>OX465289.1:78665252-83664253 GCA_949987695.1 Merzomyia westermanni
TCCCCTTTCGTTTGATACCCATATTGTATGTAAATTCAGGGGTTTGGAGCAACCCCATTCTGACCGATAACTCAGCTATCGATAATGTTATCAAAATATTGCAGAGTCCAAAAGAATCCTGTGACCTTCCCCTTTCGTTTGATACCCATATTGTATGTAAATTCAGGGGTTTGGAGCAACCCTATTCTGACCGATAACTCAGTTATCGATAAAGTTATCAAAATATTGCAGAGTCCAAAAAGAATCCTGTGACCTTCCCCTTTCGTTTGATACCCATATTGTAAGTAAATTCAGGGGTTTGGAGCAACTCTATTCTGACCGATAACTCAGTTATCGATAAAGTTATCAAAATATTGCAGAGTCCAAAAGAATCCTGTGACCTTCCCCTTTCGTTTGATACCCATATTGTAAGTAAATTCAGGGGTTTGGAGCAACCCCATTCTGACCGATAACTCAGCTATCGATAATGTTATCAAAATATTGCAGAGTCCAAAAGAATCCTGTGACCTTCCCCTTTCGTTTGATACCCATATTGTATGTAAATTCAGGGGTTTGGAGCAACGCTATTCTGACCGATAACTCAGTTATCGATAAAGTTATCAAAATATTGCAGAGTCCAAAAGAATCCTGTGACCTTCCCCTTTCGTTTGATACCCATATTGTATGTAAATTCAGGGGTTTGGAGCAACGCTATTCTGACCGATAACTCAGTTATCGATAAAGTTATCAAAATATTGCAGAGTCCAAAAGAATCCTGTGACCTTCCCCTTTCGTTTGATACCCATATTGTATGCAAATTCAGGGGTTTTAGGGTAACCACATTCTGACCGATAACTCAGTTATCGATGAATTGATCGAAATATTGCAGAGTCCAAAAGAATCCTGTGACCTTCCCCTTTCGTTTGTTACCCATATTGTATGTAAATTCAGGGGTTTGGAGCAACCCCATTCTGACCGATAACTCAGCTATCGATAATGTTATCAAAATATTGCAGAGTCCAAAAGAATCCTGTGACCTTCCCCTTTCGTTTGATACCCATATTGTATGTAAATTCAGGGGTTTGGAGCAACCCCATTCTGACCGATAACTCAGCTATCGATAATGTTATCAAAATATTGCAGAGTCCAAAAGAATCCTGTGACCTTCCCCTTTCGTTTGATACCCATATTGTATGTAAATTCAGGGGTTTGGAGCAACGCTATTCTGACCGATAACTCAGTTATCGATAAAGTTATCAAAATATTGCAGAGTCCAAAAGAATCCTGTGACCTTCCCCTTTCGTTTGATACCCATATTGTATGCAAATTCAGGGGTTTTAGGGTAACCACATTCTGACCGATAACTCAGTTATCGATGAATTGATCGAAATATTGCAGAGTCCAAAAGAATCCTGTGACCTTCCCCTTTCGTTTGTTACCCATATTGTATGTAAATTCAGGGGTTTGGAGCAACCCCATTCTGACCGATAACTCAGTTATCGATAAAGTTATCAAAATATTGCAGAGTCCAAAAGAATCCTGTGACCTTCCCCTTTCGTTTGATACCCATATTGTATGCAAATTCAGGGGTTTTAGGGTAACCACATTCTGACCGATAAATCAGCTATCGATGAATTGATCGAAATATTGCAGAGTCCAAAAGAATCCTGTGACCTTCCCCTTTCGTTTGATACCCATATTGTATGCAAATTCAGGGTTTTAGGGTAACCACATTCTGACCGATAAATCAGCTATCGATTAATTGATCGAAATATTGCAGAGTCCCCTTTCGTTTGATACCCATATTGTATGCAAATTCAGGGGGTTTAGGGTAACCACATTCTGACCGATAAATCAGCTATCGATTAATTGATCGAAATATTGCAGAGTCCCCTTTCGTTTGATACCCATATTGTATGCAAATTCAGGGGGTTTAGGGTAACCCCATTCTTACCGATAACTCAGTTATCGATGAATTGATCGAAATATTGCAGAGTCCAAAAGAATCCTGTGACCTTCCCCTTTCGTTTGATACCCATGTTGTATGTAAATTCAGGGGTTTGGAGCAACCCCATTCTGACCGATAACTGAGTTATCGATAAAGTTATCAAAATATTGCAGAGTCCAAAAGAATCCTGCGACCTTCCCCTTGCGTTTGATACCCATATTGTATGTAAATTCAGGGGTTTGGAGCAACCCCATTCTGACCGATAACTCAGCTATCGATAATGTTATCAAAATATTGCAGAGTCCAAAAGAATCCTGTGACCTTCCCCTATCGTTTGATACCCATATTGTATGTAAATTCAGGGGTTTGGAGCAACCCTATTCTGACCGATAACTCAGTTATCGATAAAGTTATCAAAATATTGCAGAGTCCAAAAGAATCCTGTGACCTTCCCCTTTCGTTTGATACCCATATTGTAAGTAAATTCAGGGGTTTGGAGCAACTCTATTCTGACCGATAACTCAGTTATCGATAAAGTTATCAAAATATTGCAGAGTCCAAAAGAATCCTGTGACCTTCCCCTTTCGTTTGATACCCATATTGTAAGTAAATTCAGGGGTTTGGAGCAACCCTTTTCTGACCGATAACTCAGTTATCGATAAAGTTATCAAAATATTGCAGAGTCCAAAAGAATCCTGTGACCTTCCCCTTTCGTTTGATACCCATATTGTATGCAAATTCAGGGGTTTTAGGGTAACCACATTCTGACCGATAAATCAGCTATCGATGAATTGATCGAAATATTGCAGAGTCCAAAAGAATCCTGTGACCTTCCCCTTTCGTTTGATACCCATATTGTATGCAAATTCAGGGTTTTAGGGTAACCACATTCTGACCGATAAATCAGCTATCGATTAATTGATCGAAATATTGCACAGTCCCCTTTCGTTTGATACCCATATTGTATGCAAATTCAGGGGGTTTAGGGTAACCACATTCTGACCGATAAATCAGCTATCGATTAATTGATCGAAATATTGCAGAGTCCCCTTTCGTTTGATACCCATATTGTATGCAAATTCAGGGGGTTTAGGGTAACCCCATTCTTACCGATAACTCAGTTATCGATGAATTGATCGAAATATTGGAGAGTCCAGAAGAATCCTGTGACCTTCCCCTTTCGTTTGATACCCATATATTGCAGAGTCCGAAAGAATCCTGTGGCCTTCCGCTTTCGTTTGATACCCATATTGTATGCAAATCCAGGGGTTTTAGGGTAACCACATTCTGACCGATAACTCAGTTATCGATGAATTGATCGAAATATTGCAGAGTCCGAAAGAATCCTGTGGCCTTCCGCTTTCGTTTGATACCCATATTGTATGCAAATTCAGGGGTTTTAGGGTAACCACATTCTGACCGATAAATCAGCTATCGATTAATTGATCGAAATATTGCAGAGCCCCTTTCGTTTGATACCCATATTGTATGCAAATTCAGGGGCTTGGAGCAACCCCATTCTGACCGATAACTCAGTTATCGATAAAGTTATCAAAATATTGCAGAGTCCAAAAAAAAACCTGTGACCTTCCCCTTTCGTTTGATACCCATATTGTATGTAAATTCAGGGGTTTGGAGCAACCCTATTCTGACCGATAACTCAGTTATCGATGAATTGATCGAAATATTGCAGAGTCCGAAAGAATCCTGTGGCCTTCCGCTTTCGTTTGATACCCATATTGTATGCAAATCCAGGGGTTTTAGGGTAACCACATTCTGACCGATAACTCAGTTATCGATGAATTGATCGAAATATTGCAGAGTCCGAAAGAATCCTGTGGCCTTCCCCTTTCGTTTGATACCCATATTGTATGTAAATTCAGGGGTTTGGAGCAACCCCATTCTGACCGATAGCTCAGTTATCGATAAAGTTATCAAAATATTGCAGAGTCCAAAAGAATCCTGTGACCTTCCCCTTTCGTTTGATACCCATATTGTATGTAAATTCAGGGGTTTGGAGCAACCCCATTCTGACCGATAACTCAGTTATCGATAATGTTATCAAAATATTGCAGAGTCCAAAAGAATCCTGTGACCTTCCCCTTTCGTTTGATACCCATATTGTATGTAAATTCAGGGGTTTGGAGCAACCCTATTCTGACCGATAACTCAGTTATCGATAAAGTTATCAAAATATTGCAGAGTCCAAAAGAATCCTGTGACCTTCCCCTTTCGTTTGATACGAATATTGTATGTAAATTCAGGGGTTTGGAGCAACCCCATTCTTACCGATAACTCAGTTATCGATAAAGTTATCAAAATATTGCAGAGTCCAAAAGAATCCTGTGACCTTCCCCTTTCGTTTGATACCCATATTGTATGTAAATTCAGGGGTTTGGAGCAACCCTATTCTAACCGATAACTCAGTTATCGATAAAGTTATCAAAATATTGCAGAGTCCGAAAGAATCCTGTGGCCTTCCGCTTTCGTTTGATACCCATATTGTATGCAAATCCAGGGGTTTTAGGGTAACCACATTCTGACCGATAAATCAGCTATCGATTAATTGATCGAAATATTGCAGAGTCCAAGAGAATCCTGTTACCTTCCCCTTTCGTTTGATACCCATATTGTATGTAAATTCAGGGGTTTGGAGCAACCCCATTCTGACCGATGACTCAGTTATCGATAAAGTTATCAAAATATTGCAGAGTCCAAAAGAATCCTGTGACCTTCCCCTTTCGTTTGATACCCATATTGTATGTAAATTCAGGGGTTTGGAGCAACCCCATTCTGACCGATAACTCAGTTATCGATAAAGTTATCAAACTATTACAGAGTCCAAAAGAATCCTGTGACCTTCCCCTTTCGTTTGATACCCATATTGTATGCAAATTCAGGGGTTTTAGGGTAACCACATTCTGACCGATAACTCAGTTATCGATGAATTGATCAAAATATTGCAGAGTCCCAAAGAATCCTGTGGCCTTCCGCTTTCGTTTGATACCCATATTGTATGCAAATTCAGGGGTTTTAGGGTAACCACATTCTGACCGATAAATCAGCTATCGATTAATTGATCGAAATATTGCAGAGCCCCTTTCGTTTGATACCCATATTGTATGCAAATTCAGGGGGTTTAGGGTAACCACATTCTGACCGATAACTCAGTTATCGATGAATTGATCGAAATATTGCAGAGTCCCAAAGAATCCTGTGGCCTTCCCCTTTCGTTTGATACCCATATTGTATGTAAATTCAGGGGTTTGGAGCAACCCCATTCTGACCGATAACTCAGTTATCGATAAAGTTATCAAAATATTGCAGAGTCCAAAAGAATCCTGTAACCTTCCCCTTTCGTTTGATACCCATATTGTATGTAAATTCAGGGGTTTGGAGCAACCCCATTCTGACCGATAACTCAGTTATCGATAAAGTTATCAAACTATTGCAGAGTCCAAAAGAATCCTGTGACCTTCCCCTTTCGTTTGATACCCATATTGTATGCAAATTCAGGGGTTTTAGGGTAACCACATTCTGACCGATAACTCAGTTATCGATGAATTGATCAAAATATTGCAGAGTCCCAAAGAATCCTGTGGCCTTCCGCTTTCGTTTGATACCCATATTGTATGCAAATTCAGGGGTTTTAGGGTAACCACATTCTGACCGATAAATCAGCTATCGATTAATTGATCGAAATATTGCAGAGCCCCTTTCGTTTGATACCCATATTGTATGCAAATTCAGGGGGTTTAGGGTAACCACATTCTGACCGATAACTCAGTTATCGATGAATTGATCGAAATATTGCAGAGTCCCAAAGAATCCTGTGGCCTTCCCCTTTCGTTTGATACCCATATTGTATGTAAATTCAGGGGTTTGGAGCAACCCCATTCTGACCGATAACTCAGTTATCGATAAAGTTATCAAAATATTGCAGAGTCCAAAAGAATCCTGTGACCTTCCCCTTTCGTTTGATACCCATATTGTATGCAAATTCAGGGGTTTTAGGGTAACCACATTCTGACCGATAACTCAGTTATCGATGAATTGATCAAAATATTGCAGAGTCCCAAAGAATCCTGTGACCTTCCGCTTTCGTTTGATACCCATATTGTATGCAAATTCAGGGGGTTTAGGGTAACCACATTCTGACCGATAACTCAGTTATCGATGAATTGATCGAAATATTGCAGAGTCCCAAAGAATCCTGTTACCTTCCCCTTTCGTTTGATACCCATATTGTATGTAAATTCAGGGGGTTGGAGCAACCCCATTCTGACCAATAACTCAGTTATCGATAAAGTTATCAAAATATTGCAGAGTCCAAAAGAATCCTGTGACCTTCCCCTTTCGTTTGATACCCATATTGTATGTAAATTCAGGGGTTTCGGAGCTGCCACATTCTGACCGATAACTCAGTTATCGATGAATTGATCGAAATATTGCAGAGTCCGAAAGAATTCTGTGACCTTCCGCTTTCGTTTGATACCCATATTGTATGCAAATTCAGGGGTTTTAGGGTAACCACATTCTGACCGATAACTCAGTTATCGATGAATTGATCGAAATATTGCAGAGTCCGAAAGAATCCTGTGGCCTTCCGCTTTCGTTTGATACCCATATTGTATGCAAATTCAGGGGTTTTAGGGTAACCACATTCTGACCGATAAATCAGCTATCGATTAATTGATCGAAATATTGCAGAGCCCCTTTCGTTTGATACCCATATTGTATGCAAATTCAGGGGTTTGGAGCAACCCCATTCTGACCGATAACTCAGTTATCGATAAAGTTATCAAAATATTGCAGAGTCCAAAAGAATCCTGTGACCTTCCCCTTTCGTTTGATACCCATATTGTATGTAAATTCAGGGGTTTGGAGCAACCCTATTCTGACCGATAACTCAGTTATCGATGAATTGATCGAAATATTGCAGAGTCCGAAAGAATCCTGTGGCCTTCCACTTTCGTTTGATACCCATATTGTATGCAAATCCAGGGGTTTTAGGGTAACCACATTCTGACCGATAACTCAGTTATCGATGAATTGATCGAAATATTGCAGAGTCCGAAAGAATCCTGTGGCCTTCCCCTTTCGTTTGATACCCATATTGTATGTAAATTCAGGGGTTTGGAGCAACCCCATTCTGACCGATAACTCAGTTATCGATAAAGTTATCAAAATATTGCAGAGTCCAAAAGAATCCTGTGACCTTCCCCTTTCGTTTGATACCCATCTTGTATGTAAATTCAGGGGTTTGGAGCAACCCCATTCTGACCGATAACTCAGTTATCGATAATGTTATCAAAATATTGCAGAGTCCAAAAGAATCCTGTGACCTTCCCCTTTCGTTTGATACCCATATTGTATGTAAATTCAGGGGTTTGGAGCAACCCTATTCTGACCGATAACTCAGTTATCGATAAAGTTATCAAAATATTGCAGAGTCCAAAAGAATCCTGTGACCTTCCCCTTTCGTTTGATACGCATATTGTATGTAAATTCAGGGGTTTGGAGCAACCCCATTCTTACCGATAACTCAGTTATCGATAAAGTTATCAAAATATTGCAGAGTCCAAAAGAATCCTGTGACCTTCCCCTTTCGTTTGATACCCATATTGTATGTAAATTCAGGGGTTTGGAGCAACCCTATTCTGACCGATAACTCAGTTATCGATAAAGTTATCAAAATATTGCAGAGTCCGAAAGAATCCTGTGGCCTTCCGCTTTCGTTTGATACCCATATTGTATGCAAATCCAGGGGTTTTAGGGTAACCACATTCTGACCGATAAATCAGCTATCGATTAATTGATCGAAATATTGCAGTGTCCAAGAGAATCCTGTTACCTTCCCCTTTCGTTTGATACCCATATTGTATGTAAATTCAGGGGTTTGGAGCAACCCCATTCTGACCGATGACTCAGTTATCGATAAAGTTATCAAAATATTGCAGAGTCCAAAAGAATCCTGTGACCTTCCCCTTTCGTTTGATACCCATATTGTATGTAAATTCAGGGGTTTGGAGCAACCCCATTCTGACCGATAACTCAGTTATCGATAAAGTTATCAAACTATTGCAGAGTCCAAAAGAATCCTGTGACCTTCCCCTTTCGTTTGATACCCATATTGTATGCAAATTCAGGGGTTTTAGGGTAACCACATTCTGACCGATAACTCAGTTATCGATGAATTGATCAAAATATTGCAGAGTCCCAAAGAATCCTGTGGCCTTCCGCTTTCGTTTGATACCCATATTGTATGCAAATTCAGGGGTTTTAGGGTAACCACATTCTGACCGATAAATCAGCTATCGATTAATTGATCGAAATATTGCAGAGCCCCTTTCGTTTGATACCCATATTGTATGCAAATTCAGGGGGTTTAGGGTAACCACATTCTGACCGATAACTCAGTTATCGATGAATTGATCGAAATATTGCAGAGTCCCAAAGAACCCTGTTACCTTCCCCTTTCGTTTGATACCCATATTGTATGTAAATTCAGGGGTTTGGAGCAACCCCATTCTGACCGATAACTCAGTTATCGATAAAGTTATCAAAATATTGCAGAGTCCAAAAGAATCCTGTGACCTTCCCCTTTCGTTTGATACCCATATTGTATGCAAATTCAGGGGTTTTAGGGTAACCACATTCTGACCGATAACTCAGTTATCGATGAATTGATCAAAATATTGCAGAGTCCCAAAGAATCCTGCGACCTTCGCCTTTCGTTTGATACCCATATTGTATGTAAATTCAGGGGGTTGGAGCAACCCCATTCTGACCAATAACTCAGTTATCGATAAAGTTATCAAAATATTGCAGAGTCCAAAAGAATCCTGTGACCTTCCCCTTTCGTTTGATACCCATATTGTATGTAAATTCAGGGGTTTCGGAGCTGCCATATTCTGACCGATAACTCAGTTATCGATGAATTGATCGAAATATTGCAGAGTCCGAAAGAATTCTGTGACCTTCCCCTTTCGTTTGATACCCATATTGTATGCAAATTTAGGCGTTTTGGAGCAACCACATTCTGACCGATAACTCAGTTATCGATAAAGTTATCAAAATATTGCAGAGTCCAAAAGAATCCTGTGACCTTCCCCTTTCGTTTGATACCCATATTGTATGCAAATTCAGCGGTTTTAGGGTAACCACATTCTGACCGATAACTCAGTTATCGATGAATTGATCAAAATATTGCAGAGTCCCAAAGAATCCTGTGACCTTCCCCTTTCGTTTGATACCCATATTGTATGTAAATTCAGGGGTTTGGAGCAACCCTATTCTGACCGATAACTCAGTTAGCGATGAATTGATCGAAATATTGCAGAGTCTGAAAGAATCCTGTGGCCTTCCCCTTTCGTTTGATACCCATATTGTATGCAAATTCAGGGGTTTTAGGGTAACCACATTCTGACCGATAAATCAGCTTTCGATTAATTGATCGAAATATTGCAGAGTCCCCTTTCGTTTGATACCCATATTGTATGCAAATTCAGGGGGTTTAGGGTAACCACATTCTGACCGATAAATTCCCCTTTCGTTTGATACCCATATTGTATGTAAATTCAGGGGTTTGGAGCAACCTTTTCTGACCGATAACTCAGTTATCGATAAAGTTATCAAAATATTGCAGAGTCCAAAAGAATCCTGTGACCTTCCCCTTTCGTTTGATACCCATATTGTATGTAAATTCAGGGGTTTGGAGCAACCCCATTCTTACCGATAACTCAGTTATCGATAAAGTTATCAAAATATTGCAGAGTCCAAAAGAATCCTGTGACCTTCCCCTTTCGTTTGATACCCATATTGTATGCAAATTCAGGGGTTTTAGGGTAACCACATTCTGACCGATAACTCAGTTATCGATGAATTGATCGAAATATTGCAGAGTCCGAAAGAATCCTGTGGCCTTCCGCTTTCGTTTGATACCAATATTGTATGCAAATTCAGGGGTTTTAGGGTAACCCCATTCTTACCGATAACTCAGTTATCGATAAAGTTATCAAAATATTGCAGAGTCCAAAAGAATCCTGCGACCTTCCCCTTTCTTTTGATACCCATATTGTATGCAAATTCAGGGGTTTTAGGGTAACCACATTCTGACCGATAAATCAGCTATCGATGAATTGATCGAAATATTGCAGAGTCCAAAAGAATCCTGTGGCCTTTCCCTTTCGTTTGATACCCATATTGTATGCAAATTCAGGGGTTTTAGGGTAACCACATTCTGACCGATAAATCAGCTATCGATTAATTGATCGAAATATTGCAGAGCCCCTTTCGTTTGATACCCATATTGTATGCAAATTCAGGGGGTTTAGGGTAACCACATTCTGACCGATAACTCAGTTATCGATGAATTGATCGAAATATTGCAGAGTCCCAAAGAATCCTGTGGCCTTCCCCTTTCGTTTGATACCCATATTGTATGTAAATTCAGGGGTTTGGAGCAACCCCATTCTGACCGATAACTCAGTTATCGATAAAGTTATCAAAATATTGCAGAGTCCAAAAGAATCCTGTGACCTTCCCCTTTCGTTTGATACCCATATTGTATGCAAATTCAGGGGTTTTAGGGTAACCACATTCTGACCGATAACTCAGTTATCGATGAATTGATCAAAATATTGCAGAGTCCCAAAGAATCCTGTGACCTTCGCCTTTCGTTTGATACCCATATTGTATGTAAATTCAGGGGGTTGGAGCAACCCCATTCTGACCAATAACTCAGTTATCGATAAAGTTATCAAAATATTGCAGAGTCCAAAAGAATCCTGTGACCTTCCCCTTTCGTTTGATACCCATATTGTATGTAAATTCAGGGGTTTCGGAGCTACCACATTCTGACCGATAACTCAGTTATCGATGAATTGATCGAAATATTGCAGAGTCCGAAAGAATCCTGTGACCTTCCCCTTTCGTTTGATACCCATATTGTATGCAAATTTAGGCGTTTTGGAGCAACCACATTCTGACCGATAACTCAGTTATCGATAAAGTTATCAAAATATTGCAGAGTCCAAAAGAATCCTGTGACCTTCCCCTTTCGTTTGATACCCATATTGTATGCAAATTCAGCGGTTTTAGGGTAACCACATTCTGACCGATAACTCAGTTATCGATGAATTGATCAAAATATTGCAGAGTCCCAAAGAATCCTGTGACCTTCCCCTTTCGTTTGATACCCATATTGTATGTAAATTCAGGGGTTTGGAGCAACCCTATTCTGACCGATAACTCAGTTATCGATGAATTGATCGAAATATTGCAGAGTCTGAAAGAATCCTGTGGCCTTCCCCTTTCGTTTGATACCTATATTGTATGCAAATTCAGGGGTTTTAGGGTAACCCCATTCTTACCGATAACTCAGTTATCGATAAAGTTATCAAAATATTGCAGAGTCCAAAAGAATCCTGTGACCTTCCCCTTTCGTTTGATACCCATATTGTATGTAAATTCAGGGGTTTCGGAGCTGCCACATTCTGACCGATAACTCAGTTATCGATGAATTGATCGAAATATTGCAGAGTCCGAAAGAATCCTGTGACCTTCCCCTTTCGTTTGATACCCATATTGTATGCAAATTTAGGCGTTTTGGAGCAACCACATTCTGACCGATAACTCAGTTATCGATAAAGTTATCAAAATATTGCAGAGTCCAAAAGAATCCTGCGACCTTCCCCTTTCTTTTGATACCCATATTGTATGCAAATTCAGGGGTTTTAGGGTAACCACATTCTGACCGATAAATCAGCTATCGATGAATTGATCGAAATATTGCAGAGTCCAAAAGAATCCTGTGGCCTTTCCCTTTCGTTTGATACCCATATTGTATGCAAATTCAGGGGTTTTAGGGTAACCACATGCTGACCGATAAATCAGCTATCGATTAATTGATCGAAATATTGCAGAGTCCCCTTTCGTTTGATACCCATATTGTATGCAAATTCAGGGGGTTTAGGGTAACCACATTCTGACCGATAAATTCCCCTTTCGTTTGATACCCATATTGTATGTAAATTCAGGGGTTTGGAGCAACCTTTTCTGACCGATAACTCAGTTATCGATAAAGTTATCAAAATATTGCAGAGTCCAAAAGAATCCTGTGACCTTCCCCTTTCGTTTGATACCCATATTGTATGCAAATTCAGGGGTTTTAGGGTAACCACATTCTGACCGATAACTCAGTTATCGATGAATTGATCGAAATATTGCAGAGTCCGAAAGAATCCTGTGGCCTGCCGCTTTCGTTTGATACCCATATTGTATGCAAATTCAGGGGTTTTAGGGTAACCCCATTCTTACCGATAACTCAGTTATCGATAAAGTTATCAAAATATTGCAGAGTCCAAAAGAATTCTGCGACCTTCCCCTTTCTTTTGATACCCATATTGTATGCAAATTCAGGGGTTTTAGGGTAACCACATTCTGACCGATAAATCAGCTATCGATGAATTGATCGAAATATTGCAGAGTCCAAAAGAATCCTGTGGCCTTTCCCTTTTGTTTGATACCCATATTGTATGCAAATTCAGGGGTTTTAGGGTAACCACATTCTGACCGATAAATCAGCTATTGATTAATTGATCGAAATATTGCAGAGCCCCTTTCGTTTGATACCCATATTGTATGCAAATTCAGGGGGTTTAGGGTAACCACATTCTGACCGATAACTCAGTTATCGATGAATTGATCGAAATATTGCAGAGTCCCAAAGAATCCTGTTACCTTCCCCTTTCGTTTGATACCCATATTGTATGTAAATTCAGGGGTTTGGAGCAACCCCATTCTGACCGATAACTCAGTTATCGATAAAGTTATCAAAATATTGCAGAGTCCAAAAGAATCCTGTGACCTTCCCCTTTCGTTTGATACCCATATTGTATGCAAATTCAGGGGTGTTAGGGTAATCACATTCTGACCGATAACTCAGTTATCGATGAATTGATCAAAATATTGCAGAGTCCCAAAGAATCCTGTGACCTTCGCCTTTCGTTTGATACCCATATTGTATGTAAATTCGGGGGGTTGGAGCAACCCCATTCTGACCAATAACTCAGTTATCGATAAAGTTATCAAAATATTGCAGAGTCCAAAAGAATCCTGTGACCTTCCCCTTTCGTTTGATACCCATATTGTATGTAAATTCAGGGGTTTCGGAGCTACCACATTCTGACCGATAACTCAGTTATCGATGAATTGATCGAAATATTGCAGAGTCCGAAAGAATCCTGTGACCTTCCCCTTTCGTTTGATACCCATATTGTATGCAAATTTAGGCGTTTTGGAACAACCACATTCTGACCGATAACTCAGTTATCGATAAAGTTATCAAAATATTGCAGAGTCCAAAAGAATCCTGTGACCTTCCCCTTTCGTTTGATACCCATATTGTATGCAAATTCAGCGGTTTTAGGGTAACCACATTCTGACCGATAACTCAGTTATCGATGAATTGATCAAAATATTGCAGAGTCCCAAAGAATCCTGTGACCTTCCCCTTTCGTTTGATACCCATATTGTATGTAAATTCAGGGGTTTGGAGCAACCCTATTCTGACCGATAACTCAGTTATCGATGAATTGATCGAAATATTGCAGAGTCCGAAAGAATCCTGTGGCCTTCCCCTTTCGTTTGATACCCATATTGTATGCAAATTCAGGGGTTTTAGGGTAACCACATTCTGACCGATAAATCAGCTATCGATTAATTGATCGAAATATTGCAGAGTCCCCTTTCGTTTGATACCCATATTGTATGCAAATTCAGGGGGTTTAGGGTAACCACATTCTGACCGATAAATTCCCCTTTCGTTTGATACCCATATTGTATGTAAATTCAGGGGTTTGGAGCAACCTTTTCTGACCGATAACTCAGTTATCGATAAAGTTATCAAAATATTGCAGAGTCCAAAAGAATCCTGTGACCTTCCCCTTTCGTTTGATACCCATATTGTATGTAAATTCAGGGGTTTGGAGCAACCCCATTCTTACCTCTAACTCAGTTATCGATAAAGTTATCAAAATATTGCAGAGTCCAAAAGAATCCTGTGGCCTTCCCCTTTCGTTTGATACCCATATTGTATGCAAATTCAGGGGTTTTAGGGTAACCACATTCTGACCGATAAATCAGCTATCGATGAATTGATCGAAATATAGCAGACTCCAAAAGAATCCTGTGACCTTCCCCTTTCGTTTGATACCCATATTGTATGCGTTATCAGAAACAACGAAAAATCTAAACAGAGAATGTACAGGGTGTTTTTTTTACAGGTTTGTTTTTCGAATAGAGATAAAACTGGCATTTTGTGGTCAAATCTGGCAACTCTAATGTCATTTATGTTCAGTTTGGTTTGCCATTTCATCATGAACAGGTTGACAAAAGAACAAAGCTTGCAAATCGTGCAAATTTATTTCGAAAATAATGGTTCAGTTCGCGAAGTTTACCGTGAGCTCCGTCCATTTTATGGTCGACATAATCGTCCATCAGAGCAATTAATTCGGTTAACCATGGATCGTTTTCGCACTACGTTTACTCTATGTGATAATACGCATCCGCAGAGACGTCGAACAGTGCGCACCGAAGAAACAATTGCCGCTGTAGAGCAAAGTGTTGAAGAGGACCCGAATGAATCGATTCGCCACCGTGCACAGCAATTGGAGCTTTGTCCATCAACTTTATGGAAGATTTTGCGCAAAGATCTTGGCTTGCGACCTTACAAGATCCAGCTTGTGCAAGAATTAAAGCCGCGAGACCATGCAATGCGTCGTGATTTTGGTGTATGGGCCGAAAATGAGATTGATTTCGATGCTGATTTTCATCGCAAAATTTTGTTCAGTGATGAGGCTCATTTTTGGTTGAATGGCTACGTCAACAAGCAAAATTGCCGCATTTGGAGTGAAGAGAATCCACATGAGACCCTTGAAACGCCATTACATCCACAAAAACTGACTGTTTGGTGTGCTCTATGGGCTGGTGGAGTCATTGGGCCATACTTCTTCCGCAATAATGCTGGAGAGGCAGCTACCGTTAATGGAGACCGGTATAGAGCCATGATAACCGACTATTTTGTTCCCGAATTGGATAGCATGAATGTGGATGAGTTGTGGTTCCAACAAGACGGTGCTACATGCCACACAGCGCACGTCACAATCGATTTATTGAAGGAAACATTCGATGAGCGCATAATTTCGCGGAATGGACCTGTCAATTGGCCACCAAGGTCGTGTGATTTGACACCATTGGATTCTTTTCTTTGGGGATATGTGAAGTCGCTCGTCTACACCAACAAACCAGAAACGTTAAGGGAATTGGAAGCCAACATTCGTGGCGTTATTGCCGACATACGGCCCCATATGCTCGAAAAAGTGGTTGAAAATTGGACCTGTAGAATTGGCTTTATTCGAGCCAGCCGCGGCGGCCACATGCCCGAAATCATATTTAAAAATTAATGGCATAAAATTATCCTTCCAATAAAGCCAAATTGATGGACCTTAAAACGATTTTCTTGTGTTTTATTTCAATTCGAAGTTCTATACCCCTAAAAAAACACCCTTTACATACAGGGTGGCTGATGAATTTTGCTACATTAAGAAACTCAAATAATTTTTTTTTCAGTGTATGGAATTGAATTCATGTTAAAGAAAGTATATGTCGGTACTACAAAATCAAAACTGAAGACAAGGATATCCGCTCATAAATCTAATATAAAATTAAGGAACAATTTTTCGGACAACAAAACGGCTCTATCATCTCATTGTAAGGATACTGGACATTACCCGGATTTCGATAATGTCAAAATTTTGGAAGAGGAGAAAAATTATTATAAGCGGTTTACTTTGGAAATGCTTCACATAGTGGACACCCCCAATGATAAAAGGATGAATTTTAAGGCTGACACGGATCATTGTGCGTACGCCTACCGCAACCTGATTTTAAAGCACAACCAACACTCGTGACAAAATATAACAAAAATAAAATCAAAAATTTGCTCCGTTCTCTGCACATGTACACTCGTGCAGTTCTTTGCACCTTGGTACAATAACTATACACCTGATTACTTGTATGCATACCTACCTTGTTGTAAATGTTTCTCAATTTTTGTTTACACTTACGGGATTTTATTAGTTTATATATACTCGTATATGTAGATTCTCTGTTTAGATTTTTCGTTGTTTCTGATAACCACTTTTCTTTACAATTTTTAGTCTTTGCATCACAGCGGAAGATGTAAGTCACGCTTATGCATTATGTTTATTTATGTTATTTTTATGTGAAATACAATGTGTTTGTTTTTATTGTTTTTAATTTCAGTCCTGATGATGATATCAGAGTGATATCGAAATATCGAAAATAAATATTAACAACAAATCCAGTTGTTTTATTTAAAATAGGCCTAGAGCTCATAAATAATATATATATTTATTAACGGCCAATAAACAAATTAATTATTACTATTTTTTTTTTTTTTTGAAGAGAGTTTTATTTGCTTTGTAACTTGATCTGATTATTCAAGTTACTAGCACGAGAGACAGACAATTTTCAAAGCAATAAGTTAAATTAAATTTGAGGACGTAACTAAATAAAGTTGACCACTGTACCGCGTTTGCACTGTATTTTATGTGTGTATGTTAGGGTGGCTTAAATATACTTGGGAGATAAAATAAAGATTATATAAACAAATCTTAGTAAATATGCAGGGGTATATTGTTGCAATTTTTGACTAAGGACAAGTAATTCGTATATGCTTTTTCTTTTTTATTTTCTGAGGCTGTGTTTACAAAGGATTTTTGAATTCCAGATTCGAATGGTTGGATTGTATTTAAAGAGGTGTTTAGAGAGAAAAATTAATAGCTCAGCGAAAATTTTAGTATAGATTGAGTATTTATAAGGTGCAATTTAATGCAAAAGGTTGCTAAAATGATATTGCACACACTGAACCACTCTTGTACCACTGTGAACGAGATTATTTTTACCGCTAACCCTTCCAACCATGGCTAATTGTGGTGAAACTCTGAATCCACAAATTTACAGATTTTTACTTACACCATCGCACATTTTTGGAATTTGTAAAAGTATGCACTCCCACCTACACGGAAAAACATTTTCAACATGGTTAAAAAGTGAACCTCGTGAACAAAATTGCCCACTTTTTTATCCAGTTGTTTGGTAAGCGCGACTCCCTGTTTATCCAGGTTTTTATCCATTTCTGGTTGGCAGGGTATGTCGCCCGTCTTACTTTGTGTTTCCGTATGTATGTATGTGTGCATACCAGTATGAACACAAGAAAGATATTTGCGTTAAGTTTAAATTTATTGAAATGGGCAAATAAGACAATTGTAGGGGTTTATATTATATTTACTAGCATTTACCCGCGGCTCCGCGCATCAAAGAATTAAGCAAAATAACTAAGCTTCTTTTGAAAACATTTTTATTTATCAAACAGATAAGTTTTAAAGTTCACATGTTCCTTAAAATAATGATATACAAAAAACCTTAAATAATCAGGTTACACACCAAATATTAAACATTTCTTAGCAGCACTTGTAAACAATTAAATTCACACAGGGCACCAAAATCTAACACAGGATTCTAAACAAAAGCCAAAGCTATTAATAATTTTTCAGATCAAATTGAAGAAGAGATACATACAGAACAAACCGCAAGAGCTTCTTAAATTGTATTAATATATAAACACTCATAAAAGTTAAATTTTTACGAAACAGGGAAGCAACCAAAATATGAAGAATTGCTAAACTTGCTAAAAGGATATTTTCCGCAGAAAAGATATCAATATCTTTAAAATGCACAACTATTTTGCTCAAACGTTACAAAAAATTCATTCAAAATATTTGTAGTCGTTGGCCTGTGGTAGCAAATTTAACGCATTCGCATAAATAAAACGCCATATATTTTTTATATTGAATTAACAAGTTTAATTATTAGTTTGATTTAAATAGATTTAAATGGTAGAATGGATGAATCGAATTAATGTCGAATTAATGCTGAATAGGTTTATTTTGCTTTGCTTTCTCCGATTGCTGGCCAACGACTGACTCGTGCCAAATGCAAGCAAACGGATCAAGCGCGTAACGGCAAAAATGTATATAAATTTAAAGTATGAAATACATATGTATGCATGTATTTACGTACATACATATGTATGCATACGTGCAATGCAATTTCAACTGATGTTTAGTACATAAAGAATATGGCAAACATAAATACAAAGATAAATGAGGTTTAGTGAGGAAATGAAATATGAAGTTATGATGACCGTGTAGGAAAAATGGGCGTTCTGCGACATTCCCACCCCCGTGAATCAACCCAATTCACCAACATCAACATCCAGAACAGCCAGTTTTGACACTGCACGACGCTTTACTCCAGATGTAGTTTTGATATCAGCTTGTCGGATCTCACCATCGCGCCCTGGATATACCTCCTCTACTACACCTCGACACCATTCTCTTCGGGGTACATTCGGGTCGCAGATGAATACTAGATCGCCTTTTTTCAACGGCGTTGATCTTTGGCACCATTTTACTCGGCGTGTGAGAGTGGGAAGGTATTCCATTATCCAGCGTTTCCAAAAGTGGTCTCTCATTTGACGAGCTATGCGCCACTGTTGACGTAAGGCATATGTGGTGGCTATATCTTCGTTCGACCCGGGCGTGTTGGCGGTATTGGGTGAACCCAAGAGGAAATCATTAGGCGTTAGAGGTTGTTCTTGGTCTGCGTTGATCGGCAAGTGCGTAAGTGGCCGGGAGTTCACAACGTTCTCCGCCTCAATAAGGAAACAATTGAGCGTGTGTTCCCGTGGAGCGACCTCTTTGAGTGTTTGGCGTAGAACTCGTTTGACGCATTGGACCATGCGTACCCACGCTCCACCTTCAGCTGGGTTAAACGGTGAGTTGAATACCCAGTCAACACCCCTTTTTGACAATTCGGACTGTATGCGTTCGCAGTCGAAGACTTCGTTAAATCGTTTTGCTTCATTGTTGACTCCTACGAAGTTCTTGCCATTATCGGACCTCAAGCGTATAGGCACACCGCGACGGTTTACAAAGTTTCGGATGGCAAGGATGCAGGAATCTGTACTGAGATCGTGCGCTATTTCGAGATGAACCGCTCTTACGGTGAGGCATGTAAATAGGGCCACCCACCTTTTCTCTGTGCTTCTTCGCACTGTCACGTTCAACGGACCGAAGTAGTCCAATCCCGTGTAGGCGAACGGCCTTACGTAGGGTGTGACCCTGTCGACGGGTAGCGGTCCCATGAGAGGAGGTTTCGGAACTGTCTTACGGAGGCGACAAACTTGGCAATTGGCGATGACCTTCCGTAGTAGAGTTCGCAGGCGAGGTATCCAATATACACGTCGGATGGAGCATATGGTAGCCTCAATATTTTGATGACCCATGAGAACGTGGTGATGCGCGGCTATTAGTTTTGAAAGCTCATTGTTTGATGGCAGTATTATCGGGTGTCTGGCATCTATCGGAAGCCAGCTTGCAGCGTCAATGCGGCCGCGCACTCGTAGGACACCTTCTTCGTCGAGAAATGGCGATAGTTGTATCAATGGACTACGCTGAGATATATCGAGCCCATCACGGATTTGCTGGATTTCCGTACCGAACTCTTCACCTTGCGCGATTCGGCACAGAAGACGTGTTGATACTTCGAGATCACGGGCAGTTAAACCATAGGACTTGGAAACCTGAATACGGCGGCGACATAAATCGGTAAATAAAATGACCCAGGCTGTGGTTCTGACCAACCTGCAGAGAGACGAGAAGCGATTAAATTTAATGAAATCACTACTTACGATGATCAAGGCGTATTGTGGTCGGAGCTCATCCTCGGGATCTTCATGTTCGACTATGGTGACGTCTTCGGAAGGCCATGCGTTTTCTTTCTGTCGTAGGAACGAAGGACCACAAATCCAACGGGCAGTTGGAGTGAAGTTAATTTTGCTGTTAAACCGCGTGGCTTCATCAGCGACGTTGTCGGCGGTGGGAATCCACCTCCAGTTGGTTACTTTCGTGGCGGCTAAAATTTCAGCAATCCTATGCTGGACGAACGGCTTGTACCTTCTACTTTCACTGCGTACCCACTTGATGACTGTTTTCGAATCACTCCAGAGGAAGCAGTTATCGCTTTTGAGAGTGTGCTCTTCTCGGATAGTTTGCAGCAGGCGGGAGCCCAAAACGGCTGCTTGCAATTCTAGGCGTGGTATTGTTAACGGCTTCAAGGGTGCGCATTTGGACTTCGCACATATTAGTGTAATTTCTATTTCACCCTGGCGATTTGTGGCTCGCCAATATGCTACAGCGGCGAAAGCGTTCTCGCTGGCATCTACAAAGATGTGTAGCTGCAAGTCTTCTGGTTGACCATTGCGGAAGTAAAATCGTGGAACGGCAAAATTTGTTAGGTTTGGTAATTGTCTGCGCCATTTGTCCCATAAATCAGCAATACTATCGTTCACTGGTTCGTCCCAGCTTGCTTCGTGTCGCCAAACCTCACGCATTAACAGCTTAGCGCCTATGACGAAATGCGAAAGGAAGCCTAGTGGGTCGAATATCGACATGACGACACTTAGCAACTCTCTTTTGGTAGGGCACCTGTCACCACTCAGTACGGCTTCGCTTACTTTGTTGAATTTGATGTTGAAGTAGAAGCAATCTGTTTCAGGATGCCAAAATAGACCCAGCACTCTCTCTGCAGTCATGCCTTCGTTCTTGTCGAGGGATTTGATGACACCGGCTCCACCCAAAGTATTGAAAACAGCGGGTGAATTTGAAGTAAAATTGCGTATTTCGAAGCCTGCATCCTTATGTATAGCAATTACTTGGGATGCGATGGCGATAGCTTCTTCCGCCGTACTGAAACTATCCACAAGGTCGTCCACGTAGTGATAGTCTACGATGGCCTTTATGGCTCGCGTCGTTGCGTTATCCCCTTTGTTATGCTCCAGCGCGTTTCGAGTTTTGACGTAATGTGCGGCACAGGGTGAGCAGGCTGCTCCGAACGTCATAACGCACATTTCGTAGATGTCAGGTTGTCTTTTCGTATCTCCATTTCGCCATAAAAATCGTTGTGCACATCTGTCCTCGGGGCGGATAACGACTTGGTGAAACATCTCTCTGATGTCACCACACACCCCAATTGCACCTTCACGGAAGTGGAGAATGATGGACGGCAGTGGTCTGTACTCTTGTGGACCTTTAAGGAGGTGGCGGTTTAGAGATACACCTTGGACCTCGGCGGCAGCGTCGAAAACGATTCGCAGCTTGGCAGGTTTGTTCGGGTTGACTACTCCGAAATGTGGTAAATACCATGTTAGCGGCATGGTAGAGGTCACCTCAGCTTGTTTTAGTTTACGGGCGTAACCTTTCTCAACATAGGAATCAATCATGCGTTTGTAGATTTCGGCAAAGTTTACGTCGCGACTCATACGCTTCTCTACGCTCGTTAGCCTTCTGAGCGCCATACCATAGCTATCGGGCAGTTGAACGTTGTCTCTGTCCCAAAGAAGACCAGTTTGGAACCTCGAACCAACACGGACTGTCGTGGACTTCAAAATCGCTCTTGCGCGAACATCATCTTTACTCTCAATTGGCGGTGCGGATCGAACTCCAAAACTTTCCGTTTCGAAAAACTCGGCGACCATGCTATGAAGCTTTTCGTCCGGAGACATGTGGGTAAAAAGGCACGTTGATGGTGCTGGTAATTCTTTTCTGGTTGGGCCGAAGACAACCCATCCCAGTTCCGTGTTGGCAGCGAATGGTCCATTTTGTCGCATGGCAATTGTTGTGGACGCTAGACCCAAATGGCAGTTGTCTATACCAATAAGTAGTCTAGGTACCACGCCCGTTTGTGGCTGAATTGGCAATTGTTGCAAATGTTTATTATCGCACATTAGATCGTACTTACTCAGACTTTGGGACGGTAGCTGTAGGTTCTTGACGGCGTATACATTGCTCAGTTTGTGACGTTTGTCCATGCCGGTACCACTAATGAATAGGTCAACTAAGGTGGCAGGCTCTTGAGCTGTGTGACCCCCGAACCACTGGACGTGGAGATGGTTTGGACGTCCACGCAACTCAAGCTCATTTGCGAGTGTGTCATCGAGCATAGTAATTGATGAACCTTCATCAAGTAGGGCATAGGTATCAATGCGGTGACGTTTACCATACAGTGTCACTGGTAGGATGCGGAATAGTAGCTTACTCTCTGCGGCGTTTGTTGCACAGCTTAACACTGTAGCTTCTGACTCCGTGGACGATTGTTGATGATGATCGACTTGTGTCTGTTTCGACGACGGCTGTGATGAAGCAACACGATTGGTATTGTTTGCAGGTGGTGGTGCTGGCGGAGGTTGAGGTTTGACTTCGTGGAGCAACTGGTGGTGGATACGTTTGCACCCATATATGGCGCACTCTTTGCGCTGTCTGCAGTTGCGTATAGTGTGACCGGTATTGAGACAGGCAAAACATAGGTGGCGGCTTTTTACTTCTGCCCACCTACCGGACACTGGCTTCTCTGTAAAGCGTTTACATTCGGGTACTTTGTGCGGACCCTGGCATACAGAACATTTCTGCGGCTGTTGTCTTTCATCCACATGAAGAATCACCCGGCGCTTCGGCTCACGATTGATAACTTGACTTTCATCATATACGGTGCAAATAACGTTGGCTAGCAAAGTGAGCCATTCACTGATATGTGACACTGTAGCGCGAGGCTGTATTGTGGCAGCATACCTACCCCAATCAATTCGCTTGCTCATCGGAAGCTTGGCAATAAGCTCATCGAGTAATACTGGATTTGAAAGGTGATGCTCGGCACTGGCTGACTGTAAGAACGCACAAATATTTTTTACCTTAATGGCAAAGGGAATCAGCTTACTCAATGCATTCTCGGAAATTGGCGAAATTTCTTTAACTTGCAACAGCTGGCTACGTATGAGCTGTTCCGGGCGACCATATCTGAATTTAAGCTGATCAATAATACACGGAACATTGCTAGGGTGAATAAGCAATGACTTGACAGTCTCACGAGCATCACCCTTCAAGCACTTTTGCAATCGTTGGTTGTTGTCGAAGTGGCTATAATTATAGGCGGCAGTAGATTCATTAAATGCTGTATAAAACACAGGCCAGTCTTCTGGCTGGCCGCTGAACTCGGGAAGTTCCAAAAGTTTTCTTGGCATGAACGAATTTTGATGTGGATATTGCAGACTGTGCATGTAACCACTGTTTGCAACGGGCGGCATTGAAAAATTTGGCATTTGTGTTGGAATTGATGAAAATGTTCCATTTGTATGGAAGGCACTGTACAAATTATTTGTTGCCGAAGTTATTCCACAAATAACTGGCTGATTCGTGGAACTGTTGCGTACTTCGGCGAACGGCTGGCTCGCGCTTGAATTTGCGCGTGATTGTGCAGCTACGGGCGGTGCTGCTTGCGTTGACTGTGGCGGCGGCGGCGCAGGCTGCGACCGAGCAACCATGCTGCTGGCGTAGGTGACGGCAGAATTTCTGCTGCTATGCAGCGCTGCTCTTAGGGCGTCGTTTTCAACGTCACGCTCGCGTAACTGTTCTTGCGTGGCTGATAGGTGGGCTTCCAATAGGGCTAGCCGTTTCTCCATGGCCAGGAGATCGATGGCTTCATTGGTTGCACTATCGTGCACGTTGTTACTGGGAGTTCCAGTGGCGCTGGAATCCTTGGCTGGCATATTTATTGCGTGGCCAGACGCTTCGTTGGCTGGTGTATTATTTGTTGGAACTTCGTTGGCATCCAATAACTCCTCTTCAATTGTAATCAAGTTGTTTTCCATCAGAGCACGATTTGTAGGCGCAATCAATGTGTTCAAGCGCGGACTCCTACGTGGTGGAGAGCGCAACATCTGTCCTTTGACGACGACAGTATCGAAAATATTTTTTGAGAAATGGCGACTGAATAGAAACGCGAATACTTTTCGCGAATTTAAGCAAAATAAAATTGTAGTCGTTGGCCTGTGGTAGCAAATTTAACGCATTCGCATAAATAAAACGCCATATATTTTTTATATTGAATTAACAAGTTTAATTATTAGTTTGATTTAAATAGATTTAAATGGTAGAATGGATGAATCGAATTAATGTCGAATTAATGCTGAATAGGTTTATTTTGCTTTGCTTTCTCCGATTGCTGGCCAACGACTGACTCGTGCCAAATGCAAGCAAACGGATCAAGCGCGTAGCGGCAAAAATGTATATAAATTTAAAGTATGAAATACATATGTATGCATGTATTTACGTACATACATATGTATGCATACGTGCAATGCAATTTCAACTGATGTTTAGTACATAAAGAATATGGCAAACATAAATACAAAGATAAATGAGGTTTAGTGAGGAAATGAAATATGAAGTTATGATGACCGTGTAGGAAAAATGGGCGTTCTGCGACAAT
Source organism: Merzomyia westermanni (assembly GCA_949987695.1). Lineage (NCBI taxonomy): Eukaryota > Metazoa > Arthropoda > Insecta > Diptera > Tephritidae > Merzomyia > Merzomyia westermanni. Next base: position 78,689,650 of record OX465289.1, read on the forward strand.
ATTTGATTTTATGTTTGACAGGTGACGATTTACTCATATTATTAACGACGACAATAGCCCGGCCCACATTCAAAGCGACGACTGCGAACGACAACGGCGAAAGACCGAAGCTTGACGATAATTGCCGCCAAGCACCGACGACATGACAATAATGAAAGCGGCAACGACAGTTCTGCATTAGCTTAAACAACAGCAAAAAAAATTTAGAAAAAAGTATTGCATGTGTAAAAAAGCATAAAACTAATCAATTTCAACACATATTTAAAGCAATTTGCATATATATTGCACGACCGTCGCTGTCAAATTAGAAATAGATCTAATCTGGCGACAGCGGCATTCATTATTGATTGCCGATTTGTCGTGTTGTGCCCAAAAGATTCTTCCACATAAGAACATGTATAAAAATAATTTGACATATGCCGCACCGTCGTTGTCGTCTTGAATCTGTTTTCCCTAAGTGACAGAAAAAGTACCGAAAACGCAAAATAAAATTGGTATTGTATGTATAGCAAGGCGAATTTATTACATGAACGTTATTTTCTTTTGATCTGACATTTCTGAACATGCTAAATTCGCCTTGCTCTCACCTTATATGAATTCGCCTTGAAGTATAGTAACTAAACTTATTAAAATCATAGCAATTAGTTTTTAAAAGTATTTTTGTAGATATGGCGATGAATTTTTAAGTCACGTTTTGACCGATAACTCAGTTATCGATTAACTTGTATAACGAAACATAGCAGTATCGGTTAGTTTATTGAAATATCGAAAAGTCCATATGAATCTTTGGCCTTTCCGTTTCGTGCCATATCCATATTTAATGCAAAATTTAGAGGTTTCAGGGCTTTTACATTTTGACCGATAGCTTAGTTATCGATTAATTTATCGGAATCCAAACGAAACCTGTGGCCTTCCCTTTCGTTTGATACCCGTATTGAATGCAAATTTAGGCGTTTTGGAGCAACCACATTCTGAGCGATAACTCAGTGATCGATTAATTGATCGAAATATTGCAGAGTCCAAAAGAATCCTGTGACCTTCCCCTTTCGTTTGATACCCATATTGTATGCAAATTCAGGGGTTTTGGAGCAACCACATTCTGACCGATAACTCAGTTATCGATTAATGGATCGAAATATTGCAGAGTCCAAAAGAATACTGTGACCTTCCCCTTTCGTTTGATACCCATATTGTATGCAAATTTGGGCGTTTTGGAGCAACCACACTCTGACCGATAACTCAGTTATCGATTAATTGATCGAAATATTGCAGAGTCCAAAAGAATACTGTGACCTTCTCCCTTTCGTTTGATACCCATATTGTATGCAAATTTAGGCGTTTTGGAGCAACCACATTCTGACCGATAACTCAGTTATCGATTAATGGATCGAAATATTGCAGAGTCCAAAAGAATACTGTGACCTTCCCCTTTCGTTTGATACCCATATTGTATGTAAATTCAGGGGTTTTGGAGCAACCACATTCTGACCGATAACTCAGTTATCGATTAATTGATCGAAATATTGCAGAGTCCAAAAGAATACTGTGGCCTTCCCCCTTTCGTTTGATATCCATATTGTATGCAAATTAAGGCGTTTTGGAGCAATCACATTCTGACCGATAACTCAGTTATCGATTAATTGATCGAAATATTGCAGAGTCCAAAGGAATCCTGTGACCTTCCCCTTTTGTTTGATACCCATATTGTATGCAAGTTCAGGGGTTTTGGAGCAACCACATTCTGATCGATAACTCAGTTGTCGATTAATTGATCGAAATATTGCAGAGTCCAAAAGAATACTGTGGCCTTCCCCCTTTCGTTTGATATCCATATTGTATGCAAATTAAGGCGTTTTGGAGCAACCACATTCTGACCGATAACTCAGTTATCGATTAATTGATCGAAATATTGCAGAATCCAAAGGAATCCTGTGACCTTCCCCTTTTGTTTGATATCCATATTGTTATCAAATTCAGGGGTTTTTGGGCGACCCCATTCTGACCGATAGCTCAGTTATCGATAAAGTTATCGAAATATTGCAGGGTCCAAAAGAATACTGTGGCCTTCCCCATTCGTTTGATACCAATATTGTATGCACATTTTAAGGTTTTAGGGCACCAAATTGCATAAATTCATTGGATAAAATAAATTTTTATGCTAGTTGGGTCACATTAGTGCCCATAACTCCATAACCATGTGAGGTATTGAGATTTTATGAAACTTGTTACCTATCCGAGACATCGGGAAATAAGTGTGCAAAATTTCGTACAGAGCGGTTCTGTAGTTTGGGCGTGAAAACGGTTCAAACACACTCACTCACTCACAAACTTACGCATTTATAATATAAGTAAGATTCGAAGGGCTCGGAGGTACTTCCCAATTCTGACCGATTTTATTTTGCACAGCCGTATAAGTTTTGCCAAGAAACCAAACTCAGACTTAGCGGCATATAGGCAGCTCCTTTTCGTGCTGCCGAAAGCGGCTTTAAAATCACTGAGAGGTGATGTATGTCAATTCTTTTCTCACGGGGATTTTCAAGATTTGGCGTATTTTAAAAATGTGGTGGATGGTGGATTTACCAGGTCTGAAGCCACACTGATAAGGTCCAATAAATCACACCAGGCTTCACTCTTCACCAACTTCTCATCAGACCGATGTTGTTTGTTAATTGATGATACAGAAAAATGAGAACGATTTGCACAGCGATAGTGTGGGATGTCTTGTTCCGAAGTCACCAACTTACCATTATTTTCTTCCTTTTGGACTGCAAAATGTACTTTAAAATTATTACATCTTGTAATGTGACTGTCACACGCTTAAAAAATTAGATTGATCATTAAATACTCTAAAATGCAAAGCATATTTTCGTCCACAACAACAAAGTGTATACCGAAACGTATGGAATGCCCATGGGCAACCCCCTTGCCCCAACTATCGCCGATATAGTCATGGATGACGTACTTAATCACACCTTTATGCAAGTAGAACAGCAACATAACATACACATTAAATTCCTTACGAAATATGTAGATGACATTTTTGCCATCATTCCCGAAAAGATGCAAATACAATACTATATGTTTTTAGCAGCTATCATAGTCGACTTAAGTTTACCATCGAAAAAGAAGAAAACAGCAATATCCCTTTTTAGGCACTCGCATACGCAGATCCGACGAGAAACTAATATTGGATTGATACTCAAAACCAACTGCTTCTGGGCGCCTCATTAACTTATTTTCTTCACAACCGTTTAAATACAAAATAAATACTGCCAAGAACTTTATACACAAAGTACTATCGATCAGCCATCCACAATTTCATGACGCCAATGTTAGAAAAATAAAAACGACGCTTAAAATGAATAAATTTCGGGACCATTTGATATCAAGTTTGATCGAACAAAAACAAATTAACACAAATAACCATACCCAAAAAACACAAAGTACAGATAGTACCCAAACAAAGCGATATTTTAGTGTCACATACGTTCCCAGGCTCACAAAAAACTTTGCACACGATTCTACCAAAACTCACAATACTACACTAGCATACAAATCAAATTGCACCCTGGCGACGTGCTTTACAAAAAAAAAACTCCAATAGACCCCCAACAAGGCAGCAATGTAATTTATGAAATATGGTGAAAAGAAAGGGACCAAAAAAACTGCAACAAAGTGTACATAGCGACAACAAAGCGTTCATTGCCTACGAGACTAGCTGAACACGAAGCCGACATTAAAAAGCAAAAACAAAGCACAGCATTTTCACAGCACGCAATAGAAAACAATCACACAGCTGACTTTGCAAACACAAAAATAATAGACAACGAAAGAAGAGTGTTCCGTATAAACTCACCTTCATACGAAGTTATATATGTGCTTAATAACTGATCGGGCAACGCTTGGTAGGAGGAGGAGAATAAGACTCTGTGTGCAAAAGTCTAGGGTTGAGTGGTGTCGCGTGCCTGGTCGTGCTTGTGTGCTTGGAAGTGAAAATGGGTTTGTGCTAATTGAAAGTTGAAGTAAAATAAAAGTTGGTTTTTCACTTAACGTTTTCCAACTAAAATATAGTGCGTTTTATTTGGGTTTGGGACTTAAACATTGGTCCAGGTCGATCCGAATAAGAGCTGGCGCAGTCGATTTCCTTTTTGCGCAGTCGATTGTTTTTTTTGCGCAGAATGCAAAAAGGAAAGAGCTAGATGTACATACGTGCAAATAAATTACATGGAGCTAATTGCATTAGTTTCTTATGGGCGCAAGAGAGCTAGAAACACATGTGTTGAGCTAGGAGTATAGAGAATATCACGATAGATTATGGTGAAATTCGCAAATTCGTGCATGCAAATGTGTAAGAGCATAAAAAATATACGAGTATAACTAGTATGTATGTATATGAGCATGGTGTAAAAAGGCAAGAGCTATACGTTTTTTCATGGAATCGCAGATTCCAAGAGATACAATGATTTGAAGCGTGCGTATGTATGTATGTATGGGCAAGTGCAGCTATTTGAAAAAACGGCCAAAGAGTCATTATACAAAAAATATTTGTGAAGTAATGTTCAAAGTGCGATTGTTGCTTTGATTGAAAATAAAAGCTACTAAAAATATTGAATTTGTCTGTAAGTGCTAGTATACAGTCCACATAAATAGAGCAAAAGAAAACTGAGCATTCTTCAAGGAAAAAGAAATGTTTCTCATTAAACGAACTAGTGAACAAAGGGCATAGAATATTTCTGTGGTGCTAGCAACAGCAAAACAAACAGCATGAAGAAAATAGAGCAGGTTCAGTGAAACATACAAGCGTGGCTGGAATCAGTATTGGTTACACAGTTTCCTCATTCGTTTGTTTTGGGGAAAACTTTGACTAAAGCGTGCTTAGTTTCCGTGCTTGCAAAATTTAGAACGCAATTGTTCCCTTCATTGCTAGTGACAATAATTATTGAATTTGTCGGTGCATAGAAGCAAAATGGCGAAATTTGAAGTGCTATCAGCGTGCGTTCGAGCAATCGAACGAGCAGCGGCATATGTGCGGAGCGATGAGTTCGGCTCTATCACCTATCCTGGTACTAGTGCGCGTTTACAAGCATGAGAGGAGAGGTGGAAGCAATGCATTGCTATGCATGACGAGCTAGTGCTTAGTGTAAAAGAGGGTGACAGCATTAAAGCCTACGACAAAGAGCTAGAAAAGACCGAACAAGGTTATTTTGAAGCTAATGCTGCATTGCAGGGTAAAATCAATGACCTAGGTCCAACACCAGTCCCTGTCAATACGCCAGAAAATATTCAAGTCGAGCTGCAATATCCACAACGGAAAATGGATTTGAAAAACAATCGGGGCGAGTTTGATGGTGCACTGACAAAGTGGAAAGGACCCCACGACCGGTTTAAGGCTGCTGTACATGACAATGAGCAAGTAGCGCCAGCCTTCAAGTTTACTTATTTGCAGAAATCGCTAGTGGGTAAGGCAGCGCGTACCTTGGGCGAGTGGCAATTGACGGATGAGAATTACCATTAAGCATGCGAGCGTTTGAAGCAGTTATATGATAAAAAATATCATACTTGCCGTGAATATTTACGGCCATTTTATAGATTTCCTTTCTTGGATTTTTTAGATTGCCGCTGTTAGAGTACTCTAACAACTAAGCTATGATGCCCTGTAGCGTCACGATGCATTTTTCCTCTAATGTGCCATTTGCTTATTCCTTTTATACATTCTTGGGTTCGTATCTCAGTGTCCGAGAAGGGGTCTGATGAGAAGCTGGGCACTTCGAAACATGTCATCCCATACCGTCGCTGTGCGCAACGTTGTAATTTTTCCTCTAATATCAATTAACAAACAAACATAAAAATTCGAGCTTTTGCTCCAACAACAATCACCATAACTATAATTTTTACAGGTACAGTGCGGGTGCATAACAAATAACACGGAAGTGTTGATATGCAAAAAAGCCCTTCTGTATCTAAAACTGTTCTATGAACGAGCCTAAAAATATTCCACTTTCCTTGAGTTGACATATAAAATATATGTACCAAAGAATATATAAAAGGAATAAGCAAATGGCACATTAGAGGAAAAATTCATCGTGACGCTATAGGGCATCATAGCTTAGTTGTTAGAGTACTCTAACAGCGGCTTTGGTGCAGACACTTGGGTTCGTATCTCAGTGTCCGAAAAGGGGTCTGATAAGAAGCTGGGCACTTCGAAACATGTCATCCCATACCATCGCTGTGCATAACGTTGTAATTTTTCCTCTAATATCAATTAAAAGTATTTACATTGTGTGCAATTTCAGCAATAAGTTGGTAGTTCACATTGACAAACCGATACTGTCGATCCGTCGTGCTGATCGATACGTGCGTTGGTCAATATGACGAGTTAAGTAATTGGGTGCCAAATGTAAGCAGATACGATATATGTTGCTGAACTCCCGTTGGGTTCAACATAATTTATTTGGGTCAATATTTGTATATGCAAAGAATTGCATTGAAAATGAAACGTATTCTGAGTAATGCTACACCATCCGCCTTAAGAATAGTCGTATACAATTGAAGACAATTGTGTACGGCTATTTAAAAGACTTAATGACCCACTTAAGGTTTGCTTGCGTTTACAAGATTTTAATTGTTTTTCGTATGCCGTTGCAAAATATTGCATAACGGTAACTTAATATCGAAAGTAAAAAGTTTGTTTATGAGGTTTTTTATCTGTTTACATTTGTTTCCCATGTGTCTTTATTGTGCTGACTTCTTTTTTCTTTGGCTCGTGTGCCTGTTTATTATTATGAGTAAAGTGGAGTGCTTATTTTTATTTTTATTACTAAAGGTTCTCTACTGTTTTAAGTCTATTCTTATGAATTATAATTTCGTTATTTTTGTTGGTCTTATTGTTATTTCCTATGCTATGTGGTATTAAAGTAAAATTATTATTCTTATCAATGCTTTAACTTTATAGTGTCCGTTATATCTGTGTGCTAACTTATGGGAGGCCTCTTCTCTAACTAATACTAAATCTCCTATGTTAATTTCTTTACTATATTCTGTACCAATTTTTTGCTTCTATCTTGCGTTATTTGGACCTATATTTAATTTCCTTATCTTAAACTTCATAATTGTATTAATTAAATTTTCTTTTTATATATTAAATTCATATCTGTATGTGGGATGGTAGTTTATTTAGCAGTATAAAATGATACAGCGTTATATGTACAATTAATAATGCACTTAGGTTGCTAGTTAATAGAACTTAGGTTAGCGATCTATTTGGCTTGACGACAAAATTCGAATGCTGTCCAAAAAGTCTGTTCGTTCGTTCGGTCCTTTTTCTGTTCATCTTTATGTCGTATATTCGTGTGTTCGCTGTGTTGCACTTATTCGTGCTAAACGTTAAAAGTTACGTCCGCTTCTAGTCCTTTTACGTCCGTCAGTCAATCCCACATCCGGCCTTCCTGACTCCGGATTCGACCCGAATTCTGGGCACCATGGCTTGATGTATTCAGTCGCCGTTGAGGTCAAATTTGGCCCCTCAACTTCATCTAACTTCTGCACTTTGTAACACCCGTGAGGTAACTTTTCTATAATTTTATAGGGTCCAAAGTATTTCTGCTTCATTTTTAAATTAGTACCAAATTGAGTGTGCTTTATAGCCACTACGTCATTAACTCCGTAATTTGTACTTTCCTTGCGTTTGCGATTATAACTCTTTCGATTTTCTTCTTGAATCGCTGAAATGTTTTGCTTCGCTAATTGTCGAGCTTCTTCCCGATAGACTTCGACCGACTCAATAGCTTCGCTTTCGATTATTTCGTCTAGTGGTGGCGATTCTGACATTCTCATGTCACATCCTGTCAATAGTTTGAATGGCGTAATTTTCGTGCTTCTCGGAGCAGAGTTGTTCACGTATTGCTGAACCTTTCCAATATGTTTATACCAGTGATCGGGGTTATCCCGCGACAGCTTTGTCAACATCGGTATGACGACCTTGTGCATTCTTTCCACCTGGCCGTTTGCTCTCGGCACTCCGGTTGTGATGAGTAAATGCTGTATGTGGTTCTTCTTACAGTATTCTTCAAAAGCGTGTGATGTGAAGGCGGAACCCCTGTCCGTGATGGTCCTTCTGGGATTACTGAGGATGTACTCCTGCTTCGTCAATCGGTCAATAACTGCATCAGCACTTGTGTCCTTTGTGGGATAGAGCCACACAAATTTCGAGAATGCGTCCACAACTATGAGGATATAATTATACTGCTTTCGAGTCGCTGCAAGTGGACCAACATGGTCAATGTGTAAAGTCATCAAAGGTTTATCTTCTTTGTCTATAGGTGCTAAAAAGCCATCTTTTTTACCGGACTTCGAATTAACTACTATACAAGCAACACAGCTATTTACAATTTCTGCAACTTTGGTCTCCAGGCGAGGTATGTAGAAATCCTTCTCAATGCAGTCTTTAGACTTTTTTTGTGGAAAAATGTCCTTGCCGATGTGCAATCTCAATGAGCTCTTTCTCCATCTGCGCTGGTACTACGATCAACTGTCGAGCTGGGTCTTTGTACAGTACGATATATCATTATGCATGTAGAAATCTTCATGAGTGTTTCTCTCCAAAATTTTCCGAACTGCCTTCGTCCAAATATCTCTGAGCTGTACCTCTTTAAGTCGGTGTCTCAATGAATCTTCGATCATCATACAGGAGATTCTGCTAAGGGCGTCCACGTGTCTCATCTGTGTTCCTCGTCGGTGTTCGATACTGTAGTCGTATTCTTGGAGGTACATGGCCCATCGTGCTACGCGCAAAGGTACGTCTTTTTTCTGTAGCGTCAAGGCGTTGCAATCGGTAATGATTCGAAACTTAGATCCTAATACGTAAACGCGCCACTTTTTGACGATGGTCAGTACCTCCAACTCATACGAATTGTACTTTTGCTCAGCAGATGTTGTTTTGCGACTCATGAATTGTACTGGGTGAAATTCTTGGTCTTCGGAGTTCTTTTGGAAAAGAATAGCTCCATAGCCGTACATAGAGGCGTCTGTATGGATTTCTGTCATTGCTTTGGGGTTAAACATTGTAAGCACTGGTGCCTGAATGAGAGCTGTTTTCAGCTGCTGGAATGAAAGTAATTGTTTGTCTCCCATTCGGAACTCTGCATCCTTCTTCATCAAATCTGATAAGGGCCTCGCAATTAAGGCGTAGTTTTTAATAAAGCGGCGAAAGTAAGACATAAACCCTAAGAATCTTTGCAGCGCTTTCTAAGTATACGGTAAAGGGAAATGTTTGACAGCTTTCGTTTTGTCTTCGCTTGGCCTTATGGTACCATTTTCCACCATATACCCTAAAAACTGTATTTTGTTCTTCAGAAATTGGCATTTTCCCCATTTTATTTTTAGACCTTTATCCGACTCTAATTTCAATATCTTTTGCAACTTCTCACACGCTTCACCCTCAGTTTTTGCTGGGGTCTCTAATAAAATCTTTTAATATCGCTTGAATGTAGCGGCAAAACACAGCGGGCGAGTTGTATATGCCAAAAGGCACGTAATTAAACTCGTATTGGCCGTTAAGGGTAACGAACGCTGTGTATTTTGCGAGAGCACTCTTCCACCGGCACATGTAGAAACCCGTTGGCTAGATCCAAAGTAGTGAATATCTTTGCTTCTCTGAGCTTTCCGACCGCGTCGTCAATTAAAGTCATAGGGAAATTGTACCGTATAATTTTAAAATTGAGTTTCCGATAGTCGCAGCAAAGGCGTTTTGTACCATTTTTCTTCGACACGAGTACTACAGGCGAAGCTTAGCTCAAGCAACTCGGACGTATCACTCCCTCATCCAACCACTGGGCGACTTGCTTATCGATGATTTGCTGTTCTTCATATGAAACTCTACGCGGCGGTTGGTACACAGGTATTTCGTTTGTAAGAATAATTTTCATGCTTACTGGTGGGTTATTATCCCTTTGTGGTTTATACTGCTCTATCATTTGTTTAACAGCATTTGCCAATCGTTTATTAAGGTGTGCTAGATCGTAGTCGGGTTCTTCGCAATCAATGTTGAATGGATTTGCAAGAATATTAGTATCCGGATCATTAGTTTTGGTCGCTCGTACGATATCCTTCGGAAAAATTACATCCCCTGCCACTGCGGTAGTAGTCGGCTTAGCAACCCTTGATTTGAGCTCGACTTCGTTGTGGCAAATCGACATATAAAAATATTTGAAAATGGAATTACCTATGATAACCTCGAAACTGATGTCACCCGTTTCTACTACGTGAAACGTAAGGTTAACAACGCCCTTGTCAATTTGCACCTCTGTCTCGAAACTACCAATTGCTGTTATTTTGGTTGCGCCGATACCAAATAGTTGCCGTTGCTCCGGATTTAATTTTATGGATTTACCCAGTCTATTAAGCGTGTCGCATCTCATCGAGCACGAGCTACAGCCAGTATCAATAAGCGCTGGTTCTTCAACATTAAAAATTATTAACTTTTTAATCTTTAAATTTGAATTTAAAATTTCGCCTATAGAATTTACGTGATCTTGTTGCTGCCTTGTGTTAGTAGATTTACCTAGTTTACACTCAAAGGACCTATGACCCATCTGTTGACACTTAAAGCATTTGAATTGCTTATGAGGACAATCTATAGCTAGGTGGGAGAATTCGCCACATTTAAAACATCTCTTACCGGTTGTTGCCGAAACCGAGGAACTAGCATTTTCTGGTTTATTTGTACGATATACCTCCATCCTCTTGGAATTATTTACCTTTGGTTCCTGCACGAACTGAATTTTAAGCTCGTTTACTGTTTTTGCCTGATAAAGTACGGATTTGCTGAACTTAGAACCAGGGATACCGTCTACAAAATACTCCAACAAAGTTTCCTCATCTAAACGAATCGACTTCCCTATCTCCATTAATGCATATAAATATTCGCGGTACGATTCGCCCGCCTTCTTACTCCTCTTAGCTATCTTATGTATGTCTGCGGGTGACAGCTTGTTACCGAACTCTTCAGTGAGTGCTGATTTTAAAGAGTGCCAATCGCGCAATCCGATTTGGCTGCTAACAAAAAGTTTTGCAGCGCCACGCAACAGCTGTTTCGCGTAAATGAATATATGAACGTCATTCCAGCTTACTATTTCTGCATTTTCTTCTAAGTGTTCAATCCACTTCTGCACGTCGGACGTATCTGTGCCATCGAATGTAGAGAGGCTTTCTTCAATATCTTTAAACGTGAAATGTGCTTTTCTTACAGACGTATGTGGTCTAGGCTGTTTAGATACTAATTCGCACTCGGACTGATTGGCCGGGGAATCATATTCATCATCGTCGTCGTCACCATCGTCGATCAGGCCTAAATGCTGGAGAAGTCTGTCTCTAAGTTCGTGTTTGCGTCCCCCTAGTCCCAACTCCCTTAATTTATCTTTTAAAGTTGTCACTGTCGTTTTAAGGATAGCGTCAGCATCGATTTCATTGTCGGTACTCATGTTTACAATGTTTATATTAAGTGATAATATTTATATTAAATGAAATTATTCAAAAATATAGTTGATAATATTGAAATGTAAAATGTATTCACTTACTTTGGAACAATTACTTTAATCGAAATCAAATCGCTGGCGGGCTACAATATCAACACAAATTGTATCGTGCATTCGTATGCACTTATTGTAATGTAATTACTTTAACGCAAACTATCGAAATGATTTCGCTCACAGTATTGCAGCGATTAAGATGGCCTCTCCTTTTTTTTCCTTAAGAATTGCTGTTCGTCACTAGCCTTCCCTTTAACCCATCTAATTAACCTCTCCCTATCCCCTTGTAATTTCATTGACAAATGGAAGGTAAGCTCCATTACCCCCAACCATAAATCAGGTAACAAAAATGATGTCAGGAATTACCGCCCAATTTCAAAATTAACTACATTCTCAAAACTTTTTGAAAAGGTGGTAAAAGAAAAGTTATTCTTCTCAGTTAAAGAAATCATTGATCCCAATCAGCATGGTTTTGTTCGTGGTCGCTCCACTGTAACTAATCTTGCGGTTTTTTCTGAGTACTCTACATCGGCATTTAAGAGTGGATCTCAGGTGGATACCATTTACACCGATTTCTCTAAAGCCTTTCATACAGTCTCTCATGATATATTATTATTATATTAGGTTTCCACTCATTGTTTCTTCTGTGGTTGCGCTCCTACCTCACGAACAGAACGACGTTTGTAAAAATTGCTAGTACTGCATCTTACCCTTTTGTGGTCACCTCTGGAGTCCCGCAGGGTAGTATTCTGGGCCCGCTTCTTTTTGTTCTTTTTATTAATGATATCCGGTCCTGTTTTAATCACTCGCAATTTTTACTATATGCCGACGACCTGAAATTGTTTACTAGAGTTACCTGTCAGTCTGATGTGCTTCGGCTACAAAACGAACTCAACAATCTTACTGACTGGAGTGTCAAAAACAAACTGTTGCTCAATACCAATAAATGTTTCCATTTAACTTTGTCGAGAACCCGGAATCGCATTAGTTTAAGTTATTCGATTTTTAACAAGCAACTGTTCTCAGTCGAGCTATTTTCTGATCTGGCGTTCTGTTTGACTCTGGTTTTACCTTTGTCAGTCATGTGAACACAGTTATCCATAAGACCTTTTCGAATTTGGGCTTTTTGAAGCGTTATGCGAAAGACCTTAAAGATCCCTATACAAGGAAATCCCTTTTTACTTGTCTTGTCCGGTCTAAGTTGGAGTACGCATCAATTATCTGGGGCCCTTTACATAGTTCTCATTCCGACAGAATCGAGCGTGTACAGCGCAACTTTACTCGCTTTGCTCTCTATCCACTTCATTTTGTCGATCCCTTTCTATCCTATAATGCACGGTGTTTGCTCATAAACTCGAAATCTCTCTCTAGCAGGCGCACAATCCATTCGATAATGTTCATTTTCGACATTGTTAATGGCTTAATTGATTGCGCGAATCTGTTCGATCAACTTTGCTTCAATGTCCCAAATCGCATCCTACGTTCCCACTACCCTTTCCATCCTATTGCAGTTAAATCTAATTACCACTATCTCGCGCCTATTACTAGGGCAGTCAGCGAAATTAACAATATTTACAAACCGCTAGATCTTGACTTTGCAATGCCGAGATCCCAGTTGGTCGATAAGATTACTTCATTTTATCCCTAGTACCCAACTCCAGCCTATTTAGTCAGTAAGTAGTTTTCCTGTACAATTCTAGTCTGTAAGATATTGTTATCATAGACCGAATAAAGAATAATAATAATTGATATTAGAGGAAAAATTACAACGTTATGCACAGCGATGGTATGGGATGACATGTTTCGAAGAACCCAACTTCTCATCAGACCCCATGTTCATAGAACAGTTTCAGATACAGAAGGGATTTTTTGCATATCAACACTTCCGTGTTATTTGTTATGCACCCGCACTGTACCTGTAACAATTATAGTTATGGTGATTATTGTTGGAGCAAAGCTCAAATTTTTATGTTTGTTTGTTAATTGATATTAGAGGAAAAATTACAACGTTATGCACAGCGATGGTATGGGATGACATGTTTCGAAGTGCCCAACTTCTCATGAGACCCCTTCTCAATTTAATTATCTTTTATTTACATTTGCCGAGTCATTTTGCATGTTGTTTTTGGTGCGGTTGATTGGCTTTTGTCATTTCTTGCTTTTGTTTTTTGTGCGCACTTTTTGTTTTCTATCCTAATTCTTTTATCACAGCTGTTTGCGTTGTGTTTATTGAGTGTCACAATACAGTGTATCTCAAACTGCTCGCTACTATTGCCTTTCAGTGTTGCCTTCTCTTACTGATTTTCCTTCAAATATTTATTTTTTATTATTTTCAGTAAAGCGTTCGACAAAGTTTGCCATTCGTTACTTATTCATAAACCTTTTCTACTGGGCTTTCAACCCAGTCTCACCCGCTGGATATTTTCTTATCTTCTTTTCAGAACACAAAGAGTAGTTTTTAAGAATGTGCTATCTAATGTCATCGATGTATCTTCTGGAGTTCCTCAAGATAGCCATCTTGGCCCGATTCTGTTTTTGCTGTTCATTTATGATACTCGTATATCCAGTACTATCAAGTTTTCAAAAATTTTGATGTACGCTGACGACGTTAAGATTTTTATATCTTACTTGGTGAGCGAAAATAGAGTTTTACTTCAATCAGATCTTGATAGGCTGGGTGCTTGGTGCGATCTAAACTACATGCCACTCAATCTTAAAAAATTTAAATATATGTGTTTTCGCGCAGAAATACACAACCAGCTTCCTACATACATAAGTGCATGATTTTATGGAATTACGATGGATTGTAAACTTAGCTTCAGTCTCCATATTAATGCAACTGTCAATAAATCTAGAGGTGTTTTATCATTCGTTAACCGATGGTCGAAAGAATTTAGTGATCCGTACGCAACTCAAGTCCTTTTTACAATATTAGTAAGACCGATATTAGAATATGGCTCAATTATTTGGAATCCGAGCTACCAGGTCCAGGTTGATCGGTTAGAATCGGTTCAAAAACTTTTCGCTTTAAGAGATCTCTCATGGGATCCCCTGTATAATTTGCCTCCCTATACTAATCGCTTGAAACTTATTAACCTTCCTAGCCTTGCTAGTCGTAGAGAAATGCTCGGAACAATATTTATGATTAAATTATTCGACGGGTTGGTCTCTAGCAAATTTTTGTTGGGAGAATTAAACTTTAACATTCCTTTTTGGCCATCAAGACATTTTAAACCAATTTTTTTGAAACAGTGTAGGACTAATTTTGAATTAAATGAGCCTTTCCGATGTTTGTGTGATAATTATAACACTCACTCTAGTACATTTGATATTTCTGACTCGCTTTTTATCATTAAAAAATCGATACTATCCTCGCTTAACCCATAAGAACTTTATGAATTTACTCTTTACAATCTAACAGATTCTTTCCTCTCTTAGTACATTATTTATAAGTTTTAATTTCTTGTGTTACTTAGCTGATGTAGTTTTAGATCTCAACACTTAACAAACCCCTGCCTTTCAACGATTCGGCAATATATATCTAAAAAAAAAAAAGCCGTGCGTTATGCGGATGCGCCCCTCGTGTCGGTTGGACGGGATGGTGGGTAATCCGTTGGGAATTACTATTATTATTATAAAATATAGCGCTCGGAGATGACTGCCTAGGAACCTGCATACCAAATTTCATTGAGATATCGCAAAATTTAGTCAAGTTATCGTGATAACAGACGGACGGGACGACGGACGGACATGGATTAATCAATTTCGCTTTTCCTGCTGAACATTTTGATATATACGAGGTGTGTTCAAAAAGTATCGCGATTTTTGTGTTTTTTCAAAAATTATTTATTTATTCATGAATATCTATTTTGTCCCCATCAAAGTAATCCCCATGAGATATTATACACTTGTGCCAACGGTTTTTCCAATCTTCGAAGCACTTCAAAAAATCATTTTTTTGTATCTTGTTCAGCTCCTGCTTCGATGCCGTCTTTATCTCGTCAAGAGAAGCGTAACGTTGTCCTTTCATGGGCCTCTTCAGTTTAGGGAACAAGAAAAAGTCACAGGGGGCCAGATCTGGGGAATACGGTGGCTGCGGCATCATTAGTGTGTTGTTTTTGGCCAAAAAGTCGCGCACAAGCAACGATGCGTGAGCAGGGGCGTTATCGTGGTGCAAAAGCCAATTTTTGTTCTTCTTTGCACATCTTCTCGGCCTTCTGAGAACATTTTGTACCGCCGATAAACGTTGCTTCTGTCCAAGGTAGCTTCTCCGTATGCCACAGTCAACATTCGGAATGCATCCGCGCACTTAATTTCGTTTTTCACACAAAATTTGATACAGGTTCTTTGATCCATTTTTTTGAATAGGTAAAAATCGAAGACGATCCAAAACACGTGCAAGCAAAGCAGCTGTCAACAATTAACTGAACATTCAAAATGGCCGAGCTTGTCGGCATAAGTGACAGACATGAGTACCAACATAACGCCACAAAAAATTCGAAAGTCGAATATACGTAACCAGCGAAAATTCAAAATTCGCGATACGTTTTGAACACACCTCGTATAAGTCAATATCTATCTCGATCCGTTTATGCGGTTACATACTACCGTTAGGCGAATGAAGTTAACATACCTTGTGTGCCTAGCACTTATAGATATTAAAAGACTAGCTTAGCGTCAACGACCACAATTTAATATTTTATAATTAAATCCATCATATTATTATATTGTCTTTAGTTTTTTTCTATTCGACGCTTGACTAACACAGAACATCACAGTAATAAACTTGGCAAGTTTTTACAGTATTTGATTGGCATTTAAATGATGGAGAATGCTGCCGTAGCTGTAATATGTGAATGTTTTTTTCGTAAAGAGTAAAACAGATACATTTTTTCTTTTATTTTATACAAAAAATTCCAATTTTTTTATTTAAAAAATTTAAAAAAATACTTTTACGTACCTTTGTAAACTTGAGGGCCTTTTACACGATATGGTTTGTCATGTGTATATGTCACATTTTACGTCTGAAAACCAACATAACGTGTAACGAAATAGAAATGTTTCCATTTTTGTCTGACTTACATTTAGAATCAGCTGTTCTTTAACTTGTTGATTTTAATATTTTTGAAGTTATTTATTTACTGTGTAAAAGGAATCAGATAAATTGAACTGAAGTGTTGCTAGTCATACGACATTACCTGTGTGTAGAATAAGTGGCAAGTCATATAAAAAAACATATCATGTAAAGTATTACATTCTGAGATTTTCTGCAAAGAATTTACGGATTTAGCAAATGGCACGTCTCAACCTAGAAAGTTAATATTTCTTAAAAAGCGCCTTGGAGTGGTTTGCTTACAGATTTTCTAATGAGAAAAATATTATTCTTCTTCTTTAAGTGGTCATCTTCGTTGCGCCAATTGGAGACACCACGGGATCGCAAATCGGTCTCCACTTGGTCCTTCCATCGGAGGGGTGGTCTCCCTTTTTATCTGCTTCCGCCGGCGGGTGCCGATAAGAATACCTTCTGGGCCAGAGCATCTTCGTTTATTCGCACAACATGGCCTAGGCAACGAAGCCGCTGGGTTTTAATTCGCTGAACTATGTCGGCGTCTGCGTAAACCTTATACAGCTCATCATTACCGGGTCAAGCGTAAACGGCAATTTTGTACCTAGAAGATTATCTAACCGAAAATCGTAACCGTTGGCAATGCAGTTCATGTTACCGCGATTCTAGCGTACATGGCAACAATGTCCAAAACAAACAGTGAGCAATAGCGAATAAAATACAAATGCTTTCTCGTTTTTTCGCTGTTACATGACCCTATTTTGGTGGTTACGAAATAGAACTGCAATTTAAGCCGGCAGAATACCAAAAGGATGTAAAAGTAGCCAAATTATTTATTTGCCGGTAAAAGAAATGTTGTCAACACACCAGAATTAGGGGGTAAATTTTCGAAGAACCTTTCTCTCGAATACTCCCAGAGCCGCCTCATCAGATGTAGTTAGTGTCCACGCTTCTGGACCATATAGCGATGTATGACTTATATAGCGTTATTTTCGTTCGTCGAGAGAGAACTTTATTTTTCAATTGCCTACTCAGTCCGAAGTAGCATTTAATTGCAAAAGTAATTCTTCGTTGGATTTCTAGGCTGATATTATTGTTGGTGTCAATGCTGGTTCCCAGGTACACGAGGTCCTTTACTATTTCGAAATTATGGC
Source organism: Merzomyia westermanni (assembly GCA_949987695.1). Classification (NCBI taxonomy): domain Eukaryota; kingdom Metazoa; phylum Arthropoda; class Insecta; order Diptera; family Tephritidae; genus Merzomyia; species Merzomyia westermanni. The sequence continues at coordinate 78,707,394 of OX465289.1, forward strand.
TAACAACAGTGGTGCGCTAACTCTTTGATGATGACATGTACTTTGATGAAAACATGTACTTTGGTTTACCCTCGTTCACCACCAAAGAAATTTTTCCGCTTCTTTTCTAGTTTGGAGCAAGCAATAGTTACGCCGCGGTTGTTAAGGCCAATGATCTCAATGTCGTCTACTCTTAATAGAACCTTATATGCGATATTGAAACGGCTGATTCCGCTAACGTTGAGTTTCCCTTATTTTGGATTGCGCAGAGAACACTTAGATTCCAATACTCAGATATGCATTCGTCCGACCATATTCTGCATAGAAGCTAATGCATGCAGCCTACCAGCTCTTCACCGCCGTGCTTAAATAGTTCAGCAAGCAAACCATCAGCTTTATTGTTTTTCAATTGGGATATTGCTATTCGAACCTCATTTTAGTCGAGTTGCGGAACATCAATTCCATCATTTTCGATTGTGGGTTCGGGTTCGGCATCTTCTCTGGATCCTTTCTCTATTTCTCCGTTTAAAAGGGCGTAAACGTGATCCCTTCATAACTTCCGAACTCTCTGAACATTGGCCACCAGGTCGCCGTTCTCATTTTTAAAGGAGTTTGACCAGACGACGTGGATCAGCCTGGACTTTCCGAAGGTGGGCCAAATACACCGTCTATACTCACCCTGGCATTAAAGTCGCCAAGCACGACTTTGATATCATCACAGGGGTAGCGCTCGTATGCTTTTCCAGGCTCTCGTAGAATGCATTCCATTCCACGTCGTCCTTCTCTTCCGTCGGTGCATGAGCGCTTTGATGCGGATTGCGGCGAGATGCTTATTCACGGGTGTGAATGGCAGTACTCGGTGAGGAAGTCTCTCTCCCACCACGAAACCCATGACGAATCTGCGCTTGTCTACTTGCCCACTCCTGTAAATGTTGCAAGGTGTTTTTTTCGTATTTCCTCGCCCCGTCCATCGCGTATGACGCTGATGTCAGCTTTTGTCTTCCTGAGGACCTCAACCAGCCCAGCAGTGGGCCCGGACATTCCAGGTGCAAGCTATTATCGCTTAATTCTTATATCGTTTGCGGGTGTTGTCATCCAAGAAAGGGGTTCTCATATCCGAGACTTCGATGTTGAATTTCATTGTTTTATATAGTGAGTCTCAAACCAACGCACAACCCGTTTCGATGGAGGTTGTATTTAAATTACATGTTTGTATAGCGAGCCGCTTGATTCAAGACAGACGCACGCTTGCAGCCACACAAAATGGTGTTAAGACGCCGCTGTTTGAATACCCCAGCAAGCCCTTAAACCGATTATGTCGGAGTGCCCTTACCAGGTTGTCGCCTTTTCACATTTAGCTCAAAACCCAACGCTCATGCAGCACTGTGAGGTGGCGAGAGTGATGTGATCCGACAATGTATTGTTCATATGGGTGGGAACAGCGGATGGCAACCCTGCAAAAAATGAGATTAGTCTAGGATGCGTCCGGGATGAGTCGCAAAGGGGGATATGACCAATGTCAATTCTGATCACTTAGTATGGGTTGAGCTGTCCACATTTGTTTGAGTATGTCCTTTGGAGATACCAATTGTACCCATTTATACCCGAACGGAGACGAAAGGACTAATCCACCTTCTTTCCAAACAGGTACTTTTAACTGCTATAAGTATGCTACGAAAACTGAAATTGACTTACACCCTTATGGGTATGATACACAAATAAAAATTTACTTATGTATATTAAATTATAGCCAACTGAAGCCTAAAGAGATTAATCGCGGATCGCTTTAGACATTAGTCTCATTATTTTTTTAGGGAAATTATAAGTTGCAGCAAACTTTAATATTGACGAGGTTAAACTCTGCATCTATGCGTTGATTTGCAGTTGGACAATTAAAGCATCATCGGGAATAACGTTCTAAGTTACACTTTTTTCTAAACCGGTTTTTTTGCATATTCCCTTTTAAATAGCTCTCTCACATTGGTCAAGCACTAAATTTGCCCAAATTATACCCTCTTTAGCTCTTAAATTGAACCTAAAAATAATCAGTCAGCGGAAAAACGTTCCAAGTGTCAATCGAAATAATTAGTACGGAGGTGTCGCAAGTTCTTAAGAAGTGTAATAGAGGTTCAAAAAGAAAAATTAATAGTGATGATTGGAAGGATACAAAAAGGAAAAGGTTAAGAAATAGTGGAAATGAGTATATAACGAGAAAAAATAAAAGCTGATTTTTGTTGGAACGATTTTCCGTCATCCCTTTTCAAGTTTGGTTTTGTGACAAACCGGTTTCGGCGTTCTGCCATTTTCAATGCCTAGCTTCGTACCCGCAAAACACGCTCCTGAACAGGTAGTATGGAATAACGTTCTAAGTGTATTTGTATATGATTCATTTTATAATACAGGTTTCTGATTGCATATGCTACTTCAGATGTAAAATATTTAGCATAACTCAAATAAAAGAGCATTTCGAAAAATTCTATGAAAAAAGTACAGTGAACAAACAGAATTGTTGGCCTCTTTAATCGAACTGAGTGTGCTTAAGAGAAAAAAGGTTAAAGAAGGTACTTCTAAACGGAGCGTTACTCCCAATTATTTTTTGGCCCACCAGAATGGTTCAAGAGAGAGATTGTGCAGAAAAACGTTTTGTCATACTTTTCAGGTAAATATGACCATTCATACATATATTGTTTTATTTCGATATTGTTTATTGTAATCTTTCAGATTACGGCACGGAGGATACAGATGCTGGTTGAAAAACTGAAAAATGGAGTAGACATTAAAGACCAACGGGGAACGCATGACAATCGTCCTCATAAGATGATAGAAGAGGAAAAGAGACAAATTACTGAACACATATTAAGCTTTCCTAGTCAAGAAAGCCATTATAGTCGCTCTAATTCTAAAAAGGACTGCCTAAGTCCAGATTTGAGTTTTTCAAGAATGTTTGAGCTATTTAAAGTAAAATATCCCAACACCACGATACGTTATAACACATATAGATATATTTTTAACAAGGAGCATAGCTTACGATTTGGTTCTCTCAGAAGCGATACTTGTAAGGTTTGCGATAAGTTCTTCATTCAAATGATTGCATCTGTTAACGAATCCGCCAAAAAGCATCACGAGAAAGCAGAGAGAGCTTATGCTCAATTAAGACAAGACCATAACGCTGCTCTTAATTCCGAAAGTATTATTGTTATTTGTGTCGATATGTAGCAAGTAATTTTTACTCCAAATCTTACTCATTGTGATGTCTTTTATCAGCGTCAATACTCAAACTATAATTTTGCAGTACATACTCTTCCACATAACAAAGTTGATATGTATACATGGCACGAAACCGTTGCAAAACGAGGAGCTGCTGAAATCGCTTCATGTATGTATTTTTAAACACATATCAAGCAATTACCATGTACTAAAGTAAGGGGAAATCAGAAAACTAATAATATGGTCTGATAGATGCGTTGGACAAAACAACAACTGGACAATAATTTCGTTGTGTCACAGCCTTCTAACGAAATATTTCTCTGAAGTTAATCAACAATTTTTGACCTCTGGACATAGCTTTCTTCCGTGTGATCGAGATTTTGAACTTATTGAGAAAAAAAAGAAGGCATCACAACTTTATGTTCCGGAAGACGTTGTCCGTCTAATTGAGTCAGCCAGACAATCAAACCCATTTAAAGTCCATCAGATGGCAATAAGTGATTTCAAAAATTTTTATGTGATCAGGGAAAATTTAAACAAAGACCGATCGCTCAAAATAACCGAAGCCCAATGGCTACAGATTTCTTCTGATGAACCAAATATACTAAGAGTACGAAAAAATCATTCCATTACAGAGGCGTGGTCATGCCACAATTTAAACCCTAAAAGAACCCGAAACTTAACTCTTACAATGCAACCTGTTCGTAGAGAGTATATTAAACTATGCGATGAAAAGAAAAAAGATCTTCTGAAAGTGGCCGAATATTTACCCGAGAAATATGCCGAGTTCTACACGTCCATCTGCAACTAAATTCCGGTGAAAGTTTTGATCCTTTTTCTAAAAAGTTAAAACACTTTCTTTTCCCAATAAACTATATTTAGTTTACTATTTATTAGTATTTTTGAATAACCTCACTTAAATTAATAACCACAAACTGAAATAAAAGAACAATAAAACTAACAACAAAATTCTTTAATGTGTTATCTATGTCTTTTTAAAATGGAAAAACGTTTTAAGTGCCATCATGCGTGATGCTTTGCGTAGTGGAAAAACGTTGCAAGTGGCAACAAGTATTGAACTTAGAACGTTTTTCCACTAAAAAGAATGTTGAAACAGCAAGTTAAGACGTAAGTTTAAAGTGAAATTGCATAAATTTTTGTATACAACTATTTTCTACTATATTTTTTTATAAGCAATAAAAAAATTTAAAGAAAAGTACGGTTTTTTCGACAGTAAAGGTTTTTTTGCCTTCTTGGACAATTTTGGTTTTATGACTTAGAACGTTATTCCCGATGATGCTTCAATTGATGTGCCTTCGATAGACAGTTAATGGAGAGGCCCATCCTCTTTACATGTTCGAAGCGTTATGATACATGAAAAGCCTTGAAACCCTATATGTAAAACGCAATTTAAAGAAAAGTACGGTTTTTTCGACAGTAAAGGTTTTTTTGCCTTCTTGGACAATTTTGGTTTTATGACTTAGAACGTTATTCCCGATGATGCTTCAATTGATGTGCCTTCGATAGACAGTTAATGGAGAGGCCCATCCTCTTTACATGTTCGAAGCGTTATGATACATGAAAAGCCTTGAAACCCTATATGTAAAACGCAATTGACATAAGTAAAGTTCATTAACTCTAAATTAAAAATGTTTACCTTTCCTTTCAACCTAGAAGTTTTACGGCCCCCACTGAGATTTTATATCCCTTTCCCACTGGATATCTGTACTGTAATGTTTAGCGAACTGCACTCATAATTACTAGCAATATAGAAGTATTACATTTATGCTTGAAACGATCGCAGTTTTGGATTTTGTGATTGTTACCGAAGCATACCGAGCCAGTCGAATTTGAAACCGCCAATGAAGACGCCTTGTGCGGATTTTTTGATTTTGATGGTTTGCTGAATTTTTTGCGTATCAATTGGTTCGAGTATTTAAAGACTCTTTTCATTTGCTATTGGTTTCTTCATATGCGTTCTGCAAAACTAAATAAATAAGCTTGTCTTTTGAGATTTACTTCTTAAGTACACAATGGCAACAAACACAGCAGATGACAGATGGCCTCCATTTGGCTTGGAACTAATTGAAAGCTCAAATAGAGACGACAACAAACTGAATTTTTCAATGTTAGATAGGCTATATTCTCTACCGATAATTTTTTCAAAGAAGTAAGAAAATTTAGATACTCAAAATTCTTTAAAAATTAAGAGGAAAAGAGAGAACAGCACTACCATGAAAGGACCAAGTGGATACCGATTTGCGATCCCGTGGTGTTTCCAAAGGGCTCCAGTTGGTAGAGAGTTCTTGTCAAGATTTGGCATATTGTATCAGAGAATTGCCGTACTATGAAATAAAATGCATATCTTAAACAACAAAGCAATAATGCTCGAATGTTTGCGTTTGTCTGGAACACATGTATCTGTGGTCTACTTTGGCATGGGACTTAGGCGATTATTGCTTGTGACCACAGATATATATTTAATATTAAATGAATTAAGTTAAATAGCCTGTACATTTTAGTAGCTCAGGTATACTTTGAAATGAAAACGTCACAGTGTTGATATTGCCAAGTTAAAGAAAAAAAATACAACTAGGTACTATACTCGTACTATACGGTTACAGTAGGATTAAAGGCATTAAGTAAATTACTGATGTGCATATGTTGAATAAAATTCGTTTTCTCATTCGCGTTTTGACCTAATAAGTTTAGTTTGTCCAACGTATTGCACGTACATATGTATCTGTGTGACAGATTCGCGCGTTTGAATTTAATGTAATAGTCGCCCTGCCTAATAAATAAGACAGAAAGTTATATCATACTGTATTTGGCTTCTATAAATACATGCAAATTAAAATATAATTAAGAAATATAAATATAGATACATAGTCATGGGTATTCCTGATATTCGCATGCTGATTTCCGTGGAATTTGAAGTATTTGGCCTCGTGCAAGGTAAGCATTCATAAAATTTAATGTTTGGTTCTGAGTTCTGGATCATTTTTCTACAAACAATATTTTTTCATAGGTACTATATATAGATAACCGCAGATGTGCTAATCTGTATAAGTAAAGTTTTTGATACAAAGCAATTGCAGTTGAACAAATTAAAACGTGATAATAAATTGAAAGAGCCTGTTTGTTTGTTAAATCATAGTTAGGGCAAGTAAAAGATTAAATCAGGCAGGGCTTGGATATGGCTTGTTCTAACGTAAGTAATTCTGTATGGTAAGAAATAATATTAATGGCGTTTTGAAAATAAGGTGTCGCATCTTTAAATATTTTCCCGAGAAATCTTGGATAAGAGTAATAACTGAAAAAAATCCTTAAGAATTCGGAGCTAGTGATACGTTATTTTGGGTTAGTAGGAAGCTATCATCTGAGAACCGCAGATACAGTCCAGGATAGGGAGCATAGGGAACCCTAGTGGTTCTGATGATCGCCTGGCCTCAACAACCAGTCAGAAGGATCTCGACACCTGGCAAGAAGACGTATCAGTTCAGCTCTAGCTCAGCCAACTTGTCCAGAAGTAGACTTCAGGTATCGAGCGGAATTCCCAGGATACTACAGTCCGATTCAGGAGTAGCCGTACGGGAAAGAGATCTGCATGACAGTTGCCAAGAATGTCGTATTGCTCAGGCATCCATGAGTAATACCAAACATTGGGTGCACTTAATTGCCGCTTGCCTGTCCGAATATACATATGTTAAACTCTCTGAGAGTAAAAGCGCTGGACAGGATACTGTCCAAGCATCCTTAAAAGCGGCAACGTCTCCTGGGAAGACACTACAATGGTCATATAGTATAAATTTCCTGTTACCTCCGAGCTCTTGAGCCCCGCGATCGCATTGCAGAAATCACCTGAATTCAAGTAATGCACTGGCGTCATTTTTATGCACATGATATTGTTTGCATACTGATTATTCTCAAACCATTTGGTTGCGTCTGTGAAGTTGCTAATGTTCCTTATGGAGAATTTCGCAATACGTTTAAGTTCTATTATTATGAAGTTTACCAGAGTTGTAATTACAGGTCTGGATATTTGCATACTAAATGCGTGACTGTTTGTTTGAATATGCATAGTTCGTGTCCTCTCACTGAGCCTTCCGACAAGAAACCACAGGTCCTCTCTGTCGCTAGAATTTCCGCTTGGAGGATACTGGCTTTTTTCCACAAAGAATGTGAAATAAATCCATAATGGCCTTGTTGCACTTTTGCTAATATCACGTGTGATCTTTATGTATGACGTGACATCTCTATGACATGGTATAAATTAAACAACATTTTTCTGCTGTAACGGCATTTATTAATAAAAATCCCCAAGTGGTTGAAATTCAACCACCAAACTTTATTCTACTTAAGTTGGTAGCTATTAGTTTTATTCGCACACTCTCCTTTATTTCCTCTGCTGTTTCTCTCGCTTAATATATTTTCATTTTATTTGAATATTTAAATGTGTTATACGCTATCTTGCTGATCCTTTTCTTTACTTTAATTTCCCTCCTTTTCTTTGATTCTGTTTCCTTTTCTTTTCTTTTCTTCTCTTTTCTTTTCTTCTCTTTCCTTAATTTCCTCTTTTCCTCTCCTTTTCCTATTTTATTTCCTTTAGTTTACCTTCACTTCACTCCACCTCACTTTAATTCTTACTTTACTTTACTTTACTTTACTTTACTTTACTTCACTTTAATTCTTCTTTACTTTACTTTACTTTACTTTGCTTTACTTTACTTTACTTTACTTTACTTTACTTTACTTTACTTTACTTTACTTTACTTTACTTTACTTTACTTTACTTTACTTTACTTTACTTTACTTTACTTTACTTTACTTTACTTTACTTTACTTTACTTTACTTTACTTTACTTTACTTTACTTTACTTTACTTTACTTTACTTTACTTTACTTTACTTTACTTTACTTTACTTTACTTTACTTTACTTTACTTTACTTTACTTTACTTTACTTTACTTTACTTTACTTTACTTTACTTTACTTTACTTTACTTTACTTTACTTTACTTTACTTTACTTTACTTCACTTACTAGATGCTCTAGCAGCGGAACTCTCCGAGTGTGGGACTCCTTCTTATCTTGAAGTATACCGCACTAAAACCTAACCCCCCACGGCCCGCGCATTCTTCCTTACCTGGGACCGCGCTTAGCATTACTTCAGGTAAGGAAGCGCGTTGCGTGAGCCCTATGGCTACTCTCACGCTAACTGGCTAGACAACCGTCTTCCCGTTGCGCAAGGAGGACATTCCTCGCGTATCGTCTCACTATATCCCATCTAAAGTTTTCGCAGGTCATCTTGCGAATGACACTGCCCGGGGAAAGTTCGCCAATTGTCTCTTCCACCCGCCTTCTTTCTTCTGCGAATTGCTCGCATTCGAAGAAGGTGTGGCGTACGTCGTCTATGGCTCCGCAGTAGGTGCAGCTCGGGGTTTGAACTTTGCCCATTCTATGGAGGTATTCACGGAAATAACCGTGTCCGGTTAAGAACTGGGTCAGGTAGAAGTCGACTTCTCCATGAGGTCGGTTCAGCCATGGTTCTAGTTCGGGGATTAGTACACCTTCCAGCAGTACTGCTGCTCCATTGTAGTTGCCACCGCCGGATCGAATCACCCCGCGCCTGCGTTGCGTCTCTACGTACCTCTGCACGAGTGTCCTAAATCATTTTTCTTTCCTCAACCAGGAGATATATCGGTATAGTCCCCGCGATGACCAGAACAGCATCTGCGGAGACCGTGCGGTATGCTGAGGGGATTGGCAGGGCCCCTCTACGTTGGACTGCGGTAGTAGCGGCCCGATACTTCCCAAATTTCATTGCGTCCACCCAGACTTCAACAGTATAGAGTCTGAGGCGGACGCCAGCAGCTTTCTTATGCATGGCTTTGGTCCACCTGTATTTGCCATTAGCCGACTCAGACTTGCGATGGTCTTCACAGCCTTTTCGCAGGAGCTTCTTAGATGCTCCGAGAAGGGCAGCTTGTTGTCCAATTTCACCCCTAGATATTTCGTAGAGCGGCGCGTCTCTATCTGTTGATCCCCAACATTCATGTTGATGATTGTGGGAATCCTTCTTTTCGTTAGTATCACGATCTCTGTCTTGGCTGTAGCCAGTTGGAGGCCGTGTTTATTCATCCACTAGTCTACACTGCGCATCACTTGGTTCAGTTTAAGCTGTGCCAGGTCGCAGTTTCGTGCTGTTATCACCGCAGCCACGTCGTCTGCAAAAGCAACTAGAAAAGTGCTTTCTGGCATCTGCATTCGAAGGAGACTGTCATAGGTAGCATTCCAAAGATCAGGGCCGAGCACCGACCCTTGTGCTGCCCCGCCTGTTAGCTTCACCTTTCTTTGGCCTTGCGCCGTTTCATAGATTAGCCAGCGGTCTCTTAAGTAGTCCCTCAATGTATCAAACAAGTATATCGGGACCTTAAAGGAGCATTCTAATGCATCAAGCATGTCTTCCCACCTGGCAGAGTTAAAAGCGTTTTTAACATATAACGTCACCAATAGTACCACCGGCCTTGCTTGATGGCTTGCCGTCTCGGCCTTCCGGACTGCCTCTACGACTTCTGCTATGGCGTCTATTGTGGAGTGCCCTCTCCGAAAGCCATGTTGCCGGTGGGAGGGTCCACGTCTTCTATGGCTGCTGTTAGACGTTGCTATATAAGGCTCTCCATCATTTTTCCCGCTGTGTCGAGCATACATAGTGGGCGAAAGGATGATGGAGAGTTTGGGTCCCCTTTGCCTTTCGGTATGAGGACGAGCCGTGCTGTCTTCCATCTGGCGGGGAAGACACCTGTTTCTAGACATTTGTTGTACATGTGTAGCAAGAGCTCTGGACAACTATTAGCAGTTAATCTGATTGCCTCCGCAGGTATTCCATAGGGTCCTGGGGCTTTACCAGCCCTCTTGCTACGCAGGGCTCTTTTTAGCTCTTCTTCATTGAAAGGTACCACGTTGCGGTCATCTCGTGCTGCATGTTCCTCTTCTCTAGTAGGTTGTCTGAGGAATAGCGCTTCCACGATGTTCTTCATGTCATCTTCGTCCATCGTCTGATTTGGTGGTCGAAGTTTCTTCATAACTATTTTGTACCCTTGTCTCCAGGGGTCTTGATCCACTTCCTTACAGAGCTCTTTCCAGCATCTTAGTTTGCTTGCTTTTATGGCGGCGCCGAGAGCTTTTTTCGCCTCCTTGTACGCCTCCGCCCTTTCAAGAGCCTCGGATCTGCCACGTGAGCGCGTCGCCAGTCTTCGCATTCTGTGACATGTTTTCCGGAGTTCCGCGTTTTCGCTATTCCACCAATAAACTTGCTTCTTGCCTCGCCACGTTCCTATTCGTGGCATAGAGACGTTGCAAGCATGGCGCATGCATTGCATGGTTTCTTCAACCGCCGCATGTGGTGTATTGGTGCCGTCGGTTATCCGTCTGGCTTTCGCCAGCACTGTTCCGGTGAACCTGGTGGCGTCAACTTTAGCTGCATCCCATCTACGGGTTTTGTATGACGCGTTCGCTGCCGGTCCCTGACCAGGATGGTCGAGTTGGCAGGTGATGTAGTTGTGGTCGCTGCCAGTAAGGTCCTCCATCACTCTCCACCCAACCGCGTTTGGAAAGAGTCTCTCCGAGACGAGCGTTATGTCGGGATCGAGTACCCAAAGCCCGGGCGCCTGTATGTCGGGGTCGTGCCCGTATTCAGTACGACCACACCGAGTCGGGCTGCTATTTCCAGAATTAGCTTATTAGTTTGAGGCATGCCCCATTCTATTGCTCTAGCGTTGAAGTCTCCAGCGATGACCAGGTTGCCCGTTTGGTCCCGTAGGTCGTCTTCTAATAGCTCCAGCTTTTCTTTGAACCTCTGAATGGGGTCATTTGGGGACAGATAGCAGCTAACAAGAGTTGTTCGCGCTACAGTTACACGGACGTAGCCATGTCCGGCAGCACGATTAGTAACATTGGTATTGGCGTCCACTATCCAGATAGCAGCAGCGCCAGATTCATCGATGTACCAGTTGTCTCTGGCCTTGTAAGGTTCGCTGATGACTGCATAGTTGATTTGGTGATCAAGCACCAGTTGGTCTAGCAGTTCATCAGCTAACCTGCATCGATTCAGATTTCCTTGAATCACGCTGGTCATTGGGGCGACAGCTTGGCTTTCGCCGAAGCAAGTGCTTCTCTAAACGTGCTACATGCTCCAGACCCGGGAAGATGGTTGAGGTTTCCCGTGGTGCACAGGTAGCATTTTGCCTTTTCAGTGCAGGATGAGGATTTGTGGCCAGAGTTCCCACACTTCCAGCACGCGTCCCTCCTGTCGGGCCCATTGCAGCCAGCCTGTCGGTGTCCGTAGCCGAGACCCTTGAAGCAGCGTTGCACTTCCGCACGCTGTCTGATCCTACATTGGATCCAGCCGATGGGAATTTTTCCTTTTTTGAGCAGTTGGCTTCCGGGACCATCGTCCACTTCGACAGCAGCCTTCTTTTGCTCTCTCTGATTTACGGCGAAAAGAGAGATACGAATTTGGCCCGAGCATTCTCCGATCTCTCTTCGAACGGCCTCTTCTATTTCCTCAGCCTTTGTGAGACAGTCCATGCCCAATACCTCTAGCTTTATACGCTTAGAGATTTGTTGTGCATCGCCAACTTCTCCTACCGCGCTACCAATGGCTTCTCTAGAGGCCGGTTGGTCGTTGCACTGCGCCTTTTCTATTAGTACGCTACCAGCCTTAGTCTTGCGCACTGCCCGTATCACCGTTCCCATTTCGGCAGGCCGGAGCTGACCTCGGATTGCCCCTAGAACTTCGGCGTAGCTTTTGCCTTCGGCCGGTTTCACCGGAATCGTTACGGCTCTGCTGTTCCTCTCGTTCTTCTTGACTGCCTTCGGGGCTTGAGCAGGCGGCTTCTTCTTTGCTTTAGGACGCTCTTGCCGTCTCCGACCTACTACTTTGGACCAAGCCTCTTCGGACTGGGTATTCTCCGATTCCTCGTCCCTTTTCTTCTTGGCTTCCGAGTCTATGAGCTGAGGGTCGGAGTTCGTCCGAGCCCTCTTATTTGATGGGCCCGGTTCGTCATTCTCTTTTTTATTTGGGCTCACTGAGCTCATATTGCTCAACACCTCTTCGAGAAGAGCCATTCCGTTTTTTATGTCTATGGACACGGTCTTCTGTCTCTGTGCGGCTGTTTGCATTGTACGCAGCACCGTTAGCGCATGGTGCATGGGTTTTCCCCTTAAGGCTAAAAAGTGTCATTGCGCTTTTTAAGGGGTTGCCTTCTTGTGAATGGGATCTAGCTTCGCGCCGGTAGCAGTGGGTGTTGACTGGCGGGGCGTTTTGGTGCCGAATCTCACTGGTGTGTTTCGTGCCGGTCCAGAGCCTCGCGAAGGCATAACTGGAGTGGGCACTCTAGCCGGGGTTTTTAGAACCGGCGATCTTAGCAGTTTACTGCTTTTTCTGAATGCGACCTCGTCGACGCTTTCGTTCTCCATTCTTTCTTCGTTGTTTTGATTTTGTTTGTTCATTTCTTTTGGGTCTCCGCTTCAAGGCGCTATCTCAGCACGATGTGCAGTCGCCGTTATTGATTCCCGTGGTTATCTATGAGCTTGCAGGGAGGCCACGCTCAAGTTGACACAGGTCCTTATGAGAGTCTGTGTTCAGTGCCAGAATCCGGCATTAGTCAGGAGTTGTCTCAACTGAGCCTGCACCACCAACTTAATGACGACGTGCTTCGAACGTACTTGAAGACCTGCTAGGGTTTTAACGAGACGGAGACGATGCCGATATTAACCTACCAGCCATTTCGCCAAGGTGTCACCCTTGGTTACTGAGGTGGCAGACTACCGGCCTCGCCAGCCCGTAACATACTTTTCCTAATCATGTTTCCAGTTTCGGTCTTCAGGATCTTACTGGACTCATTCCTGAGGATGCTTAGTTAGAGTTTAAGGGCCGCATCCACTCGCCCTTTATTCGTTTTGGTTCGCCCTGAGTATTTCATTTCCTCAGTGCCACCCATTTCTGGAAAGCGTTCCTCTATCCACCACCCGAGGAGGCGCCCGGTAGGGGAACCGATAACCCGCCGGGCTTTACTTTACTTCACTTTACTTTACTTTACTTTACTTTACTTTACTTTACTTTACTTTACTTTACTTTACTTTACTTTACTTTACTTTACTTTACTTCACTTTACTTTACTTTACTTTACTTTACTTTACTTTAGTTTACTTTACTTTACTTTACTTTACTTTACTTTACTTTACTTTACTTTACTTTACTTTACTTCACTTTACTTTACTTTACTTTACTTTACTTTACTTTACTTTACTTTACTTTACTTTACTTTACTTTACTTTACTTTACTTTACTTTACTTTACTTGACTTTACTTTACTTTACTGTACTTTACTTTACTTTACTTTACTTAACTTTTTTTTTTTTTTTTTTTTTTTTTTTTTTTTTTTTTTTGTGTTCGTGGGAGGAGGAAATGCTTTATGCATTAACCGGGTTTGAGCCCTCGTTACTAGATTCTCTAGCAGCGGAACTCTCCGAGTGTGGGACTCCTTCTTATCTTGAAGTATACCGCACTAAAACCTAACTTCCCACGGCCCGCGCATTCTTCCTTACCTGGGACCGCGCTTAGCATTACTTCAGGTAAGGAAGCGCGTTACGTGAGCTCTATGGCTACTCTCACGCTAACTGGCTAGACAACCGTCTTCCCGTTTCGCAAGGAGGACATTCTTCGCGTATCGTCTGACTATGTCCCATCTAACGTTTTCGCAGGTCATCTTGCGAATGACACTGCCCGGGGAAAGTTCGCCAATTGTCTCTTCCACCCGCCTTCTTTCTTCTGCAAATTGCTCGCATTCGAAGAAGGTGTGGCGTACGTCGTCTATGGCTCCGCAGTAGGTGCAGTTCGGGGTTTGAACTTTGCCCATTCTATGGAGATATTCACGGAAATAACCGTGTCCGGTTAAGAACTGGGTCAGGTAGAAGTCGACTTCTCCATGAGGTCGGTTCAGCCATGGTTCTAGTTCGGGGATTAATACCCTGGTCCACCTTCCAGCAGCACTGCTGCTCCATTGTAGTTGCCACCGCCGGATCGAATCACCACGCGCCTGCGTTGCAGCAACGTCTCTACGTACCTCTGCACGAGTGTCGTAAGTCATTTTTCTTTCCTCAGCGAGGAGATATATCGGTATAGTCCCCGCGATGACCAGAACAGCATCTGCGGAGACCGTGCGGTATGCTGAGGCGATTCTCAGGGCCCCTCTACGTTGGACTGCGGTAATAGCGGCCCGATACTTCCCAAATTTCATTGCGTCCGCCCAGACTTCTGCACCGTACAACAGTATAGAATCTGAGGCGGACGCCAGCAGCTTTCTTATGCATGGCTTTGGTCCACCTGTATTTGCCATTAGCCGACTCAGACTTGCGATGGTCTTCACAGCCTTCTCGCAGGAGCTTCTTAGATGCTCCGAGAAGGTCAGCTTGTTGTCCAATTTCACCCCTAGATATTTCGTAGAGCGGCGCGTCTCTATCTGTTGATCCCCAACATTCATGTTGGTGATTGTGGGAATCCTTCTTTTCGTTAGTATCACGATCTCCGTCTTGGCTGTAGCCAGTTGGAGGCCGTGATTATTCATCCACTCGTCTACACTGCGCATCACTTGGTTCAGTTTAAGCTGTGCCAGGTCGCAGTTTCGTGCTGTTATCACCGCAGCCACGTCGTCTGCAAAAGCAACTAGAAAAGTGCTTTCTGGCATCTGCATTCGAAGGAGACTGTCATAGGTAGCATTCCAAAGATCAGGGCCGAGCACCGACCCTTGTGCTGCCCCGCCTGTTAGCTTCACCTTTCTTTGGCCTTGCGTCGTTTCATAGATTAGCCAACGGTCTCTTAAGTAGTCCCTCAATATATCTAACAAGTATATCGGGACCTTAAAGGAGCGTTCTAATGCATCAAGCATGTCTTCCCACCTGGCAGAGTTAAAAGCGTTTTTAACATCTAACGTCACCAATAGTACCACCGGCCTTGCTTGATGGCTTGCCGTCTCGGCCTTCCGGACTGCCTCTACGACTTCTGTTATGGCGTCTATTGTGGAGTGCCCTCTCCGAAAGCCATGTTGCCTGTGGGAGAGTCCACCCTCGTCTTCTATGGCTGCTGTTAGACGTTGCTTTATAAGGCTCTCCATCATTTTTCCCGCTGTGTCGAGCATACATAGTGGGCGAAAGGATGATGGAGAGCTTGGGTCCCCTTTGCCTTTCGGTATGAGGACGAGCCGTGCTGTCTTCCATCTGGCGGGGAAGACACCTGCTTCTAGACATTTGTTATACATGTGTAACAAGAGCTCTGGACAACTATTAGCAGTTAATCTGATTGCCTCCGCAGGTATTCCATCGGGTCCTGGGGCTTTACCAGCCCTCATGCTACGCAGGGCTCTTTCTAGCTCTTCTTCATTGAAAGGTACCACGTTGCGGTCATCTCGTGCTGCATGTTCCTCTTCTCTAGTAAGTTGCGTGAGGAATAGCGCTTCCACGATGTTCTTCATGTCATCTTCGTCCATCGTCTGATTTGGTGGTCGAAGTTTCTTCATAACTATTTTGTACCCTTGTCCCCAGGGGTCTTGATCCACTTTCTTACAGAGCTCTTTCCAGCATCTTAGTTTGCTTGCTTTTATGGCAGCGCCGAGAGCCTTTCTCGCCCCTGTACGCCTCCGCCCTTTCAAGAGCCTCGGATCTGCCACGTGAGCGCGTCGCCAGTCTTCGCATTCTGTGACATGTTTTCCGGAGTTCCGCGATTTCGCTATTCCACCAATATACCTGCTTCTTGCCTCGCCACGTTCCTATTCGTGGCATAGAGACGTTGCAAGCATGGCGCATGCATTGCATGGTTTCTTCAACCGCCGCATGTGGCGTATTGGTGCCGTCGGTTATCCGTCTGGCTTTCGCCAGCACTGTTCCGGTGAACCTGGTGGCGTCAACTTTAGCTGCATCCCATCTACGGGTTTTGTATGATGCGTTCGCTGCCGGTCTCTGACCAGGATGGTCGAGTTGGAAGGTGATGTAGTTGTGGTCGCTGCCAGTAAGGTCCTCCATCACTCTCCACCCAACCGCGTTTGGAAAGAGTCTCTCCGAGACGAGCGTTATGTCGAGGATCGAGTACCCAAAGCCCGGGCGCCTGTATGTTGGGGTCGTGCCCGTATTCAGTACGACCACACCGAGTCGGGCTGCTATTTCCAGAATTAGCTTATTAGTTTGAGGCATGCCCCGTTCTATTGCTCTAGCGGTGAAGTCTCCAGCGATGACCAGGTTGCCCGTTTGGTCCCGTAGGTCGTCTTCTAATAGCTCCAGCTTTTCTTTGAACCTCTGAATGGGGTCATTTGGTGAAAGGTAGCAGCTAACAAGAGTTGTTCGCGCTACAGTTACACGGACGTAGCCATGCGCGGCAGCACGATTAGTAACATTGGTATTGGCGTCCACTACTTTACTTTACTTTACTTTACTTTACTTTACTTTACTTTACTTTACTTTACTTTACTTTACTTTACTTTACTTTACTTTACTTTACTTTACTTTACTTTACTTTACTTTACTTTACTTTACTTTACTTTACTTTACTTTACTTTACTTTACTTTACTTTACTTTACTTTACTTTACTTTACTTTACTTTACTTTACTTTACTTTACTTTACTTTACTTTACTTTACTTTACTTTACTTTACTTTACTTTACTTTACTTTACTTTACTTTACTTTACTTTACTTTACTTTACTTTACTTTACTTTACTTTACTTTACTTTACTTTACTTTACTTTACTTTACTTTACTTTACTTTACTTTACTTTACTTTACTTTACTTTACTTTACTTTACTTTACTTTACTTTACTTTACTTTACTTTACTTTACTTTACTTTACTTTACTTTACTTTACTTTACTTTACTTTACTTTACTTTACTTTACTTTACTTTACTTTACTTTACTTTACTTTACTTTACTTTACTTTACTTTACTTTACTTTACTTTACTTTACTTTACTTTACTTTACTTTACTTTACTTTACTTTACTTTACTTTACTTTACTTTACTTTACTTTACTTTACTTTACTTTACTTTACTTTACTTTACTTTACTTTACTTTACTTTACTTTACTTTACTTTACTTTACTTTACTTTACTTTACTTTACTTTACTTTACTTTACTTTACTTTACTTTACTTTACTTTACTTTACTTTACTTTACTTTACTTTACTTTACTTTACTTTACTTTACTTTACTTTACTTTACTTTACTTTACTTTACTTTACTTTACTTTACTTTACTTTACTTTACTTTACTTTACTTTACTTTACTTTACTTTACTTTACTTTACTTTACTTTACTTTACTTTACTTTACTTTACTTTACTTTACTTTACTTTACTTTACTTTACTTTACTTTACTTTACTTTACTTTACTTTACTTTACTTTACTTTACTTTACTTTACTTTACTTTACTTTACTTTACTTTACTTTACTTTACTTTACTTTACTTTACTTTACTTTACTTTACTTTACTTTACTTTACTTTACTTTACTTTACTTTACTTTACTTTACTTTACTTTACTTTACTTTACTTTACTTTACTTTACTTTACTTTACTTTACTTTACTTTACTTTACTTTACTTTACTTTACTTTACTTTACTTTACTTTACTTTACTTTACTTTACTTTACTTTACTTTACTTTACTTTACTTTACTTTACTTTACTTTACTTTACTTTACTTTACTTTACTTTACTTTACTTTACTTTACTTTACTTTACTTTACTTTACTTTACTTTACTTTACTTTACTTTACTTTACTTTACTTTACTTTACTTTACTTTACTTTACTTTACTTTACTTTACTTTACTTTACTTTACTTTACTTTACTTTACTTTACTTTACTTTACTTTACTTTACTTTACTTTACTTTACTTTACTTTACTTTACTTTACTTTACTTTACTTTACTTTACTTTACTTTACTTTACTTTACTTTACTTTACTTTACTTTACTTTACTTTACTTTACTTTACTTTACTTTACTTTACTTTACTTTACTTTACTTTACTTTACTTTACTTTACTTTACTTTACTTTACTTTACTTTACTTTACTTTACTTTACTTTACTTTACTTTACTTTACTTTACTTTACTTTACTTTACTTTACTTTACTTTACTTTACTTTACTTTACTTTACTTTACTTTACTTTACTTTACTTTACTTTACTTTACTTTACTTTACTTTACTTTACTTTACTTTACTTTACTTTACTTTACTTTACTTTACTTTACTTTACTTTACTTTACTTTACTTTACTTTACTTTACTTTACTTTACTTTACTTTACTTTACTTTACTTTACTTTACTTTACTTTACTTTACTTTACTTTACTTTACTTTACTTTACTTTACTTTACTTTACTTTACTTTACTTTACTTTACTTTACTTTACTTTACTTTACTTTACTTTACTTTACTTTACTTTACTTTACTTTACTTTACTTTACTTTACTTTACTTTACTTTACTTTACTTTACTTTACTTTACTTTACTTTACTTTACTTTACTTTACTTTACTTTACTTTACTTTACTTTACTTTACTTTACTTTACTTTACTTTACTTTACTTTACTTTACTTTACTTTACTTTACTTTACTTTACTTTACTTTACTTTACTTTACTTTACTTTACTTTACTTTACTTTACTTTACTTTACTTTACTTTACTTTACTTTACTTTACTTTACTTTACTTTACTTTACTTTACTTTACTTTACTTTACTTTACTTTACTTTACTTTACTTTACTTTACTTTACTTTACTTTACTTTACTTTACTTTACTTTACTTTACTTTACTTTACTTTACTTTACTTTACTTTACTTTACTTTACTTTACTTTACTTTACTTTACTTTACTTTACTTTACTTTACTTTACTTTACTTTACTTTACTTTACTTTACTTTACTTTACTTTACTTTACTTTACTTTACTTTACTTTACTTTACTTTACTTTACTTTACTTTACTTTACTTTACTTTACTTTACTTTACTTTACTTTACTTTACTTTACTTTACTTTACTTTACTTTACTTTACTTTACTTTACTTTACTTTACTTTACTTTACTTTACTTTACTTTACTTTACTTTACTTTACTTTACTTTACTTTACTTTACTTTACTTTACTTTACTTTACTTTACTTTACTTTACTTTACTTTACTTTACTTTACTTTACTTTACTTTACTTTACTTTACTTTACTTTACTTTACTTTACTTTACTTTACTTTACTTTACTTTACTTTACTTTACTTTACTTTACTTTACTTTACTTTACTTTACTTTACTTTACTTTACTTTACTTTACTTTACTTTACTTTACTTTACTTTACTTTACTTTACTTTACTTTACTTTACTTTACTTTACTTTACTTTACTTTACTTTACTTTACTTTACTTTACTTTACTTTACTTTACTTTACTTTACTTTACTTTACTTTACTTTACTTTACTTTACTTTACTTTACTTTACTTTACTTTACTTTACTTTACTTTACTTTACTTTACTTTACTTTACTTTACTTTACTTTACTTTACTTTACTTTACTTTACTTTACTTTACTTTACTTTACTTTACTTTACTTTACTTTACTTTACTTTACTTTACTTTACTTTACTTTACTTTACTTTACTTTACTTTACTTTACTTTACTTTACTTTACTTTACTTTACTTTACTTTACTTTACTTTACTTTACTTTACTTTACTTTACTTTACTTTACTTTACTTTACTTTACTTTACTTTACTTTACTTTACTTTACTTTACTTTACTTTACTTTACTTTACTTTACTTTACTTTACTTTACTTTACTTTACTTTACTTTACTTTACTTTACTTTACTTTACTTTACTTTACTTTACTTTACTTTACTTTACTTTACTTTACTTTACTTTACTTTACTTTACTTTACTTTACTTTACTTTACTTTACTTTACTTTACTTTACTTTACTTTACTTTACTTTACTTTACTTTACTTTACTTTACTTTACTTTACTTTACTTTACTTTACTTTACTTTACTTTACTTTACTTTACTTTACTTTACTTTACTTTACTTTACTTTACTTTACTTTACTTTACTTTACTTTACTTTACTTTACTTTACTTTACTTTACTTTACTTTACTTTACTTTACTTTACTTTACTTTACTTTACTTTACTTTACTTTACTTTACTTTACTTTACTTTACTTTACTTTACTTTACTTTACTTTACTTTACTTTACTTTACTTTACTTTACTTTACTTTACTTTACTTTACTTTACTTTACTTTACTTTACTTTACTTTACTTTACTTTACTTTACTTTACTTTACTTTACTTTACTTTACTTTACTTTACTTTACTTTACTTTACTTTACTTTACTTTACTTTACTTTACTTTACTTTACTTTACTTTACTTTACTTTACTTTACTTTACTTTACTTTACTTTACTTTACTTTACTTTACTTTACTTTACTTTACTTTACTTTACTTTACTTTACTTTACTTTACTTTACTTTACTTTACTTTACTTTACTTTACTTTACTTTACTTTACTTTACTTTACTTTACTTTACTTTACTTTACTTTACTTTACTTTACTTTACTTTACTTTACTTTACTTTACTTTACTTTACTTTACTTTACTTTACTTTACTTTACTTTACTTTACTTTACTTTACTTTACTTTACTTTACTTTATTTCACTTTACTTTATTTCACTTTATTTCACTTTACTTTAGTTGACTTTATTTCACATTACTTTAGTTGACTTTATTTCACTTTATTTTACTTTACTTTACTGAACAATTGAATTGTGGTTTAGAAAAAGAAAAGATAAAACGAGAATTCTCGTTAAAAATTACCGTACATTTGGTAATAAAATTTAGCGTTACAAAGTTTATTCACCTTTTTTTAAATGGCTGGACGTGGTTAACAATCCTGGGAACTGATGTGACGGTTGTGTGTTCCTGTTCGAATGCTGAAAAAGTAGAAGGTTGTCAAATCAAGGACAACCGTGTTATGGATACGCATCAAATTGGATCGGTAAGGAAGGCGGTCGGCATGATATTAGGGTCGCACTGTGGCTAGTCATTGTCGGCTGGGGTGGGCTCTCGCCAACCTTACTGTCCTACGCCATAAACAGAAAAAGGTCAAATCATGCCTTTTAAACGCGGGGAAATGCACAAAACCGCGCCAAAACATCTATAAAAAAAAACAACATCCGGTTAAACCCGGATGCCACGGACAGACCGTTGACATTCAAAATACAAAAACTCAAATAAAACGGAAAATCAAATAAATTCAAAAGAAACGGGCAAACAAAATATTTAAAATAGAAATCAAAATTCAAAAATAACCGAAAGCGCAACTAACTCAAACATAAATTTAAAAATAACCGAAAATTAAAGCAAAAAAAAAACTCATTTATATTAACGACAAAAGAACTGAAAATGAAAATGAAAATTGAAAACCGAACCGGAAATGACCGGTTACCAAAAGCTGAAATATAAAAATAAAAACAATAAAGGGCCGAACATTATAAGGGGGCGCCGCGGGTATTGTTGCGACGCCCTGGTGCTGATCCACCCTCATCCATGGCCATCGGTGCACCAAACCTAATCCCGATGGCCCCTTCCCTAACCTCCTATTTGCCTTCTAAATAACGACGAACGTCAGCATTCCCATTTGTATAACAATTTTATTGATATTTCATTATTTAAAACGTACTCTTAAATAGCTATTTTCTGGAAACTACCTACGCAAATTGATTTTATTGACGCACCATATTATGGTGGGAAAGAATAAACTTATTAAACACAACTTCCATATATACCATATGTGATTTTAATCAAATGTGACTTTAATTAATCTATCTTCTAGTTTTTAAATTGTTTCTTTTTTTTTGGTTCAATCTACTCTTATTTAAGATTTTCTTCTTACTGTAGATTAAACTGAAACTATATTCAATTATTGACGTATTTATGTGTATACCTGTTTTTGTATTTACCTTAGAGCAACATTTTTTTATTTATTAGTTTGTTATTTCTCATCGTTTATACATCCTTTCGTTGCATAATCAAATATTTTAAGTAGCTTAGTTGCTTTCTTTAATTTCTTTCATTAATGAAAGCATCTATTTAGTTATTAAATTTAATTAAATTAAATTTATTAGTCATAGTAGTTTATTCAATTAAAATGGATTTTTATTTTATCTTCATATTTTGGTCATTGAGTTTTATTTCAAGTATTTACATATTTTTCCCTCCCTTAGAGTCTTCCTAGCTAAATTTCCTTCGGTTCCTTTTTACATTAATCTGGTCTTAAACATTTTAAACTAATAAGATTTTCATCTTCTATTAATTTCTTTAAACATTGCTGAAGTTATTGATTCTTACTACTTAGTCGTATTCTAAAGGAATTTCAGCTGCTGTCTTACTTTCTACAATTTTTCTTCTTCCGTATCCTATCTCTATTTTTCTATAACATCTAAGTATTTATATTTATAGAATTTTTATTTTTGTAGTTAAACTTTACTTTCAGTTATTACTATTAAATAAATTAAATTAATTATTTATTTGGTTTGATCTCACCGGGTTGTAGTAGGCCGTTCGTAGGGCGCTACTGTTGTTGTTGCTGCTGGTGGTGTTGTTGTTGCTGGCTTAGTGCGGCGGGCCTATATTACGGCGGCCCTCGCTGTTGTCACTGCTGGTGTTGTTGTTGCTGCTGTTAGTGCGGCGGGCCTAATTAGCAAACAACGCTGAAGTCGTACCCATTTTTGAAGGCACCATCACAAAAGCAGAATTGCGTTAAATATTTATTTTATATACTAGTATTATTTTCACAGTGATAACTAAAAATTTGTTTTAAGAGTTACTTCATTCGCCTTATAAGCGCAATCGATTGTAGAGTATGTCTGTATTTATATCGATAATAGAATAATTAGGATAATCGTTCACCATTAACCGGCCGATTAATACAGCAGCTGGTAGAACACAATTTGATGTCACACAATGCGCTTTTTAAATGCGGCATTTCGTTGTTGCTCTCTTTCAGTTTCGTTTTAAATTTTCTTTCACGAAATTTTGGTTTTTTTTTTGTGATTTTTACCACGCTTCGGGCTACTTTTGACGAATCTTCGCACAAATTCCAAATACCTTCTTATTGTACCATGTCTTGTAGCACATTATATTTTATTTTTGTTCAACACATGGAATATAATTATTTATTAACTAAAAGCACCGTGCAATTATGTATTTTGCCGGACTACAAAAACTTTTTTGCTCTGTCTTTGAGCGAAAAAAAATTCTTTGCTTCTGATTCGTTTTTTCTTCACGTCTCGTTACGTCTTAACGAGTTTAGTAAAATCGTTGCTTACAAATACAACGAGTCTGTGAAGTCACTCGATTATTTCTCGTTTTTTTTTTTTTTTTTTTTTTTAAATTTTTGCTGCTGCTGCTAAATAGGGCTCCTTTTATCAGAATGCACGCGTATACACGACTGAAGGCGTAGAAATGTGCTGCTGGCTTTCGTTTTACATTTTTAGTATTAACGACGTTTTTCTCAATTACAATTTATATGTAATCGGTCCGTTATTCTTTGCAGTACATATTTTTTTTTTTCACTATTCACTTAACTTTGCCCTTTAAGCATTATGCGAAAAATTTAATCGAAAATTTCAGCAGCAGCAGTCGAGCAAAATTTTCACGATTCTCAACCAATTTTCAACGTTCTTTTTTTTTTTTTCGTCCATTTGGTTTTATGGTTTGATCACTTTTAAAAATTTCTTTAAGGACGCCGACGCCGCCTTGGCGACGAGAAAATTTCCAGGCCTTAGCGACTGCGCAATGGAAAAGTTCCGCTACCCAGTCTGACGTGGCATGATTGTTGCCACTCGGGTTGGTGGTTGCTATCAGGGCTCGGACTTTTACTTTTATTTTAAACACATTTTCACTACTACCGTCTTCGTAAAGGTACAGCACGCATTTCAAAACAAAAAAAAAGGATAATATATATTATTGAAACTAACGTTGAAGATATGACTTTGCTTTTTTTTTATAGTTGATTTAATGAGCATCGCACTGCAGGAATTAGTTAAAACTCAAAGTACTGAAATTACGCTTTGATGTGAGACATAAATGAAAATGATTTTAGTACTCTTAGCTTTACTACTATTTCACACTAATTTTATTAAAGGTAAACAATTTTTTTTTTCTATGGAACAAAATAAATTGCAAGAATATTTGTTCTGTTGAATGACTTCATAGCCGAGTTTATAATTAGGAAAAAGCATCACTTATCAAAATAAATCAGAGTTTGGGACTATTCTAAGGGAGCATAAAGCGTAGTAGTATTGGGTAAAGTGCAGTAGGTATTAAAATTACTGCAATTTTGATCAAGTCCGAACCCTGAAGGCACGCTTTCGTTGGCGCGCAAAATAAGAAGGTTCTAGACTATGCGCTTGGTGTGTTCCCTTGGTGACCCGTGGAACCCCACGTTACTGAGTTTGGAGTAGGAGACACATGGAGCTCCCCATCCGACCTAGCCATTGACAATAATATTCCGATCTACTGGTTTCGTTAATAAAGCACATAGCAACAAATCACTGCCGCTTTAAACTCATTCAAGTCTAATTATACCATACTTTACAAGTTGACTAATAATGGATTGCCATTTGCTGCTAAAATGTATTCTGGCAATATACCTAGTTTTACTCGCATTCGGTTAAAATTTAGATGTGAGCTGTGTTAAAGTCAGGGATCAGGACGGGATTCCATGTGTCTCCCACCCTGGTCAATATGGCATTTTTGGGGGCGTATCTTTCCCTTTGGTGGTTTTGGAAATGTATTGGTTTTTGTTTTTCGAGATATTGCATTACAAAACGGCATGGTTTATTCCGTGCATTCTTTGTACTCGTGCACTTTTACCAACATAAATACTTTGAATTCATCCTACAAAGGAAAACCCCTTTTTGATGCCAATTGCCCATTTCCCTTTTTTCTGACACTTTCGGGCGCCCTGGGTTACCCGCAATTTAACTCTGGGCACACCAAGAACACACCAAACACTTGTTTGTCTGGAAATTAAAAATTCCGTTATTGGTGCCTTTTCCATTCTATGGGAAGATTTGGTGCTGCCTCTTCAACAAAATCACGCACTTTCCCGTAGCTAAACGTCAAACCGGAAGGTGAATCAAAACTGTCACCCAACCAACCGCATTGAACCAAATAAAAAATGACTATCGATTGAAAGTAAACCATAACAACCGTTGCACCCGAAAACTCATCCTCGCACAAGCACATGCATGTATATGTGTGCTGACATGAATTTGCATGCATGCACATACAGGTGGGAGGTTTGGTGTGGGTGATTGGAGGGGCGCGAAAAATTATATTAGGGTAGCATATTTTTAAACCTAGTAGTGTTACGCACTCAAGGTATATTAACTTTAGCCGCCTAGCGGTGGTATGTAACGGCATAAACGGATCGAGATAGATATTGACGCACGCATATTTATATTAATAGGAGGTATGATCCGGAAAAAAACGGGCAAAATCGGTTAAGGTCTACGCCCACTTTTATAGGAAAGATTTTGAAAAGGATCATAGATATATTTAACATGAAAAGTACTTTGACAAAATTTTTCAAAACGGGGTCGCCCACGGCAGTGGTTTCGCAAACTCTCCGAGTGTCTTCCTGTCATGGAAGGCTTCTCAGTAAAAATGCTTCTCCTTTGTAAATGCCGTTCGAAGTCGGCAAAATCTGTAGGTCCCACAAATTTGTAGGAAAAAATTCAAACGGCACACCACAAATTGGAAGGGAGTCTCGGCGCAAAAATCTCTTAGGAGCTTTATGCTGTTATACCTCTTGTATATCGCCCCATACATTTATATTTTTTTAAAATTAATTTAAAGTATTAAAATAGACCTGCGGTATGCCATAATAGATCACTACTAGGTATATAATGTTCGGTTCCACCAGAACTTAGACTTCCTTACTTGTATTGGTATAGCCTGCATGGTTAAAGAAATATCTCGTTTTACATTTTACCAACAAATTTTTTAGAACTATGTTAAAAAACTGGGCGTGACAGTTGATTGATTTCGCTCTATTTTACAACAAACATTTACCTTTATATATGCAACATTTTCGACAAATATCGTTTCGATAAATCAATTTTAGCCGGAGTTATTACATGAAAAGTTTTGTGGAACAATCCACTATAAAAGAGGCGGGGCTACACCCATTTAAAAAAATTTTTATTTTTTGACTTTCTGCGTTCACAGACACTTTGAAAGTGAAAACGAAATAATATTAAGCTTTTGTACGCAAAGTTATTGCCTATTAAATATAATTATGATCCTTTTCAAAATCTTTCGTATAAAAGTGAGCGTGGACCTTAACCGATTTCGCCCATTTTTTTCCGGAACATACCTCGTATCAATATAATTCTTCTTTAAATGGTCATCTAACCGCCTGGGCGATTTTGACCGTCCAACATAGCTCGCCAGTCGTTCCTTCGTTGCGCCAACTAGCGCCAATTGGAAACACCGCGGGATCGCAACTCGGTCTCCACTTGGTCCTTCCATCGGAGTGGTGGTCTCCCTCTTCCTCTGCTTCCACCGGCGGGTGCCTATAAGAATACCTTCTGGGCTGGAGCATATTCGCACTACGTGGCCTAGCCAGCGAAGCCGCTGTGTTTTAATTCGCTGAACTATGTCGGCGTCTGCGTAAAGTTCATACAGCTCATCATTAAATCTTCTCGCCGTCGCCAACGCGTAGAGGTCCACAAATCTTTCGAAGAACCTTTCTCTCGAATACTCCCAGAGCCGCCTCATCAGATGTTGTTAGTGTCCACGCTTCTGCACCATATAGCAGCCGTCCTGCTATATCAATATAATTATGTTATGCTAAATTTCGTTTCTATATCTTAAACGGTTTTTGATTTATGATTAATATTATTTCTAAATTTGACTTAATCAAAAGTGGGCGATGCCACTCCCATTTTCAAAAATTTCTTTAAATGCCTTAAGGCATGTACTTACCAAATTTTATCTTTATAAGTGTATTTGTCCTGAATATTCATTTTTTTGTATTTTCGAAAGTATTCTACATATAAAAAGTGGGCGTGGCTATCATCCGATTTCGCCCATTTTAAATAGCGCTATCTCAAAAATTTACTTAAGTTATCGTGTTTGCAGCTGTACGGACGGACATGGATTAATCAATTTCTCTTTCCATCCTGAACATATATAAGTCAATATCTATCGCGATCGGCTTATGCCGTTACATACCACCGTTGGGCGACTAAAGTAAATATACCTTGTGTGCGTAGCACTGCTAGGTATAAAAACATTGTATATTTCTTGCCGAACGCTTATTTAACGAGAAATAAAAAGGAAACAAATTTTTTTCTTTATTTGTACCTAAATCTAACTATAAACTAGTGGCGCCCGATAGCACCCAACCAAAAATGGTGCTTTGGGCGAGCAGCTACCCAAAGGAGGGCAAAAGCGTACCCGGGGTTACAATATCGGCAAACATGTCGCCGCCGAGAATTATCTGGATCAGCGCTGCCATATAAAAGTGGGGGTCGGCCAATCTGATATGCTCGTAGGCGTCGGCGTTGTGAACCCGGGTAGTACGGCAAAGATGTTCGACACAGAACGCGTCGGCGGTTATGGTTTTTGTTGTTACCATGTTTCCCACGGATTCTAAGGAAGCAACCGCGTTTTCTGCCAGAGTGGTTGGTGCGAAGCCCTAGCTCTTTCGATAAGCTCACGGATACTCAGTAGTCACCCCCCCGGCTTCCAGCTTCATGATCGCCGTCGGCGCAAGAGCAATCACGGGGCGTAGCGGGGGATCCACCCTGGAGACAGCGCGGCTGAGACCGTTTGTTGTCTGGCCCGGCTGAGTGGCCAGTCTAAGTTTGCGAATGCTTCGGTGTGCGGCTGAGTGCGGTTGCGCGTATTGTTGTTGTCGCTGGAGGCGCCAAGTATGATATCAACTTCCTCGTTGATATAGAATCGTCTGCCTGCCAAAACTAAGTCTGGAAAAGCCTGCATAGTCGTAGCGTCGATATGGCAAGATGGCAGATTCCCAGATAGTTTGGTTACAATTAGCACTGAAGTCGTTAGGCTGAAGCAAGGTTCCACTGGTGAACGGATTTTCATATTGTATGCCTCCTTGACTTGAGCCGACACGGTATAAGTGGTGCCCGGTAAATTGATTCTGCGTTTGAGTCGTTCTGTCATAAACGAGTACGCAGATAGATAATAATTGCATCCCAGTTAGAAGTGTCAATTTTATGACTTCGGAGGGAGGAAAGCAGTTATTTATTTCGCGTTGAAGGGTTTTAATCGCGCTACCACACTCACTCTCTACCTTTTTCAAATCAGAATTTGGAGCTGCGAGATACGTTTATTTTCATATATCTCGCATCAGTTTTTCCAGGCCGTATCAAATTCCTCATTCGTGAGTGGAAATTTTTTAATTACATCTTTTGCCTCACCTTGTGTCTTATGGTTGAGATGGAAAAGTTTCTCAACCGGTGTTAGGCGTTTGTTCAGTACGTATATGGCAGTGAAAAGTTGGCCGTCACAAATAATCGCCCTTGAATACATCACTATGGCATGGAGGCAGGCGGATACTATGTTCGCGTTCTGGCTGTTCTTCAGATTTATATGCTGGTTTGTTGAAGGTCGATTGGCGTGTAGCCATATTCGACATGCAGCGCAAATAGACTGCGTATGCCCTTTTGTATTTCTGTTTGGCAGAAACTCTACTAGTGGCTTCTAACTTATCTGAATTTAATAAGTCATCATAAGCCGTCCTAGTTTTTCTTTACATTGACTTCAAGTCCTCTTGTTGAAGCCCAAGAGTGGACCGAATCCTCTACATAGTTCATTGCAGTCTGATTCGAGTTCAACGATCGAATCAGCTAACCTAATGAAACTTTCCATATTTTTGGACGGAGAGGATATACGGTATCAAACAGAAGCAGAAAATTTAGTTAAAGGTACGATGAAATGCTCAATCGTACAAAGATGAATACCCAATAGAAAAGGTGGAGACGGATTTAACCAATGGAGATCAAAAACCCGAGTCATTAAAATTTTACCGTAAACGCAATTTAATTAATTATTCAGTTTATTTATTTATTTTGGAGACTTGGCCGAGTTGTCTGATTTTTTTTGTGTGTTAAACAACCAAAGAAATAAACACAAATCTCTGTGGCTTACTCGTCACCCACACTTATAAGGGTTATATGTATATGTAAATATGTATATATTTATTGCGAAAATACGAAAACACCAAGCCAAGTGCGCGGTATATCGAAACGAGCGACAAAGTGAATAATTACACTGTGGAACAAATTCAGGTTAGCAAAAGTTAGGTCGATTCTGAGAGTGAGGGGTGAAAATAGAGGCTAAATTAGAAGACCCGTATCGCGGTGTTTGTTTATGATGCAATTTCTTCCCCTTCTTCCTCTTTTTCCTCGTCTTCCTCTTTTTTGTTTCCAAACACCGCACAGGTAGCGATTTTTAATTTAATATCAGAAATAAAGATTCAGTTAAGACTCGAAACTCAGCCGAAGCTGATGTCTTTTAATTTTCGCTCGGTCGTGATAAAATTCGCTATTAATTTTTTTGGAACTTATTTCATTTTGTGAGTGATTTAAGTTAAGTGCATCGGTTTCATAAAAATAACAAAAACAACATTGTATAATATATATTGTATTAAAAATGTCGGAACCAAAATGTAAAATGGACCATTTTTGTAATGTTTGTGGACGTTTCATAGCAAGCGATGAAAAATGTGGAAATACAAGTGATTGTTTTTTCGAAACCTATAAATAATATTTCTCCAGTACCAACATCCCGAAGCATTGATCTTCAAACAGATATCAGTACTACAACCGCCGCTGCTATATCCATGCATTTTTTCTCAGAATACGACCCTGGTGAAGGTACATCCTATGATACATCAAAGGACCCAATCCTAGTCACACAAAAGCAATTGGATGCAATTGTTGCAATTTTGTGTTTGACTCAGAAGAAATCAGAAGAACTGGGTTCATTTTTGAAAGGAAATAATTTGCTGGCGAAAGATACCAAAGTAACAGCATATCGAAAACGCCAAAAAGAGTTAGAAAAGTTCTTTAATGTGAATGATGCAAAAAATTTCGCTTATTGCAACGGTATCGAAAAGTTAATGGAGACGATAGGGTTTATTCATCGATAGTTCACTTATCAACTTTAAAGTTGTGCTTTTTAGCACAAGACCTATAGAATACCTTCTGTTCCAATTGCGTATAGCACTGACAGTAGTGAAAATTTCGATAATTTGAAACACATTCTTGAATTAGTCAAATATAACGAACACCAGTGGCGCATTTGCTGCGACCTCAAAATAGTTTCATTGATAACAGGCTTAACAGCATCTGGCCGTCCAAAATATCCGTTTTTTTTTGCGATTGGGATTCACGATACGGAGAAGGTATTAGAGGAAGAAACCAGTACAAACAGCATAACGGGAATAGTCGCATGAAAGTCTTGTTCCTGAAATGAAAGTTTTGTTGCCGTTGCTCCACATTAAACTTGGCATTGCTAAAAATGTTGAAATGTATCGCAAAAGGACCAGAAGTATTCAACCGCTCAAAAGACATTTTCCCAAGACCAAGTAACGCCAAAATTCAGAAGGGGTTGTCAATGGTCCCGACATACGGAAACTAATGAGTCGTCAAGATTTTGACCAAGTTCTGACAGACCGAGAATTAAATGCATGGCTAGCATTGAAGGCAGTCATTAAAGGACTTTTGGGTAAAGAACGCAAAGACAACTGCAGGGAATCTGTTGCAAACATGTTGGCAGCTTTCGGTGAAATTGGGGTTAATATGTCGTACAAAATTCATCTCTTGCATCAGCATCTTGATCAACTCGCTCAACAGTTGCCAACTGAATCT
Source organism: Merzomyia westermanni (assembly GCA_949987695.1). Taxonomy (NCBI): domain Eukaryota; kingdom Metazoa; phylum Arthropoda; class Insecta; order Diptera; family Tephritidae; genus Merzomyia; species Merzomyia westermanni. Next base: position 78,738,604 of record OX465289.1, read on the forward strand.
GATGAGCAAGGCGAACGTTATCACGAAACTACGCTTCCATCTGAAATAAGGTAACTAGATTTTTCGTATATCGTTGTCAGAGTGCACAATTTAAACATGTTAACGATTGAAAACCATTTTCGTTTCAGGTACAGAGGAAAGAAATATCCAGATGCAATACTCGCTGAAATCTGTTGGTGGTATAAAAACACCTTTGAAGAAGAGGAAGACGAGGAAGAAGGGGAAGAAAAAGATGAAATTCCAGAATATCAGTTGGACGAATTTATCGACCTTTCTGATGATGATGACGATGACCAAGATATTAGAGAGAGCAGTGATGTTGACCCACAGCCGCCTGCTAAACGGCAACTTACCAAATCAATAATTTAATTTTTTAACTTAAAACTTTTCATAACTAACATTTCAAAATTATATTTTTTTCCGTATTTTTATGATTTCTTTTTCAAAACCAACACTGATAAAATTGAGAAGCATATTATAGATCAAACAGAAAGAAAAAAGACTTAGTTTTGTGGAAAATATGTTCAAAAAGCATGAAAAAAAATTTCCAACATTTTGCTTCATAAGCACTATAAAAATTTTATAAATCCATTTTTTTTTTTTAATTTTAATTGTAGCACAGGTCTGAAGTGATCCTCAAAAAGAACACATACTCCTCTCTCGCTTTCGTGTAAAATACTCCATGGAGTAATCTTTTGTCAGCATTTTGAAAGTAATCTTACGTAGGTGCTCCATAAAGTATTCAGAAGCAAAGTAAAGGGTACTCCGAGATGGATTAGGTGATCCAATCACCGGGCATTGCCATGTATATTGGACCACCTTTTTTATATGAATGAGGATAAGTATTGGAGTACTTTGATACTTCATCGTTTTTTACAGGGCAGCAACATCAAGGCACTTGTACACATACACACTCACATTTAAAATCAGGCAGGCAAGATTTCTATACACGCATACTAAACCAACTCTAGAACGCATAGAACATCAACAACAAGGGAAAGTCAGAAAGGCAGTTTCAAGCAGCGGCAATATCACGGTTACAGGCAGCGACGCGTAACTCTTCTGGACAGCCCCTTCCGAAGCCAAATATGTTTACACATCAAAAATCGCGCGGAATCCCGTAAAATAGTCGTCTACAAGTGGGTACTTGATAATTTTTTTCTTCTTTAGCCATATGTAAGCCTCAGGCAAATGCTGTTTCATTCATTTGATATCATTCAAGCACTACATAGATAAGTATCACACAAGAAATTACAATGAATAAATGTAAAATTAGTAGGACTAAATATTCTCAAGGCCAATGAAAACTATTATTGTTTTTTATTTTTTTTAATAATGATTTTTAATTAATTATTAAAAGTTTTTATTAGAATAGAATAGGAAAATTTTAAGAGACAACCGCCATAGCTTTTCTTATAGAGTAATTTCGAAAGCTGCTAGACTTCTTTGTCAGGGAAATTTTAGCACGATGTGCTAACCATTCAGCTAACAGAGCGCTGAGAGTTGTGCATGCACCGTCATCTGGCGCCATGGTCATCCTCATGATGGATTCTATGTTAGTTCTGTACACTTTTTCTTTTTGATACACAGTCCGATATTCGTGCCCATTGGTTTTGTTTATTTTGTATACCAACAATTCAATTCAATTGAATTGTTGTTTTTTGGCCTGTACATTTAATAACAATAAGAAATGAAAACTTGGAATAAAAAATTCCGCTATTTTTAATTCTAAATTTTCGCTTGAGGCCCTTTTTTCAACAAATATACGAGTACATCAAAGGGGAGAAAAATTTACTTCTCACAACTCAGCATAATTCGCTTCACAAAACCTCCCCCAATAATTGCGTTAGTTTTTTTATACACAGCGTGTACTAGTACGAGTACACAGGGTATTATAGTTTTTGTCATATATCGGTGGTTTGTAACGGTACAAAATAATGGAGATAGATATAGAGTTCCATACTCGTATATCAAAGTTCTTAGAATGAACAGAGGAATCAATTACGACATGTCCGTCCGTCTGTCCGTCCGTGGACACGATAACTTGAGTAAAAATTGAGATATTTGAATGAAGTTTGGCACACAGGTTGATTTCTGGTTAAGGTAGGTTGCTATTTAAAATGGGCAAAATCGATAATCTTACTTATATTATAAATGCGTAAGTTTGTGAGTGAGTGAGTGTGTTTGAACCGTTTTCACGCCCAAACTACAGAACCGATCTGTACGAAATTTTGCACACTTATTTCCCGATGTCTCGGATAGGTAACAAGTTTCATGAAGTCTAAATACCTTACATGGTTATGGATTTATGGGCACTAATGTGACCCAAGTAGCCCAAAAATGTATTTTCTCCAATGAATTTATGCAATTTGGTTCCCTAAAACCTTAGAATGTGCATACAATATTGGTATCAAACGAATGGGGAAGGCCACAGTATTCTTTTGGACCCTGCAATATTTCGACCAATTCTTCGATAACTGAGTTATCGGTCAGAAGGGGGTCGCCCAAAAACCCCTGAATTTGCATACAATATGGATATCAAACGAAAGGGGGAAGGCCACAGTATTCTTTTGCACCCTGCAATATTTCGATAACTTTATCGACAACTGAGTTATCGGTCAGAAGGGGGTCGCCCAAAAACCCCTGAATTTGCATACAATATGGATATCAAACGAAAGGGAGAAGGCCACAGTATTCTTTTGGACTCTGCAATATTTCGATCAATTAATCGATAACTGAGTTATCGGTCAGAATGTGGTTGCTCCAAAACTCCTGAATTTGCATACACTATGGGTATCAAACGAAAGGGGAAGGTCACAGGATTCTTTTGGACTCTGCAATATTTCGATCAATTAATCGATAGCTGATTTATCGGTCAGAATGTGGTTACCCTAAAACCCCTAAATTTGCATAGAATATGGGTATAAAACGAATGGGGAAGGCCACATTATTCTTTTGGACATATGTCCGTGGACACGATAACTTGAGTAAAAATTGAGATATTTGAATGAAGTTTGGCACACAGGTTGATTTCTGGTTAAGGTAGGTTGCTATTTAAAATGGGCAAAATCGATAATCTTACTTATATTATAAATGCGTAAGTTTGTGAGTGAGTGAGTGTGTTTGAACCGTTTTCACGCCCAAACTACAGAACCGATCTGTACGAAATTTTGCACACTTATTTCCCGATGTCTCGGATAGGTAACAAGTTTCATGAAGTCTAAATACCTTACATGGTTATGGATTTATGGGCACTAATGTGACCCAAGTAGCCCAAAAATGTATTTTCTCCAATGAATTTATGCAATTTGGTTCCCTAAAACCTTAGAATGTGCATACAATATTGGTATCAAACGAATGGGGAAGGCCACAGTATTCTTTTGGACCCTGCAATATTTCGACCAATTCTTCGATAACTGAGTTATCGGTCAGAAGGGGGTCGCCCAAAAACCCCTGAATTTGCATACAATATGGATATCAAACGAAAGGGGGAAGGCCACAGTATTCTTTTGCACCCTGCAATATTTCGATAACTTTATCGACAACTGAGTTATCGGTCAGAAGGGGGTCGCCCAAAAACCCCTGAATTTGCATACAATATGGATATCAAACGAAAGGGAGAAGGCCACAGTATTCTTTTGGACTCTGCAATATTTCGATCAATTAATCGATAACTGAGTTATCGGTCAGAATGTGGTTGCTCCAAAACTCCTGAATTTGCATACACTATGGGTATCAAACGAAAGGGGAAGGTCACAGGATTCTTTTGGACTCTGCAATATTTCGATCAATTAATCGATAGCTGATTTATCGGTCAGAATGTGGTTACCCTAAAACCCCTAAATTTGCATAGAATATGGGTATAAAACGAATGGGGAAGGCCACATTATTCTTTTGGATCCTGCAATATTTTGATAACTTTTCGATAACTGAGTTATCGGTCAGAATGGGGTCGCCCAAAACCCCTGAATTTGCATACAATATGCATATCAAACGAAAGGGGAAGGCTACAGTCTTCTTTTGGACTCTGCAATATTTCGATCAAATAATCGATAACTGCGTTATCGGTCAGAATGTGGTTGCTTCAAAACCCCTGAATTTACATACAATATGGGTATCAAACGAAAGAGAAAGGTCACAGGATTATTTTGGACTCTGCAATATTTTGATCAATTAATCGATAACTGAGTTATCGGTTAGAATGTGGTTGCTCCAAAACGCCTATTTATTTATTTCGATACATTAATCGATAACTGAGATATCGGTCAGAATGTAAAAGCCCTGAAACCTCTAAATTTTGCATTAAATATGGATATGACACGAAACGGAAAGGCCAAAGATTCATATGGACTTCTCGATATTTCAATAAACTAACCGATACTGCTATGTTTCGTTGTGTAAGTAACTGAGTTATCGGTCAAAACGTGACTAAAAAATTCATCGCCATATCTACAAAAATACTTTTAAAAACTAATTGCTATGATTTTAATAAGTGTAGTTACTTCGCCTTGCTATACATACAATACCAATTTTATTTTGCGTTTTCGGTACTTTTTCTGTCACTTAGGGAAAACAGATTCAAGACGACAACGACGGTGCGGCATCTGTCAAATTATTTTTATAAATGTTCTTATGTGGAGGAATCTTTTGGGAGCAACAGGACAAATTGCTATCGGTCAGAATGTGGTTGCTCCAAACCCCCTGAATTTACATACAATATGGGTATCAAACGAAAGGGAAGGTCACAGGATTCTTTTGGAATCTGCAATATTTCGATCAATTAATCGATAACTGAGTTATCGGTCAGAATGTGGTTGCTCCAAAACCCCTGAATTTACATACAATATGGGTATCAAACGAAAGGGAAGGTCACAGGATTCTTTTGGACGCTGCAATATTTCGATCAATTAATCGATAACTGAGTTATCAGTCAGAATGTGGTTGCTCCAAAACGCCTAAATTTGCATACAATATGGGTATCAAACGAAAAGGGAAGGCCACAGGTTTTCTTTGAACATTGCAATATTTCGATAAATTAATCGATAACTGAGGTATCGGTCAAAATGTAAAAGCCCTGAAACCTCTAAATTTTGCATTAAATATGGATATGCCAAAGATTCATATGGACTTCTCGATATTTCAATAAACTAACCGATACTGCTATGTTTCGTTATATAAGTTAATCGATAACTGAGTTATCGGTCAAAACGTGACTAAAAAATTCATCGCCACATCTACAAAAATACTTTTAAAAACAAATTGCTATGATTTTAATAAGTTTAGTTACTATACATCAAGGCGAATTCATATAAGGTGAGAGCAAGGCGAATTTAACATGTTCAGAAATGTTAGATCAAAAGAAAATAACGTTCATGTAATGCCTTGCTATACATACAATACCAATTTTATTTTGCGTTTTCGTTACTTTTTCTGTCATTTAGGGAAACCAGATTCAAGGCGACAACGACGGTGCGGCATCTGTCAAATTATTTTTATAAATGTTCTTATGTGGAGGAATCTTTTGGGCACAACACGACAAATCGGAAATCAATAATGAATGCCGCTGTCGCCAGATTAGATATATTTCTAATTTGACAGCGACGGTCGTGCAATATATATGCAAATTGCTTTAAATATGTGTTGAAATTTATTAGTTTTATGTTTTTTTTACACATGCAATACTTTTTTCTAAATTTTTGTTGCTGTTGTTTGAGCTAATGCAGAACTGTCGTTCCCGCTTTCATTATTGTCATATCGTCGGTGCTTGGCGGCAATTATCGGCAAGCTTCGGTCTTTCGCCGTTGTCGTTCGCAGTCGTCGCTTTGAATGTGGGACGGGCTATTGTCGTCGTTAATAAATATGAGTAAATCGTGACCTGTCAAACATAAAATCAAATATTTTGAATGAATTTTTTGTAACGTTTGAGCAAAATAGTTGTGCATTTTAAAGATATTGATATCGTTTCTGCGGAAAATATCCTTTTAGCAAGTTTAGCAATTCTTCATATTTTGATTGCTTCGCTGTTTCGTAAAAATTAAACTTTTATGAGTGTTTATATATTAATACAATTTAAGAAGCTCTTGCGGTTTGTTCTGTATGTATCTCACTTCAGTTTGATCTGAAAAATAATTAATATCTCTGGCTTTTGTTTAGAATCCTGTATTAGAAGTTGGTGCTCTGTGTGAATTTAATTGTTTACAAGTGCTTGTTTGATAAATAAAAATTCAAAAGAAGCTTAGTTATTTTGCTTAATTCTTTGATGCGAGCGGAGCCGCGGGTAAATGCTAGTCTAAATAAAAATTCAGGGGTTTTTGGGCCTGACCGATAACTCAGTTATCGATAAAGTTATCGAAATATTGCAGGGTCCAAAAGAATACTGTGGCCTTCCCCATTCGTTTGATACCAATATTGTATGCAAATTCTTGGTTTTTTGGGCAACCACATTCTGATCGATAACTCAGTTATCGATTAATTGATCGAAATATTGCAGAGTCCAAAAGAATCCTGTGACCTTCCCCTTTCGTTTGATACCCATATTGTATGTAAATTCAGGGGTTTTGAAGCAAACACATTCTGACCGATAACTCAGTTATCGATGAATTGATCGAAATATTGCGGAGTCCAAAAGAATCCTGTGCCCTTCCCCTTTCGTTTGATACCCATATTGTATGTAAATTCAGAGGGTTTCACGCAACCACATTCTTACCGATAACTCAGTTATCGATTCATTGATCGAAATATTGCAAAGTCCAAAAGAATACTGTGGCCTTCCCCCTTTTGTTTGATATCCATATTGTATGCAAATTCAGGGGTTTTTGGGCGACCCCATTCTGACCGATAACTCAGTTATCGATAAAGTTATCGAAATATTGCAGGGTCAAAAAGAATAATGTGACCTTCCCCTTTCGTTTGATACCCATGTTGTATGCAAATTCAGGGGTTTTGGAGCAACCACATTCTGACCGATAACTCAGTTATCGATTAATTGATCGAAATATTGCAGAGTCTAAAATAATACTGTGGCCTGCCCCCTTTCATTTGATATCCATATTGTATGCAAATTCAGGGGTTTTTGGGCGACCCCATTCTGACCGATAACTCAGTTATCGATAAAGTTATAGAAATATTGCAGGGTCCAAAAGAATACTGTGGCCTTCCCCATTCGTTTGATACCAATATTGTATGCAAATTCATGGTTTTTTGGGCAACCACATTCTGATCGATAACTCAGTTATCGATTAATTTATCGAAATACTGCAAAGTCCAATATAATACTGTGGCCTTCCCCTTTCGTTCAATATCCATATTGTATGCACATTTTAAGGTTTTAGGGCACCAAATTGCATAAATTCATTGGATAAAATAAATTTTTGGGTTAGTTGGGTCACATTACTGCCCATAACTCCATAACCATGTAAGGTATTGAGATTTCATGAAACTTGTTACCTATTCGAGACATCGGGAAATAAGTGTGCAAAATTTCGTACAGATCGGTGCTGTAGTTTGGCCGTGAAAACGGTTCAAACACACTCACTCACTCACAAACTTACGCATTTATAATAAGTTTTAATTATAAGTAAGATGATATATTTTTGGTATGACCTCGATGGCTTTCTAAATGGCGAAACCGATTACATTAAAATATTCAAAACTTTTAGTTATTGCTACAAAAAATTAATGCAGCTGAGAGATCACGATTTCGCAATTTTGTTGGGTTTTCAGTACATTTTATGCCACCAAAGTACTGCACTGCTTAACAGATTTGGTTCATATTTGGACCATGTGTTGTTACTTTGGGGAACGTTTCTATCAAAAATTTACTCGATAGATTGCGCTGGATTCAGTCCGAGTTATTAAGCAATACGTGGACGAGGTGCGGCCCTAGAAGGGGTTTCTACAACATCATGAAATATCAAATGAAAGGTGTTGACGAGTGCTTGAACATGGTGTAGTTATTGGTCCCATATAAGACCCCGTATTCGAGGTAGTTCCCGAAATATGAACCAGGTGTGACCCTAGACGGGTTTTCTACAAAATGGGTATCAAATAAAAGGTGTTGGTGAGTATTTAAAAATGAGGTGATTTTCAAGACCCTATGCGACGCTATGTCTCAAGAACGCACGAACCGATTTCAATGATTTTGCATTCGTTGGAAAAGTCTCGGGCGTCGTGAGGTTTATAGCAAACAAAATTCAGGAAAAATTTCAAAAGAAAAGCAGGAAAATAGGGGAAATCATTTTTTACATACAGCGCCATTAATTTTATGTGACATTTTTTACTGTACGCACGTTCTTTCAAACGCAAAATAAAAACCGGTATTGTGTTCACTGTGAAATTGAGGTTTAACGCTTTCAATACGGGATTTTTTTATCCCTATTATAGTCGAAGTCACTGCAGCTCTCTGAATCGATTTCTTCTAACAAGCTTCGTATCATGTCTTCATCATTTACTCGTAAACGCTTCCTATCCCGTTTTAGGTCACTGGTTGGGGATAAAATATAGAAATTATAATTTTTTAATATGGTACTGACGGGATACATAAGTCCCAATAGAAAACACTGCTGGGACAGATATATCCCAGATTTTGTTTACGATCTATAACATTCAGAATTTCAACACTATAAAATTCACAAATGTCTATTATAATTCGTATAATATTACCTTTCCCTTTTTCCACAAATTTTGCAATTAATCACACAAAGGTATTCTAAAGTTCACGATTTTCTCCTTCCTGACATAGCACGTGTCACGATCTAACTGCGATTGCAAATCATGTACAAGGTGGCGCAAAAGTAATCCTCCTATCAGAAAATGCTATAAATTTTGCGATTGGCCCCTAAAGTCAGTTCTGTTTTGACATTTGTGTAGTAAACACATGCGAAATACACGTTAATAAACAATGTTACGCTACACTGCTCCAGAACGCGGAATATTGCTGACTATTTATTTGACCAATAATCGGTCGGGGCCAAACGGTTACTGTGAATGGTGAGCTCTACAGAGCAATGATCAACGAGTTCTTTTTGCCGCAACTTGATGAATTGGGATTGGAAAACTTGTGGTTCCAACAAGACGGTGCAACAGCACACACTGCACGTGCCACAACCGATATGCTGAACATCGGAAGCTTACTTTTGCGCCATCAGGTATAACGGAATCACAAAAATCATACATAATTGTTTGTAATGTAAAAAACTGATGGGAAGGAAATACACACCGATTTATTGTGATATTTGGGTTTTAGTAACACAAAAGCACTCGATGGGACACATGTGTCCCGTCAGTGTTGAAAGGGTTAAGTTAAGTTTCCTAACAGATAAATACCACACACTACACCATCACACGATCAGAAGTCACACCGTATTCTTCAACAAATGATTGTTTGCAGATACAAGGACAAATATATCATTTGCATGGTTCAATGGTGCCAACACCAGATGAACCGCATCAATTTCTGGTGCAATATACAGGGAACACCAGTTAACAGACGAAAGAGACGAATTATTGAACAGTTGCAAGCATTTTTCCACGATAATAACGCTGTGGTTAATATGTTCAAAACAGCATTGAAACGAATGCCATCGGATACGCACAAATTTGTCATAAGAGCGGATCGTACCCCAACAGGTCAACATGTGCGAAGATTCAATGCACCCACCGTTGATGACGTCGCTGCAATTATTGTTGGCGATCAAACTAAATCACGAGACATTGTCGTTCAGCGAAGAAGCAATATCATGCATCGTGTAAACGAGACACATCGTTTGTACGATACGTTACAATATCCAATCCTTTATTGGCAAGGGCAAGACGGATACGACATCACGTTGAAGATGGTCGATCCAATTACAGGTACAATATTAACACACTAATTATTGCTATTATTGGGTTCCATTAACAATCCATTTAATTTTGCATATTCAGGCGTATCAACGAACAAAAATCTGTCAGGGGTGGGTGTTCCCCGCGTTGGGCTGACAAGATTTTTTTTTGCGAAACTTTTGCATTCTAGTGGGACCGCTCGCAGACCAAAACAGAAAACATAAAAAGTGCAAAAAATAATAAAAAAAAAGAAAAGTGACATAATGCAACTATTTATTGTGCCGGTAGCCATATAAATACAGGGTGGCGCAAAAGTAATCCTCCTATCAGAAAATGCTATAAATTTTGCGATTGGCCCCTAAAGTCAGTTCTGTTTTGACATTTGTGTAGTAAACACATGCGAAATACACGTTAATAAACAATGTTACGCTACACTGCTCCAGAACGCGGAATATTTCTGACTATTTATTTGACCAATAATCGGTCGGGGCCAAACGGTTACTGTGAATGGTGAGCGCTACAGAGCAATGATCAACGAGTTCTTTTTGCCGCAACTTGATGAATTGGGATTGGAAAACATGTGGTTCCAACAAGACGGTACAACAGCACACACCGCACGTGCCACAACCGATATGCTGAACATCGGATGCTTACTTTTGCGCCACCTTGTATATTGATTTTGTTGCTCCGAGAAAATGATGAGATAATTTACGTTTTTGAGCGGGAGGTGATGATGGTATGATGAGGAGGTAAGTGTGGGGGTAGGGAGCATGGTTAGAGGGAGACCGTTAAGGGGGGCTATAACGAAGCGAGCGGTCCAAGGTAGGGCGGGCTTCCTAGGGTTGAGGAGTGTGTGGGAATAAAGATGAATGTGAGGAGAAATAAATATTTGTCCGCACGGCTCCTTGGTGGTAGGGTTGAGGACCACTTCCCATATTTGTCTGAGCTAGCCAGGGAAACCACCAGGTGACCCACAGTACTTGTACGTGACAATAATTATACGGCGCCCAATTCAAAATAGCAAAAGGATTAGCAGTACGAGGTGTGCTCAAAAAGTATCGCGAATTTTGTGTTTTTTCAAAAATTATTTATTTATTCATGAATATCTATTTTGTCCCCTTCAAAGTAATCCATCCTATGAGATATTATACACTTGTGCCAGCGGTTTTGCCAATCTTCGAAGCACTTCAAAAAATCATTTTTTTGTATCTTGTTCAGCTCCTCCTTCGATGCCGTCTTTATCTCGTCAAGAGAAGCGTAACGTCGTCCTTTCATGGGCCTCTTCAGTTTAGGGAACAAGAAAAAGTCACAGGGGGCCAGATCTGGGGAATACGGTGGCTGCGACATCATTAGTGTGTTGTTTTTGGCCAAAAAGTCGCGCACAAGCAACGATGCGTGAGCAGGGGCGTTATCGTGGTGCAAAAGCCAATTTTTGTTCTTCTTTGCACATCTTCTCGGCCTTCTGAGAACATTTTGTACCACCGATAAACGTTGCTTCGGTCCAAGGTAGCTTCTCCGTATGCCACAGTCAACATTCGGAATGCATCCGCGCACTTACTTTCGTTTTTCACGCAAAATTTGATACATGTTCTTTGATCCATTTTTTTGAATAGGTAAAAAGCGAAGACGATCCAAAACACGTGCAAGCAAAGCAGCTGTCAACAATTAACTGAACATAAGTGAGAGACATGAGTACATAACGCCACGAAAAATTCGAAATTCGAATATACGTAACCAGCGAAAATTCAAAATTCGCGATACGTTTTGAACACACCTCGTATACTTAGAATAGCGCTAATACTAAACCTTCGCTAGTGTACCGTAAGGTAGCATTTAGCATTTTTTTTAATGAAACCAGCGCAGAAAAAGTTTAAATTGGCGCCCATGCAAAAAACTTTTTGTACTAAATTTTATTCGATCTGCCTTTTAGAAATTTATTTAAACTTTTTCGAATACAAATCGTTCATCGCAAAGGAATTAGATGGAAGCTGTCGTCCTTGTCGAGCTAGGTGACTTGCTTAGGTATTTTATTACAGAAGTTCAACTGCACTAGAGCGTCGGGAGACAGCCCTATTCAATAGCCAATCGGTGGCATAGGAATCTACCATTGGTTTGACCTATCTGCACCGCCATAGAGGAAAGACATTTAACTTTCAAAAAATTTTTTTTTGATTAATAATTTAAATCAGTTTAGTTTCTATGTATGGAGACCGAAATTGAATTTAAGGAAGAATGTTTTGATGCTCCATACATAGGGCCGTTAGTGACCATAACTATTCGGTTAGATACAGAGGTTTTGAAGCCTAACGTTTTTTTATACATTGGTTTTATCTAATAAACAGCCCACACACTAGTAAACCCAGGAACGAAAGTATGCTCCAAACCCTTATGAAAATCTCTTCGGGAGTCATGCCATCTAAACTCCCGCAAATTATACAATCGTTAAGAAGTTTCGAGTTTGTGGTAGAAGGATCTGTCACTTTTATCAGTTTATATTTTTTTGGGTATAGATATTATAGTTTTTTTTTGGTTTTTATAGAATTTTTGAGATTTTTTTTTGAAACATAGGAGTCTAGTGACTCATTACTACTATTCCCTTTAATTTGAATACCGAATTTAGATTTTTTTTATGAAACATACGCCACCCGCTCATAATACCCGAGGCAAAACAAAAGGTGCCACCATAGCAGCAAATGGCGCAAATGCAAAAGCATCGGTTGAAGAGGATGCATCCTTCATTGACCTATCTGATGGGATTGTACTGCCAAATAATAATGGGGATGGGACTCCAGGAGATAGGGAGCAAGATGGTGCTAAAAGCACGACACCCACCGCGCGCGGTAACACTGGTACGATACCCAAAGAAAACACGGGACACAGGTTACACACTCGGTACTCCTACGACCACCCTCACTGTATTTTCCTCGCCCTCCTCCCTTCCATAACTTCGCTAATAATGTCACCGCCCAGCGGGCAAAAATACATAGTTTGCGTGACGAAGTAGCCCCTTTAGCAAGAGAAATGATGGGTGAAGCTAAAGAGGTTTTATTAGGAGAAATGCGTATGGGCATGCAAGAGATGATGAAGGCCATGCGGTATTCAAACGGGAAAGTGGGAGCGGCTGGTCAAGCCAATAGGGGTCGCGTATCTTACAAAAAAAGGAAATATAATGTTAGCTGCGAGTCCAATGAGTCAAGGCGGTCGACACCTGAAAATAGAATGGTTAACGAGAATGTTAGCAATAATACAAACATACAAAACCATAACCCTATAAGGTCTTCGGCGAATCCTTTGCCTCCATTCAGCGTACAACAACAGCAGCGTCAGATCCAAGGTGCACAGGGGATGAGTGTTCAGTCTTTCCCGGGTAGCGTTCCATCCGTCAATGAATATAGAAATATGAGTAGTCGAGCCGAGTTGAACATAGAGAAATGGGGAATAAATTATCAGGGTCACCGTGATTTTATGACTGTAGAAGACTTTTTATTTCGACTTGAGTATTTGAAAGAAAAGTATGGTTGTTCATGGGGTGATATATTGAGAGATTTCCACCGTCTTTTGGGGGGCCAAGCACGCGAATGGTACTGGTTGTACATTCGTACAAACCAAAGTGTAGACTGGCCAACGTTGCAGTTCGCATTACAGCGGCAGTTCGGGTCCCAGTTGACGGATTTTGAGCTAATGCGTGAAATAAACGAACGCGAGACGATTGGTGAATATTTCCATGCCATCGGCATACTTCGCTCTCGGCTCAGGACTCCCATACCCGAATACGATATGGTTCGTCTGGTCAAAGGTAATTTGCGAGAATCGTTAGCGAAATTGGTCTATCCTATTGCCGTATATTCCATTGAGCAGCTTAGGATGGAGTGCAAGGAGGTGGAAAGATGTTTCCCTCGTAGAGATCGTATGCCGCAAAGTGCATACGCGCCTCGTTCCTACCCGGTAAATGAGATTTTATATACACCGACTGAGGAGCCGGACTCTCCCAGAGATGAGGGTCAAGTCTCTGTGGAGGAGGTCCGGTATCAGCGTGTAATGAAACACCCATCAGCGCGCGATCAAGCTGGTCGAAAGAACGTGAGATCTTTTGTTTTAAGTGCGGAAAGTCAGACGTAATCACGCCCAAGTGTCCAGTATGTAACCCATCGGGAAACGCGAAATGGAACGCGATGACGGCGGGGGTATCGCGCTCCACACAGTTCCCGCAAGACTAGATGCCTCAACTAGTACATCTTTAGATGTTGAAAATATTACGAGTGAGAATGAACAGCCCGCGGCAGAAACGAGATTTGTGGAAAATAGAATAGTATTGGCTAATGTAAACCAGAAGATTACCCTTCACCGCCCAACCCCGCTGTCCTTTGAGGAACGAATGAGAAAATATAAAGAGACACGTGTGCGTATAGTTGCCGAAAGCGTGTTGCTGGGTCGTCGGAGGGTATCGCGGAAAATAGAAAAGGCGAGAAACGGTTTCGACGGCGAAAGTTGCTGCGTCAACAAGTTGTGGCCACCGTGAAATGAGCAGACCAACATGACCCGCGGGTATACGCGGACATCGAAATTAAGGGTATAAAAGCACGCGGGTTGCTAGATACGGGTGCCTCTGTTAGCATTTTAGGCCGAGGGTGTCGCGAGTTGGTCGGACAACTAGGTGTACCAATCGAACGTTTCATATCGAGTGTCACTACTGCAGGAGGTGGCGCACATACGGTTTTGGGAAAGCTGACCATACCTATAAAATACAACAATTTAGAAAACAAGATTACATTTTACTTCTGTCCATACCTTGAGCAAAATATCTATCTCGGTGTAGATTTCTGGCGGGTATTTCAGTTAGCTCCAAATTTAATAGGCGTAGATGAGATTGATCTGTCCAAATTAGAGCAGCATATGATTCCAGAAGCGGATAGAAACTAGCGTCGAGTGTTGCATGACCGAACCGCAGAGCAACGCAAACGATTGCAGCAGGTCAAAGATAGTTTTAAAACGTTCGAGCAGCATGGACTTGGTCGTACGTCGCTCGAAAAACATTCTATTAAGTTGGTAGAGGAAGCAGTCCCCGTGAAGGATCGTCACTATCCCCTGTTTCCAGCGATGCAAGCCATAGTCTACACTGAAATAGATAAAATGTTAGAGCTAGGAGTCATAGAAGAGAGTGAGAGTCCGTGGAGCAATAGGACAACTGTCGTGCGTAAGCCCGGTAAAAACAGGTTTCGTCTAGATGCTCGAAAGTTGAATGCTGTCACCATTAAAGACGCATACCCACTACAAAACATCGAAGGCATAATTAGTCGTATAGATAATACACACTTTATTAGCAGCGTGGACCTTAAGTTCGCTTTCTGGCAAATAGAGCTGGAAGAAAAGAGCAAACCATACACTGCCTTCACCGTCCCGGGGCGGCCTTTATATCGGCCTTTATATTCGGTTTATGCAACGCGGCACAACGATTATGCCGATTAATGGACCGCGTTATACCACAGAGGTTGAAGTCAAATGTTTTCATCTATTTGGATGAATTGCTCATCATTGCTCCCGATTTCGACTCGCATATGCGAACGTTAGAAGAAGTTGCTGTTTGCTTAAAGGAAGCAGGACTAACGATAGGACTAAAAAAATCTATGTTTTGTTTTAAGGAGTTGCCATACTTGGGATACATTGTAGGAGGTGGCATGCTAAAAACAGATCCCAAAAAAGTTAAAGCAATCCTTAATATCCCAGTACCTAAAACCGTTAAGCAAGTTAGAAGTTTTCTAGGAACAGCCGGGTGGTACAGACGGTTTATAAAGGATTTTGCTACTTTAGCTGCACCGTTCACCAATACACTGAAAAAAACCAGCAAATTTGAAATAACACTTCAAGCCAGAGAGGCCTTTGACAATTTGAAAAGGGCGCTTACTAGCGCACCTGTCCTAAAACACCCCGATTTTACCAAACGTTTTTGGGTCCAATGTGACGCCTCTGACTATGTGGTTGGCGCAGTCCTATACCAAAAGGCAGATAACGATGGCGAAAACCCGATTGCGTACTTTTCGCAGAAGTTAAATGATTGCCAACGCAAATACAGCACTACCGAAAAGGAATGCCTCGCGGCGGTGATGGCAGTTCAAAAGTTTCGCCCGTACATCGAACTTATGCCGTTTACTGTAGTGACGGATCACGCGAGTTTGAAATAGCTCATGTCCTTAAAGGATTTGAGCGGAAGGTTAGCAAGATGGCCCCTGCATATGCAAGCATTCAACTTTGAGATCGAGCATAGGAAAGGGTCAGAAAATGTGGTTGCCGACACGTTGTCCCGTTGTATCGAAGAGCTTTCACAATCCCTAATAGCAGGCATGGATACCGTAGAGTTCGAGTCAGAAGAATACCTAGGTTTGATAGGCACGATTGAGGGAAACGCGGAGCGATTCCCCGACTTGAAAGTTGAAGACGGTTTTGGTTTTTAAGAAAACGGTTGCAAAAGATATAGAGTTAGAAGAAAGTGAATGCAAGCTATGGGTACCGGCTGCCTTGACATCGACGTTAATCGAAAATGCGCATCGTTCCGAAACAACGGCACACGGGGGAATGACTAAAACCTTGCATCGCCTGCGGCGCATGTATTATTAGCCTAACATGGTCATACAAGTTCGGAATTTCGTTCGTGACTGTCAGGTCTGCAAGGAAAATAAACCGAGTAATGCTATTTTGAAGTCGGGTATAGGATCCGTGGTAGTAACAGAACGACCTTTCCAGAAAATTTATATTGATTTTTTAGGTAAATACCCTAGATCTAAAAGGGGAAACGCTTTTATATTTATAGTAGTTGATCATTTTACTAAATTCACATTTTTAAAGGCCATGCGTGAAGCAACGGCGACAAATGTCGTGAAATTCCTTACTGAGGAAATATTTTATAAGTTCGGCGTACCAGAGACAATTCACTCCGACAATGGGAAGCAGTTCACCTCGAAGCAATTCGCTAAAATGGTAGAGACGTTTAAACTCAAGCATTTAAAAACGGCATTCTATTCTCCGCAGTCAAATGCAGCTGAGCGTGTGAACCAATCAGTTTTGGCGGCGATCCGCTCATATTTAGAAACGGACCACAGAGACTGGGATCTGTATTTGCCGGAGATTGAATGTCCGTTGCGCAGTGCAGTACATTCCGCGACAGGTGTATCGCCCTACTTTGCCCTATTCGGAATGAATATGTTCTCTGGTGGCGCCGACTACGCGTTGGCTCGAAAGCTAAGTGCGCTCGACGATAATGAAATGCTGCTGCTAAGTAACAGCGACAGAATGAGGATCATGCGGGAAAAGATTAGAGAGAACATGCATGAGGCATACAAAACAAACGCGACACGATATAATAAAAGGATACGCGAAGTAAGATTTGTTCCCGGACAAGAGATTTATAAGCAGAATTTCGTATTAAGTGATTTTAAAAATAATGTAAACACGAAATTTTGCAAGAAGTTCACTAAGTGTAGGGTAACTAGAGCATTGGGAATAAACATATACCTTTTGGAAACGCTGTCTAGTCGTAGCTTAGGTGCTTGGGATGCTAAAGACCTCAAGCAATAGGTTTGTATACGTATCAATGTATCTCCGGCGATGAGGGTCAAGTTGTCCGGAGATTGTCCATGCATCACTTCGTCAGTACACCTGCAAAATAAAACTTAACCACAAAGTAAAACCCTTATATAAAGACGTTATCAGGTCTACTTCCCGTAAGATTCCCATGCGTGCCCTTCAGTTTCCGTTTCTGCATATGCCCGGCGTAACTCTCGCAGCAAGAGACTGTGTCAGGGGTGGGTGTTCCCCGCGTTGGGCTGACAAGATTTGTTTTTGCGAAACTTTTGCATTCTAGTGGGACCGCTCGGTGTGGAACGCGCCACTATGCAAAGCTAGTCCACTCCAACAATGTCCCAAACAATACTAACCACTGTGTATTAATGGCACCTCTATGGAGGTCGCAATGGCTACCGGCCCAATAAATAGTTGCATTATGTCACAAACTTTTCTTTTTTTTATTATTTTTTGCACTTTTTATGTTTTCTGTTTTGGTCTGCGCAATTCTATTGCGCTGACTCGGTACAAACGTGACAATTATGGCCGACATGAAATAACGAGTGAAACGCAACGAGAGAGCTTTTACAGGGTTGCCGGACCAAATTTTTTTTTGATAAATTTTTCTGGTCTAAATGGGAGTATAGCAACAAAAAGTTGCCCAGTCATAATCCGATAACGATTAGCGGGTAATGGAGGATAGAGGGTTAATACTAGGAAAAGGCATAAAAGTGCATACCAAACGTGCGTACGGTATAGTGCAAAAGTGTTACCGTCATAGCATAGACTGCCTCCGCGCAAAGTGGTGTAAAAGTTTTACTTAAAATAGTGAATATAGTGCGCCAAGTTTTTTTTTAGTATCTTTTTTTTTAAAAAAAAGGTGCGTCGCAATAAAGCCCTGGAGTGACGAGATTTTGGGGTATTGGTAGTACGTTTGGTGGAAGGTGAGCAAACATTTTTTTTTAAGGAAAGTAGATCGGCTTGCATATGTATATGTGCATATATACATATATGTACCTCAGTACATATATATACATGCGGATATGTGCAAGCATCTGTCTACAGGATGGATTTTTGTTGGTGCAAAAATTAAAAAGAAGATCCCTCTACTTCTAGGGAGTGACGGGACACGGTGCTCCGGCCTGCTTAGAAGTTGCGCAAAAGCAGCCGGGAATTTTAATAGATCGGTGCCTGGTACGGCGAGATGTAAGTTTTGAATTTTTTTTATCGGTTTTCAAATTTTAAAGTCATATTATGTTTTAGTGTGTCTAGAAACTGTGGCGCTGGAGGCGTTAAGGCACAACTCGCCGTAAGTTGGACATTTTTCTTATACAAGGTGGCGCAAAAGTAATCCTCCTATCAGAAAATGCTATAAATTTTGCGATTGGCCCCTAAAGTCAGTTCTGTTTTGACATTTGTGTAGTAAACACATGCGAAATACACGTTAATAAACAATGTTACGCAACACTGCTCCATAACGCGGAATATTGCTGACTATTTATTTGACCAATAATCGGTCGGTGAAAAACGGTTACTGCGCAAAAGTAATCCTCCTATCAGAAAATGCTATAAATTTTGCGATTGGCCCCTAAAGTCAGTTCTGTTTTGACATTTGTGTAGTAAACACATGCGAAATACACGTTAATAAACAATGTTACGCTACACTGCTCCAGAACGCGGAATATTGCTGACTATTTATTTGACCAATAATCGGTCGGGGCCAAACGGTTACTGTGAATGGTGAGCGCTACAGAGCAATGATCAACGAGTTCTTTTTGCCGCAACTTGATGAATTGGGATTGGAAAACATGTGGTTCCAACAAGACCGTGCAACAGCACACACTGCACGTGCCACAACCGATATGCTGAACATCGGAAGCTTACTTTTGCGCCACCTTGTATTTAATTTTTTATGCCCATGTACATACATATGCGGTTTTTTTTAACGGCGTCCCGACAAATTTCATGTTTTCCTTTTCAACATTTTCCGCAAATATACATATCTGCAATTATTTCCGCATATCACCCAAAATACCAGTATCGGAATCGCATTTTTGTATACATACATAATTGGCCGCTGGCCTAAAAGCAAACCCCGTTTTTTGTCAACGGTTTAATCTTTTGAACATATGCCGTTTTTCCGCACATATGCCGTTTTGCCGTATGATCCAGAAACAGTCGGTGTAACCTTTGCAGTCGTACATGCATAAATTGCGAAACGGAAAAGTTGGCGGCAATCAAATTTTATTTGATCTTACCATTTATATATATACGTTTAATGTTGGTATACATCTAGGATTAATTGGCTGTGTAAGAGTTTTTTTTTGTTGAAAATATTACTTTTAACCTTTTTTATATACTCACGCACATGCGCACACGCAAATAATCACACTTAAACGTAATATTTCAGTTTTCGATAATTTCGAGTTTTCTCTTGTAATCCATTGTTTTTACACCCCATTGAGGTGGTTACTACCCTATGGAGTGTAGACAAGAGCTTTTTAACGAACTTAATACTTATGGTGACTAGTGAGCAGATTATAGGAATTTTATAGCGATTTGCGTATGGGGCATTGATGTTGAGAAGTAGTCCACTAGAGTGGTTCACTTTTAATTTAATTTGTGATCAATGAAAATTTGTCATAAGTATTGGAAAATTGTATATTTAAAATTAATGTTGATATTTTTTGTTTCCATGCAAGGCGGATCTGCTCGAAACGCTAACTCAAATTTGCTAATATAACGTGAGACATACATAAATATACATATACGTGAATAGGTAGGGATAGGAAGTCTAAGAGAGCTCTTTTAGGTAGGACTCCTCGCCCTTAACCGCGTCTAAACTTAAATCTCTTTATTTTTATTTTTTTTTTGTTTATATAAAATTCTTATTGGCAGGCCGTTTTGGAATAAGAGAAACTTTATGTGATAAGATTAGCCGTACTGAAAATATGTTTTGTAGTAAATTTTGTTACATTAATATTCATTGATTTTGTTGGTTCGAGAAAATGATGAGATAATTTACGATTTTGAGCGGGAGGTGATGATGGTATGACGAGGAGGTAAGTGTGGGGGTAGGGAGCATGGTTAGAGGGAGACCGTTAAGGGAGGCTATAGCGAAGCGAGCGGTCCAAGGTAGGGCGGGCTTCCTAGGGTTGAGGAGTGTGTGGGAATGAAGATGAATGTGAGGAGAAATAAATATTTGTCCGCACGGCTCCTTGGTGGTAGGGTTGAGGACCACTTCCCATATTTGTCTGAGCTAGCCAGGGAAACCACCAGGGGGCCCACAGTACTTGTACGTGACAAAACTAAGCGCAATGAATTACTATGCCTATCGTATTATGATTCGTACACATGAGGACAATCTCATCCTGAAGTGTCGTCGCCTATTCTAGCAATTCGCTGTCGATATGTATGTCAAAGTCGAGACCGAACATTTAGCGTTTATCCGATTCAATCAGCCAAAGCTACGATCTGAGGACTATATACACTTGCGTGATGCTATTCATTCAGATGGTAATGTTCAGAATATTGGACGTCTGACGATTCTCCCATCATCTTATATCGGAAGAATATGCTCAAGACGCTATGACGTACGTGCGAAATTATGGAACTCCGGATTTATTTATTACGTTCACATGCAATCCGAAGTGGACGGAAATTGAACGTGAGTTGGACCCGGGCCAACAACCGCAAGATCACCATGATATAATCGCCAGAGTTTTTCAGCAAAAACTTAAGGTTATGATTGCTGTGCTTACTAAGTATAGAGTTTTTGGTGACACACGTTGTTATACTTGTATGTACTAAGTGGAATGGCAGAAACGTGGACTACCGCATGCTCATATCCTAATTTGGTTGCTGAAGAAATTACATTCAAATGAAGTGGATGAGATCATATCAGCTGAAATTCCAGATCCAGTCAATGATCCCCATCTACACGACATTGTGACGACACAGATGGTGCATGGACCGTGCGATATCCGCGACCGTTAGTTGCTGAAACACACACAGGGAACGATGGATATCCAATTTATCGTCGGCGTTCAAAAGAAGATAATGGTCGAACTATCAAAGTTAAAGTTCAAAATCAAGAGATCGAAATCGGAAATGAATTCATTGTACCATCGCGGTACTGCTCCGGCCTGCTTAGAAGTTGCGCAAAAGCAGCCGGGAATTTTAATAGATCGGTGCCTGGTACGGCGAGAAGTAAGTTTTGAATTTTTTTTATCGGTTTTCAAATTTTATAGTCATATTATGTTTTAGTGTGTCTAGAAACTTTACTTTACTTTACTTTACTTTACTTTACTTTACTTTACTTTACTTTACTTACTACTTTAACTTACTTTACTTTACTTTAACTTTACTTTACTTTACTTTACTTTACTTTACCTTACTTAGTTTACTTTACTTTACTTACTTTACTTTACTTACTTTACTTTACTTTACTTTTACTTTACTTTCTTTCTTTAACTTTACTTTTACTTTACTTTAACTTTATACTTTACTTTACTTTACTTTACTTTACTTTACTTTACTTTACTTTACTTTACTACTTACTTTACTTTTACTTACTTACTTTACTTTACTTTACTTTACTTTACTTTACTTTTCTTTACTTTACTTACTTTACTTTACTTTACTTTTACTTTACTTTACTTTACTTTACTTTACTTTACTTTACTTTACTTTACTTTACTTTACTTACTTTTTTACTTTACTTTACTTTACTTTACATTTACTTTACTTTACTTTACTTTACTTTACTTTACTTTACTTTACTTACTTTACTTTACTTTACTTTACTTTACTTTACTTTACTTTACTTACTTTACTTTACTTTACTTTACTTTACTTTTACTTTACTTTACTGTACTTTACTTTACTTACTTTACTTTACTTTACTTTACTTTACTTTACTTTACTTTACTTTACTTTACTTACTTTACTTTACTTTACTTTACTTTACTTTTACTTTACTTTACTTTACTTTTACTTTTTACTTTACTTTACTTTACTTTACTTTACTGTACTTTACTTTACTTTACTTTACTTTACTTTACTTTACTTTACTTTACTTTACTTTACTTTACTTTACTTTACTTTACTTTACTTTACTTTACTTTACTTTACTTTACTTTACTTTACTTTACTTTACTTTACTTTACTTACTTTACTTTACTTTACTTTCTTTACTTTACTTTACTTTACTTTACTTTACTTTACTTACTTTACTTTACTTTACTTTACTTTACTTTACTTTACTTTACTTTACTTTACCTTTACTTTACTTTACATTTACTTTACTTTACTTTACTTTACTTTACTTTACTTTACTTACTTTACTTTACTTTACTTTACTTTACTTTACTTTTACCTTTACTTTATTACTTTACTTTACTTATTTACTTTACTTTACTTTACTTCTTTACTATTACTCTCCTTTACTCTTCTCTTACTTTACTTTTTTTACTTACTTATACTTTACTCATTTCCTTTATCTTTACTTTACTATTACTTTACTTTACTTTACTTTACTTTACTCTTACTTTACTTTACTTTACTTTACTTTTACTTTACTTTTACTTTACTCTACTTCTTTACTTTACTTTACTTTACTTTACTTTACTTTACTTTACTTTACTTTACTTTACTTTACTTTACTTTACTTTACTTACTTTACTTTACTTTACTTTACTTTACTTTACTTTACTTTACATTTACTTTACTTTACTTTACTTTACTTTACTTTACTTTACTTTACTTTACTTTACTTATACTTTACTTTACTTACTTTACTTTTACTTTACTTTACTTTACTTTACTTTACTTTACTTTACTTTACTTTACTTTACTTTACTTTTACTTACTTTACTTTACTTTACTTTTACTTTACTTTTACTTTACTTTACTTTACTTTACTTTACTTTACTTTACTTTATCTTTACTTTACTTTACTTTACTTTACTTTACTTTTCTTTACTTTACTTTTACTTTACTTTACTTTACTTTACTTTACTTTACTTTACTTTACTTCTTTACTTTACTTTTACTTTACTTTACTTTACTTTACTTTACTTTACTTTACTTTACTTTACTTTTACTTTACTTTACTTTATTACTTTAATTTACTTTTACTTTACTTTACTTTACTTTACTTTACTTTACTTTACTTTACTTTACTTTACTTTACTTTACTTTACTTTACTTTACTTTACTTTACTTTACTTTACTTTACTTTACTTTACTTTACTTTACTTTACTTTACTTTACTTTACTTTACTTTACTTTACTTTACTTTACTTTACTTTACTTTACTTTACTTTACTTTACTTTACTTTACTTTACTTTACTTTACTTTACTTTACTTACTTTACTTTACTTTACTTTACTTACTTTAATTTACTTTACTTTACTTTACTTTACTTTACTTTACTTTACTTTACTTTACTTTACTTTACTTTACTTTACTTTACTTTACTTTACTTTACTTTACTTTACTTTACTTTACTTTACTTTACTTTACTTTACTTTACTTTACTTTACTTTACTTTACTTTACTTTACTTTACTTTACTTTACTTTACTTTACTTTACTTACTTTACTTTACTTTACTTTACTTTACTTTACTTTACTTTACTTTACTTTACTTTACTTTACTTACTTACTTTACTTTACTTTACTTTACTTTACTTTACTTTACTTTACTTTACTTTACTTTACTTTACTTTACTTTACTTTACTTTACTTTACTTTACTTTTACTTTACTTTACTTTACTTTACTTTACTTTTACTTTACTTTACTTTACTTTACTTTACTTTACTTTACTTACTTTACTTTACTTTACTTTACTTTACTTTACTTTACTTTACTTTACTTTACTTTACTTTACTTTACTTTACTTTTACTTTACTTTTCTTTACTTTACTTTACTTTACTTTACTTTAACTTTACTTTACTTTACTTTACTTTACTACTTTACTTTACTTACTTACTTTACTTTACTTTACTTTACTTTACTTTACTTTACTTTACTTTACTTTACTTTACTTTACTTTACTTTACTTTACTTTACTTTACTTTACTTTACTTTACTTTACTTTACTTTACTTTACTTTACTTTACTTTACTTTACTTTACTTTACTTTACTTTACTTTACTTTACTTTACTTTACTTTACTTTACTTTACTTACTTTACTTACTTTACTTTACTTTACTTTACTTTACTTTACTTTACTTTACTTTACTTTACTTTACTTTACTTTACTTTACTTTACTTTACTTTACTTTACTTTACTTTACTTTACTTTACTTTACTTTACTTTACTTTACTTTACTTTACTTTACTTTACTTTACTTTACTTTTACTTTACTTTACTTTACTTTACTTTACTTTACTTTACTTTACTTTACTTTACTTTACTTTACTTTACTTTACTTTACTTTACTTTACTTTACTTTACTTTACTTTACTTTACTTTACTTTACTTTACTTTACTTTACTTTACTTTACTTTACTTTACTTACTTTACTTTAACTTTACTTACTTTACTTTACTTTTACTTTACTTTACTTTACTTTACTTTACTTTACTTTACTTTACTTTACTTTACTTTACTTTACTTTACTTTACTTTACTTTACTTTACTTTACTTTACTTTTACTTTACTTTACTTTACTTTACTTTACTTTACTTTACTTTACTTTACTTTACTTTACTTTACTTTACTTTACTTTACTTTACTTTACTTTACTTTACTTTACTTTACTTTACTTTACTTTACTTACTTTACTTTACTTTACTTTACTTTACTTTACTTTACTTTACTTTACTTTACGTTACTTTACTTTACTTTACTTTACTTTACTTTACTTTACTTTACTTTACTTTAACTTTACTTTACTTTACTTTACTTTTACTTTACTTTACTTTAACTTTACTTTACTTTACTTTACTTTACTTTTACTTTACTTTACTTTACTTACTTTACTTTACTTTACTTTACTTTACTTTACTTTACTTTACTTTACTTTACTTTACTTTACTTTACTTTACTTTACTTTACTTTTCTTTACTTTACTTTACTTTACTTTACTTTACTTTACTTTACTTTACTTTACTTTACTTTACTTTACTATACTTTACTTTACTTTACTTTACTTTACTTTACTTTACTTTACTTTACTTTTTACTTTACTTTACTTTACTTACTTTACTTTACTTTACTTTACTTTACTTTACTTTACTTTACTTTACTTTACTTTACTTTACTTTACTTTACTTTACTTTACTTTTACTTTACTTTACTTTACTTTACTTTACTTTACTTTACTTTACTTTACTTTACTTTACTTTACTTTACTTTACTTTACTTTACTTTACTTTACTTTACTTACTTTACTTTACTTTTACTTTAACTTTACTTTACTTTACTTTACTTTACTTTACTTTACTTTCTTACTTTACTTTACTTTTACTTTACTTTACTTTACTTTACTTTACTTTACTTTACTTTACTTTTACTTTACTTTACTTTACTTTACTTTACTTTACTTTACTTTACTTTACTTTACTTTACTTTACTTTACTTTACTTTACTTTACTTTACTTTACTTACTTTACTTTACTTTACTTTACTTTACTTTACTTTACTTTACTTTACTTTACTTTACTTTACTTTACTTTACTTTACTTTACTTTACTTTACTTTACTTTACTTTACTTTACTTTACTTTACTTTACTTTACTTTACTTTACTTTACTTTACTTTACTTTACTTTACTTTACTTTACTTTACTTTACTTTACTTTACTTTACTTTACTTTACTTTACTTTACTTTACTTTACTTTACTTTACTTTACTTTACTTTACTTACTTTACTTTACTTTACTTTACTTTACTTTACTTTACTTTACTTTACTTTACTTTACTTTAACTTTACTTTACTTTACTTTACTTTACTTTACTTTACTTTACTTTACTTTACTTTACTTTACTTTACTTTACTTACTTTACTTTACTTTACTTTACTTTACTTTACTTTACTTTACTTTACTTTACTTTACTTTACTTTACTTTACTTTACTTTACTTTACTTTACTTTACTTTACTTTACTTACTTTACTTTACTTTACTTTACTTTACTTTACTTTACTTTACTTTACTTTTACTTTACTTTACTTTACTTTACTTTACTTTACTTTACTTACTTTACTTTACTTTACTTTACTTACTTTACTTACTTTACTTTACTTTACTTTACTTTTACTTTACTTTACTTTACTTTACTTTACTTTACTTTACTTTACTTTACTTTACTTTACTTTACTTTACTTTACTTTACTTTACTTTACTTTACTTTACTTTACTTTACTTTACTTTACTTTACTTTACTTACTTTACTTTACTTTACTTTACTTTACTTTACTTTACTTTACTTTACTTTACTTTACTTTACTTTACTTTACTTTACTTTACTTTACTTTACTTACTTTACTTTACTTTACTTTACTTTACTTTACTTTACTTTACTTTACTTTACTTTACTTTACTTTACTTTACTTTACTTTACTTTACTTTACTTTACTTTACTTTACTTTACTTTACTTTACTTTACTTTACTTTACTTTACTTTACTTTACTTTACTTTACTTTACTTTACTTTACTTTACTTTACTTTACTTTACTTTACTTTACTTTACTTTACTTTACTTTACTTTACTTTACTTTACTTTACTTTACTTTACTTTACTTTACTTTACTTTACTTTACTTTTACTTTACTTTACTTTACTTTACTTTACTTTACTTTACTTTACTTTACTTTACTTTACTTTACTTTACTTTACTTTACTTTACTTTACTTTACTTTACTTTACTTTACTTTACTTTACTTTACTTTACTTTACTTTACTTTACTTTACTTTACTTTACTTTACTTTACTTTACTTTACTTTACTTTACTTTACTTTACTTTACTTTACTTACTTTACTTTACTTTACTTTACTTTACTTTACTTTACTTTACTTTACTTTACTTTACTTTACTTTACTTTACTTTACTTTACTTTACTTTACTTTACTTTACTTTACTTTACTTTACTTTACTTTACTTTACTTTACTTTACTTTACTTTACTTTACTTTATTTACTTTACTTTACTTTACTTTACTTTACTTTACTTTACTTTACTTTACTTTACTTTACTTTACTTTACTTTACTTTACTTTACTTTACTTTACTTTACTTTACTTTACTTTACTTTACTTTACTTTACTTTACTTTACTTTACTTTACTTTACTTTACTTTACTTTACTTTACTTTACTTTACTTTACTTTACTTTACTTACTTTACTTTACTTTACTTTACTTTACTTTACTTTACTTTACTTTACTTTACTTTACTTTACTTTACTTTACTTTACTTTACTTTACTTTACTTTACTTTACTTACTTTACTTTACTTTACTTTACTTTACTTTACTTTACTTTACTTTACTTTACTTTACTTTACTTAACTTACTTTTACTTTACTTTACTTTACTTTACTTTACTTTACTTTACTTACTTACTTTACTTTACTTTACTTTACTTTACTTTACTTTACTTTACTTTACTTTACTTTACTTTACTTTACTTTACTTTACTTTACTTTACTTACTTTACTTTACTTTACTTTACTTTACTTTACTTTACTTACTTTACTTTACTTTACTTTACTTTACTTTACTTTACTTTACTTTACTTTTACTTTACTTTACTTTACTTTACTTACTTTACTTTACTTTACTTTACTTTACTTTACTTTACTTTACTTTACTTTACTTTACTTTACTTTACTTTACTTTACTTTACTTTACTTTACTTTACTTTACTTTACTTTACTTTACTTTACTTTACTTTACTTTACTTTACTTTACTTTACTTTACTTTACTTTACTTTACTTTACTTTACTTTACTTTACTTTACTTTACTTTACTTTACTTTACTTTACTTTACTTTACTTTACTTTACTTTACTTTACTTTACTTTACTTTACTTTACTTTACTTTTACTTTACTTTACTTTACTTTACTTTACTTTACTTTACTTTACTTTACTTTACTTTACTTTACTTTACTTTACTTTACTTTACTTTACTTTACTTTACTTTACTTTACTTTACTTTACTTTACTTTACTTTACTTTACTTTACTTTACTTTACTTTACTTTACTTACTTTACTTTACTTTACTTTACTTTACTTACTTACTTTACTTTACTTTACTTTACTTTACTTTACTTTACTTTACTTTACTTTACTTTACTTTACTTTACTTTACTTTACTTTTACTTTACTTACTTACTTACTTTACTTTACTTACTTTACTTTACTTTACTTTACTTTACTTTACTTTACTTTACTTTACTTTACTTACTTTACTTTACTTTACTTTACTTTACTTTACTTACTTTACTTTACTTTACTTTACTTTACTTTACTTTACTTTACTTTACTTTACTTTACTTTACTTTACTTTACTTTACTTTACTTTACTTTACTTTACTTTACTTTACTTTACTTTACTTTACTTTACTTTACTTTACTTTACTTTACTTTACTTTACTTTACTTTACTTTACTTTACTTTACTTTTACTTTACTTTACTTTACTTTACTTTACTTTACTTTACTTTACTTTACTTTACTTTACTTTACTTTACTTTACTTTACTTTACTTTACTTTACTTTACTTTACTTTACTTTACTTTACTTTACTTTACTTTACTTTACTTACTTTACTTTACTTACTTTACTTTACTTTACTTTACTTTACTTTACTTTACTTTACTTTTACTTTACTTTACTTTACTTTACTTTACTTTACTTTACTTTACTTTACTTTACTTACTTTACTTTACTTTACTTTACTTTACTTTACTCTTTACTTTACTTTACTTTACTTTCTTTACTTTACTTTACTTTACTTTACTTTACTTTTACTTTACTTTACTTTACTTTACTTTACTTTACTTTACTTTACTTTACTTTACTTTACTTTACTTTACTTTACTTTACTTTACTTTACTTTACTTTACTTTACTTTACTTTACTTTACTTTACTTTACTTTACTTTATCTTTACTTTACTTTACTTTACTTTACTTTACTTTACTTTACTTTACTTTACTTTACTTTACTTTACTTTACTTTACTTTACTTTACTTTACTTTACTTTACTTTACTTTACTTTACTTTACTTTACTTTACTTTACTTTACTTACTTTACTTTACTTTACTTTACTTTACTTTACTTTACTTTACTTTACTTTACTTTACTTTACTTTACTTTACTTTACTTTACTTTACTTTACTTTACTTTACTTTACTTTACTTTACTTTACTTTACTTTACTTTACTTTACTTTACTTTACTTTACTTTACTTTACTTTACTTTACTTTACTTTACTTTACTTACTTTACTTTACTTTACTTTACTTACTTTACTTTACTTTACTTTACTTTACTTTACTTTACTTTACTTTACTTTACTTTACTTTACTTTACTTTACTTTACTTTACTTTACTTTACTTTACTTTACTTTACTTTACTTTACTTTACTTTTACTTTACTTTACTTTACTTTACTTTACTTTACTTTACTTTACTTTACTTTACTTTACTTTACTTTACTTTACTTTACTTTACTTTACTTACTTTACTTTACTTTACTTTACTTTACTTTACTTTACTTTACTTTACTTTACTTTACTTTACTTTACTTTACTTTACTTTACTTTACTTTACTTTACTTTACTTACTTTACTTTACTTTACTTTACTTTACTTTACTTTACTTTACTTTACTTTACTTTACTTTACTTTACTTTACTTCTTTACTTTACTTTACTTTACTTTACTTTACTTTACTTACTTTACTTTACTTTACTTTACTTTACTTTACTTTACTTTACTTTACTTTACTTTACTTTACTTTACTTTACTTTACTTTACTTTACTTTACTTTACTTTACTTTACTTTACTTTACTTTACTTTACTTTACTTTACTTTACTTTACTTTACTTTACTTTACTTTACTTTACTTTACTTTACTTTACTTTACTTTACTTTACTTTACTTTACTTTACTTTACTTTACTTTACTTTACTTTACTTTACTTTACTTTACTTTACTTTACTTTACTTTACTTTACTTTACTTTTACTTTACTTTACTTTACTTTACTTTACTTTACTTTACTTTACTTTACTTTACTTTACTTTACTTTACTTTACTTTACTTTACTTTACTTTACTTTACTTTACTTTACTTTACTTTACTTTACTTTACTTTACTTTACTTACTTTACTTTACTTTACTTTACTTTACTTTACTTTACTTTACTTTACTTTACTTTACTTTTACTTTACTTTACTTTACTTTACTTTACTTTACTTTACTTTACTTTACTTTACTTTAACTTTACTTTACTTTACTTTACTTTACTTTACTTTACTTTACTTTACTTTACTTTACTTTACTTTACTTTACTTTACTTTACTTTACTTTCTTTACTTTACTTTACTTTACTTTACTTTACTTTACTTTACTTTACTTTACTTTACTTTACTTTACTTTACTTTACTTTACTTTACTTTACTTTACTTTACTTTACTTTACTTTACTTTACTTTACTTTACTTTACTTTACTTTACTTTACTTTACTTTACTTTACTTTACTTTACTTTACTTTACTTTACTTACTTTACTTTACTTACTTACTTTACTTTACTTTACTTTACTTTACCTTACTTACTTTACTTTACTTTACTTTACTTTACTTTACTTTACTTTACTTTACTTTACTTTACTTTACTTTACTTTACTTTACTTTACTTTACTTTACTTTACTTTACTTTACTTTACTTTACTTTACTTTACTTTACTTTACTTTACTTTACTTTACTTTACTTTACTTTACTTTACTTTACTTACTTTACTTTACTTTACTTTACTTTACTTTACTTTACTTTACTTACTTTACTTTACTTTACTTTACTTTACTTTACTTTACTTTACTTTACTTTACTTTACTTTACTTTACTTTACTTTACTTTACTTTACTTTACTTTACTTTACTTAACTTTACTTTACTTTACTTTACTTTACTTTACTTTACTTTACTTTACTTTACTTTACTTTACTTTACTTTACTTTACTTTACTTTACTCTTACTTTACTTTACTTTACTTTACTTTACTTACTTTACTTTACTTTACTTTACTTTACTTTACTTTACTTTACTTTACTTTACTTTACTTTACTTTACTTTACTTTATACTTTACTTTACTTACTTTACTTTACTTTACTTTACTTACTTTACTTTACTTTACTTTACTTTACTTTACTTTACTTTACTTTACTTTCTTTACTTTACTTTACTTTACTTACTTTACTTTACTTTACTTTACTTTACTTTACTTTACTTTACTTTACTTTACTTTACTTTACTTTACTTTACTTTACTTTACTTTACTTTACTTTACTTTACTTTACTTTACTTTACTTTACTTTACTTTCTTTACTTTACTTTACTTTACTTTACTTTACTTTACTTTACTTTACCTTACTTTACTTTACTTTACTTTACTTTACTTTACTTTACTTTACTTTACTTTACTTTACTTTACTTTACTTTACTTTACTTTACTTTACTTTACTTTACTTTACTTTACTTACTTTACTTTACTTACTTTACTTTACTTTACTTTACTTTACTTTTACTTTACTTTACTTTACTTTACTTTACTTTACTTTACTTTACTTTACTTTACTTTACTTTACTTTACTTTACTTTACTTTACTTTACTTACTTTACTTTACTTTACTTTACTTTACTTTACTTTACTTTACTTTACTTTACTTTACTTTACTTTACTTTACTTTACTTTACTTTACTTTACTTTACTTTACTTTACTTTACTTTACTTTACTTTACTTTACTTTACTTTACTTTACTTTACTTTACTTTACTTTACTTTACTTTACTTTACTTTACTTTACTTTACTTTACTTTACTTTACTTTACTTTACCTCGATCATCTTCCCGGGTCTGGAGCATGTAGCACGTTTAGAGAAGCACTTGCTTCGGCGAAAGCCAAACTGTCGCCCCAATGACCAGCGTGATTCAAGGAAATCTGAATCGATGCAGGTTAGCTGATGAACTGCTAGACCAACTGGTGCTTGATCACCAAATAAACTATGCAATCATCAGCGAACCTTACAAGGCCAGAGACAGCTGGTACATTGACGAATCTGGCGCTGCTGCTATCTGGATAGTGGACGCCAATACCAATGTTACTAATCGTGCTGCCGGGCATGGCTACGTCCGTGTAACTGTAGCGCGAACAACTCTTGTTAGCTGCTACCTTTCACCAAATGACCCCATTCAGAGGTTCAAAGAAAAGCTGGAGCTATTAGAAGACGACCTACGGGACCAAACGGGCAACCTGGTCATCGCTGGAGACTTCAACGCTAGAGCAATAGAATGGGGCATGCCTCAAACTAATACCAGGGGAAAACTAATTCTGGAAATGGCAGCCCGACTCGGTGTGGTCGTACTGAATACGGGCACGACCCCAACATACAGGCGCCCGGGCTTTGGGTACTCGATCCCCGACATAACGCTCGTCTCGGAGAGACTCTTTCCAAACGCGGTTGGGTGGAGAGTGATGGAGGACCTTACTGGCAGCGACCACAACTACATCACCTTCCAACTCGACCATCCTGGTCAGAGACCGGCAGCGAACGCATCATACAAAACCCGTAGATGGGATGCAGCTAAAGTTGACGCCACCAGGTTCACCGGAACAGTGCTGGCGAAAGCCAGACGGATAACCGACGGCACCAATACGCCACATGCGGCGGTTGAAGAAACCATGCAATGCATGCGCCATGCTTGCAACGTCTCTATGCCACGAATAGGAACGTGGCGAGGCAAGAAGCAGGTATATTGGTGGAATAGCGAAATCGCGGAACTCCGGAAAACATGTCACAGAATGCGAAGACTGGCGACGCGCTCACGTGGCAGATCCGAGGCTCTTGAAAGGGCGGAGGCGTACAAGGGGGCGAAAAAGGCTCTCGGCGCCGCCATAAAAGCAAGCAAACTAAGATGCTGGAAAGAGCTCTGTAAGGAAGTGGATCAAGACCCCTGGGGACAAGGGTACAAAATAGTTATGAAGAAACTTCGACCACCAAATCAGACGATGGACGAAGATGACATGAAGAACATCGTGGAAGCGCTATTCCTCACGCAACTTACTAGAGAAGAGGAACATGCAGCACGAGATGACCGCAACGTGGTACCTTTCAATGAAGAAGAGCTAGAAAGAGCCCTGCGTAGCATGAGGGCTGGTAAAGCCCCAGGACCCGATGGAATACCTGCGGAGGCAATCAGATTAACTGCTAATAGTTGTCCAGAGCTCTTGTTACACATGTATAACAAATGTCTAGAAGCAGGTGTCTTCCCCGCCAGATGGAAGACAGCACGGCTCGTCCTCATACCGAAAGGCAAAGGGGACCCAAGCTCTCCATCATCCTTTCGCCCACTATGTATGCTCGACACAGCGGGAAAAATGATGGAGAGCCTTATAAAGCAACGTCTAACAGCAGCCATAGAAGACGAGGGTGGACTCTCCCACCGGCAACATGGCTTTCGGAAAGGGCACTCCACAATAGACGCCATAACAGAAGTCGTAGAGGCAGTCCGGAAGGCCGAGACGGCAAGCCATCAAGCAAGGCCGGTGGTACTATTGGTGACGTTAGATGTTAAAAACGCTTTTAACTCTGCCAGGTGGGAAGACATGCTTGATGCATTAGAACGCTCCTTTAAGGTCCCGATATACTTGTTAGATATATTGAGGGACTACTTAAGAGACCGTTGGCTAATCTATGAAACGACGCAAGGCCAAAGAAAGGTGAAGCTAACAGGCGGGGCAGCACAAGGGTCGGTGCTCGGCCCTGATCTTTGGAATGCTACCTATGACAGTCTCCTTCGAATGCAGATGCCAGAAAGCACTTTTCTAGTTGCTTTTGCAGACGACGTGGCTGCGGTGATAACAGCACGAAACTGCGACCTGGCACAGCTTAAACTGAACCAAGTGATGCGCAGTGTAGACGAGTGGATGAATAATCACGGCCTCCAACTGGCTACAGCCAAGACAGAGATCGTGATACTAACGAAAAGAAGGATTCCCACAATCACCAACATGAATGTTGGGGATCAACAGATAGAGACGCGCCGCTCTACGAAATATCTAGGGGTGAAATTGGACAACAAGCTGACCTTCTCGGAGCATCTAAGAAGCTCCTGCGAGAAGGCTGTGAAGACCATCGCAAGTCTGAGTCGGCTAATGGCAAATACAGGTGGACCAAAGCCATGCATAAGAAAGCTGCTGGCGTCCGCCTCAGATTCTATACTGTTGTACGGTGCAGAAGGCTGGGCGGACGCAATGAAATTTGGGAAGTATCGGGCCGCTATTACCGCAGTCCAACGTAGAGGGGCCCTGAGAATCGCCTCAGCATACCGCACGGTCTCCGCAGATGCTGTTCTGGTCATCGCGGGGACTATACCGATATATCTCCTCGCTGAGGAAAGAAAAATGACTTACGACACTCGTGCAGAGGTACGTAGAGACGTTGCTGCAACGCAGGCGCGTGGTGATTCGATCCGGCGGTGGCAACTACAATGGAGCAGCAGTGCTGCTGGAAGGTGGACCAGGGTATTAATCCCCGAACTAGAACCATGGCTGAACCGACCTCATGGAGAAGTCGACTTCTACCTGACCCAGTTCTTAACCGGACACGGTTATTTCCGTGAATATCTCCATAGAATGGGCAAAGTTCAAACCCCGAACTGCACCTACTGCGGAGCCATAGACGACGTACGCCACACCTTCTTCGAATGCGAGCAATTTGCAGAAGAAAGAAGGCGGGTGGAAGAGACAATTGGCGAACTTTCCCCGGGCAGTGTCATTCGCAAGATGACCTGCGAAAACGTTAGATGGGACATAGTCAGACGATACGCGAGGAATGTCCTCCTTGCGAAACGGGAAGACGGTTGTCTAGCCAGTTAGCGTGAGAGTAGCCATAGAGCTCACGTAACGCGCTTCCTTACCTGAAGTAATGCTAAGCGCGGTCCCAGGTAAGGAAGAATGCGCGGGCCGTGGGAGGTTAGGTTTTAGTGCGGTATACTTCAAGAAAAGAAGGAGTCCCACACTCGGAGAGTTCCGCTGCTAGAGAACCTAGTAACGAGGGCTCAAACCCGGTTAGTGCATAAAGCATTTCCTCCTCCCACGAACACAAAAAAAAAAAAAAAAAAAAAAAAAACTTTACTTTACTTTACTTTACTTTACTTTACTTTACTTTACTTTACTTTACTTTACTTTACTTTACTTTACTTTACTTTACTTTCCTTTACTTTACTTTACTTTACTTTACTTTACTTTACTTTACTTTACTTTACTTTACTTTACTTTACTTTACTTTACTTTACTTTACTTTACTTTACTTTACTTTACTTTACTTTACTTTACTTTACTTTACTTTACTTTACTTTACTTTACTTTACTTTACTTTACTTTACTTTACTTTACTTTACTTTACTTTACTTTACTTTACTTTACTTTACTTTACTTTACTTTACTTTACTTTACTTTACTTTACTTTACTTTACTTTACTTTACTTTACTTTACTTTACTTTACTTTACTTTACTTTACTTTACTTTACTTTACTTTACTTTACTTTACTTTACTTTACTTTACTTTACTTTACTTTACTTTACTTTACTTTACTTTACTTTACTTTACTTTACTTTACTTTACTTTACTTTACTTTACTTTACTTTACTTTACTTTACTTTACTTTACTTTACTTTACTTTACTTTACTTTACTTTACTTTACTTTACTTTACTTTACTTTACTTTACTTTACTTTACTTTACTTTACTTTACTTTACTTTACTTTACTTTACTTTACTTTACTTTACTTTACTTTACTTTACTTTACTTTACTTTACTTTACTTTACTTTACTTTACTTTACTTTACTTTACTTTACTTTACTTTACTTTACTTTACTTTACTTTACTTTACTTTACTTTACTTTACTTTACTTTACTTTACTTTACTTTACTTTACTTTACTTTACTTTACTTTACTTTACTTTACTTTACTTTACTTTACTTTACTTTACTTTACTTTACTTTACTTTACTTTACTTTACTTTACTTTACTTTACTTTACTTTACTTTACTTTACTTTACTTTACTTTACTTTACTTTACTTTACTTTACTTTACTTTACTTTACTTTACTTTACTTTACTTTACTTTACTTTACTTTACTTTACTTTACTTTACTTTACTTTACTTTACTTTACTTTACTTTACTTTACTTTACTTTACTTTACTTTACTTTACTTTACTTTACTTTACTTTACTTTACTTTACTTTACTTTACTTTACTTTACTTTACTTTACTTTACTTTACTTTACTTTACTTTACTTTACTTTACTTTACTTTACTTTACTTTACTTTACTTTACTTTACTTTACTTTACTTTACTTTACTTTACTTTACTTTACTTTACTTTACTTTACTTTACTTTACTTTACTTTACTTTACTTTACTTTACTTTACTTTACTTTACTTTACTTTACTTTACTTTACTTTACTTTACTTTACTTTACTTTACTTTACTTTACTTTACTTTACTTTACTTTACTTTACTTTACTTTACTTTACTTTACTTTACTTTACTTTACTTTACTTTACTTTACTTTACTTTACTTTACTTTACTTTACTTTACTTTACTTTACTTTACTTTACTTTACTTTACTTTACTTTACTTTACTTTACTTTACTTTACTTTACTTTACTTTACTTTACTTT
This sequence comes from Merzomyia westermanni, assembly GCA_949987695.1. Classification (NCBI taxonomy): domain Eukaryota; kingdom Metazoa; phylum Arthropoda; class Insecta; order Diptera; family Tephritidae; genus Merzomyia; species Merzomyia westermanni. The sequence goes on from OX465289.1 coordinate 78,775,915, forward strand.
ACTTTACTTTACTTTACTTTACTTTACTTTACTTTACTTTACTTTACTTTACTTTACTTTACTTTACTTTACTTTACTTTACTTTACTTTACTTTACTTTACTTTACTTTACTTTACTTTACTTTACTTTACTTTACTTTACTTTACTTTACTTTACTTTACTTTACTTTACTTTACTTTACTTTACTTTACTTTACTTTACTTTACTTTACTTTACTTTACTTTACTTTACTTTACTTTACTTTACTTTACTTTACTTTACTTTACTTTACTTTACTTTACTTTACTTTACTTTACTTTACTTTACTTTACTTTACTTTACTTTACTTTACTTTACTTTACTTTACTTTACTTTACTTTACTTTACTTTACTTTACTTTACTTTACTTTACTTTACTTTACTTTACTTTACTTTACTTTACTTTACTTTACTTTACTTTACTTTACTTTACTTTACTTTACTTTACTTTACTTTACTTTACTTTACTTTACTTTACTTTACTTTACTTTACTTTACTTTACTTTACTTTACTTTACTTTACTTTACTTTACTTTACTTTACTTTACTTTACTTTACTTTACTTTACTTTACTTTACTTTACTTTACTTTACTTTACTTTACTTTACTTTACTTTACTTTACTTTACTTTACTTTACTTTACTTTACTTTACTTTACTTTACTTTACTTTACTTTACTTTACTTTACTTTACTTTACTTTACTTTACTTTACTTTACTTTACTTTACTTTACTTTACTTTACTTTACTTTACTTTACTTTACTTTACTTTACTTTACTTTACTTTACTTTACTTTACTTTACTTTACTTTACTTTACTTTACTTTACTTTACTTTACTTTACTTTACTTTACTTTACTTTACTTTACTTTACTTTACTTTACTTTACTTTACTTTACTTTACTTTACTTTACTTTACTTTACTTTACTTTACTTTACTTTACTTTACTTTACTTTACTTTACTTTACTTTACTTTACTTTACTTTACTTTACTTTACTTTACTTTACTTTACTTTACTTTACTTTACTTTACTTTACTTTACTTTACTTTACTTTACTTTACTTTACTTTACTTTACTTTACTTTACTTTACTTTACTTTACTTTACTTTACTTTACTTTACTTTACTTTACTTTACTTTACTTTACTTTACTTTACTTTACTTTACTTTACTTTACTTTACTTTACTTTACTTTACTTTACTTTACTTTACTTTACTTTACTTTACTTTACTTTACTTTACTTTACTTTACTTTACTTTACTTTACTTTACTTTACTTTACTTTACTTTACTTTACTTTACTTTACTTTACTTTACTTTACTTTACTTTACTTTACTTTACTTTACTTTACTTTACTTTACTTTACTTTACTTTACTTTACTTTACTTTACTTTACTTTACTTTACTTTACTTTACTTTACTTTACTTTACTTTACTTTACTTTACTTTACTTTACTTTACTTTACTTTACTTTACTTTACTTTACTTTACTTTACTTTACTTTACTTTACTTTACTTTACTTTACTTTACTTTACTTTACTTTACTTTACTTTACTTTACTTTACTTTACTTTACTTTACTTTACTTTACTTTACTTTACTTTACTTTACTTTACTTTACTTTACTTTACTTTACTTTACTTTACTTTACTTTACTTTACTTTACTTTACTTTACTTTACTTTACTTTACTTTACTTTACTTTACTTTACTTTACTTTACTTTACTTTACTTTACTTTACTTTACTTTACTTTACTTTACTTTACTTTACTTTACTTTACTTTACTTTACTTTACTTTACTTTACTTTACTTTACTTTACTTTACTTTACTTTACTTTACTTTACTTTACTTTACTTTACTTTACTTTACTTTACTTTACTTTACTTTACTTTACTTTACTTTACTTTACTTTACTTTACTTTACTTTACTTTACTTTACTTTACTTTACTTTACTTTACTTTACTTTACTTTACTTTACTTTACTTTACTTTACTTTACTTTACTTTACTTTACTTTACTTTACTTTACTTTACTTTACTTTACTTTACTTTACTTTACTTTACTTTACTTTACTTTACTTTACTTTACTTTACTTTACTTTACTTTACTTTACTTTACTTTACTTTACTTTACTTTACTTTACTTTACTTTACTTTACTTTACTTTACTTTACTTTACTTTACTTTACTTTACTTTACTTTACTTTACTTTACTTTACTTTACTTTACTTTACTTTACTTTACTTTACTTTACTTTACTTTACTTTACTTTACTTTACTTTACTTTACTTTACTTTACTTTACTTTACTTTACTTTACTTTACTTTACTTTACTTTACTTTACTTTACTTTACTTTACTTTACTTTACTTTACTTTACTTTACTTTACTTTACTTTACTTTACTTTACTTTACTTTACTTTACTTTACTTTACTTTACTTTACTTTACTTTACTTTACTTTACTTTACTTTACTTTACTTTACTTTACTTTACTTTACTTTACTTTACTTTACTTTACTTTACTTTACTTTACTTTACTTTACTTTACTTTACTTTACTTTACTTTACTTTACTTTACTTTACTTTACTTTACTTTACTTTACTTTACTTTACTTTACTTTACTTTACTTTACTTTACTTTACTTTACTTTACTTTACTTTACTTTACTTTACTTTACTTTACTTTACTTTACTTTACTTTACTTTACTTTACTTTACTTTACTTTACTTTACTTTACTTTACTTTACTTTACTTTACTTTACTTTACTTTACTTTACTTTACTTTACTTTACTTTACTTTACTTTACTTTACTTTACTTTACTTTACTTTACTTTACTTTACTTTACTTTACTTTACTTTACTTTACTTTACTTTACTTTACTTTACTTTACTTTACTTTACTTTACTTTACTTTACTTTACTTTACTTTACTTTACTTTACTTTACTTTACTTTACTTTACTTTACTTTACTTTACTTTACTTTACTTTACTTTACTTTACTTTACTTTACTTTACTTTACTTTACTTTACTTTACTTTACTTTACTTTACTTTACTTTACTTTACTTTACTTTACTTTACTTTACTTTACTTTACTTTACTTTACTTTACTTTACTTTACTTTACTTTACTTTACTTTACTTTACTTTACTTTACTTTACTTTATTTCACTTTATTTCACTTTACTTTAGTTGACTTTATTTCACATTACTTTAGTTGACTTTATTTCACTTTATTTTACTTTACTTTACTGAACAATTGAATTGTGGTTTAGAAAAAGAAAAGATAAAACGAGAATTCTCGTTAAAAATTACCGTACATTTGGTAATAAAATTTAGCGTTACAAAGTTTATTTACCTTTTTTTAAATGGCTGGACGTGGTTAACAATCCTGGGAACTGATGTGACGGTTGTGTGTTCCTGTTCGAATGCTGAAAAAGTAGAAGGTTGTCAAATCAAGGACAACCGTGTTATGGATACGCATCAAATTGGATCGGTAAGGAAGGCGGTCGGCATGATATTAGGGTCGCACTGTGGCTAGTCATTGTCGGCTGGGGTGGGCTCTTGCCAACCTTACTGTCCTACGCCATAAACAGAAAAAGGTCAAATCATGCCTTTTAAACGCGGGGAAATGCACAAAACCGCGCCAAAACATCTATAAAAAAAAACAACATCCGGTTAAACCCGGATGCCACGGACAGACCGTTGACATTCAAAATACAAAAACTCAAATAAAACGGAAAATCAAATAAATTCAAAAGAAACGGGCAAACAAAATATTTAAAATAGAAATCAAAATTCAAAAATAACCGAAAGCGCAACTAACTCAAACATAAATTTAAAAATAACCGAAAATTAAAGCAAAAAAAAAACTCATTTATATTAACGACAAAAGAACTGAAAATGAAAATGAAAATTGAAAACCGAACCGGAAATGACCGGTTACCAAAAGCTGAAATATAAAAATAAAAACAATAAAGGGCCGAACATTATAAGGGGGCGCCGCGGGTATTGTTGCGACGCCCTGGTGCTGACCCACCCTCATCCATGGCCATCGGTGCACCAAACCTAATCCCGATGGCCCCTTCCCTAACCTCCTATTTGCCTTCTAAATAACGACGAACGTCAGCATTCCCATTTGTATAACAATTTTATTGATATTTCATTATTTAAAACGTACTCTTAAATAGCTATTTTCTGGAAACTACCCTACGCAAATTGATTTTACTGACGCACCATATTATGGTGGGAAAGAATAAACTTATTAAACACAACTTCCATATATACCATATGTGATTTTAATCAAATGTGACTTTAATTAATCTATCTTCTAGTTTTTAAATTGTTTCTTTTTTTTTGGTTCAATCTACTCTTATTTAAGATTTTCTTCTTACTGTAGATTAAACTGAAACTATATTCAATTATTGACGTATTTATGTGTATACCTGTTTTTGTATTTACCTTAGAGCAACATTTTTTTATTTATTAGTTTGTTATTTCTCATCGTTTATACGTCCTTTCGTTGCATAATCAAATATTTTAAGTAGCTTAATTGCTTTCTTTAATTTCTTTCATTAATGAAAGCATCTATTTAGTTATTAAATTTAATTAAATTAAATTTATTAGTCATAGTAGTTTATTCAATTAAAATGGATTTTTATTTTATCTTCATATTTTGGTCATTGAGTTTTATTTCAAGTATTTACATATTTTTCCCTCCCTTAGAGTCTTCCTAGCTAAATTTCCTTCGGTTCCTTTTTACATTAATCTGGTCTTAAACATTTTAAACTAATAAGATTTTCATCTTCTATTAATTTCTTTAAACATTGCTGAAGTTATTGATTCTTACTACTTAGTCGTATTCTAAAGGAATTTCAGCTGCTGTCTTACTTTCTACAATTTTTCTTCTTCCGTATCCTATCTCTATTTTTCTATAACATCTAAGTATTTATATTTATAGAATTTTTATTTTTGTAGTTAAACTTTACTTTCAGTTATTACTATTAAATAAATTAAATTAATTATTTATTTGGTTTGATCTCACCGGGTTGTAGTAGGCCGTTCGTAGGGCGCTACTGTTGTTGTTGCTGCTGGTGGTGTTGTTGTTGCTGGGTTAGTGCGGCGGGCCTATTTCGACATTTTCGACAAATATCGTTTCGATAAATCAATTTTAGCCGGAGTTATTACATGAAAAGTTTTGTGGAACAATCCACTATAAAAGAGGCGGGGCTACACCCATTTAAAAAAATTTTTATTTTTTGACTTTCTGCGTTCACAGACACTTTGAAAGTGAAAACGAAATAATATTAAGCTTTTGTACGCAAAGTTATTGTCTATTAAATATAATTATGATCCTTTTCAAAATCTTTCGTATAAAAGTGAGCGTGGACCTTAACCGATTTCGCCCATTTTTTTCCGGAACATACCTCGTATCAATATAATTCTTCTTTAAATGGTCATCTAACCGCCTGGGCGATTTTGACCGTCCAACATAGCTCGCCAGTCGTTCCTTCGTTGCGCCAACTAGCGCCAATTGGAAACACCGCGGGATCGCAACTCGGTCTCCACTTGGTCCTTCCATCGGAGTGGTGGTCTCCCTCTTCCTCTGCTTCCACCGGCGGGTGCCTATAAGAATACCTTCTGGGCTGGAGCATATTCGCTCATTCGCACTACGTGGCCTAGCCAGCGAAGCCGCTGTGTTTTAATTCGCTGAACTATGTCGGCGTCTGCGTAAAGTTCATACAGCTCATCATTAAATCTTCTCGCCGTCGCCAACGCGTAGAGGTCCACAAATCTTTCGAAGAACCTTTCTCTCGAATACTCCCAGAGCCGCCTCATCAGATGTTGTTAGTGTCCACGCTTCTGCACCATATAGCAGCCGTCCTGCTATATCAATATAATTATGTTATGCTAAATTTCGTTTCTATATCTTAAACGGTTTTTGATTTATGATTAATATTATTTCTAAATTTGACTTAATCAGAAGTGGGCGATGCCACTCCCATTTTCAAAAATTTCTTTAAATGCCTTAAGGCATGTACTTACCAAATTTTATCTTTATAAGTGTATTTGTCCTGAATATTCATTTTTTTGTATTTTCGAAAGTATTCTACATATAAAAAGTGGGCGTGGCTATCATCCGATTTCGCCCATTTTAAATAGCGCTATCTCAAAAATTTACTTAAGTTATCGTGTTTGCAGCTGTACGGACGGACATGGATTAATCAATTTCTCTTTCCATCCTGAACATATATAAGTCAATATCTATCGCGATCGGCTTATGCCGTTACATACCACCGTTGGGCGACTAAAGTAAATATACCTTGTGTGCGTAGCACTGCTAGGTATAAAAACATTGTATATTTCTTGCCGAACGCTTATTTAACGAGAAATAAAAAGGAAACAAATTTTTTTCTTTATTTGTACCTAAATCTAACTATAAACTAGTGGCGCCCGATAGCACCCAACCAAAAATGGTGCTTTGGGCGAGCAGCTACCCAAAGGAGGGCAAAAGCGTACCCGGGGTTACAATATCGGCAAACATGTCGCCGCCGAGAATTATCTGGATCAGCGCTGCCATATAAAAGTGGGGGTCGGCCAATCTGATATGCTCGTAGGCGTCGGCGTTGTGAACCCGGGTAGTACGGCAAAGATGTTCGACACAGAACGCGTCGGCGGTTATGGTTTTTGTTGTTACCATGTTTCCCACGGATTCTAAGGAAGCAACCGCGTTTTCTGCCAGAGTGGTTGGTGCGAAGCCCTAGCTCTTCCGCTAGACCGCGGTCGATGACTGTGCGAAGGGAGCATGCATCGATAAGCTCACGGATACTCAGTAGTCACCCCCCCGGCTTCCAGCTTCATGATCGCCGTCGGCGCAAGAGCAATCACGGGGCGTAGCGGGGGATCCACCCTGGAGACAGCGCGGCTGAGACCGATTGTTGTCTGGCCCGGCTGAGTGGCCAGTCTAAGTTTGCGAATGCTTCGGTGTGCGGCTGAGTGCGGTTGCGCGTGTTGTTGTTGTCAGGAAGGGGTTGTCAATGGTCCCGACATACGGAAACTAATGAGTCGTCAAGATTTTGACCAAGTTCTGACAGACCGAGAATTAAATGCATGGCTAGCATTTAAGGCAGTCATTAAAGGACTTTTGGGTAAAGAACGCAAAGACAACTGCAGGGAATCTGTTGCAAACATGTTGGCAGCTTTCGGTGAAATTGGGGTTAATATGTCGTACAAAATTCATCTCTTGCATCAGCATCTTGATCAACTCGCTCAACAGTTGCCAACTGAATCTGATGAGCAAGGCGAACGTTATCACGAAACTACGCTTCCATCTGAAATAAGGTAACTAGATTTTTCGTATATCGTTGTCAGAGTGCACAATTTAAACATGTTAACGATTGAAAACCATTTTCGTTTCAGGTACAGAGGAAAGAAATATCCAGATGCAATACTCGCTGAAATCTGTTGGTGGTATAAAAACACCTTTGAAGAAGAGGAAGACGAGGAAGAAGGGGAAGAAAAAGATGAAATTCCAGAATATCAGTTGGACGAATTTATCGACCTTTCTGATGATGATGACGATGACCAAGATATTAGAGAGAGCAGTGATGTTGACCCACAGCCGCCTGCTAAACGGCAACTTACCAAATCAATAATTTAATTTTTTAACTTAAAACTTTTCATAACTAACATTTCAAAATTATATTTTTTTCCGTATTTTTATGATTTCTTTTTCAAAACCAACACTGATAAAATTGAGAAGCATATTATAGATCAAACAGAAAGAAAAAAGACTTAGTTTTGTGGAAAATATGTTCAAAAAGCATGAAAAAAAATTTCCAACATTTTGCTTCATAAGCACTATAAAAATTTTATAAATCCATTTTTTTTTTTTAATTTTAATTGTAGCACAGGTCTGAAGTGATCCTCAAAAAGAACACATACTCCTCTCTCGCTTTCGTGTAAAATACTCCATGGAGTAATCTTTTGTCAGCATTTTGAAAGTAATCTCACGTAGGTGCTCCATAAAGTATTCAGAAGCAAAGTAAAGGGTACTCCGAGATGGATTAGGTGATCCAATCACCGGGCATTGCCATGTATATTGGACCACCTTTTTTATATGAATGAGGATAAGTATTGGAGTACTTTGATACTTCATCGTTTTTTACAGGGCAGCAACATCAAGGCACTTGTACACATACACACTCACATTTAAAATCAGGCAGGCAAGATTTCTATACACGCATACTAAACCAACTCTAGAACGCATAGAACATCAACAACAAGGGAAAGTCAGAAAGGCAGTTTCAAGCAGCGGCAATATCACGGTTACAGGCAGCGACGCGTAACTCTTCTGGACAGCCCCTTCCGAAGCCAAATATGTTTACACATCAAAAATCGCGCGGAATCCCGTAAAATAGTCGTCTACAAGTGGGTACTTGATAATTTTTTTCTTCTTTAGCCATATGTAAGCCTCAGGCAAATGCTGTTTCATTCATTTGATATCATTCAAGCACTACAGAGATAAGTATCACACAAGAAATTACAATGAATAAATGTAAAATTAGTAGGACTAAATATTCTCAAGGCCAATGAAAACTATTATTGTTTTTTATTTTTTTTAATAATGATTTTTAATTAATTATTAAAAGTTTTTATTAGAATAGAATAGGAAAATTTTAAGAGACAACCGCCATAGCTTTTCTTATAGAGTAATTTCGAAAGCTGCTAGACTTCTTTGTCAGGGAAATTTTAGCACGATGTGCTAACCATTCAGCTAACAGAGCGCTGAGAGTTGTGCATGCACCGTCATCTGGCGCCATGGTCATCCTCATGATGGATTCTATGTTAGTTCTGTACACTTTTTCTTTTTGATACACAGTCCGATATTCGTGCCCATTGGTTTTGTTTATTTTGTATACCAACAATTCAATTCAATTGAATTGTTGTTTTTTGGCCTGTACATTTAATAACAATAAGAAATGAAAACTTGGAATAAAAAATTCCGCTATTTTTAATTCTAAATTTTCGCTTGAGGCCCTTTTTTCAACCAATATACGAGTACATCAAAGGGGAGAAAAATTTACTTCTCACAACTCAGCATAATTCGCTTCACAAAACCTCCCCCAATAATTGCGTTAGTTTTTTTATACACAGCGTGTACTAGTACGAGTACACAGGGTATTATAGTTTTTGTCATATATCGGTGGTTTGTAACGGTACAAAATAATGGAGATAGATATAGAGTTCCATACTCGTATATCAAAGTTCTTAGAATGAACAGAGGAATCAATTACGACATGTCCGTCCGTCTGTCCGTCCGTCTGTCCGTCCGTGGACACGATAACTTGAGTAAAAATTGAGATATTTGAATGAAGTTTGGCACACAGGTTGATTTCTGGTTAAGGTAGGTTGCTATTTAAAATGGGCAAAATCGATAATCTTACTTATATTATAAATGCGTAAGTTTGTGAGTGAGTGAGTGTGTTTGAACCGTTTTCACGCCCAAACTACAGAACCTATCTGTACGAAATTTTGCACACTTATTTCCCGATGTCTCGGATAGGTAACAAGTTTCATGAAGTCTAAATACCTTACATGGTTATGGATTTATGGGCACTAATGTGACCCAAGTAGCCCAAAAATGTATTTTCTCCAATGAATTTATGCAATTTGGTTCCCTAAAACCTTAGAATGTGCATACAATATTGGTATCAAACGAATGGGGAAGGCCACAGTATTCTTTTGGACCCTGCAATATTTCGACCAATTCTTCGATAACTGAGTTATCGGTCAGAAGGGGGTCGCCCAAAAACCCCTGAATTTGCATACAATATGGATATCAAACGAAAGGGGGAAGGCCACAGTATTCTTTTGCACCCTGCAATATTTCGATAACTTTATCGATAACTGAGTTATCGGTCAGAAGGGGGTCGCCCAAAAACCCCTGAATTTGCATACAATATGGATATCAAACGAAAGGGAGAAGGCCTCAGTATTCTTTTGGACTCTGCAATATTTCGATCAATTAATCGATAACTGAGTTATCGGTCAGAATGTGGTTACCCTAAAACCCCTAAATTTGCATAGAATATGGGTATAAAACGAATGGGGAAGGCCACATTATTCTTTTGGACATATGTCCGTGGACACGATAACTTGAGTAAAAATTGAGATATTTGAATGAAGTTTGGCACACAGGTTGATTTCTGGTTAAGGTAGGTTGCTATTTAAAATGGGCAAAATCGATAATCTTACTTATATTATAAATGCGTAAGTTTGTGAGTGAGTGAGTGTGTTTGAACCGTTTTCACGCCCAAACTACAGAACCGATCTGTACGAAATTTTGCACACTTATTTCCCGATGTCTCGGATAGGTAACAAGTTTCATGAAGTCTAAATACCTTACATGGTTATGGATTTATGGGCACTAATGTGACCCAAGTAGCCCAAAAATGTATTTTCTCCAATGAATTTATGCAATTTGGTTCCCTAAAACCTTAGAATGTGCATACAATATTGGTATCAAACGAATGGGGAAGGCCACAGTAATCTTTTGGACCCTGCAATATTTCGACCAATTCTTCGATAACTGAGTTATCGGTCAGAAGGGGGTCGCCCAAAAACCCCTGAATTTGCATACAATATGGATATCAAACGAAAGGGGGAAGGCCACAGTATTCTTTTGCACCCTGCAATATTTCGATAACTTTATCGATAACTGAGTTATCGGTCAGAAGGGGGGTCGCCCAAAAACCCCTGAATTTGCATACAATATGGATATCAAACGAAAGGGGGAAGGCCACAGTATTCTTTTGGACTCTGCAATATTTCGATCAATTAATCGATAACTGAGTTATCGGTCAGAATGTGGTTGCTCCAAAACCCCTGAATTTGCATACACTATGGGTATCAAACGAAAGGGGAAGGTCACAGGATTCTTTTGGACTCTGCAATATTTCGATCAATTAATCGATAGCTGATTTGTCGGTCAGAATGTGGCTACCCTAAAACCCCTAAATTTGCATAGAATATGGGTATAAAACGAATGGGGAAGGCCACATTATTCTGTTGGATCCTGCAATATTTTGATAACTTTTCGATAACTGAGTTATCGGTCAGAATGGGGTCGCCCAAAACCCCTGAATTTGCATACAATATGCATATCAAACGAAAGGGGAAGGCTACAGCCTTCTTTTGGACTCTGCAATATTTCGATCAATTAATCGATAACTGCGTTATCGGTCAGAATGTGGTTGCTTCAAAACCCCTGAATTTACATACAATATGGGTATCAAACGAAAGGGAAAGGTCACAGGATTATTTTGGACTCTGCAATATTTTGATCAATTAATCGATAACTGAGTTATCGGTTAGAATGTGGTTGCTCCAAAACGCATATTTATTTATTTCGATAAATTAATCGATAACTGAGATATCGGTCAGAATGTAAAAGCCCTGAAACCTCTAAATTTTGCATTAAATATGGATATGACACGAAACGGAAAGGCCAAAGATTCATATGGACTTCTCGATATTTCAATAAACTAACCGATACTGCTATGTTTCGTTATATAAGTTAATCGATAACTGAGTTATCGGTCAAAACGTGACTAAAAAATTCATCGCCACATCTACAAAAATACTTTTAAAAACAAATTGCTATGATTTTAATAAGTTTAGTTACTATACGTCAAGGCGAATTCATATAAGGTGAGAGCAAGGCGAATTTAACATGTTCAGAAATGTTAGATCAAAAGAAAATAACGTTCATGTAATGCCTTGCTATACATACAATACCAATTTTATTTTGCGTTTTCGTTACTTTTTCTGTCATTTAGGGAAACCAGATTCAAGGCGACAACGACGGTGCGGCATCTGTCAAATTATTTTTATAAATGTTCTTATGTGGAGGAATCTTTTGGGCACAACACGACAAATCGGAAATCAATAATGAATGCCGCTGTCGCCAGATTAGATATATTTCTAATTTGACAGCGACGGTCGTGCAATATATATGCAAATTGCTTTAAATATGTGTTGAAATTTATTAGTTTTATGTTTTTTTTACACATGCAATACTTTTTTCTAAATTTTTGTTGCTGTTGTTTGAGCTAATGCAGAACTGTCGTTCCCGCTTTCATTATTGTCATATCGTCGGTGCTTGGCGGCAATTATCGGCAAGCTTCGGTCTTTCGCCGTTGTCGTTCGCAGTCGTCGCTTTGAATGTGGGACGGGCTATTGTCGTCGTTAATAAATATGAGTAAATCGTGACCTGTCAAACATAAAATCAAATATTTTGAATGAATTTTTTGTAACGTTTGAGCAAAATAGTTGTGCATTTTAAAGATATTGATATCGTTTCTGCGGAAAATATCCTTTTAGCAAGTTTAGCAATTCTTCATATTTTGATTGCTTCGCTGTTTCGTAAAAATTAAACTTTTATGAGTGTTTATATATTAATACAATTTAAGAAGCTCTTGCGGTTTGTTCTGTATGTATCTCACTTCAGTTTGATCTGAAAAATAATTAATATCTCTGGCTTTTGTTTAGAATCCTGTATTAGAAGTTGGTGCTCTGTGTGAATTTAATTGTTTACAAGTGCTTGTTTGATAAATAAAAATTCAAAAGAAGCTTAGTTATTTTGCTTAATTCTTTGATGCGAGCGGAGCCGCGGGTAAATGCTAGTCTAAATAAAAATTCAGGGGTTTTTGGGCCTGACCGATAACTCAGTTATCGATAAAGTTATCGAAATATTGCAGGGTCCAAAAGAATACTGTGGCCTTCCCCATTCGTTTGATACCAATATTGTATGCAAATTCTTGGTTTTTTGGGCAACCACATTCTGATCGATAACTCAGTTATCGATTAATTGATCGAAATATTGCAGAGTCCAAAAGAATCCTGTGACCTTCCCCTTTCGTTTGATACCCATATTGTATGTAAATTCAGGGGTTTTGAAGCAACCACATTCTGACCGATAACTCAGTTATCGATGAATTGATCGAAATATTGCGGAGTCCAAAAGAATCCTGTGCCCTTCCCCTTTCGTTTGATACCCATATTGTATGTAAATTCAGAGGGTTTCACGCAACCACATTCTTACCGATAACTCAGTTATCGATTCATTGATCGAAATATTGCAAAGTCCAAAAGAATACTGTGGCCTGCCCCCTTTTGTTTGATATCCATATTGTATGCAAATTCAGGGGTTTTTGGGCGACCCCATTCTGACCGATAACTCAGTTATCGATAAAGTTATCGAAATATTGCAGGGTCAAAAAGAATAATGTGACCTTCCCCTTTCGTTTGATACCCATGTTGTATGCAAATTCAGGGGTTTTGGAGCAACCACATTCTGACCGATAACTCAATTATCGATTAATTGATCGAAATATTGCAGAGTCTAAAATAATACTTTGGCCTGCCCCCTTTCATTTGATATCCATATTGTATGCAAATTCAGGGGTTTTTGGGCGACCCCATTCTGACCGATAACTCAGTTATCGATAAAGTTATAGAAATATTGCAGGGTCCAAAAGAATACTGTGGCCTTCCCCATTCGTTTGATACCAATATTGTATGCAAATTCATGGTTTTTTGGGCAACCACATTCTGATCGATAACTCAGTTATCGATTAATTTATCGAAATACTGCAAAGTCCAATATAATACTGTGGCCTTCCCCTTTCGTTCAATATCCATATTGTATGCACATTTTAAGGTTTTAGGGCACCAAATTGCATAAATTCATTGGATAAAATAAATTTTTGGGTTAGTTGGGTCACATTACTGCCCATAACTCCATAACCATGCGAGGTATTGAGATTTCATGAAACTTGTTACCTATTCGAGACATCGGGAAATAAGTGTGCAAAATTTCGTACAGATCGGTGTTGTAGTTTGGCCGTGAAAACGGTTCAAACACACTCACTCACTCACAAACTTACGCATTTATAATAAGTTTTAATTATAAGTAAGATGATATATTTTTGGTATGACCTCGATGGCTTTCTAAATGGCGAAACCGATTACATTAAAATATTCAAAACTTTTAGTTATTGCTACAAAAAATTAATGCAGCTGAGAGATCACGATTTCGCAATTTTGTTGGGTTTTCAGTACATTTTATGCCACCAAAGTACTGCACTGCTTAACAGATTTGGTTCATATTTGGACCATGTGTTGTTACTTTGGGGAACGTTTCTATCAAAAATTTACTCGATAGATTGCGCTGGATTCAGTCCGAGTTATTAAGCAATACGTGGACGAGGTGCGGCCCTAGAAGGGGTTTCTACAACATCATGAAATATCAAATGAAAGGTGTTGACGAGTGCTTGAACATGGTGTAGTTATTGGTCCCATATAAGACCCCGTATTCGAGGTAGTTCCCGAAATATGAACCAGGTGTGACCCTAGACGGGTTTTCTACAAAATGGGTATCAAATAAAAGGTGTTGGTGAGTATTTAAAAATGAGGTGATTTTCAAGACCCTATGCGACGCTATGTCTCAAGAACGCACGAACCGATTTCAATGATTTTGCATTCGTTGGAAAAGTCTCGGGCGTCGTGAGGTTTATAGCAAACAAAATTCAGGAAAAATTTCAAAAGAAAAGCAGGAAAATAGGGGAAATCATTTTTTACATACAGCGCCATTAATTTTATGTGACATTTTTTACTGTACGCACGTTCTTTCAAACGCAAAATAAAAACCGGTATTGTGTTCACTGTGAAATTGAGGTTTAACGCTTTCAATACGGGATTTTTTTATCCCTATTATAGTCGAAGTCACTGCAGCTCTCTGAATCGATTTCTTTTAACAAGCTTCGTATCATGTCTTCATCATTTACTCGTAAACGCTTCCTATCCCGTTTTAGGTCACTGGTTGGGGATAAAATATAGAAATTATAATTTTTTAATATGGTACTGACGGGATACATAAGTCCCAATAGAAAACACTGCTGGGACAGATATATCCCAGATTTTGTTTACGATCTATAACATTCAGAATTTCAACACTATAAAATTCACAAATGTCTATTATAATTCGTATAATATTACCTTTCCCTTTTTCCACAAATTTTGCAATTAATCACACAAAGGTATTCTAAAGTTCACGATTTTCTCCTTCCTGACATAGCACGTGTCACGATCTAACTGCGATTGCAAAGCATGTACAAGGTGGCGCAAAAGTAATCCTCCTATCAGAAAATGCTATAAATTTTGCGATTGGCCCCTAAAGTCAGTTCTGTTTTGACATTTGTGTAGTAAACACATGCGAAATACACGTTAATAAACAATGTTACGCTACACTGCTCCAGAACGCGGAATATTGCTGACTATTCTCTTTTCTCCTTATGGCGCGATATACAACCGGTATATCATCATAAACCTCCTATGAGATTTTTGCGCCAAGCTTCTCTTCCAATTTGTGGTGTGCCGATTTGAATTTTCCCTACAAATTGGTGGGACCTACAGTTTTTTGCCGACTCCGAACGGCATCTACAAAGGAGACGAATTTTTGCTGAGAAGCCTGTCATGGCAGAAATACACTCGGAGAGTTTGCCAAACCACTGCCGAGGGGCGACATCGTTTTGAAAAACTTTTTTCAAATCACTTTTGATGTTACCTGTACCAGGGCTCGAACCATGGACCTTCGGTGTGGTAGGCCGGCAACACTACCTTCACACCACGGCGGCCGCCATTGCTGACTATTTATTTGACCAATAATCGGTCGGGGCCAAACGGTTACTGTGAATGGTGAGCTCTACAGAGCAATGATCAACGAGTTCTTTTTGCCGCAACTTGATGAATTGGGATTGGAAAACTTGTGGTTCCAACAAGACGGTGCAACAGCACACACTGCACGTGCCACAACCGATATGCTGAACATCGGAAGCTTACTTTTGCGCCATCAGGTATAACGGAATCACAAAAATCATACATAATTGTTTGTAATGTAAAAAACTGATGGGAAGGAAATACACAGCGATTTATTGTGATATTTGGGTTTTAGTAACACAAAAGCACTCGATGGGACACATGTGTCCCGTCAGTGTTGAAAGGGTTAAGTTAAGTTTCCTAACAGATAAATACCACACACTACACCATCACACGATCAGAAGTCACACCGTATTCTTCAACAAATGATTGTTTGCAGATACAAGGACAAATATATCATTTGCATGGTTCAATGGTGCCAACACCAGATGAACCGCATCAATTTCTGGTGCAATATACAGGGAACACAACAGTTAAAGAGACGAATTATTGAACAGTTGCAAGCATTTTTCCACGATAATAACGCTGTGGTTAATATGTTCAAAACAGCATTGAAACGAATGCCATCGGATACGCACAAATTTGTCATAAGAGCGGATCGTACCCCAACAGGTGAACATGTGCGAAGATTCAATGCACCCACCGTTGATGACGTCGCTGCAATTATTGTTGGCGATCAAACTAAATCACGAGACATTGTCGTTCAGCGAAGAAGCAATATCATGCATCGTGTAAACGAGACACATCGTTTGTACGATACGTTACAATATCCAATCCTTTATTGGCAAGGGCAAGACGGATACGACATCACGTTGAAGATGGTCGATCCAATTACAGGTACAATATTAACACACTAATTATTGCTATTATTGGGTTCCATTAACAATCCATTTAATTTTGCATATTCAGGCGTATCAACGAACAAAAATCTGTCAGGGGTGGGTGTTCCCCGCGTTGGGCTGACAAGATTTTTTTTTGCGAAACTTTTGCATTCTAGTGGGACCGCTCGCAGACCAAAACAGAAAACATAAAAAGTGCAAAAAATAATAAAAAAAAAGAAAAGTGACATAATGCAACTATTTATTGTGCCGGTAGCCATATAAATACAGGGTGGCGCAAAAGTAATCCTCCTATCAGAAAATGCTATAAATTTTGCGATTGGCCCCTAAAGTCAGTTCTGTTTTGACATTTGTGTAGTAAACACATGCGAAATACACGTTAATAAACAATGTTACGCTACACTGCTCCAGAACGCGGAATATTTCTGACTATTTATTTGAACAATAATCGGTCGGGGCCAAACGGTTACTGTGAATGGTGAGCGCTACAGAGCAATGATCAACGAGTTCTTTTTGCCGCAACTTGATGAATTGGGATTGGAAAACATGTGGTTCCAACAAGACGGTGCAACAGCACACACCGCACGTGCCACAACCGATATGCTGAACATCGGATGCTTACTTTTGCGCCACCTTGTATATTGATTTTGTTGCTTCGAGAAAATGATGAGATAATTTACGTTTTTGAGCGGGAGGTGATGATGGTATGATGAGGAGGTAAGTGTGGGGGTAGGGAGCATGGTTAGAGGGAGACCGTTAAGGGGGGCTATAACGAAGCGAGCGGTCCAAGGTAGGGCGGGCTTCCTAGGGTTGAGGAGTGTGTGGGAATAAAGATGAATGTGAGGAGAAATAAATATTTGTCCGCACGGCTCCTTGGTGGTAGGGTTGAGGACCACTTCCCATATTTGTCTGAGCTAGCCAGGGAAACCACCAGGTGACCCACAGTACTTGTACGTGACAATAATTATACGGCGCCCAATTCAAAATAGCAAAAGGATTAGCAGTACGAGGTGTGCTCAAAAAGTATCGCGAATTTTGTGTTTTTTCAAAAATTATTTATTTATTCATGAATATCTATTTTGTCCCCTTCAAAGTAATCCATCCTATGAGATATTATACACTTGTGCCAGCGGTTTTGCCAATCTTCGAAGCACTTCAAAAAATCATTTTTTTGTATCTTGTTCAGCTCCTCCTTCGATGCCGTCTTTATCTCGTCAAGAGAAGCGTAACGTCGTCCTTTCATGGGCCTCTTCAGTTTAGGGAACAAGAAAAAGTCACAGGGGGCCAGATCTGGGGAATACGGTGGCTGCGACATCATTAGTGTGTTGTTTTTGGCCAAAAAGTCGCGCACAAGCAACGATGCGTGAGCAGGGGCGTTATCGTGGTGCAAAAGCCAATTTTTGTTCTTCTTTGCACATCTTCTCGGCCTTCTGAGAACATTTTGTACCACCGATAAACGTTGCTTCGGTCCAAGGTAGCTTCTCCGTATGCCACAGTCAACATTCGGAATGCATCCGCGCACTTACTTTCGTTTTTCACGCAAAATTTGATACATGTTCTTTGATCCATTTTTTTGAATAGGTAAAAAGCGAAGACGATCCAAAACAAGTGCAAGCAAAGCAGCTCTCAACAATTAACTGAACATAAGTGAGAGACATGAGTACATAACGCCACGAAAAATTCGAAATTCGAATATACGTAACCAGCGAAAATTCAAAATTCGCGATACGTTTTGAACACACCTCGTATACTTAGAATAGCGCTAATACTAAACCTTCGCTAGTGTACCGTAAGGTAGCACTTAGCATTTTTTTTAATGAAACCAGCGCAGAAAAAGTTTAAATTGGCGCCCATGCAAAAAACTTTTTGTACTAAATTTTATTCGATCTGCCTTTTAGAAATTTATTTAAACTTTTTCGAATACAAATCGTTCATCGCAAAGGAATTAGATGGAAGCTGTCGTCCTTGTCGAGCTAGGTGACTTGCTTAGGTATTTTATTACAGAAGTTCAACTGCACTAGAGCGTCGGGAGACAGCCCTATTCAATAGCCAATCGGTGGCATAGGAATCTACCATTGGTTTGACCTATCTGCACCGCCATAGAGGAAAGACATTTAACTTTCAAAAAATTTTTTTTTGATTAATAATTTAAATCAGTTTAGTTTCTATGTATGGAGACCGAAATTGAATTTAAGGAAGAATGTTTTGATGCTCCATACATAGGGCCGTTAGTGACCATAACTATTCGGTTAGATACAGAGGTTTTGAAGCCTAACGTTTTTTTATACATTGGTTTTATCTAATAAACAGCCCACACACTAGTAAACCCAGGAACGAAAGTATGCTCCAAACCCTTATGAAAATCTCTTCGGGAGTCATGCCATCTAAACTCCCGCAAATTATACAATCGTTAAGAAGTTTCGAGTTTGTGGTAGAAGGATCTGTCACTTTTATCAGTTTATATTTTTTTGGGTATAGATATTATAGTTTTTTTTTGGTTTTTATAGAATTTTTGAGATTTTTTTTTGAAACATAGGAGTCTAGTGACTCATTACTACTATTCCCTTTAATTTGAATACCGCATTTAGATTTTTTTTATGAAACATACGCCACCCGCTCATAATACCCGAGGCAAAACAAAAGGTGCCACCATAGCAGCAAATGGCGCAAATGCAAAAGCATCGGTTGAAGAGGATGCATCCTTCATTGACCTATCTGATGGGATTGTACTGCCAAATAATAATGGGGATGGGACTCCAGGAGATAGGGAGCAAGATGGTGCTAAAAGCACGACACCCACCGCGCGCGGTAACACTGGTACGATACCCAAAGAAAACACGGGACACAGGTTACACACTCGGTACTCCTACGACCACCCTCACTGTATTTTCCTCGCCCTCCTCCCTTCCATAACTTCGCTAATAATGTCACCGCCCAGCGGGCAAAAATACATAGTTTGCGTGACGAAGTAGCCCCTTTAGCAAGAGAAATGATGGGTGAAGCTAAAGAGGTTTTATTAGGAGAAATGCGTATGGGCATGCAAGAGATGATGAAGGCCATGCGGTATTCAAACGGGAAAGTGGGAGCGGCTGGTCAAGCCAATAGGGGTCGCGTATCTTACAAAAAAAGGAAATATAATGTTAGCTGCGAGTCCAATGAGTCAAGGCGGTCGACACCTGAAAATAGAATGGTTAACGAGAATGTTAGCAATAATACAAACATACAAAACCATAACCCTATAAGGTCTTCGGCGAATCCTTTGCCTCCATTCAGCGTACAACAACAGCAGCGTCAGATCCAAGGTGCACAGGGGATGAGTGTTCAGTCTTTCCCGGGTAGCGTTCCATCCGTCAATGAATATAGAAATATGAGTAGTCGAGCCGAGTTGAACATAGAGAAATGGGGAATAAATTATCAGGGTCACCGTGATTTTATGACTGTAGAAGACTTTTTATTTCGACTTGAGTATTTGAAAGAAAAGTATGGTTGTTCATGGGGTGATATATTGAGAGATTTCCACCGTCTTTTGGGGGGCCAAGCACGCGAATGGTACTGGTTGTACATTCGTACAAACCAAAGTGTAGACTGGCCAACGTTGCAGTTCGCATTACAGCGGCAGTTCGGGTCCCAGTTGACGGATTTTGAGCTAATGCGTGAAATAAACGAACGCGAGACGATTGGTGAATATTTCCATGCCATCGGCATACTTCGCTCTCGGCTCAGGACTCCCATACCCGAATACGATATGGTTCGTCTGGTCAAAGGTAATTTGCGAGAATCGTTAGCGAAATTGGTCTATCCTATTGCCGTATATTCCATTGAGCAGCTTAGGATGGAGTGCAAGGAGGTGGAAAGATGTTTCCCTCGTAGAGATCGTATGCCGCAAAGTGCATACGCGCCTCGTTCCTACCCGGTAAATGAGATTTTATATACACCGACTGAGGAGCCGGACTCTCCCAGAGATGAGGGTCAAGTCTCTGTGGAGGAGGTCCGGTATCAGCGTGTAATGAAACACCCATCAGCGCGCGATCAAGCTGGTCGAAAGAACGTGAGATCTTTTGTTTTAAGTGCGGAAAGTCAGACGTAATCACGCCCAAGTGTCCAGTATGTAACCCATCGGGAAACGCGAAATGGAACGCGATGACGGCGGGGGTATCGCGCTCCACACAGTTCCCGCAAGACTAGATGCCTCAACTAGTACATCTTTAGATGTTGAAAATATTACGAGTGAGAATGAACAGCCCGCGGCAGAAACGAGATTTGTGGAAAATAGAATAGTATTGGCTAATGTAAACCAGAAGATTACCCTTCACCGCCCAACCCCGCTGTCCTTTGAGGAACGAATGAGAAAATATAAAGAGACACGTGTGCGTATAGTTGCCGAAAGCGTGTTGCTGGGTCGTCGGAGGGTATCGCGGAAAATAGAAAAGGCGAGAAACGGTTTCGACGGCGAAAGTTGCTGCGTCAACAAGTTGTGGCCACCGTGAAATGAGCAGACCAACATGACCCGCGGGTATACGCGGACATTGAAATTAAGGGTATAAAAGCACGCGGGTTGCTAGATACGGGTGCCTCTGTTAGCATTTTAGGCCGAGGGTGTCGCGAGTTGGTCGGACAACTAAGTGTACCAATCGAACGTTTCATATCGAGTGTCACTACTGCAGGAGGTGGCGCACATACGGTTTTGGGAAAGCTGACCATACCTATAAAATACAACAATTTAGAAAACAAGATTACATTTTACTTCTGTCCATACCTTGAGCAAAATATCTATCTCGGTGTAGATTTCTGGCGGGTATTTCAGTTAGCTCCAAATTTAATAGGCGTAGATGAGATTGATCTGTCCAAATTAGAGCAGCATATGATTCCAGAAGCGGATAGAAACTAGCGTCGAGTGTTGCATGACCGAACCGCAGAGCAACGCAAACGATTGCAGCAGGTCAAAGATAGTTTTAAAACGTTCGAGCAGCATGGACTTGGTCGTACGTCGCTCGAAAAACATTCTATTAAGTTGGTAGAGGAAGCAGTCCCCGTGAAGGATCGTCACTATCCCCTGTTTCCAGCGATGCAAGCCATAGTCTACACTGAAATAGATAAAATGTTAGAGCTAGGAGTCATAGAAGAGAGTGAGAGTCCGTGGAGCAATAGGACAACTGTCGTGCGTAAGCCCGGTAAAAACAGGTTTCGTCTAGATGCTCGAAAGTTGAATGCTGTCACCATTAAAGACGCATACCCACTACAAAACATTGAAGGCATAATTAGTCGTATAGATAATACACACTTTATTAGCAGCGTGGACCTTAAGTTCGCTTTCTGGCAAATAGAGCTGGAAGAAAAGAGCAAACCATACACTGCCTTCACCGTCCCGGGGCGGCCTTTATATCAATTCGTGGTTATGCGATTCGGTTTATGCAACGCGGCACAACGATTATGCCGATTAATGGACCGCGTTATACCACAGAGGTTGAAGTCAAATGTTTTCATCTATTTGGATGATTTGCTCATCATTGCTCCCGATTTCGACTCGCATATGCGAACGTTAGAAGAAGTTGCTGTTTGCTTAAAGGAAGCAGGACTAACGATAGGACTAAAAAAATCTATGTTTTGTTTTAAGGAGTTGCCATACTTGGGATACATTGTAGGAGGTGGCATGCTAAAAACAGATCCCGAAAAAGTTAAAGCAATCCTTAATATCCCAGTACCAAAAACCGTTAAGCAAGTTAGAAGTTTTCTAGGAACAGCCGGGTGGTACAGACGGTTTATAAAGGATTTTGCTACTTTAGCTGCACCGTTCACCAATACACTGAAAAAAACCAGCAAATTTGAAATAACACTTCAAGCCAGAGAGGCCTTTGACAATTTGAAAAGGGCGCTTACTAGCGCACCTGTCCTAAAACACCCCGATTTTACCAAACGTTTTTGGGTCCAATGTGACGCCTCTGACTATGTGGTTGGCGCAGTCCTATACCAAAAGGCAGATAACGATGGCGAAAACCCGATTGCGTACTTTTCGCAGAAGTTAAATGATTGCCAACGCAAATACAGCACTACCGAAAAGGAATGCCTCGCGGCGGTGATGGCAGTTCAAAAGTTTCGCCCGTACATCGAACTTATGCCGTTTACTGTAGTGACGGATCACGCGAGTTTGAAATAGCTCATGTCCTTAAAGGATTTGAGCGGAAGGTTAGCAAGATGGCCCCTGCATCTGCAAGCATTCAACTTTGAGATCGAGCATAGGAAAGGGTCAGAAAATGTGGTTGCCGACACGTTGTCCCGTTGTATCGAAGAGCTTTCACAATCCCTAATAGCAGGCATGGATACGTAGAGTTCGAGTCAGAAGAATACCTAGGTTTGATAGGCACGATTGAGGGAAACGCGGAGCGATTCCCCGACTTGAAAGTTGAAGACGGTTTTGGTTTTTAAGAAAACGGTTGCAAAAGATATAGAGTTAGAAGAAAGTGAATGCAAGCTATGGGTACCGGCTGCCTTGACATCGACGTTAATCGAAAATGCGCATCGTTCCGAAACAACGGCACACGGGGGAATGACTAAAACCTTGCATCGCCTGCGGCGCATGTATTATTAGCCTAACATGGTCATACAAGTTCGGAATTTCGTTCGTGACTGTCAGGTCTGCAAGGAAAATAAACCGAGTAATGCTATTTTGAAGTCGGGTATAGGATCCGTGGTAGTAACAGAACGACCTTTCCAGAAAATTTATATTGATTTTTTAGGTAAATACCCTAGATCTAAAAGGGGAAACGCTTTTATATTTATAGTAGTTGATCATTTTACTAAATTCACATTTTTAAAGGCCATGCGTGAAGCAACGGCGACAAATGTCGTGAAATTTCTTACTGAGGAAATATTTTATAAGTTCGGCGTACCAGAGACAATTCACTCCGACAATGGGAAGCAGTTCACCTCGAAGCAATTCGCTAAAATGGTAGAGACGTTTAAACTCAAGCATTTAAAAACGGCATTCTATTCTCCGCAGTCAAATGCAGCTGAGCGTGTGAACCAATCAGTTTTGGCGGCGATCCGCTCATATTTAGAAACGGACCACAGAGACTGGGATCTGTATTTGCCGGAGATTGAATGTCCGTTGCGCAGTGCAGTACATTCCGCGACAGGTGTATCGCCCTATTCGGAATGAATATGTTCTCTGGTGGCGCCGACTACGCGTTGGCTCGAAAGCTAAGTGCGCTCGACGATAATGAAATGCTGCTGCTAAGTAACAGCGACAGAATGAGGATCATGCGGGAAAAGATTAGAGAGAACATGCATGACGCATACAAAACAAACGCGACACGATATAATAAAAGGATACGCGAAGTAAGATTTGTACCCGGACAAGAGATTTATAAGCAGAATTTCGTATTAAGTGATTTTAAAAATAATGTAAACACGAAATTTTGCAAGAAGTTCACTAAGTGTAGGGTAACTAGAGCATTGGGAATAAACATATACCTTTTGGAAACGCTGTCTAGTCGTAGCTTAGGTGCTTGGGATGCTAAAGACCTCAAGCAATAGGTTTGTATACGTATCAATGTATCTCCGGCGATGAGGGTCAAGTTGTCCGGAGATTGTCCATGCATCACTTCGTCAGTACACCTGCAAAATAAAACTTAACCACAAAGTAAAACCCTTATATAAAGACGTTATCAGGTCTACTTCCCGTAAGATTCCCATGCGTGCCCATCAGTTTCCGTTTCTGCATATGCCCGGCGTAACTCTCGCAGCAAGAGACTGTGTCAGGGGTGGGTGTTCCCCGCGTTGGGCTGACAAGATTTGTTTTTGCGAAACTTTTGCATTCTAGTGGGACCGCTCGGTGTGGAACGCGCCACTATGCAAAGCTAGTCCACTCCAACAATGTCCCAAACAATACTAACCACTGTGTATTAATGGCACCTCTATGGAGGTCGCAATGGCTACCGGCCCAATAAATAGTTGCATTATGTCACAAACTTTTCTTTTTTTTATTATTTTTTGCACTTTTTATGTTTTCTGTTTTGGTCTGCGCAATTCTATTGCGCTGACTCGGTACAAACGTGACAATTATGGCCGACATGAAATAACGAGTGAAACGCAACGAGAGAGCTTTTACAGGGTTGCCGGACCAAATTTTTTTTTGATAAATTTTTCTGGTCTAAATGGGAGTATAGCAACAAAAAGTTGCCCAGTCATAATCCGATAACGATTAGCGGGTAATGGAGGATAGAGGGTTAATACTAGGAAAAGGCATAAAAGTGCATACCAAACGTGCGTACGGTATAGTGCAAAAGTGTTACCGTCATAGCATAGACTGCCTCCGCGCAAAGTGGTGTAAAAGTTTTACTTAAAATAGTGAATATAGTGCGCCAAGTTTTTTTTTAGTATCTTTTTTTTTAAAAAAAAGGTGCGTCGCAATAAAGCCCTGGAGTGACGAGATTTTGGGGTATTGGTAGTACGTTTGGTGGAAGGTGAGCAAACATTTTTTTTTAAGGAAAGTAGATCGGCTTGCATATGTATATGTGCATATATACATATATGTACCTCAGTACATATATATATATGCGGATATGTGCAAGCATCTGTCTACAGGATGGATTTTTGTTGGTGCAAAAATTAAAAAGAAGATCCCTCTACTTCTAGGGAGTGACGGGACACGGTGCTCCGGCCTGCTTAGAAGTTGCGCAAAAGCAGCCGGGAATTTTAATAGATCGGTGCCTGGTACGGCGAGATGTAAGTTTTGAATTTTTTTTATCGGTTTTCAAATTTTAAAGTCATATTATGTTTTAGTGTGTCTAGAAACTGTGGCGCTGGAGGCGTTAAGGCACAACTCGCCGTAAGTTGGACATTTTTCTTATACAAGGTGGCGCAAAAGTAATCCTCCTATCAGAAAATGCTATAAATTTTGCGATTGGCCCCTAAAGTCAGTTCTGTTTTGACATTTGTGTAGTAAACACATGCGAAATACACGTTAATAAACAATGTTACGCAACACTGCTCCAGAACGCGGAATATTGCTGACTATTTATTTGACCAATAATCGGTCGGTGAAAAACGGTTACTGCGCAAAAGTAATCCTCCTATCAGAAAATGCTATAAATTTTGCGATTGGCCCCTAAAGTCAGTTCTGTTTTGACATTTGTGTAGTAAACACATGCGAAATACACGTTAATAAACAATGTTACGCTACACTGCTCCAGAACGCGGAATATTGCTGACTATTTATTTGACCAATAATCGGTCGGGGCCAAACGGTTACTGTGAATGGTGAGCGCTACAGAGCAATGATCAACGAGTTCTTTTTGCCGCAACTTGATGAATTGGGATTGGAAAACATGTGGTTCCAACAAGACCGTGCAACAGCACACACTGCACGTGCCACAACCGATATGCTGAACATCGGAAGCTTACTTTTGCGCCACCTTGTATTTAATTTTTTATGCCCATGTACATACATATGCGGTTTTTTTTAACGGCGTCCCGACAAATTTCATGTTTTCCTTTTCAACATTTTCCGCAAATATACATATCTGCAATTATTTCCGCATATCACCCAAAATACCAGTATCGGAATCGCATTTTTGTATACATACATAATTGGCCGCTGGCCTAAAAGCAAACCCCGTTTTTTGTCAACGGTTTAATCTTTTGAACATATGCCGTTTTTCCGCACATATGCCGTTTTGCCGTATGATCCAGAAACAGTCGGTGTAACCTTTGCAGTCGTACATGCATAAATTGCGAAACGGAAAAGTTGGCGGCAATCAAATTTTATTTGATCTTACCATTTATATATATACGTTTAATGTTGGTATACATCTAGGATTAATTGGCTGTGTAAGAGTTTTTTTTTGTTGAAAATATTACTTTTAACCTTTTTTATATACTCACGCACATGCGCACACGCAAATAATCACACTTAAACGTAATATTTCAGTTTTCGATAATTTCGAGTTTTCTTTTGTAATCCATTGTTTTTACACCCCATTGAGGTGGTTACTACCCTATGGAGTGTAGACAAGAGCTTTTTAACGAACTTAATACTTATGGTGACTAGTGAGCAGATTATAGGAATTTTATAGCGATTTGCGTATGGGGCATTGATGTTGAGAAGTAGTCCACTAGAGTGGTTCACTTTTAATTTAATTTGTGATCAATGAAAATTTGTCATAAGTATTGGAAAATTGTATATTTAAAATTAATGTTGATATTTTTTGTTTCCATGCAAGGCGGATCTGCTCGAAACGCTAACTCAAATTTGCTAATATAACGTGAGACATACATAAATATACATATACGTGAATAGGTAGGGATAGGAAGTCTAAGAGAGCTCTTTTAGGTAGGACTCCTCGCCCTTAACCGCGTCTAAACTTAAATCTCTTTATTTTTATTTTTTTTTTGTTTATATAAAATTCTTATTGGCAGGCCGTTTTGGAATAAGAGAAACTTTATGTGATAAGATTAGCCGTACTGAAAATATGTTTTGTAGTAAATTTTGTTACATTAATATTCATTGATTTTGTTGGTTCGAGAAAATGATGAGATAATTTACGATTTTGAGCGGGAGGTGATGATGGTATGACGAGGAGGTAAGTGTGGGGGTAGGGAGCATGGTTAGAGGGAGACCGTTAAGGGAGGCTATAGCGAAGCGAGCGGTCCAAGGTAGGGCGGGCTTCCTAGGGTTGAGGAGTGTGTGGGAATGAAGATGAATGTGAGGAGAAATCAATATTTGTCCGCACGGCTCCTTGGTGGTAGGGTTGAGGACCACTTCCCATATTTGTCTGAGCTAGCCAGGGAAACCACCAGGGGGCCCACAGTACTTGTACGTGACAAAACTAAGCGCAATGAATTACTATGCCTATCGTATTATGATTCGTACACATGAGGACAATCTCATCCTGAAGTGTCGTCGCCTATTCTAGCAATTCGCTGTCGATATGTATGTCAAAGTCGAGACCGAACATTTAGCGTTTATCCGATTCAATCAGCCAAAGCTACGATCTGAGGACTATATACACTTGCGTGATGCTATTCATTCAGATGGTAATGTTCAGAATATTGGACGTCTGACGATTCTCCCATCATCTTATATCGGAAGAATATGCTCAAGACGCTATGACGTACGTGCGAAATTATGGAACTCCGGATTTATTTATTACGTTCACATGCAATCCGAAGTGGACGGAAATTGAACGTGAGTTGGACCCGGGCCAACAACCGCAAGATCGCCATGATATAATCGGCAGAGTTTTTCAGCAAAAACTTAAGGTTATGATTGCTGTGCTTACTAAGTATAGAGTTTTTGGTGACACACGTTGTTATACTTGTATGTACTAAGTGGAATGGCAGAAACGTGGACTACCGCATGCTCATATCCTAATTTGGTTGCTGAAGAAATTACATTCAAATGAAGTGGATGAGATCATATCAGCTGAAATTCCAGATCCAGTCAATGATCCCCATCTACACGACATTGTGACGACACAGATGGTGCATGGACCGTGCGATATCCGCGACCGTTAGTTGCTGAAACACACACAGGGAACGATGGATATCCAATTTATCGTCGGCGTTCAAAAGAAGATAATGGTCGAACTATCAAAGTTAAAGTTCAAAATCAAGAGATCGAAATCGGAAATGAATTCATTGTACCATATTGCCCGCTGCTATCACGAATTTTTTAAAGCACATGTGAACGTTGAAAGTGTTCATTCGGCCAAATCAGTCAAATATTTGTGCAAGTACGTCACAAAATGCAGCGGCATGGCTGTGTTGAGTATTGCGTCGGAAAATGCGAATGACGAAATTAGAAACTTCCAAATGGGCAGATACGTCAGTACTAATGAAGCAATGTGGCGATTATTGTCATTTAAAATTCATGAAAGATATCCCAGAGTTGTACATTTAGCAGTGCATTTGGAAAATGGACAAAGAGTTAACTTCACTGAGGCTAATGCGGCACAATGAGCTGAGAGACCACCATCGACAACATTGACTAGCTGCTTTGCAATGTGTGAAGCAGATCCATTCGCAGCGACGCTGATGTACGTTGAAATGCCCTAGTATTACACTTGGAATCAATCAGCAAAGAAGTTTCAACGTCGCAAACAAGGAACCCCAGTTTCAGGTTGGCCACAGGTGTTTTCCACTGATGCGCTAGGTCGCATGTATACTGTTCATCCTACAAATTATGAATGTTTTTATTTGCGACTGCTGTTGGTAAATGTATGTGAACCAAAATCATTTGCGCATTTGAAAACTGTGAATGGCCACCAATGCCAAACATATCGAGAAGCATGTCAACTATTGGGTTTGCTGGAGAACGATTCTCATTGGGATTTAACACTTAGGGATTCAGTTGTTTCGTCAAATGCGTACCAAATACGAACGCTGTTCGCAATAATCATCACCACATGTTTCCCTTCACAACCAATTCAGTTATGGAACAAATACAAAGACGACATAGGTGAAGATATCTTGCATCGCCTGCGCCTTCAAACGAAAAATCCCGGCATGCAAATAACCGATGAAATCTACAATGAAGGATTGATTCTGATTGAGCATCAATGCTTGAATATTGCAAACAAGCTACTGATTGAAGTAGGAATGATTGCGCCAAATCGATCGATGCACGATGTATTCAACCAAGAAATTAATCGAGAGCAGCAATACAATGTTGATACATTGCAGGAATTCGTTCGAAATAATGTGGCGTTGCTGAATTAACAGCATAAACAAGTATACGAAACATTAATGCAAGCGGTGGACAATAATACTGGTGGTCTATTCTTCCTGGACTCACCCGGAGGAACAGGGAAAACATTTGTACGTTCATTGATTTTGGCCACTGTTCGATCAAGATGTGACATAGCATTGGCGTTGGCATCATCTGGAATTGCGGCGACTCTTCTAGATGACGGTCGTACTGCACATTCTGCGCTTGAGTTGCCACTCAATTTAAACATAGTTGACACTCCAGCATGCAATATTTCCCGATCCAGTGCAATGGGAAAATTGTTGATGCAATGCAAGCTCATTGTTTGGGATGAGTGCACAATGGCAAATAAGAAATCACTTGAAGCACTTAACTTTACACTGAAGGATCTTCTGCGAAATAACAACATCTTTGGCGGCTTGATGATATTGTTGGCAGGCGATTTCAGGCAGACCTTGCCAGTAATTCCTCGTGGAACGCCTGCAGATGAATTGAATGCTTGCCTGAAGGCATCACCTTTGTGGAATAACGTAAAAACATTATCGTTAACCACTAATATGAGAGTTCAACTTCAAAATGATCAAAGTGTTGCACAATTTTTAAAACAATTGTTATCTGTTGGAAATGGAAAAGTCCCAGTTGATACGACAACTGGATTAATTACTCTTACCAACGAATTTTGCCGATTTGTAGACTCTCAATCAGCCCTTATTGAAAATGTTTTCCCAAACATTAGTGAGAATTATCAGAATTATTCTTGGTTAAGTCAACGAGGAATTCTGTCCGCAAAGAATAATGATGTACACGCACTGAATTTCACCATTCAATCAAAAATCGCTAGCAATTTGGTGACATACAAATCCGTTGATTCCATAACAAATCCCGATGATGTAGTAAATTATCCAACGGAGTTTTTGAACTCTCTGGTGTTGCCAGGATTTCCACCACATAACTTGCAACTCAAAGTTGGTTCAGTTATTATGATATTGCGTAATTTGAATCCACCGCGACTTTGCAACGGTACTCGACTTGCGGTGAAAAACGTATGCCTATTGAGGCAACCATTATTAACGGAAAGTACGCGGGTGAAAATGTATGTATTCCCCGAATACCAATGATTCCGACTGATCTTCCTTTTGACTTCAACCGATTGCAATTTCAGCTATATGGTCAGCTATACGTTGCGTGTTCACGAGTTTGGAAGCCGTCCGCTTTGTTCGTGTTAACGTCAGAAAAAAAACCAAAGAGCACTTCAATGAGACGGATAACTTGCGGACACGTATAACGCTTCGATTCAGGATTTACTTTGGATTCACTTTCATTTTTTTACTTATAGAAATTAAACTAAATTACACTTCATTTTTGTAATCGAAATGAATTCATTACTGTTGTGAAATGAAATAAAATTTTTCCTTTTCAAATATAAAACAAAACAAAAAATTTTCTTCATCTTTTAATCCCCAAACGAAATATTAAAAAAAAACGAACCCATCTGATGGCGAAACGAAGTTCGCCGGGTTTGCTAGTCAGATATAGAGTAAAGTCGGGTATTGTAGTATAGGCGGGTAATGTGGTACACCAGCTTTTCTCGGAAACTACGAATGAGAAAATAACGGGACCTCTCTCAATAGCTCGGCGTTCACATAATATCAAAAACACGTGCTTTGACTTGTATATATTTGTGTATAACTAATTATTGAAAAATAATGTGACAAAACTCGATGTCGGCTATTGTGGTATAGGTGAAGGCGGGTAAATGGGTATAGTATTCCATAGTAAACTTCCGATCACAAACATGCCGAAAAAAGGTGAAATACGAAAATGGAGAGCAGAGGACATGAAAAAAGCTATACAAGCAGTAAGGAAAGGAGATATGGGTATTCTTTTGGCTTCCAAAACATTCAATGTCCCCCATACTACACTGCAGCGCATGTCCAGAAGTGAGAAACCCATTGCCGAACTATTGGACACTAAACTGGGTCGGGCTCTAATTTTAACTGCAGCAATTGTGAAAGATTTAGTTAAATATTTGTTAGAGATGGAGTCGAGGTATTGAGGACTAACACGTGCAGATGTCCGGTCTTTGGGCTATCAAATTGCGAAAAAGAACCATATTCCAAATAAGTTCTCTATCATAAAAGAGTGTGCTTTAAAGAATGGCTTAAAGGCTTTTTGAAGCGTCACCAGTATGTTTTAAGTTTTCGAAAGCCAACTGGTACAAGTGCCGACCGTGTGCGTGGTTTCTGTCGGGAAAATGTGGAAGAATTTTTTAAACTACTTGAAAATGAATACATAAAACATAATTTTCCACCAACTCGTATATGGAACGTCGACGAAACCGGAATTTCGGTAGTGCCTTCACAACAACCACAAATAATCGCCCTTCAGCTGAACGAGGCTCACTTGTAACTGTCATCACTTGTATGAGTGCCGGAGGCGGGTTCGTTCCACCGTTTTCTATTTTTCCCCGTAAAAACCACAATCCCCTTCTCATGAAGGACGCTCCGCCTGGCTCCGGATCGGCTTGTCATTTGTCAGGATGGGTTCAGATTCCCATATTCACTAAATGGTTCAGACATTTGTTAAACGCTACAAAACCTTCTGCATCTGAACCTGTGTTGCTTATATTAGATGGACATTATAGCCACACTCGTAATATAGAATTTATTGATCTGGCACGCGACCACAATGTCACTATCATAACATTACCTCTTCATTCAACGCACAAACTTCAACCATTAGATAAAGCATTTATGGGACCTTTCAAGACGTATTATAAGATAAGAGGAGATAAGGCGGTTTATGCGTGAACAAGGCAGAAAAGTAACACATTTTGATGTTACCGGCTTATTTACCAAAGCCTATTTAAAAGTTCAAAATGGTCAAATTGCTATTAATGGCTTTAAGACCACAGGAATATATCCGTTCGATAAGAATATTTTCACCGATGTTGATTTCATTGCTAACAGTGATTCAGGTATAACTCCGAACTAGATGAAAAATAAAAAAACATGACTATGTTAACATAAAAATAAATAAATTATTTTCAGAGGCTCCAATTGAGAATACGAGTTCCATAGCAGTATACACTCCAGTCGAGACCATGAACTTAAAAGAAACATCAGTCACAACACATTCAGAAATTGATCCTGACATTCGTATAAAACTACCGTATATGGATATTTTAAAAACAGTATACAACTTTTTAAGAAGCAAGTACAAGCAGAGGACATATTACACCTTGGGAGATATCTCCACCACCTAAACTGAGAAGTAATCCAACTAATCGAAAAGGCAGAAAAACGAAGGCGATAGTTTTAACAACATATCCCTATAAAAATAATTTGCAACAAAGTATTGCTGCTATTAACAAAAAACGGAAGGCCTCAGTTGGACCATCTGCTAAAAACTCGAATAAAAAAAGCATTCCTACTAAACCATTTGCTGATTCAAATTCAAGTGGTGAAAAGAGGAGTTTTCAGACATGCCACCAACAAAAGAAACCTCATGCAAGTATTGCGGAAAATCGTATGGAGATGATACTTTTAGAAGGCCATGGCTCTCCTGTCTTTAATGCGAACAAATTTGGGCTCATGAAAAGTGTATTCCCAACAGAAGTGCTATTTTTATGTGCTCTTCGTGTACATAAGTCTATGAAATTGTGTATTAAAAAATTTAACTAATTTTTAAGTTTTCCATATGAAGTGCTATTTTTTTTTGAGTGTCTTTTAAATAATTATCTTATATTAACTAATGATAATTGAATTTGTTTGAAGTGTTGCAATCCATTTCTCTCCTAATTTGTCAGTTTTTGTAATAAAGTATAATTTTTCAATCTAATATACCTTTCTTATTATTTAAGGATGCGATGCGCGGGTATTGTGGTATACATATACCACATTATCCGACATGGTATACCACATTACCCGCCAATTTTTCCCAGAACTTGTTTATGACTTTTAAGATATTTTTTTTAATATCTGGAATACTTCCAGTTGCAAGACTATTGCGATATGTTTTTTTTTTGTGTTTAGTACTTGTGGTATCTTACTAGCCTAATTTTGTTGAAATTGCATGCATATTGCAGAGGTTACAGGGGAAAACAAAATAGCTATACCACAATACCCGACTTTACTCTAAAATATGTATCAAAATAAGTATTTCGTCTCTACATTGAACAAAGGAAACAAATTTCAATCATAATATAGTCGCTGGTCATAGCAATTTTACCCTTGCAATACATTTCAAAAAGTAATTTTCTTCTTTTTTTATGATAGTCCTTTTATGAATGAATTTTATAAATGATTTCACAGGCATAAATCTTTTAAATTTTTTTGAAACATTTTGTGGAAAACTTTAAAATTTATATATTATTCTCATAAATATAAGTTTCGGAGTTCTTTATTCTAGTACATAATATGCAAGTTCTTAGTAACTAAATTTTTTAAGAAGGGCTATTTTGTGTCCCTGCTCGCCATTTTCGTTGTTACAGCTTCTAAACGATTCCGTTGGAGATTCATTGATATTTTATTTATGAAAAGTGCATTTCATAATCACAATAAGTCAACCCTGAAAATAACAACAATTCCATATTTCTTTTATGCATTTATTGAAAACTTTATCTTCAGAAAAAGGTTACTTTGATTATTCCACCAAGAAATGTTATCTACTTACACAATTGCTTTGACAAATGATCGTTTTGTTTCCACTTTTCTTCATGGCTTCATTTCAGCACTGCTTACTCGTTTTTGCTTCGCTGCTGCGCCTCTATTGCAGTAGCGACATCGCAAAAAATATGGGTGATTTTGTTGACATTCACGTACGTACATGATCTGCAACCCAAATGAACAGGAAATTCTCAAAATAAATATGATATCACTACAAAAACTATTATTTACAAGAAAGTTTTATATTTAATTTAAAAAAATTAATATTTGAAAACTAAGAATATTAGTTAAACAGAAAATTAATATGTAGGACGGCGTTGTTAACTGAACGATTGCGGCCGAATACTGAATTGTTTTCTTTTTCGCTTACCAAATTTCGCTTTTACGAAATTTTTAGAAAAGGGGAGTAGCGCCGCCAACACAAATTTTTAAATTTCGACTGTTAATAACTACAGAACCGTTTATGCTAGAATAACGAAATTTTGCAGGAAGTAGTGGCCTATAGAAAATAAGTGAAGTCGCTTTTCGGCCACGCCTACTTTATTATAAAAGTTATCTGAAAAGAAGGTAGAAATCCTGAACTGCCCATATCTCATTGACTGATACAGGTAGAAAGATATAATTGGAAAGTGGGCGGTTCCACGCAAGCGAATTTCAAATTCGACTGTTAATAACTTCAGAACGGTGTACGGTAGAATTACGAAACTTGATAAGAGGTATACCATAGTAATGTAGAGTACGCCCACGGAAAATAAGTAAAATCGTTATTGTAGCCCTCGAAGGTCCGATGTTCTGATCGGGCAGCGGGCTTTGTCTCCTGTATCGTAGCAATTTTAATATTTTGCTGCTTCATTAAGTTTATTATTTCGTTGAGCTCGCGCAACGTTAGTAGGAGTTAAAATCCCATTATATTGAAAGTCCACCCAAACAATGTCAGGCAGATTAAAATCTCCGAGAATACAAAAGTCGGCATGGGAATTAGATTCACATAGATTCGCAATATTTTCAACATGACAGTTGTACAGGCTATCACAACTGTTTGGCGGAATATATGACACACAGATAAATGAAGTGCGAGAAGATCCAGAAATTCTAACACAAAGCTGGTCAATTAAAGAGTCGTGATGCATGAGTTGATGTACGGAGACGCGTAGACTTCTCTTTAAAGCTATTAGAACTCCGCCCCCTTTTCGTAAGCCGGTCTTAACTGCGTCCCTGTCTTTCCTGAAGGTGTGAAAAATGTTTGGATTGAAGTATTCTTCGTCGAAAAAATCGGAATTGAGCCAAGTTTCGACGAAGACGAACACATCATAGTCCAAGCGCGAGGTAGCCACGAATATTTCTTTAGATTTAGTGCGCATGCCACCCATATTGTGGAAATAGATTTTTAAAGACGTATCTACACTGCGATTTTTAAGGGCATTATTAGGTGTCATATTTTTGGCTTTGGTAAAAACGAAAGGGCCGGACATTGATGTCAATTGGCCAAACATTAGGCTCCAATATTTTATCAAAAAATTCAGCAGATACTCCAAGTTTGCAGTTCACACTTTCAAGACTGTCAAGCGGAACACCATTTTTTATAAGCATACGACAACGCATGTGGCCACGGTCAATGCCGGCGTGGTTAGAAACATAATCAATAATGTTTGTTGATGTCACTGTGGGCTTAAACGAAGACACATGAACCCATTTCATCTTAACAGCAACTTCAAGCTCGGCATTTTTATTACGGCCATACACTATGGCCCTCAAACTAGTGGCGCTTGTAATAACAGCAGCAGAGGCGCGCGAGGTCCCAGCAGCAACAGTAGGGGCTGCGACAGAGGAATTAAGTCCACCAAAAGCATTATGCAGACTTTTATTATTAATTGTAGGATTGGCAGACTCATTGGATGGGGCGGCTAGCCGTTCAGCGTACGACAAGTTGGGCGATGCGCAGTGGTCATCCATGGCAGAAAGAGATGTATTGCTATTAGTTGCATCGGCATTAGTATTATTGATTGCAGCAGTAGCACTGGCACTAGGTGCGACGGGTAGGTTGGACGAGTGTGCGGGAGCAATATTAGCAGCAGCAGAATTGGTTGAGCTGCACTGCAGTTTCTTTAATTCAGATGTAAGCTCACATATGTTTGCATCTTTCTCACAAACGCATGATTTCAGCGAGGTAATTTCAGCAATAAGTTGTCCAAACATTACCCCTACTTCAGTTTTAAAATCAACGAGAGTATTTAAAAGCGACTGAATGCGCTCATTGTCAGATTTGAGCTCAGCAATTTCTTTAAGCAGAGAAAAACGAGGCACTTGCGGCGTATTATTGTTATTATTGTTGTTGATGAAATTGTTGCTAACATTTAAATTATCACCAGCTAAAGTAGTCAAACCACTATTTAGCCTACTGCATACTTTACATACATACAATTTGTCAGCATCAGCTGGTACAAGACCGATGCACTCAAGGTGAAACAACTCTTTGCAGTTGTTGCATTGAGCTTTGGGTCGAGAGCGATCGACTCTTTGTGCACACACACACGGCATGATGTCGAAAATATATGTATGTAAATTAAATTAAATGTATTCACCGAAATTTTAATTTAAGAAACTAAAGGAAGTTCACAGTCTTTATGTTTGAAATTTGAAATTTTACACAAGACAAAGTCTAAACAACCATTGTTAATGAAAGTCACTATCTCAAATTTTAGTGGATTTAAATATCAATAATATAATTGAGATTGAAATAAATGCAAACAAACAAGAGCACCGCAAAACACAACCGCACCGCTTGACGACCACAGCTATTTTTGCGTCGTCGTAATTTAGAAGGCGAAGAACCCGGACCTCCCCAAGAAGGAGCCGAAACCACTCACGTTGTAGGCTGCGCAGCTTGACAACTTGGCGCACCCTACGTATCAGTCCATAAATTCCTGTTTCCAAGTACAGAGCATATTAGCAGGTGACATAATCCAAGGAATGAGTTGCATTTGACTGATGCCACCGGTGAATATAACCTCAACCGACAAGCAGTGAACGTGGTGGAAGGGCCTTGGCCTTGGTTTATATTTGTTGCTTGTACTGGAAGAGGAAGGAGAAATTGGTGGTGGGGTGGAGGAGCGCTGTCGCTCCGCACTTTTCTCTTTATAATAAAGTATGCCAAAATTTGCTTCCTCAGGAAGAAAATACGCTAAGTTATTGCCAATATACTTAAAAATTTACCCAAGCTTCATAAAATTTGGATAGTCGCCAAAAAAGTCGCCATCACCAATTTTCATCATTTCGTTGACAAAGTTTGTAAAAAGACCATGTGACGGTGCAACATTGGATCGAAGTTGGCCACGGGATGCCCTAGGGCGTGAACGGTCAGGGGCCACGAAAGTTTTGAAGAAACTAGAGGGTGTGTGTGTGGAGGGATTTAGCCCGGAGCAACTTGTTTTGTGCATGCATCTTTTACATTCGGAACATTGGACGAAGTGTGAACGTTTAACGTTAATCTTCTTCCAGCAAACACAGCATATCCAATCACTTGATCCCGGGTTGGGGTAAACACCCGCCCGGAGCAAGAGAATATTGAGCAGCCCTGCTGCAAGGAGCTGCTCGCAGGATAACAGTTTTAGGGGAAAACAGATAAGTTACCTAGGGTTACATTGAAATAACAGCCCTTGGCCATTTCGGTACGATGGAACTGCTTATAGCAGATGGTGTTTAGCCGGGGGTATGGGTGTCGCCTCTCAATGGACTATTTCTCTCCTATCCCGTGGCCTGTGAACTCACAACCGTTCGCTGTGATCAAGACCCGTGGCTATCTTTGCATATGCAGGACCACGGTAGGGTTGGCACAGGTCCTTGTTCAGTGCCAGAATGCAGCATTAGTCAGGAGTTATCTCAACTGAAGGTGCAACACTAACTTAATGGCTACGTACTTCGAACGTACTTGCAGACCTGCTAGGGTTTTAATGAGACGGCGATGATGGCAATATTAACCTGCCAGCCATTTCGCCAAGGTGTTACCCTTGGTCACTGAAGCGTCAGGCTATCGATATCGCCAGCCCATACAATACTTTTCCTAATCTTATTCCTGAGTGTAAGGGCAGCATCCACTCGCCCTTTCAAAGAGTATGTGGCCTTCCAGACCACACCTTGACGTATCGCCGTTGGAGTTAATCGTTTTGGTTCATCCTGGCTATTTCATTTCCTCAGTACCAGCCATCTTCTTTTGGAAAGCGTTCCTGTATCCACCACTCGATGTCGGCTATTGTGGTATAGGTGAAGGCGGGTAAATTGGTACAGTATTCCATAGTAAACTTCCGATCACAAACATGCCGAAAAAAGGTGAACTACGAAAATGGAGAGCAGAGGACATGAAAAAAGCTATACAAGCAGTAAGGAAAGGAGATATGGGTATTCTTTTGGCTTCCGAAACATTCAATGTCCCCCATACTACACTGCAGCGCATGTCCAGAAGTGAGAAACCCATTGCCGAACTATTGGACACTAAACTGGGTCGGTCTCCAATTTTAACTGCAGCAATTGTGAAAGATTTAGTTAAATATTTGTTAGAGATGGAGTCGAGGTATTGGGGACTAACACGTGCAGATGTCCGGTCTTTGGGCTATCAAATTGCGAAAAAGAACCATATTCCAAATAAGTTCTCTATCATAAAAGAGTGTGCTGGTAAAGAATGGCTTAAAGGCTTTTTGAAGCGTCACCAGTATGTTTTAAGTTTTCGAAAGCCAACTGGTACAAGTGCCGACCGTGTGCGTGGTTTCTGTCGGGAAAATGTGGAAGAATTTTTTAAACTACTTGAAAATGAATACATAAAACATAATTTTCCACCAACTCGTATATGGAACGTCGACGAAACCGGAATTTCGGTAGTGCCTTCACAACAACCACAAATAATCGCCCTTCAGCTGAACGAGGCTCACTTGTAACTGTCATCACTTGTATGAGTGCCGGAGGCGGGTTCGTTCCACCGTTTTCTATTTTTCCCCGTAAAAACCACAATCCCCTTCTCATGAAGGACGCTCCGCCTGGCTCCGGATCGGCTTGTCATTTGTCAGGATGGGTTCAGATTCCCATATTCACTAAATGGTTCAGACATTTGTTAAACGCTACAAAACCTTCTGCATCTGAACCTGTGTTGCTTATATTAGATGGACATTATAGCCACACTCGTAATATAGAATTTATTGATCTGGCACGCAACCACAATGTCACTATCATAACATTACCTCTTCATTCAACGCACAAACTTCAACCATTAGATAAAGCATTTATGGGACCTTTCAAGACGTATTATAAGATAAGAAGAGATAAGGCGGTTTATGCGTGAACAAGGCAGAAAAGTAACACATTTTGATATTACCGGCTTATTTACCAAAGCCTATTTAAAAGTTCAAAATGGTCAAATTGCTATTAATGGCTTTAAGAATATTTTCACCGATGTTGATTTCATTGCTAACAGTGATTCAGGTATAACTCCGAACTAGATGAAAAATAAAAAAACATGACTATGTTAACATAAAAATAAATAAATTATTTTCAGAGGCTCCAATTGAGAATACGAGTTCCATAGCAGTATACACTCCAGTTGAGACCATGAACTTAAAAGAAACATCAGTCACAACACATTCAGAAATTGATCCTGACATTCGTATAAAACTACCGTATATGGATATTTTAAAAACAGTATACAACTTTTTAAGAAGCAAGTACAAGCAGAGGACATATTACACCTTGGGAGATATCTCCACCACCTAAACTGAGAAGTAATCCAACTAATCGAAAAGGCAGAAAAACGAAGGCGATAGTTTTAACAACATATCCCTATAAAAATAATTTGCAACAAAGTATTGCTGCTATTAACAAAAAACGGAAGGCCTCAGTTGGACCATCTGCTAAAAACTCGAATAAAAAAAGCATTCCTACTAAACCATTTGCTGATTCAAATTCAAGTGGTGAAAAGAGGAGTTTTCAGACATGCCACCAACAAAAGAAACCTCATGCAAGTATTGCGGAAAATCGTATGGAGATGATACTTTTAGAAGGCCATGGCTCTCCTGTCTTTAATGCGAACAAATTTGGGCTCATGAAAAGTGTATTCCCAACAGAAGTGCTATTTTTATGTGCTCTTCGTGTACATAAGTCTATGAAATTGTGTATTAAAAAATTTAACTAATTTTTAAGTTTTCCATATGAAGTGCTATTTTTTTTTGAGTGTCTTTTAAATAATTATCTTATATTAACTAATGATAATTGAATTTGTTTGAAGTGTTGCAATCCATTTCTCTCCTAATTTGTCAGTTTTTGAAATAAAGTATAATTTTTCAATCTAATATACCTTTCTTATTATTTAAGGATGCGATGCGCGGGTATTGTGGTATACATATACCACATTATCCGACATGGTATACCACATTACCCGCCAATTTTTCCCAGAACTTGTTTATGACTTTTAAGATATTTTTTTTAATATCTGGAATACTTCCAGTTGCAAGACTATTGCGATATGTTTTTTTTTTTGTGTTTAGTACTTGTGGTATCTTACTAGCCTAATTTTGTTGAAATTGCATGCATATTGCAGAGGTTACAGGGGAAAACAAAATAGCTATACCACGATACCCGACTTTACTCTAAAATATGTATCAAAATAAGTATTTCGTCTCTACATTGAACAAAGGAAACAAATTTCAATCATAATATAGTCGCTGGTCATAGCAATTTTACCCTTGCAATACATTTCAAAAAGTAATTTTCTTCTTTTTTTATGATAGTCCTTTTATGAATGAATTTTATAAATGATTTCACAGGCATAAATCTTTTAAATTTTTTTGAAACATTTCGTGGAAAACTTTAAAATTTATATATTATTCTCATAAACATAAGTTTCGGAGTTCTTTATTCTAGTACATAATATGCAAGTTCTTAGTAACTAAATTTTTTAAGAAGGGCTATTTTAGCCACCTTGTTATCATGTGTCCCTGCTCGCCATTTTCGTTGTTACAGCTTCTAAACGATTCCGTTGGAGATTCATTGATATTTTATTTATGAAAAGTGCATTTCATAATCACAATAAGTCAACCCTGAAAATAACAACAATTCCATATTTCTTTTATGCATTTATTGAAAACTTTATCTTCAGAAAAAGGTTACTTTGATTATTCCAAAAAGAAATGTTATCTACTTACACAATTGCTTAGAAAAATGATCCTTTTGTTTCCACTTTTCTTCATGGCTTCATTTCAGCACTGCTTACTCGTTTTTGCTTCGCTGCTGCGCCTCTATTGCAGTAGCGACATCGCAAAAAATAAGGGTGATTTTGTTGACATTCACGTACGTACATGATCTGCAACCCAAATGAACAGGAAATTCTCAAAATAAATATGATATCACTACAAAAACTATTATTTACAAGAAAGTTTTATATTTAATTTAAAAAAATTAATATTTGAAAACTAAGAATATTAGTTAAACAGAAAATTAATATGTAGGACGGCGTTGTTAACTGAACGATTGCGGCCGAATACTGAATTGTTTTCTTTTTCGCTTACCAAATTTCGCTTTTACGAAATTTTTAGAAAAGGGGAGTAGCGCCGCCAACACAAATTTTTAAATTTCGACTGTTAATAACTACAGAACCGTTTATGCTAGAATAACGAAATTTTGCAGGAAGTAGTGGCCTATAGAAAATAAGTGAAGTCGCTTTTCGGCCACGCCTACTTTATTATAAAAGTTATCTGAAAAGGAGGTAGAAATCCTGAACTGCCCATATCTCATTGACTGATACAGGTAGAAAGATATAATTGGAAAGTGGGCGGTTCCACGCAAGCGAATTTCAAATTCGACTGTTAATAACTTCAGAACGGTGTACGGTAGAATTACGAAACTTGATAAGAGGTATACCATAGTAATGTAGAGTACGCCCACGGAAAATAAGTAAAATCGGTTATTGTAGCCCTCGAAGGTCCGATGTTCTGATCGGGCAGCGAGCTTTGTCTCCTGTATCGTAGCAATTTTAATATTTTGCTGCTTCATTAAGTTTATTATTTCGTTCTCTCTCTCTATGGCGCGATATACAACAGGTATATCATCATAAACCTCCTAAGAGATTTTTGCGCCAAGCTTCTCTTCCAATTTGTGGTTTGCCGATTTGAATTTTCCCTACAAATTGGTGGGACCTACAGTTTTTTGCCGACTCCGAACGGCATCTACAAAGGAGACGAATTTTTGCTGAGAAGCCTGTCATGGCAGAAATACACTCGGAGAGTTTGCCAAACCACTGCCGAGGGACGACCCCGTTTTGAAAAACTTTTTTTCAAATCACTTTTGATGTTACCTGTACCAGGGCTCGAACCATGGACCTTCGGTGTGGTAGGCCGGCAACACTACCTTCACACCACGGCGGCCGTTGCAGTTTAACTGCATAACGCAAAAGTGCAAAGGGGGAAGCATTGTCACGCTGGGAGTCAAGAACTAGTGCCTATGCTTAGGTGAAAGCAGGCTATGTCGCTCGCGTCGTCGTAATTTAGAAGGCGAAGAACCCGGACCTCCCCAAGAAGGAGCCGAAACCACTCACGTTGTAGGCTGCGCAGCTTGACAACTTGGCGCACTCACGTATCAGTCCATAAATTCCTGTTTCCAAGTACAGAGCATACTCGCAGGTGACATAATCCAAGGCATGAGTTGCAATGAACGTAGAAATTGGTGGTGGGGTGGAGGAGCGCTGTCGCTCCGCACTTTTCTCTTTACAATAAAGTATGCCAAAATTTGCTTCCTCAGGAAGAAAATACGCTAAGTTATTGGCAATATACTTAAAAATTTACCCAAGCTTCATAAAATTTGGATAGTCGCCAAAAAAGTCGCCATCACCAATTTTCATAATGTATGTAAAAAGACCATGTGACGGTGCAACATTGGATCGAAGTTGGCCACGGGATGCCCTAGGGCGTGAACAGTCAGAGGCCACGAAAGTTTTGAAGAAACTAGAGGGTCTGTGTGTGGAGGGATTTAGCCCGGAGCAACTTGTTTTGTGCAGCCATCTTTTACATTCGGAACATTGGACGAAGTGTGAACGTTTAACGTTAATCTTCTTCCAGCAAACGCAGCAGATCCAATCACTTGATCCCGGGTTGGGGTAAACACCCGCCCGGAGCAAGAGAATATTGAGCAGCCCTGCTGCAAGGAGCTGCTCGCAGGATAACAATTTTAGGGGAAAACAGATAAGTTACCTAGGGTTACATTGAAATAACAGCCCTTGGCCATTTCGGTATGATGGAACTGCTTATAGCAGATGGTGTTTAGCCGGGGGTATGGGTGTCGCCTCTCAATGGACTATTTCTCTCCTATCCCGTGGCCTGTGAACTCACAACCGTTCGCTGTGATCAAGACCCGTGGCTATCTTTGCATATGCAGGACCACGGTAGGGTTGGCACAGGTCCTTGTTCAGTGCCAGAATGCAGCATTAGTCAGGAGTTATCTCAACTGAAGGTGCAACACTAACTTAATGGCTACGTACTTCGAACGTACTTGCAGACCTGCTAGGGTTTTAATGAGACGGCGATGATGGCAATGCCAGCCATTTCGCCAAGGTGTTACCCTTGGTCACTGAAGCGTCAGGCTATCGATATCGCCAGCCCATACAATACTTTTCCTAATCTTATTCCTGAGTGTAAGGGCAGCATCCACTCGCCCTTTCAAAGAGTATGTGGCCTTCCAGACCACACCTTGACGTATCGCCGTTGGAGTTAATCGTTTTGGTTCATCCTGGCTATTTCATTTCCTCAGTACCAGCCATCTTCTTTTGTAAAGCGTTCCTGTATGCCCACCTGGTAGGACACCGATACCTGCCTGGGATACAACTGCTTAGCTGATTGTTATTATTCGTGCCTAAATACGATAAATGCTATCAATCGTCAAAACGACGAGCCGAACTGCGTTTATTGTTTACTAGCAGACCTGGCACATGTTGCCCTGCCCAAAATTTGACTTGCCTCTGTTGAACAGATTATACACTCAGTCTTCGACTAGCAGTCATACCGTACAGTCGCTGTGTGTATACTATTGTTGACCAAATTCTTGTTTCGTAGTAAAAAAAAAAAAAACAAAAACCAACAACAAGCCG
This sequence comes from Merzomyia westermanni, assembly GCA_949987695.1. NCBI lineage: Eukaryota > Metazoa > Arthropoda > Insecta > Diptera > Tephritidae > Merzomyia > Merzomyia westermanni. The sequence goes on from OX465289.1 coordinate 78,820,049, forward strand.
GTTTCTATTCTTGGTGTCTCCGATACGTTAAATTATCGCGTGTGTACAAGTCAATTCTCGGTTATGGCCCCGGGGGCCACAAGACTGGGGGATAATAGATTTGCTCTGTTATCCCCCCCTAGCCGTGCCAAGAGAAAAAAACTGTGAATATCACTGAGGAATATCCTCAACTCCCTGTGACAAAAAAAGATGAACCTAAATTTGTTACATTAAAGCCCAAAGACACCAATAAATCCTTCTCCGACTATTCAGTGTTCGCGGTACATAACTCGTTACTTACAATATGCAAGGAAATTAATTCCATTACCCAACAATCCGACGGCAGTTTGGTAATCCTTGTGAAAAACCGTGACTACGCCAAAAAGTTCCTCACAGCTCAAATGTTACCTGGCCTATGTGAAATCTCTGCCAGTTATCACGAAAATCTCAACTGTGTGAAAGGCACTGTATATGCACCGTTCCTGAACAACGTCCCAGAAAACGAAATCGTAGAAGGGTTGAAAGATTATAATGTAACCAGCGTTTACAAATTCCAACGTACTATTGAAGGAGATAAAAAGCATACAGGAGTCATTTTAATATCTTTCGACACCTATTTCCTCCCGGATAAGATCGACATAGCTTGGATCGACCCTATTACCCGAACCCGATGAGATGCAAAAAATGTCAAGTATTGGGGCACACGATGAAATTCTGTAAAAATCCGGAAGCCTGTGAAAATTGTAACCTCACCCCTCATACTCCTGCTCCCTGCACTAGAATTTTCTGTGCCAACTGTGCAGGCGAACACGCAGCCTCATCCAATTCGTGCCAGAAATACCAACAAGCGAAAGAAATCATGAAAATCAAAACCCAAGAAAAATGCACTCTACGAGAAGCTAACAAAATCTATAAAGAACGCAACCCCTTCGTCCCTACCTCCAACTCTTTTGCCAATGCAATCAAAGAAAATAGTACGAACGAAAATCCCACGAAAGAAGCAATCAAATTAACACAAAATGTAATATCCAGCACATTACACCAACATTCAAAAACAATCTCACCGACAAAATCAACACCAAACAATGAACAAGAAGAAAACCAAACCAGTTTTTCCTCCGCCTACACCACCACCAATTATCAACATCAACCTAGCGACACAACAGAAAACTCAATCGACACTACTATCGCAAAAGCTACTCAAAATAATTACTCTCACATTCCGTCATCCTGCTTTGAAAATTATACAGTTTCCTATAACACTCAGAGCCCTGCTCTTAACGATGCTCCGAATGAGATGGAAACCGAAACAACACAACAATCAATTTATTACAACCACTCAACTAGTAACCTACACCTTTCCAACAACATCAACGAAATCATCAACTCTACTTCAGCACTCAGTGAAGATATAACATCAAGAGACACTCAATTTAACCCAAATTAAAATTATTATATACTCAACAACTAACCTCGCTCATTTATATATATATACGTATTCTTAAACTTTTTTTTTTTTTTTTAAGTTTAACATGGTAAAAATTTTACAATGGAATATCAGAGGATATTTCAATAATTATAATGACCTACATTTAATCATTCGGGATTTTAATCCCGATATAATTTGTTTGCAAGAAACCAAGGTTCCCTTAAACGCAAACAACTGCATAGTCCCCAAGTCATTTATTGGCTATTTTACAAACTCCCCTCATAACAGTAGATCCAAAGAAGGTACCGCCACTCTAGTTAGACGTAGTCTTCCGCATAAACTACTTTACCAATCCACTATGATTCAATCTATTGCAATAGAAATTAACATTTCCTCTCCAATTACTATGATAAACACATACATTCCCCCGTCGCAAAACTTCAATGAATCTGATATTTGCTCCCTACTTTCCAGATCAAGTGGACCTCCACTCTTGGTGGGAGACTTTAATGCCTGGAGCCCTTGGTGGGGATCCAACACATCAAACGCACGAGGTACAACAATAGAAAATGTTATCATGTCTGAAAGCCTAACCATCCTAAATGACGGATCCCCAACCCATTTCTCCACCCATAAATCCTTTACTCATATCGATCTGACACTTATCTCTTCGCAGCTGAGTCCCAAATGTCACAGGCAAAGGGTCGACGACCTGTTTGGTAGTGATCACTACCCACTAGTCACAGAAATTTCGCTTAACCTTCCTCCCACTAACCTTAGAAAAAGTCCCAAATTTAAGACGGATGCAGCGGATTGGTGCCTATATCAATCCCGATGTGAGAGAAATTTCAAAGAATGGACGTCCTCTAATATCCATCAGCTGACGGCGAATATAACCAAAGCCATCAGATCTGCTGCCAATATCACCATACCCCAAAGCAACACCTCCTCGATTCGTAATTACTCTGCATGGTGGAGTAGGGACCTGAACGACCAAAGGGAAATAAAGCAGAAACTCTGGCACGCCTACAAACAATCCCCTTCTCTAGAACTCTTGGTAGACTATAAAAAAGCAAATGCGTTATTCAGAAAGGCTGTCAAAGAAGCCAAAAGGAAAGCCATCGCCAAATTCACTGCGGACATTAATCCGTCATCTCAGCCAAAGAAAATCTGGGCTAAAATTAAAGCTCTTACAGGAATTCCAGCCCCACCTATAAACCAGATCCAACTTCCCGACTGTACTCTGACAGCTGCGTCTGATATAGCGAATGCATTTGGTAGGACCTGGTCACATTACGCTGAAAACTCCAACTTTCCAACAGAATACATTTACCGCAAAGCTTCAGTGCTATCACAGCCCTACGAACCATCAGATGTATCAAGACAGGCTCTCTCCCTGGAAGAAAAATTCTCTTTCACTGAAATGGAAGCTGCCCTTCAGCATGCCAAAGGTAAAACGCCGGGCAGAGATCGAATATCCAATGCTGCGTAATCTCCCTAAGTCCTCCAAATATTCCCTTCTATCATTGTATAATAAAATCCTTGACCTCGGAACTTTCCCTCATACTTGGTTATCTGCTTGCATTATTCCTATCCTGAAGCCAAACAAACCCCTAGAACTAATTAGCAGCTACAGACCAATATCCCTTCTTTCATGTCTTAGCAAAACGCTCGAGAAAATGATAGCGCAACGTCTTATGTGGTTTATCTCGAAAAACGGCCTCGTTAGTCAAAACCAAGTAGCATTTAAAAGAAAACATGGGGTTCTTGACTGCCTACTTCCTCTTCAACACTTCATTACTGATGCGCTTTCCACCAAAAACCATGTAACTATTCTCTCAACAGACTTCGAGAAGGCCTTCGACCGCATTGGGCCCCATGCTGTCCTGGAACAACTTATCGCCTGGCGTACGGGACCAAAGATATACAATCTCATCAGATCATTTCTTACGGGGCGCAAATTTCAAGTCAAAGTTAATGGAGAATCCTGTCACCCATTTCCCATGGACAATGGAGTCCCCCAAGGTTCTCCACTGTCCGTGGTACTGTTTACAATAGCCTTCGAAAAACTCAATAAAATAGCTCTTAGCTTTAAATCTCTAGACTTCCGTATCTATGCTGATGATGCAATTTTCTACACCAAAGATAAAGAAAACACAAAAGCCGAAAGTAACTTCACGAATCTACTGCAAGAAATTAATTCCTGGGGACAATACTCAGGCACGGTACTAACCTACAACAAATGTAAGTTACTACATATATGCCGGAAGACAAACTGCCAAGCTTTGAACCTAGTTATCGACAATAGTCCCATAGAAAATGTACCTGAACATAAAATATTAGGAGTAACATTCGACAATAAGTATACATTTAAACAGCACTGCACCTTATTGAGGAAAAATCTTGTTACCAGGCTCAACATCATTAAGTATTTGTCATCGAGACACCTTCAGATTCATCAAAATACGCTCGTAAACATCACTCGCTCTTTAATATTATCTAAAATAGACTACGCCCTCCCCATTTACGGCTGGTGTGCTAAAAGCCACCTCAACCTCCTCAACTCTCCCTATCACGCAGCGGTCCGACGTAGTCTCAATGCCTTTCCGACCTCTCCAGCCAAAGCTATTCTGGCTGAAGCTGGCCTACCATCCATTGTTGAAAGAAGAGAAAGCTGTACATTGAAACTTATACCAAAACTATTAAATACTACAAATAAACCTTTATTCGGCACGTTTAAAACGGCTTTTCGCCATAAACGCTCTTTTAAAACATTGTCGGCCATCCGTCGATGCGTTTCTAGCAGCAAAGCCCCCGGTATCTCTCTGCCTTCAACCTGTTTGAAAGTCAGTAGTCAGCCGCCCTGGGAACTCTCATCCTCAGCTGTAAACATTGATCTGAATGCCCTTCGTAAAACTAACACGAGCTCTCTAGTATTCAAACATCGCTTTGAAGAACTACTTCACTCGCAAACCCTTAACGGATGGGTACCAATCTTTACTGACGGCTCTAAAACCGACCATAGCACGACATTTGCGGTAGTACATAGGGATGGTTCACTAATATCTAACGGCATGCTGACCACAAATTGCTCTATTTTCTCAGCTGAGGCACTGGCCATCCTCAAAGCTTCAGAGTACGCAACCACCAACAGAGGAAAGTTTCTAATTTTCACAGATAGTATGTCAGTCTGCCTAGCATTAAAAAACATTTTTAATGAGGATGATGAGAGAGTTTCACGAATCAGAGCAAATCTAATCAGATACGCAAACAAGGTAAAAGTTTTATGGATCCCTAGCCACATAGGCATACTTGGTAACGAGTATGCGGACTCAGCGGCCAAAAACACTTATTATAACCCCACCATCTCATACAACACATTCTCTAAAAAAGATACCCTCAACATTATCGACAGCCATCTGGCACATCTTAAAAAAATTGAATGGTCGCAATTAAACCATCCTTACACCCTTATCAACCCACAATGCGAGAAATCAGTATTCCCATCAACCCTTTCCAAACATCATATCACCATATTTATACGTCTCAGGCTCAGGCACACCAGAATATCCCACGAGCATATACTACTTGGCACCCCCCCCGCGGCTTGTCGGTTGTGCGGAGATATTCTCTCAATTGACCACATTCTTGATACCTGCCCATCACTAGGCACCATACGGCGAACCATCTTTGGAAACACAACCCCTTCAACACTATTAAGAAACGTCACCTACAATAATGCGATCAGCTTGTACAACTTTATCAAATGTATAATTATGTTAGACTATATTTAATTTATATATGTAATTTATCCACTCGAATATATGTATAGCTAATAATAAGCCACAGGTAAAACAGCAAGCACTGAAGGCCCTCGCAGCCAGTGTGCTAATATTATTAGGGGTATATTGTATATTTCCCCAACAAATAATAATAAATAATAGATTATACACTCTTCCCTCTGCATTCGGTGCTTCCACTTCATTTTTCTTTTATATCTTCTATTTTTTCTACTTTTCCTTTTCCCTCACCCTCTTTTCCTGTTAGTTTTTTTACCCTCTACATTTTTCTCTAACACCTCCTATACATCTGAAGCTTTCTATTCCTAATACCATTCTTCTCTCTTTTCCACTTTTCTAAGATATAGCCAATTGACTTTTTTTGGTCTTGGTACCGCTTACTTTTTTTTGACACATGTCGAACTCAAATCTATCTTATAAATAAAAGTGAATGTGGGTCTGTGTGTCTGTGTGTCCTTTATATGTGTCCAAAGTGCTCAACCGATTTTTATAAAATGTTCACAGTATATTCTTGGGATCACAGGTTAAAGCATAGGCTATATATAGTTTCGCAAAAGTGGGCGGTGCCACGCCCCCAGACATAAAATTACAATTCGTCATAACTCCAAACTTATTTGGTCTAAATCAATGATATTTGAATATATATGTGTGTTTTAGTAAAGATTTACATACTTTTGGAAAAGTGGGCTGTGCCACGCGCACATATTTTGCCTTTTGTTTGTGATTCATTAATGTGCCCAACTTTTTAGTAGTTCTATGAAACTTTCACGATAGGTTCAGAAGGTCGATGGGTACGTGAAAGTTAGTCAATATTTACAAAGTTTTGGAAAAATGGGAGAAGCCACGTTAAAATTTTGTGTTTTGTTTGTGTCCTCAATGTCTAAAATTTATCCAGGCTATTTAAAGTAGCAATTCGGCATAGCTAGTAATTAATTTGGTTCAAGTTAATGATAATTTATATACAGATATGTGTTCTCAATATCAAAAAACCTTGGAAACAGAAAGCAGTACCAGGATCAAATAAAAGGAAATTCGATATATCTTCTAAACTATGTATATATCAGTACCAGCCGAGGAAATGGGACAAGAGGGGGAGAAAGAATAGAAATTTGAGATATAGAGGTGGTTTTACGGGAAAATTAAGAGGGTAAAAAAGAGTAATGGAATGTGGGTATGGAGGAAAAGCAAAAGCTGAAAGAAAAAGGAGATAAGAATAAATGTAGAAGAAGCGAAAAGCAATTTGTTAAATGTAGGCAAGCTAATTTTTAGGCAGGACAACGTCTGCCGGGTCTGCTGCTATAAAATATTTTCGAAAATACAAAAAAGTGATAATAAGTAAGCAATACCGCCCACTTTTGATTAATTAAAATTTAGAAATATTATTAATCATAAATCAAAAACCGTTCAAGATATCGAAAGGAAATTTGGCGCACAGATTTCCATGAATACAAGGAATGTTCCGGGAAAAAATGGGCGAAATCGGTTAAGGTCCACATCCATTATGATATGAAAGATTTTAAAAAGGATCATAGATATATTTAAAAGGCAATAACTTTGCGTAAAATAGCTTAATATCATTTCTATTTCACTTTCAAAATGTTCTTGACCGAAGAAATTCGAAAACTTTAATTTTCGAAAATGGGTGTGGCCCCGACCCCTTTTATAGTGGATTGTTTCACAAAACTGGGGAAATTAGGGATCTTAGTGTTATCTTTGATTGTAAGCTTTCTTTCAGCAACCATATAAGTTATATAACATTTAAATTATATTCTATGCTCGGTTTTGTGAGGCGAAATGCTATTAAGTTCACTGGCCTATGTTAGGTCTCATCTTCAATATGCTGTCTGTATTTGGAGACCAAGTAAATAGAATTAAGCGAATACAGAAAGTTTTTCTCAAATATGCTCTTCGACCATTAAACCTCTCTGATCCGATACCATCCTACTCTGCTCGTCTTATGCTTTTAAATCTTAAATCTTTGGAAAATCGTAGATGTATACTGTGCCTATCATTCACTTATAATATTACTAGCATTTACCCGCGGCTCCGCTCGCATCAAAGAATTAAGCAAAATAACTAAGCTTCTTTTGAAAACATTTTTATTTATCAAACAGATAAGTTTTAAATTTCACATGTTCCTTAAAATAATGATATACAAAAAACCTTAAATAATCAGGTTACACACCAAATATTAAACATTTCTTAGCAGCACTTGTAAACAATTACATTAACACAGAGCACCAACTTCTAATACAGGATTCTAAACAAAAGCCAAAGCTATTAGTTATTTTTCAGATCAAATTGAAGAAGAGATGCATACAGAACAAACCGCAAGAGCTTCTTAAATTGTATTAATATATAAACACTCATAAAAGTTTAATTTTTACGAAACAGCGAAGCAACCAAAATATGAAGAATTGCTAAACTTGCTAAAAGGATATTTTCCGCGGAAACGATATCAATATCTTTAAAATGCACAACTATTTTGCTCAAACGTTACAAAAAATTTACTCAAAATATTTGATTTTATGTTTGACAGGTGACGATTTACTCATATTTATTAACGACGACAATAGCCCGGCCCACATTCAAAGCGACGACTGCGAACGACAACGGCGAAAGACCGAAGCTTGACGATAATTGCCGCCAAGCACCGACGACATGACAATAATGAAAGCGGCAACGACAGTTCTGCATTAGCTCAAACAACAGCAAAAAAAATTTAGAAAGAGGTATTGCATGTGTAAAAAAAACATAAAACTAATCAATTTCAACACATATTTAAAGCAATTTGCATATATATTGCACGACCGTCGCTGTCAAATTAGAAATAGATCTAATCTGGCGACAGCGGCATTCATTATTGATTGCCGATTTGTCGTGTTGTGCCCAAAAGATTCTTCCACATAAGAACATGTATAAAAATTATTTGACAGATGCCGCACCGTCGTTGTCGTCTTGAATCTGGTTTCCCTAAATGACACAAAAAGTTACGAAAACGCAAAAAAAATTGGTATTGTATGTATAGCAAGGCGAATTCATTACATGAACGTTATTTTCTTTTGAACTGACATTTTTGAACATGCTAAATTCGCTTTGCTCTCACCTTATATGAATTCGCCTTGATCTATAGTAACTAAACTTATTAAAATCATAGCAATTAGTTTTTAAAAGTATTTTTGCAACTCAGTTATCGATTAACTTATATAACGAAACATAGCAGTATCGGTTAGTTTATTGAAATATCGAGAAGTCCATATGAATCTTTGGCCTTTCCGTTTCGTGTCATATCCATATTTAATGCAAAACTTAGAATTTTCAGGGCTTTTGCATTTTGACCGATAGCTCAGTTATCGATTAATTTATAGAAATATTGCAATGTCCAAACGAAACCTGTGGCCTTCCCCTTTCGTTTGATGCCCATATTTTATGCAAATTTAGGCGTTTTGGAGCAACCACATTCTGACCGATAACTCAGTTATCGATTAATTGATCGAAATATTGCAGAGTCGAAAAGAATACTGTGGCCTTCCCCCTTTCGTTTGATATCCATATTGTATGCAAATTAAGGGGTTTTGGAGCAACCACATTCTGACCGATAACTCAGTTATCGATTAATTGATCGAAATATTGCAGAGCCAAAAAGAATACTGCGGCCTTCCCCTTTCGTTTGATATCCATATTGTATGCAAATTCAGGGGTTTTGGGCGACCCCATTCTGACCGATAACTCAGTTATCGATAAAGTTATCAAAATATTGCAGGCTCCAAAAGAATAATGTGGCCTTCCCCATTCGTTTTATACCCATATTGTATGCAAATTTAGGGGTTTTAGGGTAACCACATTCTGACCGATAAATCAGCTATCGATTAATTGATTGAAATGTTGCAGCGTCCAAAAGAATCCTGTGACCTTCCCCTTTCGTTTGATACCCATATTGTTTGCAAATTCAGGGGTTTTGGAGCAACCACTTTCTGACCGATAACTCAGTTATCGAAGAATTGGTCGAAATATTGCAGAGTCCAAAAGAATACTGTGGCCTTCCTCCTTTCGTTTGATATCCATATTGTATGCAAATTCAGGGGTTTTGGGCGACCCCATTCTGACCGATAACTCAGTTATCGATAAAGTTATAGAAATATTGCAGGGTCCAAAAGAATAATGTGGCCTTCCCCATTCGTTTTATACCCATATTGTATGCAAATTTAGGGGTTTTAGGGTAACCACATTCTGACCGATAAATCAGCTATCGATTAATTGATCGAAATATCGCAGAGTCCAAAAGAATCCTGTGACCTTCCCCTTTCGTTTGATACCCATATTGTATGCAAATTCAGGGGTTTTGGAGCAACCACATTCTGACCGATAACTCAGTTATCGAAGAATTGGTCGAAATATTGCAGAGTCCAAAAGAATACTGTGGTCTTCCCCCTTTCGTTTGATATCCATATTGTATGCAAATTAAGGGGTTTTGGAGCAACCACATTCTGACCGATAACTCAGCTATCGATTAATTGATCGAAATATTGCAGAGTCCAAAAGAATCCTTTGACCTTCCCCTTTCGTTTGATACCCATATTGTATGCAAATTCAGGGGTTTTGGAGCAACCACATTCTGACCGATAACTCAGCTATCGATTAATTGATCGAAATATTGCAGAGTCCAAAAGAATACTGTGGTCTTCCCCCTTTCGTTTGATATCCATATTGTATGCAAATTCAGGGGTTTTGGGCGACCCCATTCTGACCGATAACTCAGTTATCGATAAAGTTATCAAAATATTGCAGGCTCCAAAAGAATAATGTGGCCTTCCCCATTCGTTTTATACCCATATTGTATGCAAATTTAGGGGTTTTAGGGTAACCACATTCTGACCGATAAATCAGCTATCGATTAATTGATTGAAATGTTGCAGCGTCCAAAAGAATACTGCGGCCTTCCCCTTTCGTTTGATATCCATATTGTATGCAAATTCAGGGGTTTTTGGGCGACCCCATTCTGACCGATAACTCAGTTATCGATAAAGTTATAGAAATATTCCAGGGTCCAAAAGAATAATGTGGCCTTCCCCATTCGTTTTATACCCATATTGTATGCAAATTTCGGGTTTTAGGGTAACCACATTCTGACCGATAAATCAGCTATCGATTAATTAATCGAAATATTGCAGAGTCCAAAAGAATCCTTTGACCTTCCCCTTTCGTTTGATACCCATATTGTATGCAAATTCAGGGGTTTTGGAGCAACCACATTCTGACCGATAACTCAGCTATCGATTAATTGATCGAAATATTGCAGAGTCCAAAAGAATACTGTGGTCTTCCCCCTTTCGTTTGATATCCATATTGTATGCAAATTAAGGGGTTTTGGAGCAACCACATTCTGACCGATAACTCAGCTATCGATTAATTGATCGAAATATTGCAGAGTCCAAAAGAATACTGTGGCCTTCCCCATTCGTTTGATACCAATATTGTATGCACATTTTAAGGTTTTAGGGCACCAAATTGCATAAATTCATTGGATAAAATACATTTTTGGGCTAGTTGGGTCACATTAGTGCCCATAACTCCATAACCATGTGAGGTATTGAGATTTCATGAAACTTGTTACCTATCCGAGACATCGGGAAATAAGTGTGCAAAATTTCGTACAGATCGGTTCTGTAGTTTGGGCGTGAAAACGGTTCAAACACACTCACTCACTCACAAACTTACGCTTTTATAATATAAGTAAGATTAATGGTCTTGTTGACTGTGCATGCTTGTTTGAAAGAATTCGATTTAATGTTCCAATGAGGTCTCTCCGGAACCATTATGCTTTCTATTGGGATAATTTAAAAACAAATTATGCTTGCAATGCTCCCATTATTCGTGCTATTCGTAAGTTTAACTCCGTAAGTAATTTAGTTGCCTTGGATTTTTCTGTGCCCAGGTTTAACTTTATGATAATTTTAAATTTTGCTTTTTAGAACTCAAAGATATTTATGTGGATATAGGCCCCGCCTTCTCGTTGCCTTTTGTGGAGCATTTCCCAATATGACAGTTAGTGTCCAGCGCATAGGCATACCGTTGAATTATTAGAAACAAGTATATATCAGCCCGAAGATTACAGGAATTAAAGGAGGAAGTGGCTAGAAAACTATAAGAGGCGGTTGCATTAGCGCTAGAAAATTTAAGGAACGACAATCGAGTCCATAACCCATATGGTGGCGGAATAATACCGACACCCAATGAAAGGCAAAACATGGAAAATTACAATACAAAGTCACAAAATAGGGAGAGACCTGAAAATGTAATATGTAGGAGGCAATACACCGCTACTGAGACCAATAACACTGGTCTATAGCCAAAGACCACCAGAAACGTGATTGTTCATTATCTTCGAACCTACAGGGCCTATCGAAAAGTTTTGTAAGCAAATTTTATTAGCTTTTAAATTTTTCAAACCGTTTTGGAATTGCTCAATTTGTTCTTGAGATATACATGATTAAGTGAAGCCATCTATTTTTTTGTTTTTTTTTTGAAATAACGGTAAATCGTAAATATCTCAAAAACGGTACCTAGAATCAAAAATAACCTCGATTTTCGGAATCAGGGGGTGGTTTTACATACGATTTTCATATTCGCGTCTCTGGTGGAGAAAAAAAGTTCAAATTTGTAGACCAGTGTAATCAATAGTCAACAAAGGCAATGGCAATACGAGTAGCTGTGAAACACATGAACAGCAGAATCGTAACAGCATATCTCAACGATCATGTTACATCCTTTAATATGCTACAAACGGCAATTTATGCAGCAGCCGTTGCTTTATCACGATGTATAGGCGGAAAAATTAAGCCCCAAAATACAAAGAAGAGCATAAAAGGAAAAGCTGTTCCATCTTGGAAACAACTTCTCGAGCACAATTTGGCGAACAACTCAAAACACAGCAGGTAACAGAAGTGGAAAAATTCTGTAGTTGTTCAAACAAATTCAAGAAGCCTATAATTTCAAGACATAATTTACTAAATGAAACGGCCGATAATTTGAGCGATGCTGGTCTACAAAACAAAACTGTAAAGGTAAACCGATTGCGTCAATACACATTATCAGAGAAACGTAAAGTCAACTCGACTTTTCAAAGAAACAAAAAATATTTCTACAAACGGCTTCGAAACAACGTTGAGGCTGCTGAATATGAAAATCAATATGGACTCAATCCGTGAGGCATAATGCTAGTACCGCTTGAATAAGAAAAGAATAGCAGAAGGCGGACAGATTTTAAAATATTGAAAACGTAACTGTATCCTAGAGGAATATAAGTGATGCAATCAGATACAGGCATAACTGGAAAGCCACGTGTTCTGACAATATCCATAACTATTGGATTAAAAAATTGCTCTGCAAACATATACAATGTGGCGCAAAAGTAATCCTCCTATCAGAAAATGCTATAAATTTTGCGATTGGCCCCTAAAGTCAGTTCTGTTTTGACATTTGTGTAGTAAACACATGCGCTACGCTAAACGATGTTACGCTACACTGCTCCAGAACGCGGAATATTGCTGACTATTTATTTGACCAATAATCGGTCGGGGCCAAACGGTTACTGTGAATGGTGAGCGCTACAGAGCAATGATCAACGAGTTCTTTTTGCCGCAACTTGATGAATTGGGATTGGAAAACATGTGGTTCCCACAAGACGGTGCAACAGCACACACTGCACGTGCCACAACCGATATGCTGAACATCGGAAGCTTACTTTTGAGCCACCTTGTATATTTTACGCATCGTTTTTACAAGACAACACTCTGAAAGATACCCTGCAGTCAATTCTACTAGTTTTATACTAGTTTGCCAAACCGGCTCAACTAGTTCGAGTTTTGTAATTTTTCCATATTAGCAACTGGTATTTTTAACACGGCGATGTCCTACGAGATGGCATTTGTCCGCATCTGCATCAGCACCATACCAATTGGCATACTAGTCAGTCTCTGCATCAGTAATATACCAGATGACATACTAGTCATCATATACATCAATTTGATTGGTAGACTAGTAGTCTGTATATAAATCAGGATCATACCAGTTTACAAACTAGTCAGTACATACCCCAAAATCATACCAGTCGTCATACTAGTCGGAATATTATTCAGCATCATAACAGTCACTCTACCACTTCCCTGTAGGTAAGATAATTTTTGGTTTAAAAACACACGAAAATTACAAAATTATATTACAAACCACTTTATTGAAAATTCATATATCAGATATAAAATTATATCTATAAAATATAGTCGCTATTCATAACAATTTTACCCTTGGAAAACATTTCTAAAAAGCAATTTTCTTCTTTTTTATAATAGTTTTTTTTTGATTGAATTTTAGAATTGATTTCACAGGCATACATCTTTAACTTTTCTTAAAACATTTTATAGAAAGTTTTAAAATTTAAATATTAATCTCAGATAATCCATACTTGTAAAAATATGTTGTTGTTGTTGTTGTTAACAGTGCTTCGCCCTGCCCAATGGGCTCGATCACTCTAAATTGTCATCAGGCTCTTCTAACGGAAGTCCGACGAAACGCGCAGTTTCCACAGGGTTGGACCAGAGTGATGTAGGTGTTAGAAGAGTGGGTTCAACTGAACAGGAGAAGAGATGCATAGTATCATGAGGGGTCATACCACTTGCAGGGCATGTATTTGGTATGGTAGGGTTCAGTGTGGATAAGTAAGAAATTAACCTATTACAATATCCAGAGCGAAGTTGTACTAGTATGACTCTAGTTTCCCTCGGAAGTACACGCTCCTCTTCAGCCAATTCAGGTGGTTGAGTATTAATAACGGGATTCACAGGCCGAGATCTGAGAGATCTGTCTACCGACTCGGTGTGGAGGTCATTTAGAGCCCGTCTATGGTTCCGCAGATCAAACGGCAAAGAGATATGATGCCGGATCTCATCGTAATGCTTACGGAGATATCTCCTTATGTCTCTGGGGGGCGGTGCTACATCCAAAAGATGTCGGTTTGGATGACTAGGTTTATGACAGTTCAGAAGGAACTGTCTACTCAAGAGTTCCGCGTGCTCTTGAACATTGAGCAATTTTGACTCTTGATGGAGGTGAGACTCAGATGACATAAGCAGGCATCCCGTAGCAGTTCTGATGGCGGTGTTTTGGCAGACTTGCAATTTCCTCCAGTTGGTGTCAGAAAGATTGGGCGACCATATAGGCGCAGCATAGTCAATAACCGGCCGGCTAATAGCCTTATATGTAGCAAGCAATGTTTCTTTGTCTTTTCCCCAAGTACTGCCGGCCAGTGACTTGAGGATCTTATTGCGGCTCTGTACCATTGGTGCTATTGCGGCGGTATGACCAGCGAAGGTGAGGCCGTTGTCAAATGTCACACCCAAGATTTTTGGGTGGTTGACAGTAGGTAGAGGTACTCCGTCTACGTGGACCTTTAACTCTTGCCCCATCTGCGCATTCCATGTAGTAAACAGGGTCGCCGTAGATTTAGTCGGAGACAGGGTCAGATTACGCTCGCTGAAGAAGCTGGAAAGGTCATGGAGGTAACTGTTGATTCTAATACAGAGTTCATCAATGGAAGGACCCTTGCCCGAGGCCATTATCGTGCAGTCGTCAGCGTAGGAAACAATGGGGACTCACTCTGGTGGGGAGGGAAGTCTCGAAATATAGAAATGAAACAAAAGGGGAGAGAGAACACCACCTTGCGGCACCCCTTGTTTTATTCTTCGTGGTCTAGATTTCTTGTTCCTGAATTTGATTGATGCCTGTCGATCATTGAGGTAATTATAGGTCCACATTTTAAGGACGGCAGGGAGCGGTGTCTCTTCCAGATCTCGCAGGAGTGGGGCGTGATTGACCGTGTCGAATGCATTTGATAGGTCAAGTGCCACGAGAACCGTCCTATGGTTTGGTATGTGTTGATCCAAACCAGAATTATTCTGCGTTGTAATGGCATTCAAAGCGGATGTCTTGCTATGATTTTTGCGGAAACCATGTTGATGATCGGCCAATTTTGGATTTGTAACGAAGTAAGGAAGCAGAATGGACTCTAGTAATTTCACTACCGGCGGAAGGAGGGATATCGGACGATAAGACTCTCCTAGGTTCGCCGGCTTCCCTGGTTTTAATAGGGGAACTACAATCGCCTGTTTCCATATCTCAGGTATAACGAAGGTAGTTAGAGAGAGATTAAAGAGAGCCGCTAAATAACTCTGTCCCTCGTGGCCAAGGTGTTTGATCATCTTCATGGCGATTCCGTCGGGTCCGATGGATTTTGAGGGTTTGGCCTTCATTATGGCTTCCTTAACCTCTGCGACTGAGACGGCAATGGGCGCAGTAGAGTGTTTGTGTTTGCGCGCACGTCGGAAGGCTCTTCTCTTAGTCCTATCCGCAGGTGGATGCATTATAAACAGCCGGCAAAAGGAGCTCGCGCATTTCCTGGCGTCCGATTTGACGCTGTCGCCGAAAGCAATGGCGACCTTGTCTTTGTGTTTGGTCGGATTGGATAGGGCCTTGACAGTCGACCATAATTTGCCGACTCCGCCGGAGAGGTTGCATGTCTCGAGGTGTTGTTTCCACTTGGTCAGCTTGTGTTCGTTGACGATCCTACGAATTTCCGCATTGAGATCTTTTATTCTGGGATCTGCGGGATTGATAAAAGAGATAAAAATATCTTTACATATAATTAAGGAAATTCACGGAAGATTAGCTTTTTATGGTGAAAATTGTAAGTTTCCGAGTTCTTTTCAGATAACTGGCTTATGAAATTCTAGGTCATAATGCGCAAGTTCTTAGTACTTGAATTTTTTAAAAAGTGGTATTTTAACCACCTCGTCATTGTATGTGCCTCGGCTCGCCAATTTCGTTGTTGCTGCTTTTGAACGCTTCCGTTGAAGATTCATTGGTATTTTTTTTATGAAAACTGCATTCACATTAAATCAACCCTGAAAAATAACAAGTCAAAATTTTTTTTTTTTTGGAATTTTTTTAAAAAATTGTTTTACTAGAAAAAGGTTACTCAAATTTTTCTAAAAAGAAATGTTATTTACTTACACAATTCGTTTCGTTTTTACTTTTCTTCGTGAACATTTGAACATTTCTTATTCGTTGTTGCTTCGCTGCTGCGCCGTAACTTCAATAGCGACGTGGCGAAAATAAGGGTGATTTTGTTGACATGCACGTAGGTACATGGTCTGCAACTCAAATGTACTATTTAAGCCACGAAATTCTAAAAAGGATTATGATTCTACTATCAGAACTATTAGTTACAAGAAAGTATTATATTTAATTTAATAAAAATGAATATTTAAAAACTCAGAATATTAGTTGAATAAAAAATTAAAATTGAATAGAAAATTGAAAACGGCGTTGTTAAATGAACGACTGCGGCCCGAATACTGAATTTTATTCTTTTTCGCTCGTGTATGCATGTATCGACAATTTTAGAGGGTTGTTGCTGCTTATAATAGCGGAAACGTTGCAGTCGCTCAAACTGGTATTAATAAGACCACGAAATTCTAGTTAATGAACTAGAAGGTTTACTAACCAGTTTGACAGTTGACTGCAGGGAAGGAATGCAACTAAAAACACTGCGAAAGACCGCCTTGTCTTCAAACTAAATTTGACAAGGGAGGACGGAATATCGTTCCAATATACATCAGCCCTATAACATGCTAGTATACACTTTACAAACTGTTAACAGCATGTATTGCTAATAAGATTTCCTGCCATTTAGATTCAAAAAAATCTTGGAATACAGCAAAAAAGTTGTGTTAAATACTCCCAGGGCTGCAAGGAGCAGCTTCTTATAGAATCCATTGCAGTGGGACAGACGTACAATGAGCAAAGAAATTTATTTACGGTATATATTGACTATATGAAATCTTATGATAGGTACACTACGTCACTCATGGTTAGTTGAGGTATAAAAAGTGTAAAAAAAAATTCCGAATGTAATTAATATTCTTAAATGTTTAACGAGGTATATTTAATACCTGCATGGGATAGATCACTTTCTACGAAACCATTTAGAAGAGGTATATTACAATAAGATATCCTTAGCCCTATTTGGTTTTGGCACGCGCTCAACCCACCGTCTTCGTTGATGAATAACACCAATAATGGATTTAATATCGCCTGCCTTTTGCGCAAGCTAAATGCAAAAGGCTGAGTGTCCAACATGGAAATGTAATATTCCATAATTTTCCGTTGGCGAATAATAAAAGAACAGTTGAGTTAGAAGCTGATGAAGCTTAAAATATCTAGGTTTTATGCTGGCTAGAAGAATACATCATAATGTGATGATATAGTGCATCACTGACTGCTTTCTGAAAAGAACTAAAGCAATTCTTAAATACTAAAATGATCTGACACACAGTTGGAAAGCCTTAAAAGGGCGACACGAACTCTGCTCACAAAATAGGGGGACATCACTAGAAATTTGCAGTGGAAAGAATAAACTTGGCCAGAAGT
Source organism: Merzomyia westermanni (assembly GCA_949987695.1). NCBI lineage: Eukaryota > Metazoa > Arthropoda > Insecta > Diptera > Tephritidae > Merzomyia > Merzomyia westermanni. The sequence continues at coordinate 78,837,740 of OX465289.1, forward strand.
TTAGGTGGTCGTTGATTAAAAGATATTGAACACCAATGCATAAAGAAAATCTCGATACTTTTTACAGCAGAACTCTCCCTTGCATTTAAATGCTTGTGGAGCTGACAAAAACTGCATGCCTTTAAATTCGGCAAACAGTAATATCAGTGATGTAGAAAGTAATGTTATGAATACGACAGGACTCATTAAAGAGTGGAATATAACAACACTACATGGTAGGCGCCCTCATATATTAAGCCAACCAGGGGTCGAAAACATTGCCTTCAACCTGTGGCTAAAAAATGCAGGGATCTTCATGGAAAATGACGGCCTCATGATCAGGGACGTAACGCTTATTATAGAAATGAGTTAAAGGTCGTATTTACCCATTAAATGAAAATATTGTATATAATTAACCATTATCATAAAAAACATATTTTTGGACGCAATCTTATAAATAACAAGTAAGGACGTCTAAGTTCGGGTGGAAACGAACATTATATACCTAGTAGTGATCTATTATGGCATCCCAATTTACGCAAGTCTACGAGGTGTGTTCAAAAAGTATCACGAATTTTGATTTTTCGCTGGTTACGTATATTCGAATTTCGAATTTTTTGTGGCGTTATGTTGGTACTCATGTCTCTCACTTATGCCGACAAGCTCGGCCATTTTGAATGTTCAGTTAATTGTTGACAGCTGCTTTGCTTGCACGTGTTTTGGATCGTCTTCGATTGTTACCTATTCAAAAAAATGGATCAAGAACCTGTATGAAATTTTGTGTGAAAAACGAAATTAAGTGCGCGGATGCATTCCGAATGTTGACTGTGGCATACGGAGAAGCTACCTTGGACCGAAGCAACGTTTATCGGTGGTACAAAATGTTCTCAGAAGGCCGAGAAGATGTGCAAAGAAGAACAAAAATTGGCTTTTGCACCACGATAACGCCCCTGCTCACGCATCGTTGCTTGTGCGCGACTTTTTGGCCAAAAACAACACACTAATGATGCCGCAGCCACCGTATTCCCCAGATCTGGCCCCCTGTGACTTTTTCTTGTTCCCTAAACTGAAGAGGCCCATGAAAGGACGACGTTACGCTTCTCTTGACGAGATAAAGACGGCATCGAAGGAGGAGCTGAACAAGATACAAAAAAATGATTTTTTGAAGTGCTTCGAAGATTGGAAAAACCGTTGGCACAAGTGTATAATATCTCATGGGGATTACTTTGAAGGGGACAAAATAGATATTCATGAATAAATAAATAATTTTTGAAAAAACACAAAATTTGCGATACTTTTTGAACACACCTCGTATTTTAATACTTTCAGTTCGTATTTGCGTTCAAATAGGCAGACGGACAGACAGATAGATGTATCGAGAGACGGACATGGCTACATCAACTCAGCTCAACCTCCTGATCATTTCAGTATACTTTTTAATTGGACTATCTCTTTTTCTTCCCATACGTAAAAACATTTAATGTTTATGAAAGGTATGAAAATCGAAAAAGATATATAACTTCGCTATTGCAGTGGGCTATTAACTACGTGCCCGAATATTTTGCTTGTGTGTTTTCCGATTTATCAAATTTTTGGCAGGAGTATAAAACATACTACTGAGAAGCAGCTGACCAATTTTCATTGAAATATCAAAATTGAAAATAGCAGAAATTTTATGCTAAAAAGTGGGCGGGGCCACGCCTGATTGATATAACTTGCTTAGTTGTAGAAATATCTCTTTTTAAATTTTACAAAAAAAATTTTCACAACTACGGTTAAAAACTGGGCGTGGACATTAACCGATTTCGCCCATTTTTACAACAAACAGTTACCTTTATATATTAAACATTATCACAAAAATTTTTGGCGGAGTTATGGCATACTAACTTTTGTGGAATAATCCACTATAAAAGAAGCGGGGCAACGCCCATTTGCGAAAATTTTTATTTTTTTGATTTCTTAGTTCACGGAAACTTTTAAAGTGAAATATAAATGATGTAAAGATATTATACGCAAAGTTATTGCCTATTTAATATAATTACGATCCTCTTCAAACTCCTTCATATAAAAGTGGGCGTGGACCTCAACCGATTTCGCCCATTTTTTCCTCGAACATTCCTTGCACACCTGGAAACCTGCGTGCTGAATTTCGTTTCGATATCTTGAACGGTGTTTGATTTATGAGTAATAACATTTCTAAATTTGAGTTAACCAAATTTTTATTTTTTGATTTCTTAGTTCACGGAAACTTTAAAAGTGAAATATAAATGATGTAAAGCTATTATACGCAAAGTTATTGAATATTTAATATATCTACGATCCTCTTCAAAATCTTTCATATAAAAGTAGGCGTGGACCTCAACCGATTTCGCCCATTTTTTCCACGAACATTCCTTGCACACCTGAAAACCTGCGTGCTGAATTTCGTTTCGATATCTTGAACGGTGTTTGATTTATGATTAAAAACATTTCTAAATTTGAGTTAATCAAAAGTGGGCGGTGCCACTCCCATTTTCACAAATTTCTTGAAAATTTGATTTTATGCCTCAACCTTAATGTACAAACCAAATTTTATAATTATAGGTGTATTATGTACTGAATACTCACTTTTTATGTGTTTCCGATTTCGCCCATTTTAAATAAGCGCTCGGGGATGAGTTCCAAGGAACCTGCATACCAAATTTCATTAAGATATCTCAAAATTTACTCAAGTTATCGTGTTCACAGACGGACGGACGGACGGACATGGCATAATCAATTTCTCTATTCTTCAATTTCTCAATATCTATCTCGATCCGGTTATGCCGCTACATACTGCCGTTAGGCGGCTAAATTTAATATACCTTGTTTGCGTAGCACTACTAGGTATAAAAATGAATGTGTGCCTGTTTGTCCTTTATAGGCGTCCAAAGTACTAAACTGATTTTTATGAAAATTTCACATTATATTCAGGGTATATAAAATTACAATTCGTCATAACTCCAAACTTATTTGGTCTAAATCAATGATATTTGAATATATATGTGTCCTTTAGTAAAGATTTACATACTTTTGGAAAAGTGGGCTGTGCCACGCCCACATATTTTGTGTTTTGTTTGTGCCTTATTAATGTGCCCAATTTTATGGTAGTTCTATGAAACTTTCACGATAGGTTCAGAAGGTCGCTGGGTATGTGAAATTTAGCCAAGATTTACAAAGTTTTGGGAAAAGTGGGAGGTGTCACGTTAAAATTTTGTGTGTTTCGTTTGTGTCCTCAATGTCTAAAATTTATTGTCGATCTCTGTGAAACGACACAGGCTATTTAAATTAGCAATTCGGCATAGCTAGGAATTAATTTGGTTCAAGTTAATGAAATTTTATATCCAGATGTGTTCTATATATCAAAAAACCTTGGATACAGAAAGCAGTACCAGAATCTAATAAAAGGAAATTCGATGTATCTTCTAAACTATGTATATACCAGTAACCGCAGAGGAAATGGAAAAAGAAGAAGGGAATAAAGAATAGAAATTTGAGATATAGAGCGGGTGTTAGAGGAAAACTAAGAGGGTAAAGAAGAGTAATGGCATATGGGTATGGGGGAAAAGCAAAAGCTGAAAGAACAAGTAAGGAAGTCTAAGTTCGGGTGGAACCGAACATTAAATACCCAGCTGGGTAAAAGTGGTCGTGGTAAATTGCTAAGTTGTTGTGGAGTTATGACATACAGAGGTTTCAAACTTTTTCTACTACCATATGGGCAATCTTATACATAAAAATGAATGTTTGTCTGTGTGTCTGGCGTCCAAAGTACTTAACCGATCTTTATGAAATGTGTACAGAAAGTTTCTGGGCTCACTAGTTACAGTATAGGCTATATATAATTGAAAAGCATTGATGTTATACCTCGTATCATGTTTAGTACTCTACATATCTACATATAGTATACCTCGTATTAAGTTTCGTAATTCTATCTTACACCGTTCTGAAGTTATTAACAGTCGAATTTGAAACTTGCTTGTATCATAAGTAGGCGGTGCCACGCCCACCTTCCAAAATTATGCAAAAATCTTATAAAGGATAGGACATTTGATGTAACTATCAAATTATATTATTATACCTGTATCAGTTAATTAGATATGGGCAGTCCAATATTTCTACCTCCTTTCCATATAACTTTTATGAAAAAGGAGGCGTGGTCGAAAAGCGATTTCGTTTATTTTCTATGGGTGCATTTATCACAACAATAGTATCCCTCCTACCAAATTTCGTTATACTACCGTAAACGGTTCTGAAGTTATTAAGAGTCAAAGTTTGAAAATTTCTTCACCTATATGTGGGCGGTGCCACACCCCTTTTATAAAAATTTGATAAAATTGTTAATGCGGCTACTAGCAAGATTCATCATTGTAGCTGCTTCTATTATTGAATTAACCCATTTTATACGTTTTTCGAAATTCTCGATATCGAAAAAAGGGGCGGGGTTATGATTCGATTTCGCCAATTTCAAATAGAAACCTACCTTGGCCGGAAAGAAACGTGTGTGCGAAGTTTCATTAAAATATACCAATTTTTACTCAAGTTATCGTGTCCGGACGGACGGACATGTCTTAATGAATTCCGCTGTTCATTCTAAGAGCTTTGATATATGGAACTCCATATCTATCTCTATTATTTTGTACCGTTACAAACCACCGTTATATGACCAAAACTATAATACCCTGTGTACCAGTACACGCTGGGTATAAAAATAAGGAGATAAGGATAAATGTAGAAGAAGCGAAAAGTGGGGAGGGAAAAGATTGCAATTTGTTAAATGAAGCCAAGCTAAATTTTAGGCAGGACAACGTCTGCCGGGTCTGCAAGTGCTATATATAGTTTCGGAAAATTGGGCGGAGCCACGCCCCCAGGCTATATAAAATTTAAATTAGTCATAACTCTGAACGTGTTGGGCTCAAACAATGATATTTATATATATGTGTCCTTTAGTCAAGTTTTACATTATTTTGCAAAAGTAAGCTGTGCCACGCCCACATATTTTGTATTTTGTTTGTTCTTCATTAATGTTCAAAGTTTACAGTCGATCACTATAAAACTTTCATGATAGGTTCAGAAGTTCGCTGGGTACAGCATAGGCTATATTTAGTTTTAAAAAAGTGCGCGGTAAAACGCCCCCAGGCTATATAAAATTTTAATTCGTCATAACTCTGAACGTGTTTGGTCTAAAATAATGATATTTATGTATCTGTGTCCTTTAGTCAAGTTTTACATTATTATTTGGAAAAGTAGGTTGTGCCACGCCCACATATCTTGTCTTTTGTTTGTGCTTCATTAACGTCCAAAATTTTGGGTCGATCTCTATGAAACTTTCACGATAGGTTCAGAAGTCGGCTGGTTACGGCATATGCTACATATAGTTTCGGAAAAGTGGACGGTGCCACGCCACCAGGGTATATAAAATTACAATTCGTCATAACTCCAAACTTATTTGGTCTAACTCAATGATATTTGGATATATGTGTCCTTTAGTAAAGATTTACATCATTTTGCAAAAGTCGGCGGTGCCACGCCCACATTTTTGTGTTTTGTTCTTCAATAACGTACAAAGTTTATAGTCGATTTCTATGAAATTTTCCGATAGGTTCGGAAGTTGCCTGGTTATGGCATATGCTACATATAGTTTCGGAAAAGTGGACGGTGCCACGCCCCCAGGGTATATAAAATTACAATTCGTCATAACTCCAAACTTATTTGGTCTAACTCAATGATATTTGGATATATGTGTCCTTTAGTCAAGTTTTACATTATTTTGCAAAAGTAAGCTGTGCCACGCCCACATATTTTGTATTTTGTTTGTTCTTCATTAATGTTCAAAGTTTACAGTCGATCACTATAAAACTTTCATGATAGGTTCAGAAGTTCGCTGGGTACAGCATAGGCTATATTTAGTTTTAAAAAAGTGCGCGGTACAACGCCCCCAGGCTATATAAAATTTCAATTCGCCATAACTCTGAACGTGTTTGGTCTATAATAATGATATTTATATACATGTGTTCTTTAGCCAAGCTAACATTATTTTGGAAAAGTGGGATGTGCCACGCCCGCATATTTTGGCGATTGTTTGTGCTTCATTAATGTGCTACAATTTATAGTAGTTCTATGAAACTTTCACGATAGGTTCAGAAGCTCGGTGAGTACGTGAAATTTAGTCAAGATTTACAAAGTTTTGGAAAAGTGGGAGGTGCCACGTTTAAATTTTGTGTCTTTTGTTTGTGTCTTCTATGTCCTAAATTTATTGTCGATCTCTGTGATCTCTGTTATTTTTTATCAAATCCCCCAGGCCATTTAAAGTAGCGATTCGGCATAGCTAGGAATTGATTTGCTTCAAGTTAATGATATTTTATGTACAGATATGTGTTCTATATATCAAAAAACCTTGGAAACAGAAAGCAGTAGGTACCAGGATCAAATAAAAGGAAATTCGATATAAATTCTAAACTATGTATATATTAGTACCCGCAGAGGAAATGGAAGAAGAAGGGGAGTAAGAATAGAAATTTGAGATATAGAGGTGGTGTTAGAGGAAAATGAAGAGGGTAAAGGAGAGTGATGGTATATGGGTATGGGGAAAAGCAAAAGTTGAAAGAAAAAAAATGAGATAAGGATAAATGTACAAGAAGCGAAAAGTGGGGAGGGAAAAGAGTACAATTTGTCAAATGTGGGCAAGCTCTATTTTAGGCAGGACAACGTCTGCCGGGTCTGCTAGTAACCTGTATAAATGAGAAATATTTTTTTTTAGTTAAGAATAACCATTATCAAGGTTTTATTTTTTTTTTTTGTCATTTGGGACTAGATTTGGTTAGTTTTGAACTCTTCATAAGTATTTCTGTAGAGCACTTTATAAACTGGCACATATTAAATGATTATTTTGTCCTGAAAACATAAAAAATTCGTAAAATAATATATATATACTTAGTATCTTGATAATCGTTATTCTTAACCAAAAAAAATATTTCTCAAATATTTCTTATGATAGTGGTTAAAAAATTTCCAAAATATTTTATTTCTTAGAAGTTATTTCTGCGTAACGGATAGATCCGCCATTGACGTCTCGATTTTTATGCAAGCAAAAATAATTAAAATCGACGTTAAAGTGATCTAACTGTTTTTCACTGTTTTTAAGAATAAATTGGCAAGCTTTGCTTATACTATCAATATTTTGTTCGACATTTAAAGGGATTAGTGTTTTATTTTTGAAAAAAAAGAAGCAATGAGTAATAACGTGGGTACATATAACTGCAAAAACCCACCAAATAAGTTCTGTTATATGTATGGAAGGTATATTTTCACATCGGCTAGTACCTGAAAGTCTGGTGTAAAGTAAGTGCGAGTTTTCGGTACTAATTTTTTTAATTTATTTATTTTCTTGACACGATAGTCAACATTTACTATTTTCCGTTCCGGCAATATGGCGTCGACCAATGTGTCACGAAGTTGTTTGCTATTTTTGCTTAACCAAAATAAATCAAGTCGGATGTCATCGCAGTGTTGAGTATGCCGACGTGCACTATTTTAATAAACCAATCCAGAATTCCCCACACTTTTCTTATTTTGCTTGTCCAAATCAACAAGTGAAACGGGTGAAACTGATTTTGAAAAAGAAATAGTTAATAAGCCGCTTACGCGAACAGAATTGAATGACTGGATCAGAGATTTAGAACTGACAAAGTCGGAGCTTTTGGCATAAGGATGAAAGAACGCAGATTTGTGACTTCTGATGTTAAAGTTACATACTACAGATGTCGTGGCAAACGTTTTGAAAAATACTACTTCAAGGAAGATAATATTTGCTATTGCAAGGTATTTAATTTAGAGAGATATGTGGGTGCTACTCACGGTTGGGATGTTGATTTTCGGTCCAATCCTTTCTGGTTGGCAGCGACGGGACATATTCTTGAACTACGTTCGGTCCTGGTAGATAGCTGGATTTCGTTGCCTTTGTGCACATACGAGTATGTGTGGCTTATTGCCCATTTTGCTTACCAATAAACGCCAAATATTGTTCCAACTTCGGTTGTTTACGCACAAAGCACTTTAGTTCACGACTTTATAGTTATTTCTAAAGTAGGTTTTCTTCTCGGTTTCAACTAATGTAAAGACCACTTTATGCAGTGATATAAACTCCTTTTCCACTAGCCTCGTTATCAAAACAGGTTTTAAAGCTTTGATTGCTGTTTTCCGTAATTTTGTAATCAATATATTTCACTGCTCAACCGCAAAATAGTTGGCCTTGATAATATTAACAAAATCGTTTGCGCAAAGAAAATTACACCAAGTGTAATAATAATAAGAAAAATGTATATATAATATCTTTGTATGCAAACAAGCCGGTGCAAACAACAACAACAAAAATGATGGTCGCCCACATGACAGCTGTCGGTCGTGCGGCGAATTGGTGTGGGGTGTTTTGCGCTGGGTTGCCACACGTCCCAAATCGTTCCAATTTTAATACTTGAACCTAAAGGTCAGTTCATACTCTGAGGTGATTAAATATAAGGTAAGAATAATAGGATGTGATGTAATACATGCGTTATAATGAAATTGTTTACAATTAATGGGCAACATATAACGAGTATTATTTTATGTACAATTCATGCAATATGATTGTTGTAATAATTATTATATTTTTGGGATTGGGACGTGTAGCTATAGATGTCGCGTAAACACAATTATATAAATAGTTTGTTCAAAGAGTTTGGAGACCCGTATGAGTCTAATGAATGGCGCCTATTTATCGACAGCAGTAAGCTGACTTTAAATGCTGTTTTGTTGTACCAGTGTATGAAAGAATCATATGAATCCATGTCGAATATCCTTGACCTTATCAAATATAAACAACATGGCTGGAAGTTTTGTTCAGATCTTAAAGTCATTGCGTTACTAAGTGGTTTGCAGCAGGGCTATACGAAGTACTGCTGCTTTTTTGCAAATGACACAGTCGGGCGAATATGGATCACTACTCTAAAAAATGTTGGCCGGATAGAATAGGATTTACCGTTGGATAGGAAAACACAAAATTTAAGCCACTAGTTGAAAAACATAAAATTATACTACCTCCCCTGCATTTAAAACTCGGTATTTTCAAAAATTTCGTAAAGTCAACGTTTCCACATTAATCAGATGCCAAAATAAAAGAAGGTGTGTTTGTGGGCCCGGAAATTGAAAAACTTTTTAAAGACGCCAGTTTTCATTCAGCTCTATCGGTGGACGAGGCTGAGGCATTGAGTTCTTTTTGTGCAGCTCGTACGAATTCGCTAGGAAACATTCCAAGCCCAAAGCGATGATTTGCTAACAATAGTGAGAAAATGGTTATATTTCAGTTATTTTTTTCATTGCGTGTGCAGTTATCATATTTCTTCCCAAATGTAAATATTTCGTTATAAATAAATTTCTTCCATTTGCAATTGGACTTCTTCCCTGACAACCTGGGTGATGAAAGCGATGAGCACGGTGAGCGTTTCCACCAAGAAATAAAAGAAATGGAATTGCGATACCAAGGATATTGGAATAAAGCTATGATGGGCGATTTTTTACTGGTTCCTTCTTCGAGAAGAACAAAATGTACCAAAACGGCGAAAACTTTCAACTTCTAAACACTTTTAATATACATAAAAATATAAAAATTAAGTTAAATACAAGATTGTGTTAAAAAATAAACATAGGTTTCCCTAAATCTCTTATAACTTTGTCATTTTTCTACTGAATATAATCCGGAAAGTGCTAAAATGGTAACTAAGAAATAGGCGTCGACTCACATTGCAAAACCAGGATTTTTTTTTAATATTTCGTTAAAAAAAAGTAAAAAAAAGAAAATGAATGTCGAAAAAAAATGTGTTCGCCATAACTCCGTCACTTTAAAGTCGATTTACTTTATTTTTGCTTTAGTGGAAATGATATTTCATCCCCTCAAAAAGAAATGAAATTACATAAAAATCGAGACGGCAATGGGGGAGCTGTTGACAGATTAGTAATCCTATTTTTTTTTCTTAGCTCAAAAACTGAAATTTCAAAATATCTCGAAAACTGTTAAACTTTTAAACTATCTCTTCACATATTTGGGATCAGCATAAAATTCTACATAGGAATCATGTATCAAATGTCGAGGATATTTTTTTTGTCGGGTAGTGTAATTAGAGTAAAATATTCCCACAGCAGCCGGTTCTATCGTACCGGAATGACCCGGGTTTTTTTACCCGGCTAAGGGCTATTATTTCAGTGTAACCCTGTCCAATCTGTCCCGTCCCACCGTTAAATTGTCATCTTCGGAGCAAACCCTGGCAGCTGGGTTGCTCCATTGTTTCTTGTTATGGGCTGGGGTCGAACCCAACCCTGGACCAAGAGATTGGATCTATTGCGTTAGCTGGAAGAAAATTTATATTAAACGGTCGCATTCGTTTCAATGCTCCAAGTGTAAGAGATGGCTACATAAATCTAGATGCTCAGGGCTTAACCCTGCCATCCACAGACCCCGTACTTTCGAGGCACCATGCTGTACACGCCTAAGGGCGTCCCGCGGTACTCGTCACTCTGGCGCTCCCCTACCGCCCCTACCAACTTCAAGTAGCCACAACGGTGGCTAAGTCTACACGACTGGCAGCCATTCCCGCCTTACCCACTCCCGACTATCGTTCACGCTCACCAGCGTCTCCATCTCGCACGGCCGTTCAACACTCCTATCCCCTCCGGAGTAGGCCAGATATGAGCATCGCCGAGCGTCAGTCCCCTCTTTCTCTGCCCCAATGCCCCCCCCCCCCCCACCCCCCCGCCTGCTTCCACGTGGGCTAGGACCACCACCTCCTCGTACCTTTCACTACGTGCACCGTTTGTCGGCAAAGATTATATACGCCTGCGACATCGGTCAAGTGCAACAATTTCCTTGGCCTGTGTGACACCCTTATGTGCTCTGGGGCGGCAAACGGTATCCTTTGGACGGATACGTTCATAGCCCCCTGTTGCAGTACACAGCCGCCTTCCACGCCAGACAACAACGGCCATGGCGCTGTCAACTCCAGACTGCGATATAGTTTAGGCCTTAGCCTACCTCCACCTAGGCAAGCGCATCCTTCCCTCACTCCTAGCATGTCCCCCGTCTCCCCTCCTACACATTTCAAAATTTTGCAGCTGAACTGTAACGGATAACGGAGATAACTGACTTTATGAAGTCGCACAACATCAAAATCGCCACGATACAAGAGACAAAATTGAATTGTGATGGGTATAATGTACATAGAAAAGATCGTCCCAGCGTTCAGGGGGGTGGCCTTGCGTTCATTACACATCACTCTGTACAATATAATCTTTTTTCCCTGACGTCCATCCCAGGGACTCAACTTTAGAATGGCAAGGCATAGTAGTCCGGTCAGGCGACGTCGACCTGCGAATCATAAACATCTACATTTCCCGATATTAGTGTGTTGCTAAGGGGCGATAACCGTCTAATCCTAGGCGACTTCAACGCACATCACGACCTCTGGCACTCCAACTTGCCAGCAGGCAGCAGACCAAATAGATAACTCAGCATTCTGTACAGTCAATGGAGAGGCCCCCACCAGGGTAGCAGACAACTGCCACAGTTCGCCAGACATCTCCATTACGAGCGCGGGCCTAATTAACTTCATCAACTGGCAACCGATGCTTACATTAGATTCAGGCCGCCTACCCATCATACTCTCCGGTGAACGACCGACCGACTTCATAACGACTGATAAACTAACATACATTAACTTCACCAAAGCGGACTGGAACCGCTTTACGGACTATAGAGAGCGCTCCTTCGCTGCCTTACCCACTCCTACAGACGTACGCAAAGGTGAAATAGAGTTTTGCAAGGTCATTGATTCAGCCTCACGCCGCTTTATTCCTGCTAGCAGAATACCAGAAATTCGTCCGAATTTTCCTGCAGAAGCTGCGGCGATGGCAAGAGAACGTGACCAAGTGAGACTCGTCAATCCTGCAGATCCCAGAATTAAAGATCTCAATGCGGAAATTCGTAAGATAGTCAAGGAACACAAACTGACCAAGTGGAAACAACACCTCGAGGCATGCAACCTCTCCGGCGGATTCGGCAAATTATGGTCGACTGTCAAGGCTCTATCCATCCGACCAAATACAATGACAACGTCGTCAGTGCATTCGGCAACAGTGTCAAATCGAACGCCAGGAAATACGCAAGCTTCTTTTGCCGGCTGTTTATAATGCATCCACCTGCGGATAGGAATAAGCCAAGAGTCATCCGACGTGCGCACAAACACAAACACTCCACTGCGCCTATTGCCGTCTCAGTCGCAGATGTCAAGGAAGCCATAATGAAGGCCAAACCCTCAAAATCCATCGGAGCCGACGAAATCACCATAAAGATGATCAAACATCTAGGCCACGAGGGACAGAGTTATTAAGCGGCTCTTTTCAACCTCTCTCCAACTACTTTCGTCATACCTGAGATATGGAAACAGGCGATTGTAGTAAAACCAGGGAAGCCGGCGAACCAAGGAGATTCTTATCATCCGATATCCCCCTTTCGCCGGTTGCCAAACTACTAGAGACTATTCTGCTCCCTTACTTTATTGCAAATCTGAAATTGGCCGATCACCAGCATGGTTTCCGCAAATCTCACAGCCCTGCATCCGCTTTGAATGCCATTACAACGCAGATAAATTATGATTTGAATGAACACCCACCAAACCACAGGACGGTTCTCGTGGCACGCCACACTCCTTCGAGACTTGGAAGAGACACCGCTCCCTACCGGCCTCAAAAGGTGGACCGCTAATTATCTCAATGGTCGACAGGCATCAGTCAAATAAAGGAACAAGAAATCTAGGCCACGAAGAATAAAACAAGGGTTGAATTTCTATATTTCGAGACTTCCCCCCACCAGAGGGAGTCTAGATTGTTTCCTACGATGACGACTGCACGACAATGGCCTCGGGCAGGGATCCCTCCATTGACGAACTCTGTACCAGAATCCACAGTTACCTCCGTGACCTTTCCAGCTTCTTCACCGAGCGAAATCTGACCCTATCTCCGACTAAATCGACGGCAACCCTGTTTACGTCATGGAATGCGCAGATGGGGCAAGAGTTAAATGTCCACGTAGACGGAGTACCTCTGCCTACTGTCAACCACCCGAAAATCTTGGGTTTGACATTTGACAACGGCCTCACCTTCGCTGGTCATGCCACAGCAATAGCTTCAAAGGTACAGAGCCGCATTAAAATCCTCAAGTCAGTGGCCGGCAGTACTTGGGGAAAAGACAAAGAAACATTGCTTGCTACATATAAGACTATTGGCCGACCGGTTATTGACTACGCTGCGACCATATGGTCGCCCAATCTTGCTGGCACCAATTGGAGGAAATTGCAAGTCTGCCAAAACACCGCCATCAGAACTGCTACGGGATGTCTACTTATGTCATCTGATTCTCACCTCCATCAAGAGGCAAAATTGCGCAATGTTCAAGAGAACGCGGAACTCTTGAGTAGACAGTTCCTTCTGAACTGTCATAAACCCAGTCCTCCAAACTGACATCTATTGGATGTAGCCCCGCCCCCATGAAACATAAGGAGACATCTTCGTAAGCACTACGATGAGATCCTGCACCACATCTCTTTGCCGTTTGATCTGCGGAACCATATACGGGCTCCAAATAACCTCCACACCGAGTCGGTAGACCCTGCGGGTTAGGGGTTTAGAAAATGCCCTAGGTAGGCATACCGGTCGTAAGAGGCGACTAACTTTATATATTGCACATGCTGACAATGTTCTTTCACTGGCATCGAATGTTGTGGGTGACAATCATCTTTGTGTCCTTGGGTATTTTAACTTATGTAACTTAAATTGGTCTCATATTGAAAACACGGCTTATTTTATGGCCTCTAACGTTAACTCTTCAGCCGAAATTCATCTAATTGATAGCTTCTTAAGTATTGACTTAGTGCAAATTAATGGGCTTTATAATAGGCTAAAGAGAATTTTAGATTTAGTGTTTATCTCAAACAATATTCACTACACATTGTCTGAATGCTTTACACCAATCTTGCAGACTGATAAACATCACGTTTCTATTTTTCTTGAATTGGAGTTTTATGAATTTGCTGAAATTAGCGATAAACCTGAAACGAATTTCAACTATAGTGCTTGCGATATGCCGCATTTTAATGAATTATTACTAAGCATTGATTGGTGTGATTCATTCCGTGATAATGATGTCACATCTTGTTTTCATATTTTTAAAAATCAGGTTTTCGAGTTGTGCTTGAAGCATATCCCAATTTATAAACAAAAAACATATAAGACGCCCTGGCATACTAAGAGGCTAAAACATCTGAGGAATGTTAAAAATAAATCATTAAACCAGTATAAAAGAACTGGAGATTCGGCGCACTACACTAAATTTCAAAACGATTTAAAGGCATTCAAGTGCTTGAATAAGTTCTTGTACAGAAATTATATTGTGAGCTTTGAGGACAATATAATTTCAAACTCAAAGGCGTTTTGGCGTTTCATAACATCAAAAAAAGGCCTGCTCTTCTGTCCCTACTAATGTGTTTTTCAACGACACATCTGCAAACAATGCAGTAGATGCTGCGAATTTATTTGCCGACTTTTTTTGCTCTAATTTTGAACCAGACACTCGTGTACACACTGGTCTGCCTTCCACGAGCAACTCAGCGATCAATTTTGGCTCTCTGCGTGTTTCCGTTGCGGATGTCGAGAACGGTATAGGGAAGCTTCAGCCTTCATCCAAGACGGACACAGATGGTCTTTCGGTCACACTGCTAAAAAATTGTTTGTCTTTGGCTGAGCCTCTTACAATTATATTCAACAACTCACTGGCCACTGGGACATTTGTGGATGACTGGAAACTAACTTCAATTTCTCCGATATTCAAGAGTGGTAACAAAAATGATGTTCGTAATTATAGACCGATTTCGAAGCTCTCATCTGTATCCAAACTTTTCGAGATTATAGTCAATGACAAATTATACTTTGCAGTAAAGGGCCTAATTTCGAACAATCAGCACGGATTCGTCCCAAAACGGTCCACTGTCAGTAACTTATCTATCTTTTACGATTACTGCATTTCCGCTTTTCAGAATAGACTGCAAGTTGACTCAATTTATACAGATTTCCTCGACAAGGTGTCCCATCAGATACTCCTGGCAAAGCTGGTGGCGTTGGGTTTTCATTCCACATTTTTGTTGTGGATCGAGTCCTATCTATCAAACAGACATTGCGTTGTTAACGTAGACAACGCCACATCCCGGTCCTTCATTGCATCCTCTGGTGTTCCGCAGGGAAGTATTCTTGGGCCTCCATTTTTTATATTATTTATCAACGATATTGGCTCATGTTTCTCTTTTGCGGAATATTTCTTATATGCTGATGATTTGAAAATATTCGCTGTCATAAATAGTTCACATGACTCCGAACGGCTGCAATCAGACCTTTTCAACCTCGAAAACTGGTGGTGTTTAAATCGACTAATGCTGAACATCAAAAAGTGTTTCCATGTGACTTTTTCGAAGTCTGCTAATACCCTACGTACTTCGTATAGTATTGCCGGCTGTGACTTGGAATCCGTTGAAGAAATCAAGGACTTGGGTGCATTTTTCGACTCTAAATTTAGTTTCTCTAACCAAGTCAAGTGGTAGCTCGGTCTTATGCGATGCTGGCGTTCATACGCAGAAATTGTTCTGCATTCACTAACCCTCACACCTTCAAGTTTCTATATTGTTCTTTTGTCAGATCGAGATTGGAGTATGCTGCTCCCATTTGGAGACCCTACCAAATTGGCCCTCTAAACGAATTGAGAGAGTCCAGAAAGTTTTCCTACGTTTTGCTCTCCGATCTTTGAATTTTTCTGATCCTTTACCATCATATGAATCTCGATGTCTTTTAATTGAACTAAGTACGCTTGAAAATAGACGAACCATTTTATCGTGCTCGTTTGTTATTGGCTTACTTTCTGGAGCTGTTGATTGTCCATCACTTCTGGCAAAAATTCAGCTCAATGTCCCATGCAGAAATTTTCGGCATTTTGAGACCTTTCAAATTGGTTTTGCAAGGACCAACTATGCTGCAAATGCTCCTATCTCTAGGGCATGTGCGGATCTTAATTTGTTTTTCAGTTCTTCAGGTGTTGACCTCACTTCTTCGTATGCAATCCTAATTAGTCATTTAAGATCTTTCTTTTTCTAATTAGTATGAATTTTTGAATTTAAAGACTGAAATAAATAAATAAATAAAATAAATAATATGCACAAAGGTACTGACGTGCAACTCGATGGTTGACACAATGGTCACTACCCATCCTATCTTTCCTTACGGAAGGAGGGGTGACATGACCTAGAAGGTTTCACTGGTCTTAACTCGCTACCACGAAAGTCGGGCAGTACCGCAAGGGAGTACCGGAGCGTACCGGGTTCAAATCCGGCCAAGGACTGTTAATTCGACAACACTCCCCAAAACCTTCGGGGAGTGTTTTTGTCGTTACCACAACAACAACAACAACAGGTCCCTCAGATCTCGGCCTGTGAATCCTGTTATCAATACTCAGCCACCTGAATTGGCTGAAGAGGAGCGTGTACTTCCGAGGGAGACTAGAGTCATGCTAGCACAACTTCGCTCTGGATATTGTAATACGTTAAACTCTGACTTATCCAGACTGAGCCCCAACATACTAAACACATGCCCTGCATGTGGTATGTCCCCTCATGATACCAAACATCTCTTCTCCTGTTCAGTCGAACCCACTCTCCTAACACCTACATCACTCTGGTCCAACCCTGTGGAAACTGCGCGTTTTCTCGGACTTCCGTTAGAAGAGCCTGACGACAATTTAGAGTGATCGAGCGCATTGGGCAGGGCGAAGCACTGTTGACAACAACAACAACAAAGTTCTGGGGTTGAATTTCAACCATTTGGCGATATCTAATTTAATTAAATTTATGTGCAGCATACACATGTTTACACATCAAACTTCATGAGTACTTGGTATTCACGCCTTTTTCTTTTTGTTGCAAACCAGATATGAAAAGCAATGTCAGCAATTACGAACTATTAATTAAAACTCATTTGTTTGTTTTCTAATTTAGTTGCAAATTTAAAGAAAAACTTGATGTGCTTCAAGACTTGTTCAACTTTTGACCTTGAATAACTTTTTGATGGTAAAATTTGCGAAAAAGTTAAATAAACCATTTTTGTAGAGAGTTCAATTTCCATCAAATATTTTGGTAGAAATCGGCTTAGTCATAATTTAGTGATAAGATATAATCATTTTTATATAATTAAATCAGATATATGCTTTATGCTGCTATAAGTTAACGCAGCGCTTGACAATTAAAATAGTCAATAACCCCGTAAGCAACGAAATGCTTCCGTTCAAATTGGGAACAAACAACAGTCAGCAATAAAAAACAGAAACAACAGTCAGCAATCAGCTACCGGCATTTATTACTACAACAGCAATATTGGTTGTTGAATCAACAAGTTAATAATTTAAGCTAGGTATAATGTAGAAGTAGGGAATTAGTTGTAATTACTAGTATTTACCCGCGGCTCCGCTCGCATCAAAGAATTAAGCAAAATAACTAAGCTTCTTTTGAAAACATTTTTATTTATCAAACAAGCACTTGTAAACAATTAAATTCACACAGAGCACTTGTAAACAATTAAATTCACACAGAGCACCAACTTCTAATACAGGATTCTAAACAAAAGCCAGAGCTATTAATTATTTTTCAGATCAAATTGAAGAAGAGATACATACAGAACAAACCGCAAGAGCTTCTTAAATTGTACAGGGTGTTTTTTTTACAGGTTTGTTTTTCGAATAGAGATAAAACTGGCATTTTGTGGTCAAATCTGGCAACTCTAATGTCATTTATGTTCAGTTTGGTTTGGCATTTCATCATGAACAGGTTGACAAAAGAACAACGCTTGCAAATCGTGCAAATTTATTTCGAAAATATTGGTTCAGTTCGCGAAGTTTACCGTGAGCTCCGTCCATTTTATGGTCGACATAATCGTCCATCAGAGCAATTAATTCGGTTAACCATGGATCGTTTTCGCACTACGTTTACTCTATGTGATAATACGCATCCGCAGAGACGTCGAACAGTGCGCACCGAAGAAACAATTGCCGCTGTAGAGCAAAGTGTTGAAGAGGACCCGAATGAATCGATTCGCCACCGTGCACAGCAATTGGAGCTTTGTCCATCAACTTTATGGAAGATTTTGCGCAAAGATCTTGGCTTGCGACCTTACAAGATCCAGCTTGTGCAAGAATTAAAGCCGCGAGACCATGCAATGCGTCGTGATTTTGGTGTATGGGCCGAAAATGAGATTGATTTCGATGCTGATTTTCATCGCAAAATTTTGTTCAGTGATGAGGCTCATTTTTGGTTGAATGGCTACGTCAACAAGCAAAATTGCCGCATTTGGAGTGAAGAGAATCCACATGAGACCCTTGAAACGCCATTACATCCACAAAAACTGACTGTTTGGTGTGCTCTATGGGCTGGTGGAGTCATTGGGCCATACTTCTTCCGCAATAATGCTGGAGAGGCAGCTACCGTTAATGGAGACCGGTATAGAGCCATGATAACCGACTATTTTGTTCCCGAATTGGATGGCATGAATGTGGATGAGTTGTGGTTCCAACAAGACGGCGCTACATGCCACACAGCGCACGTCACAATCGATTTATTGAAGGAAACATTCGATGAGCGCATAATTTCGTGGAATGGACCTGTCAATTGGCCACCAAGGTCGTGTGATTTGACACCATTGGATTATTTTCTTTGGGGATATGTGAAGTCGCTCGTCTACACCAACAAACCAGAAACGTTAGGGGAATTGGAAGCCAACATTCGTGGCGTTATTGCCGACATACGGCCCCATATGCTCGAAAAAGTGGTTGAAAATTGGACCTGTAGAATTGGCTTTATTCGAGCCAGCCGCGGCGGCCACATGCCCGAAATCATATTTAAACATTAATGGCATAAGATTATCCTTCCAATAAAGCCAAATTGATGGACCTTAAAACGATTTTCTTGTGTTTTATTTCAATTCGAAGTTCTATACCCCTGAAAAAAACACCCTTTATTAATATATAAACACTCATAAAAGTTTAATTTTTACGAAACAGCGAAGCAATCAAAATATGAAGAATTGCTAAACTTGCTAAAAGGATATTTTGCGCAGAAACGATATCAATATCTTTAAAATGCACAACTATTTTGCTCAAACGTTACAAAAAATTCATTCAAAATATTTGATTTTATGTTTGACAGGTGACTATTTACTCATATTTATTACCGACGACAATAACCCGGCCCACATTCAAAGCGACGACTGCGAACGACAACGGCGAAAGACCGAAGCTTGACATGACATGACAATAATGAAAGCGGCAACGACAGTTCTGCATTAGCTCAAACAACAGCAAAAAAAATTTAGAAAAAAGTATTGCATGTGTAAAAAAAACATAAAACTAATCAATTTCAACACATATTTAAAGCAATTTGCATATATATTGCACGACCGTCGCTGTCAAATTAGAAATAGATCTAATCTGGCGACAGCGGCATTCATTATTGATTGCCGATTTGTCGTGTTGTGCCCAAAAGATTCCTCCATATAAGAACATGTGTAAAAATAATTTGACAGATGCCGCACCGTCGTTGTCGTCTTGAATATGTTTTCCCTAAGTGACAGAAAAAGTACCGAAAACGCAAAATAAAATTGGTATTGTAAGTATAGCAAGGCGAATTCATTACGTGAACGTTATGTTCTTTTGATCTGTCATTTCTGAACATGCTAAATTCGCCTTGGTCTCACCTTATATGAATTCGCTTTGATGTATAGTAACTAAACTTATTAAAATCATAGCAATTTGTTTTTAAAAGTATTTTTGTAGATGTGGCGATGAATTTTTTAGTCACGTTTTGACCGATAACTCAGTTATCGATTAACTTATATAACGAAACATAGCAGTATCGGTTAGTTTATTGAAATATCGAGAAGTCCATATGAATCTTTGGCCTTTCCGTTTCGTGTCATATCCATATTTAACGCAAAATTTAGAGGTTTCAGGGCTTTTACATTTTGACCGATATCTCAGTTATCGATTAATGTATCGAAAATTGCAATGTCCAAACGAAACCTGTGGCCTTCCCCTTTCGTTTGATACCCATATTGTATGCAAATTTAGGCGTTTTGGAGCAACCACATTCTGACCGATAGTAATTTGTCGTGTTGTGCCCAAAAGATTCCTCCACATAAGAATATGTTTAAAAATAATTTGACAGATGCCGCATCGTCGTTGTCAACTTGAATCTGTTTTCCCTAAGTGACAGAAAAAGTATCGAAAACGCAAAATAAAATTGGTATTGTATGTTTAGCAAGGCGAATTCATTACATGAACGTTATTTTCTTTTGATCTGACATTTCTGAACATGCTAAATTCGCCTTGCTCTCACCTTATATGAATTCGCCTTGATGTATAGTAACTAAACTTATTAAAATCATAGCAATTAGTTTTTAAAAGTTTTTTGTAGATATGGCGATGAATTTTTTAGGCACGTTTCGACCGATAACTCAGTTATCGATTAACTTATATAACGAAACATAGCAGTATCGGTTAGTTTATTGAAATATCGAGAAGTCCATATGAATCTTTGGCCTTTCCGTTTCGTGTCATATCCATATTTAACGCAAAATTTAGAGGTTTCAGGGCTCTTACATTTTGACCGATATCTCAGTTATCGATTAATGTATCGAAAATTGTAATGTCCAAACGAAACCTGTGGCCTTCCCCTTTCGTTTGATAGCCATATTGTATGCAAATTTAGACGTTATCGAGCAACCACATTCTGACCGATAACTCAGTTATCGATTAATTGATCGAAATATTGCAGAGTCCAAAAGAATACTGTGGCCTTCCCCCTTTCGTTTGATATCCATATTGTATGCAAATTCAGGGGTTTTTGGGCGACCCCATTCTGACCGATAACTCAGTTATCGATAAAGTTATCGAAATATCACATTCGTTTGATACCAATATTGTATGCACATTTTAAGGTTTTAGGGAACCAAATTGCATAAATTCATTGGATAAAATACATTTTAGAGCTACTTGGGTCACATTAGTGCCCATAACTCCATAACCATGTAAGGTATTGAGATTTCGTGAAACTTGTTACGTATCCGAGACATCGGGAAATAAGTGTGCAAAATTTCGTACAGAGCGGTTCTGTAGTTTGGGCGTGGAAACGGTTCAAACACACTCGCTCACTCACAAACTTACGCATTTATAATATAAGTAAGATTCTTAACCTTGATTTCAATCAATAAAGTGGAAAACAGCGGATATATGTTTTTAAAAAATAAAGTTTAATATATAGAAACTTAACTTATACTCGCATGTTAAGTAATATATTGCCGTCTGTCGGAGGTTTCCAACCGGAGAAAACGTCTGCCGTTTTAAGGATAAGCTAATAGCACTGTTTTGAATAACATATATAAAATTCAGCTTTGGCAAAATACTGTTGAAAATTGTTTTTTTCTTTTGAAAAGGTGTGAAGGTAGTGTTGCCGGCCTACCACACCGAAGGTCCATGGTTCGAGCCCTGGTACAGGTAACATCAAAAGTGATTTGGAAAAAGTTTTTCAAAACGGGGTCGCCCCTCGGCAGTGGTTTGGCAAACTCTCCGAGTGTATTTCTGCCATGACAGGCTTCTCAGCAAAAATTCGTCTCCTTTGTAGATGCCGTTCGGAGTCGGCAAAAAACTGTAGGTCCCACCAATTTGTAGGGAAAATTCAAATCGGCACACCACAAATTGGAAGAGAAGCTTGGCGCAAAAATCTCTTAGGAGGTTTATGATGATATACCTGTTGTATATCGCGCCATAGAGAGAGAGTTTTGAAAACGTCTGCCATTTGGTATTTCATGTATTATGCTCTTAATGTGAATAAACGGCAGCTTTCATTAATTTATTAAAGAAGAATTTTTAAGCGATCAAATCAGTAGTATGATTCGTACGAAATTTCGTTATTATAGCTTAAACGGTTCTAAAGTTATTAACAACTGAAGACTGAAAATTTGTTCATTCACATGTGGGCAGTGCCAGGCTTATTTTCCAAAAATGTTGCTAACTTATTTAATAGACTGACCAAGTCAATACAGACACTAAGTTTTACCAGCACAGCTACCCATGAATTTGCATAGCCCTAACCTCACTAAAACATAGTTCTGGATTCCGAGTTGACATTCGATTTCTCTAACAGTATTTATTTATCTTCTTTGGATATTGATTTTTGCGTTTTAAACAAATTTACAAAGTAAAAACTCAAAACCAAAAACCATACCAATA
Source organism: Merzomyia westermanni (assembly GCA_949987695.1). Classification (NCBI taxonomy): domain Eukaryota; kingdom Metazoa; phylum Arthropoda; class Insecta; order Diptera; family Tephritidae; genus Merzomyia; species Merzomyia westermanni. Next base: position 78,860,130 of record OX465289.1, read on the forward strand.
CTTAAAGTTTGAATACTCTGACCAAAATTTTTGTTCAGCATCTTTTTTTCCTTTCAAAATTAGTACTAAGGCCAAAAACTTTTAATGTATTTTTTGCTTTCCTCAAAATAATACCAATGTTACTTCAAAGAATAAAAAGGTTTTTTTGGTATTCTAATAGTACAGTCCGCATATATAGAGTTTTTTGTTGAAGTTTTCCGGACCATCCGTTTCATTTTCTTATCGAAGTCTACTAGTAAGAATGAAATGTTGAGCAAATAATAAAAAATTTGCATACCATACTTTGCTGGGAATTGTCCTATATTTTATCCATCTAACTAAATTTCAGTTTTTAAATAAGTGGTGCCACTAATATACTGTATTTGTTAGCAAATAATAAGCTAAAAATGTGTCACAGTCTTCACGTAATACCTAAATAAACATAAATTTTTCAACAAGAAGGATTATTTCTACAACCGCTTTTGATGGGTTAATCCTAAATTACTAGAATAAACATTTAATTTAAGGGTCTACTGAAATCGCGAAAAAACTTATTTTTCCATGAAAAGGGATTTTTGACACCTAACAAAATGCAATGCAAAAATTAACTTGTTAGCATACTTTTATATTATGCACAGAGAAAGAGACATTTTCCATGGAGAATTTCGTCATAAAGACAAGGTAGAAGAACACTATTCGATATCTGATACCATTGCCGATATTATTGGGAAGAAGAAAAAATTGTTCTTTAAAGTTTAAACAAGTGAACAATGTATGATCTGCGCATTTTTATTGTTATTTGTTTAACATCTCATCCTTACTAGTAGTAGACTTCGATAAGTAAAAAAAGACAGATTTTCCGAAAAACTTGCTTATCCTTGACTCTTCGTCTATCTATCGACTGGACTACATTGCTCCCATAGATATGTGTTTAATTTATTTTTCATCAATTATTGTAGGCTGTTACTTCACCAAATATGCAAGGGACCTATGCACTAAAGACGGAATCAAAGGGTGGATTAAAAACTCAAAGCAAGGAACTATAGTAGGGAAAATGCAAGGCCCAAAAGAAGAAATTGATAAAATGTAAGTACCCTGCAAAAAATGAAAATACTCCGGTACATGATCCAAAGAATACTCCTTAAGGAGTATCAGAGTACTCCAACACTTATCCTCATTCATATAAAAAAAGTGGTCCAATTTACATGGCGATGTCCGCGATTGGATCATTTCTTTGCTTTTAATTACTCCATAGAGTACCTACGTGAGAGTTCTCTCAAAATGTTCCCAAAGGATTACTCCATGGAGTATTCAACACCAAAGCGAGAGAGGGAGTAGGTGGTCCTCAAAAGAACACCTACTCCTCTCTCGCTTTTGTGTAGAATACTCTCTGGAGTAATCTTTTGGCAACATTTTGGAAATACCCTCACGTAGGTGCTCCATAGAGTATTCAGAAGCAAACTAAAGGGTACTCCGAGATGGATTAGGTGATCCAATCACCGGGCATCGCCATGTCAATTGGACCACCTTTTTTTTATATAAATGAGGATAAGTATTGGAGTACTCTGATACTACATTGTTTTTTACAGGGTAAGTGTAAGTATTCAACTGTAACAGTATAAGGGTGAAGTTAGTCTTACTTAGTATAGACTAGATTTGAGTTCAGAACTGTCACTTACAGTTGTGTTAAATAAATTTTTAATAAATTGCATAAAATGTGTGCTTTCTTAGTTCATGCGTGCTCTATTTTTTGCTCGTCGAGATTTGTTTTGCAGTAAAGAAATACTTATCTGCCACACAGTAATTCATACAAAAAGCGGCCATAAAAACAAGTAGTGAAAATTGAGCAACAGTTTCGAAATTTGGAATATAATCTTTTATGATTGACATCAGTAAATCTTGTAATTTTGAATAAAATCCGCTACGAATACTTTCACCTCCCATTTAACGGTGTAAACATTTTCATAGTAATTAACTCAAGAAAGCTATATTTTCTTTGATATTTTCTTCTTTCAGATGTGAATCAACCTCAAAAACTATTTTCGAAAAAACACGTGGCATATCTCAGAAATCCCTGACCGCATAAATAACAAAATTCCAAACTACGTGTTTAACAACTGAATGCATTTACAACTTAACCACAAAAAATATTACAAAAAGAACATATTACATACTGCCTCACATTATTTATTAAAAAAAAATTTGGCACTAATTCAAATTATTTTATTTATTTACGTACTATACGTTTATATTTTTTTTTTTACCATTTAACTAAATTTGTATTTATAAAAAAGAGCACTTGTCGCCCACAACTGTATTTAAGTATGCACTGCTCTTTTTCTAAATATTCTCGCTGCAAATAAGACACTCTGTTGAGAATATGGTCTTGAATCCTAAACGCATTTGCCTCCTTTGATGCGCATTGCGCTAATCAGGTGATGGAAAACATTCTCACTATTGGCCATCCTCCAGCAATATTTTATGTTACCGTGACGTGCATGTTTAACATATTTGTTGGATGCTTTTTGAGCTTCTTCCGATAGTCTTCCCTTCGAAATTTAAAATTCTTCAATTATTTTAGTTCCTTACATTAAAACTTTGTGCACCGCTGCTGTTGTTTGGGTATACAAAGAGCATTCCGCCGAAAAAAAAGTTTAAAATGTTCCCCCCTGGTTCGAATGTTTCCCTTTTGGATATTTCAAAAATGGATTTCTTTTTTAGCACCGTGTAAAAAGAGCGAAATCTCTTTTCCTTATACCTTTTCTATTTGGGTTTTGATTTAAACACTTATATTGTTGTTAAGTTTTGAACCCATGTCACATTTCGTCGGTAGAAGCCATTAACCTAAGACGCCAACTTTAGCTTTTATCCAAAATTATTTAAAATCATTATTGGTATCTTTTCGTAATTTAACTAAACACCTATATCAGGATTTTTTCCAATAAAATATTTATTCAGAGATCTGGATGTGTTCAGATTCTATGATTAAGCAAACTTGCCGACATTCAAAATCCTATATCTTTAGTTCCACTCGTCGTATCTTAGTCATTTTTGCTATATTTTGAAATTAACCATAACTGTGGTAAAGAAATATTTAATTTTATAAAATCAAAATAATTAATAAGAAATAAATTGTTTTAAGAATTATTACAAACTCGCCAACCCCACGAATATTTTGGAAAAAATATATAATATGCTCTGCATTTGATCTAAAAGCCCAATTTTATTTTAAGGTGGAGTTTGCACTACAAACAATATTAACTCCATTTTGACGTAACCTCGCCCAGCTTGCCTACAATACGGGCAACTAATCCCTACCAACCATGGCTATCCACTTTTTATCAATTTCTTATCGATATTCAAAACCATCTCTATTTATTTCTCCTTCATACCAACACCAACGCAATTTTTGGGATATTTTTCAGGGTTGTACAAAAATTTAATGAGTGCGAATGAGACAGTAATTCTACATTTACACAGCACCGTATATGGAAAAATCCAATGAGTCCTTTCAAACCCATTTACATTAGCTCATTTGACTTTGTTTGACATTTTCCTTTAGGCGAAACTTCAAACGCAGTGCCTTCCACAAAGATGTCATGTTGTTGCGGCCCAAATGCGAGCAAATGTGAGCGAATGCGATGAAAATGCGACGCATTTGGATTTACCTGACCAAGATCAGGACATGGTTATGGTGTCACCACAATATACAAATTTACATGCGCTCGTATTATGGATTGTGCATTTGCATGTTATGGTTGTGGCCAAAGTGATTTTAGGCCAAATAAAGTTGAGGAAGTTACGCAAAACTACGGAGGACAAAGCGGTTCGTAAAAAAAATTATAATAAATAATTGATAGCAATATTATTAATTTGTCCATAAGTCTAGATGAAAACTAGTAAGGAAAGCGCTGTCTTCGGCTGTGTCGAAGGCTTTATACCTTTCATTAATATGCATCACGGTTTTTAGTGTCCAATCCTTATGTACAATAAGTACAAACTTAAGCAATTTGTCGTTCTTAGCTTGTTAAGTGAAACATATCGAGCCAAAACCCATATTGCCGGAACAATCGATTGTATGTAAGCTATGCGTGTTGCTATATCTCTAAAACTGAGGGACTAGTGTGCATTCAAGCAGACAGACGGACATGCCTAAATCGACTCAGGTCATCGCACTGATAATTTCGGTATATCTACTTATTGGTTACAAACGTCGGACTAAAGTGCTAATACCATTTCATGTTCATGATAGGCAGTGTTAGGCAAATTATAATTGTTAAAACAATTAATAATTAACAGATCAACAATTAATTAATTGTTAATGCAATGTCTACAATTAACAATTTTTAATCTAATTATTAAAAGTTACAATTAACAATTAATCAATCACAATTATTTATTGTGTTTCTCTATGACTTACAATTTTTTAATTTAAAGTTTTTTATGAATTTACGAACAATTAACCGCTACCCGGAAACCATTGCGAAAAACTTCTACTCTGAGACCATGCAGGTTATATCTGTGGAATTTGGCAAAAAATTTAGAATTTTCAAAACAGACAGGAATCGTGGTCAAATTTTACGGTATATTATAATTAACTTTTTATCATGCTATGGATTTTAATTAATTATTCATATTGTATGTCCAATTGTGGCAAGTGTAGTACAATGCTTAAATGAAGACCATGTACTTTGTGGTTTCTGTCGCTCCAAAATGCATATTAAATGTGCTAAATTAAGTGGTGTTAATTGCGTTAATCTTATTAACAATAACGAAAATATAAAATTTTTATGGGAAATTGCTTTAGTAAACTATCAAATTTGAGAGAAGCAGATATAGCTGATGTGTTGAAGACATTGTACAACTCTACAAGTAAGTTATGTCGGCATCCCTTTCTCTTCCTTCTCTCTCTAGCTCATAGGCGTTTGACACTCACTCACATGTCAAACAAGCTTTTGACACTCACTCGTGGCAGGGTTGCTGATCAGCTAACAATGAAGGGATGCAAAGGCTTAATGATAAAATGGCCTGAATTTTACAGCTGGGTTGCTGTGCTTGTTATGAAAACGTATTAAGAAATGTGAAAAATAACAAATAATAGCCCTTAACTGAATAAAAAAAAAACATATTTTGCATATTTAGAACAATAAAATGTTATTTTCGTTGTTAATAAAGTTATTTCCATTTCATTTTATTTCCTCATTTCTTACTACGGCAGTGTTTGTATTTTTTTTAATAAATTATTTAATATTTTCAATAGACTTGTTTTTGGAACAACAGGAAACTTCAAGGAGACTTTCACAGCATCTGCGGATCAACTAAAATTAATTGTAGAAGCTGAACAATTCCTTAATTCCCTGAAAGTCCATGACAACGATGGTAGTGATATTACGAATAAATTTAGTTTTATTAAAGGGTGGCTCCTAAAAATCATGCCAGGACAAAACAGAGAATTTTTTGAGACACATTCTCAGCACCGTTTACTCCATATCTGGTTATCTTTTTTTTTTTGGGTTTTAAGTAACTCTCGTTTCCGTAGCTTGGTAGGAGAGGATTATTTGGCCCTTTCAGTGAATTAGAGCGTTATCACTTATTATGCTTTGAAGGGCCAATAAATTTAATGTTGCCATGCTTGGTATTGCTCTCTTTGTTTTTCTTTATCTTGATCTTTAGTTTTTCACTTGTGTGTTTGTTTCTCATATAATGATCTTTGTTGGGTGCTGCCGTATTTTTTCGTTTTATTTTACGTTGAATTTGGTATTCGTTTTGTTATTTTATTATTATTTTTGACTTGCTTTCTTAGTTAATTTGAAAGTTTTGTTTCCACAATATAATTGCAAATGGTTTCTAGACTAGATGTCCTTCCATATGGAATATTTGTGGAATGGAATTGAACTTATTAAGTGTTTAATATTTTGATCTGATTGTGTCCCATTGAGGACATATAATCAAAATGTGTGGTTATGATAAACTTTATCACATGATAACCTAATCATGGCTTGGCTCAGAATGAAAATTTCGTTTACACAAAAAACTGAGTTATCATGATAAAGTTGGTCATTGTGAACGTTTTTGTGAAAAAATTCACAAAAGTTGCATTGTAAACGCATAAAGTCACAGCTGGTCTTGTTTACAATTTTATACGAACCATTTTCGGGTTCAAATTTCGATTGTGATATTTCTATATAACATTACATTTTTAAATTCTATAACTAGCAGAGTTTGTTGGCACAACAATTTATCCAAGCAAGTTGTCCGATTTTCATTTAGTCCGAGTGTCTGTCTGCCATAGCCGAAAAATGGGTTTTTCTTTTTGTTTTTTCAGCAAATTTCCAAGAAAGTTCAATAGAGTTTCGCTAGGGTTTTTTATTTTTTTTAACAAAAAATTTAATTTATTAATTTTATTTGTAAATATGGATTAAGTTGTTTATATGGGTGATAATGGGCCTACAGACGGACCGCAAACCCATAAAAATGGCGGTAACGCGCCTACATTGCAGCCTCCCAGTGGTGGGAAAAAGCAATGATGACTCCCGTCCGCATCCAAGAGTCTAAAAGGGGTCTGATGAGAAGCGCGTCGCTTCCTAACATTTAAGCCCAACCATCGGCGTGCTAATCGCTTTAATTTTTCCTGAATATCAATTAAAAAATAACTTTTATAAACGTTTATAAAAAATAAGGTAAAGCTACCATAGCTACAGCTCTCAAGCGACGTAGAAGTTCACGTACGCGCACCCTTATTTGCACGCTTGGTACACACAATGCACATACAAAATAAAAACAAGAAATCAGCATGCGCATTTTAGGAGACACACTTTAAATGGTAGGGAACTTTATTAAGATAAAATATAAATAAGAAAAAGGCTTGTTAAGTTGAAATATTTGAAGAAAATTATCAAATTAGCACGTGTAATTTTATTGTAAACAAGGAAGAACAAGCGAATTGTCATGGCAACATCAACTACATGGCTTTTTTTATAAGTAGCACAGAAATTTTTCTAAAGAATTCAAAGATGTCAGAAAGTGGTAATTAAATAGGTAAAACTATTGCAAAAATAGTTCTACTTGAAATTATGTTCTCCAAACAATAATTTGCGGCAAATAATTTCTCTTATTTATTTATTTATTGCATATGTTTCCATAGCATTTCCTACTTTTTGTCTGCTCTGCATTGAACGGCCTCTGAATGACAAGCTGTTTAAATGTTGGGCACAGCTGTAGACGAACAGCATATCTTACTTGTAGATCTTTACAATGCCTCTGCGAAGAGAGTTAATTTCAAACTTGGTTTCCCGCCGTCGCTTTATAAAAAGCTCTTAAATCCAGAGTTGTGGCGGGGGTAAGATTACGCCCGATTCACTTTTTTCATAAAAACAAAGAATCGCCCACCAAAAAATTATGTACCATTATTTCAGCAAGAGCGTAATAAATCTAACAACTTCAAGATTTATTATCAAAATGTTAGTGGTATGCCCACAAAATCCGAGAATATTTATCGTGACTTATCACTTCATGAATAGCAATTGGCTGAATGACAATTTTATTTCGTCGGAGTTTTTCGATGACCTCTACCAGGTCTACCGCCTGGATCGCTGTCCGACATCTTCAGGACTAAAAAGGTGCAGTGAAGTATTGATTGTAGTACGAGCTGATCTCTCGAGTCGAATTGTTGCGTTAGACTTAAGCTATATTTAAATAGAGTAAATCTGTGTCAAAATAAAATTTTGCAATTTATAACTCAGTATTTATATTAGTATCGTACATCCCGTTAAACATTGATATTTAGGTGTATGTAAAACATTTACAAAATTTAGAACCCACATCTAATAGTGCTAACCACTTGGATAAAATAATATATCTTGGCGTTTTTAATCTAAGCAATATACAATGCGTATCCGAAAATAATATATTACTCCCATCAAATTTAAAGTCGGCAATTGACTTTAACCAAATTAACTATGCATTGAATGATTCTAACAGAATATTAGATTTAGTATTTACGTCTGCCGAATTGAATGCATCTTGTGAGGAGTGCCTATCTCCTTTACGACACTTCATCATCTCTCTATCTCTATGGCGCGATATACAACAGGTATATCATCATAAACCTCCTAAGAGATTTTTGCGCCAAGCTTCTCTTCCAATTTGTGGTGTGCCGATTTGAATTTTCCCTACAAATTGGTGGGACCTACAGTTTTTTGCCGACTCCGAACGGCATCTACAAAGGAGACGAATTTTTGTTGAGAAGCCTGTCATGGCAGAAATACACTCGGAGAGTTTGCCAAACCACTGCCGAGGCGCGACCCCGTTTTGAAAAACTTTTTTCAAATCACTTTTGATGTTACCTGTACCAGGGCTCGAACCATGGACCTTCGGTGTGGTAGGCCGGCAACACTACCTTCACACCACGGCGGCCGCCACTTCATCATACCGCACTTTAAATAGATTTTTAATTTTATACATTTTAGAAAAAGTCGAAAAATGTCACCCATGTGTGTACGTTACCATAATATGGATTAAGTTAACAATTGTTTTAAAAAAATAGATTGGTCGTTCTTGAACACCCAGAGCAATCCTGCTACTTCCTATAACACTTTTTCTTGACGAATGTTTTATATAATTTCTAGTTGCATTCCGAGATTATGCCGATCAAAAAAAGCAAGAACGAAAGCTTACAAAATATACAGAAAATCGAGGAAAGTTGTAGATTAGGAAATATTCGCTCATTTGAAATGTACATAAGTTTTTATACAACAGACATTTATGGAAAGTTGAATCAAGATCAAAGCCTAAAAGATTTTGGCAACATACTAAATCAAAACGCAAAACTGATGGTTATCTGACTATTTTCTTCTTTGAAAACTCAGTGACTGATAATTCTGCTGATTCTTGCAATCTGTTTGCAAATTTAATTCAGAAAGTGCATCATAAATATGATGTTACTAGCATTTACCCGCGGCAAATGCAAAATAACTAAGCTTCTTTTGGAAACATTTTTATTTATCAAACAGATAATTTTTAAAGTTCACATGTTCTTTAAAATAATGATATACAAAAAACCTTAAATAATCAGGTTACACACCAAACATTAAAAATTTCTTAGCAGTACTTGTAAACAATTAAATTCACACAGAGCACCAACTTCTAATACAGGATTCTAAACAAAAGCCAAAGCTATTAATTATTTTTCAGATCAAATTGAAGAAGAGATACATACAGAACAAACCGTAAGAGCTTCATAAATTGTATTACTATATAAACACTCATAAAAGTTTAATTTTTACGAAACAGCGAAGCAACCAAAATATGAAGAATTGCTAAACTTGCTAAAAGGATATTTTCCGCAGAAACGATATCAATATCTTTAAAATGCACAACTATTATGCTCAAACGTTACAAAAAATTCATTCAAAATATTTGATTTTATGTTTGACAGGTGACGATTTACTCATATTTATTAACGACGACAATAGCCCGGCCGACATTCAAAACGACGACTGCGAACGACAACGGCGAAAAACCGAAGCTTGATGATAATTGCCGCCAAGCACCGACGACATGATAATAATGAAACACAAAAACCGGCAAAAAAATTTTCAAAAAAGTATTGCATGTGTAAAAAAAAACATAAAACTAATCAATTTCAACACATATTTAAAGCAATTTGCATATATTTTCGATTTAATTCACAAAAAGAAAAAACGACGCCACGACCGTCGCTGTCAAATTAGAAATAGATCTAATCTGGCAACAGCGGCATTCATGAAAAATTCCTCTACATAAGAACATGTGTAAAAATAATTTGACAGATGCCGCACCGTCTTTGTCGTCTTAAATCTGTTTTCCCTAAGTGACAGAAAAAGTACCGAAAACGCAAAATAAAATTGGTATTGTATGTATAGCAAGACGAATTCATTACATGAACGTTATTTTCTTTTGATCTGACATTTCTGAACATGCTAAATTCGCCTTGCTCTCACCTTATATGAATTCGCCTTGATGTATAGTAACTAAACTTATTAAAATCATAGCAATTAGTTTTTAAAAGTATTTTTGTAGATATGGCGATGAATTTTTTAGTCACGTTTTGACCGATAACTCAGTTATCGATTAACTTATATAACGAAACATAGCAGTATCGGTTAGTTTATTGAAATATCGAGAAGTCCATATGAATCTTTGGCCTTTCCGTTTCGTGTCATATTCATATGTAATGCAAATTTAGAGGTCTCAGGGATTTTACATTTTGACCGATAGCTCAGTTATCGATAGAGTTATCGAAATGTTGCAGTCCAAAAGAATACTGTGGCCTTCCCCCTTTCGTTTGATATCCATATTGTATGCAAATTCAGGGATTTTTGGGCGATCCCATTCTGACCGATAACTCAGTTATCGATAAAGTTATCGAAATATTGCAGGATCCAAAAGAATACTGTGGCCTTCCCCATTCGTTTGATACCAATATTGTATGCAAATTCATGGTTTTTTGGGCAACCACATTCTGATCGATAACTCAGTTATCGATTAATTTATCGAAATACTGCATAGTCCAAAATAATACTTTGGCCTTCCCCTTTCGTTCAATACCCATATTGTATGCACATTTTAAGGTTTTAGGGCACCAAATTTCGTAAATTCATTGGATAAAATAATTTTTTGGGTTTGTTGAGTCACATTAGTGCCCATAACTCCATAACCATGTGAGGTATTGAGATTTCATGAAACTTGTTACCTATCGGAGACATCGGGAAATAAGTGTGCAAAATTTCGTACAGATCGGTGCTGTAGGTTGGCTGTGAAAACGGTTCAAAACACACTCACTCACTCACCCTTGGAAAATATTTTAACTACAGACCTATTGTTAAGCAAAGCACGATTTCAAAGCTTTTCGATTTCGTACTTCAAAAAAAAAACGAATGGATCACGTATTTTTCGCAATATCGAAATTTCAACATGGATTTATCGACAGAAATCGACTCCCGCTTATGTTATGCTTATAACCAATAAAATTATAAATGCTTTCTAAGATCAAGGGCAGCTTGAAGTAATTTATACCGACTTTTCGAAAGCCTTTGATAAGGCTGATCATGCACAAACAAACTATGAGCATTAGGATGGTCCAAATTTTTTTTTTTGTGATTTTGATCCAGGCTAATCAGTAATTTTGTTACCCCAATCAATCACCTTATCTATGCGAAATTTCAGAGTTTTGCGACTTGTAAAAGAAGGTGCTTAACGCAAATGAAATAAGGTATTTCGCCAAAAAGTACCACATTCCATGATTCTATAAATTTTACAGCAGCATTTTCAGAAAAAATGTAGCGAACAACCAATCAGGTGCTCGGTTTTATTTTCACAAAGCCGACGCAGCCCATCTATAGCTCAATTAATGATAAACTATACTAGCAAATAAGAACATTCTGTACAAATGTGGCAAGGCCACAATGAACAAGTATGTACTAAAGAATCAAAAAATTACATTATTAAATATAGAGCATTTGAGTACAGATGTGCACATGTAAATCCGCGTTTTAGTAAAAATAAAGTGGGAGATTACATAATATTAAAAGGTATTGGTCCTAAATAACTATTTTTATCGGTAAGTGTTTGAAATTATTAAAAAAAAATTTAATTATTAAGTATGCAAGCATTTATTAAATACTAGCATTTACCCACGGCTCCGCTCGCATCAAAGAAATAAGCAAAATAACTAAGCTTCTTTTGGAAACATTTTTATTTATCAAACAGATAACTTTTAAAGTTGACATGTTCTTTAAAATAATGATATACAAAAAACCTTAAATAATCAGGTTACACACCAAATATTAAAAATTTCTTAGCAGTACTTGTAAACAATTAAATTCACACAGAGCACCAACTTCTAATACAGGATTCTAAACAAAAGCCAAAGCTATTAATTATTTCTCAGATCAAATTGAAGAAGAGATACATACAGAACAAACCGTAAGAGCTTCATAAATTGTATTATTATATAAACACTCATAAAAGTTTAATTTTTACGAAACAGCGAAGCAACCAAAACATGAAGAATTGCTAAACTTGCTAAAAGCATATTTTCCGCAGAAACGAAATCAATATCTTTAAAATGCACAACTATTTTGCTCAAACGTTACAAAAAATTCATTCAAAATATTTGATTTTATGTTTGACAGGTGACGATTTACTCATATTTATTAACGACGACAATAGCCCGGCCGACATTCAAAACGACGACTGCGAACGACAACGGCGAAAAACCAAAGCAACGACAGTTCTGCATTAGCTCAAACAACAGCAAAAAAATTTTGAAAAAAGTATTGCATGTGTAAAAAAAAACATAAAACTAATCGATTTCAACACATATTTAAAGCAATTTGCATATATTTTCGATTTAATTCACAGAAAGAAAAAAGGACGCCACGACCGTCGCTGTCAAATTAGAAATAGATCTAATCTGGCGACAGCGGCATTCATGAAAATTTTGTCTACATAAGAACATGTGTAAAAATAATTTGACAGATGCCGCATCGTCGTTGTCAACTTGAATCTGTTTTCCCTAAGTGACAGAAAAAGTATCGAAAACGCAAAATAAAATTGGTATTGTATGTTTAGCAAGGCGAATTCATTACATGAACGTTATTTTCTTTTGATCTGACATTTCTGAACATGCTAAATTCGCCTTGCTCTCACCTTATATGAATTCGCCTTGATGTATAGTAACTAAACTTATTAAAATCATAGCAATTAGTTTTTAAAAGTTTTTTGTAGATATGGCGATGAATTTTTTAGGCACGTTTCGACCGATAACTCAGTTATCGATTAACTTATATAACAAAACATAGCAGAATCGGTTAGTTTATTGAAATATCGAGAAGTCCATATGAATCTTTGGTTTTTCCGTTTCGCGTCATATCCATATTTAATGCAAATTTAGAGGTTTCAGGGCTTTTACATTTTGACCGATAGCTCAGTTATCGATTAATTTATAGAAATATTGCAGAGTCCAAAAGAATCCTGTGACCTTCCCCTTTCGTTTGATACCCATATTGTATGTAAATTCAGGGGGTTTGGAGCAACCACATTCTGACCGATAAATCAGCTATCGATTAATTGATCGAAATATTGCAAAGTCAAAAGAATCATGTGACCTTCCCCTTTCGTTTGATACCTATATTGTATGCAAATTCAGGGGTTTTGGAGCAATATTGCAGAGTCCAAAAGAATACTGTGGCCTTCCCCTTTCGTTTGATATCCATATTGAATGCAAATACAGGGGTTTTCTGGCGACCCCATTCTGACCGATAACTCAGTTATCGATAAAGTTATCGAAATATTGCAGGGTCCAAAAGAATAACGTGGCCTTCCCCATTCGCTTGATACCCATATTGTATGCAAATTTTGGGGTTTTAGGGTAACCACATTCTGACCGATAAATCAGCTATCGATTAATTGATCGAAATATTGCAGAGTCCAAAAGAATCCTGTGACCTTCCCCTTTCGTTCGATACCAATATTGTATGCAAATTCATGGTTTTCGGGCAACCACATTCTGATCGATAACTCAGTTATCGATAAAGTTATTGAAATATTCCAGAGTCCAAAAGAATCCGTGGCCTTCGTCTTTCGTTTGATATCCATATTGTATGCAAATTCAGGGGTTTTTGGGCGACCCCATTCTGACCGATAACTCAGTTATCGATAAAGTCATCGATTGCAAAGTCCAACAGAATCCTGTGGCCTTCCCCATTCGTTTGATACCAATATTGTATGCAAATTCATGGTTTTTTGGGCAACCACATTCTGATCGATAACTCAGTTATCGATAAAGTTATCGAAATATTGCAGAGTCCAAAAGAATCCTGTGGCCTTCCCTTTCGTTCAATACTCATATTGTATGCACATTTTAAGGTTCTAGGGCACCAATTGCATAAATTCATTGGATAAAATCCATTTTTGGGTTAGTTGGGTCACATTAGTGCCCATAACTCCATAACCATGTGAGGTATTGAGATTTCAGGAAACTTGTTACCTATCCGAGTCATCGGGAAATAAGTGCGCAAAATTTCGTACAGATCGGTGCTGTAGTTTGGGCGTGACAACGGTTCAAACACACTCACTCACTCAAAAACTTACGCATTTATAATATAAGTAAGATTTCTAAAAATATTAGTGAAAATAATGGCCTGCTCAACACGTCAAAAAGATGGAACTTTCATTCTCGGTGTACGAGATTTGCAACCGTTAACTCGCTTTAATCAACTTCCAACTCTCAGACAAACACTTTTGCGTTTTCACGTTTTGAGGAACTAATAGAAGTTTGGGACAAGGTATTTATACCAACAAATGAGGCGAGAAACTGTATTGATAAGCTTGAAAGAATACACAAAAGATGGTTGCTTTTGAAAAAGAACAAATCCAGAGCTTCTCAAAGCCAGAAAAATCATTTGTTGAAGAACTAGACCAACTATTTGATATCGCACGAGCGGATGCTTCCGATATAAGAAAAATTGACGAAGATCGAACATTTTTAATCGACCAAAGGCAAGACCGAAAAATGGGGATGACTTCTTTTGACAAGAAGGCTGAGAAAGTAAATGAACGCTCGCAAAAACGTAAGTTAAGGGCGGAAGAGCTGCTTCAGAAGGCAAATCAAAATGCAGTTTCTACCTCGGTAACATCAAACCAACTTGAATTAAGCTTCAGTAGTTCTTCTAGTGAATAATTGGAAAATGACGATTACATACCAATAATGCAAAAAAAAACCGAAAGAAGCCTCGGCTTTGACTTCAGACGATTTGCCATCCACAAGTAAAGTGCTCACATCGCATGTATTAAGTGCTATGGATTGCAACAATATATCAGATCGTAAGGCAGCCAAATTGATCATTCCAATTGCTGCTTCACTTGGTTATAACCCGTCAGCACTTCCAGTTTCCAGAAGCTCGATTCGACGAGAAAGAAAGAAAGCAAGAATCGAGTTCCATGCTGAAATTAAAGCTTCATTCCCGACGGAATATCCGCTAGTTGTGCATTGGGACGGAAAGCGTTTTCCTGATCATATAAATAACAAAAAAGTGGAGCGTCTACCTATACTCGTGTCTGGAGATGGAGGTGAAAAACTGCTGGGTGTTCCGAAATTGAATGATGGAACGGGGGAACAAATTGCAAGTGCCGTGTGTAAACTTTTGGAGGAGTGGGAATTAAAAGGTCAAGTTAGATCTATGAGTTTCAACACTTCATCTTCAAATACAGGTTATAAAAGTGGAGCATGTGCTCTACTCGAAATAAAGCTTGATCGCCACTTATTAAGGCTAGCATGTCGCCATCATGCGCTCGAAATAATTCTTTCCAAAGTGTTTAATTTGTGCTTTGGGCCGTCTGTATCGCCAGAAATCCAATTATTTAAAAGATTTAAGGAGGTCTGGGAAAATATTTCTCGAGATAGCTACACAACCCTTGATTTAAGTTCAGCTTCTAACTTACTGGTTCAAAATACTTTAGCAGTGATTGAAAGAACTGATACGTTAGAAAACACTCGAGATGACTACCAAGAGCTCGTCGAACTTACGTTGGTCGTTTTAAATAAACCTCCGACCAAAATTCATTGGCGAGCCCCTGGGCCCATACACCATGCACGATGGATGGCCAAGTTACTTTATGCCTTTAAAATATTTTTGTTTAAAAATCAAAAGAACAAGTTCAACCTGAGCAACGAAGAAGAAAAGCAAATTTCCCGATTTGTGAAATTGGGTGCAATGATTTACACCCAAGCGTGGGTACAAGCCCCATTGGCAGCAGAAGCACGCTATTGTGACTTGCAGTTATGGAAAAACCTCAAGGCATATGAAGAAATGGACTCTGAAATTGGAAATGCAGCAAGAAGTGTTTTGGAACGTCACTTGTGGTATTTATCTGATGAGCTTATCGGGCTCGCTCTATTTTCCGACAATCTGACTTGTTTACAAAAAGCAGAAATCATTCGAGGAATGAATGTTGAACCAGGGCCACGAAAAGTAAGAGGTAGTCCCCAAATGTTAACTCCTCAATCAACTTTGGGTGATTTCGCCACAAAAAGGGCGGCAGAAACACTTTCCAAATTAAATCTTAGAGATTCTTTCCTGAAACTTTCTCCTGAGACATGTAATGACAATTTGGATTACCTTGAGGGAAAAACACGAATCAAACACTTACGCGTGGTCAATGACACTGCAGAAAGAGGTGTAAAACTGTTCGAAGAATTTAGCAAGTCTCTAACGAAAGATGAAGATGAGAAGCAATTTCTGCTGCAAGTTGTTGAATTAAATCGTAAACTCATATCAGCTGATGTAACTAAAAAATCCCTTATAGAAATAGTTTCAAACAAAACCCACTAATGTTTCAATATGTTTTGAATAATTTTAACTACATGAATTATATTTTACAAATATGTTTTGAATAATACTATATGAATTATATTTACATCTTTTCTTTCTAAAATAAAATTATAAAAAAATATATTGTGTTAAAATAAAGCCTTTTTATTTACAATAAAGCAGTTTTCGAGAATTTTTAAAAATATAACATCGATGAGCACCCTGCTCCTTTCAACCAATTTTCCTTCAATTTGCAATTTAAAGTTTATTAAGTATGGGTAACAAAAAATTAAGTTAGCGTGAAATTTCTGAGAATAAAATTTTTTTTTCATATATACGTGGACCACCCCAATGAGCATTCGGTTTCAAAGAAAAAGTTTTAAAATTTTTTCTTAGCTGCTTAACAGGAAGAAGACTATGGGCCGGTTTCACCAACGCGACTAAGACTAAAACTAAGTCGTGACTTAAGTTAGCACAGATTCGAGACTAACTTAATTTTGGGTTTCACCAACTGAGCGACTTAAATAATTTTGAGCACAACAACCCGATCAGATGTTTTATGCATAGTAGTATTTTTTCTTACCAGACAACTCTGAGCATCCCAATACCCCAGTGCGAAAAGGGCATGTATGGCCATACAAGAAGGAATGTATTGATCTTACACCCATTTCTCTTTAGTTGGAAGGTACTAAAATTAGCGCTTAATTGAAAACGATAGTTTCGTAATGGTTGCATGCTAGAAAACAAGCGTTCACATGCATCTACGCTTACCCTGTTAAAGTCAAGCATGGTGAAGTTTCCGACTGGGGCGTTGCACAAAACAAATTAGAAACATTACTGACATTTAGGTTTTGAAGCACAGCAACACTGCTTAGTCGAGAATAAGTCAGCTGGCAAGTTGACTAAGTTGTGACTTAGCTAAGTTAGGTGGTGAAACTGAAAAAGTGAAAATCGCTACTTAACTAAGTTAAGTCGAGTTGGTGAAACCGGGCCTATATGTCAGACGGGCACCTCTAGCTCATCTACACTCAAAAAAGAAATCGTTCTAAAACGAACGAAACAAGTTCAAAACTGAGAACATTAGTGCACGAAAGTTTGTTAAGTACGTTTTGACTAAACTCGTGAACGCTGGTCTTATTTTGAGAACGGATTTTTCAAGCACACCTTTCGCATTTCATGAACAGTTTGGGCTTGATTAATGAATATTTTGGACTCATTTTAAGACCATTTTGACTTTATTTTTAGAACGTTCTAAGCATGTTGTGAGAACTTATTGGGTTCATTTTATTAACATTTTCTGCTTCTTTTGGGAACATTTTGGCTTCATTTTGAGAACATTTCGTGCTTGATTTTAGAACCATTTCCGTACATTTCAAGAACGTTTTGGGCTTACATTGAGCCCGTTTTTAGCTTATTTTCAAGAACATTTCGTTCTTGAGCTTATAACGATTTCCGGTCGATTCAAGAACGGGTTAGACCTATCCTGGGAGCAAAACGTGCTTGTTTGCAAAAATAATTAAAGAAAACCATTTTAATTCATATTATTTAATGACATTGATTTAATGAAAATTCATATGAAGTAGAGCTTCTGCAGCCAGTCAATCAGCTTCGATGGCATCGACAATGTGTAGTCCTCAATTCCAAACTAACAAGTAAAAGAAAAAATTGCATTAGCTATGTATCAGTACACCAACACATTCAATGTTATTCTACCTGTTTTCTCCAAGAAAAAAGCTTCTCACGAAACAGCACGCGCAATCCTAAAGGTGGTACCGCTTCCTTAAGATCCTCGCTAGTTAAAAATTTTAAGCTCTCGGGAGTTACTTGCGCAGCTGCAAAAGTGAAATATATATTGGGTCAGCATTTTCAGTAAATTTTTATGGAAAAAGTCTCGGTACCTCTCCCGATATTTTTGGACGTGTATTAGTAGTTACCAACGTAAATGAAAAAGTTATTCATGTAACCATTACGGTATAAGTAATTGTTAACGACAACCACTGAGTCTTAAATTAGGCAACTTTAAACACTTTTTCATTTCTTTGATAAATTGGGTTCAGAACACATTTCATTGCACTGCGAGTGTTCGACCGTAAAATTGTTTAACGAAAACAGCAAAATCATAAAGTCTTGTTCCTACTTGCAGGAAGAAACATGTATGTATGTTGGTTTGTTTAAAAATGTTTATTATTAAAACTGCACAAACGCAAAAGAAAAACTTTAGCATGTCCACACGTACATATGTATCCAAGTACTTATTAAATTTCTTTCTGCAAGTAGGAACAAGACTATGCATATATATGCATCAACTTACCATTTAAATATGGAAGAACTTCTTCCATTTCCATTTCTTTTAAAATTTGTTCCAAATTCTCCATAATAATAATAATAAATATTTTACACTCCCGACACGAACACTACGCAGCGAACGCCAAATGAAAATAAGCATTGTTCCCGAACCTTGTCCTTAAAATACGAACGATGTTATCGCAAAGAGAACGGACGGTTTCATTATATGAACATATGTTCTCTTTTCGATAACATCGTTCGCATTTCAAGCACAATGTTGCTTTTTTGAGAAAGGGTGGTATATTTTCAAGAACAAGTATGCTAGTTTTAAGACCAAAAAAGCGAGAACACGAAAATTTTAAATTAAGACCGGTGCTGCATTTTAGAACGGCGTTTTTCTCTGAGTGTATAGCAGTAAGCGCATGGTCAAGAATACCTCAAGTAACGAATTGTGGTCCACTCTTATTTCTAATATCTTGAAATGATTCCTGAAACTCCACGAAAATACGTAATATTTTGACTTGTCTCGATCTTCAATCCGATCTAGACAATCTTCGCAAATGGTACTCTGCAAAAAACCTGCATCTTAATATCCAAAAGTGTTAAATTGTTTCATACTCAAGAAAAAGTAATCCTTGTAACTTCTCATAAAATGCATAAAATGATGAAGTATTGGGAAGGAATACGCTGTTTAAAGACTTAGGTATAATTTTTGATTCCAAATTAACATTTACAAAGCATAGAGACCACATAGTGTCTAAAGCTTTTTCAATGGTAGGCTTCACACGTCTTTCTTCCACTGAATTCTCTGATCCAATGACTTAAAAATCACTCGCACAAAATTGAAAGGGTACAGAAAATTGTTACTAAGTTTGCTTTATGTAAACTTCATTGGTCTGACGGCATGCCTTATTATTAAAGAAGGCACAAACTGTTAGGATTGACAAGTTCATCAGACAGAAGAAATTAATTTTCGATATTATTTATATATAATATTATCAATGGTGGGGATCTTAGAAGTTAGACTTTTCACTGTTCCTGCGCATAAGTCTTCATACGGATATAATGAACCAGTATCGAGATGCATTCGATTATGCAATACCATTCCCACAACAGCCGGTTCTATCGCACCGGAATGACCCGGGTTTTTTTTACCCGGCCAAGGGCTGTTATTTCAGTGTAACCCTGTCCAATCTGTCCCATCCCACCCTTATATTGTCATCCTCGGAGCTAACCCTGGCAGCTGGGTTGCTCCATTGTCTCTTGTTACGGGCTGGGGTCGAACTCAATCCTGGACCAAGAGATTGGATCTGCTGCGTTTGCTGGAAGAAAATTTATATTAAACGGTCGCATTCGGTACAATGCGCCAAGTGTAAGAGGTGGTTCCATAAATCTGGATGCTCAGGGCTTAACCCTGCCATTCACAGACCCCGTACTTTCTTTAGTACTTTCGAGGCACCATGTTGTACACGCCCAAGGACGTCCCGCGGTAGTCGCCGCTCTGGCACTCCCTTACCTCTTCTAGCTACTTCCAATAGCCACAATAGTGGCTCAGTCTATACGACTGGCAGCACCGCTGCCGTTCCCGCCTCACCCACTCCCGACTGTCGCTCACTCACACCAGCGTCTCCATCTCACACGGCGGCTCAACACTCCTATCCCCTCCGGAATAGGTCAGATATGAGCATCGCCGAGCGTCAGTCCCCTCTTTCTCTGCCCCTAATGCCCCCCCTCCAGCTTCCAGCCTGCACGTGGGTCAGGAACACCACTTCCTAGTACCTTCCACTACGTGCACCGTTTTTCGGCAAAGATTATATACGCCTGCGACATCGGTCAAGTGCAACAATTGCCTGTGTCACACCCTTATGTGCTCTGGGCTCGCAAACGGTAACCTTTGGACGGATTCGTTCATAGCCCCCTGTTGTAGTACACATCGGCCATGGCGCTGTCAACTCTAGACTGCGACATAGTTTAGGCCTTAGCCTACCTCCACCTAGGCAAACGCATCCGTCGCTCACGCCTAGTATATCCCCCGTCTCCCCTCCTACACACTTCAAAATTTTGCATCTGAACTTAACGGATTAGCTGGAAAGATCGCGGAGATAACTGACTTTATGAAGACGCACAACATCAAAATCGCCGCGATACAAGAGACAAAATTGAACACGAGATCGGACTTACGAACTTGTGATGGGTATAATGTACATCGAAAAGACCGTCCCAACTGTATTGGGGGTGGCCTTGCGTTCATTACACATCACTCTGTACAATATAATCTATTTTCCGCTGACGTCGACCCCAGGGACTCTACCTTAGAATGCCAAGGCATAGCAGTCCGGCCAGGAGACGCCGACCTGCAGATCATAAACATCTATATTCGTGTTGTCCTAGAGATTATCATCCCGACATTAGTGCGTTGCTAAGGGGCGATAACCGTCTAATCCTAGGCGACTTCAACGCGCATCACGATCTCTGGAACTCCAACTTGCCAGCAGGCAGCAGAGGGCACGCAATTGCAGACCAAATAGATAACTCAGCATTCTGTACAGTCAATGGAGATGCTCCCACCAGGGTGGCAGGTAACTGCCACAGTTCGCCAGACATCTCCATAACGAGCGCGGGCCTAATTAACTTTGTCATCTGGCGACCGATGCTTACATTAGCTTCAGACCACCTACCCATCTTACTCTCTGTTGAACGACCGACCGACTTCATAACGGCTGATAAATTAACATACATCAACTTCACCAAAGCGGACTGGGACCGCTTTACTGAATATACAGAGCTCTCTTTCGCTGCCTTACCCACTCCTACGGACGTAGGCAAAGGCGAAAAAAGTTTCGCAAGATCATTGATTCAGCCTCATGCCGCTTTATTCCTGCTGGTAGAATACCAGAAATGGCAAGAGAACGTGACCAAGTGAGACTCATCAATCCCGCAGATCCCATAATCAAAGATCTCAATGCGGAAATTCGTAGGATAGTCAACGAACACAAGCTGACTAAGTGGAAACAACACCTTGAGACATGCAACCTCTCCGGCGGAGTTGGCAAATTATGGTCGCCTGTCAATGCTCTATCCAATCCGACCAAACACGAAGACAAGGTCGCCATTGCGTTCGGTGACAGCGTCAAATCGGACGCCAGGAAATCGAGCGAGCTCCTTTTGCCGGCTGTTTATAATGCATCCACCTACGGATAGGACTAAGAGAAGAGTCTTCCGACGTGCGCACAAACACAAACGCTCTACTGCGCCCATTGCCGTCTTAGTCGCAGAGGTTAAGGAAGCCATAATGAAGGCCAAACCCTCAAAACCCATCGGACCCGACGGAATCGCCATGAAGATGATCAAACACCTAGGCCATGAGGGACAGGGTTATTTAGCGGCTCTCTTTAATCTCTCTCTAACTACCTTCGTTATAATAATAATAATTCCCAACGGATTACCCACCATATCCCGCCCGACCCGCCCCGCATATCGCGCGGATTATTCGTTCGTGCCGAGTCGTTGAAAGGCTTTGGTTTGTTAATCGTCGAGATCTAAAACTGCTCAGCTACAGAGAAAACCTCATCAAAGTAGATATAGGACAGATTATACATTAAGAAATAACTAGTTAAAAGAATAAAATTATTGTTAAAAGTTAAAATAGAAGTCAAAGAATAAAAAACAATAAGAAGCTATGAATTTAGGATAGAAAGAATTGATTTTTTTATGCTGAAAAGCGAGTCTGAAATATCAAATCTACCAGAAAGAGAGTTATAATCTTGACACAAACAGCGAAAAGGCTCATTTAACTGAAAATTGGTTCGGCACTGTTTTAAGACCAGAGGTTTAAAATGCCTTGAAGGACGAGACGGTACATTGAAGTTCACTTCACTTAGAAGAAATGGGTTGGATAGTGAACCATTTAGCAATTTAATCATAAAAATAATTCTAAGCATTTCCCTCCGACTAGAAAGTGTGTGTAGATTAATGAGTTTTAAACGATTCGTATAGGGTGGCAGATTGTACGAAGGATCCCAATGAAAATCTCTTAAGGCAAATAGTAAAAATGGTTTTTGAACTGATTCAAGGCGATCTACATGAACCTGGTAACGCGGGTTCCAAATTATAGAACCATATTCAAGTATCCGTCTGACTAATGTAGTGAAGAGGGCTTTAGTTACATAAGGGTCGCTAAATTCTTTAGACCATCGTTTAACGAATGCTAGGACACCTCTAGCCTTATTGACTGTTGTGTTAATATGGCGGTTGATACTGAGTTTATAGTCCATAGTAACCCCCAGGTCAACAAAATCATACACTTGCTCACGACTATAATTTTTAATTGTATAGGAAGCCGGCTGAGAAATTCCACGCGAAAAACCCATGTGTTTACATTTTTTAAGGTTAAGTGGCATATAATTTAAATCGCACCAAGTAACTAGTGCATCTAGATCTGATTGTAGCTTATTTCTATCTTCAAATGCCGCGAATGACATGAAAAGCTTTACGTGTCGGCATACATTAACATTTTTGAATATTTTATTATTGTAGAAATATCATTTATAAACAACAAGAACAGAATCGGGCCAAGATGGCTTCCTTGAGGAGCCCCCGAAGAGACATAAATGACATCGGATACTAAATTTTTAAACATTACTTTTTGTGTCCTGTCACTTAGGTAAGAAGAGATCCAGCGATTGAGACCCGGCTGGAAGCCCAACTGATCGAGTTTATGAATAAGTAATGAGTGACACACTTTGTCAAAAGCTTTGCTGGAATCCGTATAAATAACGTCGGTGTGCAGATTTTTTCTAAAGGCATTTGAGACATGACTGGTAAACTCAAGTAAATTCGTAACTGTGGACTTTCCCTTACTGAACCCGTGTTGGCAGTCAGCTATCAAAGTAGAGATCGGACCCGTAAGTTGATTTGTAACAATAGCTTCAAACAATTTTGGGATGGCAGAAAGCTTTGCGATGCCACGATAGTTCTCTATAGAAGACCTACTCCCGCTTTTATGCAGCGGTAGAAGAAACGATTCTTTCCACGCAGTTGGAAAAACACCACACTTTAGTGATAGATTGAACAAATTGGTAAGGGGTTGGTAAATATGGTTCGCACACTATTTCAAGAAACATGTAGGAATCCTATCAGGGCCGTATTTAACAGATTATTTTAAGGTTTTAAGGTAAATTAGAACATCTTTGGCGCATATAATTGGTGAATTAATTGAATTTGTCCCGTGTAGCTTATAAGGATAATTTTGAAAGTTTGAATTGGTGACAGCAGAATAGTTAGAAGTGAAAAATTGAGCAAAAAAATTTGCGATTTTGATTATCGCTAGATATAATGTCTTGATATTTCATGGCTGAGGGAAACCCTGATACTTTACGTTTAGAATTTACGAAACCATAAAATGACTTTGGATTGAGAATAATGTCTCTTTTGGTTTTAGAGATATAAGCTTTATAGCACTTTTTATTTAAATCTATGTACTTCTGACGTAGACTGGAATACAGTAAGTAATGTTTATTTAATCCAGATTTCTTATATAAATTAAATGATCGCGTTTTCCTATTTTTAAGAGCCTTAAGCTCTTTAGTAACCAAGCTTGCGTAGGATGGTCATAAGTTAATTTACGTTTGGGAATAAACTTCTCAAATAGGCAGTAAATAGTTTGATTGAAATGTGAGACGTTTAGATCGATATCACAACCAAATTCAGGCCAAGTTAATTTAGACAGTCCTTTATTTAATTTCTTGTAGTTTGCTTTGGAAAAGTTAAAATCAAAGCTACTACATGAGTAGCATTGAGTGCCTTGGCCATTACTCATGGTTTCGTAGACTATTTCCATAGAAGGATGGTAAAGGTCTTCTGGTAAAACGAACGGATCACAACGATTTACAGAAAATTGGTTTATATCATTAACATACACTAAATCTAAGACTTTCCCAAACTTGTTAGCGGTAACAAAGATCGGAAATTCCATCTAAAAAGTTATTGTACCCTAGTTTGGACGGATTTGGAATAATGTTACCATCAGATATGTTCCACGATATATGAGGTAAGTTAAAATCACCCAAAACAATAATTGAATCTGAAGCTTTAGTCATAAAGTTAACAGTTTTGAGCAGAGAGACATGTTGCATGTAGACTGAAAAATCTGATGCTGGAGGGATGTAGCAAACATATAAGTACATAGAGACGTTGTCTAGTTGAAGGCGGATGCATTTGAACTTAATGAAATCGATGTTAGGAATAGTAAACTCTTCTGGGCACTCTAATCTTCGTCTTCCATCTTATAGAAGTAAGCTTCTTCTTATTGATTTGCCAACTCTGGAAAATCGCAGAATATTGCTGGGGGTAATGTTCCTACATAAGCTGATTCTCGGTGAAGCTGACTCCTGTGAGTTGCTAAGCAGACTAAATTTTGTAGTTCCGGCTAAGGTGTCGAGACACTACGTGCCTTTTCATTTACCTCTTTGTCGTCTAAATTTTCTCAAAAGTGATCCTTTGCGTGTTTGGTGCTCGTACTACAAGGTGGCGCAAAAGTAATCCTCCTATCAGAAAATGCTATAAATTTTGCGATTGGCCCCTAAAGTCAGTTCTGTTTTGACATTTGTGTAGTAAACACATGCGAAATACACGCTAATAAACAATGTGACGCTACACTGCTCCAGAACGCGGAATATTGCTGACTATTTATTTGACCAACAATCGGTCGGGGCCAAACGGTTACTGTAAATGGTGAGCGCTACAGAGCAATGATCAACGAGTTCTTTTTGCCGCAACTGTATGAATTGGGATTGGAAAACATGTGGTTCCAACAAGACGGTGCAACAGCACACACTGCACGTGCCACAACCGATATGCTGAACATCGGAAGCTTACTTTTGCGCCACCTTGTATAATGACTTGTACAATTGTATTAGTGTCGAATGTTCGTTTTCTGGCTTACACAAAGCAATACTTTCATGTCTGACCTGATATTTTAAAATTACTATTTTTATTATTTATTGTACGTTTGATGTAATTGTTAATTTTTATTTAATTTTATTTTGTGTACATTTCTAAGTCATTTAACTTTGTATTTTGTGTTAGTCGACTTTAAATAAAATTAACAATAATAAAATTAATAATAACTAGTCCCTCAGTTTAAGAGACATCTGCCTGAGATTTGGTATAGGGCCGCCATTTTGTAATATATTAATATTCTGTTGGAACCAACATGATCTATACAATCGATTTTTCCGATAAACGGGTTTTGGGATATATCCTTTAAAATAACAGGGTAAAAATTTTCACACTTTATACTTATTTTAAGTAAGGAATGGACACTAGAAACCATGCTGCGTATTCATGAAAGCTATGAAGCCTTCAGCACAACCGTAGACGGCGCTCTCCTGCATTTAAATGACTTGCCACTGGTTCTATCTCATTCCCGAGCTCTGATGCATGCCGATGATGTAAAACTTTATTCCGCTTATTCGCCCTCCAACCCATTTTGCTTGACACTTCTTTAGGCTGATTTTAACGCATTTCTACGCCGGTGTACAATAAATTCACTTCTTCTAAATTGCGTGTTAGCATATCTATAATATAAATGCGCAAGTTGAGGTGGAATTGTCCCACACTATGGCCAAACTATACATTTAAGGTATTAACAATTATATATCTATGGATAGGTATTGCCAAACTGCACTGCCGTCAATCAAAAAACCCTAAAAAAAATTAATTATAATATTGAAAAATTAGTTTAAAAATACACTAACATAAATGCCAAACATGTATTCACACTATAGAACCGTAGTTGTGTGAGTAGACATGTCATGCATGTTTCTGTATTACTCGTGTGATAGGCTCTTACTGTGAGTGGGAAGAGTTGGTAGACCAATGAAAAACAAGAATTCGCACTATAGAGCCTCTGTTGTGTGAGTAAACGTGTCATGCATTTTTGCTTTAGTCGTTTATTGCATTGATCACTAGCTACGATGCCCAGTGTCAGCGGCTCTCCTGAGAGCACGAAAAGTTGCTTTGTTGGAGACATTAAACAAGCAATGTAAATTTATCGTTTTGTTTGTGTGAATTCAAATAAAGTAAAATAAAATAAAAAATAAATGAAGGGATGGAGGAATGAACGGCAAGTAGAACACCACCCCCGACTCTGTTCAAGCGATCATTTCTATATACTTGATATTCATTACAAAAAAACTCTGAATTGAAAACATGAGGTTTTAGCCAAGTTTCGGTAAAAGCAATTAGTTATATTTACAATGAAAAGATTTCAAAAAGAGATCAGTTAATTTGGTATTTAAACCTCTGACATTTTGATAAAAGATATTCACGGATTTAGTGCTCAGTTTTTTGACTCAACGTTATTACAAGAAATTTTCGCTACATTTTGAACATTCCTATTCGGTCTATATTCAAACTCCCGCACAAGAGCCCCGGGAGGCCAAAAAGAGCTGTCCAAAAGAGTATCGAAATCTTTCCCAGATACATCAATCTTAAACGAAGACATACTTCTTTGATATGTGAAATTAAATTTTCTAACAGTTACGCTTTGATCTTTAACTTTAGAAGAAATATGGTACATCAGATCATCCTCGGTAGTGTCTGGATGGAACCTAGACACAAAAATAGATTTTTTGCGAGGAACCACAACCAGCTTACCAACGATTGGTTCAGACTCCATTGCAATAGTTGGAGGTTCCGGGTTTTTCCTAGTGGACGTTTTTGAAGGGGCGTTTTTCGACGTTGCTCGGACAACCGTACTTGGAATTGGAGAAGCCAAATCGATAAGTTCAAGGGGTTGAGGCAAGTTCGGCACTGTTGAGGTAGTAGGCCGATCATCCGTACGCCTGCGCTTGTTTTCGCGATTATCAGGGCATTCCAAATGAAGCGAATTCTCCAAAGTTTCCAAGGTTTTGAAAATATTTTCATATGTTTGGAATTTTTCGGTCAGCAATGAAAAATCTTTGCTTGTTTCAGAAAAACCGTTTCTGATATGCCTAAAGATTTTACAGAGATCAACTTCCGTCGACCGGCATTTGGAACAAGACCAGCGCAGGCCTTTTCCTTCGTTAAGCAGGTCAGCTATTCTACCGGTTAACCCAGTGCATTTGGCGTGGACAAGTCCATCACACAACCAGCATGCCACAAAGCGTACGGACTCGCTTTTTACCTGGCAGTTTGCTATCATGCACGACATTTTCGTATAAATACTTATATAAATTTATAAGAAAAATTATACGTTAGAAAAAATTTAGCGGATTAAAGAAAAAACAACCCTGACAGTTTAAGTGACACAGTACTGAGCGAACAGTTTTAAACACACTGTATCTGACGTTTAACAAACCACGCAAAACAGCTGTAGCGAAAAAGAAATAAGAAAAGCAAGTCAGAGCACAACAACAATTACAATATGAAAGAAAGCCTATCAATAGCAACAAATAAAATATGCAAAAAACTCGGTACACACAAATTCAACAAAATGAATTTATAATAATGAATAACTATTGAAACTTTTTAACACTTTTCACACCAAGTAGTGAAGCACATTAAGTATTTAACTCTATCCACTTTAATTATAACTTTAAGATATCAAAGATATTAATAATTTATTAAATATAATAACAGAGAAAAATACGTTTGATTGAGATATGGAAAACAAGCGATTGTAGTTCCCCTACTAGAACCAGGGAAGCCGGCGAACCAAGGAGAGTCTTATCGCCAGATATCCCTCCTTTCGGCGGTAGCGAAATTACTAGAGACCATTCTCCTCCCTTACTTCATTGCAAATCTGAAATTGGCCGATCACCAACATGGTTTCCGCAAAAATAACAGCACGACATCCGCTTTGAATGCTATTACAACGCAGATTAATAAGGGTTTGAATCAACACCCACCAAACCATAGGACGGTTCTCGTGGCACTTGACCTATCAAACGCATTCGACACGGTCAATCACGCCACACTCCTGCGAGATCTACACTCCTGCGAGATCTGGAAGAGACACCGCTCCATGCCGGCCTTAAAAGGTGGACTGCTAATTACCTCAATGGTCGACAGTGAAATTCAGGAACAAGAAATCTAGACCACGAAGAATAAAACAAGGGGTGCCGCAAGGTGTTGTTCTCTCTCCCCTTTTGTTTAATTTCGAGACTTCTCACCCCACCAGAGGGAGTCTCGATTGTTTCCTACGCTGACGACTGCACGATAATGGCCTCGGGCAAGGGTACCTCCATTGACGAACTCTGTATTAGAATCAATAGCTACCTCCATGACATTTCCAGCTTCTTCACCGAGCGAAATCTGACCCTATCTCCGACTAAATCGACTTCGACTGTTTACTACATGGAATGCGCAGATGGGGCAAGTGTTAAATGTCCACGTAGACGGAGTACCTCTTCCTACTGTCAACCACCCAAAAATCTTGGGTGTGACATTTGACAACGGCCTCACCTTCGCTGGTCATGTCACCGCAATAGCCTCAAAGGTACAGAGCCGCAATAAGATCCTCAAGTCACTGGCTGGCAGTACTTGGGGGAAAGACGAAGAAACATTTCTTGCCAATAGCCGGCCGGTTATTGACTATCCTGCGCCCATATGAACGCCCAATCTTTCTGACACCAACTGGAGGAAATTGCAAGTCTGCCAAAACACCGCCATCAGAACTGCTACGGGATGTCTACTTATGTCATCTGAGTTTCACCTCCATCAAGAGTCAAAATTGCTCAATGTTCAAGAGAACGCGGAACTCTTGAGTAGACAGTTCCTTCTGAACTGTCATAAACCTAGTCATCCAAATCGACATCTTTTGGATGTAGCACCGTCCCCCGCATTACGATGAGACCCGGCACCATATATCTTTGCCGTTTGATCTGCGGAACCATAGACGGCTCTAAATGACCTCCACACCGAGCCGGTAGACAGATCTCTCAGATCTCGGCCTGTGAATCCCGTTATTAATACTCAACTACCTGAATTGGCTGAAGAGGAGCGTGTACTTCCGAGAGAGACTAGAGTCATACTAGCACAACTTCGCTCTGGATATTGTAATAGGTTAAACTCTTACTTATCCAGACTGAACCCCAACATACCAAACACATGCCCTGCATGTGGTATGTCCCCTCATGATACCATACATCTCTTCTTCTGTTCAGTTGAACCCACTCTTCACTCTGGCCCAACCCTGTGGAAACTGCGCGTTTCCTTGGACTTCCGTTAGAAGAGCCTGATGACCATTTAGAGTGATCGAGCCCATTGGGCAGGGCGAAGCACTGTTAACAACAACATGCAATACCTATTCTGAGGTTAATGATTTTAATTTAAGTGTATACGAGGTGTGTTCAAAAAGTATCGCGAATTTTGTGTTTTTCCAAAAATTATTTATTTATTCATGAATATCTATTTTGTCCCCTTTCAAAGTAATCCCCATGAGATATTATACACTTGTGCCAACGGTTTTTCCAATCTTCGAAGCACTTCAAAAAATCATTTTTTTGTATCTTGTTCAGCTCCTCCTTCGATGCCGTCTTTATCTCGTCAAGAGAAGCGTAACGTCGTCCTTTCATGGGCCTCTTCAGTTTAGGGAACAAGAAAAAGTCACAAGGGGCCAGATCTTGGGAATACGGTGGCTGCGGCATCATTAGTGTGTTGTTTTTGGCCAAAAAGTCGCGCACAAGCAACGATGCGTGAGCAGGGGCGTTATCGTGGTGCAAAAGCCAATTTTTGTTCTTCCACAAATCCGGGCGTTTCTGGCGGATTGCTTCGCGCAAATTGCGCATAACTTGCAGGTAATATTCCTTATTGACCGTTCTTCCCTGTGGCAAGAACTCATGATGCACCACGCCCCTGCAATCGAAGAAAACTGTCAGCAAAACTTTCACATTCGACCGAGCGCGCTTTTTTCGGTCTTGGTTCGTGCGGCAGCTTCCATTGAGATGATTGAGCTTTGGTTTCCACGTCATAACCATAAACCCACGAGTCGTCACCAGTTATGACCCTCTGGAGCAAATTTGGGTCGTCGCGGACTGAGTTTAACATCTCATTAGCAATGTTCATGCGATGCTGTTTTTGGTCACAGTTGAGCATTTTTGGTAAAAAAAATAGGTAAAAATCGAAGACGATCCAAAACACGTGCAAGCAAAGCAGCTGTCAACAATTAACTGAACATTCAAAATGGCCGAGCTTGTCGGCATAAGTGAGAGACATGAGTATCAACATAACGCCACAAAAAATTCGAAATTCGAATATACTCGTACGTAACCAGCGAAAATTCAAAATTCGCGATACGTTTTGAACACACCTCGTATACCTTTAAATCAATATTTACTTAATCTAGTAGTCTGTAAGATCATCTGTAGACGAGTAATAATAAATAATTAAATAAATAAATGAATAAATAAAAAATATGGAAATAAGACGGAACTGCGATGCCTTAGAATTAGTATAATTAGAAGTGAGATTGTAAAAAGAAAACAGAATAAAGCAGTTGATGAAAACTTACAAAAATTGGAGTCCTGTTTAAAAAATTTAATTTTGCACTCATACCTAGTGAAAAGACCAAATAAGTTTATAAGCGGCAAAAAATACCGTTTCTGTGGGTTTTCCGAAATTATGCATTCGTCGTGTAAAATTTTGCTCAAGGAATTCACGAGAATAGCAATCAGGCAACAATTATGTTGTAGTTTATGCAGAATGCTTTATTCATCATTCTTGTATCTCAGTGGTGTAGTGAAGGGGTGACCTTGGGTATCATCATGCTACTCACAAAGGGGCGCCAAATGGTCCAAAAAACAATGAATTGTTGAATGGCCAAAAAGTCGCGCACAAGCAACGATGCGTGAGCAGGGGCGTTATCGTGGTGCAAAAGCCAATTTTTGTTCTTCCACAAATCCGGGCGTTTCTGGCGGATTGCTTCGCGCAAATTGCGCATAACTTGCAGGTAATATTCCTTATTGACCCTTCTTCCCTGTGGCAAGAACTCATGATGCACCACGCCCCTGCAATCGAAGAAAACTGTCAGCAAAACTTTCACATTCGACCGAGCGCGCTTTTTTCGGTCTTGGTTCGTGCGGCAGCTTCCATTGAGATGATTGAGCTTTGGTTTCCACGTCATAACCATAAACCCACGAGTCGTCACCAGTTATGACCCTCTGGAGCAAATTTGGGTCGTCGCGGACTGAGTTTAACATCTCATTAGCAATGTTCATGCGATGCTGTTTTTGGTCACAATTGAGCATTTTTGGTAAAAAAAATAGGTAAAAATCGAAGACGATCCAAAACACGTGCAAGCAAAGCAGCTGTCAACAATTAACTGAACATTCAAAATGGCCGAGCTTGTCGGCATAAGTGAGAGACATGAGTATCAACATAACGCCACAAAAAATTCGAAATTCGAATATACTCGTACGTAACCAGCGAAAATTCAAAATTCGCGATACTTTTTGAACACACCTCGTATACCTTTAAATCAATATTTACTTAATCTAGTAGTCTGTAAGATCATCTGTAGACGAGTAATAATAAATAATTAAATAAATAAATGAATAAATAAAAAATATGGAAATAAGACGGAACTGCGATGCCTTAGAATTAGTATAATTAGAAGTGAGATTGTAAACAGAAAACAGAATAAAGCAGTTGATGAAAACTTACAAAAATTGGAGTCCTGTTTAAAAAATTTAATTTTGCATTCATACCTAGTGAAAAGACCAAATAAGTTTATAAGCGGCAAAAAAGACCGTTTCTGTGGGTTTTCCGAAATTATGCATTCGTCGTGTAAAATTTTGCTCAAGGAATTCACGAGAATAGCAATCAGGCAACAATTATGTTGTAGTTTATGCAGAATGCTTTATTCATCATTCTTGTATCTCAGTGGTGTAGTGAAGGGGTGACCTTGGGTATCATCATGCTACTCACAAAGGGGCGCCAAATGGTCCACAAAACAATGATTTGTTGAATGGATTTACAGGGTGGCTGATGAATTTTGCTACATTAAGAAACTCAAATAATTTTTTTTTCAGTGTATGGAATTCATTTTTCTTTTATTCATGTTAAAGCCCATTAAATTTTATT
Organism: Merzomyia westermanni; assembly: GCA_949987695.1. Taxonomy (NCBI): domain Eukaryota; kingdom Metazoa; phylum Arthropoda; class Insecta; order Diptera; family Tephritidae; genus Merzomyia; species Merzomyia westermanni. Next base: position 78,892,814 of record OX465289.1, read on the forward strand.
AAATATAGCTTAATTAGTTTTAAAAATAATGGAATTTAAATGCCCCCCCTGCTCGTCGATGCATGTGCGGCATCTTACCAAAAAGTTGTTCATTACTGCTTGGAGAGTTGAGACAGGAATAGCCGCAATTGTTTCTCGAATGGATTGCCTTAGTTCATTCAAATTTGTTGGTTTTGCTTTGAAGACTTCCTGTTTGCAATAACCCCACAAGAAAAAGTCAGGTGCAGTAAGGTCAGGCGACCTGGGTGGCCAACGGAATGTGGAGTTTCTGGATATCAGCTTATTGGGAAATTTTCGTCGCAATTCTGTCATAACAGGTTGGGCTATATGAGGAGCTGCACCATCTTGCTGAAACCACACAGAGTTGAAAGAAATTCTCATTCGGCGTAATTCTGGATAGAAAAACTCTCTCAACATGCTCAAGTAACGGTTTCCAGTAACCGTAACGGTGTGACCGTTTTCTTCGAAGAAGTAGGGCCCGACAATGCAGCGTGATGAAACTGCACACCACACTGTGACACGAAGTGGATGCAATTCCGTCTCATGGAGTATCTGTGGGTTGGAAGCACTCCATATTCGACAATTTTGTTTGTTTATGTTGCCGTTTAAATCGAAATGGGCCTCGTCAGACATGAAAAGACAGTTCAACATGTTTCCATTCTCTTACACCATTTGAAGCATCTTCTGGCAAAATTCCAAGCGAATCGGCAAGTCTGCAGCGTTCAGTTTGTTGGCCATTTGAATTTTATATGGGAATAAGTCCAAATCTTTGTGCATAATTGACTGTAATGACTGTCTGCTTACACCCATTTGAGCAGATAAGCTTCTTGTCGAAACACGTGGATTGTTTTGTATGGCAGCAGCTACAGCAGCGATTGTTTCCTCCGTTCGAACTGAAGGGTTTCGATGGTAAGGTCTTCTGTTGACTGTCCCATGTTTGGCAAAATTGTTTACAAGTCTTATTATGGTCCATCTGCTCGGAGGATTGCCGCAACGTGCGCCTATACTCTCTTTGAACCGAAACTACGGACTCCAGTGCGTGATAGCGGCGGACAATCCAAATTCTTGTTTCAGTGTCCCAGTTATCCATTTTTGTTAAATGTAAAAGTCAATCTGCAAAATAAAAAAAAAGTTAACCAGATTCATTAAATAGAAAAAAAGTTATTTAATTTTTTTTTGGTAGCTACTTTCATCAGCCACCCTGTATTTGAATTATAATTGATTGATTCAATTTGATTTTAAATTTAGTCCCAGAGTAATATGGAAATTGGCATCTATCACTCCAATCTTCAAGTCAGGCAATAAAAATGAAGTAACTAAATTCTCGACCTGTTCCAAACTTTTTGAAAAAGTAGTAAAGGAGATATATCGATGCATGCCATGGCTTTGTTGCACGGCGCTCCACTGTTACAAATTTATCTGTTTTCTCTCAGTTTTGTGTTTCCGCTTTTAAGGATGGGTGTCAAGTTGATACCATATATACAGATTATCTCATTTGACACAGCTTCGCACAAATTACTTCTGTGGTAACTTGAAAATATAGTTTCAGAAAATATATTCAGTTTTTTTCTCATGGCTGAAGTCTTATTTGTCGAACAGGATATCTTTTGTTAAAATTGAGAATACTAAGTCTCATAACTTCTTAGCAACTTCCTTCGGGAACCATGTAAATATTCTTACTCCGAAAGCTTATTCTAACTTAGATTTCTGCGCCGTTATGCGAAAGACTTCAAGGACCCTAAAAAAATCTTGTATAATGCTTTAGTGCGATCGAAATTAGAGTATGCCTCGGTTATTTGGAATCCGATTTACTCCTCCAACTCTTTAAGAATTGAAAGAGGTCAACAAAAATGTATACGTTTTGCTCTTCTATCTCTTAATTTTGATAATCCCCTGCCGACTACAATGCTAAGTGCATGCTTATCAATGTCGTTGCTCGAGGTTAGACGCTTTGTTCAAAACATAATACTTATTTATGACATAATCATCGGTGCCATTGATTGCCCAGATAACTTTTAATGTCCCAAATAGAGCTATCCGTTCTCATATTCCATTTCGTACTGAAGTTCTGCGATCTAATTACCTTAGCTTCGCCTCCTTGTAAGAGGGCTTGTAAGAGGCTATCTAAGAGTCTTGATCTTGACTTTGTCAGGACTAGGTCTCTGTTAATGTCACGCATTGAGTCCTTTTGTTTAGCACATTAACTTTTTCCTTAATCATAAATTAGTATGTATTAAGGAAATTTGTAAATATAGTCAGTAATTTTATTGTTGTTACCATTGACTTAATAAAAAGTTTCGATGTTTGTACATTGCAGATATTAAACAAATTTTATAGGAGGGTCATTATTGAGCCAAAAGAATCCAAGTCAACAGCTATTAAGATTTTTGTATGTCTGAATAGAATTTGCGGCACGTCACGTCTATCTTAAAATTTAGGATATCGTTTAATTCGATATCTCGACCGGTTTCGGAGTTATCGACCAATATTTGTACCAGGTAGTAGAGGGACTATTTTCGAATAATATTCGAATAAATACTATTCGAATAAACGAATAAAAATATTCGCTTCACAAAATTCGAATAGTATTTATTCGAATAATTTATCCGGTCATTCCGATAGCATTATTTGAATAGTGCTATTGAAATTCGAGTGATGTCGGAAGCGAAATTCACTGTCTTCATCCCTTGTACTTATGAGCATGCATTCACGTTTTGTATGTATCGTATGTATGTATGTTTGCGTGTACAAATGTGTGCATAAACTGTAGTGATATTTATTTAACTATTCGAATACCTATTATTCGAATAGTTGTCATTTATTCGAATAATACTATTCGAATAAAAGTATAAATTATTCGAATAAATATTATTCGAATTTTTTATAGCCTTCGAATAAATGAATTTTTTATTCGAATAATTTTTATTCGAATACTCCAATGCCTAGTACCAGGAAGACCCAAAATATATTGCTATAATATCTGTATAAAATGAAAGGTGTTAATGAATGCTGCAATAAGCGATGTGATTAAGTCCCATATCTCAACTGGTTTGAGAGAGCAATGACTAAGACCGGAAACAGTCTATTTTAAGTTCTGAAACGCAGCGAAACTTGGGTGGTCTGCTAGTAGACTTTATTTATCTAGCAACGTTTCATTATTTTTCCCCAATCGCAGTATTCGAGTGACTTGCGGAGCTTCTTGTGGGTTGTTATTTGTAACGACAAAAACACTCCCCTAAAGGTTTTGGAGAGTGTTGTCGAATTGACAGTCCTTGGCCGGATAAGAATCCGGTTCGCTCCGGTACTCCCTTGCGGTACTGCCGGACTGTCGTGGTAGCGATTTGGTATGACCAGCGTAACCTTCTATGTCATGTCACCCCTCTTTCCTTAAGGAAGGAAAAAAAGATGGGTAATGAGAGGTGAGAGGCATCATATCCGTAGACAAGCCATCAAGTTTTGCTGGTCTGTAGCTTTGTGGTTATTGTCTTTCACATATTTACATATATGTAATATTATATGGCTTCGAAATTTAGGGGAGGGGGCGCTAAAAAAGTATTGTGCACCAAGAGCGAGTTAAGCTCACTACGCCACTGTTGTATCTATATCAAATATTCCATAACAAGGTTGTATAGCTTAACACTTATATTGGTTGGACAGTGTTGTAAATGAAAGTAGTAGTATAATAATATGTTTCCACTATGATAATTACAGATAGTATTAATTGCTCAATGATGATGATAATGAGAGTAATAAACATATTACAGCACAACATCTCCCTTTTTATTTTAAAATTTATTCATATTGTAATCGCAATCCTTCCTTTTTTTGTTATAGAATTGTCTTTTTCAATATTAGAATCTGCGTTTTCCTTTTTCTTGTGTTCACTTAGTATTTCATTTCCTTTTTCCAAGTTCAACTTTGTTTCCGGTATCTTAAGTAAATGCTGACGGTTTCTTCGATATACTACTCCTGAATCCTGAACCATATATGATCGAGGTTCTTCACACTTACTTAAAACGACTCCAGGAAACCAAACTGATCTTGGAGACCTCTTAAACATTACATTTTCTCCTTTTTGAACAGGTTTTACATTTCTTGCTCGTCGATTGCAGTTGTGTGCTGTTTTTACGTTTTTTGCTCTGCGTTTCTTTTCATACTTGCTATCATCAACAACTTTCGGTGAAAGATTTTTTATAATTGTGGGTATTTTCATTTAAAGCTTCCGCAGGACTTGCCATATTTTATTTTGGTGTATTGCGAAAATAAAGCAACGCAACATATGGCTCAGTTTTACTTTCCGCGGATTTAATCAGAATTTTCTTAATGGTCTGTATGGTTCGCTCTGCTATCCCGTTAGACCTGGCAATATATGGACTAGAAGTTATATGTTTAATACCTCATTCTTTATAAAAGGCTAAAAATTCTTTGGAATTATAAGGCGGGCGGTCCATTATCTGGGACCAAAATGTGTGGTAAACATTGTCTTGCAAATATTGATTTGAATCTGGTTTTGACTTCAGATGCACTAAATCCATTGTTTAATAATTAAATTTCGGAATATTTAGAATAATAATCAACAAGCAACAAGTATTTATTTTTATTAAATTCGAAGACGTCGTAACCTAATTTAAACCACGGTATGTTTATAACATCATGATGTTGTAATTCTCCTTTACGATTGGAATTCTGGTACTTCATACATATTGCGCAATTGGAAATCATCAAGCTTTTAAAGGTGCTCTTGAAAGAGTACCAGCTATAAAAAGGTATTTACCTGGTTTATACTCTACTTCTAGATCGTACAACTGTAGCCTTAACATAAATCGTTGCAGACGCACAGCTGTCTTATACAATGTTTTTTTAAATAATATCAGCGGTTTATGATCGGTTTCTAGCAAAACTTTCTGTCCATAAATGATGAAATTTGGTGCACCGAAATAACATCGCTAAAAGCTCCTTCTCAATTTGTGCGTAGTTGATTTGACATTGAGTAAGTGATGCTAATGCATACGCAATTGGTTGCTGTAACGACTCACCTTTACCACCAGTAATAAGACAAACACAATATTTATTTAAATACACTTTAATTAATCAGACTTCAGTTAACACAGAACCTTTCACTTAACCGAACTAAATCAGCCTTCGGGAACCGCGCCATTCTCCTTCCTGTCCGAATCTTCAGGTGCTGCCAGATCTCTGCGCTGCCAGATCTCCACATCCCTCCTATATTTTTCAAAGTAAGTTTCAACGGTGGATTAGTATTTTGCTTTGCTGTATCTTTGTCAACTTCTGTTACTTCAGGTGCTGGAAGCTTTTTCAAATGGCTCACATTCCGTCGTAGCTCTTTGCCATTACCACGTACTACAACGTCATTCCCTGTTCGTTTAATCACTTCGAATTCTTCTGCATTAAACGTCGTAGACAGCTTTTTTGGGAGTATCGTATTACGTACCAAAACTTTGTCTCCAACTGCAATTTCGCTTTCTTTGGCTCTCCGGTCCTCATCCCCTCTCTTTTTCCCTTTTTCTTTATTGCCACAATCTAAGCCTCTGGCTTCAAAGTCCAGGAACGGTTCTTCGACGTCCTGTAGCGATGGAATCTTATCTCGTATGCGCCTATTAAATAAAAGGTCTGATGGTGATTTTCCTGTTGTTCCGTGTGGGGTTACGTTGTACATGAGAGCAAACTTTTGGATTTCTTTTCTATAGTTTTCTCCCTGTGCATTGGCAATTTGTAGACGCTTAAGCAAAGATCGATTCAAGTTCTCTACCTCCCCGTTTGCCTGTGGCCAATACGGTGGAGATGTGATCAATTTAATTGCATTTTCTAAACAATAGTTCTTGAACTCCGCACTTATAAACTGTCAGCCATTATCCGCAGTGATGGATTTTTGGATACCCCAATCTTGACAATATTTCATCCAGAAAATTTATTATAGCCGTTGAAGTTATTCTTTTAAGAAATTTCAATTCATGATAACGGGAATAGTAGTCAATAACAACAAAAATGTACTCGTGGTTTGGTAAAGGTCCCAGTAAATCCATTGCGAGTGAAATCCACGGCCCGTCCGGTAAGGTACGTCTTTTGATTGGGGCCGGGTTGTTGGGCCTAGATACTAGTAAGCAACTGCGGCAGTTTTTAACGAATTTTTCAACTTCCCTGTCGATGAGGGGCCACCAGACCTTCGATCGAACTCTTCTTTTCATTACTGTTTCGCCTGGGTGACCCTCGTGGGCTAGTTCCAGGACGCGAGATCTCAACGATTTGGGTATAACGATCTTAGTTCCCCGTAGAAGCATGTTTCCAACCGCACATAGCTCCAAGCGAAAAGGAAAAAACTTGTTAGTAGATTTGTCGCCCCAAGTATCTTCCTTAACATTTCTAATTGCCTCTAAGAGTTCGGGATCTGAGGAGCTACCTTGATAGATTTCTAAAATTTTGAGAGCTCGAGGCACAGACTTTTCAATAATGGTACAAAGACTCTGTTCTCCTTATTGATGAAACGTGTTAGAGGGTTTTCCTACGTATAATCTCGAGAAGGTGTCAGCAATGTTGTATTTTCCCGGTCTGTATTCCCTTTACTTTTGGAAAAGGAACCAGATTTTCAAGAGCGTTTACCTCGATGCCTAGCTTCAAACCCCTTAGTTTTATGGCCGTATCTCTACCCAACAGTGATTGTCTGCCATTCTCAATAATATAGAATGAAGAAATCACATTTGAATTCAAATCAATACCAATAACAGACTCAAATACAAGTTTTACTCTCAGCAGGTCTTTCCCCGCGCACGCCCGGAATTGAACATCTGACTCACTACGAATATTCCATATTGTGGCATTTTTACCACACAGACTTTTCCAGTCATTTTCTGTGAGAAGATTAAAGCGTCAACCAGAGTCAATTAGCATAGAAATTTTGTGACCACCAATGAAACAATCTATTAGCTCACTTAGATTTTCATTGGAGTTGTCTGATACTTTAAAACAATTAAATTCGTTAAGTGTATCATGTTCGCCATCAGATTTGTAATCCCCTGCAACACAGTGGACTTTGGAAGCATCATTTTTCTTCCTTTTTACCTTATCGGTTGTTTCATCATTCTGTTTCCGTTTACGAGCCCTTGTCTTACACATTTTAGCAAAATGCCCCATAAAGTTACACTTCACGTTTTTGGCTGGACACCCAGCGCTGCTACTCAAATGCCCCTTTTGACCACATCTACCGCACTCTGCATCCCTTTTCTTATTTACGACGGCTTGTGTAATTTTGTTTACGCTTTCAGATTGCGACGGCGATGTCATGGTTTCTGATTGTGATTTAATTTGCTCATATACCAAGCACATCTCAATTATTTCATCTAGAGAATGCTCCTTTTCTAATACCCGTTTCCTAAGCTCAGTAGGTGCCCATGTGTCTATGAGTTTATCTTTCAAGTAAATTTCAATTATTTCGTTTCACCAAACTGGCACTTAGCAGCTTGGTTTCTTAGCCTAAGAATAAATTTACTCAAGTTTTCCTCCCCCTCAGGTTTCAAAGATCGAAATAAGTGACGTTCAAAAGTGGAGTTCCTTTTAGGAGATAAATATTGCTGCAATTTTTCTACTAAATGTTTAAACCCATCTTTCTTCTCTTCAGGTTCTATGAGCGCGCCAGGTATATTGTAGATAACCTCTTGCAGCTGCATCCCTCCTAAATGCAACAATTTATTCTTTCTCTTAATAGGATCTTTGATGTCCTCGGCTTCCAGGTATAGATAAAAGGCCCGGTACCACTTCTCCCACTCCGAACGAACAAGTGCTTTATCAATTGCATTGCACAAAAATGGTGGTACGCCCGCTATGTTCATGATTCCAATTTACCTTGGTTTGAATGCCTTTGTTTTATCAAGTCGCGAATTCTCTTTTAATATTGTTATCCTATTGGAAGAATAAAACAGATACATTTATTTCATTTTGTAATGGCAAATAACACCGAAATTTTCAGTACCAACTTTATTTTCTTTCAAAAATTGTGAACATAAATTATTGCGAGACGATTTCACCCCAGCTGATAGCAAACACGCAAAGAAATACGAACAAAATCAAATGCAATTTTGCCTTCGCAATTTGTCGTGCAAAACATAACAAAGCAATACAAACTATTTTTGCGTATACAATTTTTTATTTTTCTTTGGTGTCTTTTGGTCGAGGAAACAAAATACGGCGAACTTATTGCTATTTTAACAGCAGCTCATGTGGTGAATGCGTCTTGCATTTAAACATATTAATTGCCTTTCAATTTCTTTGTTCACACTATTCTTCTTTAGCTCGCCGGCACACTTCTTCGCAAGGTGAATTATTGGACTAGGTGACAGCAACCGAACAACTGACTGCTCGTTGTTTGATTTAAATAGAGCAAAGTAAAATGCGTTTGAGTTTGCTTTGCTATCACCTCGTACCTATCCATTCGCCTTGCCTATTTTTTTTTCTGTATACCAGTTGCTTTTGCAAATTTTTATTTGCCTATTTTGCTCGCCGACATACAATGTTATACGCTTACACACATAAACGTACATTTGTATGTACAGGGTGGCTGATGAAACCCGCTACCAAAAAAAAATTAAATAACTTTTTTTCTATTTAATGAATCTGGTTAATTTTTTTTTTATTTTGCAGATTGACTTTTACATTTAACAAAAATGGATAACTGGGACACTGAAACAAGAATTTGAATTGTCCGCCGCTATCACGCACTGGAGTCCGTAGTTTCGGTTCAAAGAGAGTATAGGCGCACGTTTGGCGGCAATCCTCCGAGCAGATGGACCATAATAAGACTTGTAAACAATTTTGCCGAGCATGGGACAGTCAACAGAAGACCTTACCATCGAAACCCTTCAGTTCGAACGGAGGAAACAATCGCTGCTGTAGCTGCTGCCATACAAAACAATCCACGAGTTTCGACAAGAAGCTTATCTGCTCATTACAGTCAATTATGCACAAAGATTTGGACTTATTCCCATATAAAATTCAAATGGCCAACAAACTGAACGCTGCAGACTTGCCGATTCGCGTGGAATTTTGCCAGAAGATGCTTCAAATGGTGGAAGAGGATGGAAACATGTTGAACTGTCTTTTCATGTCTGACGAGGCCCATTTCGATTCAATTCCAATAAAATTTATTTAAAAACTCACGTGCGTATTAGCGATGTTCGCATATTTCCTTCAATTTCTTGTTTGGTTGTCTGTCCACAACAGAAATGATTCTGGCGCTGCAAACGGGTGCTGCTTTTACTTCTGTGGTAATGCACTGACTCTCCTTGGCCAACTGCACTTAAAACCGATTTATTTTAGTTATATAGTTGATAAGTTTATGTGACTTTGCTTAAAACTTTGAGCAAAACCAAATTTAAGCCAATTGCTTAGAAATTTTGAGCACGCAAAAATTATAATAATACTATGTTCAGCACACGCGAATGGATCAAATTCGAATGAAGATAATGGTAGAGGTCGCACTTTACAAACAGTGTTGTGTTTTTTTTGTTGCGTTGCCACTGGTTCAAAATTTGGCTCGCAAGGACCAATGTTTAAATCAATGATGAATTGCAAGTGTTTAAATAGAAAATTCACTTTATTTACAAAGGAACGCTTAACACTAACAATATTGATTTGTATTAATTAATGAATGAAGGAAATGATCGTATATAGCAATATACGTAGATGATTATAAAATGATCATGAAAATTTCTAGTTTAATATGCTTTACAAAAGCGAATGAAAATTACATTTAATGTATTGAAATAGGTACGATGGAATTCAATGATGATTTAATAAAGCTTGATGATTATATATATATATATATATATATATATATGTTGAATTAAAGTTGTTGGTCCGAAAAGGGTACACCGCAAGTGGCCCGACGAAATAAAGATATTATATTTGTAACTTACTCAATTGCTGGAGAAATTATACTTCCCGTGTTATGGTTGGTGGTATATATTTGCTCCTTGACGATGCGTAGATTATATGATAACTTGAGGCTTGATTACAATAAATATTGTCGGGAATCACTTGCCGGCGAATAGTCCACTTGTCGGTGATGAAAAATGAAAGAGAGACGGAATGCATAAAAACGCTTGCTTTTATGCAGTAACATCACTGGAAGGCAACTCCAGTGAGTTTGTTGGAAGTGCTGGATGGCAACTCCAGTGCACTTTTTCGAAGTAACGCAGGGATGTATATAGTGTGGAAGTGTAGGAGGTTTGCATGAGCGCAAGTCATTCGAATATCGGAAGTGAACGCAAGGCACTTAGGATCCGTAATACTTAAAGGACTTTAAGTGAGCGCAAGTCACTTAAACATGCCGCCGCCGTTGCACTGGTGCAATTAAATTGCGAAGTGTTTGCAACCCTTTAATGGCTTGATCCAACTCGCTGCACAAGCGCGCATCCGATGATCTTGAAGTGGTATGTGGTGTAGGACGGGGAGTAGACCGCGGATTAGCTCGTGGAGTAGACCGTTGATTAGTTCGTGGAGTAGACGGTGGAGTGGTTGGAGCTGGATCCTCTTCATCGTCAGATGATGGACGGTGTAAAAGCGTGTGATGCAACTGATGACAAATTTTGCATTTTGCGTCGGAGCGGCAATCCCTGACCCGGTTGTGGGTGCGGGCTAGGCAATTCGGGCAATATTCTAAAAATCGAACCTTCACTCTACGCTCCTCTACTCCCATTAGCTGGAATTCTTTACAGAACCTTAGTGCGTGATAACGAAAACAAATAAGGCATTGATGCACATCCGGGTTGCGTGGAACTCTTTGCGGTCGCATGACATATACCTCGGACGGCGGAGTTGAACGATGGTCGCGGCTTCTGTAAAGAGGATAGGTTTTAATAAAAGAATGTTAATATTGTTAGACCCAGAACTGGGTGTTAGTCAACTCAGTGTGGATGGGAAGAGGGCACAATTTGACGACTGGTCGAGTAAAGGTACCATGTTGCGTCCGAACGTCGGCAACCCTTATATGACGGTCCGACCCCTGATACACCTTTTCTATTCGGCCTAAGCGCCATTCGTTTGGGGGAACTAACTCATTTTTTATGACGACAAAATCCCCTTCAGAAAGATCATGTTGTGGATACTTCCATTTGTACCTCTTGTGAAGTTCTTTAAGGTACTCATCTTTCCATCTTTGGCTAAATTGATGATGCAATATTTTAAGCTTTTCCCAACGATTTTGTAATGAAAGGTTGTCTATTTGTGGTTCGGGCGCTGCCAGCAAAGGAGCTCCTCGTAGAAAATGTCCTGGAGTTAAGGCTAGCAGCTCATCTGGATTGTCTGACATAGGTGAGAGTGGTCTGGAGTTCAGCAATGCTTCTATGCGCGTTAACACGGTAGAAAGTTCTTCGAAAGTAAAATGGTGGCTTCCAGCAATGCGTTTGAAATGTAGTTTGAAGCTTTTGACCGCTGCCTCCCAAAGTCCACCCATGTGCGGAGCGTTGGGAGGTAGGAAATGCCATTCGAAGCCGTGAAGAGAATATTTTGAAGCTATGTCTTCAGATGATGCTTTAAGAAATTGCTTGAAATCCATTTGAAATGCCCTATTGGCGCCGACAAAGTTTTTTCCATTGTCGGAGAAGATACGTTTGGGTAGGCCACGTCTTCCCACGAAACGGGAAAAAGCGGCTTGAAAAGCTTTGGTGGAGAGATCCGAACATGGTTCCAGGTGGATAGCTTTGGTTGAAAAACATACAAAAACGCAGACGAAACCTTTGACTATTGATGCTTTTCGAAGAGGTGATGATTTAAGATCGAAAGGACCTGCAAAGTCTAGTCCTGTAAAAGTAAATGGTAATGAGAACTTGCAACGTTCTGGTGGTAGGGCTGCCATGATTTGCGATCTGGTGGTTTTTTTGAAGATTGTGCATGTTTTACAGTTGCGTATGCAAACTTTGATTTTCGATTTTAATCGAGGAATGAAATATTCCTGTCTTACGGTCCTGATCATTAGCTGATGCTCAGCGTGCATCAATAAATTATGGAGGAATTGAAGAAAAAGGTAGCAAAACCTTGACGATTCAGGAAGGATTATTGGATGCTTCTCATTATATGAGAGATCAGAGTTGGCCAAACGGCCGTTTACTCTGAGAAGGTCATTTGTATCGAGGAAGGGATTCAAAGACAGAAGCGGACTCTTCTTAGAAATCGATTCTTTGTTTGATAGTTTAAGATATTCATTAGGATAACGCCTTTTTTGAGCAAGTTTAATAAGGCGCGTTTTAACAAAGTGGATTTCTGCCTGAGTGATAACTATCGATTGGTAATTGGTTAGTGGAGTGGACTGTATGGATTTGATTCGATGGATGAAACGAAAAACGTAGGATATCACTCGCAGTGCTTTTGGCCAAGACGAAAAGCGGTCCAAGATGTCAGGTTCCGCTTCCAAAGTATGTAGAGCTTCGACTTTTCGTTCTTCTTGAAGAACAACATTTTTCCGACTAGAAATGGGCCATTGCTCCGGAGGTTTAAAAAGCCAGTCTGGTCCGGTCCACCAAAGAGATTGCTGTACCAAATCCTGTGCTCTACACCCTCGAGTACCGAGATCTGCCGGGTTATGGTTAGTGGATACGTGTCGCCATTTGCTGTTTCCAACATTTTGGATGATTTCAGATGTACGATTCGCCACATACACCTTCCATGTACATGGTGGTTTTTCGAGCCACGCAAGGACAATTGATGAATCGGACCATAAAACCGTTTCAAAATCTCCTAAAGGAAGTTGATGGGTTAGATTTTTGATGCATTTGGAGAGTAGGACAGCACCACACAGTTCTAACCGTAGAAGGCTCACTGTTTGCAAAGGCGCTACCTTTGTTTTTGCAAAAAGGTGTGACGATACTTTACTGCCCGATTGAGCGCGAAGATAAATGGCTGCACAGTATGCCTTTTCCGATGCGTCACAAAATCCGTGTACTTGGATCTTATGGTAAGGGGAAAACTCAGTCCAACGTGGTATTCGAATTGTTTCGATAGAACGAAGGTCAGTTACAAATTGAACCCATTTTTGAAGCGACAGTGGCTTAACGCATTCATCCCATTCAGTGCCTTCTAACCATATCTGCTGCATTAATATCTTTCCCTGAATTAGAATAGGCGCTAGCCACCCTGCGGGGTCGAAAAGTTTCGAAATAGCTGACAAAATTTGCCTCTTTGTGGAATTGGTAGGTGGTGGGGTTTGCTCAATTGTATACGAAAAGCAATCGTTTAATGCGTTCCAGCGAATACCGAGAGTTTTTGTCGAACTTGAGCAATCAAACTTCAAGAAATCAGAATCTAACAAATCTTCGGGTGGAATTTGGCTCAGCAGTTCTGGGTGGTTCGCAGTAATTTTCTTAAGTGGAAACCCTGCAAAGATCAGACATTGGATTGTTTGGTTTTGTGCCTGGATGCAAGACGGAATGTCATGTCCCCCAGACAATATGTCGTCTACATAAGTTTCTTTGGTCAAGATTTTCTGGGCCAGAGGGTAGAAATCCTTCGAGTCATATGCCAACTGGTGTAATGTGCGAATGGCCAAGTATGGCGCACAGTTTACCCCGAAAGTTACCGTCTTCAGTGCAAAATCTGTAAGTTTTACTGCCTGGTCCCTACGCAAGAGGATTCTTTGATATTGTTGATCGTCCTCATGCAAGAGAATTTGGCGATACATCTTTTGTATATCTCCGTTGAAGACGTACTTGTACAGACGCCAATTCAGGATAACAAACATAAGATAAGCTTGCAGAGTTGGGCCTATGTGGAGAACATCGTTAAGTGATGTTCCAGATGAAGTTGGTTTTGAGGCATTAAATACCACTCGAACTTTGGTGGATGTACTATCTGGTTTAACCACGGAATGGTGTGGAAGGTAGTAAGAAAAATAGTTTCCATTATGGTGGATTTCTTCCGGAGGGATCGGTTTCATATGGTCAAGAGTCAGATATTCTTCTAGCACCCGATTGTATTCGATTTGGAGGGTTGGATTTTTACTAAGCGTATGTTCCATTCGAATCGCCTGCTTCATCGCTTGCGACCGGGATGGACCTAGGGAGAGGTGGGTAGGAAATTGAGATTTGAACGGTAAACGCACTACGTATCGTCCATCGCTTTGGCGCTGAGTCGTTTTCTGGTAGAAATCTTCGCAAGTGATTTCTTCAGCTGACAATGGATGCGATTCAGTCATTGCTTCTAGTTTCCAAAAACGCTTGAGTTGGTCGTTAAGATCCTCATTTGAAATTTCAGTCGCATGTGTGTGGAAACCAGAACATTCCGTGGAGGATAATGGTCCACTTAAGTACCAGCCGAAAATGGTGTTTTGCGCAAGAAGACTACCAAGGGCGTGATGTTTGACTCCTTGGAGAAGAATTTGTGGAATAAGGTCACTGCCTATAACTAGATCGATCTGACCAGGGGTGTAAAAGAATGGATCCGCAAGATCTAGGTCCTTAATTTCCGACAAATTTGGTTTTGGTATTGTAAACGACGGTAGAAAACTTGTAAGTTGCTTTAGGACGATGGCGTTTGTATGGATACGGGTATCGTGGCGTTGGGATACCAGGATCAGTTGGCAGACGCGGTTCACGTTTTCGACGAACTTTCCGCCCATTCCCGTAACTGAAAAGTTTTCTTTGTAAGTAGGAAGTTGTAGGCGATTTTGTATCTTTTCTGATACGAACGTTTTTTGTGAGCCTTGGTCAATTAAGGCTCGTAACGTGAAGGTAGAACCCATGTGTTCGATTTGCACTTGGGCTGTTGGAAGCAGCGTTTTCTCATGATTCGCCGAGAAGTTCGCTTGAATATTAGAACCAGAGTTCTTGGAAGATGATGGAGACTCTTCCCAATTGCCGTCGGTGAGGTCAAAGATGGGATGTCTGGATTGCTGGGAGGATTCCGTATGCATAAGCTGGGTTGCATTTTTGGAGAGTGTGGTAGAGGTAGTTCTACTGGATGCCTTTGATTCGGGCTTGTTTGTTACTGGTAGATGTAACATGGTATGATGGTTTTTTTTGCAGTGCAGACATCGAAAGTTACTTGGGCAATTGGCGACAGAGTGATTGTATGCGAAGCAGTTGGTGCAATACCCGACTTGTTTCACAAACTTGGTACGTTCGGAGACACTAAGTTTCCGAAATTCGGGGCAGGATTTCAAGGTATGGTTGTTGTTGCATAATTTGCAGGTAAACGCAAGTTTTTCTTCTGAATGATACGACTGTATCTTAGATGACGATTTCTGTGGAAGCGAGGTGCGTGGCCTGCTGGTTTTGTACCCATGTAGGCGTTCGACCACTTCGTAACGACTGGTTAGGAACTGGTCCATTTGTGACCACTTTGGAAGTTCTTTCCTAGACTCTAGGGATTGCTCCCAGAGAGAAAGGGATTCCTCAGGGAGCTTCGAGGAACACAGGTAAATAAGGATTGGGTCCCAATCCGAAACAGAAATTCCCTGAGATTTAAGGATAACGAGGCAATCGTTGATGGTATTCTGAATCTTTTGGATGCCTTCGCTATTTTCCGAGGTGACTGGAGCGATATTGAAAAGCGTTTTCAGCTGTTTATCTATCAAGATTCTTTTATTTTCGAATCGAGCTCTTAGCGCTTCCCAAGCTAAAGGAAAATTCTCATCACACAAGGTATATTGTTTGACAATAGCACCTGCTTTCCCTCGGGTCTTATTTCGAAGGTGGTATAGCTTTTGAGCGGGAGTCAATTTTGGGTGGTTGAGGTAGACGGCCGTGAACATATCGCGAAAGGAAGGCCACTCCTCATAGCTACCGTAAAATACCTCGGTGTCGCAAGGAGGTACTTTA
This sequence comes from Merzomyia westermanni, assembly GCA_949987695.1. Classification (NCBI taxonomy): domain Eukaryota; kingdom Metazoa; phylum Arthropoda; class Insecta; order Diptera; family Tephritidae; genus Merzomyia; species Merzomyia westermanni. The sequence continues at coordinate 78,908,635 of OX465289.1, forward strand.
ATGCAGGGTACAGAATTTGGGTTAAAAGCGTGGGACTGACGGGAGGTACCGCTTGCTTCGGCTGAATTGGTTTGATGAAGTTTAAGGTGGTCTAAAAGGTGTGATTTACAGATATAGAAGGAGTCGGTGCAAAGTTGAAATTTATTATGGGCTTCTTCTTTGAAGTCCGCCGAAACTATAGCTTCTTCCGCAATACAAACTTTCTCATAAGAAATTCTCAACATATCCCACCGGGAGTTGAGATCTTGTAGTTTCACATCTAATAAGGAGTCCGTTTGATCGTATGGATCCTCCTTTTGGAAATTGGTACAAAACTTGACTACATTGTTCGAGTCGAATATAAACTTCGACATTATCGCGGTAGAGAGTGCCATAGTTGAAACGCAAAAGAATGAAAATTCCGGAATCTATTTGGTGCGAACAAATATATACTTGTGCACGACAAAGAGTTACTTGATGAGAAGAAGACGATTTGGTAGTACTATGAGTTTAAACCCTAGTTAAAACACTAAAGACGCAAGCCCAGTTAAACTGTTAAAGCTATAATCTGTAACTCCACTTAACTAATGGTACAATGTAGACGTTCGCAAGACACTGATAAGAAGAAGAGATTCCCACTGATCCCCAGAAATATACGTGTGATGTTAAATATATACGTATGATGTTAGATATAAAGTTTAAATGCAAATAAACATATGAATTTAGATATATAAAGTTTATATTAAACCTGCTTTATTAGCTGATTGACCCAAAAAAAAAACTTTGATTCCGCTGTACTATCGGATTGACGCAAGCAATTTTCTTATAAATTTAACAATTTTTCAAAGATTAGTGACTTGTAAAAATCCTATAACGCAAACCAAAGTTGTTACGCAATTTTCTGTTTCCTAATTTCGCGCAAATTCATATACCGCAACGTTCATATGTCTGACCAAATGTATGTACATATACACGAATTGGTACAAAATGCAAAGTGAAGAATCTTATACCAGAATGTGCAAAAGGTATTTAGTTTGATAATATGTTAATCCGTTAAAGAAAAATGTATTAAGAAAATTGTATTATTATATGCAAGTAGCTTTACAGGTGGGTATACATAAATATGTATGTTACTATTTGTGTGCATCTGCACGAAATACTTTATGGCAAAACTGCCTAAGATGATATAACGAAGACTGAAAATTACGAGAGAATTTATTAGTTAGTATTTTAAACCGATGGTTTAGATATTTTAAAGTATTGAACTTATTGATAACAGGAATTATTTTCTATAATGCTACTGCAAATAGCGTGAGGGGGTTGTGTTGCAGTTTTGCAACAAGTGGGTATATATGTATGTATGAAAATACACGAAAAATAGTACCGAGGAATGGTTAGAATTGAATCGCGCTATTTGAAAAATAGCGGGATTCTGATGCACATACAAATGTACATATATGTATTGACATATATGTATGTCCGTATATGCAAATATACCGGACCCCGTTATGTTTAATCGGCCGATATAAATGCCTTCAATTCCAATAAAATTTATTTAAAAACTCACGTGCGTATTAGCGATGTTCGCATATTTCCTTCAATTTCTTGTTTGGTTGTCTGTCCACAACAGAAATGATTCTGGCGCTGCAAACGGGTGCTGCTTTTACTTCTGTGGTAATGCACTGACTCTCCTTGGCCAACTGCACTTAAAACCGATTTATTTTAGTTATATAGTTTATAAGTTTATGTGACTTTGCTTAAAACTTTGAGCAAAACCAAATTTAAGCCAATTGCTTAGAAATTTTGAGCACGCAAAAATTATAATAATACTATGTTCAGCACACGCGAATGGATCAAATTCGAATGAAGATAATGGTAGAGGTCGCACTTTACAAACAGTGTTGTGTTTTTTTTTGTTGCGTTGCCACTGGTTCAAAATTTGGCTCGCAAGGACCAATGTTTAAATCAATGATGAATTGCAAGTGTTTAAATAGAAAATTCACTTTATTTACAAAGGAACGCTTAACACTAACAATATTGATTTGTATTAATTAATGAATGAAGGAAATGATCGTATATAGCAATATACGTAGATGATTATAAAATGATCATGAAAATTTCTAGTTTAATATGCTTTACAAAAGCGAATGAAAATTACATTTAATGTATTGAAATAGGTACGATGGAATTCAATGATGATTTAATAAAGCTTGATGATTATATATATATATATATATATATATATGTTGAATTAAAGTTGTTGGTCCGAAAAGGGTACACCGCAAGTGGCCCGACGAAATAAAGATATTATATTTGTAACTTACTCAATTGCTGGAGAAATTATACTTCCCGTGTTATGGTTGGTGGTATATATTTGCTCCTTGACGATGCGTAGATTATATGATAACTTGAGGCTTGATTACAATAAATATTGTCGGGAATCACTTGCCGGCGAATAGTCCACTTGTCGGTGATGAAAAATGAAAGAGAGACGGAATGCATAAAAACGCTTGCTTTTATGCAGTAACATCACTGGAAGGCAACTCCAGTGAGTTTGTTGGAAGTGCTGGATGGCAACTCCAGTGCACTTTTTCAAAGTAACGCAGGGATGTATATAGTGTGGAAGTGTAGGAGGTTTGCATGAGCGCAAGTCATTCGAATATCGGAAGTGAACGCAAGGCACTTAGGATCCGTAATACTTAAAGGACTTTAAGTGAGCGCAAGTCACTTAAACACACACACTTAGCAAATGATGCATTGAACTATAGTGATCTTGAATCCATAGGGGCTTTTAAATTTTAAAATTTTTTGTATAAGGTTAAAAAACAACCGTTTGGTGGAAGAAAATGTAACAATCCTTCAAAACGAACAAGAGAGAAAAAATAACATGGTTATCACAAAAGGCAAAATACAGGGTGGCTGATGAAAGCCGCTACCAAAAAAAATTAAATAACTTTTTTTCTATTTAATGAATCTGGTTAATTTTTCTTTTATTTTGCAGATTGACTTTTACGTTTAACAAAAATGGATAACTGGGACACTGAAACAAGAATTTGGATTGTCCGCCGCTATCACGCACTGGAGTCCGTAGTTTCGGTTCAAAGAGAGTATAGGCGCACGTTTGGCGGCAATCCTCCGAGCAGATGGACCATAATAAGACTTGTAAACAATTTTGCCGAGTATGGGGCAGTCAATAGAAGACCTTACCATCGAAACCCTTCAGTTCGAATGGAGGAAACAATCGCTGCTGTAGCTGCTGCCATACAAAACAATCCACGTGTTTCGACAAGAAGCTTATCTGCTAAAATGGGTGTAAGCAGACAGTCATTACAGTCAATTATGCACAAAGATTTGGACTTATTCCCATATAAAATTCAAATGGCCAACAAACTGAACGCTGCAGACTTGCCGATTCGCGTGGAATTTTGCCAGAAGATGCTTCAAATGGTGGAAGAGGATGGAAACATGTTGAACTGTCTTTTCATGTCTGACGAGGCCCATTTCGATTTAAACGGCAACATAAACAAATAAAATTGTCGAATATGGAGTGCTTCCAACCCACAGATACTCCATGAGACGGAATTGCATCCCCTTCGTGTCACAGTGTGGTGTGCAGTTTCATCACGCTGCATTGTCGGGCCCTACTTCTTCGAAGAAAACGGTCACACCGTTACGGTTACTGGAGACCGTTACTTGAGCATGTTGAGAGAGTTTTTCTATCCAGAATTACGCCGAATGAGAATTTCTTTCAACTCTGTGTGGTTTCAGCAAGATGGTGCAGCTCCTCATATAGCCCAACCTGTTATGACAGAATTGCGACGAAAATTTCCCAATAAGCTGATATCCAGAAACTCCACATTCCGTTGGCCACCCAGGTCGCCTGACCTTACTGCACCTGACTTTTTCTTGTGGGGTTATTGCAAACAGGAAGTCTTCAAAGCAAAACCAACAAATTTGAATGAACTAAGGCAATCCATTCGAGAAACAATTGCGGCTATTCCTGTCTCAACTCTCCAAGCAGTAATGAACAACTTTTTGGTAAGATGCCGCACATGTATCGACGAGCAGGGGGGGCATTTAAACTCCATTATTTTTAAAACTAATTAAGCTATATTTAATAAAATTTAATGAGATTTAACATGAATAAAAGAAAAATGAATTCCATACACTGAAAAAAAAATTATTTGAGTTTCTTAATGTAGCAAAATTCATCAGCCGCCCTGTATATTCAATCAGTACAGATCTTTTCTGTTTGTCTACAAAAGCTCCTGATAATACTTACAGCATTCACAAAACTATCTATAAAGTTTTGTTCATCACTTCAAGTAACACAACTATTGAAATCATATCAAAAGATGTTCTAAATTTAAGGGATTTTTTTGCTCTACCTATTAAATCTTCACATCTGAATATTAAGTTCTGCGAAAATCTACAGTTTTCAAATGAAATATTTCGACATCCAGTAAATAAAATTATGCATAAAATGGTTATGCTTCATAAGTATGAAAATAACAAGTTTTTGTTTCTGAAATATATTCATTCATATAGGGATCTCAATGTATTATTCGAGGGTGCATCCAAAGCTGTTACCAACAACACAATTAATGAACCAGCAACGATCAACACAAACGCGCCAAATGGGAGGAGCACCTAAGGTCCTGTAACCTCTCTGCTGGTGTTGGCAAATTATGGTCCACTGTAAAATCCTTGTCTAATCCGAGCAAACCGAACGACAAAATATCCATCGCCTTTGGTGATAAGGTACAGTCGAAACCAAAGAGATGCGCGAGCGCTTTCTGCCGGCAATTTGTACTGCATCCTCCGGTTGACAAGGAAATCAGGCGCGCCATCAGAGAAGCGCACAAACGCAAAAACAACCAAGCGCCCATTGCCATCACCACCACTGAGGTTCGGGAGGCCATACGGGGGTCCAAAAACTCCAAATCTATTGGCCCAGACGGTATATCCATGCTGATGCTAAACCATCTCGGTGATGAGGGAGTAAGGTACCCAAGAACCGTCTTCAATGTGTCCATGCCCACCTTTTTCATTCCAGAAAGATGGAAACAGGCCAAGGTGGTGCCACTACTAAAGCCCGGCAAGCCGGCTAACGTGGGGGAGTCATATCGACCGATATCACTCCTCTCGCCAGTAGTGAAGACCCTGGAGTCGGTCTTGCTCCCTTACTACACCGCTAACCTACGATTAGCCGAACATCAGCATGGATTCCGCAAAATGCATAGCACTACCACCGCGCTAAACGCCATCACCACACAGATAGGTGTCGGTCTCAACCAATCTCGCCCAAACGACAGGACCGTGCTAGTTGCGCTTGACTTATCGAAAGCTTTTGACACTGTTAGTCACGCACAACTCATTAACGACTTGAAAGATTCAAACCTTCCCCCCTGTCTAAAGCGTATCTGAGTGGCCGGCAGTCATCGGTGGAATTTAGAGGCGAAAGATCAAAACCACCTATAATTAAGCAAGGGGTGGTGTCCTACCCCGCTTCTGTTTAATTATTACATATCGAGGCTGCCTTCCCCACCAGAAGGCGTCTCGATCGTCTCCTACGCCGATGACTGCACGATCCTGGCGACTGGACCCTCCGTCGATGAGCTCTGCTCGAGAATTAATTCTTACCTGCCAACCCTTTCCAGTTTCTTCGCTGCACGGAACCTGACATTGTCACCGTCCAAATCCTCGGTCACCTTATTTACGACGTGGACAGCGCAGGCGAACATGGAATTAGACGTCTACGTCGACGGCATTAAGCTTCCGACTGTCACACACCCCAAAATCTTAGGGCTCACGTTTGATAACATGTTCAAATACGGTGCTCATGTAGCCGCGATTGCCACCAAAGTACAAAGCCGTAACAAAATCCTCAAGTCACTAGCTGGCAGTACTTGGGGTAAAGACAAAGAAACGTTACTGGCAACGTACAAGGCAATCGGCCAGCCGGTTCTGAGCTACGCGACGCCAATATGGTCGCAGGGGTTAGCAAACACACATTGGAGGAGGTTGCAGGCCTGCCAAAACACCGCACTCAGAACTGCCACGGGGTGTCTCCTTATGTCTCCTGAGCACCATCTTCATAATGAGGCAAAAATGCTCGATGTCAAAGAGCACTGCGAGATGTTGACCAGACAATTCCTGTTCAACTGCCATAAACCGCAGCACCCGAACAGGAACCTGCTCAACGAAAATCCGCCTCCCAGGAGAATAAGGAGTCACCTCCGTAAGCACTATGACGAGATCCGGCATCACATTTTCTCGCCGTTTGATCCAAAGGTGCACCGGCGGGCCCTCAACCTCATCCACATGGACTCGGTAAACTCCTTTGTCAGGTCACGCCCAGTGAATGCAGTCCTACAGGCACAAGCTCCACCTGTTGCCGACGAGGAACGCGAACTGCCCAGGGAGACAAGAGTCACGCTGGCCCAACTTCGTTCTGGATACTGTAACAGACTAAACTCTTACCTATCCAGACTGAACCCTGATATGCCAAATGTCTGCCCGGCATGCGGCGTGTCTCCCCACGATACTAACCATCTGTTCATCTACTCAACTGAGCCCACTCTTCTAACACCAATTTCACTGTGGTCCACCCCTGTTGAAGCCGCGAGGTTTCTTGGACTTCCGTTAGAAGAGCCTAATGACAATGTTGGATGAGGGGTGACATCCTAGGCAGGTTAAGTAGTCGCTACAACAACAACAACAAGAAAGACCTGGCGGAATTCAGAGAGCACATTGACCATGGACATAAAAGTATTTTGAAAGGTATATTCATATACGAGTACAATATGATTTTTTTACATTATTTATAGATTCTTAAGACATCAAATTTGTTTTTATCTTAAGAACACAACATCAATCAAAAATTATTATTAAAAAATCAGCGAATCATGGACCCATTCTATCAAAAGCACCTTTTAGTAGTAGCTTCGCACTTTAAGGACTTCGAAAAAAAATATTAAACTTCGGAAAATAAATTTAATGACCTGGTAGGTAAAATTTTGCAGTTTTTATAATAAAAAAAATCTATCTCTAATCCGTAAAAAAATTTCTTCAAAATAATAATAAAAAATAATGTTATTTTATAGCATAGGTTATCGAGTTGAAATCGCTTATATCTGGAAATGGAGTACGATTTATAAAAGAGTCATGGAGAGAAATTTTTACTGATAGCATTGATTGCATACGAGTATATGTAATACTTCTATATTGCTACTATCCTGTCTGTGCAATGTGTTTGAATTCCGTCAATCATTATGGGCCGGTTTCACCAGATCGACTTAACTAAGTTAAGTCGAGTTTTTCACTTTTTCAGTTCCACCATCTAACTTAACTAAGTCACAACTTAGTCAGCCTGCCAGCTGACTTATTCTCGACTAAGTCAGTGTTGCTGTCGTTCAAAACCTAAATGTCAGTAATGCTCCTAATTTGTTTTGTAGTCCCAGCCGGAAAATTCTTCGAGCATGACTTTAACGGCGTATGCGTAGATGCATTTGAACGCTTGTTTAGCATGCAACCATTACAAAACTATCGTTTTTAATTAAGCGCTAAATTTAGTACCTTCCAACTAAAGAGAAATGGGTGTAAGATCAATACATTCCTTGGTGTATGGCCATACATGCCCATTTCGCACTGGGGTATTGGGATGCGCAGAGTTGTCTGGTATGAAAAAATACTACTATGCATAAAACAGCTGATCGGGTTGTTGTGTTCAAAATTATTTAAGGCGCTCAGTTGGTGAAACCCAAAATTAAGTTAGTCTCGAATCTGTGCTAACTTAAGTCAAGACTTAGTTTTAGTCTTAGTCGCGTTGGTGAAACCGGCCCTATGAGTGCAAATGTAAATTTTGGGCATGCGCATGATTTTTTGTGTTAGTATATGTGAAAACACAATTATACAATTGTAGTAGCGTTTCGAAACAAAAGTAATAAAGGGCCATTCAAGGGGAATTCTCCCCTTTTTACAGAAGTTGCATGGTTGTAATAAAAAGTTTAAGGGATTGAATAATGAAAGACGAGTAAATATAGTAAAAGGTTTGCCAAATATTTATTATTTAAATATGGTTAGCAGCCATATAGCTTATAGTTTTCATATATTGCTTTACTTAGCTGAAATTAATTAAATTAGTTAATTATTACTAATAATATCCACTTCGTAAATTTTTTTCGCACGTACTGTTTTGCATCGAGTGTCCAAGTATAACCCTATAACTTCTTTACTCACAGCCATATATTTTGCATATATTTATATTTTTTGTCTCCCCATGAAAAACGCATTTGACGTAAGTAAAGTTCATTAACTCTTTAATTAAAAATGTTTACCTTTCCTTTCAACTTAAAAATTTTACGGCCGCCACTAAGATTTTATATCACTTTCCCACTGTATATCTGTACTATAATGTTTGGCGAACTGCACTCATAATTACTAGAAATATATAGGTGTATTACATGTATGATTGCTTGTAAGGGGCAACTGATAAGGCAGCCGTGAGAGCTTTGAGTGTAACGTCAGCTCTGAAATGTATGAGTTAACAATCATTAATATTTTTCTACTCGTTATCTTATTTTTGTGCATTTTATAATTTCAGTGGCATACAGTCAAAAGTTTACAGGGTCCGATGAAGAATTTGAAAAGACGAACTTAAAAAAAAAACAGAAGTACGATAGCCGGAAAAAATCTAAGGAGAATGCTGCTAATTAAGTGGATGATTTTTGACAATCTAGAAATAAAGAAATTACTTTGATATCTCCAAAATACTTCGAAACGATTTTTAAAATACTAAAACTAAAGTTCTGATATTGAAATACTTTAACCAAAAATGTCTGATCTATATAGAGTTGAAGTTCGATGTCGAGATAAAACGTGTATCAAGTCACTGTCTTCGGTAGCACAAAATGTAAAGGCTTGATAAGGAGCACTCGATACAAACAGTTCGATAGCAATTGCCCTCGGTTTGACAATTCAAAAGTTCAAACATTTTGTTATATTGTGATTTTTGAGTAGCCACCAAATATTTTTCTAGCTCCAAAATACCTTTGAAATAATTTTTTATATATTAAAACAGTTAATGTTTCAATACAAATATAATAAATAATTTATTAAAATAAAGAAACCATAACAGTCTCCTCGATCGTTTGGTATCGAAACCAATTTTATATTTTTAAATATATATTTGCAATACATGCAATTGTTTTTATTTATATTTATCTTTCAATAAAAAATAATTGAGATGTTTTAATCATAAACAAATATGTATAAAAAAGCAGAAACAAACGAAGGATGTGCGACTTCACTTTATAGAAACCAGACTGAAATGTATATCTACTCGTTAATGTATTAAATTGGTTATTATTTTTGAATGTATGTTTGCAATTCCTGCATTAGTTTTTATTTATATCCATATTTTTAGAAAAAAAAATTTAGGTGTTTGATGCTTAAAGACATACGAATTAAATTTAAAGAAACAAGACTGAAATGTATGTTAATAAAAAGTTTTTATCAACTGATATATCATATACATATGCTTTGTTTTATTTTCACTATCGCCTTAATACATTTGAGTCTAATTAGAGAATCCCATTTGAGCACAAGTTGAGAACTAAGCTTCTCACAACTTGAAATCAGCATTTTTTCCAAAAAAAAAATTCCCTTTTTGTTAATACCGCTATGATTCTCAAGTTTATTCGGTGTTGAGAAAAAACCTTTGAGATTTGAAAAGTACGTTAGTTCTCAAATTGAGATCCAATGTAACTCAAGCCTAAAAGTATGTTGGGTATATTTGATTTTTTCCTTACAAATCTAAGATTTTTCGTTATTAAATTTAACACCCACTTTTCTAGCTCTGTCTAAGACCTTAGTCAGAATTCTGTCATGTTCATCAACGCTTGATACATAAATCAAAAAATCGTCAATGTAAATAATGAGACCATCAATATATGCAAAAAGTTTGACCATTTCATATTTCCGTCGCTGCACTTATGCCAAAAGGAAGTCTTAAAAATCTATACCTACTGAAAGGCGTATTGATGACTTTTCGTTTTGCCCTACATTCATCAATGTTAGGAAATGGAAAATGCGGTCTGAGAAGAGATTTGGGTAAATTTCACTTTCAGATACGATAACTTCTATATTGACCATTATTTCCAAGTCATCTTTTAATTCTTTGTACAAAGTATAAGGTACGAGGTGTGTTCAAAAAGTATCGCGAATTTTGTGTTTTTTCAAAAATTATTTATTTATTCATGAATATCTATTTTGTCTCCTTCAAAGTAATCCCCATGAGATATTATACACTTGTGCCAACGGTTTTTCCAATCTTCGAAGCACTTCAAAAAATCATTTTTTTGTATCTTGTTCAGCTCCTCCTGCGATGCCGTCTTTATCTCGTCAAGAGAAGCGTAACGTCGTCCTTTCATGGGCCTCTTCAGTTTAGGGAACAAGAAAAGTCACAGGGGGTCAGATCTGGGGAATACGGTGGCTGCGGCATCATTAGTGTGTTGTTTTTGGCCAAAAAGTCCCGCACAAGCAACGATGCGTGAGCAGGGGCGTTATCGTGGTGCAAAAGCCAATTTTTGTTCTTCCACAAATCCGGGCGTTTCTGGCGGATTGCTTCGCGCAAATTGCGCATAACTTGCAGGTAATATTCCTTATTGACCGTTCTTCCCTGTGGCGAGAACTCATGATGCACCACGCCCCTGCAATCGAAGAAAACTGTCAGCAAAACTTTCACATTCGACCGAGCGCGCTTTTTTCGGTCTTGGTTCGTGCGGCAGCTTCCATTGAGATGATTGAGCTTTGGTTTCCACGTCATAACCATAAACCCACGAGTCGTCACCAGTTATGATCCTCTGGAGCAAATTTGGGTCGTCGCGGACTGAGTTTAACATCTCATTAGCAATGTTCATGCGATGCTGTTTTTGGTCACAATTGAGCATTTTTGGTAAAAAAATAGGTAAAAATCGAAGACGATCCAAAACACGTGCAAGCAAAGCAGCTGTCAACAATTAACTGAACATTCAAAATGGCCGAGCTTGTCGGCATAAGTGAGAGACATGAGTACCAACATAACGCCACAAAAAATTCGAAATTCGAATATACGTAGCCAGCGAAAATTCAAAATTCGCGATACTTTTTGAACACACCTCGTATTCTTCAGGCTTTAACTTTAGGCTACACTTACGCCCTAATTCTAGTGTGGTAACAACATTCGTTTTACCGGCAAATAAATAGTTTGGAAACTTTTACACTCTTTTGGTATTCTGCCGGCTTCAGTTGCAGTTCAATTTCGAAACCGCACATTTTCTACATATACTAGTTCACAGGAATTAATAAACAATATAAGAACTTTTCTACACGAAGTTTCGTTCGCGTTTGCATTTTATTCTCTATTGCGCATTGTTTGCCTTTGACAGCGTTGCCATATACACTAGAATAGCGGTTACATGAACTGCATTGCCAACGGTTACAATTTTCGGTTAGATAATCTTCAAGATACAAAATTACCGGTTACGTACAGAACTGACCAGTTAGTTTTTAAAACTCGTAGACATTTGAATAAATCTACATATTCATCAAATAACTTTACAAGAAATCGTATTTACATTCTTTATCAAATTTAAATCAATTTATGTTCCTGGGCCAATTAGGTTTTTGCATCTTATATTAATAATATGAAACACACAAAGTACGCTTCTATTATTACCAAGTATGTTAGTGCTAACTATACCGACAAGTGGTAACTTTTCACCACTAAAAAAAAGTACTTATATTGGTGGTGGACTTAGTTATATAATTACTTAGCTTTAAATTTGGAGCCATCTCGTTGAATAAAACGTTTGCTTGCGCTCCAGTGTCACCCTGCAGTCAACTGCTAAACTTTTTAGTAAACATTCTAATTCATTAACTAGAATTTCGTGGGCTTATTCATACCAATTTGAGCGACTACAACGTTTCCGCTTTCATAAGCAGCAACAACAACACTATAACTGTCGTTACATACATACACGAGCGAAAAAGAAAACCATTTAGTATTCGGGCCGCAGTCGTTCAGTTAACAATGCCATTTTACATTTTAATTTTCTATTCAACTAATAGTCTGAGTTCTTAAATACTCATTTAATTAAATTAAATATAAAACTTTCTTGTAAATAATAGTTCTGATAGTAAAATCATAATCCTTTTGAGAATTTCGTGGTTTAAATAATAAATTTGGGTCGCAGATCATGTACGTACGTGCATGTCAACAAAATCAGCCTTATTTTTTGCGATGTCGCTACTGCAATAGAGGCGCAGCAGAAACAACAAGTAAGCAGTGCTCAAATGAAACAACGAAAGAAAGTTTAAACGAAACGATCACTTGTCAAAACAATTGAGTAAGTAAATAACATTTCAAAGTAACCTTTTTCTGATAAAAAAGTTTTTAACAAATTCATAAAAATATAGAATGGTTCTTATTTTCAAGGGTGACTTATTGTGATGGTGGAATACAGTTTTTATAAATAAAACAACAGTGAATCTCCAACGGAATCGTTAGAAGCTGCAACAACTAAAATGGCGAGCACAGACACATACAATAACAAGGTGGCTAAAAATAGCACTTTTAAAACAATTTAGTTACTAATAACTTGCACATAATGTACTGCAATAAGCGAGTTAGTTACCTGCATGGTTATTTGAAAATAACTCCTAACTTATAACTTCACCATAAAAGGCTAATCTTTCCTTGAAAGATATTTTTACAAGTATGGATTAGATTCTATCTGAGATTAATTTTAAAATTTTCCTCAAAATGTTTCAAGAAAATTCAAAGATGTATGCCTATGAAATCAATTATAAAATTCATTCGAAAGAGGACTATTATAAAATAAAAGAAGAAAATTACTTTTTACAAATGTTTTCCAATTGTAAAATTGCAATGAATAGCGACTATATTCTTACTGAAATTTGTTTCAATTGTTCAATAAAGTGAATCAATATTTATTTTGATATACGCATATTTTAATCTGATGGCTGGATTTTCAATAAAGTGGTTTCAACCTAAAATGAACTAACCTACTATGAAGTGGTACAGTATCTGGTTTGATACTGATGCATTAGTATGACAGCCGGTATGATACTTGTGTATGTACTGACTAGTGTGTCAACTGGTTTGATACTGGTGTATATACTGCTTATTATGTCAAGTGGTATATTGCTGATGCAGAGGCTGACTAGTATGGAAATTGGTATGGTGCTGATGCCGAAGCGGCCAATGGACATTTCGTAGGACATCGCCGTGTTAAAAATACCAGTTGCTAATATTAAAAAATTACAGAACGCGAACTAGTTAAGCCAGTTTGGCAAACTAGTATTTGGTAAATAATTTAAGTAACCTTTTTCTAATAAAAAAAGATCTCAAAAAATTCACAAAAGAAATATTGAATTGTTGTTATTTTTCAGATTGATTTATTGTGATTGTGAAATGCAGTTTTCATAAATAAAATAAAAATAAATCTCTACCGGAATCATTTAAAATCTGCAACAACGAAATTGGCGAGCAGAGACACATAAAATAACAAAATATTAAAATAGCACTTTACTAAAAACTTGCACATTATGTACTAGAATTTCATAAGCGAGATATCTGCATGGTTATTTGCAAGAAACTCCAAAACTTAACATTTTCACTATAAAAAGCTAATCTTCCTTGAATTTCCTTAATTTGATGTAAAGATATATTATATATGTATTAGATTCTATCTGAGATTAATATTTAAATTTAACAAGGAAGGAAGTCTAAGTTCGGGTAGAACCGAACATTAAATACCCAGCTGTGTAAAAGGTGTCGTGGTAAATTGCTGAATTGTTGTGGAGTTATCACCTACAGAGGCTTCAATCTTTTTCAACCACCATGTGGGCAATCTTATAAATAACAAGTAAGGAGGTCTAAGTTCTGGTGGAACCGAACATTATGTACCTAGTAGTGATCTATTATGGCATACCAATTTACGCAGGTCTATTTTAATACTTTTCAGTTCTTATTATAAAGCCAGTTGATTGTTTTCAATAAAAACACTCCTGTCGTGAGTTTTGAGGAATAAAGTCGACTTCGAACGGTATCTACAAAGGAGATGAATTTTTGCTGAGAAGCCTTCCTTGGCAGAAAGACACTCGGAGAGTTTGTCAAACCACTGCCGAGCGGCGAACCCGCTTTTAAGAACTTTTTCAAACCACTTTTGATGGTACCTGTCCCAGGACTCGAACCTTGGACCTTCTGTGAAGTAGGCCGGAAACACTACCGCCACACCACGGCGGCCGCCATTAATTTATTTGTATATAAATAGCACATACATGCACATTTTATGTGTGAAAAAATTTGCGTTCAAATAGACAGACGGAAAGACGGATATTGCTAAATCGACTCAGCTCATCGTCCTTATTATTTCAGTTTACTTATTGATGGGCCCATCTCTTCTCATACTTACAAACATTTAATGTTCGTTAAAGGTATGAAAATCAAAAAAGGTATATAACTTTCTATTGCAATGTTAACAACTTGCCCGGATATTTTACTTGTGTGTTATCGGATTTGCTTACTTTTTGGAAGAAGTATAGTACATACTATTAAGAAGCAGCTGATCAATTTTGATTAAAATATCTAGTTCAAACTACAAGCAATCGCCTTTGAAAATAGCCGAATTTTTATGTTCAAAAGTGGGCGGCGCCACGCCTATTTCCCGAAAATCACAAAAAAAATTGTCGGTCGAGCTTCGCTTAAAAATCTTATTATGTGTGGTATGGTTATAAAAATATCACGTTTTACATTTTACAAACAAAGTTTTCAGAACTATGTTAAAAACTGGGCGCGGCCGTTAACCGATTTCTCCCATTTTTACAGCAAACATTTTTTTCTTCAATTCAATTCAATTCATTTATTAAGTCAATGGCAAAAACCTTACTGACTAGATTTACAGATTCCTTAAACTTAAACTTAAAACTAATGAAATATTAAATCAATGGCTGACTATCTCGGTAGTAAGATTCAATATCTGCCTTGAAATGGGAGCTTGACATTGCGAAATCGAGATCAATAATTCTCCAGATGCGATTTAACTCGTTGAGCCCTCTTGTAAGTGGGGCAAATTTGAGATAATTCGATCTCAGAATACCAATATAAAAAATATTAGTAGAGCGTAGAGCTCTATTGGGGATATTAAAACATATCTGTCCAAGAAGAGCTGAACAATCAATGGCACCGGAAATTATGTCAAAGATAAACATTAGATTTTAAACAGCTCGCCTAATATCGAGCTGAACATTAATTAGCATACACCTGGCAGGATAGGGTGGCAGAGGACTAATAAAATTGAGAGGTTGAACAGCAAATCGTGTGAATTTACGTTGAACTCTTTCAATTCTAACAGAGTGTGTTTTATACATGGGATTCCATATAACTGAGCCATACTCTAATTTTGATCGCACTAAAGAATTAAACAAAATTTTGCTAGTATAGGGGTCTTTGAAACCCTTCGCATAGCGTCGAAGAAAGGCCAAGTTAGAATTTGCTTTCGTTATAATATGGTTGGCATGGTTAACAAAAGTGAAGGAAGAGTCAAAAATTACTCCTAAATCACGAAATTCTCGAACCGATGCAAGAGCTACATTAGAAACCAAATATGTAGACGCACGCGCATTCATAGACTTGGATAACGTTATGTGGCAGCAAGATACTCCTGCAAGAGCAGGGCGTCCGATTTAGAAGAGATCCTGCTAAACAGTTTTAAATCATCTGCATACAATAGATAGATAGAGTTTGCCAGAAAGTTGTAAGACTTCACAGACTCAATTTTGACGAAAGAGATTCTATCAGTGAGATACAACTTAAGCCACAACAAATAATTGGAGTGGAAACCTAAGTTTTCAAGTTTTGACAACAGTATTTTGTGGGATACTGTGTCAAACGCTTTAGAGAAATCAGTGTAAATTGTATACACCTGACAACCGTCTTTAAAAGCAGAAACACAGAAATGAGAGAATACAGCAAGATTAGTGCCAGTCGATCGCCCTCCAACAAAACCATGCTGACATGGATCGATTAAACCTTTGATCGCAAATGCTAACTTTTCCTTGACTACTTTCTCCAAAAGTTTGGAGCAAGTAGACAATTTAGGGATTGGCCTGTAATTTTTTACCTCATTTCTGTGGCCTGAATTGAATATTGGAGTGATAGACGCCAATTTCCACCGATAAATGAAAGTTCCGGTGGATAGCGAAACATTGAAGATATGGCATAGCGGAACACTAAGGGAATAGCTACATTTTTTGAATAAAAATGAACACAAACCATCAATACCCTTTTTAGTGAAGATTGTAAGGACGATATTCCATTAATAATATCTGTTTCGGATATAGACATAGACCCAAAGTCCAGGGATTTGGGAATACCGATAAAAAGGCTGTTAGCCGTAGAATCAGAGTCAACAACAAAGTTAGACTTGAAAAAATCAGCAAAAAGATTTACGGAATCATCTAAGTCATTTGAGGAAACCCCATTATATTTAACATAGGTGGGAATATTACCATAACCTTTTTTTGAACGTACATAGTTCCAAAAATATTTAGGATTTTCTTTCAATTCATTTTCGCAGTGCAGAATGTATTTGTTGTATAAAAATTTATCGAGTACATTGAACTCTCTCATATAAAATAGGTATCTTTCTTTAAATAATATACAGGGTGGCTAATGAAAGCCGCTACCAAAAAAAATTAAATAACTTTTTTTCTATTTAATGAATCTGGTTAATTTTTTTTTATTTTGCAGATTGACTTTTACATTTAACAAAAATGAATAACTGGGACACTGAAACAAGAATTTGGATTGTCCGCCGCTATCACGCACTGGAGTCCGTAGTTTCGGTTCAAAGAGAGTATAGGCGCACGTTTGGCGGCAATCCTCCGAGCAGATGGACCATAATAAGACTTGTAAACAATTTTGCCGAGCATGGGACAGTCAACAGAAGACCTTACCATCGAAACCCTTCAGTTCGAACGGAGGAAACAATCGCTGCTGTAGCTGCTGCCATACAAAACAATCCACGTGTTTCGACAAGAAGCTTATCTGCTAAAATGGGTGTAAGCAGACAGTCATTACAGTCAATTATGCACAAAGATTTGGACTTATTCCCATATAAAATTCAAATGGCCAACAAACTGAACGCTGCAGACTTGCCGATTCGCTTGGAATTTTGCCAGAAGATGCTTCAAATGGTGGAAGAGGATGGAAACATGTTGAACTGTCTTTTCATGTCTGACGAGGCCCATTTCGATTTAAACGGCAACATAAACAAACAAAATTGTCGAATATGGAGTGCTTCTAACCCACAGATACTCCATGAGACGGAATTGCATCCACTTCGTGTCAGAGTGTGGTGTGCAGTTTCATCACGCTGCATTGTCGGGCCCTACTTCCTCGAAGAAAACGGTCACACCGTTACGGTTACTGGAGACCGTTACTTGAGCATGTTGAGAGAGTTTTTCTATCCAGAATTACGCCGAATGAGAATTTCTTTCAACTCTGTGTGGTTTCAGCAAGATGGTGCAGCTCCTCATATAGCCCAACCTGTTATGACAGAATTGCGACGAAAATTTCCCAATAAGCTGATATCCAGAAACTCCACATTCCGTTGCCCACCCAGGTCGCCTGACCTTACTGCACCTGACTTTTGATTGTGGGGTTATTGCAAACAGGAAGTCTTCAAAGCAAAACCAACAAATTTGAATGAACTAAGGCAATCCATTCGAGAAACAATTGCGGCTATTCCTGTCTCAACTCTCCAAGCAGTAATGAACAACTTTTTGGTAAGATGCCGCACATGCATCGACGAGCAGGGGGGGCATTTAAATTCCATTATGTTTAAAACTAATTAAGCTATATTTAATAAAATTTAATGAGCTTTAACATGAATAAAAGAAAAATGAATTCCATACACTGAAAAAAAAATTATTTGAGTTTCTTAATGTAGCAAAATTCATCAGCCACCCTGTATCGTTAGTTGCTTTGTACTTTTAAAAAAATTTGTTCCTTTGGTTTTTCAACTTTTTTAACCTAGAATTGTACCAAGGTAATCTATGTTTTTAACCGGAAGCAGAGACAGATTTCTACTAAATACATCAGCAAGCAGAAGGATGTCGAAACATTCGGCAGCGGTATTGCCAGAGAAACTAGACTCCCAATCAACTTGCAATATGCTCGCGTTGAGTAACTCAAAATTTGCATTTTTGAGATTAAACGATTGAATGTTTTGAGGTGTTCGGTCTATAGGGACAAAGTCTACAAATTCTAAGGTTAAAGATAGCGGCACATGATGCATAACCGACTTAGAAATAGGAAATTGACACTCCGTCAAATTAGAAATTAGATTATAATCAACAAATATGAGATCTAATATATTGTTTAGCATATTCGCATAAGAGTTAATCTGAATAAGGTTACAACTAAAAAGGGTATCTAAAAAATGTATTTCATGTGCATAATTAAAATTTGTTGGAGTTAAAATTACATCATTGTGCAATTTTGACCAACCAACCTTATTAAGATTAAAATCACCCAAAATGCAGAAATGGCTATTTATATTATTTTCGTAAACATTTGCGCCAAATTTCGTTTCGGTAAATCGAGTTTTGGCGAAGTTATGGTAAAAAAAGTTTTGTGGAATAATCCACTATAAATAGAGCGGGGCCACGCCCACTTTCAAAAATTTATATTTTTCGACTTTCTTCGTCCACGGATACTTTGAAAGTGAAATAGAAATGATATAAAGCTTTTGTACGCAAAGTTATTGCCTGTTACATATATATATGATCCTTTTTAAACTCTTTCGTATAAAAATTGAAGTGGACCTTAACCGATTTCGCCCATTTTTTTTCGGAACATACCTTGTATTAATATAAATATGAGTGCTAAATTTCGTTTTGATATCTTGGGCGGTTTTTGAATTATTATTAATTATATTTCTAAGTTTTACTTAATCAAAAGTGGGCGGTGCCACTCCCATTTTCAAAAATTTCATCACTTTTTTGTATTTTCGAAAATATTCTATGTATAAAAAGTGGGTGTGGCTATCATCCGATTCCGCCCATTTTAAATAGCACTCGGAGATGAGTACCAAAGAACCTGCATACCAAATTTCATTAAGATATCTCAAAATTTACTCGAGCTATCGTGTCCGGACGGATGGACGGACATCTCTTAATGGATTCCTCTGTTCATTCTAAGAACTTTGATATATAGAACTCTATATCTATCTCCATTATTTTGTACCGTTACAAACCACCATTGGGCATGTAACCAAAACTATAATACCCTGTGTACTAGTACACGCTGGGTATAAAAATGTGTGTCTGGCTTCCAACGTACTTAACCGATCTTTATGAAATCGGTTACAGTATAGGCTATATATATATAGGTGCCACACCGCCATGCTATATAAAACTTTAATCTGGTATAGGAGTCCAAGGTACTCAACCGATCCTTATGAAATTTCCACAGTAGATTCTTGGATTCACTGGTTACAGCATAGGCTATATATAATTTTGAAAACCGTCGATAGTACGCCTCGTATCATGTCTCGTAATTTTATATAACACTGTTCTGAAGTTAATAATAGCTGAAATTTTACATTTTGTTCATTTATTTTTTCCAAAATTAAAAGAAATCATTAAGAAGATCATTGGGTCATTGTAACTACGAAATTCAAGCATTATATCTGCATCAGTGAAGGAGATATGGAATGTTCCGGTTTCGTACCTCTCTTTTAGGAAACTTTGGTCCAAAAGTGGGCGTGGTCGTCCACCGATTTGGCTTATTTTCCATGGGCGTACTCTACATGTCTATAGCATAAATCGTGTTAAGTTTCGTAATTTTATCTTACACCGTTCTGAAGTTATTAACAGTCGAATTTGAAATTTTCTTGACTCATAAGTGGGCGGTGCCACACCCACTTTCCAAAATTTGGCAAAAATCATATAAAGAATAAGAAAATTGATGTAAGTACCAAATTATATTATTATACCTGCATTAGTTAATTACTTAGGCGTGTTCTAAAAGCGATTTCGCTTATTTTCTTGGGATGTATGTATTAATCACAATAATTGTATGCCTCTTACGAAATTTCGTTATACTAGTGTAGGCCGTTCTGAAGTTATCAACAGTCAAAGTTTGAAAATTTCTTCATATGTGGGCGGTGCCACGCCCCTTTTCCAAAAATTTTCTATAATCTTCAATAAGGCAAGCAAATTAATAAACTAGCAAATTTTATGATTTTAGCTGCTTCTATTATTAAAGTTACCCATTAAGTAACCTTTGTGCCAAATTTCATTCAAATATCTTAATTTTCACTCGAGTTATCGTGTCCACGGACGGACGGACGGACGGACATGTCTTAATGGATTCCTCTGTTCATTCTAAGAACTTTGATATGTGCAACTTCATATCTATCTCTATTATTTTGTACCGTTACAAATCACCAAAACTATAATACCCTGTGTACTAGTACATGCTGGGTATAAAAATTTTCAAGAAAATTTTAAGATTTATGGCTATGAAATCTATTATAAAATGCAGTTAAAAAATGACTATTATTAAAAAAGAAGAAAATAACTTTTTAGAAATGTTTTTGAATTGTAAAATTGCTGTGAATAGCGACTATATTTTTATTGAAATTGGTTTCATTTGTTTAATATAGTGATAGATATATTTTTATATCTGATGACATATATACAATTTTTGTGCATTTTTAAACCAAAATGAACTAACCTTCTATGAAGGGGTACAGTAACTGGTATGATTTTGGTGTATGTACTGACTAGTATGTAAAGTGATACGATCCTGATGTATATACAGACTAGTATTTTGAATATGATATTGGTGTATATGATGACTAGTATGTCAACTGGTATATTGCTGATGCAGAGACTGCCTAGTATGCCAATTGGTATGGTGCTGCTGCAGAAGGGGACAATTGCCATCTCGTAGGACATCGCCGTGTTCAAAATACCAGTTGCTAATATGGAAAAATTACAGAACTCGAACTAGTTGAGACGGTTTGGCAAACTAGTATTTGACTAGTGTAAAACTAGTAGCAGGGCAATTACACATTGCACCTCACGATTATTGATCGACACTCGTACAACCCATTCGTTTTTTCTTCTACTTGTTTTCACTAAGCTTGTTTCTTGTTGTTTCTGTGTTGTAATATAATTTTTTATTGCCGCTGTTACCATGCATAGGAAGATTCCTTTTTCTGCATATTTGTCGTCACTTGCATTGGCCACTTCATTGACATATTTGCTTTTGTTGTTGCTGTCATTCGTCTTTTATGAACTGTTTCGGTATTGAAGCCTACCGTTTTGAGTGTTTGGTGTTTCTTGTTGTTTATTTTTACTAAGACACACTGTTACGAAATGATTTTTCTTTTGACACGTGTAAAAAATGGCACCCTTTGCTGGAAATTTATATTAGTGAGCTTGCCCACATTTTTGACATTTTTTATTTTTTATTTTGTTATAGTCTCTATTTAACACCGCCACGTATTTTTCTTCACTATCACTCGCACATCTTAGTTTCTTCGAATTTACTTTAACAGTATCTATGTTTTTTGCAATTTTAATTGCTCTTTCTTGTTTAATGGCACCTTTAGACAGCAGTCTTTCTTTTATCTGGCTGTGAACACTTCCTGAGCCGCAGGCAAAAATATCACGCACCAACACTTCACGTATGTCACCGAAGTCGCCAGCTCGACTAAGACTAAAAGTAAGTAGCGACTTGAGCTAGCACCATTGTTTACCCCTACTAGTTTGGCATCTTCTTTTGCGAATCGGAGTGGAAGGCAGTGGGTGAATGTACTCCGAGAGAGTGGAATGAAGGAAATCGCATTCAGAGTTGTTTTAAAGTAAAAACTACAACTAAAAATTTCAATTTAAATTCAAATTTACATTCTATAGCAACTAATAAGGTGTTATAAGTGCTTTATTCTCAATAATTTCGGTGTTTTATGTCTTCACGTTCAATATTGCAGTATTTAAATTTGATTGTTTTATTATTCCATACAACGCACCCTGTGTGGTTTGTGTGTGCGTGCAGATTCGGAGTAAGTTGCGCTAATAGTAGACATATACTATGGCTAGCACAGATTCTAGACTAACTTAGTTTTGGGTTTCACCAACTTAGCAACTAAAATAATTTTGAACACAACAACCCGATCAGCTGGTTTGTACATAGTTGTATTTTTATCTACGTTTTAACTCCGCGCAACCCATGTCGTTTTACAGCTTTAAATTTAAAGTTTATTTTATAAACAGGAAAATAAACAAGAAAAGTTGAAATGTCGCTAGAATCAGCTTTTAATGCGTCCGAGACCAACGAGTTGCTCGAAAAATGTAGTGTAAGGTGGTGTAATAGAATGCAAGAAAACTGATTGCATCAGTGCGAAACAGAAAGATGACGCTTGGGAGAAGATTGTCCAGGAGTTCAATGGTACAAGAAATTTACCAGGAGTCGAGAGAGCTTAAGAAAACATATGACAACATAAGCGCATAGAGCGCAAAACCATATTGCCTTGAATTTTGTGGAATACTTTATGCTGTCCTATTTTTTTAAGCTCTTTCAACTCACGGTAAATTTCGTTTATACCATTGAACTCCTGAGCATTTTTTTCCCAAGAGTCATCCTTCTCTTTAGCACTGATTCAATCAGTTTGTTTACATTCTATTACACCGTACTTATCACATATCTCGAGCAACTTTTTGAATGTATTATATATAATAAGAAATGTCATAAATATTTCCAAATAAAAAACTTTATTTATTATCATTATTTTTATTAGATACCTTATTTTTTACTCTGTATTCATAGTAAAATTCAATAAATACAAATAAAATAGTACAATAGTAAGTAGTACAAAATGTTAGATTTTTTACATAGTGGAAGATTTGTTTTATATCTGATTCTGATTTGGATTGGTGATTGAAGATCAATAATATTTACTATGTACAAACATATTATTATTATTTATTTATTTAAAGTCGACAATCAAATACGGTCGACTAATAAATCGTACAAAGTAATGAAACTTAGAAATAACTATAAAGTAAAATAACCTACAAATCAACATGTGTATCTAACATTCAGCATCGTTATGAGTGCGATTTGGCGAAAATAATCCGAAGTCGGAATGGTGGGGGCCACATTTCATCTGGTGGCACAAATAGTGGAGGCATATCGATAAATGGTGGTGGCGGTCCCGTGAAGGTGAACTTGGTGGTTCCATGTGTATGGGAGAGGGCGCATTATTTAATTCACCACATAGTTTGTTTCACCTGTAACGCTAGCCCCTACACCTGCAAACAATGTGAGTTTACGACCCAACGCCTGTGGCTTCATCTCGGTGCTTCCTCATTCCGACGTTCTGATTGCGGTGACGACCATGTTGCATGTTTACGATTTTCCAGTGTGCCAGTCCCAGTGTTCGTTACTGCTTGACTATTTTCAATGACTTCGAAACTGCTCAGCTGTGACTACGAAAATGTTCGCAATCAAATGAAAGAGAACAAGCAACCAACAGAAATGAACACAACTGCTCTGCTGGCGACTGCGAACGGCGCGCAAGCTAAAGTCAGTAGCCGAAGCTGTTTGCTCATAGTTAACTGTTAACTTGAGTTGTGGTTTTATTTTGAGGCGTAGTCAATGCATAGCGAAAACTGTTTTTGCAAGCAGCGACGACTGGAATTGACTACTCACTAGCTGCAATTGACTACGCAGTCAACGCAGTCTTAGAACTTTTTTGCTGAAATATGTATTCATATGTACATTAGGGTGATGCAAAAAAAAGTGCTAGGTCTTGCCCCCTCAAAAGTTAGTCATTGATAAAAAATTGTAAAAAAAATTAAAACAGCTATTAAAAAAACTACAAATTCTTTATTTTAAAAACCCTTAGTGCTCTAATACAAAGTTAAAAATTTTAGTTTTCCATATCTTCAAAAAGCGGTAAGTCGTTAATTGCTTTGTCTAGGTATACTGAATTTAACTTCACAATTAAGATGTTCTTTAATTTATCATGGCTCAGTCGGGGGCGGTTATCAGCTAGTATCAATTTTAGAGACGAAAATGCTCTTTCGACCGTTACCTAGGGAAACGTAGATGCAGATAGTGGATTATTAAATTAATACAAGTAGATATGTATATTACATATTGCATGTACACTGAACCAAAAATTTCATAAAAATCTCTCCAACAACCGGTTTTTATAGAATTTAGAAAATATTTCTAAGAATATATATATTTTTTCTTATATTCTAAGAATGGGTTCATAGATTTTGAGAAAAAATATTTATATTCTAAGAAATATTCTTTAAATTCTATGAAAACCGGTTTTTGGAGAGATTTTAATGAAACTTTTCTTAGAAAACATGTACATTTTTGGTTAAGTGTAAGAACGTCATAATAAATATCAGCTGCTCAATATCTAAATCACAATTTACCATCACATTCTTAAAGGAAATATATGTATAAAATCTGCTGTCATGTCTATCAGGAAATTTACAAGTTTTTAATCATGACAGTGTAATTGCCTACGTTGGAGGTAACGCAAAGCAAATTGTACTTAGCAAATATAGTTCCGGGTCAGCGAACTCCCTTTCCCTCCAGAATTCCAGTACGTTTGTGTTGACTTTTTGAAAAGGTAACTTCAAATTTTCAATTTTGCTGTACACATCTATGGAATCTTTATTTGTGTCCTCCAAGTTTTGGCTAAGGTAGTCATTAACATCATCAAAATCTTCCACGTAGAGTGTGTTGGAAGTATTAGGGAAGGAATTTACTCTATCGCACTTAATGGATCCTGTTTCTTTTAACTTTTCATACAGTTTTTTTAAATAGGTTATTGCATCTGATCTTTTATTTGCTGTAAGTGTGTGACTAAATCGTGGATCCAAAAATAAGCAAGCGTTAAAACTTTCATTTGCTAGAAGCTTGGACGTTCTTCTTTCAATGCTGCTTAGAAGACGACTCCCGATTTTCTGAGACCAGGGATCATTTAATGTTTGGAAATTTTTGTCAGTCAAAAATTTGCATTTCAGCAATTGGGCATAGAAACTCCCATAATTGAGTTCTTCCTCTTGAAATTTGATAATAGTTTGCTGAAGTGGTTCAAAAATTGTATAATCACTTTTTATGAACGCCCAAAAATCATCATTTAATTCGAAATTTTCATCTTCCGATTTATTTTTGATTGACTCAATGTTAGCTAGTACTTCTTTAGCATTACAGATATTTTTAATCATATTATAGGCTGAAACCCATCTCGTTGGGGAATCCAGTTAAGGTAGTGTTAATTTTTTTAGTTCAAAAATTTCGCGATAACCATTTGTTTTTTTTTAAATATATTTTGTTAAATTTCGGAAGTTTATAATATAAGTTTTTACGGTGGAATCCTTAGAAACATCCAATGCACAGATTTGAGTTGTATGTGCCGCACAACGACAGATTTCAATGTCTCCCAGTTGAATATTTTTTGTGACATTGAAAAGTTCAATATTTTGTAAATATATGTCATTTGATTCTTCAATATCGTCGTTATCTTCTTTAAATATGGTACAATGTGATAGTAGTTTGGAAGATTTAATCATATTGTTCCCATTATCCGATGTAATGGACAGTATTTGGCTTAAACTGACACCATATCTGTTTAAAATGTTAATTATTTCAGTCGCAATATTTCGAGAAGAACTTGATCCAGCTCCCTTAAGCTCCACCATACCGAGAATTTTTGACTGAATTTTATAGTTATTAATATACTGTGAACTAAGAGCGAATATATTTCGTGATAGGCGAGTGGCACTATCTATTTTTAGTGATACTAAACGATGCTTCAGCTCCGTTTTATTTCTTCTTTTATATTGTTTGCAACTAACTTCAGGACGTTTATACAGTTTCGACTGTTCAAGCTAAAATTTCTATTATATTTTTGACTTAAGAAATGGCAAATTGGATCAATAATATTTTTGATGTTTTTCGAATCTAGCACATTAAATGGAACACTGTATTCGGTGACCAATCCAATATAGCTTCTGAATAATTGTTTTTTACTTATTTATATTTTTAAGGATTGCTTCCGAAATTCAGTCCTAATTACTCCACTATCAGCAATGCTTGTAGTGCCACTATTACTGATGTTAATATTATGAACTTCACTCAAATGAGCTTTCAAATTAAATAGTCTATTTTTTTTTAATCCATGGTTGCAAACTTTGCATACAGCCATATCATCTTGCTCTTTTAAAATAAAATGTGCAAGAATTGATTTTTTATTTAACCGCGGAGCTATGACGACCACTACTAATAACAACGCGAAATCAACTGACGAATTTGCAAATTTGTCATTTACTAATGCATTGACTACGCATAAAATAAAACAGCAACTCAAGTTAACAGTTAACTATGAGCAAACAGCTTCGGCTACCAACTTTTGCTTGCGCGCCGTTCGCAGTCGCCAGCAGAGCAGTTGTGTTCATTTCTGTTGGTTGCTTGTTCACTTTCATTTGGCCGCGGTCATTTTGTTAGTCATAGCCACAGTCGTGGTCGTTACTAAAACAAATGACTGTGAAACTGCAATGCAATAGTCATACTATATTGTTTTTGCTAATTTTCAGTCAGCAATTCAAACACTGGACCAGTTCGTGCTTTATGTTCTGCTGGTTGAGGTTCAATTTCAGCACGTAGAGCATCATTTTAAGACCTACAAATTATTTGAAAAAAAAAAAAATTATTGTAATAACACTGTAAATTTTTGGGAGCTGAATGATTCCAATTTAAGTTGAAAGACCAGCTCAGATCAATTGCCTAAGCTAGGTATGCAACTAAATCCCAAGAGAAATGATTTCAAACTAACAAAATAAATAATTTTTGTTGAGCATGCACAAAGATTTATTACGGATCTTGGTGTCTCAGCATAAATTGTAACCATGCAGCAAACAGTAAACTTTGCACTATTCGGTATTTGTTTCCTTTAGGAACCTGCTAAACACGTCCAAAATTATCGGTATCAATAATCAAAAAGCGGAAAATAAATATTTTGTTTCAATGAAAAGTTATCCATGGTATTTATGTACAGAACACTGGTAAAACGCCGGCTACGCGATCCAAAGTATTTCTGCAAAAACTGGACTTCTGTACATTTCGGAACACCCAATATGTGCAAATATCTCTTCACAGACATATATAATGAAATTTCCGACTTCGGATTATTGCTACAGAGCTCAGAACGCATCCCTTGATACATTCCCCGATAACTTTGGTCGTATTTTAGCAGTTGTTTCCTAAAGAAAACAAATACCCACTTTTCAACTGCATTACATTGGTTCTTGATTTTTTAAATGTTCCTTTTTATGATTACTGTTACGGTGCACTTTACTGTGCGCTTTTTCATAGCTTGCAAATCTGTATATGTTGATTGAGTGCAACCGGATTCATGTGTGCATGTGAACCACTACAGATACACGGCTTCGAGCAGTACGTAAATATTAGGCGTGTTCCAATCAGGAGTGATCCAGATCCAGATAGATATTTTGCATGTAAATGCAGCAACAACTTTGTGATCTTGATATTTATCTGGCTCAATTTCGGATCAGTATAGAAGCTCTGTTCGTTTAGTTTTTTGTAGTAGATTTTTTGACAGCCAACCCTTATAGCTTGGTAGCACAGACACACATATACAAACACACATGTATATACAAACTAATCTCATACAACTGATCCGTATCGTTCTCGTGAGATCTTGATCACGGAGTTTCGGAAACTGTATCGTCTAACGCAAGACTTGGCGCAAGATATCATTTATAAGCTGGATGTACATTTAAAGGGAAGAAGAGTAACAGCGATATCAAGGGAGAAGCAGGTAAATCTTGCAATTGCAAGTAACTTTTAGTTCTAAACACCATTGTAACTTTTTAAGGTTTTAACTGCTCTGCGATTTTTTGCAACTGGATGTTACCAGCGGCCCTTAGGCGAACAATGTGGCATATCTATGTCACAGACATCTGTCAGTCGCTGCATCCATCGTGTGACGGATGCAATAAACCATTACATGTTCTTTGAATAAGTGAAATTTCCAATCACGCACCTTCACCATTTGTGGGAGGTACCATTTGAGCAATTGCTGTACTCATGTGTCAATAATGAGCCCGAATAGTCATGAAGAGGCGTATGTGAACCACCATGGATACCATTCTATAAATGTGCAAATGGTAAAGTGAATCCCTCTCAATAATTCAGCCCCGGTTTTTAATTATATTTGGTTTATACACAGATTTGTGATCCAAACCTGAAGATTTTAAATGTAAGCGCAAAATTTCCCGGAGCAAGCAATGACTCATATATTTGGAGCTCGTCTGCCGTACGAGGAGTCATGCAGCGAGCCGTGGTTGATGACTCCCCTACCAAACCAACCCCAAGGAAGTCCTAAATTTCGTTATAATGAGGCATTGTGTAAAGCCAGAAACCCAGTCGAGAGGCTTTTTGGTGTTCTCAAGGGGACGTGGCGATGTTTATCCAAGCACAGAACTCTTTTGTATGATCCTGGATTTACTGGTAGGATAGTTAATGGATGTGCAGTGTTGCATAACATCCGACTTGGTGATCGAATGTACGATCCTGAGATTGAGTACATAGAGCCTATGACAAATAACGGTAATAATAATCAAGACACGCCATCTGCAACATCGAGACGGGTCCAAGACAGAATAATTGCAAATTATTTTACATGACAAATGTAGCACCTTTGTATATAAATAAAAACTCTACAAAATGTTATGAGAATATTGTGGTATTTTATTGAAAGTTTTTTTATTATGATACATAACGTCTTGTTAGCCGACCGTATTTGATTGTCGACTTTAAATAAAGCAAAAATAATAATAAAATAATAATTATAACAGCTTTGGTTGCTTATACTTCAGTCTTATTAGCATATTACGAACCTTATGTCCTATCACATTAAAACTTAACTCTATACATGCGTAATTATACTAATAAAAAAGAAGCTTCATATTAAATAGAATATATGAAATAAAAATTAAATATAATACATGAAATAAAAAAGATACTTCTTTTTCCTATAAAATAAGAGCGTAAATTTAAAAAAATAAAAAAAAGAACTTCATGTTCTAAATAATATCAACTTAAATCTAACAAATAAAAAGGTACTTTAAATTAAAAACAAAACAACAAATTAAAAAGCTACTTCATTTAAAAAAATAAAAACATATATGTAAAAATTAAAAAAGGGAGTTCAAAGTTTACTAAACACCGTCATTTGTTGGAGAATTACGTTGACGTGTGTGATAGATAACATGTTGAATGTCGAACTGCACAGGTATAGTCTATCCACTGCAAAATTACATATATTTGAGCAACCTGCTTCAAGGTGGTGCAACAGTCATATCTATATGGTCTCATCACAATGAATGAATTGAAAACACGTCCTAAACACTTTCCCACTGGGTCGTTGTTTAGAACGCATCTTTCATACTCACTGGCGGTATATGGCGCGGATTAAGTCCCTAAAAAGCATCCGCGCAGAATTGCAATCCCTGCCCCATTGTGGTGATGGCTTGTCCCATTGTCGCGATAGCCTGCCCCATTGTGTTAATAGCCTCCGCCAAAGCTTTCTTCACCTGGACATTCTCCACACTTGATTCAGCTAGCACCTTTAAAAAATTTTAGACAATTAATACTACATATTTCTCAGAATACTACAAAACTACCCTTAAAGCATCTGCTTGCTTTATGGAAGATTCCACGGCAATCGCATTTGAGTCAGCTAACACCTGTTAAACAAAGAAAATAACCAAAGTAATACATAATCCAATTCCCTGTACTAAAATTATTCCAAGATAGAGATATCTCAACAAATTTATTTTGCAGATCATTATCTGCTTCTGTGCGTTTCCTTTTAGGCGTTTTCCTCGCCGGAGTCATCGGAGTTGATGACCGCACAGGTACGTCCAAATTAGGATCAGCCGATATCAAATCAACATACGGTGTGGCCGTTCTTTCCACGCTTATTATCTCCTCACCTTCTTCCATCCGAAGTTGCAGCACCTACCAATAAAATAAGTTTGTAACTTATTTAATTTAACTATCATAAAGTATTTATTCATTACCTCAAGCTCTGGCACGTTTTCCATGACGGTGTCGTCGCCTTGGGCATAGTAACTTCCTATTAGAGCAATAACGCGTCTCTCCAATTCCGTTAGTTGCTCCTCCTGAATGGGATTGTTGCCCGTCCTAGCCAGCTGCCTATTTCTGTCGCGAACCTTAATGCTGGTGCGGCTTTTTAAATCCCTCCATACCTGTTTTTAAAACAATATGCTATGATATACACGATTAAATTTGCAAATACAATGTTTACATACCGTGCGCCACTGCTCAACGCTTTTTACAGCACCGCCAAGACTATTAAGGATTGTGGACAGTTCATCCCACTTTTTGTCGCACTCAGCTTTTCCGTGCATTTTTAAAAACCTAGAACCTGCTAATCCTGGGGTTTCTGACAACAAGTCCACCATCTTACTCAGCTGCTCTACTGTTGTAGGAGTTCTTCTTACACTGATACTGGTTGACGCCATGCTAAATAAATGTGCAAAACTTGTTATTATCAAATAATAATACAAAAATACATTATTTACTTACTTTTTGTTGAAATTTTAAGAAATCTTTTCCACGCTATTGAACTTCTGTATACAGATTTTATTTGTTTTTGTCATTCTTCTTTGTACTTTTCGCCTATTTTTGTGTTTCGTTAAGTCGTGATGCCACCCTTCTTTAATTTAAATTTCATTTATAACGAATCGTTATTGGTAAGTTAGGGAATCGCATATTCGATAGTGCAGGCGACAGAATCGTTATGGAAAATCCCGAAAAATCGCACCGAATCGCATCGTTATAAGTTGGTGAATTCCACTACTGGATAGCTATTTGGAACACAACTATTTTTCGAACTTTACTATGCTCGTAGTAGATTTAGTACATTTCGCAAAATATTTGGAAATCTACTACTTTACTACACTACTACTATGATTTTTTAGAAAGAAAAGATTTACTGAATTTAAGTGTATAACTATTTTTTAAGTACTTAATGCCTTCGCAATGAATGGCCATACATATTCGGACCAAGATGAAGAATCCCGCAAATGTAATCATTTTTAAAATATCGTCGCCTTCTTGCCAGAAACCCGAATGTGCTAAAATGAAAATGTTGGGAAATGAAGTTTAAAAGTCTATTGTTTTTCAAAAATCGGTATATTTTGGCTGATTAAGGTAATTTAGATTGCAAAATAGGGTGGTTTGCTCGTGGCGAGTATATGTACTTATAACTTGCCTCAAAATGCAAAAAGTCCTTATAAAATTTTCTAAACTCTTTTCGGCGCAATTGAATAAATTCCTCGACTAACTGATACATTGAAGAAAACATAAAAAGAAAGCATATCCTTGCACGATTATATTTTTATAACCCGTCCGTAATGTGCCGGGTCTATATTTTATAATAGTTATGCATTATAAACATATTGCATTCTTACCTTTGGAAAATCTACTACGGAGTTATTATTTTGCTACGATATATTTCGCCATGTAATACTACTACTTTTCCATAGCTCTAACCCTGGTGTGTAAAATTAGTGAGCAGAGCACATAAACAAAATTGCGATTGAGGATGCCAGACCAACATAATAAAAGTAGTTTGGTGTTAATTTGATATCACATTTACATTGGACGAAATGAGTAATTTTGTGTGAAACATTTCAAATGTGGCGGATTCCTCTTTCAAATTCCTTTTACAAATGACTTATTTGATCGCGATTATCAAAAAAATTAAATAAAATCATCTACAGTTGCTCACTTAAGTATGTAAGTACGCATATTTAATATTTTCAAGTATTATATAACTTAATGAGTCCACAGATGTGGGCTCTAAAAGATTAAAGTTGGGGGCCAAGAATTCCTATGGAGAAATTAAACAAAGCTGAATGCGGTTAATGTGTATATTTGCCATTGACGGTTCGATCCAAAGTGAAATTACAATTTTACTTAAGCCTACGACTTAGCTTCTAAACAGTTTGACTTAACTTATTAATTGCTGACGTTGCGCTTCCCATGATTTGTATTTTGGTTTATACAGGGTGTTTTTTTTACAGGTTTGTTTTTCGAATAGAGATAAAACTGGCATTTTGTGGTCAAATCTGGCAACTCTAATGTCATTTATGTTCAGTTTGGTTTGCCATTTCATCATGAACAGGTTGACAAAAGAACAACGCTTGCAAATCGTGCAAATTTATTTCGAAAATAATGGTTCAGTTCGCGAAGTTTACCGTGAGCTCCGTCCATTTTATGGTCGACATAATCGTCCATCAGAGCAATTAATTCGGTTAACCATGGATCGTTTTCGCACTACGTTTACTCTATGTGATAATACGCATCCTCAGAGACGTCGAACAGTGCGCACCGAAGAAACAATTGCCGCTGTAGAGCAAAGTGTTGAAGAGGACCCGAATGAATCGATTCGCCACCGTGCACAGCAATTGGAGCTTTGTCCATCAACTTTATGGATGATTTTGCGCAAAGATCTTGGCTTGCGACCTTACAAGATCCAGCTTGTGCAAGAATTAAAGCCGCGAGACCATGCAATGCGTCGTGATTTTGGTGTATGGGCCGAAAATGAGATTGATTTCGATGCTGATTTTCATCGCAAAATTTTGTTCAGTGATGAGGCTCATTTTTGGTTGAATGGCTACGTCAACAAGCAAAATTGCCGCATTTGGAGTGAAGAGAATCCACATAAGACCCTTGAAACGCCATTACATCCACAAAAACTGACTGTTTGGTGTGCTCTATGGGTTGGTGGAGTCATTGGGCCATACTTCTTCCGCAATAATGCTGGAGAGGCAGCTACCGTTAATGGAGACCGGTATAGAGCCATGATAACCGACTATTTTGTTCCCGAATTGGATGGCATGAATGTGGATGAGTTGTGGTTCCAACAAGACGGCGCTACATGCCACACAGCGCACGTCACAATCGATTTATTGAAGGAAACATTCGATGAGCGCATAATTTCGCGGAATGGACCTGTCAATTGGCCACCAAGGTCGTGTCATTTGACACCATTGGATTATTTTCTTTGGGGATATGTGAAGTCGCTCGTCTACACCAACAAACCAGAAACGTTAGGGGAATTGGAAGCCAACATTCGTGGCGTTATTGCCGACATACGGCCCCATATGCTCGAAAAAGTGGTTGAAAATTGGACCTGTAGAATTGGCTTTATTCGAGCCAGCCGCGGCGGCCACATGCCCGAAATCATATTTAAACATTAATGGCATAAAATTATCCTTCCAATAAAGCCAAATTGATGGACCTTAAAACGATTTTCTTGTGTTTTATTTCAATTCGAAGTTCTATACCCCTAAAAAAAACACCCTTTACAACCAATTGTTATTGCTGCCTTATAGCCAAATCGTTTTGCATGCGTTGCAGATCAAATTACCTGCATTGGCTATGCGCATGTTGTGGGAAGTGCGGTGTTAGCAAATCCACACCGTTAGGTGTGTTTGCCCTCTTGTTAACTACCCCACCTTTAAGCATCTGCGTCCCGCTGATGACATGGGTCTCGAAGATTATCCCTGACATGGGTCGGTGGCTGATCCTGACCTGTTGGCTGGTTTAGTTTTGGAAAATGAATCGTTGTCGTTAGTTTCTTCCAGATTGTGAAGCATACGACAGCTAATATTGCCAGACCAATAGCGTCGAAGCTTAGAGATAATTGAAAATCGTTGCCCAATTGACTTAAGTGGTGAATATTTTCCATGCTGAGTCCGTGGATGTAGTTCAAGTTCAGTTTTAAGCCTTCGTTTGTAACGTTTGTCAGAGGTGGTGGTAAGGCCTGCGCTGTGCCTACTGATCTGCTAGTGAAGGATTGTTTTCCCACCGTGATCGTTTTGTTGCTTAGTATGATGACATATGTTCCATTGAGGTACGTGGAGTAGTTTCTCCCCCGCAATGGTCCTTCGAAATTGGGAGTAAATATTGTCGCATCGGCGATCATTTCAACGATTATGTTGTTGTTTTGTTCAAAGTGACATCTGGCATTGCCGCCTTTCACTGGCCTAGCCAGGCATCCGTCTTCGGCAAGTTCAATTAGCGATACACGTATAATTATACAATAAAAAAAAAAATTCTGACGTGTACATGAAAATCGCCGATACACGTGTATTTTTATTTTGTTCTCCCCTTTCCGAAAAAGTATATCTAGTTCATAGGACAGAACTAAAGCTCGTTTTTGTAACGCATTATACATAAAAAAAAATTCTGACGTGTACATAAAAATAGCCGATACACGTGTATTTTTTATTTTTTCTCCCCTTTCAATTATACAATAAAAAAAAATTCTGACGTGTGCATGAAAATTGTCGATACACGTATAATTATACAATAAAAAAAAAAAATTCTGACGTGTACATGAGAATCGCCGATACAAGTGATTTTTATTTTTTCTCCGATTTCCGAAAAAGTGTATTTGGTTCATAGGACAGAACTAAAGCTCGTTTTTGTAACGCAGTGTTATACATAAAAAAAAATTCTGACGTGTACATCAAAATAGCCGATACACGTGTATTTTTTATTTTTTCTCCCCTTTCAATTATACAATAAAAAAAAAATTCTGTCGTGTGCATGAAAATTGCCGATACACCTATAATTATACAATAAAAAAAAAGTTCTGACGTGTACATGAGAATCGCCGATACAAGTGATTTTTATTTTTTCTCTCCTTTCCGAAAAAGTGTATTTGGTTCATAGGACAGAACTAAAGCTCGTTTTTGTAACGCATTATACATAAAAAAAAATTCTGACGTGTACATAAAAATAGCCGATACACGTGTATTTTTTATTTTTTCTCCCCTTTCAATTATACAATAAAAAAAAATTCTGACGTGTGCATGCAAATTGCCGATACACGTATAATTATATAATAAAAAAAAAAATTCTGACGTGTACATGAAAATCGCCGATACAAGTGATTTTTATTTTTTCTCCCCTTTCCGAAAAAGTGTATTTGGTTCATAGGACAGAAATAAAGCTCGTTTTTGTAGCGCAGTGTTATACATAAAAAAAAATTCTGACGTGTACATAAAAATAGCCGATACACGTGTATTTTTTATTTTTTCTCCCCTTTCAATTATACAATAAAAAAAAATTCTGTCGTGTGCATGAAAATTGCCGATACACCTATAATTATACAATAAAAAAAAAGTTCTGACGTGTACATGAAAATCGCCGATACACGTGTATTTTTATTTTTTCTCCCCTTTCCGAAAAAGTATATTAAGTTCATAGGACAGAACTAAAGCTCGTTTTTGTAACGCATTATACATAAAAAAAAATTCTGACGTGCACATAAAAATAGCCGATACACGTGTATTTTTTATTTTTTCTCCCCTTTCAATTATACAATAAAAAAAAATTCTGACGTGTGCATGAAAATTGCCGATACACGTATAATTATACAATAAAAAAAAAATTCTGACGTGTACATGAAAATCGCCGATACAAGTGATTTTTATTTTTTCTCCCCTTTCCGAAAAAGTGTATTTGGTTCATAGGACAGAACTAAAGCTCGTTTTTGTAACGCAGTGTTATACATAAAAAAAAATTCTGACGTGTACATAAAAATAGCCGATACACGTGTATTTTTTATTTTTTCTCCCCTTTCAATTATACAATAAAAAAAAAATTCTGTCGTGTGCATGAAAATTGCCGATACACCTATAATTATACAATAAAAAAAAAGTTCTGACGTGTACATGAGAATCGCCGATACAAGTGATTTTTATTTTTTCTCCCCTTTCCGAAAAAGTGTGTTTGGTTCATAGGACAGAACTAAAGCTCGTTTTTGTAACGCAGTGTTATACATAAAAAAAAATTCTGACGTGTACATAAAAATAGTCGATACACGTGTATTTTTTATTTTTTCTTCGCTTTCAATTATACAATAAAAAAAAAATTCTGACGTGTACATGAGAATCGCCGATACAAGTGATTTTTATTTTTTCTCCCCTTTCCGAAAAAGTGTATTTGGTTCACAGGACAGAACTAAAGCTCGTTTTTGTAACGCAGTGTTATACATAAAAAAAAATTCTGACGAAAAAATACGCGTGTATTTTTATTTTTTCTCCCCTTTCCGAAAAAGTGTATTTGGTACATAGGACAGAACTAAAGCTCGTTTCTGTAACGCAGTGTTATACATAAAAAAAAATTCTGACGTGTACATAAAAATCACCGATACACGTGTATTTTTTATTTTTTCTCCCCTTTCAATTATACAATAAAAAAAAATTATGTCATGTGCATGAAAATTGCCGATACACCTATAATTATACAATAAAAAAAAAGTTCTGACGTGTACATGAAAATCGCCGATACACGTGTATTTTTATTTTTTCTCCCCTTTCCGAAAAAGTATATTTAGTTCATAGGACAGAACTAAAGCTCGTTTTTGTAACGCATTATACATAAAAAAAAATTCTGACGTGTACATAAAAATAGTCGATACACGTGTATTTTTTATTTTTTCTCCCCTTTCAATTATACAATAAAAAAAATTCTGACGTGTGCATGAAAATTGCCGATACACGTATAATTATACAATAAAAAAAAAAATTCTGACGTGTACATAAAAATCACCGATACACGTGTATTTTTTATTTTTTCTCCCCTTTCAATTATACAATAAAAAAAAATTCTGACGTGTGCATGCAAATTGCCGATACACGTATAATTATATAATAAAAAAAAAAATTCTGACGTGTACATGAAAATCGCCGATACAAGTGATTTTTATTTTTTCTCCCCTTTCCTAAAAAGTGTATTTGGTTCATAGGACAGAAATAAAGCTCGTTTTTGTAACGCAGTGTTATACATAAAAAAAAATTCTGACGTGTACATAAAAATAGCCGATACACGTGTATTTTTTATTTTTTCTCCCCTTTCAATTATACAATAAAAAAAAATTCTGTCGTGTGCATGAAAATTGCCGATACACCTATAATTATACAATAAAAAAAAAGTTCTGACGTGTACATGAAAATCGCCGATACACGTGTATTTTTATTTTTTCTCCCCTTTCCGAAAAAGTATATTAAGTTCATAGGACAGAACTAAAGCTCGTTTTTGTAACGCATTATACATAAAAAAAAATTCTGACGTGTACATAAAAATAGCCGATACACGTGTATTTTTTATTTTTTCTCCCCTTTCAATTATACAATAAAAAAAATTCTGACGTGTGCATGAAAATTGCCGATACACGTATAATTATACAATAAAAAAAAAAATTCTGACGTGTACATGAAAATCGCCGATACAAGTGATTTTTATTTTTTCTCCCCTTTCCGAAAAAGTGTATTTGGTTCATAGGACAGAACTAAAGCTCGTTTTTGTAACGCAGTGTTATACATAAAAAAAAATTCTGACGTGTACATAAAAATAGCCGATACACGTGTATTTTTTATTTTTTCTCCCCTTTCCATTATACAATAAAAAAAAAATTCTGTCGTGTGCATGAATATTGCCGATACACCTATAATTATACAATAAAAAAAAAATTCTGACGTGTACATGAAAATCGCCGATACAAGTGATTTTTATTTTTTCTCCCCTTTCCGAAAAAGTGTATTTGGTTCATAGGACAGAACTAAAGCTCGTTTTTGTAACGCAGTGTTATACATAAAAAAAAATTCGGACGTGTACATAAAAATCGCCGATACACGTGTATTTTTTATTTGTTCTCCCCTTTCAATTATACAATAAAAAAAAATTCTGACGTGTACATAAAAATCACCGATACACGTGTATTTTTTATTTTTTCTTCGCTTTCAATTATACAATAAAAAAAAAAATCCGGAGGTGTGCATGAAAATTGCCGATACACGTATAATTATACAATAAAAAAAAATCTGACGTGTACATGAGAATCGCCGATACAAGTGATTTTTATTTTTTCTCCCCTTTCCGAAAAAGTGTATTTGGTTCATAGGACAGAACTAAAGCTCGTTTTTGTAACGCAGTGTTATACATAAAAAAAAACTCGGACGTGTACATAAAAATCGCCGATACAAGTGATTTTTATTTTTTCTCCCCTTTCCGAAAAAGTGTATTTGGTTCATAGGACAGAACTAAAGCTCGTTTTTGTAACGCAGTGTTATACATAAAAAAAAATTCGGACGTGTACATAAAAATCGCCGATACACGTGTATTTTTTATTTGTTCTCCCCTTTCAATTATACAATAAAAAAAAATTCTGACGTGTACATAAAAATCACCGATACACGTGTATTTTTTATTTTTTCTTCGCTTTCAATTATACAATAAAAAAAAAAATCCGGAGGTGTGCATGAAAATTGCCGATACACGTATAATTATACAATAAAAAAAAATCTGACGTGTACATGAGAATCGCCGATACAAGTGATTTTTATTTTTTCTCCCCTTTCCGAAAAAGTGTATTTGGTTCATAGGACAGAACTAAAGCTCGTTTTTGTAACGCAGTGTTATACATGAAAAAAAATTCGGACGTGTACATAAAAATCGCCGATACACGTGTATTTTTTATTTTTTCTCCCCTTTCAATTATACAATAAAAAAAAAATCTGACGTGTACATAAAAATCACCGATACAAGTGATTTTTATTTTTTCTCCCCTTTCCGAAAAAGTGTATTTGGTTCATAGGACAGAACTAAAGCTCGTTTTTGTAACGCAGTGTTATACATAAAAAAAAAATTCTGACGAAAAAATACGCGTGTATTTTTATTTTTTCTCCCCTTTCCGAAAAAGTGTATTTGGTACATAGGACAGAACTAAAGCTCGTTTTTGTAACGCAGTGTTATACATAAAAAAAAATTCTGACGTGTACATAAAAATCACCGATACACGTGTATTTTTTATTTTTTCTCCCCTTTCAATTATACAATAAAAAAAAATTATGTCATGTGCATGAAAATTGCCGATACACCTATAATTATACAATAAAAAAAAAGTTCTGACGTGTACATGAAAATCGCCGATACACGTGTATTTTTATTTTTTCTCCCCTTTCCGAAAAAGTATATTTAGTTCATAGGACAGAACT
Organism: Merzomyia westermanni; assembly: GCA_949987695.1. NCBI lineage: Eukaryota > Metazoa > Arthropoda > Insecta > Diptera > Tephritidae > Merzomyia > Merzomyia westermanni. The sequence goes on from OX465289.1 coordinate 78,947,842, forward strand.
AAAGCTCGTTTTTGTAACGCATTATACATAAAAAAAAAATTCTGACGTGTACATAAAAATAGCCGATACACGTGTATTTTTTATTTTTTCTCCCCTTTCAATTATACAATAAAAAAAATTCTGACGTGTGCATGAAAATTGCCGATACACGTATAATTATACAATAAAAAAAAAAATTCTGACGTGTACATGAAAATCGCCGATACAAGTGATTTTTATTTTTTCTCCCCTTTCCGAAAAAGTGTATTTGGTTCATAGGACAGAACTAAAGCTCGTTTTTGTAACGCAGTGTTATACATAAAAAAAAATTCTGACGTGTACATAAAAATAGCCGATACACGTGTATTTTTTATTTTTTCTCCCCTTTCAATTATACAATAAAAAAAAATTCTGTCGTGTGCATGAAAATTGCCGATACACCTATAATTATACAATAAAAAAAAAGTTCTGACGTGTACATGAAAATCGCCGATACACGTGTATTTTTATTTTTTCTCCCCTTTCCGAAAAAGTATATTTAGTTCATAGGACAGAACTAAAGCTCGTTTTTGTAACGCATTGTTATACATAAAAAAAATTCTGACGTGTACATAAAAATAGCCGATACACGTGTATTTTTTATTTTTTCTTCGCTTTCAATTATACAATAAAAAAAAAATTCTGACGTGTACATGAGAATCGCCGATACAAGTGATTTTTATTTTTTCTCCCCTTTCCGAAAAAGTATATTTGGTTCATAGGACAGAATGTGTGTAACGCGGTGTAATCAACAAAGTTTGCCAATATGCTAATAGCTATAATTGGATGCTGCGCGGAATTGCGTCCATTCCACCAGCAAATCTCATATTGCAATTGTACCTATACTGGAAGATTGTTGCTCGGAATCGCGTCCATTCCGACAACATAAACAACTTTTCCAGTCAGCCCTTAATGATTTCTACGTACAATAAATTGGCTCATTGAAAGTGTGAACAGGAGAATCGGCCTCTATTACTATCCCGGTGGTCCCTATCGATCAAATGAGAGGGTGAATTGGTGGCACAGCCTTCATTACTTACTGCACATAATACTATAAATAAATAAACGATTGTATGCTTTCCTTATTTCCAGTTAATTATACTTTTGTTATTTTTTATATATTTGTATAGTATGTTTCTGTTCTGTAATAATACCTGTAATATAAACAGTCGACCGCTTTGTGTAGTGTCGACTATACGGAAGCCGATATAGCTTCGATGGTGTTTTGTTATGGTAGCGAATCTTCCTCTACTAATACATTTTGGATTTGTGTTTATGATCCCGGATTTTGCCATTTGACAGGTTTGAACTATTTCTGATAACTGTTCCTTCAAGATTAGGACTTTACCCAACTCCAGCAGCTCTGAACTGTCCTCGCTAATATTTTTACTTAAAGCGGTGATATGTAGCATAATTTCGTTTGCTTTTTCGATCGCCTCTCGACTAATGTTGAAAAGCTTTTCATTGACGCGATACTAGTGGTTGTTGTTTACCATAACGTCGTTTTTGATATCGTGCTGTGTTGACTCAGTCAATTTCTTTAATGTAATGTTAAAATATTTAAGGTCGACCACATAAACTAAGCTGAGGTGTCCGTTCAGGATCCAGTCACGAACATGTTCAATTGTAACCAGAGGGGTTTCATAATTGTAAATATTTAGGGCGCAAGCGCCAGATATTAAGAGTAAACTGAATCTGATCGTGATTAGAAAAACAAAAGAAATGTTTGTTAGATTAGTATAAGCTTCTTGTCCCATAAGGTTTGCTATTTTTTACTTATCCGCAGGAACGGCGCAAAAATTAACGAGATTGAAAGCCAAGTATGAAAAATATTTAGTTGTTATTCTTTTCTAAGAACTCATTTTAGCTATATCTGTAAATATTTGATTAATGAAGAAGATGGTTGAATTTATGTGTCACCAATTTTCAAAATTGTTTGAAAGTTATTACATGAGGAAAAATAACAACTAATTTATTTTTCTTGGTTTTTTTCACGGCGGCCGCCGTGGTGTGAAGGTAGTGTTGCCGGCCTACTACACCGAAGGTCCATGGTTCGAGCCCTGGTACAGGTAACATCAAAAGTGATTTGAAAAAAGTTTTTCAAAACGGGGTCGACCCTTGGCAGTGGTTTGGCAAACTCTCCGAGTGTATTTCTGCCATGACAGGCTTCTCAGCAAAAATTCGTCTCCTTTGTAGATGCCGTTCGGAGTCGGCAAAAAACTGTATATTTGTACTGTATATTTTTTGCCTAACTCCTTGGAATCATGCTAATAATATAACGAATTTCTACTGCCGTCCCCGATGGCATGAGTCTAGTATTTTATAAGTCCTCGTAGGATTTTCTATTTGTATTCCTTTTTTTTATATTTATTTTGTATACTTTTTCTATATATATATATATTTTTTATTTTTTTTATTCAGTTGGGCTAGGTTTGCCTCTTTCAAAGTGCTTGTAGTGGGCCAATATTGTCTCTTTAAAAATTTTGCAATAGGCAATACGTGCCTCTTTTTATAAGGGTTAATTTACCCTGCTTGAGCATTTTACCCTTTTAGTTTGGCAGTTACTGCTTTTTGTTTCGACTGTTCTATATTAGTTTTTATTTTTTATTTAAATAAATTTGTTTTTTTTTTTGCTAATTTTTCCTTTCCTGCCAGTGTCTGTGACCAAGGTTATACTATTATCTTTGCCAACAATTTCCTTTTTGTAGATTGCTTTCGTTTCGCTTTTATCTGCCTATCCCTTACGTAAATCTCCTCGCCAGGCCTGAATTTTTTTGGTTTTTTTTTTCATTTTTTATTTAGTCGAAGGTTTCTTAGCTCTTGGTTTCTCCTGATTTTGTTCCTTGATCTTCTTGTGAACCCTACTTTTGAAGAGTCAGTCAATCCTTGGTAATTATGTCTTTCAGTTCTATTAAAAAATATATCGCTAGGTTTTCTTTTTGTAATGCAATGTATTGTTGAGTTATAACGATCGACTAGATGTACACCAATTCCTTTGGTCTAACGTTGTTTATCTTTTTGCTAAGGCAACGATAAATTTCAATAATGGTGGAGTGGAATCTTTCAACCTCACCATTTACTTCACTTTTTTAAACTGGAGTTTGATATAATTTAATTCCTAGGCCCAATATGTACTTTCTTACCTAGGGAGTCAAAAATTTCCTTTCATTGTCGGTTACTATCATTTTTGGGGCTGTGAAATAGTGAATTAGTTTGGCCATCTTGGCACGAAGAGTGGTGGACGATCGATTTTTAATGCGAAAAAGTTTCGCGAATTTGGAAAATTTTTCTAAAATATTGAAAATCGTCTTCCTCTTGTATCTTCATAGCTTTATTAAAGTATTAGAAAACGACTTCCTCTTGTATCTTCATAACTTTATTAATCCGGCCGAACCGGTCGATGAGTACCTCAATTAAAGGGTGTTTTTTTAGGGGTATAGAACTTCGAATTGAAATAAAACACAAGAAAATCGTTTTAAGGTCCATCAATTTGGCTTTATTGGAAGGATAATTTTATGCCAGTAATGTTAATTATACTTTTGTTATTTTTTATATATTTGTATTGTATGTTTCTGTTCTGTAATAATACCTGTAATATAAACAGTCGACCGCTTTGTGTAGTGTCGACTATACGGAAGCCGATATAGCTTCGATGGTGTTTTGTTATGGTAGCGAATCTTCCTCTACTAATACATTTTGGATTTCGTCGCGGTCAAGAAGATTTGTGTTTATGATCCCGGATTTTGCCATTTGGCAGGTTTGAACTATTTCTGATACCTGTTCCTTCAAGATTAGGACTTTACCCAACTCCAGCAGCTCTGAACTGTCCTCGCTAATATTTTTACTTAAAGCGGTGATATGTAGCATAATTTCGTTTGCTTTTTCGATCGCCTCTCGACTAATGTTGAAAAGCTTTTCATTGACGCGATACTAGTGGTTGTTGTTTACCATAACGTCGTTTTTGATATCGTGCTGTGTTGACTCAGTCAATTTCTTTAATGTAATGTTAAAATATTTAAGGTCGACCACATAAACTAAGTTGTAATCTTATTCAAACTAATTACTTATTTAATACGCTCTCTAGATTGCTTGATCTTGTCTTTGTTAGTGAAAATTTAATAGTTAGTCTCTCTGAGAGTACCTTGCCCCTATGTGCCTCAGATAAACATCATGTTCCCCTTGATATTTATTTACAAAATTTCGACGCTATCCCGGCGTCATCTCTTTCAGGGACCTCCTCTTTTAACTTTCGATCCTCGAATCTAGGTGAGCTCAACGATTCCCTACTTGCTATGAACTGGGACTTTATCTTTTCCTCTAAGGATGTTAGTGTCTGTTTTGAATCCTTCCTATCTTCTTTGGGTGAGATATTTCGTTCCAAGGTGCCTCTTTTTGGCTCTAAACGGCACAAGCTTCCTTGGTACAACAAGACTCTAAAAAAGTTAAAAAATCAACGTAACAAATATAATAAGCTTTATAAGTCTAACACTGCCAACTCTATCCTCAGAGATCAGTACTTATTTAGTGTAAAACAATTTAATGTGCTGGATAGATTTCTTTACAACCGATACATTGGAAGGCTCGAAAGTGAGCTTAAAGAAAATCCAAAGGCTTTTTGGAATTTCATTCGCTCTAAACGTGGCTCTTCCAATGTACCGATTTGTATGAAGTGGAATGACATGTGCTCCCACTCTCCCAATGAGACTGTAGAACTCTTCGCTGATTTCTTTAACTCTAACTTTGAAGATAACACTTCCAATTTGTGTGACTATTATCAGCGCTCGTGTCCCCGTGAGTGTTTAGATTTTGGTTCCCTCACAATCTCTGAAGAAGACGTAAGCAAAGCTATGTACACCCTTAAGCCCTCGCTTAAATGTGACAATGATGGCCTTTGTGGTTTTGTTCTCAAGCACTGCAGTACATCTCTCTCGGCTCCGCTATGTCATATCTTTAATCTGTCTCTATCTTCTGGAATTTTTATCGACAGGTGGAAGAAGTCAGCTATCACTCCAATTTTTAAGTCGGGGAACAAAAATGACGTTTCTAACTACAGGCCAATTGCTAAGATCACAGTGTGTTCTAAGCTTTTCGAAAAAGTTATAAAAGATAAACTTTCATTTGTGATCAAAAGCGTTGTCGACCCGCACCAGCATGGGTTTGTTGCTGGGCGTTCGACTGTAACTAACCTAGCGCACTTTTCTGATTTCTGCATTTCTGCATTCAAGGATGGCTCTCAGGTGGATACAATATACACCGATTTCTCAAAAGCTTTCGATAAAGTCTCTCACGAGATCTTGTTACACAAACTGGAGCTCCTTGGATTTCACTCTGTTTTTTTGAGCTGGCTGAAATCCTATTTGTCTAATAGAACCATGTATGTGGATATAGAAGGCTGCAGGTCCCACCCGTTTATAGCAACGTCTGGTGTTCCTCAGGGCAGCATTCTTGGCCCACTTTTGTTTGTTCTATTTATTAATGATATCGGTTCCTGCATAAAATATTCCAACTTTCTGCTCTATGCTGACGATCTTAAGATTTTTCGTAGGACAAATGTCCTGTCGGATACTGCCCTTCTGCAACAAGACCTAAATAATATTGTAGGTTGGTGTCTCTCCAACAACCTCCACCTTAACGTAAAAAAGTGTTTCCATATGTCATTCTCTAAGTCTTTTACCCTTCATACCTCCGCCTATTATATCTCAGGTGGTCAGCTGGCCTCAGTCAAAGAATTTGTTGATCTAGGAGTAGTTTTCGATACAAACTTTTCTTTTGTTAACCACATTTGTTATGTGCTTCCAAAGGCATACTCAAACCTGGCTTTCCTTCGTAGATATGCCAAAGACTTGAAGGATCCCTACACGAGGAAGACTCTTTATATTTCTTTAGTTCGTTCGAAGCTGGAGTATGCATCCGTTATCTGGAACCCTATCTATAGCTGCCATTCGGCCAGAATCGAAAGAGTTCAACGAAAATTTATTCGGTTTGGCTTAAATGTCCTCAATTTTGAGGACCCGATTCCGTCATACTACTCGCGCTGTACGCTTATTAACCTGCAACCCCTTGATACTAGGAGAACTGTGCACTTGCTTATGTTTGCCTATGACATAATAGCTGGTTATCTAGACTGTCCAAATCTTCTCGAGAAGGTCTCATTTAACGTCCCTCACAGGTGTCTACGTTCCTTTTTACCTTTTTATTTGCCTGCTCCCAGTGCAAATTATTACAATTTTAACCCAATTTATCGTGCCCTTGCTCAGTTTAATAAGCTCTCAAGAGGCGTAACTGTTGACTTTTCCCTATCGAGAGATACATTCAAATCTATTATTGTAGTTAGCCTTTCATGATACATACATATTTTTATTTTTAGCTTTTTAATTTTACTTTGTATATAGTCTGTAAGATGTGAAATCATAGACTGAATAAACATAAACATAAATATGATTTCGGGCATGTGGCCGCCGCGGCTGGCTCGAATAAAGCCAATTCTACAGGTCCAATTTTCAACCACTTTTTCGAGCATATGGGGCCGTATGTCGGCAATAACGCCACGAATGTTGGCTTCCAATTCCCCTAACGTTTCTGGTTTGTTGGTGTAGACGAGCGACTTCACATATCCCCAAAGAAAATAATCCAATGGTGTCAAATGACACGACCTTGGTGGCCAATTGACAGGTCCATTCCGCGAAATTATGCGCTCATGGAATGTTTCCTTAAATAAATCGATTATGACGTGCGCTGTGTGGCATGTAGCGCCGTCTTGTTGGAACCACAACTCATCCACATTCATGCCATCCAATTCGGGAACAAAATAGTCGGTTATCATGGCTCTATACCGGTCTCCATTAACGGTAGCTGCCTCTCCAGCATTATTGCGGAAGAAGTATGGCCCAATGACTCCACCAGCCCATAGAGCACACCAAACAGTCAGTTTTTGTGGATGTAATGGCGTTTCAAGGGTCTCATGTGGATTCTCTTCACTCCAAATGCGGCAATTTTGCTTGTTGACGTAGCCATTCAACCAAAAATGAGCCTCATCACTGAACAAAATTTTGCGATGAAAATCAGCATCGAAATCAATCTCATTTTCGGCCCATACACCAAAATCACGACGCATTGCATGGTCTCGCGGCTTTAATTCTTGCACAAGCTGGATCTTGTAAGGTCGCAAGCCAAGATCTTTGCGCAAAATCTTCCATAAAGTTGATGGACAAAGCTCCAATTGCTGTGCACGGTGGCGAATCGATTCATTCGGGTCCTCTTCAACACTTTGCTCTACAGCGGCAATTGTTTCTTCGGTGCGCACTGTTCGACGTCTCTGCGGATGCGTATTATCACATAGAGTAAACGTAGTGCGAAAACGATCCATGGTTAACCGAATTAATTGCTCTGATGGACGATTATGTCGACCATAAAATGGACGGAGCTCACGGTAAACTTCGCGAACTGAACCATTATTTTCGAAATAAATTTGCACGATTTGCAAGCGTTGTTCTTTTGTCAACCTGTTCATGATGAAATGGCAAACCAAACTGAACATAAATGACATTAGAGTTGCCAGATTTGACCACAAAATGCCAGTTTTATCTCTATTCGAAAAACAAACCTGTAAAAAAACACCCTGTACATACTAACTACTGAAAACGATAATTATTATTCTAATACTACCCTCAAGCTCTCGGAAGCGCTGCCACCGCCGCCGTCGCCGTTGCATTGCAGTTGTGGTGTTGTCACAGCAGTCGTGGAAAGGGCTGACTCAGGCCACGCGAGTTAAGTAATTAAACAATGCAGTTCGTAACAAAAGCTTGCACTTTATTTGAATAGAATCTTAAGACTAAAAACCACAATGTTACCTTACAACTATGAAGAAGATGAGGAGATTTTAACAGTGGGAAATAACATTGCTGTTAAAGTTTCAGAATGTAACTTTCCCCTCGTCAAAATTAAAGCTTATAGTTTTAATATAACTTAAATTAATAGGGTAAGACAAGAAATCATAAGAATTGGTTTTTTTTTTTTTTTTTGTTTTTTACATTGTTAAATTTTATCTAAAATACATTGACGAATTATAATATATTTCTTAATCTAAAGTTTTTCTTTCGAACTCGTATCCTCAAAATTATATTTATTGGAATATTTATATTTTCGTTTAATATTATTACAAGGTATATTACTTAAGTCACCTTTTACAAACTTGGGCTGTTCCTTGTGTCGAACATTTTTATAATTTTTTATATATCCGTCTTTCCTGGATTCAACATAATTCTCTCTGTTTAAATTTCTTTTATTTATGTATCTTTTCTTTTGGTTTGTTATACTTTTAAATACATTAATTTTATTGCAATTACCAGATTCAACGTTAATAGGTTTTTCTTTTATAGTCGAATGGTATGAGTTGTTGTAATACTCAATAGATTTATTAATTTTTTCTATAATACTTAATGATATATTTTCTATATATAAAGTTCTAATTTTTTCAGTTAATGTATTATGCAATCTCTCTATATCACCACTTCCTGTATGATTATTAGATTTAGTTAAATGAAGATTAATATTTTCTGATTTTAGATATTCTTGGATATTAACGCTTTTAAATTCGTTATCTGCTATAAGATTTTCAAAATTGCCCTTCTGTGATTTATACTGCCTTAATTTTTCTATTATTGTCTGATTATTGCGGTCTTCTAGGTAAAAAGCTGATGCGAACTTCGAAAATCGGTCTACAAACGTTAAAAAATTGGATTTTGAATTTGTATATACATCCATGTTAATAATTTTATTTTTATCTTTTGGAGTTTCAGTCAGAAGGAACTTAGGTTTTATCGGATTTCTATCATATTTTACTCTATTACAAATATCGCAGTTATTAATATATTTCTGAATTAAATTTTTTAAATTTGGATAATAAATACATTTCTTCAGTCCTTCGTAGTTCTCATTAATGCCAGTATGGCCTGTTTCATATCTATGATATAAATTAATTTGTTTAAAAGTCTCATTTTCGGAATTCATATCCTTGGCATAATACGAGCATTTATAAAATTTAACATTTGGTTCATTTTCGTAGATTTTAATTATTTCGTTTTGTAAAACGTTATATTTATGATCATCGAGATCTGTATAAATACCTACTTTTCCACCTTTAATATGTTTTCGTAAAATCTCTTCTAAGCTATTATTAACATCTTCTAGGCTAATAAAAATTTTCTTTTTGTTATTTTTTATTACGAATTCAGTGTTCTTTGTATTTGTAAATATAATTTGAGTGGGAAATCTGTTGACTACTGTATCTAAAATATTAATATGGTTGTGCAAATCTTCGTTTTGTGAATGTTGTGTTATTTGATCATCTTCTACATTATTATATAAAGAGTTTGAGCTATCGTAGCCACCTAAGTTTATGTCATGTGTATCAGAGTTAATTCTGCTTAAAAAATCCGCCACATGATTATCTCTACCCCTAATGTAATCGATGTTCATATTATAATCGCTTAACTTTACCAACCATCTATAAAGTCTTGGATTTGCATCCTTTCCTTGAGTTTTAGTATACAATCACTTAAATTTAAATTTCCTGTAGTACTTAAAAATGATTTAATTTGCTTAATGGTTTTTGGTATCTTTAGATCCAATATATGCCGTATTTTGTCCGGATTTGGTTTGACGCCTTCGGGTGTCAAAACATGACCCAAATACAAGGTTTCCTTCGAAAAAAACTTGCATTTGTCAATTTGTATTTTCAATTTGGCTTCTCTTAATTTGGACATAATTTTTTTTACGCTGACAATATGCTCATCAAAACTAGTTGAAAATATGAGTATATCATCTAAATATACTACGCACAATTTATTAATATCATCTTTCAAAACCCTGTTGATTAGCCTTTGGAACGTTGCAGGAGCATTTTTCAACCCAAAAGGCATCCGAACGTATTCATAATGGCCATGTGGAGTGGAAAAGGCAGTTTTCGACCGGTCTTCTTGTTTGACAAGAATTTGGTGAAACCCCTTTGCCAAGTCCAAAGTTGAAAAATACTGGGCCCGTCCAAGCTTGTCTAATAAACTCTCAATATTCGGTATTGGGAATTTATCATCAGTTGTAACTTCATTAAGTTTACGATAATCAACTACGATTCTCCACCTTCTTTGCCCGGCCAGGTCTGTCTTTTTTGGAACCACCCACAGAGGACTGTTGTAAGGGGAACTGCTCTCTTGTATTATGCCTTGTTTTAACATATCTGCGATTTGTTTGTTTACCTCATTCTCGTGGATTTGGGGATACCGGTAAATTTTACTATAAATTGGTTTATCATTAACTGTTTTAATTTCGTGTTGTATCATATTTGTGCACGTCAACTGTTGACTTTCGCTATAAACTAAATCCTGATATTCATTTAATATTTCGTTTAACGCCTTTTTTTCTTCATAATTAAAATTTTTATATAAATGATCAATAGTTGTTTTATCTAAATTAATGGCATCAAGTTGATTTATTTGAATTAATTTATATGGGTATTCTTTTAAAAATTCTATTATACAATTATTTATCGTAATTATTTCCTCTTTCATATCTATAATAGCATTTAGAGGTTTTAAAATATTTTGTCCTAGAATGGCGTCGAAATTTTGTCCTTTAAAACCACCTAGCTTCCAAGACATTGTGGCATCTCTATTAAATTCTTTTGGGAGGTCTGTTATAATTTCGAAATTAATTTGAGTTTCGCTATTTATAGACCTAAATTTTAGGGGGAATTTAAGTGGAATTCTGTTGTAGCTAGGTAATGCCGTTTCATCTAAAAGTGATGTTGATGAGCCAGTATCAACTAAACATATGATTTTGTCATTTCTTATATTTAACTCTATTAATGGAAGTGTTCCTTTGAGGCCATTAAGTGAAAATTTGATGCTGCATATTTTCCTAACTCTTCTACTTGGGCATGGTCGGTGTCCATAGCCTATACCCCATTTCTATTACGCCTGCTTGCACTTAAGTTGTGCGATCGAAATTGATTAAATTTTTGAGAATTATCACTTCTATTATAGCCTGACCAGCCACTGCCATTGTTACGTTGAAAACCTGTATTTGTTGAATTTGAGCATTGTTGGCCTACATCGGGTTGTCTGTAGCTTGTGTTTTGAAAATTATGTTCATAATTATTATATCCGTTTTTATTATTAGGAAGTGATTGTTTATAATAATTTGTATTTTTTATATTATTTGAGGAAAAGCTAGTATATGTTCTCAAATTACTCCGAATTAAACCCTCAGTTTCTAATAAATTAAAAGCTTCTCTTAAACTATTTACATTTTTGTTAATGATAACAGATGCTAGGTTTGCGTCTATGTTATTTAAAAACGTACGTAAAATAATTTTCTCTGTGTACAATGGACTAAACTCTAATGGCTTACTAACATCATATTCGTATTTTTCGTTTAGTTTTGACAGTATACTTAAAAGTAATGTAAAATAATCTCTTAAGTTGTTATTGCGAGCTGCAAACGCCTCTTGATACAGCTGATGGTACGTCTCTTTTATGCCAAAATTTTGTATAAGCAATTGCTTAAGCGTCGACCAATTTGAATTCGCCGGTAATGTTCTTATTGCATGTAACGCTCTACCTTGAATTTTGTTAATAATAACTCTATGCAAAACATACTCACATGCCGGTGCGTTTGATTGCAGCAAAGACAAAACAATATCTACCTCTCGTAAAAATGAAGAGAGGGCATAAGTTTCATCACCTCTAAATTCCCGAATTCTGTGAGCATCTTTTATGACATCGTTCATTGAGAGTTGGAAAGTTGGTTGTTGGGTCTCATTGGAAGAATTTGCATGTGCCATTTTTTGTTAGTTAGGGGAGTAAAAACTTCGCTTTAGTTATCGGACTATTTAAATGTGAGAATGATTGTGTGATTTCTCCAAATGGAATATTGCAACAACAATGTAATTATGTTTTGAATTCGATTTGACCAAGCAAAAAGTCTATGTTCTATGTTTTTCTTCTTTTTAATTACTCGCTACAAATTTATTTGTTGTTTTCCTTTCTTTGTCAAGTGATATTGTAGATTTTTGTTTTGTTCAAAACCAACTTTTGGTTTAACTCTTGTTTTACTTCGTTTCACTTTTTATAGTGTTTTTAGATTTGAATGAATTTTGTTAATAAGCTCATACGATGTTTACATGTATAGCATATATTCACATTAAAGTCACTTTCCAAATAAACGGTACATTGAAAATTTCCAATACCTTTTCCAATATATTTTTTCACTTTACCGTTTTTTTTCTTTTGAGTTTAAATTTAATTTAAGTACTAATTTTTTCTTTAGTATTATGTCTTTTTTTTGTTTTTTTTTTTTAATAAAAATCCATATTTTAGAAAGTTGTTTAATATTTCCTTTGTAAAATTTTCACGTTGGTTGTATTTCCGTGGGACTGCGCCAGTTAAGTAATTAAACAATGCAGTTCGTAACAAAAGCTTGCACTTTATTTGAATAGAATCTTAAGACTAAAAACCACAATGTTACCTTACAACTATGAAGAAGATGAGGAGATTTTAACAGTGGGAAATAACATTGCTGTTAAAGTTTCAGAATGTAACTCGCGCAACGTTTTTCGTTCTCACGGCTAGTGTGCGATACCTGTTGTGTGGTGTTTTGTTACAACAGTTGTGGGAAGCGCTGACTCAGGCCATGTGCAACTTATTTTCTTATTTCAGGTAATTATAAACCTGACTGCGCTTCTCGTGTTAACTCCTCCCCTCCTAAGTGGGGCACGTCCTCGGGATTTCTAGTTGAAGCTTGCGTTATATTTTCAACTGCTCTTGCTATTGCAGCTTGCTCCTTTTTGTGCCTCAATATGGATACAACAAGAAGCACCCTGATGATTATGGCCAGTATTATAAGGATCATTGATGTTGCTGTCAATCCTGTCATAAAGCCAAGGGTCAGTTGTTTCATCAGTTGTCGGTTTTCTGGCGTACGATGCCGTAAGTATGGTAAGCTCATTATGTCATCGTGACCCGTAATATTTATGCGAGTGGCCCAAGGAATTTCTGCTACTTTCATCTGAAGGGCATTCCGATTGATGAATGTCGTTTCGCTCACGCTTGCTCTGTCTGAAAACGTTACCAGGTAAGTTCCTCTTTTTAGCGAAATAGTTTCATTGTCAGACATTACTGTTGCCGTGCGATCATTTATGACGACCATGCCATCGTCAATTTCTTGTATGGGATCTAGGTCACCAAATGTTGTTCTGCATTTTGCTGTGACGCTGGCTACTAATTGCTGAGCGCAAGTCGAGATGTTCGATTTTCTGCAAAATCTTATGACTGTTCCTGCACAATCGTCCAAGGAATAGATGTCTTTACCACAGACTGATACTGCGTTGTCCCGTAGTGAGAGCATTTTGTTGTTGTGTGCTATAGGTAATATAATTTTCCTCCTACAAATGAGCTTAGGTCTAGGATACTTAACTAGAAAATGTAAAACGTTATTGTCATGAAAAACTTTAAACCTAGAAACTAACAACAAATCAGTTACAGTTAAATTGTTGAGAGACTCAGCTTTTAAGATTGAATCAACCTCAGCGTTATCAAAAGTAATAGGATTTAATAATCCTAGTTGTGCTAGAGCGATTGACAATATAATATTATCTAGGTCTGTAATAATAGCCCTGTTTCTGGCTAAAAGAATTTCATAAAGGTGCCCGGTATCTATTTGCTCCTGTTTTTTTACCTTTAAAATTTTATTTACTTTCTTCTTTTCTTCTTTAAATGGTCATCTAACCGCCTGGGCGATTTTGACCGTCCAACATAGCTCGCCAGTCGTTTCTTCGTTGCGCCAACTGGCGCCAATTGGAAACACCGCGGGATCGCAAATCGGTCTCCACTTGGTTCTTCCATCGGAGTGGTGGTCTCCCTCTTCCTCTGCTTCCACCGGCGGGTGCCGATAAGAATACCTTCTGGGCTGGAGCATCTTCGCTCATTCGCACTACGTGGCCTAGCCAGCGAAGCCGCTGTGTTTTAATTCGCTGAACTATGTCGGCGTCTGCGTAAAGTTCATACAGCTCATCATTAAATCTTCTTCGGTACTCGCCGTCGCCAACGCGTAGAGGTCCACAAATCTTTCGAAGAACCTTTCTCTCGAATACTCCCAGAGCCGCCTCATCAGATGTTGTTAGTGTCCACGCTTCTGCACCATATAGCAGGACGGGTGCGATGAGTGACTTGTAGAGTGTTATTTTCGTTCGTCGAGAGAGGACTTTACTTTTCAATTGCCTACTCAGTCCGAAGTAGCATTTGTTTGCAAGAGTAATTCTTCGTCGGATTTCTAGGCTAACATTATTGTTGGTATTAATGCTGGTTTCCAGGTAAACGAAGTCCTTTACTATTTCGAAATTATTGCTGCCAACAGTGGCTTGGTTGCCAAGGCGCGAATGCGCTGACTCTTTGCATGATGACAGAAGGTACTTCGTTTTGCCCTCGTTCACCACCAATCCCATTTTCTCCGCTTCTTTTTCTTAATATTTTATTTACTACATTGGTTAAATCGGTAACTTGTTCTTGGAATTTGGAATTTATTGTTACTTGACGATCGTTACTGTCTCTAAGCTTGTCAAGTTCTATCGTTACTTTTTGAAAGTCGTCAAAGTCCGGTGTACCCGCTACAACCTTTAGAGCAGTTCCCAGAATGTTCAGACTGCGTGGATGTCTCACTGGACCCATCACTGTTCGAAGAAGCTTGTCGATGCGTTCCAGATCCGCCATCATCAGCTTCGTCATGTGACTACTTGGGTAAAGACTTAGTGCAGAGCGGGTGTCAATGGTCAATTCTGCGTAGGCAGACAGATTTGTAGTATGTCTGATGTAACCGTAGGAGTCCCATAAAACTAGGTCGCCGTCTGTAATCGGTAAGTAGTCCGAGTGGGAGTAGTCCACAACCTTGCCGTTTGTCGAAGTCGCGGTCATGAAAAGCGTAAGAGTCAGAAGTCTGAAAGAAAAAGGAGATGTAAAGGAGAGTATAAGACTTAAGGTAAATACTTAACTTGCTAACGAAGACTATCCTTATGAACTATTCTACCGTTAACCCTGACCGTAAAGCCCAGGTCATCTTGGACTATTCCCTCCACATACAAGGGTGTCAGTTTGTTTCCTAGGCGTTTATTTGACTTGATATGGACCGTTTCTCCTACGGCAAATGTTCTTGTTGATCTCTTCCTGTTATTGATTCTTAGCGCTGCCTCCTGAACTTCCTCTATCCTATTCCTGGCTTCCGTCTCACCCACCCGCGAATGAAAGATATCTAAAGGTTTTTCGCCAGTTACGGAATGAATGCTCTTATTGTATTCAATAGTGGCAAGTAAAATAAGATCCGTCGTATCCTCAATTCCCCTTTCTAATTTAAGACATCTAGCAATTTCTCCTATGGTGCTGTGGAATCTCTCCACCTGCCCATTTGACGTACTATGCAGGGGAGGAGCATTGGCGATTTCAATGTTGAAGAAGTCACTGAGGCAAGATCTTATTGTATTTGAATTTATTGACTTCTCATTATCGCAGAAAATGGTCCTGGTCCCCGCGAATAGGTTGACTAATTGCAGAATGCGTGGTTTAATATCGATTATTGTTCGCGAAGGGATTGGTTGCACTACCACGAATTTTGATAGCTTGTGGACGCAAGTGAGGAAATATGTGGCATTTTTCACCAGGAAAGGTTGGAACGGGTGTTCTTCCTATAGGGTGCTTTACCGGGTGCCTAACGTATTTAGCTTTGATGCAGATTCTGCAATTTGATGCTACCTCCCTAGCCTTTTTTACCATTCTCGGGAAAAAATAATCCTTCAAAATTTGCTTCACCTTCTCCTGGGAAGCGCGATGAGCTCTGTTATGTTCTTGTGTAATTATTTCTGTTTGTTCGTTGGGATCAAAAACATCCGTAACAAATTCGGTTTTGTGACGGAATGTGATATTTGGGAATGTAAGTACCACCCGGTTTTGGATTTTTGCCAGTAAAGGAAGCTCGCAGTGAACGCCGTTGACTACGTCAGTTTTTACTGTTTCTAACAGCATTGTAAACAAACTCTCATCGTCAGGAAACGTGAGGAAATGTCGTAATTTGTTTCCAAAAACAAAAAATGTTCTCTTGGACGGATGTTGGCCTGACTCCAAGATCAGCTGGTTTCTGTACACATTCACCGGTTTTGGAACTGTTTCCACTGTATAAGTAAGTGACTGTTCGCTGTGAACAGTGGGAGCATCTGATTCGGGTTCAGGATCCAGGGAATTTATAAACTGGCGTGACAAGGCATCAGCCACTAAGTTGTCCTTCCCCGGCGTATAATGAAGTTTGGCATTATACCCCTCAATAAAGGCCTTCCACCTTTTAATTTTTGGGTTTGCGTTACGATCTGAGACTGCAAAGGTTAAGGGCTGATGGTCGGTATAAATGTTTAATTCCCTAACGCCGTACAAATAATGCGTAAGGCTTTTGAGGGCCCATGCGATGGCCAGGAGTTCACGTTCATTTGTGGCAAAATGTTCTTCTTTTTTATCAAGTGTTCTGGAGATCATTGTAATTGGTCGCCCCTCTTGGGAAAGCACCGCGCCAAGGGCGTGTGAAGAAGCATCGGTAGTCAAACCGAAAGCTTTTTTGAAGTCTGGATACGCCAACATGACGTCCTCTGATAAGAGTATGCTCTTTAGTTTATTAAAGGCATTAATTTGGTCTTGATCGAATGTAATTTTAATTTTTTTTCGATTGGGAGGCTACACCTTACCAAATTCACCTCTGAGGATATTGGTTAAGGGTTTGGCTATTTTCGCATAGTCGCGAACAAAGCACCTATAGTACCCAGCCATCCCTAAAAAGGATCGAACACCCCTTAAAGTTGTTGGTTGTGGGAAGTTTTTAATTGCTTCAATTTTTTGGGGCAGGTATGTATTCCCCCTTTTGTTATTTGGAAGCCAAGGTACTCGAGTTCTGTCTTGAGTTCTCTCCACAGATACCCTCATGTTTGCTTCAAGCAGGCTTTTAAGAACAGCCCCTACATGCGTTAAATGGTCCTTCTCGTCTTGTGAGAAAATAACCACGTCATCGATATAAACAAAGCAATATTTGCCAATATGTGCCCTATGCACGTCGTCAATTGCTCGTTGAAAGATGCCAGAGGCATTCTTCAGACCGAACAGAAGACGGCAGAACTTATATTTGCCATTACACACCGAAAACGCGGTCTTCTCCGGATCTCGCTCGGCGAGTTCGATTTGGTGAAACCCAGACTTTAGGTCTAGGGTCGTAAAGAGCTGGGCCTTGGCCAAGTTTGATAGTATAACCCGAACGTTTGGGATGGGGTATGAGTCGTCTATGGTTTTTTCGTTCAGTTTACGGAAGTCAATTACTAATCTCTTTTTTTACTCCGTTCTCATCGATGCCCTTTTTGTCCACTACCCAGATGGGATTATTATAAGGCGATCGCGAACGTCGTATAATGCCATTTTGCAGGAGATCCCTTATTTCCGTTTTTAAAAAATCAGCGACCCCCAGTGGATATGGGTAGAATTTTGCGTAAGTCGGCTCGTTATACCTAGTGCGGATTGTGACTACAATATTAGTGTTGTATGGTAATTTTTGGTTCGGGTTTGCAAAGACTCCTGATACGAGATTGATCATAGCGTTAAAATGATCCTTTATGCTCACCGGGACCGACTCGGTCTGGAGCTGGAGATGGCTAACATCTTGACCCTTAAGGAATTGAATTTTTTCTTTTCCAGAGTCGTATTTAATAATGTCTTTTTTTAAATTTATGTTGGCGTGAACCCTATTTAGTAAGTCAAGGCCTACAATGCCATCGAACAGAGTCAGGTCCGACAAAACAAAGAATTCTGCTACAACTCCAAATAAGTGTACCTTACATTTGTTTAAAATATTGGTGAATCCATGTATGGATTTCACTGTAAATTCATTATAGACAGGTTTAACTCCTTTTAGACCCTCTAGAGGCCTGATGTAGTTTTTGGAGGCCCCTTTGTCGACGAGAAATTGTAGCTCTCGCCCCCCTAGTGTCCTAGAAATCCAGGGGAGGAGAGCCCTTCCCCTAAAAAATTCACTTCTTCCGCCTCTAGGTCCTCGCCAATTGGCTCAGATACTTCTTCGTATGATTCTGAACTGGGTTCGTTGCTATGACTTTGGTTCAAGTGATTCACTCTTATGAGTTTTGGTCCTGTTCGACGGTCGGAGGACGCCTGACGCTTTTGAAGTTGGCCATTCCCATTTCCTGCGAAGTTTGTAGGATGCCGCAGGCGAGAGGATGATGGATCTATATCCATTGGTTCCTGTCGCGGTTGTGCGTCCCGATTTCCGCCTTGCCGGTTCAGGCCATAATGTTGTTGACGATTGCCTCCATTACCGTTTACCTGGCGGAACTGGCCGTCAGGTTGGTTGTCACTCCTATACTGCCTCATGAAATGAGGATTTTTTTGGCTATCAGCCGTATTGTACGCGCTTTGATTATTGTTGTCCTTGCCGCTTCTATGGCTGCTGTCAGCTTTTTTTGCGGCGTCGGTTGACCTATTTGCGAAGCTTGCTGCGAAAATGTAGCGTTCGTGATTCGCATTGACGTCCTGAGCGAGTGCCAACGCGGATGGCAGATCACTGGGTTTCGAAATAAAAACCCTAAGGGCATTTTCCCGATATTTTTCATTTATTGCATATGCAATATTTGCTTCATGGGACATTTTTATTTTATTAGCAAGTGAAGACAGCTTCTTCTCAACATCGTCATAGAATTCCAGGACACTAGAAGAGCCCTGTCTTAATGTGGATAGTTCCTGTTCGATCAAATAGATTGGTCGCTTATCTGAGTACGTAAAGTCTCAACGAGCTATAATAGCGTCGAAGTTTAAGACGGTGCTAAACGATGATAACAATGCATCGGCAGCACCACGAATTTTATTTCTTATGATTGTAACGGCTTGATAATGCCTTGAACTACCATCGTAGTCCTTGAAGATTTCGTATGCATTATGTGCCGCCTCGCGCCAGGACACATAGCTTTCCGGTTGACCTGAAAATTCAGGTAAGGTTTTTACCACGTCAAGTGATTCCTCGCAAGTTTTGCCCGGAAGAATTTTAATTTTCTCGTATTTTGCTACTACTGGCTTTTGGGATATCTTTACAATTTGGTCGTGCATGACCCTAAGTCTATCCTCAAACTCTCGTCTCTGCATTCCTAAAACCGCAGATACGGCCGCGTTTACTACCTGTGTGAGTTGTGATTCGTTCATTTTACTTTGTTCTGTTAACTCAATATTCCTGAAATTCGAAATTAAGTCCGCTAGATCGTCTGTTAGCACGTTCATGTGCCGGGCAACCACAAAAAAAAAATTTTTTTCAATTCACGTAACCTTTAATTCACTTCACTTAGGCCCGGTTTTTCAGTACAAGTTTAACTCAATTTGTCAGTTAAACTAAGCTTAAACTTGTTACGCAGTTTTTCAGTCAACTTTAAACGAAGTTTAAACGTAGTTTAAGCGGTCAATTCGGCAGGGTTAAACTCTAGTTAACCTGTCAGCTGTTTTGCATATTTGATGCTTTTGGTTGTGAAACAATAAGCTGAACGCAATTAAGAAAGGACGATATTTTTATATTTAATTAAATACTGGATATATCATCTGACGAAAGTGATTATAGTGATGCAGAAATTGGCGAAATGCTAACTATTACAATACTGAGGAGAAGCAATGGCGTTGAATATGTATACAAATATTATCTGTTGCCGTATCTAGATAAAGAAAAAACCAATGTTGCCGTATAAAAAGCAAATATTAAAAGCGGCCTTAAACTCACACTGAAAAACCGCTCTGCAGTTTAACTGGAGTTTAAATTTATGCCGAGTTTAAGCAAACTTAGTTTAAACTGAGCTTAACCAAGGACTGAAAAACCGGGCCTTAAAGTTCAATCAAAAAAAATGAGTCCTTCAACTTACATGAGGTTCATTGCTGAATGTTTTTGTCAAAAATCTCCTTCTGCTTGATGCTGGTTTTTATTTAGTTGTGTAGTGGTTGCACTTGTTGTGTAGAGGTTGCAATTCGTTTTTATCAAAAATCCCCTTCTGCCTGATTCTGGTTTTATTTAGTTGTGTAGTGGTTACACTTGTTGTGTAGTGGTTGCAATTCGTTTTAGTCAAAAAATCCCTTTGATGCTGGTTTTTGCGATTCGTTTTAGTCAAAAATCCCCTTGATGCTGGTTTTTATTTATTTGTTGTGTTCCTGCCAGTTGGGCGCCAAATATTGAAAATCGTCTTCCTCTTGTATCTTCATAACTTTATTAATCCGGCCGAACCGGTCGATTGGTGGGATTGGTGGTGAACGAGGGCAAAACGAAGTACCTTCTGTCATCATGCAAAGAGTCAGCGCATTCGCGCCTTGGCAACCAAGCCACTGTTGGCAGCAATAATTTCGAAATAGTAAAGGACTTCGTTTACCTGGGAACCAGCATTAATACCAACAATAATGTTAGCCTAGAAATCCGACGAAGAATCACTCTTGCAAACAAATGCTACTTCGGACTGAGTAGGCAATTGAAAAGTAAAGTCCTCTCTCGACGAACGAAAATAACACTCTACAAGTCACTCATCGCACCCGTCCTGCTATATGGTGCAGAAGCGTGGACACTAACAACATCTGATGAGGCGGCTCTGGGAGTATTCGAGAGAAAGGTTCTTCGAAAGATTTGTGGACCTCTACGCGTTGGCGACGGCGAGTACCGAAGAAGATTTAATGATGAGCTGTATGAACTTTACGCAGACGCCGACATAGTTCAGCGAATTAAAACACAGCGGCTTCGCTGGCTAGGCCACGTAGTGCGAATGAGCGAAGATGCTCCAGCCCAGAAGGTATTCTTATCGGCACCCGCCGGTGGAAGCAGAGGAAGGGGGAGACCACCACTCCGATGGAAGGACCAAGTGGAGAGCGATTTGCGATCCCGCGGTGTTTCCAATTGGCGCCAGTTGGCGCAACGAAGAAACGACTGACGAGCTATGTTGGACGGTCAAAATCGCCCAGGCGGTTAGATGACCATTTAAAGAAGAAGAAGAACCGGTCGATGAGTACCTCAATTACATACTAACTACTGAAAACGATAATTATTATTCTTATACTACCATCAAGCTCTCGGAAGCGCTGCCACCGCCGCCGTTGCCGTTGCATTGCAGTTGTGGTGTTGTCACAGCAGTCGTGGAAAGGGCTGACTCAGGCCACGCGCAACGTATTTCGTTCTCACGGCTAGTGTGCGATACCTGTTGTGTGGTGTTTTGTTACAACAGTTGTGGGAAGCGCTGACTCCGGCCATGTGCAACTTAATTTCTTATTTCAGGTAATTATAAACCTGACTGCGCTTCTCGTGTTAACTTCTATGCTGGATAGAAATTTCTCTCCTTGAATCTCGAAAATGTCCACATGGATTATTTCACAAGGGTAATTCGGGACTGCAGTGTCCTTTATTGGCGGTACTGTAGGATGCCGATCGTATTAGTTTGTAAGGCAGGTTTCACAGATGGATGCGAATTTTCTTATTCGGCTCCACATTTTGGGAAAATAGTATTTTTCTAAGATTTGTTCTCTATTTTCCCTCGAGTTCCTATGGGCTCTCCTATGCTCGTCCTCTATTATTCTACAGATTCTGTTTTCGTTGGCGACATCTTCGACCACCGTCTGTGTTATCCTGATTTTGTACAAAAGAAAATGTTCTAAATATACTTCATGTAGAAGTAGTAAATAGTTTTCAGGAATTTTTATTCCGTCTATAAGTGACGGATTTAGTCATTCTTTTAGAGACTCGGTTAGGTTCGATTTCTCGATAGTAGCTAATCTTACATAGTGACGAGTGAAACCTGAATGCGGGCTCTCCAAGCAAACCATTGCGTCTCTTTCCGTAAAAATTATTTGGTTTCGAAAGACGTTTATAGGGCTTACTACAATTAGATCTTATGCATCCTGATCCGCACTGTGAACCGTTCCCTCTCCACTTTCAGCTTCTGCTGATAGCTCATTAGTTTCCAAAGATGCTGTTCGATGATTTGCCTGGCATGGAATTCTGGAGAGCGCGTCTGCCACAACATTTGATTTATGAGAGGTTGGTGGTCTGTGAAAATCTTAATTTTTTTCACTCCATAGAGGTAAGACCTCAAGTTATCCAGAGCCCAAACTATCACCAACATTTCATTCTCGTTTATGGTATAGTTTTCCTCTCTTTGAGTTAAGGATCTTGAGATGTAAGCGATGGGCCGATCCCTTCCGGGTTCTCCCTGGGACAGTACCCCCCACAATGGCAATTGACGCATCTGATTGATTTGCCTTGACTTGAGCGTTTTCGCCCCGCGTGAGATTGGTTAAAGGTTTTGCAACCTTTGCGTAGTCTCGAATAAACTTTCGGAAATATGAGGTAATTCCAAAGAAACTTTTCAGTTCCTTAAGTGTGTTAGGAGGTGAGAGGTTCTCAATAGTTTGGACCTTGTTGTTGTATTAGCGACTACTTAACCTGCCTGAAGTAGCACCCCTCATCCAACACTATCATCAGGCTCTTCTAAGTCCTAGAAACCTCGCGGCTTCAACAGGGGTGGACCAGAGTGAAATTGCTGTTAGAAGAGTAGGCTCGGTTGAGCAGATGGTTAGTATCGTGGGGAGACACGCCGCATGCCGGGCAGACAGTTGGCATGTCAGGGTTCAGTCTGGATAGGTAAGAGTTTAGTCTGTTACAATATCCAGAACGAAGTTGAGCCAGCATGACTCTTGTCTGTCTAGGCAGTTCTCGTTCCTCGTCGGCAACAGGTGGAGCTTGTGCCTGTAGGACTGCATTCACTGAACGAGACCTTACAAAGGAGTTTACCAACTCCGTGTGGATGAGGCTAGGAGTCGGATTTTCGTTGAGCAGGTTCCTGCTCGGATGCTGCGCTTTATAGCAGTTGAACAGGAATTGCCTGGTCAACATCTCGCAATGCTCTTTAACATCAAGAATTTTTGCCTCACTATGAAGGTGGTGCTCAGGAGACATACGGAGGCACCCCGTGGCAGTTCTGAGTGCGGTGTTTTGGCAGGCCTGCAACCTCCTCCAGTGTGTATCTGCTAACCCCGATGACCATATAGGCGTCGCGTAGCTCAGAACCGGCTGGCCGATTGCCTTGTACGTTGGCAGTAACGTTTCTTTATCTTTCCCCCAAGTGCTGCCAGCTAGTGCTTTGAGGATTTTGTTACGGCTTTGTACCTTCTGGTGGGGAAGGGAGCCTCGATATGTAATAATTAAACAAAATCGGGGATAGCACACCACCCTGTGGCACCCTTGTTTAATTATACGTGGTTTTGATCTTTCGCCTCTAAATTCAACCGATGACTGCCGACCACTCAGATAGTTGGCGGTCCAACGCTTTAGACAGGGGGGAAGAGTTAAAATCTCCAGGTCGTTAATGAGTTGCGCATGATTGACAGTGTCGAAAGCTTTCGACAGATCAAGCGCAACTAGCACGGTCCTGTCATTTGGACGAGGTTGGTTGAGACCGACACCTATCTGTGTGGTGATGGCGTTTAGCGGGTTGGTAGTGCTCTGCATTTTACGGAATCTATGCTGATGTTCGGCTAGTCGCAAGTTAGCGGTATAATAAGGGAGCAAGACCGTATCCAAGGATGCGCTCGTGCATCTCTTTGGTTTCGACTGTACCTTATCACCGAAGGCGATGGATATCGGGTCGGATTTGACAAAGATTTAACAGTGGACCATAATTTGCCAACACCAGCAGAGAGGTTACAGGACCTTAGGTGCTCATCCCATTTGGCGCGTTTGTGTTGATCAACCAGCCTTCTGATTTCTGCATTGAGATCTTGAATTTGGGGATCCGTAGGCTCCAAGCGTCGCACTTGGTCACGTTCATTAGCCAGGGCCGCTGTCTCTGCGGGGAAACACGGACGTATCTCCTTAATTCTACCTGACGAAATGTATTGATTGGAGGCTGCAGCTATGACCATGCGAAACGCTTTTTCCTCCTCACGTACGTCAGACGGGATGGGAAGAGCAGCGAAGGTGCTCTCAGTTAAGTTAAGAAAACCAACCCAATCAGCTTTAGTGAAGTAACAAAGTCATTGGGGCGATCGATTGAGAGGACTATTGGTAAATGATCCGATGCAAGAGTTAGCATTGGTCGCCATTCAACGCAGTTTATGAGACCCGTGCTGACAATTGTGAGGTCTGGCGAACTAGAACAATTTACCGCAACTCTCGTAGGGTCATCCCCGTTCACAGTGCAAAACGTCGAATCATCTAATTGTTCCGCCAATTCCTGTCCCCTACCATCAACCTGTAGGCTTGAGTGCCACAGATCGTGGTGTGCGTTGAAATCTCCGACGATTACACGATTATCGCCTCTGAGTAACGCACTGATGTCAGGGTGGTAATCCCTCGGACAGCAGGTGGCAGGAGATATATAAATGTTAATAATTTCTAGATCGACATCGCCTGTCCGGACAACCATACCTTGACGTTCTAGGAAGTTGTCCCTCGGGTCGACGTCAGGCTCAAATAGGCGATATTGCACAGATTGATGAGTGATGAAGGAAGTCACGCCGGTGGATGTTGTAGCCGTCACAAGTCCGAAGATTTGATCGGACGTTTAACTTTGTTTCTTGAATAGCGGCGATCTTGATGTTTTGCCGCTTCATGAATATCACTATTTTACCAACCTTGCCTTTTAAACCGTTGCAGTTCAACTGTAGAACACGAAAGTCCGAAGGGGGAAAAATATTCACACTGGGAGTTAAGGACTGGTGCGTATGCCTCGGTGGAAGCAGGCTGGGTGGCGCACTGCGTCGCACTCTAGAAGACGAGGGATCCGAAGCACCGGAAGGTGGCGAATCGGTCGACGTTGTAGGTTTCGTAGCTCGACAACATGGCGCAACGTACGTATCAGTCCATAAGTTCCTGTTACCAAGTTGAGAACATATAAGCAGGTTACATAGGCCAAGGCAGGAGTTGCATTTGACTGATGTCGCAGGGGTATATAGTCTCAACCGACAAACAGAGCACATGGTGTAAGGGACCAGGAGCTGGTGGCTTTCGCTTACATTTATGCTAGTACTGGAAGAAGGCGAAGTTGAAAGTGGGAGGGGGGTCAGCTGTCTCTCAGCATTGCTCACATCTAAAACAGAGGTGCTACGTAGAAAGTAGCTGTAAGCGGCTGCGTTAGGTGTGAGCGGCAGCGGGAGTTACACACTACTTGCTGGGCATTATTAG
The DNA here is from genome assembly GCA_949987695.1 of Merzomyia westermanni. Lineage (NCBI taxonomy): Eukaryota > Metazoa > Arthropoda > Insecta > Diptera > Tephritidae > Merzomyia > Merzomyia westermanni. Next base: position 78,973,129 of record OX465289.1, read on the forward strand.
TGATGTTAGTCGTAGAGACTGTATCTGAAGCTTGTGGCGGTGCGACACTGGATCGTCGTTGGCCACGAGACGCCCTAGGGCGTGAACAGCAAAGGGCCACAAAAACTTAGTAGAAACTAGGGGGCCTATGTGTGGAGGGGTTTAGCCCGGAGCACCAAGTTTTGTGCAACCATCTTTTACAGAAATTAAATTACATTGGATGGAGTGTGAACGTTTGACGTAAATCTTCTTCCAGCAGACGCGGCAGATCCATTCTCTTGGACCCGTGTTGGATTCGACCCCAGGCCGGAGCAGGAGAATTTTGAGCAGCCCTGCTGCAAGGAGCTGCTCGGAGGATGACAATGTTAGACAGGGTAGTGTCGAAATAACAGCCCTTGGTCGGATATAAAAATCTGAGTCATTCCGGTGCGATAGAACCGGCTGTTGTGGGAATGAGCTTGGACCTTCGAAGGATCTGGTTTCATCTCGTTAGACGTGATTACGTACCCCAGGAATTCTACCTCTGTTCTCATAAATTTCGTTTTTTCCAAATTAGCCCTTAAATTCGCATCTGCGAGCCTTTCGAATACTATTTCCATATTTTTTAGGTGTTCGTCGACATCTTTGCCGAAGACAATAATATCGTCGATATATACGTAACATATCCTCCCAATATATTCTTTTAAAACATCGTCGATCATCCGTTGAAATATTGCAGGTGCATTTTTCAGTCCCGAGGGTAACCGAAGGAATTCATATTTACCATTCATGAAAACGTTGGTTTGGGTATATCTGCCTCCTTCATGGCAATCTGGGGGAAGCCTGAAGTGAGGTCAATTGTGGTGAAATATTTGGCATTGCCTAGACTGGCTAGAGTTTCGTTTATATCGGGAATCGAATAAGCATCTGACACTGCAACTGCATTTCACCAGACGTTTGGGGTTTTTCGGCACTACCCAAATTGGAGAATTATAAGGGCTTTTAGATGGTCGAATGATGCCTTCCTCAAGCAATTCCGTAATCTGTTTTTTACTTCTTCCCTCATGTTCACAGGATATGGATAGCTTTTTGTATATATGGGTTCGTCAGAAGTGGTCTTTAGTTCAGCCCGAACGGAGGTTTTTATGTTTGATTTAATATTCAATGGGCCGAACAAATGAGACAATCGCTCTATCAGAGACTTAAGAACGGGAAGTACCGCTTGGGGAATTTCGGATGTTTCAGGGAAATTAACGCTTCCGATTTTTTTGTTTAATGTTAGGCTCAATAGTGAGCAGGTGATTTTTCCTGTCTATTACACCGCCTAGTGCCTTCAGCGTATCATCTCCTATTATTCCATCAAAGGATTTAAGTCCTGGTTAAGAGTAGAAGGTTGTATCGGTATCGTTCCCTACATTGTGGAAAAATCTTCCACAAATTTTTCTTTTTATTAAAATTGGTCCTGCCGCTGTCTGCACCGAGAATGGTGGGTCAACTGGTATTGAGTGAGGAGCTAGATTAGGCTTGATTAAATTTTTATTTGCTCCTGTATCTATGAGAAATTCTAGGGCAGTATTGCTGTTAGTCAGGGACGTAAGGTAAGGTATACTGGAGTATGAAGCATCGCCTCTCATATGAAATAGGCTGGAGGCCAAGTCGTCAAAAAATTTATTTCCTATGCTTCGTGTTCACCGGATTCGAGATAATTCAAGGGTTTCGCCTTTCGGAATTATCGGATCCATATTGTACAATCTCTGCTGTTTTTGGAAGTTTCCTTTTGACGATGTAGGCCCCCTCTTAAAAGCATTTGAGCCCGAAGGTCAATTCATATAATTTATTTGCTTCGTCTGTATACTACTGTCAACTTCCATTTTCTCAGAGGGCTTAGGGGCAGTTGGCCTGACTGGGGGCAATGAGTTCATTCCTTGACTTGGCTGTGACCTGTTGTAAGGATTCCTATATCCTGAATTTGAGTTCCTGTTAACCCAGTTATAGTTAGAGCGTCCACGCGGCGGTATTGGTGGCCTCTGCACACTTTGCAGCAAGTTGTTCGTAGGAACGATGACCCTATTCACCGAGTTCGTATGCACTATTGTGTTTCACAACGTTAGATTCTGAATGTCCAGGCAAGCTGAGTAGGCTTCTGGTAATGTCTTTGATTTCTGTACAATAAGCATGCGGGATAGCTCAGAACCTAACCCGCGGATAAATACATCTAACGCTCTATTTCGATAGGCTTCAACAAGAACAAAAACTGTTTCCTGTGAGTAATTATCGCATTTTATTTTGTTGACTATTAGCAACAGTTGGTGGTTGACGGTTGCATAGAATTCGTCCTACTTGGAAGTTCCTTGCGCAAGCCTGTTCAGCTGATGCTTGAGAGTTCGAATGTCCCTTTTATCAGCGTAGTGAAGAGACAACACCCTTTTTATTTCAGCCTAATCACTTTCAAAAACGTTATATGCTACCAAAGCAGCATCAGCGCTATTTGCAATTTTTTGTATTGCTAGTTTGGCACACAATGGCTCTTTAAATAATTTTTGCCAATTTTTTGTATTGCTTTTTTGGTGTTGATAGTTGCTACTGCTCCTTCCTTACGCTTTGACAGTTTCCTGCAAAAGAACAAGAAAGGAACTGTAAGTATTTTTTGTGAAATCTCTAACGTGTTCTGATGGTAATGGCGACATTTACCCGGTTGGCGTTTCACAGTACATCGTCTTTAAATCTAAAATTTCGGTCAGGGAGGGCCGTGTTATCCTTTTTAGTCGTCAACAATCAGATTGAAGACAAACTACTAAGGCACAGCTTACTCCACAACGTAATCCTGGACCAGATGCAATTCAATGTGTTCATATGGGTACACTTGAAGGGCAGGTATGGCAATATCCAGTGTGTTCTTATGTGTACCCTGGAGTTATTGCAGAAAATAAATAGCAGTTTCTAGTGTATTCTGACGTGTACCCTAGAAACACCATACTACAGCAAATATAGCCATCCTTAGTGTATTCTTATGTGTACCCTGGGGTTAGCCAGTACAGCAAGGGAGATTACTGCCGCATCCTTAAGGAAACGACAACGTGCACACGGACCCAACCAGCCATTGGGATTATGCGAAAACACTGCGTCGTAGCTGTAGAGGGACGGAAACAATCACTTTTCAACATTTTTTTTTTTTTTTGTGTTATTTTATCTTAATTTTTTCTCACTCGCGCACCTGAGGGTCTTCGGGGTCACAGGATTGCTGCTTTTAATGTTATTCCTTTTTTAGTCGCCTAGGACTCACAGGATAAGACGTAGTAATTTATTAACACTGATTGAAAAGTTGTTTCTATTTTAGATACACTTTACCTCTCTTAGGGAGAGGAGCTTTTATATCCTGGAGGGTCCCGTAGGGAATCGCAGAATTAAGCTAATGTCATAAAACGGAGGGTCCCCGAAGGTGGTGAATCGCGGTTTCAAGCACTTTGTTTTAAATTAAATTTGTTATCTTTCATTTTTTTCCACTATCACTTCACACCACTTATCAGTATTCTCACAAAATCACTTAACCTCGCATTAAGAGGTGCTTTTTGCCCAGGAACCCAGAATTTAGGGTGCCACTTAATGAGTCCACAGATGTGGGCTCTAAAAGATTAAAGTTGGGGGCCAAGAATTCCTATGGAGAAATTAAACAAAGCTAAATGCGGTTAATGTGTATACAAGGTGGCGCAAAAGTAATCCTCCTATCAGAAAATGCTATAAATTTTGCGATTGGCCCCTAAAGTCAGTTCTGTTTTGACATTTGTGTAGTAAACACATGCGAAATACACGTTAATAAACAATGTTATGCTACACTGCTCCAGAACGCGGAATATTGCTGACTATTTATATGACCAATAATCGGTCGGGGCCAAACGGTTACTGTGAATGGTGAGCGCTACAGAGCAATGATCAACGAGTTCTTTTTGCCGCAACTTGATGAATTGGGATTGGAAAACATGTGGTTCCAACAAGACGGTGCAACAGCACACACTGCACGTGCCACAACCGATATGCTGAACATCGGAAGCTTACTTTTGCGCCACCTTGTATTTACCATTAACGGTTCGATCCAAAGTGAAGTTACAATTTTACTTAAACCTACCACTTAGCTTAGTTTGACTTAACTTATTAATTTCTGACGCTGTGCTTCCCATGTTTTGTATTTTGGTTTATGCAACCAATTCATATTGCTGCCGTATAGCCAAATCGTTTTGCATGCGTTGCAGATCAAATTACCTGCATTGGCTATGCGCGTGTTGTGGGGAGTGCGGTGTCAGCAAATTCACACCGTTAGGTGTGTTTGCCCTCTTGTTAACTTATATATATGCGCAAGATTCCAAAAATCTTGAATTAATTATTTCGCTTGCACCAAAGCCCGATTATGAATAAATCAAGAAAAAAATCAGATAGGTTTCATTGTGAATAGGCAAAAGCAGCCACAGATGTCAGATGTTAGCAGATAATCTCTTCCATCGCCTGTTAACTTAATTGGCTAATTGTGCTAGCTGGGCGTCCATTGCGTCATTGGGGTCTTAAAGTAAACTAGTGTTGTTGCATTCCCTTCAAAATTAGTGTTTAAAAAAATTGGTATTATATCGGCTAAAAAAGAGTGAATTAAAATATCGCCAGAAACAGCCTTATAGTCATTTAAGTCAATGCAAGCACTATTTCCACTCAGACAAAGGCATACATATCCTAGAAAATATTTAACAAATTGTACTTTTGAAAATTCTTCTATTTATATAGTTTTAACCTTTATATTTAAAATAAATTGAGTTTTGTTATTTCTATCGACACGCTTTTAATTCATACTTTAAATAGGGTTACACACCAAATACACCGCACAAATTTACTTGCGCCAATTACTGATTTGCACAAGGTGATTTGCACAATTACTGATTGTACAATTACTCATTTGCGTAGTGTACGAGTATTGTGTTATTTGCGCAGAGAATTGTACTAAAATTAACAGGATTAAGATTTTTACGCATGTCCACAAACATTGCGCATGCTTTTTCTTCGTTTGTGGTGATTATTACTCAGTTCACTTGTATTTGCTGAGAATGTAACATTACTACCGGTACCATAAATGTGTGTAGGGGAAGCGGTCTCATCTCTTATTTAAAAAAAAAAAAAAAAAAGGGAAGCCGCATTTACAAAGTGATGTATTCAGTGACGTAGCCAGGAGGACTTGGGGGGGGATCCGGAGACCTTGTTCGTTCATTGAGATTTTTAAACCAAAACAAAGAATATGAGAGTGATTTTTCGACATTTAAATTTCAATTTCTATGGCCAAAAATGTTTTAAGTATGGAACACTATATTCAGTTTCGATCCATTAGGGGACCTGCATAAGTACTACTTACTGTTTGGCGTTGTCGGGGTAAAGTAAGCCTTGAAATTGTTCTAAAATATTTTGAAATGTGTTTTAAGACACATACATCACATTTTAATGGGTTATTGAAAAGAGGTAATAAAAGAAAATATCAATATAAAGGATTTTTTCAGAAAATCGGTTTGAAAGTTAAAACTGCTACCTGGTACTTATGAGAGTAAATCTATTTGGTTTTGCCAGCTAAAATCTTAATGTTGTAAGCAAAATCCGTGAAAATGTATTTGAATGAATCGATTTTGTCCTAACGTAAAAAATTTAGCCCCCCTTCCTTCTTGATCTTGATCTTGATTACACCTCTGGTTCTGTCACACATACCATCTCACTACTCTGCCGACTTCATTTTCTCCCCTACCGATGGTCTTTCCTTCCCCCCTTTACTGGCACGCGAAACACACTCCCGCACGCGCTGCCACACGCGCCCATATGTGCTGGTTTGAGCATCTCTAACTTACGATATCAATTTGCGTTGACTCTTTGGTACCCACGATTTTTGCTTTTCGTTTTACGTGAAAAAAGTAAACGCCAATATAAATTTGGTGTTAAAGTCAAAATGTTCTTCTGCAAATAATTTTCATCGCAAATATCAGAATCGCATTTTAAAGCTCAGTGAAGTGAAGAAAGGAAAACGTCAAGTGATAACTTAAGTGAAAATTTTTTTTCACCTTACGATAACGCCCAACCAGAATTTACCCTCAGATCGTGTAAACAAATTCTTCGATAAATCGATCCCAAAAAGTTTCACTTGATCTGGACTGAAGGCGTGACAACAAATTTGTTAGGGATGTTATATATTATGATTATGTAGATAATTCACTGGAAGTGGCGGATGCAAGACGTTGTAGAGGGTTAATTCCTGAAAAGAGAGTTTTAGTTATTAAAAAATTTATTATTTAAGTACGTTTAAAAACATTACATTTGTGTAAAATATGTATCTATTATTGTTCTTCTGGTGTGGTGATTACGAGAACTTCCTTCTTTTGAGCGGCTTAGTGGGACAGTTAAAACATTAGTTACAGCATCATTAACTTCAGGCGCTAGACGTGGTGCATATTTGTCGTTAACTCTGGCACAAACATTGCTAAAATCTGTCGTTCCAACGATAATGTAAGGAACTGTAGTGACTTTCATTCTAATCCCCATCGATAGCACAGGAAATCTGCGCGTCCACACACCATATGAAAGCTCATCGCAATTGTGTGTTCTGATATGCGACTCATTATAGAGACTTTCTGCTCTATTTCTGCAATTTAAAAGCGGGGTCACCACCACGTTCGTATTTTCCTAACCACTGTCAGCAACATTAACGGCATAAGGAAACTCCCCCTCTTCCGAATACGCGAATTACGGAAAATTCTTGAGTCATACACAGATCCTGGCCATCGGGCAATAATGTCGAGAATGTTTAAATTAATGACACAACCCGTTTGAACGTTGAAAAAAAAACCCCCTTCCGGTTACGGAAGACTCCGCCATCATCACCTCCTGTATGGAATTATGTATTTAATTGTATCTTGAATAGCACATTAACATACTAACCTGCCGACAAGATTTTTACATTGCGCCAATAACGCGCGGAAAATGTGTCTTTTCTTTGAAAGCAGTCTGTGCTTCCAAGCGCCCCTGTGCTGTTTCAGGAAGTTTTATAAAACCTGGTCGCAAGGATGCTATATGGTGCGATACAATTGTTATGGCACGGGAAGCACTTGCTTTAGAAACGCCGGAAAGATCTGCCACTGTTTGCTGGAAAGGTCCTGATGCATAGAACCGGAGTGCTATAAAAAACATTTCATGTTGTTGCATTGCGTTATTGCTGGCAATGGAAAATTAATTTAGGGAAAACATACATGTTACATTACCGCGTTAGATTCCAGTAAAAACTTTTTCTTTTACTAACGAAAGTACAAACCAAGCAGGCGCTTTGTACATCCGAAAACGTTCGCGAAAGTCGACATCGTCGTAGCTGTGAAAAAAATCAGGACGGTCCTTTATTTTCCTTTTCCGCCGGAGGACGATCACTTCTAGAGCATGAAAATCACTATCACTCTCGTCCGAATCAATTATATTCATTATAATTAATATTTTTCTATATTTTACGCCACTTCTTAATTTTTTTTCTTCAGACAAATGTCAATTTTATATTAGTTATTAGCGGTTTTGCTGTAGTTCCACAACACAAAATAGTAACATTTTGACGTATTAGTATTGAGCTACAGCAACACTGACCTTTAATCGAGAATAAGTCAACTGGCAGGCTGACTTAGGCCAGTTTACTCAATGTCTAGTTATGATAAACTTAATCACATGATAACCTAATCATGGCTTGCCTCAGAATGACATTTTCGTTTACACAAAAGTCTGATAAAGTTGCTCATTGTGAACGTTTTTGGGTAAAAAATCACAAAAGTTGCATTGTGAAGGAATAAAAAGTGACAGCTGCTCTTTTTTCAATTTTAAACTAACCATTTTGGCGTACAAGCTTCGGTTGTGATGTTTTTTATTTCTTTATATTGATATTATTACATTTTCAACTCCATTACTCGCAGAGTTTGTTAGCAAAACAATTTATCGCAAAATCTGATTTTTACTTTGTGTGTGAACACTACCGCGAGTTGAAGGGGGAAGCGAGGCGGCTTTTCCGGGCGAAAAAAAGAGAGGCAGAAAAGCGTGAAATAAAGGAGCTTGAGATGCTGGCCAACGGGAATAATGCCCGCAAATTCTATCAAAAAATTCGGCGAATGACAGAAGGTTTTAAACCCGGGGCAAACTCCTGTAAGAATGAGAACGGCGACCTGGTGGCCGATGTTCAGAGAGCACTCAGAATATGGAGGGATCACTTCTCTGCCCTTTTAAATGGAGAAACTGAGCAAGAAACCAGAGAAGATGCCGAACCCAATCGAAGATGATGGAATTGACGTTCCACAACCCGACTATAATGAGTTGCGAATAGCAATATCCCGATTGAAAAACAATACAGCAGCTGGCGCTGATGGTTTGCCTGCTGAGCTATTCAAACACGGAGGCGAGGAGCTGGTAAGGCGCATGCACCAGCTTCTATGCAGAATATGGTCGGATGAATGCATGCCTGAAGATTGGAATCTAAGTGTTCTCTGCCCAATCCACAAGAAGGGCGATCCTGCAAACTGCGCCAACTATCGCGGAATCAGCCTTTTGAGTATCGCATATAAGGTCCTATCAAGCGTATTGTGCGAAAGACTGAAGCCTGCTGTGAACAGACTGATTGGACCTTATCAGTGTGGCTTCAGACCTGGTAAATCTACCATCGACCAGATTTTTACAATACGCCAAATCTTGGAAAAAACCCGTGAAAAGAGAATCGACACACATCATCTCTTTGTTGATTTTAAAGCCGCTTTCGATAGTACGAAAAGGAGCTGCCTATATGCCGCTATGTCTGAATTTGGTTTCCCCGCAAAACTTATACGGCTATGCAAAATGACCTTGAGCAACACCGCCAGCTCGGTCAGAATTGGGAAGTACCTCTCCGAGCCGTTCGAAACTAAACGAGGTTTCAGACAGGGTGACCCCCTATCGTGCGATTTCTTTAATTTAATGCTGGAGAAAGTAATACAAGCTGCAGAACTTAACCGCGCTGGAACAATATTTTATAAAAGCGTGCAACTGTTGGCATATGCTGACGATATTGATATCATTGGCCCTCACAACCGCGCCGTAACTTCTGCTTACTCCAAATTAGAAAAATAAGCGGAGAAAATGGGATTGGTAGTGAACGAGGGCAAAACGAAGTACCTTCTGTCATCATGCAAAGAGTCAACGCATTCGCGCCTTGGCAGCCAAGCCACTGTTGGCAGGAATAATTTCGAAGTAGTAAAGGACTTCGTTTACCTGGGAACCAGCATTAACACCAACAATAATGTTAGCTTAGAAATCCGACGAAGAATTACTCTTGCAAACAAATGCTACTTCGGACTGAGTAGGCAATTGAAAAGTAAAGTCCTCTCTCGACGAACGAAAATAACACTCTACAAGTCAGTCATCGCACCCGTCCTGCTATATGGTGCAGAAGCGTGGACACTAACGACATCTGATGAGGCGGCTTTGGGAGTATTCGAGAGAAAGGTTCTTCGAAAGATTTGTGGACCTCTACCCGTTGGCGACGGCGAGTACCGAAGAAGATTTAATGATGAGCTGTATGAACTTTACGCAGACGCCGACATAGTTCAGCGAATTAAAACACAGCGGCTTAGATGGCTAGGCCATGTAGTGCGAATGAGCGAAGATGCTCCAGCCCAGAAGGTATTCTTATCGGCACCCGCCGGTGGAAGCAGAGGAAGAGGGAGACCACCACTCCGATGGAATGACCAAGTGGAGACCGATTTGCGATCCCGCGGTGTTTCCAATTGGCGCCAGTTGGCGCAACGAAGAAACGACTGGCGAGCTATGTTGGACAAATCGCCTAGGCGGTTAGATGACCATTTAAAGAAGAAAGAGATTTTTACTTTCAGCTGTCACTTCTTATTTTGTTAAGCACATAATCAGAGGTCTATCCTTTGATAAATTGTATCATAAGATAATCAGCGCATCGTCGATAGTCAGACATCGAGTAAATGGTTTTTGGGCCAACCTCTGATAAAGTCTTGATTCATCAGTTAATCAGACATTGAGTAAACGGCCCTAAGTTGTGACTTAGTTAAGTTAGATGGTGAAACTGAAAAAGTGAAAAACTCGACTTAACTAAGTTGAGTTTCGAGCAAGCAAATGCTTAATAAGACAATGGACGAATTCCTAACACAAATAAAAAATCTTGGGCCAGGTTTCACTGAGCAGCGGCTAAATGTGCTAACTACTCCCCCTTTAAAGATCACGTCCCGTATATTAGGTGGTCTGGGGGGAATCCTCGCGCCTATGCCCACGGAAGCTCTTATTCAGCAATGAAATATTCACACTCGGCATACTTAATTTTGCCGTTTTCCTTTTCCACATTAACCAAATAGTTATGGCCAAAACGGCAAAGTCCATGCACTCCGAAGTGATAAACCAGTTTGCTTTCCCTTTTAGGTAGTGAAGGAGCCTGACGTTTCCTGTTGTCATCTCGTGGACAAGATTAATTACTGTTTAGAGTTCACGCTTGTCAGGACAGGAGGTAGAAGTTGGACTCCTGAACTACTCTCGCTCCGGTAAGTTTGTTTGCTTATTTCGATGGTCTAATTCTGCATTTGTAGGATAAAGGAACCCAAAAGAGAATTAGTGGAGTTGTCTGGTCTTACCATGTGGTTGAAGTTGCTGAGAAATATGGTGTCGTCCTTGATTATTTCGACCATGGATTCATTACAAGTCAGGTATGGACAGCTGCCTTCACTTCCTTGGAGTAGTCGCGGGAAGCAATCTTCCTCTTTTAGTAGGATAAGGGAGCTTTCTTCGCAGTCCATTGCGGACGTTCATTGTATGCATTGATCTTTGACACCTATGTTTGGTGTTTGTTAGATAAGATGGTTGAATATTTCATGTCTACACGATGCCAGCCCCCGTTTCCGTTACCTTAGGCAAGGATAAGACGTAAAGCAAAAGGGAGCGACTAGTGTAGGTCGCTATATTCGATGGCTTCCACCACATTTCTATAAGGTAGGACTTCAATCTCGCTGATAAGTCGGTTTATTTTTTCCTTGCTTAGGAGCATTTGGCAAGCGTCAACCAGTTCATAAATGTCATCCTTTAAGATCATGATTTTGTTTTGGATCTCCTGGAAAGTTTGTTCCAGCTTCCTGCGGCTTTGCACGTCGATGGTGGTTGTGATGATACAATTGATTGCCTGCAAAAGCTCGTGAGTTGTTTTGAATACTTCAGAGCTTACCTGATATTGCTGTTATCAATATTCATCAGATCGTCCTGCCTTTGGAGCACTTCATCCCAATCCGTGGCATCAGGTGTGCCAGCGATCCACTTCCAAGCGGATCCAATCCAATTTATATATCGCCTTTGTCTCCTAGTATTTTTTGCTTTTAAATCGTGAAGGTTACTTGCAATTTTTCCCAGGTGGTAGTCAAATATATTGAATGCGTGGTCAGTTATATTGAGATCGGTGATTGCGTTTTTGAGTCGGTCCACAACCTTGTCGTAGTTAACCAGATCAATATTGTGAATCAGTTTAAATTGCCCGTTGATGATCCAACCATATCCATCGCGGATTGTTATTATTGGAGAGTATTGAAGTGTAAAATCGAACGACACTTAAAACCATTAAATGCAACCCTGAATATGTATCCACTTTTCTACTGAATAAATATCAACTTACTTCCGGTTTGAATTACTACCGAATGTGTCGTGTCTTTTATTAAACTGCGTGGAATAATCAATTCACAACAGAGAGTCAATCTTGAAGGCATTGTAGGTGTGCGCGGTTGCGCAGAGGCAGATGCTGTGGGGTTAAATTTATTTTGAATATACTTAGTCCTATGTTTTACCCCACTTAGTAAACAGGAATTTTATTAGTAATAACTTTTTAAGGACTAGCAACTGCTAAGTAATTTTAACTTAAAATTCGATTTCAAAGTCTTCATAACTTTTTTTTTTCTTGTATATATTTTTCCGTTACTCATTTCATCCTTATATACTTAGATTAACAGTTCAATTTCTATTTTTATAATAGTGATTTCAAAATGCGGATATACCCAATTTCCCATTATACTTAAATTAAGATTTACTATTAAAAGGTGAGCTGCTGCTGGGAATAATGCGGAAAGTATTTATTGGACCACTAGTGGAGCGTTTGTGGGTAGTTTTCAATGTTAGTGATTAGTGGTTTAGTAATAATTATTTTTTTGTTAGTATTGCTTTTTAGGAGTATTCCATCCTCCTTCTTTCTTTTTTTTTTTTTAATATATTTTTCTATGTAAATAATTAATTTTAATTTTATTTTTGCACCTTTTAGGTGTAAGGGTACAACTTAGTTGTATAGTTTTGCATCGGAATATAGGCGTTTCCTCAGCTGACATTGGAAGGCTCGTGTTGATCCCATTTAGCCGTAAGCTTTGATAATTGCAAATGGCACGAGTGGTTTCACGTCAATTAAAGCAGAGATCTCATGGTGAAGTTGAACCCCACCGATTGTAATCATTCGAAACATCGAGTTATTTGGAATTGAACCAACATCTGACTAGATCGACTGCAAACAGTTTGCACATATGCATAAGATTAGCCTTCTGACCAATGTTATCTTTAGATGTTTTTACATCCGCTTTATGGAATTTGCTTCCTGTTTGTGAAAGTATTGTTGCGTTTCTATTTTCAGCAATCGCTTCTTCTTTAGCCTTAATTTGTTTGTTCTGTTAAGCCTAAATTTATTTGTTGGAGATAAAAACATTGTCCCCGGTTTCGAAAGAAGGCGTAGTAGCGCGTTTTTGACCGCCTGCTCTTTCTCTAATAAAGTCTTTATACTCTCCATGGTTTTTTCTCTGAAATTTAATAACTCCTGATAATTTATTCTTGAGTTCTGGTTGAGAAACACGTCCGCCGGTTTTCGCTTGATAACAGAGTGGACGGTATTGTTATACCTATCCACTGCTATCTGAATGCGTTACTTTAGAGCTTGTCTGCTAAATTCAACTGAAATACAACGGTATATTTCAATTAATGTTGAATGCAAACGCTCAACCTGACCATTACTTTCGCTTCTTTGTGTATGAGTTTGATAAATTTCTATTCCAAGGGATCGGATATAATTTAAAACAAGAAGCGTTAAAAATCCACATTCATTGTACATGACTAATATTTTTGGTACAGAAAAATAGTGCAGGTCAGTCAGTTCCTTTCGCAGCTGAATCAAAGATTTCGCAAGAATACCCTGGTATTAGAGTGGGTTCAAGGAACGGTTTTTCGGGATGTTTGTCGTACTTTTTTAATTTGCAAGTATCGCAATACCGCACATAGTCTCGTATTTGCTTAGCCATTGCGGGAAAATAATATTTATCCAGTATTTGGAGTCGATTTTTACAAGGATTTCTATGCGTTCTTTTGTGTTCATTCTCAATTACCTCGAACTCTCTGTCTGCAGCCGTAACATACTCCAAAATTCTCTGGATTTTCATTACTCGATATCTTTGAAAGTTGTTGACTTAGACATTTTGTACAACCCAAGAAATCTTTCGGGAATCTTTATACCGTTGACATTTGTGTTAAGTACTTCCTTGAGGATTGAGGTCAATTCATCTACATCGTGTTCTGGTAATGAGACATAAACCATTCAGTAGCGTTGATGTGGTTTCTCAAGGCATCGAGGCCTATCTCCTTCCCTAAAATGATTTGGTTCCTAAATACATTAATCGGAGCTTCTACATGTGGTATGAGCTCAGAATTGTCCTGATCGGCAGAATGCACTGTAGCTTGTGTGGCAGTGTCAATTTCGGGTTATACTCGTATGACAGGGCCAGGTTCTATTTTATAATGGGGGCTGAGCGACCACTGAATGCATTAACTTCAGTTTTTAGGCGAGAAAGAGCATCGACAATCAAGATCGATTTTCCCGATTTGTAAATTAGTTTGCAATTGTACTCTTCAATCCTTGCCTTCCAGGGCTTTATCTTGGCATTGTAGTTTCTGCAACTCAGGGATAACGTTAGTGGCTGGTGATCGGTGTATAATTTAATCTTTTTGACACCATATAGATAAGATCGCAGATTGTCGAGTGCCCAAACTATGGCGAGGAGCTCTTTCTCATTAGTGGCGTAATTTTCCTCGCATTTATTCCAGGATCGCGAAATATTAGTTATAGGTTTTTCCTCGGCAATATTTCCTTGTGCGAAATCGGCTATCATTCTCTGGAATATGGCGGGCGTATTTTTCAGGCCGAACGGCAAACGTAGGAATTCATATTTGCTGTTCATCGTAGAGAAGGATGTCTTCGGGATGTCAGAATCTTTCATTGGTAGTTGATGGAATCCGGAGGTCAAATCGATTGTTGTATAAAAGTTGGCTTAGCCAAGGCTACATAAGGTTGCATTTATATCAGAAATGGGATAGGTGTCGGTAATCGTTACAGCATTCACCATGCGATATTGTTTTTCCCCATTAAGTTTCAGTTGTTTTCGGCAATAGCCATATCGGAGAATTGTAAGGACTTTTAGATGGCCGTATTACCCTTCATCAAGCAGCTCATTTATTTGATTATCTACTTCCTCTCTCAAGCATACTGGGTAAGGGTAGCTTTTACTGTAAATAGGTTCAGGAGTGGTGGTCCGTATTTCGGCTCGGACACGCGTATCCACAAGTTCATTGCCGTTAAGAGGAAGAAAAAGGTCTGAAAATTTTTCTAATAATTGATCTACTTGTTGTCTAGTAGCCTCAGAGACATCTTTACCCATGGAATAATTGACTTGTTTAGAAATTTTGGGACTGAAGAGCAAGTTTAAGTCATTGACTTTAAGGTGATTATTTTTCCCGTCAAAAATGGCTTCTAACATCCTCAAAGTATCATGATTCTTCATAGTATTCATGCATCAAATGTCGGGGATATCTTTTTTGTCGGGTAGTGCAATTAGAGTTTTCTGATTTCAACCAATAAAAGGTGTAGATTGAAAAGAAAAATTAATATTGAATAGGTGAACGACTGTACAAATTTAACAACCTACTTCACTTTTGAGAATAACAGAACTACACCTTTTCAAGATTAAATCATAAAACTCCAATTGTATTTCCGAAAATGTTAATTTTCCCGGATACCTGTCCGCCTCCGGGAGTAACGGTGGACTTGCTACGGCATGAGACGCTGCCGTAACACTAGGTCTAACAACCCGAGAACCGCACCGACGGTGTCTAGGAGTGTATTGAGGGTTGGTGAGGTCAGGGAGAAACAACGCTATGTGACCTTTTCTCCCTGCTCTTGAAGCTTTTGGTGGGGTCATAATAATTAGAACGAAGCTAGGCATTGAAAATGGCAGAACGCCGAAACCGGTTTGTCACAAAACCAAACTTGACAAGGGATGACGGAAAATCGTTCCAACAAAAATCATAATTCCTCCATTATGACCTAAGCACCTTGAGTTGACCAGGACCCTCCAAGAAATCCAGCGGACAGGGTGATGCCTCCACCGTCTCGCAAACCGCTTCAGGCGGTGATGATTCCACAGACAACACCTTGGGTGAACCTGCTCAGGAAGCACTCACTGGTCGGATACTGTTGAGAAATTAATTACTTATTTAACCCTGTGTTTCCCATGCTTTTCATACCATATGAATGAAACCTTGCATATTACGCCATAAGCAATGTATGTAACTTTTCCGTTTCCTTTGCTTTCTATATCTATATATAATAAAACTTAGTCAAGCTACAGCAGGTTATGGGCCGCATGTCACGCGTTTTTTTTTCTTAAAGTTTTTCTAAAATGATAACGTCATCTACTTCAGTAATTTGTCCCGTAGAAAGACTACGCGGTCGCGAAAACTTTGATACGTGGAAAAGGCAAGCAAAATCTTGCCTCGTCATTAAAGGATGCTGGAAGGTAGTAGAGACTGGAGTAGTCGGGGAGAAAGACGCCGAAAAAAATGAAAGTGCCTTAGCAGAAATTACTCTGATGATTGACCCATCTAACTTTGGTCACATAGCATCTGCTACAACGGCAAAAGAAGCATGGTCTGCGCTGTTAAATGCTTATGAGGACAATGGATTGACAAGAAAGGTAGAACTCTTAAAGCAGTTAGTCAATATAAAGCTGGAAAATTATAGTTCTATACAAGAGTATGTAAACGAACTCGTTATGATTGCTTTGAAAGTCCGGAACGCTGGGTTGAATATAGACGACGAGCTAGCGGCATCCCTTATGTAGCGGGTCTCCCTGAGGATTTTAGGCCATTAGTAATGGCTGTGGAGAACTCAAAAGAAACACTTACAGTCGATATGGTGAAAAAAATTTTGCTTCACGATGTTAAGTTTGATGGTGGGCCTTCAAAATCAAACGCATTTTCATACAAAGAACTTCAAAATAAAATATTTAAAATGTCATACATGTAAAGAGCCAGGTCATTTCTCGCGAAATTGCCCTAATAAAAGAAGAGACATGAGAAAGAAAAAAGAAGTTCTCTTTGCGGCTAGCATGAAAGCATACGCCAAATCAACACCCACAAAAGTAAGAGAAAACACGCACACTGGCACACAATGGTATGTAGAATCAGGCGCTTCGAATCATAAGACAAATGATGGGTAATTTTTGCACAACGAAAGAAGTACAAATAATAAGGTAATTGTTGTTGCAAATAATAGCGAGCTTTGTGTAGAAAGAGTGGGAGATGTCGAAATGCGATTTTTCGATGAAAAAGGGCAGCAAAGCGTAACTGGCAAAAATGTCGAACATGTGCCTGGCTTGTGTGCGAATTTGCGGTCAGTAAGCCAAATGATAAAATCAGGAAAAAAAGTTATTTTCGAGCAAAATAAATGCAAAATTTTTAGCAACGCCAATAAATTAATAGCCACTGCAAAATGTGAAGATGGACTTTACCGAATAGATGGTGAAGTTGTTCCGAAACAAAATCTTACTCCAGATTTGTGGCACCGTAGATTAGCGCATATTTGTGAAAGCAGCATGATTAATGTAGAAAACTCTTGTTTGGCGCAACGTTGGAGGAAGTTAAAAACGATATTTTTAACGCGCAGACCAAACAAAGAACCTGGTACACGAGCAAAAGCGATGCTTGAATTGGTACATTCCGATGTGGTGGGACCATTCAAATGCAAATATTTTTCGGGCGCTCTTAAGAAAAAGTCGGAGGTCTTCGACGCATTCGTCAAGTTCAAAGCAGCAGAGATGTAGTCTTTCTCGAAAACGAACGCAAGGCGCTCACTGAAAGCACGGCAGATCTTTACTATCCGTCGTTAGTAGAACCAGAGAGTGCAAATTCTGGGGGCGACGCTGGTGGTAAGGAATTTCCACCTATATTTGAAGGTGACAGCGCAGATTGTGCCGAAGAGCGGTTTGGTAAATTTGAAACCGACGATGGAAAGTTGCATATAAATAAAAACACACATGTAAGTGACATGTCAGAGGCAGGTGGTTGCGCGGTTGACATACCTGAAAATGAGGAAGATAGATAATCAGACGACAACTTAGACGAAGGTGCTGAAGTCCGCAGGTCAGAAAGAGTGTTGGGCAAAACTCCCTTGTCGTATAACCTTTACGCTATGCAGCTAGTCTCTAACGACCCTGAAGCATTTGCAGAGGCCGTAGCTGATTCAAGCGATTGGAGGAAAGCCATGCAAAGTGAAATTGAGTCCCTAACGGCGAATGAGACGTGGGTGCTGGTTGACTTACCTCCAGGAAGAAAGGCAATAGCTTCGAAGTGGGTCTTCAAGACGAAGCGCGATGAAAACGGTGATCTGATTCGTAGAAAAGCTAGGCTTGTAGCCAAAGGGTGTAGTCAACGTGAGGGTATAGATTACACTGAAACCTTTGCTCCAGTAGTACGGTACGAATCTTTAAGATTTCTTATATCATTGGCTGTTAAGTACGATATGTTTATCCATCAAATGGATGCTGTATCAGCCTACCTCAACGGTACACTCAAAGAAGAGGTGTATATGTCTCAACCACAAGGTTTTGAAGATGCGTCAGGCAAAGTGTGCAAGTTGCTTAAAGCTATTTACGGTTTGAAGCAATCTGGTCGTGTCTGGAATGAAACTCTCGATCACGAGTTACTCAAGACAGGCCTTATGAAAAGCGACGTTGACCAATGCGTTTACTATATAGTCACATTATATATTTGACAATTTACGTGGATAACATCTTGATATTTTCTAATGATATGAAGCAGATCAATTCCCTGAAAGAAAGTCTCGCAAGAAAGTTCGCCATGAAGGACATAGGAGGAGCCTCTTCGTTTTTAGGCCTCCGAATCACGCGTTCACCACAATCCATCAAGATCGACCAGACGCAGTATATATGCGTCCGAATTAATGTCTGTGGTCGCAGCTATTCAGGAATCAATATGGTTAAGACGGCTAGAAGGCGAGCTGGTACCAGATGAAAATTATTGCTTGTCTTTGCATTGTGACAACAAAAGTGCAATCTTGGTGGCGCAAAACAACTCTTATTCGTCACGCACTAAACACATTGACATTAAGGCAAAATTTATCCGTCAACAGATAGAAAATAAATCTGTAGAATTAAAATATATGCCCACTAGTGAAATGTTAGCAGATATTCTAACAAAAGGCATCACTGCACAAAAATTAAAATATCTGACGGATAAGTTCGGTCTGAAATAATTTATCACACACACATGAATTAATATTTTGTTTTTAATAATATATGTTCGTACGTACTATGTACATGAAAGGCATGAGCAACTTCAAGTTTTGAATTAACTAATTCAGGGAAGGTGCTGAGAAATGAATTACTTATTTAACCCTGTGTTTCCCATGCTTTTCATACCATATGAATGTAACCTTGCATATTACGCCATAAGCAACTTATGTAACTTTTCCGTCTCCTTTTCTTTCTATATCTATATATAATAAAACTTAGTCAAGCTACAACAGATACGACACCGAGAGGGCGATACGGTCTCGGGCGGGTGGCGGGCTTGATGGGTGTACCAGTCCGAGAGCTCGGTACTGGACTCCGAAGCAGAGGAAGCAGCACATGACGTTACAGTCATACCCGCCCCCAAACACGAAGAGGCAGTAGCAACGGACGAGGGCTCAGGCACCGACCTGTAATTTTGATGATACCGGTTCTACAAATTAACCTGTATCACTTCCAGGTAGCTTCGGCTGCCGTTCTCTTGAGCCTCGGCGACAAAGTCGAGGGTCTCGTACTTATCCAAGAACCTCGGATCTTCCGAAACAAAGCGTGTGGCTAGCCTCTGATGCTTACCAGGTGGTGAAGACCTCCGTTCCAAATAGGACTAGAGCGTGTATTTTTATGAAAAATGCTTTCTCTTACTTTCTGCTATCACATTTTAGTGAATCAGATACAGTGAACATCAGCCTAGAACTGTAGGACCGACAGATTTGGCTGATTGCAGCCTATATGGCGCATGACGCCCACCCATTTCCAATCCACGGACACTAACCCTAGAGGTGAGTACCTTTTAGACTTAATTCTATCTAACAACCTATATATTTGTAACTCTGCTAAAGAACCAACAGTTACCTTAAACAGAAAGGAAGACCTTGATATCACACTAGGCCTAGCCCACCGTTAAGATCTGATGAAGCGCACACATACTCTGAAAACGTATCAGCTACGATCGGTGAGCTTCATGCATCGTCTAAAGTTGATGAAGCAGTAGACATAGCCCTGTAAAGGTGCTTTCAATGCCTCCTGTCCTGAGGAATAAAAAGAGACCACAATGATGAAGCTCCGAAATTTCCCGGCTCAGGAAAGACAGTAGGAGACTTTTTAATCAAGCTAAACCGACCGTTTCTTAGTACGAATATAAAGAAGCCTTAAACATTTTCAAAAAGCAGTCAACAAAGCCCAGAGGGATTCATGAAAGGACTTCTAGCGGCAAAATTTTCGAACTTCAAATGGACACGCACTTTCCAGGCTGTTTCACGGAACCACCAACAGCCGACAACAAGGAAAAATACTATTCTATGGGGAAATTAATTAACCCTCAAAGGGACCCGATAACATCTTCCCCGCTGAACTTCAAATGGCAAGCGACATTCTCTGCCTTGGCTGTCTGAAATCTATACAGCATGTCTAATGCTATGCCACGTTCCACGGAGATGGACCAAGGCGAACGTATTCTACGTACCTAAAGGAGGTAGAGCTTCACATTCGAAGCCAAAGGACTTTAGGCCCATATTCTCAAGGTTTTGGAAAGAATATTGGACGAGCACATTTGGAACAATCTGCGCTCACAAAACCTATAGAAGGCTCAACACGCGTACTCCAAAGGCGAGCCCATGCAAACAGCCGTTCATGCCATCACCACGAAGACAGAAAAAGGACTTGCCTTCTAGGACTACATGGGTATCTTACTCGACATTGAAGGAGCCTTCAATAACGTACATCCGCAAGCCGTCATCAAGTCCTTTCTTCGAATGGGACTGGAGCCTCCGCTGGTGGAATTCGTTAGACAACTCGTGACAAAGAAAACTATCCAAGCTAATCTGGGAGAGGCTTCAATAGTGCGATACGCATCTAGGGGCACTCCTCAAGGAGGAGTTCTATCCCCTCTACTGTGGAACCTTACAGTTAACACCCTATTTCTGAAGCTGGAAAACACCGGCTGCCAAGTCATTGCTTATGCCGACGACATCGCTCTCACGGCGACTGGTAAGTACCTTCAGCCCTAAGCGAACTACTTTCGAATTAATGTTAATCCCTCTTAAACGGAAATGATCATTTTTAATAGAAAGTACAAATTACCAACTTTTACATATATCACCACTCCTAAATCCTAAATGGAGTTAGGCTCACACTTTTCAAGAGGTCAAGTACCTCGGCGTTATCTTAGAAAGTAGACTCAACTGGAACAAGCATGCTGAGGACAGATCCAAGAAGGCAATCTCTGCCCGTATGGAAAAGATGGCGCTTGAACCCGCGAGTCATGCACTGGCTCAACGGCAAGGTGGACAGCGGCGTCTACGCGGAGGATCTATCACTATTCTTAGGCATTATACTACCTAGCCATTGCAGCGTATTCCAAGCTGAACTTACAGCCATTGAGGAGTCTACGCGCTGGCACCTCTCGAAAAACTTAACATCAGTGTCAATGTACTGCAACAGTCAAGCAGCGATCAAAGCCCTTCTGCGTAGTAACACTGCTTAGAAGGTAGCGCCCGACTGCAGGCAATCGCTCAATGAACTGGCTTCGAAATGCTCCACAGTAGTGAAATGGGTTCCAGGCCACAGCGGAATATCTGGAAACTGCGCTGCTAAAGGCAGGGATGGCAACAGAGCAATCGGAGGTTAACCAAATTGTCCCCCTCTTGTCACGACTAAACTCTGGTTCCTACGCGAATTCGAGGAAAAATCAAGTTCTAGATGGACCCTGGAGACCACATGCAAAGTATCCACGCAAACGTGGCCCCGCATCTGTAGTGAATGGACCGAATCCATACTCAACCTCAAACGGACCTCCCGAAGCCTTTTATTGGGGTACTCAGGGGACAATGTCTAATGGGAATACATGGTGAACGCATGGGGGTCCCTTCAAATGGCTTCTGTCGTAGCTGCAGGGACGAGGAGGAAATATAAAGTGTTGAACACTTCCTCTGCAGCTGCCCTGCACTAGCTAAGACTCGATTGGAGTGCCTAAACAGGTGCTTATTCGATGGACCAACCAGGGTGGGATTCGTCCCTTATTCAGTGGTATCACAATGAGCCATTCGGCCTAAGTGTGCCTCTCGGCGGTGCAGAGAATTTCGGAATAGACAATTGGATTTCAGAATTTATCATTTGGATTTAGGAAACGTGTAGGGCCACCGACATCGGCAGAACCAGTTACTTAAAAATTTTATAATTTTCTCAATATTCACTAACTCATCTAAACATTGTTAATCTTATAATTTTAAACTAGCTATTGTATATTTGTATGTTTGTATATTTGTATATCCAGACTATCTCGAAACCCGCTCAACCAAATTGGATGAAATTTACTATGTACATAGTGTGCCACATTCTAAGAATTTCTACCTCTAGGTGCTGCCACATAGGATGCCACCTGACTGAATTTGTTGAAATGAAATTAAATATGCCCGTATGGGTATAAAACGAAAGGTATTTTCCTGCGTATTAAGAAAAACATTTCTAAGTAGGGGTAGCCACTTTTGTACAACAACAAAAATCCGGCAAAGAAGTACATATACCGAGAATCACACTCACCCCAGGGACCGCGAGGGTGTAACATGCAACCGCATAAATTTCTAGTAAGGCCAGCATTTGCCATGACTACGCATAAAGCTCAGCGACAAACTTTGGTTTGTTGGAGTGGATCTGTTATATGTAGCGGTTTCAAGAGTTAAGCGACCAAATACGTTAAAGGTAATGCTCCCGAAAAAAAATCAGAGATGAAGTCGAAACAGGGTATGGAAGGAAGTGTTGGTTTACATTTCATATGTATTAACCCTTTTAGTGCCGGGCGGAAAAGAAGTGCCTATGCGAAAAATGCCAGGCGATTTTCAGAGTTTTTCTAGGGTTCGGAAAATGCTCATAAAAACCAAACGCGATACAATATTTCTTCTTCTTCTTTAAATGGTCATCTAACCGCCTGAGCGATTTTGACCGTCCAACATAGCTCGCCCGTCGTTTCTTCGTTGCGCCAACTGGCGCCAATTGGAAACACCGCGGGATCGCAATTCGGTCTCCTCTTGGTCCTTCCATCGGAGTGGTGGTCTCCCTCTTCCTCTGCTTCCACCGGCGGGTGCCGATAAGAATACCTTCTGGGCGGGAGCATCTTCGCTCATTCGCACTACGTGGCCTAGCCAGCGAAGCCGCTGTGTTTTAATTCGCTGAACTATGTCGGCGTCTGCGTAAAGTTCATACAGCTCATCATTAAATCTTCTTCGGTACTCGCCGTCGCCAACGCGTAGAGGTCCACAAATCTTTCGAAGAACCTTTCTCTCGAATACTCCCAGAGCCGCCTCATCAGATGTTGTTAGTGTCCACGCTTCTGCACCATATAGCAGGACGGGTGCGATGAGTGACTTGTAGAGTGTTATTTTCGTTCGTCGAGAGAGGACTTTACTTTTCAATTGCCTACTCAGTCCGAACTAGCATTTGTTTGCAAGAGTAATTCTTCGTCGGATTTCTAGGCTAACATTATTGTTGGTGTTAATGCTGGTTCCCAGGTAAACGAAGTCCTCTACTATTTCGAAATTATTGCTGCCAACAGTGGCTTGGTTGCCAAGGCGCGAATGCGCTGACTCTTTGCATGATGACAGAAGGTACTTCGTTTTGCCCTCGTTCACTACCAATCCCATTTTCTCAGCTTCTTTTTCTAATTTGGAGTAAGCAGAAGTTACGGCGCGGTTGTTGAGGCCAATGATATCAATATCGTCAGCATATGCCAACAGTTGCACGCTTTTATAAAATATTGTTCCAGCGCGATTAAGTTCTGCAGCTTGTATTATTTTCTCCAGCATTAAATTAAAGAAATCGCACGATAGGGGGTCACCCTGCCTGAAACCTCGTTTAGTTTCGAAAGGCTCGGAGAGGTACTTCCCAATTCTGACCGAGCTGGCGGTGTTGCTCAAGGTCATTTTGCATAGCCGTATAAGTTTTTCGGGGAAACCAAATTCAGACATAGCGGCATATAGGCAGCTCCTTTCGTACTATCGAAAGCGGCTTTAAAATCAACAAAGAGATGATGTGTGTCGATTCTTTTCCACGGGTTTTTTCCAAGATTTGGCGTATTGTAAAAATCTGGTTGATGGTAGATTTACCAGGTCTGAAGCCACGCTGATAAGGTCCAATCAGTCATTTCCCATCAGGCTTCAGTCTTTCGCACAACATGCTTATATGCGATATTCAAAAGCCTAATTCCGCGATAGTTGGCGCAGTTTGCAGGATCGCCATTCTTGTGGATTGGGCAGAGAACACTTAGATTCCAATCTTCAGGCATGCATTCATCCAATCACATTCTGCATAGAAGCTGATGCATGCGCCTTACCAGCTCCTCGCCTCCGTGTTTGAATAGCTCAGCAGGCAAACCATCAGCGCCAGCTGCTTTATTGTTTTTCAATCGGGATATTGCTATTCGCACTTCATTATAGTCGGGTCGTGGAACGTCAATTCCATCATCTTCGATTGTGGGCTCGGGTTCGGCATCTTTTCTGGTTTCTTACTCAGTTTCTCCATTTAAAAGGGCAGAGAAGTGATCCCTCCATATTCTGAGTGCTCTCTGAACATCGGCCACCAGGTCGCCGTCCTTATTCTTACAAGAGTTTGCCCTGGGTTTAAAACCTTCTGTCATTCGCCGAATTTTTTGATAGAATTTTCGGGCATTATTCCCGTTGGCCAGCATCTCAAGCTTCTTTATTTCACGCTTTCTGCCTTTCTGTTTTTCGCCCGGAAAAGCCGCCTCGCTTCCCTCTTGAACTCGCGGCAGTGTTCACATACGCTCCTCGTTGCATTCGATCTCAGCGTTGCCTTGTAGGCTTCGTCCTATCTTTTCGTTGCAGCGCGGCACTCTTCATTATCATACCAGTTGTTTCTTCGCGTTCGCCGGAATCCAATTACTTCTTCGGCTGCGGTACGGAGTGCTCCTGAGATATGATCCCACGCCTCATGCATTCCACTAGGTTGAATTGTGCTCTCGGAGAGCAGGTGTGAGAGGCGATCTGTGAAATAATTGGCGGTCTGTTGCGATTGCAGCTTTTCGACGTCCAGCTTTCCCTGCGTTTTTTCTTGCACCTGTTTTGTCGTACAGAGGCGGGTACGAATCTTGGCTGCTACTAGGTAGTGGTCAGAGTCGATGTTAGGTCCTCGTATTGTGCGAACATATAAAACGCTGGAAGTATGCCGTCCGTCTATCACAACGTGGTCGATCTGGTTGCGTGTTTTTCGATCGGGGGGCAGCCATGTAGCCTGATTGATTTTCTTGGGCATAAACCTAGTGCTGGATATGACCATGAAGTCGATCAGCATGAATCCATTTGGCGAAGTCTGATCGTGGAGACTGAGCAGTGGGGCCAAATACACCCTCCTTACCCACCCTGGCGTTAAAGTCGCCAAGCACGACTTTGATATCATGACGGGGGCAGCGCTCGTATGCTTCTTCCAGGCGCTCGTAGAATGAATCCTTTTGTACGTTGTCCTTCTCTTCCGTCGGTGCATGAGCGCAGATAAACGATATGGTGAAAATTCGTACTTTTGTGCGGATTGCAGCGAGACGCTCGTTCACGGGTGTGAACGACAGTACTCGATGATGGAGTCTCTCTCCCACCACAAATCCTACGCCGAATCTGCGCTTGTCTTCATGCCCACTCCAGTAGATGTTGCAAGGTGTTTTGATCGCGTCTCCTCGCCCCGTCCATCGCATCTCTTGTATGGCCCTTATCTCCACCACATGGTGACGCTGCTGTTTGAATCCCCCAGCAAGCCCTTAAACCGATTATGTCGGAGTGGCCTTACCAGGTTGTCGCCTTCTCACGTTTAGCTCACCACCAAACGGGTGTTCGGTGGCTACCCAGAGGATACTTGGCCGCAAGGCCCCGAAGAAGTGAGCTGCTTGAACCGCATGCAAAAGAATCGCTCTGGCCATTCCCAGGGCGATCAGAAACTTTCCCCACTTGCGTGGACTTCTGCACACGGCCCCATCCTCCAATATTTACGTGATTCAAAAAGCAGTATATTTGGGGTGAAATATAGAACAAAACACTGACACTAGTTTTTATGTTCACATTAAAAATTATATAAATAACAAAGATAGAAATGTTTATAAAAAAAAATATAAGTTGAGCTCTCTATTACAAAACGGGGCGAAATACACTGTTCGCAACAACAATCGTGGAAAACTTAACTGATCGTACGTCTCGCTGCGGCAGTGCGAAGTTATATCGTCGCCTGAGTGGCGATCATCGGTGGTTTTGTTAGATTTCGGTACCTCTAAGCTATAGGAAAAAGTCGTTGTCCACAAAGAGTAAAAACGAAAAACCTGATTTTTTTTTATCGAAACCTGAAATTTGAAACACACAATAAATTTTGTTTTAAAAATGTGAATGCGCAAATTAAATGCAATTTTATCAAAGTCTTACCGTTTATTCAAATTTTTTTGAATTTTTTAGATTATGCAGTTTTGTAGTTCATTAAATTTTAACACAGTGATGTGTCAATCTTAAGATCGTGACACATTTTGATGATTTTTGGCAATTTTTTTTTTCCGAAAAGCTAAAGTGTTTTCCTTCATATAAAAGAAATCGCTTTCATAACTTTGTATTGAGGAAAATACAGAAATCCCCAAGAAAATATTTCTTTAGAGCTTTTTACCTGGAAACCAGCATTAACACCAACAATAATGTCAGCCTAGAATTCCAGCGAAGAATCACTCACGCAAACAAGTTCTACTTCTAACTGAGTTGGTAATTGCGAAGTAAAGTCCTCTCGAAAAACGAAAATAAATAAGTCACCTATCGAATCCGTCCTGGCTTATGGTGCAGGAGCTTGGACACTAACAACATGTGATGAGGCGGCTCTAGGAGCATTCGAGAGAAAAATCTTTCGAAAGAGTTACGGACCCTTACGTGTTTCTGACGGCGAGTACCGAAGAAGATTTAATGATGAGACCCTGACATAGTCCAATAAATTTAAAAACCAACGTCTTAATTGGCCCTAGCCAATGAACGAAGATGTTCCGGCCCAGATGGTATTCTTATCGGCACCCGTCGGTGGTAACAGAGGAAGAGGGAGACCACCACTCCAAACGAAGTGGAGGCCGATTTGTGATCGCGTGGTATTTCCAATTGGCAGAAAGACGTAACGAGCAGCTCTGAAGTGCGTAAAATGCAGTTTTTGGCGAAAGATTATGTTCCTTTAAGAACCTTCTTCATAAACTGGTTTCGCCCACTACATTTTGACTTTGAACAAGTGGTTTATAAAATTCAGCAAGCTTAAATACATTTTTTTCGTTTTCTTTTCTGTGGTTTGTTGAAAAACCGAAGCGAAATCTCTAAAGATAGTTTTATGTTGAGTGAATCGACTATCTATATCCATTATTAAATGCCGAATACATAAATGGATAAAAAACAGAAATCTTGAAATAAACATCTAGGTTACATGCTTGCCGACTTTGACTAGATTTGAATCGATTATATCTTGAATTTAATATCCATGTCACAAGTTCTGAACAACTTTTCAAAGTCATGTTCGTCAAAACGAATACATCGAAATTCCAGTACTAAGTCTTTTGCGAAATCCATTACAAGCCCTAAGTCTATCTTTATTGGTTACACAAAGGCAGAACGCATTATATTAACAAAGATGCTAAAAGATTGCGTTTATTATTAAAAAAAAACGTTTAATGTTGACTTAAGAATTTTATAATACTAAGCAATAGAGAAAATGTTGAAATTTTGAGCCTTTCGCATAACAAAACTGACACCATAAATTTATCAATAAATTCCCATATTTGGCACTATTTTCTGCCATTTTCACCCTGCCACATCATTATAAATACTAAATTTTAATAGGTCATAAAAGTGCAAATCCAATTTTACATAAAAACCAAGATTAAAAAGTGTAGATTTTTGATGAAATTTGGTTAATTAATTTGGTTTTATAGAAAACGTGTAAAAAATTCCCGCCGCTATCTATTTTTTCGCCGTTGTGTGCTCTGATTAAATTAATGAGCATGCCTAAGCTAGTATTTTCAGACCGCCTGATTTCGGGTTTTTAAAGACGTGAGTAATAAAGGAGTAGACTTTTAGCAGTTTTACGGTATTATTTCCATCTGTTATTTTATTACTACGAGGCCCAATGTGTACACATGGGAGTACATCGAAACCGGTTTTGTCGTCTCGAAAAAAAAAAAATGTGTAGAAAGTCTGAAAAAACTAGTAACATATATATATAAAAATGCACTTTGTCATTAGTCTAGAATAAGAAAATTATAAATCAGAAGCATAAAATTGTATTGTGTTATTCAATCGAAAGTAAAAAAAATAGTACTTTATTGGGGGGGGATGTTGACCGATATATGGAGCACTAACTGATTCCTAGATCCTATTCTTTCTCGATTATTTGATAACAATCGACAGCTTCTAGCCATACAACTCCGCAAGAAATCTTGTAAAGGCTAGTCGAAAATATGGTGGAAACTTTTTTTGAGCAGCTACCAAGGAGTGTGTGTTCAAACTTTGTTACCAATAAAAATATTGAACATCTTTCTATTGTGAAGATATGTTTTTAAAATCTCTTTTTGAAAGGCTCCACTGCTGGTAAGTAAAATTATACATACAAGCAATAAGAGTATCTTTACTGATGAGTATCTAAAGCCAACTAAATTGTAAAGCAACCTATGAAAGAGTTTTGCCACCCTTTTGTACATTTTCTTTGCATACATATGGACCATTGTTTACCTATACTAGTTTGGCATCTAATTTTTCAGCCACTTTGCGAATTTGAGTGGGAGGCAGTGGATAATGGTACTCGGCTGCGTGGAATGAAGGATCAGTGTCGGGGACTTTCGACAAAATTCGCCCAAAAGCCTAAAATTTAAAAAAGGAGTTAAACTTAGTACGAAATTTGCAATTTTAACTAAGCATCAAATTTTTATATATGTAAAATCTGCCAGCTAGAGTTTGATTTATTACTTATTTTGCTTAGGTTAAGTAAAAATTATCGTATATTTAATTGTTGTGGTATAAGTTCATACGAAAATACATGAATAACATAAAAAATGTCATTTGGTAAGTCTTTCTATTTAACGTCAACTGCTAAAACACGTCCAAAAATGTCGGGAGAAGTATCAAAAAACATGCTTTGACATCGGTATCAACAATCCGAAAACGGAAATTCAATTTTATATTTCTGTCAAGAGATATTTGCAATCAAAGTTGAACATTTTCTGTAATTTTCATGTGGTTGTTGTAATCACACATAAAGGGTGTTTCAAAATGTGCAAAAGTGTGTTCCGCGCAGAAATACTGGGGATCGCGTAGCCAGTGTTAGCCCGGCTAAGGGTTAGTTTTTTGAAGAGCGGCCGACGGCCGCCTACGCAGAAAGGTGTTCTGAACATAAATACCTGTAGCCCGATTCTGTAACTTTTAACCACGCGCCGAGCGTTAAGCTTATCGCCAAATTTTGGCGTTGGTTCTTAACGACAATGCGATTCTGTAACTCTCCTTTAACGCCGCTAAACAGCTGACTCTTGATGGTGATAAAATATGGAAATACTTCTCTTTTCCTAAATTACATGCAAAAAACTCAAAACTAATTTTTTTACTTTTTCCAAACGCTAAAACACTTAACTATTAACGCTATTGTTAACACCTCGAAAATAATTCGCGACAGCTAACCACACAAAACAACACTTTTCGTGTGGTTAAAAGTTGGTGAATAGGGAAAAACGTTAAAAATGGCGTTAAGCGAAGTTAACGCTAACACCTGCCGTTAAAATAGTTCCAGAATCAACCTACTGGGTTTTTTGGTTTTTTGCCAATAACTTTTAAATTACTGAAAATATTGGGTTGTCCCTACCGGATTAGGGTTCCTGGAACCGAAACACGTCTCTGGGTATCAATATCGACATTTTTAGTGCAATTTTTCCTATTGACGTTGAAAGTAAAGTATGACCTAACCATGGCCGTGAATCGTTGCTTATTTTTTGCGGGCTAGAGAAGTAATTCTTTTATGGAGTTTTGTGATTTATTAACGACAATTTTCGCATCTATGTTGTATCTTTTCATTATATATATTATTTTTTTACCATGTCCCAGCACACTCCTCTTTCAATCTTTAAAAAAATGTAAGTTCAAAAAAAAGGTATCCTGTCAACAACAACAACAGTATGATTAAAGAAGAATTTTTTATTACATTTTTCATATTTAAAGTGAATATTATTTATCTTTACATTTCAGATTTACTGGAGATAATCAGGACACATTTCCACAAATTTATGTTAAAATTTTAATCGAGTTTTCTTTTCATTTTAGATTTTTCGCGGGGAATCGCTACACAAGCCTTCATTTTTATTTGTACAATTATTTTGAAAAACTTTTCTCTTTTTTCCAGGGCCCTCACTCTGTAGTTCTATTCGAAACAAAATTTGTTCGCTTTCGAGTGATTCGAACTCTGTTAGAGTTTCATTCTGTTCCCTTCGGATTTGATTTATCCCCTTTCGATTCTACAAAAACTTGGTACTCACTATTTCGAAAGCATATGCCGATATGGTCGAAAGTTAGCAAATCCTATTCTACACGTTTAGTAAACGGAAATCGAAAAGCGTATATTCTTATGATTATAATAAAACAATTATTATTTTTTCATCAAGAAATCATTTTTATCGCAGAAAGAGTTAAGCAATCCCTCTTGACAGAATATAATGGAAGAATTCTATGTAAAAAATTGGAAATATTCAAGAAAACCAAATTTTTACAGATAGAAGTATTTACATATTTAAAAAACTAAAATTTTATTTAATAAAAATAAAATAAAAGAATTAAAATTACTTGTGCAAGCACTTACGTCCGAAGCTGCAACAGTACGCGTGGTAGTCGAGATTCTTATCATCTGCGCTACTGCGACATGTTAAACTGTGCTGCCTAATACTGCACTTGAGATTTAAGCAAAGTGTTTTTGTATTTTGCTTTGCGCTTGAAATTTGTGAACCAGTGATGCATACTCTTATGGAATATTTTCTAAAGTAAATTCTAACTAACTACAGAGTGCCTATGTGTATTAGAATCGCTTTTTGCTTTCGAGTAGAATAGCCTTTCGAATAGAACTACAGAGTAAAGGCCCAGGTTTTAATTAAAGTGGCAAACAATAGCAAGGAGCGAAGGAAAGTTTAATTAAGATTTGTAAGTATATATTGAATTTTCAATCTTCAAATTACTTATTATTGGTTTAATTTCAGCAATATGCCCAACAGAAAATGTATCCGAGGGTGCCCTTTGGGAGTCCCCCTTCACAATTTTCCCCCCAAAGGAGAAATGTCCAGGTGAGTACTACTTTTATGTAGATGTACATATTGTGTGCAGTAATTGTTTCCTTTAAGAGACAACTGCTAAAACACGCCCGAAATTATCGGCAAAGGTATCAACAGACGCGTTTTGACCTCGGTAACAAGAATCCGGAAGCGGATTTTCGAGGTTTTGTTTCAGTGAAGAGATATTTGCAATTAAAGTTGACAATTTTCTGTCACTTTCATGTGGTCAAAACGCGTTGTTTGATACCACTCCTAAAAGAAACAATTACCTTGTGTGCTTGTGCGAAGCTTTTCCACACACGCAAAAATAGTAATTATTTAAGACCGCTAAAACACGTACAAAATTGGCGGGAGAGGTATCAGGAGACGTGTATCGGTTTCAGAAATCATAATCCGAATCCGGAGAACAATCATTTTTCGTAGTTTGCAAGCAAAGTTAACACTTTTCTCATACCTCTTCCAACATTCTTTGGTAATACTTTACATCCAACGTCAACTGTAAAAACTGCACTAGAAATGTCGATATTGCTACCCAGAGACGCGTTACGGTCCCAGGAACCATAATCCGGTGGGGAAACCCCAATATTTTTAGTAGTTTGCAAGATATTTGCAAGCAAACCTAACAATTTTCTGTCATTTTCATGTGGCTGTTGTAGACAAAGATATAGGGTGTACCGAAAAGTACAGAAGTGTGTGTTTGCGGAGAAATACTGTGGATCCACAGTAGCCGGTGTTGGACTGGCTAAGGGTTATTTTTTTGAAGCGCGGCCATAGGCCGCCTACGCGGAAAGGTGTTCTGTACATAAAAATAGTATGTACGGCAATTCCAATCGATGGGATTGTAATCCAAATAGAAAAAAATTTCTCACTGCTGGTATATATGCTGTTTTTAGGTGTGTGGTATTTGCATTTCGGTATTTGTTTCGTTGTGTGGAAAAGCAATAATAACAATAAACCTTATTTATTTTTCCAAAACAGGGAGACAGGCCTTCACCCACCGGTCTGGAAGAATGCGCCATCGTTGAGCGGCTCTTAGATACCTTGAGCTCATTTCATGAATACTTGAAATCAGATCTGGAGAAAATATCCATCATATTTAGTATTTTAGTTAGTAATAAAGTCGTAAACAGGTCTCTATTAAATATGTATATTTACGCAAAAGTTGTAACATAACTCAATTGTAAAAATTGTCTGTAATGTAATAATAAAATGAACAATAAAATTAAAAATATATATATAAACAAGAGTGTACTGTACTTACATTTAATATCGCCGCACATATTCCTCTGCATATGGCACACCCATTAAGTTAAGCATTCTCCACCTCCTCCACATTGCCAGCTTCTTCAGCTTTCTCCAACGCCCTTTGTACCCCTTCTCGACGTTCTGCACATATAAAAAGATTTGTTAAGTTTACCTTGGCAAACACAAAAATTTTCGGTAATTATTTCCTTTAGGAGACAACTGCTAAAACACGTCCAAAAATATCGGGAGATGTATCAAACAACGCGTTTTGACTTCGGTATCAACAATCCGAAAGCGGATTTTCAATTTTTTGAAAAGTTATTCACAAAAAACCCAAAAATAACCCAGGTACGATCCCAAATAGGGGAGTGATCCAAAGCATTTTTGTGCAGAACCCCTTCCTGCGGCCGCGCTTCAAAAAAATAAACATTAGCCGATCCACATTGTTTACCCGTACTAGTTTGGCATCTTCTTTAGCGAATCGGAGTGGAAGGCAGTGGATGAATGTACTCCGAGAGAGTGTGATGAAGGAAATCGCGTTCAGAGTTGTTTTAAAGTAAAAACTGCAATTAAAATTTCAATTTAAACTGAAATTTACATTCTATAGTAGCTGATAACGTGTTATAACTGCTTTATATTCAATAATTTGGGAATTTCAAGTCTTCATGCTCAATATTGCAGTGTTTAAATTTGATTGTTTTATTACTGCATACAACACACCCTGTGTGGTTTGTGTGTGTGTGCAGATTCGGAGTAAGTTGCGCTACTAGTAGACATATACTATGCCGATCCAACACTGGCTACGCGATCCCCAGTATTCCTACGCGGAACACACTTTTGCACATTTTGTAACACCTATTAAGTGTGATTACAACCAAATGAAAATGACAGAAAATTGTCAACTTTAATTGCAAATAACTCTTGACCGAAATATAAAATCGAGTTTCCGCTTTCGGATTATTGATACCGAGGTCAAAACGCATCGTTTGATACCCCTCCCGACATTTTTGGACTTGTTTTACCAGTTGTCTTCTAAAGGAAACAATTACCGAATTTTCTGCTCACCAAAGCAATTTTTCACTTCATTTTCCTTGATGGCAGATGGTACAATATCTGCTATTAAAAGGTTGAGGATGAATTTGTTATATTTTGTGCTGACTCGAGTTACTTTTTCATATATTTACACACAACATAATTGTGTAATAAATACTCCACTAAATAAACAAATTAAAATTTTGCAATTAAAAAAATATCTACTTGCCACAACTTTGTTTACGTATTAGGAAATAATGACATAGCAAACACGAATATCAACAAAACGCAATGCCAAAAGGCATATGCACATGGTTGTATTTTAATACACTAAAATAAAAATTTCTTCTTTTAACAACAAATAGGATATTATAAGGGCTATATCTTCAAATATATGCTAGGTTTATGGCTTTTTAATATTTTGGTTCAAAAATCTTAAAGTTTTCTTTAAATAATGTGTCGAGAACTGTGTTTATATGCGTTTTTAGCAATCAGCTGTTAGTTGCGCTACTAGTGGAGATATACTATGATATGGACATACCACATTATAATTTTAAGCACAACTTGAACCTACTTATTTGAAATATTGATCTAATTAATTGTTAGTCTATTGTCCACCACCAATTGTCTAAAACTGCTCAGCTACAGAGAAAACCTCATCACCTAAGTAAAGTAGATATAGGATAGATTATACATTAAGAAATAACTAGTTAACAGAATAAAATTATTGTAAGAAGTTAATATAGAAGTCAAAGAATAAGAAACAATTAGTAGCTATGAATTAAGGATAGAAAGAACTGATTTTTTTATGCTGAAAATCGAGTCTGAAATTTAAAATCTACCAGAAAGAGAGTTATAATCTTGACACAAACAGCGAAAAGGCTCATTTAACTGAAAATTGGTTCGGCACTGTTTTAAGAGTAGAGGTTTAAAATGCCTTGGAGGACGAGACGGTACATTGAAGTTCACTTCACTTAGAAGAAATGGGCTGGATAGTGAACCATTTAGCAATTTAATCATAAAAATAATTCCAAGCATTTCCCTCCGACTAGAAAGTGTGTGCAGTTTAATGAGTTTTAAACGATTCGTATAGGGTGGCAGATTGTACAAGGGATTCCAATGAAAATCTCTTAAGGCAAATAATAAAAATTGTTTTTGAACTGATTCAAGGCGATCTACATGAACCTGGTAACGCGGGTTCCAAAATATAGAACCGTATTCAATTATCGGTCTGACTAATGTAGTGAAGAGGGCTTTAGTTACATAAGGGTCGCTAAATTCTTTAGACCATCGTTTAACGAATGCTAGGACACCTCTAGTCTTATTGACTGTTGTGTTAATATGGCGGTTGAAACTGAGTTTATAGTCCATAGTAACCCCCAGGTCAAAGAAATCATACACTTGCTCAAGACTATAACTTTTAATTGTATAGGAAGCCGGCTGAGAAATTCCACGTGAAAAACCCATGTGTTTACATTTTTTAAGTGGCATATAATGACAAGTGGCATTAAGTAACAAGTGTATCCAGATCTGATTGTAGCTTATTTCTATCTTCAAAAGACGCGAGTGACATGAAAAGCTTTACGTCGTCGGCATACAATAACATTTTTAAAAATTTTATTATTGTAGAAATATCATTTATAAACAACAGGAACAGAATCGGGCCAAGATGGTTTCCTTAAGGAACCCCCGAAGAGACATAAATGACATCGGATACTAAATTTTTAAACATTACTCTTTGTGTCCTGTCACTAAGGTAAGAACAGATCCAGCGATTGAGACCCGGCTGGATGCCCAACTGATCGAGTTTATGAATAAGTAATGAGTGACACACTTTGTCAAAAGCTTTGCTGAAATCCGTATAAATAACGTCGGTGTGCAGATTTTTTCTAAAGCCATTTGAGACATGACTCAAGTAAATTCGTAACTGTGGACTTTCCCTTACTGAACCCGTGTTGGCAGTCAGCTATCAAAGTAGAGATCGGACCCGTAAGTTGATTTGTAACAATAGCTTCAAACAATTTTGGGATGGCAGAAAGCTTTCCGATGCCACGATAGTTCTCTATAGAAGACCTACTCCCGCTTTTATGCAGCGGTAGAAGAAACGATTCTTTCCACGCAGTTGGAAAAACAC
This sequence comes from Merzomyia westermanni, assembly GCA_949987695.1. Taxonomy (NCBI): domain Eukaryota; kingdom Metazoa; phylum Arthropoda; class Insecta; order Diptera; family Tephritidae; genus Merzomyia; species Merzomyia westermanni. Next base: position 79,008,476 of record OX465289.1, read on the forward strand.
CACACTTTAGTGATAGATTGAACAAATTGGTAAGGGGTTGGTAAATATGGTTCGCACACTTTTTCAAGAAACATGTAGGAATCCTATCAGGGCCGTATTTAACAGATTCTTTTAAGGTTTTAAGGTAAATTAGAACATTTTTGGCGCTGTGGCAGCACGCTTGAAGGCAACTCTGTCATGCACTCGCTAATATCATTTGATTATTGTGAATTTCATGTATATGTATTTGCGAACTGCTGTGGTTTTGTCAATCGCTAAATTCAAGCCTGACGAGACGCAACCGCGGTAAGTAATTTGTAATTTCGTATTTGTAATATGTACCAAGTAATTTCAATTTATAGAAATAAACCCAGCAATTTACTCGATCTACCAGATCGCAACACAATAATAGTCGTGAGTTAATTTCGAGTCTCGTCTAGCGATTACAACTTTACAAACCTTTGCGTTGAAAGCTTATTCCGCATCGGAAGAACAATTTGCGCCTTTAGAATACTTATATGTACGTGTGTTTGTTGTCTAGTCTTGCCAGAAGAAACATAGCGGCTGAAAGTGAGCGCCGTTAAAACGAGAACACAAAAGGTATGCACCGTACACCCACACGGAGGAAGAGCCCGCGATTTTTGGATCAAGCAATGGAAAGCAACGTCAATCCACATGAAACACTAGTAGGTGATACATTGGCCAACACAAGTAGCATCAGCGCCAGCCAAGCGCAACAGGACATGTCAAGTCAGGGTGCTAGTAGTGATGGAAGTAGCACCGAAAATCAATTAATTAATGCCTCAGCTAGCGCCGATGAAGATTTGAAGGTACAAAATAACATTGTGGCGATTCTGCAACAACAAATGTGAGCGTTGGAAAGCGAGTTAAAGAAAGTTCAAGGTAAGGTTAGGGAGAAGGTTAGAGAATGAAGCAGAAAATTACCGGCTAAAGTTGCAGTTAGAAAATCGCATGTTGCCAGCTCCCGTTACGAGCAAAACTGTATATAATAGTGGCGCAGCAGCGAACGCAGTTACGTCTGCCGGCAGAGCAGACGCCGTCACATTGGTCGCAGCACCCTTTGCCTCTGCTACACAAGTCGTCCACGCCTCTGCAGCTCCACTCTTCGCAACGTCATACGCCAATGCAACTTCTGCTGGAGATTTTACTGCTCCGTCCTCAATATTTACAAATGCTACGAACTTTATTGCACAACCATTCGTCTCAGTGCCGTACATGGCTCCATCCGTCGTGACCTCGTCCATCAACGCAATGAACGCTGCTAATGCCTTAGTTACGTCGCCTATTGTACCTCCATGTAGAAGCGATGTCAGCGCCAACGCCGCCGCCGACGTCACTGCCTACACGTCAATTTCTGCCACCGCAGCCAGTGGTAATTTAGCCAACGCAGCCCGAATCGATGCTTACGCCAGCGCTACGCCGCCTGCCAGCGTTATTTACACAGCATCAGCCGCCGACTTCAGTAATATGCACACTCAGTTTTCTACAGGATCAGCAAGCGCGTCATTGTCTGGAATCCCTCAAGCCACAGCGGTTCCTTTCAGTCGAGCCAATGCGTTGACTGGTCCTCTGGTATCAAATTATGGGTCCACTGCAATTGTCACATCCACGCCATCGTTTTTAAGTGGCCAACGGAACACAATAACGCCATCGAACGTCGAAAATCCCTTCCACGCCAATAGAGGAGCATTAATTCCCAGAAAGCTTCAGGATTTGCCAGAGTTTAGTGGGCTAGCGGAGGATTGGCCAGTCTTTGTCACTGCATTTGAGCAGTCTACAATAGCGTATGGGTATACTAACCTGGAAAACAACCAGCGCCTACAGAAATGCCTGAAAGGGGAGGCCAAGGAGACCGTCAAGTCTCTCCTGATATATCCTGACCACGTTAGTGCGATTATTGAACAATTACGCTTTCGCTTCGGTCGTCCCGAACAGCTCATACAGAGTCAAATAGTGATGGTGAAAGATATAACACCAATTTCGGAAAGTGGTGTCGCGAAGCTGGTGCCATTCGCCACGAAGGTAAGAAACTTGTCAGCCTTTCTACAATCCGCAGGTGGCCATCAACACCTATCAAACCCAACCCTAATATCCGAATTAGTCAACAAACTGCCAATGTCGAAACGTATCGAATGGGCGCGCTATTCAGTCGGAGTGCAGCCATATCCTACGGTCATCCATTTCAGCAACTGGCTGAATGAAACAGCAAATTTAATATGTACAATCCAGGAACTAGATCATCGTGATCCTAAGCGTCGTGTGGTTCTCCATACCGTCGAAGAAAGCCGAGTCAACGCATCCAAGTGCGCAATGTGTCAAGGGCTACACAAAATTACAGAGTGCAAACGCTTTATCAACGCAAGTGTTAATGATAGATGGAAGGAGGTAAAACGTCAACGATTGTGCTTTGCATGCCTTAGCAAAGGCCACTCTTCACGAGATTGCCGACGTCGTAAGCCATGTCCGTCCAATGGATGCAAACGCAGCCACCACAAACTACTCCACGATTCTACCAATCAGGGCGTGGTAGCCGAAACCCCTCTGCAGTCATCACAACAACACAGTGTGAACGACGTCTCAGTATTAAGTATTAAATTTACTAAACTTTTATTTCGTATATTGCCAGTGGTGTTACACAGTAAGGGTAGAAGCATTAACACTTACGCTTTATTCGACGAGGGCTCTTCGGTCACTATGATCGACAAAACGTTAGCTGAGGAGCTAGGGTTAAAGGGTGAGCGTCGCAATTTGGACGTGCAATGGTTTGGTGGGCATAAGGCAAACGAGCCCGCGATGGTAGTTAGCATGCTAATCAGCGGCGCCGGTTTGAAAAAGAGGCATCAGTTGAATAACGTTTTTAGTGTACGTAACCTAGCTTTACCTTCGCAGACACTAAGAGGGTCGGATATATGTAACAACTCTGAGTTCTTGCGTCACTTGCCCGTGTCATCATACGAAGGGGCCGTGCCTAAGCTTCTTATAGGCCTGGATCACTGTCATCTTGGTATACCTACGGAAGTAACAAAAATTCAATCCAAAGGGCCATTCGCTGCTAATACTGAACTTGGCTGGACAGTATTCGGGCCAACCACAGGGAAGCCAATCACTTTGCCAACAAACCTATTCATAGGGCACACGTCGAATCAGTCGATACAGGCTATTGTGGATGATTATTTTAGTACGGAAAATTTTGGAGTCAAACCCGCTCCACCTGTGGAAGGGGCGGCCGACGTGCGAGCTCGTTCCATACTCCAGTCAACAGCACGCCGTATCGATGGTCGGTTTGAAATAGGTCTACTCTGGAAACATGACAACATTCAATTGCCACAGAGTTACCCTGCCGCCTTAAAAAGATTATTGAGCATCGAAAAACGTATGTGCCGAGACCCTGAATTCGCGACAGCCTACAAAAGTATTATAAGCTCCTATATTGATAGGGAGTACGTCCGCAAGCTGTCCCCAGATGAGGTCGCACTAGAACACCCTAGGCTCTGGTACCTTCCGCATTTTGCCGTTTTCAATCCGAAAAAACCTGGTAAGATTCGGCTTGTTTTCGACGCCGCAGCTGAGTCCCAGGGTACGTCACTTAACTCACAGCTGCTCAAAGGTCCACAGGAATATCTTCCGCTCCCATCTGTACTATTTCATTTCCGGGAAGGTGCCATAGCTGTCTGCGGAGATATAAAGGAGGTGTTCCACCAGATTCGGGTTCGAGAAGAGGACCAGTGGGCACAACGGTTTTTATGGCGTAATGGGGATAGTTCCAAGGAACCTGATGTGTATAAAATGAATGTGATGACGTTTGGCGCGGCATGTTCACCATGCGCTGCGCAGTACATTAAATCTTTGAATGCGACGGAGCATAAAAATCGATCGCCACGCGCCGTCAAATCGATACTTGAGCGCCATTACGTCGATGATTACGTCGATAGCTTCGACACAGTGGAAGAGGCAGTTGAAGTGACTCATGAAGTGATAGGCATACACAAGTTGGCAGGTTTCGAGCTGCGCCGCTTTACGTCAAATTCAACGTAGGTTTTGGAAACATTAGGTGGCACTAGCGCGACAATGCCGTTTGACAGCAAGGATAGCATCGCGACAGAAAAGATTTTGGGAATGTGTTGGCAGCCGTCGAGTGACTGCTTTAAATTCCAGCTGAAGTTTCATAACATCGATGAAGCCATCATCAAAGGAGAACGACGCCCGACGAAACGCGAATTGCTTGGCATAGTAATGTCCATATTTGATCCTCTTGGGTTTCTCAGCCACATTACTATCACAGCCAAGTTGTTGATGCGGGAGCTGTGGAGGAAAAGGATGGGCTGGGAAGAAGTTCTGTCGAACGATCTCCACGTGGTATGGCGTAAATGGCGTCAACAGCTTGAGGAAGTGGCAACGTTAGAAATTCCCAGATTCTATTTTCTGAAGGGAGCGTCGGTAAAACTTCAACTTCATATCTTCGTCGATGCAAGCGAGCAGGCATTCGCAGCAGCAGCTTATTGGCGATCAACGACCTCGACAAGCGAAACCGAAGTAGTATTAATCTCCTCAAAGTCGCGATGTGCACCGATAAAGCCATTAACCATACCTCGACTTGAGTTACAAGCAGCTGTTCTCGGCACAAGGCTGATGCAGACCATTCGAGAGCAGCACTCCGTCAGTCCATCCGATTGTGTTTTGTGGACTGATTCGAAGACCGTTGTGAAGTGGATAGGAAGCGAACACAGAAGATATAAACCATTTGTGGCACATAGGGTTGCGGAAATTCTGAGCTCGACCACGGTATCGAATTGGAGATGGGTACCTACAGCCCAAAACGTAGCTGACGAAGCAACACGAGCCAGACTCCACAGCTGCGAAACCAGCTCCAATTGGTTCACCGGTCCACAATTCCTTTTGAAAGACGAGCTGCAATGGCCACGTGCCAGTGACGAGCTTAATCCCGATGCAGTAGACGAAGAGGAACTCAGACCAAAATATGCCTTGACTATCTTAAAAAATGAATTTATAAATTATACTCGCTTCTCTTCCTGGCTGGTTAGAACAGTCGCCTGGGTTACACGCTTCATAAGCCGATGTCGCCATGGTAAACAGACAGATGAATCTTACGGTCTATCAGCATGGGAAGTTGATACAGCCAAACTAATACTATACCGCAATGCCCAACAAGATGAGTACGCGTCTGAGCTTCAACTAGTGGAAAAGGGGCTAGCGGTTCCACGGTCCAGCGCACTGCACACCTTATCACCGTGCTTGGATGACCATCGCATACTTTGTGTACGAGGGCGCATTGATGCAGCTGAATGGCTACCCGTAAGTACAAGGCGTCCAAAAATTCTGCCAACTAACCATCCGTTAACGAAGCTCGTTGTATTACATCACCACAACCTAATGAAACATCAAAACGTTGAGGCCACGATTTGTGACATTCGACATCATTTTTGGATCCCACATCTCCGTAAGCTACTGCGTAACGTCATAGCCAACTGCCTGGTCTGCCGTATTATTAAAGCCACTCCATCCGCACCCATCATGGGCCTTCTGCCCCCGGATCGTCTCACTCCGTTCATAAAGCCATTCACATTCACCGGCCTCGACTATTTCGGTCCCATCAATGTTACAGTGGGACGTCGCCATGAGAAGCGTTGGGTGGCCCTTTTCACGTGCCTCACGGTAAGAGCCGTATATTTGGAGTTGGCATACGACCTGAGTACCGATTCGTGCATACTGGCGATACGAAATTTCATCAACCGCCGGGGAGTACCTCGAAGGATACGGTCAGACAATGGCAAGAATTTCGTCGGGGCCAACCAAGAGGCGAAAAGATTCAGCGAGGTGTTTGACTGCGACCGGTTGCAAGGTGAATTGTCATCGAAGGGCGTGGAGTAGTGGTTTAATTGTCCCATGAACCCGTCTGAAGGAGGAATATGGGAAAGAATGGTGCAGTGTGTGAAGCGCGTACTGCGTCATACGCTTAAAGAGGTGGCACCGAAAGAGCACACACTTATATGTTTTTTGATCGAAGCTGAAAATGTGGTGAATTCGCGACCACTGACGCACCTACCCATAGCAGCGGACGAGGAGGAACCACTCACACCCAACCACTTCCTGCTCGGGACTCCTAACACCGCTCATACACCAGATGGCTCTGCGATACCCATTTATATTTATTATGCGCTTTACGAAAGCAGTGGCGAATAGCGCGACAGTTGCGCGATCATTTTTGGAAGAGATGGGTCGCAGAGTACTTGCCCACATTAACGCGAAGAACTAAGTGGTGCCACCCTACAAATCCACTCAAGGTTGGGGATATTGTGTTCATCTGCGACGGCAAGTTGGCCAGAAAAGATTGGTGCCGGGGCGTCGTGGAGCGAGTCTATCCAGGATCAGACGAGGTTGTGCGTCAAGCGGACGTGCGAACTACAAGAGGCATCTCAAGGCGCGCTACATCCAAGCTAGCTGTACTAGATATAGAAGCGGGTGAATCAGCTTGATCCACGCGGGCGAGGGTGTGGCAGCACGCTTGAAGGCAACTCTGTCATGCACTCGCTAATGTCATTTGATTATTGTGAATTTCATGTATATGTATTTGCAAACTGCGGTGGTTTTGTCAATCGCTAAATTCAAGCCTGACGAGACGCAACCGCGGTAAGTAATTTGTAATTTCGTATTTGTAATATGTACCAAGTAATTTCAATTTATAGAAATAAACCCAGCAATTTACTCGATCTACCAGATCGCAACACAATAATAGTCGTGAGTTAATTTCGAGTCTCGTCTAGCGATTACAGGCGCATAGAATTGGTGAATTAATTGAATTTGTCCCGTGTAGCTTATAAAGATAGTTTTGAAAGTTTGAATTGGTGACAGCAGAATAGTTAGAAGTGAAAAATTGAGCAAAAAAATTTGCGATATATTGATTATCGCTAGATATAATGTCGGCGCCGCCGTGGTGTGGAGGTAGTGTTGCCGGCCTACCACACCGAAGGTCCATGGTTCGAGCCCTGGTACAGGTAACATCAAAAGTGATTTGAAAAAAGTTTTTCAAAACGGGGTCGCCCCTCGGCAGTGGTTTGGCAAACTCTCCGAGTGTATTTCTGCCATGACAGGCTTCTCAGCAAAAATTCGTCTCCTTTGTAGATGCCGTTCGGAGTCGGCAAAAAAACTGTAGGTCCCACCAATTTGTAGGGAAAATTCAAATCGGCACACCACAAATTGGAAGAGAAGCTTGGCGCAAAAATCTCTTAGGAGGTTTATGATGATATACCTGTTGTATATCGCGCCATAAAGAAGAAAGAAGAAGATATTTCATGACTGAGGGAAACCCTGACACTTTACGTTTAGAATTTACGAAACCATAAAATGACTTTGGATTGAGAATAATGTCTCTTTTCGTTTTAGAGATATAAGCTTTATAGCACTTTTTATTTAAGTCTATGTACTTCTGACGTAGAATGGAATACACTAAGTAATGTTTATTTAATACGGATTTCTTATATAAATTAACTGATCGCGTTTTCCTATTTTTAAGAGCCTTAAGCTCTTTAGTAAACCAAGCTTGCGTAGGATGATCATAAGTTACTTTACGTTTAGGAATAAACTTCTCAAATAGGCAGTAAATAGTTTGATTGAAATGTGAGACGTTTAGATCGATATCACAACCAAATTCAGGTCAAGTTAATTTAGACAGTTCTTTATTTTGTTATGGAAACGCGTCAAAGTGGATCGGTAAGGAAGGCGGTCGGCATGATATCAATGGTGCACAGTGGCTAGTCGTTGTCGGCTGGGGTAGGCTCTTGCCAACCTTACCGTCCTGCGCCATACGCAGAAAAAGGTCAAATCATGCCTTTAAAAAAAAACGCGGGGAAAACGCAAAAAAAGCCGCGCAAACATCCATAAAACAACATCCGGTTAAACCCGGATGCCACAGACAGACCGTTGACATTCAAAAAATTCAAAACTCAAATAAAATGAAAAAAACGGAAACTCGAATTAAAATTTAAAAGAAACGGGCAAACAAAATATTTAAAATAGAAACCGAAATTCAAAAATAACTGAAAATTAACGACCAAAAAAAAACAAACTCATTAAAATTAACGACAAAAAAGAAATGAAAATGAAAATGAATATTGAAAACCGAACCGGAAATGACCGGTTACCAGAAGCTGAAATATAAAAATAAAAACAATAATGGGCCGAACAATATAAGGGGGGGGCGCCGCGGGTGTTGTTGCGACGCCCTGGTGCTGACCCACCCTCACCAAACCGAATCCCAAATTTTCGGTAATTATTTCCTTTAGAAGACAACTGCTAAAACACGTCCAAAAATATCGGGAGATGTATCAAACAACGCGTTTTGACTTCGGTATCAACAATCCGAAAGCGGATTTTCAATTTTTGAAAAGTTATTCACAAAAAACCCAAAAATAACCCAGGTACGATCCCAAATAGGGGAGTGATCCAAAGCATTTTTGTGCAGAACGCCTTCCTGCGGCCGCGCTTCAAAAAAATAAACCTTAGCCGATCCAACACTGGCTACGCGATCCTCAGTATTCCTACGCGGAACACACTTTTGCACATTTTGTAACACCTATTAAGTGTGATTACAACCAAATGAAAATGACAGAAAATTGTCAACTTTAATTGCAAATAACTCTTGACCGAAATATAAAATCGAGTTTCCGCTTTCGGATTATTGATACCGAGGTCAAAACGCATCGTTTGATACCCCTCCCGACATTTTTAGACTTGTTTTACCAGTTGTCTTCTAAAGGAAACAATTACCGAATTTTCTGCTCACCAAAGCAATTTTTCACTTCATTTTCCTTGATGGCAGATGGTACAATATCTGCTATTAAAAGGTTGAGGATGAATTTGTTATATTTTGTGCTGACTCGAGTTACTTTTGCATATATTTACACACAACATAATTGTGTAATAAATACTCCACTAAATAAACAAATTAAAATTTTGCAATTAAAAAAATCTCTACCTGCCACAACTTTGTTTACGTATTAGGAAATAATGACATAGCAAACACGAATATCAACAAAACGCAATGCCAAAAGGCATATGCACATGGTTGTATTTGAATACACTAAAATGCTTTAAAAAAGGACTTATCCTTTAATTTAAAGTTTAAAAAAAAATAACAAAAAACTTGGTTAAAATATAAAAATTTCTTCTTTTAACACCAAATAGGATATTATAAGGGCTATATCTTCAAATATATGCTAGGTTTATGGCTTTTTAATATTTTGGTTCAAAAATCTTAAAGTTTTCTTTAAATAATGTGTCGAGAACTGTGCGTATGTTTATATGCGTTTTTAGCAATCAGCTGTTAGTTGCGCTACTAGTGGAGATATACTATGATATGGACATACCACATTATAATTTTAAGCACAACTTGAACCTACTTATTTGAAATATTGATCTAATTAATTGTTAGTCTATTGTCCACCACCAATTGTCTAAAACTGCTCAGCTACAGAGAAAACCTCATCACCTAAGTAAAGTAGATATAGGATAGATTATACATTAAGAAATAACTAGTTAACAGAATAAAATTATTGTAAGAAGTTAATATAGAAGTCAAAGAATAAGAAACAATTAGTAGCTATGAATTAAGGATAGAAAGAACTGATTTTTTTATGCTGAAAAGCGAGTCTGAAATATCAAATCTACCAGAAAGAGAGTTATATAACTGAAAATTGGTTCGGCACTGTTTTAAGAGTAGGGGTTTAAAATGCCTTGGAGGACGAGACGGTACATTGAAGTTCACTTCACTTAGAAGAAATGGGCTGGATAGTGAACCATTTAGCAATTTAATCATAAAAATAATTCCAAGCATTTCCCTCCGACTAGAAAGTGTGTGCAGATTAATGAGTTTTAAACGATTCGTATAGGGTGGCAGATTGTACAAGGGATTCCAATGAAAATCTCTTAAGGCAAATAATAAAAATTGTTTTTGAACTGATTCAAGGCGATCTACATGAACCTGGTAACGCGGGTTCCAAAATATAGAACCGTATTCAATTATCGGTCTGACTAATGTAGTGAAGAGGGCTTTAGTTACATAAGGGTCGCTAAATTCTTTAGACCATCGTTTAACGAATGCTAGGACACCTCTAGTCTTATTGACTGTTGTGTTAATATGGCGGTTGAAACTGAGTTTATAGTCCATAGTAACCCCCAGGTCAAAGAAATCATACACTTGCTCAAGACTATAACTTTTAATTGTACAGGAAGCCGGCTGAGAAATTCCACGTGAAAAACCCATGTGTTTACATTTTTTAAGTGGCATATAATGAAAATCGCATTAAGTAACAAGTGTATCCAGATCTGATTGTAGCTTATTTCTATCTTCAAAAGACGCGAGTGACATGAAAAGCTTTACGTCGTCGGCATACAATAACATTTTTAAAAATTTTATTATTGTAGAAATATCATTTATAAACAACAGGAACAGAATCGGGCCAAGATGGCTTCCTTAAGGAACCCCCGAAGAGACATAAATGACATCGGATACTAAATTTTTAAACATTACTCTTTGTGTCCTGTCACTAAGGTAAGAACAGATCCAGCGATTGAGACCCGGCTGGATGCCCAACTGATCGAGTTTATGAATAAGTAATGAGTGACACACTTTGTCAAAAGCTTTGCTGAACTCCGTATAAATAACGTCGGTGTGCAGATTTTTTCTAAAGCCATTTGAGACATGACTCAAGTAAATTCGTAACTGTGGACTTTCCCTTACTGAACCCGTGTTGGCAGTCAGCTATCAAAGTAGAGATCGGACCCGTAAGTTGATTTGTAACAATAGCTTCAAACAATTTTGGGATGGCAGAAAGCTTTCCGATGCCACGATAGTTCTCTATAGAAGACCTACTCCCGCTTTTATGCAGCGGTAGAAGAAACGATTCTTTCCACGCAGTTGGAAAAACACCACACTTTAGTGATATATTGAACAAATTGGTAAGGGGTTGGTAAATATGGTTCGCACACTTTTTCAAGAAACATGTAGGAATCCTATCAGGGCCGTATTTAACAGATTCTTTTAAGGTTTTAAGGTAAATTAGAACATCTTTGGCGCATATAATTGGTGAATTATTTGAATTTGTCCCGTGTAGCTTATAAGGATGGTTTTGAAAGTTTGAATTGGTGACAGCAGAATAGTTAGCAGTGAAAAATTGAGCAAAAAAACTTGCGATATATTGATTATCGCTAGATATAATGTCTTGATATTTCATGGCTGAGGGAAACCCTGACACTTTACGTTTAGAATTTACGAAACCATAAAATGACTTTGGATTGAGAATAATGTCTCTTTTGGTTTTAGAGATATAAGCTTTATAGCACTTTTTATTTAAGTCTATGTACTTCTGACGTAGAATGGAATACACTGAGTAATGTTTATTTAATCCGGGTTTCTTATATAAATTAAATTATCGCGTTTTCCTATTTTTAAGAGCCTTAAGCTCTTTAGTAAACCAAGCTTGCGTAGGATGATCATAAGTTACTTTACGTTTAGGAATAAACTTCTCAAATAGGCAGTAAATAGTTTGAATGAAATGTGAGACGTTTAGGTCGATATCACAACCAAATTCAGGTCAAGTTAATTTAGACAGTTCTTTATTTTGTTATGGAAACGCGTCAAAGTGGATCGGTAAGGAAGGCGGTCGGCATGATATCAATGGTGCACAGTGGCTAGTCGTTGTCGGCTGGGGTAGGCTCTTGCCAACCTTACCGTCCTGCGCCATACGCAGAAAAAGGTCAAATCATGCCTTTAAAAAAAAACGCGGGGAAAACGCAAAAAAAGCCGCGCAAACATCCATAAAACAACATCCGGTTAAACCCGGATGCCACAGACAGACCGTTGACATTCAAAAAATTCAAAACTCAAATAAAATGAAAAAAAACGGAAACTCGAATTAAAATTTAAAAGAAACGGGCAAACAAAATATTTAAAATAGAAACCGAAATTCAAAAATAACCGAAAATTAACGACCAAAAAAAAAACAAACTCATTAAAATTAACGACAAAAAAGAAATGAAAATGAAAATGAATATTGAAAACCGACCCGGAAATGACCGGTTACCAGAAGCTGAAATATAAAAATAAAAACAATAATGGGCCGAACAATATAAGGGGGGGCGCCGCGAGTGTTGTTGCGACGCCCTGGTGCTGACCCACCCTCACCAAACCGAATTCCGATGGCCCCTTACCAATAGTCCTACATGCCTTCTAGTTAAAGAGAATAGTCAGCATTCCCATTTTAATTAACATTTATTTATAATTCATTATTTTGCTTAACTTATAACAGGGTATTTTAAATTCAGCCCTATTTTGGCTATTTTAAACTAGCGTTTACCACATTAGGGTGCAACAAAAAAAAAGGTAAAAGAAAATGTATTTAGGTATATATACATAGTTTAAATATCCGGGTATTTAGGTTTAAATCAAATACTAGGTATTTAGGTTCGAATTAAACTCTATAGAAACTATTAAAACTAATCAAAAAAACAACGAAACAAGAAAAAATCTCTATTGTGCTTATCCAGACATACTCGTACAGCTTAACTTATTTATTTGCTTAACTATTTATTCATCGGTATTTGTTTTTTCTTAAGTATTTTGTTAAGTTTATTTATGTATCTACTAATATTATTTGTAATTACTAAGCTTTATTTTATTTATTCGATTTATCTTTATTTTGATTTATCGCATTAATTATTTATTTAGTGGCCTTGTTTCATTATTTTATTTTCTTGTATATTTGATTTTATTTTATTTTTATTTTAAGTTATTTTAATTTTATGTAATTAATATTTTGTTGGAATAACTTTCTTTATTGATTATTATTTGTTATTAGTTTTATCAAAAAAATCCATTATTTATTTTAAGTAGTTACGCTTTTTGTTTCTAGTTGTATCTTAAATACCGGACTTTATTTCTATTTCTAAATATCTAATCGTACCCCCCCCTTTCGTTTGACAGTTTTAATACTTTATCTTATTAGAACCATCATTATTTAAATCTTTGTTTGACACAAATTTTTTTTTTCCTTTTGTTTTTTTGTTTGTTTTTTTCCTTTATGTTATATTTTATTAAATGTACGTAACATTAGGTCTGTTTATTGAACCCGAACAAAATAGCATAGCGGCTCGGGGCAGAGCAGATTAGAGCAGCTGAGGAAAAAAAAATATAGAGCAATTTGGGAGCCTATCAAAGCAGACTTTTCACGAATTTGTCAATACAAACGAACCTCGGCAAATTGCAACAGTAAATTTGGCTAAAATCCGCACATACATGAGAAGAAACTGGTTCACTTTATTTGCAGTTGGAATTTTTCTTCTCCCCCTTTTTTTGTGTGTACTAATTATTCCGATTTTCAATTCTCAGGCTACAATTTTGCTTCTGACAATTGTCAAATCTTTTCTGCTTTAGCGTGCTCCACAAAAGAAAACTGGCGCAGAAGATTGTGATACAGACTGCTCCAACCTTATCCTGAGCATACCGATGCAACAAAAGCTAGAGCAATCCACAGCAAGAAAATGTATCATGAAACACAATTTTATGAGTTACCTCTACCTGCCATAAGCTAGAACAGATCAATAAACAAACCTATTGTATTGGTACCGGTAGTAACATTTTAATTTAATTTTGCTTATGAAAAAAAAATATTAATTCCTTTTTTTTTTTTTACATTGGGACTAACAGTAGTCCGTTGGTGGGGCGCTACTGTTGTTGTTGTCTCTGCTGGTTATGTTGTTGTTGCTGCTGCTAGTGCGGCGGGCCTATATTACGGCGGCCCTCGCTGATGTTACTGCTGGTTACTGTTGTGGTCGATCCGGGTGCTAGTTCGGCGGGCCTATAATACGGCGGCCCTCGCTGATGTTCCTGCTGGTTACTGTTGTGATCGATCCGCGTGCTAGTGCGGCGGGGCTATAATACGGCGGCCCTCGCTGTTGTCACTGCTATGTTGTTGTTGTTGCTGAGGTTAGTGCTGCTTTTGTTGTTAAAAAAAGTGCTGCAATTATATTTGTTTCTCTTTTTTTTTTCGTTGCTCGCTTGCATTTAAAATTCAATTAGTTCTTAATTAATTTAAATAAACTATCAGTCAAGTTATTATTTCAATTTTATTTTAGTTTAAAAAGTGAAAAATGTGGAAGGCGTTTGATCTGAAAAGCTTTTTGCATAAAGTTGGTATAGTTTGACGTTATGCGCTACTAATGATGTGATCTGTACTCCTAGTGATGTGATGTGATGACTTTGTCCTCGCAATTTCGTTTGTGCATGGTATGATTTCCCTTGACCCTTAGGCTCGGCTAATATTAGAAATCGTTTTATCGTTCTATCTGCTAGCGTGTCTAGGACTGCAATGATTTATCCTTGCTAATTCAAAGCTTAAAACCAGAAGCGTTTCTACGACGTACGCACATACACAGATGGCTACAAGTCTCCGAAGATGCCCCCGCAAAGTTTGAATAAGGTACTCGACACTTTTCATACTAACGTATGTATAGCTTTTTACACTTTTGCTCTGTTATGAATGATAATTTTTTTTTTTTTTTCGTTGCACACAATTATGATATTTTTTTATAATTGCTGCATTAAAAAAAAAGGCGAGACCACACAACACTTTTTCCACTCAGTTACTTTTTTATCTTTTTTAGTTTATCAATTTTATGCTGCGTTTTCGTCGCTTTCACACAGCATTGCAACGAACATTTTCTAACTTCTTTCTTCTGTTTCACGGCACCGTTTAATTTATTCTTTTCATGGTTCCGCAACCCACTAACACAACACGGGAAAATTTTTTTACTGTCGCGACCGTTCACAGCAGAAGACTCATACGTTTTAAATCGTTTTAAATGCCGGCGACGCCGCTATGCCGAAAATCGTCAAGCAACGGCGACTGCGCAATGGAAAAGTTCCGCTACCCAATCTGACGTGGCATGATTGTTGCCACTCGGGTTGGTGGTTGCCACTCGGGTTGGTGGTTGCCATCAGGGCTCGGACTTTTACTTTTATTTTAAATACCTTTTCACTACTACCGATCTTCGTAAAAGTACAGCACGCATTTCAAAACAAAAAAAGGATAATATATATTATTGAAACTAATGTTGAAGATATGACTTTGCTTTTTCATAGTTGATTTAATGAGCATCGCACGGCAGGAATTACTTAAAACACAAAGTACTGTAATTACGCTTTGATTTGAGGCATAAATAAAAATGATTTTAGTACTCTTACTTTTATTACTATTTCACTCAGTGGCTATTTTTAATGATGGTAAACATTTTTTTTTCTATGGAACAAAATAAAATGCAAAAATGTTTGTACTATTGAATTACTTCATAGAAGAGTTTATAGTTAAGAAAAAGCATACCTTATCAAAATAAATCAGATTATGGCACTATTAGAAGGGAGCATAACGCGTAGTAGATTTTGGTAAGGTGCAGTAGGTATTAAAATTACTGCAATTTTGATCAAGTCCGAACCCTGAAGGCACGCTTTCGTTGGCGCGCAAAATAAGAAGGTTCTAGACCATGCGCTTGGTGTGTTCACTTGGTGGTCCGCGGGACCCCACGTTACTGGGCTTGGAATAGGAGACACATGGAGCTCCCCATCCGACCTAGCCATTGACAACAATATTCCGATCTATAGGTTTCGTTGATAAAGCACATTTAAGCCTAATTATACCATACTTTACAAGTTGACTAATAATAGATTGCCATTTGCTGCTAAAATGTATTCTGGCAATATACCTAGTTTTACTCGCGTTCGGTTGAAGATTTTATGTCAGCTGTGTTAAAGTCAGGGATCAGGACAGGATTTCATGTGTCTCCCACCCTGGGCAGTATGGCATTTTGGGGGCGTATCTTTCACTTTGGTGGTTTTGGAAATATATTGGTTTTTGTTTTTCGAGATATTGCATTACAAAAACGGCATTTTTTATTCCGTACATACTTTGTGCTGCCACTTCAGCAAAAATCACGCACTTTCCCGTAGCTAAACGTCAAACCGGAAGGTGAATCAAAACTGTCACCCAACCAACCGCATTGAACCAAAAAAAAATGACTATCAATTGAAAGGCCTGCTTCGCTTCGAAGACCGGTCGATGAAGCGAACAGGAAGAAGGTTTACTTGCAAAGAAGCCATTTCGGGGTAAAAAAACGTGGGACACGATTCACCCCTAGATAAGAGTCTCTAGTTCTACGACGAGCTAGCCGGACAAAGAAGATCCGGCAGTAAAGGAAAAATTTTGAAGTATTTTGCTTCATACTTTAGTAGGCTTTGCGGCAATTGGAAATTTGATATAGTGGTTTTGCCCCCACAGAAATAGGCTAGAGAAAAAAACGGAAAAGTTTTTGTTTCCTAGTTACACGCTTTGCGGAAATAGACATTTTGATATCGGAGAACACGTCAAAACTCCGAGGCAAACGGAGAAATAATTTTTGTTTCTTAGTTTAACTGCTTCGCGGCGGTAGACATTTGTTATTGGAGAACTCGTCAAAACTCCGAAAATTTTGGTTCTAGTGGTTTCACCCCCACAGAAAAGGTTAAAAAAAATATAACCGGAGAAGCTGGTTCCATGGTAAGTAAAGCTTTTCACCCGGTAGACATTTTAATTAAGGAGAACTCGTCAAAACTCCGAAAGACAATCCGCATACACGAGGATTGCCAGGTTATCCACGGCTCCCGGTGGAAGCGCACGTGGCAGCGCACGTGGATTTCCTTCTAAATCAATGCTCGGGGAGAATACTGGGCGAGTTGTCCCCGACCGCCAAAACGCCCAGTTCCAAATGTCAAAATGTATATATGTATGTTAAAAAAATCAAAATTGTTATTGTGGGCGAATATCCGAAGCGTGAAAGCGACCTATCAGTCTCCCTGTCAGGTCCTCTAGATCGTACAACGCATTGCCTACTTTTAGACGAACTCGGCACTTGAGGTATTTCGGCAGGAATTTGGCGTTTATGCCTTGTTTAAAGCTACTTAAGGCAAAGTTTCTCCTAAATACCTCTTGACCCTCCCTATAGTTTACAAATCTAGCGCGCCTATTGTAGGTATGTACTGCCCTATCCCTTGCCTTATCTAGATTGCTACGAATTTGCTCGCGAAGGTTGGACAACTTATCGACCCTAGTTGCTATTGGGATGTCATCTTCCCTAAGAGTACCGAGTTTATCTAATATATTATAGGCTGATGCGTGTTGGATCATGTTCTGACCGTATAAGGCAAAGTATGGAGAGCACTGAATTACATCACGTAAATCATGCAACGTTCTCACATCCGTGTTGAAAAGCATCAGCTTAAGGCTACTGTTGACGTTTCTCTTTATTATGTCAATCAGTAGGGCTTCTGACATCGGCTCTTTAAGGCGCGCGTTTAGTGCTACTATGTCAGTGTGGAACACGTCGTATGACTCACTCAGCTTCTGCTTAGGCATTGAGATCTCCATCATGATCTCGTGGTCACTTTTCAATGTTCCAAACTCACGCTTCAGGGAATAGCACAAAAAAGGATAGTTCGCGGTTGGGTTCTGCTTGGTAAAAAGCCAGTACCACTCTTCAGCCCGCCCTGATAAAAATAAATGGAAGCTTGCCATAAGTTGGTCGCTAGAGCATTGAGTCCGCTCACATAAAGTATCCAACTTAAACAAAAAATACGCGACGCTTCCAGTACCATCGAAAGAAACCTTCCAATCCTGTAGTTTGACTGCGATGCCACTGGGAACGATGCTGCCCTGGTTGTTCACGAATGTCTGGGCTTGGTTTGCTTCCATCCTGTTGATATTCCTAGTGTAGCTAGCACCGGCTTGTGATGAGGTTACTGCCGCGTTAAGTAAGTCCATGTTTTCCCTGATCGTCCTCATCTCGTTCCTCATCTCCTCCTGAGAAGTCCTGAACAGCTGATGTAGCACGTTCACCCACGAGTCTCCAGGAGCGGCCTCAGCCATATTCCTCTGAGTAGCGATCCTATCACCTAAAGTGTTAGGAGGTACAGGGTTTTCTAGCAAACCATTAGCTCCCTCCTGCATACCTGTCAACACGTTATTCGGGGGATCGAAGAGGTTCTGCATTGGTTCTGCTGCCATTGACGAGTCAAGGATATTAGTACTACCTGGTCTATCAATTTTCTGGTTGGAGGCAGAATTCAATACGATCCTGGTCGGATCTCCTCCGCCCGGACTACCTATTGGAGAATGCAGTACCAGAGGCCGATTGGTGGGTTGTTTCGGAAGCGCCCCTCTACCCTGACCTCTAGGCTTGCCCCCACTTCCTCGTACAGAGTTCCTAGTAGTCGTGCGGTCAGCCGACTGATCCATATTGAAAAAAAAAATCTCCTAACCACGTTAGATAAACGAAAAAAATATAAAAGAAGTATTCGGTTACAAGGGGCGGTTGGAAGGTATAACAAGTCAAGATTCACTCCCCCACCCTATAATACCGACGATTGCAAAGTTTTGAAAAATAAAAATTGAATTAATGCAAATTTTCCTAACCGATATTTACATCAACTAATTACCGGGGGGATGTTCAAAAAAAAAAATATATATACTCGTACATATAAATATACATATGCTGAAAGAAATTGATTATTAGTATATATACGTGTTTAAATGTAATATGTAAAAGCAAAAACGGTATAAATTTTGGCAAAAGCTAGTTGTGTATTTATATATTTAATGAGAATGCTGACATCCCATTCTTAGAAGGCATAACAAAAAAAACGGAATAACACTAGACAAGGACATTCTTCCAGGTACACCTACCGCAATGCAGGGGTGGTTATAAGACACCTCGCCCTGAGACATGTTGGTGTACCATGGCGAAAATTGGCAAAATTTTAAACTTATTTGGACACCAGTACTCCGGACCGCAATGCAGGGGCTGCTAAGGGCTGCCTCCCTGAGACTGGTCGGAGCACTGGAGACCAGCGATCAAAACGTCAAAACTTTTTTTTTTTGAAACACCCCTCCTCAACCACGCCGCAATGAAAGGATGCGGTTTGGTACCGCTTTTCCCCAGACTTGCGCAGTTGGAAAGGGGTGGCTATTGGGTCCCTACTCGTCCTTCCGCAATGCAGGGGCTGCTAAGGGCTGCCTCCCTGAGACCGGTTGGAGAAGTAGGGATCCTTACAAAAAAAATACGTACAAAAGAACGAAGACAAAACAAAACATCATATTCGGCAAGCAAAATAAAATTAATAATCCCAAGCGAAGCCCCACTTAGCGGACATATATATTTCCAGAAGCCGACATCGGACAACAAACCCGGGACAAAAAAAATTAGTCACTACAAAAAAAAATAAGTGCGTTTAGCACTGCCTCACCGGGTGAAATGAAAACTTCCGGTGGACATGACGTTCAGTCTCGTGGAGCCCTCAGCTACTGATCACGAAGACTAATCCGGACAACCTGATCGGTCCCACCATCCCGTCGTAACGCAGGTGGGCGGCTCGTGGGCCTGCCTACCTGGGACATACGGGATGGTGAAACCTTACAAGCTGACCAGAAAAGTCATCGCGGTCAGCGCTTCAGGGTTTCCACGTTGGGCGCCATCTGTTATGGAAACGCGTCAAAGTGGATCGGTAAGGAAGGCGGTCGGCATGATATCAATGGTGCACAGTGGCTAGTCATTGTCGGCTGGGGTGGGCTCTTGCCAACCTTACCGTCCTGCGCCATAAGCAGAGAACGGTCAAGTCATGCCTTTTTAAAAAAACGCGGGGAAAACGCAAAAAAAGCCGCGCAAACATCTATAAAACAACATCCGGTTAAACCCGGATGCCACGGACAGACCGTTGACATTCAAAAAATTCAAAACTCAAATAAAATGAAAAAAAACGGAACCTCGAATTAAAATTTAAAAGAAACGGGCAAACAAAATATTTAAAATAGAAACCGAAATTCAAAAATAACCGAAAATTAACGACCAAAAAAAAAAAAACTCATTAAAATTAACGACAAAAAAGAAATGAAAATGAAAATGAATATTGAAAACCGAACCGGAAATGACCGGTTACCAGAAGCTGAAATATAAAAGTAAAACGAATAATGGGCCGAACAATATAAGGGGCGGCGCCGCGGGTGTTGTTGCGACGCCCTGGTGCTGACCCACCCTCACCAAACCGAATCCCAAACCGAATCCCGATGGCCCCTTACCAATAGTCCTACATGCCTTCTAGTTAAAGAGAATATCAGCATTCCCATTTTAATTAACATTTATTTATAATTCATTATTTTGCTTAACTTATAACAGGGTATTTTAAATTCAGCCCTATTTTGGCTATTTTAAATTAGCGTTTACCACATTAGGGTGCAACAAAAAAAAAGGGAAAAGAAAATGTATTTAGGTATATATACATAGTTTAAATATCCGGGTATTTAGGTTTAAATCAAATACTAGGTATTTAGGTTCGAATTAAACTCTATAGAAACTATTAAAACTAATCAAAAAAAGAACGAAACAAGAAAAAATCTCTATTGTGCTTATCCAGACATACAGCTAAACTTATTTATTTGCTTAACTATTTATTCATCGGTATTTGTTTTTTTTTTCTTAAGTACTTTGTTAAGTTTATTTATGTATCTACTAATATTATTTGTAATTACTAAGCTTTATTTTATTTATTCGATTTATCTTTATTTTGATTTATCGCATTAATTATTTATTTAGTGGCCTTGTTTCATTATTTTATTTTCTTGTATATTTGATTTTATTTTATTTTTATTTTAAGTTATTTTAATTTTATGTAATTAATATTTTGTTGGAATAACTTTCTTTATTGATTATTATTTGTTATTAGTTTTATCAAAAAAATCCATTATTTATTTTAAGTAGTTACGCTTTTTGTTTCTAGTTGTATCTTAAATACCGTACTTTATTTCTATTTCTAAATATCTAATCGTTCCCCCCCTTTCGTTTGACAGTTTTAATACTTTATCTTATTAGAACCATCATTATTTAAATCTTTGTTGACACAAATTTTTTTTTCCTTTTTTTTTTGTTTGTTTTTTTCCTTTATGTTATATTTTATTTAATTGTACGTAACATTAGGTCTGTTTATTGAACCCGAACAAAATAGCACAGCGGCTCGGGACAGAGCAGATTAGAGCAGCTGAGGAAAAAAAAATATAGAGCAATTTGGGAGCCTATCAAAGCAGACTTTTCACGAATTTGTCAATACAAACGAACCTCGGCAAATTGCAACAGTAAATTTGGCTAAAATCCGCGCATACATGAGACGAAACTGGTTCATTTTATTTGCAGTTGGAATTTTTCTTCTCCCCCTTTTTTTTGTGTGTACTAATTATTCCGATTTTCAATTCTCAGGCTACAATTTTGCTTCTGACAATTGTCAAATCTTTTCTGCTTTAGCGTGCTCCACAAAAGAAAACTGGCGCAGAAGATTGTGATACAGACTGCTCCAACCT
Source organism: Merzomyia westermanni (assembly GCA_949987695.1). Lineage (NCBI taxonomy): Eukaryota > Metazoa > Arthropoda > Insecta > Diptera > Tephritidae > Merzomyia > Merzomyia westermanni. Next base: position 79,029,919 of record OX465289.1, read on the forward strand.
TATCCTCAGCATACCGATGCAACAAAAGCTAGAGCAATCCACAGCAAGAAAATGTATCATGAAACACAATTTTATGAGTTACCTCTACCTGCCATAAGCTAGAACAGATCAATAAACAAACCTATTGTATTGGTACCGGTAGTAACATTTTAATTTAATTTTGCTTATGAAAAAAAAATATTAATTCCTTTTTTTTTTTTTTACATTAGGACTAACGTTAAGGTTTGGTCTCACCCATTTGTTGCAGTAGTCCGTTGGTGGGGCGCTACTGTTGTTGTTGTCTCTGCTGGTTATGTTGTTGTTGCTGCTGCTAGTGCGGCGGGCCTATATTACGGCGGCCCTCGCTGATGTTACTGCTGGTTACTGTTGTGGTCGATCCGGGTGCTAGTTCGGCGGGCCTATAATACGGCGGCCCTCGCTGATGTTCCTGCTGGTTACTGTTGTGATCGATCCGGGTGCTAGTGCGGCGGGCCTATAATACGGCGGCCCTCGCTGTTGTCACTGCTATGTTGTTGTTGTTGCTGAGGTTAGTGCTGCTTTTGTTGTTAAAAAAAGTGCTGCAATTATATTTGTTTCTCTTTTTTTTTTCGTTGCTCGCTTGCATTTAAAATTCAATTAGTTCTTAATTTATTTAAATAAACTATCAGTCAAGTTATTATTTCAATTTTATTTTAGTTTAAAAAGTGAAAAATGTGGAAGGCTTTAGATCTGAAAAGCTTTTTGCATAAAGTTGGTATAGTTTGACGTTATGCGCTACTAATTATGTGATCTGTACTCCTAGTGATGTGATGTGATGACTTTGTCGTCGCAATTTCGTTTATGCATGGTATGATTTCCCTTGACCCTTAGGCTCGGCTAATATTAGAAATCGTTTTATCGTTCTATCTGCTACCGTGTCTAGGACTGCAATGATTTATCCTTGCTAATTCAAAGCTTAAAACCAGAAGCGTTTGTACGACGTACGCACATACACAGATTGCTATAAGTCTCCGAAGATGCCAATCCGCAAAGTTTGAATCCACTTTTTATTTGTTATTTAAAGTTCTATACGAGAATAAGGTACTCGACACTTTTCATACTAACGTATGTATAGCTTTTTACACTTTTTCTCTGATGTGAATGATTAATTTTTTCTTATTTTCGTTGCACACAATTGTGATATTTTTGTATAATTGCTGCATTAAAAAAAAGCGAGGCCACACAACACTTTTTCCACTCAGTTACTTTATTTATCTTTTTTAGTTTAGCAATTTTATGCTGCGTTTTCGTCGCTTTCACACAGCATTGCAACGAACATTTTCTAACTTCTTTCTTCTGTTTCACGGCACCGTTTAATTTATTCTTTTCATGGTTCCGCAACCCACTAACACAACACGGGAAAATTTTTTTTCTGTCGCGACTGTTCACAGCAGAAGACTCATACGTTTTAAATCGTTTTAAATGCCTGCGACGCCGCTATGCCGAAAATCGTCAAGCAACGGCGACTGCGCAATGGAAAAGTTCCGCTACCCAGTCTGACGTGGCATGATTGTTGTCACTCGGGTTGGTGGTTGCCATCAGGGCTCGGACTTTTACTTTTATTTTAAATACCTTTTCACTACTACCGATCTTCGTAAAAGTACAGCACGCATTTCAAAACAAAAAAAGGATAATATATATTATTGAAACTAACGTCGAAGATATGACTTTGCTTTTTCATAGTTGATTTAATGAGCATCGCACGGTAGGAATTACTTAAAACACAAAGTACTGTAATTACGCTTTGATTTGAGGCATAAATAGAAATGATTTTAGTACTCTTACTTTTATTACTATTTCACTCAGTGGCTATTTTTATTGATGGTAAAATTTTTTTTTTCTATGGAACAAAATAAAATGCAAGAATGTTTGTACTGTTGAATTACTTCATAGAAGAGTTTATAGTTAAGAAAAAGCATACCTTATCAAAATAAATCAGATTATGGCACTATTAGGAGGCAGCATAAAGCGTAGTAGATTTTGGTAAGGGGCAGTAGGTATTAAAATTACTGCAATTTTGATCAAGTCCGAACCCTGAAGGCACGCTTTCGTTGGCGCGCAAAATAAGAAGGTTCTAGACCATGCGCTTGGTGTATTCACTTGGTGGTCCGCGGGACCCCACGTTACTGGGTTTGGAATAGGAGACACATGGAGCTCCCCATCCGACCTAGCCATTGACAACAATATTCCGATCTATAGGTTTCGTTGATAAAGCACATTTAAGCCTAATTATACCATACTTTACAAGTTGACTAATAATAGATTGCCATTTGCTGCTAAAATGTATTCTGGCAATATACCTAGTTTTACTCACGTTCGGTTGAAGATTTGATGTCAGCTGTGTTAAAGTCAGGGATCAGGACAGGATTCCATGTGTCTCCCACCCTGGGCAATATGGCGTTTTGGGGGCGTATCTTTCACTTTGGTGGTTTTGGAAATATATTGGTTTTTGTTTTTCGAGATATTGCATTACAAAAACGGCATTGTTTATTCCGTACATACTTTGTACTCGTTCACTTTTACCAACATAAATACTTTGAATTCATCCTACAAAGGGAAAACCCTTTCTGATGCCAATTGCCCATTTCCCTTTTTTTCTGACACTTGGGTTATCCGCAATTTAACTCTAGGCAGACCAAGAACACACCAAACACTTGTTTGTCTGGAAATTAAAAGTTCCGTTATTGGTGCCTTTTCCATTCTATGGGAATATTTGTGCTGCCACTTCAGCAAAAATCACGCACTTTCCCGTAGCTAAACGTCAAACTGGAAGGTGAATCAAAACTATCACCCAACCAACCGCATTGAACCAAATAAAAATGACTATCAATTGAAAGTAAACCATAACAATTTCATTTCTTGTAGTTTGCTTTGGAAAAGTTAAAATCAAAGCAACTACATGAGTAGGATTGAGTGCCCTGGCCATTACTTATGGTTTCGTAGACTATTTCCATAGAAGGGTGGTAAAGGTCTTCTGGTAAAACCAACGGATCACAACGATGTACAGAAAATTGGTTTATATCATTAACATACACTAAATCTAAGACTTTCCCAAACTTGTTAGCGGTAACATTTATTTGATTAAGGCAAAGATCGGAAATTCCATCTAAAAAGTCATTGTACCCCAGTTTGGACGGATTTGGAATAATGTTACCATCAGATATGTTTCACGATATATGAGTTAAGTTAAAATCACCCGAAACAATAATTGAATCTGAAGCTTTAGTCAAAAAGTTAACAGTTTTGAGCAGAGAGACATGTTGCATGTAAACTGAAAACTCTGATGCTGGGGGGATGTAGCAAACATATAAGTACATAGAGACGTTTTCTAGTTGAAGGCGGATGGATTTGAACTCAATGAAATCGATGTTAGGAATATTAACCTCTTCTGAAGGGATGGAGGAATGAAAGGCAAGTAGAACACCACCCCCGACTCTGTTCAAGCGATCATTTCTATATACTTGATATTCATTACATAAAAACTCTGAATTGAAAACATGAGGTTTTAGCCAAGTTTCGGTAAAAGCAATTACGTTATATTTACAATGAAAAGATTTCAAAAAGAGAGCAGTTAATTTGGTATTTAAACCTCTGACATTTTGATAAAAGATATTCACTTATTTAGTGCTCAGTTTTTTGACTCAACGTTATTACGAGAAATTTTCGCTACATTTTGAACATTCCTATTCGGTCTGTATTCAAACTCCCGCACAAGAGCCCCGGGAGGCCAAAAAGGCCTGTCCAAAAGAGTATCGAAAACTTTCCCAGATACATCAATCTTAAACGAAGACATACTTCTTTGATATGTGAAATTAAATTTTCTAACAGTTACGCTTTGATCTTTAACTTTAGAAGAAATATGGTACATCAAATCATCCTCGGTAGTGTCTGGATGGAACCTAGACACAAAAATAGATTTTTTGCGAGGAACCACAACCAGCTTACCAACGATTGGTTCAGACTCCATTGCAATAGTTGGAGGTTCCGGGTTTTTCCTAGTGGACATTTTTGAAGGGGCGTTCTTCGACGTTGCTCGGACAACCGTACTAGGAATTGGAGAAGCCAAATCGATAAGTTCAAGGGGTTGAGGCAAGTTCGGGACTGTTGAGGTAGTAGGGCGATCATCCGTACACCTGCACTTGTTTTCGCGATTATCAGGGCATTCCAAATGAGGCGAATTCTCCAAAGTTTCCAAGGTTTTGAAAATATTTTCATATGTTTGGAATTTTTCGGTCAGCAATGACAAATCTTTGCTTGTTTCAGAAAAACCGTTTCTGATATGCCTAAAGATTTTACAGAGATCAACTTCCGTCGACCGGCATTTGGAACAAGACCAGCGCAGGCCTTTTCCTTCGTTAAGCAGGTCACCTATTCTACCGGTTAACCCAGTGCACTTGGCGTGGACAAGTCCATCACACAGCCATCATGCTACAAAGCGTTCGGACTCGCCTTTTACCTGGCAGTTTGCTATCATGCACGACATTTTCGTATAAATACTTATATAAATTTATAAGAAAAATTATAAGTTAAAAAAAATTTAGCGGATTAAAGAAAAACAACCCTGACAGTTTAAATTACACAGTACTGAGCGAACAGTTTTAAACACACTGTATCTGACGTTCAACAAACCACGCAAAAAGGCTGCAACGAAAAAGAAATAAGAAAAGCAAGTCAGAGCACAACGACAATTGCAATATGAAATAAAGCCTTTCAATAGCAACAAATAAAATATGCAAAAAAACTCGGCACACACAAATTCAACAAGATGAATTTATAATAATGAATCACTATCAAAACTTTTTAACACTATTCACACCAAGTAGTGAAGCACAATTAGGTATTTATCTCTATTACCTTTAATTATAACTTTAGAATATCAAAGGTATTATTAATTTATTAAATATAATCACAGAGAAAAATATAAACAGAACTACACAGCTTGACGTTTGTTCGGTATGCTCCACTAACATTCACAAAATACAAAACTGTCATCGTTTCATGTCTCTCAATGTATCACAACGCTTCGAACATGCAAAGAAGATGGACCTCTGCATCAATTGTCTATCGAAGGGGAAGTGGCGGATTTAACATAGATTAAAATAGACATTTGCTGACTGGGCCCCCCAGGGCCGCTTCAGTAACATATACAATTTTATTTACGTTGTAATTAAAAAGAAGTATATATTTCTAAATATAAGCTTATCAACCCGTGCGATTTCTTAAAATACCAGAAAATTGCAAGAAGTTGGTTAGCCGAGTTTTTCATTCATTGCCGATAAACAGAATTCGTCCATGTTGCACTAGAATTACATCAATTGTGGAACTTTGAATGAAATATACAGTCAAGCATCTCATTATTCATTTTCAAAACTTACACTTTTCCACAGTTTTTGTTTTTTTTTTTAATCATTGTACAAATACTGCTTTAGGCCATTGGCATTGTTGAGTGCATAAAACTAAAAGTTTTTGTTTTAGAAGTGGCCTTTATTATAAGCAAATGTTCAAAAATCGTAAATATATAAAATGTGATGACTTCATCGTTTTTGACATATAACAATAATCCCAGCATTTTACATTTTGTATCAGCTGTGAAAACAATAGATATCAATGAATTGATAATAATTGACAGTAATTTCTAATAATTGACAATTATTTAATAATATTTGTGTTAGGTGATGCGAGTTAATTCTTAATAAATATTGATGATGATGATAAAGTTGAGGAAAAATGAGATACTAGAATTTTTTTCTCATGACACGCAATTCAAAAGTGTCGGTAAGGTAGCATTCGACGGGAGAGCAATTGCGCTGCATGGACAGCTACAGTCGCTGCGTGTTGGTTAGTTAGATTTGGTTAGATCCTATTGACAGACAGATGCGTCCTGCTATCCTGGGTTTAAAGTCAATTTTGTTTGTAACAACATTAACCTAATCAGAAAGGGCCGTGAAAGACTAATATCAGCTTTGGCAGTGTTTCGGAACTCAGCTTACTCTGCCTCGCCTAATCAAAGTGAGTTCTCTTATGACAAAACTGTCATTTTTTTTAATGTACTTTCCATAAACGCGCGAGAGCGATGGTTATGGCTTACCGGGTAAAATTTGGACGGGCGAAAACTTTTTACTATTATAAAAAAAGTCCGAAAAAAATAAGAGTAGATTCGAAACAAGAAAAGACAAAGAAAAACATAAGCTCGAAGAGTAAATCTGACTCACCAGTAAGAGACTATCGACATGCAGCAATTATGTTTATTATATATAAACGATATTAAAGATTGTCTTAAACATTGCAAGATAAGACTCCTTGCGGATGATGCTCTGCTAACTATAAGCACTCCGTCTATATCTGAGGCATTAAATAAAGTACAAGAAGATTTAAATTCTATATGTAAATGGCTATGTCAAAATAAGCTCAAAATTAATACGAATAAAACAAAATGCATGGTACTGAGGAAACAATCTACCGAAGTGTATAATGTAGCCATAAATATTGCAAATATCCCGATACAAAGAGTGACGGAAATAAAATATTTGGGAGTACTAACGGACGACAAACTAAAGTTTGATGAGCATTTGGTAAACTATCTGAAAAGATAGGTTTTATGTTTCGGTCATGTAAATATGTTCGGTCAAGTAGAATTTATTTGAATTAGTTTAGCTTATCTAATAACCACTTTGTGATATCTTTAAAATCTTTATAAAAATTTCTGTGCTACCTATAAAAGCAACCATTTGGTTGCCATGGCAATTCTCTTGTTCTTCTTTGTTAACAGTAAAATTGCTCGTGCTAATTTGATAATTTTCTTCAAATATTTCAACAAAAGAAGTATTTTTCCTATTTTCAGCGTACCTTAATCAAGTTTCTTGCCATTTACATACAGGGGTGCGTTTATGTGAACTTCCACCTCGCTTGAGCGCTGTAGTTATCGTAGCTTTGCCTTATTTTGAAAATGTTATAAAAGTTATCTTATAATTGATATTCGAGAAAAATGAAAACGATTTTCCCGGCAATGGTTGGGTTTACATGTTGGGAAGTCACGGGCTTCTCATCAGACCGCTTTTAGACACTTGGGTGCGAACCAGAGTCAAGGCCAGGATGCTGCAATGTAGGCGCGTTATCGAAATTTTGTTGGGTTTGCGGTTCACCTGTAGGCCTATTATCACCCATATATGTTCATAACTTACGCAATATTTACAAAGAAAATTAATAAATTCAACTTTTTGTTAAAAGAAAATTGCAAAGTTCAGGTACGTAAATAAATGTAAACAAAACTAATTAAAAATAAAAATTGGTGGCAGGTATAATATCATAAACCTCCTCAGAGATTTTTACGTCGAGCTTCTCTTCCTACAAATTTTATTTATTTTTTTATTTTATTTTATTTTTTTATTAGTCTTTTTACTTAGATTACCTCTTTGAGATCGAAAATTATTACATTTATAGTTCATCTAAATATTATCTAATAGGTAGAGCCTTACAATAAGTAAATAATAATTTTTTAAATTTTAAAATTTTGCGGTCTTTGATATTACTTGGTCATTATATTCTCTTATTCCCTCATAAAATACGCTTTTTTTCACAAGATCTTACAAAAGGCAATTTAAAGTCGTTCATATTTCTAGTTTGATAACTATGAATGTCATTATTACATCTCACACGGATTTTGATATAATTTGGCAGGTTACCTAATTTCATGTTGTGTATGAATTTCAATGTGTGGTATTTAACAATTTGCTTCACACCAGTTCAAGCTGTCAAGCAGTTCCTGGATTGGCGTATCGAAGCGTTTTCTGAGTATGACTTTGTTTTGCTTTATCTGTAGCTTATATATTTTTGAGGAGACCAAAGTGAATAGAATCGTGGGACAATATATAAAGTGAGGTCCCATAATAGACCTATAAACGATGTATATTGAAACGATTTTTCGTCATCCCTTGTCAAATTTGGTTTTGAGACAAACAAGGGATGACGAAAAATCGTTCCAATATACATCAATTACTCACCCTGTCGGAAAAACAAGAAAGCAAAATAAAACCTATAAACCATGTTTTTTTAGTACTTGCTAAAAAATTATTATTTACTTATTGTAAGGCTCTACCTATTAGATAATATTTAGATGAACTATAAATGTAATAATTTTCGATCTCAAAGAGGTAATCTAAGTAAAAAGACTAATAAAAAAATAAAATAAAATAAAAAAATAAATAAAATTTGTAGGAAGAGAAGCTCGACGTAAAAATCTCTGAGGAGGTTTATGATATTATACCTGCCACCAATTTTTATTTTTAATTAGTTTTGTTTACATTTATTTACGTACCTGAACTTTGCAATTTTTTTTTAACAAAAAGTTTAATTTATTAATTTTCTTTGTAAATATTGCGTAAGTTATGAACATATATGGGTGATAATAGGCCTACAGGTGAACCGCAAACCCAACAAAATTTCGATAACGCGCCTACATTGCAGCATCCTGGCCTTGACTCTGGTTCGCACCCAAGTGTCTAAAACCGGTCTGATGAGAAGCCCGTGGCTTCCCAACATGTAAACCCAACCATTGCCGGGAAAATCGTTTTCATTTTTCTCGAACATCAATTATAAGATAACTTTTATAACATTTTCAAAATAAGGCAAAGCTACGATAACTACAGCGCTCAAGCGAGGTGGAAGTTCACATAAACGCACCCTTGTATGTAAATGGCAGGAAACTTGATTAAGGTACGCTGAAAATAGGAAAAATACTTCTTTTGTTGAAATATTTGAAGAAAATTATCAAATTAGCACGAGCAATTTTACTGTAAACAAAGAAGAACAAGAGAATTGCCATGGCAACCAAATGGTTGCTTTTATAGGTAGCCCAGAAATTTTAATAAAGATTTTAAAGATATCACAAAGTGGTTATTAGATAAGCTAAACTAATGCAAATAAATTCTACTTGAAATTATGCGTTTTAAACAATAATTTGCGGCAACTAATTTCTCTTATTTATTTATTTATGATATATGTTTCTATAGCATCACCATATATGTAATCTTACTTATATTATAAATGCGTAAGTTTGTGAGTGAGTGAGTGTGTTTGAACCGTTTTCACGCCCAAACTACAAAACCGCTCTGTACGAAGTTTTGCACACTTATTTCCCGATGTCTCGGATAGGTACCAAGTTTCATGAAATCTCAATACCTCACATAGTTATGGAGTTCGGGGCACTAATGTGACCCAACTAGCCCAAAAATGTATTTTATCCAATGAATTGATGCAATTTGGTGCCCTAAAACCTTAAAATGTGCATACAATATTGGTATCAAACGAATGGGGAAGGCCACAGTATTCTTTTGGACCCTGCAATATTTCCATAACTTTATTGATAACTGAGCTATCGGTCAAAATGTAAAAGCCCTGAAACCTCTAAATTTTGCATTAAATAGGGATATGACACGAAACGGAAAGGCCAAAGATTCATATGGACTTCTCGATATTTCAATAAACTAACCGATACTGCTATGTTTCGTTATATAAGTTAATCGATAACTGAGTTATCGGTCAAAACGTGACTAAAAAATTCATCGCCACAGCTACAAAAATACTTTTAAAAACTAATTGCTATGATTTTAATAACTTTCGTTACTATACATCAAGGCGAATTCATATAAGGTGAGAGCAAGGCTAATTTAGCATGTTCAGAAATGTCAGATCAAAAGAAAATAACGTTCATGTAATGAATTCGCCTTGCTATACATACAATACCAATTTTATTTTGCGTTTTCGTTACTTTTTCTGTCATTTAGGGAAACCAGATTCAAGACTACAACGACGGTGCGGCATCTGTCAAATTATTTTTATACATGTTCTTATGTGGAGGAATCTTTTGGGCACAACACGACAAATCGGCAATCAATAATGAATGCCGCTGTCGCCAGAATAGATCTATTTCTAATTTGACAGCAACGCCCGTGCAATATATATGCAAATTGCTTTAAATATGTGTTGAAATTGATTAGTTTTATGTTTTTTGTTACACATGCAATACTTTTTTCTACATTTTTTTGCTGTTGTTTGAGCTAATGCAGAACTGTCGTTGCCGCTTTCATTATTATCATGTCGTCGGTGCTTGGCGGCAATTATCGTCAAGCTTCGATTTCTCCGTTGTCGTTTGCAGTCGTCGTTTTGAATGTCGGCCGGGCTATTGTCGTCGTTAATAAATATGAGTAAATCGTCACCTCTCAAACATAAAATCAAATACTTTGAATGAATTTTTTGTAACGTTTGAGCAAGATAGTTGTGCAATTTAAAAATATTGATATCGTTTCTGCGCAAAATATCCTCTTAGTAAGTTTAGCAATTCTTCATATTTTGGTTGCTTCGCTGTTTCGTAAAAATTAAACTTTTATGAGTGTTTATATAATAATACAATTTATGAAGCTCTTACGGTTTGTTCTGTATGTATCTCTTCTTCAATTTGATCTGAAAAATAATTAATAGCTTTGGCTTTTCTTTAGAATCCTGTATTAGAAGCTGGTGCTCTGTGTGAATTTAATTGTTTACAAGTGCTGCTAAGAAATTTTTAATATTTGGTGTGTAACCTGATTATTTAAGGTTTTTTTTATATCTTTATTTTAGGGACATTTGAAATTTAAAACTTATCTGTTTGATAAATAAAAATGTTTTCAAAAGAAGCTTAGTTATTTTGCTTATTTCTTTGATGCGAACGGAGCCGCGGGGTGAATGCTAGTAGTAACTAAACTTATTAAAATCATAGCAATTAGTTTTTAAAAGTATTTTTGTAGATATGGCGATGAATTTTTTTAGTCACGTTTTGACCGATAACTCAGTTATCGATTAACTTATATAACGAAACATAGCAGTATCGGTTAGTTTATTGAAATAACGAGAAGTCCATATGAATCTTTGGCCATTCCGTTTCGTGTCATATCCATATTTAATACAAATTTAGAGGTCTCAGGGCTTTTACATTTTGACCGATAACTCAGTTATCTATTAATTTATCGAAATATTGAAATGTCCAAACGAAACCTGTGGCCTTCCCCTTTCGTTTGATACCCATATTGTATGCAAATTTAGGCGTTTTGGGGCAACCACATTCTGACCGATAACTCAGTTATCGATTAATTGATCGAAATATTGCAGAGTCCAATGCAGAGAGGGTAAATGCTAGTATTCAATAATTTGGGAGTTTTATGTCCTCACGATCAATATTGCAGCATTTGAATTTGATTGTTTTATTATTGCATACACCGCACCCTGTATGGTTTGTGTGTGTGTCTAGATTCGGAGTAAGCTGCGCTACTATGTAGTAGAGATATACTATGACCCGCATTTAGTTTTAAGAGGACAATAGTGCATTATTTACAATCACCACATAGCACAACAAGACAGTGGGATGATAGACATATGTATATACTAGCATTTACCCGCGGCTCCGCTCGCATCAAAGAATCAAGCAAAATAACTAAGCTTCTTTTGAAAACATTTTTATTTATCAAATAGATAAGTTTTAAAGTTCACATGTTCCTTAAAATAATGATATACAAAAAACCTTAAATAATCAGGTTACACACCAAATATTAAACATTTCTTAGCAGCACTTGTAAACAAATAAATTCACACAGAGCACCAACTTCAAATACAGGATTCTAAACAAAAGCCAGAGCTATTAATGATTTTTCAGATCAAATTGAAGAAGAGATACATACAGAACAAACCGCAAGAGCTTCTTAAATTGTATTAATATATAAACACTCATAAAAATTTAATTTTTACGAAACAGCGAAGCAACCAAAATATGAAGAATTGCTAAACTTGCTAAAAGGATATTTTCCGCAGAAAAGATATCAATATCTTTAAAATGCACAACTATTTTGCTCAAACGTTACAAAAAATTCATTCAAAATATTTGATTTTATGTTTGACAGGTGACGATTTACTCATATTTATTACCGACGACAATAACCCGGCCCACATTCAAAGCGACGACTGCGAACGACAACCCCTGAATTTGCATACAATATGGGTATAAAACGAAAGGGGAAGGTCACAGGATTCTTTTGGACTCTGCAATATTTCGATAACTTTATCGATAACTGAGTTATCGGTCAAAACGTGACTAAAAAATTCATCGCCATATCTACAAAAATATTTTTAAAAACTAATTGCTATGATTTTAATAACTTTCGTTACTATACATCAAGGCGAATTCATATAAGGTGAGAGCAAGGCTAATTTAGCATGTTCAGAAATGTCAGATCAAAAGAAAATAACGTTCATGTAATGAATTCGCCTTGCTATACATACAATACCAATTTTATTTTGCGTTTTCGTTACTTTTTCTGTCATTTAGGGAAACCAGATTCAAGACTACAACGACGGTGCGGCATCTGTCAAATTATTTTTATACATGTTCTTATGTGGAGGAATCTTTTGGGCACAACACGACAAATCGGCAATCAATAATGAATGCCGCTGTCGCCAGAATAGATCTATTTCTAATTTGACAGCAACGCCCGTGCAATATATATGCAAATTGCTTTAAATATGTGTTGAAATTGATTAGTTTTATGTTTTTTGTTACACATGCAATACTTTTTTCTACATTTTTTTGCTGTTGTTTGAGCTAATGCAGAACTGTCGTTGCCGCTTTCATTATTATCATGTCGTCGGTGCTTGGCGGCAATTATCGTCAAGCTTCGATTTCTCCGTTGTCGTTTGCAGTCGTCGTTTTGAATGTCGGCCGGGCTATTGTCGTCGTTAATAAATATGAGTAAATCGTCACCTCTCAAACATAAAATCAAATACTTTGAATGAATTTTTTGTAACGTTTGAGCAAGATAGTTGTGCAATTTAAAAATATTGATATCGTTTCTGCGCAAAATATCCTCTTAGTAAGTTTAGCAATTCTTCATATTTTGGTTGCTTCGCTGTTTCGTAAAAATTAAACTTTTATGAGTGTTTATATAATAATACAATTTATGAAGCTCTTACGGTTTGTTCTGTATGTATCTCTTCTTCAATTTGATCTGAAAAATAATTAATAGCTTTGGCTTTTCTTTAGAATCCTGTATTAGAAGCTGGTGCTCTGTGTGAATTTAATTGTTTACAAGTGCTGCTAAGAAATTTTTAATATTTGGTGTGTAACCTGATTATTTAAGGTTTTTTTTATATCTTTATTTTAGGGACATTTGAAATTTAAAACTTATCTGTTTGATAAATAAAAATGTTTTCAAAAGAAGCTTAGTTATTTTGCTTATTTCTTTGATGCGAACGGAGCCGCGGGTGAATGCTAGTAGTAACTAAACTTATTAAAATCATAGCAATTAGTTTTTAAAAGTATTTTTGTAGATATGGCGATGAATTTTTTTAGTCACGTTTTGACCGATAACTCAGTTATCGATTAACTTATATAACGAAACATAGCAGTATCGGTTAGTTTATTGAAATAACGAGAAGTCCATATGAATCTTTGGCCATTCCGTTTCGTGTCATATCCATATTTAATACAAATTTAGAGGTCTCAGGGCTTTTACATTTTGACCGATAACTCAGTTATCTATTAATTTATCGAAATATTGAAATGTCCAAACGAAACCTGTGGCCTTCCCCTTTCGTTTGATACCCATATTGTATGCAAATTTAGGCGTTTTGGGGCAACCACATTCTGACCGATAACTCAGTTATCGATTAATTGATCGAAATATTGCAGAGTCCAATGCAGAGAGGGTAAATGCTAGTATTCAATAATTTGGGAGTTTTATGTCCTCACGATCAATATTGCAGCATTTGAATTTGATTGTTTTATTATTGCATACACCGCACCCTGTATGGTTTGTGTGTGTGTCTAGATTCGGAGTAAGCTGCGCTACTATGTAGTAGAGATATACTATGACCCGCATTTAGTTTTAAGAGGACAATAGTGCATTATTTACAATCACCACATAGCACAACAAGACAGTGGGATGATAGACATATGTATATACTAGCATTTACCCGCGGCTCCGCTCGCATCAAAGAATCAAGCAAAATAACTAAGCTTCTTTTGAAAACATTTTTATTTATCAAATAGATAAGTTTTAAAGTTCACATGTTCCTTAAAATAATGATATACAAAAAACCTTAAATAATCAGGTTACACACCAAATATTAAACATTTCTTAGCAGCACTTGTAAACAAATAAATTCACACAGAGCACCAACTTCAAATACAGGATTCTAAACAAAAGCCAGAGCTATTAATGATTTTTCAGATCAAATTGAAGAAGAGATACATACAGAACAAACCGCAAGAGCTTCTTAAATTGTATTAATATATAAACACTCATAAAAATTTAATTTTTACGAAACAGCGAAGCAACCAAAATATGAAGAATTGCTAAACTTGCTAAAAGGATATTTTCCGCAGAAAAGATATCAATATCTTTAAAATGCACAACTATTTTGCTCAAACGTTACAAAAAATTCATTCAAAATATTTGATTTTATGTTTGACAGGTGACGATTTACTCATATTTATTACCGACGACAATAACCCGGCCCACATTCAAAGCGACGACTGCGAACGACAACCCCTGAATTTGCATACAATATGGGTATAAAACGAAAGGGGAAGGTCACAGGATTCTTTTGGACTCTGCAATATTTCGATAACTTTATCGATAACTGAGTTATCGGTCAGAATGTGGTCGCCCAAAAACCCTTGAATTTGCATACGATATGGATATCAAACGAAAGGGGAACTGCACAGTATTCTTTTGGGCACTGCAATATTTCGATAGCTTTATCGATAACTGAGTTATCGGCCAGATTGGGGTAGCCCAAAAACCCCTGAATTTGCATACAATATGGATATCAAACGAAAGGGTAAGGCTACAGTGTTCGTTTGGACTCTGCAATATTTCGATCAATTAATCGATAACTGAGTTATCGGTCAGAATGTGGTTGCTCCAAAACCCCTGGACTTGCGTACAATATGGATATCAAACGAAAGGGGAAGGTCACAGGATTATTTTGGATTCTGCAATATTTCGATAAATTAATCGATAACCGAGCTATCGGTCAAAATGTAAAAGCCCTGAAACCTCTAAATTTTGCATTAAATATGGATATGACACGAAACGGAAAGGCCAAAGATTCATATGGACTTCTCGATATTTCAATAAACTAACCGATACTGCTATGTTTCGTTATATAAGTTAATCGATAACTGAGTTATCGGTCAAAACGTGACTAAAAAATTCATCGCCACATCTACAAAAATACTTTTAAAAACTAATTGCTATGATTTTAATAACTTTCGTTACTATACATCAAGGCGAATTCATATAAGGTGAGAGCAAGGCGAATTTAGCATGTTCAGAAATGTCAGATCAAAAGAAAATAACGTTCATGCAATGAATTCGCCTTGCTATACATACAATACCAATTTTATTTTGCGTTTTCGTTACTTTTTCTGTCATTTAGGGAAACCAGATTCAAGACGACAACGACGGTGCGGCATCTGTCAAATTATTTTTATACATGTTCTTATGTGGAGGAATCTTTTGGGCACAACACGACAAATCGGCAATCAATAATGAATGCCGCTGTCGCCAGATTAGATCTATTTCTAATTTGACAGCAACGCCCGTGCAATATATATGCAAATCGCTTTAAATATGTGTTGAAATTGATTAGTTTTATGTTTTTTTTACACATGCAATACTTTTTTCTACATTTTTTTGCTATTGTTTGAGCTAATGCAGAACTGTCGTTGCCGCTTTCATTATTATCATGTCGTCGGTGCTTGGCGGCAATTATCGTCAAGCTTCGGTTTCTCCGTTGTCGTTTGCAGTCGTCGTTTTGAATGTCGGCCGGGCTATTGTCGTCGTTAATAAATATGAGTAAATCGTCACCTCTCAAACATAAAATCAAATACTTTGAATGAATTTTTTGTAACGTTTGAGCAAAATAGTTGTGCAATTTAAAAATATTGATATCGTTTCTGCGCAAAATATCCTCTTAGTAAGTTTAGCAATTCTTCATATTTTGGTTGCTTCGCTGTTTCGTAAAAATTAAACTTTTATGAGTGTTTATATAATAATACAATTTATGAAGCTCTTACGGTTTGTTCTGTATGTATCTCTTCTTCAATTTGATCTGAAAAATAATTAATAGCTTTGGCTTTTGTTTAGAATCCTGTATTAGAAGCTGGTGCTCTGTGTGAATTTAATTGTTTACAAGTCCTGTAAACAAATAAATTCAAAACAGAGCACCAACTTCTAATACAGGATTCTAAACAAAAGCCAGAGCTATTAATGATTTTTCAGATCAAATTGAAGAAGAGATACATACAGAACAAACCGCAAGAGCTTCTTAAATTGTATTAATATATAAACACTCATAAAAATTTAATTTTTACGAAACAGCGAAGCAACAAAAATATGAAGAATTGCTAAACTTGCTAAAAGGATATTTTCCGCAGAAACGATATCAATATCTTTAAAATGCACAACTATTTTGCTCAAACGTTACAAAAAATTCATTCAAAATATTTGATTTTATGTTTGACAGGTGACTATTTACTCATATTTATTACCGACGACAATAACCCGGCCCACATTCAAAGCGACGACTGCGAACGACAACGGCGAAAGACCGAAGCTTGACGATAATTGCCGTCAAGCACCGACGACATGACAATAATGAAAGCGGCAACGACAGTTCTGCATGAGCTCAAACAACAGCAAAAAAAATTTAGAAAAAAGTATTGCATGTGTAAAAAAAACATAAAACTAATCAATTTCAACACATATTTAAAGCAATTTGCGTATATATTGCACGACCGTCGCTGTCAAATTAGAAATAGATCTAATCTGGCGACAGCGGCATTCATTATTGATTGCCGATTTGTCGTGTTGTGGCAAAGAAATTCATCCACATAAGAACATGTGTAAAAATAATTTGACAGATGCCGCACCGTCGTTGTCGTCTTGAATCTGTTTTCCCTAAATGACAGAAAAAGTACCGAAAAAGTACGCAAAATAAAATTGGTGTTGTATGTATAGCAAGGCGAATTCATTACATGAACGTTATTTTCTTTTGATCTGACATTTCTGAACATGCTAAATTCGCCTTGCTCTCACCTTATATGAATTCGCCTTGATGTATAGTAACGAAAGTTATTAAAATCATAGCATTTAGTTTCTAAAAGTATTTCTGTAGATGTGGCGATGAATTTTTTAGTCGAGTTTTGACCGATAACTCAGTTATCGATTAACTTATATAACGAAACATAGCAGTATCGGTTGGTTTATTGAAATATCGAGAAGTCCATATGAATCTTTGGCCTTTCCGTTTCGTGTCATATCCATATTTAATGCAAATTTAGAGGTTTCAGGGCTTTTACTTTTTGACCGATAGCTCGGTTATCGATTAATTTATCGAAATATTGCAGAGTCCAAAATAATCCTGTGACCTTCCCCTTTCGTTTGATATCCATATTGTATGCAAATTCAGGGGTTTTTGGGCTACCCCATTCTGGTCGATAACTCAGTAGCCCAAACTGTCAATAGACAACGGCGAAAGACCGAAGCTTGATGATAATTGCCGCCAAGCACCGACGACATGATAATAATGAAAGCGGCAACGACAGTTCTGCATTAGCTCAAACAACAGCAAAAAAATTTAGAAAAAAGTATTGCATGTGTACATGTGGGTTTTGGAGCAATCACATTCTGACCGATAACTCAGTTATCGATTAATTGATAGAAATATTGCAGAGTCCAAAAGAATACTGTAGCCTTCCCATTTCGTTTGATATCCATATTGTATGCAAATTCAGGGGTTTTTGGGCTACCCCATTCTGACCGATAACTCAGTAGCCCAAACTGTCAATAGACAACGGCGAAAGACCGAAGCTTGATGATAATTGCCGCCAAGCACCGACGACATGATAATAATGAAAGCGGCAACGACAGTTCTGCATTAGCTCAAAGAACAGCAAAAAAATGTAGAAAAAAGTATTGCATGTGTACATGTGGGTTTTAGAGCAATCACATTCTGACCGATAACTCAGTTATCGATTAATTGATCGAAATATTGCAGAGTCCAAAAGAATACTGTAGCCTTCCCCTTTCGTTTGATATCCATATTGTATGCAAATTCAGGGGGTTTTGGGCTACCCCATTCTGACCGATAACTCAGTAGCCCAAACTGTCAATAGACAACGGCGAAAGACCGAAGCTTGATGATAATTGCCGCCAAGCACCGACGACATGATAATAATGAAAGCGGCAGCGACAGTTCTGCATTAGCTCAAACAACAGCAAAAAAATGTAGAAAAAAGTATTGCATGTGTAAAAAAAAACATAAAACTAATCAATTTCAACAAATATTTAAAGCAATTTGCATATATATTGCACGACCGTCGCTGTCAAATTAGAAATAGATCTAATCCGACAGTGGCATTCATTATTGATTGCCGATTTGTCGTGTTGTGGCAAAGAAATTCATCCACATAAGAACATGTGTAAAAATAATTTGACAGATGCCGCACCGTCGTTGTCGTCTTGAATCTGTTTTCCCTAAATGACAGAAAAAGTACCGAAAACGCAAAATAAAATTGGTATTGTATGTATAGCAAGGCGAATTCATTACATGAACGTTATTTTCTTTTGATCTGACATTTCTGAACATGTTAAATTCGCCTTGCTATCACCTTATATGAATTCGCCTTGATGTATAGTAACTAAACTTATTAAAATCATAGCAATTAGTTTTTAAAAATATTTTTGTAGATATGGCGATGAATTTTTTAGTCACGTTTTGACCGATAACTCAGTTATCGATTAACTAACACAACGAAACATAGCAGTATCGGTTAGTTTATTGAAATATCGGGAAGTCAATACGAATCTTCGGCCTTTCCGTTTCGTGTCATATCCATATTTAATGCAATTTTTAGAGGTATCAGGGCTTTTACTTTTTGACCGATAGCTCGGTTATCGATTAATTTATCGAAATATTGCAGAGTCCAAAATAATCCTGTGACCTTCCCCTTTCGTTTGATATCCATATTGTATGCAAATTCAGGGGTTTTTGGGCTACCCCATTCTGGTCGATAACTCAGTTATCGATAAAGCTATCGAAATATTGCAGTGTCCAAAAGAATACTGTGCCCTTCCCCTTTCGTTTGATATCCATATTGTATGCAAATTCAGGGGTTTTGGGCGACCCCATTCTGACCGATAACAAAGTTATCGATAAAGTTATCGAAATATTGTAGGCTCCAAAAGAATACTGTGGCCTTCCCCTTTCGTTTGATACCAATATTGTATGCACATTTTAAGGCTTTAGGGCACCAAATTGCATAAATTCATTGGATAAAATACATTTTTGGGCTAGTTGGGTCACATTAGTGCCCATAACTCCATAACCATGTGAGGTATTGAGATTTCATGAAACTTGTTACCTATCCGAGAAATCGGGAAATAAGTGTGCAAAATTTTGTACAGATCGGTTCTGTAGTTTGGGCGTGAAAACGGTTCAAACACACTCACTCACTAAGATATATGCAAAATGTATGGGTGTGTAAAGACCCTGCAAAAACAGTACGGGTAAAATGATTAGTCAATTTACCCGGAGCCATACCGAAAGTTTCCGTATTTCTCCCATCACATTTTTAAGAGCATCGGTAGACTTTTTGACCGTTTCTTTTCTCACGTTCCTGTATGTGTGGTTTTACATCTCGCTCATTCTCATTTATTTTGCGCTAAGTTAAACATACAGCTGCACTGCTCACACCTACAGTACTGTACTGTCACATCTACTAGTCATATGAATAGTTATATAACTCCAATTTTTAAAGGGAATTTACGGCTTCTATGACCGGCATATAATGGGAAAAATTACTGAAATTTTACCCTCATGAATATGACTATTTTACTATTATATTGACGACCACTTTACATTGATTTCAACAGCATACTTACGGAAATTTTAGCAGTATTTAGAACGTAATTTTACCTGTATAATGACAGCAATTTTACGGTAAAATTATGGTCATTTTACTGAAAGGTTTACCTATCCCAAATTGTAATAAAACTCATAATTTTGTATAATGTATAGTTTAATACAAAGCTTATAAATATATAGTTGAACTCAACATCTTTTTAGTGTTTTATTATATTAATATTTATAATGTTTTATCTTTTTAGTATTTTATTTTATTCATTTTATCATTTTAGTATTTTATTATATTTATATTTATCTTAGTATTTTATTATATTTATTTTATTTTATCTTTTTAGTATATTATTATATTTATATTGTTTTATTTTATCATTTTAGTATTTTATTATATTTATATTGTTTTATCTTTTTTGTATTTCACTACATTTATTTGAAAAGGCACTTAGTATTTAAAACTGAAAAATAAACATAAATTCAGTCTTTTAAAAACGGGCTTAAGTATGTTAACTTTAGAACAAAAAATAAAAAAGTTATTCACAACCATTTTATGGTATATATTTATTTGATTAAACAATGTGGTTGTGACAATAAGACCAAGTCTTTTATAGCACATCATCTGTTTTTAAGAACAAAAATTAATTAATAAAAACATAATATAACGAAAAGTAGCCTTAATATCTAATGTTCAGTTTAGTTTAATTAATGAAAAATTTGAAGCTTAATACTTATTACAAGATAAATATATTTTCAGCCTGAATTACAAATTTAATTTCAAGTAATAAACACATTTTTGTTTGGTAAGAAAGAAAGAAGAAAAGAACAGTATAAAGATATAGTTATGCAGTTATGTTCCAATCACATACATCATGCTGAGCTGAAGTACTCATAGATCACCCTTTTGTAATTGCTCCCACTCAAAGCACCCTTGATAGAATCAGGAATAGAGTTCCAGAGCCTAACGGCATTTACAAAAAATAGTCTTGACGAGGACAAGTAATGATATTTGGGAATTATTAAATTACGATGCCTACAAGACTTGGAAAATTTTAGCTTTTCATATAGATATTGAGGTTCTTTGAATTCAATAAGTTTGAACATGTAAATACAGTTTCGAGCCGCGATGTAATCGAATATACTGCATCCAAGGACTTTGCACTTAAACGGAGAGATGTGATCGTATTTTCTTAGACCATAGACATAACGCGTGATATTGTTGAAAGCAACATCAACTTTATGACGGGAAGCAGAATCAAATTGGCCATAGACGAGATCGGAATACGTTAGGTGTGGTACAATCAGTTGGATAGCTAGCTTCTTTCTAGTTTCAAGTGGGGTAAACGCGGCAGTCATTCGCAATCTTCGTAACACAATATAAACATTGGATACTATTTTATTAACGTGATCGACACAGTTCAACTTTGAATTTAACACAAATCCCAAGTTTTTAATCTTGTTTGTAAACGAGAGAGCGGTATTGTCAACATATAGCTTGGGGATTGACTCAGACTGGATAACATTGTTACTAATTGGCAGCACATATGACTTTTTGGCATTTAAACTGAGACAGTTATCACGCGCCCATTTCGAAATTGCTGATAAATCACTATTTATTTTAGAACACAAATCCTCAATGAGACCAACACGGTTAGACAAATACAATTGGACATCATCGGCATATGCATGAACATTTACATACTGACACACAGAGAACACATCATTGACAAACATACTAAATACATAGAAGAGGGCCCAGTACAGAGCCTTGTGGTACGCCAGAGGAAACAATACAAGATTTAGATGCAGAACCTTTGCAAATCACTTTTTGGGATCTTCCTGTCAAGTAACTGGCCATAAGCTTCACTGAGCTGTCAGAAAAACCAAAGTAATATTCAAGTTTCTTACAAAGAAGACTATGGTTGACACAATCGAATGCCTTGGAAAAATCAAGGAGGCATAGAAGCGTCAATTCACCATTATCATAACGGATTCTTATATCATCCAGAATTTTTACCATTGCAGTAGAACAGATGTGATTAGTTCTAAATCCTGATTGAACTGGACTTATCAGTTTGTTGTCTTGAGCGTATTTTGAAATTTAGGCTGCCATCAATGACTCACACACTTTTGCAAAGGCAGATAAAATGCTAATTCGTCTATAGTTACTCGGTTCAACAGCTGCCTTTACTTTGGCAATAGGAGTAATTAATGCCTTTTTCCATTCCGTTGGGAAATATGAAGTTGTAGAACAGTGATTTATGATATGTGTGAGAGTTCCAAGAATGAATGGCAACGCAAGTTTTACAAACTTTAAGGATACTCCGTCCTCTCCGATCGCATTAGACTTGATGCCCATGAGAGCTTTATAAACGTTGTGCTCAGACACAACCTCAAACTCTTATTTTTTATCCGGTGTAAACATGCTTGTGAAGTTCTGAGATACAGGACCGCCCTGATATTTACTACAGCTAACGAAGTAATCGTTTAAACTGTCTGGGTCAACCTGGCATACTGATTGCGTTTTTCCATGTATATTTAGGTTTCTTTGATTACGCCATAGGTCTTTAGATGGAATTGATGGATTTAGTTTACTCCGACAGTACTTCTGCTTGGATTCGCGGGCAATGATGGTGGCTCTATTTCGGGCAATCTTGTACTGTGACCATGCAAGGTCCGTTCCGCTCCTCTTCCACTTAGTGTAAAGCCTATTCCGTGCTTTAATGGCTGACCTTACTTTGCTGGTGTACCAAGGAACGCAGTTAGCAGAAAAACTAGCTTTTCGTAGCGGAACATGCTTGTCATAAAGCATACAAATTATTTTATTTAAAAACTCCAGCTTTTTATCTACCGTCGCAATAAACCAACACTAGGTCCAGTCAACATTAGACAGATCAACAAACAACACATCAACATTTACACATTTGAAATCACGATATTCAATAGTAGTAGTGTAGGCCGGACAGTTGAACATGACATCGAGCGTGCAAAAAATTAAGTCATGGTCAGAAATGAAGCTTATTTGATCAAATTTAAGAACATGTTCAGGACTCGACGTAATGATGAGGTCTACCAAGCTTGGGGTCGAATTTGGGGAATATCGTGTTGGTATATCTTTATTAATTATAGTAAGACCTGCAGCTGAGACATGATCAAGCAATTTATTTGAATAAGAGTCATTGAGTAGAATATTAACATTAAAATCACCACATATAAGAAAGCGTTCGAAATCAATTAAGAACAAAGCCAGATCATTAAAAAACAAATCTAACAGGAAACATTTATGAGGATTGTACACACAAGATACTAATATTTTTTGATAGTTATCCGAAACTTCAGCAATTATATACTCCGTATCAGAGCTATTTGATTCTGCTAAGATATTGATTTTTAAGGAGGTTTTGCGGTATATGGCAACACCTCCTCCCTTTTTGGTTTTACGATCAACACGCGTTAGGCTATAGTTGGGGATACTGTAGTAGAAATCGGAAATATCAGGAGAAAACCAGGTTTCAGAGACGCAAATAATATCTACATTCGATTTCTCAAAAGTATCCCTAACGTGGTCTAGTTTCTCCGCATTTAAGCTACGGGCATTAAAATGCACTACACTCAGTCCTTTGGATTGCTTGCATAAAATATTTATAAGAGCCTTGTGGGAGTAATTTATGCTGTAGGCGGATTTCCTACAGAGGTTTAAGACCATAGTTTTGAGAAGGAACGCATACAAGTGTTAAGATATAAGCAACAACAACATAAAAGCGTATGTATGTGATCAAAACAATATACATCATTAAGGGAAACATTTGAAAGAAAGAAGAAACGATAAGAGTAGAGATAAGACAAAGGGATAGTTAAAAGTTCAATAAGAAGAGAAGGGAAAAATAATAATGAGAGTAAGGTGCTAAGAACATTATAACTCGATTGAACTAGATTACACATTTAAACTTTAAACTTATGCGCTCATTTGCCTATGATTGCATTCACCTCGGCTATGCTTTCAACCAATTTGAGCTCGTCGCCTGGTTTCAAACGTACAAAAACTCTGCCACGAATAGACAACGCCGACGCTAGTTGCTTCTGCCGCCTAAGCGCAGAGGCATGAGTCATCACCATTCGCTGTTTCTTGGGTAAACTCTCATGCAGAAAAAATGAGCTGTAACCCGGCATATCGATATCGGAGAGCGCGAGAGACCTCTTTTTGGATTTGCATGTCATAGCAGTAGATTTGAGAAGAAGATTGCGGTCTGATGCAGAAAATAGCTTAACAACAATTGGACAGGTGTTGTTTTGATTTTTGTGCTGATTATTACCTCCTCCATTTCGCAGTCGAGTTAACAAATTATTTGTAAGAGTTAACAAATTATTTAATTTAGTAAATATAGTTAAGTATTTAAAGAATGTTAAGTTAAGTAAATATATTTAATTATAATGTTTGGTTCAGCTTCGTTGTAAGGTACCGTTTTTGTTTGTGCCTGTTGTGGCTTAGTTCCACGGATTTCTTCATGCCACGCACATATTCTATTTCGCCCTGCATCTTGAACACGCCTGCCGGAAAAGTAAAAACATTAGTATACGTTAATAAAAAAACATTCGGAAATTACTAAATAAAATCTTTTTAAACAATTTGAGCTCTGGCAGCGCTTTTTTTGAGCTCCTTCCGTCCCAGTTAAAGTTGGCGATGAGCTCATCAGTTGTGAGTTTTCTAAAGACCGCATCTAAATCCCCTGTAGGTCCTTTAATTACATATAAATACGAGGTCTATAAAGAAAAGATGTATTTTAGTTGTGAATAATTGAGCAACAAAAAGTTCGGTAGAATAAAAAATTACTTACGAGTGCATCCTCGTATGTTTCGTTTTCGAGCTTCTGATCCAAATCATACACCGCAGCAATACACGATAGTGGAAACATGTCAGCCAGCTCATTCTGAAGCCCATTTCCACTTTCTCCACTTATGCGGCACACTAGCCTATGCACTTTTTTTGTAAAACCCTTTGTCTCTCGAACGGCTTTACGGTGGGCCAACATTTCCGGCTTTTCGATCATCTAAAAAGACACAGTACATGTACATATGAATTACTATCACACATTTTTGGGTATTTTTTTCCTTTACTTTAGCAAAATTCAGCACATATTTTCGAAAGTTGGTTTCCTCTACACATTGTAACAAAATGCAGCACATATTTTCCGGTAATTGTTTCCTTTAGGAGACAACTGGAAAAACACGTCCAAAAATGTCTGGAGAGGTATCAAAAGGCGGGTTTTGACCTCGGTATCAATAATCCGAAAGCGGAGATTCCAATTTATATTTCTCTCAAGAGATATTTGCAATTAAAGCTGAACATTTTCTGTCATTTTATGTGATTGTTGTAATTACACATTTGGGATTGGAATTGGTCCATTTTTTTTCAAAAAACGTCTCACTACAACCAAAACTAGAAAATCCGCTTTCAAATTGTTGATGCCGAGGTCGAAACCCGTCTTTTGATGCCTCTCCTGGCATTTTTGGACGTGTTTTACCAGTTGCTTCCTAAAGGAAACAATTACTGCATACAATTTCTGATGAAGCACTTACCTTTTCCACTGGAATCCTGCACTCTTTTACTTGAGGTTGTACACAATCCAACTTCTGAACGCTTAAGACAATCTGGAAATATTAAAAGGTATTTTCAGTATTATTTTGAATAACAATTGCATATTTTTTTTGTTATACATACCTTTAATTTTGCAACTTAACACCACCAGCTTAAACTTTTCAGGCTTTTTCCAGAAAACACAAAATGAAGTAAAAATCAAGCTTGCTGTGTTGCCACTTGTGAAATTTTGTATGCTTAAAGAGTGCGACAGAAAAAGATATAGCAAAACAAACCTAAAACGACCAATATGCCATTTCACTCTAACAGAAAATTCCATTGAACACGGAAACTTTCGGTATGGCTCCGGGTAAATTGACTAATCATTTTACCCGTACTATTTTTGCAGAAGAAAACTCGTGTATATGTATTGAAGTTTCAGTCATTCGATTTTTGCAGGGGAAGTTATAGGGTTATGCTTGGACACTCGATCAGAAAAAAACAACAGACGAAAAAGAGTACGTGCGAAAAAAATTTACGAAGTTGATATTATTTCATAACCAATAAGTAATATTAACTAATTTTATTAATTTCAGCTAAGTAAAGCAATAAACATGAATTTATTTATTGGTTTTTTTTTTTTGTAATCATTTATGTGAAAACTATAAGCTATATGGCTGCTAACCATGTTTAAATAATAAATGCTTTGCCAAACCTTTTACTATATTTAGTCGTCTTTCATTATTCAATTCATTAAACTGTTTTATAACAACCATGCAACTTTTGTAAAAAGGGGAGAATTCCCCTTGAATGGGTCTGTACTACTTTTGTTTCGAAACGCTACTTAAATTGTAAAAATGTGTCTTCAAATATATTCACATATACAAACACAAAAAATACCGCGCATGCCCAGAAATTACGGAATTCAAACGCATTGCGCAAATAGGATAGCAGCAATATAGAATTATTACATATATGAGCATCCATCACCTACTTTTTGTCTGTTTCCAATGAGTACGACTCTGCCTTGAATAGCCTCTGAATGACAAGCTCTTTACACGGTAGCCACAACTGTGGACGAACAGCTGATACATAACTTACTTGTAGACCTTTACAATGTTGCTGTCTAACAAGCAACTAAAACACATATCCAACTGGTTCGCGCGTTCAAAGTTAATCTTTGATTCAAAGCGCTCTCACCAACACAGGTAGTATTGCGACCCCTGTTTTGGAGCATTTTCTGACCTTTTTTATTGTACCTAACAGAGCGTACCGTTTTTTGCTGAATGCCTGTAAACTGTCGAAGGTTGGAAGTCAAGGGAAGTGCTTTTCAAATTAAACAAAGCTTGATGTTCTGATAAGTTCTTAATGAATCAGATGTACTTACTTATACATATATTTTTACGTAAAAATTCTCAATACTAAATAAATAAAACTATATAAACCATTGAAAACTTTACTTTCTGCTTAGTTACCGCAGATATGAGTCTCAAAAACTTATATAAAGCTTCCTAAAAGAAAAAAGGAATTCAGGATATTCCCTGTGAGGAAGTCAGTAACTAGTGAGAACAATTTCAGGTTCAGGACTAGAGATAACGTGGCTAATAAGACCTAATGCGATTTTCACTAGTTCGAAAAAGGTATTCTGATTCGTATTTCGAAAAATGTTTCGTTCTTAAGAAAGGATATTTATTGTTTGAATTTAGGTTTTTGTATTTTATATTCTACAATAAGTAGCGTATTTAATTGTAATCCAAAGCCAACGTAGTGAAATAAGCACGTTAATTTAATTTAAATTTCTGAGATTTTCTAGATATATATTTAGAAGTTTGTCCTTGTTCAGAACAATCGAAAATCGGGGCAAAATCGTAGAAGTATAAACGTGTGGAGCTTAGGTACGGTTTGGAACCAACGAAAAAGTACCCACGCGGCTTAAAATTTAAGAATAACTTTTAAACTTTTTTGGGCTACATATTAGAGCGAGTCAAATTGTATGGATGGATTTTTTTTTCATCAGGAGTATAGCAAAAACGTAGTCTACAAATGATTCTAAGAAAAATTGCCGAAGACACCATAGCTCTAAACCCGATTTTACAACAATACCAAAAATGCCAACAGATAGTGATGATCCAACGTACGAACCACTTGGAACAGATATGGAAACAGGTGAAGCACAAATTGCAAATGAAGCAGTTGCAGTAGTATCTGTTACAATGAAACGAGGACATTATACTCAACGATACGATGCTATAAATTTTGCTATGAAGTGTGACAGATTCGGTGTTTCAGATAGAGTTGCTTCATATTTAGCAAAAGCCCTTTTCGAAGATATAAATTTTCGAGATGTTCGTGGTGAACTTGTCATAATGGATAGATCTAAAGTTGCAAGAGAAAAAATTAAAGCTAGAGATGAAGTGCTTCGTAAACGATACATAGATTTCAACATAACTGCATTTTCTTTCGATGGCAGAAAAAATGATTCATTAACTAGAGAGAAAATTAATGAGAAATTTCATAGAAATATGGTAAAAGAACCCCATTTAGTTGTTCTAAAAGAGCCTAATGCTGAATTACTTTGATATGTTAATTTGGGTGAAGAAGAAAATGCAAAACACAAATTAAAAAAATTAAATGAATTCTTCAATAGCAAAAAACTGTCAATAGATCAATTAATTGGCATATGCAGCGATGGAGAACCAGCTAATACTGGAATAGAAAATGGTGTTATAAGACTTTTTGAAAAGCATTTAAATAGACCACTGCACTGGTTTATATGTTTGCTTCATTTCAATGAATTACCATTTGGTCATTTATTCAGAGCATTAGATAAAACAGTCACGAGTGGACCAAGAGCAGCAAGTGGAAATATATTCAAAGACATTCAAGACTGTGAAAATTTTCAGATATGCATTTGTTAAAATTATTTTATAATATTTTTTCAATCAAATTAAAATAGGAAAATCATACTAATTTTAATTGATCTAAAAAATTTATTTTTCAGGTTGTAAGTGATTTTGAACCAATAGCATTGGAAAATATGCCTGGTATGATCAGTGATGAACAAGAACGAGAATTATCAACAGATGTTAAATATTTATATCAAATGGCCAAAGCAATTCAAAATTTCAAATGGTGCTTTTTCAGTTGATTTAGCTAACATAAAACAAGGACCAGTTGTACATTCTCGATGGCTAACCAAAGCAAGCAGGGTATTACGTCTATATACAACAACTAATACACCATCGGAAAATTTGAAAACTCTAGCGGTTTATATTATTAGAATTTATGAGCCAATGTATTTCAATGTAAAATACTATAATTATGTTGTATACGGCAGTGTACTTTTATCAAAGTTTATTCGTTGGACACGATACCTACCACGTAATTTACTTAATAGTGTCGATGGTGTAATCCAAAATAATTCATATTACGCTCATCCAGAAAACATTTTATTAACAATGTTATTTGATGATAGAAAAGCCATACGGGATGGAGCTATCAAAAAAATGTTATACTATCGAGAAAAAATACTTGATCCAACTAAACTCAGAGTTTACAAAAAATATAATATCAATTTTAATGCTTCAGATTATACTGATATGATTGATCTGAATGACGATAATTTACTATCTGAACCGGAAATATTCCATACGATCACTTGGTACAATTCTTAGATTATGATGAGCCAAAACTGAATGATCCTAATATTCCAATGCATATACAAGAAACAGAAAGATATGTACAGTTGTTAACATCTGTTTCCAAACGTGTTATAGAAACAAAACGTGAAGCAGTTATGGCTGTTACAGCAGAAAGTCGTAAAAAACAACCACGAATGGAGAGCAACAAAGAGTTTAAAAAGTAACAACATAACATTACTTTTATTTTGAAAAATACGTTAACATGGTCAATTCTAAGTAAAAAATGTTAAAAGTGAAAATATAGTACTTAAAAGTTCATTTTAGGCTAATTTCTCATAATTTAAGCTTGATATCTCTATTTAAATTCAAAAACACTTTAGATATTAATACAGATTCAGAAATGCATCATATCTTTCTTATTTGAGTAACAAATGCTTTTGCATAGCTAAATTCAAATTATATTTACCATTTGTACCGAAATAATTGAGGTAGGTGTTGGGTAGAGTCCTAGGTCGGGGGGAAGGGGGTGGTACATATTTGTACCATCAGTGCTTCTGTGTGGTACATATTTGTACCAACAGATACTAAAATAGCTACTGGTACATATGTGTACCAACCGGTACGAAAGGGTTAAAGTAAGCGCAATATGATACTTTTCCTATAATTCTATGAGAAGCTATGAAGATTTTTTGGGCAAACCCTACTTTTATATGGCAAAATATCTATTTTGCAAAAGTGGGGGACTCGAAATCGGACTTAGAGCTGTGGTGTTTTCAGCAATTTTTCTTAGAATCATCTGTAGATTACGATTGCTATACTCCTGATGGAAACAAAATTTTACCCGCTCTACTACATATATATAAAAATGTAGTTGGTTAAGAATTACAGGTAGGCCGGTTTTCGAATAAATGCGCGTGATGAAAATTGTTTTAATTTTAAACCAGAAAAGTTTCAAATACAAAAAAATTGGAACCTTCGCGTCCCGCATCAGAGTCGAGTACTATATCCACTGAACTACGGCGCACACGTAAATAGTCTGAGAAAAGTATACGTTTATACTGTGTATACGGGTGTTATGAATGAATGGTTTGAAATTTAAGCTCAAATTATTAGCCGTGCATCAACTATCCGCGGTAGCGTTGCTGGACTACCACACGTTAGAGTCGCGGCACACCTAACATCAAAATTGGTTTGAAAACGTTTTTTCAAACCGGGGTCGCCCCTCGACAGTGGTTTGGCAATCCTCTCCTCACTCCAAATACTACTAGGTATATTAACTTTAGTCGCCTAACGGCAGTATGTAACGGCATAAATGGATCAAAAAAGATATTGACTTCTATGTATCAAAATGTTCAGGACGAAAAGAGAAATTGATTAAGCCATGTCCGTCCGTCCGCCTGTGAACACGATAACTTGAGTAAATTTTGAGATATCTTAATGAATTTTGGTATGCAGGTTCCTTGGCACTCATCTCCGAGCGCTACCGAAACTGGACAAAATCGGATGATAGCTACGTCCACTTTTTATATATAGAATATTTTCAAAAACACAAAAAAAGTGATTACTCAGTACATAATACACCTATAACGATAAAATTAGGAGTATACATTAAGATTGAGGCATGAAAGACATTTTCGAAGAAATTTTTTAAAAAGTGGGCGTGGCCCTCCTCTTTTATAGTGGATTATTCCACAAAACTTTTTATGCCATAACTCCGCCAAAAATTGATTTGTCGAAAATAAATTTGGTGATAACGTTCAATATATAAAGGAAACTGTTTGTTGTAAAAATGGGCGAAATCGGTTCATGTCCACTCCCAGTTTTTTTAACATAGTTCTGAAACATATTTTTGTAAGTATAACGAGCTCAAGACCAGTTGATAATAATTCTTAGTTAATTATTATTATTTTTGATTAGAGGAAAAATTGAAAGCAACAAACATATACAGGCTATAGTTATAGTACTATTTCGAAAACAGCAACGATTTCTCGTCAGACTAATTCGTACAGTTTTGCTATTTCAGAGGATCTTGTGGAGAATCGACGTTTGACGTTTTGATACTTAGAACATATCTATATAGAAAATGTCATTAACTTGAACCAAATAAACTCCTTTTCCAAAAGTTATATACAGACTGAACCTAAGCAAAAACAAAACACAAAATACTAGGTATATAATGTTCGGTTCCACCCAAACTTAGACTTTCTTACTTGTTTTATTTGAAACTAACTAGATCTAAACTGTAGAATTTAGAAATGGCTCAAAACTAGAGCAATATTAGCAATACACCAACTACATCCAAACCGCCGAATTTTTAACTAGTTCGGAACTGTCGAAAAGGCACTGCAGCGGGGGACAATTTCCACCACCTAGGACATCGCCATGTTAAATTCGCCAGTTAATTACATGTAAAAGACCTTGTACTCGTACGTATACAAAAATGGAGAGTATGATTTGAGCAAGAATGCGCAGTATATTTATGAAATAAATGGTGCTGGAAGCCACTATGTTTAATTTGTAAAAGGTCATTAAATGTTAAAAAATCGTCCACTTGCACGGCACCAGCTCTAATTTAATTCGTATGAGTTTAACCCCTCATTTGATGTTAACACTAAGTGAAAATATACATTTTCTTTCTACAAGGGGGCCTAACTATAAGTTTTAAATAAAAATGATTTATTTGAAAAAAAATTTTTCCGAAACAAAAAAAGGATTAAATTAAATTTTTCAATACAAAAGGAGTATAATTTTATTAAAAAAAAAACAACAAAAAGAAAAAAAAACATAAAAATAACTAAAAACTCCATCTTTTCTTTTGGAATTGAAAAAATATGTTTTTTTTTTTTAAAACACAGCAAAACAATGTAAAAAAGATAAAAACCTGAACTATTATCGTATAATTAAAAATTAATGTGTGTCTGTGTATCCAAAGTACTCAACCCATTTTTATGAAATTGTCACAGTATATTCCTGGGATCACTGGGTACAGCATAAGCTATACATAGTTTTGGAAAAGTGGGCGGTCCCACGCCCTCAGGCTATTCGTCATAACTCTGAAACAAACAATCGTCGTCAACTTCGGAGTGGGCGAAAGTGGCAGTAATATTGCTAAATATTACATATACCCATGTAACAAAATTGCACAGTTAGGCAATAGAACGAAGTAGTGGCGGGCAGTAACTATATACAATTTCACTTCGTCATAACTCTGAACTTATTTCGTCTAAGTCAATGATATTTGGATATATGTGTCCTTTACGCCCTAATTCTAGTGCGGTAACAACATTCGTTTTACCGGCAAATAAATAGTTTGAAAACTTTTGCACCCTTTTGGTATTCTGCCGGCTTAAGCTGCAGTTCAATTTCGTAACCACCAAAATAGGTAGTAGCGTTTGAGGACAGAAAATACCACAAATTTTGTGCACATACTAGTTCACAAGGATTAATAAGCAATACAAGTTCGAAGTTTCGTTCGCGTTTGCATTTTATTATCTATTGAGCATTGTTTGTTTTTGACAGAGTTGCCATGTACGCTAGAATTGCTGTTACATGAACTGCATTGCCAACGGTTACTATTTTCGGTTAGATAATCTTCCAGGTACAAAACTACCGGTTACACAATTTTGGAAAAGTGGGCGGTGCGACGACCACATTTTTTGTGTTTTGTTTGTTTTTCATTAATGTCCAGAGCTTATAGTCGAACTCTATGAAACTTTCACGATAGGTTCAGAAGTTCGCTGGTACCACGTCAGGCTATATAAATTTCATTATTAAAATGTGTGTATACAAACAATATTACATTAGGAAACATAAAGTATTTGTTGCCAAAGGCAATAACAACAATTATGGACTGATACTCACATCAATATTGAGCATTATGTTCTACGTGATTACATATAATTAAACATTTAAACTTAGACTAGTATACATGTATCCGTACCACCTTGTGTGGTAGTCTCGTCATTACTGATTGCATTTGTTCGATAAACATAGCATGTAGGCGGCAGAAATATTATATCTATCTTCTTTTTTGTTTAGTGCTCTATCCCCTTTCTCTAATATTCGTTATCTCTCTAAGGTATATCTTGTGCCCTCCCTTTTCTCCTTATCTATAATTTTGCCATGTGTGAAATGAGCTGTGTGACCACTGTTTAACAGGTGCTGTGATAAAGCCGTGCTTTGTTTTTGTTTCTTTACGTCTGCTTGATGTTCGGCAATGCGAATATTGCGAATTCCCTCTTCGTCGTTCCGATATATATCTTGTCGCAGTATTCACTCTCTTTCTCATTACATTTTATTTGGTAAACAACGTTATTTTGTTCTTTGGTGTCAAGCGGGCTTTTTGTTTTTGTAAATATACTGGACAAAGTATGGTTTGACTTGTACGCCAAAGTGATGTTTTGCGCTCTTAATGCTTTGTGATCAAATTTTTCACTTAATTTGGGAATATAAGTGACGCTGAAATACTTCATACTATTTGTTGTTGTTGTTTGGGTTGGTATATTATTTATTTGCAGATTTTCCATTCTCATTGTTTCTTGTTTTATTAGTTCGCGTATTAGTTAAGCAGGGGAGTTATTGTTTAACAACATGTTGTATATTTTGTTTTTGTTTTCTTCGTGAAATTGTTGGTGGCTGATCGTAAGTACTTTTCTTATTAGGTTCTTTGCCGTCTTTATCTTCTATTTTGTTGGTTGAGAGGATAAATAATTTATTAGGCGCCCCGAAGAGGTTGGTTTGGAGTACCAATTTAGTATAATATTGTTGTTTTTTCTGTGTATAGAGACATCGAGAAACGGTATGCTTTGGTTTGTTTCCATTTCCATCGTGAACTTGAGCTTCGGGTGCTATTTGTTTAGTGTGTTTAAAATAGAGTTTACATCGTTAATTTTTGCTATTGCGAAGATGTCTTCTACGTACTTGTTTATGAATTTTATGTCGATATTATGGCGTAGTTTTAGTTCCGAAATAGAGTTGTCAAGAAGGTCGTCCCAGATGATATCGGCTATTGTTGGGGAGAGGGGGTTGCCCATAGGCATTCCAAAGGTTTGTGTGTAGAGTTTATCGTTGCACATAAAGGAATTGTTGTCTTTAAGGCAAAAGTCGAGAATTTGTTGGAGTTTTTGTTTTAGTATATTCGTTGTTGCTTGTATTTGGTCCCACTTTTTCATAATAATTTTTACAGCTAATACTGTTGGTATGTTGGTAAACAAAGAGATAACATCAAACGAAACTAACACCTCATCATTGTTCACACTTGAATTGCTTAGTCTGTCTTTTAATTCGAACACATTCTTAACATTGTAGTTATCTGAAATCTGTGGCTTAAGTATCTTACCAATAAATTTGGATAAGTTGTAACAGGGGAGCATAATTGAAGAAGCAATGGGGCGCAAAGGGATTTCTGGTTTATGAATTTTTGGTAGCCCATACAGCCTGGGCGCGGCTGATGCTGTACTCGTGAGAAGCTGTTTTTCTCTTCTGTTTCTGTGTTTTCCTTTATATAGTTCGTCAACAATTTTGTTGTTTTTTCGTTGTAAAGTTCTCGTTGGATCCATTCTTATTGTTTTATACGTATTTTTGTCTTCAAGTAAGTTGTTCATCTTTTCTTTGTATTCTGATTCGTATAAAGCTATTGTCTTGTTACCTTTGTCTGCGTCGGTTATGATTATATTTTTATGGGATTTCAGAAAACTACGAGTTTTGTTGAATGTTGCTAGAATGAATTTTTCGGCTGAGTTGTGTTTGATATTCCTTTTGAATTGTATAATTCTATTGCTTAACCTGTTCCTTGCTGTTTCTTTCTCTTTCTCATTTTGTATACCTGTGATTATTTGTTCCATTTCGGCAATGATGTGTATTGGTGAGAAGTTTTTGTTTGTAGTGGGTGATGTAAACTTTCTTCCAAGAGAGAGTAGCCACCTAACTTCTTCGGGAAAATGGCTGTTCGTTTTGTTTACGAACCAGTTGTTATTTTTGCATATTCCCAACTTACGCATCTGCTCTTGTTTGAGTCTTTCTATTTTGGAAGTTTGTATTTGTTCTTTTTCTTTACCAGTTTTTATGCTTTGGGTGTTCTGTTTGCTAATAAAATCTTCGAGTTCTGACTTACTTAGAGTTGCCTTTAACTGTAGTTGTGCTTGGAATAGAAGTTTCTTGGTAATTTTGATGTTAATATTTGTTTGTGTAATTTCGATGTTTAGCATTTTTCTTAGGATTAACCGTTTAGAATTTTCGACTTGTTGTTTTATTTTTCCCGATTTTGTATTGATCTTTACATTTTTGATGTAGTTCGTTAGGTAATTTGGTAAAATTCCATATTGTTTGCATTGTAGCAGAAATTTGAGTTGTTCGATCTGCTTGGCCAATTTGTGTTTCTGTTTGCTGTAATGCTTTAGTGTCATGCATGTTTCTTCACCGTGTTTGTACTTCATATGTTCGTAAATTTTAATTGGTTATAACCCTGACCGTATTTGGTCTAGATTAATGATATTTGGATATTTGTGTCCTTTAGCCAAGATTTACATAATTTTGGAAAAGTGAGAGGTGCTACGCCCACATTTTTTGTGTTTTGTTTGTGCTTCATTAATGTCCAAAGTTTATTGTCGATCTCCGTGAGGGTATAACCAAC
The DNA here is from genome assembly GCA_949987695.1 of Merzomyia westermanni. Lineage (NCBI taxonomy): Eukaryota > Metazoa > Arthropoda > Insecta > Diptera > Tephritidae > Merzomyia > Merzomyia westermanni. The sequence continues at coordinate 79,065,731 of OX465289.1, forward strand.
GTGAGGGCGTAAATTACGCTGAAACATATGCTCGAGTAGTACGGTACGAATCTTTGAGATTTCTCGTAGCACTAGCTGTCAAATACAATATGCTAATCCATCAAATGGATGCTGTGTCGGCGTACCTTTATGGCACCCTGAAAGAAGAGGTGTATATGAGCCAACACAAGGTTTTGAAGATGGGTCAGGCAAGGTGTACAAATTGTTTATAGCTATCTATGGATTAAAGAAGTCTGGCCGTGTCTGGAATGAAACTCTTATTCATGAGCTACTCAAAATAGGCCTTACTAGAAGCGACGCGGACCAGTGCGTCTACTACAGAGTAACCGGCGTTCACATGGCATACATGGCGCTATACGTGGATGACGTTTTGATATTTTCCAATGATGCTAAGCAGATCGATTCCCTGAAAGAAAGTCTGGACAAGAAGTTCGCAATGAAGGACATGGGAGAAGCTTCTTCGGTTTGGGAATTCGAATAACGCGTTCATCAAACTCTATTAGAATCGACCAGTCGCAGTATATAAGCAAGGTATTGGCTCGTTTCGGTATGACTGAGTGCAATCCGTTAACAACACCATTTGACTACAACAAAAAGGTTTCCAATACAATTCGTCCGAAAGAAGACAGCGAAAAACATGAAATGACTAAAACACCATACATGCAGGCAATAGGTTGCCTTTTGTTTGCTGCACAAATAACCAGGCCAAGTATATGGCATAGTATTAAGGTATTAAGCAGGTACGGTACAAATCCGGGCAAGCGACATTGGTCAAACGAGTAATGGTACCTACAGGGCACCATAGACAGAGGCATAGAGTACACAAAACAACCTCAAGGTCACGTCATTGGGAGATGTAGATGGCAGACGTTCAGGTTCTGGGGACGTCTCTACATTTCAATATGGGGCTATCGCTTGGGCTACGAAAAGACAAAATATTATAGAGCTGTCATCAACAGAGGCAGAATTTACGTCGGGTGGAGACGATTAGAAAGCGAGCTTGTACCACAGTATGAATACTGCTTGCCTTTGTATTGTGACAATAAGAGTGCCATCTTGGTGGCTTAGGCAAAGTTTATCCACCAAAAAATAGAAAATAAATATGTAGAACTAAAATATCTACCCACTAACGAAATGTTAGCAGACATATTTACTAAAGGAATCACTGCGCAAAAAATAAAATATTTGACAGATAATCTCGGCCTGAAATAGCACTTAAAAATTAATTAATATATATTATATATTATTTATGTGAATGAAGCAACTTAAAGTTTTGAATTAATTAATTCAGGGAAAGTGTTGAAAAAATTAATTACTTATTTAACCCTTTGTTTCTCATGCTATTCATACCTTATGGTTTACCCTTTGTATTTATGTTATATGCAATGCATATAACTCTTCCGTCCCTTTATATATATCTATTCTACTTCAATAAAACCAAGTTACAACACGATTGCCACCGCCAATGACATCGCCATGTAAAAGTGGACAGTTGAAAGCATTGCTTTGGTATTGAGCTTTTAACCACGCGCCGAGCGTTAAGCTTATCGCCAAATTTTGGCGTTTGTTCTTAACGACAATGCGATTCTGTAACTCTCCTTTAACGCCGCTAAACAGCCGACTCTTGATGGTGATAAAATATGGCAGTACTTCTCTTTTCGCCGTATTTTGCACTAAATTACATGCAAAAAACTCAAAACTAATTTTTTTACCTTTTCCAAACGCTAAAACACTTGCAAATATATCAACGCTATTGTTAACACCTCGAAAATAATTCGCGACAGCTAACCACACAAAAGGTGTTAGCTAACACTTTTCGTGTGGTTAAAAGTTAGCGAATAGGGAAAAGCGTTAAAAAAGTTACAGAATCGACGTACTGGTGGTGTCGTTAAACGGTTTAGTTCAGGTATAGTTCTGAGCTAGTCAAATTTTCTGCAGGACATTTCTCTATTCCTCTGTTCTTCACGCCACATACCTGCACTTGATCGTCCCTTACCTATCACCCAGAAGCGCAAAACATGGCCATATGAGCATAATGCTCGAGCCGTTTGCTTATCGGTGGTGTAGGAAAACTATTATGGCGTTTATCACACTATTCATGACTCTGCAGTCCATGGGCCGTTAATCCTCTAGCCATTAAAACCTGCACGTAGTTACTTGCCACTCGTATAATTTTTATACGTAGTAGTGCTACGCACACAAAGTATATTAACTTTAGCCGCCTAACGGCAGAATGTAACGGCATAACCTGATCGAGATAGATATTGACTTATGTATATCAAAATGCTGAGGACGAAAAGGAAAATTTATTAAGCCATGTCCGTCCGTGCGTCCGTCCGTCTGTGAAGACGATAACTTGAGTAAATTTTGCCATATCTTAATGAAATTTGGTATGCGGGTTCCTTGGCACTCATCTCCGAGCGCTATTGAAAATGGGCAAAATCGGATGATAGCCACGCCCACTTTTTATATATAGAATATTTTTTTTTACTTTTGATTAAGTAAAATTTAGAAATGTTATTAATCATAAATCAAACACCGTTCAAGATATCGAAACGAAGTTCAGCACGCAGGTTTCCAAAAAAGAGGATCGTAGATATATTAAATGGGCATTAACTTTGCGTAAAATAGCTTTACATCATTTACATTTCACTTTTAAAGCTTCCGTAAACTACGAAATCCAAAAAATAAAAATTTTCAAAAATGAGCGTGGCCCGCCCCTTTTATAGTGGATTATTCCACAAAACTTTTTATGTCATAACTCCGCCAAAAATTGATTTGTCGAAACGAAATTTGGTGATAATGTTCAATATATAAAGGTAACTGTTTGTTGTAAAAATGGGAGAAATCGGAAGTATGTTTACACTCCCAGTTTTTTTAACATAGTTCTGAAACATTTTTTTGTGATATTTAAAAAGCGATATTTCTACAACTAAGCAAGTTATATCAATCAGATTTTGCACATATAATAAAGTTTGTCAATTTTGAAGAAGTAGACGTGGCGCCGCCCACTTTTCAGCTTAAAATTTCTGTTATTTTCAAAAGCAATCGCTTATAATTCAATCTCGATATTTGAATGAAAATTGTTCAGCTGCTTCTCAGTAGTATGTATTATACTCCTGCCAAAAATTAGCCAAATCGGAAAACACACAAGCAAAATATTCGGGCACGTAGTTGATAACCCACTGCAATAGCGAAGTTATATATCTTTTTTGATTTTCATACCTTTCATAAACCTTAATTATATGTAAGTATGAGAAGAAGAAGAGAAAAGTTCACTAAACTGATCAGCACGATGACCAGAGTCGATTTAGCCATGCTCGCCTCTCCGTCCGTATGTATGTCTGTCTATTTGAACTCAAGCTAGTCTCTCAGTTTTACAAAAGAATGCTGAAATTCGTTATTTGATTTCGCCATTTTATAATATACTAGCAAATCCGGTAGACGTTGTTTTGACGTTTTGATACATAGAACACATCTATATATAAAATGACATTAACTTGAACCAAATAAACTCCTAGCTATACCGAACTGCAGCTTTATATAACCTGGGGGCTTTTCCAAAAGCTAAATACAGACTGTGTTGTGCCCAGCGAACTCCTGAACCTATCGTGCAAGTTCAAGAGCAAAAACAAAACACAAAATATGTGGGCGTAGCACCGCCCACTTTTCCAAATTATACAAGGTGGCGCAAAAGTAATCCTCCTATCAGAAAATGCTATACATTTTGCGATTGGCCCCTAAAGTCAGTTCTGTTTTGACATTTGTGTAGTAAACACATGCGAAATACACGTTAATAAACAATGTTACGCTACACTGCTCCAGAACGCGGAATATTGCTGACTATTTATTTGACCAATAATCGGTCGGGGCCAAACGGTTACTGTGAATGGTGAGCGCTACAGAGCAATGATCAACAAGTTCTTTTTGCCGCAACTTGATGAATTGGGATTGGAAAACATGTGGTTCTAACATGACGGTACAACAGCACACACTGCACGTGCCACAACCGATATGCTGAACATCGGAAGCTTACTTTTGCGCCACCTTGTATAGATATTGACTAAGTGACACATATATCCAAATATCATTAATTTAGACCAAAAAAGTTCGGAGTTATGACGAATTGAAACTTTATATAGCCTCGGGGCGTGGCTCCGCCCACTTTTCCAAAACTATATACTGTCTATGCTGTACCCAGTGAACCCAAGTATATACTGTGAAAGTTTCATAAAGATCGGATGAGTACTTTGGCGCCTATAAAAGACACACATTTTTTATATCTATTTTTGTTACGCATAAACGAATCGAGATATATATATCAAAACCTTCAGGATAAAAAGTAAAATATCCGGGCAAGTAGTTAATACTCCACTGCAAAAGTGAAGTTGTATATCTTTTTTGACTTTCATACCTTTCATGAACATGAAATGTTTTTACGTATGGGAAGAACAAGAGATAGTCCCATTAAAAAGTATACTGAAACGATCAGGAGGTTGAGCTGAGTCGATGTAGCCATGTCCGTCTCTCGATACATCTATCTGTCTGTCCGTCTGCCTATTTGAACGCAAATACGAACTGAAAGTATTAAAATAGACCTGCGTAAATTGGGATGCCATAATATATCACTACTCGGTATATAATGTTCGGTTCCACCCGGACTTAGACTTCCTTACTTTTTAAACCTTAATTTCATCTGAATATAGTATACAAACTCAATTATTTTTCACAATATCGCTTTGATATTTAAGGCAATCTATCCATCTATCTATGGCGCGATATACAACAGGTATATCATCATAAACCTCCTAAGAGATTTTTGCGCCAAGCTTCTCTTCCAATTTGTGGTGTGCCGATTTGAATTTTCCCTACAAATTGGTGGGACCTACAGTTTTTTGCCGACTCCGAACGGCATCTACAAAGGAGACGAATTTTTGTTGAGAAGCCTGTCATGGCAGAAATACACTCGGAGAGTTTGCCAAACCACTGCCGAGGCGCGACCCCGTTTTGAAAAACTTTTTTCAAATCACTTTTGATGTTACCTGTACCAGGGCTCGAACCATGGACCTTCGGTGTGGTAGGCCGGCAACACTACCTTCACACCACGGCGGCCGCCATTTAAGGCAATCTAAAAAAAACCTTAAAATATATTTGAGGGAATGGAAAACTGTTTGCATGGAGATGGCTATATAACTTTTTTATGTGGCTAAAGCAGTTTCTTTACTATTTTGCATCTGCGACCTGCGCGTTGAGGTCAGCAAGAGTTTCTTTCAAGTTTTTCATTCTCTCACTAAGTAAATATATTTCAGCTCTAAAGTTACATTCACTTGAAACGCCCCTGAATAAAAAAAATGAACCGAATAATATTACCTTGAAACTTTTTATGTGAAAATGTTCCTTTCTTACTCTGCGTCTGCGCGTCTACATTCAGAGGCTGTGTATTAGCATACAACGGTTGCTAATTCAGAAACAGTTTTTAGCCTTCAGACACTTGCAGGTGGAATGGTGTGGGTACCGCACAAAAAAACAAGCATGTCTTCTTAAAAACATTTGTTGTAGTTGGGCAGTCAATAAAATCGCTTTTTTTAAAATGTTTCTTAAACCGACACCACAACTCAGTTCCCACCGTCGACGTCTTTCATCACAACTAGATGCCTTAAAACACCGAACAACTGCTAGATCCTGAACAGCTCCGCAACAGCACAACTCGTAATGTTTTTGATCTATTTTGAAATTATTTATATATTTATATTTATTTTTTCAATTAGAAGGGGTTAATATTCACAAATTTTCTAAGTTTTCTATGCTTTCTAGACATAGAGAATTGCTCTATTGTGCTTATATGCGTTCCGAAATTAATAAAATGCATTCATTGATAAGAGTTCGAAAATACTTTTACTGAAAACATTGCGAAAAAAAAATCGACTAATTGGAAAAATGATTTTCGACCAACTATATTGGTAGAAATCTGCCAAAGTGATAATACCCGTTATACACATGTATGATGTTCCTTGTGACATATCCCAGTAGGGGCGAAAGAGCTCAGTCAAGTCAACTCTATGCTATGTAAAACTAATAGCAGCTCAAGTATGTATAAGGAAACTTAAGACGTTGTTGCCTATGACGAAAAATATGTAATATGGGTAACATGATTTCTTATCTACAATTCCTATTTAATACTGTGTTTTCCTCTTACCTTGCTAGTTCGAGGTTTGTGTTTTCTAAATAAAACTGTAATCGTCTTCAGATGGTAATTAAAATATATTGGCAAAGCGGGAAACCTTTTTGTTTCTCCAGTTTTTACAAGAAAGCATAGACCAAGAGCCAGCATAAAATTCCTATGGTTGATTTTTGTTGGAACGATTTTCCGTCATCCCTGGTCAAGTTTGGTTTTGTGACAAACCGGTTTCGGCGTTCTGCCATTTTCAATGCCTAGTTTCGTTCTGGTCTGTTTCTATCCGTTGCGTTGTTTTTATAGTCCATGGGTGCTGTGGTAGGTAATGACAATCTATGTGTCCGTGGTAGGTAACGTTAATATGCGTGTGTGTGTGCGCGGTATTGATACGTCCGAATTGTTGCCTGTCCTTAGGGCTGTTTTTGTAGGTATGTAGACATACCGCTTGTTAGCTAAGTGGTAGGTTGAGGTAGGTAGAAATCGGTAATTTTTGCAGTTTGGTTCATATTTCGTTTCTGTTTGTTCCTTTTTACGTGTTTGGTTGCTGTACCTGCTGGCATGTGCTGTTTTTTGTAAATTAGTTTTAAGGGTTCAAATATTTCGTCAGAGATAGTGTTGGTTTGTTCGTTTATGATCCTGCCGTCAAATGTTTTCAACTTGTATATCTCCATGTTCTCAAACATTAAGCCGCCCACCTTTTCCTTGTAGTATTCGAGCCGTTGTGAAGTATTCGAGCCGTTGTTTTGATGTTAGCTGGGGTGCAGTTGTTCTCGAACATGTGGTTCGCGCAGTTAGATTCTGGTATTATGGTGGGTTTTCGTGTTTTTTGTTGTAGTCCCCGATATGCTCTCGGAATCTCACTTGTACTTGAGAACATGGAGATATACAAGTTAAAAACATTTGACGGCAGGATCATAAACGAACAAACCAACACTATCTCTGACGAAATATTTGAACCCTTAAAACTAATTTACAAAAAACAGCACAAGCCAGCAGGTACAGCAACCAAACACGTAACAATGAACAAAGAAAAACGAAATATGAACCAAACTGCAAAAATTACCGATTTCTACCTACCTCAGCCAACCGCTTAGCTAACAAGCGGTATGTCTACATACCTACAAAAACAACCCTTAGGACAGGCAACAATTCGGAAGTATCAATCCCGCGCACACACACACGCATATTAACGTTACCTACCACGGACACATAGATTGACATTACCTGCCACAGCACCCATGGACTATAAAACAACGCAACGGATAGAAACAGACCAGAACGAAACTAGGCATTGAAAATGGCAGACCGCCGAAACCTTGACAAGGGATGACTGAAAATCGTTCCAACAAAAATTAGCTTACTACCCTGTCGGAAGATCAACACAACAAAATAAAATTCCTATTGTTATAATCTGAATTCATACTTTCTTTATAGGATAATTTGGCTTTCCAAAGAAGGTTCGCCTGGATGTCAAATTGAGAAGTGTATACTTCACAACCGTACAACTATCAACAGGGTGGACTACAAGGATTTCGCAATCAGATTTTAAATATACATACATATTGCGGCGTAAAACAAGTATACTAAGTAATTATTAACTGCTCCTGTAATAATTGAGTTAATTTTGTGCTACCTAAAATCATCTAACATAAAGGTCTGAATGTTTTTGAATTAGAAAACTTTTTATAAATATTTTGTTCTTTGAAGCTTAAATAACCGTCCTAAAAAACAACTTGCCCAAGCGATGGAATTAAAATTTTCTTGTAAAGTCAGCTACATTAAATAATCTTATATATAAATATGCAAGATGAAAAAGTTTCGCCTCTTTTATGGCGAACTATAAATCTGAGATATAAACTCATATATGTACCTATAGGTGACTGAAATGTGGGTTGGATTCGCCCAAAAAAACTTTTAAGAAAATTAATTATAGTATGAAATGATCAACTTAAAAATTACACCACTACCAAAGCCATACATGTGTTATACTACAGAACCGCTTGAGTTGGAAACAAAAAGCAAAGCGGCAGCGGTGTGGCGGCAGTGTTGCTGGCCTACCACAGAGGAAGTCCAAGGTTCAAGTCCTGGAAACGTTTTTCAAAACGGGGTAGCACTTGCGAGCCTCACACTTTGTACTTCGTGCACCTTTTGTTATTGCACAACTCACTTTAATATCTGGTTCCGGTTTCGTTTTTCAACATTTATTTCGGTTTCGTTCTTCAAATTTATTTCGGTTTCGTTCTTCAAATTTATTTCGGTTTCGTTCCGGTTTCGGTTTCATAATAAAAAAGACAAACAGAAGTTTGTGAACAGAGAAAATTAAGTTTATTACTTAGTTAAAAATTCCAGTGGTTTAAAATACGTCTGGATTTTATTTAAATACTAGCATACACTACATACGTTGTCCTGCCAAAAATTTTAGTTGCTTACATTTGTCAACTTGTAATAAAATATTTGTTGCTCAAAAGCAGTATTGTTCATAGTGAAATGCATTTGTTAACTGAAAATGCGCAATATGTTACCGAATGAATTAAAACTTACAGTGATTGTTTACTCTTTTTTTTTCGTCTATACCATGTTTTACAAAACTAAATACATACTAAAAAGATACCCTTTTCACAAAAATCAAAATAATTTTACGAAGGAAAATTTTTTCGCGGAAAATATAAGAATTAAATTCAAATTTTGACTCTGCAATGTTTTAGTAAAGACCATTTTTGAACAACTTCACAAAGGTCAATTTCATCTACTTTATCTTTAATTTAAACGATCCTCTCCCATTGTTGTGCGCAAATCGTCGAAAACTATTTTCAATTTATTGAAGGAACGTTCACACGATGCTGACGTGACAGGAGCAGTCAAAATATAACGAACCAGTTTATATGCGTTTAACTTGAAGCCACCGTGGAAATATCTTCAAACGATTTACAACCTTGACATGAGTCAAAAAGAATTTGTAACTCACAAAGAAAACATTTGACTTCTTCTTTGAAGAATTCGGGTTCCAATTGTACAATAGACTTTATCAAATCAATCGTCTGGTGGAATTCTAAACATTTCCTAAATGGGTTTGAACGTTGACAAATTTTTTTGTAACTTTTCTTGGATGCAACTTATAAAAACTTGAGGAACAATTTTGAATTCTTTTCTATAAAATGTTTCAAAATCGAAAATTGTAGCAGGTTCCGGATTTTTGTCCAATTTTTTGGGCACACGTCGCGTTCTGTGATGCTTTGAAGTCGTTTTCGGGGCTTATCTGCCACTTTCGACTAAAGGAAACCGAACTCCCAATTAAATCGTTTATTTGAATATCATCGTTCATTTGCTGAAATGATGCTGATGTGCTTCGAATCAAAAATAAAGCATCGATGATGTTTAATTCTTCAGCTTCCAAACTTTCTGTCAAATTTTTAACTTTGAACATTATATTTTTGCAAAAAAAATAAAGAGTTTAGAAAATCGAAATCCAAAATTTTTTTAACAAGCCTGAAGCTAGCGTACGTGAATTGCCGTCAAAATTTTTGGAATCTTTCTTTATAATTTCAAGAGCATGAATGATGCCTTCGAAAGAGATCCATACAACTTTGACTGTTTCTGCCCGAGCAGTCCATCGAGTTTTTGACAAATTCTTCAACTGCAATGCATTTTCAATATTACGTAACTTTTCACGCAAACTCAAGAAACGTTTCGTAGTTCCAGAAAAAAATATTCAAAGCTTCTACATTGAAAAATTATTTAATCAAACAGCTTGCATTGCATGATGCTTCAACAAATATGTTCATTCTATAGGCATGACATGGAATATAGGGAACACGTTTTTCACATGTTTCCGATCATTTTTGCTGCATGCCTTTAAACTTTCCAGACATGTTTTTTGCAAAATCATAGGATTAGAAAACAATGCTTTTTATGGAAATTCCTATCGACTAAAGAGCTGTTACAATTTTTCGAGCTAACTCTTCTCCGGATTTTTTAGTCAGGACGATATCCATCTTCAAAAGCCGTTCAACAGGTACAATTCCTTCATTTGTTTGATGCGCATACCGAATATTGACAGATAATCGATCTTGATGTGACAGGTCTGGAGTAGTATCAGCCATGACAGAAAATATCCTTGCTTGGTTTACTTCGTTGACGATGGCCTTTTCAGTTTCATTCCATAATAAATCGATGAATTCATTGTGAGTCACGGGACTGAGGTAAGTAACATGATGTGGTCGGAGGTTTCATCCAACCATTTTTCAACCAGAGGACAATGCCGTGAAATTAAATGAACAGTCTGTCGAAAATTTCCATCCTTGTTTACTGGTGAATCTCTGTGACCACCTAAATCGAGACCTTGCTTTCCCAGAGCCCTCGCAACATCGAATAAAACCCGCAAGACTCTTGAATGATACTCTTTTTCTTGTACTTCTTTACTTTTGTTGTCCCTGATGGATCTAGCTATTAATATATCAACATAGTGTGATCACTTAGAGCTGGCTTGTGAGATTCGGAAGTGAAGTGCTGAAGTAGTTTCTCTTTTTTATCTTGACTACGACTCTTCATTTTATGCCACTCGCGGACTCCTACTGATACCCATTCTGAACTAGCGTTACATCTCCCTGGCCCTTCAAGAAATAAAATGCAAGCAAAACAAAAAGCTGCATCTTTATGGGGACTATATTCCGAACAAGAAAATTCTTCATACCAAGCTGGATTAATTCGACGTTGTTTGTTCGTGGGAATATCTGTATTGGTCGGATAAATGTCAAGTTCCGGTTGATATGGGCCGAGAGAACTCAAATATTTACGTTCATTACTGGATGATATTTTATTTCGTCGACCAATAGCCAAATTACAATTTGTAGACGACAGTTTTTCATATTCCGTTTTTGCAAATAGCAATTGCTCACCACTTTCTTTGTGGATGTTTGTTAAACAGTCGATCACATAGACGAACAATGTTTTTAAATTCGGCACTGCCTCGTTTTTTATAGCTGAATTCAGTAAGTCTGTCTCATCTCAAGTCTCTAAATTTGAGATTTTTCATTAGAGACAATTTTTGTGACTTCAGATGATTTCGGTATTCTGTAAGCAAGAATCTCAAGAAATTCACCAATGATATGTGGTGAAAAAACACTGAGACAATCAGCTCTTTGCATATTTCTTTGGTGATGATAAACCTTGTAATAATATAATTGATTATCGATTTCATAATAAATTCTTTTTTAAATGCATGGTATGAACAAAATAATTTATGGAAAGTTTAGCGAATATGGTTTCTAATACAAATGTACAAAACCACGCTTGATAAGTTGGATTAAAAAGCCTTTAACCTGAAGGGATTACTTGAATAAATGCGATGAAGCGAGAAAACTGAACAATCGATATAAGTGAGTTGCATCGCTATAGACTTCTCAACAAAGCCATTTATTTTTGTTATTTTTTTAATAAAAAAATCCGAATAAAGCTATACGCCATGGATAAAAGAGCAAATCGACTGCTATCTGGAGTTTATAGACAGCCACTCCCAAATAAGGAGTAACAAAAATGACCCAACCAATCCTAGAAGGATGTCAGAGTTATGGACAGAGTTGTCAGAGTCGTTAAACGCTCTCAAGGGTCCTAGACGCACTCCGGCGAAATGGAAGGAGGTAAGTATTTGAATATTACTGACAAAAAATGTTAGCAAACATTGGTGCGTGAGCGCCACCTTCAATGTAAAGTATTGGTGGTGGCAGTGCCTTGGCCGCTATCAGCGCAATGTGTTCCTTTGGTTCAGCTCAATATTGGAAATTGTTTCCTTTAGGAGACAACTGCTAAAACACGTCCAAAATGATCGGGAAAGGTATCAAAAGACGCGTTTTGGCCTCGGTAACAATAATCCGGAAGCGGACTTTCAAGTTGTTGTTTCAGTGAAGAAATATTTGCAATTAAAGTTGAAAATGTTCTGTCCTTTTTATGTGGTTGTTGTAATCACATATATAGGGTGTTCCGGAAAGTGAAAAAGTTTGTTCTGCGTGGAAATACTGGGGTCCGCGTAGGCGGTGTTGGACCGGCTAAGGGTTATTTTTTTGAAGCGCGGCCGAAGGCCGCCTACCTAAAAAGGTATTCTGCACATAAATACATTGGATCACTAAAACAAAAACTCGAAAGTCCGCTTCCGGATTATTGTTACAGAGGTCAAAACGCGTCTTTTGATACCTTTCCGGATCATTTTGGACGTGTTTTAGCAGTTGTCTCCTAAAGGAAACAATTACCAATTTTGAGCTGAACCGAAGTAACACATTGCGCTGAAATTGCTTCGTTTTGAGTAATGCTAATAACAACAAGACAATCTCTAGTTATTAATTGTGTTTTATGTTGGTCTAAATTTTTATTTATTTCAGTCTCTTACTCACTGGAAGAACCAGATCCAGGGCAAGGAAGACCAAAGCCAATCGCCTAGTTAAGGGCGGAGGCCCATTGATGGAAGAGGCGGTATCAGAAATCGAACAGAGAGGACCTCAACCTCTGATCAGATGTTCGTTGAAATCATGTCATCTATTCAAGCTAGAAATGAGGAGTGGGAATATAGAGAACAATCATTGCAATGTATGACGGAGTTTTGCAATTCCATAAACAACATGGCAAGTGCAATAGTAGCTCTTACTCAAACCCGGGTCAATACCGATTGATGATGTTACACGTATGGTATATTAGCAGTTTCTCCTACCATTAACAAATTTGATTTGAATTCCAGAGCTACTTCCTATAAATTTGAATGCAATGTTGCAGCCATGTCCACTGAACCTTCCTTTAATACACTATACAACTCGATGAAGGTAAAACGAGCTGAGCAAATAATTTTTTAACGCTCGTATATCCCTGCAAAGAACCCGAATACTTCGTTCCAAAATCAAAATAAGTGTTGGAGTACTCTGGTACTAATGGAGTTCTCTTTGGATTTTGAAACGGAGTATTTGGGTTCTTTGCAGGGATATACGAGCGTTAAAAAATTATTTGCTCAGCTCGTTTTAGCTACATCGAGTTGTATAGTGTATTAAAGGAAGATTCAGTGGACATGGCTGCAATATTGCATTAAAATTTATAGGAAGTAGCTCTGGAATTCAAATCAAATTTGTTAATGGTAATGGAAACTGCAGACGTTTGATATGCAAGTGAAGCACTTGTTCACATACACTGAACTAATCTGAACTGAAACCTGGAACATATGTGCAAAATGATAAGGCCATCGAGTAGAGCCATTTATCTTAAGTATTTATTTATTAATAGTAAGGATTGAGGCCATTTTTTTTTATTTATCTTAAGGCTTGAAGCCATTTGTGTTCTTAGATTTATAAATAAAAACTAATGTCAAATATGTTTAATTTCATGTTTTATTTTTATTTTTTTTATTTTAATTGAGTGGAGGATGGAAATTAGGATGCAGGTTAGGGTGGAGGATGGAAATTAGAATGCAGGTTAGGGTGGAGGATGGAAATTAGGATACAGGTTAGGGTTACAATATAAAAAGCCTTATAACCTTAGTTCATTTATACAGTTTTCACGAGCCCTTCTTCCTTCGCCGTGATACTCGGACGACTGAATTAAAGAGCCCGTGCCTGTATTTTCAACCTCTGGTGATCCGCCGGTTAAAATCTCCTCTGGCATATTGCCTCGTTTTTGTAGCATGTTGTGGAAAATAAACGAGGTATAAATAATGAAGGCTGCATTTTTGTGGCTATACCGAAGGACACGTTCTTTTAACAAACACCTGAAACGTGACTTCACAACCCCAAAGCCGCGTTCTATTGGGTTTCTAGCTCTTATGTGTGTTTTATTGTAGAGCTCTTCATCACCTGAGGTAGGGCTTCCTATAGGCGTAAGAAGCCACGGCTCCAAAGGATAGCCCGAGTCGCCCAATAGCCACTTAAAACCTCCCGATACGTGCTCCCTGATCAGCTTCACGCGTACCGTGCGTTGACATCGCGGAAAATAAGTTCATCATCGCAAATCTTAAAACGAGATGGTTAATACTTAATACTTTAACATAGTTGTTATACTTACGGCTTCAACATTAACACTGTAGTAACCCTTCCGGTTCATATAGTCCTGAGGCACTACTCCTAACGTTGACGATGACGGCGCAACTATGGCCACATGTGTGCAGTCAATGGCACCAATTACCCCCTTTATCCCAAATTTGTTGTGGAAACTGAAAATGCTTCTTTTAATTAGGTTAACCTCTTCAATACTGAACACAAACCTACCCTCTTTTAATGCTGTTATAGTGTTCAGCCGTACTAGGGAAGCTTATTTCAGCATTTTTGTGCTCCACAACAAGCCTGCAAATGGCTTTTATGTTTCGGGACACCGACGGCTGACTCATAGCAGCAAAGTGGCTGTTTCCTACACAGCTTTGATAAGACCCGTTTGCGAGGAAATAAAGTACTAAAATAAACTAAAAAATAGCAGTTTTAAGGGACGAGATTACTTTTTGTAAAACAATTGGTAATTCTATAAGAACGCACGTAAAAATACCCCTGCTATGATCCCAAATGGAGCGCGTGATCCATGGTATTTATATGCAGAGCACTGTCAACGTAGGTGACCTTTGGCCGTGCTTCAAAAAAATAACCCGCAGCCGGACCGATATAGATATATTAACCACACAAATTTTATAAAAAATTTGTTACTTTGGTTGCAAATATCTCTCCACAGAAAAAAAAATCGGATCTCTGCTTTCGGATTGTTGATACCGATCAAAGCACATCGCTTAATAACTTTTCTGATAATTTGGACGTGTTCTAGCAATTACGTGCTTTCGTATAGAATAACCAAACAATTGTTCTTACCCGAAGCTCGAACGGAATCCTCGACTGCCTCATATAATTGTCATGCGGCTTCAGCTTCTGCATAAGGCCCCAGCATAGCTTCTTGGGAAACCCTTAAAATTTGCGGAAGATTTCCTCCTTCAGCAGAAATGGGTCCTCCGTGTCCCTCAAACTGGCAAGATTTCGCCTGCCAACAAGTCTGTACCATAAACAAAGAAACATTTTTGTTAACAAATTATATTAATACGAGTATAATAATAATTAACATAATACCTTTCTTCATTTTCTATTTTTTTAAAAATCAAATAGGCGGCAAACGCTTCTTCTTTCATGTTTTCTATTTTTGTGATCTGCCTACAACCAGCTCACAAATTAGTGACTTTTTTTTTGAGACTAGAGATGTGAGACAGCTTACTGAATACCGAATTGTCTCAAAATTGAAATTGACCACGAAATGTCTCTATTAGTGACCAGAGACAGCTTACAGAATTCAGCTATTAATCTATTTAAAACGTCATTCGCTCGTTCAAAATTCTTTAGGAATTAAGCAACCTTGCCGGAAATACCTACCCAATTACAATTGATCTCATCTTGTTCTGATACTAATGGTGATGGGAGTTCTAGTGTTACTTGTAGTGACATTGATGATTGTAAATGAAGCAAATCTGGGGACGGTAGTAATGGCGGTATTGATGAAGATGATACAAGTGAAGACATCGCTCGATGGACATTAGTCTGGAGCGAAGTAACTGGAGTTATAACGGTTGAGCGTTCAGTGATTTGAAGTGCACCTTTTGAATATGATTCTGAGGTAATTTCTTGTGTAGCAAAATGAATGGGAGCAACATACTTCGCTTTCGGTGATGGAGTTGAAGAATGTTCAAACGACGATACCTGACGTTCTCGTTTAGAAGCCTCAAATGGATTTTTTTGAGCTCCGACATGTTTGACTCTCACGTATTGACCATTATGGTCATATTTTTCATGACGTGATTTGTAGTCATCGTCAAATTGACTTCCGCATTCCACTTTTATTCTCTTTCGCGGCGGTTGCTTGGACATTTTAATGAAATCTGTAAAAGTATATATATATATATTTGAAAAGGTCCAAAAAGTGTTTTTCACTTTTCAATTTAATGTGAGACACTTCGAACAAAGTGCATTTAACACCCGAAAGTGTATTTCAGCGCATTGTATTCATTCAGCATATTAGTACTGAGTCGCACATAATCAAAAATTAGAGAAAACACCCTAACTTTTTGTGAAGGCCTTATTTCAATACGACCAATAGTTTCATATTTTGGAAAAAAAAAATCGTGAAAAATATACCTGTCGAATATTTTTGGACAAAGAATTGAAAAAAATTATTTCGAGCACTAACCGCAATTTTGATGTAACCAAAAAAATTATGAAAATTCGTTTTTGGACAGATATTGGTAATTCTGTTTGTTTTAAAATATCTCACAAAATTTCACATTTTGATGTAAGTACCATTTTGTATCAAATTTTTAAAAAAATTTAATCTTAAAAACGTTCTCCTGTAAAATGTAAAAGTGTAAAAAAAATGGAAGTTTTTTTTGTAAAATTTTCAATGAAATTTTTCTAAATTCCTTTTTTTAAATCTTATCTTTTGGAAGAACGTACAAAATATTTTAGATATCGTTTATTGCATTTCTTCTTAGAACGTCAATTACATGACAACAAATTGAAAATTTAAACGCCTATATCTCGGTAACTACCCAATATTTAACCCCATCTTTTTGTGAAATTAACACTACTATATCTATAGTTGCACACTCACCAAATTTCATTCAATTCGATGTAGTGAAGTTTCTAGGTGGCACGGTTGACGTACTTTGCCCTATATAAATGTGGAGATTCTTACCTTTTCGCCTCTATATCACTGTTATTATTAGGAATAAGACTAATTTTAAATTATTTAGTTCACTTACTTAAAATTAGAATTTAAGTTATTTAAGGTACTGCCGGCGCGGTATTTGAGCGGTTTTGTAATAGAAACTAAAACTATTTGATTGTTAATTGATATTAGAGGAAAAATTACAACGTTATGCACAGCGATGGTATGGGATGACATGTTTCGAAGTGCCCAACTTCTCATCAGACCCCTTCTCGGACACTGAGATATGAACCCAAGTGTCTGCACCAAAGCCGCTGTTAGAGTACTCTAACAACTAAGCTATGATGCCCTGTAGCGTCACGATGCATTTTTCCTCTAATGTGCCATTTGCTTATTCCTTTTATACATTCTTTGGTACATATATTTTATATGTCAACTCAAGGAAAGTGGAATATTTTTAGGCGCGTTCATAGAACAGTTTTTAGATACAGAAGGGATTTTATGCATATCAACACTTCCGTGTTATTTGTTATGCACCCGCACTGTACCTGTAGCAATTATAGTTATTTGAATTTGTCGGTTACCTTCGTAGCGACGCGAAAGCGTTGCGCAATCGATCAATCAGCGATGTAATTATTCGGACGTAAGTAAGCGTAGCTGGTTGTTGAATGTAAAGCTGCCTGGCGACACGCAAGCATATGCTGCTGGTAGCCACAGCAATCGGCGCGAACGACGGGTAGTCGTGCTCACACGTACTTGTTGTCGGCTTTCGTTGATGAAAATCTAAAATTTTAGATTTTTTCGCTTGACAGCTGGTCTATTTGATCGTTGCCAACGTGCTTGACAAGATTTTACGTTGCGGTTTATTGAAACCTACGAGTGCATGATGCTTTTAACTCTGTTTAGAGGTTCTCATGCGTAAACTGTTTACTTTTTTTAATTTTTTTCTTTTTTTCCGCCAAAACAACTGCAGTTACAAGCAATAAAAAATCGTCATCCGATGACATGTTTACGTCCGCACGCTACGAATTTTCAATACAAATGGCGCTTGATTCTTTATGATTGTATGGTGGCCGGGCAAACGACAATCACCCGATTACGCACACAACCACCCGTTGCTATGGCTACCAGCAGCATATGCTTGCGTGTCGCCAGGCAGCTTAAAGTGCGACAAACAGGTGTCGCCGCTATGACCATCTACAGTCGACTCGCTAATATTACCCTACATTAATATTTTACGAAATGTTCTATTTGTCGAGAATTCAAAGGGCTTCGAGTTTCTATTTCAATGATTCGATTTACTTATGATATCTGATTTTGTGTATACCGACGCATCAATTACCAGAACTTTTCAAGAATCTATTCTTGGTACGTATAGTTCGTCGAATTGCGAAAATTTGTTTTTTGTTCCCTCTCACATGTGCATTTTGACATAAGAATTCACCGACGTCAAACGGTAATTTCGTGTTGTTGGCCGATTGCGGCGACCATATAGATTATTGGATCATGGTTACCTTCGTAGCGACGCGAAAGGGTTGCGCAATCGATCAATCAGCGATGTTATTATTCGGACGTAAGTAAGCGTAGCTGGTTGTTGAATGTAAAGTGCGACAAACAGGTGTCGCCGCGTAGCGTAATATTATCCTACATTAATGTTTTACGAAATGTTCTATTTGTCGAGAATTCAAAGGGCTTCGAGTTTCTATTTCAATGATTCGATTTACTTATGATATCTGATTTTGTGTATACCGACGCATGAATTACCAGAACTTTTCAAGAATCTATTATTCGTACGTATAATTCGTCGAATTGCGAAAATTCGATTTTAGTTTTAGTCTACATCACAATTTTTTCGAGTCCGTAAGGTAATTCTGATTGTTTATCGGACGGTGTATCCAAGATTTGTTTGCTTTTTCGAAAGGTTCATTGTGAAAACCTGTATTTTCGTAATTTCACATTATTAAAACAAACTAGGAAACTGTCAGTTTTAAGCACACAAATTGCAATAGTAAATACGACTTTCTGCGATTAGAAATCTTTCGAACTACACTTCCAATTTCTTTAATTAAAAACCATTTTAATTAACTCTAGTTCAACTTAAACGAATATTTTTTATAATTAAAAATTTACCATCTGATAACATTTCTTTTGTGTATTTGCTACCAATTCTGCTTTGAATCGTCACCTCGAAAAAACCATATCTTCCAAATCGCCGAATGATAATTTAGAACACAACTTGTAGAACAACTAAGTATGGTGAATGAATCTATTTTGATGATATTCTCAATTTTTTACAAGTTTTGAGATAAGAAATTTAGTCAAACTCCGATTTTTTTTTTCAAATTTTGCCGGAATTTCGTTGCTAATGGTCGAAATTTCGTCATCGCACATTCAAAAATGCCGACTTCAAAAAATTTGGGGGAGTGTGACACTCCCCACACCCCTACCTCGCGACGCCCCTGCCTAGTAGTGCTACGCAAATCTGCCAAAGGCCACGCCCATTTTTTTAACATAGTTCTGAAAAATTTGTTCCTAAAATGTAAAACGCGATATTTTTATAAACGTGCAAGCTATATCAATAAGATCTTGTACACATAATAAGTTTTTTAGCTAAACTCAACCGCAAACAAATTTTGTGAGTTTTGGGGAAGTACGCGTGGCTCAGCCCACTTTTCAACATAAAAATTCTGCTGCTTTCAAACGTGATTGCTTGTAGTTTGAACAAATCGCCGATACAAGTGTATATTTATTTTTTCCCCCTTTCCGAAAAAGTATATTTGATTCATGGGACAGAACTAAAGCTCGTTTTTGTAACGCAATGTTTGTAAAGGTACAAAAGAAGCAACGGCGTACAGTATATTGGCGGTCGAAACAGCGGATATGGCAGGAAAAGAGCAACTTTCTAGAGCGACTCGTTTTTTTGATCAGGGGTAAATGCTTATTCGGGAAGAATTTATGGTCTATGTAGAACTCAAGTCCATGAAGGCAGTAGTAATAGCTGATAATATAAGGGAATTTGTTTTTGCATTAAACCTTGACCCTCTAAAATGCGTGGGATTTAGGCTTTGACGGATGAGCTACCATGGCGGGTAAAATCAATTTTGTCCAACAAATGTTACAGAAGTCGTTCCCAAAAAGCCTTTATTTTCATTGTGCAATTCATAGGGCCGGTTTCACCAACGCGACTAAGACTAAAACTAAGTCGTGACTTAAGTTACCACAGATTCTAGACTAACTTAATTTTGTGTTTCACCAACTGAGCGACTTAAATAATTTTGAACACAACAACCCGATCAGCTGTTTTATGCATATTAGTATTTTTTCATAGCAGACAACTCTGCGTATCCCAATAACCCCAGTGTGAAATTTACATGTATGGCCATACACGAAGGAATGTATTGATCTTACAGCCATTCCTCTTTAGTTGGAAGGTACTAAATTTAGCGCTTAATTAAAAACGATAGTTTCGTAATGGTTGCATGCTAGAAAACAAGCGTTCACATGCATCTACGCATACGCCGTTAAAGTCATGCTTGACGAATTTTCCGGCTGGGACATTGTACAAAACAAATTAGGAGCATTACTGACATTTAGGTTTTGAACGACAACAACACTGACTTAGTCGAGAATAAGTCAGCTGGCAGGCTGACCTAGTTAAGTTAGACGGTGAAGCCGGCCCATAGACTTAATTTGCTAATCAGTGACTTGACAAGGTGGCCGAAATAAGAAATACAATTTCCACAACTAAAGACATAGCGATGGTCAGAAAATTATGCAAGTATAAGCGATTTAAGAAAAACTTTGTTCAAATAGTTACGGCTCTTGAAAAACTAAGCATAGAGGGAAATGCAGTCACTAAAAGCAGGCGTATCAGTTGCACAGCTCATTAAATCTGTCTTTATTTTATGTCTTTGCATAATTTCCAAATATTATGTTATTATTGTGCCGGCAGCGAATAAAATGCAATCGAAGGAAAATTACATTATAAAATGCGCCGAACACATAAATAAAATTTTGAAACTAGTGCAAGCGCATAGATGACCGCCGATTTCGCCATGTATGTTATATAGGTCCGATCTAGCTGATTTTTACTACACACATTACAATACAACATGTACCAAACCTGCAACATTCTACGTTCCCAGCTTTTTAACTGCTATATTATTATAGGCCAAAACCCATTTATCGGAACAATCGATTGTATGGGAGCTATGCGTTGTATTAGTCCGATCTTGCTGGTTCCGACAAATGATTAATGGTTTATAAAATGGCAACACCTTAGCAAATTTCAAAGAGATATCTCAAAAAATGAGGGACTAGTTTGCGTTAAAACAGACAGACGGACATGGCTAAATCGACTCAGCTCATCGCCCTGATCATTTCGGTATGCTTATTGATGGGTCTATCTTTTCTTCTCATACTTACAAACATCGGACCAAAATTATAATAATTTCCCGTCATCTCTTGTATGTTTTCGTTCTGATCTGTGTCTATCCGTTGTTATGTCTTTATAGTCTGGATGCTGTGCCAGGTACTGTTAATATGCGTGTATATGGTTCGTGTGTTAGGTTCATGTGTTACGAATTCTCCCGAACGGGTACATGTAATAAGGGTTGTTATGACGCTCGTTAATTATTTTGTGGATGTTAGGTCGGGTAATGTTAATCGTGCTGAATATACTGTATTTAAGGTTGTTTTTGTCGCTCGTTACTTAGGTAGAAGTCGGTGATTTGCGTCTTTTAGTTTGTTTTTTGTGTTCGCTTGTTTATTGTTACTCGTATGGTTATTGTACCTGCTACGTTGTTTTGTTTTTTATATATATCAAAATGTTGAGGATGAAAGGAGAAATTGATTAAGCCATGTCCGTCCGTCCGTCTGTGAACACGATCATTTGAGTAAATTTTGAGATATCTTAATGAAATTTGTTATGCGGGTTCCTTGGTACTCATCTCCGAGCGCTATTTAAAATGGGCGTAATCGGATGATAGCCACGCCCACTTTTTATATATAGAATATTTTCGAAAACACAAAAAAAGTGATTTATTTTGTTATGTTGATCTTACGAAAGGGTAGTAAGCTGATTTTTGTTGGAACGATTTTCCGTCCTCCCTTGTCAAGCTTGGTTGCATGACAAACCGGTTTCGGCGATGCGCCATCTTCAGTGTATGTTGCCATTAGCAACGAAGAAGCGCAACTTCTAGGGAAGGGCCTGAAGCACAACATCGCGCATAGCAATAAAGCAAAAGGAAGCCCAGGAAGCACAAAAAGGAAATAAGGAGGTGAAAATATTGTAAAGGCTACAACGAAAGCAAAAAGATAACAACATCGTCACAACGAAGGCAGACAAAGAAAACACAACGGTGCTAATCAGTAAGGATGAATATATGCAAACACAGAGAAGCTCATCGAGGAAATGAATTGTCGCATTATTAGGGATAACCCGACGGATAAATACCAGGCCGAAGTTAAAGAGGTTATAAAAAATGCTACCAAAATTATAGACGAGAGGATGGCATCTACTCTAATACAAATTAATCCATCTGCTTCTCTAGTCATTGCGTTATCTAAAATCCACAAGCAGGATACGCCGATGAGACCCATAATTAGACATAATAAACATCTAAAAACGATTTTAGAGGACACTCTGAAACTAGGGCACGAATACACAATAAGCAATACGATAGAGCTACTCCAAAGACTTGAGACCGTTAAAATCAGAAAGAGCAGTGAACTCGTATCCTTTGACAAAAAGGACTTATACCCGTCAATACCACTAACAGAGACAATGGCTATAGTCAACAAAACACTACTGGACAAAACTGAAGATAAGGTAAAAACTGCGCAAATTACCAACGCGCTAAGAACAACGCTGCGGCAAAACTATTTCCGGTTCAACAACAAAATATATAGGCAGACAAACGGAATGGGTAACCCAACATCGGCCATTCTCGTGGAAGCATTCCAGCAAAACTGGGAAGGAAAATATATACAGGAGTTTAAAACCAAGTTAGGCGTGGCATTCTACGCTAGATACGTGGATGACATCATCTGCATCCTAAATGAGGTTCGGGAACGAAGAAAGCCAAAAAATATAAATTTTTGAAAATGGGCGTGGCCCGCCCTTTTTATAGTGGATTATTCCACAAAACTTTTTATGCCATAAGTCCGACAAAAATTGATTTATCGAAACGAAAATGTTGTACATATAAAGGTAAATGTTTGTTGTAAAAATGGGCGAAATCTGCCAAAGGCCACACCCATTTTTTTAACATAGTTCTGAAAAATTTGTTCCTAAAATGTAAAACGCGATATTTTTATAACCGTGCAAGCTATATCAATAAGATCTTGTACCCGCAAACAAATTTTGTGACTTTTGGGGAAGTAGGCGTGGCGCCGCCCACTTTTCAACATAAAAATTCTGCTAAGTACTTTCAAACGTGATTGCTTGTAGTTTGAACAAATCGCCGATACACGTGTATATTTATTTTTTCTCCCCTTTCCGAAAAAGTATATTTGATTCATAGGACAGAACCAAAGCTCGTTTTTGTAACCCAATGTTTGTAAAGGTACAAAAGAAGCAACGGTGTACAGTATATTGGCGGTCGAAACAGCGGATATGGCATTAAAAGAGCAACTTTCTAGAGGGACTCGTTTTTTTGATCAGGGGTAAATGCTTATTCGGGAAGAATTTATGGTCTATGTAGAACTCAAGTCCATGAAGGCAGTAGTAATAGCTGATAATATAAGGGAATTTGTTTTTGCATTAAACCTTGACCCTATAAAATGCGTGGGATTTAGGCTTTGACGGATGAGCTACCATGGCGGGTAAAATCAATTTTGTCCAACAAATGTTACAGAAGTCGTTCCCAAAAAGCCTTTATTTTCATTGTGCAATTCATAGGGCCGGTTTCACCAACGCGACTAAGACTAAAACTAAGTCGTGACTTAAGTTACCACAGATTCTAGACTAACTTAATTTTGTGTTTCACCAACTGAGCGACTTAAATAATTTTGAACACAACAACCCGATGAGCTGTTTTATGCATATTAGTATTTTTTCATAGCAGACAACTCTGCGTATCCCAATAACCCCAGTGTGAAATTGGCATGTATGGCCATACACGAAGGAATGTATTGATCTTACAGCCATTCCTCTTTAGTTGGTAGGTACTAAATTTAGCGCTTAATTAAAAACGATAGTTTCGTAATGGTTGCATGCTAGAAAACAAGCGTTCACATGCATCTACGCATACGCCGTTAAAGTCATGCTTGACGAATTTTCCGGCTGGGACATTGTACAAAACAAATAAGGAGCATTACTGACATTTAGGTTTTGAACGACAACAACACTGACTTTGTCGAGAATAAGTCAGCTGGCAGGCTGACTTAGTTAAGTTAGACGGTGAAACCGGCCCATAGACTTAATTTGCTAATCAGTGACTTGACAAGGTGGCCGAAATAAGAAATACAATTTCCACAACTAAAGACATAGCGATGGTCAGAAAATTATGCAAGTATAAGCGATTTAAGAAAAACTTTGTTCAAATAGTTACGGCTCTTGAAAAACTAAGCATAGAGGGAAATGCAGTCACTAAAAGCAGGCGTATCAGTTGCACAGCTCATTAAATCTGTCTTTATTTTATGTCTTTGCATAATTTCCAAATATTATGTTATTATTGTGCCGGTAGCGAATAAAATGCAATCGAAGGAAAATTACATTATAAAATGCGCCGAACACATAACTAAAATTTTGAAACTAGTGCAAGCGCATAGATCGACCGCCGATATCGTATTCAATAGCATATTCAAAGATGCTTTTGAGTTGGCTGAAAGTCCTTCTCCTGAAATGAGCATGCCGAGAGTTGTAGTTGAGCTCAGTTAGTGGAATGTATTGGCCACCCCTGGACAAAAATCGCATTTATCGGAACAATCGATTGTATGGGAGCTATATGTTATGCAAGGCGAAGTGATACAGGGGGAGCTAGTAACATATATGTAAATTTCATATGTATTTTGTGTTTGTAAATCGAATGCGAGCTGTCAAAATCCAAATTCGCCTTATGGACTCGCCTTGGGCGCCATTGCTAACCCTCGAATTCGCCTATTAGCGAAGTGTCAAAGTAATTCGTATATAAAATGTAAATAATGTACACTGTATTTGTGTTATAAAACATAATATGTTGGGAGTATCCAAAGATGAGTATCTGGTTGCTATTGATCCAAGTGACTATTTAAAAAAACGTGATAAAAAATTTGAGGCACAAAGCGTTATGGAAGCAGCCATAGGCAACGTTGAGATAAAACATAAACTAAAACCGATGCTGTATAGTAGTCCACTGCTTGATATAGGTATGCACTTAAGTGTGGGATTTATTTGATATTGGATAAATTGACTTCTACTTTTCAATTTTTTTAATGTAATCTCAGTTTGGGATGAACCCTACGTGATTGGGCGCGTTGCGGACGCAATTGAGGTGCGTTGTATTGAGGGTAGCAGCATAAATAAGGGCACGCTTGTACAAAGTATACCCGAGCTAAGTAAAGCACGGTTGCTCGTACGTTCTGGCAAAGGTATTATATTTGCTGCGGCTACATCAGAATGATGGTGCATACGAATGGTGGATGTGCCAACACAACGTCAAATTTTGCTGCAACAAAAGAAATTTCAACTGGCAATTGGTTTGACGGTATGGGAAATCAAACATGCATATCTAAACTCGCAAAGGCAAGGTTTAATAATTAAACACTTTTAGGATATATCCAAAGACCCAGAGGACATCAAAGCATCTACAATACGTGAAATACACATGCGTTTCGCGCGTGAATTGGTTGCTAATAAACAGTTTGCCGATTCGATGAAGGAATTTGAAAAGGCTGCCGCCGATCCATATGACGTTATAAGAGTTTTTCCGAATTTACTGCAAGATCAGGCAAACAAATCGAATGAAGCAGCTGTACCAGCACCACCAACACCGCGGCTGGAAGAAAAAGATATGGAAAACGAGCTTTTAGCTTTAATACAGTTTTTGGCTTTGGCACGTCAACATTTCGTTACAGACTAATGACTCGCTAGTTGCGCCACTGCTCCGTCTAAATCAATGCCGATTGGAAGTCGGAGAAGACTTCAAAGAAGTATGATAAAATATCTGAGTTAATAATACTTTATCAAATGAATGTCAAACATAAGAAAGCTTTGGAATTGTTAAAATCGCGGTCCTCTGTTGAGGGTTCGAGCCTATATGGTTATGATCGTACTATTAAATATTTACAGCAATTAGGTAGTCCACAATTATCGTTAATTTTTGAATTCTGTGATTGGGTGCTGAAAGAGGCGCCTGAAGAACGATTACGAATTTTCACAGATAATTTCATTGAAGTCGAAAATTTGCCACGCGCCAATGTACTCGATTTTTTGTTGAGCCGTCACAAGGCATTAGTTATACCCTATTTGGAGCATGTTATCAATGTTTGGAAAGACAATAATACGCTATAACATAATGTGCTAGCAAAACAATATCGCGAAAAAGTACATAACTAGCTGGAAGAAGTGAAAAAAGGTGAAGAAACACCAAACAAAAGGTTTGTTTAACTTCTCTCTATCTCTATGGCGCGATATACAACAGGTATATCATCATAAACCTCCTAAGAGATTTTTGCGCCAAGCTTCTTTTCCAATTTGTGGTGTGCCGATTTGAATTTTCCCTACAAATTGGTGGGACCTACAGTTTTTTGCCGACTCCGAACGGCATCTACAAAGGAGACGAATTTTTGCTGAGAAGCCTGTCATGGCAGAAATACACTCGGAGAGTTTGCCAAACCACTGCCGAGGGGCGACCCCGTTTTGAAAAACTTTTTTCAAATCACTTTTGATGTTACCTGTTCCAGGGCTCGAACCATGGACCTTCGGTGTGGTAGGCCGGCAACACTACCTTCACACCACGGCGGCCGCCGTGAAATCACTGTGACGCTACTTAAAGCTGAAATTCAGCGTGTCAGGAGAGAGATACAAGCTGCGTCGATGGGGCATAATTATAACGCAAATTTGCGTAATAATTTTCAGAGCAGAGACAACGCTCGGATACGGCTGTAAGGCCTCTCTACTAAACCTCAAAGTTTTTTTGCATAGGCCGTGAAATAAGTTTAAGATATTGAGCCCTAACCGCAATTTTGTTGTAACCAAAAAAGGTATGAAAATACGTTTTTTGACTGGTATTATTAATTCTGTTTGTTTTAAACTATCTCACAAAATATCACAACCGTAATAAGTTCTCTTACAAATATAAGCCAAAAGCAATTATGAAGTGACATTTTGCATGCAATTTTTTTAAAAATTGAATCTTAACCTGTAAAATTTTATTTTGTTGGTTACACTAAACTTGCTGTTAGTGCTCGATATGCAGAAAAGATTTTTTACCAAATTTTTATTAAGTTTTGTATTTAAAGGTACAAAGGATGTAATGTAAATAGGACAGAAAGTTGTATGTGAAAACTTTATTTATATTTTTTAGTTTTTGAATGATTTGAAAAAAAATACATTACTTTACATATTAAATACCGGTTTCATTAAATTGGCTTGGTTTGTATACGCTAATATTTTTTTTCAATTTGGCTTAGTTTCTTTATTTAGCTTTTTAAAATAAAAAGATTCTTCAGGTACAATTTACTTATTATATAGTAATTTACTTATTATATAGTAATTTGCTTATTAGTAATTGTTGTGAGCTAAAATACTGCTCTAACGTAATATATTAGCAGTCTTTTAAATACAATAATGACTCTTCCATTTTTGAGATTACTTGGTAATTCATTGAACAGTTTTAGGCCTTTGTAGATTAAAATATTTTGAGCCTTATTACACTTTTAAAAGTTAAATCCAAAATCACTTTTGTTCCTTAATCTGTAAGGTTGCACATCACCAACATACAGATTATACTTCATTTCAAATTCAAAAAGTATAACATTGATAATAGTCCTTTGGTTTATATTAAGGTATATAAAAATTTTATAAAAAAGTATATAAAATGGTACATAATGGACTATATATATGCAGGATAAATCGAGGGTCTATGTAGGAGTACCACGTACTGACGAAGATTTTGTTTCGTGATATTTGCGACTGTTGCATGGTGCTGATATATAAAAACGCCCACACGTATACGAGGTATCACCGAGCCATACTCTTTCAGGTTATTACTGTAAGATATAAACAGATTTAAAAAAAATTATCATAAATTCACTTTCATTACACCCAAATCTTACAGACGTTGATGAGTGGTATTGTTTCCTTTAGGAGACAACTGCTAAAACACGTCCAAAAATGTCGGGAGAGGTATCAAACAACGCGTTTTGACTTCGATATCAACAATCCGAAAGCGGATTTTCAATTTTTGGTAATTCTATACGACAGCACGTAACTGCTAATATACGTCCAAAAATCTCGGGAAAGGTATTAAACGACGCGTTTTGATCTCTGTATCAATAATCCGAAAGCGGAAATTAAATAATTTGTTTCAGTGAAAAGTTATTCGTGAAAACCCCAAAAAGGACCCAAGTCCGATCCCAAATAGGGGGCTTGCTCCAAGGTATTTATGTGCATAATACTTTTCTGCGTTGGCGGCCTTTGGCCGCGCTTCAAAAAAATAACCCGTAGCCGGTCCACAGTATTTCTGCGTAAAACACACTTTTTGCATTTTTCGGTACACCCTAATTTGTGATTACAACCACCACATGAAAATGACAGAAAATTTTCCACTTTGATGGCAAATATCTCCTCACTGAAACAAAAACTCGAAAATCCGGTTCCGGATTATTGTTACCGAGGTCAAAACGCGTCTTTTGATACCTTTCCCGACAACTTTGGACTTGGGTAATTGTTTCCTTTAGGAGACAACTGCTAAAACACGTCGGAAATTATCGGGAAAGGTATCAAAAGACGCGTTTTGACCTCGGTAACAATAATCCGGAAGCGAATTTTCGAGTTTTGGTTTCAGAGAAGAGATATTTGCCATCAAAGTGGAAAATTTTCTGTCATTTTCATGTGGTGGTTGTAATCACAAATTAGGGTAGATCGAAAAGTGCAAAAAGTGTGTCCTGCGCAGAAATACTGTGGACCGCGTAGCCGGTGTTGGACCGGCTAAGGGTTATTTTTTTGAAGCGCGGCCGAAGGCCGCCTACGCTGAAGTGTGTTCTGCACATAGATACCTTGGATCAAGCCCCCTATTTAGGATCGGACCCGGGTCATTTTTGGGTTTTTTGCGAATAACTTTTCAGTGAAACAAAAAATTGAAAATCCGCTTTCGGATTGTTGATACCGAAGTCAAAACGCGTTGTTTGATACCTCTCCCGACATTTTTGGACGTGTTTTAGCAGTTGTCTCCTAAAGGAAACAATTACCTGGACTTGTTTTAGCTGTTGTCTCCTAAAGGAAACAATTACAATATATATACACATAATAACACTACTTACTGATTATAGCACAATTCTGAACATAGTGCTGGTTGTATAGGCGGTGCGCAATTAGATGTTGCAACTCTCATCAACGGATGGGGAACTGCTTTTGGCATCAATCTCGGCTGTTTGCCACTGTAAATAATACCTCGCGCAAAAAATGGTCTGCGCAAATATTATCTTTTGATCTTAAAAGCACCCCTTTGCCACAACAGACGTCTCTTCTCATCAAGGGGTACCTTGTACAAGGTCCCAATTCCCCGCACAAATTGTTTTAAACAAGTCGCACATTTGACCATGATGAAAACTTTTTATTGTTTGTAGATGATTATATTTCACAAAATTACACTTGTTTCTTCACCACAACTTATTTAATTTTAATTAAACGCAATATTTTTACCAAAAACACTTGCCAATCAGAATGCAGAATACAAATGTAAATAAACGTCAATTCGAATTCGCCTTGAATTTGGCTGAGTTTGACATTACCCATTCGACTGAAAATAAAAAAAAGTTCAATACATATATGTTACCAGCGCCACCTGTATAAATTCGCCTTGGTAGGTCCGATCTAGCTGATTTTTACTACACACATTGCAATGCAACATGTACCAAACCTGCAACATTCTACGTTCCCAGCTTTTTAATTGCTATATTGCCAAAACCCATTTATCGGAACAATCGATTGTATGGGAGCTATGCGTTGTATTAGTCCGATCTTGCTGGTTCCGACAAATGATTAATGGTTTATAAAATGGCAGCACCTTAGCAAATTTCAAAGAGATATCTCAAAAAATGAGGGACTAGTTTGCGTTAAAACAGACAGACGGACATGGCTAAGTCGACTCATCTCATCGCCCTGATCATTTCGGTATGCTTATTGATGCATCGGACCAAAATTATAATACTGTGACGAATTCGATGATTCCTTGATTATCAATCCTGGGTTCGATCACTATAAAGTCGAATAAACACACGCACAGATAATGTAAGTAATAGCTAGTTTTATTTACTAGTAATAAACGCAAAACAATTTTAAGAGTTTGATAACTTTACAGTAGTTCACTATTGAACGCTTGAAAATAAACTGAACAACTGCAATGCTTGGTCACCGCCTTATATAGTTCAACAGGGTACTTGCCTACGCACCGAGAACTTTCTTGGTTATTCGCTTTTCGTGTTCTGGAAGGGTCGGTGTTATTTATTGGAATCTCCTCTTTGCATCGTATGCGCAAACACTCGCGCCATCTCTCTTCCTCTTCCTAGTTACACGCTTGCATGCATAGGTGTAGCCATCGTTATCTCACCTGTGTTTAACTAGTGCTGGGAGTGTTATTGAGTTATAGATGGTACATGCTTGAGAATAATGGCCACACTGCCCTCAACCTAAGTCTGATCGTCCCGATCAGACACATTGCCGGAACCAAACGCAGCTAGCCTTTCTAAATGGACCACTTTCATCTTATTCCTTGGCCTTCCCATAGTTTGTATGCGATATACCACATCGTTGATCCGTTTTATGACTTTGTATGGGCCTTCCCAGTTACATTGTAGTTTTGGAGACAAACCTTTCCTACGCTGTGGGTTGTATAGCAGCACTAAATCTCCTTCTATAAAACCTTCCGAATTTATTGCTTTGTCGTACCTGGCCTTCATTTTATCGCTCATGATCTTAGTCCGTTTTCTCACAAGGTCTTGAATTTCTCTCATTTCTTCTTCCAATACGCTAGTAGATTTCCGAGCATTCACTCCTGCATCAGCGTTTATCCCAAACTTTAAGTCAGCTGGCAATCGAAGATCATTCCCGAAAATTACCTTTGCAGGAGTCTGACCAGTTGTTTCATGTACTGCAGAGCTATATGCCATTAGGAATAAGGAGATGTGAGTATCCCAATCCTTCTGGAATTTATCCACTACTTTCCTCAGGTGCTCTTCCAATGTTCTATTGAATCGTTCCACCATGCCATCTGACTGAGGATGTAGTGCAGTTGTTCGAGTTTTCCGAATGCCCAATGTCTTGCACATTTCCTGGAACACAGCTGATTCGAAATTTCTGCCTTGGTCAGAATGTATCTCCATCGGTGCACCAAACCGAGCTACCCAATTGTTAGTAAACACTTCTGCTATGGTTTCTGCCTCTTGATTTGGAATAGGGTACACTTCTGGCCATTTGCTGAAATAGTCCATAACTACCCGTACATATTTGTTTCCGAGTTTGCTAGTAGGAAATGGACCAGCTACATCCATGGCTATCCTCTCAAATGACGCACCTGAGTTGTACTGTTTCATTTGGCCATGGCTCCTTGATTTCGGTCCTTTATCTTTGATGCATACTTCACAGTTGGCAATCCACTCCGCGACCGATTGACGGCAACCAACCCAATAGAATCTTTGCTTGACTTTCTCCAAGGTCTTGGTGACTCCAAGATGACCTCCGCTTGGACCGTTATGTAATTCATTGAGTACATCAGGGATTTTCTTCCTTGGGACGACTATCAGCTTTCGAACACATTCACCATCCTCACTCTCCCATATTCGATGCAAACAACCGGATTCTAATTGCAAACTATTCCACTGTGCCCAATATGACCTGGCAACAGGACTTTCTGCTGACATCTCCTCTC
Source organism: Merzomyia westermanni (assembly GCA_949987695.1). Lineage (NCBI taxonomy): Eukaryota > Metazoa > Arthropoda > Insecta > Diptera > Tephritidae > Merzomyia > Merzomyia westermanni. The sequence goes on from OX465289.1 coordinate 79,097,633, forward strand.
TTGATGGTCGCTCGTTTCGTTCGATTCCTTGCATTACACGTGTAAGATCTGGATCTTCGTGCTGAAACCTCCTTAATTGATCCATGTCCTATTCGTCCGTAGATGTTATAGTCATGAGCTGCACATCTATAATGTCTTCCTTGGCCTCAGCTATGGAACAATGCTTGCATTCCAAGTTACATGGTCTTCGTGACATTGCATCAGCATTTCCGTGGGTGCTACCTTTGCGATGCTCTATGGAAAAGTCATAACTTTGCAGTCGCTCTATCCACCGTGCCAATTGACCTTCCGGATTACGGAACCGTAAGAGCCATTTCAACGCTGCGTGGTCTGTCCTGACGTGGAATCGCTGCCCATAGAGATACTTGTGGAAATGCTTAACGCACTCTACCAATGCCAACAGTTCTCTCCGGGTTACACAATAGTTCCTTTCAGGCTTCCCAATTGTTCGGCTATAATATGCAACTACCTTCTCCTGTCCATCAACAATCTGAGACAAAACACCTCCTATAGCATAACCACTCGCATCTGTATCCAGAATAAACTTTGAACCTGGAATTGGATATGCTAACATCGGGGCTGTGCATAGTCGTTCCTTCAATGTTTGAAAAGCCACCTCCTGTTCCTTCTTCCATTCAAAACTCATATTCTTTCTCGTAAGGTCATGGAGACTACTAGCTACGCTGGCAAAATTCGGTACAAATCGGCGATAATACGTGCACAGCCCAAGGAAGCTCCGTAACTCATGCAAATTTCTCGGTCTTGGCCAATCCTTTACGGCTTCGATCTTTTCCTTAGCAGTGCAGATTCCCTCCGTAGTTACCTTGTGACCCAAATAACTTACTTCCTTTTTAAACAAGGAACACTTCTTAGGACTTAGTTTCAGACCAGCACCAGTTATTCTTTGGAAAACTTCCTCCAAGTTCTTTAGGTGTTCCTCAAAGCTTTTTCCCAGCACGATGATGTCGTCGAGGTACACCAAACATGTTTGCCAGTGCAATCCTTTTAGTATCTGGTCCATGAGTCTCTCAAAAGTAGCTGGAGCATTGCATAGCCCGAAGGGCATTACCGTAAATTGCCAAAGCCCTTCTCCAACGCTGAAGGCCGTCTTTTCTTTATCTTCATCCTTCACCTCCACTTGCCAGTAGCCGCTTCTCAAGTCCAGAGTCCAGGGTATCGTCGATTCTTGGCAATGGATAACTATCCTTCTTCGTTACGTCGTTCAATTTTCGGTAATCCACACAGAACCTCATTTTTCCATCCTTCTTTTTCACTAGTACTACCGGTGAGCTCCATGGACTAGCTGATGGTTCGATCACGCCGCTGTCACTCATTTCCTGAATAATTTCTCTTACCACTTGTCGTTTGGCCAATGGAATACTACGAGGAGCTTGGCGGATTGGTCTTGCATCACCAGTATCAATTTGATGCTTCACAACTTTGGTCCGACCTGGTTTGGAACCATCCTTGTCAAATATGCTCGAGTACTTTGATAGAAGTTCCTTTGCCTTTTTCTGATGATCTTTTTCGAGGCCTGCAGTCCACGACATATCTGAAAGATTAATCTTGATGGTGGAATCATTTTCCTGAAGCTGTTCACAATTGATAACTACCTCGACCTCTTGGCATTGTCCCAATATTGCTCCTTTGGAAAGTTTAATCGGCGATTTGAACTCATTAAGTACTCTTACCGGTACACGTCCATCTTGTTTTGTCATAGCCAGGGTTTTTCCTACTAATATGTTCGTCCTTGATTTGTTTGCTGCCTCGACAACCCACAACTTGTTTGTCCCATAATCTCCATCAATCTTTGCCCGTATGATTGCTTCCGACTTCGGTGGAATTTGTTGGCTCTCCTCCACAAGCACTCGGTTACTAACGTATTTGTTTTCGTAACCAAAATTTAATGGCACATCCATGTTCTGGTAATTCATAATCCTGTTTTGCATGTCGATCTTGATGCCTTGCTCGCTTAAGAAGTCCACACCAACTATGATTTCGTCAACAATATCTGCTACTATAAAATTGTGTAGAACGGCCACGTTCCCAATAGCGATTTCACATGTTACTTCTCCTAGGACATGGGTGTCCTCACCCGTGGCCGTACGTAACTTTGCTCCATGCAATGGTCTCACCTCCTTGTTGACTAAATCAGATCGAATTATGGAATGTGATGCGCCTGTATCCACAGTTAGTAAGTGCTCTTTTCCATCCACATATGCAACAACAGTAACATTACTAGCTTTCCTTCCGATCTGTGAGACAGAGATTATGGGGCATTCAGTTGCGGGAGCCAGTCCACGCCCCTTTCGGCTGGCTCGATTTAGTTTAACGACTGATTTGGGTGGGAAATTGGCTCACCTCCTTCAGCTTTGCGTTTTCGTCCACCTGAATTGCTGGGGTTACTGGAGCCGGAGCGGCAATAACGTCCTATGTGACCTGGTTTTCCGCATTTAATGGCACCATCACTTTTTTTCTGTACTCCGTTCAACGCTTCCAAAATTTTGTCTACCCAAGCCGGAGTGTCCACTTCTACGCGATGAGCCTTGTATGCAGGTTTACTCAAAAGCGAGGCTGTTTCCTGCGTCAGAGCATGCGATACCGTTTCAGCGAATGTCCTTTTGGGGTTTGCATATGTGGCCCGCTTCGTCTCCATGTCGCGTATTCCATTTATGAAACACTGGATTTTCACCCTCTCCCTATACTCTACAGGTGCGTCTGCATTTGCTAGATGGGCCAACCTCTCGATATCCGATGCAAATTCCTGCAAAGTCTCATTAGGTTTCTGGAAGCGATTCTGTAGCTCTATTTGGTATATCTGTTTTCGATGTTCGCTACCATAGCGTCTCTCAACTGCACCCATTAATGCTTCATAATTGTTCCGTTCTCCGTCAGGAATAGTCTGCAAAATTTCAGCTGCAGGTCCCTTCAATGCCACGAATAGTGCAGCAACTTTGTCTTCGGTGCCCCAATTGTTCACCGCTGCCGTCTTCTCAAACTGTAGCTTAAATACCTGAAATGGAACAGAACCATCAAAGGAAGGTGATTTTACCTTGGGTGTATTTGCTGAGGCAGCTGGACGGTTCAGTTGTATCTCCTGGATACGGCCTTTTAAAGCTTCCACCTCAGTTTCTATTTTATCTTGAAATTGTGCAATTTTCGCATCTTGAACTTCTAGTTTCGATGACACCCTCGCCTCCTGTGCTTCCAACTGCGAAGAGATATATGCCTTCTGTTCATCCATTTGCGCGGAGATCTGTGGTGATACCTGTTCCAACTGATTTGCCATACATGCTTTCTGTTCTTCCAACTGAGATGCCATAGAAGTTTTCTGTTCTTCAAACTGAGATGCCATGCAAGTTTTCTGTACTTCCAGCTGAGATGCCATTTGAGATGTAATACGCGTCTCTTGTTCTTCCATTTTAGTCGACATCTGAGTTAATACAGCCAATATCATGTTTGTGTCCACGGTTGCTACTGGATTCGGAGACTCCTTTTTTTCTTCCATTTTTGTCGATGCCTCCTCCACAAGATGAAAAACATGATCATCAACATTGAATCCTTCTGCTTCCATAGCCTCTCGCAATCGTGACTGTAACTCTGATTTATTGCCTGTAGTGTTTAGTCCGCGTTGTTCCAACTCATTTTTGAGTTGCTGAATCTTTAATTCATTCAGCTTCGCCATGTGCTTGTTATCCTTTAAATCACTGGTATTTATTTAACAATACCGCTTCCGACACCAATTGTGACGAATTCGATGATTCCTTGATTAATAATCCTGGGTTCGATCACTATAAAGTCGAATAAACACACGCACAGATAATGTAAGTAATAGCTAGTTTTATTTACTACTAATAAACGCAAAACAATTTTAAGAGTTTGATAACTTTACAGTAGTTCACTATTGAACGCTTGAAAATAAACTGAACAACCTGCAATGCTTGGTCACCGCCTTATATAGTTCAACGGGGTACTTGCCTACGCACCGAGAACTTTCTTGGTTATTCGCTTTTCGTGTTCTGGAAGGGTCGGTGTTATTTATTGGAATCTCCTCTTTGCATCGTATTCGCAACCACTCGCGCCATCTCTCTTCCTCTTCCTAGTTACACGCTTGCATGCATAAATGTAGCCATCGTTATCTCACCTGTGTTTAACTAGTGCTGGGAGTGTTATTGAGTTAGGGATGGTACATGCTTGAGAATAATCGCCACAATACCATAAGTCTGTCTTATTAAAAACTTTAAATTATATAAAAAAATATATTTAATTTTTGTTGGAACGATTTTCCGTCATCCCTTGTAAAGTTTGGTTGTGTGACAAACCAGTTTCGGCGATCCGCTATCGTCAGTGTATGTTTTCGTTCTGATCTGTGTCTATCCGTTGTTATGTCTTTATAGTCTGGATGCTGTGCCAGGTACTGTTAATATGCGTGTATATGGTTCGTGTGTTAGGTTCATGTGTTGCGAATTCTCCCGAACGGGTACATGTAATAAGGGTTGTTATGACGCTCGTTAATTATTTTGTGGATGTTAGGTCGGGTAATGTTAATCGTGCTGAATAGTCTGTATTTAAGGTTTGTTTTTGTCGCTCGTTACTTAGGTAGAAGTCGGTGATTTTCGTCTTTTAGTTTGTTTTCTGTGTTCGCTTGTTTATTGTTACTCGTTTGGTTGTTGTACCTTCAACGTTGTTTTGTTTTTTATATATATCAAAATGTTCAGGACGAAAAGAGAAATTGATTAAGCCCGTCCGTCCGTCTGTGAACACGATCATTTGAGTAAATTTTGAGATATCTTAATGAAATTTGTTATACGGGTTCCTCGGCACTCATCTCCGAGCGCTATTTAAAATGGGCGAAATCGGATGATAGCCACGCCCACTTTTTATATATAGAATATTTTCGAAAACACAAAAAAAGTGATTTATTTTGTTATTTGACCAATAATCGGTCGGGGCCAAACGGTTACTGTGAATGGTGAGCGCTACAGAGCAATGATCAACGAGTTCTTTTTGCCGCAACTTGATGAATTGGGATTGGAAAACATGTGGTTCCAACAAGACGGTGCAACAGCACACACTGCACGTGCCACAACCGATATGCTGAACATCGGAAGCTTACTTTTGCGCCACCTTGTAGATGCAGAGGTTGCAATATCGCTTCTCCCATATGAGGAACACAAAAAGGAAATAAGGAGCTGAAAATATTGAAAAGGCTACAACGAAAGCAAAAAGATAACAACATCGTCACACCGAAGGCAGACAAAGGAAACACAACGGTGCTAATCAGTAAGGATGAATATATAGCAAAGACAGAGAAGCTCATCGAGGAAATGAAATGTCGCATTATTAGGGATAACCCCACGGATAAATTCCAGGCCGAAGTTAAAGAGGTTATAAAAAATGCTACCAAAATTATAGACGAGAGGATGGCATATACCCTAACACAAATTAATCCATCTGCTTCACCACTCATTGTGTTACCTAAAATCCACAAGCAGGATACACCGATGAGACCCATAATTAATTTTAAGTCCGCGCCGGGTTATAAACTGTCGAAACATCTAAAAACGATTTTAGAGGACACTCTGAAACTAGGGCACGAATACACAATAAGCAATACGATAGAGCTACTCCAAAGACTTGAGACCGTTAAACTCACAAAGAGCAGTGAACTCGTATCCTTTGACATAAAGGACTTATACCCGTCAATACCACTAACAGAGACAATGGATATAGTCAACAAAACACTACTGGACAAAACTGAAGATAAGGTAAAAACTGCGCAAATTACCAACGCGCTAAGAACAACGCTGCGGAAAAACTATTTCCGGTTTAACAACAAAATATATAGGCAGACAAACGGACTAGGAAAAAAGAATATTAATGTATGGCGCGATATACAACAGGTATATCATCATAAACCTTCTAAGAGATTTTTGCGCCGAGCATTCATTCCAATTTGTGGTGTGCCGTTTTGAATTTTTTTCTAAAAATTGGCGGTACCTACAGATTTTTTCCGACTTCAAACGGCATCTACAAAGGAGATGAATTTTTGTTGAGAAGCCTTCCATAGCAGAAAGACACTAGGAGAGTTTGCCAAACCACTACGGAGCGGCGACCCGGTTTTGAAAAACTTTTAAAAACCACTTTTGATGCTACCTGTCCCAGGACTCGTTGTTTCAGTTTACTTATTGATGGGCCCATCTCTTTTTCTTCTCATACTTACAAACATTTCATGTTCAATAAAGGTATGAAAATCAAAAAAGGTATATAACTTCCCTATTGCAGTGGGGTATTAACAACTTGCCCGAATATTTTACTTGTCTGTTATCCGATTTGCTGAATTTTTGGCAGGAGTATATTACATACTATTGAGAAGCATCTGAACAATTTTGATTGAAATATCTAGTTCAAACTACAAGCAATCGCCTTTGAAAATAGCAGAATGTTTTGGCTGAAAAGTGAGCGACCCCAAGCCTACTTCCTCAAAATTCACAAAATTGTTTTGCGGTTGAGTTTTTCTTAAAATGCTTATTATGTGTACAAGATCTTGTTGATATAGCTTGCATAGTTATACAAATATCGCGTTTTACATTTTGCAAACAAGTTTTCAGAACTATGTTAAAAAACTGGGCGTGGCCGTTGACCGATTTCGCCCATTTTTACAACAAACATTTACCTTTATGTGCACAACATTTTCGGCAAATATAGTTTCGATAAATCAATTTTTTCCGGAGTTATGGCATAAAAAGTTTTGTGGAATAATCCACTATAAAAGAGGCGGGGCCACGTCAATTTTCAAAAATTTATATTTTTCGACTTTCTCCGTTCACGGACACTTTGAAAGTAAAATATAAATTATATACAGTTTTTGTACGCAAAGTTATTGCCTATTAAATATATCTATGATCCTTTTCAAAATCTTTTATATAAAAGTGGGCGTGCTTCTTAACCGATTTCGCCCATGTTTTTCCGGAACATACCCTGTATTAATATAAATATGTGTGCTAAATTTCGTTTCAAAATGGGCGGTGCCAAGCCCATTTTCAAAAATTTCTTTAAAAATGTATTTTGCGCCTTCACATTAATGTATGCACCAAATGTAATCCTTATAAGTGTATTATGTACTGAATAATCACTTTTTTCGAAAATATTCTCTATATATAAAGTGGGCGTGGCTATTATCCGATTTCGCCTATTTTAAATGCCGCACGGAGATGAGTGACAAGGAACCTGCTTACCAAATTTCATTAAGATATCTCAAAATTTACTCAAGTTATCGTGTTCACAGACGGATGGACGGACGGACGGACATGGCTTAATACATTTCTTTTTTCCTCCTTAACGACCTGGAAGACTCATTTCTTCCCCCCTGTCTAAAGCGTTGGACCGCTAATTATCTGAGTGGTCGGCAGTCATCGGCTGAATTCAGAGGCGAACGATCAAAACCACGTATAATCAAACAAGGGGCGCCACAGGGTAGTGTCCTATCCCCGCTTTTGTTTAACTACTACATATCAAAGCTCCCCTCCCCACCAGAGGGTGTCTCGATCGCCTCCTACGCCGATGACTGCACGATCCTGGCGACGGGCCGCTCCGCGGACGACCTATGTTCAAGAATAAACTTTTACCTCTCATCCTTGGCCGGTTTATTCGCTGGACGAAATCTGACATTGTCACCGACCACCTTATCTACGACGTGGAAAGCACAGGTGAACATGGAATTAGACGTCTACGTCGACGGCATCAAGCTTCCGACTGTCACACATCTCCAAATCTTAGAGGTCACGTTTGATAACATGTTCAACTACCCTGCTCATGTAGCCGTGATTGCCACCAAAGTACAAAGCCGCAACAAAATCCTCAAGTCACTAGCTGGCAGCACTTGGGGAAAAGATATAGAAACGTTACTGGCAACATACAAGGGAATTGGCCAGCCGGTTCTGAGCTACACGACGCCTCTATGGTCGCCGGGGCTAGCAGACAAACACTGGAGGAGGTTGCAGGCCTGTCAAAACACTCAGAACTGCCACGGGGTGCTTCCTTATGGCTCCTGTGCATCATCTCCATAGCGAGGCACAAATGCTCGGAGTTAAAGAGCATAGTGAAATGCTGAACAGGCAATTTCTGTTCAACTGCTGTAAATCGCAGCATCCAACACGAGCCTGCTCGACGAAAATCTGGCTCCCAGGAGAATAAGGAGTCATCTCCGTAACACTATGACCAGATCCGGCATCACATTTTCTCGCCATTTGATCCAAAGGTGCATCGGCGGGCCCTCAATCTCATCCATCGGTAAACTCCTTTGTCGGTTCTCGTCCGGTGAATGCAGTCCTACAGGCACAAGTTCGATCTGTTGCCGAAGAGGAACGCGAACTGCCTAGGGCGACAAGGGTCATGCTGGCCAAACTTCGTTCTGGATACTGTAATAGGTTAAACTTTTACCTATCCAGACTTAAGCCAAACATCTGTCTTGTGGCTCCCAATGATACTAACCATCTGTTCATCTGCTCAACCGAGCCTAACTGCAATATCACTTTGGTCCAACCCTCTTAAAGCCGCGAGGTTTATTGGAGTCCCGTTAGAAGAGCTTGATGACAATGTTGGGTAAGGGAGGTGATAATTAGGCAGGTTAATTTATCGCTACAACAACAACAACAACAGTAAATACTGATTAACAACCAGTGTTCTAGAGCAATCCAAAACTGTGCATACGCTTGTAGCCGATGAAACTGACACTCGGTCAGACTATACAGGCGGCCTACAAGCAAGGCTGGATGTCCAGTTTATATTCACGTGTTGCACAGCAAACGTACTGTGGAGTTACCAAACTCGTGAATTTGTATTGCGTTTATTACTAAATAGTAAATAGGAGTAGCTATTTCTTACAGTATTTGTACTTGCCTTTATTTGACTTTATAGTGATCGAACTCAGAAAGAAATAATCGAAGACGAATCGAATTCCTCACAGTATTGTGGCGATTATTCTCAAGCATGTACCATCCCTAACTCAAGAACACTCCCAGCACTAGTTAAACACAGGTGAGATAACGATGGCTACGCTTATGCATGCAAGCGTGTAACTAGGAAGAGGAAGAGAGATGGCGCGAGTGTTTGCGAATACGATGCAAAGAGGAGATTCCAATAAATAACACCGACCCTTCCAGAACACGAAAAGCGAATAACCAAGAAAGTTCTCGGTGCGTAGGCAAGTACCCTGTTGGACTATATAAGGCGGTGACCAAGCAAGGCAGGTTGTTCAGTTTATTTTCAAGCGTTCAATAGTGAACTACTGTAAAGTTATCAAACTCTTAAAATTGTTTTGCGTTTATTACTAGTAAATAAAACTAGCTATTACTTACATTATTTGTGCGTGTGTTTATTCGACTTTATAGTGATCGAACCAGGATTGATAATCAAGGAATAATCGAATTCGTCACAATTGGTGTCAGAAGCGGTATTGTTGAATAAATACCAGTGAATTTAAGGATAACAAGGACATGGCGAAGCTTAATGAATTAAAGATTCAGCAACTCAAAAATGAGTTGGAACAACGGGGACTGAACACTACAGGCAATAAATCAGAGTTACAGTCACGATTGCGAGAGGCTATGGAAGCAGAAGGAATCGACGTTGATGATCATGTTTTTCATCTTGTGGAGGAGGCACCAACAAAAATGGAAGAAAAAAAGGAGTCTCCGAATCCAGTAGCAACCGTCGACACAAACATGATATTGGCTGTATTGACTCAGATGTCATCTAGCATTTCAACACAGTTGGAAGAACAAAAGACACACATGGCATCTCAGCTGGAAGAACAAAAGACACACATGGCATCTCAGCTGGAAGAACAAAAGACACACATGGCGAGAATTGCATTGCAGCTGGAGGCACAGGAAGAACGAATGGCATCACAGCTAAGAATGCAGGACGCAAAAATAACTGAAGTGCAGGAGGTATTCAGAGAACGGCAGGACAAGATTGAGGCCGAAGTAGATGCTTTGAAGGGGCGTATCCAGGAGCTGCAACTGAACCGTCCATCTGCTTCAGCGAATACTCCCAAGGTAAAATCCCCGTCATTTGATGGTCCTGTTCCTTTCCAGGTATTTAAGCTACAGTTTGAGAAGACTGCAGCGGTGAATAATTGGGGCACTGAAGACAAAGCTACTGCACTGTTCGCGGCATTGAAGGGTCCTGCAGCCGAAATCTTACAAACGATTCCCGACGGTGAACGCAATAATTATGAAGCATTGATGGGTGCAGTTGAGAGGCGCTATGGTAGCGAACATCGAAAACAGATATACCAAATAGAGCTACAGAATCGCTTCCAGAAACCCAATGAGACTTTGCAGGAATTTGCATCGGATATCGAGAGGTTGGCCCATCTAGCAAACGCAGACGCACCCGTAGAATACACAGAAAGGGTAAAAATCCAAAGCTTTATAAATGGAATACGTGACGTGGAGACGAAGCGAGCCACATATGCAAATCCCAAGAGATCATTTGCTGAGACGGTATCTCATGCTCTAACGCAGGAAACAGCCTCGCTATTAAGTAAGCCGGCGTACAAGGCTCAACGCGTGGAGGTAGAACGGCCAGACTGGGTAGACATAATTCTGGAAGCGTTGAACGGAGTACAGAAAAATAGTAATGGTGCCATTAAATGCTTTAAGTGCGGAAAACCAGGTCACATAGCACGTTATTGCGGCACTGGCTCCAGTAACCCCAGCAATTCAAGTGGACGAAAACGCAAAGCTGAAGGAGATGAGCAAACCTCCCAACCAAATCAGTCGTTAAACTAAGTCGAGCCAGCCGAAAGGGGCGTGGACTGGCTCCCGCAACTGAATGCCCCATAATCTCTGTCTCACAGATCGGAAGGAAAGCTAGTAATGTTACTGTTGTTGCATATGTGGATGGAAAAGAGCACTTACTAACTGTGGATACAGGCACATCGCATTCCATAATTCGATCTGATTTAGTCAACAAGGAGGTGAGACCATTGCATGGAGCAAAGTTACGTACGGCCACTGGTGAGGACACCCATGTCCTAGGAGAAGTAACATGTGAAATCGCAATTGGGAACGTGGCCGTTTTACACAATTTTATAGTAGCAGATATTGTTGACGAAATCATAGTTGGTGTGGACTTCTTAAGCGAGCAAGGCATCAAGATCGACATGCAAAACAGGATTATGAATTACCAGAACATGGATGTGCCATTAAATTTTGGTTACGAAAACAAATACGTTAGTAAGCGAGTGCTTGTGGAGGAGAGCCAACAAATTCCACCGAAGTCGGAAGCAATCATATGGGCAAAGATTGATGGAGATTATGGGACAAACAAGTTGTGGGTTGTCGAGGCAGCAAACAAATCAAGGACGAACATATTAGTAGGAAAAACCCTGGCTATGACAAAACAAGATGGACGTGTACCGGTAAGAGTACTTAATGAGTTCAAATCGCCGATTAAACTTTCCAAAGGAGCAATATTGGGACAATGCCAAGAGGTCGAGGTAGTTATCAATTGTGAACAGCTTCAGGAAAATGATTCCACCATCAAGATTAATCTTTCAGATATGTCGTGGACTGCAGGCCTCGAAAAATATCATCAGAAAAAGGCAAAGGAACTTCTATCAAAGTACTCGAGCATATTTGACAAGGATGGTTCCAAACCAGGTCGGACCAAAGTTGTGAAGCATCAAATTGATACTGGTGATGCAAGACCAATCCGCCAAGCTCCTCGCAGTATTCCATTGGCCAAACGACAAGTGGTAAGAGAAATTATTCAGGAAATGAGTGACAGCGGCGTGATCGTACCATCAGCTAGTCCATGGAGCTCACCGGTAGTACTAGTGAAAAAGAAGGATGGAAAAATGAGGTTCTGTGTGGATTACCGAAAATTGAACGACGTAACGAAGAAGGATAGTTATCCATTGCCAAGAATCGACGATACTCTGGACTCGTTATCTGGCACGAAATGCTTTTCCACACTGGACTTGAAAAGCGGCTACTGGCAAGTGGAGGTGAAGGATGAAGATAAAGGAAAGACGGCCTTCAGCGTTGGAGAAGGGCTTTGGCAATTTACGGTAATGCCCTTCGGGCTATGCAATGCTCCAGCTACTTTTGAGAGACTCATGGACCAGATACTAAAAGGATTGCACTGGCAAACATGTTTGGTGTACCTCGACGACATCATCGTGCTGGGAAAAAGCTTTGAGGAACACCTAAAGAACTTGGAGGAAGTTTTCCAAAGAATAGCTGGTGCTGGTCTGAAACTAAGTCCTAAGAAGTGTTCCTTGTTTAAAAAGGAAGTAAGTTATTTGGGTCACAAGGTAACTACGGAGGGAATCTGCACTGCTAAGGAAAAGATCGAAGCCGTAAAGGATTGGCCAAGACCGAGAAATTTGCATGAGTTACGGAGCTTCCTTGGCTGTGCACGTATTATCGCCGATTTGTACCGAATTTTTCCAGCGTAGCTAGTAGTCTCCATGACCTTACGAGAAAGAATATGAGTTTTGAATGAAGAAGGAACAGGAGGTGGCTTTTCAAACATTGAAGGAACGACTATGCACAGCCCCGATGTTAGCATATCCCAATTCCAGGTTCAAAGTTTATTCTGGATACAGATGCGAGTGGTTATGCTATAGGAGGTGTTTTGTCTCAGATTGTTGATGGACAGGAGAAGGTAGTTGCATATTATAGCCGAACAATTGGGAAGCCTGAAAGGAACTATTGTGTAACCCGGAGAGAACTGTTGGCATTGGTAGAGTGCGTTAAGCATTTCCACAAGGTATCTCTATGGGCAGCGATTCCACGTCAGGACAGACCACGCAGCGTTGAAATGGCTCTTACAGTTCCGTAATCCGGAAGGTCAATTGGCACGGTGGATAGAGCGACTGCAAAGTTATGACTTTTCCATAGAGCATCGCAAAGGTAGCACCCACGGAAATGCTGATGCAAATGTCACGAAGACCATGTAACTTGGAATGCAAGCATTGTTCCAAAGCTGAGGCCAAGGAAGACATTATAGATGTGCGGCTCATGACTATAACATCTTCGGACGAATGGGAAATGATCAATTAAGGAGGTTTCAGCACGAAGATTCAGATCTTACTCGTGTAATGCAAGGAATCGAACAAAACGAGCGACCATCAAGAGAGGAGATGTCAGCAGAAAGTCCTGTTGCCAAGTCATATTGGGCACAGTGGAATAGTTTGCAATTAGAATCCGGTTGTTTGCATCGAATATGGGAGAGTGAGGATGGTCAATGTGTTCGAAAGCTGATAGTAGTCCCAAGGAACAAAATCCCTGATGTACTCAATCAATTACATAACGGTCCAAGCGGAGGTCATCTTGGAGTCACCAAGACCTTGGAGAAAGTCAAGCAAAGATTCTATTGGGTTGGTTGCCGTCAATCGGTCGCGGAGTGGATTGCCAACTGTGAAGTATGCATCAAAGCTAAAGGACCGAAATCAAGGAGCCATGGCCAAATGAAACAGTATAACTCAGGTGCGCCATTTGAGAGGATAGCTATTGATGTAGCTGGTCCGTTTCCCACTAGCAAACTCGGAAACAAATATGTACTGGTGGTTATGGACTATTTCAGCAAATGGCCAGAAGTGTACCCTATTCCAAATCAAGAGGCAGAAACCATAGCAGAAGTGTTTATTAACAATTGGGTAGCTCGGTTTGGTGCACCGATAGAGATACATTCTGACCAAGGCAGAAATTTCGAATCAGCTGTGTTCCAGGAAATGTGCAAGACATTGAGCATTCGGAAAACTCGAACAACTGCACTACATCCTCAGTCAGATGGCATGGTGGAACGATTCAATAGAACCTTGGAAGAGCACCTGAGGAAAGTAGTGGATAAGTTCCAGAAGGATTGGGATACTCACATCTCCTTATTCCTAATGGCATATCGCTCTGCAGTCCATGAAACAACTGGTCAGACTCCTGCAAAGGTAGTTTTCGGGAATGGTCTTCGATTGCCAGCTGACTTAAAGTTTGGGATAAACGCTGATGCAGGAGTGAATGCTCGGAAATCCACTAGCGTATTGGAAGAAGAAATGAGAGAAATTCAAGACCTTGTGAGAAAACGGACTAAGATCATGAGCGATAAAATGAAGGCCAGGTACGACAAAGCAATAAATTCGGAAGGTTTTATAGAAGGAGATTTAGTGCTGCTATACAACCCACAGCGTAGGAAAGGTTTGTCCCCAAAACTACAATGTAACTGGGAAGGCCCATACAAAGTCATAAAACGGATCAACGATGTGGTATATCGCATACAAACTATGGGAAGGCCAAAGAATAAGATGAAGGTGGTCCATTTGGAAAGGCTAGCTGCGTTTGGTTCCGGCAATGTGTCTGATCGGGACGATCAGACTTAGGTGGAGGGCAGTGTGGCGATTATTCTCAAGCATGTACCATCCCTAATTCAATAACACTCCCAGCACTAGTTAAACACAGGTGAGATAACGATGGCTACGCTTATGCCTGCAAGCGTGTAACTAGGAAGAGGAAGAGAGATGGCGCGAGTGTTTGCGAATACGATGCAAAGAGGAGATTCCAATAAATAACACCGACCCTTCCAGAACACGAAAAGCGAATAACCAAGAAAGTTCTCGGTGCGTAGGCAAGTACCCTGTTGGACTATATAAGGCGGTGACCAAGCAAGGCAGGTTGTTCAGTTTATTTTCAAGCGTTCAATAGTGAACTACTGTAAAGTTATCAAACTCTTAAAATTGTTTTGCGTTTATTACTAGTAAATAAAACTAGCTATTACTTACATTATTTGTGCGTGTGTTTATTCGACTTTATAGTGATCGAACCCAGGATTGATAATCAAGGAATAATCGAATTCGTCACAATTGGTGTCAGAAGCGGTATTGTTGAATAAATACCAGTGAATTTAAGGATAACAAGGACATGGCGAAGCTTAATGAATTAAAGATTCAGCAACTCAAAAATGAGTTGGAACAACGGGGACTGAACACTACAGGCAATAAATCAGAGTTACAGTCACGATTGCGAGAGGCTATGGAAGCAGAAGGAATCGACGTTGATGATCATGTTTTTCATCTTGTGGAGGAGGCACCAACAAAAATGGAAGAAAAAAAGGAGTCTCCGAATCCAGTAGCAACCGTCGACACAAACATGATATTGGCTGTATTGACTCAGATGTCATCTAGCATTTCAACACAGTTGGAAGAACAAAAGACACACATGGCATCTCAGCTGGAAGAACAAAAGACACACATGGCATCTCAGCTGGAAGAACAAAAGACACACATGGCGAGAATTGCATTGCAGCTGGAGGCACAGGAAGAACGAATGGCATCACAGCTAAGAATGCAGGACGCAAAAATAACTGAAGTGCAGGAGGTATTCAGAGAACGGCAGGACAAGATTGAGACCGAAGTAGATGCTTTGAAGGGGCGTATCCAGGAGCTGCAACTGAACCGTCCATCTGCTTCAGCGAATACTCCCAAGGTAAAATCCCCGTCATTTGATGGTCCTGTTCCTTTCCAGGTATTTAAGCTACAGTTTGAGAAGACTGCAACGGTGAATAATTGGGGCACTGAAGACAAAGCTGCTGCACTGTTCGCGGCATTGAAGGGTCCTGCAGCCGAAATCTTACAAACGATTCCCGACGGTGAACGCAATAATTATGAAGCATTGATGGGTGCAGTTGAGAGGCGCTATGGTAGCGAACATCGAAAACAGATATACCAAATAGAGCTACAGAATCGCTTCCAGAAACCCAATGAGACTTTGCAGGAATTTGCATCGGATATCGAGAGGTTGGCCCATCTAGCAAACGCAGACGCACCCGTAGAATACACAGAAAGGGTAAAAATCCAAAGCTTTATAAATGGAATACGTGACGTGGAGACGAAGCGAGCCACATATGCAAATCCCAAGAGATCATTTGCTGAGACGGTATCTCATGCTCTAACGCAGGAAACAGCCTCGCTATTAAGTAAGCCGGCGTACAAGGCTCAACGCGTGGAGGTAGAACGGCCAGACTGGGTAGACATAATTCTGGAAGCGTTGAACGGAGTACAGAAAAATAGTAATGGTGCCATTAAATGCTTTAAGTGCGGAAAACCAGGTCACATAGCACGTTATTGCGGCACTGGCTCCAGTAACCCCAGCAATTCAAGTGGACGAAAACGCAAAGCTGAAGGAGATGAGCAAACCTCCCAACCAAATCAGTCGTTAAACTAAGTCGAGCCAGCCGAAAGGGGCGTGGACTGGCTCCCGCAACTGAATGCCCCATAATCTCTGTCTCACAGATCGGAAGGAAAGCTAGTAATGTTACTGTTGTTGCATATGTGGATGGAAAAGAGCACTTACTAACTGTGGATACAGGCACATCGCATTCCATAATTCGATCTGATTTAGTCAACAAGGAGGTGAGACCATTGCATGGAGCAAAGTTACGTACGGCCACTGGTGAGGACACCCATGTCCTAGGAGAAGTAACATGTGAAATCGCAATTGGGAACGTGGCCGTTTTACACAATTTTATAGTAGCAGATATTGTTGACGAAATCATAGTTGGTGTGGACTTCTTAAGCGAGCAAGGCATCAAGATCGACATGCAAAACAGGATTATGAATTACCAGAACATGGATGTGCCATTAAATTTTGGTTACGAAAACAAATACGTTAGTAAGCGAGTGCTTGTGGAGGAGAGCCAACAAATTCCACCGAAGTCGGAAGCAATCATATGGGCAAAGATTGATGGAGATTATGGGACAAACAAGTTGTGGGTTGTCGAGGCAGCAAACAAATCAAGGACGAACATATTAGTAGGAAAAACCCTGGCTATGACAAAACAAGATGGACGTGTACCGGTAAGAGTACTTAATGAGTTCAAATCGCCGATTAAACTTTCCAAAGGAGCAATATTGGGACAATGCCAAGAGGTCGAGGTAGTTATCAATTGTGAACAGCTTCAGGAAAATGATTCCACCATCAAGATTAATCTTTCAGATATGTCGTGGACTGCAGGCCTCGAAAAATATCATCAGAAAAAGGCAAAGGAACTTCTATCAAAGTACTCGAGCATATTTGACAAGGATGGTTCCAAACCAGGTCGGACCAAAGTTGTGAAGCATCAAATTGATACTGGTGATGCAAGACCAATCCGCCAAGCTCCTCGCAGTATTCCATTGGCCAAACGACAAGTGGTAAGAGAAATTATTCAGGAAATGAGTGACAGCGGCGTGATCGTACCATCAGCTAGTCCATGGAGCTCACCGGTAGTACTAGTGAAAAAGAAGGATGGAAAAATGAGGTTCTGTGTGGATTACCGAAAATTGAACGACGTAACGAAGAAGGATAGTTATCCATTGCCAAGAATCGACGATACTCTGGACTCGTTATCTGGCACGAAATGCTTTTCCACACTGGACTTGAAAAGCGGCTACTGGCAAGTGGAGGTGAAGGATGAAGATAAAGGAAAGACGGCCTTCAGCGTTGGAGAAGGGCTTTGGCAATTTACGGTAATGCCCTTCGGGCTATGCAATGCTCCAGCTACTTTTGAGAGACTCATGGACCAGATACTAAAAGGATTGCACTGGCAAACATGTTTGGTGTACCTCGACGACATCATCGTGCTGGGAAAAAGCTTTGAGGAACACCTAAAGAACTTGGAGGAAGTTTTCCAAAGAATAGCTGGTGCTGGTCTGAAACTAAGTCCTAAGAAGTGTTCCTTGTTTAAAAAGGAAGTAAGTTATTTGGGTCACAAGGTAACTACGGAGGGAATCTGCACTGCTAAGGAAAAGATCGAAGCCGTAAAGGATTGGCCAAGACCGAGAAATTTGCATGAGTTACGGAGCTTCCTTGGGCTGTGCACGTATTATCGCCGATTTGTACCGAATTTTTCCAGCGTAGCTAGTAGTCTCCATGACCTTACGAGAAAGAATATGAGTTTTGAATGGAAGAAGGAACAGGAGGTGGCTTTTCAAACATTGAAGGAACGACTATGCACAGCCCCGATGTTAGCATATCCAATTCCAGGTTCAAAGTTTATTCTGGATACAGATGCGAGTGGTTATGCTATAGGAGGTGTTTTGTCTCAGATTGTTGATGGACAGGAGAAGGTAGTTGCATATTATAGCCGAACAATTGGGAAGCCTGAAAGGAACTATTGTGTAACCCGGAGAGAACTGTTGGCATTGGTAGAGTGCGTTAAGCATTTCCACAAGTATCTCTATGGGCAGCGATTCCACGTCAGGACAGACCACGCAGCGTTGAAATGGCTCTTACAGTTCCGTAATCCGGAAGGTCAATTGGCACGGTGGATAGAGCGACTGCAAAGTTATGACTTTTCCATAGAGCATCGCAAAGGTAGCACCCACGGAAATGCTGATGCAATGTCACGAAGACCATGTAACTTGGAATGCAAGCATTGTTCCAAAGCTGAGGCCAAGGAAGACATTATAGATGTGCGGCTCATGACTATAACATCTTCGGACGAATGGGAAATGGATCAATTAAGGAGGTTTCAGCACGAAGATTCAGATCTTACTCGTGTAATGCAAGGAATCGAACAAAACGAGCGACCATCAAGAGAGGAGATGTCAGCAGAAAGTCCTGTTGCCAAGTCATATTGGGCACAGTGGAATAGTTTGCAATTAGAATCCGGTTGTTTGCATCGAATATGGGAGAGTGAGGATGGTCAATGTGTTCGAAAGCTGATAGTAGTCCCAAGGAACAAAATCCCTGATGTACTCAATCAATTACATAACGGTCCAAGCGGAGGTCATCTTGGAGTCACCAAGACCTTGGAGAAAGTCAAGCAAAGATTCTATTGGGTTGGTTGCCGTCAATCGGTCGCGGAGTGGATTGCCAACTGTGAAGTATGCATCAAAGCTAAAGGACCGAAATCAAGGAGCCATGGCCAAATGAAACAGTATAACTCAGGTGCGCCATTTGAGAGGATAGCTATTGATGTAGCTGGTCCGTTTCCCACTAGCAAACTCGGAAACAAATATGTACTGGTGGTTATGGACTATTTCAGCAAATGGCCAGAAGTGTACCCTATTCCAAATCAAGAGGCAGAAACCATAGCAGAAGTGTTTATTAACAATTGGGTAGCTCGGTTTGGTGCACCGATAGAGATACATTCTGACCAAGGCAGAAATTTCGAATCAGCTGTGTTCCAGGAAATGTGCAAGACATTGAGCATTCGGAAAACTCGAACAACTGCACTACATCCTCAGTCAGATGGCATGGTGGAACGATTCAATAGAACCTTGGAAGAGCACCTGAGGAAAGTAGTGGATAAGTTCCAGAAGGATTGGGATACTCACATCTCCTTATTCCTAATGGCATATCGCTCTGCAGTCCATGAAACAACTGGTCAGACTCCTGCAAAGGTAGTTTTCGGGAATGGTCTTCGATTGCCAGCTGACTTAAAGTTTGGGATAAACGCTGATGCAGGAGTGAATGCTCGGAAATCCACTAGCGTATTGGAAGAAGAAATGAGAGAAATTCAAGACCTTGTGAGAAAACGGACTAAGATCATGAGCGATAAAATGAAGGCCAGGTACGACAAAGCAATAAATTCGGAAGGTTTTATAGAAGGAGATTTAGTGCTGCTATACAACCCACAGCGTAGGAAAGGTTTGTCCCCAAAACTACAATGTAACTGGGAAGGCCCATACAAAGTCATAAAACGGATCAACGATGTGGTATATCGCATACAAACTATGGGAAGGCCAAAGAATAAGATGAAGGTGGTCCATTTGGAAAGGCTAGCTGCGTTTGGTTCCGGCAATGTGTCTGATCGGGACGATCAGACTTAGGTGGAGGGCAGTGTGGCGATTATTCTCAAGCATGTACCATCCCTAATTCAATAACACTCCCAGCACTAGTTAAACACAGGTGAGATAACGATGGCTACGCTTATGCCTGCAAGCGTGTAACTAGGAAGAGGAAGAGAGATGGCGCGAGTGTTTGCGAATACGATGCAAAGAGGAGATTCCAATAAATAACACCGACCCTTCCAGAACACGAAAAGCGAATAACCAAGAAAGTTCTCGGTGCGTAGGCAAGTACCCTGTTGGACTATATAAGGCGGTGACCAAGCAAGGCAGGTTGTTCAGTTTATTTTCAAGCGTTCAATAGTGAACTACTGTAAAGTTATCAAACTCTTAAAATTGTTTTGCGTTTATTACTAGTAAATAAAACTAGCTATTACTTACATTATTTGTGCGTGTGTTTATTCGACTTTATAGTGATCGAACCCAGGATTGATAATCAAGGAATAATCGAATTCGTCACAATTGGTGTCAGAAGCGGTATTGTTGAATAAATACCAGTGAATTTAAGGATAACAAGGACATGGCGAAGCTTAATGAATTAAAGATTCAGCAACTCAAAAATGAGTTGGAACAACGGGGACTGAACACTACAGGCAATAAATCAGAGTTACAGTCACGATTGCGAGAGGCTATGGAAGCAGAAGGAATCGACGTTGATGATCATGTTTTTCATCTTGTGGAGGAGGCACCAACAAAAATGGAAGAAAAAAAGGAGTCTCCGAATCCAGTAGCAACCGTCGACACAAACATGATATTGGCTGTATTGACTCAGATGTCATCTAGCATTTCAACACAGTTGGAAGAACAAAAGACACACATGGCATCTCAGCTGGAAGAACAAAAGACACACATGGCATCTCAGCTGGAAGAACAAAAGACACACATGGCGAGAATTGCATTGCAGCTGGAGGCACAGGAAGAACGAATGGCATCACAGCTAAGAATGCAGGACGCAAAAATAACTGAAGTGCAGGAGGTATTCAGAGAACGGCAGGACAAGATTGAGACCGAAGTAGATGCTTTGAAGGGGCGTATCCAGGAGCTGCAACTGAACCGTCCATCTGCTTCAGCGAATACTCCCAAGGTAAAATCCCCGTCATTTGATGGTCCTGTTCCTTTCCAGGTATTTAAGCTACAGTTTGAGAAGACTGCAACGGTGAATAATTGGGGCACTGAAGACAAAGCTGCTGCACTGTTCGCGGCATTGAAGGGTCCTGCAGCCGAAATCTTACAAACGATTCCCGACGGTGAACGCAATAATTATGAAGCATTGATGGGTGCAGTTGAGAGGCGCTATGGTAGCGAACATCGAAAACAGATATACCAAATAGAGCTACAGAATCGCTTCCAGAAACCCAATGAGACTTTGCAGGAATTTGCATCGGATATCGAGAGGTTGGCCCATCTAGCAAACGCAGACGCACCCGTAGAATACACAGAAAGGGTAAAAATCCAAAGCTTTATAAATGGAATACGTGACGTGGAGACGAAGCGAGCCACATATGCAAATCCCAAGAGATCATTTGCTGAGACGGTATCTCATGCTCTAACGCAGGAAACAGCCTCGCTATTAAGTAAGCCGGCGTACAAGGCTCAACGCGTGGAGGTAGAACGGCCAGACTGGGTAGACATAATTCTGGAAGCGTTGAACGGAGTACAGAAAAATAGTAATGGTGCCATTAAATGCTTTAAGTGCGGAAAACCAGGTCACATAGCACGTTATTGCGGCACTGGCTCCAGTAACCCCAGCAATTCAAGTGGACGAAAACGCAAAGCTGAAGGAGATGAGCAAACCTCCCAACCAAATCAGTCGTTAAACTAAGTCGAGCCAGCCGAAAGGGGCGTGGACTGGCTCCCGCAACTGAATGCCCCATAATCTCTGTCTCACAGATCGGAAGGAAAGCTAGTAATGTTACTGTTGTTGCATATGTGGATGGAAAAGAGCACTTACTAACTGTGGATACAGGCACATCGCATTCCATAATTCGATCTGATTTAGTCAACAAGGAGGTGAGACCATTGCATGGAGCAAAGTTACGTACGGCCACTGGTGAGGACACCCATGTCCTAGGAGAAGTAACATGTGAAATCGCAATTGGGAACGTGGCCGTTTTACACAATTTTATAGTAGCAGATATTGTTGACGAAATCATAGTTGGTGTGGACTTCTTAAGCGAGCAAGGCATCAAGATCGACATGCAAAACAGGATTATGAATTACCAGAACATGGATGTGCCATTAAATTTTGGTTACGAAAACAAATACGTTAGTAAGCGAGTGCTTGTGGAGGAGAGCCAACAAATTCCACCGAAGTCGGAAGCAATCATATGGGCAAAGATTGATGGAGATTATGGGACAAACAAGTTGTGGGTTGTCGAGGCAGCAAACAAATCAAGGACGAACATATTAGTAGGAAAAACCCTGGCTATGACAAAACAAGATGGACGTGTACCGGTAAGAGTACTTAATGAGTTCAAATCGCCGATTAAACTTTCCAAAGGAGCAATATTGGGACAATGCCAAGAGGTCGAGGTAGTTATCAATTGTGAACAGCTTCAGGAAAATGATTCCACCATCAAGATTAATCTTTCAGATATGTCGTGGACTGCAGGCCTCGAAAAATATCATCAGAAAAAGGCAAAGGAACTTCTATCAAAGTACTCGAGCATATTTGACAAGGATGGTTCCAAACCAGGTCGGACCAAAGTTGTGAAGCATCAAATTGATACTGGTGATGCAAGACCAATCCGCCAAGCTCCTCGCAGTATTCCATTGGCCAAACGACAAGTGGTAAGAGAAATTATTCAGGAAATGAGTGACAGCGGCGTGATCGTACCATCAGCTAGTCCATGGAGCTCACCGGTAGTACTAGTGAAAAAGAAGGATGGAAAAATGAGGTTCTGTGTGGATTACCGAAAATTGAACGACGTAACGAAGAAGGATAGTTATCCATTGCCAAGAATCGACGATACTCTGGACTCGTTATCTGGCACGAAATGCTTTTCCACACTGGACTTGAAAAGCGGCTACTGGCAAGTGGAGGTGAAGGATGAAGATAAAGGAAAGACGGCCTTCAGCGTTGGAGAAGGGCTTTGGCAATTTACGGTAATGCCCTTCGGGCTATGCAATGCTCCAGCTACTTTTGAGAGACTCATGGACCAGATACTAAAAGGATTGCACTGGCAAACATGTTTGGTGTACCTCGACGACATCATCGTGCTGGGAAAAAGCTTTGAGGAACACCTAAAGAACTTGGAGGAAGTTTTCCAAAGAATAGCTGGTGCTGGTCTGAAACTAAGTCCTAAGAAGTGTTCCTTGTTTAAAAAGGAAGTAAGTTATTTGGGTCACAAGGTAACTACGGAGGGAATCTGCACTGCTAAGGAAAAGATCGAAGCCGTAAAGGATTGGCCCAGACCGAGAAATTTGCATGAGCTACGGAGCTTCCTTGGGCTGTGCACGTATTATCGCCGATTTGTACCGAATTTTGCCAGCGTAGCTAGTAGTCTCCATGACCTTACGAGAAAGAATATGAGTTTTGAATGGAAGAAGGAACAGGAGGTGGCTTTTCAAACATTGAAGGAACGACTATGCACAGCCCCGATGTTAGCATATCCAATTCCAGGTTCAAAGTTTATTCTGGATACAGATGCGAGTGGTTATGCTATAGGAGGTGTTTTGTCTCAGATTGTTGATGGACAGGAGAAGGTAGTTGCATATTATAGCCGAACAATTGGGAAGCCTGAAAGGAACTATTGTGTAACCCGGAGAGAACTGTTGGCATTGGTAGAGTGCGTTAAGCATTTCCACAAGTATCTCTATGGGCAGCGATTCCACGTCAGGACAGACCACGCAGCGTTGAAATGGCTCTTACAGTTCCGTAATCCGGAAGGTCAATTGGCACGGTGGATAGAGCGACTGCAAAGTTATGACTTTTCCACTGAGCATCGCAAAGGTAGCTCCCACGGAAATGCTGATGCAATGTCACGAAGACCATGTAACTTGGAATGCAAGCATTGTTCCAAAGCTGAGGCCAAGGAAGACATTATAGATGTGCGGCTCATGACTATAACATCTTCGGACGAATGGGAAATGGATCAATTAAGGAGGTTTCAGCAAGAAGATTCAGATCTTACTCGTGTAATGCAAGGAATCGAACAAAACGAGCGACCATCAAGAGAGGAGATGTCAGCAGAAAGTCCTGTTGCCAAGTCATATTGGGCACAGTGGAATAGTTTGCAATTAGAATCCGGTTGTTTGCATCGAATATGGGAGAGTGAGGATGGTCAATGTGTTCGAAAGCTGATAGTATTCCCAAGGAACAAAATCCCTGATGTACTCAATCAATTACATAACGGTCCAAGCGGAGGTCATCTTGGAGTCACCAAGACCTTGGAGAAAGTCAAGCAAAGATTCTATTGGGTTGGTTGCCGTCAATCGGTCGCGGAGTGGATTGCCAACTGTGAAGTATGCATCAAAGCTAAAGGACCGAAATCAAGGAGCCATGGCCAAATGAAACAGTATAACTCAGGTGCGCCATTTGAGAGGATAGCTATTGATGTAGCTGGTCCGTTTCCCACTAGCAAACTCGGAAACAAATATGTACTGGTGGTTATGGACTATTTCAGCAAATGGCCAGAAGTGTACCCTATTCCAAATCAAGAGGCAGAAACAATAGCAGAGGTGTTTACTAACAATTGAGTAGCTCGTTTTGGTGCACCGATGGAGATACATTCTGACCAAGGCAGAAATTTCGAATCAGCTGTGTTCCAGGAAATGTGCAAGACATTGGGCATTCGGAAAACTCGAACAACTGCACTACATCCTCAGTCAGATGGCATGGTGGAACGATTCAATAGAACCTTGGAAGAGCACCTGAGGAAAGTAGTTCCAGAAGGATTGGGATACTCACATCTCCTTATTCCTAATGGCATATCGCTCTGCAGTCCATGAAACAACTGGTCAGACTCCTGCAAAGGTAGTTTTCGGGAATGGTCTTCGATTGCCAGCTGACTTAAAGTTTGGGATAAACGCTGATGCAGGAGTGAATGCTCGGAAATCTACTAGCGTATTGGAAGAAGAAATGAGAGAAATTCACGACCTTGTGAGAAAACGGACTAAGATCATGAGCGATAAAATGAAGGCCAGGTACGACAAAGCAATAAATTCGGAAGGTTTTATAGAAGGAGATTTAGTGCTGCTATACAACCCACAGCGTAGGAAAGGTTTGTCCCCAAAACTACAATGTAACTGGGAAGGCCCATACAAAGTCATAAAACGGATCAACGATGTGGTATATCGCATACAAACTATGGGAAGGCCAAGGAATAAGATGAAGGTGGTCCATTTGGAAAGGCTAGCTGGTTTGGTTCCGGCAATGTGTCTGATCGGGACGATCAGACTTAGGTGGAGGGCAGTGTGGCGATTATTCTCAAGCATGTACCATCCCTAATTCAATAACACTCCCAGCACTAGTTAAACACAGGTGAGATAACGATGGCTACGCTTATGCATGCAAGCGTGTAACTAGGAAGAGGAAGAGAGATGGCGCGAGTGTTTGCGAATACGATGCAAAGAGGAGATTCCAATAAATAACACCGACCCTTCCAGAACACGAAAAGCGAATAACCAAGAAAGTTCTCGGTGCGTAGGCAAGTACCCTGTTGGACTATATAAGGCGGTGACCAAGCAAGGCAGGTTGTTCAGTTTATTTTCAAGCGTTCAATAGTGAACTACTGTAAAGTTATCAAACTCTTAAAATTGTTTTGCGTTTATTACTAGTAAATAAAACTAGCTATTACTTACATTATTTGTGCGTGTGTTTCTTCGACTTTATAGTGATCGAACCCAGGATTGATAATCAAGGAATAATCGAATTCGTCACAGTATGGATCTTGCACGTCAATTATCGTTTCCCGCCTTTTTTGTTTTGTCATGGCTGAATTAGTTAAATGTTGTGATTTAACGTGTGCGAGAAAAAGGGTTATTTCGTGCTGACGTAATAATATGTGGTTCGCAGCCATGATGGTTTACATTTTTTATAAATAAATGTGCGACTAAGCGAACAAAAAATTAAAATTAGTGAGTTTAAGTGTTAAAAATATTATAATATATAAATATTGTGACAAATATTCCCAAGTATGTACCATCCCTAACTCAATAGCACTCCCACCACTAGTTTAACACAACAGAGATAATGATGGCTACGCTTACGCATGCAAGCAAGAGAAAGAGAGATCGCGCCAGTGGTTGCGAATACGCGGCAAAGTGGAGATGTCAATACATAGCACCGACCCTTCGAGAACACGCGGAAGGAACAACCAAGAAACTCCTGGGTGCGTAGGGTAGCACCGTGTCGGACTAGTTTCAGTTTATTTTCAAGCATTGAACAATGAACTACTGTGAAGTTACCAAACTCTTAAACTTGTGTTGCGTTTATTACTAGTAAATAAAACTAGCTATTAGTTACAATAGTTGTGCGTGTGTTAATTTGACTTTATAGTGATCGAACGCAGGATTAAGAATCAAGGAATCATCGAATTCGTTGGTGTCAGAAGTGGGATTGTTAAATAAATACCAATGAGTGCAAGGATAACTGGGACATGGCGTTGAATGAACTTAAGATCCAGCAACTCAAAAATGAGTTCAAACAACGCGGACTAAACACTACAGGCAATAAATAGGAGCTACATTCAAAATTACGGGAGGCTATGGAAGCAGGAAAAATCAGCGGTGGTGATCATGTTTTTCATCTTGTAGAGCAAGAATCGACAAAAATGAAGGAAAAAATGGAGTCCCCGAATCCAGTAGCAAGTGTGGACACAAACATGTCATTGACTGTTTTAACTCAGATGTCGACAAAAATGGAAGAACAAGAAAAATTGCATGGTAACTCACCTGCAATAGGTATCATCAGAGATAGGTCAAATGGAAGAACAGAAGGCATATATCTCTTCGGAGTTGGAAGCACAGGAGGCGAGAGTGTCATCGAAACTAGAAGTGCAAGATTCAAAAATGGCACAATTTCAGGATAAAATTTAGGCTGAGGTGGAAGCTTTGAGAGGCCGCATCCAGGAATTGCAACTTAATCGTCCAACTGCTTCAACGAGCATTTCCAAGGTAAAACCCCCATTTTTTGACGGTTCTGTTCCTTTCAAGCTACACTATGAGAAGATGGCAACAGTGAATAATTGGGGCACTGAAGGCAAAGTTGCTGCACTATTCGTGGCATTGAAGGCGCCTGCAGCAGAAATCTCACAGATACAGCAGCAGGAGCCTCGTAAGGTGAGGCAGTTCTTAGCCCATTGGCTTTCATTGACTGGTGCCCTCCTGAAGAAGGTTCGGCAAGGCCATGAGAAAGATCCAGATTTGGCACTTGTGTTGAAAAGACTGAAGGAGAACAAACAGCCAAGAAGAGGAGAGATTATTAGAGAGAACCAATTCGTAAATGCATATTGGGCACAATGGAGCGTTTTGAAGCTAATATCCGGTTGTTTGCATCGCATATGGGAAAGGGAAGATGGCCAGAATCATCGAGCACTTACTGTTGTTCCCCAAGCAAGAGTTCCAGATTTCGCTTAATTTTTTGATGGAAATGAAAGATGGCCAGAATCATCGAGCACTTACTGTTGTTCCCCAAGCAAGAGTTCCAGGCAAGAGGTAAAGCAGTGCTTCTTTTGGATTGGATGGAATCCTGAAGAAATGAGTTGCAAGAATGTTTGCCCGGTACCACAGGAGATAATTGATGTCGGAGTTTCAATCCCTGAAGGAAATGAGGGTAATTGTTTACGACAGCCACCGAGTGCGAAAGCACGCCCAAAATGTCGGAAGGGGTATCAAAAGACGCGTATCGGTCCCAATAACCATAATCCGGTTATTTTTAATAGTTTGCAAGATATTTGCAATTAAAGTGAAAATTTTCCGCCTTTTTCATGTGGCTGTTGTAATCACAAATGTAGGGTGTGCCGAAAATTGTAGAAGTGTGTTCTGCACAGAAATACTGGGGATCACGTAGCCGGCGTTGGACCGGCTAAGGGTTATTTTTCTAAATCGCGACCAAAGGCCGCCAACTCAGAAAGGTATTCTACACATTAATAGTATGGATCACACTCCAGATTCCGGATCGGCCTAGGGCAACTTTTCGGTTTTTCGCATATATTTTCGAAAATAATTAAAATATTTTTTCTCCGCATATCCTTATTACTGGGATATTGATACCCATATCGCCACTTTTGGATTAATATTAGCACTCGGTCGCTGTCGTAAACAATTACGGAAATGAGGATTAATAAAGCGTTGCCAACCATTGAGTGACTATTCTCAAGCATATACCATCCATAACTCAATAACAATCCCACCACTACTTAAACACAACAGAGATAACGGTGGCTACGCTTATGCATGCAAGCATGTACCAAGCAAGAGGAAGAGAGATCGTGCGAGTATTTGCGAATACAAGGCAAAGAGAAGATGGCTATAAATAACACCGACATTTCGAGAAGACGAATAGGGAACAACCAAGAAACTTATGGGTGCGTACCCTGTCGGATTATATAAGCGAGTGACCAAGCTAAGACGGTTGATAACTCTATTTGTGTTTAACTAGTGCTGGGAGTGTTATTGAGTTACGGATGTTACATGCTTGAGAATAATCGCCACACTGCCCTCCACCTAAGTCTGATCGTCCCGATCAGATACATTGCCGGAACCAAACGCAGCTAGCCTTTCTAAATGGACCACTTTCATCTTATTCCTTGGCTTTCCCATAGTTTGTATGCGATATACCACATCGTTGATCCGTTTTATGACTTTATATGGGCCTTCCCAGTTGCATTGTAGTTTTGGGGACAAACCTTTCCTACGCTGTGGGTTGAATAGCAGCACTAAATCTCCTTCTATAAAACCTTCCGAATTTATTGCTTTGTCGTACCTGGCCTTCATTTTATCGCTCATGATCTTAGTCCGTTTTCTCACAAGGTCGTGAATTTCTCTCATTTCTTCTTCCAATACGCTAGTAGATTTCCGAGCATTCACTCCTGCATCAGCGTTTATCCCAAACTTTAAGTCAGCTGGCTATCGAAGATCATTCCCGAAAATTACCTTTGCAGGAGTCTGACCAGTTGTTTCATGTACTCCCGAGCGATTTGCCATTAGGAATAAGCAGATGTGAGTATCCCAATCCTTCTGGAATTTATCCACTACTTTCCTCAGGTGCTCTTCCAATGTTCTATTGAATCGTTCCACCATGCCATCTGACTGAGGATGTAGTGCAGTTGTTCGAGTTTTCCGAATGCTCAATGTCTTGCACATTTCCTGGAACACAGCTGATTCGAAATTTCTGCCTTGGGCAGAATGTATCTCTATCGGTGCACCAAACCGAGCTACCCAATTGTTAATAAACACTTCTGCTATGGTTTCTGCCTCTTGATTTGGAATAGGGTACACTTCTGGCCATTTGCTGAAATAGTCCATAACTACCAGTACATATTTGTTTCCGAGTTTGCTAGTAGGAAATGGACCAGCTACATCCATGGCTATCCTCTCAAATGACGCACCTGAGTTATACTGTTTCATTTCGCCATGGCTCCTTGATTTCGGTCCTTTAGCTTTGATGCATACTTCACAGTTGGCAATCCACTCCGCGACCGATTGACGGCAACCAACCCAATAGAATCTTTGCTTGACTTTCTCCAAGGTCTTGGTGACTCCAAGATGACCTCCGCTTGGACCGTTATGTAATTCATTGAGTACATCAGGGATTTTCTTCCTTGGGACGACTATCAGCTTTCGAACACATTGACCATCCTCACTCTCCCATATTCAATGCAAACAACCGGATTCTAATTGGAAACTATTACACTGTGCCCAATATGTCTTGGCAACAGGACTTTCTGCTGACATCTCCTCTCTTGATGGTCGCTCGTTTCGCTCGATTCCTTGCATTACACGAGTAAGATCTGGATCTTTGTGCTGAAACCTTCTTAATTGATCAATGTTCCATTCGTCCGTAGATGTTATAGTCATGAGCCTCACATCTATAATGTCTTCCTTGGCCTCAGCTTTGGAACAATGCTTGCATTCCAAGTTACATGGTCTTCGTGACATTGCATCAGCATTTCCGTGGGTGCTACCTTTGCGATGCTCTGTGGAAAAGTCATAACTTTGCAGTCGCTCTATCCACCGTGCCAATTGACCTTCCGGATTACGGAACTGTACGAGCCATTTCAACGCTGCGTGATCTGTCCTGGCGTGGAATCGCTGCCCATAGAGATACTTGTGGAAATGCTTAACGCACTCTACCAATGCCAACAGTTCTCTCCCTTTCCTTTCCTTCCTTTCAGGCTTCCCAATTGTTCGCAGCTGCCGTCTTCTCAAACTGTAGCTTAAATACCTGGAAAGGAACAGAACCATCAAATGACGGGGATTTTACCTTGGGAGTATTCGCTGAAGCAGATGGACGGTTCAGTTGCTACTCCTGGATACGGCCCCTCAATGCATCTACTTCGGCCTCAATTTTTTCTTGCCGTTCTCTGAATACCTCCTGCACTTCAGCTATTTTTACGTCTTGCATTCGTAGCTGTGATGCCATTCGTTCTCCCTGTGCCTCCAGCTGCAATGCAATTCTCGACGACAAGCGGCCCTCCTGTTCCTCTAGTTGAGCTGAAATCTGAGATGCCATGCAAGTCTTCTGTTCTTCGAGCTGAGATGCCATTCGAGATGTCGCGTCTCTTGTTCTTCCATTTTAGTCGACATCTGAGTTAATACAGCCAATATCATGTTTGTGTCCACAGTTGCTCCTGGATTCGGAGACTCCCTTTTTTCTTCCATTTTTGTCGGTGCCTCCTCCACAAGATGAAAAACATGATCATCAACGTTGATTCCTTCTGCTTCCATAGCCTCTCGAAATCGTGACTGTAACTCTGATTTATTGCCTGTAGTGTTTAGTCCGCGTTGTTCCAACTCATTTTTGAGTTGCTGAATCTTTAATTCATTCAGCTTCGCCATGTCCTTGTTATCCTTGAAATCACTGGTATTTATTCAACAATACCGCTTCTGACACCAATTGTGACGAATTCGATGATTCCTTAATTATCAATCCCGGGTTCGATCACTATAAAGTCAAATAAACACACGCACAAATATTGTATCTAATAGCTAGTTTTATTTACTAGTAATACAGGCAATAAAAATTTAAGAGTTTGGTAACTTCACAGTAGTTCACTGTTCAACGCTTGAAAATAAACTGATCCCTGCCTTGCTTGGTCACCGCCTTATATATTCCAACAGGGTACTTGCCTACGCACCGAGAACTTTCTTGGTTATTCGCTTTTCGTGTTCTGGAAGGGTCGGTGTTATTTATTGGAATCTCCTCCTTGCATGCATAAGCGTAGCCATCGTTATCTCACCTGTGTTTAACTAGTCTGGGAGTGTTATTGAGTTAGGGATGGTACATGCTTGAGAATAATCGCCACAATATGTAATATAAGCATAATTTTTGGCACATACGTCTTTTTTGCCCTCACCAACTTTTTGATAATTTGGCTGTTACGTCAACGAAGGTTGTTTTTTTGCACTTTTCTTTTGTTATTTAAAATTATTTGTCCAATTGGACGACAAAGGAAGGGAACGTCCGATTTCGTATATATCCCAGAAGTTGAATGCTGCCCAAAGAAATTACACTATAACTGAACTCGAGTGTCTAGCCGCACTCACCAGCGTAAAAAAGTTTCGGCCGTACATCGAAGGCACTCCGTTCACCATCATAACGGATCACATGAGCTTAAAGTGGCTTATGAGCCAACGAGACCTATCCGGACGACTAGCTCGTTGGAGTCTTAAGTTACAGTCGTTTGACTTCAAGATAATCCATCGGAAGGGGGCGCAGAACATCGTGCCGGATGCACTAAGTCGAGTTCACATGGAGGAAATAGACGTCGAAGGGTTCGGAACGGATATAGCGTTAAATGACAAGGAATTCCAGTCGGACAGCTATCAGCGGCTTGTGAAGGCAGTTCAAGAAAATTCGGAAAGGGTGCCTGATGTCAAGGTGGTATAGACAACATAATATTTAAACGAGTAGGCTTCCGGAGAGGGGATGAGGTGGAAGACAATATCTGGAAGATCTGGGTACCAGAGGGGCTACGGGAAGTACTGATGCATCGAATGCACAATAGAAAGGCAGCGGGCCATGGAGGTATAACCAAGACCGTTCATCGCTTGCAAAACAGGTATTATTGGCCAGGGATGGCTGCCGCAGTCAAGGCTTACATAGGGCAGTGCGAAGTTTGCAAATGCAGTGAAGCAACAAACAAGGTGAGTCGGCCACTCATGGGGGCGCGGACAAAGACAGAAAGGGTATTTCAGCGATTGTACATTGATTTTTGCGGGCCATATCCACGCTCACGAGAGGGAAACTGTTACATCTTTGTGGTTTTAGATCATTATTCCAAATTCCCACTTCTTAAACCCATGAGGAACGCTACAGCCAAGGGGGTGATACGATACCTGGAGAGCGAGGTCTTCCATGTATTTGGGGTCCCCGAAGTTGTGCACTCTGACAATGGGCGGCAATTTATTTCAGAGACATTTCAGGAATTCCTTAGCGCTTACGAAGTCAAGCACGTAGGAACACCAATGTACTCGCCGCAGGCGAACGCTTCGGAGAGGATTAATCGGTCGCTGCTAGCCATCATCAGATCCTATATTGGAGAAGAGGACCAACGATCGTGGGATGCACAAGTTTCCAGGGCAGCTTTCGCACTGCGCAGTGCAATCCACGAGGCGATTCAGATGGAACCATACAAGGCAGTTTTTGGCCAGAGCATGATCCAGCATGGAGAGTCCTATACATTGCTTCGAAAACTTGATCAGGTGGCTGAGTCGGATACAGAACTCGTGCCAAAGGATCTCCGACTCAAAATCCTCAGGGACAAAATATCACAAAGCCTGAAGCGGGCGCATGAAAAGGGGCACAGGGCGTATAACATGCGTGCCAGGCCCATAGTCTACGCAGTGGGACAGGTGGTCTATCGGAAAAGCTTTCGGCAGAGCGATGCGACGCGAGGGTTCAACGCCAAATTGGCATCGAAGTTCACTAGGGCTGTGATCACACGACGCGTAGGGCTGTGCCTTTATGAGTTAGCAGACATGAGGGGAAGGCATGTGGGAGTGTACCATGCCAAGGACCTCAAGGTGTGAAGCAGGGACGCGGGTTCGAGCCCCACCAGTACCAACGCAACATCATCTTTCTGTCTCTCGCCCTGTTACGGAAAGCTGTGTTTCGACCTTTAGTCACGGACCGGTCCGTGCATCAATACAACCTTGCACACCCAGCGGACCAAAAAAAAGACTTTGCGAACATTACCTAATTGCAAGTGGCAGAGGCAGCTAAGTTCGTGTTGTTCGATTTCCGGCCTTTCCATTTCAAACAGCCGACCGAACAGCACGAAGCGAAAACCAGGGTAAGCAAACAAATAATTTTATCTTGAAACCTGTCGTTAAGTTGGGAAAAAATACACAAATAGGTGCAGCAGCAGATAGGAAAAAGCACGATAAAGCTTATGCACAGACGCAGACCAAGGTCAACCGGAGGATTGAGCAGAGCGAAGAGGATCCACGCCAGAGAGCCGCAACGCCTCACATATTCCGAAACACGCACACCAGAAACCAGCCAAAGATCTGAAGCATCGAATTAGCAGCAACAACAACAACAACGCCTGGGAGCCGCAAAGAGACACGGCCAGGGCAAGAACCATATAGATCACACACAGCATGTATCAACGGTGACGGGAACGAGCAGGTTTTGCAGACACGCGTAAGCTTATATTATAAAAGTTGATGTCGGGTGAGTGAAAATTTGTAATCGGAATCTCCCTAATAAATCAGTTGCGTCACGCCAAGAGCGGGTTTCACATTTGTTGCTGGCAGCGAAGATAGGCCGGAGCGCAAAAGGGTAACTGTGTTATTTCTATCTGCGCACATAGCGCACCACAACGTCTGCCGCTGTGCGAGAGCACGTCAAACAAAACATCACGGAAGAGCAGGTAGACTGCGCAGTCTGGTTTCCGAAGTCACCCTCTAATAGCTATGATTGTCAATGCTCATCTGCTTGCGCTCATTCGGTACGCGCGTGCATAAATATATATACAAACGAACATAAGAGCCGTGGCACATCGCTTGCGGGGAATCGTGGAGTAGGAGTAGATTTGGAGTAACGTAGACTTAAGTATATATTAAGCCCAAGAAAAAAAAAAAAAAAAAGAGTGAAGTGTCAGAGAACAGTCGGGGGTGCTGGTATACGCTGGTGTGCGAGAGTTCTGGAGAGCGAAGTGAGAAGCTAGGTACGGCCTGGTTCAAACAACCAGGTCAATCTTCGCGCCGCGCGCAGGTGACCAGCCCCGGCAGTTCCCTGGCGTGTCCACTCCAAATCGTCACAGTAGGCAATCAATGCAAAATAGAGCGAAACTGCATGTATGTGCGGTGCTAATGTGAGCATGAAGTATAGGCAAAGTGGTAGTACAGTATAACTGCATTTAAGATTGAATCTTGGCGATGTTAGTCGCAACCCGCTCAGCTTGATACCAAGGCGCCCTAGGGACACAGCTGCTAGGGACAAATAATCCTAAATCGTTAGAGAAGTGGGACATGAGGACCAAATTCCCGACTTGCCACTTTCAATATATATGAAGTGCGAACATATCAAACATTGTGTGAGAGCCCTGTTGTTGCGAATTTGCGGTGGCAATGTGTCGCAACTTTGTTGCGGGAGAGCGTAGTAATTGAGTGTTGTTAGACGCAGCACAACATCACCGGAGCAACATTGCATAAGCATACGCGTTGGGCGACCGAGGCCGAGCGGCCGAGTTTTTCTAGGTTGTATCTGCGGTACATAATATCATCGGCACTGATCATTCAACATCCACCCCCAATCCGGCGAGCTCAGTCGCGCAACGCAAGCGTACCCAGCGGATCATCAGGCTATGGGGTTTCTTCGCAGGGACTTCAGACGCAGTACCCAGGTAACATCAAGAAAATGGCGCCCAACGTGGGGCCACGAGAGTGGCTATAAAAAAGAATCAAGTGGAACTCGCGGTGTACCATCTCGATGCGTTGTCGTTTGGAGAGCAATACTATGTTAGCGATAGGTAATTTTTTTGTTTTTTCGTTAGTAACTCATGAGGTCGTATGGAGGCTGCAAGAGGTATTGGCGATGTTAACAAAGTTTTTTTGGGGAACGGCGAGGTCGGCTACTGATCATCAGGTCGAGTACCAGATATCCATGAGGTAGATCTCGTTGTGAAGCGAATGCCTTGCTGGCGAAACGACCGCCACCCACGTGCGTGTGAGGTAGTTTCGGGGAGACATTCGCGGTAGGAAAAATGAGGCTAGCCCATCAGGATGAGGGTCATATCCTGTTGGTAGTGGACTCAATAAAGGAAATAGGTTTAGTTGAAAGGAAAAGGGGGGATCATCGTTAGCTATGGTGACGGTGATAGAAGTTATGGTTTTTTTTTGGACGGAATCGGCTACTGGTTATCTGATTATTACTTGGCATAATCATGAGGTATATTCGGCGGTTCGGGGTCGTCTTACTGGCGATGCGGCTACTACCTGCGGGAATAGGTTCTCGTTCGTATGAGGTAGCTTCCCAGAGATGCACCCCCGATCCGACACGTGTCCAACCCAACTGGAGAAGACTGAATCCGGTTGGCAGTGGATAAGAATAGGAGGGAGACGTTCAGTAGGAAGACAGGGGGGACGAGACGGTATAGGACGGATAAGGTGGAGACGCAATCACCCAAGTTCAGTTCATCACACACATTTGTTATATAAAATCACTTATTGGTAAATTGAAACTCCGTTAGGATAGGGAGTTGGAGTTTATATATATATTTTTCTTTCTTCGAAAGCTTTGCGCACAGACGAGAACGCGGACGAACGTTATATTCAGAAACTTCTTTTATAAACTCAAAGATCTCTCAAAAGTCCCTTCATGATGACCAGAAAGGGTAGGCGAAAGCCTGGTACATCGACGCAAAAGGAGGAGGAGCAGATAGCAATTCAGGCAGAAAGCACTGGGCAAAGGCTCTTCACTCCAAGCCCACAGAGTAGACATACATACACGGACAGTAACACAAAAACCAGATTTAAGACCATTAGGGACTGGGGCCTGAATTACGATGGTGGTAGCAAGTCAATTTCCATCGAGCGATTTCTGTTTAGGGTGGAGACACTGCAGAAGCGACATAGCATTTCTTCAGGCGATCTATACGCGAATTTCCATTTATTGTTGAGCGGAGCCGCACAGGAGTGGTTCTGGTTATATATGGAGGAGCACGCTGGTGAGGAGGAAGATGGATTCGTTCACCTCAGGGCAGCCCTGCTGGATCACTTCCGCAAAGCGGAGTGTGACGAGGAAATACGGCAGGCCATGAACGAAAGAAGGCAGGATCATCGAGAGTCGTCTGACGATTACTACGCATGTGTGCGGGGAATGGCTTTAACTATGAAATCGCCCATGCCAGAAGGAAATTTGGTCAACCTTATGCGGAGGAACCTCAAGTCAAGGATCAAGAACCTAATATTCGGCTGCCAGATAGCAACGCTCGTGGAGCTGAAGTTCCAGTGCCGGCGTGCGGAGAAGCACTTCGAAGAGTACGAGCGGAAGTTCGTGAAGAAAAGAGATGTCGAAGAGATCGGTTTGCTACATGGCGAGAACGATGACGACAAGGAGGGTGGGCCAGTGGTGGAAGCGTTCGAAAGGCCATGGCTGCAAGAGAAGTGAGAGCTCCAGGAGACCAACGGACTTGGCGACGAGGAAGTCGTACCAGCAGGGATGCGATTCTCGATTCCACGATCTAAGATGTTACAAATGCGACGAGGAGGGCGCAAAGTTTGCTACTTGTGAGAAGTGCAAGCAGAAAAACTGCTTCCCTGGCGGAGGCACCGGGAAATCGGGCCAGGAGAAGAAGCTCCCGGAGAACAACCAGTGAGGAGAGTCCTGCTGAAAACAGACGCGCCGAAATGCGAGGCAGAGCCCAAGCAGACCCAGACACTACATCAGACGTTACAAGAGAAAGAGAGACGGTATCAGGAAGTAAGGCATAGGATATTCGGAGCCAAAGGAAGCATTAACAAAGGAGGAGCTACAGGGAACAGGCGTAGGCTCTCTCTTTGGCGCGATATACAACAGGTATATCATCATAAACCTCCTAAGAGATGTTTGCGCCAAGCTTCTCTTCCAATTTGTGGTGTGCCGATTTGAATTTTCCCTACAAATTGGTGGGACCTACAGTTTTTTGCCGACTCCGAACGGCATCTACAAAGGAGACGAATTTTTGCTGAGAAGCCTGTCATGGCAGGCGTAGGCGTGCCAGGAAAATAGAGAAGCTCCGGGCGATGGACAGAGAATGCAGAAGAATGAGACAGGCAATAGCAGCAACCGTGATCAGAAGCGACGGAGACCGACGACCATATGCAGAGGTAACAGTTGAAGATAGACCGATGACAGGCCTCTTGGATAGCGGGGCTTCCGTTAGCTGTGTAGGCGGTACCGCCATGCAACAGTTCGCAGGAAGGAGAATCGACTTGATCGACGAGGAACTGAATACAGCGGATGGAAAAGGCCAATCCATAGTGGGAAGGCTGCACGCAAAGGTGACGTGGCGAGGAAAGTCGACGATGCTAACCCTGTATCTGGTGCCGAGCCTAAAACAGGAGGTCTATCTGGGCATAGACTTTTGGAAGGCATTCGATTTACTCCCGGACGTAGTTTCAGAAATAAGCATGGGTGGATCAGGAATGGTTGAGCTAA
The DNA here is from genome assembly GCA_949987695.1 of Merzomyia westermanni. Classification (NCBI taxonomy): domain Eukaryota; kingdom Metazoa; phylum Arthropoda; class Insecta; order Diptera; family Tephritidae; genus Merzomyia; species Merzomyia westermanni. The sequence goes on from OX465289.1 coordinate 79,135,279, forward strand.
CGCCGAAGGAGCTCCAGGACTTGGAGCACGTGAAATTGTTATTCCCATTGTCAGCGAAGCTTGGCAAAACACATCTGATGGAGCACCGGATCGAAGTATACGATGAGACAGTCCCAGTCAAGCAGCGCCACTACCCAATGTCACCCGTCAAACAGAAGTGTGCCTATGAAGAGATAGACCGCATGCTCAGCCTCGGGGTGATAGAGGAGAGTAACAGCGCTTGGAGCTCTCCGATCGTGCTAGTGCAGAAACCTGGCAAGAATCGACTTTGTGTGGACATGCGTAAGCTCAATGAGCGCACGAAAAAGGACGCATACCCAACACAGCATGTGGAGGGAATCCTCAGCCGGTTACGCGATACATTTTTCATCACAGGTATTGATTTGAAGGACGCCTTCTGGCAAATCCCGTTGGAGGAGCAGTCCCGGGAGAAGACGGCATTCACGGTACCAGGTAGGCCACTTTATCAGTTCAAGGTGATGCCCTTCGGGCTTTGCAACGCTAGCCAACGATTGTGCCGGTTGATGGACCGCGTCATTCCGTCAAGATTGAGAGACAACGTTTTTATATATATTGATGACTTGCTCGTTTGCTCGCCGGACTTCGAATCGCACATGAGACATTTGGCAGAGGTGGCGGAGTGTCTCTCAAAGGCAAGGTTGACTATAAACTTGCAAAAGTCGAAGTTCTGCCAAAGGGAGATCAAATACCTGGGATTCATCATCGGGCAAGGTAAACTGCGCACGGATCCTTCCAAGATACATGCCATGATCGAATTTCCAGTTCCGAAAACCATTAAGCAATTGCGACGATTTCTCGGACTAACAGGGTGGTATACAAGGTTTATTCCCAACTTCGCCAGCGCATCTGCGCCGCTGACGGACTGCCTCAAGAAGAGGAAGGACTTCTCCATGACACCAGAAGCCGTAGCCGCATTCGAAGAGCTGAAGAACGACTTGACATCCCCGAAAGTTCTCGTGAACCCGGACTTTGACAAACATTTCTTCATTCAGTGTGATGCTTCCACGATAGGCATTGGGGCAGTTCTGTTCCAATTGGACGACGAAGGAAGGGAACGTCCTATTTCGTATATATCCCAGAAGTTGAATGCTGCCCAAAGAAATTACACCATAACTGAACTCGAGTGTCTAGCCGCAGTCACCAGCGTAAAAAAGTTTCGGCCGTACATCGAAGGCACCCCGTTCACCATCATAACGGATCACATAAGCTTAAAGTGGCTTATGAGCCAACGAGACCTATCCGGACGACTAGCTCGTTGGAGTCTTAAGTTACAGTCGTTTGACTTCAAGATAATCCATCGGAAGGGGGCGCAGAACATCGTGCCGGATGCACTAAGTCGAGTTCACATGGAGGAAATAGACGTCGAAGGGTTCGGAACGGATATAGCGTTAAATGACAAGGAATTCCAGTCGGACAGCTATCAGCGGCTTGTGAAGGCAGCTCAAGAAAATTCGGAAAGGGTGCCTGATGTCAAGGTGGTAAACAACATAATATTTAAACGAGTAGGCTTCCGGAGAGGGGATGAGGTGGAAGACAATATCTGGAAGATCTGGGTACCAGAGGGGCTACGGGAAGTACTGATGCATCGAATGCACAATAGAAAGGCAGCGGGCCATGGAGGTATAACCAAGACCGTTCATCGCTTGCAAAACAGGTATTATTGGCCAGGGATGGTTGCCGCAGTCAAGACTTACATAGGGCAGTGCGAAGTTTGCAAATGCAGTAAAGCAACAAACAAGGTGAGTCGGCCACTCATGGGGGCGCGCACAAAGACAGAAAGGGTATTTCAGCGATTGTACATTGATTTTTGCGGGCCATATCCACGCTCACGAGAGGGAAACTGTTACATCTTTGTGGTTTTAGATCATTATTCCAAATTCCCACTTCTTAAACCCATGAGGAACGCTACAGCCAAGGGGGTGATACGATACCTGGAGAGCGAGGTCTTCTATGTATTTGGGGTCCCCGAAGTTGTGCACTCTGACAATGGGCGGCAATTTATTTCAGAGACATTTCAGGAATTCCTTAGCGCTTACGAAGTCAAGCACGTAGGAACACCAATGTACTCGCCGCAGGCGAACGCTTCGGAGAGGATTAATCGGTCGCTGCTAGCCATCATCAGATCCTATATTGGAGAAGAGGACCAACGATCGTGGGATGCACAAGTTTCCAGGGCAGCTTTCGCACTGCGCAGTGCAATCCACGAGGCGATTCAGATGGAACCATACAAGGCAGTTTTTGGCCAGAGCATGATCCAGCATGGAGAGTCCTATACATTGCTTCGAAAACTTGATCAGGTGGCTGAGTCGGATACAGAACTCGTGCCAAAGGATCTCCGACTCAAAATCCTCAGGGACAAAATATCACAAAGCCTGAAGCGGGCGCATGAAAAGGGGCACAGGGCGTATAACATGCGTGCCAGGCCCATAGTCTACGCAGTGGGACAGGTGGTCTATCGGAAAAGCTTTCGGCAGAGCGATGCGACGCGAGGGTTCAACGCCAAATTGGCATCGAAGTTCACTAGGGCTGTGATCACACGACGCGTAGGGCAGTGCCTTTATGAGTTAGCAGACATGTGGGAGTGTACCATGCCAAGGACCTCAAGGTGTGAAGCAGGGACGCGGGTTCGAGCCCCACCAGTACCAACGCAACATCATATTTCTGTCTCTCGAGCTCACCAACTCACCACGGTTCATCGCTTAGCTCGCCCTGTTACGGAAAGCTGTGTTTCGACCTTTAGTCACGGACCGGTCCGTGCATCAATACAACCTTGCACACCCAGCGGACCAAAAAAAAGACTTTGCGAACATTACCTAATTGCAAGTGACAGAGGCAGCTAAGTTCGTGTTGTTCGATTTCCGGCCTTTCCATTTCAAACAGCCGACCGAACAGCACGAAGCGAAAACCAGGGTAAGCAAACAAATAATTTTATCTTGAAACCTGTCGTTAAGTTGGGAAAAAATACACAAATAGGTGCAGCAGCAGATAGGGAAAAGCACGATAAAGCTTGTGCACAGACGCAGACCAAGGTCAACCGGAGGATTGAGCAGAGCGAAGAGGATCCACGCCAGAGAGCCGCAACGCCTCACATATTCCGAAACACGCACACCAGAAACCAGCCAAAGATCTGAAGCATCGAATTAGCAGCAACAACAACAACAACGCCTGGGAGCCGCAAAGAGACACGGCCAGGGCAAGAACCATATAGATCACACACAGCATGTATCAACGGTGACGGGAACGAGCAGGTTTTGCAGACACGCGTAAGCTTATATTATAAAAGTTGATGTCGGGTGAGTGAAAATTTGTAATCGGAATCTCCCTAATAAATCAGTTGCGTCACGCCAAGAGCGGGTTTCACATTTGTTGCTGGCAGCGAAGATAGGCCGGAGCGCAAAAGGGTAACTGTGTTATTTCTATCTGCGCACATAGCGCACCACAACGTCTGCCGCTGTGCGAGAGCACGTCAAACAAAACATCACGGAAGAGCAGGTAGACTGCGCAGTCTGGTTTCCGAAGTCACCCTCTAATAGCTATGATTGTCAATGCTCATCTGCTTGCGCTCATTCGGTACGCGCGTGCATAAATATATATACAAACGAACATAAGAGCCGTGGCACATCGCTTGCGGGGTCGTGGAGTAGGAGTAGATTTGGAGTAACGTAGACTTAAGTATATATTAAGCCCAAGAAAAAAAAAAAAAAAAGAGTGAAGTGTCAGAGAACAGTCGGGGGTGCTGGTATACGCTGGTGTGCGAGAGTTCTGGAGAGCGAAGTGAGAAGCTAGGTGCGGCCTGGTTCAAACAACCAGGTCAATCTTCGCGCCGCGCGCAGGTGACCAGCCCCGGCAGTTCCCTGGCGTGTCCACTCCAAATCGTCACAGTAGGCAATCAATGCAAAATAGAGCGAAACTGCATGTATGTGCGGTGCTAATGTGAGCATGAAGTATAGGCAAAGTGGTAGTACAGTATAACTGCATTTAAGATTGAATCTTGGCGATGTTAGTCGCAACCCGCTCAGCTTGATACCAAGGCGCCCTAGGGACACAGATGCTAGGGACAAATAATCCTAAATCGTTAGAGAAGTGGGACATGAGGACCCAATTCCCGACTTGCCACTTTCAATATATATGAAGTGCGAACATATCGAACATTGTGTGAGAGCCCTGTTGTTGCGAATTTGCGGTGGCAATGTGTCGCAACTTTGTTGCGGGAGAGCGTAGTAATTGAGTGTTGTTAGACGCAGCGACAACATCACCGGAGCAACATTGCATAAGCATACGCGTTGGGCGAACGAGGCCGAGCGGTTCGAAGCAACCGGGTGCTCAGACATCGATCAGTCTACATTTCTTTGTTTACAAACACCCTGAGAACCTTTAAATGTTTGAGCTTGGTATCTTTGTGATTCTCAGCGAGTGTACAAGGCAATGTAGTTATCAAAACTTTTAATTTGGCTGGACATATCCGGTATGCACATGAACATTCAGTTGTCAATTAGAAGCAATTGAGAGCGTGAGTATAAAGTATAGGATCGCATAAAGGAGTACTCATCAGGTTGAAGATAACTTTATGTACTCAATCCAATATAATTTTCCTCTGTAAGTTAGATTATGCACACCCGTATTTTACATAAAGATAAATAACTTACATGTATGAACACACAAGAATTTGTATAGAAAAGGTAATTCTTCCTACACGTTGAATATGATTTCTTTTCATAACACACATGTAACAACATACACTTGTATATACATATATATTTTTGATCTGCATAAGGATGCCTAGGTAATGCATCCGCGTTAGAGATAGGTTAGTTAGTTTGTTGCGAGTACATCAGCTGTAGGCTGAAACGTTGGGTTACTTGTCAGTTTAGAATAGCCGCAAGCATAGTCAGATGCCTGACATAGAGTATATAAGCAAGCGAATGAACGCAGAGGGCTAGAGGCCTCAAGATTAGATATATAAGTGGAACAAATCCACACCAATGTAAACCAATCAATTGAAACAAGAAATTAAACGTAATGAATTGCTAGAACAAACAATGGATGTGTGATGAATATGGAGGGCGGGTGACTGCGTGGATATCAGACAGACGGACGTGAGGACAGACGCGTTGTTGGGTCAACAAGTCAGGCCATAGTTGACAATGGTAGGGAGGGTGAAGAGTGCAGAATGGCCAGCCTAGATCTAGTGGAGGCGAACTGCAGCGACGACGACGACGAGGCATCAGTTGGGGTGTACGCGAGAAGAGGGGTTTGTAGCAGCTATATCAGCAGACGGGTACGAAGTTTTTCTAGGTTGTATCTGCGGTACATAATATCATCGGCACTGATCATTCAACATCCACCCCCAATCCGGCGAGCTCAGTCGCGCAACGCAAGCGTACCCTATGGGGTTTCTTCGCAGGGACTTCACACGCAGTACCCAGGTAACACATGTTCCGTGCAAAGTAATTTCCCACATAAAGTGCACCCTTTTTTCGAACGTCTGTTCTTACTCCTGGGGCAAAGCTCGAAAAAACCAGGCTGTACATGTTGGTTTTCAGGTTCTATAGCTGGTACAATGCTCGAGAGCAATTTCCTTCAGAAACGTCCTCCTCTGAGTTAAATTTCCTGTATTTGATTTATAAATAATTTGTGCGTTTATGCCAGCAATGTCAATAAGTGTGAAAAAGAGGCGCACTGGCCACCTGCATGTAATCCTGGAAACTGAATATGTTCCTTTCATCTGATCGACTGTGTCGACACCCCCTTTCGTCTGGTTGTAAAAGGTGATAACTTCGGGTTTGTTATCAGATGTGTCATCATTACCTTGGCCATCGGCATGAAGAGATGATAGCATTAGTACACCTTTTTTGGTTTTTTTCACTGGAACGTAAGAGACAAGAACCTTGTTTTCGGCATATGCAGACCTTGTATGTGGTTGCGGCCTTCCTTTTGCTGAAATGAATTGGGGTGGAATTTCCTTTTTATTTTTTCTTATTGTACCCACAATGGTATTCTATATTGTTTGTATAGTTCACTGCTGGTATTGAAGTAAAATAATTATCCATGGTAACGTGTCTCCCACTATTCAAAATGGGGTCAGCAACCCTTTTCACTATACTCGCAGCTGAATTATCGAGCTCATAAGGACCGCTTGGCTGTTTGCCACAATAAACTTCCATTTTGCAAGCATAAAATGTTTTGGAGTCAACTAACGCGTTAATTTTTAAGCTATATTTGTCCGGTTTGCTAGGGATATATACTGTAAATTTACATCCTTCTCTAAAAGATTCAAGCATTTCATCAATAGTACAGTACTCTCCAGGAATATAGCAGTCACTGCAAGACTTATTAAATGTTTAAAAAACTTCACGGAAAGCTGCTAAGTTATCGGTTTCGCTTCTCTGTAAGCGAGAGTCAATGTCATCAAATCGAACAACACGGAGCAAAAACAAAAAACGAGTTATATACATTGCGGCTCTGAAAATATCAGGAGCAGTTCCGACTGGAAGCCACATCTCTTTTAAATTCAAATGATTAATTTTTTTTAGTCCAGCCATGCAAAGAATGCCAATCTCTATCTCTATGGCGCGATATACAACAGGTATATCATCATAAACCTCCTAAGAGATTTTTGCGCCAAGCTTCTCTTTCCAATTTGTGGTGTGCCGATTTGAATTTTCCCTACAAATTGGTGGGACCTACAGTTTTTTGCCGACTCCGAACGGCATCTACAAAGGAGACGAATTTTTGCTGAGAAGCCTGTCATGGCAGAAATACACTCGGAGAGTTTGCCAAACCACTGCCGAGGGGCGACCCCGTTTTGAAAAACTTTTTTTTCAAATCACTTTTGATGTTACCTGTACCAGGGCTCGAACCATGGACCTTCGGTGTGGTAGGCCGGCAACACTACCTTCACACCACGGCGGCCGCCAATAAACGCATTTAATTCAACCGCATCTGTCGATTTGCAATCTCTATCACGTGCATAATTGCCTCTTATTTTTTCAATATAAATATTTGTATATGCCACAATTTTTTCTACCAAAGTATTTGTCAAAAACAAGGCCAGACATTCTGATGGAGTTCGAGAATTTTTTGCTATACTTTTAACTCCTGGCAAGTGTGTTATTATATTATACTGCCTTGTACGAACATTGCGAACGGGTTGATCAAGTGCCCATTTGGTGCACTTATCTTTTCCCAAATACACATTGCGTCTACCTCTTGGCGTCTCAGTATACTCACTAAAGCTGACCTCCTCCTCGGCTGATTGTTCAAAGCCAGTGTTGTGGTCACTATGTATTGTTTCAGCATCACTATCTGGAAATAATTCATTTCTATTCCTCATCTAAAACTTCTTCCAACCAAGAAGCAAGCTGTGAAGTATCCTTTGCGCAACGAAGACGTTCGCGTTCCGTTTCACAAATACTAATATAAATATTGTGAAAGAAATTAATCTTAGAGTTAAAACCGAGGTTTTCAACAAAAAAGATAAAACATAAAATACTTACAAGGTGGCGCAAAAGTAAGCTTCCGATGTTCAGCATATCGGTTGTGGCACGTGCAGTGTGTGCTGTTGCACCGTCTTGTTGGAACCACATGTTTTCCAATCCCAACTCATCAAGTTGCGGCAAAAAGAACTCGTTGATCATTGCTCTGTAGCGCTCACCATTCACAGTAACCGTTTGGCCCCGACCGATTATTGGTCAAATAAATAGTCAGCAATATTACGCGTTCTGGAGCAGTGTAGCTTTACATTGTTTATTAACTGACTTTAGGGGCCAATCGCAAAATTTATAGCTTTTTCTGATAGGAGGATTACTTTTGCGCCACCCTGTACCTTAGGTATTACCATAAACTTATGTGTTCTAATGCTGTAAGATGTAATACCGTTAAACGTTAACGTTAGGCCTATATAAATAGAGAGCATCACGAAAAAATTATCATTCTAAACAGGACTATACCAAATTTTGCTGAGATTTTTAATATCTAGCCCAAGTGCATTTTGTAACTACAAATAAACATTATGGACCAATCAAATCATCCAATTCACAAATATCCGTTAGAAATTGCCACTTTGTGGAAACAAAAGATAAACTAGTGAAGGGGGACTATAAAATCATGCTAACTAGCGGAAAAAGCAAGGTTTGGGCATTTTTTGGCAATATCGATATTGGGGGTAGCTTTTTGGACAAAGCTGTTGCATGTAAAAACCGCCTAAACGTTTTCTCATTTACAAAAGGGCACATCAAATTCAGTTAAATATAAGTGCTATAAAAATTTCAAAGATGACATTGGAAATAGGGCACTAATACGGGATGGGTTATAAAAAACTGTCGGTCGTTCCAACTTGTCGAGGATGAAGCCCTTAAGGAATACACAGAATTTATATTGTCGATTGCAGACAAGTATGGACCAAATGTAGACGTTGAAAAACGCTCCCACACCCAACCACTGTATCCAGAAATATAGACAAGCACTTTAAAGTTGCTTATGATAACGTCAAGAGCAATTTAGTGGAGAATTTAATGGATTTACGTCAGATTTATGGAAAGACACAATCTCAAAATACTTGGTTCTAAGCAATTATCATAAAATAGCACTATTTTTATTCCCACCTACTAAGAAATTATTCCAGTTTAACACTGCTGAAAAAAATGAGGTCAGAGAGCTTGCAAAACTTTGCTTGAAAGTTTAGTAAATGTTAGCAGTTTAGTAAATAATGAAAACAGTCAACAGAATTCTCTATCGAACGAAAGAGAATGCCTCTTTTCTGGATACCTCCAACCTTAAAATTTACCGAGCAGTAGTGACCAAGTACAAAAAGAATTAACGTTGTATGAAAATATTTGCGAAATCATGCAAAATGATTTCGATGTTTACAAGTGGTGGGAATTTAATAAACTCAAATATCCTCTGTCCTGCTAGAAGTGCTTCATCGGAAAGAATATTTTCTAGCGCTAAGCAGATATTAACGCTAAACCGTAGATCTATAGGGCTTAATGCTACAAGTGTAGAAAAACTTATGTTTTTCAATATAAATATGAAAAACATAAAAAAATATTAGAGTAAGTATACTATTCTTTCAGTTTAGCTATATAAGTATATAGAAATATGAATTACTATGAAATATAAATGAAATCTTAAAACGGTAAACTTACGCTTTTCTTTTGTATAGTAGTTTCACAAGCGCAACTGGGTTGGATATCTAACACTCATTGTTCGAGCGGAGAAAAATAAGGGGCCGGAATCCTCTTGATTTCCGGAAACGGGGAAACTTAGTTGAGCCGGTCCTTAAAACAATCGAGATCCTTTTAACTTACCAACGTTGTCCAACAACAATGACCCAAAACCAAATGGCTATGTGTATATATATGTATATATATTTAAAGGGTATGGACTGTATAAAAATTCGCACTCACCTGGGTTTGTCGCTGGTGGCTGACTAAAATAAGGGCTGGGCTAGGGCATGTCACCGTTTATATAGGCCCGAAGAAGGTGGCGCCATATTACGGGACCCTTTTGATCGGAACCATACTAAAAGGAAAGGTGCAACGAAAAAGGAAAGGATGAAAATAACGGGAAGGGAAAGGAAAGAAAGGTAACGAGTGGATTCCAGCGACATCTCCAAGTGAGGTTGAGATGGTAATGCAGGCTTTAACATGCCGCCCGCCTTGCAGTATCACTGCAAAATAACAAATTCATTAATTTCAAAAAACAACTCAAATCCATTAAATTCGTCTTAAAACTAATTTACTCCCGGTCATCTTCCTTAGTATGGTGTACCTCCAAATATGACCCATCCGAGAATGGTGTTTTGTGCCGCCGGTCGTGTCGGGGTTGCGGGCATGAGCCCGGGTCGTAAAATAACTCCATATGTGTCAGCTCCTAGAACCAGAGAGACCACGCTTGACCGGTGGAATGAGGGGTCTGCAAGGCGAAGGTTATCGAAGTCATCCCTGACACGCGAATCTATAGTATACTCGGGAGAGTGTCTTACCAGACTTGCTAATACCCTTGCCTGGATGCGTGTTCTTTCGTTCCGGCCCTTCAAGGTGAGGCTGCAGTGCTCCCTTTCGTTTCGTGAGAGAAGACGGAGTCGTTGGGCTAAGCTCCTCGAGATCGTCGACATGGGGTGGCCTGGGTCGATTATAGCGCGCACCGTGTGAGTTCGGTTCCCTACCATTATCTTCGCCAAAACCGTAGGCATGAGGACAGAATGATTCTGACCCTGTGCGGGAGGCCTCTGTATTCGCTCCCGGGCGTCTCTTATTTTCATTTCATTTACTTTATTTGTCTATGATTTCATTAATCTTACAGACTATACCTCGGCGGTGATCCTGTTGTGCGGATCGTCTTTGTGGGTGGTGTGGGCTTGGGCGCCTATGGCGTGATATGTGACAAACCATCGACCGTATACCCGACAGAGGTGGTCTGAGTACCGGCGGTTCAGCATTCGACGGTATAAGAGAATTTATTGGTTGGAGGTCTTCTTCGCTGACGTCGATTTCCAGTACCTCTTCACTGGACTCCGAGAGTTCGCGAGCCCTGTATGGCCGTTAGTCTTCCGTGGCAAGGCCCTGTGGCACGTCTTCCTCGTTTACGGGGGTTTCCCATAGGTGCAGGAGACTATAGTGTCGCTCCTGGCATTGATCACACCGTCCTCTGGATGGACAGCTGCTGGCCATGTGACGCGGCGACAGGCAATTGGCACAGTGGCGATGGAGGAGGACGGCATGTAGTCTCTCCTCGGGCGCCATTCGCCGTAGTTTCCGGCAGAACAAAAGTCGGTGGTTGTGTTGGCACACGGGGCATTGTGGTACATTAGTTGCGCGGACCATTTCTGCGGAAATTGTGGTGGGAGCTCTGTAAAAGAAAAAATAAAAGCTGGAAAGAGAAAATTCATTAGTTCTGGTTTTCTACAGGCAATCGGACGAGTTTAACTATTGGTCGGGTAAATACACCTCGAGTGGTGCATATTTCCACAACCCGGACGTGATTATCTTTGCCTGAAAAACACTTTACAACTCTGCCAAGTCGCCATTCGTTAGGGGGTAAGTTATCTTCTTTGATGATCACTAAGTCGTCGACTTCTATATTTCGTTGGGGGTATTGCCATTTGACTCTCTTATGCAACTCCTTAAGGTAGGGGAAAGTGGGGTACCTTTGACACCTTTTTTTTGAACCTATATTTCTCGGATAGTTTCGAAGAAAAACTTACAATCTAATGATTGGTGGTAACGTTGGGTTATTGACTTCGGTATTTGAGAACCAAATGCCTTATAAAAACAGGCTAAATCTTTATTTAGCCTTTTTTTTTTAAAAACCCGATTTGTCAAAAGTGCCCCATAGAGGGGGCACCCTTGGCTTTAGAAGGGGCTCATTTGACTATCACATTTTTAAGCACAATTTACCTATATTTATGAATTTTAAACGAGTCATTTTTTCACAAAACAAAATAAAAGTTTTTATTTAAACAGAACATAAGCGCATACATATTTTTCATTGTAGCTATACATATAAAAAATTAAATTATATTCATGAAAACTATATTTTTAAAAGAGGAAACAAAAGTATCTTAAGAAATATTGGATTTTTTAATTTAGTAGTCCCCAAAGTTTACATCGAACAAATATTTTGTGCGGCATCGAGACGTGCTAGCTGGATTAGTTGGATTTGGAAGTTTTAGTTCAATTTCAGATCGTGTAGTTAATGAGTTATATCTGGTCTTATAAAAACCCAGTTTAATGTTGACGATCTTCGTAAATAGTTAATGTTGAAAGCGTTATTACTAAAAATTTCTGTTATTTCACCAATATAGTAGAATGGCTTTTGGTTTTTATAAGCAAATTTTACCAGAACGTAATCTCCTATATTTACGGTGTCTTCATCGGTTAATTTCCATTTAGATAAGTCGGTATCTTCGACCTCATAACTTGCATCGTCGTCAGAAATAGAACCAATGGAATTAATGGAGTCACTATAGGAAATATTATCTTCACTTTCTTCAGTCGTTATTTACGTTTTTGTGGATTTCTTCTTTAATGGAGCTCGTCCATCTTTAGATGAAAAGACAATAGTTCGCTTTACGTTTCTGGACCTTTGCTTTTCGATAGATTCGACAACCTTTCGTTTCTCAGCTTAACTAGTTATGATTCGGGATGTTACACTGCTGCTCGTTTTCTTGGAGGCACGCAATCTTTTAACTGGAAGTTTCATTTCAGGAGTACGGTTTTGCAATGTATTGATTTGTGGGCTTACTTGCATATCCATTACATTTTGTATATTATCTATACTCTCATTTTCGTTAGCAACCGGGAGAGATTCTTCTTCCGATAAGCTTTCCAAAGTAAACTCGTCGTCTCTAAAAGTTTGGGAATTAAAGGGATAAATACCTGTACTCCTAAACCCGTTCAGTATATTTTGTGGCGAGAACGATTTTTGAAAAGGTTGATTCGTTAGTCTAGCCACATCATAAATGGTTATTTGTTTTCCGCTGCTTAAAGCAGTGAAATCATTGAAACTGCTTCGACAGAATTGCTTAAATGGACCGAATATGGACACATCTAATGGCTGCAAGCGATGCGAGGTATGAGGTGGAAAGGATAACATTACGATTCCATTATCATTGCAAAAGGTTATGCTTTCGAGACTACAATGAGATGAATGGTTGTCTAGTAAAACGAGAATGGGCTTATCTTTCGAACAATTAGTGTTGCGCTGTATGTGTTTGACTACATCGATGAATAGCTCTGAATAAGGGCCAGTGTACCCGGAAAGCACCCATTTGTGAATCTCTCGTTAAATCGTAAGCGAGGAAAAACATACACTGGGGGTAAATGGTTTCCACTGGCACTTATAATCCCAACCATAGTGACTAGGCTTCCACGTTCTGCTGATGTTGCCTGAGAAACTATTCGTTGTCCTTTCTGGGCGAGAACCTAGGTTAAAAGAAGTCTTATGATATATATTATCTCTGGTGGGCTAAAATAATTACTTTAGGAGGTTCTAGAACCGTAGTGACTCCAGTTTCATCTAAATTGTACACACCCTTTGGCTGGAAAGAGTATTTTTCATATACTCTCCTGAGATTTGAGTAAAATTCTTCGACAGATGATTTTGTAAAGCCCCTTAGTCTGGCTAGACTAACTTTCTCTGGTTTTCGCAAAGAAATGGTTGGGTTTCTTTTGAGAAAAGCATAAAGCCAGTCCTTACTTGCTTCCTTAGGGCCATCCCATCCAACTGGAGTGGCGATCTGATTAGTTTTAGCATATTCATAAACAAACTTTCTAAATGTCTGGTATGATAACCCATATGCGTAAAAACAACATTTATTTATATAGGCTACCAGTTCCTCTTCTCTTTGCTTTGTAAAAATTTGGCGCGATGAATACTTAGATTGATAGCAAAATTCATCTTCTGAATGACTATTGGTCGAGTCCACGGTAAGTTTAAGTGGATCTTCACGTTTCATCCGCATTATTAATGTCGTTCTATTAATACCGTATTTTTCTGTTGCCGTAGTTTGGGTTTCGACTCCATTTCTTACATCCAATATGGCCTTTTTCATATTTGATTCATTAATTTCGGTTTGCGATGTCTTTTTTCGATAATTACGAATAATAAGGGGCACATTTGACATTTGTCAAACGCACCCCAACCTGAAAAGTCAAATGTGCCCTAAATGATATTCTCCAATTTCACAGCTTAAATTTTTTTGTTTTTTTAAACTTATTGTTACTTACCGATTTTTTCTCAATCTCGCTATTTCGAAGAACCAAATAATAAAACTCACTTGAAAAAACCAATTACATACACTTGATAATATGCTTACGTATATGCACACCAAAATTACATCAGCCAATGGAAAATTACCAAAACACGTGTTGCTCCGCTGAGCAATTATGGAGAACTGCCAAAATAGATACATGCGCATGTTGCTTTGTAAGTTATTGAAACTTTTTCACACAGAAAATGGCAAAGTCAAAGCTGCCCCAAAGTCAAAGGTACACCACTTTACCCTATTCTCCCTTCCATTTCTGGCAGAACCTTTGATGGATCGACTTGATTTTTTTTCATCCGTTGATGATTGATATTGCAGTTCCATGGACTTCCGGTTCCGCGATAGTGAGTATAGGAGCGCCAATCAAAAAATGTCCGAGGGTTAGAGGTTCGGTGCTTTCGGGGTTGTCTGATAGCGGACTAATTGGTCTCGAGTTCAAACAGGCTTCTACCCTCGCTAGCAACGTTGACAATTCTTCCATCGTAAATCGCATTTGAGTGGCAACCTTGCGAAAGTGGGACTTAAAACTCTTTACTCCTGCTTCCCACAATCCACCCATATGGGGTGATCCTGGGGGTATGAAATGCCATGTAATTTCCTGGTGAGCGTATGATGACGTGGTATGCCGGGCAGCCTCGGCCATGAAATTCCGGAAGTCTTGTCGTAGAGCCTTATTTGCTCCTACAAAATTCGTCCCATTGTCCGAGTATACATTTCGGGGACACCCTCGCCGAGAGACGAAACGCGAAAATGCGGCGAGGAACGTAGGGGTCGATAGATCGCTTGTTGCCTCCAGATGGATTGCCTTAGTATCAAAGCACACAAAAACGCAGACATATCCCTTCGTTATTAAGCACGCCCTTCCCGTATAGTTTTTGATCTCGAATGGCCCAGTGAAATCCAGCCCGTTATTAGTAAATGGGCGGCCGAGCTCCGTTCGCTCCGGCGGGAGGGCTGCCATTAATGGTCCTTGTGTCCTTTTCCTATAAATGAGACAAACCTTGCATTTATTAATGAGATTTTGTACTAAGTTTTTAACCCTGACGATCTAGTATTCTGCCCGCAAAAGCCTCAGCATGAGTTGATTTCCCCCGTGTAAGGAGATCGAATGGGTGAATTCGACCAGAAGCCTCGAAAACTGGCAATCGTAGGGGAGTATGATTTTGTAACGTTCACCATAGGGGAGGAGTGCGGACAACGCCAATCTCCCGCCTACTCGCATGAGTCTGTCACGGTCGATAAGGGTACGAATGGGGCTTTTTGAGCTGACTGCCGTGGATGATGCCAAGGCCTCGTATTCTTCGGAATAACACCGCTTCTGCGCTAGGATAATAAGACGAGTCTTCGCCATCTTAATTTCGTCAGCTGTGAAATCTGCGGTAGATTCGCGGGGGGTTAGTTTGTGAACTGGGTGCGTCTTGTGGAAAAATTGGAGGATACGCGCAATCACCCTAAGGGCTCTGGATAGATTAGAGAAACGCTCCAAAATATCCGACGATTCTGTTGCACCTGTCGTATGGGCTCGAATAACCCTCTGCTCCACATCGGTGTCCTTCAGCTGGTCGTTGGTTGTGAGTGGCCACTCCGAGGGGGGTGAGTTCAGCCAGTTCGGACCATGCCACCACAGCGTGCTCTTTACCAATTCTTGAGGGGGCACACCGCGGCTGCCTAAGTCTGCTGGATTATTTATTTATTTATTTATTTATTCTAGCCAAATTGAGTGAAATCTTATAGGCTATATTAAACATAATAAGACTAGTACGTAATAGAATGATATACAAACCACATTACTTATAAAAACCATTTAAATTACTTAAAAAGCGATCTTTCGAATAAGAAAAATCAATATCCGAAAATTTTTAAATTCTATTGAACTCAATCAGAGCTCTATTAATTGGCGCGTTTCGCACATAAAGAGCCTTAAAAATTCCAACACGGAAGAACTCTGAACTACGAAGAGCTCTGGCCGGAATGTTAATCAGTATCCTCTCAAGAAGCACGGGGCAGTCCACAGCAGGTCAAAAATGAACGAGAGCGACAAAATAGATCTCCTCTTCTGCAGTGATTTCAGATGAATTAATAAGCACCGAGCCTCATAAGCTGGTATAGCCTCCGTGAAACGTAAGTTTCGTAAGGCAAAATGTAGAAATACTTTCTGGATCCGTTCAATTCTTGCAATGTGGCAGTAATAATACGGCGACCAAATGAAACAGGCGTATTTAAGTTTCGAACGCACAAGCGCCGAATATAAAAGCTTTAGCGTATACGGATCAGTAAAATCCGAGCTATGCCGCCTCACAAAAGCAAGCATGGCGTACGATTTCGCAATACATAAATTAATATGACTTGCGAACGTGAATTTTGTGTCAAAGATTACATCCAAATCTTTAATTTCACTTACGCTCGTTAAGGGCGAGTTAGATATATGAAATGAAGTATTAATGACCTTGACACGCTTCGAAAAAGTAATATGGAAACATATTTTTATGTTAAGTGCTAACCGATTTTCATTGCACCAACTACTAAGTTTATCCAAATCTAATTGCATCAATTCTGAGTCATGAAAGTTATATATCGGTGAATATATTTTAAGGTCATCTGCGTAAAGCAGAAACCTTGCTGAAGAGAAGCAGGAGCAAATGTCATTGATAAACAGCACAAAGAACAAAGGGGCCAGTATACTGCCTTGTGGAACACCAGAGGTGGCAATGAAAGGAAGGGTCCTAACATTGTCAACAACCACCATGCAACGGCGATAGTGTAAGTAGGATTCAATCTAAGCTAAGAACCCAGAATGGAAACTGATGCAAGCTAATTTTTTAATCAGGATGACATGGGAAACCCGATCAAACGCCTTAGAAAAGTCTGTGTAAACTGTGTCAACTTGACATCCCGACTGAAAGGCTGCGATGCAGTCATCAGAGAAAATAACCAACTTTTACATATATCCACAACAGTAGTCCTAAACATCTCGAAACTGCCCGTGGAATCAAGATTACGAAACTGGTTATCCCAATTAATTTTAAGAAGAAGAGTGTTCAAATTCGAAAAATCGCGGCGCTTAAAATTAAAAGAAAAACTTGATGCGACATTACTTGTTAAGGCATACTTATAAAATTCAAGGTCGAGAACTAAGGCAACATGATGCATATCCGACTTCATAATAGGTGAAATGCATTCGACCAATGAAAAGTTTAAGGTATTACTTAAAAAGATCAAATCTAAAGTTCGGCCAAGCCTATTCGGAAAACAATTGATTTGCTTAACATCTAAGCTTAAAAAGCTATCTACTAAATAAATTTCACTAGGACTGTTGACCTCACAAGCAATTAAAGCAGATTTGGAAATAGTCTGTGACCATTTAACGCTGACTAAATTGAAATCACCCAATACGCAAAGATGATCACTACCTACTTTGTTCAAAGCTAGTGATGTTATGTTGTCGACATGAGCTGTGTATAGGTCGTGTTTACTATTAGGTGGGATATACGACGCACACACAAAAACTGAATTTGAGATACCTCGAATGTGAACACAAAGCTGGTCAAGCAGCGCATTATTATTGTCCAAGGTTATCTCAGAGGCCTGATGATTGCAATGTACCGCAATGAGCACTCCACCACCTCTTTCACACCGCTGGAATCTCTATCCTTACGATAGACTGTATATAGATTTGGATCAAAGTACTCTTCGTTATAAAAGTTATCATTCAGCCACGTCTCTATAAGAACGACAACATCGTAACCCTGACGTGAACTATAAAGACGCAAAAGCTGGGATTTAGTTATAATCCCAGCCATATTTTGAAAATAATTTTGTAAGTTGCTACTTTCTCCATCTGACCCAACCGATCGCCTTCAGGCATCGGCTGGAGAACGTCGTTTTTGCCGTTAACTGAAAAGGGCGCACAATTATGTTCGTAGGCCACAGCTCAGGATTTAGCAGCTTGGGATACGAATCGCCGTTTACCCCTATTTTGAAATTCAGGTGCTTCAAAGATTTTGGATCCACACCTTTCTTGATAAGGCTAATACAAATAAAGGAGTTCTCTTCGATACCCGTGTACTTCGAAATGTATTTTTTGATACCATCAGGTGTTACTGAAGCAGGGAAAGGCGAAACATGCAACCAATTCCTTCTCGATACCGCGATCAATTCTCTGTCGATACTGGAACCAATTACTAAGGGCTGAGGTAGTCTACGAATATTACTTTTGTTACTAAATTTTGGTTTGGGGCTACAATTCATCCCCGCAGCATTTGTAGGAGCGTTATTAAAATATTCAGAGCCGTTTTTTGCAGAATTATCAATGCCCTTTTCATTTGCGCGATTTGGATCAATTTCATGTATTTTGTTATTTTTTGTGTTGATCCTTTTTTTGTTACGCACAGTGTGCCATTCGTTTGCATTAACAGCAACTGCAGGAGAATTAGCAACCGTAGTAGCAGTAGCGGCGAAAGGTAGCATTGGCATCGCAGTCACTACACTGGTGCTGGCAGCAGCAGCATAAGACGACGATTCATGTTGAGAAGCAGAAACAGCATCAGCTGATGAACAACAAATATTTCCTGTGCTAATATCTGCAAGAGAGCCGTGCTCAGTAACAGAAGACAGCGACGATGTTGTTATTTGTTTATTTGCATTATTCTACCCATTCTCTTTCGAATAGACACTAGCAACGCTACTTGCATTGTTATTAGCATTTATATTAGCAATGCGACGAAGTTCTTTGACCTCTAATGTAAGCGAAGTAAGCGCAGTAACAACTCCGTCATCATAAATTTTGTTAAAATTTTCTAATTCAGAGCGCACAATTTCCATTTCCACTAGCAATTTGTTTTTGTCCTCTTGAAGAGAGTGTATTACCGCAACCGCAATAACTTGCTCTGCTCGCAATGATTTAAGTTCGGCAAGAATGTCAGATAAGGGCGAATTTTTCTCATTATCACCAACATTATCAGTTCGCGAATTAGGTATTACCACTTGTATGGCTTGTTGTTGGTGTAAAAAATAGTTATGCGACGTCATAGACTCATCTTGGTGAGCTGGAGCACACAAACCACAAATGTAAATATTGTCAACATTATTTAGAAGATTTAAGTCAGCAGGCGAGTTACCAACAACACAACTCAAATGCTAAATTTCACTGCATTTTTCGCATTGCACCGAAGCACGGGCGCGATCAACTCTTTTGCCACAAAAACAAGGCATAGTATTCCAAATATTAAAATAAATTCGACATGATTCCATCCTTCCACTCCGACGAGCTCGTCAATTTTGGCGACCCTATTCGCTACGAAGGTGGTCCAGCAGCATGGTGGCTTCCGCAGCCATGAGAGCATGATGGTGGAGTCCGTCCATTTGTAGACGGCTGGATGTGCTACTTCAAACTGTGGAAGTAACGCATGGATTAATTCTAGCCGCGGTAAAGACACGGTTTTTACAGGGGCCACTTTGGTTTTACCTACCAGCAAGTTTACATAGGGGTCCTTTCCTATAGAGGGGTCGAGCACTCTCACATACTCGTACAAGGCTGCTGCATATGCCTTTTCCGATGCATCACAAAATCCATGAAACTCGATTTCATTCCAGGGTGTGAAATGAATCCATCTAGGAATCTTGATGTCGGAGATATGGGCGTAACTTCTGAGGAAGTTTTCCCAGCTTCGTTGCGGATTCCTAACATTCTGGCTTCGCTGAGGTCATCAATGTCGAGAAACTCTTCCTTTAACAGATGATCCTTTGGCAAGGCTGACAGGATCTCTTTCGAGTTCGCCGTCCACTTCCGAAGAGGGAATCCCGCTCCTTTGAGCGCGTTGATGAGTTCGTCCCGCGTTCGTATTGCGGTTTCCTGATCATGGGCACCTGCAAGAACGTCGTCAACGTACATATGCTGCTTTAATATTCTAGAGGCTGGGGGGAATTTACGGCTGATATCTTCTGCTAACTGAAGCAGAGTTCTTATAGCTAAATATGGCGCACAGTTCACACCAAAGATCACTGTGCGGAGTTCATAGTCCTTAATTTCTTCATCTTGGGACTCTCTAAAGAGGATCCTATGAAATCGAGTGTTATCGGGGTGTAGAAGAATCTGTCCATACATCTTCTCGATATCTGCATTAAAGACGTATTTAAAGAAACGCCATTTCAACAGAAGTGCAATCAGGTCGGATTGCAGAACTGGTCCAGGGTATAGTACGTCATTGAGACTGACTCCATTTGACGATGGGCTGGAGGCGTTGAAGACCACACGCACTTTGGTTGTTGTGCTATCTGGTTTGATGACTGCATGAGGGGCAGGTAGTAGGTGGTTGCTGATATCCTGCGCTCGGCTGGGTTCACGGGGGTCATATGACCTAGGGAAATGTATTCCCGCAAGACACGATGGTACTCGTCCTTTAGTTCCGGCCTCCGGTTCATCGCTGACTCGTTTCGTACAAATTGGTTCTCTGCCCTGCTTCGTGAGTATCCCATCGAGATGTCTTCTGAAAATTCCTGTCGAAAAGGGAGTGCCACAACATAACGTCCTTCATCGTTCCTCACTGTCGTGCTAACATAATGTTCTTCGCAATATGCTTCCTCGGGGGTAACTTGCTTTTTGGTTGGAACTTCCTCCAGTTCCCAGAAACGGGTTAGCTGAGCGCTTGAAGTCTCAGCGAAAAGGGAGACGCAGTTCTATGGAACTGTCCTGAGGGGGCAAGGGGCGGGGCCAGTTAGGATCCATCCAAAAACTGTTTCTTGAGCCAAGAGGGAACCCAAGACATTATTTTTGATAGACCCTTTGATGACTGTTGGGTACAGGTCGGCTCCAATAATCAGGTCGACCTGCTGGCTTTTATAAAAGTTTACGTCAGCCAACTGCATGGGGGGGAGTTGACCAAGATACGCTTGGGCCACTGAAAATTGGGGGAGGCTCCCGGTCAATTGGGGAAGGACCAGGCCTCTTGCGTGAATCATAATTTGGGGGTCGACCGGAGAACCTAAGATAAACAGCGCTACTTTTCGGACATTTGCCGCTGTAGTCGCATTAATACCACTCACCTTGGTATTTGCAGCGCGGGTTCGTAGATTGATTCGTTTCTGTAAGCGTTCGGTGATGAATGTACCTTCTGACCCAGAGTCGAGGAGCGCTCTAGCTTCGTATTTTACTCCTAAGTGACAAACATAAACCATGGCTGTGCCTAAAATAATGTTTTTGGAGTTATGTGCGAAAAGAGCGTTCACATTTCCTGAGACTGAAGGGGGCTGAGGCGGTCGTGTCTCTTCTATATCGTTCGAGGGGCTATTTGCTGTCATTTGCCTGTTTCCAGTTGGGGTGCGATGAAGGAGAGTATGATGCCGTTGGTGGCAACTCATGCAATTGAACGTATTTGTACAATTCCTAGCAATGTGTGAGTGAGCTAGGCAATTTATGCACAAATTGTACTTCCTCACTACCCGACTCCTCTCATCTACCTTCATCGCTAAAAACTTAGGGCATGATTTAAAATTATGAGACACGTTCGGGCACAACCTGCATGTGGCCTGTGCAAATTGGCCATGGTGTGCTGATACCTTCCTATTCTCGAAAGTCGATGCTGAGGTTCGGTTGATTGCGCCTCGTGTCGAACGGGTGCCCTGAATATCCGACACCGTTTCCAAGGTTTGGAATCTGCTCGACAGATAGTTGTCCAGATCCTCCCATTTCGGAATTTCACTCTTAGTTGTGATTCCCTGCTCCCATAAGGCCAAAGTCGCATCCGGTAACTTGCTGGATACTAGGTACACGAAGATTGCATCCCAATTGTCTGTATCTATTCCATGCATTTGCAGGACTGACACACAATTATTTACAGACCGCTGTAAATTTTTTATTTCTGTACCCCTTTCGCTTGTCACCGCAGGCAGATTAAACAGAATTTTAAGTTGCGAGTTGACCATGATTCTTTTGTTCTCAAACCTATCCGAGAGATTTCTCCATGCAATGGAAAATCCATCATTTGTGAGTGGGGATTTCTTCACGATATCTCTGGCCTCACCACGAGTTTTTTGGTTTAAGTGGTAGAGTTTCTCTACTGCACTTAAACGCGAATTGTTTATATAGATGGCCGTGAAGAGATCCCGTAATGATGGCCATGCTGTATAGTCACCATAAAAAATTTCAGTGTCGCATGGTGGAAGCTTAACGCCCGAGCGTAAAGTCATTTCATTTTCGCGGGAGCTGGGATTGACGGTTGAAGAAGTCTGACGTATAAACGTCAGGTTATGGATGGTTTCACCCATCAGTGCCGCCCACGTAAGATATGCAGTGTAGCAGTCATGGTACTGAATTTTGGCCATCCGGGAGGCCGAAGTACCATTTTCGTGATCAGGCAGGCTTCGTGAATAGCTGCCGAAAACCTCCTTAACTTTTTCCCATAAGGCCTTAAGTTCCTCTTTCTGAATTTCGAGGGAAAATACCGAGTGAACGTTACTTGGGGACTTGTTGAAGCGATTTTCAAACTCTAACAACGCCTCACAAGCCAGCGTAAAGTCACTTGCTGTGGTCATTTTTGCCTAGCTTCCCTTTTCAAAAAAATCAAAAAAAGAAAAAAAAATTCGTACAGAACGGCTGTAGTAGGTGGGTGTAGATTTATTTATCCCAGGAGCTACGTGTTGGGCTCAAGGAAACAGGTTTACTCGTATAGGCCGCTAATGGTTGGTTACATATGTATGTATGTCGGTTTTAGAACAATGTTCCGACTTTAAATAAAACCGCGGAGGGAAGAAGAAGTAAATACCGTGCACGAAGGATGTGTTGGGTTAGGGGTACTCAATGAGTGAGGTATATGCAGTTACATACATAAGCCTTATACTACTCTAAAGTTGGATGTGTCGATATGTGTTGGATTATAATAAATAATTTTTGTTTTTTTTTGTTTTTCACTTACCCCGATTCCTGTCGACTTTTGGTACGTCTTTTGCTTCGGTGGGCCGCGGGATAGGGGGCCTTTGAGCGCTGCTGCAGATGTTGTAGGTGGTGGGCCGCTTGATAGGGGGCCTCTGCGTGCTGCTGCAGTTGTTGTAAGTGGTGGGCCGCTTGATAGGAGGCCTCTGCGTGCTGCAGTTGTTGTAGGTTGCGTTGGGCCTTTCGTATGGGCCGATCTGGTGACGATAAAGAAAATCGTTAAAAAAGGCTTATCACAGTTTTTTGGGCAAATTTGATGTTGATCCCTCACACTCCACTTCACTTGAGGGGTTTTTCCCGGCCCTACTACCACTGCACTGATTTACCTATCTGGCTTTTTTACTGCCTTGTCTTTCCAAGACTTTCACTGGCACTTTATTTTTTGGCCAATTGTGGGGGTACTTCTTCACACGTATTTGCTTCTTTGCACTGCCCTGCCCTTCAGGGACTTTCACTTTTTTTTTTTTTTGTCACTGCCCTGGACTTTCACTATTATTTCCCAGGTTTGTATTTAATAATTTCACCGGGGGAAACTGTTCGCTTAACAGCCTTTTCGCACCGATATTTCTGCCTGTGGTTTTGGACACACTACTTCGCGTTCTTCACTGGGATTTTTGGTCCGATGGTTGGTAGATGCGATGGTCTTTAAGATGGGGTTTTCCTCGTAGCCCTTTCGTGGGTGATTGCTTCACTTTTTGAGATGGCAAGGATGCTACAAAAAGGCAAAAAAGATACTTACTACCGTGTTATTAAGTGCTTACCTTGCAGAACACGAATCGCTCTCTACCGCCGGTAAATCCACTGCTTTCTGCGGTACACTTTCGTATCCGGTACTGTCCAAAGTGGTCTTTGCTTCTCCTGCTGGAAATAAACCACTTATTTTCTATATTTAAGCAAAAACTTACCGATTCCGTGATTCCTGCTGCTAGTTGCTTTGTTTATTTGGCCAATTGTTGCTGTCAAAAAAATGTAAACAAAAAACCCCACTTCTACAGAGAACGTCAATGATATAGAGAAGGTCCATGAACGAATTTGGTGTGAAGCAGTAGACCATCAATTCACGGGTAGGGAATTCACCATGCCATTATACAATAACAGAATTCTTGTGCTAACATAGGGAACTAGCACAAACAACAGAATTCTTGTGCTAACACAGGGGATGGTTACATTTTACAGACGGCGGAATTATGGCGGCCGCCGTGGTGTGAAGGTAGTGTTGCCGGCCTACCACACCGAAGGTCCATGGTTCGAGCCCTGGTACAGGTAACATCAAAAGTGATTTGAAAAAAGTTTTTCAAAACGGGGTCGCCCCTCGGCAGTGGTTTGGCAAACTCTCCGAGTGTATTTCTGCCATGACAGGCTTCTCAGCAAAAATTCGTCTCCTTTGTAGATGCCGTTCGGAGTCGGCAAAGAACTGTAGGTCCCACCAATTTGTAGGGAAAATTCAAATCGGCACACCACAAATTGGAAGAGAAGCTTGGCGCAAAAATCTCTTAGGAGGTTTATGATGATATACCTGTTGTATATCGCGCCATAGAGAGAGAGTATATTTTATTATAATTATATTTGAAAATTATATGCATGTCATATAAAGAAATTGGCAATAAATATATGTGTACATTTATCGTATAAAATTTTAATTGGTTTAATGTTTTTATTTGGGAAATATTTGATACGGTAAGTATAAAAATCGTCTATCCACTTCTGTATTTATATAGTAATGCTTCTACAATTGCATTGCATGCGTATAAATATATAGAATACTTCATAAAAAATCGTTTATGTATTTACATAATTTAAAGGTAGGTCCATTCCTCCTACATTTAAAGCTTTTGGCATCAAGGTAATTTCTGCTAACATTTGAATAGTGAATTGCAACACATGCCTGATATGATAGCAAAATGCCCTTGTACATATGTCATATATCATATCATATGATGTATGTAGGTGATCTCTTTGTTTTGAAAGGATTGATCTCTACAGGTGCAGGACTGCTTTTAATTAATTTGACAGATTGCTTCTTATGAGAGGAGGGCGCCAAAATGACGAGAGAGCATAACTGCAATCCAAACGGCCGTTTTGTTATTGTGAAAAGTTTTCGCGAATAAGCTGTGTGTCATTTCTTAGTGCCTTTAATAAAATTTATTTCTGACTTTAAAATGCCGAAAATTCGTAAATGTCGCGTTCGCGGGTGCAATGTGAGTAATTCTTCGAGCGATGCCGTACTGTTTAAATTCCCGAAGAAGCAGGAGCTTGAAGACAAGTGGAGGGATAATTTAGATATCCCTAGGGAGGAGCACATGCCTCTTCACAATTCGTATGTGTGCCATCGTCATTTTGAAGAAGGAGCAAGGTCGGCCAAATACCTCAAACCTGGCGCTATCCCCACATTGAGTTTAGGTAAGTTTTTCATAAAATGTGCATGAAAAGTGTTTATATGTATGTGCCAATTATTCAGAAGCATTGGTCAAGGCAAAGAACTACAAGGACTCAAGTGACTTGAGGCTTGTAAATCCTGACGACAGGGTTTTCGAAGTGTGTCGAATGCAAATGAAGTGGTATACACAGCTTTTTCCTACTAACGCACATCGGGTCAAAGTTAAAGATTTCTTGCTCTCCGTTATTCGGAGCAAAACCGAAGAAGCCTTTCCTGAATGGTTCGAAAAAGATGAACCCTGCTTTAATCATCGCGTTACGTTATTGGATTTCTTGATAACAGTCCTTCTCTTCAAAAATGCCAAGTGGATGTTGCGCGAAACTCTGGCAAATCGAAGGGAGCTGACAAAGCAAAGTAATCGTAATTGTAGAGGTAGAGTAATTTAAAAAAAAATAAAAAGCAAGCTTTGCACGTTGCAGGTCAGGGTCCTTCCAAATGAGAGACGTTATGGTAAGTAAAAACTTGACTTTGCCTCTATGGCAAAATATTAACAAATATGACTTTTTATTTTTTTGTATTTTTCAGGTTTCTTTATTTTTCTTTACAGTTTTTTTCTTTTCTTACAGCTTATGAAATATTTTACTTTTATTATGTATTTAGTTATTAACATTTTCTTTCCAGCAGCAATTTTGTACTTGAGCCTAGATCTTTTTTCAAACATTGTAAGGTTTTCTTAATCAAAACAGATTAAGCCGTGTTTTAGAAAAGAACAGGTGAACTGATTTAGTCGTAAATGACTAAGTCGTGTGAGAAATTTTCCGAAATTTCGCAATTTTTGTTCAAAATATTTTATATTACCTTTGGCATTGTTTAATATTTACTTCATAATTCCAATTTTTTGTTCTTCTATTTTCAGTTTTTCTTCTTTTGTTTAAGGTTTTTAATAAATTCATGTATGTATATGTATGTATATGTGCCTATTAGCTTAATAAATATAAAAATTTTATGTATAAATTAAAGCTTCCTTGTTTATATTGAATGAACTCTTTTTGGTAAAATTAGGTAAGTAAACTACATGAATATGTACTGCGTTCTACACGCTTATATGCACACAAAATTATTAACACAACAACAAAGTCAGTCCCATATCCAACGTAAACAAATAAATCTGCTTCATTAACCCAAATAACAAATATTCACACATAAATATGAACACAAATATGCAAACGTACCGACATACATATGTATATATGTTTGTCTGCTTGCATATGAATCAATGCAGTGGTTTGGCAAACAAAATCCATTCCATGCATTTCCTCACATCACCGCGCTAACCCCTCTACAAGCACATGATGTCTGACCAAAACTTATATCCAACAACAAAAACTACATATTTCTACGCACAAACCTCAGAATACAACAACAAAGTCATTCATTCATAAAAACGTAAAACTTTGTCGAGGAAGCTATGATGAAATATTGCAACAAAGCATTTTAACAAAATCAGAAGGCATAGAAAAAATAAAATGAAAATGCACAGCTATTGCTCAGCAACAGGTCCAAACATTTGTGAAAAAATAATTATGAAAACGTTTTTGTAAATATTTTTAATAATTCAACAAAAGTTTTCCTTATTCATAAGGGGTTTGCTTATTTGCATAAGCTGTAGTATAAGGGATATCGTTTGCAACACACTTTGGAGTGACTCTTTAGTTTCTTCTTGTTCTTGCTGAAATTCGGTCGAAAATTTGGTCAGCCATGTTTTTTTTGCTGGAATGTTGCCGTTGTGCCACATAAGTGCTAACTTTGCCCTTTTTAGGCACAAATGCGCACTTGCACATCTCCTTGAAAAATAGTATTTTTTCACTCGTAATCAACATTATGTACTTCTTTTAGAAATTTTTATAATGAAAACATGCATCAGAAGTAGTGACTTAATATCCCGAATCGTATGACCAAAGTACATGCCCTTATTCAAGAATTATGTAATAATTTAGATTATTTTCATACTACACAATTTTTCCCCCTACTACATAACTTGCTTGTGATAGTGTCTGAAATTTGGGGTAGGCAGTACTTTTGACGATCGAAGCCATCGCGTGGCAGAATTTGCCATTTGGGGATGGGATTTGGCTTTGCTTTTTGTAGGGGCGGATCGGGCCCTATCACAATTTATTTGTCTGCTCGTATTGCCACTATGCGAGCAACCAAATTATGTGAAGTTGGCCAAAATTGGGTTAAAAATATATTCTTTTGATACATGAAACTTTTTTTCACTGTACGTGTGTTCGGAAGAGAATTTGTGGTTTTGACGGGCCGTGCTGAAGAAATATGGCCTGCGCCCGCCGCAATTGCTAATATTGACCGGCGCAAAAGAATCAAACTTTGTGCTATTTAGCTCGTCGCGCGCATGTCATGTGCAGATGTATGTATGTGAATATGCGTACATACATAAATAAAATAATAATTTATGATGCACGCATGTATGTGATGTGTGTTTGTATGTAATTTTGTGTGTCATACAAACAGATGTGCATGTGCATTGATCGAATTTGGATCATATGAATATATGTGCATATGTTACATACATTACATGTATATAGAAGGATGCACTGGGTTTTATGTGGCAAGTGGGTTGTCAAATTTAAGGGTGGATTTGAACTGCGAGATTAAGTTAGTAAAGTTATTTGCTTCCGATTTCGACGGTGAAAAATCCATTCTGAAGTAAAACATTCAACAAATAAAAATGGGTTTTCTAATATTTATTAATATTCGTATCGAAGTATACATTCATTTCCATACATTTTTTTAAAAGCATTTCTACATTCATTAATTTTTCCATACCATAACATATTTATTGTGACAGATGTTTTTATTAATTATTTATATGTATGTATTTTAAAATATTTTAAATTATCGAAATTGTGTTACATTTCAAGCATATACATTTTATACTAACCAGCTCTCATTACATTTTATAACTACATTCATTTATACATTTTGCGTAATTTCCGTCGGCAAAACGCTATAAGTCATTACATAAAAACATTACAAAAGATTCTGTCATTACACAAAGACATACATTTCATCATAAAAACCATTAATTTCATTTTATAATTCATTTATACTTCTTGGGATTTTGGTGTAATTGCCGTCGGCAAAACACTATGTCATATGATGAATTTTTGGAAATATTTTTATAAGATGATAAAAAATATTACCTGGAAATTTATAAAGAGACCTACATAATACATTATTAACGTTTATTACATAAATTTGTTCGTTTTGTAAAATTTAATCGATTTTGTACAACACATGCAAAATTCCTTTTGTATATTATCATGTGATTATTTCTTTTGCACAAAATCACTTGATACATGCAAAATTCCTTTTGTATGTTATCATATGATTATTTCGACTTCAAAAAAACTAAAATTTAGGAAACTAAAAGTTTTGAGCCAAAACACCCAAATCATTAATTTGCTCATATACCCACAAATGTTGGATTTTTACTGAATTGAAATTAAATGTTAAAATTATTAGACAATTTTTTGTGATTTTTATTAACATCAAACGAATGGAGTTCAAGGGAAATATTTTTTATTCTTTATGGTATAAATATATGAGATACGATAACAATTTTATGTTGACCTGCATTATTGCTTTCTTGAAATATAAACTGAAAGCCATCAGAAATTAACAGTGCTGAATTTATACTACAGAAATGTATTCATGCTAAGCAACATTAATTCATGTTAATCAACATTGATCACATTAAATTCTGTTAAATTAACATGCCCAACCAACCAGCCGGTGGTGAATTCCCTAGCCGTGAATTGACGAGTTTTGACAATTCACACTGAAATTCGTTCATGGACCTTCTCTATATCATTGACGTTCTCTGACTTCTACTTCCACGACTCATTCACAATAGAGTGTGGTGAAATTGTTTTATTTCCAATGGGACTTGGCAATTGTTGGTAAAAGCGTATACTTCAGGGAGTTTTGTTGTAGGCTGATGACTTGTGCAGTTTTTGTTGCTGGACAAGTTATAACAATGGAACGATTGGCAATTAAATAGATGAACTCAAAACTGTATTGTTTAAAGGATCCGGCTCGAAGGACCATGTTCGAGCGGGGAAAAATAAGGGGCCGGAATCCTCTTGATTTCCGGAAACGGGGAAACTTAGTTGAGCCGGTCCTTAAAACAATCGAGATCCTTTTAACTTACCAACGTTGTCCAACAACAATGATCCAAAACCAAATGGTTATGTGTATATATATGTATATATATTTAAAGGGTATGGACTGTATAAAAATTCGCACTCACCTGGGTTTGTCGCTGGTGGCTGACTAAAATAAGGGCTGGGCTAGGGCATGTCACCGTTTATATAGGCCCGAAGAAGGTGGCGCCATATTACGGGACCCTTTTGATCGGAACCAAACTAAAAGGAAAGGTGCAACGAAAAAGGAAAGGATGAAAAGAATGGGAAGGGAAAGGAAAGAAAGGTAACGAGTGGATTCCAGCGACATCTCCAAGTGAGGTTGAGATGGTAATGCAGGCTCTAACACTCATTCACTGTAATTCATGAATAGTACTGTGCATTCACTAGTTGACTAGAAATAAATTTTTGCCGTCAATAACTTAAAATCATGAACTGTGTATTATGCAAAGAAAAGGTTGGTCGCTTTGATACAGCCAAAGTTGTTTGTGTAGATTTTAATTGCATTTTTCACGGCTTATGTGTTAAAATGACTACAGCGCAGATCGAATATATGAAAACCTCGAATGCTAAGTATTGCTGCGATCCGTGCTCATCTGCGCGCCGAAGCTCTTTACATCGAGATGCTTTGCCGCCAATTCAGCCGTTACAACAACAAAATAAACCGACAAATATCAACTTGCAGAACAATTGTTAGCCAAAGACATCAGACACAACCGGTTTTTCATTTGATCTGCAACAACATAACACCGTGCAGAACAATGCTGATAAAATGTCAAGCAACAATGATACTGAAAACGAAAATGCAGTAAATAGCGTGGAGAGTGATAAAGCAATAACTCTTCAACTCTTGTACAAAGAAATCATTAGCCTCAAAAAAATCAACACTGACTTTTTGGCAACAATAAATAGTCTAAAATGGGAAAATGATGCATTACAAGAGAGAGTCGCAAGGCTTGAACGTAAGCTGAATTGGAGTGAGCAGAATCGCTTGGAGAGGGACATTGAAATTGTTGGTTTGCCTAGCTTAACCAACGATAATATTGGCGAATGTCTTGAGAAAGCATTTGTGAGCGCGGTGGGTGTTTCTGTGTCGCCTGGCCAAATCGAGAGGCGATTCATAAAAACGGTCAATGGCTCTTCGTCTTCACCACGTAAAGTGATTTGTGTCCGATTCTCTTCGCTGGAAATAAAGCGTAAAGTGATGAGTGCAAAATCTAAGGCAAAGAAAAATCTCACTACCGGAATGTTTTCAGGGACCAACAATAAACAAAAAATTTATATAAATAATAATTTAACAAACTGCAATAGAGCTTTGTATGCTGCTGTTAGTAAAATTAAAAAAGAAAAGGGTTACAAATATGTATGGTTTAGCAACTCAAGTATTATGCTAAGGAAAGCTGATAATGATAAGGTTGTTTTTGTGCGTTCTTTTGATGACTTGCCTAGGATTCCAGACTAGTTCTATTTTTATAAATTATTATCTTGATTCTAATGAAACTTAATAAAATCAGCATCAACAGCCCTTTAAATTCTGTAGATCAGCTTATTTCTGATAAAAATGCTCTTTATATTTTTCATCAAAATATTCGTAGTCTGCGGCAGAACTTCGACTCATTACTGTGTAACTTAGAAACTTTTCCAGTCCACCCTGATATAATATTTGTGTCGGAAATTTGGATATATTCCCATGAGTCGAATTTTTACAATATTCCTAATTACGATTTTTTTGCTAACAATAATGACGAATATTCTGCAGGTGGAGTAGGAGTTTTTGTACGCAATTCATTGGATTGTCAATTTTTTAGATATAGTTTATCGAGCGCAGATATTTTTAAAGTTTCAGTAAAATATGGCAATAAGGTTTCAGGTTTCACTCTGAATCTGGTCAGGCCTTTCTGGAGGAGATCTCGAACCTTTTAATTAATGAAAAATCGAGTATTGCAGTTATACTAGGTGACTTGAATTTAGATATATTACAGTTAAATGAAGGTTCTGAGAGCTATCTTGCATTATTGGCGAGTAACGGATTTATTTCGTATTTAAATGAACCAACAAGAATTTCTTCTGGCACTTGCTTGGATCATATTTTTTGTCGGTCCACCTTCACTAGCATTCATCTGGATCTGAATATCACAGATCACTCCATGACTGGTGTCAAGATAGGATTTTCCCTTCAAGTAAAAAAGAAGGAGAAACCAAAAATAACAAAAGTTAACTTTTCCCTACTAAACGAAAATTTACGTCAAGAGGATCGGGTTGATGTATATTCGGAGACTGATATTTCCAAGGCGTATTCTATATTTCTAAATTTACTACACACTTATACCCACGAAAATCTAAAATTAAACTTAAACCTTGGATAAGTACTGACCTTATCAAGAAAACAAAACTGAAGAATAGACTAGGTGCAAAGTGTAGGAAACATCCAAATAATCAGGAGCTTCATTCCAGGTATAAAAAGTTGTGTAAGCAATTACAAAAGAGTATTAAGTCGCAGCGAGATACTTATTTTCGTATTAGATTATTAGAATGTAGCGGCAACACCAAGAAGGAATGGGAGATTGTTAATAGTATTATCAATCCAAACAGCATCGGTGGTGAGAAGGCTATTGCTCTACGTGATCATGGCAATATCATTGACGACCCTTCTGTTGTCTATAATATATTTAATGAGTTTTTTGTTTCAGTCGGGCAATCTAATGCCTCTTCCTGCAATTGTGTGATGTCAGGTTGGGAAGGGCCTAGTTCAGGCAATAGTTTTTTGTTTGAACCCTTCTCTGGCTCTGAGATCCTTACAATAATAAAAAATCTTAGGAATTCCGGTTCTTGTGTTTATGATGGTATTTCCAACCAATTACTTAAAAATTTAGCTTTTAATCTGCTAGACATTCTGAAACATCTCTTCAATGCCAGTATTTCCCTGTAAAAAACGTTGGAGCATCAGAGTACTCCAACACTTATCCTCATTCATAAAAAAAAAGGTGGTCCAATTTACATAGCGATGTTCGGTGATTGGATCACCTAATCCTATTCGGAGTACCATTTACTTTGCTTCTGAATAGTCTATAGAGCACCTACGTTGGAGTACTTTGATACTCCTTTAGGAGTATTCTATGGAGTATGAAACGGAGTATTTCCGTTTTTTGCAGGGTTACTCAGGAACTTTTCCAGCAGATCTTAAATGCGCAATTATTATTCCTCTATTCAAAAAGGGTAACAGGGAAGATAAAAACAATTATAGGCCAATTTCATTAGTACCTTCCATTTCTAAGGTTTTCGAGAAAGCCCTTAAAAACCGTATTCTATTATTTCTTGAAAGCAAGAGCTTGTTTAGCAGTTCGGATTTAGAGCCAACCGGTCAACCGAGGATGCTCTATTAGAATTTTGTACTTATATTTACCAAGAGTTGGACAGTAAAAAAAATTGCGCGAGTCTTTTCGTTGACATCACAAAAGCTTTTGATACTGTGGATCATGTAATTCTGCTTGATAAATTATATTATGCTGGCTTTCGAGGATTTATACATGAGTGGTTTAAATCGTATCTTACTGCGAGAGTACAACACGTTAAAGTTTGCGGAAACCTTAGTAGCTCCAAACCAATTATAATTGGCGTTCCACAAGGTTCTGTACTCGGTCCTATTTTATTTCTGGTTTACGCAAATTCAATTTTCTATATGCCATTCTTGGGAAAGGTCACTGCTTTTGCAGATGATCTAGCGATAGCCTATGGCTCATCAAATACGTTTGACTTGATAAGTAGCATAAACCATGATGTACATATTTTAAGAACGTGGTTCGCTAAACACAAGCTTATTGTTAGCAATAAAACCAAACTAATGTTTTTTAGCACCCGTCCTGCTATATGGTGCAGAAGCGTGGACACTAACAACATCTGATGAGGCGGCTCTGTTAGTATTCGAGAGAAAGGTTCTTCGAAAGATTTGTGGGCCTCTACGCGTTGGCGACGGCGAGTACCGAAGAAGATTTAATGATGAGCTGTATGAACTTTACGCAGACGCCGACATAGTTCAGCGCATTAAAACACAGCGGCTTCGCTGGCTAGGCCACGTAGTGCGAATGAGCGAAGATGCTCCAGCCCAGAAGGTATTCTTATCGGCACCCGCCGGTGGAAGCAGAGGAAGAGGGAGACCACCACTCCGATGGAAGGACCAAGTGGAGACCGATTTGCGATCCCGCGGTGTTTGCAATAGGCGCCAGTTGGCGCAACGAAGAAACGACTGGCGAGCTATGTTGGACGGTCAAAATCGCCCAGGCGATTAGATGACCATTTAAAGAAGAATGTTTTTTAGCTTGAATGCAAAAATAAGACCAGACGTAGACATTGTTTTCCACTCCTCGAACTGCGAGCGTCTTGCTCTCCACAATAATTCGGACCACAAGGTTCAAAATGGTATGTTTAATCCGCTTAATACTTGCAGTAACGAGTGCTTTATAATTGGTGTTGTTGAAGACTTTCGGTATCTAGGTATAACTGTAGATCAGAATATGAACTGGGGCATCCACATATCCCGCCTAAAGCATTATCTCCAATATTCTTTACGCTATTTCTATCACCTCAGAGCTTGCTGCTCTAACTACACACTTAAAGTAGTTTATTATGCGCTGTTTCATTCTGAAGTATTATACGAGGTGTGTTCAAAAAGTATCGCGAATTTTGTGTTTTTTCAAAAATTATTTATTTATTCATGAATATCTATTTTGTCCCCTTCAAAGTAATCCCCATGAGATATTATACACTTGTGCCAACGGTTTTTCCAATCTTCGAAGCACTTCAAAAAATCATTTTTTTGTATCTTGTTCAGCTCCTCCTTCGATGCCGTCTTTATCTCGTCAAGAGAAGCGTAACGTCGTCCTTTCATGGGCCTCTTCAGTTTAGGGAACAAGAAAAAGTCACAGGGGGCCAGATCTGGGGAATACGGTGGCTGCGGCATCATTAGTGTGTTGTTTTTGGCCAAAAAGTCGCGCACAAGCAACGATGCGTGAGCAGGAGCGTTATCGTGGTGCAAAAGCCAATTTTTGTTCTTCTTTGCACATCTTCTCGGCCTTCTGAGAACATTTTGTACCACCGATAAACGTTGCTTCGGTCCAAGGTAGCTTCTCCGTATGCCACAGTCAACATTCGGAATGCATCCGCGCACTTAATTTCGTTTTTCACACAAAATTTGATACAGCTTCTTTGATCCATTTTTTTGAATAGGTAAAAATCGAAGACGATCCAAAGCACGTGCAAGCAAAGCAGCTGTCAACAATTAACTGAACATTCAAAATGGCCGAGCTTGTCGGCATAAGTGAGAGACATGAGTACCAACATAACGCCACAAAAAATTCGAAATTCGAATATAAGTAACCAGCGAAAATTCAAAATTCGCGATACGTTTTGAACACACCTCGTATGGTATCAGCTGTTGGGAGGGGGCCTCCCTCAACAAAATTCAGTCTATCCTAGTTTTACAAAAATTTGTTAGTCGTAAAATATCTAATGTAAATCGACTGCATCCCTCAAGAGAGCTTTTTAGAAGTCTAGAGATTCTTCCAGTAAGAGACCTTTATTATTTTAAAGTTTTAAAAATCTTTTGCATTAGATGTGGTTATCTGCATAGTATGAGGTCGGAAACTTATAACCTTAGGATAAACTTTCATCCTACAGTTATTGTACCTTCTTCCAGAACCACACATTCAACTAAGTTTTATACAATTGTATCCAGGAAACTTTTCAACTTACTACCCTCCGAAATTCGTGCCATGAGGAATATTCTACAATTTACAAAATGTATTAAATCCTTTCTTTTGAGTTTCTCACATAATGAAATTGAAGTTTTGCTACGGCCTATTCAATAAACAGCTTAATAACAGAGAGCATAAATAAAGAAAAAAATAAAAATTATTATAATTTTCCTTATTTAATTTTATATACTATGTACATACGCTGTTCTTTCTTTACTCACTTACATACATCAGAGAACGTCAATGATATAGAGAAGGTCCATGAACGAATTTCAGTGTGAATTGTCAAAACTCGTCAATTCACGGCTAGGGAATTCACCACCGGCTGGCTGGTTGGGCATGTTAATTTAACAGAATTTAATGTGATCAATGTTGATTAACATGAATTAATGTTGCTTAGCATGAATACATTTCTGTAGTATAAATTCAGCACTGTTAATTTCTGATGGCTTTCAGTTTATATTTCAAGAAAGCAATAATGCAGGTCAACATAAAATTGTTATCGTATCTCATATATTTATACCATAAAGAATTAAAAATATTTCCCTTGAACTCCATTCGTTTGATGTTAATAAAAATCACAAAAAATTTTCTAATAATTTTAACATTTAATTTCAATTCAGTAAAAATCCAACATTTGTGGGTATATGAGCAAATTAATGATTTGGGTGTTTTGGCTCAAAACTTTTAGTTTCCTAAATTTTAGTTTTTTTGAAGTCGAAATAATCATATGATAACATACAAAAGGAATTTTGCATGTATCAAGTGATTTTGTGCAAAAGAAATAATCACATGATAATATACAAAAGGAATTTTGCATGTGTTGTACAAAATCGATTAAATTTTACAAAACGAACAAATTTATGTAATAAACGTTAATAATGTATTATGTAGGTCTCTTTATAAATTTCCAGGTAATATTTTTTATCATCTTATAAAAATATTTCCAAAAATTCATCATATGACACAGTGTTTTGCCGACGGCAATTACACCAAAATCCCAAGAAGTATAAATGAATTATAAAATGAAATTAATGGTTTTTATGATGAAATGTATGTCTTTGTGTAATGACAGAATCTTTTGTAATGTTTTTATGTAATGACTTATAGCGTTTTGCCGACGGAAATTACGCAAAATGTATAAATGAATGTAGTTATAAAATGTAATGAGAGCTGGTTAGTATAAAATGTATATGCTTGAAATGTAACACAATTTCGATAATTTAAAATATTTTAAAATACATACATATAAATAATTAATAAAAACATCTGTCACAATAAATATGTTATGGTATGGAAAAATTAATGAATGTAGAAATGCTTTTAAAAAAATGTATGGAAATGAATGTATACTTCGATACGAATATTAATAAATATTAGAAAACCCATTTTTATTTGTTGAATGTTTTACTTCAGAATGGATTTTTCACCGTCGAAATCGGAAGCAAATAACTTTACTAATTTTTGTTGGAACGATTTTCCGTCATCCCTTGTCAAGTTTGGTTTTGTGACAAACCGGTTTCGGCGTTCTGCCATTTTCAATGCCTAGTTTCGTTCTGGTCTGTGTCTATCCGCTGCGTTGTTTTTATAGTCCGTGGGTGCTGTGGCAGGTAATGTCAATCAATGTGTTCGTGGTAGGTAACGTTAATATGCGTGTGTGTGTGCGCGGTATTGATACGTCCGAATTGTTATCTGTCCCAAGGGTTGTTTTTGTAGGTATGTAGACATACCGCTTGTTAGCTAAGCGGTGGGTTGATGTAGGTAGAAATCGGTGATTTTTGCAGTTTGGTTCATATTTCGTTTTTGCTTGTTCATTGTTACGTGTTTGGTTGCTGTACCTGCTGGCTTGTGCTGTTTTTTGTAAACTAGTTTTAAGGGTTCAAATATTTCGTCAGAGATAGTGTTGGTTTGTTCGTTTATGATCCTGCCGTCAAATGTTTTTAACTTGTATATCTCCATGTTCTCAAGTACATTAAGCCGCCGGCCTTTTCCTTGTACGTGAAGTATTCGAGCCGTTGTTTTTATGTTAGCTGGGGTGCAGTTGTTCTCAAACATGTGGTTCGCGAAATTAGATTCTGGTATTATGGTGGGTTTTCGTGTTTTTTTGTTGTAGTCCCTGATATGCTCTCGGAATCTTGTGCTTATTTTTCTTCCTGTTTGTCCTATGTAGCTGTATTGACATTCACAAGTAAGCCTATACACTCCGTGTCTGTTGAATGGGTCATCAGAATTAGTGTCGGTTCTTAGTTTTTGTCCGACGTTGTTAGATGTTCTGAATGCTGTGTTGACGTTATATCTTTTAAAGAACTTTGCTAATTTGTACGTCGCTTTTCCAGT
Source organism: Merzomyia westermanni (assembly GCA_949987695.1). Lineage (NCBI taxonomy): Eukaryota > Metazoa > Arthropoda > Insecta > Diptera > Tephritidae > Merzomyia > Merzomyia westermanni. The sequence goes on from OX465289.1 coordinate 79,172,681, forward strand.
GTATGTCATTGCCGTCCAAACCATTGGATTTTCCTCTACGTTTACTCTTTTTTGTGTTCCATGGCTACTTCTGAGTTTATCCACAAGTGCTTTCTTGTATCCATTATTTGCCGCTATGTTATATATTGTTTTAAGCTCTCTCCAGTATGCTTCCTGTGTGAGCGGCGTTCTCTGAAGCCTATCCACTAAGTGCCTCAATGCTGCATTTTTGTGCTGTTGGGGATGGTTTGATGTAGAGTGTATAATGGTGTCCGTGGCAGTCGGACTATAAAAACAACGCAGCGGATAGACACAGACCAGAACGAAACTAGGCATTGAAAATGGCAGAACGCCGAAACCGGTTTGTCACAAAACCAAACTTGACAAGGGATGACGGAAAATCGTTCCAACAAAAATCAACTTACTACCCTGTCGGAAGATCAACACAACAAAATAAATAACTTTACTAACTTAATCTCGCAGTTCAAATCCACCCTTAAATTTGACAACCCACTTGCCACATAAAACCCAGTGCATCCTTCTATATACATGTAATGTATGTAACATATGCACATATATTCATATGATCCAAATTCGATCAATGCACATGCACATCTGTTTGTATGACACACAAAATTACATACAAACACACATCACATACATGCGTGCATCATAAATTATTATTTTATTTATGTATGTACGCATATTCACATACATACATCTGCACATGACATGCGCGCGACGAGCTAAATAGCACAAAGTTTGATTCTTTTGCGCCGGTCAATATTAGCAATTGCGGCGGGCGCAGGCCATATTTCTTCAGCACGGCCCGTCAAAACCACAAATTCTCTTCCGAACACACGTACAGTGAAAAAAAGTTTCATGTATCAAAAGAATATATTTTTAACCCAATTTTGGCCAACTTCACATAATTTGGTTGCTCGCATAGTGGCAATACGAGCAGACAAATAAATTGTGATAGGGCCCGATCCGCCCCTACAAAAAGCAAAGCCAAATCCCATCCCCAAATGGCAAATTCTGCCGCGCGATGGCTTCGATCGTCAAAAGTACTGCCTACCCCAAATTTCAGACACTATCACAAGCAAGTTATGTAGTAGGGGGAAAAATTGTGTAGTATGAAAATAATCTAAATTATTACATAATTCTTGAATAAGGGCATGTACTTTGGTCATACGATTCGGGATATTAAGTCACTACTTCTGATGCATGTTTTCATTATAAAAATTTCTAAAAGAAGTACATAATGTTGATTACGAGTGAAAAAATACTATTTTTCAAGGAGATGTGCAAGTGCGCATTTGTGCCTAAAAAGGGCAAAGTTAGCACTTATGTGGCACAACGGCAACATTCCAGCAAAAAAAACATGGCTGACCAAATTTTCGACCGAATTTCAGCAAGAACAAGAAGAAACTAAAGAGTCACTCCAAAGTGTGTTGCAAACGATATCCCTTATACTACAGCTTATGCAAATAAGCAAACCCCTTATGAATAAGGAAAACTTTTGTTGAATTATTAAAAATATTTACAAAAACGTTTTCATAATTATTTTTTCACAAATGTTTGGACCTGTTGCTGAGCAATAGCTGTGCATTTTCATTTTATTTTTTCTATGCCATAAATACTTCATTGGAGTAAACTAAAGTTTTTGTACCAACTTTTGTTCGCAAAGGCGCTCAATTGAAGGAGCGCTATGTATGGAATACCCCGTATGGATTCAAGTTGGATTTTATAAAACGACAAAAATTGAATATTTCATACTTCTGATTTTGTTAAAATGCTTTGTTGCAATATTTCATCATAGCTTCCTCGACAAAGTTTTACGTTTTTATGAATGAATGACTTTGTTGTTGTATTCTGAGGTTTGTGCGTAGAAATATGTAGTTTTTGTTGTTGGATATAAGTTTTGGTCAGACATCATGTGATTGTAGAGGGGTTAGCGCGGTGATGTGAGGAAATGCATGGAATGGATTTTGTTGTTGTATGTCATTGATTCATATGCAAGCAGACAAACATATATACATATGTATGTCGGTACGTTTGCATATTTGTGTTCATATTTATGTGTGAATATTTGTTATTTGGGTTAATGAAGCAGATTTATTTGTTTACGTTGGATATGGGACTGACTTTGTTGTTGTGTTAATAATTTTGTGTGCATATAAGCGTGTAGAACGCAGTACATATTCATGTAGTTTACTTACCTAATTTTACCAAAAAGAGTTCATTCAATATAAACAAGGAAGCTTTAATTTATACATAAAATTTTTATATTTATTAAGCTAATAGGCACATATACATACATATACATACATGAATTTATTAAAAACCTTAAACAAAAGAAGAAAAACTGAAAATAGAAGAACAAAAAATTGGAATTATGAAGTAAATATTAAACAATGCCAAAGGTAATATAAAATATTTTGAACAAAAATTGCGAAATTTCGGAAAATTTCTCACACGACTTAGTCATTTACGACTAAATCAGTTCACCTGTTCTTTTCTAAAACACGGCTTAATCTGTTTTGATTAAGAAAACCTTACAATGTTTGAAAAAAGATCTAGGCTCAAGTACAAAATTGCTGCTGGAAAGAAAATGTTAATAACTAAATACATAATAAAAGTAAAATATTTCATAAGCTGTAAGAGAAGAAAAAAACTGTAAAGAAAAATAAAGAAACCTGAAAAATACAAAAAAATAAAAAGTCATATTTGTTAATATTTTGCCATAGAGGCAAAGTCAAGTTTTTACTTACCATAACGTCTCTCATTTGGAAGGACCCTGACCTGCAACGTGCAAAGCTTGCTTTTTATTTTTTTTTAAATTACTCTACCTCTACAATTACGATTACTTTGCTTTGTCAGCTCCCTTCGATTTGCCAGAGTTTCGCGCAACATCCACTTGGCATTTTTGAAGAGAAGGACTGTTATCAAGAAATCCAATAACGTAACGCGATGATTAAAGCAGGGTTCATCTTTTTCGAACCATTCAGGAAAGGCTTCTTCGGTTTTGCTCCGAATAACGGAGAGCAAGAAATCTTTAACTTTGACCCGATGTGCGTTAGTAGGAAAAAGCTGTGTATACCACTTCATTTGCATTCGACACACTTCGAAAACCCTGTCGTCAGGATTTACAAGCCTCAAGTCACTTGAGTCCTTGTAGTTCTTTGCCTTGACCAATGCTTCTGAATAATTGGCACATACATATAAACACTTTTCATGCACATTTTATGAAAAACTTACCTAAACTCAATGTGGGGATAGCGCCAGGTTTGAGGTATTTGGCCGACCTTGCTCCTTCTTCAAAATGACGATGGCACACATACGAATTGTGAAGAGGCATGTGCTCCTCCCTAGGGATATCTAAATTATCCCTCCACTTGTCTTCAAGCTCCTGCTTCTTCGGGAATTTAAACAGTACGGCATCGCTCGAAGAATTACTCACATTGCACCCGCGAACGCGACATTTACGAATTTTCGGCATTTTAAAGTCAGAAATAAATTTTATTAAAGGCACTAAGAAATGACACACAGCTTATTCGCGAAAACTTTTCACAATAACAAAACGGCCGTTTGGATTGCAGTTATGCTCTCTCGTCATTTTGGCGCCCTCCTCTCATAAGAAGCAATCTGTCAAATTAATTACAAGCAGTCCTGCACCTGTAGAGATCAATCCTTTCAAAACAAAGAGATCACCTACATACATCATATGATATGATATATGACATATGTACAAGGGCATTTTGCTATCATATCAGGCATGTGTTGCAATTCACTATTCAAATGTTAGCAGAAATTACCTTGATGCCAAAAGCTTTAAATGTAGGAGGAATGGACCTACCTTTAAATTATGTAAATACATAAACGATTTTTTATGAAGTATTCTATATATTTATACGCATGCAATGCAATTGTAGAAGCATTACTATATAAATACAGAAGTGGATAGACGATTTTTATACTTACCGTATCAAATATTTCCCAAATAAAAACATTAAACCAATTAAAATTTTATACGATAAATGTACTACACATATATTTATTGCCAATTTCTTTATATGACATGCATATAATTTTCAAATATAATTATAATAAAATATACTCTCTCTCTATGGCGCGATATACAACAGGTATATCATCATAAACCTCCTAAGAGATTTTTGCGCCAAGCTTCTCTTCCAATTTGTGGTGTGCCGATTTGAATTTTCCCTACAAATTGGTGGGACCTACAGTTTTTTGCCGACTCCGAACGGCATCTACAAAGGAGACGAATTTTTGCTGAGAAGCCTGTCATGGCAGAAATACACTCGGAGAGTTTGCCAAACCACTGCCGAGGGGCGACCCCGTTTTGAAAAACTTTTTTCAAATCACTTTTGATGTTACCTGTACCAGGGCTCGAACCATGGACCTTCGGTGTGGTAGGCCGGCAACACTACCTTCACACCACGGCGGCCGCCATAATTCCGCCGTCTGTAAAATGTAACCATCCCCTGTGTTAGCACAAGAATTCTGTTGTTTGTGCTAGTTCCCTATGTTAGCACAAGAATTCTGTTATTGTATAATGGCATGGTGAATTCCCTACCCGTGAATTGATGGTCTACTGCTTCACACCAAATTCGTTCATGGACCTTCTCTATATCATTGACGTTCTCTGCATACATTTAGCTTTCCAATAGTTGTATCTTTGTAATTGGGTTAAAAATCATAAGTAGGTTTTTATAAATTATAACTTAATTTCAATATTTAGCAGTCACCCCACTGCACTAATGTAATAATATTTTTAATAGATATGACATTTGTCACTATGTTAAGCTTAACATATAAAATTTCTTACCTTTTTCTTATATCTACTCGATCTCATAAACTTATTATTCATTCGTTAGTTTATACTTGATAGTGTTAAACTTTTTTATTTTTTAATTTGCTATTTTGCAACTTTGCTTACATATGTAAATAGATAGATATAAGAAAAATGCTCAATAAATGAAATGAATGAAAATGAAATATATAAATGGTTGTGTGTTTTTTATCTCATACACAACGTTTCTCATGCTAGTGAGATGAGTTTGTAATTGTAGCTAATTTCTGAATCGTCCAACTGATTCAACGATTATTCCCAAGGTAAAACCCCATCTTTTGGCGGCTCTGTTCCTTTCCAAGTATTCAAGCTACAGTTTGAAAAGACGGCAGCGGTGAATAATTGGGACTCTGAAGACAAAGTTGCTGCACTATTCGTGGCATTGAAGGGCCCTGCAGCTGAAATCTTACAGACTATTTCCGACGGCGGAAGAAGCAACTATGAAGCATTGATGGGTGTAGTTGAAAAAGAACTACAGAATCACTTCCAGAAACCTAATGAGACTCTGCAGGAATTTCCAACGGACATCGAGAGGTTGGCCCATCTCGCAAATGCAGAAGCACCCGTCATAAATGGAATACGTGATGTGGAGACGAAGCGGGCCACATATGCAAACCCCAAAAGGACATTCGCTGAAACGTAAGTAAGTAAGTTCAGTAAGCCGGCATACAAAGCTCACCGCGTGGAAGTAGAACGGCCAGACTGGGTAGACACAATTCTGGAAGCATTGAGTGGAAAGTAACAGAAAAATTACGGTGTCATCAAATGCTTTAAGTGGGGGAAAGCTGGTCATAATGCGCGTTATTACAGCACTGGCTAAAGAGAGTCAGCAGCAAGGGGAGTAGGCTGGCTCCCGCAATTGAATGCCCCATAATCTCTGTCTCAAAAATCTGACGGAAAGCTAATCATCTTACTGAGGAGGATATGTGGGCCGTTTACTGAGCGTGGATACGGGCGCATATCTTTCCATCATTCGATTCGATTTACTCAACTAGGAGGTGAGACCCTTGCTTGGAGCAAAGTTGCGTACGGCGACTAGTGAGGACACCCAAGTCCTGAGGTAACATGTGAAATTGCAATTGGGAGCGTCACCGTACAGCACAAATTCATAGTAGCGGACATTGTTGATGAAATCATAATTGGCGTGGATTTCTTAAGCGAGCAAGGAATCAAGATTGACATGAAAAGCAAGATTATGAGCTACATATAAGAATACACATGTGCCACTAGATTTTGGTTACGAAAAGAACTATGTAAGCGAGTACTCGTGGAGGAGAACCGAAAAATTCCAGCGAAGTCAGAACCAGTCATATGGACAAAGATTGACGGAGATTATGGGATAAACAAATTGTGGGTTGTGGGGGCAGCAAACAATTCGAAGGCGAATATACTAGTTGAAAAACCCCTGGCTATGACAAAAGAAGATGAACATATACCGGTAAGAGTACTTAATTAGTTCAAATCGCCAATTAAACTTTCCAAAGGAGCTATATTGGGACAATGTCAAGAGGTCGAGGTAGTTATCAATTGTGAACAGCTTCAGGAAAATGTTTCTACCAGCGAGATTGATCTTTCAGGTGATATAGCTTGGACGAAAGGGCTCGAAAAAGATCATGAGAGTAAGACAAAGCAACTTCTGGTAAAGTACTTGAGTATATTTGACAAGAATGGTTCGAAACCAGGTCGGACCAAAGTTGTGAAGCATCAGATAGATACTGGTGATGCAAGACCAATCCGCCAAGCTCCTCGTAGTATTCCATTGGCCAAACGCCAAGTGGTAAGAAAAATTATACAAGAAATGAGTGACACCGGAGCGATCGAACCATCAGCTAGTCCGTGGAGCTCACCGGTAGTACTAGTGAAAAACAAGAACGGAAAGATCAGAACCTCATCTTGTGGATTACCGGAAGTTGAACGCCGTAACTAAGAAAAACAGTTATACATTGCCAAGAATCAACGATACTCTGGACTCGCTATCTGACACGAAATGGTTTTCCAAACTGGACTTGAAAAGCGTTGCTAGTAGTCTCCATTAGGTTACCAGGAAAAATACGTGCTTCGAATAGAAGAAGAAACATGAAGTCACTCTCCAAACCTTGAAGGAGCGACTGTGCACTGTCCCAATGTTAGCACATCCGATCCCTGGTTCAGAATTTATTCTGGATACAGATGCGAGTGGTTATGCTATAGGGGGTGTTTTGTCCCAGATTGTTGATGGACACCAGAAGGTAGTTGCGTACTAACCGCCGAACATTTGGGAAGCCTGAAAGGAACTATTGCGTAACACGGAGAGAACTATTTGCCTTGGTAGAGTGCGTTAAACATTTCCCCAGAAATATCCATGGGCAGCGATTTCACGTCAGGACAATGCAACGTTGAAGTGGCTCTTGCAGGTCTGTACCGGAATGTCAACTGGAACGGTGGATAGGGCATCGCAAAGGTAGCACCCACGGAAATGCAAGCATTGTTCCAAAGCTAAGGCAAAAGAAGACATTATAGATGTGCGGTTGATGACTATAACATCTACGGGCGAATGGGACATGGATCAATTAAGGAAGTGTCAGCACGAAGATCCAGATCTGGCTCGTGCGATGCAAGGATTTGAGCGAAGTTAGCGATCAACAAGAGGGGAGATGTCAGCAGAAAGTCCTGTTGCCAAGTCATATTTTGCACAGTGGAACAGTTTACAATTGGAGTCCGGTTCTTTGCACCAAATATGGGAACGTGAGGATGATCCATGTGCTCGCAATCTGATAGTCGTCCCAAGGAAGAAAATCCCTGATTAATTGCATAACGGTCCAAACGTCATCTTGAAGTCACCAAGATCTTAGAGAAAATAAAGCAGAGATTCTATTAGATTGGTTGCCATCAATCGGACGCAGAGTGGATTGCGAACTGAAAGGTATGCATCAAAGCTAAAAGACCGAAATCGAGGAGCCATTGGCACATGAAGCAGTATAACTCAGGAGCACCATTTGAAACGATTGCCATGGATGTAGCTGGCACATTTCCTACTAGCAAACTCGGAAACAAATATGTACAAGTAGTTATGGACTGTTTCAGAAAATGGCTAGAAGTGTACCCTATTCCAAATCAAGAGGCAGAAACCATATCATAAGTGTTGACTAATAATTGAGTAGCAAGGTTTGGTGCACCGATGGAGCTACATTCTGACCAAGGCAGACATTTTGAATCGGCTGTGTTCCAGGAAATGTGCAAGGCATTGGACATTCGAAAAATTCGAACAACTGCACTGCATCCTCAGTCAGATGGCATGCTTGAACGATTTAATAGAGCCTTGGAGGAACACCTAAGGAAAGTAGTGGATATGTACCAAAAGGATAGGGATAGTTATATCTCTTTGTTCCTCATCGCATATTGCTCTGCAGTACATGAAACAACAGGTCAGACTCCTGCAAAGGTAATTTTTGGGAATGATCTTCAGTTGTCGGCTGACTTGAAGTTTGGGATAAATTCTGATGCAGGAATAAATGCTGGGAAATCGACTAGTGTCTTGGAAAGGGAAATGAGACAACGGACCAAGACCATGAATCTGTGTTTATTTGATCGAACGCAGTAGCAACCGTGGACACAAACATGATATTGGCTGTATTAACTGAGATGTCGACTAAAATGGAAGAACAGGAAATATGTATGGCATCTCAGCTAGAACAGGTATCATCACAGATCTCCTCGCAAATGGATGAACAGAAGGCATATATCTCTTCGCAGTTGGAAGAACAGGAGGCGGGGGGGTAGTCGAAACTAGAAGTGCAAGATGCAAAAATTGCACAATTTCAAGATAAAATAGAGGCTTCCACCTGGAAGCTTTGAAAGGCCGTATCCAGGAGCTGCAACTGAACCGTCCAGCTGCCTCAGCAAATACTCCCAAGGTAAAGTTACCTTCGTATGATGGTTCTGTTCCGTTTCAGGTATTTACGCTATAGTTTCAGAAGACGGCAACGGTGAACAATTGGGACACTGAAGACAAAGTTGCTGCACTGTTAGTGGCATTGAAGGGTCCTGCAGCCGAAATCTTACAGACTATTTCCGATGGTGAACGCAATAATTATGAAGCATTGATGGGTGCAGCTGAGAGACGCTATGGTAGCGAACATCGAGAACAGATATACCAAGTAGAGCTACAGAATCGTTTTCAGAAGGCTTATGAGATATTGCAGGAATTCGCATCGGACATCGAGAGGTTGGCTCATCTAACAAACATGAACGCACCCGTAGAATACACAGAGAGGGTGAAAATCCAAAGCTTTATAAATGGAATACGTGATGTGGAGACGAAGCGAGCCACATATGCAAGTCCAAAGAGATCATTTGCTGAGACGGTATCACATGCTCTAACGCAGGAAACAGCCTCGCTATTAACCCTGGACGGTCATCCTTTTTTTTTGTACATTAACGTCATCCTTCGTCAATATGACGACGACTTATTTCAAATCCATTTTCAGTAGGGTGTGAGTCGAAATAATGAACGCGTTTTATTTTTTTTTAATTATTTATTTCATTATTAATAAATACAAATTCAAAGAGAGTAAACAACCGACTATCGCTGTACGAAAGCGGAGATCAACACGAACAATAAAAAACTTATTTACAGTGAAAATAAAATAGTTGATAGTCATTTTGACGAAGGATGACCGTCTAGGGTTAAGTAAGCCGGCGTATAAAGCTCACCGCGTGTAGGTAGAACGGCCAGACTGGGTAGACACAATTCTGGAAGTATTGAGTGAAAAGCAACAGAAACATTATGGTGGCATCAAAGGCTTTAAGTGTGGAAAATCTGGTCATATTGCGCGTTATTGCAGCACCGGTTCCAAAGACTCCGGCAACGCAGGTGGCCGTAAACGCAAAGCTGAAGGAGATGAGCAAGTCTCCCAATCCAACCAACCGTTAAACTAAAGAGAGTGAGCCGCAAGGGGCGAAGGCTGGCTCCCGCAATTGAATGCCCCATAATCTCCATATCACAAATCGAGGGGAAAGCGAGTAATGTTACCATTGGAGGATTTGCGGAACGCTGCAAAAGCTTAAGGGGCGGTTCTATTGGATCTGTTGCAGCCAAACTGTGAGGAAATGGATTACTAAATGTGCAGAGTGTGCTGAGGATAAAAGACGAACATCTGGTCATGTTCCGAGGAAGCAACGCAACTTAGTGGATAAAGTGAAACAGTGCACTGGGCATGAGAGAATGCAAAGGAATCCTGAAGAAGTGAGTTGCAGGAATATTTGCCGGGTACCACTGGAAACGAAAGTGAAGCCACAAAACCATGTGGAATTAAGGACGGACAAAATGGTTGGAATATGTGACAGTGTAATGCATTGTGGGAATCTCTGCAGGAGGGGATTGATGTCGGAGTTTTAATCCCTGGAGGAAATAAGGTTTAATAAAGCGGTGCCAACCATTGAGTGTCTAGCAGCGTTTGGTTCGGGCAATGTGGCTGATCGGTACGATCAGACTTAGGTGGAGGGCAGTCTTGCGAGTATTCTGAAGTGTGTACCATCCCTAACTTAATAACACTCCCAACACTAGTTAAACATAACAGAGATAACGTTGGCTACGCTTATGCATGCAAGCGTGTACCAAGGAAGAGGAAGAGAGAAAGCGCGAGTGTTCACGGATGCAAGTAAAAGAGCAGATTGTCCATAAGTAACACCGACCCTTCGAGAACACGAAGAACAAACAACCAAGAAAGTTCTCGGTGCGTAGGCAAGTACCCTGTTGGATTTTTTAAGGCAGTGACCAAGCAAAGCGAGTTGATCAGTTTATTTTTAAGTGTTGTTCAGTGAACTACTGTGAAGTTACCAAACTCTTAAATTTGTATTGCGTATATTACTAGTAAATAAAACTAGCTATTAGTTAGTTACAATATCTGTGCGTGTGTTTATTGACTTTATAGTTATCGAACCCAGGATTTATAATCCAGGAATCATCGAATTCGTCACACTATACACACAAACCTCCCGTACTGTTTATTTCCCAAGTTATTCCCGAATGGCCGATATAAACACATTTATAATAAAAGGCCCGACATGTTCATTTACTTGGCAACAACAATGCTGTTGTATTAGTTGCAGTTACATCGGGTAGTAACTGCTGATGTCCATGAAGAAATAAAAAACTATGTTATTGAACTTTCACTGTAACATAGTTTGTTTATTCACCATTTTATTAATTTCTGTTCACATTTTTAATATACACATACCACAAAGGCTAACACTTTTTACTTTTATTCACATATTTAAAACGAAAAGCTTGATAAGTGTTAGCGAGGGATTAATTTGAACTAGTTCGTATTCGCTCATGTATTTATAGAGTACGATAAAAAATGTCCTGCCAGACCTTCAGAAAGTAACTTTGTTCCACAAAAACGCATTATCGTAACAGTTCTTTATATTTTATTACATCAATAAATCTTATGAAAATGATGTATGTATGCAATACCGCGAGTTACATAAGTATAAAAAACTTAAAAAATTTTGTGAAAAATTGCGCGATGCGGTACTTTCTATTACTCTTCATTTAGTATTAAAAAATTCAAAATTTTAATAAACAATCGAGTGATTTTTTATTAAAAATTTTCGCCTGTGGTGCTTTTTTAAATAAATTACCATTATATCATAAAAAGTTGACATTTGACATTAGTAGCAGAAAATTAAAATTTTCAATAAAAAATAGCGCGATCAGAATAAATTAAAGAAATAAGAAAAACTTGCTAATAAATTTCATTATTAATTAATTTAATGTCTATCAGATCAGAAACATTTGCCGATAAATTACATTAATAAATTATTTAGGGCCGCTTTCATAAAAGCATAGTGCTTATTCGAAATTTAATCGGTGATTTGGTTAAAAGCCGTTTTCACAATGGCCGATTAGCACAAATCGGCCGATTAACGGCCGCTAAACTTTACCGGCGATGAATGGCCGATTACCTGTTAACCGAGCAAAAATTTACATTTGTCAGCTGTGGACACAAAAAATTTCATATTAAACGAAAAACTTAACTTTCTGCTACTTCGTTGGTGTTTTTATTTTTTTTTTTCATTTCATTTATTATTCATTTTCTTAATGCTATGTACATACTTAAAATTTCCATATTGTACTTAACACATTAATTATAACATAGCTTAAGAAAGGTAGATGGCATTTATTATTTTAATAATTAAAATAGTACTAATGCCATTTTCAAAAGATGATATACTGTTTTTTTTTTATGTGGGATGTGCATTAAATATTATCATAAAACACTAAACTTACTAATACACTAAAAAATTTATTAAAAAGAACTTAAGGTAAAATAATTTTGTACATTAAATACTTTTATAAAACATTAAAGTTACTAATACACTGAAAAATTTATTCAAAAGAACTTCAGGTAAAACAATTTTTATAATATTTTTTATAATATCGCCCTCAGCAGCGATTCCAGTTCATAATGATTATGTCCAAGCAGATACAGTTTAACTGATTTTTGAAAGAAATTAAGATTTCTAATAACCTGTACAGTGGTAGGTAGGGCGTTGAAGAATTTGCGCGATGTGTAGATATAAAATCTTCTAAAGTGTGACGTTCTAGAATACGGAATTTGTACAGTTGGAAGTATATTCCTACGTAAGTTATAGACTTCTGAGGGAAAGCTCTCCAAGTAACCTGAACGAGTAAAGAAGATACTCAAGACTTTATATAAATACAAGTGACGGCACGGTAGTATATCCAGTCTCCTAAAAAGCGGTATAGAATGAGATCTATAGTTTGCACTACAGATACGTCTAATAATTCCCTTTTGGTTCGTTACAACTGGTGACAGTTTATTTGCCGAGGCGCCACCCCAGCAACTGATACCATATTGAAGTTTAGATTGGAAAATACCGTAGTAAACAGTTTTTAAAGTGGATACAGTGCAACACTTTTTGAAACGATAGAACTGCCTAGTAGTATAGAGAAAGTACTGTTTCAATGTATGGATGTGCGCAGACCAATTTAAACGATTGTCAATTATTATACCAAGATATTTAAAATTCTCAACAACATCAAACCTGAAGCAGTTGTCACTGCATTGAATATTGCAATCGAAAGAAGTTAACGCAACATTCTGAGTGCACTCCATTTGGTGTAAGTTATAACGAAGGCATCCTTCGGCATGAAATGTAATATCACAGCTAGAGAGTTCTTTGGCAACATGGCTAAAATACATAAGTTTCGTTTTATTACTAACAAGTAGTTTGTGTGAAGCAAACCAAGCTCTCAGCAAATGCAAATCAAAGTTAATGTCACATATTAATTCAAGTTCACTAGTTGTACTGTACGCGATGGCCAGATCATCTGCAAACGCAGGGGTTTTGCCCTTAAGTGGCAAGGAAAATATTGAATTGATGTATATTAGGAACAATATTGGACCAAGAACAGAACCTTGGGGTACTCCCAGATTTACAAACAGTGGGCTACTGTAACTACTATCCACTTTTACTCTTTGTATTCTGTTAGAAAGATAGGATTTAAACCAGTTATGTATAAAGCCACGGAAGCCTACATGGTGTATTTTATCCAAGAGAATATCTCTATCGACCATGTCAAAGGCTTTTGTTATATCAACAAATAGGCCGGCGCAGTTTCTTTTACCGTCTAGAGCTCTGTAAATATTTGTGCAGAAACTCAGCAGAGCGTCTTCTGTTGACAAACCGGAACGAAATCCAAACTGCATAGGACTGAAAAAGTTTGAATTGTCTAAAAAGTCAAAAATTCTTTGTTTGACAGCTTTTTCAAATACTTTCGATAAAGCTGAGAGTAGCGATATGGGTCTATAGTTGTTTGCATCCCTCTTGTCCCCCTTTTTGAATACCGGAATAACAACAGCGCTTTTAAGGGTATCAGGAAAAATCCCTGAATAAGTATTTCAGTATATCGACTATATTAAGAGATATTCTCTTTAGTAGCATATTTGAAATACCATCCTCACCACACGAACTCGAGTTTTGCAATGTTTTAATGATTTTAATAATTTCAAAGCTTGAAATGGTTCTAAAAAAGAAACTATTTTGAGCACAATTAAAAGAGGATGGAGACCGACAATCGCAGCTGCTTGAACTTAGATTACCAACCGTGGTAAAGTGTTGGTTAAATGTGTTGGCTACTTCTACAGCGTCTGAAATCAGCTGACTTTCAGTACGCAATACAACTGACTCATTGCCCTTAGTGCAGTTTTTATTTAGAATAGTGTTGACCACGCCCCATTCTTTTCTTGAGTTGCCAAGTGCTGATTCAAGTTTGTTACGAAAAAAGTTATCGCGAGCTAAATTTATTTCCTTATTGGTCTGTTTACTTATTTTATTGTATCGGCACCGAAGCCTTGCATTACCGGGACGTTTAGCACACCTTTTCCTTAATTTATTTTTAAGCTTTATTTTATTTAAGAGATCCCGAGTGATCCAAGGATTAAGTCCAATACTTTTCTTTGAGAGGCTTAGAGTATAAGTACTATTATTAATATGCGCTTTTAACGTGTTTATGAAAACGTCATAAGCTAGCGATATATCATTTTCAGCGTATACGGTAGCCCAACTTTCAAAACGTAGCTTTTGGTTCAACATGGTAAAGTTAACAGGGATTTACGAGTACACTTAAGGCTTGGTTTGCCTAACGCAATTATTTTTATCTGTAAACCGGTCATCGTGTGATCGGTAACTTGTAAGTCCAAATTAAAACTAGTACAGTCTCTACACTGAGAAGCGTTAAAGCGACAAAAAACGTGATCAATACAAGTACCTGAGTTTATTCGTGTTGGTTCATTAATATATGATGTTAAGCCATTTTCAGCCATTAATGCTGTTATGGTTTACTTTCAATTGATAGTAATTGTTATTTGGTTCAATGCGGTTGGTTGGGTGACAGTTTTGATTCACCTTCCGGTTTGACGTTTAGCTACGGGAAAGTGCGTGATTTTTGCTGAAGTGGCAGCACCAAATGGTTCAATCCGTTCATAGCAAGCATTTGAAGGTAACGACCAATCAGATTGTTCCACCTGGCAATAATCACGCCACGTCAACGGGCAACGGAACTTTTCCATTGCGCAGTCGCGTTAAGTGAATAATTTTGGGCATAGCAGCGTCACCGGCATTCGACCAATTCAAAAAGTATACCTGATTTGAACGGGAGCGGTCGTGCGCGTAAAACAAAAAAAAAAAATTCGCGAATGTGTCAATGCTGAAACGAAACGTAGCGGCTTTTGTTTCTGCATAAAATAATCAACTTGCGT
The DNA here is from genome assembly GCA_949987695.1 of Merzomyia westermanni. Taxonomy (NCBI): domain Eukaryota; kingdom Metazoa; phylum Arthropoda; class Insecta; order Diptera; family Tephritidae; genus Merzomyia; species Merzomyia westermanni. Next base: position 79,187,804 of record OX465289.1, read on the forward strand.
TGAAAAGAAAATATTTAAGATTTATCCTGAAAATACAGTGACGATTACTATCGCTACCGAAATACGTGTACAATTGAATTGTTAAAAATTCTCGAGGAAACTCTAAAATCGCTTGCGTACGTGTGTGTCTCGTCGTTGAGATTGTGTGTCGTGTAGCAAAAATAAAGGAGAAAAGCAAAATTCATAAAGAACAAGTGGTTTCAACATATTTGTTCTGCCAAATCTTTGTAAAGGCGTTGCACTTTTTTTAACAATCAAAGCAACCTATTTAGGAGGCAAAAATACCCCATAAGAGTGATATTTGCTTAATCTTTTTAGCAAAAAAAGGTTGGAGAAAAATTCTGTGAGAAAAATGGTTGTAGTGGCACCCTGACTTATAAAATCATTATATAAAGTGAAATCTTTTCATTAAATGGATTTGGCCTTGCTATTTTGGCATTTAAGAACTTGGGAAGGGGTATTTTTAACAATAATTTCACAAAAACGTTATCTAGTTTGTATAGTTTTTTGATACTGTAACTCGTTTAGAAAATTACTTCTTTCGAATTAAATACGCAGCTCACTTTTATGAAAGCATTCTGAATCAAGTTTAAATTGAGCTATGGAATCGGCAATTCTGTACGACGGCACGTGCTGCTGATGTGCGTCCGAGAGTCTCGGGGGGTGTATCGGGCGACGGGTTTTGACCTCCATGTCGATGGTCCGGGGGCGGAAGTTCTATATTTTGTGTCTGTTTAGAGATATTTGCAATCAAAGTGAAAATTTTTCGTCATTTTCCTGTGGTTGTTGTAATCACAGATTAGGGTGTACCAAAAAGTGCAAAAAGTGTGTCCTGCTCAAAAATATTGTGGACCGCGTAGCCGAGGGTTGGACCGGCTAAGGGTTATTCTTTTGAAAGGTGGCCAAAGGCCGCCTACGCGAAAAGGTGTTGTGCACATAAATACCTTGGATGAAGCCGCCTATTTGAGATCGGACCTAGCGCATTTTGAGTTTTTTGCTAATAGCTTTTCACTGAGACAGATTATTTGATTCCCGCCTTCGGATTGTTGGTGCAGAGATCGGAACGCGTCGATTGATGCCTTTCCCGAGATTTTTGAACGTATATTGGCGGTTGAATGCTGTCGTATAGAATTGCCATTGAATCTGAATGGTTTTAGCATTCGGCCTAAAACCTATTTTAAAAAAAAAAAAATCTGTAAACTATGAACCGACTTGTCTTCAAACCGTAAACAACAACCTTTAAGAAATTAATATAAATCTAAAGTTATGATGCATTTTTAAAGTCAGTATGCCTACAAGATGTTTAACCAAGAGCAAAGCGATTCTGCTCATTCAAAAATTGTCTTGCTTAGCGAACTACAAAAAGCTTACCACCTTAATCAAATTTATAATTAAAAGTGCATAGCGTGCGGAGCTGTAAAAGACTTGCTAGTAAAGCATAAACATAGATAACAAAATAAACAAAAAAAAAAAAAAAAAAAAAGCAGCAAGCTACAACGATTACAAATACAAAGCTTTTATTTTCGTTTTCGAGCACTCGAGAAACTTGACGTTACTTGCTTAACGCCTAAAAATTAAGTTAAAGCAACACACCTACGCGGCAACAACTATCCGGCCACAAGTAAACCTGTAACAAGACCGGCAACAACAACCACCACAAGCAACAAACCCGGTAACAACACAACCAGCAGTGACCTTAGCGGGGGCCGCCCTTACATAGGCCCGCCGCACCAGCATAGACAACACCAGGGGCCGATTCTTTTAGACCCACTGCATTAACAGCAACAACAACAGTAACCACCGGTAACAACAAAACCGGAAGACAACCAGCATTGACATCAGCAGGGGCCGCCCTCTTCTAGGCCCACTGCAAAACCACCCGGATTGACCACCACGACACCAGCAGTGACAACAGCGAGGGCCGCCGTAATATAGGCCCGCCGCACTAGCGGCAACAACAACAGTAACCAGCGGTAACATCAGCGAGGGCCGCCGTAATATAGGCCCGTCGCACTAGCCTCAGCAGCAGCGGCAACAACAACAGTAACCAGCAGTGACGACAGCAGGGGCCGCCGTAATGTAGGCCCGCTGCACTATTACCTACAACAACAACCGTAGCGCCCCACTAACGGCCTACTACAACAACCGGGTGAGACCTATCTGATGTAGACGTAACTTTTTTATAAATTAAGATAAAAAAAATTTGGTAGAATTAAATGTAAAGTATATTTTCAAAACTAGAAGAAGAAAAAAGATAAACACATAAGAGAAGAAAGTAATTTAAATTTAAGTAAAATATGGTAGAAAAGAAACTTAAATTAGAGACTTATTAGATTAGGCTTAGGTTAGCTTTAACTAAACGAGTTAGAAAAGCAAACAAACAAAAAACGGAACAACCGTAAACTTTAATTATTAAAATAAATAAAAATAATAATGTGCTGAGTAAAACCAAAATATATAATTTCTAATAACATAACTTAATCCACCTGATAATAACAAATAAAATGGCCACTTAATAATATGTAAACAAATAAATAATTAACAAACAGCTATATATAACCTATCAAAACTAATCAAAAAAAAAAAGAAGAAAACAATATTTGCCTTGGATTAGGTTGCTTTTATTGTCATTTTTCGTTCTTATAACCCATTTATACTGATATAAAATGCGGCATTCTATCTCTCTATCTCTATGGCGCGATATACAACAGGTATATCATCATAAACCTCCTAAGAGATTTTTGCGCCAAGCTTCTCTTCCAATTTGTGGTGTGCCGATTTGAATTTTCCCTACAAATTGGTGGGACCTACAGTTTTTTGCCGACTCCGAACGGCATCTACAAAGGAGACGAATTTTTGCTGAGAAGCCTGTCGTGGCAGAAATACACTCGGAGAGTTTGCCAAACCACTGCCGAGGGGCGACCCCGTTTTGAAAAACTTTTTTTTTTTTTTCAAATCACTTTTGATGTTACCTGTACCAGGGCTCGAACCATGGACCTTCGGTGTGGTAGGCCGGCAACACTACCTTCACACCAATGCGGCATTGCAGTCCAATAATTCGAATGTGTTTATACTGGCTTTAAATACGTACTTTCCTTTTTTATGAAGTATCAACCAAACAAGTTGACGCGTTCCAATCAGACATTCATGAATTCATCGCATTTGCTGTGTAATTTTGTTCGAATTCGTGATTTTGTGAATGCGATTTGTATGGGGAAATGTGCCGCATTTCAAACAGTTCTATGAAAATCGCTCATTTCATTCAGCGTAAATGTAGTATTACGACAAACTATAATTTAACTTAAGAGTTTTTTTTTCGTAAGAAATGAATATTAAATAAATTGTAATTAATATGGGAATGCTGACTCTTTTGATTTAGAAGGCATATAGGATTTTAGGTAAGGGGCCCTCGGGGCCCTGAAGCGCTGACGGCGGTGACTGTTCGGGTCAGCTTGTGAGGTTTCACCATTCCGTATGTCCCAGGTAGGCAGGCCCAGGAGCCGCCACCTGCGTTGCGACGGGATGGTGGGACCGATCAGGTTGTCCGGATTAGTTATCGTGTTCAGTAGCTAAGGGCGCCTGCGAATTCCATAACAGATGGCGCCCAACGTGGAAACCGAGGCGCTGACCGCGATGACTTTTCTGGTCAGCTTGTGAGGTTTCACTATCCCGTAAGTCCCAGGTAGGCAGGCCCAGGAGCCGCCACCTGCGTTGCGACGGGATGGTGGGACCGATCAAGTTGTCCGGATGGGTCTTCGTGTTCGGTAGCCAAGGGCTCCACGAGACTGAACGTCATGTCCACCGGAAGTTTTCATTTCACCCGGTGAGGCAGTGCTAAACGCACTTAGTTTTTTTGTAGTAACAAAATTTTTTTTTTGTATTTTTATATGTCCGCTAAGTGGGGTTTAGTTTTCTTTTGGGGACTATTAATATTTATTTTTTTTGCCGAACGTGATGTTTTGTTTTGTCTTCGTTTTTTTTTTGTATGCATTTTTTTTTGTAGGATCCTTACTTTTCCAACCAGTCTCAGGGAGGCAGCCCTTAGCAGCCCCTGCATTACGGCAGGAGGAGTAGGGACCCCATATCCACCCCTTTCCAACTGCGCAAGTCTGGGGAAAAGCGGTACCCAACCGCATCCTTTCATTGCGGCGTGGTTGAGGAGGGGTGTTTCAAAAAAAAAAAAAAAAAAGTTTTGATCGCTGGTGTCCAGTGCTCCGACCAGTCTCAGGGAGGCAGCCATTAGCAGCCCCTGCATTGCGGTCCGGAGTACTGGAGCCCAAATAAGTTTAAAAATTGTACCAATTTTCGCCACGGTACACCAACATGTCTCAGGGCGAGGTGTCTTATAACCACCCCTGCATTGCGGTAGGTGTACCTGGAAGAATGTCCTTGTCTAGTGTATTTCGTTTTTTTTTTGTTATGCCTAGGCCTTCTAATGATGGGATGTCAGCATTCCCATTCAATATATAAATACACAACTAGCTTTGCCAAACTTCATACCGTCTTTGCTTTTATATATTTACATTTCAACACGTATATTTACTAATAATTAATTTCTTTCAGCATATATATATCGTGATGTATATATTTATTTTTTTTGACATATCCGCGGTAATCAGTTGATGCAAATATCGGTTAGGAAAATTTGAATTAATTAAATTTTTTATTTTTCAAAACCTTGCAATCGTCGGCATTATAGGGTGGGGGAGTGAATCTTGAGTTTTTATACCCTCCAACCGCCCCTTGTAACCGAACACCTTTTTTTTTACCTTGGTTATCTAACGTGGTCATAGGTTCATAGGCCGTTTCCATGCTTCGGATATTCGTCCACAATAACCAGACTTTTGTAATTTTTTTTTACCCGAACTTACAATTTCATTTGGGCGTTTTGGCGGGCGGGGACAACTCGCCCAGTATCCTCCCCGAGCATTGACTTAATAGGGTATTTACATACGCTTCCATCGGAAGTAGTGGATAACCTGGCAATCCTCGGTTATGCGGATTGTCTTTCGGAGTTTTGACGAGTTCTCCTTAATTAAAATGTCTACCGGGTGAAAAGTTTTTTTTCATGGAACAAGCTTCTCCGGTTATTTTTTTGCTAAACCTTTTTGTGGGGGTGAAACCACTAGAATCAAAAATTTTCGGAGTTTTGACGAGTTCTCCTTTATTAAAATGTCTACAGCCGCGAAGCATTGTAACTAGGAAACCAAAATAAATTCTCCGTTTGCCTCGGAGTTTTGACGCGTTCTCCGATATCAAAATGTCTAACTAAATTACACGTCTTTCTTATAAGCCTATTTCGGTGGGGGTAAAGCCACTTAACAAATTTCCATTTGCCGCAAAGCCTACTAAACTATGAAACAAAATACTTCAAAAAAAATTTCCTTTACTGGCGGATCTTCTTGCCCGGCTAGCTCGTGGTAGAACTAGAGACTCTTATCTAGGGGTGAGTCGTGCCCCACGTTTTTTACCCAGAAATGGCTTCCTTGCAAGTAAACCTTTTTCCTGTTCGCTTCATCGATCGGTCTTCGAAGCGAAGCAGGCCTGTTATGGTTTACTTTCAATTGATAGTAATTGTTATTTGGTTCAATGCGGTTGGTTGGGTGACAGTTTTGATTCACCTTCCGGTTTGACGTTTAGCTACGGGAAAGTGCGTGATTTTTGCTGAAGTGGCAGCACCAAATGGTTCAATCCGTTCATAGCAAGCATTTGAAGGTAACGATCAATCAGATTGTTCCACCTGGCAATAATCACGCCACGTCAACGGGCAACGGAACTTTTCCATTGCGCAGTCGCGTTAAGTGAATAATTTTGGGCATAGCAGCGTCACCGGCATTCGACCAATTCAAAAAGTATACCTGATTTGAACGGGAGCGGTCGTGCGCGTAAAACAAAAAAAAAAATTCGCGAATGTGTCAATGCTGAAACGAAACGTAGCGGCTTTTGTTTCTGCATAAAATAATCAACTTGCGTTGAAAAGAAAATATTTAAGATTTATCCTGAAAATACAGTGACGATTACTATCGCTACCGAAATACGAGTACAATTGAATTGTTAAAAATTCTCGAGGAAACTCTAAAATCGCTTGCGTACGTGTGTGTCTCGTCGTTGAGATTGTATGTCGTGTAGCAAAAATAAAGGAGAAAAGCAAAATTCATAAAGAACAAGTGGTTTCAACATATTTGTTCTGCCAAATCTTTGTAAAGGCGTTGCACTTTTTTTAACAATCAAAGCAACCTATTTAGGAGGCAAAAATACCCCATAAGAGTGATATTTGCTTAATCTTTTTAGCAAAAAAAGGTTGGAGAAAAATTCTGTGAGAAAAATGGTTGTAGTGGCACCCTGACTTATAAAATCATTATATAAAGTGAAATCTTTTCATTAAATGGATTTGGCCTTGCTATTTTGGCATTTAAGAACTTGGGAAGGGGGTATTTTTAACAATAATTTCACAAAAACGTTATCTAGTTTGTATAGTTTTTTGATACTGTAACTCGTTTAGAAAATTACTTCTTTCGAATTAAATACGCAGCTCACTTTTATGAAAGCATTCTGAATCAAGTTTAAATTGAGCTATGGAATCGGCAATTCTGTACGACGGCACGTGCTGCTGATGTGCGTCCGAGAGTCTCGGGGGGTGTATCGGGCGACGGGTTTTGACCTCCATGTCGATGGTCCGGGGGCGGAAGTTCTATATTTTGTGTCTGTTTAGAGATATTTGCAATCAAAGTGAAAATTTTTCGTCATTTTCCTGTGGTTGTTGTAATCACAGATTAGGGTGTACCAAAAAGTGCAAAAAGTGTGTCCTGCTCAAAAATATTGTGGACCGCGTAGCCGGGGGTTGGACCGGCTAAGGGTTATTCTTTTGAAAGGTGGCCAAAGGCCGCCTACGCGAAAAGGTGTTGTGCACATAAATACCTTGGATGAAGCCGCCTATTTGGGATCGGACCTAGCGCATTTTGAGTTTTTTGCTAATAGCTTTTCACTGAGACAGATTATTTGATTCCCGCCTTCGGATTGTTGGTGCAGAGATCGGAACGCGTCGATTGATGCCTTTCCCGAGATTTTTGAACGTATATTGGCGGTTGAATGCTGTCGTATAGAATTGCCATTGAATCTGAATGGTTTTAGCATTCGGCCTAAAACCTATTTTAAAAAAAAAAAATCTGTAAACTATGAACCGACTTGTCTTCAAACCGTAAACAACAACCTTTAAGAAATTAATATAAATCTAAAGTTATGATGCATTTTTAAAGTCAGTATGCCTACAAGATGTTTAACCAAGAGCAAAGCGATTCTGCTCATTCAAAAATTGTCTTGCTTAGCGAACTACAAAAAGCTTACCACCTTAATCAAATTTATAATTAAAAGTGCATAGCGTGCGGAGCTGTAAAAGACTTGCTAGTAAAGCATAAACATAGATAACAAAATAAACAAAAAAAAAAGCAGCAAGCTACAACGATTACAAATACAAAGCTTTTATTTTCGTTTTCGAGCACTCGAGAAACTTGACGTTACTTGCTTAACGCCTAAAAATTAAGTTAAAGCAACACACCTACGCGGCAACAACTATCCGGCCACAAGTAAACCTGTAACAAGACCGGAACAACAACCACCGCAAGCAACAAACCCGGTAACAACACAACCAGCAGTGACCTTAGCGGGGGCCGCCCTTACATAGGCCCGCCGCACCAGCATAGACAACACCAGGGGCCGATTCTTTTAGACCCACTGCATTAACAGCAACAACAACAGTAACCACCGGTAACAACAAAACCGGAAGACAACCAGCATTGACATCAGCAGGGGCCGCCCTCTTCTAGGCCCACTGCAAAACCACCCGGATTGACCACCACGACACCAGCAGTGACAACAGCGAGGGCCGCCGTAATATAGGCCCGCCGCACTAGCGGCAACAACAACAGTAACCAGCGGTAACATCAGCGAGGGCCGCCGTAATATAGGCCCGTCGCACTAGCCTCAGCAGCAGCGGCAACAACAACAGTAACCAGCAGTGACGACAGCAGGGGCCGCCGTAATGTAGGCCCGCTGCACTATTACCTACAACAACAACCGTAGCGCCCCACTAACGGCCTACTACAACAACCGGGTGAGACCTATCTGATATAGACGTAACTTTTTTATAAATTAAGATAAAAAAAATTTGGTAGAATTAAATGTAAAGTATATTTTCAAAACTAGAAGAAAAAAAAGATAAACACATAAGAGAAGAAAGTAATTTAAATTTAAGTAAAATATGGTAGAAAAGAAACTTAAATTAGAGACTTATTAGATTAGGCTTAGGTTAGCTATAACTAAACGAGTTAGAAAAGCAAACAAACAAAAAACGGAACAACCGTAAACTTTAATTATTAAAATAAATAAAAATAATAATGTGCTGAGTAAAACCAAAATATATAATTTCTAATAACATAACTTAATCCACCTGATAATAACAAATAAAATGGCCACTTAATAATATGTCAACAAATAAATAATTAACAAACAGCTATATATAACCTATCAAAACTAATCAAAAAAAAAAAGAAGAAAACAATATTTGCCTTGGATTAGGTTGCTTTTATTGTCATTTTTCGTTCTTATAACCCATTTATACTGATATAAAATGCGGCATTGCAGTCCAATAATTCGAATGTGTTTATACTGGCTTTAAATACGTACTTTCCTTTTTTATGAAGTATCAACCAAACAAGTTGACGCGTTCCAATCAGACATTCATGAATTCATCGCATTTGCTGTGTAATTTTGTTCGAATTCGTGATTTTGTGAATGCGATTTGTATGGGGAAATGTGCCGCATTTCAAACAGTTCTATGAAAATCGCTCATTTCATTCAGCGTAAATGTAGTATTACGACAAACTATAATTTAACTTAAGATTTTTTTTTTTCGTAAGAAATGAATATTAAATAAATTGTAATTAATATGGGAATGCTGGCGGCCGCTGTGGTGTGAAGGTAGTGTTGCCGGCCTACCACACCGAAGGTCCATGGTTCGAGCCCTGGTACAGGTAACATCAAAAGTGAATTGAAAAAAGTTTTTCAAAACGGGGTCGCCCCTCGGCAGTGGTTTGGCAAACTCTCCGAGTGTATTTCTGCCATGACAGGCTTCTCAGCAAAAATTCGTCTCCTTTGTAGATGCCGTTCGGAGTCGGCAAAAAACTGTAGGTCCCACCAATTTGTAGGGAAAATTCAAATCGGCACACCACAAATTGGAAGAGAAGCTTGGCGCAAAAATCTCTTAGGAGGTTTATGATGATATACCTGTTGTATATCGCGCCATAGAGAGAGAGAGAATATGGGAATGCTGACTCTTTTGATTTAGAAGGCATATAGGATTTTAGGTAAGGGGCCCTCGGGACTAGGTTTGGTGCACCGATGGCCATGGATGAGGGTGGGTTAGCACCAGGGCGTCGCAACAACACCCGCGGCGCCCCCCTTATATGTTCGGCCCTTTTCGCTTATTAAATTTTATTTTCAGCTTTTTTTTTCCAGATGTGGTAACCGGTCGGTTCCGGTTCGGTTCCTTTTTGTTTAAAATTTTCGGGTTTTATTTTTGATTTCCGTTACTAGTTCGTTCTCCTTTTCAGTTATTTTTGAATTTTAAGTTTCCTTTCTGAACATTTTTTCGCCCGTTTCATTTTGAATTTTAACTTGATTTTCCGTTTTTCTTTCCATTAGAGTTTTGAATATTTAAATGTCAACGGTCTGTCCGTGGCATCCGGTCAAATGCCATTTTTTGATAATAATGTTGATGTAATAGTAATATCATTTTAATTTTCGCTAAAATCTTGAAATTATGTGTTGCTTATTTAACGACAAAATTAACAACCCCAAATTGGGTGTTGTTTACTTAACGACACAGCTGATCGCGAATAAACGAATATCGATAAAAAATGGTTAGTGAATACCGATATCGTTATAAATATCGTTACGACAAAATGTCGATCGCGAATTTCGTTATAGAAGTTAGTGAATTCCACTACTGGTTTTATGTTGAAAAAAGCTGAAAATGAGAGGGTTGTCAACATCAGAATATTCGATGACTTAAAGTTAATTGTTGATTAGCTACTTTGTAGCTCTTTTATTTTATTTAAATCTTTACTCTTAAGAGTCTTATCTTATGTTCGATGACGTTCTGATAAATGATAGCCCAATCATCGCTAGTAAAAATATTCAGCATAGCTCGACCTCAGCAGGTAACAACGATTTATTATTTATCCATCAGAATATACGCAGCCTTAGGCAAAACTTTGATGTATTTGTTAGTCATATACAGGGTGTTTTTTTTACAGGTTTGTTTTTCGAATAGAGATAAAACTGGCATTTTGTGGTCAAATCTGGCAACTCTAATGTCATTTATGTTCAGTTTGGTTTGCCATTTCATTATGAACAGGTTGACAAAAGAACAACGCTTGAAAATCGTGCAAATTTATTTCGAAAATAATGGTTCAGTTCGCGAAGTTTACCGTGAGCTCCGTCCATTTTATGGTCGACATAATCGTCCATCAGAGCAATTAATTCGGTTAACCATGGATCGTTTTCGCACTACGTTTACTCTATGTGATAATACGCATCCGCAGAGACGTCGAACAGTGCGCACCGAAGAAACAATTGCCGCTGTAGAGCAAAGTGTTGAAGAGGACCCGAATGAATCGATTCGCCACCGTGCACAGCAATTGTAGCTTTGTCCATCAACTTTATGGAAGATTTTGCGCAAAGATCTTGGCTTGCGACCTTACAAGATCCAGCTTGTGCAAGAATTAAAGCCGCGAGACCATGCAATGCGTCGTGATTTTGGTGTATGGGCCGAAAATAAGATTGATTTCGATGCTGATTTTCATCGCAAAATTTTGTTCAGTGATGAGGCTCATTTTTGGTTGAATGGCTACGTCAACAAGCAAAATTGCCGCATTTGGAGTGAAGAGAATCCACATGAGACCCTTGAAACGCCATTACATCCACAAAAACTGACTGTTTGGTGTGCTCTATGGGCTGGTGGAGTCATTGGGCCATACTTCTTCCGCAATAATGCTGGAGAGGCAGCTACCGTTAATGGAGACCGGTATAGAGCCATGATAACCGACTATTTTGTTCCCGAATTGGATGGCATGAATGTGGATGAGTTGTGGTTCCAACAAGACGGCGCTACATGCCACACAGCGCACGTCACAATCGATTTATTGAAGGAAACATTCGATGAGCGCATAATTTCGCGGAATGGACCTGTCAATTGGCCACCAAGGTCGTGTGATTTGACACCATTGGATTATTTTCTTTGGGGATATGTGAAGTCGCTCGTCTACACCAACAAACCAGAAACGTTAGGGGAATTGGAAGCCAACATTCGTGGCGTTATTGCCGACATACGGCCCCATATGCTCGAAAAAGTGGTTGAAAATTGGACCTGTAGAATTGGCTTTATTCGAGCCAGCCGCGGCGGCCACATGCCCGAAATCATATTTAAACATTAATGGCATGAAATTATCCTTCCAATAAAGCTAAATTGATGGACCTTAAAACGATTTTCTTGTGATTAGATGCATTGAGTGTCCAACCAGATGTAATTTTTGTGAGTGAAATCTTAGCGTACGTTTTATAGCGGGATGAGGAATCGTAACCCCGAATCGTTATAGCTAAGTTAGTGAATAGCACAGTCGATAATGCAGGAAACAAAATCGTTAACTAAAATCTCGAAAAATCGCATCGTTATAAGTTAGTGAATTCCACTACAGATTTCCCTAACCATAAGAATTTGTAGCGTTTCTCTTTATTTATCTTATACGCAGCAGTAAACAGAGCTCGAGTATAACGTGTGAGAGCATCATTTATGTATATTCTGTTGTTTGTAGAATGGTCGAAGAGGCCCGAAGTCAGCTTACGTGCGTTGGTTTTTCTAGCTGCCATTACTCTTTTTTTGATTTCATAAGAAGAGAACTGCACGCATATAATCTCACGGTTGCGCGAAGAGTCATTTTGGTTTGTTATGCTTTTCACTACACAGTGATCAATATCAGTTGGTGAAATTGAAACTCCCAGAGCATCAACGATAATTTTTTGCACGCAAGCTTCGGCATTATTTATAATTACATAACCAAACATACGTGTAACAACAAACCAAAATTGTGCAATAAAAAAGAATAGAAACGTATTTAGCGAAATAATATAGTAATGGAGCTGTGCAATTTCTGACGTTGGGGCTCCCGGCGCTATATAAGAAAACACGTGAATTTCAAAGTAGGGGAAACTTTTTTGAAAAGTATGACGATGACACCTTTATTCAAAGGTTCCGTCTCTCCAAACAAAGTTTTTCTGATGTTTTAGAAAAAATTTAACACAAAATACGAAACTGCACTGAAAGGCTTGTAGAAATGCATTAAATTATATCGCTTATATTAATAAAATTCGATTTACAGAAACCGAGCTCTTTGCCCAATGGAGATGCTATTGTTAGCATTGCGTTTTTATGCGTCAGAAGCTTCTTGATAACAGTAGCCGATTTTTGTGGAGTGAGTAGCCACTGCCAGCCGGGCCGTAAAGAAAGTGTCTCATGCTACTGTAGAACTATCTAAGGAATATATACAAATGCCTAAAACCATTCCAGAGCTGGAAATTACTAACCGTAGTTTCTACCGTATTGCGAGTTTCTCCAAAGTTGTTGGCTGCATTGACTGCACCCATATCAAGATCCAATCACCTGGTGGAGAAAGTGCGGAAATATTTCGCAATCGAAAAGGATACTTTTCCTACAATGTGCAGGCAGTCTCCGATGCAGACCTGGTCTTAAGAGATATTGTTTGTCGATGGCCTGGCTCCGCACATGACTCAAATATATTTAACAACATCCGTATTAAACATCGCTTGGAGGTAAACGAATTTAAAGACTGTTTCATACTAGGCGATAGTGGGTACGGTGTAAACAAGTATATGATGACCCCACTTTTACATCCTAACACTGCGGTGGAATGTTTATACAATGAATCTCAAACACGGACCAGAAATTGTATCGAGAGGTGCTTTAGTGTGTGGAAGCGTCGCTTTCCTGTGCTCTCCATAGGATTGAGGGTTTCCCAATTTACAGCAATGGCAGTCGTCATTGCATGCTCTGTTTTACACAACATCGTTCGAAAAAACAGAGATGCAGACCCCTCCGGCGAAGATCTCTGGCAAACTGAAGATGCCACTGAAACCGCAGATGAATACCCGATAGAAACTCAAACCGAAACGGAAGCCTCTATTATGCGGTCGAGTTTGATCAGAGACTATTTTGCAAGGTTACTATATAAGTCAACTTATTAAGTCAGATATAACATAAATGTTTTTTTTTCTAGGTTATAAAGATATAAACCATTCTAAAAGCCACTTCTAAAACTTCTATTTATATGCATTGCATTCATGCTAACGAAACGTAAAACCATTTTTGAGCCACTCATCAAATCTTTCCTTGTAGGCACTAGCGTTCCATTGCATATCGTGAGACTGTCAATAATCCTATAGCTATATAGCTTTATACATTCTGCATTATGTACAGAACACCATTCTGTAACTTTACTTTTAAATATCTTACAAAACTATAAACAAAATAATTGTTCTCCGGAGGCGGATTCTTATTACTGGGACCGAAACGCGTCTTTTGATACCCATATCGACATTTTTGGATGAATATTGGCACTCGGTAGCTGTCGTAAACAATTACCTTCGAACCCATTATCATTTTGTCGAAAGAGAATATCACAGCGCAAAAAAAAAAGGATGAAGTTATTCATAATGGGCATAAGTTTTGAAAACTTTCAACGTTGTAAAGTTATAGACTGTAAACAAGGTGAGATACAAGCAATACGGTACAATGGCATGCCGCTTACTATAAAGAAGTTAATAGCTAATGAATCTACTTTTCAGTTGACTGCTCTTATTGTTTGAGTTGTGGTTCGGATAAAAAAATCAAACTTTGGAATCCAAAATCGAGATTATTGTTGAAAACGTACGGTGGTCACGCAGATGAGGTTACTGATGCAGCTGGCAGTTGCGACAGTTGTCATATTGTTTCATCCCCTCTCGATAAAAGCATTATCTATTGGGAAGTATCCACAGGTGTTCCAGTACGTCGACTAAGAGGTCATGCTGGTGGTGTACGTTGCGTCTGTTTCAATGAAGACTCTTCTATTACAATATCCGGTGGACGAGATAGTGCAATTCTATGTTGGGATATACGAACACGTCGTTTAGATCCCGTACAGGCTATTAAAGATGCAAAGGGTTGTATTACATGATTTTTTGTTGTGTTGATCTTCCGACAGGGTAGTAAGCTGATTTTTTTTTGGAACGATTTTCCGTCATCCCTTGTCAAGTTTGGTTTTGTGACAAACCGGTTTCGGCGTTCTGCCATTTTCAATGCCTAGTTTCGTTCTAGTTCATTGGTTTGAATACTTGTAATACGCCCTGATTTTTGTTGGAACGATTTTCCGTCATCCCTTGTCAAGTTTGGTTTTGTGACAAACCGCTTTCGGCGTTCTGCCATTTTTGTTCTAGAACGAAACTAGGCATTCAAATTGGCAGAACGCCGAAACCGGTTTGTCACAAAACCAAACTTGACAAGGGATGACGGAAAATCGTTCTAACAAAAATCAGGGTGTATTACAAGTATTCACGACGACGATTTTCCGTCATCCCTTGTCAAGTTTGGTTTTGTGACAAACCGGTTTCGGCGTTCTGCTATTTTCGTTCTAGAACGAAACTAGGCATTGAACGTTCTAGAACGAACTAGGCACTTAACCAAACTTGACAAGGGATGACGGAAAATCGTTCCAACAAAAATCAGGGTGTATTACAAGTATTCACACCAATGAACATAAAATTATAACGTCTTCTTTGGATGGTTGTGTACGTCAATATGATATAAGGGTTGGCTAGTTAGTGTGTGATAAAATTGGAGAACCCATAACATTCTTAAAACTAACACGAGATGAACAATGTTTTGTGACAGCATGCCACGATAGTACGGTTCGCCTTATAGATTGCGATAACGGGGGTTTGTTATCAGAGTATACAGGATATACAGCTGAGGACTCTCATATTGAATGCGGCATTATGGCGCATGATGCGCATATATTATCGGAAACAAGCGAATTAGTAAATTTAAATTTGACATGAAATCAATCCAAAATACTAAATAAAAAGTATTTTCAGGTAGCAGCGGAGTTGTTACCTCACTGGATCCTCATCCTTCTGACTATTTATAACAATGTCCCAGATGTACATATCATCGTGCATTCCCACAACAGTCGGTTCTATCGTACCGGATTGAAGTGTGTTCTGCGCAGAAGTACTGGGGATCGCGTAGCCGGTGTTTGACCGCGAAGGCCGCCTATGCCCAAAGGTGTTCTGTACATAAATACTATGGAACAGGCCCCTCATTTAGAATCGATCCTGGGACATTTTTTGCTTTTTTGACAATAACTTTTAAATTACTAAAAATATTGGGCTTCCCCCACCGGATTATGGTTCCTGGGACCGAAACGCGTCTCTGGGTACCAAAATGAGACTGAGTTTGTGTAGAGGAAGAAGGTGCATCAAATGTTTTCCAAAGAAAACTTGAAATTTTTGGTGGTTTGTTGTTGTTTTTAGCTACAAAAACTCTCGCCGAAGGAAGTGGCAGTCCGTGGTCAGATATGAACCCGGTACGCTCCGGTATGTCAGTATAGATGACAGCTAAGGATGTGTAACGCTGCGCGGCTTCACGGAATTGCGCTGATACCGGCTATGGCGCTGGCTTCAAGGTATCACGCTAAAAAATTGGCGCCGCGACCCAGCCTTATTGACAGCTGGGTATATAATGTTCGGTTCCACCCGAACTTCGACTTACTTGTTTTTAAGTACATTTTATAATATAGGCTTTGTTCGAGGCACGTAATAATAGCGGCAACACTGCTGCGCTGATTAAGATTTGCAACCCTGTTGTAACTGCTCAGCTGATACTTTTCTGATGTTCTGCGCTTGTTTTGCAAATTAGTTTGCAAATAAAATAAATTTGTTTCCAAATAAAAGATAATGGAGTTTTCTATTTATCTATTGCTGGAAAATTTGGAAGCAGGCGGAAATTTTTTAATGGCAATGACAAAGAAAAGAATGAAGCGCATTAAGCAAAGAAATTGGATGAGATACGAATTGTGTAGGAGGAGAAGCGTGACGAAAGCGGTTCACTTTTTTAAAACCATTAAATTGTATCCAGAAGACATTTATTTTTCACACTTTCGGATGTCCCGTGAAACATTTATTGTAAGTAGTATGACATTTATTTAAAAAAAAAATGTTAACAGTTGTATTTACAGAAATTAAAGACTGAACTTCAACCCTTTTTCTCAGTTGTGCCCGGTGAGTACTCATTGGACCAAAGCTATTGGAAACTGGGAAATAGCAGGATCACCTATCGTGAGCTTTCGGACAGATTTGGTATTTTTCAAAACTGTTGAGGCTATATGTAAGCTTAAAAACGAGATTTCTTGGCCCTCTGTTTCTCAGCAGACCAGAATCATGGAAAATTTCCAAGAAAGCCGAGTGAACTCTTTTCCATTTGTTATAGGGTGCCTTGATGGTACCCATTTTCACATAAACACCCCAAGTACAGATGCTACAAGCTATTATGATCGGAAAGGATGCTATTCAATTGTTATGCAGGTTTGATTTTCCAACATTTGTTTTAAACCAGTTTACATACATATGTATAATCTTTTAGGGCATATGTGACAGCACATTTCGCTTTCTAGACGTTTTCATCGGCTTCCCGGGCAGCTGCCATGACGCTAATGTTTGGAAAAACAGGCCAATTTACAAAGGAATCGTTTCTGGGCAGATTCAGCTAGCTAAAAATGCTGTAATTTTGGCAGAATCAGCATATCCTCTTTCAAAATACCTTATGGTTCCATACAGAGATAATGGACAGAGAAAAGAAGCAGTTTAATTACTATTTAAGTTCAACTCGCGTTTTTATTGAGCAAGCCTACGGAATTTTAAAGAAAAAGTTTAATATTCTAAATCACATTGATGTCTCAAAAAGAAATCTCAAAAGTTGTCTTAGCTTGTACAATTTTACATAACTTTATAATACGAAATAGTGAAACAAATTTTGAAGTTGATAATATATCAGTAAATTTAGAGGATAACGATTCTGAAATCGAATTACCAGAAAACATCAGTATCACTACAGAAGGCGTTGAAAGAAGGAATAATTTGAAGATGTTATTTGTTTCATAAGACTTCAACAACTTACTTACATCAAAATTTCATAATCAGTTTTTTTTGTCAAAGCCATTTATCTCTACAGATTAATATAAATATAAACACACATTTTAAGCTGTTAAGTTGAACTCATTTTTATTTTTAAAGCTAAGTTTTTAACCATATATGTGCACGAATATTTGAGGTACATAAATATATATTTAAATAAATATTATTATTATTAAATAAAGTCATATTGATTTCAGGTAGCTGTAGGCTTGAATTATATAAAATTTTTATAAAATCAGTTCTGCGTCCTCTTTTCCAACACTAGCCTCAACTCCTCCATGTCTTAATTTTTCTGCTTTTCTATTTGAAGTTTTTCTTTTTCTAACTTAAGTACTTTCTCATGAGGCTTTTGTTCTTTAGCAGCTTCTTGCTTAAAAAAGACAAGTGTTTCATTTGCTGAAGGCTTACTGCGTTTTCTTGATATGCTTGCAACGCTCGTTTCCACGTCTATCTCATCCAAATCGCTATCATCATTTCTTTCATTCAACTCTGGGAGAGAGGACTGCAGATTTTGCTGTGGAGGTTGAATGGAGTGTCGCCTGCCATACACATTATCAAAATCGTCATAGAAATCCCATGTTGTAGCGTCCCTCCCAGTTGAATTGTTCCGCTTTTTAATTCTTTTGTATGACGCCAGCAAGTTCAGGAATTTTCTTTGCAGCACTTCTTTCGATAGATCTATTTCGGGGTTCACCTCTTTCATTTTCTGCAACACTTTACCCCAGAGCACACATTTTTTCCTCTTTCGGGCTTCGAACTCTGGCTCCATATCCAGCCGGCATCTTATTAACAACTTGGTCATGGTGCTGCTTAACTTTTCGCTGAAAAATAAATAAACACAAATATTAGGAAATTAGGTAATTTTTATGATAATATACGAGTATATGATAAATTTTAATTTAAGCAATCATTTTGCTAACCTTTCTTCTTCCATTTTGATTGTGCAAACAAAAAATTTGTGATGCCGATTTTGTTTACTTCGCGCGCAACCATTGCCGAATTTTTGACAGCTAAAACGTGATGCTTTTGCAAATGTTGCCACAATTTCACATCGAACGTGATACTTTGCAACACAGCTACTGTGATTGAAACTCGAACAAAGCCCTACTTTGTCTCAAGGTTTCATTTTGTAAAGAAAAAAAACAAATTTTTATTTTTATTATATTTATTTATTTTCTCGACCTTTGTGTTCATATAATTATTAAATTTTTTTAAATAACTTAGTTTAAACTAAAAGAAAAAAATCGTTTTCCTAACTTCACAATTTCTAAGATGTTGCTAATATCCTTGGCTGAGCAGCACGCCCAAATATTGGAGAACAAAAGAACAGACGCGGTTGGTATCGAGGAGAAAAAGAAAGTTTGAGAGCAAATTGATCGCGCTTTTGAGGCCCAGATGGGTGTCAGGCGTGGTTCAAAAAACTAATAGGAGAAGTATGAAAATCTAAAAAGGAAAGCCAGAAAGACTCTAGCTGAAGAGCGAAGGGAATTGTATAAAACTAGTGACGGACATTATCGGAGCTACACAGTTTGTTATCCAATATTTTGGCGTGCTGCTCAGCCAAGGATATTAGCAACGCTTCCTCCGCAGTTGTAAAGTTAGGCAGACGATGTTTTTTTTGGTTTTCTGACGTTTCCATTTCTGTTTTATTTAATTACAACTAATGCAGTAAATTGGTGCTTTTTTAAATCGTAAACAAAACGAAAATCAGCTGTTTTGGCGGTTTTTGCCAATTCACAATGCAACTTTTGTTAAATTATTCACAATGATCGGTCTAGTTGGCGATAACTTAACCAGGCTTTGGTGAAAACGATATTGTCAATTCAGAAAATCAGCGGTTAAGCAATCACCGGTTAGGAATAATTTAACCGGTCTTTATGAAAACGGCCCTTAATGTCTATCAGATTAGAAAGATTTGCCAATAAGTTACATAAATCATTTAATTAATGTCTGTCAGAACAGAAACATATGCCAATAAGTTTTCTTATTATCAAAAAAACATTTGGAATAAAATAAAAGTTGCCTGCTTCTCTTTTTCCAATGACTGTACATTAAATCAAAATATGTTGTATTAATATCAAAATATTCATTCCAAATTTGCGCCTTTCCACCGAAAATACCTCTGGTCATGTATACCTTCTGATAGCTTTTAAAAATGTATACTCATTTACGCATGTCTGGCACTACCTATTACTCGCTGTTAGCCGTCGTCCTCGCTTGCGAATTTGACCAAAAAACAGCTACCGGCTAGTACCGCAAATGACATATATTCGCTTGGTTTGGTTTATTTCTAAAGATTGACATCAGTTACAAAACGCACACTTATAACAATAAGCAAGTATTTACCGCAGTGTGTTCCTTCTCCCTTGGTTGACGACAGCTAACAAATAAGTTGTGCTCTGCCAAAAATGATAGAAACCTGTAGTTGCGCTTGTAGCCAAATTACCATTTTCATGCCACATTTCATACGGTTAGTACCTTGTCAGGCAAACCTTCGTTAATAGAGGACTTAATAACCAATAAGTCTCCAACTAACATTTTTCAGATTATTTTCTATAAAAAGTAGTCATACCTAAATGGACACCCTAAAATAGATTATTTAATACTTTGCATCATAGTTATAAGAGAAGGTATACTTATACGTATCCGATCATATTTACGTTATCGCTCTAATACAATATATATATATTTATATATTTGTTAATATATTTAGCATTTTTTTTACTTAATTTATTTCATATTATAAGTGGATTTGTCTTTGTATACTTTTCGAATGCAGTTTATATCGTAAATTCGAACTTCCGGTTTTGCCCTTTGCTAAATTAGAACATTAGACATTTGCTGTAAACAATAAGATTGATTACACTGACATTTATCCTATTACCCTTTTTGATCTTCAAGAGAATCACGCCATCAGCAATGATTATGCAAAAAAATGGCAAAATTCCGTAATTTTACGGCTAAGCTGAGCCGAGAATTCCGATGTTTCGTCCTCTTTTGATTTTTGACTTCAGACAGTCAAGATCGTGCTCTTTTGATTTTTGACATCAGACAGTCAAGATCGTCCTCTTTTGATTTTTCACTTCGGACCGTGAAGATCGTCCAGTTTTTAATCTTCAAGTCTTAAACCGCTTTTAAGAAAAAAAAAAGTAATTCGTCTTTCAGTTTACAAAAATGTTAATCTTTTAAAATCGCAAACATCTTTACAATAATCGAGTTCTAATAAGGAAATTCGTGAATTTTAAAAACCCTAAAAACGCGCGGTTTTAAAACTTCTGAATAATGAAAATTAATTCCGAAATTGGGAAAGTTCCCAACGTTCAGCGAGCAGCTTCATCATCATCTCCTGGAGACGATTTGCTGCAGATCTGGCAGTGTTTTCTTCATCTTCATCTTCATGCAGCATATGGGCAGGAGAAGCAGCATTTAGTGTTTGAGTTTTGTAGTGAAAACAGGCAGAAAATTTAGTATCAAGAAAAGAATTATAAAGAATATAAAAGTATAAAAAGTTTTATAGAAACTATATGTAATGCCTTAAAAAGTGGTTGAAAAAAACAAAAAAAAAATGTAAAGAAAAGTTTTAAGTTCAAAAAGAATTGTGAGTTAAAACTAAAATAAAAAAAAAAAAAAATGTTTAGTTTGCTCATTTTGGTGAATTATTGTATGTATACTTAAATATAAGGAGTAATTAAATATACATACGTGTATACATACTTATGTATATGGTATACATACAAGGCTTAATATTTATCTTATTTTCATTAAAAAGAGTGAATAACACAAATTCATGAGTTTAAAAATAAATTAAATAAAACCAATTAAGTTTTGGGTTTAAATAAAGTAAAAATTTCTTCATTTGTTCAAAATAAAATTGTTAAGTGATTAGTGTTAAAATTAGTGACATTTTGCATTATTAGACTTGCGAGAAATGACCTACAGTCAGAGAGAGAGAAAAAAAAAATATATATCGCAAGCGACTTTTCGAACGCGATATAAATTGGTAAAATTTTCACCACACCTTAATAACTAAGCAAAGTGGTAATTAAACATGATTAAAAGAAAAGGGAAATTAATATTTGAATTGTATAAAAATCGAAAAACAACAATTGTGATGTGATTTTTCGGTTTCCAGCATATATTTACTTAGTTCCAGGTTTCATGCTGAAAGATCTTTCATCGTTGGAGCTGAAGTGGTAAGTCGATTTTGTTTTTGGCTTATTCTCTCACACTTGTTTTTTTGTGTTAGTGTGATGAGCTAATGAATATACATATTGTTAATTTCTCTTTCGTTTCGTTTTTCTAACTGAGATAAAGTTAGTGTTGCCAGATTGGTATATAAAAAAGGTACCATTATTAATTTTCATTTCTCGTTGCCTTAATAATGTAAAGTAAAACTAAATAAAGATAATAATTGTAATAAACCAACTAAAAAACTAGTTACTATGCGATTAAATTTTATATTAAATTGTTAATGCTTGATTAGCAAAAGCGCATAAGCTGAGAATTGCACAAAGAAGAAATGAATTTTTTTCTGTATATAAACGGTTAGTTAACAAACTAAATAAATAGATTCCTTGTAAGAAATTAAAATATTTAAGTAAAAATCTGAAATTGTTGGTATTTTAAATTTACTTTCAATAGCAATTTCCTATATTATACTAGGATTATTTTTGATAAATTCTACATATTTGTATACCCTAGTTATACGATTCAGAAACAAGAGAAACCCTAGATGAAGAAAGTAGTTAGGAAGCATTATATGGTTTATTTAATAAAAATTGTAAAATTGAAAATTATTGACTCAGTAAACTTTTTATTTTATGGTTCCCATGCCTGATAGTAGCTAAGTGTGGTAAGTTTTAGGGATTTTCAGGTTTGTTTTTGTTTCGTCGGCTTCTTTCTGGAAATCATGGTAGGGTGGGCGATCGTAGCAACAACACCATGCAACATACCCCGTTCGGAAACCCAAGCGACATCAAGAGCCAACGTAGGTATCCTGTTTTCTTTCGACTTTTTTTTGTTTTTCTCCAGCACGTTAATTAAAGTAATTATTCTGTAGTAGTAAGCGAAACCCGAAGGGTAGGAGCAAGAACACCACCCCGTTAGCCGACGAGCAAGAGGCGGATTATAGACGTGCGCCCGCTCTCTACTTTTCGCATACACTGTGCTTTCTACAAAACGTTGCATGCTACAGAAAATAATTATTTTTGGCGCCCAACGTGGGGCTATACAGACAACAGTTCTTTTTGCCGCATAGAGAGGCTTACACATTAATAAGCCAACATACATTTCAATTTATTTTCTTTGGTTGTTTGTGTAGATCCCATTAATTCTCTTTATTTTCGATTTCGATAGAGGTAAAACCAAAAGTGCTAGTTTTCCTTACTCGACTATAACATTTCCCACTATTACCTTTTTCGAATTATACTAGTCGTACAGCATGGTAATGTTCGCTGGAATTGTGACAGATTCGACTTCGGCTGTTAACCAGTACATTTTGTTGCTCATACGCACTGCGGTACTTATTTGCTTGTTAATTGGAATTGCGATTTTTTTTAAATATTAAATATCAGACCATGACAGACAAATGAGATTTGGCGTAGCTTAATTATGTTTTTCTTTTCTTTGTGAATTGAAAGCAATTATCTTTGATAATCGTTGACCACAGACAAGGATCTAAACATTTTTTTTGTGATTTATATGACTAATTTTAGCATTCATTTGGAAGTGTGGATTATTATATTGATGTAATATCTAATCAATGCATACTAAACGTGATCGTATAATCGCTCCACTTTCTAAACGGTCGGAATAGTATATTTTACTTTTATAATCTAACCGACGGCAATACCATTGGGGTTGGATGGTTTTTGGTTTTTATCTTGAAATATCGCAGAAGTATACGAATGGGGGTTGACCACGACTTACTTCTACCAGGCAAATTAACTGGGAACCAGAACTTTATCTTTTTATATTTATCGTATTTTATCTGAAACAAATAGGATTATCGCTATTTACACACGTATGTCTTATACATAATATCTTTTCAGGATTTTTTTTTAAATCACGCTTTGTTATTTAAATTTCGACTTTAAGAAATTCCTTAGAATTTTTTTTTTATCTTTTTTTTACTTTCATAGCAGCGTTGCTGCCACAAGTAAGGAATAGTACCTTTCGATTTTTGTTTTTATATATCTTGCTTTGGTACGGTGCAACATGGCCCTTAGGCATAGTAACGAGGACTTAACCAAGTCCGATGAAAATGGATGGCGCTGTGGAATATGTAACAATTTTAGTAGAAATCTTGCAATATTGCTTAAGACTAGGTGTGATCATGCTTTTCACAAAACTTGTCTAGCTAAATATTTGAAAAGCAACTCCAACTGTCCAATTTGCCATACTAGGGTTGTGTCAGAGATATCTTCTGCTTCTACAACAAATACTCCACATCGTTACGATACTCGTTCTCAGGCTGATCCAGAAAAATCGAAGTCTGAGGACAACGGTATTAAACCAGTGCAGACTATGCAACAGCCTATTATCATACCTGGGCAGACTGATCCAGAACCGGCTCTGACACCTATGCGAGCGGATGACGTAAGCAATATGGTTACCGCTGCAGTTGGTGCTCAGCAGGCTCAAATAATGCAGAGTCTCGATAATTCGATTAATAGCAGAATAGAAGCACAAATAGAGGCAGGTTTTAGGCGTTTAAGCTTACCGTTTCCACCACAGCATCAACCACAACTACCATCTAACTTGAATACCTTGCCAAACGTGGAACAACAAACTCTCGAGCAGTTACTTGGACTTCCGCCCGCAGGCGTACCAAATACAGCTGCTTCAGCTTTTGACCACATACCTAATAGAAATAGTGCAAGGCAAGCAATTAACGAATTATCTTTTAGGCCCGATAAGGTCGGACATATTATCACCAACTGGAAGTTGCGCTTCACGGGTGCGAGTGATTGCATGCCAGTTGAAAATTTTATTTATCGCGTCGAAGCTCTAACTAATCAGACATTAGGCGGTTGTTTTGATATTGTTTGCAGACATGCAAGCTTGCTGTTTGACTCTAAGGGTAGTGATTGGTTTTGGAGGTACCATAAATCTGTCTCGGAAATTCGTTGGTCTGGTTTATGTGAGGCCCTTAGACGTCAGCATAAGGATACCAGGACTGATGTAGACTACAGAGAGAAGATACGTGACAGAAAGCAAAAAGCAAATGAAAGTTTTGATTGCTTTTATGACTCCATAGTTCAAATGACTGATCGCTTAACTCAACGACTATCAGAAAGTACTCTCGTTGAGATTATTAGAAGAAACCTTTTACCGGAAATACAATATGAAATTTTGAATATTCAAGTTTATTCCATTGCTCATTTGCGTGATATCTGCCGGAAACGTGAATTTTTCCTGCAAGACATGCAAAGTCGACAAAACTATAGTAAATCATCGGCAATTCGTAAGCGCGTTTCTGAGGTGCAAGCCAATGTTGACATTGTTACGGACGATGATTTAAGCGAAGTTGAGGATATTTGCGAAATAGCTTTAGTTTGTTGGAATTGCAAGAGGAACGGACACCGATATCAAGATTGTGTTAGCGAGCGTAGGGTTTTCTGCTACGGTTGCGGGGCCACTGATGTGTACAAGCCGAATTGCCCGCGTTGTAACTTTTCAAAACACGGGCAATCGAGTGCAGACAGACCCCAGCGAAAGCTTTGAAACATCAAGGAACAAACACGGATTAATTCCTATTGTTTCTTCAAAACCTTCACTTATCCCAAATGATATATTTTGTTCGCCTAACGCGAACAAACCTTTTCATGTTCGTGCGAAGGAATATGACCTCGCACGTAAACGAATTTTTCATGATTTTTCTAAAACCAGTATAGTAACTAAACCAAAAAGTCGGTCCAGCAAGCGGATAAACACTTTTTGGAAAAATGTTCGCAATAACAGACAAAACTATTGTAAATCATCGGCAATTCGTAAGCGCGTTTCTGAGGTGCAAGCCAATGTTGACATTGTTACGGACGATGATTTAAGCGAAGTTGAGGATATTTGCGAAATAGCTTTAGTTTGTTGGAATTGCAAGAGGAACGGACACCGATATCAAGATTGTGTTAGCGAGCGTAGGGTTTTCTGCTACGGTTGCGGAGCCACTTATGTGTACAAGCCGAATTGCCCGCGTTGTAACTTTTCAAAACACGGGCAATCGAGTGCAGACAGACCCCAGCGAAAGCTTTGAAACATCAAGGAACAAACACGTATTAATTCCTATTGTTTCTTCAAAACCTTCACTTATCCCAAATGATATATTTTGTTCGCCTAACCCGAACAAACCTTTTCATGTTCGTGCGAAGGAATATGACCTCGCACGTAAACGAATTTTTCATGATTTTTCTAAAACCAGTATAGTAACTAAACCAAAAAGTCGGTCCAGCAAGCGGATAAACACTTTTTGGAAAAATGTTCGCAATAACAGAAAACTACTTTTGAGTTCAGTCTTTGATAAGACAAATGACATACGACCATATGCGGAGGTGCAGTTATTTGGCAAAAAAGTTTCCGGTTTGCTAGACACAGGCGCTTCTGTCAGTTGTGTTGGAGCCAAACTTGCAACAAATATTTTAGAAGAAAACGTCCCGATTCAAACATTTACCTCCTTTGTTAAAACTGCTGACGGGAAGTCGCAGAAAGTCCTAGGGTGTATAAAAGCCCAGATTACCTTTCGAGGCGTATCAAAATTAATTTCAATTTTTATTATTCCAATCTTGTCACAAGATTTATATTTGGGTATAGATTTTTGGAAATTATTTGACCTTTTACCTTTTCATTTAAGCGAAATTAATCAGGTTTCCGACGAAGAGCTATTGGCAAAGCATATTTTAACAGAAAATCAAAAGCCGGATTTAGAAAAAGTTATACAATCATTTCCTTCTTTCGCTAAAATTGGTCTTGGTAAAACGCACGTTTTATCGCATGTTATAGACGTTGGGGATGCCAAACCCATTAAACAGCGGCATTTTCCAATGTCGCCTGATATAGAAAAGCTCGTTTATGCAGAGCTGGATAGGATGATTGAATTGGATATAATAGAAGAGTCTGATAGCGCTTGGTCATCACCCATTGTACTTGTAAGGAAGCCAGGTAAAGTTCGATTGTGCTTGGATAGTAAGAAGGTAAACAGTGTTACAATGAAAGACGCGTACCCGTTGCCTAACATTGAGGGTATTTTAAGCAGGCTACCAAAGGCTGAGTTTATAACGAGTTTAGATTTAAAGGATGCCTTTTGGCAGATCCCTTTGGATCCAAAGTCTAGGGATAAAACAGCCTTTATCGTGCCAGGTAGACCGTTCTACCATTATGCCATTCGGCCTCTGCAATGCTCCTCAAACAATGTCCCGTTTGATGGATAAAGTCATACCATGTCATCTTAGGACCGAGGTATTCGTGTACTTGGATGACCTTCTCATCATTTCTGAAAGTTTCGAAAAACACTTGGAAGTGCTTCGCATAGTTGCTCGGCGTATCAAAGAAGCAGGGTTAACTATCAATATAGAAAAAAGTCGCTTTTGCCATCGGGAAGTACGTTATTTAGGTCATATAGTAGGAAAAGGGATCATAAGAACCGATCCTGAGAAAGTAGCTGCCATCAGATTTTCCAATCCCGAGGTCTGTTAAACAAGTCAGACGATTTTTAGGTATGTCTGGGTGGTATCGAAACTTTGTTAAGAACTACGCAGCGGTCACGACTCCGCTTACCGATTTATTGAAGACCAACCGCAAATTTACTTGGTCCGATGAGGCTCAAAAGGCATTTGATGAATTAAAGGCCATATTGAGCACTGCTCTTGTTCTTCATAGTCCTGACTTTAGTAAACCATTCTATATCCATTGTGATGCTAGCTCGACAGGCGTAGGAAGTGTGCTAGTCCAAAAGAATGAGGATGGCGAAGAATACCCTGTCGCTTTCATGTCCAAGAAATTGAACAATGCGCAAAGGAAATACTCGGAAACGGAGCAAGAGTGCCTGACAGCGATGCTGAGTGTAAAAAAGTTTCGCCCTTACATTGAAGGTCACGAATTTACTATTATTACGGATCATGCATCCTTAAAATGGCTAATGTCTCAAACGGATTTGAGTACGCGACTAGCGCGTTGGGCTCTCAAGCTTCAAGGATATTCCTTTAGAATTGAGCACAGACGTGGTAGTCAAAATGTGGTACCAGATGCGCTATCCAGAGTGAATACTGAGGATCTATCATCTCTGGAAGCTGGGGTTTTTGTTGACTTAGGTTATTCATATTTTAAAGCAGACGACTACATTGAGCTAAAGGAAAAAGTACTTAAGAATAGTGAGAAGTTACCGGATGTAAAAGTGATTGACGAATATGTTTACAGGCGGACTGAACATTCAACGGGAGAGCAATTGCACGATGATATGGTATGGAAATTGTGGATACCTAAAGGTCTAATTCCTGATATTTTATATAAAGCGCACGATGCTCATTTATCTTCTCATTGCGGCATTAATAAAACCGTGGAAAAAAATACGGCGATATTATTATTGGCCAGGGCTCGTGAATAATGTCAAAACGTACATAAATGCGTGCGAGAAATGCAAATGTCCGAAACAGCCAAATTACGTGTTAAGACCGCCCATGGGTAAAACTATCGATTCACAACGAACTTTTCAAAAATTATATGTCAATTTTTTAGGTCCCTATCCGCGCTCTAGATCGGGAAATATTGGAATTTTTGTGGTCTTGGATCACTTTTCTAAATACGTTTTCTTAAAGCCGGTTAAAAAGTTTTCTGCCGATATTGTTTGTAAATATCTAAAAGAAGAAATATTCCATGCTGTTGGTGTGCCCGAGTCGATTGTTTCAGACAACGGAACACAGTTCAAGTCCCATGTCTTTAACAGTTTGCTACAAAAATACGGCGTAAACCACATTTATACAGCTGTACACTCACCACAAGCAAATGCTTCAGAGCGAGTGAACAGATCGGTCATTGCAGCTATCAAGTCATATGTCGATAGTGACCAGAAAAACTGGGATCAGTATCTTAGTAGTATTTGTTGTGCCTTACGTTCGGCCATACATTCAGCCATAGGTACTTCTCCTTACTTCATGGCATTTGGTCAGCATATGGTAACAAACGGTTCTACCTATATACGAAACTTGCGCATGTTGGAGGATCGCACTGTTAGTTTTAACCAGCAAGACACAATTGACATAATTAGGAAAAAGGCAGCTGAATGCATGAAAAAACAATTTAACCGAAACGAACAGTCTTATAACTTACGTTCACGAGTTGTAACATATGAGGTAGGTCAGGAAATCTACAGAAGAAATTTCAAACAAAGTAATTTTGAACAGGGCTATAATGCGAAATTAGCACCGTCATTTGTTAAAGCTCGAATACGTAAGAAATCTGGCAACTGCTATTACCAGCTAGAAGATTTACAGGGTCGTTTGATTGGCACTTACCATGCCAAAGATTTGCGGCAATAGTTATTACCTAGGTATAGGCTACAAGCGGGTATCAGCTTCCGTGCATTACGCCCGAACCTGATTTTGGCAGAAATGTAGTTGCGCTTGTAGCCAAATTACCATTTTCATGCCACATTTTATACGGTTAGTACCTTGTCAGGTAAACCTTCGTTAATAGAGGACTTAATAACCAATAAGTCTCCAACTAACATTTTTCAGATTTTTTTCTATAAAAAGTAGTCATACCTAAATGGACACCCTAAAATAGATTATTTAATACTTTGCATCATAGTTATAAAAGAAGGTATATTTATACGTATCCGATCATATTTACGTTATCGCTCTAGTACAATATATATATATTTATATATTTGTTAATATATTTTGCATTTTTTTTACTTAATTTATTTCATATTATAAGTGGATTTGTCTTTGTATACTTTTCGAATGCAGTTTATATCGTAAATTCGAACTTCCGGTTTTGCCCTTTGCTAAATTAGAACATTAGACATTTGCTGTAAACAATAAGATTGATTACACTGACATTTATCCTATTACCCTTTTTGATCTTTAAGAGAATCACGCCATCAGCAATGATTATGCAAAAAAATGGCAAAATTCCGTAATTTTACGGCTAAGCTGAGCCGAGAATTCCGATGTTTCGTCCTCTTTTGATTTTTGACTTCAGACAGTCAAGATCGTGCTCTTTAGATTTTTGACTTCAGACAGTCAAGATCGTCCTCTTTTGATTTTTCACTTCGGACCGTGAAGATCGTCCAGTTTTTAATCTTCAAGTCTTAAACCGCTTTTAAGAAAAAAAAAAGTTATTCGTCTTTCAGTTTACAAAAATGTTAGTCTTTTAAAATCGCAAATATCTTTACAATAATCGAGTTCTAATAAGGAAATTCGTGAATTTTAAAAACCCTAAAAACGCGCGGTTTTAAAACTTCTGAATAATGAAAATTAATTCCGAAATTGGGAAAGTTCCCAACGTTCAGCGAGCAGCTTCATCATCATCTCCTGGAGACGATTTGCTGCAGATCTGGCAGTGTTTTCTTCATCTTCATCTTCATGCAGCATATGGGCAGGAGAACCAGCATTTAGTGTTTGAGTTTTGTAGTGAAAACAGGCAGAAAATTTAGTATCAAGAAAAGAATTATAAAGAATATAAAAGTATAAAAAGTTTTATAGAAACTATATGTAATGCCTTAAAAAGTGGTTGAAAAAAACAAAAAAAAAATGTAAAGAAAAGTTTTAAGTTTAAAAAGAATTGTGAGTTAAAACTAAAATAAAAAAAAAAGAAATGTTTAGTTTGCTCATTTTGGTGAATTATTGTATGTATACTTAAATATAAGGAGTAATTAAATATACATACGTGTATACATACTTATGTATATGGTATACATACAAGGCTTAATATTTATCTTATTTTCATTAAAAAGAGTGAATAACACAAATTCATGAGTTTAAAAATAAATTAAATAAAACCAATTAAGTTTTGGGTTTAAATAAAGTAAAAATTTCTTCATTTGTTCAAAATAAAATTGTTAAGTGATTAGTGTTAAAATTAGTGACATTTTGCATTATTAGACTTGCGAGAAATGACCTACAATCAGAGAGAGAGAAAAAAAAATATATATCGCAAGCGACTTTTCGAACGCGATATAAATTGGTAAAATTTTCACCACACCTTAATAACTAAGCAAAGTGGTAATTAAACATGATTAAAAGAAAAGGGAAATTAATATTTGAATTGTATAAAAATCGAAAAACAACAATTGTGATGTGATTTTTCGGTTTCCAGCATATATTTACTTAGTTCCAGGTTTCATGCTGAAAGATCTTTCATCGTTGGAGCTGAAGTGGTAAGTCGATTTTGTTTTTGGCTTATTCTCTCACACTTGTTTTTTTGTGTTAGTGTGATGAGCTAATGAATATACATATTGTTAATTTCTCTTTCGTTTCGTTTTTCTAACTGAGATAAAGTTAGTGTTGCCAGATTGGTATATAAAAAAGGTACCATTATTAATTTTCATTTCTCGTTGCCTTAATAATGTAAAGTAAAACTAAATAAAGATAATAATTGTAATAAACCAACTAAAAAACTAGTTATTATGCGAGTAAATTTTATATTAAATTGTTAATGCTTGATTAGCAAAAGCGCATAAGCTGAGAATTGCACAAAGAAGAAATGAATTTTTTGTTCAGTATATAAACGGTTAGTTAACAAACTAAATAAATAGAGTCCTTGTAAGAAATAAATTAATAGATTCCTTGTAAGAAATTAAAAATTTTTGGTATTTTAAATTTACTTTCAATAGCAATTTCCTATATTATACTAGGATTATTTTTGATAAATTCTATTTGCATACCCTAGTTATACGATTCAGAAACAAGAGAAACCCTAGATGAAGAAAGTAGTTAGGAAGCATTTCTCATGTGAACAAGCACACACACCACAATCTACCCATACATATGCAGATACATGAGTCAAATTTTTTCATCACTATCAACTCGATATAAACAACGCGCCATTTTGCAAAAATATTCTTGCCATAAATTTGTAAAAAATTTTATTTTGATATACAGCGGCTAATAATTAACTAAAACAAATAAATAAAGTGAGTATAAAATATATAAAAATAGCAGTTAAAAAAATAAATAAGCCTAATGCCATTTCCGAACAATTTCAACAGCTTGTGGACCCAGAAGAAGTAAATAAGTGCTCCAATGATAGCATGTCGAAAGGATTGCTGAAAAATCAAAAAACTATTCTGGAAGCCCTAAAAACAATTTCTAATAACGTATGTACACCAATCAAAATATAATCGTTATCAGCCGTGAAAAGGTGAAGTCTTTTGGGTAATTCTATACGACAGCACGTAACTGCTAATATACGTCCAAAAATCTCGGGAAAGATATCAAACGACGCGTTTTGACCTCTGTATCAATAATCCGAAAGCGGAAATTAAATAATTTGTTTCAGTGAAAAGTTGTTAGCAAAAAACCCAAAAATGGCCAGGTTCGATTCCAAATAGGGGGCTTGATCCAATTTATTTATTTGCAGAACACCTTTCTGCGTAGGCGGATTTCGGCCGCGCTTCAAAAAAAATAACCCTTAGCCGGTCAAACTTCGGCTAAGCGGTCCACAATATTTCTGGGCAGAACACATTTCTGCACTTTTCGGTACACCCTAATCTGTGATTACAGCAACCACATGAAAATGACAGAAAATTTTCAACTTTAATTGAAAATATCTCTGAACAGACATAAAATATCGAATTTCCGCTTTCGGATTATTGATACGAAGGTTAAAACCCGTCGTTTGATACCTTTCCCGATATTTTTGGACGTATATTAGCAGTTACGTGCTGTCGTATAGAATTACCGTCTTTTGTTTAGTTATGCAGATTGCAAATGCGTCGAAATTGACCGCTATGAACTTCGAAATTTTTCAACAATGGGCTAAGCACCTTTTCACGTTTAGCTGATCATTTTGATTATATCCCAGTGGGAAAAGTTAATGCATTACCTTTTTATCAACGAAAAGAAGCATGAAGCAGTAATCAATTAAAAGATCTTTGAAAAAGCAAGCGAATGTATAAAATCTAATGTCTGTTTTAAGGTTTCTTATGTTATATACATTACTTTCCTATGACATCGCTGTAGAAAAATTTATGCTTGTTTTCGTTCATAGCTTACATTGCCAAACATTACTTTATTAACATTTATAACATTGCTTCATGGTTCTTTTCATTGATGAAAAAGGTAAAATCCACTTTCCCATTGGGATGTAAACCTACTATTGCTACAACTGTTGTACGATTCGTTTATTTTTAGCAAGTAAAGATATCAACGCACATATCAGAGCTGGAAACAAAAGTTGTATCACTCCAAACAAATGTAACTGTTATTTGAAGCTGTTTTACACGAGTCGATTTTTTTACGTTCAACCAAAGTTAATCTCTTTAAGCCTCTACATTTTGTTATATTAAATCCAACACCTTTGAGCGATTCGTTGTATTATAGAAAATGTATAGTTAAGTAATTTTGCCCAGTACGAATTTTAACAGATATTATATAATTTTCAAATATGCAGTTTTACGATCCATTAAGTTTTAGTCTTTAAAGGTGCAATGTGTTTGGTGTGTATAATTACACTGAAGAAAACAATTTTATTGTTTTTTATACAACTACGTAGGTCAATCTTTGCGTTGAAATCACCTATAAACCTTGTACTGAACGAAATTGTTTAACCATAATATAGCATAAAACCAATCGTATATTTATAGCCGCAATTAAAACTCAGCTCTGTATCTTGAATGAAATGAATAAAACATATCAATATGAGTGCGGCTATTAATATGCGATGGGGTATAGTAACTTCATGGTTTCCAACTTAAGCTAACTTTTTTTTGAATATTTTACAGTCAATTGAACCAGCGGACTTTCTGGCTCAAACAAAAGCTGTCCGGGAGATAAAGGTCCTAGTCACAAATGTTGAGAAGGAAGTTTGTCGCATGACAGGCGAGCAAGTAAATAAAATACTCACCGAAATCACTAGCATGCTACCCTGCTCTGCATGCATAGATGTAATGATCCTGGAAGAAAAACTTTAAATTAAGGAATATTTAAAAGCAATGGTATGACTTGAGGGTAACTTTTCTCGAATATCTCAATTTTTTAACAAAATGTCATTAAATAGACTTCATATGTTTATAAGGGCAAAAAGGTGTCAAACGATTTAAGCGGCGTTTTCAAGAAACGTTTTACTGATAGTTCGTTGATGGACTTCAATTGGAATGGGTCATTCGAAAAAAAATCGTTAAAGGAATTAACATTATTTGAAAATGTTTTGCGTGGTATAAACAACACGTTATATATGTAACGCAATTTTTCACTGATTACATTCTTCCATGTCGATTTTCATAACATGACCTCAAAGGAATTCGAGGATGCAGTCAGAAAGGAGCTGCGTAATAGTCACCATCGTGACATATGATTCTAAGAAAACCCGGACAAATTTAAACAATACGATATAATTTATGCACCCAAAACAAAGGATAATAATCAAGCTTATATTTATTGAAAATAAATTTAATTTAAAAGCAATCTAAAAACACCTAAAGTACAAATTAAACAAATTAAAAAAAACGCTACAAGCACAATACACCTTGTAAAAATATAATAAGGGTTTTCGTTTAAAGTCTTATATGCCTCGTAAATGATGTAAAACTCGTATTCCTGTCATTTTTCATACAAGTTTACGAGGTTTACACTGTATGGGAGCTTTACGAGGTATATAAGACTTTAAATGAATACCATGAATATCTTAAAATAACCTAAAGATCTCCATACATGAAATGTAAATCTATTTTATTTTAAAAAATGGTAGACTACAAAACGATGTTACAAAGACGATAAAAACAAATGAATTTCCGTTGTAATCCAATTAATAAAATGAATGTTCAGAATTTTTTGGAGTATGAAGTTTTGTTGCGTATTTCATTTTAGTATAACAAGGTGCTTATCTTAAGCCTGTAAAAAATTTTGCTGGTTTTTGGCAATTTTTGTTTTGACAAGCTTAAGCACTTTTTCCATATAAAAAAAAATCTAAGAAATCATGAATTTTGCAAACATGTCTAAAACAAAATTTAGAGTTTTTGCGATGAATCTTAATACATAGTTTTTGACAAAATTACTTTAAATACATACAGGATTGAATAACACAAATGTCTAATTTAAAAACAATTTTCTTTATTAATAATATGAACTATTATTTAAAACCTTGTTTGATAGTTTTAAAATTTATTTTTTGTAAAATGTAATTGCAATATATGCATATAAATAAATGCAAAATATAATTAATTATTTATTTTATTACTAAAATGGAAGCCTTTTTTATTTGATTTCTTGGATCATAAGATCTGAAGGATTTACACATCAAGCGTGAGTAAACAGGTCTTAATGAGTATTATATCAGATATGATGGTAAGATCTTAGCACATTTTTTATAAGAGCTGATTGGATTGGGTAAGGTGAGTGAGTAGGACACGCGTATAGGCAAAAACCATAGGTTGAAAAGAGTTGCAAGACTCACACGTACAGGAATGTTTTGATAAGATTCTTCAGGTACGCCAAAGAAATCTTATCAAAATTCTGATGCCGTTTCGCTTCAGCCCTGAATATCAGATGATTTGTCACTGGCGTATTTAATGGTTTTAAGCGTATAACTATAAGCAAATCGGGTAAGTTTTGTATGTTTTCTTATATAAAATTTGCAACTTTGAATGCAAATTTCTCATAAAATATAACCCGCCGCTAATTTCGGTCTTTAATTTTGTGATTTTGAGGACCCCTCTACCCTTCTAAAAAAAAAAATTCGTAATATTCCCTGTTTCAACGTTATTGTGAGTTAAAAACGGATTACGATTGCAATTAAACCCTTTTTTTGTTTGGTGGATTTCCTTTATTTTTTCTGATTTGGTCATTTTATCCAACCTTCTCGTTTTCACTGTCACCGGAAGAAGAAGGAAAAAATGAGCCAACGTGAAGTTGGCTGCATTTCCGATCACAAGTGACATTTACCAGCTGTCAGAAAAGCATGGTATAATGAAAAGGCAGGGTGACATTACAATAAGAACATTACATCTCGGCCAATCTGACTTCTTGATTGACCTCAATCAATTTAAAATTTATTTGGGTAGTGTGGTCTTAAGCTGTTGATGACTGTGGAGATTCGGTTGCAATGTTTGTTGGCAAACACCACTTTCAAATTTTAATTGCTTCAACAATGCCGTCGTATGGTAAATGTGTCAGTTGGCAATTTTCTATATCTTTTACAACATAGCGGTCGTTGGGCAACACTTTATGTATGACATATGGACCCCTATATCTCTGAATAAGTTTCTTGTTAGTGCCGACCGTTGTGTCTACGTGTTTAATTACAACAAAATCCCCTATCGAATATGATTTTGCGGGTACACTGTGTCTGAAAAAGTATTGATGATTGTACTCTTGCGATCGTTCTATATTACCTACTGCGCTTTGTCTAATCCCATCAAGGTCCCTAGTAGTTTTAGTGGACAGCTTATCTTCTAAAAGTTCCGAAAGTTCATCGACAATACATCCCCGTTGAGTTACCCCAAATAGCAGTTCACTTGGAGCATATTTCGTTCTGGAGTGGACACTGTTGTTCATAGCGTGTTCTATCTGAGACAAATGTGAAGTCCAGTTAGCATGTTCGGTGGATTCAGTAAGTTTACTCAACATGGTCTTTAGAACGCGATTCACCCTCTCGACCTGGCCATTGGCCTGTAGCGATGCTACAGCTACCTTAACATGGCCTACATTCCTCTTTGACAGATAGTCACTAAATTCTACAGAGGTGAAACAAGTACCTCGGTCGGTTATGAGGCGTCTGGGGCGGCTGTAATAACTGAAGTATTTATCTAGAGAACAGCACACCTCTTTAGTACTTGTAGAATTTACGGGGTACAACCTGACAAACTTCGTGAAAGCATCGATAACAACGAGTATGTGCTTGCGTTTCGATTTAATTGCCGGTAAAGGGCCAAAGTGATCCAAATGCAGGGTGTCAAATGGTATGGGCTTTTTGGGTATATTAAACATATTATGCTCATCGGCACGAGCTGGTGCAGAGTAGACAATGCATTTTATACAATTTTTAATAAAGTTTTTTATCTTATCTTTCATATTTTCGAACCAATAAGTTTTACGTATCTGATTATAGCACTTCTCTGTACCTAAGTGACCGATTTTCTCATGTATTGTACGAATTACGTTCATCTGCATCTCTGTGGGAACGCAGAGCATAAACTTCTCGCCTATTTTGCGACATACCAAACCGTCTACGTGTTCATATCCCGCGACCATGCCCTTCTCTAACTTATTCATAAGCGCCTTGAGCTTCTCATCTCTGTTCTGTGCGATCTGGATCTGAATGTCTATATCGTCCAAATCTATGACAGCAATTTGCTCATATTCGCTTTTATATTCACTATTACCTATATGGTTCGACATAGACTGAGGTTTTATAGTGTGGGACTTCGGGTGACTCGTAATATCAACTGCTTTATAGTTTAGTATAGAATTGGTACCCTCGTATTCTTTTCCTGACACTGGGATCCTGCTGAGGGCATCTACGTGGCCAAGGCTAGTTCCGCTCCTATGCTGTACAGAGTAGTCAAAGTTTTCAAATTCTAGCGCCCATCTGGCGATTCGGGGGTTAATTTGTTTTTTGTTTAGGGTCATGGTTAGCAAATTACAGTCCGTGATAATTTTGAATGGGACACCCTCTAAGTATATTCTGAATCTGCGAAGGGCATAAATGATTGACAAGGTCTCCAGCTCGAAGCTATGATACCTTGATTCGGCCGGTGTAGTTGTCTTCGAAAAATATGCAATTGGGTGGAATTTTCCATCATCCTGCTTTTGTAGTAGAACTGACCCAAACCCTAGGCTGCTTGCATCACAATGAAGTTGGGTTTCACGATTGCGGTCATAAATGGCCAACAACGGTGCACTAACTAAAATTTTCTTTAAATCCCTAAAGGCTTTCAGGCAGTATTCCGAGAAACTGAATTCGGTATCTTTGCGTAATAAATCCAAAAGTGGCTTTGCAATCTTTGAAAAGGATGGCACGAATTTTCGGAAGTAGGAAAACAGACCAATGCAGGAACGAAGCTCTTTTTGATTCCTTGGGATTGGATAATTCGCAATTGCTTTAATGTGAGACTCTGCAGGTTGTATTCCTGACGAGGTAACCCGATAGCCTAAATACTCAACTACATTGTAACAAAACTTGCACTTCCTAAGCTTTAGTTCCAGATTTTTCTCATAAATTCTCCTCAGCACTTTCCTCAGGGTTTTGATATGGTCTTCCAGGTCACGGGAAGCGATTAATATATCATCAATATACACACATATTTCCTTTGCATCGATCAGATCCCGAAAGATATTATAAACAAATCTCTGAAAATTGGCTGGTGCGTTCTTAAGCCCGAATGGCATCCTAAGATACTCGAATTGGCCGTGTGGCGTCACGAAAGAAGTCAGCGGGATAGAGCTCTCCTCCATCGCCAGTTGATTAAACCCATCCTTTAAGTCAAGAAGTGTAAACCACTTCTTCCCTGACATATAATCAATGCAGTCTTCTATTAGAGGTAGCGGGAAATTATCCCGAATTGTTTTCTTATTTAGAGCCCTATAATCTATACACATACGGGTTTCACCACTCTTTTTCTTCACCAATGGCCGAAGTATAGGGAGAGCTACTCGGGCGTATTACCTGACGTTCAAGGAGATCATCGGTGATCCTTTGCACCTCTTCTTTATCTTTGAAAGACAATCGTCTCGGCAGGCAAAAAACGGGGTATTATCAATCGTACGGATGGTCATTTTATAGTCATAGGGTTTCTTATCAATCGAGGTGGGAGACAGATAATTGCTATTCAAGATCTGCTTTACAGTATCGCGTTCACATTTATTTAAGCCTGGTCCTATATCAAACCCTGACTGGACTACACTTTCATAGATAGCGCCTATATCCTTCACTGCTAAATCAAACAAATCATTTTCGTTGTCTGAACGATCTTTCAATTTTCCTAAGTCCCTTTTCATAAAGCGCTTCTGATCACGGTTCCCGTACACGGCATTGTTCCCATTATCCCGATAATCGCACACTTTTCCTAAGTCTCTTTTCTCATCGCACTTCTGACCATATTTCTCACATAACTTGTCTAAAATTTTCCTATCATCAACCGATACTTTACCACAATTATCAACACCTTCATAAATAATCGAATCAGATGCATAAGGTTTACATTTCTCTTTATTAAATTCAGAATTTGGGTGATTTATTTTTATTAAACGAATATTAAATGCTGTCAAAAAGTTTTGACCAAGAATTAATGGTATGGTTAATGTTTCATCTGGAACCACAATTATGCTTATGTTTTTAGTAGTTTCACGAAATTTTACTGCACAAAGTATAGTGCCATATGAATGGATTCTGCTTTTACCGACTCCAACGAAATTAGTAGGTTTTGAGATATTTGGAAGTTTCACGAATCGTTCAGCAATCGATTTTCGTATGATACTAATTGAACTGCCAGAATCGAAAAGAGAAATAATATTTGTAAACCCCGACCATCTACTTCGATTTTTCCCATAAAAGGCCACACTTACCTCTTGCTTAGATTCTAGATAATCATAATCTTCTGGCTCTTCTTCGTTGGGCAATCGCGGTGCATGTGTCCAAGCTGGTGACATGTGAAGCACGAACCTGGTGGCCGTTGTGGTTTTGGGCAATTGCTTTGGTACTGCTCGTAGCGTGAGCAATTAAAACATCGCACAGCCGAGAGATCTTCCGATGTAGTCGCTTTTGCTGCAGTACATGCTGCAGTAGTGTTCGATGGTTTACGTATCATAACATTTTTCCGCTGCTGTTCGTATCGTTCCATTCGTCGGATTAAGTCATTGACCGTGTTAGCGCCATATAGAATGCTTATGTTGCTGCTATGATCCGGGATCCCATCTATGACCATGTCGACTAATTCCTGCTCTGCTATATCCGATTGTGCGGCGATTGACTGCATCGCAACAACTTAAGTCACGGAATATTCCGATGGTTGTAATTTTCGTGATCGTAGCTGGCGATAAACTTCTTGCCTGGAGCAGTTGCGTTTGAGCATGACGCATAGCTGCGTTTTCAATGTTGAATAATCTGCGAGGCCTTGATTTAGCACAAACTTTTTGGCTGTGCCAGACATACACCGCCTCAGGGCTAAACACTTGTGCCTCTCATTGAAATTGTTAGCGCCAGCGTAGTCTTCAAAAAGTAAAAACCACTTGTAAACATCGTAGTGGTTGTCACCGCTGAATTTCGGGACTGCTGCATCAAGTTCATCAAAATGTATGAATTTACGAAGGCGCACATCGGAATATATGTCTGGTTGTGGCACTTGAGCTTGCAGCTCTGCTAATTCCCGCTTAGGTTTTAAAATTTTCAGCTGT
This sequence comes from Merzomyia westermanni, assembly GCA_949987695.1. Classification (NCBI taxonomy): domain Eukaryota; kingdom Metazoa; phylum Arthropoda; class Insecta; order Diptera; family Tephritidae; genus Merzomyia; species Merzomyia westermanni. The sequence continues at coordinate 79,227,646 of OX465289.1, forward strand.
TCCTGAAGGTGATTTACTTCCTCAGAAGGCGACATATGATATGTATCGTAGCAAACAGCGGCATTGACAACGGACACTGAAACGCCTGGGTTGGCACGGTCGGCGTTGAGCATAAGTGTACCACCACCACCGTCAATTTCAGATCTGGCGGCTATAGTACTCATATTAGTCGCAGCGACGGCAGTAGCATTGGTGGCGAGAGCGTCGGAATTAGTATTGGTAGCGACAGCGGAGTTGGAATTGGTAGTGGCAGCAGCGGCGGTGGTTGTAGCGACAGCGGTGGTTGTTATGGCAGCAGCGGCGGAATTGGAATTGATGGTGGCAACGGTGGTCATTGTTGCGACAGCGGTGGAACTGGTAGTGGCGGCAGTTTGAACGGAGGTGGCAGAAGCATTAGGTGCACAAGGAGGACTGTATATGAGAGCAGCAGTTGGATTTAGCACGTCTGCAACTTTTTTGCCACCTTTATTAATTGTAGTGGTGTTCCCGTTTTCACCAGAGCGACCGCTGACTGTTGCTTTCATTGTGGCCCGTGTGTTATGCATGACTTTTTAGGTTAAAGTTTCTTCTTCCAGAACGTAATTAAAACTTTTGTTGAGAATGCCGAAATATTATTGTGGGAGCAAGATAGGATCACCCCACACCTGAAGATGCAATTAAACCCTTTTTATGTTTGGTGGATTTCCTTTATTTTTTCTGATTTGGTCTTTTTATCCAACCTTCTCGTTTTCACTGTCACCGGAAGAAGAAGGAAAAAATGAGCCAACGTGAAGTTGGCTGCATTTCCGATCACAAGTGACATTTACCAGCTGTCAGAAAAGCATGGTATAATGAAAAGGCAGGGTGACATTACAATAAGAACATTACATCTCGGCCAATCTGACTTCTTGATTGACCTCAATCAATTTAAAATTTATTTGGGTAGTGTGGTCTTAAGCTGTTGATGACTGTGGAGATTCGGTTGCAATGTTTGTTGGCAAACACCACTTTCCAATTTTAATTGCTTCAACAATGCCGTCGTATGGTAAATGTGTCAGTTGGCAATTTTCTATATCTTTTACAACATAGCGGTCGTTGGGCAACACTTTATGTATGACATATGGACCCCTATATCTCTGAATAAGTTTCTTGTTAGTGCCGACCGTTGTGTCTACGTGTTTAATTACAACAAAATCCCCTATCGAATATGATTTTGCGGGTACACTGTGTCTGAAAAAGTATTGATGATTGTACTCTTGCGATCGTTCTATATTACCTACTGCGCTTTGTCTAATCCCATCAAGGTCCCTAGTAGTTTTAGTGGACAGCTTATCTTCTAAAAGTTCCGAAAGTTCATCGACAATACATCCCCGTTGAGTTACCCCAAATAGCAGTTCACTTGGAGCATATTTCGTTCTGGAGTGGACACTGTTGTTCATAGCGTGTTCTATCTGAGACAAATGTGAAGTCCAGTTAGCATGTTCGGTGGATTCAGTAAGTTTACTCAACGTGGTCTTTAGAACGCGATTCACCCTCTCGACCTGGCCATTGGCCTGTAGCGATGCTACAGCTACCTTAACATGGCCTACATTCCTCTTTGACAGATAGTCACTAAATTCTACAGAGGTGAAACAAGTACCTCGGTCGGTTATGAGGCGTCTGGGGCGGCTGTAATAACTGAAGTATTTATCTAGAGAACAGCACACCTCTTTAGTACTTGTAGAATTTACGGGGTACAACCTGACAAACTTCGTGAAAGCATCGATAACAACGAGTATGTGCTTGCGTTTCGATTTAATTGCCGGTAAAGGGCCAAAGTGATCCAAATGCAGGGTGTCAAATGGTATGGGCTTTTTGGGTATATTAAACATATTATGCTCATCGGCACGAGCTGGTGCAGAGTAGACAATGCATTTTATACAATTTTTAATAAAGTTTTTTATCTTATCTTTCATATTTTCAAACCAATAAGTTTTACGTATCTGATTATAGCACTTCTCTGTACCTAAGTGACCGATTTTCTCATGTATTGTACGAATTACGTTCATCTGCATCTCTGTGGGAACGCAGAGCATAAACTTCTCGCCTATTTTGCGACATACCAAACCGTCTACGTGTTCATATCCCGCGACCATGCCCTTCTCTAACTTATTCATAAGCGCCTTGAGCTTCTCATCTCTGTTCTGTGCGATCTGGATCTGAATGTCTATATCGTCCAAATCTATGACAGCAATTTGCTCATATTCGCTTTTATATTCACTATTACCTATATGGTTCGACATAGACTGAGGTTTTATAGTGTGGGACTTCGGGTGACTCGTAATATCAACTGCTTTATAGTTTAGTATAGAGTTGGTACCCTCGTATTCTTTTCCTGACACTGGGATCCTGCTGAGGGCATCTACGTGGCCGAGGCTAGTTCCGCTCCTATGCTGTACAGAATAGTCAAAGTTTTCAAATTCTAGCGCCCATCTGGCGATTCGGGGGTTAATTTGTTTTTTGTTTAGGGTCATGGTTAGCGAATTACAGTCCGTGATAATTTTGAATGGGACACCCTCTAAGTATATTCTGAATCTGCGAAGGGCATAAATGATTGACAAGGTCTCCAGCTCGAAGCTATGATACCTTGATTCGGCCGGTGTAGTTGTCTTCGAAAAATATGCAATTGGGTGGAATTTTCCATCATCCTGCTTTTGTAGTAGAACTGACCCAACCCCTAGGCTGCTTGCATCACAATGAAGTTGGGTTTCACGATTGCGGTCATAAATGGCCAACAACGGTGCACTAACTAAAATTTTCTTTAAATCCCTAAAGGCTTTCAGGCAGTATTCCGAGAAACTGAATTCGGTATCTTTGCGTAATAAATCCAAAAGTGACTTTGCAATCTTTGAAAAGGATGGCACGAATTTTCGGAAGTAGGAAAACAGACCAATGCAGGAACGAAGCTCTTTTTGATTCCTTGGGATTGGATAATTCGCAATTGCTTTAATGTGAGACTCTGCAGGTTGTATTCCTGACGAGGAAACCCGATAGCCTAAATACTCAACTACATTGTAACAAAACTTGCACTTCCTAAGCTTTAGTTCCAGATTTTTCTCATAAATTCTCCTCAGCACTTTCCTCAGGGTTTTGATATGGTCTTCCAGGTCACGGGAAGCGATTAATATATCATCAATATACACACATATTTCCTTTGCATCGATCAGATCCCGAAAGATATTATAAACAAATCTCTGAAAATTGGCTGGTGCATTCTTAAGCCCGAATGGCATCCTAAGATACTCGAATTGCCCGTGTGGCGTCACGAAAGAAGTCAGCGGGATAGAGCTCTCCTCCATCGCCAGTTGATTAAACCCATCCTTTAAGTCAAGAAGTGTAAACCACTTCTTCCCTGACATATAATCAATGCAGTCTTCTATTAGAGGTAGCGGGAAATTATCCCGAATTGTTTTCTTATTTAGAGCCCTATAATCTATACACATACGGGTTTCACCACTCTTTTTCTTCACCAATGGCCGAAGCATAGGGAGAGCTACTCGGGCGTATTACCTGACGTTCAGGGAGATCATCGGTGATCCTTTGCACCTCTTCTTTATCTTTGAAAGACAATCGCCTCGGCAGGCAAAAAACGGGGTATTATCAATCGTACAGATGGTCATTTTATAGTCATAGGGTTTCTTATCAATCGAGGTGGGAGACAGATAATTGCAATTCAAGATCTGCTTTACAGTATCGCGTTCACATTTATTTAAGCCTGGTCCTATATCAAACCCTGACTGGACTACACTTTCATAGATAGCGCCTATATCCTTCACTGCTAAATCAAACAAATCATTTTCGTTGTCTGAACGATCTTTCAATTTTCCTAAGTCCCTTTTCATAAAGCGCTTCTGATCACGGTTCCCGTACACGGCATTGTTCCCATTATCCCGATAATCGCACACTTTTCCTAAGTCTCTTTTCTCATCGCACTTCTGACCATATTTCTCACATAACTTGTCTAAAATTTTCCTATCATCAACCGATACTTTACCACAATTATCAACACCTTCATAAATAATCGAATCAGATGCATAAGGTTTACATTTCTCTTTATTAAATTCAGAATTTGGGTGATTTATTTTTATTAAACGAATATTAAATGCTGTCAAAAAGTTTTGACCAAGAATTAATGGTATGGTTAATGTTTCATCTGGAACCACAATTATGCTTATGTTTTTAGTAGTTTCACGAAATTTTACTGCACAAAGTATAGTGCCATATGAATGGATTCTGCTTTTACCGACTCCAACGAAATTAGTAGGTTTTGAGATATTTGGAAGCTTCACGAATCGTTCAGCAATCGATTTTCGTATGATACTAATTGAACTGCCAGAATCGAAAAGAGAAATAATATTTGTAAGCCCTGACCATCTACTTCGATTTTTCCCATAAAAGGCCACACTTACCTCTTGCTTAGATTCTAGATAATCATAATCTTCTGGCTCTTCTTCGTTGGGCAATCGCGGTGCATGTGTCCAAGCTGGTGACATGTGAAGCACGAACCTGGTGGCCGTTGTGGTTTTGGGCAATTGCTTTGGTACTGCTCGTAGCGTGAGCAATTAAAACATCGCACAGCCGAGAGATCTTCCGATGTAGTCGCTTTTGCTTCAGTACATGCTGCAGTAGTGTTCGATGGTTTACGTATCATAACATTTTTCCGCCGCTGTTCGTATCGTTCCATTCGTCGGATTAAGTCATTGACCGTGTTAGCGCCATATAGAATGCTTAGGTTGCTGCTATGATCCGGGATCCCATCTATGACCATGTCGACTAATTCCTGCTCTGCTATATCCGATTGTGCGGCGATTGACTGCATCGCAACAACTTAAGTCACGGAATATTCCGATGGTTGTAATTTTCGTGATCGTAGCTGGCGATAAACTTCTTGCCTGGAGCAGTTGCGTTTGAGCATGACGCATAGCTGCGTTTTCAATGTTGAATAATCTGCGAGGCCTTGATTTAGCACAAACTTTTTGGCTGTGCCAGACATACACCGCCTCAGGGCTAAACACTTGTGCCTCTCATTGAAATTGTTAGCGCCAGCGTAGTCTTCAAAAAGTAAAAACCACTTGTAAACATCGTAGTGGTTGTCACCGCTAAATTTCGGGACTGCTGCATCAAGTTCATCAAAATGTATGAATTTACGAAGGCGCACATCGGAATATATGTCTGGTTGTGGCACTTGAGCTTGCAGCTCTGCTAATTCCCGCTTAGGTTTTAAAATTTTCAGCTGTTCCTGAAGGTGATTTACTTCCTCAGAAGGCGACATATGATGTGTATCGTAGCAAACAGCGGCATTGACAGCGGACACTGGGTTGGCACGGTCGGCGTTGAGCATAAGTGTACCACCACCACCGTCAATTTCAGATCTGGCGGCTATAGTAGTCATATTAGTCGCAGCGACGGCAGTAGCATTGGTGGCGAGAGCGTCGGAATTAGTATTGGTAGCGACAGCGGAGTTGGAATTGGTAGTGGCAGCAGCGGCGGTGATTGTAGCGACAGCGGTGGTTGTTATGGCAGCAGCGGCGGAATTGGAATTGATGGTGGCAACGGTGGTCATTGTTGCGACAGCGGTGGAACTGGTAGTGGCGGCAGTTTGAACGGAGGTGGCAGAAGCATTAGGTGCACAAGGAGGACTGTATATGAGAGCAGCAGTTGGATTTAGCACGTCTGCAACTTTTTTGCCACCTTTATTAATTGTAGTGGTGTTCCCGTTTTCACCAGAGCGACCGCTGACTGTTGCTTTCATTGTGGCCCGTGTGTTATGCATGACTTTTTAGGTTAAAGTTTCTTCTTCCAGAACGTAATTAAAACTTTTGTTGAGAATGCCGAAATATTATTGTGGGAGCAAGATAGGATCACCCCACACCTGAAGATGCAATTAAACCCTTTTTATGTTTGGTGGATTTCCTTTATTTTTTCTGATTTGGTCTTTTTATCCAACCTTCTCGTTTTCACTGTCACCGGAAGAAGAAGGAAAAAATGAGCCAACGCAAAGTTGGCTGCATTTCCGATCACAAGTGACATTTACCAGCTGTCAGAAAAGCATGGTATAATGAAAAGGCAGGGTGACATTACAATAAGAACATTACACGATCACGGAACGTATGTCGTAAATCCGCCCCAGGTAACAGTTTGGCCCCCATGTTGGAAATCGCTTCTCTAAAAAAAATCGAATCAGCTATTGAGATTATTTTACCTGTATAGGTATGCCATGGTTATCACTTTTTCGCTCCCCTGTATGGCGTTTTTTGTTTCACAATTGATTTCAAGAATAATTGACACATATAAACGCGAATAGAAGACAAAAGAGAACGAGAGCAGAATTGTATTAAAAATTTCCTCGTGTAAAACGGCTCTTAGTGGTGGGAGTGTTATTGAGTCAGGAATGGTTCATACTTGAGAATATTCGCTAATATAAAGCTCAAGTTATTGGTGCGATATCGGTAACCTTATTTATTTATTTATTTATTTATTTATTTAATGCAACAATGGTTGTACACGTAAGACAACAGTCTTTTAGAAGTACATCAACTTAAATTAAATGACATAACATTATCATGACTAACAAGAATAACTTATGAACTTATGACTAACAAGAATAATTAGGAAAAAATCAAGTACAAAGGATGCGTATAGAAAGTATGAGGAAGAGATAAAATAAATAAAATAAGATAAGAAGCAAAGAAGATAAAATTATAGAATAATAGATAGATAGAAAGCAGTTAATTATCATACTCAACACGACGACTTGAAGTAGTTAATTATAATTGTCTTGTAGTTGCTCCTATTTAGCAACGATTTTACAGATTCCGGGATACTGTTCCAGAGCCTAACAGAGTTGATGAAAAACAGCCTAGATGATGTCAAGTAGGTATATTTAGGTATGTTCAAGTTATGAAGCCTATTAGACCTCGTCGGATTCAATTTATCATATAAGTAACTTGGTGTTTTCCATTCTAGCAATTTGTATAAGTATATGCAGTTTCTAGCAGCAAGGTAATCACTAACACTACAACCCAGAATCTCATTCCTCCATAGGGATATGTGTTCGAACTTTTTTATACCATACACATACCGGGTAACATTATTAAATAATACATTAATTTTGTGAGCGGAGATTGAATCCAGCTTACTATAAACAAGTTCGGCGTATGTTATGTGGGGCACGATGAGCTGTTTAGCCAGCTTGCGTCTAGTTTCTAATGGTGTAAAAGAAGCAGACATTCTCAATCTTCGTAGAATACAATACACACTACTGACGATATTATTAACGTGATCCGAGCAAGTCAACCTAGAGTTAATGACAAAGCCCAAGTTTTTAATTTTGCTAGTAACCCGCAGAGCATCAATACCAATAAACAAATTTGGGATATCCTCTATATGGACAACGCTATTGCATATAGGCAACACAACCGACTTAGACGCATTTAGACATAAACAGTTATCACTTGCCCATTGTGAGATAGCAGACAAATCGCTATTTAATTTAAAGCATAAGTCCTCAACTAGACCAATTCGGCTAGACAAGTAGACTTGAACATCATCGGCATACGCATGAACATTAACGTATTTACACACTGAGAAAACATCATTGACGAATAAACTGAACAAGAGGGGTCCCAGTACAGACCCTTGGGGAACACCAGCCGATACCACCTTAGGTCTAGAGAATGTACTCCTTCCCTTCACCTTTTGCACTCTTCCTGTAAGATAGCTCATCATAAGTTTTAAGGAATTGTCTGAGAAACCAAAATAATGTTTAAGTTTCAGATATAAGATATTATGATTAACCATGTCAAAAGCTTTAGAGAAATCTAGTAGGCATAAGAGTGTCAGCGACCCATCGTCGAAGTTTATTCTAATATCGTCAAGTATTTTCATCATTGCAGTGGAACAGCTATGTTTCGGTCTAAAACCCGACTGCAGTGGAGATAATAAATTGTTGGATTGAATATAAGCTGAGATTTGAGCTGCCATCAGCGATTCACCTACTTTCGCTAGTGCTGGAAGTATACTTATAGGCCTATAATCACCTGGGGTTGTAGGCGTACTTTTCTTGGCTACTGGCAGTATGATGGCCTTTTTCCACTCAAGTGGAAAGCAAGAAGTTGTAATACAGTGGTTGATTATGTGAGTAATGGTGCCCAAGATGAATGGCAGTATGAGTTTAGCGAATTTTAGGGAAACGCCATCATCACCAACAGCATCAGATCTGATATCCAAGACAGCTTTCATCACATCACTTTCACATACTCCTACAAATTGAAATTTAGCCTCAAAAGCAGTATGTTCCCGAAGCGCACTCAAGGTGTGAGCAGAAGTTTCATAAGTATATGAAGCAGAAAATGCATCATTTAGCAAATCAGGATCAATGTCACATACAGGCTTCAGGCTACCATGAACTTTAAGGTTTCTTAAGTTCCTCCACAGACCCCGAGAAGGAAGTGATGGATCTAATTTAGCTTTGCAGTATTTGTTCTTCGCTTGTCTTATGTAAAACGTAGCTTTGTTCCTAGCAGTTTTATATCCAGACCAGGATTGCTCAGTCACTGTCCTCTTCCACTTTAAATATGCCTTATTCCGTAATTTTATAGCCAAATGCACTTTTTTATTGAACCATGGACAGGATGGGTTATTTGTAGCCATACGAAGAGGAACATGCTCATCAAATAAAATGGACAACTTTTTATTAAAAATACGGAGTTTTTCATCAATAGAATCACAGAACCAACTGTCATTCCAATCCACATCAGAAATACTTTGATATAGCGCATTAAAATCTATTGACCTAAAATCACGATACATAAAATTACTTCTAACAGGAGGACGATTAAACACAACATCGACTGTGCAAAATATTAGGTCATGATCAGAAACAAATGATAACTGGTCAAATTTGAGTATATGATCGAGGCTAGAAGTTATGAAATAATCTAAAAGACTGGGATTCGCATTTTGCGCAAATCTAGTCGGCAAATCTTTATTGACTATGGAAAGACCCGCTTCAGTAACGTGTTCATGTAGTCTGCTGGAAAAAGAATCATTTAAGAGGAGATTGACATTGAAGTCACCACAAATTACATAAAACTCATAATCAATAATGAACATGGATAGATGTGCAAAAAAGGAATCCAACGGACAACACTTACGAGGATTATATACACACGAAACTAACATGCCCTTTGCTCCATCAGAAACTTCACATATAATAAACTCAGTATCTGATGTAGTGGATTTAGCCAAAAGGCGTATTTTTAGTGATGACTTGCAAAATATTGCAACACCTCCCCCTCGTTGGATGCACCTGTCCTGACGTATAAGGTTGTAATTTGGTATACTGTAAACGAAATCTGGGACAGTGGGGCTAAACCAGGTTTCAGATACACAAACTACATCAACTAATGATTCTTCAAATACATTCCTAACGTAGTCCAGTTTATCTCCACTAAGACTCCGAGCATTAAAATGGACTACATTGAGACCAAGAGACTGCTTACATAATACATCTAGTACGATCTTTTGATTTTCATCAACTCTTACGACCTTTGTGCTAACTGGGTTTACCAGCATTAATTCGTGTATGGAGGTTCAACTAATACTAAGTATATGCATTAAGAGCGAGATGAGTACGATTATAATAGATCACAGAGAGATAAAAAGATTTTTTGACAAACTACTACAATCAGCAATAAGACAAAAATAATTTGTATAGAGTGAAGATAATTAAGAGTAAGTATACAAGGGAAGAAACTGCGAAAGGAAAAGAAATAGAGAGGAAATATTGAAAGAGTATAAAACTAATTGACTTAACTATATTTGTAAATCGGGCAAATACGTACTAGTTACTGCTTACTTAAATATAGCTACGCTCCAATCCCAACAAGAGCATTAACCTCATCTTTGCTGGTCACCAATTTGGCCTCTTCGCCTGGCTTAACACGTACAAACACTTTACCACGAATGGAGAAAGCTGACGCCAACTTCTTCTGCCGCCTAAGCTGTGAGGCATAAGTCATCACCTCTCGCAACATTGTTGGTAGACTTTCATGAACGAAAACAGAGCCGTAACCAGGCAAGTCAATATCTGACAGCGCGAGCGATCTCTTTTTTGACTTACAAAAAATTGCAATCGATTTTAAAAGTTGAGTACGGTCAAGAGCAGAGAACAGCTTAACAATAATAGGGCAAGAATTGTTTGTTTGTTGTTGCTTATTCATTCTACCATTTCTCACCCGAAAAGCATCTCGCAAAGGTGGTGTTTTGTGCTCAGTTGCTGTGCAGATTTTAGAGATAATTTCAGGCAAGCACTCACTTGCTGCTTGAGGGATGCCAGTAATTATCAAGTCAGTGGCAACAGCGCTGCTTTCAAGTGAATTGACAGTGGCCTTAGCTGTAATCAGTTAATTTCGAAGAATTAGCACATTTGAGCACGCATTCTCAACTGCCGTCACTCTCCCCTCAATCGCCACTATCTTCGACTTCAAATTTGCAGTTTCAGCAGCCAACTCGCTGAATTTCTGCATTACACGCTCTTCTTGCTTCGACATCTCTGTGATCAATTGTTTGACGATACATTCTCTCTGCTCTTCCATCATCTTCTCCATTCTATTTATTAAGGCAGAAGCGCTATCTTCCAGTTTCTTTTCGACTCTCTCAAGTAAAGCGGAGGTTGCGGTGAGAGGGGTTTTAGGGGGAGAAACCGGCACTTTGGTCAGATTTCTGCGCGACATACTTGGTATGTTTTTGTTGTATTGTCTTTAGGTTTTTTGCAATTTTAGCAATTTAGTGTTTTAGTCTCTTATTGTTTTGTTGTTATGAGCTATAAGCTGAAGCGGGTGTCAACACTAAACAGGCAAACTTGTACGGCACCAAGTTTTCACAGCACAAACAGTTCACAGCAAACACACATCGAAACCACAGGTTTTATTTTGGCAATTTTAATGATAAAATTCTGAGGAAAAATGCTATTATGTTAGAGCGCACCAAAACACGTCCTACTCAGTCAACATATTTGCAACAGCTGATTCGAACAAGCTTATGAGAAACAATGTAATCGATTATTGGCGCTGTATCGTAATTCCTTATCCATAAAGTAACCTTACCAATTTATTGCATGTTAGTTTTTCTCTTACGTTAAGATACGAATACAGCGATACCACAAGCGCACCAATAACTTCAGCTTAAGCGCCAAATACACCACACAAAATCCTTGCACAAGTCCCCAAGTTATGTTGTTGTTGTTGTGGTAACGACAAAAACCATGGTCCAATAATAAGGTTGTGTCATTGCCTCAGCTGATTGAATATTGAGATGCAAACAGCAGAATTTAAACCAGCAAAATGTAAGCAAACGCGATTTTCATTTGCAATTTTATGGTTTTTCTAACGCTTATACTAAAAACAATTGCAAATACGGAGATATTATTCAATAAGAATCACTTTTCAACCACATAATTTCCAAAAAATAAAAATTTCTCTGGTTTCTCTTTCCTTTATTCGCTAACACCAGACACAGAGAATGTCAATGATGTAGAGAAGGTCCATGAACGAATTTCAGTGTGAATTGTCAAAACTCGTAAATTCACGGCTAGGGAATTCACCACCGGCGGGCTGGTTGGGCATGTTAATATAACAGAATTTAATGTGATCAATGTTGATTAACATGAATTAATGTTGCTTAGCATGAATACATTTCTGTAGTATAAATTCAGCACTGTTAATTTCTGATGGCTTTCAGTTTATATTTCAAGAAAGCAATAATGCAGTTCAACAAAAAATTTTTATCGTATCTCATATATTTATACCATAAAGAATAAAAAATATTTCCCTTGAACTCCATTCGTTTCATGTTCATACAAATCACAAGCAATTTTTAATAATTTTAATAAAACTTAAATGGAAGTTGTTAAAAATCCAACATTTGTGGGTATATGAGCAAATAAATGATTTCGATGTTTTGAATCAAGTCTTTTAGTTTCCTAAGTTTTAGTTTTTTGAAGTCGAAATAATCATATGATAATATACAAAAGGAATTTTGCACGTATCACGTGATTTTGTGCAAAAGGAATAATCACATGATAATATACAAAAGGAATTTGTATGTGTTGTAGAAAATCGATTAAATTTTACAAAACGAACAAATTTATGTAATAAACGTTAATAATGTTTTATGTAGGTCTCTTTATAAATTTCCAGGTAATATTTTTTATCATCTTATAAAAATATTTCCAAAAATTCATCAAATGACATAAAGTGTTTTGCCGACGGCAATTACACAAAAATCCCAAAAAGTACAAATGAATATATAAAATGTACCCTACAAACCACTGCTAACCACATTTTCCAAAAATACCAATACATATGAATTTTTAGTTTCCCAAATTTCCAAAATATTGGAATGATTTCGTTAACCTTAAGCGATCAAAAAAAAATTGTTCTGAGTTATATTGAAATATGTGCCCATAAGTTCCAAATGTCTATTCTAGGGTTAATATGCATAAGGTTTGTGAAAAAGAGAAAACCTTGCTGATTTTGTAATATTCATTATTTTATGAGTGCGAATGAAAAAACATGATTTATTTTGTTGTGTTGATCTTCCGACAGGGTAGTAAGCTGATTTTTGTTGGAACGATTTTCCGTCATCCCTTGTCAAGTTTGGTTTTGTGACAAACCGGTTTCGGCGTTCTGCCATTTTCAATGCCTAGCTTCGTTCATTTTACATGAGATATTGTAAAATATCCCAAAAACCAAATTTCCATTTGTTAAAAAAATTTTCAATTGATTGGAAAACCAAAAAAAAAAGAGAAAAAATTCTTAAAACAAACGTTTATTTAAAATAACAAAAAAATTGATGAAATAATCCAGCAATTTTCAGAAAACAACAACCGGCAGTAAACAAGGTATGTATGTAATTAAGTTTTACCATGAATTTAATATTTAGCCAACAATATTGGCTGAAGATCAAATGATTATTCGGTAATTCTCTACGAGAGGACGCAAGCGCTAAACAATGCCCAAAAATGTCTGGAGAGGTGTCAAAAGACACATTTTGACCTCCGCATCAATGATCCAAAAGCGGAAATTAGATTTTATATTTATGTTAAGATGTATTTGCAATCAAAGTTAAAAAATGTCTGCCATTTTATGAAGTTCTTGTAAGCCCACATTTTGTTGTTCCGAAACTTGCAGAAGTTAATTTTTGATCGGCTAAGGGTTATTTTTTTGAAGCGCGGCTGAAGGTCGCCTATGCAGAAAGGTGTTCTGCCCAGAAATACTTTGATTGCAAATATATCTTAACATAAATATAAAATTCAATTTCCCATTTTGGATTATTGATGCCGAGGTCAAAACGATTTCACTCCGGCTATCATCCACAGTTTTCTGCGCAGAACACACTTTTTGCACTTTCGGTAAAAATGCTATGTGTTAAAGAGCATAGCAAGATGTTGACCAGGCAATTCCTGTTCAACTGCTGCAAACCGCATCACCCGAACAGACGTCTACTCAACGAAAATCCGCATCGCAGGATAATAAGGACACATTTTCGTAAGCACTATGATGAAGTCCACCTACAAATTTCCTCGCCGTTTCATCCAAAGGTGCTTGGAATAAAAAATTAAGTGGGTTTTATTTTAAACAATTTTTCAAATAAACAGCCTAGCGGGTAATTGTTTCCTTTAGGAGACAACTGCCAAAACACGTCCGAAACTTTAGGGAAAGGTATCAAAAGACGCGTTTTGACCTCTGTAACTATAATGTGGAAGCGGATTTTCGAGTTTTTTTTTCAGTGAAGAGAAATTTGCAATCAAAGTTGAAAATTTTCTGTCATTTTCATGTGTGTTCTGCGCAGAAATACTGTGGACCGCGTAGCCGGTGTTCGACCGGCTAAGGGTTATTTTTTTGAAGCGCGGCCAAAGGCCGCCTACGCAGAAAGGTGTTCTACACATAAATACCTTGGATCAAGCCCCCTATTTGAAATCGGACCTGGGTCATTTTTGGGTTTTTTGCGAATAACTTTTCACTGAAACAAAAAATTGGAAATCCGCTTTCGGCTTGTTGATACCGAAGTCAAAACGCGTTGTTTGATACTCCTCCCGATATTTTTGGACGTGTTTTAGCAGTTGTATCCTAAAGGAAACAATTTCCGCCTAGCGTGTTCGAAAATGTATTATCTTCGGTACTTATAAATTTTCGGCGTTGAACTCCTTACTTTATAAATTGCTTTGGGCTAGGATTAAAAAAAATAACATGAAAAAAAGCTTTTAGAATTTCATATTTTTTTCTTCTAATAATTTATTTCACTTTTTATTAGGAAAAGGTACAATTTGGTGGTAAAACTTTACATCCAGCGTCAACTGTAAAAACTGCACTAAAAATGTCGATATTGGTACGTAGACTAAAAATATTGGGTTTCACCCACCAGATTATGGTACCTGGGAACGTAACGCATTTCTGGGTACCAATATCGACATTTTTAGTGCAGTTGTTACAGTTGACGTTGGATGTAAAGTATTACCAATTTGGTTTAAAACAATTAACAACAATACAACAGGCAAACTCGCATAATAAAGCATTTGGTAATTCTATACGACAGCACATAACTGATTCAACACGTCCAAAAATATCAAAAATGCTTCAAAAGACTTGTTTACCTCTTTATAAATCAACACTAACGGGAGGCGTTAACCACGGTATTTATATACACTATCTCTTCGGACATGTTTTAGCAGTTAGGTGCTGTCGTATAGAGTTACCTTAATACAATTAATGAACAAAAATCTCTCTTGAGCCGAATGTTCAGTGTCTCTTAAAAACTTTTCCAACGCTTGCAGCAAATCAAAACAAAGTCATCAAATCAAGCAGCTGTTTGTTATGTGATGGAATGTGTTTATCGATCTGTTGAAAAGGTATCGAAAACGTCTGCTAATTAGTCGGATTTATGCACTAGTTATGTAAGACTAGGTACACACTACAGCATAAAATGCCCGTTTTCGTATAAAACCCTTCACATAATACAACTGCGTTCATATCTGCGATTCTTGTTTTCACATGACAGCGATCTAGCAACCCTATGGGACTATTTAACTTAATTAATTAAAGGACAGCTATACGTGAGTTAGGTAATACTTTACATTCAATGACAACTGCTAAAACACGTCCGAAAATGTCGGCAGCTATGTAAAAAGACGGGCTTTGACCTCAGCATCCAGCATGCTTTGCCTCGAAAATGAAAATTTGCTCCAAAACACGTCAATGTATACATACTATAACATCCATCATATGCCAACTGCTAAAACACCTCGAACATATATACGAATAAACATTTCATTAAAGCATAAACATAATTTCATTCTATTACAGAACACGATCCACAGAATACGATCCACCATTGCATTTGGACGACACCTTCCACTGAAATTAAGTATTCGTTCCTTTAAGTATAAGTAAATGAACGTTATCCAATCTACTTAGCAAAGAAAACATGAAATACAAGGAAAATATAGTGAAATTTCGCAAATTAAATTTGTCTGAAGATGTTTCCCTGGCAAGTAGATTAGAAAACGACGTTATTCCGTCTACAAGCAGAGCGGCATTGGGGCATTCTGATGTACATAGGTTAGACGATGATGATGTTCCGTCTACAAGTAGAGCAGCATCAGAATATTCCTGTGCAGAGCAATGCGATTCGAGTGACGGGGAGGATGATCGTTTTCTATTCGATGAATTCGAAGTAGAAAATGATGAAGGTGAAGGGGTTGAGATTAATGTTGACAAGTTTGTGAAGGTAAAGGCTCTTGCTCTAAGGCATAAGCTTTCACAAGCGGACATAACAGATTTGCTTAAAATAATGCGCGAGTAGAGAAAAAGTTGAATTAAAATTAATTCCAGGTGGCGAATTTCTCTACATCTATTTATTTTGTTATCCATTCCAGCTCAACATACTCCTTAAAATGAAGGGAGCAAAGGGTTTCGTGAAGGATGTTCTTAAAGGCATATTAGCCCACCCTTTGACCTTGCACTACAACTATGAAGAGAGAGGGAAGAAGGCAGCATTATTGGGGTTGAGGTAAGTATTTATAAGTACAGCTTTTATGCAAATTATAATGTTATAGTTTCCTTACAGATGTTTTTGCTAGTACGCCTAAAAACGTACTAATCGATGACATTCGGAAGTTTGTCGCCCTTAGCCATAACCGGCATAAGCAGGTTGTTTTAAAAAAGAAAAGAATGCAGTCATAAAGTAAAGTGCTTATTACGTATGCATTTTAAGACTGCATTCTTTTCATTTTTATAGTGAGTCAAACTCTATCGAGTGGGCCCCAAAATACTACTTTGTCAATCTTGTATATCTTTTAGCGAATACTTGAAATATTGGATGTTGACATCAATGCTCTACATTTTTTTTCGGATAGAATTTTTAGTTACTTATTTTTTTATAAGTGGTTGAAAATTTTTTTAGAAACTGTTTTGGGACATGTATATTAACAACTGAGACTGCAAATATCCGCTCAAGGATATACAATATCGACAAAGTAGTATTTAGTCACCCACTTTATAGTGTTTGACCAAATAATGTATATAGTTTCCTATATAATTATCTTAAACTAGTTTTATAAATACTTATTATATTATCCTGAGCTGACAATAAAATATGTATATTGTAAATAGTACCACTTTCGTAAATAATCCTTGAAATAATTAACTGTTAAAAAAGATGCATTGTAAATAATATATCTTTAAGTTTTATTGCATTGCAAATAACAGAGTTTTACTTTTTACATGACAATAAAATATGTAGATTGTAAATACTACCACTTTTGTAAATAATGCTTGAAATAATTAACTGTTAAAAAAGATGCATTGTAAATAATATATCTTTAAGTTTTATTGCATTGCAAATAACAGATTTTTACTTTTTACATGACAATAAAATTATAAAATTCCGAGGTTTCCACAATAAATTACGAGGTTTCCAATTTAATATAAAGTTGTATTTATTTACATAAGTAATAAAGATATTCGATCTTACAAAATTGTGTCTTGCTTTTCTTATCGCTTAGTAGAGAAGGACAGTTTCTTAACCTAGAGATGTGGTATATAAATACAAAAGTGATAGTGATTTGTCACTGTGTAAACCCTAAGGCTATGCACATATAAGTACAAGATGAATCTACAACTTAACACGCCTCTTTAGATTTATCTTGTATTGCAATCAAATTACATTTATCATATTTCTAAGTTTTTCAAATTTTTCTTGACAAAATGATTTTGTAAAAATGTCTGCAATATTATTATCTGAAGTTACTTTAACCACATCTATAATCTTTCTTTCAACAGATTCATGTACATAATGATAGTGAATTTCAATATGTTTAGAATTCTTAGTAAAGTTACCATACTTTGCTATATTAACTGCTCCTGAGTTATCTTCATATACACTAATTGGTTTTTCACATTTTAAATCAAAAACTTTCAATAATTCAATTACAAATTTTAATTCACTTACAGCTTCTGACAATGCTACATACTCCGCAAAAGTTGAAGCTTTTGTTACTGATTTCTGTTTTCTTGATTTCCAATATACTACATTTCCAAATAATCTTATTACATACCCTGTAGTTGATTTCCTATCCAAAGTGTCACCAGCCCAATCGGCATCGACATAACAATCAAGTATATTAATATTTTCTCTTCTTTTGTAAGTGAGTTTTAAAGTTTTAGTTGAATATAAATACTTTAAGATTCGTAGTAAATATTTGTAATGTGTTTTGTCGTAGCAATTTTGATATCTACTCAAATAGTTAACACTAAAACTTAAATCTGGTCTTGTAGCTGAACTTATATATAATAAGGCGCCAATTAAATTCCTATATTTAATACTCTTTTCGCATATATCTGATTTTCTTGTTCCACTTCCTAGTTTTTCTAGTTTCACTTCCATAGGTGTTTTATATAATTTGCTCAATTCCATATTATAAATTTTAGCTAACAACTCAATGTACTTTGTTTGGCTCAATTTCATTTCATTTTTACTGGACTCATAATCCACGGTTATACAAAGGTACTCTTTAATTTTTCCAAGATCTTTCATTTTGAACGTTTCAGATAATTGGCCTTTTACTTTAATAATTTCGCTCTCATCTCTAGCACAAATTAATAAATCGTCAACAAAAATTAAAAGGTAAATTACCCCTTTTCCAATTTTACAAGTATATAAACAAGAATCAATCTTGCTTCTTTCAAACCCAATACCCGTCAGAAATTTATCAAGGCATTCGTACCATGCTCTTGGACTTTCTTTTAAGCCATATAATGCTTTTACCAATTTACACACTCTATTTGTACCATCCTCATAACCTTCTTGTTGCCTAACATAAACTTCGGACTGTACCTTGCCATTCAAGAATGCTGTTTCTACATCCATTTGCTCAATCTCTAACCCCATTTGGCAACAATACGATAAAAAAATTTTTAATGTTTGCATTTTAGCAACAGGAGAGTAAATGTCATCAATCTCATCAGTTTGTTGAAACCCTCTAACTACCAATCTCGCTTTGTACGTCCCATCTGATTTTTTTGCTGTAGACCCATTTTACATCCAAAATTTTGTTATTATTAACCTGTTCAACTAACTTCCAAGTTTTATTTTTATTTAAGCAGTCAATTTCTTTGCTCATAGCTCTTTTCCAAAATGCAGCTTCACTTGACTCTATCGCCTCCTCGAACGAATTAGGTGTATCGATACTACAAAGATTTACATAAATATTATTACATGTGTACTCTTCAAGTTTCTTTGGCTGCTTCTTCACACGCTTCGATCTGCGTACCTCAGATGGAGTTACATTTCCTTCACTAGTATCACATTGCGTTTCCGCTTCTTCACTACTTTCGTTTTCTTTTATATCTGTACTTTTAAAACTTTCATCCAAAGATTTATCATTAGTATCTTCCTCAACATTTGCACCCTCGTCTATGGGCTCATCCTCACCCAAACCAATACATTTGACTCCTTCTTCGACAAACTCTACATGCCTAGCGACTACGACTTTATTATTCAAAAGTATACGGTAACCAACTCTGCTGTAACCTATCAAAATACCCATTTCTGCCTTCTTATCCCATTTGGATGTTCTCTTTTGTTCTGGTTTCCTGACAAAAATTTTGCTCCCATATAACCCCAAATTTGAAACATCCGCTCTTTCTCCAAAAAATATCTCATATGGTGTTTTATTTTCTATAGTATTTGTTATAGTACGATTTTTCAAATAAGTTGCCGCACAAACGATTTCTGGCCAATACCTTTTATCCACGTTTGCTTCAGCCAATAAACAACGGGACATATTCATTATAGTTCTATTAAATCTCTCCGCAGTTCCATTCAGTTCGTGAACATATGCTGGACAATTATTAATAATGATTCCTTTTTCTTTTGCGAAATTATAAACCCTTCCATTCAAGTACTCTGAGCCATTGTCACATCTCAAAAATTTTACTCTTTTTCCCGTCAAATTTTCACTTTCATTTACATATTCAACAATAGAATCAAATACCTCCGCTTTGGATTTCATAACATACACTTTTGCTATCTTACTATAGTCATCAATGAAAGAGACAAAATATTTTTCACCTTGGAAGCCGATTGTTGAAAATGGTCCACACACATCAGTGTGTACAATTTCCAACAAATCCTGTGCTTTTCGCCTATTGTTTTCAAACGAGATATTGTGCATTTTGTTTTCAATGCATGTCTTCCATTTCATAAATTCTGATTCAAGTTCATTTGGCATTCCTCTTAACATCTGTTTTTTTGACATTTAATTTAAATATTTGAAATTTACGTGACCCAACATTCGGTGCCACTTCTCCTTTTCACTCATATTTTCCGTATTTTTATTTGCAATATTCACCACAGGTTCACATAGTTTTAATTTACTTTTCATGATATACAGATCATTAATTTTAAAAGCTACTGCAGTTACTTTACCATGACTACCAATAATTTTTGTCATATTGCCTTTCGAGACCACTACGTTATCTTTTGTTAATTTACTGTAGCTAATCAAATTTGATTTCATATCTTTTATAAAAAATACATTCTTCATTTCAATGAAATTATTTCTTCCAAAAGCTTCAAAATAGCTGAATACATTTCCAATTTTTGTTGCTTGCACAACTCTGTTATCCCCTAAATATACATTCACAGGTTTCTCCAGAACTTTATAGTTTTTAAAATACCTATCATCATTTATTATGTGGTCCGTACACCCACTATCGAGTAACCATTTTATTTCATTACCTTTTACGCTCCTCGCTTCTGTATTTGCCGCCACATGACGTGCAATTGTTGTAACCCACGCGCTGTTTCTATCTTCGTTCCTCTGTTCGGCTTGCTTATTCGCTTTATGTGTATTTGCGTTATTCTTGCCATGATAGTTGCCACGACCTCTGCCATAACCGCCTCTTCCGGCCACTTGCCGCCCTCGTGTTGCTCGCCATATATTTCCTTCGCTATTTTTGCACTCTCTTTGGAAGTGTCCAGTTTCGCCACAACTGAAACACTTTTGGCGCTTAATTGCATAAAATGCGTTTGACTTCCATCCACTGCATTCTTCCTTGCCACTTTTCAGCTCCGCCATCTCTATTTTGTTTTTTACGTAATCAGCCGTCTGATCCTCAATTTTTAGCGTGTCTATTAAGTCACCAATATAACTGTAGGATTCTGGCAACGTGTTAAGCATGTAGTTCAATTTTTCTTTCTCCGACACGTTTGCTCCTGCGCTTTTCAGTTCGTTCACACAGTGTTCAAAATCTCCGAAAAATGTAGCTGAGTCGGAGTACTCTCGTAACCTTAACCGCTCTAACTTGTTCCTACAGACGATTTGTAGTGCTGTAGACTCCTTCATGTACAACGCATCAAACTTTTTCATTATTTCGAATGCGGAGTCTTTGTCACACACAAATTCAAGCTGTTTGTTGGAAATTGCGCTATATATATAATTTACAGCGCGCAAATCTTTTTCATCCCAATCCTCTTTATCGGACGCGACCTTTTGCCTCTCTACTACGTCTTGACACTTTTTCATTTTCAAAAACATCAGCATCCTCTTTTTCCACATTTTATAATTTTCTCCATCGAACACGGGAATTATGATTTCGTTTTTCGCCGCCATTTTAATTTCTTACCGCGTGCCCTTTTTTTCTCTCTTTTTGTATGTGACAACAATTTTCCTTTCTATTCGTCAATTTACAGCTTCACAACTTCTTTACGAACCTTGGACTGCTACCATATAAAATTCCGAGGTTTCCACAATAAATTACGAGGTTTCCAATTTAATATAAAGTTGTATTTATTTACATAAGTAATAAAGATATTCGATCTTACAAAATTGTGTCTTGCTTTTCTTATCGCTTAGTAGAGAAGGACAGTTTCTTAACCTAGAGATGTGGTATATACAAAAGTGATAGTGATTTGTCACTGTGTAAACCCTAAGGCTATGCACATATAAGTACAAGATGAATCTACAACTTAACAAAAATATGTAGATTGCAAATACTACCCCTTTTGTAAATAATCCTTCAAATAATTAACTGTTAAAAAAGATGCATTGTAAATAATATATCTTTAAGTTTTATTGCATTGTTAATAATACACTTTTACTTTTTTTAGTACAATGAACGACAATAAAATCTGAATAATGTAAAGAGTACCGCTTTTGTAAATAAATATAGTAATGATAATAGATTTAAAGTATTGTAAATATTATCTTCTATTATATTTAAAAAGCATAATACAATTTAAGCAATGTTTTTAATCAAAAATAAACAAAAAATATATTACTAAATACTTAGGGTCCTATCCTTTTCTACTCTAAATTAATTTTTATATAATATACAAATGTAAATAAATACTAGTTATGATATCCTCATGGTACTCTAAATTAATTTTTATAACCTCCAACAATGTAAAATGTAAATAAGTCCAAATTTGTAAAATATTGAAAAATTTAGTTTTAATATGATTTATTCCAATGTATTAAAAAATAATTTCAATAAAATATATAAATATTTAATAAAAATGATGCATTTTTGTACAATTTATTTGGAAAAAGGTGTAGGTATCTCCATTTGACAATAACCACTATAACTGGTATTTCATTAACCAATTCAGCTAATAAAATTAACCATACGTTAGCCACTTTGGAAACCGATTCAGCCAATAATTTTCACCACATGTTAGCCAAAACAATAACCAACTGAACGAATATTTTTCACCACAATTTAGCCAAAACAAAAACCAATTGAGAAATATTTTTAACTACATGTTAGCCAAAACATTAACTGGTTTTGAAAAGGGAAATTTTTTAAGACTGGAAGTATTGAAAAGTACAGCTATAGTTTTTGTCAATGGGAAAATTCTATGTGTGCAAGGGAGATGCAAAGTCACACATATGGTTAAAATCTTCACGTCGCCTAAACAAAAATAGCCACTTCGTACACCATATGAGAAATTAATGAAACCAACTATTTAGCTACATTGGTAACCGGTATCTGGTTTGTAGGGTACAAATTGATAATTTTACAAAATATTTACATATACATACATAAGTTTGTAGTTAATATACATCCCTACATATCGTAAATTCGAACTTCCGGTTTTGCCCTTTGCTAAATTAGAACATTAGACATTTGCTGTAAACAATAAGATTGATTACACTGACATTTATCCTATTACCCTTTTTGATCTTTAAGAGAATCACGCCATCAGCAATGATTATGCAAAAAAATGGCAAAATTCCGTAATTTTACGGCTAAGCTGAGCCGAGAATTCCGATGTTTCGTCCTCTTTTGATTTTTGACTTCAGACAGTCAAGATCGTGCTCTTTTGATTTTTGACTTCAGACAGTCAAGATCGTCCTCTTTTGATTTTTCACTTCGGACCGTGAAGATCGTCCAGTTTTTAATCTTCAAGTCTTAAACCGCTTTTAAGAAAAAAAAAAGTTATTCGTCTTTCAGTTTACAAAAATGTTAATCTTTTAAAATCGCAAACATCTTTACAATAATCGAGTTCTAATAAGGAAATTCGTGAATTTTAAAAACCCTAAAAACGCGCGGTTTTAAAACTTCTAAATAATGAAAATTAATTCCGAAATTGGGAAAGTTCCCAACGTTCAGCGAGCAGCTTCATCATCATCTTCTGGAGACGATTTGCTGCAGATCTGGCAGTGTTTTCTTCATCTTCATCTTCATGCAGCATATGGGCAGGAGAACCGGCATTCAGTGTTTGAGTTTTGGAGTGAAAACAGGCAGAAAATTTAGTATCAAGCAAAGAATTATAAAGAATATAAAAGTATAAAAAGTTTTATAGAAACTATATGTAATGCCTTAAAAAGTGGTTGAAAAAAACAAAAAAAAAATGTAAAGAAAAGTTTTAAGTTTAAAAAGAATTGTGAGTTAAAACTAAAATCAAAAAAAAAAAGAAATGTTTAGTTTGCTCATTTTGGTGAATTATTGTATGTATACTTAAATATAAGGAGTAATTAAATATACATACGTGTATACATACTTATGTATATGGTATACATACAAAGCTTAATATTTATCTTATTTTCATTAAAAAGAGTGAATAACACAAATTCATGAGTTTAAAAATAAATTAAATAAAACCAATTAAGTTTTGGGTTTAAATAAAGTAAAAATTTCTTCATTTGTTCAAAATAAAATTGTTAAGTGATTAGTGTTAAAATTAGTGACATTTTGCATTATTAGACTTGCGAGAAATGACCTACAGTCAGAGAGAGAGAAAAAAAAATATATATCGCATGCGACTTTTCGAACGCGATATAAATTGGTAAAATTTTCACCACACCTTAATAACTAAGCAAAGTGGTAATTAAACATGATTAAAAGAAAAGGGAAATTAATATTTGAATTGTATAAAAATCGAAAAACAACAATTGTGATGTGATTTTTCGGTTTCCAGCATATATTTACTTAGTTCCAGGTTTCATGCTGAAAGATCTTTCATCGTTGGAGCTGAAGTGGTAAGTCGATTTTGTTTTTGGCTTATTCTCTCACACTTGTTTTTTTGTGTTAGTGTGATGAGCTAATGAATATACATATTGTTAATTTCTCTTTCGTTTCGTTTTTCTAACTGAGATAAAGTTAGTGTTGCCAGATTGGTATATAAAAAAGGTACCATTATTAATTTTCATTTCTCGTTGCCTTAATAATGTAAAGTAAAACTAAATAAAGGTAATAATTGTAATAAACCAACTAAAAAACTAGTTATTATGCGAGTAAATTTTATATTAAATTGTTAATGCTTGATTAGCAAAAGCGCATAAGCTGAGAATTGCACAAAGAAGAAATGAATTTTTTTTTCAGTATATAAACGGTTAGTTAACAAACTAAATAAATAGATTCCTTGTAAGAAATAAATAAATAGATTCCTTGTAAGAAATTAAAAATTTTTGGTATTTTAAATTTACTTTCAATAGCAATTTCCTATATTATACTAGGATTATTTTTGATAAATTCTATTTGTATACCCTAGTTATACGATTCAGAAACAAGAGAAACCCTAGATGAAGAAAGTAGTTAGGAAGCATTTCTTATGTGAACAAGCACACACACCACAATCTACCCATACATATGCAGATACATGAGTCAAATTTTTTCATCACTAGCAATTCGATATAAACAACGCGCCATTTTGCAAAAACATTCTTGCCATAAATTTGTAAAAAATTTTATTTTGATATACAGCGGCTAATAATTAACTAAAACAAATAAATAAAGTGAGTATAAAATATATAAAAATAGCAGTTAAAAAAATAAATAAGCCTAATGCCATTTCCGAACAATTTCAACAGCTTGTGGACCCAGAAGAAGTAAATAAGTGCTCCAATGATAGCATGTCGAAAGGATTGCTGAAAAATCAAAAAACTATTCTGGAAGCCCTAAAAACAATTTCTAATAACGTATGTACACCAATCAAAATATAATCGTTATCAGCCGTGAAAAGGTGAAGTCTTTTGGGTAATTCTATACGACAGCACGTAACTGCTAATATACGTCCAAAAATCTCGGGAAAGATATCAAACGACGCGTTTTGACCTCTGTATCATTAATCCGAAAGCGGAAATTAAATAATTTGTTTCAGTGAAAAGTTGTTAGCAAAAAACCCAAAAATGGCCAGGTTCGATTCCAAATAGGGGGCTTGATCCAATTTATTTATTTGCAGAACACCTTTCTGCGTAGGCGGATTTCGGCCGCGCTTCAAAAAAAATAACCCTTAGCCGGTCAAACTTCGGCTAAGCGGTCCACAATATTTCTGGGCAGAACACATTTCTGCACTTTTCGGTACACCCTAATCTGTGATTACAGCAACCACATGAAAATGACAGAAAATTTTCAACTTTAATTGAAAATATCTCTGAACAGACATAAAATATCGAATTTCCGCTTTCGGATTATTGATACGAAGGTTAAAACCCGTCGTTTGATACCTTTCCCGATATTTTTGGACGTATATTAGCAGTTACGTGCTGTCGTATAGAATTACCGTCTTTTGTTTAGTTATGCAGATTGCAAATGCGTCGAAATTGACCGCTATGAACTTCGAAATTTTTCAACAATGGGCTAAGCACCTTTTCACGTTTAGCTGATCATTTTTATTATATCCCAGTGGGAAAAGTTAATGCATTACCTTTTTATCAACGAAAAGAAGCATGAAGCAGTAATCAATTAAAAGATCTTTGAAAAAGCAAGCGAATGTATAAAATCTAATGTCTGTTTTAAGGTTTCTTATGTTATATACATTACTTTCCTACGACATCGCTGTAGAAAAATTGATGCTTGTTTTCGTTCATAGCTTACATTGCCAAACATTACTTTATTAACATTTATAACATTGCTTCATGGTTCTTTTCATTGATTAAAAAGGTAAAACCCACTTTCCCATTGGGATGTAAACCTACTATTGCTACAACTGTTGTACGATTCGTTTATTTTTAGCAAGTAAAGATATCAACGCACATATCAGAGCTGGAAACAAAAGTTGTATCACTCCAAACAAATGTAACTGTTATTTGAAGCTGTTTTACACGAGTCGATTTTTTTACGTTCAACCAAAGTTAATCTCTTTAAGCCTCTACATTTTGTTATATTAAATCCAACACCTTTGAGCGATTCGTTGTATTATAGAAAATGTATAGTTAAGTAATTTTGCCCAGTACGAATTTTAACAGATATTATATAATTTTCAAATATGCAGTTTTACGATCCATTAAGTTTTAGTCTTTAAAGGTGCAATGTGTTTGGTGTGTATAATTACACTGAAGAAAACAATTTTATTGTTTTTTATACAACTACGTAGGTCAATCTTTGCGTTGAAATCACCTATAAACCTTGTACTGAACGAAATTGTTTAACCATAATATAGCATAAAACCAATCGTATATTTATAGCCGCAATTAAAACTCAGCTCTGTATCTTGAATGAAATGAATAAAACATATCAATATGAGTGCGGCTATTAATATGCGATGGGGTATAGTAACTTCATGGTTTCCAACTTAAGCTAACTTTTTTTTGAATATTTTACAGTCAATTGAACCAGCGGACTTTCTGGCTCAAACAAAAGCTGTCCGGGAGATAAAGGTCCTAGTCACAAATGTTGAGAAGGAAGTTTGTCGCATGACAGGCGAGCAAGTAAATAAAATACTCACCGAAATCACTAGCATGCTACCCTGCTCTGCATACATAGATGTAATGATCCTGGAAGAAAAACTTTAAATTAAGGAATATTTAAAAGCAATGGTATGACTTGAGGGTAACTTTTCTCGAATATCTCAATTTTTTAACAAAATGTCATTAAATAGACTTCATATTTTTATAAAGGCAAAAAGGTGTCAAACGATTTCAAGAAACGTTTTACTGATAGTTCGTTGATGGACTTCAATTGGAATGGGTCATTCGAAAAAAAATCGTTAAAGGAATTAACATTATTTGAAAATGTTTTGCGTGGTATAAACAACACGTTATATATGTAATGCAATTTTTCACTGATTACATTCTTCCATAGTCGATTTTCATAACATGACCTCAAAGGAATTCGAGGATGCAGTCAGAAAGGAGCTGCGTAATAGTCACCATCGTGACATATGATTCTAAGAAAACCCGGACAAATTTAAACAATACGATATAATTTATGCACCCAAAACAAAGGATAATAATCAAGCTTATATTTATTGAAAATAAATTTAATTTAAAAGCAATCTAAAAACACCTAAAGTACAAATTAAACTAATTAAAAAAAACGCTACAAGCACAATACACCTTGTAAAAATATAATAAGGGTTTTCGTTTAAAGTCTTATATGCCTCGTAGATGATGTAAAACTCGTATTCCTGTCATTTTTCATACAAGTTTACGAGGTTTACACTGTATGGGAGCTTTACGAGGTATATAAGACTTTAAATGAATACCATGAATATCTTAAAATAACCTAAAGATCTCTATACATGAAATGTAAATCTATTTTATTTTAAAAAATGGTAGACTACAAAACGATGTTACAAAGACGATAAAAACAAATGAATTTCCGTTGTAATCCAATTAATAAAATGAATGTTCAGAATTTTTTGGAGTATGAAGTTTTGTTGCGTATTTCATTTTAGTATAACAAGGTGCTTATCTTAAGCCTGTAAAAAATTTTGCTGGTTTTTGGCAATTTTTGTTTTGACAAGCTTAAGCACTTTTTCCATATAAAAAAAAATCTAAGAAAAAGGTTGAAAATCATGTTAAAAATTGGGTGAATTTTCATGAATTTTGCAAACATGTCTAAAACAAAATTTAGAGTTTTTGCGATGAATCTTAATACATAGTTTTTGACAAAATTACTTTAAATACATACAGGATTGAATAACACAAATGTCTAATTTAAAAACAATTTTCTTTATTAATAATATGAACTATTATTTAAAACCTTGTTTGATAGTTTTAAAATTTATTTTTTGTAAAATGTAATTGCAATATATGCATATAAATAAATGCAAAATATAATTAATTATTTATTTTATTACTAAAATGGAAGCCTTTTTTATTTGATTTCTTGGATCATAAGATCTGAAGGATTTACACATCAAGCGTGAGTAAACAGGTCTTAATGAGTATTATATCAGATATGATGGTAAGATCTTAGCACATTTTTTATAAGAGCTGATTGGATTGGGTAAGGTGAGTGAGTAGGACACGCGTATAGGCAAAAACCATAGGTTGAAAAGAGTTGCAAGACTCACACGTACAGGAATGTTTTGATAAGATTCTTCAGGGACGCCAAAGAAATCTTATCAAAATTCTGATGCCGTTTCGCTTCAGCCCTGAATATCAGATGATTTGTCACTGGCGTATTTAATGGTTTTAAGCGTATAACTATAAGCAAATCGGGTAAGTTTTGTATGTTTTCTTATATAAAATTTGCAACTTTGAATGCAAATTTCTCATAAAATATAACCCGCCGCTAATTTCGGTCTTTAATTTTGTGATTTTGAGGACCCCTCTACCCTTCTAAAAAAAAAAATTCGTTAATATTCCCTGTTTCAACGTTATTGTGAGTTAAAAACGGATTACGATTGCAATTAAACCCTTTTTTTGTTTGGTGGATTTCCTTTATTTTTTCTGATTTAGTCATTTTATCCAACCTTCTCGTTTTCACTGTCACCGGAAGAAGAAGGAAAAAATGAGCCAACGTGAAGTTGGCTGCATTTCCGATCACAAGTGACATTTACCAGCTGTCAGAAAAGCATGGTATAATGAAAAGGCAGGGTGACATTACAATAAGAACATTACATCTCGGCCAATCTGACTTCTTGATTGACCTCAATCAATTTAAAATTTATTTGGGTAGTGTGGTCTTAAGCTGTTGATGACTGTGGAGATTCGGTTGCAATGTTTGTTGGCAAACACCACTTTCGAATTTTAATTGCTTCAACAATGCCGTCGTATGGTAAATGTGTCAGTTGGCAATTTTCTATATCTTTTACAACATAGCGGTCGTTGGGCAACACTTTATGTATGACATATGGACCCCTATATCTCTGAATAAGTTTCTTGTTAGTGCCGACCGTTGTGTCTACGTGTTTAATTACAACAAAATCCCCTATCGAATATGATTTTGCGGGTACACTGTGTCTGAAAAAGTATTGATGATTGTACTCTTGCGATCGTTCTATATTACCTACTGCGCTTTGTCTAATCCCATCAAGGTCCCTAGTAGTTTTAGTGGACAGCTTATCTTCTAAAAGTTCCGAAAGTTCATCGACAATACATCCCCGTTGAGTTACCCCAAATAGCAGTTCACTTGGAGCATATTTCGTTCTGGAGTGGACACTGTTGTTCATAGCGTGTTCTATCTGAGACAAATGTGAAGTCCAGTTAGCATGTTCGGTGGATTCAGTAAGTTTACTCAACATGGTCTTTAGAACGCGATTCACCCTCTCGACCTGGCCATTGGCCTGTAGCGATGCTACAGCTACCTTAACATGGCCTACATTCCTCTTTGACAGATAGTCACTAAATTCTACAGAGGTGAAACAAGTACCTCGGTCGGTTATGAGGCGTCTGGGGCGGCTGTAATAACTGAAGTATTTATCTAGAGAACAGCACACCTCTTTAGTACTTGTAGAATTTACGGGGTACAACCTGACAAACTTCGTGAAAGCATCGATAACAACGAGTATGTGCTTGCGTTTCGATTTAATTGCCGGTAAAGGGCCAAAGTGATCCAAATGCAGGGTGTCAAATGGTATGGGCTTTTTGGGTATATTAAACATATTATGCTCATCGGCACGAGCTGGTGCAGAGTAGACAATGCATTTTATACAATTTTTAATAAAGTTTTTTATCTTATCTTTCATATTTTCGAACCAATAAGTTTTACGTATCTGATTATAGCACTTCTCTGTACCTAAGTGACCGATTTTCTCATGTATTGTACGAATTACGTTCATCTGCATCTCTGTGGGAACGCAGAGCATAAACTTCTCGCCTATTTTGCGACATACCAAACCGTCTACGTGTTCATATCCCGCGGCCATGCCCTTCTCTAACTTATTCATAAGCGCCTTGAGCTTCTCATCTCTGTTCTGTGCGATCTGGATCTGAATGTCTATAACGTCCAAATCTATGACAGCAATTTGCTCATATTCGCTTTTATATTCACTATTACCTATATGGTTCGACATAGACTGAGGTTTTATAGTGTGGGACTTCGGGTGACTCGTAATATCAACTGCTTTATAGTTTAGTATAGAATTGGTACCCTCGTATTCTTTTCCTGACACTGGGATCCTGCTGAGGGCATCTACGTGGCCAAGGCTAGTTCCGCTCCTATGCTGTACAGAATAGTCAAAGTTTTCAAATTCTAGCGCCCATCTGGCGATTCGGGGGTTAATTTGTTTTTTGTTTAGGGTCATGGTTAGCGAATTACAGTCCGTGATAATTTTGAATGGGACACCCTCTAAGTATATTCTGAATCTGCGAAGGGCATAAATGATTGACAAGGTCTCCAGCTCGAAGCTATGATACCTTGATTCGGCCGGTGTAGTTGTCTTCGAAAAATATGCAATTGGGTGGAATTTTCCATCATCCTGCTTTTGTAGTAGAACTGACCCAAACCCTAGGCTGCTTGCATCACAATGAAGTTGGGTTTCACGATTGCGGTCATAAATGGCCAACAACGGTGCACTAACTAAAATTTTCTTTAAATCCCTAAAGGCTTTCAGGCAGTATTCCGAGAAACTGAATTCGGTATCTTTGCGTAATAAATCCAAAAGTGGCTTTGCAATCTTTGAAAAGGATGGCACGAATTTTCGGAAGTAGGAAAACAGACCAATGCAGGAACGAAGCTCTTTTTGATTCCTTGGGATTGGATAATTCGCAATTGCTTTAATGTGAGACTCTGCAGGTTGTATTCCTGACGAGGTAACCCGATAGCCTAAATACTCAACTACATTGTAACAAAACTTGCACTTCCTAAGCTTTAGTTCCAGATTTTTCTCATAAATTCTCCTCAGCACTTTCCTCAGGGTTTTGATATGGTCTTCCAGGTCACGGGAAGCGATTAATATATCATCAATATACACACATATTTCCTTTGCATCGATCAGATCCCGAAAGATATTATAAACAAATCTCTGAAAATTGGCTGGTGCGTTCTTAAGCCCGAATGGCATCCTAAGATACTCGAATTGGCCGTGTGGCGTCACGAAAGAAGTCAGCGGGATAGAGCTCTCCTCCATCGCCAGTTGATTAAACCCATCCTTTAAGTCAAGAAGTGTAAACCACTTCTTCCCTGACATATAATCAATGCAGTCTTCTATTAGAGGTAGCGGGAAATTATCCCGAATTGTTTTCTTATTTAGAGCCCTATAATCTATACACATACGGGTTTCACCACTCTTTTTCTTCACCAATGGCCGAAGCATAGGGAGAGCTACTCGGGCGTATTACCTGACGTTCAAGGAGATCATCGGTGATCCTTTGCACCTCTTCTTTATCTTTGAAAGACAATCGTCTCGGCAGGCAAAAAACGGGGTATTATCAATCGTACGGATGGTCATTTTATAGTCATAGGGTTTCTTATCAATCGAGGTGGGAGACAGATAATTGCTATTCAAGATCTGCTTTACAGTATCGCGTTCACATTTATTTAAGCCTGGTCCTATATCAAACCCTGACTGGACTACACTTTCATAGATAGCGCCTATATCCTTCACTGCTAAATCAAACAAATCATTTTCGTTGTCTGAACGATCTTTCAATTTTCCTAAGTCCCTTTTCATAAAGCGCTTCTGATCACGGTTCCCGTACACGGCATTGTTCCCATTATCCCGATAATCGCACACTTTTCCTAAGTCTCTTTTCTCATCGCACTTCTGACCATATTTCTCACATAACTTGTCTAAAATTTTCCTATCATCAACCGATACTTTACCACAATTATCAACACCTTCATAAATAATCGAATCAGATGCATAAGGTTTACATTTCTCTTTATTAAATTCAGAATTTGGGTGATTTATTTTTATTAAACGAATATTAAATGCTGTCAAAAAGTTTTGACCAAGAATTAATGGTATGGTTAATGTTTCATCTGGAACCACAATTATGCTTATGTTTTTAGTAGTTTCACGAAATTTTACTGCACAAAGTATAGTGCCATATGAATGGATTCTGCTTTTACCGACTCCAACGAAATTAGTAGGTTTTGAGATATTTGGAAGTTTCACGAATCGTTCAGCAATCGATTTTCGTATGATACTAATTGAACTGCCAGAATCGAAAAGAGAAATAATATTTGTAAACCCCGACCATCTACTTCGATTTTTCCCATAAAAGGCCACACTTACCTCTTGCTTAGATTCTAGATAATCATAATCTTCTGGCTCTTCTTCGTTGGGCAATCGCGGTGCATGTGTCCAAGCTGGTGACATGTGAAGCACGAACCTGGTGGCCGTTGTGGTTTTGGGCAATTGCTTTGGTACTGCTCGTAGCGTGAGCAATTAAAACATCGCACAGCCGAGAGATCTTCCGATGTAGTCGCTTTTGCTTCAGTACATGCTGCAGTAGTGTTCGATGGTTTACGTATCATAACATTTTTCCGCCGCTGTTCGTATCGTTCCGTTCGTCGGATTAAGTCATTGACCGTGTTAGCGCCATATAGAATCCTTATGTTGCTGCTATGATCCGGGATCCCATCTATGACCATGTCGACTAATTCCTGCTCTGCTATATCCGATTGTGCGGCGATTGACTGCATCGCAACAACTTAAGTCACGGAATATTCCGATGGTTGTAATTTTCGTGATCGTAGCTGGCGATAAACTTCTTGCCTGGAGCAGTTGCGTTTGAGCATGACGCATAGCTGCGTTTTCAATGTTGAATAATCTGCGAGGCCTTGATTTAGCACACACTTTTTGGCTGTGCCAGACATACACCGCCTCAGGGCTAAACACTTGTGCCTCTCATTGAAATTGTTAGCGCCAGCGTAGTCTTCAAAAAGTAAAAACCACTTGTAAACATCGTAGTGGCTGTCACCGCTGAATTTCGGGACTGCTGCATCAAGTTCATCAAAATGTATGAATTTACGAAGGCGCACATCGGAATATATGTCTGGTTGTGGCACTTGAGCTTGCAGCTCTGCTAATTCCCGCTTAGGTTTTAAAATTTTCAGCTGTTCCTGAAGGTGATTTACTTCCTCAGAAGGCGACATATGATGTGTATCGTAGCAAACAGCGGCATTGACAGCGGACACTGGGTTGGCACGGTCGGCGTTGAGCATAAGTGTACCACCACCACCGTCAATTTCAGATCTGGCGGCTATAGTAGTCATATTAGTCGCAGCGACGGCAGTAGCATTGGTGGCGAGAGCGTCGGAATTAGTATTGGTAGCGACAGCGGAGTTGGAATTGGTAGTGGCAGCAGCGGCGGTGATTGTAGCGACAGCGGTGGTTGTTATGGCAGCAGCGGCGGAATTGGAATTGATGGTGGCAACGGTGGTCATTGTTGCGACAGCGGTGGAACTGGTAGTGGCGGCAGTTTGAACGGAGGTGGCAGAAGCATTAGGTGCACAAGGAGGACTGTATATGAGAGCAGCAGTTGGATTTAGCACGTCTGCAACTTTTTTGCCACCTTTATTAATTGTAGTGGTGTTCCCGTTTTCACCAGAGCGACCGCTGACGGTTGCTTTCATTGTGGCCCGTGTGTTATGCATGACTTTTTAGGTTAAAGTTTCTTCTTCCAGAACGTAATTAAAACTTTTGTTGAGAATGCCGAAATATTATTGTGGGAGCAAGATAGGATCACCCCACACCTGAAGATGCAATTAAACCCTTTTTATGTTTGGTGGATTTCCTTTATTTTTTCTGATTTGGTCTTTTTATCCAACCTTCTCGTTTTCACTGTCACCGGAAGAAGAAGGAAAAAATGAGCCAACGCAAAGTTGGCTGCATTTCCGATCACAAGTGACATTTACCAGCTGTCAGAAAAGCATGGTATAATGAAAAGGCAGGGTGACATTACAATAAGAACATTACACGATCACGGAACGTATGTCGTAAATCCGCCCCAGGTAACAGTTTGGCCCTCATGTTGGAAATCGCTTCTCTAAAAAAAATCGAATCAGCTATTGAGATTATTTTACCTGTATAGGTATGCCATGGTTATCACTTTTTCCCTCCCTGTATGGCGTTTTTTGTTTCACAATTGCTTTCAAGAATAATTGACACATATAAACGCGAATAGAAGACAAAAGAGAACGAGAGCAGAATTGTATTAAAAATTTCCTCGTGTAAAACGGCTCTTAGTGGTGGGAGTGTTATTGAGTCAGGAATGGTTCATACTTGAGAATATTCGCTAATATAAAGCTCAAGTTATTGGTGCGATATCGGTAACCTTATAAAACAGCTGATTCGAACAAGCTTATGAGAAACAATGTAATCGATTATTGGCGCTGTATCGTAATTCCTTATCCATAAAGTAACCTTACCAATTTATTGCATGTTAGTTTTTCTCTTACGTTAAGATACGAATACAGCGATACCACAAGCGCACCAATAACTTCAGCTTAAGCGCCAAATACACCACACAAAATCCTTGCACAAGTCCCCAAGTTATGTTGTTGTTGTTGTGGTAACGACAAAAACCATGGTCCAATAATAAGGTTGTGTCATTGCCTCAGCTGATTGAATATTGAGATGCAAACAGCAGAATTTAAACCAGCAAAATGTAAGCAAACGCGATTTTCATTTGCAATTTTATGGTTTTTCTAACGCTTATACTAAAAACAATTGCAAATACGGAGATATTATTCAATAAGAATCACTTTTCAACCACATAATTTCCAAAAAATAAAAATTTCTCTGGTTTCTCTTTCCTTTATTCGCTAACACCAGACACAGAGAATGTCAATGATGTAGAGAAGGTCCATGAACGAATTTCAGTGTGAATTGTCAAAACTCGTCAATTCACGGCTAGGGAATTCACCACCGGCGGGCTGGTTGGGCATGTTAATATAACAGAATTTAATGTGATCAATGTTGATTAACATGAATTAATGTTGCTTAGCATGAATATATTTCTGTAGTATAAATTCAGCACTGTTAATTTCTGATGGCTTTCAGTTTATATTTCAAGAAAGCAATAATGCAGTTCAACAAAAAATTGTTATCGTATCTCATATATTTATACCATAAAGAATAAAAAATATTTCCCTTGAACTCCATTCGTTTCATGTTCATACAAATCACAAGCAATTTTTAATAATTTTAAGAAAACTTAAATGGAAGTTGTTAAAAATCCAACATTTGTGGGTATATGAGCAAATAAATGATTTCGATGTTTTGAATCAAGTCTTTTAGTTTCCTAAGTTTTAGTTTTTTGAAGTCGAAATAATCATATGATAATATACAAAAGGAATTTTGCACGTATCACGTGATTTTGTGCAAAAGGAATAATCACATGATAATATACAAAAGGAATTTGTATGTGTTGTAGAAAATCGATTAAATTTTACAAAACGAACAAATTTATGTAATAAACGTTAATAATGTTTTATGTAGGTCTCTTTATAAATTTCCAGGTAATATTTTTTATCATCTTATAAAAATATTTCCAAAAATTCATCAAATGACATAAAGTGTTTGCAATTACACAAAAATCCCAAAAAGTACAAATGAATATATAAAATGTAATTTAAGGTTTTTATGATAAAATGTATGTCTTTGTGTAATGACAAAGTCTTTTTTAATGTGTTTGTGTAATTACATATAGCGTTTTGCCGACGGCAATTACGCAAAAATTGCTAAATGTATAAATGGTATCCAATGTAATGAGAGTTGGTTATTATAATATGTATAAGTGAATGTCTGAAATGTAACACAATTTCGATAAATATAAAACATTTTAAAATATATACATATAAATACATAATTAATAAAAACATCTGCTACAATAAATATGCTACAGTATAGAAACATTAATAAATGTATGGAAATGATTGTATACTTTGATACGAAATAAAATAAGTTTCAAAATCGGAAGCCAATAACTTAACAGATAATTGAATTGGTAATCAAAAGCCCAAAGCATCCTCGATGCACATCCATTCATCTATATGCATACATGACATATGCACATATATTCAAATGTACTACCAGCTGATGATCCAAATTAGATCAATGCACATGCACATCTGTTTGTATGACACACAAAATTACATACTTCACGTCGCAAAATTGCAAACACACATCACATACATGCTTTCATCATAAATTATTATTTTATTTATGTCTATAAACATATTCACATACCTACATCTGCACATGACATGCGCGCGACGAGCTAAATAGCACGATGTTTGATTCTTTTGCGCCGGTCAATATGCGCAATTGAAGCGGGCGCAGGCCTTATTTCTTCTGCACGGCCCGTCAAAACCACAAATTCTCTGCCGAACACACGTACAGTGAAAAAAAGTTAAATGTATCAAACGAATATATTTTTAACACAATTTTGCCCAACTTCACATCATTTGGTTGCTCGCATAGTGGCAATACGAGCAGACAAATAAATTGTGATAGGGCCCGATCCGCCCCTACAAAAATCAAAGCCAAATCCCATCCCCAAATGGCAAATTCTGCCGCGCGATGGCTTCGATCGTCAAAAGTACTGCCTACCTCAAATTTCAGACACTTTCAAAAGCAAGTTATGTAGTAGGGGGAAAAATTGTGTAGTATGAAAATAATCTAAATTATTACATAATTCTTGAATAAGGGCATGTACTTTGGTCATACGGTTCGGGGTATTAAGTCACTACTTCTGATGCATGTTTTCATTATAAAAATTTCTAAAAGAAGTACATAATGTTGATTACGAGTGAAAAAATACTATTTTTCAAGGAGATGTGCAAGTGCGCATTTGTGCCTAAAAAGGGCAAAGTTAGCACTTATGTGGCACAACGGCAACATTCCAGCAAAAAAAACATGGCTGACCAAATTTTCGACCGAATTTCAGCAAGAACAAGAAGGAACTCAAGAGTCACTCCAAAGTGTGTTGCAAATGATATCCCTTATACTACAGCTTATGCAAATAAGCAAACTCCTTATGAATAAGGGAATCTTATATTAAAAATATGTAAAGAAACGTTTTCGTAATTATTTTTTCACAATTGTTTGGGTCTGTTGCTGAGCAATAGCTATGCATTTTTTTTTTTTTTTTTCTATGACATAAATACTTCCTGGAAACAAACTAAAGTTTTTGTACCAACTTTTGTTCGCAAAGGCGCGCATTTGAAGGAGCGCTATGTGTGGAATACCCCGTATGGATTCAAGTTGGATTTTATAAAATCGACAAAAATTGAACATTTCATATTTCTGATTTTGTTAAAATGCTTTGTTGCAACATTTCATCATAGCTTCCTCGACAAAGTTTTACGTTTTTATGAATGAATGACTTTGTTGTTGGATTCTGAGGTTTGTGCGTAGAAATATGTAGTTTTTGTTGTTGGATATAAGTTTTGGTCAGACATCATATGCTTGTAGAGGGGTTAGCGCGGTGATGTGAGGAAATGCATGGAATGGATTTTGTTGCTGTAGGTCATTGATTCGTATGCAAGCAGACTAACATATATACATATGTATGTCGGTACGTTTGCATATTTGTGTTCATATTTATGTGTGGATATTTATGTTTATTTGTTTACGTTGGATATGGGACTGACTTTGTTGTTGTGTTGATAATTTTGTATGCATATCAGCGTGCGTATATCTACAAAAAATCTATTACCAATTGGAATATATCTTTTAGGCTTTATTTAATGTGGACTCGGCAATAACTGATTTGTGTTGTTATATTGCAAACTACTGTAGGTAATAACATTGATGATATTTAAAATTTTTGTTGCAAGTTTTCTGTCGTTATACCTATTTAACGGTTCTACATTATTTATTTCACTTATTGAATTTTTTTGTGTGTATTTGAGGAGTTTTTATTTTAGGATAATGCACTTGCAGTGGGATGAAAGGACTTTTTGGGTATTTATTCGTAGTACGTACGATATGTTGAGTTATTTACCAAATTTGGCATCTACGATAAAAACTAAAACTAATATGTTGTGTTTTATAGGAGAGATATAGGATTATTAAGGAACTAAAACAAAGTAAAAGGGTAATTGTTTCCTTTAGGATACAACTGCTAACACACGTCCGAAATTATCGGGAAAGGTATCAAAAGACGCGTTTTGACCTCGGTAACAATAACCCGGATTTTCCAGTTTTTGTTTCAGTGAGGAGATGTTTGCAACCAAAGATGAAAATTTTCTAACATTTTCATGTGGTTGTTGTAATCACAGATTAGGGTTTACCGAAAACAAAAGGCCGCCTACGCAGAAAGGTGCTCTGCACATGAATACCTTGGATCAAGGCCCCTATTTGGGATTGGACCTGGGTAATTTTTAGGTTTTTTGCGAATAACTTTTCACTGAAAAATTAAAATCCGCTTTCGGATTGTTGATACCGAAGTCAAAACGCGTTGTTTGATACCTCTCCCGATATTTTTGGACGTGTTTTAGCGGTTGTCTCCTAAAGGAAACAATTACCTGTAAAAGTACAAGGGATGACATTCACTGCTCAAATGCTAGCAAAAATTATCCTGCTGCCAAAAGCTTTAAATGTGGGAGGAATTGGCCTACCTTTAAATTATGTAAATACATAAAAGCTTTTTTATGAAGTATTCTATATATTTATACGCATGCAATGCAATGGTAAAATCATTCCTACATAAATTTAGAAGTGCATGGACGATTTTTATAGTTACCGTATCAGATATTTCCCAAACAAAAACTTAACACCAATTTTAATTTTATATGATAAATGTACCTACACATATATTTATTGCCAATTTGTTTATATGACATGCACATAATTTTGAAATATAATTATTATAAAATATACTATTGAACCTTAATTCCGCCGTCTTTAAAATGTTACCATCCCCTATGTTAGGAAAGAATTCTGTTGTTCCCTATGTAAGCACAAGAATTCTGTTGTTTGTGCTAGTTCCCTATGTAAGCACAAGAATTCTGCTATTGTGCTGCTAAACAAAAATAGCATGGTGAATTCCCTACCCGCGAATTGATAGTCTACTGCTTCACACGAAATTCGTTCATGGACCTTCTCTATATCATTGACATTCTCTGCCAGACAGTTGCATTTGACAATCTTTGCGCCAGTATGTTCTTCCTGTAGAGTTGACTTTACCTTGTTATTATACAATGACAAAAACACTCCCCGAAGGTTTTGGAGAGTGTTGTCGAATTAACAGTCCTTGGCCGGATTTGAACCCGGTACGCTCCGGTACTCCCTTGCGGTACTGCCCGACTGTCGTGGTAGCGATTTATAACCAGTGAAACCTTCTAGGTCATGTCACCCCTCCTTCCGTAAGGCAGGATAAGATGGGTAATGAGAGGTGAGACATATCCTTTGTGCATATTAGTCGCCTCTTACGACCGGTATGCCTACCCCCAGTATGCCTACCCCGGGGAGGGGTCTATAAATTGGCGGAAATCAGAATTGTGACATACACAACACAAAAAGACTGCACAAAATTTATTTCTGAGCTAGCGCACTAAAAGAAACATGTGCTCTAATTGTATTAAAAAACTGTACTTTTTACACAAATTTATGGTACCGAAAGCAATATTTCATTCTCCGCAAATACAGGTGAACTGAGTAATAATCACCACACACGAAGAAAAAGCATGCGGGCCTGCGTAAAAATCTAAATTCTTTTGATTTTAGCACCGTTCACTGCGCAAATCGCACATTCACGACATACACCACGCAAAAAATTGTGCAAATCAGTCATTGGCGCAAGTTAATTTGTGCGATATATGTAGGGTCTTAGGCCCGGTTTTTCAGTACAAGTTCAACTCAATTTGTCAGTTAAACTAAGCTTAAACTTGTTACGCAGTTTTTCAGTCAACTTTAGACGAAGTTTAAACGTAGTTTAAGTGGCCGATTTGGAAGGGTTAAATTCTAGTTTACCTGTCAGCTGTTTGCATATTTGATGTTTTGGCTGTGAAACAATAAACTGAACGCAATTAAAAAAGGACGATATTTTTTGATTTAATTAAATACTGGATATATCATCTGACGAAAGTGATTACAGTGATACAGGAATTTGCGAAATCCTAACTATTACAATACTGAGGAGAAGCAATGGCGTTAAATATGTAAACAAATGTCATCTGTTGTCGTATTTAGATAAAAAAAAAACAACGTTGCCGTATAAAAGCAAATCTTAAAAGCGGCCTTAAACTCTCACTGAAAAATTGCTCTGCAGTTTAACTGGAGCTTAAATTTATGCCGAGTTTAAGCAAACTTAGTTTAAACTGAGCTTAACCAAGAACTGAAAAACCGGGCCTTAAAGGTATCAGAACCAGTAACGCCAACATCGGTATCAGCGCATTTTCGTGAAGCCGCGCAGCGTTACACAGCCTTACTAGTTCGTTGTAATTATATGAAGATTTGCTTAGGAAAGTGTTTTATTGTTTCATCGTAAGTTATATCCATACTGTTTGTAGTTCTCAATATTTAAAGACCTTTATAATTTACGTTAACATTACCATAGAATTTTCTAATAATAAGATATTGGTATATATAGTTTCATGTGCTATTCTAAGATTGCGTAATTGAATTTTGTTTCAATAGGTCTGATAATGTCGAATGCTCCCGCTGCTTTTACTGCCACAAAGCCTGTGCTGCGTGGTCTACACAATGCTACAATCAAAAAAAACTTGACGGTTGGAATTGCACTAACTACTGTGGTTACAGTTGGTTGGTATTTTCTTGTCAACAAACCCAAGAAGGAGGCATATGCCGAGTTTTACAAGTAAACTAATATCGTTTTAAATTTACATATATAAGATTGGAACTTATCTTTGTAGGAACTATGATGCCGAGAAGTCCTTTGAACGTATGAAGAGTAACGGCCGTTTCCAAAGTTGTTAAATAAGCTTC
Organism: Merzomyia westermanni; assembly: GCA_949987695.1. NCBI lineage: Eukaryota > Metazoa > Arthropoda > Insecta > Diptera > Tephritidae > Merzomyia > Merzomyia westermanni. The sequence goes on from OX465289.1 coordinate 79,268,743, forward strand.
ATACAATACGGTAGTCTTAGGACTGTTTTCTCATCTAGCCTTAGTATTTCAAGTCACGTGGAATTTATTGGTGACTCTCTTTTCCCTTTAAATATATGCCATAAACACAAGTTTGTTCATCAGACGAACAGTTTACATGAGAAAACGGCCCTTAATTCACTCTGAATTTAATTATGAAGATATGTACATATACACGTAACAAATGCAGAATATCGCCAAGTTTGAATAAAAAAACGAAAATTCGGTACGATGGGCATTTATAAAAGAAACACCGGCGTATTATTTTTGGGGGCTAGAAGGAACATAGAATGAAAGGGAACGTATTTGGTGTGGTGGGGTTCAGTCTCGATAAGTAAAAGTTTAGCTTGTTACAATATTCAGAACGAAGTTGGGCTAGCATGACTAGTTTCCCTCATAAGCAAAACGCTCATCAGCTATTTCAGGTGGTTGGATGTCATTTACGGGGTTCACAGGCCGAGATCTGAGGTATGTGTCGGTATGGAGATCGTTTAGAACCCGCCTATGATTACGCAGATCACACTGCTAGGTAATGCGGTGCCGAATCTCATCATAGTGCTTACGGAGATGGTTCCGCATACTCTCGAGTATTGAGAATTTTGGTGGAGGTGAGACTCTGATGACATAAGCAGACATCCCGTGGCAGTTCTTGGGCGACCAAATGGCCCCATGGTAATCAATAACCGGTCGGCCAATAGCCTTATATGTACTAGCAACATTTCTTTATCTTTTCCCCAAGTACTCCCGACCAGTGACTTGTTGCGGCTCTGTACCTTTGAGGCTATTGCCCATGACTAGCAAAGATGAGGCTGTGGTCGAACCTCACACCAAGGAATTTGGGGATGGACAATACGTAGAGGTACTGCATCTACGTGGACGTTTAAATCTTGTCCCATGTTGTTGTTAACAGTGCTTCGCCCTGCTCAATTAGCTCGATCACTCTAAATTGTTGTTGTTGTTGTGGTAGCGACAAAAACACTTCCCGAAGGTTTTGGGGAGTGTTGTCGAATTAACAGTCCTTGGCTGGATTTCCACCCGGTACGCTCTGGTACTCCCTTGCGGTACTGCCCGACTGTCGTGGTAGCGATTTATGACCAGTGAAACCTTCTAGTTCAGGTCACCCCTCCTTCCATAAGGAAGGATAAGGTGGGTAATGAGAGGTGAGAGGCATCATATCCGTAGATCAACCATCGAATTGCACGTCATTACCTTTGTGCATATTAGTCGCCTCTTACGACCGGTATGCCTACCTCGAACATATTCTAAACCCCTAACCCGCAGGGGTTCTCTAACGGAAGTCCGAGGGAACGCCCAGTTTCCACAGGGATGGGCCAGAGTGATGTAGGTGTTAGAAGAGTAGGTTCGACTGAACAGGAGAAGATATGTTTGGTATCATGAGGGGACATACCACATGCAGGGCATGTGTTTGGTATGTCCAGGGTTCAGTCTGGATAAGTAAGAGTTTGACCTATTACAATATCCAGAGCGAAGTTGTGCTAGCATGACTCTAGTCTCCCTAGGAAGTACACGCTCCTCTTCAGCCAATCGAGGTGGCTGAGTACTGATAACGGGATTCACAGGCCGAGATCTGTGGGATCTGTCTACCGACTCAGTGTCGAGGTCATTTAGAGCCCGCCAATGGTTCCGCAGATCATACGGCAAAGAGATGTGGTGCTGGACCTCTACGTTGTGCTTACGAAGATGTCTCCTTATGTTTCTGGGGGGTGGGGCTACATCCAATAGATGCCGATTTGGGTGACTGGGTTTATGACAGTTCAGAAGGAACTGTCTACTCAAGAGTTCCGCGTGCTCTTGAACATTGAGCAATTTTGCCTCTTGATGGAGATGAGACCTCTACCTAACTACTTTCGTTATACCTGAGATATGGAAACAAGCGATTGTAGTTCCCCTACTAAAACCAGTGAAGCCGGCGACCCAAGGAGAGTATTATCGCCCGATATCCCTGTTGTTGTTGTTGTTAACAGTGATTCGCCCTGCCCCAGATTGGACAGGGTTACACTGAAATAACAGCCCTTGGCCGGGTGAAAAACCCGGGTCATTCCGGTGCGATAGAACCGGCTGTTGTGGGAATGCCGATAAATGCCCGATATCCCTCTTCGCCGGTAGTGAAATTACTAGATACCATTCTGCTCCCTTCATTGCAAATCTGAAATTGGCCGATCACCAGCGTGGTTTCCGCAAATCTCATAGGACGACATCCGCTTTGAACTCCATTACAACGCAGATTAATAATGGTTTAAATCAACACCCACCAAACCATAGGACGGTTCTCGTGGCACTTGACCTATCAAATGCATTCGACACGGTCAATCACGCCACACTCCTGCGAGATCTGGAAGAGACACCGCTCCCTGCCGGCCTTAAAAGGTGGACCGCTAATTACCTCAATGGTCGACAGGCATCAGTCAAATTCAGGAACAAGAAATCTAGACCAGGAAGAATAAAACAAGGGGTGCCGCAAGGTGGTGTTCTCTCCCCTTTTGTTTAATTTCTATATTTCGAGACTTCCCCCACCAGAGGTAGTATCCATTGTTTCCTACACTGACGACTGCACGATAATGGCCTCGGGCAAGGGTCCCTCCATTGACGTACTCGGTACGAGAATCAATAGTTACCTCAGTGACCTTTCCAGCTTCTTCACCGAGCGAAATCTGACCCTATCTCCGACTAAATCGACGGCGACCCTGTTTGCTACATGGAATGCGGGGCAAGAGTTAAATGTCCACGTAGACGTAGTACCTCTACCTACTGTCAACCACCCAAAAATCTTGGGTGTGACATTTGACAACGGCCTCACCTTCGCTGGGCATGCCACCGCAATAGCCTCAAAGGTACAGAGCCGCAATAAGATCCTCAAGTCACTGGCCGGCAGTACTTGGGGAAAAGACAAAGAAATATTGCTTGCTACTTATAAGGCTATTGGCCGGCCGGTTATTGACTATGCTGCGCCTATATGGTCGCCCAATCTCTCTGACACCCACTGGAGGAAATTGCAAGTCTGCCAAAACACCGCCATCAGAACTGCTACGGGATGCCTACTTATGTCACCTGAGTCTCACCTCCATCAAGAGGCAAAATAGATCAATGTTCAAGAGCACGCGGAACTCTTGAGTAGACAGTTCCTTCTGAACTGTCATAAACCTAGTCATCCAAACCGACATCTTTTGGAAGTAGCACCGCCCCCCAGAGGCATAAGGAGACATCTCCGTAAGCATTACGATGAGATCCGGCATCCTATCTCTTTGCCGTTTGATCGGCGGAACCATGGACGGACTCTAAATGACCTCCACACCAAGTCGGTAGACAGATCTCGGCCTGTGAATCCCGTTATTAATGCTCAACCACCTGACCACTTATCCAGACTGAACCCCAACATACCAAACACATGCCCTGCATGTGGTATGTCCCCTCATGACACCATACATCTCTTCTCCTGTTCAGTTGAACCCACTCTTCTAACACCTACTTCACTCTGGTCCAACCCTGTGGAAACTGCGCGTTTCGTCGGACTTCCGTTAGAAGAGCCTATTGACAATTTAGAGTGATCGAGCCCATTGGGCAGGGCGAAGCACTGTTAACAACAACAACATGGCGGCGTTTTGGCAGACTTGCAATTTCCTCCAATTGGTGTCAGCAAGGTTGGGCGACCATATGGGCGCAGCATAGTCAATAACCGGCCGGCCAATAACCTTATATGTAGCAAGCAACGTTTCTTTGTCTTTTCCCCAAGTACTGCCGGCCAGTGACTTGAGGGCTCTGTGCCTTTGAAGCTATTGCGGTGGCATGACCAGCGAAGGTGAGGCCGTTGTCAAACGTCACACCCAAGATTTTCGGGTGGTTGACAGTAGGTAGAGGTACTCCGTCTACATGGACATTTAACTCTTGCCCTGTCGTAAACAGGGTCGCCGTCGATTTAGTCGGAGATAGGGTCAGATTTCGCTCGGTGAAGAAGCTGGAAGGTCACGGATGTAACTGTTGATTCTAGTACAGAGTTCGTCAATGGAGGAACCCTTGCCCGAGGCCATTATCGTGCAGTCGTCAGCGTAGGAAACAATGGAGACTCCCTCTGGTGTGGGGGGAAGTCTCGAAACATAGAAATTAAACAAAAGGGGAGAGAGAACACCACCCCTTGTTTTATTCTTCGTGGCCTAGATTTCTTGTTCCTAAATTTGACTGATGCCTGTCGACCATTGAGGTAATTAGCGGTCTGCCTTTTAAGGCCGGCAGGGAGCGGTGTCTCTTCCATGTCTCGAAGGAGTGTGGCGTGGTTGACCGTATCAAATGCATTTGATAGGTCAAGTGCCACGAGAACCGTCCTATGGTTTGGTGGGTGTTAATTCAAACCATAATATAACTGTGTTGTAATGGCATTCAAAGCGGATGTAGTGCTGTGAGATTTGCGGAAACTATGCTGGTGATCGGCCAATTTCAGATTTGCAATAAAGTAAGGGAGCAGAATGGTCTCTAGTAGTTTCACAACCGGCAAAAGGGGGATATCGGGCAATCAGAATCTCCTTGGTTCGCCGGCTTCCCTGCTTTTAGTAGGGGAACTACAATCGCCTGTTTCCATATCTCAGGTATGACGAAAGTAGTTAGAGAGAGGTTGAAAAGAGCCGCTAAATAACTCTGTCCCTCGTGGCCTAGGTGTTTAATCATCTTCATGGCGATTCCGTCGGGTCCGATGGATTTTGATGGTGTGGCCTTCATTATGGCTTTCCTGACCTCTGCGACTGAGACGGCAATAGGCGCAGTGGAGTGTTTGTGCGCACGTCGGATGACTCTTCTCTTATTCCTATACGCAGGTGGATGCATTATAAACAGCCGGCAAAAGAAGCTCGCGCATTTCCTGGCGTCCGATTTGACGTTGTCGCCGAATGCAATGGCGCCTTGTCATTGTATTTTGTCGGATTGGAGAGGGCCTTGACAGTCGACCATAATTTTCCGACTCCGCCGGAGAGGTTGCATGCCTCAAGGTGTTGTTTCCACTTGGTCAGTTTGTGTTCGTTGACTATCCTACGAATTTCCGCATTGAGATCTTTGATTCTTGGATATGCGGGATTGATGAGTCTCACTTGGTCACGTTCTCTTGCCATCGCCACAGTTTCTGCAGGAAAATTTGGACGAATTTCTGGTATTCTACCAGCAGGAATAAAGCGGCCTGAGGCTGAAGCAATGACCTTGCGAAACTCTCTTTCACCTTTGCGTACGTCTGTCGGAGTGGGTAAGGCAGCGAAGGAGCGCTCTTAGTCCGTAAAGCGGTCCCAGTCCGCTTTGGTGAAGTTAATGTATGTTAGTTTATCAGTCGTTATGAAGTCGGTCGGTCGTTCAACGGAGAGTATGATGGGTAGGTGGTCTGAAGCTAATGTAAGCATCGGTCGCCAGTTCACAAAGTTAATTAGGCCCGCGCTCATTATGGCGATGTCTGGCGAACTGTGGCAGCTACCTCTCACCCTGGTGGGGCCATCTCCATTGACTGTACAGAATGCGGAGCTGTCTATTTAGTTTGCAATTGCGTGTCCTCTGCTGTCGCTGGCAAGTTGGAGTGCCAGAGATCGTGATGTGCGTTGACCGCTGGGACGATCTTTTCGATGTACATTATACCCATCACAAGTTCGTAAGTCCAATCTTGTGTTCAATTTTGTCTCTTGTATCGCGGCGATTTTGATGTTGTGCAACTTCATAAAGTCAGTTATCTCCGCGATCTTTCCAGCTAATCCGTTACAGTTCAGCTGTACAATTTTGAAGCGTGTAGGAGGGGAGACGGGGGACATGCTAGGCCTGAGGGACGGATGCGCTAGCCTAGGTAGAGGTAGGCTAAGGCATACGTGGGTCCTGGCCCACGTGCAGACTGGAAGCAGGGGGGGGGGGGGGGCATAGGGGACAGAGAAGGAGGGGGCTGACGCTCGGCGATGCTCATATCTGGCCTATTCCGGAGGGGATAGGAGTGTTGAACGGCCGTGCGAGATGGAGACGATGGTGAGCGTAAGCGACAGTCGGGAGTGGGTGAGGCGGGAATGGCAACAGTGCTGCCAGTCGTGTAGACTTGTAAAAAGTGTCGCCGTAGATTTATGGTGGTATTCTCAGCTTGCTTGTCATCTACAAACGAGGAGGTGACAGCTGCAATGACTATTGCAAATTATAGGAAGAAGCAGAATTGGGCTATAACAATTGTCAGTAGTCACGATGACAAGCTGCCTCAGAATAGGGAAGTTAGCTGGAGACATGGTCAGATTTCGCTCGGTGAAGAAGCCGAGGCCATAATCGTGCAATCGTGAGCCTAGGATACAATGGAGACTCCCGTCTGTTGGTGAAAGAAACCTCGAAATATATATATTAAACAAAAGCGAGGATAGGACACCACCCTTCGGCACCCCCTGTTTGATTTTTCGTTGGTTTTTGTTGGTGTAGCGACAATTTAACCTGCCTAAATATCACCTCCCTTACCCAACATTGTCATCAAGATCTTCTACTGGGAGTCCCAGAAATTTCGCGGCTTCAGCAGGGTTGGACCAAAGTGAATTGCTATTCTTCGTGGGTCTAGATATCTTGTTCCTAAATTTGACTGACACCTGCCGACCGCGGCCAGTGTCTTTTCCAGGTCTCTTAGGAGTGTGGGATGGTTGACAGGATGTTGATTCAAATCATAGTTTATCTGCGACGTTATGACATTCAAAGCAAATGTTGTGCAGTGTAATACGCCAGAAGCATACATAACCCTGCCGGTTAGGGGTTTAGAATATGTTCGAGGTAGGCATACCGGTCGTAAAAGGCGAATAATATGCACAAATGTAATGACGTGCAACTCGATGGTTGATCTACGGATATGATGCCTCTCACCTCTCATTACCCATCTTATCCTTCCTTACGGAAGGAGGGGTGACATGACCTAGAAGGTTTCACTGGTTATAAATCGCTACCACGACAGTCGGGCAGTACCGCAAGGGAGTACCGGAGCGTACCGGGTTGAAATCCGGCCAAGAACTGTTAATTCGACAACACTACCTAAAACCTTCGGGGAGTGGTTTGTCGTTACCCCAACAAGCATACAAAAAAAAAAATTTAATAAATCTATGGCGCGATATATGCCTCCTAAGAGATTTTTGCGCCAAGCTTCTCTTCCAATTTGTGGTGTGCCAATTTAAAAATTTCACTGCCGAGGGGCGACCCTGTTTTGAAAAAACTTTTTCAACCCACTTTTGATGTTACCTGTTCCAGGGCTCGAACCTTGGACCTTCGGTGTGGTAGCCCGCCAACACTATCGCCACACCACTGCGGTGTCTGGTCTCCAATAACTTCATAACCGGCGACAGGGGAGATAACGGACGATATGATTCGTCGGCTTTCCTGGGTTTAGTAGGGAGACCACAATCGCTTGTTTCCAAATCTCGGGGATGACGAAAGAGGTTAAAGGGAGCCGCCAAAAAACTGTCCCGCGTGGCCTAGGTGTTTCAACATCTTCATGGCAATACCGTCGGGTCCGATTGATCTTTAGGAGCCCCTGCGGGTAAGGGGTTTATAATATGCCCGAGGTAGGCATACCGGTCGTAAGAGGACTAATATGCACAAAGGTAATGACGTGCAACTCGATGGTTGATCCCAAGATGTGATGCCGCTCACCTTTCATTACCCATCTTATCCTTCCTTACGGAAGGAGGGGTGACATGATCTAGAAGGTTTCACTGGTCATAAATTGTTACCATCGACAGTACCGCAAGGGAGTACCGGAGCGTACCGGGTTCAAATCCGGCCAAGGACTGTTAATTCGACAACATTCCCCAAAACCAAAACCCTTGGGGAGTGTTTTTGTCATTACCACAACAATAACAACATTGATCTTTAGGGCCTTCAATATGGGTTCATTGACCTCGCCGATGGAGACGGCAACGGCCGCTGTGTTGTGTTTGTGTTTATGCGCCCGACGGATGGCTCGTCTCTTGGATGCATTATAAACTATCTGCAGAAATAGCTCGCGCAGCGTCTAGGGTCCGAATTGACACTGTCACCAAATGTAATCGCGAACTTGTCGTGTATTTGGTCGGATTTGATAATGCCTTGACTATTGACCATAATTTGCCGACTCCGCCGAAAAGGTTGCACGCCTCTAGGTGTTGCTTTCACTTGGTCAAGTTGTACTCACTGACCGTCAGTCTGCTGGATTGAGGAGTCTCACTTGATCACTCGGGCAGCACGTTACAGGGTTTATGTAGATGTTAATAATTTTCAGATCGACATCGCCTGACCGGACCACTATAACTTGGCATTCCTGGGTCGAAGTCGGGAACAAATATGTTATATTGTACAGTGTGGTGTGTTATGAACGCGAGACCAGCCAACTTACGGCTGAGACGGTCTTTCCGATGTACATTATACCCATCACAATTTCGTAGTCTGATCTTGTGTTCAGTTTGGTCTCTTGAACCGCAGCGATTTTGATGTTATTTAGCTTTATAAATTCATATTATCTGGTGTGGAAGGCTGGAACGTATCCATCCAAAGGTTTCTGTTCGTGAGCCCAAAGCACATAAGAACGTGGCATAGGCCAACGAAAATGTTGGATTTCACCGATGCTGCAGGCGTATATAATATTTGCCGACAGTGCACGTTGTGAAAGGCAGAAGGAGATGGTGCCCAACTAGCACAATTAGGAGCAGAAACGGAGCGTCGACTAATGTTGTAACTTTAAAATGATTTGCTACTACTCATAGGCACGTATTAGATACATGTTCGTTACGTTCCACCTACTGAAATGGGGATTAGCCGAAACGTTTTAGCAACGTTTGTGACGGGTGTTTTCCAAATTGCCGGGGTATGCTCAGTCCGTCCAGGGTTCCTACAAATAGAGTTCCCTATGGTTTTTCTCCAAATGATAAAACCCTGTTATTATTTTAGTTTTGATATTTTTCCTTAATTCATTTTTTTCCAATCTCATCTACAATCTTAAATTTATCGCTAACTACGCTAAAGGTGGTGGAGGTGAAAACCCCTACTCAGCCCTACGTTCGGCGGAGGTGAAAACCCCCACTTACTATAACTTAAGTTGCTCCTGGCTAAATTAAAGGCGGCAGAGGTGAAAACCCCTACTTAGCCCTACCGTCCACTGAGGTAAAAACCCCTGCAGAATATAAAAATAGTACTCGTGAGATGAAAACTCCCAGGTGTACGTTCATCGGAGGTGAAAACCACCGACTACTATGCCTAGCTAGTAGCTAACTACTCAATTTTCCTAAGAAATTCCTCGCCCTTTTATACTAATTTGCACGCATGCAAACTGTTACTTAACAACAATAAATACTCATATACTTATAATGCATAATCTTATAAATGAGCCTTTTCCTTATTATTATACTATTTTCCTTATAACTACTATCGTATATAGACCCGACTGTATGCCTCTTTTCTTCTTCATATGCCAGCTCCTCGTATCCTAGCGAACATTTCTACACACGCCTGTCAGAGAACGTCAATGATATAGAGAAGGTCCATGAACGAATTTGGTGCGAAGCAGTATACCATCAATTCACGGGTAGGGAATTCACCATGGCATTTTTGTTTAGCAGCACAATAACAGAATTCTTGTGCTTACATAGGGAACTAGCACAAACAACAGAGTTCTTGTGCTAACATAGGGGATGGTTACATTTTACAGACGGCGGAATTATGGCTCATTATGTATATTTTATTATATGTAATTATATTTCAAAATTATGTGCATGTGATATTAACAAATTGGCAATAAATATATGTGTAGGTACATTAATCATATAAAATTATAATTGGTGTTAAGTTTTTGTTTGGGAAATATCTGATACGGTAAGTATAAAAATCGTCCATGCACTTCTAAATTTGGTAATTGTTTCCTTTAGGAGACAACTGCTGAAACAAGCCCAAAAATATCGGGAGAGGTATCAAACAACGCGTTTTGACCTCGGTAAAAACAATCCGGAAGCGGATTTTCGGTAATTGTTTCCTTTAGCAGACAACTGCTAAAACAATTCAATTTTTTGTTTCAGTGAAAAGTTATTCGCAAAAAACCCAAAAGTGATCCGATTCCAAATAGGGGGCTTGATCCAAGGTATTTATGTGCACAACTCCTTTCTGCGTAGGGGGCCTTCGGCCGCGCTTAAAAAAAATAACCCTTAGCCGGTCCAACACCGGCTACGCGGTCCACAGTATTTCTGCGCAGAACACACTTTTTGCACTTTTCGGATTGCAAATATCTCTGAACCTACATAAAATATCGAATTTCCGCTTTCGGATTATTGATACGAAGGTTAAAACCCGTCGTTTGATACATTTCCCGATATTTTTCGACGTATATTAGCAGTTACATACTGTCGTATAGAATTACCAGAAAAACATATTTTTCTCCTATGTTTTCAGTCTTCGGACCTGTTTTTTCAAGTACAAATATTGCTGTCAGGATAATGAGAAAATAAGTTCAATGTCCGAACAGTTAGCATTTTGTACAAACTTTGTTGTTTTTATCGATATTATTATTTAAAAAATGAATGCAGACTTTTACCTCCGCCCTTCGAGGTTGCAATATAGCAACACAAATCAAATATTGGCGAGTTTACATTAAATAAAGCCTAAAAGATATATTCCAATTGGTAATAGATTTTTTGTACATATGTCTAATCTATTTTTGCCTATCAAAGAAACTACAAAACTTATCATGAATGGTCGTAGAGCATTTACGCACGCTTATATGCATACAAAATTATCAACACAACAACAAAGTCAGGCCCATATCCAACGTAAACAAATAAATCTGCTACATCAACCGAAATACCAAATATACAGCCTACAAAGAAGTAACATAAATATACACATATAAATATGAACACAAATATGCAAACGTACCGACATACATATGTATATATGTTTGTCTGCTTGCATACGAATCAATGACCTACAAGAACAAAATCCATTCCATGCATTTCCTCACATCACCGCGCTAATCCCTCTACAAGCACATGATGTCTGACCAAAACTTATATCCAACAACAAAAACTACATATTTCTACGCACAAACCTCAGAATCCAACAACAAAGTCATTCATTCATAAAAACGTAAAACTTTGTCGAGGAAGCTATGATGAAATGTTGCAACAAAGCATTTTAACAAAATCAGAAATATGGAATATTAAATTTTTGTCGATTTTATAAAATCCAACTTGAATCCATACGGGGTATTCCACAAATAGCGCTCCTTCAAATGCGCGCCTTTGCGAACAAAAGTTGGTACAAAACATTAGTTTGTTTCTAGGAAGTATTTATGTCATAGAAAAAAATAAAAAAAATGCATAGCTATTGCTCAACAACAGACCCAAACAATTGTGAAAAAATAATAACGAAAACGTTTCTCTACATATTTTTAATAATTTAATAGCAGATTCCCTTATTCATAAGGAGTTTGCTTATTTGCATAAGCTGTAGTATAAGGGATATCGTTTGCAACACACTTTGGAGTGACTCTCGAGTTTCTTTTTGTTCTTGCTGAAATTCGGTCGAAAATTTTGTCAGCCATGTTTTTTTTGCTGGAATGTTGCCGTTATGCCACATAAGTTGCCCTTTTTAGGCACAAATGCGCACTTGCACATCTCCCTGAAAAATAGTATTTTTTCACTCGTAATCAACATTATGTACTTCTTTTAGAAATTTTTATAATGAAAACATGCATCAGAAGTAGTGACTTAATATCCCGAACCGTATGACCAAAGTACATGCCCTTATTCAAGAATTATGTAATAATTTAGATTATTTTCATACTACACAATTTTTCCCCCTACTACATAACTTGCTTTTGAAAGTGTCTGAAATTTGAGGTAGGCAGTACTTTTGACGATCGAAGCCATCGCGCGGCAGAATTTGCCATTTGGGGATGGGATTTGGCTTTGATTTTTGTAGGGGCGGATCGCGCCCGATCAACATTTATTTGTCTGCTCGTATTGCCACTTTGCGAGCAACCAAATTATGTGAAGTTGGGCAAAATTGTGTTAAAAATATATTCTTTTGATACATTAAACTTTTTTTCACTGTACGTGTGTTCGGAATAGAATTTGTGGTTTTGACGGGCCATGCTGAAGAAATAAGGCCTGCGCCCGCTTCAATTGCGCATATTGACCGGCGCAAAAGAATCAAACATCGTGCTATTTAGCTCGTCGCGCGACCTGCGTACTTTATAGTACGTCCGAACTTTTTAAAAAAAAGAAGTTATTTTGTTGAAAGCGAGCTGCCGCTTGAAGTGGTAACATCAGACTCCCTTTACTGATTTCTTTTACTTAAAATGTAACTTATACATTTGTATTAACTATGCTTATTTGTTATTGTAGAAAATGCTTACTTATCTTTAAGTGGAAATGCTTGGTTTTGTTTATTCAAATTACAATTAATTGATTTCTGCAATTCCACATTTTTAGGTAAGTTTAGCTTGAATTTCCTGAATAATGCAATGCTGCATTATCATGTTAAAATGGGACCGGAAGTTGGTTTCGATTTTGTTATTGAGTTAATGAATTTATCTATATCATCAGAAAATGATATGTATGTACTAGGAGGGTCATTGTCTTTATATGTAACTCGCGCATGTCATGTGCAGATGTAGGTATGTGAATATGTGTATAGACATAAATAAAATAATAATTTATGATAAAAGCATGTATGTGATGTGTGTTTGCAATTTTGTGACGGCGCGTGAAGTATGTAATTTTGTGTGTCATACAAACAGATGTGCATGTGCATTGATCTAATTTGGATCATCAGCTGGTAGTACATTTAAATATATGTGCATATGTGATGTATGCATATAGATGAATGGATGTGCATCGAAGGTTGCTTTGGGCTTTTGATAACAGATAATTGAATTGGTAAAGTTATTTGCTTCCGATTTTGAAAATTATTTTATTTCGTATCAAAGTATACAATCATTTCCATACATTTATTAATGTTTCTATACTGTAGCATATTTATTGTAGCAGATGTTTTTATTAATTATGTAGTTATATGTATATATTTTAAAATGTTTTATATTTATCGAAATTGTGTTACATTTCAGACATTCACTTATACATATTATAATAACCAACTCTCATTACATTGGATACCATTTATACATTTAGCAATTTTTGCGTAATTGCCGTCGGCAAAACACTTTATGTCATTTGATGAATTTTTGGAAATATTTTTATAAGATGATAAAAAATATTACCTGGAAATGTATAAAGAGACCTACATAAAACATTATTAACGTTTATTACATAAATTTGTTCGTTTTGTAAAACTTAATCGATTTTCTACAACACATACAAATTCCTTTTGTATATTATCATGTGATTATTCCTTTTGCACAAAATCACGTGATACGTGCAAAATTCCTTTTGTATATTATCATATGATTATTTCGACTTCAAAAAACTAAAATTTAGGAAACTAAAAGACTTGATTCAAAACATCGAAATAATTTATTTGCTCATAGACCAACAAATGTTGGATTTTTAAGTTAAGTTTTATTAAAATTATTAAAAATTGTTTGTGATTTGTATGAACATGAAACGAATGGAGTTCAAGGGAAATATTTTTTATTCTTTATGGTATAAATATATGAGATAACAATTTTTTGTTATTGAACTGCATTATTGCTTTCTTGAAATAAAAACTGAAAGCCACAGAAATTACCAGTGCCGAATTTATACTACAGAAATGTATTCATGCTAAGCAACATTAATTCATGTTAATCAACATTGATCACATAAAATTCTGTTAAATTAACTGCCCAACCAGCCAGCCGGTGGTGAATTCCCTAGCCGTGAATTGACGAGTTTTGACAATTCACACTGAAATTCGTTCATGGACCTTCTCTATATCATTGACGTTCTCTGCGCCTGTACGATTTTCTTCCCCCATATGCCAGTTTCTTGCATTGCAGCGAACATATGTACATACTCCTGTACGCTTGCGTTGGTCACTTTCAGTGTTTCTCGTGTGTAGATTTGTGTTGCTCTGCATTGTTGTGCGCTTAAATGTTCGCATTTTCTAATGCTTATTGTTTGCCGTCTCCTTTGCATAGGCAGGTTTCTAACCTCTTAGCGTCGCTGCCAAATCTAGTGTATGGTAAAGCTCATATGTATATATGTATATTAGAGTGTTCCTATTTGTAAGAAATTGATATTCGATGGTATGTTCTTTTAAAAATATGTTAAATATATATATAATCGTATATATATTAGCTAAGTGGGTTTTCGTGCAAAAATGCGTTTGTGGTTCATTTATAGAACGGCATATGTGCAAAAATATAAAAATTCAGTATATTTCATAAAAATAGCGTATAATTCTTAATTCATTCATAAAGATATCTATATGTATGTGTGTTGTGCGGGCTCCAGAAGCCTACGGGTTGGGGTCCTCACATTCTCCCCTCACCTGCCGCAACAAGACATACAGTCACTAAGCCCGTTCGAGTGATTCGCACTCGGAACTCTTTTCCTCTATGTCCCGGCGGCACGTCCCCTTCCCCTACGTGCTTGCGCCTGTTGGAGGTGTGCCTCCATGTGTTTGATAAGCGCCTCTGGCAGGGGCTTGATTCCTGTCGGGTTCTCCCAGCTGCTTGGTATGGTTTTCGTGCACTCACCCAACCATCGCTCTATTTCTCCTACCAGAGCCTCCGAATCTCATCCAGCTTCGAGTGTCATATCATCGCTGGCCGTCAGACTTAATACGTCACTCTGACAGGCAGGTACATCTCCTTCATCTTTTCGGTCGCCGATCTGCTCCCTCAGGGTATGCGTGGTGTGCCCTTCTGCCATCACGTCGCCATAGTAGACCCTCATCCGCATATTAACGCGTCGGGTGTAGTCTACGTACCCTGGGCCGCATCGCTCTTCATCCCTCGTCATCCTCGTCCGCCTCGCTCCCTGATGATACTAAGATCGGGGTCGACTCCCGTACCATTGCTCCGCCATCGTAGTCGTCACTTCCGTTGTAGCTCGGACTTCGGATTTGGCCTTCTGAGTCGCTCTCTAACTGCCCGAATGGTTCAGTGCAAGCGCTGTCGTCGTCGCTCTCCGTGACGAGGTCTTCCACGGAAGTCGTCTCCTCCGGTTGCTGCTGTTGGGCTATCCGCCTAATCTTAAGGCGGAGGGAACCATCTGCTGCCTTCTCGCTGGTGTAGCGTTCGATGTCGCGGGTATCCATACTGGCTTACTGTTTGATTATCCTGGGCATTGCGGCCGGTATTTATACTAAATTTTCATTGCGCGATCAACGGTGGTTTTCTATGCAGAACTCAGTTTTGGGCTTTTGATAATATTCTATTGCTGCTCTGTTAGTCTGTTGTTGCTGGGTAAGTTTGTTCTTTGGTTAATGGTAACAGGACATTTCCAATCACTTGCATATTTAATTTGTGATATTCTCGTCGCTGTGCATTGTCATTGGGTCTCTGAATCAGGTGATCGTCGCTGCTACTGCTGCTGCGCCTAATGGTACCACAGTCGGGTGTCCCTAAATCCCCTTAGAAATGTTTCATATTACCACCGTGATCTGGAGTACTCGCCAAAACACTTGTGCTTAGGAAGGTGTTTGATAAGTTATCGCCTTGCTCCCAGTGAAACTATTTACTGTACTCCTTTTCTGTGTGGGATGGTTATCATCCATGAAAATAGGTATTTCCGGATTTCCCTCTCTCGTTGTAAAACTAAAAGTGACGAAATGATCGATTATATTATTACTATGCTTATTGGCCATATTGTTTGCGTAATCCGCTGCCATCTGCATTCCGATTTCCATAGTTGATGCTTGACCCCGTATCTCTTCTACTATAACTTCGACCCTCGGACTATTATCAACTGAATTTGTTATCGATAGAGGTCCACATCTCGCTACTGGACCATGCTCGGTATTGCGTTCTGGATCTGCCTTTCGTACTACTGTTTGTGACGTCGATTGTAGCTGTGTTTGCTGCGACGAACTCGGTGCTTCCGACTCTGTAACTTGCCCGTTCGGCGTGCCTGCAGACGCGTTTGCTGCGTTACGCCCGCTTGATCTACGTGACCGTGCCTCCTGTTGACGTTTCTCGCTCTCTGGTCTGTCGTCCTTCGTTATTTCGGCCTCGTGGTATGCGTTTAATTCGCTTACGTGTGCTCTCCTCCTCTTGCTCTTGTGCACTTTGTCCAGTTCTACGATCACCGGTGACACGAAGTTCATCACTCGGTGGGGGCCACTGTATTTGGGTGCTAGTTTCGCCGCGAAATTGTCTACTGCTTTGGACAATTGATGCTTTTTCACCAATACTAAGTCGCCTATGGCCGGTTGCCATTGTCTTCTACGTAAGTTGTAATACCTTGCTTGCTCTGTGGACGCGCTTTGCTGCCTACGTCGTACCATGTTGTACACTTCCTTCATCCGTGTTCCCTTCTCGCTCAGAATAACTCTTTTCTCTCCCGTTCCAAATGTTTGTGCGTGGTAAAAAGCGCCTGGTATTCTTGGTTCTCTACCTTGTATCACGTATACTGGGCTGTAACCAGTTGATTCGCACACACTCGTATTTAATCCTAACGTTATCTCTAGTATGAACTCGTCCAAATTCCTCTGATCTTTGCCGCTAAACTGTGCTATTAATCGTTTAATATTACGATTCGCTCTCTCTGTCGGGTTCTCCTGTGGTGTATATGGTGCTGTTAGCTGGTGTTTTATGCCGAGCTCTTTCAAAAATAGCTTGAAACTTCTACTCACGAACTGTGGTCCGTTATCTGTTATTAATGCCTTTGGTGATCCAAATCTAGCCAAAATTCGTTCTTTTAACCCTCGTATTAAACTCTCCGTCGTTGCCTTTCGTAGTGCCGCAACTTCTACCCACTTTGAAAAGCTATCCACGAATACTAAAGCCATCGTGTTGCCATGCTTTGAACGCGGAAGTGGTCCTACGAAATCCGCGCATACTGTTGCCCAAGGTTCCTCCGGAATTCGTGTCAGCATCTTACCGGCCCCTTGTTGTTGGTTGGGTTTATAAATCTGACATGCATGACACTGCTGCACATACTTCCTCACGTCTCTGAACTTACCTGGCCAGTAGTAACGTGTCATCGCTCGTGCAATCGTCTTTCGTATTCCCATATGTCCAGCGCTTGGTGCGTCGTGAATCTCGCTTAGCACTCTTCGGCGTTGTGGTGTCGGTACGCACAACTTCCATGGAATGGAATCTTCAGCATCCATCTGACTTACAATTCGCCTGTAGAACTTCCCGTTTTGGATAACGTAGTCCGGAAACTTCTCTGGTGCCTTCATTACTTCTGCTATTTTCGATTCGTGCCAATTACAGCTGCTTTCGTTCGGCTGCGTGGTCATCGTTCCAAATTGTTCCTCTAATAATTGCCGTGATAGTGCTACGACGTTCAACTTTCCCTTCCTGTATGGACGTCAAATGAATATTGCTGTAGCTCGAGCGCCCATCTAGCAATACGACCTGACGGACTCTCGGTTGCGTTCAGCCACTTCAATGCCAAGTGGTCTGTGATCACCGTGAAATTGTATCCTTCTAGGTACGCCCACATTTTCCGTATCGGCCAAACTATAGCCAAACATTCCTTCTCTGTCGGTGAGTAATTGGCTTCTGCTTTGTTCAATCTCCGGCTCGCGTATGCTATCACGTGCTCTTCCTTGTCCACTCCTTGTGTGAGTACAGCTCCGAGGCCAAGGTCACTCGCATCCGTTTGCAATCTGAACTTTTTCGTGAAATCCGGGCAAGCTAATACCGGCGCTTGCATAAGCGCACTCTTCAACGATTCGAACACCGTCTGCTGTTCCCCGGACCATTTTCATTTGTTTCCCTTCTTTAACATCGACGTCAATGGATTTGCCACTTTTGAAAAATCAGGAACGAACCTCCTATACCATGACACTATTCCTAGAAACCTTCGTAACTTTTCAGCATGTCTAAGATATGTTGTATGCGTGGTAACGGATATGCGTCCGGTACTGACCGGGCGTTGAGCTGCCGATAATCGACGCAAAGTCTCCATTTGTCATTCTTCTTCTTCGCTAAAAATATAGGTGCGCTGTGAGGGCTGTGCGATGGTTCAATGCAACCCTTCGATTTAAGCTCATCAATCTCCTTGTTAATTATCTCCTGCATCTTCGGGTTTTTGGGAAAGTATCGCTGTTTAATTGAGCGGTCATCTCGCATGACTATCTTATGCTCGGTTACGTTAGATACTCCCGACATTTCTTCAAAAATCTTTAATTCATGGTTAAGAAATTCACTCACCGCGACATCTGTGGTACTTTGTGCTTCTGTAGTGGGTTCGGGCCTTGCGTTCTCCTTGATATCTTTATGCTCTTTTACTATTGTTGTACATCTTGCCATATCCTGCTTCTGATCCTCTGCTCGTAATACTATTGCTTGGTTACCGCACTTCAACTCCATGTTTGCCTTTGCCAGGTAGTCTGTTCCAATAACCACTTTATCTACTAGCCCTGGTAATACCAATAACTCGCTCCGGTGAACTTGATCGGCCAACTTTACCTCTGCGTCTATCGCTTCCCTTACGTCCTTCGCTCTACCATCGCCCATCACCACTAGAGTATCTACTTCTTTGATCTTGAGTGCATTTAAGCTTGTTGCCATCGACTCGCTCATAAAACTCCTCGTTGCTCCGGTGTCCACTGAAGCCATCACGTCTTTGCCGTTCACTGTAACCGCTGCCAAGATTCGCCCTTGCATTTGCTTAAATGTATTTATTGAGTACGAGGTTCAACCTCTTGAGACCCCACCCCTCGCTGCCAATGGGAACCATGGTCGTTTCCCTGCTGTCTGCGACAGCAGTCGCGTGTCTGAACACCTCTTCTACCACACGTCCAGCAGAAGTCGCGTCGAGAGTTACGGCACCCATAAGCGAAGTGTCCGTTCTCTCCGCACCGCCTGCATGCAGTCCTTCGATCTACTTGCCCTTGCTGTGTATGGGCTTGTACATTTAGTACTGGTTGTGCACTTCTTACTGTGTGTCGATCGTTATTCTCTTCCGTATGTAAATAATGGTACCGTTCCTCCTGTCGTCTGGGAACAAATGGTCTTGCGGCTGGTCTGAGTGGTTCTCTCTCCAGTGCGATATTCTCGTAGTCAGGCTTAACAACTCCTCCAGATTTCTGAATTTACTTCGCTTGACGTAAAATTGGTACTCTCTCCCCGAGTTCCGGTATATGCGGTTCAGCTTTTGCTCGATGCTGTAATCGGAGTGCCGCATAAGCCCCTGTAACGTAAGTGGGTTAGGGTTAGGTTGCAAGGGCAGGACAGAGTACCTGGACTCTGTCCGACACTTAGGCCACTAAGAAGGCCCCTTGTGATACCCTATACGGTCTCTACCCACCTTTAAGCCCCAGAGATGCGAGCAAGTCATCCCCGACGCCGACAGCAGCTCAGCGAGGTTATCGAGAAACGGTTGGCCCAGGATAGCTAACCGTCGCCTGCTAAGTGCAGGGCATTGACATATCGGATGCTGAACACTTTCCTCCTCCTCAATGCATCTGCAGCTGCGACAGTAATCATTAGACATTGCGCCCATTCTGGCGCCGTGAGTGCCTATTAAATAGTGCCCTGTTAGAACCCTTACCAGGGATGAAATGCCCGATTTATTAAGGGACAGCAGGGAATTTGTACGTCTTTTGTTGTAAGAAGGCCAGGTTAGCCTGGATATCTCACACGTCGAGAGCCCTGACCAGAGCATATTTGCTATTTTCATTGGGTTTGTGGTGACACTAAATTTAAAGGAGGTCATGGGTATGCCTACCGAACTATTTCCTGGAAGGAGATGGGTGGTGGTACCTCGTCTGGCCAGCTCATCCGCTCTACAGTTACCTTCAATATCCCTGTGCCCAGGTACCCAAATAAGGCTAATACTGAAGTGCTGAGCCATCTCGTTGAGAGATCTGCGACATTCAGTTAACGACTTTGCATTGTCGACGTATGAGTTCAAGGCTTTAAGTGCGGCCTGACTGTCTGAGAAGATGTAGATCTGTTTACCATTTTGGGGCATGGATACCAAGCTTTTCACCGCGCCGTGTATTGCCAGCATTTCCGCTTGGTACACGCTGCAGTGGTCGGGAAGACGGAAGGAGATCTCTAGTCCCAGGTCCGGTGAAAAGATCCCTCCTCCCACCTTCCCCTCAAACTTGGAGCCATCAGTGAAGATGTTGATGGCGCCCCGAACCGTATGTGGTCTGTTTTCCCATTCTTGTCTTGTCGGTATTATTACCTCGTAGTTCCTGACAAACACGTTATTTGACGCGCAGTAGTCCGTCCTTTGTCCATTTATCCAGACGCCAGTCTCCCTTATTCGCAAAGCTGTGATCGTGGCTACTTCCTTCGCCACCAAATCAAGCGGTGGTAGATGCAGCATAGTGTTGAGCGCTTCTGTCGGGGTGGACCCAAGGGCCCCGGTTATGCAGAGTTCTGAACTCCTTTGGCCTTTTTGTATCTGTTTGAGGTACGTATTCTTAGTAAGTGCAGGCCACCAGACCATCACTCCGTAGAGTAGAATCGGGCGAACAATGGCTGTGTAGATCCAGTGGGAGAAAACCCCCACGAAACACCAATTGCTCTCTTGCAAGTAAACAACGCGCACGTTGCTTTTTTAACCCGTTCTGTTATATTGCCACCCCAGAGTAGTTTCCTGTCTATAGTAACTCCTAAGTATTTAACTTTGTCACTGAATGCCAAAGTCGTGTTTCCAATTTTTGGTGGTATACGGTTCGGTATTTTGTACCTTCTAGTGAAGAGGACTAGCTCGGTTTTCTCTGGGTTAATCCCCAGACCTGTTGACTTTGCCCAGTCACAAATTTTAGATAAGGCTGTTTCCATTAAATTGCAAAGAGTTTGAGAGAATTTTCCCCGCATAATAACGCAGATGTCATCGGCGTACGCGATCACTTGGTGGCCTTCCGCTTCCATGAGGCGTAGAAGCTGGTTTACAGTAACCACCCAAAGCAGCGGTGAGAGAACACCTCCCTGCGGGGTACCTCTGTTAACGAGCCTGTGAATCGAGTTCCCACCTAGCTTGGTTGTGATCCGTCTGCTAGTAAGCAGTTTACAAATGAACTCCACAAGACAGGTATCGACCCGCAGACCCGTCAACGCCGAGGTGATAGCATCCGGAAGAACGTTATTGAAAGCGCCTGGTATGTCGAGGAAAGCCACTAATGTGTATTCCTTTAGGTTAAGTGACTTGTCTATAACAGATACAAGGGAGTGCAAGGCAGTATCGGTTGACCTACCCTTTCTGTAGGCATGTTGAGCCCGCGAAAGCTGAGTTGGGTCAATCGATCTTCTGACATAGTCCTCCAGAAGTCTTTCTAGAGTTTTAAGAAGAAATGAGGATAGGCTTATAGGCCTAAAATCATTAGGTTTAGGATGAGATGGTTTCCCGGCTTTGGGGATAGAGACTACTTTAACCTCCCTCCATGAAGTGGGTACGTAGTTCAGCCTTAGACAACCTATAAACAAAGTTTTAGTACGTAGTCCTTAAATTTTTCTCCTGTGCGCTGGACTCGCTGCCTGATTTCGTCGTCCAAGCATTCGAAATATCTTGAACTCAAAAAGAATCGCAAGAAATCCTTCTTAAAGGTTTTGTAGCATTACTCAGAATACGTTTTACTTTCAATGCAATTCTTTGCATATACAAATATTGACCCAAATAAATTATGTTGAACCCAACGGGAGTTCAACAACATATATCGTATCTGCTTGCATCTGTCACCCTATTACTCAATTCGTCACATTGACCAACGCACGTATCGGTCAGCATGACTGATCGACAGTATCGGTTTGTCAATGTGAACTACCAACTTATTGCTGACTTTGCACACAATGTAAATACTTTTAGTTTGTAAGTATTAGTGTAATTATGTATACGTAGGTGAAGTAAGAAATTGTATAAAAGAGAAAGCTTTATAATTATTGACGATACGCTATCCACTGAGCGTCATTACATGGCGATCCTGCCAGGCTTAGGCCAATTACAATTAAATTTAAACTATTAAGGAACTAAAATGTGCACATGCACTAGAGTTTTTGTGCAAATAAATATACTTCCATTCTCACCACGAATGACAACGCCAAAGAACGTTCTATAACCACTGATTCAGTACCGACTGTAATATTACGTGAGCACGAATCAACACATCAAGGACATAGTCATAAGCATGGGCATGTTCACGCACCGCATGAATCACTGATCGCGGTTGTTTGGATGATTATAATGGGCGATGGACTGCACAACTTCACCGATGGAATGGCATAGGGGCAGAATACATGGCAGCATATATGGCAGCAAGACTGGCAGCAAGACGGCGAGTTAAGTATCGTAGAGAACATTACATGGAAAAGATTTGAAGTGAAATTGATGTTAATGGAATTTTGCAAGTTAGTGCCGAAGACAAGGGAACTGGCAGCATGACTAGCAGCAAGACTGGCAGCAAGACGGCGAGTTAAGTATATTTAGAATAATTTGAGCACGCCGCACGGCCGCTAAACCAATAGCAAAATTTTATTTTGCTCAGGAATAATTTAAGAATACAATAATTAAGAACTTATAGCGTAGTCACCGCATTTTGCTTATGCGCCAATAAAATTTTGTAACACGAATAAAATATTTCGGTTAAATACAGATTCAGTTAGGCAAGTTCATGCTAAAGAAAAGAGAGCTTATAAAATATAATGCAGGAGATTACGACTCACGAGGAATTTAATAGAATTTTCAAAAAGTGCGAAGACACTATTAAAGAATTTATAAAAATTTCCGAACAAATCCTCGGGAGTCGTAAAGCTACACAGCAAGGTCCGACACCGATTACCATAGAAGAGTATCGGCGAAGGGACAAGCTCAATAAAAAGGAAGAAATTCCAAAAATACCTACCCCTGTAAAAATCCAAAAAAGGAAACGGGGAGGAAAACAAGTTAGGAAAAGAAAAGAAATAGCCGAAACTTTTAGGCTACTTAACCTAACAACAAATACGGTTGATAGATTAAGATTAAAAGAAAAAATTAACATGTTAAGAAATAAAAAATAGAAAATAAGAAACCTTATTAATAAACAAAGTGAGTAAATTGGAATGCAAATAAAATAAAAATATAAATAAATTCAAAATTTTTTCTTCTGAAAATGGCATGGTGGAAAATTGCATTAAACGGTATCCTAATAGGAATAGCAGGATACGAAGTAGGTAAAGAAAATTCGGCAGATAAAAGTTATGAAAATAAATTGGTTAAATACGAACCACACCCAATTATAGAAAATAAGGAAGAACTTTTTGATAAATGGTTAACTATCTTTGCATGCGTAACTACATTTTTAATTGTCGCTATTGCAATTTTAATAAAAAATTACATAAAGAATAAATTGAGACAATTAAACAATGTACAACAACGCGTCTAAGCAAAAACTTTCGATACCTAGAAATGAATAAATGGCAAGAAATATATGAGACATTATATGAAGAAAAAGCTAAAGCTAGTAAGTCGTACAAATGCATAAATAAAAGTACTGCTATTACAACAGAAACAGTAGTAAAGCATTTGAACATAATTCTAGAAGCTCTAAATAGCATAGGACAGGTGATTAAATCAGTAAATAACATACTTACCAAAGAGAAGCGTACCAATTTTTCTCCGCCGTACGAGATAAACTAGTATCTTCTTTAGCTAGATACAATATAGAATTCAACGTACCAGCTACAGTAGAGGAAAAACTTCAAATAGATTTTAATTCACTTTTGTCAGAACGCGCAGAGCCCGACTCCAGCACATCCCTCGAGCCAGACCCCATCAGTAGAAGAACGCAAACCAAATTTACAACCAACAGATATCCCAACCATAAACGTCACAATGGTACAAACGGTAGTTGAATTTATTAAAACTGCTTCATCAGTGCTACCAGAGTTTGATGGTGTTTGGGAACCACTGACTAAAGTATTGCGCCGTAAGAAATAGTTTGGGGGACTCTGACTACTCGCCATAGGTTGGGAGCCACTGCCTACATTACCTACAACGGCTTCTTCATATTGGCAAAGTCGTACGGTTCAGCTGTTGATCTCTCACCAGCCGGCGTATACCTATGAACATACACACAAACAAATGCATTGGCTACTCAAATGCACCTAGCAAGACAGGTTCAAGGGCAGCAGCAGCATCGCATGATTTTACCGCTGCACATTGAATTGTTACAGTCCACTTGTTTTCTATTATTCTTTTCTATTTACTTTTGTTAATATTTACATATGTACATGAATTTAATTTGTCATTTCGACCTTTGTTAGAAGTAAAATATTGAAAGGTAGTTAGTATACTTTTACATCCGAATACTTGCCGTCGGTAAATCAATAAAGTGTACCAATCAGCATAAAATGCTAAGTGTTTTTCTTTAAGCGGATTTGATAGCAAAGTTTGCTAAGTGCTTTATTGTTCGCAACCAGATGGTAAACCGGAAAACTTACACAGTTTCCTAGATGCACTTGATATACTTGAACAAATCAAAGATGTGCACGAAGCCTTAGGGATAACAATGATAAAAACCAAGCTAAAAGGCACGGCAAGAAACTTTATCAGTAACGAAAGCACAATAGAACAGATAAAAACAAAATTAAAAACTGCAATAAAGGGTGAATCAGTAGAAGTTTTAACTGCCAAACTCCTGGATATCTAACATCGCAGTAAAACTGCTAATCAATACACAGCGGAAATAGAAAAAATAACCAGGTCATTAGAAGGAGCGTATATCTCGGATGGACTCAACCCAGACTTAGCAAAGAGATATTCAACACAAGCAGCAGTCAAAGCTATGTGTAAAAACTGCTCCAATGACAAGGTCAAAATGATCATGCAAGCGGGAACGTTCACAACAATGAACGATGCAATCTCCAAATTTACCAACAGCTGTACCGAAATAACGGGCAGCTCAAACACAATTTTGAATGTACGACAGCAGAGTCAGTACCGGAGTAATTTCCGTGGAGGTTACCGAAATAACAACTACCGAGATACAACAATAACTCGAGATCCAATAATAACAATAATAATAACCAAGCAATAATAACAATAATAATCACAAGCCCGAAACGGCAACAGACCTTACAATCAGACCCGTAACGTGCGCAGCTGCACTCAGACGGAAAACCAGGAAGCTCCAGTTCAAGATTAATAGATAGAAAAATATGCGTACTAAATCTGCATCTAAACAGCTATATATCTACAAGGACATCATTAAATAATTCGATTTCAAATTTCTTAATTGATACAGGAGCAGACATCTCATTATTAAAAAGCATCAAATTAGTAATAATCACAAAATAAGTACAGAGAAAATTACAGATTTAAAAGGCATTGGTCAGGGTATAACCAGCACATTAGGCACAGTTAAAGCTGTCTGCCATGACAGGCTTCTCAGCAAAAATTCGTCTCCTTTGTAGATGCCGTTCGGAGTCGGCAAAAAACTGTAGGTCCCACCAATTTATAGGGAAAATTCAAATCGGCACACCACAAATTGGAAGAGAAGCTTGGCGCAAAAATCTCTTAGGAGGTTTATGATGATATACCTGTTGTATATCGCGCCATAGAGGTAGAGAGAAAGCAGATTTAAAAGGTGATGACCTTCTAATTTACCATAAATTCCACGTCGTAGAAGACGACTTTCCAATCCCTTGCGATGGAATAATAGGACTAGATTTCATAAAGAAGTACAATTGTATTTTAGACTATGGAAAAACAGAGGATAAACTAATCCTAAGACCATATGATTTCCCCCAAACAATAACGATGCACCTAACAAATTGTCTGTCTGTAAATACAATTACGATCCCTGCTAGATCTGACGTCATTAGACAAGTCAGAGTAAATACTGATAACAAAAACATCTTCATCCCACCCCAGCAATTATCTGAAGGCATTTGCATAGCCAACACCATTACAAATAAAGATCAAACTTTCGTTAGAATTATCAACACAACAAATAAAAACACAACCATTCAAAATTACAAGATCAATACCGAAAATTTAGACGATTATACACTAATTAAAACAACCATACACGATGAAAATTGCAACGACACAGAGAAATTAAAAAGATTAACAAAAAACTTTCCAAAATTTGTCAACCCTCAATTAACAACACTATGCACAGAATTCATTGACATATTTGCACTAGAAACTGAACCAATTTCCTCTAACAATTTTTACAAACAAAAATTGCACATGAAGGATGATACTCCTGTTTACATAAAAAATTATAGATTGCCTCAAACCCAAAAAGGAGAAATTAGTAACAGGTAAATAAGTTAGTAGAAGATGACATAATAGAACCCTCCATATCATATATATTATTTCTGTAAGGTCTTTTTGTGTTATTTCCTAATTTTCTGCTCTCATTTGGAACCAATATTAATAAATAAGGTATCGTTTTAAAGCTGGGGGTTAGCTCTACATGCGAAACCATGTTTTAATTAGCGGAGTGCTTTTGTTTAAGCGTATTTTATAAAAATAAATTCTTTAAAATAAACGATTGTGAATGCACAAAAAAATCAATTTGTACTGCAACGCTATTGTGACTGTGACATTCATATGCCTCCCGACATCTACAGTTGAATAGTAAGACTGAACAGTGCTAGAATAATTAAAGGCGACCGCGCCATCTACACTTGAACATTGCTAAAATAAGTGAATAAGACTGCGTTCACACTGGGTCATAAACTCGAGTTAAAGGGACATTTTTTGATTTAATTCATATTGATGTTGGCAATCAACTCAAGTTTATAGCTCAATGTGAATGTAATATAAGTGGTGGAATTTCAAATAGCTGTTTGCGCATATTTGTATAATTTTTTGGGTAATTCTATACGACAGCACGTAACTGCTAATATAGGTCCAAAAATATCGGGAAAGGTATCAAACGACGGGTTTTAACCTTCGTATCAATAATCCGAAAGCGGAAATTCGATATTTTATGTCTGTTCAGAGATATTTGCAATTAAAGTTGAAATTTTTCTGTCATTTTCATGTGGTTGTTGTAATCACAGATTAGGGTGCACCGAAAAGTGCGGAAATGTGTTCTGTGCAGAAATATTGTGGACCGCGTAGCCGGTGTTGGACCGGCTAAGGTTAGTTTTTTGAAGCCTACGCAGAAAGGTGTTGTGCACATAAATACCTTGGATCAAGTCCCCTATTTGGGATCGGACCTAGGCAATTTTTGGGTTTTTTACTAATAACTTTTCACTGAAACTAATTATTTAATTTCCGCTTTCGGATTATTGATACAGAGATCAAAACGCGTCGTTTGATACCTTTCCAGAGATTTTTGGACCTATATTAGCAGTTACGTGCTGTCGTATAGAATTACCATTTTTCGTGGTCTCACAACAAATGTAGCTGAAAATCTTTTTTTATAATTTGAGAAAAAGGTTTGAAAAATCCTGGACCTGGACTAACAAAATGTTTCAAACCATTTTGGTTTTTTTTTTTTGCGCAAGGAGCGCACGGGTCCAGCTAGTCAGAATATAATAGCCCAATCCTACTAGTCCCTAAAGAATCACTTCCAGGGAAAACAGAAAAAAGATGGAGACTAGTGGTTGACTACAGACAAGTAAATAAAAAGCTAGCAGCAGACAAATTCCCACTTCCAAGAATTGACGACATTTTAGATCAACTTGGAAGAGCAAAATATTTTTCATGCCTAGACCTTATGTCAGGTTTTCATCAAATCGAATTACATCCAGACTCCAGGGATATAACCTCATTCACAGCCGAGAATGGCACATATAGATTCAAAAGACTACCTTACGGATTAAAAGTAGCACCGAATTCATTCCAAAGAATGATGACCCTAGCATTCGCAGGCCTCAAACCATCTCAAGCATTTCTCTACATGGATGATTTAGTTGTATTAGGTTGTTCTGAAAACCATATGCTACAAAATTTAAGAGACGTATTCTCTACTTGCAGAAAATACAACCTAAAATTACATCCAGATAAATGCCTATTTTTCAGCCAAGAAGTAACATATTTAGGACATAAATGTACAAACAATATTACCCGGAATATTACCCGACCCAAGCAAATTCGAAACAGTCCAAAATTACCCAACACCAAAAACAGCCGATGAAGTTAAGAGATTCGTAGCATTCTGCAACTATTACAGAAGATTTGTACCGAATTTTGCAGAACACTCAAGAAAATTAACTAGGCTTTGCAAAAAGAATGTTTCCTTCGAATGGACAGAAGAATGTCAAAAAGCTTTTGTCTACTGAAAAGAAGCATTAATTAGCCCAAAACTTTTGCAATACCCAGATTTCGATAAAGAATTCTGCATAACAACAGACGCTAGTGGGTACGCTTGTGGGGCAGTCCTTAGCCAGGAACATGATGGCAAACAATTACCAAATGCTTACGCTTCTAGGTCCTTCACGAAAGGGGAAACCAACAAAGCCACAATAGAAAAAGAATTGGCAGCAATCCATTGGGCCATAACCTTCTTCAGACCATATGTCTATGGCAGAAAATTTCTAGTTAAAACCGACCACCGTCCTTTAACATACCTATTCTCAATGAAGAGTCCTCCATCTAAGCTGACACGAGTAAGACTCGATTTAGAAGAGTACGATTTTGAAGTGGAGTATATAGCCGGAAAGGAAAATCATATTGCGGACGCATTATCCCGCATAACAATTACAAACTTAAAAGATATGTCAGTGGAAGCAAGTAAAATATTAAAAATAACAACAAGAACAGCAGCAAAAGAGACCAGCAGTGACGTTGGAAATAAAGAAAGTCACAAAAAGAACCCCAAAATATACGAAGCGCTAAATAAATTTGAAGTAAAAAGACCTGTCGAGCTCGTTTTCAATCCTCCGAAATTATATTTCAAAAAAGGAAAGAAAATTTGTAGCGATCTAGATACAAGCAACCTAATTGTTGAGAATAAGATTGACTTAGGACAATTCTTTACCAGGCTTGAAAGAGAAGCCGGCAATTTAGGACTTGTACAAATACAGTTGTCCTTAGGAGACAAATTGTTTAAAAGAAATTATATTGCAGTAGGCAAATTTAAAGAAATGGGTAACAAAGTTCTCAAAAAACTAACAATCGCTCTAACCCCAGAGGTTATATATGTGACACATCCCAGGAAAATTAAAGAAATTCTGCGCAAATATCATGACGATGCTATTAGTGGTGGCCACCCAGGAATAAATCGCATGACAGATAAAATCAAGCAGAAATATAGCTGGCTGAATATGAAAAATGAAAATACGTAAAAAACTGCATCCACTGTAAGAAAAAAAGACAAATAAGCATATAAAAGAACCAATGACAATAACGGAGACACCTCCGAAGGCATTCGACATTGTACAAATAGAAACAGTAGGCCCATTACCGAAGTCGATAAATGGAAACGAATATGCAGTTACCATTATATGCGACCTTACCAAATATTTGGTAGCTATCCCAGTTCCAAGCAAACACGCAATAACAGTCGCTAAAGCCGTGTTCGAGCATTTCATCTTGATTTATGGACAAATGAAAACAATCGTGACAGACATGGGCACAGAATACAAAAATAGCTTATTCAAAGAACTGTGTAAATTGTTGAAAATTGAACATAAATCTTCAACACCGTACCATCATCAAACTTTGGGTACTGTAGAACGCAGTCACCGGACATTCAAGAATATACATATCCAGTGACAAAGACGATTGGGATGAATACCTCAGGTATTTCGCGTATTGTGACAATACGACGCCGTCAACCACACATAAGTATTGTCCCTTTGAACTAATATTTGCAAAAAATCCACCGAATTACGAATTCCTAAAAGAAAATAAAATCAGCCCATGGTACAATCACGAAGCTTACGACAAAGAAGTAAAATATAGACTTCAAGTAGCACAGCAAAGAGCGGAAATTAGTCAAAGAGGCTAAAGAAAAACAGAAAACAAATTATGATAAAAATATCTATAGTAAGGAAATTAACATAGGAGATTTAGTATTAGTTAGAGAAGAGGCCTCCCATAAGTTAGAACATAGATATAACGGACACTATAAAGTAAAAAGCATTGATAAGAATAATAATTTTACTTTAATACCACATAGCATAGGAAATAACAATAAGACCAACAAAAATAAAGAAATTATAATTCATAAGAATAGACTTAAAACAGTAGAGAACCTTTAGTAACAAAAATAAGCACTCCACTTTACTCATAATAATAAACAGGCACACGAGCCAAAGAAAACAAAAACAACATGTTATGTTCAAAAAAAGAGAAGTCAGCACAATAAAAACACATGGGAAACAAATGTAAACAGCTAAAAAACCTCATAAACAAACTCTTTACTTTCGATATTAAGTTACCGTTATGCAATATTTTGCAACGGCATACGAAAAACAATTAAAATCTTGTAAACGCAAGCAAACCTTAAGTGGGTCATTAAGTCTTTTTAATAGCCGTACACAATTGTCTTCAATTGTATACGACTATTCTTAAGGCGGATGGTGTAGCATTACTCAGAATACGTTTTACTTTCAATGCAATTCTTTGCATATACAAATATTGACCCAAATAAATTATGTTGAACCCAACGGGAGTTCAACAACATATATCGTATCTGCTTACATTTGTCACCCTATTACTCAATTCGTCACATTGACCAACGCACGTATTGATCAGCATGACTGATCGACAGTATCGGTTTGTCAATGTGAACTACCAACTTATTGCTGACTTTGCACACAATGTAAATACTTTTAGTTTGTAAGTATTAGTGTAATTATGTATACGTAGGTGAAGTGAGAAATTGTATAAAAGAGAAAGCTTTTTAATAAAGAATAATTATTGACGATACGCTGTCCACTGAGCGTCATTACAGTTTCCCATTCTTGGCAGTGTCGGTTATTATTGCGGAACGCCTTATCTCTAAGAAGCTCGAGTAGAGCTCGTGAAATAGAGTTGCGGTTCATCGCATAGCTGTCGGCGAGTTTTTCTACCTGCTCTATAAATCCAAGCGGATCCTTCTCGCCGTCGTACCTCAAACCCTACTTGCGTATCCGGTCCATGGTGTTAGAAAACGATTCCGGATGGTTAAATGTATATGCTCGTGCTTCGTTGTGCCGGTCACTGCATAAGTTTACCTCGGGTGCCCCGATGCGGCCTGGTAGTGGTTGATCGTCGCCATATTTCGGTGTTGGTGGATTGACCGTTATCGTTGGCCGAGCGTGACGAAGTGCTAACTCGGTAAAGCGTTCCTCTAATTTTTCATCGCCACCGTGCGTCTGGATATATCCTGATAATCGTTTCCTTAATTCTTCCACCGTTCCCGTGCCTTCCAAACCAAATTCCTCATTATATTCCACTAGATCCTACCGATTGAGGTACTATAACTTAAGTTGCTCCTGGCTAAATTAAAGGCAGCAGAGGTGAGACCCCCTACTTAGCCCTACCGTCCACTGAGGTAACAACCCCTGCAGAATATAAAAATAGTACTCGTGAGATAAAAACTCCCAGGTGTACGTTCATCGGAGGTGAAAACCACCGACTACTATGCCTAGCTAGTAGCTAACTACTAAATTTTCCTAAGGAATTCATCGCCCTTTTATACTAATTTGCACGCATGCAAACTGTTACTTAACAACAATAAATACTCATATACTTAAATGCATAATCTTATAAATGAGCCTTTTCCTTATTATTATACTATTTTCCTTATAACTACTATCGTATATAGACCCGACTGTATGCCTCTTTTCTTCTTCATATGCCAGCTCCTCGTATCCTAGCGAACATTTCTACACACGCCTGTACGCTTTTCTTCCCTCATATGCCAGTTTCTTGCATTGCAGCGAACATATGTACATACTCCTGTACGCTTGCGTTGGTCACTTCCAGTGTTTCTCGTGTGTAGATTTGTGTTGCTCTGCATTGTTGTGCGCTTAAATCTTCGCATTTTCTAATGCTTATTGTTTGCCGTCTCCTTTGCATAGGCAGGTTTCTAACCACTTAGCGTCGCTGCCAAATCTAGTGTATGGTAAAGCTCATATGTATATATGTATATTAAGTGTTCCTATTTGTAAGAAATTGATATTCGATGGTATGTTCTTTTAAAAATATGTCAAATATATATATAATCGTATATATATTAGCTAAGTGGGTTTTCGTGCAAAAAGGCGTATGTGGTTCATTTATAGAACGGCATATGTGCAAAAATATAAAAATTCAGTATATTTCATAAAAATAGCGTATAATTCAAATTAACTTCATTCATAAAGATATCTAAATATATGTGTGTTGTGAGGGCTCCACAAGCCTCCGGGTTGGGGTCCTCACACGTTTCTGCATGCTATTTAACGGACGTTGTAATTAAGTAGCACCAGTAGACGCGACTATTGCGGAACTGTGCACCTATACCCGTCTCTCTTTTTAATATATTTTTTTGAAATTATAAAACTATATTTATATCATTTTATTTGTGCAACTACTTCAGAACCTAAAAACAGCTTAATTGTGGTTATTAAGTATGTTTATAAGAAAATAAAATACATGTGTGCGTAAACGATAATGTGGGTATAAAGGCCAGTGCGGTTTAAATTTTACTGTCAAATATAATGGTAAAAGGCCGAAATTTGACAACGCGCCATTAAAATTTAAATGTTTTATTAAAATAATATATTTCAAATTGCTGACAATGGGCAAGGAAATTGGATACTGGGCGTCAAAAAGTTTCTTTTTCTGTTCCTTAAAAGGAGAAAACAACTAACTAAAACATGCAAAATATATAAAATTTCGGTAATACTTTACATCCACCTCGTAGTAAGAGATTTGCATGAGAAAAACCACCATATAGAAAACGAAGCGGTCATTAACAACCGTGCAGTAAAACTGCGAACAAGTCTCCAAAAGAGACCACTTACAAAAGTTATAGTTTAAAGACAGTTTAAAATATCGGATATCTATACTCACTCATCCAAAACCTAAACTACCCCCAAACTTTCCGAAAGGGCGCAGGTTGAGAACTAGCCAAAGCCAAGCTATCTTAGAACTCTTGCGAGTTGCAAAGTAATGCACTGAAGACAACTGCCACCGCCAATGACATCGCCATGTAAAAGTGGACAGTTGAAAGCATTGCTTGGGTATTGAGCTAGAACTGGTGGTGTCGTCAAACGGTTTAGCTCAGGAATAGTTCTGAGCTAGTCCAATTTTCTGCAGGGAACGTAAGGGGAAAATATTATCATAGCGATTCTGAACAGAAATTTTTTCGGAGATTTCTCCCATTTCCATTTTTGGGAATTGTTTCTCTTTTCCCATCTCCCCGTATCACGAACTTCGAAAAGTCTAAGATGTATTTGGGTGGAAAAGTAGGTACTCTTAACGTAGAAAAAAGGGAGAACTGACAAATTATTTTGGGAGACATTTCCTTAAAAAATTTTAAGGGAGTTAATTGAAAAGTTTTTGGTTTTTTGCTTATCAATGACAATAGTAAGCTAAAGTGTAATGTGTAATTCTTTACTTTGCTTACCTTTTGGTAAAAAATTTCAATGGCTCGCAAATTTAGAATGATTTCGAAATTTTACGTAGAGGTGATAGTTCATACCAAAAATAATCGATATCACCCGGCAGAGGAGGGGTTGCCAGAAGGGCGAAATGACAAATACACTTAAGACATGTTCACACACATTTCGATCACTTACCACAAACATAAATATTCGCCAACAGCTGTTATTTCCGTGTAACCCTGCTTAATTCGTCAAGTCCCACCCTCAAATTGTCATCTTCGGAGCAAACCCTTGCAGCAAGGTTGCTCCATTTTCTCTTGTTACGGGCTGGGATCGAACCCAACCCCGAACCAAAAGATTGAATCTGCTGGAAGAAAATTTATATTAAACGGTCGCATTCTGTTCAATGCGTCAAGTGTAAGAGATGGCTTCACAGATGTGGATGCTCAGGGTTTAACCACGCCATCCCCAGACCCCATACTTTCGCAAGGTTATCCATTCAGCATATGGCCGCTTCATTCCCGCCAGAAGAATGCCTGAAATTCGACCGAATTTCCCTGCGGAAGCAGCGGCTCTGGCAAGAGAACGTGACCAAGTGAGTCTTCTCAATCCCGCAGACCCATTTCCACAACAGCCGGTTCTATCGCACCGGAATGACCCGGGTTTTTTTACCCGGCCAAGGGCTGTTATTTCCGTGTAACCCTGTCCAATCTGTCCCGTTGCACCCTTAAATTGTCATCCTCGGAGCAAACCCTGGCAGCTGGGTTGCTCCATTGTCTCTTGTTACGGGCTGGGGTCGAACCCAACCCTGGACCAAGAGATTCGATCTGCTGCGTTTTCTGGAAGAAAATTTATATTAAACGGTCGCATTCGGTTCAATGCGCCAAGTGTAAGAGATGGCTACATAAATCTGGATGCTCAGGCCTTAACCCTGCCATCCACAGACCCCGTACTTTCTTTAGTACTTTCGAGGCACCATGCTGTACACGCCTAAGGAGCACTCCTTACCGCCCCTACCAACTTCAAATAGTCACAATAGTGGCTAAGTCTACACGATAGGCAGCACTGCTGCCATTCCCGCCTCACCCACTCCCGGCTGTCGCTCACGCGCACCATCGTCTCCATCTCGTACGGTCGCTCAACACTCCTATCCCCTCCGGAATAGGCCAGATATGAGCATCGCCGAGCGTCAGTCACCTCTTTCTCTGCCCCCAAGGAACCGCCCCCCCCTGCTTCCAGCCTGCACGTGGGCCAGGACCACCACCTCCTCGTATCTTTCACTACGTGCACCGTTTGCCGGCAAAGATGATATACGCCTGCGGCGTCGGTCAAGTGCAACAATTGCCTTGGCTTGTGTCACACACTTATGTGCTCTGGGCTCACAAACGGTGTACCCTGTTGCAGAACACAGCCGCCTTCCACGGCCATGGCGCTGTTAACTCTATACTGCGATATAGCTTAGGCCTTAGCCTACATTCACCTAGGCAAGCGCATCCGTCCCTCACGCCTAGCATGTCCCCCGTCTCCGCTCCTACACGCTTCAAAATTTTACAGCTGAACTGTAACGGATTAGCTGGAAAGATCGCGGAGATAACTGAGACAAAATTGAACACAAGATCGGACGTAAGAACTTGTGATGGGTATAATGTACATCGAAAATATCGTCCCAGCGGTCATGGGGGTGGCCTTGCGTTCATTACACATCACTCTGTACAATGTAATCTATTTTCCCCTGACGTCGACCCCAGGGACTCTACCTTAGAATGCCAAGGCATAGTTGTCCGGTCAGGCGACGTCGATCTCCAAATCATAAACATCTACATTCCCCCTGCCACGTGTTGTCCTAGAGATTATCATCCCGACATTAGTGCGTTGCTAAGGGGCGATAACCGTCTAATCCTAGGCGACTTCAACGCACATCACGATATCTCGCCCTCCAACTTGCCAGCAGACAGCAGAGGACACGCAATTGCAGACCAAATAGACAGTTTAGCATTCTGTACAGTCAATGGAGATGCCCCCACCAGGGTGGCAGGTAACTGCCACAGTTCGCCAGACATCTCCATAACGAGCGCGGGCCTAATTAACTTTGTCAACTGGCGACCGATGCTTGCATTACCTTCAGACCACCTACCCATCATACTCTCCGTTGAACGACCGACCGACTTCATAACGATTGATAAACTAACATACATCAACTTCACCAAAGCCGACTGGGACCGCTTTACGGACTATACAGAGCGCTCCTTCGCTGCCTTACCCTACAGACGAACGCAAAGGTGAAAGAGAGTTTCGAAAGGTCATTGATTCAGCCTCAGCCCGCTTTATTCCTGCCGACAGAATACCAGAAATTCATCCGAATTTTCCTCCAGAAGCTGCTGCGATGGCAAGAGAAAGTGACCAAGTGAGACTCATCAATCCCGCAGATCCAAGAATCAAAGATCTCAATGCGGAAATTCGTAGGATAGTCAACGAACACAAACTGACCAAGTGGAAACAACACCTCGAGGCATGCAACCTCTCCGGCGGAGTCGGAAAATTATGGTCCACTGTCAAGGCTCTATGCAATCCGACCAAACACAAAGACAAGGTCACCATTGCTTTCGGTGACAGCGGCAAATCGGACGCCAGGCGACAGCGTCAAATCGGACGCCAGTTTATAATGCATCCACCTGCGGATAGGACTAAGAGAAGAGTCATCCGACGTGCGCACAAACACAAACACTCCACTGCGCCTATTGCCGTCTCAGTCGCAGAGGTCAAGGAAGCCATAATAAAGGCCAAACCCTCAAAATCCATCGGACCCGACGGAATCGCCATGATGATGATCAAACACCTAGGCCACGAGGGACAGAGTTATTTAGCGGCTCTTTTCAACCTCTCTCTAACTACTTTCGTCATAACTGAGATATGGAAACAGGCGATTGTAGTTACCCTACTAAAAGCAGGGAAGCCGGCGAACCAAGGAGATTCTGATTGCCCGATATCCCCCTTTTGCCGGTTGCGAAACTACTAGAGACCATTCTGCTCCCTTACTTTATTGCAAATCTGAAATTGGCCGATCACCAGCATGGTTTCCGCAAATCTCACAGCACTACATCCGCTTTGAATGCCATTACAACACAGTTATATTATGGTTTGAATTAACACCCACCAAACCATAGGACGGTTCTCGTGGCACTTGACCTATCAAATGCATTTGATACGGTCAACCACGCCACACTCCTTCGAGACATGGAAGAGACACCGCTCCCTGCCGGCCTTAAAAGGCAGACCGCTAATTACCTCAATGGTCGACAGGCATCAGTCAAATTTAGGAACAAGAAATCTAGGCCACGAAGAATAAAACAAGGGGTGGTGTTCTCTCTCCGCTTTTGTTTAATTTCTATGTTTCGAGACTTCCCCCCACACCAGAGGGAGTCTCCATTGTTTCCTACGCTGGCGACTGCACGATAATGGCGTCGGGCAAGGGTCCCTCCATTGACGAACTCTGTACGAGAATCAATAGTTACCTCAGTGACCTTTCCAGCTTCTTCACCGAGCGAAATCTGACCCTATCTCCGACTAAACCGACGGCGACCCTGTTTGCGACATGGAATGCACAAATGGGGCAAGAGTTGAATGTTCACGTAGGCGGAGTACCTCTACCTACTGTCAACCACCCGAAAATCTTGGTTGACATTTGACAACGGCCTCACCTTCGCTGGTCATGCCACCGCAATAGCTTCAAAGGTAAAGAGCCGCAATCAGATCCTCAAGTCACTGGCTGGCAGTACTTGAGGAAAAGACAAAGACACATAGCTTGCTACATATAAGGCTATTGGCTGACCGGTTATTGACTACGCTGCGCCCATATGGTCGCCCAATCTTGTTGACACCAATTGGAGGAAATTGCAAGTCTGTCAAAACACCGCCATCAGAAGTGCTACGGGGTGTCTACTTATAACATCTGAGTCTCACCTCCATCATGAGGCAAAACTGCTCAATGTTCAAGAGCACGCGGAACCCTTGAGTAGACAGTTCCTTCTGAACTGTCATAAACCCAGCCATCCAAATCGAAATCTATTAGATGTAGCCCCGCCCCCCAGAGACAAGCAGACACCTTCGTAAGCACTACGATGAGATCTGGTATCACATCTCCTTGCCGTTTGATCTGCGGAACCACAGACGGGCTCTAAATGACCTCCACACCGAGTCGGTGGACAGATCCCTCAGATCTCGGCCTGTGAATCCCGTTATCAATCGAGACTCGAGTTATGCTAGCATAACGCCGCTCTGGACATTGTAATAGGTTAAACTCTTACTTATCCAGACTGAACCCCAACATACCAAACACATGCCCTGGATGTGGTATGTCCTCTCATGGTACCAAACATCTCTTCTCCTGTTCAGACGAACCCACTCTTCTAACACCTACATCACTCTGGTCCAACCCTGTGGAAACTGCGCGTTTCCTCGGACTTCCGTTAGAAGAGCCTGATAACAATTTAGAGTGATCGAGCCCATTGGGTAGGGCGAAGCACTGTTAACAACAACAACAACAAAAATCCCGCAGACCCCAGAATTAAAGATCTCATTGCGGAAATCCGACGGACGGTCAATACTTAAAAGTTGACCAAGTGGAAACAACCCCTGGAGGCATGCAACCACTCCGCCGGAGTCAGCAAATTATGGTCAACAGTCAAGGCCCTGTCAAATCCGATCAAATACAATTACAAGGTTGATGCGCGAGCTCTTTCTGTCGACAGTTTATAATGCATCCACCTGCTTTCGTCATTCCAGACTAAACCCAGTAAACCAGGCAAACCAAGGAGAATCATAACGTCCTGTAGCCGGTTGCGAAGTTATTGGAGACCAATCTGCCCCGTATTACACTGCAAACCTGCACCTGGTCTCCTTTGGGAGGCAACTGCTAAAACACGTCCAAAAACGTCGGGAGAGGTATTAAACGACGCGTTTTGATCTCGGTATCAACAGTCGATTTTTTGTTTGAGTGAAAAGTTAAAAAAAAGAAAACCATAAGAAGACCCCTGGTCCGATCGCAAATAGGGGGCGTTCTTCAAGGTATATGCAGAACAATTTTCCGCGTAGCCGGCCTTCGACCGCGCTTCAAAAAAATAACCCTCAGCCGGTTCAACACCGGGTACGCGATCCCCAGTATTTCTGCAAAGAACACTTTTCCACTTTTCGGTATACAACAACCACATGAAAATTACAGAAAATTTTCAACTCTCAAATAACTCTTGACAGAAATATATAATCGATTTTCCGACATCGGTTTATTGGCACAGAGGTCAAAACGCTTGTTTTGATACTTTCTGAGATTTTTAGACTTGTTTTAGCAGTTGTCTCCCAAAGGAAATAATTACCCTTCGCCGAACACCGACATGGTTTACGGAAGTCACACAGTACAACATCTGCCTTGCATGCCATAACAATAAAATATGGTTGAATCAACATCCTCCACACCATAGTGCTGGTGGCACTTGACCTTTCAGCGGGTTAAGGGTTTAGAATATGGCCGAGGTAGGCATACCGGTCGTAAGGGGCGACTAAAATGCATAAAGATAATTCCGTGCAATTTGTTGGTTGATCTACGGATATGATGCCTCGCACTAACCATCTTCTCCTTCCTTACGTAAGGAGGGGTGGCATGACCTGGAAGGTTGCACAGGAATTGCCTGGTCAACATCGAGCATTTTTGCCTCATTATGAAGATGGTGCTCAGGATACATAAGGAGGCACCCCGTGGCAGTTCTGAGTGCGGTGCTTTGTAAAGCCTGCGACCTCCTCCAATGTGTGTCTGCTAGCCCCGGCGACCATATTGGCGTCGCGTAGCTCTAAACCGGCTGGCCGATTGCCTTGTACGTTGCCAGTAACGTTTCTGACGTCTTTTCCCCAAGTACTGCCAGCTAGTGACTTGAGGATTTTGTTACGACTTTGTACTTTGGTGGCAATCGCGTTTCATGAGCACCGTATTTGAACATGTTATCAAACGTGACTCCTAAGATTTTGGGGTGCGTGACAGTCGGAAGCTTAATGCCGTCGACGTAGACGTCTAATTCCCTGTTCGCCTGCGCTTTCCACGTCGGGAATAAGGTGGCCGAGGATTTGGTCGGTGACAATGTCAGATTTCGTGCAGCGAAAAAACGGGATAGGGATGGAAGGTAGGAATTAATTCTTGAGCAGAGCTCGTCAACGGAGGGGCCAGTCGGCGGTTCGTCACCTCTCAGTTGAAAAGGTTGGCCACATCCCTTAATTGTGGCAAAATATACTTTGAAATGAATAAATAATCGACAAACGTCGAACCACAGGAATTATTTCCAAACCAACAGATGAGAATCTACAAAAATCAATTTGAGAAAGTTGCCGTTTTCTTCTTGTAAAGCTGTTGCCGTATGTTCGCATAATTAATATCGTACCCCCCGTGAATCCCCCTGGGATTCACCATCAACTTCCAGCCGGGCTAGCTTAGAAGCCGGTCTCCGTAGAAGTCCACCACTCGTCTTGACCGGCACAACACGTACCTGACCATCCTTCGCTGGGAAAACTTCCATGACCATGCCATTGTTTAGGAGGCAATGCTGACTCGCATATTATGACCAAATCACCGACTTGCAACGGTGGAACCTTTTCTTGCCACTTCCTGCGGCAGATCAGTTGTGGCAAGTACTCTGTCATCCAGCGCTTCCATAGACGGTCTTTGAGGTTTTGGGAGATTCTCCATTGCTTGCGCAGGCATATTTTCTCATCGACTGGGTTGGGTGTTTGCGTCGAGTTAACACAGCCTAGGAGGAAGTGGTTCGGTGTTAATGGTTCGTTATCCTCATGACTCACCCGAACATCCGTGGGAGGCCTCGACTTGATAATATTCTCCGCCTCTATTAAAACACTTTGTAGAGTATTGACTTTAGGCGATGTATTCCGAAGAGTCTTGTTCAATAGCGATTTGATGATTCTGTTGAGGCGCTCCCAACAACCACCTGCACTCGGATTGACTGGGCAATTGAACACCCACTCGATATTGTACTTTGGTGCCTCATTCGCTATACGATCCGTGTCCAATAACTGTTCGGTGGCCAGTAACTCTCTTTGTGCCCCAATGAAGTTCGTACCATTATCGCTTCTTATCCTTACCGGTGTGCCACGACGATTGACGAAATTCCGTAGGCACAATATAAATGCATCGGTGGATAAGTTTCCGCTAACTCGATGTGTGCCGCTCGCACCGTAAGGCATGTGAAAATTACAACCCACCTTTTCTCTCTTCTTTTTCCAATAGATACGTTGAAAATACCGAATAGGTCAACGCCAGTATATGTCGGCAGGCAGCTGACTCATCATCGGAGGACTTGGTTTGGCTCTATCAATTATGCAAACGATGCTTGTACGTACCGAAGAAGTCACTTCAACTGACAAATCCAATATTTCTGTCTCACAGCATTAATGGTTAATGCGAAGTTCTGGTGGTGGTTTCTCTCATGGTAATGTTTCACTATTAACGCTGAAACGAGATGTCTTCGTGATAGCAAAATTGGACGTCGTGCTTGTAAAGGCAAATATATTGCCTCGTCAATGCGACCGCTCAAGCGTAAAATACCATTTTGATCCACACTCGGCGAGAGTTTATACAATGGACTTTGTTTTGATAATTTTCGCGATGAAGACAAATCTGCGATTTCACTAGCATAACTTTCTTGTTGTACTAATTTTGCATAATTTAGTTTCAGCACGTTCAAGTTCGGCTATTGTAAGGCTGCGTCGCATTATTGTGGAAGAAACTGGTAGCTCGTATCACCCAAGCCGTAGTCCGTTATAGCTTTGCATATGTACTACATCTGCTGAAATCAATGAATGCCACCGGTGCCTGGAAAAGCATCACCCTGTCTGATTTGACCTCCTCAGGTAAAACGCTCGACGGCTGTCATGGTAGGCCAATTCTGTGGATCACCGAGCAAAAATTTATGACCTTTTATCCAACGGTTATCGCCATCGTATTTCGGTGGATTGACTGGACGCGTCGCAACATATACAGGATTATGTGCTGTCGGTACCCATCGCCATTGCTCTTTACGTGTTGAAGCGAGTATTTCAACTATGCGATGGCCTACGAATGTACTTTCTCTCCGACGATAATATCCATTGCAAAACTGTTTGGGAGTCGCTCCAAAATATCGTTCGACTGACTTTGAACTCCTGCTGGTCATGGATTAGCTTGCCGATTCGGACGCCCAACACTGCAGCTTGTAGCTCAAGCCTCGGTATCGACATGAGTTTAACATGAGCAGTGCGTGTTTCTCCAATAATGAAGCTAACGTCGCACATGTATCCGTGGGTCACGCGGATGTATCCGACGGCTGCAAATGCAACTTGGCTTGCATCTACGAAGATGTGGAGTTCGAGTGCGCCGCCCTTGTTGAGGTATGGAGAGTGACACCGTGGTAGCATTAAACTATTGACATTGAAGAACTCTTGCCACCACAGCGACCACTTATACCGCAGTTCGTCCGGCAATACTTCAACCCAAGTGAGCTCGCGTTTCTATGTATTTTGAATTAAAAGTTTAGTAAATAATAAGTAATTAGCTAACATACCGAATGGGTCGAAAACGGACATGACAATCTGCAGCAGTTCCCTCTTCGTCGGTGCTCTTAAACCGTCAAGGACCTCTTTCGGCACACGATGAAACTTAGTATGGAATTCAAAGGTGTCGTCTTCGGTGTTCCAACATAAACCTAGTACTTTCTCAGCGACTGCATTACGTTCCATACTCACTGGGTTATGACTAGCTGGCGATGTCCTGTTCATCTCAATTTCTACACCAGAGCAATTGGATAGAAAGTTACGTAGTTCGAACCCTGCTTCACGATTGATGTTTACAATTTCTCGGCTTATACTGATGGCTTGCTCCGGAGTGTCAAAGCTTGCAACCAAATCGTCGACGTAATGTTTATTTACTATTGTTGTTACGGCGTCCGTATAACGATCACGAAACGCTTCAGCATTTTTCTTTTTAATATGCTCGGCAATGCACGGCGAGCATACAGCCCCGATCTCCGTTTCGCCACAAATAACGCTGTACATGCTGGTCTTCTTGCCGTATCTTAATTTAAAGAAACATTTCGCGGATGTCGGCTGACAATCCGATGCTCCTCTCTCGAAACTGTATTAGTACTCTTAGCAGTGCTTGTTCTGGTCCTTTTAGTAATGATGAGTTAAGCGAAACAATACCAACGGCGCCGGCGGCGTCGAAAACGATACGCAGCTTCTCTGGTTTGTTTGGGTTACGGACAGCAAAGTGCAGAAGATACCAAACGGGTAGATGTGGAGCGCTGATTTCGAAATTACTTAGTTTACGCGCATATCTATTTGTGACGT
The DNA here is from genome assembly GCA_949987695.1 of Merzomyia westermanni. Lineage (NCBI taxonomy): Eukaryota > Metazoa > Arthropoda > Insecta > Diptera > Tephritidae > Merzomyia > Merzomyia westermanni. The sequence continues at coordinate 79,311,677 of OX465289.1, forward strand.
ACTTCTCCCTTTCCTGCTGGCATTAGTCTCTTTTAATATGTGACGAGCACGCTTATCACTCTCAGACTCTAGCTTTATTGATGACTCGTTAGTGCCGAAGCTATCGGACGCAAAGTATTCTGACACCAGATCTTGTAGCTGATCGCTATTCTGAACGAGCATAATTCTGGCAGTTAAATTTGACGGCGAGTTAGTTGGGCCATACGCAACCCAACCCAAGGATGTCTTCGCGATTAGTGGACTATCGTTATCAATTTTTACGATTGTGTTAGTAGCGCTCAGATACGCGTGCTTAAGGCCAATCAATAAACATGGCATACCATCGCTGTAGTTAATAAGCGCCAACTCTTTTATATAAGTAAAATCTTCCTTGCTTAACGACTGATTTGGCAAATTTAAATTCTTTAAGGTGTACATATCCTTAAGCACGAACCTCTCAATTGCCTACTTCGGTGTTTATTTTGCATGCTTGCTCGGTAACTACTTTGTTGTCATACCATTGGAGGGTTAATGGGCACGGATGGCCCCTGACCCGACCATGTTGGCTATTCTTTCCTCCAAAATGGATATTTACGAGCCTTCATCGAACATGGCCAAAACTTCTCCTTTTCCGTTGGGCCCAAATATATTGACTGGCAGTATCTTGAACAGCTGCCTATACGTACGGTCAGTTGGGCGACAATTCAACAGCAGCTGTGTGTTGGTGCTTAATTGAACTTCATTAGCATTGGTTTTTGCAGTAGCACTAGATGCCTCTTTTAAAATTTGCTCATTGTGGAGTAGCTGGTTGTGATAGCGTCGGCATCCACCAAAGTTGCACCTCTTCCACGAACGGCAATTTTGCGTACTGTGTCCTGTGCGCAAACAAGAAAAACACAACTGCTGTGACTTCACCAGGTCCCATCGCGCTTGCACTCCTGTTGACTTAAATGATTCGCATTGGCTAAGAGAATGGTTTCCGCTACATTGATAGCATTTGAACAGCTCTTTTGCGCGGTCGATGTGCATCGAACGACGAGGGTGCGAAACCGATGTACTGGATCTTGTGTTAGCTACCGGCATTAAGCAAACTACCCTGCCAATTTCGCTCAGCCACGTGGAAAAATTCTCCACTGTTGGGTATGACTTTTTAGTTGTTGCGTTTCTGGGCGTATCTAGCCCAGTCGAACTGTTGTTGTTGAGTTAACTTGGATTCTAACAATGTGGTGTTGGCTAGGTGATGGGGGCAACCTGCTGACTTTAAAAAGGCTACCACATTACGGACGCGCGATTAAAATTGTATTACTTGCTCGATGTACTGCTTCCCTAGCTGGGCGGCCAAAACATTTTTGCAGTCGTATCCGTTGTGTCTCTGAAGTTGGCAATAAAAAGTGTCCATTCCTCAGCGCTTCCAGTGAAGTTTGGTAGATCTTATAGCTTTTTATGTAAGTCACGTATTGGCGCGACAGTATGGTCAGTAACTGATAATTCACCTCAATTCTTTTTGACTTTCTGCTGTGCTTTGACGGAGTTCCACCACTGAGGCTTTAAGTGCGTTCAATGCAGCTATCATAGCATTAATATGTTCTGCATTTGCTTGGGCACCGTCATCCAAATCATTTGGCATTTTTTCCGAATTGGTTGAACTGCTTCTCAAAAAATAGCGTTTCTTTTCAGGCATAAATTGTCCCGCAATATCACGCAATTTCAAATAACGGCGTTCCGGGCTGGCAATGTATGCGTGAATGATTTTATTTGACTCACATATCATATATATTATTTCTGTAAGGTCTTTTTGTGTTATTTCCTAATTTTCTGCTCTCATTTGGAACCAATATTAATAAGCGTATTTTATAAAAATAAATTCTTTAAAATAAACGATTGTGAATGCACAAAAAAATCAATTTGTACTGCAACGCTATTGTGACTGTGACATTCATATGCCTCGCGACATCTACAGTTGCTAAAATAAGTCAATAAGACTGCGTCCACACTGGGTCATAAACTCGAGTTAAAGGGACATTTTTTGAGTTAATTCATATTGATGTTGGCAATCAACTCAAGTTTATGGCTCAATGTGAATGTAATATAAGTGGTGGAATTTCAAATAGCTGTTTGCGCATATTTGTATAATTTTTTGGGTAATTCTATACGACAGCACGTAACTGCTAATATAGGTCCAAAAATATCGGGAAGGTATCAAACGACGGGGTTTAACCTTCGTATCAATAATCCGAAAGCGGAAATTCGATATTTTATGTCTGTTCAGAGATATTTTCAATTAAAGTTGAAATTTTTCTGTCATTTTCATGTGGTTGTTGTAATCTCAGATTAGGGTGTACCGAAAAGTGCAGAAATGTGTTCTGTGCAGAAATATTGTGGACCGCGTAGCCGGTGTTGTACCGGCTAAGGTTATTTTTTTGAAGCCTACGCAGAAAGGTGTTGTGCACATAAATACCTTGGATCAAGTCCCCTATTTGGGATCGGACCTAGGCAATTTTTGGGTTTTTTACTAATAACTTTTCACTGAAACTAATTATTTAATTTCCGCTTTCGGATTATTGATACAGAGGTCAGAACGCGTCGTTTGATACCTTTCCCGAGATTTTTGGACCTATATTAGCAGTTACGTGCTGTCGTATAGAATTACCATTTTTTGTGGTCTCACAACAAGTGTAGCTGAAAATCTTTTTTTATAATTTGAGAAAAAGGTTTGAAAAATCCTGGACCTGGACTAACAAAAGGTTTCAAACCATTTTGGTTTTTTTTTTTTTTTGCGCAAGGAGCGCACGGGTCCAGCTAGTGTATTACAATAAAATGAAATAATACAGTACAAGGTAACGGACGTTATTTATTGCGTGATACTGAAGATGATATACGGTAGTTGTTGTTTCTTCAGATGACTTTGTTGTTAGCGATGTATTGACGTTGTTTCTCAATTGTGTTTTACTGCGCCCTCTTTACTCGATGGTCGAATTGTGAGTGACCAAAGATTTGCCGACCTCTTCTTGTAAAGCTGTATAGCGATGTTGCCGTATGTTCGCATATTTAATATCGTAAAAGTGATATGGTGGAAATCAATTATAAGTCGACTTAACACCTTCGAACGGCATCTGCAAAGAAGATTGATGTTTGCTGAGAAGCCTTCCATGGCATAAATACACTCGGAAAGTTTGCCAAACCACTGCCGAGGAGCGACCCCGTTTTGGAAAAACTTTTCCAACCACTTTTGATGTTACCCCTACCAGGGCTCGAACATTGGACCTTCGGTGTGGTAGGCCAGCAACACTACCGTCACACCACCTCAAAATACGACCGTATTAAGTGGCGCTTCAATCCACCCGGGGCTCCCCAAATGGGAACCGCGTGGGGAGGACTCGTACGAAAACTAAGAATATTTTGCAAAACATATTTCCGTAATATTCTTTCAACGACAAAAGCTTACGATACACACTTACTTTCGTCAGTGTTGAGTCCTCGGATGATATCGCTCTCACACCCAACCACATTCTATTGGGATCGGCAGACGGTTACAAGCCCGTGTATAGCGACGGCATGGATCTAAGGCAACGTTGGCCATTAAAATTGATGATGTTGTCATTGCAGTAGACGATAACCTACCGCGTAACATGTGGCCGAAAGGACGGGTAATTTGCACAATAGTAGCCAAGGACAGGCAAGTTCCGCGGGTGACTGCAAAAACCCCTTTAAGGCCCGTTTACTCAATGTCTGATTAACTGTTTTATCACGACTTTATCAGAGGTTGGCCCAAAAAACGTTTACTCAATGTCTGATTATCTATGATCCGCTGATTATCCTCTGATACAATTTATTATAGAATGGACCTCTGATTATGTGCTGATCACAATAAAAAGTGACAGCTGAAAGTAAACATCTGATTTTGTGATAAATTATTTTGTAAACATATTCCGCTAGTAATATAGTTAAAAATTTGTATAGTAAGTATTGTGAAAGTTTATAATAAATATTGCAGATATTCCGCGAGTGATAGTGCTCGAAAACTCGTTATTTACGAGTAAATAAGTACATCCATAGAGTATCACATATGTTAGTGGGTTATCTATCAAAAAAATTTCCGGTTAGCGTAAACCGAACACTGAGAAAACGGCCCTTAAAGAAAGAAATAATAATAATGGAGGAAACTGCACATCGTTCGCATCCTTCTGTGGTATCTGGTAGGCGTCTCCCAAAACCCCGAATGTATGGCCTTAGGCACAATTATTTCGAAACGTTCGACGACATTTATTTATAGGTTTCGGTTGTCCAAAAGCAGCGCTTTATACCTTTTGGACAAAATTTAAAGCCAAATTCGGAACTGCACCGAAAGCTTTGTAAAAAATTGTCAATTGTTTTCGAAAGGTGTTCTGCACATAAATACCTTGAATCACGCCCCCTATTTGGGATCGGACCCGGGTAATTTTTTGGGTTATTTGCGAATAACTTTTCACTAAAACAAAAAATTTTAAATCCGCTTTGGGATTGTTGATACTGAGCTCAAAACGCGTCGTTTGATATCCCTCCCGACAAGTTTGGGTGTATTTTAGCAGTTGTCTCCTAAAGGAAACAATTACTTTTTTGAAACTGGTTTCCTTTTATAGAAATTATGCATAAAGCCCTAAAGAAATGCTATGTGTGACTTGACGTTTTTATGCATCACGGAGTTTCTTGGTGACTGTAGCTGATTTTTGCAGAGTTGCCGTGATCACTGCAAGCCGCGTGGTCAAAAAAGTACCATTTGCTATTGCGTAACTGTCAAAAGAGTTTATAGAGAGGCCTGAAATCAGAAACGAAGTGCTGGAAACAAGTCAGGTATTTTATAGAATAGCGAGGTTTCCTAAAGTTATTGGTTGCATCGACTGCACCCATGTAAGGATACAATCGCCTGGTGGGGAGAGTGCTGAAGTTTTCAGAAATCGCAAGGGATATTTTTCCTTCAATGTGTCAGCAGTTTGCAAAGCGGATTTGGAGATTACCGACCTTGTGTGCAGGTGGTCCGGTTCTTCACATGACAGCAACTCTGAACGAATGTCACTTTCCCGTTAATTGGCAAAGGCGATAAAGACTAAAAAAGACAAGATTTTTTAAAACTGATTCGCTATCAAAAAAAATAAATTTATAATTATACTATTTGAAATAAACATAGTTTGCTTGAAAACAACAATCACTGCCAAGAACTTTATGCACAAAGTACTATGTTAGAAAAATAGAAACGACGCTTAATAAGAATAATTTTCCGGACCATTTGATATCAAGTTTGATCTAACAAAAACAAATTAACACAGATAATAACGATACCCAAAAAACACAAAATATAGAAAATACCCAAACAAAGCGACATTTCAGTGTCACATACGTTCCCAGGCTTACAGAAAACTTTGCACACGATTTTACCAAAAGGAAAGGAAATGACAAAGAAAACTGCAACAAAGTCTGCATAGGGACAACAAGCGAATAGCTGAACACGAAGCCGACATTGAACAGCAAAAACAAAGCACAGCATTGTCACAGCACGCAATAGAAAACAATCACACAGTCAGCAAACACAAAAATAATAGACAAAAACAATAGAAAGAAGAGAAAGAACACGTTACACTTTAGAGAGCCTAAGAAAATTACAGAAAAGGCAAAATACAGTAAACAAAAAAGAAGATACTGACAATATTGCCGCTGCTTATCTATTATATTTATAGCTTGTCTTTAGTATGACAAGTTTACCGCACACAGGCGGTATCGAATCTTAAATTTTAAATGTTTTTTAAATGTTTTGTTTAAAGTTTTGTTGTGTTAACGTTTTTAGTTCATAATTTCCACTTTTATGTAAGTAATTAATTATGCAATCCATGTTTAGTGTACAATATTTTCATAGTGTTAAATTTTATATCTAATTTTGTTTTTTGTTTAAATAAATACTGTCACTCCCCTAAAAAATTGTAGATCTGCTCAGCTTAAAATGTATACATAAAACAATTACTCCCCTTCTCCATTAATAGTATGACCAGGGGCGGAATTACGAAATCCGTTCCGTGATCGTAACCCGTTTTTTAAGACCCAATAACGTTGAAACTGTCCAACTTTTTAAAAGAGAAATAATGTATAAATGAACCGACCGGTATTTCAAGACAATTGCTCACGTATGCCGTCATTCCGAATTATGACCTTCGAGCTATTGTGATTTAAAAATTCCCTTTCGATCACGGAACATAAAACGTAATTCGACCCCAGTTTTAGGTCATGTAACCCCTCCTTACGTAAGCAAAGAGGAGATGGGTAAAGAAAGGTGACAGACGTCATTACCTTTATGCATTTTACTCCCCTCTTAAGACCGGTATGCCTACCTAGGATATATTCTTAACCCCTAAATTTCATATCGCATTTGGAAGGCTGATAAGCTTTTTAAGGCAAACATTTGCCGAGGGCCGACTCCCTTTAGAAAATTTTTTTTAACTTTTGATGTTACCTGTCCCGTGTAATGTTTTAAGTTTAACTATATAGTTGTTGGTAAACCGGAAAGAAGCAAAGCCTAACAATTATAACATTCGCCACATCTCAGCATGCGGTTATTACTAATTTAGATCAGGGGGAGCGAGGTCTCTCGGGGCCCGTCTTTGCGGCTAACAAGCAGTGGTTGGGGGATTCGCGACCTCTTCCTTAAGATCTCGATCATTACATGGTTATTACAGAGCCCCTATTTTATTTTAGAAATCACAAAAATATTTTATACCCGTGATTACGGAAAGGGAAAAGACCTAATGAAAAGTTGGATGGTATGATGGATTGTAACTGATTTATATACGAATACGGAAACTAGCTATGTTGTACACTGTGAGCGGCTAGGGTGTACTCGCGCTCGCGCTTCCATGCCCTCCCTGCCTCGGCCTTTCATGCGTATTAGAAAATAGATCGATAAGTCCCCCTAAGGTACCTCTTACCTCCTCACATAATCACCCGGAAAACTCTTCTTACGAAATTAGAACTGCATCATTTTAGGATTTCAAGATTTTATATATATAATATTTCATTTTTATATAATACATCTTAACATATATAGTACACTATATTAGCTTATGTATTAGGATTCCTACGTGTATCCTAGCTGAGGTCACTAAGGTTAACGTTTGCTCTTAGAACTATATGTCATTACCTTGTTACTTTTTAATCATACAACGAGAAATGAGACTAACTCTTATTTGTGAATTCATAAGTACGAACATTAATTTTTAGGGCTACCCATTACTGACCTGCATCAACATTTCCATCTATACCTATGTAGTCATTGAACCTCATCTAGATACTACAGTAATTAAAAGCGAAGAGACTTACATATGTACATAAATATATGCATATGGGCGACCAAAAAAATAGGTAACCAAAGTGAGAAAAAAGCTATGCAAAAAAAAGTCGCTAGCAGGTAGCTATGCACATATGTATGTATGTACAAGAGTATGTGCGCGATCGCTTACGAGAGTCACATAATCGAAAACTTATTATCAGCTGACTTTTCCTTTACTCTAAAATAGGTACAGTGAACTAGTGATATTAATACCCTTCTAAGCTATAAATATTTTAAGATATGAAAAGTTTTTAGTTCACTTGAATATAATGAAATATAACTTTAAAAAAATCTAAAAATAGAAACATTATTGTTTAAACTAGAGCTTGAATGAAAATGAATGTTTTGAAACCATGAAAAATTCGAAGCTGTTGCGCTATTGTTCCCAATTTTAAAAGCGTATAAATTTTTGGAAAAGTTAAATACGGTATATATAAATGAAATAATTTGAGTACTTACATTTGATTTCGACGATGCGTAGAAGACCTTCCTTGCTCATGGTTGATGTTATGCCAAGTAATAATGTCTAAATAATAAATTGATTTAATTTTTCCTTTTTAACTAATAATTCTTTTTCTTTTCTTTAAATGGTCATCTAACCGCCTGGGGGATTTTGACCGTCCAACATAGCTCGCCAGTCGTTTCTTCGTTGCGCCAGCTGGCGCCAATTGGAAACACCGCGGGATCGCAAATCGGTCTCCACTTGGTCCTTCCATCGGAGTGGTGGTCTCCCTCTTCCTCTGCTTCCACCGGCGGGTGCCGATAAGAATACCTTCTGGGCTGGAGCATCTTCGCTCATTCGCACTACGTTGCCTAGCCAGCGAAGCCGCTGTGTTTTAATTCGCTGAACTATGTCGGCGTCTGCGTAAAGTTCACACAGCTCATCATTAAATCTTCTTCGGTACTCGCCGTCGCCAACGCGTAGAGGTCCACAAATCTTTCGAAGAACCTTTCTCTCGAATACTCCTAGAGCCGCCTCATCAGATGTTGTTAGTGTCCACGCTTCTGCACCATATAGCAGGACGGGTGCGATGAGTGACTTGTAGAGTGTTATTTTCGTTCGTCGAGAGAGGACTTTACTTTTCAATTGCCTACTCAGTCCGAAGTAGCATTTGTTTGCAAGAGTGATTCTTCGTCGGATTTCTAGGCTAACATTATTGTTGGTATTAATGCTGGTTCCCAGGTAAACGAAGTCCTTTACTATTTCGAAATTATTGCTGCCAACAGTGGCTTGGTTGCCAAGGCGCGAATGCGCTGACTCTTTGCATGATGACAGAAGGTACTTCGTTTTGCCCTCGTTCACCACCAATCCCATTTTCTCCGCTTCTTTTTCTAATTTGGAGTAAGCAGAAGTTACGGCGCGGTTGTTAAGGCCAATGATATCAATATCGTCAGAATATGCCAACAGTTGGACGCTTTTATAAAATATTGTTCCAGCGCGGTTAAGTTCTGCAGCTTGTATTATTTTCTCCAGCATTAAATTAAAGAAATCGCACGATAGGTGGTCACCCTGTCTGAAACCTCGTTTAGTTTCGAACGGCTCGGAGAGGTACTTCCCAATTCTGACCGAGCTGGCGGTGTTGCTCAAGGTCATTTTGCATAGCCGTATAAGTTTTGCGGGGAAACCAAATTCAGACATAGCGGCATATAGGCAGCTCCTTTTCGTGCTATCGAAAGCGGCTTTAAAATCAACAAAGAGATGATGCGTGTCGATTCTTTTTTCACGGGTTTTTTCCAAGATTTTGCGTATTGTAAAAATCTGGTCGATGGTAGATTTACCAGGTCTGAAGCCACACTGATAAGGTCCAATCAGTCAGTTCACATCAGGCTTCAGTATTTCGCACAATACGCTTGATAGGACCTTATATGCGATATTCAAAAGGCTGATTCCGCGATAGTTGGCGCAGTTTGCAGGATCGCCCTTCTTGTGGATTGGGCAGAGAACACTTAGATTCCAATCTTCAGGCATGCATTCATCCGACCAAATTCTGCATAGAAGCTGATGCATGCGCCTTACCAGCTCCTCGCCTCCGTGTTTGAATAGCTGAGCAGGCAAACCATCAGCGCCAGCTACTTTATTGTTTTTCAATCGGGATATTGCTATTCGCACCTCATTGTAGTCGGGTTGTGGAACGTCAATTCCATCATCTTCGATTGTGGGCTCGGGTTCGGCATCTTCTCTGGTTTCTTGCTCAGTTTCTCCATTTAAAAGGGCAGAGAAGTGATCCCTCCATATTCTGAGTGTTCTCTGAACATCGGTCACCAGGTCGCCGTTGTCATTCTTACAAGAGTTTGCCCCGGGTTTGAAACCTTCTGTCATTCGCCGAATTTTTTGATAGAATTTTCGGGCATTATTCCCGTTGGCCAGCATCTCAAGCTCCTTTATTTCACGCTTTTCTGCCTCTCTTTTTTTCGCCCGAAAAAGCCGCCTCGCTTCCCTCTTCAACTCGCGGTAGTGTTCACACACACTCCTCGTTGCATTCGATCTCAGCGTTGCCTTGTAGGCTTCGTCCTTTCTTTTCGTTGCAGCGCGGCACTCTTCATCATCATACCAGTTGTTTTTTCGCGTTCGCCGGAATCCAATTACTTCTTCGGCTGCGGTACGGAGTGCTCCTGAGTTATGATCCCACTGCTCATGCATTCCACTAGGTTGAATTGTGCTCTCGGAGAGCAGGTGTGAGAGGCGATCTGCGAAATAATTGGCGGTCTGTTGCGATTGCAGCTTTTCGACGTCCAGCTTTCCCTGCGTTTTTTGTTGCATCTGTTTTGTCGTACAGAGGCGGGTACGAATCTTGGCTGCTACTAGGTAGTGATCAGAGTCGATGTTAGGTCCTCGTATTGTGCGAACATCTAAAACACTGGAAGCATGCCGTCCGTCTATCACAACGTGGTCGATCTGGCTGCGTGTTTTTCGATCGGGGGACAGCCATGTAGCCTGATGGATCTTCTTGTGCATAAACCTAGTGCTGGATATGACCATGTTTCGGGCACCGGCGAAGTCGATCAGCCTGAATCCATTTGGCGAAGTCTGATCGTGGAGACTGAACTTCCCGACAGTGGGGCCAAATACACCCTCCTTACCCACCCTGGCGTTAAAGCCGCCAAGCACGACTTTGATATCATGACGGGGGCAGCGCTCGTATGCTTCTTCCAGGCGCTCGTAGAATGCATCCTTTTCCACGTCGTCCTTCTCTTCCGTCGGTGCATGAGCGCAGATAAACGATATGGTGAAAAATCGTACTTTTATGCGGATTGCAGCGAGACGCTCGTTCAAGGGTGTGAACGACAGTACTCGGTGACGGTGTCTCTCTCCCACCACAAATCCCACGCCGAATCTGCGCTTGTCTTCATGCCCACTCAAATAGATGTTGCAAGGTGTTTTGATAGTGTTTCCTCGCCCCGTCCATCGCATCTCTTGTATGGTGGTGATGTCAGCTTTTGCTTTCCTCAGGACCTCAACTAGCCGGGCAGCGGCACCTTCCCCATTAAGGGACCGGACATTCCAGGTACATGCCCTTATCTCATAATCCTTATTTCGTTTGCGGGTGTTGTCATCTAAAAAAGGGGTTCTCATATCCGAGGCTTTGTTGTTGAATTTCATTGGAACGTTGTTTTATGTGGTGGGTCCCAAACCCAACGCACAACCCGTTTCACGGGAGGTTGAATTCTATTACACGTTTGTATAGCGAGCCGCTTGATCCAAGACAGACGCCCGCTTGCAGCCGCACCACCTGGTGATCAGACGCTGCTGTTTGAACCCCCCCAGCAAGCCCTTAAACCGATTATGTCGGAGTGGCCTTACCAGGTTGTCGCCTTCTCACGTTTAGCTCACCACCAAACGGGTGTTCGGTGGTTACCCAGAGGATACTTGGGCGCAAAGCCCGGAAGTAGTGAGCTGCTTGAACCGCATGCAAAAGAATCGCTCTGGCCATTCCCAGGTGAATGGCGATCAGAAACTTTCCCCACTTGCGTGGACTTCTGTACACGGCCCCACCCTCCCTAATAATTCACATTCATACAAAACTCTTTTCTGGCGTTTTCCTCTAATTTAAGTTCATAGCAGGAAACCCCTAAAACTAAATTATTGAAGCTGTGTTTCTAATTCTTTGAATACAGGCTGTTTAGCGCTGCTGCCAAATATGTTTATGAGTGTGTGGGCAAAAACAGCTAAAAATCAAAGCTAATGCAAATTTACTTATATATAAAATTTTTTTTTTTGGTTTTTTTATGACATCTTATTTCTCTCAAGTTTATCTTTACTCACTTTAATATTAATATGCAAGATTTTCTTTTTTTTTTTTGTGTGTTTGATAAACAAAACCAAAAATCAATAATAAAGGGAATATTTTGGACACATGTGGATAGCCATGTGTTTCCGAAGTTATGTATACCTGTGTCAACTTTTGATTTAGATATGCCTATGTACAAACGTATATATTCTAGGTTTAACACAATAAATGCATGCTTACAGGCAAAACAATATTTATGCTTAATTAGTTAATTTTAAAGCAGATGTAAAGTAAAAAAAAATTTCCAATTTCCTTTATTATCCTATGCTCGGTTGGTTTCACCAAAATGAACTTTTGCCTTTGGCAAGTTTTAACCAGCTCAACTCGTGGCTCTGCTACAGTTTAAGTAGGACTTTTTTTATTTCCAGTTGACTTTTTTTCCATCAGGACTTGGACGATAGAGAATCCGATGTCTATGCGGGCGGTGGTTGACTTGCTTGGACGGAATCGGTCTTAAGGCACACTTGTCTCTTCCGGACTAATAGATGCCCCGTAGATATTAATGATGTTGCGATCCTATATATCGCTCTTAGAGGCGTTGGTGTGATTTATAAGGATGATTAATAATTCCCAATTTGTAACATACTCGTGTTTTATTCTAACAACACTTTACTAGTGCTTTCAAAAAAGAGACTTCAATAACACTGGTTTACAGCCAAAATGCACCAGAGACGCCATAGTGAAATTCCTATGTAAAATCACCTCCTAATTCCGAAAATCAAGGTTATTTTTACTTGAATGGTACCGTTTTTGAGATATTTACGATTTACCGTTATTTCAAAAAACAAAAAAGATGGCTCCACTTAATCGTGTATATCTTAAGAACAAACTGAGCTCTTCCAAGAGGGTTTGAAAAATTTGAAAGCTTATAAAATTTACTATAATCAGTACATACAACACTTTTTGCTAGGTCCTGCAGATTCAAACATATTGAACAATCATTACGGATTTTTGAAATTTTTTTTGTAAAAATATAAACAAATAAATGCGAGGAAGCAGCTCGAAAACGTTTTGTTTTTTTGCAGATATTTTTTCCCCCCTCTAAGCTCTGTTTTATTACAAAAAAAATAAGCTATCAGTGAACAAAATCGATGAACTAATGCAAAAGTTATAAGCATTCAAGTAAATATATCCATTTAATACTTAAGTACCCTACAAATAATAGCATATGTACATATGGTTCTGTCTTAACTCTATGATCTTATTTTATAATTGAAAAAGTTATGTGTCTTGTTTTGACGCTTATTTAGATTAGGATCGGTTTCTCTTATGAGAAACCAACAGTAGTCGCCCATCATAGCGACATCCCAGAATCCTTGATACCGACTTTCAATCACTTTCATTTGCTGGTGAAACCTTTCGCCATGCTCGTCACTTTCGTCGCCAAGATTTTGCGGGAAAAAATTTAAGTGGGAGTGTAAGAAATGAATTTTTAAAGACATATTTACTCCTGAAAGAAAATAAAAAAGTAAATTAGATAAATACATAAGTGACACATTAGTATATAATTTTCTTAGGCTGGATTTATCTTTCAATTCAGAACAAATTTTTTGTTTATATTTTTCCCGTTCTTGTTTGTTCGGAACTGGACGATGAATTCAGATTTATGGCTATATATTCTCATGTAAATTTATGTAATATATAATTTATTATAATATGTTTTTTTATTTACCCATTTTCGCATAGTTTTTGATCAAGTCGTTCACTATCATCTCGTAGTTAGGACTTTTGTGTTTGCCTAAAAAAGAAGTAACGACCTTTTCAAAAGAATCCCACGCTGCTGCCTCCACTGGTGACAATAGTTCTTTGAAATGGTTATTGGTCATCATTTTCCTTATTTGCGGTCCCACAAAAATCCCTTCCTTTATTTTTGCTTCTAAAATCTCTGGGAAGATTGTCTTCAAATGATGAAAAGCTTCGCCTTCTTTGTCCAAAGCCTTCACAAAGTTTTTGATAAGGCCGAGCTTGATGTGGAGCGGATGTAGAATTATTTTTTCCTTCTTTATAAGTGGAGAGTATTTTATGTTATCTACCCCAACTTGAAACTCGATTCGTTCTGGCCAATCCTTTATGATGTAGTGGTCTTGACGAGCTCGGCTATCCCATTTGCATAGAAAGCAACAGTATTTTGTGTATCCACTTTGTAGACCACATAGCATTCCAACGACTTTAAGATCGGCACATATTTTCCAATCATGTTCTTCGTATTTGATTAACTTGAGCAATTTTTGCATTATCTCATATGTTTCCTTCGTATTTACTGCATGCGCGATCGGGATAGATGGCTTTTGGTTGCCAATATGCAATAATACGGCCTTTAAACTTAATTTATTGCCGTCTATGAACAATCGCCACTCTTTTGAATCATATGGTTCACCAAATTGTTTGAATAGACCAGCAATGTCTTTGCAGTAACAAACACTGTCCTCCTTCGTATAGTACTTGGAAAATTCTTCGTGACGAGTTCTATAATATGTTACCGTAACATCGGATGAAACAAATTTAAATTGTTGCATTCGAGAGGCGTGTAGTTCGGCCTTTTCCTTTGACAATTCCAAATCCCTTATCCAATCATTGAGTTGTGCTTGTGACAAAGAATTTCTTTCGTTTTCCGTTTGAAATTCAGTACAACATGATGCCGCGTAATCAGATACTACTGTTGACAATGAAACTGGAGCCGGAACTAAAGTTAAATTTGATTCTGGCAATATCGGTTCTGTTGAAATTAGTTCTGGTAATGACACTGTAGATACGCTCGCATAGGTTACTTTTCTGGACTTTCCAACCCCAAGTACTTTTGTAGTACAAATATAGCAGTCCGTTGAATGGCAAGTTGGTTCCCTCCACTTCATTGGTGTAATAAATTTCACACGTCGCCTAAATAGATAGTTTCAGGAATTAGTCAGCTATGCATTAAAAGGGAACAAATTCCTAATTTTTACAACGTACCTTTTTGTTCCGGTTTCCGAAGAAATCAATTCGACTCGGCATGTGGTGCACACAGTGTTCGGTGTCCATGGTTTTTCATTGTTTTTAGGCTCAATTCCAAAACACTTATAGTATGTAACTTTCAAAGGATTTGAAAACACACGTCTCATACTTTTAACAATAAATTGACCGCAGATGAAACAGAACATATCTGGATCATTTGTACACTCAAACTCTCGCGCCCTTTTATTCATTTTTTATTTTAAGTAAATGACGGGTTATAAACTGCAATTATAAACTGAACAGTATCCGGCGAGCCTTGCAGATATTATGAAGGAACAAGGCGCATGTACTCTTATTTATACTTAGATCCAGTAAAAATTCAAGCCTACCTAAACAAAAAGGTTCCCTAGTTCTACAAAGAAAACACTACCTGCCTCAAAAATATTCTCTTGTTTAAAATGTACCTAGGTTTGAGAAAACGACACTAACAGCTTTTTGTATCTAATAACTTTTCGAAAATCTACCTGCTAACTAACTGATATACGAATACTAACACATATGTACCAGTAGGGTACTTAAGCATTAAATGGATATATTGACTTGAATGCTTATAACTTTTGTATTAGTTCATCGATTTTGTTCACTGATAGCTTATTTTTTTTGTAATAAAACAGAGCTTAGAGGGGGGAAAAAATATCTGCAAAAAAACAAAAAGTTTTCGAGATGCTTCCTCGCAAAGTACAAATTTTTTTATATTTTTACAAAAAAAATTTTAAAAATCCGTAATGATTGTTCAATATGTTTGAATCTGCAGGACCTAGCAAAAAGTGTTGTATGTACTGATTATAGTAAATTTTATAAGCTTTCAAATTTTTTAAACCGTCTTGGAAGAGCTCAGTTTGTTCTTGAGATATACACGATTAAGTGGAGCCATCTTTTTTGTTTTTTGAAATAACGGTAAATCGTAAATATCTCAAAAACGGTACCATTCAAGTAAAAATAACCTTGATTTTCGGAATTAGGAGGTGATTTTACATAGGAATTTCACTATGGCGTCTCTGGTGCAGAAAAAAAGTTGGAATTTGTGATCCAGTGTAATTATTTCAAAGTTTCACTGCACCATAGAAAACACATTCGCTCTGCACGCTGGTCCATTGGAAAAAGAATGATTATAGAGCAGCGGATATTGTTCGATCACTTGACGTCGAGTAAAGTGTTATATCCGCCATATGATAATGACGTTTACGCATTGGTATAAGCGATCAACCAGTGTTGTCTCTGTTTATTTTATATGGCCGCATTTTAATTTGTAGTACATTTGACTTGAATGCATTTTTTCAGTAAATTGCATTTGATTCCTTAATAGCTTATCCCGAGAGAGTGGCTGATGCAAAAATAAAAAGGAAAAGAGGAATTTTTCCCTATGTAAGTTTTCTTTACATCAAGTGCATCATTGCTTTTTACAAAGCCCATTACAAACTAGATAATGCGATATCTCTCTGGAAGAGCATTAGCTAGAAAAGGGGAGATCTAGCTACGTATGTCTTTAGCATGGAACGTACCTATCTGCCTACCTTGAAGATCTTCCAATAAGTGGTAAGAGCTACCGATTTTTTCTTTAATTCTTGCTTTTAGAAACGAGGCGCTGAGTTTCGCATTGAAGTTTTTCTCGAAATTACTTTGGGCAAAGTTTCGCCGGAAAACTTCTTGACCCACCCTAAAAGTTACGGGTTTCGATCGCAGATTATATTGTCTGCTGTTTTGCTCGTAAGCTTTGGACATACTTTCCTTTAATTTTGTTCTTACTAGGGAAAGTTCGTCGTCCCGGGACAGTCTAGTGTTCGGCTCATCTAACAGTTGCAGGTTTCTCAAAAGTTCGTAAGCTGACCCATGAGTTATCATATCAAACACAAACAAGGCATGATAGGGTGAACAATGTAATGCTTGATGTATGGAGTTCCTAAGCGCACAACTAATGGCACCTATATTGTTATCCCATTCCCGGTGATCGCTTTTCAGGGATGCCCGGATAGCCGCTACCAAAGAACGATTTACCCTTTCGGAAGCGTTTGATTGGGGCGAATATAAAGCGGTACAAAGATGCTTTGTGCCGTGTTCTTTAAGGAACGCTTCAAAATCATTAGATTTAAATTGCGACCCGTTGTCGCTGACAATAATTTCCGATACCCCATAACCAAAGAATATCTGATTTTTTAAAAACTGTATTATGAGATTGGTACTAAAATTTTTTAGTGGGCAAAGCCAATGAAATTTTGTTAGGTCATCCATTACAATAAGCAAACCAATATTACCCGACTTACTCCTTGGGTAAGGTCCTAAAATGTCGACATATAGTCGTTGAAAGGGTCTCTCTGAAATCACTTGGTTTCCCATCGGCGGTCTTAAGGTCATGTTAGGCGCTTTCGTCATTTTACAAGTGTCACATTTTTTTTCATACGCTTTAACGTCTCTCACCATTCCTGGCCAATATAAATTTCGTCGAAGCAAATCTAAGGTCTTAGCCATTCCTCCATGTGCTGCTATCATGTCATCATGCGCATGAGAAAGCACTTCATCGCGAAGCTCGAGAGGAACCCAAAGTTTCCATGCGTTATGCTCCGTGTCGGCGTTGCCGTCGAAATGTTGCGTTCTAATGTAAATGAATTTGTCTACAATCTTTATGTCTGGGTACTTTTCGGCGTTTTGCATGATTTTTTCTTTCACTGCCTCATAATCCTTCCCAACAAAATGCGGAGAATCTAAATCGATTTGAGGCCCCATTTCTATTGCGTTCACTTCTTCGTGTATTCTAGAAAGGGCGTCGGGTACAATATTTTCTTTGCCTTTTCTATGGCTGATTGTGAACTTGAAACTTTGCAATTTCAACACCCATCTAGCTAATCGACCACTTAACTTTGGTTGACGCATTAGCCATACTAGACTCGAATGATCTGTGATGACTTCGAATTCTTGCAGTTCTAAATAACAGCGAAAGCGTTTTATTGCCAGTATAGCAGCTAGACATTCGCGTTCAGTTACGCTGTAGTTGCGTTGCGCGGAGTTTAATTTTTTGACATAAATGCAACTGGGCATTCATCGCCGTTGTCATTGAGCTGGACTAGAACCGCGCCGATACCAAAATCACTCGCGTCACAATGGACAAAGAATTTTTTCTCAAAGTTTGGGTTTTGCAGCACGGGAGTTGTAGTGAGCATGCGTTTTACTTTTTCGAATGCCGCTTGCGCTTCATCCGTCCACTGGAATCCCTTTTTGGTCGAAATGACCTCCGTAATCGGAAAGGTGACATCCGCGAAGTTTTCAATGAATCGCCTGCACCAACCTGCTAAACCCAGAAATCCGAGTACTTGCTTGAATGATTTAGGCGTTGGCCAATTAAGAATGGATTCCACTTTTTCCGGGTCTGTTGCCATGACGCCATTACCAATAATGTAGCCAAGATATTTAATTTTTGTCACACAAAATTGGCTTTTATTAATATTTATTGTTAAATTTGCTTTGCGGAATGGTTCTGCGATTCGTAATAGAACAGAAAGGTGGTCTTCAAAAGTATCCGAAACAATACATAGATCGTCCAGATATCCAAAGACGCAATGTTTTAAGTCGGGTGGAATAATCTCGTCCATTAATCTGCACATAGTCTGGGCCGCGTTGCACAACCCAAATGGCATTACTACAAACTGGTACAGAGGCCGACCAGGTATTGTAAATGCTGTCAGTGCCTTTGACCGTTCTGTAAGCGCAATCTGCCAATAGGCATCTTTTAGATCTATTTTAGTTATAATATGTACTTTGGGCAACCTCGCAAATATACCTTTTATTGATGGAAGTGGATAAGCGTCTTTGCATGTCACTTCGTTAATTTTCCTAGCATCCAGGCATAAGCGAACTTTATTTGGCTTAAGAACCATGCGCATTGGTGAGCTCCAAGCGCTCCTGGATGTCTCAATCACGCCTAGATCTATCTAGATGTTCTATCTACCTCTTTGTACATGAGTTTTTCCACGGCTGATGAGACGGGATAGAAGCGTTGTTTAACTGGCTTCGCATCGCCAACTAGTTCTACCTAAACCTTGCTTTTCAAAATCAGGGAATAGAACCTTAACTGCTTCAAGTTGTTGAACTTTCCCCTCAGTCAATGGATATGATTCCATGTCGATATCCTGTTCTTTGGCTGAGTTGCTTAGTGATATATTGGAAATGATGTTTGGCGCTAAGCCAAAGATTTTCCAAAAATCAATACCCAATATTAGGTCTTGATCTAATGACGGTATGACAAATAGTTTTATCTTTTTAGTTTGGCTTTTGTACTCGATATCGACTATAAGACTACCTAACACCTGAGGGGGTTTACCGTCGGCTGTTTTGACATGTGTCTTTATTTTCTTAAATTGTGGCAGATCAGTAAAATTTTCTTTTGCGAGCGTCGAACCCACGCAACTTACATTTGCTCCCGTATCTAACAAACCGAACACTTTACAACTAAGAACTTTAACTTCAGCGTAATAAAGTGAGTCTTTTTCATTTAAAATTGCCGAAACCAATCATCTTTTAGATTCGCGTAATGCTTTCCAAAACTTTCTCAACCGTAAAGTTGACCTACATGGTTTACTATGAGAACTCAGATGCTGAGGGAAATCTTGAAAAATCCGGGCTTTTGCCTGACGGTAATTCCGCATGCGCTCATGGTATGGTTTGATGGGGTAGATAATTTTATCTGCTGCATCCACCCTCTCCTCGCTCTTCACCAGTTTACAAGGTAAAGTGGTGTCAGATGATTGTGGCAAGAATGAGCTAGCCGGCCCTGAAGTCTGGGAAGCTCTTAGCAATATTACTGGGGTGACATCCGCTTCTTCTCGAATGTCCCCCTTGGCAAGTTTTTTGCTTTCGCGAGACATGTTTGACACTGTGGCTTGTAAACATTCTTAGCTCCACAGCCATAGCAAAAAACTTTACGGTCGTGGAGGCACATATCCCACATGTGTCCCTGAGTATCGCAATTCCAACAAACAGGTTCATTTTGTGTTTTCGTTATTGCGGCAACAATAGATATCGGATTGTTATCTAAGCCTCTATTTTCCACGCTATTATCTTCTTTACACAATGCTGCTACATTGCGTCTGGGAGGTGCATGAGTTGGGTGAAATCGTCTATACGACTCCGGGTTTAGAAGATGTTCGCGCATTTGGACAAGTTTACGGAGATGCGCTATTGACTGAATGGGGATATATAACAGTTCGTGCCGTATGTCGGGTCTTAAGTTTCTTGTGATCATTTCTATCAACTCCGACTCCTCTAAGGGAATAGGTAACCTATCAACAATTGTAGCAATTGAGTCATAGAATTGCTCAAAACTCTCACCTGTGCGTTGTTTTCGGTTGCGAATCTCTTCACGGATATCATAATTTGAACGGTAATCTTTAAACTCATATTTTAGCGCGGCACAAAATGCTTGCCATTTTATAGTGGGTACTTGTTTGTGATACCGCCAATACCATGACTTAGCTTTACCAGCAAGTATAATATGAAGGTTTTTGCAAACGGATGAAAAATCGTTATTTAAAGTTTGAACTGTAAGCGAACGAATCCGGTATATGAATTCTTCCACGCTTAGGCCGGTTGACGAACCGTCAAAACTAATACGCCAGTTCTGTATAGTGGTGGTTATCCTGTCTGGTCGTAAAATGTCTAAATGGTTATTAAACCTAACCTGGTTGGGTAGCTGATTATTAGCTGGATTGGGCTCAATAGATGTGACGTTTTGAATACTTGAAGGATTTGGTTGTAAATTCAGATTTGTGAGCAACCGTTGAACTGTCGTCTCAACTAATTGTGTAATCTGTACATAATCAATTGCAATTTGGTTCTGGCCTAGAGTACAATTTGGGTTATACAGATTCTGTCGGGAGGAGTGGGAACGAACACTGTTTGTCGCCAAATCGTGCAGACTGTTTTCTGCAATAGCAGGCGAATTGTGTGAACCAGCTACAGGAAAAGAGAGATTTCGATCATTACCGGTCAAGTTTGTTGCCTTTTCTGCCTCTTCTGCATAAAGTCTACGATGGGCTCGTCTCGTGTTATACCGTGGCACGGCTCCTTGGGACTTTCCCCGACCACGAGATGATTTGTTAGAATTCATTACTTGAAGTTGTTCTTGTGAACTTGGCTTCAAATCAAGGTTTTTAAGATCCTGCTGCATGCAGGCTCGCCTACAACAAGGACACTCCTGTGAATCACTTAACCAATTCGTAATGCATCGGTTGTGATAAACGTGACTACACAGTGTTATTAGACAATCTTGTCCAGGTTTCATGTCTTGCAGACAAATTGCACATGCACACGTTTCCTTGTCAATAATAGCTGACAGGTCCTCGTTGCTGTGGACAACTGCCATTTTAACGAAGAAAATTATACAGAAATAATCAAAAGCTAATTTTACTTAATCTCAATATTAATAACTCGTTACAAGGTTTTCCGTATATGGTAATTTGTGAGAGGTAAGGAAGTATATACCAGTGTACGAACACAGGATGTAAGAAGATAGTTAATTAGGCTATGTCTGGGGAGTATGCAGTTGGTATAATTCTAACTGTTCAAGCTGAAGATATTGTTGGACTAAATGCTGCTACCTGGAGCTAAAATTTAGTAAATCCTAACCCAATACTTGCCTTGGTTTTAAATTTAAAAAAAAAATTGTTTTTTTTTTTTCAACTTGGCAAACTCATTGATACCTGTCAAAATTTAAATTTCCTTTGTAATATTTCCGAAGGAGTCAAAAAGGAATTACAGAGAGCCAAGCGGTCGAAATCTGTCTGGTCTTTAACCCGCCAGTCAGTCGAAAGTCCAGCCAGGATCCATAATCTATTTTAATACCTTAGGTCTTTTAACACAGTCCTCTAAAGATTGATACACTATGAAATTATTAAATGGATTGAATAAGAAATTAAAAAGTACATAACCACGGGTTGAAGCAAGGATGTTGACATTTTAGCTTAAGTCATTTTTTTAACCGTAAGGTTAATCATGGTATTCTATTTGCCACATCCTGGCCCCACGTTGGGCGCCATTTTGTAATGTTTTATGTTTAACTATATAGTTGTTGGTAAACCGGAAAGAAGCAAAGCCTAACAATTATAACATTCGCCACATCTCAGCATGCGGTTATTACTAATTTAGATCAGGGGGAGCGAGGTCTCTCGGGGCCCGTCTTTGTGGCTAAAAAGCAGTGGTTGGGGGATTCGCGACCTCTTCCTTAAGATCTCGACCATTACATGGTTATTACAGAGCCTCTATTTTATTTTAGAAATCACAAAAATATTTTATACCCGTGATTACGGAAAGGGAAAAGACCTAATGAAAAGTTGGATGGTATGATGGATTGTAACTGATTTATATACGAATACGGAAACTAGCTATGTTGTACACTGTGAGCGGCTAAGGTGTACTCGCGCTCGCGCTTCCATGCCCTCCCTGCCTCGGCCTTTTATGCGCATTAGAAAATAGGTTGATAAGGCCCCCTAAGGTACCTCTTACCTCCTCACATAATCACCCGGAAAACTCTTCTTACGAAATTAGAACTGCATCATTTTAGGATTTCATATATATAATATTTCATTTTTATATAATACATCTTAACATATATAGTACACTATATTAGCTTATGTATTAAGATTCCTACGTGTATCCTAGCTGAGGTCACTAAGGTTAACGTTTGCTCTTAGAACTATATGTCATTACCTTATTACTTTTTAATCATACAACGAGAAATGAGACTAACTCTTATTTGTGAATTCATAAGTACGAACATTAATTTTTAGGGCTACCAATTACTGACCTGCATCAACATTGAACCTCATCTAGATACTACAATAATTAAAAGCGAAGAGACTTACATATGTACATAAATACAAGGTGGCGCAAAAGTAAGCTTCCGATGTTCAGCATATCGGTTGTGGCACGTGCAGTGTGTGCTGTTGCACCGTCTTGTTGGAACCACATGTTTTCCAATCCCAATTCATCAAGTTGCGGCAAAAAGAACTCGTTGATCATTGCTCTGTAGCGCTCACCATTCACAGTAACCGTTTGGCCCCGACCGATTATTGGTCAAATAAATAGTCAGCAATATTCCGCGTTCTGGAGCAGTGTAGCGTAACATTGTTTATTAACGTGTATTTCGCATGTGTTTACTACACAAATGTCAAAACAGAACTGACTTTAGGGGCCAATCGCAAAATTTATAGCATTTTCTGATAGGAGGATTACTTTTGCGCCACCTTGTATAGGGTGTTTTTTTTACAGGTTTGTTTTTCGAATAGAGATAAAACTGGCATTTTGTGGTCAAATCTGGCAACTCTAATGTCATTTATGTTCAGTTTGGTTTGCCATTTCATCATGAACAGGTTGACAAAAGAACAACGCTTGCAAATCGTGCAAATTTATTTCGAAAATAATGGTTCAGTTCGCGAAGTTTACCGTGAGCTCCGTCCATTTTATGGTCGACATAATCGTCCATCAGAGCAATTAATTCGGTTAACCATGGATCGTTTTCGCACTACGTTTACTCTATGTGATAATACGCATCCGCAGAGACGTCGAACAGTGCGCACCGAAGAAACAATTGCCGCTGTAGAGCAAAGTGTTGAAGAGGACCCGAATGAATCGATTCGCCACCGTGCACAGCAATTGGAGCTTTGTCCATCAACTTTATGGAAGATTTTGCGCAACGATCTTGGCTTGCGACCTTACAAGATCCTGCTTGTGCAAGAATTAAAGCCGCGAGACCATGCAATGCGTCGTGATTTTGGTGTATGGGCCGAAAATGAGATTGATTTCGATGCTGATTTTCATCGCAAAATTTTGTTCAGTGATGAGGCTCATTTTTGGTTGAATGGCTACGTCAACAAGCAAAATTGCCGCATTTGGAGTGAAGAGAATCCACATGAGACCCTTGAAACGCCATTACATCCACAAAAACTGACTGTTTGGTGTGCTCTATGGGCTGGTGGAGTCATTGGGCCATACTTCTTCCGCAATAATGCTGGAGAGGCAGCTACCGTTAATGGAGACCGGTATAGAGCCATGATAACCGACTATTTTGTTCCCGAATTGGATGGCATGAATGTGGATGAGTTGTGGTTCCAACAAGACGGCGCTACATGCCACACAGCGCACGTCACAATCGATTTATTGAAGGAAACATTCGATGAGCGCATAATTTCGCGGAATGGACCTGTCAATTGGCCACCAAGGTCGTGTGATTTGACACCATTGGATTATTTTCTTTGGGGATATGTGAAGTCGCTCGTCTACACCAACAAACCAGAAACGTTAGGGGAATTGGAAGCCAACATTCGTGGCGTTATTGCCGACATACGGCCCCATATGCTCGAAAAAGTGGTTGAAAATTGGACCTGTAGAATTGGCTTTATTCGAGCCAGCCGCGGCGGCCACATACCCGAAATCATATTTAAACATAAATGGCATAAAATTATCCTTCCAACAAAGCCAAATTGATGGACCTTAAAACGATTTTCTTGTATTTTATTTCAACTCGAAGTTCTATACCCCTAAAAAAAACACCCTTTATATGCATATGGGCGACCAAAAAAATAGGTAACCAAAGTGAGAAAAAAGCTATGCAAAAAAAAATCGCTAGCAGGTAGCTATGCACATATGTATGTATGTACAAGAGTATGTGCGCGATCGCTTACGAGAGTCACATAATCGAAAACTTATTATCAGCTGACTTTTCCTTTACTCTAAAATAGGTACAGTGAACTAGTGATATTAATACCCTTCTAAGCTATAAATATTTTAAGATATGAAAAGTGTTTAGTTCACTTGAATATAATGAAATATAACTTTAAAAAAATCTAAAAATAGAAACTTTGTTGTTTAAACTAGAGTTTGAATGAAAATGAATGTTTTGAAACCATGAAAAATTCTAAGCTGTTGCGCTATTGTTCCCAATTTTAAAAGCGTATAAATTTTTGGAAAAGTTAAATACGGTATATATAAATGAAATAATTTGAGTACTTACATTTGATTTCGACGATGCGTAGAAGGCCTTCTATGCTCATGGTTGATGTTATGCCAAGTTATAATGTCTGAATAATAAATTGCTTTAATTTTTCCTTTTTAACTAATAATTCATTCTATTCTGGCGTTTTCCTCTAATTTAAGTTCATAGCGGGAAACCCCTAAAACTAAATTATTAAAGCTGTGTTTCTAATTCTTTGAATACAGGCTGTTTAGCGCTGCTGCCAAAAATGTTTATGAGTGTGTGGGCAAAAACAGCTAAAAATCAAAGCTAGTGCAACTTTACTTATATATATAATTTTTTTTTTTTTGTTTTTTTATGACATCTTATTTCTCTCAAGTTTATCTTTACTCACTTTAATATTAATATGCAAGATTTTTTTTTTTTTTTGTGTTTGATAAACAAAACCAAAAATCAATAATAAAGGGAATATTTTGGACACATGTGGATAGCCATGTGTTTCCGAAGTTATGTATACCTGTGTCAACTTTTGATTTAGATATGCCTATGTACAAACGTATATATTCTAGGTTTAACACAATAAATGCATGCGTACAGGCAAAACAATATTTATGCTTAATTAGTTAATTTTAAAGCAGATGTAAAGTAAAAAAAATTTCCAATTTCCTTTATTATCCTATGCTCGGTTGGTTTCACCAAAATGAACTTTTGCCTTTGGCAAGTTTTAACCAGCTCAACTCGTGGCTCTGCTACAGTTTAAGTAGGATTTTTTTTATTTCCACTTGACTTTTTTTCCATCAGGACTTGGACGATAGAGAATCCGATGTCTATGCGGGCGGTGGTTGACTTGCTTGGACGGAATCGGTCTTAAGGCACACTTGTCCCTTCCGGACTAATAGATGCCCCGTAGATATTAATGATGTTGCGATCCTATATATCGCTCTTAGAGGCGTTGGTGTGATTTATAAGGATGATTAATAATTCCCAATTTGTAACACACTCGTGTTTTATTCTAACAACACTTTACTAGTGCTTTCAAAAAAGAGACTTCAATAATTATTTCAAAGTTTCACTGCACCATAGAAAACACATTCGCTCTGCACGCTGGTCCATTGGAAAAAGAATGATCATAGAGCAGCGGATATTGTTCGATCACTTGACGTCGACTAAAGTGTTATATCCGCCATATGATAATGACGTTTACGCATTGGTATAAGCGATCAACCAGTGTTGTCTCTGTTTATTTTATATGGCCGCATTTTAATTTGTAGTACATTTGACTTGGATGCATTTTTTCAGTAAATTGCATTTGATTTCTCAATAGCTTATCCCGAGAGAGTGGCTGATGCAAAAATCAAAAGGAAAAGAGGAATTTTTCCCTATGTAAGTTTTCTTTACATCAAGTTCATCATTGCTTTTTACAAAGCCCATTACACCCGGTACCCGAACCGAGGGCTTTTGGTGTGGTAGACCAGCAACTCTACAGCCACACCACGGCAGCCACCTTCAGCACTGCCTTATCGAGACGCATGGGGCGTGCCGAGCTTCTAAAGTTTTTGATTGACGGTATATATATAATGGCACGGGATTCCCGCCATGGTCCCTGAGACTGTGTCAGTTTTCTTATATCTTTCATTGTTTAATTTTCGAGATGTGGTATCAAAACGCCGCACACGCGAAAATATTTCTTCTCCCGGGGCAGATGCTAATTGGTGGGACCGATTCGCTTCATTTGGTACCCATACCGAATTCTTTTTAAAATAGGTAGCTAAAGGTGTTGGACCGGCTAAGGGTTATTTTTTTGAAGCACAGCCAAAGACCGCCTACGCAGAGAGTTACTCTGCATATAAATATCATGGATTTCATTGAAGCAAAATATTTATTTTCCGCTTTCGGATTAGTGATACCGAGGTCAAAACACGTCTTTTGATACCTTTCCCGATATTTTTGGATGTGTTTTAGCAGTTACGTAAGGTCGTATAGAATGACCCTAAAAAATGTGCATTCATGACTGCGGGAATGGAAAATGGGAGAAATTTCCTATATCTGCAGCTGAGTTCTGGAAATCTCTGAAGCTTGATCTCGATCGCCAAAAATCGCTAAACGCATTTTAACAACACTTGGCGACTTTTGCGATTCAAGTGAATCCAATCTCCATATTTTGGTAACTTTTTTTTGGCACATTTTAGCGATGAACACAAATGAACCAGATAAATGTCATTCGCGTCATTTGAAGATAGAAATAAGCTACAATCAGACCTAGATACACTAGTTACTTGGTGCGATTTAAATTATATGCCACTTAGGCCCGGTTTTTCAGTCCTTGGTTAAGCTCAGTTTAAACTAAGTTTGCTTAAACTCGGCATAAATTTAAACTCCCGTTAAACTGCAGAGCGGTTTTTCAGTGTGAGTTTAAGGCCGCTTTTAATATTTGCTTTTTATACGGCAACATTGGTTTTTTCTTTATCTAGATACGGCAACAGATAATATTTGTATACATATTCAACGCCATTGCTTCTCCTCAGTATTGTAATAGTTAGCATTTCGCCAATTTCTGCGTCACTATAATCTCTTTCGTCAGATGATATATCCAGTATTTAATTAAATATAAAAATATCGTATTTTCTTAATTGCGGTCAGCTTATTGTTTCACAACCAAAAGCATCAAATATGCAAAACAGCTGACAGGTTAACTAGAGTTTAACCCTGCCGAATTGACCGTTTAAACTACGTTTAAACTTCGTTTAAAGTTGACTGAAAAACAAGTAACAAACGTAACAAGTTTAAGCTTAGTTTTACTGACAAATTGAGTTAAACTTGTACTGAAAAACCGGGCCTTAACCTTAAAAAATTTAAATACATGGGTTTTTCGCGTGGAATTTCTCAGCCTAAAGCTCTCCTCACTACATTAGTCAGACCGATACTTGAATACGGTTCGATAATTTGGAACCCGCGTTATCAGGTTCATGTAGATCGCCTAGAATCAGTTCAAAAACAATTTTTACTATTTGCCCTAAGAGATTTTCATTGGGATCCCTTGTATAATCTGCCGCCCTATACGAATGGCTTAAAACTCATTAATCTGATCACACTTTCTAGTCGGGGGGAAATGCTTGGAATTGTTTTTATGATTAAATTGCTAAATGGTTCAGTCTCCAGCCCATTTCTTCTAAGTGAAGTGAACTTCAATGTACCGTCTCGTCCTTCAAGGCATTTTAGTTAAATGAGCCTTTTCGCTGTTTGTGTCAAGATTATAACTCTCTTTCTGGTAGATTTGATATTTCAGACTCGCTTTTCAGCATAAAAAAATCAATTCTTTCGATCCTAAATACATAGCTACTAATTGTTTCTTATTCTTTGACTTCTATATTTACTTCTAACAATAATTTTATTCTGTTAACTAATTATTTCTTAATGTATGATCTATCTTATATCTACTTTACTTAGCTGATGAGGTTTTCTCTGTAGCTGAGCAGTTTTAGATCTCGACGATTAACAAACTAAAGCCTTTCAACGACTCGGCACGAACGAATAACCCGCGCGTTATGCGGATGCGCTCCTCGCGCCGGTCAGGCGGGATATGATGGATAATCCGTTTGGGAATTACTATTATTATTATTAAAATTAATCAGCTGTTTTTAGCAACTAATTTAGCCGAAAATCCGATTCTGGAACTTTAGACATGTCCAAAAATCTCTATTTTTCTCCAAAAGGTCGGTTATTTAGGAAACTGAAAAAATCTGTTGCTAAAAGGCAAAATATATGATAAAAGGTTATAATTATCAAATACATAAAAGATATGTAATTTATGCGATAAATGAAAATCTTACATATTTACCCAACAAGCATTTGTCCATAATGTTGCAAACTTTTAGGAACGGAACATCTACTCACGCTACTTTTTGACTTACCTACTTCGTCAGAAAAAAGATATTAACGTTCATTGGCGCAGAAAAACTGAAAAATTATTTTCCATTCTGCCAATTTCCAAGAGAATGCGTTCAAGGTTAAATGATTCCACCAGAATAGGGTACTAGTGCGGTATACAGATGACCCAAAATCCCCAGAAAGGATTGGAGCGATAATATTTGACTCCCGGACCAATATGCCCATACCGTTTCATATTTTTGGCGGCGGTGGTCCTTATAAGCCTGTTTGCAGAGATAAATTTGCAACGCAGTTACTTCAAAGAGAACATCATCATACTGAGGGATATATATTCTGGTCTAGTCCGTGTAGAGGTCAACGAAACATTTTATGAGCCAGCCGGAGAAGCTGCAGCTAAAGAGCCAAACGGTCAAACTGAAACTAAAGCAGTGATGGCTGGTTATAACACTAAACGATGCAATAATCGGTATATCCGAGAAAAAATCTTAAGATCCCCCAGGTTATCGCAATCCATTATGAACAAATTTAGCAAAATTTTTGCAGCTTTTGGGACAATTAGGAAGAAAATGCGAAGGACATGCTCTAGACTATCGAAATACAAGGTGGCGCAAAAGTAATCCTCCTATCAGAAAATGCTATAAATTTTGCGATTGGCCCCTAAAGTCAGTTCTGTTTTGACATTTGTGTAGTAAACACATGCGAAATACACGTTAATAAACAGTGTTACGCTACACTGCTCCAGAACGCGGAATATTGCTGACTATTTATTTGACCAATAATCGGTCGGGGCCAAACGGTTACTGTGAATGGTGAGCGCTACAGAGCAATGATCAACGAGTTCTTTTTGCCGCAACTTGATGAATTGGGATTGGAAAACATGTGGTTCCAACAAGACGGTGCAACAGCACACACTGCACGTGCCACAACCGATATGCTGAACATCGGAAGCTTACTTTTGCACCACCTTGTACTTTGCAAACTCATACGTTAACTTAAACGTTGAGTGTGCTAGAAGTTTAGTTAAGAAAATTCTGTTCCTAGGGCCCGGTTTTTCAGTCCTTGGTTAAGCTCAGTTTAAACTAAGTTTGCTTAAACTCGGCATAAATTTAAACTCCAGTTAAACTGCAGAGCGGTTTTTCAGTGTGAGTTTAAGGCCGCTTTTAATATTTGCTTTTTATACGGCAACATTGGTTTTTTCTTTATCTAGATACGGCAACAGATAATATTTGTATACATATTCAACGCCATTGCTTCTCCTCAGTATTGTAATAGTTAGCATTTCGCCAATTTCTGCATCACTATAATCACTTTCGTCAGATGATATATCCAGTATTTAATTAAATATACAAATATCGTCCTTTCTTAATTGCGTTCAGCTTATTGTTTCACAACCAAAACCATCAAATATGCAAAACAGCTGAGAGGTTAACTAGAGTTTAACCCTGCCGAATTGACCGCTTAAACTACGTTTAAACTTCGTTTAAAGTTGACTGAAAAACTGCGTAACAAGTTTAAGCTTAGTTTAACTGACAAATTGAGTTAAACTTGTACTGAAAAACCGGGCCTAAGACCGATAAGTATTTCCAAGAATTTGACTTCTAGTAACCTATGTCCGTGGCGAAATAAAAAAAGTGATCGTGCGGCGAATTCGAAGAAGACCGCATGTGTTTGCTTTTATTGTTGAATATATTTAAGTTGCCAATTGATTGTCAATCGCTTTGGTTTATTTACAAATAAAAATCAGTAACTATACGTTGAAATCCTTTGCGATATTTTGAGTTAAGGCTTGGTTTGGTCCAAACGTGGTGCCACTATATTACGGCCGCCAAATAACGTTAAATACTAGCACCGCCATGCGTCGCACCACTTTTTTGTAAACCTACATGAACGTATTTCCCATCTTCTAGTGATTTCATTTGGTATATTTCGCGATATTTTCGTCTTTTTTGTAAATATAAAATTTGTAAATAATTATTTTGAAAATATTGAAATGTCTTTATTATTTGTTTTCTAAAAATATTTCAAGTATTTGATTGAATTCACCTCGTTATGACAAGTACGGTGAGAAAAAACATTAAAGAACGAGCTTTCACCGTCATGACGGCCGTAGTATATTATGATTGCCGCTCTATTTCCTTACGGTGAACTTCAACGTCTTCTTGGTTTACACGTAACAACTTTTACATTGCAATGTTTTCGACAACATACTCGTACACTACCGCTTTCTGGCGGCCGCTATATGGCGACACCGCTTTCGAGGAAACCAAAGCTTCACACAGTAGTTTGTTTTGTTGTTTTTCCGACAGGGTGAATGATTGATGTATATTGGAACGATTTTTCGTCATCCCTTGTCAAATTTGGTTTTGAGACAAACCGGTTTCGGCGTTGTGCCATCATCAGTGTCGATTTTCGTTCTGATCTGTTGTGGTAGTTTGTCTTGTATTTATAGTAGGTAGCAGGTAACGTCAGCATGGGTGTCTGTTTGTGTACGTGTGTGCATGTGTTGTGTGTGTACCTTCAGAAACGGGGGTGGTTTGCATCGATCGGTTTTTTTGTGGTTGACTGAGGCAGGTAAAAGTTGGTGATTTTTGTTGTTTGACCTTTTTTGCTTGTTTGTTGTTTTCGATCTTTTGCTGTTTTGTGCTTATTTGTCGGTGCGTGTGTGTTTGTTGTACCTGAGTGGTTGCTTTGTTTTTTGTAAACCAATTTTAAAGGTTCGAATATTGTGTCGGAAACAGTGTTTGTCTGTTCGTTTATTATTCTACCGTCGAATGTTTTTTGTTTGTAGATTTCCATGTTTTCGAGTACGTTCAGACGTCTGCCTTTTGCTTGTACATGTAGGACCTTGACTGTTTTTTTGATGTTTCCGGGGGGGCATTTATTCTCCGCCATGTGATTCGCAAAGTTGGACTCTGGTATGATGGTTGGATTCCGTATCTTTTTGTTGTAATCTCTAATGTGTTCTCTGAACCTCGTTCTTACTTGTCGTCTGGTTTGTCCTATGTAACTGTGCTGGCATTCACAAGTGAGCTTGTATACACCATGACTGCTAAATGGATCTTCTGAATTAGTTTTGGTTCTTAGCTTCCGTCCTAAATTGTTATTTGTTTTGAACGCTGTGTTGATATTGTATTTTCTAAGGAAATTTGCTAATTTATATGTTGCCCTTCCAGTATATGTCTTTGTCGTCCAGGTTTGTGTACTTTCTTCTCCATTGTTTCTTTTTTGTTCTCTAAGGTCTCTTTTGAGTTTATCTACTAGTGCTTTTTTATATCCGTTGTTTGTAGCGATGTTATATATTATTCCAAGCTCTCTTCTATATGCTTCTTGTGTAAGAGGTGTTCTTTCCAATCTTTGTACTAAGTGCCTCAGCGCTGCATTTTTATGTTGTTGTGGGTGGTTCGAGGTATTATGTATTATTGTGTCGGTGGCCGTTGGTTTCCTATATATGTCGTAGTTGAATTTATTGCTAGCTTTATCAATACTTATTGTGAGGTCCGATAATTGATTCCTCCGTCTTTTTCGGTTTCCATTGTGAATTTTATGTTCCCGTGCTGCTTGTTGAGGTACTCCAGTACTTGCTCTTCGTTGTTGGAAGTTAAAACGCATATGATATCATCCACGTACCTTGCGTAAAATAACACTCCTAATTTGGAATTTAATTCCTGTATATACTCTTTTTCCAGGTTTTGCATAAACGTTTCCATAAGAATAGCCGATGTTGGGTTTCCCATCGCAAGTCCGTTTGTTTGTCTGTATATTTTATTGTTGAATTGAAAATAGTTTTGACGTAGTGTGGTTCTTACCGTGTTCGTGATTTGCGTACTTTTTACTTTATCTTTTGTTTTACGTAGTATTATAGAGTTTACTATGTTCAATGTCTCTGCTAGTGGTATTGATGTGTATAGATCTTTTATGTCGAAAGATACCAATTTGCTGTCCTTTGTCACTTCAACGGTCCTAAGTTTGTTTATTAGTTCAGATGTATTAGTTATGGTGTGTTCGTTGCTAAGTTCCAGTGTGTCCTTCAATACAGTTTTTAAATATTTAGATAGCTTATAGCATGGTGCCGATTTAAAATTAATGATTGGTCTCATTGGATTGCCAGGCTTGTGGATTTTTGGTAGCGCAATCAGTGGTGGAGTTGACGGGTTCATTTGGACTAATGTATATGCCGAGTTTGTATCTATTATATTTGTTGCAGTTTTTATAGCTACTTTGATTTCTTTCTGGTATTCATCCGTGGGGTTCACTCTTATTCTACGACATTCCATATCCTCGATGAGTTTTTCGGTTTTTGCTATATACTCATCTTTTTCAATTAGCACAGTTGTGTTGCCTTTGTCCGCCTTCGTTGCGACAATGTTGTTTATCCTGAGTTTATGTTGTAGGTTCTTGACTGTTTTTTGCTCCGTGTTTCTCTTCTCTCCTTCCTTTGCTTTCACTTCCTTGTTTATTATTTCTCTGCACATGTGTCTTGCGTGCTCTTGTTCCTCAACTGGTATTAACGATATTGCGACCTCTGCGTCTACGATCGCCTGTTCCGTTTTTCTTTTTTCGCTTTGGTCTATAATATTGTGTTTCAGTCCCTTTTTAAGAAGTTGTTCTTGAAAAAGACGGAGGAATCAATTATCTGGACCTCACAATAAGTATTGATAAAGCTAGCAATAAATTAAACTACGACATATATAGGAAACCAACGGCCACCGACACAATAATACATAATACCTCGAACCACCCACAACAACATAAAAATGCAGCGCTGAGGCACTTAGTACAAAGATTGGAAAGAACACCTCTTACACAAGAAGCATATAGAAGAGAGCTTGGAATAATATATAACATCGCTACAAACAACGGATATAAAAAAGCACTAGTAGATAAACTCAGGAGAGACCTTAGAGAACAAAAAAGAAACAATGGAGAAGAAAGTACACAAACCTGGACGACAATGACATATACTGGAAGGGCAACATATAAATTAGCAAATTTCCTTAGAAAATACAATATCAACACAGCGTTCAAAACATCGAACAATTTAGGACGGAAGCTAAGAACCAAAACTAATTCAGAAGATCCATTTAGCAGTCATGGTGTATACAAGCTCACTTGTGAATGCCAGCACAGTTACATAGGACAAACCAGACGACAAGTAAGAACGAGGTTCAGAGAACACATTAGAGATTACAACAAAAAGATACGGAATCCAACCATCATACCCGAGTCCAACTTTGCGAATCACATGGCGGAGAATAAATGCCCCCCGGAAACATCAAAAAACAGTCAAGGTCCTACATGTACAAGCAAAAGGCAGACGTCTGAACGTACTCGAAAACATGGAAATCTACAAACAAAAAACATTCGACGGTAGAATAATAAACGAACAGACAAACACTGTTTCCGACACAATATTCGAACCTTTAAAATTGGTTTACAAAAAACAAAGCAACCACTCAGGTACAACAAACACACACGCACCGACAAATAAGCACAAAACAGCAAAAGATCGAAAACAACAAACAAGCAAAAAAGGTCAAACAACAAAAATCACCAACTTTTACCTGCCTCAGTCAACCACAAAAAAACCGATCGATGCAAACCACCCCCGTTTCTGAAGGTACACACACAACACATGCACACACGTACACAAACAGACACCCATGCTGACGTTACCTGCTACCTACTATAAATACAAGACAAACTACCACAACAGATCAGAACGAAAATCGACACTGATGATGGCACAACGCCGAAACCGGTTTGTCTCAAAACCAAATTTGACAAGGGATGACGAAAAATCGTTCCAATATACATCTTCACACAGTACCTAACAGTGCCTAAAAATTTTAATTATACAGTGGTGGTGGTTTCCAGTTTCTGTTATTTTTCAAAGGATTGGTTTGGAAAATAGCCTATAATTCCCTGCAGGACACAACATGCGACCTCTCCATATATAGTCTTCAATTAGTGCATACTTTAGTTAGAGTAATGCTGAAAAGGTAGAGTGCACTTCATTTTTAAGTATATCATAGTCAGTTTAGTTATGTGCTCTAGCAGGAGCATACTTTAAGTAAATCTATTACTTTACAGTAAATCTATTACTCAATACTGAAAACCATGCAACCATGTGTCTTGAAGTTTATTTCTTCTTTTCTTTAAATGGTCATCTAACCGCCTGAGCGATTTTGACCGTCCAACATAACTCGCCAGTCGTTTCTTCGTTGCGCCAACTGGCGCCAATTGGAAACACCGCGGGATCGCAAATCGGTCTCCACTTGGTCCTTCCATCGGAGTGGTGGTCTCCCTCTTCCTCTGCTTCCACCGGCGGGTGCCGATAAGAATACCTTCTGGGCTGGAGCATCTTCGCTCATTCGCACTACGTGGCCTAGCCAGCGAAGCCGCTGTGTTTTAATTCGCTGAACTATGTCGGCGTCTGCGTAAAGTTCATACAGCTCATCATTAAATCTTTTTCGGTACTCGCCGTCGCCAACGCGTAGAGGTCCACAAATCTTTCGAAGAACCTTTCTCTCGAATACTCCCAGAGCCGCCTCATCAGATGTTGTTAGTGTCCACGCTTCTGCACCATATAGCAGGACGGGTGCGATGAGTGACTTGTAGAGTGTTATTTTCGTTCGTCGAGAGAGGACTTTACTTTTCAATTGCCTACTCAGTCCGAAGTAGCATTTGTTTGCAAGAGTGATTCTTCGTCGGATTTCTAGGCTAACATTATTGTTGGTATTAATGCTGGTTCCCAGGTAAACGAAGTCCTTTACTATTTCGAAATTATTGCTGCCAACAGTGGCTTGGTTGCCAAGGCGCGAATGCGCTGACTCTTTGCATGATGACAGAAGGTACTTCGTTTTACCCTCGTTCACCACCAATCCCATTTTTGAAGTTTATTTAGGTTGGTATTTATTTTCAATATTAACTTTTTGCTATTGGTTGCTAAAATACAAATAGTAAGTAAATTTATAATAAAACATTAAAAAATTGGCAAAATAAATGCATATATGTACTTCGCAAAAAGGATAAGAGTAAAATGATTAGTCAATTTACCTGGAGTCATACCGAAATTTTCTGTATTTCTCCCATCACGTTTATAAGAGCAAAGGTAGGTTTTTTGATGGTTTCTTTCCTCGCGTTCCTGTGTGTGTGTTTTACATCTCACTCTTTCTCATTTATTTTTTGACCTAAGATAAACATATAGCCACTAGTCATTTGACTCGTATATAACACGTAAAATTACCGTCATTTTACCGACTTGAATGCGTATTGGAGTTTCAGGCATTCGAGTTTTGAAGGGTCCTGTGTATTTATATAGGAAAAGAAACGTGAACAAAAAATGAGTACCCGAGAGAAGGACTGTGTTATAACCTCCAGTATCTGCAGTCAGCCCTAGGTGTGTTCCCCGTGGCGATTATTCTCAAGCATGTACCATCCCTAACTTAATTACATTCCCACCCCTAGTTAAACACAACAGAAATAACGATGGCTACTCTTAAGCGTGCAAGCGTGTAACTAGGAAGAGGAAAAGAGATGGCGCTAGTGTTTGCGAATACGATGCAAGGAGGAGAAGACAATAAATAACACCGGCCCTTCCAGAACACGAAGAGCTTACATCCAAAAAACTTTTAGGTGCGTGGGGAGCACCCTGTCCAACTATATCATGATCCAACTACAACAAGTCGTAGAAGCTCGACAAACATACAGACACATAAAAATTTTTCATGTATGTTTTTGTAATTTGCGAATTTAACGTCAAAATGGTACTGAGAAATGAGTGCAATGTCAAAATTCGAGACAAAAGTAAAAATCAGCTGGTATATTAACTCGACCTGTATTATTGGATCATGGACTATATAAGGCAGTGACCAAGCAAGGCAGGTTGATCAGTTTATTTTCAAGCGTTGAACAGTAAACTACTGTGAAGTTACCAAACTCTTAAATTTGTATTGCGTTTATTACTAGTAAATGAAACTAGCTATTAGTTACAATATCTCTGCGTGTGTTTAGTTGACTTTATAGTGATCGAACCCTGGATTAATAATCAAGGAATCATCGAATTCGTCACAATTGGTGTCAGAAGCGGTATTGTTAAAAAAATACCAGTGGTTGCAAGGATAACAAGGACTTGGCTAAGTTGAATGAATTAAATATTCAGCAACTCAAAACTGAGTTGGAACAACGCGGACTAAACACCACAGGCAATAAATACGAGCTATAATCACGACTACGGGAGTCAATGGAAGCGGAAGGAATCAACGTTGATGATTATGTTTTGCATCTTGTGGAGGAGGCATCGACGAAAATGGAAGAGAAAAAGGAGCCTCCGAATCCAGTGGCAGGTGTGGATACAAACGCGTTGTTGGCTGTATTGACTCAGATGTCGTCAAGCATTTCAACACAGCTGGAAGAACAGAAGACACACATGGCATCTCAACTGGAAGAACAGAAGACACACATGGCATCTCAGTTGGAAGAATAGAAGACACACATGGCATCTTAGCTGGAAGAACAGAAGACAAACATGGCATCTCAGTTGGAAAAATAGAAGGTACACATGGCATCCAAGCTTGAAGAACAGGGCACACGTATTACATCTCAACTAGACGAACAGAAGGCATACATGAGATCTCAAATGGAAGACCAGAAGGCATATATCTCTTCGCAGTTGGAAGCACAGGAGGCTAGGGTGTCATCTAAACTAGAAGTCCAAGATGCGAAAATTGCACAGCCGCAGGATAAAATTGATGCTGAGGTAGATGCATTGAGAGGTCGTATCCAGGAATTGC
Source organism: Merzomyia westermanni (assembly GCA_949987695.1). Lineage (NCBI taxonomy): Eukaryota > Metazoa > Arthropoda > Insecta > Diptera > Tephritidae > Merzomyia > Merzomyia westermanni. Next base: position 79,348,925 of record OX465289.1, read on the forward strand.
AACAAAATCGTCCATCTGCTTTAGCGAATACTCCCAAGGTAAAATAACCTTCCTGTTCCGTTCCAGGTATTTAAGCTGCAATTTGAGAAGACGGCTGCGGCAGAAATCTTACAGACGATTCCGGAGTCCGAGAGGAACAGTTATGATGCCTTAATGGGTGCGGTTGAGCGACGCTATGGTAGTGAACATCGAGACTTTGCAGCAAGTTGGCCCATCTACCAAATGCAGACGCACCCGTGGCGTACACTGAGAGGGTAAAAATCCAAAGTTTTATAAATGGAATACGCGATGTAGAGACGGAGCGCGCCACATATGCAAACCCCAAACGGACTTTCTCTGAAACGGTATCGCATGCTCTGACGCAGGAAACAGCCTCGCTTTTGAGTAAACCTGCATACAAGGCTCATCGCGTAGAAGTGGAAATTTCGGTTTGGGTAGACAAAATTTTGGAAGCGTTCAGAAAAAAAGTATTTGTGCCATTAAATGCTTTTAGTGCGGAAAACCAGGTCACATAGCACGTTATTGCGGCACTGGCTCCAGTAACCCCAGCAATTCAGGTGGACGAAAACGCAAAAGCTGAAGGAGATGAGCAAACCTCTTAACCAAATCAGTCGTCGGTGGATATGTGGATGGAAAAGAGCACTTACTAACTGTGGATACAGGCGCATCGCATTCCATAATTCGATCTGATTTAGTCAACAAGGAGGTGAGACCATTGCATGGAGCAAAGTTACGTACAGCCACTGGTGAGAACACCCACGTCCTAGGAGAAGTAACATGTGAAATCGCAATTGGGAACGTGGCCGTTCTACACAGTTTTATAGTAGCAGATATTGTTGACGAAATCATAGTTGGTGTGGACTTCTTAAGCTAGCAAGGCATCAATATCGACATGCAAAACAGGATTATGAATTACCAGAACATGGATGTGCCATTAAATTTTGGTTACGAAAACAAATACGTTAGTAAGCGAGTGCTTGTGGAGGAAAGCCAGCAAATTTCACCGAAGTCGGAAGCAATCATATGGGCAAAGATTGATGGAGATTATGGGACAAACAAATTGTAGGTTGTTGAGGCAGCAAACAAATCAAGGACGAACATATTAGTAGGAAAAACCCTGGCCATGACAAAACAAGATGGACGTGTACCGGTAAGAGTACTTAATGAGCTCAAATCGCCGATTTAACTTTCCAAAGGAGCAATATTGGACAATGCCAATAGGTCGAGGTAGTTATCAAAAGTGAACGGCTTCAGGAAAATGATTCTACCATCAAGATTAATCTTTCAGATGATATCACGTCGTGGAGGGCAGGCCTCGAAAAAGATCATCAGAAAAAGGCAAAGGACCTTCTATCAAAGTACTCGAGCATATTTGACAAGGATGGTTCCAAACCATGTCAAGTAGTAAGACAAATTATACAGCTAGTTCATGGAGCTCACCGGTAGTACTACTGAAAAAGAAGGAGGGATAAATGAGGTTCTGTGTGGATTAGCGGAAGTTGAACGATATAACTAAGAAAGACAGTTATACATTGCCAAAAATCAACGATACTCTGGAGTCGTTATCTGACACAAAATGGCTTTCCACACTGGACTTGAAAAGTGGTTACTGGCAAGTTGAAGTAAAAGGCGAAGATAAAGACGGCCTTCAGCGTTGAGAAGGGCTTTGGTAATTTACGGTAATGCCCTTCGGGTTATGCAATGCTCCAGCTACTTTTGAGAGACTCATGGACCAGATACTAAAAGGATTGCACCTTGACGACATCATCGTGCTGGGAAAAAGCTTTGAGGAACACCTAAAGAACTTGGAGGAAGTTTCCTAAAGAATAGCTGGTGCTGGTCTGAAACTAAGTCCCAAGAAGTCTTCCTTGTTTAAAAAGGAAGTAAGTTATTTGGGTCACAAGGTAACTACGGAGAAATATGCACTGCTAAGGAAAATATCGAAGCCGTAAAGGATTGGCCAAGACCGAGAAATTTGCATGAGTTACGGAGCTTCCTTGGGCTGTGCACGTATTATCGCCGATTTGTACCGAATTTTGCCAGGGTAGCTAGTAGTCCCCATGACCTTACCAGGAAGAATATGAGTTTTGAATGGAAGAAGGAACAGGAGGTGGCTTTTCAAACATTGAAGTAACAACTATGCACTTCCCCGATCTTAGCATATCCAATTCCAGGTTCAAAGTTTATTCTGGATACAGATGAGAGTGGTTATGCTGTGGGAGGTGTTTTGTCCCAGATTGTTGATGGACAGGAGAAGGTAGTTGCATACTATAGCCGAACAATTGGGAAGCCTGAAAGGAACTATTGTGTAACCGGGAGAGAACTGTTGGCATCGGTAGAGTGCGTTAAGCATTTCCACAAGTATCTCTATGGGCAGCCAATCTACGTCAGGACAGACCATGCAGCGTTGAAATGGCTTTTACAGTTCCGTAATCCGGAAGGTCAATTGGCACGGTGAATAGAGGGACTTCAAAGTTATGACTTTTCCATAGAGCATCGCAAAGGTAGCACCCACAGAAATGCTGATGCAATGTCCCGAAGACCATGTAACGTGGATTGCAAGCATTGTTCGAAAGCTGAGGCCAAGGAAGACATTATAGATGTGATATAAGATCTACGGACAAATGGAACATGGATCAATTAAGGAGGTGCCAGGACGAAGATCCAGATCTTACACGTTACAGAAAGTCCTGTTTCCAAGTCATATTGAGGACAGTGGAATAGTTTGCAATTAGAATCCGGTTGTTTGCATCGAATATGGGAGATGGAGGATGGTCATGGCGTTCGAAAGCTGATAGTCGTCCCAAGAAGGAAAATCCCTGATGTACTAAATGAAATACATAACGGTCCAAGCGTCATCTTGGAGTCAGCAAGACCTTGGAGAAAGTCAAGCCAAGATTCTATTGGGTTGGTTGCCGTCAATTGGTCGCGGAGTGGATTGCCAACTGTGAAGTATTCATCAAAGCTAAAGGACCGAAATCAAGGAGCCATGGCCAAATGAAACAGTATAACTCAGGTGCGCCATTTGAGAGGATAGCCATGGATCCAACTAGCAAACTCGAAATCAAGTATGTACTGGTAGTTATGGACTATTTCAGCAAAGGACCAGAAGGGTACCCTATTCCAAATCAAGAGGCAGAAACCATAGCAGAATTGTTCACTAACAATTGGGTAGCTAAGTTTGGTGCACCGATGGAGATACATTCTGACCAAGGCAGAAATTTGGAATCAGCTGTGTCCCAGGAAATGTGCAAGACATTGTGCATTCGGAAAACTCGAACAACTGAACTGCATCCTCAGTCAGATGGCATGGTGGAACGATGCAATAGAACCTTGGAAGAGCACCTGAGGAAAGTAGTGGATAAGTTCCAGAAGGATTGGGATACTCACATCTCCTTATTCCTAATGGCATATGGCTCTGCAGTACATGAAACAACTGGTCAGACTCTTGCAAAGGTAGTTTTCGTGAATGATCTTCGATTGCCAGCTGACTTGAAGTTTGGGATAAACGCTGATGCAGGAGTAAATGCTCGGAAATCTACTAGCGTATTGGAAGAAGAAATGAGAGAAATTCACGACCTTGTGAGACAACGGACTAAGATCATGAGCGATTAGATGAAGGCCAGGTACGACAAAGCAATAAATTCGGAAGGTTTTATAGAAGGAGATTTAATGCTGCTATACAACCCACAGCGTAGAAAAGGTTTGTCCCCAAAACTACAATGTAACTGGGAAGGCCCATACAAAGTCATGAAACGGATCAACGATGTGGTATATCGCATACAAACTATGGGAAGGCCAAGGAATAAGATGAAGGTGGTCCATTTGGAAAGGCTAGCTGCGTTTGGTTCCGGCAATGTGTCTGATCGGGACGATCAGACTTAGGTGGAGGGCAGTGTGGCGATTATTCTCAAGCATGTACCATCCCTAACTCAATAACACTCCCACCACTTGTTAAACACAACAGACAATATTGTGACGAATTCGCTGATTCCTTAATTATCAATCCTGGGTTCGATCACTATAAAGTCAAATAAACACACGCAGAGATATTGTAACTAATAGCTAGTTTTATTTACCAGTAATAAACGCAATACAAATTTAAGAGTTTGGTAACTTCATAGTAGTTCACTGTTAAACGCTTGAAAATGAACTGATCAACCTGCCTTGCTTGGTCACCGCATTATATAGTCCGACAGGGTGCTTGCCTACGCACCGAGAACATTTTTGGTTGTTCGCTCTTCGTGCTCTCGAAGAGTCGGTGTTATTTATTTGCATCTCCTCTTTGCATCGTATTCGCAAACATTCGTGCGATCTCTCTTCCTCTTGCTTTGTACATGCTTGCATGCATAAGCGTAGCCATCGTTATCTCTGTTGTGTTTAACTAGTGGTGGGAGTGTTATTGAGTTAGGGACGGTACATGCTTGAGAATAATCGCCACAATATCTATAATTGTCTCACATTTGTATATTGATAACTTGTATAACCGCTATAGAATAAGTTGTAATCAGTGTTGGCAGTTAGGCATGTTCCAATCAGGAGTGAACCAGATCCAGATAGAAATTTTACATGTAAATGCAACAACAAATTTGCGATCTTGATATTTATCTGGATCAATTTTGGACCCGTATAGAAGCTCTGTTCGTTTAATCTTTTGCAGGAGATTTCTGACAGCCAACCCTTATTTGCTTGGTAGCACAGACATACATCGTATACTACTTATAAAATAACGTCGCTAAAAAGCTATGTACGGAATTGGCTTCGCACAGAATGCTCCGATTTAAAAGCGGTTTTTTGCATTTTAAAGCTTAGCTGTGTGAGATGGACTTTTTTTTGTATATAATGTGAAGGAATATATAAAGGGGGCGTGGCAATCGGACAAAATGTGGTAAAAAAACATAAATTTTTGGTTTACACATCCATACATCATAACCTAATCAACCGATTAGAATGAATCTTCCTTGAAGTTAAACTTTGAAATATTTGCTTTCGTTCTGCATCAAAAAAAAATAGTTGATTTCTTTCTAATTTAACCAAAATTGCTTAAAAAAAAGCAGCACTTTTTCCAAAAAAATCTGTTTGTGTGTTTGTTCGCTGCCAACCGAATAAGTCAGCGTGCTTTAAGCGACAGCTGTGGTGAGCCATTCATTTGATGAATTCGCGAAAGAGCTGGGTAGCGTTACTTCACTTCGGACGTATGTATGTATGTTACATAATTTCGCTTTTATATTTATTATATATATTTATGCATATATATGAGCTAATATATTTGTTGTAAAACTGAAAATAAAAACTAACTGAATATGAATAATGAATATGTATGTACATAAATATATTAATATGTATGTACATAAATATATAAATATATTACTAGGGTCATTATTCCGACATATTACAAAAAATTACTTTTGTTTCAATTATAAAGTTGTTTTAAAGATTATCAACCTGTGTGAAACAAGGTGCGGGTTGCTAGTACAAGGTGGCGCAAAAGTAATCCTCCTATCAGAAAATGCTATAAATTTTGCGACTGGCCCCTAAAGTCAGTTCTGTTTTGACATTTGTGTAGTAAACACATGCGAAATACACGTTAATAAACAATGTTACGCTACACTGCTCCAGAACGCGGAATATTGCTGACTATTTATTTGACCAATAATCGGTCGGGGCCAAACGGTTACTGTGAATGGTGAGCGCTACAGAGCAATGATCAACGAGTTCTTTTTGCCGCAACTTGATGAATTGGGATTGGAAAACATGTGGTTCCAACAAGACGGTGCAACAGCACACACTGCACGTGCCACAACCGATATGCTGAACATCGGAAGCTTACTTTTGCGCCACCTTGTACATATATAAACACACATATATACACAAACAATCCTCATGCAGCTGAACCGTATCGTTGACTTGAGATCTTGGCCGTGATACTGATGTGGATAGCTGATTGGAACGCAACTGTTAATCAATTCAATTTTTAATCGATTTATTAATTGATTAAGAAAGTAATTTACAATTTATTTATTATTTATTTATTTATTTATTTATTTATTTATTTATTTATTTATTTATTTATTTATTTATTTATTTATTTATTTATTTATTTAAGTCTACAGTACAGAATACCTTACAGACTAGACAATATAATTTAATATGCAATAAAAAATAACAAACCCTTATTGACAAATCTCTCTCTCTATGGCGCGATATACAACAGGTATATCATCATAAACCTCCTAAGAGATTTTTGCGCCAAGCTTCTCTTCCAATTTGTGGTGTGCCGATTTGAATTTTTCCCTACAAATTGGTGGGACCTACAGTTTTTTGCCGACTCCGAACGGCATCTACAAAGGAGACGAATTTTTGCTGAGAAGCCTGTCATGGCAGAAATACACTCGGAGAGTTTGCCAAACCACTGCCGAGGGGCGACCCCGTTTTGAAAAACTTTTTTCAAATCACTTTTGATGTTACCTGTACCAGGGCTCGAACCATGGACCTTCGGTGTGGTAGGCCGGCAACACTACCTTCACACCACGGCGGCCGCCAGTTACGAATTTTCACAAAATTTGTCTTTGTCTGTGCAAAGTCGAGCTGATTAGAAGAAAGAAACAAAGCATTCAGTTCTCGCAGTGCACGAGCAATAGGCGCATTACTTGCATACTTTGTTTTAAAGTGTTCCCCATAAAAAGGATAAAATTTACGAAGACTTCTTTGCGGAATATTAAAGCTGAACCGCTCTAATAAGATTGAACAATCCATATTACCATTTATGACATTGAATGCAAAAGAAAGTGATAGAACTTGTCTACATTTTTCCAAAAAATCCAAATTAATAAGCATGCGTCGAGACTCATAGGAAGGTAGTGGCTCCTCAAACTTTAGAGACCGAAAAGCGTGTTTTAGAAAAACATTTTGAACTCGTTCAATTCTACTAATGGAGAGTTGATCATACGGCCTCCAGATGATAACAGCGTACTCTAAATGTGAACGCACAAGAGAGGTAAAAAGTTGCTTGGACGTGTATGGGTCAGAAACCTCAGACGAGTTTCGACGAATAAAGCCAAGAATAGATTATGATTTTGAAAGAATGAGGTTTATGTGGCTGCTGAATGCCAGCTTGCCATCAAAGACTACGCCCAGGTCCTGAAACTCCGAAGCATATTGAAGTATGTCATTGCCGATCCTATACGATGTATTAAGAACGGTTTGACGCCTTGAAAACGTTAAATGAAAACATTTCTTAATGTTTAAGGATAGACGCGATTTCTCACACCATCTATTTAGATTATCTAATTCGCTCTGAAGCTGAAGCGCATCTGATGTGCTGCACACATTTGAGAAGATTTTTAGATCGTCGGCATAGAGCAAAAACTTTGCAAACGAAAAGCATTCACTAATGTCATTAATAAAAAGTAAAAAAAGTAGCGGACCTAATATACTTCCTTGGGGAACGCCTGCGGTAGCAACGAAATGGGTCGAGGGAACACCTTCAATGGTAACTACACAGCGTCTACCCAACAAGTAAGATCTTAGCCACGATAAAAATGAAGAGTGGAAACCTAAGCATTCCAACTTATGTATTAATATAGTGTGTGAAACTTTATCGAATGCCTTAGAGAAATCTGTATATATACAGTCAACCTGAAGCCCTGCTGAAAATGATGATATACAGAATTCAGTAAAGACTGCCAAATTAGATATTGTAGAGCGACCTTGGACAAACCCATGTTGATTAGGGTTGAGAAAAGCCTTAACAGAAAAATAAACCTTATCTTTAACAATACTTTCAAATAGTTTTGATATATTAGAAAGCTTCGAAATCGGCCTATAATTGCGAACATCGCTTTTTCTACCATTTTTGAAAATAGGAGTGATGGTAGTCAATTTCCAGTCCTTCAAAAATGTGCCTGATGAAAGGGATTTATTAAAAATAATCTCAAGTGGAGTAACTAAAGCCAGACAGTTTTTAAGTAACAGAGCCGATAGCCCATCTTCAGCAGTCTGCGAAGATGACTTGAGCTTAGCCAGTCCTACCAAAATATCTTCAGAGGTAATCTGGAGCATACCAAAATTTATAATAGATGGAATTTCAGCAGAAAAGTCTGGTGACTCGCCATCATCATAAACAAAATTTGACTTGAAGAAGTCGGCAAATAAATTAGCCGCCTCGCCAGGTGAATTAGCGAATTTATTATCGTACTCAACCGAGGTAGGTATGCTTGAGGGCGCCTTTTTCGATTTAACAAAGTTCCAGAACTTTTTCGGATTAGCCTTAATATTCCTTTCAGTACTACTTAGATAGTTTTTGTAGAGAATATTGTTCAGAGTTTTGAATTTCTTCTGAAAATACTGATATTTAGCAAAATATGAGGAAATGCGAAATGCTTTGTATTTCTTAAGGTATTTGTTTTTTAGATTTTTCAATTTTTTAAGACGGATGTTATACCATGGTGATTTATAACATCGCTTTATTTTTAAAGGTATATTTCTAAGACAAAAATAGTTCAATATTGACTTCAAATTACTGAAGCTGTCATGAGTATCCAAATCATTAAGTAAATCAGACCAGTTAAATTCCAAAAGGGAATTATTCAAACTTGGATAATCACAAAAGGCATAATTGAAAGCAACCTTATCTGTAGTAGATAAAGGTAAAAATTCATAAAAATGTATCTGAATATCAAGAGGAGCATGATGAACACCTTCGCCTGATAACGGAAAAATGCATTGTGTAACAAAAGAATTTACATTTTCGGTTACAAAAATAAGATCTAGGAGTTTATTAAGTTGATTAAAATATCCGTTGATTTGCTGGGTAATGATATTTCTTGCTCTAAGACCTGAACTAGCAGAATCACCGTCCCAACAAACGTTACTTAAATTAAAATCGCCCAACACACATAAGTGATTATCATGCAAATTGTTAACAGCTAACTTTAATTACAATTAAATAAATTGATTTAAAACTAATTGCAATTAAAATTTTAATTGCTTGTTGCAATCAAATTATTTAAAATTGAATTAATTACAATAGAAAAAATTCTAATTATATTTTTAATTGTATTATGAAGCAATTATGTAATAATAATTAACCATTTACCCGGGTAATTCTGGATTGATTTCATTCAAATATTCAATACAATTTATCAGAGGCACAGAATTTTCACGAAAGTGATATTTGAAAGAAATGAAGCAATTTTTTGCCATACATATAACCTACATGTTCTTGCAGTAGAAGTTTGTCGCAATAAAACACCACGGAACCCGGCCAATAATATACTAGATATCGTCCGGGTAGCATGTCTATTGTTAATTTCATAAAACAAGCGTGCTCTTCACCTCATTTATTTTTCAAGACATAAAAGGGGCGACGAGTGAAAGGAAATGGATCCTACTCAATTTGCGCAAATGCTAGATGCATTCAGCAAGGCACAAGAAATAAGTACAACTTCGAATAATCAGCAATAACAGCAAAGGTTCAAGAATTACTTAACGATGAAGGGTGCTTTTACAAAAAAAGTACCTTACCATCAAATGTTAATCAAATCAATTAGCTCTGTACATTTGAAATTGCTTGTGTCGCTAATTTCCCTGAAGTCAGTCAACAAAGTTGAATACCATGACATAATAAAAAAAATAGAAGCACATCTTTGCCCGAAGAAGAACATTCTAGTAAGCCAATATAGGTTTTTGTCAACTTATCAAAGTGAAAGCCAAACAAGTGATGAGTGCGTAGCGCTATTACATTTTTCTATGAGCACAGTTTATAAAGAACTTGTGACGTCAACAAAATTCAATCGAGAACGCCGGATCGTCATTCAAAAACACAGGGACGCGCGAAATCAAAAGTCAATTACAAACAACTATGAATTGATCATTTGTGCATACGGTGTGGGCGAGATAACCACACAACTAACAGTTTTGCACCAAAACACAAAACCTAAAATGTAAATCCTGTGGCAAAACAGGATGTGTACTGAAAGTGTGCATCGCTACATTAATGAAGTCTACGAAAAACGTAAATGACAAATCGGACGACACCGAGGAGAAAATCCATCAAATATATGGCATCAATCGTATTATAGATATTTATTTAAACCAACATAGCTACGGTGATGTTGATAAGTATTATGTCACTGTTGAATTAAATGGGCGAAAACAAAGATTCGAGGTCGATTCAGTCGTCGGGTTTACTCTAATACCAAGAAACCAATTCAACCAACTCTATATTAACGAGCAACTGGAACCTTCAAGTGTTGCCTTCCAATCATATACGAAAAATATCATTGTCCCCGATGGGAAGTCAAGGTAAGAGTAAAGTTCAATAATAGTACGCCCAACGAAGAAATGTATGTTGCCCCTGATGAATACGATGCACTGTTAAGCCGACATAAATAAAGTCAATGCACAAAATCATAAGTCAATAGCCGACATTGAAATAAGTTTCCTGAAGTCTTTGAAGAAAGAGTAGGATGTGTCCCTGAATTTGAGATTTCATTGCTGCTTCGAAAAGGTTCTAAGCCAGATTTTATAAAGAACGTGAAGTTCCGTATGCGTTGAGGGACCCCGTCGAAAAAGAATTAGAAGAATTAAAAACTTCCGGTATTATTTTAAAATGTGAAAGAAGTGGTTGGGGATCTCCACTAGTAATTGTTCCGAAGCCAGATGGAAAATTTAGGCTATGTGTCGACTATAAACAAGGGGTTAACCTAGTGGCAGCTAATTACCCAATACGCAGAATTGATGAAATTTTGAAAAGCCTGACAAGGTCAAAATATTTTGGTCGTCTCGATCCCTATAAGGTATATTTACATATTAGGGTAAGCCCAAAATCCAGTGAAATTCAGACGATCTCAACCCATAAGGAAACATATCGGATGAATAGACTTTCATTCGGCATAAAGACAGCACCGTCTAAATTCAAGCGTATAATAGAGCAAATTCTATCTGGGTTAAACAAAACCATGTCCTACTTCGATTATATTTTGGTACACGGGTCTACAGAAGCTGAACGTAAACAAAACCTGATGGAGTGTCTTAAACGTTTAAAGAAATACGACTTACACTTGAATCAAAGCAAATGTTCGTTTCTGAAAGCTCACGTAGAATACCTTGGGCATGTCGTACAATTTAATCAAATTTCAAAGTCACCATCTAAAGTCGAAGCAATTGTAAACATGGTTCGTCCAGCAACAGTCGATGATGTCAGAAGATTTCTAGGCATGGTAACATATTATTCGAGATTTATTTAAAACCTATCATCTATAATTTATCTACTAATCCAGAACAGGAAACAGTTTCATTTGTCATCCAACTGCGAAGCCGCGTTCATTAAACTCAAAAACATAATTAGTTCCTCAGACCTTTTAATCCGGAAATTTCAGTAGTCATTGCTTGTGATGATATCCCTACAGGTATAGCAGGGGTACTCCCCATACAATCAACGGCATTGAATACCCCGTTGCGTTCGCTTCCAGATCACTGACAGCAGCAGAAAGAAATTATAGCCAGCTAGATCCCGAAGCATTAGCAATAATATTCAGTATCAATAATTTTTTTTGTATGTCTATGAAAGAAGATTTCAACGTGTCACCGACAAAAATTTTTCACCAGCACAATAAAAGCCAGCTATAACATCTGCAATACGCTGAAACAAAGAAGGTTCCAAGGATACTAACGCAGGTTGTCTCTCCAGAGCAACACAACTTCCAGGAAATAATTGCTCGGACAAAGTAATCAATGAAGAGGTAAATAAACTCAGTTTGCTATCCATCTTTGAAATATCCAGCGAATACATCAATTCGGAAATATTAGCATCAGAGACCGCAAAAGATCCCGAACTTTCAAACATCTTATCAAACATGATGAACGGGAACGAAAAAGATATGTATATGCTAAATAAGGGCATTATTTTTAAGGGGCAACGTGTAGTGATTCCAAAAAGCCTTCAGTCAAACGTTCTTCAAGAACTACATCGCACTCACCCAAGCGTAACCAAAATGAAGCAGCGCGCCCGAAGATATTGCATATGGAAAGGTATTGACCGTGATATAGAACGGATAGTACGATCATGCGAATCATGTGTTCAAGTTTAAAATAAACCGACGAATGCTCCACTGCACCACTGCGAGAAACCAAAAGAAAGTTGGGAAACAATACATATAGATTACGCCAGACCACTTCAAGATAATCATTTTCTCGTGATCGTGGATGCAAAGTCTATATGGGCAGAACTCCGAGTTATACGGGAGGCTCCAACAGTCCAATCCACAATTAATTTTCTATTTGATATTTTCGCGACTCATCGATGTCCATCGTTCATGGTGTCTGATAACGCAACTATTTTTGCAAGCGCACATTTTAATTCGCACCCAAAAAGGGGATTTTCCAGAAGCTCATAGCACCAGGGCACCCGAGTACGAATGGTCTTGCCAAGCGATATGTTCAAACACTTAAAAGGAAGGTTAAGGCGAGCCAATAGAACCAGGATCACTGCGACAAAAAGTTACTGAAATTTTACAGAGATACCGAGCACCTCCTTTTAGTACTGGTATGAGCCCAGCAGAGCTTTACCTAAAAAGACATATACGGATTGAATTAGATGCGCTATAGCCAATAATACTTTGGCGATTATTCTCAAGCATGTACCATCCCTAACTCAATAACACTCCCACCACTAATTAAACACAACAGAGATGACGATGGCTACTCTTATGCATGCAAGTGTGTACCTAGGAGGAGGAAGAGAGATGCCGCGAATGTTTGCGAATACAAGGCAAAGAGGAGATGTCTGTAAATAACACGAGAACACGAAGAGCGAACAACCAAGAAACTTATCGGTGCGTAGGCAAGCACCCTGTTGTACTATATAAGGCACTGACCAAGCAAGGCATGTTTATCAGTTTATTTTCAAGCGTAGAACAGTGAACTACTGTGAAGTTACCAAACTCTTAAATTTGTATTGCGTTTATTACTAGTAAATAAAACTAGCTATTAGTTACATTATCTGTGATTGTGTTTATTTGACTCTATAGTGATCGAACCCAGGATCAATAGTCGAAGACTCATCGAATTCGTCACAATACATAGCAAAGTAGCGGATTTTACACCAGGTATTCGCCAAATCAGCGAGGAAGAGAGAGTGCAAGTATTACATACACAAAACAGCAAAACAACTTGGAAAACAGGTACTGTACAGCAGATGATGGCTACACTTTAAAACTCCATATAGACAAACTAAAAGTCACACAAGTTCAATAACGGAAAGTCAAGATCGCTCCAGGAGCTCCTGAGATAGTTACCACCCACTTGATATGGGTGCAGTCAATGCAGCCAACAACTTTGGGGAAACTCGCAATACGGTAGAAACTACGGTTAGTAATTTCCAGCTCTGGAATGGTTTTAGGCATTTTTATATATTCCTTGGATAGTTCTGCAATTGCATGACACACTTTCCCTACGACCCGGCTTGCAGTGGCCACACTCAGTCACTCCACAAAAATCGGCTACTGTTATCAAGAAGCTTCCTGACGCATAAAAACGCAATGCTAACAATAGCATCTCCATTGGGCAAAGAGCTCGGCTTATGTAAATCGAACTTTATTAATATAAGCGATAGAATTTAATACATTTCCACAAACCTTTCAGTGCAGTTTCGTATTTTGTGTGATCGTCATACTTTTCAAAAAAGTTTCCCCTACTTTGAAATTCACGTGGTTTTCTTTTATAGCGCCGGGAGCCCCAACGTGACAAATTGTACAGCTCCATATTATGCTCCATTACTATATTTTATTGCACAATTTTGGTTTGTTGTTACACGTATGTTTGGTTATGCTCCACTGGGCCACAGTAATTATAAATAAAAACACGAAAACATTAATTTAACAAAATCTTTGAAAACACTAACGAAGTAGCAGAAAGTTAACAAATTCAAAGTTTTTCGTTGAATATGAAATTTTTTGTGTCCACAGCTGACAAATGTAAATTTTTGCTCGGTTAACAGGTAATCGGCCATTCATCGCCAGTAAAGCTTATCGGTCGTCAATCGGCCGATTTGTGCTAATCGGCCATTGTGAAAACGGTTTTTAGCCAAATCACCGATTAAATTCCGATTAAGAACTAACCGGTTCTTATGAAAGCGGCCCTAAATAATTTATTAATGTAAATTATAGGCAAATGTTTCTGATCTGGGGTCGAATTACGTATTCCGTGATCGACACGGCAATCGTACGAAAAAAGATTACGTGACTAATCGTACGAACTGCAACATTGGTATTATGAGGTACGTTCAGTAGCGTATCGTAATCCATGACAAACTGTAAGAGATTGAATGAGGTTTTGTAATAGACTAAGTGTAATCTTCTATTTGTAAACAAAGCAAATTTACTATCGCATATTAAAGTTTTTGGTAATTGAAAATTCTTCAAATCGTTAAAAGGTAAATTCATTTCAAAATCTAGCATCTAAGGTAATTTAACAAAAAGTTTGTTCTAGAGTGAACTGCTTTAGTGAAAGTGAGCAAGGATTTAGTAAAGCTGCAAAATATTCCAAGCGGTGGTGTTTACGCTGTAATACATTCTTTCTATTGTGTATAAGGAATAAATTAAAGTGAGTTTTATCTAAATATTTTGAATGTATATACCTATACACATTATTGCTTATCATTGCAGGGTATTTAGTTGAAGCTGTAACTTTCTTTCACTGGGAGCTTAATAATTTCTTAATAATAATTTAATTTAATTTATTTAAATTGTCCAGTGATGAAACAGAAAATTAGTTTATATAGATATACGAGTATATACATATACATATATTACATACTAATTTATATCTGTTTACTTACATTGTTACTCTTGCACTTTCGTTTTTGCTTTGTTTTGTTTAATTATAACTTTTGAATTGATTGAAAATAATTATTTTATCAAAGGCACTCGAACGTATTTTTGCTATCGAATGATAGTTTTTGACGATTACGATTTTCTGCGTACGTTCACTGAACTCATAATACCAAATTACGATAGCAGCTATAAGTTCACGTATCACGTAATACCAAATAAGCAATTTTAAGAGACGGCTGTTCAGTTCACGGAATACGTAATTCCACCCCTGATAGACATTAAATTAATTAATAATGAAACTTATTAGCATTATTATTCTTATTTCTTGTAATTTATTCTGATCGAGCTATTTTTTATTAAAAATTTTAATTTTTTGCTACTAATGTAGGCAAATGTCAACTTTTTCTGATACAATGGTAATTTATTTAAAAAAGCACCGCAGGCGAAAATTTGTAATAAAAAATCGCTGGATTGTTTATTAAAAATGTTCATATTTTTACTACTAAATGAAGAGTAATAGAAAGTACCGCATCGCTCAATTTTTTATAAAAAATTTTAATTCTTTTGATACTTATGTAACTCGCGGTATTACATACATACATCATTTTCATAATATTTATTCAAGTTATAATAAAATATTAAGAACTGTTGCGATAATTCGTTCTTGTGGAACAAAGTTACTTTCTGAAGGTCTGGCAGGACCTTTTTTATCGTACTCTATAAATACATGAGCGAATACGAACTAGTTCAAATTAATCCCTCGCTAAAACTTGTCAAGCTTTTCGTCTTAAATATGTGAATAAAAGTAAAAGTGTTAGCCTTTGTTGTATGTGTATATTAAAAATGTGAAAAAAATTCATAAAATGGTGAATAAACAAACTATGTTACAGTGAAAGTTCAATAACATAGTTTGTTTATTTCTTCATAGACATCAGCAGTTACTACCCGATGTAACTGCAACTAATACAAAGGCATTGTTGTTGCCAAGTAAATAAACATGTCGGGCCTTTTATTATAAAAATGTTTTTATCGGCTATTCAGGAAAACTTGCGAAATAAACAGTACGGGAGGGAGAGAAATCTTGTTTTCTGTCATGCAAATTAGTTTTGTGTGTATAGTGGGACGAACTCGATGAGTCTTCGATTATTAATCCAGGGTTCGATCACTATAGAGTCAAATAAACACACGCACAACTATTGTAACTAATAGCTAGTTTTCTCTCTCTCTCTATGGCGCGATATACAACAAGTATATCATCATAAACCTCCTAAGAGATTTTTTGCGCCAAGCTTCTCTTCCAATTTGTGGTGTGCCGATTTGAATTTTCCCTACAAATTGGTGGGACCTACAATTTTTTGCCGACTCCGAACGGCATCTACAAAGGAGACGAATTTTTGCTGAGAAGCCTGTCATGGCAGAAATACACTCGGAGAGTTTGCCAAACCACTGCCGAGGGGCGACCCCGTTTTGAAAAACTTTTTTTTTTTTTCAAATCACTTTTGATGTTACCTGTACCAGGGCTCGAACCATGGACCTTCGGTGTGGTAGGCCGGCAACACTACCTTCACACCACGTAATAAACGCAATACAAATTTAAGAGTTTGGTAACTTCACAGTACTTCGCTTCAACGCTTACAAATAAACTGATCAACCTGCCTTGCTTGGTCACTGCCTTATATAGTCCGACAGGCTGCTTGCCTAAGCACCGATAACTTTCTTGGTTGTTCGCTCGTCGTGTTCTCGAAGGGTCGGTGTTATTTATTGATGCATAAGAGTAGCCATCGTTATCTCTGTTGTGTTTAATTAGTGGTGAGAGTGCTATTGAGTTATGGATGGTACATGCTTGAGAACAATCGCCACATTATATTTGTCTCACATTTGTATATCGATAACCTGTATCACCACTATAAAATAAGTTGTAACTTTAATAAAGTAAGGATTATATTACGAAACGCATGCTTTTCACCTGAATTATTTTTTAAGACATAAAAGACTGCTTGTCGCAGCACATGTACACTAGTTACCACTGGAATACCTCTTTTGTTTAACGATTCGTTTTTATTTTAAATTTCGATCAAAAAGTGAAGAGTTTTTGTCTAGTCGACAGTAGCTATAAAAGTCTTCTACCTGTAAAACAAATGGGTCAAATCTCTTCTTAAATATTTTTGGCTGTCTAAGTAATAGAGATTCAATAATAATGTTTCAACTCCTTCAAAGTAAGCCATATTCACTTCTTTCAAAGCAAACTTCTCACTTAAATTGTTCAAAAGTACACTGAAGTTGTAATTGAACTAAAAATGAGAGATTTAGCAACAGCTTCAGTAACATGTTTTTGCTACTCTAACTTTAGCAACAGCTTTACCTGAAGAAGCCGACTTCAGCGACACTATGACTAGGATAAAGTATACGCTTAGTTGAAGTGTACTCTAATTTATTTATAGCACTTCCCTATCTTGACTATGATTATGCGCTGATCAAACCAATTAGCAAAGGAACACATCTGTTGCAGAAATATTTTTTTCTTTTGCTAATTTCAAGATGTTGTTGCGGTGAACCTATATTGGGTTGGGATTACACCTACATTCTACCGGCCCGTAAATGTATGTATGGATACGCTTAATCAGGGGCCCGAATTTTTCAAGAAATTGAGTGAATAGTTAAATTAGAATGCTTTCGATAGTCGATTAATTCAAATATTTGGTTTTCCAGATTATTATCGACGCATTCGTGGCCGGCAAAGCTCGAAAAGCCCACTTTTAAGTTCCAAATAATTAAAGATTGGAGGATTTGAAACAACATGTTCAAAAACGTTGTAGCCTCAGTAAATATTAATTTTTGAGAATTTTACAAGTTTTAGTTAGAGAAATATGGGATTATACCAAAATAGCCGTTAATATTTCCAAACTATAAAAATTTAAATATTTAGGTGTTGAGAATACCGAGAAATTGAGTTTCATTTCACTTATTGACACTATATATTACCGTAATAAGATCATATATGATCTTTTATAGTTACTGACAAGTTAAGAGACATTTTTTTTTAACCAAACTTCTACCACATTCAACGGTTGATTTAACATATGCGCTTACAATGAAGTGTAGGAAGTTCGATGGTCTTGAGCATGTTGTTCGCATTCTCTTCCTAATTATTAAAAAAGCATCACAAATTGCTAAATTTGTTCATATGAGCCTTGATCCTATAATGGATGGATTGTGAGAACACCTATAGGATCCTAAGATTTTTCTCTGATATACGATTATTGCATCGTTTAGTGTTATAACAACCCATTAATGCCCTAGTCTCAGTTCGAGCATTGGACTCTTTAGCTACAGATGCTCCGGCTGGCTCATACGATTTTTTGTTGCGTTAGTTAGCATTTTTCTCACAAGAACATATGTCCCTCAGTATGGTGATGTTCTCGGTAAAGTAGCTGCGTTGCGGACTTATCTCTGCACACAGGCCAGTATTATCAAAACACTACGGACATATTGGTGCGGGAGCCAAATATTATCGATCCAATCCTTTCTGGGGTTTTGGAGTCATCTATATCGCACTAGTACCCTATTCTGATGGAATCATTTAACTTTGGCTGCATTCTTGGTAACTTTGTCTAAAAGTTTTATTTTGAATATCTTTTCAGAGCTGATGATCTCAGCTATCCCAGCCAGCAGAAAAGCGTACTTTTTTTTCATCGATTTTTGTATCAGAAAAACGTCGGCAAAATGCACTTTTGGATGATTTGTTGCCAGAAAAAATTTCTTTATCAAATTTCAAATTAACTTTGTCAACCACTTGTGTCATTCCAAGAGAAAAGTCAAAAAAAGAATTTTGGTTTTCAAAATCAAATCAAAAAATAGCCATACGTATTTCGCTACTGAAAATTTGTTTTGCTTTTGAAGCCCTACTTGCCCGTAAGTACTAAAATGTTGTATATAAAATAAAATACTAGAACTAACATATGTTTTATTTTGTTTTGTTGTTTTTCCGAAAGGGTGAATAATTGATGTATATTGGAACGATTTTTCGTCATCCCTTGTCAAATTTGGTTTTGAGACAAACCGGTTTCGGCGTTGCGCCGTCATCAGTGTCGATTTTCGTTTTCGAAACCGGTTTGTCTCAAAACCAAATTTGACAAGGGATGACGAAAAATCGTTCCAATATACGTCATATGTTTTGCGCTTTTGCTTATATGAGTACACCATTGTGATTAATAAGACAAAATCCGGGGTCCATCCATCTGACCATGACATGTCTTAATGCCGAATACGTGTGGATAAACGTATTGCATGTTATTTTTTTGCTATGTTGTATTTAAGATTTGTTTTAAAATATATTAGATTAAATAATTTTAAATTATAAAATCATGTGGTTCAAATATACATATTTTTGAATGTGGATACATATACGAGTACATACATAAATACATAATAGCGAAAATGTTTTTTCATTTTTATAAGATGGGAAAAAAGCAGAAATCAAGGCCAAAATGTACTAGAAAAATTATGAGAAATGGGTCCGAAAATCTTTTCAAGTTGCATCAGAAAATGTTCCGGAAAAGTATTAACGTATAGGAAACGTATCTGAAATTTGCTAGAAAAATGTATGGAAAGGCATGCAAAAACGCGTTAGTTTATGTAGTGTTTTCAGTACTTTTACATACGTACGGTTCCCTCGCACACTTTAGTGGGAAACTGAATCGGCAAAAGTACTTGAAACGTATCACGAAAACTGATCAAATATAAGGTGGTTATCAGCATTTTCCACTTATTTTGGATACGTTTGTGGAAATTTTGCTGGCTGGGATGTCTTCCCTTGGAAGTTGGCAGATTCGAAAAAATTTTTTGGTTTCTCTGCGCCAATGAACGTTAATACTTTTTTTCTGACGAAGTAAGTAAGTTAAAAAGTAGCGTGAGTAGATGTTTCCAGAAGTTTGCAACATTATGGACAAATACTTGGGTAAATATGTAAGATTTTCATTTATCGCATAAATTACATATATTTTATGTATTTGAGTGTTTTTATGACTTCTTCTTCTTCTTTAAATGGTCATCTAACCGCCTGGGCGATTTTGACCGTCCAACATAGCTTGCCAGTCGTTTCTTCGTTGCGCCAACTGGCGCCAATTGGAAACACCGCGGGATCGCAAATCGGTCTCCACTTGGTCCTTCCATCGGAGTGGTGGTCTCCCTCTTCCTCTGCTTCCACCGGCGAGTGCCGATAAGAATACCTTCTGGGCTGGAGCATCTTCGCTCATTCGCACTACGTGGCCTAGCCAGCGAAGGCGCTGTGTTTTAATTCGCTGAACTATGTCGGCGTCTGCGTAAAGTTCATACAGCTCATCATTAAATCTTTTTCGGTACTCGCCGTCGCCAACGCGTAGAGGTCCACAAATCTTTCGAAGAACCTTTCTCTCGAATACTCCCAGAGCCGCCTCATCAGATGTTGTTAGTGTCCACGCTTCTGCACCATATAGCAGGACGGGTGCAATGAGTGACTTGTAGAGTGTTATTTTCGTTCGTCGAGAAAGGACTTTACTTTTCAATTGCCTACTCAGTCCGAAGTAGCATTTGTTTGCAAGAGTGATTCTTCGTCGGATTTCTAGGCTAACATTATTGTTGGTATTAATGCTGGTTCCCAGGTAAACGAAGTCCTTTACTATTTCGAAATTATTGCTGCCAACAGTGGCTTGGTTGCCAAGGCGCGAATGCGCTGACTCTTTGCATGATGACAGAAGGTACTTCGTTTTGCCCTCGTTCACCACCAATCCCATTTTCTCCGCTTCTTTTTCTAATTTGGAGTAAGCAGAAGTTACGGCGCGGTTGTTAAGGCCAATGATATCAATATCGTCAGCATATGCCAACAGTTGCACGCTTTTATAAAATATTGTTCCAGCGCGGTTAAGTTCTGCAGCTTGTATTATTTTCTCCAGCATTAAATTAAAGAAATCACACGATAGGGGGTCACCTTGTCTGAAACCTCGTTTAGTTTCGAACGGCTCGGAGAGGTACTTCCCAATTCTGACCGAGCTGGCGGTGTTGCTCAAGGTCATTTTGCATAGCCGTATAAGTTTTGCGGGGAACCCAAATTCAGACATAGCGGCTTATAGGCAGCTCCTTTTCGTGCTATCGAAAGCGGCTTTAAAATCAACAAAGAGATGATGCGTGTCGATTCTTTTTTCACGGGTTTTTTCCAAGATTTGGCGTATTGTAAAAATCTGGTCGATTGTAGATTTACCAGGTCTGAAGCCACACTGACAAGGTCCAATCAGTCTGTTCGCATCAGGCTTCAGTCTTTCGCACAATACGCTTGATAGGACCTTATATGCGATATTCAAAAGGCTGATTCCGCGATAGTTGGCGCAGTTTGCAGGATCGCCCTTCTTGTGGATTGGGCAGAGAACACTTAGATTCCAATCTTCAGTCATGCATTCATCCGACCAAATTCTGCATAGAAGCTGATGCATGCGCCTTACCAGCTCCTCGCCTCCGTGTTTGAATAGCTCAGCAGGCAAACCATCAGCGCCAGCTGCTTTATTGTTTTTCAATCGGGATATTGCTATTCGCACCTCATTGTAGTCGGGTTGTGGAACGTCAATTCCATCATCTTCGATTGTGTGCTCGGGTTCGGCATCTTCTCTGGTTTCTTGCTCAGTTTCTTCATTTAAAAGGGCAGAGAAGTGATCCCTCCATATTCTGAGTGTTCTCTGAACATCGGTCACCAGGTCGCCGTTCTCATTCTTACAGGAGTTTGCCCCGGGTTTGAAACCTTCTGTCATTCGCCGAATTTTTTGATAGAATTTTCGGGCATTATTCCCGTTGGCCAGCATCTCAAGCTCCTTTATTTCACGCTTTTCTGCCTCTATTTTTTTCGCCCGGAAAAGCCGCCTCGTACAGAGGGGTACGAATCTTGGCTGCTACTAGGTAGTGATCAGAGTCGATGTTAGGTCCTCGTATTGTGCGAACATCTAAAACGCTGGAAGCATGCCGTCCGTCTATCACAACGTGGTCGATCTGGTTGCGTGTTTTTCGATCGGGGGACATCCATGTAGCCTGATGGATCTTCTTGTGCATAAACCTAGTGCTGGATATGACCATGTTTCGGGCACCGGCGAAGTCGATCAGCCTGAATCCATTTGGCGAAGTCTGATCGTGGAGACTGAACTTCCCGACAGTGGGGCCAAATACACCCTCCTTACCCACCCTGGCGTTAAAGTCGCCAAGCACGACTTTGATATCATGACGGCAGCGCTCGTATGCTTCTTCCAGGCGCTCGTAGAATGCATCCTTTTCCACGTCGTCCTTCTCTTCCGTCGGTGCATGAGCGCAGATAAACGATATGGTGAAAAATCGTACTTTTATGCGGATTGCAGCGAGACGCTCGTTCAAGGGTGTGAACGACAGTACTCGGTGACGGTGTCTCTCTCCCACCACAAATCCCACGCCGAATCTGCGCTTGTCTTCATGCCCACTCAAATAGATGTTGCAAGGTGTTTTGATAGTGTTTCCTCGCCCCGTCCATCGCATCTCTTGTATGGTGGTGATGTCAGCTTTTGCTTTCCTCAGGACCTCAACTAGCCGGGCAGCGGCACCTTCCCCATTAAGGGACCGGACATTCCAGGTACATGCCCTTATCTCATAATCCTTATTTCGTTTGCGGGTGTTGTCATCTAAAAAAGGGGTTCTCATATCCGAGGCGTTGTTGTTGAATTTCATTGGAACGTTGTTTTATGTGGTGGGTCCAAAACCCAACGCACAACCCGTTTCACGGGAGGTTGAATTCTATTACACGTTTGTATAGCGAGCCGCTTGATCCAAGACAGACGCCCGCTTGCAGCCGCACCACCTGGTGATCAGACGCTGCTGTTTGAACCCCCCCAGCAAGCCCTTAAACCGATTATGTCGGAGTGGCCTTACCAGGTTGTCGCCTTCTCACGTTTAGCTCACCACCAAACGGGTGTTCGGTGGTTACCCAGAGGATACTTGGGCGCAAAGCCCGGAAGTAGTGAGCTGCTTGAACCGCATGGAAAAGAATCGCTCTGGCCATTCCCAGGTGAATGGCGATCAGAAACTTTCCCCACTTGCCTGGACTTCTGCACACGGCCCCACTCCTGCTGACTTAAAACAACATAATTGTAACCTTTGATCATATATTTGCATTCCCACAACAGCCGGTTCTATCGCACCGGAATGACCCGGGTTTTTTCACCCGGCCAAGGGCTGTTATTTCAGTGTAACCCTGTCCAATCTGGGGCAGGGCGAAGCACTGTTAACAACAACAACAACAACATCATATATTTTGCCTTTAACAACATATTTTTTCAGTTGCTTAAGTAAGCGATCTTTAGAAGAAAAATAGAGATTTTTGGAGATGTCTAAAATTCCGGAATCGGAATTCCGGCTAAATTAGTTGCCAAAACCAGCTGATTAATTTGTCTGGTTCATTTGTGTTCATCGCTAAAAATGTGCCAAAAAAATTAACAAAACAATGGAGATTTTAGGAGACTGTCATTCACTGGAATCGAAAAAGTCGCCAAATGTTGCTAAAATGCACTTAGAGATTTTTGGCGATCGAGATTAAGATTTAGCGATTTCCAGAATTCCGCTGCAGAACCGCAAGTAAGCGAAATGGCCTATTATTCTGAGATTTCATTTGCTTTGGCATATTTTAGCGTTTAGGCGATGGCGATGTCTGGAATCCCGATGCTGTTCAGAATCGCTATAATATGTGGTTATTTAACTGAAATTATTGGATGATGTTTAAGTATGTGGAACCAAGTATGCGGCACACAATACCAAAGATTTAGCTAAGGTTGGCAATAATCCTCCATCCATTGATTATATTCCATTGGAATTGCTTCCAACGTAATTTTCTTATATCGTTTGGAAGCGAAATGCAAATGGCGGTTGTTATTGTGATAGAATTTTATCTAGACGAACATCTTTTGTTAAATATTGTGAAAAATCAACAATCAACACATTAGTTGTGTTCAGGATTCTAAACTAAAGATATTTTCTTTATTGAAATACGATTTTTTCCGATTTACAGGCATACCATAAAAATCGTACTCGTTGATTCACTCGTATATTCATTCGGTCCTGCATATGTGTCTTAAATGTTAAAGAAATAATTTTATGAGAACCCCGAGATTGTGGAAATTTTGTCGCTATTCTGAAGTTTCTCGTGATTATTTGTATTTAAAGTCTTTTCGACACTATATTTGCGAATTAAGAGCAATTATCCAAACAAACTTTTAAGGAAGAATGAACAAGTTTATGTAAAGCCACCATAAACAAGACGGTGTACATAAGTGTTGGATAGTTATTCCTTGATGTGACAGAAATTTGGCAGTGAAAAATGTGAAGGAAAATGAGTAATCATTTCCTTGTATTTTTTTTGTGCATAATTTTTATAAAGAAGTACATACATACGTACTATTAAAAGAGTACAAAAAGGGAAATAAAACTAGTGGTTGGAAAGTCTTCGGATTAATGCTTCTATGATGTGCATAAATAAAATTACTGTACGCGGTTCAAATATTTAAAGCCAAGTAAGGAGAAAATGTGTATAAAGTACTATCGAGAATCAACAAAATACGATTTTTGTTGCACCGATGTGTTCAAAATTTTTCAATGATATATGGGTAGTTACACCAAGAAATGCATCTATTATAATACCCAATAAATTAACTATAAACTAGTTGTACTCTTCACCGCTTCTATTGATCTTTAATTTCAACAGTACTCAAACCAAAATTTTTAACATTGCGAAGTGTAATTTTTGTGTGATGACATGCAACTTAAACAGGTGAGTTTATTTTACAAGGTCATCCAATGCACATTTTTCATAAAAACATCAATGCGGGGTTTCGAAAGAATTGTTTTAACAATCCGCAGGTGGCACTGGAAACATTTTAGGTAATACTTTACATCTAACGTCAACTGTAAAAACTGCACTAAAAATGTCGAGAGGCGTTTCGGTCCCAGGAAACCTCCTTATCCGGTGGGGAAACCCAATATTTTTAAGAAATTTAAAAGTTATTGGCAAAAAACCAAAAAATTACCTGGGTCCGATTCCAAATAGGGGTCTTGATCCAAAGTATTTATGTGCAGAACACATTTCTGCGTAGGCGGCCTTTGGCCGCTCTTCAAAAAAATAACCCTTAGCCGGTCCAACACCGGCCACGGCGATCCCCAGTATTTCTGCGCAGAACACACTATTGCACTTTTCAGAGCACCTTATGTCTGTCTACAACAACCACATGAAAATGGCAGAAAATGGTCAACTTTGCTTGCTTTGGTTTCCCCCACCGGATTAGTGTTCCTGCCACCGAAACGCGTCTCTGCATACCAATATCGAAATTTTTAGTGCAGTTTTTACAGTTGACGTTGGTATTACCAAATTTTACTTCTCGATTTGGAAAATTGTGGGTAATTCTTTCCTTTAGGAGAAAATTGCTAAAACACGTCCAAAAATATCCACTTCCGTATTATTGTTACCGAGCTCAAACCGCGTATTTTGATACCTTTCCCGATAATTTCGGACGTGTTTTATTAGTTGTCTCCTAAAGGAAACAATTCCCAAATTGCTGGTAGGTGGTAAGAGGGGGTGCGCCGATTCCAAAACTTATGCCAAAACTACTTTCTTTACTCTTGCAAACCAATACCCGACAAGCAAAGTTAACTTAAAATAAGTTTTTAACAAGCTTTCCGAAATAAATATCAAGCTTGCAAAGTGCTTCTGCGCAGAAATACTGGGGATCGAGTAGCCGGTGTTGGCCATTTTCCGTTTGCTGTAAATATTTTTTGTTCTCCGGAGGCGGATTCTCTTAACGAAATGCGTTAATTGACAACGCTCCAGTCGTAAACAATTATCAAGTGAGGCTTTTGCCTTTATAAAACGTTTGAGAATAAGGGTTTTATAATCAAAACAGAACGTTGATGAAAAGCTTGGTAATGTAACCCTACAAACAAACTTTATTCAAAAGATAGTTTTCATATTGTTTAAAAATTTCAATAAAATAAATAAATGTATGGCGCTACAATTATATCATCTTTTTTCCCAATTTGTGGTGTGTAGATTAGAATTTTTAGTAATTGTTTCCTTTTGGAGACAACTGCTAAAACACGTCCAAAAATATCGGGAGGAGTATCAAACAACGCGTTTTGACTTCGGTATCAACAATTCGAAAGCGGATTTCCTAGTTTTTGTTTCAGTGAAAAGTTATTCGCAAAAAACCCAAAAATGACCCAGGTCCGATTTCAAATAGGGGGCTTGATCCAAGATATTTATGTCCAGAACAGCTTTCTGTGTAGGCGGCCTTTGGCCGCGCCCCAAAAAAATAACCCTTAGCCGGTCCAACACCGGCTACGCGGTCCACAGTGATTACAACAACCACATGAAAATGACAGTAAATTTTCAACTTTGACTGCAAATATCGGAAGTCCAAGAAACCTCGCGGCTTCAATAGGGGTGGACCAGAGTGAAATTGGTGTTAGAAGAGTAGGCTCAGTTGAGCAGATGAACAGATGGTGAGTTTCATGGGGAGACTAGTCGCATGCCGGGCAGACATTTGGCATGTCATAGGCAGTTCGCGTTCCTCGTCGGCAACAGGTGGAGCTTGCGCCTGTAGGACTGCATTCACTTGACGAGACCTGACAAAGGAGTTTACCGACTCCGTGTGGATGAGGTTGAGGGCCCGCCGGTGCACCATTGAATCAAACGGCGAGGAAATGTGGTGCCGGATCTCGTCTCAGTGCTTACGGAGGTGACTCCTTATTCTCCTGGGAGGCAGATTTTCGTTGAGCAGGCTCCTGCTCGGATGCTGCGGTTAGTAGCAGTTGAACAGGAATTGCCTGGTCAACATCTCGCAATGCTCTTTAACATCAAGCATTTTTGCCTCACTATGAAGATGATGCTCAGGAGACATAAGGCACCACCCCGTGGCAGTTCTGAGTGCGGTGTTTTGGCAAGCCTGCAACCTCCTCCAATGTGTGTCTGGCCGATTGCCTTGTACGTTGCCAGTAACGTTTCTTTGTCTTTTCCCCAAGTACTGCCAGCTAGTGACTTGAGGATTTTGCTACGGCCGCTTACTTTGGTGGCAATCGCGGTTACATGAGCCCGTATTTGAACATGTAATCAAACGTGACCCCTAAGATTTTGACAGGCTTAATGCCGTCGAAGTAGACGTCTAATTCCGTGTTCGCCTGCGCTGTCACGTCGTGAATAAGGTGACCGAGGATTTGGTCGGTGACAATGTCAGATTTCAACCGATGATTGCCGACCAGTCAGATAATTGGCGGTCCAACACTTTAGACAGGGGGCAAGGTTTGAAACCTCCAGGTCGTTAATGACAGATCAATGGCAACTAGCACGGTCCTGTCATTTGGACGAGGTTGGTTGAGACCGACACCTATCTGTGTGGTGATGGTGATGGCGTTTAGCGCGGTGGTAGTGCTATGCATTTTACGGAATCCATGCTGATGTTCGGCTAATCGCAAGTTAGCGTTATAATAAGGGAGCAAGATCGTCTCCAGGGTCTTTACTACTGGCTAGAGCAGTGATATCGGGCGATAGGAATCCCCCTCGTTAGCCGGCTTGCCGGGCTTTAGTAGTGGCACCACCTTTGCCTGTTTACATCTTTCTGGAATGACAAAGGTGTTCATAGACAGATTGAAGACAGTTGTTAGGCAATGGGCGCTTAGCTGTTTTAACGTTTGTGCGCTTCCCAAAAGCCACGCCTGATTTCAACGCAGTTTATGAGACCTGCGCTGACAATTGTGAGATCTGGCGAACTAGAACAATTTACGGCAACTCACATGGGGGCATCCCCTTTTACAGTGCAAATCGTCGAATCATCTATTTGTTCAGCCAATTCCTGCCCCTACCATCAAACTGTAGGTTTGAGTGCCACAGATCGTGTTGTGCGTTTAAGTCTCCGACGATTACACGATTATCGCCTCTGAGTAACGCACTGATGTCAGGGTGGTAATCCCTCGGACAGCTGGTGGCAGGAGGTATATAAATGTTAATGATTTCTAGGGGTTTAGAATATGCGGGTTAGGGGTTTAGAATATGCCCGAGGTAGGCATCCCGGTCGTCAGAGGCGACTAATACCCACAAAGGTAATGACGTGCAACTCGATGGTTGATCTACGGATATGATGCCTCTCACCTCTCATTACCCATCTTAACCTTCCTTACGGAAGGAGGGGTGAAATGACCTAGAAGGTTTAACTGGTCATAAATCGCTACCGCGACAGTCGGGCAGTACCGCAAGGGAGTACCGGAGAGTACCGGGTTCAAATCCGGCCAAGGACTGTTAATTCGACAAAACTCCCCAAAACCTTGTTGTTGTTGTTGTTGTTAACAGTGCTTCGCCCTGCCCAATGGGCTCTAAATTTTCATCAGGCTCTTCTAACGGAAGTCCGAGGAAACGCGCAGTTTCCACAGGGTTGGACCAGAGTGATGTAGGTGTTAGAAGAGTGGGTTCAACTGAACAGGAGAAGAGATGCATGGTATCATGAGGGGTCATACCACATACAGGGCATGTATTTGGTATGTTGGGGTTCAGTCTGGATAAGTAAGAGTTTAACCTGTTACAATATCCAGAACGAAGTTGTGCCAGTATGACTCTAGTCTCCCTCGGAAGTACACGTTCCTCCTCAGCCAATTCAGGTGGTTGAGTATTAATAACGGGATTCACAGGCCGAGATCTGAGAGATCTGTCTACCGACTCGGTGTGGAGGTCATTTAGAGCCCGTCTATGGTTCCGCAGATCAAACGGCAAAGAGATATGATGCCAGATCTCATCGTAATGCTTACGGAGATGTCTCTGGGGGGCGGTGCTCCATCCAAAAGATGTCGGTTTAAATGACTAGGTTTATGACAGTTCAGAAGGAACTGTCCACTCAAGAGTTCCGCGTGCTCTTGAACATTGAGCAATTTTGCCTCTTGATGGAGGTGAGACTCAGATGACATAAGCAGGCATCCCGTAGCAGTTCTGATGGCGGTGCTTTGCCAGACTTGCAATTTCCTCCAGTTGGTGACAGAAAGATTGGGCGACCATATAGGCGCAGCATAGTCAATAACCGGCCGGCCAATAGCCTTATATGTAGCAAGCAATGTTTCTTTGTCTTTTCCCCAAGTACTGCCGGCCAGTGACTTGAGGATCTTAGTGCGGCTCTGTACCTTTGAGGCTATTGCGGCGGCATGACCAGCGAAGGCGTGGCCGTTGTCAAATGTCACACCCAAGATTTTTGGGGGGTTGACAGTAGGTAGAGGTACTCCGTCTACGTGGACATTTAAATCTTGCCCCATCTGCGCATTCCATGTAGTAAACAGGGTCGCCGTAGATTTAGTCGGAGACAGGGTCAGATTACGCTTGGTGAAGAAGCTGGAAAGGTCATGGAGGTAACTGTTGATTCTAATACAGAGTTCATCAATGGAGGGACCCTTGCCCGAGGCCATTATCGTGCAGTCGTCAGCGTAGGAAACAATGGAGACTCCCTCTGGTGGGGGGAGGAAGTCTCGAAATATAGAAATTAAACAAAAGGGGAGAGAGAACACCACCTTGCGGCACCCCTTCTTTTATTCTTCGTGGTCTAGATTTCTTGTTCCTAAATTTGACTGTTGCCTGTCGACCATTGAGGTAATTAGCGGTCCACCTCTTAAGGCCGGCAGGGAGCGGTGTCTTATCCAGATCTCGGAGGAGTGTGGCGTGATTGACCGTGTCAATTGCATTTGACAAGTCAAGTATTCAACTGCAACTGGATATATCGGCGTTGATATCCTGGTGTAAGTGTAACGGTCTTTTTTTGAATTTTTCCAAGTGTCATGTGATCACTTTCACTCGGAGAAACGACTGCATAGTCAACAGGTACCACTTCAACGAAAGCGACTCATTCAATCGTACAGCGACCGTCAAAGACTTAGGAGTATACCTGGACTCGAAATTAAAGATTGATTTTCACAGAGAGAGTATAATTAGTGCGGCAAATTCTAAACTCGGTTTCCTTAAACGAAATTCCAAAGACTTTTTGGATCCGCTGACCCTAAAAAGTCTATACACTAGCCTTGTTAGATCCATCTTAGAATATGGCTGCATAATTTGGGACTCGGATTTCGTCACACATTCTAACCGGTTAGAAAGAGTGCAGAGGCGGTTTACCAAATTTGCTCTTCGCCGTATGTTCACCTTTGAAACTATGCCACTTTATGAGCTAAGGTGTAGAATTTTAAACCTACAATACCTTGACAGTCGAAGAAAAATTTGCGGTATTCTTTTTATTAAAGATATTTCTGACAACAAGATTGACTCCCCGGAGTTACTCTCACTGCTTCCCTACTATACCCCAGAAAGGTACCTAAGGGAGAAATACACTTTCTACATTCAAACGCGCAGAACGACCTTTGCTACAAATGAGCCCATTCACAGGATGATATCCTTATGTAACTCTGTTAGTAATTATGCGGATTTTCACTCAATCAGAGAACGCTTTAAAGCTGATATTATTGATTACTACCTATACAAATAATCTATAGCCGCTTAGTTACGACTTGTGCAACTTTTATACTTGCTTTTAAACTTGCTGTTAAACTTATCTGTTTGGTTTGTTCTTTTTTATTTAAACTTGTTAACTAGATGTAAGTTTGTATTTTTATTGTAACTTATCTGTAAGGACTAAGTCCGGTAGATTAAATAAATAAATAAATAAGTGCCACGAGAACCGTTCTATGGTTTGGTGGATGTAGATTCAAACCGTTGTTAATCTGCGTTGTAATGGCGTTCAAAGCGGATGTCGTGCTATGATTTTTGCGGAAACCATGTTGATGATCGGCCAATTTTAGATTTGTAACGAAGTAAGGAAGCAGAATGGACTCTAGTAATTTCACTACCGGCGAAAGGAGGGATATCGGACGATAAGACTCTCCTAGGTTCGCCGGCTTCCCTGGTTTTAATGGGGAACTACAATCGCTTGTTTCCATATCTTAGGTATGACGAAGGTAGTTAGAGAGAGATTAAAGAGAGCCGCTAAATAACTCTGTCCTTCGTGGCCAAGGTGTTTGATCATCTTCATGGCGATTCCGTCGGTTACGATGGATTTTGAGGGTTTGGCCTTCATTATGGCTTCCTTAACCTCTGCGACTGAGACGGCTATGGGCGCAGTAGAGTGTTTGTGTTTGCGCGCACGTCGGAAGGCCAAAGGAGCTCGCGCATTTCCTGGCGTCCGATTTGACTCTGTCGCCGAAAGCAATGGCGACCTTGTCTTTGTGTTTGGTCGGATTGGATAGGGCCTTGGCAGTCGACCATAATTTGCCGACTCCGCCGGAGAGGTTGCATGTCTCGAGGTGTTGTTTCCACTTGGTCAGCTTGTGTTCGTTGACGATCCTACGAATTTCCGCATTGAGATATTTTATTCTGGGATCAGCGGGATCGGTGAGTCTCACTTGGTCACGTTCTCTTGCCATCGCCGCAGCTTCTGCCGGGAAATTCGGACGAATTTCTGGTATTCTGCCAGCAGGAATAAAGCGAATGAGGCTGAATCAATGATCTTTTCCAAACTCTCTTTCGCCTTTGCGTACGTCCGTAGGAGCGGGTAAGGCAGCGAAGGAGCGCTCTGTATATTCAGTAAAGCGGTCCCAGTCCGCTTTGGTGAAGTTGTTGTATGTTATTTTATCAGTCGTTATGAAGTCGGTCGGTCGTTCAACAGAGAGTGAGATGGGTAGGTGGTCTGAAGCTAATGTAAGCATCGGTCGCCAGATGACAAAGTTGATAAGGCCCGCGCTCGTTATGGAGATGTCTGGCGAACTGTGACAGTTACCTGCCACCCTGGTGGGGGCATCGCCATTGACTGTACAGAATGCTGAGTTATCTATTTGGTCTGCAATTGCGTGTCCTCTGCTGTCTGCTGTCTGCTGGCAAGTTGGAGTGCCAGAGATCGTGATGCGCGTTGAAGTCGCCTATGATTAGACGGTTATCGCCCCTTAGCAACGCACTAATGTCGGGATGATAAACTCTAGGACAACATGTGATTTGCAGGTCGGCGTCTCCTGACCGGACTGCTATGCCTTGGCATTCTAAGGTAGAGTCCCTGGGGTCGACGTCAGGTGAAAATAGATTATATTGTACAGAGTGATGTGTAATAAACGCAAGGCCACCCCCAAGACCGCTGGGACGGTCTTTACGATGTACATTATACCCATCACAAGTTCGTAAGTCCGATCTCGTGTTCAGTTTTGTCTCTTGTATCGCGGCGATTTTGATGTTGTGCGTCTTCATAAAGTCAGTTATCTCCGCGATCTTTCCAGCTAATCCGTTACAGTTCAGCTGCAGAATTTTGAAGTGTGTAGGGGGGGAGAAGGGGGGCATACTAGGCGTGAGGGACGGATGCGTTTGCCTAGGTGGCCTAGTCTAGAGTTGACAGCGCCATGGCCGATGTTGTCTGGCGTGGAGGGCGGCTGTGTACTGCAACAGGGGGCTATGAACGAATCCGTCCAGAGGTTACCGTTTGCGAGCCCAGAGCACATAAGGGTGTGACACAGGCCAAGGCAATTGTTGCACTTGACCGATGTCGCAGGCGTATATAATCTTTGCCGACAAACGGTGGACGTAGTGAAAGGTATTAGGAGGTGGTGTTCCTGACCCACGTGCAGGCTGGAAGCAGGGGGGGACATTAGGGGCAGAGACAGAGGGGACTGATGCTCGGCGATGCTCATATCTGACCTATTCCGGAGGGTATAGGAGTGTTGAGCGGCCGTGTGAGATGGAGACGCTGGTGTGCGTGAGCGACAGTCGGGAGTGGGTGAGGCAGGGATGGCAGCGGTGCTGCCAGTCGTATAGACTGAGCCACTATTGTGACTATTGGAAGTAGGTAGAAACGGTAAGGGAGTGCCAGAGCGGCGACTACCGCGGGACGTCCTTGGACGTGTACAGCAAGGTGCCTCAAAAGTACTAAAGAAAGTACGGGGTCTGTGGATGGCAGGGTTAAGCCCTGAACATCCAGATTTATGTAACCATCTCTTACACTTGGGGCATTGTACCGAATACGTCCGTTTAATATAGATTTTCTTCCAGCAAACGCAGCAGATCCAGTCTCTTGGTCCAGGATTGGGTTCGACCGCAGCCCGTGACAAGAGACAATGGAGCAACCCAGCTGCAAGGGTTTGCTCCGAGGATGACAATTTAAGGGAGGGACGGGACAGATTGGACATGCCGTCACAGGTCCGAAGATCTGAACGGGCTTTTAACTTTGTTTCCTGAATGGCAGCGATCTTGATATTCTGCCGCTGCATGAAATTCACTATTTCACCAACCTTGAAAGGATGAAAAGAATTTTAAATATTTTAAGCTGGAAAAAAAACTTACAAATACTTTTTCCGGATTTTTTGCAAACATTTGTATTTAAATTTTAAAGTGAAATGATTTATAAAAGGTTGTTCTTGAAGTTTATAAAGAGTTTACGTTAAACTTTCAAATAACTTAAATCCTAAAAAGTGACAAGTTTTTTTAAAATTATTTTTAAAAACCTTTACAGAAACGCTTGTTTTGTAGTTTTCTTATTATTTTTTGTAAAAGTTAGTATATAAAATACAAGAATACATTTTGATATGTAGGCGCTTGCAGTTGTAGACCGTTGCAGTTCAACTGTAGGACACGAAAGTGCGAAGGTGGGGAAGTATTCACGCTGGGACTGGTGCGTATGCCTCGGTGGATGCAGGCTAGGTCGCTCACTGCGTCGCACTCTAGAAGACGAGGGATCCGAAGCACCGGAAGGTGGCGAATCGGTCGACGTTGTAGGTTGTGTAGCTCGACAACATGGCGCAACGTACGTATCAGTCCATAAGTTCCTGTTACCAAGTTGAGAACATATAAGCAGGTGACAAAGGCCAAAGCAGGAGTTGCATTTGACTGATGTCGCAGGTGTATATAGTCTCAACCGACAAACAGAGCACATGGTGTAAGGGACCAGATGCTGGTGGCTTTGGCTTACATTAGTGCTAGTGCTGGAAGAAGAAGGGGAGGTTGAAAGTGGGAGGGGGGTCGGCTGTCGCTCAGCATTGCTCACATCTGAAAAAGAGGTGCTACGTAGAAAGTAGCTGTGAGCGGCTGTGTGAGGTGTTGTTGCCTTTTGGCGTGAGCGGCAGAGGGAGTTACACACTACTTGCTGGGCATTATTAATGCTGTTAGCCGTTGAGACTGTTTCTGAAGATTGTGGCGAGACGGCCTAGGGCGTGAACAGCAAGGGGCCACAAAAGTTTTGAAGAAACTAGGGGGCCTGTGTGTGGAGGGATTTAGCCCGGAGCACCTAGTTTTGTGCAACCATATTTTACAAGAATTACATTGGATGGAGTGTGAACGTTTAACGTAAATCTTCTTCCAGCAGACGCAGCAGATCCATTCTTCTGGACCCGGGTTGGATCCGACCCCAGCCCGGAGCAGGAGAGTTTTGAGCAGCCCTGCTGCAAAGAGCTGCTCGGGGGATGACAGTGTTAGGGGAAAAGGATGAAAAGAATTTTAAATATTTTAAGCTGGAAAAAAAACTTACTTACTTACTTACTTAAATACTTTTTCCGGATTTTTTGAAAACATTTGTATTTAAATTTTAAAGTGAAATGATTTATAAAAGGTTGTTCTTGAAGTTTATAAAGAGTTTACGTTAAACTTTCAAATAAATTAAATCCTAAAAAGTGACAAGTTTTTTAAAAATTATTTTTAAAAACCTTTACAGAAACGCTTGTTTTGTAGTTTTCTTATTATTTTTTGTAAAAGTTAGTATATAAAATACAAGAATACATTTTGATATGTAGGCGCTCCCCCCTCACTCTTAGGTTCAAACGCATTCATTATTAAAATATTTGAATGCAGACAATTCAGCGTTTAGATATAAAAATGTTTGCTATTGAAATCTAGTGGAACAACCACCAACTTCAACCAAAATTATTTCATAAAAAATGCATCAGGGAATACTTCCATCTAATTTCCCTTGCTAATTTCACCAGGATCCCCTAAAACAACGGTTGTGGCTGGGAACTGGAGCCCACCCAAACCAATTTTTATTACATTTCTTATAATTGCATAAATATTCACAATGTAGGGTTGCAAACCGAAACAAATTTTGTTTCCCAGACAGTTTGATCAGGTCCAACATAGCTTTGTCAAGTTAGCTATCAGGTCTTTTCATCATATTCTGTGCTCATGTATTTTTTTATCACATTATCATTGCAATCGGTGTAATTTCCACCAATTTGGAAGCAATCATTTATTATACCTCTGCACAAAAAGGTAGTAGATCCAATATTGAGAAATATGGGGGAATAGCTAAGCTCTCAGCTATTCCTAAAATATTTGAAAAAATAATTGCTTGTTAACGTCAGCACACGTGTAATTCCTTACTGTCACCATAACAGCACGGCTTTGTTCGTCGCAGATCAACCCATCAACTCGTTTTACAGGCAATTACTGTTCAATTGGTACAAGCCGCAACGCCCGAACAGGTGCCTGATCGACGAAAATCCGCCTCCCAGGAGAATAAGAAGTCATCTCCGTAAGCACTATGATGAGATCCGGCATCACATTATTCCGCGGTTTGATCCAAAGTGCATCGGCGACCCTCAAACTCATCCACACAGAGTCGGTAAACTCCTTTATCAGCTCTCGTCCAGTGAACGCCGTTATACAGGCACGAGCTCCATTGTTGCCGAAGAGGAACGCGAACTGCCTAGGGAGATAAGGGCTGTCCCAACTTCGTTCTAGATACTGTAAAAGGTTAAACTATTACCTATCCAGACTGAACCCCGACATGCCAAATGTCTGCCTGGCTGTGTTTTTGATAATTTTCGTTCAACTACAGCGAAGATAATAACAGCAACCACATAAAAAGAAATTTCAAAGTTTACACAAAGTTCAGGAATGTTAATTCAACTTTTAAAAATTTACATCAAAATTTCAATATTTTTGGGCAGAGTTTTTAGAAAACTTTTGAGTACGCAGTTTTATAGCTCATTAAATTTTAGCACAATAATGTGAAAGTTAGAAGTACCTCAAAATTTCTCCTGAATTTTTA
Organism: Merzomyia westermanni; assembly: GCA_949987695.1. Taxonomy (NCBI): domain Eukaryota; kingdom Metazoa; phylum Arthropoda; class Insecta; order Diptera; family Tephritidae; genus Merzomyia; species Merzomyia westermanni. The sequence continues at coordinate 79,384,821 of OX465289.1, forward strand.
GAGTTTTTTTGTCAAGGGTGATGGGTTTTTTTTCCATACAAAAAAGTTCAGGGAAATTTTTGAGCGAGTTCTAACTTACACAATGTTGTACTAAAATTAATTGGTCTACAAAACTGCGTACTCAAAAATTTTTTTGAGGGAATAAGAGAATATAATGATCTACCAAGTAATATCAAATACTGTAATAATATTTTAAAATTAAAAAAATTATTATTTACTTATTGTAAGGCTCTACCTATTAGATAATATTTAGATGTACTATAAATGTAATCATTTTCAATCTCAAAGATGTAATCTAAGCTCAAAGACTAATAAATAAATAAATAAAATAAAATAAAATTTGAAGATAGACATTTTATAAAGATGGACATTTTATAAAGTTTAATTAACTAAACTTTGAAACTTCTTTTTATGTGGTTTCCGTTATGGAATTATATATGTTTTAAGCGAAAATTATTAAAATCACAGCTTCTTCTTATTTCGTCGAACGATATCCATTTTAATTTTACTAATATTATATTGAACACAGCTGTATATCGGATATATTGATATATATCGGATATTTTCATAATCGCAAAAATATCACAAGTAAATGTGTTAAAATTATCTTAGTATATAAAACAATGAAAACCTATTATTGTTGTGGCAACGATACATAGTTACCTAAAGTATTTTTATATGGTAACTAGTAGAAAAACCAATTTAACAAGTAAATTCAAAAATACTTTTGCAAATTTATTTCATTTCATATTTCAACATTTTATGAACACAAACATTAATTATATTTTATTGTTTTGGAAGCCGCACCAGGGGCAAGTCATCTATTGAACTCGCCTAGAAGCTTAATTCTGCCTCTACCGAGTTCAAATATCCTCATGATTTTCCAGTTTCTCCACTACCTTTTTGTTACGACGTTTGGAATGAACAATACCAATCGTAGAAAAAATTATTTCAAGACCATCAGTGGCAGCAAAAGCTATTATACATTTGAAGCACAGTTTTAAAAACACCTGAAGATCATCTAATCTAAAATATTTTTATGCGTCAATTAGGTTTAGCGACTTCCACCAAGTCATAAGGAGCGTAGTTTTGAAGTGGTTCCCAAATTAATATGTTGGAAATGGCCTTGAAGCAGTACTCATTGACATAATTATTGGAACAAATTCTGGTATATACTCTCTGCAATTACTCCAAAGCAACTTATTTTTGTGTGATTTGGGTGATCAACCAAATAATTCGCGGGGGACAGAGCCATTTCTTTATGCTTCTTAAATTGTTTACATACCTTCGATGGTTGCCCATGTAAGTTATTTCCCAATAATTGCCATATTTCTAGCGCCACAGCTACAGTGGTTTCATCCCTCTGCATCCTACCAAGAGCCACGGTTATTGGTTTCATTCGGCGTAGGGAATTTTAGGCGTTTGTTGATTTATAATATAGTTTATAGTTTTGAAAATATCTTTGTCTCTTAATTCTTTTTTGTCTTGCCACTCGGTGTGCCTTCGTTATTGTTACACCCTGAATATGTCTGGTCAGCCTTTGGGGAATACCTTGCAACTCAAGACCACACTTTTCACAAACTGTCCATTTGCCACTATTACTTTCCTTAGATTTGATTCAAAATATTGCCATAACAGAATTCTTTCTCGAGGCATTTAAATAATATTTATGCATACGATCCACTTGCCGAAAGCCGAAAATATGCCACCTCCGCTTTAACAATAAATTCGCAAGAATTTAAATAAACAATTCTTTGGTATAAAGTTAATAACAAATCTGATAAACGCTTAATATATGTTGTAAAATATCCATTGTTTGGAAATTGGTAAAGTTTTCTGAACCGTCTTGTTTTATTTGATAATATACAAAGGTGAATCAAAAAAATTTGTCAAATCAAATTACAACAAAAACCATACCTACTATATAAGTAAATGCACTGCTTTGGTGCTATATGACAACTGATAAGCGCGCCATCTGTGTCTGAAACTTTTTGCGATCTCACTTATATTAAGAAGACCAGGGTTTTTTCAGAAGAGTTCTTTTCGTTTCCTACAATTATAATGTCTACTGCTGCTGCATCTTTTGCTCAAAAACGGAAACTTAGTAAAGGTTTTCCATCTGCAAAAGCAGCTAAACTTGATGAAGGTGTCCCTTTAGCAGCTGTCTTTGCTAAACTTAAAGGCTAATTGAACGAGTTTCTGAGTAACTTGCTGAGGTGGAGAATAAACTCTCAAAACGAATCGAGGATGAAATGTCTGCGATTAATCTTTCGGTTGCAGACTCGGCGGCTGCGGTAGCCGTATTGATCTTTTACTAGATGTCGGTGTTGGTCGTTCATCAGGAACCTTCTTCAGATGCGCCACATTTCTTCGATATATTAGTTGTACTATTCTGAACTACTACATCACTTCCTTTCCTTTTGATAACTTGGTGATTTGTGGGGTCGTAGGTCGGCGCTAACTTATTTGTTTTTACAGCCTGCTTAATAAGTACATCCTCACCTTCTCGTATGTCAATACCTCTTGCATTCCGCCGTTTATCTGCATATTCTCGTTCCTTTTCCTTTGTCTCCTTATTTCGATCATACGTTTCTGTGTACCTCTCCAGTTGAAATATTGTTGGAATTTGGTCGCGAATGTTTCTACCAAACATCATTTCAGCCGGTGTTTTTAAAGCAGTGGATTGCTCTGTTGATCGATACATTTGGAGATAAGTTTGTAGATCTTCCATCCAATCTCGTTTAGTTTGTTGACTGATTACCAAACGTTTCAATATAGATTGGTTCTGACGTTCAACCTCTCCATTTTGCTGTGGCCAACATGGAATAGTACTTATTAATTCAATGTTATTATTACAACAATACGTTTTAAATTCAAATAATTTAAATGGTTTCATTTTGATAAATTGCCTTTTTAATGCTAATATAGTGTTATCCTTTTCTGAAAAAATCATCAAGTTTTAATGCCTTTGAAACTGCTAAATTTGTAACCCAATTAACATAATGTTCTGCTTTATCATCAAATGTAGAATTTGACATAGTGGTGTCTAATAACCGTGCTAATGGATCTGCTATATTATTTTGACCCGTTTTATAAACTACTTTGTACCTATATGACTGTAATCGTAGAACCCAACGCTCAATCCTTGCACATGGTTTCGACCTAGTACCAAAAATTACCTCCAACAGTTTGTGATCTGTCACGATTTCGAATTCCCTTCCAAATAAATAATAATGGAACCTTTCTACAGCCCATACAATTGCAAGGGCTTCTTTTTCAGTTTGGCAATATCGTTTCTCAACATCTGACAAACTCTTACTTGCATACGAGATTATCCTTGGGCTCTGTCTGTCATGTTGAACTAACACTGCTGCCAAGCCTACTGGACTAGCATCAGCATACAATTGTGTATGATCTTCAATACTATAATAGCCTAACAAAGCATCACTCGTTATTAACTGCTTTAGTTTCTCAAATGATTGTTGTTGCGCCTCGCTCCATTTGAAAATAACTCCTTTCTTTGTCAAAAATCTAAGTGGTGCCGTAGCTGTAGCTGAATCTAGAATAAATTTACCTACATCTATACTACTTACTACTTATAAAATAAATTCGCTAAAAAGCTATGTACGGAATTGGCTTCGCACAGAATTCTCCGATTTGAAAGCGGGTTTTTGCATTTTAAAACTTATCTGTGTGAGATGGACTTTTTTTTTATATAAGGTGAAGGAATATATAAAGGGGGCGTGGTAATTAGACAAAATGTGGTAAAAAACATAAATTTTTGGTTTACACAGCCATACATCATAACCTAATCAACCGATTAGAATGAATCTTCCTTAAAGTTAAACTTCAAATATTTACTTTCGTTCTGCATCAAAAAAATAGTTCATTTCTTTCTAATTTAACCAAAATTGTTTAAACAAAAGCATCTGTTTGTGTGTTTGTTAGCTGCCAACCGAATAAGTCAGCGTGCTTTAAGCGACAGCTGTGGTGAGCCATTCATTTCATGAATTCGCGAAAGAGCTCTCTAGCGTTACTTCACTTCGGACGTATGTATGTATGTAATGTTAATTATAAAGTTGTTTTAAACATTATCAACCTGTGTGAAACAAGGTGCGGGTTGCTAGTAAGTTACTAATCCAAGAAAGCAACGCATTTCTTCTGACGTTGTTGGACATCGGAATTGTTTAATTGCTGTCATTTTTCCTCATTTGGCATAATTCCATATTTGTTTAACCTGTGACCTAAAAACTAAATTTCATTGACTCCCTACACATATTTGTCTTTATTTAAAACTACCCCGTTTTCCTCAAGAACTCTTAATACTTTCCTAGTACGCTGATTCAATTCCTCCTGACTTTTACCACACAACAATATATCGTCTATATAAACTAGACACCGTTCACAGCCACTTAACAACTGATCCATAATTTTTTGGAATACGCCGATATCTAAATAATCCTTTTCGTGTAATAAATGTTAGGTCCATAAAGCTAGCAGAACAAAGTCAGCAGAACAAAAAACTAACTTATGGAAAATTAGGTGCTCAAAAGGTGCTAATTAAGTGCCCTAATCCCAAAAAAAGTGCTCTTCTATTTATTCCAAAAAATGATGTTCTGCTAGCTTTAGGCTAAACCTAGCAGAGCAGTATACGTAAACAGTCAAAAGAGACGAATACATCAAAAATTGTTATGCAGAAATTTTGTGCAAAAATATACATATATTCTAAAAAAAAAAAAATGACATTGTGTTCCGAAGTTGCTTTGTTAAGCAGACATTCTTGGCATACGGCTCATAATTTCCATCATATAGGAGTCATAAAAGAGTATTTTATGATTACAATTTCATATTTCCCAGCCCAGCATTTGGACGAATAAGTTTTAAAAATATCGGCATTTGATTGTATTTTGATTGTTTTTAGTGACTAAATACTGAGTTTTAATGAAATTTAACATGTGGTATAATCATATTTGATTTCTTTTGATGATTAAAAACTTATCATCATCTTAAAATCACTTTTCGCATTCAATTTTGAATAATTCAAGAGAAACATTAATTTTCAATTCAAAAATGTTTTTCAATTTGATCGTTTTCAATCATCTGTAGAATGATATTTGAATACTTTTTGTTCAAAATTTTCTACTAATATTTCGAACAAATTTAAATGTACTTTCGTACGAAAGATGTTCATGGTCATAACATATCTAATTGGTTATGTGAAGAATGTGAAAATTGTTTAAAAGCAGTGAGGAAGCTATTATCTTGAGACATTTTCTATGAGCAGATTGTTCAACGGACGTTCAATAATTTTTTTATATATCAATTTTTCTGAATTTCATGATGAAAAGAAATATGTAGATGTCGAGAAAAAAAGATGATAAGTTTTTAATCATTAAAAGAAATAATATTTGATTATACCACATGTTCAATTTAATTAAAACTCAGTATTTAGTCCCTAGAAATAATCAAAACCCAATCAAATGGCGATATTTTTAAAACTTATTCATCTAAATGCTGTTTGGGTTGAGGGGAGAAGTTAATTGAGAAAATTCAAAATAAACAAATGATCGAAAGGGAATTTCCTTAAATGATTTTCTTGCTAACTAGATACAAGTCAAATTTACTTACGACTTCCTTTGGGTACTGGGCAGCGGATTGGATCCATCTCATCAACCAAGTTATTATACTGACGGTGTCCTGATGCTCGGACAGCATTCCACACACAGCAACATTTGTGCTTGGACAACTAAGTACTGCAAGGTACAAAAAAATATGCTGGGATTTGTTGCCATCTACGTGAATTATTCGTTTTGCTATTCCTCCCGTGGCATCGATGCATAACCATCCGGTCTTCAAGATATTGTTGTACACTCGAATTTGATGGGAAGACCAAAAGTGTAACACAAAAGGATCAAATCCAACGTCTCTTATTACTGTTTGGCCATCGGACGTTTTGAATTGTAAGAAGTTAGTGGTAACTCCACTTACACTAAACACACCTCGGTTGGTGGAACCCTGCGTATTAAACACGGCTTAGCCGTTGTAGCGCTGGGTTTTTAGTATCAAGAAGGAGAAGAAAAAGAAAGAAAAACGACGACCGGCAACTCGGCCATTTTGATATTGACCGCGCGATTGAAAAGCAGCTCCGATCGGGAAAATATATGTATCGCCGTAAATAAAGGAGATCATATCAAATTTACAACTTCAGGTGTGTAAAAACCCACGTAACCAAACAACACAATCGAAAATTGGAAATATTTATATGCTAACCGTCGCCAATCGCGAAATATCTGGAAATGTCCGAACGCCCACACGTTTCAACAAAACAACTTTACGCCATGGTGGCATCCGAAAGCGATTCAGACGATCTCGCCGACCAACGTTCCCACAACAGCCGGTTCTACGTACCGGAATGGCTCGGATTTTTACATCCGACCAAGGGCTGTTATTTCGACTCTACCCTGTCTGACCTGTCACCTTTTCCACTAATATTGTCATCCTCCGAGCAGCTCCTTGCAGCAGGGCTGCTCAAAACTCTCCTGCTCCGGGCTGGGGTCGAATCCAACCCGGGTCCAGGAGAATGGATCTGCTGCGTCTGCTGGAAGAAAATTTACGTTAAGCGTTCACACTCCGTCCAATGCGATTCTTGTAAAAGATGGTTGCACAAAACCAGGTGCTCCGGGCTAAATCCCTGCACACATAGGCCTCCTAGTTTCTACAAAACGTTCGTGGCCCCTTGCTGTTCACGCCCTAGGACGTCCCGTGGCCAACGACGATCCAGTATCGCATCGTCACAAGCTTCTGAAATAGTCTCCACGACTAATAGCACTAATAACGCCCAGCAAGTAGTGTGTAACACCCGCTGCCGCTCACGCCCACAGGCGCCAACACCTCACACAGCCGCTCACAGCTACTTCTTACGTAGCACCTCTGTCTCAGATGTGAGCAATGCCGAGCGACAGCCCACCCCCCTCCCACTTTCAACTTCCCCTTCTTCTTCCAGCACTAGCATAAATGTAAGTCAAAGCCACCAGCTCCTGGTCCCTTACACCTTGTGCTCTGTTTGTCGGCTGAGACTATATACACCTGCGACATCAGTCAACTGCAATTCTTGCCTTGGCCTGTGTCACTTGCTTATATGTTCTCAACTTGGAAACAGGAACCTATGGACTGATACGTACGTTGCACCATGTTGTCGAGCTACGCAACCTACAACGTCGACCGATTCGCCACCTTCTGGTGCCTCGGATCCCTCGTCTTCTAGAGTGCGACGCAGTGTGCGACCCAGCCTGCTTCCACCAAGGCATACGCACCAGTCCCTGACTCCCAGCGTGAACACCTCTCCTCCTTCGCACTTTCGCGTCCTACAGCTAAACTGCAACGGCCTAACCGGGAAAGTGTGTGAAATAGTGAACTTCATGAAGCGACAGAACATCAAGATCGCTGCCATTCAGGAGACGCAGTTAAACGCCCGATCGGACTTGTGACGGCTATAACATCCACCGACGTGATCGAGAGAGAGGTCTTGGGGGCGGACTCGCCTTCATCACACACCAATCCGTGCAATATCGTCCATTTGAGCCCGACGTCGACCCGAGGGATAACCTCCTGGAACGTCAAGGAATGGTTGTCCGGACGGGCGACGTCGACCTCGAAATCAATAACATCAATATACCTCCTGCCACCTGCTGTCCGAGAAATTACCACCCTGACATCAGTGCGTTACTCAGAGGCGATAATCGTTGTTGTTGTTGTTGTTGTTGTTGTTATTAACAGTGCTTCGCCCTGCCCCAGATTGGACAGGGTTACACTGAAATAACAGCCCTTGGCCGGGTGAAAAAACCCGGGTCATTCCGGTGCGATAGAATGATAATCGTGTAATCCTCGGAGACTTCAACGCACACCACGATCTGTGGCACTCAAGCCTACAGGCCGATGGCAGGGGACAGGAATTGGCTGAACAAATAGACGATTCGACGTTTTGCACTGTGAACGGGGACGCCCCCACGAGAGTTGCGGTAAATTGTTCCAGTTCGCCAGACCTCACAATTGTCAGCGCAGGTCTCATAAACTGCGTTGAATGGCGACCAATGCTTACTCTTGCATCTGACCATCTGCCGATAGTCCTCTCAATCGATCGCCCCAATGACTTCGTTACTTCTGAGAAGCGCACCTTCACTAACTTCAGTAAAGCTGACTGGGTTGGTTTTCTTAATTTCACTGAAAGCTCCTTCGCTGCTCTTCCCATCCCGTCTGACGTACGAGAAGGGGAAAACGCGTTTCGCTTGGTCATAGCTTCAGCCTCCAATCAATATATTCCGTCAGGTAGAATTAAGGAGATACGTCCGTACTTCCCCGCAGAGGCAGCGGCCCTGGCTAATGAACGTGACCACGTGCGACGCTTGAACCCTACGGATCCTCAAATTCAAGATCTCAATGCGGAAATCAGACGGCTAGTTGATCAACAAAAAACGCGCCAAATGGGAGGAGCACCTAAGGTCCTGTAACCTCTCTGCTGGTGTTGGCAAATTATGGTCCACTGTTAAATCCTTGTCTAATCCGACCAAACCGAACGACAAAATATCCATCACCTTTGGTGATAAGGTACAGTCGAAACCAAAGAGATGCGCGAGCGCTTTCTGCCGGCAATTTGTACTGCATCCTCCGGTTGACAAGGAAATCAGGCGCGCCATCAGGGAAGCGCACAAACGCAAAACCTACCAAGCGCCCATTGCCATCACCACCACAGAGGTTCGGGAGGCCATACGGGGGTCCAAAAACTCCAAATCTATTGGCCCACACGGTATATCCATGCTGATGCTAAAACATCTCGGTGATGAGGGAGTAAGGTACCTAACAACCGTCTCCAATCTGTCCATGACCACCTTTGTCATTCCAGAAAGATGGAAACAGGCCAAGGTGGTGGCACTACTATAGCCCGGCAAGCCGGCTAACGTGGGGGAGTCATATAGACCGATATCACTCCTCTCGCCAGTAGTGAAGACCCTGGAGTCGGTCTTGCTCCCTTACTACACCGCTAACCTACGATTAGCCGAACATCAGCATGGATTCCGCAAAATGCATAACACTACCACCGCGCTAAACGCCTTCACCACATAGATAGGTGTCGGTCTCAACCAATCTCGCCCAAACGACAGGACCGTGCTAGTTGCGCTTGACTTGTCGAAAGCTTTTGACACTGTTAATCACGCACAACTCATTAACGACCTGGAAGATTCAAACCTTCCCCCCTGTCTAAAGCGTTGGACCGCCAACTATCTGAGTGCCCAGCAGTCATCGGTGGAATTTAGAGGCGAAAGATCAAAACCACGTATAATTAAGCAAGGGGTGCCACAGGGTGGTGTCCTATCCCCGCTTCTGTTTAATTATTACATATCGAGGCTCCCTAAGGCGTCTCGATCGTCTCCTACGCCGATGACTGCACGATCCTGGCGACTGGACCCTCCGTCGATGAGCTCTGCTCGAGAATTAATTCTTAGCTGCCAACCCTTTCCAGTTTCTTCGCTGCACGGAACCTGACATTGTCACCGACCAAATCCTCGGCCACCTTATTTACGACGTGGACAGCGCAGGCGACTGTCACACACCCCAAAATCTTAGGGGTCACATTTGATAACATGTTCAAATACGGTGCTCATGTAGCCGCGATTGCCACCAAAGTACAAAGCCGTAACAAAATCCTCAAGTCACTAGCTGGCAGTACTTGGGGTAAAGACAAAGAAACGTTACTGGCAACGTACAAGGCAATCGGCCAGGCGGTTCTGAGCTACGCGACGCCAATATCTTATATATAAATAGACAAGATGAATGCAATGTAGAACCGTTTTCTGCTAAACTATAATTCTAAGGTATACATATTATATATGTATAGATAGGAAATTTTGAGTTGTACTCTTATCCGTAAATAAAAAAAATTTTAAAAATCATTTTAATATAAAAACTTTAACATAAAAGTCACACCAAAACACATTTACTTATTCACACTATAGACACGCTGTGTGTGTGTACTTGCTTTTTGTGTACTATGCTGAATCGTGAGCATGGCCGAGGAGTTGCTTTGTAGGAAAAAATTAAGAGCCGTAGTAGTGTGAGTAGACTTGCCATGCATGTTTTTGTGTTATTCGTGTGGTCGGCTCTCACTGTGAGTGCGAAGAGTTGGTAGTGGACCAATGAAAAATAAGTATTCGCACTATAGATACTCTGTTGTTCATGCATTTTTGCTTTAGTTGTTGTTATTGTATTGATTACTGGCTACGATGCCCAGTGTCAGCTGCTCTCCTGAGAGCACGAAAAGTTGATTTGTTGGATACATTAAACAAGCAATGTAAAATATGAGCAAATATGTAAAATTCATTGCTGATACCTACAAACAGGGTTTACAAAAATAAAATAAATGATTACTCATAAAGAGTATTGAACACCGAAGAAAATTAAAGGCAAATAGAGGAAAGGAAAAGAATTGAAAGGAAGGAAAATTAAAGGAAAGAAAAGGAAAAGGAAAGGAAAGGAAGGAAAGGGAAGGGAATGGAAAGGATAGGAAAGGAAGGAAAATTAAAGGAAATAAAGGAATGGTAAGGAAATGAAAGGAAGGGAAGGGAAAGGGAATTAAAGGAAAGGTAAGAAAACGAAGGGGAAAGAAAGAAAATAAAAGGAAGGGAAGGGAAAGGAAAAGAAGTTTGAGGAAAGTAAAAAATAAAATAAGAGAGTAAAAAAAGAAATCAAGGAAAATAAAAATATGTTAGAGGAAAGGAACGACATAGAAAGGAAGAAAAAAAGGCGGATAAAACATACCTACAGCAAAAAAATAAAATAAAATAAAATAAAGTTTATTGGTTGAATTTCAACCACTGGGCGAACTCTAGTAATAATAATAATTCCCAACGGATTACCCACCATATCCCGCCCGACCGGTGCGAGGGGCGCATCCGCATAACGCGCGGATTATTCGTTCGTGCCGAGTCGTTGAAAGGCTTTGGTTTGTTAATCGTCGAGATCTAAAACTGCTCAGCTACAGAGAAAACCTCATCAGCTAAGTAAAGTAGATATAGGATAGATTATACATTAAGAAATAACTAGTTAACAGAATAAAATTTTTGTTAAAAGTTAAAATAGAAGTCAAAGAATAAAAAACAATTAGTAGCTATGAATTTAGGACAGAAAGAATTGATTTTTTTATGCTGAAAAGCGAGTCTGAAATATCAAATCTACCAGAAAGAGAGTTATAATCTTGACACAAACAGCGAAAAGGCTCATTTAACTGAAAATTGGTTCGGCACTGTTTTAAGACTAGAGGTTTAAAATGCCTTGAAGGACGAGACGGTACATTGAAGTTTCACGTCACTTAGAAGAAATGGGCTGGATAGTGAACCATTTAGCAATTTAATCATAAAAATAATTCCAAGCATTTCCCTCCGACTAGAAAGTGTGTGTAGATTAATGAGTTTTAAACGATTCGTATAGGGTGGCAGATTGTACGAGGGATCCCAATGAAAATCTCTTAAGGCAAATAGTAAAAATTGTTTTTGAACTGATTCAAGGCGATCTACATGAACCTTGTAACGCGGGTTCCAAATTATAGAACCATATGCAAGTATTGGTCTGACTAATGTAGTGAAGAGGGCTTTAGTTACATAAGGGTCGCTAAATTCTTTAGACCATCGTTTAACGAATGCTAGGACACCTCTAGCCTTATTGACTGTTGTATTAATATGGCGGTTGAAACTGAGTTTATAGTCCATAGTAACCCCCAGGTCAACAAAATCATACACTTGCTCAAGACTATAATTTTTAATTGTATAGGAAGCCGGCTGAGAAATTCCACGCGAAAAACCCATGTGTTTACATTTTTTTAAGGTTAAGTGGCATATAATTTAAATCGCACCAAGTAACTAGTGCATCTAGATCTGATTGTAGCTTATTTCTATCTTCAAATGACGCGAATGACATGAAAAGCTTTCCGTCGTCGGCATACATTAACATTTTTGAAAATTTTATTATTGTAGAAATATCATTTATAAACAACAAGAACAGAATCGGGCCAAGATGGCTTCCTTGAGGAACCCCCGAAGAGACATAAATGACATCGGATACTAAATTTTTAAACATTACTCTTTGTGTCCTGTCACTAAGGTAAGAAGAGATTCAGCGATTGAGACCCGGCTGGAAGCCCAACTGATCGAGTTTATGAATAAGTAATGAGTGACACACTTTGTCAAAAGCTTTGCTGAAATCCGTATAAATAACGTCGGTTTGCAGATTTTTTCTAAAGCCATTTGAGACATGACTGGTAAACTCAAGTAAATTCGTAACTGTGGACTTTCCCTTACTGAACCCGTGTTGGCAGTCAGCTATCAAAGTAGAGATCGGACCCGTAAGTTGATTTGTAACAATAGCTTCAAACAATTTTGGGATGGCAGAAAGCTTTGCGATGCCACGATAGTTCTCTATAGAAGACCTACTCCCGCTTTTATGCAGCGGTAGAAGAAACGATTCTTTCCACGCAGTTGGAAAAACACCACACTTTAGTGATAGATTGAACAAATTGGTAAGGGGTTGGTAAATATGGTTCGCACACTTTTTCAAGAAACATGTAGGAATCCTATCAGGACCATATTTAAAAGATTCTTTTAAGGTTTTAAGGTAAATTAGAACATCTCTGGCGCATATAATTGGTGAATTAATTGAATTTGTCCCGTGTAGCTTATAGGGATAGTTTTGAAAGTTTGAATTGGTGACAGCAGAATAGTTAGAAGTGAAAAATTGAGCAAAAAAATTTGCGATACATTGATTATCGCTAGATATAATGTCTTGATATTTCATGGCTGAGGGAAACCCTGATACTTTACGTTTAGAATTTACGAAACCATAAAATGACTTAGGATTGAGAATAATGTCTCTTTTCGTTTTAGAGATATAAGCTTTATAGCACTTTTTATTTAAATCTATGTACTTCTGACGTAGAATGGAATACAGTAGGTAATGTTTATTTAATCCGGATTTCTTATATAAATTAAATGATCGCGTTTTCCTATTTTTAAGAGCCTTAAGCTCTTTAGTAAACCAAGCTTGCGTAGGATGATCATAAGTTACTTTACGTTTAGGAATAAACTTCTCAAATAGGCAGTAAATAGTGTGATTGAAATGTGAGACGTTTAGATCGATATCACAACCAAATTCAGGCCAAGTTAATTTAGACAGTTCTTTATTTAATTTCTTGTAGTTTGCTTTGGAAAAGTTATAATCAAAGCTACTACATGAGTAGCATTGAGTGCATTGGCCATTACTTATGGTTTCGAGGACTATTTCCATAGAAGGGTGGTAAAGGTCTTCTGGTAAAACCAACGGATCACAACGATTTACAGAAAATTGGTTTATATCATTAACATACACTAAATCTAAGACTTTCCCAAACTTGTTAGCGGTAACATTTATTTGATTAAGGCAAAGATCGGAAATTCCATCTAAAAAGTCATTGAACCCCAGGTTGGACGGATTTGGAATAATGTTGCCATCAGATATGTTCCACGATATATGAGGTAAGTTAAAATCACCCAAAACAATATGGTCGCCGGGGTTAGCAGACACACATTGGAGGAGGTTGCAGGCCTGCCAAAACACCGCACTCAGAACTGCCACGAGGTGCCTCCTTATGTCTCCTGAGCACCATCTTCATAATGAGGCAAGCATGCTCGACGTCAAAGAGCACTGCGAGATGTTGACCAGACAATTCCTGTTCAACTGCCATCACCTCCGTTAGCACTATGACGAGAACCGGCATCACATTTTCTTGCCGTTTGATCCAAAGGTGCACCGGCGGGCCCTCAACCTCATCCACACGGAGTCGGTAAACTCCTTTGTCAGGTCACGACCAGTGAATGCAGTCCTACAGGCACAAGCTCCACCTGTTGCCGACGAGGAACTCGAACTTCCCAGGGAGACAAGAATCACGCTGGCCCAACTTCGTTCTGGATACTGTAACAGACTAAACTCTTCCCTATCCAGACTGAACCCTGACATGCCAAATGTCTGCCCGGCATGAGGCGTGTCTCCCCACGATACTAACCATCTGTTCATCTGCTCAACTGAGCCCACTCTTCTAACACCAATTTCACTCTGGTCCGCCCCTGTTGAAGCCGCGAGGTTTCTTGGACTTCCGTTAGAAGAGCCTGATGACAGTGTTGGATGGGGAGTGACACCCTAGGCAGGTTAAGTAGTCGTTACAACAACAACAACAACATCTCGCCGACCATGTTACCAATTGGGTGGTGTCGCCAAACACCGAAGATTTTGAAGGTTTCGGTAACACTACCGCGGAAACGAGTATACGTACCATGCCGAATGACACCAACACAACTGCCGTCACAATCACCGATGAAAATGCCGATCCCGTAGAAAATACCACCATACTCACGAATGCCGCCGCTGCTTGCAAAAATATAACCGACGCCCAATCCAGTGCCAATCAGGCAGTTGCTGTCCCCGCCGCCGGAACATTTGCCGTAAACAACCACCATGCCGCTACAACCTCAGCCGACAACACAGGTAAAATCGAGTCATATCGTAATGGGCTAGGCCCCACCCAGCTAGAGCAGGAGATGGAGCACTGGCGGCGAAAAAAATAATTGCTTGAACTCAAAAATAGGGTTAAGCTGTTGGAAGGGCCGATTTGTCCCCGGGGAATAGCGTACGCAAGGTAGATTTTTGCGATATCGAGCACGCCTTACCGAAATTCCAAGGAGAAGGCGGCACGCTGACGATTATTGACTTTGAGGAAATTATGAAATCAGTGGAAGCTGATAGCCGTTTCAAACTTACCGCAAAGCTATTCCTCGAAACTACATGCGCGCTGAGCTATGAGGCATTAAAGTTGGCATTACTGGAGCAGTTTACCTTCGTAATGGGCAAGCATGACATTTATAAGAGGTTATCGGAAAGGCGCTGGGACAGGCGCAACGAAAGTCTCCACTACTACAGGGTGGCTAATGAAAGCCGCTACCAAAAAAAAATTAAATAACTTTTTTTCTATTCAATGAATCTGGTTAATTTTTTTTTTATTTTGCAGATTGACTTTTACATTTAACAAAAATGGATAACTGGGACACTGAAACAAGAATTTGGATTGTCCGCCGCTATCACGCACTGGAGTCCGTAGTTTCGGTTCAAAGAGAGTATAGGCGCACGTTTGGCGGCAATCCTCCGAGCAGATGGACCATAATAAGACTTGTAAACAACTTTGCTGAGCATGGGACAATCAACAGAAGACCTTACCATCGAAACCCTTCAGTTCGAACGGAGGAAACAATCGCTGCTGTAGCTGCTGCCATACAAAACAATCCACGTGTTTCGACAAGAAGCTTATCTGCTCAAATGGGTGTAAGCAGACAGTCATTACAGTCAATTATGCACAAAGATTTGGACTTATTCCCATATAAAATTCAAATGGCCAACAAACTGAACGCTGCAGACTTGCCGATTCGCTTGGAATTATGCCAGAAGATGCTTCAAATGGTGGAAGAGGATGGAAACATGTTGAACTGTCTTTTCATGTCTGACGAGGCCCATTTCGATTTAAACGGCAACATAAACAAACAAAATTGTCGAATATGGAGTGCTTCCAACCCACAGATACTCCATGAGACGGAATTGCATCCACTTCGTGTCACAGTGTGGTGTGCAGTTTCATCACGCTGCATTGTCGGGCCCTACTTCTTCGAAGAAAACGGTCACACCGTTACGGTTACTGGAGACCGTTACTTGAGCATGTTGAGAGAGTTTTTCTATCCAGAATTACGCCGAATGAGAATTTCTTTCAACTCTGTGTGGTTTCAGCAAGATGGTGCAGCTCCTCATATAGCCCAACCTGTTATGACAGAATTGCGACGAAAATTTCCCAATAAGCTGATATCCAGAAACTCCACATTCCGTTGGCCACCCAGGTCGCCTGACCTTACTGCACCTGACTTTTTCTTGTGGGGTTATTGCAAACAGGAAGTCTTCAAAGCAAAACCAACAAATTTGAATGAACTAAGGCAATCCATTCATCGACGAGCAGGGGGGGCATTTAAATTCCATTATTTTTAAAACTAATTAAGCTATATTTAATAAAATTTAATGAGCTTTAACATGAATAAAAGAAAAATGAATTCCATACACTGAAAAAAAAATTATTTGAGTTTCTTAATGTAGCAAAATTCATCAGCCACCTTGGCAGGCCTTGGCAAAAAGGGGCATGGTAGACGAGAAGGAAGTCATCGATTTCATTTTGGACGGCATAAGCAACCAATTAACTAATGTACACATTTTGATGGGGGCCCGCACACTTGCGGAATTAAAAAGCCTAGTGAATAGAACAAGGCACCACCACCACCGTAGCAAAGCAAACAACAAACGGGCAGCAAACCAAAAACGAAACAGCAGTAAAGGAGATGCCTCTATGCTACAACTGCTCGCAGAGGGGGCACATCAAGCCAAACTGCCCCTATCCGATACGACCAAATGCCTCTTGCTTTCGTTGCTGGAAGACTGGACAGGACGACCGTTCATGCCCTAACCCAAAAAAAATTTTGAAACCGCTACCGATCAGGACTGTTAATGCTGTGGATGCCGAGGAAATAGTGGGATTTGAGAATTTAGACATAGTAAGTATTGCTTTCGACACAAACTCGGGAGGAAGTGTAGTGATTCATAGTGTTCTTTCTTTATTTGACACCGGTAGTCCGGCTAGCTTTGTGAGGAGATCCTACATCCCTCGTGCAAACACCCCCCTTGAAAAACCAACGCGGAATTATATTGGCATTGGAGGAAAAGATTTAAACATAATAAATACAATAAATTGCTTTGTAAACTTCAAGAATAAGATTGCCAAAATAAAACTTAACGTTCTAAATGACGAGGATATGTCTACCCTATTATTGTTAGGCCATGACTTTTTAAAAGATAACAAAATGTTTCTAACAAAACTGAAATTTAGATACACCATAGACGAGCTAAGATCAATCAATAATTCCATGGAACACTACACTTCCCCGCCGGGTCGATTAACCTTTATTGTCAATGGGTTTGACCTCTCGAGGGGCCTTAAGGAAGATGCAAGCCATATCGTCCATATCAGTGAGGCGAGTCAGAACGTAGCCGAGGGCTTTGAAGAGACTAGCCCACCCGATACCCCATATATCATTATTCCCGATAAATATAGTACAAAAGATAAGGTTAAAACCAATGCCTTAGCCGCTGACGTACAACTTATCTGCACTAACGATGATATTCCGACGAACAACTTATAACCCCTGCGGGTTAGGGGTTTAGAATATGCCCGAGGTAGGCATACCGGTCGTAAGAGGCGACTAATATGCACAAAGGTAATGACGTGCAACTCGATGGTTGATCTACGGAAATGATGCCTCTCACCTCTCATTACCCATCTTATCCTTCCTTACGGAAGGAGGGGTGAAATGACCTAGAAGGTTCCACTGGTCATACCAAATCGCTACCACGACAGTCGGGCAGTACCGCAAGAGAGTACCGGAGCGTAACGGATTCATATCCGGCCAAGGACTGTCAGTTCGACAGCACTCCCCAAAACCTTCGGGGAGTGTTTTTGTCGTTACAACAACAACAACGAACAACTTATCAGGCCTGACGATGATATTCGCAATACCCAAACTAATAAGATTGGTAGTTATACAAATTCCGTAAACAAATATTCCGACACTGAAGTTAACGCTGACATTTCCGACTTAGACGCGAGGGCGCGAGCTTTAGGCGATAGGGATGACGTAGACCTTAAACGTAATGGCGCAAGAGCCGACGGTATATATAGTAGGGAGATAACTAACAGTGATATCACCAGCGACAAGAACCAAAGACTAACGGGAAGGACTTCAGAAGTGCCAGATATTTTTAATATCGACGTTGGGAGGAGGAAAATCGAAATAGATATTGATCCCACTCTAGGAACACAACCCACGGTAGAATTAAGGAAAATGGTCTCCGAATCCTACACCGATTCGCAAGTAGAGATAGAGCCATACGAATATATATATATATAATTATACGCCCCAGTAACTCACCGTACGCACCTTATTGAGCACTAAGTTTCTGCATAACAACTTTTGATGTATCGTCTCTTTTGACTGTTTACGTACACTGTTCTGCTAGGTTTAGCCTAAAGCTAGCCGAAAATAAATTTTTTTTAAAAAAAAGGGGAGCTATTTTTTGGGCTAGGGTTTTTCTGGAGCACTTTATTTAGCACTAAATTTCTGCATAACAACTTTTGATGTATCCTCTCTTTTGACTGTTTACGTATACTGCTCTGCTAGGTTTAGCCTAAAGCTAGCAGAACATCAATTTGTTTTTTAAAAAAAACGGGGAGCTATTTTTTTGGGGTAGGGTTTTTCTGGAGCACTTTATTGAGCACTAAATTTCTGTATAACAACTTTTGATGTATCGTCTCTTTTGACTGTTTACGTATACTGCTCTGCTAGGTTTAGCCTAAAGCTAGCAGAACATCAATTTTTTTTCTTAAAAAAAAGGGGAGCTGTTTTTTTGGGGTAGGGTTTTTCTGGAGCACTTTATTGAGCACTAAATTTCTGCATAACAACTTTTGATGTATCGTCTCTTTTGACTGTTTATGTATACTGCTCTGCTAGGTTTAGCCTAAAGCTAGCAGAACATCAATTTTTTTTTAAAAAAAGGGGAGCTATTTTTTTGGGGTAGGGTTTTTCTGGAGCACTTTATTGAGCACTAAATTTCTGCATAACAACTTTTGATGTATCGTCTCTTTTGACTGTTTACGTATACTGCTCTGCTAGGGTTAGCCTAAAGCTAGCAGAACATCAGTTTTTTTTTTAAAAAAGGGGAGCTATTTTTTTGCGGTAGGGTTTTTCTGGAGCACTTTATTGAGCACTAAATTTCTGCATAACAACTTTTGATGTATCGTCTCTTTTGACTGTTTACGTATACTGCTCTGCTAGGTTTAGCCTAAAGCTAGCAGAACATACATTTTTTTTTTAAAAAAAGGGGAGCTATTTTTTTGGGGTAGGGGTTTTCTGGAGCACTTTATTGAGCACTAAATTTCTGCATAACAACTTTTGATGTATCGTCTCTTTTGACTGTTTACGTATACTGCTCTGCTAGGTTTAGCCTAAAGCTAGCAGAACATCAATTTTTTTTTAAAAAAAGGGGAGCTATTTTTTTGGGCTAGGGTTTTTCTGGAGCACTTTATTTAGCACTAAATTTCTGCATAACAACTTTTGATGTATCGTCTCTTTTGACTCTTTACGTATACTGCTCTGCTAGGTTTAGCCTAAAGCTAGCAGAACATCAATTTTTTTTTTTTTAAACGGGAGCTATTTTTTTGGGGTAGGGTTTTTCTGGAGCACTTTATTGAGCACTAAATTTCTGCATGACAACTTTTGATGTATCGTCTCTTTTGACTGTTT
The DNA here is from genome assembly GCA_949987695.1 of Merzomyia westermanni. Classification (NCBI taxonomy): domain Eukaryota; kingdom Metazoa; phylum Arthropoda; class Insecta; order Diptera; family Tephritidae; genus Merzomyia; species Merzomyia westermanni. Next base: position 79,404,281 of record OX465289.1, read on the forward strand.
ATGTATACTGCTCTGCTAGGTTTAGCCTAAAGCTAGCAGAACATCAATTTTTTTTTAAAAAAAGGGGAGCTATTTTTTTGGGGTAGGGTTTTTCTGGAGCACTTTATTGAGCACTAAATTTCTGCATAACAACTTTTGATGTATCGTCTCTTTTGACTGTTTACGTATACTGCTCTGCTAGGTTTAGCCTAAAGCTAGCAGAACATCAATTTGTTTTTTAAAAAAAAACGGGGAGCTATTTTTTTGGGGTAGGGTTTTTCTGGAGCACTTTATTGAGCACTAAATTTCTGCATAACAACTTTTGATGTACCGTCTCTGTTGACTGTTTACGTATACTGCTCTGCTAGGTTTAGTCTAAAGCTAGCAGAACATCAATTTTTTTTTTTAAAAAAAAGGGGAGCTGTTTTTTTGGGGTAGGGTTTTTCTGGAGCACTTAATTGAGCACTAAATTTCTGCATAACAACTTTTGATGTATCGTCTCTTTTGACTGTTTACGTATACTGCTCTGCTAGGTTTAGCCTAAAGCTAGCAGAACATCAATTTTTTTTTTTTTAAACGGGAGCTATTTTTTTGGGGTAGGGTTTTTCTGGAGCACTTTATTGAGCACTAAATTTCTGCATAACAACTTTTGATGTATCGTCTCTTTTGACTGTTTATGTATACTGCTCTGCTAGGTTTAGCCTAAAGCTAGCAGAACATCAATTTTTTTTTAAAAAAAGGGGAGCTATTTTTTTGGGGTAGGGTTTTTCTGGAGCACTTTATTGAGCACTAAATTTCTGCATAACAACTTTTGATGTATCGTCTCTTTTGACTGTTTACGTATACTGCTCTGCTAGGTTTAGCCTAAAGCTAGCAGAACATCAATTTGTTTTTTAAAAAAAACGGGGAGCTATTTTTTTGGGGTAGGGTTTTTCTGGAGCACTTTATTGAGCACTAAATTTCTGCATAACAACTTTTGATGTATCGTCTCTTTTGACTGTTTATGTATACTGCTCTGCTAGGTTTAGCCTAAAGCTAGCAGAACATCAATTTTTTTTTAAAAAAAAGGGGAGCTATTTTTTTGGGGTAGGGTTTTTCTGGAGCACTTTATTGAGCACTAAATTTCTGCATAACAACTTTTGATGTATCGTCTCTTTTGACTGTTTATGTATACTGCTCTGCTAGGGTTAGCCTAAAGCTAGCAGAACATCAGTTTTTTTTTTAAAAAAGGGGAGCTATTTTTTTGCGGTAGGGTTTTTCTGGAGCACTTTATTGAGCACTAAATTTCTGCATAACAACTTTTGATGTATCGTCTCTTTTGACTGTTTACGTATACTGCTCTGCTAGGTTTAGCCTAAAGCTAGCAGAACATACATTTTTTTTTTAAAATAAGGGGAGCTATTTTTTTGGGGTAGGGGTTTTCTGGAGCACTTTATTGAGCACTAAATTTCTGCATAACAACTTTTGATGTATCGTCTCTTTTGACTGTTTACGTATACTGCTCTGCTAGGTTTAGCCTAAAGCTAGCAGAACATCAATTTTTTTTTAAAAAAAGGGGAGCTATTTTTTTGGGCTAGGGTTTTTCTGGAGCACTTTATTTAGCACTAAATTTCTGCATAACAACTTTTGATGTATCGTCTCTTTTGACTCTTTACGTATACTGCTCTGCTAGGTTTAGCCTAAAGCTAGCAGAACATCAATTTTTTTTTTTTTAAACGGGAGCTATTTTTTTGGGGTAGGGTTTTTCTGGAGCACTTTATTGAGCACTAAATTTCTGCATAACAACTTTTGATGTATCGTCTCTTTTGACTGTTTATGTATACTGCTCTGCTAGGTTTAGCCTAAAGCTAGCAGAACATCAATTTTTTTTTAAAAAAAGGGGAGCTATTTTTTTGGGGTAGGGTTTTTCTGGAGCACTTTATTGAGCACTAAATTTCTGCATAACAACTTTTGATGTATCGTCTCTTTTGACTGTTTACGTATACTGCTCTGCTAGGTTTAGCCTAAAGCTAGCAGAACATCAATTTGTTTTTTAAAAAAAACGGGGAGCTATTTTTTTGGGGTAGGGTTTTTCTGGAGCACTTTATTGAGCACTAAATTTCTGCATAACAACTTTTGATGTACCGTCTCTGTTGACTGTTTACGTATACTGCTCTGCTAGGTTTAGTCTAAAGCTAGCAGAACATCAATTTTTTTTTTTAAAAAAAAGGGGAGCTGTTTTTTTGGGGTAGGGTTTTTCTGGAGCACTTTATTGAGCACTAAATTTCTGCATAACAACTTTTGATGTATCGTCTCTTTTGACTGTTTACGTATACTGCTCTGCTAGGTTTAGCCTAAAGCTAGCAGAACATCAATTTTTTTTTTTTTAAACGGGAGCTATTTTTTTGGGGTAGGGTTTTTCTGGAGCACTTTATTGAGCACTAAATTTCTGCATAACAACTTTTGATGTATCGTCTCTTTTGACTGTTTATGTATACTGCTCTGCTAGGTTTAGCCTAAAGCTAGCAGAACATCAATTTTTTTTTTAAAAAAAGGGGAGCTATTTTTTTGGGGTAGGGTTTTTCTGGAGCACTTTATTGAGCACTAAATTTCTGCATAACAACTTTTGATGTATCGTCTCTTTTGACTGTTTACGTATACTGCTCTGCTAGGTTTAGCCTAAAGCTAGCAGAACATCAATTTGTTTTTTAAAAAAAACGGGGAGCTATTTTTTTGGGGTAGGGTTTTTCTGGAGCACTTTATTGAGCACTAAATTTCTGCATAACAACTTTTGATGTATCGTCTCTTTTGACTGTTTATGTATACTGCTCTGCTAGGTTTAGCCTAAAGCTAGCAGAACATCAATTTTTTTTTAAAAAAAGGGGAGCTATTTTTTTGGGGTAGGGTTTTTCTGGAGCACTTTATTGAGCACTAAATTTCTGCATAACAACTTTTGATGTATCGTCTCTTTTGACTGTTTATGTATACTGCTCTGCTAGGTTTAGCCTAAAGCTAGCAGAACATCAATTTTTTTTTAAAAAAAGGGGAGCTATTTTTTTGGGGTAGGGTTTTTCTGGAGCACTTTATTGAGCACTAAATTTCTGCATAACAACTTTTGATGTATCGTCTCTTTTGACTGTTTACGTATACTGCTCTGCTAGGTTTAGCCTAAAGCTAGCAGAACATCAATTTGTTTTTTAAAAAAAACGGGGAGCTATTTTTTTGGGGTAGGGTTTTTCTGGAGCACTTTATTGAGCACTAAATTTCTGCATAACAACTTTTGATGTACCGTCTCTGTTGACTGTTTACGTATACTGCTCTGCTAGGTTTAGTCTAAAGCTAGCAGAACATCAATTTTTTTTTTTAAAAAAAAGGGGAGCTGTTTTTTTGGGGTAGGGTTTTTCTGGAGCACTTTATTGAGCACTAAATTTCTGCATAACAACTTTTGATGTATCGTCTCTTTTGACTGTTTACGTATACTGCTCTGCTAGGTTTAGCCTAAAGCTAGCAGAACATAAATTTTTTTTTTAAAAAAAGGGGAGCTATTTTTTTGGGGTAGGGGTTTTCTGGAGCACTTTATTGAGCACTAAATTTCTGCATAACAACTTTTGATGTATCGTCTCTTTTGACTGTTTACGTATACTGCTCTGCTAGGTTTAGCCTAAAGCTAGCAGAACATCAATTTTTTTTTTTTTTAAACGGGAGCTATTTTTTTGGGGTAGGGTTTTTCTGGAGCACTTTATTTAGCACTAAATTTCTGCATAACAACTTTTGATGTATCGTCTCTTTTGACTGTTTACGTATACTGCTCTGCTAGGGTTAGCCTAAAGCTAGCAGAACATCAGTATTTTTTTTTAAAAAAAGGGGAGCTATTTTTTTGCGGTAGGGTTTTTCTGGAGCACTTTATTGAGCACTAAATTTCTGCATAACAACTTTTGATGTATCGTCTCTTTTGACTGTTTACGTATACTGCTCTGCTAGGGTTAGCCTAAAGCTAGCAGAACATCAGTTTTTCTTTTTAAAAAAAGGGGAGCTATTTTTTTGGGCTAGGGTTTTTCTGGAGCACTTTATTTAGCACTAAATTTCTGCATAACAACTTTTGATGTATCGTCTCTTTTGACTCTTTACGTATACTGCTCTGCTAGGTTTAGCCTAAAGCTAGCAGAACATCAATTTTTTTTTTTTTAAAACGGGAGCTATTTTTTTGGGGTAGGGTTTTTCTGGAGCACTTTATTTAGCACTAAATTTCTGCATAACAACTTTTGATGTATCGTCTCTTTTGACTGTTTACGTATACTGCTCTGCTAGGGTTAGCCTAAAGCTAGCAGAACATCAGTTTTTTTTTTTAAAAAAAGGGGAGCTATTTTTTTGCGGTAGGGTTTTTCTGGAGCACTTTATTGAGCACTAAATTTCTGCATAACAACTTTTGATGTATCGTCTCTTTTGACTGTTTATGTATACTGCTCTGCTAGATTTAGCCTAAAGCTAGCAGAACATCAATTTTTTTTTAAAAAAAGGGGAGCTATTTTTTTGGGGTAGGGTTTTTCTGGAGCACTTTATTGAGCACTAAATTTCTGCATAACAACTTTTGATGTATCGTCTCTTTTGACTGTTTACGTATACTGCTCTGCTAGGTTTAGCCTAAAGCTAGCAGAACATCAATTTTTTTTAAAAAAAAGGGGAGCTATTTTTTTGGGGTAGGGTTTTTCTGGAGCACTTTATTGAGCAGTAAATTTCTGCATAACAACTTTTGATGTATCGTCTCTTTTGACTGTTTACGTATACTGCTCTGCTGGGTTTAGCTAAAGCTAGCAGAACATCAATTTTTTTTTTAAAAAAGGGGAGCTATTTTTTTGGGCTAGGGTTTTTCTGGAGCACTTTATTGAGCACTAAATTTCTGCATAACAACTTTTGATGTGTCGTCTCTTTTGACTGTTTACGTATACTGCTCTGCTAGGTTTAGCCTAAAGCTAGCAGAACATCAATTTTTTTTTTTTAAACGGGAGCTATTTTTTTGGGGTAGGCTTTTTCTGGAGCACTTTATTGAGCACTAAATTTCTGCATAACAACTTTTGATGTATCGTCTCTTTTGACTGTTTACGTATACTGCTCTGCTAGGTTTAGCCTAAAGCTAGCACAACATCAATTTTCTTTTTTTTTAAAAAGGGGAGCTATGTTTTTGGCGTAGGGTTTTTCTGGAGCACCTTATTGAGCACTAAATTTCTGCATAACAACTTTTGATGTAGCGTCTCTTTTGACTGTTTACGTATACTGCTCTGCTAGGTTTAGCCTAAAGCTAGCAGAACATCAATTTTTTAAAAAAAAAAAAAGGGGAGCTATTTTTTTGGGGTAGGGTTTTTCTGGAGCACCTTATTGAGCACTAAATTTCTGCATAACAACTTTTGATGTATCGTCTCTTTTGACTGTTTACGTATACTGCTCTGCTAGGTTTAGCCTAAAGCTAGCAGAACATCAATTTTTTTTTTAAAAAAAGGGAATGGGGTAGGGTTTTTCTGGAGCACTTTATTGAGCAGTAAATTTCTGCATAACAACTTTTGATGTATCGTCTCTTTTGACTGTTTACGTATACTGCTCTGCTGGGTTTAGCTAAAGCTAGCAGAAGATCAATTTTTTTTTTAAAAAAGGGCAGCTATTTTTTTGGGGTAGGGTTTTTCTGGAGCACTTTATTGAGCACTAAATTTCTGCATAACAACTTTTAATGTATCGTCTCTTTTGACTGTTTACGTATACTGCTCTGCTAGGGTTAGCCTAAAGCTAGCAGAACATCGGTTTTTTTTTTTTAAAAAAGGGGAGCTATTTTTTTGCGGTAGGGTTTTTCTGGAGCACTTTATTGAGCACTAAATTTCTGCATAACAACTTTTGATGTAGCGTCTCTTTTGACTGTTTACGTATACTGCTCTGCTAGGTTTAGCCTAAAGCTAGCAGAACATCAATTTTTTAAAAAAAAAAAAAGGGGAGCTATTTTTTTGGGGTAGTTTTTTTCTGGAGCACCTTATTGAGCACTAAATTTCTGCATAAACAGTCAAAAGAGACGATACATCAAAAGTTGTTATGCAGAAATTTAGTGCTCAATAAAGTGCTCCAGAAAAACCCTAGCCCAAAAAAATAGCTCCCCTTTTTTAAAAAAAAAATTGATGTTCTGCTAGCTTTAGCTAAACCCAGCAGAGCAGTATACGTAAACAGTCAAAAGAGACGATACATCAAAAGTTGTTATGCAGAAATTTACTGCTCAATAAAGTGCTCCAGAAAAACCCTACCCCAAAAAAATAGCTCCCCTTTTTTTTAAAAAAAATTGATGTTCTGCTAGCTTTAGGCTAAACCTAGCAGAGCAGTATACGTAAACAGTCAAAAGAGACGATACATCAAAAGTTGTTATGCAGAAATTTAGTGCTCAATAAAGTGCTCCAGAAAAACCCTACCCCAAAAAAATAGCTCCCCTTTTTTTAAAAAAAAATTGATGTTCTGCTAGCTTTAGGCTAAATCTAGCAGAGCAGTATACATAAACAGTCAAAAGAGCCGATACATCAAAAGTTGTTATGCAGAAATTTAGTGCTCAATAAAGTGCTCCAGAAAAACCGTACCCCAAAAAAATAGGTCCCCTTTTTTTAAAAAAAAAAACTGATGTTCTGCTAGCTTTAGGCTAACCCTAGCAGAGCAGTATACGTAAACAGTCAAAAGAGACGATACATCAAAAGTGGTTATGCAGAAATTTAGTGCTAAATAAAGTGCTCCAGAAAAACCCTACCCCAAAAAAATAGCTCCCATTTAAAAAAAAAAAAAATTGATGTTCTGCTAGCTTTAGGCTAAACCTAGCAGAGCAGTATACGTAAAGAGTCAAAAGAGACGATACATCAAAAGTTGTTATGCAGAAATTTAGTGCTAAATAAAGTGCTCCAGAAAAACCCTAGCCCAAAAAAATAGCTCCCCTTTTTTTAAAAAAAAAAACTGATGTTCTGCTAGCTTTAGGCTAACCCTAGCAGAGCAGTATACGTAAACAGTCAAAAGAGACGATACATCAAAAGTTGTTATGCAGAAATTTAGTGCTCAATAAAGTGCTCCAGAAAAACCCTACCGCAAAAAAATAGCTCCCCTTTTTTTAAAAAAAAAACTGATGTTCTGCTAGCTTTAGGCTAACCCTAGCAGAGCAGTATACGTAAACAGTCAAAAGAGACGATACATCAAAAGTTGTTATGCAGAAATTTAGTGCTAAATAAAGTGCTCCAGAAAAACCCTACCCCAAAAAAATAGCTCCCGTTTTAAAAAAAAAAAATTTATGTTCTGCTAGCTTTAGGCTAAACCTAGCAGAGCAGTATACGTAAACAGTCAAAAGAGACGATACATCAAAAGTTGTTATGCAGAAATTTAGTGCTCAATAAAGTGCTCCAGAAAACCCCTACCCCAAAAAAATAGCTCCCCTTTTTTTAAAAAAAAAATGTATGTTCTGCTAGCTTTAGGCTAAACCTAGCAGAGCAGTATACGTAAACAGTCAAAAGAGACGATACATCAAAAGTTGTTATGCAGAAATTTAGTGCTCAATAAAGTGCTCCAGAAAAACCCTACCGCAAAAAAATAGCTCCCCTTTTTTTAAAAAAAAAAACTGATGTTCTGCTAGCTTTAGGCTAACCCTAGCAGAGCAGTATACGTAAACAGTCAAAAGAGACGATACATCAAAAGTTGTTATGCAGAAATTTAGTGCTCAATAAAGTGCTCCAGAAAAACCCTACCCCAAAAAAATAGCTCCCCTTTTTTTAAAAAAAAATTGATGTTCTGCTAGCTTTAGGCTAAACCTAGCAGAGCAGTATACATAAACAGTCAAAAGAGACGATACATCAAAAGTTGTTATGCAGAAATTTAGTGCTCAATAAAGTGCTCCAGAAAAACCCTACCCCAAAAAAACAGCTCCCCTTTTTTTTAAAAAAAAAAATTGATGTTCTGCTAGCTTTAGGCTAAACCTAGCAGAGCAGTATACGTAAACAGTCAACAGAGACGATACATCAAAAGTTGTTATGCAGAAATTTAGTGCTCAATAAAGTGCTCCAGAAAAACCCTACCCCAAAAAAATAGCTCCCCGTTTTTTTTAAAAAACAAATTGATGTTCTGCTAGCTTTAGGCTAAACCTAGCAGAGCAGTATACGTAAACAGTCAAAAGAGACGATACATCAAAAGTTGTTATGCAGAAATTTAGTGCTAAATAAAGTGCTCCAGAAAAACCCTAGCCCAAAAAAATAGCTCCCCTTTTTTTTTTTAAAAAAAATTGATGTTCTGCTAGCTTTAGGCTAAACCAAGCAGAGCAGTATACGTAAACAGTCAACAGAGACGGTACATCAAAAGTTGTTATGCAAAAATTTAGTGCTCAATAAAGTGCTCCAGAAAAACCCTACCCCAAAAAAATAGCTGCCCTTTTTTTAAAAAAAAATTGATGTTCTGCTAGCTTTAGGCTAAACCTAGCAGAGCAGTATACATAAACAGTCAAAAGAGACGATACATCAAAAGTTGTTATGCAGAAATTTAGTGCTCAATAAAGTGCTCCAGAAAAACCCTACCCCAAAAAAATAGCTCCCGTTTAAAAAAAAAAAAAATTGATGTTCTGCTAGCTTTAGGCTAAACCTAGCAGAGCAGTATACGTAAAGAGTCAAAAGAGACGATACATCAAAAGTTGTTATGCAGAAATTTAGCGCTCAATAAAGTGCTCCAGAAAAACCCTACCCCAAAAAAATAGCTCCCCTTTTTTTTAAAAAAAATTGATGTTCTGCTAGCTTTAGGCTAAACCTAGCAGAGCAGTATACGTAAAGAGTCAAAAGAGACGATACATCAAAAGTTGTTATGCAGAAATTTAGTGCTCAATAAAGTGCTCCAGAAAAACCCTACCCCAAAAAAATAGCTCCCCTTTTTTTTAAAAAAAATTGATGTTCTGCTAGCTTTAGGCTAAACCTAGCAGAGCAGTATACGTAAACAGTCAAAAGAGACGATACATCAAAAGTTGTTATGCAGAAATTTAGTGCTCAATAAGGTGCTCCAGAAAAACCCTACCCCAAAAAAATAGCTCCCCTTTTTTTTTTAAAAAAATTGATGTTCTGCTAGCTTTAGGCTAAACCTAGCAGAGCAGTATACGTAAAGAGTCAAAAGAGACTATACATCAAAAGTTGTTATGCAGAAATTTAGTGCTCAATAAAGTGCTCCAGAAAAACCCTACCCCAAAAAAATAGCTCCCCTTTTTTTTAAAAAAAATTGATGTTCTGCTAGCTTTAGGCTAAACCTAGCAGAGCAGTATACGTAAACAGTCAAAAGAGACGATACATCAAAAGTTGTTATGCAGAAATTTAGTGCTAAATAAAGTGCTCCAGAAAAACCCTAGCCCAAAAAAATAGCTCCCGTTTTAAAAAAAAAAAATTGATGTTCTGCTAGCTTTAGGCTAAACCTAGCAGAGCAGTATACGTAAAGAGTCAAAAGAGACGATACATCAAAAGTTGTTATGCAGAAATTTAGTGCTAAATAAATTGCTCCAGAAAAACCCTAGCCCAAAAAAATAGCTCCCCTTTTTTTAAAAAAAAATTGATGTTCTGCTAGCTTTAGGCTAAACCTAGCAGAGCAGTATACGTAAACAGTCAAAAGAGACGATACATCAAAAGTTGTTATGCAGAAATTTAGTGCTCAATAAAGTGCTCCAGAAAACCCCTACCCCAAAAAAATAGCTCCCCTTTTTTTAAAAAAAAAATTTATGTTCTGCTAGCTTTAGGCTAAACCTAGCAGAGCAGTATACGTAAACAGTCAAAAGAGACGATACATCAAAAGTTGTTATGCAGAAATTTAGTGCTCAATAAAGTGCTCCAGAAAAACCCTACCGCAAAAAAATAGCTCCCCTTTTTTAAAAAAAAAAAACTGATGTTCTGCTAGCTTTAGGCTAACCCTAACAGAGCAGTATACGTAAACAGTCAAAAGAGACGATACATCAAAAGTTGTTATGCAGAAATTTAGTGCTCAATAAAGTGCTCCAGAAAAACCGTACCCCAAAAAAATAGCTCCCCTTTTTTTAAAAAAAAATTTATGTTCTGCTAGCTTTAGGCTAAACCTAGCAGAGCAGTATACATAAACAGTCAAAAGAGACGATACATCAAAAGTTGTTATGCAGAAATTTAGTGCTCAATAAAGTGCTCCAGAAAAACCCTACCCCAAAAAAACAGCTCCCCTTTTTTTTAAAAAAAAAATTGATGTTCTGCTAGCTTTAGGCTAAACCTAGCAGAGCCGTATACGTAAACAGTCAACAGAGACGGTACATCAAAAGTTGTTATACGGAAATTTAGTGCTCAATAAAGTGCTCCAGAAAAACCCTACCCCAAAAAAATAGCTCCCCGTTTTTTTTAAAAAACAAATTGATGTTCTGCTAGCTTTAGGCTAAACCTAGCAGAGCAGTATACGTAAACAGTCAAAAGAGACGATACATCAAAAGTTGTTATGCAGAAATTTAGTGCTAAATAAAGTGCTCCAGAAAAACCCTAGCCCAAAAAAATAGCTCCCCTTTTTTTAAAAAAAAATTTATGTTCGGCTAGCTTTAGGCTAAACCTAGCAGAACAGTATACGTAAACAGTCAAAAGAGACGATACATCAAAAGTTGTTATGCAGAAACTTAGTGCTCAATAAGGTGCTCCAGAAAAACCCTACCCCAAAAAAATAGCTCCCGTTTTTTAAAAAAAAAAATTTATGTTCTGCTAGCTTTAGGCTAAACCTAGCAGAGCAGTATACGTAAAGAGTCAAAAGAGACGACACATCAAAAGTAGTTATGCAGAAATTTAGTGCTCAATAAGGTGCCCCAGAAAAACCCTACCCCAAAAAATAGCTTCCCTTTTTTTAAAAAAAAATTGATGTTCTGCTAGCTTTAGGCTAAACCTAGCAGAGCAGTATACGTAAACAGTCAAAAGAGACGATACATCAAAAGTTGTTATGCAGAAGTTTAGTGCTCAATAAGGTGCTCCAGAAAAACCCTACCCCAAAAAAATAGCTCCCCTTTTTTTAAAAAAAAATTGATGTTCTGCTAGCTTTAGGCTAAACCTAGCAGAGCAGTATACATAAACAGTCAAAAGAGACGATACATCAAAAGTTGTTATGCAGAAATTTAGTGCTCCAGAAAAACCCTACCCCAAAAAAATAGCTCCCGTTTAAAAAAAAAAAAAATTGATGTTCTGCTAGCTTTAGGCTAAACCTAGCAGAGCAGTATACGTAAAGAGTCAAAAGAGACGATACATCAAAAGTTGTTATGCAGAAATTTAGTGCTAAATAAAGTGCTCCAGAAAAACCCTAGCCCAAAAAAATAGCTCCCCTTTTTTTAAAAAAAAATTGATGTTCTGCTAGCTTTAGGCTAAACCTAGCAGAGCAGTATACGTAAACAGTCAAAAGAGACGATACATCAAAAGTTGTTATGCAGAAATTTAGTGCTCAATAAAGTGCTCCAGAAAAACCCTACCCCAAAAAAACAGCTCCCCTTTTTTTTAAAAAAAAAAATTGATGTTCTGCTAGCTTTAGGCTAAACCTAGCAGAGCAGTATACGTAAACAGTCAACAGAGACGGTACATCAAAAGTTGTTATACAGAAATTTAGTGCTCAATAAAGTGCTCCAGAAAAACCCTACCCCAAAAAAATAGCTCCCCGTTTTTTTTAAAAAACAAATTGATGTTCTGCTAGCTTTAGGCTAAACCTAGCAGAGCAGTATACGTAAACAGTCAAAAGAGACAATACATCAAAAGTTGTTATGCAGAAATTTAGTGCTCAATAAAGTGCTCCAGAAAAACCCTACCCCAAAAAAATAGCTCTTCTCTTTTTAAAAAAAAATTGATGTTCTGCTAGCTTTAGGCTAAACCTAGCAGAGCAGTATACGTAAACAGTCAAAAGAGACGATACATCAAAAGTTGTTATGCAGAAATTTAGTGCTCAATAAGGTGCTCCAGAAAAACCCTACGCCAAAAACATAGCTCCTCTTTTTAAAAAAAAAAAAATTGATGTTCTGCTTTAGGCTAAACCTAGCAGAGCAGTATACGTAAACAATCAAAAGAGACGATACATCAAAAGTTGTTATGCAGAAATTTAGTGCTCAATAAGGTGCTCCAGAAAAACCCTACCCCAAAAAAATAGCTCTCCTTTTTTTAAAAAAAAATTGATGTTCTGCTAGCTTTAGGCTAAACCTAGCAGAGCAGTATACGTAAAGAGTCAAAAGAGACGATACATCAAAAGTAGTTATGCAGAAATTTAGTGCTCAATAAGGTGCCCCAGAAAAACCCTACCCCAAAAAATAGCTTCCCTTTTTTTAAAAAAAAATTGATGTTCTGCTAGCTTTAGGCTAAACCTAGCAGAGCAGTATACGTAAACAGTCAAAAGAGACGATACATCAAAAGTTGTTATGCAGAAGTTTAGTGCTCAATAAGGTGCTCCAGAAAAACCCTACCCCAAAAAAATAGCTCCCCTTTTTTTAAAAAAAAATTGATGTTCTGCTAGCTTTAGGCTAAACCTAGCAGAGCAGTATACATAAACAGTCAAAAGAGACGATACATCAAAAGTTGTTATGCAGAAATTTAGTGCTCAATAAAGTGCTCCAGAAAAACCCTACCCCAAAAAAATAGCTCCCGTTTAAAAAAAAAAAAAATTGATGTTCTGCTAGCTTTAGGCTAAACCTAGCAGAGCAGTATACGTAAAGAGTCAAAAGAGACGATACATCAAAAGTTGTTATGCAGAAATTTAGTGCTAAATAAAGTGCTCCAGAAAAACCCTACCCCAAAAAAACAGCTCCCCTTTTTTTAAAAAAAAATTGATGTTCTGCTAGCTTTAGGCTAAACCTAGCAGAGCAGTATACGTAAACAGTCAAAAGAGACGATACATCAAAAGTTGTTATGCAGAAATTTAGTGCTCAATAAAGTGCTCCAGAAAAACCCTACCCCAAAAAAACAGCTCCCCTTTTTTTTAAAAAAAAAATTGATGTTCTGCTAGCTTTAGGCTAAACCTAGCAGAGCAGTATACGTAAACAGTCAACAGAGACGGTACATCAAAAGTTGTTATACAGAAATTTAGTGCTCAATAAAGTGCTCCAGAAAAACCCTACCCCAAAAAAATAGCTCCCCGTTTTTTTTAAAAAAAAAATTGATGTTCTGCTAGCTTTAGGCTAAACCTAGCAGAGCAGTATACGTAAACAGTCAAAAGAGACAATACATCAAAAGTTGTTATGCAGAAATTTAGTGCTCAATAAAGTGCTCCAGAAAAACCCTACCCCAAAAAAATAGCTCTTCTCTTTTTAAAAAAAAATTGATGTTCTGCTAGCTTTAGGCTAAACCTAGCAGAGCAGTATACGTAAACAGTCAAAAGAGACGATACATCAAAAGTTGTTATGCAGAAATTTAGTGCTCAATAAAGTGCTCCAGAAAAACCCTACCCCAAAAAAATAGCTCCCGTTTAAAAAAAAAAAAAATTGATGTTCTGCTAGCTTTAGGCTAAACCTAGCAGAGCAGTATACATAAACAGTCAAAAGAGACGATACATCAAAAGTTGTTATGCAGAAATTTAGTGCTCAATAAAGTGCTCCAGAAAAACCCTACCCCAAAAAAATAGCTCCCGTTTAAAAAAAAAAAAAATTGATGTTCTGCTAGCTTTAGGCTAAACCTAGCAGAGCAGTATACGTAAAGAGTCAAAAGAGACGATACATCAAAAGTTGTTATGCAGAAATTTAGTGCTAAATAAAGTGCTCCAGAAAAACCCTACCCCAAAAAAACAGCTCCCCTTTTTTTAAAAAAAAATTGATGTTCTGCTAGCTTTAGGCTAAACCTAGCAGAGCAGTATACGTAAACAGTCAAAAGAGACGATACATCAAAAGTTGTTATGCAGAAATTTAGTGCTCAATAAAGTGCTCCAGAAAAACCCTACCCCAAAAAAACAGCTCCCCTTTTTTTTAAAAAAAAAATTGATGTTCTGCTAGATTTAGGCTAAACCTAGCAGAGCAGTATACGTAAACAGTCAACAGAGACGGTACATCAAAAGTTGTTATACAGAAATTTAGTGCTCAATAAAGTGCTCCAGAAAAACCCTACCCCAAAAAAATAGCTCCCCGTTTTTTTTAAAAAACAAATTGATGTTCTGCTAGCTTTAGGCTAAACCTAGCAGAGCAGTATACGTAAACAGTCAAAAGAGACAATACATCAAAAGTTGTTATGCAGAAATTTAGTGCTCAATAAAGTGCTCCAGAAAAACCCTACCCCAAAAAAATAGCTCCCCGTTTTTTTTAAAAAACAAATTGATGTTCTGCTAGCTTTAGGCTAAACCTAGCAGAGCAGTATACGTAAACAGTCAAAAGAGACGATACATCAAAAGTTGTTATGCAGAAATTTAGTGCTAAATAAAGTGCTCCAGAAAAACCCTAGCCCAAAAAAATAGCTCCCCTTTTTTTAAAAAAAAATTTATGTTCGGCTAGCTTTAGGCTAAACCTAGCAGAACAGTATACGTAAACAGTCAAAAGAGACGATACATCAAAAGTTGTTATGCAGAAATTTAGTGCTCAATAAGGTGCTCCAGAAAAACCCTACCCCAAAAAAATAGCTCCCGTTTTTTAAAAAAAAAAATTTATGTTCTGCTAGCTTTAGGCTAAACCTAGCAGAGCAGTATACGTAAAGAGTCAAAAGAGACGACACATCAAAAGTAGTTATGCAGAAATTTAGTGCTCAATAAGGTGCCCCAGAAAAACCCTACCCCAAAAAATAGCTTCCCTTTTTTTAAAAAAAAATTGATGTTCTGCTAGCTTTAGGCTAAACCTAGCAGAGCAGTATACGTAAACAGTCAAAAGAGACGATACATCAAAAGTTGTTATGCAGAAGTTTAGTGCTCAATAAGGTGCTCCAGAAAAACCCTACCCCAAAAAAATAGCTCCCCTTTTTTTAAAAAAAAATTGATGTTCTGCTAGCTTTAGGCTAAACCTAGCAGAGCAGTATACATAAACAGTCAAAAGAGACGATACATCAAAAGTTGTTATGCAGAAATTTAGTGCTCCAGAAAAACCCTACCCCAAAAAAATAGCTCCCGTTTAAAAAAAAAAAAAATTGATGTTCTGCTAGCTTTAGGCTAAACCTAGCAGAGCAGTATACGTAAAGAGTCAAAAGAGACGATACATCAAAAGTTGTTATGCAGAAATTTAGTGCTAAATAAAGTGCTCCAGAAAAACCCTAGCCCAAAAAAATAGCTCCCCTTTTTTTAAAAAAAAATTGATGTTCTGCTAGCTTTAGGCTAAACCTAGCAGAGCAGTATACGTAAACAGTCAAAAGAGACGATACATCAAAAGTTGTTATGCAGAAATTTAGTGCTCAATAAAGTGCTCCAGAAAAACCCTACCCCAAAAAAACAGCTCCCCTTTTTTTTAAAAAAAAAAATTGATGTTCTGCTAGCTTTAGGCTAAACCTAGCAGAGCAGTATACGTAAACAGTCAACAGAGACGGTACATCAAAAGTTGTTATACAGAAATTTAGTGCTCAATAAAGTGCTCCAGAAAAACCCTACCCCAAAAAAATAGCTCCCCGTTTTTTTTAAAAAACAAATTGATGTTCTGCTAGCTTTAGGCTAAACCTAGCAGAGCAGTATACGTAAACAGTCAAAAGAGACAATACATCAAAAGTTGTTATGCAGAAATTTAGTGCTCAATAAAGTGCTCCAGAAAAACCCTACCCCAAAAAAATAGCTCTTCTCTTTTTAAAAAAAAATTGATGTTCTGCTAGCTTTAGGCTAAACCTAGCAGAGCAGTATACGTAAACAGTCAAAAGAGACGATACATCAAAAGTTGTTATGCAGAAATTTAGTGCTCAATAAGGTGCTCCAGAAAAACCCTACGCCAAAAACATAGCTCCTCTTTTTAAAAAAAAAAAAATTGATGTTCTGCTTTAGGCTAAACCTAGCAGAGCAGTATACGTAAACAATCAAAAGAGACGATACATCAAAAGTTGTTATGCAGAAATTTAGTGCTCAATAAGGTGCTCCAGAAAAACCCTACCCCAAAAAAATAGCTCTCCTTTTTTTAAAAAAAAATTGATGTTCTGCTAGCTTTAGGCTAAACCTAGCAGAGCAGTATACGTAAAGAGTCAAAAGAGACGACACATCAAAAGTAGTTATGCAGAAATTTAGTGCTCAATAAGGTGCCCCAGAAAAACCCTACCCCAAAAAATAGCTTCCCTTTTTTTAAAAAAAAATTGATGTTCTGCTAGCTTTAGGCTAAACCTAGCAGAGCAGTATACGTAAACAGTCAAAAGAGACGATACATCAAAAGTTGTTATGCAGAAGTTTAGTGCTCAATAAGGTGCTCCAGAAAAACCCTACCCCAAAAAAATAGCTCCCCTTTTTTTAAAAAAAAATTGATGTTCTGCTAGCTTTAGGCTAAACCTAGCAGAGCAGTATACATAAACAGTCAAAAGAGACGATACATCAAAAGTTGTTATGCAGAAATTTAGTGCTCAATAAAGTGCTCCAGAAAAACCCTACCCCAAAAAAATAGCTCCCGTTTAAAAAAAAAAAAAATTGATGTTCTGCTAGCTTTAGGCTAAACCTAGCAGAGCAGTATACGTAAAGAGTCAAAAGAGACGATACATCAAAAGTTGTTATGCAGAAATTTAGTGCTAAATAAAGTGCTCCAGAAAAACCCTACCCCAAAAAAACAGCTCCCCTTTTTTTAAAAAAAAATTGATGTTCTGCTAGCTTTAGGCTAAACCTAGCAGAGCAGTATACGTAAACAGTCAAAAGAGACGATACATCAAAAGTTGTTATGCAGAAATTTAGTGCTCAATAAAGTGCTCCAGAAAAACCCTACCCCAAAAAAACAGCTCCCCTTTTTTTTAAAAAAAAAATTGATGTTCTGCTAGCTTTAGGCTAAACCTAGCAGAGCAGTATACGTAAACAGTCAACAGAGACGGTACATCAAAAGTTGTTATACAGAAATTTAGTGCTCAATAAAGTGCTCCAGAAAAACCCTACCCCAAAAAAATAGCTCCCCGTTTTTTTTAAAAAACAAATTGATGTTCTGCTAGCTTTAGGCTAAACCTAGCAGAGCAGTATACGTAAACAGTCAAAAGAGACAATACATCAAAAGTTGTTATGCAGAAATTTAGTGCTCAATAAAGTGCTCCAGAAAAACCCTACCCCAAAAAAATAGCTCTTCTCTTTTTAAAAAAAAATTGATGTTCTGCTAGCTTTAGGCTAAACCTAGCAGAGCAGTATACGTAAACAGTCAAAAGAGACGATACATCAAAAGTTGTTATGCAGAAATTTAGTGCTCAATAAGGTGCTCCAGAAAAACCCTACGCCAAAAACATAGCTCCTCTTTTTAAAAAAAAAAAAATTGATGTTCTGCTAGCTTTAGGCTAAACCTAGCAGAGCAGTATACGTAAACAATCAAAAGAGACGATACATCAAAAGTTGTTATGCAGAAATTTAGTGCTCAATAAGGTGCTCCAGAAAAACCCTACCCCAAAAAAATAGCTCTCCTTTTTTTAAAAAAAAATTGATGTTCTGCTAGCTTTAGGCTAAACCTAGCAGAGCAGTATACGTAAAGAGTCAAAAGAGACGACACATCAAAAGTAGTTATGCAGAAATTTAGTGCTCAATAAGGTGCCCCAGAAAAACCCTACCCCAAAAAATAGCTTCCCTTTTTTTAAAAAAAAATTGATGTTCTGCTAGCTTTAGGCTAAACCTAGCAGAGCAGTATACGTAAACAGTCAAAAGAGACGATACATCAAAAGTTGTTATGCAGAAGTTTAGTGCTCAATAAGGTGCTCCAGAAAAACCCTACCCCAAAAAAATAGCTCCCCTTTTTTTAAAAAAAAATTGATGTTCTGCTAGCTTTAGGCTAAACCTAGCAGAGCAGTATACATAAACAGTCAAAAGAGACGATACATCAAAAGTTGTTATGCAGAAATTTAGTGCTCAATAAAGTGCTCCAGAAAAACCCTACCCCAAAAAAATAGCTCCCGTTTAAAAAAAAAAAAAATTGATGTTCTGCTAGCTTTAGGCTAAACCTAGCAGAGCAGTATACGTAAAGAGTCAAAAGAGACGATACATCAAAAGTTGTTATGCAGAAATTTAGTGCTAAATAAAGTGCTCCAGAAAAACCCTAGCCCAAAAAAATAGCTCCCCTTTTTTTAAAAAAAAATTGATGTTCTGCTAGCTTTAGGCTAAACCTAGCAGAGCAGTATACGTAAACAGTCAAAAGAGACGATACATCAAAAGTTGTTATGCAGAAATTTAGTGCTCAATAAAGTGCTCCAGAAAAACCCTACCCCAAAAAAACAGCTCCCCTTTTTTTTTAAAAAAAAATTGATGTTCTGCTAGCTTTAGGCTAAACCTAGCAGAGCAGTATACGTAAACAGTCAACAGAGACGGTACATCAAAAGTTGTTATACAGAAATTTAGTGCTCAATAAAGTGCTCCAGAAAAACCCTACCCCAAAAAAATAGCTCCCCGTTTTTTTTAAAAAACAAATTGATGTTCTGCTAGCTTTAGGCTAAACCTAGCAGAGCAGTATACGTAAACAGTCAAAAGAGACAATACATCAAAAGTTGTTATGCAGAAATTTAGTGCTCAATAAAGTGCTCCAGAAAAACCCTACCCCAAAAAAATAGCTCTTCTCTTTTTAAAAAAAAATTGATGTTCTGCTAGCTTTAGGCTAAACCTAGCAGAGCAGTATACGTAAACAGTCAAAAGAGACGATACATCAAAAGTTGTTATGCAGAAATTTAGTGCTCAATAAAGTGCTCCAGAAAAACCCTACGCCAAAAACATAGCTCCTCTTTTTAAAAAAAAAAAAATTGATGTTCTGCTAGCTTTAGGCTAAACCTAGCAGAGCAGTATACGTAAACAATCAAAAGAGACGATACATCAAAAGTTGTTATGCAGAAATTTAGTGCTCAATAAGGTGCTCCAGAAAAACCCTACCCCAAAAAAATAGCTCTCCTTTTTTTAAAAAAAAATTGATGTTCTGCTAGCTTTAGGCTAAACCTAGCAGAGCAGTATACGTAAACAGTCAAAAGAGACGCTACATTAAAAGTTGTTATGCAGAAATTTAGTGCTCAATAAGGTGCTCCAGAAAAACCCTACGCCAAAAACATAGCTCCCCTTTTTAAAAAAAAAAAAAATTGATGTTGTGCTAGCTTTAGGCTAAACCTAGCAGAGCAGTATACGTAAACAGTCAAAAGAGACGATACATCAAAAGTTGTTATGCAGAAATTTAGTGCTCAATAAAGTGCTCCAGAAAAACCCTACCCCAAAAAAATAGCTCTCCTTTTTTTAAAAAAAAATTGATGTTCTGCTAGCTTTAGGCTGACCCTAGCAGAGCAGTATACGTAAACAGTCAAAAGAGACGATACATCAAAAGTTGTTATGCAGAAATTTAGTGCTCAATAAAGTGCTCCAGAAAAACCCTACCCCAAAAAAATAGCTCCCGTTTAAAAAAAAAAAATTGATGTTCTGCTAGCTTTAGGCTAAACCTACCAGAGCAGTATACGTAAACAGTCAAAACAGACGACACATCAAAAGTTGTTATGCAGAAATTTAGTGCTCAATAAAGTGCTCCAGAAAAACCCTAGCCCAAAAAAATAGCTCCCCTTTTTTAAAAAAAAAATTTATGTTCTGCTAGCTTTAGCTAAACCTAGCAGAGCAGTATACGTAAACAATCAAAAGAGACGATACATCAAAAGTTGTTATGCAGAAATTTACTGCTCAATAAAGTGCTCCAGAAAAACCCTACCCCAAAAAATTAATAGCTCCCCTTTTTTTTAAAAAAAATTGATGTTCTGCTAGCTTTAGGCTAAACCTAGCAGAGCAGTATACGTAAAGAGTCAAAAGAGACGATACATCAAAAGTTGTTATGCAGAAATTTAGTGCTCAATAAAGTGCTCCAGAAAAACCCTACCCCAAAAAAATAGCTCCCCTTTTTTTTAAAAAAAATTGATGTTCTGCTAGCTTTAGGCTAAACCTAGCAGAGCAGTATACGTAAAGAGTCAAAAGAGACGATACATCAAAAGTTGTTATGCAGAAATTTAGTGCTCAATAAAGTGCTCCAGAAAAACCCTACCCCAAAAAAATAGCTCCCCTTTTTTTTTAAAAAAATTGATGTTCTGCTAGCTTTAGGCTAAACCTAGCAGAGCAGTATACATAAACAGTCAAAAGAGACGATACATCAAAAGTTGTTATGCAGAAATTTAGTGCTCAATAAAGTGCTCCAGAAAAACCCTACCCCAAAAAAATAGCTCCCGTTTAAAAAAAAAAAAAATTGATGTTCTGCTAGCTTTAGGCTAAACCTAGCAGAGCAGTATACGTAAAGAGTCAAAAGAGACGACACATCAAAAGTAGTTATGCAGAAATTTAGTGCTCAATAAGGTGCTCCAGAAAAACCCTACCCCAAAAAAATAGCTCCCGTTTAAAAAAAAAAAAAATTGATGTTCTGCTAGCTTTAGGCTGACCCTAGCAGAGCAGTATACGTAAACAGTCAAAAGAGACGATACATCAAAAGTTGTTATGCAGAAATTTAGTGCTCAATAAAGTGCTCCAGAAAAACCCTACCCAAAAAACATAGCTCCCCTTTTAAAAAAAAAAAAAAATTGATGTTGTGCTAGCTTTAGGCTAAACCTAGCAGAGCAGTATACGTAAACAGTCAAAAGAGACGATACATCAAAAGTTGTTATGCAGAAATTTAGTGCTCAATAAAGTGCTCCAGAAAAACCCTAGCCCAAAAAAATAGCTCCCCTTTTTTAAAAAAAAAATTGATGTTCTGCTAGCTTTAGCTAAACCTAGCAGAGCAGTATACGTAAACAATCAAAAGAGACGATACATCAAAAGTTGTTATGCAGAAATTTACTGCTCAATAAAGTGCTCCAGAAAAACCCTACCCCAAAAAAATAGCTCCCCTTTTTTTTAAAAAAAATTGATGTTCTGCTAGCTTTAGGCTAAACCTAGCAGAGCAGTATACGTAAAGAGTCAAAAGAGACGATACATCAAAAGTTGTTATGCAGAAATTTAGTGCTCAATAAAGTGCTCCAGAAAAAAAGTGCTTTTGATGTGTCGTCTCTTTTGACTCTTTACGTATACTGCTCTGCTAGGTTTAGCCTAAAGCTAGCAGAACATAAATTTTTTTTTTTAAAAACGGGAGCTATTTTTTTGGGGTAGGGTTTTTCTGGAGCACCTTATTGAGCACTAAGTTTCTGCATAACAACTTTTGATGTATCGTCTCTTTTGACTGTTTACGTATACTGCTCTGCTAGGTTTAGCCTAAAGCTAGCAGAACATCAATTTTTTTTTAAAAAAAGGGGAGCTATTTTTTTGGGCTAGGGTTTTTCTGGAGCACTTTATTTAGCACTAAATTTCTGCATAACAACTTTTGATGTATCGTCTCTGTTGACTGTTTACGTATACTGCTCTGCGAGGTTTAGCCTAAAGCTAGCAGAACATCAATTTTTTTTTTAAGCACTTTTTTTCTGGAGCACTTTATTGAGCACTAAATTTCTGCATAACAACTTTTGATGTATCGTCTCTTTTGACTCTTTACGTATACTGCTCTGCTAGGTTTAGCCTAAAGCTAGCAGAACATAAATTTTTTTAAAAAAAAGGGGAGCTTTTTTTTTGGGGTAGGGTTTTTCTGGAGCACTTTATTGAGCAGTAAATTTCTGCATAACAACTTTTGACGTAGCGTCTCTTTTGACTGTTTACGTATACTGCTCTGCTAGGTTTAGCCTAAAGCTAGCAGAACATCAATTTTTTTTTTTTAAAACGGGAGCTATTTTTTTGGGGTAGGGTTTTTCTGGAGCACTTTATTGAGCACTAAATTTCTGCATAACAACTTTTGATGTATCGTCTCTGTTGACTGTTTACGTATACTGCTCTGCGAGGTTTAGCCTAAAGCTAGCCGAACATAAATTTTTTTTAAAAAAAAGGGGAGCTACTTTTTTGGGGTAGGGTTTTTCTGGAGCACTTTATTGAGCAGTAAATTTCTGCATAACAACTTTTGATGTGTCGTCTCTTTTGACTGTTTACGTATACTACTCTGCTAGGTTTAGCCTAAAGCTAGCAGAACATCAATTTTTTTTTTTTAAACGGGAGCTATTTTTTTGGGGTAGGGTTTTTCTGGAGCACTTTATTGAGCACTAAATTTCTGCATAACAACTTTTGATGTATCGTCTCTTTTGACTGTTTACGTATACTGCTTTGCTAGGTTTAGCCTAAAGCTAGCAGAACATCAATTTTTTTTTAAAAAAAGGAGAGCTATTTTTTTGGGGTAGGGTTTTTCTGGAGCACTTTATTGAGCACTAAATTTCTGCATAACAACTTTTGATGTATCGACTCTTTTGACTGTTTACGTATACTGCTCTGCTAGGTTTAGCCTAAAGCTAGCAGAACATCAATTTTTTTTTTTTTTAAAAAGGGGAACTATGTTTTTGGCGTAGGGTTTTTCTGGAGCACCCTATTGAGCACTAAATTTCTGCATAACAACTTTTGATGTAGCGTCTCTTTTGACTGTTTACGTATACTGCTCTGCTAGGTTTAGCCTAAAGCTAGCAGAATATCAATTTTTTTAAAAAAAAAAAAATTGAGCTATTTTTTTGGGGTAGGGTTTTTCTGGAGCACCTTATTGAGCACTAAATTTCTGCATAACAACTTTTGATGTAGCGTCTCTTTTGACTGTTTACGTGTACTGCTCTGCTAGGTTTAGCCTAAAGCTAGCAGAACATCAATTTTTTTTTTTTTTTAAAAGGGGAGCTATGTTTTTGGCGTAGGGTTTTTCTGGAGCACCTTATTGAGCACTAAACTTCTGCATAACAACTTTTGATGTATCGTCTCTTTTGACTGTTTACGTATACTGCTCTGCTAGGTTTAGCCTAACGCTAGCAGAACATCAATTTTTTTTTTAAAAAAAAGGGGAGCTATTTTTTTGGGGAAGGGTTTTTCTGGAGCACTTTTTTGAGCACTAAATTTCTGCATAACAACTTTTGATGTATCGTCTCTTTTGACTGTTTACGTATACTGCTCTGCTAGGTTTAGCCTAAAGCTAGCAGAACATCAATTTTTTTTTTTAAAAAACGGGGAGCTATTTTTTTGGGGTAGGGTTTTTCTGGAGCACTTTATTGAGCACTAAATTTCTGCATAACAACTTTTGATGTATCGTCTCTTTTGACTGTTTACGTATACTGCTCTGCTAGGTTTAGCCTAAAGCTAGCAGAACATCAATTTTTTTTTTTAAAAACGGGGAGCTATTTTTTTGGGGTAGGGTTTTTCTGGAGCACTTTATTGAGCACTAAATTTCTGCATAACAACTTTTGATGTACCGTCTCTGTTGACTGTTTACGTATACTGCTCTGCTAGGTTTAGCCTAAAGCTAGCAGAACATCAATTTTTTTTTTTAAAAAAAGGGGAGCTGTTTTTTTGGGGTAGGGTTTTTCTGGAGCACTTTATTGAGCACTAAATTTCTGCATAACAACTTTTGATGTATCGTCTCCTTTGACTGTTTATGTATACTGCTCTGCTAGGTTTAGCCTAAAGCTAGCAGAACATAAATTTTTTTTTAAAAAAGGTTAGCTATTTTTTTGGGGTAGGGTTTTTCTGGAGCACTTTATTGAGCACTAAATTTCTGCTTAACAACTTTTGATGTCTCGTCTCTTTTGACTGTTTACGTATACTGCTCTGCTAGGTTTAGCCTAAAGCTAGCAGAACATCAGTTTTTTCTTTTTAAAAAAGGGGAGCTATTTTTTTGCGGTAGGGGTTTTCTGGAGCACTTTATTGAGCACTAAATTTCTGCATAACAACTTTTGATGTATCGTCTCTTTTGACTGTTTACGTATACTGCTCTGCTAGGTTTAGCCTAAAGCTAGCAGAACATACATTTTTTTTTTTAAAAAAGGGGAGCTATTTTTTTGGGGTAGGGGTTTTCTGGAGCACTTTATTGAGCACTAAATTTCTGCATAACAACTTTTGATGTATCGTCTCTTTTGACTGTTTACGTATACTGCTCTGCTAGGTTTAGCCTAAAGCTAGCAGAACATAAATTTTTTTTTAAAAAAAGGGGAGCTCTTTTTTTGGGCTAGGGTTTTTCTGGAGCAGTTTATTTAGCACTAAATTTCTGCATAACAACTTTTGATGTGTCGTCTCTTTTGACTGTTTACGTATACTGCTCTGCTAGGTTTAGCCTAAAGCTAGCAGAACATACATTTTTTTTTTTAAAAAAGGGGAGCTATTTTTTTGGGGTAGGGGTTTTCTGGAGCACTTTATTGAGCACTAAATTTCTGCATAACAACTTTTGATGTATCGTCTCTTTTGACTGTTTACGTATACTGCTCTGCTAGGTTTAGCCTAAAGCTAGCAGAACATCAGTTTTTTTTTTTTAAAAAAGGGGAGCTATTTTTTTGCGGTAGGGTTTTTCTGGAGCACTTTATTGAGCACTAAATTTCTGCATAACAACTTTTGATGTATCGTCTCTGTTGACTGTTTACGTATACTGCTCTGCGAGGTTTAGCCTAAAGCTAGCAGAACATCAAATTTTTTTAAGCACTTTTTTTCAGGAGCACTTTATTGAGCACTAAATTTCTGCATAACAACTTTTGATGTATCGTCTCTGTTGACTGTTTACGTATACTGCTCTGCGAGGTTTAGCCTAAAGCTAGCAGAACATCAAATTTTTTTAAGCACTTTTTTTCTGGAGCACTTTATTGAGCACTAAATTTCTGCATAACAACTTTTGATGTATCGTCTCTGTTGACTGTTTACGTATACTACTCTGCGAGGTTTAGCCTAAAGCTAGCAGAACATCAAATTTTTTTAAGCACTTTTTTTCAGGAGCACTTTATTGAGCACTAAATTTCTGCATAACAACTTTTGATGTATCGTCTCTTTTGACTGTTTACGTATACTGCTCTGCTAGGTTTAGCCTAAAGCTAGCAGAACATCAATTTTTTTAAAAAAAAAAAGGGGAGCTATTTTTTTGGGGTAGGGTTTTTCTGGAGCACCTTATTGAGCACTAAATTTCTGCATAACAACTTTTGATGCATCGTCTCTTTTGACTCTTTACGTATACTGCTCTGCTAGGTTTAGCCTAAAGCTAGCAGAACATCAGTTTTTTTTTTTTTTTAAAAAGGGGAGCTATTTTTTTGCGGTAGGGTTTTTCTGGAGCACTTTATTGAGCACTAAATTTCTGCATAACAACTTTTGATGTATCGTCTCTTTTGACTGTTTACGTATACTGCTCTGCTAGGTTTAGCCTAAAGCTAGCAGAACATCAATTTTTTTTTAAAAAAAGGGCAGCTATTTTTTTGGGCTAGGGTTTTTCTGGAGCACTTTATTTAGCACTAAATTTCTGCATAACAACTTTTGATGTATCGTCTCTTTTGACTGTTTACGTATACTGCTCTGCTAGGTTTAGCCTAAAGCTAGCAGAACATCAGTTTTTTTTTTTTTAAAAAAGGGGAGCTATTTTTTTGCGGTAGGGTTTTTCTGGAGCACTTTATTGAGCACTAAATTTCTGCATAACAACTTTTGATGTATCGTCTCTTTTGACTGTTTACGTATACTGCTCTGCTAGGTTTAGCCTAAAGCTAGCAGAACATCTATTTTTTTTTTAAAAAAAGGGGAGCTATTTTTTTGGGGTAGGGTTTTTCTGGAGCACTTTATTGAGCACTAAATTTCTGCATAACAACTTTTGATGTATCGTCTCTTTTGACTGTTTACGTATACTGCTCTGCTAGGTTTAGCCTAAAGCTAACAGAACATCAATTTTTTTTTAAAAAAAGGAGAGCTATTTTTTTGGGGTAGCGTTTTTCTGGAGCACTTTATTGAGCACTAAATTTCTGCATAACAACTTTTGATGTATTGTCTCTTTTGACTGTTTACGTATACTGCTCTGCTAGGTTTAGCCTAAAGCTAGCAGAACATCAATTTTTTTTTTTTAAAAAAAGGGGAGCTATTTTTTTTGCTAGGGTTTTTCTGGAGCACTTTATTGAGCACTAAATTTCTGCATAACAACTTTTGATGTATCGTCTCTTTTGACTGTTTACGTATACTGCTCTGCTAGGTTTAGCCTAAAGCTAGCAGAACATCAGTTTTTTTTTTTTTAAAAAAAGGGGAGCTATTTTTTTTGCTAGGGTTTTTCTGGAGCACTTTATTGAGCACTAAATTTCTGCATAACAACTTTTGATGTATCGTCTCTTTTGACTGTTTACGTATACTGCTCTGCTAGGTTTAGCCTAAAGCTAGCAGAACATCAATTTTTTTTTTTAAAAACGGAAGCTATTTTTTTGGGGTAGGGTTTTTCTGGAACACTTTATTGAGCACTAAATTTCTGCATACCAACTTTTGATGTATCGTCTCTTTTGAGTGTTTACGTATACTGCTCTGCTAGGTTTAGCCTAAAGCTAGCAGAACATCAATTTTTTTTTTTTTAAAAAAAGGGGAGCTATTTTTTTTTGGCTAGGGTTTTTCTGGAGCACTTTATTTAGCACTAAATTTCTGCATAACAACCTTTGATGTATCGTCTCTTTTGACTCTTTACGTATACTGCTCTGCTAGGTTTAGCCTAAAGCTAGCAGAACATCAATTTTTTTTTTTAAAAACGGAAGCTATTTTTTTGGGGTAGGGGTTTTCTGGAACACTTTATTGAGCACTAAATTTCTGCATAACAACTTTTGATGTATCGTCTCTTTTGACTGTTTACGTTAACTGCTCTGCTAGGTTTAGCCTAAAGCTAGCAGATCAATTTTTTTTTAAAAAAAGGGGAGCTATTTTTTTGCGGTAGGGGTTTTCTGCAGCACTTTATTGAGCACTAAATTTCTGCATAACAACTTTTGATGTATCGTCTCTTTTGACTGTTTACGTATACTGCTCTGCTAGGTTTAGCCTAAAGCTAGCAGAACATCAATTTTTTTTTAAAAAAAAAAGGGGAGCTATTTTTTTGCGGTAGGGGTTTTCTGGAGCACGTTATTGAGCACTAAATTTCTGCATAACAAGTTTTGATGTATCGTCTCTTTTGACTGTTTACGTATACTGCTCTGCTAGGTTTAGCCTAAAGCTAGCAGAACATAAATTTTTTAAAAAAAAAAAGGAGCTATGTTTTTGGGGTAGGGTTTTTCTGGAGCACCTTATTGAGCACTAAATTTCTGCATAACAACTTTATATGTAGCGTCTCTTTTGACTGTTTACGTATACTGCTCTGCTAGGTTTAGCCTAAAGCTAGCAGAACATCAATTTTTTTTTAAAAAAAAAAAGGGGAGCTATTTTTTTGTGGTAGGGATTTTCTGGAGCACCTTATTGAGCACTAAATTTCTGCATAACAACTTTTGATGTATCGTCTCTTTTGACTGTTTACGTATACTGCTCTGCTAGGTTTAGCCTAAAGCTACCAGAACATCAATTTTTTTTTAAAAAAAGGGGAGCTATTTTTTGGGGTAGGGTTTTTCTGGGGCACCTTATTGAGCACTAAATTTCTGCATAACTACTTTTGATGTATCGTCTCTTTTGACTGTTTACGTATACTGCTCTGCTAGGTTTAACCTAAAGCTAGCAGAACATACATTTTTTTTTTTTAAAAAGGGGAGCTATTTTTTTGGGGTAGGGTTTTTCTGGAGCACTTTATTGAGCACTAAATTTCTGCATAACAACTTTTGATGTATCGTCGCTTTTGACTCTTTACGTATACTGCTCTGCTAGGTTTAGCCTAAAGCTAGCAGAACATCAATTTTTTTTTTTAAACGGGAGTTATTTTTTTGGGAAAGGGTTTTTCTGGAGCACTTTATTGAGCACTACATTTCTGCATAACAACTTTTGATGTATCGTCTCTTTTGACTCTTTACGTATACTGCTCTGCTAGGTTTAGCCTAAAGCTAGCAGAACATCAATTTTTTATTTTTAAAACGGGAGCTATTTTTTTGGGGTATGGTTTTTCTGGAGCACTTTATTGAGCACTACATTTCTGCATAACAACTTTTGATGTATCGTCTCTTTTGACTCTTTACGTATACTGCTCTGCTAGGTTTAGCCTAAAGCTAGCAGAACATCAATTTTTTATTTTTAAAACGGGAGCTATTTTTTTGGGGTAGGGTTTTTCTGGAGCACTTTATTGAGCACTAAATTTCTGCATGTATCGTCTCTTTTGACTGTTTACGTATACTGCTCTGCTAGGTTTAGCCTAAAGCTAGCAGAACATCAATTTTTTTTTTTTTAAAAAAAGGGGAGCTATTTTTTTTTGGCTAGGGTTTTTCTGGAGCACTTTATTTAGCACTAAATTTCTGCATAACAACCTTTGATGTATCGTCTCTTTTGACTCTTTACGTATACTGCTCTGCTAGGTTTAGCCTAAAGCTAGCAGAACATCAATTTTTTTTTTTAAAAACGGAAGCTATTTTTTTGGGGTAGGGTTTTTCTGGAACACTTTATTGAGCACTAAATTTCTACATAACAACTTTTTATGTATCGTCTCTTTTGACTGTTTACGTTAACTGCTCTGCTAGGTTTAGCCTAAAGCTAGCAGATCAATTTTTTTTTAAAAAAAGGGGAGCTATTTTTTTGCGGTAGGGGTTTTCTGCAGCACTTTATTGAGCACTAAATTTCTGCATAACAACTTTTGATGTATCGTCTCTTTTGACTGTTTACGTATACTGCTCTGCTAGGTTTAGCCTAAAGCTAGCAGAACATCAATTTTTTTTTAAAAAAAAAAGGGGAGCTATTTTTTTGCGGTAGGGGTTTTCTGGAGCACGTTATTGAGCACTAAATTTCTGCATAACAAGTTTTGATGTATCGTCTCTTTTGACTGTTTACGTATACTGCTCTGCTAGGTTTAGCCTAAAGCTAGCAGAACATAAATTTTTTAAAAAAAAAAAAGGAGCGATGTTTTTGGGGTAGGGTTTTTCTGGAGCACCTTATTGAGCACTAAATTTCTGCATAACAACTTTATATGTAGCGTCTCTTTTGACTGTTTACGTATACTGCTCTGCTAGGTTTAGCCTAAAGCTAGCAGAACATCAATTTTTTTTTAAAAAAAAAAAGGGGAGCTATTTTTTTGTGGTAGGGATTTTCTGGAGCACCTTATTGAGCACTAAATTTCTGCATAACAACTTTTGATGTATCGTCTCTTTTGACTGTTTACGTATACTGCTCTGCTAGGTTTAGCCTAAAGCTACCAGAACATCAATTTTTTTTTAAAAAAAGGGGAGCTATTTTTTGGGGTAGGGTTTTTCTGGGGCACCTTATTGAGCACTAAATTTCTGCATAACTACTTTTGATGTATCGTCTCTTTTGACTGTTTACGTATACTGCTCTGCTAGGTTTAACCTAAAGCTAGCAGAACATACATTTTTTTTTTTTAAAAAGGGGAGCTATTTTTTTGGGGTAGGGTTTTTCTGGAGCACTTTATTGAGCACTAAATTTCTGCATAACAACTTTTGATGTATCGTCGCTTTTGACTCTTTACGTATACTGCTCTGCTAGGTTTAGCCTAAAGCTAGCAGAACATCAATTTTTTTTTTTAAACGGGAGTTATTTTTTTGGGAAAGGGTTTTTCTGGAGCACTTTATTGAGCACTACATTTCTGCATAACAACTTTTGATGTATCGTCTCTTTTGACTCTTTACGTATACTGCTCTGCTAGGTTTAGCCTAAAGCTAGCAGAACATCAATTTTTTATTTTTAAAACGGGAGCTATTTTTTTGGGGTATGGTTTTTCTGGAGCACTTTATTGAGCACTACATATCTGCATAACAACTTTTGATGTATCGTCTCTTTTGACTCTTTACGTATACTGCTCTGCTAGGTTTAGCCTAAAGCTAGCAGAACATCAATTTTTTATTTTTAAAACGGGAGCTATTTTTTTGGGGTAGGGTTTTTCTGGAGCACTTTATTGAGCACTAAATTTCTGCATGTATCGTCTCTTTTGACTGTTTACGTATACTGCTCTGCTAGGTTTAGCCTAAAGCTAGCAGAACATCAGTTTTTTTTTTTTTTAAAAAAAGGGGAGCTATTTTTTTGCGGTAGGGTTTTTCTGGAGCACTTTATTGAGCACTAAATTTCTGCATAACAACTTTTGATGTATCGTCTCTTTTGACTGTTTACGTATACTGCTCTGATAGGTTTAGCCTAAAGCTAGCAGAACATACATTTTTTTTTTAAAAAAGGGGAGCTATTTTTTTGGGATAGGGTTTTTCTGGAGCACTTTATTGAGCACTAAATTTCTGCATAACAGCTTTTGATGTATCGTCTCTTTTGACTGTTAACGTATACTGCTCTGCTAGGTTTAGCCTAAAGCTAGCAGAACATCAGTTTTTTTTTTTTTTAAAAAAGGGGAGCTATTTTTTTGCGGTAGGGTTTTTCTGGAGCACTTTATTGAGCACTAAATTTCTGCATAACAACTTTTGATGTATCGTCTCTGTTGACTGTTTACGTATACTGCTCTGCGAGGTTTAGCCTAAAGCTAGCAGAACATCAATTTTTTTTAAGCACTTTTTTTCTGGATCACTTTATTGAGCACTAAATTTCTGCATAACAACTTTTGATGTATCGTCTCTTTTGACTCTTTACGTATACTGCTCTGCTAGGTTTAGCCTAAAGCTAGCAGAACATCAATTTTTTTTTTTTAAAAAGGGGAGCTATATTTTTGGGGTAGGGTTTTTCTGGAGCACTTTATTGAGCACTAAATTTCTGCATAACAACTTTTGATGTATCGTCTCTTTTGACTGTTTACGTATACTGCTCTGCTAGGTTTAGCCTAAAGCTAGCAGAACATCTATTTTTTTTTTAAAAAAAGGGGAGCTATTTTTTTGGGGTAGGGTTTTTCTGGAGCACTTTATTGAGCACTAAATTTCTGCATAACAACTTTTGATGTATCGTCTCTTTTGACTGTTTACGTATACTGCTCTGCTAGGTTTAGCCTAAAGCTAGCAGAACATCTATTTTTTTTTTAAAAAAAGGGGAGCTATTTTTTTGGGGTAGGGTTTTTCTGGAGCACTTTATTGAGCACTAAATTTCTGCATAACAACTTTTGATGTATCGTCTCTTTTGACTGTTTACGTATACTGCTCTGCTAGGTTTAGCCTAAAGCTAGCAGAACATACATTTTTTTTTTTAAAAAAGGGGAGCTATTTTTTTGGGGTAGGGGTTTTCTGGAGCACTTTATTGAGCACTAAATTTCTGCATAACAACTTTTGATGTATCGTCTCTTTTGACTGTTTACGTATACTGCTCTGCTAGGTTTAGCCTAAAGCTAGCAGAACATCTATTTTTTTTTTAAAAAAAGGGGAGCTATTTTTTTGGGGTAGGGTTTTTCTGGAGCACTTTATTGAGCACTAAATTTCTGCATAACAACTTTTGATGTATCGTCTCTTTTGACTGTTTACGTATACTGCTCTGCTAGGTTTAGCCTAAAGCTAGCAGAACATCTATTTTTTTTTTAAAAAAAGGGGAGCTATTTTTTTGGGGTAGGGTTTTTCTGGAGCACTTTATTGAGCACTAAATTTCTGCATAACAACTTTTGATGTATCGTCTCTTTTGACTGTTTACGTATACTGCTCTGCTAGGTTTAGCCTAAAGCTAGCAGAACATCTATTTTTTTTTTAAAAAAAGGGGAGCTATTTTTTTGGGGTAGGGTTTTTCTGGAGCACTTTATTGAGCACTAAATTTCTGCATAACAACTTTTGATGTATCGTCTCTTTTGACTGTTTACGTATACTGCTCTGCTAGGTTTAGCCTAAAGCTAGCAGAACATACATTTTTTTTTTTAAAAAAGGGGAGCTATTTTTTTGGGGTAGGGGTTTTCTGGAGCACTTTATTGAGCACTAAATTTCTGCATAACAACTTTTGATGTATCGTCTCTTTTGACTGTTTACGTATACTGCTCTGCTAGGTTTAGCCTAAAGCTAGCAGAACATCTATTTTTTTTTTAAAAAAAGGGGAGCTATTTTTTTGGGGTAGGGTTTTTCTGGAGCACTTTATTGAGCACTAAATTTCTGCATAACAACTTTTGATGTATCGTCTCTTTTGACTGTTTACGTATACTGCTCTGCTAGGTTTAGCCTAAAGCTAGCAGAACATACATTTTTTTTTTTAAAAAAGGGGAGCTATTTTTTTGGGGTAGGGGTTTTCTGGAGCACTTTATTGAGCACTAAATTTCTGCATAACAACTTTTGATGTATCGTCTCTTTTGACTGTTTACGTATACTGCTTTGCTAGGTTTAGCCTAAAGCTAGCAGAACATAAATTTTTTTAAAAAAAAGGGGAGCTTTTTTTTTGGGGTAGGGTTTTTCTGGAGCACTTTATTGAGCAGTAAATTTCTGCATAACAACTTTTGACGTAGCGTCTCTTTTGACTGTTTACGTATACTGCTCTGCTAGGTTTAGCCTAAAGCTAGCAGAACATCAATTTTTTTTTTTTAAAACGGGAGCTATTTTTTTGGGGTAGGGTTTTTCTGGAGCACTTTATTGAGCACTAAATTTCTGCATAACAACTTTTGATGTATCGTCTCTGTTGACTGTTTACGTATACTGCTCTGCGAGGTTTAGCCTAAAGCTAGCCGAACATAAATTTTTTTTAAAAAAAAGGGGAGCTACTTTTTTGGGGTAAGGTTTTTCTGGAGCACTTTATTGAGCAGTAAATTTCTGCATAACAACTTTTGATGTGTCGTCTCTTTTGACTGTTTACGTATACTACTCTGCTAGGTTTAGCCTAAAGCTAGCAGAACATCAATTTTTTTTTTTTAAACGGGAGCTATTTTTTTGGGGTAGGGTTTTTCTGGAGCACTTTATTGAGCACTAAATTTCTGCATAACAACTTTTGATGTATCGTCTCTTTTGACTGTTTACGTATACTGCTTTGCTAGGTTTAGCCTAAAGCTAGCAGAACATCAATTTTTTTTTAAAAAAAGGAGAGCTATTTTTTTGGGGTAGGGTTTTTCTGGAGCACTTTATTGAGCACTAAATTTCTGCATAACAACTTTTGATGTATCGACTCTTTTGACTGTTTACGTATACTGCTCTGCTAGGTTTAGCCTAAAGCTAGCAGAACATCAATTTTTTTTTTTTTTAAAAAGGGGAACTATGTTTTTGGCGTAGGGTTTTTCTGGAGCACCCTATTGAGCACTAAATTTCTGCATAACAACTTTTGATGTAGCGTCTCTTTTGACTGTTTACGTATACTGCTCTGCTAGGTTTAGCCTAAAGCTAGCAGAATATCAATTTTTTTAAAAAAAAAAAAATTGAGCTATTTTTTTGGGGTAGGGTTTTTCTGGAGCACCTTATTGAGCACTAAATTTCTGCATAACAACTTTTGATGTAGCGTCTCTTTTGACTGTTTACGTGTACTGCTCTGCTAGGTTTAGCCTAAAGCTAGCAGAACATCAATTTTTTTTTTTTTTTAAAAGGGGAGCTATGTTTTTGGCGTAGGGTTTTTCTGGAGCACCTTATTGAGCACTAAACTTCTGCATAACAACTTTTGATGTATCGTCTCTTTTGACTGTTTACGTATACTGCTCTGCTAGGTTTAGCCTAACGCTAGCAGAACATCAATTTTTTTTTTAAAAAAAAGGGGAGCTATTTTTTTGGGGAAGGGTTTTTCTGGAGCACTTTTTTGAGCACTAAATTTCTGCATAACAACTTTTGATGTATCGTCTCTTTTGACTGTTTACGTATACTGCTCTGCTAGGTTTAGCCTAAAGCTAGCAGAACATCAATTTTTTTTTTTAAAAAACGGGGAGCTATTTTTTTGGGGTAGGGTTTTTCTGGAGCACTTTATTGAGCACTAAATTTCTGCATAACAACTTTTGATGTATCGTCTCTTTTGACTGTTTACGTATACTGCTCTGCTAGGTTTAGCCTAAAGCTAGCAGAACATCAATTTTTTTTTTTAAAAACGGGGAGCTATTTTTTTGGGGTAGGGTTTTTCTGGAGCACTTTATTGAGCACTAAATTTCTGCATAACAACTTTTGATGTACCGTCTCTGTTGACTGTTTACGTATACTGCTCTGCTAGGTTTAGCCTAAAGCTAGCAGAACATCAATTTTTTTTTTTAAAAAAAGGGGAGCTGTTTTTTTGGGGTAGGGTTTTTCTGGAGCACTTTATTGAGCACTAAATTTCTGCATAACAACTTTTGATGTGTCGTCTCTTTTGACTGTTTATGTATACTGCTCTGCTAGGTTTAGCCTAAAGCTAGCAGAACATAAATTTTTTTTTAAAAAAGGTTAGCTATTTTTTTGGGGTAGGGTTTTTCTGGAGCACTTTATTGAGCACTAAATTTCTGCTTAACAACTTTTGATGTATCGTCTCTTTTGACTGTTTACGTATACTGCTCTGCTAGGTTTAGCCTAAAGCTAGCAGAACATAAATTTTTTTTTAAAAAAAGGGGAGCTATTTTTTTGGGGTAGGGTTTTTCTGGAGCACTTTATTGAGCACTAAATTTCTGCATAACAACTTTTGATGTATCGTCTCTTTTGACTGTTTACGTATACTGCTCTGCTAGGTTTAGCCTAAAGCTAGCAGAACATAAATTTTTTTTTAAAAAAGGTTAGCTATTTTTTTGGGGTAGGGTTTTTCTGGAGCACTTTATTGAGCACTAAATTTCTGCATAACAACTTTTGATGTATCGTCTCTTTTGACTGTTTACGTATACTGCTCTGCTAGGTTTAGCCTAAAGCTAGCAGAACATCAATTTTTTTTTTTAAAAACGGGGAGCTATTTTTTTGGGGTAGGGTTTTTCTGGAGCACTTTATTGAGCACTAAATTTCTGCATAACAACTTTTGATGTATCGTCTCTGTTGACTGTTTACGTATACTGCTCTGCGAGGTTTAGCCTAAAGCTAGCCGAACATAAATTTTTTTTAAAAAAAAGGGGAGCTACTTTTTTGGGGTAGGGTTTTTCTGGAGCACTTTATTGAGCAGTAAATTTCTGCATAACAACTTTTGATGTGTCGTCTCTTTTGACTGTTTATGTATACTGCTCTGCTAGGTTTAGCCTAAAGCTAGCAGAACATAAATTTTTTTTTAAAAAAGGTTAGCTATTTTTTTGGGGTAGGGTTTTTCTGGAGCACTTTATTGAGCACTAAATTTCTGCTTAACAACTTTTGATGTATCGTCTCTTTTGACTGTTTACGTATACTGCTCTGCTAGGTTTAGCCTAAAGCTAGCAGAACATCAGTTTTTTCTTTTTAAAAAAGGGGAGCTATTTTTTTGCGGTAGGGTTTTTCTGGAGCACTTTATTGAGCACTAAATTTCTGCATAACAACTTTTGATGTATCGTCTCTTTTGACTGTTTACGTATACTGCTCTGCTAGGTTTAGCCTAAAGCTAGCAGAACATACATTTTTTTTTTTAAAAAAGGGGAGCTATTTTTTTGGGGTAGGGGTTTTCTGGAGCACTTTATTGAGCACTAAATTTCTGCATAACAACTTTTGATGTATCGTCTCTTTTGACTGTTTACGTATACTGCTCTGCTAGGTTTAGCCTAAAGCTAGCAGAACATAAATTTTTTTTTAAAAAAAGGGGAGCTCTTTTTTTGGGCTAGGGTTTTTCTGGAGCAGTTTATTTAGCACTAAATTTCTGCATAACAACTTTTGATGTGTCGTCTCTTTTGACTGTTTACGTATACTGCTCTGCTAGGTTTAGCCTAAAGCTAGCAGAACATACATTTTTTTTTTTAAAAAAGGGGAGCTATTTTTTTGGGGTAGGGGTTTTCTGGAGCACTTTATTGAGCACTAAATTTCTGCATAACAACTTTTGATGTATCGTCTCTTTTGACTGTTTACGTATACTGCTCTGCTAGGTTTAGCCTAAAGCTAGCAGAACATAAATTTTTTTTTAAAAAAAGGGGAGCTCTTTTTTTGGGCTAGGGTTTTTCTGGAGCAGTTTATTTAGCACTAAATTTCTGCATAACAACTTTTGATGTGTCGTCTCTTTTGACTGTTTACGTATACTGCTCTGCTAGGTTTAGCCTAAAGCTAGCAGAACATCAATTTTTTTTTTTAAAAACGGGGAGCTATTTTTTTGGGGTAGGGTTTTTCTGGAGCACTTTATTGAGCACTAAATTTCTGCATAACAACTTTTGATGTATCGTCTCTTTTGACTGTTTACGTATACTGCTTTGCTAGGTTTAGCCTAAAGCTAGCAGAACATAAATTTTTTTTTAAAAAAGGTTAGCTATTTTTTTGGGGTAGGGTTTTTCTGGAGCACTTTATTGAGCACTAAATTTCTGCTTAACAACTTTTGATGTATCGTCTCTTTTGACTGTTTACGTATACTGCTCTGCTAGGTTTAGCCTAAAGCTAGCAGAACATCAGTTTTTTCTTTTTAAAAAAGGGGAGCTATTTTTTTGCGGTAGGGTTTTTCTGGAGCACTTTATTGAGCACTAAATTTCTGCATAACAACTTTTGATGTATCGTCTCTTTTGACTGTTTACGTATACTGCTCTGCTAGGTTTAGCCTAAAGCTAGCAGAACATACATTTTTTTTTTTAAAAAAGGGGAGCTATTTTTTTGGGGTAGGGGTTTTCTGGAGCACTTTATTGAGCACTAAATTTCTGCATAACAACTTTTGATGTATCGTCTCTTTTGACTGTTTACGTATACTGCTCTGCTAGGTTTAGCCTAAAGCTAGCAGAACATAAATTTTTTTTTAAAAAAAGGGGAGCTCTTTTTTTGGGCTAGGGTTTTTCTGGAGCAGTTTATTTAGCACTAAATTTCTGCATAACAACTTTTGATGTGTCGTCTCTTTTGACTGTTTACGTATACTGCTCTGCTAGGTTTAGCCTAAAGCTAGCAGAACATACATTTTTTTTTTTAAAAAAGGGGAGCTATTTTTTTGGGGTAGGGGTTTTCTGGAGCACTTTATTGAGCACTAAATTTCTGCATAACAACTTTTGATGTATCGTCTCTTTTGACTGTTTACGTATACTGCTCTGCTAGGTTTAGCCTAAAGCTAGCAGAACATCAGTTTTTTTTTTTTAAAAAAGGGGAGCTATTTTTTTGCGGTAGGGTTTTTCTGGAGCACTTTATTGAGCACTAAATTTCTGCATAACAACTTTTGATGTATCGTCTCTGTTGACTGTTTACGTATACTGCTCTGCGAGGTTTAGCCTAAAGCTAGCAGAACATCAAATTTTTTTAAGCACTTTTTTTCTGGAGCACTTTATTGAGCACTAAATTTCTGCATAACAACTTTTGATGTATCGTCTCTGTTGACTGTTTACGTATACTGCTCTGCGAGGTTTAGCCTGAAGCTAGCAGAACATCAAATTTTTTTAAGCACTTTTTTTCTGGAGCACTTTATTGAGCACTAAATTTCTGCATAACAACTTTTGATGTATCGTCTCTGTTGACTGTTTACGTATACTACTCTGCGAGGTTTAGCCTAAAGCTAGCAGAACATCAAATTTTTTTAAGCACTTTTTTTCAGGAGCACTTTATTGAGCACTAAATTTCTGCATAACAACTTTTGATGTATCGTCTCTTTTGACTGTTTACGTATACTGCTCTGCTAGGTTTAGCCTAAAGCTAGCAGAACATCAATTTTTTTAAAAAAAAAAAAGGGGAGCTATTTTTTTGGGGTAGGGTTTTTCTGGAGCACCTTATTGAGCACTAAATTTCTGCATAACAACTTTTGATGCATCGTCTCTTTTGACTCTTTACGTATACTGCTCTGCTAGGTTTAGCCTAAAGCTAGCAGAACATCAGTTTTTTTTTTTTTTTAAAAAGGGGAGCTATTTTTTTGCGGTAGGGTTTTTCTGGAGCACTTTATTGAGCACTAAATTTCTGCATAACAACTTTTGATGTATCGTCTCTTTTGACTGTTTACGTATACTGCTCTGCTAGGTTTAGCCTAAAGCTAGCAGAACATCAATTTTTTTTTAAAAAAAGGGCAGCTATTTTTTTGGGCTAGGGTTTTTCTGGAGCACTTTATTTAGCACTAAATTTCTGCATAACAACTTTTGATGTATCGTCTCTTTTGACTGTTTACGTATACTGCTCTGCTAGGTTTAGCCTAAAGCTAGCAGAACATCAGTTTTTTTTTTTTTAAAAAAGGGGAGCTATTTTTTTGCGGTAGGGTTTTTCTGGAGCACTTTATTGAGCACTAAATTTCTGCATAACAACTTTTGATGTATCGTCTCTTTTGACTGTTTACGTATACTGCTCTGCTAGGTTTAGCCTAAAGCTAGCAGAACATCTATTTTTTTTTTAAAAAAAGGGGAGCTATTTTTTTGGGGTAGGGTTTTTCTGGAGCACTTTATTGAGCACTAAATTTCTGCATAACAACTTTTGATGTATCGTCTCTTTTGACTGTTTACGTATACTGCTCTGCTAGGTTTAGCCTAAAGCTAACAGAACATAAATTTTTTTTTAAAAAAAGGAGAGCTATTTTTTTGGGGTAGCGTTTTTCTGGAGCACTTTATTGAGCACTAAATTTCTGCATAACAACTTTTGATGTATTGTCTCTTTTGACTGTTTACGTATACTGCTCTGCTAGGTTTAGCCTAAAGCTAGCAGAACATCAATTTTTTTTTTTTAAAAAAAGGGGAGCTATTTTTTTTGCTAGGGTTTTTCTGGAGCACTTTATTGAGCACTAAATTTCTGCATAACAACTTTTGATGTATCGTCTCTTTTGACTGTTTACGTATACTGCTCTGCTAGGTTTAGCCTAAAGCTAGCAGAACATCAGTTTTTTTTTTTTTAAAAAAAGGGGAGCTATTTTTTTTGCTAGGGTTTTTCTGGAGCACTTTATTGAGCACTAAATTTCTGCATAACAACTTTTGATGTATCGTCTCTTTTGACTGTTTACGTATACTGCTCTGCTAGGTTTAGCCTAAAGCTAGCAGAACATCAATTTTTTTTTTTAAAAACGGAAGCTATTTTTTTGGGGTAGGGTTTTTCTGGAACACTTTATTGAGCACTAAATTTCTGCATACCAACTTTTGATGTATCGTCTCTTTTGAGTGTTTACGTATACTGCTCTGCTAGGTTTAGCCTAAAGCTAGCAGAACATCAATTTTTTTTTTTTTAAAAAAAGGGGAGCTATTTTTTTTTGGCTAGGGTTTTTCTGGAGCACTTTATTTAGCACTAAATTTCTGCATAACAACCTTTGATGTATCGTCTCTTTTGACTCTTTACGTATACTGCTCTGCTAGGTTTAGCCTAAAGCTAGCAGAACATCAATTTTTTTTTTTAAAAACGGAAGCTATTTTTTTGGGGTAGGGTTTTTCTGGAACACTTTATTGAGCACTAAATTTCTACATAACAACTTTTTATGTATCGTCTCTTTTGACTGTTTACGTTAACTGCTCTGCTAGGTTTAGCCTAAAGCTAGCAGATCAATTTTTTTTTAAAAAAAGGGGAGCTATTTTTTTGCGGTAGGGGTTTTCTGCAGCACTTTATTGAGCACTAAATTTCTGCATAACAACTTTTGATGTATCGTCTCTTTTGACTGTTTACGTATACTGCTCTGCTAGGTTTAGCCTAAAGCTAGCAGAACATCAATTTTTTTTTAAAAAAAAAAGGGGAGCTATTTTTTTGCGGTAGGGGTTTTCTGGAGCACGTTATTGAGCACTAAATTTCTGCATAACAAGTTTTGATGTATCGTCTCTTTTGACTGTTTACGTATACTGCTCTGCTAGGTTTAGCCTAAAGCTAGCAGAACATAAATTTTTTAAAAAAAAAAAGGAGCTATGTTTTTGGGGTAGGGTTTTTCTGGAGCACCTTATTGAGCACTAAATTTCTGCATAACAACTTTATATGTAGCGTCTCTTTTGACTGTTTACGTATACTGCTCTGCTAGGTTTAGCCTAAAGCTAGCAGAACATCAATTTTTTTTTAAAAAAAAAAAGGGGAGCTATTTTTTTGTGGTAGGGATTTTCTGGAGCACCTTATTGAGCACTAAATTTCTGCATAACAACTTTTGATGTATCGTCTCTTTTGACTGTTTACGTATACTGCTCTGCTAGGTTTAGCCTAAAGCTACCAGAACATCAATTTTTTTTTAAAAAAAGGGGAGCTATTTTTTGGGGTAGGGTTTTTCTGGGGCACCTTATTGAGCACTAAATTTCTGCATAACTACTTTTGATGTATCGTCTCTTTTGACTGTTTACGTATACTGCTCTGCTAGGTTTAAC
This sequence comes from Merzomyia westermanni, assembly GCA_949987695.1. Lineage (NCBI taxonomy): Eukaryota > Metazoa > Arthropoda > Insecta > Diptera > Tephritidae > Merzomyia > Merzomyia westermanni. The sequence goes on from OX465289.1 coordinate 79,444,368, forward strand.
CTAAAGCTAGCAGAACATACATTTTTTTTTTTTAAAAAGGGGAGCTATTTTTTTGGGGTAGGGTTTTTCTGGAGCACTTTATTGAGCACTAAATTTCTGCATAACAACTTTTGATGTATCGTCTCTTTTGACTCTTTACGTATACTGCTCTGCTAGGTTTAGCCTAAAGCTAGCAGAACATCAATTTTTTTTTTTTAAAGGGAGTTATTTTTTTGGGAAAGGGTTTTTCTGGAGCACTTTATTGAGCACTACATTTCTGCATAACAACTTTTGATGTATCGTCTCTTTTGACTCTTTACGTATACTGCTCTGCTAGGTTTAGCCTAAAGCTAGCAGAACATCAATTTTTTATTTTTAAAACGGGAGCTATTTTTTTGGGGTATGGTTTTTCTGGAGCACTTTATTGAGCACTACATTTCTGCATAACAACTTTTGATGTATCGTCTCTTTTGACTCTTTACGTATACTGCTCTGCTAGGTTTAGCCTAAAGCTAGCAGAACATCAATTTTTTATTTTTAAAACGGGAGCTATTTTTTTGGGGTAGGGTTTTTCTGGAGCACTTTATTGAGCACTAAATTTCTGCATGTATCGTCTCTTTTGACTGTTTACGTATACTGCTCTGCTAGGTTTAGCCTAAAGCTAGCAGAACATCAATTTTTTTTTTTTTAAAAAAAGGGGAGCTATTTTTTTTTGGCTAGGGTTTTTCTGGAGCACTTTATTTAGCACTAAATTTCTGCATAACAACCTTTGATGTATCGTCTCTTTTGACTCTTTACGTATACTGCTCTGCTAGGTTTAGCCTAAAGCTAGCAGAACATCAATTTTTTTTTTTAAAAACGGAAGCTATTTTTTTGGGGTAGGGTTTTTCTGGAACACTTTATTGAGCACTAAATTTCTACATAACAACTTTTTATGTATCGTCTCTTTTGACTGTTTACGTTAACTGCTCTGCTAGGTTTAGCCTAAAGCTAGCAGATCAATTTTTTTTTAAAAAAAGGGGAGCTATTTTTTTGCGGTAGGGGTTTTCTGCAGCACTTTATTGAGCACTAAATTTCTGCATAACAACTTTTGATGTATCGTCTCTTTTGACTGTTTACGTATACTGCTCTGCTAGGTTTAGCCTAAAGCTAGCAGAACATCAATTTTTTTTTAAAAAAAAAAGGGGAGCTATTTTTTTGCGGTAGGGGTTTTCTGGAGCACGTTATTGAGCACTAAATTTCTGCATAACAAGTTTTGATGTATCGTCTCTTTTGACTGTTTACGTATACTGCTCTGCTAGGTTTAGCCTAAAGCTAGCAGAACATAAATTTTTTAAAAAAAAAAAAGGAGCTATGTTTTTGGGGTAGGGTTTTTCTGGAGCACCTTATTGAGCACTAAATTTCTGCATAACAACTTTATATGTAGCGTCTCTTTTGACTGTTTACGTATACTGCTCTGCTAGGTTTAGCCTAAAGCTAGCAGAACATCAATTTTTTTTTAAAAAAAAAAAGGGGAGCTATTTTTTTGTGGTAGGGATTTTCTGGAGCACCTTATTGAGCACTAAATTTCTGCATAACAACTTTTGATGTATCGTCTCTTTTGACTGTTTACGTATACTGCTCTGCTAGGTTTAGCCTAAAGCTACCAGAACATCAATTTTTTTTTAAAAAAAGGGGAGCTATTTTTTGGGGTAGGGTTTTTCTGGGGCACCTTATTGAGCAGTAAATTTCTGCATAACTACTTTTGATGTATCGTCTCTTTTGACTGTTTACGTATACTGCTCTGCTAGGTTTAACCTAAAGCTAGCAGAACATACATTTTTTTTTTTTAAAAAGGGGAGCTATTTTTTTGGGGTAGGGTTTTTCTGGAGCACTTTATTGAGCACTAAATTTCTGCATAACAACTTTTGATGTATCGTCGCTTTTGACTCTTTACGTATACTGCTCTGCTAGGTTTAGCCTAAAGCTAGCAGAACATCAATTTTTTTTTTTAAACGGGAGTTATTTTTTTGGGAAAGGGTTTTTCTGGAGCACTTTATTGAGCACTACATTTCTGCATAACAACTTTTGATGTATCGTCTCTTTTGACTCTTTACGTATACTGCTCTGCTAGGTTTAGCCTAAAGCTAGCAGAACATCAATTTTTTATTTTTAAAACGGGAGCTATTTTTTTGGGGTATGGTTTTTCTGGAGCACTTTATTGAGCACTACATATCTGCATAACAACTTTTGATGTATCGTCTCTTTTGACTCTTTACGTATACTGCTCTGCTAGGTTTAGCCTAAAGCTAGCAGAACATCAATTTTTTATTTTTAAAACGGGAGCTATTTTTTTGGGGTAGGGTTTTTCTGGAGCACTTTATTGAGCACTAAATTTCTGCATGTATCGTCTCTTTTGACTGTTTACGTATACTGCTCTGCTAGGTTTAGCCTAAAGCTAGCAGAACATCAGTTTTTTTTTTTTTTAAAAAAAGGGGAGCTATTTTTTTGCGGTAGGGTTTTTCTGGAGCACTTTATTGAGCACTAAATTTCTGCATAACAACTTTTGATGTATCGTCTCTTTTGACTGTTTACGTATACTGCTCTGATAGGTTTAGCCTAAAGCTAGCAGAACATACATTTTTTTTTTAAAAAAGGGGAGCTATTTTTTTGGGATAGGGTTTTTCTGGAGCACTTTATTGAGCACTAAATTTCTGCATAACAGCTTTTGATGTATCGTCTCTTTTGACTGTTAACGTATACTGCTCTGCTAGGTTTAGCCTAAAGCTAGCAGAACATCAGTTTTTTTTTTTTTTAAAAAAGGGGAGCTATTTTTTTGCGGTAGGGTTTTTCTGGAGCACTTTATTGAGCACTAAATTTCTGCATAACAACTTTTGATGTATCGTCTCTGTTGACTGTTTACGTATACTGCTCTGCGAGGTTTAGCCTAAAGCTAGCAGAACATCAATTTTTTTTAAGCACTTTTTTTCTGGATCACTTTATTGAGCACTAAATTTCTGCATAACAACTTTTGATGTATCGTCTCTTTTGACTCTTTACGTATACTGCTCTGCTAGGTTTAGCCTAAAGCTAGCAGAACATCAATTTTTTTTTTTTAAAAAGGGGAGCTATATTTTTGGGGTAGGGTTTTTCTGGAGCACTTTATTGAGCACTAAATTTCTGCATAACAACTTTTGATGTATCGTCTCTGTTGACTGTTTACGTATACTGCTCTGCGAGGTTTAGCCTAAAGCTAGCAGAACATCAATTTTTTTTAAGCACTTTTTTTCTGGAGCACTTTATTGAGCACTAAATTTCTGCATAACAACTTTTGATGTATCGTCTCTGTTGACTGTTTACGTATACTGCTCTGCGAGGTTTAGCCTTAAGCTAGCAGAACATCAATTTTTTTTTAAGCACTTTTTTTCTGGATCACTTTATTGAGCACTAAATTTCTGCATAACAACTTTTGATGTATCGTCTCTTTTGACTCTTTACGTATACTGCTCTGCTAGGTTTAGCCTAAAGCTAGCAGAACATCAATTTTTTTTTTTTAAAAAAGGGGAGCTATATTTTTGGGGTAGGGTTTTTCTGGAGCACTTTATTGAGCACTAAATTTCTGCATAACAACTTTTGATGTATCGTCTCTTTTGACTCTTTACGTATACTGCTCTGCTAGGCTTAGCCTAAAGCTAGCAGAACATCAATTTTTTTTTTTTTAAACGGGAGCTATTTTTTTGGGGTAGGGTTTTTCTGGAGCACTTTATTGAGCACTAAATTTCTGCATAACAACTTTTGATGTAGCGTCTCTTTTGACTGTTTACGTATACTGCTCTGCTAGGTTTAGCCTAAAGCTAGCAGAACATCAATTTTTAAAAAAAAAAAAAAGGGAGCTATTTTTTTGTGGTAGGGTTTTTCTGGAGCACCTTATTGAGCACTAAATTTCTGCATAACAACTTTTGATGTATCGTCTCTTTTGACTGTTTACGTATACTGCTCTGCTAGGTTTAGCCTAAAGCTAGCAGAACATCAGTTTTTTTTTTTTTAAAAAAAGGGGAGCTATTTTTTTGCGGTAGGGTTTTTCTGGAGCACTTTATTGAGCACTAAATTTCTGCATAGCAAATTTTTATGTATCGTCTCTTTTGACTGTTTACGTATACTGCTCTGCTAGGTTTAGCCTAAAGCTAGCAGAACATCAATTTTTTAAAAAAAAAAAAAAAGGGGAGCTATTTTTTTGGGGTAGGGTTTTTCTGGAGCACCTTATTGAGCACTAAATTTCTGCATAACAACTTTTGATGTATCGTCTCTTTTGACTGTTTACGTATACTGCTCTGCTAGGTTTAGCCTAAAGCTAGCAGAACATAAATTTTTAAAAAAAAAAAAAAAGGAGCTATGTTTTTGGGGTAGGGTTTTTCTGGAGCACCTTATTGAGCACTAAATTTCTGCATAACAACTTTTGATGTAGCGTCTCTTTTGACTGTTTACGTATACTGCTCTGCTAGGTTTAGCCTAAAGCTAGCAGAACATCAATTTTTTAAAAAAAAAAAAAGGGGGAGCTATTTTTTTGTGGTAGGGTTTTTCTGGAGCACCTTATTGAGCACTAAATTTCTGCATAACAACTTTTGATGTATCGTCTCTTTTGACTGTTTACGTATACTGCTCTGCGAGGTTTAGCCTAAAGCTACCAGAACATCAATTTTTTTTTAAAAAAAGGGGAGCTATTTTTTTGGGGTAGGGTTTTTCTGGAGCACTTTATTGAGCACTAAATTTCTGCATAACAACTTTTGATGTATCGTCTCTTTTGACTCTTTACGTATACTGCTCTGCTAGGTTTAGCCTAAAGCTAGCAGAACATCAGTTTTTTTTTAAAAAAAGGAGAGCTATTTTTTTGGGGTAGGGTTTTTCTGGAGCACTTTATTGAGCACTAAATTTCTGCATAACATCTTTTGATGTATCGTCTCTTTTGACTGTTTACGTATACTGCTCTGCTAGGTTTAGCCTAAAGCTAGCAGAACATCAGTTTTTTTTTTTTAAAAAAAGGGGAGCTATTTTTTTGCGGTAGGGTTTTTCTGGAGCACTTTATTGAGCACTAATTTCTGCATAACAACTTTTGATGTATCGTCTCTTTTGACTGTTTACGTATACTGCTCTGCTAGGTTTAGCCTAAAGCTAGCAGAACATCAATTTTTTTTTTTAAAAAACGGGGAGCTATTTTTTTGGGGTAGGGTTTTTCTGGAGCACTTTATTGAGCACTAAATTTCTGCAAAAAAACTTTTGATGTATCGTCTCTTTTGACTGTTTATGTATACTGCTCTGCTAGGTTTAGCCTAAAGCTAGCAGAACATCAATTTTTTTTTTAAAAAAAGGGGAGCTATTTTTTTGGGGTAGGGTTTTTCTGGAGCACTTTATTGAGCACTAAATTTCTGCATAACAACTTTTGATGTATCGTCTCTTTTGACTGTTAACGTATACTGCTCTGCTAGGTTTAGCCTAAAGCTAGCAGAACATCAGTTTTTTTTTTTTAAAAAAAGGGGAGCTATTTTTTTGCGGTAGGGTTTTTCTGGAGCACTTTATTGAGAACTAAATTTCTGCATAACAACTTTTGATGTATCGTCTCTGTTGACTGTTTACGTATACTGCTCTGCGAGGTTTAGCCTAAAGCTAGCAGAACATCAATTTTTTTTAAGCACTTTTTTTCTGGATCACTTTATTGAGCACTAAATTTCTGCATAACAACTTTTGATGTATCGTCTCTTTTGACTCTTTACGTATACTGCTCTGCTAGGTTTAGCCTAAAGCTAGCAGAACATCAATTTTTTTTTTTAAAAAAAGGGGAGCTATATTTTTGGGGTAGGGTTTTTCTGGAGCACTTTATTGAGCACTAAATTTCTGCATAACAACTTTTTATGTATCGTCTCTTTTGACTGTTTACGTATACTGCTCTGCTAGGTTTAGCCTAAAGCTAGCAGAACATAAATTTTTTAAAAAAAAAAAAAGGGGAGCTATTTTTTTGGGGTAGGGTTTTTCTGGAGCACCTTATTGAGCACTAAATTTCTGCATAACAACTTTTGATGTATCGTCTCTTTTGACTGTTTACGTATACTGCTCTGCTAGGTTTAGCCTAAAGCTAGCAGAACATAAATTTTAAAAAAAAAAAAAGGAGCTATGTTTTTGGGGTAGGGTTTTTCTGGAGCACCTTATTGAGCACTAAATTTCTGCATAACAACTTTTGATGTAGCGTCTCTTTTGACTGTTTACGTATACTGCTCTGCTAGGTTTAGCCTAAAGCTAGCAGAACATCAATTTTTTTAAAAAAAAAAAAAGGGGAGCTATTTTTTTGTGGTAGCCTAAAGCTAGCAGAACATCAGTTTTTTTTTTTTAAAAAAAGGGGAGCTATTTTTTTGCGGTAGGGTTTTTCTGGAGCACTTTATTGAGCACTAAATTTCTGCATAACAACTTTTGATGCAACGTCTCTTTTGACTGTTTACGTATACTGCTCTGCTAGGTTTAGCCTAAAGCTAGCAGAACATCAATTTTTTTTAAAAAAAAAAAAGGGGAGCTATTTTTTTGGGGTAGGGTTTTTCTGGATCACCTTATTGAGCACTAAATTTCTGCATAACAACTTTTGAGGTATCGTCTCTTTTGACTCTTTACGTATACTGCTCTGCTAGGTTTAGCCTAAAGCTAGCAGAACATCAATTTTTTTTTTTAAAAACGGGAGCTATTTTTTTGGGGTAGGGTTTTTCTGGAACACTTTATTGAGCACTAAATTTCTGCATAACAACTTTTGATGCATCGACTCTTTTGACTGTTTACGTATACTGCTCTGCTAGGTTTAGCCTAAAGCTAGCAGAACATCAATTTTTTTTTAAAAAAAGGGCAGCTATTTTTCTGGGCTAGGGTTTTTCTGGAGCACTTTATTTAGCACTAAATTTCTGCATAACAACTTTTGATGTATCGTCTCTTTTGACTGTTTACGTATACTGCTCTGCTAGGTTTAGCCTAAAGCTAGCAGAACATCAGTTTTTTTTTTTTTTTAAAAAAGGGGAGCTATTTTTTTGCGGTAGGGTTTTTCTGGAGCACTTTATTGAGCACTAAATTTCTGCATAACAACTTTTGATGTATCGTCTCTTTTGACTCTTTACGTATACTGCTCTGCTAGGTTTAGCCTAAAGCTAGCAGAACATCAATTTTTTTTTTTAAAAACGGGAGCTATTTTTTTGGGGTAGGGCTTTTCTGGAACACTTTATTGAGCACTAAATTTCTGCATAACAACTTTTGATGTATCGTCTCTTTTGACTGTTTACGTATACTGCTCTGCTAGGTTTAGCCTAAAGCTAGCAGAACATCAATTTTTTTTTAAAAAAAGGGGAGCTATTTTTTTGGGCTAGGGTTTTTCTGGAGCACTTTATTTAGCACTAAATTTCTGCATAACAACCTTTGATGTATCGTCTCTTTTGACTGTTTACGTATACTGCTCTGCTAGGTTTAGCCTAAAGCTAGCAGAACATCAATTTTTTTTTAAAAAAAAAAGGGGAGCTTTTTTTTTGCGGTAGGGGTTTTCTGGAGCACTTTATTGAGCACTAAATTTCTGCATAACAACTTTTGATGTATCGTCTCTTTTGACTGTTTACGTATACTTCTCTGCTAGGTTTAGCCTAAAGCTAGCAGAACATAAATTTAAAAAAAAAAAAAAAAGGAGCTATGTTTTTGGGGTAGGGTTTTTCTGGAGCACCTTATTGAGCACTAAATTTCTGCATAACAACTTTTGATGTAGCGTCTCTTTTGACTGTTTACGTATACTGCTCTGCTAGGTTTAACCTAAAGCTAGCAGAACATACATTTTTTTTTTTTAAAAAGGGGAGCTATTTTTTTGGGGTAGGGGTTTTCTGGAGCACTTTATTGAGCACTAAATTTCTGCATAACAACTTTTGATGTATCGTCGCTTTTGACTCTTTACGTATACTGCTCTGCTAGGTTTAGCCTAAAGCTAGCAGAACATCAATTTTTTTTTTTAAAACGGGAGCTTCTTTTTTGGGGTAGGGTTTTTCTGGAGCACTTTATTGAGCACTAAATTTCTGCATAACAACTTTTGATGTATCGTCGCTTTTGACTGTTTACGTATACTGCTCTGCTAGGTTTAGCCTAAAGCTAGCAGAACATCAATTTTTTTTTTTTAAACGGGAGCTTCTTTTTTGGGATAGGGTTTTTCTGGGGCACCTTATTGAGCACTAAATTTCTGCATAACTACTTTTGATGTATCGTCTCTTTTGACTGTTTACGTTAACTGCTCTGCTAGGTTTAGCCTAAAGCTACCAGAACATCAATTTTTTTTTAAAAAAAGGGGAGCTATTTTTTGGGGTAGGGTTTTTCTGGGGCACCTTATTGAGCACTAAATTTCTGCATAACTACTTTTGATGTATCGTCTCTTTTGACTGTTTACGTATACTGCTCTGCTAGGTTTAACCTAAAGCTAGCAGAACATACATTTTTTTTTTTTAAAAAGGGGAGCTATTTTTTTGGGGTAGGGGTTTTCTGGAGCACTTTATTGAGCACTAAATTTCTGCATAACAACTTTTGATGTATCGTCGCTTTTGACTCTTTACGTATACTGCTCTGCTAGGTTTAGCCTAAAGCTAGCAGAACATCAATTTTTTTTTTTAAAACGGGAGCTTCTTTTTTGGGGTAGGGTTTTTCTGGAGCACTTTATTGAGCACTAAATTTCTGCATAACAACTTTTGAGGTATCGTCTCTTTTGACTGTTTACGTATACTGCTCTGCTAGGTTTAGCCTAAAGCTAGCAGAACATCAATTTTTTTTTTTTTAAAAAGGGGAGCTATTTTTTTGGGGTAGGGTTTTTCTGGAGCACTTTATTGAGCACTAAATTTCTGCATAACAACTTTTGATGTATCGTCTCTGTTGACTGTTTACGTATACTGCTCTGCTAGGTTTAGCCTAAAGCTAGCAGAACATCAATTTTTTATTTTTAAAACGGGAGCTATTTTTTTGGGTTAGGGTTTTTCTGGAGCACTTTATTGAGCACTAAATTTCTGCATAACAACTTTTGATGTATCGTCTCTTTTGACTGTTTACGTATACTGCTCTGCTAGGTTTAGCCTAAAGCTAGCAGAACATCAGTTTTTTATTTTTAAAACGGGAGCTATTTTTTTGGGGTAGGGTTTTTCTGGAGCACTTTATTGAGCACTAAATTTCTGCATAACAACTTTTGATGTATCGTCTCTTTTGACTGTTTACGTATACTGCTCTGCTAGGTTTAGCCTAAAGCTAGCAGAACATCAATTTTTTATTTTTAAAACGGGAGCTATTTTTTTGGGGTAGGGTTTTTCTGGAGCACTTTATTGAGCACTAAATTTCTGCATAACAACTTTTGATGTATCGTCTCTGTTGACTGTTTACGTATACTGCTCTGCTAGGTTTAGCCTAAAGCTAGCAGAACATCAATTTTTTATTTTTAAAACGGGAGCTATTTTTTTGGGGTAGGGTTTTTCTGGAGCACTTTATTGAGCACTAAATTTCTGCATAACAACTTTTGATGTATCGTCTCTTTTGACTCTTTACGTATACTGCTCTGCTAGGTTTAGCCTAAAGCTAGCAGAACATCAATTTTTTATTTTTAAAACGGGAGCTATTTTTTTGGGGTAGGGTTTTTCTGGAGCACTTTATTGAGCACTAAATTTCTGCATAACAACTTTTGATGTATCGTCTCTTTTGACTGTTTACGTATACTGCTCTGCTAGGTTTAGCCTAAAGCTAGCAGAACATCAGTTTTTTTTTTTTAAAAAAAAGGGGAGCTATTTTTTTGGGGTAGGGTTTTTCTGGAGCACTTTATTGAGCACTAAATTTCTGCATAACAACTTTTGATGTATCGTCTCTTTTGACTGTTTACGTATACTGCTCTGCTAGGTTTAGCCTAAAGCTAGCAGAACATACATTTTTTTTTTTTAAAAAGGGGAGCTATTTTTTTGGGGTAGGGGTTTTCTGGAGCACTTTATTGAGCACTAAATTTCTGCATAACAACTTTTGATGTATCGTCTCTTTTGACTGTTTACGTATACTGCTCTGCTAGGTTTAGCCTAAAGCTAGCAGAACATCAATTTTTTTTTTTTAAAAACGGGGAGCTATTTTTTGGGGGTAGGGTTTTTCTGGAGCACTTTATTGAGCACTAAATTTCTGCAAAACAACTTTTGATGTATCGTCTCTTTTGACTGTTTATGTATACTGCTCTGCTAGGTTTAGCCTAAAGCTAGCAGAACATCAGTTTTTTTTTTTTTAAAAAAAGGGGAGCTATTTTTTTGGGGTAGGGGTTTTCTGGAGCACTTTATTGAGCACTAAATTTCTGCATAACAACTTTTGATGTATCGTCTCTTTTGACTCTTTACGTATACTGCTCTGCTAGGTTTAGCCTAAAGCTAGCAGAACATCAATTTTTTTTTTTAAAAACGGGAGCTATTTTTTTGGGGTAGGGTTTTTCTGGAACACTTTATTGAGCACTAAATTTCTGCATAACAACTTTTGATGCATCGACTCTTTTGACTGTTTACGTATACTGCTCTGCGAGGTTTAGCCTAAAGCTAGCAGAACATCAATTTTTTTTTTTAAAAAAAAAAGGGGAGCTATTTTTTTGGGGTAGGGTTTTTCTGGAGCACCTTACTGAGCACTAAATTTCTGCATAACAACTTTTGATGTATCGTCTCTTTTGACTCTTTACGTATACTGCTCTGCTAGGTTTAGCCTAAAGCTAGCAGAACATCAATTTTTTTTTTTAAAAACGGGAGCTATTTTTTTGGGGTAGGGTTTTTCTGGAACACTTTATTGAGCACTAAATTTCTGCATAACAACTTTTGATGCATCGACTCTTTTGACTGTTTACGTATACTGCTCTGCTAGGTTTAGCCTAAAGCTAGCAGAACATCAATTTTTTTTTAAAAAAAGGGCAGCTATTTTTTTGGGCTAGGGTTTTTCTGGAGCACTTTATTTAGCACTAAATTTCTGCATAACAACTTTTGATGTATCGTCTCTTTTGACTGTTTACGTATACTGCTCTGCTAGGTTTAGCCTAAAGCTAGCAGAACATCAGTTTTTTTTTTTTTTAAAAAAAGGGGAGCTATTTTTTTGCGGTAGGGTTTTTCTGGAGCACTTTATTGAGCACTAAATTTCTGCATAACAAATTTTTATGTATCGTCTCTTTTGACTGTTTACGTATACTGCTCTGCTAGGTTTAGCCTAAAGCTAGCAGAACATCAATTTTTAAAAAAAAAAAAAAAAGGGAAGCTATTTTTTTGCGGTAGGGGTTTTCTGGAGCACTTTATTGAGCACTAAATTTCTGCATAACAACTTTTGATGTATCGTCTCTTTTGACTCTTTACGTATACTGCTCTGCTAGGTTTAGCCTAAAGCTAGCAGAACATCAATTTTTTTTTTAAAAAAAAAGGGGAGCTATTTTTTTGGAGCACTTTATTGAGCACTAAATTTCTGCATAACAACTTTTGATGTATCGTCTCTTTTGACTGTATACGTATACTGCTCTGCTAGGTTTAGCCTAAAGCTAGCAGAACATCAATTTTTTTTTAAAAAAAGGAGAGCTATTTTTTTGGGGTAGGGTTTTTCTGGAGCACTTTATTGAGCACTAAATTTCTGCATAACAACTTTTGATGTATCGTCTCTTTTGACTGTTTACGTATACTGCTCTGCTAGGTTTAGCCTAAAGCTAGCAGAACATCAGTTTTTTTTTTTTTTAAAACAAGGGGAGCTATTTTTTGCGGTAGGGTTTTTCTGGAGCACTTTATTGAGCACTAAATTTCTGCATAACAACTTTTGATGTATCGTCTCTTTTGACTCTTTACGTATACTGCTCTGCTAGGTTTAGCCTAAAGCTAGCAGAACATCAATTTTTTTTTTAAAAACGGAAGCTATTTTTTTGGGGTAGGGTTTTTCTGGAACACTTTATTGAGCACTAAATTTCTGCATAACAACTTTTGATGTATCGTCTCTTTTGACTGTTTACGTATACTGCTTTGCTAGGTTTAGCCTAAAGCTAGCAGAACATCAATTTTTTTTTTAAAAAAAGGGGAGCTATTTTTTTGGGGTAGGGTTTTTCTGGAGCACTTTATTTAGCACTAAATTTCTGCATAACAACCTTTGATGTATCGTCTCTTTTGACTCTTTACGTATACTGCTCTGCTAGGTTTAGCCTAAAGCCAGCAGAACATCAATTTAAAAAAAAAAAAAAAAAAAAGGGGAGCAATTTTTTTGGGGTAGGGTTTTTCTGGAGCACCTTATTGAGCACTAAATTTCTGCATAACAACTTTTGATGTATCATCTCTTTTGACTGTTTACGTATACTGCTCTGCTAGGTTTAGCCTAAAGCTAGCAGAACATCAGTTTTTTTTTTTAAGAAAAAGGGGAGCTATTTTTTTGCGGTAGGGTTTTTCTGGAGCACTTTATTGAGCACTAAATTTCTGCATAACAACTTTTGATGTATCGTCTCTTTTGACTGTTTACGTATACTGCTCTGCTAGGTTTAGCCTAAAGCTAGCATAACATCTATTTTTTTTTAAAAAAAAAAAGGGGAGCAATTTTTTGGGGTAGGGTTTTTCTGGAGCACCTTATTGAGCACTAAATTTCTGCATAACAACTTTTGATGTATCGTCTCTTTTGACTCTTTACGTATACTGCTCTGCTAGGTTTAGCCTAAAGCTAGCAGAACATCAATTTAAAACAAAAAAAAAAAAAAAGGGGTGCATTTTTTTTGGGGTAGGGTTTTTCTGGAGCACCTTATTGAGCACTAAATTTCTGCATAACAACTTTTGATGTATCGTCTCTTTTGACTGTTTACGTATACTGCTCTGCTAGGTTTAGCCTAAAGCTAGCAGAACATCAATTTTTTAAAAAAATAAAAAAAGGGGAGCTATTTTCCTGGGGTAGGGTTTTTCTGGAGCACCTTATTGAGCACTAAATTTCTGCATAACAACTTTTGATGTATCGTCTCTTTTGACTGTTTACGTATACTGCTCTGCTAGGTTAAGCCTAAAGCTAGCAGAACATCCGTTTTTTTTTTTTAAAAAAAGGGGAGCTATTTTTTTGGGGTAGGGTTTTTCTGGAGCACTTTATTGAGCACTAAATTTCTGCATAACAACTTTTGATGTATCGTCTCTTTTGACTGTTTACGTATACTGCTCTGCTAGGTTTAGCCTAACGCTAGCAGAACATCAATTTTTTTTTTTAAAAACGGGAGCTATTTTTTTGGGGTAGGGCTTTTCTGGAACACTTTATTGAGCACTAAATTTCTGCGTAACAACTTTTGATGTAACGTCTCTTTTGACTGTTTACGTATACTGCTCTGCTAGGTTTAGCCTAAAGCTAGCAGAACATCAATTTTTTTTTAAAAAAAGGGGAGCTATTTTTTTGGGCTGGGGTTTTTCTGGAGCACTTTATTTAGCACTAAATTTCTGCATAACAACTTTTGATGTATCGTCTCTTTTGACTCTTTACGTATACTGCTCTGCTAGGTTTAGCCTAAAGCTAGCAGAACATAAATTTTTTTTTTTAAAACGGGAGCTATTTTTTTGGGGTAGAGTTTTTCTGGAGCACTTTATTGAGCACTAAATTTCTGCATAACAACTTTTGATGTATCGTCTCTGTTGACTGTTTACGTATACTGCTCTGCTTGGTTTAGCCTAAAGCTAGCAGAACATAAATTTTTTTAAAAAAAAAAAAAGGGGAGCTATTTTTTTGGGTAGGGTTTTTCTGGAGCGCCTTATTGAGCACTAAATTTCTGCATAACAACTTTTGATGTATCGTCTCTTTTGACTGTTTACGTATACTGCTCTGCTAGGTTTAGCCTAAAGCTAGCAGAACATCAACTTTTTTTTTTAAAAAAAAAGGGGAGCTATTTTTTTGGGGTAGGGTTTTTCTGGAGCACTTTATTGAGCACTAAATTTCTGCATAACAACTTTTGATGTATCGTCTCTTTTGACTGTTTACGTATACTGCTCTGCTAGGTTTAGCCTAAAGCTAGCAGAACATCAGTTTTTTTTTTAAAAAAGGGGAGCTATTTCTTTCCGGTAGGGTTTTTCTGGAGCACTTTATTGAGCACTAAATTTCTGCATAACAACTTTTGATGTATCGTCTCTTTTGACTGTTTTGACGTATACTGCTCTGCTAGGTTTAGCCTAAAGCTAGCAGAACATAAATTTTTTAAAAAAAAAAGGGGAGCTATTTTTTTGGGGCAGGGTTTTTCTGGAGCACCTTATTGAGCACTAAATTTCTGCATAACAACTTTTGATGTATCGTCTCTGTTGACTGTTTACGTATACTGCTCTGCTAGGTTTAGCCTAAAGCTAGCAGAACATCAATTTTTTTAAAAAAAAAAAAGGGGAGCTATTTTTTTGGGGTAGGGTTTTTCTGGAGCACCTTATTGAGCACTAAATTTCTGCATAACAACTTTTGATGTATCGTCTCTTTTGACTGTTTACGTATACTGCTCTGATAGGTTTAGCCTAAAGCTAGCAGAACATCGATTTTTTTTTTAAAAAAAGGGGAGCTTTTTTTTTGGGGTAGGGTTTTTCTGGAGCACTTTATTGAGCACTAAATTTCTGCATAACAACTTTTTATGTATCGTCTCTTTTGACTGTTTACGTATACTGCTCTGCTAGGTTTAGCCTAAAGCTAGCAGAACATCAATTGTTTTTTAAAAAAAAAGGGAGCTATTTTTTGGGGTACGGTTTTTCTGGAGCACTTTATTGATCACTAAATTTCTGCATAACAACTTTTGATGTATCGTCTCTTTTGACTGTTTACGAGGTGTGTTCAAAAAGTATCGCGAATTTTGTGTTTTTTCAAAAATTATTTATTTATTCATGAATATCTATTTTGTCCCCTTCAAGGTAATCCCCATGAGATATTACACACTTGTGCCAACGGTTTTTCCAATCTTCGAAGCACTTCAAAAAATCATTTTTTTGTATCTTGTTCAGCTCCTCCTTCGATGCCGTCTTTATCTCGTCAAAAGACGCGTAACGTCGTCCTTTCATGGGCCTCTTCAGTTTAGGGAACAAGAAAAAGTCACAGGGGGCCAGATATGGGGAATACGGTGGCTGCGGCATCATTAGTGTGTTGTTTTTGGCCAAAAAGTCGCGCACAAGCAACGAACGTGAGCAGGGGCGTTATCGTGATGCAAAAGCCAATTTTTGTTCTTCTTTGCACATCTTCTCGGCCTTCTGAGAACATTTTGTACCACCGATAAACGTTGCTTCGGTCCAAGGTAGCTTCTCCGTATGCCACAGTCAACATTCGGAATGCATCCGCGCACTTAATTTCGTTTTTCACACAAAATTTGATACAGGTTCTTTGATCAATTTTTTTGAATAGGTAAAAATCGAAGACGATCCAAAACACGTGCAAGCAAAGCAGCTGTCAACAATTAACTGAACATTCAAAATGGCCGAGCTTGTCGGCATAAGTGAGAGACATGAGTACCAACATAACGCCACAAAAAATTCGAAATTCGAATATACGTAACCAGCGAAAATTCAAAATTCGCGATACGTTTTGAACACACCTCGTACGTATACTGCTCTGCTAGGTTTAGCCTAAAGCTAGCAGAACATCAATTTTTATTTAAAAAAAGGGGAGCTTTTTTTTTGGGGTAAGGGTTTGTCTGGACCACTTTATTGAGCACTAAATTTCTGCATAACAACTTTTGATGTATCGTCTCTTTTGACTGTTTACGTATAGTGCTCTGCTAGGTTTAGCCTAAAGCTAGCAGAACATCAATTTTTATTTAAAAAAAGGGGAGCTTTTTTTTGGGGGTAAGGGTTTGTCTGGACCACTTTATTGAGCACTAAATTTCTGCATAACAACTTTTGATGTATCGTCTCTTTTGACTGTTTACGTATAGTGCTCTGCTAGGTTTAGCCTAAAGCTAGCAGAACATCAATTTTTATTTAAAAAAAGGGGAGCTTTTTTTTTGGGGTAAGGGTTTGTCTGGACCACTTTATTGAGCACTAAATTTCTGCATAACAGCTTTAGATGTATCGTCTCTTTTGACTGTTTACGTATACTGCTCTCCTAGGTTTAGCCTAAAGCTAGCAGAACATCAGTTTTTTTAAAAAAAAGGGGAGCTATTTTTTTGGGGTAGGGTTTTTCTGGAGCACCTTATTGAGCACTAAATTTCTGCATAACAAATTTAGATGTATCGTCTCTTTTGACTGTTTACGTATACTGCTCTGCTAGGTTTAGCCTAAAGCTAGCAGAACATCAATTTTTTTTAAAAAAAAAAAGGGGGGCTATTTTTTTGGGGTATGGTTTTTCTGGAGCACTTTATCGAGCACTAAATTTCTGCATAACAACTTTTGATGTATCGTCTCTTTTGACTGTTTACGTATACTGCTCTGCTAGGTTTAGCCTAAAGCTAGCAGAACATCAATTTTTAAAAAAAAAAAAAAAAAAAAGGGGAGCTATTTTTTTGGGGAAGGGTTTTTCTGGAGCACCTTATTGAGCACTAAATTTCTGCATAACAACTTTTGATGTATCGTCTCTTTTGACTGTTTATGTATACTGCTCTGCTAGGTTTAGCCTAAAGCTAGGAGAACATCAATTTTTTTTTTAAAAAAAAAAGGGGAGCTATTTTTAAGGGGTGGTTTTTCTGGAGCACCTTATTGAGCACTAAATTTCTGCATAACAACTTTTGATGTATCGTCTCATTTGACTGTTTACGTATACTGCTCTGCTAGGTTTAGCCGAAAGCTAGCAGAACATCAATTTTTTTTTAAAAAAAGGGGAGCTATTTTTTTGGGGTAGGGGTTTTCTGGAGCACTTTATTGAGCACTAAATTTCTGCATAACAACTTTTGATGTATCGTCTCTTTTGACTGTTTACGAGGTGTGTTCAAAAAGTATCGCGAATTTTGTGTTTTTTCAAAAATTATTTATTTATTCATGAATATCTATTTTGTCCCCTTCAAGGTAATCCCCATGAGATATTACACACTTGTGCCAACGGTTTTTCCAATCTTCGAAGCACTTCAAAAAATCATTTTTTTGTATCTTGTTCAGCTCCTCCTTCGATGCCGTCTTTATCTCGTCAAAAGACGCGTAACGTCGTCCTTTCATGGGCCTCTTCAGTTTAGGGAACAAGAAAAAGTCACAGGGGGCCAGATATGGGGAATACGGTGGCTGCGGCATCATTAGTGTGTTGTTTTTGGCCAAAAAGTCGCGCACAAGCAACGAACGTGAGCAGGGGCGTTATCGTGATGCAAAAGCCAATTTTTGTTCTTCTTTGCACATCTTCTCGGCCTTCTGAGAACATTTTGTACCACCGATAAACGTTGCTTCGGTCCAAGGTAGCTTCTCCGTATGCCACAGTCAACATTCGGAATGCATCCGCGCACTTAATTTCGTTTTTCACACAAAATTTGATACAGGTTCTTTGATCCATTTTTTTGAATAGGTAAAAATCGAAGACGATCCAAAACACGTGCAAGCAAAGCAGCTGTCAACAATTAACTGAACATTCAAAATGGCCGAGCTTGTCGGCATAAGTGAGAGACATGAGTACCAACATAACGCCACAAAAAATTCGAAATTCGAATATACGTAACCAGCGAAAATTCAAAATTCGCGATACGTTTTGAACACACCTCGTACGTATACTGCTCTGCTAGGTTTAGCCTAAAGCTAGCAGAACATAAATTTTTATTTAAAAACAGGGGAGCTATTTTTTTGGGGTAGGGTTTTTCTGGAGCACTTAATTGAGCATAAAATTTCTGCATAACAACTTTAGATGTATCGTCTCTTTTGACTGTTTACGTATACTGCTCTCCTAGGTTTAGCCTAAAGCTAGCAGAACATCAGTTTTTTTTAAAAAAAAAGGGGAGCTATTTTTTTTGGGGTAGGGTTTTTCTGGAGCACCTTATTGAGCACTAAATTTCTGCATAACAAATTTAGATGTATCGTCTCTTTTGACTGTTTACGTATACTGCTCTGCTAGGTTTAGCCTAAAGCTAGCAGAACATCAATTTGTTTTTTTTTAAAAAAGGGGAGCTAGGTTTAGCCTAAAGCTAGCGAAAATTCAAAATTCGCGATACGTTTTGAACACACCTCGTACGTATACTGCTCTGCTAGGTTTAGCCTAAAGCTAGCAGAACATAAATTTTTATTTAAAAACAGGGGAGCTATTTTTTTGGGGTAGGGTTTTTCTGGAGCACTTTATTGAGCATAAAATTTCTGCATAACAACTTTAGATGTATCGTCTCTTTTGACTGTTTACGTATACTGCTCTCCTAGGTTTAGCCTAAAGCTAGCAGAACATCAGTTTTTTTTAAAAAAAAAGGGGAGCTATTTTTTTTGGGGTAGGGTTTTTCTGGAGCACCTTATTGAGCACTAAATTTCTGCATAACAAATTTAGATGTATCGTCTCTTTTGACTGTTTACGTATACTGCTCTGCTAGGTTTAGCCTAAAGCTAGCAGAACATCAATTTGTTTTTTTTTTAAAAAGGGGAGCTATGTTTTTGGGGTAGGGTTTTTCTGGAGCACCTTATTGAGCACTAAATTTCTGCATAACAACTTTTGATGTATCGTCTCTTTTGACTGTTTACGTATACTGCTCTGCTAGGTTTAGCCTAAAGCTAGCAGAACATAATTTTTTTTTTTTTAAAGAGGGGAGCAATTTTTTTTGGGGTAGGGTTTTTCTGGAGCACCTTATTGAGCACTAAATTTCTGCATAACAAATTTAGATGTATCGTCTCTTTTGACTGTTTACGTATACTGCTCTGCTAGGTCTAGCCTAAAGCTAGCAGAACATCAATTTTTTTTTTTTTAAAAGGGGAGCTATGTTTTTGGGGTAAGGGTTTTTCTGGAGCACTTTGTTGAGCACTAAATTTCTGAATAACAACTTTTGATGTATCGTCTCTTTTGACTGTTTACGTATACTGCTCTGCTACGTTTAGCCTAAAGCTAGCAGAACATCAATTTTTTTTTTAAAAAAGGGGAGCTATTTTTTTGGGGTAGGGGTTTTCTGGAGCACTTTATTGAGCACTAAATTTCTGCATAACAACTTTTTATGTATCGTCTCTTTTGACTGTTTACGTATACTGCTCTGCTAGGTTTAGCCTAAAGCTAGGAGAACATCAATTTTTTTTTTAAAAAAAAGGGGAGCTATTTTTAAGGGGTGGTTTTTCTGGAGCACCTTATTGAGCACTAAATTTCTGCATAACAACTTTTGATGTATCGTCTCATTTGACTGTTTACGTATACTGCTCTGCTAGGTTTAGCCTAAAGCTAGCAGAACATCAATTTTTTTTTAAAAAAAAGGGGAGCTATTTTTTTGGGGTAGGGGTTTTCTGGAGCACTTTATTGAGCACTAAATTTCTGCATAACAACTTTTGATGTATCGTCTCTTTTGACTGTTTACGTATACTGCTCTGCTAGGTTTAGCCTAAAGCTAGCAGAACATCAATTTTTAAAAAAAAAAAAAAAAGGGGAGCTATTTTTTTGCGGTAGGGGTTTTCTGGAGCACTTTATTGAGCACTAAATTTCTGCATAACAACTTTTGATGTATCGTCTCTTTTGACTCTTTACGTATACTGCTCTGCTAGGTTTAGCCTAAAGCTAGCAGAACATCAATTTTTTTTTTAAAAAAAAAGGGGAGCTATTTTTTTGGAGCACTTTATTGAGCACTAAATTTCTGCATAACAACTTTTGATGTATCGTCTCTTTTGACTGTTTACGTATACTGCTCTGCTAGGTTTAGCCTAAAGCTAGCAGAACATCAATTTTTTTTTAAAAAAAGGAGAGCTATTTTTTTGGGGTAGGGTTTTTCTGGAGCACTTTATTGAGCACTAAATTTCTGCATAACAACTTTTGATGTATCGTCTCTTTTGACTGTTTACGTATACTGCTCTGCTAGGTTTAGCCTAAAGCTAGCAGAACATCAGTTTTTTTTTTTTTAAAACAGGGGGAGCTATTTTTTGCGGTAGGGTTTTTCTGGAGCACTTTATTGAGGCTTAAATTTCTGCATAACAACTTTTGATGTATCGTCTCTTTTGACTCTTTACGTATACTGCTCTGCTAGGTTTAGCCTAAAGCTAGCAGAACATCAATTTTTTTTTTTTAAAACGGAAGCTATTTTTTTGGGGTAGGGTTTTTCTGGAGCTCCTTATTGAGCACTAAATTTCTGCATAACAACTTTTGATGTATCGTCTCTTTTGACTGTTTACGTATACTGCTCTGCTAGGTTTAGCCTAAAGCTAGCAGAACATCAATTTTTTTAAAAAAAAAAAAAGGGGAGCTATTTTTTTGTGGTAGCCTAAAGCTAGCAGAACATCAGTTTTTTTTTTTTAAAAAAAGGGGAGCTATTTTTTTGGGGTAGTGGTTTTCTGGAGCACTTTATTGAGCACTAAATTTCTGCATAACAACTTTTGATGTATCGTCTCTTTTGACTGTTTACGTATACTGCTCTGCTAGGTTTAGCCTAAAGCTAGCAGAACATCAATTTTAAAAAAAAAAAAAACAGGGGAGCTATTTTTTTGCGGTAGGGGTTTTCTGGAGCACTTTATTGAGCACTAAATTTCTGCATAACAACTTTTGATGTATCGTCTCTTTTGACTCTTTACGTATACTGCTCTGCTAGGTTTAGCCTAAAGCTAGCAGAACATCAATTTTTTTTTTTAAAAAAAAAGGGGAGCTATTTTTTTGGAGCACTTTATTGAGCACTAAATTTCTGCATAACAACTTTTGATGTATCGTCTCTTTTGACTGTATACGTATACTGCTCTGCTAGGTTTAGCCTAAAGCTAGCAGAACATCAATTTTTTTTTAAAAAAAGGAGAGCTATTTTTTTGGGGTAGGGTTTTTCTGGAGCACTTTATTGAGCACTAAATTTCTGCATAACAACTTTTGATGTATCGTCTCTTTTGACTGTTTACGTATACTGCTCTGCTAGGTTTAGCCTAAAGCTAGCAGAACATCAGTTTTTTTTTTTTTAAAACAAGGGGAGCTATTTTTTGCGGTAGGGTTTTTCTGGAGCACTTTATTGAGCACTAAATTTCTGCATAACAACTTTTGATGTATCGTCTCTTTTGACTCTTTACGTATACTGCTCTGCTAGGTTTAGCCTAAAGCTAGCAGAACATCAATTTTTTTTTTTAAAAACGGAAGCTATTTTTTTGGGGTAGGGTTTTTCTGGAACACTTTATTGAGCACTAAATTTCTGCATAACAACTTTTGATGTATCGTCTCTTTTGACTGTTTACGTATACTGCTTTGCTAGGTTTAGCCTAAAGCTAGCAGAACATCAATTTTTTTTTTAAAAAAAGGGAGCTATTTTTTTGGGGTAGGGTTTTTCTGGAGCACTTTATTTAGCACTAAATTTCTGCATAACAACCTTTGATGTATCGTCTCTTTTGACTCTTTACGTATACTGCTCTGCTAGGTTTAGCCTAAAGCCAGCAGAACATCAATTTAAAAAAAAAAAAAAAAAAACGGGGAGGAATTTTTTTGGGGTAGGGTTTTTCTGGAGCTCCTTATTGAGCACTAAATTTCTGCATAACAACTTTTGATGTATCGTCTCTTTTGACTGTTTACGTATACTGCTCTGCTAGGTTTAGCCTAAAGCTAGCAGAACATCAGTTTTTTTTTTTTAAAAAAAAGGGGAGCTATTTTTTTGCGGTAATGTTTTTCTGGAGCACTTTATTGAGCACTAAATTTCTGCATAACAACTTTTGATGTATCGTCTCTTTTGACTGTTTACGTATACTGCTCTGCTAGGTTTAGCCTAAAGCTAGCAGAAGATCTATTTTTTTTTAAAAAAAAAAAGGGGAGCTATTTTTTTGGGGTAGAGTTTTTCTGGAGCACCTTATTAAGCACTAAATTTCTGCATAACAACTTTTGATGTATCGTCTCTTTTGACTCTTTACGTATACTGCTCTGCTAGGTTTAGCCTAAAGCTAGCAGAACATCAATTTAAAAAAAAAAAAAAAAAAAGGGGAGCAATTTTTTTGGGGTAGGGTTTTTCTGGAGCACCTTATTGAGCACTAAATTTCTGCATAACAACTTTTGATGTATCGTCTCTTTTGACCGTTTACGTATACTGCTCTGCTAGGTTTAGCCTAAAGCTAGCAGAACATCAATTTTTTAAAAAAATAAAAAAAGGGGAGCTATTTTCCTGGGGTAGGGTTTTTCTGGAGCACCTTATTGAGCACTAAATTTCTGCATAACAACTTTTGATGTATCGTCTCTTTTGACTGTTTACGTATACTGCTCTGCTAGGTTTAGCCTAAAGCTAGCAGAACATCAATTGTTTTTTAAAAAAAGGGGAGCTATTTTCCTGGGGTAGGGTTTTTCTGGAGCACCTTATTGAGCACTAAATTTCTGCATAACAACTTTTGATGTATCGTCTCTTTTGACCGTTTACGTATACTGCTCTGCTAGGTTTAGCCTAAAGCTAGCAGAACATCAATTTAAAAAAAAAAAAAAAAAAAGGGGAGCTATTTTTTTGGGGTAGGGTTTTTCTGGAGCACTTTATTGAGCACTAAATTTCTGCATAACAACTTTTTATGTATCGTCTCTTTTGACTGTTTACGTATACTGCTCTGCTAGGTTTAGCCTAAAGCTAGCAGAACATCAATTGTTTTTTAAAAAAAAAGGGAGCTATTTTTTTGGGGTACGGTTTTTCTGGAGCACTTTATTGATCACTAAATTTCTGCATAACAACTTTTGATGTATCGTCTCTTTTGACTGTTTACGAGGTGTGTTCAAAAAGTATCGCGAATTTTGTGTTTTTTCAAAAATTATTTATTTATTCATGAATATCTATTTTGTCCCCTTCAAGGTAATCCCCATGAGATATTACACACTTGTGCCAACGGTTTTTCCAATCTTCGAAGCACTTCAAAAAATCATTTTTTTGTATCTTGTTCAGCTCCTCCTTCGATGCCGTCTTTATCTCGTCAAAAGACGCGTAACGTCGTCCTTTCATGGGCCTCTTCAGTTTAGGGAACAAGAAAAAGTCACAGGGGGCCAGATATGGGGAATACGGTGGCTGCGGCATCATTAGTGTGTTGTTTTTGGCCAAAAAGTCGCGCACAAGCAACGAACGTGAGCAGGGGCGTTATCGTGATGCAAAAGCCAATTTTTGTTCTTCTTTGCACATCTTCTCGGCCTTCTGAGAACATTTTGTACCACCGATAAACGTTGCTTCGGTCCAAGGTAGCTTCTCCGTATGCCACAGTCAACATTCGGAATGCATCCGCGCACTTAATTTCGTTTTTCACACAAAATTTGATACAGGTTCTTTGATCAATTTTTTTGAATAGGTAAAAATCGAAGACGATCCAAAACACGTGCAAGCAAAGCAGCTGTCAACAATTAACTGAACATTCAAAATGGCCGAGCTTGTCGGCATAAGTGAGAGACATGAGTACCAACATAACGCCACAAAAAATTCGAAATTCGAATATACGTAACCAGCGAAAATTCAAAATTCGCGATACGTTTTGAACACACCTCGTACGTATACTGCTCTGCTAGGTTTAGCCTAAAGCTAGCAGAACATCAATTTTTATTTAAAAAAAGGGGAGCTTTTTTTTTGGGGTAAGGGTTTGTCTGGACCACTTTATTGAGCACTAAATTTCTGCATAACAACTTTTGATGTATCGTCTCTTTTGACTGTTTACGTATAGTGCTCTGCTAGGTTTAGCCTAAAGCTAGCAGAACATCAATTTTTATTTAAAAAAAGGGGAGCTTTTTTTTGGGGGTAAGGGTTTGTCTGGACCACTTTATTGAGCACTAAATTTCTGCATAACAACTTTTGATGTATCGTCTCTTTTGACTGTTTACGTATAGTGCTCTGCTAGGTTTAGCCTAAAGCTAGCAGAACATCAATTTTTATTTAAAAAAAGGGGAGCTTTTTTTTTGGGGTAAGGGTTTGTCTGGACCACTTTATTGAGCACTAAATTTCTGCATAACAGCTTTAGATGTATCGTCTCTTTTGACTGTTTACGTACACTGCTCTCCTAGGTTTAGCCTAAAGCTAGCAGAACATCAGTTTTTTTAAAAAAAAGGGGAGCTATTTTTTTGGGGTAGGGTTTTTCTGGAGCACCTTATTGAGCACTAAATTTCTGCATAACAAATTTAGATGTATCGTCTCTTTTGACTGTTTACGTATACTGCTCTGCTAGGTTTAGCCTAAAGCTAGCAGAACATCAATTTTTTTTAAAAAAAAAAAGGGGGGCTATTTTTTTGGGGTATGGTTTTTCTGGAGCACTTTATCGAGCACTAAATTTCTGCATAACAACTTTTGATGTATCGTCTCTTTTGACTGTTTACGTATACTGCTCTGCTAGGTTTAGCCTAAAGCTAGCAGAACATCAATTTTTAAAAAAAAAAAAAAAAAAAGGGGAGCTATTTTTTTGGGGAAGGGTTTTTCTGGAGCACCTTATTGAGCACTAAATTTCTGCATAACAACTTTTGATGTATCGTCTCTTTTGACTGTTTATGTATACTGCTCTGCTAGGTTTAGCCTAAAGCTAGGAGAACATCAATTTTTTTTTTAAAAAAAAGGGGAGCTATTTTTAAGGGGTGGTTTTTCTGGAGCACCTTATTGAGCACTAAATTTCTGCATAACAACTTTTGATGTATCGTCTCATTTGACTGTTTACGTATACTGCTCTGCTAGGTTTAGCCGAAAGCTAGCAGAACATCAATTTTTTTTTAAAAAAAGGGGAGCTATTTTTTTGGGGTAGGGGTTTTCTGGAGCACTTTATTGAGCACTAAATTTCTGCATAACAACTTTTGATGTATCGTCTCTTTTGACTGTTTACGAGGTGTGTTCAAAAAGTATCGCGAATTTTGTGTTTTTTCAAAAATTATTTATTTATTCATGAATATCTATTTTGTCCCCTTCAAGGTAATCCCCATGAGATATTACACACTTGTGCCAACGGTTTTTCCAATCTTCGAAGCACTTCAAAAAATCATTTTTTTGTATCTTGTTCAGCTCCTCCTTCGATGCCGTCTTTATCTCGTCAAAAGACGCGTAACGTCGTCCTTTCATGGGCCTCTTCAGTTTAGGGAACAAGAAAAAGTCACAGGGGGCCAGATATGGGGAATACGGTGGCTGCGGCATCATTAGTGTGTTGTTTTTGGCCAAA
Source organism: Merzomyia westermanni (assembly GCA_949987695.1). Classification (NCBI taxonomy): domain Eukaryota; kingdom Metazoa; phylum Arthropoda; class Insecta; order Diptera; family Tephritidae; genus Merzomyia; species Merzomyia westermanni. The sequence goes on from OX465289.1 coordinate 79,469,495, forward strand.
AAGTCGCGCACAAGCAACGAACGTGAGCAGGGGCGTTATCGTGATGCAAAAGCCAATTTTTGTTCTTCTTTGCACATCTTCTCGGCCTTCTGAGAACATTTTGTACCACCGATAAACGTTGCTTCGGTCCAAGGTAGCTTCTCCGTATGCCACAGTCAACATTCGGAATGCATCCGCGCACTTAATTTCGTTTTTCACACAAAATTTGATACAGGTTCTTTGATCCATTTTTTTGAATAGGTAAAAATCGAAGACGATCCAAAACACGTGCAAGCAAAGCAGCTGTCAACAATTAACTGAACATTCAAAATGGCCGAGCTTGTCGGCATAAGTGAGAGACATGAGTACCAACATAACGCCACAAAAAATTCGAAATTCGAATATACGTAACCAGCGAAAATTCAAAATTCGCGATACGTTTTGAACACACCTCGTACGTATACTGCTCTGCTAGGTTTAGCCTAAAGCTAGCAGAACATAAATTTTTATTTAAAAACAGGGGAGCTATTTTTTTGGGGTAGGGTTTTTCTGGAGCACTTTATTGAGCATAAAATTTCTGCATAACAACTTTAGATGTATCGTCTCTTTTGACTGTTTACGTATACTGCTCTCCTAGGTTTAGCCTAAAGCTAGCAGAACATCAGTTTTTTTTAAAAAAAAAGGGGAGCTATTTTTTTTGGGGTAGGGTTTTTCTGGAGCACCTTATTGAGCACTAAATTTCTGCATAACAAATTTAGATGTATCGTCTCTTTTGACTGTTTACGTATACTGCTCTGCTAGGTTTAGCCTAAAGCTAGCAGAACATCAATTTGTTTTTTTTTAAAAAAGGGGAGCTAGGTTTAGCCTAAAGCTAGCGAAAATTCAAAATTCGCGATACGTTTTGAACACACCTCGTACGTATACTGCTCTGCTAGGTTTAGCCTAAAGCTAGCAGAACATAAATTTTTATTTAAAAACAGGGGAGCTATTTTTTTGGGGTAGGGTTTTTCTGGAGCACTTTATTGAGCATAAAATTTCTGCATAACAACTTTAGATGTATCGTCTCTTTTGACTGTTTACGTATACTGCTCTCCTAGGTTTAGCCTAAAGCTAGCAGAACATCAGTTTTTTTTAAAAAAAAGGGGAGCTATTTTTTTTGGGGTAGGGTTTTTCTGGAGCACCTTATTGAGCACTAAATTTCTGCATAACAAATTTAGATGTATCGTCTCTTTTGACTGTTTACGTATACTGCTCTGCTAGGTTTAGCCTAAAGCTAGCAGAACATCAATTTGTTTTTTTTTTTAAAAAGGGGAGCTATGTTTTTGGGGTAGGGTTTTTCTGGAGCACCTTATTGAGCACTAAATTTCTGCATAACAACTTTTGATGTATCGTCTCTTTTGACTGTTTACGTATACTGCTCTGCTAGGTTTAGCCTAAAGCTAGCAGAACATAATTTTTTTTTTTTTAAAGAGGGGAGCAATTTTTTTGGGGTAGGGTTTTTCTGGAGCACCTTATTGAGCACTAAATTTCTGCATAACAAATTTAGATGTATCGTCTCTTTTGACTGTTTACGTATACTGCTCTGCTAGGTCTAGCCTAAAGCTAGCAGAACATCAATTTTTTTTTTTTTAAAAGGGGAGCTATGTTTTTGGGGTAAGGGTTTTTCTGGAGCACTTTGTTGAGCACTAAATTTCTGCATAACAACTTTTGATGTATCGTCTCTTTTGACTGTTTACGTATACTGCTCTGCTACGTTTAGCCTAAAGCTAGCAGAACATCAATTTTTTTTTTAAAAAAGGGGAGCTATTTTTTTGGGGTAGGGGTTTTCTGGAGCACTTTATTGAGCACTAAATTTCTGCATAACAACTTTTTATGTATCGTCTCTTTTGACTGTTTACGTATACTGCTCTGCTACGTTTAGCCTAAAGCTAGCAGAACATCAATTTTTTTTTAAAAAAAAGGGGAGCTATTTTTTTGGGGTAGGGGTTTTCTGGAGCACTTTATTGAGCACTAAATTTCTGCATAACAACTTTTGATGTATCGTCTCTTTTGACTGTTTACGTATACTGCTCTGCTAGGTTTAGCCTAAAGCTAGCAGAACATCAATTTTTAAAAAAAAAAAAAAAAGGGGAGCTATTTTTTTGCGGTAGGGGTTTTCTGGAGCACTTTATTGAGCACTAAATTTCTGCATAACAACTTTTGATGTATCGTCTCTTTTGACTCTTTACGTATACTGCTCTGCTAGGTTTAGCCTAAAGCTAGCAGAACATCAATTTGTTTTTTTTTAAAAAAGGGGAGCTAGGTTTAGCCTAAAGCTAGCGAAAATTCAAAATTCGCGATACGTTTTGAACACACCTCGTACGTATACTGCTCTGCTAGGTTTAGCCTAAAGCTAGCAGAACATCAATTTTTATTTAAAAAAAGGGGAGCTTTTTTTTTGGGGTAAGGGTTTGTCTGGACCACTTTATTGAGCACTAAATTTCTGCATAACAACTTTTGATGTATCGTCTCTTTTGACTGTTTACGTATAGTGCTCTGCTAGGTTTAGCCTAAAGCTAGCAGAACATCAATTTTTATTTAAAAAAAGGGGAGCTTTTTTTTGGGGGTAAGGGTTTGTCTGGACCACTTTATTGAGCACTAAATTTCTGCATAACAACTTTTGATGTATCGTCTCTTTTGACTGTTTACGTATAGTGCTCTGCTAGGTTTAGCCTAAAGCTAGCAGAACATCAATTTTTATTTAAAAAAAGGGGAGCTTTTTTTTTGGGGTAAGGGTTTGTCTGGACCACTTTATTGAGCACTAAATTTCTGCATAACAGCTTTAGATGTATCGTCTCTTTTGACTGTTTACGTATACTGCTCTCCTAGGTTTAGCCTAAAGCTAGCAGAACATCAGTTTTTTTAAAAAAAAGGGGAGCTATTTTTTTGGGGTAGGGTTTTTCTGGAGCACCTTATTGAGCACTAAATTTCTGCATAACAAATTTAGATGTATCGTCTCTTTTGACTGTTTACGTATACTGCTCTGCTAGGTTTAGCCTAAAGCTAGCAGAACATCAATTTTTTTTAAAAAAAAAAAGGGGGGCTATTTTTTTGGGGTATGGTTTTTCTGGAGCACTTTATCGAGCACTAAATTTCTGCATAACAACTTTTGATGTATCGTCTCTTTTGACTGTTTACGTATACTGCTCTGCTAGGTTTAGCCTAAAGCTAGCAGAACATCAATTTTTAAAAAAAAAAAAAAAAAAAGGGGAGCTATTTTTTTGGGGAAGGGTTTTTCTGGAGCACCTTATTGAGCACTAAATTTCTGCATAACAACTTTTGATGTATCGTCTCTTTTGACTGTTTATGTATACTGCTCTGCTAGGTTTAGCCTAAAGCTAGGAGAACATCAATTTTTTTTTTAAAAAAAAGGGGAGCTATTTTTAAGGGGTGGTTTTTCTGGAGCACCTTATTGAGCACTAAATTTCTGCATAACAACTTTTGATGTATCGTCTCATTTGACTGTTTACGTATACTGCTCTGCTAGGTTTAGCCGAAAGCTAGCAGAACATCAATTTTTTTTTAAAAAAAGGGGAGCTATTTTTTTGGGGTAGGGGTTTTCTGGAGCACTTTATTGAGCACTAAATTTCTGCATAACAACTTTTGATGTATCGTCTCTTTTGACTGTTTACGAGGTGTGTTCAAAAAGTATCGCGAATTTTGTGTTTTTTCAAAAATTATTTATTTATTCATGAATATCTATTTTGTCCCCTTCAAGGTAATCCCCATGAGATATTACACACTTGTGCCAACGGTTTTTCCAATCTTCGAAGCACTTCAAAAAATCATTTTTTTGTATCTTGTTCAGCTCCTCCTTCGATGCCGTCTTTATCTCGTCAAAAGACGCGTAACGTCGTCCTTTCATGGGCCTCTTCAGTTTAGGGAACAAGAAAAAGTCACAGGGGGCCAGATATGGGGAATACGGTGGCTGCGGCATCATTAGTGTGTTGTTTTTGGCCAAAAAGTCGCGCACAAGCAACGAACGTGAGCAGGGGCGTTATCGTGATGCAAAAGCCAATTTTTGTTCTTCTTTGCACATCTTCTCGGCCTTCTGAGAACATTTTGTACCACCGATAAACGTTGCTTCGGTCCAAGGTAGCTTCTCCGTATGCCACAGTCAACATTCGGAATGCATCCGCGCACTTAATTTCGTTTTTCACACAAAATTTGATACAGGTTCTTTGATCCATTTTTTTGAATAGGTAAAAATCGAAGACGATCCAAAACACGTGCAAGCAAAGCAGCTGTCAACAATTAACTGAACATTCAAAATGGCCGAGCTTGTCGGCATAAGTGAGAGACATGAGTACCAACATAACGCCACAAAAAATTCGAAATTCGAATATACGTAACCAGCGAAAATTCAAAATTCGCGATACGTTTTGAACACACCTCGTACGTATACTGCTCTGCTAGGTTTAGCCTAAAGCTAGCAGAACATAAATTTTTATTTAAAAACAGGGGAGCTATTTTTTTGGGGTAGGGTTTTTCTGGAGCACTTTATTGAGCATAAAATTTCTGCATAACAACTTTAGATGTATCGTCTCTTTTGACTGTTTACGTATACTGCTCTCCTAGGTTTAGCCTAAAGCTAGCAGAACATCAGTTTTTTTTAAAAAAAAAGGGGAGCTATTTTTTTTGGGGTAGGGTTTTTCTGGAGCACCTTATTGAGCACTAAATTTCTGCATAACAAATTTAGATGTATCGTCTCTTTTGACTGTTTACGTATACTGCTCTGCTAGGTTTAGCCTAAAGCTAGCAGAACATCAATTTGTTTTTTTTTAAAAAAGGGGAGCTAGGTTTAGCCTAAAGCTAGCGAAAATTCAAAATTCGCGATACGTTTTGAACACACCTCGTACGTATACTGCTCTGCTAGGTTTAGCCTAAAGCTAGCAGAACATAAATTTTTATTTAAAAACAGGGGAGCTATTTTTTTGGGGTAGGGTTTTTCTGGAGCACTTTATTGAGCATAAAATTTCTGCATAACAACTTTAGATGTATCGTCTCTTTTGACTGTTTACGTATACTGCTCTCCTAGGTTTAGCCTAAAGCTAGCAGAACATCAGTTTTTTTTAAAAAAAAAGGGGAGCTATTTTTTTTGGGGTAGGGTTTTTCTGGAGCACCTTATTGAGCACTAAATTTCTGCATAACAAATTTAGATGTATCGTCTCTTTTGACTGTTTACGTATACTGCTCTGCTAGGTTTAGCCTAAAGCTAGCAGAACATCAATTTGTTTTTTTTTTAAAAAGGGGAGCTATGTTTTTGGGGTAGGGTTTTTCTGGAGCACCTTATTGAGCACTAAATTTCTGCATAACAACTTTTGATGTATCGTCTCTTTTGACTGTTTACGTATACTGCTCTGCTAGGTTTAGCCTAAAGCTAGCAGAACATAATTTTTTTTTTTTTAAAGAGGGGAGCAATTTTTTTGGGGTAGGGTTTTTCTGGAGCACCTTATTGAGCACTAAATTTCTGCATAACAAATTTAGATGTATCGTCTCTTTTGACTGTTTACGTATACTGCTCTGCTAGGTCTAGCCTAAAGCTAGCAGAACATCAATTTTTTTTTTTTTAAAAGGGGAGCTATGTTTTTGGGGTAAGGGTTTTTCTGGAGCACTTTGTTGAGCACTAAATTTCTGCATAACAACTTTTGATGTATCGTCTCTTTTGACTGTTTACGTATACTGCTCTGCTACGTTTAGCCTAAAGCTAGCAGAACATCAATTTTTTTTTTAAAAAAGGGGAGCTATTTTTTTGGGGTAGGGGTTTTCTGGAGCACTTTATTGAGCACTAAATTTCTGCATAACAACTTTTTATGTATCGTCTCTTTTGACTGTTTACGTATACTGCTCTGCTAGGTTTAGCCTAAAGCTAGGAGAACATCAATTTTTTTTTTAAAAAAAAGGGGAGCTATTTTTAAGGGGTGGTTTTTCTGGAGCACCTTATTGAGCACTAAATTTCTGCATAACAACTTTTGATGTATCGTCTCATTTGACTGTTTACGTATACTGCTCTGCTAGGTTTAGCCTAAAGCTAGCAGAACATCAATTTTTTTTTAAAAAAAAGGGGAGCTATTTTTTTGGGGTAGGGGTTTTCTGGAGCACTTTATTGAGCACTAAATTTCTGCATAACAACTTTTGATGTATCGTCTCTTTTGACTGTTTACGTATACTGCTCTGCTAGGTTTAGCCTAAAGCTAGCAGAACATCAATTTTAAAAAAAAAAAAAAAAAGGGGAGCTATTTTTTTGCGGTAGGGGTTTTCTGGAGCACTTTATTGAGCACTAAATTTCTGCATAACAACTTTTGATGTATCGTCTCTTTTGACTCTTTACGTATACTGCTCTGCTAGGTTTAGCCTAAAGCTAGCAGAACATCAATTTTTATTTTAAAAAAAAAGGGGAGCTATTTTTTTGGAGCACTTTATTGAGCACTAAATTTCTGCATAACAACTTTTGATGTATCGTCTCTTTTGACTGTATACGTATACTGCTCTGCTAGGTTTAGCCTAAAGCTAGCAGAACATCAATTTTTTTTTAAAAAAAGGAGAGCTATTTTTTTGGGGTAGGGTTTTTCTGGAGCACTTTATTGAGCACTAAATTTCTGCATAACAACTTTTGATGTATCGTCTCTTTTGACTGTTTACGTATACTGCTCTGCTAGGTTTAGCCTAAAGCTAGCAGAACATCAGTTTTTTTTTTTTAAAACAGGGGGAGCTATTTTTTGCGGTAGGGTTTTTCTGGAGCACTTTATTGAGCACTAAATTTCTGCATAACAACTTTTGATGTATCGTCTCTTTTGACTCTTTACGTATACTGCTCTGCTAGGTTTAGCCTAAAGCTAGCAGAACATCAATTTTTTTTGTTTAAAACGGAAGCTATTTTTTTGGGGTAGGGTTTTTCTGGAGCTCCTTATTGAGCACTAAATTTCTGCATAACAACTTTTGATGTATCGTCTCTTTTGACTGTTTACGTATACTGCTCTGCTAGGTTTAGCCTAAAGCTAGCAGAACATCAATTTTTTTAAAAAAAAAAAAAGGGGAGCTATTTTTTTGTGGTAGCCTAAAGCTAGCAGAACATCAGTTTTTTTTTTTTAAAAAAAGGGGAGCTATTTTTTTGGGGTAGTGGTTTTCTGGAGCACTTTATTGAGCACTAAATTTCTGCATAACAACTTTTGATGTATCGTCTCTTTTGACTGTTTACGTATACTGCTCTGCTAGGTTTAGCCTAAAGCTAGCAGAACATCAATTTTAAAAAAAAAAAAAACAGGGGAGCTATTTTTTTGCGGTAGGGGTTTTCTGGAGCACTTTATTGAGCACTAAATTTCTGCATAACAACTTTTGATGTATCGTCTCTTTTGACTCTTTACGTATACTGCTCTGCTAGGTTTAGCCTAAAGCTAGCAGAACATCAATTTTTTTTTTTAAAAAAAAAGGGGAGCTATTTTTTTGGAGCACTTTATTGAGCACTAAATTTCTGCATAACAACTTTTGATGTATCGTCTCTTTTGACTGTATACGTATACTGCTCTGCTAGGTTTAGCCTAAAGCTAGCAGAACATCAATTTTTTTTTAAAAAAAGGAGAGCTATTTTTTTGGGGTAGGGTTTTTCTGGAGCACTTTATTGAGCACTAAATTTCTGCATAACAACTTTTGATGTATCGTCTCTTTTGACTGTTTACGTATACTGCTCTGCTAGGTTTAGCCTAAAGCTAGCAGAACATCAATTTAAAAAAAAAAAAAAAAAATGGAGCTATTTTTTTGCGGTAGGGGTTTTCTGGAGCACTTTATTGAGCACTAAATTTCTGCATAACAACTTTTGATGTATCGTCTCTTTTGACTCTTTACGTATACTGCTCTGCTAGGTTTAGCCTAAAGCTAGCAGAACATCAATTTTTTTTTTTAAAAAAAAGGGGAGCTATTTTTTTGGAGCACTTTATTGAGCACTAAATTTCTGCATAACAACTTTTGATGTATCGTCTCTTTTGACTGTATACGTATACTGCTCTGCTAGGTTTAGCCTAAAGCTAGCAGAACATCAATTTTTTTTTTTAAAAACGGAAGCTATTTTTTTGGGGTAGGGTTTTTCTGGAACACTTTATTGAGCACTAAATTTCTGCATAACAACTTTTGATGTATCGTCTCTTTTGACTGTTTACGTATACTGCTCTGCTAGGTTTAGCCTAAAGCTAGCAGAACATCAATTTTTTTTTAAAAAAAGGGGAGCTATTTTTTTGGGGTAGGGGTTTTCTGGAGCACTTTATTGAGCACTAAATTTCTGCATAACAACTTTTGATGTATCGTCTCTTTTGACTGTTTACGTATACTGCTCTGCTAGGTTTAGCCTAAAGCTAGCAGAACATCAATTTTTAAAAAAAAAAAAAAAGGGGAGCTATTTTTTTGCGGTAGGGGTTTTCTGGAGCACTTTATTGAGCACTAAATTTCTGCATAACAACTTTTGATGTATCGTCTCTTTTGACTCTTTACGTATACTGCTCTGCTAGGTTTAGCCTAAAGCTAGCAGAACATCAATTTTTTTTTTAAAAAAAAAGGGGAGCTATTTTTTTGGAGCACTTTATTGAGCACTAAATTTCTGCATAACAACTTTTGATGTATCGTCTCTTTTGACTGTATACGTATACTGCTCTGCTAGGTTTAGCCTAAAGCTAGCAGAACATCAATTTTTTTTAAAAAAAAGGAGAGCTATTTTTTTGGGGTAGGGTTTTTCTGGAGCACTTTATTGAGCACTAAATTTCTGCATAACAACTTTTGATGTATCGTCTCTTTTGACTGTTTACGTATACTGCTCTGCTAGGTTTAGCCTAAAGCTAGCAGAACATCAGTTTTTTTTTTTTTAAAACAAGGGGAGCTATTTTTTGCGGTAGGGTTTTTCTGGAGCACTTTATTAAGCACTAAATTTCTGCATAACAACTTTTGATGTATCGTCTCTTTTGACTCTTTACGTATACTGCTCTGCTAGGTTTAGCCTAAAGCTAGCAGAACATCAATTTTTTTTTTTAAAAACGGAAGCTATTTTTTTGGGGTAGGGTTTTTCTGGAACACTTTATTGAGCACTAAATTTCTGCATAACAACTTTTGATGTATCGTCTCTTTTGACTGTTTACGTATACTGCTTTGCTAGGTTTAGCCTAAAGCTAGCAGAACATCAATTTTTTTTTTAAAAAAAGGGGAGCTATTTTTTTGGGGTAGGGTTTTTCTGGAGCACTTTATTTAGCACTAAATTTCTCCATAACAACCTTTGATGTATCGTCTCTTTTGACTCTTTACGTATACTGCTCTGCTAGGTTTAGCCTAAAGCCAGCAGAACATCAATTTAAAAAAAAAAAAAAAAAAAGGGGAGCAATTTTTTTGGGGTAGGGTTTTTCTGGAGCTCCTTATTGAGCACTAAATTTCTGCATAACAACTTTTGATGTATCGTCTCTTTTGACTGTTTACGTATACTGCTCTGCTAGGTTTAGCCTAAAGCTAGCAGAACATCAGTTTTTTTTTTTTAAAAAAAAGGGGAGCTATTTTTTTGCGGTAGGGTTTTTCTGGAGCACTTTATTGAGCACTAAATTTCTGCATAACAACTTTTGATGTATCGTCTCTTTTGACTGTTTACGTATACTGCTCTGCTAGGTTTAGCCTAAAGCTAGCAGAACATCTATTTTTTTTTAAAAAAAAAAAGGGGAGCTATTTTTTTGGGGTAGGGTTTTTCTGGAGCACCTTATTGAGCACTAAATTTCTGCATAACAACTTTTGATGTATCGTCTCTTTTGACTCTTTACGTATACTGCTCTGCTAGGTTTAGCCTAAAGCTAGCAGAACATCAATTTAAAAAAAAAAAAAGAAAAAAGGGGAGCAATTTTTTTGGGGTAGGGTTTTTCTGGAGCACCTTATTGAGCACTAAATTTCTGCATAACAACTTTTGATGTATCGTCTCTTTTGACCGTTTACGTATACTGCTCTGCTAGGTTTAGCCTAAAGCTAGCAGAACATCAATTTTTTAAAAAAATAAAAAAAGGGGAGCTATTTTCCTGGGATAGGGTTTTTCTGGAGCACCTTATTGAGCACTAAATTTCTGCATAACAACTTTTGATGTATCGTCTCTTTTGACTGTTTACGTATACTGCTCTGCTAGGTTAAGCCTAAAGCTAGCAGAACATCAGTTTTTTTTTTTAAAAAAAGGGGAGCTATTTTTTTGGGGTAGGGTTTTTCTGGAGCACTTTATTGAGCACTAAATTTCTGCATAACAACTTTTGATGTATCGTCTCTTTTGACTGTTTACGTATACTGCTCTGCTAGGTTTAGCCTAACGCTAGCAGAACATCAATTTTTTTTTTTAAAAACGGGAGCTATTTTTTTGGGGTAGGGCTTTTCTGGAACACTTTATTGAGCACTAAATTTCTGCGTAACAACTTTTGATGTATCGTCTCTTTTGACTGTTTACGTATACTGCTCTGCTAGGTTTAGCCTAAAGCTAGCAGAACATCAATTTTTTAAAAAAATAAAAAAAGGGGAGCTATTTTCCTGGGGTAGGGTTTTTCTGGAGCACCTTATTGAGCACTAAATTTCTGCATAACAACTTTTGATGTATCGTCTCTTTTGACCGTTTACGTATACTGCTCTGCTAGGTTTAGCCTAAAGCTAGCAGAACATCAATTTTTTAAAAAAATAAAAAAAGGGGAGCTATTTTCCTGGGATAGGGGTTTTCTGGAGCACTTTATTGAGCACTAAATTTCTGCATAACAACTTTTGATGTATCGTCTCTTTTGACTCTTTACGTATACTGCTCTGCTAGGTTTAGCCTAAAGCTAGCAGAACATCAATTTTTTTTTTAAAAAAAAAGGGGAGCTATTTTTTTGGAGCACTTTATTGAGCACTAAATTTCTGCATAACAACTTTTGATGTATCGTCTCTTTTGACTGTATACGTATACTGCTCTGCTAGGTTTAGCCTAAAGCTAGCAGAACATCAATTTTTTTTAAAAAAAAGGAGAGCTATTTTTTTGGGGTAGGGTTTTTCTGGAGCACTTTATTGAGCACTAAATTTCTGCATAACAACTTTTGACTCTTTACGTATACTGCTCTGCTAGGTTTAGCCTAAAGCCAGCAGAACATCAATTTAAAAAAAAAAAAAAAAAAAAGGGGAGCAATTTTTTTGGGGTAGGGTTTTTCTGGAGCTCCTTATTGAGCACTAAATTTCTGCATAACAACTTTTGATGTATCGTCTCTTTTGACTCTTTACGTATACTGCTCTGCTAGGTTTAGCCTAAAGCTAGCAGAACATCAATTTTTTAAAAAAATAAAAAAAGGGGAGCTATTTTCCTGGGATAGGGTTTTTCTGGAGCACCTTATTGAGCACTAAATTTCTGCATAACAACCTTTGATGTATCGTCTCTTTTGACTCTTTACGTATACTGCTCTGCTAGGTTTAGCCTAAAGCCAGCAGAACATCAATTTAAAAAAAAAAAAAAAAAAAGGGGAGCAATTTTTTTGGGGTAGGGTTTTTCTGGAGCTCCTTATTGAGCACTAAATTTCTGCATAACAACTTTTGATGTATCGTCTCTTTTGACTGTTTACGTATACTGCTTTGCTAGGTTTAGCCTAAAGCTAGCAGAACATCAGTTTTTTTTTTTTAAAAAAAAGGGGAGCTATTTTTTTGCGGTAGGGTTTTTCTGGAGCACTTTATTGAGCACTAAATTTCTGCATAACAACCTTTGATGTATCGTCTCTTTTGACTCTTTACGTATACTGCTCTGCTAGGTTTAGCCTAAAGCCAGCAGAACATCAATTTAAAAAAAAAAAAGGGGAGCAATTTTTTTGGGGTAGGGTTTTTCTGGAGCTCCTTATTGAGCACTAAATTTCTGCATAACAACTTTTGATGTATCGTCTCTTTTGACTGTTTACGTATACTGCTTTGCTAGGTTTAGCCTAAAGCTAGCAGAACATCAGTTTTTTTTTTTTAAAAAAAAGGGGAGCTATTTTTTTGCGGTAGGGTTTTTCTGGAGCACTTTATTGAGCACTAAATTTCTGCATAACAACTTTTGATGTATCGTCTCTTTTGACTGTTTACGTATACTGCTCTGCTAGGTTTAGCCTAAAGCTAGCAGAACATCTATTTTTTTTTAAAAAAAAAAAGGGGAGCTATTTTTTTGGGGTAGGGTTTTTCTGGAGCACCTTATTGAGCACTAAATTTCTGCATAACAACTTTTGATGTATCGTCTCTTTTGACTCTTTACGTATACTGCTCTGCTAGGTTTAGCCTAAAGCTAGCAGAACATCAATTTAAAAAAAAAAAAAAAAAAAAGGAGCAATTTTTTTTGGGTAGGGTTTTTCTGGAGCACCTTATTGAGCACTAAATTTCTGCATAACAACTTTTGATGTATCGTCTCTTTTGACCGTTTACGTATACTGCTCTGCTAGGTTTAGCCTAAAGCTAGCAGAACATCAATTTTTTAAAAAAATAAAAAAAGGGGAGCTATTTTCCTGGGGTAGGGTTTTTCTGGAGCACCTTATTGAGCACTAAATTTCTGCATAACAACTTTTGATGTATCGTCTCTTTTGACCGTTTACGTATACTGCTCTGCTAGGTTTAGCCTAAAGCTAGCAGAACATCAATTTTTTAAAAAAATAAAAAAAGGGGAGCTATTTTCCTGGGGTAGGGTTTTTCTGGAGCACCTTATTGAGCACTAAATTTCTGCATAACAACTTTTGATGTATCGTCTCTTTTGACTGTTTACGTATACTGCTCTGCTAGGTTAAGCCTAAAGCTAGCAGAACATCAGTTTTTTTTTTTAAAAAAAGGGGAGCTATTTTTTTGGGGTAGGGTTTTTCTGGAGCACTTTATTGAGCACTAAATTTCTGCATAACAACTTTTGATGTATCGTCTCTTTTGACTGTTTACGTATACTGTTCTGCTAGCTTTAGGCTAAACCTAGCAGAACATCAATTTTTTTTTAAAAAAAGGGGAGCTATTTTTTTGGGGTAGGGGTTTTCTGGAGCACTTTATTGAGCACTAAATTTCTGCATAACAACTTTTGATGTATCGTCTCTTTTGACTGTTTACGTATACTGCTCTGCTAGGTTTAGCCTAAAGCTAGCAGAACATCAATTTTTTTTTAAAAAAAGGGGAGCTATTTTTTTGGGGTAGGGGTTTTCTGGAGCACTTTATTGAGCACTAAATTTCTGCATAACAACTTTTGATGTATCGTCTCTTTTGACTGTTTACGTATACTGCTCTGCTAGGTTTAGCCTAAAGCTAGCAGAACATCTATTTTTTTTTAAAAAAAAAAAGGGGAGCTATTTTTTTGGGGTAGGGTTTTTCTGGAGCACCTTATTGAGCACTAAATTTCTGCATAACAACTTTTGATGTATCGTCTCTTTTGACCGTTTACGTATACTGCTCTGCTAGGTTTAGCCTAAAGCTAGCAGAACATCAATTTTTTAAAAAAATAAAAAAAGGGGAGCTATTTTCCTGGGATAGGGTTTTTCTGGAGCACCTTATTGAGCACTAAATTTCTGCATAACAACTTTTGATGTATCGTCTCTTTTGACTGTTTACGTATACTGCTCTGCTAGGTTAAGCCTAAAGCTAGCAGAACATCAGTTTTTTTTTTTAAAAAAAGAGCTATTTTTTTGGGGTAGGGTTTTTCTGGAGCACTTTATTGAGCACTAAATTTCTGCATAACAACTTTTGATGTATCGTCTCTTTTGACTGTTTACGTATACTGCTCTGCTAGGTTTAGCCTAACGCTAGCAGAACATCAATTTTTTTTTTAAAAACGGGAGCTATTTTTTTGGGGTAGGGCTTTTCTGGAACACTTTATTGAGCACTAAATTTCTGCGTAACAAATTTTGATGTATCGTCTCTTTTGACTGTTTACGTATACTGCTCTGCTAGGTTTAGCCTAAAGCTAGCAGAACATCAATTTTTTAAAAAAATAAAAAAGGGGAGCTATTTTCCTGGGGTAGGGTTTTTCTGGAGCACCTTATTGAGCACTAAATTTCTGCATAACAACTTTTGATGTATCGTCTCTTTTGACCGTTTACGTATACTGCTCTGCTAGGTTTAGCCTAAAGCTAGCAGAACATCAATTTTTTAAAAAAATAAAAAAAGGGGAGCTATTTTCCTGGGGTAGGGTTTTTCTGGAGCACCTTATTGAGCACTAAATTTCTGCATAACAACTTTTGATGTATCGTCTCTTTTGACTGTTTACGTATACTGCTCTGCTAGGTTAAGCCTAAAGCTAGCAGAACATCAGTTTTTTTTTTTTAAAAAAAGGGGAGCTATTTTTTTGGGGTAGGGTTTTTCTGGAGCACTTTATTGAGCCCTAAATTTCTGCATAACAACTTTTGATGTATCGTCTCTTTTGACTGTATACGTATACTGCTCTGCTAGGTTTAGCCTAAAGCTAGCAGAACATCAATTTTTTTTTAAAAAAAGGGGAGCTATTTTTTTGGGGTAGGGTTTTTCTGGAACACTTTATTGAGCACTAAATTTCTGCGTAACAAATTTTGATGTATCGTCTCTTTTGACTGTTTACGTATACTGCTCTGCTAGGTTTAGCCTAAAGCTAGCAGAACATCAATTTTTTAAAAAAATAAAAAAAGGGGAGCTATTTTCCTGGGGTAGGGTTTTTCTGGAGCACCTTATTGAGCACTAAATTTCTGCATAACAACTTTTGATGTATCGTCTCTTTTGACCGTTTACGTATACTGCTCTGCTAGGTTTAGCCTAAAGCTAGCAGAACATCAATTTTTTAAAAAAATAAAAAAAGGGGAGCTATTTTCCTGGGGTAGGGTTTTTCTGGAGCACCTTATTGAGCACTAAATTTCTGCATAACAACTTTTGATGTATCGTCTCTTTTGACTGTTTACGTATACTGCTCTGCTAGGTTAAGCCTAAAGCTAGCAGAACATCAGTTTTTTTTTTTTTAAAAAAGGGGAGCTATTTTTTTGGGGTAGGGTTTTTCTGGAGCACTTTATTGAGCACTAAATTTCTGCATAACAACTTTTGATGTATCGTCTCTTTTGACTGTTTACGTATACTGCTCTGCTAGGTTTAGCCTAAAGATAGCAGAACATCAATTTTTTTTTTTAAAAAAAGGGGAGCTATGGGTTTGTGGTAGGGTTTTTCTGGAGCACCTTATTGAGCACTAAATGTCTGCATAACAACTTTTGATGTATTGTCTCTTTTGACTGTTTACGTATACTGCTCTGCTAGGTTTAGCCTAAAGCTAGCAGAACATCAATTTGTTTTTTTTTAAAAAAGGGGAGCTATGTTTTTGGGGTAGGGTTTTTCTGGAGCACCTTATTGAGCACTAAATTTCTGCATAACAACTTTTGATGTATCGTCTCTTTTGACTGTTTACGTATACTGCTCTGCTAGGTTTAGCCTAAAGCTAGCAGAACATCAATTTTTTAATTTAAAAAAAAGGGGAGCTATGTTTTTGGGGTAAGGGTTTTTCTGGAGCACTTTGTTGAGCACTAAATTTCTGCATAACAACTTTTGATGTATCGTCTCTTTTGACTGTTTACGTATACTGCTCTGCTACGTTTAGCCTAAAGCTAGCAGAACATCAATTTGTTTTTTTTTTAAAAAAAGGGGAGCTATGTTTTTGGGGTAGGGTTTTTCTGGAGCACCTTATTGAGCACTAAATTTCTGCATAACAAATTTAGATGTATCGTCTCTTTTGACTGTTTACGTATACTGCTCTGCTAGGTCTAGCCTAAAGCTAGCAGAACATCAATTTTTTTTTTTTTAAAAGGGGAGCTATGTTTTTGGGGTAAGGGTTTTTCTGGAGCACTTTGTTGAGCACTAAATTTCTGCATAACAACTTTTGATGTATCGTCTCTTTTGACTGTTTACGTATACTGCTCTGCTACGTTTAGCCTAAAGCTAGCAGAACATCAATTTGTTTTTTTTTTAAAAAAAGGGGAGCTATGTTTTTGGGGTAGGGTTTTTCTGGAGCACCTTATTGAGCACTAAATTTCTGCATAACAACTTTTGATGTATCGTCTCTTTTGACTGTTTACGTATACTGCTCTGCTAGGTTTAGCCTAAAGCTAGCAGAACATAAATTTTTATTTAAAAACAGGGGAGCTATTTTTTTGGGGTAGGGTTTTTCTGGAGCACTTTATTGAGCACAAAATTTCTGCATAACAACTTTAGATGTATCGTCTCTTTTGACTGTTTACGTATACTGCTCTCCTAGGTTTAGCCTAAAGCTAGCAGAACATCAGTTTTTTTTAAAAAAAAAGGGGAGCTATTTTTTTGGGGTAGGGTTTTTCTGGAGCACCTTATTGAGCACTAAATTTCTGCATAACAAATTTAGATGTATCGTCTCTTTTGACTGTTTACGTATACTGCTCTGCTAGGTTTAGCCTAAAGCTAGCAGAACATCAATTTGTTTTTTTTTTAAAAAAAGGGGAGCTATGTTTTTGGGGTAGGGTTTTTCTGGAGCACCTTATTGAGCACTAAATTTCTGCATAACAACTTTTGATGTATCGTCTCTTTTGACTGTTTACGTATACTGCTCTGCTAGGTTTAGCCTAAAGCTAGCAGAACATACATTTTTTTTTTAAAAAAAAAAGGGGAGCTATGGTTTTGTGGTAGGGTTTTTCTGGAGCACCTTATTGAGCACTAAATTTTTGCATAACAACTCTTGATGTATCGTCTCTTTTGACTGTTTACGTATACTGCTCTGCTAGGTTTAGCCTAAATCTAGCAGAACATCAATTTTTTTTTTTTAAAAAAGGGGAGCTATTTTTTTGGGGTAGGGTTTTTCTGGAGCACTTTATTGAGCACTAAATTTCTGCATAACAACTTTTGATGTATCGTCTCTGTTGACTGTTTACGTATACTGCTCTGCTAGGTTTAGCCTAAAGCTAGCAGAACATACATTTTTTTTTTAAATAAGGGGAGCTATTTTTTTGGAGTAGGGTTTTTCTGGAGCACCTTATTGAGCACTAAATTTCTGCATAACAACTTTTGATGTATCGTCTCTTTTGACTGTTTACGTATAGTGCTCTGCTATGTTTAGCCTAAAGCTAGCAGAACATAAATTTTTATTTAAAAACAGGGGAGCTGTTTTTTTGGGGTAGGGTTTTTCTGGAGCACTTTATTGAGCACAAAATTTCTGCAGAACAACTTTAGATGTATCGTCTTTTTTGACTGTTTACGTATACTGCTCTCCTAGGTTTAGCCTAAAGCTAGCAGAACATCAGTTTTTTTTAAAAAAAAGGGGAGCTATTTTTTTGGGGTAGGGTTTTTCTGGAGCACCTTATTGAGCACTAAATTTCTGCATAACAAATTTAGATGTATCGTCTCTTTTGACTGTTTACGTATACTGCTCTGCTAGGTTTAGCCTAAAGCTAGCAGAACATCAATTTGTTTTTTTTTAAAAAAGGGGAGCTATGTTTTTGGGGTAGGGTTTTTCTAGAGCACCTTATTGAGCACTAAATTTCTGCATAACAACTTTTGATGTATCGTCTCTTTTGACTGTTTACGTATACTGCTCTGCTAGGTTTAGCCTAAAGCTAGCAGAACATACATTTTTTTTAAAAAAAAAAAAGGGGAGCTATGGTTTTGTGGTAGGGTTTTTCTGGAGCACCTTATTGAGCACTAAATTTTTGCATAACAACTCTTGATGTATCGTCTCTTTTGACTGTTTACGTATACTGCTCTGCTAGGTTTAGCCTAAAGCTAGCAGAACATCATTTTTTTTTTTTTAAAGAGGGGAGCTATTTTTTGGGGGTAGGGTTTGTCTGGAGCACCTTATTGAGCACTAAATTTCTGCATAACAAATTTAGATGTATCGTCTCTTTTGACTGTTTACGTATACTGCTCTGCTAGGTTTAGCCTAAAGCTAGCAGAACATCAATTTTTTTTTTTAAAAAAAGCGGAGCTATGGTTTTGTGGTAGGGTTTTTCTGGAGCACCTTATTGAGCACTAAATTTCTGCATAACAACTTTTGATGTATTGTCTCTTTTGACTGTTTACGTATACTGCTCTGCTAGGTTTAGCCTAAAGCTAGCAGAACATCAATTTTTTTTTTTTAAAAAAGAGGAGCTATGTTTTTGGGGTAGGGTTTTTCTGGAGCACTTTATTGAGCACTAAATTTCTGCATAACAAATTTAGATGTATCGTCTCTTTTGACTATTTACGTATACTGCTCTGCTAGGTTGAGCCTAAAGCTAGCAGAACATCAATTTTTTTTAAAAAAAAAAAGGGGAGCTATTTTTTTGAGGTATGGTTTTTCTGGAGCACTTTATTGAGCACTAAATTTCTGCATAACAACTTTTGATGTATCGTCTCTTTTGACTGTTTACGTATACTGCTCTGCTAGGTTTAGCCTAAAGCTAGCAGAACATCAATTTTTTTTTTTAAAAAAAGGGGAGCTATGGTTTTGTGGTAGGGTTTTTCTGGAGCACCTTATTGAGCACTAAATTTCTGCATAACAACTTTTGATGTATCGTCTCTGTTGACTGTTTACGTATACTGCTCTGCTAGGTTTAGCCTAAAGCTAGGAGAACATCAATTTTTTTTTTTAAAAAAAAGGGGAGCTATTTTTAAGGGGTGGTTTTTCTGGAGCACCTTATTGAGCACTAAATTTCTGCATAACAACTTTTGATGTATCGTCTCTTTTGACTGTTTACGTATACTGCTCTGCTAGGTTTAGGGTTGGGGTAGGGTTTTTCTGGAGCACCTTATTGAGCACTAAATTTCTGCATAACAACTTTTGATGTATCGTCTCTTTTGACTGTTTACGTATACTGCTCTGCTAGGTTTAGCCTAAAGCTAGCAGAACATCAATTTTTTTTTTTTAAAAAAGGGGAGCTATGGTTTTGTGGTAGGGTTTTTCTGGAGCACCTTATTGAGCACTAAATTTCTGCATAACAACTTTTGATGTATTGTCTCTTTTGACTGTTTACGTATACTGCTCTGCTAGGTTTAGCCTAAAGCTAGCAGAACATCAATTTGTTTTTTTTTAAAAAAGGGGAGCTATGTTTTTGGGGTAGGGTTTTTCTGGAGCACCTTATTGAGCACTAAATTTCTGCATAACAAATTTAGATGTATCGTCTCTTTTGACTGTTTACGTATACTGCTCTGCTAGGTTTAGCCTAAAGCTAGCAGAACATCAATTTTTTTTTTTTTTAAAGGGGAGCTATGTTTTTGGGGTAAGGGTTTTTCTGGAGCACTTTGTTGAGCACTAAATTTCTGCATAACAACTTTTGATGTATCGTCTCTGTTGACTGTTTACGTATACTGCTCTGCTAGGTTTAGCCTAAAGCTAGGAGAACATCAATTTTTTTTTTAAAAAAAAGGGGAGCTATTTTCCTGGGGTAGGGTTTTTCTGGAGCACCTTATTGAGCACTAAATTTCTGCATAACAACTTTTGATGTATCGTCTCTTTTGACTGTTTACGTATACTGCTCTGCTAGGTTTAGCCTAAAGCTAGCAGAACATCAATTTTTTAATTTAAAAAAAAGGGGAGCTATGTTTTTGGGGTAGGGTTTTTCTGGAGCACCTTATTGAGCACTAAATTTCTGCATAACAACTTTTGATGTATCGTCTCTTTTGACTGTTTACGTATACTGCTCTGCTAGGTTTAGCCTAAAGCTAGCAGAACATCAATTTGTTTTTTTTTTTTAAAAAAGGGGAGCTATGTTTTTGGGGTAGGGTTTTTCTGGAGCACCTTATTGAGCACTAAATTTCTGCATAACAACTGTTGATGTATCGTCTCTTTTGACTGTTTACGTATACTGCTCTGCTAGGTTTAGCCTAAAGATAGCAGAACATCAATTTTTTTTTTTAAAAAAAGGGGAGCTATGGGTTTGTGGTAGGGTTTTTCTGGAGCACCTTATTGAGCACTAAATGTCTGCATAACAACTTTTGATGTATTGTCTCTTTTGACTGTTTACGTATACTGCTCTGCTAGGTTTAGCCTAAAGCTAGCAGAACATCAATTTGTTTTTTTTTAAAAAAGGGGAGCTATGTTTTTGGGGTAGGGTTTTTCTGGAGCACCTTATTGAGCACTAAATTTCTGCATAACAAATTTAGATGTATCGTCTCTTTTGACTGTTTACGTATACTGCTCTGCTAGGTTTAGCCTAAAGCTAGCAGAACATCAATTTTTTTTTTTTTTTTTTAAGGGGAGCTATGTTTTTGGGGTAAGGGTTTTTCTGGAGCACTTTGTTGAGCACTAAATTTCTGCATAACAACTTTTGATGTATCGTCTCTTTTGACTGTTTACGTATACTGCTCTGCTAGGTTTAGCCTAAAGCTAGCAGAACATCAATTTTTTTTTTTTTAAAAAAAAGGGGAGCTATGTTTTTGGGGTAGGGTTTTTCTGGAGCACCTTATTGAGCACTAAATTTCTGCATAACAACTTTTGATGTATCGTCTCTTTTGACTGTTTACGTATACTGCTCTGCTAGGTTTAGCCTAAAGCTAGCAGAACATCAATTTTTTTTTTTAAAAAAAGGGGAGCTATGGTTTTGTGGTAGGGTTTTTCTGGAGCACCTTATTGAGCACTAAATTTTTGCATAACAACTTTTGATGTATCGTCTCTTTTGACTGTTTACGTATACTGCTCTGCTAGGTTTAGCCTAAAGCTAGCAGAACATCAATTTTTTTTAAAAAAAAAAAGGGGAGCTATTTTTATGAGGTATGGTTTTTCTGGAGCACTTTATTGATCACTAAATTTCTGCATAACAACTTTTGATGTATCGTCTCTTTTGACTGTTTACGTATACTGCTCTGCTAGGTTTAGCCTAAAGGTAGCAGAACATCAATTTTTTTTTTAAAAAAAAAGGGAGCTATGGTTTTGTAGTAGGGTTTTTCTGGAGCACCTTATTGAGCACTAAATTTCTGCATAACAACTTTTGATGTATCGTCTCTGTTGACTGTTTACGTATACTGCTCTGCTAGGTTTAGCCTAAAGCTAGGAGAACATCAATTTTTTTTTTAAAAAAAAGGGGAGCTATTTTTAAGGGGTGGTTTTTCTGGAGCACCTTATTGAGCACTAAATTTCTGCATAACAACTTTTGATGTATCGTCTCTTTTGACTGTTTACGTATACTGCTCTGCTAGGTTTAGCCTAAAGCTAGCAGAACATCAATTTTTTAATTTAAAAAAAAAGGGGAGCTATGTTTTTGGGGTAAGGTTTTTCTGGAGCACCTTATTGAGCACTAAATTTCTGCATAACAACTTTTGATGTATCGTCTCTTTTGACTGTTTACGTATACTGCTCTGCTAGGTTTAGCCTAAAGCTAGCAGAACATACATTTTTTTTTTAAAAAAAAGGGAGCTATTTTTTTGGGGTAGGGTTTTTCTGGAGCACTTTATTGAGCACTAAATTTCTGCATAACAACTTTTGATGTATCGTCTCTTTTGACTGTTTACGTATACTGCTCTGCTAGGTTTAGCCTAAAGCTAGCAGAACATCAATTTTTTTTTAAAAAAAGGGGAGCTATGGTTTTGTGGTAGGGTTTTTCTGGAGCACCTTATTGAGCACTAAATTTTTGCATAACAACTTTTGATGTATCGTCTCTTTCGACTGTTTACGTATACTGCTCTGCTAGGTTTAGCCTAAAGCTAGCAGAACATCAATTTTTTTTAAAAAAAAAAAAGGGGAGCTATTTTTTTGAGGTATGGTTTTTCTGGAGCACTTTATTGAGCACTAAATTTCTGCATAACAACTTTTGATGTATCGTCTCTTTTGACTGTTTACGTATACTGCTCTGCTAGGTTTAGCCTAAAGCTAGCAGAACATCAATTTTTTTTTTTAAAAAAAGGGGAGCTATGGTTTTGTGGTAGGGTTTTTCTGGAGCACCTTATTGAGCACTAAATTTCTGCATAACAACTTTTGATGTATCGTCTCTGTTGACTGTTTACATATACTGCTCTGCTAGGTTTAGCCTAAAGCTAGGAGAACATCAATTTTTTTAAAAAAAAAAGGGGAGCTATTTTTAAGGGGTGGGTTTTCTGGAGCACCTTATTGAACACTAAATTTCTGCATAACAACTTTTGATGTATCGTCTCTTTTGACTGTTTACGTATACTGCTCTGCTAGGTTTAGCCTAAAGCTAGCAGAACATCAATTTTTTAATTTAAAAAAAAGGGGAGCTATGTTTTTGGGGTAGGGTTTTTCTGGAGCACCTTATTGAGCACTAAATTTCTGCATAACAACTTTTGATGTATCGTCTCTTTTGACTGTTTACGTATACTGCTCTGCTAGGTTTAGCCTAAAGCTAGCAGAACATCAATTTGTTTTTTTTTTTTAAAAAAGGGGAGCTATGTTTTTGGGGTAGGGTTTTTCTGGAGCACCTTATTGAGCACTAAATTTCTGCATAACAACTGTTGATGTATCGTCTCTTTTGACTGTTTACGTATACTGCTCTGCTAGGTTTAGCCTAAAGATAGCAGAACATCAATTTTTTTTTTTTAAAAAAGGGGAGCTATGGGTTTGTGGTAGGGTTTTTCTGGAGCACCTTATTGAGCACTAAATGTCTGCATAACAACTTTTGATGTATTGTCTCTTTTGACTGTTTACGTATACTGCTCTGCTAGGTTTAGCCTAAAGCTAGCAGAACATCAATTTGTTTTTTTTTAAAAAAGGGGAGCTATGTTTTTGGGGTAGGGTTTTTCTGGAGCACCTTATTGAGCACTAAATTTCTGCATAACAAATTTAGATGTATCGTCTCTTTTGACTGTTTACGTATACTGCTCTGCTAGGTTTAGCCTAAAGCTAGCAGAACATCAATTTTTTTTAAAAAAAGGGGAGCTATTTTTTTGGGGTAGGGGTTTTCGGGAGCACTTTATTGAGCACTAAATTTCTGCATAACAACTTTTGATGTATCGTCTCTTTTGACTGTTTACGTATACTGCTCTGCTAGGTTTAGCCTAAAGCTAGCAGAACATCAATTTTTTTTAAAAAAAAAAAGGGAGCTATTTTTTTGGGGTACGGTTTTTCTGGAGCACTTTATTGAGCACTAAATTTCTGCATAACAACTTTTGATGTATCGTCTCTTTTGACTGTTTACGTATACTGCTCTGCTAGGTTTAGCCTAAAGCTAGCAGAACATCAATTTTTTTTAAAAAAAAAAAGGGGAGCTATTTTTTTGAGGTATGGTTTTTCTGGAGCACTTTATTGAGCACTAAATTTCTGCATAACAACTTTTGATGTATCGTCTCTTTTGACTGTTTACGTATACTGCTCTGCTAGGTTTAGCCTAAAGCTAGCAGAACATCAATTTTTAAAAAAAAAAAAAAAAGGGGAGCTATTTTTTTGGGGTAGGGTTTTTCTGGAGCACCTTATTGAGCACTAAATTTCTGCATAACAACTTTTGATGTATCGTCTCATTTGACTGTTTACGTATACTGCTCTGCTAGGTTTAGCCGAAAGCTAGCAGAACATCAATTTTTTTTTAAAAAAAGGGGAGCTATTTTTTTGGGGTACGGTTTTTCTGGAGCACTTTATTGAGCACTAAATTTCGGCATAACAACTTTTGATGTATCGTCTCTTTTGACTGTTTACGAGGTGTGTTCAAAAAGTATCGCGAATTTTGTGTTTTTTCAAAAATTATTTATTTATTCATGAATATCTATTTTGTCCCCTTCAAGGTAATCCCCATGAGATATTACACACTTGTGCCAACGGTTTTTCCAATCTTCGAAGCACTTCAAAAAATCATTTTTTTGTATCTTGTTCAGCTCCTCCTTCGATGCCGTCTTTATCTCGTCAAAAGACGCGTAACGTCGTCTTTTCATGGGCCTCTTCAGTTTAGGGAACAAGAAAAAGTCACAGGGGGCCAGATATGGGGAATACGGTGGCTGCGGCATCATTAGTGTGTTGTTTTTGGCCAAAAAGTCGCGCACAAGCAACGAACGTGAGCAGGGGCGTTATCGTGGTGCAAAAGCCAATTTTTGTTCTTCTTTGCACATCTTCTCGGCCTTCTGAGAACATTTTGTACCACCGATAAACGTTGCTTCGGTCCAACGTAGCTTCTCCGTATGCCACAGTCAACATTCGGAATGCATCCGCGCACTTAATTTCGTTTTTCACACAAAATTTGATACAGGTTCTTTGATCCATTTTTTTGAATAGGTAAAAATCGAAGACGATCCAAAACACGTGCAAGCAAAGCAGCTGTCAACAATTAACTGAACATTCAAAATGGCCGAGCTTGTCGGCATAAGTGAGAGACATGAGTACCAACATAACGCCACAAAAAATTTGAAATTCGAATATACGTAACCAGCGAAAATTCAAAATTCGCGATACGTTTTGAACACACCTCGTACGTATACTGCTCTGCTAGGTTTAGCCTAAAGCTAGCAGAACATCAATTTTTATTTAAAAAAAGGGGAGCTTTTTTTTTGGGGTAAGGGTTTGTCTGGACCACTTTATTGAGCACTAAATTTCTGCATAACAACTTTTGATGTATCGTCTCTTTTGACTGTTTACGTATAGTGCTCTGCTAGGTTTAGCCTAAAGCTAGCAGAACATAAATTTTTATTTAAAAACAGGGGAACTATTTTTTTGGGGTAGGGTTTTTCTGGAGCACTTTATTGAGCACAAAATTTCTGCATAACAACTTTAGATGTATCGTCTCTTTTGACTGTTTACGTATACTGCTCTCCTAGGTTTAGCCTAAAGCTAGCAGAACATCAGTTTTTTTTAAAAAAAAAAGGGGAGCTATTTTTTTGGGGTAGGGTTTTTCTGGAGCACCCTATTGAGCACTAAATTTCTGCATAAAAAATTTAGATGTATCGTCTCTTTTGACTGTTTACGTATACTGCTCTGCTAGGTTTAGCCTAAAGCTAGCAGAACATCAATTTGTTTTTTTTTTAAAAAAAGGGGAGCTATGTTTTTGGGGTAGGGTTTTTCTGGAGCACCTTATTGAGCACTAAATTTCTGCATAACAACTTTTGATGTATCGTCTCTTTTGACTGTTTACGTATACTGCTCTGCTAGGTTTAGCCTAAAGCTAGCAGAACATACATTTTTTTTTTAAAAAAAAAAGGGGAGCTATGGTTTTGTGGTAGGGTTTTTCTGGAGCACCTTATTGAGCACTAAATTTTTGCATAACAACTCTTGATGTATCGTCTCTTTTGACTGTTTACGTATACTGCTCTGCTAGGTTTAGCCTAAATCTAGCAGAACATCAATTTTTTTTTTTTAAAAAAGGGGAGCTATTTTTTTGGGGTAGGGTTTTTCTGGAGCACTTTATTGAGCACTAAATTTCTGCATAACAACTTTTGATGTATCGTCTCTGTTGACTGTTTACGTATACTGCTCTGCTAGGTTTAGCCTAAAGCTAGCAGAACATACATTTTTTTTTTAAATAAGGGGAGCTATTTTTTTGGAGTAGGGTTTTTCTGGAGCACTTTATTGAGCACAAAATTTCTGCATAACAACTTTAGATGTATCGTCTCTTTTGACTGTTTACGTATACTGCTCTCCTAGGTTTAGCCTAAAGCTAGCAGAACATAAATTTTTATTTAAAAACAGGGGAGCTATTTTTTTGGGGTAGGGTTTTTCTGGAGAACTTTATTGAGCACAAAATTTCTGCATAACAACTTTTGATGTATCGTCTCTTTTGACTGTTTACGTATAGTGCTCTGCTATGTTTCGCCTAAAGCTAGCAGAACATAAATTTTTATTTAAAAACAGGGGAGCTATTTTTTTGGGGTAGGGTTTTTCTGGAGCACTTTATTGAGCACAAAATTTCTGCAGAACAACTTTAGATGTATCGTCTTTTTTGACTGTTTACGTATACTGCTCTCCTAGGTTTAGCCTAAAGCTAGCAGAACATCAGTTTTTTTAAAAAAAAAAGGGGAGCTATTTTTTTGGGGTAGGGTTTTTCTGGAGCACCTTATTGAGCACTAAATTTCTGCATAACAAATTTAGATGTATCGTCTCTTTTGACTGTTTACGTATACTGCTCTGCTAGGTTTAGCCTAAAGCTAGCAGAACATCAATTTGTTTTTTTTTAAAAAAGGGGAGCTATGTTTTTGGGGTAGGGTTTTTCTAGAGCACCTTATTGAGCACTAAATTTCTGCATAACAACTTTTGATGTATCGTCTCTTTTGACTGTTTACGTATACTGCTCTGCTAGGTTTAGCCTAAAGCTAGCAGAACATACATTTTTTTAAAAAAAAAAAAGGGGAGCTATGGTTTTGTGGTAGGGTTTTTCTGGAGCACCTTATTGAGCACTAAATTTTTGCATAACAACTCTTGATGTATCGTCTCTTTTGACTGTTTACGTATACTGCTCTGCTAGGTTTAGCCTAAAGCTAGCAGAACATCATTTTTTTTTTTTTAAAGAGGGGAGCTATTTTTTGGGGGTAGGGTTTTTCTGGAGCACCTTATTGAGCACTAAATTTCTGCATAACAAATTTAGATGTATCGTCTCTTTTGACTGTTTACGTATACTGCTCTGCTAGGTTTAGCCTAAAGCTAGCAGAACATCAATTTTTTTTTTTTAAAAAAGGGGAGCTATGGTTTTGTGGTAGGGTTTTTCTGGAGCACCTTATTGAGCACTAAATTTCTGCATAACAACTTTTGATGTATTGTCTCTTTTGACTGTTTACGTATACTGCTCTGCTAGGTTTAGCCTAAAGCTAGGAGAACATCAATTTTTTTTTTTAAAAAAAGGGGAGCTATTTTTAAGGGGTGGTTTTTCTGGAGCACCTTATTGAGCACTAAATTTCTGCATAACAACTTTTGATGTATCGTCTCTTTTGACTGTTTACGTATACTGCTCTGCTAGGTTTAGCCTAAAGCTAGCAGAACATCAATTTTTTAATTTAAAAAAAAGGGGAGCTATGTTTTTGGGGTAGGGTTTTTCTGGAGCACCTTATTGAGCACTAAATTTCTGCATAACAACTTTTGATGTATCGTCTCTTTTGACTGTTTACGTATACTGCTCTGCTAGGTTTAGCCTAAAGCTAGCAGAACATCAATTTGTTTTTTTTTTAAAAAAAGGGGAGCTATGTTTTTGGGGTAGGGTTTTTCTGGAGCACCTTATTGAGCACTAAATTTCTGCATAACAACTTTTGATGTATCGTCTCTTTTGACTGTTTACGTATACTGCTCTGCTAGGTTTAGCCTAAAGCTAGCAGAACATCAATTTTTTTTTTTTAAAAAAGGGGAGCTATGGTTTTGTGGTAGGGTTTTTCTGGAGCACCTTATTGAGCACTAAATTTCTGCATAACAACTTTTGATGTATTGTCTCTTTTGACTGTTTACGTATACTGCTCTGCTAGGTTTAGCCTAAAGCTAGCAGAACATCAATTTGTTTTTTTTTTAAAAAAGGGGAGCTATGTTTTTGGGGTAGGGTTTTTCCGGAGCACCTTATTGAGCACTAAATTTCTGCATAACAAATTTAGATGTATCGTCTCTTTTGACTGTTTACGTATACTGCTCTGCTAGGTTTAGCCTAAAGCTAGCAGAACATCAATTTTTTTTTTTTTTTAAAGGGGAGCTATGTTTTTGGGGTAAGGGTTTTTCTGGAGCACTTTGTTGAGCACTAAATTTCTGCATAACAACTTTTGATGTATCGTCTCTGTTGACTGTTTACGTATACTGCTCTGCTAGGTTTAGCCTAAAGCTAGGAGAACATCAATTTTTTTTTTAAAAAAAAGGGGAGCTATTTTTAAGGGGTGGTTTTTCTGGAGCACCTTATTGAGCACTAAATTTCTGCATAACAACTTTTGATGTATCGTCTCTTTTGACTGTTTACGTATACTGCTCTGCTAGGTTTAGCCTAAAGCTAGCAGAACATCAATTTTTTAATTTAAAAAAAAGGGGAGCTATGTTTTTGGGGTAGGGTTTTTCTGGAGCACCTTATTGAGCACTAAATTTCTGCATAACAACTTTTGATGTATCGTCTCTTTTGACTGTTTACGTATACTGCTCTGCTAGGTTTAGCCTAAAGCTAGCAGAACATCAATTTGTTTTTTTTTTTTAAAAAAGGGGAGCTATGTTTTTGGGGTAGGGTTTTTCTGGAGCACCTTATTGAGCACTAAATTTCTGCATAACAACTTTTGATGTATCGTCTCTTTTGACTGTTTACGTATACTGCTCTGCTAGGTTTAGCCTAAAGCTAGCAGAACATCAATTTTTTTTTTTAAAAAAAGGGGAGCTATGGTTTTGTGGTAGGGTTTTTCTGGAGCACCTTATTGAGCACTAAATTTCTGCATAACAACTTTTGATGTATTGTCTCTTTTGACTGTTTACGTATACTGCTCTGCTAGGTTTAGCCTAAAGCTAGCAGAACATCAATTTTTTTTTTTAAAAAAAGGGGAGCTATGGTTTTGTGGTAGGGTTTTTCTGGAGCACCTTATTGAGCACTAAATTTTTGCATAACAACTTTTGATGTATCGTCTCTTTTGACTGTTTACGTATACTGCTCTGCTAGGTTTAGCCTAAAGCTAGGAGAACATCAATTTTTTTTTTAAAAAAAAGGGGAGCTATTTTTAAGGGGTGGTTTTTCTGGAGCACCTTATTGAGCACTAAATTTCTGCATAACAACTTTTGATGTATCGTCTCTTTTGACTGTTTACGTATACTGCTCTGCTAGGTTTAGCCTAAAGCTAGCAGAACATCAATTTTTTAATTTAAAAAAAAAAGGGGAGGGTTTTTCTGGAGCACCTTATTGAGCACTAAATTTCTGCATAACAACTTTTGATGTATCGTCTCTTTTGACTGTTTACGTATACTGCTCTGCTAGGTTTAGCCTAAAGCTAGCAGAACATACATTTTTTTTTTAAAAAAAAGGGAGCTATTTTTTTGGGGTAGGGTTTTTCTGGAGCACTTTATTGAGCACTAAATTTCTGCATAACAACTTTTGATGTATCGTCTCTTTTGACTGTTTACGTATACTGCTCTGCTAGGTTTAGCCTAAAGCTAGCAGAACATCAATTTTTTTTTTTAAAAAAAAGGGGAGCTATGTTTTTGGGGTAGGGTTTTTCTGGAGCACCTTATTGAGCACTAAATTTCTGCATAACAACTTTTGATGTATTGTCTCTTTTGACTGTTTACGTATACTGCTCTGCTAGGTTTAGCCTAAAGCTAGCAGAACATCAATTTGTTTTTTTTTTAAAAAAAAGGGGAGCTATGTTTTTGGGGTAGGGTTTTTCTGGAGCACCTTATTGAGCACTAAATTTCTGCATAACAACTTTTGATGTATCGTCTCTTTTGACTGTTTACGTATACTGCTCTGCTAGGTTTAGCCTAAAGCTAGCAGAACATCAATTTTTTTTTTTAAAAAAAGGGGAGCTATGGTTTTGTGGTAGGGGTTTTCTGGAGCACCTTATTGAGCACTAAATTTTTGCATAACAACTTTTGATGTATCGTCTCTTTTGACTGTTTACGTATACTGCTCTGCTAGGTTTAGCCTAGAGCTAGCAGAACATCAATTTTTTTTAAAAAAAAAAAGGGGAGCTATTTTTTTGAGGTATGGTTTTTCTGGAGCACTTTATTGAGCACTAAATTTCTGCATAACAACTTTTGATGTATCGTCTCTTTTGACTGTTTACGTATACTGCTCTGCTAGGTTTAGCCTAAAGCTAGCAGAACATCAATTTTTTTTTTTAAAAAAAGGGGAGCTATGGTTTTGTGGTAGGGTTTTTCTGGAGCACCTTATTGAGCACTAAATTTCTGCATAACAACTTTTGATGTATCGTCTCTGTTGACTGTTTACGTATACTGCTCTGCTAGGTTTAGCCTAAAGCTAGGAGAACATCAATTTTTTTAAAAAAAAAAGGGGAGCTATTTTTAAGGGGTGGTTTTTCTGGAGCACCTTATTGAGCACTAAATTTCTGCATAACAACTTTTGATGTATCGTCTCTTTTGACTGTTTACGTATACTGCTCTGCTAGGTTTAGCCTAAAGCTAGCAGAACATCAATTTTTTAATTTAAAAAAAAGGGGAGCTATGTTTTTGGGGTAGGGTTTTTCTGGAGCACCTTATTGAGCACTAAATTTCTGCATAACAACTTTTGATGTATCGTCTCTTTTGACTGTTTACGTATACTGCTCTGCTAGGTTTAGCCTAAAGCTAGCAGAACATACATTTTTTTTTTAAAAAAAAGGGAGCTATTTTTTTGGGGTAGGGTTTTTCTGGAGCACTTTATTGAGCACTAAATTTCTGCATAACAACTTTTGATGTATTGTCTCTTTTGACTGTTTACGTATACTGCTCTGCTAGGTTTAGCCTAAAGCTAGCAGAACATCAATTTTTTTTTTTTTTAAAAAGGGGAGCTATGTTTTTGGGGTAGAGTTTTTCTGGAGCACTTTATTGAGCACTAAATTTCTGCATAACAACTTTTGATGTATCGTCTCTTTTGACTGTTTACGTATACTGCTCTGTTAGGTTTAGCCTAAAGCTAGCAGAACATCAATTTTTTTTTTTTAAAAAAAGGGGAGCTATTTTTTTGGGGTAGGGTTTTTCTGGAGCACCTTATTGAGCACTAAATTTCTGCATAACAACTTTTGATGTATTGTCTCTTTTGACTGTTTACGTATACTGCTCTGCTAGGTTTAGCCTAAAGCTAGCAGAACATCAATTTTTTTTTTTTTAAAAAAGGGGAGCTATGTTTTTGGGGTAGAGTTTTTCTGGAGCACTTTATTGAGCACTAAATTTCTGCATAACAACTTTTGATGTATCGTCTCTTTTGACTGTTTACGTATACTGCTCTGTTAGGTTTAGCCTAAAGCTAGCAGAACATCAATTTTTTTTTTTTAAAAAAAGGGGAGCTATTTTTTTGGGGTAGGATTTTTCTGGAGCACCTTATTGAGCACTAAATTTCTGCATAACAACTTTTGATGTATTGTCTCTTTTGACTGTTTACGTATACTGCTCTGCTAGGTTTAGCCTAAAGCTAGCAGAACATCAATTTTTTTTTTTAAAAAAGGAGAGCTATGTTTTTGGGGTAGGGTTTTTCTGGAGCACTTTATTGAGCACTAAATTTCTGCATAACAACTTTTGATGTATCGTCTCTTTTGACTGTTTACGTATACTGCTCTGCTAGGTTTAGCCTAAAGCTAGCAGAACATCAATTTTTAAAAAAAAAAAAAAAGGGGAGCTATGTTTTTGGGGTAGGGTTTTTCTGGAGCACCTTATTGAGCACTAAATTTCTGCATAACAACTTTTGATGTATCGTCTCTTTTGACTGTTTACGTATACTGCTCTGCTAGGTTTAGCCTAAAGCTAGCAGAACATCAATTTTTTAAAAAAAAAAAAGGGGAGCTATTTTTTTGGGGTAGGGTGTTTCTGGAGCACTTTATTGAGCACTAAATTTCTGCATAACAACTTTTGATGTATCGTCTCTTTTGACTGTTTACGTATACTGCTCTGCTAGGTTTAGCCTAAAGCTAGCAGAACATTAATTTTTTTTAAAAAAAAAAAAGGGGGAGCTATGTTTTTGGGGTAGGGTGTTTCTGGAGCACTTTATTGAGCACTAAATTTCTGCATAACAACTTTTGATGTGTCGTCTCTTTTGACTGTTTACGTATACTGCTCTGCTAGGTTTAGCCTAAAGCTAGCAGAACATCAATTTTTTTTAAAAAAAAAAAAGGGGAGCTATTTTTTTGGGGTAGGGTGTTTCTGGAGCACTTTATTGAGCACTAAATTTTTGCATAACAACTTTTGATGTATCGTCTCTTTTAACTGTTTACGTATACTGCTCTGCTAGGTTTAGCCTAAACCTAGCAGAACATAAATTTTTTTGTTTAAAAAGGGGAGCTATTTTTTTGGGGTAGGGTTTTTCTGGAGCACCTTATTGAGCACTAAATTTCTGCATAACAAATTTAGATGTATCGTCTGTTTTGACTGTTTACGTATACTGCTCTGCTAGGTTTAGCCTAAAGCTAGCAGAACATCATTTTTTTTTTTTAAAAGGGGAGCTATGTTTTTGGGGTAGGGTTTTTCTGGAGCACCTTATTGAGCACTAAATTTCTGCATAACAACTTTTGATGTATCGTCTCTTTTGACTGTTTACGTATACTGCTCTGCTAGGTTTAGCCTAAAGCTAGCAGAACATAAATTTTTATTTAAAAACAGGGGAGCTATTTTTTTGGGGTAGGGTTTTTCTGGAGCACTTTATTGAGCACAAAATTTCTGCATAACAACTTTAGATGTTTCGTCTCTTTTGACTGTTTACGTATACTGCTCTCCTAGGTTTAGCCTAAAGCTAGCAGAACATCAGTTTTTTTTAAAAAAAAAGGGGAGCTATTTTTTGGGGTAGGGTTTTTCTGGAGCACCTTATTGAGCACTAAATTTCTGCATAACAAATTTAGATGTATCGTCTCTTTTGACTGTTTACGTATACTGCTCTGCTAGGTTTAGCCTAAAGCTAGCAGAACATCAATTTGTTTTTTTTTTTAAAAAAAGGGGAGCTTTATTTTTGGGGTAGGGTTTTTCTGGAGCACCTTATTGAGCACTAAATTTCTGCATAACAACTTTTGATGTATCGTCTCTTTTGACTGTTTACGTATACTGCTCTGCTAGGTTTAGCCTAAAGCTAGCAGAACATACATTTTTTTTAAAAAAAAAAAAGGGGAGCTATGGTTTTGTGGTAGGGTTTTTCTGGAGCACCTTATTGAGCACTAAATTTTTGCATAACAACTCTTGATGTATCGTCTCTTTTGACTGTTTACGTATACTGCTCTGCTAGGTTTAGCCTAAATCTAGCAGAACATAAATTTTTATTTAAAAACAGGGGAGCTATTTTTTTGGGGTAGGGTTTTTCTGGAGCACTTTATTGAGCACAAAATTTCTGCATAACAACTTTTGATGTATCGTCTCTTTTGACTGTTTACGTATAGTGCTCTGCTATGTTTAGCCTAAAGCTAGCAGAACATAAATTTTTATTTAAAAACAGGGGAGCTATTTTTTTGGGGTAGGGTTTTTCTGGAGCACTTTATTGAGCACAAAATTTCTGCAGAACAACTTTAGATGTATCGTCTTTTTTGACTGTTTACGTATACTGCTCTCCTAGGTTTAGCCTAAAGCTAGCAGAACATCAGTTTTTTTTAAAAAAAAAAGGGGAGCTATTTTTTTGGGGTAGGGTTTTTCTGGAGCACCTTATTGAGCACTAAATTTCTGCATAACAAATTTAGATGTATCGTCTCTTTTGACTGTTTACGTATACTGCTCTGCTAGGTTTAGCCTAAAGCTAGCAGAACATCAATTTGTTTTTTTTTAAAAAAGGGGAGCTATGTTTTTGGGGTAGGGTTTTTCTAGAGCACCTTATTGAGCACTAAATTTCTGCATAACAACTTTTGATGTATCGTCTCTTTTGACTGTTTACGTATACTGCTCTGCTAGGTTTAGCCTAAAGCTAGCAGAACATACATTTTTTTTAAAAAAAAAAAAGGGGAGCTATGGTTTTGTGGTAGGGTTTTTCTGGAGCACCTTATTGAGCACTAAATTTTTGCATAACAACTCTTGATGTATCGTCTCTTTTGACTGTTTACGTATACTGCTCTGCTAGGTTTAGCCTAAAGCTAGCAGAACATCATTTTTTTTTTTTAAAGAGGGGAGCTATTTTTTGGGGGTAGGGTTTTTCTGGAGCACCTTATTGAGCACTAAATTTCTGCATAACAAATTTAGATGTATCGTCTCTTTTGACTGTTTACGTATACTGCTCTGCTAGGTTTAGCCTAAAGCTAGCAGAACATCAATTTTTTTTTTTAAAAAAAGCGGAGCTATGGTTTTGTGGTAGGGTTTTTCTGGAGCACCTTATTGAGCACTAAATTTCTGCATAACAACTTTTGATGTATTGTCTCTTTTGACTGTTTACGTATACTGCTCTGCTAGGTTTAGCCTAAAGCTAGCAGAACATCAATTTTTTTTTTTTAAAAAAGAGGAGCTATGTTTTTGGGGTACGGTTTTTCTGGAGCACTTTATTGAGCACTAAATTTCTGCATAACAAATTTAGATGTATCGTCTCTTTTGACTATTTACGTATACTGCTCTGCTAGGTTGAGCCTAAAGCTAGCAGAACATCAATTTTTTTTAAAAAAAAAAAGGGGAGCTATTTTTTTGAGGTATGGTTTTTCTGGAGCACTTTATTGAGCACTAAATTTCTGCATAACAACTTTTGATGTATCGTCTCTTTTGACTGTTTACGTATACTGCTCTGCTAGGTTTAGCCTAAAGCTAGCAGAACATCAATTTTTTTTTTTAAAAAAAGGGGAGCTATGGTTTTGTGGTAGGGTTTTTCTGGAGCACCTTATTGAGCACTAAATTTCTGCATAACAACTTTTGATGTATCGTCTCTGTTGACTGTTTACGTATACTGCTCTGCTAGGTTTAGCCTAAAGCTAGGAGAACATCAATTTTTTTTTTAAAAAAAAGGGGAGCTATTTTTAAGGGGTGGTTTTTCTAGAGCACCTTATTGAGCACTAAATTTCTGCATAACAACTTTTGATGTATCGTCTCTTTTGACTGTTTACGTATACTGCTCTGCTAGGTTTAGCCTAAAGCTAGCAGAACATCAATTTTTTAATTTAAAAAAAAAGGGGAGCTATGTTTTTGGGGTAGGGTTTTTCTGGAGCACCTTATTGAGCACTAAATTTCTGCATAACAACTTTTGATGTATCGTCTCTTTTGACTGTTTACGTATACTGCTCTGCTAGGTTTAGCCTAAAGCTAGCAGAACATCGATTTGTTTTTTTTTAAAAAAAAGGAGAGCTATGTTTGTGGGGTAGGGTTTTTCTGGAGCACCTTATTGAGCACTAAATTTCTGCATAACAACTTTTGATGTATCGTCTCTTTTGACTGTTTACGTATACTGCTCTGCTAGGTTTAGCCTAAAGCTAGCAGAACATCAATTTTTTTTTTTTTTAAAAAGGGGAGCTATGGTTTTGTGGTAGGGTTTTTCTGGAGCACCTTATTGAGCACTAAATTTCTGCATAACAACTTTTGATGTATTGTCTCTTTTGACTGTTTACGTATACTGCTCTGCTAGGTTTAGCCTAAAGCTAGCAGAACATCAATTGGTTTTTTTTTAAAAAAGGGGAGCTATGTTTTTGGGGTAGGGTTTTTCTGGAGCACCTTATTGAGCACTAAATTTCTGCATAACAAATTTAGATGTATCGTCTCTTTTGACTGTTTACGTATACTGCTCTGCTAGGTTTAGCCTAAAGCTAGCAGAACATCAATTTTTTTTTTTTTTTAAAGGGGAGCTATGTTTTTGGGGTAAGGGTTTTTCTGGAGCACTTTGTTGAGCACTAAATTTCTGCATAACAACTTTTGATGTATCGTCTCTGTTGACTGTTTACGTATACTGCTCTGCTAGGTTTAGCCTAAAGCTAGGAGAACATCAATTTTTTTTTTAAAAAAAAGGGGAGCTATTTTTAAGGGGTGGTTTTTCTGGAGCACCTTATTGAGCACTAAATTTCTGCATAACAACTTTTGATGTATCGTCTCTTTTGACTGTTTACGTATACTGCTCTGCTAGGTTTAGCCTAAAGCTAGCAGAACATCAATTTTTTAATTTTAAAAAAAGGGGAGCTATGTTTTTGGGGTAGGGTTTTTCTGGAGCACCTTATTGAGTACTAAATTTCTGCATAACAACTTTTGATGTATCGTCTCTTTTGACTGTTTACGTATACTGCTCTGCTAGGTTTAGCCTAAAGCTAGCAGAACATCAATTTGTTTTTTTTTTTTAAAAAAGGGGAGCTATGTTTTTGGGGTAGGGTTTTTCTGGAGCACCTTATTGAGCACTAAATTTCTGCATAACAACTGTTGATGTATCGTCTCTTTTGACTGTTTACGTATACTGCTCTGCTAGGTTTAGCCTAAAGATAGCAGAACATCAATTTTTTTTTTTAAAAAAAGGGGAGCTATGGGTTTGTGGTAGGGTTTTTCTGGAGCACCTTATTGAGCACTAAATGTCTGCATAACAACTTTTGATGTATTGTCTCTTTTGACTGTTTACGTATACTGCTCTGCTAGGTTTAGCCTAAAGCTAGCAGAACATCAATTTGTTTTTTTTTAAAAAAGGGGGACTGTTTACGTATACTGCTCTGCTAGGTTTAGCCTAAAGCTAGCAGAACATCAATTTTTTTTTTTTTTTTAAGGGGAGCTATGTTTTTGGGGTAAGGGTTTTTCTGGAGCACTTTGTTGAGCACTAAATTTCTGCATAACAACTTTTGATGTATCGTCTCTTTTGACTGTTTACGTATACTGCTCTGCTAGGTTTAGCCTAAAGCTAGCAGAACATCAATTTGTTTTTTTTTAAAAAAAAGGGGAGCTATGTTTTTGGGGTAGGGTTTTTCTGGAGCACCTTATTGAGCACTAAATTTCTGCATAACAACTTTTAATGTATCGTCTCTTTTGACTGTTTACGTATACTGCTCTGCTAGGTTTAGCCTAAAGCTAGCAGAACATCAATTTTTTTTTTTAAAAAAAGGGGAGCTATGGTTTTGTGGTAGGGTTTTTCTGGAGCACCTTATTGAGCACTAAATTTTTGCATAACAACTTTTGATGTATCGTCTCTTTTGACTGTTTACGTATACTGCTCTGCTAGGTTTAGCCTAAAGCTAGCAGAACATCAATTTTTTTAAAAAAAAAAAAGGGGAGCTATTTTTTTGAGGTATGGTTTTTCTGGAGCACTTTATTGAGCACTAAATTTCTGCATAACAACTTTTGATGTATCGTCTCTTTTGACTGTTTACGTATACTGCTCTGCTAGGTTTAGCCTAAAGGTAGCAGAACATCAATTTTTTTTTTTAAAAAAAGGGGAGCTATGGTTTTGTGGTAGGGTTTTTCTGGAGCACCTTATTGAGCACTAAATTTCTGCATAACAACTTTTGATGTATCGTCTCTGTTGACTGTTTACGTATACTGCTCTGCTAGGTTTAGCCTAAAGCTAGCAGAACATCAATTTTTTAATTTAAAAAAAAGGGGAGCTATGTTTTTGGGGTAGGGTTTTTCTGGAGCACCTTATTGAGCACTAAATTTCTGCATAACAACTTTTGATGTATCGTCTCTTTTGTCTGTTTACGTATACTGCTCTGCTAGGTTTAGCCTAAAGCTAGCAGAACATCGATTTGTTTTTTTTTTTAAAAAAAGGAGAGCTATGTTTTTGGGGTAGGGTTTTTCTGGAGCACCTTATTGAGCACAAAATTTCTGCATAACAACTTTAGATGTATCGTCTCTTTTGACTGTTTACGTATACTGCTCTCCTAGGTTTAGCCTAAAGCTAGCAGAACATCAGTTTTTTTTAAAAAAAAAGGGGAGCTATTTTTTTGGGGTAGGGTTTTTCTGGAGCACCTTATTGAGCACTAAATTTCTGCATAACAAATTTAGATGTATCGTCTCTTTTGACTGTTTACGTATACTGCTCTGCTAGGTTTAGCCTAAAGCTAGCAGAACATCAATTTGTTTTTTTAAAAAAAAGGGGAGCTATTTTTAAGGGGTGGTTTTTCTGGAGCACCTTATTGAGCACTAAATTTCTGCATAACAACTTTTGATGTATCGTCTCTTTTGACTGTTTACGTATACTGCTCTGTTAGGTTTAGCCTAAAGCTAGCAGAACATCAATTTTTTTTTTTTAAAAAAAGGGGAGCTATTTTTTTGGGGTAGGGTTTTTCTGGAGCACCTTATTGAGCACTAAATTTCTGCATAACAACTTTTGATGTATTGTCTCTTTTGACTGTTTACGTATACTGCTCTGCTAGGTTTAGCCTAAAGCTAGCAGAACATCAATTTTTTTTTTTTTAAAAAAGGGGAGCTATGTTTTTGGGGTAGAGTTTTTCTGGAGCACTAAATTTCTGCATAACAACTTTTGATGTATCGTCTCTTTTGACTGTTTACGTATACTGCTCTGTTAGGTTTAGCCTAAAGCTAGCAGAACATCAATTTTTTTTTTTTAAAAAAAGGGGAGCTATTTTTTTGGGGTAGGATTTTTCTGGAGCACCTTATTGAGCACTAAATTTCTGCATAACAACTTTTGATGTATTGTCTCTTTTGACTGTTTACGTATACTGCTCTGCTAGGTTTAGCCTAAAGCTAGCAGAACATCAATTTTTTTTTTTTAAAAAAGGGGAGCTATGTTTTTGGGGTAGGGTTTTTCTGGAGCACTTTATTGAGCACTAAATTTCTGCATAACAACTTTTGATGTATCGTCTCTTTTGACTGTTTACGTATACTGCTCTGCTAGGTTTAGCCTAAAGCTAGCAGAACATCAATTTTTAAAAAAAAAAAAAAAAAGGGGAGCTATGTTTTTGGGGTAGGGTTTTTCTGGAGCACCTTATTGAGCACTAAATTTCTGCATAACAACTTTTGATGTATCGTCTCTTTTGACTGTTTACGTATACTGCTCTGCTAGGTTTAGCCTAAAGCTAGCAGAACATCAATTTTTTTTAAAAAAAAAAGGGGAGCTATTTGTTTGGGGTAGGGTGTTTCTGGAGCACTTTATTGAGCACTAAATTTCTGCATAACAACTTTTGATGTATCGTCTCTTTTGACTGTTTACGTATACTGCTCTGCTAGGTTTAGCCTAAAGCTAGCAGAACATCAATTTTTTTTAAAAAAAAAAAGGGGGAGCTATGTTTTTGGGGTAGGGTGTTTCTGGAGCACTTTATTGAGCACTAAATTTCTGCATAACAACTTTTGATGTATCGTCTCTTTTGACTGTTTACGTATACTGCTCTGCTAGGTTTAGCCTAAAGCTAGCAGAACATCAATTTTTTTTTAAAAAAAAAAAGGGGAGCTATTTTTTTGGGGTAAGGGTTTTTCTGGAGCACTAAATTTCTGCATAACAACTTTTGATGTGTCGTCTCTTTTGACTGTTTACGTATACTGCTCTGCTAGGTTTAGCCTAAAGCTAGCAGAACATCAATTTTTTTTAAAAAAAAAAAAGGGGAGCTATTTTTTTGGGGTAGGGTGTTTCTGGAGCACTTTATTGAGTACTAAATTTTTGCATAACAACTTTTGATGTATCGTCTCTTTTAACTGTTTACGTATACTGCTCTGCTAGGTTTAGCCTAAACCTAGCAGAACATAAATTTTTTTGTTTAAAAAGGGGAGCTATTTTTTTGGGGTAGGGTTTTTCTGGAGCACCTTATTGAGCACTAAATTTCTGCATAACAAATTTAGATGTATCGTCTGTTTTGACTGTTTACGTATACTGCTCTGCTAGGTTTAGCCTAAAGCTAGCAGAACATCATTTTTTTTTTTTAAAAGGGGAGCTATGTTTTTGGGGTAGGGTTTTTCTGGAGCACCTTATTGAGCACTAAATTTCTGCATAACAACTTTTGATGTATCGTCTCTGTTGACTGTTTACGTATACTGCTCTGCTAGG
Organism: Merzomyia westermanni; assembly: GCA_949987695.1. NCBI lineage: Eukaryota > Metazoa > Arthropoda > Insecta > Diptera > Tephritidae > Merzomyia > Merzomyia westermanni. The sequence goes on from OX465289.1 coordinate 79,508,833, forward strand.
TTTAGCCTAAAGCTAGGAGAACATCAATTTTTTTTTTAAAAAAAAGGGGAGCTATTTTTAAGGGGTGGTTTTTCTGGAGCACCTTATTGAGCACTAAATTTCTGCATAACAACTTTTGATGTATCGTCTCTTTTGACTGTTTACGTATAGTCCTCTGCTAGGTTTAGCCTAAAGCTAGCAGAACATAAATTTTTATTTAAAAACAGGGGAGCTATTTTTTTGGGGTAGGGTTTTTCTGGAGCACTTTATTGAGCACAAAATTTCTGCATAACAACTTTAGATGTATCGTCTCTTTTGACTGTTTACGTATACTGCTCTCCTAGGTTTAGCCTAAAGCTAGCAGAACATCAGTTTTTTTTAAAAAAAAAGGGGAGCTATTTTTTTGGGGTAGGGTTTTTCTGGAGCACCTTATTGAGCACTAAATTTCTGCATAACAAATTTAGATGTATCGTCTCTTTTGACTGTTTACGTATACTGCTCTCCTAGGTTTAGCCTAAAGCTAGCAGAACATCAGTTTTTTTAAAAAAAAAAGGGGAGCTATTTTTTTGGGGTAGGGTTTTTCTGGAGCACTTTATTGAGCACAAAATTTCTGCATAACAACTTTAGATGTATCGTCTCTTTTGACTGTTTACGTATACTGCTCTCCTAGGTTTAGCCTAAAGCTAGCAGAACATCAGTTTTTTTTAAAAAAAAAGGGGAGCTATTTTTTTGGGGTAGGGTTTTTCTGGAGCACCTTATTGAGCACTAAATTTCTGCATAACAAATTTAGATGTATCGTCTCTTTTGACTGTTTACGTATACTGCTCTGCTAGGTTTAGCCTAAAGCTAGCAGAACATCAATTTGTTTTTTTTTTTTAAAAAAGGGGAGCTATGTTTTTGGGGTAGGGTTTTTCTGGAGCACCTTATTGAGCACTAAATTTCTGCATAACAACTTTTGATGTATCGTCTCTTTTGACTGTTTACGTATACTGCTCTGCTAGGTTTAGCCTAAAGCTAGCAGAACATACATTTTTTTTTTAAAAAAAAAAGGGGAGCTATGGTTTTGTGGTAGGGTTTTTCTGGAGCACCTTATTGAGCACTAAATTTTTGCATAACAACTCTTGATGTATCGTCTCTTTTGACTGTTTACGTATACTGCTCTGCTAGGTTTAGCCTAAATCTAGCAGAACATCAATTTTTTTTTTTTTAAAAAGGGGAGCTATTTTTTTGGGGTAGGGTTTTTCTGGAGCACTTTATTGAGCACTAAATTTCTGCATAACAACTTTTGATGTATCGTCTCTGTTGACTGTTTACGTATACTGCTCTGCTAGGTTTAGCCTAAAGCTAGCAGAACATACATTTTTTTTTTAAATAAGGGGAGCTATTTTTTTGGAGTAGGGTTTTTCTGGAGCACTTTATTGAGCACAAAATTTCTGCATAACAACTTTAGATGTATCGCCTCTTTTGACTGTTTACGTATACTGCTCTCCTAGGTTTAGCCTAAAGCTAGCAGAACATAAATTTTTATTTAAAAACAGGGGAGCTATTTTTTTGGGGTAGGGTTTTTCTGGAGCACTTTATTGAGCACAAAATTTCTGCATAACAACTTTTGATGTATCGTCTCTTTTGACTGTTTACGTATAGTGCTCTGCTATGTTTAGCCTAAAGCTAGCAGAACATAAATTTTTATTTAAAAACAGGGGAGCTATTTTTTTGGGGTAGGGTTTTTCTGGAGCACTTTATTGAGCACAAAATTTCTGCAGAACAACTTTAGATGTATCGTCTTTTTTGACTGTTTACGTATACTGCTCTCCTAGGTTTAGCCTAAAGCTAGCAGAACATCAGTTTTTTTTAAAAAAAAAGGGGAGCTATTTTTTTGGGGTAGGGTTTTTCTGGAGCACCTTATTGAGCACTAAATTTCTGCATAACAAATTTAGATGTATCGTCTCTTTTGACTGTTTACGTATACTGCTCTGCTAGGTTTAGCCTAAAGCTAGCAGAACATCAATTTGTTTTTTTTTAAAAAAGGGGAGCTATGTTTTTGGGGTAGGGTTTTTCTAGAGCACCTTATTGAGCACTAAATTTCTGCATAACAACTTTTGATGTATCGTCTCTTTTGACTGTTTACGTATACTGCTCTGCTAGGTTTAGCCTAAAGCTAGCAGAACATACATTTTTTTTAAAAAAAAAAAAGGGGAGCTATGGTTTTGTGGTAGGGTTTTTCTGGAGCACCTTATTGAGCACTAAATTTTTGCATAACAACTCTTGATGTATCGTCTCTTTTGACTGTTTACGTATACTGCTCTGCTAGGTTTAGCCTAAAGCTAGCAGAACATCATTTTTTTTTTTTTAAAGAGGGGAGCTATTTTTTGGGGGTAGGGTTTTTCTGGAGCACCTTATTGAGCACTAAATTTCTGCATAACAAATTTAGATGTATCGTCTCTTTTGACTGTTTACGTATACTGCTCTGCTAGGTTTAGCCTAAAGCTAGCAGAACATCAATTTTTTTTTTAAAAAAAAGCGGAGCTATGGTTTTGTGGTAGGGTTTTTCTGGAGCACCTTATTGAGCACTAAATTTCTGCATAACAACTTTTGATGTATTGTCTCTTTTGACTGTTTACGTATACTGCTCTGCTAGGTTTAGCCTAAAGCTAGCAGAACATCAATTTTTTTTTTTTAAAAAAGAGGAGCTATGTTTTTGGGGTACGGTTTTTCTGGAGCACTTTATTGAGCACTAAATTTCTGCATAACAAATTTAGATGTATCGTCTCTTTTGACTATTTACGTATACTGCTCTGCTAGGTTGAGCCTAAAGCTAGCAGAACATCAATTTTTTTTAAAAAAAAAAAGGGGAGCTATTTTTTTGAGGTATGGTTTTTCTGGAGCACTTTATTGAGCACTAAATTTCTGCATAACAACTTTTGATGTATCGTCTCTTTTGACTGTTTACGTATACTGCTCTGCTAGGTTTAGCCTAAAGCTAGCAGAACATCAATTTTTTTTTTTAAAAAAAGGGGAGCTATGGTTTTGTGGTAGGGTTTTTCTGGAGCACCTTATTGAGCACTAAATTTCTGCATAACAACTTTTGATGTATCGTCTCTGTTGACTGTTTACGTATACTGCTCTGCTAGGTTTAGCCTAAAGCTAGGAGAACATCAATTTTTTTTTTAAAAAAAAGGGGAGCTATTTTTAAGGGGTGGTTTTTCTAGAGCACCTTATTGAGCACTAAATTTCTGCATAACAACTTTTGATGTATCGTCTCTTTTGACTGTTTACGTATACTGCTCTGCTAGGTTTAGCCTAAAGCTAGCAGAACATCAATTTTTTAATTTAAAAAAAAAGGGGAGCTATGTTTTTGGGGTAGGGTTTTTCTGGAGCACCTTATTGAGCACTAAATTTCTGCATAACAACTTTTGATGTATCGTCTCTTTTGACTGTTTACGTATACTGCTCTGCTAGGTTTAGCCTAAAGCTAGCAGAACATCGATTTGTTTTTTTTTAAAAAAAAGGAGAGCTATGTTTTTGGGGTAGGGTTTTTCTGGAGCACCTTATTGAGCACTAAATTTCTGCATAACAACTTTTGATGTATCGTCTCTTTTGACTGTTTACGTATACTGCTCTGCTAGGTTTAGCCTAAAGCTAGCAGAACATCAATTTTTTTTTTTTAAAAAAGAGGAGCTATGTTTTTGGGGTAGGGTTTTTCTAGAGCACCTTATTGAGCACTAAATTTCTGCATAACAACTTTTGATGTATCGTCTCTTTTGACTGTTTACGTATACTGCTCTGCTAGGTTTAGCCTAAAGCTAGCAGAACATACATTTTTTTTAAAAAAAAAAAAGGGGAGCTATGGTTTTGTGGTAGGGTTTTTCTGGAGCACCTTATTGAGCACTAAATTTTTGCATAACAACTCTTGATGTATCGTCTCTTTTGACTGTTTACGTATACTGCTCTGCTAGGTTTAGCCTAAAGCTAGCAGAACATCAATTTGTTTTTTTTTTTTAAAAAAGGGGAGCTATGTTTTTGGGGTAGGGTTTTTCTGGAGCACCTTATTGAGCACTAAATTTCTGCATAACAACTTTTGATGTATCGTCTCTTTTGACTGTTTACGTATACTGCTCTGCTAGGTTTAGCCTAAAGCTAGCAGAACATACATTTTTTTTTTAAAAAAAAAAGGGGAGCTATGGTTTTGTGGTAGGGTTTTTCTGGAGCACCTTATTGAGCACTAAATTTTTGCATAACAACTCTTGATGTATCGTCTCTTTTGACTGTTTACGTATACTGCTCTGCTAGGTTTAGCCTAAATCTAGCAGAACATCAATTTTTTTTTTTTTAAAAAGGGGAGCTATTTTTTTGGGGTAGGGTTTTTCTGGAGCACTTTATTGAGCACTAAATTTCTGCATAACAACTTTTGATGTATCGTCTCTGTTGACTGTTTACGTATACTGCTCTGCTAGGTTTAGCCTAAAGCTAGCAGAACATACATTTTTTTTTTAAATAAGGGGAGCTATTTTTTTGGAGTAGGGTTTTTCTGGAGCACTTTATTGAGCACAAAATTTCTGCATAACAACTTTAGATGTATCGCCTCTTTTGACTGTTTACGTATACTGCTCTCCTAGGTTTAGCCTAAAGCTAGCAGAACATAAATTTTTATTTAAAAACAGGGGAGCTATTTTTTTGGGGTAGGGTTTTTCTGGAGCACTTTATTGAGCACAAAATTTCTGCATAACAACTTTTGATGTATCGTCTCTTTTGACTGTTTACGTATAGTGCTCTGCTATGTTTAGCCTAAAGCTAGCAGAACATAAATTTTTATTTAAAAACAGGGGAGCTATTTTTTTGGGGTAGGGTTTTTCTGGAGCACTTTATTGAGCACAAAATTTCTGCAGAACAACTTTAGATGTATCGTCTTTTTTGACTGTTTACGTATACTGCTCTCCTAGGTTTAGCCTAAAGCTAGCAGAACATCAGTTTTTTTTAAAAAAAAAGGGGAGCTATTTTTTTGGGGTAGGGTTTTTCTGGAGCACCTTATTGAGCACTAAATTTCTGCATAACAAATTTAGATGTATCGTCTCTTTTGACTGTTTACGTATACTGCTCTGCTAGGTTTAGCCTAAAGCTAGCAGAACATCAATTTGTTTTTTTTTAAAAAAGGGGAGCTATGTTTTTGGGGTAGGGTTTTTCTAGAGCACCTTATTGAGCACTAAATTTCTGCATAACAACTTTTGATGTATCGTCTCTTTTGACTGTTTACGTATACTGCTCTGCTAGGTTTAGCCTAAAGCTAGCAGAACATACATTTTTTTTAAAAAAAAAAAAGGGGAGCTATGGTTTTGTGGTAGGGTTTTTCTGGAGCACCTTATTGAGCACTAAATTTTTGCATAACAACTCTTGATGTATCGTCTCTTTTGACTGTTTACGTATACTGCTCTGCTAGGTTTAGCCTAAAGCTAGCAGAACATCATTTTTTTTTTTTTAAAGAGGGGAGCTATTTTTTGGGGGTAGGGTTTTTCTGGAGCACCTTATTGAGCACTAAATTTCTGCATAACAAATTTAGATGTATCGTCTCTTTTGACTGTTTACGTATACTGCTCTGCTAGGTTTAGCCTAAAGCTAGCAGAACATCAATTTTTTTTTTAAAAAAAAGCGGAGCTATGGTTTTGTGGTAGGGTTTTTCTGGAGCACCTTATTGAGCACTAAATTTCTGCATAACAACTTTTGATGTATTGTCTCTTTTGACTGTTTACGTATACTGCTCTGCTAGGTTTAGCCTAAAGCTAGCAGAACATCAATTTTTTTTTTTTAAAAAAGAGGAGCTATGTTTTTGGGGTACGGTTTTTCTGGAGCACTTTATTGAGCACTAAATTTCTGCATAACAAATTTAGATGTATCGTCTCTTTTGACTATTTACGTATACTGCTCTGCTAGGTTGAGCCTAAAGCTAGCAGAACATCAATTTTTTTTAAAAAAAAAAAGGGGAGCTATTTTTTTGAGGTATGGTTTTTCTGGAGCACTTTATTGAGCACTAAATTTCTGCATAACAACTTTTGATGTATCGTCTCTTTTGACTGTTTACGTATACTGCTCTGCTAGGTTTAGCCTAAAGCTAGCAGAACATCAATTTTTTTTTTTAAAAAAAGGGGAGCTATTTTTTTGGGGTAGGGTTTTTCTGGAGCACCTTATTGAGCACTAAATTTCTGCATAACAACTTTTGATGTATCGTCTCTGTTGACTGTTTACGTATACTGCTCTGCTAGGTTTAGCCTAAAGCTAGGAGAACATCAATTTTTTTTTTAAAAAAAAGGGGAGCTATTTTTAAGGGGTGGTTTTTCTAGAGCACCTTATTGAGCACTAAATTTCTGCATAACAACTTTTGATGTATCGTCTCTTTTGACTGTTTACGTATACTGCTCTGCTAGGTTTAGCCTAAAGCTAGCAGAACATCAATTTTTTAATTTAAAAAAAAAGGGGAGCTATGTTTTTGGGGTAGGGTTTTTCTGGAGCACCTTATTGAGCACTAAATTTCTGCATAACAACTTTTGATGTATCGTCTCTTTTGACTGTTTACGTATACTGCTCTGCTAGGTTTAGCCTAAAGCTAGCAGAACATCGATTTGTTTTTTTTTAAAAAAAAGGAGAGCTATGTTTTTGGGGTAGGGTTTTTCTGGAGCACCTTATTGAGCACTAAATTTCTGCATAACAACTTTTGATGTATCGTCTCTTTTGACTGTTTACGTATACTGCTCTGCTAGGTTTAGCCTAAAGCTAGCAGAACATCAATTTTTTTTTTTTTTAAAAAGGGGAGCTATGGTTTTGTGGTAGGGTTTTTCTGGAGCACCTTATTGAGCACTAAATTTCTGCATAACAACTTTTGATGTATTGTCTCTTTTGACTGTTTACGTATACTGCTCTGCTAGGTTTAGCCTAAAGCTAGCAGAACATCAATTTGTTTTTTTTTAAAAAAGGGGAGCTATGTTTTTGGGGTAGGGTTTTTCTGGAGCACCTTATTGAGCACTAAATTTCTGCATAACAAATTTAGATGTATCGTCTCTTTTGACTGTTTACGTATACTGCTCTGCTAGGTTTAGCCTAAAGCTAGCAGAACATCAATTTTTTTTTTTTTTTAAAGGGGAGCTATGTTTTTGGGGTAAGGGTTTTTCTGGAGCACTTTGTTGAGCACTAAATTTCTGCATAACAACTTTTGATGTATCGTCTCTGTTGACTGTTTACGTATACTGCTCTGCTAGGTTTAGCCTAAAGCTAGGAGAACATCAATTTTTTTTTAAAAAAAAAAGGGGAGCTATTTTTAAGGGGTGGTTTTTCTGGAGCACCTTATTGAGCACTAAATTTCTGCATAACAACTTTTGATGTATCGTCTCTTTTGACTGTTTACGTATACTGCTCTGCTAGGTTTAGCCTAAAGCTAGCAGAACATCAATTTTTTAATTTTAAAAAAAGGGGAGCTATGTTTTTGGGGTAGGGTTTTTCTGGAGCACCTTATTGAGCACTAAATTTCTGCATAACAACTTTTGATGTATCGTCTCTTTTGACTGTTTACGTATACTGCTCTGCTAGGTTTAGCCTAAAGCTAGCAGAACATCAATTTGTTTTTTTTTTTTAAAAAGGGGAGCTATGTTTTTGGGGTAGGGTTTTTCTGGAGCACCTTATTGAGCACTAAATTTCTGCATAACAACTGTTGATGTATCGTCTCTTTTGACTGTTTACGTATACTGCTCTGCTAGGTTTAGCCTAAAGATAGCAGAACATCAATTTTTTTTTTTAAAAAAAGGGGAGCTATGGGTTTGTGGTAGGGTTTTTCTGGAGCACCTTATTGAGCACTAAATGTCTGCATAACAACTTTTGATGTATTGTCTCTTTTGACTGTTTACGTATACTGCTCTGCTAGGTTTAGCCTAAAGCTAGCAGAACATCAATTTGTTTTTTTTTTAAAGAGGGGAGCTATGTTTTTGGGGTAGGGTTTTTCTGGAGCACCTTATTGAGCACTAAATTTCTGCATAACAAATTTAGATGTATCGTCTCTTTTGACTGTTTACGTATACTGCTCTGCTAGGTTTAGCCTAAAGCTAGCAGAACATCAATTTTTTTTTTTTTTTTAAGGGGAGCTATGTTTTTGGGGTAAGGGTTTTTCTGGAGCACTTTGTTGAGCACTAAATTTCTGCATAACAACTTTTGATGTATCGTCTCTTTTGACTGTTTACGTATACTGCTCTGCTAGGTTTAGCCTAAAGCTAGCAGAACATCAATTTGTTTTTTTTTAAAAAAAAGGGGAGCTATGTTTTTGGGGTAGGGTTTTTCTGGAGCACCTTATTGAGCACTAAATTTCTGCATAACAACTTTTGATGTATCGTCTCTTTTGACTGTTTACGTATACTGCTCTGCTAGGTTTAGCCTAAAGCTAGCAGAACATCAATTTTTTTTTTTAAAAAAAGGGGAGCTATGGTTTTGTGGTAGGGTTTTTCTGGAGCACCTTATTGAGCACTAAATTTTTGCATAACAACTTTTGATGTATCGTCTCTTTTGACTGTTTACGTATACTGCTCTGCTAGGTTTAGCCTAAAGCTAGCAGAACATCAATTTTTTTTAAAAAAAAAAAGGGGAGCTATTTTTTTGAGGTATGGTTTTTCTGGAGCACTTTATTGAGCACTAAATTTCTGCATAACAACTTTTGATGTATCGTCTCTTTTGACTGTTTACGTATACTGCTCTGCTAGGTTTAGCCTAAAGGTAGCAGAACATCAATTTTTTTTTTTAAAAAAAGGGGAGCTATGGTTTTGTGGTAGGGTTTTTCTGGAGCACCTTATTGAGCACTAAATTTCTGCATAACAACTTTTGATGTATCGTCTCTGTTGACTGTTTACGTATACTGCTCTGCTAGGTTTAGCCTAAAGCTAGGAGAACATCAACTTTTTTTTAAAAAAAAGGGGAGCTATTTTTAAGGGGTGGTTTTTCTGGAGCACCTTATTGAGCACTAAATTTCTGCATAACAACTTTTGATGTATCGTCTCTTTTGACTGTTTACGTATACTGCTCTGCTAGGTTTAGCCTAAAGCTAGCAGAACATCAATTTTTTAATTTAAAAAAAAAGGGGAGCTATGTTTTTGGGGTAAGGTTTTTCTGGAGCACCTTATTGAGCACTAAATTTCTGCATAACAACTTTTGATGTATCGTCTCTTTTGACTGTTTACGTATACTGCTCTGCTAGGTTTAGCCTAAAGCTAGCAGAACATACATTTTTTTTTTAAAAAAAAGGGAGCTATTTTTTTGGGGTAGGGTTTTTCTGGAGCACTTTATTGAGCACTAAATTTCTGCATAACAACTTTTGATGTATCGTCTCTTTTGACTGTTTACGTATACTGCTCTGCTAGGTTTAGCCTAAAGCTAGCAGAACATAAATTTTTTTTTTAAAAAAAAAGGGGAGCTATGTTTTTGGGGTAGGGTTTTTCTGGAGCACTTTATTGAGCACTAAATTTCTGCATAACAACTTTTGATGTATCGTCTCTTTTGACTGTTTACGTATACTGCTCTGCTAGGTTTAGCCTAAAGCTAGCAGAACATCAATTTTTTTTTTTAAAAAAAGGGGAGCTATGGTTTTGTGGTAGGGTTTTTCTGGAGCACCTTATTGAGCACTAAATTTTTGCATAACAACTTTTGATGTATCGTCTCTTTTGACTGTTTACGTATACTGCTCTGCTAGGTTTAGCCTAAAGCTAGCAGAACATCAATTTTTTTTTAAAAAAAAAAGGGGAGCTATTTTTTTGAGGTATGGTTTTTCTGGAGCACTTTATTGAGCACTAAATTTCTGCATAACAACTTTTGATGTATCGTCTCTTTTGACTGTTTACGTATACTGCTCTGCTAGGTTTAGCCTAAAGCTAGCAGAACATCAATTTTTTTTTTAAAAAAAAGGGGAGCTATGGTTTTGTGGTAGGGTTTTTCTGGAGCACCTTATTGAGCACTAAATTTCTGCATAACAACTTTTGATGTATCGTCTCTGTTGACTGTTTACGTATACTGCTCTGCTAGGTTTAGCCTAAAGCTAGGAGAACATCAATTTTTTTAAAAAAAAAAGGGGAGCTATTTTTAAGGGGTGGGTTTTCTGGAGCACCTTATTGAGCACTAAATTTCTGCATAACAACTTTTGATGTATCGTCTCTTTTGACTGTTTACGTATACTGCTCTGCTAGGTTTAGCCTAAAGCTAGCAGAACATCAATTTTATTTTAAAAAAAAAAGGGGAGCTATGTTTTTGGGGAAGGGTTTTTCTGGAGCACCTTATTGAGCACTAAATTTCTGCATAACAACTTTTGATGTATTGTCTCTTTTGACTGTTTACGTATACTGCTCTGCTAGGTTTAGCCTAAAGCTAGCAGAACATCAATTTTTTTTTTTTTTAAAAAAGGGGAGCTATGTTTTTGGGGTAGGGTTTTTCTGGAGCACTTTATTGAGCACTAAATTTCTGCATAACAACTTTTGATGTATCGTCTCTTTTGACTGTTTACGTATACTGCTCTGTTAGGTTTAGCCTAAAGCTAGCAGAACATAAATTTTTTTTTTTTAAAAAAAGGGGAGCTATTTTTTTGGGGTAGGATTTTTCTGGAGCACCTTATTGAGCACTAAATTTCTGCATAACAACTTTTGATGTATTGTCTCTTTTGACTGTTTACGTATACTGCTCTGCTAGGTTTAGCCTAAAGCTAGCAGAACATCAATTTTTTTTTTTTAAAAAAGGGGAGCTATGTTTTTGGGGTAGGGTTTTTCTGGAGCACTTTATTGAGCACTAAATTTCTGCATAACAACTTTTGATGTATCGTCTCTTTTGACTGTTTACGTATACTGCTCTGCTAGGTTTAGCCTAAAGCTAGCAGAACATCAATTTTTTTTTTTTAAAAAAAGGGGAGCTATGGTTTTGTGGTAGGGTTTTTCTGGAGCACCTTATTGAGCACTAAATTTTTGCATAACAACTTTTGATGTATCGTCTCTTTTGACTGTTTACGTATACTGCTCTGCTAGGTTTAGCCTAAAGCTAGCAGAACATCAATTTTTTTTAAAAAAAAAAAGGGGAGCTATTTTTTTGAGGTACGGTTTTTCTGGAGCACTGTATTTAGCACTAAATTTCTGCATAACAACTTTTGATGTATCGTCTCTTTTGACTGTTTACGTATACTGCTCTGCTAGGTTTAGCCTAAAGCTAGCAGAACATCAATTTAAAAAAAAAAAAAAAAAAGGGGAGCTATTTTTTTGGGGTAGGGTTTTTTTGGAGCACCTTATTGAGCACTAAATTTCTGCATAACAACTTTTTATGTATCGTCTCTTTTGACTGTTTACGTATACTGCTCTGCTAGGTTTAGCCTAAAGCTAGGAGAACATCAATTTTTTTTTTTTAAAAAAAGGGGAGCTATTTTTAAGGGGTGGTTTTTCTGGAGCACCTTATTGAGCACTAAATTTCTGCATAACAACTTTTGATGTATCGTCTCATTTGACTGTTTACGTATACTGCTCTGCTAGGTTTAGCCTAAAGCTAGCAGAACATCAATTTTTTTTAAAAAAAGGGGAGCTATTTTTTTGGGGTAGGGGTTTTCTGGATCACTTTATTGAGCACTAAATTTCTGCATAACAACTTTTGATGTATCGTCTCTTTTGACTGTTTACGTATACTGCTCTGCTAGGTTTAGCCTAAAGCTAGCAGAACATCAATTTAAAAAAAAAAAAAAAAAAGGGGAGCTATTTTTTTGGGGTAGGGTTTTTTTGGAGCACCTTATTGAGCACTAAATTTCTGCATAACAACTTTTTATGTATCGTCTCTTTTGACTGTTTACGTATACTGCTCTGCTAGGTTTAGCCTAAAGCTAGGAGAACATCAATTTTTTTTTTTTAAAAAAGGGGAGCTATTTTTAAGGGGTGGTTTTTCTGGAGCACCTTATTGAGCACTAAATTTCTGCATAACAACTTTTGATGTATCGTCTCATTTGACTGTTTACGTATACTGCTCTGCTAGGTTTAGCCTAAAGCTAGCAGAACATCAATTTTTTTTAAAAAAAGGGGAGCTATTTTTTTGGGGTAGGGGTTTTCTGGATCACTTTATTGAGCACTAAATTTCTGCATAACAACTTTTGATGTATCGTCTCTTTTGACTGTTTACGTATACTGCTCTGCTAGGTTTAGCCTAAAGCTAGCAGAACATCAATTTGTTTTTTTTTTAAAAAAAGGGGAGCTATGTTTTTGGGGTAGGGTTTTTCTGGAGCACTTTATTGAGCACTAAATTTCTGCATAACAACTTTTGATGTATCGTCTCTTTTGACTGTTTACGTATACTGCTCTGCTAGGTTTAGCCTAAAGCTAGCAGAACATCAATTTTTTTAAAAAAAAAAAAGGGGGGCTATTTTTTTGAGGTATGGTTTTTCTGGAGCACTTTATTGAGCACTAAATTTCTGCATAACAACTTTTGATGTATCGTCTCTTTTGACTGTTTACGTATACTGCTCTGCTAGGTTTAGCCTAAAGCTAGCAGAACATCAATTTTTAAAAAAAAAAAAAAAAAAGGGGAGCTATTTTTTTGGGGTAGGGTTTTTCTGGAGCACCTTATTGAGCACTAAATTTCTGCATAACAACTTTTGATGTATCGTCTCTTTTGACTGTTTACGTATACTGCTCTGCTAGGTTTAGCCTAAAGCTAGGAGAACATCAATTTTTTTTTTAAAAAAAAGGGGAGCTATTTTTAAGGGGTGGTTTTTCTGGAGCACCTTATTGAGCACTAAATTTCTGCATAACAACTTTTGATGTATCGTCTCTTTTGACTGTTTACGTATACTGCTCTGCTAGGTTTAGCCTAAAGCTAGCAGAACATCAATTTTTAAAAAAAAAAAAAAAAAGGGGAGCTATTTTTTTGGGGTAGGGTTTTTCTGGAGCACCTTATTGAGCACTAAATTTCTGCATAACAACTTTTGATGTATCGTCTCTTTTGACTGTTTACGTATACTGCTCTGCTAGGTTTAGCCTAAAGCTAGCAGAACATCAATTTTTTTAAAAAAAAAAAAGGGGGGAGCTATTTTTTTGGGGTAGGGTTTTTCTGGAGCACCTTATTGAGCACTAAATTTCTGCATAACAACTTTTGATGTATCGTCTCTTTTGACTGTTTACGTATACTGCTCTGCTAGGTTTAGCCTAAAGCTAGCAGAACATCAATTTTTAAAAAAAAAAAAAAAAAGGGGAGCTATTTTTTTGGGGTAGGGGTTTTCTGGATCACTTTATTGAGCACTAAATTTCTGCATAACAACTTTTGATGTATCGTCTCTTTTGACTGTTTACGTATACTGCTCTGCTAGGTTTAGCCTAAAGCTAGCAGAACATCAATTTGTTTTTTTTTTAAAAAAAGGGGAGCTATGTTTTTGGGGTAGGGTTTTTCTGGAGCACTTTATTGAGCACTAAATTTCTGCATAACAACTTTTGATGTATCGTCTCTTTTGACTGTTTACGTATACTGCTCTGCTAGGTTTAGCCTAAAGCTAGCAGAACATCAATTTTTTTAAAAAAAAAAAAGGGGAGCTATTTTTAAGGGGTGGTTTTTCTGGAGCACCTTATTGAGCACTAAATTTCTGCATAACAACTTTTGATGTATCGTCTCTTTTGACTGTTTACGTATACTGCTCTGCTAGGTTTAGCCTAAAGCTAGCAGAACATCAATTTTTAAAAAAAAAAAAAAAAAGGGGAGCTATTTTTTTGGGGTAGGGTTTTTCTGGAGCACCTTATTGAGCACTAAATTTCTGCATAACAACTTTTGATGTATCGTCTCTTTTGACTGTTTACGTATACTGCTCTGCTAGGTTTAGCCTAAAGCTAGGAGAACATCAATTTTTTTTTTAAAAAAAAGGGGAGCTATTTTTAAGGGGTGGTTTTTCTGGAGCACCTTATTGAGCACTAAATTTCTGCATAACAACTTTTGATGTATCGTCTCTTTTGACTGTTTACGTATACTGCTCTGCTAGGTTTAGCCTAAAGCTAGCAGAACATCAATTTTTAAAAAAAAAAAAAAAAAGGGGAGCTATTTTTTTGGGGTACGGTTTTTCTGGAGCACTTTATTGAGCACTAAATTTCTGCATAACAACTTTTGATGTATCGTCTCTTTTGACTGTTTACGTATACTGCTCTGCTAGGTTTAGCCTAAAGCTAGCAGAACATCAATTTTTTTAAAAAAAAAAAAGGGGGGCTATTTTTTTGAGGTATGGTTTTTCTGGAGCACTTTATTGAGCACTAAATTTCTGCATAACAACTTTTGATGTATCGTCTCTTTTGACTGTTTACGTATACTGCTCTGCTAGGTTTAGCCTAAAGCTAGCAGAACATCAATTTTTAAAAAAAAAAAAAAAAAGGGGAGCTATTTTTTTGGGGTAGGGTTTTTCTGGAGCACCTTATTGAGCACTAAATTTCTGCATAACAACTTTTGATGTATCGTCTCTTTTGACTGTTTACGTATACTGCTCTGCTAGGTTTAGCCTAAAGCTAGGAGAACATCAATTTTTTTTTTAAAAAAAAGGGGAGCTATTTTTAAGGGGTGGTTTTTCTGGAGCACCTTATTGAGCACTAAATTTCTGCATAACAACTTTTGATGTATCGTCTCATTTGACTGTTTACGTATACTGCTCTGCTAGGTTTAGCCGAAAGCTAGCAGAACATCAATTTTTTTTTAAAAAAAGGGGAGCTATTTTTTTGGGGGTAGGGGTTTTCTGGAGCACTTTATTGAGCACTAAATTTCTGCATAACAACTTTTGATGTATCGTCTCTTTTGACTGTTTACGTATACTGCTCTGCTAGGTTTAGCCTAAAGCTAGCAGAACATCAATTTTTTTAAAAAAAAAAGGGAGCTATTTTTTTGGGGTACGGTTTTTCTGGAGCACTTTATTGAGCACTAAATTTCGGCATAACAACTTTTGATGTATCGTCTCTTTTGACTGTTTACGAGGTGTGTTCAAAAAGTATCGCGAATTTTGTGTTTTTTCAAAAATTATTTATTTATTCATGAATATCTATTTTGTCCCCTTCAAGGTAATCCCCATGAGATATTACACACTTGTGCCAACGGTTTTTCCAATCTTCGAAGCACTTCAAAAAATCATTTTTTTGTATCTTGTTCAGCTCCTCCTTCGATGCCGTCTTTATCTCGTCAAAAGACGCGTAACGTCGTCTTTTCATGGGCCTCTTCAGTTTAGGGAACAAGAAAAAGTCACAGGGGGCCAGATATGGGGAATACGGTGGCTGCGGCATCATTAGTGTGTTGTTTTTGGCCAAAAAGTCGCGCACAAGCAACGAACGTGAGCAGGGGCGTTATCGTGGTGCAAAAGCCAATTTTTGTTCTTCTTTGCACATCTTCTCGGCCTTCTGAGAACATTTTGTACCACCGATAAACGTTGCTTCGGTCCAACGTAGCTTCTCCGTATGCCACAGTCAACATTCGGAATGCATCCGCGCACTTAATTTCGTTTTTCACACAAAATTTGATACAGGTTCTTTGATCCATTTTTTTGAATAGGTAAAAATCGAAGACGATCCAAAACACGTGCAAGCAAAGCAGCTGTCAACAATTAACTGAACATTCAAAATGGCCGAGCTTGTCGGCATAAGTGAGAGACATGAGTACCAACATAACGCCACAAAAAATTTGAAATTCGAATATACGTAACCAGCGAAAATTCAAAATTCGCGATACGTTTTGAACACACCTCGTACGTATACTGCTCTGCTAGGTTTAGCCTAAAGCTAGCAGAACATCAATTTTTATTTAAAAAAAGGGGAGCTTTTTTTTTGGGGTAAGGGTTTGTCTGGACCACTTTATTGAGCACTAAATTTCTGCATAACAACTTTTGATGTATCGTCTCTTTTGACTGTTTACGTATAGTGCTCTGCTAGGTTTAGCCTAAAGCTAGCAGAACATAAATTTTTATTTAAAAACAGGGGAACTATTTTTTTGGGGTAGGGTTTTTCTGGAGCACTTTATTGAGCACAAAATTTCTGCATAACAACTTTAGATGTATCGTCTCTTTTGACTGTTTACGTATACTGCTCTCCTAGGTTTAGCCTAAAGCTAGCAGAACATCAGTTTTTTTTAAAAAAAAAGGGGAGCTATTTTTTTGGGGTAGGGTTTTTCTGGAGCACCTTATTGAGCACTAAATTTCTGCATAACAAATTTAGATGTATCGTCTCTTTTGACTGTTTACGTATACTGCTCTGCTAGGTTTAGCCTAAAGCTAGCAGAACATCAATTTGTTTTTTTTTTAAAAAAAGGGGAGCTATGTTTTTGGGGTAGGGTTTTTCTGGAGCACCTTATTGAGCACTAAATTTCTGCATAACAACTTTTGATGTATCGTCTCTTTTGACTGTTTACGTATACTGCTCTGCTAGGTTTAGCCTAAAGCTAGCAGAACATACATTTTTTTTTTAAAAAAAAAAGGGGAGCTATGGTTTTGTGGTAGGGTTTTTCTGGAGCACCTTATTGAGCACTAAATTTTTGCATAACAACTCTTGATGTATCGTCTCTTTTGACTGTTTACGTATACTGCTCTGCTAGGTTTAGCCTAAATCTAGCAGAACATCAATTTTTTTTTTTTAAAAAAGGGGAGCTATTTTTTTGGGGTAGGGTTTTTCTGGAGCACTTTATTGAGCACTAAATTTCTGCATAACAACTTTTGATGTATCGTCTCTGTTGACTGTTTACGTATACTGCTCTGCTAGGTTTAGCCTAAAGCTAGCAGAACATACATTTTTTTTTTAAATAAGGGGAGCTATTTTTTTGGAGTAGGGTTTTTCTGGAGCACTTTATTGAGCACAAAATTTCTGCATAACAACTTTAGATGTATCGTCTCTTTTGACTGTTTACGTATACTGCTCTCCTAGGTTTAGCCTAAAGCTAGCAGAACATAAATTTTTATTTAAAAACAGGGGAGCTATTTTTTTGGGGTAGGGTTTTTCTGGAGCACTTTATTGAGCACAAAATTTCTGCATAACAACTTTTGATGTATCGTCTCTTTTGACTGTTTACGTATAGTGCTCTGCTATGTTTAGCCTAAAGCTAGCAGAACATAAATTTTTATTTAAAAACAGGGGAGCTATTTTTTCTGCAGAACTACTTTAGATGTATCGTCTTTTTTGACTGTTTACGTATACTGCTCTCCTAGGTTTAGCCTAAAGCTAGCAGAACATCAGTTTTTTTAAAAAAAAAAGGGGAGCTATTTTTTTGGGGTAGGGTTTTTCTGGAGCACCTTATTGAGCACTAAATTTCTGCATAACAAATTTAGATGTATCGTCTCTTTTGACTGTTTACGTATACTGCTCTGCTAGGTTTAGCCTAAAGCTAGCAGAACATCAATTTGTTTTTTTTTAAAAAAGGGGAGCTATGTTTTTGGGGTAGGGTTTTTCTAGAGCACCTTATTGAGCACTAAATTTCTGCATAACAACTTTTGATGTATCGTCTCTTTTGACTGTTTACGTATACTGCTCTGCTAGGTTTAGCCTAAAGCTAGCAGAACATACATTTTTTTTAAAAAAAAAAAGGGGAGCTATGGTTTTGTGGTAGGGTTTTTCTGGAGCACCTTATTGAGCACTCAATTTTTGCATAACAACTCTTGATGTATCGTCTCTTTTGACTGTTTACGTATACTGCTCTGCTAGGTTTAGCCTAAAGCTAGCAGAACATCATTTTTTTTTTTTTTAAAGAGGGGAGCTATTTTTTGGGGGTAGGGTTTTTCTGGAGCACCTTATTGAGCACTAAATTTCTGCATAACAAATTTAGATGTATCGTCTCTTTTGACTGTTTACGTATACTGCTCTGCTAGGTTTAGCCTAAAGCTAGCAGAACATCAATTTTTTTTTTTAGAAAAAGGGGAGCTATGGTTTTGTGGTAGGGTTTTTCTGGAGCACCTTATTGAGCACTAAATTTTTGCATAACAACTCTTGATGTATCGTCTCTTTTGACTGTTTACGTATACTGCTCTGCTAGGTTTAGCCTAAAGCTAGCAGAACATCAATTTTTTTTTTTTAAAAAAGAGGAGCTATGTTTTTGGGGTAGGGTTTTTCTGGAGCACTTTATTGAGCACTAAATTTCTGCATAACAAATTTAGATGTATCGTCTCTTTTGACTGTTTACGTATACTGCTCTGCTAGGTTTAGCCTAAAGCTAATTTTTTTAAAAAAAAAAAAGGGGAGCTATTTTTTTGAGGTATGGTTTTTCTGGAGCACTTTATTGAGCACTAAATTTCTGCATAACAACTTTTGATGTATCGTCTCTTTTGACTGTTTACGTATACTGCTCTGCTAGGTTTAGCCTAAAGCTAGCAGAACATCAATTTTTTTTTTTAAAAAAAGGGGAGCTATGGTTTTGTGGTAGGGTTTTTCTGGAGCACCTTATTGAGCACTAAATTTCTGCATAACAACTTTTGATGTATCGTCTCTGTTGACTGTTTACGTATACTGCTCTGCTAGGTTTAGCCTAAAGCTAGGAGAACATCAATTTTTTTTTTAAAAAAAAGGGGAGCTATTTTTAAGGGGTGGTTTTTCTGGAGCACCTTATTGAGCACTAAATTTCTGCATAACAACTTTTGATGTATCGTCTCTTTTGACTGTTTACGTATACTGCTCTGCTAGGTTTAGCCTAAAGCTAGCAGAACATCAATTTTTTAATTTAAAAAAAAGGGGAGCTATGTTTTTGGGGTAGGGTTTTTCTGGAGCACCTTATTGAGCACTAAATTTCTGCATAACAACTTTTGATGTATCGTCTCTTTTGACTGTTTACGTAAACTGCTCTGCTAGGTTTAGCCTAAAGCTAGCAGAACATCAATGTTATTTTAAAAAAAAAAGGGGAGCTATGTTTTTGGGGTAGGGTTTTTCTGGAGCACCTTATTGAGCACTAAATTTCTGCATAACAACTTTTGATGTATCGTCTCTTTTGACTGTTTACGTATACTGCTCTGCTAGGTTTAGCCTAAAGCTAGCAGAACATCAATTTTTTTTTTTTAAAAAAGGGGAGCTATGGTTTTGTGGTAGGGTTTTTCTGGAGCACCTTATTGAGCACTAAATTTCTGCATAACAACTTTTGATGTATTGTCTCTTTTGACTGTTTACGTATACTGCTCTGCTAGGTTTAGCCTAAAGCTAGCAGAACATCAATTTTTTTTTTTAAAAAAAGGGGAGCTATGGTTTTGTGGTAGGGTTTTTCTGGAGCACCTTATTGAGCACTAAATTTTTGCATAACAACTTTTGATGTATCGTCTCTTTTGACTGTTTACGTATACTGCTCTGCTAGGTTTAGCCTAAAGCTAGCAGAACATCAATTTTTTTTAAAAAAAAAAAGGGGAGCTATTTTTTTGAGGTATGGTTTTTCTGGAGCACTTTATTGAGCACTAAATTTCTGCATAACAACTTTTGATGTATCGTCTCTTTTGACTGTTTACGTATACTGCTCTGCTAGGTTTAGCCTAAAGGTAGCAGAACATCAATTTTTTTTTAAAAAAAAAGGGGAGCTATGGTTTTGTGGTAGGGTTTTTCTGGAGCACCTTATTGAGCACTAAATTTCTGCATAACAACTTTTGATGTATCGTCTCTGTTGACTGTTTACGTATACTGCTCTGCTAGGTTTAGCCTAAAGCTAGGAGAACATAAATTTTTTTTTTAAAAAAAAGGGGAGCTATTTTTAAGGGGTGGTTTTTCTGGAGCACCTTATTGAGCACTAAATTTCTGCATAACAACTTTTGATGTATCGTCTCTTTTGACTGTTTACGTATACTGCTCTGCTAGGTTTAGCCTAAAGCTAGCAGAACATCAATTTTTTAATTTAAAAAAAAAGGGGAGCTATGTTTTTGGGGTAGGGTTTTTCTGGAGCACCTTATTGAGCACTAAATTTCTGCATAACAACTTTTGATGTATCGTCTCTTTTGACTGTTTACGTATACTGCTCTGCTAGGTTTAGCCTAAAGCTAGCAGAACATACATTTTTTTTTTAAAAAAAAGGGAGCTATTTTTTTGGGGTAGGGTTTTTCTGGAGCACTTTATTGAGCACTAAATTTCTGCATAACAACTTTTGATGTATCGTCTCTTTTGACTGTTTACGTATACTGCTCTGCTAGGTTTAGCCTAAAGCTAGCAGAACATCAATTTTTTTTTTTAAAAAAAAGGGGAGCTATGTTTTTGGGGTAGGGTTTTTCTGGAGCACCTTATTGAGCACTAAATTTCTGCATAACAACTTTTGATGTATTGTCTCTTTTGACTGTTTACGTATACTGCTCTGCTAGGTTTAGCCTAAAGCTAGCAGAACATCAATTTTTTTTTTTAAAAAAAGGGGAGCTATGGTTTTGTGGTAGGGTTTTTCTGGAGCACCTTATTGAGCACTAAATTTCTGCATAACAACTTTTGATGTATCGTCTCTTTTGACTGTTTACGTATACTGCTCTGCTAGGTTTAGCCTAAAGCTAGCAGAACATCAATTTTTTTTTTTAAAAAAAGGGGAGCTATGGTTTTGTGGTAGGGTTTTTCTGGAGCACCTTATTGAGCACTAAATTTTTGCATAACAACTTTTGATGTATCGTCTCTTTTGACTGTTTACGTATACTGCTCTGCTAGGTTTAGCCTAAAGCTAGCAGAACATCAATTTTTTTTTAAAAAAAAAAGGGGAGCTATTTTTTTGAGGTATGGTTTTTCTGGAGCACTTTATTGAGCACTAAATTTCTGCATAACAACTTTTGATGTATCGTCTCTTTTGACTGTTTACGTATACTGCTCTGCTAGGTTTAGCCTAAAGCTAGCAGAACATCAATTTTTTTTTTTAAAAAAAGGGGAGCTATGGTTTTGTGGTAGGGTTTTTCTGGAGCACCTTATTGAGCACTAAATTTCTGCATAACAACTTTTGATGTATCGTCTCTGTTGACTGTTTACGTATACTGCTCTGCTAGGTTTAGCCTAAAGCTAGGAGAACATCAATTTTTTTAAAAAAAAAAGGGGAGCTATTTTTAAGGGGTGGTTTTTCTGGAGCACCTTATTGAGCACTAAATTTCTGCATAACAACTTTTGATGTATCGTCTCTTTTGACTGTTTACGTATACTGCTCTGCTAGGTTTAGCCTAAAGCTAGCAGAACATCAATTTTTTAATTTAAAAAAAAGGGGAGCTATGTTTTTGGGGTAGGGTTTTTCTGGAGCACCTTATTGAGCACTAAATTTCTGCATAACAACTTTTGATGTATCGTCTCTTTTGACTGTTTACGTATACTGCTCTGCTAGGTTTAGCCTAAACCTAGCAGAACATAAATTTTTTTGTTTAAAAAGGGGAGCTATTTTTTTGGGGTAGGCTTTTTCTGGAGCACCTTATTGAGCACTAAATTTCTGCATAACAACTTTTGATGTATTGTCTCTTTTGACTGTTTACGTATACTGCTCTGCTAGGTTTAGCCTAAAGCTAGCAGAACATCAATTTTTTTTTTTTTTTAAAAGGGGAGCTATGTTTTTGGGGTAGAGTTTTTCTGGAGCACTTTATTGAGCACTAAATTTCTGCATAACAACTTTTGATGTATCGTCTCTTTTGACTGTTTACGTATACTGCTCTGTTAGGTTTAGCCTAAAGCTAGCAGAACATCAATTTTTTTTTTTTAAAAAAAGGGGAGCTATTTTTTTGGGGTAGGATTTTTCTGGAGCACCTTATTGAGCACTAAATTTCTGCATAACAACTTTTGATGTATTGTCTCTTTTGACTGTTTACGTATACTGCTCTGCTAGGTTTAGCCTAAACCTAGCAGAACATAAATTTTTTTGTTTAAAAAGGGGAGCTATTTTTTTGGGGTAGGCTTTTTCTGGAGCACCTTATTGAGCACTAAATTTCTGCATAACAAATTTAGATGTATCGTCTGTTTTGACTGTTTACGTATACTGCTCTGCTAGGTTTAGCCTAAAGCTAGCAGAACATCATTTTTTTTTTTTAAAAGGGGAGCTATGTTTTTGGGGTAGGGTTTTTCTGGAGCACCTTATTGAGCACTAAATTTCTGCATAACAACTTTTGATGTATCGTCTCTTTTGACTGTTTACGTATAGTCCTCTGCTAGGTTTAGCCTAAAGCTAGCAGAACATAAATTTTTATTTAAAAACAGGGGAGCTATTTTTTTGGGGTAGGGTTTTTCTGGAGCACTTTATTGAGCACAAAATTTCTGCATAACAACTTTAGATGTATCGTCTCTTTTGACTGTTTACGTATACTGCTCTCCTAGGTTTAGCCTAAAGCTAGCAGAACATCAGTTTTTTTAAAAAAAAAGGGGAGCTATTTTTAAGGGGTGCGTTTTCTGGAGCACCTTATTGAGCACTAAATTTCTGCATAACAAATTTAGATGTATCGTCTCTTTTGACTGTTTACGTATACTGCTCTGCTAGGTTTAGCCTAAAGCTAGCAGAACATCAATTTTATTTAAAAAAAAAAAGGGGAGCTATGTTTTTGGGGTAGGGTTTTTCTGGAGCACCTTATTGAGCACTAAATTTCTGCATAACAACTTTTGATGTATTGTCTCTTTTGACTGTTTACGTATACTGCTCTGCTAGGTTTAGCCTAAAGCTAGCAGAACATCAATTTTTTTTTTAAAAAAAAGGGGAGCTATTTTTAAGGGGTGCTTTTTCTGGAGCACCTTATTGAGCACTAAATTTCTGCATAACAAATTTAGATGTATCGTCTCTTTTGACTGTTTACGTATACTGCTCTGCTAGGTTTAGCCTAAAGCTAGCAGAACATCAATTTTATTTAAAAAAAAAAAGGGGAGCTATGTTTTTGGGGTAGGGTTTTTCTGGAGCACCTTATTGAGCACTAAATTTCTGCATAACAACTTTTGATGTATTGTCTCTTTTGACTGTTTACGTATACTGCTCTGCTAGGTTTAGCCTAAAGCTAGCAGAACATCAATTTTTTTTTTTTAAAAAAGGGGAGCTATTTTTTTGGGGTAGGGTTTTTCTGGAGCACCTTATTGAGCACTAAATTTCTGCATAACAAATTTAGATGTATCGTCTCTTTTGACTGTTTACGTATACTGCTCTGCTAGGTTTAGCCTAAAGCTAGCAGAACATCAATTTTATTTTTAAAAAAAAGGGGAGCTATGTTTTTGGGGTAGGATTTTTCTGGAGCACCTTATTGAGCACTAAATTTCTGCATAACAAATTTAGATGTATCGTCTGTTTTGACTGTTTATGTATACTGCTCTGCTAGGTTTAGCCTAAAGCTAGCAGAACATCATTTTTTTTTTTAAAAGGGGAGCTATGTTTTTGGGGTAGGGTTTTTCTGGAGCACCTTATTGAGCACTAAATTTCTGCATAACAACTTTTGATGTATCGTCTCTGTTGACTGTTTACGTATACTGCTCTGCTAGGTTTAGCCTAAAGCTAGGAGAACATCAATTTTTTTTTTAAAAAAAAGGGGAGCTATTTTTAAGGGGTGGTTTTTCTGGAGCACCTTATTGAGCACTAAATTTCTGCATAACAACTTTTGATGTATCGTCTCTTTTGACTGTTTACGTATAGTCCTCTGCTAGGTTTAGCCTAAAGCTAGCAGAACATAAATTTTTATTTAAAAACAGGGGAGCTATTTTTTTGGGGTAGGGTTTTTCTGGAGCACTTTATTGAGCACAAAATTTCTGCATTACAACTTTAGATGTATCGTCTCTTTTGACTGTTTACGTATACTGCTCTCCTAGGTTTAGCCTAAAGCTAGCAGAACATCATTTTTTTTTTTTTTAAAGAGGGGAGCTATTTTTTTGGGGTAGGGTTTTTCTGGAGCACCTTATTGAGCACTAAATTTCTGCATAACAACTTTTGATGTATCGTCTCTTTTGACTGTTTACGTATACTGCTCTGCTAGGTTTAGCCTAAAGCTAGCAGAACATCAATTTGTTTTTTTTTTAAAAAGGGGAGCTATTTTTTTGGGGTAGGGTTTTTCTGGAGCACCTTATTGAGCACTAAATTTCTGCATAACAACTTTTGATGTATCGTCTCTTTTGACTGTTTACGTATACTGCTCTGCTAGGTTTAGCCTAAAGCTAGCAGAACATACATTTTTTTTTAAAAAAAAAAAGGGGAGCTATGGTTTTGTGGTAGGGTTTTTCTGGAGCACCTTATTGAGCACTAAATTTTTGCATAACAACTCTTGATGTATCGTCTCTTTTGACTGTTTACGTATACTGCTCTGCTAGGTTTAGCCTAAAGCTAGCAGAACATCATTTTTTTTTTTTTTAAAGAGGGGAGCTATTTTTTTGGGGTAGGGTTTTTCTGGAGCACCTTATTGAGCACTAAATTTCTGCATAACAAATTTAGATGTATCGTCTCTTTTGACTGTTTACGTATACTGCTCTGCTAGGTCTAGCCGAAAGCTAGCAGAACATCAATTTTTTTTTTTTTTAAAAGGGGAGCTATGTTTTTGGGGTAAGGGTTTTTCTGGAGCACTTTGTTGAGCACTAAATTTCTGCATAACAACTTTTGATGTATCGTCTCTTTTGACTGTTTACGTATACTGCTCTGCTAGGTTTAGCCTAAAGCTAGCAGAACATCAATTTGTTTTTTTTTAAAAAAAAGGGGAGCTATGTTTTTGGGGTAGGGTTTTTCTGGAGCACCTTATTGAGCACTAAATTTCTGCATAACAACTTTTGATGTATCGTCTCTTTTGACTGTTTACGTATACTGCTCTGCTAGGTTTAGCCTAAAGCTAGCAGAACATCAATTTTTTTTAAAAAAAAAAGGGGAGCTATTTTTTTGAGGTATGGTTTTTCTGGAGCACTTCATTGAGCACTAAATTTCTGCATAACAACTTTTGATGTATCGTCTCTTTTGACTGTTTACGTATACTGCTCTGCTAGGTTTAGCCTAAAGCTAGCAGAACATCAATTTGTTTTTTTTTTTAAAAAGGGGAGCTATGTTTTTGGGGTAGGGTTTTTCTGGAGCACCTTATTGAGCACTAAATTTCTGCATAACAACTTTTGATGTATCGTCTCTTTTGACTGTTTACGTATACTGCTCTGCTAGGTTTAGCCTAAAGCTAGCAGAACATCAATTTTTTTTTTTTAAAAAAGGGGAGCTATGGTTTTGTGGTAGGGTTTTTCTGGAGCACCTTATTGAGCACTAAATTTTTGCATAACAACTTTTGATGTATCGTCTCTTTTGACTGTTTACGTATACTGCTCTGCTAGGTTTAGCCTAAAGCTAGCAGAACATCAATTTTTTTAAAAAAAAAAAGGGGAGCTATTTTTTTGAGGTATGGTTTTTCTGGAGTGTTACGAACGAAGCGTAGACGAGTGAATTCTCGATTGTAAAGCTTTCTTTATCTGTATGTTCTTATATTTATAACTTAAAGCTAATAAGTAATGCATGGTCATGACTAATACCATGATTGGTGTGAATGGACAAGGGTAATCCGAGTGCACATACGCTGACCGTTAATTAGGTCAGTAAATAGGTATTTAATATCAACATACCGAAAGTGCATTGCACTGACAATGAGTTGAGCAATGTGAGATGGTTTAGAGTTAAATGACTCAGGCAATATTGTTATATTGCGAAAGTGCAATTGTGCTGAAAACCGTTGTCCATTACACCTTCCCTTTTTGGGGAAAAAAAAAGAAAACAAAGAGACAAATATTTATATTTTTTTTTTTTTTTTTTTTTTTTTTTTTTTATTTTTTTATTGTGTTTGTTTAATACACATAATAGTTTGTCTATTTAATACATATAATAGTTTGTCTATTTAATAAAATAATACCGCCGGCCGGTGGTATTCGTTTTAACGTGCTAACTTATAAAGCATATGATTAAATTTGTACATAAATATGTTTCTTATTTACTTATGCTTTTTTTTTAGTCTATTTTTGTGTACAATTTTTTCTTTTGAATTAACATTAATTTTGCAGTTTCCTAAGCAATCAGTTTCAAGCACTTTATAAGGACCTTTGTAAATCTTGTCTAATTTGTGGTTAGCTTCATTTTTCAAGTATACCATATCGTTTTCCTTAATAATTTGTGGTTTTGATTTCCGGTCATACCTTTCTTTTGTTTTTTCTTTTGCTACTTCTAACAATTCTGATGCTCGCTTTTGGGCTGTTTGCAATTTAAATTTTAGTTCGGATTTGTAGTTATCAATATTATATATGGGATCAACTTTCCCGGTCAACATAAAGTCATACGGGGCAGCAATTTTCCCGTATACCAATTCAAACGGAGTGTAACCATGAGTGGTTGATGGAGTTGTATTGTAGCAGTATGTAAAGTACTTAAGCTAGAGGTCCCAGTCCAGTTTGTCTCCTGATATGTAAGCCCTGATATATTCGTTTAAAGTTCTGTGTGATCGCTCAACTACACCTAACGTCTGGTGATGGTATGGTGTAGAAGTTTTATTTTTTATATTTAATAGTTTACAGATTTCGTTAAATGTTTCATTTTTATATTCTGTGCCCATATCTGTTAAAATTTCTTGTAAAGGTCCATGAACCAATATGCAGTTTTCTACTATTGATTTGGCTACTATGAGGGCAGATTTATTTGGAATTGCGATGGTAATGAGGAATTTTGTTAATTCGCAGATTATAGTTAAAGCATATTAATTTCCGTGAAATGATTTAGGGAAGGGGCCTATTGTGTCAATTTGCACGACATCAAAAGCTCTAGCTGGCGTGTTAGTTTTTATAAGAGGTTCAATATGGTTTTTGCCATATTTATTTTCTTTGCATTTCTCACATTTTCGGATATAGGCCTTCACGTCTGAAGTCATGTTCTTCCAAAAATATGTTCGTCGGAGTTTTGATAAGAATCGTGTGAATCCCGGATGGCCTCCGAATACGGGATCGTCGTGATATCTTTTTAATATTTCAAGTTTTTGTGTGGGCGAAGTGATTTCGATTATTTTTGGTGTTATAGCTATCGTTACCGTTTTCAAAATTTTGTTGCCTATATTTTTAAATTCCTCAATGTCGACATATCTAAATAAATTATCGTTGATCGCGATCTTCATGCTTTTAAAGTTTTTATTGCCAACTATTTTTTCAAGTTTGGGAAATAATTGCGCTAGTTCAATCTTCCCATAAGCAATAAATTCTTTAGCAGATATTTCATGTATTTTCCTTTTTCCATGGAATAGTGTTAAATGCGAGGATTCGAGTAATTTTGTATATCTATTTTTATTTACGGTGCACCTGTTCATAATTAATTTAAGGCACGGTAACTTTTTCACTTCGTGTGTCGTAATTGTGTTGTAAACTTTTTCCTTTAAGTTGGTAGTCGTGTGTGTTGTCCTGTCTTCTGTATTCGGAAATGCAATTTTGGTTTTCGACCGCGTTGATACTTGTCGGATGGTCGAATTTGCTTCCGTAATTCCTTTGATATGTCCAAAATCAATGCGAGATAAGGCGTCTGCACCACAATTATCTCTTCCTTTGATGTACTCGACCTCGAAATCAAATTCTTCAAGGTCAAGTCTCATTCTGGTGAGTTTGGACGATGGGTTCTTCATGGCAAAAAGATAGGTAAGTGGTTTATGGTCACTTTTGATCCGAAATTTCGTACCATAAATATAGGGTCTGAAAAAGTTGATTGCCCAGTGTATGGCCGCTAGTTCTTGTTCTATTGTTGACTTATTACTTTCGCCCTTTGTAAAGGCTCGTGATGCATAAGCAACTGGTAATTGCATTCCATTGTATTCCTGGCTTAATATGACACCACAGGCTTCCTTGCTAGCGTCAGTGGTGATGTAAAATATTTTTTTAAAATCTGGGTACTGGAGCAAGGGCGGTTTTAGGAGTGAGCTTTTCAGATACTGGAATGCTTCGTCGCATTCTTTGGACCAAATGAAAACAGTATTTTTTCTTGTTAGCTTTGAGATGTGTGTTGAATAGTGAGCAAAATTTTTAATGAAGCGTCTATAATAATTACAAAAGGCAACGAACCGTCTTGCCTCATCGGCATTTTTCGGCGTTGGGTAATTTTTTATTGCCTCATGTTTTGTTTCATCGGGCAATATACCGTTTGCAGTGCATTTATGCCCGAGGTAAGTTACTTCATGGCGGGAGAGTGTACACTTATCTGGGTGTAGCTTTAGATTACATTTTCTGCAAATGTCAAAGACATTTTTTAAGTTATCAAGCATATGTTTTTCTGAACAACCGATGATGACTAAGTCGTCCATGTAGAGAAACACTTGAGACGGTGACAGTCCTGAAAAAGCCAATGACATCATACGCTGAAATGAATTCGGAGCTATTTTCAGGCCAAAGGGCAACCTTTTGAAAACGACGTAATATCCCTCGAATCCTTGTCCAACTCGATCTGATGGAATCCAGACATGAGATCTAGGCATGAGAAGTATTTCGCTCGTCCTAGTTGGTCTAAGATATCGTCAATCCGAGGCAGTGGATATTTGTCAGCTACTAACTTTTTATTTATTTGTCTATAGTCAATGACCAATCTCCATCGTTTTTCAGAGGAGTTTGGTAGAGATTTTTTAGGCACTAAAATTGGACTATTGTACTCTGATGCAGATGGCTCTACTATATCATCCTTGATTAACTTGTCTACTTGCCTTATTATTTCTCCTTTCTGTGAGTGTGGTATCCTATAATTTTTTATGTAGACTGGCGTTGCATCTTTCAATTTCAGTTTTTGTTTATAAAAGTTGTTTGAAGTTATTTTATCCGAGTCTAATGCAAATATATCCGTGTATTCCTGGCATAGGCTTTTTAGTTTGTCTTTAACGAATTCTGGAAAATTTTTAATGAGTCTCCTTAACACTTCGGTTCTGTGGTTCGGAGCTCTTAAAATATTATTTTCGACTATATGATAGTTGGATAGACTTTCCGACTTTAAATTTAAGCTTCTTATTGATACCTCTTTATTGTTGATATTAGGGTATTTGGGTATTTGCAATGAAAATGCCTTTTTGAATTTCTTGATTTGGTATGACTAAGCTATCCTCGTTAGAGTTTATTTGTATTTCTCTGACGACTTCTGATCTTGCTGGCAAGGAAAAAATGTGATTTGAGGTACTGTATGATATATTAACAAAAATTTTTTTTCCATTAATTGGCTGTACTATGAGCCAATTTGTTTTACTAGTCTAGATTACACTACGCAATTATACTTTTTCATAAAGTCTAATCCCAGTATCCCGTCGCAGGGTACAGGAAAGCTTTGATCTACTACTTGAAAGTTATGATTGAGCCAATAATTATCTATAATGAGGTCACCGTTGACGCTTCCCTTAGAAGTATTGTACCTTCTCCTACCCCTTTGATAGATGTGGTCAGGTTAGTGTTAATTTCAGTATTTTTCCTTATGACGTCATCCTTAATTATAGAGATGTCCGCTCCTGTGTCTATTAAAAAGGTTTGTTTATTTATTGTAAATGAAGTCGAGAAACAAGCGAAGCTGCTCATATTCAGGGACAAATGAAAAATTCCGTTTGCCCCTATATCTGAGTGTGATCCCCCTGCGTAGCGGGCAGGGGGGCGTCTGAGTTTCCCGACTCATGTGAGGTAACTCGTATTTGTCCCCTTTGGTTGGGTATATTTCGGTGGCCATTATTGTTATAACCCCGGTTGCGCTGGTTGTTACTATAACGGACGCTGTCTTCATTATAACTGCCTCCATGGTTACTGTTGCAGTTATAACGGCCGCGGCCACGTCCTTGGCCACGATTTTGACCTTGGGGAGAACTGAAGTTATTGTGGTAGAATATAATGTTACTGGTGGGGGAGTCTGTGCTTGCGCCGATAAATTTCGCGATAGCCTCGTTTCTGTTAGTGAACTGGCCACTTTCCATTATTAATTTTATTTTATCGTAATTGGAGTTTCTAGATAGCGCTTTTACTGTTACTTGGGTAGTATACTTCTGAGCTAGTTCGCCACCGAGCCCCTCAGAAATATACGCTCCCTCAAGCTTAGTGCAAAGGGTATTTATTTCGTCGACGAATTGGTTTGCCGTTTTGTTGCCTTGTTTTATATTTAAAATTTTGGCAGTTATTAATTCAGTCGACTCCCCTTTCACCGCGGATTTCAGTTTATCGATAATTTCGCAAGTGTGTCCTCGTTAGTTATTAATTGCCGTGCGCCGCCAGCCAATTTAGTCTTGACTAGTTGCACAGCCACTGCTTCATGCTCATCTTTGAAAGTATCAACGAGATTTATAGCATCAATGAATCTGTTCAAATTTTCTGGCTTTCCATCGAATTCGGGCAAAATTTTTGCTCCCAAACTTAAAACCGTGGAAGCCATTATATTGACTTTTCGCTTCTTTCCAATATCTTCCGTTTCTTTATCTTCTCCTTCACCTTCGTCTGCCTCACTTTCCTCTGTTTCCTCAATATTGCTGTCAACTTCACATCTCAGTGTAAGGGGGATTTTAATGTTAATATTATGCCGTTGAAAGGCTTTTAAGAGTTGGTCCCTTAGTTTTAGAAATATCTGGTCTGCTGATTCTCTGTGTTGGGATGTGTACCTATCGTAATGCCTATGTAGTATAGCTCTAACCTTGTTAAATTTCTCTATTAAAATTTTTGTATGCTTTTCCCTGGTTTCCACTTTAATAGTCCTGTTTTGTGTCATACATTTGTATGAAAGTCTAAACTCCTGGGTTGGTGGTTTAATTTCGTTCAAAGTCTCTTCCCATTGCATACTAATTATTGTCCGTGACTTTTTCTTTAAGTAGTGTTGCTTCATTATTTTGTTGTATTTATTAGCATTGGAATTTACTTTTTTTTTTGTTATAGTTTACTTAAAAGTAAAGAACATACTTAATTAAAAAAATTATCTATTAAGGTGTTGGTACGATCTCACCCCACTGTGCTGCTGTTGTTAGTGTCGTTGGTTGCCGGACTCAGATGATTGATGTATTCCTTGTATTAACCTCTGTACCTAACGGCATGGGCTTCTTGCACCGTTAGGTCGTAATTTACTTATTGTGTTTAAAGAATAGTATTATCCTCTGTACCCAACGGCATGGGCTTCTTGCACCGTTAGGTCGTAATATTTGTGTTGTATGGGGATCACTGTGCGGTGGTTCGGAAGACTAAGTCACTTCACTTCACCTTTATGTGACTTGTTAGACTTGTTCTGCCCTGTTTCGAACGTCCCTTTTTATTTTATTCACGTAGCACTTAATTAGTACGTACACCATAGTCAATATTGCCATTATCAATAATAGTTCAGTGGCGCTGACTTGCTCTATATTATAATTTGTTTTATTTTTACTTGTTTGTACATCTTCGTCGTATTTAACGATTTTTGTTTGTTCTTTTTTTTCACTTTCCGTATTGGTGTCTTTTCCTATTTCGTAGCCAGTTATGGCTATCATGATAGATACGTCATTTCGCGGGTAAAAAAAAAAGGAAACTATTTCAATTCAAATATTGTCATTATGATTTTTGTTTTTCACTACAATAAACAGCTATTTCAATTCAGATATTGTCTTTATGATTTTTGTTTTTCACTACCGTAAGCACTCCTGGCAGGATCGCCATGTTACGAACGAAGCGTAGACGAGTGAATTCTCGATTGTAAAGCTTTCTTTATTCTGTATGTTCTTATATTTATAACTTAAAGCTAATAAGTAATGCATGGTCATGACTAATACCATGATTGGTGTGAATGGACAAGGGTAATCCGAGTGCACATACGCTGACCGTTAATTAGGTCAGTAAATAGGTATTTAATATCAACATACCGAAAGTGCATTGCACTGACAATGAGTTGAGCAATGTGAGATGGTTTAGAGTTAAATGACTCAGGCAATATTGTTATATTGCGAAAGTGCAATTGTGCTGAAAACCGTTGTCCATTACAGGAGCACTTTATTGAGCACTAAATTTCTGCATAACAACTTTTGATGTATCGTCTCTTTTGACTGTTTACGTATACTGCTCTGCTAGGTTTAGCCTAAAGCTAGCAGAACATCAATTTTTTTTTTAAAAAAAGGGGAGCTATGGTTTTGTGGTAGGGTTTTTCTGGAGCACCTTATTGAGCACTAAATTTCTGCATAACAACTTTTGATGTATCGTCTCTGTTGACTGTTTACGTATACTGCTCTGCTAGGTTTAGCCTAAAGCTAGGAGAACATCAATTTTTTTTTTTAAAAAAAGGGGAGCTATTTTTAAGGGGTGGTTTTTCTGGAGCACCTTATTGAGCACTAAATTTCTGCATAACAACTTTTGATGTATTGTCTCTTTTGACTGTTTACGTATACTGCTCTGCTAGGTTTAGCCTAAAGCTAGCAGAACATCAATTTGTTTTTTTTTTAAAAAAGGGAAGCTATGTTTTTGGGGTAGGGTTTTTCTGGAGCACCTTATTGAGCACTAAATTTGTGCATAACAACTTTTGATGTATCGTCTCTTTTGACTGTTTACGTATACTGCTCTGCTAGGTTTAGCCTAAAGCTAGCAGAACATACATTTTTTTTTTAAAAAAAAGGGAGCTATTTTTTTGGGGTAGGGTTTTTCTGGAGCACTTTATTGAGCACTAAATTTCTGCATAACAACTTTTGATGTATCGTCTCTTTTGACTGTTTACGTATACTGCTCTGCTAGGTTTAGCCTAAAGCTAGCAGAACATCAATTTTTTTTTAAAAAAAAAGGGGAGCTATGTTTTTGGGGTAGGGTTTTTCTGGAGCACCTTATTGAGCACTAAATTTCTGCATAACAACTTTTGATGTATTGTCTCTTTTGACTGTTTACGTATACTGCTCTGCTAGGTTTAGCCTAAAGCTAGCAGAACATCAATTTGTTTTTTTTTTTTAAAAAAGGGGAGCTATGTTTTTGGGGTAGGGTTTTTCTGGAGCACCTTATTGAGCACTAAATTTGTGCATAACAACTTTTGATGTATCGTCTCTTTTGACTGTTTACGTATACTGCTCTGCTAGGTTTAGCCTAAAGCTAGCAGAACATCAATTTTTTTTTTTAAAAAAAGGGGAGCTATGGTTTTGTGGTAGGGTTTTTCTGGAGCACCTTATTGAGCACTAAATTTTTGCATAACAACTTTTGATGTATCGTCTCTTTTGACTGTTTACGTATACTGCTCTGCTAGGTTTAGCCTAAAGCTAGCAGAACATCAATTTTTTTTAAAAAAAAAAAGGGGAGCTATTTTTTTGAGGTATGGTTTTTCTGGAGCACTTTATTGAGCACTAAATTTCTGCATAACAACTTTTGATGTATCGTCTCTTTTGACTGTTTACGTATACTGCTCTGCTAGGTTTAGCCTAAAGCTAGCAGAACATCAATTTTTTTTTTTAAAAAAAGGGGAGCTATGGTTTTGTGGTAGGATTTTTCTGGAGCACCTTATTGAGCACAAAATTTCTGCATAACAACTTTTGATGTATCGTCTCTGTTGACTGTTTACGTATACTGCTCTGCTAGGTTTAGCCTAAAGCTAGCAGAACATCAATTTTTTAATTTAAAAAAAAAGGGGAGCTATGTTTTTGGGGTAGGGTTTTTCTGGAGCACCTTATTGAGCACTAAATTTCTGCATAACAACTTTTGATGTATCGTCTCTTTTGACTGTTTACGTATACTGCTCTGCTAGGTTTAGCCTAAAGCTAGCAGAACATACATTTTTTTTTTAAAAAAAAGGGAGCTATTTTTTTGGGGTAGGGTTTTTCTGGAGCACTTTATTGAGCACTAAATTTCTGCATAACAACTTTTGATGTATCGTCTCTTTTGACTGTTTACGTATACTGTTCTGCTAGGTTTAGCCTAAAGCTAGCAGAACATCAATTTTATTTTTTAAAAAAAAGGGGAGCTATTTTTAAGGGGTGGTTTTTCTGGAGCACCTTATTGAGCACTAAATTTCTGCATAACAACTTTTGATGCATCGTCTCTTTTGACTGTTTACGTATACTGCTCTGCTAGGTTTAGCCTAAAGCTAGCAGAACATCAATTTTTTAATTTAAAAAAAAAGGGGAGCTATGTTTTTGGGGTAGGGTTTTTCTGGAGCACCTTATTGAGCACTAAATTTCTGCATAACAACTTTTGATGTATCGTCTCTTTTGACTGTTTACGTATACTGCTCTGCTAGGTTTAGCCTAAAGCTAGCAGAACATCAATTTTATTTTTTAAAAAAAAGGGGAGCTATGTTTTTGGGGTAGGGTTTTTCTGGAGCACCTTATTGAGCACTAAATTTCTGCATAACAACTTTTGATGTATTGTCTCTTTTGACTGTTTACGTATACTGCTCTGCTAGGTTTAGCCTAAAGCTAGCAGAACATACATTTTTTTTTTAAAAAAAAGGGAGCTATTTTTTTTGGGTAGGGTTTTTCTGGAGCACTTTATTGAGCACTAAATTTCTGCATAACAACTTTTGATGTATCGTCTCTTTTGACTGTTTACGTATACTGCTCTGCTAGGTTTAGCCTAAAGCTAGCAGAACATCAATTTTATTTTTTAAAAAAAAGGGGAGCTATGTTTTTGGGGTAGGGTTTTTCTGGAGCACCTTATTGAGCACTAAATTTCTGCATAACAACTTTTGATGTATTGTCTCTTTTGACTGTTTACGTATACTGCTCTGCTAGGTTTAGCCTAAAGCTAGCAGAACATACATTTTTTTTTTTAAAAAAGGGGAGCTATGTTTTTGGGGTAGGGTTTTTCTGGAGCACTTTATTGAGCACTAAATTTCTGCATAACAACTTTTGATGTATCGTCTCTTTTGACAGTTTACGTATACTGCTCTGCTAGGTTTAGCCTAAAGCTAGCAGAACATCAATTTTTTTTTTTTTTAAAAAAGGGGAGCTATTTTTTTGGGGTAGGATTTTTCTGGAGCACCTTATTGAGCACTAAATTTCTGCATAACAACTTTTGATGTATTGTCTCTTTTGACTGTTTACGTATACTGCTCTGCTAGGTTTAGCCTAAAGCTAGCAGAACATAAATTTTTTTTTTTTTAAAAAAGAGGAGCTATGTTTTTGGGGTAGGGTTTTTCTGGAGCACTTTATTGAGCACTAAATTTCTGCACAACAACTTTTGATGTATCGTCTCTTTTGACTGTTTACGTATACCGCTCTGCTAGGTTTAGCCTAAAGCTAGCAGAACATCAATTTTTTTTTTAAAAAAAAAAGGGGAGCTATGTTTTTGGGGTAGGGTTTTTCTGGAGCACCTTATTGAGCACTAAATTTCTGGATAACAACTTTTGATGTATCGTCTCTTTTGACTGTTTACGTATACTGCTCTGCTAGGTTTAGCCTAAAGCTAGCAGAACATCAATTTTTAAAAAAAAAAAAAAGGGGAGCTATTTTTTTGGGGTAGGGTGTTTCTGGAGCACTTTATTGAGCACTAAATTTCTGCATAACAACTTTTGATGTATCGTCTCTTTTGACTGTTTACGTATACTGCTCTGCTAGGTTTAGCCTAAAGCTAGCAGAACATCAATTTTTTTTTTTTTTTAAAAAGGGAGCTATGTTTTTGGGGTAAGGGTTTTTCTGGAGCACTAAATTTCTGCATAACAACTTTTGATGTGTCGTCTCTTTTGACTGTTTACGTATACTGCTCTGCTAGGTTTAGCCTAAAGCTAGCAGAACATCAATTTTTTTTTAAAAAAAAAAAAGGGGAGCTATTTTTTTGGGGTAGGGTGTTTCTGGAGCACTTTATTGTGCACTAAATTTTTGCATAACAACTTTTGATGTATCGTCTCTTTTGACTGTTTACGTATACTGCTCTGCTAGGTTTAGCCTAAACCTAGCAGAACATAAATTTTTTTGTTTAAAAAGGGGAGCTATTTTTTTGGGGTAGGGTTTTTCTGGAGCACCTTATTGAGCACTAAATTTCTGCATAACAAATTTAGATGTATCGTCTGTTTTGACTGTTTACGTATACTGCTCTGCTAGGTTTAGCCTAAAGCTAGCAGAACATCATTTTTTTTTTTTAAAAGGGGAGCTATGTTTTTGGGGTAGGGTTTTTCTGGAGCACCTTATTGAGCACTAAATTTCTGCATAACAACTTTTGATGTATTGTCTCTTTTGACTGTTTACGTATACTGCTCTGCTAGGTTTAGCCTAAAGCTAGCAGAACATAAATTTTTTTTTTTTTAAAAAAGAGGAGCTATGTTTTTGGGGTAGGGTTTTTCTGGAGCACTTTATTGAGCACTAAATTTCTGCACAACAACTTTTGATGTATCGTCTCTTTTGACTGTTTACGTATACCGCTCTGCTAGGTTTAGCCTAAAGCTAGCAGAACATCAATTTTTTTTTTAAAAAAAAAAAGGGGAGCTATGTTTTTGGGGTAGGGTTTTTCTGGAGCACCTTATTGAGCACTAAATTTCTGGATAACAACTTTTGATGTATCGTCTCTTTTGACTGTTTACGTATACTGCTCTGCTAGGTTTAGCCTAAAGCTAGCAGAACATCAATTTTTAAAAAAAAAAAAAAGGGGAGCTATTTTTTTGGGGTAGGGTGTTTCTGGAGCACTTTATTGAGCACTAAATTTCTGCATAACAACTTTTGATGTATCGTCTCTTTTGACTGTTTACGTATACTGCTCTGCTAGGTTTAGCCTAAAGCTAGCAGAACATCAATTTTTTTTTTTTTTTAAAAAGGGAGCTATGTTTTTGGGGTAAGGGTTTTTCTGGAGCACTAAATTTCTGCATAACAACTTTTGATGTGTCGTCTCTTTTGACTGTTTACGTATACTGCTCTGCTAGGTTTAGCCTAAAGCTAGCAGAACATCAATTTTTTTTTAAAAAAAAAAAAGGGGAGCTATTTTTTTGGGGTAGGGTGTTTCTGGAGCACTTTATTGTGCACTAAATTTTTGCATAACAACTTTTGATGTATCGTCTCTTTTGACTGTTTACGTATACTGCTCTGCTAGGTTTAGCCTAAACCTAGCAGAACATAAATTTTTTTGTTTAAAAAGGGGAGCTATTTTTTTGGGGTAGGGTTTTTCTGGAGCACCTTATTGAGCACTAAATTTCTGCATAACAAATTTAGATGTATCGTCTGTTTTGACTGTTTACGTATACTGCTCTGCTAGGTTTAGCCTAAACCTAGCAGAACATAAATTTTTTTGTTTAAAAAGGGGAGCTATTTTTTTGGGGTAGGGTTTTTTTGGAGCACTAAATTTTTGCATAACAACTTTTGATGTATCGTCTGTTTTGACTGTTTACGTATACTGCTCTGCTAGGTTTAGCCTAAAGCTAGCAGAACATCATTTTTTTTTTTTAAAAGGGGAGCTATGTTTTTGGGGTAGGGTTTTTCTGGAGCACCTTATTGAGCACTAAATTTCTGCATAACAACTTTTGATGTATCGTCTCTTTTGACTGTTTACGTATACTGCTCTGCTAGGTTTAGCCTAAACCTAGCAGAACATAAATTTTTTTGTTTAAAAAGGGGAGCTATTTTTTTGGGGTAGGGTTTTTCTGGAGCACCTTATTGAGCACTAAATTTCTGCATAACAAATTTAGATGTATCGTCTGTTTTGACTGTTTACGTATACTGCTCTGCTAGGTTTAGCCTAAAGCTAGCAGAACATCATTTTTTTTTTTTAAAAGGGGAGCTTAGTTTTTGGGGTAGGGTTTTTCTGGAGCACCTTATTGAGCACTAAATTTCTGCATAACAACTTTTAATGTATCGTCTCTTTTGACTGTTTACGTATACTGCTCTGCTAGGTTTAGCCTAAAGCTAGCAGAACATCAATTTTTTTTTTAAAAAAAAGGGGGATCTATGTTTTTGGGGTAGGGTTTTTCTGGAGCACCTTATTGAGCACTAAATTTCTGCATAACAACTTTTGATGTATCGTCTCTTTTGACTGTTTACGTATACTGCTCTGCTAGGTTTAGCCTAAAGCTGGCAGAACATCAATTTTTTTTTTTTTTAAAAAAGGCGAGCTATTTTTTGGGGTAGGGTTTTTCTGGAGCACTTTATTGAGCACTAAATTTCTGCATAACAACTTTTGATGTATCGTCTCTTTTGACTGTTTACGTATACTGCTCTGCTAGGTTTAGCCTAAAGCTAGCAGAACATCAATTTTTTTTAAAAAAAAAAAGGGGAGCTATTTTTTCGGGGTAGGGTTTTTTTGGAGCACTAAATTTCTGCATAACAACTTTTGATGTATCGTCTCTTTTGACTGTTTACGTATACTGCTCTGCTAGGTTTAGCCTAAAGCTAGCAGAACATCAATTTTTTTTTTTTCTTTAAAAAGGGGAGCTATGTTTTTGGGGTAAGGGTTTTTCTGGAGCACTAAATTTCTGCATAACAACTTTTGATGTGTCGTCTCTTTTGACTGTTTACGTATACTGCTCTGCTAGGTTTAGCCTAAAGCTAGCAGAACATCAATTTTTTAAAAAAAAAAAAAGGGGAGCTATTTTTTTGGGGTAGGGTGTTTCTGGAGCACTTTATTGAGCACTAAATTTTTGCATAACAACTTTTGATGTATCGTCTGTTTTGACTGTTTACGTATACTGCTCTGCTAGGTTTAGCCTAAAGCTAGCAGAACATCATTTTTTTTTTTTTTAAAAGGGGAGCTATGTTTTTGGGGTAGGGTTTTTCTGGAGCACCTTATTGAGCACTAAATTTTTGCATAACAACTTTTGATGTATCGTCTGTTTTGACTGTTTACGTATACTGCTCTGCTAGGTTTAGCCTAAAGCTAGCAGAACATCAATTTTTTTGTTTAAAAAGGGGAGCTATTTTTTTGGGTTAGGGTTTTTCTGGAGCACCTTATTGAGCACTAAATTTCTGCATAACAAATTTAGATGTATCGTCTGTTTTGACTGTTTACGTATACTGCTCTGCTAGGTTTAGCCTAAAGCTAGCAGAACATCGTTTTTTTTTTTTTTAAAAGGGGAGCTATGTTTTTGGGGTAGGGTTTTTCTGGAGCACCTTATTGAGCACTAAATTTCTGCATAACAACTTTTGATGTATCGTCTCTTTTGACTGTTTACGTATACTGCTCTGCTAGGTTTAGCCTAAAGCTAGCAGAACATCAATTTTTTTAAAAAAAAAAAAGGGGAGCTATTTTTTCGGGGTAGGTTTTTCTGGAGCACTAAATTTCTGCATAACAACTTTTGATGTATCGTCTCTTTTGACTGTTTACGTATACTGCTCTGCTAGGTTTAGCCTAAAGCGAGCAGAACATCAATTTTTACTTAAAAAAAGGGGAGCTATTTTTTTGGGGTAAGGGTTTTTCTGGAGCACTTTATTGAGCACTAAATTTCTGCATAACAACTTTTGATGTATCGTCTCTTTTGACTGTTTACGTATACTGCTCTGCTAGGTTTAGCCGACACATATATCCAAATTTCATTAATTTAGACCAAAAAAGTTCGGAGCTATGACGAATTGAAACTTTATATAGCCTGGGGGTGTGGCTTCGCCCACTTTTCCAAAACTATATATTGTCTATGCTGTACCCAGTGAACCCAAGTATATATTGTGAAAATTTCATAAAGATCGGTTGAGTTCTTTGGCGCCTATAAAAGACACACATTTTTTATATCTATTTTTGTTACGCACACAAGGTATATTACTTCATTCGGCATAAACGTATCGAGATATAGATTTATTAATGTGCAGTCGGGCGTCGATTATCCGTGATCCGGTTAACCGGTAACCCCGATTAACCGTGATGGCCAAAGATCAGTATATTGTTTTTTGTTTGCAGTGCTTTCAAATTGTTTGCTTCGATTAACCGTGATTACCTCTATTATCCGTGATGGCAGAATTTTTTTGTAGATTTTTTTTTTTACTAAGCACAGAAGCAACTTCGAAGCAGACGCTCTCACAAGTCTGTATACGTATATGAAAATGAGAGAGTAAATAAATCAAGCAGAGAGCGCAAAACAGCGAAACTTGTGTTTGCGTTAATAGCACGTCACTGTAGCTGAATATAATATACATGAAAACGGGGAATTCCCTTGTTTGCATACGATTAGGCAGAAGTGATTAGTTTAATTTTGAAATTTGAGAAGTGCGGGTGGTTAGATCTAAATATATTAAGTATGGCATCGTTACCAGTGGTAAAAAGACAAAGAAACGTTTTAAGTATTGAAGATAAAGTTAAAATAATTAACGAGCATTTGAAAAATAATGTGAGTGTTAAAATGATAGCTCAAAAATACGAAGTTGGGATACAGACTGTTTATGACATTTTAAAAAACAAAGACAAGTTTTTAAAGTTTTGTGCAGAGACCTGAAGAGCCAAAACTAGATTTGGCACTTTACGAATCGTTCAGACAAGAGCGTTTTAAAGGCACTCCAATTACAGGACTGATAATACGAGAAAAGGCTAAAATATACCACACAAAACTAAACATTCATTCTGAGTGTGAATACTCCAACGGGTGGCTGCAAAATTTTAAGAATAGACATGGAATAAAAAGACTTAAGGCCGGTTTCACCAACGCGACTAAGACTAAAACTAAGTCGTGACTTAAGTTAGCACAGATTCGAGACTAACTTAATTTTGGGTTTCACCAACTGAGCGACTTAAATAATTTTGAGCACAACAACCCGATCAGCTGTTTTATGCATAGTAGTATTTTTTCATACCAGACAACTCTGCGCATCCAATAACCCAGTGCGAAAAGGGCATGTATGGCCATACAAGAAGGAATGTATTGATCTTACACCCATTCTCTTTAGTTGGAAGGTACTAAAATTAGCGCTTAATTGAAAACGATAGTTTCGTAATGGTTGCATGCTAGAAAACAAGCGATCACATGCATCTACGCTTACCCTGTTAAAGTCAAGCATGGTGAAGTTTCCGACTGGGGCGTTGCACAAAACAAATTAGCAACATTACTGACATTTAGGTTTTGAACCACAGCAACACTGCTTAGTCGAGAATAAGTCAGAAGGCAAGTTGACTAAGTTGTGACTTAGCTAAGTTAGGTGGTGAAACTGAAAAAGTGAAAATCGCTACTTAACTAAGTTAAGTCGAGTTGGTGAAACCGGGCCTTAATGCTGAAGGAGAAAAATCTTCAGCAGACTATGTAAGTGCCACAATGTTTGTAGAACAATTAAATGAATTGATATCAACGGAAAATCTTACCAGTGAGCAAATTTATTATGGTGACGAGACCGGCCTTTTTTGGAAGTGTTTGCCCGAGAGCAGTTTGGTTTGTAATAATAAAAGATTCATAGATGGACATAAGGTGTCAAAAGAAAGACTAACCACTTTAGTTTGCGCTAATGCTGCTGGTACACACAAGTGCAAAGCTTTAGGTATTGATAAAAGTGCTCGTCCAAGAGCCCTAAAAAATGTATACGAACTTCCCATAATTTATAAGGCCAATTCAAAAGCATGGGTAACGCAAACAATATGGTTTACCAAAAACTTTGTGCCAGAGGTAAAAGAGCATCTTAAGAAAATCGGTCTTACGCAAATAGAACCTGAGAGTATTAAAATAGACCTGCGTAAACTGGGATGCCGTAATAAATCACTAATAGGTACATAATATTCCGTTCCACCCGAACTTAGACTTCCTTACTTGTTTATAAGTAAATTTGTTGAACTTTTGTTTCCAATGGTTGCGATGTAATTGATGTTGTTGTTGGAATATACTACAGCGATTGATTTTTCTGTTGCGAAACGTATGATGAAAATCAGACCACTTTATAACTGTAAACTGTACTAGTAGTGGTGATATATGCGGATTGTCCAAAATCTGGATCGATGGACCAAAATGTTTTAGCGGATATGCGGGCTATGATGTACAGCGTATTGATACGATACGCTTATACCTTTTGTGTTAATAAAAGACACTTGCACAATATTTCAATGGAAACTTATATTTATTTTATTAAAGCAAATAACTATTCATTTAGTTCGCGAGCGAGTAGACTGTAAAAAAGGAATGTAATACTAAGCAGGGAAAAAGCAAGTGTCAAACAAATGCTAGAGTTACCACTTAATTATGCTTGGAAGCATTAACCCTTTGATGGGCTTATACATAGATAATAAGATATGCAAATTAAGTAGCAATATAAAAGCGCACATTAGGGGCGACCAGATATGATGTCTCTCATCTCTCATTACCCTCCTTACGGAAGGAGGGGTGACATGACCTAGAAGGTGTCACTGGTCATACCAAATCGCTACCACCACAGTCGGGCAGTACCGCAAGGGAGTACCGGAGCGTACCGGATTCATGTCCGACCAAGGACTGTCAGTTCGACAGCACTCTCCAAAACCTTCAGGGAGTGTTTTTGTCGTTACAGCAACAACAACAAAAGGCGAATGGGTAGAAATAGTTACGCTGGGAGTCAAGGACTGGTGCGTATGCCTAGGTGAAAGCAGGCCGGAACACCCGAAGGAGGCGAATCAGTCGACGCGGTGTAAGGGACCAGGAGCTGGTGGCTCGGACTTACATTTGTGCTAGTGCTGCAAGAAGAAGAGGGCTTGAGTGGAAGGATGGTGGGCTTTCGCTCAACACTGCTCACATATAAGAGAGAAGTGCTACGCAGAAAGTAGCTGTGAGCTGCTGTGTGAGGTGTTGGAGCCGGTGGGCGTGAGCGGTAGCGGGAGTTGCATACTACTTGCTGGACATTATTAGTGCTGTTAGTCGTGCAGACTGTATATGAAACTTGTGGTGGTGCGACACTGGCTCGACGTTGCCCACTTGACGCCCTAGGACGTGAAAAGCAAGAGTCCACCATAGTTTTGAAGAAACTAGGGGGCCTGTGTGTAGAGGGATTTAGCCAAGAACAGCTTGTTTTGTGCAGCCATCTTTTACATTCGAAACATTGCAACCCAAGGAGCTGCTCGGAGAATGAAGGTAACAAGTCAGTTCCGAATCGAACAAGACACCTAGGTCACTAACAGCCGATATGCGCTCCTTAGGGGTGCCATTAAGTACATAAAATGTCAAAACTGGCTTTACGTGGTGAAAAATCATAAGCTTACATTTTGAGCAGATAAGAATAAGTTAATTTACTGTACACCAACGTTAAACCTGAAATATCCTACCCTTAAAGAAATTGCTATCTTTGCAGAACATCAATTTTTTTTTTTTCAAAAAAGGGGAGAAATTTTGTGGGGGTAGCTATTTCAGGAGCACATTTTGAGCACAAAATTTCTGCATAGTAACTTTTGATTTTTTTTCTAAAAAAGAGGAGCAGTGTTTTGGGGTAGGGTTTTTCAGGAGCACTTTATTGAGCACAAAATATTAGGTCCATAAAGCTAGCAGAGCACACAGTTAACAGTGCTTGTTGTTGTTGTTGTGGTTACGACAAAAACACTCCCCGAAGGTTTTGGAGAGTGCTGTCGAACTGACAGTCCTTGGTCGGACATGAATCCGGTACGCTCCGGTACTCCCTTGCGGTACTGCCCGACTGTGGTGGTAGCGATTTGGTATGACCAGTGACACCTTCTAGGTCTTGTCACCCCTCCATCCGTAAGGAGGGTAATGAGAGGTGAGAGACATCATATCTGGTCGCCCCTAATGTGCGCTTCTATATTGCTACTTAATTTGCATATCTTATTATCTATGTATAAGCCCATCAAAGGGTTAATGCTTCCAAGCATAATTAAGTGGTAACTCTAGCATTTGTTTGACACTTGCTTTTTCCCTGCTTTGTATTACATTCCTTTTTTACAGTCTACTCGCTCGCGAACTAATTGAATAGTTATTTGCTTTAATAAAATAAATATAAGTTTCCATTGAAATATTGTGCAAGTGTCTTTTATTAACACAAAAGGTATAAGCGTATCGTATCAATACGCTGTACATCATAGCCCGCATATCCGCTAAAACATTTTGGTCCATCGATCCAGATTTTGGACAATCCGCATATATCACCACTACTAGTACAGTTTACAGTTATAAAGTGGTCTGATTTTCATCATACGTTTCGCAACAGAAAAATCAATCGCTGTAGTATATTCCAACAACAACATCAATTACATCGCAACCATTGGAAACAAAAGTTCAACAAATTTACTTATAAACAAATAAGGAAGTCTAAGTTCGGGTGGAACGGAACATTATGTACCTATTAGTGATTTATTACGGCATCCCAGTTTACGCAGGTCTATTTTAATACTCTCAGGTTCTATTTGCGTTCAAATAGACAGACAGACAGATAGACGTATCGAGAGACGGACATGGCTACATCGAGTCAGCTCATCCTCCTGATCATTTTAGTATACGTACAAACATTTCATG
Source organism: Merzomyia westermanni (assembly GCA_949987695.1). NCBI lineage: Eukaryota > Metazoa > Arthropoda > Insecta > Diptera > Tephritidae > Merzomyia > Merzomyia westermanni. The sequence goes on from OX465289.1 coordinate 79,552,942, forward strand.
TTCATGAAAGGTATGAATATCAAAAAAGATATACAACTTCGATTTTGCAGTGGGGTATTAACTACTTGCCCGGATATTTTACTTTTCATCCTGAACGTTTTGATACACGGTCGGGCCTCGATTATCCGTGATGGTCGGGACCAGAAGCATTACGAATAATCGATTTTCACGGTTAATCGAATAACAATTTTGATAATGGTTTTTTTTTAAATATTTTTATTGTTTAATAAGTGAACATTGGTGTACATACATATTTACATTAAAAATAATTCATTCAAGAAGTTTATGTACATTTTTAAATTAAATAAGTATGTATACATTAAATTTTCTACTGAAAACATAAGGCAAAAAAATGGCATTAAGCAAAAAAAGAATACAATTTAAAAAAAAAAGTCGTGTAATGTTGTTTGTCTAATATTTTTCAACTTATAATTTTCTTTTATAAGTTTTTCTTGTATGCAATAAACTTGAATTTTATTCTGCTCTGTAATTCCGGGACAACCAGGGAAATTCAGCAATGTGCTAGATGCCTCTGTCGCTTCTTTTAAAGTGGTTTCTGAAACAATTACATCGTCTTCATCAGTGTCTTCCAATCCATTGTCTCGCTCAGGTTCATCTGAGTTACTGTTTGCCATGCTTATAATTTCTTCATCTGACAAAACAGCAAATTGGGAGGCATTTTCATTACATTAGAGCCATGTCTCTATATCCTCTGTGGTAAAAGTCATCCGTAATATTGATCATTTGGCCCACATTCACGAGCGTATTCGATATTTCCATACCTATAACAAAAATCAATGAATATTTGCATAACAAATATTTTATAAAATTTTAAAAATATGCCTACGCATATCATTCATTATCTGGGCAGAGCAAATTATTCCAAGCTTTTTTCAAAACTTCAGAAGTAACAGCGTCCCAAGCATTATCAATACACCACAGGACTTTCTTTATATTAAACTCTTTCTTAAAATCTTCTCTAAAATTTGACGAGACTAGTTTTTGTACTATAGTTTTACGATAATGGCATTTAAAACTCCATATTACACCCTGATCCATCGGTTGGATCAAGGCCGTACAATTCGGTGGCAAATATTTTACAATAACGCTTTTAGCCTTAAAATCCCCCAGGCTATATAAAGTTTCAATTCGTCATAGCTCCGAACTTTTTTTTGCCTAAATGAATGAAATTTGGATATATGTGTCACTTATTCAATATCTACATAATTTTTCAAAAGTTGGCGGTGGCACGCCCACATATTTTGTGTTTTGCTTTGCCCTTGAACTTTCACGATAGGTTCAGCAGTTCGCTGGGCACGACACAGTCTGTATATAGCTTTTGGGAAAGCCCCCAGGTTATATAAAGCTGCAGTTCGGTATAGCTAGGAGCTTATTTGGTTCAAGTTAATGGCATTTTATATATATAGATGTATTCTATGTATCATAACGTCAAAACAACTTCTACCGGGTTTGCTAGTATGGTATAAAATGGCGAAAGCAAACAACGAATTTCAGCATTCTTTTGTAAAACTGAGAGACTAGTTTGCGTTCAAATAGACAGACGGACGGAGAGACGGACATGGCTACATCGACTCTGCTCATCGTGCTGATCAATTCAGTGAACTTTTATTTTCTCCTACTTACATACATTTAATGGTTATGAAAGGTATGCAAATCAAAAAAGATATATAACTTCGCTATTGCAGTGAGCTATTAACTACGTCCCAGAATATCTTGCTTGTGTGTTTTCCGATTTCGCTAATTTTTGGCAGGAGTATAATACATACTACTGAGAAGGAGCTGACCAATTTTCATTGAATTTCAATATTGAATTATACGCGATTGCCTTTGAAAATAGCAGAAATTTTATGCGGAAAAGTGGGCGCCGACGTCTACTTCTTCAACATTGACAAACATTTTTTCCGGTCAGTTTTGTTATGTTAAAAAACTGCGCGTGGACATTAACCGATTTCGCCCATTTTTACAGCAATCAGTTACCTTTATATATAGAACATTATCCCCAAATTTCGTTCCGATAAATACATTTTTGGCGGAGTTATGGCAGGAAAAGTTTTGTGGAATAATCCATTATAAAAGGCGCGGGGCCATGCCCATTTTCGAAAATTTTTATTTTTTGGATTTCTTAGTTTACGCAAACTTTAAAAGTGAAAAATAAATTATGTAAAGCTATTTTACGTAAAGTTATTGCCCGTTTAATATATCTACGATCCTCTTCAAAATCTTTCATATAAAAATGGGCGTGGACCTTAGCGGATTTCGCCCGTTTTTTCCTCGAGCATTCCTTGCACTCGTGGAAACCTGCGTGTTGAATTTCGTTTCGATATCTTGAACGGTTTTTGATTTATGATTAATTTTATTTCTAAATTTGACTTAATCAAAAGTGGGCGGTGCCATTTGAAAAATTTCTTGAAAATTTTATTTTATGGCTCAGTCTTAATGTATACACCAAATGTTGTCCGTTTTTTGTGTTTTCGAAAATATTCTATGTATAAAAAGTGGGCGTGGCTTTCATCCGATTTCGCCCATTTTAAATAGTGCTCGGAGATGAGGACGGACGGACGGACGGAAATGGCTTAATCAATTTCTCTTTTCGTCCTGAACATTTTGATATACATAAGTCAATATCTATCTCGATCCGTTTATACCGTTACGTACTGCCGTTACGCGACTAACGTTAATATACCTTGTGTGCGTAGCACTACTAGGTATAAAAATATGGCATCAGTAAAAATCACGATTCGGCATTAAACGCAATTAAAAGCTACGTACAAGCTGGTAAATCTGATTCCACATATTCCCAGTTATTAGAAGAGTGGGCACGTTTTTGCAAAGCTCAAGAGGAGGTAGAGCTTTCATGTGGGGATGATAATGCTTCGGTAGAGGAACAGTCACGCGTTGAAGCTGAAGAATGGTATGCTACAGCTAAAGCAAATTTCAGACGCCTTGGCGTGCCTGAAAAGCAACCACTTGCACATCAAACTTTAGTACAGGTCCCTCCTGCTAACGTACCCTTGCCTAAATTACAACTACCTTCTCTTAGTGGCGATCCAACAGAGTGGCTATCATTTCACGATACCTTTTGCTCGTTAGTCCATGTAAATTCTAGTATGTCAGACGGGCAAAAATTGCAATACCTGCGCAATTGCTTGAAAGGCGAGGCACTCCATTCGGTGCGAAGTTTGGCTATATGCGATAGCAACTACAGTGAAGCCTGGGAATTACTGACAGCAAGATTAAAGGTAATGCGTGTTGTAGTAGAAAGTCAAGGCTTTAGCATCGATTAAAAAGGCAACCAAAGATTCAGCCAAGTCAATCAAGCTGGTTTTGGATGCTACTTTACAACATATCGGGGCTTTACGTACGCTAAAGCGTCCCGTCGAATTTTGGGATGACTGGCTATTGCATCTGACTGTTTCCAAGCTGGCGTATGAAACTCGCAAACAATGGGAGCTATCTCTTGTCGACAATCTACCATCGTTTAATGAACTTCGAGACTCGAATTGCGCGCTCGCTCATTGGAAATGGTACCACCAATCAACGCAACACAACGTCAGTCAACAAAAAACGTTTTACATACCACATGCACTAAGCCAGAATCTACATCATCCAATTATAACAAAATTTCTAAAATATATTCATGTTCACAATTTAGTCAACTTGACCCTAAGTCCAAACTTTCCGCTATGAAGTAGGATGGCGCTTGTTTGAATTGTCTCAGCAAGGGGCACATTTTAGCAAAATGTCATAGTACATCGTCCTGTCACATATGTGAAGGGCGTCACCATACGCTTTTGCATACTAGTTTCACCGATCCACCCAATGGATGCGCATCCAATACAACCGGTCAGCACGTCAGTATCGCATCTTACCACGCCGATGCCGGCCGTGTAATTTTATTGGCAACCGCTGAAGTTCTGATTCAAGATAACGCCGATTGTTGGCAACCCCCTCGAGCTCTTCTCGGTAGGGACTCACACGCTTCATTTATAACCAAGTCCTGTGTCCAACGCCTTCGGCTAACTAGAAAGGCATCATCCGCTTACGTAACAGGCATTGGTTCATCACAAGGATATCCTCATACAAGAGGAGAATGTAAAATAACAATATCACCACGGTCATTGGGTACAAACTTCCAGGTTAGTGCACTAATTTTACCGAAAATCACTAATAATCTGCCCGCTACGGATGTTTCCATATCGTCATGGAAGCACCTTCGCGACTTGACCCTAGGCGACCGCCGTTTTTTGAAACCAGGACCAATCAGTATGGATGAGATGGATAAATTTCTGCTTAATGGGTGGCGAAAGGGACAGGTCGGTACACCAATGGCACAAAACACCGTTTTCGGTTGGGTGTTGTTTGGCATCGCATCCAATTCTCAAACGCATTCCCATTCCATCCCCGCTTTCGTAGCTAACGCAACTCATCAGTAGATTTTGGAGCTCGAAGATCTGACTCCCACAAAACATTACACGCCGGAAGAAAAACATTGTGAAAAGCTTTTTAACGAAACGACTCAACGGGCAGACGATGGTCGTTATATTGTGCGTTTACCATTTAAAGAGGGAGTTGTGCTCGGCGAGTCTCGAAACGCCGCAGTTCGGGGTCTACTCCGCATTGAGAAAAGGTTCGCTGTCGATACCAACCTTCAACAGGGGTATTGCGATTTCATGAAGGAGCTAATCGAACTCGGCCACATGGAGTTAGCAGGTCAAAGTACTTCTTACACATATTATATGCCGCATCACGCTGTGGTCAAAGACACAAGCGCCACAACAAAACTTCTTCTTTAAATGGTCATCTAACCGCCAGGGCGATTTTGACCGTCCAACATAGCTCGCCAGTGGCTTCTTCGTTGCGCCAACTGCCGCCAATTGGAAACACCGCGGGATCGCAAATCGGTCTCCACTTGGTCCTTCCATCGAGTGGTGGTCTCCCTCTTCCTCTGCTTCCACCGGCGGGTGCCGATAAGAATACCTTCTGGGCTGGAGCATCTTCGCTCATTCGCACTACGTGGCCTAGCTAGCGAAGCCGCTGTGTTTTAATTCGCTGAACTATGTCGGCGTCTGCGTATAGTTCATACAGCTCATCATTAAATCTTCTTCGGTACTCGCCGTCGCCAACGCGTAGAGGTCCACAAATCTTTCGAAGAACCTTTCTCTCGAATACTCCCAGAGCCGCCTCATCAGATGTTGTTAGTGTCCACGCTTCTGCACCATATAGCAGGACGGGTGCGATGAGTGACTTGTAGAGTGTTATTTTCGTTCGTCGAGAGAGGACTTTACTTTTCAATTGCCTACTCAGTCCGAAGTAGCATTTGTTTGCAAGAGTAATTCTTCGTCGGATTTCTAGGCTAACATTATTGTTGGTGTTAATGCTGGTTCCCAGGTAAACGAAGTCCCTCACTATTTCAAAATTATTGCTGCCAACAGTGGCTTGGTTGCCAAGGCGCGAATGCGCTGACTCTTTGCATCATGACAGAAGGTACTTCGTTTTGCCCTCGTTCACCACCGATCCCATTTTCTCCGCTTCTTTTTCTAATTTGGAGTAAGCAGAAGTTACGGCGCGGTTGTTAAGGCCAATGATATCAATATCGTCAGCATATGCCAACAGTTGCACGCTTTTATAAAATATTGTTCCAGCGCGTTTAAGTTCTGCAGCTTGTATTATTTTCTCCAGCATTAAATTAAAGAAATCGCACGATAGGGGGTCACCCTGTCTGAAACCCCGTTTAGTTTCGAACGGCTCGGAGAGGTGCTTCCCAATTCTGACCGAGTTGGCGGTGTTGCTCAAGGTCATTTTGCATAGCCGTATAAGTTTTGCGGGGAAACCAAATTCAGACATAGCGGCATATAGGCTGCTCCTTTTCGTGCTATCGAAAGCGGCTTTAAAATCAACAAAGAGATGATGTGTGTCGATTCTTTTCTCACGGGGTTTTTTCCAAGATTTGGCGTATTGTAAAAATCTGGTCGATGGTAGATTTCCCAGGTCTGAAGCCACACTGATAAGGTCCAATCAGTCTGTTCACATCAGGCTTCAGTCTTTCGCACAATACGCTTGAAAGAGCCTTATATGCGATATTCAAAAGGCTGATTCCGCGATAGTTGGCGCAGTTTGCAGGATCGCCCTTCTTGTGGATTGGGCAGAGAACATTTAGATTCCAATCTTCAGGCATGCATTCATCCAACCATTTTCTGCATAGAAGCTGATGCATGCGCCTTACCAGCTCCTCGCCTCCGTGTTTGAATAGCTCAGCAGGCAAACCATCAGCGCCAGTTGCTTTATTGTTTTTCAATCGGGATATTGCTATTCGCACCTCATTATAGTCGGGTTGTGGCACGTCAATTCCATCATCTTCGATTGTGGGCTCGGGTTCGGCATCTTCTCTGGTTTCTTGCTCAGTTTCTCCATTTAAAAGGGCAGAGAAGTGATCCCTCCATATTCTGAGTGCTCTCTGAACATCGGCCACCAAGTCGCCGTTCTCATTCTTACAGGAGTTTGCCCCGGGTTTAAAACCTTCTGTCATTCGCCGAACAGCTACAGCAAGATATATTTTCAATCCTAGTACGATTCCGTACTCATCGCTATGGGCTCATAGCGGACGTAGAAACAATGTATCGGCAGGTTTACGTCGCCTCGCAAGACACCGTGTATCAACGCATAGTTTGGCGTGATAAAATATCTGAGCCAATAGGAGATTATCGACTTTTGAGAGTAACGTATTGTGGCGATTACTCTAAAGCATGTACCATCCCTAACTCAACAACACTCCCACCAGTAGTTAAACACAACAGCGATAACGATGGCTACGCTTATGCATGCAAGCATGTACCAAGCAAGAGGAAGAGAGATCGCGCGAGGGTTTGCGAATACGATGCAAAGAGGAGATGCCAATAAATAACACCGATCCTTCGAGAACATGAAGAGCGAATAACCAAGAAAGTTCTCGGTGTGTAGGCAAGCACCCTGTCGGACTATATAAGGCAGTGACCAAGCAAGGCAGGTTGATCAGTTTATTTTAAAGTGCTGTTCAGTGAATTACTGTAAAGTTACCAAACTCTTAAAATTGTTTTGCGTTTATTATTAGTAAATAAAACTAGCTATTAGTTACATTACCAATGCCCTCAGCCAAAGTGGGTTCGAACTACGCAAATAGGCTACCAATTGTTCTACGCTTAGAGAACGCATACCGCTTGCATCGAAACAAATGTCTCACTTGCTAGCTGACGGCAACTAAATACGCACTCTGGGTATAATTTGGTGCATAGATAACGACTTACTTTCTATCAGAGCTGGGCGATAAGGATTACATGCGTAATCGATTACAGCTAGGATTACGATTACAGTATTCGTAATTTAAACTTTTTTTAAATTACGATTACAGTAATCGTTAATTTAGATAACTAGGATTACGATTACGTAATCATAATTTCAAATTTTTTAAATTACGATTACAATAATCGTTAATTTAGGTGCTTAGGATTACGATTACGTAATCGTAATTGCATTTTTTTTAAATTACGATTATTGTAATTGTTAATTTATGTACGTAGGATTACAATTGCTATAATTTTCATACACAACTTTTAAAATTATACATTTTTTAGCCAACCTTGAAAAAGTTTTACAAATTTTGATACATACATATGTATATGCTTGCGTAAATTACTTGTTCGTACTGCGGGAAAGAGTGGCAGTATTTTGCATTTGATAGTAAATATATAATATAGGAGTAATTTGTTAAATTTTACAAAAACAAAAAATTCCCAACGCCAAAAAAATTTAGTGAAAATCTGTTAATTTTAGAGATTTCTAATACTGCCGACAAAGTGAAAGCTATAAGTGATTTATAATATGAACATAGGAAGCTATGAATTTTATTTCTAATGAAAAACTTGCCTAGCGGTCAAGTCTTTACGCGCCGAGTCTGTTAGTATAACGATGATTATCGAGTCAATCAGGCGTTTTTGCAATATAGGTTCATATACGCTTATACCATGCCCTTTCTGAATTTTTTTTTGAAAAATTAATCTTGCTTAAGGCCAATTTAGAATAAGGCTATACAATATAACTTTGAATTTCTAAAATTTGTCGATGTTATTTGCGCGAAAATGTGACAATATTAATTTCTTAATTTTAGTTATTTACTTAATGTTTATTTAAATAATGGTTTACTGAAATCTGATCTGAAAAGGAATAATCGTTATTTTATTAAAAAATCCTAAGCAACGAATACAGTAATTGTAATTTAAAACATATGAAATTACGATGACGTAATCCTTAATTGTTGAAAGTGCGATTCCGATTATGGTAATCGTAATTTATTTTTCCTAGAATTACGTACGTAATCGTAATCGCGGTTCGATAGATTAATGATTACAGTAATCCTAATTAAGTTTTTTGAAATTACGATTACTGTAATCGTAATCGCCTTGTAATCGTATTCCTTACCGCCCAGCTCTGCTTTCTATAGCCGTTAACTTGGAAAAGTTTCGCGGCACGCTCACAAAACAAGTATTCCTGTCAGACGCAGGCAAAGTATTCGACCCGCTTGCTTTAATCGCACCATGTACAATTCGCTCAAAGATTTGGCTTCAAGGGATTTGGAGATCGAAAGTAGATTGGGATGAACCAGTTCCCCCTGATGTTTCAAGGAAATGGTTTCATCACCGCGACGAACAACTGGCATCACTAAAGCTAAACCGCTGGCTAGGTACATACGATATCAATGACTTAGAGTTTCATCTTTTCGCCGACGCTTCAGAAGAAGCTTACACTGCCGCGCTGTATTGTCGTACGCTAAATTCAAATGGAGAGATACAAGTCGGCCTCATTGCAGCCAAAACCAAGGTCGCGCCACTCAAGACCATCACGCTACCGCGTTTGGAGCTTTGCGCTGCCCATCTAGGCGCAAGGCTTGTTCGCCAAATTTAGATTAGTTTTGATTGCACATTTGAGAAAGTTTACGCTTGGACCGATTCAATGGTCACATTAGCATGGCTGCAAAGTACTCCCAGTCGATGGTCAGTTTTCGTGGCAAATCGCGTAGCCGGGGTCCAGGAAACTGTGCCTGCACATCGGTGGAGACACGTTTCTTCAGAACACAATCCCGCAGATTGCGCGTCAAGGGGTATAAGCCCATCGCAGCTCCTTAATTATCCGTTATGGTGGCATGGGCCACAATGGCTAAGGGGAAATAAGGACTTTTTTTCGATGTCTACAATTCAACACGCAACAGATCTTGAGCTAAAATCAGCCAAAGCAGCAATAGTTCACTTAGCTCAAACCAAACTGAAGCGAATAACTGCTATTCTAATGCGATTCACCAAAAACGCTCGCAGTTATGCCGGGGGATCCAATGCAGGGCAACGCATATCAGGTCCATTAACTTGTGCCGAAATTTGTGAAGCCGAACTTGCTTTGGCAAGGCATACGCAAACTAACGCTTTCCAACAAGAAACTTCCCATTTCAGGTTGAGCAAATCCATACCCTTACGCAGGAGTCTCACACGTCTTCCGCCGTTTTTGGACGCTAATGGAATCATTCGCGTAGGAGGTAGCCTCGAAAAGGCTTCGCTTGCAACAGACATTATACACCCGATCATTCTACCAAAAACCTCATCACTCGCCAAGGCCATCGCGACTAAAATACATCTTACGGCTCTACATGCAGGGCCCCAAATCATGCAAACGCTGCTACAACGACGATTTTGCCTGGGATGCGAAATCTCATACGAAGAATATATCGACGCTGCATCCGTTGTAGGCGATTAAATCATAAGCCATCGCAACAAGCCATGGACAATCTACCTACCAGCCGTATTACGAACGCCCGATGTTTTTTCAATAGTGCAGTCGATTTCGCCGGACCTTACACGTTAAAGTTTTCACATGGGAGATAAGCCAATATTGTTAAGGCTATACATCTAGAGTTGGCTAGGAGCTGCATACGAGCGATGTATCACAGACGAAAAAATCTATTCGTATTTTGCTGACATGCAAACCACCTGGCATTTTAATCCACCAAGTGCACCTCACATGGGTGGCTTTTGGGAAACCAGCGTCAAGCGCGTCAAATACCATATGAAACGCGCGCGCGGATCCACGCTCTTAACGTTCGAAGAATTCACAACCATACTAACTGAAGTTGAAGGCTGTGTAAACTCGCGTCCTATTTGTTGGATTCCTACTGAAGTCGAGGACTTCGAAGTCTTAACACCGGACTGCCCGATCTTCGCGTAGAAGCCTTCAAAGGAACAATCTATCAACGCTGGCAAACCATCACGACCATCAGTAAACATGTTTGGAAGCGCTGGCGTGACGAATATTTGGTCAACCTGCAAAAGCGCACAAAATGGTTTCGGCCACAGCCAAGCTTGCAACCAGACGACGTAGTGGTCATACATGACAATAACGCACCCCCTACAAAATGGAAGCTTGGCCGCATATTGGATGTTCATCCAGGTACCGATGGTTGCGTTCGTGTGGTCAACACAAAAACTTCCGATGGCAATATGTTGCGACCCGTGGTTAAGTTATCGTTGCTACCAACAAAAACAGATATTTTTGATAAATGATTTTCATGTAAAAAATTTGTAATATAACTTTTTGTAAATTTTGAAATCTTTGAACAGTTGTTCATGGTCGCGCCTAATGTGCACTTTTATATTGCTACTTAATTTGCATATCTTATCATTACACCGCGTTACACACATTCTGTCCTAAGAACCAAATATACTTTTTCGAAAAGGGGAGAAAAAATAAAATACACGTGTATCGGCGATTTCATGTACACGTCAGAATTTTTTTTTATGTATAAAGTATAAAGCTCGTAGTGTCCGTCTGTCCGCCTGTGTGAAAGACTTTGAATCGATTTTTAACCCTTTTGCAATTCAATGTATCATCTGTCATACCAGTTGTAAGTGTTGTAAAAGTCATAAACAGTTTAGTGTTAGAAAGTTACTATTGATAAATTACAAATACATGTATGGAGAAGGATGGGTCGAAAAACAATTTTTTTTTCGGAACGCTTTAGTAGTTTAAAAATTTGGAGTCCCTTCAAGTTATGCCGGAAAAAGTGAAATTTTTTTTTTTTTTAATTCAGGAAAACCTGAGAATTGATAAAAATATTTAAAAAAAAAAATTTGACGTGATACAGACATTTCCACGAGTCTGCCTGCAAAAATTCAGCTCGATTGGATCACGGAAAAAGGGTTAAAAATCGATCCAAAATGTTTCACACAGGCGGCAGGCGGACACTACGAGCTTTATACTTTATACATAAAAAAAAAATTCTGACGTGTACATGAAAGTCGCCGATACACGTGATTTTTATTTTTTCTCCCCTTTCCGAAAAAGTATAATTGGTTCATAGGACAGAACTAAAGCTCGTTTTTGTAACGCAGTGTTATCTATGTATAAGCCCAACAAAGGGTTAATGCTTGCAAGCATAATTGAGTGGTAACTCTAGCATCTGTTTGACACTTGCTTTTTCCCTGCTTTGTATTACATTCGTTTTTTACAGTCCACTCGCCCGCCAACTAATTGAGTAGTTATTTGCTTTAATAAAATAAATATAAGTTTCCATTGAAATATTGTGCAAGTGTCTTTTATTAACACAAAAAGAATAAGCGTATCGTATCAATACGCTGTACAGCATAACCCGCATCCGTTAAAACGATATCAGTAGATCAACCATCGAGTCGCATGTCATTACCTTTGTGCATATTAGTCGCCTCTTACGACCGGTATACATTCCCACAACAGCCGGTTCTATCGCACCGAAATGACCCGGGTTTTTTTACCCGGCCGAGGGCTGTTATTTCAGTGAAACCCTGTCCAATCTGTCCCGTCCCACCCTTAAATTGTCATCCTCGGAGCAAACCCTGGCAGCTGGGTTGCTCCACCAAACCATAGGACGGTTCTCGTGGCACTTGACCTATCAAATGCATTTGATACGGTCAACCACGCCACACTCCTTCAGTCAAATTCAGGAACAAGAAATCTAGGCCACGAAGAATAAAACAAGGGGTGCCGCAAGGTGGTGTTTTCTCTCCCCTTTTGTTTAATTTCTATATTTCGAGACTTCCCCCCCCACCAGAGGGAGTCTCCATTGTTTCCCACGCTGAGGACTGCACGATAATGGCCTAGGGCAAGGGTCCCTCCATTGACATACTCTGTACTATAATCAACAGTTACCTCCGTGACCTTTCCAGCTTCTTCACCGAGCTAAATCTGACGCTATCTCCGACTAAATTGACGGCGACCCTGTTTACGACATGGAATGCACAGATGGGGCAAGTGTTAAATGTCCACGTAGACGGAGTACCTCTACTTACTCTCAACCACCCGAAAATCTTGGGTGTGACATTTGACAACGGCCTCACCTTCGCTGGTCATGCCACTGTAGCTTCAAAGGTACAGAGCCGCAATAAGATCCTCAAGTCACTGGCCGGCAGTACTTGGGAAAAAGACAAAGAAACATTGCTTGTTACATATATTGACTACGCTTCGCCAATTGGAGGAAATTGCAAGTCTGTCAAAACACCGCCATCAGAACTCATGTCTGCTTATGTCATCTGAGCCTCACCTCCATCAAGAGGCGAAATTGCTCAATGTTCAAGAGCACGCGGAACTCTTGAGTAGACAGTTCCTTCTGAACTGTCATAAACCCAGTCATCCAAATCGACATCTATTGGATGTAGCCCCGCCCCCCAGATACATAAGGAGACATCTTAGCAAGAACTACGATGAGATCCGGCACCACATATCTTTGCCGTTTGATCTGCGGAACCACAGACCAAATGACCTCCACACCGAGTCGGTAGACAGATCCCTCAGATCTCGGCCTGTGAATCCCGTTATCAATACTCATCCACCTGAATTGGCTGAAGAGGAGCGTGTACTTCCGAGGGAGACTAGAGTTATACTCGTACTAGCACAACTTCGCTCTGGATATTGTAATAGGTTAAACTCTTACTTATCCAGACTGAACCCCAACATACCAAATTCTCCTGTTCAATCGAACCCACTCTTCTAACACCTACATCACTCTGGTCCAACCCTGTGGAAACTGTGCGTTTCCTCGGACTTCCGTTAGAAGAGCCTGATGACATTTTATAGTGATCGAACCCATTGGACAGGGCGAAGCACTGTTAACAACAACAACAACAACCGGTATGCCTACCTCGGGCATATTCTAACCCCCTAACCCGCAGGGGTTCGCACTATCGTGTCCTGCAGTTGAACTGCAATGGCCTAACCGGCAAGGTTAGTGACATAGTGAACTTCATGAAGCGACAAAACATCAAGATTGCTGCGATTCAGGAGACTAAGCTCGGTACCCGATGAGATCTTTGGACCTGTGCCGGCTACAACATCCATCGGCGTGACCGTGCGGGAGTACTTGGGGGCGGACTTGCCTTCATCACTCATCAATCTGTGCAATACCGTCTATGCCGACACAAGGGATAACACCTTAGAACGTCAAGGTATGGTTGTCCGGTCAGGCGATGTCGATCTTTCTGCATTTCCCCGCAGAGGCGGCAGCTTGAGCAAATACACGTGCCCATGTCCGACGCTTACACCCAACTGATCCTCTACACAAACTGGTTGATCAACACAAGCAACACAGGCAAAGGTGGTGCCACAACTAAAGAGTGGCAAGCCATCTATAGGGAGAGTCCTATAGCTCCACTCGCCGTAGTGAAGACCTTGCAAAAAGTCCTGCTCCCTTACTACACCGCTAACCTGAGACTCGCTGAACATCAGCATGGATTTCATAAAATGCATAGCACGACCACCGCGCTTAATGCCATTACCACTCAGATAGATGTAGGTTACATTTCTTCGATTATAAATATAGCAATGGGTACACGCGGTTTCGTTAAACGCTGGGCTAAAGAATTGAATAATCCTTACCTCACCAAGGTCCTTTACACATCCTTGATCCGTTCAATACTTGAGTATTGCTCGTGTGTTCGGTGTCCAGCTATGTTCGGTAATAGCTATATAAAGCAGCGCAGAAACAATTTTTGATATTTTGCTCTACGGGCTCTCGACTGGAACTCAAATCGGTACCTTCCACCTTATAGTAGCAGGCTTCTTCTTATTGATTTGCCAACTCTTGAAAATCGTAGAATATTACTCGGGGTACTGTTCCTCCATAAGCTGATTCTCGGCGAGATTCATTCTAACCTTCTGAGCCGACTAAACTTTGTGGTTCCTGATAGGGCGTCTAGACACTACACGCCTTTTCATTTACCCCCTGTCGTTTAAATTTTGTCAAAAATGACCCTTTGCGTTTTTGGTGTTCGTACTACAATGAGTTGTACAAATGCATTAGGAGCGAATGTTCGTTTGCTGCCCTACACACTCCAATTCTTTCATGTCTGAAAGCACAATAAGTTCATTCAATCAGCAGTTACCTCACATTCCCAGAACAGCCGGTTCTGTCGTATCGGAATTGCCCGGAGTTTTTTACTCAGCCAACACTGTCAGTGTAACACTGTCTAATTTGTCACGTCCCAGCAGTTACTGCAATTTACAAAGGCCATCCTCACAATATGCGTAAATAACGTTACGTGGCTTCCTATCCCTCCGCTGTAGAAGATAATGCTTTTGCGGGTTAGGAGTTTAGAATATGCCCGAGGTAGGCATACCGGTCGTAAGAGGCTACTAATATGCACAAAGGTAATGACGTGCAACTCGAGGGTTGATCTACTGATATGATGCCTCTCACCTGTCATTACCCATCTCTCCTTCCTTACGGGAGGAGAGGTGACATGACCTAGAAGGTTCCACTGGTCATACCAAATCGCTACCACGATAGTCGGGCAGTACCGCAAGGGAGTACCGGAGGGTACCGGATTTATATTCGACCAAAGACCGGGTTGCCGCCACCTCCTGCTGTCGTGGCCCATGCTAGGCCATGGAATCCTCGCGAGAGTAAACTGGGGCTTGATGATCCGGCTCAGCTCGCCGGATTGGGGTGGGTGTTGACCGACCATCATGGATTCTGACTTAACCGCGGAAACAAAAAGAAAAAAAAAATCGTACCCGTTTGCTGTTGCGCGTGACTCAACACCTCTGCCGACCTGCCCGCTATCATAACTTGCCGTCGCTGTCGATGCAGTTTGCCTCCATAAAATCGAGGCTGGCCCTTCTGCCTTCACCATCCCTCCCTACCGTGCCTACCGTGGCCAAGTTCGGTTGGCCCCTTATTTGCGATCGTCCTTACGTCCGTCTATCTAGGTTCATCCGATCACCCCCCATTCCGCTCATTCATCACACACTATTTACTCTTTTAAGAATTCATTTCATTTAATCAATAATTAAATCATATTACAACTTACTGCTTATCTTATAAGTGCCATCGCACCCGTTTCTAAATAATCTTCAATATATAGCCTATTAATATTGGCTGCCGGTTAATCTCCCGGCCTTAATCTAAAACGCTTTTCTCGCATGCGAATACTGTACACAAGTATGTGTACTCAAATCTCAAACATGTAAATTTATGTCATATATGTACGTAGGCTCTGCTAACTCTACCCACGTTTAAATGGCGTGTTCATGGACAGAATAACAATAAAATTCGCATTAAATCGAGTGTGTTTGGCTTTAGCGAGAGACAAAACGCAGGAGGACAGAATCTTCCGCTGGCACTAGCATGCCCACTGTAGCGCAATTAAATAAACAATAACACCGTCGCGTCTCCGCAGGTATATGTGCATGTACATATGAGCACACGGATGCGAAAGCTACCAGCGACGACATGCCCTCAGAGATTCCATCGCCGAACGTTTTGAATGTACTTCGCTATGGAGCAATTCGAACTTGCTGGAGCCTGCGCTCTCTCAGTTGCATATATACAAACACATAAAATCGCATGCTTAGTGGCTGCCAGCATATTCCAATCACTCGTATCGATCTACAATATGCACACGTTCAAAATCAAATAATACTAGAGGGCCACATAAGCGTGGCTTCCTACTGCGTAGTCAGGGATGGACTGGTGCGATAGTTATGCGAATGAATTCCTCGACGTGAACTAAACAGGAATCCTCAGTAGCTTACCTCCCTAAGGCGCCTTTGGTGACAAGCTATGGGACATGAAGTGCATATTACGCTCGTTAACTACTCTACGCTGACTTCACCACTCCTTCACTGCCCTACGCCCACAGAATCTGAAACTCTTAACGTTTATTCGCCAATCGCTGTCCGCTAATAACTATGCCTACTGAAAGATGCTCTCTTAATCGCTTGCTCCCATGCCGCACCACCGATCTCTTATTCTCAAAGTCTCGCACTTCGAGATTCGCTTAGCAATACCCTCACCGCACTATTTCCTTGTTGGCTACTGACCATTCCAACATACATGTGTATGCACTTATGCCAGCATGTCCGCATACAGCATGACTATGTGGCAATCGTTTTCGGGTGCTCCGCACCGCACGCTCAAACGTGCGATTCTGTCAACTTCCGCAGTCGCCACTAGCATAATGTGGCTAAGCAAATGTATTTTCACTGTGAATTTTAAGCAATTCCTATTTATGACACTTTTGCCCACAGAGATATAAACGAACAAATATGTTGAAATCTCTTACTCGCTACCGCTGAGAATTTCACTCTGACTTTTATTAGAACTTGCTGTTATCCGCTGTAGTAATTTGCGCACGATGATTTGCAGTGTTTCGGGGCGATGTTGGCACGTCTCCGAGACGTTTTCTCTCTTTAGCTAGAATATGTCGGTTAGTGTTTCCACTGCTACAGGGGCACCGTTCCCGTACTAGGGCTTTTTAATGCTTGGCTGCCTGCTTGGCGATGACTTCCAATTTGCACTTTAACTCTTGCTTTGTACTGGCGAGCGCCGGATAGTTTCTGGACACTCTGTTGCTGCCCTGTTTCGGCTTGTGCGCTAAATTTTCTTAGCAACGTACTTCTTGCACGGCAATGTTATTGAGCTGCAAATAAGTGATAGCCTCTTAGCCTACTGTTGTTCGTCGTTCATAAGAATATAAATCGCTTACCTCGTTGCTTCCAAAAGTGTGTTCTCTGCTCGACCTTTCGTGTTGAAAAGGCCGGAAATGGGAAAGAGCTAACTTAGCTGCGGCTATTTGTATTAGGCAGCGTTCGGAAAACCATTTTGCGGCCGCGCAGGGCTGCATTGGCTGTCAAGTTTATTTCTTGGCCGAAACGCTTAAGCCTAAGACACATCTTCCGTAACAACTGTCAGTTCGACAGCACTCCCCAAAACCTTCAGGGCGGTATTGCGGATATGTTAATTATGCCGAGATTGACATCGCCTGACCGGACAACCATACCTTGACGTTCAACTTATTAATTTTGAATAACTCAAATGTAAGCAAATGACATTTCATCGAGTGAAGCCAGTTTTGGTAGCGTACTCACTAAATGGTACCCTTGTGGAACGTATATCTGTTGTAATTGATCTAGGTGTTCTTTTTGATCATAAAATAAGTTTTAATATGCAAATCTCGTCGATTGCTAACAAAGCCATGGGTGTGCTTGGATTTGTTAAAAGGTGGGTTAAAAAATGTGATGACCCATATATCACGAAAGTTCTTTACACGTCGCTGCGGTTTGAGTCAGTACAAAAGCAATCCTTGATCTTTGCTTTGCGTGGTCTTTACTGGAATCCAAATATTCACCTGACCCCCATATAGAAATAGAATCGAATAGAATATCGAAGAATTTTACTATGCGTAATGTTTTTTCTTTAGCTGGTTATCGGCCAAATTAACTCATCTGATCTTGTTAACCGATTGGGTCGAGGCACTATGTGCCATTTCTTCGTCTTTAAATGGTCATCTAACCGCCTGGGCGATTTTGACCGCCCAACATAGCTCGCCAGTCGTTTCTTCGTTGCGCCAACTGGCGCCAATTGGAAATACCGCGGGATCGCAAATCGGTCTCCACTTGGTCCTTCCATCGGAGTGGTGGCCTCCCTCTTCCTCTGCTTCCACCGGCGGGTGCCGATAAGAATACCTTCTGGGCTGGAGCATCTTCGCTCATTCGCACTACGTGGCCTAGCCAGCGAAGCCGCTGTGTTTTAATTCGCTGAACTATGTCGGCGTCTGCGTAAAGTTCATACAGCTCATCATTAAATCTTCTTCTGTACTCGCCGTCGCCAACGCGTAGAGGTCCACAAATCTTTCGAAGAACCTTTCTCTCGAATACTCCCAGAGGCGCCTCATCAGATGTTGTTAGTGTCCACGCTTCTTGTAGAGTGTTATTTTCGTTCGTCGAGAGAGGACTTTACTTTTCAATTGCCTACTCAGTCCGAAGTAGCATTTGTTTGCAAGAGTAATTCTTCGTCGGATTTCTAGCCTAACATTATTGTTGGTGTTAATGCTGGTTCCCAGGTAAACGAAGTCCGTTACTATTTCGAAATTATTGCTGCCAACAGTGGCTTGGTTGTCAAGGCGCGAATGCGCTGACTCTTTGCATGATGACAGAAGGTACTTCGTTTTGCCCTCGTTCACCACCAATCCCATTTTCTCCGCTTCTTTTTCTAATTTGGAGTAAGCAGAAGTTACGGCGCGGTTGTTAAGGCCAATGATATCAATATCGTCAGCATATGCCAACAGTTGCACGCTTTTATAAAATATTGTTCCAGCGCGGTTAAGTTCTGCAGCTTGTATTATTTTCTCCAGCATTAAATTAAAGAAATCGCACGATAGGGGGTCACCCTGTCTGAAACCTCGTTTAGTTTCGAACGGCTCGGAGAGGTACTTCCCAATTCTGACCGAGCTGGCGGTGTTGCTCAAGGTCATTTTGCATAGCCGTATAAGTTTTGCGGGGAAACCAAATTCAGACATAGCGGCATATAGGCAGCTCCTTTTCGTACTATCGAAAGCGGCTTTAAAATCAACAGAGAGATGATGTGTGTCGATTCTCTTTTCACGGGTTTTTTCCAAGATTTGGCGTATTGTAAAAATCTGGTCGATGGTAGATTTACCAGGTCTGAAGCCACACGTGTAAGGTCCAATCAGTCTGTTTACATCAGGCTTCAGTCTTTCGCACAATACGCTTGATAGGACCTTATATGCGATATTCAAAAGGCTGATTTCGCGATAGTTGGCGCAGTTTGCAGGATCGACCTTCTTGTGGATTGGGCAGAGAACACTTAGATTCCAATCTTCAGGCATGCATTCATCCGACCATATTCTGCATAGAAGCTGATGCATGCGCCTTTCCAGCCCCTCGCCTCCGTGTTTGAATAGCTCAGCAGGCAAACCATCAGCGCCAGCTGCTTTATTGTTTTTCAATCGGGATATTGCTATTCGCACCTCATTATAGTCGGGTTGTGGAACGTCAATTCCATCATCTTCGATTGTGGGCTCGGGTTCGGCATCTTCTCTGGTTTCTTGCTCAGTTTCTCCATTTAAAAGGGCAGAGAAGTGATCCATCCATATTCTGAGTGCTCTCTGAACATCGGCCATCAGGTCGCCGTTCTCATTCTTACAGGAGTTTGCCCCGGGTTTAAAACCTTCTGTCATTCGCCGAATCTTTTGATAGAATTTTCGGGCATTATTCCCGTGGGCCAGCATCTCAAGCTACTTTATTTCACGCTTTTCTGCCTCTCTTTTTTTCGCCCGGAAAAGCCGCCTCGCTTCCCTCTTCAACTCGCGCCATTAAATTACCCATTTATCGTAAAAATTTTGCCAAAAACAATCTTCTGAATGTCTGGTGTTCATCCTACAACGACTTATATACTGTATCAGCTTTCAAGTTTTGTTTGTTTTTCAAAAAAGTTTTGTTTTTCCAACCTTTGTTAAAAAGTTATTTTCAAAAAACAAAAATCGGTGTAAAGCTAGCACCTCCAAATGAGCTCTGAGTAGTTGGCACCTCCAAATGGGAGTAAATAAAAAAACGGCACCCCATTCGTTTGTCCATGTTTGCCCAGGAAAAAGTTTGGTTTGTCCACTCTTTGTTCAAAAGTTATTTAAAAAAAATAAAAATTCGTTGTGAAGCTGGCATCTCCAAATGTGAATAATTATATAAATTACACGTCATTCGTTTGTCCATCGTTTGTGCAAAAAAAAGTTTTGTTTGTCCACCCTTTGTTCAGAAGTTATTTAAAAAAAACTAAAAATTGTTTCTTTTGTTTAAATTGGGTAAATCGTTTGTTCATCGTTTGCCCATGTTTGTCTAGGAAAAAGTTTGGTTTGTCCACTCTTTATTCCAAAGTTATTTAAAAAAAAAATTTTCTAAAATACTGGTTTTTTTTTGGTTTAAATTGGCTAAATTGTGTATCCATGTTTGTCCAGGAAAAAGTTTTGTTTGTCCACCCTTTGTTCAAAAGTTGTTTAAAAAAAAAAGATTTTTCTAAAAATTGAAAAAAAAAACGGTTTGTTTTGTTCAAATTGGCTAAATCGTTTGTCCATGTGTGTCCACGAAAAAGGTTTGTTCAAAAGTTACTCAAAAAAAACAAAAATCGTTGTGAAGCTGACACCTCCAACTGTGAATTGGTTGTCTAACCCCCTGCGGGTTAGGGGTTTAGAATATGCCCGAGGTAGGCATACCGGTCGTAAGAGGCGACTAATATGCACAAAGGTAATGACGTGCAACTCGATGGCTGATCTACGGATATGATGCCTCTCACCTCTCATTACCCATCTCTCCTTCCTTACCGAAGGAGGGGTGACATGACCTAGAAGGTTCCACTGGTCATAAATCGCTACCACGACAGTCGGGCAGTACCGCAAGGGAGTACCGGAGCGTACCGGGTTCAAATCCGGCCAAGGACTGTTAATTCGACAACACTCTCCAAAACCTTCGGGGAGTGTTTTTGTCGTTACTACAACAACAACAACAATTGGTTGTCTATGTAATTTTTTATTTGACAGTTTTTGTTGTTGCGTATACCTTTCGCATGCTGCAGAGGGTTGTGGACAGTATTTACGTGTAAGTTATTGCGGCTTACATACAAGGTGGCGCAAAAGTAATCCTCCTATCAGAAAATGCTATAAATTTTGCGATTGGCCCCTAAAGTCAGTTCTGTTTTGACATTTGTGTAGTAAACACATGCGAAATAAACGTTAATAAACAATGTTACGCTACACTGCTCCAGAACGCGGAATATTGCTGACTATTTATTTGACCAATAATCGGTCGGTGAAAAACGGTTACTGCGCAAAAGTAATCCTCCTATCAGAAAATGCTATAAATTTTGCGATTGGCCCCTAAAGTCAGTTCTGTTTTGACATTTGTGTAGTAAACACATGCGAAATACACGTTAATAAACAATGTTACGCTACACTGCTCCAGAACGCGGAATATTGCTTACTATTTATTTGACCAATAATCGGTCGGGGCCAAACGGTTACTGTGAATGGTGAGCGCTACAGAGCAATGATCAACGAGTTCTTTTTGCCGCAACTTGATGAATTGGGATTGGAAAACATGTGGTTCCAACAAGACGGTGCAACAGCACACCCTGCACGTGCCACAACCGATATGCTGAACATCGGAAGCTTACTTTTGCGCCACCTTGTACTATAGCCGAACAATCGGGAAGCCTGAAAGGAACTACTGTGTAACACGGAGAGAACTGTTGGCATTGGCAGAGTGCGTCAAACATTTCTACAAGTAGCTCTATGGGCAGCGATTCCTCGTCAGGACAGACCATACCGCGCTGAAGTGGCCCTTGCAGTTCCGTAATCCGGAAGGTCAATTGGCACGGTGGATAGTGCGACTGCAAAGTTATGCCTTCTCGCAAACGAAATGCTAATGCAATGTCACGACGACCATGGAACTTAGTATGCAAGCATTGTTCCAAAGCTAAGGCAAAAGAAGACATTATAGATGTGCGGTTGATGACTATAACATCTACGGGCGAATGGGACATGGATCAATTAAGGAAGTGTCAGCAAGAAGATCCAGATCTGGCTCGTGCGATGCAAGGATTTGAGCGAAATTAGCGACCAAAAAGGGGGGAGATGTCAGCAGAGAGTCCTGTTGCCAAGTCATACTGGGCACAGTGGAACAGTTTACATCGAATATGGGAGAGTGAGGATGGTCAAATCAAGAGGCAGAAACCGTAGCAGAAGTGTTCATTAATAATTGGGTAGCGAGGTTTGGTGCACCGATGGAGCTACACTCTGACCAAGGGTCGAATTTCGAATCAGCTTTGTTCCAGGAAATGTGCAAGACATTGGGCACTCAGAAAACTCGGACAACTGCACTGCATCCTCAGTCAGATGGCATGGTAGAACGATTCGATAGAACCTTGGAGGAACACCTAAGGAGAGTGGTCCAAAAGTTCCAGAAAGATTGGGATATTTATATCTCCTTGTTCCTGGCGGCATATCGATCTGCAGTACATGAGACAACTGGTCAGACTCCTGCAAAGGTAATTTTTGGGAATGATTTTCGGTTGCCGGCTGACTTGAAGTTTGGGATAAATGCTAATGCAGGAATAAATGCTCGGAAATCGACTACCGTCTTGGAAGAGGAAATGAGAGAAATACACGGCTTTGTGAGACAACGGACCAAGATCAGGAGTGATAAAAGTAAAGTCAGGTACGACAAAGCAATAAATTCAGAAGGGTTTATGGATGGAGACTTAGTGCTGCTATACAACCCACAACGTAAGAAAGGTTTGTCCCCGAAATTGCAGTGTACCTGGGAAGGCCCATAAAAAGTCATAAAACGGATAAACGATGTTGTCTATCGCATACAAACTGTTGGGAGACCAAGGAATAAGATGAAAGTAGTCCATCTGGAAAGGTTAGCTGCATTTGGTTAGTGCAATGTGTCTGATCGTCCCGATCAGACTTAGGTGGAGGGCAGTGAGGCGAATTTTCTCAAGCACATAGCATCCCTAACTCAATAACACTCCCACCGCTAAGACAACATGAGTGTTTGCGAATACGAGTCAAAGAGTAAATGCTGATACAGAACCAATGTTCTAGAATGCATTCCAATAGCAATCCAGAACGGTGGAGGCACTTGTAGGTGATGAAACTGGCCCTCGGCCAGACTTTAAAAGGCAGCACACAAGGAAGGCAGGTTGATCAGTTTATTTTAAGGTGTTTTTCAGTGAACTAATGTGAAGTTACCAAACTCTTAAATGTGTATTGCGTTTATTACTAGTAAATAAAACTAGCTATTTGTTACAGTATCCGTATGTGTGTTTATTTGACTTTATAGTGACCGAACTCAGGATTATTAATCGAGGAATCATCGAATTCCCCACAATAAATAATGTGGCGAATGTTCCCAAGCAGGTACCATCCCTAACTCAATAACACTGCCACCACTAGGTAAACACAAAAGAGATAACGATGGCTACGCCATGCATGCAAGCGTGTAATAAGGAAGAGGAAGAGCGACGGCCCGAGTGTTTGCGAATACAAGGCAAAGAGGAGATGCCAATAAATAACATCGACCCTTCGAGAACACGAAGAGCGAACAACCAAGAAAGTTCTGGGTGCGTAGGGTAGCACCTTGTTGGACTATATAGGGCAGTGACCAAGCAAGGCAGGTTGATCAGTTTATTTTTAAGCGTTGAACAGTGAACTACTGTGAAGTTACCAAACTCTTAAATTTGTATTGCGTTTATTACTAGTAAATAAAACTAGCTATTAGTTACAATAGTTGCGCGTGTGTTTATTTGACTCTATAGTGATCGAACCCAGGATTAATAAACAAGGAATGATCGAATTCGTCACAATTGGTGTCAGAAGTGATATTGTTAAGTAAATACCGAGAGTTGTCAAGGATCAAAGCACAAAGCTTAGTAGAATGAATTGAAGACCCAACAACTCAAGAAGGAAATAGAGCAACGGGGTCTAAACTTTCTTTCTTTATGGCGCGATATACAACAGGTATATCATCATAAACCTCCTAAGAGATTTTTGCGCCAAGCTTCTCTTCCAATTTGTGGTGTGCCGATTTGAATTTTTCCCTACAAATTGGTGGGACCTACAGTTTTTTGCCGACTCCGAACGGCATCTACAAAGGAGACGAATTTTTGCTGAGAAGCCTGTCATGGCAGAAATACACTCGGAGAGTTTGCCAAACCACTGCCGAGGGGCGACCCCGTTTTTGAAAAACTTTTTCAAATCACTTTTGATGTTACCTGTACCAGGGCTCGAACCATGGTCCTTCGGTGTGGTAGGCCGGCAACACTACCTCCACACCACGGGGTCTAAACACAACCGGTAATAAATGTGAAGGCAGAAGGCATTAGCGTAGACGAACATGTTTTTCATCCTGATATGGAAGAGGCAAATGCGAAGTTGGACGAAAAGCAAGTGACTCTAGATTCACCTAGTGGTTTGGATATGAATGCTACTCTAGCGGCAAATTTCTTGGAAGCACAGGAGGGTTCCAGGATGGCAAAATTTCACACCTGCAGGATAAAATCGATGCTGAGGTATATGCACTGAGAGGTCGTATCCATGAATTGCAACTAAATCGTCCATCTGCTTCAGCGAATACTCTCAAGGTAAAATCACCATCTTTGATGGTTCTGTTCCATTCCAGGTATTTAAGCTGCAATTTGAGAAGACGGCTGCGGTGAATAATTGGGGCACTGAAGACAAAGTTGCTGCATTGTTCGTGGCACTAAAGGGACCTGCAGCCAAAATATTACAGACTATTCCTGAAGGCGAACGAAACAATTATGAGGCATTGATGGGAGCAGTTGAGAGACGCTATGGTAGCGAGCCTCGAAAACAGATATACCAATTAGAGCTACAGAATCGCTTCCAGAAACCTAATGAGACTTTGAAGGGATTTGCATCGGACATCAAGAGGTTGGCCCATCTAGCAAACGCAGATGCACCTGTAGAGTATACGGAGAGGGTAAAGATCCAATATTTCATAAATGGAATACGTGATGTGGAGACGAAGCGAACTACATATGCAAATCCAAAGAGATTATTGCTGAGACGGTATCGCATGCTCTGACGCAAGAAACAGCCTCGCTTTTGAGTAAACCTGCATACAAGGCTCACCGCCTAGAAGTGGAAACTCCGGCATGGGTAGACAAAATTTTGGAAGCGTTGAACGGAGTACAGAAAAAAAGTGATGGTGCTAGCAAATGTTGCAAGTGCGGAAAATAAGGTCAAATAGCACGTTATTGCGGCACTGGCTCCTTGAAAATATTTGCTCTAATTGCTGTAGTTCATATCAAAATGGCAAGCGAATTGGAAGGAGGAAAAACTATTGTTAAAAGTTTTCGAGACCACTCTCAGTGGACTTTCAAACAAAAATTTTAAGTAAGCCCGAAAACGGTGTTGTTACCCGTAAGCCAGGTTCTGGTAGAAAAAGGGGCATCAGTGACCAAAACATGAAAAAGAAAATCATCACCGTTTTTCAGAAGAACCCCAATATTTCAGGCAGAAAACCAGCGCAGAAGGTGGGTTGTTCCGAGTTTTGTGTCCGTAAAGCAAAAAAGGAAGCTGGTCTTGAAACGTTCAATGTTCAAAAAGTTCCAGACAGAAACACTGTGAAGAATGTGGAAGCAAAAAATCGTGCAAAAAAACGAAATATTTGTTTCTTTGAAAAATTCAATTGCTGCATCGTGGACGACGAGGCGTGTGTTTTAGCCGACTTTTCGCAGCTTCCAGGCCAGAAGTTTTACACAGCAGACTGGCGCGGGAATATGGACGAAAAGTTTAAGTCAAAAAGGCAGTCAAAATTTCCTCGTAAATTTCTGGAGCAGTGCTTTTGTAACTACGGGAACAATAAACTCCCAAATATTCATTAAAGAATGCTTAGAAAAAAGATTAAAGCCTTTCCTAAGACGACATAAGGTTTCCACTTTTATTTTGGCCTGACCTAGCTTCTTGTCATTATAGCAAGTTGGCTTTGGAATGGTATTCAGAAAATAATGTGCTTTTGGTGCCTCGAGAAGCAAATCCGCCCAACTGTCCAGAACTCATGCCAATTGAAAGATACTGGGGATTGGTCAAAAAAGAAACTAAAGCAACAAAAATAGTAGCAAGGAATGCCAAAGACTTTCGGGTAAAGTGGAGTTCAGCAGCTCGAAAAGTGTCAAATACTACTATAAAATTATTAATGGAAGGGGTGCCGGGAAAGTTAAAACGATTTTTACAACAATAGTAGTGACAAAGTTGTTGATATATAATAACACTTGTAATTAAAAGGACAAATAACAGCTAGTTTTATTTTCAAAATCGGTATACTAGTTTACGATATTTGTCATAATTAGTAAATGACAATTTTTTCAAACGCACTCCTTAATCTTACTGTTGGTGGATATTTGGATGGAAAGGAGCGTTTACTGACTGTGGATACGGGCGCATTCAATCATTCCATCTGATTTAGTCAACAAGAAGGTGAGACCATTGCATGGAGCAAAGTTGCGTAGGGCCACTGGTGAAGACACCCAAGTCGTAGGGGAAGTAACATGTCAAATCACAATTTGGGAACGTGGCCGCTCTACACAATTTTATAGTGGCAGATATTGTTGACGAAATCATAATTGGTGTGGACTTCTTAAGCGAGCAATGCATCAAGATCGACATGAAGAACAGGATCATGAACTATAAGAATATGGACGTGCCACTCAATGTTAGACTACGTCAGTAAGCGTGTATTGGTGGAGGAAAGCCGCCAAATTCCGGCGAAGTCAGAAGCGGTTGTATGGGCTGAGATTGATGGAGATTATGGGACAAAGAAATTGTGGGTTGTGGAGGCAGCAAACAATTCGAAGACGAATATACTAGTTGGAAAAATCCTGGCTAAGACAAACCAAGATGGACATATGCCGGTAAGAGTACTTAATGAGTTCAAATCGCCAATTAAACTTTCCAAAGGAGCTATATTGGGACAATGCCAAGAGGTCGAGGTAGTTATCAATTGTGAACAGCTTCAGGAAAATGTTTCTACCATCGAGATTGATCTTTCAGGTGATATCACGGCGTGAACGGAAGGGCTCGAAAAAGATCATCAGAGTAAGGCAAAGCAACTTCTAACAAATTATTCTAGCATATTTGAAAAGGATGGTTCAAGAATGATCGAACCATCAGCTCACTAGTGAAAAAAAGGATAAAAAATGAGGTTCTGTGTGGTAACTAAGGAAAACAGCTAGCCTTTGCCCAGATCGAGGATACTCTGGACTCGTTATCTGGTACGAAATGGTTTTCCAAACTGGACTTGAAAATCGGCTACTAGCAAGTGGAGGTAAAGGATGGAGATAAAGAAAAGACAGCCTTCAGCGTTGCAAAAAAGTCTTGGGCAATTTACAGTAATGCCTTTTGGACTATGCAATGCTCCAGCTACTTTTGAGAGACTCATGGATCAAGTACTCAAAGAATTGCATTGGAAAACATGTTTGGTGTACCTGGATGACATCATCGTGCTGGGAAAAAGTTTTGAGGAACACCTAAGAAACTTGGAAGAAGTTTTTCAACGGATGGCTGGTGCTGGTCTGAAATTAAGTCCACAGAAGTGTTCCTTGTTTAAGAAGGAAGTTAGTCATCTGGGTCACAAGATAACGACGAAGGGCATCTGCACTGCTGAGGAAAATATCGTAAGGATTGGCCAAGGCCGAGGAATGTGCATAAGTTACAAAGTTTCCTTGGGCTGTGCACGTATTATCACCGAATTTCGCCAGCGTAGCTGGTAGTCTCCATGAGCTTACCAGGATAAATACGCGCTTTGAATGGAAGAAGGAACATGAAGTGGCGTTCCAAACCTTGAAGGAGCGACTAGGCACTGCCCCAATGTTAGCATATCCAATCCCAGGTTCAACTTTTATTCTGGATACAGATGCGAGTGGTTATGCTATAGGAGGTGTTTTGCCCCAGATTGTATAACACGGAGAGAACTGTAGGCATTGGTAGAGTGCGTTAAATATTTCCACAAGTATCGCTATGGGCAGAGATTCCATGTCGGGACAGACCATGCCGCGTTGAAATGGCTCTTGCAGTTCCGTAATCAGGAAGGTCAACTGGCACGGTGGATAGAGGGACTGCAAAGTTATGACTTTTCCATGGAGCATCGTAAAGGTAGCACTCACGGAAATGCTGATGCAATGTCACGACGACCATGTAACTTGGAATGCAAGTATTGTTCCAAAGCTAAGGCAAAAGAAGACAGTATAGATGTGGGGTTGATGACTATAACATCTACGGACGAATGGGACATGGATCATTAAGGAAGTGTCAGCACGGAGATCCAGATCTGGCTCGTGTGATGCAAGGATTTGAGCGAAGTTAGCGATCAACAAGAGGGGAGATGTCAGCAGAGAGTCCTGTTGCCAAGTCATACTGGGGACAGTGGAACAGTTTACAATTGGAATCGGGCTGTTTGCATCGAATATGGGCGAGTGATGGTCAATGTGTTCGCAAGTTGATAGTCGTTCCAAGGAATAAAATCCATGATGTTCTCAATGAATTGTATAACGGTCCAAGCGGAGGTCATCTCGGAGTCACGAAAAGTTAGAGAAAATCAAGCAGGGATTCTATTGGGTTGGATGCCGTCAATCGGTTGCAGAGTGGATTGCCAACTGTGAGGTGTGCATCACAGCTAAAACACCAAAATCGAAAAGCCATGAGCAGATGAAACAGTATAACTCAGGAGCACCATTTGAAAGGATTTCCATGGATGTAGCTGGCCCATTTTCTACTAGCATATCCGGAAACAAATATGTACTAGCAGTTATGGACTATTTCAGCAAATTACCAGAAGTGTACCCTATTCCGTCTTGGAAGAGGAAATGAGAGAAATACACGACCTTGTGAGACAACGGACCAAGATCAGGAGTGATAAAATGAAAATCAGAAGGCTTTATGGATGGAGACTTAGTACTGCTATACAACCTACAACGTAAGAAAGGTTTGTCCCCGAAATTGCAATGTAATCGGATAAACGATGTTGTATATCGCATACAAACTGTTGGAAAGCCAAGGAATGAGATGAAGGTAGTCCATCTGGAAAGGATAGCTGCGTTTGGTTCGGGGAATGTGTTTGATCGGGACGATCGGACTTAGGTGGAGGGCAGTGTGGCGAATATTCTCAAGCATGTACCATCCCTAACTAAATAACACTGCCTCCACTTGTTAAACACAAAAGAGATAACGATTGCTACGCTTATGCATCGCCCCTGCGGGTTAGAGGCTTAGAATATGCCCGAGGTAGGCATACCGGTCGTAAGAGGCGACTAATATGCACAAAGGTAATGATGTGCAACTCGATGGTTGATCTACGGATATGATGCCTCTCACCTCTCATTACCCATCTAGGGGTGACATGACCTAGAAGGTTCCACTGGTCATACAAAATCGCTACCACGACAGTCGGGCAATACCGCAAGGGAGTACCGGAGCGTACCGGATTCATATCTGGCCAAGGACTGTCAGTTCGACAGCACCCCCGAAAACCTTCGGGGAGTGTTTTTGTCGTTACAACAACAACAACAACAACGCAACAACCGTGTACCAAATAAGAGGAAGAGAGATGGCGGGAGTGTTTGCGAATACAAGGCAAAGAGGAGATGACAATAAATAACACCGACCCTTCGAGAACACGAAGAGCGAACAACCAAGAAAGTTCTGGGTGCGTAGGGTAGCACCCTGTTGAACCATATAAAGCAGTGACCAATCAAGGCAGGTTGATAAGTTTATTTCAAGCGTTGAACAGTGAGCTATTGTGAAGTTACCAAACTCTTAAATTTGTACATATTACGTTTATTACTAGTAAATAAAACTATCTATTAGTTACAATATCTGTGCGTGTGTTTATTTATAGTGATCGAACCCAGGATTAATAATCAAGGAATCTTCGAATTCGTCACAATAAAACAATGATCGATATACTAGCAAAAGCTTGACATGCTCGAGTTCTAGCTACAATTGTCGAATAATTGCCAAGACTGCGAGTAGGTTCGCATAGGGTATGGTTAAATGATTTATATGGTTGACGCAGATGACATAGCGTCTTCTTTTTCCTCATTTACACGTCAAACTACTCGTATCATATCTTTGTTTTTGTTTACATTCTTTGCTTACAGTTTTTCGAAAAGCTTTGTGTTTTATTTATTTTTAATAAAAATTCGCTGTGAATTGAGATTTTATTTTTGATAACATTTTAAGAAATTTTTTGATTTATGAATGTGTGTTACTCAAAGCTTAGAAAATAAGCGGATCGTTACTGCGCTTTCCCTCTCACATGTGCATTTTGACATAAGGATTAAACGACGTTAAACTGTAATTTCGTGTTGTTGGCCGATTGCGATAACCATATATTATTGAACCATGGCGTAGGGACACAAAATAATCTCTATCGGCTAATCCTGTTATGAGCGTACATACATTTTAAGCCGAATCTTTTGTTTTTGTCTCTTTCTCAAATTGTAATGTTTTAACTGCTTGCTTAATACATTCATTGTGTATTTATAGCAGATTGACTCGTGTGTTCGGATAACAGTGCAAATTCCGAAGGATGCGGCACAACGATTACGGCAGATGGCACTGGAGGGCAATCCAGCCCTACGAGCCCTCGGCATTATGTCTGTGCAGTTGGATGGCGATTCTGTGATATCTATAAAAATACCGGGACAAGAGATCAATATTGAAACTACTGGTATAGTATACATGTCATATACATTTTTATATATTATGTTACATACCTCTTCCGCGTAGATAATGAGTCTGATGTTTCGTCGAGAACAAGTGGGGCTCTTGGAGATTTTACACACTTATTGGAGACTGTAGGAAGTGCTATGGACGCACCTGCAAGTGATCAATTTTTACATTCACAAAGCCAATATAGTATCTCCACCAAAAGTATCGGCATTTCCAATAGCAATCTAGCATCACCATCACAATTGCAGCAACAGCAATATATACAAGATAGGCGTAATATGTTATTAGGGGGGCCCAGTACAAGCAGCGCAGCTCAAGCAATTTTACAAAAACAATACCACCAAAGTTCACAAGGCCAATTTGTTCAAGGGCAAACACTTTTTAAGCCGCCGAATACTGTGTGCCCTATGGATGGAAAAGTTCCAGTTCCACCAATATCATCCACCTTAAATAGCGGGCCAAATGGTAGAGACTACCCATTCGTTAGTATGAGGCAAGCAAAGGTTTTACAAGGTCGCGAAAATGTATTAAATAATAGTTTAATAAATAGCAATAAAGAATCTCCGCATAGTAGCCCACAGATATCACAAGCTACGCAAAATGGACAAAAGGATATTTCAACAGCCTTCAGCTTGTCTCCTAATGCTTCGCTTAAAGTTATTAACAATTCTTCGGATGTTGAGTCTTTATCAAATGCTTCAGTTTTAGCTGGTAATAAATCCAAATTTTTGCAACCTCCACCGCCTCCGTATCCAGGTATCGGAAGCACAGCATCGAACGTTATAAACAAACCTGCCTCTCAGATGAATAAGATAGTTCAAAATTACATGCATAAGGAAGTTAGTGGACCACCGGTTGGTGCCCTTCAGCCTACTACATCGACAGCAACAAACAATAACAACATAGCAATTTCTTCACCTTTACTTGTAAATTTGTTACAAAATGATGGAAATTCTATTGCGAATCCAGTTAAATTACAACCAAAAACATTTAACCAACAGCAAACAATGCCGTTGTTATCTTCGAATTCAGCGTCACAGCAAAAACTCGGCTCATCCATGCGCGCACAGACTATAACTACTGATATTTTGATTGATAACAAACAATCTCCACAGCACGCTCAGCCGCCGACACAACTGTTACATTCAGTGTCTGAACACGCTTCGACGTCGATGACTTTGTCTGCGAGTCCTGCGAGCATGAGAAACATTCCTCAACAGCATGCTTTGACAAGTCCTGGAAGTAATATATATGGTAATCACCACATTCAATCGAGCTTCGAGTCGAATGCGACTTCGCAGCAAAGCAGTTTCAGAATGCAACAACAGTTGCAGGCATCTATTGTTTCGGTTGGAGGTGCCCCTTCGCAACATTTGACACAACAGCTGCAACAACAGCAGCTGTTACAGCAGTCTCACATAATACAAACGCAGCTGTCACAACAGGCTGCCGTTAGCGGCATCATGTTATCCAATGTGCATAAACAGCAACATCCACATGTCCGACAAGTTCGACCGTGTGGCGGGATTCAAGGACAGATGGGACCGCAACAGCATCAGCAACAACAACAATCACATCAATTTCTTTCTTCCGGTTGTAAGTCACCTGCTGCATCGAACTCACCTGCGTCTAGCCATCATTCTTTGCATAGTCCACTAATGGGACCTCATCAGCAACAGCTATTATCGCCTTCTATAACACCAGTTCAATCACCTCACGCACATTCGAGCCATACACAAAAACATCTTGTCCAGCAGCAACAACAGGTACAGTTACATCAGCAAATACAACAAAATCAAACATCAAATGTTGCACAGCCAACTGCATCCCCATCATCTCAGGGTGCTAATATTATTCATAAGACGAAAGTACCTTTAGCGCCACAATTATCTATAACAGGATCAAATACTGCTGGTAGTGGGTCAGCAACAAATGTTTTAACGCCACTGCCTAACTATGATCCCTCCTCGAACACTTCATCGGCTATGCGCTGGCCTACACTAAACAAACCAATGGATTCAGTTACAAAAAGCAGCTTTCAAGAGTTTGCCCGTTATCAAATGCAGTACAATTTGCAGCAGCAGCAGATTAATAATATACAGCAGGTGCATTCGGAAAAGCTAGATCTTCATCAACAACAGTTAAACGAGCATGTAATAAGTCCACAAACAGATACAATCGCGGCAATGGTAGGGGTGTCCTCGCTAGATAGTATTACTACGACCAGTGGGTTATCAGATCCTTTAATAACATTATCTGATTTTGAAGCTTTAACAACGAATGACCTTGATGCGTTGTTACCAACATTAAACTGTGATCTAGACTCTACTCTAACTTTGGATGATAAAAATGAGCTGGAATCACTTTTGCAAGATGCGAAAGATTTGGACTTGGACCTAATTGAGGAAAATCTATCTGCTGTGGGTGTTGATTTTGAAGATACAGCAGTTGCAGCATCGTCGCTCTTAAATGTAGAGTCCACACAAGTGCCGCCAAATGTTACTTTGACTCCAACACAATTCGGAGAGCAAAAAACGCAATTGGCACAAAATATTCAACAGCAATCCGCATTCGTGGTAAGCAATATCATCCCAAATCAAAATAATAAACCCGTACAACACGATCAGTCGGAAGGAATGATCGAAAATAGATATAAAGAAGAAGATAATTTATTCACAGGAAATAAAATTTTATCTCCTTCAGTACAAGCTCTGCAACAGCATTCTAACCATCATTTGCAAAATCATGCGTACTTGCTTCATAATCAAGGACCTTCTGTAAGGAATGAAAATCAGATCCATTTAAAGAGAATAGCGTCAGTGCCTCCCTCGAATAAACAGAAACAGTTTCTTATAAATCCTTTGACAGGTGATATGGAACCAATTGAGAGTGGTGATAGTGAAACGGATGCAGAACAGGAATCTCATCAATCAATGTCAACATCGCCAAAAGCTCGGGAAGTGTTGCCACTCATTGAGAGTTGTAATACTAATTTGTCACAACCATTTTTCTTAGAAGATGACTCAAATTCAAGTTGTAATGGTTACTCAAAAACTTCAACAAACGAACGAAATAACTCTACCACACCAGGACCTGCAAGCGATACCGAACGTTCACGCGATTCCTTAATTTCAAATAAATCAAATCGTAGTGCTAAGAATCTTAAGCGAGATTGCATTCAAGTGTCAAATAAATCTATTACTTTGGTTAAAAACATAGAGGAAGTGGGTATTAATAAATCCCCTAGCCCAAATCTTCTTGCAATTAAAACAGAATCGGCTTCAATAACAACAGTTATGACTAAAACAGGGATCTCACAAAAAAAATCCAAGTGCAATTTATTACGTGAAAAACAACAAAACAATGTTAGAGATAAAAGACAAGATGGAAATTCTAATAGCGGTTCTTCTAAGTCTAAAAGAACAAAAGGGAACGGCAAAGGGAAAGTAGTTGCTGCCACGTTATGTACTAGTTCAGTTTCTACTAAAGATTCCGGACCAACAACGAGTAGTTTAAAAACACATCCTACAGAGTTGGGTGTTAATAATGAAAAAATAAAGCTACGCTTAAAGTTGGAAAAGAAAGAGCCTGTTTCGCCGGCTTATAAAGTAGATGTTTCTTTTGTTTCTGTACCAAAACTTACAACACCCGAATCGACGTCTAGCAATTTAAATATAATGACTCAGGGTATCTATAGCACTAGTACTCAGCTGAAGGCAAACATAAATCATAATACACCTCTATCATCAAACACATTAAATCAGCAACAAAATCACATGGAACCCTCAAAACTTGTGGAACAAAAGCCTATTACTTTCAGTAATTTTGCACCGCCACAAACAGTAAATATTGGAACTTCTTCGTCAAACGATGAACCGCGGGTGCCTCCGTTACACATCAGTCTAAGAGGGGGTAAAAATTCAATTGTCATTAAAAGCAGAAGTAAAGATCGTAAAAAGATGCAAAATTTATTAGGCACTGCTGGATCCAGTGGTGATGGTGAAGATGATTCTAAACCAATAACCAACAAACAGTTGAGAATACAGTCATTGCAAGTGTCACATGCTAATTCAGAATTTATAATACCAGAAAAAATACAGCCACTTTCCAGCAGCGGTTCTACTTCTTCCACGTCAACAGTTTTTACGAGCATTGGTGGGAGCTGCAATAGCTCAGTGACAGTTTTGACGCCGACGCGTTTACAAACACTACCAAATACTTGTGGTGAACCAGTATCTGTAACACCATCGATAACTATGAATACAATATCAACGGAGACTTCATTCCTGGGTAGCAAAAATGGACTAACAATAAGTGCAATTAAATCTATGGATTCAAAAAGTGGGACTAGTTCGAATGACAATAAAAGTATAATAATTGGTTCAACAAATGTGGGAACATTACCAACACAATTGGTAACGCAGTATCAAACCACTAAGGGATCTCCAGCAATGTCCCAACACCAACTGCAACCGTCTAAAATTCCAACAAGTTTACATAGTAGTATAACTCTTAATTCAATACCGAGCAATAATATAGTTACATGTTCTAGTGATACCTCAGTAAATATAACAAATCGCATCATCAATAGTTTAAACGAGAAAGCTGCTACAATTGTAACATCTGTTGCCACCGGAGGAGGTAAACCATTGTCAAAAAACCTCAAACCTCCATCATACCTAACAGCTGTACAACACCTTCAGCTGAAAAGGCAACAACAGCAAAAGCTAACACAACCGTTTGAAAAGCCGTCAAATCAGCAGAAGGTAGTATCAGTGACAACTATGCTGCCTACTGCTACAACTCTGAAACGTGTTGCATTGCCAAAGACGTCTACAGGACATGTTGATCTAATCTCCAATGCGGAAAAACTGACATCCTCGGAGATTAATGTGAAAACTCCGCCTGTTAGCAACACGAGTTCTGTGTATGAAAAAACTTCTGATAAGATGGCAACTGAGCCTGCATCAATTATTTCAGCACCTGTAACAAATTGTTGCATAAACATCAATACTGTTGTGGTATCTACTAGTCAAGGAATAATTGTTAGTACCACACCAACTGCTTCATCAAATGTGATACAGCGCAACTCTCCTGCAAGCAATGGAAGTGGAACTCCTGGACATGGTAATGGAAATGGTACAGGTGAAGATAGCGGTATCGATTCAATGGACGCATTATCTGAAAAAAGTCCCCATCAGCAATCATCTAGTAGTCCGACTCAACAGCAGATAAGTAGTGGCAGTGGGTGTAGTAGCATTGAAAAATCTACTTCAGCATTAGTTGTGAATAAATCTTTGGCATGTGAAGTAAACAGAGAGAATCAAAATATTGTTGATACGAATATCAAGGGATCGTCACCATCTTCTATAATAAAGGACGATATAACAGCAGATCAGGATAAAAGTAAAGTAAGTGATTATGCAGACGATGAAATTGAACAGGCTTTAGCCAAAATGGAAGGTTACAGCGAAAATTATTTGCATGTAACATCAAACGCATTAACAACTGTTAAAACAGACTTAAAGGAGGATTCTTCCATAATCAAGAAAACAGGAATTAAGGAGAAACTTACTTATGCGGAAGCCATCATTAATGGAGGAAAATTTGATAATTTTGTTAAAATCAAAACAGAAAGCGATGATGCTAAAAAACTACAAGAAACTCAACTAGCTGAAAGTGGCCGAATGAAAGTTGAAACAATATTTATTGAGAATAAAGACAAGAATAAGAACAATTTAGAAACAGAAAGCAGGCTAGAAGGCGCTAACAATGTTGAGACAACTGTGAGCTCTAAAAATTTAGATACAACTCAAGATGTTGAAAACGGGTGTTTTGAATCAAAGGATAAAGATAAAAACTGGGTTGAAGATGAGAATAAAATCGAGTTGAAGCAAACTCAAACACACCAACACGTATCCTCTCAACTGCATGGTCAAGATGTTGCTTTCCCTCCTATTTCTATTGAAATTCCAGTTCACAGTATTCGTACACGCGCGAGTAGTCGATTAGGTAGTCCCTTGGACATAAATAAATCAAGTCCGACGTTAATAGCCCCATTAAATGCGAACTCCGATGTTCATGCGATTACCAATAAGCCTGTTATTGCAAGGCCACCGTCTGCACATGATAGCGTTAATACCAATCAACAAATAAACATAGGAGGAAATGGTAATGGCACACACACTGGGCAATTGCCTTTACCTTTTGCAGGGACCAAGCGCAAACGTCATGAATCTGATACTGCAGTCAATAGTCGCGACAACGATTGCTCTGAGGATAAAAGATTACGTAGCATTGATACCGAAAAAGCAAATGAGTCGCAAACTACTACAATATGTAGCGTTGCAAGAAAAAGTGAAGAATCATCTGATTCTGATGAGCCCTTAATTGAGGTGGCCGAAAAAGTTCGTAATTCCAAAGTTGTCAATGCTAATGTAAATTGTAGCGAACCTGCCGTTCAACCAACTTTTGTCAATACACCATCGGTAAATAATGAGTTTGGTCAAGTAACCAGTTTAGAAAAGAATACTCGCAATAGTCGGACGATTGGACATCAACAAAGTGAGTAATAATATTATGTTGCAAACATATGTACAGCTAACCAAACTTCAATGGGTTAACAAAAAGAAACATGGTAGGGTAGCTTAAGAAAAACACCAAACAGCCCTTTTAGTAAATTTACGCAAGCCGTTCCAGTCGTCCTAGTTAAAGTGTATAAAGGTTATGCGTTCCAAGCGATCGAGTGAGTAGTAAGGGTAATTGATCCGACGGAAGTAGCATCTGACGAGCTGTTACTGCTCCTATTGCTGAATACATTCCGTCAAGGAGAATTAAAGAAATTCGTTCGAAGTTACAGATACAGTCTCCACGACTAAGAGCACTAGCACTAGTTCACGCCCCCTCGGCGCCAACATCTCACACAGCAGCTCACAGCTATTTTCTGCGTAGGACCTCTCTTTTAGACGTGAGCAACGCTGATCGACAGCCCACCCCCCCTCACTAACAATTTCCCCTCCTTCCAGCACTAGCACAAATGTAAGTCAAAGCCACCGGCTCCTGGCACCACGTGCACTGTTTGTCGGTTAAGATTGTATACACCAGCGGGTTCAGTCAAATTCAACTTTTGCCTTGGCTTATGTCACCTGCTTATATGCTCCAAACTCTGAAACGGAAATTTATGGACTGATACGTACTTTGCGGCATGTTGTTGAGCTGCTCAACCTAAAACGTCGACTGATTCGCCTCCTTCGGTGATCCTGATCCTTCTTCTTCTAGATTGCGACGAAGACCGCGATCCTACTTGCTTCCACCTAGGCATACGCAACAGTCCTTGATTCCCAGTGTGACTATTTCTGCAGTTGAACTGCAACGACCTAACCGGCAAGACTTGTGGGCGAACTTGCTTGCATTAATCATCAATCTGTGCAATACCGCCTATTTGAGCCTGATGTCGACCCGAGGGACAACACCTTAGAACGTCAAGGTATGGTTGTTCAGTCAGGCGATGTCGATCTTGAAATAATTAACATTTATATACCTCCTGTCACCTGTTGTCCGAGTCAATACCGCCCTGACATTCGTGCGTTACTCAGAGGCGATAATCTTGCAATCCTCGGAGACTTTAACGCACACCATGACTTTGGCACTCAAGCTAACAGGTCGATGGTAGGAGACAGGAGCTGGCTGAACAAATAGACGATTCGACGTTCTGCGGTGCGACGCAATGCGAAATCAGACGGCTGGTTGATCAACAC
The DNA here is from genome assembly GCA_949987695.1 of Merzomyia westermanni. Classification (NCBI taxonomy): domain Eukaryota; kingdom Metazoa; phylum Arthropoda; class Insecta; order Diptera; family Tephritidae; genus Merzomyia; species Merzomyia westermanni. The sequence goes on from OX465289.1 coordinate 79,591,307, forward strand.
ACCCGCCGGTATATCTATGCTGATGTTAAAACATCTCGGCGATGAGGGAATAAGGTACCTCACGACTGTCGTCAATTTGTCCATGACCACATTTGTCATTCCAGAAAAATGGAGACAGGCAAAGGGGTGCCGCTACTAAATCCGTGGCAATACCGTCGGCCCCCATTGATTTTGATAGCTTCGCCTTCAAAGGGCTTCCTTGACCCCAGTCGACAAAAAAGAAATCTCGTGCATGGTTTGCAAGGTAGTGCCGACCTTGTCGTTGTGTTTGGTCGGATTTGAGAGATCCTAGACTGTGGACCATAGTTTGGCGACTCCGCCGAAAATATTGAATGTCTCCAGACTGTCTGTCGTATTTTGAGATCTTTTATTCGGGGATCTGTGGCATTAATGAGTTCCACCTGGTTACGTGCTCTTGCCAGAGCCGCTACTTCCCCGTGGAAATACGGACGAAATTCAAGTATTCCTCCAGCGGGAATGAAGGGACCTGAGGCGGAATCAAGAACCTTGTGAAACTCGTTCACCTTGGTGTACGTCTGTCGGTGTGGGTAAGACAGCAAAGTAGCTCTCTGTATATTCCATAAAACGGCTCCAGTCCGCCTTGTTGAAGGTAATAAACGTACGGCGTTCGGATGTAACGAAGTCGGTAGGTCGCTCTATTGAGAGAATTATGGGTAGATAGATGCCAGTGTAAGTATAGGCGCAGTCGACGCACTCTGCCACTCTAATGGGGGCGAAAAACTTTTTCTGAGGAGCTCTTCATGGCAGTTATTCAATCTTAGGGATGCCGACCACTTCAGAGAGGCTACCTAGTTTTTGAAAATCTCTTTCGTAAGTATTTTGATATTACTTATTCCGGAATTTGAACAAGAGCTGTTGATACCCGAGAACTCGGGTAATACACGGGCATTGTGACAAACCTCTACTGTAAAAACATGTGCACATGAGATATCTGCGGGTTAGGGGTTTAGAATATGCGCGAGGTCGGTCGTAAGAGGCGATTAAAATTGACAAAGGTAATGACGGGCAACTCGATGGTTGATTTACGGATATGATGCCTCTCATTACCCATCTTCTCCTTTCTTAAGGAAGGAGGGGTGACATGACCCAGTAGGTTGCACTGGTCATACCTAATCGCTACCACGACAGTCGGGCAAAACCTCAATGGAGTCCCGGAGCGTACCGGGTTCATATTCATACAAGGACTGTGAATTCGACAAGACTCCCCAAAACCATTGAAATTAAAATTCAATTGATACAGTTTTATGCAAAGTATCAAGGCCTTACATGAATACTTTTTTAAAATTACACCCATAATAATTTGTGATGACAAAAAAGCATAAAAATAAGTCTATAGGAATAAGAAAACTGTTTCCTTAAAATTACGCCCATAATATTTTGTGATGACAAAAAAGCATAAAAATAAGTCTATAGGAATAAGAAAACTGTTTCCTTGAAGTTACATCTTCTTTCTTAGGTGCAAATGGCTTTTTGAAATTGGCCAAAAGTTCTCCTTTATATTTTTTCCCGTATAACCACGAATGGTAACTAGATGAAATATAGGCTCTGCCTGTTATCTATCCTATTCGTCATCTCTAAACATCCTGCTTCAATGTAATCCCTATTGAGCTTAGTCCAAATATAGAAGAATAAAATGCCACCTCTAGAAGCTAAGCAACGCGTCAAACCAATCGATATATTTAAAATTTTTCTTTTCTAGCTTTTACTATAGCTAGTGATGACTGTAGAAAAGGGAAAATTCAAATCGGCACACCACAAATTGGAAGAGAAGCTTGGCGCAAAAATCTCTTATACCTGTTGTATATCGCGTCATAGAGAGAGAGAGTGATGACTGCTTTTATCCAAAACTTAACAAGTTTCTTAACTGTAATATAATAATGAAAATGGAATTAGACGTCATTAATTTAAACAATTTTACAGGAAGAATTCTAAAATAGAGTGTTTTTGTTTATTCTAAGTTAAAACAGCCGAGATTTCCACTTGCAGTCTTAAATCTTCAAAACCAATACGAAAATGCTGCGGAATAATCGCAGCGAACTTCGCCTTGTCAATATAGAAACTCTGTAATCTCATGAAGATTGTAATAGGAGGAAGAAAAGTGATACTATTAATCATTTAAAAGTTATAAAGGTGTTGTGCGCAGAAATGCTGTGGATGGCGAAGCCGGCGTAGGACCTAAAGCTAAGTGTTCTTTCCTTAAAGCGCCTACGGCCGCGCTGTAGAAAGGTGTTCTGCATGTTTGTTATGCCAAAGATTGCATTATTTTGCGATTATTTGATATATTTTCGGAATTTCATCTCCCACATTACCACTCTTTTTTACTTTGTATTAGTGCTATTAAACGCCTATGAACATCGGCATTATTACCAAATATAAATGGAGTGGTATCACTGTTCGAAATTTTTTTTCACTTTTTTAATCACTTCTTCAATAACAAAATAATTTGCATTTTCGCTAACATATGTGCAATTCTTTAATAAATTCGGTTGAGAACACATTTAAATACACTATATAAACGGTAAATCAATGACTTAGTTAGTTTTTGACCGTGAAATAGTTTAACGAAAATAACAAAATTTTGCTAAGGTTTTTTGGTATAACTTTTTAAAAATCATTAATATCACTTCTCCCGCACTCAGTTATGATTCCTCGAACCGCGACGTGTCCTTTGACCCCGCTCCCGACATTTTTTGACGCATTTTAGCAGTTAACTTAGGATGGAAACAATTACCCAAAATTTAAACAAAAAAATATCTAAGATTTAGCGTACACATAAATTTTGCAAGCCCTTAATTAAAATAAAATGGTGCAAGATCATTCCCTGTATAGAATTTTCATTTCATTCGTCTGATTTTTTTTCTTTCAATAAAGAAAAATTAAAATTTCAAAAAAATTCGCTCCCGTTGTTATTGTGTTTAATAGTTGGAAGTAATTTAAGAAAATATCGATTATTCTCAACGTTTTGCCGCGGCGTTTTGGTATCGTGGGTGAAGCTTAATGTTGTTCAAATTGCTGTAGTATTCAAACTTTTACAAAAATTCAATTAAAATATTTTCGGAGGTGTATCGCTCCATACATTTAGTTAAATAGCACTAATAACAGTGGGGTTGTCAGATCTGGGCCGGCAAACAACATAGAATTAGGTTTTATGCGATTTACTGTAGCAGCCGCGTCCCATACCAGACGAATCTTGCCCGGCGTATTAGCATTACTCACTGTGAATACAGGCAAGGTTCAAACACCTTCCAAGTAGCTCAGAGAATTCCCGATTATGTTGCATATATAATATAAATGTGCAAGGTGAAAAAGTTTGTCCCGCTTTAAGGCCAAACTAGATATCTAAGGTATAAACAATTATATAACTTAAAGGACTCAAGGTCCCCTTCTTAAAAAAATTAATTTTGTTGGGCCAACACGCCCAGATATCCTGACAAGGTTAGTTATTTAAACACAACACTATTAGTTTGGTGTTTCACAATTAAGTTTTATTAAACTGAACTTAGTCTAAACTTAAAGCTACTGAACCGCGTCCCGAACTCGACTGACTGCTCCGTGGTAGCTGCTTCCCTTTATAGCCGATGTCCAGCAACGGCCTACCTGTTGCATAACTGTTGACAGCCCGTTGTCTGTGAATAAGTTCGCCCGTTAGTTCCCACAGTTGCGTTATGGTAGGTTCTATTTCACAAGCATGTGAAATAGAATTATGCTGACGATGCGTCTGGAGAAATGCAGTAGCATACGTATTAACCGCTGGTACTAACCATGGCCTTGAATTTGGGTGTTAGGTTGCCGTGAGCCGTGAGAATGTATTTGTGCTGACTCAGCGGCACGTGTATTGGTAAACATAGAGTAGCAAGGTACCATTCGTGTAGATTGGTGGTTCACCGTATTCGATGGCTTCGATGACGTTAGCATATGGAAGGAGTTCGATTTTGCTGATCAGTTCGTTGATTTCTTCTTTGTTTAGCAGGTTGCTGTTAACCACTCCGGCCTTGGCCATTTGACAGGCTTGAACAAACTCATTGACATCTTCCTTCAGGATCATTACCTTGTGAAGGATTTCCTCTGATAGTTTCATAACGTGGTCATGTCCCAGGATGCCGTTTGTGACGGTTACAATGCCGTTGATCACCTGCAATAACTCATGAGTTTTCTTAAATATTTCATTATTTACCTTGCACTGTTCTTTGTTGTTTAGTACTAGCGAATCCTGGGATCGAAGTACCTCATCCCAATCGGACGCTTCGGGAGAACCGGCAATCCATTTCCAAGCCGATCCTATCCAATTAATTGCACGCTTATTTGTTTTATTTTGTTTTGTTGTTTTTCCGACAGGGTGAATGATTGATGTATATTGGAACGATTTTTCGTCATGCCTTGTCAAATTTGGTTTTGAGACAAACCGGTTTCGGCGTTTTGCCGATTTCGTTCGTTGACCAATATTTTTGGTACTGAAAATATTTTTGGTACTGAAAAGTTGTGCAGGAGATCAGTAAGCTTTCTTCGAATGTGTATTGAAGACTTGTTCTTTGTTGCAAACAGCTTACCGAATTTTGAAAATTTATCTATTGCGCTAAGGTATTTTTGTCCTTCAATTTCAAATATGTCTATATGAAGGATCTCGCAGGGATAGCTCGGAATGGGTGTGGGCTGAAGGAAGGGTTTCGATGGATGCCTATCGTATTTATTAAGTTTGCAGATGTCGCATTGTTTGGAATATTTCCTTATTTGCCTGGCCATTGCCGAGAAGTAGTATTGCTCGAGAATCTGCACCCTATTCTCACGCGGGTTCCTATTGGCTCGCTTGTGTTCCCTGTCGATTATCTCGTAAATCCTATCAGGTACCGTAACATCTTCTACAACTCTTTGTGTTATCCTGATCCGATACCTTTGAAAGTGATTAACATAAACATCCTGTAAAGAGGCAAGGAATCTTTCGGGAATTTTTACTCCGTTTATCACATTAGGATTGAGACATTCCCTCAAAATAGAAACCAATGAAGCATTGTTGGATTCGGGATATGAGACGTAATGTCTATTATAACCTAGATGGGGATGTTCGAGGCATTGAGGGCGATTCCCATCCCTGAAATCTATTTGGTTTCTTAACACGTTTAGTGGGGCCTGTACATGTGGAATTAGATCAGCATTTGAATGAGTGTCCTGTCCGGAGACAGAAGGAGGCTGAGCGATAACAGAATCAGTCAATATGTTACACTCAGTTTTGAGCCTAGAAAGGGCGTCAGCGACTAAATTTGGTTTACCTGGTTTGTAGACAATTTCGCAATTATATTCATCAATGCGAGCTTTCCAGCGCTTCAACTTGGCGTTGTAGTTGCGACAACTCAGGGAAAAGGTTAATGGCTGGTGGTCATTGTATATTTTAATTTTCTTTGCCCCATACAAATATGTTCTTAAATTATCAAGAGCCCACACGATCGCGAGCATCTCCTTTTCGTTGGTAGCGTAATTCTCCTCCGTCTTGTTTAACGAATGATAAATAAATGCTATTGTTTTATCCTTACCTATGTCGCCCTGGGACAAAACAGCACCAATCGCATAGTTTGAGGCGTCGCACAGTGGCGCCTTTTGAGTTTTTTCTTTGCAAAAATCATAACTTTTGAACCAATGAAGATATTTTAAAAATTTTAAATGCAAATGAAAGCTAATTATTTGAAGTTTTATTGTGTGAAAGCTCAGAATGTCACAGACACAGGGTGCTTCTAAAAAATTCGTCAAAGTCGAAAATTTTTTAGAAAAATGCAAAAACAAAATGTTTTTAGTAAAAAATAAAAAAAATAAAATGAGATTTGTCTTATAATGACGTATTTAAGCATTAAATAAGATAAACTAATGATTTTGATAAGATAGCGGCACTGCCCACTTATGACAAAAAGTTGTATCTAAGTAGTCACGTAAACAATAACTACCAAAATCGATAGACGTATTGTTTCTTTTAAATGGCAATACTCTTATAAAACTCAAATGTCCGTTTTTGGTGCCACAATAACAAGGTGCTTCAAAATTCATCGTAAAATTTTACATGTTTTTTTTTTTAATTTACAAGCCAAATATGTATTTTATTAATAACTAAAAGTTATTGAAAGTGGTTCAATGAAATTTTATTTGAGCTAAAGATTAAACAGCCAACGAATTTTGGAAAAGGGGAGTGGCACTGCCCATTTATGCTAAAAAGTTTGATCTTAGTAACCGCTTTACCAATTTGTACCAAACTCGATAGACGTATTGATTTCTATAAAAATTTAATACTCGTTTGAAGGCGCAATGCCTAAGCTTTAAAATAAATTTGATAAACTTTAGAGAAATGCAATAACGAAAAGTATGTATTTATAAATTACTAAATTAATTAATTCTTTTATTTGAAATAAAAAATTAACTTGTACATAGATATCTTATTTTTCAATAAAGTAACAAAATTGATTAGTAAATCTCTTTTTCATTGTTGTGATAAGAAGTGAGAAACTTATTTTATCTTAACATAGTCATCGTCACTGGAACATATATCTAACAAAGCAACCACTTCTGAGCTATACGCATCTGTAAGATCTTTTTGTGTTCTTACATACCTCATAGATGATATGACTGGATCATAAGAGATAGCTAACATGTTGAAAAGGTCTTCGTTTTGTCTAACTCGTGATACTTTGCAGGTGTTCATACATCTATATCTTTTGTAGTCCTTGTTCTTAGATTCTTGAGCTTTTTCAGACAATTCACCTAATGATAAGCACGGTACTCTATCAAATCTTTTCCATGTGCTAAAATTTTATCTACCGTTGGTGTAAGTTTCTTCTCAGGATACTTTTGATGCAGCAGCTCTGTAGTTTTAGATGCATATTCTCCAAATTTGGGTCCATTAACTGGTTCATGGCAGTTTAAAATATTTAAAATTATTCCCAATCTTTTCACAATATCTCTATCAACTCCTGTTATGCAAGCAGTCACTTCATCGTTTTAAAAAAATCTTCTTGAGGAGTTACCATCATTTGTATTTCCGTATCCATACTTTGGACAGTCAACTCTAAGGCCAATCTCTTTATAGAATGCATCCTGAATTATTTTTTTTCTCCTGTTTTGTTTCTCCTTACATGTTGTATTGTCGTCGAAAACTTCTCCTTCTTGTGGTAGTGTATAAGCCAGCTTCAAAACAAATTCCATACATCTTATCCTAGCATGCAAAGGAGATATTCCATACTCATAATTTAGTTCGTCAGTTATTGAATCATCAAGATTTTCAAAGTCCCTTAAGCTTTTCTTACAAATTGTACATTTCATTGTAGATGTCGTATTTTTTATTAAGCTCAAAACTTTTCCATCGACCATTGTTAGAAGAAAATCATGCTTTATTGTAATGACATTCCCCTCTTCAATTTCAATTATTGTTGGTTCTAATTTGGCAATTTGATTTTTTATATCACTCACTGTAGCTTTATGAGTTCCGAAGACTCCTTCTCGTATTTAAATAATATCGGGCGGCACAATATAGTTGACGTCGGACGTGGATTTTTCCAATATTCTGAAGCTTCATCTTTTAGTCGTAATGGAACAATAGAAGCCATAAACATATTACTATCTGTAATTGTTTCATCGTCTACATTTATTCTTTGTTTATATGCGTCACAGCCCCAATTACTTATCAATGCTAGCTCCTTTGACAGTGATATCAACTTTTCCTCAATAAAACTTTGAAGGAGTCGTGTAGACGTATGATCCATTAGGTTTTGTAGCTCAATTTCAGCTGATACTTCGGTTATTTTGGGACTTAGAGGAACTGCTTCTTTCTTGGCTTGAGTAATTTTTTTGTATCCAGGTAAAATATCGGCATTACGTTGCAATAATGACTTACGCAATAAATATATTTTTTCTTCGTTAAACCGGGATCTATAAACAGCGCCAAAGCTTCTTCGGGAGTGTATTTCCTAGGTAGCGCATTTGGTGGTGTGGGAATGCTGTTTTTGATCCTCATCAGTCGCACTGGGCTTGCTACCGCAACTGCTTCTGTTATATGAGACTTCACGTTTTCTTCGTCTTTTTTATATTTAATAGCCAGTGCTTCTGAAAGATGAGTCGTGGCCATAGCTTTTGTGGCATCAGACAGATTCCTTTTCCTTGTGTAGGTAGACCACTCTTCTATGGGTTTTGTTAGTCTCCCTCTAGTTGGATTGGTTGACGTGCTAGGCGTTTCTTCGTCCAAAAAAGTTTTGTAAGCTAGCCACTTTTCATGCTTACTTAGAAATTTTGAATTGTTACGATAGACTTCCTTCCATTTTCTTTCTATCATAATGTATTGTAAACCAATTTTTTCTTCCAGGCCTTCCTTTTCTTTAATGCTTGTTTCACTCGCTAATTCTCTCATAATAGTCTCAACTAGGGCCCGGCTTGACTTTGTAGATTTAAATACAGCAAATAGTTTCGGCGGCCGCCGTGGTGTGGAGGTAGTGTTGCCGGCCTACCACACCGAAGGTCCATGGTTCGAGCCCTGGTACAGGTAACATCAAAAGTGATTTGAAAAAAGTTTTTCAAAACGGGGTCGCCCCTCGGCAGTGGTTTGGCAAACTCTCCGAGTGTATTTCTGCCATGACAGGCTTCTCAGCAAAAATTCGTCTCCTTTATAGATGCCGTTCGGAGTCGGCAAAAAACTGTAGGTCCCACCAATTTGTAGGGAAAATTCAAATCGGCACACCACAAATTGGAAGAGAAGCTTGGCGCAAAAATCTCTTCGGAGGTTTATGATGATATACCTGTTGTATATCGCGCCATAAAGAGAGAAATAGTTTCGAGTTTTCTACTGTGACATGTATTTAAAAATACTATTCACTTTATTTAAGTAAACAGAATACTAAGTTCCTTAATCTCCAAAAGACGAATAATAATGTGCATTGTATGATGGATAGATTTATATACCTACTCAAATTATTAAAATGAATTTCAGGTATACAATTCGTAACTAAAAAAATGTATGTTGTTAACAAGTTCCAATAACAAAAACGACCTTACGGCCGTACTGAATTATATATACCTGCTCAGGCGCGTATTTATGCCCAAGGTTGTTTAACTTTATTTGATGTAAAAAGTGAAGTTGCAGCTGGACGCAGGTAGACTTTATGAATTTAGGTAACTGAATATTTCACAAATAACTACTGTTAATTTGACGGAGCACATATTTTAACATTTTTTTTTTCCATCAAAGTTTTAAAAAGGGCCTAAAAATAGGCATTTCGAAAAACAGGTATATCCGCCAACTTTTAACAAAAAAAATAACAATTTTTTTTTTGTTTCAATCCTAAATTAAATTATCTTTAATTGCTATACAAGATAACGACAACCGGCAGCCTTATTTACTCACAAAACCATTTTAAATACAACGAAAAAGAAGAAAAATTTCAAATTATTCCCAATGTTGAAAATTGGTCAACTTTGAGCGGCTCTACCTGGTAAACTATAATTTTCTGTGAAAACACAGTTGTATATTCTTGATCCCTGGCAAATTCTCTATTAGAAACATGTATTGGATTTACCGAACGCTTTCATGGTTTTTTTGATTTTTGCCATGCTTTAACGGCAGAGGCGCCACTGTGCGTCGGTTGTCAAATTAAAAGGTTTTTCAAAGTCTGGAAAAGCGAGGACATCACAGACGTGAACATCCTCTTCAAATCCTTGAAGGCTCGCAAAGCTGCACTATTGAGCGTTATAGGTACCTTTCTCGATGCATTAGCCTTAATTTGGGCATTTTCCCCACGCGTTAGATTCGTCAGTGGCTTGGCTATTTTTGCATAGTCGCAAATGAATTTTCGATAATAGGATGTCATTCCCAGGAAACTTTTGAAATCTTTCAAATTACATGGTGGCAAAATTTAATTCATCGCCTCGACCTTTTTTGGGTCAGGGCGAACACCTTCGGGTGTAATAATATACCCGAGGAATTCAACTTCAGTTTCGATGAAACACGTCTTCTCCAAGTTAACCCTTAGGTTAACCTCGTGCAATCTTGAAAATACTATTTCTATGTTTTGTAGATGGTCTTAGATGTCCTTTCCAAACACAATGATGTCGTCGATATACACATAGCAAATTTTGCCAATATATTGCTTGAGGACATCGTCGATCATTCGCTCGAAGATTGCCGGGGCGTTTTTCAACCCAAAGGGAAGCCGCAAAAATTCGTATTTCCCGTTCATCGTCGAGAACGCAGTTTTGGGGATGTCAGGTTCTTTCATGGGTATCTGGTGGAAAACAGTTGTCAGGTCAATAGTGGTATAGTATTTGGATTGGCCTAAGCTGCACAAAGTTGCATTTATGTCAGAAATTGGGTAGGTATCAGAGATCGTGACGGTATTCAATCTCTTGTAATCGATGACCATGCGGTATTGTTTCTCGCCATCAGGATTAGGTTTTTTTGGGACCACCCAGGTCGGGGAGTTGTAGGGGCTTTTTGATAGCCGGATAACACCTTCTTCAAGTAACTCGTTCACCTCTCTGTCGACTTCCTCTCTCATGCATGCAGGATAAGGATAACTTTTGCTATAAATTGGGTCGGATGTCGATGTCCTTATCTCCGCACGCACACTTGTATCTACCAATTCGTTTCCAATAATTGGTTGGAATAATTCGCCATATTTTTCAATTATTTCGCCTACCCTTCTTTTCGCTTCTAGGGCAAGGTCCTTAGGCATTGTATAATTTACTTCGCTGGATATTCGTGCCTTAAGAGGTACTTTATACTCCTCAATTTTTAAAATATTGTTCTTTCTCTCTACTACTGCTCCGTTATCCTTAAGGGTATCGTCGCCAATAATGCCATAAAATGTTTCAAGACGAGGAAGGATAAAGAACGTTATTTTGGAATTAATGCCTAAATATATCTGTAAAAAATTTCAATGTTATCTTTTCATTTATATCTACGCAACCCCCCGCTGATCTAACGCTAAATGATTTCTCCACAGGACAGCCCTGTTTGGCTACAGTTGACCTTATAAAATTCTTATTCGCCCCCGTATCGACCAGGAAGTCCAGCGTGCGGCCATCGGGAAGTTTGTACTCTATATGTGGTACGCTAGATGGCCGTTCGGTAAAAAATCCTCCTCCTCTGCAGTTGGGAGTCGTTCAGTTTCTGGTTCAGCTCCTGGTTCGGCTTCCTTTTCCACGTCGTTTGTGGTCACATGGTAAAGCCGCTGTTGCTTGCGCGGTAAGTTTTCAGAGCTGGCTCCACGTTTGAAGGGGTTTGGCCGGTTCATGTAATTTACGCGCCTACTTTGGATGGTGGTTGCGAAGAAGTTGGTTGGTCTAGCTTTGGGGGTCTCTGTAGAGTTGAGCTTCGTTTTTCGAAAGGGAATCTACGCTCCTGTTGTCCTTGGTGGGATTGGTGGTACCCTGGTGGCACCGAAACCATGCATGCGATCTGGTATCGCATTAATTGGCGCAACAACGCGATTGTTGGGGCGTGCGCTGTGGATCGTGTAGTTTCGGAAATTCGTGTTTTGAATTTCGAGGCAGGCGGAATATGCCTCAGGTAGGGTTTTGGGACGTTGTGTGAGGAGCATTTTAGCCAGCTCCCCGTTCAAACCGCGGATGAAAACATCCAACGCGCGGTTCGTGTAGGTATCTATGAGGACTCTTGCCGTCTCCGCAGAGTATGTCTCCGTTTTGATTTTATTTATAATCAACAAGCATTGGTGATTCACAGCAGCGTAAAATTCATCAAGCCGTGAATCTTTTTGGGTTAGTTGATGGAGTTCGTACTCCAAGGTGCGGATATCGCGTTTATCCGCGTAATGGAGTGATATGCACTCCTTAATTGCACACCAATTGGTGTCGAATATGTTGTATGATATCAGAGCAGCATCAGCTGCACCTCGTACCTTTTGACGAATGTGCTGTATATTGGTATATTGGTTTGTGTTTACAACTTTAAAGTCGGACAGGATGCTCTCAACAGAGTGCACCCATGAAATATTTTGGACGGGGTTGCCGTCAAAGGATTGCAGTTCCTTTACGCAATCAGGCAATCTTGAAATATCCTTAAGATCCGCCTCCGTTGCAGGAGCTCGCGGTTCTGCTTCCGGTACTACCGGTACAGATGGTTGGCTAGCTCCTTCTAAAAGGGCGAGCCGGGATCGCAGATTGTCTAAGGCAGATACTCGCCTATCGACGCTGTTCACCTGTTCTAGGAGTGCGTTAATCGCACCCGTTAAATTGGTGACGGTGACCTGTAAAGCCTCCATTGTCCTGCAAGAAAATAATAAGGGTTATTTTAGATATTCTACTTACGCCCCTATCACGTATAGGCTTAGCATTAGCTTCTTGTTTAGTAGTTGTTTGGCTATCTCTTTTCGCTGTGAAATAGAATTATGCTGACGATGCGTCTGGAACTAACCATGGCCTTTAATTTGGGTGTTAGGTTGCCGTGTGCCGTGAGAATGTAATTGTGTTGACTTAGCGGCACGTGTATTGGTCAGCCGTGGGAGCGTCGCAGCGAGCGCGACTCATGCGTGTTAACTTATATGCAGTGCTCATGAAAAAAAATTAATTATAATATAGAACCGTTGTTGGGTGAGTAAACGTGTCGATCTTATTGTATTGATTGGTGGCTAGGATGCCCAGTGTCAGCGGCTCTCCTGAGAGAACGAAGAGTTGCTTTGTTGGACGCATTAAGCAAGCAATGTAAAACATAAGCTAATTATGTAAACTTCATTGATGATACGGTATTTACAAAAACAAATTGAGTGATTATGTTCAATATATTGGAAGTGAGAGTATGCTACACAGGAGTTGGAACTCTTTATGTATTTTTTAAGGCCAGATTTGGGTGAAATGAAATAAAATAAAGCAAACAAAAAACCAACTGTATTATTAAATGGTAAATAATTAACAGAAAATGAAATAAAGGAAGTTAAAACAAAAGAAAGAAAAGCCAAGCAAGGAAAAGAAACGGAAATGTAAAATAAACTCAAGTAAAATAATAAAATATAAGAAAAGTAAGGGAAGCAATGTCAAAAAAGTACGGAAATAATAGTGAAGGAATGTATAAGCAAGAAATGAAACAATTAAATAGAAAACAATAAAATCAATTAAAAATATGGTCTCTAGGAAATACAATAAAACGAATATATATTCAAGGAAAAGAAAAACAGAGAAAGGAAGGGGAAAGAAAGGAATAGCAATAATTAAAAAAAAAAATTTTAAGTCTAGAACCATTCCTATATATTAAAAAACATTATATATTAAAAAATTTGCATTGATAACTGAAATTTGAGACACACAATGGATAGAGGCTTCGCCTGTGCCCATTCGTTCATATGTGCATATGCCGTTCTTACCGTAATATATTTCTTGTCTACTCTTTAATTTCTGCTTCACAGAACGTGCTCCTGGCCTAAATAGGTTTAACAAAAATGACGACAAAAAATGTGAATGAGGCATGGTCAGCGACCGCCCAGAGTACCAAAACCCGTTTGAAGTAAAATCGCGCCTGCTTGTATTCGCGAAATATCTCGCTTAACCCTTATGATGCTCAGTGAAAGGATGAATGTTACCATAAAAAGTTCTCAAAAAGGTTTTTTTTGTTTTCATTGGTATATACTGTTTCTATGATTGACGTTTATCTACAAGTAAGGGAATTTTGAAAAAAAAATTTAAAACTATGACTAAATTAAATAATTTATTCATATTTTAGACATTAACCACATTGCCCTGTATATGCTATGCAACTGCAATATGACTATATGATTCCTTAAGGATTTTTCACGCTGAGCTCGAATCCGTACTCAAAAATGTGCCACCATGTATAGTTTTAGAGAAAAGTGGATGTGAAATCCCGGAATAAGTATAATTTGAACTATCGTCCCGTGCTTGGAGTCCATAATCATATTTTGATTTTTAGCCCATTTAAAGAACAAGGTTTAGCCAATAATATTAGGCATACAAAAATATGATAACACGTCACAATTAATTTATACAATTTTTCAAAAGTGGCCGAAATCGAAAAATTCGTGTTTTTGCTCATTTTTGAATAATTGTATAAATTAACTGTGAAGTGCTAAAATTTTTTTTTAAGTCAGATAATATTGGCTGAACTTTGCTCTTTATAATAGCCAAAAATTAATTTATTACCACTTACCTTAAAATTAATATTTAGCTCACGCTAAATTATTTATAATTTTCATTAATTTCTTTAAAAAATTTAATATGTACGCAAAAAGTTTCACATACATTTCATGCAAATGATATTTATTGGTGTTTTGCATCGAAGTGAAGATGATGAGAAGATAATTCTATAACTGATTTTTTCAAATTTGACCGGTAAGTTTCAGTCTCTATCATATTTACTTTGAAGCGGTTCCTATAATTTTTTTAAACATTCTCTGTGGATTGCTTCACCTGCTTGCTATTTGTAGGATTGCTTCACTTGCTTTTAATTAATACACTGCGAAACGTGTGTCAGCAATACATGAATTTTTAGCGTTTCGCTTACTCCTACAGCAATAAAACTATTGCAAAGTTTCTCAAGCAGTTGCTCAAAATCAGGGCCTACTTTTCTTATTGAAAAGCATCTGCTTACAACTTTATCCATGATTTTGAAGCAATACACATAAGGCACCAATCTTATCTTCAATTCGATGCAAAACACCAATAAATATCATTTGCATGAAATGTACAGGGTGGCTGATGAATTTTGCTACATTAAGAAACTCAAATAATTTTTTTTTCAGTGTATGGAATTCATTTTTCCTTTCTTCATGTTAAAGCTCATTAAATTTTATTAAATATAGCTTAATTAGTTTTAAAAATAATGGAATTTAAATGCCCCCCTGCTCGTCGATGCATGTGCGGCATCTTACCAAAAAGTTGTTCATTACTGCTTGGAGAGTTGAGACAGGAATAGCCGCAATTGTTTCTCGAATGGATTGCCTTAGTTCATTCAAATTTGTTGGTTTTGCTTTGAAGACTTCCTGTTTGCAATAACCCCACAAGAAAAAGTCAGGTGCAGTAAGGTCAGGCGACCTGGGTGGCCAACGGAATGTGGAGTTTCTGGATATCAGCTTATTGGGAAATTTTCGTCGCAATTCTGTCATAACAGGTTGGGCTATATGAGGAGCTGCACCATCTTGCTGAAACCACACAGAGTTGAAAGAAATTCTCATTCGGCGTAATTCTGGATAGAAAAACTCTCTCAACATGCTCAAGTAACGGTCTCCAGTAACCGTAACGGTGTGACCGTTTTCTTCGAAGAAGTAGGGCCCGACAATGCAGCGTGATGAAACTGCACACCACACTGTGACACGAAGTGGATGCAATTCCGTCTCATGGAGTATCTGTGGGTTGGAAGCACTCCATATTCGACAATTTTGTTTGTTTATGTTGCCGTTTAAATCGAAATGGGCCTCGTCAGACATGAAAAGACAGTTCAACATGTTTCCATCCTCTTCCACCATTTGAAGCATCTTCTGGCAAAATTCCAAGCGAATCGGCAAGTCTGCAGCGTTCAGTTTGTTGGCCATTTGAATTTTATATGGGAATAAGTCCAAATCTTTGTGCATAATTGACTGTAATGACTGTCTGCTTACACCCATTTGAGCAGATAAGCTTCTTGTCGAAACACGTGGATTGTTTTGTATGGCAGCAGCTACAGCAGCGATTGTTTCCTCCGTTCGAACTGAAGGGTTTCGATGGTAAGGTCTTCTGTTGACTGTCCCATGCTCGGCAAAATTGTTTACAAGTCTTATTATGGTCCATCTGCTCGGAGGATTGCCGCCAAACGTGCGCCTATACTCTCTTTGAACCGAAACTACGGACTCCAGTGCGTGATAGCGGCGGACAATCCAAATTCTTGTTTCAGTGTCCCAGTTATCCATTTTTGTTAAATGTAAAAGTCAATCTGCAAAATAAAAAAAAAAATTACCAGATTCATTAAATAGAAAAAAAGTTATTTAATTTTTTTTTGGTAGCGGCTTTCATTAGCCACCCTGTATATGAAACTTTTTGCGTACATATTTAATTTTTTAAAGAAATGAATGAAAATTATAAATAATTTAGCATGAGCTAAATATTAATTTTAAGATAAGTGGTAATAACTTCATTTTTGGCTATTATAAAGAGCAATGTTCAGACAATATTATCTGAACTAAAAAAAAAATTTAGCACTTCACAGTTAATTTATACAATTATTCAAAAATGAGCAAAAACACGAATTTTTCGATTTCGGCCACTTTTGAAAAATTGTATAAATTAATTGTGACGTGTTATCATGTTGTTGTTGTTAACAGTGGACGTGTTATCATATTTTTGTATGCCTAATATTGGCTAAGCCTTGTTCTTCAAATGGGCAAAAAACACGTGACGATAGTTTAAATTATACCTATCCTGGGATTTCACATCCACTTTTCTCTAAAATTATATATGGTGGCACATTTTTGAGTACGGATTTGAGCTCAGCGTGAAAAATCTTCAAGGAAGCATATATTTTTATCGCAGTTGCATAACATATACAATGTGATTAATGTATAAAATATGAATAAATATTTTAACTAATCATAGTTTTAAATTTTTTTTTCAAAATTCCCATACTTATAGATAAACGTCAGTCATAGAAACAGTATACGAGTATACCAATAAATTCAAAAAAACTCTTTTTGAGAACTTTTTATGTTAACAATCATCCTTTCACTGAGCATCATAAGGGTTAAAGCGAGATATTTCGTGAAAACGAGCAGGCGCGATTTTACTTGAAACGGATTTTGGTACTCTGGACGTTCGCTGACCATAACTCATTCACACTTTTTGTCGTCATTTTTGTTAAACCTATTCAGACCAGGAGAACGCTGTGGATGCCCAGTGAAAGGACGACTTTTATAATAAAAAGTTTTTAAAAAGAGGTTTTTTGGTTTCATTGGTATATACTGTTTCTATTACTGGCGTTTGAAAAAATATTTTAAAACTATAACTAAATTAAATAATTTATTCATATTTCAGACATTAATCACACTGCCCTATATATGTTATGCAACTAAAACAAAACTATATGCTTCCTTAAAGAAATTGGTATAATTTGAACTATCGCCCCATGCTTACGGTCCATAATCATAATTTGATTTTTAGCTCATTTAAAGAACTAGCTTTAGCCAATATTATCAGCTATACGAAAATATTATAACAAGTCACAATTAATTTATCCAATTTTTTAAAAGTGGTCAAAATCAAAAAATTTGTGTCTTTGCTCATTTTTGAAAAATTGTATAAATTAAATGTGAAATGTTACAATAGTTTTTTATATCAAGTATACATACTGGCTGAACATTTCTCTTTATACAAGCCAAAAATGAAGTTATTACCACTTACCTAAAAAATAATATTTATGCCAAACACTGGCTACCAAATCAGGTCATTCAAAATTATTTTAATATTTTCATTCATTTCTATTAAAAATTAGATGTGTATGCAAAAAGTTTTATATACATTTCATGCAAATGATATTCATTGGTGTTCTGCATCGAGTTGAAGATGATGAGAAGAAAGTTCTATAACTTCTTTTTTCAAATTTGACTGGTTAGTTTCACTTTCCATCATATTTACTTTGTAGCGGTTTCAGTACTAATAATAATAATTTTTTTATCCACATGGTTCTCACACATATATACAAATGACCGATTTCACGCACGACTCAAAGTTTATAATATATGTATAATCTATAATCTCCGGATGTTTCGATAATCAGCGGATCAAAAAAAAATTCGAGCGTCTGACTCGTGTGGGCGAAACGAGTTAATTTATATTTTCAGTGATAATACAGGCTTAGTAATAATCGACAACAATTGATACTTATGATGAACATAGCTTATACCTAGGTTACACTCAATATGGCTTATACCTAGGTTACACTTAAAGCTTATACTGAGGTTACACTTAAAGCTTATACTGAGGTTACACTTAAAGCTTATACTGAGGTTACACTTAAGAGTTTATAGCTCGGCCGACCTGACATTTAATAGACCTCGATTATACCTTAATTCGACATCAAACTTATATTTACAATTGTAATTGATACCCTACTTTCCGGTGACGTTACTGCAGCTGGCTTAATAAGCCACTTTCTCATTATATTTGCTAATATTACACCATCATAAGGCAAGGCACCTGCGTAAGTTGACAGGTTTCAATATCTCGTATTACGTATCTGTCATGTCCTAAGGCCTTATGCACAATATCGGGCCCCTTGTAATGTCGGACAAACTTCTTATTCGTCCTAACTGTGGTGTCCACATTCCGTGTAACTACGAAATCGCCAACATCATACGTCTTTGCGTCTGCACAATTTTTGAGAAAATATGTCAAATCATAAGCCTGTATTTTTTCTATTTCTTTTGTTGCCTCTTCCCTAAGATTTTCAAGTTCACGTGTGGTTTCATTTTTATTTGCAAAGTATTCAGTAAATTCGTCAATAATTATACCGTTTTGATCAATTCCAAAGAGAAGTTGGCTTGGCGTTTTGCTAGTGGTACCAAGCACAGAATTAATAATGGCGTACTCCACCTTCGTTAATTTACCACACCAATCAGAGTGATCAACAGGATTCGCTAGCATGGCTTTCAAAGTCCTATTTACACGCTTCACCTGTCCATTTGCTTGCGGTGAGGCTGTTGCCACGATTTTTCGTCATCCCTTGTCAAATTTGGTTTTGAGACAAACCGGTTTCGGCGTTGTGAGAACGAAAATTGACACTGATGATGGCACAACGCCGAAACCGGGTTGTCACAAAACCAAATTTGACAAGGGATGACGAAAAATCGTTCCAATATACATCAATCATTCACCCTGTCGGAAAAACAACAAAACAAAATAAAGCTGTTGCCACCTTAACATGAGTGATATTTTTCTTCAACATGAAATTTTGAAACTCTAAAGAACTAAAACAAGTACCTCGGTCACTAACAATACGGGTCGGTCAGCTATAATAAGAGGAATATTTTCAAGAGCACATATTACTTCACGAGTACTGGTGGAGTTTGTTATCCAACAAGTTTTACGAATTTCGTAAACGCATCGACAACAACCAAAATATGCTTTCTTTTAGACTTCAAGGATGGTAAAGGGCCAAAGTGTTCAACATGAATTGTGTGAAATAGTACAGGGTTCTTTGGAATACTGTATAAATTTCTTTTGTTTTGCACGTATTTCTAATAAATTTTTCCACCTTTTTCTTCAAAGAAGGAAACCAATAATATCCTTTAATATTTTTATAAGTTTTGTCTAGCGCCTGATGACCTACCTTCTCATGCATCAACCTAATAACGTTATCTTTCATTTCATTTGGGACAGACCTTCGCGCAAGTCAAACCCCTCAAATTCTTCTAGTTCTATACGAGATCGTATAGATTTTATGCTGTCGTCTCGCTGTTGTGCAAATTGAATCATAAATTCTACTCCATCAACGTCAATGGAGGCAAGGTGACAGCGGCTAAGTGCATCAACGTGCCCATAGATGACCCTTTCTGAATATAGCGTGCTAGCAATATAGGAGTATAACATATATGGATTTAAAGGACTTATCTCATCATATAAATCTGCCAAACCAATGTGCTAAAAAAGCTTACATACTTGATATTGTTCGCACATTTTCGAGCAACCCGGGTATATGAGCAACGAGTACTCTCACCTGGTCATTGCTCAATACTCGAAAATTTTCGAGCTAGAACTATGCTTCCGAGCTTTTTTTTGAGTATTTTGAGCAATGTTTTTCTTATTTATTATTTTGATTACTTTGTCGGCGCTTTTTTTTAGGTTTCACAGTTTTTTGATAAACAGTACCAACTTTGCTGAAAAACAAAATAAATGCATTCAATGAGCAGTTACCTAAATTCACAAAGGTCGTAACCATCCTCAAAGGTGCGGAATAGTGGATGTTACGATGCACTTGTAATCAATGGTTCCAATGGAAGAACAAGTAGCATAGGTCCTAGGAAACAGGAAGCGAATCCAGGTTCCCGAAAGTTCAGCCCAAACCGACAATGCTTTGCAATATTGCATTTGAAAATACTATAAGAGCCAATGCCACTTACATTTTTCTATATCGAATTCATCTTTAGCACACTTTACTTTTCAGCATAACGCCACATCCAACTTTTTTGGCGATACATTGTGTCATAGAGTTTATTTGTAGAAAAAATGTTCAATTGTTTACTGTCTAAGCTTTATGGAGGGCGAGTCGTTTTTTTAAGTTAATGTTTGTATATTATTTTATTATTTGTTCAGAGAGTGGAACGGGGGGTGCGGAACACATGTTGCATAGGGACAACCTTTGAGTAATATTAAATTATTATTATTTTATTCAAATTATTTGTTCTATGTAGAAGCGGGGCACCTTTACACCTTGTATGTATTAATTGGGGGCGAGCACTATTGGCTCTGAGGCATTGCGCGGGATTGGCTTCCTCATTTTCGCTGTGAAAAACCCCGATTTGGGATTGCAAAATATAAACTATATATCTGGAATATTTTATAAGCTGATTGCGAATTGCATGCAATGCAAATGAAATAAACGAAAGAAATGACTACAACGTATACCGCTTAAACAGTTTACAAATAAATTTTAATAATTTTTTTGGCAGCTCGATACCCGGGCATCTAGAGCTCTAGTACATGCATATATCCATATGTACGAGTATACTCGTACATATAGTAGCACTAAAGTAGAATTTAAAGCAGATCTTAAATTTTATTACAAAAATAGTAACTATTATTTTTTTGCTTCAATTTATCAGGTAAAACTCAAAGATATTTTATCTCCATTCTTAAAAAAAATTTATTTTACCAAATCGTATTGATTTTCAAAAGAACGCTCGCGATCGCCAGAAATCGCGACAGATCTTGAATGCTTGCAACGAACGATCGATGCCTAAAAATATAATCGACTACGCACCATTGCTGTTGCTTGAGGGAGATTGTACATGCATTCGGGAAAAATGTAGCTTACTTGCGAAAAATTCCAAGCACTCAATTTTATGCAGTCATAAGTTGTTTGAGAGATCGCATTTTAAGCGTTTACCGCACCCTGTATAACACCCTGTGTAGTACCGCTGGGTATAAAAAGTATCAAAACCATTTATATATTATCACATTTATTTTTAGACATTAAACATAGATAATCTAATTAAGAAATTTTTTGGGAGGAAAACACAAAATTTAAGTTGTAGTTTATTTTATTTAATCCCCGAAAAATTAGTTTTTTTTTTTTTTGAAAGTTAACGCAATTAAAAGTTCTCGAAGCTAACTAACAAATTTAAGCAAAGTATAGGCTAATTGCTTTCTGCATTTACTAAAAGTCAGCGTAATAAAATGTATACGTTTTATTATCGAATAAATTTCTTCTGCTTGACTTTGTAGTTAGCTCAAAGTCAGCGTAAAAAAAATTAGACAAAAGTAAAAAATTTAGTTTTCAACTGGTTGACTGCCTAGAAGTATGATTACCTAGAAGTAGAAAAATGGAAACAAGGTCAAACAAATTATTCCCAACGGTTTGATTTCGGCATAACTTTAGGGCTATCTATAATCCAACGTGTATAGATGGACTACCAAAGACTCGACTGGGTAGATTCAAAACAAGTACTTAAAATGAAACTGTTATAGTAGTCACATATATGCTATAAAAAAAATAAATTAAAATTCTTATTTTGTGCATTCAACTTTCATGAATTTCCATAAATACGGGTGGCAATACTTTCTCTGATCATTACAGCTTCGCAATAAGGTGTGGTATCGTTTGATGTGAATGCAGATTTGACCGATTCATTTATATAGATATCGTCCAAAATATGGGATACTTTTGTTGCTTATGATGTTTTCAGCATTTTGATTTAAGCCCGTGGCCCTGTACAATTTTATCCCTATACTCCACAATGACGTCTACTGACTCGCGGTAAATGAATACACTGCAGCTTAGTTGCAGGAAGCCTTCTGTGCACCCCTGTAAAACATGCAATTTTTTCTGATTGTTACGGCTCTCACTCTGTCAGGTTTTTTTTTTTGTTCCCTTAAAAATACCTTGTTGTGATTGAACAGCACCCCACTATCTACAAAATCAACTATTTTGCAGAACTCCAGAGAGATAAAATTTGAGACGGTAGCACGAGGGTAACGTTTTTTATTATAAAGAAGATGCCATTAGTGTCATAACTATGTTGGCTATCTAACATCAGGGCCCAATCCCAGAACCAAAAATCATTAGCGGTAATAGCATTGCCCGGAATGTTTAGTGACACTGTCGTATTTATGGTTTATTTACGGCCTTGAATCCGGATAGTCATCTAAAAACGTCAGCATGTCCATGTATTTCTATCTCTTCGAACTCTTTGTTGTACTACTTCTTATATGTGTCTCGTAGACCTTTCCATTTTTTGCGAACCGTTTCTCCTAATAAAAATTGTGTTAATATCCATATTAATGCAAAACGTGTACTTACCAAAATTCAAACTGGCCGATAGATTCCCAAATTATTTGTTTTTTGTTTTTACATTTTTTAGTTGCAGGATGCAAGGTTATATAGGCAGTCATTCTGCCTGCCCTACTCAATAATAACCTCGGTAACATCCATACCGATTTGTAAATATTAATATTTTTTAACAAATTATTTGTAATGTAATATTCACAATTTTGTAAAATTAAAAAAAAAAATTGTCAGTTGATTTTGTTTGGCTTTACATTTAGACTGGCCATATGAAAGAAAAGACGAAACAAGACAACGAAAATGAAAATACTATATATATAGAACTAAGTAACGATATTGCTTCACTTTATTTTAAAACAGGGCTTTGCAAATATATTGTGGCGATTATTCTCAGGCATGTACCATCCCTAACTCAATAACACTCCCACCACTAGTTAAACACAACAGAGATAACGATGGCTACGCTTATGCATGCAAGCATGTACAAAGCAAGAGGAAGAGAGATCGCACGAGTGTTTGCGAATACGATGCAAAGAGGAGATGCCAATAAAAAACACCCATCCTTCGAGAACACGAAGAGCGAATAACCAAGAAAGTTCTCGGTGCGTAGGCAAGTACCCTGTCAGACTATATAAAGCAGAAACCAAGCAAGGCAGGTTGATCAGTTTATTTTCAAGCGTTCAATAGTGAACTACTGCGAAGTTACTAAACTCTTAAATTTGTATTGCGTGTATTACTAGTAAATAAAACTAGCTATTAGTTACATTATCTGCGCGTGTGTTTATTCGACTGTATAGGGATCGAACCTAGGATTGATAATCAAGGAATCATCGAATTCGTCACAATATGTTTATAGTAATATCCTGAGATTTGTGTGCATGTACACATAAAATATTAAAAAATTTAAATTTTTTTTTTAATTTTGACTTAAAAAAAAATTCGGTCACCTTTGGCATAATCGGCGGTCACCTCCCGGCGGCGACGATAGAAATATATCTATCGTCACAGAATGCCGTCGGGCGAATATTCGGCTTGATTTTGAATGTGTTCAATTTCATGTATTTACAGGGTTTATATTTTGACAAGGCTTGTTCGCAGCGTTTTCGTATTGTGTTTAAAGCTTTATGCGGAAACATAAGAAATAAACAAAACAAGCCTCCGCCTTTGAAACACTCGGCTGGGCGGGTAATCCGTTCGGCTTATTACTTATTATTATTTTTCCATTTTCCTGAAACCATGCATCTATTTTTAAAACAAGGCTTTAATATCTATTTATTGATCATTTTTTTCAAAAGACCGAATTTTCGCTCGTATCGGCCCCTTTTAAACTAAGCCTATTTTCCTTTAAATTGTTTTTAGAAGCATATTTATGTTCATTTATAATATTCTTGTTTCTTTTAAGTCCTGGAATACGGTTACATACAAAACTGTTTTCTTCAAAATTACGCTCGCATATGTCTTCCCTTTTTGTTCAATTAAGTTCCATTACAATGATTTTATTAATTTTTTGCAGTGCTTCAATATTTAAAAAAAAAATGTCATTGTCCATTTGTTAGTGTAAATTTTTATTTCATACAGAAGCGCCTTAGCTTCATACCGAAGTGCTTTCACTTTGTCCTTTCATATGAAACTCAGGCACTTTCATATGAATTGTGTTTATATGCTAGCGCATATGGGAGTGCTATAAAATTTTTTTTTGTATTCAAAGTGTAATTTTGTATCTGTGCCTATATTTGAGGGAAAACCAAAAGTGTTTCAAGGGTATATGGATATGGAGCCCTGATTATAACATTGTAAAGTCAAGAAAAAGACATATTTGTTTTAAATATTTTTACTTTTGATTTAATAATGGTTTTTGATAATTTAAATAACAAACGTGTTAAAGCTAAAAATATTAATTTTGTCTTGTTTCCTCCTTAATTAATGCTTTGAGTAAAGCCATTTCTCAAAAAAAAAATAATACATTTTGTGCGAGAAAGTAGCGTATTATACAGTTAAATTTGTGACGCTATCATGTGCGAAGCAGAAAAGAAAATATAATAAAATTTAACTAATGTGAATATTGATTAAAACTTTTACTTAAACAGTAACTTAAATTGTAATTATTTAAAGCACTACTGCCAATCGAAATCAAAGTTTTGCAAAAGAAAAGATTTATGGGAATCCTTAAATCTCTGTATGTTAACAGCACTTCTTATTTGTTCCGGACGTTTATTGAAAATTTGTATACCATCGTTTTTAATTGATCTCGAGCTTCTTTCTGTTCTAAAGAGTTTGGTCTTCATATCAACTTTAGTTCGAAGGTTATAATTCGAATTTTCTGTCGAGTTGATATCTAAATTGTGTTTGATTAATCTATTCTTTATTTTATAAACAGTGATTAGAGTTTGAAATATACAATTCTGATTTAGACTGCAGGTACTCGTATATAAGCTTTCGGAAGCAGTAGAAATTTTTTTTATAATTTTGTTCTGAATTCTTTGTAATTCGTTAATTCTTTGGGCTGTACAGCGATTCCAAATTGCAGGTAATTTATTTGGGACATAAACAAAGCCTCCTATAGCAGCCATAGCTTGTTTTTATCTCTATAAATGGCAAAACTGAGAGGTACTCGTATAAACTTTAATTTTATGTTCTTAATGTGTTCATTCCAGTTAAGGTTGGGGTCTAATGAAACAATACCTGGAAAGTCTTCCAAGTTCGGTGTTGGCCTAAAGTTATTAAATATCATAAAACTGGTTTTGTTTAGGTCTATTTTCAATAGGTTCTTATTCAGCCAGTGGTAAATTGTACAAAGGTCGGTCTTTATGGTTGATATGAGCTCCTCAACTGTATCAGCAGAATACATAAAAAGTTCATCATCCGCATAGAATTGTGGAGTTTCTTTTAAGTCCAGTTTCAATATATTATTAATGTAAATTAAAACAAGTAAGGAAGTAGTGATCTATTATGTCATCCCAATTTACGCAGGTCTATTTTAATACTTTCAGTTCGTATTTGCGTTCAAATAGACAGATAGACGTATCGAGAGACGGACATGCCTACATCGACTCAGCTCATGCTTCTGATCACTTCAGTATACTTTTTGATGGGACTATCTCTTTTTCTTCTCATAAGTACAAACATTTCATGTTCATGAAAGGTATGAAAATCAAAAAAGATATACAACTTCGCTTTTGCAGTGGGGTATTAACTACTTGCCCGGATATTTTACTTTTCATCCTGAACGTTTTGATACACAATAATAAATATATATCTCGATTCGTTTATGCCGAATAAAGTAATAAATAATAAAATAAATATAAGTTGTGTAACAAAAATAGATATAAAAAGGGTGTCTTTCATAGGCGACAAAGAACTAAACCGATCTTTATGAAGTTTTCACAATATATACTTGGGTTCACTGGGTACAGCATAGACAATATATAGTTTTGGAAAAGTAGGCGGAGCCACGCCCCCAGGCTATATAAAGTTTAAATTCGTTATAACTCCGAACTTTTTTGGTCTAAATTAATGAAATTTGGATATATGTGTCACTTAGTCAATATCTACATAAATTTTTAAAAGTGGGCGGTGCCACGCCCACATATTTTGTGTTTTGTTTTGCCCTTGAACTTTCACGATAGGTTCAGGAGTTCGTTGGGCACGACACAGTCTGTATATGGTTTTTGGAAAAGCCCCCAGGTTATATAAAGCTGCAGTTGGTAGAGTTAAGAGTTTATTTGGTTGAAGTTAACGACATTTTATATATACTCGTAGATGTGTTCTACGTATCAAAACGTCAAAACAACGTCTACCGGGTTTGCTAGTATATTAAAAAATGGTGAAAGCAAACAACGAATTTCAGCATTCTTTTGTAAAACTGAGAGACTAGTTTGCGTTCAAATAGACGACGGACAGACAGACAGACGGACGGAAAGACGGGCATGGCTAAATCGACTCCGCTCATCGTGCCGATCATTTTAGTGAACTTTTCTCTTTTTGTTCTCATACTTACATACATTTAATGTTTATGAAAGGTATGAAAATCAAAAAAGATATATAATATTGCAGTGGGCTATTAACTACGTGCCTGAATATTTTGCTTGTGTGTTTCCCGATTTGGCTAATTTTTGGCGGGAGTACAATACATACTACTGAGAAGCAGCTGACTAAGTTTCTTTGAAATATCAAGATTGACTTATAAGCGATTGCCTTTGAAAATAGCAGAAATTTTATGCTGAAAAGTGAGCGGCGCCACGCCTATTTCTTCAAATTTGACAAAATTTTTTTGCGGCCGAGTTTTTCTTAAATGTCTTATTATGTGTGCAAAATCTGATTTTACAAAAAAAATTTTCAGAACTATGTTAAAAAACTGGGCGTGGACGACATTAACATATATCACCAAATTTCGTTTCGACAAATCAATTTTTGGCGGAGTTATGGCATAAAAAGTTTTGTGGATTAGTCCACTATAAAAGTGGCGGGGCCACGCCCATTTTCGAAAATTTTACGTTTTTGGATTTTTTTTTTTTTGGAAATTTTAAAAGTGAAATATAAATGATGTAAAGCTATTTTACGCAAAGTTATTAATATACGAGGTGTGTTCAAAAAGTATCACGAATTTTGTGTTTTTTCAAAAATTATTTATTTATTCATGAATATCTATTTTGTCCCCTTCAAAGTAATCCCCATGAGATATTATACACTTGTGCCAACGGTTTTTCCAATCTTCGAAGCACTTCAAAAAATCATTTTTTTGTATCTTGTTCAGCTCCTCCTTCGATGCCGTCTTTATCTCGTCAAGAGAAGCGTAACGTCGTCCTTTCATGGGCCTCTTCAGTTTAGGGAACAAGAAAAAGTCACAGGGGGCCAGATCTGGGGAATACGGTGGCTGCGGCATCATTAGTGTGTGGTTTTTTACCAAAAAGTCGCGCACAAGCAACGATGCGTGAGCAGGGACGTTATCGTGCTGCAAAAGCCAATTTTTGTTCTTCCACAAATCCGGGCGTTTCTGGCGGATTGCTTCGCGCAAATTGCGCATAACTTGCAGGTAATATTCCTTATTGACCGTTCTTCGCTGTGGCAAGAACTCATGATGCACCACGCCCCTGCAATCGAAAAAAACTGTCAGCAAAACTTTCACATTCGACCGAACTTGGCGCGCTTTTTTCGGTCTTGGTTCGTGCGGCAGCTTCCATTGAGATGATTGAGCTTTGGTTTCCACGTCATAACCATAAACCCACGATTCGTCACCAGTTATGACCCTCTGGAGCAAATTTGGGTCGTCGCGGACAGAGTTTAACATCTCATTAGCAATGTTCATGCGATGCTGTTTTTGGTCACAATTGAGCAATTTTGGTAAAAAAATAGGTAAAAATCGAAGACGATCCAAAACACGTGCAAGCAAAGCAGCTGTCAACAATTAACTGAACATTCAAAATGGCCGAGCTTGTCGGCATAAGTGAGAGACATGAGTACCAACATAACGCCACAAAAAATTCGAAATTCGAATATACGTAACCAGCGAAAATTCAAAATTCGCGATACTTTTTGAACACACCTCGTATCTACGATCCTCTTCAAAATCTTTCATATAAAAGTGGGCCTAGACCTGAACCGATCCCGCCCATTTTTTTCTGGAACATTCCTTGCATACCCGGAAACCTGCGTGCTGAATTTCGTTTTGATATCTTGAACGGTTTTTGATTTATGATTAATATTATTTCTAAATTTGAGTTAATAAAAAGTGGGCGGTGCCACTCCCATTTTCAAAAATTTCTTGAAAATTTTATTTTATGCCTCAATCTCAATGTAGTCATCTAATTTTATCCTTATACGTATGTACTGAGTAATCACTTTTTTTGTGTTTTCGAAAATATTCTATTTATAAAAAGTGGGCGTGGCTATCATCCGATTTCGCCCATTTTAAATAGCGCTCGGAGATGAGGGCCAAGGAACCCGCATACCAAATTTCACTAAGATATCTCAAAACTTACTCTAGTTATCGTGTTCACAGACGGACGGACGGGCGGACATGGTTTAATCAATTTCTCTTTTCGTCCTAAACATTTTGATATGTATAAGTCAATATCTATCTCGATCCGTTTATGCCGTTACGTACTGCCGTTAGGCGACTAAAGTTAATATACCTTGTGTGCATAGCACTACTAGGTATAAAAAATGTTGCCACTAGTTTCGATCCCTGTGGCACTCCTGATCTCATCTTTAGTACACAACTTTTTTCTCCTTTTATTTGCACATATTGTTCTCTATTTAGCAGACAGCTTTTAAAGAGTTTTAAGAGCTGGTCCTGTATACCTAATTCAGCAAGTTTTCTAATCATAATTTCTAAGTTCACAGAGTCATATGCCTTCGACATGTCTATTGCAAGGACTGCTACGTATTTCTTCTGATCTAGATTATCATAAATGAGTTCCATACAGGACAGCCACGCTGCTAGTGTATTAGAATTTTCGACAAACCCGTACTGATTATGATGTACAATTTTGTTTTCTTTTAAGAAAAATTTTAGACGATTGAGAATTATGTTTTCGAAAATTTTGTCAATTGAACCTTATTTGGTTATAGGACGATAGTTCGAGCAGATTTCTTTACTTCCCCTTTTATGAATTTGTGCCACACATCCAATTTTCAATTCGTGTGGGTATTGCCCGTCTTGGAAACATTTATTGACAAAATCTTTAGAGGTTCTACTAAGAACTCTTTATATTTCTTAACGAAACGTCCCGATATACCATCTGGTCCGTTTGCAGATCTGTCGTTTAAATTGTTTTTGCATCGTGACGCTACAGGGCATCATAGCTTAGTTGTTAGAGCACTCTAACAGCGGCTTTGGTGCAGACACTTGGGTTCGTATCCCAGTGTCCGAGAAGGGGTCTGATGCGAAGTTGGGCACATTTCGAAATATGGCATCCCATACCATCGCTGTGCATATCGTTGTAATTTTTTCTCTAATATCAATTACCAAACAAACATAAAAATTCGAGCACTGCTCCAACAACAATCACCAATTGTTTATTGTTATTTCAATTTCAAATGTATCACATTCGTCTACCCTAAACGATTGTATTATTTCGCACAGGGGCTGATCGAGATACTCCACAGGATCTGGGATATTCACTATTTTTGTAAAATATTCGTTGAAGGAGTTTGTGATTTCAACTGGGTTGGTTATTGTTTGATTTGTGAAGTTATTTTGGCTAATCTCGTTTGAAAATTCAACTCTTTTTCCATATATCAGGTCCTTTAAAAGATACCATATTTTATTGCTGGAGTTGATGCTTTCCTCAATTCGGTTGCTGTAATATAGTTTTTTTAAGTAAGTTCCTAGCCATCTTTTTAAATTTTTTAAAATCTGCTTCCAGAGTTGCATTATCGTTACATTTTGTTTTCAATCTATAAAATTTGTTTCTTTTTTTGTATAAGCTCTAAAAGGTCAGTATCCATCCATGGCTGGATGAAATTCCTTTTTTATTTGGTGATATTTTTTGGACACTTTTTGATGTTTTCACATAGTGAGGAACGGAAGGTACTAAATGTTGGCTTCTGTAGTATTTGGTTCCTTCTTTTTCGAAAAAGTAATAATCTACTACTTCAATAATGTCATTTCTTTTATTTGCAACGAGCTTAGTTTTAAGGCTCACTGCCAGCGAGATTAACCTATGATCGGATATTGGGTTGTGTGTTACTGCTAGAGTATAATCTCAGTTCAACTTATCAGTTATAATATGATCGGTAATGGTAACTGTATTATTTCCATTTCTAGTGTACATTTCTTCACTCAATTTATTCCAACAATAATATCCAGATCCATATACTGCTAGCAGATAATCTGTTGTATCATTATTGTTGAAATCTCCTACATTAATCGAGTTTTTATATTTCAGAACTTCCCTTTCTAGAGCGATTATGAATGAACCAACTTCGGAAGAACATTTTTTATATACGCATGTTACATAAATCCCTATTTTTAACAACTTAACTGTCATGAGTTATGTATATCAAATCAAATACCTACATTGTTGGGCAAAACATTCATTTATTCATTTATCGATTGTAGTTTTTAATAATAACCACACTTTATTTATTCATCTTTTTAAGCCAAATAAGCCGGATCAAATTAAGGCATAATTTCCAAAAAGGAGCACACACATTTCAAAGTGTAGGTCATTTTTTGAAAAACTGTACTGCTAGTGATAACTAGAAAATATATTTTTATATGAGTTTTGTAAAAAGTATTCTATGAAAAGAAATCTTGGGACGTATGTGTACCAACCGGGTTTTATAGTACCAGCAGTACGTTGTGCAATACATGTCATACAGGGTGGCGCAAAAATAATCCTCCTATCAGAAAATGCTATAAATTTTGCGATTGGCCCCTAAAGTCAGTTCTGTTTTGACATTTGCGTAGTAAACACATGCGAAATACACGTTAATAAACAATGTTACGCTACACTGCTCCAGAACGCGGAATATTGCTGACTATTTATTTGACCAATAATCGGTCGGGGCCAAACGGTTACTGTGAATGGTGAGCGCTACAGAGCAATGATCAACGAGTTCTTTTTGCCGCAACTTGATGAATTGGGATTGGAAAACATGTGGTTCCAACAAGACGGTGCAACAGCACACACTGCACGTGCCACAACCGATATGCTGAACATCGGAAGCTTACTTTTGCGCCACCTTGTACATATAGAAAATCCAAACATACATACATATGTA
Source organism: Merzomyia westermanni (assembly GCA_949987695.1). NCBI lineage: Eukaryota > Metazoa > Arthropoda > Insecta > Diptera > Tephritidae > Merzomyia > Merzomyia westermanni. The sequence continues at coordinate 79,622,511 of OX465289.1, forward strand.
TGCATATGTGTATGCTTATGCGTCACCACGCTAGAAAATGCTGTGGTGAAAATGGAAATAATAAATGCTAATATCTCATAAACAAATGAACTAATTTAAATTTTTATATTTCTGTGCAAACTTACTCATCGAAAGATTTCATTTGATATATATTTCATTTATCTACGTATTGTAGTTAAGGCTAGCTAAGCGCCTGGTCTAGAAATAATACTATAGATTAACTAAGAATTATTATCAACTGGTCTTGAGCTCGTTAAACTTACAAAAATATAATAAAAATTATATTTAATCAACAAAAAAAAAATAATAAACTTTCCGTGATCCTGGGTTCGAAGCTGAGTCGCACACGTTGTTCTCGAGACGCTAACCACCCGCGATATTACCATATGTATACAAGCGCTGTGAAATGCTGTACATAAGATGATGCAAGTTTGTTTTCACCTCATATCTTACAGAATATCGAAATCATCTGAAGCCAAACAAATCTCTAATTTAGTGACTTGAGATGAGACAGACTTACATAATTCAATTATTAATACCAAATAAACTTTTGTTAAGTTTGTGTGTTTTGTACACTTTTGGGAAAAATATGTACCTTTCGAATAACGTTTGTGTTTTTACATAATGTTAGTGTTTTTACATAGCTTTTAAGCTTTGTTTGATTTGTATGCATCTAAAATCTCCAAAAAGTTAAAAATTGAGTTTGGGAAAAAGCCCTGAAAAAGTCGTAGTGAAAGGTTTAAATAAAATCAACTATACTTATACAGGGTGTTTTTTTACAGGTTTGTTTTTCGAATAGAGATAAAACTGGCATTTTGTGGTCAAATCTGGCAACTCTAATGTCATTTATGTTCAGTTTGGTTTGCCATTTTATCATGAACAGGTTGACAAAAGAACAACGCTTGCAAATCGTGCATATTTATTTCGAAAATAATGGTTCAGTTCGCGAAGTTTACCGTGAGCTCCGTCCATTTTATGGTCGACATAATCGTCCATCAGAGCAATTAATTCGGTTAACCATGGATCGTTTTCGCACTACGTTTACTCTATGTGATAATACGCATCCGCAGAGACGTCGAACAGTGCGCACCGAAGAAACAATTGCCGCTGTAGAGCAAAGTGTTGAAGAGGACCCGAATGAATCGATTCGCCACCGTGCACAGCAATTGGAGCTTTGTCCATCAACTTTATGGAAGATTTTGCGCAAAGATCTTGGCTTGCGACCTTACAAGATCCAGCTTGTGCAAGAATTAAAGCCGCGAGACCATGCAATGCGTCGTGATTTTGGTGTATGGGCCGAAAATGAGATTGATTTCGATGCTGATTTTCATCGCAAAATTTTGTTCAGTGATGAGGCTCATTTTTGGTTGAATGGCTACGTCAACAAGCAAAATTGCCGCATTTGGAGTGAAGAGAATCCACATGAGACCCTTGAAACGCCATTACATCCACAAAAACTGACTGTTTGGTGTGCTCTATGGGCTGGTGGAGTCATTGGGCCATACTTCTTCCGCAATAATGCTGGAGAGGCAGCTACCGTTAATGGAGACCGGTATAGAGCCATGATAACCGACTATTTTGTTCCCGAATTGGATGGCATGAATGTGGATGAGTTGTGGTTTCAACAAGACGGCGCTACATGCCACACAGCGCACGTCACAATCGATTTATTGAAGGAAACATTCGATGAGCGCATAATTTCGCGGAATGGACCTGTCAATTGGCCACCAAGGTCGTGTGATTTGACACCATTGGATTATTTTCTTTGGGGATATGTGAAGTCGCTCGTCTACACCAACAAACCAGAAACGTTAGGGGAATTGGAAGCCAACATTCGTGGCGTTATTGCCGACATACGGCCCCATATGCTCGAAAAAGTGGTTGAAAATTGGACCTGTAGAATTGGCTTTATTCGAGCCAGCCGCGGCGGCCACATGCCCGAAATCATATTTAAACATTAATGGCATAAAATTATCCTTCCAATAAAGCCAAATTGATGGACCTTAAAACGATTTTCTTGTGTTTTATTTCAATTCGAAGTTCTATACCCCCTAAAAAAACACCCTTTATATGTATAACAACTAGCTTGGCCGTGACTGCTTCGCAAGTCATTCCGCACTACAAAAGTAAGCCTAAAATGTGTGTTGTTGTTAAAAGTTGGTAGCCTGTGTTCGTGAAAAATTAAAACAAATAACCTACAAACCAAGAAAATTAATTAAAATGAAATTTTTTAAAACATTTATTCATGTAATCTATACATATTACAGAACAAAGTCTAAAATTTTGCAAATAAGTGTTCTCGTATGCTACCGAAAGGATTGGAATTCAACTTTTTTTGAAATAATCTTTACATTCAGCTCTATTACAATAGCTACTCATAATATAAATTTGCCTATCGATTTCTTAAATAATTACGGATTAAGTTTTATAACTTTTTACACTATGCACATCATTGATACAATCTAATGTCAAATCAGTGCTGTAGCGGGAATATGGGTGACTGTATGAGCAATAAATAACAATTAAGTTTGTTGTGTATGTGTGTGAAGAAACTGAAGTGACATGTTAAATGTCTAGTTTGGGTGCGTGGCGAAATCTCGCACAACTCACGGCATCTAGTTTTGACTAAATCTAAAAAAAAAAATACAACTTATAGTACGACTCTATTGTAATGGTAGAAATAAACAAAACTGATCGTTTCCGTACACGTGAACATGCAACATAAAATTGTCCATGATCAAAACAGGGATATTCAATTCAATGCCGCACAATTCTAATGATTGACCTTTCGCTTTATTTATCGTCATTACAAAAGCAAGATGTAAGGGGAGTTGAAGTCGTTTAAAGTCGAAAGGCAAATCTGGCGGAATCATAGGAATGAGTGGTATCAAAACACCCTCCCCTTTATATTTTCTTTCAAAATGGTAGCTTCAATCAGATTTGGCATAACCTTGCTGACTACCAATCGTGTACTATTACAAAGTCGTGGAGGACTAATATTTCGTAGCAAAATAATGGGTACACCAACTTTGAGTTGCAAGCGGTGAGGTGGCAGTCCAGGCAAATCGAGGGAATTCAAAAATTCGATAGGGTAATTGACAACGTCATCTTGATTACTAACAGTGTCTATCGATTTATACGTAATGATTTCCCCCAGAATCGCATTCATTGAGGCCCGAAACATTTCCCAGCTAAAATGGCTCTTTCACTTAACCAATCATGGTTTCTATAGTTATGCGCAATGCCGGGAAATACTTTTGTAACCAATTCCTGTTTTGATTGTGTTAAATGGCAAAAATCATATGAAAGCGTGATCATTTCAGTGATAGGATCAGCACTACCCCTGCGGGTTAGGGGTTTAGAATATGCCCGACGTAGGCATACCAGTCGTAAGAGGCGACTAATATGCACAAAGTTAATGACGTGCAACTCGATGGTTGATCTACGGATATGATGCCTCTCACCTCTCATTACCCATCAAATCCGACCAAGGACTGTTAATTCGACAACACTCCCTAAAACCTTTGGGGAGTGTTTTTGTCGTTACCACAACAACAACATAGGATCAGCAACAATTGTGCCATTTCCAATATGTAACAATTGCTTTAAAAAACGTGCCGCTGATGGATCATTTGAACACGTACATTTTCAGTCAACGTAAGTTTTTGAACATATCTCCATAAATAGGACGGTTTCAAACATGCATTCAATTCATCGGCCATAGTAGATCGGGGAATAACAGGCAATGTTTGACGAAAGTCACCGGCCAATAGAATCAACGCGCCACCAAACAACTCTTGGTTGTTGCGTAAATCTTTCATGGTCCTATCTAAGGCCTCCAGTAATTTTTAAGTGCCATTGTGCATTCATCCCAAACAGTTAACTTACATTGTTGTAAAACCTTAAATTTCAAAAAGATCGGTCGGCGCATCTCTTCACACATTCGTTACCAACGAACACACATTTTAGGCTCCTTTTTATATATATGCGTAGATTTTGGTCCACAATTTGGGCTATATCTCGTAAACTGGTTGAGATATCGCAATAAAATTTACATCGTGTCGAAACTCTCATCAGAAGCTTTTATTTTACATATTTTTGAAGGTTAACCGGGTCCATATTTTGGTGGATATCTCAAGAACCTAGTGACCGATCTATTTAAAATGCATCCTTAACTGTTGATTAGACCTCGGAACTGTTGATTACACATGGAAAAAATTTTAAGAGGCCTCTTCATTGTAACACGCACGCCACATGCATTTCTGCGTTGATTTTCACCAAACCTTTGTTACAGCAACCACAATAGATAAAAGTATCTCATGTATAAATTTTAAAAGGATCGGTCGACGCATCTCTTCACACACTCGCTACCAAATTATATAGAACATATGAGTATTAAAACAAGTGAAGATAATTCAAACTGATAAATACAATGCTTGCAGAGGTTTTGGTTTTAATTGAAAATTAAGTTATATGAATGAAAATATTGTTGTAAGCTTTTAATATACGAGTATATATATGTGATGGTAAATAACATAAACATTTTTATTTTGATATAAAAGTGATCTTATTCTAAATAAGTCAAGTTTGTTGTAAGAACATTTCTCTCTCTCTATGGCGCGATATACAACAGGTATATCATCATAAACCTCCTAAGAGATTTTTGCGCCAAGCTTCTCTTCCAATTTGTGGTGTGCCGATTTGAATTTTCCCTACAAATTGGTGGGACCTACAGTTTTTTGCCGACTCCGAACGGCATCTACAAAGGAGACGAATTTTTGCTGAGAAGCCTGTCATGGCAGAAATACACTCGGAGAGTTTGCCAAACCACTGCCGAGGAGCGACCCCGTTTTTAAAAACTTTTTTCAAATCACTTTTGATGTTACCTGTACCAGGGCTCGAACCATGGACCTTCGGTGTGGTAGGCCGGCAACACTACCTTCACACCACGGCGGCCGCCGCCCAGGAGTATTAGGTTATATCTGCCGAAAAATCGTTAATGTTAAAATCGACATTGATATCGTATCGGCTAAAAAAATTGCAAAGCAAATTCACGAAATCATTGGCTTTTAGTATCATTTAATTTGCAATAACTTCGCCAATAACTATGCTTATAAAGTTGCCAAATAACGTTCCGGTTTCGGTTTTATAACATATTTCGGTTTCGGTTTCCTTCTTGAACATTTATTTAGGTTTCTTTCCGGTTTCGGTTTCAAAATACAAAACAAGTTTGTGAACAAAAAAATTTATCAAGTTTACTACTTAGTTACAAAATTCAAGTGGCTTGAAATAGGTGTGCACTTCTACACATTTTTCTTGCTTATTTTCTACAGTCTATACTATAATAAAACTCTAGAAAAGTCGTGTCTATACATTGAATATTTCTTCGAAAACATATACTTATTTAATCATTTTACCTGTAGGAAACATTTATTTTCAAACAGATATATATGAAGCAAAATGCACTTAGTTTCTCAAAAAAATATCAAAGCGTGCCTGTGCAATATTTGTTTTTTTTCTTTTTTATCAATTTAAGCGTAAAAAAAAATTTACGAATTTAATTTTTTGAATTTACCTATCCATCCGCATATCTATCTATGCTGTAATAAAACTCTAGAAAATCGTGTCTGTACATTGAATATTTCTTTGAAAAAATGACTGTTGGTGACTTAGGGAATGTTGTGGAGTTCATCTGAACCACTTTAGAATTTTTGTCTGCTGTTTGAACTCAATCATCTCGAGCGCTAGGGAATGGAATTTTATGAGACTTTCACTGCTGGATAGCCTGTAGCTTAGGAAGTGTGCCAAACTTTTTTTTTTATCAAAATTGCATGATACAAAAATATATACTGATCTTATCACATATAGGAAACATTTATTTTCAAACAGATTTATATGAAGCAAAACCTAGTTTCTTACTATTTTTTTTTTTTACCTTTTTGTCAATTTCAGCTAAGTTGAAAATCAAATTCAAAAAAATATACGAATTTAATTTTTTGAATTTATATATCCATTCGCATATTGATATAGATAATAGGGAAAGTATTGGCTTTATCGTTATTTTTATTTTTATTTAATTCAAATTGCATTGAATAAATATGAAAATTTAATTTTTTCTTAAATAATCAAAGGGAATTCAGTTTCAAACATGTTTAGTGTAAATCTCACTTAATGGAAGGTGGGGTCTAACCAAATCTCACTTAGTCTTACCTAAGGGGGGGGTTAAACAATTTACAAAAAATGGCTCACGTAATTTATGGATGTCCCCTAAGCGGAAGGTACGTGGATGTTGTTAAGTCAATGATGTCAATGTCGTCGGTATACGCCAACAATTGCACACTGTTAGTTCTGCAGCTTGTATTATTTTCTCCAGCGGCAAATTAAAAAATCGCACCATAGAGGTTCACCCTGTCTGAAATTTCGTATAGTTTCGAGCGACCCTTAGAGGTCCTTCCTAATTCTGACAGAACTGGTGTTGTTGCTCAACGCCATTTTACTTAACTGTATACGTTCTTAGACATAGCGGCATAAAGGCAGCTTTTTTAAGTGGCATCGAAGGCTTTCTTAAAGTCAACAAAGAGGTGATGTGTATCAATTATTTTCTCAAGGTACCCGCCACACTTCGGTTCCAATGTTCAGACATGCATTCAGTCCTGAAGATGACTTCAGAATGACGTCGAAATATACACAGATCTCTAAATATCATAAAATTGTAACAGTTCGGTGTCTGTATATTACAGATATTTAAGAAAAGTCGATATAAGGGATCATTATTATGCCAGTAGAAGCCAAATCAAGTGTTTAGAATTTTTGTCTGTCTGTATGTTTGGTAGCCATCACTCAAAAACTGATGAAATACTAGACGTTCAACTTAAAATTTAAGATATCATTTGTTCCGATAGCTCTACCATTTACGGAGATATCAGTCGCTATGTGGACAAAGGTGACCCAAAATGTGGGTATTAAACGAAAGGGGATAATGAGTGCTGCAATAAGCGATATAATTTAGTTCCATATCTTATCTGATATGGGCTATAATGATTAAAATCGGACTCAGTCTATTATTAGTTCTGAGACGCAGCGAAGCGGGGTGGGTTTACTAGTATATTATAAAACTATTCTTTTTGGTATTTATTTATATTTATATATATGTATATGGCCTAGAGCTTATAACATTTCCAAAACTTTTAAATTATCTTTAAAGAGCGCTCTCTTTTTTTTAAAATGTTCATCTGTCATGCGATGGTACCTCGGTAAATCGTTAATCGAGATTGATACTTTACTGTGTAGCTTTTACGCCTTGTTATTATTAAGCAACAGGACTTTTGGAACTATCGGTACCGTTTATCATGAATCAAGTTTATTTGTAACACATATCAAGCCACAAGAAAAAAGTATTTTTGATTTGGTTGAAGAAACGAATCACAAATAAAAAGTATCTTTGATTTGGTTGAAGAAACGAATCACAAATAAAAAGTATATTTGATTTGGTTGAAGAAAGGAACCACAAATAAAAAGTATCTTTGATTTGGTTGAAGAAAGGAATCACAAATTAAAAGTATCTTTGATTTGTTCGACTTTTCAAATCACAAATAAAAAGTATATTTGAATTGATTGAAGAAACGAATCAAAAATAAAAAGTATTTGATTTGGTTGAAGAAACGAATCACAAATAAAAACTATATTTGATTTGGTTGAAGAAAGGAATCGCAAATAAAAAGTATCTTTGATTTGGTTGACGAAACGAATCATAAACAAAAAGTATCTTTGATTTGTTTGAAGAAATGATTCACAAATAAAAAGTATATTTGATTTGGTTGAAGAAAGGAATCACAAATAAAAAGTATCTTTGATTTGGCTGAAGAAACGAATGACAAATAAAAAGTATCTTTGATTTGGTTGAAGAAAGGAATCACAAATTAAAAGTATCTTTGATTTATTCGACTTTACGATTTAAATCACAAATAAAAAGTATCTTTGATTTGGCTGAAGAAACGAATGACAAATAAAAAGTATCTTTGATTTGGTTGAAGAAAGGAATCACAAACAAAAAGTATCTTTGATTTGTTTGAAGAAATGAATCACAAATAAAAAGTATATTTGATTTGGTTGAAGAAAGGAATCACAAATAAAAAGTATCTTTGATTTGGTTGAAGAAAGGAATCACAAATAAAAAGTATCTTTGATTTGGTTTACGATTTAAATCACAAATAAAAAGTATATTTGATTTGGTTGAAGAAACGAATCACAAATAAAAAGTATATTTAAATTGGTTGAAGAAACGAATCACAAATAAAAAGTATCTTTGATTTGGCTGAAGAAACGAATCACAAATAAAAAGTATATTTGATTTGGTTGAAGAAATGATTCACAAATAAAAAGTATATTTGAATTGGTTGAAGAAACGAATCACACATAAAAAGTATCTTTGATTTGGTTGACGACTCAAATCACAAGTAAAAAGTTCTTTTGATTTGGCTGAAGAAACGAATGACAAATAAAAAGTATCCTTGATTTGGTGAAGAAACGAATCACAAACAAAAGTTATCTTTGATTTGGATGGCGAATCAAATCACAAATCAAATTGATTTCTTATTTGAAAGTGGATTCGATACCAAAAAGGATTCGAAATCATGCAACCCTGATGCCATGTATGGATAAAATTCAGCCAAAATAAATTCTAAAAGTTAACAAATTTTTTTATTAGAAAAGTATTTGATTTTCCGATACCTGTATTCAGTCCGATGTTTTTTGGCTGTATTAAAAAAAAAAATGAAAAACTTTGATTCTTCTTGTGGATTATTTTTATTTGGTCTTTTAACTTTTTTTACATCAAGTCGAGAATATGATGTCATGTAAATGGCCGCCGCCACAGTTGATTGTCATTTGAGCCCTTTTTATGGCATTTTCCATCACTTGGGCCAAAATTTCCGGCGATAGGTCCTCACATTCTTGACGGATATTGTCTTTAAGAGCTGCAAGAGTCTGAGGCTTGTTGACCTAAACCCGCGACTTCAAAAAGCCCCACAAAAAGAAGTCTGGAGCGGTCAAATCAGGCGATCTTGCTGGCCAGTGCAAATCGCCAAAACGGGAGATTAGGCGCCCGGGAAATGCATCCTTCAGCATATCGGTTGTGGCACGTGCAGTGTGTGCTGTTGCACCGTCTTGTTGGACCCACTATTTTCCAATCCCAATTCATCAAGTTGCGGCAAAAAGAACTCGTTGATCATTGCTCTGTAGCGCTCACAATTCACAGTAACCGTTTGGCCCGCGACGTCTTCGAAGAAAAAAGGTCCGATGACTCCTCCAGCGAAAACAGCACACCATACAGTGACTTTGAGCGGGTGTAATGGCTCTTCGTGGGTTACACGCGGATTTTCTGTGCCCCAGAAGCGAAAATTTTGCTTATTTACGTACCCGCTAAGATGGAAATGGGCCTCATCACTCATGATTATTTTTGATGAAAAATCATCTTCCTCTTGGTGGTGATTAAGGATGGCTTGAGCGTATGTTAGACGCGATTGGCGGTCAGCAGCTAACAGCTGATGCAACGTCTGGACTTTGTACGGAAACATCTTCAAATCTTGTACCAAAATTCGCTGTAAAGACCGTCGACTGATACCCATTTGCGTGGCACGTCGTCTGTTCGATGTCGACGGCGCTTCCATGACATCCTCGGCTACAGCAGCAATATTCTCTGCAGAACGGCTACTCCGGGGTCTGCCACGCCTGGCAGAATCTCGTGTTGTGCCAGTCTCTTCGAGGCGAGCGGCTAAACGTCGCAGTGTTTCACCAGTAGGCGTTGGACGGCCAGGAAATCTGCGACGAAATTCACGTTGTGCCAAAGTCACCGACCGATTATTGGTCAAATAAATAGTCAGCAATATTCCGCGTTCTGGAGCAGTGTAGCGTAACATTGTTTATGAACGTGTATTTCGCATGTGTTTACTACACAAATGTCAAAACAGAACTGACTTTAGGGGCCAATCGCAAAATTTATAGCATTTTCTGATATGAGGATTACTTTTGCGCCACCTTGTATAGATATGTTTTCATTAAATTTAATAGCTTATAGGTCACTAAAAAAAATTAATAAGTAAAAAAATAATATAATGACACTACTCGACAAAAAAATTTTCAAAAATAAAATAGGCCTTTCCTAAAGTGAAATTTTCTCCTGATTCCGAATATGACTTCCATTTTCCTGTGGCAGATCTAGTTTCCGAGATATCGGCGAAAATATGAAAATTCTCATTTTTGCAGAACACAACTTCATATAGGTACGGCAAAAATTTGTATTTTTCATTTTTTCGTTTTAAACTGTTGAATTATGCATTATACTAATTCCCATAAAAATTTCTTGGCTTCACCTCCCTTAAGTATCTTCAGTAGTTTGGCCACTATGCCAAAAAACGTTCAAAAAATATTGAAAAAAAAAACCAAATTTTTTACAAAATTTCAGATTTAACCACTTTAAAATCGGAAAAATTCTATTGACGAAAAAAAGTTAGCCTTCCTATCTTGTAGGTAATTTAATTACGAGAAAAAAGCATACCAGTTCAACAATCGGACGTGCCGTTGAGACTATAGCCCCATTAACTTGCAAGCGTCTATCCTAAAATTTTAGTATTACTTTGGCGAGACATTTCATTTGGACACTCTACCTTAGGGTCTAATAAATTTAAAAAGACATCAAGTATTTAATTGTCACTACTGTTTGTTGTAAATTTTGTTTTGCAAATTGTAGTGCAAATTTATACATACTATATCGGTAGATGTGTTACGAAATGGCTTGTTGCAAAAGAGTTTTTAAATGTAAAAATAATCCGGATGCTTTTTGCTTTATTTGCGGACATTATATTTTCGGAAACTCAGTTCGAAAAATAACTAATTCTGTCAAAGATGCATACTTTCATTATTTCGGTTTCCGTGTAAAAAATCTCGATAAATCTTGGACGCCTAATTTTATTTGCGCCTCCTGTAGATTAACTTTAATGAGATGGGTATCGGGTAAAGGTCATAACATGAATTTTGGTGTTCCAATGATGTGGACTGAACCCTTTAACCACGACCAGTGCTATTTTTGCGTGATAGACCTTAAAGGTAAAATGAGAAAAAAGCGGAAATTAATAAGTTATCCAAATGTGGCATCAGCTAAAAAACCAAAACTACATGACCATACCTAGGCCCCCTATAAGTTTTGAAGCCTCAAGCGAAGTGACTCCGAGGCAGATAACACTGGTCAACAACATTTTTGTACATGGGTCGTGCGTATATTTTTTTTATAGCTTTAGCACCCAGAAATAAGAATATGAACATAAAAAAGTTTTTGATTTGGTTTTGTTCGAAAAAAATGAGAAAAACGAAAAACATGAAAATTCATCAAAATTTGACATAGATTTGATTTATTCTAGTATAGTAAAAATCAATTTAAGATTTATTCTTATAAATTTAGGTTTAGAATAAAGTTTAAATGTTTAAAAATGCTTTTTCCTGCCATATTCGGTAACATTTTCTCTTATTAACGTCCAAATATAGTCCCCATCTTGCTTTCCGTATACTGGCCTTGGTAGCGTTTCTCAAACTCCATTATATCTTGATGGAATCGCTCCCCGTGTTCTTCTGAATAAGCTCCCATATTATCTTTGAATTTATCCAGATGTGAGTGTAACATGTGCATCTTTAGCGACATTCTACATCGGATGGCGGAAAAATTCGTAATCATGCCAGTTATCAGCTCTTCATAATTTTCATCCCTATGATTTCCAAGAAAGCCATGAACAACTGCCTTAAAACTGTTCCATATATCGCAGTTCATAATTTTTTTTATTTGAGGGCCAACAAAGACTCCAGCTTTAATTTTCGCCTCTGACAGCTTTGGAAAAAAATTTTCTAAAAAAATATGTTTGTTTTGTAACGACAAAAACACTCCTCCAAAATTCAAAACCGCTTTCGCCTTTTGAAACGGTTTCGGTGTCGTTCTTTTTCAGATCAAATAACGGTTACTGGTTTGGTTTCGGTTTCGAAATATGAATCGGTTTTAATCTGTTACGGTGCGTCCTTGGTTGCAGCAATATGTTTTACTAACTTTTCTAAGACAGTGAGGGAAGATTATTGACTTGACGGAATAAATTTATTACCTTGTAACCATTCGTTTACTTTGCTTGTCATACTACGGACAAAATAAGTTATCAAAACGAAAGAAAGTTTTTTTAAGAAATTACAAAATAAATTATTTTTCTTTAAACTCCTTCCAGTTCTTAGAAAGTTAAGGCTTTTACAAGTTTTCTGAGAAGCTGCAGCTCGTTGTCGGATATATGTAATCAACTCCAAAGAGCATCGTATTCGCATGCTGTAATTCTTGGGTAAGGAATACCCCACGGGGTAAGAAAAGTTGATGAAGGTAATGTAATGCTTCTGCGATGTTTTGCGTCACTTCACTTCTTATTCTATGCTTTTTTTTAACATCGAAGTTATTAACTCGATACAAATACTTATTTATTATGTCATATGTCACCTTTCAGAAACGGCAAAACATCCTCCAACTCGAATTCTTTGAGCAGCTCTACCAACCTTTCCTCATGCTGTTGTTGTTCCTTACAGTACAATTTGCGTGGTAGTAACAACCACTCCTTCCAAATTTTTTAAACTAACTTTTCAATATTATAATTCATTTTTTAAGGTTTTTTTTTATGGACGGCACTGCAGTTTGGCATTACTTATCCATACATATATTATTGGTAATACCTTAAATGTATAGTTTGGCCATAAAGTGGGACAATTTAAACTCAATAAAGTGGGACAAATTCAACTCAACTTGCGCATTTATATTATAGGTATAAATATGTTTAAAATAAAGCCGTTTCTGTTCTGGTTCTATTTCTATTTATAGTAAAATGGTTCATTCTAGTATGGAAAGTAGTAATCTGATGAAGTTTTTAATACAAATATCAAACATTTTGAAATCTAAAATACATGTTCTTAAAGACGGCATTTTTAATTTAAAAATGTTTTGGTTTCTTTTGAATATTTTATGAACTAATTATGACGTTTTTCAATGTGTACAACATCTCAGAATTCATACGACATTTTTCAAATTATGGGATAGGATGTTTTCAATCTCTTCCTGAACATTAACGACCAGACTGCCCAGATACGATGATTTTCCACTGAGATGAAGAAGGTATCTCTTTGAACTAACTTTAGATCAAACATCGATTTAAAAATTTTTAAACCAGTGATGTCTAGTTCAATTTTCATTATTTTCTTAAAGTTAAGAAGCTGGTTTTTTTTTTATAAAATCAGTTATCCCTAGCTATAGTAAAAGCTAGAACAGGAAAGTGTAAAATATATCGATTGATTTCAAGCTATACTTAGCTCCTGCTGGGCTGGTTGGTTTGAGTGTCGAGTCCCCTAATCGTTTTGATACCACAATTGATGAATTAACCAATGAAAAATATTTTAAAAATATTGTCGTAATCTTAAGGACTATGGTTGACTCCCTTTATCCATACCGCTGAGTAGAAATTTTTTAGATGTTCCCCGAGATTATCCCGAAGCAGGAATTTCATTCTGCTGCCGCAAAGCGCTGGTCACTCGCACAGTAAGTGCTCAACTATCTCTTCAGCCTCCGAAAGATTGTAACTGCGGCGCGATGTATTGTGTTACAGATCCATCTGCGCTGCATGCGCCCCAATAGGCCAATGCCCAGTGAGCACCGCAACTTATCTGGAAAGGTCCCTTTTATTCATCATTAGAAGGTCGAAGGTCTTTCATCATTGTACAGGGTCATAGACTCCTCGAACTTCAGGACTACAAGTGCTTCCATCGGTTATTAGACTCGCTAAGCGAGTACTAAGAAATACTTGCCTTGAAAAGAAAAAGAATAAATAATTGGAGCGGTATAACTCTGAAGACATTAATGCCGAGCTTCTCCAATAATTTGTGGTGTGCTACTTCCATGTAGCAGTCGTTGACATGACCGTGTATCGTGCGACAAATGAATTCTGAGAAGAAAGAATATTCAGATCAAGAAGTGAGATATTTACTTTTATTTCAAGTTTTACGTAACTCATACATATTTTGAGGTTGTTGTTGTTGCTGTCACAATGCTTCGCCCTGACTGGTCGTCATTTTCCTTAACTATTACTATCATCAACATCTTCTAAAGGAAATCACAGGAACCTGGCGGTTTCAATAGGGTTGGACCAGAGTGAGGTTGGTGTTAGAAGAGTCTGCTCTGTCGAGCAGATGAATAGATGGTTAGTGTCATGGGGAGACACACTACATGCTGGGCAAACATTCGGCATATCGCGGTTCAGTCTAAGAGTTTATTTAATCTGTTACAGTATCCAGATCAAAGTTGGGCCGGACTCCGAACATTTTTGATTCACTATGTAAAAGAGGTTCTGCTGCCATAAGGAGACATCCCGTGGCAGTTCTGAGTGCTGTGTTCTGACAGGCCTGCAACTTACTCCAGTGTGTGTTTGATAACCCCGGTGACCATATTGGCGACGCGTTGCTCAGAACAGCGTTTCTTTATCTTTTCCCCAAGTACTGGCAGCCAGTAATTGAGAATCGCGGTTGATGAGCAGCAAAAGTGAGCATGCTATCAAACGTCACCCATAACACTTTGTGGTGAAGGATAGCCGGAAGCTTGATGCCATCGACGTAGGCGTTTAATTTCATGAATAGGGTGGCTGAGAACGTAGTCGGTTGCAATGGCAGGTTTCGTCCGACGAAAAACCGGATAAGGTAACGATATGGTACCTCATTATATGTGCACTGCATGATCGAGCTCTAGATACCGGGTTCGAAGTAGGCATACAGCATGTAGGTTCCACCAATTTGTAGGAAAAATTAGAAGCTGCACACCACAAATTGGTATATAAGCTCGGCCTTAATCCCTTCGGAGTAAACAAATAAATTGAAAGACAAAGGGGTTTTTTCCATCAGCGTAAACTTTTGTTGTATGTATTAGCAAATGTAGATGTGTGAATATAAATTTTTAGTAGTAGTAGTAGTATGATGATTTATTAGTATTATTCAATATACTCTTTTCACAATCTTTGGTTACATTTTCAAAAATAAATAAATAATTAAATAGCATTACTTTTAACAAATTCAATACATTTTCGTTTAAACAAATTGACGTTGCTTTCTATTTTGGCCTCATGTGGAAGCATGTCAAATAGTTGTAGACCTTTATAAAATATAGACTCCCTTGCAGCCGTTGTTCTTTGGAAATTAAGTCGGAAGTTATCTGCGTTTCGTAGTTGTCGGAATTGCTGCACATCACGGACATATGTGACATTTTCGGTTAAATACTCTGGCGCTTTTTTGTGTTTGATTTTAAAAACAAACAGAAGTGTACATATTTTAAACCTCTGCCTTATGTTTATTTTAGCGTAGTAAGCATGGTGTCAATTGGTGTATACCGGTTACATTTTAGGATACACCTCATACCTTTATTCTGAAGCTTTTGTAGTCTTTCTACTAGTGTAGTATTACAACATGTATACATAGTTGAGGCACAGTACCCGAAATGTGGTTTTACTATAACATTGTATATATTTATTGCTCTTAGGGTGTCTATTTTTTTACGAATTCTCTTAAGGAACCCAATTTTCTTACCGATTTTTTTACAGATGTAGTCTACATGATCTTTTAATTTTAATTGATTATCTTTTATTAGACCCAGATATTTAATATTTGCCACGTTTTCAATAACTTTATTGTTTATCCGTATGTTGATAACCTCGCCTGTGTTAAACAGCATCATTTTTGTCTTTTGCTCATTTAGTTTTAATTTGTTCATACTGGGCCATTCATTTACCCGCTCAATGTCTCTAGTTATTTTTAATTTGCACTCATCTAAATCCGTACCTTTTACGTATATTAACGTGTCATCCGCGTACATGGCAATTTTCGAATTATTTATCACCAAGGGCATATCGTTTATATATATAATAAACAATAGGGCACCTAAAACCGAACCTTGAGGGACTCCAAATTCAACAATAAGACTTTCAGACATCGACGCATTTACTCTCGTTATTTGAAATCTTTGGTCAAGGAAGGACCTAAACCAATTAATCTCGTCTCCTTCTATGCCATACATTTGTAATTTTTGCAACAGTACATTCCTATCGATTGTTTCAAACGCTCTTTTAAAATCTAAAAAAAACAGCAATAGTGTTTTGTTTCGAATCATTGGATTTAAATTCGTTTAACACGAAATTGGCTGCACTCTCGCACGAATGGTTTTTTCGAAAACCTGACTGATATTTTGAAAATAGGCAGTTATTTTCCATATAATTCTGTAATTGTTTTTTCTCGATAGTCTCAAGTAACTTTTCTATGGTCTTAAGGCCATTTATCAGTCTAAACTCTTCATGTTTTCTAGTACTTTTAACTTTTTCAACCGGCGTTATAATTGATGTTTTTAACGAGTTTGGGAATTCACCAGACGTGATTGACTTATTTATGATATTTCTAATGGTATCGCCAAGTATTTGCCAGTTATGTAGAAGAATCTTAGGACTTGCTTTATCACAGTCGGCTTTGTTTTTCAATTTCTTACAGGTATCAAACACTTCGCTGTTCGTAACTTCCTTAAATCTGAAATTGTTGTTTGTACTTGGAATAATATTAGTATATTGCACCTCGGGTATAGAGTCTCTTATGTTGCCTACACTATTTATAAAATACGCATTAAATTTATTGGCTATAACGCTATTATCATTGCACTCTTCATCGTCGAATTCCACTGCTCTAATATTATTTTTTTCTTGTTTCAGCACCAGATTCTTAATGTTATTCCACATTTCTTTTTGGTTTTTTGATGTACCAATTTTTTTCATTATGTAACTATTTTTCGCACCAGTGATATAGGATTTATAGACGTTTCTTATTTCTTTATACTGAGCCCACAAATAGTTGACTTGCTGTGTTTTTGCAGCCCGATATGTTTCTATTTTTGCTTTTTTTAAATTTCTGAGATTATTATTAAACCAGCAATGAGAATTATTATTTATGTTCACTTTTTTTATAATTATATTCTTCTTTATAACGTCTGTTAAGCATCTCTCTAAGTTTTCCATATTTTGATTAACACTCCTGGTGTCTTTGTATGTGGTGTCATGTGATCCTAAATGTTGTGCGAACGTATCTCTTTTATATTTAAAATATTCTACTTCGCGAAGGGTGTGAATTCTAGTCGAATTAAAAAGTGGAATATTAATTTCGATTGCCTCATGATCTCTTATTTTTTTGCTTGTATTCACTTGTGCTTTTGTTTCATTTATATTAGTTATATTATAAATTTTTATTTTTTTCCAGATATTTTTTTCTCTCTGTAAGCTCTATTTTTTTACCAAAAAAAAAAAAGCTTTCATCCAATAAAACCGATAGACTAATACAAAAGTTACAAGTATTCAAATAAATATAGCCATATAATACTTAAGTACCCTACAAATATTAGCATATGTACATATGATTCGATAACAATGTATTTAAGGTTGGCCTTAACTCTATGATATTATTTAATACTTGAAAAAGTCATTTCTTTTGGTTTGACGCTTATTTAGATTATGATCGGTTTCTCTTATGAGAAACCAACAGTAGTCACCCATCATTGCGACATCCCAGAATCCTTGATACCGACTTTCAATTAACTTCATTTGCTGATGAAACCGTTCGCCATGCTCGTCACTTTCGTCCCCAAGATTTTGGGGAAAAAAATGTAAATGGGTGTGCAGAAAATGAATTTTTAAAGACATATTTCCTTCTAAAAAGAAAATAAATAAGTAAATTAGATAAATAAGTTACACATTTGTGTGTAATTTTCTTAGGCTGGATTCATCGTTCAGTTCCGAACAAATTTTTTGTTTGCATTTTACTTGCTCTTTTTCCACTTCTCTGATACAGAATGAGAAGAGAACGAGCAAAATGTAAACAAAAAATGTAAACAAAAAATTTGTTCTGAACTGAACGATGAATTCAGCTTTAGGGTCGGTTTCTCATGTAAACTTTAAAATTTTCATACAAATTTTTGTTTATCGGGCAGATAGGTTTTAAAGTTTACTTTAGAAAACGGCCTTAAATATGTTTGGTTATTTACGCATTTTCGCATAGTTCTTGATTAAGTCGTTCACTATCATCTCGTAGTTAGGACTTTTGCGTTTGCCTAAAAAATAAGCAACGACCTTTTCAAAAGAATCCCACGCTGCTGCCTTCACTGGTGACAATAGTTCTTTGAATTGGTTATTGTTAAGCATCTTCCTTATTTGCGGTCCAACAAAAATGCCTTCCTTTATCTTGGCTTCTGAAATCACTGGAAAGATGGTTTTTAAATGACGGAAGGCTTCGCCTTCTTTGCCCAAAGCCTTAACAAAGTGTTTGATAAGGCCGAGCTTGATGTGGAGGGGGTAAACTAATTTTTTCTTTCTTTATAAGAGGGGAGTCTTTTATGTTATCCACACCAACTTTAAATTCGATTCGGTTTGGCCAATCCTGTATGATGTAGTGGTCTTGACGAGCTCGGCTATCCCATATGCAGAGAAAGCAACAGTATTTTGTGTATCCACTTTGTAGTCCGCATGGCATTACAGCGACTTTAAGATCGGCACATATATTCCAATCATGCTCTTCATATTTGATAAGTTTACTTAATTTTTGCATTCTCTCGTAGGTTTACTTCATATTCCTGCATGCGCGATCGGGATAGACGGCTTTTGGTTGCCAATATATACGGCCCTTAAATTTAGTTAACTGCCGTCATTGAATAATCGCCACTCTTTGGAATCATTAGGTTCACGAAACTGTTTGAATAAGCCAGTAATGTCTTTGCAGTAACAAACACTGTACTCCTTCGTATAGAACTTGGAAAATGGTTCGTGACGAGTTCTGTAATATGTTACCTTAACATCGGATGAAAGGAATTTAAATTGTTGCATTCGAGAGGCGTGCAGCTCGGCCTTCACCTTGCACAATTCCAAATCTCTTATCCAATCATTGAGTTGCGCTTGTGACAAAGCGTTTCTTTCGTTTTCCGTGTGAAGTTCAGTACAACTTGATGCTGCGTAATCAGATGTTGCTGTTGACAATGAAACTGGGCCCGGAACTAAAGTTGAATGTGGCAATGGCAATGTAGTTAGATGAGCAACTTCCATTGAATTTGGTACTGGCAATGACTCTGTAGATACCGTCCGTCGAACGGAAAGTTGGTTCCCTCCACTTCATTGGTGTACTAAATTTCATATGTTGCCTAAGTAGATAGTTTCAGAAATTAGTCAGATATGCATTAAAAAGTAGCAAATTCCTAAATTTTTTATGCACCTTTCTAATCCGGATTATATATTCGATTCGACATGTGGTGCACACAGTATTCGGTGTCCATGATTTCCCAGTGTTTTTAGACTGAATGCCAAAATACTTATAGTATGTAACTTTCAAAGGATTTGAAAACACACGTCGCATCCTTTTAACAATATATTGACCGCAGATGAAACAGAACATATCTGGAGTATTTTTACACTCAAACTCCAGCGCCCTTTTATTCATATTATTTTTTTTAATTATAGACTGAACAGTATCCGGTGAGCCTTGCAGATATTATGAAGGAACAATACGCATTTACTCCTATCTATACTCAGATCAAGTAAAAATCGAAGCCTACCTAGACAAAAAGGTTCCTTAGTTATACAAAGAAAACACTACCTGCTTTAAAAAATTTGCTCTTGCTTCAAATGTACCTGGGTTTGAAATTTTAAAGTTTACCTACTTGAGAAAACGTCATTAACAGTTTTTTGTATCTAATAACCCTTCGAAAATCTACCTACGTACTAACTAATATATGAATACGAGTACACATGTACGTGTAGGGTACTTCAGTATTATATGGCTATATTTATTTGAATGCTTATAAATTTTATACAAGTCCATCGATTTTATTGTCGTAGTATGACGGTTTATTAGTATTATACTCTTTTCACAATCTTTGGTTACATTTTCACAAATAAATAAATAATTAAATAGCATTACTTTTAACAAATTCAATACATTTTCGTTTAAACAAATTGACGTTGCTTTCTATTTTGGCCTCATGTGGAAGCATACGTCCGCGTACATGGCAATTTTCGAATTATTTATCACCAAGGGCATATCGTTTATATATATAATAAACAACAGGGCACCTAACACCGAACCTTGAGGGACACCAAATTCAACAATAAGACTTTCAGACATCGCCCCACTTACTCTCGTTATTTGAAATCTTTGGTCAAGGAAAGACCTAAACCAATTAATCTCGTTTCCTTCTATGCCATACATTTGTAATTTTTGCAACAGTACATTCCTATCAATTGTTTCAAACGCTCTTTTAAAATCTAAAAAAACAGCAATAGTCTTTTGTTTCGAATCATTGGATTTAAATTCGTTTAACACGAAATTGGCTGCACTCTTGCACGAATGGTTTTTTCGAAAACCTGACTGATATTTTGAAAATAGACAGTTATTTTCCATATAATTCTGTAATTGTTTTTTCACGATAGTCTCAAGTAACTTTTCTATGGTCTTAAGGCCATGTATCGGTCTAAACTCTTGATGTTTTCTAGTACTTTTAACTTTTTCAACCGGCGTTATAATTGATGTTTTTAACGAGTTTGGGAATTCACCAAACGTGATTGACTTATTTATGATATTTGTAATGGCATCACCAAGTATTTGCCAGTTATGTACAAGAATCTTAGGACTACTTTACACAGTCGGCTTTGTTTTTCAATTTCTTACAGGTATCAAACATTCGCTGTTCGTAACTTCCTTAAATCTGAAATTGTTGTTTGTACTTAGAATAATATTGGTATATTGCACCTCAGGTATAGAGTCTCTTATGTTGCCTACACTATTTATAAAGTACGCATTAAATTTATTGGCTATAACGCTATTATCATTGCACTCTTCATCGTCGAATTCCACTGCTCTAATATTATTTTTTTCTTGTTTCAGCACCAGATTCTTAATGTTATTCCACATTTCTTTTTGGTTTTTTGATGTACCAATTTTTTTTTATAATGTAGCTATTTTTCGCACCAGTGATATAGGATTTATAGACGTTTCTTATTTCTTTATACTGAGCCCACAAATAGTTGACTTGCTGTGTTTTTGCAGCCCGATATGTTTCTATTTTTGCTTTTTTTAAATTTCTGAGATTATTATTAAACCAGCAATGAGAATTATTATTTATGTTCACTTTTTTTATAATTATATTCTTCTTTATAACGTCTGTTAAGCATCTCTCTAAGTTTTCCATATTTTGATTAACACTCCTGGTGTCGTTGTATGTGGTGTCATGTGATCCTAAATGTTGTGCGAATGTATCTCTTTTATATTTAAAATATTCTACTTCGCGAAGGGTGTGAATTCTAGTCGAATTAAAAAGTGGAATGTTAACTTCGATTGCCTCATGATCTGTTATTTTTTTGCTTGTATTCACTTGTGCTTTTGTTTCATTTATATTAGTTATAACGTAATCGATTAACGTCTTACTGTTGTGCATTATCCTGGTATATTCGTTTACCTTTTGCTTCAAACAGTTATCGTTCAATGTCCTTATTAATTCTCGTTTATAAATGCTATTTGTGTAACAATCAATATTTATATCTCCAACAATTATAATTTTACCCACTTCATGTGACACTGCTTCAACCGTTTCTTTAAATATATTACAGAACTCTCTCTCAGAGCTATTCGGTGATCTATAAATCGCGATAATTGTGATTTGGTTTCCGAGATGCTGACAATTGCATGCAAGGATCCATATTTTTGATGGAACGATCCTCGCAAACCATACAGCAGCATTCAGATCCTTTCTTATATATTTTGTCACACCACCTGTCCTCACAGAATTAGAGAGGCAACACAAATGTTCATAGTTATTGAGTTGGATTTCAGATCCTTCGATATCACTCGTGACATGTGTTTCCGTTAAAACTAGAAAATCGTATTGCAAACTATCAGCTATAACTTGAATATTTGTATAAAAGCCACAGAGTTGCTTTGGTTGCTAGTAACCGACCTTTCTTAGCTTCAGTTCTACTTTGTTTAGATATACCGGGCATAGCCTACTCTGTATTGAGTGATTTATGTCAACACCGAGGTTAAATTTCTCATTTGCACGGATACAGTTCATACATTTCTGTGTAACTAATTTTTTACACTGCTTTGATATGTGTTTCTCTAGACATTTAAAGTACACTTCTTCATTTTTGCAATCCACTACTTTATGATTGAAGCCTTGACACTTATAACATCTCATAACTTCTACACTATCGAAAACTTTACATCGTTCCCAGCCAATGTTAATTTTTTCATTGTTCATCACAGTCGGGAAGCGCTCTGGATCAATTTCCAGAACTGCATTATAAAGAACCCTGTTCTCCTTCTTTACTTCATACATTCTAACAATTTTTATATCACTATTTTCAATTATTTTGTTTTGCTTCTTTAGTTTCTCCACTAATGAATTTTCATCATGCTTGTATCTCATTAACGATATTAAAAATCTGGGTTTTATAGCCTTAGGTATTTTCACATCGTAGTTTTCTCCGAAATTTTTCAATCGTGTTTTTTATTTTTTCTCTTTCGCTTGCGTTTTCAGCCTCAATTACTAAAACTCCATTACCTCTAGATTCAATATTAGATATACGTAAATTTCCTGGGTCGACCTTCGCATTTAAGTCTAATTTTGTTTTTTCACTTTTTTGTTTAGATCTTGGCTTTACCACTAGAGGTGGCTCTTTCCTTAGGTCTGGCATCACCGATTTGTCTACACTTGTTTTCACCACATTCGCATATGACGTTTGGCTATTATCAGTTGTTTTCTTTTTAACACTTATTTCCTTGATTTCATTACATATCTTTGCATTTTGATTTGTGTTTGTTTCTATTTCCTTACATATTTTTTCGCTTTGCTTATTCAAACCAGCAGATATTTCACTAATTTTATGCATTTCTCGCACACTTCGTTCACAGACTTCTTGTGCCTTTTGCATTGCTTCTATTCTTTCGCTATATTTTGCTTCAATTACTTCCAGCAGGTTTTTTATTTCTTGTTCGTTGGTTTTAAGCGCGCTTTCGAATTCACGCCTATATTCCGACAAACGTATACCATTCCTTTCGACTACATTCTGTATATATTTAATAGCAAAGACAACGTTACTAATGTAGGCAACACAATCATCACATATATATCGAACGTTTGGAAATGCATCCAATTTATTCAGCATGCATTGGTCTATTCCCGAGCATTTGAACTGCGAATGATATATCTTGCCGCATACACCCGCACATCTTATTCCCGTCTCTCCGCTTATCTGCACCTTGCACCTTCTGCAATCCATTGATTGCTTATGCGAGTTATCTTTTGTTTATCCAAAAGTCGATTTTCTTCCTATATGCACACACAACACATACATGCATCGCCCCGACGACAAACTATTTCGTTGAAACAACCAAGAAAATAGTTTGAATTAAAGTCCTTTATTTAATTTAATGATTCCGAACTCAAAAAATCACAAGCTACGCGAGAAGCAAAAATTACAAAAAGTAATTGAATACATATCAATACTTTTTTTAAAACAAAATCACTTATTTTTGCAATTACTACCAACAAATAAAATACTTTAGTACTGCGAAACTTCATTCTAGTAGTTAATTTATTTTACATTGAGTGCGAAAAAAAAATTTTTTTTTTGTTCACTTCCAACTTAGAACTAAATTTACAAAATTGTTTGTTCTTAAACCTAACTTAACTCTGCCACTTCGCTCGTTGCATTATGCTGACGGCGTAGTTCCCACCTGCATTCCTGGTTGTTTGTCTGGTGTTGTGTTCCGTTATGGAATTTTGTTTACTTGCATGGGCAACAAGGTGTCTTTTTGCACCTAAGAATTTGCTTTCGACTTTAGATGTCTTTTATATGTGACGTGCAAACAGCCTTTAGCATTTACAGAGACAGTAATTCATTCGGTATTGTTGGATTTCGAAAAGGGCTGCAGTATAGTTGGCAGGGGTTTGCTCGTTAGTTTTTCCGCATTGGAAAATTTATTACCATTAAATTTTATTGTATCATTGTAGTGGATTATAAACTTACCAATCTTAGTTAATTTGTATTTCTCATTTAAAACTATTCAATAATTCAATGTCTGATGCTATATCTTCAATTTCGGGAATATGTTGACTGTTGGTTCTTGTGCAGTTTGGCGGGCGGCTTCTTAGCAGATTACTTATACAATTATCCTTACTTACATCTAATACACTACTTCTGGAACATATTTGAATGACAGTTTTTTGGTATGCCATAAAGGCTTTTTCGGTTGTATAAAAAATTATTTTATTGATAGAATTATTTTTCTTAACCGCTCTTATATCTATTGTTCTACATATTTGTGTTCCTACTGTGGGCAAATTTATAATAACTTTGCTTTTTTACACGCATATATATCTGCGTCTGTGGCTAAAAAACCGTCATCGGCAATTGTGCATAATCTATAAAACTATTTGCCGGGGCCGCTCCTCAAATGTCAGACAAACAGATATTTGTTTATGAAGTAGAGCAACGCGCATACATACATTTCCTCTGTTGTCATTCCGCTTATTATTATGAAATGATAAAGTAGTTGCTGAAAGTTGGTAAAGCAGTTTGCAAAATTAAAAGGAAACTACAAGGTGGCGCAAAAGTAAGCTTCAGATGTTCAGCATATCGGTTGTGGCACGTGCAGTGTGTGCTGTTGCACCGTCTTGTTGGAACCACATGTTTTCCAATCCCAATTCATCAAGTTGTGGCAAAAAGAACTCGTTGATCATTGCTCTGTAGCGCTCACCATTCACAGTAACCGTTTGGCCCCGACCGATTATTGGTCAAATAAATAGTCAGCAATATTCCGCGTTCTGGAGCAGTGTAGCGTAACATTGTTTATTAACGTGTATTTCGCATGTGTTTACTACACAAATGTCAAAACAGAACTGACTTTAGGGGCCAATCGCAAAATTTATAGCATTTTCTGATAGGAGGATTACTTTTGCGCAGTAACCGTTTTTCACCGACCGATTATTGGTCAAATAAATAGTCAGGAATATTCCGCGTTCTGGAGCAGTGTAGCGTAACATTGTTTATTAACGTGTATTTCGCATGTGTTTACTACACAAAT
Source organism: Merzomyia westermanni (assembly GCA_949987695.1). Taxonomy (NCBI): domain Eukaryota; kingdom Metazoa; phylum Arthropoda; class Insecta; order Diptera; family Tephritidae; genus Merzomyia; species Merzomyia westermanni. The sequence continues at coordinate 79,647,717 of OX465289.1, forward strand.
GTCAACACAGAACTGACTTTAGGGGCCAATCGCAAAATTTATAGCATTTTCTGATAGGAGGATTACTTTTGCGCCACCTTGTACTTGTAAGTACTGATTTTATCCGCCACTACTTAATAGTAGCGATAAAGTTGTGCGCTTAGCAGTCCATACAACTATTAAGCGCAAACGCATATGCTTGTGAAAAAAAAAACACGGCTAATGTAAATTATGTTGCCATTAGTTGTTATCTTTACTTTAGAATACTCGAGAGCTTTGTCTAAATTAATAAATGGAATGCCATCTTTATCAAATATTAATTTCGCAATAACTATTTCCTCACTCGACATAATGTAGGAGTTGATTGTATTAGCTTTTGCCCAATGTATGGCATAAGCGATATTAACCATTTCTTCTTTTAAAATTTCAAATTTATACTTATATCTAATAATGTTTCTACTTCTTTGTTTTTGTCATTTTATAATTCCTTAGTAATATTGTTTGTAATATTCGTAATTCTGTTGATTTTCTCTATTGTAAGCTTATTGATAAAGACTTGATTGTTATTATTTTCAACGACATTGTTTGATTTATTTACAACTATTTCGTGATCTTCGTGGTCCATTTCCAAAATTAAGTGATCGTTTCGATCAACCTTGTATTTTAAAATTATTCTGTCTGTGCTTTGGATTCGATGTTTTTCAGGATATCATTGTATTTGTCAATGTATAAATGCGCAAGTTGAGGTGAAATTGTCCCACTTTATGTCCAAACTATACATTTAAGGTATTAACAATTACATATATGTGGATAGGTATTGACAAACTGCAGTGCCGTCAATCAAAAAAACTTAAAAAAAAATTTATTATAATATTGAAAAATTCGTTTAAAAATACAATAACACAATTGCCAAACATGTATTTACACTATAAAGCCGCAGTTGTGTGAGTAGACATACCATGCATGTTTTTGCATTACTTGTGTGGTCGGCTCTCACTGTGAGTGCGAAGACTTGGTAGTGGACCAATAAAACACAAGTATTCACACTATAGAGCCTCTGTTGTGTCACGCATTTTTGCTTTAGTTGTTATTTTATTGATCACTGGCTACGATGCCCAGTGTCAGCGGCTCTCCTGAAAGCACGAAAAGTGCAATGTAAAATATGAGCAAATATGTAATCTTCATTGCTGATGGCTACAAGCAGGGTTTACAAAAACAAAATAATAAATTACTAGTGTATTTGTGGTTGGGGTTGCGTGAATTGAAATAAAGTAAAATAAAATAATATAAAGTAAAATAAAATAATATAAAATAAAATAATATAAAATAAAATAAATAAAATAAGATTAAAAAAAATAAAACAAAGTTTATTAAAAGAAAGTGAAGGGAATCACAGGAAAGGTAAGGAAAGGAAAAGACAGGAAAGGAAAGAAATTTATAAAGAGCATTCAACACCGGAGTTTGTTTTGTTTTTGTATTTTTGTTTGGGTTTGTCTGAATGAAATAAAATAAAATAAAATAGAACAAAACAAAGTTTATTAAAAGAAAGGGAAGGGAAGGACAGGAAAGGCAAGGAAAGGAAAGTAAAAAAAGGAAGGCAATGGAAAGGTAAGAAAAGAAAGGAAGGCAATGGAAAGGAAAAGAAAGGAGAGGAAAGAAAAGGAAAGTAAAAGAAAAGGAATGGAAAGGAAATGAAATAAAAAGGGCAGGAAAGCAAAGGAAAAGAAAGATAAGAAGAGGAAAGGAAAAGAAAGGAAAGGGAAGGAAACGAAATGAAAAGAAAGGAGAGGAAAGGACAGGAAAGGAAAAGAAGTAAAAGGAAAGAAATGAAGGGAATGGAAAGGAAAGAAAAGTATAGCAAAGGAAAGGAAAGGAAGGGAAAGGAAAGGAAAGAGAAAAATAAGTTCAATATAGAGACTGCAGAGAGTAAAGGAAGAAATCAGGGAAAAAGCAAATATGTTAAAGGAATTAATTAAAATAAAACAAAGTTTAGTGGTTGAATTTCAACGACTGGGCGATCTCTAGTTATTCTAAATGTTCCGATCTGTAGCTTGACTGTCACTTTTTCTATCGTAACTAATGGAGCGTTAGAGTAATCGCGAATCCTTACCTCGGTATGAAATATGAGGTTAGTTTTATATTCTGCCTTTGTGTATAACCGAACATTTCTCTGCTATAACTGTACTATTTGTATCCTCCCTAACTATTTCTTTACTATGTGGTTTGCTAAGCTTAGTACCTAATCTTCTATTATTCTATTGTCTTTCCTGTCAAGTATGTTTTAATATCATGTTTACTCTTGTTGTGGAACTCGATATCCTTTCCTTGCTTCTGGGCGAGTTTTTGGAATTTTTTTGTAGTGTTCTTTCTATGTCTTCTGGTGTAAAAGGTTCGTTTCTGCAAAAAAATGCAGCGCAGCAAAATGTGGAGTGGAATCTCTCCACTTCTCCGTTTGTCTGACTTCTATAGAGTGAGGTGGTGTAGACTTGGATTGCCAATTCGTCGTTCATCATGAACATAATTGAGAATTGAGTGATGGCTCGTTATCGATCACTACTATCCTCGAAACGTCGAAAGAACACAAAATGCCCCTATTGCTCTGCTATTAACTATCTTTGTTGCGGCATACTTCGTGAACTTATCCAAAGCGGTCATAACTCTTTTTACCTCGGTCAAAAAAAATATCTATGTGTACTGTGTGCCCCGGAAAGGTTGGTAATGGGGTTGCTGCGAGTTTCGGCTTATTGGGGTGGCTTTCATATGAGTTTTCTTTGCACACCGTGCAGTTTGCTATGAGTCGATTAATTTTGTTTATCATTCCTGGGAAATATCTTTTTTCAAGGATCTGAATTTTGTCTTCTTTTGCGCTCTTATGGGCTCTCAGGTGCTCGCTGAGGATAATTTCTTCCTGCTCCTGTTCGCCATTGATATCATCGACAATTTTCTGGGTATATCTGCATTTGTATTTGCTAAAATGAAGAGCTGTGCAATCGGATTATGAAGTCGTGTTTTTAATTCGCTCTCCGTTTTTGCGTTACAATAAGCTTTGTTTATATGTTTATATGCTGTCTGTTTATGGGTTCAGTGTAATAAACAATTTTCGAGAAAGTGACTCTTATATAAACATTTTGCTTCGCTGCGGTTAATTGTCAATAACGAAACAATAATATTTTAATAAATTTCTCCTACTTAAATTAATTGTATCATGACTTGCCGTTGTGGGCTGAAAGTGGACCGCGCTCATTCCAAAGTGCATTGTGCTAAGTGTAATGAGTTTTTTCATATTCACTGTGTTGGTATTCAACAGGCAGATCTCGAAGGTCTGTTGAGTTCAAATACTTCGTTTCTCTGTGATGATTGTAAAGCAGTGCGCCGTACGTCTCTTCGCTCCCCTTCCCCTGTAATGGTAATGAGTGTTGAGCGACAAGGTAAAAGCTCACAACAAAACAATGCAAATCTTCTTTCTACTGTGACTGCTTTGCATGAAGATAATAAGCGTTTGCGGCAGAAAACCCACACTCTTCAAGCGCAGTTTCGTGATTTACACTTAAAGTAGGATAGCAACAATGCTACTTTGACAAATTTGTTATCGCAAATAAAAATGCGTAGTGTTGTTAGTGGCTACCCGACACAAAAAGCGAATGTGGAGAAAAAAGGTAAACAAATAAAGCCATTGGCTGCTGCTAATGAGCTGGCCTCTGTTGGTAACATTAGCTAATACTGCTTCTGTTGTTCAAAAATCAACGATGTCGATCTCTCATCATGCTGCTACTACCACTGTGCGAAATAAAAAAGGGCTAAGCGTAAAATAGAAATGAATGCAAGAACTGCCACTGTTCCGGTCACCAACAATGTATTTCTTTCTAAGGTAAATAATGCTCGTAAATTAGCACAACCTTTGGTCATTGGTTCAAGCAACAACAATGAGTTGAGAGCTGCTCCGAAAAGGAAATTGCTGCACCTGTCTCCATTTTCGACTTCTGTTACAGCTGATGAATTAAAAAAGTATATTGCTAGATACGCTGGCATAGAAGAATACTCCATTGTCTGCAGTAGCCTTTTTAAGACAGATGTTGATCCTAAATCATTGAGGCTTCTTTCCGGGGCGGTCAACTGTCTCTAACTTGGCCATTTTCTCTGATGACTGCATCGCAGCTTTTCATTCAGGATGTCAGGTGCACACGGTTTATACCAGAGACAAAAAATCACTTTTATTTGAAATTTCTGTATCAAAAACGTTGCTCGAATTCTAAAATTTATTCAAAACGTTGCTTTATAATAATTATTCGATTTATTTTTTACGTTTCTGGATAACTGTTATGTATGAGAAATCTTTTTTTTCGTTGCCAAAAAAAATATTTGAATTTAAAATAAATTTTGTTATTTCCTGTATAACTGTTTCTGGATGAAAAATTTTAGTATTCACACACACTCCTCGTTGCACTTGCTCTTACCATAGCCTTGAAGGTGGCGTCCTATATGCTCCCACATCTCATACATTTCTTGCTGCAACTGTTTCGTCGTTTGACACTGGAGGCATGCCACAACGTGTCGCTACCACGACAGTCGGGCAGTACCGCAAGGGAGTACCGGAGCGTGCCGGGTTCAAATCCGGCCAATGACTGTTAATTCGACAACACTCCATAAAACTCCATGAAGATTACCATATTATAGGGAATAAAAGTTCTAAGGCTTTGCTGGCTGGCAACGTCATGTTAATGGTTGAGAACTCTACTGCCGGAAGGTATAAGTGTTAGTATATGATACTGGCAATTTCGAAGAAACAACCTGTACAATGATAAAGAGTGTCGCGTTGCAACGCAAGAGCGAATGCAATGAGTAGTGTGTGCAAGTTCAATAGGGGAGCAGGACGGTTTCTCCAAGCGAATTGCTGAGGAATTCAAAACCGGAGCGAACTCCTGAAAATTGGGAATGGCGACCTCGTGGTAAAGAGTGCTTAGGTTATGGAGGTATCACTTCTTCTCTGGCTAGACCATGTTGTGCGAATGAACGAAGACTCCCTGAAGGTATTCTTATAGATCGAAGGTCCAAATAGAGACCGATTTCCGATCCCGTGGTTTCTCCAATTGGCACCCATTTGCAATGAAAAAAGACTGGAGAGCTACACTAAGCAATATACCCTTCTCTTTTGTATGCGTATATAGATTCCACACATATGACTTTAAACTTTTTCATGAAGAGTTTTCTACTTTTCTAAGTACAGAAAAATCAAATAATCTTTTTATTTTAGGAGATTTCAACTTTGACTTACTGTCTACTAACCCAATGTTGGACAACTATCTTGCGCTTCTGGCAGACAATGGCTTAACATCCGTTATCCAAGAGACCACCCGCCCAGATTCAGGGACCTGTATTGATCATGTATACGTTAGGTTAAATAATATGATAGATCATATGCATGCCGGTATAAATCTTAACTTTGGCATCTCTGACCATTGCCTTACTGGCCTTCAAATCGTGAACTTGAAAACTGGGGAACTGTTTTTGATGAAACGGATGTAACAAAAGCTTATAACCTGTTTATAAATACGCTTTCAGCTCACTTAAACAATTCTTGCCTCACTGTTCATCGGAAAAAGTCGTTTTTAGCTCTGAAGCCTTGGATAACTCACCAATTACTTTAAAAGATTAAGGTAAAAAACAATTTACGTCTGAAATCCAGCAAACATCCAACAGATGCCAAGCTTAATAAACGTGTTCGTGGCCTCACCTATGCGCTAAATAAAGAAATCCGATCTAATCGCGAAAAATATTTCCAAGATTTATTATTTTCAGCGCATGGTGACCTAAGGAGAGAATGGGATGCTGTAAACCAAATTATTAACCGTAAATCAAAAACCAAATCGGATACGCTTGTGTTAAGTTTGGACGGCACTGATGTCTCGGATCCTCTGATAGTTGCAAATGCGCTGAATGATTTCTTTGTTAACGTGGGTATTGGTCCCGCTATATTAAACAACTATAATTTTTGTATGTGTCAAACAGACCCATTGCATCCCGAACTCGCCCCGCCCAGTAACAGTTGTTTCTTTGATTCCATATCCGGCTCAGAAATTCTGATCATAATCAAAAACATAAAAAATTCTGGTTCTAGTGGAAGTGATAACATTTCAAATCGAATATTAAAGAGCATAAGATTGTATATTGTTGACGTTCTGAAGCATTTCTTTAATTCAAGTATACTCTCTGGAGTTTTTCCAGAAGACTTAAAGTGTGCTACTTTATACCTCTTTTTAAAAAAGGAAATAAAAAAGATAAGAACAACTACAGACCTATATCCTTATTATCTTCAATAACCAAAATTTTCGAGAAAGCTGTAAAGGTTAGACTTTTAGGATATCTGGATAAAATAAATTTCTTCAGTCCAATGCTGTTTGGTTTTAGGTCCGGTCTCTCCACTGAAGATGCTCTTTTAGAATTCGGTTCATTTATATATACGAGTAAGGCCATTGATGAAAGAAAGAGTTGTGCTAGTCTATTCGTCGATATTAGACATGGTTGACCAAACTATTCTCTTGAGTAAACTAAATTACGCTGGTTTTCGTGGTAACATCCTAAGATGGTTTGAATCTTACCTAACGAATAGAGTTCAAAAAGTTAAAATTGAAAATTATTTGAGTGAACCCAGATTTATAACCCTAGGTGTACCGCAGGGATCGGTACTTGGACCAATCTTGTTTTTGATTTATATCAATTCAGTATTTTCGTTGCCTTTTATTGGGAAGGTTACTGCTTTTGCTGACGACCTTGCCATTGCATACGGATCAGACAACTCATTTAATCTTTTTGTAGATATCAACCACGACTTACATTTGCTAAGATCTTGGTTTGCAGGCCACAAGCTGGTAGCAAGCAACAAAACGAAGTTAATGTATTTTAGGCTTGGTAACAAAGACATACCAAATAACGCATTTACTTTTCATGCCTCGAACTGTAGGCGATATAAATTATGCTCTAATAATTGCACTCAAAATGCGGTAGCTACTTTTAATCATAGTATTAACTGCAACAATAATTGCTTTAACATCGAAGTTGTTCCTGACTTTAAGTATTTAGGAGTTATAATAGACCAAAGCCTAAGTTGGTCTTCGCATATTTCGGCTATGAAGCTTTACCTTCTATCAGCCGTACGTTCCTTCTCTCTCTCTATGGCGCGATATACAACAGGTATATCATCATAAACCTCCTAAGAGATTTTTGCGCCAAGCTTCTCTTCCAATTTGTGGTGTGCCGATTTGAATTTTCCCTACAAATTGGTGGGACCTACAGTTTTTTGCCGACTCCGAACGGCATCTACAAAGCAGACGAATTTTTTGCTGAGAAGCCTGTCATGGCAGAAATACACTCGGAGAGTTTGCCAAACCACTGCCGAGGGGCGACCCCGTTTTGAAAAAACTTTTTTCAAATCACTTTTGATGTTACCTGTACCAGGGCTCGAACCATGGACCTTCGGTGTGGTAGGCCGGCAACACTACCTTCACACCACGGCGGCCGCGGTACGTTCCTTCTATAGTTTGAAAAAACTGTGCTCCAACAAATTATTGATAATGGTATACCATGGGTTAATCCACTCTAAATTACAATACGGAATCAGTTGCTGGGGTGGTGCATACACTAATAAGGTTCGTCCGCTTTTAGTCATGCAGAAGTGTCTTATTCGAAGAATATGTAGCGTTGGGCGCATGACAAATTCCATGGATCTCTTCAAAAAGTTAAATATTCTTCCATTGCGTCATTTGTACTACTTTAAAGTTTTGAAAATTTTTTTCATAAGGAGCGGATATACTCAAAGTCCTATATACAATCCATACAATCTGAGAAGTAGATCGTTATTTCACATAGCAATTCCGAGCTTTCGCACCACACTCTTTCGTAACTACGCCATAGTGTCTTGTAAATTATTTCTCAAATTACCCGACGATATACAGCTTATTAGATCGCTTTCAGTGTTCCTCAAAGAGGTGAAAATATGGCTTTTTTGTTTCAATCATGAAAGTATCGAAGTTTTGCTGCGACCTATTATTTAGTGTATAATGCATTACCGCTGAAGGTTTAACATAATACATATTGTTGTAGGTTCTGTAATTGCATCGAATGCTTTGCCTAAATTTTTATGCATAAATTTGTATACATATATTTAATTTATTAATTTTTAACTTTTACTACATTTTGTTTTGTACTTATGTACATCATCTAAAAACTATTATGAAACAAATACAAAAATTTATTTCAAGCTTAATTTTTTTTTGGCAACAAAAAAAGTATTTCTTATCCATAACTGTTATCAAGCAACTTAAAAAATAAACGTTGACGAATAACTATTATTTCCAAAAAATAAAACAAACGTTGACAAATAACTCTTATTCCAAAAAAAATTAAATAAACGTTGACGTAGTATAACTCTTATTCGAAAAATAACTTTTTTCTTCCTCGAATAATTATTATGAAGCAACGTTTATTCGATAAAACTTATAACTGTTATGTCCCTGGTTTGATCGGATTTCCCATGTAATCCTGATTAAAAAACTTTCTGCTATGGGTTTCCATTCAGCGTTTTTGAACTGGATTAAATCCTACCTACATAATCGCCGTTGTACGGTTGTTGTTAACAATGTTAGGTCTCTTCCTTTCGTTGCCTGTTCTGGTGTTACACAAAGAAGCATCTTGGACCCACTGTTTTTTGTGTTGTTTATCAACGACATTTACTCTTGCTTCTCTGCAGTAATACTCTGAATTAATGCAACTAGAATTGGATAAGTTTAGAAACTGGTGTAATAATAATCAGTTAACACTTAATATAAAAAAATGTTTTCATGTAACATTTTCAAAACGTGTCAATATCATTGATATCTCATATCATATATTTAACTCACCTGTGTCGCGTGTAAGTGAAATCAAAGACTTGGGAGTAATTTTTGATTCAAAATTTACTTTCGCAAGTCATATTAGTTCATGCATTGTAATCGTATGCCATGCTTGCTTTTGTTAGGCGTCATAGCTCCGATTTCACAGATCCTTATACGCTAAATCTCTTATATTCGACGTTTGTGCGTTCCAAACTTGAGTATGCCTGTTTCATTTGGGCGTCGTAATATCATTGCCTTATCATTGGATTTTCATTAATATTCCGGCTAGAGCAGTCCTGAGTTCTTCCATATTGGGGTTTTAAGGCTCTGTATGTGCGAAATGCCCCAATCACAAAAGTCTTAATTGAGACCAACAGAATTTATAAATTTTTGGAAATACATTTTTCTGGTGCGAAACATCGTTTTTTGAGCACTTGAAATACTTTTTATAAGTAAAGCAGTTAAGTAATTTGTTATTAGATTGCTTGCTACTATCTATATGTCTACTTAGCCTATAAGAGCTTATACTAATTGGCTTAAATAAATAAAAAAATATGTTGTGGGTAAATATTCTAAATTATTCCCATTGTGCTTTCACTCGTGTAGATTTCATTAATCACCGAAGGATTCAGAAATCTTTTAAAAGTTCTATTATATTTTGTTCATTAAATTGTGGTTCTTCGATATATCTGTAGCAATAAGTACAAACTACAGGGTGTTTTTTTTACTGGTTTGTTTTTCGAATAGAGATAAAACTGGCATTTTGTGGTCAAATCTGGCAACTCTAATGTCATTTATGTTCAGTTTGGTTTGCCATTTCATCATGAACAGGTTGACAAAAGAACAACGCTTGCAAATCGTGCAAATTTATTTCGAAAATAATGGTTCAGTTCGCGAAGTTTACCGTGAGCTCCGTCCATTTTATGGTCGACATAATCGTCCATCAGAGCAATTAATTCGGTTAACCATGGATCGTTTTCGCACTACGTTTACTCTATGTGATAATACGCATCCGCAGAGACGTCGAACAGTGCGCACCGAAGAAACAATTGCCGCTGTAGAGCAAAGTGTTGAAGAGGACCCGAATGAATCGATTCGCCACCGTGCACAGCAATTGGAGCTTTGTCCATCAACTTTATGGAAGATTTTGCGCAAAGATCTTGGCTTGCGACCTTACAAGATCCAGCTTGTGCAAGAATTAAAGCCGCGAGACCATGCAATGCGTCGTGATTTTGGTGTATGGGCCGAAAATGAGATTGATTTCGATGCTGATTTTCATCGCAAAATTTTGTTCAGTGATGAGGCTCATTTTTGGTTGAATGGCTACGTCAACAAGCAAAATTGCCGCATTTGGAGTCAAGAGAATCCACATGAGACCCTTGAAACGCCATTACATCCACAAAAACTGACTGTTTGGTGTGCTCTATGGGCTGGTGGAGTCATTGGGCCATACTTCTTCCGCAATAATGCTGGAGAGGCAGCTACCGTTAATGGAGACCGGTATAGAGCCATGATAACCGACTATTTTGTTCCCGAATTGGATGGCATGAATGTGGATGAGTTGTGGTTCCAACAAGACGGCGCTACATGCCACACAGCGCACGTCACAATCGATTTATTGAAGGAAACATTCGATGAGCGCATAATTTCGCGGAATGGACCTGTCAATTGGCCACCAAGGTCGTGTGATTTGACACCATTGGATTATTTTCTATGGGGATATGTGAAGTCGCTCGTCTACACCAACAAACCAGAAACGTTAGGGGAATTGGCAGCCAACATTCGTGGCGTTATTGCCGACATACGGCCCCATATGCTCGAAAAAGTGGTTGAAAATTGGACCTGTAGAATTGGCTTTATTCGAGCCAGCCGCGGCGGCCACATGCCCGAAATCATATTTAAACATTAATGGCATAAAATTATCCTTCCAATAAAGCCAAATTGATGGACCTTAAAACGATTTTCTTGTGTTTTATTTCAATTCGAAGTTCTATACCCCTAAAAAAAACACCCTTTACCAAACTCAAGTTTGGTCGAAAACAAGATAGTACCACCATTGTGTTCTCCGTATGAGGATCTATAATCAAACAAAATTTCACCACTTTTGCTCAAAAATTGTGGATTTTATGGACAAAAAACTATTCCATACATTTACACTACAATTTCAATTTTCAAAGGGCTCTACTGAAAACCTCACGATCATGACTTTGGTAGTTTGTCCTTATTGCCACAGATATGTCGATGAACGGTTGGAAATACTATTTTGAATTGATAGGATGCTATTTCTGCCTCGTTAAAATGAGAACCTGATTCCTAAAAACATTTAAGGGCTCCTCGTGCAGGGTATAAGATTATGATATAAGCGAATTAATTTCGTTCGGTATCCTGTCTTGTTAAGTGTCCTGGACATAAAGGTTATAGAGCGATTGTCCTGCAATAGGACTGCTCCTATAGCGAAGTCGAATGCATCCGTCATGAGTTCAAAGTCGTTGTTAAAATTTATGTAGGCTAGAACTATGTCCTTTGATATTAGAGTGCTCTTAATCTTATTAAATGCTTCTATTGCTTCGTTGTTGTTAACAGTGCTTCGCCCTGCCCAATGGCTCTTCTAACGGAAGTCCGAGGAAACGCGCAGTTTCCACAGGGTTGGACCAGAGTGATGTAGGTGTTAGAAGAGTGGGTTCGACTGAACAGGAGAAGAGATGTTTGGTATCATGAGGGGACATACCACATGCAGGGCATGTGTTTGGTATATTGGGGTTCAGTCTGGATAAGTAAGAGTTTAGCCTATTACAATATCCAGAGCGAAGTTGTGCTAGCATAACTCTAGTCTCCTTCGGAAGTACACGCTCCTCTTCAACCAATTCAGGTGGCTGAGTATTGATAACGGGATTCACAGGCCGAGATCTGAGGGATCTGTCCACCGACTCGGTGCTTAGGTCATTTAGAGCCCGTCTGTGGTACCGCAGATCAAACTGCAAAGAGATGTGGTGCCGGATCTCATCGTAGTGCTTACGAAGATGTCTCCTTATGTCTCTGGGGGGCGCGGCTACATCCAATAGATGTCGATTTGGATGACTGGGTTTATGACAGTTCAGAAGGAACTGTCTACTCAAAAATTCTGCGTGCTCTTGAACATGGAGCAATTTTGCCTCTTGATGGAGGTGAGACTCAGATGTCATAAGCAGACATCCCGTAGCAGTTCTGATGGCGGTGTTTTGACAGACTTGCAATTTCCTCCAATTGGTGTCAGCAAGATTGAGCGACCATATGGGCGCAGCGTAGTCAATAACTGGTCGGCCAATTGCTCTATATGTAGCAAGCAATGTTTCTTTGTCTTTTCCCCAAGTACTGCCGGCCAGTGATTTGAGGATCTTATTGCGGCTCTGTACCTTTGAAGCTATTGCGGTGGCATGACCAGCGAAGGTGAGGCCGTTGTCAAACGTCACACCCAAGATTTTCGGGTGATTGGCAGTAGGTAGAGGTACTCCGTCTACGTGGACATTTAACTCTTGCCCCATCTGTGCATTCCATGTCGTAAACAGGGTCGCCGTCAATTTAATCGGAGATAGGGTCAGATTTCGCTCGGTGAAAACGCTGGAAAGGTCACGGAGGTAACTGTTGATTCTAGTACAGAGTATGTCAATGGTGGGACCCTTGACCGAAGCCAGTATCGTGCAGTCGTCAGCGTAGGAAACAATGGAGACTCCCTCTGGTGGGGGGGGAAGTCTCGAAATACAGAAATTAAACAAAAGGGAGAGAGAACACCACCTTGCGGTACTCCTCGTATAATTGATTTACCACTTTTCTAGAATTTCTTTTTGAAATATTACCGGCATCTCCCTTAGGAGTGCTGTTAAAGACTTCCCAGTTTTCGAATAGTCCCTAATGAATCTTTTATAATAACCTGACAAACCTAAAAGGGAAAGACCGACCGCCGTGGTGTGGCGGTAGTGTGGTGGGCCTACCAAACTGAAGGTCCATGGTTCGAGCCCTGGTACAGGTAACACCAAAAGTGCTTTGAAACCATTTTTCCAAAACGTGGTCGCCCCTCGGCAGTGGTTTAGCAAACTCTCCGAGTGTGTTTCTGCCATGGAAATTTATCTGCTTTGCAGATGCCGTTCGGAATCGGCAAAAAACTGTAGGTCCCACCCATTTGAAGGAAAACTAGAAGCAGCACACCACAAATTGGTAGAAAAGCTCGGCCTTAATCTCCCCAGGAGGTATATATAGCGCCAATTATTTATTTTTATATTACCTAAAAAGGATCTCAATTCTTGCAGATTATGAGAAACTGGGTATCTCGCGACATATCCACCTTCTTGGGGTTGGTTTTTATTCCTTCTGAGCTGGCGAAATATCCCAAGAATTCTACCTCTTGTTTGGCGAATTCGCATTTATTCAACTGAACTTTCATATTGGCGTTTTCTAAAGTTTTAAATACCTCTTCCAGGTTTTCCAGGTGCTCTTTTTCGTTTATGCCAATTATTATTACGTCATCGATGTAAACGTAGCATCCTATGTGTTGTCGAAGAATATCGTCTAAAGCTCATTGGAATTCGTATTTTCCTTTATTAACGGAGAAGGTGGTTTTTTCTATGTCTTATTCGCTTAATGGTACTTGATAAAAATCCGCTTTTTGAAGAATCTATTATTTCCGAGATTGGATAGGACCTCGTTAATTTCGGGAATGGGGTACTGGAATAGTTACTGAGTTAAGTTTGCGGTAATCGATAACCATACGATATTTCTTTTCGCCGGATGCATCTGCCATCCATACGGGTGTATTATATTGAGATTTAGAATTTCTTATTATGCCATTGTCAAGGAGTTCTTGTACTTGTTTCTCAATTTCTTCCGTGATTGCCATTTAATAGGGGTAAGGTTTGGAAAACACGGGATTGTCATTACTAGTTCTTATTTCACCTTTCACTAAGGTGGTGAAGGGGAGTTTTTTATCGGGATCGGAAAACAAATTTGGACACTTTGCGATGATATTGTTTATGCTTCGCTGTTGTTCTACAGAGAGAGGTGGACTCTCTAATCCGACATTATTCAACTGGCGGGATACTCGCTGTTTGAGTAGGATGACTCTACCGGACATATGGACATGGTGCTTTTTTCTGTATCTATGATAGCTTTTAGCTTCCTCAACGTGTAGATGCCGATAATCCCATGGAAGGATCTAAGGGTTAGCAGGATAAAAAATTTAATTTTTTCGATACTCGGTCCGAATTTGTCTATAAAGGCAAGATGAGTTATTTCTATAGTACCTACGACTGATTCCACTTTAAATGGTTTATTCGGAATGGAGTTCCTTATTCTGGAGGATTGGATATAAGTTTTATTCGAGCCAGTATCTATTAGAAAGTTTAATGCATCTCCAGCCCTAGCAGTGAACTCGTAGTAGGGGAGTGAAGATGGAGCTAGTCTAAAAAATGAATAGAATCAGGCTCAGCATGCTCTGGTCCGTTCTGAGCCGGATTTTCATTTTAATTAGGAACGGGATTTTCATCGTAGATTTGGTCAGGATCTGCTTGGGCGTAGTATTGATCCTGGTTTGTGTAGCCTGTATCGGCGTATAAGTTTCTTTTTATTTTATGCGTTGAATGCGGATGTTGGTTAGAAAGGGGACGATTCTGTGCGTAATTGTTCTGGTTGTTTTGCGATCTGTTTTGATAATTAACCTGCTTGGAATGTATTGATTGATCTACATCCATGGGCACTGGTGGGTTTCGGGGTAAATTATTTATGTTACTAAGGTTATCGTAACCCCTTGAGTTCGGACGGAAACCTGCGTTATATCCGGTGTAATTGTAATGATTTGTCGTGGTGGTCCGTAGTTAGTTGATCTATTAACAGTGTTTGCATGGTTCATTCGAAGGACGTGTTATCAAGTTTGTAGCATAGATGCAGTGCCTGTGGCAAGGGAGTTTGTGCACGTATACTAAGGAGTCGAGGCAGGTCTCCGTTTAGTCCGAGAATGACGTGTCGAGACCTTTTTCCCTATAAGCGTTTGTCATAGCCCTGATATACTCCTCGCCCAAGTCGAGACATGAAATTTTGTTAAGAATTAGCGAAAGATGTTGATACAATTTCTGATAGAAGGTAGAAATGTCGTCGTGGCGTTGAAGCAGTGTGGTCATTTGGTATTCTAAAGTACCAATATCCCTTTTGTCCGAGTAGTGCATCATAAGGCACTTCCTAATTTGTGTCCGATCTAATGGAGTACTATAGGACTCCAAAGCAGTGCCGGCATCGTCGACAACTTTACGTCTGATTGTGTGCAGTAGATGAAATATTTAGGCGTGCTTTCTAGGACTTCGTACGCTTTGAGAATCCTGTCGACACTTTTCCTACAGGAGCTAAAGTCTCCTGGTCGGCCTGAGAATTCACGCAGACACTTTACCATATCTGGTACCCTATCTAGTTCATTTATATTCTGCGCATTTAATGTTACTAGAGTTCGCCCAGTGGTTGAAATTCAACCAATAAACTTTATTTTATTTTATTTTTTTGCTGTAGGTTTGTTTTATCCGCCTTTTTTTCTTCCTTTCTATGTCGTTCCTTTCCTCTAACATATTTTTATTTTCCTTGATTTCTTTTTTTACTCTCTTATTTTATTTTTTACTTTCCTCAAACTTCTTTTCCTTTCCCTTCCTTTCCTTTTATTTTCTTTCTTTCCCCTTCGTTTTCTTACCTTTCCTTTAATTCCCTTTCCCTTCCCTTCCTTTCATTTCATTACCATTCCTTTCTTTCCTTTAATTTTCCTTCCTTTCCTATCCTTTCCATTCCCTTCCCTTTCCTTCCTTTCCTTTCCTTTCCTTTTCCTTTTGCTTCCTTTAATTTTCCTTCCTTTCAATTCTTTTCCTTTCCTCTATTTTCCTTTAATTTTCTTCGGTGTTTAATACTCTTTATGAGTAATCATTTATTTAATTTTTGTAAACCCTGTTTGTAGGTATCAGCAATGAATTTTACATATTTGCTCATATTTTACATTGCTTGTGTAATGTATCCAACAAAGCAACTTTTCGTGCTCTCAGGAGAGCAGCTGACACTGGGCATCGTAGCCAGTAATCAATACAATAACAACAACTAAAGCAAAAATGCATGACACAACAGAGTATCTATAGTGCGAATACTTATTTTTCATTGGTCCACTACCAACTCTTCGCACTCACAGTGAGAGCCGACCACACGAATAACACAAAAACATGCATGGCAAGTCTACTCACACTACTACGGCTCTTAATTTTTTCCTACAAAGCAACTCCTCGGCCATGCTCACGATTCAGCATAGTACACAAAAAGCAAGTACACACACACACAGCGTGTCTATAGTGTGAATAAGTAAATGTGTAGTGGTGTAACTTTTATGTTAAATTTTTTATATTAAAATGATTTTTTAAATTTTTTTTATTTGCGGATAAAAGTACACCTCACAATTTCCTATCTATACATATATAATTTGTATACCTTAGAATTATAGTTTAGCAGAAAACGGTTCTACATTGCATTCATCTTGTCTATTTATATATAAGATGCTATGGTCCGGTGGTAAGTAGTTAGGGGAAGTCCTACTCATTCTATCCAACACTTCCCTTCCCCTTGATGGGAAGACCCATACTCTAACCTGAGTTGGTTTAACTGATCAAGCAGTTCTTCAGAGGTACCTGGAATTTTTTTTTCCAAAATTTTCGTTATTACTTTATCGAGTTGGTAGTAAAGCAACGAGGCGCCTAAACATTTCTCAGTATTTCAAGTCTACGATATTTTTCGAAAATTTCTGTAATTAGCGAAGAGGTATAAAAAAATTTATTTAATAGATTCACAATTAAATTTTCTTCTGTAATAATTCTCTTTATAACTTCTTTCCTTTCTCTCTCTCTATGGCGCGATATACAACAGGTATATCATCATAAACCTCCTAAGAGATTTTTGCGCCAAGCTTCTCTTCCAATTTGTGGTGTGCCGATTTGAATTTTCCCTACAAATTGGTGGGACCTACAGTTTTTTGGCGACTCCGAACGGCATCTACAAAGGATACGAATTTTTGCTGAGAAGCCTGTCATGGCAGAAATACACTCGGAGAGTTTGCCAAACCACTGCCGAGGGGCGACCCCGTTTTGAAAAACTTTTTTCAAATCACTTTCTTCTTCCTTTATATCTATAAATTAAAAGGTTTATTGCGTGGCTTTAAAAGAGTTTTTATCCGTAATAAACTACTTAACAAATTTTTGTTCATTTTTCACAATATATTTTCGTAACGAAAATTCTTTATTAAAAATTTTCCTGCACTTTTTATTTAATTTCTTAATAATTTACAGTCAAGTTTTCCTTCTGCAATAGCCCCATTACTGACTGTTTTCTTTATATTTCTAATTTAATTTATAACAAAACTCTTTAAATTTATACTTTAATGAAAATGAAATGGTATTATAACTTTGGTCCGATGTTTGTAAGTATGAGAAGAAGAAGAGATGGACCCACCAATAAGTATACCGAAATGGCCAGGGCGATGAGCTGAGTCGATTTAGCGATGTCCGTCCGTCCGTCCCTCTATCTGCTTAAACGCAAACTAGTCCTTCAATTTTAGAGATAACTCGAATAAATTTTGGTATGGGGCCGCCATTTTGTAATATATTAATAATTTGTCGGAACCAAAGAGATCAGTCCAATACAACTCATAGCTCACATACACTCGATTGTTCCGATAAATGCGGTTTGGGCTATAACTCATGCAATTAAAAAGCTAGAAACGTGAAATTTTGCAGGTTTAGTACATATTATATACGTAATGTGGCTTGAAAATCACCCACATCGGACCAACATAACATCTTGTATATAACATATAGTTTCCATATAATCAATAGTTCCAATAAATTGGTTTCGGGCTATAAATTTTGCAATTAAAAAGATAGAAACGTAAAATTTTTCAGTTTGTTAATTGATATTAGAGGAAAACTTACAACATATGCACAGCGATGGTATGGGATGACAAGTTTCGAAGTGCCCAACTTCTCATCGACCCCTTCTCGGACACTGGGATACGAACCCAAGTGTCTGCACCAAAGCCGCTGTTAGAGTACTCTAACAACTAAGCTATGATGCCCTGTAGCGTCACGATGCATTTTTCCTCTAATGAGCCATTTGCTTATTCCTTTTATACATTCTTTGGTACATATATTTTATATGTCAACTCAAGGAAAGTGGAATATTTTTAGGCGCGTTCATAGAACAATTTTAGATACAGAAGGGCTTTTTTGCATATCAACACTTTTTCTGATTTGGTTCATATTATATACGTAATGTGACAAATGAAAATAAGCCAGATCGGACCTACATCCCATACAATCGATTGTTCCGATAAATGCGGTTTGGCCTATAATTATTGCAATTTGATAGCGAGGAACGCAGTATTTATTACATACATAATGCGTTTAGTGAAAATTATCAAGATTAGACTAATATATCGCATAGCCCCCATACAACACATTTTTCCGATAAACGGGGTTTATGCTATGCATCTTTAAATTAACAGGGTAAGACCCTAAAATTTTTCAGAGTTTGTTCTTGTTCTAAGTAAGGAGCAGACATTTAAAACCGTGATGCGTATTCATGGAAGGTATAAAGCCTTCGGCCCATCCGAAGACAGCGCTTTCCTTACTTTTTTTTTTTTTTATTAATTTTCATAATATATTTCCGTATTGACTTTTCTTTGTCAGAATTTTTTCTGCACTTTCTTTTCCTGTTATTTAATTTCTCAATTTTACACTAATTTCCTTTTTTTCATTATTCGACAATTTTTCTATATCTTTTAACACGAATGTTAATTTTTTTTCTTGGCACCTAAAACTAAACTTACATTATATTTACATCCCTGACGTTGGCCTTTTGGGGGTGATGGGCGGTTTGGAAATTTCCTTTTCCTTCATGTACTGGGGGTCCTGGGTGCTGCCTTTTCCCCTTTTGGTCCTTTGCCAAGTAGCGCGCGTAACCGTGCTTCTAGTCGCCGTACTTTTTAGTTGTCGGGCTTCCAACTACTTGTCGCACGTCAGGTCTCTGCTCGGGCGCCAGTTTTATTCGTTCGTGCCGAGTCGTTGAAAGGCTTTGGTTTGTTAATCGTCGAGATCTAAAACTGCTCAGCTACAAAGAAAACCACATCAGCTAAGTAAAGTAGATATAAGATAGATTATACATTAAGAAATAACTAGTTAACAGAATAAAATTATTGTTAGAAGTTAATATAGAAGTCAAAGAATAAGAAACGATTAGTAGCCAACGATTTTGGGATAGAAATAATTGATTTTTTTATGCTTAAAAGCGAGTCTGAAATATCAAATCTACCTGAAAGAGTTATAATCTTGACACAAACAGCGAAAAGGCTCATTTAACTGAAAATTGGTTTGGTACTGTTTTAAGACTAGAGGTTTAAAATGCCTTGAAGGACGAGCATGGTATAGCAAAAATATTGGGTATGGCATTATGCTTAAATTATAGGACGCGACGCAAACTATGTATGCATCAATCGAACTAACTGTCAACAACCGTCCTGTAGCGGCACTTTCAAAAATGTATTCGTTATCTAATGACATCAGCTACGGCCAACTAATTAGCAAATCTTCGGCACTGATATTTCCTCCCACAATAATACCAAAATTCTATCTAACATTTTTGGCTCTTCTTGAGAACATATTTCACTTTAAATACAATTTAATTGACTCCACTTGCTTTTCTAAAATATCTCAAATGTCTCATAATAAGAAACGCCTTCATTTTATGCTCAAAAAACTACTTTTTTTTATTAATTATATTTAATATTTTGTTGCAAAGCCATTATTTCTAACCACTGCTTCACACCTACGAGGCATTGACTCGAAAAATTTTGCGCAGACATCATTCGGAGTTCTCTGCGACCCTAAATTTTTTTTTATTGGTAGAACCTCATACCATGACAGCGCCCGAGACCATAATGTTACCACCCTCGTGCTTAAGTGCAGGTCGGGTATACAGTCCTGAAAATGGTTTTAACGATGAACCTTATATTTCCTATTAGGAAAAAGAATACTTTTTCCAGTTTGTTACAGACCAATGTCTGTACTGCTTCGCGAACTCTACCTTTGTTTACGATATCGTTCTGATAGCAAAAGGCTTGTTCGGAAAAATCCTTCCGAACAAACCTTTTTCCCGCAAACCATTAACTGTTTCTACTGATGGAGAGTTATCTTCCCCGAAAATAGTAACGCGAATTTCGTTTTCAGGGTTTTGAGGGAATTTCTAAATGCAAAATCATACCAGAAATTGCGTAAACGATTGTTTTTCTTAGGCCCGGTTTTTCAGTCCATGGTTAAGCTGAGTTTAAACTAAGTTTGCTTAAACTCGACATAAATTTAAACTCCAGTTAAACTGCAGAGCGGTTTTTCAGTGTGACTTTAAGGCCGCTTTTAATATTTGCTTTTTATACGGCAACATTGGTTTTTTCTTTATCTAGATGCGGCAACAGATAATATTTGTATACATATTCAACGCTATTGCTTCTCCTCAGTATTGTAATAGTTAGCATTTCGCCAATTTCTGCATCACTATAATCACTTTCGTCAGATAATATATCCAGTATTGAATTAAATATAAAAATATCGTCCTTTCTTAATTGCGTTCAGCTTATTGTTTCACAACCAAAACCATCAAATATGCAAAACAGCTGACAGGTTAACTAGAGTTTAACCCTGCCGAATTGACCGCTTAAACTACGTTTAAACTTCGTTTAAAGTTGACTGAAAAACTGCGCAACAAGTTTAAGCTTAGTTTAACTGACAAATTGAGTTAAACTTGTACTGAAAAACCGGGCCTTAGAGTTTTATAAAAACTCAAAAATCTCACAAGCTAATGAGAATAATGAAATTTTTTGACGCATAAGGTATGGAATACTTTTAGATCATAGGATTACTATAGAAAGGCAAACTTTTTTTATTGCAAAATTTAATATAACAGTTAAATTGAATATAACACCGTAGCTGTAGGTATCATGTAAGTAGCATTATCTCTGAACGTCTTTTCAATACAATAATGTACATCATGGTTAGATTAGATTAGGCCCTAGAATTTATGTTATAAAATAATTCTGTTCTCTTCTTCAAGCTCATATATGCTCCACCACTTTTTCCCGCGCACCCGTTCTTTCTACATCTGCAATCATTTACGACGCCTAATTTTTATACTTGTGTGTACTTGTTCTCTAACACACTTCTAATCTTTAGAGTGATCTGGCCGTTTGTAACATCTGAATCCACTAGTTTAGAACCATCAATTACACGTGTATAGTTGTTGTTGTTAACAGTGCTTGTTGTTGTGGTTACGACAAAAACATCCCCGAAGGTTTTGGGGAGTGTTGTCGAATTAACAGTCCTTGGTCGGATTTGAACCCGGTGCGCTCCGGTACTCCCTTGCGGTACTGCCCGATTGTCGTGGTAGCGATTAATGACCAGTGAAACCTTCTAGGTCATGTCACCCCTCCGGTAAGGAAGGATAAGGTGGGTAATGAGAGGTGAGAGGCATCATATCCGTAGATCAACCATCGAGTTGTACGTCATTACCTTTGTGCATATTAGTCGCCTCTTACGCCACGCCCTACCTCGGGCATATTCTAAACCCCTAACAGTGCTTCACCCTGCCTAAATTGTCATCAAGCTCTTCTAACGGAAGTCCGAGGAAACTCCAGGTTTCCACAGGGTTGGACCAGAGTGATATTGGTGTTAGAAGAGTAGGTTAAGTTGAAAAAACTTAAGAGTGTGACATAGGCCAAGGCAATTGTTAACCTTGACCGATGTCAAAGGCGTATATAATCTTTGCCGACAAATAGTGCACGTAGTGAAAGGTACGAGGAGATGGTGGTCTTGGCCCCACTTGCAAGCTGGAAGCAGGGGGTCGGGGAGGCATTGGAGGCAGAGAAAAAGGGGACTGACGCTCGGCGATGCTCATATCTGGCCTATTTCGGAGTGGAGTGTTGAGCGCCCGTGCGAGATGGAAACGCTGGTGAGCGTGAGCGACAGTCGGGAGTGGGTGAGGCTGGAATTGCATCAGTGCTGCTATTCGTGCAGACTGAGCCACCATTGTGGCTGCTTGAAGTTGGTAGGGGCGGTGGGGGGTGCGCTGGAGCGACGGGACGGCCTTAGGCGTGTCCAACATGGTGCCTCGAAAGTAATAAAGAAAGCAGGGTCTGTGGATGGCAGGGTTAAGCCCGGAGCATCCAGATTTGTGAAACCATCTCTTACACTTAGTGCATTAAACAATGCGTTTAACCCACATTTTCTTCCAGCAAACGCAGCAGATCCAATCTCTTGGTCCGGGGTTGGATTCGATACCAGCCCGTAACAGGAAAAAATGGAGCAACCCTGCTGCAAGGGTTTGCTCCGAGGATGACAATTTAAGGGTCACGTGTATAGTAACAACCGCCACTTCCACACCCTTTCCAAAAAGCAACTCCTCGGTTCCTCGGCAACGGTTCCCCAATTCCTATCGAAGCTCATTTTAATTTCCACCAAGCTCGTTAAAATTTCCTTTGGCACTACGGGCAGGTCCGAATCTTCCGCTTCTATTGCGGTCCCCCGATTCCTAGCTAAGCTCAGGTTCATTAGCAAGTTCGTACACTAAAGCAGAAAAATCGGAAATTGTGCTAATACGAGAATTGTGCTAATCGTAGATGTTTTGAATGTATTTTCCATCGCAGGCGAAGCCTTCTCCTTCCTCTTTTGTCGAATTTAGGTGCCCATGTCTTTGTCCACTAGTATTAAATGACCCAGCCGGCGGAGCCTTTGGGCTTTAATTCGCTGCACTATGATCATATTTGTGTAAAGATAGTACAAGCTCGTTTAAATTTCCTACATTTGCACTACGGGTAGGTCGGAATCTTCCTCTTACCACGAATACTCCAAAGGCCTATAGAGCGTGGTCTTTGTTCGTCGAGAAATTACTTCCGTTCTCAGTTTCTTATTCAGTCCAAAGTAGCAGTAGTTGGCAAGAGTGATTCTCTCTTGAATTTTGTCGGCTGCCATTTTAAAAATTCCGCTATCTGCCTCAAGTTCCTTTTCTTAAATGGCGGGTCTCTTACTTCTATTTCGCTCACTTATACCGAGGGTTGCGTCAGTTCGAAACGTGACCCTATAGCCCGAGTTGGAGCGACATTCCCCATCTTGCAGTTGTTATTCCGACCTCACTTTAACCCTATCGTGTCCTCCCGGCTGCAAGTAGTTAGTGAGTGGTGCGAGAACCGGTTTGAGAAATTATCAGCTTTCTGTACATTGCGCAGCTTCACAACTGTACAGATCATGGTTCCACAAGACAATAGCCTTAGGCGATATTTGGAGCAATGGAGCTATGTGTGTTGTCGATAACAACAAGGTAATTAATAATAACTAAATTGATAAAATTTTTTTGTTTGGTAGGCTTGTAGGGGGTACGTACCGAGGTAGAATTCTAGGATACCAACATGCTCGTGAAAACCACCTTGTTTGGTTGGGAATGAACTCTTACAAATATAGAAGACTCACAGTTATAAATGTTTATTTTTGTCAGATTCCCCTAATATTGGCAGTACGACTGGGAATGTCTCCATTGTATCCAATCCAGCTGTACCTAGCTCTACGATGCCGATGTTAAAAATTCTACCTACAGGACCTATAAAACCTAGTTGTGGTAAATATTAACAAAGTGTTCTTGTTACTGAGATCAATACAGTAGTAACGACTTTGACTATGTTTCTAGGAATCTCTAATAGCATAGTATCGGTGGATTCAAATATAAATAACTCTTCTTCAACCCCTGTCCATTCTACACGCGGAAATTCAAATGCTGTTCCAGTGTTACAGGGTTGCATTGGGATAAATAGCAACAACAATACCATTGGTGACGAAAAAGTAGGAACGCGTCGAAGCGTACGCGCGAACGCGGGTGTGCATAAAAATTTATATGGGCGTGCTATCAATTCCACTGCAACGACATTACCAACGACTGGACAAAACGTAGATGCAGTGAAATCAACTCTAATGCCGAAATCGGTTGGTTTACATGGAAGTGAACAAATGGGAGTGGTTGAAGCTCGGCGGAAAACCAGAAGTGCGGGTGAGTTTTTCAATAGATAATGCTTGTCATATCAGTTAATACAATCACAGAGCCTTGAAATTACCTTTACTTATAAAAATTCCGGTTGGAGAACGTTAAATTTCAATTTTAAAATAAGCAGCGCATATTATTCCAATTAAAGTAAATTAAATAATGAGTTAATCGGCAATATTTAAACCAAGCGAGTAAAATGAATGAATCCACCAAATAACTCATGAATCTGTTATTTAACTTGTATTTCTATATGTCGATGGCTGAGTGGGAGATATCTGTTTGAAGAACGCCTTATCTCAAAATCTGTTTGATGAACGCCCTATTTCAGAATGAGATACGGCGCTCTTTAACCAAATTTCGAGATGTGACGTTTTTGAAAAAAAATCTGAGATATTGAAAAATTATCTCACTCAGCCGTCGAAATAGTCAGTAATTTGTCTACTAGTGTATCACACGCGAAAAATCAAGCAACTCGGATAATCTGTATCTACGATCATCGTATCGTATATATAAAAGAAAGTGACGTTAGTTCCAACGCTCATAACTCAAGAATGCCTGCACCGATTTGGTTGATTGACACTTATTTAGATTGTTCTCTGAACAGACTAGGAGAATACCCAATAAAATTTCCGAAAAATTCTTGAAAAAAAAAAAATTTATTTTCCCATACATTTTGTATGGTGCGAATTTTTATAATTTTTTTTTTGTTAGAAAAGCTCAATAATGGATCTATCGATGGTGAAGTGGAATTGTGTGTGTGTGAAATAGTTGCATCTATAGGGATAGGAATGGGGATAGGGATAGTCATAGAGATAATGATAGGGATATGAAAAGCCAATATTTCTAGATCCATTCAGGTAAATATCTGGGCAGGACAAAGTCTGCCGGTCCCTCTAGTAGATAACAATTTTTGCTTTAATGCAGCGGCTATTTGTATATCGCTATCCAACATTTCATAAACACATAAAGTGGGATAAGTTTATTTATTTATTACGGTCTTCATACTATAAGTAATAGATAAAAAAGTTTGGTTATAAAAGTTTAGGAAATTAAAAGTATATTGATTTACAACTTTAATTGATTGATACAGCTAAATAATTTGCAAAATTGAATAGAATGTGGGTGGTACTATTGCCTATACTTTAGTAGAATATAGTATACCAAGCAGGCCTGCATAATAACGTTATTATTGCAAAGAAAAATTTATTCTGATTTTGTTAAAACCAACAAGCAAAGTAAAATTAAAATAAATGTTTAAAAAGCTTTCCGAAATAAATATTAAGCTTTAAAATGTATAGTTCAAACGACATGATGAAAAGCTTATTAATGTAAGCCTACAAAAAAGTTTTCCGAAATAAATAGTAAGCTTGTAAAATACTGATTTTTCGTTTTAAAACTTTTGAAAATAAACGACACATTAATGTAAGCCATATTTTGTATATTATTTAGCTATTGCAATAAAATAAATAAATTCTAATCATAAATTGAATGCTGCAACTTAAAGCAATTATTAGCAGATTGCAGAAGTGGTTCAGATGCAGCCATAAGTTTTGCGTTTTCATCCTCATTCTCATGTAAAATCTTTTATGAAAAGTTAAAAAGGAAAAAACTGACAAATAGTTTTCTCTGTATTTTTTGTAAACGTTTGTATTTCACAGTTTGTTCTTGAGGTTTATAAAAAGTTTCCTTTAAACTTTCAATTAAATTAAAACTAAGAAAGCTAACATATGGCTTATTGTAGCAAGTTTACCTTAAATTATTTTTAAAAACATTTACAGAAATGCTTGTTGGGAATAAATAGTATCGTGAACGTTGTGTGTATAAGTATAACAGAACTGAAGCGAAAGAGCAAAAATAATGGCTGCATCTTAACCACTTTTGCAACCTGCTAATAATTGGTTTAAGTTGCAGCATTCAATGTATGATTACAACTTATTTATTTATTTTATTTCAATAGCTAAATAATATAAAAAATATGGTTTGAATTAAGTTTCAGAAAAAACACAAGCTTTCTTTGAAAATTGTTTATAGGCTTACATTAATAAGATTTTTATCACCGTGTCGTTTCAATTACACAACGTTTATTTTCAAACGTTTTATAAACGAAAAATCAGAATTTGGTAAACTTAATATTTATTTCGGAAAGCTTTGAAACATTTATTTAAGTTTACGGGAACGATTCCCAACAAGCAAAGTAAACTTAGAATAAATCAGCTTACAAAAAGCTATTGCAATAAAATAAATAACGAAGTTCTAATCATACATTGATTGCTGCAACTTAAACCAATTATTACCAGATTGCAAAAGTAGTTATATAAAATTTTGTTTGAAAAGATTTGGAAATATTTTAAGTTGAAAAGAAAAAAAAAACAGAAATAGTTTTTTCTGAATTTTTATAAACATTTGCATTTCACTTTTAAATTGCAATTGTTTATAACAATTTTTTCTTGAAGTTTATAAAAAGTTTACTTGAAACTTTCAAATAAATTAAAATTGAAAAAGCTTACATATCGCTTATTGTAGCAAGTTTACTTTAAATTATTTTGAAAAACATTTACAGAAATGATTGTTGGGTTGCTACAACTATCAAAAAAAAAATATGCATACAATTTTGAAGGTGTTAGTTCACTTGCCCCTTCAAACCGGGAGATCTTTTTGCGCCCCAACCGTCACGTTCGAAAGCTCATAAGAAGGTATACCTATATATCGTTGGGTAGCTGGGCAAGCGCCCGGCTGTGTTACCTCGTTCGTGCCATCATGGCAACGTGAGCTATCTAGGTTCGCCGTGGAAAGAGGTAGCCTGGGTGCGGTCACATCACCGCCCTACAGGAAATCCGATGGACGGGACAAAACAAAACTATAATGGGACCTTGTTACGTATATGACAGTGGCCAGACAAGGAGTGAAGACAAGCGATGTCGGGGTGTTGGATTCGTGGTATGAAAGATACTGTGCCGCCAAGTATTAACATTCACACCCGGGATTCGCATCAAAGTGACATTTACCTGCGCCAACGCCATGACTGAGGAGATAGACGTCAGTGGGGGCACGGAAGGAGGTTTTGGTCCTACAGTCGGAAAATTTAGTCTTCATGATATAGCATATCCCAACGGAACTAGGTTGATTGACTTACTGACACTGATTACCCGCCGAGCTGTTCAAACACGGAGGCAAAGAGCTATTGAAAAGCAGAATATGGTCGGGCGAGAAAAGCTAACCGCACCAACTACCGAATCAGTCTCCTTAATATCGCATATAAGGTTCTATCCAGCGTATTGTGTAAAAGACTAAAGCTGATCGTAGACAAGCTGATTGAACCTTATCAGTGTGGCTTCAGATCTCGACCAGATCGTCACGATACGCCAAATTCTGGAGAAGACCCATGATAAGAGAATCGATATGCACCATCACTTGTCGAGCGCCTTTGCGAAAATGAGTTACCTATATGCTGCTTTGTATAAATTTGACTTCCCCGCAAAGCTTATACGCCTTTTGCCAAATGACGTTGAGCAATACCAACAGCTCCGCCATAATTGGGAAGGACAGGACTTCCCGCAGTCATTCGAAACTAAACAAGGCTTCAGACATGGCTGCTTGCTCCCTCTAATGCGATTTCTTCAACTTGATGCTTGAAAAGATTATTCAGAGCTCAACCGTATTGGTAAAATCTACTCAATAGCGTGCAATTTCTTTCAACTTGATGCTTGAAAAGATTACTCAGAGCTGAACCGTCTTGGTGAAATCTACTACAATAGCGTGCAATTGCTTTCATATGCCGATGACATTGATATAATTTTCATTAACAACGGCGCCTTCGCTGGCTTGGTTGATTTGAAACTGTGATTATTTGGGAACCA
This sequence comes from Merzomyia westermanni, assembly GCA_949987695.1. Taxonomy (NCBI): domain Eukaryota; kingdom Metazoa; phylum Arthropoda; class Insecta; order Diptera; family Tephritidae; genus Merzomyia; species Merzomyia westermanni. The sequence continues at coordinate 79,675,531 of OX465289.1, forward strand.
ACGTTAACACCGAAAATAATATCACTCGAGAAATTTAAGGAGAATCACTCTTGCTATCAAGTGCTACTTTGGACTGAGTAGACAACGGAGAACTAAAGTACTCTATATACGGACAAATATCACGCTCTATAAGTCTCTCATCATACCTGCCCTCATGTACGGGTCGGAATATGGACAGTGTCGAAAGAAGATGAGATGGGGACTTCGAGCATTCGAGATGAAAGTTCTCCGGATTGTATGGTCCTTCCCGTGATACCAACAGCAAGTAACAAAGGAAATTCAACGAAGACATTTACGAACTTTACGCAGATCTGACCATAGTGCAGCGAATAAACGACCGCTGGCTGGGCCATGTTATGCGAATGTACAAAAAAACTCCAGCCCAGACGGTTTTCCTACCGACACACAGTGTTTCGTGTAGAACAAGCTAGCTGGACAAAATTATTTTATGAGATTTTCCGTTTCATATGCAGTCATTTATTACAACTACGTCATTTTTTTCAGCCATATGTTCTTTTTTTTATTTTTTTCCAAAATTTTACTTCATATGCATACATTTGCTTATTTCATATACAGTAACTCATGTGAATAAGTGACATAGATCCAAAAAAATTTAAAGAACTTAAGAATATTACTTTATTGTACTTAAATTGAATGGACTACACATCTCAATACTCTAAAAAATTCTAAAAATTCCGAAAAATAATTAAAATTTTTTATGAAAATTCGTCGAATTTTTAAAACATTTTTTAAATATAATTTAGTTTTTGTTAAAGATCGTGACAAATTTTCTTATGGGAAATTAGTTAAAATAAATTTGCGAAAGCGAAAATTGTAAGAATTGTTCAAAAAGGGGAGTCTTCTTATTTATTTGAGTGACTGTACATATGTACACACATATTTTGTATTTATTTGAGTATTTATCCTGGCACTACAATTTTTACAAAATTATTTTATAGTACCAGTCAGGAATGTAAAAGTGAATTACAATAATAGTAATAACAATGTAAATAATTAAATTAATTATGTGAAAATTACTTATTACAAAAACTTAAAAGTAAAGTATCATACAAAGTAGAAAAGACAATAGATTTAAATTAAATAAAACCTGATCCAACAAAAAGTTATAGGGTAGGTTATCTTTTATAATTATGTTATTATTAGCTATCATCACTTTCATGCGATGAGTCACTTGTGGAATAGTCATGAGCATCAGCAACACTACTGAGAAAGCTTGAAACAACTGGGGTATTTATTGACTCCTCAAAATTATCGGGGGACAGTAAATTTAAGACTTCTGAAGTCAGACTTTTAAATTTTTTCTTAGGTATCTCCCTAAAACTGTTAACTAAAGGATCCGACGTTATAAGCAACATATTCATAAGATCTCTATTCGTGGCTTCACGCGACTGCTTTTGTGTGTTATCATCCCTGAATCGTCTCAAATCTTTGTGACGGGCTTCCTGTGCTTCCTCAGAAAGTTGACCAATAGGTAAAATTGCTGATTTTATAATATCAGTACTATGCACTAACATTTTATGAACTGTACCAGGCATATTAAACCATGGATAGAGATCTATGTATAGTTTTTTAGTCTCGACCGCAAATTTTTCAAATCTTTGGATATTTATATTGTACCCAGATGCTAATGCGCTAAGGAGAGTGTCGAATCTTTTGATGAGCGTTACATCCAATCCCGTAATCTCAGCAATAGCCTCAGAATTTTCGGAAAACCTACGAGCAGTGTTGCCGTCATTGGTATTGCCGAAACCTGGTTTTGGTTTATCTACTATCAATCCAAGTACACTTTTAAATTTATTCTGGATTTCGTTGGAAAGTAGCTTTACACTCTCTTTGTCTGCCTCATTCCTAAGCTGCCATTTTTTTACTTCGAGGCGATAACTTATGTGAAGCAAGCATTCAAAACATCTTATTCATGCATGGAGAGTAGACAAACCAAAACAAAGATTATCTCGGTTAGGCGTAAAGTCCCGTAACTCATTATTCATATCATTTGCAGTGGCACCACAAATATAACACTTTTGTGCGGAAGAAGTTTCAGTCAAATCAATGCAAAATTTTCCGTCAATCATTGTTAGAAGCATACGAGGTGTGTTCAAAAAGTATCGCGAATTTTGTGTTTTTTCAAAAATTATTTATTTATTCATGAATATCTATTTTGTCCCCTTCAAAGTAATCCCCATGAGATATTATACACTTGTGCCAACGGTTTTTCCAATCTTCGAAGCACTTCAAAAAATCATTTTTTTTGTATCTTGATCTCGTCAAGAGAAGCGTAACGTCGTCCTTTCATGGGCCTCTTCAGTTTAGGGAACAAGAAAAAGTCACAGGGGGCCAGATCTGGGGAATGCGGTGGCTGCGGCATCATTAGTGTGTTGTTTTTGGCCAAGCAACGATGCGTGAGCAGGGGCGTTATCGTGGTGCAAAAGCCAATTTTTGTTCTTCCACAAATCCGGGCGTTTCTGGCGGATTGCTTCGCGCAAATTGCGCATAACTTGCAGGTAATATTCCTTATTGACCGTTATTCCCTGTTGCAAGAACTCATGATGCACCACGCCCCTGCAATCGAAGAAAACTGTCAGCAAAACTTTCACATTCGACCGAACTTGGCGCGCTTTTTTCGGTATTGGTTCGTGCGGCAGCTTCCATTGAGATGATTGAGCTTTGGTTTCCACGTCATAACCATAAACCCACGATTCGTCACCAGTTATGACCCTCTGGAGCAAATTTGGGTCGTCGCGGACAGAGTTTAACATCTCATTAGCAATGTTCATACGATGCTGTTTTTGGTCACAATTGAGCAATTTTGGTAAAAAAATAGGTAAAAATCGAAGACGATCCAAAACACGTGCAAGCAAAGCAGCTGTCAGCAATTAACTGAACATTCAAAATGGCCGAGCTTGTCGGCATAAGTGAGAGACATGAGTACCAACATAACGCCACAAAAAATTCGAAATTCGAATATACGTAACCAGCGAAAATTCAAAATTCGCGATACTTTTTGAACACACCTCGTATTGTGATTTACGGAAACTTCGTATTCTTCGAGCATGTACATACTTTGTTGGCAACAACGCATTTATCTCCTCTAAAACTTTGTTCGTTTCAAAAACAATAAAATCTTTTGTTTCTTTAGAAAAAATAAATTTAATTGGACGACAATACATGGTAGAAGAAGGTCGAGGATTCTGCCAAACAATGTTACCTTTTTCATCCTGTAATTGAAGAGGAACGAAAGAAAATATAAACAAAAACTCATCAGTGTCAGAACTGCATGTTAACTTTTGCTTATATGTGCTATGGCAGAGCTTCCATCGCAACCCCACTTGCTGATTAAAGTATACGTCAACTTCTTGATTTGCTAAAACTAAACGCTCAACAGTTTTATCTAATACGGACTGGACTTTAATTTCCGCACGTGTTTCACCCACATCAATTTCATTTGGATAGCATTCTGCCTTAGCTTTTCTTAGACTATAAAATGATGGATAAACCTTATGGCCTGCCTTGATGCTCCACTTCCGAGTCGTTTTGTACCCATGAGTCGTCGACTTGCTATCTACGTAGTATGCTAAAGCTTCTACATTGCTCAAGCATCTTGCATCTGGCTCACATGTCATCTTTTTGCCGGATATTTGAGTGGTTTCCTGTGATTTTTTATAATGTTAGCAACATTTCAGTTGCCGGAAATACGCGTTGATACTTCTGCCGCATAAAGTAACTCACCAGGACTTCTAGATTGCAAGAGGTCATCCACTCGACGCCGTTTGGTTTTTTCACTGCAGCTAACAAAGTCCTTCTTTCGTCTTCCGGGGCCGGGGTTACCTGAAGAAGTTGTTGGTTGGTCTGATGGCAACTGGAATTATTGTAAATGTGAAGTCTGGACCCGAAAGCCACTCCGAGTTTTTATTCAATAATTCTTTATATCTGGTTTCCTTCGAATGTTGAACCCAAATGTCAAAAAACTCCCTTCTTGGTACGGTTATAACTAAACTGCTTTGTGTTGTTGATTTTCCGACAGGGTGAATAGTTGATGATTGTTGTGCTGCCATCTTAAGTGTCGTTGATCGTTCTGATTTGTTATAGTTGTGCAGTATTTATATTACATTCAGGTATTGGCGTAGATGCTACCAAATGGGGTTGTTTTGTGTAGCGTTCCTGTGTGGTTATACCTGCATTAGGATTGCTTTGTATTCACCTGTTTTTATGCCTGGGTGACTGGTGCCGTAGGTTGTGGCAGGTTGAAGTCAGTGAGCTTCGCCTTTTTGCTTTTGGTGTACTCTTGTTGACCTTGCGCGTTTATTTTTGTGTGTGTTTATGGCTACGTATTTGTTCCTTGTACCTGGGAATTGGGTTTGCCGTTTGTAGATCAGCTTTAAAGGTTCAAATATCTCGTCGGAGCTGGTACGTACATACATCCTATATAGATGTGCAAAGAATTCGCAATGGTTTTTTCTTTCGACTATTAGAGAATACTTGCGACCATAACATATGTAAAATTTAGCCCGGATGTCCGCGGATGTATGTAACTTTTTTGTCCCGAAAGTTAAAAATATAGATAAAAAATACCTTTTCTTCTTAATAACGGAATGTTAAATATATTGAAAATACTCTAATTGCGAAAGAATTACTATTATAAAATTTTACTTACCTTCGAGCTTAGAATCCATCAAAAAAATTATATAAAAGTGTTCACTTAAAAGAAATATGAAGCTTAATATTCAACAAGAATTTTGCAAATTAATCAATGCATTTTACGGCCACTCCTGCCTTCTTACTTCAATTACTCAACATATATGAGCAAAAATATCAAAAAAAAAGCTAAATCCCGTTATCTTGTTTGTTTTCTTTCATTTCTCATTACACTTTTCTTGGAATAAGAACATTGTTTTTGGCCAGCTAGCTTGTTTTACACGAAACACTGTGCGACACCCGAATTCGGCAGCAGAGGAAAGGGCGGTCTCGAATGAGTTGAAAAAAACCAGGGACGGAAAATAATGATTATTCTCCATTATTTCGACTGTAAAAATCAGTATGTTCTAAACATTGCAAAACAATTGTAAAAATACCCCCATATTTGCTATGGTAAAAACTGGTGCAATCTGCAATGTTTTCTATTTTTAGAGTTATATACATAATAATCAAAGATAATCATAATGGCTTAGTACTCAAGCATTTATTGTGCTCTTTTCAATTACTTATCTATAGAAATAGACACTTCAGAGGAAGTAAAAAAAATGTTAATCACGAGATAATTAATATGCGTGATGGAAAGACTAAAAATCGAAGATAATAATTATAATTGAGGAAAATCGATAAAAAGTAAGTATAATGATTTTTTTTGAAGAAAAAATAAAAAATCGAAGATAATAATTATGATTGAAGAAAAATTAATATAAATTAAACATAAGGCTTATAGCTGAAAAAAATGAGAAAAATTAAGAGGTAATTATTATGCTTAAGAAAAACGATTAAAATCAAACATAATAATTATCCGCCATCAAAAATATATAAATCGAGATAAAATTATTATTTATGATTTAAATCACTGTAATCAAAATTTAATAATCACTGCCAATCGAAAAGATAAAACTTTATTAATAATAATTATTCTTTAATCCGAAAAATATAGATTGAACAATAATAATTAACTGTTGATTTCTATTAATAAACTTATAATGATAACCGTCCCTGGAAAAAACAGGTGTAAAATGACTTGAACTCCCTTGGTGTTTCCAATTGGTGTCAGTTATTGAGGAAAAATGATGACTGGCGTGTTTTGATACGCAACGGCCAGACTCGCTTAAGCGGTTTTTTTGTTTGTTTTTTGGTAGTTCGTGGAAGGGGAAATGCTTCATGCACTGACCGGGTTTAAGCCCTCGTTACTAGATGCGCATTAGCGAGACTCTCCGAGTGTTAGACCCCCTGTGGCAGACCATCTTTTGGATGACACTGCCAGGCAATAGGGCGCCTACAGTCTCTTCCACCCTTCTTCGCTGCTGACCGAATTGTTCCCATTCGAAGGAGGTGTGGCAACGTCTGACGAGTTGCTGAGCGGAGGTCATAAAATCTTTTTCTTTCCTCTGCGAGCAGGTATGCTAGTATAGTCCCGCAATGACCAAGACAGCATCTCTGGGGATCGTGTGGTATGCTGAAGTCTTCCGGAGAGCCCCTCTGCATTTGACCATGGTGATAGCGGCTCGGTACGTCCGAGACTTCATTGCATCCGCCCAGATTTTTGCACCATACAACAGTATAGAATCAGAGATGGATGCTAGCAGCTTTCTTTCGGCTCAGACTCGCTTTAGTGTGAGCGGACTTCTCGCATGAACTTCGAAGGTGGTCTGAGAAGCTAATCTTGCTGTTCAGCATCACCCTCAGATATTTCGTGGACCTACGCGTCTCTTTTTGTTGATCCCCAATAGTCATGTTGATGATGGTGAGGGAAACCGTTTCTTCGTAAGGATCACGATCTCCATCTTTGCTGTAGCCAGCTGGAGGCCGTGATCGGATATCCATCTGTCTAGGCCGCATACCACAGTTTCTTGCTGTGATCACAGCAGCCTTATAAAATCAAATCTCCCGCAGCGGCGCATTAGTTGTGTAATTGTTGACAGCCCGTTGCTTGTGGACCAGATTTACCGTTGGTTTCCACGGGTGCTTTATGAGTTGGTTCTATTTCACAATCGTCATTGGTTGTATTTAATTTGATGGTTTCGATCTCCAGACAACTTGCAATTTCTTCATGGCGGGCTAGGTTGATTGCGTGAATTAACTTGAAGTTTCCGTTTATTATCCAGCCACACGCATCTCGTGCGGTTACCACAGGTGAGTGCAAGTAGAGTAGGGCGAATGCTTGTGTGGATGTATAAAGGCATATTCTAGGAGTTAGAGTGTAAGTTATCCTTATAACTAATTTATATAATTCATGAAAAATTTACATTTCATAGACAATAGAATATTATATTGTTTTAAGTATTGAAGAATTTACATTTCAAACTTAGTAAACCGTAGAATAGTTTTCCGAATTTTATTCTAAACATTAATATTAAAGTATGTAAAATTTAAGTAAGATTTCAAGTAGTTAAACAGAAATTCCAAATTGTAACTAGCGAGTGGAGTCCGGTCGAAAAATTGTTAACACGAGGATCCAGGAGTGATGTTAAGAGTGGATACTGATAGTGATATTTTTAGTTATGATTAATTATGTTAGAAGATATTAGTGGAGTCTTGTTAGATTTTTTATATTGCTATATCCTTTTTTTTAATTAGTTAGTTAGTCGTGTTAGTGTTTTCTCTTTTTTGTTTTTTGCGGGGCATGCTTCCCCTTTTTTTGTGAAGCTTTAAGGGCTTGTTTTGCGTGTTAGCAAAATTTAAAAAAATTTTGAAAATTGAAACCTCAGGGACTTAATGTGCATGTAAGTTAAATTTTTCGTATTTGCTTTTATTTGCATTGCAATAGAGACACAAAACCCAGCTGAAGGAAGGCTCGTGTTAATCCCTTTTAGCCATAAGCGTTTATAATTGCAAATGGCCTTCTCATGGCACGAGTATCTTCACGGCTATTAAAACCAATAGTCCCAAGATGGATTTGAATCACTTCGATTGATATCGCCTGACTGCCGAGTGAACTGGAGTTAAACCGATGCGGCAGATCGAATACAAAAATTAACTTGTATCCAGACCGCTGGGGCATACTAATCTATGCATACGTTTTTTTTGCCTTTAATTCTTTAGACATTTTTATGTCAATATTTTTGGGACGATTTGTACTGTTACTTTTGTTTAAAATTTTCAGACATTTTTATGTCAATATTTTTGCGACGATTTGTACTGTTACTTTCGTTTAAATTTTTAAATTTTTATGTCAATATTTTTGGGACGATTTGTCCAGTATACTTTAAGTTTTAATTGTTCAGACATTTTTTATGTTCGATTTGTGGACCTTTTTTCAGATCATCGCTGTCATTAAAACTGCGGGGGGCGAGCTAGTTTTATCATTCTGTTTCTCTCGTGTTCGTGTAGCAGAAGAGCCTTAATGTCCTCATTTGTACATTTCCTAAATTTGCCAGATCCTGATAATTTATCCTAGCTGTCCTGTTCAGGAAAACATCGGGGGGTTCTGTTTTGTAATCTAGAGTTATCGCTGAGAGTGAGGGGTGAAAATAGGGGCTAAACTAGAAGACCCGTATCGCTGCGTTTGCTTATGTTAGTTTGAATTTTTGTTTAATCGACCTTCGAACTTTGCAGTCAAATGCCGATTTTCAGCATATTGTTTGTATGGTTTTTGCCTATAACTTGTCAACTAATTGATATTTTTTCAAAGTTTTTTCAAAAGTAATTCGCAAAAAACCCAAAAATTACCCAGGTCCGATCCCAAATAGGGGCTTGATCCAAGGTATTTATGTGCAGAACACCTTTCTGCGTAGGCGGCCTTCGGCCGCGCTTAAAAAATAACCCTTAGCCGGTCTAACACCGGCTACGCGGTCCACAGTATTTCCGCACAGAACACACTTTTTGCACTTTTCGGTACACCCTAATCTGTGATTACGACAACCACATGAAAATGACAGAAAATTTTTAACTTTGATGGCAAATATCTCTTCACTGAAATAAAAACTCGAAAATCCGCTTCCGGATTATTGTTACCGAGGTCAAAACGCGTCTTTTGATACCTTTCCCCATAACTTCGAACGTGTTGTAGCAGTTGTCTCCTAAAGGACACAATTACCCTTTTTTATACCAACAATTTTTGTTGATTTACATTTTCAAGAATAATAATTTTTCACTTTTCGAATATTTATGAAAATTATTATTGTTTTTTTTTTTTCTAATAATACTTGAAAATGTACAGGCCGTAAATCAACAAAAACTGTTGGTATAAAAAAAGCAAAACTAATTTTAGTTATAACGAGACCTATCCACGGGCTAGCTTGTGAAGCGGGGCAGTCCAGCACAATTACGCGTAACATGTGCCTGTGCCTCAGCCTTGTTGTTAATGTTGGCTCTATGCATATCCCCGCCGTGGTGGTTCGGTAGTGTTGCTGGCCTACCACACCGAAGGTCCAAGGTTCGAGCCCTGGTACAGGTAACATCAAAAGTGGCTTGAAACAGTTTTTTCAAAACGGGATCGCCCCTCGGCAGTGGTTTGGCAAATTTTCCGAGTGTATTTCTGCCATGGAAGGCTACTCAGCAAAAAATCACTGATTTGCAGATGCCGTTCGGAATCGGCAAAAAGCTGTAGGTCCCGCCGATTTGTAGGAAAAGTTAGAAGCAGCACACCACAAATTGGTAGAGAAGATCGGCCTTAATCTCCTCAGGGGGTATATTTCTCATCAGTTATTTATTTTTATTTATTTATGCATATCCCCAGTGGGAAGTGTCATGTATAGCCATGCACCGAGAATTCATATTTTACCTCACGACGATGTCATAGGAAAGTAATGTATCCATTTATAAATGCCAGGTAATGCAGAGGGAATGTTTTGGTGAGAACGGAGCATCTGCGAACTCATTTTCTATTCATACTCTCTCTCTCGTTATCTCTCCAGAAAAGAGAAAATTGTTCATGGATGTGCTCTCAGTTTGAGCTTCTATCGTATGGGATCATAGACGCATGATAGAATGCATTCTTAAAGCAGAGAACTGGTCATGAATCCTGGCAAAGATGTACTCAGGCATGTATAAGCATTAGGCTCTATCGCTTGACGTCTTTTAATGAACTGAGACAAAATGACAAAATACTATACATCAAAGAAAGGAAGAGAACGCTTTTACGCCTTTATTCTGTAGGGAAATGCAGAAAGACATCAAAAACATGGCCGCTTCTCTGTTTTTGCGATACATGCTGGGATGCGTTCTCGATCTCTCAAAATTGAAGATACGACGGAGAGCGCAAACCTTACCACTTCGCTGTTTTTGCGATACATCATAGCTTGTGTTCTTGACCTCACACCTCGGTAGGGCCAATAGAGAGCGCAAACAATACCACTTCGCTGTTTTTGTGATGCATGCAAACGTGCATTCGGGATCTCATATGTTTGAATCTGAGAGCCTAGACATGACCAGTTCACTGTTTTGAGGATGCATTCGACCATACAGCCGATTTCTCTTAATTGCGCGTAATTAAAAATGATAGTTTTTAATGGTTGCATGCTTTACCACAAGCGTTCGCATGCATCTTCGCATACGTCAGACCTTCTACGAAATTCACTAGTATTTCAAGACGATAAAACCGGTCGCGAGGTATGCGTACACATTGGTTCTGGTTTTAATAAAATAACAGACCGATATAGTACCGTAATTTTCGTGGTCTGAAATTGCTCAGCTGAAACTCTAAAATTTTGTACACGTTTTTTACAAAAGTATAGCCCATTTTCTAATCAAAAACATGCAAGAACAAATTTCATACTTTAAAAAAAATTTGGATGTGAAGTTTTACGACCTATTAAATTTTAGTATTTATAATAAAGTGTGAAGTTGTCAAAAAATAGTGACAATCATCGGCATTTATTGATAAATTTATGGTGTCAGTTTTGTTATGCGAAAGACGCAAAATTTATAAAATTTCAACATTTACTCTATTGCTTAGTTTTATAAACTTCTTAGGTCAACATTAAAAACTATTTTTTTAAAATTATAAACGCAGTCTTTAACATCTTTGTTAACAAAAAATCCTTTACTCAAACGCGGTGCGTTCTGCCTTTGTGTAATAAACTCCAACAAATAAAGATAGTTTTAGCGCTTGTAGTGGACTTCGCAAGGGACTTAGTGGCGGAGTTACGACGTATTCATTCCGACCAACATTACTTTGAAGAATTGTTCAGAACTTGTGAAAAACATGGATATTGTAATCAAAAAGAGCCGATACAAACCTAGTCAAAATCTGCAAGCATGTAACTTAGATGTTTATTTCAAGATTTCTGTTTTTTTTTTATCCATTTATTGATCATATAATAATGGAAAAAGATACTCCATTCACTCAATATAAAACACTCTTCAGAGGTCTCGCTTCGATTTTTTCAACAAACCACAGTGAAGAAAATGACACACATTTTTTTAAGCTTGCTGAATTTTTTAAACCACTTGTTCAAAGCCAAAATATAGTGGCCGAAACCAATTTATGGAGAAGGCCAAAAACTGCACTTCAAAACTGCGACAAAACATCATTTTATAACTTATGCAAATTGCTAAAAAAATTTGCAACTCTACGTTTTCAACTGTTCTTCTTCTTAAAATGGCCCTTAACCGACTAAAGGAATTTGGCCGTCCAACATAGGTGGCCCGTCGTTTTTCCAACTGGCGCGTAAGGGTCCGTAAATCTTCCGAAGAACCTTTCTCTCGAATATTGCCAGAGCCGCCTCATCAGATGCTGCCTTGACTTAAAGATAGTAATTTTAGTTCTTCGAGAGAGAACTTTACTTCTCAATTGCCGACTCAGTCCGAAGTAGCACTCGTTTGCAAGAGTGATACCTCGTTGGATGTCTAGGCTGACGTTATTGTTGGTGTTAATGCTGGTTTCCTGGTAAAAAAAACTTTAAAGAGGTTAAAAACTTATGTACGTAAAATATCGATATGCACATTATTTATCGCTTCTCTCTTTATACACTTAGGGAGCGATTAGGTGTCTTAACGAAGTTGGCGCTACCTAAAGATGTGCATATTAAAACACAAAAAGTAATTGAAAAAATGTATATAAGCAAAGAACGTAAAAACCAAAGAATTTTCAACGCGGCGAATAGTGGGAAACACTAAACCATCAATTCGCGGGTAGGTAATTCACCACTGGGGAAATTTGTGTTTAAATCGCGAGATTTAAGGCTATTAGCACTTATTTTCTACTAGATGGCCGGCAGACTTTGTACTGCCCAAAATTTTACCTGCATGGATCTAGAACTATTGCCTATCCCTATACCTACCCCTATCCATATTAAACTTTCATATTTATTCACCTTTTAAACCTTCTCTGAATTTCCACGAAAAATTCAAGACTAAAATTAGTCAAATCGGTCTAGCTGTTCTTGAGGTTTAGAGAGATTAACAGACAGCAATTAATTTTTATATATATAGATTAAATATTCACAATTAAAAGTTTTTGTAACTCCAACTATAATTTTCTGTGTAAATATTAAATTGAAACGCAGTGAATTCAAGCAGTTTACACGCAGGTACAGTGGTGAATTCCCTACCAGTAGCACGCGTTTGCCATCGATTTGATAGGTTCCACTTGCATTCGCTTCTTACGGTTAAGTAATCATATTTTGTTGATTTGTACAAAAATATATGTACGCGTAAATATAAAAATATGTTGAATGTGTAAAAACTGAAGTATAAAACAACGAAGAAATTATACATTATCAATTTTCAGAAAAAAACTGGATTACACAGTAATTGATTGAAAAATACAGTAAGTTTATTTTTTTAATATTAATCATGAATACCCCATGAAATAACGAGTAGGCGAGAAATATATTATGGTAAGATACATTAAAATTATTTTTAAGTAGAGAAATCAATAAAATTAAATATTATTTTAGACATAATATCGTAAATGAAATGTGAGGAGAATGTTTATTTCTTAGATTTAGTGAATATTAATATTTTAAGTGAACATCTTAGGAGCTTATAACTTAAAAAAAATCTCTAGTAATAAACTAAACATAACCCTGCAATTCTCCACAAAAGGGACCCTCCAGAGATTGTTAAATAATGTTGCACATATCATCACATAATTAAGTAAACCTGTATAATAAATTCAAATTAAAATAGGCTAGAATAACTTAATTAGACCTGCTGTGTTACAAAAACACAAATGCAACTACAGCAGGAATCCCACAACCCTCTGGTGCTCCTCTGCAACGCCACTCCCGAATTTAGAAACCTTATTAAAGATTTGATGAGGGAAATTTTAGTGACAGATGAGAGTAGGAAATTCAGGGAACGTTCGGTCCTTACGCGAATTTGGTTGAAGCCCAGCTAAATCAGCAGCTGGAAGAAAAGTGTGTATAGAATATTAAAATAATATAAGCCGAGCGTAGATTCACGGAAATATTTTGGTATGTTAAGTATACTCAATAAAATTGTAAGCACTACAGACGCTGCACTGTAATCCTACAACAGCCCCCTAAACTGGAAACCTATTTCCAGATGCCTCACTATGCAGATAAGAGGAACCTGAGCATCCTCGATTACCAGAAGACTTGTTTAATACAAGGTCGAAAGTCGGTACAAGAATTCTATGTTGATGTATACTCACATCTTTCGGTAATACTAATGGTGCTATTCTCAGCTTGCTTGTCATCTACAAACCAGGTGGTGACAGCTGGGATGTCAATTGCAAATTATAAGAACAAGTGGAATTGGGCTATAGCAATTGTCAGTAGTCATGATGACAAGCTGAATATCTTGTATGAATATTAGTGGAGCATGCATGCATGTCCTCACACACACATTACGTGACAGGGCACTGGACACCTTCGTTAAAGGACTGTCGGGTAATCTTCCTACACTCCTGGGCATGACAGAGCCCGCTGATCGCTGATCTGCCCGATTCCTTTCACTTGTGCACTATATTGGAAAACTAGTACATACCCACAACAGCCGGTTTTTTGCACCGGAATGACCCGCGTTTTTACACCCGCCCAAGGGCTGTTATTTCAGTGTAGCCCTGTCTAATTTGTCAAGTCCCACCATTAAATTGTCATCCTCGGAGCAAACCCTTGCAGCAGGGTTGCTCCATTTTCTCCTGTTACGGGGTGGTATCGAATCCAACCTCGGACCAAGAGATTGGATCTGCTGCGTTTGCTGGAAGAACATTTATGTTGAACGCATTGTTCAATGCACTAAGTGTAAGAGATGGCTTCACAAATCCGGATGCTCAGGGCTTAACCTTGACATCCACAGACCCCGTACTTTCTTTAGTACTTTCGACGCACCATGTTGTATACGCCTAAGGGCGTCCCGCGGTACACGTCGCTCCAGCGCACCCCCACCGCCCCTACCAACTTCAAGCAGCGCAATGGTGGCTTAGTCTGTACGACTAGCAGCCCTACTGCAATTCCCGCCTCACCCACTCCCGACTGTAGCTCAGGCTCACCAGCGTTTCCATCTCGCACGGCCGCTCAACACTCCACTCCGGAATAGGCCAGATATAAGCATCGCCGAGCGTCAGTCCCCTCTTTCTCTGCCCCCAATGGCCCCCACAGCTTCCAGCTTGCACGTGGGCCAGGACCACCACCTCGTCGAACCTTTCACTACGTACACTGTTTGCCTTGGCCTATGTCACACCCTTATGTGTTCTAGGCTCGCAAACAGAATCCTCTGGACAGTTACGTTTCTAACTCCCTGTTGCAGTAAACAGCCGCCTTTTACGCCAGACAACAACGCCCAAGGCGCTCTCAACTCTAGACTGCGACACAGCTTGGGCTTCAGCCCACCTCCACCTAAGCAAGCGCATCCGTCCCTCACACCTAGCATATCCACCCTCTGCCCCCCTACACACTTCAAAATTTTAGAGCTGATCTGTAACGGATTAGCTGGAAAGATCGCGGAGATAACAGACTTTATGAAGTCGCACAACATAAAAATCGCCGCGATACAGGAGACAAAATTGAAAACAAGATCGGTTCTAGGAACTTGTGGTGGGTATAATGAACATCGAAAAGACCGTCCCAGCGGTCATGGGGGTGGTCTTGTGTTCATTACACATCACTCTGTGCAATATAATCTATTTTCCCCCCACGTCGACCCCAGGGACTCTACCTTAGAATGCCAAGACATAGCAGTCCGGTCAGGCGACATCGACCTGCAAATTATAAATATTTACATTCCCCTGCTACGGAGAGATTATCATCCCGACGTTAGTGCGTTGCTAAGGGGTGATAACCGCCTAATCCTAGGCGACTTCAACGCACATCACGATCTCTGGCACTCCAACTTGCCAGCAGATAGTAGAGGAAACTCACTTTCAGAGCAAATAAACAACTCAATATTCTGTACAGTCAATCGAGATGCCTCCACCAGGGTTGCAGGCAACTGCCACAGTTCGCCAGACATCTTCATTACGATCGCGGGCCTAATTAACTACGTCAACTGGCGACCGATACTTACATTAGCTTCAGACCACCTACCCATCCTACTCTCTGTTGAATATGACTTGAATAAAGACCGATAAACTGACGTACATCAACCCCACCAAAGCGGACTGGGACTGCTTTACGGACTATACAGAGCGCTCCTTCGCTGCCTTGCTCACACCGACAGACGTACGCAAAGGTGAAAAGAGTTTCGCAAAGTCATCGACTGAGCCTCCGGGGGCTTCATTCCTGCTGGTGGAACAACCCAAACTCATCCGAATTTCCCTACATAAGCTGCGGCAATGGCAAGAGAACATGGCCAAGTGAGACTCATCAATCCCAACGTGACCAAGTGAGACTCATCAATCCCGCAGATCCCAGAATCAAAGATCTCAACGCGGAAATCCGTCGGACAGTCAATGAATACAAACAGACTAAGTGGAAACAACACCTTGAGGCATGCAACCTCTCCGGCGGAGTCGTCAAATTATGATCGACTTTCAAGACCCTATCTAATCCCACCAAATACAATGACAAGGTCGCCATTGCATTCAATTTCTTCACTCGAGTTTCCGATAGGCGATCATTTTCACTTATCGCATCCTGAAGGGCATTTTGCCGTTTCGGATAAATGAAAAAGGAATGGATATTCTCTAGAACTCCCAAAAAACTTTTGATTCCCGTTATATTGCACGCAAAGCTTACCGCCAAATTGAAGCTATGAGCAGCACAATGGGAGTAGAGCGCGAGTGGATAAGTTTTTCTGACAACAGCTTGAGCCCCTTGGAACTCTCCGCTAAACGCTTTCGCACCGTCATATCCTTGCCCGAAGAAATACCTGCAATCCAGTCTGGAAGATTTTAGGAAATCAAGGTAAGCAGTTCCTACTCCCTTTCCAGTGAAATCGGTGATAGGAATAAAACACAAAAAATCTTCCTGAATAATGAACTTTTCGCCGCATTTATCCAAGTAGCGAATGCAAATTGAACTTTGTAATGTCTGGGGTGTCATCTCCGAGAAAAGAAAAGCCCTTCGATTTGTTCACTCGATCGATGTTGTAACTCATGATAAGGTGGTGACAGATGGCTCGATATCTTAAGAGAACTCTAAAGTTTCCATCATTCGTTAACGGTTCGCCTTCAGAAATTCTTCTTCATTGGAACCTCTGAGAGCAAATCCTTGTCGGTCACACAGGATAACTGTTTCAGTAATTGGAATAATGCGTAGTTTGCTTTCATTCAGAAAGCCTAATTTTTGTTTCTACAGTTGCAAATCAATGGGTTAAGCATTTTTTTCTTCGATTCCCATTCTCAATGCCGCATTGCGGCTCAGTTATAAGTAATAAGGCAAATTCAAACCGCTTTACACATACTACAAGTGAATGCACGAACGTAAATGACAATTTGAATACTTATGCCCATCAAAAAATTTGAACCTTATGTAAGGTTGTAAGGAGTATCAGTTGGAATGGAATTTGGCCATTTTGCCCTCCCCCCCCTGCGAAAGGGCCTGGCAATTTTTATGTTTTTGAGTCTTCGAAGACTTTTTCTTTGAGACTTTTAAAATAAAAGTCTTTCGATAATAATTATGGGCAATCTTTATTTTTTTTATGTCTTTGAAAAAAATTGTTTTAATTTTTTTGTCGTAAAATAAGTAAGCTATATAAATTTATTGTCAATCACGTTGTCAATAAGGTCCAATTAAGCTGAAGCTTTAAATAGAACATGGCTAATGTTCGCCTTCGTGAAGGTGAAAGCCAAAAAAACGGCGTCTTTTACTTACCGTGTCAATACTGCGCCAAAGATAACATGAATATTGATATTGAGTGGAAAATATTCCATATCTGTAGAACTGTACCACATTTTAAGAATCATGGGGGTGCTTTTCCTTGGCACTCAGCCGCCTGGGCGATGTTAGCCCACAAACATGGAGGTCAAGCGTATCATGTTATGTCTGGGTCATGTTATGCCGAATTCAGCGGCAGCAAAAGGAGGAGGCCTAGAATGTGATGGAAAAAACAGACGGAGGATGGCTTGACCTCCCTAGGTGTTTTCGATAACCGTCATTTATCGATAACAAGGGATGACTGGCGCGCTTTGATACTTCCGCCTTCTTTTGTTTCTATGCAGACGACTGTACGATAATGGCAACGGAACAGCGCCACAAAATTTATGTGTTTTGCTCTAAACTAAACGACTATCTCCAGGTGTTATCCAGTTTTTACGTCGAGCGAATCCTCGGCCCCCCAATTCCTAAGGTGGCGCAAGCAGGTGAATTTGGATGTCTAGGTTGATGGCGCCACCCTATGGATGTGACGTTACAGAAAATTCTCACCGTCGTCGCTTATGCAAACCCCATTGAAAAGATAACGAAACTTTGTAGGCAACATACAAAGCCAGCCGGCCCTGATCTACTATTCCCTAATATAGTTGCCGATCGTAGCAGATATACATTAGCAGAAGTTGCAATTTCATTAGCATCGCGATGACATACGCCGAGAAATACGGCTGTGTCATCCTTTGACCAGTGCACTGACGTGCCATTCGCAGTATTCACAAATATCTGCCATTTGATTTGTTTCCTCTCTCGTCCCTTTAATACCTTAACTCGAGGAGGAATACGTATCTACATTAGACCTTGATATGCCCAATGAAAGTCCTTTATAAGGGTAAATTATCTATTAAACAAGGTCTTAATCAGATTTACTAAAGCACATTATTGAAATACTTCTTATAAAAAAAGCTTTTCCAACTTCCGTCTCTCAATGAACAACTTTGAAGACTTAAAAAATTATATCTTACAAATAGTTATTACTGTGAGACTTTTATAGTATAAATTACAGAATAAAAGTCTTTGAAAACTTTAAAAAAAAAATGTCGGATAATAGTTATTTCACTTTTGAAATTTTATAAGTCTTTTAATTATTTTTTTTTATTGCAAAGTAATAATTTTTCAAGACTCCAAAAAATATCTATCGAAATGAAATAATTATTTTGAGACCTTTATGAATATTTCTTAAAATAGTTATGTCTCTGAATTATATTTTACTTTTGGTTTTTATGGTAACTTTTCTTTTATATTTTATAAATAAAAATATATTTCAATCTACAATTAATATGGTTTGCTGAACTGTGCACTTGAAAATTATCAAAAAATCTTAATAGGAATACTTCAAATTAAAATGTTTCAAATATATTTTGCAAACAGTATAATTTGACAATTTTGAATAAGCTAAAGGTCAGAAATTTTTTTTCAGTAATTTATATCAATATCATTTTTGCAAACTCAATACATTCGCCGGCCGACAAAAACAAGAATCACGGTGGTTTTCATATAATTTTATTTTTTCTTCATCCCTTTTCGTGAACCAGTGTAATGAATTATGTTTACACATTAGGGCTGGGATATGGCTGCCAATTTTCTGGCGCTTATATTTTCGGCGTCGCTTAGTAGTGTTTATTATATATAATATTTTCTGATACAACTTAGTAGTAGTGCAGCTTATAAGACACCACCGAAAGTTGATACAAGCCGGTAGAATGAGATATCTAAAGACGCGTATTTATGCCAGAGCGATCCCGAACGATGGCTCCCACTTTTTGAGGCAACGATAGTGGTAAGACTTGGGCCCTTACTCTCGCCGACCTTCTCAAATTAATACCTATAATGAGATAGAACTTTTATAATTTTAAACGAAACAAAATATTTGGGCCCCAACCTAAGAACGCTCCCGATTTGTGTGCGCTTAATGGCGACTAACTAATTTATTTTGGGCTTTAATGGCTCTTTCCTCTTTGTATCAAAACTTCACTTATTTTCGTGCTGTATTAGGGATATGATGTCTTTTGTTTGCTTGCGAATATCTTCTGGGGTGAAATTGCAGACCTTCACTCTCTTTCTGCAGGAGCACAGCCCCGTATCCGCGCATGGAAGCATTAAAGCCTTTAGTTTGAAGAGGCGTAGTACCGGAGCGCTAGATAATGCAGATCAGTTGTTAAAAAGCTGCACACTGCTTTTCCCGAAAAACGAATACGTCATCCCTTACGAACTCTCTAAACACGGCAGAAATGTAAAGCGTAGAAACGGCTGAGGGGTTAGAAATTTCAAAACTGACCTTGATGGGTAACAAATAAGGTGTACTTCCTCGACTCTGCTTCGATCGGTACATAAAAGTAACCATTTCTTAAGTCTAGCGTGGTAAACACGGTGCCTAACCCCTCTAAGACATTATCAATAAGTGGCATCGGGAAATTGTCTTTCATGATTTTCTTATTAAGCTGACGGTTGATTAGGTTAGGTTATGCTGGCTGGCCAACGCAGTGGCCTCACATACACGCATTGCGTCAGTAGTGCTACCAGAAAAGAAAAAACTTCGACGATTTCTTGATATGAAACTCACACTTCAGTGTCTATGTTGAAAAATAGTGATGAGATTTTTGCCAAAGTTGGAAGCCTGTTTGGGCCTATTTCTATGAGTGATTCTAGGTTGTGCAATTGCGCCTTTTCAAATGTTTTGAGCCACAGTTTGGAGAGTGCGGGACATGGGCACATAATGTGTTTCAGTCTCCGCTTGCGTTTTGCATTTCCTGCACATATTGTCGACTACAAGTCCCGTCTTGTGGGCATGGGCTGCCAAAGGGCAGTGTACCCATGAGGATACCAATAAAAAGTCCACAGATATCCCCTTTAAGGGATACAACTGTTTTATAAGTTTACTGTCGTATGATCCGTGCATGATTTTGGAGATCTTGGACTTGCACTTCTTTCCATGTCATATCTGCTTATTCAATAATGTGTGAATTATACTTTTTTGTTGCTTCCCATAACAAAATGGGTACATTTATAATATTTCTCTCTTTCCTAGCTCATCGGCCTTCTCGTTTCCTGCTATAACTTTATGACCCGGGGTCCAATAGATATGTAGTCTATATCCTGTGATAAGCCTTTCAATACGTCTTTTGCATTCTAGTACGCTCAGAGTAGCGCTACTATTTGAAGTAATGACCTTTATAGCTGCCTGACTGTCGGACGTAGATATTCACACGCTCACCGAGCATTGGACTACCTAGAACTAATTCTGCCCCCACTTTTATGGCTATAACCTGAGCCTGGAAGATACTGCAGTGATCTGGCAGTTTCAGTGATTTGGTGATCCCCAGGCCATTGCAATATACCTCAGCTGCCACCCCTTCCAGCGTGTTTTCTTTGGGACTTGTTTTGGTCGAAAAATCCACTTTTCCAAAACCCGAAAATAAAATTTTTTTTTCAAAAAACTGTTATCGCCAACGTTTTTAGCGCATAGTTTTAAGTGGGACACGAAATATGTGACAAATTTGTTTTCATCGAAAACATTTTTGCATGTATGCTGAAAAACCCCTTAAAAAAAAATGGTGAAAGGGTAAATTTTTTAACCAAAACACTCCCCACAACCCAAAAAATATTTTTCTTTTCAAAAAACTGTTATCGCCAACGTTTTTAGCGGACATTTTTGGGTCGGACAGGGTATACATGAAAATTTTCAAGTCAACTGAAATTTTTTTTAGTAGGTCATGAAAAAAACCTTAAAAATTAAAGTCGAAAAAAGTCCAAAAAATTTAATTTCGCAGGCTCGAAAATTATTTTTTTGGGTGTGCGTAGTGGAACTTTTTTTTCCTGAGCCCAAAACCTATCGAAAAATCGATGGCGGGATATCGGTTAACTTTGAATTTTGACAAAACAACTTATTTCAAAATAGGAACATTTTTAGATATTAATTGTATAGGATCTTCCTCTGTGATATGCATAAGGTTGTTTCACTGACTTTATTCTACGATTTTTAGTATATTTATAAGACCCTTAAAATCAACTTAATTAATTTTGATTTCACATCTCAATCATGTCAGAAAATGCTATAAATTTTGCGATTGTACCCCTAAAGTCAGTTCTGTTTTGACATCTGTGTAGTAAACACATGCGAAATACACGTTAATAAACAATGTTACGCTACACTGCTCCAGAACGCGGAATATTGCTGACTATTTATTTGACCAATAATCGGTCGGTGAAAAACGGTTACTGCGCAAAAGTAATCCTCCTATCAGAAAATGCTATAAATTTTGCGATTGGCCCCTAAAGTCAGTTCTGTTTTGACATTTGTGTAGTAAACACATGCGAAATACACGTTAATAAACAATGTTACGCTACACTGCTCCAGAACGCGGAATATTGCTGACTATTTATTTGACCAATAATCGGTCGGGGCCAAACGGTTACTGTGAATGGTGAGCGCTACAGAGCAATGATCAACGAGTTCTTTTTGCCACAACTTGATGAATTGGGATTGGAAAACATGTGGTTCCAACAAGACGGTGCAACAGCACACACTGCACGTGCCACAACCGATATGCTGAACATAGGAAGCTTACTTTTGCGCCACCTTGTATAAGTTATTTCGCTCTCCTAAAAAAGTTTAAAAATTGAAATAAGTTGTGTTGTCAAAATTCCACAGATATACAGTCAGTGCCAAAGAAAGTGTACTAACGTACAATGTAATAATATGTGCTTACTTTATATGTTTGCTGGGTGATATTAAGAAATATTTTATATTTTTAAAAAATTATATTTCATACCATAAGAATTTATGAAAAAATAGAAACAAAATTCTTACAACAAAAAAATCGAAAATACTTGTATATTAGGTGTCAAAAGAAAGTATACAAATCAGCGATCACGTGTTTGCAAGATAACGGACGCTGAAAAACCCGTTACATAGTTGACGTTTTTTATGAAAGTCATCGTATACGATTCATTTAAAGTGTTTTCTTAGTCGCGATGGGTAGTTGCTTTGGAAAAAATTAAAAATGAAAAAACAATCGTCCTTGGACATTCGGGAGCTTGTGATAAAATATCATAAGGAAGGAAAAACTTTGCGCGAAATCGGTGGAATTATAAACAGGAGCCATAATACTATAAAAAAAAATTATAGACAAGAAACAAAAGTATGGCAAGCTGGAAAATCGCCCGAAGTCCGGCAGACCAAAGCGGCTAAATGATGTTGAAATACGGTCGGTTTTGAGAAGTGTGAAAATAAATCCGTCGGAAAGTGCTATAAAACTGTCGAAAAATATTTCACAAACGTCTGGAGTGCCGGTAAGGGCAAGCACAATTCGTCGAGCATTATATGCGAACGGTGTTTATGGGCGAGTTCCGCAAAAAAAACCCCTTATCTCAAAAACCAATCAAATAAAGCGATTAAACTTTGCTAAAAAGTACCAATATAAAGACGTTTCATTTTGGAATAACGTACTATTTAGCGAGGTGTTCGGTAAAAAAAAGGTTCGGTAAAAAAGAGCAACGTGAATTTGGCGAACCAGAAATGCGGCAGTTGCAGAAGGTAACGTAGTGTCCACAGTGAAGCATAGGGGTGGTTCGGTGTTGGTGTGGGGGTGTATGGCTGCTGGCGGGGTAGGCAATTTGACATTCATAGAAAGTACTATGAATAAAATCGACTATCTCAACATATTGAAAAATAATCTGCGCCCGAGTGTCGAAAAGTTGAGTTTGGATGAGTCATGGGTATTTCAACAAGATAACGACCCAAAACACACTGCGAAAGTCGTTAAAGAATGGATGCTATATCACGTACCGAAGCAATTGGATCACCCTCCCCAGTCACCGGACCTCAAGCCAATTGAGCATTTATGGGAGCATCTTGACAGACAAATGCGAAAAAAAACTATTACTAGTAAGGATATGCTTAAAGCCGTGATTTCTGAAAAATGGCAGAAAATTGCACCAGAAGTGACTGCAAACCTTGTAAATTCTATGTCACGGCGTTTGCAAGCAGTGATAAAGGCAAATGGAAAGCATACGAAATACTGAATATGTATCCTGCTCTTTTGTACACTTTCATTTGACGCCTGATTTCTGAAGTATATTTGATTTTTCGTTCATAACTTTTTTTGTTTTAAAATTTTTTTTTTGTAACCAATCCGTGATTTGTTTCTCAACGATACCTTTATCAGAATATGACATTCTACTCGGCCCTTGGGATGCCGGAATATCATCTGTTACAAAAATTGTCATACAAATCGGAGACTCGTCTAAATTTTTAGGTGAATGTGTTTCGACAAGTTCCTCTAATTCCCTAATTTGGTATTTTTTGAGATGCGAAAAGTGTACCTTGGAGTTTTTCCCGACAGTGACTTCACGGACATACACAAATCTCGAAACTCTGTGAGAAGGTCAAAAGCTGCTTCAGGTGGTGGTGCTAAGGAATTCTTTTCTGATGCTATGACTTTAGTTTTGGCCTTGAATAAAACGTGGTCTACTGATACGACCAATTCAACCTGCTTTAGGACATTGCTGCCTATGAGCGCCTGGTATCCAAGGTCACGCTCTCTTACTACATGGAAGGTTATGTTCAAATCTATTCCATCTACCTTTAGCATAATTTTAAAACTGCCGATTGTTCCCTACTCCCCTTAACTTATGAACATCGTTAGTCAGCGCAATTTCTCCTAACACCATCAAGGCCTCGTAGCACTTAAGATATAAGTCACAGCCTGTATCTAATATTGCTGAAAACTAAGGTTGTTTAATAAAATATCTTTGAATATTACGCAGCCAATTGATGCAGAACGTGCTCCTTTCATCACATTCACCCTATCGTTTTATTGTTTGACCTGCATTTGATTTTTGAACATTCGGCGACTCGGTGTCCATACTGGTTGCACCGAAAACATGTTGACTGTCGCTTCTTTTGACATTATTGGCCAAATGACCTTGCTCCCCACACCTATAACAACGCTTTTATTTATTTCCTTTTATTTTAACGCTCTTGTCCTCCTGCTTATTCTGGACGTAGCTAGAACTAGATTAGCGCCCCGAACGCACCTTTTCATAAATGGCCATTTCATGGCCTTCAATTTCTGTACAGAGGAAGCTTGGTATAGGTTCGTCTTATTATTAATTTCAAGTAAAGATAAACATGCGATTTCTTTAACAACTTCCGCTGTTTAATAACTATAATACCGATTCCTTGTTTTGTGATGACTAAACATACATGATATCTAACATTTATAAGACTTTATTTCCGTTTTCTTTTTTTTTTTCAATAACAATCCCTCTTCATACTTATTCCAATTAGATTTCTTACAAAGAATTTCACTTTGCACAACTTCTCTTCTTTAAATGGTCATCTAACCGCCTGGGCGATTTTGACCGGCCAACTCGCACCAATCGGAGACACCGCGGGATCGCAAATGGGTCTCCAATTGGTCCTTCCATCGGAGTGGTGGTCTCCCTCTTCCTCTGCTTCCACCAGCGGGTGCCGATAAGGATACCTTCTGGGCTGGAGCATCTTTGCTCATTCGCACAACGTGGTCTAGCCAGCGAACTGTGTTTTAGTGAACTATGTCAGAGTCAGCGTAAAGCTGATGCAACTCATCATTAAATCTTCTTCGGTACTCGCCCTCGTCAACGCGTAGAGGTCTGTCTACAAATCTTACGCAGAACCTTTCTCTCGAATACTCCTAGGGTTGCCTCATTAAATGTTGTTAGTGTCCACTAGATCAGTTTTTTTCTGAAGTTTTCCGGATTTTCCCTCCGGCCGAAGGTCGAATATTGTTTTGGCCCCAATAAACATTTCCGAATTAATCCTTGAGTGTTTTGTTACGTCAAAAACTAATACATTTTTCGAGTCTTTATTTATGGATCCATTGGACAAATCTGGCTATAAGCAGTTTCTGAAAAATGACACCAGTTGCTGGATAAACGACGAAAATAACCTTCGCACCGAAGCTGTAGTGAAAAATATCATAGTTGTCCACGACGCTGAAGAAAGGGCGATAAATCTTGCAACAAGTTTTAATGAGAAGGTTACAACATTGGAAAAAGAAAAGCATATGGTTTTTCAGGTAGTAGAAGCACATCAAAAACAATTTCCCTATAAAGCTTCAAAGAATGATATTGCAAAAACTCAAAAAAAAAATTATATTCTCAAAATTACTTTATTTAAACTTGATTAACTCCGTTAATTTTTGTTGGATTTTAAATCAAAATGCGTTTTCAAAAACTTAACTTAACTGCCCACTTTTCCTCGTATTTTAATTTTTTAAAAATTACCTATTTCTAAAAAATCCTAAGGGGTAGATCTGAAAATTTTTGAAAAAAAAAACTGAAGTCACTTTAGGCAGCGTTGGTAAATTTTGCGTAGGTCGTGCAAAAAAAAATGTGATTATGCCATTCGGTTCACGGGTTTATTCTACATAAAAGTGGATGTTATTTTTTTTGCTCGGGAAAAACCATGTACAAACGTTTGTTTATTTTGAGTATCTTACGAAGACTGACTTACTTAAAGCTAACATAACTTAGTTGTAGCCATAACTTTTCCGTTGGCGCTGCCGCGATCGCTGTTGTGGTTGTTGTTTTCGCTGTCGATCGCGCTGGCTTGCCTTTATCGCTGCCGCTAAGGCGTTGCGGTCACCAGACGCTGAATCAGCAAAAACGGATTCCCACACAAATCGTGGGAATCTTTACGAATGCTTAGTACTTAGCTTCTGCCGAAAATTCACCAGACGCTATCGTCAGCAAAAACAGATTCCCACACAATGCTGCTTATTGCGCAGCTGAAGATAACTTACATACAAACTACATACCATCTCCCTGCAAATTGTAAAGTGTTGCTAAATCTATCTCTATCTCTATGGCGCGATATACAACAGGTATATCATCATAAACCTCCTAAGAGATTTTTGCGCCAAGCTTCTCTTCCAATTTGTGGTGTGCCGATTTGAATTTTCCCTACAAATTGGTGGGACCTACAGTTTTTTGCCGACTCCGAACGGCATCTACAAAGGAGACGAATTTTTGCTGAGAAGCCTGTCAAAAATACACTCGGAGAGTTTGCCAAACCACTGCCGAGGGGCGACCCCGTTTTGAAAAACTTTTTTCAAATCACTTTTGATGTTACCTGTACCAGGGCTCGAACCATGGACCTTCGGTGTGGTAGGCCGGCAACACTACCTTCACACCACGGCGGCCGCTAAATCTATGCTTAAACGAAAATATCTCCCCTGTTTCATCTTGACATCAAACCTAAGGGCCGTTTACTCAATGTTTATGTGCTTATCAAAACAAAAAGTGACAGCTGAAAGTAAACATCTGATTTTGTGATAAATTGTTTTGCTAACAAACTCTGCTAGTAATAGAATTTGGAAATGTAATAATATCGATATGAAGAAATATAACAATCGAAATTTGTTCGCCAAGATGGTTCATTTAAAATTGTAAACAAGAGCAGCTGTCACTTTTTATGCGTTCACAGTGGAACTTTTGTGATTTTTTCCCAAAAACTTAATCAGACTTTTGTGTAAACGAAAATGTCATTCTGAGGCAAGCCATGACTAGGTTATCATGTGATAAAGTTTATCACAACCAGACATTGAGTAAACGGGCCTTAAGCATACTTACTCTGGGTTGACAATTATTAGAAGAAGTTGAGATTAGAAGTTGATCGATTAGTATTTTTCATGGACACAGCTCTTTGCCTTTTGCCTTGCTGTTCTACTGTGTATAATTTCCCGCTTTCAACCCGACCTCCTTGATTTCTCAGATGGTATTGATAAATAACAACAACAACAAGAAAATTTTAAACCAATTAACAAAGTTTAACAATTCATTGTATTTATGAAACGTTAATCAGCTTATAAGAAGGAAATTATTTATTTAGAATAACAAAAAAGTACTTATTTTCCTACTAAATTTTTATCCGAACACAACATGGATTTGGAACATTTAAATATTAATTAAACGTACAAATGTTAGCCTAGAAAGTCGATGAAGAATTATTCTTGCAAACGAATGCTACTTCGGGCTGAGTAGGCAATTGAAAAGTAAAGTCCTCTCTCGACGAACGCAAATAACACTTTATAAGTCACTCATCGCACCCGTCCTAGTATATGGTGCAGAAGCGTGGACACTAACAACATCTGATAAGGCGGCTCTGGGAGTATTCGAGAGAAAGATTCTTCGACAGATTTGTGGGCGTTGGCGAGTACCGAAGAAGATTTAATGATGAGCTGCATAAGCTTTACGCAGACGCGGATTAAAACACAGCGGCTTCGCTGGCTAGGTCACGTTGTGCGAATGAGCGAAGATGCTCGAGCCCAGAAGGTATTCTTATCGGGACCCGCCGGTGGAAGCAGTGGAAGAGGAGACCACCACTCCGATGGAAGGACCAAGTGGAGACCGATTTGCGGCCCCGCGGTGTTTTCAATTAGCGCCAGTTGGCGCAACAAAGAAGCGACTGGCGAGCTATGTTGGACGGTCAAATTCGCCCAGGCGGTTAGACGATCATTTAAAGAAAGATGAACATACAAAATTACTAGTGAGATCGTGATATTTGAGTAAGTGAACGTTTTCAAAAAAAGAAATAATTAGTTTGTTAGCGAATAGAAATAGCTTTCAAACAATATTACTGCTTTCGAACATAAAAATCATAACTAATAATAATTGTTGTTGCAACAGTGCTCGAATTTTTATTTGTTAGTGGATATTAGAGGAAAATTACAACGATATGCATAGGTGGTATGGAATGACATGTTTCGAAGTCACCAACTTCTCATTAGACCCCTTCTCGGTCACTGGGATACGAACTCAAGTGACTGCACCAAAGCCGCTGTTAGAGTACTCTAGCAACTAATCTATGGTGCCCTGTATCGTCATGATGCATTTTTCCTCTAATGTGCCATTTTTACTTTATTCCTTTTATACATTCTTTGGTACATATATTTTATATGTTAACTCACGGAAAGTGGAATATTTTTAGGCGCTTAAAATGAATGAAGAGTCAAACTAAAGAACTGCTACGAATCGGCCTCCTAAACATGGAGATTTCAAGAATTTCATCAGATTATGAGGACGAATGTACCGTAGATTGCGTACGGAAAGATTTTATAGAGATCTATACATACAAGGAGATGCGTAATGATGTTGACGCTATCCTCATGGAATACTTGGATGTAAGAGATTTTTATATCCAAGACTTAGAGACCTAGCACGAGTTATTCACCAAGTATCGGCAACACATGTCAGCGTGGAACGTTCGTTTTCAGCACTTAAGCTAGTTCAGTGATTTACGCTACAAATTATCCGATGAGAGCTTAGAGGCCATATTAATCAAGGTCAAGTTGAATTCGGAACAAATTCTGTATGAAAATTTTTGATTTATGTGTGTTTTTAAAGTAGCTATATACAGTGACTCAATAAAGAACTCGTACACACATACCGTCCAACTCCAAGTTTAAAATTTTCGTAAACAATGCATGCTAAGTTTTTTTATTTATTATTTATCTATTGGATATTCAAATATGATTTTAAAAATAACAACCATAATTTACAAATCCATTACCTCCTTGATAAGAAAAAATTTACATGCAGCATGCACATAATTGGTGTCAAAATTTTCGTAAACAATGCATGCTAAGTTTTTTATTTATTATTTATCTATTGGGTATTCAAATATGATTTTAAAAATAACAACCATAATTTACAAACCCATTACCTCCTTGATATAAAAAATGTACATGCAGCATGAATAAAATTGGGGTCAAAAAATAAGTCGGACATCTGGCAATATTGCAGTTGTTTGGTATTTTAAAAGGGGAAATCCCACAATTCGTTTTCTATCTGTAGGAACGCGCAAACAAAGAACCAAACGTAATAATTTAAAATACAATTTAAAATACAATTTCAGCAGTGTTTTTTTAATAAAAGTAATTTGTAACCGTTATTTTTTACTTTTATAATAAAAATTGTTTTTAACATTTATTTTTTATGGCTTTTTCATAGAAACTACAAAATAAAACTTATTTCAGATAAATATTCTCTGCCTCGCAGGCGTTAATCTGGTGCATTCAAATGTAAAATAGAGATATTCTTTCTATCTGACTTGAAAATTCGAAAATAACTGTTAAAATCGTCCCCTGGTATATACTGATTTTAAGTATTACATTTTTTCCCCAATATTTCATGAAATTTTTTTTTTCCAAAGAAGTATTTAAAACAATTTGTTTCTATTTTTTTATAATTACAATAATATTCTATTATTTTTTTGAACTTCTATGCAAAATATGTCGTAAGCATTTTGGGCGAACCTAGCAATTTTACAGCTCTATTTGTTATACCTAACAATTATCACTTGAAATTGTTATAGGTATGCACATGATCCAATAATACAGGTCGTGTTAATAGACCAGCTGATTTTTACTTTTGGCTCGAATTTTGACATTACACTCATTTCTCAGTACGATTTTGACGTTAAACTCACAAATTACAAAAACAAAATACATGGAAAATTGTTGTGTGTTTGTATGTTTGCCGAGCTGCTACGACCTCTTGTAGTTGGATCATGGGTATGCACAGCCAACAATGACAAACGGAAAGCTTTACTACTTCGACATATAAAAGGTGAAAAGCTTAAAAAAAATGTCAAAAAAATGTTCATCATTTTAGTTAATTATAAATAATCAAGGAAAACATTTATAAGTAGTTAAACGTATTTTTTGATGTGCAATGAGTTTCTAGATGCTCCCGAAGGTTTTTGATGGAAAATCGCCCAGAAGGTGCTCCACCGCCTCCTTACCATGGCAGCTTTGATACGAGATATCATGTGCCGGAACAATTAGTGCTACATGTGCCCCAATAGTTCAGTGTCAGTGGAAAGACATCCTTTGTATCTGAGGCATCAAGAGCCCATCCATGCCAAGGTAGTTATTTTGCTCTTCGTTTCCCTGTAATCTACAAGTAATATGTGTTTTTCATTCCCTTTGGGAATGGGTAAAGATCGTACTTCATTGTAGAAGATCACAGAGTGCTAAATAAACCCCAGGAGTCCAGGGACCTCCTTCACTGAAAAGCCGATTCACGCCGAACCAGCTCATCGGCTATTTTCTTTCCCTGTGTGTTACGCTGCGTCTGCACCCATATTAAAGAAACTATCTGTCAACTTGACTGGTTTATGGTCCACTCTCTGCTCACTACCGTTGCTAGTCCCAGACCGCGAGCAGAGCCTGGCTGTCAGACAAGATTGCTATCGTATTAGTTGATTAAAGACCCATGGATAAAGTCAAGGCGGGAGGCCATTTTGGTTTCGTGGCAGATGTAGTCAGTTTTAGTTTTAATAATGTAGTCTTCAACTTTTACAAAATGCAACTCCTGTATGTGCGCGCTTGCAGAGTCCCAACTCTTCAGTCCTCAGTTCAACTTGGGATGTCGTTTGTTTGATAGAGAGATCCATAGACTTCCTATTGTGTATTACGTTCAGAGCATTTATAGAACATGATCTCATCGCTACTGTGATCGCACCCCATCAAATTATCTGAACTTTCCCAAGAAGTTGTACATGCATTTCACATCTACTGCTTCCCCCGGTCGAACAACTTCTTTGTACACACATGCTATGACTTCAGGACTCAGTGCCCGCTTTTGATCTTATATTATTTTAGAAGAACACTTTTCAGAAAGACGCAGTGTTGACCATCAAAAGGAGCCGGCTAAAAACTTTAGATTTTCGCCCTAGTGGTTAAGATCTCTAGCTCTGTCTTTGGGGGCTCACGGTGAGCTTCACGGTCTACGCGCAACCAATAAACTTTCTCTATGTCTATGATACAGGGCCACAGCGGTGGTTAGATGACATCCCCCTTCCACCGATATTCTGTAGGCTTTAGGACTACCATTCCTTACGACAGAGCCGCCAGAGCAATAGGGTATTCCATACCCTCACATCACTGTGCCTCTTTGTTAAAAATAATTTTTTCAGCATTGGCACATACTCAATAGGACATAACCAAAATGATAACAACTGCTATGAAAAGAGCCTTTGAATTTTTCCTACCATATCTAAACATATCTATTGTCACAATTATAACAATTGGCATTGAGTTGAATTTTGTTATAGTTCAAGCATAGGGCTGTTAATTTTTAAGAAAAAAGATCTCTCATTTTCGTTTTTGAGAAGAAACAAAAAAAAAAAACAACAACTATATGGCACTATTTTTGGCGTTAAGAAGACAATGATCTTGAACATAAACGTAATCTTGATACAGGTTTATATGTATAAAATTGAATAATACAAGAAACTATTAATTGGTGAAGCCCTAAGTCTTCATACAAAACTCAAACCTCTGCCAAAAGATTAAAGTAATAAAATCAAGTTTAAACCCAAATGGGTACCGCTTTTTCACTGTAACTCCTCAACTATGCTGGTAATAGGGTGGGGACAATATCACTCTCTAGAACGAGGAACACTGTAATTGACATTCAGCCAGTTGAAGTAAAATATTGCGCGGCATAAAGTACGCGATTTTATCGGGTTTGACTTTTCCGTAAAAAAACTGAATGACACGACTTTTAACAAAGATTTAAATTTTCACTTGGCAAAAATTTTTGATGACGTACAACGAGAGAAGAGACTAATATGTTTGAATCTGCCGCTTATATAGGCACGAAAAAAGGTGTCGTGATGCAGTTAATTATATATGGATGAAGATGCTGTCCTTTACTTGCTTTTATAGTAAGTTATCTTTTGCAGAAAAATTGCGCTTAACCCTTGCATTCCTTAATATCTTTTCCGTGATACCAATCTACTTCACCATTTTGTATATCTTGCCCTTGATACATCGAATTTCCTTTTGTGGCAAGAACAGTGGCTTTAACAAAAACGCTGATTTTTCAAACGCGCGATCTATTACAAGCCCTAACGATGTTTGCTCAATAGCTGTTTGGGAACCACTGACTAAAGTAGTGCGCCGTAAGAAATAGTTAGGGGAACTCTGACTACTCGCCATAGGTTGGGAGCCACTGCCTACATTACCTATAACGGCTTCTTCATATTGGCAAAGTCGTACGGTTCAGCTGTTGATCTCTCACCAGCCGGCGTATACCTATGAACATACACACAAACAAATGCATTGGCTACTCAAATGCACCTAGCAAGACAGGTTCAAGGGCAGCAGCAGCATCGCATGGTTTTACCGCTGCACATTGAATTGTTACAGTCCACTTGTTTTCTATTATTCTTTTCTATTTACTTTTGTTAATATTTACATATGTACATGAATTTAATTTGTCATTTCGACCTTTGTTAGAAGTAAAATATTGAAAGGTAGTTAGTATACTTTTACATCCGAATACTTGCCGTCGGTAAATCAATAAAGTGTACCAATCAGCATAAAATGCTAAGTGTTTTTCTTTAAGCGGATCTACCGTGATAGCAAAGTTTGCTAAATGCTTTATTGTTCGCAACCATCAAAAAGTGGTCCTTACGAGCCGGATCAAGCGGGTTCCGGTGTCGAAAATCAACCGACTAAAAACTGATTCGCGCGGGAATCAAATAGTGTGTGAACAATAAAAATTCAAAATATCAATCGAAAATTGCAAAACTGATTCACGATGGAATCAGTATATTGTGAACAAAAAAGAGGGATCAACCCCAAATCGAAAAAAAAAACCAAATAGTATATCGCTATAGAAAAATTAAATCATCTTTAAATTATCTGTAAATCATCTTTAAATGAACTTTAACAACTAAAATATTTTGAGGAAAAAATGAATGTGATTAATAAAAAGCGTGGTTGGGCTAAGGCTCATATATCTCGGGCTTATGAGGCAGCTAAAAAGGAGCCAGTAAATGTTGAAGCGTTGGCAAATCGTTTGCAAAAATTGGAACAAAATTTTAGTGAATTGGCAGAATTTAGTTAGCAGTTGTATGATTATGAGGATCATGAAGGCTTCGTAGATCCAGTAGATGATATTTTGGACTACGAAGAAAAATACTTTACTGCTCGCGCATTGCTGTCTACAATACTAAAAGTTCAAGCTAGCGAGTTGCCAAGTTCGGTGAAAGAAGACTCCGTCAATAAGTTGGCTGGTCAACAAGCTGCATTTCTTGAACGCCTTAATGAAACACAAAACATTTCTAACATTCATTTGCCTAAAATTCAAGTTCCTACTTTTTCTGGCACATATCAAGATTGGCCCTCGTTTAGGGATTTATTTACGGGTGCTATTGATCAAAAAACGAATCTAACGTCTACGCAAAAATTTCACTATTTGAAGTCATACCTAGCGGGAGAGGCCTTACAATTGGTGAAACATTTGGCGCTTACAGATGCTAACTATTTGGAGGCATGGGAGCGGCTGGCACAGCGGTATGACCGTAAACCGCTTATCGTACGATCATTTATTCAAACATTTTTGTCACTTCCTACGTGTCATGTTCCCAATGCACATACTTTGCGCAAAATCACCGACGGAGCAGATGAGGTGATCCGAGGACTCAATGCTCTCAACTCTAACCAACGAGTTTCCATGGTTGATTCACATTATTCTGAGCAAGGTTGATGATGAAACGAAGAAGGATTGGGCAGAATCCAGCGATGCTATAACAGAACGAACATTTGAAGAGTTGCTACAGTTTTTAGTTCGCCGGTGTGATGCCCTAGAAGCATGTCAATCTGCGACACATTCTACAAGTCGACGATCAACTGTGGTTAATTTTCCTAATTCGTCGAAAGTGAAAAATAATAATTGTGTAATGCAATGTACAGAGGTGCATACACTAACTCGTTGTCCTAAATTCAAAGCACTTGATGTAAATGCTCGAAGAGCATTAGTGAAAAACAAAAAATTGTGCTATAATTGCCTGGGTAGCGCACATCAGTTTAACAAGTGTTTAAGTTCAATGAAATGTCGGGTTTGCTATTCTTCCCATCATACTTTATTACATTTCGAAAATAACAATAACCCTAAAGATCTAAATAAACAAAGTGAAGCCAGTGTGGGAAATACAACAACAGACAAAAATAGTGAAGTTCAACCAATTCTTAGTAATCATTCTGTTGAAGAAATGAAAATATCGTCACAAACTATTTTACCTACAGTACTTGCTAGGGTTAATGATAACATGGGCACTGCGGTAAATTGTCGAATGCTGATCGGCACTGGGTCAACAGCTTCATTTGTTACAGAGGCTTTTGTGCAGTTGATCGGCGCAAAGCGCAAGCACGCCCGTGTGCCAATTATAGGGCTGTTATCGCGAAGCGTTGGCAACACTCGCGGTCGTGTAAATCTTACACTACAGTCCACAAACAACCAAAATAATCTTGATGTTGAAGCGCTTATTCTTCCGAAGCTGACTTCGACACTACCATCACATCCTATTAACTTATGCGAACAAACTCGTCAACAAATCAAAAACTTATCGTTAGCAGATCCAACTTTCGGAATTCCTGGTCCCGTCGATATGATTCTGGGATCCGATCAACTTTGGAAAATTTTAACAGGCGAAAAGATTCAGTTGAAAAATCAAAGTCTTACTGCGTTGAATAGCTTTCGGTTGGGTAATTACTGGTTCGTGCTTATCTGAGCCTGAATTTCCAATGCCGGTTTCAGTAAGTCAGGCATTGGAAGATGTCGATCATCTTGTCCGATCACTATTAGAAATGGATAACTTACCATCATCGAAAATCAAAATAAGCGAACATGATCCGGTGGAAAAATATTTCTCGTCAACAGTGAAAAGAGCATCGGATGCTACATATGTGGTCAAATATCCATTTAAAGCCGATGTCAAACCCATCGATGACACTTTGCCACAAGCGATTTCTCGTCTTAATAATATGGATGCCAAATTGCAACGTCAACCTGCGTTAAAACAACAATATAAAGCATTTTTAGATGAATATCTTGAGTTGAAACATATGGAACAAATTCCAGATCAGCAGATTAAGGTGCATACATCAAAACGTTTTTACTTAGCACATCATCCCGTTATTAAGGCCGATAGTTCCACAACTAAATGCCGTGTAGTTTTCGATGGTTCGATGAAAGATTCGTCTGGGGTTTCTTTAAATGATCGCCTACACATTGGCCCACCAATTCAACGAGATTTGTTTGGGGTATTTTTACGTTTTCGCCAGCATCGATATGTATTTGCAACCGATATTGAGAAAATGTTTCGAGGCATAAAGGTTCATCCAGATTATACTGATTATCAACGCATTTTAGTGAGGAATGAACAAACATCAAAAATTGAACATTATCGATTGTTAACTGTTACGTATGGGCTTTCGCCATCTCCGTTTCTTGCTGTGCGTGTTTTGAAACAAATTGCTGAAGACTATAAAGTGGAATACCCTAATGCTTCACGCGTTCTAGAAAACGATGCTTATGTTGATGACATACCTACTGTATGCGACACCGTCGAAGGTCTTATTGCTCTAAAGGACGAACTTATACAGCTATTATTAAAAGCTAATTTCAATCTAAGAAAGTGGAGTTCAAATTGTTGGCCTCTGCTTGAAACATTACCAAAGGCGATATGCGAGTTTATTCCAATCGCTATTCATTCGCAAACATCTGAAACATCAGTTAAAATTCTTGGGCTGCATTGGAATCCATCTAGTGATCAGCTATTATTAAATATTGGTGATCCGGTTATTGAGTCTAAACCAACAAAGCGAATGGTGTTATCCGAAACCTCCAAGATTTACAATCCATTAGGTATGGTTGCACCTATTGTGGTTTTATTTAAAGTTTTATTTCAGGAGTCATGGTGTTACGGCCTTGGTTGGGATGACCCACTACCGGAGATATTATGCAAACGATGGTGCAACTACATGGGGGAGCTCCATCATTTAAAAACCTCAAGATACCACGATACATATCATATCCTTCAAAGTCTGTGGAACTTATTGGGTTTTCAGATGCCTCAACAGTGGCTTGCGCAGCTGTCGTATACTGTCGCGTGCATATTGAGGGCACCTACGTTATAAGATTGATTGCATCGAAAACGCGTGTGGCGCCATTGAAACCACTTTCAGTTCCAAGGCTTGAATTGAATGCTGCATTATTGCTAACAAGGCTGATCACTCTCGTCAAAGAGTCACTTACATTGACAATTTCAAATATTGTTTGTTGGACCGACTCAGAAATCGTTCTGCATTGGCTTTCCTCGCCGCCGAGGAGGTGGGCTATGTTTGTCAGCAACAGAACAGCAGAAATATTAGATGTAATACCTCGAAATCAATGGAGACATGTTCGATCCGAAGACAATCCAGCAGACTGTGCATCTCGTGGACTACTCCCTACAGAACTAGTTCAGCATACACTTTGGTGGTCTGGACCCAGTTGGTTGGCGCTCTCTGAGGAATCGTGGCCTTCTAATAATAAATTTAACACATCTTCATCAGATCAGCTAGTTCTCGCAAAAGAAAACCGAAAGGCAGCTATTGTATTATGTACCAACGAACTTGATGATCCAATTGTGTTGCTATGTTCAAAAATTTCTTCTTGGTGGCGATTGATACGCATAGTCGCCTACTGTATTAGATTTATCAACAAGACACGGCGTCGTCGAGAGGGTCATTGTGAGTCGTTCCTGTCTACAAATGAACTTAAAGACGCTCGAAATCATATTTTAAAGTGCGTGCAATGCCATGCATTCGCTAAAGATATTAGTCAACTACAAAAATCACAGCAACTACATCCAAAATATACACTCATTCGTTATTCGCCATTTATAGATCAGTTTGGTGTAGTCCGGGTTGGTGGCCGTATAAAACACGCCGATATCAACTACAATATAAAGTTTCCGATTCTACTACCTAAATACGGTAATATTTCGCTACTCATCGTAAGACACACGCACAAAATCAACATGCATGCAGGTGTCGAAGCAACATTCGTTCTGGTTCGTCAAGAATTTTGGATTTTAGGTTGCAGAAACCTCGTAAGGAAGGTGGCATTTAATTGCAAAACATGTTTCATACAAAGAAGAGCAACCAGCACTCAACTTATGGGTAATCTACCGTCAGCACGAGTCCAGCCCAGTCGATGTTTTCTGCATTGCGGCCTCGACTACGCTGGCCCTGTGCGCATAAAGTATTCAAAGACTCGAAACCCAAAAATTGGCAAAGCTTGGTTTGCCATATTCGTTCGCCTGTCAACTAAAGCATTACATATTGAATTGGTGAGTGACTTAACAACCGATGCCTTTTTAGCTTCTTTTCGTAGATTTATTGCACGCCGAGGTAAACCTAGTGACCTCTATTCCGATAATGGTACCACCTTCCATGGGGCAAAGCGAGCCCTAAACGAGCTTCAACGATTATCAATATTTCACGAAGATCGAGAAGAGGTTGCTCAATTATTAGCACACGAAGGCGTCAATTGGCATTTCATTCCCCCCTCAGCACCGCATTTTGGAGGGTTGTGGGAAACAGGAGTACGTTCGATTAAACTACATTTAAAACGGGTGGTTGGAGATACCCTTCTCACATTCGAAGAATACAGCACAGTTTTATGTCAAATCGAAGCAATTTTAAATTCACGACCACTGTGCAGCATTTCTGACACTGAGCTCGATCCTTTGACTCCAGCTCATTTTTTAATTGGCGAGCCGTATACTTGTATTCCAGAGCCATTTTCTTTAACTGCAAATACAAACCTAAAACAAAATTGGCGTCATTTGCAAACCATGGCTCAAGGCTTTTGAAATCGCTGGCATACCGAATACTTAACCTCTTTACAACAACGAAATAAATGGCAACAATCCACATCTAATATCGAAATCGGCAAACTGGTTGTCTTAAAAGAGCCTAATCTTCCACCATCAAAATGGATTTTAGGCCGCATTGTCGAAGTAAATAAAGGAGATGACAACTTGGTCCGTGTAGTTACCATAAAAACAAGCAAAGGAGAGTACAAACGACCAATTTCAAAAGTGGCCACCTTGCCTTTCTGAAAGCGTTGTTCAGGGGCGGCGGTATGTTTGGGAACCACTGACTAAAGTAGTGCGCCGTAAGAAATAGTTTGGGGAACTCTGACTACTCGCCATAGGTTCATACATTGCCTACAACGGCTTCTTCATATTGGCAAAGTCGTACGGTTCAGCTGTTGATCTCTCACCAGCCGGCGTATACCTATGAACATACACACAAACAAATGCATTGGCTACTCAAATGCACAGGTTCAAGGGCAGCAGCAGCATCGCATGATTTTACCGCTGCACATTGAATTGTTACAGTCCACTTGTTTTCTATTATTCTTTTCTATTTACTTTTGTTAATATTTACATATGTACATGAATTTAATTTGTCATTTCGACCTTTGTTAGAAGTAAAATATTGAAAGGTAGTTAGTATACTTTTACATCCGAATACTTGCCGTCGCGGAATTGCCGTCGGTAAATCAATAAAGTGTACCAATCAGCATAAAATGCTAAGGGTTTTTCTTTAAGCGGATCTACCGTGATAGCAAAGTTTGCTAAGTGCTTTATTGTTCGCAACCAATAGCCACTAGCGCGTCTACTCTGCGCCACTGCCTTTGTTATGCTTGCTCCCGCTTTTTATAAAGAATTTTCACCACTTACAAGCGCATCTACTCACCGCTTATTGGAATGATACTTATTTTTTTCCCACCAACCCGTCTACTCTGCGTTGTTCGGGAGAAAACAAAATTCATTATTGAATATTTTAAACAATGGCGCGTCTATTTACGCTGGTTTCACTGGCTTCTAAATAAGCGTTGATACGCCTACGCTGGACTTCTCTTATTTATGAGCATAAACAAAGAACGTATAACCATAAGGTTCAACGCGACGAATAATGGGAAACAGAAAACCATCAATTCGCGGGTAGGTAATTCACCACTGGAGAATTGTAATTCGCGAGTTATAAAGCTATTTTTACATTTTTTTTTATAAAATATTCACAATTAAACGCATTGATCAAAAGATGATTGATTTTTTAATGGTACTTTAAAAGTGAGCCCACAGAATATGCAGAGTTTGTGAGTTTTTGCAATGTGCTAAGTGTAACTCTATGGTTGTTTAAACCACCACACAATTACACGCTATGAACTTGGAAAGTTTCTATTTATGTTTCAAGGTTTTTGTGCACTGATTTTTATTTGAAATGTGTTACAACTTCGCCCGTCCCGTTTTTTGCACCGTTTGTGGGTTAAGAAATTAGAGTAGCCTTAGTTTTAAGGTGTATTCACATTAGATTACTTTCTTAGATCTTACCTGCGGGCGGTATGGTTTGCAAATTAGAACTGTCCGTTAGTTATCGTCATTGGCAACGCCGCAGTACTCTCCTTCGTGAAGTTGTCAGGTCAGTGGTTTATGTACGGTTAAATTTAAGAGTACGTCGTATTTAAGTGGAGCGATCCCACATGTTTTGTACTAGTACCAGTAGCTCCAAAATCAGTACCAACGCAAATGAGCGAAGTAGCAATCCAGATACGGATAAAATATTTGCATGAAAATGCAACAACAATGTGATCCGGATTTTTCTCCCTCTTATGATTCTTGCTTTACATTCAAAACTTTGTTGGTTTGAAATGCATACTGAAATAGTCTAAAAACTTAAGTGTGGTTAGAACTTACCAGCTTTAGTTTTAAGCCACTCCTTGGAAATAATCTTTTCCAAGAGTGTGAACTAAAATGTTAGGATATTAATAAGTTGGATTAAACTTCCTCTAGTTTCTACTGTAGACTAATAAAGTTTGAGAAATCCCTACTGGTAAAACGTTTTGGTTTTAATTATAAGCCATTCATCGAAAACTACCTTTTTTAAGTATTTGGACTAAAATTATAACCTAAATATATTAAAAATTACTTGAAACCATTTACTAGTTTGAAAAGTAATACAAAAAAGGTTAAAAAAATTGAATTTGACTGTGCGATAAATATTTAA
This sequence comes from Merzomyia westermanni, assembly GCA_949987695.1. Lineage (NCBI taxonomy): Eukaryota > Metazoa > Arthropoda > Insecta > Diptera > Tephritidae > Merzomyia > Merzomyia westermanni. The sequence goes on from OX465289.1 coordinate 79,715,363, forward strand.
GTTACGACGTGTGCGTCTCCGTTTCTAACTAGGACTTTCGACAATTTATTCCCACAACAGCCGGTTCTATCGCACCGGAATGACCCGGGTTTTTTCACCCGGCCAAGGGCTGTGATTTCAGTGTAACCCTGTCCAATCTGGGGCAGGGCGAAGCACTGTTAACAACAACAACAACAACAATTTATTGTTATACATATATTATTTTTATTAAAATAAATATAAGTACTTTCAAGCTGAATTTTTTAAAATTTTTCCAATTTTTAAGAAATATTCTAACTACACCAATGGATACCGTGATAAATTAGCAATTGCCAAGATGGTCGCTGTCGTCTTTCTCTTTATCTCTATGGCGCGATATACAACAGGTATATCATCATAAACCTCCAAGCTTCTCTTCCAATTTGTGGTGTGCCGATTTGAATTTTCGCTACAAATTGGTGGGACCTACAGTTTTTTGCCGACTCCGAACGGCATCTACAAAGGAGACGAATTTTTGCTGAGAAGCCTGTCATGGCAGAAATACACTCGGAGAGTTTGCCAAACCACTGCCGAGGGGCGACCCCGTATTGAAAAACTTTTTTCAAATCACTTTTGATGTTACCTGTACCAGGGCTCGAACCATGGACCTTCGGTGTGGTAGGCCGGCAACACTACCTTCACACCACGGCGGCCGCTGTCGTCTTTAGAGGTGACCAAATTTAGTGTAATGTGAAGTTGTTAAAATTATATCAACAAATGTGGTCAAAAAAGCTAGTGAATATTTGCTGGAATTGGTTTTGTTTACCCTTATGCGCAGTTCAAATTAAATCTTTTCGTTGGTGATTTCGTTTCAACGTTAACGGTTTAGTTTTCATAATTAAATTTCGTGAGCTACCGAAACGAAATCAAAAATCAAAAAATTATATCAAATGAATTTTGATAATTTTCAAAGATTCATTTTAAACTTTATGTATGTATGCAAATTCATTAGATACAGATATTTTAATTTTATATTCATATATGAGGTACAAAATGAAAATTGAGAATTAAAAATCGCGCGATCTCTGAAAATTATCAAAATTCATTTAAAATCATAAAATTTTTTTAGTTCATAAAAATGCATATATAAGGTATAAAATAAAAAAATTGTATCGAATGAATTTTGATAATTTTCAGAGATCGCGCTTTTTAAATGCGAATTAATGTCACTGACATTATGACACGTCACCAGGTAAAACAGGTGATTTTATGGTAAACGAAAAGTTTAATTTATGTAAACTCAACAATATTTTCGTAGCGCAAGGAAATTTTTTAAAATGGCTGATACGCCCAATACTTCAAGTAAATTATTTAATATATGTATTTGATGGAATTGCTTTTACAACTTTCTTTTGTTTTTATTTTGGACTCATTTTCTTGGCGCCATGGATAAAAGTGAAATTGCAAAATGCATTAAATGTAGTAAAATTTTACAAACAAAAGGAGGGTCAAAAAAGGCTTGCATACCCATTTAAAAATTCACAACGTGAACCTTTCGGAAAAGCGTAATAAGCCTAGTAATGAATTGCCAAGTGTTTCTCGGCAGGCAAAGATGATTTTTTATTTTTATCTAAAATGCCATATGCATAAAGAGCATATGCTACCACATTGTTTTTTTCCGCTATCGCTTAAGAACTTTAAGCTATGGTGAATTTTAATGTATCAAACCAAATTCGTTGGTAAAAGAAGTTTCGAAAACAGTATTAGCTAAGAACTAATGTAGCATATAAAGGGTGTTTTTTTTAGGGGTATAGAACTTCGAATTGAAATAAAACACAAGAAAATCGTTTTAAGGTCCATCAATTTGGCTTTATTGGAAGGATAATTTTATGCCATTAATGTTTAAATATGATTTCGGGCATGTGGGCGCCGCGGCTGGCTCGAATAAAGCCAATTCTACAGGTCCAATTTTCAACCACTTTTTCGAGCATATGGGGCCGTATGTCGGCAATAACGCCACGAATGTTGGCTTCCAATTCCCCCAACGTTTCTGGTTTGTTGGTGTAGACGAGCGGCTTCACATATCCCCAAAGAAAATAATCCAATGGTGTCAAATCACACGACCTTGGTGGCCAATTGACAGGTCCATTCCGCGAAATTATGCGCTCATCGAATGTTTCCTTCAATAAATCGATTGTGACGTGCGCTGTGTGGCATGTAGCGCCGTCTTGTTGGAACCACAACTCATCCACATTCATGCCATCCAATTCGGGAACAAAATAGTCGGTTATCATGGCTCTATACCGGTCTCCATTAACGGTAGCTGCCACTCCAGCATTATTGCGGAAGAAGTATGGCCCAATGACTCCACCAGCCCATAGAGCACACCAAACAGTCAGTTTTTGTGGATGTAATGGCGTTTCAAGGGTCTCATGTGGATTCTCTTCACTCCAAATGCGGCAATTTTGCTTGTTGACGTAGCCATTCAACCAAAAATGAGCCTCATCACTGAACAAAATTTTGCGATGAAAATCAGCATCGAAATCAATCTCATTTTCGGCCCATGCACCAAAATCACGACGCATTGCATGGTCTCGCGGCTTTAATTCTTGCACAAGCTGGATCTTGTAAGGTCGCAAGCCAAGATCTTTGCGCAAAATCTTCCATAAAGTTGATGGACAAAGCTCCAATTGCTGTGCACGGTGGCGAATCGATTCATTCGGGTCCTCTTCAACACTTTGCTCTACAGCGGCAATTGTTTCTTCGGTGCGCACTGTTCGACGTCTCTGCGGATGCGTATTATCACATAGAGTAAACGTAGTGCGAAAACGATCCATGGTTAACCGAATTAATTGCTCTGATGGACGATTATGTCGACCATAAAATGGACGGAGCTCACGGTAAACTTCGCGAACTGAACCATTATTTTCGAAATAAATTTGCACGATTTGCAAACGTTGTTCTTTTGTCAACCTGTTCATGATGAAATGGCAAACCAAACTGAACATAAATGACATTAGAATTGCCAGATTTGACCACAAAATGCCAGTTTTATCTCTATTCGAAAAACAAACCTGTAAAAAAAACACCCTGTAATAATAAATGAAATCGATCTCACTAAATGATTGTACATTTCATATACAAGGTGGCGCAAAAGTAATCCTCCTATCAGAAAGTGCTATAAATTTTGCGATTGGCCCCTAAAGTCAGTTCTGTTTTGACATTTGTGTAGTAAACACATGCGAAATACACGTTAATAAACAATGTTACGCTACACTGCTCCAGAACGCGGAATATTGCTGACTATTTATTTGACCAATAATCGGTCGGGGCCAAACGGTTACTGTGAATGGTGAGCGCTACAGAGCAATGATCAACGAGTTCTTTTTGCCGCAACTTGATGAATTGGGATTGGAAAACATGTGGTTCCAACAAGACGGTGCAACAGCACACACTGCACGTGCCACAACCGATATGCTGAACATCGGAAGCTTACTTTTGCGCCACCTTGTACATAATTCGTTATTAAGTAGCAAATATGTATGTTTGTGATACTATACATACAGGGTGGCTAATGAAAGCCGCTACCAAAAAAAAATTAAATAACTTTTTTTCTATTTAATGAATCTGGTTAATTTTTTTTTTTATTTTGCAGATTGACTTTTACATTTAACAAAAATGTATAACTGGGACACTGAAACAAGAATTTGGATTGTCCGCCGCTATCACGCACTGGAGTCCGTAGTTTCGGTTCAAAGAGAGTATAGGCGCACGTTTGGCGGCAATCCTCCGAGCAGATGGACCATAATAAGACTTGTAAACAATTTTGCCGAGCATGGGACAGTCAACAGAAGACCTTACCATCGAAACCCTTCAGTTCGAACGGAGGAAACAATCGCTGCTGTAGCTGCTGCCATACAAAACAATCCACGTGTTTCGACAAGAAGCTTGTCTGCTCAAATGGGTGTAAGCAGACAGTCATTACAGTCAATTATGCACAAAGATTTGGACTTATTCCCATATAAAATTCAAATGGCCAACAAACTGAACGCTGCAGACTTGCCGATTCGCTTGGAATTTTGCCAGAAGATGCTTCAAATGGTGGAAGAGGATGGAAACATGTTGAACTGTCTTTTCATGTCTGACGAGGCCCATTTCGATTTCAACGGCAACATAAACAAACAAAATTGTCGAATATGGAGTGCTTCCAACCCACAGATACTCCATGAGACGGAATTGCATCCACTTCGTGTCACAGTGTGGTGTGCAGTTTCATCACGCTGCATTGTCGGCCCCTACTTCTTCGAAGAAAACGGTCACACCGTTACGGTTACTGGAGACCGTTACTTGAGCATGTTGAGAGAGTTTTTCTATCCAGAATTACGCCGAATGAGAATTTTTTTCAACTCTGTGTGGTTTCAGCAAGATGGTGCAGCTCCTCATATAGCCCAACCTGTTATGACAGAATTGCGACGAAAATTTCCCAATAAGCTGATATCCAGAAACTCCACATTCCGTTGGCCACCCAGGTCGCCTGACCTTACTGCACCTGACTTTTTCTTGTGGGGTTATTGCAAACAGGAAGTCTTCAAAGCAAAACCAACAAATTTGAATGAACTAAGGCAATCCATTCGAGAAACAATTGCGGCTATTCCTGTCTCAACTCTCCAAGCAGTAATGAACAACTTTTTGGTAAGATGCCGAACATGCATCGACGAGCAGGGGGGGCATTTAAATTCCATTATTTTTAAAACTAATTAAGCTATATTTAATAAAATTTAATGAGCTTTAACGTGAATAAAAGAAAAATGAATTTCATACACTGAAAAAAAAATTATTTGAGTTTCTTAATGTAGCAAAATTCATCAGCCACCCTGTACTATGTTTGTATGTTTGTACCTGCAGTACAAAAATGTATGTTTTAAATTCCTAAATATGTTTGATTTACAAATTTAATATATATTCTTCTGTTCTTTTTAAAAATGACTGCCTTAATAAATATATGAATTACTATAATTTACTAATTAATTTTACTACTTTGTTAAATATTTATGGCATATGGGGTGCCCGCCCTTTGAAAAACTAAAGCAGGCTAAATTTCGGGACGATCCCGGGGTAGAACTTTCATATCCCGGAAATCCCGAGAGGTAAAAAACCAGAAAATCGACATCCATAGTACCCATAGAGAAAAGGGGAGAAGAAGGGGAGTACCAATACAAAATTTGAGACATAGGGGCGGTTTAGAGGAAATTGAAGAGCTTTTTTATACCAACAATTTTTGTTGATTTTCGGTCTGTACATTTTCAAGTATTCATGAAACGAGCTCAAAGCCAAGAATAATAATTTTTCACTTTTTGAATTTTTATGAAAATTGTTATTGTTTTGATTTTTCCATGGATCTATAAGAAAAGCTATGGCCGTTGTCTCTAAACATTTTTCCTACTCTATTCAATCAAAAAACTTTTAATAATTAACTAAAAATGATTATTAAAAAATAAAAACAATAATAATTTTCATAAAAATTCAAAAAGTGAAAAATTATTATTCTTGGTCTTGAGCTCGTTTCATGAATACTTGGAAATTGAAGAGGGTAAAATAAACTAACGGGATATTAGGGTGGGGGAAAAACAAAAGTATAAAGAATTATTAAGATATGGGAATATATTATGAGGAAGTGCCATGGGGAGGGAATTTGTTAAATGTAGGCAGCTCAAATTTTAGGCATAAGAACGTCTGCCGGGTCTGCTAGTGAGCAATAAAAATAAAAACCTAAGTAAGAAAATTAAAATCATAAGATAATTATGCGTAATAATTATGACTGATGAAAGTTGATAAAAATGAAAGATAATGTTTATTCTTTAAATCGGGATAAAATTATTATTTAAGGTTTAAATCCTTAAAATCAAAATTTAATTATTACTTCGAAGCAAAAAGACAAAACTTTATAAATAATAATTAGTCCTTTATCCGAAAAATATAAATTTGATCAAGAATAAGTAAAGTATTCAAATCGAGATAAATTTATTATTTATGGTTTAAATCATTAAAATCAAAATTTAATTATTACTTCCAAGCGAAAAGATAAAACTCTATTAATAACAATTAATCCTCTATCCGAAACTTGTAAATTTGTTCAATAACAAATAATATGGATATTATTTCAGGTTCGCTTAAGGGGTATGGCCACTGTAGCAGGTATAAAATCATGTATAGATTCATTAATTTTTTTTTCGTGATATAATCATTTATTCACAGAACTAATGAAACACTTATTAAGTTTGAACTTCAAGCTGATAAAAAATTACTTTTTTCAGCTAATTTTGTTGACTATTCGCAACATTTCGCAAACACACTTGTCGTCCTGGAACAAAATAAAACAACGTCGTTAATCGACATGAGAATACCCATAGAAGTACGTAGGAAAATTTGAAAATATTGATTCCTCAAAAATTGTAGCCATTTGAACAGAAAAATAGTTTCAATCAATCGAAATTTCCCAACGTTTTTCTATGCGAAATCCAGTTCTAAAGATAATCTCAAAGTTGTGAGTCGATCGGATAAAAATGTCAAAGTTATTTGCCTCGCCAATCGGAAAAAAGTATTTTTGAGAAAAATTTGTTTAAAGTTGCACCGCACTCGAATGTTCTATAGCTGAACCGGAGGCGAGCTTACTATATATTCGTACGCTTAAAGTCGTTTGAAAAAATTTTCCACAAATCCACTTGTAACTTATTTTACTGACTATAAAGCATAGTTTAAGCGAAAAAAAACACATTTTTCAAAACTTCTACAGTGGTCATACCCCTTAAATTACTATTGGAAAAGGCCTTGCCATAGTACAAAAATATTTTACCATCTTTGTTATCGTTTAGCATGTACACTTGCCCGCCTAAGTCTGCGCATAGAGAAAAAAAATCGAAATATCAAGTTCAAATGCGAATTTCTAAGAAAGTACTATACTTATTGAACCAACGTAGACATGCTTAACGAAAGGAATAATTCTATGTAGTTTTTTTACTTCACGAAAAAGCTTATAATTTCGCTTCGTTAATTAACAAAACAAAAGCATCAAATTGATTTCGTTTCGGTAGCTAACGAACTTAATTACGAAAATGGAACCGTTATCGTTGAAAATCACCAACGAAAAGATTTAATTTGAACTGTTGAACCTTCACAAGGCGCATACGGTTAAATAAAACCATTTCGAGAAAATATTCACTAGGTTTTTTAACCACATTTGCTGATATAATTTCGACATTTTCACATTACACTAAATTTTATCACCTCTAAAGACGACAGCGACCATCTTGGCAATTGCTAATTTATCACGGTAGCCATTGGTGTAGTTAGAATATTTCTTAAAAATTGGAAAAATTTAAAAAAAATTAGCTTCAAAGTACTTCTTCTTTAAATGGTCATCTAACCGCCCGGGCGATTTTGACCGTCCAACATAGCTTGCCAGTCGTTTCTTCGTTGCGCCAACTGGCGCCAATTCGAAACACCGCGGGATCGCAAATCGGTCTCCACTTGGTCCTTTCACCGGCGGGTGCCGATAAGAATACCTTCTGGGCTGGAGCATCTTCGCTCATTCGCACTAGGTGGCCTAGCCAGCGAAGCCGCTGTGTTTTAATTCGCTGAACTATGTCGGCGTCTGCGTAAAGTTCATACAGCTCATCATTAAATCTTCTTCGGTACTCGCCGTCGCCAACGCGTAGAGGTCCACAAATCTTTCGAAGAACCTTTCTCTCCAATACTCCCAGAGCCGCCTCATCAGATGTTGTTAGTGTCCACGCTTCTGCACCATATAGCAGGACGGGTGCGATGAGTGATTTGTAGAGTGTTATTTTCGTTCGTCGAGAGAGGACTTTACTTTTCAATTGCCTACTCAGTCCGAAGTAGCATTTGTTTGCAAGAGTAATTCTTCGTCGGATTTCTAGGCTAACATTATTGTTGGTGTTAATGCTGGTTTCCAGGTAAACGAAGTCCTTTACTATTTCAAAATTATTGCTGCCAGTTGCTTGGTTGCCAAGACGCTAATGCGCTGACTCCTTGCATGATGACAGAAGGTACTTCGTTTTGCCCTCGTTCACCAACAAACCCATTTTTTCCGCTTCTTTTTCTAATTTAGAGAAAGCAGAAGTTACGGCGCGGTTGTTAAGGCCAATGATATCAATCGTCAGCATATGCCAACAGTTTCACCCTTTTATAAAATATTGTTCCAGCGCGGTTAAGTTCTGCAGCTTGTATTATTTTCTCCAGCATTAAATTAAAGAAATCGCACGATAGGGGGTCACCTTGTCTGAAACCTCGTTTAGTTTCGAACGGCTCGGAGAGGTACTTCCCAATTCTGACCGAGCTGGCGGTGTTGCTCAAGGTCATTTTGCATAGCCGTATAAGTTTTGTGGGGAAACCAAATTCAGACATAGCGGCATATAGGCTCCTTTTCGTGGTATCGAAAGCGGCTTTAAAATCAACAAAGAGATGATGTGTGTCGATTCTTTTTTCACGGGGTTTTTCCAAGATTTGGCGTATTGTAAAAATCTGGTCGATGGTAGATTTACCAGGTGTGAAGCCACACTGATAAGGTCCAATCAGTCTGTTCACATCAGGCTTCAGTCTTTCGCACAATACGCTTGATAGGACCCTATATGCGATATTCAAAAGCCTGATTCCGCGATAGTTGGCGCAGTTTGCAGGATCGACCTTCTTGTGGATTGGACAGAGAACACTTAGATTCCAATCTTCAGGCATGCATTCACCCAATCATATTTTGCATAGACGCTGATGCATGCGCCTTACCAGCTCCTAGCCTCCGTGTTTGAATAGCTCAGCAGGCAAACCATCAGCGCCAGCTGCTTCATTTTTCAATCGGGATATTGCTATTCGCACCTCATTATAGTCGGGTTGTGGAACGTCAGTTCCATCATCTTCGATTGTGGGCTCGGGTTCGGCATCTTCTCTGGTTTCTTGCTCAGTTTCTCCATTTAAAAGGGCAGAGAAGTGATCCCTCCATATTCTGAGTGCACTCTGAACATCGGCCACCAGGTCGCCGTTCTCATTCTTACAGGAGTTTGCCCCGGGTTTAAAACCTTCTGTCATTCGCCAAATTTTTTGATAGAATTTTCGGGCATTATTCCCGTTGGCCAGAATCTCAAGCTCCTTTATTTCACGCTTTTCTGCCTCTCTTTTTTTCGCCCGGAAAAGCCGCCTCGCTTCCCTCTTCAACTCGCGGTAGTGTTCACACACCCTCCTCGTTGCATTCGATCTCAGCGTTGCCTTGTAGGCTTCGTCCTTTCTTTTCGTTGCAGCGCGGCACTCTTCATCATCATACCAGTTGTTTCTTCGCGTTCGCCGGAATCCAATTACTTCTTCGGCTGCGGTACGGAGTGCTCCTGAGATATGATCCCGCTGCTCATGCATTCCACTGGGTTGAATTGTGCTCTCGGAGAGCAGGTGTGAGAGGCGATCTGCGAAATAATTGGCGGTCTGTTGCGATTGCAGCTTTTCGACGTCCAGCTTTCCCTGCGTTTTTTGTTGCACCTGTTTTGTCGTACAGAGGCGGGTACGAATCTTGGCTGCTACTAGGTAGTGATCAGAGTCGATGTTAGGTCCTCGTAATGTGTGAACATCTAAAACGCTGGAAGCATGCCGTCCGTCTATCACAACGTGGTCGATCTGGTTGCGTGTTTTTCGATCGGGGGACAGCCATGTAGCCTGATGGATCTTCTTGTGCATAAGCCTAGTGCTGGATATGACCATGTTTCGGGCACCGGCGAAGTCGATCAGCCTGAATCCATTTGGCGAAGTCTGATCGTGGAGACTGAACTTCCCGACAGTGGGGCCGAATACACCCTCCTTACCCACCCTGGCGTTAAAGTCGCCAAGCACGCCTTTGATATCATGACGGGGGCAGCGCTCGTATGCTTCTTCCAAGCGCTCGTAGAATGCATCCTTTTCCACGTCGTCCTTCACTTCCGTCGGTGAATGAGCGCAGATAAACGATATGGTGAAAAATCGTACTTTTATGCGGATTGCGGCGAGACGCTCGTTCACGTTCCCACCACAAACCCCACGACGAATCTGCGCTTGTCTTCATGCCCACTCCAGTAGATGTGGCAAGGTGTTCTGGGCGTGTTTCCTCGCCCCGCCCATCGCATCTCTTGTATGGCGGTGATGTCAGCTTTTGCTTTCCTCAGGACCTCAACCAGCCGGGCAGCGGCACCTTCCCCATTAAGGGACCGGACATTCCAGGTACATACCCTTATCTGATAATCCTTATCCAAACCCAACGCACAACGCGTTTCACGGGAGGTTGAATTCTATTACACGTTTGTATAGCGAGCCGCTTGATCCAAGACAGACGCCCGCTTGCAGCCGCACCACATGGTGATCAGACTCTGCTGTTTGAACCCCCCAGCAAGCCCCAGCTTGCCCCAAACGGGTGTTCGGTGGTTACCCAGAGGATACTTGGGCGCAAAGGCCGGAAGTAGTGAGCTGCTTGAACCGCATGCAAAAGAATCGCTCTGGCCATTCCCAGGTGAATGGCAATCAGAAACTTTCCCCACTTGCGTGGACTTCTGCACACGGCCCCATCCTCCCTCAAAGTACTTCATTGACATTAATTCTCTTTTGAAATGCGAATTTTATTTCCGTTGGCATTATGACACGTCACTTTTTTACCTAAACGGTGTTGCAAACGCATGAGAATAATGCTTGTTTTGCCCAGAAAAGGGGAATGTTTTTGGATGAAGTTTAAGATAACTTGAATGTTTATAAAAGCTTTTTTTCGGTTAACCCGGGGCTTAAGTGCACCAATCCTGGGATTTTCGGGGCTTGAAACACATTCCGGGATCGACATCCCTAGCGGATACTGATATGTACATAGTTTCGAAGATATAGCGGTTTAACTTATTTTTTGGTTTTGGTACCGCTTACGTTTTTCAAGGTTTTTTGACATATAGAACACATTACTGTATAAATTATTTTAGTGCACTTGTGTGCTCTTATTGAGAACTAATTATTCTACCCTAACTTATTTCTACCCTGAGCTATAGCCGTCACCGTCGTCATCGCTGCTGTTGCGCTTGCAGCTTATGTTGTAGTCCGCAGCCGCCGCTATTCGCTGATATCGGTGGTATTGGTATTTGCCTGCGAGTATGCTGACTCAGCGATTCCCATGGTTCGAATTGTTTATTATGAATCGATTCCACAACTGGAAGTATCGGGTATCGTTTTTCATTAATATGAAATGAATGCAACAATGTAGTTTAAACAATTTACAAAGCATTAGACTGTGTTAACTCCTCCCTTCCATCATCTTTTTTGCGGTACGTTTTCCTTGGATGCTAAGGATCAGCCAGATGGTTGTCACTGCAACAACGAAAAACACTGTCTTTAAACTGATCTCTTGTCGCAAAGCGTCTATGTGGTTGATGTTTTCAACATTCGTTTCCTGGAGGTAATTAAGACACAAAGACCCCAAGTGTCCCACCAGGTTGATCTTTTGGGCAGTCGATTTTCCGGGAGTGCGTGTGATAGCATTGTTTCGATTTCGAAATTCGGTACCGTTTATTGTAACCTGTTCTTCGAAGGTTAGCAGATAGGTCCCTTTAACGAGTTTTAAGATACCGGTCTCGCCCTTTATTACGGCCGTATCATTATTGATAATAATTATTCCATCGTCGATCTCATTGATGCCCCTCTCGTGGTTTGCTGTGGTTGAGCAATTTGCCGTTTTCCCCGAGATGAACTGTTGCCCGCAAGTAATAGTTTTCAGCATTTTACAAAAGGTGGCAAAGGTAGATTTTTCGCATTTTACGGCATGTGCTTTGCTGCCGCATTCAGCAACGGTGTTTGTGTCCCCAAAATGAAGTACTAGCCCCTGGTGTGGTACGGCGAATAGGCTAAGCTTTTTGCAGACTATCTCAGGTATGGGGTATTTTATTATGAAATACAAATTGTCCTTATTTTGTAATACCTTAATTCTAGACATCCCTAATATTTCTATTGTTGATACGTTAGTCGAGTGCTCGTTGATTATTTTGTTTATATCGCTACTGTCCAATATTACAGGACTAACTAAATTTAGTTTGGCTAATGTTATTGAAATTGTGCCAGCTTGCAGCTCTAGAGTTATTATCGTATTTCTTGCTCGTATTGTTTCATACAAGTGGCCTGTATCTATTTTCTCTTTTTTAGTAGAAGTAATAATTTCGTTTATTGTATTTGTTATTTCTAAAATCTTTTGCTGAATGTGGGTGTTCATCCTGTACTGTTTGTTGTTCGAATCAAGAAGTATGTCCTGCTTCATCTGGAGTCTTTGGTAGTCATCGGCAATGGCCTTGAGTGCCGTACCCAAAAAGTTCAAGCTTCGTGCCTGCCGGTGGTGAATATCGACAGTTCGCAGCAGTGTTTCGATGTGTTTCATATCCGCGTCGAGCAGCTGCCTCATATGCGACTGAGGGAATAAAGTAATTAGATTTTTCGTCTCATCGTTCATTGTTTCGTATAATGTCATGTTAGTGAAGTGTGTAAAGTATCCGTAATCTTCCACAATCGGGGTATTTGGCGTTAGTATAGTCTGTGAGTTTTTCTGTCAAAGTGGTTGTAGTCAGGAATGCCAATATTATTATCCTGGAATTAAAGAAAGGTGGCAATTAGTGACTTGGCCTGTAAAGGGGGCCGAAGGTTGTCCTTGTGGACCCTCCTCGCCTTTATAAGAACGGTGGTGCCTAGATCCTGTTCAACTACTTCCTCTACATATAATGCTGAGAGCTTATTTCCCAGCCTTCGATTTACGGTCACCAGGACCCTGTCGCCGGCGTTATATGACATATCCTGACGGTTCTTAATATGATAATCGCGGTCAGCGGCCTGTGTTTTTTCAATACGGTCTCGGATTGACTCCATAGCATTGGCCGAACCTGAGTAAAGGACATCTATTGGTTTCCTGTTGATTACTGAGTGAATAGATTTATTATATTCTATAGTAGCCAGCAAAATTAGGTCAATGGTGTCGCTAAGACTTCTTTCTAGTTTAAGGCACCTAGCTATCTCGGTTAAAGTACTGTGGAAACGTTCCACTTGCCCGTTTGAGGTACTATGAAGCGGGGATGCATTTGCGATTGTTACATTATTATAATCCAACAGTATTGATTTTATGGTATGCGAGTTGAGCGACTTTTCGTTGTCACAATATATTGTTTTGACGTTTTGAAAAATGTTTATTAGCTGTAAAATTGGCGGTTTTATGTCAATGATCGTTCTCGATGCAATCTTCTGCACTATTGCAAACTTTGAAAACTGCTCGATGTATGTTAAAAAATATTTTTGATCCGTAGAGAAAATATCTACGTGTAATATTTGTCCAATGTGAGATGGCACCGGCGTTGCCGCAATGACATGCTTTTTTGGATGGCGGTCGTATTTGGACTTCGAACAGATTCGGCAGTTTGCCACCACTTCTCTTGCTTTTTTATCCATCTTTGGAAAAAAACAGTCGGCCAGGATCTGTTTCACGTTTTCCTGCGCGGCCCTATGTGATCGGTTGTGTTCAGCAACAACAATCTCATGTTGGTCACCTACACTAAGGACATCAGCAACCATCTTTTCAGTTTGGCGAAACTTCACGTTGGGATGAAGCTCCACCAGTCGGTGCCGAATCTTCGCCAGAACTGGTAGGCTACAGTGTATTGCATTAACCACACCATCATTAATTACTTCTTGTAGTGTGTCTATTAGTGAATCTGCATCACGAAATGAAACAATATGTCTAGTCTTCGAACCGAACAGGATAAAGGTCTGCTTTGACGGAATTTCGCACTCCTGAAGCACAATTTGATTCCTAAAGCGATTAACAGGCTTATCCACTGTTTCAATGGTATAGGTCAGGGACTCTTCGCTATGTACGATAGCGCAGTCATAGCTTGCTTCCATTTCAACCTCCACCATATTCATGTGTTGGCAACATAGTTCTCCTTCCCTGGCTTTTTGCATTAAAGCTTTCTTTTAGAGATTTCAATCGCTTGATCTTCGCGCTAGGATTTTTATCTGAGACTGCAAATGTCAAAGGCTGGTGGTCAGTGAAAATGTTCAACTGCTTTACACCGTATAAGTAATTTCTCAAGGTGTTGAGGGCCCACACGATTGCCAGGAGGTCTCTTTCATTTGTTGCCAAATGTTCTTCCCTATCTCTTAGAGTTCTTGAGATCATGGTAATGGGTTTCTTTTCTTGTGAAAGTACAGCTCCCAAATCTCTCGAAGATGCATCAGTCGTCAAGTCAAAGGGTTTTGTGCAATCTGGATATGCTAATGTGACGTCTTCTGATGCTAAAATTTCTCTACGTTTGTTGAATTCTTCTACACCTTCTGGTGTTAACTGAATTTTAACTTTTTTAGACTGTGTGGCACTTACTTTGCCATTTTCCATCTATAGTAACTCGCTAATCCTAAAAAGGAAAGGAGCCCCCGAAGAGTGGTCGCATCTTATGCCGTGGACCTTATTAGAGTTTGTTTTTACGCCTCCTCTTGATACAACAAAGCCCAAGTAATCTACCTCAGTTGTGAAAAACTTTGATTTTTCCACTGATACTCTCATATTTACCTCGCAAAGCCTACGCAGAACCCATTCAACGTGCCTTAAATGGTCTTGTGCAGTTTTTGAGTAGATAATTACTTCGTCGACGTGACCATGGCAGGTCCTGCCAATTTGCTCCCTCAGAACATCATCGATCGCTCTCTGAAATATACAGGGGGCGTTTTTGAGTCCAAAGGTCAGGCTGCAGAACTCGTATTTGCCGTTGTTTACAAAGAAGGCAGTTTTTTCTCTGTCCCTCTATCAACTCAATCTGATGGAATCCAGATTTCAGATCAAGTGTGGTAAAGTATTATGCTCCCTATAGGTTTGACAATATCACCATTGCATTAGGCATCGGATACTTGTCCTCAATTGTGATTTCATTTAGTTTCCTAAAGTCAATCACTAACCGTTTTTTTATTTCCTGCATCCTCTATTTCTTTTTTGTCAACAACCCAAATCGGGTTATTGTAAGGTGATCTGGAAGGGCGGATGATGCCGTTAGCCAGCAAATCGGCCACTTCCCCGTTGACGAATTCTTCCTATTTTCTATCATGAAATGATTTCGGACACTAGAAGGAAATTCCTCGCTTCTCATATCAATGAAATTTACATTCACGCACTTGTGGAACAACAGCTTTTCGTTTCCGAAATCATGTCGTATTACTCCACTTCTCAAAACTGTTTGAGCATTTACCCGGCTTAGTAGATCTAGTCCAATAATACCATCGAACGTTGCCATATTAGGCAATATGCCCATACACCAAATAACTTGATTCTATAGTTCTTATTCACATGACTATTTCCGTGCAGTGACTTAACTAGAAAAGGTTTCGATGCTGGAATAACATTTTTAAACTCAGGCAAAGGTTTAATATAGTTTTTCGATGCCCCTGTGTCCACTAATAGCTTTATTTTTTTTCCTTGGTGCCCTACTCTTCGTTCGATCCACGGAAGCAGGGCTTCCCTGTAAAAAATTGAGTTCTTCCTCTTCGAGATTTTCTATTTATTCTTCCGCCTCTTGGTTGTAGGCCGTCTCTTGGTTAACCTGGCTTAAATTATTAATTCTCTGGATTTTTGGTCCATTATTCCTACCTGATTCTGCCTGTCGCTTTCCAATTTGTTGTTGTTGGTTAAAGTTAGGGCTCTGTTATGAATTGTTTCAGTATTGTTGTTGACCCTGATTTACTTTTTGTGATTGACGCCAATTTGAATTCTGGCGAAGCCGTGATTCTGATGGATCTATTTCCATCGGTATTGGTTGATCTTGTTGATCATTTTCGTTGGTGTTCCTTTTCGCTTGTCTATTGAAAAAATGTAGATTTTTTTGGGGAGTTCTCTGGTCTAAGTTGTTATCACCGATCTTCTTAAATCTGTTTGGATCCTCAGCAGCGAAGCTTGTAGCGAACGCATATCGTTCTCTATTTGACTCGACTTCTTGTGCCAGGGCCAGAGCGCCCGGTAAATCATCAGGTCGAGAAATGAATGCCCTAAGCGCGTCTGCTCTATACTTTGTGCAGATTGATTCTGCAATGAGACCCTCATGGGTCATTATAGTTTTATTTGTGAGAAGAGTTAGTTTCTTCTCCACCTCGTCGAAATATTTCAGGACTGAAAGGTTGCCCTGCCGAAGCGTAGACAGTTCGTGTTCTATGAAATATATTGGACGTTTGTCCGAATAGGTAAAATCTGGTCCAGCAATGATCGCCTCAAAATTCAACACATTATTTAAAGATGCATCAGCGGAGCCCTTCAGTTTATTTCTAATTATCCCTACGGCCTGATAGTGCCTAGAACTGCCCTGATGGCTTCGAAACACCTCATAAGCCGTGTGGGCGGCCCGACGCCAGGAAACATAGGTGCTGACTTGACCGTCAAACTCTGGCAATGACTTCACCAGGTCTAGAGGTTCTTCGCATTTAATGCCTGAAATGATTTTCATTATTTCACCTCGAAACCTGCAAGTTACTAATCCTTTCTAATAAATCCTCCAGGGTACCCTCACTATCGCTAATCAAAGCGTTGCAAAACACGAGACTGCAAATTAACTTGAAATATTTCAGTTGCTATTTTTTTCTTGAAGCTCTTTTAGGACACCTTCAATATCGCTCTTACTACTAGCCAAACTCTATACGTTACTCTATTTTTTAGAGTGCAATACTGCCACTATTTCACTTCAAAAAACACTTGAGCACTCTACTTACGCAATAAGTATTATAATTAAACTATCTATAATTGCGTATGATAACCCCTTCAAATTATTGAATTGATACAGTAGATAACTCCTCCAAATTATTGAATTAATTCAGTTGACTTCTTCTCCAAGTGATTGAGATTCGGCGGTCGTAGGTTCTAACCGCGGTTAGGCGCCAATTATTTTAGTGCACTTGTGTGCTTTATTGAGTCTAATTGAGAACTAATTATTCTACCCTGAGCTATAGCCGTCACCATCGTCGTCGTCGCTGCTGTTGCGCTTGCAGCTTATGTTGTTGTCCACAGCCGCCGCTACTCGCTGATATCGGTGGTATTGGTAGTTGCCTGCGAGTATGCTGGCTCAGCGATTCCCATGGTTCGAATTGTTTATTATGAATCGATTCCACAAGTGGAAGTATCGGGTATCGTTTTTCATTAATATTTGGGTAAATTGCGGAAATGAATGCAACAATGTAGTCTAAACAATTTACAGAGCATTAGACTGTGTTAACTTATATATAATATCATTTTCTTGAACCAAATAAATTCCTAGCTATACCGAATTGCAACGTTATATTACCTGGGTTCTTTTCCAAAAACTATATACAGCCTGTGTCGTGTCCAACGAAGTCCTGAACCTCCTGCGAGACTTTCAGAGACATCGACAATAATCGAGAACAAAGAAAACACAAAATATGTGGGCGTGGCACCACCTGAACTATGAGGAATTTCGTCAAAAGAACATACCCCTTTCTCTGAAATGTCTGATCCTTTAGATAAGTAATCGACTATAAAAGAAAATATGCAAGGAGGTAAATTGTTCATACGCTTTAAAGAGGTATATGAAAAAGAACAATAGAGTCTTTTACACATTTATTTTATTTATGATAATGAAATAAAAGAATAAAAATGGTTTACATTTTTTAGTCAAAATAATGAAAAATAATCATTATTTTACGCCCCTGAAAAATTGTGAAATCGGCTAAAACGCCTAACTATTTTGAATTGAATAAGCGGTAGTTTTTTGACTGTTTACTGTTGCAATCGTCTAAATCTAAAAGGCAATGGAATTTCTAGATATTCACTTTTTATAGGACTCCTCAATTAATTAATAACTTGTATCAACCTTTTTTTTAGAATATTTATGTCTGCTTAAAAATAATGTATATTTTATAGTTATAGGCGAAGCACAATTGACTGAAGGACGTAGAAGAAGAAGTTCACGCGATTACAAGTGACCATTGTATTGCGCCTCGGCTGCTAATTCAAGCATATGCAACGATGGTGAAATGGAGTTAGGCGCATTTGAACTTGAAATTTTCAATAGAGAAAACGTCTTTTTATTGGCCGAGACGCAGGATGAGCTCTCAATGATTGGTTTGGTTGACAGAATGATCGTCAGTTTGGAAAATTCGGACTGTGATGGTGAAGTTGCACTTCAAACTTCAGTGGTCGCTCTAAATAAAGGTGATGCTCTTGATATAAGCAGAATATGTAGCAGTACAGCAACTTCTACTTCGAATGGCGTAGGCATTGAGGAAATAACCGATGAAGAAGTAAGATCGGTTTATTCATGGAAATCGGATGAACCATTACAAATGTATCACAGCATTGAAAGATCGGATGCCGAAAGTGGAATACATTCAGAAATTTCACAAACGAATTCTGCAGATGCTAATAACTCAGCTGAAATGAATGAATTCAATATGTGCTTGAATAACAAACACAATGACTGTGAAGAAGAACCTTTTGCTGAGTCTTTAACGCCTAAGAGGATGAAATTTACAGGTAATAATGTCTACGTAGGCAATCTAAGTTATTTATCTGGTACAAAGCTACTTGAAAGTGAACAATATGCATTCGTAGAAGGCCAAATGGATATTTTGAGCAATGGTCAGAGGGCAGAAAGTAATAATCAGCTTCACAATATTTTTGACATGGTTCAGTTTAGTGAAGGCATAGATGTGCAGCCCTTTACAACAAACGCACAAACACAACCGCAAACCATAACTTTTGAGAGCGAAACGCACATGGTGCCAACATTTGGATTACAAAATTATGAAATAAGTGGAACTCAAGAAAGGCAAAAAACATAATGTCTTGTGTTAATACATCAAAAGGAGTATTTCATTAGCCTGAAACGAAATGTTTATAACTTTTCATAATATATCATTGTGGTATTAAGTTTGTTTTTATTATAACGATTCATGTAAATATTGGTAATGTTTTAAAATATGTATTACTTCTTTTAATCGCTATTTCAAGCTGATATGCTTTTAATGTACATTTATGGCACTAAATAAGGTATTGTAAAATGTGTAAAAAATATTTCGTAACTTTTTTTCTATCAAACTGCATAGTATCAAGCTTGGTATAAAAAAGAAGGTAGTTCCATTGCCATAAATAGGTTGTAAGTCTTTATTTTCAATTGGATTAAAAGATTATTGACGTTTCTTTCATTTCGAAATTTTGCATAGCGTTGCCCAGCGGATATATGATAAAGGGAAATTTTAAACAATACATGTTTGTGGAAGCTTACATATATATATGTATATATATAACTTCTTTTGCTGTGGTGGCAGGGAGGGTGTCAGAGGAATTGGTTGGGATAGGTGGACAGTTTCTGTCACTTCAGTAATGGGCGTTATCAGAAAGATAGCTGATTTTTTTTAACACTTTACCGAAGCTAAGATAGAAGCAGAGTGTAGTGGCTGCAGATTTCAAGATGCAAAGTTTAGACATCAGGCGAAAAATAGTTCACGATTTAGAATTTGACCTTTTTAGGTAATGTGGAGAAATTGACTTCTTCGAGTCGGGGGATTTCTACAATATTTGTTATGCATAGAGCTTCTGGGTTGCTCCATTGGCTGAGTAAGCTGATAATTAACCGGGTCTCAATAATCTTGGGTACCGGATGGAAAAAAGTTGTGGGCCGATATGATTTACTTATATTCGCAAGTCTTTCCTGTTTTTCACAACTAAACCACTCTGTACGATTTCCATGTGTCACGATTACTATCATAAATTTAATGCTGAAATCAACATCAGAATGTCTTTCCCGATAAGTATTTCATTCTTCCATAAATATTTAGATTCTATCTAATCCTTCTCTTTCCATTCAAGTACGCAAAGATTTTCGACCTACACAAAATTTTTATTTAATTTTTTCAAACAAAAAGCAAATAAAAGGACTCAAGATATTTTATTGGAACTGTTGACACGAAATGTCATAATGTCACGTACTCAACAGGGCGACCGAAAATTGACAATGGAACTACCACCTCCTTTTTTCTTTAATGGTATCGACCATTGTTGAATTATACAATGTTTGTCAGCCACTGACCTTTTAATTAGCTCTCTTGTTTATGCTCAATAATAAAACGTCAGTTGATTGGAAATGTTGCCTCTTTCGAAATGCATATAGCATTGGGACTAAAACACCATGATCTTCTTGATACAAAGAAAATTGGTGCAATACTGTTACTTCAATTAAGGACAACTGCTTAAATAAGTCGAAAAATGTGGAAAGGTGTGTCAAAATACTAATTTCAGTGTCATTAATAATCCGGAGTCTAAAGGCTAATTTTACTTACCATTTTTAAAAATAAAAATTTTGGCTCTTTTCGATGTGCATGAAGCCGTAATTATTTAATTTGTTTTGAAAGATTAAAGCTGAAGTGTGTTAGCATGTATTATCCGATGGTCGGGGGTTCCCAACATTTATCTATTCATCTACGCAACACGTTGTCCCGCCCGAACATTGACTCAATTCTTATACAATTACAACCATTTTTCTTAACGTCTTCTTTAGTATGTCATGTAACTAATGCGTCTTTTTCCATACTCGGCGAATCAGTTGTTTGACACACAAAAACTCGAATTCTACTCTGTCTGATTTTTCACGCACTTTTCGTTTTGTATCTGCTTGGCGCATAAGTATGTAAAAAAAGGATTTCTAAATCTCTCTCAATACTTCGGACATATTCGGTGATACTAATTCCAAAATATATTTTTGGGTCTTTCATCCCTACATTTTGACCCAAATTATAAGGACCGGTATAGTTATGAAATTAACTAAATTTATTAGTGAATACAAATGTTACTGCCAAATAGTGTTGGAAATAATAGAATAAAAGGATGAGTTTAGAGCAAATATTATCTGAATGTATTGCTGGTATTCGTGGGAGCCTTCATTAATATATTATCAATTCCATAAATTAGTATAGTGTAATGAATCTTGAGAAAGAAACGTCTTGCATGAACTATACTGATTTGAAAACTCAAAACCCAAAAATTGTCATTTAAATATCTCATAAACAGCTAAGGAAACAAATATATATAATTTTTTTTTGAATTAACAGAAGAATTATTTCATTTGATATACGAGTATATTGAAAATACAATAGTAATTCAAAAACTGCATTCCTTACGTTTCTACTACAATTTTCTCGAAATGGAACTATTCTTTAAAGTTTAAACTGTCAAAGACTGACAAACATTGTATAATTAAATTATAGCACAGTGAAACAGTGAGCAAGCCGTTGACAACATGGTTATTTGACAATATGTATGTGAAATTATTTGCGTGCGTCAGTTTTTTGTTTTTATTAACAGTTCAAAAACAAATGAGAGAATGTACAAATGCCGAAATGTTAAGAGCCGCTTATACAGAACGCATTTTTGGTCGAAATGGGATACTTAAGGTAAAACTTCAGAAATTTGAGTTTTACAACTTTTTTTTTTCGAATTTTTGAATACCATGATTATCAAATTAACACATACTACTAGTACATACAGTGGTGGGTGAAGAGATGGCACCACTATTCAAAACAGTATTGTTTCAAGTTATAATTATTGGTTTAAAAAAAATCGTCTGAAATTGGTTCCTTTTTAGAAGAAACCACAGAAAAAACAACTTCAAAGTCTACACAATGCTCAGAAAAATTAATCAGCCATTACTTTTTATTAAGGTTTTCAGAAATTTTTCCAATACGCAGCTTTATATCGCATTCTCATAGTAAAAACAGTATGAAATCGGTGAAAAACTATTTATAATTTTGAGAATTTTCCATAAACTTCATATACGACTTTTATTCGGAACTTTCGAAGACTTTTACCTGTAGGTATCGACGGCAGTTGATAGTATGCAGTGGTGCTCAAATTTGGAGATATCGCAAGAAAAAAAAGTTTTTTTAAATAGGTTACATAAAGTTGATAGGTTACATAAAGTTAATGGATTCCGCTAATTAAGAATTTACTTGTTTTTTAATTACGGAGGTTCTTCATGCTAATTTTAACTATGTAACTCCTGCTAATTTTAGCTATGTAACACAGCAGGATTTTCGTGAAGATAGTATCGGTAACAAACTAAATTTCAAAGAAATGTACGCCGCTAAAGGCTTCAGTCAAAGCTGTGTTGGAAGGACCACGTGCAAGATAAATTCATAACTATCAGAGATTTTGCGAAAGACTGAAACCTGATGTGAACAGACTGATTGGACCTTATCAGTGTGGCTTCAGACCTGGTAAATCTACCATCGACCAGATTTTTACAATACGCCAAATCTTGGAAAAACCCCGTGAAAAAAGAATCGACACACATCATCTCTTTGTTGATTTTAAAGCCGCTTTCGATACCACGAAAAGGAGCCTATATGCCGCTATGTCTGAATTTGGTTTCCCCACAAAACTTATACGGCTATGCAAAATGACCTTGAGCAACACCGCCAGCTCGGTCAGAATTGGGAAGTACCTCTCCGAGCCGTTCGAAACTAAACGAGGTTTCAGACAAGGTGACCCCCTATCGTGCGATTTCTTTAATTTAATGCTGGAGAAAATAATACAAGCTGCAGAACTTAACCGCGCTGGAACAATATTTTATAAAAGCGTCCAACTGTTGGCATATGCTGACGATATTGATATCATTGGCCTTAACAACCGCGCCGTAACTTCTGCTTACTCCAAATTAGAAAAAGAAGCGGAGAAAATGGGATTGGTGGTGAACGAGGGCAAAACGAAGTACCTTCTGTCATCATGCAAAGAGTCAGCGCATTCGCGCCTTGGCAACCAAGCCACTGTTGGCAGCAATAATTTCGAAATAGTAAAGGACTTCGTTTACCTGGGAACCAGCATTAATACCAACAATAATGTTAGCCTAGAAATCCGACGAAGAATCACTCTTGCAAACAAATGCTACTTCGGACTGAGTAGGCAATTGAAAAGTAAAGTCCTCTCTCGACGAACGAAAATAACACTCTACAAGTCACTCATCGCACCCGTCCTGCTATATGGTGCAGAAGCGTGGACACTAACAACATCTGATGAGGCGGCTCTGGGAGTATTCGAGAGAAAGGTTCTTCGAAAGATTTGTGGACCTCTACGCGTTGGCGACGGCGAGTACCGAAGAAGATTTAATGATGAGCTGTATGAACTTTACGCAGACGCCGACATAGTTCAGCGAATTAAAACACAGCGGCTTCGCTGGCTAGGCCACGTAGTGCGAATGAGCGAAGATGCTCCAGCCCAGAAGGTATTCTTATCGGCACCCGCCGGTGGAAGCAGAGGAAGAGGGAGACCACCACTCCGATGGAAGGACCAAGTGGAGACCGATTTGCGATCCCGCGGTGTTTCCAATTGGCGCCAGTTGGCGCAACGAAGAAACGACTGGCGAGCTATGTTGGACGGTCAAAATCGCCCAGGCGGTTAGATGACCATTTAAAGAAAGAAGAAGATTTCATACATATACAAAAGCTAGGTGTGCTTACTTCTCGATTCCACACTTTTTCGGAAACAAAGTTTCCTATGTCAACTGAAATTAGTATACCAAATTTCATTCTGTCTCCATCTAAACGCTACCTATTAAAATAAGCAAGGCACCAGAAGACCTGTTAAGTAATGATTAATAACCAATGATTACCGGTTTGATTGATTATTTTTTTTAAAAAGCATTTTAATGATTGATAACCCATTGTTTTCGGGGTTTAATGGTTATTTTCAAAAACAATCAAAAGACAATCATGATTTTTTATGATTTGAAAAAAAAACAAGAAAATCAAAAATAATCAAAAAAATTTTTTTTTTATTACTTTTGATTATTATACCTAGTAGTGCTACGCACACAGCATAAACGGATCGAGATAGATATTGACTTATATATATCAAAATGTTCAGGACGAAAAAAAAAATTGATGGAGCCATGTCCGTCCGTCTGTGAACATGATAACTTGAGTAAATTTTGAGATATCTCAATGAAATGTGGCACGCAGGTTCCTTGGTACTCATCTCCGAGCGCTATTTAAAATGGGCGAATGTTTTCGAAAACAAAAAAAGTGATTACTCAGTACATAATACACCTATAAGGATACAATTTTGTGTATACATTAAGACCGAGGCATAAAATAAAATTTTCAAGAAATTTTTTAAAATGGGTGTGGCAGCGCCCACTTTTGATTAAGTCAAATTTAGAAATAGTATTAATCATAAATCAAACACCGTTTAAGATATCGAAACGAAGGTTTCCAGGTGTGCAAGAAAGGTTCGAGGAAAAAATGGGCGAAATCGGTTAAGGTCCACGCCCACTTTTATATGAAAGATTTTGAAGAGGATCGTAGATATATTAAATAGGCAATAACTTTGCGTAAAATACAAGGTGGCGCAAAAGTAATCCTCCTATCAGAAAATGATATAAATTTTGTGATTGGCCCCTAAAGTCAGTTCTGTTTTAACATTTGTGTAGTAAACACATGCGAAATACACGTTAATAAACAATGTTACGCTACACTGCTCCAGAACGCGGAATATTGCTGACTATTTATTTGACCAATAATCGGTCGGTGACTTTGGCACAACGTGAATTTCGTCGCAGATTTCGTGGCCGCCCAACGCCTACTGGTGAAACACTGCGACGTTCAGCCGCTCGCCTTGAAGAGACTGGCACAACACGAGATTCTGCCAGGCGTGGCAGACCCCGGAGTAACCATTCTGCAGAGAATATTGCTGCTGTAGCCGAGGATGTCATGGAAGCGCCGTCGACATCGACCAGACGACGTGCCACGCAAATGGGTATCAGTCGACGGTCTTTACAGCGAATTTTGGTACAAGATTTGAAGATGTTTCCGTACAAAGTCCAGACGGTGCATCAGCTGTTAGCTGCTGACCGCCAATCGCGTCTAACATACGCTCAAGCCATCCTTAATCACCACCAAGAGGAAGATGATTTTTCATCAAAAATAATCATGAGTGATGAGGCCCATTTCCATCTTAGCGGGTACGTAAATAAGCAAAATTTTCGCTTCTGGGGCACTGAAAATCCGCGTGTAACCCACGAAGAGCCATTACACCCGCTCAAAGTCACTGTATGGTGTGCTGTTTTCGCTGGAGGAGTCATCGGACCTTTTTTCTTCGAAGACGTCGCGGGCCAAACGGTTACTGTGAATTGTGAGCGCTACAGAGCAATGATCAACGAGTTCTTTTTGCCGCAACTTGATGAATTGGGATTGGAAAACATGTGGTTCCAACAAGACGGTGCAACAGCACACACTGCACGTGCCACAACCGATATGCTCAAGGATGCATTTCCCGAGCGCCTAATCTCCCGTTTTGGCGATTTGCACTGGCCAGCAAGATCGCCTGATTTGACCGCTCCAGACTTCTTTTTGTGGGGCTTTTTGAAGTCGCGGGTTTAGGTCAACAAGCCTCAGACTCTTGCAGCTCTTAAAGACAATATCCGTCAAGAATGTGAGGACCTATCGCCGGAAGTTTTGGCCAAAGTGATGGAAAATGCCATAAAAAGGGCTCAAATGACAATCAACTGTGGCGGCGGCCATTTACATGACATCATATTCTCGACTTGATGTAAAAAAAATTAAAAGACCAAATAAAAATAATCCACAAGAAGAACCAAAGTGTTTCATTTTTTTTTTAATTACAGCCAAAAAACATCGGAAGCTTACTTTTGCGCCACCTTGTAGCTTTACATCATTTATATTTCACTTTTAAAGTTTCCGTGACCCCGCCCCGTTTTATATTGGGATTATTCCACAAAACTTTTTATGCCATAACCCCGCCAAAAATTGTTTTGTCGAAACGAAATTTGGTGATAATGTTCAGTATGTAAAGCTAACTGTTTCTTGTAAAAATGGGCGAAATCGGTTCATGTCCACGCCCAGTTTTTTAACATAGTTCTGAAAATTTTTTTTGCAAAATTTAAAAAGCGATATTTCTACAACTAACAAGTTATATCAATCAGATTTTGCACACATAATAAGCTTTTTAAGGAAAACTCGACTGCAAACAAATTTTGTCAATTTTGAAGAAGTAGGCGTGGCGCCGCTCACTTCTCAGCATACAATTTCTGCTATTTTCAAAGACAAGCCCTTATAATTCAATCTTGATATTTCAATGAAAATTGGTCAGCTGCTTCTCAGTAGTATGTATTATACTCCTGCCAAAAATTAGCCAAATCGGGAAACACACAAGCAAAATAATCGGGCCGTATTAATAGCCCACTGCAATAGCGAAGTTATGTATCTTTTTTGATTTTCATACCTTTCATAAACATAAAATGTATGTAAGTATGAGAAGAAGAAGAGAAAATATCACTAAAATTATCAGCACGATGAGCGGAGTCGATTTAGCCATGCCCGCCTCTCCGTCTCTCTGTCTGTCCGTCTGTCTATTTGAACGCAAACTAGTCTCTCAGTTTAACAAAATAATGCTGAAATTTGTTGTTTGCTTTCGCCATTGTATATTATACTAGCAAACCCGGTAGACGTCGTTTTGAAACATAGAACACATCTATATATAAAATGTCATTAACTTGGACCAAATAAACTCCTAACTATACCGAACTGAAGCTTTATATAACCTGTGGGCTTTTCCAAAAGCTGTATACAGTCTGTGTCGTGTCCAGCGAACTCCTGAACCTATCGTGAAAGTTCAAGAACAAAACAAAACACAAAATATGTGGGCGTGGCACCGCCCACTTTTTAAAAATTATGTAGATATTGACTAAGTGACACATATATCCAAATTTCATTAATTTAGACCAAAAAAGTTCGGAGTTATGACGAATGGAAACTGTATATAGCCAGGGGGGTGGCTCTGCCTAATTTTCCAAAACTATATATTGTCTATGCTGTACCCAGTGAACCCATGTATATATTGTGAAAATTTCATAAAGATCGGTTGAGTTCTTTGACGCCTATAAAAGACACATGGTTTTTATATCTATTTTTGTTACGTACACAAGGTATATTACTTCATTCGGCATAAACGAGTGGATATATATACAAGGTGGCGTAAAAGTAAGCTTCCGATGTTCAGCATATCGGTTGTGGCACGTGCAGTGTGTGCTGTTGCACCGTCTTGTTGGAACCACATGTTTTCCAATCCCAATTCATCAAGTTGCGGCAAAAAGAACTCATTGCTCTGTAGCGCTCACCATTCACAGTACCCGTTTGGCCCCGACCGATTATTGGTCAAATAAATAGTCAGCAATATTCCGCGTTCTGGAGCAGTGTAGCGTAACATTATTTATTAACGTGTATTTCGCATGTGTTTACTACACAAACAGAACTGACTTTAGGGGCCAATCGCAAAATTTATAGCATTTTCTGATAGGAGGATTACTTTTGCGCCACCCTGTATTTATAAATGTATATCAAAACGTTTAGGATGAAAAGTAAAATATCCGGGCAAGTAGTTAATATCCCACTGCAAAAGCGAAGTTGTATATCTTTTTTGATATTCATACCTTTCAGGAACATGAAATGTTTGTACGTATACTGAAATGATCAGGAAGATGAACTGAGTCGATGTATCGGTTTTGATTTCCTTTTGGATTGTTTCAGACAAACATGCCCGTACATGGAAATATGTATAAGCGATGTATAAAGCTCGCCTCTATACAAATTTTTTACAAATTAAGGATGTATATACATATGTAATTGTACCCGTGAACGTTGTACCGTAATCCGGAAAAAATCGTGTAGTCGATTGTAGGAAATAAAGGAAGCGGCGGCAAGGTTGCTTGTTCCAATGTTACAGGAACTATATTCAGTTAAATGTTCTATGATAAAATCGTTTATTAAAAACCAGAGCCATCTTTTCATAAGGTCTCTTATTGCGAATATAACCTTAAGTCCTATAAAATCATTACAACAAAAGGGTTTATCTAAAGAATATTCCTTATAATTAACTCCTTACAATTCCAGGCTCCATAGTGAAAGCCTTTTGTTATCAGAAATAAACCATAATTGAATATTTTTCGGCGATCAAATACGAAAGTAAATTTTTACCACTAACATTTCTCAAGTGTGTTATTATAAAGCATGAACACACATTCGGCTGAGCCGAAAAATCTATTTTCTGGAATCCGATTTGGTAAAGGAAATAGGGACCAGGGCGATGTGTTATGACGGCACCCCCTACTCCTGTTGTTTCTGAGTTCTCCATGGAACACCTACGGTAGAGTACTTCTGAAGTTGTTACTCCATAGATTATCTACAGGAAAGTACTATCCAAACTGCTATCTATTCTACATAGAACCACTTGCGCGATTTCATTATTTTTATTATTAGTTTTATATTTCTTAACAACTCAGCCCAATACCGTTCGCAAAGATCAGATTGTAATACGCTGAGGTGGCCCGCTAATGCTTTGTAAATGAGTACTATACGAGTTGTCCAATATAATACAGGATCCAACGGTTTTTTGCATCGCCACAGTTCAGTACTACTAATAATAATAATTTGGCGTAACATACCTCCGATGAGATTTAGACCGAGCTTCTCTTCCAATTTTGTAGTGTGCTGCTTCTAATTATTCCTGCGAAGCTTTTTCATGGAAGAAATCACTTGGAGGGTTGCCTACCACTGCCGAAGGCGACCCTGTTTTAAAACCACTTTTTCCAAACATTTTGATGTTCCCTGTCCCGTTATTTTAACGTGGGATCTTCGGTGTGGTAGGCTTGCACACAACCACCACATCATGGAGGCTGCCACGGTTCACGACTACATCTTACAAATACTCCCAAATGTACTGGTATATCCTTGTTACCATACGCGGGCAATAAACTGTGATGTTTCTTATAACGATACGGCAAAATAATCAAAAATAATATAAAAAAATCAAAAGTAAGTAATCACTTTAAATCTGTACGCAGAAAGTATACCGCAATGCCGTAATCTATTGAACGCTAAATATTTAAATGTGTTACTGTAGACCATTTATTAGGTTATTAATTTTATTTACAATAATATTAAAAATCTTTGTTATGTAAGAACCCACTAGCATTAAAAAGAAAGAGATCTTCGGTGTCATTTTTTGAACAGTCTTTCTGGTCACTTTAGCGGCATGTTGTTTCCAAAGAAGTAACATTAGTTCATATTTTTCTATAGCCTTGCCACTTCTCCTGGTCGGAGCTGGGGGCAATTAGGTGATTAGGGATTCATGATTTTTGGAATAATAGTCACTCCCTTGCTTTGATACCAATTCATGGCAACGGTGGAGTAGTGAATGCTGGCTAAGTCTGGCCAGAATATGGTAGGAGAGTTGTGATGTCTAATGAAAGGATATAATCTTTTCTCAAGGCATTCTTTTATATAAATATGCGAGGTCATTGTGGACGATGTTGCAAATGTACAACTTTTAAGGCCACAGGCTTGCCAAATCATAATCCTTTTCGCAAATTTATCTACTTTCTTATACTTGTATTTTAACACGACATTTCCCCGCTTATTTGCCACGTAAAAATTTTGACCAGGCAGTTGAGTGCAGTCAAGTTTGACATAAGTTTCATCATTCATAATAATACAGCCTTTAAATTTTGTCAAAACTTGATCATATATCAATCGCATACGTCTTTTCGGTAAAATGTTCTGCTTATCTGACCTATTTGGGTCTTTTATTGCACGGTAAGTCTTAAGGTCCGCATCTAATCGCATGCGTCTGGCTGTACTTATACTGGTACCAAATTTTTTGGAGCGATCATTGTCTGACAAACCTGGGTTATTCTTTATTGAGGTAAGTATCTTCTTCACTAGTTCTAGGTTACGAGTTCTTGTTACGGTCTTTTTAGCTCTTTCTGTGGTCAATGTTCTTTTATATCTATTTATTACACTACATACAGTGGTTTTTGACAATTTCAATTTTTTCGCGATTTTTTAACCCGACCAAGTAGAACTTGATACAAATTTGTTCAGAATTAATTCGCCGATTGCCGATTAAAACTGTAAAAGACGAACAATCAAACTCATAGCTCGAACACATAATTCCCAATAAATTTTAAAGCCATGGGTACTAAGATCATTTAGAGCATTGGACGCGTAGCTGTGTAACGGCGTATATAGTGCGTACAGATTTAGAGTGAACGATGCTTTACTTAATTCTAATGGGAATTTAACAGGTATGGTTGCTATCATCTATGTGTCGGACCGCTTTGAACCAACTTTGGCTTCATTTTAATTGCTCTTTAAACTAAGTTTATGTTCATTTAGACCTTTTTGTGTTTCTTATAAGACTTGGAAAAGGGTTTTATGGATCAAAATTCTTCAAAATTCCGCTCTTATATGTTTTCCTTTTTTGTTCAATTCTGAATATAAAATTTTCTCAGTGCCTCAAGTTTTAAAAAAAAAATTTTCATTGTCAATTTGTTAGTGTAAATTTCTATTTCATATGGAAGTGCCTGGCTTCATAACAAAACAAAAATGCTTTATCGTTCTCAATGTAAACATTGTTGAATTATACAAAGTTTGTCAGTCTTTGACAGATCAGACTTGAAGCTCCCTAATTGTCACCTAGCATAGTTGCATTTACGAATTGTACATAAAAGGGAAACAATTGTTCCCCTTTGGGATAAAAGTAGTAGAAAAGTCCGGAATGTAATTTTTAACTTTAAATATATTTTCAAGAAATATGACATTTTAAAAGACATGATTTATTAAATTATAGGAAATAAATTGCCTCAATTGCCGTTCAAAGATTCTTGAATGGCAAATGGTCTTTAAATTCATCTTACTAGAACAATTTTTGTGTTTTGGGAAACATTAAACCACTTTATTTCCTGTAAGACTTGGTTCTGTACAGTAAAAGTTTGTAAGATATCTTAAATTATACGATTTTTGGCGAGTTTTCATGGGTATTCGTGAGAAGGGTTTCAAATTTTGCAATATACTCATTCTCACACCACCTGAGGTAGAGCTTTTGGACTCAAGACTTTATCAGAGGTTGGCCCAAAAAGCATTTACTCAATGTCTGATTAGCAACAATTCGCTGATTATCTTCTGATAAAAGTTATCAAACGTTCACAATGGCCAACTTTATCATGATAACTTAATCAGACTTTTGTGTAAACGAAAATGTCATTCTGAGGCAAGCCATAATTAGGTTATCATGTGATGAAGTTTCTCATAACCAGACATTGAGTATACGGCCCTAAACGTTTGAAACACCATTTTCAGCCTTTTAATGGTGTGCGAATTTCATTATGGTTTCGTTAACCCACCCCTCGACCGTTCGTCCATATATGTATAAGTTGTTTCGTAAGCCTATCTTACACGGTTATGAAGTTATTAACAGTCGAACTTGACTTATTTCACTTATTTGCTATGGGTGTATTTACCACAACCATATCATACATCCTACCAAACTTCGTTATTCTAGCGTAAACGGTTATGTAGTTATTAGCAGTCAAAGTTTGAAAATTTGTTCACTTCTATGTTGGCGGTACCACGCCCCTATTCCAAAAATTTGGTAAAATCGTCAATAGGACAACCACTTAAATAATTCTAGCAAATTTCATTATTGTAGCTGCTTTTATTATTGAATTATATCATTTTAAACGTTTTTCTAAATTTTCGATATCGAAAGTTGTAGTTATTGTTCGATTTCACCCATTTTAAATAGCAATCTACCTTGGCCAGAAAGCAACCTGTGTGCCAAAATTCATTAAAATACCTTAATTTTTACTCAAGCTATCGTGCCCACGGACGGGCGGACATGTCTTAATAGATTTCTCTGTTTATTCTAAGAACTTTGATATATGAAACTCTTTGGGCCGGTTTCACCAGCTCGACCTAACTTAGTTAAGTCAAGTTTCTCACTTAGTTTCACCACATAACTAAGCTAAGTCACACATTAGTCAACCTGCCAGCTGACTTATTCTC
Organism: Merzomyia westermanni; assembly: GCA_949987695.1. Taxonomy (NCBI): domain Eukaryota; kingdom Metazoa; phylum Arthropoda; class Insecta; order Diptera; family Tephritidae; genus Merzomyia; species Merzomyia westermanni. Next base: position 79,747,253 of record OX465289.1, read on the forward strand.
GACTAAGTCAGTGTTGCTGTCGCTCAAAACCTAAATGTCAGTAATGCTCCTAATTTGGTTTGTACAATGTCCCAGCCGGAAAATTCGTCAAGCATGACTTTACCGGCGTATGCGTAAATGCATGTGAACGCTTGTTATCTAGCATGCAACCACTACGAAACTATTGTTTTCAATTAAGCGCTAATTTTAGAACCTTCCAACTAAGAGAAATGGGTGTAAGATCAATACATTCCCTCGTGTATGGCCATACATGCCCATTTCGCACTGGGGTATTGCGATGCACAGAGTTGTCTGGTATGAAAAAATACTACTATGCATAAAACAGCTGATCGGGTTGTTGTGTTCAAAATTATTTAAGTAGCTCAGTTGGTGAAACCCAAAAATAAGTTATTCTCGAATCTGTGCTAACTTAAGTCACGACTTAGTTTGAGTCTTAGTCGCGTTGGTGAAACCGGCCCTATATCTATCTCCATTATTTTTTACCATTACAAACCACCTCTATATAACCAAAACTACTAGTACACGCTGGGTATAAAAATCCATTGTCCAGTGAAAGCTGGCATATTTATGTAATTTGGTCCATCTTGAGAGAACTTAGCTTTTATTATTTTTAGGTTTTTTTTTTATTTTTATTTTTTTGGGTTTTTAGTACAATTTTCAAACGTTATTGAAAAGAAGCAACACAATCGATGAATGCCAATCAGATGACATTTAATAAGGGAGCTTCAAGTTGCCAATTGTTAAAAACGTCAATGGCTAACAAACCTTGTATAATTAAACAATGAATGTAAGAATAAAAGTCGCAAACGTTTTCACATTAAAAGTAATGTATTATTCAGAGACATACTCGTATGTATATACGAGGTGTGTTCAAAAAGTATCGCGAATTTTGAATTTTCGCTGGTTACGTATATTCGAATTTCGAATATTTTGTGGCGTTATGTTGGGACTCATGTCTCTCACTTATGCCGACAAGCTCGGCCATTTTGAATGTTCAGTTAATTGTTGACAGCTGCTTTGCTTGCACGTGTTTTGGATCGTCTTCGATTTTTACGCAAAATTCGTACCAAAATTGCTCAATTGTGACCAAAAACAGCATCGCATGAACATTGCTAATGAGATGTTAAACTCTGTCCGCGACGACCCAAATTTGCTCCAGAGGGTCATAACTGGTGACGAATCGTGGGTTTATGGTTATGACGTGGAAACCAAAGCTCAATCATCTCAATGGAAGCTGCCGCACGAACCAAGACCGAAAAAAGCGCGCCAAGTTCGGTGGAATGTGAAAGTTTTGCTGACAGTTTTCTTCGATTGCAGGGGCGTGGTGCATCATAAGTTCTTGCCACAGGGAAGAACGGTCAATAATGAATATTACCTGCAAGTTATGCGCAATTTGCGCGAAGCAATCCGCCAGAAACGCCCGGATTTGTGGAAGAACAAAAATTGGCTTTTGCACCACGATAACGCCCTGTTCACGCATCGTTGCTTGTGCGCGACTTTTTGGCCAAAAACAACACACTAATGATGCCGCAGCCACCGTATTCCCCAGATCTGGCCCCCTGTGACTTTTTCTTGTTCCCTAAACTGAAGAGGCCCATGAAAGGACGACGTTACGCTTCTCTTGACGAGATAAAGACGGCATCGAAGGAGGAGCTGAACAAGATACAAAAAAATGATTTTTTGAAGTGCTTCGAAGATTGGAAAAACCGTTGGCACAAGTGTATAATATCTCATGGGGATTACTTTGAAGGGGACAAAATAGATATTCATGAATAAATAAATAATTTTTGAAAAAACACAAAATTCGCGATACTTTTTGAACACACCTCGTATATTTTTATATTCAGAATATCTCGACAATAGCTAAACAGATTTTGATGTAATTTAGTATGTACATTCTAAGAATTGTTATCTAGCTGTTGCCACATAGGATGATTTTTGTTTAATGACATAAAATACGCTAATATGGGTATCAAACGAAAGGTATTTTTCTGCGTATTTAGAATTTCTAAGTAGGGTTGCCACTTTTGTTCGACTGCAAAGAAGTACATATACCGAGAATCACACTCATGCAAGTGGCCACTAAGGTGTACCATGCAACGGCATCAATTTCCAGTAAGGTCAACATTGAGTTTGTCGGAGTGGAGCCAAATTGATCCCAGTTCATGCACAAGCGTGGTATGTTCTATATACTTTATTTCCTGTAAGACTTGGTTCTGTACAGTAAAAGTTTGTAAGATATCTTAAATTATACGATTTTTGGCGAGTTTTCATGGGTATTCGTGAGAAGGGTTTCAAATTTTGCAATATACTCATTCTCACACCACCTGAGGTAGAGCTTTTGGACTCAAGACTTTATCAGAGGTTGGCCCAAAAAGCATTTACTCAATGTCTGATTAGCAACAATTCGCTGATTATCTTCTGATAAAAGTTATCAAACGTTCACAATGGCCAACTTTATCATGATAACTTAATCAGACTTTTGTGTAAACGAAAATGTCATTCTGAGGCAAGCCATAATTAGGTTATCATGTGATGAAGTTTCTCATAACCAGACATTGAGTATACGGCCCTAAACGTTTGAAACACCATTTTCAGCCTTTTAATGGTGTGCGAATTTCATTATGGTTTCGTTAACCCACCCCTCGACCGTTCGTCCATATATGTATAAGTTGTTTCGTAAGCCTATCTTACACGGTTATGAAGTTATTAACAGTCGAACTTGACTTATTTCACTTATTTGCTATGGGTGTATTTACCACAACCATATCATACATCCTACCAAACTTCGTTATTCTAGCGTAAACGGTTATGTAGTTATTAGCAGTCAAAGTTTGAAAATTTGTTCACTTCTATGCTGGCGGTACCACGCCCCTATTCCAAAAATTTGGTAAAATCGTCAATAGGACAACCACTTAAATAATTCTAGCAAATTTCATTATTGTAGCTGCTTTTATTATTGAATTATATCATTTTAAACGTTTTTCTAAATTTTCGATATCGAAAGTTGTAGTTATTGTTCGATTTCACCCATTTTAAATAGCAATCTACCTTGGCCAGAAAGCAACCTGTGTGCCAAAATTCATTAAAATACCTTAATTTTTACTCAAGCTATCGTGCCCACGGACGGGCGGACATGTCTTAATAGATTTCTCTGTTTATTCTAAGAACTTTGATATATGAAACTCTTTGGGCCGGTTTCACCAGCTCGACCTAACTTAGTTAAGTCAAGTTTCTCACTTAGTTTCACCACATAACTAAGCTAAGTCACACATTAGTCAACCTGCCAGCTGACTTATTCTCGACTAAGTCAGTGTTGCTGTCGCTCAAAACCTAAATGTCAGTAATGCTCCTAATTTGGTTTGTACAATGTCCCAGCCGGAAAATTCGTCAAGCATGACTTTACCGGCGTATGCGTAAATGCATGTGAACGCTTGTTATCTAGCATGCAACCACTACGAAACTATTGTTTTCAATTAAGCGCTAATTTTAGAACCTTCCAACTAAGAGAAATGGGTGTAAGATCAATACATTCCCTCGTGTATGGCCATACATGCCCATTTCGCACTGGGGTATTGCGATGCACAGAGTTGTCTGGTATGAAAAAATACTACTATGCATAAAACAGCTGATCGGGTTGTTGTGTTCAAAATTATTTAAGTAGCTCAGTTGGTGAAACCCAAAAATAAGTTATTCTCGAATCTGTGCTAACTTAAGTCACGACTTAGTTTGAGTCTTAGTCGCGTTGGTGAAACCGGCCCTATATCTATCTCCATTATTTTTTACCATTACAAACCACCTCTATATAACCAAAACTACTAGTACACGCTGGGTATAAAAATCCATTGTCCAGTGAAAGCTGGCATATTTATGTAATTTGGTCCATCTAGAGAGAACTTAGCTTTTATTATTTTTAGGTTTTTTTTTATTTTTATTTTTTTGGGTTTTTAGTACAATTTTCAAACGTTATTGAAAAGAAGCAACACAATCGATGAATGCCAATCAGATGACATTTAATAAGGGAGCTTCAAGTTGCCAATTGTTAAAAACGTCAATGGCTAACAAACCTTGTATAATTAAACAATGAATGTAAGAATAAAAGTCGCAAACGTTTTCACATTAAAAGTAATGTATTATTCAGAGACATACTCGTATGTATATACGAGGTGTGTTCAAAAAGTATCGCGAATTTTGAATTTTCGCTGGTTACGTATATTCGAATTTCGAATATTTTGTGGCGTTATGTTGGGACTCATGTCTCTCACTTATGCCGACAAGCTCGGCCATTTTGAATGTTCAGTTAATTGTTGACAGCTGCTTTGCTTGCACGTGTTTTGGATCGTCTTCGATTTTTACGCAAAATTGCTCAATTGTGACCAAAAACAGCATCGCATGAACATTGCTAATGAGATGTTAAACTCTGTCCGCGACGACCCAAATTTGCTCCAGAGGGTCATAACTGGTGACGAATCGTGGGTTTATGGTTATGACGTGGAAACCAAAGCTCAATCATCTCAATGGAAGCTGCCGCACGAACCAAGACCGAAAAAAGCGCGCCAAGTTCGGTGGAATGTGAAAGTTTTGCTGACAGTTTTCTTCGATTGCAGGGGCGTGGTGCATCATAAGTTCTTGCCACAGGGAAGAACGGTCAATAATGAATATTACCTGCAAGTTATGCGCAATTTGCGCGAAGCAATCCGCCAGAAACGCCCGGATTTGTGGAAGAACAAAAATTGGCTTTTGCACCACGATAACGCCCCTGCTCACGCATCGTTGCTTGTGCGCGACTTTTTGGCCAAAAACAACACACTAATGATGCCGCAGCCACCGTATTCCCCAGATCTGGCCCCCTGTGACTTTTTCTTGTTCCCTAAACTGAAGAGGCCCATGAAAGGACGACGTTACGCTTCTCTTGACGAGATAAAGACGGCATCGAAGGAGGAGCTGAACAAGATACAAAAAAATGATTTTTTGAAGTGCTTCGAAGATTGGAAAAACCGTTGGCACAAGTGTATAATATCTCATGGGGATTACTTTGAAGGGGACAAAATAGATATTCATGAATAAATAAATAATTTTTGAAAAAACACAAAATTCGCGATACTTTTTGAACACACCTCGTATATTTTTATATTCAGAATATCTCGACAATAGCTAAACAGATTTTGATGTAATTTAGTATGTACATTCTAAGAATTGTTATCTAGCTGTTGCCACATAGGATGATTTTTGTTTAATGACATAAAATACGCTAATATGGGTATCAAACGAAAGGTATTTTTCTGCGTATTTAGAATTTCTAAGTAGGGTTGCCACTTTTGTTCGACTGCAAAGAAGTACATATACCGAGAATCACACCCATGCAAGTGGCCACTAAGGTGTACCATGCAACGGCATCAATTTCCAGTAAGGTCAACATTGAGTTTGTCGGAGTGGAGCCAAATTGATCCCAGTTCATGCACAAGCGTGGTATGTTCTATATGGCGTTTTCAAGAGTTAATCGCCCGTGACGGAATACGTGACCTTAGGACATATGTCCAAGGTTCCCACTGTCATACCACCCCAGTCAACAGATTGCTACTTCTTTTCGGTTATAAAAGAAGAAAGCACGACCACAAAGGTCCAGGTGGTATTCAAGGCTTCGCGTCCCACTGCTAATGGCACAAGCCTGAACAACGTGCCTAATACAGGGCCAGTTCTTCAGACCGATTTAACAATATTGCTCCTCCGCTGGAGATTCCTCAAATATGTGTTAACAGCGATATCGAAAAGATATACCGACAGATCTGGGTAAAACCCAGTCAAGCAAAATTCCAAAGAATGATTTTTCGACCTAAACCCGAGGATCCCTTAAGCGGAATTCAAGACAGTGGCCTTTGGAGTAAATTGCGCCCCCCACTTGGGGACACGAACACATATTCCACTTGTTATTCTCCTTAATTACACTTCTCATTCTTTTTTGAATTGGGAACTTCAAAACTCATGCAGCTCCTCCTTCAAACGAATCATCGCCAATTTCTTAAACACAACAAACCCCTACAGAATCGGACGAACCAAGCAGCCGGTGGCGATCTTTCCAGAAGACGAATCTGGAGCCGATCAGGTACAGGGAACTAAACGCACCCGTTCAAATGTAACGAGGCCAGCAGAAACCCTACCGCATATGGGCGAATCGATCTGCCACAGAAAGTACGACTTGCTAACACACATTTGAAGGAAATTCATAAAGCAGAATGTAAAAACAAAAAAGGGTTGCATGAACTACGCCAATTTCAGCATCTACAAGAGGAAGGAAAACTATCAAAAGCCAATCTTGCATTGGAAAAAGTGCCGGGGCTATCTGACACGCTTTACGCAGAATTTCACACTGAGATAAAATATAGGTAAAAAGTATTGTATGCGGATTTGAAGTATTCTTAAGTGACGCTTGAACGAAAATCACAGTTGGATATGATAAAACAAGATCATTATATGATAAGACTGATCTACAAATTCGAACTTTTCTCCACCAGAGACGCGAATATGAAATTCGTATGTAAAACCACCCCCTGATACCAAAAATCTTATTATTATTTTTGATTCTATGGTACCGTTTTTGAGATATTTACGATTAACCGTTATTTCAAAAATAAAGATGACTGCACTTAATCAAGTACGAGTATATCAGAAAATCATACAGTTTTAGACAACTTTTTCGATGCATAAAAAGTCGGTGGAAAGTTCTCTCAAAGTTGTGAATTGTGTTCAACCAATGTTATGCGAATGGACTACGTGTTGAAAAAAATTAACAAAAATGAGTAATGAGTGATTAATTTTTCTGAGTTTTTTAGACCTTGTGCTTTTTTTCTCTGTTTTCTTCTATAAATCCAACCCATTTGAGATGAACTTTTTTTTAAAGAAATAATAATAACTTTTAACAATATTGCTCCCATCTTTTTAGTAACCACTGTAAATACTGGTGTATGTTAGTTTGATAACTTCATAATATAAAAAAATTAAAACAAGTTGTAAAACCTAAATTTTAACCCCCTTATAAGAAATAAAATTGGTTTATACAGCTTTTAAAAAAAAGACATTCCCATACAAATTTTGAATTATAAGAGCTTTATAAACCTTTTTTATTTTTTACGAATAAGTTATTTTCGTATTTTTAAAATTTTTTTGGTTGGTCGAAACATTTAACATTTCGTCGTTTTCAGAAACGACATATCGTACGGATCCCGGAAGGAATTATAGCATTTTCACTTGCGAGCATGACGAATATGTATATGGGTCATTCCATAAAATTTTTACAAGCCGAAACAATTTATTTTATGATCTGGATGAAAAACAAATTGACACGTATTTTTTTATTTTACCGTATTATGCGAAACTTTCGAGTAATCATTTTTCAAACTTTTGAAAAACGAAAAAAATACGGCAGTTAGAACATATTTTAAAGGGTTGCTGTTTTAAAACGAGTTGTCCTACAAAAACGAATGTTACAGGTTATCTTAATAATTGTTCACACTTTTTAAATATAAATAAATAAAATTTTTTTTTTCATACAAAATAAATAAAAAATTTTTTTTTTAAATAAACAAAAGTCAATAGCGAAAAAAAGCCATGCTTAAGGTTGTTTATTTTTAAACCAAAATAAGTGTAGGTTTGTCATTAAAATTTCAGAGTGGGTAGCGAAATAGTTTTTTTGCAGAAACTATTTGCAGCTCTAAGCATGCAATAGACCATACAAGGCCGATGGCGGGCACTATTTTTGTATAACAATTTATATGAGTTGATATTTTTTTCAACATAGTCGAATGCACTATTTCAACATCTATAACGAATAAAAGCTGTAAGTAAAAAACATTAATTTGTTTAACCAAAAACCGAACAAAATTTAAAAATTTTATTTTTTTAGAAAAGGTTTTATCCAGCTTTGGTTTGTGTGAGGTGGGCAAATTTCGACTGATAGAATTCGAGCTAATTAAAATCTGAAAACAAACATTTTAAGCAAAATTATTTGAGAAATATATACCACATTCTATCTTTATATACGTCAGAGCATTATTCCCTTTGCAGTACTGCTCGCCCACGCTATGCGCTTTTATGTTGTTGTTGTATTAACACGCATTACGACGAATTAAATTTAAATTGAATTATTATTATTTTGTTGTATGTTAAACTTACTTGTTTGTCGATAAGTATTAAAAAATAAAATTTTTAAATTTTGTTCGGTTTTTGGTTAAACAAATTAATGTTTTTTACTTACAGCTTTTATTCGTTATAGATGTTGAAATAGTGCATTCGAATATGTTGAAAAAAAATATGAACTCATATATCTTGTTATACAAAAATAGTGCCCGCCATCGGCCTTGTATGGTCTATTGCATGCTTAGAGCTGAGGTGGCTGTAAACAAATAGTTTTTGCAAAAAAACTATTTCGCTACAAACCGTACACTTATTTTGGTTTAAAAATAAACAACCTTAAGCATGGCTTTTTTTCGCTATTGACTTTTGTTTATTAAAAAAAAAAAAATTCATATATTTTGTATGAAAAAAAAATAAGAAAAATTGTATTTATTTATATTTAAAAAGTGTGAACAATTATTAAGATAACCTGTAAAATTCGTTTTTGTTGGACAACTCGTTTTAAAACAGCAACCCTTTAAAATATGTTCTAACTGCCGTATATTTTCGTTTTCCAAAAGTTTGAAAAATGATTACTTGAAAATTTCGCATAATACGGTAAAATAAAAAAATACGTGTTGATTTGTTTTTCATCCAGATCATAAAAAAAATTGTTTCGGGCAAATCTATGTTTTGGATAAAAGTGAAATTGCAAAATGCATTAAATGTAGTAAAATTTTACAAACAAAAGGAGGGTCAAAAAAGGCTTGCATACCCATTTAAAAATTCACAACGTGAACCTTTCGGAAAAGCGTAATAAGCCTAGTAATGAATTGCCAAGTGTTTCTCGGCAGGCAAAGCAAGCAAAGATGATTTTTTATTTTTATCTAAAATGCCATATGCATAAAGAGCATATGCTACCACGTTGTTTTTTTCCGCTATCGCTTAAGAACTTTAAGCTGTGGTGAATTTTAATGTATCAAACCAAATTCGTTGGTAAACGAAGTTTTGAAAACAGTATTAGCTAAGAACTAATGTAGCATATAATAATAAATGAAATCGATCTCACTAAATGATTGTACATTTCATATACAAGGTGGCGCAAAAGTAATCCTCCTATCAGAAAATGCTATAAATTTTGCGATTGGCCCCTAAAGTCAGTTCTGTTTTGACACTTGTGTAGTAAACACATGCGAAATACACGTTAATAAACAATGTTACGCTACACTGCTCCAGAACGCGGAATATTGCTGACTATTTATTTGACCAATAATCGGTCGGTGAAAAACGGTTACTGCGCAAAAGTAATCCTCCTATCAGAAAATGCTATAAATTTTGCGATTGGCGACTAAAGTCAGTTCTGTTTTGACATTTGTGTAGTAAACACATGCGAAATACACGTTAATAAACAATGTTACGCTACACTGCTCCAGAACGCGGAATATTGCTGACTATTTATTTGACCAGTAATCGGTCGGGGCCAAACGGTTACTGTGAATGGTGAGCGCTACAGAGCAATGAGTTCTTTTTGCCGCAACTTGATGAATTGGGATTGGAAAACATGTGGTTCCAACAAGACGGTGCAACAGCACACACTGCACGTGCCACAACCGATATGCTGAACATCGGAAGCTTACTTTTGCGCCACCTTGTACATACTGGTGAATTATTGGCAGGAGAAACTGGGTTGGTACAACGTCATATATTTAAGCTGCGGTTGGTAACAAAGGCGAGAGCAAAAATTACTGAATTTCTTCGTAGATTGTCCAGCATATAGATGACACTCTTCTCTTTATCATTTCGTTGAATTATACTGATTATGACGTGTGTGGTGGTAACCTGATATGAATGTGTAAAAATTAGTAATAAAAACAATTGTTAGTAGTACTGGGCAAATAACACGTTCTGTGCAAAAAATTCTGCACAATATATTTTCTTTTTTAAATTAAAATGAAATTCAAAGCAAAAAACAAGTTTTATTTTGGTTAAAAAACAACATTAAATGAATATTTTCAGCTCATACATTGAAAATAATTGGCAAACAATCATGTTTTTATTTTGGCTACTTAGTGTAACGTTCGCGGTGTAAATTTTATTAGTGTCGATTAAATTAAAAACGGGTTTGTTTCAAATGCAATTATTTAAGCCTTCCCTGTAAAAAACGTTGGAGCATCAGAGTACTCCATTCATAGCGATGTCCGATGAGTGGATCAACTAATCCTATGCGGAGTACCATTTACTTTGCTTCTGAATAGTCTATAGAGCACCTACGTTGGAGTACTTTGAAAATACTGACAAAAGATTACTCTATAGAGTACTCTAGACGAAAGCGAGAAGGGAGTATGTGTTCTTTTGAGGACCACCTACTCCCGCTCTCGCTTTGCTGTGGAATACTCTATAGAGTAATCCAATGGGAGTATTTTGAGAGTACTCTCACGTAGGTGGTCTATAGAGTATTCAAAAGCAAAGAAACGGAGTACTCCGAGATGGATTAGGTGATCCAATCACCTGACATTGCCATGTAAATTGGACCACCTTTTTTATATGAATGAGGATATGTGTTGGAGTATTTTGATACTCCTTTAGGAGTATTCTATGGAGTATGAAACGGAGTATTTCCGTTTTTTGCAGGGTTCTTTAGGTGTTATGTATATTTCTAGTCAAGAGTTTAATATAATTTAACTATAACTTAGTAAAGAGAGAGCGATTTCATTAATTTCTTTGCTTATGAAGATATTTCTACATGTGTAGAAATTGTAAATACTCTTTATACAAGGTGGCGCAAAAGTAACCCTCCTATCGGAAAATGCTATAAATTTTGCGATTGGCCCCTAAAGTCAGTTCTGTTTTGACATTTGTGTAGTAAACACATGCGAAATACACGTTAATAAACAATGTTACGCTACACTGCTCCAGAACGCGGAATATTGCTGACTATTTATTTGACCAATAATCGGTCGGGGCCAAACGGTTACTGTGAATGGTGAGCGCTACAGAGCAATGATCAACGAGTTCTTTTTGCCGCAACTTGATGAATTGGGATTGGAAAACATGTGGTTCCAACAAGACACACTGCACGTGCCACAACCGATATGCTGAACATCGGAAGCTTACTTTTGCGCCACCTTGTATTATTCCTTAATATAAGATTCCATAAATATTCTGCTTCCTTTTGTTTCGCTAAAAATTAGTGGAGGAATTTTTCCGCATGGAACTCATGACAGGACTGATTAATGGATTCAAGTTGACGCGTCTGCCTTGCAAGGCGACTAAGGCACAAAAAAGCATGATTTTTTCTATTTATTCTTAGATTTGTGATTTTCTTACCTTGTAAAGTTTGCCTTTAACTAAGTTTTAAAATATGACAATTCATATTGGCATAGAAAATTCATTAAAAGAAGAACCTCCCTATTGTAAAAAGTGTTGATATTTTATTTGATGCTACGAAATTTTCTTAATGGTAATCGGGAAATAAGTTGCATGATTTCAAGAAGAGATCAACCTAAATATAGTTAAATGTAAGCGATATATGTAATAATATTAATAATTTGGCGCGAGATACCTCGGAGGAGATTAAGGCCAAGCTTCGCTACCAATTTAAGGTGTGCTGCTTTTAATTTTTCCTACAAATTGGCGGTACCTGCTTGTTTTATGCCGACTCCGAACGGAATTCGCAAAGGCAGATTAATTTTTACTGAGAAGCTTTTTGATGGCATAAATACACTCGAAGGTTTGCCCACTACTGCCAAAGGGCAACCCCGTTTTGAAAATAACCTTTTCCAAACATTTTGATGTTACTTGTCCCTTCACTTGAGCCTGCAACTTTCCGCGGCCGCCTGCGTTAGCCTCATAAATAACATATTTGAAATTTTCATACTGAAAGCTTTGCTAAAATCAAAAATTCATTTAAAAGGTTGATTCGTAACATTTGTTAGGAAACGAATTCTTTCTTCAAGTAATAACTACGCATAAACATTTATTTGGTTTTTTGGTGAGAAAATTAATTTTTTAATTTTTATTTTTTACTTTGCTTAGCAAAGGATTTGTTTAGTTTTCTCCATAACAGTTATGGGATGATAAAGATAGCGCCCCTCTATTCTAAGTTACTCAATCAGTAAAAAAAATTCCAAAAAGAGTAAATTAAGAAGTCGAGCAGCTTCCGAAATAGATCTATAAGAAAATCTATTACGGTTGTCTTTAAATTTTCCTGTTCTATTCCAATAAAAAATTTTTATGATTAAATAAAAAATAATTATAAAAAATTAAAACAATAATAATTTTCATACAAAATTAAAATTATTATTCTTGGCCTTGAACTAATTTATAGCCCTGGTACTTTACAAAATGCGTAGGTCCGTAAAAACAACAATTCTATTGAATTGTTGGTTTACAAAATAAACAAAACTGATGGTCACAAATATCGAACTGTGTACAAAAAAAAAAGTACACTACCCACAAAAATCCATGGGCATGCTCATTGGTATGGTAAAAATGGATAGAACTAGGATTTTAGCTGACACAAAAACCAGCTCTATGTTAGCTTAATGGTTAGCAAAGCTTGCCAAAAATGATCTAATGAAGAATTCTAGCAGTTCCGAAATGGATCTATAAGAAAAGCTATGGCGGTTGTCTCTAAATTTTTCTTTTCTATTCTAATAAAAAACGTTTAGTAATTAATTAAAAAATAATTATTAAAAATAAAAAGAATAATTTTCACAAAAAATAAAAATTATTCTTGGCCTTGAGCTCATTTTATAGTCTTGGTATTTTATAAACAGTAAACTTTTAAACTTCCCAACATTTCATTTTAGCACATTCATGCTTCTGGCAAGAGATCGGCGATATTTTTCATGATTTTTGGAATAATATTACCTCCCTTGCTTTGCTACCAATTCATGGCAACGGTGGAGTAGTGAATGCTGCCTAAGTTTGGCCAGAATGTGGTAGGAGAGTTGTGATGTCTAATGAAAGGATATAATCTTTTCTCAATGCATTCTTTTATATAAATATGCGAGGTCATTGTGGACGATGTTGCAAATGCACAACTTTTAAGGCCACAGGCTTGCCAAATCATAATCTTTTTCGCAAATTTATCTACTTTCTTATACTTGTATTTTAACACGACATTCCCCCGCTTATTTGCCACGTGAAAATTTTGACCAGGTAGTTGAGTGCAGTCAAGTTTGACATAAGATTCATCATCCATAATAATACAGCCTTTAAATTTTGTCAAAACTTGATCATATATCAATCGCATACGCCTTTTCGCTAAAAGGTTCTGCTTATCTGACCTATTTGGGTATTTTATTGCACGGTAAGTCTTAAGGTCCGCATCTAATCGCATACGTTTGGCTGTACTTACTCGTATACTGGTACCAAATTGTTTCGCGCGATCATTGACAAACCTGGGTTATTCTTTATTGAGGTAAGTATCTTCTTCACTAGTTCTAGGTTACGAGTTCTTGTTACGGTCTTTTTAGCTCTTTCTGTGGTCAATGTTCTTTTATATCTATTTATTACACTACATACAGTGGTTTTTGGCAATTTCAATTTTTTCGCGATTTTTTAACCCGACCAAGTAGAATTTGATACAAATTTGTTCAGAATTAATTCGCCGATTGCCGATTAAAACTGTAAAAGATGAACAATCAAACTCAAAACTCGAACACATAATTCCCAATAAATTTTAAAGCCATGGGTACTAAGATCATTTAGAGCATTGGACGCGTAGCTGTGTAACGGCGTATATAGTGCGTACAGATTTAAAGTGAACGATGCTTTACTTAATTCTAATGGTAATCTAACAGGTCTGGTTGCGATCATCTATGTTTCGGAACCAACTTTGGCTTCATTTTAATTGCTCTTTAAACTAAGTTTATGTTGATTTAGACCTTTTTGTGTTTCTTATAAGACTTGGAAAAGGGTTTTATGGATCAAAATTCTTCAAAATTCCGCTCCTATATGTTTTTCTTTTTTGTTCAATTTTGAATATAAAATTTTCTCAGTGCCTCAAGCTTTAAAAAAAAATGTTCATTGTCAATTTGTTAGTGTAAATTTCTATTTCATATGGAAGTGCCTGGCTTCATAACAAAACAAAAATGCTTTATCGTTCTCAATGTAAGCATTGTTGAATTATACAAAGTTTGTCAGTCTTTGACAGATCAGACTTGAAGCTCCCTAATTGTCACCTAGCATAGTTGAATTTACGAATTGTACATAAAAGGGAAACAATTGTTCCCCTTTGGGATAAAAGTAGTAGAAAAGTCCGGAATGTAATTTTTAACTTTAAATATATTTGTAAGAAATATGACATTGTAAAAGACATGCTTTATTAAATTATAGGAAATAAATTGCCTCAATTGCCGTTCAATGATTCTTGAATGGCAAATGGTCTTAAAATTCATCTTACTAGAACAATTTTTGTGTTTTGGGAAACATTATAAAGCCACTTTATTTCCTGTAAAACTTGGTTCTGTACAGCAAAAGTTTGTCAGATATCTTAAATTATACGATTTTTGGCGAGTTTTCATGGGTATTCGTGAGAAGGGTTTTAAATTTTGCAATATACTCATTCTCACACCACCTGAGGTAGAGCTTTTGGACTCAAGACTATCAGAGGTTGGCCCAAAAAGCATTTACTCAATGTCTGATTAGCAACAATTCGCTGATTATCTTGTGATAAAAGTTATCAAAGGATGGACCTCCGATTATGTGCTTATCAAAACAAAAAGTGACAGCTGAAAGTAAACATCTGATTTTGTGATAAATTGTTCTGTTAACAAACTCTGCTAGTAATAGAACTTAGAAATGTAATAATATCCATATAAAGAAATATCACAATCGAAACTTGTAAGCCAAAATGGTTCATTTAAAATTGTAAGCAAAAGCAGCTGTCACTTTTTATGAGTTCACAATACAACTTTTGTGAATTTTTTCCCAAAAACGTTCACAATGGCCAACTTTATCATGATAACTTAATCAGACTTTTGTGTAAACGAAAATGTCATTCTGAGGCACGCCATGATCAGGTTATCATGTGATAATGTTTCTCATAACCAGACATTGAGTAAACGGCCCTAAACGTTTGAAACACCATTTTCAGCCTTTTAATGGTGTGCAAATTTCATTATGGTTTCGTTAACCCACCCCTCGACCGTTCGTCCATATATGTCTAAGTTGTGTCGTAAGTCTATCTTACACGGTTATGAAGTTATTAACAGTCGAACTTGACTTATTTCACTTATTTGCTATGGGTGTATTTACCACAACCATAGCATACATCCTACCAAACTGCGATATTCTAGCGTAAACGGTTATGTAGTTATTAGCAGTCGAAGTTTGAAAATTTGTTCACTCCTATGTTGGCGGTACCACGCCCCTATTCCAAAAATTTAGTAAAATCGTCAATAGGACAGCCACCTAAAAATTTGTAGCAAATTTCATTATTGTAGCTGCTTTTATTATTGAATTATATCATTTTAAACGTTTTTCTAAATTTTCCCATTTTAAATAGCAATCTACCTTGGCCAGAAAGCAACCTGTGTGCCAAAATTCAATAAAATACCTTAATTTTTACTCAAGCTATCGTGCCCACGGACGGGCGGACATGTCTTAATGGATTTCTCTGTTTATTCTAAGAACTTTGATATATGAAACTCTTTGGGCCGGTTTCACCAGCTCGACCTAACTTAGTTAAGTCAAGTTTCTCACTTAGTTTCACCACATAACTAAGCTAAGTCACACATTAGTCAACCTGCCACCTGACTTATTCTCGACTAAGTCAGTGTTGCTGTCCCTCAAAACCTAAATGTCAGTAATTTTTTTTTCGTACTACCGACTGTTTTGTGTTAGTTATTTCAACTTTGTTTGGTATCGGGTTTACAGTCCAATAAATCAGAAAAACGCCTTTTTTATTTTTTCGCCAACGTTTCGACCTTTTATTTGTGGTCTTCTTCAGGGCTCAAAATTACTGCGTTCTTCTTTGTCTTGTTGTTTTGGATAAAATTTGTGTTTTCTGCATCGTACTAGGTGCAGAAGTAGTCATTAATAAGTGTTTAATTAATAGAGTTTTGAAATTTACAATTTAAATTTGAATTATAAAAATGTAAAGAACACACAATATGATTGCAACAGCAAGCTACAGTAATGCTCCTAATTTGTTTTGTACAATGTCCCAGCCGGAAAATTCGTCAAGCATGACTTTACCGGCGTATGCGTAGATGCATGTGAACGCTTGTTATCTAGCATGCAACCATTACGAAACAATTGCTTTTAATTAAGCGCTAATTTTAGAACCTTCCAACTAAAGAGAAATGGGTGTAAGATCAATACATTCCCTCGTGTACGGCCATACATGCCCATTTCGCACTGGGGTATTGGGATGCACAGAGTTGTCTGGTATGAAAAAATACTACTATGCATAAAACAGCTGATCGGGTTGTTGTGTTCAAAATTATTTAAGTCGCTCAGTTGGTGAAACCCAAAAATAAGTTAGTCTCGAATCTGTGCTAACTTAAGTCACGACTTAGTTTGAGCCTTAGTCGCGTTGGTGAAACCTATATCTATCTCCATTATTTTTTAACATTACAAACCACCTCTATATGACCAAAACTACTAGTACACGCTGGGTATAAAAATCCATTGTCCAGTGAAAGCTGGCATATTTATGTAATTTGGTCCATCTTGAGAGAACTTAGCTTTTATTATTTTTAGGTTTTTTTTTTATTTTTATTTTTTTGGGTTTTTAGTACAATTTTCAAATGTTATTGAAAAGAAGCAACACAATCGATGAATGCCAATCAGATGACATTTAATAAGGGAGCTTCAAGTTGCCAATTGTTAAAAACGTCAATGGCTGACAAACCTTGTATAATTAAACAATGAATGTAAGAATAAAAGTCGCAAACGTTTTCACATTAAAAGTAATGTATTATTCAGAGACATTTGTATATCAGAAAATCCTCAAGTTTTAGACACCTTTTTCGATGCATAAAAAGTCGGTGGAAAGTTCTCAAAGTTGTGAATTGTGTTCAACCAATGTTATGCGAATGGACTACGTGTTGAAAAAAATTAACAAAAATGAGTAATGAGTGATTAATTTGTCTGAGTTTTTTAGACCTTGTGGTTTTTTTCTCTGTTTTCTTCTATAAATCCAACCCATTTCAGATGAAATTTTTTTTAAAGAAATAATTGTAACTTTTAACAATACTGCCCCCATCCTTTTAGTAATCACTGTAAATACTGGTGTATGTTAGTTTGATAACTTCATAATATAAAAAAATTCGATTAAAACAAGTTGTAAAACCTAAATTTTAACCCCCTTATAAGAAATAAAATTGGTTTATACAGCTTTTTAAAATGACATTTCCATACAAATTTTGAATTATTAGAGCTTTATAAACCTTTTTTATTTTTTACGAATAAGTTATTTTCGTATTTTTAAAATTTTTTTGGTTGGTCGAAACATTTAACATTTCGTCGTTTTCAGATCCGACATATCGTACGGATCCCGATATGAATGATAGCATTTTCACTTGCGAGCATGACGAATATGTATAAATGTTCTGATCAAATTTTGATTAGGTATACTACATACTGATGTGAATTATTGGCAGGAGAAACTCTGTTGGTACAACGTCTTATACAATGTGTAAAAATTAGTAATAAAAACAATTGTTAGTAATACTGGACAAATAATACGTTCTGTGCAAAATGAATATTTATAAAATGCTGCACAATATATTTTCTTTTTTAAATTAAAATGAAATTCAAAGCAAAAAAACAAGTTTTATTTTGGTTAAAAAGCAACATTAAATGAATATTTTCAGCTCATACATTCAAAATAATTGGCAAATAATCATGTTTTTATTTTGGCTACTTAGTTCACTGTTACTGCGTTGTAAATTTTATTAGTGTCGATTAAATTAAAAACGGGTTTGTTTCAAATGCAATTATTTAAGCCTTATTTAGGTGTTATGTATATTTCTAGTCAAGAGTTTAATATAATTTAACTATAACTTAGTAAAGAAAGAGCGATTTCATTAATTTCTTTGCTTATGTAAATATTTTTACATGTGTAGAAATTGTAAATACTCTTTATATTATTCCTTAATATAAGATTCCATAGATATTCTGCTTCTTTTTGTTTCGCTAAAAATTAGTGGAGAAATTTTTCCTCATGGAACTCATGACAGGACTGATAACTGCCTTGCAAGGCGACTAATTAGTTTTTAATAAGTATGCTTTTTTTTATTTATTCTTAGATTTGTGCTTTTCTTACCTTGTAAAGTTTGCCTTTAACTAAGTTTTAAAATATGACAATTCATATTGGCATAGAAAATTCATTAAAAGAAGAACCTCCCTATTGTAAAAAGTGTTGATAATTTATTTGATGCTACGAAATTTTCTTAATGGTAATCGGGAAATAAGTGGCATGATTTCAAGAAGAGATCAACCTAAATATAGTTAAATGTAAGCGATATATGTAATAATATTAATAATTTGGCGCGAGATACCTCGGAGGAGATTAAGGCCAAGCTTCTCTACCAATTTAAGGTGTGCTGCTTTTAATTTTTCCTACAAATTGGCGGTACCTGCTTGTTTTATGCCGACTCCGAACGGAATTCGCAAAGGCAGATTAATTTTTACTGAGAAGCTTTTTGATGGCATAAATACACTCGAAGGTTTGCCCACTACTGCCAAAGGGCAACCCCGTTTTGAAAATAACCTTTTCCAAACATTTTGATGTTACTTGTCCCTTCACTTTAGCCTGCAACTTTCCGCGGCCGCCTGCGTTAGCCTCATAAATAACATATTTGAAATTTTCATACTGAAAGCTTTGCTAAAATCAAAAATTCATTTAAAAGGTTGATTCGTAACATTTGTTAGGAAACGAATTCTTTCTTCAAGTAATAACTACGCATAAACATTTATTTGGTTTTTTGGTGAGAAAATTAATTTTTTAATGTTTATTTTTTACTTTGCTTAGCAAAGGATTTGTTTAGTTTTCTCCATAACAGTTATGGGATGATAAAGATAGCGCCCCTCTATTCTAAGTTACTCAATCAGTAAAAAAAATTCCAAAAAGAGTAGATTAAGAAGTCGAGCAGCTTCCGAAATAGATCTATAAGAAAATCTTGTACGGTTGTCTTTAAATTTTCCTTTTCTATTCCAATAAAAAATTTTTATGATTAATTAAAAAATAATTATAAAAAATTAAAACAATAATAATTTTCATACAAAATTAAAATTATTATTCTTGGCCTTGAACTAATTTATAGCCATGGTACTTTACAAAATGCGTAGGTCCGTAAAAACAACAATTCTATTGAATTGTTGGTTTACAAAATAAACAAAACTGATGGTCACAAATATCGAACTGTGTACAAAAAAAAAAGTACACTACCCACAAAAATCCATGGGCATGCTCATTGGTATGGTAAAAATGGATAGAACTAGGATTTTAGCTGACACAAAAACCGGCTCTATGTTAGCTTAATGGTTAGCAAAGCTTGCCGAAAATGATCTAATGAAGAATTCTAGCAGTTCCGAAATGGATCTATAAGAAAAGCTATGGCGGTTGTCTCTAAATTTTTCTTCTCTATTCTAATAAAAAACGTTTAGTAATTAATTAAAAAATAATTATTAAAAATAAAAAGAATAATTTTCACAAAAAATAAAAATTATTCTTGGCCTTGAGCTCATTTATAGTCTTGGTATTTTATAAACAGTAAACTTTTAAACTTCCCAACATTTCATTTTAGCACATTCATGCTTCTGGCAAGAGATCGGCGATATTTTTCATGATTTTTGGAATAATATTACCTCCCTTGCTTTGCTACCAATTCATGGCAACGGTGGAGTAGTGAATGCTGCCTAAGTTTGGCCAGAATGTGGTAGGAGAGTTGTGATGTCTAATGAAAGGATATAATCTTTTCTCAATGCATTCTTTTATATAAATATGCGAGGTCATTGTGGACGATGTTGCAAATGCACAACTTTTAAGGCCACAGGCTTGCCAAATCATAATCTTTTTCGCAAATTTATCTACTTTCTTATACTTGTATTTTAACACGACATTCCCCCGCTTATTTGCCACGTAAAAATTTTGACCAGGTAGTTGAGTGCAGTCAAGTTTGACATAAGATTCATCATCCATAATAATACAGCCTTTAAATTTTGTCAAAACTTGATCATATATCAATCGCATACGCCTTTTCGCTAAAAGGTTCTGCTTATCTGACCTATTTGGGTATTTTATTGCACGGTAAGTCTTAAGGTCCGCATCTAATCGCATACGTTTGGCTGTACTTACTCGTATACTGGTACCAAATTGTTTCGCGCGATCATTGACAAACCTGGGTTATTCTTTATTGAGGTAAGTATCTTCTTCACTAGTTCTAGGTTACGAGTTCTTGTTACGGTCTTTTTAGCTCTTTCTGTGGTCAATGTTCTTTTATATCTATTTATTACACTACATACAGTGGTTTTTGGCAATTTCAATTTTTTCGCGATTTTTTAACCCGACCAAGTAGAACTTGATACAAATTTGTTCAGAATGAATTCGCCGATTGCCGATTAAAACTGTAAAAGATGAACAATCAAACTCAAAACTCGAACACATAATTCCCAATAAATTTTAAAGCCATGGGTACTAAGATCATTTAGAGAATTGGACGCGTAGCTGTGTAACGGCGTATATAGTGCGTACAGATTTATAGTGAACGATGCTTTACGTAATTCTAATGGTAATCTAACAGGTCTGGTTGCGATCATCTATGTTTCGGAACCAACTTTGGCTTCATTTTAATTGCTCTTTAAACTAAGTTTATGTTGATTTAGACCTTTTTGTGTTTCTTATAAGACTTGGAAAAGGGTTTTATGGATCAAAATTCTTCAAAATTCCGCTCCTATATGTTTTTCTTTTTTGTTCAATTTTGAATATAAAATTTTCTCAGTGCCTCAAGCTTTAAAAAAAAAATTTTCATTGTCAATTTGTTAGTGTAAATTTCTATTTCATATGGAAGTGCCTGGCTTCATAACAAAACAAAAATGCTTTATCGTTCTCAATGTAAGCATTGTTGAATTATACAAAGTTTGTCAGTCTTTGACAGATCAGACTTGAAGCTCCCTAATTGTCACCTAGCATAGTTGCATTTACGAATTGTACATAAAAGGGAAACAATTGTTCCCCTTTGGGATAAAAGTAGTAGAAAAGTCCGGAATGTAATTTTTAACTTTAAATATATTTGTAAGAAATATGACATTGTAAAAGACATGCTTTATTAAATTATAGGAAATAAATTGCCTCAATTGCCGTTCAATGATTCTTGAATGGCAAATGGTCTTAAAATTCATCTTACTAGAACAATTTTTGTGTTTTGGGAAACATTATAAAGCCACTTTATTTCCTGTAAAACTTGGTTCTGTACAGCAAAAGTTTGTCAGATATCTTAAATTATACGATTTTTGGCGAGTTTTCATGGGTATTCGTGAGAAGAGTTTTAAATTTTGCAATATACTCATTCTCACACCACCTGAGGTAGAGCTTTTGGACTCAAGACTTTATCAGAGGTTGGCCCAAAAAGCATTTACTCAATGTCTGATTAGCAACAATTCGCTGATTATCTTGTGATAAAAGTTATCAAAGGATGGACCTCCGATTATGTGCTTATCAAAACAAAAAGTGACAGCTGAAAGTAAACATCTGATTTTGTGATAAATTGTTCTGTTAACAAACTCTGCTAGTAATAGAACTTAGAAATGTAATAATATCCATATAAAGAAATATCACAATCGAAATTTGTAAGCCAAAATGGTTCATTTAAAATTGTAAGCAAAAGCAGCTGTCACTTTTTATGAGTTCACAATACAACTTTTGTGAATTTTTTCCCAAAAACGTTCACAATGGCCAACTTTATCATGATAACTTAATCAGACTTTTGTGTAAACGAAAATGTCATTCTGAGGCACGCCATGATCAGGTTATCATGTGATAATGTTTCTCATAACCAGACATTGAGTAAACGGCCCTAAACGTTTGAAACACCATTTTCAGCCTTTTAATGGTGTGCAAATTTCATTATGGTTTCGTTAACCCACCCCTCGACCGTTCGTCCATATATGTCTAAGTTGTGTCGTAAGTCTATCTTACACGGTTATGAAGTTATTAACAGTCGAACTTGACTTATTTCACTTATTTGCTATGGGTGTATTTACCACAACCATAGCATACATCCTACCAAACTGCGATATTCTAGCGTAAACGGTTATGTAGTTATTAGCAGTCGAAGTTTGAAAATTTGTTCACTCCTATGTTGGCGGTACCACGCCCCTATTCCAAAAATTTAGTAAAATCGTCAATAGGACAGCCACCTAAAAATTTGTAGCAAATTTCATTATTGTAGCTGCTTTTATTATTGAATTATATCATTTTAAACGTTTTTCTAAATTTTCCCATTTTAAATAGCAATCTACCTTGGCCAGAAAGCAACCTGTGTGCCAAAATTCAATAAAATACCTTAATTTTTACTCAAGCTATCGTGCCCACGGACGGGCGGACATGTCTTAATGGATTTCTCTGTTTATTCTAAGAACTTTGATATATGAAACTCTTTGGGCCGGTTTCACGCTCGACCTAACTTAGTTAAGTCAAGTTTCTCACTTAGTTTCACCACATAACTAAGCTAAGTCACACATTAGTCAACCTGCCACCTGACTTATTCTCGACTAAGTCAGTGTTGCTGTCCCTCAAAACCTAAATGTCAGTAATTTTTTTTTCGTACTACCGACTGTTTTGTGTTAGTTATTTCAACTTTGTTTGGTATCGGGTTTACAGTCCAATAAATCAGAAAAACGCCTTTTTTATTTTTTCGCCAACGTTTCGACCTTTTATTTGTGGTCTTCTTCAGGGCTCAAAATTACTGCGTTCTTCTTTGTCTTGTTGTTTTGGATAAAATTTGTGTTTTCTGCATCGTACTAGGTGCAGAAGTAGTCATTAATAAGTGTTTAATTAATAGAGTTTTGAAATTTACAATTTAAATTTGAATTATAAAAATGTAAAGAACACACAATATGATTGCAACAGCAAGCTACAGTAATGCTCCTAATTTGTTTTGTACAATGTCCCAGCCGGAAAATTCGTCAAGCATGACTTTACCGGCGTATGCGTAGATGCATGTGAACGCTTGTTATCTAGCATGCAACCATTACGAAACAATTGCTTTTAATTAAGCGCTAATTTTAGAACCTTCCAACTAAAGAGAAATGGGTGTAAGATCAATACATTCCCTCGTGTATGGCCATACATGCCCATTTCGCACTGGGGTATTGGGATGCACAGAGTTGTCTGGTATGAAAAAATACTACTATGCATAAAACAGCTGATCGGGTTGTTGTGTTCAAAATTATTTAAGTCGCTCAGTTGGTGAAACCCAAAAATAAGTTAGTCTCGAATCTGTGCTAACTTAAGTCACGACTTAGTTTGAGCCTCAGTCGCGTTGGTGAAACCGGCCCTATATCTATCTCCATTATTTTTTAACATTACAAACCACCTCTATATGACCAAAACTACTAGTACACGCTGGGTATAAAAATCCATTGTCCAGTGAAAGCTGGCATATTTATGTAATTTGGTCCATCTTGAGAGAACTTAGCTTTTATTATTTTTAGGTTTTTTTTTTATTTTTATTTTTTTTGGGTTTTTAGTACAATTTTCAAACGTTATTGAAAAGAAGCAACACAATCGATGAATGCCAATCAGATGACATTTAATAAGGGAGCTTCAAGTTGCCAATTGTTAAAAACGTCAATGGCTGACAAACCTTGTATAATTAAACAATGAATGTAAGAATAAAAGTCGCAAACGTTTTCACATTAAAAGTAATGTATTATTCAGAGACATTTGTATATCAGAAAATCATCAAGTTTTAGACACCTTTTTCGATGCATAAAAAGTCGGTGGAAAGTTCTCAAAATTGTGAATTGTGTTCAACCAATGTTATGCGAATGGACTACGTGTTGAAAAAAAATAACAAAAATGAGTAATGAGTGATTAATTTGTCTGAGTTTTTTAGACCTTGTGGTTTTTTTCTCTGTTTTCTTCTATAAATCCAACCCATTTCAGATGAAATTTTTTTTAAAGAAATAATTGTAACTTTTAACAATACTGCCCCCATCTTTTTAGTAATCACTGTAAATACTGGTGTATGTTAGTTTGATAACTTCATAATATAAAAAAATTCGATTAAAACAAGTTGTAAAACCTAAATTTTAACCCCCTTATAAGAAATAAATTGGTTTATACAGCTTTTTAAAATGACATTTCCATACAAATTTTGAATTATTAGAGCTTTATAAACCTTTTTTATTTTTTACGAATAAGTTATTTTCGTATTTTTAAAATTTTTTTGGTTGGTCGAAACATTTAACATTTCGTCGTTTTCAGATCCGACATATCGTACGGATCCCGATATGAATGATAGCATTTTCACTTGCGAGCATGACGAATATGTATAAATGTTCTGATCAAATTTTGATTAGGTATACTACATACTGATGTGAATTATTGGCAGGAGAAACTCTGTTGGTACAACGTCTTATACAATGTGTAAAAATTAGTAATAAAAACAATTGTTAGTAATACTGGACAAATAATACGTTCTGTGCAAAATGAATATTTATAAAATGCTGCACAATATATTTTCTTTTTTAAATTAAAATGAAATTCAAAGCAAAAAAACAAGTTTTATTTTGGTTAAAAAACAATATTAAATGAATATTTTCAGCTCATACATTCAAAATAATTGGCAAATAATCATGTTTTTATTTTGGCTACTTAGTTCACTGTTACTGCGTTGTAAATTTTATTAGTGTCGATTAAATTAAAAACGGGTTTGTTTCAAATGCAATTATTTAAGCCTTATTTAGGTGTTATGTATATTTCTAGTCAAGAGTTTAATATAATTTAACTATAACTTAGTAAAGAAAGAGCGATTTCATTAATTTCTTTGCTTATGTAAATATTTTTACATGTGTAGAAATTGTAAATACTCTTTATATTATTCCTTAATATAAGATTCCATAGATATTCTGCTTCTTTTTGTTTCTCTAAAAATTAGTGGAGAAATTTTTCCTCATGGAACTCATGACAGGACTGATAACTGCCTTGCAAGGCGACTAATTAGTTTTTAATAAGTATGATTTTTTTTATTTATTCTTAGATTTGTGCTTTTCTTACCTTGTAAAGTTTGCCTTTAACTAAGTTTTAAAATATGACAATTCATATTGGCATAGAAAATTCATTAAAAGAAGAACCTCCCTATTGTAAAAAGTGTTGATATTTTATTTGATGCTACGAAATTTTCTTAATGGTAATCGGGAAATAAGTGGGAAGAGATCAACCTAAATATAGTTAAATGTAAGCGATATATGTAATAATATTAATAATTTGGCGCGAGATACCTCGGAGGAGATTAAGGCCAAGCTTCTCTACCAATTTAAGGTGTGCTGCTTTTAATTTTTCCTACAAATTGGCGGTACCTGCTTGTTTTATGCCGACTCCGAACGGAATTCGCAAAGGCAGATTAATTTTTACTGAGAAGCTTTTTGATGGCATAAATACACTCGAAGGTTTGCCCACTACTGCCAAAGGGCAACCCCGTTTTGAAAATAACCTTTTCCAAACATTTTGATGTTACTTGTCCCTTCACTTGAGCCTGCAACTTTCCGCGGCCGCCTGCGTTAGCCTCATAAATAACATATTTGAAATTTTCATACTGAAAGCTTTGCTAAAATCAAAAATTCATTTAAAAGGTTGATTCGTAACATTTGTTAGGAAACGAATTCTTTCTTCAAGTAATAACTACGCATAAACATTTATTTGGTTTTTTGGTGAGAAAATTAATTTTTTAATGTTTATTTTTTACTTTGCTTAGCAAAGGATTTGTTTAGTTTTCTCCATAACAGTTATGGGATGATAAAGATAGCGCCCCTCTATTCTAAGTTACTCAATCAGTAAAAAAAATTCCAAAAAGAGTAGATTAAGAAGTCGAGCAGCTTCCGAAATAGATCTATAAGAAAATCTATTACGGTTGTCTTTAAATTTTCCTTTTCTATTCCAATAAAAAATTTTTATGATTAATTAAAAAATAATTATAAAAAATTAAAACAATAATAATTTTCATATAAAATTAAAATTATTATTCTTGGCCTTGAACTAATTTATAGCCCTGGTACTTTACAAAATGCGTAGGTCCGTAAAAACAACAATTCAATAGAATACAAAATAAACAAAACTGATGGTCACAAGTATCGAAATGTGTACAAAAAAAAAAAGTACACTACCCACAAAAATCCATGAGCATGGTCATTGGTATGGTAAAAATGGATAGAACTAGGATTTTAGCTGACACAAAAACCAGCTCTATGTTACCTTAATGGTTAGCAAAGCTTGCCAAAAATGATGTAATGAAGAATTCTAGCAGTTCCGAATTGGATTTATAAGCTATGGCGGTTGTCTCTAAATTTTTCTTATCTATTCTAATAAAAAACTTTTAGTAATTAATTAAAAAATAATTATTAAAAATAAAAAGAATAATAATTTTCACAAAAAATAAAAATTATTCTTGGCCTTGAGCTCATTTATAGTCTTGGTATTTTATAAACAGTAAACTTTTAAACTTCCCAACATTTCATTTTAGCACATTCATGCTTCTGGCACGAGATCGGCGATATTTTTTAATAATTATTATATTCTAAAGTTTATTGGATGCGTTGCTTGATAAAAATTATAGGGAGAAATGATAGGGATAAATTTGAAAAATAACATAAACCTGATCAAAAAAAAAGGTTTCTAATTATATGTGCAGGTTAAAAAAAAACTAGTCTCGTATTCTAACATTTCCGTATAAGGTCAGATCCAGTCATAGCAGATTTAAACATTACCTATGTCTTTTTTATTCTTTGTTTTTTGTTTGTTGCTTTAAATTTTTCCTCTAATCAAAAATAATAATAATTAACTAAGAATTATTATCAACTGGTCTTGAGCTCGTTATACTTACAAAAATATGTAAAATGAACAGACCGTAAAACCAACAACAAAATAAATTTATACCGGAGCACGCGGTTATGTACAATAACTATCTTCTAAAAATAGAAAAGAAGAATGTACAAAAACAAAGTCCAGCATGCATGATTTACATATAGACAGAATGTCTAAAATATTGTGTATACCGTTGGCAAGATAACAAACAACAATCAGAGGAAAACTTGAATTAAGCAGCTTGCAAAACTACGCGCAGCATAGCCTATGGGTTAGGCAGCTGCGCTGGCAATCAGAGTGAGTGGGTTCGATTCTCCACAAGATCCTCTGAAATAGCAAAACTATACGAATTAGTCTGACGAGAAATCGTGGTTGTTTTCGAAATAGTACTATAACTATAGCCTGTATATGTTTGTTGCTTTCAATTTTTCCTCTAATCAAAAATAATAATAATTAACTAAGAATTATTATCAAATGGTCTCGAGCTCGTTATACTTACAAAAATATGTGAAATGAACAGACCGTAAAACCAACAACAAAATAAATTTATACCGGAGCACGCGGTTATGTACAATAACTATCTTCTAAAAATAGAAAAGAAGAATGTACAAAAACAAAGTCCAGCATGCATGATTTACATATAGACAGAATGTCTAAAATATTGTGTATACCGTTGGCAAGATAACAAACAACAATTAGAGGAAAACGTGAATTAAGCAGCTTGCAAAACTACAAGCATAGCCTATGGGTTAGGCAGCTGCGCTGGCAATCAGAGTGAGTGGGTTCGATTCTCCACAAGATCCTCTGAAATAGCAAAACTATACGAATTAGTCTGACGAGAAATCGTGGCTGTTTTCGAAATAGTACTATAACTATAGCCTGTATATGTTTGTTGCTTTAAATTTTTCCTCTAATCAAAAATATAATAATTAACTAAGAATTATTATCAACTGGTCTTGAGCTCGTTATACTTACAAAAATATGTGAAATGAACAGACCGTAAAACCAACAACAAAATAAATTTATACCGGAGCACGCGGTTATGTACAATAACTATCTTCTAAAAATAGAAAAGAAGAATGTACAAAAACAAAGTCCAGCATGCATGATTTACATATAGACAGAATGTCTAAAATATTGTGTATACCGTTGGCAAGATAACAAACAACAATTAGAGGAAAACTTGAATTAAGCAGCTTGCAAAACTACGCGCACCATAGCCTATGGGTTAGGCAGCTGCGCTGGCAATCAGAGTGAGTGGGTTCGATTCTCCACAAGATCCTCTGAAATAGCAAAACTATACGAATTAGTCTGACGAGAAATCGTGGCTGTTTTCGAAATAGTACTATAACTATAGCCTGTATATGTTTGTTGCTTTCAATTTTTCCTCTAATCAAAAATATAATAATTACTTTAGCGTTTTACTATTTTATTGGTTTATTGTGAAAAGTTCTTGTGCTATTTATTATTGCTGACCTATGCGTGGCTTTAGTCGGCGCATGGCGGATGTTATTGGCTAATTGGTTGCATCAGCACTACTCAGCTTACTATGTGTGCACTGCTGACCTGTGCATTGAATTTGTTCTGCGCGTTGTTGTTACTCTAATTACTATTAACTACAAATGCTGACTCTCCGAAACTGTTGGTTGTTGTTGTTGTTGTTGTAGCGACTAATTAACCTGCCTAGGATGTCACCCCCCATCCAACACTGTCATCAGGCTCTTCTAACGGAAGTCCAAGAAACGTCGCGGCTTCAACAGGGGGGGGGGGGGGACCAGAGTGAAATTGGTGTTAGAAGAGTGGGCTCAGTTGAGCAGATGGTTAGTATCGTGGGGAAACACGCCGCATGCCGGGCAGGTCAGGGTTCAGTCTGGATAGGTAAGAGTTTAGTCTGTTACAGTATCCAGAACGAAGTTGGGCCAGCGTGACTCTTATCTTCCTGGGCAGTTCGCGTTCCTCGTCGGCAACAGGTGGAGCTTGTGCCTGTAGGACTGCATTCACTGGACGTGACCTGACAAAGGAGTTCACCGACTCCGCGTGGATGAGGTTGAGGGCCCGCCGGTGCACCTTTGGATCAAACGGCGAGAAAATGTGGTGCCGGATCTCGTCATAGTGCTTACGGAGGTGATTCCTTATTCTCCTGGGAGGCGGATTTTCGTTGAGCAGGTTCCTGTTCGGGTGCTGCGGTTTATGGCAGTTGAACAGGAATTGTCTGGTCTACATCTCGCAGTGCTCTTTGACATCGATCATTTTTGCCTCATTATGATGATGGTGCTCAGGAGACATAAGGAGGCACCTCGTGGCAGTTCTGAGTGCGGTGTTTTGGCAGGCCTGCAACCTCCTCTAATGTGTGTCTGCTAACCCCGGTGACCATATTGGCGTCGCGTAGCTCAGAACCGGCTGGCCGATTGCCTTGTACGTTGTCAGTAACGTTTCTTTGTCTTTCCCCCAAGTACTGCCAGCTAGTGACTTGAGGATTTTGTTACGGCTTTGTACTTTGGTGGCAATCGCGGCTACATGAGCACCGTATTTGAACATGTTATCGAACGTGACCCCTAAAATTTTGGGGTGTGTGACAGTCGGAAGCTTAATGCCGTCGACGTAGGCGTCTAATTCCATGTTCGCCTGCGCTGTCCACGTCGTAAATAAGGTGGCCGAGGATTTGGTCGGTGACAATGTCAGGTTCCGTGCAGCGAAGAAACTGGAAAGGGTTGGAAGGTAGGAATTAATTCTTGAGCAGAGCTCATCGACGGAAGGTCCAGTCGCCAGGATCGTGCAGTCATCGGCGTAACAGTGTCAAAAGCTTTCGACAGATCAAGCGCAACTAGCACGGTCCTGTCATATGGGCGAGATTGGTTGAGACCGACACCTATCTGTGTGGTGATGGCGTTTAGCGCGGTGGTAGTGCTATGCATTTAGCGGAATCCATGCTGATGTTCGGCTAATCGCAGGTTAGCGGTATAATAAGGGAGCAAGACCGTCTCCAGGGTCTTCACTACTGGCGAGAGGAGTGATACCGGTCGATATGACTCCCCCACGTTGGCCGGCTTGCCGGGTTTTAGTAGTGGCACCACCCTTGCCTGTTTCCGTCTTTCTGGAATGACAAAGGTGGTCATGGACAGATTGAAGACGGTTGTTAGGTACCTTACTCCCTCATCACCGAGATGTTTTGGCATCAGCATGGATATACCGTCTGGGCCAATAGATTTGGAGTTTTTGGACCCCCGTATGGCCTCCCGAACCTCTGTGGTGGTGATGGCAATGGGCGCTTGGTTGTTTTTGCGTTTGTGCGCTTCCCTGATGGCGCGCCTGATTGCAGTACAAATTGCCGGCAGAAAGCGCTCGCGCATCTCTTTGGTTTCGACTGAACCTTATCACCGAAGGTGATGGATATTTTGTCGTTCGGTTTGGTCGGTTTAGACAAGGATTTAACAGTGGACCATAATTTGCCAACACCAGCAGAGAGGTTACAGGACCTTAGGTGCTCCTCCCATTTGGCGCGTTTGTGTTGATCAACTAGCCGTCTGATTTCCGCATTGAGATCTTGAATTTGGGGATACGTAGGGTTCAAGCGTCGCACATTTTTTTTTTTTTTCAGTGGAGAAAGCATCGAAAGCCTTAAAGTCAGTGTGGGACTTGAACCTAAGCACTAAAACTCCAACTGTCATGTACCGATCCCCCCGGTACTACCGTTAAGTATTCCGTCGGGAGGTGGTTTGAGCACTAGTCTCAACGTCTGTTGGTCGGCGTAATCGTCCGTTTCAGTTCTTAACTGGGGATCTTTTTACTAGATTTTTCATTCTACTAGTCGGGAGTGGTGTTGAGAATGTCGGTCTTGTCCACCAACACAAATATATGTATAAATATAACTACATACCTACTCTATGTATATATATGTAAACATGTTTACTCCGTTGGCAATGATTTATCGACACTTACATTTACCTCTTTGGTACTTCCGAAGCTAGGTGGTTGGACAGATAGTGGTTCCAATCCGCCTCTATGAATATAACGCATCTCTTTGATCAAAAACTTACACTTACGTACACGATGGCTATAATGACAAGCCCCAGGCAGTTCTAATGAAACGCTTGCCCTATAGCGGCTCTAAATGTGAGCCCAGACAGTTGGACGGGCCGTGGGTCCAAAACTGTCCTCAGTGGGCAGTAATCGCCGTTCTTGATAAGATCCCGTGGACCAGCGGTGGAAGGGCCGTGGTTCCAATCCGCTTCAAATCTAATCACCCAAGTTTCCAATAAAAATAAAAAACTTACTCGTATCACGGCTCTCATTGTGCGCCAAGACAGTTGGACAGGCCGTGGGTCCAAAACTGTCCTCAGTGGGCCGTATTCGCCATTCTTGATTATGTCCGGTGGACCCGGCGGTGGAAGGGCCGTGGCTCCAATCCGCTTCAAATCTACTCACCCATGTTTCCAATAAAACACTTACTCGTTGTGGGCCAAGACAGTTGGACAGGCCGTGGATCCAAAACTGTCCGTAATTCCAGTGTCATTATCTGGCCGTTAGGGAGGCCATGTCTCCAAACCGCTTATCACCCGTACGATGCCCCACCTCCCATTCAGAGACTCCCGCCAAGCCGGCTTGCAACTCGGACGGATTGGAGACAAGGTCTCTCCCACCGTCCGAGCTGCAAACCAGCCCGGCAAAAACCTCCAAGCAAGAGACAAAGCATCGCACGAGCTACAAACAGTGCGGAGACATGGCCCGCCTCGCTCTTAGTTTAGTTCTCCCTCATGCGCCGCAGCCTTTCCTGGCTTCTTAGCCACTTCATGGTTTCTGCAATTACGTCGCACGCTGCAGTCCATTTTAGCTTGTTTTGTAGCCTGTGCCCCACTAGTGTTTCCGGAGTGTAATCCTCACCGATAATGCTGCGTAGCCTTCTTCTAAAGCTAATCGATCTAGGGCATTCGAAGAATACGTGATAGACGTCCTCAGCCGCTTCGCCACCACAGTGGTCGCATAGGTTGTTTTGCTCGTGTTTGAATCGGTGAAGATATTCCTTGAAGCATCCGTGGCCGCTTAAGAACTGGGTCAAGTAGAAGCCTACTTCCCCGTGTGCTCTCGTTACCCAGCTTTTGATATCTGGGATACAGCGGTACGTCCAGCGCCCCTTTGTGGATGTATTCCATCTGTGCTGCCACTTTTGCACGCTAATCTCGTGTGCTTTGGTCCGCGAGTTTCTGTCCTCAGAAATCATCGCTGCTTCCTTTGCCAAAATGTCAATAGGGCACATTCCTGCGATTACCAGTGCAGCATCGTCTGAGACCGTTCTAAAGGCACTACAGACTCGAAGAGCACAGAGTCGGTAGGTCGACTTTACCCCGCGGAAGTACGACTGATACTCCGTGGCGTGATGCCAAACTGGAGCCCCGTAGAGTAGCTGGCTCTTTACGGCGCCTGCAAGAAGCTGGCGGCGTCCTTGCTTTGGCCCTCGCGCATTTAGCATTATCCTCGATAACGATGGTACTGTTTTAGATGCCTTTTCATTAGCATACTCTAGCTGTGTTTTGAACGATAGCCTCCTATCATAATCCCCAGATACTTGAGTGCTGGTAGAGTGTCGATGTCATGGCTGCCGATTCGAATCGTGACATGCTCTACCTTCTTCCTACTTGATATGAGTACCGCCTCTGTTTTGTGCTCCGCCAGCTGTAATCCGTGTTCCATCAGCCATGATTGAACGCTGGCTATGCTTGTATTAGCTTTGCCGCATATGTCGCTAAGGTGTTTGGCCGTAACAACCAATGCGATGTCATCCGCGAACCCTATAATTTGTACTCCGTGTGGTACTTTGAGCTGTAATACCCCATCGTACATAATGTTCCATAGCAGCGGGCCGAGCACGGACCCTTGAGGAACGCCACCTGTAACGTGGAGGGTTTCCGTGCCATCTGACGTTTCGTACTCAAGTAGCCTGCCGTCAAAATAGCTACGTATGATCCTTCTCAGGTAGTAGGAGACGCCTTTCCGATTCAGGATATCCAGAATTTTTGCCCAATTAGCACTGTTAAATGCGTTCTTTACGTCTAAGGTCACGATAAGGCAGTACTCCTTAGATCCTGCGAGCCATCTAGTGCCGCTTATTGCCTCTTGAGCCGCCTTTTTTGCCATGTTCACAGCGTGAATGGTGGATCTTCCTTTCCTGAACCCAAACTGGTTTTCTGATATGCCCCCTACCTCTTCTATTTCTTTTTCGAGGCGGTCATAGATGATTCGCTCAAAAACTTTTCCAACAGAGTCGAGCAGACATATTGGTCTGTAGCTGGATGGCTCCGCCGGGTTTTTACCAGGCTTTGGCAACAGAACCAGCGTCTGGCGTTTCCAGATTGAAGGGAATGACCCCTCCGCTAGGCATGAATTGAACAGACTTGCGAATGTTGACGGCCTATACGTAACTGCCACTTTCAGTACTTTGTTAGGCACGCAGTCTGGCCCGGGAGACTTGTTGTCCTCAAGTCGGTTAACCGCATGAACAACATCGTCGACGGTCACTTCTTCGAATTCGTAGGTTGGAACGTTTGATATGGATGACACCAACTGCCGTTGCGTGGGAAAAAGAGTATCGACCACGTTTTTAAGGAAGGACGGGCATGTCGGCGTGGCTTTCCGCTGTTTCAACTTTTTCAAGACGACTTTGTAAGCTGTACCCCAGGGGTCATTCTCCGCGTCATCGCAAATGTTCAGGAAGCATTGTCGCTTGCTGTTTGATATTGCCACTTTCAATGCGTGGCGCCCAGCCTTGTAGGTAGCCCTGCATTCTAGGAAATTCGGCCTCCCTCTCGCTCGCTGAAATCGCCTCCTGGCCTGAATGCATTCTCGCCTTACCAATTGTATGCCTTCGTTCCACCAATAGGTGGAATTGGGTTCTTTATGTGTGGACTTTCTGGCCATCGACGCGTCGCATGCTGCTTTTATGTCCGCCATTACTTTAGTGGCTATTTCGTTCGCGCTTCCTGTGTACTCAGATGTCGGCAACATTACCTTAAAAACATCCGGGTCGAATGTTGTGAGCTTCCACCCCCGACGCTTAAGTACAATTTCTTTGGATGGCCTCCTTCCCCCGTCTATTTTGATATCCACGATGATCGCTGAGTGATCGCTTTGAGTATAGCACTCGCTAATCTTCCACTCACATAGCCTGTAAATATTGGCACTTACGAAAGTAATGTCGATAATGGAACCGAAGCCATTTCTAGAAAATGTGTGTCGCCCGCCTGTGTTGAGGAGCGCTATGTCCAGGCATGCGAACGCTTCAAGCAAAGCTCTCCCTTTCGGTGACGTTCGCTGTGAGCCCCACTCGACTGCCCATGCGTTGAAGTCGCCAGCTATAATAAACCGCTGCCTAGAGGTCGCATCTGTGGATATCTTCTCGACAGTTTCTTCGAAGAGTTCCAATGGAGTGCTAGGTGGTATGTAGCAACTATATACGAAAGTATCGCCTATCTTACCGCACACGAAGCCTCTTTCTTCAAGTATGGGCTCTACGTAAAGTGGGTTCTGTCCGCAAGCCCATATAGCGGCCTTTCCGTCCGAGTCGGGTAGCCAATTTACCGACCTTTCCCTGTATGGCTCGCTTAGCAGAGCTACATCAGCTTTCAGCTCGAGTGCTGTTTGCGCTAGTAGGTCTTGCGCGGCTTCACAGTGGTTGAGATTAAGTTGGACCAATCTCATGACGGTCTTAGTTTCCGGACCGCCTCTCTATATACCGGCCATTTGTTTCCCCCGGTGGGGTGATCAGTGCGATTGGATTCTCTTCTAGTGCACAAAAGGCACTTTGGTGAATTTGTACACATCTTAGCGACATGTCCATTGCCTCCGCATTTAAAGCACGCGTCTTTTAAATCGATTTCGCTGGGGCACTTCCTCGATATATGCCCGAAATCCAAGCATTTAAAGCATCGTTTTGGCTGGGCTTTAGCACGAACGCGGCATATAACCCACCCTATTCGGACTTTACCGCTGGATAGCAGCTTCCTGGCAGCTTCCGTGGGAACGGAATTGTGTTCCGCCGTATGCTTTCCGAATGGATCGGATACAAGGCGGACTTACTTCGTAGTCCGGGAACTGGGAGTTCAGTTCTTGGCAGATTTCCGTTGCAGTGGTCACCTCATCCAAGTCGCAGATTTCACAAATGGTTTCTTCGGTGAGGGACTTGACTTCTGCTTTACCTGATAACGCCAGTTCCACGGCTGTTTGCAGCTTGGCGGTGTTTACGTCCGAATGCTTGGTGAGCTGAAACAACAAGTCACCTTTTGCAGTCTTACGGATCTTACGAACCATAGTGCTCATTTCTTTTAGAGCCTCCTCGCCTTTCACTGTTTTCAGGATATCGGCATACGAGCACTTATAATAATGGCGTCCGGTCGATCTGCCTTCCTTCTTGGCCGCTTCTGCTTTTGAACCGTCTTCTATGTCCCTCCTTGGTCTACTGATTCGCTTCCCTTGGAAGCAATTCTCACTGCTGAGTGGGATGCCTTATCCGTTGATTTATGAGCATCCTTCTTTTTTTTTGCGTCTTTTTGTGGGGAAGGCTTACTACCGGACTCGCGTTCCCGGACGCGTTTAGCGCGTTGTGCTTGTGGCGGTTTGCTCAGTGACGGAGACGTCTGAGACTGCTTTGTAGCCACGGCACATTTTTTGCCCATGGCTTCTGCGGCTTCTTTGTACGAGACTGAGATCGCCTTCACTATCTCTTTAAGGTTTTGGGTTATGGAACGTTTCCCACTTCCCATAAACTCCGTTAACTCGCTGATTAGCTTTCCCAGTGAGCAGAAAGCGTGGTCCTCATCCTCCTTACCGTCGGGGCCAGTCGTCGCATCTGTCCAGTTGAACCCGGGTAAGGCAACAGCTGGAGGGGCTGATCTCGGGGGAGACTGTGTTAGTCTCGACCGCCTCCCGAAGGGATCTACGCCGTGCCCTGCATCCAAATGGATAAGATTAGCTGGTTTCTCCATTTTGGTGCCAGCTGGGGCATCCGCAGTCCTGTTTGCGGATCCGCCAACCTCACCCTTCCTATGCTCAGACACCTTTCCTTATATGTTTATTTTTATTTTACTTTGACTATTTTGGTGTTTATTTTGTGTCTATTTTATTTAATTTTTTTTAATTTTATTTTGTTTATTTTATTCTGTTTATTTTATTTAGTTATATTTAATTTTCTTATTCTTATATATTTTTCTTATTTTATTTTATCTTATTTTATTGTATTTATTTGTTTAGTTTATTATATTATATTTTATGTAGTTTTATGTATTATTATTATTATTATTATTATAATTTCCTCTTATTATGTTTTTATAAATTTTTTATCTCGTTTTATTAGTTTTTTTTTTTATTTATTTAGATATTTTATTATTTTTTTGTTTTCTAAATTATTTATTTGGTTTTATTTATTTTGCTGTTAATGTTTTGTTTAATTTTATTACCACTTTTTACGACCCTCCCTATTGTCGTCAAACCAGTGGTGGTTTGGGACTTTGCTAATTGGCAGCACTAGCAAATGTAAGTTGTGCAGCCGATCTGTTCCCAATTTTTGGGCGACAAGATCAGCTGTATTTGACACTGGTTGAATTTGGTTGCTGTTTTGCTGTCTCGTTCGCGTAATTTCGCGTAATTTTCCAATAAGCAAAACCCACCCGGCGGCCGCCGTGGTGTGAAGGTAGTGTTGCCGGCCTACCACACCGAAGGTCCATGGTTCGAGCCCTGGTACAGGTAACATCAAAAGTGATTTGAAAAAAGTTTTTCAAAACGGGGTCGCCCCTCGGCAGTGGTTTGGCAAACTCTCCGAGTGTATTTCTGCCATGACAGGCTTCTCAGCAAAAAATTCGTCTCCTTTGTAGATGCCGTTCGGAGTCGGCAAAAAACTGTAGGTCCCACCAATTTGTAGGGAAAATTCAAATCGGCACACCACAAATTGGAAGAGAAGCTTGGCGCAAAAATCTCTTAGGAGGTTTATGATGATATACCTGTTGTATATCGCGCCATAGAGATAGAGAGAAAACCCACAAATTAAATTAATATTGGAAAATGGTGCAAAAATAAAGTGAAAACAATTGAAAAAAAGGCAATTGCAGGCCACGCAAGTGCACTCCCGCGTTAAGAACACTTACCAGGCAAGTTAAATGGTTAAACCATAAATTTCTACCTTTGTGGTTTGTTGTTCTACACTTTTTTTTTTTTTAAGAATTTGTTTAGAGCCCGCTTTCACTTAACTTCACTCTTCGTCAAGAGTCTTGTAGCTGTGGTCACGTTCATTTGCCAGGGCCGCTGCCTCTGCGGGGAAATACGGACGTATCTCTTTAATTCTACCTGACGGAATATATTGATTGGAGGCTGAGGCTATGACCATGCGAAACGCTTTTTCCCCTTCTCGTACATCAGACGGGATGGGAAGAGCAGCGAAGGTGCTCTCAGTGAAATTAAGAAAACCAACCCAATCAGCCTTACTGAAGTTAGTGAAGGTGCGCTTCTCAGAAGTAACGAAGTCATTGGGGCGATCGATTGAGAGGACTATCGGCAAATGGTCAGATGCAAGAGTAAGCATTGGTCGCCATTCAACGCAGTTTATGAGACCTGCGCTGACAATTGTGAGGTCTGGCGAACTGGAACAATTTACCGCAACTCTCGTGGGGGCGTCCCCGTTCACAGTGCAAAACGTCGAATCGTCTATTTGTTCAGCCAATTCCTGTCCCCTACCATCGACCTGTAGGCTTGAGTGCCACATATCGTGGTGTGCGTTGAAGCCTCCGAGGATTACACGATTATCCCCTCTAAGTAACGTACTGATGTCAGGGTGGTAATCTCTCGGACAGCAGGTGGGAGGAGGTATATAAATGTTAATGATTTCAAGGTCGACGTCGCCTGTCCGGACAACCATTCCTTGACGTTCCAGGAGGTTGTCCCTCGGGTCGACGTCAGGCTCAAATGGACGATATTGCACAGATTGGTGAGTGATGAACGCGAGTCCGCCCCCAAGTCCTCTCTCTCGGTCACGTCGGTGGATGTTGTAGCCGTCACAAGTCCGAAGATTTGATCGGGCGTTTAACTTCGTCTCCTGAATGGCAGCGATCTTGATATTATGTCGCTTCATGAAGTTCACTAACTTTCCCGGTTAGGCCGTTGCAGTTTAGCTGTAGGACGCGAAAGTGAAGGGGGACAAATATTCACGCTGGGAGTCAGGGACTGGTGCGTATGCCTTGGTGGAAGCAGGTTGGGTCGCACACTGCGTCGCACTCTAGAAGACGAGGGATCCGAAGCACCAGAAGGTGGCGAATCGGTCGACGTTGTAGGTTGCGTAGCTCGGCAACATGGTGCAACGTACGGATCAGTCCATAGGTTCCTGTTTCCAAGTTGAGAACATATAAGCAGGTGACATAGGCCAAGGCAAGAATTGCATTTGACTGATGTCGCAGGTGTATATAGTCTCAACCGACAAACAGAGCACATGGTGTAAGGAACCAGGAGCTGGTGGGTTTGACTTACATTTGTGCTAGTGCTGGAAGAAGAAGGGGAAGTTGAAAGTGTAAGGGGGGGGCTGTCGCTCGGCATTGCTCACATCTGAAACAGAGGTGCTACGTAGAAAGTAGCTGTGAGCGGCTGTGTGAGGTGTTGGCGCCTGTGGGCGTGAGCGGCAGCGGGTGTTACACACTATTTGCTGGGCGTTATTAGTGCTATTAGTCGTGGAGACTATTTCAGAAGCTTGTGACGGTGCGATACTGGATCGTCGTTGGCCACGGGACGTCCTAGGGCGTGAACAGCAAGGGGCCACGAAAGTTTTGTAGAAACTAGGGGGCCTGTGTGTGGAGGGATTTAGCCCGGAGCACCTGGTTTTGTGCAACCATCCTTTGCAATAATTTCATTGGACGGAGTGTGAATGCTTAACGTAAATCTTCTTCCAGCAGACGCAGCAGATCCATTCTCCTGGACCCGGTTTGGATTCGACTCCGGCCCGGAGCAGGAGAGTTTTGAGCAGCCGTGCTGCAAGGAGCTGCTCGGAGGATGACAATATAAGTGGAAAAGGTGACAGGTTAGACAGGGTAGTGTCAAAATAACAGCCCTTGGTCGGATGTAAAAATCCGAGTCATTCCGGTACGTAGAACCGGCTGTTGTGGGTATTGGTCAACACTAGGTAGTTGTAAAATTTTTAGCGTTAACTCCTCCGCCCTTAAAACGGGCGTCCTCGGACGTTTCGACAAAATGTTTATGTGTTACTTGATCTACTTTAGGGGATGGGTGTGGATAAGATGGTTCGATAACCGTTATGTGCATGTTATCTTTCTGGGTTACGTATTTGCCTTAAAATTTTGGTAACACCATTGTCTTG
Source organism: Merzomyia westermanni (assembly GCA_949987695.1). Taxonomy (NCBI): domain Eukaryota; kingdom Metazoa; phylum Arthropoda; class Insecta; order Diptera; family Tephritidae; genus Merzomyia; species Merzomyia westermanni. The sequence goes on from OX465289.1 coordinate 79,786,744, forward strand.
ACTGCTAATACTATTATCAGTGTCAGGGCTGTGCCGGATATGCCAAGGCTTGTTACTGAGGATATTAGCCTCTTAGATTTTAAGGTTTCTATGTACTTTATATTTTCCAGATGAAGTTCCTTCATCATTTCCAGACTTAGTATTTCCTCTTCAACTGATTGTGTGGTGTTTACATCATTTCCAATTGGATTTTAGAAAAGGTGAAGTGGAAGCCCATGCGTTGAAGTCGCCAGCTATAATAAACCGCTGCCTAGAGGTCGCATCTGTGGATATCTTCTCGACAGTTTCTTCGAAGAGTTCCAATGGAGTGCTAGGTGGTATGTAGCAACTATATACGAAAGTATCGCCTATCTTACCGCACACGAAGCCTCTTTCTTCAAGTATGGGCTCTACGTAAAGTGGGTTCTGTCCGCAAGCCCATATAGCGGCCTTTCCGTCCGAGTCGGGTAGCCAATTTACCGACCTTTCCCTGTATGGCTCGCTTAGCAGAGCTACATCAGCTTTCAGCTCGAGTGCTGTTTGCGCTAGTAGGTCTTGCGCGGCTTCACAGTGGTTGAGATTAAGTTGGACCAATCTCATGACGGCCTTAGTTTCCGGACCGCCTCTCTATATACCGGCCATTTGTTTCCCCCGGTGGGGTGATCAGTGCGATTGGATTCTCTTCTAGTGCACAAAAGGCACTTTGGTGAATTTGTACACATCTTAGCGACATGTCCATTGCCTCCGCATTTAAAGCACGCGTCTTTTAAATCGATTTCGCTGGGGCACTTCCTCGATATATGCCCGAAATCCAAGCATTTAAAGCATCGTTTTGGCTGGGCTTTAGCACGAACGCGGCATATAACCCACCCTATTCGGACTTTACCGCTGGATAGCAGCTTCCTGGCAGCTTCCGTGGGAACGGAATTGTGTTCCGCCGTATGCTTTCCGAATGGATCGGATACAAGGCGGACTTACTTCGTAGTCCGGGAACTGGGAGTTCAGTTCTTGGCAGATTTCCGTTGCAGTGGTCACCTCATTCAAGTCGCAGATTTCACAAATGGTTTCTTCGGTGAGGGACTTTACTTCTGCTTTACCTGATAACGCCAGTTCCACGGCTGTTTGCAGCTTGGCGGTGTTTACGTCCGAATGCTTGGTGAGCTGAAACAACAAGTCACCTTTTGCAGTCTTACGGATCTTACGAACCATAGTGCTCATTTCTTTTAGAGCCTCCTCGCCTTTCACTGTTTTCAGGATATCGGCATACGAGCACTTATAATAATGGCGTCCGGTCGATCTGCCTTCCTTCTTGGCCGCTTCTGCTTTTGAACCGTCTTCCATGTCCCTCCTTGGTCTACTGATTCGCTTCCCTTGGAAGCAATTCTCACTGCTGAGTGGGATGCCTTATCCGTTGATTTATGAGCATCCTTCTTTTTTTTTGCGTCTTTTTGTGGGGAAGGCTTACTACCGGACTCGCGTTCCCGGACGCGTTTAGCGCGCTGTGCTTGTGGCGGTTTGCTCAGTGACGGAGACGTCTGAGACTGCTTTGTAGCCACGGCACATTTTTTGCCCATGGCTTCTGCGGCTTCTTTGTACGAGACTGAGATCGCCTTCACTATCTCTTTAAGGTTTTGGGTTATGGAACGTTTCCCACTTCCCATAAACTCCGTTAACTCGCTGATTAGCTTTCCCAGTGAGCAGAAAGCGTGGTCCTCATCCTCCTTACCGTCGGGGCCAGTCGTCGCATCTGTCCAGTTGAACCCGGGTAAGGCAACAGCTGGAGGGGCTGATCTCGGGGGAGACTGTGTTAGTCTCGACCGCCTCCCGAAGGGATCTACGCCGTGCCCTCCATCCAAATCGATAAGATTAGCTGGTTTCTCCATTTTGGTGCCAGCTGGGGCATCCGCAGTCCTGTTTGCGGATCCGCCAACCTCACCCTTCCTATGCTCAGACACCTTTCCTTATATGTTTATTTTTATTTTACTTTGACTATTTTGGTGTTTATTTTGTGTCTATTTTATTTAATTTTTTTTAATTTTATTTTGTTTATTTTATTCTGTTTATTTTATTTAGTTATATTTAATTTTCTTATTCTTATATATTTTTCTTATTTTATTTTATCTTATTTTATTGTATTTATTTGTTTAGTTTATTATATTATATTTTATGTAGTTTTATGTATTATTATTATTATTATTATTATTATAATTTCCTCTTATTATGTTTTTATAAATTTTTTATCTCGTTTTATTAGTTTTTTTTTTTTTATTTATTTAGATATTTTATTATTTTTTTGTTTTCTAAATTATTTATTTGGTTTTATTTATTTTGCTGTTAATGTTTTGTTTAATTTTATTACCACTTTTTACAACCCTCCCTATTGTCGTCAAACCAGTGGTGGTTTGGGACTTTGCTAATTGGCAGCACTAGCAAATGTCAGTTGTGCAGCCGATCTGTTCCCAATTTTTGGGCGACAAGATCAGCTGTATTTGACACTGGTTGAATTTGGTTGCTGTTTTGCTGTCTCGTTCGCGTAATTTCGCGTAATTTTCCAATAAGCAAAACCCACCCGGCGGCCGCGGGGGTGTGAAGGTAGTGTTGCCGGCCTACCACACCGAAGGTCCATGGTTCGAGCCCTGGTACAGGTAACATCAAAAGTGATTTGAAAAAAGTTTTTCAAAACGGGGTCGCCCCTCGGCAGTGGTTTGGCAAACTCTCCGAGTGTATTTCTGCCATGACAGGCTTCTCAGCAAAAAATTCGTCTCCTTTGTAGATGCCGTTCGGAGTCGGCAAAAAACTGTAGGTCCCACCAAGTTGTAGGGAAAATTCAAATCGGCACACCACAAATTGGAAGAGAAGCTTGGCGCAAAAATCTCTTAGGAGGTTTATGATGATATACCTGTTGTATATCGCGCCATAGAGATAGAGAGAAAACCCACAAATTAAATTAATATTGGAAAATGGTGCAAAAATAAAGTGAAAACAATTGAAAAAAAGGCAATTGCAGGCCACGCAAGTGCACTCCCGCGTTAAGAACACTTACCAGGCAAGTTAAATGGTTAAACCATAAATTTCTACCTTTGTGGTTTGTTGTTCTACACTTTTTTTTTTTTTAAGAATTTGTTTAGAGCCCGCTTTCACTTAACTTCACTCTTCGTCAAGAGTCTTGTAGCTGTGGTCACGTTCATTTGCCAGGGCCGCTGCCTCTGCGGGGAAATACGGACGTATCTCTTTAATTCTACCTGACGGAATATATTGATTGGAGGCTGAGGCTATGACCATGCGAAACGCTTTTTCCCCTTCTCGTACATCAGACGGGATGGGAAGAGCAGCGAAGGTGCTCTCAGTGAAATTAAGAAAACCAACCCAATCAGCCTTACTGAAGTTAGTGAAGGTGCGCTTCTCAGAAGTAACGAATCATTGGGGCGATCGATTGAGAGGACTATCGGCAAATGGTCAGATGCAAGAGTAAGCATTGGTCGCCATTCAACGCAGTTTATGAGACCTGCGCTGACAATTGTGAGGTCTGGCGAACTGGAACAATTTACCGCAACTCTCGTGGGGGCGTCCCCGTTCACAGTGCAAAACGTCGAATCGTCTATTTGTTCAGCCAATTCCTGTCCCCTACCATCGACCTGTAGGCTTGAGTGCCACATATCGTGGTGTGCGTTGAAGCCTCCGAGGATTACACGATTATCCCCTCTAAGTAACGTACTGATGTCAGGGTGGTAATCTCTCGGACAGCAGGTGGGAGGAGGTATATAAATGTTAATGATTTCAAGGTCGACGTCGCCTGTCCGGACAACCATTCCTTGACGTTCCAGGAGGTTGTCCCTCGGGTCGACGTCAGGCTCAAATGGACGATATTGCACAGATTGGTGAGTGATGAACGCGAGTCCGCCCCCAAGTCCTCTCTCTCGGTCACGTCGGTGGATGTTGTAGCCGTCACAAGTCCGAAGATTTGATCGGGCGTTTAACTTCGTCTCCTGAATGGCAGCGATCTTGATATTATGTCGCTTCATGAAGTTCACTAACTTTCCCGGTTAGGCCGTTGCAGTTTAGCTGTAGGACGCGAAAGTGAAGGGGGACAAATATTCACGCTGGGAGTCAGGGACTGGTGCGTATGCCTTGGTGGAAGCAGGTTGGGTCGCACACTGCGTCGCACTCTAGAAGACGAGGGATCCGAAGCACCAGAAGGTGGCGAATCGGTCGACGTTGTAGGTTGCGTAGCTCGGCAACATGGTGCAACGTACGGATCAGTCCATAGGTTCCTGTTTCCAAGTTGAGAACATATAAGCAGGTGACACAGGCCAAGGCAAGAATTGCATTTGACTGATGTCGCAGGTGTATATAGTCTCAACCGACAAACAGAGCACATGGTGTAAGGAACCAGGAGCTGGTGGGTTTGTCTTACATTTGTGCTAGTGCTGGAAGAAGAAGGGGAAGTTGAAAGTGTAAGGGGGGGGCTGTCGCTCGGCATTGCTCACATCTGAAACAGAGGTGCTACGTAGAAAGTAGCTGTGAGCGGCTGTGTGAGGTGTTGGCGCCTGTGGGCGTGAGCGGAAGCGGGTGTTACACACTATTTGCTGGGCGTTATTAGTGCTATTAGTCGTGGAGACTATTTCAGAAGCTTGTGACGGTGCGATACTGGATCGTCGTTGGCCACGGGACGTCCTAGGGCGTGAACAGCAAGGGGCCACGAAAGTTTTGTAGAAACTAGGGGGCCTGTGTGTGGAGGGATTTAGCCCGGAGCACCTGGTTTTGTGCAACCATCCTTTGCAATAATTTCATTGGACGGAGTGTGAACGCTTAACGTAAATCTTCTTCCAGCAGACGCAGCAGATCCATTCTCCTGGACCCGGTTTGGATTCGACTCCGGCCCGGAGCAGGAGAGTTTTGAGCAGCCGTGCTGCAAGGAGCTGCTCGGAGGATGACAATATTAGTGGAAAAGGTGACAGGTTAGACAGGGTAGTGTCAAAATAACAGCCCTTGGTCGGATGTAAAAATCCGAGTCATTCCGGTACGTAGAACCGGCTGTTGTGGGTATTGGTCAACACTAGGTAGTTGTAAAATTTTTAGCGTTAACTCCTCCGCCCTTAAAACGGGCGTCCTCGGACGTTTCGACAAAATGTTTATGTGTTACTTGATCTACTTTAGGGGATGGTTGTGGATAAGATGGTTCGATAACCGTTATGTGCATGTTATCTTTCTGGGTTACGTATTTGCCTTAAAATTTTGGTAACACCATTGTCTTGACTGCTAATACTATTATCAGTGTCAGGGCTGTGCCGGATATGCCAAGGCTTGTTACTGAGGATATTAGCCTCTTAGATTTTAAGGTTTCTATGTACTTTATATTTTCCAGATGAAGTTCCTTCATCATTTCCAGACTTAGTATTTCCTCTTCAACTGATTGTGTGGTGTTTACATCATTTCCAATTGGATTTTAGAAAAGGTGAAGTGAATTTTAGAAAGCGCCAATTGGAATTTGGAAATCGTCAGTTGAATTTAAGAATAGTCAATTGTATATTGGAAAGCGTCATTTGCATTTTGGAAAACGTAAAATAAATTCAAATTACGCTTTCTAAAATCCAACTTACGTTTTCTTAAATCCAATTTTCTGTATCCCACACGTTCCAATGGGCGTAATTAGAACACAGAAAGAGTCAATTGTATTTTAGAAATTATAAATTGAATATTGTTTAAGTTTTCCAAAATCCAATAGATTTTTTCTAAAATCCTATTGATGCTTTCTAACATCCAATTGACGGTTTCTAAAATCCAACTGACAATTCTTAAATCCAATTGCCGCTTTCTGAAATCCAGTTGACTATTCTAAAATCCAATATACGCTTTCTGAATCCACTTCTACCTTTCTAAAATCCAACTGGAAATGGTGTAGTTTTCAATTCATATTTCAACCTTCTCCGTTGGCTTGGGGTCAGTATGGGGGTGTTGTGATTAACTTACTGTTATTTTCTGTACAAAAAACTTGTCAATCAGGACCTTCGCTCTAAGTCACCTTTTCTAGTAACCTTTGATGTAGTGATTCAGGAATGATAATGCATATTCTATGCCTAATACCGAAAGTTCCAGCCGGAATGGATAATATATGTTGGATATTCCAGAGCTCCCATCAGATACGTGATTTTCTCCCTTACTTTTTTTTCGATAGTTGTTACTGTAAGAGTTGTTTGGACGAAGCTACACGCGATTCGAAAAATATTGCTCTCGTAGTTGCTATCAAATTCGTTAACACCAGAAGGGTTTACCAACCTCGATAAGGTGTCACCTATATTTTCTCTCCTAGCGCGATAAACTACTTAAAATTTAAAAGCTTTTAGTCTCAGGAGCCATCAGATGGTTTTGATGTTTTTTAGAAACCGCTTCTAGAGGCTTGTGGTTTGTGACCAACTCAAAATCTAACCCTGGCAAATAATAAAATATTTCTGCTGCCCACACTAGATCCAAACTTTCTTTTTCTGTTTGCGAATATCTTTTATCACCGTCCTATGAACTCATGCTGGCGAACACTACCACGACTTAGCTCGTCGGATGGGGATGGGTTGTTCGGATCATCATGGCACCACAGCACAACGCGTTAACAAAAAAACATATACTCGTACCCCTCTGTGAGATCACCGCGGGAATCCCTTCTCTCTGTATCCTCTTGCACAGCTTTCGTCCCCTGATCCAATCCCCACCACTTAAACCCCCTTCCCACATTTATTATTTCGCGCTCGCGCTCGGGGTCGGCCTTTCTGCACTCCCTCCCAATTTTTGTTGACTATGGCCTCACTTGTCAGCCCCTAATCTAATAAGACACCCCAAATCCCCCATTCCTCTTTTAACCTGCTCGGCTACGCTACTGCATTGCTGCTTCTTCGATCATACATCCACCACACACAACTTTTGTTCAAATTAGCAATCCATTTATTGCTTCATCAATTCACAATTTCTCACTTAAATCTATTTGTTTACATATAAAATAATGTCTTTTGTTCGTCCTAGTTCCGGATCTGCTGCAGCGTGCAAAATATTACTTTTGTTGGTCCTAGTTCCGGATCTGCTGCTTTTGTTATTTCAATAATAAGAACGATCCAAATTTATATTTAAATACTTTATTGATTATTTTCTGGAGGCCTTGCGTGCGCTCCGATGGTTGGATTACGAATCTGCTCTCCTATTGTTAGTCCTATAAGTAACTTAATTACAGTCCACCTAATGTACCACATCGATACTATTGTTGCTGTTGTTGTTGCGTTAGTCATTGTTATTTCTGTTGCGGAATAGTTATTTGTTATTTTAAAGCTGCCGCTCAGCTTGCGGTACAAAATCAGTGTTTATTAATAGAAGCTTATTTCAAGGGCAATGTCAGCTTTGGGATTCGAAGTGATTGCAAGTGTTCATTTTACAATACTTTGTTGACCACATATCGATCAAGACAAATACCATAATGTAAACATTTGAGAAAAGCGATTGAAAATATTAATTGCCCTCGACATTGCCAGCATTTGCAGATGCTATTTACTTAAAAGTTTTTTGTTGCCATTATCTCGGGTTAACTCCTCCCTTCCTTAATGAGGTTGGTCCCCGATCCTGACTTTAATTTTCTCCACTACACCATTAACTGCTTTTTCTAGTGAACGCTTCTTGTGTTTATTGAAAATAAATCGCATCACAATAAGTACTATGATAGTTGTTAGCACAACAATGAAAATTATTTTATATAAACTTCTTTTTGTAGTGTTTTAATTTGGTTGATATTTTCCACATTCATATTATGAAGATAATTCAGACTAAAGGTTTCTCGATGTCCTATTAAATTTATCTCTTGGGTCATGGGTGTTTCTGGAGAACGTTTTAGAGCAGTTTTCTTATTTCAAAATGAAAGTTATTAAATAACTACCTTTAACCAATTTTCGGTCACCATTTTCGCCCTTTATTTCGACTGTATCATTGTTGACTATAATGATTCCGTCATCGATTTCGTTTATGCCTCTGTTATGATTTGGTATGGTTGAGCAATTAGCCCTTAAACCCGAAATCAACTTTTGTCCGCAGGTAGTTATGTTCAATATCTTGCAAAATTTAGCAAATGTAGATTTCTCACATTGCACAGCATGGACCTTTTCCCGCACTCCGCTACGATGTTCAGATCTTCGAAATTTAATACACGTTCTAGATGTGGTACAGCGAATAAGGTCAGCTTCTTACATATAATGTTAGCTATTGAATATTTTATAATAAAATATAAACTATTAATATTTTGAAAAACCCTTAATTTTGACATCCCTAGAACGTCCATTGTAGTCACATTGGTTCATTGTTCATTTATTATTTTAGTTACATCAGCGTTATCTAATATTACTGGACTAACCAAATTAAGTTTAGCCAAAGTTAAAGAAGTTATGCATTTTGTAATTCTATAATTATTATTCTGTTTCTGGCCAAGATTATTTAAAATGCATTTTCTGTGGCTTCTAATGATTTATATTGAGAAGAAATGATTTTGTTTGTTTGAGTTATTTCCAAAATTTGTTGTTGAATATTGTTATTTATCCCATACTGTCTGTTATTTGAGTCAACGAGTACGACCTGTCTTATCTGTAGTCTCTGGGGTACCTGCTACTACTCTTAATGCGGTACTCAAAAAATGTAAACTTCGTGCATGTCGATGGTGGAGGTCAACAGTTCGTAGTAGTGTTGCAATGTGCGTTACGTCTGCATCTAAAAGTCTTCTCATTTGTGAACCAAATCTTTTAGAAAGTTCTTTAGTCTCGTCATTCATGATGGAGTAAAGGCTCAGGTTAGTAAAGTGTGTCAAGTAACCGTAATGTTCCCATATTATTGTCTCTCCCTCTAAAATTGGTATGTAATTAGAGTTAGTGTAGTCTATCAGCCTCTCTGCTAGGGCCGTCGTTGTTAGAAATGCCAATATTGTTAACCTGCAAAGAGAGAGGGCGTTGAGTAGCCTGACTACTCTCTTGTTCCTTAAAAATATAAAACTGAAGGGGGGGGTTATTTGGACAAGCATCAAGGTGGCTTAAAGTTGTCCTTGTGGACCCTCCTCCTCTCTATAAGAACGGTGGTGCTTAGATCTTTTTCGACCTTTTTTTCCACATATAATTCAGAAAGTTTATTTCCCAATCGTCTATTAACCTTTACTAAGACCGTGTCACCAACATTAAATGATTTACATTGGCGATTTCTATTGTGATATTCGAGATTGGAAGCTTGAGTTTTCTCGATACTATTTCGGACTGATTCTGTGACTTCACCTGATTGGTTATAAATAATATCTATTTGTTTTTTATTTGTCACTGGAGGAATGGACTTGTTGTATTCTATAGTAGCAAGCAGAATTAGATCAACAGTCTCACTTAGACTTTTATCCAACTTCAAGCACCTTGCTATTTCGGCTAGTGTGCTATGAAAGCGTTCAACCTGACTATATATTGTCTATGCTGTACCCAGTGAACCCAAGTATATATTGTAAAAATTTCAGAAAGATCGGTTGAGTTCTTTGGCGCCTATAAAAGACACCCTTTTTATACCTAGTAGTGCTTCGCACACAAGGTATATTAACTTTAGTCGCGTAACGGCAGTGCGTAACGGCATTAACGGATCGAGATAGATATTGACTTATATATATCAAAATGTTCAGGACAAAAAGAGAAATTGATTAAGCCATGTCCGTCCGTCCGTCCGTCTGTGAACACGATAACTTGAGTAAATTTTGAGATATCTTAATGAAATTTGGTATGCGGGTTCCTTGGCACTCATCTCCGAGCGCTATTTAAAATGGTCTAAATCAGATGATAGCCACACCCACTTTTTATGTATAGAATATTTTCGAAAACACAAAAAAGTGATTACTCAGAACATAATACAGTACAGGATAAAATTTGGTGAGTACATTGAGATTGAGGCATAAAATTAAATTTTCAAGAAGTTTTTGAAAATGGGAGTGGCACCGCCCACTTTTGATTAAGTCAAATTTAGAATTAATATTAATTATAAATCAAAAACTATCGAAACGAAATTCAGCACGCAGGTTTCCAGGTATGCAAGGAATGTTCCAGGAAAAAATAGGCGGGATCGGTTAAGGTCTGCGCCCTGTTTTATATGAAAGATTTTGCTTACATTACTTTAAAGTTTCCGTAAACAAAGAAATCCAAAAACTTAAAATCTTCAAAAATGGGCGTGTCCCCACCCCGTTTATAGTGGACTATTCCACATAGCTCCTCCAAAAATGGATTTGTCGAAACGAAATTTGGTTATAATGTTCCATATATAAAGATAACTGTTTACTGTAAAAATGGGCGAAATCGGATATTGTCCACCCCGAGTTTTTTAACATAGTTCTGAATTTTTTTTTGTAAAATTTAAAAAGCGATATTTCTACAACCAAGCAAGTTATATCAATCAGATTTTGCACACATAATAAGCTTTTTAAGAAAAACTCGGCCGCATAAAATGTCAATTTTGAAGAAGTAGGCGTGGCGCAACGCACTTTTCAGCATAAAATTTCTGCTATTTTCATTGATATTTCTATGAAAATTGGTCAGTTGCTTCTCAGTAGTATGTGTTATACTCCTGCCAAAAATCTGCCAAATCGGGAAACACACAGGCAAAATATTCGGGCACGTAGTTAATAGCCCACTGCAATAGCGAAGTTATATATCTTTCTTGATTTTCATACCTTTCATAAACATTAAATGCATGTAAGTATGAGAACAAGAGGAGAAAAGTTCACTAAAATGATCAACACGATGAGCCGAGTCGATTTAACCATGCCCGTCTCTCCGTCCGTCTGTCTGTCTGTCCGTCTGTCTATTTGAACGCAAACTAGTCTCTCAGTTTTACAAAATAATGCTGAAATTCGTTGTTTGCTTCCGCCATTTTATAATATACTAGCAAACCCGGTAGACGTTGTGTTGACGTTTTGATACATAGAACACATCTACATATAAAATGTCATTAACTTGAACCAAATAAACTCCTAGCTATACGGAACTGCAGCTTTATATAACCTGGGGCTTTTATACAGACTGTGTCGTGCCCAGCGAACTTCTGAATCTATCGTGAAAGTTCAAGAGCAAAACAAAACACAAAGTATGTGGGCGTGACATCGCCCGTTTTTGAAAAATTATGTAGATATTGACTAAGTGACATATATCCAAATTTCGTTAATTTAGACAAAAAAGTTCGGAGTTATGACGATTTGAAATTTTATATAGCCTGGGTTCGTGGCTCGTGGCCGCCTACTTTTCCAAAACTATATATTGTCTATGCTGTACCCAGTGAACCCAAGTATATATTGTGAAAATTTCATAAAGATCGGTTGAGTTCTTTGGCGCCTATAAAAGACACATATTTTTTATATCTATTTTTGTTACGCACAGAAGGTATGTTACTTCATTCGGCATAAACGAATCGAGATATATATCCATGTATATCAAAACTTTCAGGATGAAAAGTAAAATATCCGGGCAAGTAGTTAATACCCCACTGCAAAAGCGAAGTTGTATACCTTTTTTGATATTCATACCTTTCATGAACATGAAATGTTTGTACGTATACTGAAATGATCAGGGGGATGAGCTGAGTCGATGTAGCCATGTCCGTCTCTCGATACGTCTATCTGTCTGTCCGCCTGTCTATTTGAACGCAAATACAAACTGAAAGTATTAAAATAGACCTGCGTAAATTGGGATGACATAATAGATCACTACTAGGTATATAATGTTCGGTTCCACCCGAACTTAGACTTCCTTACTTGTTTATATCTATTTTTGTTACGCACACAAGGTATATTACTTCATTCGGCGTAAACGAATCGAGATATATCTTATAACTTTAAACGAGTTATTCTTGTATATTTGTATATTTGTACATATATTGGTATATCCACTACTATCTCAGGAACGACTTAACCGATTTGGATGAAATTTGGTATATGGGTAGTAATCCTTTGTTCTAAGATTTTCTACTTTGGTGTTGCCACGTGGGGTGGTTCATAGGGTTGCCACCTATATCAAATTTTTTTTAAATATTAAGCAATATATGGGAATATGGGTATCAAATGAAAGCTATTTTAGGCCGTATACCAATCAAAGTATTTTCGAGCAGGGTTGCCACCTAGGGTTGCCACCTGACCGCATTTTATTTATTCCTTCAGATATCGACCACTACTCGGGAACAGCTAAACCGATTACGATGAAATTTGGTAGATGGATAGTATGCTTCCTTCTAAGATTTTCTGCTTGGATATTGCCACTAAAGGAAGCTTAGAGGGTTGCCACCTTTCCGATTTTTTTTTTAAATATTAAGAAATATATGGAATATGGGTATCAAACGGAAAGTATTTGAGGCCGTATACCAACCAGAATATTTTTAAGTAGGATTGCCACCTAGGGTTGCCACGGAGCAAGGCTCGGTCACCCAGGTATCTTATATATAAATAGACAAGATGAATGCAATGTAGAACCGTTTTCTGATAAATTATAATTCTAAGGTATACAAATTATATATGTATAGGTAGGAAATTTTGAGGTGTACTTTTATCCGTAAATAAAAAAAATTTTAAAAATCATTTTAATATAAAAAATTTTACATAAAAGTTACACCACTACACATTTACTTATTCACACTATAGACATATATATATGTTGTAATATGTTGTTTCCCAATTGAAGTACGCCGATGGTTAGCGTATAGTCAATAAAAAATCTTTATTGAAAAGCTTTCTCTTTTATACAATTTCTAACTTTACATACGTATACATAATTACACTAATACTTACAAACTAAAAGTATTTACATTGTATGCAACGTCAGCAATAAGTTGGTAGTTCACTGATCGATACTTGTGTTGGTCAATGTGACGGGTTGAGTAATTGGGTGACAAATGTAAGCAGATACGCGGCGTGTATATATGTCAAGATTTTAATGGCTTTTCGTATGTCGTTGCAATTTATTGCATAACGGTAACTTGATATCGAAAGTGAAAAGTTTGTTTATGAGGTTTTTTATCTGTTTACATTTGTTTCCCATGTGTCTTTATTGTGCAGACTTCTCTTCTTTTTTTTGAACATAACAAATTGTTTTGGTTTTCTTTGGCTCGTGTGCCTGTTTATTATTATGAGTAAAGCGGAGTGCTTATTTTTCTTTTTGTTATTACTAAATAATTATGAATAAAGTGCAGTGCTTATTTTTATTTTTATTACTAAAGGTTATCTACTGTTTTAAGTATATTCTTACGAATTATAATTTCTTTATTTGTTTTGCTATTTCCTATGCTATGTGGTATTAAAGTAAAATTATTATTCTTATCAATACTTTTAACTTTATAGTGTCCGTTATATCTATTTTCTAACTTATGGGAGGCCTCTTCTCTAACTAACACTAAATCTCCTATGTTTATTTTCTTACTATAGCTAGTTTTATCATAATTTGTTTTTCTTTAGCTTCTTGGACTAATTTCCTAGCTCTTTGCTGTGCTACTTGAAGTCTATATTTTACTTCTTTGTCGTAAAAGTCGTGATTGTACAATGGTTTGATTTTATTTTTTTTAAAAATTCGTAATTCGGTGGATTTTTTGCAAATATTAGTTCAAAGGGACAATACTTATGTGTGGTTGATGGCGTCGTATTGTAACAATACGCGAAATACCTGAGGTATTCATCCCAATCATCTTTGTCACTGGATATGTATGAACGTATATATTCATTGAATGTCCTGTGACTGCGTTCTACAGTACCCAAAGTTTGATGATACGGTGTTGAAGTTTTATGTTAAATTTTTAACAGTTTACACAATTCTTTGAATAAGTTATTTTTGTATTCTGTGCCCATGTCCGTCATGATTGTTTTCATGTGTCCATAAACTAAAATGAAATGCTCGAACACGGCTTTAGCGACTGTTGTTGCGTGTTTGCTTGGGACTGGGATCGCTACCAAGTATTTGGTTAGATCGCATATAATGGTAACTGCATATTCGTTTCCATTTATTGACTTCGGTAATGGTCCGACTGTATCGATTTGTACAATATCGAATGCCTTCGGAGGTGTCTTCGTTATTGTCATTGGCTCTTTTATATGCCTATTTGTTTTATATTTCTTACAGTGTATTTACGCGACATCGGTAGCCACACGTCCCAATCCCAAAACCATAATATTCATTATACCCATATTGCATGAATTGTACATAGAATAATACTCGTCATATAAATATTTGCCATGAATTGTATATAATCTCATTATAACGCATGGATTACATTATATTTTATTATTATTACATTATATTTACTCATCACAACTTATGAACTCACCTTTGGATTTAAGTGTTAAAATTGGAACGTTTTGGGACGTGTGGCAACCACGCGTAAGTCACCCCACACCAATTCGCCGCACACCTGATAGCCTGCTGGCTTTTTGCATATCATATCTTTATTATTATTATTGGTGTGTAAAAATTTTCACCGGCAAAATAAAAAATTATAAATCTCATTGAATAAATAAGTCTAAAACCATTTAAACCCAATTAAATCGGCGTCAGAAGAAAAATTCGTATATATTACAACGTCCAAAGGAATATCTGGAAACAGTGTGTTCTCAGGAACTAAACATTTCATGAAATATAACCTCGTTTAAAACACAGACATCGTAAAGAAAAATAGTAAGTGTTTCATAAATTCAACAAACATTTGCCCAAAAAAAGAGAATAACAGAGGAGAAACGCAATTGGCAAAAAAAGGGGAATTGTACCAACATTAAGAAAACAAAAGCCTTGACAGGTAACCAGCGAGCAGAAAAAGCTGGAGGACAGCTTCATTTCCTGACCGTGAGTATTGCATGAAATTAACTAATGGTCCTTCTTCGCCATTGAAGAAACCAGCCCCTGCCCATACATTATTATAATACATAATAATTTCAATTTGTTGGCTCCCGCCAAAAACAACTTTTTCCCGCAAATTAAAAAGGAAAAAAAATATAAATATGCATGGTTTAGTAATACTAAGTTTATGTTGAGAAAAGCTGATAATGCTGCAGTTGTTGTTGTACGATCATTTGATGATTTGTCTGGTATTCCGGACTAACTTTATATTTTTATCGTTTTTATTATTTTGTTTTGAATTCTTAACTTATAATGGATTTCAATGATCTCTACATCGGCAACCCTATCATTAATAGCCATTTAAATAATGTTAACCAGCTTATTTATATTGAAAATTGTATTTATATATTGCATCAAAACATACGTAGTCTGCGGCAAAACTTCGATTCCCTACTGTGTAATGCAGAAACGTTTCCAGTCTACCCAGACATAATATTTGTGTCGGAGATATGGATATATTCTCATGAGACTAGCTTTTATGATATTCCTAACTATAACTTTTTTGCAAATAATAATGACGAATATTCTGCTGGAGGTGTAGGAGTTTTTGTGCGTAACACTTTCGATTGTACTATTGCTAAATACAACTTGCAAAGTGCTGATATCTTAAAAGTTTTGCTAAAAAATGGTGATAAAAATTTAGCCTTAATATGTGTATATAGGTTTCATTCTGAAACTGGTCAGGCCTTTCTGGAAGAGTTCTCTGATTTTTTGAATAGTTTAAAAGAGAGGGATGCAGTCATATTAGGTGATTTGAACATAGATATAATGCAGTTGAATGCGGTATCTGAAAGCTACATAGCACTATTGGCCAGTCACGGTTTTACTTCGTACTTAAACGAGCCGACAAGGATCTGTTCTGGCACATGTCTGGATCATATTTTTTGCCGTCTTAGCAGCTTGTGTGCGTGCACTGGCATTAATTTAGAACTAGGTATTACAGATCACAGTATGACTGGTGTGAAACTTGAGTTTCACATGAAAAAGAAAGTTTTAACGAGCAATAGAAAAGTGAGTATGATAAACTATTCCATGCTTAATGAAAAGTTGTATTATGAGGATTGGGTTGTTGTCTATTCTGAGAAGGATATTTCAAAAGCATACTCTCTGTTTCTGAATATATTGCATGGTCACATAGAATTCTCTAGTTGCACTTGTGTGCAATTATTATACCCGTGTTTAAAAAGGGTAACAGGAAAGATAAAAATAACTATAGGCCTATTTCACTTCTATCCTCTATATCTAAGGTCTTTGAAAAAGCTCTTAAAAATCGAATTATGCAGTTTCTGGAGAGCAGAAGCTTTTTTAGTCCAAAACAGTTTGGTTTTAGAGCAAACCGCTCTACGGAAGATGCTCTCCTAGAATTCTGCTCTTTTATTTATCAAGAGTTGGACAATAAAAAAAATTGCGCTGGTCTTTTCGTAGACATAACCAAAGCTTTTGACACGGTAGATCATGCTATTTTACTAAACAAATTATATAATGCCGGTTTTCGAGGATTTATACATACGTGGTTTCAATCATACCTTTCTGGAAGGGTACAATGTGTCAGAGTTGGCGGAAAGCTGGGAAAAACTAATCCAATAAAAATAGGGGTTCCGCAAGGCTCCGTGCTCGGTCCCATCTTATTTTTGATTTACGTCAATTCAATTTTTGATATGCCCTTCTTGGGGAAGGTCACTGCATTCGCCGATGATCTTGCGATGGGCTATGGTTCTCCTAACACCCTTGATTTAATAAGTAGTATAAACCATGATATACATCTTCTGAGAACTTGGTTTGCAAAGCATAAGCTCGTTGCTAGCAATAAGACCAAACTCATGAGTTTTAGTCTAAATATAAAAAAACCACCAGATGTAAGTATTATTTTTCATTCTGCGATTTGCGAGCGATTTGCTTTACATGACAATATGTGCCAATATTTTCAATCCGGTTCCTTCGCCTCGCTTGTGGCCTGTAATAAGGACTGCTTCACGATAGACTATGTAGATGAATTTCGGTATCTGGGTGTAACGGTTGATACAAATATGAGCTGGGCTAACCATATATCCCGTCTAAAAAAATATCTTCAATCCTCTTTACGTTGTTTTTATCACCTAAGAACTTCCTGTTCCAACAATATTCTCAAAATAGTTTATTATGCGCTCTTTCACTCTAAATTACAATATGGAATCAGCTGTTGGGGTGGCGCCACCCTTAACAAAATCCAGCCCATACTAGTATTGCAAAAGTATGCTGTTCGAAAAATATCTAATGTTAATCGGCTGCATCCATCGAGAGAGCTTTTTAGAAGTCTAGAGATTCTTCCAGTCAAGGACCTGTATTATTTTAAAGTTTTAAAAATTTTTTTTATTAGATGTGGTTACCTGCAAAGTATGAGGTCGGAAACATATAACCTGAGGACAAACTCACAAACTAGAGTCGTTGTACCGTCGACCAGAACCACACATTCAAGCAAGTTTTTCACAATTGTTTCGCGAAAACTCTTTAATCTACTTCCTGCTGAAATACGTACTTTGCGAAATCTTCGGCAATTTACAGAAAGTGTTAAGTCCTTCCTCTTAGGCCTTGCACTCAATGAAATCGAAGTTTTGCTTCGGCCAGCTACATAAACCGTTTTTAATAACAAATGCTTCATAACTTTTCTGGTAATTGCTTTTCCTTTCATTTACCCATGGGTTTGTTGTAACTTTAGCTAAATATTTTTTATATATTATAATTAAATTAAACAACATTTTATATTTTAATCACTTTATCTAACAGTCCACCCCACTGTATTTTTTATATTTGCTAAAATGGACATTTGCCACTATGCTGAATTGGCATAAAAATGTCCTAACTTTTCCAATATCTACTGTACATAAATTCCATATACATAAGATTAAATTGTTTGATTTTTATACGATATTATTTTAAGATGTACATACATATGTAGATATAAGGAAAATGCCTAATAAATGAATGAATGAATGAATGAATGAATTTAATACTTCGGTATACCCAAATCCCTTAAGGCAAAATTTCGCACACACACAAAAATATATTACACACTAAAATCCCTTGCGCTACAAAATATATATACAACCAAAACACAGTGGGCCTCATCGCCAATTTCACCCAACGAAAAATTTAATTACTTGCTCACGTGTTATAATAAAAATAAAGTCCAAAACTTTAACAAATCAAAGTAGGTTCATATCCAAATCGAGAAGCACTATAAATAGTGTTATAAATCCCATAAAATTAATTAATTAAATTAAGATACTCCAACAATCCACTGCTCCCTGTAATAAATACTTGGCCACATATTAATAAACAGCATACGGTGATATATCCCCTGAACAGTGGTACAGCTCTGCTACATACCCCATCAAATAACTAACTCCCATTAAATTAAATTATAAATAATTCCCAAAATTGCCACCGTAAAATTCAGTAAATCATTTTTCAAAATGACCACCGTTGCCGAAAATAAATTTATTTCCGAAACGGATATTTTTACGGATTACTGCACTCGGTTCCGCTCAACCCCAATTCAAGATAATACCGAGGCAGCCATAAAATGAAAAGACAAAAACATAGATGTTTTTTGGTCAAGAGTACAGAGCGCGTACGACGTGGTAGCAGAGACTGACGACCAGGACCTCCCCAAGGGCTTTAAGTCCGCCGCTTTCGGTAAATACCGAGCCTGCCTAATCGCATATGAGGACACCAAAGCTCGCCAACTCCAACTCAAAGCATTGAGTAACCCCGCGCCTCTTCTGAAAGTCCCCCCATGTGATACAGAAATTTTTTATGAAGGGTATGATCAATGGCCGTCCTTCCGAGACATGTTCACGGCGGTCTGTATCAACCACTCGAAACTCTCCAGTGCCCAGAAACTGTATAACCTCAGACCCAAAATACAATATTTGGATGGATCATAAGCGGCCAAATTCCCGAAAAGGTTGGAGCACATTCCTCACAAGCATGGGAAGTCACAAATATTCAGCTCAATGATCAGCTGAGACAATTCTGGGAAATCGAGGAGATACCCAGAACCCGAGTGGAAACCCCCGAAGATAAAATGTGCGAAGAGCTCTAGCAAATCACAACCACTCGAATGGATGACGGTCGATATATGGTTCGCCTCCTATTTAAATCATCATTCCCGAACGATATCGACCTAGGCCAATCCCGTACTGCAGCCCTAAGACAGTTTCATGGAATGGAACGCAGTCTCTCAAAAAAGGGCGAAAGATATAGCCAACTCCCATCCACGCGCAGCCCCAATATTAAAGTCCGAGACGTATGTTGACGATATTTTATCCCTCAGCCGAGCAATCCCTAAAAGAGACTATTGATGCTCTCAACTCAGCCGGCTTCCCTTTAAAAAAGATCACGGCAAACCATCCGGACATACTCAAACAAATTCCCAAGGCGGACTTACTGGAAACCGACTTCCTCGAGTTCGAGGAAAGTAGTACCGCCAAAACCCTAGGAATTCAATGGAATGCGCTCTCGGACACGTTCTCAAACCCAGCCTCAACAGCAGCCACCAAGCGGCAAATACTCTCCTCAATCGCAAAACTTTTCGAGCCCGCAGGGTGGCTGACGCCAGTCCTGATACAGGCAAAAATCCTGATGCAGGAATTGTGGTTGGACGGGACTGATTGGGATGAACGGGTTAAGCCGATACGTCTCGTAAAATGGACGCAATTCTCAAGAAATCTGCAGTCAATCTCAGATATACAAATACCCCGATGGATTAACTTCGCCCCTGACCATCTGGTCGAGCTCCATGGTTTTTGCGACGCCTCTGAAAAGGCTTATTGCGCAACTCTCTATGTACGAACTACTGTCGGCACTCAAGTTTACTCTCACCTCCTAGTCTCCAAAGGCAAAGTGGCTCCTCTCAAAACTATAAGTCTGCCACGCCTGGAACTATGCGGAGCTCTGTTACTAGCTAAACTAGTCGCAGTAGTGCAACCCCATCTCCGCCTCACTAGAAGAAAGTTGACCATGTGGTCGGATTCCGAAATCGTGTTAGCCTGGCTCGAAAAGCCGTCTCACTCACGGAAGACCTATGTCTCCAATCGAACAGCCCAGATCATAGACCTCGTAGGTAATGTCCCTTGGCGACACGTGCGAAGTAAAGATAACCCCGCAGATCTGGGAACCCGAGGTTGTACGCCAGTCGATCTCTCCAATTCGGCCCTCTGGTGGAATGGTCCAGAGTGGCGTTCCAAGCCCCCGGAAGATTGGCCTCAACCAACAGTTCGCAACGTCAACCCCCCAGAGTCACTTAAAGTAGAAGCCCTACATGCTACGGAAGAGACGGAGGATCTCTTAGATCGGTTCTCTTCCTACCCTCGTGCTTTACGTGTAATGGCTTACGTGCTAAAATTTGTACGTCGGCTAAAAGACGCGGTGAACGGTATTAATCACCGAGCCGACCCCTCTCTAACTCATGCTGATCTCAAAAGATCGAAACATCGTCTAATCATAATGGCCCAAACTCGATACTTCGCTCTTAAAAGATCATGTCTAGAAGACTCAAACCCCGTTGAAAAACGGGGCTCCCTACTCGAAGTAGAGACGTCGTATTCACTTCTCAGCATAACTCAGATAGCTACGAGGAGTTTTGGACGAACGACGTCAAAGTGTACTCACAATTAGAACCGAATAAAACAAACTCGCAAGTACACGCAAACCAAGAAGAACAGCTTATCCAGCAGCCGCAACCAAATGAAGAGAGAAAGGATTCACCCAAGTCCCATATTACGAGAGCGCTGAGACGAGGTAGGGGTCGCCGGAAGAAGATATTAACGAAATCACGTGGCAGACCCCGGCTAGAGCATAACATGGTACCGGTCATTAGAGCACCGTCCAGTGGCGAAAGCTCAGAACACGACGAGAATAGGCAAACCGACGAAAGTCCTTATAGCACAGCATTAATACAAAGTACAGATCCAGAAAACAGCGCTGAAGCCCTCGCAAGCCCCGAAGCAAACGAATGGAAGAAAGCTATGCTAAATGAATATCGAACACTCCTAGCAAATAACACGTGGGAGATAGTGGACCGCCCAGTTGGGAAAAAGGTCGTAGAACCGAAGTGGGCGTTACGCAGTTGATAGTAGGAAAGCTGGACTTGTGGCAAAAGGCTTCACTCAGAGAGCTGGTATTGACTACAGTGAAACCTTCGCTCCAGTGGCCAGGCTTAACACAATTCGATCAGTAATGGCCATATCTGCTGAAATGGGCTTAGAAGTCCATCAACTCGACTTTGTGAGTGCCTACTTAAATGGAACGGTTGAAACCGAAATTTACATGACCCTCCCAGACGACCTACAAAAGGTAGTAAGTAGGTCATACTGAAGGCTCCAAGTATGCCGCAAACAAGGCATGCTTACTAAGAAAAGCAATTTATGGTTTAAAACAGTCAGGCCGACTGTGGTATCAAAAGCTGGACCAGAAACTACAGAGCATGAACATATCGGCAACGAAATGCGATCCATGCCTGTTATTGCCTTCATCGCCATATATGTTGATGACCTGATCGTATCATCGAATAGCAAACAAAAGTTACAACAAATAAAAGGCGAGCTCGCATCCGCCTTTCAAATGAAAGACTTAGGCCCTATAAAATCTTGCCTCAGAATCGAATTCAGCCAATGCCTAGAAACTAATACTATTACAATGTGCGAATCGAAATATGTTGCTCACCTACTTAAAAGGTTCGAAATGAGTGACTGCAAGCCAGTCAGCACACCTGCAACACCTGCAAACTCGGGCATCAATCTGTCTAAAGAAATGTCGCCAAAGACAGAAGAAAACCTCCGTTCCGTAAGTAAGTTGCCATACCAGAGCCTAGTGGGATCACTTATGTACCTCGCCGTGTCAACAAGGCCAGATATTGCCCACATAGTCAGTGTACTGAGTCAATTCAACACCAACTACGGAACAGCACATTGGGTGGCAGCAAAACGTGTATTCCGCTATTTAAAGGGCACACAAAATCTTGGGTTGTCTTACCAATGGAGTTTCCTTAGCAGAATTTGCATACGCCGACTGGGGATCTAATATCGACGACAGACGGTCGTACACTGGCTTCGTTTTTACGTTAGCCAACGCAGCAATAAGCTGGGAATCTAGAAAGCAGCGAACTGTAGCCGTTTCAAGCACCGAAGCTGAGTACATGGCCATATCCGACTCAACGAAAGAAGCCATGCACCTAAAACGTTTACTAAATGAAATATTGGGCAAAGACCAAACAGTAGTTAGCTTCAATGACAACCAAATCGCTGGTAAGTTAAGCAAAAACCCAATTTTCCACAATCGCACAAAGCACGTCGACATCCGTCATCATTTCGTCCGGGAAGCTGTCGAAAGAAAAGACATCACAATAGAATATATGAATACAGATGAAATGCCAGCGGACGCTTTGACAAAAGCCTTGACAGCAAGCAAGCATCTCAATTGCGGTAAAAATCTTGGTATCAAAATAATCATGTAAAGAAAATTTTTGAAATGTTACAATTCACTTATGAATTTTTGCACACATACAAATGTAAGTAGATCTAAGCAACAACTTAAAACATGTTGTATGTACATATGTACGTTTGCACACCTTAATCGTACTTGTGAATGACGTCAGATCTGAGGGAAAGTGTTGAAATTAATAATATAATCCAGATCTGGCATCACCCGTAGTATAGACAAAATTGTCTCCACTCATTACTACATACTTTTTCTCCTTATTCTGTTCCGGTTGAATTATAATAAAGTTAACACTCTGAATTTAGACTCTGCGTTTCACTGCATGGTTTACGTGCAATTTCCTACAAACTTTAGTCCACCTAATGTGCCACATCGATACTATTGTTGCGTTATTTCAGTTGCGGAATAGTTATTTGTTATTTTAATGCTGCCGCTCATCTTGCGGTACAAAATCACTCTATTAACAGAAGCTTATTTCAAGGGCAATGTCAGCTTTGGAATTCGAAGTGATTGCAAGTGTTCATTTTACAATACTTTGTCGAGCACATATCGATCAAGACAAATACCCTAATGTAAACAGTTGAGGAAAGCGATTGAAAATATTAATTGCCAGCATTTGAAGATGCTATTTACTTAAAAGTATTTTGTTGACAATATCTCGGGTTAACTTATATGTGAGACGGAGCTTTTACCTCAAGCCTTTGTACTCATATTACTCAATATCGAATTCTGTTAAAAGTAAAATGAATGAATAGTATGTCATGTGCACATATATTAAATACAAATAGTGGATTTTGTTTTTATCAAAATAATGTGATCATGCGCATAGCTAAATTATAAAAAAATAAAAACGTAAGATTCAACTAAGAAGTACAAATCTTTCGATTGCCTATAAAAATCGTGTCTTGCTTACAAGAGAGTGGTGCTGCCTCAAGGTTTAATCTTACCCCCAATCCAAAATTCCTTTCTACAGATACTATAGAGCCATGCGCTCCATTCTACATGCTACAAAACTAGTGCTGCCACCACTCCTTCGCTGCACTTGGCCCTTTACACTTTTAAGATCGACAAACAACAATATACCCACGATAGTTTACATAGCCATCATAATGTAATGTACAATTTTTGTGTTAAGTATTATAAAAATAGTGGTTCAAATGACGAGCGATCAACGCCGCTTAGCGCGAAAATTAGTTTGCAAGACCGTCACTGTTGGTAATCTCCGGTATGCCATCTGAGCTGCGACTGAGGGTTAGGCTGTGACAAAACCGTGTCCTTGGAACACTTGCACAGGCGTTCATGCATAAACAAAAATTGCCCTTCGAACTCAGACATAGGTTTGGTTTCTTGGAAAGCTCAGTGAAGCAGATATCCAGTTATCTTGTGGGGCGATCGCGGAAGGTAAAAATTAGAGGTCTATCCTATCTCGAAAGTTATATTTGTTTCGGCGTTCCTCAAGGGTCTGTGCTTGGACCATTATTGTTCAGTATGTTTGTCAATGATGTATTTACTGTGTGTCGATATGTGAATAAGCTTGTTTTTTCTGATGATATTCAGCTATACTTGTCCTATCGTATTGGTCTTGCTGAGGATCTATGTTTTATAATTAATAGTGATTTGTCTGCGATGTTCAAGTAGGCTAGTGATAACTGTTTGTGTTTCAATGCTTCAAAGTCGTTCGTCCTACTTATTAGTAACAGTGTGATTAATCTTACCGATATCGAACTGGTTATTCATAACAGTGCCCTGTCGGTTACCGAGAAGATTAAAAATCTTGGATTTGTGATTTATTATAAGTTGAATTGTTCTGACCACATAAAGAAAGTTGTGAGTAATGTATATGCAGTCTTGCGTCGTCTTAGAATTTCTTCGTCATTTACACCGCAAAATACCAGACTCATATTGGCAAAGCAACTAATTTTACCCCTCATCACCTACTCTGAAATTGTATATAGTAATATTGACTCGATATCGTCCCAAAAAAATTAATGTTGTCTTCAACAATGTAACAGGTTATGTATATGGACTAAGGAAGTTATATCACATTTACCTGTGGAGGAATAAAGTTGTAGATGCGATCTCCAAAATATTTATACGAGGAGAAGAACGCACCAAGTCGAGTAGACATCATAATTTTTGTTATTCCTAGGCATACGAATTTGACATCGTCTAGAATGTGTTTCATTAACGCTTTGAGGCTCTGGAACGCGATTCCAATTACAATTAAAAACAAGTAACTACAGGACAGAATATACAAACAAAATAAATAAATTTTTTTTTTGTTGCTTTTCATTTCTTCGCTTTCTTTTTATTTCCGTTACTCTTAAGCTCTTCTACATCTCTTAATAATATTTCTGTTTTTCTCCGCTTTCACTAAATCCTGTATCTGATTACCTTTATTTATTGATAGTTTTAAATTATATGAGGATAGTCTTAAGATATTGTGTTTATATAGCTATTGATGCGCTGTGAAAACACGTAGTCTTATAAGTGTAACACATTGTTTGTTTTAACAAATAAATAAACTTCCTCCAGCGTCTTCCTCCCTGCCTGTGAGCTCGCAACTATTTTGCCCAGAGAATTTTCCCGCGTGTAAATACTTGAGTGGAGAACGAAGACGGCTTCTGGATTTGAATTCTCCGGTGTTGTTCCGACAATCTTAACTCGACTCGCTCATTCGATTTTTCCAACACTCTCGATGGATTAAACTATTGCTTTTCTAATTGGATTATTTTGTTGAGCTTCTAGCTTAGTGTTCTTTCCCAATTGGATTATCGATACCAAAAGGCGGAAATGCCTATCTATTATTTTCATTTCGTATTTTTTTTTCTTTCTTTTCAGGCAATGTTCGGAAAGTAATTTCATAATATAACACAAGGTAGCATTTTTCAAAAGCCTCGATTTCTTTTCATACGACCATACTCTTCTCAGGTGAGCGCCCATGCAGGCAGAATCGGTTTATTTTCATTTATTCAGTTAACATCGATCGTAGCAGAATGTGATTATTTTTGTATCATCGACACTATAGAATTGAATTAGAACAGCCGCTAAGGCTAATGGGCTGGTATCTGCTTCACGAGAGTTCTGTTCTTTGGATCAAAATACGCTAAATTGAGTATCGAGATAAGCAGGGTTGCTTTGATTAGCTTCACTTTATCAGGATCTGTGGTACATCTGTGCTCGGATAATATTCGTATTGAATACCCGTAAAACTTCATTCAAAGCTGCAACGTGTTCTTCCTCAGAGCTTCCGAAGATAATACATCGTCAATATAGTTGAGTAGGTTCTTACAAGATGATAAGAGTTCTTCAAGTATCCGGTGAAAAATCTCAGGCGCCGAACTCATATCAAACATTACCCGCTTGTACCGAAATAGTCCCTTATGTGCAATAAACGTTAGTATTTCCCGGCTGGCCTCGTCAAGCACTATTTGGTGATAGACCTTTTTGAGGTCCAGTCTAGAGAAGAGCTTGTATTTCTTAGTTTTGTCATAAAAGAGTCGAAGGTGGGTAGAGGTTAGTTCTCAAGTCGAATGACTTCATTCGCATGCTTAATGTCGATGCATAGGCTCAGATCGCCATCAGCTTTAAACACTATGATCACAGGTGACATCCAAGAGCGTGGGCCAGTGGCCGCCTCGATTATATCGTGGTATAGTTTTTCAATTTTCTTCATCACGTCTGCCTCTGAAGCAATCGGGATGCTTCGTAGTGGTGGCTGGACTGGGCGGACACTACGATCTATTGTTAATTTAACTTTGATGTTTTTAATTTTTATTTTCAACATTATGCACGTTCAAACCTTATCTTAAGAGTGATTGGCTCCCCTTCTCAATGACATAAAAGTTATCAATCAATTATGTAGTCCAAGTTTTAAAAGGTTATCCGCAGCGCACGCTTTGAATTGGACCGTATATTCCATACCACAGCCTTCGCATTTTTAACTCTGTGCAATAATTTTCACTTATTGATTAAATTAAAGCGGGATCCAGAGTCAATGACCATGTGAATTGTTTGCCCACCCACAGAATACTTAATCATTTATCACTCATACCATTGTAAATTTTAAAATAGGCATCACGTATTCGCGCTCATCATCCATACTTCGCACCCTAGATGTTTTCATGCGCCGCCGTTTCTGAATGGCGAAACCACTACTCTCGCGCTCCTGTTTGATTCTCTTTGCTTTACATCTTACAGCGAAATTTCCCGGTAGCAAGCATTTATTGTTTGCATGTAGTGGAGCTTTTTCACCAGACATACATAGTTGTCGTTTGATTTTTTTATTGATTCGTATACCTGACACAGGCGTTCCTTTAGATCTAAAGGTGCCTAGGAGTCGTTGTGTTAGCGATACGTGCCCTGCCTAGCCGTCACTTTCCTTACCTATCATTATCATTAAGCTCTTCTAACAGAAGTCCCAGAAACCTCGCGGCTTTAATAGGGTTGAACCAGAGTGAAATTGGTGTTAAAATAGTCGAGCAAATAAATATATGGTTAGTGTCATAAGGGACACGCCGCATGCCGGGCAGATGTTTGGCATGACAGGGTTCTGTCTGGATTGGTAAGAGTGTAATCTGTTTCAATATCCAGAACGAAGTTGGGCCAGCATAACTCTTGTCTCCCTAGGCAGTTCGCGTTCTTCTCTGGCAACAGGTGGACCTTGTGCCTGAATGACAGCATTCACTGGGCGAGAACTGACAAAGGAGTTTACCAAGTCTGTATAGATGAGTTCGAGGGCCCGTCGTCGCACCTTTGGATCAAACGACGAGAAAATATGAAGCCGGATCTCATCATAGTGCTTACGGAGATGTCTCCTTATTCTCTGGGAGGTGGATTTTTGTCGAGCAGGCGTCTGTTCGGGTGTTGCGATTTGCAACACTTGAACAGGAATTTTCTGGTTAACATCTCGGTGTTCAGGTGACATAAAGAGGCATCCCGTGGCAGTTCTGAGTGCGGTGTTTTGATAGGCCTGCAACCTCATCCAGTGTGTATCTGCTTGCCCCGGCGACCATATAGGCGTCGCGTAGCTCAGAACCGGCAGACCAATTGCCTCAACGTTGCCAGGAACGTTGTTTTGTCTTTTCTCCAAGTGCTGGCAGAATTTTGTTGTCGCTTTGTACTTTGGTGGCAAGATTTGGGATGTGTGACAGTTGGAAGCTTGGTGCCGTCGACGTAGACGTCTAGTTCTATGTTCACTTGAGTTGTCCACGCCGTAAATAAGGTGGCCAAGGGTTTAGACGGTGATAGTGCCAGATTTCGCACAGCGAAGAAACCGGACAAGGATGGGACGTAAAAGGTCACTATTGAGCACAGATCCTTTACGGAGCGGCTAGTCACCAAAATCGTGCAGTCATCGGCGTAAGAGACGATCGAGAAAACCTCTGGTGTGGAGGAGAGTCTTGACATGTAGTAATTATACAAAAGCGAGAAAGGACACCACCCTGGGGCACACCTTGTTTAATTATGCGTGGTTTTCATCGCTTGCCTCTGAATTCCGCCGATGACTGCCGACCACTCAGATAACACCAGTCAACAAGAGAAATTACTTTGAAGTCTAACTATTTAATTTCGATATACAGGGTGGCGCAAAAGTAATCCTGCTATCAGAAAATGCTATAAATTTTGCGATTGGCCCCTAAAGTCAGTTCTGTTTTGACATTTGTGTAGTAAACACATGCGAAATACACGTTAATAAACAATGTTACGCTACACTGCTCCAGAACGCGGAAGATTGCTGACTATTTATTTCGGTCGGTGAAAAACGGTTACTGCGCAAAAGTAATCCTCCTATCAGAAAATGCTATAAATTTTGCGATTGGCCCCTAAAGTCAGTTCTGTTTTGACATTTGTGTAGTAAACACATGCGAAATACACGTTAATAAACAATGTTACGCTACACTGCTCCAGAACGCGGAATATTGCTGACTATTTATTTGACTAATAATCGGTCGGGGCCAAACGGTTACTGTGAATGGTGAGCGCTACAGAGCAATGATCAACGAGTTCTTTTTGCCGCAACTTGATGAATTGCGATTGGAAAACATGTGGTTCCAACAAGACGGTGCAACAGCACACACTGCACGTGCCACAACCGATATGCTGAACATCGCAAGCTTACTTTTGCGCCACCTTGTATTATGGCCCCCTAAGTACAAAACCATTCAAAATTTTAAATTCTATGGATACGCTTTTTTTTTTTCTTTTTCTAAAATCACGAATTTTCACAGAGGTCTTTCCATTTATTCTATCATATCTTGGAAATTACTTATCTAAATTCGTTGAGAGAAACACCAGGGGATTCACCGCAAAATTTTCTTGAAGTCTTGATAAGAAAATTTTTGGGTGGACCTTATGTAAATACCCTGTTTTACTTTTTATGCCTTTTACATGCTAACCGCTGGGAATTATTCAATGAAACTTGGCATAAATGTTCATGAAGAGGTCCTTTCAATGAATTTATTAATTTTAATAGTTATTTAAATATGTTATTTCCAGAAATTGTTAAAGTTTGTATATGCACTAACAACACAAATCTCTGGCCAATTAATGCATTTCACCCCTTATATTTGCACACATATATAATCTTTAGCCCGTTCGCATTGATTTTAATTAAATTTTATTGATTTGTTTTCTTCATTTTACAAAGTAATTGCATATTTAATATTGTTTACTTTTCACCTACATTCCTTTTGAAGATAGCCGAAAGTGTGAGTCGATGAATATGTACATATGTGAAAACGTGATGCCAGACTTATACATTATAAATAGAACACAAAAGCGAAAAATATCCTGCGAAAGATAGCCTGCGCCGGAAATTACATACATTTTGAAATAGCATCAAAAATAGTTAAAGAGTTTTAATATTTCTTTTTTTTTGGTATTATGGTATTAAAATGTTAAAATTTTCATAGTACTAAAATCGCGCGATTTTTTATCACAAATTTTCGCCTGCGGCGCAAATTGCATCAATTTGTTCTTAACATACAAAATTATGGCAGTTGTTTCCTTTAGAAGACAACTGCTAAGACACGTCCGAAATTAGCGCTTTGACCTCGGTAACAATAATCCGGAAGCGGACTTTCGAGTTTTTGTTTCAGTGAAGAGATATTAGCAATCAAAGTTGAAAATTTTCTGTCATTTTCATGTGGTTGTTGTAATTACAGATCATGATGTACCGAAAAGTGTGTTCTACGCAGAAATACTGTGGACGGCGTAGCCGGTGTTGAACCGGCTAAGGGTTATTTTTTTGAAGCGCAGCCGAAGGCCGCCTACGCAAAAAGGTGTTCTGCACATAAATACCTTGGATCAAGCCCCCTATTTGGGATCAGACCTGGGTAATTTTTGCGTTTTTCGCGAATAACTTTTCACTGAAACAAAATCGAGTTGTTTGATACCTCTCCTGCTATTTTCGGGCTGGTTTAACAGTTGTCTCCTAAAGGAGTTTTAATATTTTAATTTCTTTTGGTATTGTAGTATAAAAATGTTAAAATTTTATGTGGCGCAATTAGCATACAATTTTCAATAACATGAAAATAATTAGAGTTTATTTTTTTGTATTAAATCGCGAGATTTTGATAACAAAAATAAAAAATTGTACGCTGTATAAAATCCCCCACTCTCATGTGAAAAATTATGACCCTTTTTTTATAACCATGTGGCATCATTTCAGCCGTCTAACAATACATCTCTGTTCAACTCTAGTAAAAAGAACATTTTTTAACATTTGTGTAAATAAATCCTAATTCGAGTATATTTTATTAAAAAACCTATATTTTCAATTGTATAATCACTAAAATATGTTTAAGATACTAAATGTTCATGATATTTATATGTTTTGTGTGCTCATATTTGTTTTACACCGCATAGTTGAAGCATTTTTTTCAGTGAATTTTTGCAACTTTAATAACAAATTATGAATAAACTATTGACTTCCTAGACGAATAGAGACCAGTTTTGTGAAGGGTTTGACCCCCCTAACCCCCCGAAAAAGTTTTTTTTTTCTAGTCGTAGGGCATTTAGGTAAAATTTTCCCAAATTTTTTTATATGATCGACGGTTGTGGAGTTATTCACATAAAAATGTAAAAAAATTTTTTTTTTTTGCAAAATCGAACATTTTTTTATTTTTCAAAAATTCATAAAAAATTGAAGGTTTTAAAAACTTACCATTTTTATTTCACGGTTTTCAAGCTGTAAACATTATAAATAATTGAAACCTTATTTCGTGAAAATACATGA
Organism: Merzomyia westermanni; assembly: GCA_949987695.1. Classification (NCBI taxonomy): domain Eukaryota; kingdom Metazoa; phylum Arthropoda; class Insecta; order Diptera; family Tephritidae; genus Merzomyia; species Merzomyia westermanni. Next base: position 79,817,341 of record OX465289.1, read on the forward strand.
ATAAATGTTGGTTTAATTAACAATAAAGTGAAAATACCCAATTTATCGAAAATTTTGCATATCAAGCCTATTATTGTTTTTGACAAACAAATTATTTAGGTATGACATTTTGCGCAACTTTGTCTTGTTAAAACTCCATAATGACACTCAAGAAATTTTTCCCCGTCAATTTTTCTTAAGGCAAAACGCAGATCATAAGAAAAAATGCCTCATACTGTATGGAAAATTTAAGTTGCCAACGCGGGTTTTCGTAAGAAAGAAGTAGGTCATATATATTTGTTATCAAATATATACAACTTTTTCCTTGAGGCATTTCTTGCGATGTTCTTAGAATGCTTAAATCATAAAAACAAAAAAATCAAAATATTACTCCGTCATAGAAACAGTTATACCTACCTACTGAACATCCCAGCCTGCAGAGGTCATTTCCCATAGCATATGAATTTTTTTTTAAAACCCCTTTTTTCAAACCCTTTCGCAGGTAGTAGTTAAAAAATTTACAGACTCATTTAATGCCTGGCCTGTATGGTATATTGTCGCCGATTGTGACAAACTTAACAAAAAAAAAGATACATACTTTTGAAAATCGAAGTGGCCTGCGACTATTTAAAGTAATTCATTTAGTTCATTCAATGTTATTTAACTAGCATTCCGGATCGCGAAAAGTCAAGTTGTCAACAACAGCAAAAAACTATTAATTGGTTAGTGAATTTTAAAAAAATGAGTAAACAGTAGAAAATTTGTCTGCAAAAATTACCCGAATATATTTTGTTGTGTATGTGGTCTTTACACTACAGCAAAATGGCGGAGAAATTTCACTTCAAAATTCATATAAGGATTATTTTAAAATAGTTGTTGAGAATTTGAGCCAATATGGGACGCCAAATTCAATTTGTGATAGCTGTATATATATTTTAAAGAAATGGACATCCTACCCTCAGTAAGTAACAGTTACATTTATTAATTAAAAATATTTATGATACTCATTTTTCACAGAGAAAACATGCAAGTTGAAAAACCTATGATGTGGAGAGAAACATGTGATCATGATGCTAACTGTTACTTTTGTTTAAGTAAAAAAAAGGATTTGGAAAACATATGATTTGGTCTTATCCCATATGATTTCAGCTGGTGGTTTTACTCTTCCCGTGCTAGATTCAGATGGAGTTCCATGTCCTGAAAATCAACATAATACGTATACTGAAGTTCCTCCATCGCCTATTTCTTCGTCTTCAAAAATCTCCAGCGTATCAGATGGATTTTGCCCAAAGCCTCTGACACAGTCCTTGTTAAACGATCTTATAAGAGACCTAGAGCTTCCAAAAGATAAGTCAGAGCTACTTGCATCCCGTCTAAAAGAAAGAAATTTATTAGAAAAACAGGTCACGATAACTAGCTATCGTGAGCGACATAAGCCATATGCTTGTTTTTATAGAAATAAAGACGATATATGTTTTTGCTATGATATAACTAAACTTTTTGGAAAGCTTGGCCAAACATATTACGCAAGTGAATGGAGATTATTTATTGATAGTAACAAAGAAAGCCTTAAAGCAGTTTTATTACACAATGGCAATCAGAAGCCATCAATACCCATCGCACACACCGTAAATATGAAGGAGGCTTATGAAACCGTGTCCAAACTTTTAAAATATATTCATTATGAAAAAACACGATTGGAAAATATGTTGCGACTTGAAAGTGATAGCTTTACTAACTGGACTACAAGGTGGTTACACAAAACATTGTTGCTTTCTTTGCCTTTGGGATAGCCGAGATCGAAGCGCACATTATGTAAGGAAGGACTGGCCAGCAAGGACCAATCACGAAGTAGGCACACACAATATAAAATATGCTGCTCTAATAAAAAAGGAGAATGTGATTTTTCCGCCATTACACATCAAGCTTGGATTAGTCAAGAATTTTGTTAAGGCGCTAAACAAAAATGAAATGATTCAAACAATATTTCCAAAATTATCCGCTTCAAAAATTTCTGAAGGTGTTTTTGATGGTCCACAAATCCGAAAACTACTACAGAGCTCAACATTCGAGACGTTACTATCAGCCGATGAAAAGGCTGCTTGGAACTCATTTAGGCTGATTGTTTCAAACTTTTTAGGAAATAATCGGGGTCCAAATTATAAAGAAATCATTTCTGATTTACTAACCAACTATTCGAAAATCGGTAAGTAGGAATATGATATGATTTTTGTATATTCATCATATTTGGAACCTCTAAATTACATATACATACAATTTCAGGTGCAAACATGTCTCTAACAATGCATTTCTTACACTCCCATTTGAATTTTTTTCCTTCAAATATTGGTGATGTCAGTGACGAGCACGGAGAACGATTTCACGAACAACTTAAGTCAATGGAGGAGCGTTATCAAGGATTCTGGCACGAAAATATGATGGGAGATTATAATTGGTTTCTTATACGAGAATCAAATTCAGAAAATTACAGTAGACAAGCAAAAAGTTGAAACTAGTTTTAAATATGTCAAGTACTAAATTTTGTAGGTATCTTAACCCTTTTGGGACTACTGGGATAATATATCCCAGCAAATTTCAAACGTCTGTATTTTCTTTTCTATGTACGCTATTGGCTAAGCAAAAACTCCCAAGAGCAGATTTAGGTATCGTTTATGAGTTGTAAACAAAAATATAACGGTAAGTTTTTGCGTTTTGATGTCACATTTCACGGAATCGCGCACTACCATAAAATTTTATCAATTCTAATAGACATAGTTCCAGATGACAGCGAGTTCAAAGTATTTTCCAAAATATTTCCATACAGCTTGTGTGTTAGAATTGCGGAATGCACCAATCAGCTTTGAATCGCCGAGCTCAGTCAAAAAGAAATTTAACGGACCCCAATGAAATTCTGGTATTTCTTGGAGTTTCCCTTATAATGCATTACAACAAGTTACCGTGCCTAAAAGACTATTGGAGTAAAAATCCATCGCTTGGAAACTCTGTTATAAAAAAGTGTATGTCCCGAGATCGGTTTTTGCTGCTATCATCGAAGCCTTATTTCAATGACTGTGATAAGCTCGATGGCGTGTCAAAGGATTATTACATTTCTGATGTTTTGCAATGTCTAAAGCATACCTTTCCAGCTGCTAGAAGTGAATGTGCATTCCAATCTATCGATGAGTGCATGGTAAAATTTAAAGGCAGGTCAAGCATGAAGCAATATATGCCAATGAAACCGATAAAACGGGGAATAAAAATGTGGATGAGGTGTGACTCAAAAACAGGGTAAACCTACGATCTAAATATTTATACTGGTAAGGAAGCAAATACTATGCCGAGCGAACCCAGTACTCTTGGAGAAAAAGTCGTTCTTAAATTGGTATCTTCCGTTCGTGAAAAGGATGTTTGTTTAGCATTTGATAGATTTTTCATATCTATAAAATTATTAGAGACAATTCCATATCCCGCCCTTGGAACATACATGCAAAATCGAAAAAATACACCCAAATTTTCCAGGAAGCTAGCCAGAGGAGAAAGTCAATTTCAAGTTAATTCCAGAGGCATTTGGGCAGCCCGCTGGATGGATTCAAAAGAAGTCCTTTTAGTTTCGAACTGTCACACGGCATCTCTTGAAGACATTCAGAGAAAGCAAAAGGATGGATCCAAAAAGAAAATGTTATGCCCAAAAAGTATTAGCGACTATAACAAAATCATGGGTGGCGTGGATCTTGCTGATCAAAAGACAGCCGTTTATGATTTCAACCGCAAGTCTCAAAAGTGGTGGAAAACAGTTTTCTATAAAATTCTAATGGCAAGCCTCACAAATGCTTGGATAGTTTACAGTGAAAATAAAAAGCAAAAGTTACCCCTGAAAGACTTTCTGGTCCCACTTGCTGAGCAAATGATTTCGGAAGGAAGTAAAACGCGCTCATTAAATCCCCGTCGACAGGAAGGTAGACCATCCAAACGTTCAAGAACTGATTGCCTCAATGTTGGCGATCATATGCCAGTGGAACAAGAAAAGCGTTGTCGTTGCGTACGCTCGAACAATCGATACTCGAACAAAAAAGGTTTGCTCAGGCTGTAATAACGCGCTCTGCTACAAATGTTTTGGACCCTTTCATAAATAAGTTATTAATTATATTATACTAAACCATTTTTAAAATAAAATGCATTGAATTATTCTATCAATACAGCTTTTTCTCAATTTCTTTTTTGAACTTTTAAAGTCAATTAAAAAATTACTGGGATTATATATCCCACATAAAATGCTTATTGGGATCTCATATCCCACCCAAAATGCCTATTGGGATTATATGTCCCAGGATAAAAGGACGATTTCGGGATTTTCGAGTATTCTTCTTCTTTAAATGGTCATCTAACCGCCTGGGCGATTTTGACCGTCCAACATAGCTCGCCAGTCGTTTCTTCGTTGCGCCAACTGGCGCCAATTGGAAACACCGCGGGATCGCAAATCGGTCTCCACTTGGTCCTTCCATCGGAGTGGTGGTCTCCCTCTTCCTCTGCTTCCACCGGCGGGTGCCGATAAGAATACCTTCTGGCTGGAGCATCTTCGCTCATTCGCACTACGTGGCCTAGCCAGCGAAGCCGCTGTGTTTTAATTCGCTGAACTATGTCGGCGTCTGCGTAAAGTTCAAACAGCTCATCGTTAAATCTTCTTCGGTACTCGCCGTCGCCAACGCGTAGAGGTCCACAAATCTTTCGAAGCACATTTCTGTCGAATACTCCCAGAGCCGCCTCATCAGATGTTGTTAGTGTCCACGCTTCTGCACCATATAGCAGGACGGGTGCGATGAGTGACTTGTAGAGTGTTATTTTCGTTCGTCGAGAGAGGACTTTACTTTTCAATTGCGAATGCGCTGACTCTTTGCATGATAACAGAAGGTACTTCGTTTTGCCCTCGTTCACCACCAATCCCATTTTCTCCGCTTCTTTTTCTAATTTGGAGTAAGCAGAAGTTACGGCGCGGTTGTTAAGGCCAATGATATCAATATCGTCAGCATATGCCAACAGTTGCACGCTTTTATAAAATATTGTTCCAGCGCGGTTAAGTTCTGCAGCTTGTATTATTTTCTCCAGCATTAAATTAAAGAAATCGCACGATAGGGGGTCACCCTGTCTGAAACCTCGTTTAGTTTCAAACGGCTCGGAGAGGTACTTCCCAATTCTGACCGAGCTGGCGGTGTTGCTCAAGGTCATTTTGCATAGCCGTATAAGTTCTGCGGGGAAACCAAATTCAGACATAGCGGCATATAGGCAGCTCCTTTTCGTGCTATCGAGAGCGGCTTTAAAATCAACAAAGAGATGATGTGTGTCGATTCTCTTTTCACGGGGTTTTTCCAAGATTTGGCGTATTGTAAAAACATGGTCGATGGTAGATTTACCAGTCTGTTCACATCAGGCTTCAGTCTTTCGCACAATACGCTTGATAGGACCTTATATTCGAGTATGCAGAACATAATTTTTTATCCCAATGAATAGGTGTGAGTATAATTTTTCGTTCAGGCTATTCCCATTTACCCAATAAAACTCCGTCCCGAAAGGGTTAAATAGCTAAATAAACAAAAATATTAAAAATACGTATTTTCCCTCCATTCACTTAATGGTTAATAATATTACCGTTTATCCATGGATTTTCATGAAACAAAGCTTGCCTTATTTGGAATGTTTACAGTTTTACGATCATCTAATAAAAGTTGTAAGTTTTTGTCTCTTTCGATTTTTTACGAATCAAAGAAGAAAAAAAAATCGATTTTTTTATAATGCGATGGAAATAACTCTGAAACCAATAAGTATTTAAAAAAATGGTATTTCAACAATTTTAAGGTAATTTCATTTGCTATTATATAATGTTTTCTCCAACAAAATCGCACAATCCGTTCCACAGATATGATAAAATCAATGGATCTCCCTTTTCAAAAAAGGCAAATTTTAGAAAACAAAAAAAAAAAAACAAAAACGTATCCATAGAATTTAAAATTTCGACCATTTTTATAATTAGGGGACTATAGCAAATAAAAAATTATTTAGGGTAATGCAAAAAATTTAATTTTGTAGAGCAGTGTAATTGGCCGTGCAACGCTTTAGACAGGGGGATAGAGTTGACCCTTCAAACTCATTAATAAGTTGCGCATGTTTGACCGTGTCGAAAGCTTTCGAAGCTCGCGAATTTTCCTTAGCTTTCTCAAGGGCGATTATTAAAATGGTGGTTGGGAAACTAAAAACTAAAATCTGCTTAATAATGAATTGTTTATCTATAGTATGTCAAGCTTACCACATAAGATGCTATCAATTTATTATCAAGAAGAATTTAGTTATTAGTTTTCCAACCACCATTTTAATAATCGCCCTTGAAGAATCCAAAGAAAATGGCGAACGTCGGGCCGCAAGGTGGAATTAACGAGTTTTATTTGCACCATAATATGATAGATCGGAAGAGCTTAGAAAACCGCATCATATATATATATATAAAGGGTACTGAGAACGAGAGAAAAGTTAGAAAATAAACCAAGGCCAGCAGTGAGAAACAATCGATGTCCCTACTTATCACCCCAAGAATGAAGGACAGGGAAAGCTTTGTCCTTCTGATTACTAGCGCCTTAAGACAGTAAGAAGGCGGCAGTTGTAGGAGGGATTGGGTCAGAGATGTGTAGGGATATCATACAAAATTTAAGGAAATCCTTTTGCACGCTAAATCCTGTCAGTTGCAAACTTGTGGTAAGGTCTCTAAATAAATGCAGAATACTCAAGTTTGGACTAAACAAACGAGGAATGAAGCAATTGCAGAGAAATTGATACAGTTACGCCTCAAAAGAATAAGGGAGCATACGCCATACATGATTAATGTGATTGTTAAACGAGAACGAGGAGCCCAAAATGGAACCAAGGTCCTTCATCTCATTCACGAACTTTAGAGGAGCCCCGAGATTATTTTTTCTATTTCTTACAGCTTAATTAAGCCTAGCTTATACCTAATTACATTTCATTTATTATATACATAAAAATTTATACAGATTGCCAATTAGTAGGGCTCATTGGTCTGAGGCTTTCAGATCATACCAACACAATGATAGTCCCAGTTGGATGCAGAGTACAGGCCGTCTACGCGTGCGAAGCGAGAAGACAACATCTGGACGGCGATGCATTGCTTCTGCTCTGTACGCAGGTAGAGTGAAATCATTTTTGTTTCTAGTGTTTACGGAATGCACATTTCTTACATATTTAATGTTATTCGTCAAATAATCTGGTAAATTGCCTTTTATTATATTTTTAATTAATTTCATTGTGTAATAAAATAGCTGTTGTTTAAGACTTAACCAATTAAGAGCGGAGAGCATATCTCTAATAGGCGTGTCATAACGTTTACTGAGGATAAACCTCATGGCTCGGTTCAGTTGTTTTTGCAGCTTGTAGATTTGACTGTCTCTCATTATAAAAAATTTCGTTGGGCAATAGATAAAGTTAGGTTCGATTATGGATAGGTATACCATGGCTTTATATCTTTTATTTAGATATTTACACGCTCTTTGTGTAAAATTGTCAGGGGTGGGTGTTCCCCGCGTTGGGCTGACATCACCTTTTTGTCCCCACCAATCATGTAGATCGCTCGAATATGAATGTCGCAGGAAGTTTACAAAGCAGGTGTAAACATGGGTTGAGGCGCAAACATTAGGGTGCTGTGGCTGGCTCTTACGCGAAAACAAGGTGACCGCCAGCAGGCATAAGAGGCAGGAAATGCATAGGGCATCGAGTGGTGATGGATCTGAAGGATAAAATATTATTGGTCCCTCCATATATATCATAATAATACAAACCAGATTTCTCTTCAATTCACCATCCATAGCTGCACGCTAATGTGTATATCGGTCATGCTCGAACACAAGGCGTGGTAATTATTTCCTTTGGGAGGCAACTGCTGGGGCACGTCCAGGGATGTCTAGAGGGGTGTCACACAACTCGTTTTGACTTCGGTATCAGCAATCCGAGGGCGGACTGCGATTTCTGCGCAGAACACACTTTTTGCACTTTTCGGTCCACCCTAATCTGTGATCACAACAACCACATGAAAATTACAGAAAATTTTCAACTTTGATGGCAAATATCTCTTCACTGAAGGAGAGAACTCGGGGATTCGCTTCCGGATTGTTGTTACCGAGGTCAAAACGCGTGTTTTGATACCTTTCCCGATAACTTCGGATGTGTTTTGGCAGTTGTCAACTAAGGGAAACAATTACCCAAAGCGTCTAACAAAGTGCTATAGGCCACGGAACGAACGCAAAGTAACCAAACGGCCTAAAGTTGGTGCGTCGAGCACAGAAATATGCACAAGTATATTTAATTTTTCATAATTTGTTTATTTTGTATACCGGTTGTGTTTTTATAGTGATCTATCACAAACGTCAAAACTCGAATGACATCAAAACGAACAGAACTTAACGAAAGGGAGAGCTTTTGGTAGAAGGTTGCCGTATGTAAATTTGTATATTGTAATGCCGTGATTACAGCAACAATAAATCTGCTAGGTCATAACCATGGGCGATTAGCGGATAAAGAGTAATAACGATTAACGTTACACGAATAGGAAGAGATAAAAAGGCTGAACATAGGGGCGGAAGAGATTAGTATCAAAGTTATCGTCACGGCATAAGACTGCCCCCGCGCTAAAGTGGTGCATAGTCTATTTAATCGTGTGTGAGTCGAAGTTTCAATTTTTTTTTGGCACATAGTAGTGCTTGAAAGTGTGAGTCTGCAGGGGAAGAGTGGCGATACCGCGGGAGCAGAAAGTGGCTGACGGAAGGTGAGCAGTAATTTTTCTAGGGTTTTAGATAGTTAGGTATACGTGCGAGTATGTGTACATATATACGTATGTAGGATCGTATTCATGTTCGGAATTTGAATTTAAAAAATGTTAAAATTGTAATGTTTGCGTTTTGAAAAAAGGGGGGGATTTTGTTAATATTTTTTTTTGGTTAGACCGTAATCTAATTGCGAATATTAAGTTCCCTTTTAAAATCAGAGCGTTTGATTATATAACCTTTATTAAACAAAAATGATTTTTTTGAGTTAAATTATATATATGTGCATGTGGACGCACGTAGGCGGATATCTGTCTGTAGGTATGGGATCAAGTAGTCCAAAAGCATAATTAAAATAATTTGTGTCGTAGGGAGTACAGGTACGTGGGGCCCCGACCCACCTACAAGTGAATGGAAGTGGCCGAGTTTTGACCTTTGATATATAGAGCACTACGGCGAAGTGTAAGTCCAAAAATCGCATATTTTTTAGTTAATAGTTTCTGATAATAGATCGTTATAGTGTGTACCGGATCTTTTCAGCGCGGGAGGCGTAAAGGCACAACTCGCCGTAAGTCTTAATTTCTAAGCTATTGTCGTTTACATATATATATGCATGTCCTTATACTTACGCGGTTAACTGTGGGCGGCGACCCGATAAAAAGCATATTTTCAACATTTTTTTTTATACGTATTTACTCAAAGTACGAAGAAAGAAACAGTTGTGAATGCAGTTATTTTTTGTACATATGCCGTTTTGCGACGTAGCCGGAACACCGCTGCCAAAAACACATAAACCTGGTTCTATCCAACGCACCCAGGACTTATTCCCAAGGATTTCATCGTAGTGAATTTCAATTTGTGCCTTTGAGCCGTTTTTATTGTAAACCTTCATTTTTTTGTTGTAAAATTATCATATGCGCACACGCAAACCATCCTATAAACACATAGAATCCAATTTTGAACATTAAACATTTTTTTTGAGATTAAGTAAAAATAATTTTATTTTCGCACACCCTATTGTACTCTGTGGAGGATAAGCAAACGCTTTTTGACGAAGCTTTATGTTTACGGTTATGGGACATGCTAAATTTATAAATTTTTGCGTGTGAGCAAGATGATAATGCAGTCATTAGATTGCTTCAGTTTTAATTAATTTTTTTGTGTGATTAAGTCATATGAGTAAAATTTTTGTGGTATATGGAAATTTATGTCAGGTACAATTTTTTATATGTATTGTGATTTTTTTTAGTGACTTCGGTGCAAATCGAGTCTGCCCAAAGCGATAATTTGAATGTGCACATATATATATAAATAACTAGATACATAAATCGGTAGGGATACAACCACCTCATAGAGCTCTTGTAGGTAGGATCCCCTAACCTTATTGAGATTTTTTTTGCATATTTTTTTTTTGTTTGTAGGCTTAGCGGCAGGGCGGTTTGTCCAAAATCCGTAAATATACAAAATTATTCATACGTAAGAGACGTTAGTGTGTAAGATGTTTTATTGTATAAATTTTTATTATGGGAATATATTTTGATGTCATTAATTCCGAGATGATGAGATAAATACCTTTTTTTGGGCGGGATGTGAGGATGGCAGGATGAAGAGGTAAGTGGGGAGGATGGAGCATGGCAAGAGGGAGACCGCCGGGAAGGATTATTGAAGCGGGCGGTCCAAGGTAGGGCGGGCTTCCTGGGGTTTGAAGGTGTGTGGGGAAAAAAGGTGAATGAAGAGGAGATATGAATATGTGTCCGTCCGGCTCCTTGGTGGTAGGGTTAAGGACCACTGCCCCTCTTATACTGAGCTAGTCAGGGGATCCCAAGGAGCCAAACAGTATGTGTACGTGACATATTTATATGGCGCCCAAACTGAAACGGAAACTTCGCTAGTGTACCGTTGAGTAGCACTTAGCTTTTTAGAAATAAAATCAGCGCAGAAAAGATTTAAATTGGCGCCCTGCAAAAAGCAATAATAATTCCAAGCAATATGCATTAGGGATAGAAACATTTTTTATTATTAGTCTTTGCTTTTCAAACAAATTTTATTTAAACCTTTTTATCCAAATCATTCACTGTAAGGAGGCGGATGGAAGCTGTCATCCTGTCGAGCCAGGTGACTTGCTTAAGCGATTTTTTTTTGCTAAAGTTTAATTGCCCTGGTGCGTCGGGAGTCAACTCATTCGTCCCCCATACAATAGTCTATCGGTGACATAGGTATTTACCAGCAGAGTGACCTATTTGCACCGCCATCACACAATACATATTTGGATTTCAAAATTTTATAATAGTCGGATGAATTAATTCTGCAGTTTAGTCTTTGTGTATGGAGACCGAAATTGAAAATCAAATTTTTGATGCTCCGTACATAAGAACATATAAGGAATGTTTAGTGACCACAACTATGCGGTAACAGGTAGAGGTTGTGATGCCTAAAGTTTTTTTTTGAGAAATAGCCCACACACTACCTAACCCAGGAACGTTAAACTATGCTCCAAACCCTCTGTTTGGAAAACCTCTTCGGGATTCATGCCATCTAAACTCCCGCAACTTAACACATTGATAAAGATTTGTCCTATTTATATTTGAAAATTTTTTTTAAATATTTTTAAATAATTTGTGCCGTTTAACACACGTCGTACATACATAAGTATTCTAGTTTTTTTTTATATATAAAGGGTGTTTTTTTAGAGGTATAGAACTTCGAATTGAAATAAAACACAAGAAAATCGTTTTAAGGTCCATCAATTTGGCTTTATTGGAAGGATAATTTTATGCCATTAATGTTTAAATATGATTTCGGGCATGTGGCCGCCGCGGCTGGCTCGAATAAAGCCAATTCTACAGGTCCAATTTTCAACCACTTTTTCGAGCATATGGGGCCGTATGTCGGCAATAACGCCACGAATGTTGGCTTCCAATTCCCCTAACGTTTCTGGTTTGTTGGTGTAGACGAGCGACTTCACATATCCCGAAAGAAAATAATCCAATGGTGTCAAATCACACGACCTTGGTGGCCAATTGACAGGTCCATTCCGCGAAATTATGCGCTCATCGAATGTTTCCTTCAATAAATCGATTGTGACGTGCGCTGTGTGGCATGTAGCGCCGTCTTGTTGGAACCATGGAACCACAACTCATCCACATTCATGCCATCCAATTCGGAAACAAAATAGTCGGTTATCATGGCTCTATACCGGTCTCCATTAACGGTAGCTGTCTCTCCAGCATTATTGCGGAAGAAGTATGGCCCAATGACTCCACCAGCCCATAGAGCACACCAAACAGTCAGTTTTTGTGGATGTAATGGCGTTTCAAGGGTCTCATGTGGATTCTCTTCACTCCAAATGCGGCAATTTTGCTTGTTGACGTAGCCATTCAACCAAAAATGAGCCTCATCACTGAACAAAATTTTGCGATGAAAATCAGCATCGAAATCAATCTCATTTTCGGCCCATACACCAAAATCACGACGCATTGCATGGTCTCGCGGCTTTAATTCTTGCACAAGCTGGATCTTGTAAGGTCGCAAGCCAAGATCTTTGCGCAAAATTTTCCATAAAGTTGATGGACAAAGCTCCAATTGCTGTGCACGGTGGCGAATCGATTCATTCGGGTCCTCTTCAACACTTTGCTCTACAGCGGCAATTGTTTCTTCGGTGCGCACTGTTCGACGTCTCTGCGGATGCGTATTATCACATAGAGTAAACGTAGTGCGAAAACGATCCATGGTTAACCGAATTAATTGCTCTGATGGACGATTATGTCGACCATAAAATGGACGGAGCTCACGGTAAACTTCGCGAACTGAACCATTATTTTCGAAATAAATTTGCACGATTTGCAAGAGTTGTTCTTTTGTCAACCTGTTCATGATGAAATGGCAAACCAAACTGAACATAAATGACATTAGAGTTGCCAGATTTGACCACAAAATGCCAGTTTTATCTCTATTCGAAAAACAAACCTGTAAAAAAAACACCCTGTACAAGTTTTAATCTAATATACCAGGGTCCGGAGAGTCACTAGGTTTTTCTATTGTTTTGTTTTGGGATACATTGCTAATAATTCGTTTTATATGAACAATACACCACCTGCGTTTAACACTCGAGGCAAAACAAAAAGTGCAGCCATGGCATCTAATGACCCGAACGCGATCGCATCGGTTGAAGAGGATGCCTCATTCATAGATTTATCGGATCGGTTTGGAGGGACGAAGGATACTGGGGACAAAACGGGAGAAAACTGGGACAAAGATGGTGGCAAAAGTGGGGCACCTACGACAGGCAGTAAAACCGGCGCGATGCCCAAGCAAAACACAGGAGCACAGGTAACTCAGTCCGTGCTCGTACGGCCACCCTCGTTATCTTTCCCGCGCCCGCCACCTTTCCATAATTTTTCGAATCATGCCACAGCCCAGCGACTATGATTAAGGAAATGATGGGTGAAGCGAAAGAGGCCCTTTTAGGGGAAATGAGAGCAAACATGCAGGAGATAATGAATAGTATGCGAAACTCTAACGGTGAGATGGGAGCTGTTGGTGGAGGAAATAGAGCGCGTGTGCCATACAAGCGAAGGAGGCACAATATAAGCAGTGAGTCCATGGAGTCGAGGCGGTCGATTCCTCAAAATGAAATTGTCAACGAAAATGTCAATAGCAATGTCAATAGAGATAACCTTAACCCTATAAGGCCTTCGGTGGGTCCCTTGCCGGCGTTCACGGCGCAAATACATCAGCGTCAGATCCAAGCAGCACAACCAGCTAGGCATAATTCGTTCTCGGAAAGCGTCCCAATCGAAAATCCAGTTAGAACTGCGAGTACTAGATCTGAACTTAACATTGAAAAGTGGGGAATTAGTTTTCAAGGATTCAGGGATTCCATGACTATTGAGGATTTTTTATTTAGATTGGAATACTTAAAGGAAAAATATGGGTGTTCATGGGGCGATATTTTGCGTGATTTTCATCGTCTGCTGGGTGGTGAAGCACGGGAATGGTATTGGTTGTACATTCGTACGAACCGAAACGTAGACTGGCCAACTTTGCAATTTGCTTTACAGCGGCAATTCGCCTCCCAGCTGACGGATTTTGAACTAATGGGGGAAATCAATGAAAGGAAGCAAAAGCCCGGAGAAACAATTGATGAATTTTTTCATGCTATAGGGGTACTTCGCTCTCGGCTAAGGAACCAAATACCCGAATACGAAATGGTACGCCTGGTCAAGGGAAATTTGCGGGAATCGTTGGCTAAAATGGTTTACGCCATCGCGGTGTACTCCGTTGAGCAGCTGCGGATGGAATGCAAAGAGGTGGAGAGGTGTTTCCCCCGTCGCGAACGTATGCCGCAAAGCGGATACATGCCCCGGTCTTATCAGGTAAACGAGGTTACACCAACATAGACTGATGATCAGGAAGCTCCCAGAGATGAGGGTCAAGTCTCTGTGGAGGAAGTCCGATACCAGCGAACGAAACACCCTCCAGCGCGCGATCAGACAAGCCGTAAAATAGTATGTTGGAACTGTGGAATTGAGGGCCATTTGTTCACCGAGTGCATGTCCCTACATCGACGTATATTTTGCTTCAAATGTGGAAAAGTGGATGTTATAACTCCTAAATGTCCCGTTTGTAACGTGACGGGAAACGCGAAACGGAACGCGATGACGGCGGGGGTATCGCGCTCCACACAATTCCCGCAAGAATAGATGCGTCAACCAACACACCCACAGATTTTGAAGATGCCATAAGTGAGAATGAACAGGTCGCAGAAAAATTTAAAATTAATGAAAACCCTGATAGACACAAAGGTGAAAACAGCAAGAATACCGTCCAGTTGCGATTTCGTTCGAGGAGCGTATGCGAAGGTATCGAGAAGCCCCCGAACGAATTTTTGCCGACAGCGTGCTGCTGGGTCGACGGATGGTATCGCGTAGGATACAAAAGGCCAGAGAACGGTTTCGACGAAGAAAGCTTTTGCGTCGGGAGGTTGTGGCCACGGTCAAGAGAGCAGAGCGAAATGACCCGCGCGTATACGCGGATATAGAGGTAGAGGGGATGAAATTGCGCGGATTATTGGATACGGGGGCATCGGTTAGTATTCTAGGTCGGGGATGTCGCGAGCTAATCAAAAATTTAGGGGTATCTATTGAAAGGTTTATTTCAAGTGTCACGACGGCAGGAGGGGGCGCACATACGGTATTGGGAAAGCTGACCGTACCTGTAAGATACAATAATTTAGAAAACAGCATTACATTTTATATATGTCCATACCTTGAACAAGCTGTATATCTCGGGATAGATTTCTGGCGAGTATTTCAGCTAGCTCCGAGCATTATAGGGGTGGATGAGATTGATTTTTCGCGGTTAGAGCAACAGATGGTGACAGTGGAAGATAGACACGAGCGTCGCGTACGGCATGACTTAACCGCGGAGCAACAAAAACGGTTGCAAGACGTCAAAGATAATTTTAAAACGTTTGAACAGGATGGACTTGGTCGTACGCCGCTCGAAAAACATTCCATCAAGTTAGTAGATGAAGCCGTGCCTGTGAAAGATCGGCATTATCCATTGTCCCCGGCAATGCAATCCATTGTTTATGCTGAAATAGACAAAATGTTAGAACTAGGAGTTATCGAAGAAAGCGAAAGTCCCTGGAGTAACAGAACTACTGTTGTTCGAAAACCTGGTAAAACCCGATTTTGTTTAGATGCGCGGAAGTTGAATGCCTTGACTGTTAAAGACGCATACCCTTTACAAAACATAGAAGGCATAATCAGTCGCATCGATGATACGCATTACATCAGCAGCGTAGACCTAAAGTTCGCCTTCTGGCAAATAGAGTTAGAGGATAAATGCAAACCATACACTGCTTTCACCGTCCCGGGACGCCCCCTGTACCAATTTGTAGTTATGCCATTCGGCTTATGCAATGCCGCGCAACGCTTGTGCCGATTGATGGACCGCGTCATACCGCAGAGGTTAAAGTCAAACGTTTTTATATATCTCGATGATTTGCTCATCATTGCTCCAGATTTCGACACACATTTGAAAACTTTGGAAGAAGTGGCTGGTTGTCTAAAAGCAGCAGGGTTAACGATCGGATTAGCAAAGTCAATGTTTTATTTCAAAGAATTGCCATATTTAGGTTATATTGTAGGCGGAGGTATGTTAAAGACGGATCCCGAAAAGGTGCAGGCTATTCTAAATATCCCCTTACCGAAAACAGTGAGACAAGTTAGGAGTTTTCTTGGGACAGCTGGGTGGTACCGCCGATTTATAAAGGATTTTGCAACGCTGGCTGCACCACTGAATAATTTGAAAAAAGCGCTAACTAGCGCGCCGGTACTAAAACACCCGGATTTTACAAAACGTTTTTGGGTCCAATGTGACGCCTCGGACTATGGGGTTGGCGCGGTGCTTTATCAAAAGATGGATGATAATGCTGAAAATCCCATGGCGTACTTCTCTCAGAAGTTGAACGAGTGTCAACGGAAATATAGCACAACCGAAAAGGAATGCCTCGCGGCGGTGATGGCAGTGCAAAGATTTCGCCCGTACATTGAACTTATGCCATTTACCGTAGTGACTGATCATGCCAGTCTATAGTGGCTCATGTCACTTAAAGATCTGAGCGGAAGACTAGCGAGGTGGTCCCTGCATCTTCAGGCATTCAACTTCAAAATCGAACATCGAAAAGGGTCGGAAAATATAGTTGCTGACACTTTGTCTCGCTGTATAGAAGATATATCACAATCGTTAATAACAGGCATAGATACGACAGAATTCGAATCTGAGGAATACTTAGGGTTAATAGGTACGATTGAGAATAATGCCGAGCGATTCCCCGATCTAAAAGTAGAGGACGGTTTTATTTTTAAGAAAATGCTAGCTAAGGATATCGAGTTGAAAGAAAGCGAGTGGAAGCTATGGGTACCGGCGGCGTTAACATCGACGCTAATTGAAAATGCGCATTGCACAGAGACAGCAGCACATGGGGGAATGACCAAAACCTTGCATCGGTTGAGGCGCATGTACTATTGGCCTAACATGGTCGTACAAGTCCGGAATTTCGTCCGAGATTGCCAGGTATGCAAGGAAAGTAAGCCGTGTAATGTAACTTTGAAGCCGGGTATAGGGTCAGAAGTAATCACGGAACGACCTTTCCAAAAAATTTATATAGATTTTTTAGGTAAATACCCCAGATCTAAGAGTGGGAATACGTTTATTTTTATTGTGGTGGATCATTTCTCTAAGTTTACCTTTTTAAAGGCAATGCGTGAAGCAACTACGACCAACGTCGTGAAATTCCTAACCGAAGAAATCTTTTGCAAATTCGGGGTACCGGAAACAATACATTCCGACAATGGGAAGCAGTTCACTTCAAAACAATTTACACAAATGGTGGAGACGTATCGCATCAAACATCTAAAAACCGCCTTTTATTCGCCTCAGTCAAATGCAGCGGAAAGGGTCAACCAATCGGTTTTGGCCGCAATCCGCTCATACTTAAAAACAGACCATCGAGATTGGGATGTGTACCTACCGGACATTGAATGCGCATTGCGAAGCGCAGTGCATTCCGCCACGGGTGTATCGCCCTACTTTGCCCTATTCGGGATGCACATGTTCACCAGTGGTGCCGATTATGCTTTGGCCCGAAAACTAAGTTCACTTGATGACCACGAAGTGCTATCGCTGAACAATACTGATCGAATTCGGATTATGCGGGATAAAATTAAGGATAACCTACATGAGGCGTATAAAACAAATGCGACCCGATATAATAAAAGGATTCGCGAAGTGTGTTTCGTACCCGGGCAGGAAGTATACAAACGGAATTTTGTGCTAAGCGACTTCAAAAATAATATTAACGCGAAATTTTGTAAAAAATTTATGAAATGTAGGATAACTAAAGCACTTGGGAAGAACATGTACCTGCTAGAAACACTTTCTGGGAGTAGTCTGGGGGCATGGCATGCCAAAGATTTGAAACAATAGGGTCCTTTCCGTTTTGATGTAATTCCGGCGATGAGGGTCAAGTCGTCCGGAGATCAGTTAAAGTGTACATCTTCGTGTTAGCTAACCTGCGGAACAATAAAAAGTAACCACAAAGTAAAGTCCTCTCATGGAAATTTCGTAAATGTTTCGATACGTATCAAACCCGTTTAAGTCCGGTATACGAGTATGACAACTTCGGGAAATTTAAATTAGCTGTTCTTAGAATAATCATGTAGAGTACCTCTTAAAAATATACAACTTTGAAGCGTTTTTCAAACAAAATTTTATGAAAT
The DNA here is from genome assembly GCA_949987695.1 of Merzomyia westermanni. NCBI lineage: Eukaryota > Metazoa > Arthropoda > Insecta > Diptera > Tephritidae > Merzomyia > Merzomyia westermanni. The sequence goes on from OX465289.1 coordinate 79,835,426, forward strand.
ATTAAGCCACATTTTAAATAAGACAGTTTTTGAATTGGATGTTTGGAAAGAAAAAAAAAAAAATCATGTAAATCATGGTATTGGGCACATTTTCGCGTATTTAACTCAGGACTCGTGATTTTCGAGTCATGACACGATTGAAGTAAATGAGCGATATGGAATTAGTCGATTTAAAAATGTATCCACTTTTTCGGCAAAAACTAGCCTTATTTGACGTTTTAATTTTGCAAATTTTAATAATACAATGTAGCAGAGTTCAATTTGATTCGCTTGAATGGGCTTAAGCCATTTTTGATTTACATTCACAATAGGACTGCTAACTTTGTAAGAAAATCGCGAATATTAAATCCATCTTCTTAAGCTTATTGACATTAATTGGGTACATTTTTGTGTATAAACCACGTGCTGAAGCAACTTTGATACGTGCCGACTCAATTTTATACTTCCCGTAAATCTCCACTCGCCATACCAATGTTGTCATTATTCTTCCTGTTACATCATATGCCCGGCATAGCTCCCGAAGCAGGAGACTGTGTCAGGGGTGGGTGTTCCCCGCGTTGGGCTGACATCACCTTTTTGTCCCCACCAATCATGTAGATCGCTCGAATATGAATGTCGCAGGAAGTTTACAAAGCAGGTGTAAACATGGGTTGAGGCGCAAACATTAGGGTGCTGTGGCTGGCTCTTACGCGAAAACAAGGTGACCGCCAGCAGGCATAAGAGGCAGGAAATGCATAGGGCATCGAGTGGTGATGAATCTGAAGGATAAAATATTATTGGTCCCTCCATATATATCATAATAATACAAACCAGATTTCTCTTCAATTCACCATCCATAGCTGCACGCTAATGTGTATATCGGTCATGCTCGAACACAAGGCGTGGTAATTATTTCCTTTGGGAGGCAACTGCTGGGGCACGTCCAGGGATGTCTGAGGGGTGTCAAACAACTCGTTTTGACTTCGGTATCAGCAATCCGAGGGCGGACTGCGATTTCTGCGCAGAACACACTTTTTGCACTTTTCGGTCCACCCTAATCTGTGATCACAACAACCACATGAAAATTACAGAAAATTTTCAACTTTGATGGCAAATATCTCTTCACTGAAGGAGAGAACTCGGGGATTCGCTTCCGGATTGTTGTTACCGAGGTCAAAACGCGTCTTTTGATACCTTTCCCGATAACTTCGGATGTGTTTTGGCAGTTGTCAACTAAGGGAAACAATTACCCAAAGCGTCTAACAAAGTGCTATAGCAAAGTAACCAAACGGCCTAAAGTTGGTGCGTCGAGCACAGAAATATGCACAAGTATATTTAATTTTTCATAATTTGTTTATTTTGTATACCGGCTGTGTTTTTTGTGCGGTTGTTTTTATAGTGATCTATCACAAACGTCAAAACTCGAATGACATCAAAACGAACAGAACTTAACGAAAGGGAGAGCTTTTGGTAGAAGGTTGCCGTATGTAAATTTGTATATTGTAATGCCGTGATTACAGCAACAATAAATCTGCTAGGTCATAACCATGGGCGATTAGCGGATAAAGAGCAATAACGATTAACGTTACACGAATAGGAAGAGATAAAAAGGCTGAACATAGGGGCGGAAGAGATTAGTATCAAAGTTGTCGTCACGGCATAAGACTGCCCCCGCGCTAAAGTGGTGCATATTCTATTTAATCGTGTGTGAGTCGAAGTTTCAAGTTTTTTTTGGCACATAGTAGTGCTTGAAAGTGTGAGTCTGCAGGGGAAGAGTGGCGATACCGCGGGAGCAGAAAGTGGCTGAAGGAAGGTGAGCAGTAATTTTTCTAGGGTTTAGATAGTTAGGTATACGTGCGACTATGTGTACATATATACGTATGTAGGATCGTATTCATGTTCGGAATTTGAATTTAAAAAATGTTAAAATTGTAATGTTTGCGTTTTGAAAAAAGGGGGAGATTTTGTTAATATTTTTTTTTGGTTAGACCGTAATCTAATTGCGAATATTAAGTTCCCTTTTAAAATCAGAGCGTTTGATTATATAACCTTTATTAAACAAAAATGATTTTTTTGAGTTAAATTATATATATGTACATGTGGACGCACGTAGGCGGATATCTGTCTGTAGGTATGGGATCAAGTAGTCCAAAAGCATAATTAAAATAATTTGTGTCGTAGGGAGTACAGGTACGTGGGGCCCCGACCCACCTACAAGTGAATGGAAGTGGCCGAGTTTTGACCTTTGATATATAGAGCACTACGGCGAAGTGTAAGTCCAAAAATCGCATATTTTTTAGTTAATAGATCGTTATAGTGTGTACCGGATCTTTTCAGCGCGGGAGGCGTAAAGGCACAACTCGCCGTAAGTCTTAATTTCTAAGCTATTGTCGTTTACATATATATATGCATGTCCTTATACTTACGCGGTTAACTGTGGGCGGCGACCCGATAAAAAGCATATTTTCAACATTTTTTTTTATACGTATTTACTCAAAGTACGAAGAAAGAAACAGTTGTGAATGCAGTTATTTTTTGTACATATGCCGTTTTGCGACGTAGCCGGAACACCGCTGCCAAAAACACATAAACCTGGTTCTATCCAACGCACCCAGGACTTATTCCCAAGGATTTCATCGTAGTGAATTTCAATTTGTGCCTTTGAGCCGTTTTTATTGTAAACCTTCATTTTTTTGTTGTAAAATTATCATATGCGCACACGCAAACCATCCTATAAACACATAGAATCCAATTTTGAACATTAAACATTTTTTTTGAGATTAAGTAAAAATAATTTTATTTTCGCACACCCTATTGTACTCTGTGGAGGATAAGCAAACGCTTTTTGACGAAGCTTTATGTTTACGGTTGTGGGACATGCTAAATTTATAAATTTTTTCGTGTGAGCAAGATGATAATGCAGTCATTAGATTGGTTCAGTTTTAATTAATTTTTTTGTGTGATTAAGTCATATGAGTAAAATTTTTGTGGTATATGGAAATTTATGTCAGGTACATGGCAAGAGGGAGACCGCCGGGAAGGATTATTGAAGCGGGCGGTCCAAGGTAGGGCGGGCTTCCTGGGGTTTGAAGGTGTGTGGGGGAAAAAGGTGAATGAAGAGGAGATATGAATATGTGTCCGTCCGGCTCCTTGGTGGTAGGGTTAAGGACCACTGCCCCTCTTATACTGAGCTAGTCAGGGGACCCCAAGGAGCCAAACAGTATGTGTACGTGACAAAATACAGCTTTTTACCAATTTTTCTCACCGTATAATCAATATGTTCATTGAAGTTTAGTTTGTTATCGACTTTTACTCCCAGGTATTTAAATTTGTCTACGATTTCAATTGGTTCCTTGTTTATTGTTAGAAGTCGGTACTAAATTGCGTCTTGATATAACAATGAATTTTATTATATTGACATTTAATTTTAGTGATTTATTTTGTTGTGTTGATCTTCCGACAGGGTAGAGCTGATTTTTGTTGGAACGATTTTCCGTCATCCCTTGTCAAGTTTGGTTTTGTGACAAACCGGTTTCGGCGTTCTGCCATTTTCAATGCCTAACTTCGTTCTGGTCTGTGTCTATCCGCTGCGTTGTTTTTATAGTCCGTGGGTGCTGTGGCAGGTAATGTAAATCTATGTTTTCGTGGTAGGTAACGTTAATATGCGTGTGTGTGTGCGCGGTATTGATACGTCCGAATTGTTATCTGTCCCAAGGGTTGTTTTTGTAGGTATGTAGACATACCGCTTGTTAGCTAAGCGGTAGGTTGATGTAGGTAGAAATCGGTGATTTTTGCAGTTTGGTTCATATTTCGTTTTTGCTTGTTCATTGTTACGTGTTTGGTTGCTGTACCTGCTGGCTTGTGCTGTTTTTTGTAAACTACTTTTAAGGGTTCAAATATTTCGTCAGAGATAGTGTTGGTTTGTTCGTTTATGATCCTGCCGTCAAATGTTTTTAACTTGTATATCTCCATGTTCTCAAGTACATTGAGCCGCCGGCCTTTTCCTTGTACGTGAAGTATTCGAGCCGTTGTTTTTATGTTAGCTGGAGTGCAGTTGTTCTCAAACATGTGGTTCGCGAAATTAGATTCTGGTATTATGGTGGGTTTTCGTGTTTTTGTGTTGTAGTCCCTGATATGCTCTCGGAATCTTGTGCTTATTTTCCTTCCTGTTTGTCCTATGTAGCTGTATTGACATTCACAAGTAAGCCTATACACTCCGTGTCTGTTGAATGGGTCATCAGAATTAGTGTCGGTTCTTAGTTTTTGTCCGACGTTGTTGGATGTTCTGAATGCTGTGTTGATGTTATATCTTTTAAAGAACTTTGCTAATTTGTACGTCGCTTTTCCAGTGTATGTCATTGCCGTCCAAACCATTGGATTTTCCTCTACGTTTACTCTTTTTTGTGTTCCATGGCTACTTCTGAGTTTATCCACAAGTGCTTTCTTGTATCCATTATTTGCCGCTATGTTATTAATTGTATTAAGCTCTCTCCAGTATGCTTCCTGTGTGAGCGGCGTTCTCTGAAGCCTATCCACTAAGTGCCTCAATGCTGCATTTTTGTGCTGTTGCGGATGGTTTGATGTAGAGTGTATAATGGTGTCCGTGGCAGTCGGTTTTCTATAAATGCCGTAGTTGAACCTATTTGTTATTTTGTCAATCCCTATAGTTAGGTCCAGGTAGTTCATTATTCCATCTTTTTCTACTTCCATTGTGAACTCTATGTTGCTATGTTGCCTGTTGAGGAACTCTAGTATTTGCTCTTCGTTATCGTCATTTAGGATGCAGATGATGTCATCCACGTATCTAGCGTAGAATGCCACGCCTAACTTGGTTTTTAACTCCTGTATATATTTTCCTTCCAAGTTTTGCATGAATGTTTCCATGAGAATGGCCGATGTTGGGTTACCCATTCCTAGTCCGTTTGTCTGTCTATATATTTTGTTGTTGAACCGGAAATAGTTTTGCCGCAGCGTTGTTCTTAGCGCGTTGGTAATTTGCGCAGTTTTTACCTTATCTTCAGTTTTGTCCAGTAGTGTTTTGTTGACTATATCCATTGTATCTGTTAGTGGTATTGACGGGTATAAGTCCTTTATGTCAAAGGATACGAGTTTACTGCTCCTTGTGAGTTTAACGGTCTCAAGTCTTTGTAGTAGTTCTATCGTATTGCTTATTGTGTATTCGTGCCCTAGTTTCAGAGTGTCCTTTAAAATCGTTTTTAGATGTTTCGACAGTTTATAACCCGGCGCGGACTTAAAATTAATTATAGGCCTCATCGGCGTATCCTGCTTGTGGATTTTAGGTAACGCAATGAGTGGAGGAGCAGATGGATTCATTTGTGTTAGGGTATATGCCATCCTCTCGTCTATTATTTTGGTAGCATTTTTTATAACCTCTTTAACTTCGGTCTGGTATTTATCCGTGGGGTTATCCCTAATAATGCGGCATTTCATTTCCTCGATGAGCTTCTCTGTCTTTGCTATATATTCATCCTTACTGATTAGCACCGTTGTGTTTCCTTTGTCTGCCTACGTTGTGACGATGTTGTTATTTTTTAGCTTTCGTTGTAGCCTTTTCAATATTTTCAGCTCCTTATTTCCTTTTTGTGCTTCCTGGGCTCTTACTTCCTTGCTTATGATTTCTCTGCACATGTGCCTTGCGTGCTCCTGTTCCTCATATGGAAGAAGCGATATTGCAACCTCTGCATCTACTATCGCTTGCTCAGTTCTTTTTGCTTCATTGCTATCCGCGATGTTGTGCTTCAGGCCCTTCCCTAGAAGTTGCGCTTCTTCGTTGCTAATGGCCACTGTTGTTAGGTTTACGAACCTTTTGTTAAGTTCGTGTGTTTGTTGACTGTTACTGTGATCGCGTCGGCCCGTTAACTGGTCCAATTTTCGGTTCAGTTTTTCATATTTGCGTTGTAGTTCGCGTTTGATTCCCGTCTTTATGTGGTCGAAGCAGTCCATCAATGCAGTCGTGGGCAAGAGTCCGGACAATTGCAGATGTATCCTCAGTAGTTCGGTGTTTATCTTGTCTTTCTTAGCGTATAGGCTTTGTAATTCGAACTTTAAAAAGTCCTTTTTCGCCTTCCTGGTCGTTCTCCTAATTTAATTTAATTTTAGTTTGTTCGAACAAAACCAGTTTATGACTCTAGTTAAATCATCTTGTAGTAGCATTGACATTATCACCCCTAATCATCAGAAGTGTATCATCAGCAAAAATGTTAATGTCAGAATACTCGATTCTTTTAACAATATCTTTAATATAGATATTAAACAATATTGGCGCCAGCACGGAGTGTTGTGGGTGACCAACTTGTACATGTCTTTTTTCAGATTTTGATGATCCAACTACCGTCCTTTGATATCTATTCGTAACGTAATTTTCAGACCTTTTCAGTTCTCTACCAAAAATGCCTATCTTGTCCAATTTTGTTACCAACAGGTTTTGATCAATGGTTTCAAAAGCACGCTTCAAATCCAAAAATACGGCTTATACATGTTTGTTGCTACTCAAGTCTTCCTTCCAGTTCGCAATCAGTTCAGAGCACTTTCATAGGAATGTTTTTTTCGGAATCCAGATTGCTGAGGTATTATGATTTTATTATCATCTAAAAACTGTTGGTTCTTTACCACTGTTTCAGGTATCTTTTCATTACCTGTTAGCGTATTAATGGGCCTAATTTCGTCTGCTCTAATAGTGTTTTTGATTTTCTCAATAGGTACAACTATGAAAGTCTTCTAGGGGTCTGGGTCTATACCCGTATCAAGACTTTCGTTAATAAGTTGAGAGTAGAAATATCCGGTGTACGTTATAGTCTTTGATGACTCTTTCAGATATAACTTTTACCCATCCTATTTTGTTTTTAAATTTGCAAGCAATATCTAGCATATCGGTTGTAGTAACTTTTCGAAATTTAAATTCAAAACTGCTATTTTCAATGGCCATGCATGAGTTGACACTACTACATGCAGTGATGTGGCTGATTTCTACAATAATGTCAATAAAATAGTTATTTATATTTTTAATAATATTTTTATTGGAGCTTTTCGGCCGGGGTTAAAACAATACTTTTATTTTATCATCCTACGTGTTTCGACGCAATTTTTGCGCCTTCATCAGCGATTTTTTAATCATCTGTTTATTACAAAAACGAAAAACAAGTGCATTAATAATTGCTATCTTGAACATTTCTTAGAATTTAACAAATTTGACTTAACAATTTTTTTTGTACATTTACAACTAATTATTTGTTTAATAACATTTCAGGTATAGACATACACATCCATAAATGCATCACTGACACACTGTACAACCTTCGCTTTCATCAGTCAAACATCTACTGTGATTGCGGAAGCATAAGCGCAGTTTATGCAGTCAACATCGTCTCTATAGTTTACTGTTCTCGAAATGTTTTGTTGTATGCGCAATCCTTCTATCGTCATTCTTCTAATTTTGTTCTCCACATCCAGTATATTTCTCCTTCTTTAAATGGTCATCTAACCGCCTGGGCGATTTTGACCGTCCAACATAGCTCGCCAGTCGTTTCTTTATTGCGCCAACTGGCGCCAATTGGAAACACCGCGGGATCGCAAATCGGTCTCCACTAGGTCCTTCCATCGGAGTGGTGGTCTCCAGTCCAGTATATTTACGTTGTCAAAATCAGCTGTGTGGTTTTGATCAGTCAAGTGTTGCGCCAACGCTGTGTTATTCTTCTTGTTTTTGGCGTCCAGCTTGTGTTCGTTTAACCTCGTTTTTAGCTCCCTTTTCGTTGTACCTATGTAAACTTTATAACAGTTTTCGCCGTCTTTGCCCATGCAAGGGATTTCATAAATCACGTTGTGTAGTTGTTCCTTTTTAATTTTGTCTTTGGTTTGTGTGTAAATGCTTTGAATTGTGTGATTTGGTTTGTATGCATAGCTTACGTTGTTGGTTTTGATAATTTTGTGCGAGGTATTGTTGTCTGTTAGTTTTGGTATATAAAGAATGGACACGAGAAATTTTGGTTGGAAAAAAATTGTCACAAAAGGAAAGTTATACAAGTTATCGAAAAAAGTTTGATTTTATTTTGTTTCTTATTAAACACTCTATATTAGACAACAAAACTAAAATCAATTATCTCTATCGTAAACAAATTGCCGTAGTTTAGAGTTGATCCCTTTCATAAGGCGATGGACGTCGGTTTTGGTCACGGTTTCTGCTGCTCTTTGCCAATTCGATTGAAACTGTTTTTCATTTTTATTAGTTTTTGCCGTGTTTAGCAATTTTCTTTTAACTATAGCCCAATATTTTTCAATGGGTCGCAATTGTGGGCAGTTTGGGAGGTTGTGATCCCTTTTAACAATATGTACTCCGTTATTTTCATACCAGCTCATAGCCAAACGGCTATAGTGACACGATGCTAAGTCAGGCCAGAAGAGAACTGAAGTCTTATGTTGCTTTAGGAGGGGCAGCAAACGTTTTTGCAAACACTCCTTAATGTATATTTCCTGATTTATGCTGCCTGAGGTTATGAAGGTTTTGCTTTTCATACCACACTGACATATGGCTTGCCAGACCATATACTTTTCAGGAAACTTGTCCAACATTTTCAGCTTGAAGTTACTTGCAACACCTCCCCTCCTTGTTGCAGTATAAAACTCAGCGCCTTGGATCTGTTTAAAGTCTGCTTTGACGTTAAAGTCTGCTATTACACTGTGAGACGTTTGAGGATTTTCCATTTTTTTGCCCACAATTTTTTTCGCGAGCTCACAATTCAACGTCGACATTTTTAAACAATTGTGAATTTTACAAAAAGCAAATACGTGGAAATAATAATGACAGAAAACACTATGAAAGTGCATAATCATCTATTATCCACAGTAAATTTTACGCAAGTTATGAGTAAACAAAATCGACTAGCTTTTTTCGTGTCCAATCTTTATAAGACTCCTGTGTATATTCTTCTGTTGCTATCATCTGTTGTTGTTGTTGCGGTATTACTCTTTTTATGTTTTGTGTTATTTTCGCTCGCGGACATTAGAGCATCTATTATTATATTAGGGTATCCATTTTTGGCAAGTATTATTTTAGTGATATTCTTATTTTCTTTTATGAACTCCTGGTCGCTCAAGGAGTTAACTTAATCTGTAAAGTTAATAATGGTGTTCTTTTTTTGATTCCAAGGGTGGTTAGATTGGTAATTGATCATTATTATTTTATTGTCTATGCTGTAGATTTCCATGTCTAGGAATGCCAGTTTATTACATTTTTCGGTTTCCAAAGTAAATTTTAATTTATTGTGTTGTGCATTGAATATTCTTAAAATTTCATCTACGTCCTTAACCTTAACAATGGCGAAGATATCATCTACACACTTCGTTATGTATTTGATGCTTATGTCGTTCGATTTTAGCTCTATGATGCTGTCGTCAATAATCTTGTCTAGGACTATGTCGGCTATTGTTGGTGACAATGGAGTGCCCATTGGCATCCCATAAATTTGCTGATGGTATTTTTTGTCGTATACGAAATAATTATTTTCTCTGAGGCAAAATTCAAGAATATTGAGAAATCGGGTTTTGGTGATTTTTGTGTGGTTTTTAAAGAATAGTTTTTAAGAATAATAGTTATTTGATGCCTGCGTTATTTCACTTTCATTTGTGAATAGGCAATCATTAATCAATACCTTGCTAATAGTATAACTTAAATAATTGTTTATATTTACGCCTGGTTGAGTTGTATTCTTCCCAACGGTCTGTCACCTTGGCGAGGTAGTACGGGTTTAACTTGTGTTTGTTGAGAGCTGCTAACTCAGTATCGTACCACTTGCTCATGAGCTTAACACTGACTTCCTTCGAGTGTGTCAAAGTACTCATAACATTTGCTATGTTATTATTCAGTAATGTAAGACTGTTCACGATACTCAGGCTATCGAAATCAAGATAGCTACACTGTCGCAATAGGCTGATGAGGTTATCACTAGTATAGTATTCCCAAGACGTTACAGTTTTCCTACTTATCATTTGCAATTTTTTATCTAATTTGACTGTAAAGCTAATAGTTTCATGATCCGTTATCCGATATTCCTCCAGTCGTTTACAAGAGGTGGAATCACTATTCGTGAATAACAGATCAATCAACGTTTCAGAGTTGTGCGCTTTTCCAGTATAGAAATCAATTTTTTACTCCATAGCAAAAGATCGATACAAGTAACTAATTGTTTATTATATGTAACTTAACCAATCCAAAGTCCTGTGGATTAAAAAAATACACTAGGGCCAACTCGCCTTTAAAGGAAACACAAGTTTTAAGGCTCACAAGTTTATTCAAACAATTAGATTATTCTAATCATTAAACTACCGATCGTTGTTAAACCCCAACAGCAACTGCCCAAACGTTCTTGGCTGTTAGCCAAAGAAACCTCAGCGTCGGCGGGAGCGGCGTAACCCTTACGCAATTGCTACAAGTTGGAATGACCATGGCCTTGATTTTCCACATTACCAAATTACAGGTATTGCGTTTCATTGTAAAATGCAAATGTGCTGACGTTGCGGCTCGTGCAACGATCGATAGTGGACAAATGTGCTGACGTTGCGGCTCTTGTGGTGATCGAACTTGGGAATGGTTTGACTGGGCAGCGGCTGAATGTGTTAACTCCTCCCCCTTTAAAGATCTGCTCACGGAAGCTCTTATTTTTTTATTTTTTATTTATTTATTTATTTTATTTCGGCCAAACACACAACCATAAGTTATTTTTACAGTGTTTGTCCATAAAAAACAAGTTAACATTTTTAACATGTGTATATAAAAACTGAAACTAACAATACACAACTTAAAACTAACAATTTTTACTTAGACTATTACAATAAGGTACTGAAGAGATGTATACGAGATAGATAAAGATTGGATAAATGAAAAAATATCAGGAAAAAAAGAAAATATAGTGAAAAAAGAGGAAGGGGAAGGTGTATGGGGTAAAGGATTGTGATTGTGCTCAGTGACACTCGGCAAAGTACCGAAGCAATTCCGATCTAAAACGCAGCATTCCCTTAATAGCTTAAATGTTTGGGGGTAAGGTGTTCCAATTGCGGATGGAGAAGACAAAGAATTGACGCTCAGTCACTAAGCAGGCAAATTTAGCAGGGACTAAGTTAAGCGAGCGCAAAGATTTGGAGTGCTCCAGTCGATCTTTGAGATATCGGGGCTCTTGGGTTATAATAATCTTCTGAAGTAACACCAAACATTTGTACTTTAAAATATTGTCAAAAGACACAGATGAAATTTTCTTTGAAAACTCCGAAATGTAGTCATAACGTTTTTTATTGTAGATGTACCTGGCGATATTGTTATATAAAACATTAAGTTTGTTACGACACACACTATCACAATTCGAATACAGCTCACAACCGTACAATAACGTTGGTAGCAAGTATGTTTTGGCTAAAAGTAATCGAATTTTCTCAGGGGTGAAATGTTGGCTTGTCCATAGGTTTCGGAGCATGCCATATACTTTTCCAATAGCGCAGGAAATGTGGTTACTCCACGACAAGGTTCTATTGAAAATGACCCCCAAAATTTAGCTGTGTCAGCAAATTTTATCACAGAATTGTTCAGCTTGATTTCTATGTGGTCGTCTAAATTAATAATTTTTTTGTATATGACTATGCACTGGGATTTATCGGGATTAAGGACTAAATCATTGTCGGAAGCCCACTTGCTTATAGATTCCAGGTCAGCGTTTAAGTTATTAACACACGCATTAATAGAGTCAAGTGGGCAGCTAACATAAAGCTGCACATCATCTGCGTAGACATGGACGTTACTATGTTCGATAACATTAAAAAGATCATTGGCATACAGCACAAACAGCAATGGGCCAAGAATAGAACCTTGAGGAACACCTCTGGTTATAGGCAGCCAATCGGACATGTTGTTTCCAGCACAAACAGCACTTAGATAGGTTTTAACTAGGGTTGATGCCGGCGTAGAAAAAAATTAAACAAGTTTTTGAGCTTTAAAATAAGGATTTCATGGTTAACTGTATCAAAAGCCTTGGAATGATCAAGTAACGTCAGAAAAGTAACATCGTTTATGTCTATGTTGAGCCTAATGTCGTAAGAAACTTTTAAAAGCGCTGTAGTGCAGCTCATGTTGGGTCTAAACCCCGACTGAAATTTGTTCACCAAAGAGTTATTGTATATAAAGGAGTTTATTTGGTTATGCATGATTCGCTCGAGAACCTTAGATAGGTATGGTAGTATTGCAATGGGCCGATAGTCACCATTAGCTTTTTTTTAGCAGAATAATCTTGACTCTTTTCCAAGAGTCCGGAAAGACTGACGTGGTCAGGATAGTATTAAAAGCATGTGTTATATACTGTAAAATTTTTGGTAGCAAGCACTTGACAAACTTTGGGTTTATACCATCAAGACCAACCGCATTTGATTTGATGCTAAGTATGGACTGAACTACATCACAGTCGTCGACACGTTTGAAATGAAAACTGGTCGAAGCGCTACTTGTGTTTCTGCTGTAACTGTCATGTGTCATGTGTTACTTACAGAAACGGGCGGATTTGCAAATTTTCTGTTTAGTTCATCAACGTCAGCAGACACAGAGACAGGTTGGGTTTTGTTAACAAACCCAATCTCACGAACTTTACGCCATTTCTGCTTAAAACCAACAGCCACACTAAACTGATGCTCATAGTATTGCAACTTTCTGAGTTTGATCGCTTTTGTGACATCGCGTCTGCAAGCTTTAAAGCTGTTATAATTGTCTTGACTTTTGATTCTCTTCCAGTTGCGGTACGCATTATTTCGTTTACTGATCAATTTTTTTATATAGTTATTAAACCAGGGGCGTTTTTTAACATTTTCTGATTTATATACAAGTGGTACAAACTGCTCAAAGAGTGAAATTATGTTTGTTTCAAGAAAATTAATTTGATCAGTGCTGGAAACTAAGTTGTACATATAGTTCCATTCAGTCTTCTCCACAGCCTCATCGAGATGTTCGTAATCTATATGTGCAAAGTCGCGAAAGGAGTATAATGTGTTAACACAGGTCAATTGAAAATCAAAAGTCAGGAAAATCAAATCGTGTTTAGAAAAACCTGCAGCAGACAGTTGGTCGTAAAGAAGTACTTTTTCAATGTCATTCACAAAGAAAATGTCCAGCAGAGTGCTACTGTTTTGTGTGAAGTGAGTGGGCATAGTAACGTTAGATGGATATAAACCCAAGGTGTGCATATCAAGGGCAAAATTACTTTCGCGAAGTAAGTCACTGTTAAAATCCCCGACTATGACAATGTTGTTATAGTGAAGGGTCAAGCCTTCTATAAAGTCAACAAAAGGTGTGTATGCAATGCACCTATTTGGTCTATACAACCAACAAGGATCCTATCTATCTGGGATTGTATTTCAATAAAAATATATTCAATTGAGCTAGTAGTTTCTGAGGTACATTTTAGGGAACAAGAAAGACTATTTTTGACGTACACAGCAACACCACCACCAAGCGAAGTTCTGTCCAAACGAAAAAGTTTATAGCCACTAACACTTAACATGGCGTCGTTATGCCAAGTAGAAAACCAAGTCTCGGATACACATACAACATCAACGCCAGAAGACTCAGAGATAAATCTGAATTCATCTATTTTAGGTGGAAGGCTCTGGGCGTTAATATGACATATTTTTAAGCCATTTTTTTGTTTGCTTAGAACCCGTATCATGTTATGAGTAGAGTACCCGCAATTGAAACCCGTACGTTCACTGTTACCCATCACTAACAAAAAAAGTAAGTAAGAGAATATTGCATTCAAGTGTAATTGTAATTTGAATAAAACCGAACACAATAAGAAATAAGTTAGAGACGGTAGTTAAAAGAAAGATAATGTGGGAGATATAGAGCAAGAAATTAGATATAATAATACAAAGAGAGTTACAATTTTTTATTAACACTAAACAATATAACAAGAGAGAGTGCAAATGCAAAAACACAAGTAGTCATTTGTTGCTTCCCAACAGAGCTTCAATGCCCTCTTTGTTTGACACCTTGATCGCTTCGCTACCTGGTTGAGCACGAACATATACTTCACCTCTAACAGAAAAAGCAGATGATAAGCGCTTTTGTGTTTTTAATTGAGTTGCAAACTGCATAATCGCTCGGTTTCCCTTTGTAAGGCACTCGTTAATGTAAAAATTTTCATCCGTCGAACCTCCAAAGTCGGAGAGCCGAAAACGCCGTTTGTTGGTTTTGTAAAACCTGGCAGCAGCTTTAAAAAGTAATTGTCTGTCATACGGGGAGATAAGTTTAATAATGAGAGGCGCTGGTTTGGTGTTATCTTTACCTCTGCTCACGCGAAAAGCGTCGCGAATAGGAGGAGCATTTATCTCCATTGCCCCGCAGAGCTTTCCAAAGACCTCATTTATGTTTTCGTCTTTTTCATGAGGTATCCCGCTAACAATTATGTCGGCAGAGACATTATTCGTGCCGAGAATATCAAGATCTGCTTTAAGTGCAGATAGTTCCTCACGCACCTGATCAATTTGAATACATTTCCCCTCAACTTTATCGAGCCGTTTCGCATATTCACTCAAGCTATGCTTTATATTGGTCAGATCAGCTGTGATTTCACTTATATTGCTTAGTACCCGCTCTTCGGATTCCCTTAAACGTACAGACATCTTCTCCATGTCATCCTCAATTTTACCTTCAATACCGGCGGGGGGAAATTATCGCCTTTGGCGTCTTTGAGCTGAGGCGTAGATGGCTTTGGTGGCGAGTTGCCTAACAGGCGCGCATACTTAGGGCGACCAGCCATGCTTGGGTTGGTATGATAATAAAAAGTAAAATAACTTATAGCAGCAGCAGAAATCAAAAAACTGAGAGCGAAGATAAAACGAAGATGCCAGCAATGTGCAGAGATAATGCAAGAAAAACACCGTACAAAAGGCAACAACAACAACTGAAGAAAAGAAACGAAGGTGGCGAAGATAAGCAGATAAGCAGCGTAAGCAGCAGCGTCGGCAGCGGTGAAATGTTGACAAAAATTTGTATGGAGAAAAATTAAACAGCAGCAATATGAGTGCACGAAAATTATACCGATTTTTAATCCAGCGATTTGTAGTAGAAACGCAAATTGATAAATGTTGTACTGTATATTGTTCTCGTACTAAATTAAAGATTTAATACCACAAAATTACCGGTTAAATTTATTTAAATTCACAGAGCAAGCATAAACATGTCAACTCTACACTCTAGCAATGAAATATTCAAACTCGGGATACTTAATTTTGTCGTTATCCTATTCCAGATTAACCAAATAGTTATGACCAAAACGGCAAAGCCCATGTCCTCCGAAGTGATAAACCAGTTTGTTTTCCCTTTTAGGTAGTGAAGGAGTCTGACTTTTCCTATTGTCATCCCGTGGACAAGATTAATGTCTACCGCCAGAGTTTTGTTTTACACGCTTGTAAGGACAGGAGGTAGAGGTTGGACTCCTGAACTACTCTCGCTCCGGTTTGGTTGTTTATTTCTATAGTCTCATTCTGAATCTGTAGGATAAGGGAACCCAAAAGAGAATTAGTGGAGTTGTCCGATCTTACCATGCCGTTGAAGTTGCTGAGAAATATGGTGTCGTCCTTGATTATTTCGACCATGGATTCATTACAAGTCAAGTATGGGCAGCTGGCTTCATCTCCTTTGAGTAGTCGCGGTAAGCAATCTTTCTCTTTTAGTAGGGTAAGGGAGCTTTCTTCGCAGACCATTGCGGACGTTCGTTGTAAGCATTGATCTTTGATACCATATGTTTGTTAAATAAGATGGTTGAATATGTCATATCTACACGATGACCGTCCTGGATGATAGGGCGAACTATCAGGCGATTGTACCTCGTTTCCGTTACTTTAGGCAAGGATAAGACGTAAAGCAAAAGTGATCCATTGGTGTAGATCGATAGTTTGCTGTATTCGATGGCTTCCACTACATTACTGTAAGTAAGGACTTCAATCTCGCTGATAAGTCGGTTTATTTCTTCCTTGCTTAGTAGATTGGTGTGATGATTTTGTTTTGGATCTCCTGGAAAGTTTGTTTCATTTTCCTGCGGCTTTGCGATCGGTGATTGCGTTTTTGAGTCGATCCACAACCTTGTCGTAGCTAACCAGACTGATAGTGTGAATCAGTTTAAATTGCCCGTTGATAGTCCAACCATATCCATCGCGGATTGTTATTATTGGAGAGTCAATCTTGAAGACATGGTAGGTGTGCGCGGTTGCGCAGAGGCAGATGCTGTGGGGTTAAATTTATTTTGATTATACGTAATTCTATGTTTTACCCCACTTAGGAAAAAAGGAATTTTATTAGTAATACTTTTTTTAAGGACTAGCTACTGCCAAGCAATTATAACTTAAAATTCGATTTCAAAGTGTGGAAATTCTTCTTCATTATTTTTTCTTTTATATTTTTTTCCTTTATTTATTTCATTCTTGTAGACTTATACTAACAGTTCAATTTATATTTAGTGTAGTGATTTCAAAATGGGTATGTACCCAATTTCCCATTATACTTAAATTAAGGTTTACTATTGAAAATGTGAGTTGCTGTTGGGGTTTTTCAGGAGTTTTGAGGAATAATTTGGAAAGGATTTATTGGACCACTAGTGAAAGCGTTTGTGGGTAGTTTTCAATGTTAGTGATTAGTGGTTTAGTAATTATTATTTTTTTGTTAGTATTGCTTTTTAGGAGTATTCCATCCTTTTTTTCCTCTTTTTTTATATATTTTTCTATGTAAATAATTAATTTTAATTTTATTTTTGCACCTTTTCGGTGTTTGTTATTATTATTAGTTGTATAGTTTTGCATCGGAATATAGGCTTTTTCTCAGCTGACATTGGAAGGCTCGTGTTGATCCCTTTTAGCCATAAGCGTTGATAATTGCAAATGGCACGAGTGGCTTCACGTCAATTAAAGCAGAGACCTCATGGTGGAGTTGCACCACACCGATTGTAATCATTCGAGCCATCGAGTTATTTGGAATTGAACCAACATCTGACTAGATCGGCTGCAAACAGTTTGCACCCAGACCCCTGGGGAACAAGAATATAAGCATAAGATTTGCCTTCTGACCAATGTTATCTTTAGATGTTTTTTACACCCGCTATATGGAATATTTTTCCTGTTTGTGTAAGTATTGTTGCGTTTCTATTTTAGCTTCTTCTTTGTATAGCGGCTTCTGTTTAGCCTTAATTTGTTTGTTGGAGATAAGCACCTTGTCCCCAGTTTCGAAAGAACGCGGAGTAGTGCGTTTAGCATTAAACCTCGCGTGTCTGACCTCCTGCTCCTTTTCTAATAAAGTTCTCATATCCTCCATGGGTTTTTATCTGAAATTTAATAACTCCTGATAATTTATTCTTGAGGTCCGGTTGAGAAACACATCCGCCGTTTTTCGCTTGATAACAGAGTGGACGGTATTGTTGTACCCATCCACTGCTATCTGAATGCTTTCCTTTGGAGTTAGTCTGCTAAATTCAATTGAAATACATCGGTATATTTCTATTAATGTTGAATGCAAACGCTCAACCTGACCATTGCTTTCACTTCTTTGTGTAGGAGTTTGATAAATTTCTATTCGGATATAGTGCAGGAGTCAGTTTCTTTCGCAGGTGCATCGAAGATTTGTTCTTTATAGGAAATAGCTTAGCAAATTTCGTGAACTTATCGATCACACTAAGATACTTTTGCTTTTCTATTTCGAAAAGGTCGATGTGTAAGATTTCGCATGTATAGCCTGGTATTGGAGTGGGTTGAAGGAACGGTTTTGCGCGATGCCTGTCGTACTTGTTCAATTGCAAGTATCGCACTGCCGCACGTAGTCTCCTATTTGCCTAGCCATTGCGCGAAAATAATATTTCTCCAGTATTTGGGGTCGATTTTCACAAGCATTTCTATGCGCTCTTTTGTGTTCGTTCTCAATTACCTCGAACACTCTGTATGCAACCGTAACATCTTCCACAATCCTCTGGGTTATCCTTACTCGATATCTTTGAAAGTTGTTGACATAGACATTTTGTAACAACCCAAGAAATCTTTCCGGAATCTTTATACCGTTAATCACGTTTGGATTCCTTGAGGATTGCGGTCAATGCATCTGCATCGTGTTCTGGTAATGAGACAAAAATCCACCGGTAGCCTTGATGTGGTTCCTCAAGGCATCGAGGCCTATCCCCTTCCCTAAAAATGATTTGGTTCCTAAATACATTGATAGGAGCTTCTACATGTGGTATGAACTCAGACTTGTCCTGATCGGCAGAATGCATTGTAGCTTGTCTGGCAGTGTCGATTTCGGGTTCTATGTTAGGACCAGCATTTGCTGCGGGATCCTGGCCTGAAATGGATGGGGGCTGAGCGGCAACTGAATCAGTCAACGTGTTAACTTCAGTTTTGAGGCAAGAAAGAGCATCGGCAACCAAGTTCGATTTACCCAGTTTGTAAATTAATTCGCAATTGTACTCTCCAATCCTTGCCTTCCAGCGCTTTAGCGTTGTAGTTTCTGCAGCTCAGGGAAAATGTTAGTGGCTGGTGATCGGTGTATATTTTGATCTTTTTGGCACCATATAGATAAGATCGCAGATTGTCGAGTGCCCAAACTATGGCGAGGAGCTCCTTCTCATTAGTGGCGTAATTTTCCTCGCATTTATTCAAGGATCGCGAAATATTAGCTGTAGGTTTGTCTTCTCCAATCGTTCCTTGTGAGAAATCGTGTATCATTCTCTGGAATATGGCGGGCGCATTTTTCAGGCCGAACGGCAAACGTAGGAATTCGTATTTGCTGTTCATTGGTATTTGATGGAATCCGGAGGTCAAATCGATTGTTGTATAAAAGTTGGCTTGGCCAAGGCTATATAAGGTTGCGTTTATATCAGCAATGGGATAGGTGTCGGCAATCGTTACAGCATTCAACCGCTTGTAGTCGATCACCATGCGATACTGTTTTTCCCCATTTGGTTTCGGTTTTTTCGGCACTACCCAAATCGGAGAATAGTAAGGACTTTTAGATGGCCGTATTACACCTTCACCAAGCAGCTCATTTATTTACTTATCCACTTCCTCTCTCATGCACACCGGGTTAGAGTAGCTTTTACTGTAAATAGGTTCAGGGGTGGTGGTCCATATTTCCGCTCGGACACTCGTATCCGCAAGTTCATTGCCGTTAAGGGGAAGGAAAAGATCTGAATATTTTCGTAATAATTGATCTACTTGTTGTCTAGTATCGTCAGAGACATCTTTACCCATGTAATAATTAACTTGGTTAAAAATTTTGGCTTTTAAGGGCAAGTTAAAGTCATTGACTTTAAGGTGATTATTTTTCCTGTCAACAATGGCTCCTAACATCCTCAAAGTATCATCGCCAATAATGCCGGCGAAGCATTTAAGTCCTGGGAGAACTAAGAACCCTATTTTAGAAGGGAATCCTATATCCTTAAAAAATCTGAATCCTATTTTTTTGTTAATCTGTACCTGCCCCCGGCAGAATTCACATTGAATATCTCGTCTGCGGGGTCTCCTCCAGTCGCAACCATTTCACTGAAAAATTTTTTATTTGCGCCTGTGTCAATAAGGAAGTCTAGGGTGCGACCGTCCGGGATTGTATACTCTAAGTATGGTACGCTAGATGGCCCTCCAAAAGAAAATCCCCTTCGTCCTAATTTTCTGCCTCGTCTTCGGCTTTAGCATCGCTATCGGTGATGCCAGTGGTGAAATGGAAGAGCCGCTGTTGCTTCCTTGGAGTGCTTTCTGAACTAGCCGCCCGTTTGAAAGGATTAGGTCGATTTATATAGTTTACGGCTCGTGATTGGGTAGAGCCGTCGACTTCCATCTTTTCAATGGGGGGGTTTTTAGCTGGAGTAAATGATGGAGAATGATTATTTCCTGGTTTTTGTCATAATGTGACCTGCGATCTTGCTGACGCCAGGTGGGATCGCCGGTGGTTTCGCCTCGAAGGAAGGTCTAGCTTCATTCATAGTATTAATTGGGACAACAACTCGGTTGTTACTCTGGCTCGAGTGCAATGAAAAGTTTCGATAGTTGACCCAAGAAATCTTTCCGGAATCTTTATACCGTTAATCACGTTTGGATTCCTTGAGGATTGCGGTCAATGCATCTGCATCGTGTTCTGGTAATGAGACAAAAATCCACCGGTAGCCTTGATGTGGTTCCTCAAGGCATCGAGGCCTATGCCCTTCCCTAAAAATGATTTGGTTCCTAAATACATTGATAGGAGCTTCTACATGTGGTATGAACTCAGACTTGTCCTGATCGGCAGAATGCATTGTAGCTTGTCTGGCAGTGTCGATTTCGGGTTCTATGTTAGGACCAGCATTTGCTGCGGGATCCTGGCCTGAAATGGAGGGGGGCTGAGCGGCAACTGAATCAGTCAACGTGTTAACTTCAGTTTTGAGGCAAGAAAGAGCATCGGCAACCAAGTTCGATTTACCCAGTTTGTAAATTAATTCGCAATTGTACTCTCCAATCCTTGCCTTCCAGCGCTTTAGCTTGGCGTTGTAGTTTCTGCAGCTCAGGGAAAATGTTAGTGGCTGGTTATCGATGTATATTTTGATCTTTTTGGCACCATATAGATAAGATCGCAGATTGTCGAGTGCCCAAACTATGGCGAGGAGATCCTTCTCATTAGTGGCGTAATTTTCCTCGCATTTATTCAAGGATCGCGAAATATTAGCTGTAGGTTTGTCTTCTCCAATCGTTCCTTGTGAGAAATCGTGTATCATTCTCTGGAATATGGCGGGCGCATTTTTCAGGCCGAACGGCAAACGTAGAAATTCGTATTTGCTGTTCATTGGTATTTGATGGAATCCGGAGGTCAAACCGATTGTTATATAAAAGTTGGCTTGGCCAAGGCTATATAAGGTTGCGTTTATATCAGGAATGGGATAGGTGTAGGCAATCGTTACAGCATTCAACCGCTTGTAGTCGATCACCATGCGATACTGTTTTTCCCCATTTGGTGGCCGTATTACACCTTCCCCAAGCAGCTCATTTATTTACTTATCCACTTCCTCTCTCATGCACACCGGGTTAGAGTAGCTTTTACTGTAAATAGGTTCAGGGGTGGTGGTCCATATTTCCGCTCGGACACTCGTATCCGCAAGTTCATTGCCGTTAAGGGGAAGGAAAAGATCTGAATATTTTCGTAATAATTGATCTACTTGTTGTCTGGTATCGTCGGAGACATCTTTACCCATGTAATAATTAACTTGGTTAAAAATTTTGGCTTTTAAGGGCAAGTTAAAGTCATTGACTTTAAGGTGATTATTTTTCCTGTCAACAATGGCACCTAACATCCTCAAAGTATCATCGCCAATAATGCCGGCGAAGCATTTAAGTCCTGGGAGGACGAAGAACCCTATTTTGGAAGGGAATCCTATATCCTTAAAAAATCTGAATCCTATTTTTTTGTTAATCTGTACCTGCCCCCGGCAGAATTCACATTGAATATCTCGTCTGCGGGGTCTCCTCCAGTCGCAACCATTTCACTGAAAAATTTTTTATTTGCGCCTGTGTCAATAAGGAAGTCTAGGGTGCGACCGTCCGGGATTGTATACTCTAAGTATGGTACGCTAGATGGCCCTCCAAAAGAAAATCCCCTTCGTCCTAATTTTCTGCCTCGTCTTCGGCTTTAGCATCGCTATCGGTGATGCCAGTGGTGAAATGGAAGAGCCGCTGTTGCTTCCTTGGAGTGCTTTCTGAACTAGCCGCCCGTTTGAAAGGATTAGGTCGATTTATATAGTTTACGGCTCGTGATTGGGTAGAGCCGTCGACTTCCATCTTTTCAATGGGGGGGTTTTTAGCTGGAGTAAATGATGGAGAACGATTATTTCCTGAAACTAGCTGGTTTTTGTCATAATGTGACTTGCGATCTTGCTGACGCCAGGTGGGATCGCCGGTGGTTTCGCCTCGAAGGAAGGTCTAGCTTCATTCATTGTATTAATTGGGACAACAACTCGGTTGTTACTCTGGCTCGAGTGCAATGAAAAGTTTCGATAGTTGACCCAAGAAATCTTTCCGGAATCTTTATAGCGTTAATCACGTTTGGATTCCTTGAGGATTGCGGTCAATGCATCTGCATCGTGTTCTGGTAATGAGACAAAAATCCACCGGTAGCCTTGATGTGGTTCCTCAAGGCATCGAGGCCTATGCCCTTCCCTAAAAATGATTTGGTTCCTAAATACATTGATAGGAGCTTCTACATGTGGTATGAACTCAGACTTGTCCTGATCGGCAGAATGCATTGTAGCTTGTCTGGCAGTGTCGATTTCGGGTTCTATGTTAGGACCAGCATTTGCTGCGGGATCCTGGCCTGAAATGGATGGGGGCTGAGCGGCAACTGAATCAGTCAACGTGTAAACTTCAGTTTTGAGGCAAGAAAGAGCATCGGCAACCAAGTTGATTTACCCAGTTTGTAAATTAATTCGCAATTGTACTCTCCAATCCTTGCCTTCCAGCGCTTTAGCTTGGCGTTGTAGTTTCTGCAGCTCAGGGAAAATGTTAGTGGCTGGTTATCGATGTATATTTTGATCTTTTTGGCACCATATAGATAAGATCGCAGATTGTCGAGTGCCCAAACTATGGCGAGGAGATCCTTCTCATTAGTGGCGTAATTTTCCTCGCATTTATTCAAGGATCGCGAAATATTAGCTGTAGGTTTGTCTTCTCCAATCGTTCCTTGTGAGAAATCGTGTATCGTTCTCTGGAATATGGCGGGCGCATTTTTCAGGCCGAACGGCAAACGTAGAAATTCGTATTTGCTGTTCATTGGTATTTGATGGAATCCGGAGGTCAAATCGATTGTTGTATAAAAGTTGGCTTGGCCAAGGCTATATAAGGTTGCGTTTATATCAGGAATGGGATAGGTGTCGGCAATCGTTACAGCATTCAACCGCTTGTAGTCGATCACCATGCGATACTGTTTTTCCCCATTTGGTGGCCGTATTACACCTTCACCAAGCAGCTCATTTATTTACTTATCCACTTCCTCTCTCATGCACACCGGGTTAGAGTAGCTTTTACTGTAAATAGGTTCAGGGGTGGTGGTCCATATTTCCGCTCGGACACTCGTATCCGCAAGTTCATTGCCGTTAAGGGGAAGGAAAAGATCTGAATATTTTCGTAATAATTGATCTACTTGTTGTCTGGTATCGTCGGAGACATCTTTACCCATGTAATAATTAACTTGGCTAAAAATTTTGGCTTTTAAGGGCAAGTTAAAGTCATTGACTTTAAGGTGATTATTTTTCCTGTCAACAATGGCACCTAACATCCTCAAAGTATCATCGCCAATAATGCCGGCGAAGCATTTAAGTCCTGGGAGGACGAAGAACCCTATTTTGGAAGGGAATCCTATATCCTTAAAAAATCTGAATCCTATTTTTTTGTTAATCTGTACCTGCCCCCGGCAGAATTCACATTGAATATCTCGTCTGCGGGGTCTCCTCCAGTCGCAACCATTTCACTGAAAAATTTTTTATTTGCGCCTGTGTCAATAAGGAAGTCTAGGGTGCGACCGTCCGGGATTGTATACTCTAAGTATGGTACGCTAGATGGCCCTCCAAAAGAAAATCCCCTTCGTCCTAATTTTCTGCCTCGTCTTCGGCTTTAGCATCGCTATCGGTGATGCCAGTGGTGAAATGGAAGAGCCGCTGTTGCTTCCTTGGAGTGCTTTCTGAACTAGCCGCCCGTTTGAAAGGATTAGGTCGATTTATATAGTTTACGGCTCGTGATTGGGTAGAGCCGTCGACTTCCATCTTTTCAATGGGGGGGTTTTTAGCTGGAGTAAATGATGGAGAACGATTATTTCCTGAAACTAGCTGGTTTTTGTCATAATGTGACTTGCGATCTTGCTGACGCCGGTGGTTTCGCCTCGAAGGAAGGTCTAGCTTCATTCATAGTATTAATTGGGACAACAACTCGGTTGTTACTCTGGCTCGAGTGCAATGAAAAGTTTCGATAGTTGACCCAAGAAATCTTTCCGGAATCTTTATACCGTTAATCACGTTTGGATTCCTTGAGGATTGCGGTCAATGCATCTGCATCGTGTTCTGGTAATGAGACAAAAATCCACCGGTAGCCTTGATGTGGTTTCTCAAGGCATCGAGGCCTATGCCCTTCCCTAAAAATGATTTGGTTCCTAAATACATTGATAGGAGCTTCTACATGTGGTATGAACTCAGACTTGTCCTGATCGGCAGAATGCATTGTAGCTTGTCTGGCAGTGTCGATTTCGGGTTCTATGTTATGACCAGCATTTGCTGCGGGATCCTGGCCTGAAATGGATGGGGGCTGAGCGGCAACTGAATCAGTCAACGTGTTAACTTCAGTTTTGAGGCAAGAAAGAGCATCGGCAACCAAGTTCGATTTACCCAGTTTGTAAATTAATTCGCAATTGTACTCTCCAATCCTTGCCTTCCAGCGCTTTAGCTTGGCGTTGTAGTTTCTGCAGCTCAGGGAAAATGTTAGTGGCTGGTGATCGATGTATATTTTGATCTTTTTGGCGCCATATAGATAAGATCGCAGATTGTCGAGTGCCCAAACTATGGCGAGGAGATCCTTCTCATTAGTGGCGTAATTTTCCTCGCATTTATTCAAGGATCGCGAAATATTAGCTGTAGGTTTGTCTTCTCCAATCGTTCCTTGTGAGAAATCGTGTATCATTCTCTGGAATATGGCGGGCGCATTTTTCAGGCCGAACGGCAAACGTAGGAATTCGTATTTGCTGTTCATTGGTATTTGATGGAATCCGGAGGTCAAATCGATTGTTGTATAAAAGTTGGCTTGGCCAAGGCTATATAAGGTTGCGTTTATATCAGGAATGGGATAGGTGTCGGCAATCGTTACAGCATTCAACCGCTTGTAGTCGATCACCATGCGATACTGTTTTTCCCCATTTGGTGGCCGTATTACACCTTCACCAAGCAGCTCATTTATTTACTTATCCACTTCCTCTCTCATGCACACCGGGTTAGAGTAGCTTTTACTGTAAATAGGTTCAGGGGTGGTGGTCCATATTTCCGCTCGGACACTCGTATCCGCAAGTTCATTGCCGTTAAGGGGAAGGAAAAGATCTGAATATTTTCGTAATAATTGATCTACTTGTTGTCTGGTATCGTCGGAGACATCTTTACCCATGTAATAATTAACTTGGCTAAAAATTTTGGCTTTTAAGGGCAAGTTAAAGTCATTGACTTTAAGGTGATTATTTTTCCTGTCAACAATGGCACCTAACATCCTCAAAGTATCATCGCCAATAATGCCGGCGAAGCATTTAAGTCCTGGGAGGACGAAGAACCCTATTTTGGAAGGGAATCCTATATCCTTAAAAAATCTGAATCCTATTTTTTTGTTAATCTGTACCTGCCCCCGGCAGAATTCACATTGAATATCTCGTCTGCGGGGTCTCCTCCAGTCGCAACCATTTCACTGAAAAATTTTTTATTTGCGCCTGTGTCAATAAGGAAGTCTAGGGTGCGACCGTCCGGGATTGTATACTCTAAGTATGGTACGCTAGATGGCCCTCCAAAAGAAAATCCCCTTCGTCCTAATTTTCTGCCTCGTCTTCGGCTTTAGCATCGCTATCGGTGATGCCAGTGGTGAAATGGAAGAGCCGCTGTTGCTTCCTTGGAGTGCTTTCTGAACTAGCCGCCCGTTTGAAAGGATTAGGTCGATTTATATAGTTTACGGCTCGTGATTGGGTAGAGCCGTCGACTTCCATCTTTTCAATGGGGGGGTTTTTAGCTGGAGTAAATGATGGAGAACGATTATTTCCTGAAACTAGCTGGTTTTTGTCATAATGTGACTTGCGATCTTGCTGACGCCAGGTGGGATCGCCGGTGGTTTCGCCTCGAAGGAAGGTCTAGCTTCATTCATAGTATTAATTGGGACAACAACTCGGTTGTTACTCTGGCTCGAGTGCAATGAAAAGTTTCGATAGTTGACCCAAGAAATCTTTCCGGAATCTTTATACCGTTAATCACGTTTGGATTCCTTGAGGATTGCGGTCAATGCATCTGCATCGTGTTCTGGTAATGAGACAAAAATCCACCGGTAGCCTTGATGTGGTTTCTCAAGGCATCGAGGCCTATGCCCTTCCCTAAAAATGATTTGGTTCCTAAATACATTGATAGGAGCTTCTACATGTGGTATGAACTCAGACTTGTCCTGATCGGCAGAATGCATTGTAGCTTGTCTGGCAGTGTCGATTTCGGGTTCTATGTTATGACCAGCATTTGCTGCGGGATCCTGGCCTGAAATGGATGGGGGCTGAGCGGCAACTGAATCAGTCAACGTGTTAACTTCAGTTTTGAGGCAAGAAAGAGCATCGGCAACCAAGTTCGATTTACCCAGTTTGTAAATTAATTCGCAATTGTACTCTCCAATCCTTGCCTTCCAGCGCTTTAGCTTGGCGTTGTAGTTTCTGCAGCTCAGGGAAAATGTTAGTGGCTGGTGATCGATGTATATTTTGATCTTTTTGGCGCCATATAGATAAGATCGCAGATTGTCGAGTGCCCAAACTATGGCGAGGAGATCCTTCTCATTAGTGGCGTAATTTTCCTCGCATTTATTCAAGGATCGCGAAATATTAGCTGTAGGTTTGTCTTCTCCAATCGTTCCTTGTGAGAAATCGTGTATCATTCTCTGGAATATGGCGGGCGCATTTTTCAGGCCGAACGGCAAACGTAGGAATTCGTATTTGCTGTTCATTGGTATTTGATGGAATCCGGAGGTCAAATCGATTGTTGTATAAAAGTTGGCTTGGCCAAGGCTATATAAGGTTGCGTTTATATCAGGAATGGGATAGGTGTCGGCAATCGTTACAGCATTCAACCGCTTGTAGTCGATCACCATGCGATACTGTTTTTCCCCATTTGGTGGCCGTATTACACCTTCACCAAGCAGCTCATTTATTTACTTATCCACTTCCTCTCTCATGCACACCGGGTTAGAGTAGCTTTTACTGTAAATAGGTTCAGGGGTGGTGGTCCATATTTCCGCTCGGACACTCGTATCCGCAAGTTCATTGCCGTTAAGGGGAAGGAAAAGATCTGAATATTTTCGTAATAATTGATCTACTTGTTGTCTGGTATCGTCAGAGACATCTTTACCCATGTAATAATTAACTTGGTTAAAAATTTTGGCTTTTAAGGGCAAGTTAAAGTCATTGACTTTAAGGTGATTATTTTTCCTGTCAACAATGGCTCCTAACATCCTCAAAGTATCATCGCCAATAATGCCGGCGAAGCATTTAAGTCCTGGGAGGACGAAGAACCCTATTTTGGAAGGGAATCCTATATCCTTAAAAAATCTGAATCCTATTTTTTTGTTAATCTGTACCTGCCCCCGGCAGAATTCACATTGAATATCTCGTCTGCGGGGTCTCCTCCAGTCGCAACCATTTCACTGAAAAATTTTTTATTTGCGCCTGTGTCAATAAGGAAGTCTAGGGTGCGACCGTCCGGGATTGTATACTCTAAGTATGGTACGCTAGATGGCCCTCCAAAAGAAAATCCCCTTCGTCCTAATTTTCTGCCTCGTCTTCGGCTTTAGCATCGCTATCGGTGATGCCAGTGGTGAAATGGAAGAGCCGCTGTTGCTTCCTTGGAGTGCTTTCTGAACTAGCCGCCCGTTTGAAAGGATTAGGTCGATTTATATAGTTTACGGCTCGTGATTGGGTAGAGCCGTCGACTTCCATCTTTTCAATGGGGGGGTTTTTAGCTGGAGTAAATGATGGAGAATGATTATTTCCTGGTTTTTGTCATAATGTGACCTGCGATCTTGCTGACGCCAGGTGGGATCGCCGGTGGTTTCGCCTCGAAGGAAGGTCTAGCTTCATTCATTGTATTAATTGGGACAACAACTCGGTTGTTACTCTGGCTCGAGTGCAATGAAAAGTTTCGATAGTTGACCCAAGAAATCTTTCCGGAATCTTTATACCGTTAATCACGTTTGGATTCCTTGAGGATTGCGGTCAATGCATCTGCATCGTGTTCTGGTAATGAGACAAAAATCCACCGGTAGCCTTGATGTGGTTCCTCAAGGCATCGAGGCCTATGCCCTTCCCTAAAAATGATTTGGTTCCTAAATACATTGATAGGAGCTTCTACATGTGGTATGAACTCAGACTTGTCCTGATCGGCAGAATGCATTGTAGCTTGTCTGGCAGTGTCGATTTCGGGTTCTATGTTAGGACCAGCATTTGCTGCGGGATCCTGGCCTGAAATGGATGGGGACTGAGCGGCAACTGAATCAGTCAACGTGTTAACTTCAGTTTTGAGGCAAGAAAGAGCATCGGCAACCAAGTACGATTTACCCAGTTTGTAAATTAATTCGCAATTGTACTCTCCAATCCTTGCCTTCCAGCGCTTTAGCTTGGCGTTGTAGTTTCTGCAGCTCAGGGAAAATGTTAGTGGCTGGTGATCGACGTATATTTTGATCTCTTTGGCACCATATAGATAAGATCGCAGATTGTCGAGTGCCCAAACTATGGCGAGGAGATCCTTCTCATTAGTGGCGTAATTTTCCTCGCATTTATTCAAGGATCGCGAAATATTAGCTGTAGGTTTGTCTTCTCCAATCGTTCCTTGTGAGAAATCGTGTATCATTCTCTGGAATATGGCGGGCGCATTTTTCAGGCCGAACGGCCAACGTAGGAATTCGTATTTGCTGTTCATTGGTATTTGATGGAATCCGGAGGTCAAATCGATTGTTGTATAAAAGTTGGCTTGGCCAAGGCTATATAAGGTTGCGTTTATATCAGGAATGGGATAGGTGTCGGCAATCGTTACAGCATTCAACCGCTTGTAGTCGATCACCATGCGATACTGTTTTCCCCCATTTGGTGGCCGTATTACACCTTCACCAAGCAGCTCATTTATTTACTTATCCACTTCCTCTCTCATGCACACCGGGTTAGAGTAGCTTTTACTGTAAATAGGTTCAGGGGTGGTGGTCCATATTTCCGCTCGGACACTCGTATCCGCAAGTTCATTGCCGTTAAGGGGAAGGAAAAGATCTGAATATTTTCGTAATAATTGATCTACTTGTTGTCTGGTATCGTCAGAGACATCTTTACCCATGTAATAATTAACTTGGTTAAAAATTTTGGCTTTTAAGGGCAAGTTAAAGTCATTGACTTTAAGGTGATTATTTTTCCTGTCAACAATGGCTCCTAACATCCTCAAAGTATCATCGCCAATAATGCCGGCGAAGCATTTAAGTCCTGGGAGGACGAAGAACCCTATTTTGGAAGGGAATCCTATATCCTTAAAAAATCTGAATCCTATTTTTTTGTTAATCTGTACCTGCCCCCGGCAGAAATCACATTGAATATCTCGTCTGCGGGGTCTCCTCCAGTCGCAACCATTTCACTGAAAAATTTTTTATT
This sequence comes from Merzomyia westermanni, assembly GCA_949987695.1. Classification (NCBI taxonomy): domain Eukaryota; kingdom Metazoa; phylum Arthropoda; class Insecta; order Diptera; family Tephritidae; genus Merzomyia; species Merzomyia westermanni. The sequence continues at coordinate 79,864,836 of OX465289.1, forward strand.
TGCGCCTGTGTCAATAAGGAAGTCTAGGGTGTGACCGTCCGGGATTGTATACTCTAAGTATGGTACGCTAGATGGCCCTTCAAAAGAAAATCCCCTTCGTCCTAATTTTCTGCCTCGTCTTCGGCTTTAGCATCGCTATCGGTGATGCCAGTGGTGAAATGGAAGAGCCGCTGTTGCTTCCTTGGAGTGCCTTCTGAACTAGCCGCCCGTTTGAAAGGATTAGGTCGATTTATATAGTTTACGGCTCGTGATTGGGTAGAGCCGTTGACTTCCATCTTTTCAATGGGGGGGTTTTTAGCTGGAGTAAATGATGGAGAACGATTATTTCCTGAAACTAGCTGGTTTTTGTCATAATGTGACCTGCGATCTTGCTGACGCCAGGTGGGATCGCCGGTGGTTTCGCCTCGAAGGAAGGTCTAGCTTCATTCATAGTATTAATTGGGACAACAACTCGGTTGTTACTCTGGCTCGAGTGCAATGAAAAGTTTCGATAGTTGACCCAAGAAATCTTTCCGGAATCTTTATACCGTTAATCACGTTTGGATTCCTTGAGGATTGCGGTCAATGCATCTGCATCGCGTTCTGGTAATGAGACAAAAATCCACCGGTAGCCTTGATGTGGTTCCTCAAGGCATCGAGGCCTATGCCCTTCCCTAAAAATGATTTGGTTCCTAAATACATTGATAGGAGCTTCTACATGTGGTATGAACTCAGACTTGTCCTGATCGGCAGAATGCATTGTAGCTTGTCTGGCAGTGTCGATTTCGGGTTCTATGTTAGGACCAGCATTTGCTGCGGGATCCTGGCCTGAAATGGATGGGGCTGAGCGCCAACTGAATCAGTCAACGTGTTAACTTCAGTTTTGAGGCAAGAAAGAGCATCGGCAACCAAGTTCGATTTACCCAGTTTGTAAATTAATTCGCAATTGTACTCTCCAATCCTTGCCTTCCAGCGCTTTAGCTTGGCGTTGTAGTTTCTGCAGCTCAGGGAAAATGTTAGTGGCTGGTGATCGATGTATATTTTGATCTTTTTGGCGCCATATAGATAAGATCGCAGATTGTCGAGTGCCCAAACTATGGCGAGGAGATCCTTCTCATTAGTGGCGTAATTTTCCTCGCATTTATTCAAGGATCGCGAAATATTAGCTGTAGGTTTGTCTTCTCCAATCGTTCCTTGTGAGAAATCGTGTATCATTCTCTGGAATATGGCGGGCGCATTTTTCAGGCCGAACGGCAAACGTAGGAATTCGTATTTGCTGTTCATTGGTATTTGATGGAATCCGGAGGTCAAATCGATTGTTGTATAAAAGTTGGCTTGGCCAAGGCTATATAAGGTTGCGTTTATATCAGGAATGGGATAGGTGTCGGCAATCGTTACAGCATTCAACCGCTTGTAGTCGATCACCATGCGATACTGTTTTTCCCCATTTGGTGGCCGTATTACACCTTCACCAAGCAGCTCATTTATTTACTTATCCACTTCCTCTCTCATGCACACCGGGTTAGAGTAGCTTTTACTGTAAATAGGTTCAGGGGTGGTGGTCCATATTTCCGCTCGGACACTCGTATCCGCAAGTTCATTGCCGTTAAGGGGAAGGAAAAGATCTGAATATTTTCGTAATAATTGATCTACTTGTTGTCTGGTATCCTCAGAGACATCTTTACCCATGTAATAATTAACTTGGTTAAAAATTTTGGCTTTTAAGGGCAAGTTAAAGTCATTGACTTTAAGGTGATTATTTTTCCTGTCAACAATGGCTCCTAACATCCTCAAAGTATCATCGCCAATAATGCCGGCGAAGCATTTAAGTCCTGGGAGGACGAAGAACCCTATTTTGGAAGGGAATCCTATATCCTTAAAAAATCTGAATCCTATTTTTTTGTTAATCTGTACCTGCCCCCGGCAGAATTCACATTGAATATCTCGTCTGCGGGGTCTCCTCCAGTCGCAACCATTTCACTGAAAAATTTTTTATTTGCGCCTGTGTCAATAAGGAAGTCTAGGGTGCGACCGTCCGGGATTGTATACTCTAAGTATGGTACGCTAGATGGCCCTCCAAAAGAAAATCCCCTTCGTCCTAATTTTCTGCCTCGTCTTCGGCTTTAGCATCGCTATCGGTGATGCCAGTGGTGAAATGGAAGAGCCGCTGTTGCTTCCTTGGAGTGCTTTCTGAACTAGCCGCCCGTTTGAAAGGATTAGGTCGATTTATATAGTTTACGGCTCGTGATTGGGTAGAGCCGTCGACTTCCATCTTTTCAATGGGGGGGTTTTTAGCTGGAGTAAATGATGGAGAACGATTATTTCCTGAAACTAGCTGGTTTTTGTCATAATGTGACTTGCGATCTTGCTGACGCCAGGTGGGATCGCCGGTGGTTTCGCCTCGAAGGAAGGTCTAGCTTCATTCATTGTATTAATTGGGACAACAACTCGGTTGTTACTCTGGCTCGAGTGCAATGAAAAGTTTCGATAGTTGACCCAAGAAATCTTTCCGGAATCTTTATACCGTTAATCACGTTTGGATTCCTTGAGGATTGCGGTCAATGCATCTGCATCGTGTTCTGGTAATGAGACAAAAATCCACCGGTAGCCTTGATGTGGTTCCTCAAGGCATCGAGGCCTATGCCCTTCCCTAAAAATGATTTGGTTCCTAAATACATTGATAGGAGCTTCTACATGTGGTATGAACTCAGACTTGTCCTGATCGGCAGAATGCATTGTAGCTTGTCTGGCAGTGTCGATTTCGGGTTCTATGTTAGGACCAGCATTTGCTGCGGGATCCTGGCCTGAAATGGATGGGGGCTGAGCGGCAACTGAATCAGTCAACGTGTAAACTTCAGTTTTGAGGCAAGAAAGAGCATCGGCAACCAAGTTCGATTTACCCAGTTTGTAAATTAATTCGCAATTGTACTCTCCAATCCTTGCCTTCCAGCGCTTTAGCTTGGCGTTGTAGTTTCTGCAGCTCAGGGAAAATGTTAGTGGCTGGTTATCGATGTATATTTTGATCTTTTTGGCACCATATAGATAAGATCGCAGATTGTCGAGTGCCCAAACTATGGCGAGGAGATCCTTCTCATTAGTGGCGTAATTTTCCTCGCATTTATTCAAGGATCCCGAAATATTAGCTGTAGGTTTGTCTTCTCCAATCGTTCCTTGTGAGAAATCGTGTATCGTTCTCTGGAATATGGCGGGCGCATTTTTCAGGCCGAACGGCAAACGTAGAAATTCGTATTTGCTGTTCATTGGTATTTGATGGAATCCGGAGGTCAAATCGATTGTTGTATAAAAGTTGGCTTGGCCAAGGCTATATAAGGTTGCGTTTATATCAGGAATGGGATAGGTGTCGGCAATCGTTACAGCATTCAACCGCTTGTAGTCGATCACCATGCGATACTGTTTTTCCCCATTTGGTGGCCGTATTACACCTTCACCACGCAGCTCATTTATTTACTTATCCACTTCCTCTCTCATGCACACCGGGTTAGAGTAGCTTTTACTGTAAATAGGTTCAGGGGTGGTGGTCCATATTTCCGCTCGGACACTCGTATCCGCAAGTTCATTGCCGTTAAGGGGAAGGAAAAGATCTGAATATTTTCGTAATAATTGATCTACTTGTTGTCTGGTATCGTCAGAGACATCTTTACCCATGTAATAATTAACTTGGCTAAAAATTTTGGCTTTTAAGGGCAAGTTAAAGTCATTGACTTTAAGGTGATTATTTTTCCTGTCAACAATGGCACCTAACATCCTCAAAGTATCATCGCCAATAATGCCGGCGAAGCATTTAAGTCCTGGGAGGACGAAGAACCCTATTTTGGAAGGGAATCCTATATCCTTAAAAAATCTGAATCCTATTTTTTTGTTAATCTGTACCTGCCCCCGGCAGAATTCACATTGAATATCTCGTCTGCGGGGTCTCCTCCAGTCGCAACCATTTCACTGAAAAATTTTTTATTTGCGCCTGTGTCAATAAGGAAGTCTAGGGTGCGACCGTCCGGGATTGTATACTCTAAGTATGGTACGCTAGATGGCCCTCCAAAAGAAAATCCCCTTCGTCCTAATTTTCTGCCTCGTCTTCGGCTTTAGCATCGCTATCGGTGATGCCAGTGGTGAAATGGAAGAGCCGCTGTTGCTTCCTTGGAGTGCTTTCTGAACTAGCCGCCCGTTTGAAAGGATTAGGTCGATTTATTTAGTTTACGGCTCGTGATTGGGTAGAGCCGTCGACTTCCATCTTTTCAATGGGGGGGTTTTTAGCTGGAGTAAATGATGGAGAACGATTATTTCCTGAAACTAGCTGGTTTTTGTCATAATGTGACTTGCGATCTTGCTGACGCCAGGTGGGATCGCCGGTGGTTTCGCCTCGAAGGAAGGTCTAGCTTCATTCATAGTATTAATTGGGACAACAACTCGGTTGTTACTTTGGCTCGAGTGCAATGAAAAGTTTCGATAGTTGACCCAAGAAATCTTTCCGGAATCTTTATACCGTTAATCACGTTTGGATTCCTTGAGGATTGCGGTCAATGCATCTGCATCGTGTTCTGGTAATGAGACAAAAATCCACCGGTAGCCTTGATGTGGTTCCTCAAGGCATCGAGGCCTATGCCCTTCCCTAAAAATGATTTGGTTCCTAAATACATTGATAGGAGCTTCTACATGTGGTATGAACTCAGACTTGTCCTGATCGGCAGAATGCATTGTAGCTTGTCTGGCAGTGTCGATTTCGGGTTCTATGTTATGACCAGCATTTGCTGCGGGATCCTGGCCTGAAATGGATGGGGGCTGAGCGGCAACTGAATCAGTCAACGTGTTAACTTCAGTTTTGAGGCAAGAAAGAGCATCGGCAACCAAGTTCGATTTACCCAGTTTGTAAATTAATTCGCAATTGTACTCTCCAATCCTTGCCTTCCAGCGCTTTAGCTTGGCGTTGTAGTTTCTGCAGCTCAGGGAAAATGTTAGTGGCTGGTGATCGATGTATATTTTGATCTTTTTGGCGCCATATAGATAAGATCGCAGATTGTCGAGTGCCCAAACTATGGCGAGGAGATCCTTCTCATTAGTGGCGTAATTTTCCTCGCATTTATTCAAGGATCGCGAAATATTAGCTGTAGGTTTGTCTTCTCCAATCGTTCCTTGTGAGAAATCGTGTATCATTCTCTGGAATATGGCGGGCGCATTTTTCAGGCCGAACGGCAAACGTAGGAATTCGTATTTGCTGTTCATTGGTATTTGATGGAATCCGGAGGTCAAATCGATTGTTGTATAAAAGTTGGCTTGGCCAAGGCTATATAAGGTTGCGTTTATATCAGGAATGGGATAGGTGTCGGCAATCGTTACAGCATTCAACCGCTTGTAGTCGATCACCATGCGATACTGTTTTTCCCCATTTGGTGGCCGTATTACACCTTCACCAAGCAGCTCATTTATTTACTTATCCACTTCCTCTCTCATGCACACCGGGTTAGAGTAGCTTTTACTGTAAATAGGTTCAGGGGTGGTGGTCCATATTTCCGCTCGGACACTCGTATCCGCAAGTTCATTGCCGTTAAGGGGAAGGAAAAGATCTGAATATTTTCGTAATAATTGATCTACTTGTTGTCTGGTATCGTCAAAGACATCTTTACCCATGTAATAATTAACTTGGTTAAAAATTTTGGCTTTTAAGGGCAAGTTAAAGTCATTGACTTTAAGGTGATTATTTTTCCTGTCAACAATGGCTCCTAACATCCTCAAAGTATCATCGCCAATAATGCCGGCGAAGCATTTAAGTCCTGGGAGGACGAAGAACCCTATTTTGGAAGGGAATCCTATATCCTTAAAAAATCTGAATCCTATTTTTTTGTTAATCTGTACCTGCCCCCGGCAGAATTCACATTGAATATCTCGTCTGCGGGGTCTCCTCCAGTCGCAACCATTTCACTGAAAAATTTTTTATTTGCGCCTGTGTCAATAAGGAAGTCTAGGGTGCGACCGTCCGGGATTGTATACTCTAAGTATGGTACGCTAGATGGCCCTCCAAAAGAAAATCCCCTTCGTCCTAATTTTCTGCCTCGTCTTCGGCTTTAGCATCGCTATCGGTGATGCCAGTGGTGAAATGGAAGAGCCGCTGTTGCTTCCTTGGAGTGCTTTCTGAACTAGCCGCCCGTTTGAAAGGATTAGGTCGATTTATATAGTTTACGGCTCGTGATTGGGTAGAGCCGTCGACTTCCATCTTTTCAATGGGGGGGTTTTTAGCTGGAGTAAATGATGGAGAATGATTATTTCCTGGTTTTTGTCATAATGTGACCTGCGATCTTGCTGACGCCAGGTGGGATCGCCGGTGGTTTCGCCTCGAAGGAAGGTCTAGCTTCATTCATTGTATTAATTGGGACAACAACTCGGTTGTTACTCTGGCTCGAGTGCAATGAAAAGTTTCGATAGTTGACCCAAGAAATCTTTCCGGAATCTTTATACCGTTAATCACGTTTGGATTCCTTGAGGATTGCGGTCAATGCATCTGCATCGTGTTCTGGTAATGAGACAAAAATCCACCGGTAGCCTTGATGTGGTTCCTCAAGGCATCGAGGCCTATGCCCTTCCCTAAAAATGATTTGGTTCCTAAATACATTGATAGGAGCTTCTACATGTGGTATGAACTCAGACTTGTCCTGATCGGCAGAATGCATTGTAGCTTGTCTGGCAGTGTCGATTTCGGGTTCTATGTTAGGACCAGCATTTGCTGCGGGATCCTGGCCTGAAATGGATGGGGACTGAGCGGCAACTGAATCAGTCAACGTGTTAACTTCAGTTTTGAGGCAAGAAAGAGCATCGGCAACCAAGTACGATTTACCCAGTTTGTAAATTAATTCGCAATTGTACTCTCCAATCCTTGCCTTCCAGCGCTTTAGCTTGGCGTTGTAGTTTCTGCAGCTCAGGAAAATGTTAGTGGCTGGTGATCGACGTATATTTTGATCTTTTTGGCACCATATAGATAAGATCGCAGATTGTCGAGTGCCCAAACTATGGCGAGGAGATCCTTCTCATTAGTGGCGTAATTTTCCTCGCATTTATTCAAGGATCGCGAAATATTAGCTGTAGGTTTGTCTTCTCCAATCGTTCCTTGTGAGAAATCGTGTATCATTCTCTGGAATATGGCGGGCGCATTTTTCAGGCCGAACGGCCAACGTAGGAATTCGTATTTGCTGTTCATTGGTATTTGATGGAATCCGGAGGTCAAATCGATTGTTGTATAAAAGTTGGCTTGGCCAAGGCTATATAAGGTTGCGTTTATATCAGGAATGGGATAGGTGTCGGCAATCGTTACAGCATTCAACCGCTTGTAGTCGATCACCATGCGATACTGTTTTCCCCCATTTGGTGGCCGTATTACACCTTCACCAAGCAGCTCATTTATTTACTTATCCACTTCCTCTCTCATGCACACCGGGTTAGAGTAGCTTTTACTGTAAATAGGTTCAGGGGTGGTGGTCCATATTTCCGCTCGGACACTCGTATCCGCAAGTTCATTGCCGTTAAGGGGAAGGAAAAGATCTGAATATTTTCGTAATAATTGATCTACTTGTTGTCTGGTATCGTCAGAGACATCTTTACCCATGTAATAATTAACTTGGTTAAAAATTTTGGCTTTTAAGGGCAAGTTAAAGTCATTGACTTTAAGGTGATTATTTTTCCTGTCAACAATGGCTCCTAACATCCTCAAAGTATCATCGCCAATAATGCCGGCGAAGCATTTAAGTCCTGGGAGGACGAAGAACCCTATTTTGGAAGGGAATCCTATATCCTTAAAAAATCTGAATCCTATTTTTTTGTTAATCTGTACCTGCCCCCGGCAGAATTCACATTGAATATCTCGTCTGCGGGGTCTCCTCCAGTCGCAACCATTTCACTGAAACATTTTTTATTTGCGCCTGTGTCAATAAGGAAGTCTAGGGTGTGACCGTCCGGGATTGTATACTCTAAGTATGGTACGCTAGATGGCCCTTCAAAAGAAAATCCCCTTCGTCCTAATTTTCTGCCTCGTCTTCGGCTTTAGCATCGCTATCGGTGATGCCAGTGGTGAAATGGAAGAGCCGCTGTTGCTTCCTTGGAGTGCCTTCTGAACTAGCCGCCCGTTTGAAAGGATTAGGTCGATTTATATAGTTTACGGCTCGTGATTGGGTAGAGCCGTTGACTTCCATCTTTTCAATGGGGGGGTTTTTAGCTGGAGTAAATGATGGAGAACGATTATTTCCTGAAACTAGCTGGTTTTTGTCATAATGTGACCTGCGATCTTGCTGACGCCAGGTGGGATCGCCGGTGGTTTCGCCTCGAAGGAAGGTCTAGCTTCATTCATAGTATTAATTGGGACAACAACTCGGTTGTTACTCTGGCTCGAGTGCAATGAAAAGTTTCGATAGTTGACCCAAGAAATCTTTCCGGAATCTTTATACCGTTAATCACGTTTGGATTCCTTGAGGATTGCGGTCAATGCATCTGCATCGTGTTCTGGTAATGAGACAAAAATCCACCGGTAGCCTTGATGTGGTTCCTCAAGGCATCGAGGCCTATGCCCTTCCCTAAAAATGATTTGGTTCCTAAATACATTGATAGGAGCTTCTACATGTGGTATGAACTCAGACTTGTCCTGATCGGCAGAATGCATTGTAGCTTGTCTGGCAGTGTCGATTTCGGGTTCTATGTTAGGACCAGCATTTGCTGCGGGATCCTGGCCTGAAATGGATGGGGCTGAGCGCCAACTGAATCAGTCAACGTGTTAACTTCAGTTTTGAGGCAAGAAAGAGCATCGGCAACCAAGTTCGATTTACCCAGTTTGTAAATTAATTCGCAATTGTACTCTCCAATCCTTGCCTTCCAGCGCTTTAGCTTGGCGTTGTAGTTTCTGCAGCTCAGGGAAAATGTTAGTGGCTGGTGATCGATGTATATTTTGATCTTTTTGGCACCATATAGATAAGATCGCAGATTGTCGAGTGCCCAAACTATGGCGAGGAGATCCTTCTCATTAGTGGCGTAATTTTCCTCGCATTTATTCAAGGATCGCGAAATATTAGCTGTAGGTTTGTCTTCTCCAATCGTTCCTTGTGAGAAATCGTGTATCATTCTCTGGAATATGGCGGGCGCATTTTTCAGGCCGAACGGCAAACGTAGGAATTCGTATTTGCTGTTCATTGGTATTTGATGGAATCCGGAGGTCAAATCGATTGTTGTATAAAAGTTGGCTTGGCCAAGGCTATATAAGGTTGCGTTTATATCAGGAATGGGATAGGTGTCGGCAATCGTTACAGCATTCAACCGCTTGTGTCGATCACCATGCGATACTGTTTTTCCCCATTTGGTGGCCGTATTACACCTTCACCAAGCAGCTCATTTATTTACTTATCCACTTCCTCTCTCATGCACACCGGGTTAGAGTAGCTTTTACTGTAAATAGGTTCAGGGGTGGTGGTCCATATTTCCGCTCTGACACTCGTATCCGCAAGTTCATTGCCGTTAAGGGGAAGGAAAAGATCTGAATATTTTCGTAATAATTGATCTACTTGTTGTCTGGTATCGTCAGAGACATCTTTACCCATGTAATAATTAACTTGGTTAAAAATTTTGGCTTTTAAGGGCAAGTTAAAGTCATTGACTTTGAGGTGATTATTTTTCCTGTCAACAATGGCTCCTAACATCCTCAAAGTATCATCGCCAATAATGCCGGCGAAGCATTTAAGTCCTGGGAGGACGAAGAACCCTATTTTGGAAGGGAATCCTATATCCTTAAAAAATCTGAATCCTATTTTTTTGTTAATCTGTACCTGCCCCCGGCAGAATTCACATTGAATATCTCGTCTGCGGGGTCTACTCCAGTCGCAACCATTTTACTGAAAAAAGTTTTATTTGCGCCTGTGTCAATAAGGAAGTCTAGGGTGCGACCGTCCGGGATTGTATACTCTAAGTATGGTACGCTAGATGGCCCTCCAAAAGAAAATCCCCTTCGTCCTAATTTTCTGCCTCGTCTTCGGCTTTAGCATCGCTATCGGTGATGCCAGTGGTGAAATGGAAGAGCCGCTGTTGCTTCCTTGGAGTGCTTTCTGAACTAGCCGCCCGTTTGAAAGGATTAGGTCGATTTATATAGTTTACGGCTCGTGATTGGGTAGAGCCGTCGACTTCCATCTTTTCAATGGGGGGGTTTTTAGCTGGAGTAAATGATGGAGAATGATTATTTCCTGGTTTTTGTCATAATGTGACCTGCGATCTTGCTGACGCCAGGTGGGATCGCCGGTGGTTTCGCCTCGAAGGAAGGTCTAGCTTCATTCATTGTATTAATTGGGACAACAACTCGGTTGTTACTCTGGCTCGAGTGCAATGAAAAGTTTCGATAGTTGACCCAAGAAATCTTTCCGGAATCTTTATACCGTTAATCACGTTTGGATTCCTTGAGGATTGCGGTCAATGCATCTGCATCGTGTTCTGGTAATGAGACAAAAATCCACCGGTAGCCTTGATGTGGTTCCTCAAGGCATCGAGGCCTATGCCCTTCCCTAAAAATGATTTGGTTCCTAAATACATTGATAGGAGCTTCTACATGTGGTATGAACTCAGACTTGTCCTGATCGGCAGAATGCATTGTAGCTTGTCTGGCAGTGTCGATTTCGGGTTCTATGTTAGGACCAGCATTTGCTGCGGGATCCTGGCCTGAAATGGATGGGGACTGAGCGGCAACTGAATCAGTCAATGTGTTAACTTCAGTTTTGAGGCAAGAAAGAGCATCGGCAACCAAGTACGATTTACCCAGTTTGTAAATTAATTCGCAATTGTACTCTCCAATCCTTGCCTTCCAGCGCTTTAGCTTGGCGTTGTAGTTTCTGCAGCTCAGGGAAAATGTTAGTTGCTGGTGATCGACGTATATTTTGATCTTTTTGGCACCATATAGATAAGATCGCAGATTGTCGAGTGCCCAAACTATGGCGAGGAGATCCTTCTCATTAGTGGCGTAATTTTCCTCGCATTTATTCAAGGATCGCGAAATATTAGCTGTAGGTTTGTCTTCTCCAATCGTTCCTTGTGAGAAATCGTGTATCATTCTCTGGAATATGGCGGGCGCATTTTTCAGGCCGAACGGCCAACGTAGGAATTCGTATTTGCTGTTCATTGGTATTTGATGGAATCCGGAGGTCAAATCGATTGTTGTATAAAAGTTGGCTTGGCCAAGGCTATATAAGGTTGCGTTTATATCAGGAATGGGATAGGTGTCGGCAATCGTTACAGCATTCAACCGCTTGTAGTCGATCACCATGCGATACTGTTTTCCCCCATTTGGTGGCCGTATTACACCTTCACCAAGCAGCTCATTTATTTACTTATCCACTTCCTCTCTCATGCACACCGGGTTAGAGTAGCTTTTACTGTAAATAGGTTCAGGGGTGGTGGTCCATATTTTCGCTCGGACACTCGTATCCGCAAGTTCATTGCCGTTAAGGGGAAGGAAAAGATCTGAATATTTTCGTAATAATTGATCTACTTGTTGTCTGGTATCGTCAGAGACATCTTTACCCATGTAATAATTAACTTGGTTAAAAATTTTGGCTTTTAAGGGCAAGTTAAAGTCATTGACTTTAAGGTGATTATTTTTCCTGTCAACAATGTCAATCATCGCCAATAATGCCGGCGAAGCATTTAAGTCCTGGGAGGACGAAGAACCCTATTTTGGAAGGGAATCCTATATCCTTAAAAAATCTGAATCCTATTTTTTTTGTTAATCTGTACCTGCCCCCGGCAGAATTCACATTGAATATCTCGTCTGCGGGGTCTACTCCAGTCGCAACCATTTCACTGAAAAAAGTTTTATTTGCGCCTGTGTCAATAAGGAAGTCTAGGGTGCGACCGTCCGGGATTGTATACTCTAAGTATGGTACGCTAGATGGCCCTCCAAAAGAAAATCCCCTTCGTCCTAATTTTCTGCCTCGTCTTCGGCTTTAGCATCGCTATCGGTGATGCCAGTGGTGAAATGGAAGAGCCGCTGTTGCTTCCTTGGAGTGCTTTCTGAACTAGACGCCCGTTTGAAAGGATTAGGTCGATTTATATAGTTTACGGCTCGTGATTGGGTAGAGCCGTCGACTTCCATCTTTTCAATGGGGGAGTTTTTAGCTGGAGTAAATGATGGAGAACGATTATTTCCTGAAACTAGCTGGTTTTTGTCATAATGTGACCTGCGATCTTGCTTACGCCAGGTGGGATCGCCGGTGGTTTCGCCTCGAAGGAAGGTCTAGCTTCATTCATAGTATTAATTGGGACAACAACTCGGTTGTTACTCTGGCTCGAGTGTAATGAAAAGTTTCGATAGTTGACGTTCCGTAGTTCCAAGCAAGCTGAATAGGCCTCCGGGAGAGTCTGGAGGCATTGGACAAGGAGCATTTTAGATAGGTCGTGATTTAGCCCACGAATGAAAACTTCTAGCGCTCTATTTCTGTAAATGTCCAGAGAAACCTTTACAGTTTCGTCTGTGTAGGACTCGGTTTTTAGTTTACTAATTATCAATGGCGTAAAACTGATCAATTCTAGAACCTCTCTGCTGCAATTGATGCAGCTGGTGTTCCAGGGTATGGATATCGCGTTTGTCCGCGTAATGTAATGAGAGACACTCTTTTATCTTTGGTCAATTGTTGTCAAAGATATTTTAAGATACCAAAGCAGAATCTGCCGCACCACTCACTTTTTGTCGAACATGCTGCAGTATGGCGCGGTAAAGAGATTTCCCTTTTACTACCTCAAAATCCGACCGGATTGTTTCCACGGAATGCACCCAGGACACGTAGTGTACACTGCTTCCGTCAAAAATCTGATGCTCTTTGACGCAATCAGGCAGACAGCTTATCTCGCGCAAGTCCATCTCGGTCATGGGGGCTTGAGCCACCACTTCTTCCACCTCATTGGCTTGAGATGGTACAAGGGGAGTATTTCTGGCACGGTCCAAATCTGTAACGCGCCTTTCCAGTGTCCTCATTTTTTCTAGCAGGGCATTGACGGCCCCCGTTAAGTTGGTGACATTGGTTGTAAGACCATCTGTAAATAATCAAAAATATTGGATATACAGTTTTTAGATTATACTTACAATACCGCAAAGTTCATGGGTATCACGTTGTTTCGACTAAATATAATGTTCACTTAATGCCTTTAAATTTGTTTTTCACTTTATTGCTTTGTACACTCTTTTGTGTTATAAGCTTTATTTTGTTTTTTTTTCTTCACTTTCACTAGTGGTCGCTGCTCGGGCGCCACTTAACAAATCCAAAGTCCTTTGGATTAAAAAATACACTAGGGCCAACTCGCCTTTAAAGAAAACACAAGTTTTAAGGTTCACAAGTTTATTCAAACAATTAGATTATTCTAATCATTAAACTACCGATCGTTGTTAAACCCCAACAGCAACTGCCCAAACGTTGGCTGTTAGCCCAAGAAACCTCGGCGTCGGCGGCAGCGGCGCAACCCATACGCAATTTCTTCAAGTGGGAATGAACATGGCAGCGGATTGCGGTAATTGCTTTATATAAGCGTGGAAATAGCTCGAGTCAGATATTCACAACGGTATATCCAAGATGTTTGTTATCGTACTATCGATGGATTCTTAGGGCAGCCCCAGAAGTGGGCGTCCGTTCGAGAACTAATTCGGCGAAATCCTTTAAGGAAACAAAAAATATTGGTGCAGAGAGCTGGATGTAGCCTTCATATCCATGTCTCGGCTGATCCGGGATGACCACATGAAAGCTTTTCGAGGGAGCAGTGGCTATCTCTTAACTCCGCGGTTAAAAAAAAATAAGACACTAACTTTTCTTATTTAATTTTCTAAATTATTTTCAAATTGTAACAGAACTTATGGCCGGACGAAGTTTATGCCGTTGGTAGCACATTCCTACATTTTTAGAAATATACATGAAAGCACGTCTTAAAGTTAAGCAAAAAATGTGAGTTGAGACATCATTAATCAATAGAACAGGTCTTAAAAATACTGCCTTAAAGAACACCTTAGATTGCAGGGTGTATCCCCCCAATTTTCGTGATAGTATTTAATGATATACTTTGTTGTTGTTATTGTTAACAGTTCTTCGCTCTGCTTAATGGGCACGATCACTCTGAGAATCGTCATCAAGCTCTTCTAACAAAAGTCCAAGGAAACTCGCAGGTTCAACAGGGTTGTATCAGAGTGATATTGGTAAAGAGATATTTAGTATCGTGAGGAGGCATATCACATGAAGGACCCGCTCCTCTTCAGCTAGTTCAGGTAGCTTGATATCAAGCAGGGGGTTCACAGGCCGAAATTTGAGGTATATATCTACCGACTCGATGTGGAGGTCGTTTAGAGCCCACGTTTTAGTATCTTGATGGAGGTGAGACTCAGATGACATAAGAAGACATTCCGTGGCAGTTCTGATGGCGGGGTTGGCAAACTTGCAACTTCCTCCAGTTGGTGTCAGCAAGATTGGCGACTATATCGAGCCAAAAAGAAAATTTTATAGGAGAAGAGTTTCTATTTAAATTTATTTCGCATGCAGTATATGTATTGCAATAAAATTAGGTACATAGCTTTTCTTTAGCCCAACCTATATAATGCAATACATTTTATTTTTATATACGAGGTGTGTTCAAAAAGTATCGCGAATTTTGAATTTTCGCTGGTTACGTATAAGAGGGTCATAACTGGTGACCAATCGTGGGTTTATGGTTATGACGTGGAAACCAAAGCTCAATCATCTCAATGGAAGCTGCCGCACAAACCAAGACCGAAAAAAGCGCGCCAAGTTCGGTCGAATGTGAAAGTTTTGCTGACAGTTTTCTTCGATTGCAGGGGCGTGGTGCATCATGAGTTCTTGCCACAGGGAAGAACGGTCAATAAGGAATATTACCTGCTAGTTATGTGCAATTTGCGCTAAGCAATCCGCCAGAAACGCCCGGATTTGTGGAAGAACAAAAATTGGCTTTTGCAGCACGATTACGCCCCTGCTCACGCATCGTTGCTTGTGCGCGACTTTTTGGCCAAAAACAACACACTAATGATGCCGCAGCCACCGTATTCCCCAGATCTGGCCCCCTGTGACTTTTTCTTGTTCCCTAAACTGAAGAGGCCCATGAAAGGACGACGTTACGCTTCTCTTGACGAGATAAAGACGGCATCGAAGGAGGAGCTGAACAAGATACAAAAAAATGGTTTTTTGAAGTGCTTCGAAGATTGGAAAAACCGTTGGCACAAGTGTATAATATCTCATGGGGATTACTTTGAAGGGGACAAAATAGATATTCATGAATAAATAAATAATTTTTGAAAAAACACAAAATTCGCGATACTTTTTGAACACACCTCGTATGTAATATAAGCATAATTTTTAGCGCGCATACGTATTTTTTGCCCTCACCAAATCAGTCTACTTTTTGATAACTTGGCCGTTATGTAAAAAATTTTCTTTAACAAAGGTTGTTTTTTTGCACTTTCTTTTGTTATTTCAAATTATTTATCCTCACATATTTAAAAACCAGCGGGTACTGATGCTTGCCTGACGAGCTATTTAAACACGGGGCGAGAAGCTGATAAAACGCATGCATCACCTTATATACAGAATATGGAAGGATGAATGTATGGCTGAATCATTCTTTGCCTGCTGTATAGTACAGAAGGCTGGACGCTGACAACATCTGTTGATACGGTTCTGAGAGTATTCGAGAGAAATGGCCTTCGAAAGATTTATGGACCTCTACATTTTGGCACTGTTCAAAAAGATTTAATGATGATACCACTCATCAAACATCGACATAGTTCGAAGAACTAAAGTACTATTGCTTCGTTGGCTGGGCGATGAATGAAAAGGTTCCGGCCCTGAGGGAGACCACCAACAATATAGCACCAAGTGAAGACCGATTTACGATCCCGTGATGTTTCCGTGTGGGGCCGTGTGTAGAAGTGCACGCAAGTGTGTAATGACCTGAGCGATTCTCTTCAATGCGGTTCAAGCAGCGCACTACTTCCGGGCGCTTTCGGCCAAGTATCCTCTGGGTAACCACTGAATACCCGTTTGGTGGTGAGCGAAACGTGAGAAGGCGACAACGTGGTAAGGCCACTCTCATATAATCGGTTTAAGGTCTTGCTGGTGGGGATGCAAACAGCAGCGTCTGATCACCATGTGGTGCGGCTGCAAGCGGGCGTCTGTCTTGGATCAAGCGGCTCGCTATACAAACGTGTAATTGAATTCAACCTCACGCGAAACGGGTGGTGTGTTGGGTTTGGGACGCGTTACATAAAACCACGTTCCAATGAAATCTAACAAAGCCTCGGATATGAGAACCCCTTTTATAGATAACAACACCCGCAAACGAAATAAGGATTATGAGATGAGGGCATACACCTGGAATGTCAAGTCCCTTAATGGGGAAGGTGTCGCTGCCCGGCTGGTTGAGGTTCTGAGGAAAGCAAAAGCTGACATCACCGCCCTACAAGAGATGCGATGGACGGGGCGAGGAAACACGATCAAAACACCTTGCAACATCTACTGAAGTGGGCATGAACGATCGTCTTTCCGCAATCCGCATAAAAATACGATTTTCGTTTATCTGCGCTCATGCACCGATGGAAGAGAAGGACGACATGGAAAAGGATGCATTCTACGAGCGCCTACAAGAAGCATACGAGCGCTGCCCCCGTCGTGATATCAAAGTCGTGCTTGATGACTTTAACGCCAGGGTGGATAAAGAGGGTGTCTTCGGCCCCACTGTCGGGAAGTTCAGTCTCCACGATCAGACTTCGCCAAATGGATACAGGCTGATCGACTTCGCCGGTGCCCGAAACATGGTCATATCCGGCACAAAGTTTTTGCACAAGAAGATCCATCAGTCTACACGGCTGTCCCCCGATCGGAAAAAACGCAACCAGATCGACCACGTTATGATAGACGGACGGCATGCTTCCAGCGTTTTAGATATTTCCACAATACGAGGACCTAACATCGACTCTGATCACTACCTAGTAGCAGCCTCTGTACGACAAAACAGGTGCAACGAAAAACGCAGGGAAAACTGGACGTCGAAAAGCTGCAATCGCAACAAACCACCAATTATTTCGCAGATCGCCTCTCACATCTGCTCTCAGAGAGCACAATTCAACGTAGTGGAATGCATGAGCAGTGGGATCATATCTCAGGAACACTCCGTACCGCAGCCGAAGAAGTAATTGGATTCCGGCAAACGCGAAGAAACAATTGGTATGATGATTGTCTACCAACGAAATAACCGATGCTATTGAGAGTTTAACCTTGACTGACTTTATTAAAAAAATTCATAAACAAATGAGTACAAGAAGTAATAAGTAGCATATGCACATACTCGTATATTGATAGAGATAGGGATAGTGATAGAGATAATGATAGGGATAGGAAAAGCCAATATTTTTAGATCCATTCAGGTAAATATCTGGGCAGGACAAAGTCGGCCGGTCCCTCTAGTATTTTATAAAAGCGTGCAAAAGTTGGCGTATAATGACGATATTGATATAATTGGCTTTATCAGCCGCGCCGTAACTTCTTCTTACTCCAAATTAGAAAAAGAAGCGCAAAAAATGGGTTTGGTGGTGAACGATGGCAAAGCGAAGTACCAGCTTATTCGCGCCTTGGCAGCCACACCACTGTTGGCAGCAATAATTTCGAAATGGTAAAAGACTTCGTTTACCTGGAAACCAGCATTAACAGTAACACTAATGTTAGCCTAGAAATCCGGCGAAGAATTACTCTTGCAAACTAATGCTTTCGGACTGAGTAGGCAATTGAAAAGCAAAGTCCTCTCGACGAACGAAAATAATACTCTATAAGTCACTCATCGCACCCGTCCTGCTATATGATGCAGAAGCGTGGACACTAACAACATCTGATGAGCGGCTCTGGCAGTATTCGAGAGAAAGGTCCTTCGACAGATTGGTGGACCTCTACGCGTTGGCGAGGGCGAGTACCGAAGAAGATTTAATGATGAGCTGCATGAGCCTTACGCAGACGCCGACATAGTTCAGCGAATTAAAACACAGCGGCTTCGCTGGCTAGGTCACGTTGTACGAATGAGCAAAGATGCTCCATCCCAGAAGATATTCTTATCGGCACCCGCCGGTGGAAGCAGAGTAAGAGGGAGACCACCACTCCGATGGAAGGACCAAGTGGAGACCGATTTGCGATCCCACGGTGTTTCCAATTCGCGCCAGTTGGCGCAAAAAAGAAACGACTGGCGAGCTTTGTTGGACGGTCAAAATCGCCCAGGCGGTTAGATGACTATTTAAAGAAGAAGAAGTTTCCAATTGGCGACAGTTTGCAAAGCGAAGAAATGACTGGAGCAATGTAGCTCCAAAAACCAAAACCATTTAAACGGTTACGCTCTATTTACGTTAGTTAGTAAGTACATCTTCTTTTATGTGTTTGTCGATATGTCCGATATCGAAACAAACGTTATATTGAAGTGGAAATATTCATTACTCGAGTTTCCTGAGTTTTCGCACAGATACGCAGTGTGGTATAGAAAGTATGATCCCTATAAACCAGATACCGGTTAGCAATGTAGCTAAATACTTGGTTTCATTAATTTCTCGAAAGGTGTAAAAAGTAGCTAATTTTGTTGAGGCCATGTGAAGATTTTAACCACATGTGTTTTTCAAATTTCCAGCCTTCAAAAATTGCCCTTTAAAAAACTTGCTAATGTTTTGGCTATCATTTAGTTGAAAATACGTCAGATTCAGATTTATTTATTCATTTTTTCTTACAGTGATACAAAGCAGCTTAGATTAACAACACCTAAGTTAATTGTAAGATAAGAAGTAAGGCATTCAGTAATATACAGGGTGGCTAATGAAAGCCGCTACCAAAAAAAAATTAAATAACTTTTTTTCTATTTAATGAATCTGGTTAATTTTTTTTTTATTTTGCAGATTGACTTTTACATTTAACAAAAATGGATAACTGGGACACTGAAACAAGAATTTGGATTGTCCGCCGCTATCACGCACTGGAGTCCTTAGTTTCGGTTCAAAGAGAGTATAGGCGCACGTTTGGCGGCAATCCTCCGAGCAGATGGACCATAATAAGACTTGTAAGCAATTTTGCCGAGCATGGGACAGTCAACAGAAGACCTTACCATCGAAACCCTTCAGTTCGAACGGAGGAAACAATCGCTGCTGTAGCTGCTGCCATACAAAACAATCCACGTGTTTCGACAAGAAGCTTATCTGCTCAAATGGGTGTAAGCAGACAGTCATTACAGTCAATTATGCACAAAGATTTGGACTTATTCCCATATAAAATTCAAATGGCCAACAAACTGAACGCTGCAGACTTGCCGATTCGCTGGGAATTTTGCCAGAAGATGCTTCAAATGGTGGAAGAGGATGGAAACATGTTGAACTGTCTTTTCATGTCTGACGAGGCCCATTTCGATTTAAACGGCAACATAAACAAACAAAATTGTCGAATATGGAGTGCTTCCCACCCACAGATACTCCATGAGACGGAATTGCATCCACTTCGTGTCGCAGTGTGGTGTGCAGTTTCATCACGCTGCATTGTCGGGCCCTACTTCTTCGAAGAAAACGGTCACACCGTTACGGTTACTGGAGACCGTTACTTGAGCATGTTGAGAGAGTTTTTCTATCCAGAATTACGCCGAATGAGAATTTCTTTCAACTCTGTGTGGTTTCAGCAAGATGGTGCAGCTCCTCATATAGCCCAACCTGTTATGACAGAATTGCGACGAAAATTTCCCAATAAGCTGATATCCAGAAACTCCACATTCCGTTGGCCACCCAGGTCGCCTGACCTTACTGCACCTGACTTTTTCTTGTGGGGTTATTGCAAACAGGAAGTCTTCAAAGCAAAGCTAACAAATTTGAATGAACTAAGGCAATCCATTCGAGAAACAATTGCGGCTATTCCTGTCTCAACTCTCCAAGCAGTAATGAACAACTTTTTGGTAAGATGCCGCACATGCATCGACGAGCAGGGGGGGCATTTAAATTCCATTATTTTTAAAACTAATTAAGCTATATTTAATAAAATTTAATGAGCTTTAACATGAATAAAAAAAAAATGAATTCCATACACTGAAAAAAAAATTATTTGAGTTTCTTAATGTAGCAAAATTCATCAGCCACCCTGTATAACATAATAGTGTCGAATGCCATCTTAAAGATAAATTCTTAAACTAGTTGTTAACAGTGCTTCGCCCTGCCTAATGGGCAAGATCACTCTAAATTGTCATCAGGCTCTTCTAACGGAAGTCTGAGGAAACGCGCAGATGTATGGTATCATGAGGGGGCATACCGCGTGCAGGGCATGTGTTCGATATGGTGGGGTTCAGTCTGGATAAGTAAGAGTTTAACCTATTACAATATCCAGAACGAAGTTGTGCTAGCATGACTCTAGTCTACCCCGGAAGTACACGCTCCTCTGCAGCCAATTCAGGTGGTTGAATATTGATAACGGGATTCACAGGCCGAGATTTGAGGAATCTGTCTACCGACTCAGATTGGAGGTCATTTAGAGCCCGCTTTAATACATAAGGCGGAATAACTGTATATCCAGGTTTATTAAATGCTAGGTACCAGCAAAATTTTTATATCACTATGTAATACATTTAGTAAAAAGGAGTTCACATTTAGAAACAGATTCAAATTCCTAATGAGGCGTATATTAGCAGGCAGAGCGTTAAATAATTTACGTGAAACTATAGTGAAAAAAATTTTTGAAGTTACTTGTAGGATGCATAGGTATACTTACTAGGTCATGAGTGTTTATCCACAAATTATAATTATCTGAAACTAGGCTGTGTAAATAACCGCAGCGAATGAAAAATATTTTTAGAGTCTTGTAGTAATACATGTGTCTCACTGGGAGAATTCTCAGGTTCCTAAACAGCTCCATAGAGCGATGACATCGGTTAACATTACATATTTTTCTTATAACACAGTAAAGAAAGTAGTAATGAACTAGAGAGTAGTAGAAAGTATTTAGGGTTGTATTTGAGCAAACCTTTCTAAGTTTGTGATTTTAAACGGGAAGTATGAGTAGACCAGCCTAGGTTTTGGTATAGAGACACACCCAAGTATTGAAAATCCTTCACCTGCGAAACACATGTCACTACAATTAGCTTTGGGATTGAAAGATTTTTATGGCACAACGAAGCATGTAGGGCAAAACAACTGCAGTTTGGTGAATGAAACACAATGTCTATATTTGGCAAACTTTTCGCATGAAAATTAAAATACAACATCTGTGTCGTTTTACTTACAATCAGCTTATGTTTAGCAAACCAGGTTCTTAGCAAGTGGACATCATGGTTGATACCAGCCACTAAATCTAAATCATTTGTTGATCCATAAGCAATGGCCAGGTCATCCGCGGACTTAGAACAGATCCTTGTGGAACTCCTAAGCTGATGGAAAGATAATCACTTATACCTCCATATACTTTTACCCTCTGTAGTCTTTCTGTTAAATAAGAACTAAACCACTTGTGGAAAAACCCACGAAAACCAACATAGTGCAGTTTGTCAACAAACAGACCAGCGCAATTTTTTTTGCTATCTAAATCGCTATAAATAAATGAACAAAAGGTCAGCAAGGCATCTTTCGTAGACCTTCGCGATCTGAAACTACATTGCATTGTTGCTTTCAATTTTTCCTCTAATCAAAAATAATAATAATTAACTAAGAATTATTATCAACTGGTCTTGAGCTCGTTATACTTACAAAAATATGTAAAATGAACAGACCGTAAAACCAACAACAAAATACATTGCATTAAACCAAAAAAGTGGTTATTTTCAAGAAACGGCAGGATTCTACTTTTAATGAGTTTTTCAAAAACTTTCGATATGGATGGAAGCAAAGAAATTGGCCTATAATTGTTTTTTTCTTTCTTGTTTCTTTTTTTCAAAAGGGGAGTGACAGTAGCACATTTCATATCGGAAGGAAATGTTCCAGAAAGAACTCTCTCTCTATGGCGCGATATATAACAGGTATATCATCATAAACCTCCTAAGAGATTTTTGCGCTAAGCTTCTCTTCCAATTTGTGGTGTGCCGATTTGAATTTTCCCTACAAATTGGTGGGACCTACAGTTTTTTGGCGACTCCGAACGGCATCTACAAAGGAGACGAATTTTTGCTGAGAAGCCTGTCATGGCAGAAATACACTCGAAGAGTTTGCCAAACCACTGCCGAGGGGCGACCCCGTTTTGAAAAACTTTTTTCAAATCACTTTTGATGTTACCTGTATCAGGGCTCGAACCATGGACCTTCGGTGTGGTAGGCCGGCAACACTACCTTCACACCACGGCGTTCCAGAAAGAACACTCTTAGTAAAAATATGTGTAAGGATATCAACTAAATAAAAGGTTACAGTTTTCAATACCTGGTTTGGAATTACATCATATCTCACGATTTAGAGTTTTTCAAAGACTTTTTAGTTTTTAAAACTTCTATTCCGGTAAAGGGTTTAAAGAAAAAACTACTACCTGTTCCAGACTCCATAGACTCTAGTTCGAGACATGTTTTGAAATGGTTTATGTTTTGCCTAAACTGTGGTAAAAATTATTCGTTCCGTTGGTTATTGTTTTAACTAACTTGTGGTGAAAATTATTTGCTGAAATGGTTACTGAAACGGCTAACATATGGTTAATTTTATTAGCTGAATTTGTTAATGAAATACCAGTTGTAGTGGTTATTGTCAAATGGACGATACCCAAAAATTTTCCAAATGATTTTGCATAAAAATAGATTAATTTAACTGTTTATTTATGGATACGTTTCATTAAACATTTCTATACAAATGTAAAAACAAAATAAAAATTAGGCGCCTTGTAGCGAATCAAAACACACTCCCTTACTAACTCTCGCTCTCAACAAACGTATCACCTGCAGCTGCAGAAGAATACGATCCTCCATCGGAGCAGAATTTTCAAGAGTATGCTCTAGCAGCAAACTACGAGTTTTTCAAGACTTCCATTTAGGATATAGTTACCTATTTCAATTTAAGTAATGGACGTGCGATTAGTCAGGTCAAAGTTCTGAAAAAAAATAACATCACGATAGGTATTTTTATACCATAAATATGAAATCAACTCTTACCTATCTTCATATTCCATTCGTCTGCAGCTACAGGTGGTGATTTTGCTGATATGACTGCGTTCACCGTTGACGTATGCATCTTCTGGCTAATTGAAGACAAATTTATAAGACACATGAAAATTTAATATAAATTTTTTTCTTACCTCTTTCGTTTATAGATTAAATTTGACAACGTAAATTAATTTTTGAAAGCATCTGCTCTTTTCCAATATTTGGGAAATTAAAAAAAAGCTGTGCATGTATTTTTATTTTGGGAAAATATGGTTAGCGGTGGTTGGTAGGTATATAACGTATTTGTATAATTTTGTTACACGAATTTCATCAATATATTTTCTTGCTTATTTTAACAATATCAATTTGGAAGTAATATACCAACAGAGAAAAATTACAACGTATGCTCAGCGATGGTACGGGATGATGTGTTTCGAAGTCCCCAAATTCTCATGATACCCGTTCTCGGACACTGGCATGCGTACCCAAGGGACTGCATCAAAGCCGCTGTTTGAACTAGTACTGTAACAACTCAGCTATGATGCCCTGTAGCTTCACGATGCACTTTTCCTCTAATGTGTCATTTTTGCATTATTCCTTTACATTCTTTGGTACATATGTTTTCTAAGTGGAATATTTTTAGGCGTGTTCAGAAAGTATTTTAGAGACAGCGTGGCTTTTTTATTGCATATTAACACTCTGTGTTATTTGTTATGCACCTGCATCATTTATAATTAAGGTAATTTTTGTTGGAGCAGTGAATATCTTAACGGTTCTATGAACACGCCTATAAAAATATTCGACTTTCCTTGAGTTAACACAGATACTGGGTATACTATCCGTAACAATGGTATGTTTAGTACCAAGTTCCATCATTCAATTGATTGTGAAGTTATTATTTGTTCATTAATATGTGGGTCTCACGCAAGTTTAGCATTCTATCTGCATAAGTCAATGAGATATAGCATGCTCTGTCTTGCTACTAAATTTTCAGTAAACTTTTATGTGGCCGCAGTCGAAAAGCGATTCTACACATTTTCCTAATAGTATGCCTCGTACCAAGTTTCATTAGCGGAAATGGTTTCAAAGTTATTAACACTCGTAAACTGAAAATTGTCCATTAATCGCCCACATTCCAAAATTTTAAAAAATCCTTAACAGAGTGATAACAGGGTCAGTATATAAACCCAATCCCACCATTTTAGCTGCTTTTGTCAATGAATTATCATATTTTATCATTAATTTGAAAAGGAAAAAAAGACGTAACAGCCACTTTGCACTCACTAAAAATGTGAATAAAAGAAACACATGTACTTAAGACTTCATTGCTTTTGCTCTAATGGTACGTTTCACAGAGACAAAAATTTGGAGGGTTATGTGTGTGATACTAAGTGATCGATTTTCATAAAAAAACTAAAATCGAAAATCATGGCTGTTACGTCTTTTTGCGCAAAGGGCTCGATATGGGCCCGGCAGAACCAATAACCGGTTGGCAAGTGACTTCACTATCTTGCTGTCCTGTACCTGTGAGGCTATTGCGGTGGCATAACTAGCGAAGGTGAGGTCGCTGTCAAACCCTAGATTTTGGGGTGGTTAACAGTAGGTAGATTTACGCCATCTACGTGGACGCTTAACTCTTTCCCCATCTGCGTATTCCACGTCGTAAAGAGAGAAGCCGTCGATTTAGTCAGAGATAGGGTCAAATGACTCTCGGAAACAATGAAGACTCCCTCTGGTGACGGAGGCAGCCTCGATGCATAGAAATTATCCCTGTGGGTTGGGGGCTTAGAATATGTCCGAGGTAGGCATACCGGTCGTAAGAGGCGACTAATATGCACTAAGGTAATGACGTGCAACTCGATGGTTGATCTACGGATATCATGCCTCTCACCTCTCATTACACATCTCTTCTTTCTTACGGAAGGAGGGGTGACATGACCTAGAAGGTTCCACTGGTCATACCAAATAGCTACCACGATAGTGGGGAGTACCGCAAGGGAGTACCGGAGCGTACCGGATTCGTATCCGGCCAAGGACTGTCAGTTCGACAGCACTCCCCAAAGCCGTCGGGGAGTGGCTTTGTCGCTCCAACAATAAATAGAAATTGAACAGAAGGCAGGGATAGGACACCCCATATGGCACCCCTTGTTTGATTCTTCGATGTCTAGATTGGTTGTTCCTAAACTTAACTGGCGTCTGCGGGCCGTGTGTGGCGTGGTTAATCGTGTCGAAAGTTTGGAAAGGTCAAATGGCACGAGTACTGTCCTATGGGTTGGAGGATGTTGGTTCTAGTCATAGTTGAGGAGTGATTAAATAAAGGGCCGTATTTCCGTTTTCAAAAATATTTCCGAAACCCAAAAAAAGTGACAAAGTCAAATAGCCAAAATTAAAGTTTTTAAGTAGTTTTACTAAAATAAAACAGCTACTGCTGACATCATTATTTTTTTTATTTTTCTTATCTCTAGTATATAGTTTTTAATTTTATAATTTGGAAATATGCCTTTTGGTTGCCATAAGCCATTTTGTATGAGAAGAATTTGAAATATGTCCTTTTGATTAACATGTTTTCGGAAATAAGCCTCTTTGACTATTTATACCTTTCATGAACATGAAATGGTAATGTAACTTTGGTCCGATGTTTGTAAGTATGAGAAGAAGAAGAGATAGACCCACCAATAAGTATACTAAAATGATCATGGCGATGATCTGAGTCGATTTAGCCATGTCCGTCTGTCCGTCTGTCTGCCTGTTTGAAGGCAAACTTCCTCAGTTTTTGGGATATCTCGATGAAATTTTTGTAAAACATTAATCAATTGTCGGAACCAGCAAAATCGGACCAATGCAACGCATAGCTCCCATACAATCGATTGTTCCGATAAACGGAGTTTGGCCTATAAATCTGGAAATTTAAGAGCTAGGAACTTTGAATTTTTCAGGGTTTGCACTTATTATATACGTAATGTGACTTGTGAAAATCAGCCAGATCGAACCAACACAACATATAGCTCCCGCACAATCGATATTTCCGATAAAATGGTTTAGCCTATAACTCTTGCAATTAAAAAGCTACGAACGTAAAATTTTGCAGGTTTGGTATATATTATATATGTAATGTGTGTAGTGAAAATCACCCAGATCGAACCTACATAACATATAGCTCCCATACAATCGATTTTTCAGATAAATGTGGTTTGGGCTATATAGTATCTTTAAATTAACTGTTTTGCAGGGTTTGAACTAATTGTAATTAAGGATTGGACACCTTAAACCACGATGAGTATTCATGAAAGGTATAAAGTCTTCGGCACAGTCGAAGACAGCTCTTTCCTTACTTGTTTTTGACAGCACCTGGTCAACAGTTCCTGATTATGATCTCAGATTGAGGTCTGACTGTATCATTAAAATTTGGCTCTCTCCCTATCATTTTAGTCAATATCTTGAAAACGGGGTCTCCCATGGGACCAAGAACCATTCCTGGTTAAAACCCTGATCATAACTTTTCATTTAAAACCCATATTGTATAAACACCTTTTAGGTCCACATTTTGACCCATATCTCGAAAACGGAGTGTCACATGGGACTAATAACCATTCCTCGTTAAAACCATCATCAACATCTTTCATTTGATACGTATATCATACAAACACCTTCTAGGGCCACACTTGGTCCACATTTTGGTTAATAACTCGGAAACGGCGGTGAATTCGCAATAAAGGCCGCCGTTAGGACCTTTTGCAGTAATAAAAGAAGAACTGTGCACATTTTCACGTCTTTCCGTCCTGTGGTTCGGACGTTCTGCGCGGACATAACGAAAAAGCGTTTTATTTTTATATATAAGAAGATATACATTTATTTGGCCTAAAGCTAGGTAAATTTTCAAATGCAACAGTTCAAAGGCAGTAAACACAAGAAAATAATAAAATATTTATTTGTTCATAATTTTTAAATTTTAAAGCAAATTTTTAGATGTTTCATAATAGGAATAGAGCGGAATTTTATTCTTTCATTTCGCATTAAAAAAAAAAACAAAAATATCAGTTCTCCGATTGACAATTTTTTATTGATAATCGAATTATATGTTGCCTTTTTGATTTTATAAAAATAGAACATGTTTCAGTGGTAAAGCCACTTTTTTTATAAACGCTCTTTGTATGTCAACAAATTATGTATGGAAACAACATCTCTACGGCGGAGGCGGAGGCGGACAGACATAAACACAAACACAACACAGCGCTCAAAGCCGTCACCGAGGTGAAGGAAGCAATAATGAAGGCCAAGCCCTCAAAATCAATCAGACCCGGCGGAATTGCCATGAAGATGTTGAAACAACTTAACCACGAGGGACCTTCGGCATTCCTGAGATATAGAAACTGGCGATTGTGGCTCCCCTACTAAAACCTGCGAAGGCGGCGAATCAAGGAGTGATTAATCAAAAGTCCGTATTTCCATTTTCCACACGATGCGAGATTTTAATGACATCGGCTTCTTGAGAAAAAACCACACATGTTGTCTGTATAGGAAACTACTAAAACGCCTTATATCGTATATAAAGAGATCCCTCAAAAACTAAATTTTGTACAAACCGAGCATATTTCCTTGCCATTTATTTTTCGTTTAAAATGTTTGCATCGTTTCAATCAAAGAGCATTATTTCCCATTATTCTTTAATACCTTGACGTAAAAAATCAACCTTGTCGTAAAAATTGACTGTGTGTCGGATTCCAGCGTTGATGTTTTTAATTCGAAGGAATTTCAGGTATTCTTCCAGCGGGAGGCTGAATCAATATCCTTACGAAACTCTCGTCCACCTCGGCGCACGTCTGTCGGTGTGTGTTGAGTTCGATATAGCAATCTTAAAATAAATATATTAAACAGTAGTGCGAGGGTTAATGTTCAAGCTTTATCAAGCATGTTTTGCTTTGACGTTTGCCTTGTCTATTTTCCTTTTCTTGGTTTTTCTTTCTTTTTTTGGTAATTCGTTTTTTGCTGCTTTACGATCGCTCGCGAGCTCCTATTTTTAATGCGCTTTATTTGTAATATATTTAGAATTAATTAAATGAATATTTAATCAAACAATTGTGTTATCAGTACATTTGGAGAATTGGTAAGCCGCAATAACTTACACGTAAATACAGTCCACAACCCGCCTATACGCCAAGAGGCAATTCACATACGAAAGGTATACGCAAAACATTTTTGGTCCTTACGAACCGGATTTGCTACTCTCGCAAAATACGTATACATTTGTTTTATATTTTTCGCATAAGTAAGCCTGCTGCTATAAAAATATTCAATATCATCTTATTGCGCACCGCATTTGAGCGATTACAAAAACAAGGTGACTTTCATTTGATTTGTGCAAACATTTGTTTTCTTCTGTCATTCGTGTCTACCCTCTGCAGCCACATTAGAGTAACCACAATGTAAAAGCAAAAAATAAATATGTCAACATTTGTAAAAACTCGGGATTCTGCCCTTAAAGCTATCAAAAGGTACATGACAAAGAGCATAGACGAAGCATTCACGCTCGACATCGATGGCGTCGAGAGTTATTTAGTTTTACTGAGTAAGCAATGGACCCGTTTCAACACCGCTCAAGATGCCGTCGAAACTTCGTGTGGAAGTGAAAACGCCGAGGTGGAAGAGAATGCTCGCATACAGGCCGAAACATGGTATGCCACAGCTCTGGCAAATTTTAAGCGTGTGCAGAAATGTTGAGCCGAATCTGTATCGCAACCCATACACTCTTCAGCCAGTGTGTCCGCATCCATACGTCTGCCCAAAATGGATCTTCCAAAGTTTGCTGGTGATTCCACTGAACGGATTGCCTTCTATGACTCCTTCTGCTCATTAGTCGCCAGTAATGCTGCTTTGTCAGGCGGACAGAAGTTGCTTTATCTGTGTAGCTGTTTGAAGGGTGATACGCTTAGTATAATAAGTGGTTTCAAGATCAACTACACGGAGGCTTGGCATCTACTTAAGTCGCGCTATAAGGTTATGCGCGTCATCGTAGAAGCACATCTGAGGGCAATCGCTGAGGTTAAAAAGGCCACAGATGACACTTCTATAAGGGGGCGTACTCAATGTATTTCACCAGCACATACGAGAGCTCAAAGCACTAGGGCGGCCTGTGGAGTTTTGGGACGATTGGTTGGTCCACGAGATCGTTTCCAAACTAGCTTTTGAAACCCGGAAACAGTGGGAGCTGTCATTAGTTAGCGACGAACCACCAACCCTTGAGCAACTGACTAACTTTCTGGAGGTAAGATGCCGCTCTTTGGAGATGCTTATCACGCCAGAAAATCAGGTAGCAGACAACCCAACTACGTCAAAATCAGCTGGAAACTCAACTAAAGTCTTTTACGCGATCTCGGAACAGCCCAATACGCGCTGCGCGTACTGCAATGAACTCCATAAGATTTATGTTTGCGAGAAATTCCGCGATTTAAATCTCACCACAAAGTCGAAGTTCGTTCAAGAAGCTAAAGCCTGCTACAACTGTTTAAGTTCAGGGCACTACAAAGACCGCTGCAATAGCACCTCCTCATGCCGAATATGTCACCAACGCCATCATTCGCTACTGTATGGTACGACAGGGTCAACCTCTAATGCCACATCCGCCAATTTCGTCGCCGAGTCTAATCGTACCCCTCCGAATATTCAATCTGCCAGCGTCCCTGCAAGGGTATCCTCGGGTCCTGAATCCCCCGTTACTAGCCCGACATCTAATACTACTGCCACGTCCATGTCATCATGTTTGAGTTCCGAATCCACCCGATACCCCCTCCGCATAAGGCCGTGTTATTGTCAACCGCATTAGTGAGGGTTCGGGACTGCTCCGATCGATGGCAGACCGCCCACTTATTGTTCGATTCGGGTTCGCATGCCACATTTGCAACCGAGGCGTGCGTACAGCGCTTGGGGCTACCATCATCAGAGGTACTCGTCACGAGTATCGGTTCATCGCAGGTAGGTCGCTGCAGAGGCGAGACATCACTTACCCTATCATCGAGTTTTTCGGATGACCAGTATTCGGTGGACGCCTTGATCCTGCCAAATATCACAAACAACCTACCATCCCAGATGTTGCAAACTCCCGAATGGCCTCATATTCTTGTTTTGTTCTTGCCGGAACACCCATCGCTCAGAAAACGGTGTTTGGTTGGACTCTGAGCGGAAGCGTAGAAAGTGCGCGTTCGTCGAACCTTAACCTACACGCCCTACACAGTGATGTGCATTTAGACCGCGCGCTGACAAGATTATGGGAACTCGAAGAGTCTATACGTAAACCACATCTTACTCACGAGGAACGCTTCTGTGAAGATCACTTTGCTACTACACATCAGAGGACTCAAGATGGTCGCTTTATAGTAGAGTTACCGCTGAAAGTTGACATGCCGCTGGGTGAATCACGTGATTTCGCTATACGCAGCTTGCTACGCATCGAACGAAGGATGGCTGGTGACAACTATTTACAAGTGCAATACAACGAGTTTATGCAAGAACTTTTGGAGATGGGGCACATGGAAGCTGTATCCAGATCGACGAATGCAGCCGTGTACTATATGCCACACCACCCAGTGCTAAAGGAGTCCAGCATCACGACCAAACTAAGGGTCGTTTTCAATGCTTCCGCCAAAACTTCTTCTGGCAAATCACTCAACGACGCGCAGTTTGTGGGTCCACAATTTCAGAACGATCTCTACTCCATATTGCTACGGTTTCGAGCTCATCAGTTTGCGATGACTGCGGATATTGCAAAGATGTATCGCCAAGTCTGCGTATCGCCGAAGCACGTTGACTTGCAACGTATAGTTTGGCGTCCTCATCCCTCTTCGGCTATTCAAGATTAGCGCATGTTACGCGTAACGTATGGAGTATCTGCCGCGTCTCATTTAGCTGTAAAGGCCTTACAACAAACCGCGAAAGATTCTTCCAATGCCAGTGAGATATCCGTCTCGGTAGTCCTCAACGATTTCTACATGGACGATCTGCTTACCGGTGCACCTTGTAAAGCTCAACTGCTGTCTCTACATAGTAACGTATCGGACGTTTTAAAGGAAGGTGGTTTCGAACTGCGAAAGTGGGCGACGAACTGTAGGGAGCTGAACGAAAAGATCTCCGAATCCTCAAGAAGCATATCACATTACGTGGTCGATGGAAAGGACGTGCGCGCGCTGGGTCTAATATGGGATACTGAGGAAGAGCAATTTACATTTGCAGTCACCCTAAAGGAAGAACCTAAAAAGGTAACAAAACGGTCGTTTCTAGCCGACTCTAGTACCCTGTTCGGCCCTCTGGGTCTGCTCGCTCCTACAACGATAAACTAAAAAATGTGGTTTCAAGACATTTGGCGCTCCGCGGTTCGGTGGGACGACCTGATACCGGACTCAATAGCAAACGCTTGGCGGGAACATCGGCTTCAGCTGCAGAAATTGAAGGAGTTGAAGGTGGATCGATGGCTCGGGTCTGGAACATTCACGGAACTGCATGTTTTTGCTGACGCTTCCGAACGTGATTATGCAGCAGTCGCTTACCCCCGTAATTTGCAACAGGACGGTACAATCGCGGTTACTCTGATCTCATCAAAGGCTAAGGTAGCACCGCTTAAACCAACCACCTTGCCGCGTCTGGAACTTCGCTGGCCGGTCTTAAGGAGGTATTCTTCGTTTTCCAAGCTGCGCCGCATCATCGCTTACGCCTTAAGGTTTATCACTAACGCTCGCGCTAGAAGCGAACGTATAGCGGAAAAACGACATGGTCCGCTGCATGGTACGGAGTTAATAGAAGCTGAACGACGCTTAGTTAAGTACACTCAAAACATCTACTTTGCTAGCGAAATTTCTCACTGCAGCACAAAAAGACCAATCCCCCTACGTAGTAGTCTATTGCGCCTGCAACCATTTCTCGACCCGAACGGTGTTCTTCGCGTAGGCGGGAGACTTAAATCCGCAGATGTAGCACGCGATGTCAGGCACCCAATTATCTTGCCTAAAAATTCTCCACTTGCACGCCTTATTATCTCCGATGTTCATCACTTTACATTGCACGCTGGACCACGTACAGTGCAGGTCGTATTACAACGTCGCTATTGGGTGATAGGCGCCCGCAGTTTGATCCGTAGCATTGACCATAAGTGCGTAAAGTGTACCTGCCTCAATCGCAACACCTCAACACAGTTGACGGGAGATCTTCCTGCGTCTCGGATTACGTATGCACGCTGCTTCACACGTACTGCCGTAGACTTCGCCGGCCCATATTCGTACAAGTTTACCCATGGAAGAGGGGCGAAATCTACGAAAGGATACATCTGCTCCTTCATTTGTATGTGTACGGGTGCCATGCACCTAGAATTCGTAGGAGACTTATCGACGGCAACATTTCTCAACGCGTTCAAGCGCTTTATTAGTCGCAGAGGCTACTGCAAGGCAATGTTCTCCGATAACGGTACGAATTTTGTCGGGGATGAGAAAGAGCTTCCGATTCAAATATAGAGTGGCGCTTTACTCCACCGACCGCGCCTCACATGGGCGGATACTGGGAAATTGGGATAAAACGTATTAAATGCCACTTAAAGCGCGTTTTAGGCGAAACCCTCTTATCATATGAGGAATTTAGTACCGTATTGACGGAAGTGGAAGCTTGTGTGAACTCCCGCCCAATATGTAAAGTATCAACAAGGGCAGCTGATCCCGAGGTCCTAACGCCGGGGCATTTTATAATCGGTGAAACGCTCAAGTCTATCCCGGAACCTGAGGGTCAAGGGTTCCGCGGAAATCTCCATCAGCGATGGCAACTAATTTCTACTATTAGACGACACTTCTGGCGCCGTTGGAGAGACGAGTATCTAGTGAGCTTGCAACGACGTACTAAGTGGTTTCGATCATCACCTAACTTCAAAGAAGGAGATGTTTTAGCGGTGCTACAAAATGGACGCTCGTAAAGGTGATTCGATGTCACCCCGGAGCAGATGGCCTCATGCGAGTTGTGACAGTGAGGACGGCTAATGGGGAATACGTTCGACCAATTGCAAAGCTCTGTTTGCTGCCAACAACATTGGATTTATTTTGCGATAGCGAAGATTCGTAACAAAAAAAAACTGTAAACTTTCTCTCGCATTTTTGTCAAAGTAACTTTAAAGTGCTGCGCTTTTAATTAATTTTCTTTTTCTTCAAAACCGTTTTGTAATTCCATATTGAAAATATCATACGTTTTTTCTTAGATAGTTCAATGGCGGCGCTATGTTGAGTTCGATATAGCAATCTTAAAATAAATATATTAAACAGTAGTGCGAGGGTTAATGTTCAAGCTTTATCAAGCATGTTTTGCTTTGACGTTTGCCTTGTCTATTTTCCTTTTCTTGGTTTTTCTTTCTTTTTTTGGTAATTCGTTTTTTGCTGCTTTGCGATCGCTCTTGAACTCCCATTTTTGCCAGAATTATTATTTGGATTTAATGCGCTTTATTTGTAATATATTTAGAATTAATTAAATGAATATTTAACCAAACAATTGTGTTATCAATACATTTGGAGAATTGGTAAGCCGCAATAACTTACACGTAAATACAGTCCACAACCCGCCTATACGCCAAGAGGCAATTAACATACGAAAGGTATACGCAACAACAGTGTGGGTAAGACAGCGAAGGAGCGCTCTGTATATTCCTAAAATGGTCCCAGTCCGCTTAGTTAAAGTTAATAAAAGTACGGCGTTCAGATGTTATTAAGTCAGTAGGTCGCTCGATTGAGAGAATTATGGGTAGATGGCCAGAGGGCACTATAGGTATAGGTCTCCATTTGACGCAGTTGATGAGCTCTGCGCCTACGATGGAAATGTCCGGCTAGCTGTGGCAGTTGCCAGCCACTTTAGTGGGGGCGTTTCCGTTCACTGTACAGAATGCCAAATCATCTATTTGCTCCGCAAGTTCCTGTCCTCTGCTATCTGCTGACCTGTTGGAGTGCCAGAGATTATGGTGTGCATTGAAGTCGCCGAGATTAGGTTATAACCTCTTAGCAACGCAGTGATGTCGGGGTGGAAGTCCCTCAGACAACACCGGGCAAGGGGTATATAGATAGGGGTATATAGATTGTAGATCGACATAGGCTGACCGGAGCACTATGCTTTGGCATCGTGGCATTCTAAGGTAGAGTTTTTAGGGTCGATGTCCGGGAAAATATATTATATTGTATAGTGCGGTGTGTAATGAACGGGCGACTTGGAACCCATCTGCAATTTACGTAAATAAAAATAAAGATTCCTTTCTAGTTCAAACCATGTAGTCCTTCATAGTTCAACTGCGGTCAAAATAATAACTGCATACTAACACACACGAATTGAAAATAGAAATGTTTATGTAAAACATTTTTAGCACAATGCAATTGTACAATAAACTTGATAAATTCACTTCTCAACAAATCTTATACAGTTACTCAAATATGAAACAGTCAAAATAATAGTTATTCTATATGAGGCACAGACTTAAATAGCATTTTGATCACTAATATGCTGTTTCCACCTACCCAAACACCGTCTTACAGGTTTTTGGGTTTGAAATAATTGTCCACTGTTTTCACTCGTGTTATTTTTTTTGTTTGGCCAATGTTATTCACGATAAATAAGTTTGTCCTGTGGTCCACTTCGCTAAAGCGAAACCACCGCCATTAGGCCCATATAATGGCTTCAACCTCTCTACAAGACTCCTATTTTACGGTGGGACATAGGAAATTGATTGTCGTTTCTCAAAAATTTTTGAAAATTTGTATTAATTCTAATTTTAACTGTCAACAGTGTCACGGTATTGACAAACTGAAAGCAATGTTAACATAATTTTGATAAGAATGTAAAAACAAAATGGAAATAATGACGAAAATGAACATTATTGCCACCCTTTATTATTAAAATGTATGCAAACTAGTAGTGGGATTATTTCGAATAATATTGGAATAAATACGAGTACTGTTCGAATAAACGAATAATAATATTCGTTTCAAAAAATTCGAATAGTATTTATTCGAGTTATTTATCCGTTTATTCGAATAGTATTATTCGAATAGTTGTATTGAACTGCAAGGTATTTAGAGAGCGAAATTCACTATTTTCATCGTTTGTACCTATTAACATGCAAATTATGGCTTAGCCTTTTGGCTAATTCTTTTTAAAAAACTATACTTATTTTAGTTCGCACTTGGCGAACGACTTTAAAATACCGTTGTGGTTCGGTAGCAGGAAAACTATAAAACTGTCCACTTTATTTAGAATTAGGCTTATTTATACATTTTCTAATTGTTTACTTAAATCTAATTTCATCATATGATGAAAAAGGCTTAGGCTTGAAATGAAGATATCTGTTTCTTATTATTGGAAAATTCATTAAGAACGCAAAATAGATTATTGCATCTGCTAAGATGCAATTGTTTATTTTAATACTGCGCCTAGGCTTGCAGTAGGAATATTAAAAAATTTTGTTTACAATTGCGGGAGGCTGCCAATCACCGCCCTCTAAGATGAATCGTCCGTGATTCAATTTTATTTTTTGTTAAATTATGAATTTGATCCAAAATTACGTTATACGAAATTTGTTGCAATTCAGAACTCCATTCTGTTTTTTAATTTTATTTGATTTAAGCAAATTTTTACTAAATAAATTGTCAATATTATGC
Organism: Merzomyia westermanni; assembly: GCA_949987695.1. Taxonomy (NCBI): domain Eukaryota; kingdom Metazoa; phylum Arthropoda; class Insecta; order Diptera; family Tephritidae; genus Merzomyia; species Merzomyia westermanni. The sequence goes on from OX465289.1 coordinate 79,900,595, forward strand.
AAAAAGTTATGAAAATATAAAAATAGTATGACATTTTTTTTATATCTCCATTTCTCTTACCCAAAAAACTTATATTTTCAAATTTTAAACGTTCATTATTGGATTCAATATATTCCAAAATCTAAAAATTGTTTACATAATTATGCGTTAAATACATCCAAATTTTGGTTTTAACATTTACATATATAAAATAATTTATTGCTGTTTGATTTTCAAATGTAACTAAATATGTTCCAGTTAAATTTTGGTTTTCTACATTATTTTCCCCTGAATTCTTTCTTTAATTTTTTTACATATTGCTGGGTTTTTGTCCAAAAGTTCTGATAAACAACTTTTTTCTTTATTCAATTTGCAATAACTATTTGTTATCTCTATTTTGGACATTGAGAAATTGTAATTGACATTAAACCATGTTGATGGGTTTTTATATTTTTTAGTTTATCCAAATGTAGGATTACCGGGTTTAAAGTTCCTACTTTCCCAAGAGTAATTGTATTTATTAAATTTTTAAGTTCATATTTAATGTATTGATTTCTTTTTCGTTTTAATGTTTTAGCAAATGTTTCTCCTTAAATACTATTTACCGTATCGCTTAATTCCGTAATTACTGTAGGGTTATATACTTGCGTTATATATTACTTTATTAATTTTTAAAATTATTTTTGGTTCACTGTTGATAAATGTTAATTATCAAAATGAAAATATTGGATTGAATTTTTGTTCTTTCAAAAATAAAAATTTTCTTTGTATAAGAAAATAAAATATTTATTAATTAAATATATATGTATATAATAATAAAATATTTATTAATTAAATATATATGTATATAAACGACATATTGGCGATCCTGAGAACCTTCCATATTATAACTTCTGATAGTACCAGATACATGATGTCAAATCGAGATGCGGGAATTGAAATGAAAGTCGACATATAATATATTATAACTATTTTGCAAATGTAAGTTTTAAACGAAATACATGTCATATCCTGAAACAAATTTATCACTTCATCACTCAAGTGACGATTAAAACGTTTATATGTCTGCAAAAGCCGATGGAATATGTGTATCATTGAGCAAACCGATGTCTTAATTAAGATGACATAATATCTTGCAGCGTCATTGGATCTTTATCAAGTGTTTTACAACGAATATTTAAACAACAACAATAATAAAAGCAGTCAACAAAGCAAAATGATAAAACGATAACAAGAGAAGGGCCAAAAATAAATAACAAAACTGCAATACAACGACAACAACATTATAATATCAACATTAATAATAATTTTTTTTTTTTAACGTACGGTGAGCTGTATCTGTATTAGTTTATTTAATTTAATTTTTGTTTTCTGACTGCATATATATGTATGTTGAATATTTATGTTGTATACCTTTTACCGATTTCAAATTTTCTGCATTTTGAAATTTTTTTTTGGTTTCGAAAGTTTGTTCTGTTTTTGATGACATTTAATTCTTTGTAATTGAGATTAGAGTCCAGTTTTTCTACCCAATTTGTTTCGTTTATTTTCAAAAATAAACGATATAATATTAAAACAAAAACATAAAAATAAATTATTTTATTACGAATAGTTAATGAAATTATTGAAATCAAAAGGCATTAATTGTATTTTATAATTAACTTTTCCAAATTATAATCTATTTTAACATATTTTAGTTAATTTTCTTATTAAATTGTTAATTAATTATTTATTTTTATTAATATTAATATTTAAATTTTTATTATTGTGTACACTCTTTCTCTAGTTCACTAAAATGATTCGATCACCTATTCATACAAGAAGTTTCACAGCAACAGAAACTCAAAACGAAAACAACAACTCAATTCCAAGACACCACATCAACAGAGACCCAAAACGAAAACAACAACTCAATTCCAAATTTGAACCTCACACAAAATATTCATACTGGTAATATACTTCCAGATAATAACACAATGTTTAGAAATAATTTTAATTTTTCAAAATCAGTTAAGTTGCCTTATTTTTGGGAACAATCCCCTGAAACTTGGTTTATTCTCGTTGAAGGACAATTCCAAATAAACAACATTCAAAAGGACAATATAAAATATCAGAATATTTTAACTGCACTTCAACGAGAAACCATTTCAAAAATTATAGATATAATTAATCCACCTCCTTTGATAAATAAATATGAAACTATTAAAAAAGCATTAATTGATAGATTTTCTCTTTCCGAAGAAAAAATATTAGAACAACTTATTTCTAAAACAGAACTTGGTGATCGTTCTCCATCAGAATTATTTCGACAAATGACCTCTCTAATTAGTTCTTATTCTATAATTAGTAAAGAACTTCTTTTTAAATTATGGATTAGTAAATTACCTAAAGAAATACAGATTTATCTAATCTCTTGCAATAATAAAACTACTGATGAAATTATTACTTTAGCAGATACAATTTTTAATTTAATTAATAATCAACCATCTTCTAAAATTGCTGCAATAGATAGTTCTGAAAACATTACCCTGACACAATGTGTTAAAAATTTGACTGAATTAACTACTGTCATGTTTCAAAATTTAAATAAAATTAGTGAAGATATAAATGAACTTCAAATTCGATCTAGATCTAGAGAACGACATCGATCTACATCACGTAATTTTTCTAATCCCCGAAATTTCAATAACCAAAATAAAAATATTATTTGTTGGTATCATCAAAAATGTAAACACAACGCTTATAAATGTATTAAACCATGTAAATTTAGCTCAAATTATAATACAAATTCAAAGACTTTAAACTAAAACGTCACGTTATGACATTGGCTAGTAGCGAAAACGACGTTAAACCTTCTCGCCGCCTATTTATTTTTGACAAATTTAATAAATTAAACTTTTTAATAGATACGGGTGCTATTGTTTCTGTAGTTCCCTCTTCTAAATTCAAATCTCATAAAAGAAATTCTGATCTAAATTTAACTGCAGCTAATGGTTCTTCAATTAAGACTTTTGGTACAAAACTTTTAAAACTTGATTTAGGTTTAAGACGCGATTTCGAATTTCCTTTCATACTAGCAGATATTTCTACTCTCATAATTGGCGCTAACTTTTTAGCGAAATTTGGTTTGCTAGTTGATATTAGAAATAAAGAAATTACTGACTTAAAAACAAAATTAAAAGTTTCTGGCTCTAGTGGATTTTGTGAAATATTTTCTCTCAAAATACCAATTTCTGAAAATAAATTTACCAATCTCTTAAAAGATTTTCCCTCAATAACTTGTGAACCAGATTACACCAAACCAGTGCAACACCAAACAGTTCATAGAATTGAAACTAAAGGAGTTTTACCTTTCTCAAAACCTCGTCGTCTAGATCAAATTAAATTTAAAATTGCAAAAACAGAATTCGAATTTTTGGTCAAAACAGGTATATGTAGACCTTCTAGTTGTCATACTGCATCTCCTTTACATTTGGTCCCAAAAAAAGAACCAAATGATTGGAGACCATGTGGAGACTATCGTAGACTGAATTTCATTACCATACCTGATCGATATCCATTACCCTATATACATGATTTAGCTATTGATTTAAAAAACAAACAAATATTTTCGAAAATTGATCTAGTCCGAGCATATCATCAGATACCCATGGCCGAAGAAGACATTCATAAAACAGCAATAACTACACCATTTGGAATGTTTGAGTTCGTACGCATGCCTTTTGGTTTACGAAACAGCGCACAAACATTTCAACGTTTTATAAATGAGGTATTTTCTGGGTTTGATTTTGTTTTTGTCTATATTGATCATATACTTGTTGCTAGTGATGACAAAGATCAACATTTTGAACATTTAAAATCTGTTTTTGAAAGGTTGGCGGAATATAATTTAAATATTAAACCTTCGAAATGTATCTTTGGAACGAATAAGTTAGATTTTTTAAGTTATGAAATTTCTGGTGAAGGAATTAGGCCATCCTTAGAAAGAATTGAGACAATAATCAACTTCAAAAAACCTATTTCTATAAATAAATTACAAAAATTTTTAGGAATGGTTAATTATTACCATAGATATGTTAAAATGTTAGCAGCAGAACTTGGTCCTCTGCATGAAATGTTAACATTTGCTACTAAACATAAACTTAAAGAATTTAGTTGGTCAGAGAAGAGTATTAATGCTTTTGAAAATGTCAAAAAGCCTTTTGCACAGAAAACTTTACTCACTCATTTTGATGAAAACGGTAAATTATCTCTTGCTGTAGATGCTTCAAATGTAGCAATTGGTGCAGTCTTACAACAAGTTAGTAACAATGTTTTAGAACCACTCGCCTATTTTTCACGTAAATTATCTCCTACTGAAATGAATTACTCAACTTTTGACAGAGAGATTTTAGCGATTTATAATTCAGTTAAACACTTTAAACATTTTCTTGAAGGTAGGACATTCACCATTTACACTGATCATAAACCCTTAACACAAATTCTTAATTCAAAAACAGACAGATCACCACGACAAATTCGACATCTAGAATACATAGCACAATTTACAAATGACATTCAATACATTTCAGGAAAAGAAAATATTGTTGCTGATACACTTTCTCGTATTCCGGATATTAACACAATTTTAGCTAACGACATAAATTTCCAGACCTTATACGAAGAACAGCAAAAAGACCAAACTCTTCAAAACATAATAAAGGGTGTTTTTTTTAGGGGTATAGAACTTCGAATTGAAATAAAACACAAGAAAATCGTTTTAAGGTCCATAAATTTGGCTTTATTGGAAGGATAATTTTATGCCATTAATGTTTAAATATGATTTCGGGCATGTGGCCGCCGCGGCTGGCTCGAATAAAGCCAATTCTACAGGTCCAATTTTCAACCACTTTTTCGAGCATATGGGGCCGTATGTCGGCAATAACGCCACGAATGTTGGCTTCCAATTCCCCTAACGTTTCTGGTTTGTTGGTGTAGACGAGCGACTTCACATATCCCCAAAGAAAATAATCCAATGGTGTCAAATCACACGACCTTGGTGGCCAATTGACAGGTCCATTCCGCGAAATTATGCGCTCATCGAATGTTTCCTTCAATAAATCGATTGTGACGTGCGCTGTGTGGCATGTAGCGCCGTCTTGTTGGAACCACAACTCATCCACATTCATGCCATCCAATTCGGGAACAAAATAGTCGGTTATCATGGCTCTATACCGGTCTCCATTAACGGTAGCTGCCTCTCCAGCATTATTGCGGAAGAAGTATGGCCCAATGACTCCACCAGCCCATAGAGCACACCAAACAGTCAGTTTTTGTGGATGTAATGGCGTTTCAAGGGTCTCATGTGGATTCTCTTCACTCCAAATGCGGCAATTTTGCTTGTTGACGTAGCCATTCAACCAAAAATGAGCCTCATCACTGAACAAAATTTTGCGATGAAAATCAGCATCGAAATCAATCTCATTTTCGGCCCATACACCAAAATCACGACGCATTGCATGGTCTCGCGGCTTTAATTCTTGCACAAGCTGGATCTTGTAAGGTCGCAAGCCAAGATCTTTGCGCAAAATCTTCCATAAAGTTGATGGACAAAGCTCCAATTGCTGTGCACGGTGGCGAATCGATTCATTCGGGTCCTCTTCAACACTTTGCTCTACAGCGGCAATTGTTTCTTCGGTGCGCACTGTTCGACGTCTCTGCGGATGCGTATTATCACATAGAGTAAACGTAGTGCGAAAACGATCCATGGTTAACCGAATTAATTGCTCTGATGGACGATTATGTCGACCATAAAATGGACGGAGCTCACGGTAAACTTCGCGAACTGAACCATTATTTTCGAAATAAATTTGCACGATTTGCAAGCGTTGTTCTTTTGTCAACCTGTTCATGATGAAATGGCAAACCAAACTGAACATAAATGACATTAGAGTTGCCAGATTTGACCACAAAATGCCAGTTTTATCTCTATTCGAAAAACAAACCTGTAAAAAAAACACCCTGTACAAGGTGGCGCAAAAGTAAGCTTCCGATGTTCAGCATATCGGTTGTGGCACGTGCAGTGTGTGCTGTTGCACCGTCTTGTTGAACCACATGTTTTCCAATCCCAATTCATCAAGTTGCGGCAAAAAGAACTCGTTGATCATTGCTCTGTAGCGCTCACCATTCACAGTAACCGTTTGGCCCCGACCGATTATTGGTCAAATAAATAGTCAGCAATATTCCGCGTTCTGGAGCAGTGTAGCGTAACATTGTTTATTAACGTGTATTTCGCATGTGTTTACTACACAAATGTCAAAACAGAACTGACTTTAGGGGCCAATCGCAAAATTTATAGCATTTTCTGATAGGAGGATTACTTTTGCGCAGTAACCGTTTTTCACCGACCGATTATTGGTCAAATAAATAGTCAGCAATATTCCGCGTTCTGGAGCAGTGTAGCGTAACATTGTTTATTAACGTGTATTTCGCATGTGTTTACTACACAAATGTCAAAACAGAACTGACTTTAGGGGCCAATCGCAAAATTTATAGCATTTTCTGATAGGAGGATTACTTTTGCGCCACCTTGTATAAAAGAAACAGTAATTTAAAAGAAATTGGTATTCCAGTTCTTAATCTTAATATATGGTGTGATACAAGGTGGCGCAAAAGTAATCGTCCTATCAGAAAATGCTATAAATTTTGCGATTGGCCCCTAAAGTCAGTTCTGTTTTGACATTTGTGTAGTAAACACATGCGAAATACACGTCAATAAACAATGTTACGCTACACTGCTCCAGAACGCGGAATATTGCTGACTATTTATTTGACCAATAATCGGTCGGGGCCAAACGGTTACTGTGAATGGTGAGCGCTACAGAGCAATGATCAACGAGTTCTTTTTGCGGCAACTTGATGAATTGGGATTGGAAAATATGTGGTTCCAACAAGACGGTGCAACAGCACACACTGCACGTGCCACAACCGATATGCTGAACATCGGAAGCTTACTTTTGCGCCACCTTGTATTTCCCAAAAACCTTTTAGGCCGTTTGTTCCTAAATCTATGAGAAAAATTATTTTTGACAAAATTCACTGTTTATCGCATCCAAGTGTTCGCACAACTAGACGATTGATTCAATCTAAATACTTCTGGCCTAATATGCGCAAAGAAATAAATAATTAGTCTGCTACTTGCTTAAATTGTCAAAAATCAAAAATTTCCAAATATACAAGAACACCTATACAAAAAATTGAGATACCTTTTGGACGATTTGAACACATTCATATGGATCTAGTTGGTCCATTACCTGTATCAAAAGAAAATCGTTACATTTTAACTATCATTGACAGGCATACACGTTGGCCTGAAGCATATCCGCTTAGGGATATTTCAGCAAATACTATAGCAACAACTTTTGTCTATAATTACATTCCTCGTTTCGGTATTCCACTAAACATAACTGTTGATCAAGGATCACAGTTCACATCAAAATTATTCACAGAGCTAACTAAGTTATTAGGATCTCACAAAATTCATACAACTCCATACCATCCTCAATCAAATGGAATGATAGAAAGATTTCATAGAACATTGAAAACAGCAGTCACTTCCTCAGATGATTCAATGCACTGGTCTGAAATTCTCCCATTGATTTTATTAGGTTTACGCACATCTTTCAAAGAAGATTAAAAATGTTCTTTTGCGGAATTAGTATATGGACAAACACTTAGATTACCAGGTGAACTAGTTGTTTCCAATAATAATGGTAATGAAGTAGATAATACGATTGAAATTCTTTCTAAATTAAGAAAATATTTTTCACATGTTAGATCAAAGGTCCTACATCACAACACTGAGTATTCTTTCATTCCTAAAAATTTAGATTCTTGTGAATACGTACTCGTATTGGTTAAAGTTATTCACAAGTCGAATTTACAATCACCCTATGATGGTCCGTTTAAAGTTATTTCTAAACATGATAAAGTATTCAAAATTCAACATGGAAATACTATTAAAACAATTTCAAAAGATTTACTTAAACCTGCAAACATAATTACAGACACAGTACTTAACACTAACTCATCAACACTTTCAAAAAACAAGAAGAAAATAACATTTAACATAAATTAATTGATCGTTTCACTGGAGGGGGAGTATATGTAGGGTTATATACTTGCGTTATATATAACTTTATTAATTTTTAAAATTATTTTTGGTTCACTGTTGATAAATGTTAATTATCAAAATGAAAATATTGGATTGAATTTTTGTTCTTTCAAAAAAAAAAATTTTCTTTTTATAAGAAAATAAAATATTTATTAATTAAATATATATGTATATAAACGACAATTACCTTAAAAATTTCTGAATTAGTAGTAAATTGTTTATTATTTTTTTCACCTAGCTCATTTAGTTTGTCATTAATTTTAACAAAATCATCATGATCAGGGGTTCCTGCTATCCATTTCCAAAGTGTTCCTAGCCCATTTATTCCTCTCTTTTGTCTGAAAGAATTCTTTATCATAATTATCTGCTATATGAAAATGAAATGTTATATAAGTTTTTCTTTTCCTCGTTTACTATATTTTCAAAATATGTTAAATTTGTTATATGAAAAATATCTCCATGTTCTTAGTATATAGAGACATATCCATTTTCAATCAATACATAATTATGTCTGGCGTAATCCACGATGTCAGCGGTTATTGAGCCGAACAGGGATGCAATGATATATAATGTCATATTGAAGATCTGTGAAAAGTTAAGATTTAACGTTGTCTTTGTGTATAATTCTAGCTCTATTATTAATTATTATTTTATTTTCTGAATTTTCCTTAACTTGCTGTTTCTTATACCTTGGTTTAGGTTTATTCCTCTCGCCTATGACCTTTTCGTGAATGATTTGGCCGGGATAATATTGTTCCTCTATTATATCTGTTTCGTGGCCGCTAAGCTTTTTTAACAGCCAATTGCCAAATAAATAGGATGCAGTTCGCCAAACCGCTAAAGCAAAATAATCAAACCCAATACAAACCGCTGCAAAGCCTTTATAGTAAAAAGACTCTATCGTTTAGCCAAATTTAAGCGCTATAGGTGATACCAATCGCTCCAAATAAAATACAAAGCCGGATAAAACCACTGTAAAAACTCCGCTGTAAAGCCGACAAATGTTTGTCCAAATACTAAGCGGTGCCGCTTATGCCACTTGAGCCCAAATAAAAAATCCAAGTTTAAAGGCTGTAGCTGATACCAAATGTTTCCCAAATAAAAGACAAAGATTTAATATTTTGGTATGCTTTATTTTTACCGCAGATGATGGGCCGATGTCGCAGTCCAGGAAGAAAGAAGAACGAAAAATTTGCAGGCATGGCTATTTAAAAGTCGCCCTAACAACAATATTAATTCTATATGTATACATAAATAGATTTCATTGCACATACGTATGTACAAATCAAATAATTGTGCAAATCGTCTGATTTAGCGGTCGCATATTCTTCACTGCACAATGCCGTCGATTGCTTATTAGCTGTACCATCAGCTGATGTAGCAGTCAGTGACCTACTTTGCTTTTGCAATTACAATTTGTCAAAGCAGTTTCTCCCAACTTAAAGTGAGAGAATAAACAAATATTAAAAAATGCATTTATGTATGTATGTATTTAAAGCATATAATAACTTTAAGTATAGCAAAATTCTTGTGCGTGCAAGTGTTCGGACTTAAGCAAGTGCAGCCAGTGCTAGTACTACATAGTACAATTAGGAGTAGATGATATGAGTAGAGTAGTATAGTAGGTAATTAAACATCCTCCGCCCGTTGAAAGGCTTAGGCTTTCAAAATGTTGTCGTCGATGGGTAAAAGGCATAGCTTAGCAACGGGTCGCTTTGTGAGGACCCAAACCCGGAGGCTTGTGGAGCCCTCGCAACACATATATATATATATATCTTAATGAATGAAGTTAAGTTGAGTTACACACTATTTTTTATGAAATATACTGAATTTTTATATTTTTGCACATATGCCGTTCTATAAATGAACCACATACGCATTTTTGCACGAAAATCCACTTAGCTAATATATATACGATTATATATGTATTCCAGATATTTTTAAAAGAACATACCGTTCGAATAACAATTTCTTACAAATAGGAACACTCTAACATACATACATACATATGAGCTTTACCATACACTAGATTTGGCAGCGACGCTAAGAGGTTAGAAACCTGCCTATGCAAAGGAGACGGCAAACAATAAGTATTAGAAAATGCGAACATTTAAGCACACAACAATGCAGAGCAATACAAATCTACACACGAGAAACACTGGAAGTGACCAAAGCAAGCGTACAGGAGTACGAGTATGTACATATGTTCGCTGCAATGCAAGAAACTGGCATATGAGGGAAGGAAAGCGTACAGGCGTGTGTACATACATATGTTCGGTGCAATGCAAGAAACTGGCATATGAGGGAAGAAAAGCGTACAGGCGTGTGTACAAATGTTCGCTACGATACGAGGAGCCGGCATATGAAATATACGTTAGAGTTTATAAGGAAAATAGGATAATAATAAGGAGAAGGTTCACTTATAAGATTATGTACAATAAGTATATGAGTAGTTATTGTTGTTAAGTAACAGTTTGCCTACGTGCAAATTAGTATAAAAGGGCGATGAATTCCTTAGAAGAATTGAGTAGTTAGCTACTAGCTAGGCATAGTAGTCGGTGGTTTTCACCTCCGATGAACGTACACCTGGGAGTTTTCATCTCACGAGTACTATTTTTATATTCTACAGGGGTTTTCACCTCAGTGGACGGTAGGGCTAAGTAGGGGTTTTCACCTCTGCCGCCTTTAATTTAGCCAGGAGCAACTTAAGTTATAGTAAGTGGTGGTTTTCACCTCCGCCGAACGTAGGGCTGGGTAGGGGTTTTCACCTCCACCACCTTTAGCGTAGTTAGAGATAAATTTAAGATTGTAGATGATATTTGGAAAAAAATGAATTAAAGAAAAATATCAAAACTAAAATAACTAACAGGGTTTTATCATTTGGAGAAAAACCATAGGTAACTCTATTTGTAGGAACCCTGGACGGAATGAGCATACCCCGGCATTTGGAAAGTCCGTCACAGCTTGTATACACCATTTGTGGTATTGAGCACGGCAACACGAACTACACCGTCACTTCCTTGAATCGTTTCCATGACTCTAGCGAGAGGCCACTTTAGAGGAGGGTAATTCTCTTCCTTCACCAAAACCATGTCACCAACCTTTAGGTTAATTTCGGACGAATTCCATTTTTGTCGCTGTTGCAAGAGAGTTAAATATTCGGATTGCCATTTCCTGCAAAATTGCTGTTGCATGCAGCACATACGCTGCCATCTGTTGAGTCGGCTTATTTCAATTTGTGTTAGATTGGGGTCCATGATAGATGTAAAAGGTGCACCAATTAGAAAATGTGCAGGCGTAAGCACCTCTGAGTCATCAATATTTTCTGAGATAGGGCAAAGTGGTCTTGAGTTCACAATCGCAGCAATTTGGCAAACTGACGTACGAAGCTCTTCAAAGTTCAGAGCTGAGAGACCTGCAACACGATAAAATGATATTTGATTAGTTTGACAGAGGCCTCCCAAAGGCCACCAAAATAGGGAGAGCGTGGGGGTATTAATTTCCATTCAATGCCATCGTTCAAACATTGCTCCTTTACTGACCTTATGTGATGTTGATTCAAAAAAAGTTCCTTTAGCTCGCTCAGTTCACGCTTTGCTCCAATAAAATTAGTGGCATTATCAGACCATATTATTTGGGGCTTTCCACGCGTACATACGAAACGTTTCAGGGCGGCTAAAAACGAAGGAGTTGATAAGTCCTTTACCAGTTCCAAATGAACTGCCTTTGTTGAGAAACATAAAAAGGCATACGTAACATTTAATCGGAGGCCGATTTCTGACTTCGGACTTGTAAACAAACGGTCCACAAACCTCTATACCCGTAGTTGTAAATGCTCGATTGAATTGAACTCGTTGTGAAGGCAAGCTGCCTATCAAATGTTCCATTACCTTGGGCTTAACATGAAAGCAGCGAACGCACTTGTTGATGACACGAGTAATTGTTTTTCTTCCACCTATAGGCCAGTATTGAAGGCGAATAGAGGCTAGAAGGGACTGCGGACCGGCATGAAGCAGGTGTTCGTGAAAAAATGTAATAATTGCATCAGTTATCGGATGTTTCCTGGGCAAAATGATTGGGTGCTTTGCGGAGTAGTCTAGCGATGAGTTCTGAATTCTACCACCAACTCGGAGCAATCCATTTCCGTCGATAAAAGGGTTCAAAGATCGAATGTCTGATGAAGTCTTGACTTGCTGTTTAGCTTCTAATAAATTATAGTCCTCTTTCAAGTGTGACCTTTGGATCATACGAATTAAGAAATGGGTTCCACGCTGAAGTTCTATAGGATTTAGTGGTCCAGAGCATCTCGTACCAAGGGGTTGTAAAAACCGGGAGACATAAGCATATACCTTCCGCAATTTGGCAAAATAATTAATAAATTTACACCTTACCGACATATCCTGTGTGGCTATATGCACAAAGGCACCTTTTTTCTTCTCAGGTAGTACCTTTGGCAGGGCAGGAGATACTGGCCATTTGTATTGGTCATTTGCGAGGAATGATGGTCCATGCTTCCACATTGGCTTATTTAATAATTCCTTTGGGCAGGCTCCCTTAGACAAAATGTCAGCTGTATTCATTTCAGATGGCACATACCGCCAAGTCGTGTTCTGCGTCATTGTTTGTATACTATTGATACGGTTGGCAACAAATATATTAAAATTAGCTGGCTCGTTACGCAGCCATGATAATACAATAGTCGAGTCTGACCGACAAAATACCTTACCATTAAAAATGCGAAGATTAGTCACCTTGTTTAATAGTTCTGCTAATAGTGAGGCGGCCGATAACTCAAGCTTTGGCACTGTGAGTGTTTTAAGAGGAGCTACACGTGATTTAGAGCAAAGTAGATTTGTGTAAACGATTCCCTCTTTTTCTGCCCGAATGTATATACAAGCGCCATATGCTGCCAAGCTTGCGTCGCAAAATCCTTGGATTTGTATATCTGCATCAGCAATTTGTACACATCGATCAAATGCGAAACGAGGAACGAGTTCATACTGGTTACAGATGTCTAGCCACGCTGTCTGAATGGCTTGAGGTGGGCTTTCATCCCAATGCAAATTTTCCCTCCAAAGTTGTTGTAGAAATATTTTGGCTTTCGCAACCACAGGCCCAATTAACACAAGTCGATCGTATAATCTGGCAATAGTGGATAAAATAGTGCGCTTTGTTACATTTGCTGGTGCTGTAAAAGGCGAGAATGAAAATATAAACGTGTCTAAGTTAGGCTCCCAAATTAATCCAAGTGTTTTTGTTACGGCGGTGCCATCATGAAAGGCTAAAAAACCTTGCTTTTCTGCATCGGCTATATCCAACAACAAACGCTTGTCATTTGAACACCATTTCCGCAACTCAAAATTTCCCAGAGAAAGTAACTCCCTGGTTTGGCATAAAATATCACGAGCTTCGTCCAAGGAATCTGCACCTGTAATCATATCATCTACATAAAAAGAATTAGTAATGGTTTTTGCCCCAATTGGATAGGCTTGCCCTTCATCAATGCAAAGTTGTTGCATTGCTCGAATTGCTAAAAACGATGCAGGTTTTGTACCATAAGTTACAGTGTCAAGTTTGTAAATACGAAGTTGTTCAGTAGGACTATCCCTCCAGACTACGAGTATACACTGCAGATAATTATCAGGATCAGATATTTTAACGCAACGATACATTTTGCATATGTCGGCAGTTAGAGCGATTTTAAATGATCGAAAGTTCAATAGCGAATCGAATAAGGTGGGCTGTATTGTAGGCCCTGCCATCAAAATTGAATTTAGTGAGCGTCCATTGCTGGTTGGCGCAGAACCGTCAAATACAACGCGTAGCTTTGTTGTTGTGCTATCTGCTTTATGAACGCAGTGATGTGGAAAAAAATGTGCACGTACCTGGGCTGGTAGAACGTCAACCGCTGACATATGTCCAAGAGCGATATATTCATTAATAAAGGCCGAGTACTGTTGCTTGAGTTCAGGATTACGCTGAAGCTTACGCTCAAGTGATTTAAATCTATTTACGGCCTGTTGATACGATTCTCCTAATTCTTCTGCCGAGCGCCAGATTCCGAGCGAGTGTAGGTTTTAAGAAAGTGATTTTCGCACCTTTCTTCTTCCACAGTCATTTGAGCCGCTGAATTTATACGTTCCTCTATTTCCCAAAAACGTTTTACGAAATTGTCAAGTTCTATATTTGTTTTAACCTCACCTGAGATGCCAACAGCTGTTAAACCTGAAAGTTTTGATGACCTTGTTGTACTGCTTCCAGACACAACCCATCCTAATTTTGTTTTTTGCAATACAGGTAAATCTTCAGCCAAACGGATTTGCCCGACGCATAACAGGTCGAAAAATAAACTGGCTCCAATAAGCATATCTATGCGCTGCGGTTCGAAAAATAGTGGATCTGCTAAATTAATGTTAGCTGCAATCTTCCAGTCAACGGATTTCAAAGAACGACTTGGTTGCACATCGGTGATGGTAGGTGCGACGACTGCTGATAATTTGGTAGAGTAATTACTGATACGTGAATGTAGTTCAAGATCAACGATATGATCTGCAACAAATCCATTTTGGCCTATAGCAGAAACGGACAACGATGATTTAAATTTTCTTAACTGAAGCTGATTAGCTAAACGATTTGTGACGAAGTTGAGCTGGGATGCAGAGTCAAGCAACGCTCTGCAAGGAACCAGTGAACCAGAACGATTTTTTACGTAAATTACTGCTGTTGCTAAGATTACAAATTGTATATTAGTGTTACTAGAGTTATACTCAGAACTCACCAATGTGGAACCTGTGTGTTGTGTTGATGGCAAACTAGAATTATTCAAGTTACCCGAGGAAAGTGCATAGTTTGATTTTGACGGCGAATCGTACACTAGTGCGTTGTTGAATGGAGCATTACCTAGATGAAGTAATGTGTGATGTTTCGATGAGCAATATTTGCAGTTACCTGATCTACAGCTCTTGACCGAATGTCCAGCTCGAAGGCAATTTATGCAAAGTTGCAATTTTTTCACCTCCTTATACCGCAAGGAGGGTGAAAGTCGAAGAAAGTTTTCACACTGTACGACGGTATGCTGGTTAGAGTTGCATGATTTGCATTCGCTTCACGTCGAAGCAAGCGTTACCTTGCGATTATTATTTAAATTTAATCGCTTTCCTACCTGTTTGTCAGACCTTAGTGCAGTTTCTGCATTTTCCACATTTTCCAAGCGCTGGCAGCGTTTTTCCAAAAATTTAGCCATTGAGTCCCAGGATGCTAATTCATTTATTGGTGTTTCTTCTTCCCATTTCTTTCTAGAGGCGACGTCTCTTTTCTGAAAAATTAATTGGATAAGCATACCATCCGCAATTTGCTCCTTCGTACCCATTGTATGCAGTGCGCGTAGATGTGCATTGATACCATCACTTAATGCACGAAGTTTTGCCACTGACTCACCTTCGATGCTCCTAAATTGTACAATATCTCTTATATGTGCCTGAAAATTCAAACGTTTATTATCAAATCGTGCCTTTAGTAAATCGATTGCCTTTTCGTAATTTTGCTCTGAAATTTCTAAAGAACGTATTGTGTCTAAAGCAACGTCGCGAAGGCTAGAACGCAAATGTTGAAATTTTTCAACACGAGTTAAATCAACATCCTGATGCACAACTGTGTTAAACATTGAAAAGAAATCAGGCCATTCTTTATAATTACCACTAAACTTCGGAATCTGGAGTACTGGTAGTTTCTTTTTGGGCGGTGTAACGATGATCGATTGTAGTCCTGCATTTATTCTACTAGTCGAGTTATCAGATGCTGCTGAACGAAGCGAATGTAATTGGCGTTTCAACTTTGTTTTAGCCTCTATGTAGCTATTTGTGAAGGTCGAAAGAATGTCCTCGGAACCATCCTCATCTTCCAGTTGTGAATGTGTAACATCAAACCTTTTTTCTAGCCGGTCCCCTGATCTATTCGCACTTCAATTGCCGGTTCATCCATACTGTGCAGAGCTTCAAAAGTTAGCTTATCGTCAATCGCAGTAAGTTGCTGCACAAGGGAATCTCGCTTCTTCCTTGTGGCTTCTAAATCATCCGGTTTCTTTGGCGGCATGATGGATATGATCTAATATTTAAATAAAAAAGGGTTAAATAATACGGGCCGTGATCGCAAATCACGTCGGGGTCACCAAATGTTTCGTGGCCACTAAGCTTTTTTAACATCCAATTGCCAAATAAAATAGGATGCAGTTCGCCAAACCGCTAAAGCAAAATAATCAAACCCAATACAAACCGCTGCAAAGCCTTTATAGTAAAAAGACTCTATCGTTTAGCCAAATTTAAGCGCTCCAAATAAAATACAAAGCCGGATAAAACCACTGTAAAAACTCCGCTGTAAAGCCCACAAATGTTTGTCCAAATACTAAGCGGTGCCGCTTATGCCACTTGAGCCCAAATAAAAAATCCAAGTTTAAAGGCTGTAGCTGATACCAAATGTTTCCCAAATAAAAGACAAAGATTTAATATTTTGGTATGCTTTATTTTTACCGCAGATGATGTGCCGATGTCGCAGTCCAGGAAGAAAGAAGAACGAAAAATTTGCAGACATGGCTATTTAAAAGTCGCCCTAACTACAATATTAATTCTATATGTATACATAGATTTCATTGTACATACGTATGTACAAATCAAATAATTGTGCAAATCGTCTGATTTATAGTCCAATTACTCACCGACGCACGTACGTAGTACGTGTCAGCTGACACGACCTGTCTTATGAGAGTGCCATGTAAACGAACACTCACCGACGTTCAATTTTTCCGTATACTTAGTACGTAGCGTAGAAATCAAAGAAATTTAGATTTTTTCCGTAAGAACGTGTCAGCTGATTGCTCGCTCATATGACAGTGTTGCCTATTCATACGTGTGTATGCTGGTTATGGATCGTTTGCAGTTGCTTTACAAAAATACTTCAAAATATCTTTTAAATTTTCGTAATAATGTTGAAATAACCTGAAATTACGATATTAAGTTGTTGCTTTTAAATAAATTCACTGGCTATAATTATTTAATAATAATTTCGGACACTCATAAAATGAAAAATAATTGTTTCAAAAGTACATGTTTGCGTTAGCATGCATGAAAACTGATCAATGGCAACATTGTATTGAATGTAAGCAACGGAAATGGCTGATTTCTCCGTTGGCGCCACGGGCTCAAGATTCCCTCAAACGTACGTACGTACGGGATACGTACGGGACTATAATAGTCCAATTACCCACCGACGCACGTACGTAGTACGTGTCAGCTGACACGACCTGTCTTATGAGAGTGCCATGTAAACGAACACTCACCGACGTTCAATTTTTCCGTATACGTAGAACGTAGCGTAGAAATCAAAGAAATTTTGATTTTTTCCGTGAGAACGTGTCAGCTGATTGCTCTCTCATGAGCAGTGTTGCCTATTCATACGTGTGTATGCTGGTTATGGTTCGTTTGCAGTTGCTTTACAAAAATACCTCAAAATACCTTTTAAATTTTCGTAATAATGTTGAAATAACCTGAAATGACGATATTAAGTTGAGGCTTTTAAATAAATTGCCTGGCTATAAGTATTTAATATTAATTTCGGACACTCATAAAATGAAAAATAATTGTTTCAAAAGTACACGTTTGAGTTATCATGTATGAAAACTGATCAATGGCAACATTGTATTGAATGTCAACAACAGAAAATGGCTGATTTCTCCGTTGGCGCCACGGGCATAATAGTCCAATTACCCGCCGACGCGTGTAACGTACGTTTACGTATCCCGTACGTACGTACGCGTGAGGGAATCTTATGCCCGTGGCGCCAACGGAGAAATCAGCCATTTTGTGTTGTTTACATTCAATACAATGTTACCATTGACCAGTTTTCATGCATGCTAACTCAAACGTGTACTTTTGAAAAAATTATTTTTCATTTTATGAGTGTCCGAAATTAATATTAAATAATTAAATCCAGTCAATTTATTTAAAAGCAATAACTTGATATCGTAATTTCAGGTTATTTCAACATTATTACGAAAATTTAAAAAGTATTTTGAGGTATTTTTGTAAAGCAACTGCAAACGATCCATAACCAGCATACACACTTATGAATAGGCAACACGGTCATATGAGAGAGCAATCAGCTGACACGTTCTTACGGAAAAATTCAAAATTTCTTTGATTTCTACGGACCGTTCTACGTATACGGAAAAATTGAACGTCGGTGAGTGTTCGTTTACATGGCACTCTCATAAGACAGGTCGTGTCAGCTGACACGTACTACGTACGTGCGTCGGTGGGTAATTGGACTATAAGATTCCCTCAAACGTACGTACGTACGGGATACGTAAACGTACGTTACGCACGTCGGTGAGTAATTGGACTATTAGCGGTCGCATATTCTTCACTGCACAATGCCGTCGATTGCTTATTAGCTGTACCATCAGCTGATGTAGCAGTCAGTGACCTACTTTGCTTTTGCAATTACAATTTGTCAAAGCAGTTTCTCCCAACTTAAAGTGAGAGAATCAACAAATATTAAAAAATGCATTTATGTATGTATGTATTTAAAGCATATAATAACTTTAAGTATAGCAAAATTCTTGTGCGTGCAAGTGTTCGGACTTAAGCAAGTGCAGCCAGTACTACATAGTACAATTAGGAGTAGATGATATGAGTAGAGTAGTATAGTAGGTAATTAAACACTATCCTTATTATGGGTTATAACATTTTTTCTTGTGCTTGTTTTAGCGTTATTGGTAAATACTCGTGATTCACCTTATTATAAGGGACTTCATTTGGTTTAACATTTGTAACTGAGTGTATTGTTATATTATATTGTTGAGCTGCTCTAAGAATATTTTCCAAATTACTAACTATATTGTATTCTTTCTTTATACATCTAGCTATTTCAATTATTGTTGAATGGACTCTTTCTATTTGCCCATTAGTTATGCTATGTCTCGGATCGCAAAAATAAATTTCGATGTTCAATCTTTGCATTAATGATTTAAATACTGGTGTTGTAAAGCTTGGCTCATTGTCCAAAGTAATTTTAAGGTTCATTTTTTACATTTTGCATGTCCAACGTTGGGCGCCAATTATGGCTTAGCCTTTTGGCTAAGTCTTTTAAAAAAACTGTACTTTAGTTCGCACTTGGCGAACCACTTTGAAATACCGTTGTAGTTCGGTAGCAGGAAAACTAATAAACTATCAACTATATTTAGAATTAGGCTTATTTATAAATTTTCTAGTTGCTTACCTAAATCTAATTACATCATATGATGAAAAAGGCTTAGTCTTGAAATGAGTTATAAGAATGACTGCAATTGTTTATTTTTATACTGCGCAGTAGGAATATTAAGAGAGATCTATTTTGTTGACAATTACGGTAAGGCTGATGTGTGGAGGCTGCTATTCCCTGCAATAACGATACGGGTAAAATGATTAGTCAATTTACCCGGAGCCATATCGAAAGTTTCCGTATTTCTCCCATCACATTTTTAAAAGCATCGGTAGATTTTTTGACCGTTTCTATTCTCACGTTCCTGTGTGTGAGATTTTACATCTCGCTCTTTCTGATTTATTCTTTGACTAAGATGAACATACTCGTATGCGTGTACTGCTCACACCGTCACAGGTACTAGTCATATGAATAGTCATATAACTAAATTTTTTAATTGGAATTTACGACTTCTGTGACCGACATACTCGTATAAAGGGAAACATTACCGAAAATTTACAGACGTGAATATGACCATTTTACTATTATATTGACGCCTACTTTAGTGATTTTAGGAGTATACTTACGGAAACTTTACCAGTATTTGGACCGTCATTTTACCAGTATTTTGACCGTCATTTTACCTGAATCTATACCAAATTGTAATAAAACACATAATTTTATATAACGCATAGTTTATTACAATGTTTATAAATAAAATAATTAAACTCAAAAACAAACATTAATAAATTTTTCTAAACATTAATTATTTTATTTTATCTTTTTAGTGTTTGATTATATTTACACTTATTTTATTTTATCTTTTTAGTATTTTATTATACAGGGTGTTTTTTTTACAGGTTTGTTTTTCGAATAGAGATAAAACTGGCATTTTGTGGTCAAATCTGGCAACTCTAATGTCATTTATGTTCAGTTTGGTTTGCCATTTCATCATGAACAGGTTGACAAAAGAACAACGCTTGCAAATCGTGCAAATTTATTTCGAAAATAATGGTTCAGTTCGCGAAGTTTACCGTGAGCTCCGTCCATTTTATGGTCGACATAATCGTCCATCAGAGCAATTAATTCGGTTAACCATGGATCGTTTTCGCACTACGTTTACTCTATGTGATAATACGCATCCGCAGAGACGTCCAACAGTGCGCACCGAAGAAACAATTGCCGCTGTAGAGCAAAGTGTTGAAGAGGACCCGAATGAATCGATTCGCCACCGTGCACAGCAATTGGAGCTTTGTCCATCAACTTTATGGAAGATTTTGCGCAAAGATCTTGGCTTGCGACCTTACAAGATCCAGCTTGTGCAAGAATTAAAGCCGCGAGACCATGCAATGCGTCGTGATTTTGGTGTATGGGCCGAAAATGAGATTGATTTCGATGCTGATTTTCATCGCAAAATTTTGTTCAGTGATGAGGCTCATTTTTGGTTGAATGGCTACGTCAACAAGCAAAATTGCCGCATTTGGAGTGAAGAGAATCCACATGAGACCCTTGAAACGCCATTACATCCACAAAAACTGACTGTTTGGTGTGCTCTATGGGCTGGTGGAGTCATTGGGCCATACTTCTTCCGCAATAATGCTGGAGAGGCAGCTACCGTTAATGGAGACCGGTATAGAGCCATGATAACCGACTATTTTGTTCCCGAATTGGATGGCATGAATGTGGATGAGTTGTGGTTCCAACAAGACGGCGCTACATGCCACACAGCGCACGTCACAATCGATTTATTGAAGGAAACATTCGATGAGCGCATAATTTCTCGGAATGGACCTGTCAATTGGCCACGAAGGTCGTGTGATTTGACACCATTGGATTATTTTCTTTGGGGATATGTGAAGTCGCTCGTCTACACCAACAAACCAGAAACGTTAGGGGAATTTGAAGCCAACATTCGTGGCGTTATTGCCGACATACGGCCCCATATGCTCGAAAAAGTGGTTGAAAATTGGACCTGTAGAATTGGCTTTATTCGAGCCAGCCGCGGCGGCCACAAGCCCGAAATCATATTTAAACATTAATGGCATAAAATTATCCTTCCAATAAAGCCAAATTGATGGACCTTAAAACGATTTTCTTGTGTTTTATTTCAATTCGAAGTTCTATACCCCTAAAAAAAACACCCTTTATAACGCATTTATGTTTGTAAATCTTAGTACAAAAATTAAAAATTAATTCACAACCATTTTAAGTATGAATGTAAGAGTTAACAAATTATTTAATTTAGTAAATATTAGTATGAAGAATTTATTTATAACCATTTCATTAGTTTTTTAGAAAGTATGTAAATCTTAGTTCAAGAATTAAAAATGACTTCACAAAAATATAGTTAAGTATAGTAAATATATAGTTAAGTATAGTAAATATAGTTAAGTGTATAGTAAGTAAATGTAGTTAAGTATTTATAGTATGTACGTATAAAAAAGTTTTTAAATTAATAAATATAGTAAGTTATATCGTTTCGTTTAGCTTTGCTGTAAGATACCGTTTTTGTTTTTGTCTATTGTGACTTAACTTCACAGATCTCCTCATACTACGTATATATGCTATTTTGCCTTGAACACGTCCACCGGAAATGCAAAAACATTAGTGAACGTTAATAATAAAAGGTAAAAATAAAATAAATTACCAAATAAAATCTTTTTAAACAATTTTAGTCCTGACAGCGAGAGCTCGTCAGTCACGAGTCTTTTAAAAACAGAGTCTAAATCCCCTGTGGGTCCTTTAAGCGCATATAAATACGAGATATGTAAAGAAAAGTTGTATTTTATTTGTGAATAATTAAGCAACAAAAAGTTCGTTCGAATAAAAAAGACGAGAGTGGAAATATGTCAGCCAGCTCATTTCGAATCTCATCGCCACTTTTTCCACTTATTCTACAAACTAGTCTGTGCACTTTTTTTGTGAAAACCTCCCTCACGGCTTTGTGGTGTGCCAATATTTCCGGCTTTTCGATCATCTAAAAAGACACAGTACATATACGTAAGAATTACTATCGCTTAGGTAAAAAAGTAAAATGTATACGTTTTCCTTAATTTTGGCAAATCGGGTTTTGAGCTCACCTTGTTTGCTGAAAATGGATTGTAACATATCCATTACATCTGTAATAATATAACTGCAATTAGATTATAGTTAGATTCGAGTACTTTATCTAATCTTTCTTATGTTACCTTTACTATTATTGACCAAAGATGAACAATCCCCCGTATCTTCTGTTTGTTCAGCCGCGTTAAAATTAGATGTCAGTTTGACCCTCTTTCTTATAGGCAAGGGCGTGTTGGATGATGTGCTGGTTGTGCTAAAGAATCTTGATGTAGAAGTCCCTGAACTCGTAAAAATTGTTTGCTTGATCGCATCCTTCTTCATTCTTTTCCACGAGGAAGGAAATAAGAATAAAACATATTATTTAGTAGTATAAATGATATTTTATGTAAAGAGATTTTGATACAAAAACTAATTTGAAAAATCATGAAAGAGGCGGTGAAGGAAAGGAATTAATATAAAATTATTTTCAAACGGAACCGCAAAATATTTGTACTGCATTTTTTTTTTTAATTTTAATTTTTTGATTACTAAGTCCACTGGCAACTAAAATACCAAGAGAAGGGAAGGATTCAAGAGGTTCACTGAAATAATTTCTTGTTTCTGTGAAACTGTATCCAAATAATATCTCTTCTCCTGATTCTAAGCGCGAATCGACAACTTTGAAAGGTCCTGTAGTTTGACTAAAACAAATCGAGTCTTTTTCTTTTTTATGGCTAATGGAAAACTGCCCAAATATGTGTTTCTTTTTTACTTGCAAACCGTTTCTTCCCTCAAGTCTTAGAAAAAGTTGTTGTAAAATATTTGTTGGACTTCTTATAACTTTTTTAGTACGTTGCATCAAGTTTTCAAATTTGTAGGCGGGAAAAGAATCTAATGGCCCAAAATCTTAGCGCAATCAGGTAAATGGAGAAGGCCTTGTACGTTAAAACTTATCAAATGATCTCCATATATATTTCCAAACAAATTCTTGTAATAATTCCTTAACAACATTGATTTCACTTTGGTAGGACTTTTCACAAGATAGAATACGTATACTGGCATGCAATAAAATAAAATGATAAAATAAATCGTCGTTAATTAAATTTTTCATTCATTTTGGCAATAATTCCATTGGGTCTAACGGAAACTGGGAAACCATTCCAAAATTTGTTGTTTCGAGAATATTTTCCTGTTGCAAAAATTTTATGTTGTGATGGCTTTTATCTATTCTATTTCTAAAAGAACTGTCTGTCCTTAAGTCACAAACTTGCTTCGAGAAGCACACTCTTTTGCTCTGATATGTGCCAATTTGAAGACATCTTGGGCATCCGTTTTTACCATTGTGATTTTGAACACTAGTTACAAAAGCACGAGCAGGCAAATCGCATGTAATAATACGGATGTCAAATTCTTTTAATGTGGTATTCAACAAACCAACTTTCAAGACATTTTCTCTTAAGTAAACTTCACAAAAATCTTTCATAAAATCATTTATGTTATTTGGCTTTTGTTTTCCTGAAAATCAGGCAATAGTAAAAGGATTTTCATTTGGAAATCCAACAATTGAACCCAAAATAGGCCACAAAACTTTACTGGATCTCTTAAACAATTTCAAACCATCTCTTCCAACGTCAAGGAAACCTTCTTCTTTTTCTTTTAAAAAGCTAAATGTATCTCTCCCAAAATACTTTTGAATGCCAATATACATAAACTCTCCTCCTTCTTTAAATTCTGCTGATATTATAATTTCATTTTCATTTGCCGATCGAGAATCGGAGTCAGAAGATGAAATTTCCGCATCAAAGAACGGAACTTCCGCGTCAGAAAATGGTAACTCCGCAGTTACATTGCTAGTATTTGCATTGGAATCAAGGTTGCCCCAATCTACGTGTGTAAACTGGGACAGCCTTTTATATTCCTTTCACAATTTTTCTTCTCTGCGCTTAAATTGTTGTAAAGAGTGCTCCTCTTCATTTTCAATTCTTAAAATACAGTACTTACTTACAAATTGTTGATCGACACGGTTACCTCTGATTTTGTTTTATCCAATTAAATTTCACCTAGGAAATAAAATCCATGGATTAGATAAATGCACAAAATTTCATTGATGTATCTTAATTCTATAAAAGTTACTAGCTGACCCGGCAAACGTTGTAATGTTAAAATGTAAAGCTGAGTCGTATCCTTAACGTAAGAGAAAAACCAACATGCAATTGGTCGGTAAGGTTACGGAATGTAGCACCAATAACACGGTGTGACAAAAAAAAATGAATGGTAATTTTTTCGAGACATACCTCATTTTGTAGGTCTGGTCAGGCATATAAAAACTGCATCCTCAGAATTTCCAATACGCCCCCAAAATCTGAAGTTAGGGGCCAAAACCCGTTTTTCATAGGTTAAGACATATATTGCTCAATAACTTTTTTATTGTTTATTCGATTAACACGAATTTAGTGTCACTTTAAAGGAGACACTTTTCCGTTTCCAACAATGTATAAATTCTTCATATACCGTGATAAATTACAGAAAAACGGGCGAAAAAATATCGAAAAATCTATTTTTTTTTTAAATTTTTTCTTCGAAAAAACACGCGAAAAACTAGAAAATTCTAATGGTTTGGTTACAAGTTATAACATCTTGTTTGGCAAATCATTTGTAAAAAGCCGATGGTATGAGCCAGAGTATGCTTGTTTTTCTTGTGTGATGAAGCTGCTAAAGTGTTCACGAAAAAGAGTCGATCAACCTTGGGATTTCCCTTATTCAGCGCTTATGATATGGCATCCTCAGTTATACCACAATATAAGTGATTGCTTATTCTGTAAAACAAATTTATATGGGTATAGTTATAAAACTCGTAAATATATCAAATATGCCAATGTTTCTAGTGTTTCGAAGGCAATACCTTATCAAGGTCAAGTGAAGTGCACAAATACTGTCGAGCAAAAATTCAACAAAGCTGAAGACTTTTCGACAGAGGACGGCGACAAAGAGTTTATACCACACGAGTCACGTTCATCCGGTAAGAGATCTAGATATAACGATTCGGCAAAGGGAAATACTTGCTTCTAGATTAAAGCAGTAGAGTATAGTGGAAGAAGATTTTAAAATTACGCTGTTGCGAAGTAATGAGCGCTTGATGTTTAGCCAAGTTTTTAAAATTGATAAATCGAAAAAAACTTGGCTTATTGTGCGGATGTGTCTGAACTCTTCGTCCGATTTGGATACAACTACGAACCAAAAGATTGGCGCTTTTTCATTGATGGATCTTGTAGAAGTATAAAACGTAACTAACAAAAAAAAAATTTTTTAATAATATTATGTGAATTCTCTTTAGGCCTTAAAGCTGTATTGCTACATAACCGAAACGAGATGCCTTCGGTCCCATTAGCGTACGCCACTGGTATGAAAGAAACATACGATTCCATTGAAAAAATGCTTCACTTATTAACTATGCAATGCACAAATGCCAAAGTGTTGGTGACCTTAAAGTTTTAACAATACTGATGGGCATTCAGGAAGGTTATACAAAGTATCCCTGCTATTTTTGCGAGTGGGATAGCCGTTCTTCGCTTAAGTACGAAACAGATAAGTGGCCAGAGCGAAGTAAATTTCAGAAAAATATGTTGAGAGCTCCACTTGTGGATCCTGAAAATATAATTTTGCCACCACTGCACTTAAAACTAAGCTACATGAAGCAATTCGTTAAAAGGCTTAATGTAGACAGTGAAGCATTTCTCCATATAAATACTTTATTTCCAAAATTAAGTGTGGCTAAAATAAAAGAAGGTAGTTCTGATATTATTTCTGTATGTTATGACTCATGCTTCATTTATTGGTTTTTATAATTTTAAGGCGTTTTTATTGGGCCTCAGATTCGCAAGCTAATGAAAAATACTAAACTAAGTCCGGTTGAACAAAGAGCCTGGAATAGCTTCCAATCTTTATGTACGAATTTTCTAGGCAACAAAAGGCGTGAGGACTACAAAGACGTCGTTCATGAGTTTCTGAATGCGTATTCAGCAATGGGATGTAGAATGTCCATCAAAATTCACTTACTCCACTCTCATTTGGACGTTTTTCCAGAGAATTTGGGTCAGCTCAGTGATGAACAAGGGGAGCGCATGCATCAGGAGATGGAAGCTATAGAGAGAAGGTTTTCTGGAAAAAATATTGTTAATATGCTCTCGGAGTATTGCTGGTCTCTTAAACGGGATACAGATGATAGTTTGTATAAAAGAAAAAGAGTTTGTAAACATTGTTAATAGACCAAAATGTATTTGTATGCCCATTCTTATTTTTTCTCTGAATTTTCTGTCAAAAAAATAAGACATTTCTAAATCGATAGAAGCGTCAAAATGTCTTCTTTCCAATAATACCAAAATCTTTTACATAGGGCGACCAAAAATAAAATTATAGGCCAATATATGCCTTCACCTATGGAAAAGGGGTTTTTGGTGCCTAACTTCAGATTTTGGGGGTGTAATGGAAATTCTGAGTATGCAGTTTTAGTCAGTCTGACTAGACCTACAAAATGAGGTATGTCTCGCAAAAATTACTTTTTAACTGTAACACCGTGTAATCAATTGCATTGATACTCATTACCGATAACGCTCCAATAACTCCAGCTTAAGGAATTGAGCGAATTACTAAATATTACCAAAGATCCATTAGAGGAATCACTTGATTAGATGTATTTGGAAAAGAGTTGAGTACTGTTGGCACACCTTATTTTAGTGATGGAAATCCTGGCTAAGCCGATGTTGGACCGGCTAATGTTTTTTTTTTTTTAAATTTCGTTCGAAGACCACCAACTCAGAATGATATTCTGCAAATAAATACAATGGATTACGCCCCCCCTTTGGCTTCAGAACAATTTTACGATTACTGATACCGAGGTCAAAACACGTCTTTTGATACCCCCCTCGGCAACATCCGGTAAAAAATAGGCTTTGAACCGTCTTGTGAAATGGTACCACGACCACCACCGAGTGCTAAAACACGTCCAAAAATTATTGATACAAAATATTCCACACATTACCTTTGTGTCGCAAGTCTCGACGGGCCGGGTGAAGATGTTTCACTTGTCATGGCTTGGAGATTGAGCAACGCTCCAAGTGGTCCCACATGTTGC
The DNA here is from genome assembly GCA_949987695.1 of Merzomyia westermanni. Classification (NCBI taxonomy): domain Eukaryota; kingdom Metazoa; phylum Arthropoda; class Insecta; order Diptera; family Tephritidae; genus Merzomyia; species Merzomyia westermanni. Next base: position 79,928,131 of record OX465289.1, read on the forward strand.
TAGTATTACCCAGACATCGGACAGCAAATATTTGATCTCGGCATGCGGATTCGCATTGCTGGGACCGAAACGCGTCTTTTGATACCCCTCCCGACATTTTTGAACGCGTTTTAGCACTCTTTGGGTGTCGTAAGCAATTACCATAAATTCCTTGGATCACGCTCCTCATTTGTGATCGGCCCTGGGTAATAATAATAATGCCAATAACTTTTCACTAAAACAAAGTGCTTTCCGGTCGGAGTCTTGTTACAGAGGTCAAAACGCGTCTTTTGATACCTCTCTAGCACTTTTCGACGTGTTTTCGTACCCGGTTGTAAACAGTTACCAATATTTTACCACATATCACATAATTCAGCACATATTTTTTTTGGTAATTGTTTCCTTTACAAGACAACTGCTAAAACACGTCCGAAAATTCTAAGAGAGGTACCAAAGGAGGGGCTTTAACCTCGGTATCATTAATCCGCTAGCGAAAGTTCGAATTTTTATATCTAGGAAGAGATATTTGCAATTAAAGTTGACAATTTCATTTGGTTGTTGTAATCACACATTTGGGATAGGACCTGGACCATTTTTTGTTTTTTTGCTAATAACTTTTTACTGGAATCAATCACGCTTTGCTTAAGATCAGGAACAAACACTTTTAACGCTTAATACAATCTGAAAACATTTAAGAAGTATTTTAAATATTAATTTTAAGGGATATTATATATTTATTTTTTAAACATACCTTTCATTTCCCTGCTGAAATAAAATCACCGACTTTTCTTTGATAACTTTTTACTTTTTCCGCACAAAAGACAAAACGAAGTAAAGCTTGCTATGTTGCCACTTGTGAAATTTTTGTATTCAGTTTCGTCATTCCTATGAATGCAAAGAGTGCGACAGAAAAACATATAGCAAAACAAATTTAAATTTACCAATATGCTATTTGACTTTCAAGGGTACGGAAACTTTCGGTATAGCTCCGGGTAAATTGAGTAATAATTTTACCCGTACTGTTTTTGCAGGAGAAAATTCGTTTACATGCATTGGAGATTCAGTCATTAAATTTTTGCAGGTTTAACTTGCACGCTTTGTATGTATGTATGGTTGCGTGTACAAATGTGTCCATAAACCGTTGTCATATTTATTCGGTTAATGGGGTTTGAATAGTTTTTCCTTATTATTTCAATAATATTAGAATGCTGTTCTGCGAATAATTAAATATCATTTTTGTGAATAAATGAAGCGATTGATAGATATTTATTTTAAAGTTACTATAAGTAAATATATATTTATACATTATACGTTTATTGCAGTTATTTTCCATAGCAGGTTTTAGGTTATTTTGCGTAAAGCAACATATACAAAATAAGACTACCCGCTTACTAACTTCTTGCTAAATTGTACACTAAAATAGAAATTCAATGAAAACGAAGGGGGCTATTTAGAACTTTCCGTACCTAAAAAACTTAAGAAAATTCGTCATTTCACCATCTGCCTACTAATGCAAACATACATAGGTATGTAAGTAGGTATGGTCATAGAAATTTGCTTGCTATAAAAAAAGGCATGGAGGTGGAAGGTTTTAGGAAATTTCTAAAAAAAGCTTCCAACCTAGTAAGTACGTTCAATCACTCACCGATCTTGAGAAGCATCTCCAACAACTTTAGAAACCTGTGTTATCATTGATCCAAAGTTGCCCGAGTTGATCGGGCGGCTATTAGACCTTAGATCATCATTGGTGGCAGTGCTTTCAGATCGAGAAATATTTAATGTTCTTACAGCTCTTAAAGTGCAAATTCTGGAGACCAGCTCACATCTCTTGGAGCCTCAAATAAACCACAATTTGGAGGCGAGGGTTTGGTGGAAGGACCATGAAACGGTGTATCGAATATTGGGACTACTACCCAAGAGATATCTAGCAATTCCAGCACCTTCAGCAAGCTCTGAAAGAGTTTTCTCCAGTGCTGGAAATATTGTTAAACAAATTAAAGCCCTACCTTGTATCAGCTTTAGTGTTTTTACACCATAACCGAAATAATTAAATTAAAATGTGTAATTTAAATTAACTTCATTATCCTAATATAAGAGCAATAAATAATCTTAATTTTATTAGCAAATAAAAACTTATCTTCGTTTTTATTTGAGGCACTTGCGTTAAATACTTACGTGCCTATGTATGTATGCATGAGTAGGCTGATGGTGAAATGAAGAATTTTCTTAAGTTTTTTAGGTGCTGCAAGTTCTAAATCGCCCTCTTCGTTGTCATTGAATTTCTATTTTAGTGTCCTATTTAGCAAAAAAATAGTAAGCAGGTAGTTTTATTTTGTATATGTTGCTTCACGCAAATTAAACTATTTATTTAGATTCACATATGAACATAAAAAATTAGCACCAACCAGCTTTTTGCCTACCATAATAAACAGTACATGTTTATGCCCACAATGAATTTTGCTCATGGCATCTCTTTCTTAAAGCCCTAGCACAAAACCTGCTATGCAAAATAACTGCAATAAACGTACAAATGTATAAATATATATTTACTTATAAATAGTAACTTTAAAATAAATATCTATCAATCGCTTCATTTATTCACAAAAATGGTATTTAATTATTCGCAGAACAGCATTCTAATATTATTGCAAAAATAAGGAAAAACTATTCAAACCCCATTAACCGAATAAATAACAACTATTAGAATAGTAAGTATTCGAATAGTTGAACAAATATCCCTGCAAAAATCGAATGACTGAAACTTCAATACATATACACGCAAAAATAGTACGGGTAAAATGATTAGTCAATTTACCCGGAGCCATACCGAAAGTTTCCGTGTTCAAGGATTTTCTGTTAGAGTGAAATGGCATATTGGTCGTTTTAAGTTTGTTTTGCTATATCTGTTTCTGTCGCACTCTTTGAGCATACAAAATTTCACAAGTGGCAACACAGCAAGCTTGATTTTTACTTCATTTTGTGTTTTCTGGAAAAAGCCTGAAAAGTTTAAGCTGGTGGTGTTAAGTTGCAAAATTAAAGGTATGTATAACAAAAAAAATATGCAATTGTTATGCAAAATAATACTTAAAATACCTTTTAGTATTTTCAGATTGTCTTATGCGTTCAGAAGTTGGATTGTGTACAACCTCAAGTAAAATAGTGCAGGATTCCAGTGGAAAAGGTAAGTGCTTCATCAGAAATTGTATGCAGTAATTATTTCCTTTAGGAAGCAACTGGTAAAACACGTCCAAAAATGCCAGGAGAGGCATCAAAAGACGGGTTTCGACCTCGGCATCAACAATTTGAAAGCGGATTTTCTAGTTTTTTGTTGTAGTGAAACTGCGGCCGCCATGGTGTGAAGGTAGTGTTGCCGCCCTACTACACCGAAGGTCCATGGTTCGAGACCTGGTACAGGTAACATCAAAAGTGATTTGAAAAAAGTTTTTCAAAACGGAGTCGCCCCTCGGCAGTGGTTTGGCAAACTCTCCGAGTGTATTTCTGCCATGACAGGCTTCTCAGCAAAAAATTCGTCTCCTTTGTAGATGCCGTTGGGAGTCGGCAAAAAACTGTAGGTGAAATATGTGCGCCTGTATCGAGCCAGAAAGAGTTAAATTCACTGTTCAAAGAAAGATTCACCTCAATGTAGCTATTTTAAGATTTTTATTATTCAGCCTCCCAGGAAGTGTCTTCACTGGGAGGAAATTTCGTTTTCCTGTGTTGCAACGACTGGATCGCGATTTGAGGGACGCGCACCGCTCGATCCGTTGTCGGGGTTGTAACGCCCGTAACATCTGCCTCGATTAGAAAAATTGCCATAACCATTACCGTAATAGTTACTGTTGTAAATATTTCGAGGTTGACCTCGATGGGAGTTATAGCCGCTATTACCTGCTCGGGATTGCTGTTGTTATGTTGTTGTTATTAAAAGTGCTGCCTAATGGGCACGATCACTCTGAGAATCGTTGTTGTTGTTGCAACGACAAAAACACTCCCCGAAGGTGGTCTGAAGCTAATGCAAGCATCGGTCGCCAGATGACAAAGTTAATTAGGCCCGCGCGCGTTATTGAGATGTCTGGCTACATGTGGCAGTTACCTGACACCCTGGTGGGGGCATCTCCATTGACTGTACAGAATGCTGAGTTATCTATTTGGTCTGCAATTGCGTGTCCTCTGCCGTCTGCTGGCAAGTTGAAGTCGTCTAGGATTAGACGGTTATCGCCCCTTAGCAACGCACTAATGTCGGGATGATAATCTCTAGAAGAACACGTGAAAGGGGGAATGTAGATGTTTGTAATTTGCAGGTCTACGACGCCTGACCGGACTACTATGCCTGGGCATTCTAAGGTAGAGTCCCCGGGGTCGACGTCAGGGGAAAATAGACTATATTGTACAGAGTGATGTGTAATGAATACAAGGCCACCCCCATTACCGCTGGGACGGTCTTTTTGATGTACATTATACCCATCACAAGTTCGAAAGTCCGGGCACAGAGAAAGAGGGGACTGACCCTCGGCGATGCTCATATCTGGCCTATTCCGAAGGGCATAGGAGTGTTGAGCGGCCGTGCGAGATGGAGACGCTGGTGAGCGTGAGCGAAAGTCGGGAGTAGGTGAGGCGGGAATGGCAACAGTGCTGCCAGTCGTGTAGACTGAGCCCCCATTGTGGCTACTTGAGGGTGGTAGGGGCGGTAGGTGAGCGCCAGAGCGACGTGTACCTCGGGACGCCCTTAGGCGTGTACAGCATGCTGCCTCGAAAGTACTAAAGAATGTACGGGGTCATGAGCATCCAGATTTATGTAGCCATCTCTTACACTTGGTGCATTGATCCGAATGCGACCGTTTAATATAAATTTTCTTCCAGCAAACGCAGCAGATCCAATCTCTTGGTCCTGGGTTGGGCTCGACCCCAGCCCGTAACAAGAGACAATGGAGTAACCCAGCTGCCAGGGTTTGCTCCGAGGATGACAATTTAAGGGAAGGACGAAACCGAGTCCAGGTTGAAATTTAAACATCTGAACATGTTGAGTCATACGTGGCGCTCATGGCTTTCCTTGTATGCTACGGATCCTTTTTCTGTGGTGGACAACCTTAGAGATAGTTTAAAATTAATTCAAATTAATGAAGTTTATTTCCAAAAGGCACTGTTTTTGATTTTCATTTTAGTAAGCATTGTATTAAACTCCTTCATAAATTTAGCTGCTCTCTCTGCAGCATTGTTCACAACATTAATCGACGAAATAAGAATCTTGACTTTATTGAAAAATTCATTTCGAGATCACTCACTGGGTACACTCAGTAGCCAGAAATAAAATATTTATATTGAACCGTTTGAAGAAGTTCAAGGATTTTTTATGTGACCAAACTGCTTGGTAGGCTTTTTTTTTAAATTCATTAACTACAGGTTGTGTTAAGTTGATATTTCCTTAATGTGAATTCTTCGTTTGTGGTATCAATATGTATTTCTGTAAACTCCGTAAAAAAGAGATATCGCTCCATGAATATTCAATCGCTTTATTTGCGCTAAACCATGGTTTCACGTAATTTACTACAATAAACCCTCTGCTTGATGCCGTTTCTTCATATTTGGTCTAAAAACTCTCGACGCAGCAAAAAATAAGAGATTTTTGCTCCAAGCTTTTCTTCCAATTTGTGGTGTGCCGATTTGAATTTTCCCTACAAATTGGTGGGACCTACAGTTTTTTGCCGACTCCGAACGGCATCTACAAAGGAGACGAATTTTTGCTGAGAAGCCTGTCAAAAATACACTCGGAGAGTTTGCCAAACCACTGCCGAGGGGCGACCCCGTTTTGAAAAACTTTTTTCAAATCACTTTTGATGTTACCTGTACCAGGGCTCGAACCATGGACCTTCGGTGTGGTAGGCCGGCAACACTACCTTCACACCATGCGGTATATTTGTACTTAAATTTGAGATTACTTTTGTATGTTGTTTTTTATGTACACAATAAAGTTTAATCTTACATTTACAAAAAAAAAATTTTTTTTACGTATCTGTATTTATTTAGGAAAAATTAAGTGCTCTTATTCTATTAATTAAGCCTATATTTATGTACTATTATTTGTTATTTTCGCTGCTTAAAGTAAAATTTTTATTTTTATCAATATTTTCTACCTTTTAGGGCCCTTTATATCTACTATCTAATTTATGACCGGTTTTGTCTTTAACTAATACGAAGTCTCCTATGTTTATTTTCTTACTGTAAGTATTCCTATCATATTTTAGACATTCTGTCTATATGTAAATCATGCATGTTGAACTTTGTTTTTGTACATTCTTCTTTTCCATTTTTAGAAGATAGTTATTGTGCATAACCGCGTGCTCCGGTATAAGTTTATTTTGTTGTTGGTTTTACGGTCTGTTCATTTTTACATATTTTTGTAAGTATAACGAGCTCAAGACCAGTTGATAATAATTCTTAGTTAATTATTATTATTTTTGATTAGAGGAAAAATTGAAAGCAACAAACATATACAGGCTATAGTTATAGTACTATTTCGAAAACAGCCACGATTTCTCGTCAGACTAATTCGTATAGTTTTGCTATTTCAGAGGATCTTGTGGAGAATCGAACCCACTCACTCTGATTGCCAGCGCAGCCGCCTAACCCATAGGCTATGCTACGTGTAGTTTTGCAAGCTGCTTAATTCAAGTTTTCCTCTAATTTTTTTGTTTTTTTTTTGTTTTGAGGAGACAAAAGCATGAATTTTAGAGAGAAGTTACTTAGAATCCCACCAGATCATGACCGTTATTGACAAAGGCTACCATGCATCGTTTTTACAGAGGACTGTATCTCACGCCTTTGCCTGCCCAAAAAACCCATTGTAGCTTATGTCACTGCGATTGGGTCATTAGATGGTGGTAAAGTTAAGGATGAGACCGTGATGTCACTTGCGACGCGATAAGGATTTCACAATTAACTTGCTAATTTATCGAAAATTACAAACGATCTCTCAAGCGTTTGTGTAAAATAAATTTCGCTTCCTTTGGTTATACAAAGACTTTATTTAAGCAATACTATGTATTGCGAATGAAGTGGCTAGCTTATCACTAGTCGTTGTTTCAAAACTCATCCAATGAACGTCCTCATTTTTGCGCAATCAGCAGCTTTTCTTTTGCCCTTCTCAATACCTGTTTGTACATCTTTTTTGCTATGTTGATGTCTCTAGTTGCATATTCATTTCTAATTTCGTATTTTTTTGTATTGCATTTTTGTGTGTAGCAACAATTCAGTTTCTCTCGATACTGGTTTGGTCGCTTTGCATTGCAATTAGCTGTGCTTATTGATACCATTGTTCTTCCCAGCATAAGGTGACAATTCCGTTGGAGTTAACAATGCTTTTGCACACGGTACCAATATCATTATCATAATTATGTTCTTAACTGATGTAAATATGTATCTATGTGCATTTTTATATCCCAGCATCAGCTTGGTTCACAATGCAACCCAGTAGTGGCGTACTGGAGGGGAAAATAAACTTGTGGATCATGGTCATTGTTAACTATCCCCCTTTTCAAGCTCGAAACGTCCTCGATTCGAAATAATAAAGAGTACGTTGCAGCATCATTTTGCGGTATTAATGGTAGAGATTCGTTAGCAAGAGGGATAAATACAATTTACGTAGTCGCTCGAGTTTACAAATTTTGACTTAAATATTAGACAATTTTGCTTCTTATGACACATGTATGAACAATTAACTATCAAAATATATTACATACAATTATTAACAATCGATGTTTGTTTTCTTAGGAAATGTGATAATTCAAAATTGGTGTGTGGAATTTATAGGTGAAACAGAAAGACAGTTAATTGCACAATTAAAGCAATTTTCTTCATTTAAGCTCAATTACTCAAGTAAAATGGAAAATTTTTGGCCTTTCTTTTATAAAAATAAAAAAAAAACAGAATTATATTTTTAGGCAACTGACAGATAATTTTAAACTGCTGAAATTTTTATGTTTGAACGACAAAATTTTTCATTCAAACTAAATTGCTTAAAAAATTTTCTGTCTGTGCATATGTACTCGTAGTATTATATAATAATAGTAACAATAAAAAATAATTTCTAGTTGTGTTCTTTAAACCATTACTTTTTCGACAAGAACCATTACTTTACCGCAGATTGCTTTTGTGAATATTTTTTCCAGCGATCAGAACTGTACTGCCAAGATCCTTTTCAATAACCTTCTCAACATAAATCCTATCAAGCTTACCTCCAAGTCTTTTATTTCGTTTAAGGAAACCCTTTTCACCAGGATAATAAGTTTTTAATTTTTTTCCTAAGTTATTCCTGTGTAAAATTTTTTCTTGGACCTCCAACAATTTTTGTCTTACTATTTCTAATTTTTCCGGAGGGTAGTTATGGAATACTTCGGTGGGTTTAGCATTGATGACGGAATGGATACTGCAATTATACTTATGTGTCGCTAGCAAGACTAAGTCAACTGTTTCATCTATTTTCTGTTGCTCTTTTATGCAACGCGCTATTTCCAGCAAGGTCGAGTGAAATCGTTCCACCTGGCCATTGCTTTCGCTGTGGAGAGTGGGTATAAAAAACTGTTGGATAGAAAAATTGTCCCTAAGTAAACTCTTAATTAAATCCGAATGAAACGCTTTTTCATTATCTGAAACAATGATTTTAGGGTTATTGAATGTCAGTAAAATTTCTAATAGGGCAACTTTAATGTCAATTGAGGATCTCGATGCAATAGGTTTAACAATAGCAAACTTTGAAAGTTTATCGACACAGGTTAGAAAATGGTATTTACCGGTCATAAAAATATCCATATGGAGTACTTCGCCTGGAAGGTGAGGGATAGGAGTTTTTCCTATTCCAGGATCGGGCGGTTTCCTCTGGTACTTGTTTTCCAAACATATTTTGCAATTTATGATCATCGGTTGCAACATTTTTTTCATCTTTGGAAAGTAGTATTCTCGAGATATTTGTTGGAAATTCTCGTGCAATCCACGGTGAGCGCGGTTATGCTCAGCTGCTATTGTTTCTAGCTGATCGTCCTTGTTAAACAAGTCTATCACTAGGATTTCTGTATGGATAAACTTTACCCCAGGAAATGTTAATTTTAAGGTATGTTGTATTTTGGCCAAAGTTGAAAGGTCACAATGAATGCCATTGCTAACATTGGGGTTAACAGCATATTTTATGCACTGTATTAGGTTTGCGATGTTGTCGAAAAAGATTGTATGCCGGACGAGGTTTTGATAAAGTAGCTTAGTGGTTTTGCTAAACGTATTTGATTCGGATAAAACTAGCTGATTTCTGAATTGATTAATAGGGCACTTAACCGATTTAATGACAGAAGTTGAAGACTCTTCACTGTGCACACTTTGGCTTTGTTCCGTACAATTAAGGTTGTGACAGTATTGTCTGGAAAGCGCGTCTGCTAACTTATTATCTTTTCCAGGCTTGTAGTGGAACGTAGGTGAAAACTCTTCCATGAAAGATTTCCATCTTTTAATTTTTGCATTCGGATTTTTTTCCGAAATGGCAAATATGAGAGGCTGGTGATCTGTGAAAATATTTATGTTTTTTATTCCATACAAATAATGCCGTAGTCTTTTCAGTGCCCATACAATCGCGAGTAGCTCGCGTTCATTAGTTGCATAGCTTTGTTCGCAAGGTGATAGTGTACGTGAAATCATGGTGATCGGACGACCATTTTGGGACAAAACTGCACCAAGTGCACTAGCCGAGGCATCAGTTGTTAGCTCGAATGCTTGATTGTAATCAGGGTATTGTAGCAGAACATCATCAGAAGCCAGAACCCGTTTTATTTTTTCAAACGCCTGGAGTGCTTCTGAGCTAAGATCAATTTTTACACTTTTTGAACTCCGCGCACTAACGTTACCATTTACACCCCGGAAATATGCAGTCAACGGTTTGACTATAGCAGCATAGTCCTTTACAAAGCGTCGGTAGTATCCGGATAGGCCGAGGAATGATCGTAATGCTCGAAGTGATTTTGGGGGTTCGTAATTAATAATATCATTTATCTTGTCTGGGCAGGTTTTGATACCTTTTTCGGATACCAAGAAACCCAAAAACTCTACCTCGGTTTTGAAAAACTTAGATTTTTCTGGCGATACTCTCATCCCCGCCTTTTCAAGTTTTCCCCAAACAGCATCGATGTCTTTTAAATGAGACTCTTCGTCAGGAGAATAAATTATTATGTTGTTGACATAAACGTGGCAAAACTTTCCTATACCCTCTCGTAGGACGTCATCTATTGTCCTTTGAAATATGCTAGGCGCGTTTCTTAAGCCAAAAGGTAACCGACAAAATTCATACTTGCCATTATTTATGCTAAACGCCGTTTTTTGCATATCTTTTTCGCACATGAGAATTTGGTGAAACCCTGACTTAAGATCCAAGGTAGTGAAGTATTTAGATTTTCCTAAATTGGAAAGAATTACTGTTGTATCCGGGATGGGGTATCGATCGGGGATATTTTTCTCATTGATTTTCCTAAAGTCTATCACCATCCGCAACTTCGGCTTACCATAATCATCGAGCCCTTTTTTGGATACCACATGAACTGGTGAGTTGTAGGGCGAACATGATTTCCTAATGAGAAGGGTTTCAATTTCCTTGTTAATGAAGGGAGCTACTGAAATAGGGTAGGGATAACTTTTACTATATATCGGCTCGTTGGTAATTGTGCGGATTCTGCTCTTCACAGAGGTGTTGTATGGCAACGCCCTATCTGGGTCAGCAAAAGCTTTTACGTTTTTATTTATTATATGACGAAATTTAGATTGAAAGTCAAATGGAACTGAGTCTGTTTCTAGTGTTATTGAATTGACCTGTTCACTGGAGAGATATTGTAATTTAACTTTGCCGTTACGATAAAGTAAATACCCTCTGTCAGTGATGATTTTTGCATTGATTTTTCGAAGAAAGTCATACCCTATAATACCGTCGAACATGTTTAAATTTGAAAGTAAATAAAATGTTGAGGTATGGTCTAATATATTAACTGAGCATTTTTTATCAATGATATTCGTACCATTAATCGAACTTAAACGAAACGGCCTTTCTAACAGTTTAACACCTTGAAGAAATGGAGAATTCTTGATATAATTTTTTGACGTACCCATGTCAATTAAAATACGAAGCTCCTGACCGTTTCTAGTTGTCTTAGTAATATACGGCGAATTTGGTTAAAAAAATTTATAACGTCATCGTGATCTGCAATGGCATCTCCCTCCTCACGAATAATACAATCACCGTGTTGGTCATAATCACTATAGTAGTAGTCCCTACACTCGACACCTTCCTGAGCTTCAGTCTCACATATCGTGTTGGGGTTGGTTGAATCTGGCATAAAGTTAATCTTCTGCGCCTTTTGGATAGGTATTCTGTCGGAACTCGATTGCTCACGAGCTCGTTTATGCGTGAGTTGCTGGTTAGAATTGGAAATGTGCGGCTTAGGGGTGTATGTAAATATGTTAGGCTTAGAAAAATTGTTGTTGTGTTGCTGTTGTGACAAATAAGGATTGGTGGTGTGCTGTCTGTAAAAGGATGAACCGTTGTCAACCTCCATTGGGGCTGGCATCTTCGTAACATTCGGGTAGGAGCGTGGTTGCTGCTGTTGCACTGATGCTCTGGGGTTGTTAGGCTTTGGGGTGTAACCCATTGCAAATGCCTGTGCAAAGTCATAACATATGGCTCGCTTGAACTTCTTGTGCGACTGCGAGAGCAGATGGAAGATCTTTCGGCCTTGCCGAGAAAAGTATGTCGCACATTGGCCGACGGAGACCAGATATAAAGACGCGCAAAGCATTATCCCTGGCACGATCATTCAGAGCTTCTACAACATCATTATTGCCACTATGAGTCATAATTTGTTTATTGACTATTAACGATAATTGCCTATCCACCTTGTCGTAATACTCTGCAATTGACAAGTTATCCTGTCTCAACATACTAAGCTCGTTTTCCAATACGTATGTATATGTATAATGGCCTTTTATCGGCATAGGTTTGATCGAGCCTGGAAATTATCGCCTTATAGTTTAAAACGGTATTAAATGATGCGAGAGTAGTGTTGGCAGAATCAACTATCTTATTCCTAAAAATCCCCATGGCTACATAATACCTCTCCGACCCCTCTTTGTAATAATTCATAGCGAATTCTGCGGCACTTCGCCATGCCGGGTACGTGGAAGACTCACCTTTAAACTCGGGTAGAGATTTAAGTCTAAACTGGCATTATTTTGTTCAATTAATGGGTTTATGGATACTGGTAAGAACGGCACAACACTGGCTGGTTCCAACCGACTAACGGCTAAAGTTAGACGTTGTATCTGCTCTACTAGCTCCTGCTTGGTACGTTCATTAGACGTATTGACAATGTCTAACACCTGTTCTCTACTAACAAACATTTTCACTTATAAATTCACTCTTCGACAAAAGACTTGGTTCACAACTTGACACAATTTTTTTTATTTGAATTGGTTATTGTATGTACTAACGATATCACAACTTCCTGGATTTGACAGTCATGAAAGCACAAAAAATTAAGTTTATATAAAAAATAATATATTCTCACAGATTTTGAAGCAAAAAAAACCTCCACAAAACGCAACCTGATCTGTAGATTTAAACAAATATGAAAGGGGAAATTAAGGCTTATCTAAGCTTATGTTTGCTGTAATCTGTAAGGAAAAATGTATAAATGTGAAAAATATCACAAAACAGGTTTCTTCAATTTTTATAGTTTTATTACTTTATATAAAGTATTTAAAGAAGTTTTACTGCTAAAAGGTATCGAACTATCGCATTTGATAACAATTAAGTGAAAAAAGTTCTAATGACTTTCAGCACTTTTTTAACTTTCTATAATTTATTTTTTATTTTTCGTTCAACGTAGTAAATAGAAATGTAAATTAAATTTTTGAGGCATCAAAAAAAAATCTCGTGGCAGTTTTCGAGCATGTGCTGTTTTTAATTTTATAAATTACTTTTAATGCACACAACATATAAAATTCAATGTTTAAGTTCCACGTAACCAATATTTGAAATAATACTTACATAAATAATTTCATCATTAAATCAATTAATTAATAATGGTGTAAATCAGCTCCTCAGGGGTTCTATGGTCCTCCTCTTTTCGGGAAGCCTGCTAGTTGGGCGCCAAATAAATTTCACTTCCTTTAGTTTTACAAAGACTTTATTTAAGCAATACTATGTATTGCGACTGAAGTGGCTAGCTTATCACTAGTCGTTGTTTCAAAACTCATCCAATGAACGTCCTCATTTTTGCGCAATCAGCAGCTTTTCTTTTGCCCTTCTCAATACCTGTTTGTCCATCTTTTTTGCTATGCTCATGTCTCCCGTTGCATATTCATTTCTAATTTCGTATTTTTTTGTATTGCATTTTTGTGTGTAGCAACAATTCAGTTTCTCTAGATACTGGTTGGGTCGCTTTGCATTGCAATTAGCTGTGCTTATTGATACCATTGTTCTTCCCAGCATAAGGTGACAATTCCGTTGGAGTTAACAATGCTTTTGCACACGGTACCAATATCATTATTATAATTATGTTCTTAACTGATGTAAATATGTATCTATGTGCATTTTTATATCCCAGCACCAGCTTGGTTCACAATGCAACCCAGTAATGGCGCACTGGAGGGGAAAATAAACTTGTGGATCATGGTCATTGTTAACTTGTACAGACGTCACCTTGGGCGCACATACAAAATCTCGCTCTTCCTGATCAGCACTACGCCAAACCTGGTCATATTAATGTGTTAAAAAGAGAGGATGGGATAGACAAATTGTTTTTAGCTGGTCCCTGCAAGGGGTTGTCTGCCACAGCCATGGCACAAAAGACAGTTTTCGGTGGGTACTTTTCGGAAAAGCTATGCGTTCATCCAGTCCAAGTACAGGAATTCTATCGCTGCTTTGTGATGTGCCACTCATTAGAGGAGTCTGTGCCTTTAGGTGAGTCCGGACACAGCATGAACTATAAGCATGGGTCATGGTCAAAAACACCAGCTTTAGCATCAAATTTAGAGGTGTTTAACTCTTAGTTAAAAACATCGACTGGCTTCTCGTTCAACGACGCATTGATGACAGGTCCGCAATTGCAAGTCTGCTCCTCATACTGGAAGGATTCCGGACTCCGGACGATGGCCGACGTATCGGGAGGTATACGTCGATGAAGAAAATGCTGACTAATAATGCATAGTTTGGCGTGATGCACCGACAGAACCTATACGAGGCTATCGAATGCTCGTTGCGGCTTCACGCTTAGCCGTACGATCTATGCATCAGTTGTTTTTATTGTTGTTGTTATGCACAGTACTTCGCCCTGCCTAATGGGCACTCTGATAAGCGTCATCAAGTTCTTCTAAAGGACATCAAGGAAACGCGCAGTTTCAACAGGGTTGTACCATAGTGATATTGGTGTTAGAAGAATAGGTTCAATTGCACAGGTAAAGATATGTTTAGTATCGTGAGGGGACATACCAAATGTAGGGCAAGAGTTTTCAAGGTTCACAGTAGGTAGGACGTTTAATTCTTGCCCCATCTGCGCATTCCACGTCGTAAAAAGAGTCGCCGTCGATTAAGTCGGGAACAGGGTCAGATTTCGCTCGGTGAAGAAGTTGGCAAGGTCTCGGAGGTAAATGTTTATTCTAGTACACAGTTCGTCAATGGAGGCGACCTTTCCCGAAGTCAATGTTCCTAAATTTATCTGCCGACCATAAGGGAGGGGTCCAGCTTTTAAGGACGGCAGGGAGCGGTGTCCCAGGTCTGTTAGGGGTGTGGTGTTGTTGACCGTGTCGAAAGCTTTGGAATGATTCGGATTTGTGTAGTTATGGCGTTTAAGGCTGATGTTGTGCTTTGTAGCTTGCGAAAGCCATGTTTGTGTTCGGCCAAGTGGAAATTTGCAGTGTAATAGGGCCGCGGAATGGTCTTTAATAACTTCGCGACCGGCGGCAGGAGAGATATCAAACGATATGATTATTCCCAGGTTTTAGTAGGGGGTAGGTTAAAAAGCGCCGCTAAATACTTCCGTCCTTCGTGGCCAAAATGATTCAACATCTTCATGGCAATACCGTCGGGTCCGATTGATTATAACGGCTTGGTCTTCATTATGGCATCCTTGACCTCGGTGATGGCAATGGACGCTTTGTTGCGTCTGTATTTATGCGCCCGACAGATGGCGGATCTCTTGGCCCTATCAGCAGGTGGATGCATTATAAACTGTCGGCAATTTGAGCTCGCGCATCGCTTTGGGTCCGACTTGACGCTGTCACCAAATCGTATGGTGACCTTGTCGTTGTGTTTGGTCGGATTTGATAGGGCCTTGACCATAGTTTGCCGACTCCGCCGCAGAGGTTGCATGTCTCAAGATGTTGTTTACACTTGGTCAGTTCGTGTTCGTTTACTGTACTCCGGATTTCAGCGTTGAAATCTTTTATTCGGGGACCTGCGTGATTGATGAGTTGCACATGGTCACTTCGGAGGAGTTTTAGGTATCCTTCCGGCAGGAATTAAGCGGTCGGAGGCTGAATCAACAACCTTGCCGAAATGTCGTTTACCTTGGCGTACGTCTGTCGATGTAGGTAAGCGAGGGAGCGCTCTGTATATTCCGTAAAACAGTTCATTTTGTTAAAGTTGGTAAAAGTACGGTGTTCGAAGGTAATGAAGCCAGTAATCCGCTCGATTGAGAGAATTATGGGTAGCTGGTTAGATGCCAATGTAAGTATAAGTCGCCAGTCGACGCTGATGAACCTTGCGCTTACGATGGAAATGTCCGTTGTGGCAGTCAGCTGCCATTCTAGTGGCGGCGTTTTCGTTCAGTGTACAAAATGCCGATTCATAAATTTGCTCCGCAAGTGTCTGGCGGCCGCCGTGGTGTGAAGGTAGTGTTGCCGGCCTACCACACCGAAGGTCCATGGTTCGAGCCCTGGTACAGGTAACAACAAAAGTGATTTGAAAAAAGTTTTTCAAAACGGGGTCGCCCCTCGGCAGTGGTTTGGCAAACTCTCCGAGTGTATTTCTGCCATGACAGGCTTCTCAGCAAAAATTCGTCTCCTTTGTAGATGCCGTTCGGAGTCGGCAAAAGGGGAAATTCAAATCGGCACACCACAAATTGGAAGAAAAGCTTGGAGCAAAAATCTCTTAGGAGGTTTATGATGATATACCTGTTGTATATCGCGCCATAGAGAGAGAGAAAGTGTCTACCCACTGCTTCCTGCTGGCAAGTTGGAGTGCCAGAGATCATGGTGTGCATTGAAGTAGCCGAGGATTAAACGCACTAATGTCGGGGGGTATATAGATGCTAATAATTTGCAGATCGACATCGGCTAACCAGATCACTATGCCTTGCCATTCTAAGGTAGAGTTCCTGGGGTCGATGTCGGGGACAAATATATTACACTAGCGGACCCGGCAGAGGTTGTTTGCCTAAAATTTTACTTGCCTACATTTAATAAATTGTAGTCTTTGCCCTCCCCACTTGGCTCTTCTTCTACATTTATTCGTGCATCTTCCTTTTCTTTCTGCTTTTGCTTTTCCCTTAACCCCATATACTGTTGCTCTTCTTTATCCTCTTCATTTTTCTTAAACACCACCTATATTTCCAATTTCTGTTCCTACTTCCCTTCTTCTCACATTTCCACTGCGGGTACTGATGTGCCCATAGCTTCGAAGATATATCGAACTAACTTTTATTTGCTCCTGGTACCGCTTTCTATTGAAAGGGGTTTTTTGATGTAAATGGTCATCTAACCGCCTGGGCGATTTTGACCGTCCAACATAGCTCGCCAGTCGTTTCTTTGTTGCGCCAACTGGCGCCAATTGGAAGCACCGCGGGATCGCAAATCGGTCTCCACTTGGTCCTTCCATCGGAGTGGTGGTCTCCCTCTTCCTCTGCTTCCACCGGCGGGTGCCGATAAGAATACCTTCTGGGCTGGAGCATCTTTGCTCATTCGCACTACGTGGCCTAGCCAGCGAAGCCGCTATGTTTTAATTCGCTGAATTATGTCGGCGTCTGCGTAAAGTTCATACAGCTCATCATTAAATCTTTTTCGGTACTCGCAGTCGCCAACGCGTAGAGGTCCACAAATCTTTCGAAGAACCTTTCTCTCGAATACTCCCAAGCCGCCTCATCAGATGTTGTTAGTGTTCACGCTTCTGCACCATATAGCAAGGCGGGTGCGATGAGTGACTTGTAGAGTGTTATTTTCGTTCGTCGAGAGAGGACTTTACTTTTCAATTGCCTACTCAGTGCGAAGTAGCATTTGTTTGCAAGAGTAATTCTTCGTCGGATTTCTAGGTTAACATTATTGTTGGTGTTAATGCTGGTTCCCAGGTAAACGAAGTCCTTTACTATTTCGAAATTATTGCTGCCAACAGTGGCTTGGTTGCCAAGGCGAGAATGCGCTGACTCTTTGCATGATGACAGAAGGTACTTCCTCCTACTTGCCCTCGTTCACCACCAATCCCATTTTCTCCGCTTCTTTTTTTGATTTGGAGTAAGCAGAAGTTACGGCGCGGTTGATAAAGCCAATCAATATCGTCAGTATACGCCAACTTTTGCACGCTTTTATAAAATACTAGAGGGACCGGCCGACTTTGTCCTGCTCAGATATTTACCTGAATGGATCTAAAAATATTGGCTTTTCCTATCCCTATCATTATCTCTATCACTATCCCTATCTCTATCAATATAGATTTAACTATTTCACCCACACACAATTCCACTTCACCATCGATCCATCCATTATTGAGCTTTTCTAACAAAAAAAAAATTATAAAAATTCGCACCATACAAAATGTATGGGAAAATAAAATTTTTTTTAGGGGATTTTTCCGAAATTTTATTGGGTATTCTCCTATTCTGGTGAGAGAACAATCGAAATTAGTGGCAATCATCCAAATCGGTGCAGGCGTTATTGAGTTATGAGCATTGGAACTAACGCCACTTTCTTTTATATATATAGATTATTCCAGCGCGGTTAAGTTCTGCAGCTTGTATTATTTTCTCCAGAATTAAATTAAAGAATTGCACGGTAGGGGGTCACCCTGTGTGAAACCTCTTTTAGTTTCGAACGACTCGGAGAGGTCCTTCCCAATTCTGACCGAGCTGGTGGTGGATGATGTTTGTCGATTCTTTTCTCACGGGGTTTTTTCCAAGATTTGGCGTATTGTAAAAATCTGGTCGATGGTAGATTTACCAGGTCTGAAGCCACACTGATAACGTCCAATCAGTCATTTCACATCAGGCTTACCAGCTCTTCGCCTCCGTGTTCGAATAGCTCAGCAGGCAAACCATCAGCGCCAGCTGCTTTATTGTTTTTCAATCGGGATATTGCTATTCGCGCCTCATTATAGTCCAGGTTGTGGAACGTCAATTCCATCATCTTCGATTGTGGGCTCGGGTTCGGCATCTTCTCTGGTTTCTTGCACAGTTTATCCATTTAAAAGGGCAGAGAAGTGATACCTCCATATTCTGAGTGCGCTCTGAACATCGGCCACCATCTCGCCGTTCTTATTCTTACAGGAGTTTGCCCCGGGTTTAAAACCGTCTGTCATTGGCCGAATTTTTTGATAGAATTTTTGGGCGTTATTCCCGTTGGCCAGCATCTCAAGCTCCTTTATTTCACGCTTTTCTGCCTCTCTTTTTTTCTCCCGGAAAAGCCGCCTCGCTTCCCTCCTCAGCTCGCGGTAGGGTTCACACACACTCCTCGTTGCATTCGATCTCAGCGTTGCCTTATAGGCTTCGTCCTTTCTTTTAGTTGCAGCGCGGCACTCTTCAATATCATACCAGTTGTTTCTTTGCGTTCGCCGGAATCCAATTACTTCTTCGGCTGCGGTACGGAGTGCTCCTGAGATATGATCCCGTATGCATTCCACTGGGTTGAATTGTGCTCTCGGAGAGCAGGTGTGAGAGGCGATCTGCGAAATAATTGGCGGTCTGTTGCGATTGCAGCTGTTCGACGTCCAGCTTTCCCTGGGTTTTTTGTTGCGCCTGTTTTGTCGTACAGAGGCGGGTACGAATCTTGGCTGCTACTAGGTAGTGATCAGAGTCGATGTTAGGTCCTCGTATTGTGCGAACATCTAAAACGCTGGAAGCACGCCGTCCGTCTATCACAACGTGGTCGATCTGGTTGCGTGTTTTTCGATCGGGGGACAGCCATGTAGCCTGATGGATCTTCTTGTGCATAAACCTAGTGCTGGATAAAACCATGTTTCGGGCACCGGCGAAGTCGATCAGCCTGATTTATACTGATTTACAATTTGTAATTTAACCTGAGTGTTGTGTGATATTGTTAAAATAAAACCATGTACAAGTGAATATGATGTTTGCGAATGGAATTATTCGAAAGATTTAATCAAAATATGTATAATTTTGCGCACGTGCTGCAAAATTTTCATAACCTTAAAAAATTTTTTGTAAACAAATAACATATGACTCGAACTTTCTAAATGTGCGCCACCATGAACGCTTTTTCGAAATGTCCGAAAATGCAAAATGTTGCAGTTTAAATTCAGCATGAACAGCACATTAGACTTTAAATGTGCTACTCCTGAATTGTATACTTTTCCCTCATAGAATTTCTTTGAATAAGTTTACATTTAAAAATCATATTTACGGAGTAGCGCCCACCCCGACACAACTCCAGACCTTCTGATGTCAGATCACAAATCCTCTTATATTTCTCAGTCATAAACAAAGAAAGTAAATGTAGTGGACTGCTCAATGTAGGGTTTTTTTACATTTCATGTTTAAAGAATAGAATTATTTTGGATGGACCTAATAATATATAAATCTTTTTACAAAGCTCAATGCAATATCGAATTTCCGGACCGTTATATTCATTGCTGCTTTTGGAAACTATTATATGTTTAAGATTATTGAAACGATTCAATACCAACCAAAAAGTAACAAAAAATTTGAACTGTTTTATTAGCTTTTCAAATTCAATACAGCCAAGTTAATAAAGTAGGGGCAGCGACCCTAACTGGGCCTCCCTTATGTGTATGTGCCCCTTCATTCTAATGTGGTTTTCTGACATTTTAGTTATTCAAAACGAATTCGCCCTTTGGTCTTATTTTGGTTTGCCTGACATTTGAGCCGTTCCAAAGCAACAACAAAATACATGGAGTAGAAGTGTTTGTGCTGTTGCGCTCACCTTATATGAATTCGCCTTAACTTGATATAATAATAAGGTAAAGTCAACTCTTCAGCAACAACATACTGGCGTAAAGATTGTCAAAACCAACTGTCTGGTGAATGAAGTGAAGGGAAACCAGAGAAATTTTCAGTTGTGAGAAATTATGTAGTTGAAAAGTGATTATTATTGAATAATATCTCCATATTTACTCTTGCTTTTAATATAAGCGTTAGAAAAACCATAAAATTTCAAAAGTAAATCGCGTTTTTTTACATTTTTCTGGTTTAGATTCTGCTGTTTGCATCTCCTTCTGACAATGTATACGCCAAAGTGTTCAAAAATATTCAATCAGCTGAGGAAATGACACAACCTTATTATTGAACTATGGTTTAATACATCAACATTTATAAAAAAGACCGAACCATTGTGTATCAAAACAAATGTGATATGTTATCTGTCAAAGGCACATCAACATGGAAGCATTGTTTACATCTAAGGCACTTCGACATGGCAGCGCATCCGGTACAAAGCGAATTCCGATTCTCTAACGAATGATAGAAAGAGATGCAGGATGAAACCAATATATAATATAGAAACACAGGTGACCAAGTCTCTTCGGAATTTTGACGTCTATGCCTTAGATATCACACTTGACGTGGTACACAATGGAAGTAACCTTACCAACCATACGTGGATAAAAAAGTAGATAAAACATAGGTTCGGTTGGAACCGAACATTAAATACCTAGTAGTGATATCTTACGACATCCCAATTTATGCAGGTCTATTTTACTACTTTTAAGTTCGTATTATAAAGCCAGCTGATTGTTTTCAATAAAAACACTTCTGTTATCAGTTCTGAGTGGTAAATTAATGTATTTGTATATAAATAGGTTCCCTACCAACCGCTGCTTACAACATTTGTTAAAAATTCCAATACATACTGTAGGGTTATATACTTGCGTTATATATTACTTTATTAATTTTTAAAATTGTTTTTGATTCACTGTTGTAAAATGTTAAATATCAAAATGAAAAATTCCTATTCAATTTCCACTCTTTAAAAATACAGACATAATTTTTATTAAAATAAATACATATTCAATAATTTATTAATGTTGATATATTGGCGATCCTGAGAACCTTCCATATTATAACTTCTGATAGTACCAGCCTTTGTTTCCTACAATCAACAAGCTTTATATCTGCAATATTATCTTCCGATCCTACGAACTTTATTAATAAACATACGAGTTTTCTAAATCAACATATTTTCTTTGGAAATAAACTACTTGAAAGAACACATTCTATACATGGCGAGAATGTAATTAAATGAAATAGAATTAAAATATTCAAATTTAAAATATTAAAAACTTCATCATCAATCAAATGTACTAAAATAACTAGTTTGAATTTGATGTGAACTTATAACTGTATTTGCGAATTTATTGTGAAAATTCAAGATTGTGAAATTCATCTACACATATTTCGTGCGTGCACTTCAGTAAAAAAATCAGTGACCTCTACGGTCCAACATACTTATAATAAATCCAATAAATAATACGAGAACAAAGCATTCCTTGTTTTCATCTCAAATTAATAACGGATACAATATACAATTCAATTTTCAAAATATCATCTATATCCAAATATCACATCAATCAACTGCTATATTTTAACGGAAAGAAATTAACTTCTTCTTCTTTAAATGGTCATCTAACCGCCTGGGCGATTTTGACCGTCCAACATAGCTCGCCAGTCGTTTCTTCGTTGCGCCAACTGGCGCCAATTGGAAACACCGCGGGATCGCAAATCGGTCTCCACTTGGTCCTTCCATCGGAGTGGTGGTCTCCCTCTTCCTCTGCTTCCACCGGCGGGTGCCGATAAGAATACCTTCTGGGCTGGAGCATCTTCGCTCATTCGCACTACGTGGCCTAGCCAGCGAAGCCGCTGTGTTTTAATTCGCTGAACTATGTCGGCGTCTGCGTAAAGTTCATACAGCTCATCATTAAATCTTCTTCGGTACTCGCCGTCGCCAACGCGTAGAGGTCCACAAATCTTTCGAAGAACCTTTCTCTCGAATACTCCCAGAGCCGCCTCATCAGATGTTGTTAGTGTCCACGCTTCTGCACCATATAGCAGGACGGGTGCGATGAGTGACTTGTAGAGTGTTATTTTCGTTCGTCGAGAGAGGACTTTACTTTTCAATTGCCTACTCAGTCCGAAGTAGCATTTGTTTGCAAGAGTGATTCTTCGTCGGATTTCTAGGCTAACATTATTGTTGGTATTAATGCTGGTTCCCAGGTAAACGAAGTCCTTTACTATTTCGAAATTATTGCTGCCAACAGTGGCTTGGTTGCCAAGGCGCGAATGCGCTGACTCTTTGCATGATGACAGAAGGTACTTCGTTTTGCCCTCGTTCACCACCAATCCAAAGAAATTAACTATCGCACCATTAATCAACGAATATAAATACTGCTTCTTCTAACATATGCATTTACTGGATTTTTTTACTATATCTTCGAATACTTTACTTCATCTTTTATTCAAATAGACGTCCTTTATTTTTGATAATATCTTTCATCTACAATCAACAAAAAATTCGGTGAGCTGTATTGTGAACATATTTTAAAATAATTATAGTAAATGTAAGGTTTATATACTTTGTTAATATTATTACTAAATTAGACTTAATCAAAAGTGGGCGGTGCCACACCCATTTTCAATTCATTTCTTGAAAAATTTATTGTATGCCTTAAAGTTAGTATACACACAAAATTGTATCCTTATAAGTGTATTATGTCCTGAATAATCACTTCTTTTGTATTTTTGAAAATATTCTATGTGTAAAAAGTGCGCGTGGATAATTGCCAAGGAACCTGCATACCAAATTTCATTAAGATATCTCAAATTTTCTTCAAGTTATCCTGTTAACAGACGGACGGACGCACATGGCTAAATCAATTTATTCTGTTAACTAATTATTTCTTAATGTGTAATCTATCTTATAACTACTTTACTTACCTGATGAGGTTTTCTCTGTAGCTGAGCAGTTTTAGATCTCGACAATTAACAAACCAAAGCCTTTCAACGACTCTGCACGAAAGAACAATCCGTGCGCTATGCGGATGCGCCCCTCGTGCCGTTCGGGCGGGATATGGTGGGTACATCCGTTTGGGAATTATTATTGTGGTGTTTTTATTTCACAAAAAGTTTATTTATTAATTAAAGTATGTTTATTGATTAAATATGAGGAATTGAGTGATTTAAATTAATGAATGTTAAAAATGTAAAAGTAAAGTACAGTGTTAAATAATATTTCATTCTTTTCGTTCACAGAGGTCACGGCACAACTTTACGTCTCGGCGTCTATTTCACAACTCTCCTGGCTGTTGGATTTCAAACTTGGCATTTACTTAGAGTTGACTCTCATCAAAGTGATGAGACTTGCAAGGTTAAGGAATAACTTGACGTTCGTGATTTAATAAGGGCTTGTTTATGTAATTGGATGATTTAGTACTCTCGAACACTTGTGGTCTTGATACCCAATCCCACAATCGGCCGTCCCTGAACGATGGGCTCCACATTTTTATGTACTCCGCCACCGTTGTCGTTCGGTTTGGCCCCTCGTGTTCACCTATCTTTTCCCCCTCGTACCGCCCATGGTTTAATACGCGGATAATCTTGTAAGGACCTAGATATTTCCCTTTTAGCTTTAGGTTGGGAACAAATTACGTACGCTTTATTGCTACCATATCGCCTTCTTTATATACTTTCTCTGCCTTCCTTTTCGCGTTATAATTTTTTCTATTCTCTTCCTGGACTTCTTTGATATTATCCCTAGCCATTTCTCTGATTTCCTCGCGTTCTTTATCTAGCTGGTTGGGTCGCTTTGCATTGCAATTAGCTGTGCTTATTGATACCATTGTTCTTCCCAGCATAAGGTAACAATTCCGTTGGAGTTAACAATGCTTTTGCACACGGTACCAATATCATTATTATAATTATGTTCTTAACTGATGTAAATATGTATCTATGTGCATTTTTATATCCCAGCACCAGCTTGGTTCACAATGCAACCCAGTAATGGCGTACTGGAGGGGAAAATAAACTTGTGGATCATGGTCATTGTTAACTTGTACAGACGTCACCTTGGGCGCACATACAAAATCTCGCTCTTCCTGATCAGCACTACGCCAAACCTGGTCATATTGATGTGTTAAAAAGAGAGGATGGGATAGACAAATTGTTTTTAGCTGGTCCCTGCAAGGGGTTGTCTGCCACAGCCATGGCACAAAACACAGTTTTCGGTGGGTACTTTTCGGAAAAGCTATGCGTTCATCCAGTCCAAGTACAGGAATTCTATCGCTGCTTTGTGATGTGCCACTCATTAGAGGAGTCTGTGCCTTTAGGTGAGTCCGGACACAGCATGAACTATAAGCATGGGTCATGGTCAAAAACACCAGCTTTAGCATCAAATTTAGAGGTGTTTAACTCTTAGTTAAAAACATCGACTGGCTTCTCGTTCAACGACGCATTGATGACAGGTCCGCAATTGCAAGTCTGCTCCTCATACTGGAAGGATTCCGGACTCCGGACGATGGCCGACGTATCGGGAGGTATACGTCGATGAAGAAGATGCTGACTAATAATGCATAGTTTGGCGTGATGCACCGACAGAACCTATACGAGGCTATCGAATGCTCGTTGCGGCTTCACGCTTAGCCGTACGATCTATGCATCAGTTGTTTTTATTGTTGTTGTTATGCACAGTACTTCGCCCTGCCTAATGGGCACTCTGATAAGCGTCATCAAGTTCTTCTAAAGGACATCAAGGAAACGCGCAGTTTCAACAGGGTTGTACCATAGGGATATTGGTGTTAGAAGAATAGGTTCAATTGCACAGGTAAAGATATGTTTAGCATCGTGAGGGGACATACCAAATGTAGGGCAAGAGTTTTCAAGGTTCACAGTAGGTAGAGTTACTCCGTCTACGTGGACGTTTAATTCTTGCCCCATCTGCGCATTCCACGTCGTAAAAAGAGTCGCCGTCGATTAAGTCGGGAACAGGGTCAGATTTCGCTCGGTGAAGAAGTTGGCAAGGTCTCGGAGGTAAATGTTTATTCTAGTACACAGTTCGTCAATGGAGGCGACCTTTCCCGAAGTCAATGTTCCTAAATTTATCTGCCGACCATAAGGGAGGGGTCCAGCTTTTAAGGACGGCAGGGAGCGGTGTCCCAGGTCTGTTAGGGGTGTGGTGTTGTTGACCGTGTCGAAAGCTTTGGAATGATTCGGATTTGTGTAGTTATGGCGTTTAAGGCTGATGTTGTGCTTTGTAGCTTGCGAAAGCCATGTTTGTGTTCGGCCAAGTGGAAATTTGCAGTGTAATAGGGCAGCGGAATGGTCTTTAATAACTTCGCGACCGGCGGCAGGAGAGATATCAAACGATATGATTATTCCCAGGTTTTAGTAGGGGGTAGGTTAAAAAGCGCCGCTAAATACTTCCGTCCTTCGTGGCCAAAGTGATTCAACATCTTCATGGCAATACCGTCGGGTCCGATTGATTATAACGGCTTGGTCTTCATTATGGCTTCCTTGACCTCGGTGATGGCAATGGACGCTTTGTTGTGTCTGTATTTATGCGCCCGACAGATGGCGGATCTCTTGGCCCTATCAGCAGGTGGATGCATTATAAACTGTCGGCAATTTGAGCTCGCGCATCGCTTTGGGTCCGACTTGACGCTGTCACCAAATCGTATGGTGACCTTGTCGTTGTGTTTGGTCGGATTTGATAGGGCCTTGACCATAGTTTGCCGACTCCGCCGCAGAGGTTGCATGTCTCAAGATGTTGTTTACACTTGGTCAGTTCGTGTTCGTTTACTGTACTCCGGATTTCAGCGTTGAAATCTTTTATTCGGGGACCTGCGTGATTGATGAGTTGCACATGGTCACTTCGGAGGAGTTTTAGGTATCCTTCCGGCAGGAATTAAGCTGTCGGAGGCTGAATCAACAACCTTGCCGAAATGTCGTTTACGTTGGCGTACGTCTGTCGATGTAGGTAAGCGAGGGAGCGCTCTGTATATTCCGTAAAACAGTTCATTTTGTTAAAGTTGGTAAAAGTACGGTGTTCGAAAGTAATGAAGCCAGTAATCCGCTCGATTGAGAGAATTATGGGTAGCTGGTTAGATGCCAATGTAAGTATAAGTCGCCAGTCGACGCTGATGAACCTTGCGCTTACGATGGAAATGTCCGTTGTGGCAGTCAGCTGCCATTCTAGTGGCGGCGTTTTCGTTCAGTGTACAAAATGCCGATTCATAAATTTGCTCCGCAAGTGTCTGGCGGCCGCCGTGGTGTGAAGGTAGTGTTGCCGGCCTACCACACCTAAGGTCCATGGTTCGAGCCCTGGTACAGGTAACAACAAAAGTGATTTGAAAAGAGTTTTTCAAAACGGGGTCGCCCCTCGGCAGTGGTTTGGCAAACTCTCCGAGTGTATTTCTGACAGGCTTCTCAGCAAAAATTCGTCTCCTTTGTAGATGCCGTTCGGAGTCGGCAAAAAACTGTAGGTCCCACCAATTTGTAGGGAAAATTCAAATCGGCACACCACAAATTGGAAGAAAAGCTTGGAGCAAAAATCTCTTAGGAGGTTTATGATGATATACCTGTTGTATATCGCGCCATAGAGAGAGAGAAAGTGTCTACCCACTGCTTCCTGCTGGCAAGTTGGAGTGCCAGAGATCATGGTGTGCATTGAAGTAGCCGAGGATTAAACGCACTAATGTCGGGGGGTATATAGATGCTAATAATTTGCAGATCGACATCGGCTAACCAGATCACTATGCCTTGCCATTCTAAGGTAGAGTTCCTGGGGTCGATGTCGGGGACAAATATATTACACTAGCGGACCCGGCAGAGGTTGTTTGCCTAAAATTTTACTTGCCTACGTTTAATAAATTGTAGTCTTTGCCCTCCTCACTTGGCTCTTCTTCTACATTTATTCGTGCATCTTCCTTTTCTTTCTGCTTTTGCTTTTCCCTTAACCCCATATACTGTTGCTCTTCTTTATCCTCTTCATTTTTCTTAAACAACACCTATATTTCCAATTTCTGTTCCTACTTCCCTTCTTCTCACATTTCCACTGCGGGTACTGATGTGCCCATAGCTTCGAAGATATATCGAACTAACTTTTATTTGCTCCTGGTACCGCTTTCTATTGAAAGGGGTTTTTTGATGTATATAACAGATCTTCTTCTTTAAATGGTCATCTAACCGCCTGGGCGATTTTGACCGTCCAACATAGCTCGCCAGTCGTTTCTTTGTTGCGCCAACTGGCGCCAATTGGAAACACCGCGGGATCGCAAATCGGTCTCCACTTGGTCCTTCCATCGGAGTGGTGGTCTCCCTCTTCCTCTGCTTCCACCGGCGGGTGCCGATAAGAATACCTTCTGGGCTGGAGCATCTTTGCTCATTCGCACTACGTGGCCTAGCCAGCGAAGCCGCTATGTTTTAATTCGCTGAATTATGTCGGCGTCTGCGTAAAGTTCATACAGCTCATCATTAAATCTTTTTCGGTACTCGCAGTCGCCAACGCGTAGAGGTCCACAAATCTTTCGAAGAACCTTTCTCTCGAATACTCCCAAGCCGCCTCATCAGATGTTGTTAGTGTTCACGCTTCTGCACCATATAGCAAGGCGGGTGCGATGAGTGACTTGTAGAGTGTTATTTTCGTTCGTCGAGAGAGGACTTTACTTTTCAATTGCCTACTCAGTGCGAAGTAGCATTTGTTTGCAAGAGTAATTCTTCGTCGGATTTCTAGGTTAACATTATTGTTGGTGTTAATGCTGGTTCCCAGGTAAACGAAGTCCTTTACTATTTCGAAATTATTGCTGCCAACAGTGGCTTGGTTGCCAAGGCGAGAATGCGCTGACTCTTTGCATGATGACAGAAGGTACTTCCTCCTACTTGCCCTCGTTCACCACCAATCCCATTTTCTCCGCTTCTTTTTTTGATTTGGAGTAAGCAGAAGTTACGGCGCGGTTGATAAAGCCAATCAATATCGTCAGTATACGCCAACTTTTGCACGCTTTTATAAAATACTAGAGGGACCGGCCGACTTTGTCCTGCTCAGATATTTACCTGAATGGATCTAAAAATATTGGCTTTTCCTATCCCTATCATTATCTCTATCACTATCCCTATCTCTATCAATATAGATTTAACTATTTCACCCACACACAATTCCACTTCACCATCGATCCATCCATTATTGAGCTTTTCTAACAAAAAAAAAATTATAAAAATTCGCACCATACAAAATGTATGGGAAAATAAAATTTTTTTTAGGGGATTTTTCCGAAATTTTATTGGGTATTCTCCTATTCTGGTGAGAGAACAATCGAAATTAGTGGCAATCATCCAAATCGGTGCAGGCGTTATTGAGTTATGAGCATTGGAACTAACGCCACTTTCTTTTATATATATAGATTATTCCAGCGCGGTTAAGTTCTGCAGCTTGTATTATTTTCTCCAGAATTAAATTAAAGAATTGCACGGTAGGGGGTCACCCTGTGTGAAACCTCTTTTAGTTTCGAACGACTCGGAGAGGTCCTTCCCAATTCTGACCGAGCTGGTGGTGGATGATGTTTGTCGATTCTTTTCTCACGGGGTTTTTTCCAAGATTTGGCGTATTGTAAAAATCTGGTCGATGGTAGATTTACCAGGTCTGAAGCCACACTGATAACGTCCAATCAGTCATTTCACATCAGGCTTACCAGCTCTTCGCCTCCGTGTTCGAATAGCTCAGCAGGCAAACCATCAGCGCCAGCTGCTTTATTGTTTTTCAATCGGGATATTGCTATTCGCGCCTCATTATAGTCCAGGTTGTGGAACGTCAATTCCATCATCTTCGATTGTGGGCTCGGGTTCGGCATCTTCTCTGGTTTCTTGCACAGTTTATCCATTTAAAAGGGCAGAGAAGTGATACCTCCATATTCTGAGTGCGCTCTGAACATCGGCCACCATCTCGCCGTTCTTATTCTTACAGGAGTTTGCCCCGGGTTTAAAACCGTCTGTCATTGGCCGAATTTTTTGATAGAATTTTTGGGCGTTATTCCCGTTGGCCAGCATCTCAAGCTCCTTTATTTCACGCTTTTCTGCCTCTCTTTTTTTCTCCCGGAAAAGCCGCCTCGCTTCCCTCCTCAGCTCGCGGTAGGGTTCACACACACTCCTCGTTGCATTCGATCTCAGCGTTGCCTTATAGGCTTCGTCCTTTCTTTTAGTTGCAGCGCGGCACTCTTCAATATCATACCAGTTGTTTCTTTGCGTTCGCCGGAATCCAATTACTTCTTCGGCTGCGGTACGGAGTGCTCCTGAGATATGATCCCGTATGCATTCCACTGGGTTGAATTGTGCTCTTGGAGAGCAGGTGTGAGAGGCGATCTGCGAAATAATTGGCGGTCTGTTGCGATTGCAGCTGTTCGACGTCCAGCTTTCCCTGGGTTTTTTGTTGCGCCTGTTTTGTCGTACAGAGGCGGGTACGAATCTTGGCTGCTACTAGGTAGTGATCAGAGTCGATGTTAGGTCCTCGTATTGTGCGAACATCTAAAACGCTGGAAGCACGCCGTCCGTCTATCACAACGTGGTCGATCTGGTTGCGTGTTTTTCGATCGGGGGACAGCCATGTAGCCTGATGGATCTTCTTGTGCATAAACCTAGTGCTGGATAAAACCATGTTTCGGGCACCGGCGAAGTCGATCAGCCTGATTTATACTGATTTACAATTTGTAATTTAACCTGAGTGTTGTGTGATATTGTTAAAATAAAACCATGTACAAGTGAATATGATGTTTGCGAATGGAATTATTCGAAAGATTTAATCAAAATATGTATAATTTTGCGCACGTGCTGCAAAATTTTCATAACCTTAAAAAATTTTTTGTAAACAAATAACATATGACTCGAACTTTCTAAATGTGCGCCACCATGAACGCTTTTTCGAAATGTCCGAAAATGCAAAATGTTGCAGTTTAAATTCAGCATGAACAGCACATTAGACTTTAAATGTGCTACTCCTGAATTGTATACTTTTCCCTCATAGAATTTCTTTGAATAAGTTTACATTTAAAAATCATATTTACGGAGTAGCGCCCACCCCGACACAACTCCAGACCTTCTGATGTCAGATCACAAATCCTCTTATATTTCTCAGTCATAAACAAAGAAAGTAAATGTAGTGGACTGCTCAATGTAGGGTTTTTTTACATTTCATGTTTAAAGAATAGAATTATTTTGGATGGACCTAATAATATATAAATCTTTTTACACAGCTCAATGCAATATCGAATTTCCGGACCGTTATATTCATTGCTGCTTTTGGAAACTATTATATGTTTAAGATTATTGAAACGATTCAATACCAACCAAAAAGTAACAAAAAATTTGAACTGTTTTATTAGCTTTTCAAATTCAATATAGCCAAGTTAATAAAGTAGGGGCAGCGACCCTAACTGGGCCTCCCTTATGTGTATGTGCCTCTTCATTCTAATGTGGTTTTCTGACATTTTAGTTATTCAAAACGAATTCGCCCTTTGGTCTTATTTTGGTTTGCCTGACATTTGAGCCGTTCCAAAGCAACAACAAAATACATGGAGTAGAAGTGTTTGTGCTGTTGCGATCACCTTATATGAATTCGCCTTAACTTGATATAATAATAAGGTAAAGTCAACTCTTCAGCAACAACATACTGGCGTAAAGATTGTCAAAACCAACTGTCTGGTGAATGAAGTGAAGGGAAACCAGAGAAATTTTCAGTTGTGAGAAATTATGTAGTTGAAAAGTGATTATTATTGAATAATATCTCCATATTTACTCTTGCTTTTAATATAAGCGTTAGAAAAACCATAAAATTTCAAATGTAAATCGCGTTTTTTTACATTTTTCTGGTTTAGATTCTGCTGTTTGCATCTCCTTCTGACAATGTATACGCCAAAGTGTTCAAAAATATTCAATCAGCTGAGGAAATGACACAACCTTATTATTGAACTATGGTTTAATACATCAACATTTATAAAAAAGACCGAACCATTGTGTATCAAAACAAATGTGATATGTTATCTGTCAAAGGCACATCAACATGGAAGCATTGTTTACATCTAAGGCACTTCGACATGGCAGCGCATCCGGTACAAAGCGAATTCCGATTCTCTAACGAATGATAGAAAGAGATGCAGGATGAAACCAATATATAATATAGAAACACAGGTGACCAAGTCTCTTCGGAATTTTGACGTCTATGCCTTAGATATCACACTTGACGTGGTACACAATGGAAGTAACCTTACCAACCATACGTGGATAAAAAAGTAGATAAAACATAGGTTCGGTTGGAACCGAACATTAAATACCTAGTAGTGATATCTTACGACATCCCAATTTATGCAGGTCTATTTTACTACTTTTAAGTTCGTATTATAAAGCCAGCTGATTGTTTTCAATAAAAACACTTCTGTTATCAGTTCTGAGTGGTAAATTAATGTATTTGTATATAAATAGGTTCCCTACCAACCGCTGCTTACAACATTTGTTAAAAATTCCAATACATACTGTAGGGTTATATACTTGCGTTATATATTACTTTATTAATTTTTAAAATTGTTTTTGATTCACTGTTGTAAAATGTTAAATATCAAAATGAAAAATTCCTATTCAATTTCCACTCTTTAAAAATACAGACATAATTTTTATTAAAATAAATACATATTCAATAATTTATTAATGTTGATATATTGGCGATCCTGAGAACCTTCCATATTATAACTTCTGATAGTACCAGCCTTTGTTTCCTACAATCAACAAGCTTTATATCTGCAATATTATCTTCCGATCCTACGAACTTTATTAATAAACTTACGAGTTTTCTAAATCAACATATTTTCTTTGGAAATAAACTACTTGAAAGAACACATTCTATACATGGCGAGAATGTAATTAAATGAAATAGAATTAAAATATTCAAATTTAAAATATTAAAAACTTCATCATCAATCAAATGTACTAAAATAACTAGTTTGAATTTGATGTGAACTTATAACTGTATTTGCGAATTTATTGTGAAAATTCAAGATTGTGAAATTCATCTACACATATTTCGTGCGTGCACTTCAGTAAAAAAATCAGTGACCTCTACGGTCCAACATACTTATAATAAATCCAATAAATAATACGAGAACAAAGCATTCCTTGTTTTCATCTCAAATTAATAACGGATACAATATACAATTCAATTTTCAAAATATCATCTATATCCAAATATCACATCAATCAACTGCTATATTTTAACGGAAAGAAATTAACTATCGCACCATTAATCAACGAATATAAATACTGCTTCTTCTAACATATGCATTTACTGGATTTTTTTACTATATCTTCGAATACTTTACTTCATCTTTTATTCAAATAGACGTCCTTTATTTTTGATAATATCTTTCATCTACAATCAACAAAAAATTCGGTGAGCTGTATTGTGAACATATTTTAAAATAATTATAGTAAATGTAAGGTTTATATACTTTGTTAATATTATTACTAAATTAGACTTAATCAAAAGTGGGCGGTGCCACACCCATTTTCAATTCATTTCTTGAAAAATTTATTGTATGCCTTAAAGTTAGTATACACACAAAATTGTATCCTTATAAGTGTATTATGTCCTGAATAATCACTTCTTTTGTATTTTTGAAAATATTCTATGTGTAAAAAGTGCGCGTGGATAATTGCCAAGGAACCTGCATACCAAATTTCATTAAGATATCTCAAATTTTCTTCAAGTTATCCTGTTAACAGACGGACGGACGCACATGGCTAAATCAATTTATTCTGTTAACTAATTATTTCTTAATGTGTAATCTATCTTATAACTACTTTACTTACCTGATGAGGTTTTCTCTGTAGCTGAGCAGTTTTAGATCTCGACAATTAACAAACCAAAGCCTTTCAACGACTCTGCACGAAAGAACAATCCGTGCGTTATGCGGATGCGCCCCTCGTGCCGTTCGGGCGGGATATGGTGGGTACATCCGTTTGGGAATTATTATTGTGGTGTTTTTATTTCACAAAAAGTTTATTTATTAATTAAAGTATGTTTATTGATTAAATATGAAGAATTGAGTGATTTAAATTAATGAATGTTAAAAATGTAAAAGTAAAGTACAGTGTTAAATAATATTTCATTCTTTTCGTTCACAGAGGTCACGGCACAACTTTACGTCTCGGCGTCTATTTCACAACTCTCCTGGCTGTTGGATTTCAAACTTGGCATTTACTTAGGGTTGACTCTAATCAAAGTGATGAGACTTGCAAGGTTAAGGAATAATTTGACGTTCGTGATTTAATAAGGGCTTGTTTATGTAATTGGATGATTTAGTACTCTCGAACACTTGTGGTCTTGATACCCAATCCCACAATCGGCCGTCCCTGAACGATGGGCTCCACATTTTTATGTACTCCGCCACCGTTGTCGTTCGGTTTGGCCCCTCGTGTTCACCTATCTTTTCCACCTCGTACCGCCCATGGTTTAATACGCGGATAATCTTGTAAGGACCTAGATATTTCCCTTTTAGCTTTAGGTTGGGAACAAATTACGTACGCTTTATTGCTACCATATCGCCTTCTTTATATACTTTCTCTGCCTTCCTTTTCGCGTTATAATTTTTTCTATTCTCTTCCTGGACTTCTTTGATATTATCCCTAGCCATTTCTCTGATTTCCTCGCGTTCTTTATCTAGCTGTTTGATTGCATCATCCTCAATAATTTCAATCAGATGTGCTTTGTTACTAAGTCGCATATTTAATCCTGTTAAGAGATTAAAAGGAGCTGCTTTTGTACTTCTACTTGGGAAATTGTTCAAAAATTGCTGAACTGCTGCTACGTGTTGATACCACTTGTCAGGATTGTCTAAAGAAAGTTTTGTAAGCACTGGCACAACTATGCGATGTATTCGCTCAACCTGACCTTTACCCCTTGGTACACCTGTAGCTATCAGGATATGCTGCACACCCCGTTCGCTGCAATAGTTACTGAAAGCCTGTGAGGTGAAAGCTGCACCCCAGTCAGTCGGGTTTCCGAATATGGCCGCTTGCCTCTCTAACCTATCAATAACAGCTGCCGCGCTTGTATCATTCGTCGGATACAACCAAATAAATTTCAATAAGGCGTCCACTACTGGTAATATATAGTTATACTGTTTCGATATAGCTGTCAATGACCCTAAGTGATCTAAATGGTATGTACTTAAGGGTTTCTCGTCCTTTGGAATTGGATTAAGGAATCCCTCTTTTTTGCCTGCTTTAGCGTTTGCTATTATGCAAGCAACACAACCATTCATCAGTCTAGCAACCTGTTGACTGACCTCCGGTATGTAGTATGATTTTTTAACGCACTCCTGTTCTTGCGCGCTGCAAAATGACCCTGCTCGTGAACGTACTTGATGATACCATCTTCCATTTGATTCGGAACAACCAAAATATCTTTTGAAGGATCTTTACATAAAATGCCGCGGACTAAATAAAAGTCTTCGTATAACCCTTTCTCTAAAATCGTTCTAACCGCTTTCGGCCATTCGTCCTCTAACTGCGCTTTCATTAATCTATGTCGTATAGAGTCATCTATTTGTAAACAATACATCCGGCTCAGCGCATCAACGTGGCGCATCTGAGTCCCTGACCTATGCTGAATCTGGTAATCAAACTCCTGAAGTAAAAGTGCCCACCTGGCTACCCTAGGTGGTATATCAACTTTTCGC
Source organism: Merzomyia westermanni (assembly GCA_949987695.1). Taxonomy (NCBI): domain Eukaryota; kingdom Metazoa; phylum Arthropoda; class Insecta; order Diptera; family Tephritidae; genus Merzomyia; species Merzomyia westermanni. The sequence goes on from OX465289.1 coordinate 79,963,076, forward strand.
ATGGTACACGCGAATCCATTACAATCTGTAATTATAGTAAACTTAATACCTGTTTAGGCGAGATGCCTAAAGTCTTAAAAAATGTGCCACCCTAATGTAACTTTAGCCCCCTTCCAATCACTCACACCAACCCACCCACCTGTGTGGGCATGCATGCATATTCGTGTTTTGTCAGCACACATATACATGCATGGGGGTGTGTATGTGTGGGTTCACCTCCCCTTAAAACCGGAGGATAATTTTCAGGTTCAACGGTTGTCCTCGATTGCAAAACCGTCTACTTTTCCAGAGACAGTCGACACGACCACATCACGGCCACCCCAGGATTTTTTCGACCGCATCAATTATTCGTCAAGGTAAACTAATTGTTTATAATTATATTTTATATAAATATACGGCCACTTTTTTATAACGAGAATTCTCGTTTCTTGTTTATTTTCTATTTTCGAGCACAAATTCGACCGCCGTGCTTTTAAACCACCGCCGCTCCAAGTTAGCACCTCGCTCGAATTTACATGGTCCATCTCCCCGTCTAGAGGAACCAGCATACAGTCCACAACAAAAAAATTGGAGAATTCATATAAAACAACAATAATTGGGTCAATACCAGAAGCTGCCATAAGAAAACCTCAATAATTCACGCACTGCCGCAATATCATCTCAAACAACAACAAACAACTCTGCCACATACCACAACCAACAACAACAAACAACTCTGCCACATACCACAACCAACAACACAAGCTATATACAACAAATTCAATTCGGCCAATCACCACATCAAAGCACGTAAGTTGTATATTTCTTGCCACTTAGTTTTTTTTGTGTGTTGCATACAATTTTATAAAAGTGCCGCCCGCGAGTGTAATCAAACGTAAGTGCGTTTAGTGAATATTTAACAATAGTGATTTTTTTGTTCAGTTAAGTGCTTTATTTTTCTTTAAATTTTTAATTAAATTAAACGCTTAAGAATCCTTGTGACTATCCGGATTATCCCCCCACCAGTGGTAAGGTTTTTGGACACAGCGCAAGGCAAGAGGTAACATAACCTCATTTTCACAATTAGTTCACTTAGCCTTTCGATCTTTAGTTTGTTTTTGTTTTTTCCACTTGTTTTTTTGGTAATATATAGAACAGAATTTTAATCGAAGGCTAGTTTATTATTTTCTGATAAAATTCACTATTTTTATAGCACTTTTCTTTGTTTTCACATTTCTTCATTTAATATTCACTTTCGCTCGTTTGATACACCGCGCACTTTATCTGTGTTTGTTGTGTATTTCTTTATTGCGGCAACACATACACACATTTATATATACATATTCCCCTTATACGTGTGGGTGTTTAAATTTTGCTTCTGTAGCAAACAAAATATTCGTCAGACAAATCGGCCCAGTCTGCAATATATGAATAAAATTAATTATAAATAATTATAATTGAAGTAATATAGACATTAATTGAGTTGATTGAAATTTTATTGAGGTGGGTTTTTTTTTGATTTTCCTGGGTAAAATACTGCCTTTACCTTTTCTATTCAGCATTTATCTTGTACGGTTGAGAATTCATCGTACCTTCAGCTATATTTTTTCGGTTTTGTTTTGCTTCTACAGATCCTCTAAGTCCAAAATATGGAAAGTTTCATTAGGCTGGCTGATTCGATTTTTGAATTCGAATCAGACTACAATGAATTAGAGGATTCAGTCCACAGCAAGTACACTCTTGGGCTTCAACATGAGGACTTGAAGGCAATGTGGAGAAAAACCAGAACGGCTTATGACGACTTACTTAATTCAGATAAGTTAGAGGCCACTGGTATAGTTTCTGTCAAACAGAAATATAAGAGATCATATGCAGTATATTTACGCTGCATGTCAGACATGGCTACACGCCAAGCGACATACAACAAACCAGAAAATAAATCTGAAGAAAATCCCGAATTTGAGCACAGTATCCGCCTGCCTCCATGTGATACTGAAGTTTTCAAGGCCGATTATCTGTCATGGCCAACATTTCGTGACATGTTCACGGCCATATATATCTTAAATAAACGCCTAACACCAGTGGAGAAATTGTTCCATCTGAACAATAAGACACAAGGTGAGGCAAAAGATATTGTGAAAAAATGTCCGCTCACGAATGAGGGATTTGATACGGCCTGGAGAAATTTATGCGAGAGATACGAAAACAAACGTATCCTAGTAAACTCGCAACTCCAAATTTTATTTAACTTGAAAAAGGTAGAGAGTGAGTGTGGTAGCGCAATTAAAACCCTTCAGCGCGAAATAAATAATTGCCTTTCATCCCTGCGAAGTCATAAAATTGACACTTCGAACTGGGATGCAATTATAACATATTTGTGTTCGACGAAATTGCCGGAGAGTACGCTTGGTCTATGGGAGCAAAGCATAGACCACAAAGTGGAAATATCCAAGTGGGAGGATATGGACAAATTTTTGTCCAACCGCTTCCAGACACTCGGCACAGTGTCTGGGTTCATAGGGAGTTCTTCGAAAGTGCAAAAGCCGCAAAGTACGCGGATTGCCAACGAAACCCCTGCAAAAAGACTTGGTACATACCAAGCAAACGTGTCTAAACTACTGTGCACAAAGTGCAAATGGAATGCCCACAGATTGCGAAACTGTCCCCGTTTTCTCAAATTAACTCCGGTGGAGAGAATTAACTTTGTCAAATCCACCAAGGGCTGTTTGACATACTGTGTCGACCAGTTCTTATGACTGCAACAAGTGCCACTCTCGACATAATACGCTCCTACATGCGGAGTCTCTTCAGACGCAGGCAACCACCAGCCGTAATCAGTATCATGCTGATAATGCTGCCTCAACTTCAAAGCAGGCACAAGAGAGACGGGAAGCTGAAAAATCTGTTTCGGCCATAAACAGAAACGTTAAATCCTGCCATGTGCAGTCAAGCGCAGGTGTGCTGCTAGGGACAGCTCGAGTAAAAATTCACCATAATGGTACAGACTTCCCAGCAAGAGCACTGATTGATTCTGGTTCAGAGTGCTCGTTTATGACAGAACGACTCAAACGCAGAATCAATTTACCGGCAAAAAGGATGCATGCTCAAGTTTCGGGCAGCACTAATGCGGTGTCCGCTCAAGTCAAGGAGGCCTCCAATATTGAACTCCGTTCACCAGTGGACCATTGCTTCAGCTTAACAACATCAGTTCTAATTCTAGCCAAACTAACTGGGAATCTGCCATCCTGCCATATCGATGCTACGACTATGCAGGCTTTCCCAGACTTAGTCTTGGCAGATAAGCGATTCTACATCAACGAGGAAGTTGATATTATGCTTGGCGGAGACGTATATCCGCAAATTATATTGAGTGGGCTGAAAAAGAATGTACTTAGTACACTTCTCGCCCAAGAAACGGTGTTCGGTTGGATATTAACCGGGCGCATAGAAGCACCGAATCCAACCAGAAATATAGTGTCCTTCTACAGCGAAGTTGCTTTGGACAAAAAGCTTACAGAATTCTGGGAGTTGGAAAATCTTCCAAGAAATAAAAGCCCAAACGCAGATGACAAGTACTGCGAAGATTTATATAGAGAAACTACGAGTCGTAGAGAGGATGGAAGATATGTCGTCTCTCTTCCATTCAGACAGGACTTCCCAGATAGGATAAACATAGGAGGGTCTCTTAGGCGGGCGTGTTCACAATTTTTTAGAAATGAGACGCGGTTAGCAAAGAACCCGGAATTAGGGAAAGAATATATGAGGGTCCTGTCTGAATACGAGACATTAGGGCATATGCGAAAAGTGAATGCCATTGTACCAGCCGATTCGGAGGACAACTACTTTTGCCCCATCACGCCGTAGTAAAGGCGGAGAGTACCACCACAAAGGTACGCGTCGTTTTTAATGCGTCAAGCCCAACGGCAAATGGTACAAGTTTAAATGACATTCTCCTGCCAGTCCCAGTACTACAATCAGATCTTCCAGTACATATACTGCGATGGAGATTGTATCGGTACGTTTTCAATAGTGACATCAAAAAGATGTATAGGCAAATTTGGATGAGCGATGATCACGTCAAATTCCAACGGATTATTTACCGAACATCGCCTCAAGAACCCATAAGCCTTTACGAGCTGAAAACGGTCACTTTCGGGGTTAATTGTGCGCCTTATCTGGCAATTAGAACCCTTTTACAACTAGCAGATGAAGTAGAGAGTTCTCACCCTACAGCATCTAGCATATTAAGGGAAGGCATGTACGTAGATGACGTACTAGCGGGGGGACACACACTCGCATCGGGCAATAACGCGAGGAATGAGATTCGACAAGTCTTACTCTCCGCGGGCTTCCCACTACGAAAATGGACTTCGAATGCTGAGGAAATTCTCAACGACATCCCAATATCGGATCGGCTGACCGAGGACTTTCTGGAATTCGAAGATACCAGCACCGTTAAGGCATTGGGCATAAGATGGAATGCCCATTCAGACCTGTTTTACTTTAAAGCAGGGTCACTAGAAGAAAGTGAAAAGTTGACAAAACGAGCGATTCTATCCGCCATCGCCAGACTCTTCGACCCTTTAGGATGGCTTGCACCAATGGTCATTGTGGCCAAAATTTTGATGCAGAACATCTGGTTAGAGGGCACCGATTGGGATGAACCAGTTTCGTCCAATACATTGGAACGATGGCAAAACTTCAGACATCAATACCACGAAATCGACAACATAAAGATACCACGATGGGTAAACTTTTCACCAGAAGACGATGTCGAGATACACGAATTCTGCGATGCTTCGGAAAAGGCATACGCTGCAGCTGTCTACATGCGAGTCAAAAGGAATGATGATATCTTCGTAAATCTACTCTTGGCCAAAACCAGAGTAGCACCAGTGAAGACCATCTCACTTCCGCGTTTGGAACTTTGCGGAGCAGTACTGTTAGCGGAGATGATGGAATCAATATTCCGAAACATCAAACTGGGACCAGTGAAACAATATCTATGGACGGATTCCACCATCGTTTTGGCATGGATAAGGAAACCACCCTGTTCCTGGTCAACTTTCGTTGCACACAGGATTACAAAAATCATCGACCTATTCGGCGGCAAGGACTGGCTTCATGTCAACTCGGAAACGAATCCAGCAGACTTAGGAAGCAGAGGACTACCGGCATCGGATTTGGTCAACAATTCTTTGTGGTGGCAGGGACCTTCTTGGCTACAAGAAGACAATTCCCAATGGCCAGTACAAGAAAAGGAGTATAATACATCCGTGGAGGAAAAGAGAGCGCAGGCCTACGCAATATCAACACAAAAAGAGATCGAGATTCTTGACCGGTTTTCGAATTTACCGAGGGCTTTGAGGGTACTATCATATATTATGAGATTCTTTCGAAGAACTCATCCCAAGACAAAAGCTTCCTTTCAAGAAAAATCGTGCCTAATCTCATCCGATGAGATCAAGACCACGACGCAACTCTTGATTAAACTCTATCAGAAGCAACATTATAATGCGGAATATGTAAACTTGAAGAAGGGACAGGTAATCGATGGGAAAAGCGAGATATTGTCACTCAACCCATTCATCGACAAAGACGATATTATTAGGGCGGGTGGTCGTCTTGGAGCGTCTCAACACCTCGCTTATAACGAGCGCCACCCAATCATACTGCCGTACAATTGTAGGTTGACGCGTCTGACTGTACAAATGATACATCAAATCTCCCTCCATGGGGAAAACCAACTGATGCTCCGTCTCGTCCGCACCCAATATTGGATTCCGAATGTTAAGAACATGATTAGGGCCACCATCCATAACTGTAAGGTTTGCACCATTTATAAAAAAAGAGCGCAAACCCAACTTATGGGTACCCTTCCTTGCGAACGCACTACGTTCACCCGCGCGTTTACCAATACCGGGGTGGACTTTGCCGGGCCTTTCGACATTAAAAGTTACAGCTGTAGAGGATGTCGATTATCAAAGGACTACGTTTGCCTCTTTGTTTGTTTCACGACTAAAGCGATCCATCTGGAAGCGACCAGTGATCTTAGCACCCCATCCTTTCTAGCAGCGTTTTCCCGTTTTATCGCTCGACGAGGATGTCCGAGAAACATTTACTCCGACAATGGTACTAACTTTGTCGGCGCTTCACGATCTTTGAGATCTGAATTTAAAGCATTTATCTCGGAAGCCCGAGACGCGACTATTTCCAAATATAGCCATCAAGCCATGACATGGCATTTCATTCCGGCCGGGGCTCCACATATGGGGGGACTCTGGGAGGCGGGAGTGAAGAGCTTCAAAAGCCACTTCAAGAAGTTAGCCTCGCCTCATAAATTCACGCATGAGGCATGCCTCAACTCGCGGCCACTTAGTCCAGCCTGACATGAGCCCGCGGACCTGGAACCCTATACCCCTGGGCCCTTCCTGACTGGAAGTCATCTCCTGGCTCCGCCAGAACCCGAGGTGAATGAGAGCCCTGCCTCCATTATTAATAGGTGGCAGAAGCTCAAGGCTCTTCATCAAACCTTCTGCAGGCGATGGAAAGTGGAATACTTATCCGAACTTCAAAAACGAGTGAAGTGAAAGCATCCGAAACAAAATATTAAGGTGGGGGATCTCGTTGTCATCAAAGAAGACAACTTGTCTCCCAATGAATGGAGGCTCGGCCGAGTTACCCAAGTACACCCCGGCGAAGATAACCGAGTGCGTGTAGTGGACCTCATGACCGAGAAGGGTCAGATCAGAAGACCGTTGGTCAAGCTGATTCTGCTCCCTATGGAGCGAATGGCTGGCGAGAGGCCCGGGGCCTCATCTTAACATCACCTCCTACCGTTTTAACCGCCCCTATCCCAAAATTTTCCACCCTTCGCTCGCTACCCTTAACGAGGACACCAGAAAGCCTACCGCAGAAGGGCGATCCATTCTGCCATAGAAAACGTAATTGCTCTCGATATCGAGGCCAAAGAAAACCTAACGCAGAAAGGCGGACCAATCTGCCACTGAAAATCTATCCATCTGCCACGACAAGTTGGTAGCAGATGGTCCCACCCTCGTATACATATACATATATGTTAATTTTTTCAAATGTACATATGAAAAAAATATATTTTTGTTAACACCCAACAAGCAAAGTAAACTCAAAATGAATCTTTAAAAGGCTTTCAAAATTAAGTATGAATCTTACAAAATACGGATTTTTTCGTTTATAAAGCGTTTGAAATTAAACGTTGTGTACTTGAAACGACACGTTGACAAAAGCTTATTAATTTAAACCGATAAAAAAGATATTAAAGAAAGCTTTCTAATAGTTTTCTCAAACTTTATTCAAACCAGATTTTGTATATTATTTAGCTATTGCAATAAAATAAATAACTAAGTTCTAGTCATACATTGAATTTTTGGAAGTGGTTAAGATGCAGACACGATCAATGTTTTTTCGCAGTCATTCTCATATAAAGTCTTGTTTAGAAAGAATAAAAATAATTTAAGTTGAAAAAAAAAATTTACAATTTGAATTGAATTGAATTATTATTAATTAAAATATTTGGAACAGTTTGTTCTTGAAGTTTATAGAGCGTTTACTTAAAGTTTTCAAAGAGATTAAACTAAAAAGCCTACATATCGCTTATTGTAGCAAAATTTATTTGAAAAATATTTACAGAAATGATTGTTGGGATGTTTGTTGGGTGCAAATATTTCTATGTAATAATATAACTGACTTACCCTCTTCCTCCGGTGCGCATCGCCTATAGCGCTAATCCCATATGGCCCAGTGGCGCGCCAAGCCACCCTCTGTACAGCACGTTGCTCATGTACCTGCAAGTAGGACAAGCATTAGTATACATATTTCAAGGGGATAGATATCAATAATCGCAACAACAATGTTAATATTCGTCTTCAGCCGAGAAAATCGTTCGGTAAGCCAGGATATGGCGAACGTGAAGTGAATTTTGGTAATTGTTACCCTGAAGAGACAAATACTAAAACCCGTCCGAAATTATCGGGAAAGGTATCAAAAGACGCGTTTTTACCCCGGTAACCATAATCCGGAAGCGGACTTTCGAATTTTTTTTCCCAGTTAAGAGATATTCGAAATCAAAGTTGGAAATTTATTGTCATTTCATATGGCTGTTGTAATCACAGACTAGGGTGTACCGAAAGGTCGTCCTGAAAAGGACGGTTTCAAATTTGATTGTCGAAGAATAATAAATCGACTCTACATAATTTATGCAAAAGGTGTTGGACCGACTAAAGGTTATTTTTTTGAAGCGCGACTGTTTACAAATACTGTAACAAATTGCGAGCCAAAATAACCACTAGAACCGTATTTACATGGATCTGGGTGACGATTTTGTAGTTCGCCAGCCGTGATACATTCCTGCGCAGTAAGAAAATGCATATCAATGCCGCGCAAATGTTTCACTTTAGCCTTAGCCGCATCTTCAGTAATGTTGGTAAACAAACTTTTTGGCTATTTTCTACAATGGTTAAATTAATAGGGACCAAAGATGCAAACCAATTTATTGGCTAGATTTGCTTCAGGTCGGAAAAGGATAAATGAATGGAAGGACAAATGCTTAATTTTATTCGCCTTCAGATAATTATCATCGTATGGGACAGGTGGTGAACAATGAATACAGCGGCCATTGGCATTGTGACGACAGAGTTTCGGATCACGCGCACGTTCGATTAAACCATCTATTTTGTATAGCAATTGATCAACTTCATCTTCCGCAACAGCGGCTGAAAAGATTTGCTGCTAGTTATGGGGGGCTAAGTGGTGGTGGAAGTTTCGATATCATCAATAGCGGTAGTACTTGTGCGACAAATAGGACACACTTTTGTTAATTCTCAGCTATTCGATGTATTTTTTAATGTACAAACGCTGTTAGTTTAATATGATATCACAAAGGCCACTTTCAATAATAAATTGAGTAGAATGTGCATTGGGCTGATGATTACAATTCAATTCAAACAGTTTCTACTACTTGTTTGATCATCCATATTTAACAAAAAATCCAGATAAAAAACAAAAAAAGAAACCGAGTATAGAAAACATAAACCCGATTGCTTTCTAGCACAGTTTTCCCTGCACTCAAGTTTTTCAGATTCATTGCCCATCCACTTGGAAACCGGATAGGCCTTCAATGAAAATGGAAACCTTCCTTTTGTGCAAAATTTGTAGTATTTTAGAGCTTACCGTACTGCACAACATGTAACAGGGATGTGTAAACATAAAAACGCGAATTTCTCGCAGGCCTGTGCATCTGACGGCACTGACGATGGTTTAGCTTTCCCATGTATAATGTGTTTTTTATGGCTTTTACGCGACATCTGCTGCTTAGTCCTTTATTTAATGATGTATCTAGTGCCAGGAGTTATATTCCACTGTTCTTCCCACCTAAAAAGAAAGAAAAACCATTAATATTTGCATACAGTTAATAGCTGCATATATGCATATACATACAAAATGTGTCTCAAATAATGCGCCGGCCGCCACAGCTTGTGAGACACATTTTTTTTGTTCCTAAGTAATTTTCCAATTTGTAGGGAAAAATTTTCCAATTTGTAGGGAAAAATTCAAATCGGCACACCACAAATTGGAAGAGAAGCTTGGCGCAAAAATCTCTTAGGAGGTTTATGATGATATACCTGTTGTATATCGCGCCATAGAGATAGAGAAGTAATTTGCGCTGCTACCGAACCGATACAGAATATCGGGCAGCGCTAATATATATACTTACCAGCTATGTCGCACTTATGCCCATGCGCCGGCCAGGCGATCTTCCACAGCCGCATCTCCATTTGTCCATGTGCACCTAAAAATAAAAATTAGGTTTAATACATTTTACAATTAAAATTTACAATTTTTACTTACCTCTGCTACTGCTGCTGCCCACGCGTGCCGGAAACAAGAAAATCATGAATTGTTCCAATTCAATGAATTTTCTTTGTTTCTTTTTCACGATTTTGCAAGGCGTGAGTACGCACATACTATATGTATGTGTGCAAAAAATTCAACCATCACGCCATGCGAGCTCTGTTACTCGCAAAAAATTTGCTAGCATATGTATATATACAAGGTGGCGCAAAAGTAAGCTTCCGATGTTCAGCATATCGGTTGTGGCACGTGCAGTGTGTGCTGTTGCACCGTCTTGTTGGAACCACATGTTTTCCAATCCCAATTCATCAAGTTGCGGCAAAAAGAACTCGTTGATCATTGCTCTGTAGCGCTCACCATTCACAGTAACCGTTTGGCCCCGACCGATTATTGGTCAAATAAATAGTCAGCAATATTCCGCGTTCTGGACCAGTGTAGCGTAACATTGTTTATTAACGTGTATTTCACATGTGTTTACTACACAAATGTCAAAACAGAACTGACTTTAGGGGCCAATCGTAAAATTTATAGCATTTTCTGATAGGAGGATTACTTTTGCGCAGTAACCGTTTTTCACCTACCGATTATTGGTCAAATAAATAGTCAGCAATATTCCGCGTTCTGCAGCAGTGTAGCGTAACATTGTTTATTAACGTGTATTTCGCATGTGTTTACTACACAAATGTCAAAACAGAACTGACTTTAGGGGCCAATCGCAAAATTTATAGCATTTTCTGATAGGAGGATTACTTTTGCGCCACCTTGTATATATATGCACAATTCTACCACCACGCTAGTGATGCTATATTTTGGTCAACGGGTACCGAAATCCCGATCTGAAAAAATCGGTACCGCTCACTGCGGGGTAAATAGGGTGACGAAATCTACGTTCGTACCCGATCGGCGAAGATGCGGATTGCAGTAAAATGCAAACCTAAAGCGGCTGGATAAGTTTTCAAAAAATTGGAAAAAAAAATAAAAAAAATTTTTTTGTGGTTCACGCTGAGAAAAATTTTTTTTTGTTTTTGTTGTTCTTTTTTCTCGGGTTTTGTTTGTTTTCGGGGGGGCAGGACTGTTTTGCCCACAAAACAACAAAAAATAAACCCTAACAGTCACCACATTCGCACTCTCTACCCAGTTCGGTACCGAAACCAAGTACCGAAAAAAGCGAAAATGTCGCTGTGTGCACGGCACTAACGCCACTTATGACGGCGACCATGCAAGTAAGAATAAATCTCTGCATGAGGGCCAGTGGCGAATCGAAATACAAGGCGATCAACGCAATCAACTTGCCGCTACCGTGCCGTGTGGGAAAAAATAACCAATTCCCATGTACGAATAATATGCATTGTAATTATAAAATTTTTCCGTAAAATCGATAATAATGCCACGTTATATTGCATTTATAACCACGGAGAGAGATCGCTCGCCACCCACGCATACGGGCGTCCATACAAATATTCAAGGGGATTTTTTTTGTTTCTTTTCTCTGCGTCGGAGACCGCTTGGACGTCAGAGTACAACGAAATCGCCGAGCCGAGATCGGAACCACGGCCGTTCCGACCGGCGCAGGGAGTATCAGACCCACTGCCGTTCCGACCCCTGCTATCCCACGAGCGGCGCAACTGCGAACGCTACATCGCGCGCCCACTGAAATAGCAGCAAACGTCGACTGGCCACTCTGCCGCGCCAGCGACAATCGCCGCACACCTACGGACGAGCGTAGACTTGCCTCCCAGCCGCGCCAGCTACGCATCAACGCGCACTTCGACGGTAGACTGGCACTTCAGCCGCGCCAGCTACCACAGACTTCCAGCTTTTCTCGTTACCAAAAAAATAAATAATATATATAATTTCCTGGCAAGAAATATACAGCGTTCTTATTTTTTTAAAGTCTCTTCCTCCTATCTCTTAGCTCTAGGTGCGATATGATGGAGCCGCCAAACTTCAAACGGCAGTTCGGAGGCATACGACTGGGACAGCGCCAGCCGGCACTCACCATCCTAGTTTAAGTCCTTAGCTTAAGAGGATGCGTGGTGGGAAATCCTGTGGCGGGGTAAGATGTTGCGGATCGCAAGGGGGCCGGCATGTTTAGGCGAGATGCCTAAAGTCTTAAAAAATGTGCCACCCTAATGTAACTTTAGCGCCCTTCCAATCACTCACACCAACCCACCCACCTGTGTGGGCATGCATGCATATTCGTGTTTTGTCAGCACACATATACATGCATGGGGGTGTGTATGTGTGGGTTCACCTCCCCTTAAAACCGGAGGATAATTTTCAGGTTCAACGGTTGTCCTCGATTGCAAAACCGTCTTCTTTTCCAGAGACAGTCGACACGACCACATCACGGCCACCCCAGGATTTTTTCGACCGCATCAATTATTCGTCAAGGTAAACTAATTGTTTATAATTATATTTTATAATATATATATTTTTTTATAACGAGAATTCTCGTTTCTTGTTTATTTTCTATTTTCGAGCACAAATTCGACCACCGTGCTTTTGAGCCACCGCCGCTCCAAGTTAGCACCTCGCTCGAATTTACAATACCCTTCAAATATATTCGCCACTTCTTTAAGGCTGCTATAATTGCGAGAACTTCCAATTCATATGAAGTATAGTTTTCTTCTGCCTTCGTTGTTTTCTACTCAAAAATTGTACTGGGTGGAATTTGTGGTCTTCACCCCCTTTTTGCATAAATATCGCCCCATATCCGAACTTGGATGCATCGGTATGGATTTCCGTATCCGCGTTAACATTATACAAACGTAGTACTGGTGACGTAGTGAGAGCTGTTTTCAATTCATTAAAGGCTTTTAACTGTTCTTTACCACTTTCGAAATCGCGTTCCTTCTTTAACCAGTCAGATAAAGGCTTTGCAATTAAGGCATAACTATTTATAAACCGCCTAAAGTACGACGTTAAGCGTAAAAATCGTTCGAGTCCTTTTTTATAGCGCGGTAATGGATAGTCCCTAATAGCTTCAATCTTTTCTGTTGATGGCCTTATCTTTCCGTTTTCTATCTCATATCCCAGAAAATTAATTTTTCGTTCTAAGAACTGACATTTTTTCCATTTAAAACGTAGTCCGTACCTTGAACCTATCTCTAAAACACGTTTTAATTTAGTTATATTTTCTTCCTCACTTACTGCCGGTATAATTATATCATCCATGTAAATCGCGATTGTTTCATCTTTCATAAGCTCCTTAAACACAAAACTTATAAATCGACAGAATACAGCTGGGGAATTACATATGCCGAATGGAACGTATTTGAACTCATACTGTCCATCTGGCGTTACGAATGAGGTATATTTTCTTGATTCTGCGTGTATTGGCACGTGGAAGAATCCATCCGCTAAGTCAAAAGTAGTGAAAACATATGCCCCTTGCAACTTATCAAGAACTTCATCGATCCTTGCCATTGGGAAATTATCCCGAATAATTTTCTTGTTCAATAATCGATAGTCGCAACACAACCGCTTAGACCCATCTGTTTTGTTGGCAATTACAATAGGAGATGCATAGTTAGAAAACCTGGGTTGAAAAATTCCTGCTTCTAACCACTCCTGAACTTGCGCATCCACAAATTCCTTATCTTCCTTAGACAGTCTTCGTGGTCGCTGAAAAACAGGTACTTCATCTTGCAACATTATCTTCATTTCCATTGGGCACTCTTCAATCTTCTTTGCCTCATAATTTTCTATAAGTTCACAGACTGCGCTGTTACTACTAAGTTCGTCTACCTTCATACATAAGCTTCTGAACTGTTCTAGCAAATCTAATTTTTCTTCGCGTTCAGCTGTATCACCAACAGCTTTATTTGCCTCCCTCTTTGTAAACGTTACCCCCTCTGGCGTCACGCTAATATTGCCTTGCTCTAAAACTGATGTACCAATAAGCACTGGAAACTCAATTGCATCCTCGCTAGTGATGTGAAATGTTTGTGAAAACTTAAAACCAGCAACTACAATGTCCGTTACAAAACTACCATAAGTTGAAAATTCTTTTTTACATGCACCATACAAAGTATGTTTTTTCTTATTCACCTCGCCGTCAAAATTTAATTTATCGAAAATATCGCGCCTAATCAAACAAACAGCATCCAGTATCAATCAGCGCGTTCATTTTTAACCCTCCCACGGCTACTGTTTTAAACGCTAAATTAAAAACTCTGTTTTTTCCATCTACTATACGTATTAGCTTTGTCACTTTCTTTTTTAATTTTTGGATTTTCCTTACTAGTGCACTCAAAAGATTTTAGCCCCACACCTTGACACTTGAAGCATTTTACCTGCTTCACATTGCAATCACGAATGAGATGACTTGAACTTCCACATCTAAAACATCGCTTCACTGTTTTTTGACTACTTGAGGTTGTACCTACATTTTTCTGGGTGACACTTTTTGGAACCTGAGTACTTACCTTACCATAAACCTTTTCGTATATTTTGATTTGCTACTTGAGCTCACTTATATATTTAGCTTGGTACAGCCCCATTTTGTTTGCCCTCGAATCAGGTATGCCATCAATAAAATAAATACTCGGCGCGTCTATATTAATGGTTTTCCCTATTTCCATTAGTGCATATAAATATTCGCGAAATGTTTGATTATTTCCTACGGCTTCTCAATTGATTGAGCTCATCGGATGCAGATAGTACCGACCCAAATTCAAGAATGAGCGCTTCCTTAAATAATTCTTAGCTTAAAATTCCTCGTTGGCTTCTTATAAATAATTTGGCCGCACCCCTTAGCAGCTGTTTGCTGTAAATACATTTTTGGATACCATTCCACCCTACTGCAGCAGCATTTCGTCAAATTCATTTACCCACTGCCTTACATCCATGGAATCATTTCCACTAAACTGCGTTAAACTTTCTTCTACATATGTCTTTGATTGTGAACACTGATCTGCCAACCGACTCGACAGCGATGGCAGAACTTCTAATCATATCAGCTGGCGCATCTTCATAGGATGAACCGGCTGTGGAATTGGCATCATCATCTACGTCAACTATATTATGCCCAAAATGCTCTAATAACACTGGTTTACAGCCAAAATGCACCAGAGACGCCATAGTGAAATTCCTATGTAAAATCACCTCCTAATTCCGAAAATCAAGGTTATTTTTACTTGAATGGTACCGTTTTTGAGATATTTACGATTTACCGTTATTTCAAAAAACAAAAAAGATGGCTCCACTTAATCGTGTATATCTCAAGAACAAACTGAGCTCTTCCAAGACGGTTTGAAAAATTTGAAAGCTTATAAAATTTACTATAATCAGTACATACAACACTTTTTGCTAGGTCCTGCAGATTCAAACATATTGAACAATCATTACGGATTTTTTTAATTTTTTTTGTAAAAATATAAAAAAATTTGTACTTTGCGAGGAAGCATCTCGAAAACTTTTGTTTTTTTGCAGATATTTTTTCCCCCCTCTAAGCTCTGTTTTATTACAAAAAAAATAAGCTATCAGTGAACAAAATCGATGAACTAATACAAAAGTTATAAGCATTCAAGTAAATATATCCATTTAATGCTTAAGTACCCTACTGGTACATATGTGTTAGTATTCGTATATCAGTTAGTTAGCAGGTAGATTTTCGAAAAGTTATTAGATACAAAAAGCTGTTAGTGTCGTTTTCTCAAACCTAGGTACATTTTAAACAAGAGCATATTTTTGAGGCAGGTAGTGTTTTCTTTGTAGAACTAAGGAACCTTTTTGTTTAGGTAGGCTTGAATTTTTACTGGATCTAAGTATAAATAAGAGTACATGCGCCTTGTTCCTTCATAATATCTGCAAGGCTCGCCGGATACTGTTCAGTTTATAACCCGTCATTTACTTAAAATAAAAAATGAATAAAAGGGCGCGAGAGTTTGAGTGTACAAATGATCCAGATATGTTCTGTTTCATCTGCGGTCAATTTTTTGTTAAAAGTATGAGACGTGTGTTTTCAAATCCTTTGAAAGTTACATACTATAAGTGTTTTGGAATTGAGCCTAAAAACAATGAAAAACCATGGACACCGAACACTGTGTGCACCACATGCCGAGTCGAATTGATTTCTTCGGAAACCGGAACAAAAAGGTACGTTGTAAAAATTAGGAATTTGTTCCCTTTTAATGCATAGCTGACTAATTCCTGAAACTATCTATTTAGGCGACGTGTGAAATTTATTACACCAATGAAGTGGAGGGAACCAACTTGCCATTCAACGGACTGCTATATTTGTACTACAAAAGTACTTGGGGTTGGAAAGTCCAGAAAAGTAACCTATGCGAGCGTATCTACAGTGTCATTACCAGAACTAATTTCAACAGAAGCGACATTGCCAGAATCAAATTTAACTTTAGTTCCGGCTCCAGTTTCATTGTCAACAGTAGTATCTGATTACGCGGCATCATGTTGTACTGAATTTCAAACGGAAAACGAAAGAAATTCTTTGTCACAAGCACAACTCAATGATTGGATAAGGGATTTGGAATTGTCAAAGGAAAAGGCCGAACTACACGCCTCTCGAATGCAACAATTTAAATTTGTTTCATCCGATGTTAAGGTAACATATTATAGAACTCGTCACGAAGAATTTTCCAAGTACTATACGAAGGAGGACAGTGTTTGTTACTGCAAAGACATTGCTGGTCTATTCAAACAATTTGGTGAACCATATGATTCAAAAGAGTGGCGATTGTTCATAGACGGCAATAAATTAAGTTTAAAGGCCGTATTATTGCATATTGGCAACCAAAAGCCATCTATCCCGATCGCGCATGCAGTAAATACGAAGGAAACATATGAGATAATGCAAAAATTGCTCAAGGTAATCAAATACGAAGAACATGATTGGAAAATATGTGCCGATCTTAAAGTCGTTGGAATGCTATGTGGTCTACAAAGTGGATACACAAAATACTGTTGCTTTCTATGCAAATGGGATAGCCGAGCTCGTCAAGACCACTACATCATAAAGGATTGGCCAGAACGAATCGAGTTTCAAGTTGGGGTAGATAACATAAAATACTCTCCACTTATAAAGAAGGAAAAAATAATTCTACCTCCGCTCCACATCAAGCTCGGCCTTATCAAAAACTTTGTGAAGGCTTTGGACAAAGAAGGCGAAGCTTTTCATCATTTGAAGACAATCTTCCCAGAGATTTCAGAAGCAAAAATAAAGGAAGGGATTTTTGTGGGACCGCAAATAAGGAAAATGATGACCAATAACCATTTCAAAGAACTATTGTCACCAGTGGAGGCAGCAGCGTGGGATTCTTTTGAAAAGGTCGTTACTTCTTTTTTAGGCAAACACAAAAGTCCTAACTACGAGATGATAGTGAACGACTTAATCAAAAACTATGCGGAAATGGGTAAATAAAAAAACATATTATAATAAATTATATATTACATAAATTTACATGAGAATATATAGCCATAAATCTGAATTCATCGTCCAGTTCCGAACAAACAAGAACGGGAAAAATATAAACAAAAAATTTGTTCTGAATTGAAAGATAAATCCAGCCTAAGAAAATTATATACTAATGTGTCACTTATGTATTTATCTAATTTACTTTTTTATTTTCTTTCAGGAGTAAATATGTCTTTAAAAATTCATTTCTTACACTCCCACTTAAATTTTTTCCCGCAAAATCTTGGCGACGAAAGTGACGAGCATGGCGAAAGGTTTCACCAGCAAATGAAAGTGATTGAAAGTCGGTATCAAGGATTCTGGGATGTCGCTATGATGGGCGACTACTGTTGGTTTCTCATAAGAGAAACCGATCCTAATCTAAATAAGCGTCAAAACAAGACACATAACTTTTTCAATTATAAAATAAGATCATAGAGTTAAGACAGAACCATATGTACATATGCTATTATTTGTAGGGTACTTAAGTATTAAATGGATATATTTACTTGAATGCTTATAACTTTTGTATTAGTTCATCGATTTTGTTCACTGATAGCTTATTTTTTTTGTAATAAAACAGAGCTTAGAAGGGGGAAAAAATATCTGCAAAAAAACAAAAAGTTTTCGAGATGCTTCCTCGCAAAGTACAAATTTTTTTATATTTTTACAAAAAAAATTTAAAAAATCCGTAATGATTGTTCAATATGTTTGAATCTGCAGGACCTAGCAAAAAGTGTTGTATGTACTGATTATAGTAAATTTTATAAGCTTTCAAATTTTTCAAACCGTTTTGGAAGAGCTCAGTTTGTTCTTGAGATATACACGATTAAGTGGAGCCATCTTTTTTGTTTTTTGAAATAACGGTAAATCGTAAATATCTCAAAAACGGTACCATTCAAGTAAAAATGACCTTGATTTTCGGAATTAGGAGGTGATTTTACATAGGAATTTCACTATGGCGTCTCTGGTGCAGAAAAAAAGTTGGAATTTGTGATCCAGTGTAATCGATTTTGTAATTCTGCTTTGCGTCCAGCGGTGGACAAATTTAGCTCACGAAGAGAATTTTGCAATTATTTTACATTCAAATTTAATATAGACTGCTCACCCATGTTGCACAGTCACCTCTTTACATTCAAGCAAAACTATAACAATTTCAATTGTATACCCTCACACAACAAATTTCTTCTTTTCTATTTTTTCAAATTTATGTATAGTAAACGTATGCGAATGTTTTCAAATACATACTTAGATGTTTAGTTGTATGTTCATTTATACATATAAAAATGCGTTTTCTAAACAAACTACTTTTAACTAAAATATACTTAAAACGACTTATCTGCTTCTTGATTCCTTTTGTTTTGCTTGCAAATTTTCGCTGTTCTTACTCTTGTTACTCTTCTATTCTCAGCACTACGTTTCAGCTTCCTATCGTTCTCAAATTTCTCTCACTTGCTCTCTTAGGATTTACTTTTCAACCACCAAAGAACTTGACCGTTTCATTTGAGTTGATACGCAAATGCTTTACTCTGTTTGCGCTGACGTCGACGCAGATTTTGCTTTTGTTGCGCAGCACGCGTAACTTTCACACTTCTTGCTTTGCTTCTTCTTTACTAATCAGGTTCTTTACTTTGAACTCTGATTCTTCAGCGAATTTTGCAATTCTTGCTTCTTCGCTAATTATATTCGTTGCATTGAACTCTAATTCTTCTCCACTTGTGAAATTCGTGCAACTCACGATTGTTGCATTCAACTGAGACGTCAATGATGCTCTGCTGGCGTTGCCGTTGACGCAGGCTTTTGCTTTTTAATGCGTAGAACTTCCGCGACACAGGTGCTTACCGCGTTGGATACACACATATACTTTTTGCAACTTTTAGCGACACTTTTGGCTTCAATGTCTTATGCGGTTTAAACAGTCTGACTTTTTGTCAATAATTTTGCAACAATTTCTTACAAGCGAGCGTGTAACGACACTTCTCGGATTTTTTGCCACACTGACCTCTTTTACACGTTTAGCCGCACTTTTTAATGTCACTCAATCCCGGTTGAGCCCCCAATTTTGTGGTGTTTTTATTTCACAAAAAGTTTATTTATTAATTAAAGTATGTTTATTGATTAAATATGAGTAATTAAGTGATTTAAATTAATGAATGTTAAAAATGTAAAAGTAAAGTACAGTGTTAAATAATATTTCATTCTTTTCGTACACAGAGGTCACGGCACAACTTTACGTCTCGGCCTCTATTTCACAACTCTCCTGGCTGTTGCATTTCAAACTTGGCATTTACTTAGGGTTGACTCTCACCAAAGTAATGAGACTTGCAAGGTTGTATTTAAATAGGAATAACTTGACGTTCGTGATTTAATAAGGGCTTGTTTATGTAATTGGATGATTTAGTACTCTCGACCACTTCCGGTCCCACATTATAATTATTATTATTATTATTATTATTATTATTATTATTATTATTATTATTATTATTATTATTATTATGATTAAATGTTTGTTGTAAAATAGTTCAAAAAAATTTGTTTGTAAAATGTAAAACGCGATATTTCTTTAATCATGCAAGCTATATCAATAAGATCTTGCATACATAATAAGCTTTTTAAGCAGAACTCGACCGCAGAAAAATTTTATGGATTTTGGGAAAGTAGGCGTGGCGCTGCCCACTTTTCAGCATACAAATTCTGCTACTTTCAAAGAAGATTGCTTGTAGTTTGAACTCGATATTTCAATCAAAATTGGTCAGATGCTTCTCAATAGTATGTAGTATACTCCTACCAAAAAGTAAGCAAATCGGATAACACGCAAGTAACAAATCCGGGTAAGTTTTTAATACCTCAATGCAATAGGGAAGTTATATACCTTTTTTGATTTTCATACCATTAATGAACATGAAATGTTTGTAAGTATGAAAAGAAGAGGAGATGAGCCCATCAATAAGTAAACTGAAATAATAAGGACGAAGGGCTGAGTCGACTTAGCCATTTCCGTCCGTCTGTATATTTGAAGGCAAATTTTTCAAACATAAAATTTGGTTAGCAGTTGTTGAACCGGAAGCTATTTATATACAAATAAATTAATGGTGGCTGCCGTGGTGTGGCAGTAGTGTTGCCGACCTACCACACCGAAAGTCCATGGTTCGATTCCTGGGACTGATAACATCAAAAGTAGTTTGAAAAAATTTTTCAAAACGGGGTCGCCCCTCGGCAGTGGTTTCGCAAACTCTCCGAGTGTCTTCCTGCCATGGAAGGCTTCTCAGTAAAAATGCTTCTCCTTTGTAGATGCCGTTCGAAGTCGGCAAAAATCTGTATGTCCCACCAATTTGTAGGAAAAAATTCAAACACAACACAAATTGGAAGGGAAGCTTGGCGCAAAAATCTCTTAGCAGGTTTATGATGTTATATCTGTTGTATATCGCCTCATACATTTATATTTTTTTAAAATTAATTTAAAGTATTAATATAAATAAATTAATATAATAGATCACTACTACGTATATAATGTTCGGTTCCACCAGAACTTAGACTTCCTTACTTGTATTGGTATAGCTTGTATGGTTAAAGAAATATATCGTTTTACATTTTACCAACAAATTTTTTAGAACTATGTTAAAACACTGGGGGTGGCAGTTGACTGATTTCGCTCTTTTTTACAACAAACATTTACATATGCAACATTTTTATATATGCAACATTTTCGACAAATATCGCTTCGATAAATCAATTTTAGCCGAAGTTATTACATGAAAAGTTTTGGGGAATAATCCACTATAAAAGGGGCGGGGCTACACCCATTTTAAAAAATTTATATTTTTCGACTTTCTGCGTTCACGGACACTCTGAAAGTGAAATAGAAATGATATTAAGCTTTTGTACGCAAAGTTATCACCTATTAAATATATCTATGATCCTTTTCAAAATCATTCCTATAAAAGTGGGCGTGGACCTTAACCGATTTTGGCCATTTTTTTCCGGATCATACCTCCTATTAATATAAATATGCGTGCGTCAATATCTATCTCGATCCGTTTATGCCGTTATATACCACCTTTAGGCTACTAAAGTTAATTTTTGTTGGAACGATTTTCCGTCATCCCTTGTCAAGTTTGGTTTTGTGACAAACCGGTTTCGGCGTTCTGCCATTTTCAATGCCTAGTTTCGTTCTGGTCTGTGTCTATCCGCTGCGTTGTTTTTATAGTCCGTGGGTGCTGTGGCAGGTAATGTCAATCTATGTGTTCGTGGTAGGTAACGTTAATATGCGTGTGTGTGTGCGCGGTATTGATACGTCCGAATTGTTATCTGTCCCAAGGGTTGTTTTTGTAGGTATGTAGACATACCGCTTGTTAGCTAAGCGGTAGGTTGAGGTAGGTAGAAATCGGTGATTTTTGCAGTTTGGTTCATATTTCGTTTTTGCTTGTTCATTGTTACGTGTTTGGTTGCTGTACCTGCTGGTTTGTGCTGTTTTTTGTAAACTAATTTTAAGGGTTCAAATATTTCGTCAGAGATAGTGTTGGTTTGTTCGTTTATGATCCTGCCGTCAAATGTTTTTAACTTGTATATCTCCATGTTCTCAAGTACATTAAGCCGCCGGCCTTTTCCTTGTACGTGAAGTATTCGAGCCGTTGTTTTTATGTTAGCTGGGGTGCAGTTGTTCTCGAACATGTGGTTCGCGAAATTAGATTCTGGTATTATGGTGGGTTTTCGTGTTTTTTTGTTGTAGTCCCTGATATGCTCTCGGAATCGTGTGCTTATTTTTCTTCCTGTTTGTCCTATGTAGCTGTATTGACATTCACAAGTAAGCCTATACACTCCGTGTCTGTTGAATGGGTCATCAGAATTAGTGTCGGTTCTTAGTTTTTGTCCGACGTTGTTAGATGTTCTGAATGCTGTGTTGATGTTATATCTTTTAAAGAAGTTTGCTAATTTGTACGTCGTTTTTCCAGTGTATGTCATTGCCGTCCAAACCATTGGATTTTCCTCTACGTTTACTCTTTTTTGTGTTCCATGGCTACTTCTGATTTTATCCACAAGTGCTTTCTTGTATCCATTATTTGCCGCTATGTTATATATTGTATTAAGCTCTCTCCAGTATGCTTCCTGTGTGAGCGGCGTTCTCTGAAGCCCATCCACTAAGTGCCTCAATGC
Source organism: Merzomyia westermanni (assembly GCA_949987695.1). NCBI lineage: Eukaryota > Metazoa > Arthropoda > Insecta > Diptera > Tephritidae > Merzomyia > Merzomyia westermanni. Next base: position 79,985,517 of record OX465289.1, read on the forward strand.
TGCATTTTTGTGCTGTTGCGGATGGTTTGATGTAGAGTGTATTATGGTGTTCGTGGCAGTCGGTTTTCTATAAATGCCGTAGTTGAACCTATTTGTTATTTTGTCAATCCCTATAGTTAGGTCCAGGTAGTTCATTATTCCATCTTTTTCTACTTCCATTGTGAACTCTATGTTGCTATGTTGCCTGTTGAGGAACTCTAGTATTTGCTCTTCGTTATCGTCATTTAGGATGCAGATGATGTCATCCACGTATCTAGCGTAGAATGCCACGCCTAACTTGGTTTTTAACTCCTGTATATATTTTCCTTCCAAGTTTTGCATGAATGTTTCCATGAGAACGGCCGATGTTGGGTTACCCATTCCTAGTCCGTTTGTCTGTCTATATATTTTGTTGTTGAGAACTACTACAAAGACTTGAGACCGTTAAACTCACAAGGAGCAGTAAACTCGTATCCTTTGACATAAAGGACTTATACCCGTCAATACCACTAACAGATACAATGGATATAGTCAACAAAACACTACTGGACAAAACTGAAGATAAGGTAAAAACTGCGCAAATTACCAACGCGCTAAGAACAACGCTGCGGCAAAACTATTTCCGGTTCAACAACAAAATATATAGACAGACAAACGGACTAGGAATGGGTAACCCAACATCGGCCGTTCTCATGGAAACATTCATGCAAAACTTGGAAGGAAAATATATACAGGAGTTAAAAACCAAGTTAGGCGTGGCATTCTACGCTAGATACGTGGATGACATCATCTGCATCCTAAATGACGATAACGAAGAGCAAATACTAGAGTTCCTCAACAGGCAACATAGCAACATAGAGTTCACAATGGAAGTAGAAAAAGATGGAATAATGAACTACCTGGACCTAACTATAGGGATTGACAAAATAACAAATAGGTTCAACTACGGCATTTATAGAAAACCGACTGCCACGAACACCATAATACACTCTACATCAAACCATCCGCAACAGCACAAAAATGCAGCATTGAGGCACTTAGTGGATGGGCTTCAGAGAACGCCGCTCACACAGGAAGCATACTGGAGAGAGCTTAATACAATATATAACATAGCGGCAAATAATGGATACAAGAAAGCACTTGTGGATAAAATCAGAAGTAGCCATGGAACACAAAAAAGAGTAAACGTAGAGGAAAATCCAATGGTTTGGACGGCAATGACATACACTGGAAAAACGACGTACAAATTAGCAAACTTCTTTAAAAAAAAAAACATCAACACAGCATTCAGAACATCTAACAACGTCGGACAAAAACTAAGAACCGACACTAATTCTGATGACCCATTCAACAGACACGGAGTGTATAGGCTTACTTGTGAATGTCAATACAGCTACATAGGACAAACAGGAAGAAAAATAAGCACACGATTCCGAGAGCATATCAGGGACTACAACAAAAAAACACGAAAACCCACCATAATACCAGAATCTAATTTCGCGAACCACATGTTCGAGAACAACTGCACCCCAGCTAACATAAAAACAACGGCTCGAATACTTCACGTACAAGGAAAAGGCCGGCGGCTTAATGTACTTGAGAACATGGAGATATACAAGTTAAAAACATTTGACGGCAGGATCATAAACGAACAAACCAACACTATCTCTGACGAAATATTTGAACCCTTAAAATTAGTTTACAAAAAACAGCACAAACCAGCAGGTACAGCAACCAAACACGTAACAATGAACAAGCAAAAACGAAATATGAACCAAACTGCAAAAATCACCGATTTCTACCTACCTCAACCTACCGCTTAGCTAACAAGCGGTATGTCTACATACCTACAAAAACAACCCTTGGGACAGATAACAATTCGGACGTATCAATACCGCGCACACACACACGCATATTAACGTTACCTACCACGAACACATAGATTGACATTACCTGCCACAGCACCCACGGACTATAAAAACAACGCAGCGGATAGACACAGACCAGAACGAAACTAGGCATTGAAAATGGCAGAACGCCGAAACCGGTTTGTCACAAAACCAAACTTGACAAGGGATGACGGAAAATCGTTCCAACAAAAATCAGCTTACTACCCTGTCGGAAGATCAACACAACAAAATAAATTACTAAAGTTAATTTACCTTTTATGCGTAGCACTACTCGGTACAAAAAGTGGATAGTTTTGTATGGGCGGCGTGCGGTTATTATCCACTTTCCCCTTGCACATGACGTGTACTTGTGATTATGCCTCGCCCTCGCACTCATTCGGAAACGCGATTAGAAAAACCATATCTGCACTCCTTTAACTAGAAAATTTCCCAAAATAAACAGCACAGCAGAGGCTGCATACTTTTAGGCGCTACCAGGGTTGCCGTCCTAACCGCGGTTATATCCATAAAACGTTTCCAAATACCGAGAAATGCCCAATAAATTTTCAAAACCCGTTTTTCGTTATTTTTTATTTAGTGAACCAACCATTTGTCCGTATTAAATATACATTCAATTCATTACATAATATGATATATATATTCATTATATATTATAATGTAGTCTGTACATATGTACAAAAACAGATTTAAAAACTTGTGCTAGTGCTATTGTTCATCCCCAAAAACAATAATTTTGTCTATGGAACTACGCTTGCGACTAATAACGACCACAACTTTTAGACGACGAAAGAGTCTTCATGAGTTAACAAACGACCATCTCTGCAGATGCCGTTGAGAGCCCGTCGGTACACATCTTAATAAAAATGCTGAATTATATGGTACCGGTTCTAATCATAGTTATTTCGGAGATCTTGCTTTATTTACTCAGAAGGGCATATCTATGCCAAGCTGTTGCCTGATGACCTATCAGTCGATGGTTCTTTAGCTTCACCCCCGCCATAGTCAACGCCTTTCCCAATCAGGAGTTTACATAGGTGCTTACCGACTCTACATACTGTGACGAGTTCGATGATTCCTTGATTATCAATCCTGGGTTCGATCACTATAAAGTCGAATAAACACACGCACAGATAATGTAACTAATAGCTAGTTTTATTTACGAGTAATAAACGCAATACAAATTTAAGAGGTTGGTAACTTCGCAGTAGTTCACTATTGAACGCTTGAAAATAAACTGATCAACCTGCCTTGCTTGGTCACCGCCTTATATAGTCCAACAGGGTGCTTGCCTACGCACCGAGAACTTTCTTGGTTGTTCGCTTTTCGTATTCTGGAATGGTCGGTGTTATTTATTGGCATCTCCTCTTTGCATCGTATTCGCAAACACTCGCGCCATCTCTCTTCCTCTTCTTAGTTATACGCTTGCATGCATAAGCGTAGCCATCGTTATTTCGGTTGTGGTAACTAGTGGAGGGAGTGTTATTAAGTTAGGGATGGTACATGCTTGAGAATAATCGCCACACTGCCCTCTAATCGTCCCGATCAGACACATTTCCCAAACCAAACGCTCAATGGTTGGCACTGCTTTACCAAACCTCATTTCCTCCAGTGATTGAAACTCCGACATCAATCCTCTCCTGCAGAGATTCCCACAATGCATTGCAGTGTCAAATATTCCAACCATTTTGTCCGTTCTTAATCCCGAATGGATTTGTGCCTTCACTTTCGTTCCCAGTGGTACCCGGCAAACATTCCTGCAACTAGTTTCTTCAGGATTCCGTTCCGTTCTCTCATGCCCATTGCACTGTTTCACATTATCCACTAAGTTGCGTTGCTTCCTCGGAACATGACCACCAGATGTTCGTCTTTTATTCTCAGCACACTCTGCACACTTAGTAATCCATTTCCTCACAGTTTGTTTGCAACCGATCCAATAGAACCGCTGCTTTACCTCTTGCAGCGTTTTCTTTATTCCCATGTGCCTTCCATCTGGGTAACTATGCGACGCTTTGATAACATCTGGAATTCTTGCCTTGGGAACAACAATAAGTGCTCGATGATTCCGGCCATCTTCACTTTCCCATATCCGATGCAAACAACCAGATATTAGCTTCAAACTACTCCATTGTGCCCAGTATGCTTTTGCAATGCGACTCTCTGCGACCATCTCTTCTCGTCTTGGCTGATTGTTTTCCTTCAGTCCTTTAAATACACGTGCCAAATCTGGATCTTCCTTCTGGCCTTGCCGAATCTTCTTCAGGAGACACCTGTCCATGAAAGCCTTTGGTCGAGGAGCTACCGCTGCTTTACGAGGCTTCTGTTGCTTCATCTTCAAGATCACTCCCTTGGTGGTATAGCCACTATTGTGTCGAAAGACCAGAGGAACTTCTTGGCCGTTGTAAGTCATAACCCTGTTCCTTACGTTGATGTGAATGTCTCTCTTAGCCAAGAAGTCAACGCCAATGATGACTTCGTCGACAATATTCGCTACCAAGAAGTTGTGATACGTAGCTACATTCCCAATCACAATCTTACATGTCACCTCTCCCAGGACTTGCTTGCTTTCACCAGTTACTGTCCACATTTTAGCTTTCCGCAATAGTCTCAACTTCCCGCTGACCAAGTCAGGAGTTTCCACTTCTACACGATGAGCCTTGTATGCAGGTTTACTCAAAAGTGAGGCTGTTTCCTGCGTCAGAGCATGCGATACCGTTTCAGCGAATGTCCTTTTGGGGTTTGCATATGTGGCCCGCTTCGTCTCTACATCGCGTATTCCATTTATAAAACTTTGGATTTTTACCCGCTCAGTATACTCCACGGGTGCGTCCGCATTTGCTAGATGGGCCAACCTCTCGATGTCCGATGCAAATTCCTGCAAAGTCTCATTAGGTTTCTGGGAGCGATTCTGTAGCTCTATTTGGTATATCTGCTTCCGATGCTCGCTACCATAGCGTCTCTCAACTGCACCCATTAATGCTTCATAATTGTTCCGTTCTCCGTCAGGAATAGTCTGTAAAATTTCGGCTGCAGGTCCCTTCAATGCCACGAATAATGCAGCAACTTTGTCTTCCATGCCCCAATTATTCACAGCTGCCGTCTTCTCAAACTGTAGCTTAAATACTTGGAAAGGAACAGAACCATCAAATGACGGGGATTTTACCTTGGGAGTATTCGCTAAAGCAGATGGACGGTTCAGTTGCAACTCCTGGATACGGCCCCTTAACGCATCTACCTCGGCCTCTATTTTATCTTGAAATTGTGCAATTTTTGCATCTTGTGCTTCCAACTGCGATGACATATACGCATTTTGTTCTTCCAGTTGAGCGGAGAGCTGTGATGAAATATTGGCCGAAATTTGAGACGACATTTCTATAATACGAGTCTCTTGGGCCTCCATTCGACATGCAATGTGTGTTTTCTGTTCTTCCAGCTGAGATGCCATGCAAGTTTTCTGTTCTTCCAGCTCAGATGCCATTCGCGATGTATTACGCGCCTCTTGTTCTTCCATTTTAGTTGACATCTGAGTTAATACACCCAATATCATGTTTGTGTCCACGGTTGCTACTGGATTCGGAGACTCCTTTTTTTCTTTCATTTTTGTCGATGCCTCCTCCACAAGATGGAAAACATGATCATCAACGTTGATTCCTTCTGCTTCCATAGCCTCTCGCAATCGTGACTGTAGCTCTGATTTATTGCCTGTGGTATTCAAGCCACGCTGTTGCAGCTCATTTTTGAGTGGCTGGATCTTCAGCTCATTCAACTTTGCCATGCCTTTGTTATCCTTGAAAACTCTCGGTATTTATTTAACAATATCACTTCTGACACCAATTGTGACGAATTCGATGATTCCTTGATTATCAATCCTGGGTTCGATCACTATAAAGTCGCATAAACACACGCACAGATAATGTAACTAATAGCTAGTTTTATTTACTAGTAATAAACGAAATACAAATTTAAGAGGTTGGTAACTTCGCAGTAGTTCACTATTGAACGCTTGAAAATAAACTGATCAACCTGCCTTGCTTGGTCACCGCCTTATATAGTCCAACAGGGTGCTTGCCTACGCACCGAGAACTTTCTTGGTTGTTCGCTTTTCGTATTCTGGAAGGGTAGGTGTTATTTATTGGCATCTCCTCTTTGCATCGTATTCGCAAACACTCGCGCCATTTCTCTTCCTCTTCCTAGTTATACGCTTGCATGCATAAGCGTAGCCATCGTTATTTTGGTTGTGTTAACTAGTGGTGGGAGTGTTATTGAGTTAGGGATGGTACATGCTTGAGAATAATCGCCACAATACATATTGATGAAGAAGGCCTCGCTGCTCGGGTTTCGATAAAACGGCAGTGTTGAGCTGTGTGGAAAGATTGACCCTACCAACCATGGCTATCCAGTTTTTATCAATTTCTTATCGATTTGAAAAATCATCACTATTTTTTTCACCTCCATACCAACACCAACGCATATTTATGGAATATATTTCCCAAACAAAAATCGTTCTCTTTTTTCGCTATTGCTACTCCTAATAATTGAAAACCAAAATCATAACAAGGGGAAATTATTCAGCTGTTTCCATAAATTGAATTTTCTGTCAAAATAAAAATTAATTTTTTTTATGTTTTTGGTCAACAATTAAAATTTCATTGAAAAAAAAGGTAAGTACTATAATTTCAAACCTCTTAATGATAGTATTAATATTTCTAATGCATTCTATGTTTTCGCAGGTCGCAACTTTGATTTGAATTGCAGTTGAAAGGTTAGTGCCCAAAATTCAACAATTTACAAATGTACAAGCGCTTGTACATTTGTTTGCTATGGTGGTAGCCAAAGTGAGTTCAGTGTAGTGTACCTGACCAAGATCAGGCCAATGTTATGGTGTCACCACAATATGCAATTGTACAAGCGCTTGTACATTTGTTGATTATAGTTGTGGCCAAAGTGAGTTTACTTTAGTGTACCTGACCAAGATCAGGATATATTTATGGTGTCACCACAATATGCAATTGTACAAGCGCTTGTACATTTGTTTGCCATGGCTGTTACCAAAGTGAGTTTAGTGTAGTGTACCTGGCCAAGACCAGGAAAATGTTATAGTGTCAGCACAATATACAAATGTGCATGCCCTTGTGCGTTTGTTGATTATAGTTGTGGCCAAAGCGGTCATTAAAAAATAGGGAACAAATAATTGATAAGAATATTATTAGTTTGTCCATAAGTTAGGTAAAAACTTGGGTAATTGTTTCCTTTAGGAGACAACTGCTAAAACACATCCGCAGTTATCGGGAAAGGTATCGAAAGACGCGTTTTGATCTCGGTAACAATAATCTGGAAGCGGATTTTCGAGTTTTTTTTTCAGTGAAGAAAGGCCGCCTACGCAGAAAGGTGTTCTGCACATAAATACCTTGGATCAAGCCCCTATTTTGGAGCGGACCTGGGTAATTTTTGGGTTTTTGTGCGAATAACTTTTCAGTGAAACAAAAAATTTTAAATCCGCTTCCGGATTATTGTTACCGAGGTCAAACCGCATCTTTTGATAGCTCTCCCGACATTTTTGGGCGTGTTTTAGCAGTTGTCACCTAAAAGAAACTATTACCAAAACTTGTAAAGAAAGCACTGTCTTCGGCTGTGTCGAAGGCTTTATACCTTTCATGAATATGCATCACGGTTTTAAGTGTTCAGTCCTTATGTACGATGATGCAAACTTAAGCAATTTGTTTTTACCTTGTTAAGTCCAAGTTGTTGTCTAGCCAAATCCCATATTGCCGGAACAATCGTTTCTAAAATTAACAATTTTGAATCTAATTTGTTAAAAGTTACAATTAACTTAATCTAATGATTGATGTATATTGGAACGATTTTTCGTCATCCTTTGTCAAATTTGGTTTTGAGACAAACCGGTTTCGGCGTTGTGCCATCATCAGTGTCGATTTTCGTGCTGATCTGTTGTGGTCGTTTGTCTTGTATTTATAGTAGGTAGCAGGTAACGTCAGCATGGGTGGCTGTTTGTGTACGTGTGTGTACATTCAGAAACGGGGGTGGTTTGCATCGATCGGTTTTTTTGTGGTTGACTGAGGCAGGTAAAAGTTGGTGATTTTTGTTGTTTGACCTTTTTTGCTTGTTTGTTGTTTTTGATCTTTTGCTGTTTTGTGCTTATTTGTCGGTGCGTGTGTGTTTGTTGTACCTGAGTGGTTGCTTTGTTTTTTGTAAACCAATTTTAAAGGTTCGAATATTGTGTCGGAAACAGTGGTTGTCTGTTCGTTTATTATTCTACCGTCGAATGTTTTTTGTTTGTAGATTTCCATGTTTTCGAGTACGTTCAGACGTCTGCCTTTTGCTTGTACATGTAGGACCTTGACTGTTTTTTTGATGTTTCCGGGGGGGCATTTATTCTCCGCCATGTGATTCGCAAAGTTGGACTCTGGTATGATGGTTGGATTCCGTGTCTTTTTGTTGTAATCTCTAATGTGTTCTCTGAACCTCGTTCTTACTTGTCGTCCGGTTTGTCCTAGGTAACTGTGCTGGCATTCACAAGTGAGCTTGTATACACCATGGCATGGTTCTTAGCTTCCGTCCTAAATTGTTCGATGTTTTGAACGCTGTGTTCATGTTGTATTTTCTAAGGAAATTTGCTAATTTATATGTTGCCCTTCCAGTATATGTCATTGTCGTCCAGGTTTGTGTACTTTCTTCTCCATTGTTTCTTTTTTGTTCTCTAAGGTCTCTCCTGAGTTTATCTACTAGTGCTTTTTTATATCCGTTGTTTGTAGCGATGTTATATATTATTCCAAGCTCTCTTCTTTATGCTTCTTGTGTAAGAGGTGTTCTTTCCAATCTTTGTACTAAGTGCCTTAGCGCTGCATTTTTATGTTGTTGTGGCTGGTTCGAGGTATTATGTATTATTGTGTCGGTGGCCGTTGGTTTCCTATATATGTCGTAGTTGAATTTATTGTTAGCTTTATCAATACTTATTGTGAGGTCCAGATAATTGATTCCTCCGTCTTTTTCGGTTTCCACTCAGGTACAACAAACACACACGCACCGACAAATAAGCACAAAACAGCAAAAGATCAAAAACAACAAACAACAAACAAGCAAAAAAGGTCAAACAACAAAAATCACCAACTTTTACCTGCCTCAGTCAACCACAAAAAACCGATCGATGCAAACCACCCCCGTTTCTGAATGTACACACACAACACATGCACACACGTACACAAACAGACACCCATGCTGACGTTACCTGCTACCTACTATAAATACAAGACAAACGACCACAACAGATCAGCACGAGAATCGACACTGATGATGGCACAACGCCGAAACCGGTTTGTCTCAAAACCAAATTTGACAAGGGATGACGAAAAATCGTTCCAATATACATCAATCATTCACCCTGTCGGAAAAACAACAAAACAAAATAAAACAGTTAATCTAATGAATTGATTTAATTGCAGCTAATTTCTTAATTAATTAATAAGTCAATTAAAAATTTTATTATTTAACGCCCAGCACCCCGAGTAAACTTAAGTTCGAATATATGTAATGAAACACGATTTTAATTTCAGATGCCCTAACGTAGTGAGGTACTGGCCCAAGGCGTATTACTGAGAGAGTGTAAGGTGCTGTTTTTCATATTTTTACTTTGAGTGATTAATTAATTATTTATTCGTATTTTACAGGTATCCATTCTTTGGGAAACGCGAAGCCTGCGAATATATGTATTTAAAAATATGTCTTTTGTAAATATTAATAATTTGTGTAGTATTAATTGATTGTAAATTTTGTGAATTTTGTAAACACACATGTGTAGTAGAAAAAAATCCATGGACTTTTTTTAAAGTGTAAGAAAGATAAGTTTTTTCTGTAAAAATAACTTAAAATTCAATAGTTGTTTAGCATCAAAAGAAAGGCTATTAAATTACCTTTCATTTGATGCTAATTGCGTAAAAATCGCTAAATAATTTATTGTAAATATTTTAAATTTTGTAATCACTTATATGTGATCAGAACGGATGTCATGTATTTTGTAAATTTCAGTAAAAATAGCTAATTTTGTATTTATTTACATATAATAACTTTAAAAAAAATTTTATATTGTTTTTATTCAAATATGTATCCTTATTTTGATTAAAACAGATTTGAAAACCGAAGTTGTTTTGAATTATTTGGATATTTATTTCTCAATTTAGGCGATTTTTTGGGCTTTTTGCCTGTTTTTTGGGGTATTTTTGGGCATACTATGTTTCAGATCTGGCAACCCTGTGAAAATTGCAACCCTTTTGTTTTGGGAAATTTTCTTACTTAGAACGGCGTAGATATATTTTTTCTTACGGCGTTTATGAATGTGTGCGAGGTCACACGAACACGAAATGTACATGGGGAAAGTGGATAATATCTGCACGCCGCCCATACAAAACTATCCATTTTTTTATCTTCATTTGTGGATAGCGCGACCTATGTTTTATCGACTTTTTTATCTGCGTATGGTTGGTAGGGAAATGTTTACAGACAAAGAAATTGACTGAACCCAACAAGCATTTCTGTAAAGGTTTTTAAAAATAATTTAAAGTAAACTTGCTACAATTGGCGAAATGTAAGCCTTTTCAGTTTTAATTTATTTGAAAGTTAAAAGTAAACTTTTTATATACTTCAAAACAAAAAAAACTGATACATATCATTTCACTTTAAAAAAGAAATGCAAATGTTTAAAAAAAATCAGGAAAATCTATGTCAGTTTTTTTATTTTAAACTTAAAATATTTCTAATTCTTTTCAGAAAAGATTTTACATGAGAATGACGACACAAAAGCAAAAATCATGGCTGCATTTTAACCAAAAATCTGAATTTTGTAAGTTTAATACTTATTTCGGAAAGCTATTTAAAAATTTATTTTAAGTTTACTTTGCTTGTTGAAAAGAAAGGAAATTTCCATGCTAGCATACGCAAATACGTTAAGAAAAAAATTTAAATACAGGAATAATTATTAGGTAAAATTAAAAGTTACATTTTACCTATTATGTAATGAAACATTATAAACTTATAGTTTTTAAATTAAGGGCACCTTGACTTAATTTTGAGAGAACCATAACAACAACCACACGTGGCGGGTGAACAAACAGAGGGCTGTTTCGATGATACCACGATACATCTTTTCAAATATTTTCCCAAGAGTAGGATTCGAGAACACACTCCTGCATTGATGATCTATTTAATCTATTTAAGAGCCCTGCGTGGTATCGTTTATTGTTTTCCCCATTAAAAAACAACAACGGAAAGTCAACTCTACAGCAACAACATACTGGCGTAAAGATTGTCAAAAGCAACTGGTTGGTGTTAACCAATGAAGCGAAGAGAAATAAGGGAAATATTCATTTGTAAGAAATTATGTGTTGCAAGCATGACTGAAAAGTGATTACTATTTAATAATATCGCCATATTTGCAATTGGTTTTAGCAAGAGCATTAGAAAAAACCATAAAATTGCAAATGCAACTCACGCTTGTATACATTTTGTTCATAACATTCTGCTTTTTACACCTCCTTCTGACAATCTATACGCCAGTGTATTCAAACATATTGAATCAGCTGATGAAATGACACGACCTTATTACTGAACCATGGTTTTCCCATTACCTTCTATTCTCATGCATCTTCTTTATATATTTTTAACAATTGTCGCTTAAAATTATATTTTTAATGTAAAATTCTTACTATAAAGCAATTGAATATTATGGATTTTTGCACACAAATAATTAAATAAGTTATATTATTTCCGACAGTCAGTATATACATTTATATAAGAGCAATGTTTTAAGCAATCAAATCAACGCAACAATTTGATTAATATAAGGGAAAAAATAGGTGATGCAGAAAATTTTGGATTTTATATAACTAAAAACAATATTGGATAATATAAGAAATAAAACCGCTGTTGAAGTAAATTTTAAATATTATTACATAAAAAATAAAAATATTGGATGCATAAGTGTATAACTTAATTAAAATCAAAGTGTCTTAAAATTTTTTAGAACTAAGTCCTATGCACCATATAATAAAAATTTAAAAACTTTATGTTGTATGGTAACTAAGCCTTATTAAAAACTTGTGTTAATAAATAATATAATAAACAGATACATATTTTACATTTACATTATGCCTTTTATTTGAAACTCAAGAAAGCAAAATAAATATACTATTTAAAAATGTGTTTATTTATTTATTTCTTCAAGTCTATGGATTGCAATGCTTACAGACAATGATACAATGTAATTTGGATAAAATGTAAACGAATAAATATCCTGGAGTTCTAAAAAGCAAAATTCTAAATAATTATAAAGTCAACCCTAGGCACAGAAAAATCCAAAGCAACTACATTACTTACGGAGCTAAACTCACGGATAGCACGAATAATAGGAGCATTGCAAGCATAATTGGTTTTTAATTTATCCCAATAGAAAGGATAGTAATTCCGAAGAGACCTAATTCGAACATTAAATCTAAAATAATAATAATAAAAAAATATTCAGTCTACAGTCATAAATTACGCACCCTATTACTGTTGTGAGATATGGCAACATGGGTATCGAACAAAATGTATTTTACGTAGAATTTCTTTAAAAGATTACTCGGGCAGCCGCGTACTTCCATTATATTTATTGTTTGGCATATCCGCTATTATCTCAAAATCGACTTGACCCATTTGGATGAACTTTTGAACATAGGTATATGGTACGCAGTTCAAAAGAAAAGCAAAAACTCCATATAAAAAAACGCTCAAGAAACTTTCTTGTGTTAAATTTTCATGAGGAGTACGCAGTTCGCAAGAAATTTAATACGAAACTTTGCTACTATTTTTTCGTGAAATTCGAGTATGGCAACACAAGTTTATTATGGCAACACAGTTTTATTTATTCAATAAAAAATTATTATTATTTCCAGCAAGGGATGTAACAGTAGCTGCGCCATCGAAACGCAAGAAGCGCGCCGTGAATTTCACGGAGGAGGAGAAACGCGCACTCATAAAGGAGGTGAAAGAGTCGCCCAAGATCTGGGACACTTCTGATCCAATGCATTCTAATAAAAATGCAGTAAATCAGGTAATTGCTTCCTTTAGGATACAACTTTTAAAACACGTCCAAAAATGTCGGGAGAGGTATCAGAAGACACGCCTTGACCTCGGTATCAATAATCCAAATGCGGATTTTTGATTTTTTGTTCCAGTGAAAAGTTATTGGCAAAAACTGGCTAATTGTTATTTTTTTAAAGGGAAGGTTTGGTTTTTTGCCAATTACTTTTCACTGAAAGAAAAAATCAGAATTCCGCATTCGGATTACTGATATCGAGATCAAACCGCGTCTTTTGATACCTCCCCCGACATTTTTGGAAGTACTTTAGCAGTTGTCTCCTAAAGGAAAAAATTACCATTCTTTACTTTAGTTACTGTTCCTTTGTTTATGTGCTCTTCTTCTCGCTTGTTTTGCTATTCACCATGGATTTTTAGACGTCAAAATTACTTCCCTACTACTATTTTTCACGCAAGAAAAATGGCTAAGTTTTTCTTGAGCAATTACTTGTGATCTGCGTACCGCTCTTATGCGTTGAAACTATGAGGTTTTTGGTTGCCACCAGTTAGAAATTTTTAAAACCAAAGAGGAGATATTTCAATATGGTACCAAACGAAATGTATTATGGCGACTATTCTCAAGCAAGTACCATTCCTAACTCAATAACGATGTTGGATGAAGTTTGGGATAAATGCTAAAGCAGGAATAAATGCTCGGAAATCGACTAGCGTCTTGGAAGAGGAAATAGGAGAAATGCACGACCTTGTGATACAACGGACCAAGATAATGAGTGATAAAATGAAAGCCAGGTACGACAAAGCCATAAACTCAGAAGGTTTTATGGATGGAGACTTAGTGCTGCTATACAGCCCACAACGTAAGAAAGGTTCGTCCTAGAAATTGCAGTGTAACTGGGAAGGCCCATAAAAACTCATAAAACGGATAAACGATGTTGTCCATCGCATACAAACTGTTGGGAGACCAAGGAATAAGATGAAGGTAGGCCATCGGGAAAGGCTAGCTGCATTTGGTTCGGGAATGTGTCTGATCGGGACGATCAAACTTAGGTAGAGGGCATGCCAGCATGTACTAAGCAAGAGAAAGAGAGATCGAGCGAGTGCTTGCATGGCAAAGTTGAATGAATTAAAGATCCAGCAGCTTAAAAATGAGCTGGAACAACGTGGATTAAATACAACAGGAAATAAATCAGAGCTACAGTCACGATAACGGGAGGCTATGGAAGCAGAAGGAATCAACGTTGATGATCATGCTTTCATCTTGTGGAGGAGGCATCGACAAAAATGGAAGAATAAAAGGAGTCTACGAATCCTGTAGCAAGCGTGGACACAAAAATGATATTGGCTGTATTAACTCAGATGTCGACTAAAATGGAAGAACAAGAGACGCGTATTACATCTCAAATGGCATCTCAGCTAGAAGAACAGAAGACACACATTTCAACTCAACTGGAAGAGCAGAAGGCTTGCATCCCATCTCACCTAGAAGACCAAGAAACGCGTATTACATCTCGGCTGGAGGAGCCACGAATGTCGTCAAAATCGGAAGCACAAGAGGAACGTATATCCATGCAGGTGGCACAAATGTGTTCTCAGTTGGAAGCAGAGGGGACGGTACTGTTCCTTTCCAGGTATTCAAGCTAGAGTTTGAGAAGACAGCAGCAGTGAATAAGTGGGGCACAGAAGACAAAGTTGCTGCATTATTCGTTCCATTGAAGGGGCCTGCAGCCGAAATCTTACAGACTATTCCTGAAGGCGAACGAAACAATTGTGAGGCATTGATGGGAGCAATTGAGAGACGCTGTGGTTGCGCGCATCGAAAACAGATATACCAAATAGAGCTACAGAATCGCTCTCAGAACCCTAATGAGACTTCGCAGGAATTGGCATCGGGCATCGAGAGGTTGGCCCATCTAGCAAATGCAGACGCACTTCTTGAGTATAGGGAGAGGGTAAAATTTCAAAGCTTTATAAATGGAATACGTGATGTGGAGACGAAGCGAGCCACATATGCAAACCCAAAGAGATCATTCGCTGAAACGGTATCACATGATTTGACGCAGGAAACAGCCTCGCTATTAAGTAAGCCGGCGTAGAAAGCTCACCGCGTGAAAGTAGAACGCCCAGATTGGGTAGTCATCATTATGGAAGCATTGAGAGGAAAGCAACAGAAAAATGATGGTGTCATCAAATGCTTTAGGTGTGGAAAATCTGGTCATATTGCGCGATATTGCAGCACCGGCTCCAGAGACTTCAGCAACGCAGGTGGTCGTAAGCGCAAAGCTGAAGGAGATGACCAATCCACCCGTTAAACTAAAGAGAGTCAGCCGCAAGGGGCGTAGGCTGGCTCCCACAATTGAATGCCCCATAATCTCCGTATCCCAAATCGGAAGGAAAGCTAATAATCTTACTGTTGGAGGATATGTGGACGGGAAATAACGTTTACTGACCGTGGATACGGGCGCATCTCATTCCATCATTCGATCTGATTTAGTCAACAAGAAGGTGAGACCATTACATGGAGCGAAATTGCGTACGGCCACTGTCTAGAAGAAATAAGTCCTAGGAGAACTAACATGTGAAGTCGCGCTTGGGAAAGAGCCTATTGTACACAATTTTATAGTGGCAGACATTGTTGACGTAATCATAATTAGTGTGGACCTCTTAAGCAAACAAGGCATCAAGATCGACGTGAAGAATAGGATAATGAACTATAACAATATGGACGTGCCACTCAATGTTAGACTACGTCAGTAAGCGTGTAGTGGTGGAGGAAAGCCGCCAAATTCCGGCGAAGTCAGAAGCGGTTGTACGGGCTAAGATTGAACGAGACTATGGGACAAAGAAAATGTGGGTTGTAGAGGCAGCAAACAATTGGAAGACGAATATACTAGTTGGAAAAACCTTGGTTAAGACAAACCAAGATGGACATATACCGGTAAGAGTACTTAATGAGTTCAAATCACCAATCAAACTTCCCAAAGGAGCTGTATTGGGACAATGCCAAGAGGTTGAGGTAGTTATTAATTGCGAACAGCTTCAAGAAGATGTTTCTATCAGCAAGATTGATCTTTCAGATGATATCACGGCCTAGACGGAAGGGCTCGAAAAAGACCATCAGAATAAGGCAAAGCAACCTCTAACAAAGTACTCAAGCATATTTGACATCGGCCAAACGCCAAGTGGTAAGAGAAAATATACAGGAAATGAGTGACAGCGGCGTGATCGAACCAGTTAGTCCGTGGAGCTCACCGGTAGTATTAATCAAAAAGAAAGACGGAAAGATGAGGTTCTGTGTGGATTATCGGAAGTTAAACGACTTTACGAAGAAGGACAATTATCCGTTGCAAAGAATCGACGATATTCTGGACGCGCTTTCCGGTACTAAATAGTTTTCCACACTGGATTACTGGCAAGTGGAGGTAAAGGATAAGGATAAAGAAAAGACAGCCTTCAGCGTTGGAGAAGGGCTTTGGCAATTTACAGTAATGCCCTTTGGACTATGCAATTCTCCAGCTTTTCTTGAGAGACTCATGGATCAGGTACTCAAAGAATTGCATTGGGAAACATGTTTGGTGTACCTGGATGACATCATCGTGCTGGGAAAAAGTTTTGAGGAACACCTAAGAAACTTGAAAGAAGTTTTTCAACCGATGGCTGGTGCTGGTCTGAAATTAAGTCCCCAGATGTGTTCCTTGTTTAAGAACGAAGTAGGTTATTTAAGTCACAAGGTAACGACGGCGGGCATCTGCACTGCTGAAGAAAATATCGTAAGAATTGGCCAAGGCCGAGGAATTTGCATGAGTTATGAAGTTTCCTTGGGCTGTGCACATATTATCGCCGATTTGTGCCGAATTTCGCCAGCGAAGCTAGTAGTCTTTAGAACTTACCAGGAAAAATACATGCTTTGAATGGAAGAGGGAACATGAAGTGGATTTCCAAACCTTGAAGGAGCGACTGTGCACTGCCCCAATGTTAGTATATCCGATCGCAGGTTCAACGTTTATTCTGGATACAGATGCGAGTGCTTATGCCTGAGGCGGTGTTTTGTCCCACATTGTCGATGGACAGGAGAAGGTAGTTGCGTACTATAGCCGAACAATCGGGAAGCCTGAACGAAACTATTTCGTAACACGAAGAGAACTGTTGACATTGGTAGAATGCGTTAAGCATATCCACAAATATCTCTATGGGCAGCGCTTCCACGTCAGGATAGACCATGCAGCGTTGAAATGGCTTTTGCAATTCCGTAATCCGGAAGGTCAACTGGCACGATGAATAAAACGGCTGCAAAGTTATTACTTTTTCATAGAGAATCGCAAAGGTAGCACTCACGGAAATGCTGTTGCAATGTCTATGTTACTTGGAATGCAAGCATTGTTCCAAAGCTGAGGCAAAAGAGGACATTATAGATGTGCGGCTAATGACTATAACATCTAGGGACGAATGGGACATGGATTAATTAAGGAAGTGTCAGCACGAAGATCCCGATCGAACGAAACGAGCGACCATCAAGAGAGGAGATGTTAGCAGAAAGTCCTGTTGCCAAGTCATATTGGGCACAGCGGAACAGTTTGACAGTTTGGTATCCGGTTGTTTGCATCGAATATGGGAAAGTGAGGATAGTCAAAGTGTTCGCAAATTGATAGTAGTCCCAAGGAAGAAAATCCCTGGTGTTCTCAATGAATTGCATAACGGTTCAAGCGGAGGTCATCTCGGAGTTACAAAAACCTTTGAGAAAATCAAGCAAAGATTCTATTGGGTTGGATGCCGTCAGTCGGTCGCGGAGTGGATTGCCAACTGTGAGGTGTGCATCAAAGCTAAAGGACAAAAATCGAGGAGCCATGGGCAAATGAAACAGTATAACTCAGGAGCACCGTTTGAAAGGATTACCATAGATGTAGCTGGCCCATTCCCTACTAGCAAATCCGGAAACAAATATGAACTAGTAGTCATGGATTATTTCAGCAAATGGCCAGAAGTGTACCCTATTCCAAATCAAGTGGCAGAAACCGTAGCGGAAGTGTTTACTAATAATTGGGTAGCGAGGTTTGGTGCACCGATGGAGCTACACTCTGACCAAGGGTGGAATTTTGAATCAGCTGAGTTCCAGGAAATGTGCAAGACATTGAGCATTCGAATAACTCAAACAACTGCACTGCATTCTCAACTAAATGGCATGGTAGAGCGATTCAAAAGATCCTTCGAGGAAACCCTAAGGAAAGTGGTGCAAAAGTTTCAAAAAGATTGGGCTAGTCATATCTCCTTGTTCCTGATGGCATATCAATCTGCAGTACATGCGACAACAGGTCAGACTCCTGCAAAGGTAATTTTTGGGAATGATCTTCGGTTGCCGGCTCACTTGAAGTTTGCGATAAATGCTAAAGCTGCAAATCGACTAGCGTCTTGGAAGAGGAAATGAGAGGAATACACGACCTTGTGAGACAACGGACCAACATAATGAGTGATAAAATGAAAGCCAGGTACGAAAAAGCAATAAATTCAGAAGGTTTTATGGATGGAGACTTAGTGCTGCTATACAACCCACAACGTAAGAAAGGTTTGTCCCGTTAACGCTTACTGAAAAGGAGCGAGATGGAAAATAGGAACATGCAAAGTCTATAATGATATCACTTTTATTCTGTTGATGTATTATTTCCAAAGTGATGTTGTTAGTATAAGCAAAAAATTATAGATAGATCATTATTAAATGTTATTGGACATCGCCAATGCGCAATAAATCTTTCAAAGAACCTCTTTCTCGAATACTCCCAGAACCATCAACAGAAGTTGTCGAGTACGATGAGTGACTTATGGAGTGTTATTTTCGTTCGTCTTTTCACTTGCCTACTCAGTATGAAGTAGCATTTGCTTGCAAGAGTAATTCTTTGTTGAATTTCTAGGCCGACATTATTATTGGGGTTAGTGCTAGTCCTTTACTATTTCGAAATTGTGGCTGCCAAATAGTGGCGTCGTTGCCAAGACGTAAATGTGCTGACTCTTTGAATGACGACAGCACGTACTTCGTTTTACTCTCGTTCACTACCAAACCCATTTTTATACCTAGTAGTACTACGCACACAAGGTATATTAACGGATCGAGATAGATATTGACTTATATATATAAAAATGTTAAAGACGAAAAAAGAAACTGATTAAGCCATGTCCGTCCGTCCGTCTGTGAACACGATAACTCGAATAAATTTTGAGATATCTTAATGAAATTTGGTATGCAGGTTCCTTGGCAATCACCTTCGAGCGCTATTTAAAATGGGCGAAATCGGATGATAGCCACGCCCACGAAAATACAAAAAAAGAGATTACTCAGTACATAATACATTTAAGGGATACAATTTTGTGTGTTCATTAACCTTAAGGCCGAAAATTTATTTTTTAAAATAAATTTTTTAAAATGAGAGTGGCACTTTTGATTAAGTCAAATTTAGAAATGTTATTAATCATAAATCAAACAGCGTTCAAGATATCGAAACGAAATTCAGCACGCAGGTTTCCAGGTGTGCAAGGAATGTTCGAGGAAAAAATGGGCGAAATCGGTTAAGGTCCACCCCCACTTTTATATGAAAGATTTTGTAGAGGATCGTAGATATATTAAATAGGCAATAGCTTTACATCATTTATATTTCACTTTTAAAGTGATTATTCCACAAAACTTTTTATTCCATAACTCCCGCAAAAATTTATTTGTCGAAACGAAATTTGGTGATAATGTTCAATCCATAAAGGTAACTGTTTGGTGTAAAAATGGGCGAAATCGGTTCATGCCCACGCCCAGTTTTTTAACATAGTTCTGAAAAATTTTTTTGTCAAATATTAAAAGCGATATTTCTATAAGCAAGTTAGTTTCAGCATACAATTTCTGCTATTTTCAAAGGCAATCCCTTATAATTCAATCTTGATATTTCAATGAAAATTGAATGTATTGGTTTTTTGAAAAAATGTGGTTAGCAGTTGTTGGTAGAGAAGCTTATTATAAACAAATAAATTAATGGCGGCCGCCGTGGTGTAGCGGTAGTGTGCCCGGCCTACCACACCGAAGGTCTAAGGTTCGAGTCCTGGGACAGGTAACATCAAAAGTGGTTTGAAAAAATTTTTCAAAACGGGGTCATCTCCTTTGTAGATGCCGTTCGAAGTCGGCAAAAATCGGTAGGTCCCGCCAATTTGCAGAAATGAATTCAAAACGGCACACCACAAATTGGAAGGGAAGCTCGGAGCAAAAATCTCTTAGGAGATTTATGGTGATATAACTGTTGTATATCGCACCATACATTTATATTTCTTTTAAATTAATTTACCCCTCAAAACTCATAACAGAAGTGTTTTTATTGAAAACAATCAGCTGGCTTTATAATGCGAACTGAAAAGTATTAAAATAGGCCCGCGTAAATTGGTATGCCATAATAGATTACTACTAGGTATATAATGTTCGGTTCCACCCAAACTTAGACTTCCTTACTTGTTTTACTTTCGATTTAATAACAAAATACCATTTTATGCTTCCGATTTATAATTTTTCTTTTTATATGAAATTGTCGGGTAGTAGATTATGCGTTTGAATATAAAGCCTATATACATATACTAGTATTTTCAGTCCTTCTAAGAAATTCACTAGTCTTTCAAGACGATAGAAAAAGGTTTCGAGGTATGCGTGCACATTGGTTCTGGTAGTAATAAAATAACAGACCGAAATAGTACCGTCATTTTAGAGGTCAGAAATTGCTGAGCTAAAACTCTACTGGATTTTCTCTCACGTCTTTAAAAATCTGAATTCAGACGGTCTGAAAATACTAGTTTGTGCAGGCTCATTAATCATTTCATCAGAGAATATTATGGAGGAACAATAGATAGCGTCGAGAATTTTGTACACATTTTTTATGAAAGTATATCCCATTATCCAATAAAAAACATGCAAGGCTTTGTACAAAACAAAAAATTTAACCAAGTTTCATCAAAATTCCACACTCTTTAATCAGAATATTCCTAGAGCCGCCTCATCAGATCCAAGCTTCTGCACCATAAACCAGGAGGGATACGATAAGTGACTTATATAGTGTTATTTTCGTTCTTCGAGAGAGTACTTTACTTCTCAATTGCCTACTCAGTCCGAATTAGCACTTGTTTGCAAAAGCGATTCTGCCTTGGAATTCTAAGCTGACATTAGTGTTGGTGTTAATTCTGGTTCGCTGGTTAAAAACTCTAAGCACTACGTAACTCTACCAGAAAAATAATTAAAATATTGATATGTACATTATTCTTTACAATTGTTGAATATCCTATCTTATTTATCCCTTAAGAAGCGGCTAAGTTTTTTAACGATGTTGGCGGTACATAAAGATGTGCCCCTTACAACACAGGAAAAAATGGTTGCGTTATTAGCTAGATGGGGCAGGGCTATTCGAAGAGCTGCTGCTTTTTATGCAAAAGAGACAGTCGAGCACGTACGGATCATTACTCTGAAAAATATTGGCCATATAGAATAGGATTTACCTACGGACAGGATAACATTAATTTTAAGCCACTAGTGGAGAAACATAAAATTATAAACCCTCCCTTACATTTAAAACTCGGTCCTTTCAAACATTTCGTAAAGGCTTTGCAGAAAAATGGCAACAATCGCGCAATTGATCACCTGAAATCAACGTTTCCTCAGTTATCAGATGCCGAAACAAAAGTGGCCAGTTTTTTTTTTCAGCTCTATCGGTGGACAAGGATAAAGCACAGGGTTCGTTTTGTACAGTTGGTGCAAATTTTCTAGGAAACAAATCATCGATGTGTTGCTGATATACTCTTCACTCATTCACTTATTTTTTCATTGCGTTATGCAGTTATCATATATCTTACCAGGCGTGAAAAATTAATTTCATCCATTCCCATTTGGACTTCTTTCCTGACAAATTTTTTGCTAGCCATAACTCCGTCACTTTACCGTCGATTTGAACTTTGCTTTAGTGGAAATGGTATTTCATTCTCTCAAAATGAAATGAAATAACATAAAAATAAGTAATCCTACTAATCCTAATCATGTGTCAAATGTCGAGGATATTTTTATGCATTATCACGCATCAAGTTAGATAGTAACTGTAGGATGTACCGGCAATACCTTTCCGCAAAATAAAACAAGCGATGCGATTAAGTAGGTAGTTATATGCAAACTGCTTTTTATTTTTTAAAAAAGTCTTTTCGCTGTCCTCCGTTCTAACGACAAGACTTATATTTATACGTATACATATTTCATGCAACAGTCCGTTGCTCACCAAATGTTGTTTCAACAGCACATGCAAGTGTATGTGTTATTTATATTCTTACAGCTAGGAAAAGAGAACATTCATATGTGTATATATTTAATGTGTTTGGTAATTCTTATGAGCATGCTTATTGTACATGGGAGCGCAACTCATATTCTTACATACTAGAGAGAAAAGAGAATGAGTATATCATCTATTTGCGGGTACATATCGACGCTTGCGCTTTTATACATTTCATATACAAGCGAGAACAGATATTGAGACGTTTGTATGTATATTTATAAAGAATTGGTGTATAGGCACATAAATTCATGACTAAAGGATAACTGTAACCATATTTATATAATGTGGCGACTATGAACTTGCGTACATGGAAACGGCACACGCCAAATTGGCTGATGCAATAACCCATGACGACAATATATGCTTTTGCAAAGTACAGCCGACCATAAATATAGTACACGCTGGTGTGGCAGAATCTTGCCTTACGGTATGTACTGCCATACAGCGGACACCGCTATAATTCGGCCACCCTGACAAATGTGATCTCCTGATCACACGCTACTTCTTGAGTTTCGTTTGAGCCCTGATGGCAATCGAACCACGGTTTTAGATTTCCCACAGCCCACACACCCTTGTACGGTACACGGGTCTGTTGGAACCCTTCAACATCTTCTAACACATACCTATCATTTCGTAAACGCTTTGCTATTCTATATGGTCCCTTAAATTTGGGAATCAACTTTTTATTTACGCCTACAGTGGAATCAAAATGTTTAACCATAACATAATCATCCACCTCGTATTCAATAGCCTTTCGCCTTTTATTATTGACATATTTTTCATTGTATATTTGTAGTTGTTTTTCGTTTTCTGACGCCTGCATACGTATTTCCTCATGGGTTTCTATGGGTAAATCGTTCTCAAGATCTGTTAAAACTTCTTTAAATAGAATTTCGTCACCATTTTGTCTAACGCCAAATAACATTACGCTAGGGTATTGCTTTATGCTTCTGTGAATCGTGTTGTTTATGACGAATTCTATTTTTTCTAACACATTAAACCACTGAGTGCAGTTTCCTTGACTAACTAGCTTTGCTATCATCGGTCCTAATGTCCTATTGACCCTTTCAACTTGGCCATTCGCTTGAGGTGAACCTGTTGCTATTTTCATATGGACGACATTATTTTCGGTTGTAAATTGTTCAAAATCGGATGACGTGAAGCAGCTACCCCTGTCGGACAAAATAAACTTTGGTCGGCTATAACTTCTAAAATAATCTCTTAATGCTGCTAATACTTCTTTTGTATTTGTAGTTTTTGTGGCGTACAGTCTTACGAATTTTGTGCATGAATCTATAATAACAAAAATATGCTTTTTAGAACTTGAGTTGCTTACTGGTCCAAAATGGTCGATATGTATCGTATGAAAAGGATTGTTATTTTTCGGTATGTTGTGTAGAAAACCCTCTTCTTTTCCGTGCTTTGAGGAATAAACTATGCATTTCAAACAATTTTTTATGTGATGTGTAACCTTTTCTTTCATTTTCGGAAACCAGTAGCTTTTTAACATTAAATCTATCATCTTAGCAGTTCCTACATAACCCATTTCATCGTGAAACTTGTACATAATATGGCTTTCCATACTTGTAGGTACATAGAATAAAATATCACCGTTTTTTTTAAATTTTGGATTTAGGCTCTTTTGACCATTAGTTTTAAAGTGAAAATAAAAGATAGTATTCCACTTTTCCAACCCAACGTTTCGCTAGACTTCTTAGCTTCATCAGGGGTGATCTATTTATTTTAAAGAACAACAAACAAAAACAACAATGAAAAACAACAATAAAACTATCTGAGACACTTATTAACAAATCTACGTATATACTTGCAATAACATTAAAACACAACAACAACACTTACACAGTATGTTTTCTTAAAATCTAAAAACTAAAGATAGTACCATCATGGTTTGGTATCATCGTCAAACTAAATTATAATTATAAACATAAAAGGTAAGCTGCTGCAATGTTTTGTGTATCCTCCTTCTTGTTTACCGTATTTTCTCTTTTTTATAATATTCGCAAACTCTCTAATGTGTACCGAGCTCTCCCGTATTTGTTGCGGTCTATTATCTTCGTGTTCGCTAGATCAGCTGTATGACCACTTGTTGTGATATGTTGTGATAAGGCAGTTGAATTTCTCTTATTGTTTATATCGCTTCCGTGCTCTTTTAATCTAACGCCGAGTGTACGTTTAGTGGTTCCTATGTATACCCTGTTGCAGCTTTCATTTTCTTTACCCTGACATGTTATCTCATAAATTATATTATGTTGTTCTAGTTTATCGATCGGGCTTTTTGTTCGCGTGAATATGTTAGCTAATGTGGAATTGGATTTATATGCTAATGCTATGTTTTGGTTATTTTTTGCATTGCTTGGTTGATGTTTTGAGATTGTTTGGGAATATAGGTTACACCGAAATACTGCTTTATTTGATTTTCTCTATGTATTGTTGCTTGGCTATGTTTATTGCGTGTTTCTCTTATGTCTTGATCAGTTAGATTTTTTATTAGGTTGTGTGGATAGTTATTATTTTTTAATATTTCGTATATTTTTTGCAGGTTTTTGTTCCAGTATTGTTCGTCGCTTATGGTTAATACCTTGTTTATTAGGCCGCCGTGGTGTGAAGGTAGTGTTGCCGGCCTACCACACCGAAGGTCCATGGTTCGAGCCCTGGTACAGGTAACATCAAAAGTGATTTGAAAAAAGTTTTTCAAAACGGGGTCGCCCCTCGGCAGTGGTTTGGCAAACTCTCCGAGTGTATTTCTGCCATGACAGGCTTCTCAGCAAAAAATTCGTCTCCTTTGTAGATGCCGTTCGGAGTCGGCAAAAACCTGTAGGTCCCACCAATTTGTAGGGAAAAATTCATATCGGCACACCACAAATTGGAAGAGAAGCTTGGCGCAAAAATCTCTTAGGAGGTTTATGATGATATACCTGTTGTAAAGGGTGTTTTTTTTAGGGGTATAGAACTTCGAATTGAAATAAAATACAAGAAAATCGTTTTAAGGTCCATCAATTTGGCTTTATTGGAAGGATAATTTTATGCCATTAATGTTTAAATATGATTTCGGGCATGTGGCCGCCGCGGCTGGCTCGAATAAAGCCAATTCTACAGGTCCAATTTTCAAACAATTTTTCGAGCATATGGGGCCGTATGTCGGCAATAACGCCACGAATGTTGGCTTCCAATTCCCCTAACGTTTCTGGTTTGTTGGTGTAGACGAGCGACTTCACATATCCCCAAAGAAAATAATCCAATGGTGTCAAATCACACGACCTTGGTGGCCAATTGACAGGTCCATTCCGCGAAATTATGCGCTCATCGAATGTTTCCTTCAATAAATCGATTGTGACGTGCGCTGTGTGGCATGTAGCGCCGTCTTGTTGGAACCACAACTCATCCACATTCATGCCATCCAATTCGGGAACAAAATAGTCGGTTATCATGGCTCTATACCGGTCTCCATTAACAGTAGCTGCCTCTCCAGCATTATTGCGGAAGAAGTATGGCCCAATGACTCCACCAGCCCATAGAGCACACCAAACAGTCAGTTTTTGTGGATGTAATGGCGTTTCAAGGGTCTCATGTGGATTCTCTTCACTCCAAATGCGGCAATTTTGCTTGTTGACGTAGCCATTCAACCAAAAATGAGCCTCATCACTGAACAAAATTTTGCGATGAAAATCAGCATCGAAATCAATCTCATTTTCGGCCCATACACCAAAATCACGACGCATTGCATGGTCTCGCGGCTTTAATTCTTGCACAAGCTGGATCTTGTAAGGTCGCAAAATCTTCCATAAAGTTGATGGACAAAGCTCCAATTGCTGTGCACGGTGGCGAATCGATTCATTCGGGTCCTCTTCAACACTTTGCTCTACAGCGGCAATTGTTTCTTCGGTGCGCACTGTTCGACGTCTCTGCGGATGCGTATTATCACATAGAGTAAACGTAGTGCGAAAACGATCCATGGTTAACCGAATTAATTGCTCTGATGGACGATTATGTCGACCATAAAATGGACGGAGCTCACGGTAAACTTCGCGAACTGAACCATTATTTTCGAAATAAATTTGCACGATTTGCAAGCGTTGTTCTTTTGTCAACCTGTTCATGATGAAATGGCAAACCAAACTGAACATAAATGACATTAGAGTTGCCAGATATGACCACAAAATGCCAGTTTTATCTCTATTCGAAAAACAAACCTGTAAAAAAAACACCCTGTATATCGCGCCATAGATAGATTAGGTTTTTTGCCGTATTTATTTTGTACTTCATTGGCTGACAGGAATGATAATTTATGAGCCGACCAGATGATAGAGGTTTTGTAAACCAGTCAAAGGAGAGACATCCATTATTTATGTTTTTGACAATTCTGATATCCAGATAAGCAATGCTGTTATTATTCTCCATTTCAATGGTGAATTTGATTTTGTTATGATAATTATTTAAGTTTTCTTTTATTACTTCTACGTCTTTGCGTTTTACTATTGCGAGAATATCGTCAACATATTTAACTATAAATTTGATTTCAATGTTGAGTTTGTGCTTTAGTTCATTTAGTGTGTTATCCAAAAGATCGTCTAAAATAATATCTGCTATTGTCGGGGATAGGGGATTGCCCATTGGCATACCAAATGTTTGGGTATATACTTCGTTGTTATAAACGAAATAGTTATTGTCGAGTAAACGAAATCTTAAAATTTCCTGGAACTTGCATCTGGGTATATTAGTCATGGCTTTTATTTTATCCCATTTATCCATTATTATTTTTATAGCAAGGTTAGTGGGAATGTTCGTGAATAATGACACGACATCGAAAGACACCAACACTTCATCTGTGTCGATACGTTGATCAATAAGTCGCTCTTTTAGTTTAAATACATTTCTGATGTTGTACTCTTCCGACGTTATATTTTGAATTATGTTTCCTACATGTTTCGATAGTTGATGACACGGTACGTTCATGGAAGACGCGATGGGGCGCAAAGGTATATTAGGCTTGTGTATTTTAGGCAATCCGTAGAGTCTGGGTGCACTAATATTTGTTTTTTCTGTAAATTACTCCATTGCGCATTTCAAAAAAATTATGTTCCTTATCCTGCAGCATTTCCCTTAATTTTTTGATTTCCTCATCTTTACCCTGACATATTATAAGATTTTCTTCAAATGTATTAGAATCGACTATTAAACCGTTATTTCTGCTTAGGGCGTCGACGTGCTGCATTCGCGTACCTTTCCTATGTTCTAACACGTAATCGAAATTCTGTAGCTCTAAAGCCCACCGTGCAATCCTAGGGTTAATTTCTTTTTTATTCAGGGTCAGAGTTAGCGAGTTACAGTCTGTTACTATCTTGAAATGTAAACCTTGCAGGTAAATTCTGAATCGTTTAAGAGCATAAACTATAGCCAATGTCTCAAGCTCAAAACTGTGATACTTAGTTTCTGCCTCTGTCGTTTTCTTTGAAAAATAAAAAATCGGATGCCACTTTTTATCAGATTTTTTCTGCAACAATATTGCACCGAATCCTAACATACTTGCATCGCAATGCAATTCCGTTTCATCATTCATATCATATATTGCTAAAATTGGTGCTTCTAATAATTTTTCTTTTAAGGTTTCAAAACATTTTAGTTCATCTGAACCGAACTTAAATTTGCTATCTTTTTTGGTTAAGTCGTAAAGTGGTTTTGCTATAATAGAAAAATTTTTTATGAAACGTCGAAAATAGGAACATAGTCCGAGGAAACTCTGAACTGACTGAAGCTTTGAGGGGACCGGAAAATTTTGTATCGCTACTAAACCTTTTTCATCTGCACCAATTCCCTCTTTCGAGACAGTGTAACCTAAATATTTAATAGTTGACTGTAAAAATTCACACTTATCTAATCTTAATTCCAAATTGTTTTCTACTAATTTTTTAAAAACCTCACGTAAAATATCAAAATGCTCGCTTAAACTTTCTGTCGCAATCATTATATCATCTAGATATATTATAACTTTTTGATCTAAAATCATGTCTGCAAATATTTTGTTAACAAATCTTTGGAATGCAGACGGTGCATTTTTAAGCCCAAACGGCATTCTCAAAAATTCGAATTGTCCAACGGGGGTTACAAATGACGTGTACTTTATGGAATCTGGATGCATAAAAACGTGAAATAACCCGTTCTTCAAGTCTAGCTTCGTGAAAACTTTTTTATTTGCTAATCTTTCTAGTAAGTCGTCGATTAGCGGAATCGGGTAATTATCTTTTGCTGTGTATTTGTTAAGTGAGCGAAAATCGACGCACATTCTCAAATCACCTGTTTTTTTCTTCATCAGAACAATTGGCGAAGCGTATTCGGAATCACTTGGTCTAATGTAATTCTTTCTAAGATACTCATCTAACAAAATTCGCAGCTTATTTTTCTCAGTATATGATAACCGTCTAGGTGGACAACTAAATGGCTTAACCTTTTCCAGAACTAATTTCATTTCAAATTTCAATTTTGGTTCGGACTCAAATAAAACTTTTCGAATAAATCACTAAGGAAGCGCTTGTTTGCTTGTTTAATATCATCGCCAACTTTTAGGTCTGGATAATCGATATTTTCCAGTGCACACAGAATCAAACTGGAGTCATGGTTATTTAGTTCGTCTATAGAACTATATGTTTCGTCGCCCTTGGCTATGTGCGCATTTTCATCAAATATTTCAATCCTACTTTTTCCCCAACAATCGGATGTATTTATGATATTTTCAACTTCGTTGTCTTTGTACAAACATTTGCTTTCTTTTCTTTCATATGTCATATCATAATTTTTATGATTTAAAATTTCTGTTTTCTTTTCATTATCTCTAACTAATTTATACTTACAAATATCTAAAAAATTCCTTCCCAGAATAGCATTATAAGACATAGTTTTATCGTCAACGACAATGAAATGAAAGTGAAACGTTTTATTATTCAATTTAATGTTACATAAAGTTTTACCGAATGTGATAATCGGTGTATTATTAATACCGAAATAAAAAGAATTTTCTAAATTTTTGGTTTCCACTTCATGTGGCAAGCACGACCTTTTGATTAGGCTGACGGGACTTCCTGTGTCTATAATGCATTCTAGAGGGAAATAGATTGGTTTACTATTTGTATAAAAACTAAAATGGAAAAATCTTACATAATTATTTTTTGAAGGACCTTTTCGTTTCGGACAATCTAGTACTCTATGGGACTTGCTCCCGCACGCATAGCAATCACCTGGCTCCCTTTTCGGCTTCTGGCACTGACTGGCATAGTGTCCCTTCGAATTGCAATTATAGCATTTGACATCAGTTTTGGTAGTTGTACTTTTCAATTGGATTTTGTTGAACGCTTTGAGGAGATCTGCCGCTGACGTAAAGCACTGGAGGTACGCCTGTGTTTTCAACTGCTCAGCGGGAATACCATCAATGGCGTACTCTAGCATTTCCGATTCTGACATTTGTAAAGGCATCGCCAACAACGTTTTAGAATTAAGGTAGTCACTAAAACTTTCTTCTACAGCCCATTTACGATTTTCGAATTTTTTCCGTATCGAGAGCTTATTTTCACTTGTTTTAAAGACGTACAGCAATTCCTCAATCAAATTATCGACGCCTTTTCTTGCAAAATCAGCTTTTGCTCGTATCCATGCGGCTGCTCTGCCCGTTAATTTACCAGTGAACAACACTAATCTGGCTTTGTCATCCACCTCGTAAGTTTTCGTAATTGCTTGGAACTGCGTTACCCACAATTCACAGTTTGACGTGCCATCGAATTCTGTCACTAACGCTTTTACCATGTCCAATGGTATTTTAGTCGCTCTTTGTTCGGCAACTGACTCTGGATTTGACCGTATCGTGTCACCGAACTGTAGCTGTGCCATTTTCAGAAGCATCTGGTTTTCGCGTTCAACCAAATCTTTTTCACGTTTTAACAGATCGAGTTCTCGACGGAGCAGGGCAACGTCACTTATACCTGCCTCGCCTACGTCGTCACCACCAACTTCTTCAACCGCGTTGAAGCCAGGACACTCACCGCGTGAACGGCACTGCATTTAGTCGACATATTAGTGCTGCCTTTGTGCCGCTTGTAGACAACCCAAGTTGCCTCAGCCATTCGCGCAACTGCATAGTAGTGTACGCGTCTACCGATATTTCTTCAGTGTTCATCTTATTTTGTTTTTTTTCTTTTATTAATATATTTAATTTCGATCTTACTTTTTTGTTTTTCTAAACTCACTTTTTGCTTACTTTGTCTTTTCTTTTTATCTCACTTTGTCTTTTTGTCTTACTTTTTTTTTTTTTTTTTTTTATGTTACTTTGAACATGTCGAGAACGGACGAGAAAAAAAAATTTTTATTTTTTGCGCGATCCCACTTCTGAGGTGTAGGATGTACCGACAATACATTTCCGCAAAATAAAACAAGCGATGCGATTAAGTAGGTAGTCATATGCAAACTGCTTTTTATTTTTTAAAAAAGTCTTTTCGCTGTCCTCCGTTCTAACGACAAGACTTATATTTATACGTATACATATTTCATGCAACAGTCCGTTGCTCACCAAATGTTGTTTCAACAGCACATGCAAGTGTATGTGTTATTTATATTCTTACAGCTAGGAAAAGAGAACATTCATATGTGTATATATTTAATGTGTTTGGTAATTCTTATGAGCATGCTTATTGTACATGGGAGCGCAACTCATATTCTTACATACTAGAGAGAAAAGAGAATGAGTATATCATCTATTTGCGGGTACATATCGACGCTTGCGCTTTTATACATTTCATATACAAGCGAGAACACATATTGATACGTTTGTATGTATATTTATAAAGAATTGGTGTATAGGCACATAAATTCATGACTAAAGGATAACTGTAACCATATTTATATAATGTGGCGACTATGAACTTGCGTACATAGAAAAGTCACACGCCAAATTGGCTGATGCAATAACCCATGACGACAATATATGCTTTTGCAAAGTGCAGCCGACCATAAATATAGTACACGCTGGTATGGCAGAATCTTACCTTACGGTATGTACTGCCATACAGCGGACACCGCTATATAACGTACTTAAGTCAATTATCCCTATTAGTAAAAACGAGAAGAGAGACAAGAATATAATTAATGTATTTACAAGAAGCAAGGCTGCAAATTTAAAAGATGAGGAAGATGAAAACGCATCTATGATGGAGCAGCAATGAAGATGGTCGGCATGATGTACGGTTGCACTGTGGCTAGTCATTGTCGGCTGGAATAGGTTCCTGCCAACATTGCTGTCCTGCGCCACAAACAAAGAAAGAGCTATAGAAACGCATACACAGGGCAGAACAAATTTAAAACAACATCCGGCCGATCCAGATTCAAAAACTTAAATGAAACTAGCAATTTACAAATCAAATCAAAATTCAAAATGAAATGACTGAGCGAAGTTTTCAAAACAAAACTTAAAATTCAAAAGTAACCGAAAACGAATAATCAAATTAAAATTAAAATAAAACGAGCGGCAAAAAACTGAAAATTGGAAACGAAGCGGAACAACGCTGAAAAATAAAAAGATACAAAGAGCCCATACAAGGTCGCCCCGCGGGTTTTGTTGCAGCGCACGGTGCTTGGCCCACCCTCATCCATGACCATCGACGCACCTATTCTTCGTTGGCCCCTTACCAGAAAACCCTCCATGCCTTCTAAAGTGCTAATCAGCGCTCGAAGTGAACGGACGTGATTTTTCGTGCTCTATAGTTGTCTTATTTGCATTCTACTTAGTTGCTACACTTATCAATTATGGGAAAGTGCTCTAAATGCTGTGCTCAGTGCTTACCGGGCGAATTTGTATTTTGTGGTGTTTGTCATTCCAAAATTCATTTAAATTACGCAAACATATCTGAAAATGCAATTAACTTGCTTATAAACAATAAAATACATAAAGCTCTAAAAAGTGTTGGTGCGCTTCAAAGCTTCTTTGATTTGCTTAGTACAAGTGAGTGTCAGTCAGATGATACAGACAATACGAAAAACAAAGTCCGTAAGCGCTCAAAAACAAAGGTCAGTGCACCTAAAACCACACAAAATATAATCAAAGAGCATGTATGAATAAGAGGCGTCAGTTCGCTCATTTGAAAATCGGCAGAATTTTCACTCGTATGTTCGATGCTACTCGATGATTTCTATTAGGGTTTCAGCGAGTCCTCTTTGTGCTTTGTCCTTAATATTTCCAAATTATTTGAGTTAAAGTTTGTACTTTATGAGTGGGAATTGCGTAAACCCAAAAGGTAAACAAACGGAATGAGTTGAATAAACGACTCATTTTAATGTGATGGCCGTGGATTTTGCCGTTCGTTTGCCAAAAAATGCAAGTATTTCACTTGAAAATAATTTTGATGCGAAAATTTAATTAAATGCTGAAAAATACTTTGTGCTATTATTTCGAGATTTCCGATCTCAAATCTATGGATGTATATGACTCCCGACCTTGATTAAAACATTTTTCCTTTCTATTATTTCTATTTCCAATAAGTATTTTATGACTTAAGCCTTTGGTTCAATCATTTTAATAATTTTTTTCAATAGGATATTTTAAGTTTAAAGTCTTAGATAAATTTTTTTAGTAGGTAGGTATGCAATTGCTTTCAATTTATAATAAATTGGTTAAAGGTAAAAAAAACTTAAAATACCTTTTATCGTTATCAGATTATCTGATATAAAATTTAAACTTTTTCGCAAAACGCAAACGAAACTGATTTTGCTCATTGAATATCTTTGAAAAAAAAATTATTTAATGGTTCCTAACAAACAATACCATTTCTACTTATAAAAATTTCTACAAAGAAATAGTAAAAACTCGTAATTTTTGAGCGTTTTGGAATTCAACCTAAAACATGAAATTCATAGCATTACATTTTAAATAAATTTATGTTATAGTAAACCTGAAAATAAATATAAAAAGCAGGTAAGGATAATTAAAATTGCATAAAACAGTAGGGTAAATGTTTCCTTTAGGAGACAACTGCAAAAATCCGTCCAAAAATATCGGGAGAGGTATCAAACAACGCGTTTTGACCTCTGTATCAATAATCCGAAAGCGGAAATTAAATCATTTCTTTCAGTGAAAAGTTATTAGCAAAAAAACCAAAAATGGCCTAGGTCCGATCACAAATAGTGGGCTTGATCCAAGGTATTTCTGCGCAGAACACACTTTTTGCACTTTTCGGTACACCCTATTCTGTGATTACAACAACCACATGAAAATGACAGAAAATTTTCAACTTTGATTGCAAATATCTCTTCACTGAAACAAAAACTCCAAAATCCGCCTCCGGATTATTGTTACCGAGGTCAAAACGCGTCTTTTGATACCTTTCCCGATAACTTCGGACGTGTTTTAGCAGTTGTCTCCTAAAGTAAACAATTACCAAAATTTGTTTCATAGCAATTGCATTTGAAATAAATTTGAATTATTGAATATAAAAATAAATATAGGGAGTAGGATTTTACGTAAGGATAATAAAATTGCAGAAAAAAGGAGATATGCATGTGAATATTATATCAATAAGTCATTAATATGGGAAGAATGCATTTTGCCGTCGGCAAATCACACATTCATATTCCCATATCATCCACCAAAAAGTGTGCATGCGTAAAGCTACCGCGCACGCACATATTTGTGTACATACATATGTCTAAAATAACAAACAAACGTATGCGCACAATCACACATAAATACCTACACATGTCCTCACATCCCCCCCTAATGCATGTGCTGTCCTCAACTACCTTCATACAAAAACAAAAACCATTCTTACGCACAGTCGCAGCAGCGAAATCTGTCGTCATAAATACAACAATAACTATTTCATTCATAAATCAAATATTTCCTGATCGACAAAATTAAAATCTGACAAAAATCCTAATTTCCAACTTTAATTCATATTGGGGGTATTCAGTGA
The DNA here is from genome assembly GCA_949987695.1 of Merzomyia westermanni. Lineage (NCBI taxonomy): Eukaryota > Metazoa > Arthropoda > Insecta > Diptera > Tephritidae > Merzomyia > Merzomyia westermanni. The sequence goes on from OX465289.1 coordinate 80,019,780, forward strand.
CGGGGTAAACTTAAATTCAACTGGGCATATTTGCTACAAATTTTTAATTTAGGAACTTCATAGGTACTTTGCTAGGCAACCAGCATTGTATATTGGATAAAATTCTGACCCACCAAACAGAAAGTCCCAAGTACAGGTACCGGCACAGGTAACATGAAGAAATTGAAAGTAAGACACGAGATATATATATGCAATATGTTGATATTATTACTATATATACCAATATATTGGAAATCTTTCTAAAAATTTAAACAAAAAAATACAGATATTGACCAGCAATTGGTATAAATCTATACTAAAACACGAAAAAGTTATTATTCAAAGTTTTCTATATATTTTTCATATATTTCATACAAAATTGGCATTTTTATTTTAAACGTGCCAAAGTACGCAGTATATGTCGTTTGTTAAATTTTGGAGCTTTGTGATGAGAGCCCTTAAAAAAGTAGATCGCAGTAGCAGAGCGACTGATTTGCTTGACAATGTTGTACTAATTATCAATTTTACCCTTTCGGCACCAGCTTCCTTTGTGACTGCCTTTTGCAAATTTGGATATTTTCGAGACTTCTATGCTATTAACATTTCTGAAATGTAAAATAAAACCGACTAGCTATAGTCCTGCCAAGTTACAAACCATAATAAATGAAAATAGTACGGATTTTGCGTTTTCACTAGTAATTTATTTAGTCCCCCTTTTCTTGCATTTTACTAGAAGCGGGAACGGCAACATTGTTCTTCACTGTCGCGCATGCATATGTATTTATGTGTGAATGTTCATATTGCATGAATGAAGGTGTTATGTGGAATTTCAGCATTTTCGCTATGTCTATGAAAATTCAGAACATTCAACTGAGTTTTCGCGAAATTTAAATGTTTGCACATATATCCTTCATCCATTCAACGATGCCAGCAGCCTTGGACATACACAAATATGTACATACATATATTAGATGGCATAATACGTATTGACGTTTGTACGTCCAAAATTATGTGATAATAAACATTTTCTTATCAAATCTGATTATGAATGAATCTTTTTTTTGGATAAAATTATTATATTAGTGTTATTATAAAAAATAATAGGTTATGGCTAGGTATTTTTAAATAAAATTCGGAAAAAATATAAAGGTTAGGTATGAATTTTTTCAAAAAAATAGGTGAAAAAATAGATTACCTAATTTAAATAAAATTCGAAAAGTGCCATTAAAAGTAGGTATGGATTTTTTGAAAACTATGGACTAGTGAATTTTTTTTTGTAAAATTTAATTGAAGCTTGGTAAATAATATAAAAGTATAAGGTATGATTTTTTCCAAAAAAAATAGGTATGATAAAATAGATTACTTAATTTAAATAAAATTCGAAAATTGCCATTAGAAGTAGGTATGGCTTTTTTGAAAACTATGGACTAATGAATTTTTTTTTTTGAAAATTTAATTCAAATATCGTAAGAAATATAAAAATTTTAGATTAAATAAATAAATAAATAATAATATAAATAAAGCCACCATATCAAATGGAAGCTTGCATGCATATTTTGTGGAAATAAAAATAAAAATATCTTCAAATATCTATTGGAAAACATTTTGAATTAATAAAATGAAAATATTCCAATATTTTGATATTTGTCATATTTAATAATTTATTTCCATTAATTTGATCAATTTGCACAAACATAATAGGCAAATATCCTCAACTTCATGAAAACGCAATGTCCGGAAAGACTCAACTTCATCAAAAAGTCAATGAAGTCAGCTACTCAAAATAAAAATTTGCTACTCATTCGATCAGCTGATATTTGGCAAAGTCACTCTAAATAAATTAAGAAAATGCACAAAAGGGAATGCTTGAAACCCTAATAGATATCGGCGAGCAAGTGTGGCGAGTAGCTCTGCTCGAACATACGTGTTGGTGCCTCTTATTCATACATGCTCTTTGATATAATGCAAAACAATTCATCTCAGCCTATCATTAATACAGTGAATTCTTTCGAGAATGATAAGCCGCGCTCATCATCGTCTATAACTGTGGGTGACAACAATAATACTGAAACCAAAGAGCATAAATGAATAAGAGGCACCAACACGTATGTTTGAGCAGAGCTACTCGCTACACTTGCTCGCCTATTAGGGTTTCAAGCATTCCCTTTTGCACATTTTCTTAATTTATTTAGAGTGACTTTGCCAAATATCAGCTGCTCGAATGAGTAGCAAATTTTTATTTTGAGTAGCTTACTGCATTGAGTTTTTGATAAAGTTGAGTCTTTCTGGACATTGCGTTTTCATGAAGTTGAAGATATTTGCCTATAATGATTGTGCAAATTGATCAACTTAATGAAAATAAAATATTAAATATGGCAAATATCATAATATTGGAATATTTAAATTTTATTAATTGAAAATGTTTTTCAATAGATATTTGAAGATATTTTTATTTCCATAAAATATGCATGCAAGCTTTATTTGTTAGGTGGTCTGGCTTACCAGACCCAGGTTCAAGTCCCATCACAGGGAACAAAAAAATTTTGTTTTTCTTTTTTATTAATATTTGATATTTTTTTTAAATAGAAAACGAATTTTAGATTAAAAATAAAACAAAAGAAAAATTTCAACTGGATATGAAAAGCATGCTTCAAGATATGCAAGGAATGCCTACAAGTATGACATATTTGATTGCAACGTGTTCTGCTATACAAAACCTTAATATGCAAACTAGACATAGATATCAAATAGCTGAAATATACTGACTATTTCAATAAAATTACTATAACTTTTCATTTATTTAATTTAATACTTCTATATTTTTTTACCGAATTTGAATAAAATTTTTTTTCTTAATTCACAACTCTGTAGTTTTCAAAAAACCCATACCTACTTCTAACGGCAACTGTTGATTTTTATTTAATTTAAATAATCTATTTTTTATACCTATTTTTTAGAAGAAATTCATACCTAGTTCTTTATATTTTTTACGAGCCTCATTTAGAAATACCTAGCCATAACCTATTCTTTTTTATAATAAAACTTATAATCAAGAAATATATCAGTTAATACTATCCTATAATTTTATCCAAAAAAAATTCATTTATAATCAGATTTGATAAAAAAATGTTTCTTCTTCTTCTTTAAATGGTCATCTAACCGCCTGGGCGATTTTGACCGTCCAACATAGCTCGCCAGTCGTTTCTTCGTTGCGCCAACTGGCGCCAATTGGAAACACCGCGGGATCGCAAATCGGTCTCCACTTTGTCCTTCCATCGGAGTGGTGGTCTCCCTCTTCCTCTGCTTCCACCGGCGGGTGCCGATAAGAATACCTTCTGGGCTGGAGCATCTTCGCTCATTCGCACTACGTGGCCTAGCCAGCGAAGCCGCTGTGTTTTAATTCGCTGAACTATGTCGGCGTCTGCGTAAAGTTCATACAGCTCATCATTAAATCTTCTTCGGTACTCGCCGTCGCCAACGCGTAGAGGTCCACAAATCTTTCGAAGAACCTTTCTCTCGAATACTCCCAGAGTCGCCTCATCAGATGTTGTTAGTGTCCACGCTTCTGCACCATATAGCAGGACGGGTGCGATGAGTGACTTGTAGAGTGTTATTTTCGTTCGTCGAGAGAGGACTTTACTTTTCAATTGCCTACTTAGTCCGAAGTAGCATTTGTTTGCAAGAGTGATTCTTCGTCGGATTTCTAGGCTAACATTATTGTTGGTATTAATGCTGGTTCCCAGGTAAACGAAGTCCTTTACTATTTCGAAATTATTGCTGCCAACAGTGGCTTGGTTGCCAAGGCGCGAATGCGCTGACTCTTTGCATGATGACGGAAGGTACTTCGTTTTGCCCTCGTTCACCACCAATCCCATTTTCTCCGCTTCTTTTTCTAATTTGGAGTAAGCAGAAGTTACGGCGCGGTTGTTAAGGCCAATGATATCAATATCGTCAGCATATGCCAACAGTTGGACGCTTTTATAAAATATTGTTCCAGCGCGGTTAAGTTCTGCAGCTTGTATTATTTTCTCCAGCATTAAATTAAAGAAATCGCACGATAGGGGGTCACCTTGTCTGAAACCTCGTTTAGTTTCGAACGGCTCGGAGAGGTACTTCCCAATTCTGACCGAGCTGGCGGTGTTGCTCAAGGTCATTTTGCATAGCCGTATAAGTTTTGCGGGGAAACCAAATTCAGACATAGCGGCATATAGGCAGCTCCTTTTCGTGCTATCGAAAGCGGCTTTAAAATCAACAAAGAGATGATGCGTGTCGATTCTTTTTTCACGGGTTTTTTCCAAGATTTGGCGTATTGTAAAAATTTGGTCGATGGTAGATTTACCAGGTCTGAAGCCACACTGATAAGGTCCAATCAGTCTGTTCACATCAGGTTTCAGTCTTTCGCACAATACGCTTGATAGGACCTTATATGCGATATTCAAAAGGCTGATTCCGCGATAGTTGGCGCAGTTTGCAGGATCGCCCTTCTTGTGGATTGGGCAGAGAACACTTAGATTCCAATCTTCAGGCATGCATTCATCCGACCAAATTCTGCATAGAAGCTGATGCATGCGCCTTACCAGCTCCTCGCCTCCGTGTTTGAATAGCTCAGCAGGCAAACCATCAGCGCCAGCTGCTTTATTGTTTTTCAATCGGGATATTGCTATTCGCACCTCATTGTAGTCGGGTTGTGGAACGTCAATTCCATCATCTTCGATTGTGGGCTCGGGTTCGGCATCTTCTCTGGTTTCTTGCTCAGTTTCTCCATTTAAAAGGGCAGAGAAGTGATCCCTCCATATTCTGAGTGTTCTCTGAACATCGGTCACCAGGTCGCCGTTCTCATTCTTACAGGAGTTTGCCCCGGGTTTGAAACCTTCTGTAATTCGCCGAATTTTTTGATAGAATTTTCGGGCATTATTCCCGTTGGCCAGCATCTCAAGCTCCTTTAAAAATGTTTACTATCACATAATTTTGTACGTACACACGTCAATACGTATTATGCGATCTAATATATGTATGTACATACTTGTGTATGTCCAAGGTTGCTGGCATCTTGAATGGATGAAGGATATATGTCCAAAAATTTAAATTTTGCGAAAACTCAATATTTTGAATTCTCAAAGACATAGCGAAAATGCGATGCATGCAATATGTGCGACAGTAAAGAACAATGTTGCTGTTGCAACTTCTAGTAAAATACAAGAAAAGGAGGACTAAATAAATTACTAGTAAAAACGCAAAATTCTTACCATTTTCATGTATTATGGTGTGTAACTTGGCAAGACTATAGCTAGTCGGTTGACTATGCTTTTATTTGGCATTTCAGAAATGTCAATAGCATAGAAGTCTCGAAAATATCAAAATTTGCAAAAGGAAGTGGGTGCTCGAAAGGGTAAGATTGCTAATTAGTACAACATTGTCGAGCAAATCAGTGGCTCCGCTACTACGATCTACTTTTTTAAGGGTTCTCATCACAAAGCTCAAAAATTTAAAAAACGACATATACTGCGTACTTTGGCACGTTTTAAATCAAAATGCCAATTTTTATATGAAATATATGAAAAATATATAGAAAATTTCGAATGATAACTTTTTCGTGTATTAGTATAGATTTATATCAATTGATGGTCAACCTTTGTATTTTTTTGTTCCAATTTTTGTAAAGATTTCCAATATATTGGTATATAAGTTAACGGGAGGGTGGGGCCGTGTGCAGAAGTCCACGCAAGTGGGGAAAGTTTCTGATCGCCAGTCACCTGGGAATGGCCAGAGCGATTCTTTTGCATGCGGTTCAAGCAGCTCACTACTTCCGGGCTTTGCGCCCAAGTATCCTCTGAGTAACCACCGAACACCCGTTTGGTGGTGAGCTAAACGTGAAAAGGCGTCAACCTGGTAAGGTCACTCCGACATAATCGGTTTAAGGGCTTGCTGGGGGGCTCAAACAGCAGCGTCTGATCACCATGTGGTGCGGCTGCAAGCGGGCGTCTGTCTTGGATCAAGCGGCTCGCTATACAAACGTGTAATAGAATTCAACCTCCCGTGAAACGGGTTGTGCGTTGGGTTTGGGACCCACCACATAAAACAACGTTCCAATGAAATTCAACAACAAATCCTCGGATATCAGAACCCCTTTTTTAGATGACAACACCCGCAAACGAAATAAGGATTATGAGATACGGGCATGTACCTGGAATGTCCGGTCCGTTAATGGGGAAGGTGCCGCTGCCCGGCTGGTTGAGGTCCTGAGGAAAGCAAAAGCTGACATCACCGCCATACAAGAGATGCGATGGACGGGGCGAGGAAACACGATCAAAACACCTTGCAACATCTACTGGAGTGGGCATGAAGACAAGCGCAGATTCGGCGTGGGATTTGTGGTGGGAGAGAGACTCCGTCACCGAGTACTGTCGTTCACACCCGTGAACGAGCGTCTCGCTGCAAACCGCATAAAAGTACGATTTTTCACCATATCGTTTATCTGCGCTCATGCACCGACGGAAGAGAAGGACGACGTGGAAAAGGATGCATTCTACGAGCGCTTGGAAGGAGCATACGAGCGCTGCCCCCGTCATGATATCAAAGTCGTGCTTGGCGACTTTAACGCCAGGGTGGGTAAGGAGGGTGTATTCGGCCCCACTGTCGGGAAGTTCAGTCTCCACGATCAGACTTCGCAGCACTAGGTTTATGCGCAAGAAGACCCATCAGGCTACATGGCTGTCCCCCGATCGAAAAACACGCAACCAGATCGTCCACGTTGTGATAGACGGACGGCATGCTTCCAGCGTTTTAGATGTTCACACAATACGAGGACCTAACATCGACTCTGATCACTACCTAGTAGCAGCCAAGATTCGTACCCGCCTCTGTACGACAAAACAGGTGCAACAAAAAACGTAGGGAAAGCTGGACGTCGAAAAGCTGCAATCGCAACAGACCGCCAATCATTTCGCAGATCGCCTCTCACACCTGAATGCATGAGCAGTGGGATCATATCTCAGGAGCACTCCGTACCGCAGCCGAAGAAGTAATTGGATTCCGGCGAACGCGAAGAAACAACTGGTATGATGATGAAGAGTGCCGCGCTGCAACGAAAATAAAGGACGAAGCCTACAAGGCAACGCTGAGATCGAATGCAACGAGGAGTGTGTGTGAACACTACCGCGAGTTGAAAACAGAGGCAGAAAAGCGTGAAATAAAGGAGCTTGAGATGCTGGCCAATAATGCCCGAAAATTCTATCAAAAAATTCGGCGAATGACAGAAGGTTTCAAACCCGGTGCAAACTCCTGTAAGAATGAGAACGGCGACCTGGTGACCGATGTTCAGAGAACACTCAGAGTATGGAAGGATCACTTCTCTGCCCTTTTAAATGGAGAAACTGAGCAAGAAACCAGAGAAGATGCCGAACCCGAGCCCACAATCGAAGATGATGGAATTGACGTTCCACAACCCGACTATAATGAGGTGCGAATAGCAATATCCCGATTGAAAAACAATAAAGCAGCTGGCGCTGATGGTTTGCCTGCTGAGCTATTCAAACACGGAGGCGAGGAGCTGGTAAGGCGCATGCATCAGCTTCTATGCAGAATTTGGTCGGATGAATGCATGCCTGAAGATTGGAATCTAAGTGTTCTCTGCCCAATCCACAAGAAGGGCGATCCTGCAAACTGCGCCAACTATCGCGGAATCAGCCTTTTGAATATCGCATATAAGGTCCTATCAAGCGTACTGTGCAAAAGACTGAAACCTGATGTGAACAGACTGATTGGACCTTATCAGTGTGGCTTCAGACCTGGTAAATCAACCATCGACCAGATTTTTACAATACGCCAAATCTTGGAAAAAACCCGTGAAAAAAGAATCGACACGCATCATCTCTTTGTTGATTTTAAAGCCGCTTTCGATAGCACGAGAAGGAGCTGCCTATATGCCGCTATGTCTGAATTTGGTTTCTCCGCAAAACTTATACGGCTATCCAAAATGACCTTGACCAACACCGCCAGCTCGGTCAGAATTGGGAAGTACCTATCCGAGCCGTTCGAAACTAAACGAGGTTTCAGACACGGTGACCCCCTATCGTGCGATTTCTTTAATTTAATGCTGGAGAAAATAATACAAGCTGCAGAACTTAACCGCGCTGGAACAATATTTTATAAAAGCGTGCAACTGTTGGCATATGCTGACGAAATTGATATCATTGGCCTTAACAACCGCGCCGTAACTTCTGCTTACTCCAAATTAGAAAAAGAAGCGGAGAAAATGGGCTTGGTGGTGAACGAGGGCAAAACGAAGTACTTTCTGTCATCATGCAAAGAGTCAGCGCATTCGCGCCTTGGCAACCAAGCCACTGTTGGCAGCAATAATTTCGAAATAGTAAAGGACTTCGTTTATCTGGGAACCAGCATTAATACCAACTATAATGTTAGCCTAGAAATCCGACGAAGAATCAGTCTTGCAAACAAATGCTACTTCGGACTGAGTAGGCAATTGAAAAGTAAAGTCCTCTCTCGACGAACGAAAATAACACTCTACAAATCACTCATCGCACCCGTCCTGCTATATGGTGCAGAAGCGTGGACACTAACAACATCTGATGAGGCGGCTCTGGGAGTATTCGAGAGAAAGGTTCTTCGAAAGATTTGTGGACCTCTACACGTTGGCGACGGCGAGTACCAAAGAAGAGTTAATGATGAGCTGTATGAACTTTACGCAGACGCCGACATAGTTCAGCGAATTAAAACACAGCGGCTTCGCTGGCTAGGTCACGTAGTGCGAATGAGCGAAGATGCTCCAGCCCAGAAGGTACTCTTATCGGCACCCGCCGGTGGAAGCAGAGGAAGAGGGAGACCACCACTCCGATGGAAGGACCAAGTGGAGACCGATTTGCGATCCCGCGGTGGCCAGTTGGCGCAACGAGGAAACGACTGGCGAGCTATGTTGGACGGTCAAAATCGCCCAGGCGGTTAGATGACCATTTAAAGAAGAAGAAGAAGTTAACGATTTTATTAATTATAAATCGAAAAAAAAAATGTTTTATGGTCGCAACGACCTTTATTGGGTATCAAGCTAAGACTAAAGTTTACAATTTATTTTACTTAAGAGGTAACGTAATTGCACCGGCCAATTGTTGCTTTGTTGTTGCGAATTCCCTGAATTCGCTTTTTGAGCTGCGCGTCTTGGGCTTCCGCTACCACCGAAAAATAAGCTTTTGCGATGACAGTGCGTCTGGCTTTTTCAGGGAGAGAGACTCCGTCAACGAGTACTGTGGTTCACACCCGTGAACGAGCGTCTCGCTGCAATCCGCATAAAAGTACGATTTTTCACCATTTCGTTTATCTGCACTCATGCACCGACGGAAGAGAAGGACGACGTGGAAAAGGATGCATTCTACGAGCGCTTGGAAGGAGCATACGAGCGCTGCCCCCGTCATGATATCAAAGTCGTGCTTGGCGACTTTAACGCCAGGGTGGGTAAGGAGGGTGTATTCGGCCCCACTGTCGGGAAGTTCAGTCTCCACGATCAGACTTCGCAGCACTAGGTTTATGCGCAAGAAGACCCATTAGGCTACATGGCTGTCCCCCGATCGAAAAACACGCAACCAGATCGTCCACGTTGTGATAGACGGACGGCATGCTTCCAGCGTTTTAGATGTTCACACAATACGAGGACCTAACATCGACTCTGATCACTACCTAGTAGCAGCCAAGATTCGTACCCGCCTCTGTACGACAAAACAGGTGCAACAGCTGGACGTCGAAAAGCTGCAATCGCAACAGACCGCCAATCATTTCGCAGATCGCCTCTCACACCTGAATGCATGAGCAGTGGGATCATATCTCAGGAGCACTCCGTACCGCAGCCGAAGAAGTAATTGGATTCCGGCGAACGCGAAGAAACAACTGGTATGATGATGAAGAGTGCCGCGCTGCAACGAAAAGAAAGGACGAAGCCTACAAGGCAACGCTGAGATCGAATGCAACGAGGAGTGTGTGTGAACACTACCGCGAGTTGAAGAGGGAAGCGAGGCGGCTTTTCCGGGCGAAAAAAAGAGAGGCAGAAAAGCGTGAAGTAAAGGAGCTTGAGATGCTGGCCAACGGTAATAATGCCCGAAAATTCTATCAAAAAATTCGGCGAATGACAGAAGGTTTTAAACCCGGGGCAAACTCGTGTAAGAATGAGAACGGCGACCTGGTGGCCGATGTTCAGAGAGCACTCAGAATATGGAGGGATCACTTCTCTGCCGTTTTAAATGGCGAAACTGAGCAAGAAACCAGAGAAGATGCCGAACCCGAGCCAACAATCGAAGATGATGAAATTGACGTTCCACAACCCGACTATAATGAGATGCGAAAAGCAATATCCCGATTGAAAAATAATAAAGCAGCTGGCGCTGATGGTTTGCCTGCTGAGCTATTCAAACACGGAGGCGCGGAGCTGGTAAGGCGCATGCATCAGCTTCTATGCAGAATATGGTTGGATGAATGCATGCCTGAAGATTGGAATTTAAGTGTTCTCTGCGCAATTCATAAGAAGGGCGATCCTGCAAACTGCGCCAACTATCGCGGAATCAGCCTTTTGAATATCGCATTTAAGGTCCTATGAAGCGTATTGTGCGAAAGACTGAAGCCTGATGTGAACAGACTGATTGGACCTTATCAGTGTGGCTTCAGACCTGGTAAATCTATCATCGACCAGAATTTTACAATACGCCAAATCTTGGAAAAAACCCGTGAAAAAAGAATCGACACACATCATCTCTTTGTTGATTTTAAGGCCGCTTTCGATAGCACGAGAAGGAGCTGCCTATATGCCGCTATGTCTGAATTTGGTTTCCCCGCAAAACTTATACGGCTATGCAAAATGACCTTGAGCAACACCGCCAGCTCGGAGCATTCGCGCCTTGGCAACTGTTGGCAGCAATAATTTCGAAATAGAAAAGGACTTCGTTTACCTGGGAACCAGCATTAACACCAACAATAATGTTAGCCTAGAAATCCGACGAAGAATTAGTCTTGCAAACAAATGCTACTTCGGACTGAGTAGGCAATTGAAAAGTAAAGTCCTCTCTCGATGAACGAAACACTCTACAAGTCACTCATCGCACCAGTCCTGCTATAAGGTGCAGAAGCGTGGACACTAACAACATCTGATGAGGCGGCTCTGGGAGTATTCGAGAGAAAGGTTCTTCGAAAGATTTGTGGACCTCTACACGTTGGCGACGGCGAGTACCAAAGAAGATTTAATGATGAGCTGTATGAACTTTACGCAGACGCCGACATAGTTCAGCGAATTAAAACACAGCGGCTTCGCTGGCTAGGTCACGTAGTGCGAATGAGCGAAGATGCTCCAGCCCAGAAGGTACTCTTATCGGCACCCGCCGGTGGAAGCAGAGGAAGAGGGAGACCACCACTCCGATGGAAGGACAAAGTGGAGACCGATTTGCGATCCCGCGGTGTTTCCAATTGGCGCCAGTTGGCGCAACGAAGAAACGACTGGCGAGCTATGTTGGACGGTCAAAATCGCCCAGGCGGTTAGATGACCATTTAAAGAAGAAGAGTGCAACTACTTTTACTTATTTTTACTAACTGAGTTTGCTTACAAATATCGATTTTCTTATAACTATCGCAATCTTTTTTAATTCCATAGGTATCTTTCAATATTTTTCCAAATTTCACATTAATTATTGTTTTGTTTTGTTTAACAACTGGTCTTAAAATAATTTTTTGAAAATTTTCCTTAATAGTTAGTGGTATTTTTACCAAGTAAAAGATTGCCATATTTTGACTAATTACATTTATGTTTGATATTTCTAATGCTTCTTCCGCATTTTTGAATGGTATTTCATCATTTTCTAATTTTTCTAAAGCGATTTCAATTTCCTTTTTATTTAACAATAATATATTTAAAATGTCCTTCTTTGCCCATTGTATGGCATATTTTATATTAATCAATTCCTCTTTTATTAATCTTATCCTATTTTGCAAATTTATAATTGTTTCATTTTCTATGTATGTGTCTTTCCTTATGCTATTAAAAAGATTATTTACTATCATACTAATGCTATTAATTTGTTCGTTAAAAATCTCATTAATTAGTACTTGTTTGTTATTATTATTGTTAATTTCTTTAAGGTTATTGGTTATTACCTCCAGATCTTCGTGATCGGGGCTTCCGGCGATGAAATTCCATGCCGTTCCTAAAGTGTTAATGGGTATTTTCTGTCTTTTTTCAACAGGTTGTATGGTATATAAAATTTGCAGAGATTGGGTTAGTTCGTGCTTTAGGATGGGGTACAGGACTGTGTCCTTAGGGATGTCCAAAGAGGTAAATCTGTACATGTCCGTCAGGAGGTCGATTATGTGTATTAGCCTGAAGGCTTCTTTTGAATTTTGGCAGTCCGCCATTTACTGTAACTAGTTGTGTTGTGGAGTAGTCGTAGATATCTATCGATGCGGTTATAGGGTGAATAAAGAGAAGTCTGGAAATGAAAAACATTTAATTTTTTATGTTGCTTTTATGAACTATTTTCTCTGATTCTGTTAAAACGGTTGAATTTCTGTCCTCTCTTACTACTTCTTTAAATTTTGGGGTTATTTTGGTACCTAATCTTATGTTTATCCTTACATAAGTTGTTTCTCCTGGGTGATAAGTTTTTATGACATGACGTGTTTTATTATGATAGGAAAGATCTTTTACTTGCTTATTTTTTAATTCCGAGATATTCTCTTCCCTAGCCCTTTAAAATTGACTTGGTCCGTGGATACTCTTCTCCCGAAAAATACCTCTATAGGCTTTTTATTTGTTGTTGGGTGAATTGAATAATTGTATTCATAGGCAGAGTTATCGAGGAGTTCGGCGAATGAAGTGAAGCTTCGTTCTACTTCAAACAACGCATTATTTCTGTGAGGGTCGAGTGAAGTCGCTCTACTTGACCATTCACGGAACTAGCATAAGGCGGTGCTCTAAAAATTTGGATATTGAGGGTATCTTCCAATAGAAATCGAATGGAAGCTGAATTTAAGGACGTTTCGTTTTCTATTACTACAATTTCTGGTACGCCAAATTGAAACAGTAGTTCGCGGAGAGGTTCCTTGACATGTTCTACATCCCTAGATTTAAGGATTTTTGTTTGGGCATCTTTGAAAATTTTTCGATTGCTGTAAGGATTATATTTCTTTCAGTTATGTAAATATCAATGTGTAAGATTTGTCCTGGGAACTGGGGAATAGGGGGTTCTCCTAATTTCGGTTTGGTAGGGTGGCGGTCATATTTATTTTCTTTACAAGTTGAGCAATGCTGGATAATTCTTTTTATCGTTTTAGTCATGGCGGGAAAATAGTATCTTTCTAAAATTTGGAGTTTGTTTTCACGGGCGTTCCTATGTGCTCTTTTATGGGTATTTATTACGATTTCTTCTTGTTGCTGCTTATCTGTCACATCCTGGACTTGAAGTTGAGAAAATCAGGCTTTATAGTTACTAAAGTGGATCGGATATATTTCTTCAATTTTACCCATAGTTCTTTCATCGGTTTTGATGCAGTGTATTACGGAGGGATTAAGGTATCTTTTTAGGAGATTTATTAATATTTGTGAATTGTAATCTGGCTCTTCTATGATGTGTCTATGGTAGGTGTCGAAGACTATTTTCAATTGACAGGTAAAAGTTGAGCCTGAATTTAGGAATATTTGGTTTTTGAAAACGTTAATTGGGGACTGTTCATTCCAAATAAAGTTATCGGAAGAGCTTTCGTCGCTGTGCTGGGTTACTGACAAGGTGTTAGTTGGTTCAGGGGACATTCTTGATAGAGCGTCGGCTACAACGTTGGTTGCGCCGGGTTTGAAGTGGAGTTCGTGGTTGTATTCTTCCAGGATTGATTTCCATCGTTTCATTTTATAATTGTTGTTTTTATTGCTAAGGGCGGTCGGTAAATATTTTAACTTTGGCGGAGCCATAAAGATAGTTTCTAAAGTTGTTTAAAACCCACATTATGGCTAGAAATTCTTTTTCGTTTGTAGCGTAAGATTCTTCTGTTTTGGTAAGTGTTCTGGAAATGAATGCAATCGGTTTTTTGTCTTGAGAAAGGACTGAGCCGATGGCGTAGTTAAAAGCGTCGGTTGTCAGATGGAATTCTTTCGTGAAGTCAGGGTAGGAAAGTACGACGTCGTCTGACATAAGGGATCTTTTAATTTTATTGAAAGCCTCTTTTGCGTCCTCGTTTAAATCAATGTTTATTTTCGGGGACTTGTTTTGCCGGTAATAACCGGAAAGGCCCAAAAATGAGCGAACTTCTTTAATTGTATTGGGGTAAGATATATTCGCAATCGCGAATTCTACAGGAATCCTAGGAATTCTGCAGGATACCCGAAAAAATGACATTTATCCAACTGAATTTTCATGTTGGCATCTTCAAGACTTTTGAAAGTCTGTTGCAATGAAGAGCGTGCTCCTCTTCGGAGTTACTGAATACGACGGCGGCGAAAATTCCTCAGACTGAACCCTCCAAGAGGGTGCTGACTGGTAATGGATACTACAGTTGTTCTGTTCAGGTTGGTACTCTAGTGCCCTCCTATTTGGACGGTATCCAGCTAAGGTCAGGAAGCACAGCTACATGCCTTAGCTCTCTCAATAGCCCTGGCGTGTGGAAATGTTTCTTGACTATGGTCGTGAGGTAAGGGGCCGGATCAAGGTGGTATGCGTCATGGCCCGTGCCGAGGATCAGCCTGGCTGGGGGCCCTTTCAATAGCTCAGTCTCTAAGGGTGCCCTCTGGGAACATGTCCACTCCCAGTTGTATTCTTGGCCTTACCCCGAGTACTGCGCATCTCTGCTCAGGGCGGACCAACCCCTTTCTCCGCTACTCGTGGGTTTTAGCGATGAACAAAAATAATTTTAAAAAAGATAAAGAGGCCGACACTCAAAAAATGCCGGAGGGGCTAGCCCCCACTGTTTATGGCGCCCCTGTGAGGCAGCGCGCCTCTACCAGCAGCGCTGCGGCTGAATTAGAAGATTTACGTAGGCTTCAGGCGATGCCGGAGTCTACTGTAAACTACCAGTTGGTAACAGTGAGTGAGGGTGGGGCAACTAAGGGAGTTGTGTCTGCCAGCGGAGGTGAACTCAGTAAGCGGAGCTTGAGTGGGCTAAGGTAATCGTCCCGGACTTCGATGGGAGTCGTCTGGTGAGCGAAGAGGGGACCGCGAAACGCAACAGGTCCATGGAGGTCGTGCCTGGTACCTCAAACCCCAAAAGGGTTAGAGTATAAGGCCCCACTTCTGCAGAAGTTGCTAAAGGCAGTATACTTTTGGGGGTCTACGACGCTAATCCCAAAGGTGAGAGGTCCTTGCGACCGAATTGGGAATGGGTGCGGGCCGAGAGGGCTACCCATGCGGTCAGTGTCTTGGCCGAGCTTCCTGGTGCCATCCCTACCTTCCAGGGTACGGTCAATGTGAGGAATCGCGGTCTGCCGCAATGTAAAAGTTGGCGGCAGCCAAGATGAAGGAGGTCTATCCGGGTGCGCTTATCGAGGCGGTGGATTTCGGCGATATCCCGGGTAGACCAAGGGAAGAGCCGGAAAAGGTCCTAGAGGTGCTCAGGGCCTATAACCCTGATCTTCCAACGGGTAACTGGAAGGTCCTCAGTCTAGTGTCGAGCACTGAGGCTACGCGTCAAGTGAAGCTGATGCTCAACAGGGAGTCGCTTCCCCTCCTGGAAAGGACGAAACGGACAGTGCACTTTGGTTTTATACACGTCAAAATCAAGGTGTACTCCAGTGATCTCAGCTCAGCGAGTGACTTAGAGGCGGAGCTGGAGAAGGACGACAATGGGGAGATCGATGTAGATGTCGAAACTAACGGGGCCAATCCGATGGATGGTTCGAAAAGGGACGAGTCTGCATCGACCTCCTCAGTGGGATCTTTCTCCTCTTCGCTTGGCCTCAAGAGATCGTGTGAGGAGCACACAGGCGATGAGCCAATGTCCGATGAGGACAGCGGCAACATTACTGTGGTGGAGCGTAGTAACCGTGATGATGCAGGCTCTACAGATAAACCTCCATCACAGTAAAGCAGCGTCGGCCGCGCTGCTGCTCCTCTTCGCATCAAAGGGAGCAGCAGATATCGTCCTAATCCAGGAGCCCTGGATAGTAGGGCTTATAATATGCGGGCTGAAGATAGCAGGCTATTCGCTGGTAAGTGGCGCCTCTGGGGGTAAACCTAGAGCTTGCATTTTACTTAAATCTAATATACATATTTTATTTCTCCCTAAATTTAGTGATGAGGATACCACAACTATACAAATAGAGGTCAATGGAGATGTATGTACGTACGTATATGACGCACGATGTACCATCTCCCGTAACGGCTGTGCGGAATACTTTCGAGAGAATAGTAGGACACATTATTGTGGGTGGCGATGTTAACGCACATCACCCGGCTTGGTGCAGTAGCGATACTAATGATAGAGGTGAGTCACTATTTGATTTTATCCTAGTTCACAATATCTTTATATGTAATAGGGGCAGCGAGCCCACTTTCGTCGCGGAAAATAGAAGGGAGGTGCTGGACGTTTCGCTCTGCTCAAGAAGTGCGGAAGGTATGGTCAGGAACTGGATGGTTTACGATGGGCACTCCTTTTCCGACCACCGCTACATCCGCTTTGAATTGGCAGGCGCACCGTCTATCTCCTCCCCCTATAGAAACCTTAGGAATGCCGACTGGCAACTGTATAATAAGGAACTGGATAAGTTACCTTTCAGCTTGTAGCCCCGAAACGCCTGGGGAGATTAAGGAAATTGAGGAACTGGTGGTAAAGTTCACTAACGCCTGTCAATTGGCTTTATATAAAGCCTGCTCTATTAAAAGGGCTAGGGGTAAGCAAAAACCACCCTGCTGGAACCTCGAATTAGATAGATACAGAAAGCTGTGTAGGCAAGCTTTTAATAATGCAAAAGCCTCGAAGGGGGATGTGAAATGGGAAGCTTACAAGGAACAGCTTAGAGAGTACAAAAGAAAACTCAGGAAATCAAAAAAACCTCCTGGAGAGATTTCTGCAGCAGCATGGAATCAGTTTCAGAGGGTTCGAGGTTACGGAAGATTCTATCCAAATCACCCCATAACTCGCCGGGGTGTCTGAGAAGGCCAGATGGGTCATCGACAGATACGGTGGAGGAAACTCTGCAACTTCTCCTTAAACCCCACTTTCCAGAAGCGGAAAGCGACCATAGGTACCAACCTTATAGGGGTCATGGTGTACATGACCTAGGGCAGTACCTCAATCATAAAAGAATTTAATGGGCCATTGAGTCTTTCAAGCCATTTAAAGCACCGGGTATAGATGGGACATCGCCCGTACAACTTCAGCAATCAATGGAAATGAGCATCCCTTGGTTGCTAGCGATTTATAAAGGGGTGCTTACTTTCAATTACATCCCCAATGCTTGGAGAAACTCCAGGGTAATTTGTATACCTAAGGCAGGTAGAACATCTCATGTTGGCCCAAAGGACTTCAGACCTATCAGTCTGGCGTCCTTCCAACTGAAGGTACTGGAGCGGTTAATTGAGCCTCACGTTAGGGATAAACTAGAGAGCAAAGTCGTACCATCGCAGCATGCATACATGAAAGGTAGATCCACAGAAACAGCGTTACATGACATCGTCACGCATATAGAAAAATCCCTATCGAGTAAGGAATTTACACTGATATCCTTTCTGGATATTGAGGGGGCTTTCAACAATGTCACGCCGGAAGCGATCATGAGAGCCCTGACAGCTTTGGGTATCGAGCCTTGGCTTGTGTCATTCGTGCACCAACTGCTGACGAGTAGAAGGGTGCACGCTGACCTAGCCGGGGTGTCGGTGAACAAAGTCGTCAACAAAGGCACGCCACAAGGTGGGATCCTCTCCCGTCTTCTATGGGTAGCTACAGTCAATGGATTGCTAGAAACCTTGGCTGTTTGGGGGTCTAAAGTCATAGCTTACGCAGACGACCTTGCGGTGGTTGTGAGTGGTAAATATCCTCAAACGTTATGTGATATCATGCAAAAAAACCTAAGGCTAGTCGAAGAGTGGACTGGGAATAAAGGTCTAGGTGTTAACCCGGCCAAAACAGAGCTGGTACTGTTTACTAGAAAATACAAAATTCCGTCACTACGGCTACCGACATTAGGCAATACCACCCTTTAATTGGGTGATTCCACAAAATACCTGGGGGTTATTATCGACAATAAGCTCACATGGAAAGAGAACATCCAGGAGCGCGCTAAAAAGGCTCTTGTGGCCCTATACTCTTGTAGGGGTGCCATAGGACAAACATGAAGGTTTTCCCCCAAAGTTACACTTTGGCTCTATACTGCCGTGGTAAGACCAATTCTTCCGTATGGGGTCCTGGTCTGGTGGACGGGCCTGGAGAAGAGCTCCAACATTATCGTAATCCAAAGAGTACAGAGAAGTGCGCTCATATGTGGGGCGCTACGCACAATAGCGGCAGAGGCACTGAATGCAGTCCTTAACATTCTACCGGTTGACATATGCGGCGTACTCCGCACTGCGAATTAGGAATTTACCAGGATGGAGGGTCCTTGGTGAAGGTCACTCGTCCATCCTTAAAAATCTCCCTGCGTATATTTCGGACTATTGTATACCGAAGTACTGTTTCGAGAAGAAATTTGATATTAGAATACCTGAAAGGGAATTCTGGGAGAAAGGTCCTCCTCAGGACAACGGGTCAGCCCATTTGTACACAGATGGTTCGAAACTTGATGACAAGGTAGGCGGTGGGGTTTACGCCGCTCAGCTGGGGCTTCCGACTACCTGATCATTGTAGTGTTTTCCAGGCAAAAGTGGCCGCTATACAGGAAGCTGTAATATTACTGAAGACAGTGAACATCAATAGCGGTGATGTATACATCTTCTCTGACAGCCAAGCAGCCCTCAAGGCGCTGGGGGCCTTTACATGCAATTCCAGGGCTGTGGAGAGCTGTCGCAGATCTGCCAACGAGATGCCTGAGCAGCTATCAATTCACCTGGTATGGGTGACTGGACACTGTGGCATACCAGGAAATGAGATGGCAGATGAACTAGCTAGAGGGGGTACATCCGGTTCGCTTTCACAGTCCTGGAAGGGTTTAGGCATGCCGCTCGCGACCAGGAAGCTCTTAACGAGGAATATATTCCTCAAACAGGCAAGGGATAGATGGGAAAACCTAGGTACCTGCAATCATACAAAACTGGTGTGGCCAGAGATTATCGCGAGTAGGTCCGAAGACTTACTCAAACTCAGAAGGGAGGAACTCTCATTACTTATGGGACTTCTCACAGGGCATATAGGCTTAGGCAGACATGCGGAAAGGTTGAGCATTCCCTATAATGATTTCTGCAGAAGCTGTAGAGACGAGGAGGAGCCTGAAACAGTGAGGCATCTGAGGCATGTGAATGTCCCGCGCTGTGGGGCAATATGTTGAAATATCTGGGGTTGGGTATTTTCTATCATCTTGGCGAATTATCAAGAATTAAGCCAAAGGATATTCTGCGAAATCCACAAAATGGTTTGAGTTGACCCCCCTGATCAGATCCATGTGGTATCACAACGGGACCTACGGGGCCTATGTGTGCTAGTCCGTTCACTAGTAGCCACTGCAACCTACCTACCTACCTACTGAATACGACAATGTCGTCGATGTAAACGTAGCATATTTTGCCGATATGATGGCGAAAAGTATCGTCCAAGGCTCGCTGGAATATTGAAGGTTCATGTTTTAGTCCGAAGGTTAGCCTTGTGAATTCATATTTTCCATTGTTAATGGAGAAAGATGTTTTCTCGATGTCGGATTCCTTGAGTGGGATTTGGTGGAATCCGCTTTTAAGGTCTAATACAGAAAAATATTTGTTTTTCCCAAGTTGAGATAGCACTTCTATTATTTGGGGCATTGGGTATGGATAATACCTTGCGTAGACTGGGGTGTCCTTATTCGTCGTGATTTCGCAAACGACTTTGGTCGTGTACGTCAGTTTGTCATTAGGCTCGGCAAAAAGTTGGGAAAAATTGTCTACCAATTTATTGATTTTGGCCTTTTGGTTAGGCGTCATATTATCTTCTATGTTTATTGTGTTAACGGATTTAGAGGCAACTTGCTTTATTTTTATTTAAAATTTATTTTGAATAACCATGTAGTTATCCTTAACATGTAAAACAAAACCGAGTTCTTTGAGGATGTCGTTACCAAGGATACCATGGAATGAGCGTAATGTAGGAAGCAGGTAGAATTTAAGTCTATTCGGTGAGTTGAAAATACTAATGAAAGTATGCGCGCTGATTTCTATACGCCTGCTATTGACTTAGGGAAGAAGTTAGATTTGTTTTTCATAGGGTTTGGCACTATGGATGGTGGGATATAATTTTTTGTTGAGCCTGTCTCAAAATTTTGCTATGATTCCACTCTTCAGTCTGCATTCGAAATAAGGCAAAGAGTGATTCATTCTAAAAAATGTAGGTCAGTTGTATCAATGTAATTATCGTCCTGGGGATTTTTCTCGTATAAGTCAGTGTCATTATTTGTCCGGTAGTCGTTTGTATTAGTGAGATAGTCCGTATTAGGAGAGTAGTCCTTTTGAACATTGTATTGAAATGGGTCTGAGTCAATGTGAAAGTTTCTTTGTATTTTGTTAGGTACGGGTGCCGGAAGGGTACCTGGTGGTGCTCGTTTGTTGTTCGGGTCCTTTGGTTTTGGTCGGTTCATGTAGTTTAAGTTCCGTGTCCTTAACGATTGGTCAATGTCCATTGGTTCCGCACGTGGTTGAGGTTTTTGGGATGGACGAGGTTCTGATTCGGTTGGTTAGGAGGTTGGTATTGGTAGTTCGGTTGAGGATGTTGGTATTGATAGTTCGGTTGGGGATGTTGGTATTGATAGTTCGGTTGGGGATGTTGATATTGGTAGTTCGGTCGGGGAGGCCTGTATCGAGCAGTTGTGTTCAACCCAGGTTGGTATGCCAATTCGGGGTAAAATTCGTTACTAAGTCCCCTTCGGTGGACGGATGTCCACAGTTCTCCTAGCCTGTCCATTATTTATTAAGGCATAGTGGGACCTGAACTTTTGGGTTTCAAGCTTTAAACACAAGTGGAGGGCTTGAGGAAGATCTGCGGGTTCCCTCATTCCAAGGAGTCTTGGCAAGTCTCCTTTAAGTCCACGAATGAATGTGTCTAGCGCTTTGTCCCAATACGTGCGGGTAAGCAGATACGTGGCTTTTGCGCCGACATCCATGCAGCCGAGCTTATTTAGAATAAGCGACAAGTGCGAATATACCCGTTTGTAAAATTCTTTAATTGTCAGGTTACCCTGCACAAGCGACGTCATCTGGTACTCGAGAGTACCTAAGTCGCGTTTATCCGCATAGTGTAGCGTTAAGCTTCTGGAAACTGCTTTCCAGTCTAGTGGAGTATTGTATGACTCCAAGCCAATGTCGGCGCTTCCGACAATTTTATTGCGAATAACGTTGAGGATCCCATAATATTTGGGATATCCCCTTTGAGGCTCTTAGATTTGAAGAATCCTATCTACGCTCTTCTTCCACGAGTTAAATTCTCCAGGTTTCCCTGAGGTTTACCCGTGTCTATGGTAATGCCCCTAAAATCGCAAAAACTCGCGTTGGGGTTTAGGGCGGCTGGAACCATGTTTCGCCCTTCTTGTTTAAACATATTAGTTACGATCCCGGATATAACTTCTGTTAACTGGTCCATCGTAAGGGAATTGCTAGCAGGAGCAGGGGGTACGGGGGGTGCGTTTAGCACAGGGGGTCGAACCAGGTTGGCATTATTGAGTATATTTTATGTTATGTTATTTTCCTAACCCTAATTTATTTTTATTTTAAACTATTTCCTATATTTTCTCACTATCTATGTCACTGTTAATTATTTTATCAATGTTATTAACTTTATTTTTGTTTTTAAATTGTTTCCTATATTTTCTTATTATCTATGTCACTGTTAATTATTTCATTGATATTATTCACTTTATTTTTGTTTTTTAAATTGTTTATTTTCTTACTATCTATGTCACTATTAATTATTTTATTAATGCTTTCAACTTATATTTATATAAGAATTTTGTCTTACTTTGTCTTTTGTCCTGGGTAGACGGCTAACAACTCGTGTTTCCCGTTTGCTGA
Source organism: Merzomyia westermanni (assembly GCA_949987695.1). Classification (NCBI taxonomy): domain Eukaryota; kingdom Metazoa; phylum Arthropoda; class Insecta; order Diptera; family Tephritidae; genus Merzomyia; species Merzomyia westermanni. The sequence goes on from OX465289.1 coordinate 80,041,907, forward strand.
TATGCGACTAGTGGGCCTCCTTTCCTGCACTTTTGAATCTTTGTCCTAGCCTCCGCTGTTCTCTTGATGGTAGTTTGCTGTAATATACTGCTTTCACACGTTCGATAATATCGGAAACATAACACCGATTTTTGTTGTATTTGTTAAACCAAAAGGTTTTTCCATTCAGAGCTCCTTCCGTTGGTGGATATCGTTTTCCAGTGACTTCGCTAGTCGGCAAACATTAATATGCAAAATTCCGCCAGTGCGTATAGAAATTGCAAATTGTGTGTAATACAAGTAACTGTCACTATTATAGAACACTACTACCAAATATTTTCGATTATAAATCGAAAAAAAATGTTTTATGGTCGCAACGACCTTTATTGGGTATCAAGCTAAGACTAAAGTTTACAATTTATTTTACTTAAAAGGTAACCTAATTGCACCGGCCAATTCTTGCTTTGTTGTTGCGGATTCCCTGAATTCGCTTTTTGGGCTGCGCGTGTTGGGCTTCCGCTACCACCGAAAAATAAGCTTTGCAATGACGGTGCGTCTGGCTTTTTGTGGGAAATATTGTGCAACTAAACCTGCACTTCCCTTGTGCTTATTTCTTATTGCTGATTGCTAATTATTCTGTTTAGCAATTGTTAACATTTGCCATGTTAACATATATAGTAATAATATCAACATATTGCATATATATATCTGGGGTTTTACTTTCAATTTCTTCATGTTACATGTCCCGGTACTTATACCTGGGACTTTCGGTATGTTGGGCCAGAATTTTATCCAGTATGCAATGCTGGTTGGAAATTAAGATTTTTGTCAGATTTTAGTTTTTGTCGATTTGTGAAAGATCTGTGTTGCCCCATTTCATCTCAACTACATCAGGAAATATTATTTGATTTATGAATGAAATTGTTATTGTTGGATTTATGACGACAGATTTTTATGACAGATTTCGCTGCTGCGACTGTGCGTAGTGGTTTTTGTTTTTGTAGCATGGTAGCTGGTGGACAGCACAAGCATATAGAGGGTATAGCGCGGTGATATGAGGACATGTGTAGGTATTTATATGTGACTGTGCGCATACGTTTGTTTGTTTTTTTGTACAGATGTATGTACACAAAGATGTGTGTGCGCGGTAGCTTTACACATGCACACTGTTTGGTGGATTTTATGGAAATATAAATATGGGATTTGCAGACGGCAAAATGCATTCCTCCCATGTTAATTCGTTCCTGACATGATATTTACATCCATATCTACTTTTTTATGCAATTATCCTTGCCTACCTCCCATATTTTTTTTAAGTTTAATAATATATATATATTTCAAATGGAATGCTATGAATATCATGTTTCAGAACTAGTTCCACAACGCTCGAAAATTATGACTTTTTAATATTTCTTTGTAGATCTTTTCACGTTTTACGTTTAGTAATAACCATTAAAAAATTTTTTTGAAAGGTATGAAATAAGCAAAATCAACTTCGTTTGCGTTTTGTGAAAAATTAAAATTTTAGATAAAAAAATCTGATTACGATAAAAGGAATTTTTTGTTTTTTTAACCTTTAACCAATTTATTATTGCATACCTACCTACTTAAAAAGTGTCCATATCTAAGACTTTAAATTCAAAATATCCTATTTAAAAAAATTATTAAAATGAATGAACCAAAGGCTGAAGTCCTAAAATACCTTTTGGAAATAGAAATAATAGAAAAAATTTTAAATCAAAGGCAGGAGTCATATACATACATAGATTTGAGATCTCGAAATAATAGCACAAAGTATTTTTTAGCATTTAATTCAATTTTTGCATCGAAATTATTTTTATCTAAAATACTTGTATTTATTGGTAAACGAACGTCAAAATCCTCGACCATCCCATTAAAATTAGTCGTTTATTCAACTCATTCCGTTTGTTTACTTTTTGGGTTTACTCAATTCCCACTCATAAAGCACAAACTTTAACTCAAATAATTTGGAAATATTAAGGACAAAGCACAAAGAGGAATCACTGAACCCCTAATAGAAAACATCGAGTAGCATCGAACATACGGCCAAAAATGTTGCCGATTTTCAAATGAGCGAACGACGCCTCTTATTCATATATGCTGTTTGGTTCAAGCGATGAATACATTGAATTTTGCACGTACATACACATATATATTTATACTAAAGTAAAGAGTAAATCTCCTGTTAGAGTTTCTTTTATGCACGTGAATAGTAGGTAATTATTCCATCCAGTAGCTTACCTGCAGTCAATTGTACTAGTTTTATACTAGTCAAATACTAGAGTGCCAAACCGGCTGAACTAGTTCGAGTTCTGTAATTTTTCCATGTTAGCGACTGGTATTTTTAACACGGCGATGTCCTACGAGATGGCAATTTTCCGCTTCTGCATCAGCACCATACCAATTGGCATACTGGTCAATCTCTGCATCAGCAATATACCAGATGACGTACTAGTTATTATATTCATGAAGATCATACCATTCAACATACTAGTCCGTATATACCTCAAGATCATTAACATACTACTCAGTACATACACCGGTATCATACCAGCCGTCATACTAGTTGACCTATGCATCAGTATCATACCAAGTACTGTACCACTTCATAGTAGGTTAATTCATTTTGGGTTGAAAAATACACGAAAATTGTACAAAGCACTAATGAAAATCCAGTCATCATATATAAAATATGTGTCTATCAAAATAAATATTACTTGAAACAAATTTCAATAAAAGTATAGTCGCTATTCATAGCACTTTTCCCCTTGGAAAATATTTATAAAAGGATTTTTATTCTTTTTTAAATATTCCTTTTTTCAATGAATTTTATAATTGATTTCACAGGCAGAAATCTTTAAATTTTATTGAAACATTTTACGGAAAATTTAAATATTAATCACATATAGAATCTAATCCATACTTGTAAAAATATCCTTATATAAAATTAAGGAAATTCAAGGAAAAATTATCGTTTTATGGAAAAAAATTATAAGTTTCGGAGTTCTTTGCAAATAACCATGCAGGTAACTCGAGTAACTTCTTAGTAACTAAACTTCTTTAAAAGAGCTATTTTAACCACCTTGCTATTGTACCCGTCTCTCCTAGCCATTTTCAATTTTACAGCTTCTAAACTATTCCGTTACTCCTTGTTATTTTGTTAATGAAATCTGCATTTCACAATCACAATGAGTCAACCCTGAAAAAGAAAAATAATTCAATATTTTGTTATGAATTCGTTAAAAACTTTTTCATCAGAAAAAGGTTACTTTGATTATCCCAAAAACAAATGTTATATACCTTCTCAATTTCTTTGACAAGTGATCTTTTCGTTTTCACTTTTTTCGTGGTTTCATTAAAGCACTGCTTACTCGTTTTTGTGTCGCTGGTACGCCGTTATGCAGTAGCGACGTCTCAAAAAATAGTGGTAATTTTGTTGACATGCACGTACGTATATGATCTGCAACCCAAATGTACTTTTTGAAGCACGAAATTCTCAAAAAGATTATGATTTTACTATAAGAAATATTATTTTCAAGAAAGGTTTATATTTAATTTAATAAATATCTATATCCTCACAGCCGGTTTCACGTAAGATATTTAAATAAAAATGATTTTGTTATCCGAATTTTAGTGAAAAAAAAAAAAAGTTTCACTTAAATTGCTTTGTGAAACTGGCTGTCAGAATATTGGTTGAGGAGACGCCTTCCTCAGTCAACCACTCAAAAACCGATCGGTGCAAACCACCTCCGTTTCTGAATATACACATACACACTACACAAACAGACACCCATGCTGACATTACCTGCTACCTACTATAAATACAAGACAAACGACAACAACCGATCAGAACGAAAATCGACACTGATGATGGCACAACGCCGAAACCGGTTTGTCTCAAAACCAAATTTGACAAGGGATGACGAAAAATCGTTCCAATATACATCAATTATTCACCCTGTCGGAAAACAACAAAATAAATACTCTTTTTATAATTATACTCTGAAATATGGTGGGAGGCATCACAACGTGAATCTGAAGTTATGTCTGATCTGGGAGGTCCAACTTCTTTTGAATAACACACTCTGTGTTCATCGTACATACCTTTTTGGCAACATTTTGAACAACCACTTTTGCTAGTATGGGACATAATACCCGTAACGAACGCTTTCGCTAGGGAGTCTCAAGAAAACAAGCGCACTTTAAACTTTTTTATGATTTGAGTTCGACCAACTTTAATGCCCTGTTCTCTTTACAATTTTCCTTCCAAACAGAAATCTTCTATAAAGGAATTAAGGTTTTCCGGTTTTTTGTAACCAGAAAAAGAGGCAATCAGAAAAGGACGGACTTTGGGGAAATCTGAGAGTGCGCCAATAATAGGCTATACAACTCGGTTGGAACTATTAAAGAGAATTAACCATCAATTAGGACTTCATCACTCTCTCTCTATGGCGCGATATACAACAGGTATATCATCATAAACCTCCCAGGAGATTTTTGCGCCAAGCTGCTCTTCCAATTTGTGGTGTGCCGATTTGAATTTTCCCTACAAATTGGTGGGACCTACAGTTTTTTGCCGACTCCGAACGGCATCTACAAAGGAGACGAATTTTTTGCAGAGAAGCATGCATGTCATGGCAGAAATACACTCGGAGAGTTTGCCAAACCACTGCCGAGGGGCGACCCCGTTTTGAAAAACTTTTTTCAAATCACTTTTGATGTTACCTGTACCAGGGCTCGAACCATGCACCTTCGGTGTGGTACGCCGGCAACACTACCTTCACACCACGGACTTCATCAACTCTTTGAATATTTGTAAAGGGATAATTCAGGAAATAACTTTGTATGCTGACATACAAAAACTCACCCTTAGGAATAGTCTTAGTAGCTACCGTTTTCCTACTGGTTTTATTAGATTCTTGGCCGAAAGGTTTAAACCTCTTACATCCATTCTGTTCAAAGTTTTCGACAAATCTTTAACAGAGCTTTGGGTTTCATTATTCCTAAAGACCCGATCCCTTATTTCGTCAGATTGGTTTATACCACTTGTCGTATGAACGCTTTCCCAGAGCGGTAGAGTATTTTCAGCTTCTTCTCCAAATAGGGCCACACTTTCAAGTGAAAAGAAATTTATGGAAGCACCACCTTTCCCGATTGGAATAAAATTTCCAGATGCAGTTGCATCACGTTCTAAACCGCCTGTAAGAGGTGCACCTTCCTCGATCGGAAATACATTTCCGGATGCAATTGTATCACAATGTAAACCGATTTGCATCATAACGTGCACCGGTGCACGAAGTCCTCCCAGAGCGGAAATACACTTCCCGACGCAATCGGGCGAGGAACAAAACTTTCGGCTGCAGAAATACTTTCCCCTACTGGAAATGCAACTTCATCAACACTTGTATTAAATTTATGCCAACTTTTTGTATTTTTTCACTCTGGATTCGAAAATACTTTTTTCTTTTTTAATGGAGCTTTGTTATGCTCATTTATTTATTTTTAAATATTTATCTCTGATAAAAATTGTTCAAATAGGCCGCTTTTGGTTTTTATAAAAATTCTCCACCTAACTTTTTAAACTTTTCGCATAGAATGCGCGACGGTTAAAAATTTTCTGGAAATTTTGAAATTGCACCACTACTAATGATCATTTGATAGTTAAATGACAGCCAGTACTGACCACATGATTCAATTGGATGACCTATTCTAGCATACATACAATTTCATTGCCAATTATATATCTGTCTCACATTGGTAATGGCGACCCCTAATTGTCAGTATTTTGGTCAGTACATGATCAGCCCTGAAATTTAGAATGTGAGTTAAAAAAAATCATCGTTTCTTGTAGGGAATGGGGGAAAATAATTCAGTTTGATTGCGATTGCATCGAAAGCAAAGTTTGGTGATTACTATTGAAATGTATACATTCAGTACTGATATTTGCCTACTTTGCGTGTTTAATATGCCTGGGATTGATTTGAAACTGCCAAAATAGTAATAAAACTCGAGACTGCCATGGATCATTTTAAAAATTGGTATCGACCCCAAAAATGTTGGTTTCATGGATTTTGCCATAATTCAGCTAAATTGAATATAATTAGCTTCAATTCTTAGTGGAATGATTCAGAAACTAAAATTTATGTGAAAATTTGTTTCAAATGATTTAAGGCATGGTATTGTCTTCATAATAATAATTCAAACTTGCCCGACAATATTCATCCCTGCATTTTATAAACTTTTTCCAGAAAACTTTAGCATTTGCTCTGTAGAAAAAAGTCCGCGTCTCTCTCCCACCATCTATCACTTTCCTTCCCTTCGTCTGCTCACTGCTTACCCTTTTCCTTTCCCTATTAAACGCCTTGATAGAGAGTTTATCTTTTCATCAAAATTAGTTGAGCTGTTATCCAGTTTTTGGAATAGAAAAAAATGGCTTTCAAATTATGTAATAGTATAGATTAAAGCATTTTATTTCATGCGAAATTTTTTTCTTTAGGTACTCTACATTTAATTATATTTAAATTTTGAGTCGAAGTCTGTAATAGTTACTGTAGGCTTAGATTAAAGTACTTCAGAGAATACAACATTTTTAGTTTTATTATCGGAGGGCAGCAGTATAGTTTGGTTCTGAGGGTTCCCAGTTCTGGAGACTGCAACATATAACTGCCCATGTGTAAAGCATTCTGCGCGCAAGTCAATACCAACATGGTTAAAAGTTTGGCCTTGTGATTTGTTGATTGTTACTGCAAAGGATACTTTTACAGGAAATTGTAAGCGTTTGTATTGAAAAGGCATATCCGTTGGAATCATTGGAATGCGAGGTATGAAGGCCATCTCTCCAGCCGCAGGACCCGTAAGGATTGTTGCCTCCAAGATATTGTTATGCATTTGTTATATTTGCAATCTCGTTCCATTACATAGATTGGGTGGCTTAAGGTTGCGCAGTAATATAATTGGAATATTTTGCTTTAATTTCAATTTACGAGTATAAGGTGGTAAGCCAGAGGGATTTAGAGAATTCAAAAATTCAGTTGGGTAATCTACTGCATCTTCGCTATTAATAACAGTGCCACTTGACATATACTCTCTGCCTTCTCCGGGAACTTTATCAAGGATGATATTATTAATTTCGTCGACTGTTTTGTTTTTTGGAGCAACTATAGCTCTTTCACATAGCCATGTCGAGTTCCTTTCGCCACGACAGGCAATGTCTGACGAAAGTCTCCTACGAAGAGCATTGTTATCCCACCGAACGGCATATCGTTAGATCTTAGGTCTTTTAAGGTACGATCTACTGCCTCAATATGTGCTCGGTAGATCATCGCACATTCATCAAAACTACTATTTTTGCTTCTTGTAAAATTTTAGCGAGGGATCCGTTCTTTCGAATGGAACACATTTGTTGTTCTTGCAGAGACACATTTAAAGGTAATTTAAAAGCCGAATGAGCCGTTCGACCACCAGAAAGAAGGGTTGCTGCGATACCGGATGAGGCTGCAGCCAAAGCTACGTGACCTTTAGATCGGGCATAAGCAAGCAGAAGGTTGAGTAAAAACGTTTTTCCACATCCACCAGGTGCGTCTAAGAAATATGTCAACAACTTTGGCAAATGTTTGCCGCTGATCTGCAACCATTTTCGGTACATTGGTTGCTAGGTAGTCCTTTAAATAGTTAAGGTCAGATGGATGTCTGAACATTGTCTCAAATGGGCATTCACTTCGATTAACACTGCGATTTGGCGAAGGTTAACCAAAGCTGGTCAAATATTTCTCGCAGAGGCCTACAACTTTGTCTTCAATTTCAATCAAACCTTGAAAGTACAAAAGTACAGCAACGTATTAAATCTGTATTAAAAAAAGGAAATTGAACAAACCTTGGTTTATCACGTCTTCTGAAATATCCAGATTAGGATCGTTAAGTCGTCTACGTTCATTGAAGAGGAAGTCTTCACATTAGTCATTCCTGAATGTGCTCCATAATGCTTGGGCGTCTGAAGGCTGACAAAAAACTAATATTATGCTAAATAACTCTCTCAGCATAGACGGAGAATGTAAAAGAGCTGCTTCAGCAAGTGCATTTTCCAATGGTTGTCGTCTTCTAAAAGTTGTAATTCCCGGCAAGCGGCTTGAAACGTATCGAATTCTACACCATTTACTGTTCTCAAGTTCTTAAAAGAAGTTGGACCTCTAACATGGTGAAGCAGTAACCGTAAGTAAAAGCATTCTGTTTGATTAGGGTAGACGTTGTAAACTCTTCCAAGTGCAGAGTCTTTTTTAATATCTGGATTACCCTCAACAGATGCACCACGCTTCCTTCTAGTAAATGTATTATTGCCCCATGTGTAATATGCAGGTACTTCATGGTAAAGGAGCGTTCTCACAAAAGGGTCCCTGCTACATAATTTGAAAAATGCCATCAGTGTGGTTTTTCTTGGATTTTCAAGAATTTGATGAACATTTTCTTCGGAAAAGTAAACTCGTTGGCCGTTTTCTAAATGGACAGCTAGGTGCACAACAGTTGGATAGCGGTCGTGTATTGGAAAATCAAAAAACCGCCAAAAAGACTCCGAAGTGCTAATGTAACGGCCATTAAGGTATTTTTGAATTTCATCTGCATTGCTCTGCACAGAAAATGTAGCTTGATCCGTGCCTTTATTTATATACTTACATATGTACTTTATAGCTTTAACCGAGTGGCAGTATTCTACATTAATATGTGCTGAGAAGCTTCGCAAAAGCAAAGGGCAATAAGGAACCACCCATCTATTATCGATCGTAGTTGTTACCCCACCTACATCTAGGAAAGCTGTCTTACCTCCATTTTCAGCAGACCGTCTACGATATGTTGGGTATCCGTCTTCACCAGACTGCGTGTCTGCACAAAAGTTGCGAGGAAACTTCTGGGCGCCCATAATGGCGCACATATGTCATCGCGTCTTGCGTTTTTTCCTGCATGTAACGTACTGAGCCAGTAAACGAAGATGGAAGTATGACTTTTTGTCCGATGCTTGAAACATTTACGCGAGAGTCGTCATTAATAGCGTCACGTAGATGTGTATATTCTTCAGCTCGCTTGCTGATTTCTCCGGATAAAGTTCAATCTTTCCGATATCATTTTGGCCATCATGTCTACGGAGTATTGATTTAGTAAGTTTCTAAAGTAATGGACATGATTAAGAGAGTTATCTCGAACCATAAACCGGTAAGCACAAAACTGCATACAGGAGATAAACTTTGTTTGGTTATTGTTAGGTATGTTCACACAGTATCCATATTCTCCTCTTACAAACATAAGTGGGTACTGTAGTGGATCATATGCTTGGTGCAGCTCTGAGACTCGTTGGAGCTGTCCAGTGTGACTATGCAATACAATATCTCTCGGACCTTTTTCCTCGTCTATCATAAGAGCAGCTACCTCGTTCACTGTTGGTGCATTATTCTGCCCTCTGTGCTCATTGACAGGTGGTTTATCAGCATGAATAACCAAACGAAAGTCATTTGCCGACATGGATCCGGACACCTTTTCCAAATTATATTTAAAACTCAAAATAAAGCAATTGTATCTGTTTAACAAAGTTTGAAGTTGCTCAATAACTTCCACTAGTAGCGAAGGAGCCATGTTTGATCGTAACGATGTTTGGTCAGCCTCGGAAATAAAATAAATTTGCAAGAATTGAGCATCACTATTTCACCTGCCCTTGAATTTTGTATGTGGGCATAAAATTACCTTCCCGTATCTCGTGGGTACCAAAAGAGGTCATTTGAAAGAGGATATTATACTTTCTCGCATTATCCAGAAAATGCTTTGAAAATGGGTGAGTGCCGAGAATTAGGGATTTTAGTGGGTCCGGCGGCTCCTGCAGATTAGGAAGAATTACCTTACCTCCAGCACAGCAGAGCGCCTCGCCACTCAATTTTTTTGCACCGCAATGAACACAAACCACATTCATTCTTCCTATTCGAAGATCCTTTGAATTGGCATAATCGTAATTTAATTGGTAAATAAACGCGCATCTACTTGAAAAACAATAAATCTGAATGCGTTCCTGCTCACGATATGTAGCTGCTGTTAACGCATTGTGCGGTGTTTTCCGACTTAGTCTGGTTCGCACTTTCGGCATTTTCCTCTTTAGCAAGTTCACACCCATTCGTATAGGTACAGTTACTCACAAGAATAAGTATACACCTTTACTTAAGTATACACCTTTTTTATAGTTTTTTTTATTAGATCTTGATACATTTTCTTAGAGGAAATTAGTTAAAATGAATTTGCTGAAGCCGAAATTGGTTAGAACTTTCCAAAAAGGGGTGTATACTTTTTTTGTGAGTAACTGTATATAAATTTTCTCTGTTTTTAATTCTTTTTAAGTGTACACAACTATTCGTGAAAACAACTATTCATAAACTAGTTAGAAACTTTCACTGTTTTTAAATGTTTCACAATTATTCGCACAGGTATCTATATAAATTTTCACTGATTAAAATTTTTTTTTTTTAAATGTACAAGCTATTCGTGAAAGCAACTATTCGAAAATTATTAACTTTCACTGTTTTCAGAGGTATGTAAATTTTCACTGATTTTAATTCTTTTTTAACACGTACTCACGCAGTAAGAAAAAAATACGCTATTAACTTTCAAACAAAAAGAAATTCATATTCTATTTTAAAAACCATCTTCATAAAATTTAAAACCTGAGATTCAAAAAAATTGCAAAAGTAATCGACGCTGTTAGCAACCTGTTAATGATTACATGTATGCAAATACTTTTCTGTTATCTGAACAGCTCGATAGGTGCCGCACCGTTAAACTTGATTACATACTTAATAAAAGTCAAGGTACATGGTCCACATTTTGGTCAATACCTCAATAACGGGGTGTCATATGGGACTAATAACTACACCATGTTAAAGCACTTGTCAACACCCTTCATTTGATATCCATATTGTTAATAGAAAAGTCAAGTAACATGGTCCACATTTTGGTGAATATCCCGAAAACAGGGGAGTAAGAACTACACCATGTTAAAGCATGCCTTTCATTTGACACCCATATTGAAGGAAACCCGTCTAGGGCCACACCTGGTCCATATTTTGGTCAATACCTCGAAAACGGGGTCTCATATGGGACTAATAACTACACCATGTTAAAGAACTCGTCAACACCTTTTATTTGATGTCCATATTGTAGAAAACCCGTCTAGGGCCACACCTGGTCCATATTTTGGGCAATACCTCGAAAACGGGGTCACATATAGGACTAATAACTACACCATATTAAAGAACTCGTCAACACATTTCATTTGACACCCATATTGAAGGAAAACCGTCTAGGGCCACACCTGGTCCATATTTTGGGCAATACCTCGAAAACGGGGTCACATATAGGACTATTAACTACACCATGTTAAAGAAATCGTCAACACCTTTCATTTGATACCCATATAGTATGAACACGTTATAAGGTTACCCTGGTCCACATTTTGTGGGATATCTCCAAAACCTTCCCGGATTGTTATACCTTTTTTGGCCTATAACCATGTCGGGCTCAAGCAAAAACTACGCGCAAAATTTCATTTAATTCGGTCTAGCCGTTTTGGAGCTTTGCGGTCCAGAAAAAAATATATATTAGTATAGATAATTAAACAGTTTTTTGGTGATTTCCGTATTTTTCAGGACCGCAAGTATAAATAAATCGTCACATAAGAAAGAAATATTTTAAAGTGCATTTGCTTAGCGTTATTGCAGTTAAAATGGAAAAAAGTGCGTTTAAAAACTCGAAACGATAGACGTCAAAATGCAGTGCACAGTGTTCTGCTGTAGAACAAATGCAGACAAAACACCGTTTATTACCCTTCAGTCAATTCTACTAGTTTTATATTAGTCAAATACTAGTTTTCTAAATCGGCTCAACTAGTTTGAGTTCTGTAATTTTTCCATATTAGCAACTGGTATTTTTAACACGGCGATGTCCTACGAGATGGCAATTGGCCGCTTCTGCATCAGCACCATACCAATTGGCATACTAGTCAGTCTCTGCATCAGCTATATACCAGTTGACATTCTAGTCCGTATATACATCAGGATCATACCAGCTTACATACTACTCAGTACATATACCGGTATCATACCAGCCGTCATACTAGTTAGCCTATGCATCAGTATCATACCAACTACTGTACCACTTCATAGTAGGTTAGTTCATTTTGGGTTGAAAAATACACAAAGATTGCAAAATTACATTACAAACCACTTTAATGAAAACTCAGTCATCATATAAAATATGTGCCTATCAAAATAAATATTACTTGAACAAATTTCAATAAAATTATAGTCGCTATTCATAGCAATTTTGCCCTTTTTTCAATGAACTTTATAATGGATTTCACTGGCAGAAATCTTTAAATTTTCTTGAAACATTTTATAGAAAATTTAAATATTAATCTCAGATAGAATCTAATCCATACTTTTAAAAATATCTTTATATAAAATTAAGGAAATTCAAGCAAAGATTAGTTTTTATGCAGAAAATTATAAGTTTCGGAGCTCTTTGCAAATAACTCGAGTAAGTTCTTAGTAACTAAAGTTCTTTAAAAGTGCTATTTTTAGCCACCTTGTTATTGTACGTGTCTCTGCTAGCCATTTTCGTTTTTCCAGCCTCTAAACTATTTCGATATTTCTTGTTATTTTATGTATGAAAACTGCATTTCACAATCACAATAAGTCTGTTCCGTATGAACTGGTATCATACGGAGTGTGAATGCACCCCACGAGGATTTATTACAACCCTGTTGGTGAGCGAAGTGAGTTGTAGTCGTAAGTGATTGAACCTTGCTGTGTGTGCTAGTCGAGCATATTGTAAATAATTAATAAATGTTGGTTTTTTGCTTGTCAGGGTGGGTGTTCCCCACGTTTGGGCGGGGAAAGAGGCAGTGCTTCCTTGGACCGCTCGGAGGAAGTATATGTGTAGCCATACTCCCCTTATGTGACCATTGATATGTCAATATAAAATAGCACCTTTTTCTTGAGAATTGCGTTGATGGCTGGTTCCTTAATAAATTTTCAGAACTCATATGCCAGGTTATATATCCAAGCTAAGTGTTTTAATTAAACGAGCAGAAAATAGCACATTTCAAATATACGATGTGACCATGCATATTTTGTAAACAATCGAGAAATGTCAAAGTAAAGGACAAGTAAAATTTCTCACCATAGGGAAATTTCAAAAGCTCTTATGCAAAGAGGCTGCCATATGACAAATAGATGTGTGATGGGTGGAAAGATCCAAAAGGAAAAAGGACGGATACAGGGGATGGTCGCTATTGTTGGCTGGAATTAAAGACAATGGCAAACGGAAAACGGTGTTGCTGTAGATAAGGCTATATAAGGGGGAAACACAGAGCTAGAGAGAATAGTTGTATCTGCAGTTAATACGAGAACGTCGAGTCTGTGCCGTTTAGCACAAGTCAGTTTTGTTGTTTTAATAATTTAAATTTCCCTGCGCGCTAAGTCCAGTATGGACAAATCGTTTTGTGTGTTATAATTTTTGTGGTGTTGGGTATAAAAAAATCCCATAACAAAATATTTCGCGGCGGGCGGAAAATTATTAGGGCCTAAGGCCAAAATACCACCAACTAAGGTGCAACGAGGGCTTTGCCCATTGCGATGCAAGATAAGCCATTTGCCTATACGTACGAGGAGGAGGAACCACCGGATAGCCGGACCACCATAGTATACACCAATAGACGTGCACGGAGTACCTACGTCGTTTAACCCGAATCTTCCCACGATTACCATATGGTAATGCAAACATGCCGTTGCAATTTTACGTATTATGTCTGAACTAAATAACAAAAACAAAAAAGAATAACTGTATTTCACGCAGAATAAATGCAGCTCACGGAAAAACATAAGTTTTTTTGTTTTTGTTATTTAGTTCAGACATAATACGTAAAATTGCAACGGCATGTTTGCATTACCATATGGTAATCGTGGGAAGATTCGGGTTAAAGTAGGTAGTGGATGCAGTGTTCCTGTATCTCACCGGTAAGTCTGCCAAATACCTTTTTTTGTGGGTCCTCTAGTTCTTACCTACGTCGCGCCTTTTGGGGTTCATGTAACCTCAAACTTCGACTTCGGTCACAAAAATCCTCTAGAATTCTGACTCAGCATGATGCGCATGCGCGTACTGAATTCTATCATTAATAGTCACTAATCTTCCTTCTTTTCTTAAATGACTTTTGCTTCGTTTTTTTTGTCCAATAAATTTTATTGCAATTTTATTCGCGTATAGTGACCAAATTTCTTGTACCGATGAGACCAGTGTATCCTGGGAGTACATCCGAGGTGCGTGAACGCCAAAGTGGCGTGAAGGCAATTTTTTCGTAAGTGTGTAAAACATTATATTTTTTTTTAACTAGTGGGACACCCGAATTAATAAATTTATGGCTAAAGCGCCAGGGAAACCATAATCAACTCCGAACCATCAAAATAAGGAAATTTCGGCTGCAACAGTGCCTATAAAACTGTCCGAAGAAGATTCCTGCAGAAATTCTTGCAAAAGCTTTTGGTTGTTTAAACCCAGCGAACCCATGGATGCCGTTTTCATAGGCTTAATGTATTTCTACGTATATGTATAATTCATTTGTCGAAAACTATTCTAGATGTGTATATAAGAACCTAAGTACTAAATTCTGAGATAAAGGGTCAAATAGGCCAAACCGAGAGGAATAAAGTTAAGATACTTAATTTTTTTGCGACTAGCTGGAAAAAGCTGGCTCCCGTATACCCTTTGAACCACCGAAGAGAGCTCTGTTAGGTAGGCTATAGGGGTTGGGTGAAATTTGAGATTAGTGGCACACATTAAATGAGATCAAGGTTTGGTTTTGTAGGGCCACTGGATCCATGAATGAGAAACTATATTAATATACTTTATATTTTGTATGTAATTTTTGAAATTTAAGGCTAATACAGCTATCTGTCCTTATTTATATATATAGGTTAAGTTCCACAGAAAATTAGAAAAAGGTGTTCCGTTGATTTTCACATATATATGTACATGTAAGGTTTTGATATGCCGCTGTTTAAATAAAAAAAATTTTATCGTTTTGGAATTAAGATTTTAGAATAAGCATTTTATGTATTTATTATATAGATTTTTTTGAATTTTCTGAACAATTTCTTTGTGGTAATTAAAATGTTTGGTTGAAATATGAAAAGAGATCTGACTATGGCTTGCTAAATTAATTGGTTTGGGTGGGGGAAGATGACATAAGGGTAGGCAGAGTGGAATCCTGGAGCGAAGGTGAGGGGACCAATGAAAGTTCGAGCTAAGACGAGCGGTCCAAAGGTAGGGTGGGCTTCTAATAGGATGTATGGAAGCTAAAGAGGAAGTGATTGTGACATCCGCCCCGCATCAATGTGGACAAGGGTTGAGAACCGCGCCAAAAAAAAAAAAAAACTGAGCTAGCTGGGGCGATTTCACAGTGATAGCGCAAAGGGGCGGATCCACTGATACGTGTACGTGACAATTACTTATTAATGGCGCCCAATGAAAACGTAGACCGTGTTAGATTAATACACGGAAATAGGAAATTTGGTACTATGTGCATTTGCATAGAGGCAAAATGAAATCATTCGGAAATTACATCTGCGCCTAAGATTGAAATTGGCGCCCGGCACTGAGCGAACATTTTTCTTTGGACATACATAGCCAAATATATGCAAAGCTCATTTTTCTTTTTCATTTCAAATTTATTTCAATCTGCGGTAACGGTATTAGATACACAATCGTCCAGCCAAAGGGAGCTGTCCTTATGTGCCCATCATCCCAATTCAGTGACTTGGTTGTGGGATTCGATCCAAGAATCCAATTGCACCGAAACGGATGGTTGCCATCATAAGGACAGACCCTCTCAATAGCCCATAGATGGCATAGCTAAACTAAGATATTCAGGCTATAAGCATCTGAGTGAATTTTAAGTCAAATTTCATTTTTTTTCCTTCACAATACAAAATATTTTTTTTCTCGATTCAAGATATCTGGAAGTCCTTATGGAAAGACTCGGATAAGTTGCTTCCAGATTAGAAATCAATTTCTTGTGGCCGCAAATAAAAAGTCAGTAATGTTTGTGTTGCACAAAGATAAAACAACCTTAATTAAGAATTTTTTTAGACAGATAGTATTCCATACATCCTTATAGGAACGTTAGCAGTTGCTCCAAACATTCCTCATGAGAACAATTTTTTTATTGGATGCCCAAAAAGTCATCTGAACCCCCCCAAACATAGATACATATCTGATCGTAATATACATATAGCTATACACATCTTAAGTATTTAAGGATAATTTTTTTATCACGAAATTTTTGGTTTGAGATACCGGTTTTTGGAAATTAAAATAGGATTTTTTTTTTGTATTGTAAAATTTATGAAGTACATACCAGCCCCCTACAACACCCGGTGGCGAACTAAGCAAGCAAATAGGTTTCCTTCGTATTTACAAAACTCCCAACAACCCATAATGGAAGACCAAACATTTATAGATTTGTCGGATCGCATTGGTGGGGGGAACAATGCTAGAGCCGAGGGCGGGGATAAATGGCAGGCAGGCGCGAGCAACCAGCAAACACAAGCGAGCAAAGGTACAGGTACAATTCCGAAACCACCAGTTCAACCCAAACCAGCACAGGCACTATCTGCCACACCATCTAACCTGGCCTTTCCCAAACCCAACGCACCCAACAATGGCGAAACCAACCGCACGTCTACAAACAATACACTCGATCCTCGTAACGATATAGCACCCATGTTGAGAGATATGATGGGCGAAGCGAAAACCGCCATCTTAAACGTAATGCGGGATACGATACCCGAATTGATTCGATCAGCTCAAGTAGGTGCAGGAGTAGGGATTTCGGGGGGCAGCAATAGGTCGCGAAACCGCAATAAAAGGAGAAGACAAAACTCTAGTTTTGAATCTCAAGAATCCGGACATCCCAGGAATGAAATAGAAATGCAGGAGTATCTAGCCTACAGGAACCCGAATAGGAACACTAACCCACTTCCAAATCCCATACCCCATACGGTTTCAAACACAGGCGCTCGTAATAATGTGCCACGAGTTTGCCAACGCCCACGCGTAGATGCCGGTGTACCGGCGTCTTTCTCTGCTGAACATCGTGCAACAGTAGCACGTGAATATAACGAGATCCGCCGATCCGAGATCAAGATCGAGAAGTGGGGGATAAGCTTTCAGGGACATCGCGACTCGATGTCGGTCGAAGATTTTATGTTTAGGCTTGAATTCTTGAAAGATCAATACGGGTGTTCATGGGGGGAAATTACACGCGATTTTCATAGGCTGCTGGGTGGCGAGGCGCGCGAGTGGTACTGGCTGTACATTCGATCGCATGGCAGAGTTGATTGGCCAACCCTACAAATGGCGCTTCGTCGACAGTACGCATCCCAACAGATGGATTTCGAGGTACTGAGGGAGTTAACGGAGAGAAAGCAAAGGTCGGGAGAAAGTATCGACGAGTATTTTCATGTTGTCGGTATGTTGCGTTCGCGATTACGAAATCCCATCCCGGAATACGAAATCGTACGGCTGGTTAAGGGGAATTTACGCGAGTCACTGGCCAAACTAGTGTACCCAATTGCTGCATATTCGCTGGACCAGCTCCGGACGGATTGCCAAGAAGCGGAACGGTGTTTTCCGCGTCGCGAACGTCCACCATCGAACGTTTTTATGACACGAACACAAACAGTCAATGAGATTAGTGAGTTAGAAGAACAAGAGCAGTTTCCTCCCGCTGATGAGGGTCAAGTCACCGTGGAGGAATTACGCCATCAGGCAAGCAAGCAGCAAACGGGTCGCAGAAAGGTTTCATGTTGGAATTGCGGTGCTGATGGTCACTTTTTCACTGATTGTATGTCGTTACAGCGTCGAATTTTCTGCTATAAATGCGGGAAGCTTGACGTTATTACTCCTAAATGTCCGGTGTGTTGCCCTGCGGGAAACATGTCGCGGAACGCGGTTGTGACGGGGGAATCGCGGGCCACACAAACCCAGTCAAAATAGATGCGACTACGAATACCCCAAGAGAGAATGATATTGAATATACGGATAAAGAAGAAATTGGTATTTTAAAACAAACCGCGAAGATAGGAGAGCAACCAAAGGGTGCCAGGAAGAGTGCGCCGCCGTATGAGGAAAGACTTAGGAAATATTTGGAGACTCGAGAACGTATTTTTGCCGAAAGTGTTGTGATGGTACGCCGGCAAGTTTCGCGGAGGGTGCAGAAAGCTAGGCAACGGTTCCGCCAAAGAAAATTACTCCGGCAAAAAGTAGTAGCCTCTGTCAAGAAAATAAGTAGCGCGGATCCACGCGTATATGCAGATATTGAAGTAATGGGTGTTCAAACACGCGGCCTGTTAGACACTGGCGCATGTGTCAGTATCCTAGGAAGAGGTTGCAGAGAATTTGTCGACGAGATGGGTGTGACGATAGAGCGTTATGTATCCAACGTGAAAACTGCTGGCGGTCGCAGGCACAATATCTTGGGGAAAATAACAGTACCTGTAAAATTCAATCAATTAGAACATAAAGTAACATTTTATTTATGTCCGTATCTCGAACAGAATATTTACCTTGGAGTTGACTTCTGGCGCACTTTCCAACTGGCACCTAAGGTAATGTCCGTAGAAGAACTCGACTTAACAAAATTAGAGCAAGAAATGGTGTCTGACGAAGATAGAAACGAGCGGCGCGTGCTACACAGTTTAACAGCGGAACAAAAACAACAAGTAGAAGAAGTGGTCAGCGGGTTTCGAACTTTTGAAAAACATGGGTTAGGGCGGACTAACTGGGAAAAGCATATAATTAAGCTTGTCGACGAAACGGTTCCCACCAAGGATCGGCATTACCCTCTATCCCCGGCCATGCAGAAGATCGTCTACGCGGAAGTCGATAAGATGCTCGAGCTAGGTGTGATAGAGGAGAGTGAGAGCCCGTGGAGCAATCGAACCACAGTCGTGCGCAAACCGGGGAAAAATCGGTTCTGCTTGGATGCGCGTAAATTGAATGCAGTTACTGTGAAAGACGCGTACCCGCTCCAAAATATAGAAGGTATTTTAAGTCGCCTGAATGACACGCATTTCATAAGTAGTGTCGATCTGAAATTCGCATTCTGGCAGATTGAGTTGGATGAGAGCAGTAAGGCGTATACAGCATTTACCGTGCCTGGTCGGCCTCTCTACCAATTTGTCACAATGCCATTTGGATTGTGTAACGCGGCCCAAAGGTTATGCCGACTCATGGATCGTGTTATCCCACATAGACTAAAATCGAATGTTTTTATTTACTTGGACGATTTATTAATCATCGCCCCGGATTTCGATTCTCATCTCCGAATCTTAAAGGAAGTGGTCATCTGCTTGAAGGAAGCTAACTTAACCATAGGAATGAGTAAATCTAAATTTTGCTTCAAAGAGTTGCCTTATCTAGGATATATAGTAGGCAGTGGAATGTTAAAAACCGACCCGGAAAAGATTAAGGCAATTCAGAATATCCCTGTTCCGAAAACTGTCAAGCAGGTCCGTAGTTTCCTGGGTACTGCCGGTTGGTATAGACGCTTCATTAAAGACTTTGCGACAATGACAGCCCCTCTGACCGAATCGTTGAAGAAAGGCAGAAAATTTGAGATCTCAGAAGAAGCGTTGGAATCATTTAAGAGTTTAAAGAGAGCTCTGACGAGTGCTCCTGTCCTTAAACACCCTGATTTTTCTAAACGGTTTTGGGTGCAGTGTGATGCATCGGATTACGGCCTTGGTGCTGTGTTGTACCAAAAAGAAAATGATGGCGCTGAAAAGCCAATCGCTTACTTTTCGCAAAAATTCAATGAATGTCAAAGAAAGTATAGCACAACAGAAAAGGAGTGTCTCGCGGCGGTGATGTCTGTGAAGAAATTTCGGCCCTATATTGATCTGATGCCGTTTACAGTGGTGACTGACCACGCTAGCTTGAAATGGCTAATGTCTTTAAAAGATTTAAATGGAAGGCTAGCCAGGTGGTCTTTACAACTGCAAGCTTTTAATTTTGAAATTGAACACCGTAAAGGCTCAGACAATATAGTGGCCGATACCCTGTCACGCTGCATAGAGGAAGTTATCATGTCACCCATTGCCAATATGGACACAACCGAATTCGAATCGGAAGAGTATCGCGAACTAATAAAAACGATTGAAAGCAATAAAGAACGGCTTCCCGATCTGAAGGTTGAAGAGGGGAGGGTGTTCAAGAAGTTTTTGTCAAAGAATATTGAGCTAGAGGAGAACGAGTGGAAACTGTGGGTCCCTGAAGCTGTGACGTCAACTCTCATCGAGAGTGCCCACTGCCCAGAGACAGCCGCACACGGGGGTATGGCAAAAACGCTACATCTGCTACGTAGGTCGTACTACTGGCCGAACATGGTGGTACAAGTGAGGAATTTTGTGAGAGATTGTCAGTCGTGCAAGGAGACGAAACCCTCTAATGCAATTTTGAAACCAGGGATGGGAAAAGAAGTAGTTACTGCGCGGCCATTCCAAAAGATCTACATAGATTTTCTTGGTAAATATCCAAGATCGAAAAGGGGAAATTGTTACATTATCATAGTAGTAGACCATTTTTCAAAATTTATTTTTCTAAAAGCGATGCGCGAAGCTACCGCTGGAAATGTGGTTAAGTTCATCACCGAGGAAGTTTTCCATAAATTTGGGGTACCAGAAATCATCCACTCCGATAATGGAAAACAATTCATATCGAAACAATTCTCGGAACTGCTAGAAGCGTATGGTGTCAAACACCTAAAAACAGCCTTTTATGCTCCGCAGTCGAACGCTGCTGAAAGAGCGAACCAATCGGTGTTAGCGGCAATCAGGTCATATCTCGAAAACGACCATCGAGACTGGGATTTATATCTGACAGAGATCGAGTGTTCCATTCGCAATGCGGTACACTCTGCGACGGGAGTTTCACCATATTTCGCCTTATTCGGCTACAATATGTTTACAAACGGAGCGGACTATACGTTAGCACGGAAGTTAGGGTGCCTATCAGATAACGAAGTTTTTACTCTTGAGCATAGCGATAGACTTAGGATTATGAGGGAGAAAATAAAGGAGAATTTGCACGAAGCATATGAGACAAATGCGTCTCGCTACAATAAAAGAATTCGCGAGGTACGCTTTATACCAGGACAAGAAGTCTATAAGCGAAACTTCGTGGTCAGCGATTTCAAGCAAAACATAAACGCCAAGTTTTGTAGAAAATTCACGAAGTGTCGCGTTACTAAGGTCCTAGGTAATAATATGTATTTATTAGAGTCCCTGACAGGAAAGAGCTTAGGAGCATGGCACGCTAAGGATATCAAACAATAGCGTAGTAGTAACCTGTGATGCAACTCTTCCCGCTGATGAGGGTCAAGTCAGCGGAAAGACATCCTCCTACCTGGGCTAACCACAAATCAATCGGACATACTAATTGATGAGACACGAAAGTGACAAAGAATGTATAGGTGCAAATACCTATGGATAGTTGTCATATCAAATTAGCGAAAAGTTGGTTCGCATTATTTCGATTTAAATGTATCTTAGTCAAAACGTATATTCTATGCTACGAAAGCAAAATGCCAACAGCCCTATTCTGACAAGGCCTGTATGAAATTGAATAAAACCAATTCAAAATACCAGTCTTTTTCATTTTTTTGTGTCGTTCAGTTCGGCTCCGGATGTGAGGTCAACCCTCAATTGGGGGTTCTGCCGATTGCGAATGTGCCGAATCCTCGAAATGTAAAAGGACCTGTAATGATCCATAAAGTAAAAATTTCTTATACGCGAAATAAATCGATGGTACTTCCCGTAAGGTGGTGGATAACTGCACAGAGGAACCTTGGGAACATATGCCCGGCTGAGCTCTCGTGGCAGGAGACGATGTCAGGGTGGGTGTTCCCCACGTTTGGGCGGGGAAAGAGGCAGTGCTTCCTTGGACCGCTCGGAGGAAGTATATGTGTAGCCATACTCCCCTTATGTGACCATTGATATGTCAATATAAAATACCACCTTTTTCTTGAGAATTGCGTTGATGGCTGGTTCCTTAATAAATTTTCAGAACTCATATGCCAGGTTATATATCCAAGCTAAGTGTTTTAATTAAACGAGCAGAAAATAGCACATTTCAAATATACGATGTGACCATGCATATTTTGTAAACAATCGAGAAATGTCAAAGTAAAGGACAAGTAAAATTTCTCACCATAGGGAAATTTCAAAAGCTCTTATGCAAAGAGGCTGCCATATGACAAATAGATGTGTGGTGGGTGGAAAGATCCAACAGGAAAAAGGACGGATACAGGGGATGGTCGCTATTGTTGGCTGGAATTAAAGACAATGGCAAACGGAAAACGGTGTTGCTGTAGATAAGGCTATATAAGGGGGAAACACAGAGCTAGAGAGAATAGTTGTATCTGCAGTTAATACGAGAACGTCGAGTCTGTGCCGTTTAGCACAAGTCAGTTTTGTTGTTTTAATAATTTAAATTTCCCTGCGCGCTAAGTCCAGTATGGACAAATCGTTTTGTGTGTTATAATTTTTGTGGTGTTGGGTATAAAAAAATCCCATAACAAAATATTTCGCGGCGGGCGGAAAATTATTAGGGCCTAAGGCCAAAATACCACCAACTAAGGTGCAACGAGGGCTTTGCCCATTGCGATGCAAGATAAGCCATTTGCCTATACGTACGAGGAGGAGGAACCACCGGATAGCCGGACCACCATAGTATACACCAATAGACGTGCACGGAGTACCTACGTCGTTTAACCCGAATCTTCCCACGATTACCATATGGTAATGCAAACATGCCGTTGCAATTTTACGTATTATGTCTGAACTAAATAACAAAAACAAAAAAGAATAACTGTATTTCACGCAGAATAAATGCAGCTCACGGAAAAACATAAGTTTTTTTGTTTTTGTTATTTAGTTCAGACATAATACGTAAAATTGCAACGGCATGTTTGCATTACCATATGGTAATCGTGGGAAGATTCGGGTTAAAGTAGGTAGTGGATGCAGTGTTCCTGTATCTCACCGGTAAGTCTGCCAAATACCTTTTTTTGTGGGTCCTCTAGTTCTTACCTACGTCGCGCCTTTTGGGGTTCATGTAACCTCAAACTTCGACTTCGGTCACAAAAATCCTCTAGAATTCTGACTCAGCATGATGCGCATGCGCGTACTGAATTCTATCATTAATAGTCACTAATCTTCCTTCTTTTCTTAAATGACTTTTGCTTCGTTTTTTTTGTCCAATAAATTTTATTGCAATTTTATTCGCGTATAGTGACCAAATTTCTTGTACCGATGAGACCAGTGTATCCTGGGAGTACATCCGAGGTGCGTGAACGCCAAAGTGGCGTGAAGGCAATTTTTTCGTAAGTGTGTAAAACATTATATTTTTTTTTAACTAGTGGGACACCCGAATTAATAAATTTATGGCTAAAGCGCCAGGGAAACCATAATCAACTCCGAACCATCAAAATAAGGAAATTTCGGCTGCAACAGTGCCTATAAAACTGTCCGAAGAAGATTCCTGCAGAAATTCTTGCAAAAGCTTTTGGTTGTTTAAACCCAGCGAACCCATGGATGCCGTTTTCATAGGCTTAATGTATTTCTACGTATATGTATAATTCATTTGTCGAAAACTATTCTAGATGTGTATATAAGAACCTAAGTACTAAATTCTGAGATAAAGGGTCAAATAGGCCAAACCGAGAGGAATAAAGTTAAGATACTTAATTTTTTTGCGACTAGCTGGAAAAAGCTGGCTCCCGTATACCCTTTGAACCACCGAAGAGAGCTCTGTTAGGTAGGCTATAGGGGTTGGGTGAAATTTGAGATTAGTGGCACACATTAAATGAGATCAAGGTTTGGTTTTGTAGGGCCACTGGATCCATGAATGAGAAACTATATTAATATACTATATATTTTGTATGTAATTTTTGAAATTTAAGGCTAATACAGCTATCTGTCCTTATTTATATATATAGGTTAAGTTCCACAGAAAATTAGAAAAAGGTGTTCCGTTGATTTTCACATATATATGTACATGTAAGGTTTTGATATGCCGCTGTTTAAATAAAAAAAATTTGATCGTTTTGGAATTAAGATTTTAGAATAAGCATTTTATGTATTTATTATATAGATTTTTTTGAATTTTCTGAACAATTTCTTTGTGGTAATTAAAATGTTTGGTTGAAATATGAAAAGAGATCTGACTATGGCTTGCTAAATTAATTGGTTTGGGTGGGGGAAGATGACATAAGGGTAGGCAGAGTGGAATCCTGGAGCGAAGGTGAGGGGACCAATGAAAGTTCGAGCTAAGACGAGCGGTCCAAAGGTAGGGTGGGCTTCTAATAGGATGTATGGAAGCTAAAGAGGAAGTGATTGTGACATCCGCCCCGCATCAATGTGGACAAGGGTTGAGAACCGCGCCAAAAAAAAAAAAAAAACTGAGCTAGCTGGGGCGATTTCACAGTGATAGCGCAAAGGGGCGGATCCACTGATACGTGTACGTGACATGCTACGGCTTTTTCCAACTAAAATGTTTGTGTTTTTATTGGGCTTTCCACGTATCGAATTCTACACCATTTACTGTTCTCAAGTTCTTAAAAGAAGTTGGACCTCTAACATGGTGAAGCAGTAACCGTAAGTAAAAGCATTCTGTTTGATTAGGGTGGACGTTGTAAACTCTTCCAAGTGCAGAGTCTTTTTTAATATCTGGATTACCCTCAACAGATGCACCACGCTTCCTTCTAGTAAATGTATTATTGCCCCATGTGTAATATGCAGGTACTTCATGGTAAAGGAGCGTTCTCGCAAAAGGGTCCCTGCTACATAATTCGAAAAATGCCATCAGTGTGGTTTTTCTTGGATTTTCAAGAATTTGATGAACATTTTCTTCGGAAAAGTAAACTCGTTGGCCGTTTTCTAAATGGACAGCTAGGTGCACAACAGTTGGATAGCGGTCGTGTATTGGAAAATCAAAAAACCGCCAAAAAGACTCCGAAGTGCTAATGTAACGGCCATTAAGGTATTTTTGAATTTCATCTGGGTAATTGTTTCCTTTAGGAGACAACTGCTAAAACACGTCGGAAATTATCGGGAAAGGTATCAAAAGACGCGTTTTGACCTCGGTAACAATAATCCGAATTTTCTAGTTTTTGTTTCAGTGAAGAGATATTTGCCATCAAAGTTGAAAATTTTCTGTCATTTTCATGTGGTTGTTGTAATCACAGATTAGGGTGGATCGAAAAGTGCAAAAAGTGTGTTCTGCGCAGAAATACTGTGGACCGCGTAGCCGGTGTTGGACCGGCTAAGGGTTATTTTTTTGAAGCGCGGCCGAAGGCCGCCTACGCATAAAGGTGTTCTGCACATAGATACCTTGGATCAAGCCCCCTATTTGGGATCGGACCCGGGTCATTTTTGGGTTTTTTGCGAATAACTTTTCACTGAAACAAAAAATTGAAAATCCGCTTTCGGATTGTTGATACCGAAGTCAAAACGCGTTGTTTGATACCTCTCCCGACATTTTTGGACGTGTTTTAGCAGTTGTCTCCTAAAGGAAACAATTACCTTCATCTGCATTGCTCTGCACAGAAAATGTAGCTTGATCCGTGCCTTTATTTATATACTTACATATGTACTTTATAGCTTTAACCGAGTGGCAGTATTCTACATTAATATGTGCTGAGAAGCTTCGCAAAAGCAAAGGGCAATAAGGAACCACCCATCTATTATCGATCGTAGTTGTTACCCCACCTACATCTAGGAAAGCTGTCTTACCTCCATTTTCAGCAGACCGTCTACGATATGTTGGATATCCGTCTTCACCAGACTGCGTGTCTGCACAAAAGTTGCGAGGAAACTTCTGGGCGCCCATAATGGCGCACATATGTCATCGCGTCTTGCGTTTTTTCCTGCATGTAACGTACTGAGCCAGTAAACGAAGATGGAAGTATGACTTTTTGTCCGATGCTTGAAACATTTACGCGAGAGTCGTCATTAATAGCGTCACGTAGATGTGTATATTCTTCAGCTCGCTTGCTGATTTCTCCGGATAAAGTTCAATCTTTCCGATATCATTTTGGCCATCATGTCTACGGAGTATTGATTTAGTAAGTTTCTAAAGTAATGGACATGATTAAGAGAGTTATCTCGAACCATAAACCGGTAAGCACAAAACTGCATACAGGAGATAAACTTTGTTTGGTTATTGTTAGGTATGTTCACACAGTATCCATATTCTCCTCTTACAAACATAAGTGGGTACTGTAGTGGATCATATGCTTGGTGCAGCTCTGAGACTCGTTGGAGCTGTCCAGTGTGACTATGCAATACAATATCTCTCGGACCTTTTTCCTCGTCTATCATAAGAGCAGCTACCTCGTTCACTGTTGGTGCATTATTCTGCCCTCTGTGCTCATTGACAGGTGGTTTATCAGCATGAATAACCAAACGAAAGTCATTTGCCGACATGGATCCGGACACCTTTTCCAAATTATATTTAAAACTCAAAATAAAGCAATTGTATCTGTTTAACAAAGTTTGAAGTTGCTCAATAACTTCCACTAGTAGCGAAGGAGCCATGTTTGATCGTAACGATGTTTGGTCAGCCTCGGAAATAAAATAAATTTGCAAGAATTGAGCATCACTATTTCACCTGCCCTTGAATTTTGTATGTGGGCATAAAATTACCTTCCCGTATCTCGTGGGTACCAAAAGAGGTCATTTGAAAGAGGATATTATACTTTCTCGCATTATCCAGAAAATGCTTTGAAAATGGGTGAGTGCCGAGAATTAGGGATTTTAGTGGGTCCGGCGGCTCCTGCAGATTAGGAAGAATTACCTTACCTCCAGCACAGCAGAGCGCCTCGCCACTCAATTTTTTTGCACCGCAATGAACACAAACCACATTCATTCTTCCTATTCGAAGATCCTTTGAAGTGGCATAATCGTAATTTAATTGGTAAATAAACGCGCATCTACTTGAAAAACAATAAATCTGAATGCGTTCCTGCTCACGATATGTAGCTGCTGTTAACGCATTGTGCGGTGTTTTCCGACTTAATCTGGTTCGCACTTTCGGCATTTTCCTCTTTAGCAAGTTCACACCCATTCGTATAGGTACAGTTACTCACAAAAATAAGTATACACCTTTACTTAAGTATACACCTTTTTTATAGTTTTTTTTATTAGATCTTGATACATTTTCTTAGAGGAAATTAGTTAAAATGAATTTGCTGAAGCCGAAATTGGTGAGAACTTTCCAAAAAGGGGTGTATACTTTTTTTGTGAGTAACTGTATATAAATTTTCTCTGTTTTTAATTCTTTTTAAGTGTACACAACTATTCGTGAAAACAACTATTCATAAACTAGTTAGAAACTTTCACTGTTTTTAAATGTTTCACAATTATTCGCACAGGTATCTATATAAATTTTCACTGATTTAAATTTTTTTTTTTAAATGTACAAGCTATTCGTGAAAGCAACTATTCGAAAATTATTAACTTTCACTGTTTTCAGAGGTATGTAAATTTTCACTGATTTTAATTCTTTTTTAACACGTACTCACGCAGTAAGAAAAAAATACGCTATTAACTTTCAAACAAAAAGAAATTCATATTCTATTTTAAAAACCATCTTCATAAAATTTAAAACCTGAGATTCAAAAAAATTGCAAAAGTAATCGACGCTGTTAGCAACCTGTTAATGATTACATGTATGCAAATACTTTTCTGTTATCTGAACAGCTCGATAGATGCCGCACCGTTAAACTTGATTACATACTTAATAAAAGTCAAGGTACATGGTCCACATTTTGGTCAATACCTCAATAACGGGGTTTCATATGGGACTAATAACTACACCATGTTAAAGCACTTGTCAACACCCTTCATTTGATATCCATATTGTTAATAGAAAAGTCAAGCAACATGGTCCACATTTTGGTGAATATCCCGAAAACAGGGGAGTAAGAACTACACCATGTTAAAGCACGCCTTTCATTTGACACCCATATTGAAGGAAACCCGTCTAGGGCCACACCTGGTCCATATTTTGGTCAATACCTCGAAAACGGGGTCTCATATGGGACTAATAACTACACCATGTTAAAGAACTCGTCAACACCTTTCATTTGATGTCCATATTGTAGAAAAACCGTCTAGGGCCACACCTGGTCCATATTTTGAACAATACCTCGAAAACGGGGTCACATATAGGACTAATAACTACACCATATTAAAGAACTCGTCAACACATTTCATTTGACACCCATATTGAAGGAAAACCGTCTAGGGCCACACCTGGTCCATATTTTGGGCAATACCTCGAAAACGGGGTCACATATAGGACTAATAACTACACCATGTTAAAGAAATCGTCAACACCTTTCATTTGATACCCATATAGTATGAACACGTTATAAGGTTACCCTGGTCCACATTTTGTGGGATATCTCCAAAACCTTCCCGGATTCTTATACCTTTTTTGGCCTATAACCATGTCGGGCTCAAGCAAAAACTACGCGCAAAATTTCATTTAATTCGGTCTAGCCGTTTT
The DNA here is from genome assembly GCA_949987695.1 of Merzomyia westermanni. Lineage (NCBI taxonomy): Eukaryota > Metazoa > Arthropoda > Insecta > Diptera > Tephritidae > Merzomyia > Merzomyia westermanni. Next base: position 80,070,560 of record OX465289.1, read on the forward strand.
GGAGCTTTGCGGTCCAGAAAAAAATATATATTAGTATAGATAATTAAACAGTTTTTTGGTGATTTCCGTATTTTTCAGGACCGCAAGTATAAATAAATCGTCACATAAGAAAGAAATATTTTAAAGTGCATTTGCTTAGCGTTATTGCAGTTAAAATGGAAAAAAGTGCGTTTAAAAACTCGAAACGATAGACGTCAAAATGCAGTGCACAGTGTTCTGCTGTAGAACAAATGCAGACAAAACACCGTTTATTACCCTTCAGTCAATTCTACTAGTTTTATATTAGTCAAATACTAGTTTTCTAAATCGGCTCAACTAGTTTCAGTTCTGTAATTTTTCCATATTAGCAACTGGTATTTTTAACACGGCGATGTCCTACGAGATGGCAATTGGCCGCTTCTGCATCAGCACCATACCAATTGGCATACTAGTCAGTCTCTGCATCAGCTATATACCAGTTGACATTCTAGTCCGTATATACATCAGGATCATACCAGCTTACATACTACTCAGTACATATACCGGTATCATACCAGCCGTCATACTAGTTAGCCTATGCATCAGTATCATACCAACTACTGTACCACTTCATAGTAGGTTAGTTCATTTTGGGTTGAAAAATACACAAAGATTGCAAAATTACATTACAAACCACTTTAATGAAAACTCAGTCATCATATAAAATATGTGTCTATCAAAATAAATATTACTTGAACAAATTTCAATAAAATTATAGTCGCTATTCATAGCAATTTTGCCCTTTTATCAATGAACTTTATAATGGATTTCACTGGCAGAAATCTTTAAATTTTCTTGAAACATTTTATAGAAAATTTAAATATTAATCTCAGATAGAATCTAATCCATACTTTTAAAAATATCTTTATATAAAATTAAGGAAATTCAAGCAAAGATTAGCTTTTTATGCAGAAAATTATAAGTTTCGGAGCTCTTTGCAAATAACTCGAGTAAGTTCTTAGTAACTAAAGTTCTTTAAAAGTGCTATTTTTAGCCACCTTGTTATTGTACGTGTCTCTGCTGGCCATTTTCGTTTTTCCAGCCTCTAAACTATTTCGATATTTCTTGTTATTTTATGTATGAAAACTGCATTTCACAATCACAATAAGTCTGTTCCGTATGAACTGGTATTCATACGGAGTGTGAATGCATCCCACGAGGATTTATTACAACCCTGTTGGTGAGCGAAGTGAGTTGCAGTCGTAAGTGATTGAACCTTGCTGTGTGTGCTAGTCGAGCATATTGTAAATAATTAATAAATGTTGGTTTTTTGCTACGGCTTTTTCCAACTAAAATGTTTGTGTTTTTATTGGGCTTTCCACTGGGCTACGAAACAAAGTCAACCCTGAAAAATAAAAACAATTCAATATTCTTTTATGATTTTGTTAAAAACTTTTTCATCAGAAAAAGGTTACTTTGATTTTTCTAAAAAGAAATGTTATTTACTTACACAATTGCTTTGACAAGTGATCGTTTCGTTTTCACTTTTTTTCGTAGTTTCATTTGAGCACTGCTTACTCGTTTTTGCGTCGCTTGTACGCCATTATGCAGAAGCGACGTCGCAAAAAATAAGGGTAATTTTGTTGACATGCACATGATCTGCAACCCAAAGGTACTATTTGAAGCATGAAATTCTCAAAATTATTATGATTTTACTCTCTCTCTATGGCGCGATATACAACAGGTATATCATCATAAACCTCCTAAGAGATTTTTGCGCCAAGCTTCTCTTCCAATGTGTGGTGTGCCGATTTGAATTTTCCCTACAAATTGGTGGGACCTACAGTTTTTTGCCGACTCCGAACGGCATCTACAAAGGAGACGAATTTTTGCTGAGAAGCCTGTCATGGCAGAAATACACTCGGAGAGTTTGCCAAACCACTGCCAAGGGGCGACCCCGTTTTAAAAAACTTTTTTCAAATCACTTTTGATGTTACCTGTACCAGGGCTCGAACCACGGACCTTCGGTGTGGTAGGCCGGCAACACTACCTTCACACCACTGTAAGAAGTATTATTTGCAAGAGAGCTTTATATTTAATGTAATTAAATGAATATTCAAATACTCAGAATATTAGTTGAAGAGAAAATTAAAATAACTGAACGATTGCTGTCCGAATACTGAATTCTTTTCTTCCTCGCTCGTGTGCGTTTGCGCTTTTATCAGTGTTTCCGCATATTTTATGCGTTTGTGCATGTTTTGTGCGTTTGCGCAAAATTTCTCCGTTTTTTTGGCAACCCTTAAAACTATCAATCAGCAGCATTATTGAATCAACTGTAGTTTGCAAGCCAGTTTTCATCACATAAAAATTGCTGTTTTCTAAACCAAATGTGAAGGCAGAATTGGTATATATTCTAAAATAAAAGTGTTAGAAAGCTCAGGGCTTTGCAAAAAAACCTCAGAAACTTTGCATTTTCTTGAAAGCAACGACATTAAAGTGAAATTTGACACTGTTATAAAAAAAATGAAGGGTTACAAGTTCCAAAAAATGAAAATGAAGTTATAAAAAAATTAGTCCCAGTATCGGATCCTGTCATAAACAATTTAATATTAATTTAATATTGCCCCGTCACATCTGTAGATGTTGAGCGCTTCTTTTCTATTTATAAAACTCTTGACAGAGCGCCGCCAATCGTTTTTGTTTGAAAATATAAAACAACATCTTATAGTTAACTGTTTTAGCATTAACTCTGAATAATACGCAGTTTCTTCTATGAAAAATACCTCTTTTCTTAAAATACATAATTGAGCGCATAATTTAATGTTTTTGAAGCTTATTTAACCCTTTTTATGAGTGCAGTTGATTTTTATAAAGAAGAATAGTTTCCTCGTACTGGTAAGTTGAAATATATATTTTTGTGAGTGTTTTGTAAAAGATATTTAGAAAAAATGAGTTTTGGGACGAATATGTCCCAATAGGGTTTTACATAGGGACATACATGTCCCAGCAGTACGTTGCACAGCACGTATCATTCAGTTTTACTTCTTTCCACGTATAGTTTCTGCCCTACTGGGACAAATATGTCCATTCTGAAATAATGTTGAGACACATATGTCCCACCTTAAAATACCGTTATATACAACAGGTACAAGATTGATTTAATTTCTACACACTTAAAGTACCACTGGGTATCCAAAAAGTCAAAAATAAAGTCTATGTAAATCCCCTACAAAAGTCGGAGCGAAAGGGTTAATGCGCTAAAAAGGTATTTTTTTTGTATAAAAATATCCGCTCTAGTAATAATAAAACAATCAAATTTAAATACTGCAATATTGAACGTGAAGACTTAAAACACCCAAATTGTTGAATATAAAGCAGTTAAAACACTTTATCACTTCCTGCAGAATGTAAATTTCAGTTTAAATTGAAGTTTTTAGTTGTAGTTTTTACTTTAGAGCAACTCTGAACGCGATTTCCTTCATTACACTCTCTCGTAGTACCTTAATCCACTACCTTCCACTCCGATTCGCAAAAGATGCCAAAGTAGTAGGGGTAAACAATGCGCAGTACTGAAGGGGTAGTTGCTGCTTAAGGTAGCGGAAATGTTGCAGTCGCTCAAGCTGATATGAATAAGACCACGAAATTCCAGTTAATGAACTAGAATGTTTACTAACCAGTTTGGCAGTTGACTGCAGGGAGAATACAGCTATAATTTTTTGGTTGAAATTATACTAGTCAGAAAAAGTCCAGTCCATACTAGTATCCAAATATAATTTTCTGGTTGAAATCATATTAGTTAGAAAAAGTTCAATGCATACAAGTATACGACTACAATTTTCATAGTATGTGTTTAAACGACATAAGCTGTAATTATTTTATTCGTTTACTAGGACATTTCCTTCCATTTTGAACTACTATGAAACTGGTATTTTATGACCACTATGATACTACTATATTTCCACTATATACAAACTAGTATTTCATGAGTAGTAGGTGACTGGTATGTTCTGGTCGAAATCTGACAATTGACATCTCGTAAGACATCGCCATGTTAAAAATACCACTTGCTTATATGGAAATATGACAGTTGGCTGACTTGGTGCATATACTAGTTGGTTGTTAAGTAGTTTGCAACTAGTTGGTTTGATTGCAGGGAAATTAATATTAAAAATTATAAAATTTTAGATTTATTTCGTATGACGGGCCGAGCCCTGGAAGAGGCATCTACCGACTCTGTGCGGATGTCGCTTAGAGCCCGCCTATGGTCCTGCAGATACAACGGCTGGGTAATATGGTGACCTTGCTCATCATAGTGCTTACAAAGATGTTCCCTTGCATCCCTGTGTTGGAGTAGCTTACTTTCGCCGGCCATATTAGCAACGCCTTATGACTTCCCTCCAGGCCAATAAGCTTAAATGTGGTCAGCAACGTTCATTTGTCTTTTCAGCAAGAGTTTCGCTCGAGAGAGATTCATAATGCCTGGTATCGCGCCTGTCACCGATTCGAAGACTCTAGAGGCAATACTGCTTCTCTGCTCTCAAACTTGCACGTGGGTTATCATCAATATGAATTTCCCGCAGTTTGCATAGCATCATCAATGCTAAACGCCATCCCTACACAGATGAACCAACACACCCCTAACCATAGGGTACTCGTGGCACTTGACATATCCAAAGCAAAGGCCGCACTCCTTATGGCCTAAATAGGTGGACCAATAATTATCTAAGCGGACTTCAGTCCTCGGTTTTTTAGGAATATAATAACAAACCCTAGACAAATTAAACAATGCTACCACAGGGTTTTGTCGTAGGCCTCATCCTGTTTAATTTCTACTTAGCGAGCAGCGAACTAGTTTCCTGCATTGCAGCTATTTTGCTGTTGGCCCGCTGCATGAAACTGGTTACCCCAGCAACCTTTCCGGTAGAGGTCAAGTAGTGATTCGTATGCCGCAGGGTGTGCCGCTTCCGTCGTGGCAGTTCGACCGCTTGAAGGCGAGGCAAAACGAGTCGGCGTTGTAGGCTGCGAAGCTCTACAACAATGCGCGACGAACGTTCACAAATTTCTGTTGCTTAACTCTCATGCTCAACTTTTTTTTTATTCAGGCTGTAAGAAATGAGGCTAGTACGTAATACTCTAGTCAGTTAAGACCTATTTCTCTGATTGACCATGCAAGCTCGGTCGCTGATGAAGACCTTTCGGTCAAGGGAACGAAATAGGCTGTAGAACCATGGCCCGGTTAGCAGAAATTGGCAGATTTCCGTCTGTGAAATGTATTTAAAATATATATCAGTAATTTAATTCTGAGCTACTAATTTTTACTGCAAACCTTACCATAATTTGAGCAGGAAAGGCAAGTTTTAAATTATTGCATTAATAAACAAATTTTTTATTTGTGGATTTTCAATAATTTGAAAGATGTAAAAGTCAGAGCAACATGGATTTGAAATAAAAAGTGCTGTCATATTTTTTTTTTCTTTGACATTTTTAAGTACCAGAATTTCAAGGCGAATTCATATAAGGTGATCGCAACAGCACAAACACATCCACTCCATGTATTTTGTTGTTGATTAGGAATGGCTCAAATGTCAGACAAACCAAAATAAGAACAAAGGGCGAATTAGTTTTGAATAAGTAAAATGTCAGAAACCACATTAGAATGAAGGGGCACATACACAGGGGGAGACCCAGTTAGGGTCGCTAACACCTACTTTATTAACTTGGCTGTATTGAATGTGAAAAGTTTAAGCTAATATAACAGTTCGCATTTTTCGTTATTTTTAGGTTGGTATTGAATTTATATCAATAATCTCAAGCAGATAGCCAACGATCGTATGCTTTAGTCATATAAGTTTTCAAAATATTTATATATTATCAGGTCCATTCAAAATAATTCTATTCCTTAAAAACTATTTGGTTGATATTATATTTTATCTTGGGAAGTTGTGTCACTGAGAAAGGTAAAAAAAACCTACCTTGAGCATTCCACTACATTTACTTTCTTTATTTATGACTGAGAAATATAAGAGGATTTGTGATCTGATATCAGAAGGTGCGGAGCTGTGTCGGGGTGAGCGCCATTCCGTAAATATGATTTTTAAATGTAAGCTTATTCCAAGAAATTCTATCAGGAAAAATTCAGGAGTATCACATTTGAAGTCTGAAATACCCTGTGAAAAGTTCACTGACAAAAGCGTCGATCAAGTCCCCAAGCTCGATCAAGTAGTTCCTTCTATAATATAAAATCTCATAGTTCTAGGAGTGGAAATTAATTATTTTACTTCTATCAAAAGTTATTAAAAACATGATGTTGAGAATTCGCATGTACTTAATCACAAATAAATTGTTTGCTCTTGACAATTTTTCACTATTAACTCATGAGATTATATACTTTGTGCTAACACAAAAACTTTTTGCACCTCCTTCGGATTTTTAAAACTGCAAAACTCGTCTTTTTATATCCCCTCGATAATTTTTGATCAAAAATAGGTATAGGAACCGTGTTCTAAAATAATACCATCTTTCTAAATCAATATATGAATTGCGAGTTTCTTATGTCTCATTCCACGCTGAATGACTGGACCTAATGATTTCCAAAAGTGTTTTTTTCTAAACTAAAAATATCCATTTTTTACACAAGAATTTGTATATACTCGTTACCCTCTTCATGCAATGTTGGCTACGCTCATATAGTTGTAGAAAGTGAGTGCAATGTCAAAAATGAAATAAAATAAATAAATAAATAAAATTTTTGTTTTGAAAATTTATGAAATTTTGTTTTAAACGCTACAAACATTTTACTGAATCCTCAATATTGCCGGAAGAATCTGGTTGTTTATTACGAAATTGTGCCCCACAGGACGTCGCACATCACTGCCACTAATAAAACAATAGCTGATAAGAGTATGTGATGTGGATACGTAACCTGCAACCCATTTGAGCTTCCTGATCTAAGGAGATATAGAGCTCTCAGCAATTCCTGTTTTAGATTGAAGAGCTTATTTTACAACTCAAGCTCTTATTGTGCCACAAAGAGTTCCTAAAAAAACATGATCCACTGTTGATGAAATATTTTTATGTTTTTCGTGATGTTTATTTTTATATTATTTTGCTGATGTCACTCATACTAGCGGGGGTTGTTTTGGGGCTTAAACCCCTCATCGAACTTACTGAAAATATCTCATTGCTAGCTTTGAAGTTACGGTTAAAACCCAATGTTAAATTATAGAAACATTCAACCTTTTTTCTATTTTTTTCTATGAGTAACAGGAGTTCTTATAGCAAATGTGGATCAATAAAGCTCTGACCAAATTCTCCAAACTCCTTAATTGTTAATTCTTCATTTAGCTACTTTGTAAAAAGGGCTAGATTAGAAAGATTTTAAAAATGGCCTATCTTAAAGTAAATTCAATACATTTTCAGTTAAGATAATCAAAACCCAAACTAGGTCCTTTGGAAAAAAGGATTGAGAGCGATAATTAAAAAAAATTCAAAAATTGGGAGTTTTGGAAAAAAAAATCTGAGATAGGACTTTCTTCAAGAATATTTTAAATGGGGCTATTTTCCACTCAACTGTCTAAAAAAAATTTTTAATATTCTATTTCAATTTAAATCTAGGCAGTGTATTGTTGACATTTGGGGTTTTATAACAATATCGTTGCGGAGGTTTGTGTTTATCGTGATCTCATATCGTATAAAAGTTTAATTTAGCCTGAACCAAAAATAACGCTTACGTGCTGCTCTGCTGATATTTTTGGGAGTCATTGTGGCCCACAGCGCTACTGCACGGGCTTGCCATATTGAGATTACATAGCGTTTTTTAAAAAAATAGAGACAAGAATGTTACAATGCCTCCATAATTGTTGCAGTTCTTGAGAAAAAGTCGAAAACTACCAAATAATTATTTTCAGAATTGGTTTTACTGAGACAAAAAATAGAATGACCGTCTATAAACAACAAATGGCTTGGTGCTGTATGGAATTTTTTATAGTCAAGTCTTTCATGCAAAGTTTTTCCCACGCCCCTGTTCTAATTTTGTTAAACTCATAAGTGAATAGAAAATGGTTATGTAAACAAAAAAAATAATTTGAAACGTTCGTCATTTCAGGACAGGGAAGAAGAAGCAATCAGGTGATGGGAAAATGTCACCTTTATAAATTCGCCTTGCAGAATTTGAACCGAATCGAAGCCAACGTTGCCAAATTCGCTTTGCTATCGCCATGTACTAAATTCGCCTTGCCTCCGCGTGAAACACCCCACACCAATTCGCTGCATGATCGACAGCTGTCAGGTGGGTGGCCATCATTTTTCATTATCATCTTTTTTATTTTTTTTCGCCAGTATTATTATTGCCTTTTTACCACCTACAAAAAAAGCAGAAAATTTATAAATTCAGAAGCAGCTTTTATTTTAACTCATTTACGTGAAATAAACAAACAATTAATAGAGGTTCAACCAATTTAATCCAAGCGTAAGCGAATAAAGTGAACTAAAACATTCATTGAAACTATTATAAAAGTATATTATTATTGTTATTAACTAATGGTCCTTCTTCGCCATTGAAGAATCCAGCCCCTAGCGATAAATTGAAATAGTAATAAATTACTTATAATCCCCTAATTTCGCTTTATTGGCTCCCGCCAAAAATAATTTCTTCCCCCTAAAATAATTTACATCCGGGCGAAATTTCGCACATATACAGAGCTATATTAAATACTTAATTCCCTTGCGGTATAACTACATATACAATCCAAACACAGTGGGCCTGATCGAGGATTTCACCCCACAAAAAGATATTACATATTTTTACGGTTTAAACTAAAAAATAAATTCTCCCACTTTAATAAGTCTAATTTCGGGGTGAAACCAAATAAAGCAGCACGATAAACTAAATAGTGTGTAATTCCCGTGAAATTAATTAATAAAATTAAGAAATTACCTCAAACCACTGCCCCCAAAAATTCATATAAGCATACTAATGAACACATTACTTATTGAACAGCAAACGGCGATACCTCCCTTGAACAGTGGTACAAGACTGCTAAATCCGCATCAAAAGTTATTGCTTGTAAATAAAAGCAGCAATCTCTCTAAAACTCCACCAAAATTACAACTATTAAGAAAAGTAAGTCGTTCCTCAAAATAAATACCGTAGCTGAAAATGAATTTATCTTAGAAGCTACTGCACTCGGTTCCACTCAACCCCTATTTAGAACAATACCGATGCATCCCTAAATTTAAAATAAGAATATCGATGTATTTTGCCAAGAGCCAAATCTAAAGACAATTCAATCGGAAAATAGTGACGGCATACAGAGGATACAGTCCTTAGTAAACAATTGCCTCCAAAATCCAACGACACAAAAGTCGAAACCACAAGTTGGAGTCCCATACTAAAACATCTGGTAAGCTCAAAGCTTCCAGAAAATACAGTTGCCCTGTGGGACCAATCTTTAAACTCTAGAAGAGACCTTCCGAATTGGTACCAAATCAACCAGTTTTGACTACTCGCTACGAGATAGTGGAAAGGGTGGATCAATGGCGACCAGCCAAACCCCGATATAATCAATTTATTTAAATCAATTTATTTATTTATTTTTTATTTTAGAGAAACAGGCATTGCACATCTAAGACAGTGTCTTTTTAAAGTGCATCAGACGCATAATATAAAAAGTATACATTTACATAAATTCTTACATAACTAGTGAGTAATTATTTAATAAAATAGTAGCAGAAAAGTAGTAGAAAATATTGAAGTTAAGGGGCAATAAAAAGAAAAGAAAATGAGAATATTGCAACGTCACTTGTATTTTATATGCTTTTAAAGTAATCATGTATTACTACCTTGTAGTTTCCTCTATTCAGCACTGCCTTAATAGGCTGCGGTATGGAATTCCATAGCCTCACAGCATTAATGAAAAATAATCTTGAGGATGATAAGTAGGTGTACCTAGGAACAATCAGAATTTGATGTCGTCCCGACCTGGTCATGGTAAGCCTATCGTAGAGGTACTGCCGAGATCGAAACTCAATCAGCTTATACAAAAATATGCAGTTTCTTGCTGCTGGATAATTTTCAAGGCTACATCCCAAAATCGAATTCTTCCATAAAGAGATATGATCAAACTTTTTAAGGCCATAAACATAACGAGTTACACTATTAAAGGCAACATTAATTTTATGCGACGAAATTGAGTTAAGTTTACTGTATACAACTTCGGAGTACGTAGTAAGCGGTAAAATAAGGTGCTTGGATAATTTTTGTCTGGTCTCTTGCGGCGTAAAAGAGGCAGAGATCCAAAGGCGGCGTAAAACAGCATACACACTACTCACGACCTTATTCACATGGTCACAAGGATTCAGTTTGGAATTGATAACTATCCCTAAGTTCTTAATCTTTTCAGTAACCGTGAGAGCACTGGTACCAATATATAGATGGGGTATATTTTCAAAGGGAATTACACCATTGCTTATTGGGAGTACGAAGGATTTCTGAGAATTTAAAGATAAGCAATTATCCCTAGCCCATACCGATATCGCAGACAAATCATTGTTAATCTTAAAGCATAAATCATCAACCAGGCCAATGCGGCTGGAAAGGTACAATTGTATGTCATCAGAATCCCCATGAACATTTACATATTGGCACACAGAAAAACATCATTAACGAAAAGACTAAACAACAGCGTCCCAAGCACCGAACCTTGTGGAACGCCCGCGATAATAGTCTTTGGCTGAGAGAAGGTATCCCTTCCTTGACTTTTTGTGATCTCTGTTCAAGGTAGCTAGACATCAGCCGGATTGAACTTTCCGCGAAACCAAACATGCGCTTAAGTTTGTTACATAGAAGCTTATGATTAACACAGTCAAAAGCCTTCGAAAAATCAAGAAGGCAAAGAAGAGTTAAATCTCCCTGATCAAATTTGATATCATTTAAAATCTTCGTTATTGCAGTGGAACAACTATGCTGTGGCCTGAACCCTGACTGCAATTGTGATAATAACCCTCTTTGCTGTATGAAAGACGATATCTGCGCTGCCATTATCGACTCGCATACCTGGCAATATACTAACCGGGCGATAATCACAAAGGTTAGCTGCATTAGTTTTTTTAGCCACTGGGATAATAATTGCTTTTTTCCACGCAGCTGGATAACAGGCACTAGTGAAGCAATAATTAATTATATGTGTGATTGTACCTAAAATAAATGGCAGCGCAAATACCATCTTCTCCAACCGCATTCGATTTAATACCCATAAGGGCTTTCAAGACCTCACTCTCGCTCACTCCGGAAAACTGAAATTTATTGGCAACGTTTTCTTCTAACAACATAATGTCATTAGAAGGAGGATCTTGCTCGTTTTTGCTTGCACTTATGAAAAATTCGTTCAGTGCATCAGGGTCCAAATAACAGGCTTGTTTAGCATTTCCATGTACATTTAAGCGTTTAAGGTTCCGCCACAACTCTCTAGATGGAAGGAATGCGTCGAGCTTTGCATTGCAGTACCTCTTCTTCGCTAAACGAATAGTGGCTGTCGTTTCATTTCTGGCAATCTTGTATTGGCGCCACGAGAAGTCAGTTGGAGTTTTCCTCCATTTCGAATGCATGCGGTTACGCTTTTTTATGGCAAGACAAACATCCTTGGTGTACCACGGGCACGACTTATTTAACGCTCTTACAGAACGAATGGGCACATGCAGATTAAACATTTCCATTAGGATTTTATTTAAGAAATCAAGGTTACTATCAACAGATTCACAGAACCACCAATCCTCCCAACAGACAAGAGATAGATCACAGAACAGCTTATCAACATCCATAGACTTGAAATCCCTATACTTAAAAGTAACGTCTAAGGCCCTAGGATTGAACGCAACATCTAATGAACAACAAATTAAATCATGGTCTGATATGAAAAAGAACTGTTCAAACTTAAATATATGATTAAGGTCAGATGTAATGAAAATGTCTAAAAGGCTAGGCTTAGAGTTACTGGCATATCTAGTAGGTACCGTCTTATTAACAATAGAGAGCCCTGCTGCCGGAACGCGGTCATTTAGTTTGCTAATGTAAGAATTATTCTCAAGTACGTTAACATTAAAATCTCCAGAAATAATATACCGTTCATATTCTAGTAAAAACACTGCCAGCTCATCAAAAAACAAACTCAGCATACATGACTTATTCGGGTTGTAAACACAAGAAACTAAAATTTTACTCACACCATCAGAAATTTCACATATTATAAACTCTGTTTCCGAGTTAACCGACTCAGCTAATAATTTCATTTTGAGATTGGATCTACAATATATCGCAACCCCTCCCCCCTTTTTAGATTTTCGATCGTGGCGAATTAAATTGTAGTTCGGAATATTGTAAGCAAAATCACAAACATCGCAGCTGAACCAAGTCTCCGTAATACAAATTACATCAACGGATGACCCAACGAAAATACTTCTTACATAATCAAGCTTGTCAGAGTTCAGACTGCGAGCATTGAAATGAACAATATTTAAACCTTTCGTTGCTTACATAAAATTTCTAATAGCACTTTGTGATTTTCATTAATGCCAGAGGCCACATCAATCAATTGACTAAAAACCATCACGCAGTATTTGAATAGAGGAAGCTACATGCGGAAAAATAACTAAATCATATAAAAACAATAAGCAAAGGCAATAAAGAGAATAAGAGACATAAATAAGGTTGAAAAAAACAGAAAAAGTTGGAAAGAAAGTATTTTCTTAGCCTAAGCAGGACAACAATAAACATGTAGTTACTCTTACAATGGTAAAGTCATAAACTTAAGCTTATCGCCGCACATTCAATGTCGCCTTTACTAGTTACTCTTACTGCATCAGTTTGCGGCCCTGCACGAACATACAATCTGCCTCTGATTGTAAAAACTGAAGTTAAGCGTTTCTGCCTTTTCAGTTGGAGCGCACATTGTAACAACTCCCTATTGCCCTTCGACAAACATTCATTAATATAAATTCGCTGATCGGATGCTTGTCCAATATCTCCTAATGTCATTCTTCTACCATTCGACTTCTTAAATTTAGCAATCGATCGAAATAGTAGGGACCGATCATTCGCAGAAGCCAGCTTAACAATAATCGATGCAGTGCTATTCCTTTTTATTGAATTTTTTCCTACACGGAATACAGCACGGGCGGGAGGCATTGTCAGCTGCAACGAACGACATATGTCACCAAATACTTCACCTAAATCTTCATTATGTTTATGCGGAATGCCGTTTATTATCACATCAGCGGCAACGATGTTACTTTCACTCTCTTCAAGTCTAGCCACTCAGTTCCTCAACCTGCCCGGAGACTCCCTCAAGACGCTGTTATAATTGATTTCATGCTAGTTAACTCAGCTGTAAGTTTACTAAACTTCTTAGAAATACGGCTCTCAGCCGCACTAACAACAACTCTAACAGCACTCTCAATCTTCAACTTAAGCTGACTCCAATCAGCATCATCTGAACTAGACGTTCGTTTGGAAGGAGTGGTCATCGGTTTCATGTTATTTGTCGTTGTAATTGCAAAAATAGCGAAGCACAAAAACTGCACAACAATATGTACAGCAAGGGCAGTAAGACACCTGATGATACAGTGACACAACAACAGCAGTGACAAGTGTTTTTATTGTTATTTCTTGTTTTTTGTTTCTCCTTTCTTTGCCTTTTCTTAGGTTATAAGCTTCTTAGCTGCACTCAAGATTATATCAAATGTTTAGCTCTTTTTATTTATTATTAATTATTAATTTAGCGTAACGTTTTAAACAATTTATATTATTATTATTAGTCGGCGGATAAATAAATGAATATCTCTTTGATTTTAGACCTTTAAACTTTAATTATTGTTAGACGTAAAAAGTAGGTATTACAATAAGCAAATTAGAGCGCAATAAAAACACGTCCGTTCACTTCGACTGCTCATTTCATTTCCACCCTCCACAAACTTGTCAAGGCCTCTTCTCAGTCAAAAGAAGCCCCAGTTCCGGCAGAGTCAGCCCCAAAGCCATAGCAACAACTCTCTAACACACACAAATGCTCACGCCACAGAACACCAAAAATTGTGTGCCTGCAAAATTATGCAAACAGTCCTCACATACTCTACAAAGCTGTTTGCGATATAAAAAGTTGTCCATCCCAGAGCGCGGAAAGTTCGTAAAAGAAAACAATCTGTGCGAGAATTGTTTATATCAAACCTTCATCTTAAAAGACTTCCAAAGCAAGAGAACGTGCATACACTGCCAAGGCCGGCATAACACTATCCTGCACGACACAGCAATACCAGTTCCGGAATTCAAAATACGAGATCCCAGTAGAAGCCAGCGATCCGATCCTTCAGCCAGGTGGTACCCCAGGAAGGAGATCTCTCTACGCCCAACGCATCCCAAGGACAGTCGTTCCATGCTGAAAACGATAGCCAAGTCATAGTCCCCACAGCAATCGTCTTGGTAGAACATAGAGGGAATCTGTTCAAGCTCAGGGCCTTAGTGGATCAAGGCTGCGAAAGAAGCTTCACTCCCTATTTGAAATATCGAGTATGGGAGGCGGAGTGGTACAAACTTTTAACAAGCTGTGTTTATTGACCCTAGTCTCGAATGGTAACTCAGGTTAAATGATAGCCGAAGGCGCAAATAGTGTCATATCAAACTAGCAGGCCAGAACTCCCAGAACCCAAGCCAAATCGGTCTGGTATTGGGGAGTGATCTTATTTCTCAAATAATGCTAAATGGCCACCCTGCTAGCCCAAAACACAATACTTGGTTGGATTATAAGTAGCCAAATACCCGAAAAGGTTAGAGCACAACCACCCGAATGGATGACGGTCGATATATGGTTCGGCTCCCATTGAAACCGACCAATATCGACCTAGGACAATCCCGAATTGCAGCTCTACGACAGTTCCATGTCATGGAACGCACTCTCTTGAAAAATGGCGATCTCAAATAGCAGTATGACCAGGTCCTCGAAGAATACCTGTCTCTCGGCCACATGGAAGAATGCAGTCCCAATTCGGTGGAATCCCTGGGTAAATACAACTAGTTTTATCTCACTCACCGTGCGGTCGTAAGGCCAGACAAAAACACAACAAAAGTCCGAGTGGTGTTTAGTGCTTCCAAAAAGCCAGGTTCCGGTCACTTCCTTAAGTACTTTTTATGCACCAGACCAACCATCCAACCCGATATTCGGCTTATGTTATTAAAATCGTGAACATATAAATATGTGTTTAATGGCGATGTAGAGAAAAGGTACCTCCAGATTATCTTACATCCCGATGACCGAGACTACTAACGGATAATATTCCGAACTCCCGAAAACAGTCCAATGAAGGATTTCAAATTAAAAACTGTCACCTTTGGGGTGAATTGCGCTCCCTTCTTGGCTATTCGCACTCTGCACACGTTGTCGAAAGAAATAGCCGACTCACATCCACGCTCACCCCTAGTATTAAAGTCTGAAACGTATGTTCACGACATTTTATCCTGCAGTCATGATCTTCAATCAGCCGAGCAATACCTAAACGAGACCATAGATGCCCTCAACTCAGAAGCCTTCCCCTTAAAAAAGATCACTGCGAACCATCCGGACATACTCAGACACTTTCCTAAGGGGAACTTACTAGAGACGAACTTCCTCGAATTCGAGAAAAGTTGTACCGCCAAAACTTTATATACAAACTAGTAGATATACAGATTCTCTCCTAAATTGCAAAACTTTTCGACCCCGTAGGGTGGCTAACACCAGTCATGATCCAGGCAAAAATCCTAATGCAAGAATTGTGGTTGGACGACACTGATTGGGATGAACGGTTCAAATCGATACGTTTTTTAAAATGGACCCAATTTGCAAGAAATCAGCAGCCGATCTTAGGGATTCAAATACCCGGATGGATTAACTTCGCCACTGATCACCAAGTTGAGCTCTATGGTTTCTGCGACGCCTCTGAAAAGGCTTATTGTGCCAACCTTAACGTGCTGACTACTGTCGGCACCAAAGTTTTCTCCCATCTCCTATTGTCCAAATGCAAAGTGGCTGCTCTCAATACCATAAGTCTGCCATGCCCGGAACTATACGAAACTCTAATTAGCCAGACTAGTGCAATCCCACCTCGGCCTCACCAGAAGAAAGATGACCATGTGGTCTGATTCCGAAATCGTGTTAGCCTGGCTCGAAAAGCCACCTCACTCATGGAAGACCTATGTCTCCAATCGAACCGCCCATTTCACAGACCTTGTGAGTAATGTCCCTTGACGACACGTGCGAAGCAAAGACAACCCCGTGGATATGGGAACCCGAGGTTGTACGCCAGTCGATCTCTCCAACTCATTACTTTAGTCGAAAGTTCAAGAGTGTCTTTCGAAACCCCCCAACAATTGGCCTAAACCAACAGTCCGTAACGTCAACTCCCCACAGTCGCGTAGTAGAAGCCCTACATGTCACGGAAAAGACTGAGGATCTTTTAGATCGGTTCTCTTCCTACTCTCGCGCCTTACGTGTGATAGCGTAAGTTCTCAAATGTGTACGTCGGCTAAAAGACCCGGTGAACGGTATTAATGACCCAGCCGACTCCTCGCTAACTCATGCCGATCTCAAACGATCGAAACATCGTCTACTCATAATGGCCCAAACTCGATACTTCGGTCTTGAAAGCGCATGCCTAGAGGAGTCGAAACCCATTGGGAAACGAAGTTCCCTACTGGTACTTAATCCCTTCCTAGACAAAAGCGGATGCCTTCGAGTGAACTTCTCTTGCATGCGGAAGCTCGCCTCATACAACGAATCGTAAGGTAAGAGGCTCAAACCACAAAAATTGCATATTCTAATGCAAGGTCTGCACCACCCAAAAAACAACAAACGCGATCATAAATAATGTCAGCCTTGCCCCATGAGCGATGTAGATTCGCTCCCCCCTTCACCACGAATAGTGTAGACTTTGCTGTCCCACGTCAGATAAAGCCATCGACGCGGCGATCTCCAACCCTCGTAAAGGGCTATGTGGCCGTCTTTGTTTCGTATACCACCAAGGCGGTTCATCTGGAGTTATGCTCGGACCTCACCACCAAGGCTTTTCTTGCTGCCTTCGCCCGATTCGTAGGACGTCGAGGATACCCCAACCAAATGATGAGCGATAATGGCAAAACGTTCATCGGCGCCTAGCGTGCTACCGAACTGGTATTCGTATCGTTCCTGAAAGAAGTATAATCGGGCATTTATACCCCCAGGCACACCTCACATGGGCGAATTACGGGAATCCGCTTTCAAAAGATTCAAAACCCACTTAAAAATGTCTCCGGAACTCACAGCTTTACTTTCGAGGAGTTCTCAACCTTATTGATCCGAATAAGGGCCGTACTCAACTCTCGCCCCATCTCCCAGCTGTCTCAGGACCCGAATGACAGCACCGCCCTCATGCCGCGTTATTTTCTTCGAGGTGCCCTAATGCTGTCTCTACCCAACCGAATCACGAAAATCTCTCCTTGATCAGCAGGTGGGAAAGACTGAAAGTTCTGCATCATCAGTTCAGCAAACGCTGGAAAACTGACTACCTCACCGACCTTCAAAAGCGTTACCGATGCAAAAACGCCCCTACTCCCCCTTAAATTGGCGATCTAGTCATCATTAAAGAAGACAACTTACCTCCCACCGAGTGGCGACTAGGTCGATTGGAAAACCTACACCCAGGACGAGACGGACACATTCGTGTCGAGGTCCGCAACCAAAACGGTGTTCTTATGACGCCTCTCACTAAATTATGCTTTCTGTCGCCATCTGAGTGCGACGCGGGCTCTCAGTGCCCACTCCTATCCTCCGAAATTACTACAGTCCACTATGCTAGTGCTAGCGTAAACTCTCAGGCAACCACTTAGGCATCCCCTAAAATTAAGCTTCATCTCAGGCATAAAACAAACATGCATTTCTATATTACTATCTCTTTTCTACAGATGGATTGTCAACGCCCTCCGGTTCCCGCACCATGCCTCTCATTGACATCGCAGGTAACCCTGCCCGCAGCCTGCCCGCGCCATATCGAACCCGTACCGGATTACCGGAAATGCCGGTTGTGTATGCGTTATCACGCGCTTCTGATGTGCGCTGTGTTTACGTCCATGCAGGCGCAGCAATGCGCCTCAGTCGCTAGGGCACATCAGTACTGTACTAACACTCTAGCGCTTTCCCATCGCACCAACCAGTGTACCTCCGAAAGCTGTCGGGTCTGCAGGCAACACTACCACACGTTCCTTCATCGGGACACCGGAGGTCGCCAACCCTCGTACGTCGTACCACCTGTAGAGCAAGTACCTCCGTCACCACGACGCCCAGAACCGCGCCGCCGAGCCTCCACAACTCATCGTCGATGTCATCAACCGCAGCCTCCCAGGGCTAATGGTCGTGCTACAAACACACGGCAACCCCGCGATCAACCAGCGTCGGGGACCGCACCATCCGATGCAATGCAACCGGCTTACGCACCACCAGCTACAAAAATAAGTTGGGGAGGATCCTCATCCAGGAAGCAGTTTGGGCCTTTCAGGAGTTCCAGCATACACTAGGCGCTTAGTATGCCTAGGAGAGGCAGAATGTTTACGCGGCATAGGTAGGCACACGTTCCAACCCTTATTATACATAGATATTTTATGAATTGTACATAATTTTCATTATAACGCAGGCATTATTTTATATTATATTATATTTGATCACGTCAACTTATAAATTCACCATAGTGTTTAAGTATTAAATTTATAACGATTTTGAACGTGTGGAAACCCAGTATAAATTGTGAAGTTTCAAAATAGAAATTGTGCTGTATCTTTTTTTGCCCGCTATATTATTAAAATTGCATACGGAAATATTTGCAAAATAAAAGTAAAACCTACTAAAGGCGAGGTTTTATACTAAGTATATCTTGATTAAAATAACGGCGATATTTGGCGTAACCTTTCAAATAAGTGAGGCGTTGTAAGTAAGCTACTGTGTCTACAGAATTTAGGGGACTTCAGCGCGGTGCGTAGCAGCAACTTCCACAAACCATCATCCACATTCATCCATTCCGGAGTCTAGAAGCCGAGGCGGCAACCACTTAACAGAAAACGTCATTACCATAGAGTTGGCATTCAAATTAACTAATTGTGGAGGATAGTCAGCAAGAAAATAGTAAGTGGACTTTCTTTTCAAATCCTTTTGATTAATTTTAGAAGAATTATCCTTTTGTTTTATTTTAGAATAATTATGCTGAGGCGAAATTTTGGGTACTCAAGCAGAGCTCGCAAAGCGGATGAGCGCGTTAGGGAACACAGTAAGTTTACAAATATCTATGGGGGTTCGGCTTAGTTATGAAAGTCTACATCTTTTTCAGTTTTAGTTAAACTTGCAGTTCATATTCAGAAAATTGCAGTATAAAAACATCAGAACAATTTTCTGAACTTGAATTGTAATGTTCTGAATTAAATGGCAACTTTCTCAATTTAAACTGAAACGTTTGTATGTAGGCATTCAGGACATTATTTAGTCCGTAATTAATTTTGCAATCTTTTGTTTGGGTACTGAGCTATTGAATTGTCTGCAGGGAACACGAAAACCTTACAGTGTATACCACCATCACTATGCTGTTCCAACCCATTCGGCTATTACAATTTGGGTACCATTTTACCAGACGATTCAATGCCTAATTTGCCTGATGCCTCATCAGTGGTAATTATGTGCAGAACAATTTTTCGATTTGGCGGTTTTTGGCCGCCCTAAAAAAATTACCGTTAGCCATCCCCAGTATTTCTGCGCAGAACACCTTCTGCACTCGTCGGAGCACCCTTTTTGTGATATTACAACAACCACGTGAACATTGGCAACTTTGTTTGCAAATATCATTTACGCCCTAATTCTAGTGTGGTAACAACATTCGTTTAACCGACAAATAAATAATTTGGAAACTTTTACACCCGCGAAAAATTGCATTTGTTTTGTAAATATTTTTGTGGACAGAAAATACTGCAAGTTTTGTGTTCATACTAGTTCACAAGAATTAATAAACAATATAAGCACTTTTTTACACGAAGTTTGCATTTTATTCTCTTTTGCGCATTGTTTGTTTTTGACAGCATTGCCTTGTACGCTAGAATCGCGGTTACATGAACTGCATTGCCAACGGTTACGACTTTCGGTTAGATAATCTTCCAGGTACAAAATTACCGGTTACGCACAGAATTTACCCGTTAAAAGCACAGAAACGCGTCTCTTAATACCCATATCGACATTTTTGGATGAATATTAGCACTCGGTGGTCGTCGTAAACAATTACCATACAAAATTTAATTTTCGCTTTCGATACCGGCGTCAAGATGCGCCTTTTGATACTCCTATGTACAATTTTTGATGAAAGCTAGGCATTGCATAGGCCTTCAACGCCCTAATTTTAGTGTGGTAACAAAATTCGGTTTGCCATCAAATAAATAGTTTGGAAACTTACACCCTTTTGGTATTCTGCCGGCTTACGCTGCATTTCAATTACTTCGAAAAATTTCACGTGTTTTGGAAATATTTTTGTGGGTAAAAAATACCGCAAATTTTGTACATATACTAGATCACAAAAATTAATAAACAATATAAGCCCTTTTTTACACTAACGGGTCAATTCTGAGCGTAGCCGGTAATTTTGACCCTGGAAGATTATCTAACCGAAAATTTTAACCGTTGGCAATGCAGTTCATGTAACCGCGATTCTAGCGCACATGGCAACGCTGTCAAAAACAAACAATGCGCAATAGAGAATAAAATGTAAACGCGAACGAAATTTCGTGTAAAAAAGTGCTTATATTGTTTATTAATTCTTGTGAACTAGTATGTGTAAAAAATTTGCGGTATTTTCTGCCCACAAAAATATTTACCAAACACGTGCAATTTTTCGCGGTTACGCGACGTAACCACCTATTTTGGTGGTTACGAAATTGAACTGCCACTTAAGCCGGCAGAATACCAAAACGGGTGTAAAAGCTTCCAAACTATTTATTTGCCGGTAAAACGAATGTTGTTACCACACTAGAATTTGGGCGTAAGTTTTCGTCGCGTTTGCATTTTATTCTATATTGCGCATTGTGGTTTTGACAGCGTTTTCATGTACGCTAGAATCGCGGTTACATGAACTGCATTGCCAACGGTTACGATTTTCGGTTAGATAATCTTCCAGGTACAAAATTACCTGTTACGCACAGAATGGACCCGTAAAAGGTATTAGTTTCTTTTAGGAGACAACTGTTAAAACGCGTTTAAAAATTTCGGTAGTGGTATCAAAACACGCGATTTGACCTCAGTATCAATAATCTGAAAGCGGTGTTACGAAAAGTGCACAAGTGTGTTTTGTGCAGAAATACTGGGGATCGTGTGGCTGGCTAATGGTTATGTTTTTGAAGGGCAGCCAAAGTCCCCGTACGCAGGAACCCCATTTGAGATCAGACCTGGGTAATTTTCTGGTTTTTTGCTAATAACTTTTCACAAAAACAAAAAAGTAGAAAATCCGCTTTCGGAGTATTGATACCGAAGTCATCACGCGTCGTTTGATACCTTTCCTGACATTTTTGGAAGTGTTTTAGTAGTTGTCTACTAAAGGAAACAATTACCTTTTAAAATAGTACCAGAATTTGTTATAGGTTCGATAGCATTGTCATCTGGATAATCAGTATTACTGTTAAGCATCTTTCTTATTTGCCGGCCAACAAAAATTCCTTCCTTTATCTTGGCTTCTGAAATCTCTGGAAAGATGGTTTTTAAACGACGGAAGGCTTCGCCTTCTTTGTCCAAAGCCTGGAGTGGCGGTAAATTAATGTTTTCTTTCTTTATAAGAGGGGAGTATTTTATGTTATCCACACCAACTTTAAATTCGATTCGGTATTGCTAATCCTTTATGATGTAGTGGTCTTGACGAGCTCGGCTATTTCATTTGCAGAGAAAACAACAGTATTTTGTGTACCCGCTTTGTAGACCGCATAGCATTCCAACGACTTTAAGATCGGCACATATTTTTCAATCATGCTCTTCATACTTTTAAGTTTAAGTAATTTTTGCATTATCTCGTAGGTTTCCTTCGTATTTACTGCATGCGTGATCGGGCGGTCGGCTTTTGGTTGCCAATATGTAATAATACGGCCTTTAAACTCAGTTTATTGCAGTGACAAACGCTGTCCTCCTTCGTATAGAACTTGGAAAATGGTTCGTGACGAGTTCTATAATATGTTACCTTAACATCGGATGAGAGGAATTTAAATTGTTGCATACGAGAGGCGTGTAGCTCGGCCTTTACCTTGGACAATTCCAAATCTCTTATCCAATCATTGAGTTGTGCTTGTGACAAAGCGTTTCTTTCGTTTTCCGTGTGAAGTTCAACTTGATGCCGCGTAATCAGATGCGGCTGTTGACAATGAAACTGGACCCGGAACTAAAGTTGAATGTGACAAAGGCATTGTAGTTAGATGAGCAACTTCCGTTGAATTTGGTATTGGCAATGACGCTGTAGATACGCTGACATGAGTTACTTTTTTTGACTTTCCAACCCCAAATACTTCTGTAGTACAAATATAGCAGTCCGCCGAATGGAAAGTTGGTACCCTCCACTTCATTGGTGTACTAAATTCCATATGTTGCCTAAGTAGATAGTTTCAGAAATTAGTCAGATATGCATAAAAAGTAGCGGATTCCTAAATTTTACTACGCACCTTTTTGTTCCAGATTCCGAATGAATCAACTCGATTCGACATGTGGTGCACAAAATATTCGATGTCCATGATTTTTCAGTGTTTTTAGGCTGAATGCCAATATACTTATAGTATGTAACTTTCAAAAGATTTGAAAACACACGTCGCATCCTTTTAACAACTCCAACTCTCGCCCCCTTTTATTCATATTATTTTTTTTAAGTAAATGGCGGGTTATAAAATGCACTTATAGACTGAACAGTATCCGGTGAGCCTTGCAGATATTATGAAGGAACAATACGCATTTAATCCTATTTATACTCAGATCAAGCAAAAATCTAAGCCTACCTAGACAAAAAGGTTCCTTAGTTATACAAAGAAAACATTACCTGCTTTAAAAAATTTACCTTGCTTCAAATGTACGTGGGTTTGAAATTTTAAAGTTTACCTACTTGAGAAAACGGCAATAACAGTTTTTTGTATCTGTTAACCCTTCGAAAATCTACCTACGTACTAACTAATATATGAATACGAGTACACATGTACGTGTAGGTACTTCAGTATTCTATGGCTATATTCATTTGAAAGCTTATAACTTTTGTATTAGTCCATCGATTTTATTGGATTAAAGCTTTTTTTTTTTGTAATAAAACAGAGCTTACAGAAAAAAAAATATCTGGGAAAAATGAGAAGTTTTCGATATCCTTCCTCAAAAGTACACATTTTTTTATATGTTTACAAAAAAAAAGGTAAAAATCCGTATTGATTGTTCATGCATTGTTAAGAGCAAATTTTATTAACTTTTAAATTTGTTAAACCGTTTTGGAATTGCTCAATTTGTTGAGACATACTTGATTAAGTGCAGTCATCTTTATTTTTGAAATAACGGTTAATCGTAAATGTCTCAAAAACGGTACCATAGAATCAAAAATAATAATAAGATTTTCGGTATCAGGGGGTGGTTTTACATACGAATTTCATATTCGCGTCTCTGGTGGAGAAAAAAAGTTCGAATTTGTAGATCAGTCTTATCATATAATGATCTTGTTTTATCATATCCAACTGTGATTTTCGTTCAAGCGTCACTTAAGAATAATTGAAATCCGCATACAATACTTTTTACCTATATTTTATCTCAGTGTGAAATTCTGCGTAAAGCGCGTCAGATAGCCCCGGCACTTTTTCCAATGCAAGATTGGCTTTTGATAGTTTTCCTTCCTCTTGTAGATGCTGAAATTGGCGTAGTTCATGCAACCCTTTTTTGTTTTTACATTCTGCTTTATGAATTTGCTGCAAATGTGTGTTAGCAAGTCGTACTTTCTGTGGCAGATCGATTCGCCCATATGCGGTAGGGTTTCTGCTGGCCTCGTTACATTTGAACGGGTGCGTTTAGTTCCCTGTACCTGATCGGCTCCAGATTCCTCTTCTGAAAAGATCGTCACCGGCTGTTTGGTTCGTCCGATTCTGTAGGGGTTTGTTGTGTTTAAGAAATTGGCTATGATTCGTTTGAAGGAGGAGCTGAATGAGTTTTGAAGTTCCCAATTCGAAAAAGAATGAAAAGTGTAATTAAGGAGAATAACAAGTGGAATATGTGTTCGTGTCCCCAAGTGGGGGGCGCAATTTACTCCAAAGGCCACTGTCTTGAATTCCGCTTAAGGGATCCTCGGGTTTAGGTCGAAAAATCATTCTTTGGAATTTTGTTTGACTGGGTTTTACCCAGATCTGTCGGTATATCTTTTCGATATCGCTGTTAACACATATTTGAGGAATCTCCAGCGGAGGAGCAATATTGTTAAATCGGTCTGAAGAACTGGCCCTGTATTAGGCACGTTGTTCAGGCTTGTGCCATTAGCAGTGGGACGCGAAGCCTTGAATACCACCTGGACCTTTGTGGTCGTGCTTTCTTCTTTTATAACCGGAAAGAAGTAGCAATTTGTTGACTGGGGTGGTATGACAGTGGGAACCTTGGACATATGTCCTAAGGTCACGTATTCCGTCACGGGCGCTTAACTCTTGAAAACGCCATATAGAACATACCACGCTTGTGCATGAACTGGGATCAATTTGGCTCCACTCCGACAAACTCAATGTTGACCTTACTGGAAATTGATGCCGTTGCATGGTACACCTTATTAGTGGCCACTTGCATGAGTGTGATTCTCGGTATATGTACTTCTTTGCAGTCGAACAAAAGTGGCAACCCTACTCAGAAATTCTAAATACGCAGAAAAATACCTTTCGTTTGATACCCATATTAGCGTATTTTATGTCATTAAACAAAAATCATCCTATGTGGCAACAGCTAGATAACAATTCTTAGAATGTACATACTAAATTACATCAAAATCTGTTTAGCTATTGTCGAGATATTCTGAATATAAAAATATACGAGGTGTGTTCAAAAAGTATCGCGAATTTTGTGTTTTTTCAAAAATTATTTATTTATTCATGAATATCTATTTTGTCCCCTTCAAAGTAATCCCCATGAGATATTATACACTTGTGCCAACGGTTTTTCCAATCTTCGAAGCACTTCAAAAAATCTTTTTTTTGTATCTTGTTAAGCTCCTCCTTCGATGCCGTCTTTATCTCGTCAAGAGAAGCGTAACGTCGTCCTTTCATGGGCCGTAACGTCGTCCTTTCACGGTGGCTGCGGCATCATTAGTGTGTTGTTTTTGGCCAAAAAGTCGCGCACAAGCAACGATGCGTGAGCAGGGGCGTTATCGTGGTGCAAAAGCCAATTTTTGTTCTTCCACAAATCCGGGCGTTTCTGGCGGATTGCTTCTCGCAAATTGCGCATAACTTGCAGGTAATATTCCTTATTGACTGTTCTTCCCTGTGGCAAGAACTCATGATGCACCACGCCCCTGAAATCGAAGAAAACTGTCAGCAAAACTTTCACATTCGACCGAACTTGGCGCGCTTTTTTCGGTCTTGGTTCGTGCGGCAGCTTCCATTGAGATGATTGAGTTTTGGTTTCCACGTCATAACCATAAACCCACTATTCGTCACCAGTTATGACCCTCTGGAGCAAATTTGGGTCGTCGCGGACAGAGTTTAACATCTTTAATTTAAATGGGTCACAATATTTTGGCTTTGTGTGCGGTCGTTATTTACATGTGCATAACAAATGTCTGTAAACGCTGGCGTATTTATGTAATAGTACTACACCTTTCCTCCTTAAAAAAATAGATATATATAATTTTAGCCAAATATATATCTATTTTAAAACGACTTTATGACCCACTTAAGGTTTGCTTGCGTTTACAGAATTTTAATTGCTTTTTGGCTCTTATTTCAATTGTTGCATAAAGCGTTTTTTTCTCTTTGGTGTTTTTTTATTTTCATTTGTTTCTCGTTTGTCTTTATTGTGTTCATTTTTTGTACTGAACATGATATGTGGTATTTTTTTTTTCTTTTTGGCTTGCGTCATTTTCAAAATGAGTAAACTGGAGTGCTTATTGTTTTGGTTGTTTTTCTTTTGTTATTACTAGTAGCGTTATACTGATTTAAGTCTATTCTTATGAATTATAATTTCTTTTTTGTTTTTATTTTTATTTCCTATGATATGTGGAATTAAAATAAAATTGTTGTTCTTATCAATATTTTTAACTTTATAGTGTCCATTATATCTATTTTCTAACTTATGGGAGGCCTCTTCTCTAACTAATACTAAATCTCCTATGTCAATTTCCTTACTATAGCTACTTTTATCATAATTTGCTTTTTGTTTTTCTTTAGCCTCTTGGACTAATTTCCTGGCTCTTTGCTGTGCTATTTGAAGTCCATATTTTACTTCTTTGTCATAAGCTTCGTGATTGTATAATGGGCTTATTTTATTTTCTTTTAAAAATTCGTTATTCGGTGGGTTTTTGCAAATATTAGTTCAAAAGGACAATATTTATGTGTGGTAGATGGCGTCGTATTGTAACAATACGCGAAATACCTGAGATATTCATCCCAATCATCTTTGTCACTGGATATGTATGAACGTATATATTCATTGAATGTCCGGTGCCTGCGTTCTACAGTACCCAAAGTTTGATGATGATACGGTGTTGAAGTTTTATGTTCAATTTTTAACAGCTTACACAGTTCTTTGAATAAGTTATTTTTGCATTCTGTGCCCATGTCTGTCATGATTGTTTTCATTGGTCCATAAATCAAGATGAAATGCTCGAATATTGTTGCGTGTTTGCTTGGGACTGGGATAGCTACCAAGTATTTGGTTAGATCGCATATAATGGTAACTGCATATTCGTTTCCATTTATTGACTTCGGTAATGGGCCGACTGTATCGATTTATACAATATCAAATGCCTTCGGGGGTGTCTCCGTTATTGTCATTGGTTCCTTTATATGCTTATTAGTTTTATTTTTCTTACAGTGGATGCAGTTTTTTACGTATTTTTTTACGGCATTTTTCATATTCAGCCAGCTATATTTCTGCTTGATTTTATCTGTTATGCGATTTATTCCTGGGTGGCCACCACTGATAGGATCGTCTTGATATCTGTGCAGAATATCTTTAATTTCCCCGGGAATTGTCACATATATAACCTCTGGGGTTAAAACGATTGTTAGATTTTTGAGAACTTTGTTACCCATTTCTATAAATTTGCTTACTGCAGTATAATTTCTTTTAAACAATTTGTTCCCTGAGGACAACTGTATTTGTACAAGTCCTAAATTACCGGCTTCTCTTTCAAGCCTGGTAAAGAATTGTCCTAGAATCTTATCCTCAACAATTAGGTTGCTTGTATCCAAATTGCTACACATTTTCTTTCCTTTTTTGAAATATAATTTCGGAGGATTGAAAACGAGCTCCACATGTCTTTTTACTTCAAATTTATTTAGCGCTTCGTATTTTTTGGGGTTCTCTTTGTGACTTTCTTTATTTTCAACATTACTGCTGGTATGTTTTGCTGCTGATCTTGTTGTTATTTTTAATATTTTACTTGCTTCCACTGACATATCTTTTAAGTTTGTAATTGTTATGCGGGATAAAGCGTCCACGATATGATTTTCCTTTCCGGCTATATACTCCACTTCAAAATCGTACTCTTCTAAATCGAGTCTTACTCTTCATTGAGAATAGGTATGTTAAAGGACGATGGTCGGTCTTAACTAGAAATTTTCTGCCATAGACATATGGTCTGAAGAAGGTTATGGCCCAATGGATTGCGGCCAATTCTTTTTCTATTGTGGCTTTGTTGGTTTCACCTTTTGTGAAGGACCTAGAAGCGTAAGCAAATGGTAACTGTTTGCCATCATGTTCTTGGCTAAGGACTGCCCCACAAGCGTACCCACTAGCGTCTGTTGTTATGCAGAGTTCTTTATCGAAATCTGGGTATTGCAAAAGTTTTGGACTAATTAATGCTTCCTTCAAGTAGACAAAAGCTTTTTGACATTCTTCTGTCCATTCGAAGGAAACATTCTTTTCGCAAAGCCTAGTTAATTTTCTTGAATGTTCTGCAAAATTCGGTACGAATCTTCTGTAATAGTTGCAGAAAGCTACGAATCTTTTAACTTCATCGGCTGTTTTCGATGTTGGGTAATTTTGGACTGTTTCGAATTTGCTTGGATCGGGTAATGTTCCCTTGTTTGTACATTTATGTCCTAAATATGTTACTTCTTGGCTGAAAAATAGGCATTTATCTGGATGTAATTTTAGGTTGTATTTTCTGCAAGTAGAGAATACGTCTCTTAAATTTTTAGCATATGGTTTTCAGAACAACCTAATACAACTATATCATCCATGTAGAGGAATGCTTGAGATGGTTTGAGGCCTGCGAATGCTACGGTCATCATTCCTTGGAATGAATTCGGTGCTACTTGTAATCCGTAGGGTAGTCTTTTGAATCTATATGTGCCATTCTCGGCTGTAAATGAGGTTATATCCCTGGAGTCTGGATGTAATTCGATTTGATGAAAACCTGACATAAGGTCTAGGCATGAAAAATATTTTGCTCTTCCAAGTTGATCTAAAATGTCGTCAATTCTTGGAAGTGGGAATTTGTCTGCTGGTAGCTTTTTATTTACCTGTCTGTAGTCTACCACTAATCTCCATCTTTTTTCTGTTTTCCCTGGGAGTGATTTTTTAGGGACTAGTAGGATTGGGCTATTATATTCTGATATGGAGGGTTCTATTATGTCATCTTTGATTAACTTATGTACCTGTTTGCTTATTTCTTTTTTGTGTTTGAGGCAATCTATAATTTTTTATGTAAACGGGAGTGTCATCCTTCATGTATAATTTTTGTTTATAAAAATTATTAGAGGAAATCGGTTCTGTTTCTAGTGCAAATACGAGTATGTCTATGAATTCTGTGCATAGTGTTGTTAGCTGAGGGTTGACAAATTTTGGAAAGTTTTTGGTTAATCTTTTTAATTTTTCTGCATCGTTGTAATTTTTACTGTGTGTGGTTGTTTTAATTAGTGTGTAATCGTCTACATTTTCGGTATTAATCTTGTAATTTTGAATAGTTGTGTTTTTATGTGTTGTGTTTGCTATGAAAATGCCTTCAGATAATTGTTGGTGTGGTATGAAGATGTTTTTGTTATCGGTGTTTACTTTAACTTGTCTAATGACTTCAGATCTAGCAGGGATCGTAATTGTATTGACAGACAGACAATTTGTTAGATGCATCGTTATTGTTTGGGGAAAGTCATATGGTGTTAGGATTAGTTTATCCTCTGTTTTTCCATAGTCTAAAATGCAATTGTACTTCTTTATGAAATCTATTATTCCATCGCATGGGATTGGAAAGTCGTCTTCTACGACATAAAATTTATGGTAAATTAGAAGGTCATCGCCTTTTAAATCTGCTTCAATTGTGCCTAATGTGCTGGTTATTCCCTGACCAATGCCTTTTAAATCTGTAATTTGCTCTGTATTTATTTTGTGATTATTACTAATTTGATGCTTTTTAAAAATGGAGATGTCTGCTCCTGTATCAATTGAGAAATTTGAAATCGAATCATTTAATGATGTCCTTGTAGACCGGTCGATCTAGAAAACTGTCTGCTAAGGCGGATCCTATGAACAATGCTGCTGCTGAGGTGGTTGACGATGCTGGAAATTCCGGTGACATTGCTGATAATGCAGAAATCATTATTAATTCTACTGCTGGGTCCGAAAATGCTGATGCTATTATCAATACTAACAATGGTGAAAATGTTAATGTTGCTGCTAATTTGGTTGATCCTAGGTTGGTGACTGCCGTGGCCCATAGTCGTGCAATATTTGTTTCACGGTTGCATCCAACTTTGTCGGAGGCTGATATTGCTAATTATATTTTAGTTAATCTTAATAGTTCCATTAACATACGAGGTCATAAATTTGTTTTTAAAGTTGAGAGGGATTTTGCATCTTTTAAGGTATCAGTTCCAGACAAATATGTTGATAAGGTGCTTGATAAATCTTTTTGGGCTGTACATTCGTTAGTGTATTTGTACACCGCAAAGTCAAAGGTCGAGCATCCTGCACGTACAGTTTCAAAAAACTTGGTTATCAACTCTGCCACTACGAGTCGAAAGTAACCATTCACTACCAGAATGTTCGTGGTTTACGTTCCAAGTTGAATGCTTTTTATCTTAACAGTTTCGATTTTACAGCGCAAGTGATTGCGCTTACTGAGACTTGGTTAAAACCAGATAATTTAAACTCAGAACTATTTTCTAATGATTACGTTGTTTTTCGGGGTGATCGTCAGTCGAGAGCAGGTGGTGTCCTGATCGCTGTGTCGTCCAATATTTCTGCTGAGTTGTTGAATTTTGACAACGGGCCTAATATTGAATTTATAGCTGTAAAGCTCTTGTTTCCAAATTTTTTCTTATATATTTCCTGTTCCTATATACCGCCTCGGTCAGATATGTGCGTTTATGATTGCCATACTGTAGCTATTCACAGTCTGCATTGCTGTTTGCGGGATAACGATCGCCTAGTGGTTCTTGGGGACTTTAACCTGCCAGTCATCAGTTGGATAAATAATGATGATTCAAACTTTTTGACTCCTATCACTCAGCACAGTTTTGTTGACTCTCTTATCGATTTGCCTCTAGTTCAGATCAATAATGTGGTAAACTCTAAAAATAAGTTATTGGATTTAGCTTTTGTTGATAATTCAGTGGGTATTGGCCTCAGTCGAATCTCTCCCTTATCCCTGCCCGAAGATCCCTTGCACCCCACACTCGAGATTGCGCTGGATAATTTACTCCCTACGATTATTTTCATGGAAATGAGCTGTCGTTCTCGTTCGAGATGTTCTTATACTAAGGCTAACTTTGATGTGCTTAATCAACTGATAGCTTCCCAAGATTGGTCTGATCTTTATGCATGTAATGATGTTGAGGCTGCCACATCTATTTTTTATAGTTACCTATCTATCTCTATGGCGCGATATACAACAGGTATATCATCATAAACCTCCTAACAGATTTTTGCGCCAAGCTTCTCTTCCAATTTGTGGTGTGCCGATTTGAATTTTCC
Organism: Merzomyia westermanni; assembly: GCA_949987695.1. Classification (NCBI taxonomy): domain Eukaryota; kingdom Metazoa; phylum Arthropoda; class Insecta; order Diptera; family Tephritidae; genus Merzomyia; species Merzomyia westermanni. Next base: position 80,101,705 of record OX465289.1, read on the forward strand.
CTACAAATTGGTGGGACCTACAGTTTTTTGCCGACTCCGAACGGCATCTACAAAGGAGACGAATTTTTGCTGAGAAGCCTGTCATGGCAGAAATACACTCGGAGAGTTTGCCAAACCACTGCCGAGGGGCGACCCCGTTTTGAAAAACTTTTTTCAAATCACTTTTGATGTTACCTGTACCAGGGCTCGAACCATGGACCTTCGGTGTGGTAGGCCGGCAACACTACCTTCACACCACGGCGGCCGCCGTGTTACCTAACTGGCTTTATTAATCGTTGCGTTCCGATTCATTTTATTAAGGCCAAAAGTAATAAGCCACCTTGGTTCTCAAGGCAACTTACTAACCTTAACAACATTAAGTCTAGGCTCTATAAGCGTTTTAAAAGATCGGGTTCTTCTGAAGATTTTTCTAAATATTTAGTTGCTCGTTCTAATTTCCAGTGCCTGAATCAAAATTGCTACAAGTCGTATTTAACAAGATGCAAAATTGAATTTTTCAATAATCCTAAAAAATTTTATGGGTTTGTTAATTCAAAACGAAAATCTTCAGGTTTTCCATCATCTTTGTCTTTGGGTGGTAAGAATGCTTGCCTTGACCATGATATTGCAGATTTATTTGCAGACTTTTTCAAATCGACCAATGATTGATAGTGCCACTGTACTTCAGAGTCTTCTTGCTCTGAAACCGATTTTTTCTCCAAGGCCTGACGGTATTCCTGGTTGTTGCTTAAGTTCTGTGCCGTGAACCGATCTTAAAATTGTTCGATTTATCTTTGCAATCGGCGTCATTCCCATCAATTTGGAAACAGTCATTACCTCTGCACAAAAAAGGTAGCAGATCTAATATTGAGAACTACAGAGGAATTGCTAAGCTTTCAGCTATTAATAAAACCTTTGAACAAATAATTATCAATCAACTTCAACATACGTGTATTTCCATATTATCACCCTGTCAGCATGGTTTTGTGAGAAGTAGATCAACCACCACAAACCTACTTGAGTTTACTTCTTTAGTTCGGGATAGTTTTTTGGCTAATAAGCAAACAGATGTGATTTACACGGATTTCAGTAAAGCTTTTGATTCAGTGAACCACGAACTTCTGATTCAGAAGCTCATTCTACTGGGCTTTCCGAAGAATTTGGTTTTATGGCTAACAAGCTATCTGTCTAATAGAACTCAAATGGTGCTTTATAAAAATACTATTTCTAAATCAATTAATGTCACCTCTGGTGTACCTCAAGGCAGCCATTTAGGCCCACTGCTTTTCACTCTTTTTATTAATGACTTGCCACAGATTTTGATTCATTCTCGAGCTCTAATGTATGCTGATGATGTAAAAATTTGCTATACGAGTACATGTTTGCCTTCGGACTTAACTCGCTCTAATCTACTTCAGGTTTATTTGGATTCATTTCAACGTTGGTGCACAGCAAATGCACTAGTTTTAAATTGTTCTAAATGTAAGTTTATGACATTTCATCGCGTGAAGCCTGTCCTGTTATCTTTTGTACTTTACGGCACTCCTATGGAGCGTATATCTTCAGTTAATGATTTAGGTGTTCTGTTCGACTCGAAACTGAGCTTTAATTCACATATAACTGCTATTACTAATAAAGCAACGGGTACTCTCGGGTTCGTTAAACGCTGGGCTAAGGAGTTTAACGATCCTTATCTCACCAAAGTCCTCTACACTTCGTTGGTCCGTCCAATACTTGAGTATTGCTCGTGTGTTTGGTGTCCATTATATATCACTCATATAAAGCGTATTGAGTCAGTGCAGAAACAATTTTTAATTTTTGCTCTACGGGCCTTTAACTGGGACTCAAATCTCCATCTTCCATCTTACAGAAGCAGACTTCTTCTCATTGATTTACCAACTCTGGAAAATCGTAATCGGGGTAATGTTCCTGCATAAGCTGATTCTTGGTGAGGTTGACTCCTCTGATCTCCTAAGCCGACTGAATTTTGCAGTTCCGGCTAGGGCGTCCAGACACTACGTCCCTTTCTTTTTACCCCTTTGTCGTCTAAATTTTGTCAAAAGTGATCCTTTGCGTGTTTGGTGCTCGTACTATAATGACTTGTACAATTCCATTAGTATGGAATGTTCGTTTGTTGCCTTACGTAATGCAATACTTTTCAGCCTTACCTGATATTTTAAAACTTTACTTGTTTACTTGCAAGCTTGAAAGCATGGGTTTCCATTCGACATTTTTACGTTGGATTGGTTCATATCTTTCCAATAGAATCTCCTTTGTGGAAGTTGAATGCGTAAAATCTTATGCATTCGAAGCCACATCTGGGGTGCCACAGGGAAGCATCCTTGGACCAATTCTATTTCTTCTTTTTATCAACGATATAGGATCCTGTTTTAGGAATACGCAGTATCTGCTCTATGCCGATGATCTAAAAGTTTTCCGAACCGTTGCAAGCATATCAGATGCAGGCCTGCTGCAGGATGATCTTAATAGTTTAGCTAACTGGAGCGTTTTAAACAACTTACACCTGAACATTAAGAAATGTTTTCATATGACACTATCGAAAAATCTAAATACGCATAACTCTACATATACTCTTTTTAAAGATAACCTCTCTACTATTAGTGAATTTGTTGATCTTGGAGTAATGTTTGATTCAGGTTTTACTTTTGCAAATCACATAAGCTTCATTTTACCCAAGGCCTATTCCAATCTGGCTTTCTTGCGCTGCTATGCCAAAGACTTTAAGGATCCGTACACCAGAAAAACTTTATATACCTGTTTAGTACGTTCAAAATTAGAATATGCCTCTATAATCTGGAACCCGATTTATGCTGTTTATTCTCAGAGAATTGAAAGAGTACAGAAGAGTTTCAGTCGATTTGCCCTGCAACCCCTTCACTTCTCTGATCCAATACCGCCTTACAGTGCACGTTGTGCCCTTATAAGCATGAAGACGTTGGCATCTAGACGATCTATTCAAAATTTGATGTTTATATAGGATTTAATATGTGGCTTGGTAAACTGCCCGGAACTTCTAGCACAAATAAGCTTCAATGTTCCGTGTAGATCACTCCGTGCGCAATATCCGTTTCATGTCAAAGTAATCCGAGCTAATTATTACAATTATGACCCTATCACGAGGGCTCTCGTTGAATTTAATAAAATTTTTTGTAGTCTTGATCTGGATTTCGCACTCCCGAGATCATGTTTTAATAATAAACTTACGTTGTATTATTGTTAATTATATATATTTATGTATTCTGAACTAACTTAAGTTTAAGATTTCAACTTGTAACTGCTAGTCTGTAAGATTTATGCAATCATAGATTGAATAAAGTGAATTGAATTGAATTGAATATTCAATGTTAATCAATTGTTAATTTTTATTTAAATTTTATTTTTGTTAGTTGTTGATTGTTAGATAATATGTTAATTTTTATTTGATTTTATTTTTGTAAATATTCTTAAGTTACTTTACTTTGTATTCTGTGTTAGTCGACCATATTTGATTGTCGACTTTAAATAAATAATAATAATAATAATAATAACAATATAGCTGTTTAGATGTAGGTTTAGTACGCATAATTTTCTCTCTATTAATCTTGAAGTGGAGCCTCCTGGTTTTCCGTCTGGGTGCAGCTGCGCACGTTGCGGGTCTGATTGTAAGGTCTGTTGCCGTTTCGGGCTTGTGATCCGCTTTGGTTATTATTATTATTATTGTTATTATTGGATCTCGAGTTATTGTTGTATCTCGGTTGTGGTCTAAATCTCCTACTTTGGTAATTCCCATAGTTGTTACTTCGGTAACCTCCACGGACTGACTCTGCTGTCGTACATTGAAAATTGTTTGAGCTGCCCGTTATTTCGGTACAGCTGTTGGTGAACTTAGAGATTGCGTCGTTCATTGTGGTGAACGTTTCCGCTTGCATTATCATTTTGACTTTATCATTTCAGCAGTTTTTACACATAGCTTTGACTGCTGCTTATGTTGAATATCTCGTTGCGAAGTCTGGGTTGAGTCCATCCGAGATATATGCTCCTTCTAATGACCTAGTAATTTTTTCTATTTCTGCAGGATCGCCATGTAATAAGTGGAAAATGTATTGAAACGCTGATGAGTAGCGTGTGAATAGAATTTATTGACAATTGCTTTCTTTTTATAGGAAAATTCTTACACTAATTTACACCAATACTTACAAACTAGTTATGTGTATAAACTATAATACTTACAAACTATTTACGTGTACATAATATGCTATCTCAGCATATGTGCTTCCTAGCTATTTCGTCAGTCACACTGACGAACTGACGCTATCGATCAGTTTGTCAGCGTGACGCCTAGGGCAATGAGTTTGACTCACAATAATAAATATAACAAGATCTTCGCCATGTGGCGGTGTGTTTATTAGATGTTAAACTCCCGCTGGGGTTTAACGGCATTTAAATGGGTCACAATATTTTGGCTTTGTGTGCGGTCGTTATTTACATGTGCATAACAAATGTCTGTAAACGCTGGCGTATTTATGTAATACTACAGTAGTATTGAATGACAGAAACTTTGGGGCATAACATCTGCTTACTTGAGCTGTTCTACCGCTTGTAACTTTTCTACCCAAGACTAAAAATGTATTAAATATGTCAAGAGGTACTACGTTATGCCATTCAATACCCTTTCGCCAAAGTGATTGCAGTAAAATATTCCCATATACCAGCAGTAAAATTTTCCCATATACCAAGCTTAAGAACTGTGGCTTCGCTAGACATTTTTCACCAGTGAGAGTTGGAGTTTCAATTGGAGCAGAAATGCATCAGCCTCGCTGTACCAGCACATTCCCAAAACCTTCTCCACCTGACCGCCAGTAGTCATTTGTACTACAGGTTGCGATTGTTTAATGTTATTGTTTAGGTGATTTTGTGATTTTGAACGGTTTGGATCACTTCGGGCCGATCCGTTGCAAATTCCTCAGGATTTCTGTTCTTTCAATTGGTTCATTATGAAATCGTTGTGCATCTTTTTGCCTTATACTTACTTATAGAAACATTTCCTTTATATCGGTGCACATGCCAATAATGCCCAAAAAATATAACAATATTTTTAGCAATAGTTAAATTTCATCTGGTCCCTTGAGAAGCATAGTGTTTACTACTGCTGCTGCATTAAAAACTATTATAATCTTAACCGGTTTATTTATACTAGTAACTCCTGTGGTCGAAATTGGACCAATTTAAATTAGTTTAACTTGTTACATCCTCTGTTCACATTTTTCGCCACCTCTGTCAGAGGCTGAAATAGTTGAAAACTATATTTTACTGGAATTTATTATGTATAGTTTAGTTATTTAGGGACGCATTCATAAAATTCGGTTCACACTAAACTGCGGGTAATTTGATAGCTAACCGAACAAAATCAGTCAATTAACCACCGGTAATCGTTAATAGGAGATGGTGAAAAAGCCCCACAGGAATGTTTGAAAGCCCACCATCAGTGCTACCACTTCTTTCAGATTCGTTCAATATTTCAAAAGCTTACGCGTAATAAAAAGCATTGGATTTGATAGCCATTTACCAACAACACAGTTAGACTAATAATATATATAATAGTTACTTTAACTCAATGTGCTCAATAAGTGGAAGTGTGTCCACCGTTTGGAATGGTATGTGTATTAGGGTGGGTCGATTTGCATGAACGAAAGTTAACCGATATCGCGCCATCGATTTTTCGATAGGTTTTGGGCTCAGGAAAAAAAGTTCCACTACGCATACCCAAAAAAATTATTTTCGAGCCTGCGAAATTTAATTTTTTTGACTTTTTTCGACTTTGATTTTTAAGGCTTTTTCCATGACCTACTAAAAAATTTTCATTTGATTTTAAAATTTTAATGTATACCCTGTCCGACCCAAAAATGTCAGCTAAAAACGTTGGCGATAACAAGTTTTTGAAAAAAATGTTATTTTTGGGTTTTGGAAAAGTCTATTTTTCGACCAAAACGAGTCCCAAAACCCGAAAATAAACTTGTTTTTCAAAAAACTGTTATCGCCAACGTTTTAAACTGGGACAGGAAATATGAGACAAATTCGTTTTCATCGAAAACATATTTGCATGTATGCTGAAAAAACCCTTAAAAAAATATTTTTTTTCAAAAAACTGTTATCGCCAAAGTTTTTAGCGGACATTTCTGGGTCGGACAGGATATACATGAAAGTTTTAAAATGAAATGAAAATTTTTTTAGTAGGTCATGAAAAAAACCTTAAAAATGAAAGTTGGAAAAAGTCAAAAAAATAAAGTTCGCAGGCTCGAAAACTATTTTTTTGGGTATGCGTAGTGGAATTTTTTTTTCCTGAACCCAAAACCTATCGAAAAATCGATGGCGCGATATCGGTTAATAAATCGACCCAGTCTAATGTGTATACATATGTTTTTGGTTGCCATTTTGGAATTTTTCGTGCTTTTTCGTAATCCATTTAGCGGGAGAAAGTCACAAACTCAATTCAACGACGCATCTTCCTACTTTGATTCTGTTTTCTTTTTGATCTCAAATTTTAAATTATACGGTGGCCATGGATGCTTTTGAATCCTATTTTAATATTGGAATTTTATGAACAAATAAACTGTTGATTCCGTTTTCCCAAAAAATTTACATTTTATTATAAACACTTAAGTTCTTCAGGATTCCAGGATGCACCTAAACAACCGGCCGAAAATATTGGCCATGAATACCTTTGAAACTCATTTTTATTATAGAATTTTACAAAAAAGTAGAAGTTTGATTGCGATCTAAAAAAAATTAAAATTTTGCATTACATGAATAGGGGCGACTATGAATACCTTTGAATCTCATTTTTATAATGGACTTCTATAAAAAAAAATACAACTTTTATTGTGTTTTCCCTAACATTTTAATTTTGAACTACTTTTGTTTGCAATAAAATGTGCGAAATATGTTGAAAACAAATAGGTATTTTTTTTAAGATTTTGGTACAGATCAGTATAGGTGAGGGCAACTCTTGCTCAAAATCAAATTAGACAGACGTGCCGACGCCGGTTTATACTTTAACTCAATTTGCTTAAAGAGTAAGGGAATGACAATATTTTTACATATGTTTATTGAAAATGAATTAGGCGTTTATTTTGAAGTTCCGCAAATTTCTCAATATGAGCATGTCGCCGGTTTCAATTTTGGAGTTTTTTTGGTTTGATATACAGGCACTGTTATCTATTTAGCAATTTTCCCTTTAGATCTGGCTTTTTCGGAACCCACTTAGCGGGGGAAAGTTAAAACTTCAACACATGATGGTTTTCTGGCCTTTTTCCTTTGCCACAACATAGACATATTGAAAAGACATTTCATGTTGACTTTAAAGGAAGTTTCGCATCTTAACTGGTCAAATTTAGTCTACATCTGTTAAGGGTTCGAGTTTGTGCTTACCTTGAGTCCTACAGGGTGGCTGATGAATTTTGCTACATTAAGAAACTCAAATAATTTTTTTTTTCAGTGTATGGAATTCATTTTTCTTTTATTCATGTTAAAGCCCATTAAATTTTATTAAATATAGCTTAATTAGTTTTAAAAATAATGGAATTTAAATGCCCCCCCTGCTCGTCGATGCATGTGCGGCATCTTACCAAAAAGTTGTTCATTACTGCTTGGAGAGTTGAGACAGGAATAGCCGCAATTGTTTCTCGAATGGATTGCCTTAGTTCATTCAAATTTGTTGGTTTTGCTTTGAAGACTTCCTGTTTGCAATAACCCCACAAGAAAAAGTCAGGTGCAGTAAGGTCAGGCGACCTGGGTGGCCAACGGAATGTGGAGTTTCTGGATATCAGCTTATTGGGAAATTTTCGTCGCAATTCTGTCATAACAGGTTGGGCTATATGAGGAGCTGCACCATATTTTTCGCCACCTCTGTCAGAGGCCGAAATAGTTGAAAAATATTTTTTACTGGAATTTATTATGAATAGTTTAGTTATTTAGGGACGCATTCATAAAATTCGGTTCACACTAAACTGCGGGTAATTTGATAGCTAACCGAACAAAATCAGTCAATTAACCCCCGGTAATCGTTAATAGGAGATGGTGAAAAAGCCCCACAGGAATGTTTGAAAGCCCACTATCAGTGCTCCCACTTCTTTCAGATTCGTTCAATATTTCAAAAGCTTACGCGTAATAAAAAGCATTGGATTTGATAGCCATTTACCAACAACACAGTTAGACTAATAATATATACTCGTATAATAGTTACTTTAACTCAATGTGCTCAATAAGTGGAAATGTGTACACCGTTTGGAATGGTATGTGTATTAGGGTGGGTCGATTTGCATGGACGAAAGTTAACCGATATCGCGCCATCGATTTTTCGATAGGTTTTGGGCTCAGGAAAAAAAGTTCCACTACGCATACCCAAAACAATTATTTTCGGGCCTGCGAAATTTAATTTTTTTGACTTTTTTCGACTTTGATTTTTAAGGCTTTTTCCATGACCTACTAAAAAATTTTCGTTTGATTTTAAAATTTTAATGTATACCCTGTCCGACCCAAAAATGTCAGCTAAAAAGGTTGGCGATAACAATTTTTTGAAAAAAATGTTAGTTTTGGGTTTTGGAAAAGTCTATTTTTCGACCAAAACAAGTCCCAAAACCCGAAAATAAAATTTTTTTTAAAAAAACTTATCGCCAACGTTTTTAGCGCAACGTTTTTAGCTGGGACAGGAAATATGAGACAAATTCGTTTTCATCTAAAACATATTTGCATGTATGCTGAAAAAACCCTTAAAAAATATTTTTTTTCAAAAAACTGTTATCGCCAACGTTTTTAGCGGACATTTCTGGGTCGGACAGGGTATACATGAAAATTTTTAAATGAAATGAAAATTTTTTTAGTAGGTCATGAAAAAAACATTAAAAATGAAAGTTGGAAAAAGTAAAAAAAAATAAAGTTCGCAGGCTCGAAAATTATTTTTTTGGGTATGCGTAGTGGAATTTTTTTTTCCTGAGCCCAAAACCTATCGAAAAATCGATGGCGCGATATCGGTTAATAAATCGACCCAGTCTAATGTGTATACATATGTTTATGGTTGCCATTTTGGAATTTTTTGTCCTTTTTTGTAATCCATTTAGGCCCGGTTTTTCAGTCCTTGGTTAAGCTCAGTTTAAACTAAGTTTGCTTAAACTCGGCATAAATTTAAACTCCAGTTAAACTGCAGAGCGGTTTTTCAGTGTGAGTTTATTTGTAATATTTGCTTTTTATACGGCAACATTGGTTTTTTCTTTGTCTAGATACGGCAACAGATAATATTTGTATACATATTCAACGCCATTGCCTCTCCTCAGTATTGTAATAGTTAGCATTTCGCCAATTTCTGCATCACTATAATCACTTTCGTCAGATGATATATCCCGTATTTAATTAAATATAAAAATATCGTCCTTTCTTAATTGCGTTCAGCTTATTGTTTCACAACCAAAACCATCAAATATGCAAAACAGCTGACAGGTTAACTAGAGTTTAACCCTGCCGAATTGACCGTTTAAACTCCGTTTAAACTTCGTTTAAAGTTGACTGAAAAACTGCGTAACAAGTTTAAGCTTAGTTTAACTGACAAATTGAGTTAAACTTGTACTGAAAAACCGGGCCTTAGCGGGAGAAAGTCACAAACTCAATTCAACGACGCATCTTTCTACTTTGATTCTGTTTTCTTTTTGATCTCAAATTTTAAATTATACGGTGGCCATGGATGCTTTTAAATCCCATTTTAATATTGGAGTTTTATGAACAAATAAAATGTTGATTCCGTTTTCCCAAAAATTTACATTTTATTATAAACACTTAAGTTCTTCAGGATTCCAGGATGCACCTAAACAACCGGCCGAAAATATTGGCCATGAATACCTTTGAAACTCATTTTTATTATAGAATTTTACAAAGAAGTAGAAGTTTGATTGCGATCTAAAAAAAAAATTTAAATTTTGCATTACATGAATAGGGGCGACTATGGATACCTTTGAATCTCATTTTTATAATGGACTTCTATAAAAAAAATACAACTTTTATTGTGTTTCCCCTAACATTTTAATTTTGAACTACTTTTGTTTGCAATAAAATGTGCGAAATATGTTGAAAACAAATAGGTATTTTTTTTTTAAGATTTTGGTACAGATCAGTAAAGGTGACGGCAACTCTTGCTCAAAATCAAATTAGACAGACGTGCCGACGCCGGTTTATACTTTAACTCAATTTGCTTAAAGAGTAAGGGAATGAAAATATTTCTACCGTTAGGAGAGTGTAAACATATACATATGTTTATTGAAAATGAATTAGGCGTTTATTTTGAAGTTCCGTAAATTTCTCAATATGAGCATGTCGCCCGTTTCCATTTTGGAGTTTTTTTGTTTGATATACAGGCAGTGTTATCTATTTAGCAATTTTCCCTTTAGATCTGGCTTTTTTGCAACCCACTTAGCGGGGGAAAGTTAAAACTTCAACACATGATGGTTTTCTGGCCTTTTTCCTTTGCCACAACATAGACATATTTAAAAGACAATTCATGTTGACTTTAAAGGAAGTTTCGCATCTTAACTGGTCAAATTTAGTCTACATCTGTTAAGGGTTCGAGTTTGTGCTTACCTTGAGTCCTATATTAATCAGAAAAAAGTAAATTTCTTACAAAACTTCATAAAACTATGTACGTATTTGAGTTTTGGTAAATTTGAATCATTTTCTAACGGTTGTTTGCAAAAACTTGGATTTTTTCACTCCAAGATAGAGGTCACGACCATAAAAAAAAAGTTTGAATTTATTTAAAAATTTAAAGTGCTACGGCTTTATGAAGAAAACTTTAATTGATTATTACAAATAATGAAGCATTATTTGTTAAATACAGGGTGGCTGATGAATTTTTCTACATTAAGAAACTCAAATAATTTTTTTTTCAGCGTATGGAATTTATTTTGCTTTTATTCATGTTAAAGCTCATTAAATTTTATTAAATATAGCTTAATTAGTTTTAAAAATAATGGAATTTAAATGCCCCCCCTGCTTGTCGATGCATGTGCGGCATCTTACCAAAAAGTTGTTCATTACTGCTTGGAGAGTTGAGACAGGAATAGCCGCAATTGTTTCTCGAATGGATTGCCTTAGTTCACTCAAATTTGTTGGTTTTGCTTTGAAGACTTCCTGTTTGTAAAACCCCACAAGAAAAAGTCAGGTGCAGTAAGGTCAGGCGACCTGGGTGGCCAACGGAATGTGGAGCTTCTGGATATCAGCTTATTGGGAAATTTTCGTCGCAATTCTGTCATAACAGGTTGGGCTATATGAGGAGCTGCACCATCTTGCTGAAACCACATAGAGTTGAAAGAAATTCTCATTCGGCGTAATTCTGGATAGAAAAACTCTCTCAACATGCTCAAGTAACGGTCTCCAGTAACCGTAACGGTGTGACCGTTTTCTTCGAAGAAGTAGGGCCCGACAATGCAGCGTGATGAAACTGCACACCACACTGTGACACGAAGTGGATGCAATTCCGTCTCATGGAGTATCTGTGGGTTGGAAGCACTCCATATTCGACAATTTTGTTTGTTTATGTAGCCGTTTAAATCGAAATGGGCCTCGTCAGACATGAAAAGACAGTTCAACATGTTTCCATCCTTTGAAGCATCTTCTGGCAAAATTCCAAGCGAATCGGCAAGTCTGCAGCGTTCAGATTGTTGGCCATTTGAATTTTATATGGGAATAAGTCCAAATCTTTGTGCATAATTGACTGTAATGACTGTCTGCTTACACCCATTTGAGCAGATAAGCTTCTTGTCGAAACACGTGGATTGTTTTGTATGGCAGCAGCTACAGCAGCGATTGTTTCCTCCGTTCGAACTGAAGGGTTTCGATGGTAAGGTCTTCTGTTGACTGTCCCATGCTCGGCAAAATTGTTTACAAGTCTTATTATGGTCCATCTGCTCGGAGGATTGCCGCCAAACGTGCGCCTATACTCTCTTTGAACCGAAACTACGGACTCCAGTGCGTGATAGCGGCGGACAATCCAAATTCTTGTTTCAGTGTCCCAGTTATCCATTTTTGTTAAATGTAAAAGTCAATCTGCAAAATAAAAAAAAAATTAACCAGATTCATTAAATAGAAAAAAAGTTATTTAATTTTTTTTTGGTAGCGGCTTTCATTAGCCACCCTGTATGATACGCCTATGCCCCGATCCTGACCCATACGAATACATTTATATACTTTTTATATTAATTTATGCATGTTTAGATATAGATATAGTCTGGCAATTGATTGTATGAAAAAATGTTAGCCTATTAATATATAGATTAAAAACTGCAAAATGCGGCATATGCCAGTATGTACTTGTTATAACTTTTACTATGTCCAATTCTAATTTTCTGGCATATCCGCTGTCGATAAAACTTAACATGACAGTTTTGTATGCTTTAGCGAGTTTTATTTCGTTTATCATTTTTCTCTCAATTGAAAGCAATCGGTTGACAAGACTATCGGCCAAGGCACTTCGTCAGATTTCCACAATAAACCGCGTTCATATTTTTCACAAATCTTTCTAGTCGTTTCCATGAGAACGATATGTTTAGACTCAACAACTTTCTTTATCGTGGTAACTTAAAAATTTTCGGTTTTTGTTTCATTGTGGCCACCGGCCATCAGTTATTTCTTTGGTCATTTCCATTTCGTTCCTATTTATGTGATTGAGCATAACGCTCTTACTAATAGGCTGATATATACAAGTATTTTGACCATGGTTTCTACATCCGTTGGTTTCCCAAGATTATGGTCGTCGCTTAACTTGAATTTTAATTGCAAATTTACTATCCTATACTAGCCTCCACATATGTACATAAATAAGACATGATAAATAAATTCCAATATTTTTTTTTATTTTTATAGTTTACACTTACAACAATTATTTTAGAACAAAAACTGTTGGCATCGTGTGCATTTATAATAGGCCTGTTCCAATCAGGAGTGATCCAGATCCAGATAAAAATTTTGCATGTAAATGTAACTACGTTATGATCTTGATATTTATGTGGATCAATTTCGGATCCGTATAGAAGCTCTGTTCGTTTAGTTTTTGTAGTAGATTTTTGGACAGCTAACCCTTATTTTCTTGGTAGCACAGACACACATATATAAACACACATATATACACAAAGACCTCTTAAACAACTGATCCGTATCGTTCCCGTGAAATCCTGATCGTGATACTGATCTGGACACCTGAATGGAACGCAACTAATATTTCTTAATTAACCCTCTTTAAGCCCATGAGAATTGGTACCATCTGCTGCGAATTTCTTCAAAAAGCAAATTGCTGATTAAATTAAAACTTTCCTCACTCTTTTTTGGGTTTTTAATCACTACTACCGTGGTGTGAAGGTAGTGTTGCCGGCCTACCACACCGAAGGTCCATGGTTCGAGCCCTGGTACAGGTAACATCAAAAGTGATTTGAAAAAAGTTTTTCAAAACGGGGTCGCCCCTCGGCAGTGGTTTGGCAAACTCTCCGAGTGTATTTCTGCCATGACAGGCTTCTCAGCAAAAAATTCGTCTCCTTTGTAGATGCCGTTCGGAGTCGGCAAAAAACTGTAGGTCCCACCAATTTGTAGGGAAAATTCAAATCGGCACACCACAAATTGGAAGAGAAGCTTGGCGCAAAAATCTCTTAGGAGGTTTATGATGATATACCTGTTGTATATCGCGCCATAGAGAGAGAATCATTATTTTAACAGATTTCATATTTTTTTCATTTTTGATTCGCAAATTATACCGAGGATGCTTTAAGACTCTTTTATAAATAAGAGAAAAATGGCGCTAGATTTCAATTGTTATAAACGATGTATTGCCATATTAATGAACTGGGCCTTTTTCAGGTAGAAATCGTTTGAAATCTAATTTATTCACAATTTGCTATCAAGTCCGTTCCCGAATGCTCACACGTTCAATGCATGTCAAGAATTCGAGTGACTGTATGTGTTATTTGGTCATTCGATTTTCGCAGGGTTAAATTGCTTTTAGCGGACTACTTTCGTCAACTGAAAAATGGAAAATTTTTGGTACTTTTGATTACTATAAAAAAATTGTATGCCTCAAATAAGGGTGGTGTTCCTTTTGCGTACCGGGTTCAAATCCGGCCAAGGACGGTTAATTCGACAACACTCCCCAAAACCTTCGGGGAGTGTTTTTGTCGTTACCAGAACAACAACAACATCATTTCAGTATACGTACAAACATTTCATGTTCATGAAAGGTATGAATATCAAAAAAGATATACAACTTCGCTTTTGCAGGGGGTATTAATTACTTGCCCGGATATTTTACTTTTCATCCTGAACGTTTTGATATACATTAATAAATATATATCTCGATTCGTTTATGCCGAATGAAGTAATATACCTTGTGTGCGTAACAAAAATAGATATAAACTAGGTATAAAAATGTGTGTCTTTTATAGGCGCCAAAGAACTCAACCGATCTTTATGAAATTTTCACAATATATACTTGGGTTCACTGGGTACAGCATAGACAATATAAAGTTTTGGGAAAGTAGGCGGAGCCATCCCCCCAGGCTATATGAAGTTTCAATTCGTCATAACTCCGAACTTGTTTGGTCTAAATTAATGAAATTTGGATATATTTGTCACTTAGTCAATATCTACATAATTTTTAAAAAGTGGGCGGTGCCACGCCCACATATTTTGTGTTTTATTTTGATCTTGAACTTGCACGATAGGTTCAGGAGTTCGCTGGGCACGACACAGTCTGTATATATCTTTTGGAAAAGCCCCCAGGTTATATAAAGCTACAGTTCCGTATAGTTAGGAGTTTATTTGGTTCAGGTTAATGACATTTTATACATAGATGTGTTCTATGTATCAAAACGTCAAAAAAACGTCTACCGGATTTGCTAGTATATTATAAAATGCAAACAACGTATTTCAGCATTCTTTTGTAAAACTAAGACTAGTTTGCGTTCAAATAGACAGACGGGCAGACAGACAGACGGACGGAGAGACGGGCATGGCTAAATTGACTCCGCTCATCGTGCTGATCATTTTAGTGATTTTTTCTCTTCTTGTTCACATACTTACATATGTACATTTAATGTTTATGAAAATCAAAAAAGATATATAACTTCCCTATTGCAGTGGGCTATTAACTACGTGCCCGAATATTTTGCTTGTGTGTTTCCCGATTTGGCAAATTTTTGGCAGGAGTATAATATATACTACTGAGAAGCAGCTGACCAATTTTCATTGAGATATCAAGATTGAATTATAAGCGATTGCCTTTGAAAATAGCAGAAATTTTATGCTGAAAAGTGGGCGGCGCCACGCCTACTTCTTCAAAATTTAAAAAATTTTTTTGCGGCCGAGCTTTTCTTTAAAAGCTTATTATGTGTGCAAAATCTGATTGATATAACTTGCTTAGTTGTAGAAATATCGCTTTTTAAATTTTACAAAAAAAATTTTTCAGAACTATGTTAAAAAACTGGGTGTGGATATTAACCGATTTCGCCCCAGCAAACAGTTACCTTTATATATAGAACATTATCACCAAATTTCGTTTCGACAAATCAATTTTGGCAAAGTTATGGCATAAAAAGTTTTGTGGAATAATAATAAAAGGGGCGGGGCCACGCCCATTTTCGAAAATTTTAAGTTTGTTTACGGAAACTTTAAAAGTGAAATATAAATGACGTAAAGCTATTTTACGCAAAGTTATTGCCTATTTAATATCTCTACGATCCTCTTCAAAATCTTTCCTGCGTGCTGAATTTCGTTTCGATATCTTGAACGGTTTTTGATTTACGATTAATATTATTTCTAAATTTGACTTAATCAAAAGTGGGCGGTGCCACGCCCATTTTCAAAAATTTCCTGAAATTTTTATTTTATTCAATGTATTCAGCAAATTTTATCCTTTTAGGTGTATTATTTTGTGTTTTCGAAAATGTTCTATATATAAAATGGGCGTGGCTATCGTCCGAGTTCGCCCATTTTAAATAGCGCTCGGAGATGAGTGCCAAGGAACCCGTATACCAAATTTCATTAAGATATCTCAAAATTTACTTAAGTTATCGTGTTCACAGACGGACGGACGGACGGACATGGCTTAATCAATTTCTCTTTTCGTCCTGAACATTTTGATATATATAAGTCAATATCTATCTCGATCCGTTTATGCCGTTACGTACTGCCGATAAGCGACTAAAGTTAATATACCTTGTGTGCGAAGCACTACTAGGTATGAAAAAGTGATGTTTTGGCAAGCAATATGCAGTTGTAGCCTTAAAAGTCAAGCCTCTGAATGACCTCTGAATTATATATGAAAGAGTGTCTACAGAATCGCTTCTTACCGTTTATATGTCATCACCGGTTTGCAGTCTAGTTTTGGCCAGACTTAGCGAGTGTTTAATACTTGAGTGCAATCATGAATTGGTATCAAGAAAAAATATATATAGATATGGGCATTTCCGCAGCGGAGAACAAAAAAAACCTAAAATTTTTTTTGCTTTGTTTTGATTTGTATTATATGCAGGGTATAATAAAAACAGCCAATTTTCATGGCAATGTGTTACTTTGGCCAAATTAAGAGCTTAACTACAGTAAATGCCCCTTTAAAGTTAGTCAACACATTAAAAAAGAAAAATTTTATTTTTACCTTTTTTTGAAAGGACGCCAATGCCATGGTTTTAACTCACATCATTCCACCAAACATAGTAATCACTGCTGATATCTCGATTAAACATTTGCCAAGTTTTATCAGCAGCCTACTTATAGTTCCGAAGATATTAATAAAAATATAAAGTAACTTTCGGTATGTAACGCGAGTGACGAAAATGCACATCTTTCCTCTTAAAATCGAAGATCTTTATTCGAATTTGATAAAAGTCCATATTCTCCAATTGACGGGTCGGCCCTTTCGTCTCAATGCTTTACTTCTACGAGTACTCTTACTACTTTGGTAACATTTTTATTAACGCGAGTGACGATTTTTAAACAAGTGTACTGAAATAAAATTATAATAACAAATTTTCATAAATACTTCCCTTAGTTAATAGTTATATCAAAGCGCTAAACTTGTTCCAAAAAGCTTAAAAAACGTCTTTGGTCAGTATATAAAAAAAACCATAATTTTGCAAATCGTATGTTTAAACATAACTTATACTGATAAAGATCGATGTCTGGAGGTCGGAATTAACCAATCTAAACTTATATGGCTTTCAATCGCTGAAAATATTTTATTTTATTTATGGTGATTGTTGTTGGAGCAAAGCTCGAATTTTTATGTTTGTTTCTTAATTGATATTAGAGGAAAATTTACAACGTTATGCACAGCGATGGTATGGGATGACATGTTTCGAAGTGCCCAGCTTCTCATCAGACCCCTTCTCGGACACTGAGATACGAACCCAAGTGTCTGCACCAAAGCCGCTGTTAGAGTACTCTAACACCTAAGCTATGATGCCCTGTAGCGTCACGATGCATTTTTCCTCTAATGTGCCATTTGCTTATTCCTTTTATACATTCTTTGGTACATATATTTTATATGTCAACTCAAGGAAAGTGGAATATTTTTAGGCGCGTTCATAGAACAGTTTTAGATACAGAAGGGCTTTTTTGCATATCAACACTTCCGTGTTATTTGTTATGCACCCGCACTGTACCTGTAACAATTATAGTTATGGTGATTGTTGTTGGAGCAAAGCTCGAATTTTTATGTTTGTTTCTTAATTGATATTAGAGGAAAATTTACAACGTTATGCACAGCGATGGTATGGGATGACATGTTTCGAAGTGCCCAGCTTCTCATCAGACCCCTTCTCGGACACTGAGATACGAACCCAAGTGTCTGCACCAAAGCCGCTGTTAGAGTACTCTAACACCTAAGCTATGATGCCCTGTAGCGTCACGATGCATTTTTCCTCTAATGTGCCATTTGCTTATTCCTTTTATACATTCTTTGGTACATATATTTTATATGTCAACTCAAGGAAAGTGGAATATTTTTAGGCGCGTTCATAGAACAGTTTTAGATACAGAAGGGCTTTTTTGCATATCAACACTTCCGTGTTATTTGTTATGCACCCGCACTGTACCTGTAACAATTATAGTTATGGTGATTGTTGTTGGAGCAAAGCTCGAATTTTTATGTTTGTTTCTTAATTGATATTAGAGGAAAATTTACAACGTTATGCACAGCGATGGTATGGGATGACATGTTTCGAAGTGCCCAGCTTCTCATCAGACCCCTTCTCGGACACTGAGATACGAACCCAAGTGTCTGCACCAAAGCCGCTGTTAGAGTACTCTAACACCTAAGCTATGATGCCCTGTAGCGTCACGATGCATTTTTCCTCTAATGTGCCATTTGCTTATTCCTTTTATACATTCTTTGGTACATATATTTTATATGTCAACTCAAGGAAAGTGGAATATTTTTAGGCGCGTTCATAGAACAGTTTTAGATACAGAAGGGCTTTTTTGCATATCAACACTTCCGTGTTATTTGTTATGCACCCGCACTGTACCTGTAACAATTATAGTTATGGTGATTGTTGTTGGAGCAAAGCTCGAATTTTTATGTTTGTTTCTTAATTGATATTAGAGGAAAATTTACAACGTTATGCACAGCGATGGTATGGGATGACATGTTTCGAAGTGCCCAGCTTCTCATCAGACCCCTTCTCGGACACTGAGATACGAACCCAAGTTTTTTTTTTATTTATTTTTATCTATTTTTAGTACATATATACCACTTAATCATTATACAAGGTGGCGCAAAAGTAATCCTCCTATCAGAAAATGCTATAAATTTTGCGATTGGCCCCTAAAGTCAGTTCTGTTTTGACATTTGTGTAGTAAACACATGCGAAATACACGTTAATAAACAATGTTACGCTACACTGCTTCAGAACGCGGAATATTGCTGACTATTTATTTGACCAATAATCGGTCGGTGAAAAACGGTTACTGCGCAAAAGTAATCCTTCTGTCAGAAAATGCTATAAATTTTGCGATTGGCCCCTAAAGTCAGTTCTGTTTTGACATTTGTGTAGTAAACACATGCGAAATACACGTTAATAAACAATGTTACGCTACACTGCTCCAGAACGCGGAATATTGCTGACTATTTATTTGACCAATAATCGGTCGGGGCCAAACGGTTACTGTGAATGGTGAGCGCTACAGAGCAATGATCAACGAGTTCTTTTTGCCGCAACTTGATGAATTGGGATTGGAAAACATGTGGTTCCAACAAGACGGTGCAACAGCACACACTGCACGTGCCACAACCGATATGCTGAACATCGGAAGCTTACTTTTGCGCCAATAAAACCAATGAATTGAATTGTTCTATAAAAAATATATTCTGAAAAAAAGTAAAAACAACAAACCTTTAAATCTTTGTTTTATTATACCCCATATTTTGTTTTGGTTATAAATTGCTAGTGAATACTACCGGAAAATACATATTATGTGATTAACCAGGCAACTATGTAAGAGACAGTTAAAATTGTATACAATAAACAGTAAAAAGAATAAATAAAAAAAATTACGAAAAATACATATTTTGAACAGTTTAATGTATAAATAATAAAAATTAACAAAAACTTTGTGCAAAAGACAGAATATTAGGCAGTTTTATTCAACCCACCAGCCAAGTATCAACTTTAGAAAGTTAAAATTTTTCATAATTCCGATGTAACGCGAGTGACGAAATTCTTGTAACGCGAGTGACGGTACTTTCTTTAAATAACTTTAAAAATAATTAAGGTAGGCTTTCAATTTTTTTTGCATGTTACACTTACATCAATTCTTAACAAAGCCTCATTTACAGAAATTAGTTCAAGGAAGCCAATTCAGAGAGTTTGAGATTCGAAAAATGCTCTAAAAGCTCTGAGCAAAAAATTGTAACGCGAGTGACGGAAAGTTTTTCTTAATTTTTTCTGTTAATTATTAATTTAATTAAAAAAAGTTTGGCATTTCTAATTAAGCTCCTCAAGCTGGATATAACGATATTGCCATATTATTTGCAACTGTTACATCTGATTATTTCTGATGTAACGCGAGTGACGATGGAAGTGCCCATATAGAAGTAGTGCCAAAGGAACTGATCCCGCCGTATTTTCTTCTACTACACCCAATTGAAAAATATTGGGCAATCGTCCCCCCTCTCCCCCCCCCCCCCCCCCCCCTCAGACCCGAAGAAATATTGGACTAGCTTAATTTGCCCGAAATTCAAATGCATTTTTTTAGATTTCCGTAAAATTGAGATCGAATGAAATATTTCTTATCTTCTTTTGTCTGCTTGTCTAGCGTAAAATGTAAATGCATAATAAGTATATTTTCTTATAGTAAGGAAGTATAGTATATATATCATAATAAAAACACAATATTTAAGTGTATTTATTATATTTTCAAAAATTTTAAATCTCAATTCAAGTGTACTTCGAGCAATGTATATGATTTTTAACCGCGTATTGATTTTTATGAATCATATTTTTAGTTAATAAATTGTATTTGAAACAGCATTTGGAGCTCTTCGACCACCCCCTGTAAAAAAACGGTGACGTGTCATAATGTCAGCGACATTAATTCGCATTTTAAAAGCGAGCTTATGTCAGTGACGTTAATTCGCCTTTGTTGTTGTTGTTGTGGTAGCGACAAAAACACTCCCCGAAGGTCTTTTGTAAAGAGAATTAATGTGAAATTATTTAGTTTAAGGAATTTTGATAATTTTAAAAAAGCGGCGCTTTTTTGAATAATTCCCAAATTTGTAACAAAGCATAAAATGAAAATTTGGAGTAAAACCTGCTTAGTCCAGTATATATGTACATAACTGCACCTGAAATAGCAGTCGTGTTGTTGTTAAGGAAATTTGTAGAGCATTTATGATATTTGGCTTTTTAGAGATTTAAAGTCACTGACATTAGTTCTATTTGGGAAAGCGAATTCCTCTTACATTATGACACGTCACCAAAAAAACACTATAGACCACTATAGATTACTATATATAGATTACTATAGTGGTCTATAGTGTTTTTTTACAATGGCACATCTATCAGGGCTATTTGGCAACCATCAAATAGTAAGCGAAAAGCAAGAAAAAAAGCGTAAACTTCTAAACTCCGTCGAAAATAAGACTTAGAAAAAGCCCGTTAAGAGACCAATTTTTGATTTTGACAGTGTTTATGTCTTGCGAATAAGTAATTTATCCTAACATTGTAGAAGTGGAAAATACATTGCCTGAACATTTTTCCAATTAGACGCAATGTGCTGTGTGTAATCTTTGCATCAGTAATGTTGACACTACTTTCACATGGCATTTGGTCATCCTTAAAGTATAATTCGAAGAGGCATATCTGACTAAATTTCCCGATGTGCGGAAATTTCCTTATTTCAACTAAACTTTGAAGGGTAAATAATAGGGTCGGAAAAAAAGTTGGCCAAATAGCTCCGCTGTACCCTACTTCATTTATATTGGATAGACTAAAGTCCCAACGTACTGCAGCCAATCAGAAAACTGAGTCATTAATCTCTGGAATTATCTGAATGAGACGTGGCATATTGATGCGAATTATTTCCCTATACCTTATGAAATTAAGTTCCTTTTTATATCTTTATCGATGGTTCAGATATTTCATTTACAATAAGATCAACAAATTCTGATATTTGAAAATTAGTGTCTGATAAATGTTCGAATTCATTCATTAACTCAGGTATATGTTTGTGAATATAAAATTGACAAAGTTTATACCCGTCAAATATATAGTATATACTTCAGCTGCATATGATATCACATTTCTTCTATTATTACTACTTTTATTATTATTATTAGTTCCGGGCTTGTTTATTCTATAATACTTTTTAAATCTGCAAACAGCAGAAAGCAAATTGAATATACAGGGTGGCTGATGAATTTTGCTACATTAAGAAACTCAAATAATTTTTTTTTCAGTGTATGGAATTCATTTTTCTTTTATTCATGTTAAAGCCCATTAAATTTTATTAAATATAGCTTAATTAGTTTTAAAAATTATGGAATTTAAATGCCCCCCCTGCTCGTCGATGCATGTGCGGCATCTTACCAAAAAGTTGTTCATTACTGCTTGGAGAGTTGAGACAGGAATAGCCGCAATTGTTTCTCGAATGGATTGCCTTAGTTCATTCAAATTTGTTGGTTTTGCTTTGAAGACTTCCTGTTTGCAATAACCCCACAAGAAAAAGTCAGGTGCAGTAACGTCAGGTGACCTGGGTGGCCAACGGAATGTGGAGTTTCTGGATATCAGCTTATTGGGAAATTTTCGTCGCAATTCTGTCATAACAGGTTGGGCTATATGAGGAGCTGCACCATCTTGCTGAAACCACACAGAGTTGAAAGAAATTCTCATTCGGCGTAATTCTGGATAGAAAAACTCTCTCAACATGCTCAAGTAACGGTCTCCAGTAACCGTAACGGTGTGACCGTTTTCTTCGAAGAAGTAGGGCCCGACAATGCAGCGTGATTAAACTGCACATCACACTGTGACACGAAGTGGGTGCAATTCCGTCTCATGGAGTATCTGTGGGTTGGAAGCACTCCATATTCGACAATTTTGTTTGTTTATGTTGCCGTTTAAATCGAAATGGGCCTCGTCAGACATGAAAAGACAGTTCAACATGTTTCCATCCTCTTCCACCATTTGAAGCATCTTCTGGCAAAATTCCAAGCGAATCGGCAAGTCTGCAGCGTTCAGTTTGTTGGCCATTTGAATTTTATATGGGAATAAGTCCAAATCTTTGTGCATAATTGACTGTAATGACTGTCTGCTTACACCCATTTGAGCAGATAAGCTTCTTGTCGAAACACGTGGATTGTTTTGTATGGCAGCAGCTACAGCAGCGATTGTTTCCTCCGTTCGAACTGAAGGGTTTCGATGGTAAGGTCTTCTGTTTACTGTCCCATGCTCGGCAAAATTGTTTACAAGTCTTATTATGGTCCATCTGCTCGGAGGATTGCCGCCAAACGTGCGCCTATACTCTCTTTGAACCGAAACTACGGACTACAGTGCGTGATAGCGGCGGACAATCCAAATTCTTGTTTCAGTGTCCCAGTTATCCATTTTTGTTAAATGTAAAAGTCAATCTGCAAAATAAAAATAAAAATTAACCAGATTCATTAAATAGAAAAAAAGTTATTTAATTTTTTTTTGGTAGCGGCTTTCATTAGCCACCCTGTACAAACAAAAATTGTAGACAAGCGTTTATGTACTATCTCATAATCCTGTGTTTATTTTCCTGTGGCTCTTATTCGCTTAATTTCTGCCAAACGTATGAAAAGCAACACTAAACGTTGTTTTACATTTTTATTTAAAACGAATTATTCACAATATTGACATTTTTAAATTTCGTTAGCCAGTTTAGAAATCCGTGTATACCATTCCCCAATTATTCTTCTCCCCAGGAGAACGTAATTGGAGGAATTTCTGCGAGGAAACAAAAAAATCCGAGAGAAACTTATTCCGTGAGAATATTTAGAATTGGGCTGTGTATTACAAGATTCATTAACCTTTCAAAATCGCGGTCTGCTTACAATGTCGATAAAGTGTACCTGATTGTAATAAGCATCCGAACGTTGTTCGGTGACTGCTCACTTATTCCATGACTAGTAAATAGGTATCTAATCACCTATGAGCACAAAGCGGCCATGCTTATGGGAAAGTAATGTTGGTTGTAACTGATTCTGGAAGGTAAACTGTCTCTAAAGTTTTGAAGAAGTATTGCATTTTGTAATGAGGATTTTCGCCGTTGGGTGTACAAGGCCGCATACTCTTTTTATGATTCTTGTCTAACCACTTTGATTTTCAGTGGAACATAGATGTCGAAGAGCCTATTTATGTGGTTTTGCAACAACATAGGCTGATCGTTAACCGATGTCAACGTGCGAAACAAACTCCACTTGACCGACTCCACAGCTGCAGCAAGGGAACTGTAATCTATGCTTTTAAAGTCACGATACGTGAATGAACACGCTGATAGTTGACTGTAGTGGAGTAGTTTCTGAGGATCATTTACAAAGACTTAATCTAGCAATGTGGAATTAGACTCCGTAAAGTGTGTTGGTAATACTGAATTGGTGTGGAAAAGCCCAAGAGATACCAGGCTTAGCTTTAAGATGGAATCCACGAGCAGGTTGCAGTTGAAATCCCAGCGATGTTAATTTTTTCATAGCTTATGAGCAACGGTTGAAGAAACTCAAGAAAACCAGGGCAGTTTACTCGGCGGTTTGGTCTGTAGGACAGTCTAACTGCTCAACGAACACATATTCGACAGAATCACTAGGACTAGAACTCCAACAAAGTTGACCACATATATCAACCCTGAACTATGCGGATTGATATGAATGATATTAGGCCCTTTAGGACGTTTACTGACTATGCGCAACAATGTACGTAAGCAGTCTTTGGAAGACCTATGTCTAAGACTATCATTTATAAACGAAATAGAAATAATGCACTGAACTTAACTAATGACAACATAACATATAGCATAGGCAACGCGACAAGAAACAGTTGGAAATTTTACACTTGTATGTTTAACAGCCAAAATAATTAAATATACTGCGATAAAAATTATAATACCTGTATAAAAGTTTATTCACGCTATAAGTATTCTTAATTTAATGGAAAACTCATGAACACCGATTAAATGAACGAGCTTTAACATAATATGGATAGCGGAGGGAAACCTGCGGGAAATGTAAAATAAAGTTTACAAACGATGAATGTATCGGTTGTGAAAGGGTCCCTGCAAAAATCGTTGGATTAGGTGTTCCTTTTTTTGTGATATTGGCGTACTCTTATAGTACTCCTTTTGCAAAGCATTTGAGGACCACCTTCGGCTTTTTGCAAGCCGATCATTGCTCGTGATTTAGCGACAACGATGACGACACGATGAGTTGCCAAGAGCGCAAATTACTTATTTACTTAATTTAAAATGAAATAAAAAAAATTATAATAATGGAAGAGAAATTGTAGCCACACACATTTATTTGATGAATATTAAAGTAAACTATGTTAAACTTTAACTATATAGCGTGCCAGTTATATTTGCTTAAAATCTAAGCATCTTGTGAAATTAGTTTCAGTAACATTATATATTGGCAACCCTGGTATAATGCAACAGCGCAACTGGAGGATGGGGCCGCAAGTGGGGAAAGTTTCTGATCGCCATTCACCTGGGAATGGCCAGAGCGATTCTTTTGCATGCGGATCAAGCAGCTCACTACTTCCGGGCTTTGCGCCCAAGTATCCTCTGGGTAACCACCGAACACCCGTTTGGCGTCTGTCTTGGATCAAGCGGCTCGCTATACAAACGTGTAATAGAATTCGACCTCCCGTGAAACGGGTTGTGCGTTGGGTTTGGGACCCACCACATAAAACAACGTTCCAATGAAATTCAACAACAAAGCCTCGGATATAAGAACCCCTTTTTTAGATGACAACACCCGCAAACGAAAAAAGGATTATGAGATAAGAGCATGTACCTCGAATGTCCGGTCCCTTAATAGGGAAGGTGCCGCTGCCCGGCTGGTTGAGTTCCTAAGGAAAGCAAAAGCTGACATCACCGCCATACAAGAGATGCGATGGGCGGGGCGAGGAAACATGAACAGAACACCTTGCCACATCTACTGGAGTGGGCATGAAGACAAGCGCAGATTCGTCGTGGGATTTGTGGTGGGAGAGAAACTCCGTCACCGAGTACTGTCGTTCACACCCGTGAACGAGCGTCTCGCCGCAATCCGCATAAAAGTACGATTTTTCACCATATCATACCGACGGAAGAGAAGGACGACGTGGAAAAGGATGCATTCTACGAGCGCTTGGAAGCATACGAGCGCTGCCCCCGTCATGATATCAAAGTCGTGCTTGGCGACTTTAACGCCAGGTGGGTAAGGAGGTTGTATTCGGCCCCACTGTCGGGAAGTTCACTATCCACGATCAGACTTCGCCAAATGGATTCAGGCTGATCGACTTCGCCGGTGCCCGAAACATGGTCATATCCAGCACTAGGTTTATGCACAAGAAGACCCATTAGGCTACATGGCTGTCCCCCGATCGAAAAACACGCAACCAGATCGACCATGTTGTGATAGATGGACGGCATGCTTCCAGCGTTTTAGATGTTCACACAATACGAGGACCTAACATCGACTCTGATCACTACCTAGTAGCAGCCAAGATTCGTACCCGCGTCTGTACGACAAAACAGGCGCAACAAAAAACGCAGGGAAAGCTGGACGTCGAAAAGCTGCAATCGCAACAGATCGCCTCTCACACCTGCTCTCCGAGAGCACAATTCAACCTAGTGGAATGCATGAGCAGTGGGATCATATCTCAGGAACACTCCGTACCGCAGCCGAAGAAGTAATTGGATTCCGGCGAATGCGAAGAAACAACTGGTATGATGATGAAGAGTGCCGCGCTGCAACGAAAAGAAAGGACGAAGCCTACAAGGCAACGCTGAGATCGAATGCAACGAGGAGTGTGTGTGAACACTACCGTGAGTTGAAGAGGGAAGCGAGGCGGCTTTTCCGGGCGAAAAAAAGAGAGGCAGAAAAGCGTGAAATAAAGGAGCTTGAGATGCTGGCCAACGGGAATAATACCCGAAAATTCTATCAAAAAATTCGGCGAATGACAGAAGGTTTTAAACCCGGGGCAAACTCCTGTAAGAATGAGAACGGCGACCTGGTGGCCGATGTTCAGAGAGCACTCAGAATATGGAGGGATCACTTCTCTGCCCTTTTAAATGGAGAAACTGAGCAAGAAACCGGAGAAGATGCCGAACCCGAGCCCACAATCAATATGATGGAATTGACGTTCCACAACCCGACTATATTGAGGTGCGAATAGCAATATCCCGATTGAAAAATAAAGCAGCTGGCGCTGATGGTTTGCCTGCTGAGCTATTCAAACACGAAGGCGAGGAGCTGGTAAGGCGCATGCATCAGCTTCTATGCAGAAAATGGTTGGATGAATGCATGCCTGAAGATTGGAATCTAAGTGTTCTCTGCCCAATCCACAAGAAGGGCGATCCTGCAAACTGCGCCAACTATCGCGGAATCAGTCTTTTGAATATCGCATATCAGGCCCTTTCAAGCGTATTGTGCGAAAGACTGAAGCCTGATGTGAACAGACTGATTGGACCTTATCAGTGTGGCTTCAGACCTGGGAAATCTACCATCGAGCAGATTTTTACACTAAGCCAAATCTTGGAAAAAACCCGTGAGAAAAGAATCGACACACATCATCTCTTTGTTGATTTTAAAGCCGCTTTCGATAGCACGAAAAGGAGCAGCCTATATGCCGCTATGTCTGAATTTGGTTTCCCCGCAAAACTTATACGGCTATGCAAAATGACCTTGAGCAACACCGCCAACTCCGTCAGAATTGGGAAGCACCTCTCCGAGCCGTTCGAAACTAAACGGGGTTTCAGACAGGGTGACCCCCTATCGTGCGATTTCTTTAATTTAATGCTGGAGAAAATAATACAAGCTGCAGAACTTAACCGCGCTGGAACAATATTTTATAAAAGCGTGCAACTGTTGGCATATGCTGACGATATTGATATCATTGGCCTTAACAACAGCGCAGTAACTTCTGCTTTCTCCAAATTAGAAAAAGAAGCGGAAAAATGGGTTTGGTGGTGAACGAGGGCAAAACGAAGTACCTTCTGTCATCATGAAAAGAGTCAGCGCATTCGCGCCTTGCCAACCAAGCCACTGTTGGCAGCAATAATTTCGAAATAGTAAAGGACTTCGTTTACCTGGGAACCAGCATTAACAATTGAAAAGTAAAGTCCTCTCTCGACGAACGAAAATAACACTCTACAAGTCACTCATCGCACCCGTCCTGCTATATGGTGCAGAAGCGTGGACACTAACAACATCTGATGAGGCGGCTCTGGGAGTATTCGAGAGAGAGGTTCTTCGAAAGATTTGTGGACCTCTACGCGTTGGCGACGGCGAGTACCAAAGAAGATTTAATGATGAGCTGTATGAACTTTACGCAGACGCCGACATAGTTCAGCGAAATAAAACACAGCGGCTTCGCTAGCTAGGCCACGTAGTGCGAATGAGCGAATATGCTCCAGCGCAGAAGGTATTCTTATCGGCACCCGCCGGTGGAAGCAGAGGAAGAGGGAGACCACCACTCCGATGGAGGGACCAAGTTTCCAATTGGCTCCAGTTGGCGCAACGAAGAAACGACTGGCGAGCTATGTTGGACGGTCAAAATCGCCTAGGCGGTTAGATGACCATTTAAAGAAGAAGAAGTAAATAAGAATATGTTTGGAATAATTTGGTATAAATAAGCTGATAATAAAAAATAAAGAAATCATTTTCCATGCTGCTTAATATGGGGATATGTGAAGTCGCTCGTCTACACCAACAAACCAGAAACGTTAGGGGAATTGGAAGCCAACATTCGTGGCGTTATTGCCGACATACGGCCCCATATGCTCGAAAAAGTGGTTGAAAATTGGACCTGTAGAATTGGCTTTATTCGAGCCAGCTGCGGCGGCCACATGCCCGAAATCATATTTAAACATTAATGGCATAAAATTATCCTTCCAATAAAGCCAAATTGATGGACCTTAAAACGATTTTCTTGTGTTTTATTTCAATTCGAAGTTCTATACCCCTAAAAAAACACCCTTTATAATGCCCGAGGTAGGCATACCGGTCGTAAGAGGCGACTAATATGCACAAAGGTAATGACGTACAACTCGATGTTTGATCTACGGATATGATACCTTCACCTCTCATTACCCATCTTATCCTTCCTTACGGAAGGAGGGGTGACATGACCTAGAAGGTTTCACTGGTCTTAAATCGCTACCACGACAGTCGGGCAGTACCGCAAGGGAGTACCGGAGCGTACCGGGTTCAAATCCGGCCAAGGACTGTTAATTCGACAACACTCCCTAAAACCTTCGAGGACTGTTTTTGTCGTTACCATAACAACAACAACAATGTTCACAGTTTGCTTCATATATCTGATTGTGTGAAGCAGCATGGTATGCTTTATAACTTCTATGCATATGATTTTGAGAATCATTTACAAATTCTTAAAAAAGATGTCCGTAAACCCTCAAACATTTTGCAACAGAAATTTTCATAATAATTTAGTGCAGGCACCAAAACCTATAGGGATCAAAGAAAAACATGGCATAATTTATAGTTACACATGTGAAGATTATTTCTTCAGTGTGAAACATCCGAATAATGTATGCCTATTGATACCCTATGTACGGGTCATTTTTGGGTTTTTTGCGAATAACTTTTCACTGAAACAAAAAATTTAAAATCCGCTTTCGGATTGTTGATACCGAAGTCAAAACGCGTTGTTTGATACCTCTCCCGATATTTTTGGACTTGTTTTAGCAGTTGTCTCCTAAAGGAAACAATTACCAATTGCATTTTTTGTTTTCATCTCCACACTTGACACGGAATTCTTTTTAAAATTTTTTTTAATAGTTTTGATTCCATTTTGGCCATCTCAAGTAGAAAGAATGTCAACAAATGCTGATAACATCACGCGGCGTTGTGCTATTGCGTTGGTAATATTGGTGCAAAAAAGCCCCTCTACACGGTCAATCCATTACTGATAGAAAAGCGAGTCGTAATTCTATACGACCGCACGTAAGTGCTAAAATACGTAAAAAATATCGGGAAATGTATCAAAAGATGCATTCTGGCTACGAAAACAATAATCCCAAAGCGGAAAATATATATTTTGTTCCAATGAAAAGTTATTGTCTCTGGTACGATCCCCAATGCCACGCTTCAAAAAAAAAAAAAATCTTAGTCGACCAAAACCGGCTGCGCGACCTAAAGTATTTCGGATATGATTTAGCTTAGGCTCGCAATAATACTTGAATAAATATAGTATGGAAGGATATAGGGACATTTCTTGAACATAAATATGTCTTTGTTTTAATTTGTGCAAAAATGTACCCCTCCCTGTAGCCAGAGTGGTACTAAAATAAAGATATTGAAAAGATAATGAAATAGAATGAAATTGTGAAAATTACTATTCTTATTCCAGATGCAATTCACAAGTATTCCCTAATGCGGAAAAAGAACTAAAGACCGCTATTCAAGTGGTGAAAAAACGGCACTTTAGAGTTGCATGGTTCACAAAACAAAAGGGTGGACAGCTATCCCAACAAGATGCGTGTCATACACATTCCGACACATCCTCAAGCAATGCATAATTTTGTATCACAAAGTGCAAAAGTGATTTCACGGCATGGAGCAGTGGGAAAATATTATTAAAGCACGGAATTTAATACAAAAATAGAGTTTAATCAATTGAATTATATTGATTTTTTTAATGGTGTGCAATGAATTTTATGAATTTTGAATTTTTTTTTATTGTAATTATTAGTTATAATTTGGATTAAACTTTTAATTTCTAGTTTTTAAGTAAAACATGTACAAAAAAAATAATACAGCTACCCATATCAATAAAATTAAATGAATTTTTATTTAAGGTATAGCATAGGTGTCATATGAAAACGATATCTTGCTTTCATAAACGTGGAATTCACAATGACTTTTTTACATATTTCTGACTTTAAATTTTTTAAAAAATAAGAAATCAATTGGTTTGAACTTAATTTAATTGCATTATTTTTTTTTTAAATGGCTTTGCGAATGAATTTGTGATATTTATATGCAAATGTATTAAAAAGAACATATTAACAAGTACTGAAGTATCCTGATGTTACTTTGAACCAGAATTTGTGATATTTATTTAAAGTTTTTCATTGGATATAGGGACATTTCTTGAACATAAATATGTCTTTGTTTTAATTTGTGCAAAAATGTACCCCTCCCTGTAACCAGAGTGGTACTAAAATAAAGATATTGAAAAGATAATGAAATAGAATGAAATTGTGAAAATTACTATTTTTATTCCAGATGTAATTCACAAGTATTCCCTAATGCGGAAAAAGAACTAAAGACCGCGATTCAAGTGGTGAAAAAACGGCACTTTAGAGTTGCATGGTTCACAAAACAAAAGGGTGGACAGTTATCCCAACAAGAAGCGTGTCATACACATTCCGACACATCCTCAAACAATGCATAATTTTGTATCACAAAGTGCAAAAGTGATTTCACGGCATGGAGCAGTGGGAAAATATTATTAAAGCACGGAATTTAATACAAAAATAGAGTTTAATCAATTGAATTATATTGACTTTTTTAATGGTGTGCAATGAATTTTATGAATTTTGAATTTTTTTTATTGTAATTATTAGTTACAATTTGGATTAAACTTTTAATTTCTAGTTTTTAAGTAAAACATGTACAAAAAAAATAATACAGCTACCCATATCAATAAAATTAAATGAATTTTTATTTAAGGTATAGCATAGGTGTCATATGAAAACGATATTTTGCTTTCATAAACGTGGAATTCACAATGACTTTTTTACATATTTCTGACTTTAAATTTTTTAAAAAATAAGAAATCAATTGGTTTGAACTTAATTTAATTGCATTATTTTTTTTTTAAATGGCTTTGCGAATGAATTTGTGATATTTATATGCAAATGTATTAAAAAGAACATATTAACAAGTACTGAAGTATCCTGATGTTACTTTGAACCAGAATTTGTGATATTTATTTAAAGTTTTTCATTGGATATAGGGACATTTCTTGAACATAAATATGTCTTTGTTTTAATTTGTGCAAAAATGTACCCCTCCCTGTAACCAGAGTGGTACTAAAATAAAGATATTGAAAAGATAATGAAATAGAATGAAATTGTGAAAATTACTATTTTTATTCCAGATGTAATTCACAAGTATTCCCTAATGCGGAAAAAGAACTAAAGACCGCGATTCAAGTGGTGAAAAAACGGCACTTTAGAGTTGCATGGTTCACAAAACAAAAGGGTGGACAGTTATCCCAACAAGAAGCGTGTCATACACATTCCGACACATCCTCAAACAATGCATAATTTTGTATCACAAAGTGCAAAAGTGATTTCACGGCATGGAGCAGTGGGAAAATATTATTAAAGCACGGAATTTAATACAAAAATAGAGTTTAATCAATTGAATTATATTGATTTTTTAATGGTGTGCAATGAATTTTATGAATTTTGAATTTTTTTTATTGTAATTATTAGTTACAATTTGGATTAAACTTTTAATTTCTAGTTTTTAAGTAAAACATGTACAAAAAAAATAATACAGCTACCCATATCAATAAAATTAAATGAATTTTTATTTAAGGTATAGCATAGGTGTCATATGAAAACGATATTTTGCTTTCATAAACGTGGAATTCACAATGACTTTTTTACATATTTCTGACTTTAAATTTTTTAAAAAATAAGAAATCAAATGGTTTGAACTTAATTTAATTGCATTATTTTGTTTTTAAATGGCTTTGCGAATGAATTTGTGATATTTATATGCAAATGTATTAAAAAGAACATATTAACAAGTACTGAAGTATCCTGATGTTACTTTGAACCAGAATTTGTGATATTTATTTAAAGTTTTTCATTAAAAGATGTAACAAATAAAAATTATATGTAGCTTTAATTTAATTAAGAATTTTTGCAATAACAGAAATGATTTTATTTATAAATTGTTTTGAGAATGAATTAGTGAATTTATTTTTGTTCTATGTATATATATGCAAATGTATCAAAAAGAACATAGTTACAAGTAATGAATTATCTTGATGTTACTTTGAAAATGAATTTTTGAAATTAATTAAATTTTTTTTTTATGAAAAGATGTGACAAAAATGTGCAAATATTTCTTCAGAATTGGTTCGAGTACTTTATTATCGTTAGCCTATAATTTTTTGCAAAGTTTGGTTATGTACTTTTATCGAATGTGGCGGATACCATCTGGCAAAGGATTGTGAGTCAGCAGTTATGAAATGTATGAATTGTGTAAATGCAAACAGTAAATTACATTTAAGTTCAGATTATAACCATAGTGTTCTCAGCAGTGAGTGTCCTGTATACAAAAGAAAAATATGTATTAAGAGAAGAGCAGTTAGGTATGAATATATACAGGGTGGCTGATGAATTTTGCTACATTAAGAAACTCAAATAATTTTTTTTTCAGTGTATGGAATTCATTTTTCTTTTATTCATGTTAAAGCTCATTAAATTTTATTAAATATAGCCTAATTAGTTTTAAAAATAATGGAATTTAAATGCCCCCCCTGCTCGTCGATGCATGTGCGGCATCTTACCAAAAAGTTGTTCATTACTGCTTGGAGAGTTGAGACAGGAATAGCCGCAATTGTTTCTCGAATGGATTGCCTTAGTTCATTCAAATTTGTTGGTTTTGCTTTGAAGACTTCCTGTTTGCAATAACCCCACAAGAAAAAGTCAGGTGCAGTAAGGTCAGGCGACCTGGGTGGCCAACGGAATGTGGAGTTTCTGGATATCAGCTTATTGGGAAATTTTCGTCGCAATTCTGTCATAACAGGTTGGGCTATATGAGGAGCTGCACCATCTTGCTGAAACCACACAGAGTTGAAAGAAATTCTCATTCGGCGTAATTCTGGATAGAAAAACTCTCTCAAAATGCTCAAGTAACGGTCTCCAGTAACCGTAACGGTGTGACCGTTTTCTTCGAAGAAGTAGGGCCTGACAATGCAGCGTGATGAAACTGCACACTGTGACACGAAGTGGATGCAATTCCGTCTCATGGAGTATCTGTGGGTTGGAAGCACTCCATATTCGACAATTTTGTTTGTTTATGTTGCCGTTTAAATCGAAATGGGCCTCGTCAGGCATGAAAAGACAGTTCAACATGTTTCCATCCTCTTCCACCATTTGAAGCATCTTCTGGCAAAATTCCAAACGAATCGGCAAGTCTGCAGCGTTCAGTTTGTTGGCCATTTGAATTTTATATGGGAATAAGTCCAAATCTTTGTGCATAATTGACTGTAATGACTGTCTGCTTACACCCATTTGAGCAGATAAGCTTCTTGTCGAAACACGTGGATTGTTTTGTATGGCAGCAGCTACAGCAGCGATTGTTTCCTCCGTTCGAACTGAAGGGTTTCGATGGTAAGGTCTTCTGTTGACTGTCCCATGCTCGGCAAAATTGTTTACAAGTCTTATTATGGTCCATCTGCTCGGAGGATTGCCGCCAAACGTGCGCCTATACTCTCTTTGAACCGAAACTACGGACTCCAGTGCGTGATAGCGGCGGACAATCCAAATTCTTGTTTCAGTGTCCCAGTTATCCATTTTTTTTAAATGTAAAAGTCAATCTGCAAAATAAAAAAAAAATTTACCAGATTCATTAAATAGAAAAAAAGTTATTTAATTTTTTTTGGTAGCGGCTTTCATTAGCCACCCTGTATAGCAACCCAAAAAAAATTCACTGAATTTGATAGGCGTCTAAAAGTTTTGAATGTTAACGGTTTGATTGCGAAAAGAGAAACGGTGTCGGTATAAAGCCGGCCAATAATTGCAATAATTGTTGAATCACACATAACTGATGTTGATGCTGATGAACTGGTAGTATTAGATGCGATTCAGATTCTGTACACACCGGACAAATAGTAACATATGTAAATGAAGATTTTGGCCCTTAAGTTACTTTTTAAGACCACCGACCACTTTTTAAGACGAGGAGATTTTAATATAGATTGGTTGATGATTATTACACCAGAAGCTTGAAGTCCTGTGTTGCGGTTATGGGTATGGAACAAAATGTGTCAAATGCTACTAGGGTGACCAGAGACAGTGAAACTCTAATCGACTTGATCATAACTGATAATAGGTACATTGGATGTACAGTATTACAAACGCCAAGGATTTCGGATCATTATATACAAGGTGGCGCAAAAGTAAGCTTCCGATGTTTTTTGGCTGTAATTAAAAAAAAAAATTAAAAACTTTGATTCTTCTTTTGGATTATTTTTATTTGGTCTTTTAATTTTTTTTGCATCAAGTCGAGAATATGATGTCATGTAAATGGCCGCCGGCACAGTTGATTGTCATTTGAGCCCTCTTTATGGCATTTTCCATCACTTTGGCCAAAACTTCCGGCGATAGGTCCTCACATTCTTGACGGATATTGTCTTTAAGAGCTGCAAGAGTCTGAGGCTTGTTGACATAAACCCGCGACTTCAAAAAGCCCCACAAAAAGAAGTCTGGAGCGGTCAAACCAGGCGATCTTGCTGGCCAGTGCAAATCGCCAAAACGGGAGATTAGGCGCCCGGGAAATGCATCCTTCAGCATATCGGTTGTGGCACGTGCAGTGTGTGCTGTTACACCGTCTTGTTGGAACCACATGTTTTTCAATCCCAATTCATCAAGTTGCGGCAAAAAGAACTCGTTGATCATTGCTCTGTAGCGCTCACCATTGACAGTAACCGTTTGGCCCGCGACGTCTTCGAAGAAAAAAGGTCCGATGACTCCTCCAGCGAAAACAGCACACCATACAGTGACTTTGAGCGGGTGTAATGGCTCTTCGTGCGTTACACGCGGATTTTCAGTGCCCCAGAAGCGAAAATTTTGCTTATTTACGTACCCGCTAAGATGGAAATGGGCCTCATCACTCATGATTATTTTTGATGAAAAATCATCTTCCTCTTGGTGGTGATTAAGGATGGCTTGAGCGTATGTTAGACGCGATTGGCGGTCAGCAGCTAACAGCTGATGCACCGTCTGGACTTTGTACGGAAACATCTTCAAATCTTGTACCAAAATTCCCTGTAAAGACCGTCGACTGATACCCATTTGCGTGGCACGTCGTCTGGTCGATGTCGACGGCGCTTCCATGACATCCTCGGCTACAGCAGCAATATTCTCTGCAGAACGGCTACTACGGGGTCTGCCACGCCTGGCAGAATCTCGTGTTGTGCCAGTCTCTTTGAGGCGAGCGGCTAAAAGTCGCAGTGTTTCACCAGTAGGCGTTGGACGGCCAGGAAATCTGCGACGAAATTCACGTTGTGCCAAAGTCACCGACCGATTATTGGTCAAATAAATAGTCGGCAATATTCCGCGTTCTGGAGCAGTGTAGCGTAACATTGTTTATTAACCTGTATTTCGCATGTGTTTACTACACAAATATCAAAACAGAACTGACTTTAGGCGCCAATCGCAAAATTTATAGCATTTTCTGATAGGAGGATTACTTTTGCGCCACCTTGTATAGGGTGTTTTTTTTACAGGTTTGTTTTTCGAATAGAGATAAAACTGGCATTTTGTGGTCAAATCTGGCAACTCTAATGTCATTTATGTTCAGTTTGGTTTGCCATTTCATCATGAACAGGTTGACAAAAGAACAACGCTTGCAAATCGTGCAAATTTATTTCGAAAATAATGGTTCAGTTCGCGAAGTTTACCGTGAGCTCCGTCCATTTTATGGTCGACATAATCGTCCATCAGAGCAATTAATTCGGTTAACCATGGATCGTTTTCGCACTACGTTTACTCTATGTGATAATACGCATCCGCAGAGACGTCGAACAGTGCGCACCGAAGAAACAATTGCCGCTGTAGAGCAAAGTGTTGAAGAGGACCCGAATGAATCGATTCGCCACCGTGCACAGCAATTGGAGCTTTGTCCATCAACTTTATGGAAGATTTTGCGACCTTACAAGATCCAGCTTGTGCAAGAATTAAAGCCGCGAGACCATGCAATGCGTCGTGATTTTGGTGTATGGGCCGAAAATGAGATTGATTTCGATGCTGATTTTCATCGCAAAATTTTGTTCAGTGATGAGGCTCATTTTTGGTTGAATGGCTACGTCAACAAGCAAAATTGCCGCATTTGGAGTGAAGAGAATCCACATGAGACCCTTGAAACGCCATTACATCCACAAAAACTGACTGTTTGGTGTGCTCTATGGGCTGGTGGAGTCATTGGGCCATACTTCTTCCGCAATAATGCTGGAG
The DNA here is from genome assembly GCA_949987695.1 of Merzomyia westermanni. Taxonomy (NCBI): domain Eukaryota; kingdom Metazoa; phylum Arthropoda; class Insecta; order Diptera; family Tephritidae; genus Merzomyia; species Merzomyia westermanni. Next base: position 80,138,644 of record OX465289.1, read on the forward strand.
AGGCAGCTACCGTTAATGGAGACCGGTATAGAGCCATGATAACCGACTATTTTGTTCCCGAATTGGATGGCATGAATGTGGATGAGTTGTGGTTCCAACAAGACGGCGCTACATGCCACACAGCGCACGTCACAATCGATTTATTGAAGGAAACATTCGATGAGCGCATAATTTCGCGGAATGGACCTGTCAATTGGCCACCAAGGTCGTGTGATTTGACACCATTGGATTATTTTCTTTGGGGATATGTGAAGTCGCTCGTCTACACCAACAAACCAGAAACGTTAGGGGAATTGGAAGCCAACATTCGTGGCGTTATTGGCGACATACTGCCCCATATGCTCGAAAAAGTGGTTGAAAATTGGACCTGTAGAATTGGCTTTATTCGAGCCAGCCGCGGCGGCCACATGCCCGAAATCATATTTAAACATTAATGGCATAAAATTATCCTTCCAATAAAGCCAAATTGATGGACCTTAAAACGACTTTCTTGTGTTTTATTTCAATTCGAAGTTCTATACCCCTAAAAAAAACACCCTTTACTTGACATTAATATTGGAGGCCTACTTAACTGTTCTATAGGTAAACAATGTTTGTTATGAAAGGGAAAATAGATTACCAGGTGGTATCTAAAGTGGTTCAGAATAAGTTGAGAAATGTAGATTGCCTAAGTATGGATTGTGGAACTAAATATCAAGTATTAAAGCGAATAATTACTGAAAGTATAGCGCATAGCACGGCGGCCGCCGTGGTGTGGAGGTAGTGTTGCCGGCCTACCACACCGAAGGTCCATGGTTCGAGCCCTGGTACAGGTAACATCAAAAGTGATTTGAAAAAAGTTTTTCAAAACGGGGTCGCCCCTCGGCAGTGGTTTGGCAAACTCTCCGAGTGTATTTCTGCCATGACAGGCTTCTCAGCAAAAATTCGTCTCCTTTGTAGATGCCGTTCGGAGTCGGCAAAAAACTGTAGGTCCCACCAATTTGTAGGGAAAATTCAAATCGGCACACCACAAATTGGAAGAGAAGCTTGGCGCAAAAATCTCTTAGGAGGTTTACGATGATATACCTGTTGTATATCGCGCCATAAAGAGAGAGAGATAGAGCAAGGAAGGAGACCAAATATTTGGGTTAAAAGTGTACCGTGCCCATGGTACTCAGCAGAAATCAAGCAGCACATGGTTGAAAGGGATGTAGCATATAACAGGTTTCTCATATTAAAGGAAACGGTTTATGGACATTCTGAAGCTTGGGATCAATATAAGCAGAGTAGAAATAAGTTTATTTATATTTGGAGGAAAAAGAAAAAATATGACGAAGATAGTTGTGATAAACTGAAGAAAGATCCCAAAAAGTTTTGGAAGCATCTGTAAACTTTATATAAAGTTGAGTCTAAGAAAATTAATAGTGTTATAATTCAAAATGAACAGGTGTTTGATTCAGATGAAATAGCTAACAGGTTAAATCAGTTTTTTGTCTGTAGTGAAGTGGAAATATCCGAAGTATATAAAGAAGCTGTTCAAAAAATAAAAACAATTTTTTACAATACAAAAGGTTCCGGTGGCATCAGTTGTGAAACGATTAAAAACTGGTGGGAAGTGGGGGTAGATGAAGTGACTAGTACTGTTTAGCAGAATATGCCTAAATCACTAAGAACATGCCTAAATCACTAAAAACGTCAGGAAATGCACCCATCGCCAAAATCAAGGGAAGTGTGAATTGTAATGATCTCCGGCCAATTAATACCCTTCCTGTCATAGAAAAAGTGATTGAAACTGGGGTACATGAAACATTCTTTTTCTTCTTTAAATGGTCATCTAACCGCCTGGGCGATTTTGACCGTCCAACATAGCTCGCCAGTCATTTCTTCGTTGCGCCAACTGACGCCAATTGGAAACACCGCGGGATCGCAAATCGGTCTCCACTTGGTCCTTCCATCGGAGTGGTGGTCTCCCTCTTCCTCTGCTTCCACCGGCGGGTGACGATAAGAATACCTTCTGGGCTGGAGCATCTTCGCTAATTCGCACTACGTGGCCTAGCCATCGTTTATCTTTTTCGGTACTCGCCGTCGCCAACGCGTAGAGGTCCACAAATCTTTCGAAGAACCTTTCTCTCGAATACTCCCAGAGCCGCCTCATCAGATGTTGTTAGTGTCCACGCTTCTGCGCCATATAGCAGGAGAGGACTTTACTTTTCAATTGCCTACTCAGTCCGAAGTAGCATTTGTTTGCAAGAGTAATTCTTCGTCGGATTTCTAGGCTAACATTATTGTTGGTGTTAATGCTGGTTCCCAGGTAAACGAAGTCTTTTACTATTTCGAAATTATTGCTGCCAACAGTGGTTTGGTTACCAAGGCGCGACAGAAGGTACTTCGTTTTGCCCTCGTTCACCACCAACCCCATTTTCTCCGATTCTTTTTCTAATTTGGAGTAAGCAGAAGTTACGGCGCGGTTGTTAAGGCCAATGATATCAGTATCGTCAGCATATGCCAACAGTTGCGCGGTTTTATAAAATATTGTTCCAGCGCGGTTAAGTTAAGAAATCGCACGATAGGGGGTCACCCTGTCTGAAACCTCGTTTAGTTTCGAGGCTCGGAGAGGTGCTTCCCAATTCTGACGGAGTTGGCGGTGTTGCTCAAGGTCATTTTGCATAGCCATATAAGTTTTGCGGGGAAATCAAATTCAGACATAGCGGCATATAGGCTGCTCCTTTTCGTGCTATCGAAAGCGGCTTTAAAATCAACAAAGAGATGATGTGTGTCGATTCTTTTCTCACGGGTTTTTTCCAAGATTTGGCTTATTGTAAAAATCTGCTCGATGGTAGATTTCCCAGGTCTGAAGCCACACTGATAAGGTCCAATCAGTCTGTTTACATCAGGCTTCAGTCTTTCGCACAATACGCTTGAAAGGGCCTGATATGCGATATTCAAAAGACTGATTCCGCGATAGTTGGCGCAGTTTGCAGGATCGCCCTTCTTGTGGATTGGGCAGAGAACACTTAGATTCCAATCTTCAGGCATGCATTCATCCAACCATTTTCTGCATAGAAGCTGATGCATGCGCCTTACCAGCTCCTCGCCTTCGTGTTTGAATAGCTCAGCAGGCAAACCATCAGCGCCAGCTGCTTTATTTTTCAATCGGGATATTGCTATTCGCACCTCATTATAGTCGGGTTGTGGAACGTCAGTTCCATCATCTTCGATTGTGGGCTCGGGTTCGGCATCTTCTCTGGTTTCTTGCTGAGTTTCTCCATTTAAGAGGGCAGAGAAGTGATCCCTCCATATTCTGAGAGCTCTCTGAACATCGGCCACCAGGTCGCCGTTCTCGTTCTTACAGGAGTTTGCCCCGGGTTCAAAACCTTCTGTCATTCGCCAAATTTTTTGATAGAATTTTCGGGCATTATTCCCGTTGGCCAGAATCTCAAGCTCCTTTATTTCACGCTTTTCTGCCTCTCTTTTTTTCGCCCGGAAAAGCCGCCTCGCTTCCCTCTTCAACTCGCGGTAGTGTTCACACACACTCGTCGTTGCATTCGATCTCAGCTTTGCCTTGTAGGCTTCGTCCTTTCTTTTCGTTGCAGCGCGGCACTCTTCATCATAATACCAGTTGTTTCTTCGCGTTCGCCGGAATCCAATTACTTCTTCGGTTGCGGTACGGAGTGCTCCTGAGATATGATCCCACTGCTCATGCATTCCACTAGGTTGAATTGTGCTCTCGGAGAGCAGGTGTGAGAGGCGATCTGCGAAATAATTGGCGGTCTGTTGCGATTGCAGCTTGTCGACGTCTAGCTTTCCCTGAGTTTTTTGTTGCGCCTGTTTTGTCGTACAGAGGCGGGTACGAATCTTGGCTGCTACTAGGTAGTGATCAGAGTCGATGTTAGGTCCTCGTATTGTGTGAACATCTAAAACGCTGGAAGCATGCCATCCGTCTATCACAACGTGGTCGATCTGGTTGCGTGTTTTTCGATCGGGGGACAGCCATGTAGCCTGATGGATCTTCTTGTGCATAAACCTAGTGCTGGATATGACCATGTTTCGGGCACCGGCGAAGTCGATCAGCCTGAATCCATTTGGCGAAGTCTGATCGTGGAGAGTGAACTTCCCGACAGTGAGGCCGAATACACCCTCCTTACCCACCTGGCGTTAAAGTCGCCAAGCACGACTTTGATATCATGACGGGGGCAGCGCTCGTATGCTTCTTCCAAGCGCTCGTAGAATGCATCCTTTTCCACGTCGTCCTTCTCTTCCGTCGGTACGATATGGTGAAAAATCGTACTTTTATGCGGATTGCGGCGAGACGCTCGTTCACGGGTGTGAACGACAGAACTCGGTGACGGAGTTTCTCTCCCACCACAAATCCCACGAGGAATCTGCGCATGTCTTCATGCCCACTCCAGTAGATGTGGCAAGGTGTTCTGTACGTGTTTCCTCGCCCCGCCCATCGCATCTCTTGTATGGCGGTGATGTCAGCTTTTGCTTTCCTCAGGACCTCAACCAGCCGGGCAGCGGCACCTTCCCCATTAAGGGACCGGACATTCGAGGTACATGCTCTTATCTCATAATCCTTTTTTCGTTTGCGGGTGTTGTCATCTAAAAAAGGGGTTCTTATATCCGAGGCTTTGTTGTTGAATTTCATTGGAACGTTGTTTTATGTGGTGGGTCCCAAACCCAACGCACAACCCGTTTCACGGGAGGTTGAATTCTATTACACGTTTGTATAGCGAGCCGCTTGATCCAAGACAGACGCCCGCTTGCAGCCGCACCACATGGTGATCAGACGCTGCTGTTTGAACCCCCCAGCAAGCCCTCAACCGATTATGTCGGACTGGCCTTACCAGGTTGTCGACTTCTCACGTTTAGCTTACCACCAAACGGGTGTTCGGTGGTTACCCAGAGGATACTTGGGCGCAAAGCCCGGAAGTAGTGAGCTGCTTGATCCGCATGCAAAAGAATCGCTCTGGCCATTCCCAGGTGAATGGCGATCAGAAACTTTCCCCACTTGCGTGGACTTCTGCACACGGCCCCATCCTCCAGTTGCGCTGTTGCATTATACCAGGGTTGCCAATATATAATGTTACTGAAACTAATTTTACAAGATGCTTAGATTTTAAGCAAATATACCTGGCACGCTATATAGTTAAAGTTTTAACATAGTTTACTTTAATATTCATCAAATAAATGTGTGTGGCTACAATTTCTCTTCCATTATTATAATTTTTTTTATTTCATTTTAAATTAAGTAAATAAGTAATTTGCGCCCTTGGCAACTCATCGTGTCGTCATCGTTGTCGCTAAATCACGAGCAATGATTTCAGATTTCAACTCATTAATTGCTCTTAATATAGAAATTAAAATAAACCAAATGAGAAAAGACATACTAGCAGAGTTAACAAAAACAATAGCAAATAATAATCAACACGTAAATGAAGTCTTGCTGAGCACAAAAGTAAACAACAACAAGACAAATGGTAACAATAAAATGGCATATGCACAAGCAGCCACACAAAGTGAAAATAGAATTGTCATCAAACCAAAAGACAAAGCAAAGAAAAACAAACACGCGAAAGTAGCGCTAAAAGCAGTGATAGAGCCTACCGAATGTCATGTCACAAATGTGAAAGATATAAACAATGGCGGGATAGTAGTACAATGCAAGAATAAGGAATCATGCGCACTATTACAGAAGAAGACAGCGGAACAAATAGGAAACGAATTCGAGATGCAGAAAAGTAGAGATAAGAGAGAGATTAGAAAAGTATTTAAGATTGTTGGCCTAACAGAGAGACTAAGTAGTGGACGCTTGGTGGAATGCATTACCAAGCAAAATAGCATATGTGAGGGTAAACAATTTAAAGTTTTGAAGATTTTTGAAAATTATAGTCGTAGGGAAGAATGTTATAATGCGCTTATTGAAACTGATATCGAAACGTATGAGAAATTTTTAGAGCAAAGAAGAATTAATGTAGAGTGGGACTCTTGCATTACTATGGAGTATGTAAGGGTATTTAGATGCTTTAAATGCTTGGGATTCAATCACAAGGCGGTTGAATGTATAAACAAAAAAGCTTGTGGTAAATGCGGAGCAAATCACGACACTAAAGATTGTGTATCAAATGATTATAATTGCGTAAATTGTTGTGAACTTGTTCAAAAAAAGGTTTTGGTATTTTAGGTAATAAAATTGAATTAGAAAAACTAATTGAAGCTAAAAGTCCAGCAATAATATTATGCGCTGAAACATGTACCACAAACCAGATTACAAATCAAGAGTTGAATATGCAAACATACAAACTTGTGCGATGTGATTTTCACAGTAGGCACACTGGAGGTGTTTTGATTTATGTTCACGATTCTATTAAGTATAGTATTAAATATAACAAAGCAATAGACAAAAACATTTGGTGTATCTTTATCAAATTGAAGCACATTAACCCCAAATGGCAGATTGGCGTGGTTTATCACTCACCTAGCACAAGTGATGCTGATTTTATTAACTACTTACGTAACGTCTTAGGTAGTAATTGTGAACTGTCTGAGAGTAATATTCTTGTAGGCGACTTTAATATTAATTTAAATACAATATCAACTTATAGCACCCACCTAATTGATCTTTTTAAATCATAATCTATGTATCAAAGAGTTGAGTTTGATACACGTGTAACCGAGGTTTCCAAGACAAAAATTGATTTACTATTTTCGAATACAAATGATATCATATGTGAAAAGCTAGATGATCATCAAATATCCGATCATGAAACCATTCAATTTAAAATTAAAAATAGCTCTAAATTTAAAATGAGAAGCACTATAAATATAACGTCATGGGAGTACTATAACAATGAATCACTTATAAACTTACTACGATTAGGTGATTTCAGTAATTTTGGTAGAATTAGTTTGGAGAGTAAGGTATTGCAAGTTAATAACTATATTTTGAATGCTATGCGAAGTTTGACGTACGAAAAAGTGGTTCAGTTAAAAATAATGAATAAGTGGTATGACAATGAGCTAGCCACAATGAACAAACTTAAGTTCGAACTATATAAACGGGCCCAAATATTGGGAGAATGGGATGCATATAGAAACATAAAAAAAGAATATAAAAAGCTTATCAAAATCAAAAAAGCCAAGTATATGGAGTACAATATTGACATCAATAGTCATGATAGTAAGGCAATGTGGAAATATTTAAAACAGGCAGTGAGTATGGTGAATGAAAGTTCATCAATCAAAAATATCGTAATTAACGATCAGTTATACCATAATGAATCCGATATTGCAAACAAACTAAACAGTTATTTTGTAGATAGCATTAAAGATATTTGCAGTAAGATTGAAGTAGTTGACAGAGACGTTAATATTAGTAATCAGTCAAATTGCGTTTTTAAATTTCTCGAAGTTAGCACGGTTGACATTGAACTTGTCAGTAAGTTTAAAGCGAAGAGGGGTGGAAAAAAATTATTGTCGGATGGAGTAATCAAAGATGTGATACCCTACCTAGGTTTTTTCTATGCTCAAATAGTAAACGAAAGTTTGAGCAGTAGATTAGTCCCTGCCATGTGGAAAACTTCAACTGTTGTCCCTATAGAGAAGGTCAAGAATACGATTAAAGCAGAAGAGTTACGACCAATAAACACATTGGCCAGTGATGAAAAAATTTTAGAAGTTGTAAAAAATCAGTTAGTCAAATATTTAGAGATTAACAAGATACTTATACCGCAACAATCGGGATTTAGACAAAAGCATTCATGCGAAACAGCACTGAACATGGGTTTAGCCGAATGGAAAGAAGATCTCAATAATAAAAAGTCAATAATAGCAGTTTTCGTTGATCTCAAAAGAGCTTTTGAAACTATCGATCAAAACATATTACTTGAGAAATTAGCATGCATTGGTATACAAAATGTAGAATTAGAATGGTTTCGAAATTTTGTTACAAAGCGTGAACAAAGAACAATCATTGGCTCGTCGGTATCAGATAAAGTGGACGTTAAGATTGGCCTACCCCAGGGTTCTGTTCTTGCCCCCATTTTATTCAACATTTATATTAATGATATTAACTCAATCTTAAAATTCAGTTCCATTAAACTCTTTGCGGATGATGCGCTTATATCGATAAGTGGAAAGAATGAACATGATATAAGAGAAAAATTTAATCCTTTATAAAAAAGGCTATTTTTTTCAGCTTCGGTTTTATAATTGGGTAGTTTGAAATTGTTTCTTTGCCTTGTATTCCTGTCATGGACCTCATAGTTGAATTTAATACCTGATCTTAGATAATCAGGCAAGTTTCCGTTTTTTATGTTGTAAATAAATTTCATTGTATAAAAATAAATTTGTTGCTTTACACTCATCCAATTTAAACTACGTAGCAAAAATTTCGCGCTATTTTTTATTCCAAATTTTCGCCTGCGCCGCTTTTTTAAAATTATCAAAATTCCTAAAACTAAATAATTTCACATTAATTCTCTTTACAAAAGACCTTCGGGGAGTGTTTTTGTCGCTACCACAACAACAACAACAAAGGCGAATTAACGTCACTGACATAAGTTCGCTTTCAAAATGCGAATTAATGTCGCTGACATTATGACACGTCACCGTTTTTTTACGATTGCCCAATATTTTTCAATTGGGTGTAGTTGAAGAAAATACGGCGGGATCAGTTCCTTTGGCACTACTTCTATATGGGCACTTCCATCGTCACTCGCGTTACATCAGAAACAATATTTTACTAGTTAAAGTCACTTTATGCTTTATATGTAACAGTTGCAAATAATATGGCAATATCGTTATATCCAGCTTGAGGAGCTTAATTAGAAATGCCAAACTTTTTTTAATTAAATTAATAATTAACAGAAAAAATTAAGAAAAACTTTCCGTCACTCGCGTTACAATTTTTTGCTCAGAGCTTTTAGAGCATTTTTCGAATCTCAAACTCTCTGAATTGGCTTCCTTGAACTAATTTCTGTAAATGAGGCTTTGTTAAGAATTGATGTAAGTGTAACATGCAAAAAAAATTGAAAGCCTACCTTATTATTTTTAAAGTTATTTAAAAGAAAGTACCGTTACTCGCGTTTCAAGAATTTCGTCACTCGCGTTACATCCGAATTATGAAAAATTTTAAGTTTCTAAAGTTGATACTTGGCTGGTGGGTTGAATAAAACTGCCTAATATTCTCTCTTTAGCACAAAGTTTTTGTTAATTTTTGTTATCTATACATTAAACTGTTCAAAATATGTATTTTTCGTAATTTTTTTATTTATTCTTTTTACTCTTTATTGTATACAATTTTAACTGTCTCTTACATAGTTGCCTGGTTATTCACATAATATGTATTTTCCGGTAGTATTCACTAACAATTTATAACCAAAACAAAATATGGGGTATAATAAAACAAAGATTTAAAGGTTTGTTGTTTTTACTTTATTTCAGAATATATTTTTTATAGAACAATTCAATTCATTGGTTTTATACAAGGTGGCGCAAAAGTAAGCTTCCGATGTTCAGCATATCGGTTGTGGCACGTGCAGTGTGTGCTGTTGCACCGTCTTGTTGGAACCACATGTTTTCCAATCCCAATTCATCAAGTTGCGGCAAAAAGAACTCGTTGATCATTGCTCTGTAGCGCTCACCATTCACAGTAACCGTTTGGCCCCGACCGATTTTTGGTCAAATAAATAGTCAGCAATATTCCGCGTTCTGGAGCAGTGTAGCGTAACATTGTTTATTAGCGTGTATTTCGCATGTGTTTACTACACAAATGTCAAAACAGAACTGACTTTAGGGGCCAATCGCAAAATTTATAGCATTTTCTGATAGGAGGATTACTTTTGCGCAGTAACCGTTTTTCACCGACCGATTATTGGTCAAATAAATAATCAGCAATATTCCGCGTTCTGGAGCAGTGTAGCGTAACATTGTTTATTAACGTGTATTTCGCATGTGTTTACTACACAAATGTCAAAACAGAACTGACTTTAGGGGCCAATCGCAAAATTTATAGCATTTTCTGATAGGAGGATTACTTTTGCGCCACCTTGTATAATGATTAAGTGGTATATATGTACTAAAAATAGATAAAAATAAATAAAATAAAATATTTTCAGCGATTGAAAGCCATATAAGTTTAGATTGGTTAATTCCGACCTCCAGACATCGATCTTTATCAGTATAAGTTATGTTTAAACATACGATTTGCAAAATTATGGTTTTTTTATATACTGACCAAAGACGTTTTTTAAGCTTTTTGGAACAAGTTTAGCGCTTTGATATAACTATTAACTAAGGGAAGTATTTATGAAAATTTGTTATTATAATTTTATTTCAGTACACTTGGTTAAAAATCGTCACTCGCGTTAATAAAAATGTTACCAAAGTAGTAAGAGTAGAAGTAAAACAGTGAGACGAAAGGGACGACCCGTCAATTGGAGAATATGGACTTTTATCAAATTCGAATGAAGATCTTCGATTTTAAGAGGAAAGATGTGCATTTTCGTCACTCGCATTACATACCGAAAATTACTTTATATTTTTATTAATATCTTCGGAACTATAAGTAGGCTGCTGATAAAACTTGGCAAATGTTTAATCGAGATATCAGCAGTGATTACTATGTTTGGTGGAATGATGTGAGTTAAAAACCATTGCATTGGCGTGCTTTGAAAAAAAAATAAGAATAAAAATTTTCTTTTTTAATATATTGACTAATTTTAAAGGGGCATTTACTGTAGTTAAGGTCTTAATTTGGCCAAAGTAACACATTGCCATGAAAATTGGCTGTTTTTATTACACCCTGCATATAATACAAATCAAAACCAAGCAAAAAAAATTTTAGGTTTTTTTTGTTCACCGCTGCGTTAATGCCCATATCTATATATATTTTTTCTTGATACCAATTCATGGTTGCACTCAAGTATTGAGCACTCGATAAGTCTGGCCAAAACTAGACTGCAGACCGGTGATGACATATAAACGGTAAGAAGCGATTCTGTAGACACTCTTTCATATATAATTCAGAGGTCATTCAGAGGATTGACTTTTAAGGCTACAACTGCATATTGCTTGCCAAAACATCACTTTTTCATACCTAGTAGTGCTTCGCACACAAGGTATATTAACTTTAGTCGCCTTACGGCAGTACGTAACGGCATAAACGGATCGAGATAGATATTGACTTATATATATCAAAATGTTCAGGACGAAAAGAGAAATTGATTAAGCCATGTCCGTCCGTCTGCCCGTCTGTGAACAGGATAACTTAAGTAAATTTTGAGATATCTTAATGAAATTTGGTATACGGGTTCCTTGGCACTCATCTCCGAGCGCTATTTAAAATGGGCGAACTCGGACGATAGCCACGCCCACTTTTTATATATAGAACATTTTCAAAAACACAAAAAAAGTGATTACTCAGTACATTTAATAAAATAAAAATTTCAGGAAATTTTTGAAAATGGGCGTGGCACCGCCCACTTTTGATTAAGTCAAATTTAGAAATAATATTAATCGTATATCAAAAACCGTTCAAGATATCGAAACGAAATTCAGCACGCAGGTTTCCAGGTATGCAAGGAATGTTCTAGAAAAAATGGGCGGGATCGCTTAAGGTCTACGCCCACTTTTGTATGAAAGATTTTGAAGAGGATCGTAGAGATATTAAATAGGCAATAACTTTGCGTAAAATAGCTTTACGTCATTTATATTTCACTTTTAAAGCTTCCGTAAACAAACTTAAAATTTTCGAAAATGGGCGTGGCCCCGCCCCTTTTATTAGTATTCCACAAAACTTTTTATGCCATAACTTTGCCAAAAATTGATTTGTCGAAACGAAATTTGGTGATAATGTTCTATATATAAAGGTAACTGTTTGCTGGGGCGAAATCGGTTAATATCCACACCCAGTTTTTTAACATAGTTCTGAAAATTTTTTTTGTAAAATTTAAAAAGCGATATTTCTACAACTAACAAGTTATATCAATCAGATTTTGCACACATAATAAGCTTTTAAAGAAAAGCTCGGCCGCAAAAAAATTTTTTAAATTTTGAAGAAGTAGGCGTGGCGCCGCCCACTTTTCAGCATAAAATTTCTGCTATTTTCAAAGGCAATCGCTTATAATTCAATTTTGATATTTCAATGAAAATTGGTCAGCTGCTTCTCAGTAGTATATATTATACTCCTGCCAAAAATTAGCCAAATCGGGAAACACACAAGCAAAATATTCGGGCACGTAGTTAATAGCCCACTGCAATAGGGAAGTTATACAAGGTGGCGCAAAAGTAATCCTCCTATCAGAAAATGCTATAAATTTTGCGATTGGCCGCTAAAGTCAGTTCTGTTTTGACATTTGTGTAGTAAACACATGCGAAATACACGTTAATAAACAATGTTACGCTACACTGCTCCAGAACGCGGAATATTGCTGACTATTTATTTGACCAATAATTGGTCGGTGAAAAACGGTTACTGCGCAAAAGTAATCCTCCTATCAGAAAATGCTATAAATTTTGCGATTGGCCCCTAAAGTCAGTTCTGTTTTGACATTTGTGTAGTAAACACATGCGAAATACACGTTAATAAACAATGTTACGCTACACTGCTCCAGAACGCGGAATATTGCTGACTATTTATTTGACCAATAATCGGTCGGGGCCAAACGGTTACTGTGAATGGTGAGCGCTACAGAGCAATGATCAACGAGTTCTTTTTGCCGCAACTTGATGAATTGGGATTGGAAAACATGTGGTTCCAACAAGACGGTGCAACAGAACACACTGCACGTGCCACAACCGATATGCTGAACATCGGAAGCTTACTTTTGCGCCACCTTGTATATCTTTTTTGATTTTCATACCTTTCATAAACATTAAATGTATGTAAGTATGTGAACAAGAAGAGAAAAAATCACTAAAATGATCAGCACGATGAGCGGAGTCAATTTAGCCATGCCCGTCTCTCCGTCCGTCTGTCTGTCTGCCCGTCTGTCTATTTGAACGCAAACTAGTCTTAGTTTTACAAAAGAATGCTGAAATACGTTGTTTGCTTTCGCCATTTTATAATATACTAGCAAATCCGGTAGACGTTGTTTTGACGTTTTGATACATAGAACACATCTATGTATAAAATGTCATTAACCTGAACCAAATAAACTCCTAACTATACCGAACTGCAGCTTTATATAACCTGGGGGCTTTTCCAAAAGATATATACAGACTGTGTCGTGCCCAGCGAACTCCTGAACCTATCGTGCAAGTTCAAGAGCAAAATAAAACACAAAATATGTGGGCGTGGCACCGCCCACTTTTTAAAAATTATGTAGATATTGACTAAGTGGCAAATATATCCAAATTTCATTAATTTAGACCAAACAAGTTCGGAGTTATGACGAATTGAAACTTCATATAGCATGGGGGGGTGGCTCCGCCTACTTTCCCAAAACTTTATATTGTCTATGCTGTACCCAGTGAACCCAAGTATATATTGTGAAAATTTCATAAAGATCGGTTGAGTTCTTTGGCGCCTATAAAAGACAAACAATTTTATACCTAGTTTATATCTATTTTTGTTACGCACACAAGGTATATTACTTCATTCGGCATAAACGAATCGAGATATATATTTATTAATGTATATCAAAACGTTCAGGATGAAAAGTAAAATATCCGGGCAAGTAATTAATACCCCCTGCAAAAGCGAAGTTGTATATCTTTTTTGATATTCATACCTTTCGTGAATATGAAATGTTTGTACGTATACTGAAATGATGTTGTTGTTGTTGTGGTAACGACAAAAACACTCCCCGAAGGTTTTGGGGAGTGTTGTCGAATTAACCGTCCTTGGCCGGATTTGAACCCGGTACGCAAAAGGAACACCACCCTTATTTGAGGCATACAATTTTTTTATAGTAATCAAAAGTACCAAAAATTTTCCATTTTTCAGTTGACGAAAGTAGTCCGCTAAAAGCAATTTAACCCTGCGAAAATCGAATGACCAAATAACACATACAGTCACTCGAATTCTTGACAGGTACAAATACATGCATTGAACGTGTGAGCATTCGGGAACGGACTTGATAGCAAATTGTGAATAAATTAGATTTCAAACGATTTCTACCTGAAAAAGGCCCAGTTCATTAATATGGCAATACATCGTTTATAACAATTGAAATCTAGCGCCATTTTTCTCTTATTTATAAAAGAGTCTTAAAGCATCCTCGGTATAATTTGCGAATCAAAAATGAAAAAAATATGAAATCTGTTAAAATAATGATTAAAAACCCAAAAAAGAGTGAGGAAAGTTTTAAATTAAGCAGCAATTTGCTTTTTGAAGAAATTCGCAGCAGATGGTACCAATTCTCATGGGCTTAAAGAGGGTTAATTAAGAAATATTAGTTGCGTTCCATTCAGGTGTCCAGATCAGTATCACGATCAGGATTTCACGGGAACGATACGGATCAGTTGTTTAAGAGGTCTTTGTGTATATATGTGTGTTTATATATGTGTGTCTGTGCTACCAAGAAAATAAGGGGGGTTAGCTGTCCAAAAATCTACTACAAAAACTAAACGAACAGAGCTTCTATACGGATCCGAAATTGATCCACATAAATATCAAGATCATAACGTTGTTACATTTACATGCAAAATTTTTATCTGGATCTGGATCACTCCTGATTGGAACAGGCCTATTATAAATGCACACGATGCCAACAGTTTTTGTTCTAAAATAATTGTTGTAAGTGTAAACTCTAAAAATAAAAAAAAATATTGGAATTTATTTATCATGTCTTATTTATGTACATATGTGGAGGCTAGTATAGGATAGTAAATTTGCAATTAAAATTCAAGTTAAGCGACGACCATAATCTTGGGAAACCAACGGATGTAGAAACCATGGTCAAAATACTTGTATATATCAGCCTATTAGTAAGAGCGTTATGCTCAATCACATAAATAGGAACGAAATGGAAATGACCAAAGAAATAACTGATGGCCGGTGGCCACAATGAAACAAAAACCGAAAATTTTTAAGTTACCACGATAAAGAAAGTTGTTGAGTCTAAACATATCGTTCTCATGGAAACGACTAGAAAGATTTGTGAAAAATATGAACGCGGTTTATTGTGGAAATCTGACGAAGTGCCTTGGCCGATAGTCTTGTCAACCGATTGCTTTCAATTGAGAGAAAAATGATAAACGAAATAAAACTCGCTAAAGCATACAAAACTGTCATGTTAAGTTTTATCGACAGCGGATATGCCAGAAAATTAGAATTGGACATAGTAAAAGTTATAACAAGTACATACTGGCATATGCCGCATTTTGCAGTTTTTAATCTATATATTAATAGGCTAACATTTTTTCATACAATCAATTGCCAGACTATATCTATATCTAAACATGCATAAATTAATATAAAAAGTATATAAATGTATTCGTATGGGTCAGGATCGGGGCATAGGCGTATCATATTTAACAAATAATGCTTCATTATTTGTAATAATCAATTAAAGTTTTCTTCATAAAGCCGTAGCACTTTAAATTTTTAATTAAATTCAAACTTTTTTTTTATGGTCGTGACCTCTATCTTGGAGTGAAAAAATCCAAGTTTTTGCAAACAACCGTTAGAAAATGATTCAAATTTACCAAAACTCAAATACGTACATAGTTTTATGAAGTTTTGTAAGAAATTTACTTTTTTCTGATTAATATAGGACTCAAGGTAAGCACAAACTCGAACCCTTAACAGATGTAGACTAAATTTGACCAGTTAAGATGCGAAACTTCCTTTAAAGTCAACATGAATTGTCTTTTAAATATGTCTATGTTGTGGCAAAGGAAAAAGGCCAGAAAACCATCATGTGTTGAAGTTTTAACTTTCCCCCGCTAAGTGGGTTGCAAAAAAGCCAGATCTAAAGGGAAAA
Source organism: Merzomyia westermanni (assembly GCA_949987695.1). NCBI lineage: Eukaryota > Metazoa > Arthropoda > Insecta > Diptera > Tephritidae > Merzomyia > Merzomyia westermanni. The sequence goes on from OX465289.1 coordinate 80,154,552, forward strand.
TTGCTAAATAGATAACACTGCCTGTATATCAAACAAAAAAACTCCAAAATGGAAACGGGCGACATGCTCATATTGAGAAATTTACGGAACTTCAAAATAAACGCCTAATTCATTTTCAATAAACATATGTATATGTTTACACTCTCCTAACGGTAGAAATATTTTCATTCCCTTACTCTTTAAGCAAATTGAGTTAAAGTATAAACCGGCGTCGGCACGTCTGTCTAATTTGATTTTGAGCAAGAGTTGCCGTCACCTTTACTGATCTGTACCAAAATCTTAAAAAAAAAATACCTATTTGTTTTCAACATATTTCGCACATTTTATTGCAAACAAAAGTAGTTCAAAATTAAAATGTTAGGGGAAACACAATAAAATTTGTATTTTTTTTATAGAAGTCCATTATAAAAATGAGATTCAAAGGTATCCATAGTCGCCCCTATTCATGTAATGCAAAATTTAAATTTTTTTTTAGATCGCAATCAAACTTCTACTTTTTTGTAAAATTCTATAATAAAAATGAGTTTCAAAGGTATTCATGGCCAATATTTTCGGCCGGTTGTTTAGGTGCATCCTGGAATCCTGAAGAACTTAAGTGTTTATAATAAAATGTAAATTTTTGGGAAAACGGAATCAACATTTTATTTGTTCATAAAACTCCAATATTAAAATGGGATTTAAAAGCATCCATGGCCACCGTATAATTTAAAATTTGAGATCAAAAAGAAAACAGAATCAAAGTAGAAAGATGCGTCGTTGAATTGAGTTTGTGACTTTCTCCCGCTAAGGCCCGGTTTTTCAGTACAAGTTTAACTCAATTTGTCAGTTAAACTAAGCTTAAACTTGTTACGCAGTTTTTCAGTCAACTTTAAACGAAGTTTAAACGGAGTTTAAACGGTCAATTCGGCAGGGTTAAACTCTAGTTAACCTGTCAGCTGTTTTGCATATTTGATGGTTTTGGTTGTGAAACAATAAGCTGAACGCAATTAAGAAAGGACGATATTTTTATATTTAATTAAATACGGGATATATCATCTGACGAAAGTGATTATAGTGATGCAGAAATTGGCGAAATGCTAACTATTACAATACTGAGGAGAGGCAATGGCGTTGAATATGTATACAAATATTATCTGTTGCCGTATCTAGACAAAGAAAAAACCAATGTTGCCGTATAAAAAGCAAATATTACAAATAAACTCACACTGAAAAACCGCTCTGCAGTTTAACTGGAGTTTAAATTTATGCCGAGTTTAAGCAAACTTAGTTTAAACTGAGCTTAACCAAGGACTGAAAAACCGGGCCTAAATGGATTACAAAAAAGCACAAAAAATTCCAAAATGGCAACCATAAACATATGTATACACATTAGACTGGGTCGATTTATTAACCGATATCGCGCCATCGATTTTTCGATAGGTTTTGGGCTCAGGAAAAAAAAAATTCCACTAAGCATACCCAAAAAAATAAAAAAATTGTTATCGCCAACCTTTTTAGCTGACATTTTTGGGTCGGACAGGGTATACATTAAAATTTTAAAATCAAATGAAAATTTTTTAGTAGGTCATGGAAAAAGCCTTAAAAATCAAAGTCGAAAAAAGTCAAAAAAATTAAATTTCGCAGGCCCGAAAATAATTTTTTTGGGTATGCGTAGTGGAACTTTTTTTCCTGAGCCCAAAACCTATCGAAAAATCGATGGCGCGATATCGGTTAACTTTCGTCCATGCAAATCGACCCACCCTAATACACATACCATTCCAAACGGTGGACACATTTCCACTTATTGAGCACATTGAGTTAAAGTAACTATTATACGAGTATATATTATTAGTCTAACTGTGTTGTTGGTAAATGGCTATCAAATCCAATGCTTTTTATTACGCGTAAGCTTTTGAAATATTGAACGAATCTGAAAGAAGTGGTAGCACTGATAGTGGGCTTTCAAACATTCCTGTGGGGCTTTTTCACCATCTCCTATTAACGATTACCGGGGGTTAATTGACTGATTTTGTTCGGTTAGCTATCAAATTACCCGCAGTTTAGTGTGAACCGAATTTTATGAATGCGTCCCTAAATAACTAAACTATACATAATAAATTCCAGTAAAAAATATTTTTCAACTATTTCGGCCTCTGACAGAGGTGGCGAAAAATATGAACAGAGGATGTAACAAGTTAAACTAATTTAAATTGGTCCAATTTCGACCACAGGAGTTACTAGTATAAATGGTAATTGTTTCCTTTAGGAGACAACTGCTAAAACACGTCCTATATTATCGGGAAAGGTATCAAAAGACGCGTTTTGACCTCGGTAACAATAATCCGGAAGCGAATTTTCGAGTTTTTGTTTCAGTGAAGAGATATTTGCATTCAAATTTGAAAATTTTCTGTCATTTTCATGTGGTTGTTGTAATCACAGATTAGGGTGGACCGAAAAGTGCAAAAAGTGTGTTCTGCGCAGAAATACTGTAGACCGCGTAGCCGGTGTTGGACCGGCTAAGGGTTATTTTTTTTAAGCGCGGCCGAAGGCCGCCTACTCAGAAAGGTGTTCTGCACACAAATACCTTGGATCAAGCCCCCTATTTGGGATCAGACCCGGGTCATTTTTGGGTTTTTCGCGGATAACTTTTCACTGAAACAAAAAATTTAAAATCGGCTTCCGGATTGTTGATACCGAGGTCAAAACGCGTCTTTTGATACCTTTCCCGATAGTTTCGGACGTGTTTTAGCAGTTGTCTCCTAAAGGAAACAATTACCGTATAAATAAACCGGTTAAGATTATAATAGTTTTTAATGCAGCAGCAGTAGTAAACACTATGCTTCTCAAGGGACCAGATGAAATTTAACTATTGGTAAAAATATTGTTATATTTTTTGGGCATTATTGGCATGTGCACCGATATAAAGGAAATGTTTCTATAAGTAAGTATAAGGCAAAAAGATGCACAACGATTTCATAATGAACCAATTGAAAGAACAGAAGTTTGAGGAAGTTGCAACGGATCGGCCCGAAGTGATCCCAAAGCGTTCAAAATCACAAAATCACCTAAACAATAACATTAAACAATCGCAACCTGTAGTACAAATGACTACTGGCGGTCAGGTGGAGAAGGTTTTGGGAATGTGCTGGTACAGCGAGGCTGATGCATTTCTGCTCCAATTGAAACTCCAACTCTCACTGGTGAAAAATGTCTAGCGAAGCCACAGTTCTTAAGCTTGGTATATGGGAAAATTTTACTGCTGGTATATGGGAATATTTTACTGCAATCACTTTGGCGAAAGGGTATTGAATGGCATAACGTAGTACCTCTTGACATATTTAATAAATGTTTGTCTTGCGTAGAAAAGTTACAAGCGGTAGAACAGCTCAAGTAAGCAGATGTTATGCCCCAAAGTTTCTGTCATTCAATACTACTGTAGGATTACATAAATACCACTTGCGTCCCCACTTGCGTGGACTTCTGCACACGGCCCCATCCTCCAATCACCCCATCCCTAAATCACTAAAAACGTCAGGAAATGCACCCATCGCCAAAATCAAGGGAAGTGTGAATTGTAATGATCTCAGGCCAATTAATACCCTTCCTGTGATAGAAAAAGTGATTGAAACTGTGGTACATGAAACATTACTAAAGTACATATCAGAAAAGAGATTACTTACAAGCACCAGTCAGAGTCGGCTTTACAACTTTTTATAGAAAATTGGCTTAGATATTATTGATAGAGGTGAAGGCGTTTTAGCAGTTCTTCTGGACTACAAAACATTGATACATTGATTTATTTAAGTGGAAACGATTAACGAGGATTTACCTACCGTGTACGATTGGCTTTGCATGAATCCATTGTGCGTTAATGGTCAGAAAACTAAATGTATGGCATTAGGAAAGCGAAGGTTTAGGGAAGAGATTGAAATGGGATCGGTAATGCTTACGGGGTAATTTCTGGAATGGGTTCCGCAATATAAGTACCTAGGGGTAATTAAAGATAGCAACTTGAGTTTTAAAGACCATGTTGAATATATAAATGGTAAAATAGCAAAGAAGGTTAACTTGTTGTATATATTAAGGAGAACTATTTCCAAAGCAGGGAAAATTACACTTTTGAAAATGATTTTGGTGCCTCATATGAAATACCGTTCTACATTACTCTCAATAAAAAAAAAAACTATATCTAAGTTGCAAAATAATTTTAATAAAGAGATGAGTATTGAACAAAAGGCGTAGAGGAAATATTCATAGTATGTTAAGAGAGTTAAGCTATGTATCCGTAGAAAATGAAGTGTTAAGGGATGGGTTAACTTTTATTTATAGAGTGGAAAATGGTTCGCTTTCAGAGTATTTAAAATCATTAGTAAGAAGAAACTCAGTTGTACATCAGTACTAAACTAAACAGGTAAATCATTTTCACCTGGAACCTGTACGTACAAGTAAGGGCTTAAAATCGGTATTTAATAATGGACTAGCAATATATAATGCTGTACCTGATGATATTCAAAATGCAAGAACTATCGGAATGTTTAGAGAAAATATAGGTCTATGGTTAGGTGCTGATGTAATGAATGAGGAATAATGTGATTTAGTATAATTATATATAAGTACCTAATAAAATAGTAAGGTTGTCAAAATGAAAAATAAAATAAATGTTATTGTAATTTGAAATTAAAATTAAATTTATATACAGCTGGCTGTCAAATATTTATTTTTTTTCTCATGAAATAGTAATTGTATAAAATTACCTGTGTTAGGTGGTAGGTTGCTTTTTAATAAATAAAAAAATTAAAATTTACAGTTTTTTGTAGTGGAAATAGAGACAAAAGAGAGATAAGGCAGAAACAGTTAAGAAATTTGCAATACATATTTATAAATTTATTTTTGGTGGCCATCCAGTTTGTTAGTCGTTGTTTGCGCACCATCATCACAAAAGGAACTTCCGCTTTCTAGGCCAGTACTCTCTAGGCTCTCATAGATAGCTTGATATGAACCAGACCCCTCAAAGTAAATACCTATGCTATTTTCTTCCTTTTTTTAAGACGAATCGCTGCCTTGAAAATCTCATAGTTTTGCTTAGACAGCGATGCAATTAATAAATTTATACCCACATGAACTAATCGCAGTCCCTTACTGTTTTTGTGTTACTGCTTAGTCGCCTGAAGGTTGTAATGGTTTTCAACAAGGTGCTTTTTGCAAGCGAAAAATATTTTTTATGGGGGGTGGCTGTAAATTTAGAGTGGTGGTGGAAGATACTTTGTAAATTTTCTCCTTCCTAGAAGGGGATTCCATGTACCCGGACGTCGCAAACAGGAAGTTGACTCTCTTGTGTTAACATATTTTGTTTTAGTATTTAGATTGATGTTACGTATGAAACTCGCCTCGGCGAAAAGATAAGTATTGCCATATTTTATCACCATCAAGAGTCAGCTGTTTAGCGGCGTTAAAGGAGAGTTACAGAATCGCATTTTCGTTAAGAACCAACGACAAAATTTGGCGATAAGCTTAACGCTCGGCGCGTGGTTAAAAGTTACAGAATCGGGCTACAGTTGTATGAGAGTTGTTTGTGTATATTCGGGTGTTTACATATGTATGAATTTGCTACCAAGCAAATAAATCAAAATTTCTATACAGATCCGAAATTGATCCAGAAAAATATCAGGATCACAACATTGTTGTTGCATTTACATAAAAAATTTCTATCTAGATCTGGATAACTCCTCATTGGAACGCGGCAAGGAACTTTTTGCTTATACACACCAAGGTTGCCAAATATTTTTTAATGCTTTCGATATTTTATTTCCTGGCTAAGTTGGATTTTTCTCAAATTTGTTCACAATCGCTTTTCTGCGAAGTCGTCCTTCTACAACAGTTACAGGGACGAGTACTCTTCTTTTTGGGTAAAACACTCTGGATTTCTCGTTTTAACTCGACCGCAAAGCATCCGTCCTATACAGTAATAAGCATGATACATTTTTTCATGCATACATGCTTGTCGTGGGATGGAATTTTCTTATAACGAAGTTCCAGTTTGGAAATTTTATGAAAACATGTTTTTCAACACGAACATTTGTACGAAAACTAGGTTATTTTAAGTTTTTTACAGCCCTTCCTTAGAATGATATGCATTTGGGGTTTCCTTCCTTCTTATAAGGAATACTTATTAAAGAAAATTTTTTTTTTCAAAAACTGGTTTATTTTGCGTTTTAAAAGAATATTTTTTAATAGTTTTTGCACCACATTACAAAATATTTCGGTTCCTTGTAAGGATATTTATTTTGTTTTTTCTACACTTCCGTTTTATATAGAATGTTTTTTGTAACACGAAAGTTTTTTTTAAAGCTAGTGTATTTTCCTTTTTACTACGGCATTATTTAATACTGTTTCGTAACACAATCAGAACTTTGCCCGGTATTTGTTTCCTTTAGGAGATAACTGCTAGAACACGTCCAAAACTGTCGGAATAGGTATCATAAGAAGCGTTTTGATCTCGAAAAATTTGCAATTAAAGTTGAAAATTTTACGTCAATTATGTGTGGTTGTTGTTCACATGTTGGGTGTTCCGAAAAGTGCAGAATGTGCTTTGTGCAGAACTACTGAGGGCATGCCGTTGTTGGACCCACTAAGGCTTATTTTTTTGAAGCGCGGCCAGAGGACGCCTACGCAAAAAGGTGTTCTGCACATAAATGCCATGGATCACGCCCCCTATTTGGGTTTGGAGCTGGGTCACTTTTTCGTTTTTGCCAATAACTTTTCACTGAAAAAAATCCAAAATGCACTTTCGCATTATTTATATCGAGGTCAGAACGAGTCTTTTGATACCTCTCCCGACATTTTTGGACGTGTTTTTGCAGTTTTCTCCTGAAGGAAACAAATACCCTTTTCCTCTCCTTGCAAAGATGTTTATTTAGTTTTTTTTCCCGCTTCCTTTTTAAAAGAAGACTTTTGGAAATTTATTTATTTAACTAGTTTTTTAACCACGAAATTTTTTTACAAATCACTATCCTGCTACTCAAGACATATGTATTTTTCAAGGGACACTAACCCCCCGAAACTTTGTTCTTGATCAATTTTCAATCTTGATAACAAAAAATATTAATTCTGCCCCAAAAATAAAATTATTTTTCTTGTTTTTGACGTAAAATTAAGAAAATATGATGCAATATATTTTTTTTTTCAAGTCTGTACTTGTTTTCATGTTAAAAAGAAGGAACCCGAAACCGTTTCAAAAAGTAGAACCGTTTCCAAACGGTTTAGTGGGCACATATTGTCTTTTTCAAGACGATACTCTGGCTAATTTTCATCGAAGATTGTCGAGCGAACTTACAAAAGACGCGGTCAAACTAGTAAGTCAAACTTTGTGAAGCGATGATTATTATTACTGTCATATATTAACTTTGGCGCTTGCTAATTTGCTATAAGCTATTGAATGTAATGACAAATCCTTTTTCAAATTTCAATTTCTCAAAAACCCTACGGTAAATTTCGATGAAATATTCAAGACGGACATATCTATAGATCAGACGGAATATAGTTATCGGAAAAGATATAATGCTTTTCTAATAAAAAACTGTGTTAATTTTTAGAATTTATTTTGAACAATATTTATTATTATATTGGAGAAAATATATGATGATGTCAGCAGTAAAACAATTCTAAAAAAGTCAGACCTATTTTAACTACTTTAATTTTGTAGGTAAGTAATAAATTTAATAAATGTTATTGTTCAGCGTCGAAGTCAGTGGTGCGTCTAAGGAAATCGTAAAGTTGGAGCCCTAAAAACACAGGACATTCTAGTATACTTAACAATTTTAGTTTTTTTTCCGTATGCGCGACCACAACAGTTGCGGATAGCAACATTTGCAGTGGGTATGATTAGAGGAGGTCCGATACACCGACGGTTCTTAGTTAAATGGTAGAGTAGAAGGGGTGTCTTTTCACTTTACCATTGTAGTATCTTCCAGGCGGAAGTGTCAGCAATCACGGTTTGCATAGTGAAGCCCACTTACTCATTTAATTCTGAACTAATACTAAACGGTCGCCGAACTATTCAAGATATGGCCAAACAGAATCACATCACATTCAGGGTATCGGATATCTAAGCAAACTTTGCTAAAAAGAGATATCTTAATGTCTACAACTTAAGAAGTGTTGAAATATTTAAAAATAGGAATTTTAATCGGACATTGCGTTATTGGAAGGCACTTAGACAGGCTAGATGTAGCCTATCGCCGCTGTTGTAGGAGCTGTAAAGATGACGAAGAGGAAGAAGCTGAGAGTTCCCTTTCTGGGTAACCTCCGGTAAATAGCGGAGCATAATATCAACGGTTTGGTGGCATTCATCCGGTCCTCAAATTGATTCGAGGAGGAGTAACGTTGTCCTTACGTGGTATAACAACTGGCCTTCTGAAATTGGCATAAAAGTACCTCTGCGGCAGCCACTTCAGCCTAACCTAACCATTTCGGCATAGGTGTTTAAGCGACACAAGCTGTGGTCATTTCTTTCGTTTCTTTCATTTGCATTGCATGCAATTCGCAATCAGCTTATGAAATATTCCAAAGCGAAAATGAGGAAGCCAATCCCGCGCAATGCCTCAGAGCCAATAGTGCTCGCCCCTAATTAATAAATACAAGGTGTAACAGGTGCCCCGCACATCCCGTTCAATAAGAACAAATAAATCAAATAATTAAATAAATATTACTCAAAAGTTGTCCCCTATGCAACATGTGCTCCGCACCCCCCGTTCTACTCTCTGAACAAATAACAAAATAATATACAAACATTACCTTTAAAAAAAAACTACTCGCCATCCATAAAGCATCCATTGTAATAGAACAAAAAACCAGAGACGTAACGCTTATTATAGAAATACGGTAACATTCATGAATGCAAATATTGGCTATAATTAACCATTATCATTAGAAATATTTTTTTTGGTCGGCATAATGAATATAAATGAGACATATTTATCAAGATTTTTTGTTTTTTCAAACTAGTCTCTTTAATCTGAAAATATTTATTGACATATTTAAATTATTAACATAAATTAAAAAATATAAAAAGGCTTACTGACAAGCCCGGCACTATTACCTAAACGTGGTATCTTCGATTTGCAGGCGAAACAAAAATAAAAACTTTACCACCTTTTAAATTGTCAAGATATTGCCAGTTTGTAAAGTTAGCATGGCAGATAATAGAGACTGCGAGCACTCTAAATATATCTTATGATAATGGTTTAAAATTCACAAAATAGTATAAAGGTCATTTTTGCGTAACCTTTTCGCTCAAAATAAAAATAACAAACAATTAAAAAACTGTTAGGCAAAGAAATTAGTGCAGATCTCTGCTTCGATTTTTTACAGATTTTTTTTATTTTTTAAACTTTTTTTGCTGTCCAACATTTTTGTAACTTTTAAGATAATGTTAGAAGCGTGCCACATTATTTTTCCCAATCGCGTCTATTATTTGTTTCTCCAGCTTCACATTTTCCGGCCGTTTCCAAGAAAATCCTTTAAAATATTATATTCGCACCGTTCACATTTCATCCCAACTAACTAAGGTAGCAACTTCTATTCTTCCGCTGTCTTCAAAAAGCAATATACAGCCTTAAATACTCTTTCGACGAGTTTTGCTGTTAATGTGTTGTAAGGGTCGCTAGGCTACATGAAAAGGCCAGCCACATGATATTGCTGTTGCTATTATCTTTTGCGCCGTTGGGCTGCGTACCAAGCTCGTGCACATGATCTTATACCACTTATTATTATGGCGAAAGCAGGCAATGACGTTGTAGAATTAGTTGTCGTATTGTTGGTGCATATCCAATTTGTGGATATAATGTCGCTATGCTAATAGCACGTAGTGATGTCTCATGATTAGTTGGACTGTTGACAGGGAAGCGACATCTACATGAGCCTAGTTGGAATTTTTTCCAGGCTGCATTAATTGACCGTGTAAATACTTTTTGGCTGCCCTTTTGTTTTGCTGATTTGTGTTTTATTACTATGGTCCAAGTTTTGCCTGTTAAAGTTCTGTGTGGAAAAGTGATGCATATTATTTACAAAGCTGTAGATGCAAGTAAGATGTGCCGTTGCCATAATGGATTCTGAACTTACATACTATTTCAAAAGCTATGTTTTTTTTTATAATAGATGGAATTCCCCATACTTCTGTATTTAGTCCACATACATTAATGAAATAAGCATTTGCGTTTTACAATCTTAGATAAAACTAAGAAGTTATATGTTTAATAAAGTCCCCTTGACTAAGGTATGTATATGTTTTTCGCATGTTCTCACATTTGTTTTGGTGATATTTGTAATAATTGAATCAGATTTGGAATACCGGTGGCCATGCATTTCTTTAAAGTCGTCTTCTGGGTCAGAGTAGGAACCAACTGAACGGCTGACTCTAAAAAACAGGAGAATATTAAATTCAGCTTGAAAAATGGAAATTTTAAATATTTATAGAATCAAATAAAAGGGAAAAATAAATAACACTACCCGACAAAAAAAATATCCTCTGTAGTGTATCACAATATACATATACATTTAAAGTGCCTAAAACGCATTCAACGCCAGCCTAAACAAAGCAGCGCATTTGATACGTCTTTAATTACGACGTCGGTTTTGTTACACTAAAATACTACTAAAAGTAACGCCAGCGTTAGCTTAGCTAAATATTTACACTAAAGCATTTCTCACGCTTTTAGAGAAATGTTTACGTTTGTACTAATGCATATGCGTTGGCTTGCATGCGCTGCATATAATAAATATGTATCGTATGTGCATATGTTTTCACGGCACAAGTAATATGTATGTATGTTTAGTATGTAAGAATTTTGGTAAATATGTATTGTAGTAAATAAGAATGATCACTACCTAGTAGCAGCCAAGATTCGTACCCGCCTCTCTACACAACAAAAAACGTAGGGAAAGCTGGACGTCGAAAAGCTGCAATCGCAACATACCGCCAATTATTTCGCAGATCGCCTCTCACACCTGCTCTCCGAGAGCACAATTCAGCCTAGTGGAATGCATGAGCAGTGGGATCATATCTCAGGAGCACTCCGTACCGCAGCCGAAGAAGTAATTGGATTCCGGCGAACGCGAAGAAACAACTGGTATGATGATGAAGAGTGTCGCGCTGCAACGAAAAGAAAGGACGAAGCCTACAAGGCAACGCTGAGATCGAATGCAACGAACACTACCGCGACTTGAAGAGGCAAGCGAGGCGGCTTTTCCGGGCGTGAAAAAGAGAGGCAGAAAAGCGTGAAATAAAGGAGCTTAACATGCTGGCCAACGGGAATAATGCCCAAAAATTCTATCAAAAAATTCGGCGAATGACAGAAGGTTTTAAACCCGGGGCAAACTCCTGCAAGAATGAGAACGGCGACCTGATGGCCGATGTTCAGAGAGCACTGAGAATATGGAGGGCACCCGAGCTCACAATCGAAGATGATGGAATTGACGTTCCACAACCCGACTATAATGAGGTGGGAATAGCAATATCCCTATTGAAAAACAATAAAGCAGCTGGCGCTGATGGTTTGCCTGCTGAGCTATTCAAACACGAAGGCGAGGAGCTGGTAAGGCGCATGCATCAGCTTCTACGCAGAATATGGTTGGATGAATACATGCCTGAAGATTGGAATCGAAGTGTTCTCTGCCCAATCCACAAGAAGGACGATCCTGCAAACTGCGCCAACTATCGCGGAATCAGCCTTTTGAATATCGCATATAAGGTCCTATCAAGCGTATTGTGCGAAAGACTGAAGCCTGATGTGAACAGACTGATTGGACCTTATCAGTGTGGCTTCAGACCTGGCAAATCTACCATCGACCAGATTTTTACAGCACGCCAAATCTTGGAAAAAACCCGTGAGAAAAGAATCGACACACATCATCTCTTTGTTGATTTTAAAGCCGCTTTCGATAGCACGAAAAGGAGCAGCCTATATGCCGCTATGTCTGAATTTGGTTTCCCCGCAATATTTATACGGCTATGCAAAATGACTTTGAGCAACACCGCCAGCTCGGTCAGAATTGGGAAGCACCTCTCCGAGCCGTTCGAAACTAAACGAGGTTTCAGACAGGGTGACCCCCTATCGTGCGATTTCTTTAATTTAATGCTGGAGAAAATAATACAAGCTGCAGAACTTAACCGCGCTGGAACAATATCTTATAAAAGCGTGCAACTGTTGGCATATGCTGACGATATTGATATCATTGGCCTTAACAACCGCGCCGTAACTTCTGCTTACTACAAATTAGAAAAAGAAGCGGAGAAAATGGGATTGGTGGTGAACGAGGGCAAACCGAAGTACCTTCTGTCATCATGCAAAGAGTCAGCGCATTCGCGCCTTGGCAACCAAGCCACTGTTGGCAGCAATAATTTGGAAATAGTAAAGGACTTCGTTTACCTGGGAACCAGCATTAACACCAACAATAATGTTAGCCTAGAAATCCGACGAAGAATACATCTTGCAAACAAATGCTACTTCGGACTGAGTAGGCAATTGGAAAGTAAAGTCCTCTCTCGACGAACGAAAATAACACTCTACAAGTCACTCATCGCACCCGTCCTGCTATATGGTGCAGAAGCGTGGACACTAACAACATCTGATGAGGCGGCTCTGGGAGTATTCGAGAGAAAGGTTCTTCGAAAGATTTGTGGACCTCTACGCGTTGGCGACGGCGAGTACCGAAAAAGATTTAATGATGAGCTGTATGAACTTTACGCAGACGCCGACATAGTTCAGCGAATTAAAACACAGCGGCTTCGCTGGCTAGGCCACCTAGTGCGAATGAGCGAAGATGCTCCAACCCAGAAGGTATTCTTATCGGCACCCGCCGGTGGAAGCAGAGGAAGAGGGAGACCACCACTCCGATGGAAGGACCAAGTGGAGACCGATTTGCGATCCCGCGGTGTTTCCAATTGGCGCCAGTTGGCGCAACGAAGAAACGACTGGCGAGCTATGTTGGACGGTCAAAATCGGCCAGGCGGTTAGATGACCATTTAAAGAAGAAGAAGTAAATAAGAATATGTTTGGAATAATTTGGTATAAATAAGCTGATAATAAAAAATAAAGAAATCATTTTCCATGCTGCTTAATAGCAGCACCAAGCCAAACTTCAGTGTTATGAATTCTTAAATAAGAACATATTGCACTTCGATATTTGACACATGGTTCCTATGTAGAATTTTATGCTGATCCCAAATATGTAACCAGATAGTTTAAAAGTAGAACAGTTTTCGAGATATTTTGAAATTTCAGTTTTTGAGCTAAGAAAAAAAGTAGGATTACTAACCTGCTCCGGCATTACCGTCTCGATTTTTATGTTATTTTATTTCATTTTGAGAGGATGAAATACCATACCCACATATATATATATAAGAACATATTGCATGGCGATCCTGCCTTGTCAATAGCACAAAATACTTTTGCTTTCTGGCAAAGCGGCAGGATCTCTTATCCTGTCTTACAAATCCTAGCGGCAAACTGCTTTCTGTGGCTGCCTTGTGAAATTTAGTGGCAAACTGCCTTTGTTAAAAACACCAGAAATTTTTTCCAAACCAACATAAAAGAATCTGTAAAAAACATCAATTTGAATGCACAGAACAAATGTCAAACCACAGAAATTATCTCCAAACAAAATCAGGGTTCCTGGTAGTAAACGCCTCAGCACCGCAGCCGACGCCTAAGCACAGCAATGACATCATCTAGACAAGGCTAAGCAAATCAAACCACACTCGGAACCAGCAGAGCCAGTCAGCCGACAAAGCTTGGAGTAAGTTTTAAACTAAGTATTAACAATAATCTTGCGGCAACTTCACGGCTGCCTGCACACTGGTAAAACTTACAGTTTTGCCGATCCTTAATATATATACACATATAATTAAACATTAACGAAATCTTGTGGCAACCCCACGGATGCCCGCCAACTGGCAAAACTTAAAAGTTTGGCTTATTATTATTGTTAAGAATCATTAAGATTTAATTACCCCCATGGTCTCTAAGGAGAGAGTAGATGAGATTTTTAATAGATAAGAAAAATTTCTTTATAGAAAGCAAAGTACATCCTCCTCAAGAGAATACTAGACAGGGCCCCTTGCTGATAACGATAGAAGAGTATCGGCGTAGGCAAAATGAAAATATTAAAGTCAAGGAACCAAAGGTTCCAAAACCACTACAATTTAAGAGGCTGAAAAAAATATAATAAGAGAAAAGAAATTGTCAAAACGTATGAAAAAATTGTTTTCACAACTAATATTGAAGAAAGGCAACAATCAAAACGAAAAGTAGAGGAATTACGAAAATTGTATAATATATATTTTTTAAATAAAAAATAAAACAAAAAATTGTATCTTATAAGAAACATTTCTTTGAAACAAAGAGATTTTGAAAGAGAATTAGAATTTTAAAAAATTTTCTAGTGTTGAGGACATGAGTCCCAAGTGAACTCACTTCAATCAAGCAGGAGTCATGTTTTATAATTATGTATTTTTCGCGTGCGGGGAAAAGGTTTACATTTCTAATGTTAACGGGTCTAACCAATACGGCCAAAGTAGGAGGTTTGAACTTTTAAAAATTGCCAAGCCGTCAATATTAATGTCACATATAATTTCGTCCAAGTTTTCTGAAATATGTGACACCTTCAGAAGAATTTTCTTGATGCCAAAATGTGCGTATTTCCCAGGCTGTACAGCTACTATATTTGGTCTGGAAGTTGTTTTTTCTAGTAGCGTGGCAGGAGAAAGAGGTAAATCCAAATTCAGTAGCTTCAGGCACTATTTCAACTTCGTTAGGTAATTCTGAATATAATCCTGCTTTGGCATTCGTATTGTCTACTTGCGCAGTTAATCCTAATGCATCAATCGGATTCTCTTTTTGCGTAGTTATGTTTCCTGCATTTAGCCGTCTTTGGACAAACTTTTGCCTCCATTTTCCTAATTCGCCTAGTGTGACACTCACTCTATTCCATAATTTTTTTCTTAATATTTTAGTCTTTATAATATATTAGTTTATTAATTTATTTATTCACCAACAAAATTCCTGCCACCATACACTTTAAAAATTTCACGGTTTTTGCAATTTCGCTTTGAAAATTTCTCTATACTACATAAAACCAGTTCTTCTTTCTTTAAATGGTCATCTAACCGCCTAGGCGATTTTGACCGTCCAACATAGCTCGCCAGTCGTTTCTTCGTTGCGCCAACTGGAGCCAACGCGTAGAGGTCCACAAATCTTTCGAAGAACCTCTCTCTCGAATACTCCCAGAGCCGCCTCATCAGATGTTGTTAGTGTCCACGCTTCTGCACCATATAGCAGGACGGGTGCGATGAGTGACTTGTAGAGTGTTATTTTCGTTCGTCGAGAGAGGACTTTACTTTTCAATTGTTAATGCTGGTTCCCAGGTAAACGAAGTCCTTTACTATTTCGAAATTATTGCTGCCAACAGTGGCTTGGTTGCCAAGGCGCGAATGCGCTGACTCTTTTCATGATGACAGAAGGTACTTCGTTTTGCCCTCGTTCACCACCAAACCCATTTTTCCGCTTCTTTTTCTAATTTGGAGAAAGCAGAAGTTACGGCGCTGTTGTTAAGGCCAATGATATCAATATCGTCAGTATATGCCAACAGTTGCACACTTTTATAAAATATTGTTCCAGCGCGGTTAAGTTCTGCAGCTTGTATTATTTTCTCCAGCATTAAATTAAAGAAATCGCACAATAGGGGGTCACCCTGTCTGAAACCCCGTTTAGTTTCGAACGGCTCGGAGAGGTGCTTCCCAATTCTGACGGAGTTGGCGGTGTTGCTCAAGGTCATTTTGCATAGCCGTATAAGTTTTGCGGGGAAACCAAATTCAGACATAGCGGCATATAGGCTGCTCCTTTTCGTGCTATCGAAAGCGGCTTTAAAATCAACACAGAGATGATGTGTGTCGATTCTTTTCTCACGGGTTTTTTCCAAGATTTGGCTTATTGTAAAAATCTGCTCGATAGTAGATTTCCCAGGTCTGAAGCCACACTGATAAGGTCCAATCAGTCTGTTCACATCAGGCTTCAGTCTTTCGCACAATACGCTTGAAAGGGCCTGATATGCGATATTCAAAAGACTGATTCCGCGATAGTTGGCGCAGTTTGCAGGATCGCCCTTCTTGTGGATTGGGCAGAGAACACTTAGATTCCAATCTTCAGGCATGCATTCATCCAACCATTTTCTGCATAGAAGCTGATGCATGCGCCTTACCAGCTCCTCGCCTTCGTGTTTGAATAGCTCAGCAGGCAAACCATCAGCGCCAGCTGCTTTATTTTTCAATCGGGATATTGCTATTCGCACCTCATTATAGTCGGGTTGTGGAACGTCAATTCCATCATATTGATTGTGGGCTCGGGTTCGGCATCTTCTCCGGTTTCTTGCTCAGTTTCTCCATTTAAAAGGGCAGAGAAGTGAGAGTCCCTCCATATTCTGAGTGCTCTCTGAACATCGGCCACCAGGTCGCCGTTCTCATTCTTACAGGAGTTTGCCCCGGGTTTAAAACCTTCTGTCATTCGCCGAATTTTTTGATACAATTTTCGGGTATTATTCCCGTTGGCCAGCATCTCAAGCTCCTTTATTTCACGCTTTTCTGCCTCTCTTTTTTTCGCCCGGAAAAGCCGCCTCGCTTCCCTCTTCAACTCACGGTAGTGTTCACACACACTCCTCGTTGCATTCGATCTCAGCGTTGCCTTGTAGGCTTCGTCCTTTCTTTTCGTTGCAGCGCGGCACTCTTTATCATCATACCAGTTGTTTCTTCGCATTCGCCGGAATCCAATTACTTCTTCGGCTGCGGTACGGAGTGTTCCTGAGATATGATCCCACTGCTCATGCATTCCACTAGGTTGAATTGTGCTCTCGGAGAGCAGGTGTGAGAGGCGATCTGTTGCGATTGCAGCTTTTCGACGTCCAGCTTTCCCTGCGTTTTTTGTTGCGCCTGTTTTGTCGTACAGACGCGGGTACGAAGCTTGGCTGCTACTAGGTAGTGATCAGAGTCGATGTTAGGTCCTCGTATTGTGTGAACATCTAAAACGCTGGAAGCATGCCGTCCATCTATCACAACGTGGTCGATCTGGTTGCGTGTTTTTCGATCGGGGGACAGCCATGTAGCCTAATGGGTCTTCTTGTGCATAAACCTAGTGCTGGATATGACCATGTTTCGGGCACCGGCGAAGTCGATCAGCCTGAATCCATTTGGCGAAGTCTGATCGTGGAGAGTGAACTTCCCGACAGTGGGGCCGAATACACCCTCCTTACCCACCTGGCGTTAAAGTCGCCAAGCACGACTTTGATATCATGACGGGGGCAGCGCTCGTATGCTTCCAAGCGCTCGTAGAATGCATCCTTTTCCACGTCGTCCTTCTCTTCCGTCGGTATGATATGGTGAAAAATCGTACTTTTATGCGGATTGCGGCGAGACGCTCGTTCACGGGTGTGAACGACAGTACTCGGTGACGGAGTTTCTCTCCCACCACAAATCCCACGACGAATCTGCGCTTGTCTTCATGCCCACTCCAGTAGATGTGGCAAGGTGTTCTGGTCATGTTTCCTTGCCCCGCCCATCGCATCTCTTGTATGGCGGTGATGTCAGCTTTTGCTTTTCTCAGGACCTCAACCAGCCGGGCAGCGGCACCTTCCCTATTAAGGGACCGGACATTCGAGGTACATGCTCTTATCTCATAATCCTTTTTTCGTTTGCGGGTGTTGTCATCTAAAAAAGGGGTTCTTATATCCGAGGCTTTGTTGTTGAATTCATTGGAACGTTGTTTTATGTGGTGGGAGGTCGAATTCTATTACACGTTTGTATAGCGAGCCGCTTGATCCAAGACAGACGCCAAACGGGTGTTCGGTGGTTACCCAGAGGATACTTGGGCGCAAAGCCCGGAAGTAGTGAGCTGCTTGATCCGCATGCAAAAGAATCGCTCTGGCCATTCCCAGGTGAATGGCGATCAGAAACTTTCCCCACTTGCGGCCCCATCCTCCAGTTGCGCTGTTGCATTATACCAGGGTTGCCAATATATAATGTTACTGAAACTAATTTCACAAGATGCTTAGATTTTAAGCAAATATAACTGGCACGCTATATAGTTAAAGTTGAACATAGTTTACTTTAATATTCATCAAATAAATGTGTGTGGCTACAATTTCTCTTCCATTATTATAATTTTTTTTATTTCATTTTAAATTAAGTAAATAAGTAATTTGCGCTCTTGGCAACTCATCGTGTCGTCATCGTTGTCGCTAAATCACGAGCAATGATCGGCTTGCAAAAAGCCGAAGGTGGTCCTCAAATGCTTTGCAAAAGGAGTACTATAAGAGTACGCCAATATCACAAAAAAAGGAACACCTAATCCAACGATTTTTGCAGGGACCCTTTCACAACCGATACATTCATCGTTTGTAAACTTTATTTTACATTTCCCGCAGGTTTCCCTCCGCTATCCATATTATGTTAAAGCTCGTTCATTTAATCGGTGTTCATGAGTTTTCCATTAAATTAAGATTACTTATAGCCTGAATAAACTTTTATACAGGTATTATAATTTTTATCGCAGTATATTTAATTATTTTGGCTGTTAAACATACAAGTGTAAAATTTCCAACTGTTTCTTGTCGCGTTGCCTATGCTATATGTTATGTTGTCATTAGTTAAGTTCAGTGCATTATTTCTATTTCGTTTATAAATGATAGTCTTAGACATAGGTCTTCCAAAGACTGCTTACGTACATTGTTGCGCATAGTCAGTAAACGTCCTAAAGGGCCTAATATCATTCATATCAATCCGCAAAGTTCAGGGTTGATATATGTGGTCAACTTTGTTGGAGTTCTAGTCCTAGTGATTCTGTCGAATATGTGTTCGTTGAGGAGTTAGACTGTCCTACAGACCAAACCGCCGAGTAAACTGCCCTGGTTTTCTTGAGTTTCTTCAACCGTTGCTCATAAGCTATGAAAAAATTAACATCGCTGGGATTTCAACTGCAACCTGCTCGTGGATTCCAGCTTAAAGCTAAGCCTGGTATCTCTTGGGCTTTTCCACACCAATTCAGTATTACCAACACACTTTACGGAGTCTAATTCCACATTGCTAGATTAAGTCTTTGTAAATGATCCTCAGAAACTACTCCACTACAGTCAACTATCAGCGTGTTCATTCACGTATCGTGACTTTAAAAGCATAGATTACAGTTCCCTTGCTGCAGCTGTGGAGTCGGTCAAGTGGAGTTTGTTTCGCACGTTGACATCGGTTAACGATCAGCCTATGTTGTTGCAAAACCACATAAATAGGCTCTTCGACATCTATGTTCCACTGAAAATCAAAGTGGTTAGACAAGAATCATAAAAAGAGTATGCGGCCTTGTACACCCAGCGGCGAAAATCCTCATTACAAAATGCAATACTTCTTCGAAACTTTAGAGACAGTTTACCTTCCAGAATCAGTTACAACCAACATTACTTTCCCATAAGCATGGCCGCTTTGTGCTCATAGGTGATTAGATACCTATTTACTAGTCATGGAATAAGTGAGCAGTCACCGAACAACGTTCGGATGCTTATTACAATTAGGTACACTTTATCGACATTGTAAGCAGACCATCCACTTAACGACACGCGATTTTGAAAGGTTAATGAATCTTGTAATACACAGCCCAATTCTAAATATTCTCACGGAATAATTTTCTCTCGGATTTTTTTGTTTCCTCGCAGAAATTCCTCCAATTACGTTCTCCTGGGGAGAAGAATAATTGGGGAATGGTATACACGGATTTCTAAACTGGCTAACGAAATTTAAAAATGTCAATATTGTGAATAATTCGTTTTAAATAAAAATGTAAAACAACGTTTAGTGTTGCTTTTCATACGTTTGGCAGAAATTAAGCGAATAAGAGCCACAGGAAAATAAACACAGGATTATGAGATAGTACATAAACGCTTGTCTACAATTTTTGTTTGTATATTCAATTTGCTTTCTGCTGTTTGCAGATTTAAAAAGTATTATAGAATAAACAAGCCCGGAACTAATAATAATAATAAAAGTAGTAATAATAGAAGAAATGTGATATCATATGCAGCTGAAGTATATACTATATATTTGACGGGTATAAACTTTGTCAATTTTATATTCACAAACATATACCTGAGTTAATGAATGAATTCGAACATTTATCAGACACTAATTTTCAAATATCAGAATTTGTTGATCTTATTGTAAATGAAATATCTGAACCATCGATAAAGATATAAAAAGGAACTTAATTTCATAAGGTATAGGGAAATAATTCGCATCAATATGCCACGTCTCATTCAGATAATTCCAGAGATTAATGACTCAGTTTTCTGATTGGCTGCAGTACGTTGGGACTTTAGTCTATCCAATATAAATGAAGTAGGGTACAGCGGAGCTATTTGGCCAACTTTTTTTCCGACCCTATTATTTACCCTTCAAAGTTTAGTTGAAATAAGGAAATTTCCGCACATCGGGAAATTTAGTCAGATATGCCTCTTCGAATTATACTTTAAGGATGACCAAATGCCATGTGAAAGTAGTGTGAACATTACTGATGCAAAGATTACACACAGCACATTGCGTCTAATTGGAAAAATGTTCAGGCAATGTATTTTCCACTTCTACAATGTTAGGATAAATTACTTATTCGCAAGACATAAACACTGTCAAAATCAAAAATTGGTCTCTTAACGGGCTTTTTCCAAGTCTTATTTTCGACGGAGTTTAGAAGTTTACGCTTTTTTTCTTGCTTTTCGCTTACTATTTGATGGTTGCCAAATAGCCCTGATAGATGTGCCATTGTAAAAAAACACTATAGACCACTATAGTAATCTATATATAGTAATCTATAGTGGTCTATAGTGTTTTTTTGGTGACGTGTCATAATGTAAGAGGAATTCGCTTTCCCAAATAGAACTAATGTCAGTGACTTTAAATCTCTAAAAAGCCAAATATCATAAATGCTCTACAAATTTCCTTAACAACAACACAACTGCTATTTCAGGTGCAGTTATGTACATATATACTGGACTAAGCAGGTTTTACTCCAAATTTTCATTTTATGCTTTGTTACAAATTTGGGAATTATTCAAAAAAGCGCCGCAGGCGAAAATTTCGCGCTATTTTTTATTCCAAATTTTCGCCTGCGCCGCTTTTTTAAAATTATCAAAATTCCTTAAACTAAATAATTTCACATTAATTCTCTTTACAAAAGACCTTCGGGGAGCGTTTTTGTCGCTACCACAACAACAACAACAAAGGCGAGTTAACGTCACTGACATAAGTTCGCTTTTAAAATGCGAATTAATGTCGCTGACATTATGACACGTCACCGTTTTTTTACAGGGGGTGGTCGAAGAGCTCCAAATGCTGTTTCAAATACAATTTATTAACTAAAAATATGATTCATAAAAATCAATCCGCGGTTAAAAATCATATACATTGCTCGAAGTACACTTGAATTGAGATTTAAAATTTTTGAAAATATAATAAATACACTTAAATATTGTGTTTTTATTATGATATATATACTATACTTCCTTACTATAAGAAAATATACTTATTATGCATTTACATTTTACGCTAGACAAGCAGACAAAAGAAGATAAGAAATATTTCATTCGATCTCAATTTTACGGAAATCTAAAAAAATGCATTTGAATTTCGGGCAAATTAAGCTAGTCCAATATTTCTTCGGGTCTGGGGGGGGGCGATTGCCCAATATTTTTCAATTGGGTGTAGTTGAAGAAAATACGGCGGGATCAGTTCCTTTGGCACTACTTCTATATGGGCACTTCCATCGTCACTCGCGTTACATCAGAAACAATATTTTACTAGTTAAAGTCACTTTATGCTTTATATGTAACAGTTGCAAATAATATGGCAATATCGTTATATCCAGCTTGAGGAGCTTAATTAGAAATGCCAAACTTTTTTTAATTAAATTAATAATTAACAGAAAAAATTAAGAAAAACTTTCCGTCACTCGCGTTACAATTTTTTTCTCAGAGCTTTTAGAGCATTTTTCGAATCTCAAACTCTCTGAATTGGCTTCCTTGAACTAATTTCTGTAAATGAGGCTTTGTTAAGAATTGATGTAAGTGTAACATGCAAAAAAAATTGAAAGCCTACCTTATTATTTTTAAAGTTATTTAAAAAAAAGTACCGTCACTCGCGTTACAAGAACTTCGTCACTCGCGTTACATCCGAATTATGAAAAATTTTAACTTTCTAAAGTTGATACTTGGCTGGTGGGTTGAATAAAACTGCCTAATATTCTGTCTTTAGAACAAAGTTTTTGTTAATTTTTATCATCTATACATTAAACTGTTCAAAATATGTATTTTTCGTAATTTTTTTATTTATTCTTTTTACTCCTTATTGTATACAATTTTAACTGTCTCTTACATAGTTGCCTGGTTATTCACATAATATGTATTTTCCGGTAGTATTCACTAACAATTTATAACCAAAACAAAATATGGGGTATAATAAAACAAAGATTTAAAGGTTTGTTGTTTTTACTTTATTTCAGAATATATTCTTTATAGAACAATTCAATTCATTGGTTTTATACAAGGTGGCGCAAAAGTAAGCTTCCGATGTTCAGCATATCGGTTGTGGCACGGGCAGTGTGTGCTGTTGCACCGTCTTGTTGGAACCACATGTTTTCCAATCCCAATTCATCAAGTTGCGGCAAAAAGAACTCGTTGATCATTGCTCTGTAGCGCTCACCATTCACAGTAACCGTTTGGCCCCGACCGATTTTTGGTCAAATAAATAGTCAGCAATATTCCGCGTTCTGG
This sequence comes from Merzomyia westermanni, assembly GCA_949987695.1. Lineage (NCBI taxonomy): Eukaryota > Metazoa > Arthropoda > Insecta > Diptera > Tephritidae > Merzomyia > Merzomyia westermanni. Next base: position 80,177,382 of record OX465289.1, read on the forward strand.
AGCAGTGTAGCGTAACATTGTTTATTAACGTGTATTTCGCATGTGTTTACTACACAAATGTCAAAACAGAACTGACTTTAGGGGCCAATCGCAAAATTTATAGCATTTTCTGATAGGAGGATTACTTTTGCGCAGTAACCGTTTTTCACCGACCGATTATTGGTCAAATAAATAATCAGCAATATTCCGCGTTCTGGAGCAGTGTAGCGTAACATTGTTTATTAACGTGTATTTCGCATGTGTTTACTACACAAATGTCAAAACAGAACTGACTTTAGGGGCCAATCGCAAAATTTATAGCATTTTCTGATAATGATTAAGTGGTATATATGTACTAAAAATAGATAAAAATAAATAAAATAAAATATTTTCAGCGATTGAAAGCCATATAAGTTTAGATTGGTTAATTCCGACCTTCAGACATCGATCTTTATCAGTATAAGTTATGTTTAAACATACGATTTGCAAAATTATGGTTTTTTTTATATACTGACCAAAGACGTTTTTTAAGCTTTTTGGAACAAGTTTAGCGCTTTGATATAACTATTAACTAAGGGAAGTATTTATGAAAATTTGTTATTATAATTTTATTTCAGTACACTTGGTTAAAAATCGTCACTCGCGTTAATAAAAATGTTACCAAAGTAGTAAGAGTAGAAGTAAAACAGTGAGACGAAAGGGACGACCCGTCAATTGGAGAATATGGACTTTTATCAAATTCGAATGAAGATCTTCGATTTTAAGAGGAAAGATGTGCATTTTCGTCACTCGCATTACATACCGAAAATTACTTTATATTTTTATTAATATCTTCGGAACTATAAGTAGGCTGCTGATAAAACTTGGCAAATGTTTAATCGAGATATCAGCAGTGATTACTATGTTTGGTGGAATGATGTGAGTTAAAAACCATTGCATTGGCGTGCTTTCAAAAAAAAATTAAAATAAAATTTTTCTTTTTTAATGTGTTGACTAATTTTAAAGGGGCATTTACTAATTTGGCCAAAGTAACACATTGCCATGAAAATTGGCTGTTTTTATTACACCCTGCATATAATACAAATCAAAACCAAGCAAAAAAAATTTTAGGTTTTTTTTGTTCTCCGCTGCGGAAATGCCCATATCTATATATATTTTTTCTTGATACCAATTCATGGTTGCACTCAAGTATTGAACACTCGCTAAGCCTGGCCAAAACTAGACTGCAGACCGGTGATGACATATAAACGGTAAGAAGCGATTCTGTAGACACTCTTTCATATATAATTCAGAGGTCATTCAGAGGATTGACTTTTAAGGCTACAACTGCATATTGCTTGCCAAAACATCACTTTTTCATACCTAGTAGTGCTTCGCACACAAGGTATATTAACTTTAGTCGCCTTACGGCAGTACGTAACGGCATAAACGGATCGAGATAGATATTGACTTATATATATCAAAATGTTCAGGACGAAAAGAGAAATTGATTAAGCCATGTCCGTCCGTCTGCCCGTCTGTGAACAGGATAACTTAAGTAAATTTTGAGATATCTTAATGAAATTTGGTATACGGGTTCCTTGGCACTCATCTCCGAGCGCTATTTAAAATGGGCGAACTCGGACGATAGCCACGCCCACTTTTTATATATAGAACATTTTCAAAAACACAAAAAAAGTGATTACTCAGTACATTTAATAAAATAAAAATTTCAGGAAATTTTTGAAAATGGGCGTGGCACCGCCCACTTTTGATTAAGTCAAATTTAGAAATAATATTAATCGTATATCAAAAACCGTTCAAGATATCGAAACGAAATTCAGCACGCAGGTTTCCAGGTATGCAAGGAATGTTCTAGAAAAAATGGGCGGGATCGCTTAAGGTCTACGCCCACTTTTGTATGAAAGATTTTGAAGAGGATCGTAGAGATATTAAATAGGCAATAACTTTGCGTAAAATAGCTTTACGTCATTTATATTTCACTTTTAAAGCTTCCGTAAACAAATTTAAAATTTTCGAAAATGGGCGTGGCCCCGCCCCTTTTATTAGTATTCCACAAAACTTTTTATGCCATAACTTTGCCAAAAATTTATTTGTCGAAACGAAATTTGGTGATAATGTTCTATATATAAAGGTAACTGTTTGCTGGGGCGAAATCGGTTAATATCCACACCCAGTTTTTTAACATAGTTCTGAAAATTTTTTTTGTAAAATTTAAAAAGCGATATTTCTACAACTAACAAGTTATATCAATCAGATTTTGCACACATAATAAGCTTTTAAAGAAAAGCTCGGCCGCAAAAAAATTTTTTAAATTTTGAAGAAGTAGGCGTGGCGCCGCCCACTTTTCAGCATAAAATTTCTGCTATTTTCAAAGGCAATCGCTTATAATTCAATTTTGATATTTCAATGAAAATTGGTCAGCTGCTTCTCAGTAGTATATATTATACTCCTGCCAAAAATTAGCCAAATCGGGAAACACACAAGCAAAATATTCGGGCACGTAGTTAATAGCCCACTGCAATAGGGAAGTTATACAAGGTGGCGCAAAAGTAATCCTCCTATCAGAAAATGCTATAAATTTTGCGATTGGCCCCTAAAGTCAGTTCTGTTTTGACATTTGTGTAGTAAACACATGCGAAATACACGTTAATAAACAATGTTACGCTACACTGCTCCAGAACGCGGAATATTGCTGACTATTTATTTGACCAATAATTGGTCGGTGAAAAACGGTTACTGCGCAAAAGTAATCCTCCTATCAGAAAATGCTATAAATTTTGCGATTGGCCCCTAAAGTCAGTTCTGTTTTGACATTTGTGTAGTAAACACATGCGAAATACACGTTAATAAACAATGTTACGCTACACTGCTCCAGAACGCGGAATATTGCTGACTATTTATTTGACCAATAATCGGTCGGGGCCAAACGGTTACTGTGAATGGTGAGCGCTACAGAGCAATGATCAACGAGTTCTTTTTGCCGCAACTTGATGAATTGGGATTGGAAAACATGTGGTTCCAACAAGACGGTGCAACAGAACACACTGCACGTGCCACAACCGATATGCTGAACATCGGAAGCTTACTTTTGCGCCACCTTGTATATCTTTTTTGATTTTCATACCTTTCATAAACATTAAATGTATGTAAGTATGTGAACAAGAAGAGAAAAAATCACTAAAATGATCAGCACGATGAGCGGAGTCAATTTAGCCATGCCCGTCTCTCCGTCCGTCTGTCTGTCTGCCCGTCTGTCTATTTGAACGCAAACTAGTCTTAGTTTTACAAAAGAATGCTGAAATACGTTGTTTGCTTTCGCCATTTTATAATATACTAGCAAATCCGGTAGACGTTGTTTTGACGTTTTGATACATAGAACACATCTATGTATAAAATGTCATTAACCTGAACCAAATAATCTCCTAACTATACCGAACTGCAGCTTTATATAACCTGGGGGCTTTTCCAAAAGATATATACAGACTGTGTCGTGCCCAGCGAACTCCTGAACCTATCGTGCAAGTTCAAGAGCAAAATAAAACACAAAATATGTGGGCGTGGCACCGCCCACTTTTTAAAAATTATGTAGATATTGACTAAGTGACAAATATATCCAAATTTCATTAATTTAGACCAAACAAGTTCGGAGTTATGACGAATTGAAACTTCATATAGCCTGGGGGGGTGGCTCCGCCTACTTTTCCAAAACTTTATATTGTCTATGCTGTACCCAGTGAACACAAGTATATATTGTGAAAATTTCATAAAGATCGGTTGAGTTCTTTGGCGCCTATAAAAGGCAAACAATTTTATACCTAGTTTATATCTATTTTTGTTACGCACACAAGGTATATTACTTCATTCGGCATAAACGAATCGAGATATATATTTATTAATGTATATCAAAACGTTCAGGATGAAAAGTAAAATATCCGGGCAAGTAATTAATACCCCCTGCAAAAGCGAAGTTGTATATCTTTTTTGATATTCATACCTTTCGTGAATATGAAATGTTTGTACGTATACTGAAATGATGTTGTTGTTGTTGTGGTGACGACAAAAACACTCCCCGAAGGTTTTGGGGAGTGTTGTCGAATTAACCGTCCTTGGCCGGATTTGAACCCGGTACGCAAAAGGAACACCACCCTTATTTGAGGCATACAATTTTTTTATAGTAATCAAAAGTACCAAAAATTTTCCATTTTTCAGTTGACGAAAGTAGTCCGCTAAAAGCAATTTAACCCTGCGAAAATCGAATGACCAAATAACACATACAGTCACTCGAATTCTTGACAGGTACAAATACATGCATTGAACGGACTTGATAGCAAATTGTGAATAAATTAGATTTCAAACGATTTCTACCTGAAAAAGGCCCAGTTCATTAATATGGCAATACATCGTTTATAACAATTGAAATCTAGCGCCATTTTTCTCTTATTTATAAAAGAGTCTTAAAGCACCCTCGGTATAATTTGCGAATCAAAAATGAAAAAAATATGAAATCTGTTAAAATAATGATTAAAAACCCAAAAAAGAGTGAGGAAAGTTTTAATTTAAGCAGCAATTTGCTTTTTGAAGAAATTCGCAGCAGATGGTACCAATTCCCATGGGCTTAAAGAGGGTTAATTAAGAAATATTAGTTGCGTTCCATTCAGGTGTCCAGATCAGTATCACGATCAGGATTTCACGGGAACGATACGGATCAGTTGTTTAAGAGGTCTTTGTGTATATATGTGTGTTTATATATGTGTGTCTGTGCTACCAAGAAAATAAGGGTTAGCTGTCCAAAAATCTACTACAAAAACTAAACGAACAGAGCTTCTATACGGATCCGAAATTGATCCACATAAATATCAAGATCATAACGTTGTTACATTTACATGCAAAATTTTTATCTGGATCTGGATCACTCCTGATTGGAACAGGCCTATTATAAATGCACACGATGCCAACAGTTTTTGTTCTAAAATAATTGTTGTAAGTGTAAACTATAAAAATAAAAAAAAATATTGGAATTTATTTATCATGTCTTATTTATGTACATATGTGGAGGCTAGTATAGGATAGTAAACTTGCAATTAAAATTCAAGTTAAGCGACGACCATAATCTTGGGAAACCAACGGATGTAGAAACCATGGTCAAAATACTTGTATATATCAGCCTATTAGTAAGAGCGGTATGCTCAATCACATAAATAGGAACGAAATGGAAATTACCAAAGAAATAACTGATGATTTTTAAGTTACCACGATAAAGAAAGTTGTTGAGTCTAAACATATCGTTCTCATGGAAACGACTAGAAAGATTTGTGAAAAATATGAACGCGGTTTATTGTGGAAATCTGACGAAGTGCCTTGGCCGATAGTCTTGTCAACCGATTGCTTTCAATTGAGAGAAAAATGATAAACGAAATAAAACTCGCTAAAGCATACAAAACTGTCATGTTAAGTTTTATCGACAGCGGATATGCCAGAAAATTAGAATTGGACATAGTAAAAGTTATAACAAGTACATACTGGCATATGCCGCATTTTGCAGTTTTTAATCTATATATTAATAGGCTAACATTTTTTCATACAATCAATTGCCAGACTATATCTATATCTAAACATGCATAAATTAATATAAAAAGTATATAAATGTATTCGTATGGGTCAGGATCGGGGCATAGGCGTATCATATTTAACAAATAATGCTTCATTATTTGTAATAATCAATTAAAGTTTTCTTCATAAAGCCGTAGCACTTTAAAATTTTAATTAAATTCAAACTTTTTTTTTTATGGTCGTGACCTCTATCTTGGAGTGAAAAAATCCAAGTTTTTGCAAACAACCGTTAGAAAATGATTCAAATTTACCAAAACTCAAATACGTACATAGTTTTATGAAGTTTTGTAAGAAATTTACTTTTTTCTGATTAATATAGGACTCAAGGTAAGCACAAACTCGAACCCTTAACAGATGTAGACTAAATTTGACCAGTTAAGATGCGAAACTTTCTTTAAAGTCAACATGAATTGTCTTTTAAATATGTCTATGTTGTGGCAAAGGAAAAAGGCCAGAAAACCATCATGTGTTGAAGTTTTAACTTTCCCCCGCTAAGTGGGTTGCAAAAAAGCCAGATCTAAAGGGAAAATTGCTAAATAGATAACACTGCCTGTATATCAAACAAAAAAACTCCAAAATGAAAACGGGCGACATGCTCATATTGAGAAATTTACGGAACTTCAAAATAAACGCCTAATTCATTTTCAATAAACATATGTATATGTTTACACTCTCCTAACGGTAGAAATATTTTCATTCCCTTACTCTTTAAGCAAATTGAGTTAAAGTATAAACCGGCGTCGGCACGTCTGTCTAATTTGATTTTGAGCAAGAGTTGCCGTCACCTTTACTGATCTGTACCAAAATCTTAAAAAAAAAATACCTATTTGTTTTCAACATATTTCGCACATTTTATTGCAAACAAAAGTAGTTCAAAATTAAAATGTTAGGGGAAACACAATAAAAGTTGTATTTTTTTTATAGAAGTCCATTATAAAAATGAGATTCAAAGGTATCCATAGTCGCCCCTATTCATGTAATGCAAAATTTAAATTTTTTTTTAGATCGCAATCAAACTTCTACTTCTTTGTAAAATTCTATAATAAAAATGAGTTTCAAAGGTATTCATGGCCAATATTTTCGGCCGGTTGTTTAGGTGCATCCTGGAATCCTGAAGAACTTAAGTGTTTATAATAAAATGTAAATTTTTGGGAAAACGGAATCAACATTTTATTTGTTCATAAAACTCCAATATTAAAATGGGATTTAAAAGCATCCATGGCCACCGTATAATTTAAAATTTGAGATCAAAAAGAAAACAGAATCAAAGTAGAAAGATGCGTCGTTGAATTGAGTTTGTGACTTTCTCCCGCTAAGGCCCGGTTTTTCAGTACAAGTTTAACTCAATTTGTCAGTTAAACTAAGCTTAAACTTGTTACGCAGTTTTTCAGTCAACTTTAAACGAAGTTTAAACGGAGTTTAAACGGTCAATTCGGCAGGGTTAAACTCTAGTTAACCTGTCAGCTGTTTTGCATATTTGATGGTTTTGGTTGTGAAACAATAAGCTGAACGCAGTTAAGAAAGGACGATATTTTTATATTTAATTAAATACGGGATATATCATCTGACGAAAGTGATTATAGTGATGCAGAAATTGGCGAAATGCTAACTATTACAATACTGAGGAGAGGCAATGGCGTTGAATATGTATACAAATATTATCTGTTGCCGTATCTAGACAAAGAAAAAACCAATGTTGCCGTATAAAAAGCAAATATTACAAATAAACTCACACTGAAAAACCGCTCTGCAGTTTAACTGGAGTTTAAATTTATGCCGAGTTTAAGCAAACTTAGTTTAAACTGAGCTTAACCAAGGACTGAAAAACCGGGCCTAAATGGATTACAAAAAAGGACAAAAAATTCCAAAATGGCAACCATAAACATATGTATACACATTAGACTGGGTCGATTTATTAACCGATATCGCGCCATCGATTTTTCGATAGGTTTTGGGCTCAGGAAAAAAAAATTCCACTACGCATACCCAAAAAAATAATTTTCGAGCCTGCGAACTTTATTTTTTTTTACTTTTTCCAACTTTCATTTTTAATGTTTTTTTCATGACCTACTAAAAAAATTTTCATTTCATTTAAAAATTTTCATGTATACCCTGTCCGACCCAGAAATGTCCGCTAAAAACGTTGGCGATAACAGTTTTTTGAAAAAAAATATTTTTTAAGGGTTTTTTCAGCATACATGCAAATATGTTTTAGATGAAAACGAATTTGTCTCATATTTCCTGTCCCAGCTAAAAACGTTGCGCTAAAAACGTTGGCGATAAGTTTTTTTAAAAAAAATTTTATTTTCGGGTTTTGGGACTTGTTTTGGTCGAAAAATAGACTTTTCCAAAACCCAAAAATAACATTTTTTTCAAAAAATTGTTATCGCCAACCTTTTTAGCTGACATTTTTGGGTCGGACAGGGTATACATTAAAATTTTAAAATCAAATGAAAATTTTTTAGTAGGTCATGGAAAAAGCCTTAAAAATCAAAGTCGAAAAAAGTCAAAAAAATTAAATTTCGCAGGCCCGAAAATAATTTTTTTTGGGTATGCGTAGTGGAACTTTTTTTCCTGAGCCCAAAACCTATCGAAAAATCGATGGCGCGATATCGGTTAACTTTCGTCCATGCAAATCGACCCACCCTAATACACATACCATTCCAAACGGTGGACACATTTCCACTTATTGAGCACATTGAGTTAAAGTAACTATTATACGAGTATATATTATTAGTCTAACTGTGTTGTTGGTAAATGGCTATCAAATCCAATGCTTTTTATTACGCGTAAGCTTTTGAAATATTGACCGAATCTGAAAGAAGTGGTAGCACTGATAGTGGGCTTTCAAACATTCCTGTGGGGCTTTTTCACCATCTCCTATTAACGATTACCGGGGGTTAATTGACTGATTTTGTTCGGTTAGCTATCAAATTACCCGCAGTTTAGTGTGAACCGAATTTTATGAATGCGTCCCTAAATAAATAAACTATACATAATAAATTCCAGTAAAAAATATTTTTCAACTATTTCGGCCTCTGACAGAGGTGGCGAAAAATATGAACAGAGGATGTAACAAGTTAAACTAATTTAAATTGGTCCAATTTCGACCACAGGAGTTACTAGTATAAATGGTAATTGTTTCCTTTAGGAGACAACTGCTAAAACACGTCCTATATTATCGGGAAAGGTATCAAAAGACGCGTTTTGACCTCGGTAACAATAATCCGGAAGCGAATTTTCGAGTTTTTGTTTCAGTGAAGAGATATTTGCATTCAAATTTGAAAATTTTCTGTCATTTTCATGTGGTTGTTGTAATCACAGATTAGGGTGGACCGAAAAGTGCAAAAAGTGTGTTCTGCGCAGAAATAGTGTAGACCGCGTAGCCGGTGTTGGACCGGCTAAGGGTTATTTTTTTTAAGCGCGGCCGAAGGCCGCCTACTCAGAAAGGTGTTCTGCACACAAATACCTTGGATCAAGCCCCCTATTTGGGATCAGACCCGGGTCATTTTTGGGTTTTTCGCGGATAACTTTTCACTGAAACAAAAAATTTAAAATCCGCTTCCGGATTGTTGATACCGAGGTCAAAACGCGTCTTTTGATACCTTTCCCGATAGTTTCGGACGTGTTTTAGCAGTTGTCTCCTAAAGGAAACAATTACCGTATAAATAAACCGGTTAAGATTATAATAGTTTTTAATGCAGCAGCAGTAGTAAACACTATGCTTCTCAAGGGACCAGATGAAATTTAACTATTGGTAAAAATATTGTTATATTTTTTGGGCATTATTGGCATGTGCACCGATATAAAGGAAATGTTTCTATAAGTAAGTATAAGGCAAAAAGATGCACAACGATTTCATAATGAACCAATTGAAAGAACAGAAGTTTGAGGAAGTTGCAACGGATCGGCCCGAAGTGATCCCAAAGCGTTCAAAATCACAAAATCACCTAAACAATAACATTAAACAATCGCAACCTGTAGTACAAATGACTACTGGCGGTCAGGTGGAGAAGGTTTTGGGAATGTGCTGGTACAGCGAGGCTGATGCATTTCTGCTCCAATTGAAACTCCAACTCTCACTGGTGAAAAATGTCTAGCGAAGCCACAGTTCTTAAGCTTGGTATATGGGAAAATTTTACTGCTGGTATATGGGAATATTTTACTGCAATCACTTTGGCGAAAGGGTATTGAATGGCATAACGTAGTACCTCTTGACATATTTAATAAATGTTTGTCTTGCGTAGAAAAGTTACAAGCGGTAGAACAGCTCAAGTAAGCAGATGTTATGCCCCAAAGTTTCTGTCATTCAATACTACTGTAGGATTACATAAATACCACTTGCGTCCCCACTTGCGTGGACTCCTGCACACGGCCCCATCCTCCAATCACCCCATCCCTAAATCACTAAAAACGTCAGGAAATGCACCCATCGCCAAAATCAAGGGAAGTGTGAATTGTAATGATCTCAGGCCAATTAATACCCTTCCTGTGATAGAAAAAGTGATTGAAACTGTGGTACATGAAACATTACTAAAGTACATATCAGAAAAGAGATTACTTACAAGCACCAGTCAGAGTCGGCTTTACAACTTTTTATAGAAAATTGGCTTAGATATTATTGATAGAGGTGAAGGCGTTTTAGCAGTTCTTCTGGACTACAAAACATTGATACATTGATTTATTTAAGTGGAAACGATTAACGAGGATTTACCTACCGTGTACGATTGGCTTTGCATGAATCCATTGTGCGTTAATGGTCAGAAAACTAAATGTATGGCATTAGGAAAGCGAAGGTTTAGGGAAGAGATTGAAATGGGATCGGTAATGCTTACGGGGTAATTTCTGGAATGGGTTCCGCAATATAAGTACCTAGGGGTAATTAAAGATAGCAACTTGAGTTTTAAAGACCATGTTGAATATATAAATGGTAAAATAGCAAAGAAGGTTAACTTGTTGTATATATTAAGGAGAACTATTTCCAAAGCAGGGAAAATTACACTTTTGAAAATGATTTTGGTGCCTCATATGAAATACCGTTCTACATTACTCTCAATAAAAAAAAAAACTATATCTAAGTTGCAAAATAATTTTAATAAAGAGATGAGTATTGAACAAAAGGCGTAGAGGAAATATTCATAGTATGTTAAGAGAGTTAAGCTATGTATCCGTAGAAAATGAAGTGTTAAGGGATGGGTTAACTTTTATTTATAGAGTGGAAAATGGTTCGCTTTCAGAGTATTTAAAATCATTAGTAAGAAGAAACTCAGTTGTACATCAGTACTAAACTAAACAGGTAAATCATTTTCACCTGGAACCTGTACGTACAAGTAAGGGCTTAAAATCGGTATTTAATAATGGACTAGCAATATATAATGCTGTACCTGATGATATTCAAAATGCAAGAACTATCGGAATGTTTAGAGAAAATATAGGTCTATGGTTAGGTGCTGATGTAATGAATGAGGAATAATGTGATTTAGTATAATTATATATAAGTACCTAATAAAATAGTAAGGTTGTCAAAATGAAAAATAAAATAAATGTTATTGTAATTTGAAATTAAAATTAAATTTATATACAGCTGGCTGTCAAATATTTATTTTTTTTCTCATGAAATAGTAATTGTATAAAATTACCTGTGTTAGGTCGTAGGTTGCTTTTTAATAAATAAAAAAATTAAAATTTACAGTTTTTTGTAGTGGAAATAGAGACAAAAGAGAGATAAGGCAGAAACAGTTAAGAAATTTGCAATACATATTTATAAATTTATTCTTGGTGGCCATCCAGTTTGTTAGTCGTTGTTTGCGCACCATCATCACAAAAGGAACTTCCGCTTTCTAGCCCAGTACTCTCTAGGCTCTCATAGATAGCTTGATATGAACCAGACCCCTCAAAGTAAATACCTATGCTATTTTCTTCCTTTTTTTAAGACGAATCGCTGCCTTGAAAATCTCATAGTTTTGCTTAGACAGCGATGCAATTAATAAATTTATACCCACATGAACTAATCGCAGTCCCTTACTGTTTTTGTGTTACTGCTTAGTCGCCTGAAGGTTGTAATGGTTTTCAACAAGGTGCTTTTTGCAAGCGAAAAATGTTTTTTATGGGGGGTGGCTGTAAATTTAGAGTGGTGGTGGAAGATACTTTGTAAATTTTCTCCTTCCTAGAAGGGGATTCCATGTACCCGGACGTCGCAAACAGGAAGTTGACTCTCTTGTGTTAACATATTTTGTTTTAGTATTTAGATTGATGTTACGTATGAAACTCGCCTCGGCGAAAAGATAAGTATTGCCATATTTTATCACCATCAAGAGTCAGCTGTTTAGCGGCGTTAAAGGAGAGTTACAGAATCGCATTTTCGTTAAGAACCAACGCCAAAATTTGGCGATAAGCTTAACGCTCGGCGCGTGGTTAAAAGTTACAGAATCGGGCTACAGTTGTATGAGAGTTGTTTGTGTATATTCGGGTGTTTACATATGTATGAATTTGCTACCAAGCAAATAAATCAAAATTTCTATACAGATCCGAAATTGATCCAGAAAAATATCAGGATCACAACATTGTTGTTGCATTTACATAAAAAATTTCTATCTAGATCTGGATAACTCCTCATTGGAACGCGGCAAGGAACTTTTTGCTTATACACACCAAGGTTGCCAAATATTCTTTAATGCTTTCGATATTTTATTTCCTGGCTAAGTTGGATTTTTCTCAAATTTGTTCACAATCGCTTTTCTGCGAAGTCGTCCTTCTACAACAGTTACAGGGACGAGTACTCTTCTTTTTGGGTAAAACACTCTGGATTTCTCGTTTTAACTCGACCGCAAAGCATCCGTCCTATACAGTAATAAGCATGATACATTTTTTCATGCATACATGCTTGTCGTGGGATGGAATTTTCTTATAACGAAGTTCCAGTTTGGAAATTTTATGAAAACATGTTTTTCAACACGAACATTTGTACGAAAACTAGGTTATTTTAAGTTTTTTACAGCCCTTCCTTAGAATGATATGCATTTGGGGTTTCCTTCCTTCTTATAAGGAATACTTATTAAAGAAAATTTTTTTTTTCAAAAACTGGTTTATTTTGCGTTTTAAAAGAATATTTTTTAATAGTTTTTGTACCACATTACAAAATATTTCGGTTCCTTGTAAGGATATTTATTTTGTTTTTTCTACACTTCCGTTTTATATAGAATGTTTTTTGTAACACGAAAGTTTTTTTTAAAGCTAGTGTATTTTCCTTTTTACTACGGCATTATTTAATACTGTTTCGTAACACAATCAGAACTTTGCCCGGTATTTGTTTCCTTTAGGAGATAACTGCTAGAACACGTCCAAAACTGTCGGAATAGGTATCATAAGAAGCGTTTTGATCTCGAAAAATTTGCAATTAAAGTTGAAAATTTTACGTCAATTATGTGTGGTTGTTGTTCACATGTTGGGTGTTCCGAAAAGTGCAGAATGTGCTTTGTGCAGAACTACTGAGGGCATGCCGTTGTTGGACCCACTAAGGCTTATTTTTTTGAAGCGCGGCCAGAGGACGCCTACGCAAAAAGGTGTTCTGCACATAAATGCCATGGATCACGCCCCCTATTTGGGTTTGGAGCTGGGTCAGTTTTTCGTTTTTGCCAATAACTTTTCACTGAAAAAAAATCCAAAATGCACTTTCGCATTATTTATATCGAGGTCAGAACGAGTCTTTTGGTACCTCTCCCGACATTTTTGGACGTGTTTTAGCAGTTTTCTCCTGAAGGAAACAAATACCATTTTCCTCTCCTTGCAAAGATGTTTATTTAGTTTTTTTTCCCGCTTCCTTTTTAAAAGAAGACTTTTGGAAATTTATTTATTTAACTAGTTTTTTAACCACGAAATTTTTTTACAAATCACTATCCTGCTACTCAAGACATATGTATTTTTCAAGGGACACTAACCCCCCGAAACTTTGTTCTTGATCAATTTTCAATCTTGATAACAAAAAATATTAATTCTGCCCCAAAAATAAAATTATTTTTCTTGTTTTTGACGTAAAATTAAGAAAATATGATGCAATATATTTTTTTTTTCAAGTCTGTACTTGCTTTCATGTTAAAAAGAAGGAACCCGAAACCGTTTCAAAAAGTAGAACCGTTTCCAAACGGTTTTGTGGGCACATATTGTCTTTTTCAAGACGATACTCTGGCTAATTTTCATCGAAGATTGTCGAGCGAACTTACAAAAGACGCGGTCAAACTAGTAAGTCAAACTTTGTGAAGCGATGATTATTATTACTGTCATATATTAACTTTGGCGCTTGCTAATTTGCTATAAGCTATTGAATGTAATGACAAATCCTTTTTCAAATTTCAATTTCTCAAAAACCCTACGGTAAATTTCGATGAAATATTCAAGACGGACATATCTATAGATCAGACGGAATATAGTTATCGGAAAAGATATAATGCTTTTCTAATAAAAAACTGTGTTAATTTTTAGAATTTATTTTGAACAATATTTATTATTATATTGGAGAAAATATATGATGATGTCAGCAGTAAAACAATTCTAAAAAAATCAGACCTATTTTAACTACTTTAATTTTGTAGGTAAGTAATAAATTTAATAAATGTTATTGTTCAGCGTCGAAGTCAGTCGTGCGTCTAAGGAAATCGTAAAGTTGGAGCCCTAAAAACACAGGACATTCTAGTATACTTAACAATTTTAGTTTTTTTTCCGTATGCGCGACCACAACAGTTGCGGATAGCAACATTTGCAGTGGGTATGATTGGAGGAGGTCCGATACACCGACGGTTCTTAGTTAAATGGTAGAGTAGAAGGGGTGTCTTTTCACTTTACCATTGTAGTATCTTCCAGGCGGAAGTGTCAGCAATCACGGTTTGCATAGTGAAGCCCACTTACTCATTTAATTCTGAACTAATACTAAACGGTCGCCGAACTATTCAAGATATGGCCAAACAGAATCACATCACATTCAGGGTATCGGATATCTAAGCAAACTTTGCTAAAAAGAGATATCTTAATGTCTACAACTTAAGAAGTGTTGAAATATTTAAAAATAGGAATTTTAATCGGACATTGCGTTATTGGAAGGCACTTAGACAGGCTAGATGTAGCCTATCGCCGCTGTTGTAGGAGCTGTAAAGATGACGAAGAGGAAGAAGCTGAGAGTTCCCTTTCTGGGTAACCTCCGGTAAATAGCGGAGCATAATATCAACGGTTTGGTGGCATTCATCCGGTCCTCAAATTGATTCGAGGAGGAGTAACGTTGTCCTTACGTGGTATAACAACTGGCCTTCTGAAATTGGCATAAAAGTACCTCTGCGGCAGCCACTTCAGCCTAACCTAACCATTTCGGCATAGGTGTTTAAGCGGCACAAGCTGTGGTCATTTCTTTCGTTTCTTTCATTTGCATTGCATGCAATTCGCAATCAGCTTATGAAATATTCCAAAGCGAAAATGAGGAAGCCAATCCCGCGCAATGCCTCAGAGCCAATAGTGCTCGCCCCTAATTAATAAATACAAGGTGTAACAGGTGCCCCGCACATCCCGTTCAATAAGAACAAATAAATCAAATAATTAAATAAATATTACTCAAAAGTTGCCCCCTATGCAACATGTGCTCCGCACCCGCCGTTCTACTCTCTGAACAAATAACAAAATAATATACAAACATTACCTTTAAAAAAAAACTACTCGCCATCCATAAAGCATCCATTGTAATAGAACAAAAAACCAGAGACGTAACGCTTATTATAGAAATACGGTAACATTTATGAATGCAAATATTGGCTATAATTAACCATTATCATTAGAAATATTTTTTTTGGTCGGCATAATGAATATAAATGAGACATATTTATCAAGATTTTTTGTTTTTTCAAACTAGTCTCTTTAATCTGAAAATATTTATTGACATATTTAAATTATTAACATAAATTAAAAAATATAAAAAGGCTTACTGACAAGCCCGGCAATATTACCTAAACGTGGTATCTTCGATTTGCAGGCGAAACAAAAATAAAAACTTTACCACCTTTTTAATTGTCAAGATATTGCCAGTTTGTAAAGTTAGCATGGCAGATAATAGAGACTGCGAGCACTCTAAATATATCTTATGATAATGGTTTAAAATTCACAAAATAGTATAAAGGCCATTTTTGCGTAACCTTTTCGCTCAAAATAAAAATAACAAACAATTAAAAAACTGTTAGGCAAAGAAATTAGTGCAGATCTCTGCTTCGATTTTTTACAGATTTTTTTTATTTTTTAAACTTTTTTTGCTGTCCAACATTTTTGTAACTTTTAAGATAATGTTAGAAGCGTGCCACATTATTTTCCCCAATCGCGTCTATTATTTGTTTCTCCAGCTTCACATTTTCCGGCCGTTTCCAAGAAAATCCTTTAAAATATTATATTCGCACCGTTCACATTTCATCCCAACTAACTAAGGTAGCAACTTCTATTCTTCCGCTGTCTTCAAAAAGCAATATACAGCCTTAAATACTCTTTCGACGAGTTTTGCTGTTAATGTGTTGAAAGGGTCGATAGGCTACATGAAAAGGCCAGCCACATGATATTGCTGTTGCTATTATCTTTTGCGCCGTTGGGCTGCGTACCAAGCTCGTGCAAAAGCAGGCAATGACGTTGTAGAATTAGTTGTGGTATTGTTGGTGCATATCCAATTTGTGGATATAATGTCGCTATGCTAATAGCACGTAGTGATGTCTCATGATTAGTTGGACTGTTGACAGGGAAGCGACATCTACATGAGCCTAGTTGGAATTTTTTTCAGGCTGCATTAATTGACCGTGTAAATACTTTTTGGCTGCCCTTTTGTTTTGCTGATTTGTGTTTTATTACTATGGTCCAAGTTTTGCCTGTTAAAGTTCTGTGTGGAAAAGTGATGTATATTATTTACAAAGCTGTAGATGCAAGTAAGATGTGCCGTTGCCATAATGGATTCTGAACTTACATACTATTTCAAAAGCTATGTTTTTTTTTATAATAGATGGAATTCCCCATACTTCTGTATTTAGTCCACATACATTAATGAAATAAGCATTTGCGTTTTACAATCTTAGATAAAACTAAGAAGTTATATGTTTAATAAAGTCCCCTTGACTAAGGTATGTATATGTTTTTCGCATGTTCTCACATTTGTTTTGGTGATATTTGTAATAATTGAATCAGATTTGGAATACCGGTGGCCATGCATTTCTTTAAAGTCGTCTTCTGGGTCAGAGTAGGAACCAACTGAACGGCTGACTCTAAAAAACAGGAGAATATTAAATTCAGCTTGAAAAATGGAAATTTTAAATATTTATAGAATCAAATAAAAGGGAAAAATAAATAACACTACCCGACAAAAAAAATATCCTCTGTAGTGTATCACAATATACATATACATTTAAAGTGCCTAAAACGCATTCAACGCCAGCCTAAACAAAGCAGCGCATTTGATACGTCTTTAATTACGACGTCGGTTTTGTTACACTAAAATACTACTAAAAGTAACGCCAGCGTTAGCTTAGCTAAATATTTACACTAAAACATTTCTCACGCTTTTAGAGAAATGTTTACGTTTGTACTAATGCATATGCGTTGGCTTGCATGCGTTGCATATAATAAATATGTATCGTATGTGCATATGTTTTCACGGCACAAGTAATATGTATGTATGTTTAGTATGTAAGAATTTTGGTAAATATGTATTGTAGTAAATAAGAATGATCACTACCTAGTAGCAGCCAAGATTCGTACCCGCCTCTGTACGACAAATTTCGTACCCGCCTCTCTACACAACAAAAAACGTAGGGAAAGCTGGACGTCGAAAAGCTGCAATCGCAACATACCGCCAATTATTTCGCAGATCGCCTCTCACACCTGCTCTCCGAGAGCACAATTCAGCCTAGTGGAATGCATGAGCAGTGGGATCATATCTCAGGAGCACTCCGTACCGCAGCCGAAGAAGTAATTGGATTCCGGCGAACGCGAAGAAACAACTGGTATGATGATGAAGAGTGTCGCGCTGCAACGAAAAGAAAGGACGAAGCCTACAAGGCAACGCTGAGATCGAATGCAACGAACACTACCGCGACTTGAAGAGGGAAGCGAGGCGGCTTTTCCGGGCGTAAAAAAGAGAGGCAGAAAAGCGTGAAATAAAGGAGCTTAACATGCTGGCCAACGGGAATAATGCCCGAAAATTCTATCAAAAAATTCGGCGAATGATGGCCGATGTTCAGAGAGCACTGAGAATATGGAGGGAACCCGAGCTCACAATCGAAGATGATGGAATTGACGTTCCACAACCCGACTATAATGAGGTGGGAATAGCAATATCCCGATTGAAAAACAATAAAGCAGCTGGCGCTGATGGTTTGCCTGCTGAGCTATTCAAACACGAAGGCGAGGAGCTGGTAAGGCGCATGCATCAGCTTCTACGCAGAATATGGTTGGATGAATACATGCCTGAAGATTGGAATCGAAGTGTTCTCTGCCCAATCCACAAGAAGGACGATCCTGCAAACTGCGCCAACTATCGCGGAATCAGCCTTTCGAATATCGCATATAAGGTCCTATCAAGCGTATTGTGCGAAAGACTGAAGCCTGATGTGAACAGACTGATTGGACCTTATCAGTGTGGCTTCAGACCTGGCAAATCTACCATCGACCAGATTTTTACAATACGCCAAATCTTGGAAAAAACCCGTGAGAAAAGAATCGACACACATCATCTTTTTGTTGATTTTAAAGCCGCTTTCGATAGCACGAAAAGGAGCTGCCTATATGCCGCTATGTCTGAATTTGGTTTCCCCGCAATATTTATACGGCTATGCAAAATGGCTTTGAGCAACACCGCCAGCTCGGTCAGAATTGGGAAGCACCTCTCCGAGCCGTTCGAAACTAAACGAGGTTTCAGACAGGGTGACCCCCTATCGTGCGATTTCTTTAATTTAATGCTGGAGAAAATAATACAAGCTGCAGAACTTAACCGCGCTGGAACAATATCTTATAAAAGCGTGCAACTGTTGGCATATGCTGACGATATTGATATCATTGGCCTTAACAACCGCGCCGTAACTTCTGCTTACTACAAATTAGAAAAAGAAGCGGAGAAAATGGGATTGGTGGTGAACGAGGGCAAACCGAAGTACCTTCTGTCATCATGCAAAGAGTCAGCGCATTCGCGCCTTGGCAACCAAGCCACTGTTGGCAGCAATAATTTGGAAATAGTAAAGGACTTCGTTTACCTGGGAACCAGCATTAACACCAACAATAATGTTAGCCTAGAAATCCGACGAAGAATACATCTTGCAAACAAATGCTACTTCGGACTGAGTAGGCAATTGAAAAGTAAAGTCCTCTCTCGACGAACGAAAATAACACTCTACAAGTCACTCATCGCACCCGTCCTGCTATATGGTGCAGAAGCGTGGACACTAACAACATCTGATGAGGCGGCTCTGGGAGTATTCGAGAGAAAGGTTCTTCGAAAGATTTGTGGACCTCTACGCGTTGGACGGCGAGTACCGAAAAAGAGACATAGTTCAGCGAATTAATACACAGCGGCTTCGCTGGCTAGGCCACCTAGTGCGAATGAGCGAAGATGCTCCAACCCAGAAGGTATTCTTATCGGCACCCGCCGGTGGAAGCAGAGGAAGAGGGAGACCACCACTCCGATGGAAGGACCAAGTGGAGAGCGATTTGCGATCCCGCGGTGTTTCCAATTGGCGCCAGTTGGCGCAACGAAGAAACGACTGGCGAGCTATGTTGGACGGCCAAAATCGGCCAGGCGGTTAGATGACCATTTAAAGAAGAAGAAGTAAATAAGAATATGTTTGGAATAATTTGGTATAAATAAGCTGATAATAAAAAATAAAGAAATCATTTTCCATGCTGCTTAATAGCAGCACCAAGCCAAACTTCAGTGTTATGAATTCTTAAATAAGAACATATTGCACCTCGATATTTGACACATGATTCCTATGTAGAATTTTATGCTGATCCCAAATATGTAACCAGATAGTTTAAAAGTAGAACAGTTTTCGAGATATTTTGAAATTTCAGTTTTTGAGCTAAGAAAAAAAGTAGGATTACTAACCTGCTCCGGCATTACCGTCTCGATTTTTATGTTATTTTATTTCATTTTGAGAGGATGAAATACCATATCCACATATATATATATAAGAACATATTGCATGGCGATCCTGCCTTGTCAATAGCACAAAATACTTTTGCTTTCTGGCAAAGCGGCAGGATCTCTTATCCTGTCTTACAAATCCTAGCGGCAAACTGCTTTCTGTGGCTGCCTTGTGAAATTTAGTGGCAAACTGCCTTTGTTAAAAACACCAGAAATTTTTTCCAAACCAACATAAAAGAATCTGTAAAAAACATCAATTTGAATGCACAGAACAAATGTCAAACCACAGAAATTATCTCCAAACAAAATCAGGGTTCCTGGTAGTAAACGCCTCAGCACCGCAGCCGACGCCTAAGCACAGCAATGACATCATCTAGACAAGGCTAAGCAAATCAAACCACACTCGGAACCAGCAGAGCCAGTCAGCCGACAAAGCTTGGAGTAAGTTTTAAACTAAGTATTAACAATAATCTTGCGGCAACTTCACGGCTGCCTGCACACTGGTAAAACTTACAGTTTTGCCGATCGTTAATATATATACACATATAATTAAACATTAACGAAATCTTGTGGCAACCCCACGGCTGCCCGCCAACTGGCAAAACTTAAAAGTTTTGCTTATTATTATTGTTAAGAATCATTAAGATTTAATTGCCCCCATGGTCTCTAAGGAGACAGTAGATGAGATTTTTAATAGATAAGAAAAATTTCTTTATAGAAAGCAAAGTACATCCTCCTCAAGAGAATACTAGACAGGGCCCCTTGCTGATAACGATAGAAGAGTATCGGCGTAGGCAAAATGAAAATATTAAAGTCAAGGAACCAAAGGTTCCAAAACCACTACAATTTAAGAGGCTGAAAAAAATATAATAAGAGAAAAGAAATTGTCAACACGTATGAAAAAATTGTTTTCACAACTAATATTGAAGAAAGGCAACAATCAAAACGAAAAGTAGAGGAATTACGAAAATTGTATAATATATATTTTTTAAATAAAAAATAAAACAAAAAATTGTATCTTATAAGAAACATTTCTTTGAAACAAAGAGATTTTGAAAGAGAATTAGAATTTTAAAAAATTTTCTAGTGTTGAGGGCATGAGTCCCAAGTGAACTCACTTCAATCAAGCAGGAGTCATGTTTTATAATTATGTATTTTTCGCGTGCGGCCGGCAACCCTATTTTGTAATTTCTTCAAAATGTATAAGAGAGTAACGTAACGGTCCCTTAAACATGTTTGTCTAATCCCGCTCTAATTTGTCTTTTTTGCCTAACATGATACGAGTCCATCTAAAATTACCGCCGCGACCGCATCGCTATCGATTGTATTTTCTCAACGGTTAAAGTGAAATAAATAAAAGATTGAATTTGTATGCATTAAAAGTGTCTAATATTTAAAGTGAAGTGTGTTTTCTTTAATTTTGGAAATAGCTTATCTCCTGTTTGCGCATTGGCGCTTAGTGATTTACAAAAGTAGCCTCTCTCCCTTTGCGCGTTGGCGCCAACCCCATAATCCCCCAAACCCTAAATTTTATTCATGGTCCTTCGCGGCCAACAAAGAAACCGGTGAGCTTAATAATAGAAAAACTTTAATAAATCGCGGCGGGTTGTAAAACTTAAAACTAAATCAACAAAAGTGTAATTATATAAAAAACTAAAGTTCGTGCTGAAAAAATAAACTTCAGCAAGTGAAACAAAAACAACTAAAACAAACTTATATATAAATAGCGGCACACAAAAAGTGCATTAGAGTGCTCAGAAAGTGCTATTCAAAAAAAAAAAATACTCACTGGTATATATATTTTTACAAAATACCACTAGCAGTATATCTGCAAAAAGCGAGAACCCAAAAACAAACACACGAGCGTACTCAACTATACTCACAATCAAGTCTCAGGCGTCCAGGCAGGTACAGTCCCAAACAACAACAAAAAACAGGTGGTATCAAGCAGCTCGGTAAGTCTCAGCATATATTTCGCAGGCAAATTAGTAGCGGTTTCTTCTGCGGTGTTGTAAAGTTGTGGAGCTGGAATTTCCCGTAAGAACATTCTCTTAAAATTTTCACCAGCGGGATATATGTACCTTATATAATATACGAACTATCGTCTCAATAATATCCCGTGACTTACCATTAGCCGCTTTAATTATATATTCAAATCATATAATATACCCACTACTCGAAAAAAAAAACAATACCGCAATAAATTTAGTATAAAGTCTAACGCACTTTTCTCTCCCATCATCCCACATATAACGCCACCGGCAGCATATAATAAGTAAAACATACGGGCATGTATATATACAAATAATAAGCTCCACGTCGATTAAAGTCACTCAATTCTCTGCACTTAGCAATAAGGGTATACAGTTTGAAGATCGATACAAACATACACTTAAAACCACCACCTTTTCTCTCCCTCAAGAAGTGGCTACAGTGGTGGCCCAATAAAAAGTATCAAACATTTTTTTTTGGTTTTGGTCAAAAATTTTGATTTGGCAAGTAAGGAAGCAATAAATATATAATACCGCGCCTTTAATAAATACTCGGTCAATTGAACTACTCTATCTCGAAAAAAATAGTTTAACTAATTTTTGCTTACAAAATGCCTAATGAAAAAGTAATGGCCAAAAAAGGTGACTTATCAGATGACCATAGTTTTGAAGACTTTATTTT
This sequence comes from Merzomyia westermanni, assembly GCA_949987695.1. NCBI lineage: Eukaryota > Metazoa > Arthropoda > Insecta > Diptera > Tephritidae > Merzomyia > Merzomyia westermanni. Next base: position 80,199,790 of record OX465289.1, read on the forward strand.
TGAAAGCAATAGGCTTGAGGCATTCTACGCTAAATGGTCATCAACTCTCATAAATGACCTTACCCTAATATTGCTTAATGTAAAGCTCGTTCGACAGCATATGCGGAATCTAGTGGGGAAGTCGAGCAAAAATATAACAAATGCTCAGAAAGTTATGAGCAATGCAAATCCCAAATGTTAGAAGCACTACAACTTCTACAAGCGAACTCTCAGTCTCAAACATCCCCTGCTACACTGCAAAGCACAGTACAAAATACGAACTCCCAAGGAATGTTCCTCAAAGTGCCGCCATGTGACACAGAAATATTTCACGGTGGATATGAAGACTGGCCGGCTTTCAGAGACATGTTCACTGCGGTTTACAAAAACCATCCCAAACTGTCGCCAGCACAGAAACTTTACCATTTGTGGCAGAAAACAAGAAGCCAGGCAGGACAAATCGTCAAACAATTCCCTCTCACTGACGATAGTTTTGAACTCGCCTGGGACGCCCTAAAATCCCGCTATGAAAACCGTAGGATACTGGTGGATACGCAGTTAAAAACCCTATTTAATCTCCCTCCGGCGAACAAATCCAGAAACTGCAATCCATCATTAACAACTGCTTAGCTACTCTCTCTACACAAGGAATCCCAACCAGCGATTGGGACCCCATCCTTGTTTATCTGTGTTCGTCAAAACTCCCCAGTGAAACCCTCTCTCTCTGGGAACAATCACTAAGCTCACGAAAAGAGCTAACCCTGTGGGCGGATATGAATAGATTTCTCACAAGCCGGTATGAAGTTGTAGAAAGGCTGCACACATATCGGCCGGGCAACTTAAGGCCCTCTCCCTCTAATTTCACTCCCAGAACGCCCTCTCACAACTCGACCTTTGCGAATAAAAGCAGGACGACAAATTTCCATGCGGAATCAACCCCGACGATCTCTTGTAAACTATGCAACTCCAGGCATGCAATGAAAACCTGCATCAAAGTCTCAAACATTAAGTTAGAAGAAATATCTCTTTTGACACTGGCCGATCCCCACTGTTTCACCCCTCACCGTATAGATATGGTCATCGGCAGTGATGTAATTCCCCGCATTCTCCTAGAAGGGCTGCACACCAATCTAAGCGGCTGCCTCTTTGCCCAGAATTCGATATTCGGATGGATTCTCAGCGGCCCAATCCCCGAAAGGATATCAACATTCACGACGCAGATTCGACAATTTGAGAATGACCCCCTCAATACGCTCCTTAGAAAGTTTTGGGAGCAAGAAGAAATACCCACCACTCAATCCCGATCCAGTGAAGAAGACTTCTGCGAAGAGCTGTATCAACGCACAACAACTCGACAGGCAGATGGAAGATACATGGTTAGACTCCCACGCAAACTAGAATTCCCAACTTCTATTGCACTTGGACACTCCCGCGTAGCAGCACAGCAACAATATCTCAGCATTGAATGGACTCTGGAAAAGAACCCAATGTTGCAGAAGAAATACTCCGAGGTCCTAGAAGAATACCTCACACTGGATCACATGGAGCCCACCTCACCACAAGAAATCATCAAAGATAGTAAATATTTCTCCTTTTATTTACCACACCATGCAGTCATCAAGCCAGACAGTAACACTACAAAGCTTCGTGTAGTTTTCAATGCATCAAAGTTATCCCATTCTGGCAGCTCCCTTAATGACGTGCTTTACACGGGCCCCACTCTGCAAAATGATTTAATGGTCATAATTTTAAAATGGCGACTTTACCAATTTGTGTTTAACGGCGATATAGAGAAAATGTATCGCCAAATCCTCGTCCACAAAGATGACCAAGACCTCCAAAGAATAGTCTTCCGTAGATCCCCAACTATGCCATTAGAAGATTTTCGGTTAAAAACAGTTACATTCGGCGTCAATTGCGCCCCATACCTGGCTATAAGCACTCTCCATCAGCTGGCACAAGATTGTAATGAGCAATTCCCTCTCGCCACTGACATCCTCCTGCATGAAACATATGTAGATGATATTCTCTCGGGTGGCCACTATGTACAGTCCACTATTAGCTCAATGACCCAAACAAAAGATGCTCTACAATCGGCCGGTTTTCCCCTCAGAAAAATAACCGCGAATCACCAGAAAATCTTAGAGTTAGTCCCCGACTCCGAAGTTCTGGATATAGACTTCCTTAAATTTCGAGACTCAAGCTCCACTAAAACTCTAGGCATAAAATGGAATGCACTCACAGATACGTTCTCTTACACGTATGATCCCGAACCCGCAGCAGATTCGAAGACAAAACGGCAGATATTGTCAGCGGTAGCCAAACTATTCGACCCCGCAGGATGGCTAACGCCAGTAATGATCACGGCAAAAATGCTCCGGTGTGGCCACAAACGCTGTCAACTCACCCCTCCCCACCTGAACAGCGCCGTGTTGAAGCATTACATACGGTCGAATATGTTGATATTCTAGAACGGTTCTCCTCCCTACCTCGTGCCCTTCGCGTGATGTCATACGTGTACCGATTTATCAACACGTCACGGAAAAATGCCATTCCCACATCCCTCACATTGACCCAGAGCGAAGTCAATCAAGTCAAAACGAACCTTATATCTCAAGCACAACGTATGCATTACCCACAGGACATAAACGCGCTACGATCCTCCACTCCCATCAGTAACAAGAGTTCCTTGCTAACTTTAAACCCCATGCTAGATGAATTCGGTGTTATGCGAGCAAATGGCCGTTTAGCGCAAGCTGACATTAGCTATAAGGAACGATATCCTATTATACTCCCAGAGGTCTCAAAATTCTGTTCACTTCTTTTAACCTTTCTCCACGAGGACATGCTACATGCTGAAAAGCAGTTAATGATACGTATGGTTCAGCAGGAATATTATATACCCCGCTTGAAACAAAAGCTAAAGAAATGCATATTTCAATGCAAGACGTGCACCATTTATAAGCAGCGAATGCGCTCTCAGATAATGGCTGCACTCCCCCCTGAGCGATGTACGTACTCCCTTCCCTTTCACACCACAGGTGTTGATTTTGCTGGACCATTCACCGTCAAAACCTCCACTCTCCGTCGCGCTCCCTATTCGAAGGCGTACGTGTGTGTATTCGTTTGTTTCTCCACCAAAGCCGTGCACCTGGAACTGTGCTCTGATCTGACCACTGAAGCATTCAAAGCCGCCTTTGCACGATTCGTTGGACGTCGTGGTCTCCCTTCCAAAATTATGTCGGACAACGGGAAAACATTCGTAGGCGCGAATCGAAGCTTTAGAAAAGAGTTCTCACAATTCCTGCAAGAAACCGCGAGCGACATCTCACAAAAATATGTGACCCAGGGCTTCTCTTGGCAATTCATCCCTCCATATGCCCCTCACATGGGCGGTCTCTGGGAAGCCGCCGTAAAGAGTTTCAAAATACATCTCACGAAGATCACAGGAAATCACAAGTTTACCTTCGAAGAATTCACCACCCTCCTCGTTAGAATTGAGTCGATTCTCAACTCACGGCCGATAACCTCTATGTCTCAGGATCCCTCGGACCTACTCGCTTTAACACCCGGACATTTTCTACGTGGAGCCCCACTACTCTCAATCCCGGAACCCAGTGCTGACAACCTGTCCCTAACACACAAGTGGCAGAAATTGAAGGTCATTCATCAGCAATTTAGTACCCGGTGGAAAAATGAATACCTTAAGGAACTCCACCAACGGCATAAGTGGAAGCGCCAACAACCCAATATCAAAGAAGGAGATCTCGTGGTCATCAAAGACGACCTATTTCCCCCGAACGAATGGAGACTTGGACGCATTGTGAAACCCCATCCCGGTCGCGATGACAACGTCCGCGTGGCTGACGTCCTGACTGAGTATCAGGCAAGGTCACACGCAACATTACAAAGTTATGTATACTGCCCCCTGCATTATAATCTCGGTCCCCAACGCCTTCACTTTTCATGTCACTCACCTCACCAATCTTCTTTTAATCTCTAATATTAAGTCTCACTGAATTCCCACAGAAAACATGCACACTCAGCAGCCCAGACAGAGGGCGAACGGTCAACTCCGAAGCATCAACACAGGCGTGATCCCACAGGAGAAATATCAGGAGCTGATTCACCTCGCATCGGCGCATGCGGGCCGCCATGTTGAGGACATGAGTCCCAAGTGAACTCACTTCAATCAAGCAGGAGTCATGTTTTATAATTATGTATTTTTCGCGTGCGGCCGGCAACCCTATTTTGTAATTTCTTCAAAATGTATAAGAGAGTAACGTAACGGTCCCTTAAACATGTTTGTCTAATCCCGCTCTAATTTGTCTTTTTTGCCTAACATGATACGAGTCCATCTAAAATTACCGCCGCGACCGCATCGCTATCGATTGTATTTTCTCAACGGTTAAAGTGAAATAAATAAAAGATTGAATTTGTATGCATTAAAAGTGTCTAATATTTAATATAATATAATAATAAGTGAAGTGTGTTTTCTTTAATTTTGGAAATAGCTTATCTCCTGTTTGCGCATTGGCGCTTAGTGATTTACAAAAGTAGCCTCTCTCCCTTTGCGCGTTGGCGCCAACCCCATAATCCCCCAAACCCTAAATTTTATTCATCTAGAAATCCATAGGAATGAAAAAGGAACCAACTATAGAAGATATTATTAATCCCACAACTTGTGAGGAAGAAACTAATTTAATGTTAGAAAAAGTTTTCCCAAATAGACACAAATAAAAGAAATTTTTATTTTGAAAACTTTGTTTAAAAATTAATTTTTCGCAATGGGTTCACAACCATCCAAAATAGAAAAGCCAAATGCTAACGTTGTTAATTTCATTAAGATAATTTACCATACCGAAGCATTAGACTGCATTTAAGTAATGCTTGTAGTTGTGACAATTTGCCCCTGTCCGAGCTTATTTTTAAAAATATATTCAGCACATATTAAATTTTTGAAGAAAAAAATATCAGAGATGGTTTAGATAAGGTATAAATAAAAACTTAAGTCTTTCTCCCTACCTCAATGGGCAAATGGAAAAATATCTTTAAAACACTTGTGGAAGAAAAAACTTTAGCAGAAAAGTCCTACAAGTGCATAAATAAAAACATAAAAATAAAAACTGAAACCGTGTTAAAACATCTCACGTTAATAGTAGATTCATTAAATAAGATAGGACAGGCTATACATAAGGTAAATAGCCTACTAACTAGCGCTCACCAAATAGATGCATACCAAATATTTTCTAGTGTTAGGGACAAATTAGTGTCCTCACTAGCAAGATATAATATTTGAGATACTCGTCCCAACTTCATTCGAAGAAGTAATAGAAATAAACTTTAGTACCTTCTTATTGGAATCCGAATCCGATTTAGAAGATCAGATAATTGAAAGTCAAGCAAAAAATTTGAAAATAGAAAATAAAATGACACAGACAACGGTAAAAATTTTAAAGACAGCTTCGTCAATTCTGCCTGAGTTTGATGGTAAAGGTGAGAACTTGCATAGATTTTAAGATTCCTTAGTTAGCCTAGAACAAATGAAGGATACTCATCAGGCCATAGCAGTTTCCATGATAAAAACTAAGCTCAAAGGAACAGCCAGAAACCTTTTAAGCACTGGAAATTCGATCGTAGGCATTAAACAAAAACTAAAATCAGCAATAAAGGGCGAACCAATTGAAATTTTAGCATAAAAACTCATGAACATTCAACAGCGCAGTAAAACAGCAAATCAATATACTGCTGAAATAAAAAAGATTACAAAATCGAGCAGGAAAACCAGCAAACTCCACTTCAACAGTAAATAATAAAAAACTACGTGTAATTAATTTACACCTTAACAGCTACATATCTTCCAGAACTTCTCTCTATAATTCAATTTCAGCCCTCTTGATAGACACAGGAGCAGACATATCAATTATAAAAAAGGGACAAATTGACAATTTTCCAATCCCATGTGACGGAATTTTAGGGTTAGATTTTATAAAGAAATATAATTGCATTTCAAATTACAGTAAACACGGAGATCGATTAATATTAAGACCTTATGACTTTCCAGATAATATTATAATGCAAATGACAAATAGATCAAATATCAATACAATTACAGTACCCGCTAGATCTGAAGTAATTCGTCAAATTCACGTTAAATCTAATAATCATGAACTTTTTATTCCTCATCAGAAATTGACAGACAGTATTTTTATTGCTAATACTACTATACAAATAAAGATCAAACTTTTGTTAGAACAATAAACACCACAGACAAAAACGCAAGTATTCAGAACTACAATGAAAATTTAAGTGATTACATATTGATTAAAGAGACTACAGAAGATAATACTAACAGTAAAGAAAAATTAGAGGTTCAAAACGGATTTTAGAAATTTTGTTAGCTAACAAATCAATTCATTGTGTTCAGGATACATAGACATATTTACATTAGAAACAGAACCTATAACTGCTAATAATTTTTACAAGCAAAAATTACATATGAAAGATGAAAACCCAGTCTATATAAAAAATTACAGACTACCACAAGCATACAAGGGTGAAATAAGCAAACGAGGCAGTAAATTAATAAAGGATGACATAATAGAACACTCAATGTCAGAATACAATAGCCTATTTGTACCCAAGAAATCATTCCCCGGCAACACTAAGAAAAGATGGAGATTAGTGATTGAACAAAAAATTAGATGCAGATAAATTCCCACTCCCAGGAATTGATGATATACTTGATCAATTGCGAAGAGCAAAATATTTTTCATGTTTAGACCTAATGTCAGGTTTTTACCAAATAGAATTAAACCCAGACTCTAGAGATATTACATCGTTTACAACAGATAATGGCACCTATCGTTTCAAAAGACTACCATATGGCTTAAAAGTAGCCCCCAATTCATTTCAAAGAATGATGACTTTAGCATTTGCAGGTCTTAAACCATCCCAAGCATTTCTATATATGGATGATTTAGTAGTATTAAGATGCTCAGAAAAGCATATGATGACAAATTTGAGATGTACGATATTTGCAACTTGCAGAAAATATAATTTTAAATTACACCCCGATTAATGTTTATTTTTTAGTCAAGAACTGACTTATCTTGGACATAAATGCAAAAGTAGAGGAATTCTGCCAAATACGTTTGAAATTGTTCAAAAATACCCAGTACCAAAGACTGCTGATGAAGTCAAACGATTTGTTGCATTCTGCAATTATTACCGAAGATTCGTACCAGTGAAAGGATCTTAGTACTAATAATATGTGTGCACTTCGTCATGAGCCATAACAATTAGTGCAAATGTGTACTTAGTCAAGCACAGACTAATAACTACGACTAACTAACACACAAATACCGAAGACAAACGCGCACTTGATACATACTTGTGCCACACACATATAAATATGTTCAGCGTACTTAGTGCACTAAGTTTTGTATAAGAACTATGTTTTTTGTGTGTACTATGCGTACTTTGTATACTTTGTGTGTGTAGAAAACTGGTTAGTTCAGTTATCCTTAAGTGGGATTATTTTGGAACTCTTTTGGGATAATCTTGAGATCATTTTAGGATAATTTTGATATCATTTTGGGATCATTTTACGATCATTTTGGGACCATTTTGCGGTTAAGGTGGATGCCTCTCTGCATCGCCGAGAAGCGCACTTAGGCCAAATGGCCCATTGTGATACCACTGAACGGGTTGCGACCCTTCCTCCTTTGTTAAACATTCTTAAAGTCGAACCACCCTGTCCGCTTAGTAAAGCGCAGAATGTCTCCGATTTCGGCAGAGCCCAGCTTCGCTAAACTAGCGAGTAGGCACTTGTTTAGGCACTCCAAACGGGTCCTGGCTAGTGCAGGGCAGCTGCAGAGGAAGTGTTCAACACTTTCTATTTCCTCCTCGTCCCTACAGCTCCGACAGAAGTCATTTGAAGGGGCCCCCATGCGCTCAGCATGTATTCCCATTAGACAATGTCCGGTGAGTACCCCGATCAAGGGGGCTAGGAAGGATCGTTTTAGATTGAGTATGGACTCGGTCCGTTTCCTACATATGCAGGGCCACGTTTGCCTGGTCACCTCACATGTCGTCTCCCTAGTCCATCTAGAATTAGCTTTTTCTTCGAATTCGCGTAGGAGCCAGAGCTTAGTCGTGGCAAGAGGGGTGGATATGCTCCTTGTTAGGTTCACCTCTGATTGCTCTGTGGCCTTCCTTGCCAGCTCATCAGCAGCGCAGTTTCCAGGTATGTCTCTGTGCCCAGGGACCCATATCACTGCTGTGGGGCACTTCGAGGCCAGTTCATTGAGCGATTGCCTGCAGTCGAGTGCTACCTTCGATGCAGTGTTGCTACCCTGAAGGGCTTTGATCGCTGCTTGGCTGTCGCTGTATATAGACACTGATGTGCAGTTTTTTGTGAGCAGCCAGCGTGCAGCCTCCTTTATGGCTGTAAGTTCAGCCTGGAATACGATGCATTGGCTAGGTAGTCTGATGCCTAAGAAGAGTGAAAGTTCCTCCGAGTAGACGCCGCTGCCCACCTTGCCTTTGAGCTTTGAGCCGTCATTTTGGGATGACTTTTAGATCATTTTGCAATCATTTTGGGATGATTTTGCGATCCTTAAGGGATCACTTTGCAATCATTTTAAGATCATTTTGGGATCCTTTTGTTAACATTTTGCGATCATTTTCACATATGCTGCTAAGGCACGACTAAAAACCATAGCATAACACAATTAACCCTTTTTCTAACAATGCATATACACAAAAAATACTTACACACTCGAAATACTTAAATGACTATAGTCATTCCACTTAACACATAGTGTTTCGCTATAACACAGTTCCACTAACTTACTCAACAAGTAATTTGTGTACTTAGTGCTTCGTGTCGCTTAACTAATTAGTTACTGTACGAAGCATGGCTATGTAAATGTGTATTAGTGGATCTTAGTGCGTTGCGTTCGTTTACTGCATACACACTAAGGCCTGGTTTCACCAACTCGACTTAACTTAGTTAAGTAGCGATTTTCACTTTTTCAGTTTCACCACCTAACTTAGCTAAGTCACAACTTAGTCAACTTGCCAGCTGACTTATTCTCGACTAAGCAGTGTTGCTGTGGTTCAAAACCTAAATGTCAGTAATGTTGCTAATTTGTTTTGTGCAACGCCCCCGTCGGAAACTTCACCATGCTTGACTTTAACAGGGTAAGCGTAGATGCATGTGAACGCTTGTTTTCTAGCATGCAACCATTACGAAACTATCGTTTTCAATTAAGCTTTAAATTTAGTACCTTCCAACTAAAGAGAAATGGGTGTAAGATCAATACATTCCTTCTTGTATGGCCATACATGCCCTTTTCGCACTGGGATATTGGGATGCGCAGAGTTGTCTGGTATGAAAAAATACTACTATGCATAAAACAGCTGATCGGGTTGTTGTGCTCAAAATTATTTAAGTCGCTCAGTTGGTGAAACCCAAAATTAAGTTAGTCTCGAATCTGTGCTAACTTAAGTCACGACTTAGTTTTAGTCTTAGTCGCGTTGGTGAAACCGGCCCTAAGACTATTTTTTGGTTAGTTAACTAAGTACTTAAAAATATGAATAATTGCAGGTCACTGATTCGTACCAAGTTTTGCAGCATACTCGTACTTTAGAATTTTAACAAGATTATGTAAAAAGAATGTTTCCTTTGATTGGACAGCGGAATGTCAAAAGGATTTTGTCTATTTAAAGGAGGCATTAATTAGTCCAAATATTTTACAGTATCCAGACTTTGGTAAAGAATTTTGTATAGCAACGGATGCTAGTGGTTTTGCCTGCGGCGCAGTTCTTAGTCAAGAATATGAAGGCAAACAATTACCAATTGCCTATGCGTCAAAATCATTCACAAAAGGCAATAATAAAGCAACAATAGAAAAAGAATTAGCAGCAATTCACTGGGCCATCACTTATTTTAGACCATACGTTTATGGCAGAAAGTTTTCAATTAAAACAGACCATCGCCCTTTAACATACCTTTTCTCGATTAAAAACCCTTCATCAAAATTAACTAGAGTTAGATTAGATTTGGAAGATGACCTTGAGGTGGAGTATATAGCTGGAAAAGAAAATTACGTAGCAGACACTTTATCGCCCATTAATATTAAAGACTTAAAAGAAATGTCAGTAGAAGCGTGTAAAATAATGAAAGTTACGACTCGATCGGAAACTAAGCAAAATACCAGTAGTAATAGTAATAATGAAGAAAATAAAAACCACAATGAGAATCCTGTAATATATAAAGCGCTTAATAAATATGAAGTTAAAAGACATGTCGAGCTCGTTTTCAATCCTCCGAAATTATATTTCAAAAAAGGAAAGCAAATTTGTGGCGAAATAGATATAAGCAACCTAATTGTTGAGGCGAAGATTGACTTAGGACAATTCTTTACCAGGCCTATGAAAGAAGTCGGCAATTTAGGACTTATAAAAATACAGTTGTCCTTAGGAGACACATTTTTTTATTATACTCGAGCCGATAAATTTACTATTGCATTAACTCCGGAGGTTATGCATGTGAAAAATATCGAAAAAATTTAAGAAATTCTTCATAAATATCACAATGACCCTGTTAATGGTGGCCACCCAGGAAGCAATCGTATGACCAACAAAATAAGACAAATTTTTGTAAGTATAACGAGCTCAAGACCAGTTGATAATAATTCTTAGTTAATTATTATATTTTTGATTAGAGGAAAAATTGAAAGCAACAAACATATACAGGCTATAGTTATAGTACTATTTCGAAAACAGCCACGATTTCTCGTCAGACTAATTCGTATAGTTTTGCTATTTCAGAGGATCTTGTGGAGAATCGAACCCACTAACTCTGATTGCCAGCGCAGCTGCCTAACCCAGTTTTGCAAGCTGCTTAATTCACGTTTTCCTCTAATTGTTGTTTGTTATCTTGCCAACGGTATACACAATATTTTAGACATTCTGTCTATATGTAAATCATGCATGTTGGACTTTGTTTTTGTACATTCTTCTTTTCCATTTTTAGAAGATAGTTATTGTAAATAACCGCGTGCTCCGGTATAAATGTATTTTATTGTTGGTTTTACGGTCTGTTCATTTTACATATTTTTGTAAGTATAACGAGCTCAAGACCAGTTGATAATAATTCTTAGTTAATTATTATATTTTTGATTAGAGGAAAAATTGAAAGCAACAAACATATACAGGCTATAGTTATAGTACTATTTCGAAAACAGCCACGATTTCTCGTCAGACTAATTCGTATAGTTTTGCTATTTCAGAGGATCTTGTGAAGAATCGAACCCACTCACTCTGATTGCCAGCGCAGCTGCCTAACCCATAGGCTATGCTGCGTGTAGTTTTGCAAGCTGCTTAATTCACGTTTTCCTCTAATTGTTGTTTGTCATCTTGCCAACGGTATACTCGTACACAATATTTTAGACATTCTGTCTATATAAATCATGCATGTTGGACTTTGTTTTTGTACATTCTTCTTTTCCATTTTTAGAAGATAGTTATTGTACATAACCGCGTGCTCCGGTATAAATGTATTTTGTTGTTGGTTTTACGGTCTGTTCATTTTACATATTTTTGTAAGTATAACGAGCTCAAGACCAGTTGATAATAATTCTGAGTGGGTTCGATTCTCCACAAGATCCTCTGAAATAGCAAAACTATGCGAATTAGTCTGACGAGAAATCGTGGCTGTTTTCGAAATAGTACTATAACTATAGCCTGTATATGTTTGTTGCTTTCAATTTTTCCTCTAATCAAAAATATAATAATTAACTAAGAATTATTATCAACTGGTCTTGAGCTCGTTATACTTACAAAAATATGTAAAATGAACAGACCGTAAAACCAACAACAAAATACATTTATACCGGAGCACGCGGTTATGCACAATAACTATCTTCTAAAAATGGAAAAGAAGAATGTACAAAAACAAAGTTCAACATGCATGATTTACATATAGACAGAATGTCTAAAATATGATAGGAATACTTACAGTAAGAAAATAAACATAGGAGACTTCGTATTAGTTAAAGACAAAACCGGTCATAAATTAGATAGTAGATATAAAGGGCCCTAAAAGGTAGAAAATATTGATAAAAATAAAAATTTTACTTTAAGCAGCGAAAATAACAAATAATAGTACATAAAAATAGGCTTAATTAATAGAATAAGAGCACTTAATTTTTCCTAAATAAATACAGATACGTAAAAAAAATTTTTTTTTTGTAAATGTAAGATTAAACTTTATTGTGTACATAAAAAACAACATACAAAAGTAATCTCAAATTTAAGTACAAATATACCGCATGGTGTGAAGGTAGTGTTGCCGGCCTACCACACCGAAGGTCCATGGTTCGAGCCCTGGTACAGGTAACATCAAAAGTGATTTGAAAAAAGTTTTTCAAAACGGGGTCGCCCCTCGGCAGTGGTTTGGCAAACTCTCCGAGTGTATTTCTGCCATAACAGGCTTCTCAGCAAAAAATTCGTCTCCTTTGTAGATGCCGTTCGGAGTCGGCAAAAAACTGTAGGGCCCACCAATTTGTAGGGAAAAATTCAAATCGGCACACCACAAATTAGAAGAGAAGCTTGGCGCAAAAATCTCATAGGAGGTTTATGATGATATACCTGTTGTATATCGCGCCATAGATAGATAGATAGATACCGCATGAATGATTAAACAAACAAACGATGTGAACAAAAAACAAATAAATAAAAAAAAAAAAACAATTATCCATTTGTAAACATTCAAAATATAGAGGTACATTATGTCATAAAACTTAATTGAAATAGAATACTCATACGATGACCTCACAAATGTATAATCATTCTTTAAAGAGAGGAGGTGTAGTGTATCACAATATACATACACATTTAAAGTGCCTAAAACTCTTTCAACGCCAACCTAAACAAAGCAGCGCATTTGATACGTCTTTAATTACGACGTTTGTAATAATGCATATGCGTTGGCTTGCATACGTTGCATATGTTTTAACGGCACATGCAATATGTATGCATGTTTAGTATGTAAGACTTTTGGTAAATATGTATTGTAGTAAATAAGAAAATTTTTAGAATAATTTGGTATAAATAAGCTGATAATATCTAAATAAAGACAATCCTTTTCCATGGTGCTTGATAGCAGCAACAAGCCAAACTTCAGTGTTATGAATTCTTAAATAAAAACATATTGACATTTGATACATGATTCCTATGTAGAATTTTATGCTGATCCCAAATAAAAATCAGATAGTTTAAAAGTAGAACAATTTTCGAGATATTTTGAAGTTTCAGGTTTTGAGCTAAGAAAAAAAGTAGTATTTCTAATATGTCAATAGCTCCGGCATTACCGTCTCGATTTTTATGTTATTTCATTGCGGCCGTGGCTCAAAAGCACCGCGGTCGAATTTGTGCTCGAATAAGAAAATAAATAAGAAAACGAGAATTCTCGTTATAATAAATATGGCCGTTTATTTTGTAGAAAAATACAATTATAAATTATTTAACCTCTTTGAATATTTTGATGCGCTGAGAAATCCTGGGGTGGCCGTGATGTGACTGCGTTGATTGTCGCTGAAAAAGTATACGGTTTTCCAATCGAGGACAACCGTTGAACCTGAAAATTACCCTCCTGTTTTAAGGGGAGGTGAACCCACACATGCACACCCCCATGCATGTATATGTGTGCTGACAAAACACGAATATGCATGCATGCCCACACAGGTGGGTTGGTTGGTGTTAGTGATTAGAAGGGCGCTAAAAGGGCATTAGGGTGGCACATTTTTTAGGAATTTAGGCATCTTGCCTAAACATGCCGGCCCTTGCGATACGCAACATCCTGACCTGGCCCAGGATTTCCGACCACATCCTTTTACATCTATGATCTTAACCTAGAACGTGTGAGGACCGGATGGCCCCGTCATAGCTCCGTCTGCCTCCGAACTACCTCCCGAAGTTTGGAGTTTTTTTTGACTCTGGTGGCCACATCGTTTCGCACCTAGAGCTAAAGAATAGGAGGAAGAAACTTTAAAAAATAAAAACGCTATAGATTTCTTGCCAGGAAATTGTGTATATTATTTATTTTTTGTTCCGGGAGAACAAGACAAAAGGAAAAAAAATGTATTTTAAGCTCAAACCTAACCTTACATACTAATGGCACCCGACAGTACCCAACCAAAAAATGTGCTTTGGGCAAGCAACGGCCCAAAGGACGGTGGTAGAGTGCCCGGGGTGATAATGTTTCCATAGACATCGCAGCCGAGAACCAGCCGGATGGGTCCTGACTGGTGGAATTGTAGGTCAACCAGCCTAATATGTGCATACGGGGCAGCAGCTCGCGCGTCGATACTGTAGGCTGGGCTGATCCGCTGAAATCTGGCAATGCATAACGCGTGGGCCGTCAGCGTCGTGCTGTTTCCGTGCTTTCCGCGGACCCGGATAAAGCAGCCTTGCTCACCGCCATAGTGGGTGGCATGCAGCCCTAGCTCTTCCGCGAGACTGCGGTCGATGCTGTTCGGGGGGAGCAGGCATCTATGAGTGCCCGGATGCGAAGCAGTCCGCCCCCGACCTCCAGCTTCACAATCGCAGTCGGCGCAAGAGTCGTCATGGGGCGCAGGGGTGGGCCCACCACGATGGGAGCTCGGCTGAATCCGTCGCGGAAGCCCCTGATGGGCGGTAGCTGGCGCGGCCGAGGGACCAGTCTACCATCGAGAGATGTGGTATACGCGGTGTTGGCGGTGCGTAGCTGGCGCGGCAAAGAGGCCAGTCTACGCTCACTGGTCTGGTCATGCGGGCGTCGATTGCTGCGGTGGTCATGGGTGAGACGTCGCTGGCGCGCCTGAATGGCCAGTCGATGTTTGCCGCAATCTTGGTGTTCGAGTCGTGGAGGACGGTTGGATGGTTTGTGATGAGCGCTGGAAGCGCGGTACGGTGATCGCGTGATGTTCCGTTCGCGGTTGCTCCACTCATGGGCTAGAAGGGCCCGGAACGGCAGTTAGTCCGATACCTCTTCTGCTGGTCGGAACGGCCGTGGTTCCGGCAGCGGCTCGATGATCTCACAGAGTTCTAGTGACCAAGCTGCCTCCGAGGCGTGCAATGAGAGCGCCTCTTCGTCGATTGCGTCCGGTAACGCTTCTTCCTGTTCGGCCTCTTCCACTTGTTGGGCCCAGCTTTTATAGGCCGTCGGTGCGGATTGCGGATCGACCATTGGCGCGGATTGTGGATCGTCCATCGGCAGGTGGAGGGTGGTGTGATGTTTGCCACCACATCGTCGGCACCTGACGTCACTTGTGCAGTCGCTGGCACTATGGACCATCGACAAACAGTTGTCGCAGTAGGCCGCCCGGATAACCTCCTTGAGGCGCTGCAGAGGTGCCATCCCCTGGTATCTGGTGCACGCACGCAGTGGGTGGCTCTCGCCACACAGCGGGCATGGCTTTGGGTACCGGGCGGCTAGGCGTTCGAGCGAGTCATGCTGAAGATGACCGAAAAAGAAAAGAAACAAAAAAAAACTTTGTGAATATTTATACGGACGCCCGTATACGTGGGTGGCGAGCGACCTCGTTCGGTGGTTATAAGTTTCACCGGCAATAGCAATAATGCCAACTTATATGCCTAATAATGTTATATTATTATACAGGAATTAGTTATTTGTTTTCCCGCACGGCACGGTAGCGACAAGTTGATTGCGTTGATCACCTTATATTTCGTTTCGCCACTGGCCCTCATGCAGAGATTTATTTCTTATTCTTACTTGCCTGGTCGCCGTCATAAGTGGCGTTAGTGCCGTGCACACAGCGACATTTTCGCTTTTTCGGTACTTGGTTTCGGTACCGAGCCCGGTAGAGAGTGTGTAAGTGGTGAGATTGTTTGTTGTTTTGGTGGGCAAAACAGTCCTGCCCCCTCCGAAAACAAACAAAACCCGAGAAAAAATGGTTAACAAAGAAAATTTTTCCTTAGCGTGAAACAAACAAAAAAAAAAAACAAGTATTTATTAGCGCTGCCCGAAATTCTGTATCGGTTCGGTAGCAGCGCAGTGTACTTAACCACAAAATATGTCCCAAAACGCTGTGGCGGCCGACGCATGCTTTGAGACTCATTTTGTGTGTATATGCATATGTATATGCACCAATTAATTGCATGCAAATATTAATGGTTTTCTTTCTTTTCTTTTCAGGTGATCGATAGCAACAGCAAATTAATTGAATTACAAGATTTTGTTAATATCGACTTTCATGGTAATGCTAAAGCAATGGGTAACAAACGTACTTATAGCACCATGTCAAATAAACACAGTTGCGGCATCACCAGTACCGAATACAAGGTTTTCAAAACTGAAAACATTCTGAAATATTTCGAAAATCGTGATATCACCGGTAATGACTTACGGCGGGACCACATTGGCAGAGTGGTTACACTCGTCGGTTGGATCCCTTCAACTAAAACCTCTAAATTTTTGCAATTGAAAGACGGCTTTAGGTGCAGTAAAACAGTAGTACATTCCAGAAAAAGGTGTTGAACTTCTCCTGATCCATTCATCGTTTTCATCTGAGTAAACTGAAACAAGATCTGAGTCATAGCCCATACTTGATTGTCGATAGAAATGCATCCAGCTTTTGAAAGGTTGGTACTCAAAGAACAAATCTTAGTCCATTCATTTCTCTGTGCATCGTAACGTTCCACACTTGGAGTATTGTAGCCAGACACAACAAATATTTGTCTCTTGTGTGCTATTGCACTGGTACTATAACGGTCTTCAATCATATCCGCACATCGGGTCCAGCGATCCGTTGTAGGATCATAGCATTCGACAGATTTTAACCAACTGTTATTCCATCCGCCTATTACATAAATTTTATTGTTTAAAGCAACGGCAGCAGCGCCATAACGTGGGTTGATCATACTATTTACTGACTTCCATCCATTAGACACGGTATACATCTCCACTGAGTTTAAAAGCCTGCCATCGTTATCCAGTCCGCCAATTGCATATATTTTATCACTTAATATTACAACACCATGGAAACGTCGTGGTTGATACATTAAGGGCAACAGTTTCGATGTTTTAGTTTTGCAATTCCAGCTGGTAACTTCATTAATTGATTTGTTGTTTCGAGAGCCAACAATGAATATTAAATCGTCGGCCATTGAAATTACTTCGAAATCGGAGATATCTATTTCTACTTCACCTCATTTATGCCACAAATCTTCAGTTTCGTCGTATTGGAAAATGGTGTTATCATCCATCCCCAACGCCAGAACCAATTGGTCTGACATTATACTTTCTTTCTCACGTTTCTTTGTGTATTTTAAAGTTAACTTAGGACGAAGGGAAGGACAGCTAAAGCTTTGTAAGCAATTAATTCACAGCCCGGCAATGGTTCGACTTCCGTTAGTAAGAACTTCATGTCCAATTGCGTTAGTCGCAGGCAACTGACTAATTCAGGTAATTGTTGTTTACGTCCCAAAGCATCGTGTTCATACCAACGTTTTACAACGTTACATAAACACAACTTTTTCACTTGGTGCATTCAAAGATTTACATTCCAAGACCTTCTGCAATTTATTAGCTTCAAAATTTAAAAATTCATCGCTTTGGATTATACTCATAAAGTTTCGAGCTTCAAAATCCAAAAATTTTTGCTTTAGTATCTGACACTGATTCTCACTCTCCAAGGCATAAGCACGCTGCAATGTATAATCAGAAATATTTTCAAGGATAAAGTCCGCACAATTGGCAATAGCGTCCTCCAATTGCAAAATTAAAGCCGCATTCAGAATTTTGTCCACATTATAGATGGTGATAGATGTTTTGCCGGTGTAACAAAAAATTATTAAAGTCTCAAAGGTGTCGCTATCAATGTTAGTGATTTCGATGAGAGGACAAATTCCTTCTTCACTTCTGAAAAGTTCCCTAAAATAAGGGCTTGCAGCAGATAATATTAAGCGATGTGCTGTGATTAACACAATGGGATTTGAACTGAACTTGAATGTTACATCAATTAACTCTTGCTCGTCAAAGTGTTCATATCTTTGATATAAGAGCTTTTCAATAAAGTATTTAGCTGCATTGGGATTCACCTCTGACGTTCACGTGTGTTACATGCTGCCATTGTAAATTGATCTTGAATGTGTGGACGATTTAGCTTTCGAAATTATAATTTCCTTAAAATTGTCGCATTATTAGCACTTTGGCAATGATTTATGCAGTCAAATCTTTATATTACGCCTTAATTGGAGTTTATTTTATAGGAAGATATATAAAACGTAGCTTAGAAGTGGTGTGTAATCAGCGGCTATGGACACCGACGCACTTGAGTGATTTGTGAATTGTGCTAAAGATTTGTGTTTTGTTTATTTGTTGTTTTATATTAATATTTTCCAATTATCCCTAAATTTTTGTATTTAATTTACATAGTGTTTTGGAATTCAGACACAAACGCTTCACTGCCAGCGCAGCGAGTGTGTGCGTACGCCGCTTACCCTTGCATCATACAGGTCTAGAGATATGAGAGCCACAATATCACTATCAACATCACAAAACGTTCGTACGTTGTCAGTTTCCATTTGGATTGCCAAGCTTAATGTTTTTGGTTGAGAACGTGTTTTATAATATTTTGGTAATATATGTCAAATCATGTGCAACAACAATACTTAGCTGCTGTTACTGGAAAATATATGAATTCAAAGCGAAAGGATTGGATTGGTATGTATATTTGAAAAAACAAACATATCTGTATATGTATACGAGGGTGGGACCATCTGCTACCAACTTGTCGTGGCAGATGGATAGCTTTCCGTGGCAGTTTGGTTCGCCCTTCTGAATTAAGCTTTCTGGTGTCCTCGTTAAAGATAGCGAGTGAAGGGAGGAAAAATTTGGGAAAGGGGGTGTCGAAAGGTGTGGAAGAAGAGGGAGTGGATGGTTAAGATGAGGGAGCGGGCCTCTCGCCATTCATTCCCTCCATAGGGAGCAGAATCAGCTTGACCAACGGTCTTCTGATCTGACAATTTTCGGTCGCAAGGTCAACGACACGAACCCGGTTATCTTCGCCGGGGTGTACGTTGGTAACTCGACCGAGCCTCCACTCGTTCGGGGACAACTTGTCTTCTTTGATAACAACGAGATCCCCCACCTTCATATTCTGTTTTGAATGCTTCCACTTCACTCGTTTTTGAAGTTCGGATAAGTATTCCACTTTCCATCGCCTGCAGAAGGTTTGATGAAGAGCCTTGAGCTTTTGCCACCTATTGATAATGGAGGCAGGGCTCTCATTCACCTCTGGTTTTGGCGGAGCCAGGAGATGACTTCCAGTTAGGAAGTGCCCAGGGGTTGAGGCTGGACTAAGTCGCCACGAGTTGAGGCATGCCTCAATCCGGCACAATAGCGTATGGAATTCCTCATGCGTGAATTTTTGAGGCGAGGCTAACTTCTTGAAGGGACTTTTGAAGCTCTTCACTCCCGCCTCCCAGAGTCCCCCCATATGTGGAGCCCGGCCGGAATAAAATGCCATGTCATGGCTTGATGGCTATATTTGGAAATAGTCGTATCTCGGGCTTCCGAGATAAATGCCTTAGATTCAGATCGTAAAGATCGTGAAGCTCCGATAAAATTAGTACCATTGTCAGAGTAAATGTTTCTCGGACATCCTCGTCTAGCGATAAAACGTGAAAAAGCTGCTAGAAAGGATGGGGTAGTAAGATCACTGGTCGCTTCCAGATGGATCGCTTTAGTCGTGAAACAAACAAAGAGGCAAACGTAGCCCTTTGATAGTCGACATCCTCTACCGCTGTAACTTTTAATGTCGAAAGACCCGGCAAAGTCCACCCCGGTATTGGTAAACGCGCGGGAGAACGTAGTGCGTTCGCAAGGAAGGGTCCACATAAGTTGGGTTTGCGCCCTTTTTTATAAATGGTGCAGACTTTACAGTTATGGATGGTGGCCGTAATCATGTTCTTGACATTCGGATTGGGTGCGGATGAGACGGAGAATTAGTTGGTTTTCCCCACGGAGGGAGATTTTATGTATCGTTTGTACAGTCAGACGCGTCAACCTACAATTGTAAGGCAGTATGATTGCGTGGCGCTCGTTATAAGCAAGGTCTTGAGACGCTCCAAGACGACCACCAGCCCTAATAATATCATCTTTGTCGATGAACGGGTTGAGTGGCAATATCTCGCTCTTCCTATCGATTACCTGTCCCTTCTTCAAGTTTACATATTCCTCACCATAATGTTGCTTCTGATACAGTTTAATCAAGAGTTGCGTCGTGGTCTTGATCTCATCGGATGAGATTAGGCACGATTTTTCTTGAAAGGAAGCTTTTGTCTTGGGATGAGACGAAAGAATCTTATAACATATGATAGTGCCCTCAAAGCCCTCGGTAAATTCGAAAACCGGTCGAGAATCTCGATTTCTTTTTGCGTAGGCCTGCGCTCTCTTTTCCTCCACGGATGTATTATACTCTTTTTCTTGTACTGGCCATTGGGAATTGTCTTCTTGCAGCCAAGAAAGTCCCTTCTCTGGTTTTGGCAAGGAGTAGATTCACGAAGATATCATCATTCCTTTTGACTCGCATGTAGACAGCTGCAGCGTATGACTTTTCCGAAGCATCGTAGAATCCATGTATTTAGACATCATCTTCTGGTGAAAAGTTTTCCCATCGTGGTATCTTTATTTTGTCGATATTGCGTTATTGATGTCTTAAGTTTTTCCATCGTTTCTTATGTATTGGACGAGACTGGCTCATCCCAATCGGTGCCCTCCAACCAGATGTTCCGCATCAAAATTTTGGCCACAATGACCATTGGTGCAAGTCATCCTAAAGGGTCGAAGAGCCTGACGATGGCGGATAAATCGCTCGTTTTGTCAGCTTTTCACTTTCTGCCAGTGACCCTGCTTTAAAGTAAAACAGGTCTGAATAGGCATTCCATCTTATGCCCAATGCCTTCACGGTGCTGGTATCTTCGAATGGCAGAAAGTCCTCGGTTAGCCGATCCAATTTTGGGATGTCGTTGAGAATTTCCTCAGCATTCGACGTCCATTTCCGTAGTGGGAAGCCAGCGGAGAGTAAGACTTGGCGAATCTCATTCCTCGCATTAATGGCCGATGAGAGTGTGTGTCCCCCCGCTAGTACGTCATCTACGTACATGCCTTCCCTTAGTATGCTAGCTGCTGTAGGGTGAGAACTCTCTACTTCATCTTCTAGTTGCAAAAGGGTTCTAATTGCCAGATAAGGCGCAATTGACCCCGAAAGTGACCGTTTTCAGCTCGTAAAGGCTTATGGGTTCTTGAGGCGATGTTCGGTAAATAATCCGTTGGAATTTGACGTGATCATCGCTCATCCAAATTTGCCTATACATCTTTTTGATGTCACTATTGAAAACGTACCGATACAATCTCCATCGCAGTATATGTACTGGAAGATCTGATTGTAGTACTGGGACTGGCAGGAGAATGTCATTTAAACTTGTACCATTTGCCGTTGGGCTTGACGCATTAAAAACGACGCGTACCTTTGTGGTGGTACTCTCCGCCTTTACTACGGCGTGATGGGGCAAAAGTAGTTGTCCTCCGAATCGGCTGGTACAATGGCATTAACTTTTCGCATATGCCCTAATGTCTCGTATTCAGACAGGACCCTCATATATTCTTTTCCTAATTCCGGGTTCTTTGCTAAACGCGTTTCATCCCGGAAGAATTGCGAACACGCCCGCCTAAGGGAGCTTCCTATATTTCTCCTATCTGGGTAGTCCTGTCTGAATGGAAGACAGACGACATATCTCCTATCCTATCTGCGACTCGTAGTTTCCCTATATAAATCTTCGCAGTACTTGTCATCTGCGTTTGGGCTTTTATTTCTGGGCAGATTTTCCAACTCCCAGAATGCTGTAAGCTGTTTATCGAAAGCCACTTCGCTGTAAAAGGACAATATATTTCTGGTTGGATTCGGTGCTTCTATGCGCCCGGTTAATATCCAACCGAACACCGTTTCTTGGGCGAGAAGTGTACTAAGTACATTCTTTTTCAGCCCACTCAATATAATTTGCGGATATACGTCTCCGCCAAGCATAATATCAACTTCCTCGTTGATGTAGAATCGCTTATCTGCCAAGACTAAGTCTGGGAAAGCCTGCATAGTCGTAGCATCGATATGGCAGGATGGCAGATTCCCAATTAGCTTGGATAGAATCAGCACTGATGTTGTTAAGCTGAAGCAAGGGTCCACTGGTGAACGGAGTTCAATATTAGATGCCTCCTTGAATTGAGCGGACACGGCATTAGTGATGCCCGAAACTTGAGCATGCATCCTTTTTGCCGGTAAATTGATTTTGCGTTTGAGTCGTTCTGTCATAAACGAGCACTCTGAACCAGAATCAATCAGTGGTCTTGCTGGGAAGTCTGTGCCATTATAATGAATGGTTACTCGAGCTGTCCCTAGCAGCACACGTGCGCTTGAATGCACATGGCAGGATTTAACATTTCGGTTTACGGCCGAACTAGATTTTTCAGCTTCCCGTCTCTCTTGTGCCTGTTTTGAAGTTGAGGCAGCATTATCAGCATGATACTGATTAGGGATGGTGGTTGCCTGCGTCTGAAGAGTCCACATGCAGGAGCATATTATGTCGAGAGTGGCACTTGTTGCAGTCGTAGGAACTGGTGCACTTCGACACAGTATGTCCTCGGGATAGGCAGTTCAAACAGCCCTTGGTGGATTTGACAAAATTAATTCTCTCCACCGGAGTTAATTTAAGAAAACGGGGATAGTTTCGTAATCTGTGGGCATTCGATTTGCACTTTGTGCACAGTAATTTAGTCACATTTGCTTGGTATGTACCAAGCCTTTTTGCAGGGGTTTCGTTGGCACTCCGCGTACTTTGCGGTTTTTGCGCTTTTGAAGAACTTCCTATGAACCCAGACACTGTTTCGAGTGTCTGGAAACGGTTGGAGAAAAATTTGTCCATATCCTCTCACTTGGATATTTCCACTCTGTGGTCTATGCTTTGCTCCCATAGACCAAGCGTACTTTCCGGCAATTTCGTCGAACAAAAATATGTAATAATTGCATCCCAGTTCGAAGTGTCAATTTTATGACTTCGCAGGGACGAAAGGCAATTATTTTTTTCGCGCTGAAGGGTTTTAATCGCGCTACAACACTCACTCTCTACCTTTTTCAAGTTAAACAAAATTTGGAGTTGCGAGTTTACTAGGATACGTTTGTTTTCGAATCTCTCGCATACGTTTCTCCAGGCCGTATCAAATCCCTCATTCGTGAGCGGACATTTTTTAACAATATCTTTTGCCTCACCTTGTGTCTTATTGTTCAGATGGAACAATTTCTCCACAGGTGTTAGGCGTTTGTTCAAGATATATATGGCCGTGAACATGTCACGAAATGTTGGCCATGACAGATAATCGCCCTTGAAAACTTCAGTATCACATGGAGGCAGGCGGATACTGTATTCAAATTCGGGTTTTTCTTCAGTTTTATTTTCTGGTTTGTTGTATGTCGCTTGGCGTGTAGCCATATCTGACATGCAGCGTAAATATACTGCATATGCTCTCTTATATTTGTTTAACAGAAACTATACCAGTGGCTTCTAACTTATCTGAATTAAGTAAGTCGTCATAAGCCGTTCTGGTTTTCCTCCACATTGCTTTCAAGTCCTCTTGTTGAAGCCCAAAAGTGTACTTGCTGTGGACTGAATCCTCTAATTCATTGTAGTCTGATTCGAATTCAAAAATCGATTCAGCCAGCCTAATGAAACTTTTCATATTTTGGACTTAGAGGATATACAGAATCAAAACAAACCCGAAAAAATATAGCTGAAGGTACGATGAAATGCCGTACAAGATAAATGCTGAATAGAAAGGGTAAAGGCAGTATTTTTACCCAGGAAACCCAAAAAAATCCAACTCAATAAAATTTCAAATCAATCCAATTAATGTAATTTCAATTCAATTCAATTTTATTTATTTATTGCAGACTTGGCCGCTTTGTCTGTGTACTATGTTTGTGCAATAATAACACTCTTTGGCTTACTCGCCACCCACATGTATAAGGGAATATGTATATATATAAATAAATGTATATATGTTGCCGCAATAAAGAAGTACACAAAAAACACAGATAAAGTGCGCGGTGTATCAAACGAGCGAAAGTGAATATTAAATGAAAAAAAATGTGATAACAAATGAAAAGTGCTATAAATTTGGTGAGTTTAATAAGAAAATAATAAACCAGCCTTCGATTGAAATGCTGTTGTGTATATTACCGAAAAAACAAGTGGGAAAAAAAACAAAAACAAACTGAAGATCGAAAGGCTAAGTGAGCTTATTGTGAAAGTGAGATTATGTTCCCTCTTGCCTTGCGCTGTGTCCAGAAAACCTTACCACTGGTGGGGGAATAATCCGGATAGTCGCAAGGATTTTGAAGCTTTTAATTTAATTTAAAAATTTAAGAAAAGTAAAGCAGTTAACCGAACAAAAAAATCACTATTATTAATATTCACTTAACGCACTTATGTTTGATTACACTCGCGGGCGGCACTTTTAAACAAATTGTTTGCAACACGAAAAAAACTAAATGGCAAGAAATATACAACTTACGTGCTTTGATGTGGTGATCGGCTGATGTTTGTTGTAAATAACTTGTGTGTTGTATTATGTTGATTGTGGTATGTGGCAGAGTATATATATGGCAGAGTGTGTTAGTTGTTTGTTGTTGATGCTTTGTTGCAGAGTATAATCTCTAAAACTTGTGAATTGCGGCAGTGCGTTGTGGCAACTTAAATATTGAGTTTTTTTCAAATCTTATAGATGTTGTGTATAATGTTGATGCTGTGTATAATGTAAATTCTCCAATTTTGTTTGTTATTGTGGACTTTATGCTGGTTCCTCTAAACGGGGAGAAGGACCATGAACAACTGCGACAGTGGTGCTTCGCTGGAGCGGCCGTGGCTCGAAAGCACCGCGGTCGAATTGTGGTTTTCAAAAGAAATAAGAGAAGACAACGAGAATTCTCGTTATAATAAATATGGCCGTTTATTTTGTAGAAAAATACAATTATAAATTATTTTACCTCTTTGAATATTTTGATGCGCTGAGAAATCCTGGGGTGGCCGTGATGTGACTGCCTTGATTGTCGCTGAAAAAGTAGACGGTTTTCCAATCGAGAACAACCGTTGAACCTGAAAATTATCCTCCGGTTTTAAGGGGAGGTGAACCCACACATGCACACCCCCATGCATGTATATGTGTGCTGACAAAACACGAATATGCATGCATGCCCACACAGGTGGGTTGGTTGGTGTTAGTGATTGGAAGGGCGCTAAAAGGGCTTTAGGGTGGCACATTTTTTAGGAATTTAGGCATCTTGCCTAAACAGGATGAAATACCATTTCCACCAAAGCAAAAATAATTAAAATCGACGTTAAAGTGACGGAGTTATGGTTTTTTTAAGCAAATTTTCAGTTTTTTTCGACATTCATCTTCTTTCTTGTAAAATATTATTAAAGAACCTCCTGGTTTTACAATGTGAATCAATAGCCTATTTCTTAGTAAACATTTTAGCACTTTTCGCATTATAATCAGTAAAAAAATTATATAACTTGAACAATGAACAAACCTATATTTATTTTTTCATGAGTCTAGTGAATGGCTAATATTTATCGATAACAGTAAGCTGAGTTTAAAGGCGGTTTTGTTGCACAAGTGTGACAAAAAACCATCAATTCCAGTGGCATACGAAGTTGGTATGAACGAATCATATGAATCCATGTCGAAAATCCCTGACCTTATCAAATATAAACAACATGGCTGGAAGATTTGTTCAGATCTTAAAGTCGTTTCGTTATTAACTGGTTTGCAGCAAAGCTATACGAAGTATTGCTGCTTTTTGTGCAAATGGGACAGTCGGGCGCGTATGGATCATTACTCTAAAAAATGTTGGCCAGATAGAATAGGATTTACCGTTGGACAGGATAACATTCAATTTAAGCCCCTAGTGGAAAAACATAAAATACATATACTACCTCCCTTACATTTAAAACTCGGTCGTTTCAAAAATTTCGTAAAGGCTTTGCTGAAAAATGGCAACAAGCGCGCTATTGATCATCTTAAGTCAACGTTTCCATATTTATCAGATGCCAAAATAAAAGAAGGTGTGTTTGTTGGCCCGCCAATTAGAGAACTTTTCAAAGACGCCAGTTTTCATTCCGTTCTATCAGTGGACGAGGCACTGGATTCTTTTTGCGCAGTTTGTGCGAATTTTCTAGAAAACATTAGAAGCCCAAATTACAAACAAATGATTACTTCAGTTATTTTTTTCATTGCGTTATGGAGTTATCATGTTTCTTCCCAGGCGTAAATATGTCGTTAAAAATTAATTTCAGCCATTCCCATTTGGTACGGTGAGCGTTTCCACCAAGAAATAAAAGAAACGGAACTGCGATGCCAAGGACATTGGAATGAAGCTATGATGGTCGATTTTTGCTGGTTCCTTCATGTTTGTTCACTAAGTCTCTTATAACATTGTTATTTTTCTACTTAATATAATCCGGAAAGTGCCAAAATGTTTACTAAGGAATAGGTTATTGACTCATTTGAAAGTTATTTAATATTAATTTAAAAAAAAATTACAAAAGAGAAAATGAAAGTTAACAAGAGTGCTAACACACCCAAAGGTGTGAGTTTGCTGGCACCGCACTTCCCACAACACGCGCATAGCCAATGCAGGTAATTTGATATGCAGCGCATCCAAAACGATTTGGCTATACGGCAGCAATATGAATTGGTTGCATAAACCAAAATACAAAAAAAAATTACAAAAGAGAAAATGAAAGTTAACAAGAGTGCTAACACACCCAAAGGTGTGAGTTTGCTGGCACCGCACTTCCCACAACATGCGCAAAGCCAATGCAGGTAATTTGATATGCAGCGCATCCAAAACGATTTGGCTATACGGCAGCAATATGAATTGGTTGCATAAACCAAAATACAAATCATGGGAAGCTCAGCGTCAACAATTAATAAGTTATGTCAAACTGTTTAGGCTTAAGTAAAATTGTAACTTCACTTTGGAGCGAACCGGCAATGGTAAATATACACATTAACCGCATTTAGCTTTGTTTAATTTTTCCAAAAGAATTCTTGTCCCCCAACTTTAATCTTTTAGAGCCCACATCATTGGACTTATTAAGTGGCGCCCGAGCAGGGACCCCCTAAATTATGGGTTCCTGGGCAAAAAGGACCTCTTACTGCGAGGTTAAGTGATTTTGTGAGAATACTAATAAGTGGTGTGAAGTGATAGTGGAATGAAATGAAAGATACCAAATTTAATTTAAAATAAAGTGCTTGAAACCGATTCACCACCTTCGGGGGGACTCTCCGGTTTATAAAAAAAAAAGCCTTAAACCAAACCAAAAAAATAAATCAAGGCTTATACAGCCCATAACAATTAATAACATTAGCTTAATTCTGCAATTCCCTACGGGACCCTCCAGGATATACAAGCTCCTCTCCCTAGGAGAGATAAAGTGTATCTAAAATAGAAACAAATTTTCAACCAATGTTAATAAATTACTACGACTTATCCTGTGAGTCCTAAGCGACTAAAATAGGAATAACATTAAAAGAAGCAATCCTGTGACCCCGAAGATCCTCAGGTGCGCGAGTGAGAAAAAATTAAGATAAAATAACACAAAAAAAAAATGTTGAAAAGTGATTCTTCCCGTCGCTCCACAACTACGACGCAGTGTTCTCGAATAATCCCATTGGCTGGATGGGTCCGTGTGCTCCTAGGACGGATTCCACCATACCGAAGGCCAATCTATGGTTAACGGATTCTGTGACTACGCAATAGGCAATAAAAATATTTTGCTCATGGTGTGCACGGTGCCGTTTACTTAAGGATGCGGCAATAATCTCCCTTGCTGTACTCGCTATCCCCATGGTACACACAAGAACACACTGAGGATGGCTACATTTCCTGTAGTATGGTGTCTCTAGGGTACACGTCAAAACACACTAGAAACTGCCATTTATTTTCTGCAATAACTCCAGGGTACACATAAGAACACACTGGATATTGCCATACCTGCCCTTCCAGTGTACCCATATGAACACGTTGAAGATTGCATCTGGTCCAGGATTACGTTGTGGAGTAAGCTGTGCCTTAGTAGGTTGTCTTCAATCTGATTGTTGGCGACTAAAAAGGATAACACGGCCCTCCCTAACCGACATTTTAAATTTAAGGGCGATGTACTGTGAAACGCCAACCGGCTACATGTCGCCGTTACCATCAGAACACGGTAGAGATTTCACGAAAATAGTTACAGTTCCTTTCTTGTTCTTTTGCAGGAAACTGTTAAAGCGTAAGAAAGGAGCAGTAGCAACTATCAACACCAAAAAAGGAATACAAAAATTAATTAAAGAGCCATTGTGTGCCAAACTAGCAATACAAAAAATTGCAAAAATTAATTAAAGAGCCATTGCGTTCGGATATTGAAAGTACCGGTGCAGCTCTTGAGGCTAAGTTAGGAAGGATTGACATTCGAACTCTCGAGCATTAGCTGAGCAGGCTTG
The DNA here is from genome assembly GCA_949987695.1 of Merzomyia westermanni. Taxonomy (NCBI): domain Eukaryota; kingdom Metazoa; phylum Arthropoda; class Insecta; order Diptera; family Tephritidae; genus Merzomyia; species Merzomyia westermanni. Next base: position 80,228,381 of record OX465289.1, read on the forward strand.
CGCAAGGAACTTCGATGTTGGACGAATTCTATGCAACCGTCAACCACCAACTGCCGCTACTAGTCAACAAAATAAAATGCGATAATTACTCGCAGGAAACAGTTTCTGTCCTTGTTGAACCCTATCGAAATAGAGCGTTAGATGTATTTATCCGCGGGTTTAGTCCTGAGCTATCCCGCATGCTTATTGGACAGAAACCAAAGAAGCCTACTCAGCTTGCCTGGACATTCAGAACCTTACGTTGCGAAACACAATAGTGCAAACGAACTCGGTGAATAGGGTCATCGTTCCTACGAACAACTTGCTGCAAAGTGTGCAGAGACCACCAATACCGCAGCATGGACGCTCTAACTATAACTGGGTTAACAGGAACTCAAATTCGGGATAAAGGAATCCTCACAACAGGTCACAGCCAAGTCAAGGGATGAGCTCATTGCCACCAGCCAGGCCAACTGCCCCTAAGCCCGCTGAGAAAATGGAAGTTGACAGTAGTATACAGACGAAGCAAATAAATTATATGAATCGACCTTCGGGCTCAAATGCTTTTAAGAGGGGGCCTACATCGTCAAAAGGAAACTTCCAAAAACGGCAGAGATTGTACAATACGGAAACCGATGGTTCCGAAAGGCAGGACCCTTGAATTATCTCGAATCCGGGGAACACGAAGCACAGGAAATACATTTTTTGACGACTGGGCCTCCAGCCTATTTCATATGAGAGGCGGTGCCTCATACTCGAGTATACCTTACCTTAGATGCCTGACTAACAGCAATACTGCAATTGAATTTCTGATAGATACAGGAGCAAATAAAAATTTCATCAAGCTTAATCTAGCTCCTCACTCAATACCAGTTGACCCACCTTTCTCGGTGCAGACAGCGGCAGGACCAATTTTAATAAAAAGAAAAATTTGTGGAAAATTTTTCCACAATGTAGGGAACGATACCGATCTTCTACTCTTTAGCAGGACTTAAATCCTTTGATGGAATAATAGGAGATGATACGCTGAAGGCACTTGGCGCTGTAATAGACAGGTAAAATACCCTCCTCACCATTGAGCCTAACATTAAAACTCCACTAAGAAACAAAAAATCGGAAGCGTTAATTTCTCTGAAACATCCGAAATTCCTTAAGCGGTACTTCCCGTTCTAAAGTCTCTGATAGAGCGATTCTCTCATTTGTGCGGCCCATTGAATATCAAATCAAACATAACAACCTCCGTTCGGGCTGAAATAAAGCCCACTACTAAAGAACCCATATACACAAAAAGCTACCATCATATCCTGTGAACATGAGGGAAGAGCTAGAGAAACAGAATACGGAATTGCTTGAGGAAGGCATCATTCGAACATCTAAAAGCCCTTATAACTCTCAAATTTGGGTAGTGCCGAAAAAAACCCAAACCGTCCAGTGAGAAACAATATAGAATGGTAGTAGATTTCAAACGTTCAAATGCAGTTACAGTGACAGATGCTTATCCCATTCCCGATATAAACGCAACCCTAGCCAGTCTAGGCAATGCCAAATATTTCACCACAATTGACCTCACTTCAGGCTTCCACCAGATTGCCATGAAGGAGGCAGATATACCCAAAACAGTGTTTTCAACCATGAATGGTAAATATGAATTCCTTCGGTTACCTTTTGGACTGAAAAATGCACCTGCAATATTTCAACGGATGATCGACAATGTTTTAAAAGAATATATTGGGAGGATATGTTACGTATATATCGACGATATTATTGTCTTAAGCAAAGATGTCGACGAACACCTAAAAAATATGGAAATAGTATTCGAAAGGTTCGCAGATGCGAATTTAAGCGTTATTTTGGAAAAAACCAAATTTATGAGAACAGACGTAGACTCCTGGGGTAGGTAATCACGTCTAACGGGATGAAACCAGATTCTTCGAAGGTCCAAGCTATTGAGAACCTCTCACCTCCTAACACACTTAAGGAACTGAAAAGTTTCTTAGGAATGACCTCATATTCTTCTTTAAGTGGTCATCTAACCGCCTGGGCGATTTTGACCGTCCAACATACCTCGCCAGTCGTTTCTTCGTTGGGCCAACTGGCGCCAGTTGGAAACACCGCGGGATCGCAAATCGGTCTCCACTTGGTCCTTCCATCGGAGTGGTGGTCTCCCTCTTCCTCTGCTTCCACCGGCGGGTGCCGATAAGAATACATTCTGGGCTGAAGCATCTTCGCTCATTCGCACTAGGTGGCCTAGCCAGCGAAGCCGCTGTGGTTTAATTCGCTGAACTATGTCGGCGTCTGCGTAAAGTTCATACAGCTCACCATTAAATCTTCTTCGGTACTCGCCGTCGCCAACGCGTAGAGGTCCACAAATCTTTCGAAGAACCTTTCTCTCGAATACTCCCAGAGCCGCCTCATCAGATATTGTTAGTGTCCACGCTTCTGCACCATATAGCAGAACGGGTGCGATGAGTGAGTTATAGAGTGTTATTTTCGTTCGTCGAGAGAGGACTTTACTTTTCAATTGCCTACTCAGTCCGAAGTAGCATTTGTTTGCAAGAGTAATTCTTCGTCGGATTTCTAGGCTAACATTATTGTTGGTGTTAATGCTGGTTCCCAGGTAAACGAAGTGCTCTACTATTTCGAAAATATTGCTGCCAACAGTGGCTTGGTTGCCAAGGCGCGAATGCGCTGACTCTTTGCATGATGACAGAAGGTACTTTGGTTTGCCCTCGTTCACCACCAATCCCATTTTCTCCGCTTCTTTTCCTAATTTGGACTAAGCAGAAGTTACGGGGCGGTTGTTAAGGCCAATGATATCAATATCGTCAGCATATGCCAACAGTTGCACGCTTTTATAAAATATTGTTCCAGCGCGAATTATTCATATTACCGAAAGTTTATTCGAGACTACGCGAAGGTTGCAAAATCTTTAACCAATCTCACGCGGGGCGAAAACGCTCAAGTCAAGGCAAATCAATCGAGGAAAATACGCATTAATCTTAACTCTGAAGCACTACAAGCCGTCGATAATTTGAAAACATTACTCGTGTCCTCAGACATCCTAGCATTCCCTGATTTCGAAAAACCATTTAACCTTACTACAGATGCGTCAAACTATGCCATTGGGGGGGGTACTGTCCCAGGGAGAACCCGGAAGGGATCGGCCCATCGCCGACATCTCAAGATCCTTAACTAAAATAGTGGAAAACTATGCCACAAACGAGAATGAAATGTTGGCGATAGTTTGGGCTCTGGATAACTTGAGGTCTTCCCTCTATGGAGCGAAAAAAATTAAGATTTTCACAGACCACCAACCTCTCACTTTCGCGTTGGGAAGTAGGAACTACAACGCAAAGTTGAAGAGGTGGAAGGCTAGAATAAAAGAGTATAACCACGAATTGATTTACACTCCTGGTAAGTCAAATGTTGTGGCAGACACTCTCTCCAGAATTCCATGCCAGGCAAATCATCTAACAGCATCTTTGGAACCTAATGAGTTATCAGCAGAAGCTGAAAGTGGAGAGGGAACGGTTCACAGTGCGCATCAGGATGCATCGGATCTAATTCCCCATGTAGAAAGCCCTATAAACGTCTTTCGAAGCCACATAATTTTTACGGAAGGAAACAATGGTTTGCGTGGAGAGTCCGCATCCAGGTTTCACTCGTCACAATGTAAGATTAGCTACTATCGAGAAATCGAACCTAACCGAGTCTATAAAAGAATGCTTAAATCCGTCACTTATAAGCGGAATAAAAATTCCTGAAAACTATTTACGACTTCTACATGAAGTATATTTAGAACATTTTCTTTTGTACAAAATCAGGATAACACAGAGAATAATAGAGGACGAGCATAGGAGAGCCCATAGGAACTCGCGGGAAAATAGAGAACAAATCTTAGAAAATACTATTTTCCCAAAATGTCAAGCCGAATAAGAAAATTCGCATCCATCTGTGAAACCTGCCTTACAAAGATATACGATCGGCATCCTCCAGTACCGCCAATAAAGGACACTCCAGTCCCGAATTACCCTTGTGAAATAATCCATGTGGACATCTTCAATATTCAAGGAGAGAAATTTCTATCCAGCATAGATACATTTTCCAAACTCGCGAAACCTTTTTACATTAAAAATCGATCGTCCACCACTCTTCGTGCCAAGATGGCCAAACTAATTCACTATTTCACAGCCTCAAAAACGATAGTAACCGACAATGAAAGGGGATTTATGACTCCCTTGGTAGGAAACTACATATTGGGCCTAGGAATTAAATTATATCAAACTCCAGTTCAAAAAAGTGAAGTAAACGGTCAGGTCGAAAGATTCCACTTTACTTGATGTATATTGGAACGATTTTTCGTCATCCTTTGTCAAATTTGGTTTTGAGACAAACCGGTTTCGGCGTTGTGCATTTATAGTAGGTAGCAGGTAACGTCAGCATGGGTGTGTTTGTGTACGTGTGTGCATGTGTTGGGTGTGTACCTTCAGAAACGGGGGTGGTTTGCATCGATCGCTTTTTTTGTGGTTGACTGAGGCAGGTAAAAGTTGGTGATTTTTGTTGTTTGACCTTTTTTGCTTGTTTGTTGTTTTTGATCTTTTGCTGTTTTGTGCTTATTTGTCGGTGCGTGTGTGTTTGTTGTACCTGAGTGGTTGCTTTGTTTTTTGTAAACCAATTTTAAAGGTTCGAATATTGTGTCGGAAACAGTGTTTGTCTGTTCGTTTATTATTCTACCGTCGAATGTTTTTTGTTTGTAGATTTCCATGTTTTCGAGTACGTTCAGACGTCTGCCTTTTGCTTGTACATGTAGGACCTTGACTGTTTTTTTTTGATGTTTCCGGGGGGGGGCATTTATTCTCCGCCATGTGATTCGCAAAGTTGGACTCTGGTATGATGGTTGGATTCCGTATCTTTTTGTTGTAGTCTCTAATGTGTTCTCTGAACCTCGTTCTTACTTGTCGTCCGGTTTGTCCTATGTAACTGTGCTGGCATTCACAAGTGAGCTTGTATACACCATGGCTGCTAAATGGATCTTCTGAGTTAGTTTTGGTTCTTAGCTTCCGTCCTAAATTGTTCGATGTTTTGAACGCTGTGTTGATATTGTATTTTCTAAGGAAATTTTCTAATTTATATGTTGCCCTTCCAGTAAATGTCATTGTCGTCCAGGTTTGTGTACTTTCTTCTCCATTGTTTCTTTTTTGTTCTCTAAGGTCTCTCCTGAGTTTATCTACTAGTGCTTTTTTATATCCGTTGTTTGTAGCGATGTTATATATTATTCCAAGCTCTCTTCTATATGCTTCTTGTGTAAGAGGTGTTCTTTCCAATCTTTGTACTAAGTGCCTCAGCGCTGCATTTTTATGTTGTTGTGGGTGGTTCGAGGTATTATGTATTATTGTGTCGGTGGCCGTTGGTTTCCTATATATGTCGTAGTTGAATTTATTGCTAGCTTTATCAATACTTATTGTGGGGTCCAGATAATTGATTCCTCCGCCTTTTTCGGTTTCCATTGTGAATTTTATGTTCCCGTGCTGCTTGTTGAGGTACTCCAGTACTTGCTCTTCGTTGTTGGAAGTTAAAACGCATATGATATCATCCACGTACCTTGCGTAATAATGGAAACCGAAAAAGACGGAGGAATCAATTATCTGGACCTCACAATAGGTATTGATAAAGCTAGCAATAAATTCAACTACGACATATATAGGAAACCAACGGCCACCGACACAATAATACATAATACCTCGAACCACCCACAACAACATAAAAATGCAGCGCTGAGGCACTTAGTACAAAGATTGGAAAGAACACCTCTTACACAAGAAGCATATAGAAGAGAGCTTGGAATAATATATAACATCGCTACAAACAACGGATATAAAAAAGCACTAGTAGATAAACTCAGGAGAGACCTTAGAGAACAAAAAAGAAACAATGGAGAAGAAAGTACACAAACCTGGACGACAATGACATATACTGGAAGGGCAACATATAAATTAGCAAATTTCCTTAGAAAATACAATATCAACACAGCGTTCAAAACATCGAACAATTTAGGACGGAAGCTAAGAACCAAAACTAACTCAGAAGATCCATTTAGCAGCCATGGTGTATACAAGCTCACTTGTGAATGCCAGCACAGTTACATAGGACAAACCGGACGACAAGTAAGAACGAGGTTCAGAGAACACATTAGAGATTACAACAAAAAGATACGGAATCCAACCATCATACCAGAGTCCAACTTTGCGAATCACATGGCGGAGAATAAATGCCCCCCCGGAAACATCAAAAAAACAGTCAAGGTCCTACATGTACAAGCAAAAGGCAGACGTCTGAACGTACTCGAAAACATGGAAATCTACAAACAAAAAACATTCGACGGTAGAATAATAAACGAACAGACAAACACTGTTTCCGACACAATATTCGAACCTTTAAAATTGGTTTACAAAAAACAAAGCAACCACTCAGGTACAACAAACACACACGCACCGACAAATAAGCACAAAACAGCAAAAGATCAAAAACAACAAACAAGCAAAAAAGGTCAAACAACAAAAATCACCAACTTTTACCTGCCTCAGTCAACCACAAAAAAAACCGATCGATGCAAACCACCCCCGTTTCTGAAGGTACACACCCAACACATGCACACACGTACACAAACACACCCATGCTGACGTTACCTGCTACTTACTATAAATACAAGACAAACTACCACAACAGATCAGAACGAAAATCGACACTGATGATAGCAAAACGCCGAAACCGGTTTGTCTCAAAACCAAATTTGACAAGGGATGACGAAAAATCGTTCCAATATACATCAATCATTCACCCTGTCGGAAAAGCAACAAAACAAAATAAAACAGTTAATGCTTGTCAGGCTTTTAACTTAAACGAAAACGGTCTACTAATAGTTTACAAACGACGTTTACTGAAATTGCATACAACGAAGGCAAACATTTGGTTTAATAAACAATGCATAGAATTGAATGTGACACCAAAATTTGCAAAAATAACAATGAAAACAAACACCAATACAAGCATGAGGACAATTAGGAAGGCGGAAAGAGACTTCCTAAGATATGAGTTGAAAAACCAGTACGCCAAGAAAGATGGAATAAATGCCGAAATTCTATCCATCCATTTAAGGTTGGCGGAGCAATTACCTACCGATACGTTAATGGAATGCTTCGAGCGCATAAGAACTGAGGTCGAATATGAACTACAATCAAAGTGAACTAGTCGAAGTGAACAGACGTGTTTTGTCGCGCTCTGATCTGCTTGTTTTTAATATCTACTTTTTCGTATACTAACTGCATTAAAAATGGTAAATTGCACTAATTGTAATACCCAGTGCTTGCCGGGCGATCACGCATTGTGTGTTATTTGCAATAATAAAATACATACGAAATGCTTAAACTTTTCTGAAAATGCAGTTGATTTGCTGAAAAACAATAAAAACATTGTATATAAATGTGACAAGTGTGTTTCTATGTTCTCGCGCACTAAAGTTAAGAAAGCTCTCAAAAATATTGACGCGCTGCAATCTTTCTTTAAGCTGCTTAGTGCAAGTGAGAGTGAATCAGACGATACACTAAGTACAAACAATTCAATTCGCACGCGCTCTAAATCGTCAAAGGTCGTTAGCCCTAAAAAGAAATCAAAGCCAAAAATCTTCTCAAGCACCTACGGCTAATAATTGTACCCTTTCTGCTATGGTGAGGCTAGTGGATCAGCTGTGTGTGCTAATAATAGTGAGACAACAACTATGGCTAATACTGCAGCTGCTGCTGCTGCTATAGCTAATGGTTCTATCACTCATACGTATGCTGTAGCTGCTGCTCAAACTGTCAACGCTGCTACTCAACCTGGTGAGCAGAACTTTGAAGAAAATGCTGCTAAAGCAAATGATGCAAAAACACGCATGGTTGTTAGTGGGAGTAACACGAGTGCAAAATTAGATGTGTTCGTGCGTTACAAATGGATCCACTTATCATCTTTCAAACCTTCTGTTAGAGAAGTTGATATTATCAAATACGTTGCTGATAATGCTAACATTGATGCGACTAGAATAGCATGCTTCATATTGTCAAAAAGAGATACTGATGTTAATTCCCTTGTGAGAGTCACGTTCAAATTGCGTGTATTATCTGAAGATTACAAAAAGGTTTTTAATGCTTCACTATGGCCGGAAAATGTCACTGTTAGGCCTTTTCGGTTTTTTCCAAAGGCGGGACAAAATGCACCGGCAGTGTAGACATGAATGAGACCCTACAAGATAGTCCTAATGTACCGATTCTCAATAATTTCAAAATTTACTACCAAAATATATCCGGTATGAGAACAAAATCCAATTCGCTTTATGCTGGCTCATCGCTATGTGATTACGACGTTATTGTGTTGGTGGAGACTTGGCTCAATGCTGACTTTTGCAGTGAAGAATTTTTTAACAGGAAACTCTATTCTGTGTTCCGGAGAGATAGAGATAGTGTTGCGACGAATACTACTCGTGGGGGTGGTGTATTAATCGCCGTAAAAACTGGTCTACGCGCAGTTGAAGTAACTCTGGGAAACACTGCTTCTTGCATTGAACAACTATGCGTTTCAATTTCGAGTGCGAATGATTTGCTCTTTGTATGTGTATCTTATATACCTCCTAACAGTGCTGATGACTTATATTTTGATCACATTGATAATATTCTGAATTTAAATCTTCCGAATGAAAATGCCCAACTATGTGTACTTGGAGATTATAACTTAAATAAAATCTCGTGGTCAACTCTGAATAACGATGATATGCTTATTCCTGGTAATGTAAATTCCTCTTGTGAAATTTGTGTAATTGACGGGCTATTTAGTTTGCAATTAAGGCAAATTAATCACTTTGTTAATGAGCTTAGCAGAATTTTAGACCTTATCTTCATTAGTCCTGACTTAAAATTCCAACTAAGTAAGTCAGTGGATCCTTTATCTATTACTGATAAACACCACATTCCACTTTTGCTTGAATTTGAATTTTATAAATATTCTAGTTATCGTGATACAACAAAGAAATTGTAATTTTGATCGCGTTAACAACCTTATTTTAGCCGAGGATTGGATTACCTTATTCGCTGATCGGAGTCTTACTGAATGCTTTGACATTTTTAAACATAAAATTTCCGAAATATCGTTGGAAAACATTCCATGTCTATCTCGGGGGCTTATAAACTTCCCTGGTATAATAGAGACCTAAAAAAACTTAAGAATCTCCGCAATAAATCCCATAGGATTTATAAACGTTCTGGGAGTTTGCAGCATAAGCTAATTTATGAGAAATATTTGAAAGAGTTTAACTGTTTAAACAAATTTCTTTATAAAAATGATTTGTTAAGATTTGAAACTAATATTAAATCTAACCCCAAGGCATTTTGGAGTTTTGTGAAGTCAAAACGGTCTTCTTCCATTATTCCGGCTTCAATGTTATACAATGGTAAGAGCGCGAACACAGCTTTTGAAACTGCTAACTTATTTGCGGACTTTTTTAAGTCTAATTTTGTTGAGGACTGCGCGACGAGTGAAATCTCTAGTTTTGGACCACTGGCGCCTTCGCTCGATTTTGGCTCTGTAGTTTTAACTGAAGAAGACATTTTGGACGCAATAAGTGCCATAAAATGTTCCAAGCAAGTAGATGTTCATCAAATATCATCACTCTTTCTCAAGAAATGCAGCTCATCCATTGTTAAACCGCTTCTTCTTCTTTTTAATCTGTCACTGAGGATTGGTTGTTTTTTGGATGATTGGAAGATTACCTCTGTTACTCCAATTTTCAAATCTGGGAGAAAAAACGAGGCCTCAAACTACCGACCAATTTCTAAAATAGCTAATATTGCCAAACTGTTTGAAAAAATCATCAGTACTAAACTTTCTTTTGCTATTAAGCCATATATATCATTATCTCAACATGGTTTTATACCAGGTCGATCTACGGTTAATAACTTGGCTGTCTTCTCAAATTATTGCATTTCAGCATTTAAGGATGGCTTCCAGGTAGATGCCATCTATACCGATTTATCTAAAGCATTTGACAGAGTGTCTCACACTCTCCTAATCCACAAATTAGAGAGATTCGGATTTCACTCATCGTTCTTGTGCTGGGTCAAATCTTATTTGATAAATAGAATTAACTACGTTGTTGTTGATGGTGTGCAATCTTCTTTATATAGAGCAACCTCAGGGGTTCCACAAGGAAGTATCTTGGGTCCTTTATTTTTTGTAATTTTTATCAACGACTGCACTGAGTGCTTTCAAATATGTGAGCATCTACTTTATGCTGATGACTTAAGGGTTTTTAAAAAGATACAGACCCAGTCTGATATCGAAATTTTGCAGAATGAGATAAATAAGTTTCATGAGTGGTGCCGCCGTAATAAATTAGCCATTAATATTGAAAAATGTTGCTCGGTTACCTACAATAAAATTAGATTGCCTCTCTCTTCACCATACTTTATTTCTGATACTGCTCTTAGCTCAACTAATAAAGTAAAAGACCTTGGAGTGGTTTTTGACTCCAATTTCACATTTATAGATCATTTGAATTACATTATACCCAAAGCGTATTCCTCGCTAGCGTTCATTAGGCGCAATAGTTTGGAGTTCAAGGATCCATATACAAAAAAATTACTTTATAACACATTTGTAAGGTCTAAATTGGAATATGCTTCAATAATATGGAATCCATTTTATGGAATACATTCCAATAGAATAGAGCGGATACAAAAAAAGTTTTTAAAGTTTGCATTATACAGTATTAGATTTGATTTGCCTATTCCATCTTATGTTCCACGGTGCAGATTGATCAGCTTGCACACTCTTGCCAGTAGGCGTTTGATAGCTGGCTTAGTTTTTATACGTGATGTTTTGAATGGGACCATTGATTGTTCTTATTTGTTACACTGTATTAAAATTAATGCTCCAGCTAGAAATCTGCGACATAGTGATTTATTTGCTATTGAAATTTGCAAAACAAAATATGCTCAAAATGAACCAGTTATCAGACTGTTAGCTGAATTTAATTTGATATGTAAAGAAACAGATTTAGATATATTTGCTAATCGAATTATATTTAAGGAAAAATTGTATATGTATTATTCCTAAATTTTTGAATTACTCTCTGTCTGTAAGGTATGTAAGCCATAGACTTAAATGAATAAATAAATAAAAAAATAAATAAATAAATAAATACAGGACGCTGAACCGAAAACTAGATAAGCTGACAGGACGTCGCGAACGGGACAACAACCAACAACCCCACCATTTCCATGCCAGGCTCGTAAACCTAACGACAGCGGCTATCACCGCGGCGGGAGAACAACTTCTTAAAAAGGGACTGAAACACAATATTATAGACCAAAGCGAAAAAAGAAAAACGGAACAGGCGATCGTAGACGCAGAGGTCGCAATATCGTTAATACCAGTTGAGGAACAAGAGCACGCAAGACACATGTGCAGAGAAATAATAAACAAGGAAGTGAAAGCAAAGGAAGGACAGAAGAGAAACACGGAGCAAAAAACAGTCAAGAACCTACAACATAAACTCAGGATAAACAACATTGTCGCAACGAAGGCTGACAAAGGCAACACAACTGTGCTAATTGAAAAAGATGAGTATATAGCAAAAACCGAAAAACTCATCGAGGATATGGAATGTCGTAGAATAAGAGTGAACGGATGAATACCAGAAAGAAATTAAAGTGGCTATAAAAACTGCAACAAATATAATAGATACAAACTCGGCATATACATTAGTCCAAATGAACCCGTCAACTCCACCACTGATTGCGCTACCAAAAATCCACAAGCCTGGCAATCCAATGAGACCAATCATTAATTTTAAATCGGCACCATGCTATAAGCTATCTAAATATTTAAAAACCGTATTGAAGGACACACTGGAACTTAGCAACGAACACACCATAACTAATACATCTGAACTAATAAACAAACTTAGGACCGTTGAAGTGACAAAGGACAGCAAATTGGTATCTTTCGACATAAAAGATCTATACACATCAATACCACTAGCAGAGACATTGAACATAGTAAACTCTATAATACTACGTAAAACAAAAGATAAAGTGAAAAGTACGCAAATCACGAACACGGTAAGGACCACACTGCGTCAAAACTATTTTCAATTCAACAATAAAATATACAGACAAACAAACGGACTTGCGATGGGAAACCCAACATCGGCTATTCTTATGGAAGCGTTTATGCAAAACCTGGAAAAAGAGTATATACAGGAATTAAATTCCAAATTAGGAGTGTTATTTTACGCAAGGTACGTGGATGATATCATATGCGTTTTAACTTCCAACAACGAAGAGCAAGTACTGGAGTACCTCAACAAGCAGCACGGGAACATAAAATTCACAATGGAAACCGAAAAAGACGGAGGAATCAACTATCTGGACCTCACAATAAGTATTGATAAAGCTAGCAATAAATTCAACTACGACATATATAGGAAACCAACGGCCACCGACACAATAATACATAATACCTCGAACCACCCACAACAACATAAAAATGCAGCGCTGAGGCACTTAGTACAAAGATTGGAAAGAACACCTCTTAAACAAGAAGCATATAGAAGAGAGCTACGAATAATATATAACATCGCTACAAAGAACGGATATAAAAAAGCACTAGTAGATAAACTCAGGAGAGACCTTAGAGAAGAAAAAAGAAACAATGGAGAAGAAAGTACACAAACCTGGACGACAATGACATATACTGGAAGGGCAACATATAAATTAGCAAATTTCCTTAGAAAATACAATATCAACACAGCGTTCAAAACATCGAACAATTTAGGACGGAAGCTAAGAACCAAAACTAACTCAGAAGATCCATTTAGCAGCCATGGTGTATACAAGCTCACTTGTGAATGCCAGCACAGTTACATAGGACAAACCGGACGACAAGTAAGAACGAGGTTCAGAGAACACATTAGAGATTACAACAAAAAGATACGGAATCCAACCATCATACCAGAGTCCAACTTTACGAATCACATGGCGGAGAATAAATGCCCCCCCGGAAACATCAAAAAATCAGTCAAGGTCCTACATGTACAAGCAAAAGGCAGACGTCTGAACGTACTCGAAAACATGGAAATCTACAAACAAAAAACATTCGACGGTAGAATAATAAACGAACAGACAAACACTGTTTCCGACACAATATTCGAACCTTTCAAATTGGTTTACAAAAAACAAAGCAACCACTCAGGTACAACAAACACACACGCACCGACAAATAAGCACAAAACAGCAAAAGATCAAAAACAACAAACAAGCAAAAAAGGTCAAACAACAAAAATCACCAACTTTTACCTGCCTCAGTCAACCACAAAAAAAACCGATCGATGCAAACCACCCCCGTTTCTGAAGGTACACACCCAACACATGCACACACGTACACAAACACACCCATGCTGACGTTACCTGCTACCTACTATAAATGCAAGACAAACTACCACAACAGATCAGAACGAAAATCGACACTGATGATGGCACAACGCCGAAACCGGTTTGTCTCAAAACCAAATTTGACAAGGGATGACGAAAAATCGTTCCAATATACATCAATCATTCACCCTGTCGGAAAAGCAACAAAACAAAATAAAACAATTCCACTTTACCATTATTGAAATTTATCGATGCCTTAGCAAAGAGATAAACAACGTTAGACCAAAGGAATTGGTGTACATCGCGATCGTCGATTCCATTACAAAAAGAAAACCTAGCGATATATTTTTAAATAGAACTGAAAGAATTCACTACCAAGGATTGACTGACTTCAAAAGTAGGGTTCACAAGGAGATCAAGGAACAAATATGGAGAAACCTTCGGTTAAATAAAAAACGAAAAAAAACCAAAAAAATCAGGCCTGGCGAGGAGGTTCACGTAAGGGATAGGCAGATAAAAGCGAAACAGAAAGCACTCTACAAAAAGGAAATTGTTGGCAAAGATAATAGGGTAACCTTGGTCAAAGACACTGGCAGGAAAAAAAAATTTTGCAGGGGCACTAAGGGAAAGGCAACAAAATTAATTTAAATAAAAACTAATATAGTACAGTTGAAACAAAAAGCAGTAACTGCCAAACTAAAAGCATAAAATGCTCAAGCAGGGTAAACTAACCCTTATAAAAAGAAACACGTATTGCCTACTGCAAAATTTTTAAAGAGACAACATTAGCCCCAAATTCGTTATATTATTAGCATGACTCCAATGAATTAGGCAAAAAAATATTTAAAAAAAAAATTTTTTTTAAAAAAAATTAGTTGTTAATTTTCCTCATGTAATAACTTTCAAACAATTTTGAAACTGTTGACATATAAATTCAACCATCTTCTTCATAAATCATATATTCACAGATATAGCAAAAAACATTTCTTTTGTTTTTCGAATCACGATCAGATTCAGTTTACTCTTAATATCTGGCGCTTGCGGCCTAAATATTTACAATTATGACACCCCTGTGGTTACAATTGAACATGGTCGTGATTGGATCGTGAACGGACACTTCAGTTTAGTCCATGTGGTCGACCTTAAATATTTTAACACGGCATTAGAGAAATTGACTGAGTCAACACAGCACGATATCAAAAGCGAGGCTGTGCGTACCGTACTGCAATTGCACCTAAACCAAACCAAACTTCGAGTCGACGAACTCCAAATAAGCAAGTCATGAAGAACACGTTCTATCGACTGGATTGGTTCTGCATGGAAGTGGATCGCTGGGTCTCCAGACGCAGCAGATTGGGAATATATCCTTCGAAGCATAAACGACGTTGTGGTAAACGCGGGAGGCGATCGAAAAAGCAAACGAAATGATGCTACATATCAACGCTTTAAGTAAAAATATTGGCGAGGACAGTTTAGAGCTGCTGGAGTTGGGTAAAGTCCTATTCTTGAAGGAACAGGTATCAGAAATAGTTCAAGCCTGTCAAATGGCAAAATCCGGGATCATAAACACAAATCTTCTTGCCCGCGATGAAAACCAAAATCTATTAGTAGAGGAAGATTTGCTGACATACCAAAACACCATCGAAGCTATAGAATATGGATCGGCTTCCGTATATTCGAACGGGAGTCTCCTTTTATACGTACTGTCAATGCCAAAAGTTAAGCCAGACGGCTATAGACTTTTAATAACACGCGCCGCTATCATAAGGGGGCAGCACGTCGATCTTAGTTACAAAAAGATGCTAGTAAGCGAAGAAGAAACATTCGGAATAAAGGAGGACTGTCCTTCAATTAGCAATACGACAATCTGCTCCCCAAAATCGCTAATTAAACTTCACGAAGGCGGATGCCTAGCTAGGCTAGTGAAAGGCGGCCATGCCAGATGTCACTTTGAACAAGACAACAACATAATCGTTGAAATTATCGCCGATGCGACAATATTTACTACCAATTTCGAAGGACCATTGCCGGGGAGAAACTACTCCACGTACCTCAATGGAACAAATGTCATCTTACTAAGCAACGACACGGTGGGAAATCAATCCCTCACTAGCAGATCAGTACGCACAGCGCAGGCCTTACCACCACCTCTGACAAACGTTACAAACGAAGGCTTAAAACTGAACTTGAACTACAACTACGGACTCAGCATGGAAAATATTCACCACTTAAGTCAATTGGGCAATTATCTCTAACCGTCGACGCTATTGGCCTAGTAATATTAGCGGCCGTATGCTTCATAATCTGGAAGAAACTAACGACAACGATTCATTTTCCAAAACTAAACCAGCCAACAGGTCAGGATCAGCCACCGACCCATGTCAAGGATAATCTTCGAGACCCATGTCATCAGCGGGACGCAGATGTTTAAAGGGGGGTAGTTAACAACACTGACGCCGTAGTTTGATCTGCAACGCATGCAAAACGATTTGGCTATACGGCAGCAATATGAATTGGTTGCATAAACCAAAATACAAATCATGGGAAGCGCAGCGTCAGCAAATAATAAGTTAAGTCAAACTGTTTAGGAGCTAAGTGGTAGGCTTGGGTAAAATTGTAACTTCACTTTGGATCGAACCGTCAATTGTAAATATACACATTAACCGCATTTAGCTTTGTTTAATTTCTCCATAGAGCCCACATCAGTGGACTCATTAAGTTGAATGTCGAAAAAAAAGCTGAAAATTTTCATAAAAAAGTTTTTTTTCACCATAACCCCGTCACTTTAACGTCGATTTTCATAATTTTTGCTTTGGTGGAAATGGTATTTTATCCTCTCAAAATAAATGAAATAACATCAAAATCGAGACCGTAATGTCGGAGCTATTGACAGATACTATTTTTTCTTAGCTCAAAAACGGAAATTTTAAACTATCTGATTACATAATTAGAATCAGCAGAAAGTTA
Source organism: Merzomyia westermanni (assembly GCA_949987695.1). Lineage (NCBI taxonomy): Eukaryota > Metazoa > Arthropoda > Insecta > Diptera > Tephritidae > Merzomyia > Merzomyia westermanni. Next base: position 80,244,787 of record OX465289.1, read on the forward strand.
TACACAGGAATCATGCATCAAATGTCGAGTATGAAAATTTTTGAAAATTTGTCGGGTAGCGTTATAGGTCTGAAAAATATTACAGGTTAAATAAGCCTGCTTTTAACTATATACTAGACGTCCTAACCAGGCATATTCCTGCACGTAAAAAAGCAGTTTGCCATACCACCAATCGTAATGCTTAGCCCTTGTCTGCGTTTTTTTTTGCGGAGGGTGGTTATAAAACGGGTGTAGGTAAAGACCACGATGTTGGGCTGGCGCAATCTAGCTTCAGCAAAGTTTTAGCTAAAGTACTGGATGTGCTGGAAAACAACTTTGCCCACGATGGGTGCAATTCCCAGCAATCCAAGAAGAAAAGAAGGAAATAGCACTGTGTTTTTATAAAAAGCATAAAATACCAGGAGTTGTGGGAAGTTGTGTAAAGAGTGGCAGGATTAATATATCTTATACATATTTTAATATCAGATATAACAGGTTTGCGATCATGAATTGAATATGCGCTGCGTTGATGCTTCTGATCCGGGCGCTTGCCACGACTCCCTTGTTAGGAATGTCAGCGATGTAAGAAAATACTAGAAGAATTTTCAGGACAAACAAGGAAGTTTTTGCTCTTAGGTAAAATAAATGAGTAAGTAAATGAGTAAAAAATCTTATTTGCACCGTGTATATTATACATTTCATTGAAATACTTACACAGGCGACGATGGATACCCATTGGAGTGGTGGCTTCTGACTCCATATAGGACACCAGAAGAAGGGTCCGCCGAATTACGTTTCAATGACATTCATGTTAAATGCCGAAATATCATTAAACGTACAAATGGGGTTTTAAAGAACAGATGCAGATGTATTATTGGTGCAAGAGAACTGCATTACACACCTGAGAAAGCTGTAAAAATTGGAAACGTTTGCTGTTGCTTACACAATATTTGCATACATTTTAAAGTGGATTTGCCAGAGGTTGATCTTGAAGGCTGCAATAATGATATGGAGTAAATACCAATAAATTCAGAACATAACTTAAAAATTTGTAGGTCAATAAGAAACGGCATCTGTAGTGGCGCTTGTAGCCAAATTACCTATTTCATGCCCCATTTCATACTGTTAGTACCTTGTCAGGCAAACCTTCGTTAATAGAGGACTTAATAACCAATAAGTCTCCAACTAGCATTTTTCAGATTTTTTTTTATAAAAAGTAGTCATACCTAAATGGACACCCTAAAATAGACTATTTAATACTTTGCATCATAGTTATAAAATAAGGTATATTTAGACGTATGCGATCATATTTACGTTATCGCTCTAATACAATATTGTGGCGATTATTCTCAAGCATGTACCATTCCTAACTCAATAACACTCCCACCACTAGTTAACACAACCGAGATAACGATGGCTACGCTTATCATGCAAGCGTGTAACTAGGAAGAGGAAGAGAGATGGCGCGAGTGTTTGCGAATACGATGCAAAGAGGAGATGCCAATAAATAAAACCGACCCTTCCAGAACACGAAAAGCGAACAACCAAGAAAGTTCTCGGTGCCTAGGCAAGCACCCTGTCGGACTATATGAGGCAGTGACCAAACAAGGCAGACTGATCAGTTTATTTTCAAGCTTTCAATAGTGAACTACTGTAAAGTTATCAAACTCTTAAAATTGTCTTGCGTTTATAACTAGTAAATAAAACTAGATATTACTTATATTATCTGTGCGTGTGTTTATTCGACTTTATAGTGATCGAACCCAGGATTGATAATCAAGGAATCATCGAATTCGTCACAATATATATATATTTATATATTTGTTAATATATTTTGCATTTTTTACTTAATTTATTTCATGTTATAAGTGGATCTGTCTTTGTATACTTTTGGAATTTAGTTTATATCGTAAATTTGAACTTCCGGTTTTGCCCTTTGCTAAGTTAGAACATTAGACATTTGCTGTAAACAATAAGATTGATTACACTGACATTTATCCTATAACCCTTTTTGAGCTTTAAGAAAATCACGCCATCGGCGATGACTATGCAAAAAAAAAAAGGAAAAAAAATCCGTAATTTTTACGGCTAAGCTAAGTTGAAGAGAGTTGATGAACTAAAGTAGCATCGGAATACATGCTATAATTCCGGGTTTTTTTTTTGCGAAGTACATTTTAATTTTGCAATCCCTCGAATGTTTGATTAAAATTTCTCGAAACTCGAAAACCGTATCGAAGCCTAAATATGGGTAAAATTCCCCAGATCCTGAGATTTTTCTTTACCTCAACTACCGAGGACGACTTGCTCCAGATCTACCAGTTTTCCAATTCAACATCGGATCCTGACATGCCGGAGAATCCCGTGTTTATATCGATCCACATATAAGTGAAAAATTAATAAATAAAAATGCTTATTAAATATATTCGTTAGGTTAAATTTTGAAAAGCCCAAACTTTCCCCCAATAATGTTTTAAATAAACAAATAATTAGTTAATTAATTTCGTCTAAAGTTCAGTTTTGTTAATACTATACATATTTTTGAAACAAGTGTAAATTGATGAACAAAAGGTAAATTTGAGCCTAAGTGCAGTAAAAGTAATTTAGGTTAGTCATAAAAATGCCACTTTAGCGATACTTTGCACTATTAATGATACTCATTATAAAAAGTTATAATGAAGAAATAGAAATCGCATGGGATTTCTTAAGTGCGATAAATTTACATACCTTCGGTAAGATTAGGAAATGTGATGTACCAAAGTGATATCAATGAGACATAACTATTATCCCAAATAGAGAGACAACAACAATTGTGTTGGCCGAGATAACTCTCCCACTGTGCATAAAACATTTAATTTCCGCAGTTGAAAGATCTTTCGACGTTGGAGCCGAAACGGTAAGTCAACCTTGTTTTTGTTGTCTCTACCCTCTCTATTTTTCTTTTGTGTTAGTGTGATGAGTGGGTGAATATATTTATAGTTGATATCTCTTTCTTTAAAGTTTTTCTAACTAAACTTAGCGTTGCCATATTCATAATAAGAAAACCTATCGATAATAAATATTATTGTTTCTCTTCAGTAATAATGCAAAGTTATCGTAAATTTTAAATTAGAAACTAAAGTTAAAATCAAAGTTCAAGTTTCTGTTAGTTTTAAAGTTAAAATCAACACAACAAAAAAAAATGTAAATTAATCCTTTGTACTTTTTATTTTGGTCCAAGGACTTTTATTGAAATGTAAATGTCACATCGTACAATAATGGTTTCGATAGTACATCAGTTATAAATTTTGGTCTGAATTAAAATCCTTCAATTTTGGTATAAGTTTTTTGGTAATAGTTAGTGGTAAGAGGAAGTTAATTTTTTGATGATAAGTCACCACTTAGGTGAAATAGTTTAATATGAACATGATTTCTATTTATATTATTAGCTGAATAAATATTGTGAAATTTAAAATGATCTGCTAATTTTTTTTATTTTATAGTTCCCATGCCTGATAGTAGCTAAGTGTGGTAAGTTTTAGGGATTTTCAGGTTTTTTGTGTTTTTTTGGATTCTTTCTGGAAATCATGGTAGGGTGGGCGATGCAACATACCCCGTTCGGAAAACCAAGCGACATCAAGAGCAAACGTAGGTATCCCGTTTTCATTCGATTTTTTTTTTTGTTCTCCTCCAGCACGTTAATTAAAGTAATTTTTCTGTAGTAGTAAGCGAAACCCGAAGGGTAGGAGGAAGAACACCGCCCCGTTAGCCGTAGAGCAAGAGCCGGATTAAAGACGTGCGCCCCTCCCTACTTTTTGCATACACTATGCTTTCTACAAAACGTTGCATGCTACAGAAAATAATTATTTTTGGCGCCCAACGTGGGGCCTATACAGACAACAGTTCTTTTGGCCGCATAGAGAGGCTTACACATTAATAAGCCAACATACATTTCAATTTATCTTCTTTGTTTGTTTGTGTAGATCCCATTAATTCTCTTTATATTCGATTTCGATAAAGGTAAAACCAAAAGTGCTAGTTTTCCTTTCTCGACTATAACGTTTCCCACTATTACATTTTTCGAATTATACTAGTCGTACAGCATGGTAATGTTCGCTGGAATTGTGACGGATTCGACTTCGGCTGTTAACCAGTACATTTTGTTGCTCATACTCACGGCAGTACTTATTTGCTTGTTAATTGGAATAGCGATTTTTTTTTTAAATATTAAATATCAGACCATGACAGACAAATAAGATTTGGTGTAGCTTAATTATGTTTTTTCTTTTCTTTGTGAATTGAAGGATCTAAACATTTTTTTTTGTGATTTATAGGACTAATTTTAGCATTCATTTGGAAGTGTGGATTATTATATTGATGTAATATCTAACCAATGCATACTAAACGTGATCGTATAATCGCTCCACTTTCTAAACGTTCGGAATAGTAGATTTTACTTTTATAATCTAACCGACGGCAATACTATTGGGGTTGGATAGTTTTTGGTTTTTATCTTGAAATATAGCAGAAATATACGAATGGGGGTTGACCACGACTTCCTTCTATCAGGCAAATTAACTGGGAGCAATCCATTCGAGAAACAATTGCGGCTATTCCTGTCTCAACTCTCCAAGCAGTAATGAACAACTTTTTGGTAAGATGCCGCACATGCATCGACGAGCAGGGGGGGCATTTAAATTCCATTATTTTTAAAACTAATTGAGCTATATTTAATAAAATTTAATGGGCTTTAACATGAATAAAAGAAAAATTAATTCCATACACTGAAAAAAAAATTATTTGAGTTTCTTAGTGTAGCAAAATTCATCAGCCACCCTGTATATGTACCAAAGAATGTATAAAAGGAATAAGCAAATGGCACATTAGAGGAAAAAATGCATCGTGACGCTACAGGGCATCATAGCTTAGTTGTTAGAGTACTCTAACAGCGGCTTTGGTGCAGACACTTGGGTTCGTATCCCAGTGTCCAAAAAGGGGTCTGATGAGAAGTTGGGCACTTCGAAACATGTCATCCCATACCATCGCTGTGCATATCGGTGTAATTTTTCCTCTAATATCAATTAACAAACAAACATAAAAAAATTCGAGCACTGCTCCAACAACAATCACAGAAAACTACTTTTGAGTTCAGTCTTTGATAAGACAAATGACATATGAATATATGCGGAGGTGCAGTTATTTGGAAAAACTGTTTCCGGTTTGCTAGACACAGGCGCTTCTGTCAGTTGTGTTGGAGCCAAACTTGCAACAAAGATTTTAGAAGAAAACGTCCCGATTCAAACTTTTACCTCCTTTGTTAAAACTGCTGACGGGAAGTCGCAGAAAGTCCTAGGGTGTATGAAAGCCCAGATTACCTTTCGAGGCGTATCAAAATTAGTTTCAATTTTTATTATTTCAAGCTTGTCACAAGATTTATATTTAGGTATAGATTTTTGGAAATTATTTGACCTTTTACCTTTTCATTTAAGCGAAATTAATCAGGTTTCCGACGAAGAGCTATTGGCAAAACATATTTTAACGGAAAATCAGAAGCCGGATTTGGAAAAAGTTATACAATCATTTCCTTCTTTCGCTAAAATTGGTCTTGATAAAACGCACGTTTTATCGCATGTTATAGAAGGTAAACAGTGTCACAGTGAAAGACGCGTACCCGTTGCCTAACATTGAGGGTATTTTAAGCAGGCTACCTAAGGCTGAGTTTATAACGAGTTTAGATTTAAAGGATGCCTTTTGGCAGATCCCTTTGGATCCAAAGTCTAGGGATAAAACAGCCTTTATCGTGCCAGGTAGACCGTTAAACCATTACAAAGTAATGCCATTCGGCCTCTGCAATGCTCCTCAAACAATGTCCCGTTTGATGGATAAAGTCATACCATGCCATCTTCGGTCATACCATGCCATCTTCGGACCGAGGTATTCGTGTACTTGGATGACCTTCTCATCATTTCTGAAAGTTTCGAAAAACACTTGGAAGTGCTTGGCATAGTTGCTCGGCATATCAAAGAAGCAGGGTTGACTATCAATATAGAAAAAAGTCGCTTTTGCCTTAGGGAAGTACGTTATTTAGGTCATACAGTAGGCAAAGGGATCATAAGAACCGATCCTGAGAAAGTAGCTGCCATCACAGATTTTCCAATCCCGAGGTCTGTTAAACAAGTCAGACGATTTTTGGGTATGTCTGGGTGGTATCGAAAATTTGTTAAGAACTACGCAGCGGTCACGACTCCGCTTACCGATTTATTGAAGACCAACCGAAAATTTAGTTGGTCCGATGAGGCTCAAAAGGCATTTGATGAATTAAAATCCATATTGAGCACTGCTCCCATTCTTCATAGTCCTGACCCATTCTATATTCATTCTATATTCATTGTAATGCTAGCTCGACAGGCGTAGGAAGTGTGCTAGTCCAAAAGAATGAGTTTGGCGAAGAATACCCTGTCGCTTTCATGTCCAAGAAATTGAACAATGCGCAAAGGAAGTACTCAGCAACGGAGCAAGAGTGCCTGGCAGCGATGCTGAGTGTAAAAAAGTTTCGCCCTTACATTGAAGGACACGAATTTACTATTATTACGGATCATACATCCTTAAAATGGCTAATGTCTCAAACGGATTTAAGTACGCGACTAGCGCGTTGGGCTCTCAAGCTTCAAGGATATTCCTTTAGAATTGAGCACAGACGTGGTAGTCAGAATGTGGTACCAGATGCGCTATCCAGAGTGAATACTGAGGATCTATCATCTCTGGAAGCTGGGGTTTTTGTTGACTTAGGTTCTTCATATTTTATAGCAGACGACTACGTTGAGCTAACGGAAAAAGTACCTAAGAATAGTGAGAAGTTACCGGATGTAAAAGTGATTGACGAATATGTTTACAGGCGGACTGAACATTCAACTGGAGAGCAATTGCACGATGACATGGTATGGAAATTGTGGATACCTAAAGGTCTAATTCCTGATATTTTATATAAAGCGCACGATGCTCATTTATCTTCTCATTGCGGCATTAATAAAACCGTGGAAAAAATACGGCGATATTATTATTGGCCAGGGCTCGTTAATGATGTCAAAACGTACATAAATGCGTGCGAAAAATGCAAATGTACGAAACAGCCAAATTACGTGTTAAGACCGTCCATGGGTAAAACTATCGATTCACAACGAACTTTTCAAAAATTGTATGTCGATTTTTTAGGTCCCTATCCGCGCTCTAAATCGGGAAATATTGGAATTTTTGTGGTCTTAGATCACTTTTCTAAACATGTTGTCTTAAAGCCGGTTAAAAAGTTTTCTGCCGATGTTGTTTGTAAATATCTGGAAGAAGAAATATTCCCTGCTTTTGGTGTGCCCGAGTCGATTGTTTCAGACAATGGAACACAGTTCAAGTCCCATGTCTTTAACAGTTTGCTACAAAAATACGGCGGAAACCACATTTATACAGCTGTACACTCACCACAAGCAAATGCTTCAGAGCGAGTGAACAGATCGGTCATTGCAGCTATCAAGTCATATGTCGACAGTGACCAGAAAAACTGGGATCAGTATCTTAGTAGTATTTGTTGTGCCTTACGTTCGGCCATACATTCAGCCATAGGTACTTCTCCTTACTTCATGGCATTTGGTCAGCATATGGTAACAAACGGTTCTACCTATAGCTTGTTACGAAACTTGCGCATGTTGGAGGATCGCACTGTTAGATTTAACCAGTAAGACACAATTGACATAATTAGAAAAAGGCAGCTGAATGCATAAAAAACAATTTAACCGAAACGAACAGTCTTATAACTTACGTTCACGAGTTGTAGCATATGAGGTAGGTCAGGAAATCTACAGAAGAAAAAGAAAAAAGTAATTTTGAACAGGGCTATAATGCGAAATTAGCACCGTCATTCGTTATAGCTCGAATACGTAAGAAATCTGGCAACTGCTATTACCAGCTAGAAGATTTACAGGGTGGTTTGATTGGCACGTACCATGCCAAAGATTTGCGGCAATAGTTATTACCTAGGTATAAGCTACAAGCGGGTATCAGCTTCCGTGCATTACGCCCGAACCTGATTTTGGCAGGGGGGAAAATGTAGTGGCGCTTGTAGCCAAATTACCATTTTCATGCCCCATTTCATACTGTTAGTACCTTGTCAGGCAAACCTTCGTTAATAGAGGACTTAATAACCAATAAGTCTCCAACTAACATTTTTCATATTTTTTTTTTATAAAAAGTATTCATACCTAAATGGACACCCTAAAATAGACTATTTAATACTTTGCATCATAGTTATAAAATAAGGTATATTTAGACGTATACGATCATATTTACGTTATCGCTCTAATACAATATATATATATTTATATATTTGTTAATATATTTTGCATTTTTTACTTAATTTATTTCATGTTATAAGTGGATTTGTCTTTGTATACTTTTCGAATATAGTTTATATCGTAAATTCGAACTTCCGGTTTTGCCCTTTGCTAAGTTAGAACATTAGACATTTGCTGTAAACAATAAAATTGATTACACTGACATTTATTCTATAACCCTTTTTGATCTTTAAGAAAATCACGCCATCAGCCATGACTATGCAAAAAAAAAAGACAAAAAATCCGTAATTTTTACGGCTAAGTTGAAGGGAGTTGGAGCTTGAGAGCTGAGAAGTGAACATCGTGACTCGGGGTGAAAAACAAATTGTCGTAAAGTTTGAAAGTACGACTGCAGTATGTCCATAGTGTTTTTTTGTCAAAATCGATGTACTAAAGTAGCATCGGAATACATGCTATAATTCCGGGTTTTTTTTGCGAAGTACAAATTAATTTTGCAATCCCTCGAAAGTTTGATTAAAATTTCTCGAAACTCGAAAACCGTATCGAAGCCTAAATATGGGTAAAATTCCCCAGATCCTGAGATTTTTCTTTACCTCAACTACCGAGGACGACTTGCTCCAGATCTACCAGTTTTCCAATTCAACATAGGATCCTGACATGCTGGAGAATCCCGTGTTTATATCGATCCACATATAAGTGAAAAATTAATAAATAAAAATGCTTATTAAATATATTCGTTAGGTTAAATTTTGAAAAGCCCAAACTTTCCCCCAATAATGTTTTAAATAAACAAATAATTAGTTAATTAATTTCGTCTAAAGTTCAGTTTTGTTAATACTATACATATTTTTGAAACAAGTGTAAATTGATGAACAAAAGGTAAATTTGAGCCTAAGTGCAGTAAAAGTAATTTAGGTTAGTCATAAAAATGCCACTTTAGCGACACTTTGCACTATTAATGATACTCATTATAAAAAGTTATAATGAAGAAATAGAAATCGCATGCGATTTCTCACGTGCGATAAATTTACATACCTTCGGTAAAATTAGGAAATGTGATGTACCAAAGTGATAACAATGAGACATAACTATTATCCCAAATAGAGAGACAACAACAATTGTGTTGGCCGAGATAAGTCTCCCACTGTGCATAAAACATTTAATTTCAGGTCCGCAGTTGAAAGATCTTTCGACGTTGGAGCCGAAACGGTAAGTCAACCTTGTTTTTGTTGTTTCTACCCTCTCTCTATTTTTCTTTTGTGTTAGTGTGATGAGTGGGTGAATATATTTATACAAGGTGGCGCAAAAGTAATCCTCCTATCAGAAAATGCTATAAATTTTGCGATTGGCCTCTAAAGTCAGTTCTGTTTTGACATTTGTGTAGGAAACACATGCGAAATACACGTTAATAAACAATGTTACGCTACACTGCTCCAGAACGCGGAATATTGCTGACTATTTATTTGACCAATAATCGGTCGGTGAAAAACGGTTAGTGCGCAAAAGTAATCCTCCTATCAGAAAATGCTATAAATTTTGCGATTGGCCCCTAAAGTCAGTTCTGTTCTGACATTTGTGTAGTAAACTCATGCGAAATACACGTTAATAAACAATGTTACGCTACACTGCTCCAGAACGCGGAATATTGCTGACTATTTATTTGACCAATAATCGGTCGGGGCCAAACGGTTACTGTGAATGGTGAGCGCTACAGAGCAATGATCAACGAGTTCTTTTTGCCGCAACTTGATGAATTGGGATTGGAAAACATGTGGTTCCAACAAGACGGTGCAACAGCACACACTGCACGTGCCACAACCGATATGCTGAACATCGGAAGCTTACTTTTGCGCCACCTTGTAGTTGATATCTCTTTCTTTCAAGTTTTTCGAACTAAACTTAGCGTTGCCATATTCATAACAAGAAAACCTATCGAATATAAATATTATTGTTTCTCTTTAGTAATAATGCAAAGTTATCGTAAATTTTAAATTAGAAACTGAAGTTAAAATCAAAGTTCAAGTTTCTGTTAGTTTTAAAGTTAAAATCAACACAACTAAAAAAAATTTAAATGAATCATTTGTACGTTTTATTTTGGTCCAAAGACTTTTATTGAAATGTAAATGTCACATCGTACAATAATGGTTTCGATAGTACATCAGTTATAAATTTTGGTCTGAATTAAAATCCTTCAATTTTGGTATAAGTTTTTTGGTAATAGTGGTAAGAGGAAGTTAATTTTTTGATGATAAATGACCACTTAGGTGAAATAGTTTAATATGAACATGGTTTCTACTTATATAATTAGCTGAATAAATATTGTGAAATTTAAAATGATCTGCTAATTTTTATTTTATGGTTCCCATGTCTGATAGTAGCTAAGTGTGGTAAGTTTTACGGATTTTCAGGTCTTTTTGTTTTTTTGGATTCTTTCTGGAAATCATGGTAGGGTGGGCGATCGTTGCAACAACACCATGCAACATACCCCGTTCGGAAAACCAAGCGACATCAAGAGCCAACGTAGGCATCCCGTTTTCATTCGATTTTTTTTTGTTCTCCTCCAGCACGTTAATTAAAGTAATTTTTCTGTAGTAGTAAGCGAAAACCGAAGGGTAGGAGCAAGAACACCACCCCGTTAGCCGACGAGCAAGAGCCGGATTAAAGACGTGCGCCCGCTCCCTACTTTTCGCATACACTGTGCTTTCTACAAAACGTTGCATGCTACACATCCGTGAATTCCATTGCTAACTAAATACATGTATTTTTTAATAGTAAATGTTTTTATAATAGTAACTTTAAAGATTAAAGAATCGTATATGAAAGAATTTCATTAAATTCTCAATAATGTTTGGAACTCTAATGTCACTGGTTGTTTTTGTAGTATAACACATATTTTTAATTGATCACTTGTAACTTATTGCATGTAAACTACACCTTTTCATTCCAATAACTACTATTCATGCACATGCACTTGCCTGCAAAATATGGAGTTCTCATTTTTAATTTACATATTCTCATTTTGAACTTACATTTTCTTATTTCAATACGTTTTCTCATTATTGAGTTAAAAAGGTGTAGAATGTTGAAAAAAAAACTATGCTTTCTTGCTGGTTTTTCTTTAAAATGGAATGGTAAGAAAACAATGTAAAAAATTTATTTGTTTCTGAAAATTTATTTTTGATCAATAGTAGTATTTTTAAAATTTGAATAACAGCCAATAACTAGACCCATTTTGACAATGCAAATACCAATTAAGATTATAAGTGTGGAAGTTTGGATGTCTGATATGCATATGGCGGGCCATTTTTTTCTCAACTGAATATTTTAGAGAGTAATATTTTGCAAACTCAAAATATATGAGTCGATACATTTCAAAGTCGCTTAAGTCCACTATAAGACAATTTTGGAAAACTGCGATTTTTTATTTTCTTGAAATATACTTTATGAAAGTTTCGCGAAGCTCTATAAATGTTTATATAAGAAAGCGTAAGAGCATTTTGTGAAGAAAAAATAATGGAAAATTAAGCCATTTTAAAACAGTTTTAACGTTGGACTTATGCAACTTCGCTATTTTCTGCCATTTTTATCAAAACACACTCACTATTAAAGTTTTCAGTTTAAGAAAGTTCGTTGAATATGTCACAATAAAGAATAGCAGAGCACACCCTGATTGGCTGAAATGGACTTAAGTAGTTTTGATTTACAGGTATACAAGGACATATTCAACTTTTGAAAAAATTGCTAAAACAAAATGCGACTTTTTAGCGTCATTGCCATTAATTAGACATACTTCTATTTTTTAACCTATTGATTTGTTAGTGCAGTATATAACGCAACAAAAATCTCAAAAAATTCTACATGTGGACTTAAGCGACTTTGATATGTATCGACTCACATGTACTAATAACATTATACTCAAGGTTGTACTAAAATATGATGAGCTACAGAACAGTATTTAAGTGTTTTTGATTTATAATTAGTTAGTTTCTTTAAATATTTTCGAAAAGTTTAGAGAACAGACTTATACCAAACCTAAATTTGATTTTTATAAATTAAAATGATTAAAATATTTTGAATGTGTTATAGTTAAGAAACGCACTATATTATTTTGACAATGCGTGTGTATACAGCTGTAAACACAATGCTAGGAGTGAAATTGAATTAAAAAGTCTATAACAGAAACCCTATAAATAAAAATTCCAAAGATTACACGAAGTTCTGGAAGATTTATCAAAGTTTAAAAAATTGCCATCAAAATTGTAAACTTTTTGGGCAGAATTTTTAGAAAATGTTTGAATAAGCAGTTTGATAGCCCAATCAATTCTAGTATGAAAATGTGCAAGTTAGGAGATGCTTAAAAATTTCCCTGAATTTTCAAAATTTTTTTTGTCGAGGGTGTTGAGTAATATTTTCCATACTACGCATGAACAAAATTCAATTTTTCTATGAAAGTGTATCGAAGAAAATACTCAACACAAATATTATAAAATATTTATTATTATTAAATATCTAGCTTCAATTATGGTATGATAGTATACGATATATACCGCAAATATCGACGTCGGAATTTTGTTCGTCTGGACGCCACATTCATATCGCAGAAATTTGATCTCGGTCAAACGACGTTAACCTGCCGCTCAAAGTTTAAAACAAATCCAAATTTTTGGTCAGAAAGCTTACATATAGAGCTATATATAATGTTGTTCTTCAAAATGTATATTCTATTCATAATTAAAGTTTTTACATAATGTTAAATTTTTTTATTTAAAAGTATTTTGGGACTCAATTTTCTCCACCCCCTTCGTCAATGAACTAACATTTTTTTACTTTCGACTTGAAAGCCTGAAGCCTGGTAATGTGTTCACGCGTAAAATATGTTGCAACGAGTTTAAGCATCATTTGATAAAGAAAGTAAAACGTGGGTTTCTGACATCATATTCAAGACGTGAAATGAAAGGAGTGGGAATTACAGTCGTTGACAACAGTTTACAGTGAAAAATGTTGTCAAAGAAATAACGATATGAAAAAACTAACTGTCATCCAAATTTGATTTTCCGTCATCCATTGTTATTATCCAGATAAGAATCGTATGATAACAAATTTATTTAATTTATTTTGTTTTGTTGTTTTTCCGACAGGGTGAATAATTGATGTATATTGGAACGATTTTCCGTCATCCCTTGTCATCCAAATTTGATTTTCCGTCATCCATTGTCAAATTTGGATGACAAGGGATGACGGAAAATCGTTCCAATATACATCAATTATTCACCCTGTCGGAAAAACAACAAAACAAAATAAATTAAATAAATTTGTTATCATACGATTCTTATCTGGATAATAAAATTGTATTTAATAGGTCGCTCCGGTCATGCACTTTGTCTGTACCCAGTTTTAACTTTACAACCTCGACGAGGCTGTTTTTCGTCTACACCACACGTCTCTGGAATTATATTCCAATTGCTGTTAGAAACTCTTTAAATCAGAACAACTGCAGACGAATTCTCTACGACTATTTTGCTAGCCACTGATTATGATTCTGAACCGTCTACTCTAATGAAAATTACTTATTAGCTAATTTTCTCAACACTTTTTCTATTTCTCAAGAATGTTAACTGTAGGTTTTAAAATTATTAAAATTATAAAGATTGTTACTGTAATACATATGTATAGGTTAAGTTGTCATTTATGCTTTATCAAATTGTAATTCTTGTTGGTTGTACGATAAAAGATTTTATTATCTTAATGTAATAATTGTTTAATATAAATATAAAAAATATATAAATAAAATATAAAGTGAAAGAGGATTGAAAAAACTTTCAGATTAGAATATTTAAGCCAAGGTAACAATAATTTAAAAATTTTTTCTTAAATACAAATTTTTTTGGTGCCGCAATAAAAGTTCTTTGCCAGTAACCAGCCAAACGCTTATTTCAAATTAAATAAATTTGGTATCAATTGAGAGGATGGAAAAACATTTCAAACGAAAGCAATCAAACCACCTATTTTTTGGAATTTTTATTTAGTTTTTGGTTGAAATTGAATTCAATTCATACACGTACAGAAAACCACAGTATATAGGAAACAAAATACTTAATTGGATGATAAAAACAACATATGTATGTATATGCATATATATATATCACACAAAATAAAATAAGCGTAGTAAAGGTACGAAATGTACGAAGTGCAAGTAAATATGAAATTTATACCTTTATTGATTAAAAATGTTTTTATTTAACTTCAAAATGCGAATTGTTGCCACGTGTTCTTCAGAGAGACTGTTGCTTAAATCCGTCAAAATAAGTTTTAATGCCGAAAAGGCTCTTTCAACACTGACCTGCGTTGCTTAGAACATTTAAATGAGGTTAAGTTGTACACTTGTTTGCCTTATTCTACAGTTCGGAATTTTTACATTTCTTTCCAATTTAGAACCCCTAGTTCTTTATCTCAAGACGTCCAACAAGAAGATGTGGCTTTTTTGGTTGATGAATCTTCTATCCAAAGTTCTCCGTCGCTATTAAAAAGCTTGAGCTAGCGAACTCTTCGTCTGAGGTACTGACGATACTCCAGATCTACGAGATGAAATAGAAAAGCTTTTTTCGAAATCGAGTCTTTCAAAGAAAAAAGACTAGATGTCGACACTGACTTGTTAGAATATTGGAACAGGAATTTACCATTAATCATTCTGTGCCTGCGACGAAACTAAACACTGAGTATGGCCGAACGCCGAAACCGGTTTGTTACAAAAGCAAATTTGACAAGGGATGACTTAAAATCGTTCAAATATACATCTTTATGCACTTCGTATTAAATCAAGTCATTGGAGACCCCGTTACTACGCTTATTTTATTTTGTGTGATATATGTACGAAGATACGTATGTAGTTTTTATCATCCAAGTAATTATTTTGTTTCCTATATGTACAGGGTGGCGCAAAAGTAATCCTCCTATCAGAAAATGCTATAAATTTTGCGATTGGCCCCTGAAGTCAGTTCTGTTTTGACATTTGTGTAGTAAACACATGCGAAATACACGTTAATAAACAATGTTACGCTACACTGCTCCAGAACGCGGAATATTGCTGACTATTTATTTGACCAATAATCGGTCGGTGAAAAACGGTTACTGCGCAAAAGTAATCCTCCTATCAGAAAATGCTATAAATTTTGCGATTGGCCCCTAAAGTCAGTTCTGTTTTGACATTTGTGTAGTAAACACATGCGAAATACACGTTAATAAACAATTTTTTATTTTGTTTTGTTGTTTTTCCGACAGGGTGAATGATTGATGTATATTGGAACGATTTTTCGTCATCCCTTGTCAAATTTGGTTTTGAGACAAACCGGTTTCGGCGTTGTGCCATCATCAGTGTCGATTTTCGTTCTGATCTGTTGTGGTCGTTTGTCTTGTATTTATAGTAGGTAGCAGGTAACGTCAGCATGGGTGTCTGTTTGTGTACGTGTGTGCATGTGTTGTGGGTGTACATTCAGAAACGGGGGTGGTTTGCATCGATCGGTTTTTTTGTGCCTGACTGAGGCAGGTAAAAGTTGGTGATTTTTGTTGTTTGACCTTTTTTGCTTGTTTGTTGTTTTTGATCTTTTGCTGTTTTGTGCTTATTTGTCGGTGCGTGTGTGTTTGTTGTACCTGAGTGGTTGCTTTGTTTTTTGTAAACCAATTTTAAAGGTTCGAATATTGTGTCGGAAACAGTGTTTGTCTGTTCGTTTATTATTCTACCGTCGAATGTTTTTTGTTTGTAGATTTCCATGTTTTCGAGTACGTTCAGACGTCTGCCTTTTGCTTGTACATGTAGGACCTTGACTGTTTTTTTGATGTTTCCGGGGGGGCATTTATTCTCCGCCATGTGATTCGCAAAGTTGGACTCTGGTGTGATGGTTGGATTCCGTATCTTTTTGTTGTAATCTCTAATGTGTTCTCTGAACCTCGTTCTTACTTGTCGTCCGGTTTGTCCTATGTAACTATGCTGGCATTCACAAGTGAGCTTGTATATACCATGGCTGCTAAATGGATCTTCTGAGTTAGTTTTGGTTCTTAGCTTCCGTCCTAAATTGTTCGATGTTTCGAACGCTGTGTTGATGTTGTATTTTCTAAGGAAATTTGCTAATTTATATGTTGCCCTTCCAGTATATGTCATTGTCGTCCAGGTTTGTGTACTTTCTTCTCCATTGTTTCTTTTTTGTTCTCTAAGGTCTCTCCTGAGTTTATCTACTAGTGCTTTTTTATATCCGTTGTTTGTAGCGATGTTATATATTATTCCAAGCTCTCTTCTATATGCTTCTTGTGTAAGAGGTGTTCTTTCCAATCTTTGTACTAAGTGCCTTAGCGCTGCATTTTTATGTTGTTGTGGGTGGTTAGAGGTATTATGTATTATTGTGTCGGTGGCCGTTGGTTTCCTATATATGTCGTAGTTGAATTTATTGCTAGCTTTATCAATACTTATTGTGAGGTCCAGATAATTGATTGCTCCGTCTTTTTCGGTTTCCATTGTGAATTTTATGTTCCCGTGCTGCTTGTTGAGGTACTCCAGTACTTGCTCTTCGTTGTTGGAAGTTAAAACGCATATGATATCATCCACGTACCTTGCGTAAAATAACACTCCTAATTTGGAATTTAATTCCTGTATATACTCTTTTTCCAGGTTTTGCATAAACGCTTCCATAAGAATAGCCGATGTTGGGTTTCCCATCGCAAGTCCGTTTGTTTGTCTGTATATTTTATTGTTGAATTGAAAATAGTTTTGACGTAGTGTGGTTCTTACCGTGTTCGTGATTTGCGTACTTTTCACTTTATTACTACGTAAAACAAAAGATAAAGTGAAAAGTACGCAAATCACGAACACGGTAAGAACCACACTACGTCAAAACTATTTTCAATTCAACAATAAAATATACAGACAAACAAACGGACTTGCGATGGGAAACCCAACATCGGCTATTCTTATGGAAGCGTTTATGCAAAACCTGGAAAAAGAGTATATACAGGAATTAAATTCCAAATTAGGAGTGTTATTTTACGCAAGGTACGTGGATGATATCATATGCGTTTTAACTACCAACAACGAAGAGCAAGTACTGGAGTACCTCAACAAGCAGCACGGGAACATAAAATTCACAATGGAAACCGAAAAAGACGGAGCAATCAATTATCTGGACCTCACAATAAGTATTGATAAAGCTAGCAATAAATTCAACTACGACATATATAGGAAACCAACGGCCACCGACACAATAATACATAATACCTCTAACCACCCACAACAACATAAAAATGCAGCGCTAAGGCACTTAGTACAAAGATTGGAAAGAACACCTCTTACACAAGAAGCATATAGAAGAGAGCTTGGAATAATATATAACATCGCTACAAACAACGGATATAAAAAAGCACTAGTAGATAAACTCAGGAGAGACCTTAGAGAACAAAAAAGAAACAATGGAGAAGAAAGTACACAAACCTGGACGACAATGACATATACTGGAAGGGCAACATATAAATTAGCAAATTTCCTTAGAAAATACAACATCAACACAGCGTTCAAAACATCGAACAATTTAGGACGGAAGCTAAGAACCAAAACTAACTCAGAAGATCCATTTAGCAGCCATGGTGTATACAAGCTCACTTGTGATTGCCAGCACAGTTACATAGGACAAACCGGACGACAAGTAAGAACGAGGTTCAGAGAACACATTAGAGATTACAACAAAAAGATACGGAATCCAACCATCACACCAGAGTCCAACTTTGCGAATCACATGGCGGAGAATAAATGCCCCCCCGGAAACATCAAAAAAACAGTCAAGGTCCTACATGTACAAACAAAAGGCAGACGTCTGAACGTACTCGAAAAACATGGAAATCTACAAACAAAAAACATTCGACGGTAGAATAATAAACGAACAGACAAACACTGTTTCCGACACAATATTCGAACCTTTAAAATTGGTTTACAAAAAACAAAGCAACCACTCAGGTACAACAAACACACACGCACCGACAAATAAGCACAAAACAGCAAAAGATTTAAAACAACAAACAAGCAAAAAAGGTCAAGCAACAAAAATCACCAACTTTTACCTGCCTCAGTCAGGCACAAAAAAACCGATCGATGCAAACCACCCCCTTTTCTGAATGTACACCCACAACACATGCACACACGTACACAAACAGACACCCATGCTGACGTTACCTGCTACCTACTATAAATACAAGACAAACGACCACAACAGATCAGAACGAAAATCGACACTGATGATGGCACAACGCCGAAACCGGTTTGTCTCAAAACCAAATTTGACAAGGGATGACGAAAAATCGTTCCAATATACATCATTAATAAACAATGTTACGCTACACTGCTCCAGAACGCGGAATATTGCTGACTATTTATTTGACCAATAATCGGTCGGGGCCAAACGGTTACTGTGAATGGTGAGCGCTACAGAGCAATAATCAACGAGTTCTTATTGCCGCAACTTGATGAATTGGTTCCAACAAGACGGTGCAACAGCACACACTGCACGTGCCACAACCGATATGCTGAACATCGGAAGCTTACTTTTGCGCCACCTTGTATATGGAGTGAATTCTAATTCAGCCAAAAACTAAATAAAAATACCAAAAAATAGGGACAACCCTGGTTTGAATACTTTCGTTTGTAAGGTTTTCCAATCCTCTGTCAAATTTATTTCATTTGAAAAAAAAATCCTATTTAAGAAAAAAAAATAAAAATTGATGGCAACCTTGGTTTAAATACTCTATTTTCACCCCTCACTCTCAGAATCGACCTAACTTTTGCTAACCTGAATTTGTTCCACAGTGATATCCTAATTTTTAACTTTTTTCAAATCCTCTTTCATATGGTACCAAATTTATTTAATTTAGATTAGCGGTTTTGGTAGTTATAGGAAAGGACTTTAATATCTGGCCAAAGATGCTTTTTGTTGCTGGCGAAAAAAATTTAAGTCCGAGTTCTCCTATTATTTTTGTTCCAGAAATAACTTTTTTATTTGGACTTTTATTTTAAAAGGAATAAAAGTCCCGGTACCTGCCATAAACACCTTTTTTATTCCAAAATTTGGGAATGTGATTTCAAATATTTCCTAGACAACTTGCAACATTTTTAAAGCGTGAACACAGTACCACAAAATTCAAGTGGTTTAAAATAACTCTGATTTTTTTTAGAATTTAATTCTTTTTTTATATATAAATTATAATGATTAAATTCTTTGTGTGCACTCAACTGGGATTGAGGATGGTTAGATTCACAATCCGGATTACTGGATGATGTGGGCGTGGCACCTTCGCACTGCATATCTGTGGAAAGTATTTATTTTAGAATACAGAAAATTGGTGAGGAGTTAAATGAGATTAATCTATAACACCTCAAGAAACAACAGAAAATGAAATGAGGGGGAAAAGGGGACGTGGCACCCCCCATATAAATTGCATTTCTCATACTGCATATCTCTGAAAGTATTCTTGGTAGAATACTGAAAATATGCAATTAGTTATATCGAGCCCTGGCAGAAATTTTGGCGTAACCAACAACATTTTTAAAACCCGTGCGGCCGTAAGTTCTGTTACAATCTGAAAATAATTTATAAAAGTAATTAAAGAGTTTCTAGACTTTATTGCAGTTTAGTTTTATTGACTGAATGTTAATGTTATTTGAAAACGTTTGCAAGCAAAAATTTTGCCTTAATACAGGCTATAAAAGGTCTGGTCATTCGGTAGTTTCCGGTGCTACAGACGAGGCTGCCGCAACCAGTGCTTGCTTGAGACTCTCCGAATTTCGGTGGCAAACTTTGCAAGCCATGTGCTTTAATTCCGACCATAGTTTGTAATCGAGAGGGTTTAAGTCTCTCTCTCTATGGCGCGATATACAACAGGTATATCATCATAAACCTCCTAAGAGGTTTTTGCGCCAAGCTTCTCTTCCAATTTGTGGTGTGCCGATTTGAATTTTCTCTACAAATTGGTGGGACCTACAGTTTTTTGCCGACTCCGAACGGCATCTACAAAGGAGACGAATTTTTGCTGAGAAGCCTGTCATGGCAGAAATACACTCGGAGAGTTTGCCAAACCACTGCCGAGGGGCGACCCCGTTTTGAAAAACTTTTTTTTTCAAATCACTTTTGATGTTACCTGTACCAGGGCTGGAACCATGGACCTTCGGTGTGGTAGGCCGGCAACACTACCTTCACACCACGGCTGCCGCCAAGGGGTTTAAGTCGGGACTGGGCAATCTTCAACAGAAATGAAAGCAGGAATATTACGCCGTAACCACTCTTGGGTTTTTTTAGCTTTCTGCGCCGGTCCAGAGTCTTGCTGAAAACCCCAGTGCTCTTCGTTAAAGAGTGTGGGTGTGAAATTTTTCACCACGCCTTCCAAGACCTTTTGTTGATTGATTTTTGCTCCAGTTTTCACGCTCTTTACGCTCATGGCCGTCGCGTGAGTGCCACTGCAAAAGCTTCTTACATCTTTCTTGTCTTATTTTTCTTAGCCGCGGAATCAAGTTATGGCCAGTGCTCCTTCTAAAAGCCTTCATGTGGAGGTCCTAACGGATCAGCCGATACATGGATCTGAAGGACATATCCAACTTATTCTGGCCATTGTTTTGTGTTTCCTTAAAGGTTTTTGACGAATTCGTTCTAGCACGGATTTTATGGCTACACTCGTACGAACCGCGTGTTCGCGTGACGCCCACTTCTGGCCCTGACGTTATCTTAATATATATCTAAGAATCGATCGATAGTACAATAACAAACATTTTAGATACACCGAGTTTTTTTAACGACGTGAATTTTTCACTCGCGCTATTTCCACACTTATGTTAAGCAATTACCCCACTCCGATTTTCATTGTCACCTTACTTCATCATGGTTAGCCGAAATTTCAAACGAAAGTGATTTCAATATATGGCATAGAAGATTTGATTAAAATGTGGAATATAGGGAGTATACCATATTTATATTCATTTATTTGAATAGTAGTTATGCGGGGTGATAACTTATTAGCAGGGATGCCACCCCAGCAACCAATTTAATCGACTGTCGATTATAATACCTAGATATTTAAAATTGTCAACAATAAAATTGAAGCAATCTTCGCTGCATATAATATTGCAAGCAAACGACTCTGTCGAGGCATTCAAAGCACACGGCATACCATGTAAGCTAAGTCTTAAACATTCTGAAGAATGAAAAATGAGATCGCAACTTAAGATTTCCTTTGCAACTTGGCTGGAGTACATAATTTTAATTTTATTACTAACAAGCAGTTTGTGTGAGGCAAACGAAGTTCTCAGCAGATACAAGTCATGATTAATATGACAAATCAGTTCAAAGTGACTCGTAGTATTATATGCAATGGCAGGGTCATCTGCAAAAGCAGTCGTTTCGCACTTTAATGGAAGCGAGAATATTGAGTTTATGTAAATCAGGAACAAGACAGACCTCCAAGAACAGGGGGGGTACGCCTAGGTTGATGAACTGAAAGCTACTTTCCACTTTTACTTTTTGCACTCTATTAGAAAGGTAGGATTTAAACCAGTTGTGCATGAATCCACGGAATTTTGCTCGATATAATTTATTTAGAAGTACGTCCCTATCAACCATATCAAACGCCTTAGTAATGTCAACAAGCAGCACAGTTTCTTCTGCTATCTAGCCCCTTATAAATATTTAAGCAGAAACCCAGTAAAGCATCCTCAGTCGGGCGTCCGGAACGAAAGCCAAATTGCTTTAAGCTGAAAAAGTTTGACCTATTAAGGAAATACACAATTCTATTTTTAACCGCCTTTTCAAGTATCTTAGATATGGTTGAAAGTAACGATATGGGACTGTAATTGTTTGCATCCCTCTTATCCTCTTTTTTGAAGAAAATACCCTGAGATCTTTTATTTTGTTTTGTTGTTTTTCCGACAGGGTGAATAATTGATGTATATTGGAACGATTTTTCGTCATCCCTTGTCAAATTTGGCTTTGAGACAAACCGGTTTCGGCGTTGTGCCATCATCAGTGTCGATTCTGATCTGTTGTTGTCCTTTGTCTTGTATTTATAGTAAGTAGCAGGTAACGTCAGCATGGGTGTCTGTTTGTGTACGTGTGTGCATGTGTTGTGTGTGTACATTCAGAAACGGGGGTGGTTTGCATCGATCGGTTGTTGTATGGTTGACTGAGGCAGGTAAAAGTTGATGATTTTGTTGTTTGACCTTTTTTGCTTGTTTGTTGTTTTTGATCTTTTGCTGTTTTGTGTTTATGTGTCGGTGCGTGTGAGTTTGTTGTACCTGAGCAGTTGCTTTGTTTTTTGTAAACCAATTTTAAAGGTTCGAATATTGTGTCGGAAACAGTGTTTGTCTGTTCGTTTATTATTCTACCGTCGAATGTTTTTGGTTTGTAGATTTCCATGTTTTCGAGTATGTTCAGACGTCGGCCTTTTGCTTGTACATGTAGGACCTGGACTGTTTTTTTGATGTTTCCATGTGATTCGCAAAGCTGGACTCTGGTATGATGGTTGGATTCCGTATCTTTTTGTTGTAATCTCTAATGTGTTCTCTGAACCTCGTTCTTACTTGTCGTCCTGTTTGTCCTATGTAACTGTGCTGGCGTTCACAAGTGAGCTTGTATACACCATGGCTGCTAAATGGATCTTCTGAGTTAGTTTTGGTTCTTAGCTTCCGTCCTAAATTGTTCGATGTTTTGAACGCTGTGTTGATGTTGTATTTTCTAAGGAAATTTGCTAATTTATGTGTTGCCCTTCCAGTATATGTCATTGTCGTCCAGGTTTGTGTACTTTCCTCTCCATTGTTTCTTTTTTGTTCTCTAATGTCTTTCCTGAGTTTATATACTAGTGCTTTTTTATATCCGTTGTTTGTAGCGATGTTATATATTATTCCAAGCTCTCTTCTATATGCTTCTGGTGTAAGAGGTGTTCTTTCCAATCTTTGTAATAAGTGCCTTAGCGCTGCATTTTTATGTTGTTGTAGGTGGTTCGAGGTATTATGTATTATTGTGTCGGTGGCCGTTGGTTTCATATATATGTCGTAGTTGAATTTATTGGTAGCTTTATCAATACTTATTGTAAAGTCCAGATAATTGATTTCTCCGTCTTTTTCGGTTTCCATTGTGAATTTTATGTTCCCGTGCTGCTTGTTGAGGTACTCCAGTACTTGCTCTTCGTTGTTGGTAGTTAAAACGCATATGATATCATCCACGTACCTAGCGTAAAATAACACGCCAAATTTTGAATTCAACTCCTGTATATGGGTATTTCCATGAAATGGACCACCGTGACTTAAAAAATCAAAACGCTTGCAGAATTTTTATAGACACAGAAAATAGAAGAAAAATGTTGATATTTTACTATGCAAAAAAAATTTTCAGCTCTTTATAATTTTAAATTCCAAAAAATTGTATATAAAACTTATAACTCTTTTATTCACTTTTAAAGCTGTATAATGTATTACTTTTAATTGCTGCTGACGAAATAAATATATATGTAATATCGCAGTTTGGTATATAAGTAATTGATACAACTACAAACGAATATAAGAATGAGAGAAGAGATCAAACTGTGCATCAATAACGGTATTTTTTTCATTTCTATTTTGGCAACATTCGTATGTCACGTGCCTAATGCAAAAGAACTACATAGTGCCATAATTAGCGCAATATCAGTTTAAGTGTCTTATTATTCTGTATGTTAAGCAAATTTATTGTTTACTACACAAAATAATATATTAATATAAATAGCCATCTGCAAAAATTAAATTTTTTTTTTACTTTTGAATTTTGTCACGTGCGTAATGGTAAGTACGAAAAATTTAATGCTCTTAATTAAAGTCCATTGGATAAATATTATTTTACTTTTACAATAAATATTAGATGTCAAGTAATGCTAAAAATCAAAATCGATGGAGGGAGAGGCTTAAGCAAGATGAAAATAAGCTTAAAGAACATAGAAAAAAACAAACTGAAAGAATGCGTGAATATCGCAAGAGAAAGGCATGTGAGGCCTAAAATAATTCAAATATATTGAAAGAAAAAAGGAATAGAGATTGCGTTCGACAAAAAAAGTGTAGAGCAACCAAGAAAAATTCAAATACCCAATTCAAAAGTGCTTACAAGTGTAAACAAACCCTATGCAAAGCTATAAAGAAGGTAGAGAGGGCGTTACCACAGAACGCAATAAAGAGAGCTTTGTATAAAAAGTATCCCAAACTTTCGAATAATGAAGCTGAGACACCAGTATGTTCAAACGATATGTTGGAAAACAATAAAGCAGTCCACGAATTTTATATCCGAGATGACATAAGTGTTCAAGCTCCCGGCCGAAAGGATACTTTAATCTGCAATCAGCAAGTAGTTGCAAAGCGCTTTATGATTGTATCTGTATCAGAATCTTCTCAACTGTACAGAAGCGAAGTCACTTCAGAATATCTTTGTAAATCCCAATTTTTTCACCATAGACCCAAACACGTTCAATTAATGGACAAACTTCCGCACAATATGTGTGTATGTAAATACCATGCGAATTTCGCATTTTTGCTAGAGGGATGTCATAAAGCTATTCCTCAGTTTCCATCTCATTTTGAAGATTTTTTAAAAGTAACATGCTGCAATGTGTTGGACGAAAAATGCATGATTAGTGACTGTGAGAAATGTATACGTGATGTAAAACATGCTTTGGTGCCTATATATTTTTTAACCAAAATGGAAGAAAATGTTAATTGGGGCTATTGGAGAAAAGTTAACGATCGCTTAATATTAAGCAATACTATAGCGCCATTATCGGATTTGTTACATGAACTGGAAATTCAGCTGCCAGCTTTTAAACTTCATTATTTTATAAAGCGCGCCCAGCAAAAATATTTCAAGGACAAAAAGAACAATTTACGTGATGATGAATTAATTTTGCAAATCGATTTTGCAGAAAACTATCGGTTGATCAATCAGAATGAGGTCCAAGAAGCTCACTTCAGCTACCAACAAGTTACTCTTTTCACTTGCGTTGCATGGCTGCGAGTTCAAACTGAATCTATTGCTGCTATTAGTGACAAACTTACCCACAACAAATTTGACTTCTATTGTTTCCTTACAAAAATTGTGCACAAAATTCAAAGTCTATTTGAAGGAATTTCCACGGTTTTCATATTCTCCGATGACTGCACCAGTCAATTTAAAAATAAATATACTCTCACCAGCATTCCTTCGTTTGTGAGCGAATTTGGCTTAAAGCATTTAGAGTGGAACTTCTTTGCGACTTTGCATGGCAAAGGCGCAGTCGATGGAATAGGCGCGGTGGTGAAGCGAAAAGTTTGGCAAGCGGTTAAGACAAATAATATTATTTTACCGGATGCCTTTGCATTTTATGAATGCGCTGGCAAAATCATCGAAGGAGTTCGTCTGTTATATATCTCATCAAAAGAGATTGAAGAATTTTCTCCACTATTAAATGAAAAATGGGAAAATGTTCGCTCCACTCCAGGAATACAAAAAATGCATTGTTTTTCCTCCCAAGATAACGAATATATAAATGTTGCTCGAACAGGATACTCACTTAAGGAAAAAAATAAGTTGGATTAATTTTGTAGTACCTTAATTTTTATTTTATATTTTCCATTTTTGAATAAAAGCTTAATTTTTTTGTCAAAAACTTCTGAAAATATATATAAAATTACAATCCGCTTACTTTCGCCTTTTTTCTCTCGGTTCTAAAAGCAACTTCCATTTTTGTCACGTACGTAAGTCAACTTTAATTGACTGGAACTTGGGTACCCAGTGCTCAATTTTCCAATACTTATACGATCCTAAAAGATGTGACTTCTTCCCATTATATTTCTATTTTTACAACATTCAAACGCAATTAAACATGTACAAATGTCGCGTGCATAACCATGGAAACACCCATATACCCCTTTTCCAGGTTTTGCATAAACGCTTCCATAAGAATAGCCGATGTTGGGTTTCCCATCGCAAGTCCGCAAAATATACATAGGTACAACTAAACGCGCTTTAGGCGCACGACTAGCAGAACACGAAGCCGACATTAGAAAACAAAAAAACACAGCACAGCACTCTCCCAACATGCAATAACAAACAATCATAGGGCTGACTTTGCAAACGCAAAAATAATAGACAAGGAAGCGCGAACAAAAACAAGATACACACTAGAGAGTTTACGAATCATGCAAAACAGGGACAAAACAATAAATAAGAAAGAGGACGCAGATGATATTGTGGCTGCTTATCTTTTATGTTTATGAGCTCCTCATTTTTGTTTATATTTAGTTTGAAAAGCTTACCACATAAGATGGTATCAATTTTTTTACAACTAAGCAGTAATTAGTTTCTATTTCGAACCACCTTTTAAATGTAAGTTATAAAGTTCTTTTTTAATATTTTGTTCAATGTTATATGTAGTAATGTTTTTTGTGTTTTTTGTAATTCATAATATTGTTCCGTTTAGTTATTGTATTTTCTAAATATATAGAATCGCCCTTGAAGAAGCCAATGAAAATTGGCGAAACGTCGGCTGTAAGGTGAAACAAACTAGTTTTATTTGCACCACAGTAGGTTAGATCGGAAAAGCTTTACAAATCGCATCACAAAAAAGGAACCAATCGGAAGAATTCAATTGAAAGTAAAGGTTTTTTCAGCAAAATTTTGATAGTTTTGCGTGTTATTATAAAGATGTGATAGTTTAAATGCCTCACCAAAAGCGGATGTTTTTTAGTTAGAACTTGAAGCTTCAAAAATAAAACCTTTGTCCAACTCCCGCTTCCTTTTGAGAACTGTAAAAGCACTATCACCGGCCTCCCTACTTGTGTTACACCTTTCCATCATTCAATAAACTCTTTTGTGAATTGTATTTTATTTTAAAAAACAAAAAACATAAATTAGGAAATCACTGCTAAATGTAAATAAAACAAAAATGTAAACAAAACCGAAAATGTAAACAAAGTTTGGCAATTAAATTACTAGTTCGAATTAAAAAAAAAATAATAAAATAATAATAATAAGAGTATAGTTGAACATAATAAATTCCAGTGTAAAATATTTTTTAACTATTTCGGCCTCTAGACAGAGCTGGCAAAAATATGAACAGAGGATTTAACAAGTTAAACTAATTTAAATTAGTAAAATTTCGGCCACAGGAGATACTAGTCATATTTAACAAATAGTGCTTCATTTACTTGTAATAAGTATATACAGTTTTCTACATAAGGCGTAAGAACAGTGCTTGACAGCGCCTTTATAGATTTCACAGCAACGCATGCTGTAAGCTAATCGAGTACAATGTGGGCCTCACAGGATCGAACTCAGATGTCCGGAGATTTATTTAATTTGTTTTATTGAGTTAAATTCTTGCTTTTCTTAAATTTATTAAATTTTTACCCCAATATTGTTCTGTTTGTTACCTGCCCAGAACCAGCTCAATTGGTTATTCATGTGCATCATCATAAGGTCCCAAAAACCGAACAGTTTTCAGTTCATCTGTTTACAATAAAATGTAAAATGTAATTCGATTTTAGATCACGATCAAATTTTTATTTTTTCAGTAGATGTTTCGATTTTTGGCTGAAGAAAACTAGCACTTTCAGTTTGTTTCTGACGAAAACTAGCAATTTCAACTTATGTTTGACGAAAAGTAACAATTTCGTTCTGTTACTGACGAAAACTAGCACTTTCGTGTTCTGAATGACAAAAATTAGCACTCAAACTGAGTTTGTAGACCCGTCAATGAACTACTATTGTTATACTTTTGATTTGAAAACACAATACCATTTTATGCTTCTGATTTTTAATTTTCTTGTTTTAGACTAATGACAAAGTACATTTTTATGAATATATGAAATTATCAGTTAGTGCATTTTACCTTGAATATTAAGACTACTACTACTCTTTTCAGACTTTGTACGAAATTTACTAGGCTTTCAAGACGACAACAGCGGTTTCTAAGTATGCGAACACATTGGCTCTGCTAGTAATAAAATAACAGACCAAAATAATACCGTAATTTTTGCAGTCTGAAATTGTCAAGCTAAAACTCTACTCCCTCATCTCTCACGTCTAAAAAAAACCGAATTCAGATGGTCTTAAAATACTAGTGTGTGCATTAATTTAATCACAGCATAATCGAAAAATAGATAGAGACGAGAATTTTTGACAAGTTTTTTATAAAAGTATATCCCATTATCTAATAAAAAACATGCAAGAACAAATTTCAACCTTTGAACAAAACTTAGAAAAATTTTAAATTCCACACTCTTTAATCAGAATTTTTATAAAAAATGTGGATATGCAGTTTTATGACCTATTAAATTTTAAATTGAAGTTGCCAAAAAATAGTGCCAATTATGGGCATTTATTGATGAATTTATGGTATCAGTTTTGTTATGCGAAAGGCGCAAAATTTATAAAATTTCAACATTTTCTCCATTGCTTAGTATTATAAAATTCTTAGGTCAACATTAAAAACAATTTTTTTTTTAAATAATAAACACAGGTAATCAAAATATTGATGTGTACATCTTTATCTCTTTTTTATGTAATTAACGAGGCCTTTATACAAATTAAAGATGTTGGCGCTACATGAAAAAATGCGTGTTAAGCAAAGCAGATTAAAACTCGCTTTATAAGTAATATTAATTAATACACTAATTAATTAAAAAAAATACTGTAAGTTTATTTTTTAAATTTCAATAAATCATGCATACGCCATGAAATAAACGAGTAGACAATAAATATATTACGGTAAGAACGGTTTATGCACATATCGCACACTAAATCAAAAACAGTCCCAACTCAAAAATTTTAAAATCGTTTTTTTTCTCATAAATAAGTTCACAAAACACATCTCTAACGACTGCAAGAAATTTGCTCAAATTACATTCTTCGCTAACTGGAAAAATACTGTTATATCTGTTTTTGTGTTACCTGCTCTGCTTGAACAGTACTAACTAAAGAGTACTATTTTGAGTTGTGACTGTTTTTGATTTAGTGCCCGATATGGGCAACAGAGTATTTGTTTTCCGCCTAAACAGTATTTTTTTTTGCTTTGTGACGCTTTTGGTGAAAAACTGTGAAAGAGTTTGTGGTGGTTTCATACAGAGCGACGATTTTTTAATAGAAAAAGTGAGTATAATAGCCTGGATTATTTTAAAAGTGTTCTTTTTGATCAAATCATCATTATAATTGAAAATAATACGATGCATTTATTAGTGTAGTGAATTGAAAAACTGCAGTACTATTGAGATTAGATATTTGATGATGAAAACATGGAATAATATCATGTTAAAAATTAATTTTTTAGTTTTCACATTGCTTTTGAAAATGTCGTTCCCAAATCTTGAACATTATTCAAGTACTATCAAAATGTTAAGTACAGAGACTGATCCTACTCCGTCTAATCCTATGGATGATAGTAGTACATACATATTTACAGATTGTGGGATTGCTAATAATTTCTATGAGGTTTATTATAAAACCTTATTATCTGATTAGTTTATTGGCATTTTAAAAATAAAATTTATCGCTTTATATTTTTTTATGAAATGAATTGTGTATTTTAGTTTTTATTCTGTGACCTGAATAAAATATAATTTTAATATATTAAAAGTATAATAAAGTAAAGATTGCATTTCTTGGGTTTTTCTTTCATGTTAGAGGTACATATTTAAAGTAAACAAAAACATATTTTCAATTAAAGAGACACATTTTGACATAATACCTATAATCCAACGAAACATTTGCAATTTAAGAGTCACAAGTCTAAATTACTATTTAATGTGAAAACCACGGTAGAGAACTAAACAAACTTTAGATAAATCATCTTCTATAAAGGTTTTCTGTGCTGTGGAACTGAATTTGATTAAGAAATTACAACCATAAGTGCGAAAACAGTTTTTGGCAACTCCTGAACATTTTAGATTTTTTGAGTTGTGACTGTTTTTGATTTAGTGTGCGATATGAAGGAATGGGCACATTTGAGGCCTCTAGCCATTGTGTGTCTCAAATTTCAGTTATCGATGTTTGGATCCTAACAATCAACAAAAGAAAAATCAAATTTAGTCGTGGCGGTAGAAGGTGTATAACAGCAAATGTATTATTTTCGTAACGTGTTCCACACATAAAAACTTCGTTTATAAAAAAGCAGAACATACCCGCCAGTCAACTGCCAAACTGGTTAGTAAACATTCTAGTTCTTTAACTAGAATTTCGTAGTCTTATGAATACCAGTTTGAGCGACTGCAACGTTTCCGCTATCATAAGCAGCAACAACCCTCTAAAATTGTCGATATAATGCATACACGAGCGAAAAAGAAAACAATTCAGTATTCGGGCCGATTGCTCCTACATTTTAATTTTCTCTTCAACTAATATTCTGAGATCATGTACGTACGTGGATGTCAACAAAATCGCCCTTATTTTTTTCGACGTCGCTTCTGCATAACGGTGTACCAGCAACGCAAAAACGAGTAAGCAGTGCTCAAATGAAACAACGAAAAAAAGTGAAAACAAAACGATCACTTGTCAAAGCAATTAAGTAAATAACATACCTTTTTGGAATAATCAAAGTAACCTTTTTCTAATGAAGAAGTTTTTAAGAAATTCATTAAAAAAATACTTGTTTTCATAAATAAAATTACAAGGAATAACAGAATCGTTTAGAAGCTGTAAAAACGAAAATGGTGAGCAGGGACACCTACAATAACTTTAAAAAAAATGTAGTTTAAGAACTTGCAAATTATGTACTACAATTCCATACTGGAGTTACCTGCGTGGCTATTTGCAAAGAACTCCGAAACTTATAATTTGCTCCATAAAAAGCTAATATTTCCTTGAATTTCCTTAATTTTATATAAAAATATTTTTACAAGTATCGATTAGATTCTATCTGAGATTAATATTTAAGTTTTCCATAAAATGTGATCTCAAATATAGAATTAATTGAGAAAAGGACTATTTAAAAAAAAAAAAGAAAATTACTTTTTATAAATGTTTTCCAAGGGCAAACTTGCTATGAATAGCGACTAAATTTTTATTGAAATTTGTTTCAATTGTTCAATATAGGGAAGTAATATTTATTTTGATAGACACATATTTTATATATGATGACTGAATTTTTCTTGAAGTGGTTTGTAATGTAATTTTGCAATCTTTGTGTATTTTTCAACCCAAAATGAACTAACCTACTATGAAGTGGTACAGTAGTTGGTATGATACTGATGCATGGGCTAACTAGTATGACGGCTGGTATGATACCGGTATATGTACTGAGTAGTATGTAAGCTGGTATGATCCTGATGTATATACGGACTAGAATGTCAACTGGTATATAGCTGATGCAGAAGCGGCCAATTGCCATCTCGTAGGACATGGGCGTGTTAAAAATACCAGTTGCTAATATGTTTCACAAAAGTGGATATAGCTTTGAGCAGTAGACTTCTATCATGCGCGGTGTTAAGTTTAATCAAAACAGGCGCTTGATTAGTTTTGTTACCATTTCTGTTATTGTCATTGGTATTTTTAGGGCGCATACGGAAGGCTTGACGGATGGATGCCGGGTGTCTCAAAGTTAATCGCTCCACACAGCTTGCTGAAAATTTCCTTTACATCTTCATCACTAGAATACCGTATGCCATGTATTACAATATCAGTTGACACTGCCTTTTCCCCAAGATCCTCAATTTGCTCACGCAATGTATCAACATTTGTTTTGAGCAATGCAAGTATGTTTGTATGCACATTTTCGACACCTGTCATTCTTTGTTCAAATTTGCCTAGTCTTTCTTTCGTATTCGCTAAATCACCAGTAAGCTCGCTCATTCTCTGTATAACTCTATTCTCGATAGTTTGCATTGACATGTTTTATGATGTTTGCTTCGTGCGTTTCAAGTTTTTGTTCCCACATTTCATTTATGCTAATGCTGTCTTCGTGTTTTTTAAATTTTTGCTCCCACGTTTGCATCAGCTGTTCGGCTGACACGCTCTCACCACATAATTTTATCTCAGCGCCTCGAGATTGTGTTGAAGTTGACGTACAGGGTGGCTGATGAATTTTGCTACATTAAGAAACTCAAATAATTTTTTTTTTCAGTGTATGGAATTCATTTTTCTTTTATTCATGTTAAAGCTCATTAAATTTTATTAAATATAGCTTAATTAGTTTTAAAAATAATGGAATTTAAATGCCCCCCCTGCTCGTCGATGCATGTGCGGCATCTTACCAAAAAGTTGTTCATTACTGCTTGGAGAGTTGAGACAGAAATAGCCGCAATTGTTTCTCGAATGGATTGCCTTAGTTCATTCAAATTTGTTGGTTTTGCTTTGAAGACTTCCTGTTTGCAATAACCCCACAAGAAAGTCAGGTGCAGTAAGGTCAGGCGACCTGGGTGGCCAACGGAATGTGGAGTTTCTGGATATCAGCTTATTGGGACATTTTCGTCGCAATTCTGTCATAACAGGTTGGGCTATATGAGGAGCTGCACCATCTTGCTGAAACCACAGAGAGTTGAAAGAAATTCTCATTCGGCGTAATTCTGGATAGAAAAACTCTCTCAACATGCTCAAGTAACGGTCTCCAGTAACCGTAACGGTGTGACCGTTTTCTTCGAAGAAGTAGGGCCCGACAATGCAGCGTGATGAAACTGCACACCACACTGTGACACGAAGTGGATGCAATTCCGTCTCATGGAGTATCTGTGGGTTGGAAGCACTCCATATTCGACAATTTTGTTTGTTTATGTTGCCGTTTAAATCGAAATGGGCCTCGTCAGACATGAAAAGACAGTTCAACATGTTTCCATCCTCTTCCACCATTTGAAGCATCTTCTGGCAAAATTCCAAGCGAATCGGCAAGTCTGCAGCGTTCAGTTTGTTGGCCATTTGAATTTTATATGGGAATAAGTCCAAATCTTTGTGCATAATTGACTGTAATGACTGTCTGCTTACACCCATTTGAGCAGATAAGCTTCTTGTCGAAACACGTGGATTGTTTTGTATGGCAGCAGCTACAGCAGCGATTGTTTCCTCCGTTCGAACTGAAGGGTTTCGATGGTAAGGTCTTCTGTTGACTGTCCCATGCTCGGCAAAATTGTTTACAAGTCTTATTATGGTCCATCTGCTCGGAGGATTGCCGCCAAACGTGCGCCTATACTCTCTTTGAACCGAAACTACGGACTCCAGTGCGTGATAGCGGCGGACAATCCAAATTCTTGTTTCAGTGTCCCAGTTATCCATTTTTGTTAAATGTAAAAGTCAATCTGCAAAATAAAAAAAAAATTAACCAGATTCATTAAATAGAAAAAAAGTTATTTAATTTTTTTTTGGTAGCGGCTTTCATTAGCCACCCTGTAGTATGACGGCTGGTATGATACCGGTGTATGTACTGAGTAGTATGTAAGCTGGTATGATCCTGATGTATATACGGACTAGTATGTCAACTGGTATATAGCTGATGCAGAGACTGACTAGTATGCCAATTGGTATGGTGCTGATGCAGAAGCGGACAGTTGCAATCTCGTAGGACATCGCCGTGTTAAAAATACCAGTTGCTAATATGGAAAAATTACAGAACTCAAACTTGTTGAGCCGATTTAGAAAACTAGTATTTGACTAATATAAAACTAATAGAATTGACTGAAGGGTAACTATAATGAAAAGTGTGGACATAGAGCATATGTAGATATATTAATATCTAAACTATACATTCACTGCTAAAAAACTGTACAATAAAACGTCATTAAAAATCAAAGATTATCATCGGGAATTAGCCGTTTTCCCCTAATTGTTTCTTTTTCTCGCTTAATGTAACTTCATTTCAATACACCTTTTCAAGGGCAAATTCTTTTAAATCATTAATAGATACTGCTTTATAAGGAAAGTCTAAAATCTCCTGACGCTATACTTGTTTTACTATGAATGGTTTACTGGATTTGCCGGATCGATTTTTGTATAATAAGTTGATAGTTTCGGTAATGGATACATCGACAGTGGCTTTATTAATTTTTCAAGAAGGTTTAGAACAAGCTTATCTAACAGTTTTGGATGTGTTGTTTGAAGTTTTTATCCTACAAATTGGCGAACACAACATATCCTATGGCATTTATTAAGGCAGAGGAGTTTTACCAAGACGCTGCCACACCACAGCTCAATCTATAGCGTTCATTTCTAATATTAAAAGCCGAAAGCTCTTTAATGAATCTAGACTCTGTAAATAAGCAGATAAACCAAAACAAAGTGCTAGTTTCCGTCAACCACAAAACCAAAGTGCTAGTTTTCGTCAGCCACAAGTCGAAAATGTTATTTTTCATACGAACTTTTGAAATTGTTAGTTTTCGTAAGAATCAAAATTTTAATTTTTGAAAAAAAAAAAAACGAAATCAAAGTTTTACTTTTTCATAGTATTGTTATTCAAAAGCATCCACTGTCGCTATTTCTGTGGCAATAAGCACAAATTACCAAACTCAAGTTTGGTCGAAAACGAGATAGTACCACCATTGTGTTCTTCGGGGATCTATAATCAAAAAAAATTTCACGACTTTTGCTCAAAAACGTTGGATTTTATGGACAAAAAACTATATCTCAATTCCATACATTTACACTACAATTTCATTTTTCAAAGCTACTAAAAACCCCACGAAAATTACTTTGGTAGTTTGTCCTTATTGCCACGGATTTAATGATTCAACAACCTCGAACACACTCATCAGACGGCTATTGAGGTGCATAGTAAATTCCCGAAAAAGGTTTACAATAAATGTAAAATGCAATTCAGGCCCCTATTATGAGGAAAATTCGACCGTGGTCGAAAGAGCTGATCGAACGAATTTTCATTTGGTATTACCTTCTTCGTCGAATGGCTGTCGTCATTGTGAATTTCGATAGATTATACTGTTCACAATAGCACATTGCTGTCAGCTGCGATTTGAAATAAGTGAAAATCAACAAAACGAATAAAGTGCTATATCTATTTATGTATTTTCAAGAATACAAAAAAAATAAGATCTTAAACAGGAAGATGTAAATAAAAAAACATGGATACGCTGGAATTGTGGTAGGAAATTTATCAGATAAGAAGGAAAGCTTACTGAAACTAGCCAGAAGTAGAAAACGATTGAGGGATGCCTCCAATCCTTTGGAGATGAATGTCGCTGTGTCCGTAAATTACATTTATAGATTTGGAAAGAATATTGGACAGTCCAAAGAAGCGTTTATAGACTTGATCTCCAACAAAGACGAGCTCTTAACGCAATCTGCAAGGGCCAAATATATTCCAAATGTTTTATAATTGGCAACAGGTGTTAGAAGATCTTGTGCTCAGGAGTTATACCTTCTGAGCCTTGGGAACAAGAATGCCCTTGGACTTGTCAACTACTGGATCTGTGGTGTTATCAGAGGTGCTAGCTGTTTTAAGAAACGTTATTTGTCCAAGATAGATGAAATTCCATTCTGAGGAAGTGATTTCTTTTCACTTTTTTGCAGTTTGGACTTTTGTGCAAACAACATTCGCAATATTTCTAGCTGTTGTTTCCTACTCACGACCTTAGACCTACATAAAATTAATACAAATAGATAAACATAAGCATTTTAAATGAAAAAAAAGAAAATAAATACAAAAAACTTACATTTTTAATAATTTTTTAATAACTCGATACAGCGTCGACAGCAAAATCCTATTCGAAGATTTCGACAGCGATGCGCTACTCGTAATACGAATTTGAAATTCGATTTTCGATGTTCGATAACCAGCGAGACTCGCACATCGAATGCAGCTCATAATAAGGGCCTGTTTTAAAATTTTTTAGAAATCGCGATCAAAGTTCTACTTTTTTATAAAATTCTATACTACATCATCGTCCATTTAATGATTCTGCAACTGTGAGCACAATCTCTTCTTTCTTCTATAAATGGCGCTTAACCGTCTAAAGGATTTTGGCCGTCCAACATAGTTCGCCAAGCATTTCCTCCTTCTGCCAACTGGCGCCAATTGGAAACACCACGGATCGCAAATAAGTCTCCACTTGATCCTTCCATCGGAGTGGTGGTCTTCCTCTGCTACCACCGGCTGTTGCCGATAAGAATACCTTCTCGGTGTCTGCATATGGCGCACACAGCTCATCATTAAACCTTCCCCGGTACTCGACGTCGCCAACGCGTAAAGGTCCGTAAATCGTTGTTGTTGTTGTTAACAGTGTCCGTAAGTCGTTAGTAGAGCCTTCCTCTCGAATACTTTCAGAGCCGCCTCATCAAAAGTTGTCAATGCCCAAGCTTCAGCACCATAACGGGTGCGATAAGTGACTTATGTATAGTGTTATTTTTCGTTCCTCGAGAGAGGACTTTACTTGTCAATTGTTTTTTTCAGGGCTATAGTTAAAAATAGCAAAAACAACAAGCTAACAGAAGCAAGATTCTGCAGGATTAATGGATGTTGTTGTCCCACGGATGCAGTAATTAAAGAAAGAAAACGCAATATTTTCCGCTGATGCTAGCGAAAATCTGTAAATTGTAAGTTTTATTGAACTTAAGTTTACATTGTAAGTTCATCTACATATAATTTATTTTACAACAACAATGTAATGTTATTTCGGCTACTTACATTTGTGCTTTAGGGCACCCGTTGACTTATACTCGGCGACGTTTGTGAAGTAAAAGAGCGAGATTTTCTTTGGTCTTCACTTTAGCCTAATAGCGCGATGGTAACGCCGGTATGCATTTTATGTGATTAAAAGGTAATTTGCCGCTTATAGCGACACCTTTTGGGTGCGCTGTAACATTCCCCCCTCGTAAACTTGACAACTCGGGTCAAAGTTTACTCAGATAAATCAACTTTCGCCGTTGACCATCCTTTGCTCGATGCACATCGATTATTTTTCCCTTGTTCCCGGTGTTACGTTTGCTGCTTTCATCTACGATGATAACTACATCCCCGATGTCTACCGGCGATGGTGAGGGTTGATACCATTTCGTACGCCTATTCAGGTCGGGTAAAACTGTTCAGCCAACTGAGAAGCTACAAGTGCGATGCCGCTGTTGTCTTTGATGCTACGTTCCCCCATCCCGCTTGAACCTCCCAACAGAAAATGATTGGGAGTTAGCGCCTCATCATTAGGAGTATCTAGAGGAATATATGTCAGCGGTCTAGAATTTAGAATGTTCTCGAAATCCGCGACTGCTGCTCGTGAATAGTAGGATGGACTTTACAGACTTTATCATTCTCTCCCATGCTCCTCCCAAATGTGGTGCAGCTGGTGGTATAAAACGCCATTGCACCATTGTGGCGTTGTCTGAGATACCTCGTCGAGGCACACCCCGACGACTGATGAACTGCTTAAATAAAGGGTGTTTTTTTTAGGGGTATAGAACTTTGAATTGAAATAAAACACAAGAAAATCGTTTTAAGGTCCATCAATTTGGCTTTATTGGAAGGATAATTTTATGCCATTAATGTTTAAATATGATTTCGGGCATGTGGCCGCCGCGGCTGGCTCGAATAAAGCCAATTCTACAGGTCCAATTTTCAACCACTTTTTCGAGCATATGGGGCCGTATGTCGGCAATAACGCCACGAATGTTGGCTTCCAATTCCCCTAACGTTTCTGGTTTGTTGGTGTAGACGAGCGACTTCACATATCCCCAAAGAAAATAATCCAATGGTGTCAAATCACACGACCTTGGTGGCCAATTGACAGGTCCATTCCGCGAAATTATGCGCTCATCGAATGTTTCCTTCAATAAATCGATTGTGACGTGCGCTGTGTGGCATGTAGCGCCGTCTTGTTGGAACCACAACTCATCCACATTCATGCCATCCAATTCGGGAACAAAATAGTCGGTTATCATGGCTCTATACCGGTCTCCATTAACGGTAGCTGCCTCTCCAGCATTATTGCGGAAGAAGTATGGCCCAATGACTCCACCAGCCCATAGAGCACACCAAACAGTCAGTTTTTGTGGATGTAATGGCGTTTCAAGGGTCTCATGTGGATTCTCTTCACTCCAAATGCGGCAATTTTGCTTGTTGACGTAGCCATTCAACCAAAAATGAGCCTCATCACTGAACAAAATTTTGCGATGAAAATCAGCATCGAAATCAATCTCATTTTCGGCCCATACACCAAAATCACGACGCATTGCATGGTCTCGCGGCTTTAATTCTTGCACAAGCTGGATCTTGTAAGGTCGCAAGCCAAGATCTTTGCGCAAAATCTTCCATAAAGTTGATGGACAAAGCTCCAATTGCTGTGCACGGTGGCGAATCGATTCATTCGGGTCCTCTTCAACACTTTGCTCTACAGCGGCAATTGTTTCTTCGGTGCGCACTGTTCGACGTCTCTGCGGATGCGTATTATCACATAGAGTAAACGTAGTGCGAAAACGATCCATGGTTAACCGAATTAATTGCTCTGATGGACGATTATGTCGACCATAAAATGGACGGAGCTCACGGTAAACTTCGCGAACTGAACCATTATTTTCGAAATAAATTTGCACGATTTGCAAGCGTTGTTCTTTTGTCAACCTGTTCATGATGAAATGGCAAACCAAACTGAACATAAATGACATTACAGTTGCCAGATTTGACCACAAAATGCCAGTTTTATCACTATTCGAAAAACAAACCTGTAAAAAAAACACCCTGTACAAGTAGAAACGCATCTTTGGAGAGTGAATGACTGATTTCGATATGGATAGCGCGGACCGTGACCCCAGCAACAGCTATATCTATTGGTCCAAAAGAGTCCTACCCGGTGAACGTAAATGGACGAGTGTCCAACGCGAGACGTTCAGCCGGTAATGAACCCATTACGGTGCGGTGTTGCCCGTCGGATTTACAAACCCGACACTTCCGTCCAATTCTGCGACCAATGCTCTCAACCCGCCTACCCAATATTTTTGTCGAATTTCATTGACCACGATTTCGGTATGGTGGTGGTGATATTTGCGATGGAAGAAATCGATTATGAGAAGTGTCAGTGGATGTTGTGAAGGCAATATTATTTATGGGCGTTTTATGCAGACAGGTATGACCTCTATTGCGTAAATTCGCCCTTTGCTTCTGAGCAGTCCATCTACACCTATAAAGGGAGAACATTTAAAAATTGAGCTTTTTCTACTTAATAATTGGCCCTGCTGTAAGCATTTTATTTCTTCTCCGAAACTCTTGCTTTGTACCATACAAATAATCAAATTTTCGGCGCTGTTGACAGTGGTGTCTTGTATCACAATTTGGAGGAATTCGATTTGGTGGCCCGTTTGCTTATTGCTCGGAGGAATCCCAAAACGCATCTTATTGTACCGCGAAGCTTCTTCTACTTACTAAACCTGGTTACGTCAGGTAATACTGATGCGAAGGATATATCACCCAAGTTTCTACCAAGATCTATAAATTGCACCGCTTCAGATTCCGCCGACTCTACCAAGAGCATGTCTGGCCACTCGGATTTTGGTAACTTTAGAAAGTCAGGACCTTTAAACCAACGCAATTCACCATCTAACTTGGCCCA
This sequence comes from Merzomyia westermanni, assembly GCA_949987695.1. Lineage (NCBI taxonomy): Eukaryota > Metazoa > Arthropoda > Insecta > Diptera > Tephritidae > Merzomyia > Merzomyia westermanni. The sequence goes on from OX465289.1 coordinate 80,284,615, forward strand.
TTATTTCAATTTCGTAGCATCGTCGGCCACGTTGTTCGCTGATGGTACCCATCTCCAGTTAGTAACGTTAGAGGACTCCAGGATTTCGCCTATTCGTACGCCGACAAATTGCCCGAATTCGCGAGTCTGAGCGTATCCTGTAAAGAAAATTTTTTGAATCCGTCCAGTAGACCTCTTCGCTGATCGGCAAAGTCAGCTCATTTCTAGCCTCAAGTTTAAAATGGCGCCTATTAGCTCTGGTTTGAGTGGTGCCACTCGCGACATAGATGCAAGAAAACAACCCTGCACTTCATCTTCCATAGAGGCTCGCAGATAAGCAGCAGCTGCATAAGCCACATTGCTTGCATCGCAAAACCTATGTAGTTGGTCCTGGCTGATGCTGGATAAGGGGTAGCATCAAGGAATACAAACATCTTTAATTGGTTCCACTGACCGAACCCATGACTGCGAAGATTTTTGGTCTTCCTCCTGCATGGTGCATCCCAGGTAACACCCGATCTCCAAATGTTTTGAAGCACGATTTTCGATTGGATCATAAAGAAGCCCATCAAACCTATAGGATCATAAACGGACTTAATTACCCGGAAAATGCCCCTTTTCGTTGCATACGTGCTGCCATCTATATCGCATTTATCAAATTTCGCGAAAAATGTTAACTCGTCCGAGTCTGGACGCCACCAAACGCCCAAAACCTTTTCATAAATGGCGGAAGAATCTTGCAGAAGTTTGTTTGTTTTCGCCACCGAAGAAGAATCCTGAAGGAGCTTATTTGTTTTCGTCGACGTTTCGGAAATATCCCGTAGTACGATGCTAGAGTTCGAAAGCCAATTGCGCATCTCGAAGCCGCCTTCCAAGTGTATGTGTTTGACTTGCGACGCTACCAATCATCTACGTATGTATTCTGATAGATAGCCGTTACCCCATTCGGTCGCATCGTGTCGCATTTTTGTTTTTTATGAAGTTTGCCAACGACGGAGAGCATGCAGCTCCAAATGTCATCACTGTCATGGCGTAAGTATCACGATCGCTAGAGCGAACCCCATATCGCCACAGAAACCGCTGCGCGCATTGATCCTGTTTGCGTACCCGAATTTGGTGGAACATCTCGCGAATGTCTCCCGTAATGGCAAAGGGGAGTTCGCGGAAGCGGATAAGTATGCCAACAAGGGAAACCAAAAGGTCAGGTCCTTTCAGAAAGTAAGTATTTAGGGCGACACCATCGACTGCTGCGGCGGCGTTCCAGACGACCCTAGTTTTGTTTTTGTGTTTATTTGTGACTGTTGCTCGCGAAAATCTGTAAATTGTTAGTTTTATTTCACTTTGGTTTACATTGTAAGTTCATCTACATATTTATTTTATCTACATATAATTTATTTTACAACAATGTAGTGTTATTTCGGCTACTTACATGTGTGCTTTAGAGCAACCGTTGACTTATACTCGGCGAAGTTTGTGAAGTAAAAGAGCGAGATTTTATTTTGGTCTTCAGGGAGATCCGGAAAAGAATGATTCTTAGTTTTGCAGACCTCACGCAATTTATTTAGATTCCAGTTATGCTAGGGATCAGCAAGCTTAAGCGTAAGAGGCGGGGATATTTCAACAAAACCAGGTGAATAGTGGTTGGATTGGTGGCTACGGCGCGCGGCCGGCTACGATACTATTTGTTGGAAACCGTTATCTTTGATTACATGGGGACAAGCGGCAGAAAGAGACCTGAAGGTTGACATAGTGGGGCGATTCCATGTTAAATTATACATCTGCGCCAGGGGAGCGAATCTTGGTGCTTGAGCAATCGGGGATCATGACACAGTTTTGGATGACAGCAGGCGATCAGGCTCTATTAAACTAATTCAAGCAATCATTTGTAAATGAAGTACAGTTTCAATTAAATACTTATGTATGTATACAGTAAAAGGCCTTTTACACTATATGGTTTTGCCATGTGTATATGTCACATTTTCGTTATGAAAACCAACATAACGTGTAAAGGCAAATTAAACTTTCCTTTTGTAAAAGTTAGAAAAATGCACATACGAAATAGAAATGTTTCCATTTTTGTCTGACTCACAATTAGAATCAGCTGTTCTTTAATTTGTTGATTTTAGTTTTTGGAGTTATTTATTTAAAAGTAAAAGGAATCAGATAAATTGAACTGTTGGAAGTGTTGAAAGTCATACGACATTACGTGAATATAGAAAAAGTGGCAGGTCATAAAAAAAAAATATCGTGTAAAAGGACCTTAAGCATCTAGTTGTAGATTAGGGTAGCGCGAAAAACCACTAGGATGTAAGGTGGATATGGAAAACATAAATTCTTATATTTTTTTAAATACCTTATTGAATATCAAAGAGGGCTATAAACTCTAAAGAATTGTATTTTAATTTTTTCCAAAATTGATCTTATTCGTGCTTACCATCAAATTCCCATGGCAGAAGAAGACATCCACAAAACTGCAATTACTACTCCATTTGGAATGTTTAATTCGTTCGTATACCTTTTGGTTTACGAAATAGCGCTCAAACATTTCAACGCTTTATTAATGAAGTGTTTTCTGATTTTGATTGAACATTTAAAATTGATATTTAAAAGGCTTGAAGAATAAAATTTAAATATTAAACCTTCCAAATGCATTTTTGGTGCAGATATTTTAGATTTTTTAAGTTATTCCTGTGAAGATATTAAACCCTCTTTAGAAAGAATAGAAACTGTAACAAATTTTGAGAAACCCACTTCCATTAATAAATTACAAAAATTGTTTGGCATGGTTAACTATTACCATCGCTATGTTAAAATGTTAGCTGTAGAACTCAGTCCTCCCATAAAATGTTAACATTTTCTGTCAAAAATTAACTCAAACAACTTAATCGGACAAATAAAACCACTATTGTTTTCGAAAACTTTAAAAAACTTTTTTCCAAAAATACTTTATTTACTTCTTTTGACAAAAATGGAATTTTATCATTAGCTGTAGATGCATAAAATGTTGCAATCGGAGCTGTCTTACAACAAAAAACCAATAATCTATTAGAACCCTTATCGTATTATTCAAGAAAATTAACTCCAACAGAAAGTAATTATTCTACTTTTGATAGAGAACGTTTATGCCCGTATGACACTACGTATTTTTCTTGTATTTTTTGTTTGAAATACTGACGAAAACCTACCGAAAATCAAATTGCAAAAACACTTTCACGGTAGTTGAAGGGGGACAAACAGTGCCTGTAATGTCAATTGGGTCGACGTTTAGTTGAAAGCTGAACGAAAATCAAATTTAAAAATAAACAAATAAAAAAAAATTTAACTGAAAGATTTGATTTTGATATTTTTTGTGCTCGAACGAAAAATGAAGCTTAAATGGCAAGACGCGTATGAACATCACCTGATAAATAGAGTTCATAGCGCGAACAATATTTCTTCTTCAGAAGCATTCAGCAAGCAATTTGTTGCAATATTTAAAGTTTATTTATTTGTCAGAAAAAACTAACGAAAAACAGTAAACTGTCGAAAAAAGCTAACTAAATACAAACTTTTTCGTTTGTTTTTAACAACCTAGATTGTATTTCGTTAGTTTTTTCAACATAGCTCCCCCGTTTGCACCAATGTGAAAATTGTATAAGACCGTTTCTTTAGCACAAAATACATAAAAAAAATACAAGAAAAATACGTCATACGGGCATTAGCAATTTTTATAATTCGGTTAAACATGTCAAACATTTTCTCGAAATTAGAACGTTTACCATATATATCGATCATAAGCCTTTAACCCATGTTCTTAACTCTAAAGTAGACAGATCTTCTCGTCAATTACGTCATCTTGAATATTTTGCACAGTTCACTAATGATGTACAATATATACGTGGGGAAAGACAACATAGTTGCCAATACACTTTCCCGTATTCCAGAAGTAAACGTAATTTCAATTCAATACAAATTTAGAAACTTTATTTAAAGAACAACAAACAGATATGATGTTAGAAAAAATTTTACCTGATCAAAATTCTAAAACTAATTTAAAAGAAGTAGATATTTCAATCATAAATTTAAAAAATTTGGTGTGATGTTTCTCAACAACCATTTAGACCATATGCTCTACTTTCTATGAGAAGAATTATGTTTGACAAAATTCACTCTCTATCTCATCCAAGCATTCGACCTACTAGAAAATTGTTTCAAACAAAATATTTTTGACCTAGTATGTTGACTGCTAAGTGGAAGATCACCCTATTTCAAAATATTTTTCAAAAACGTCCTATCTCAGAATTTATTTGAAGAACGCCCCACTTCAAAATATTTTTCAATAACACCCTATCTGAGAATTTGATGCAAAAACGCCCTATCTGAGATTGAGAACTAACCATATTATTAGGTGCACATACTTCACCATTTCATCCTCAAGCAAATGCGCTTTCATAGAACATTTAAAACAGCTATTATAGCTTGAAATGATTCTACTCACTGGTTACCATGGATTCTTCTTGGTTTACGAACATCAATTAAAGATGACTTAAAATGTTATTCTGCAGAATTTGTGCATGGACAAACTCTTCGACTGGTGAATTAGTTATTTTCAATAACCATAATGAAAATAATTCTTCAAACAAAATTCTTTAAAAATTAAGAGAACATTTTTCTCCAATTCGTTCCAAAGTTGTACATCATAATAAAGAAAATCATTTTATTCCCAAAAATGTAGATAGTTGTGATTTTGTTTTTGTTATAGTTCTTCATAAATCTAACTTAGAAGCACCTAATGAAGGACCATTCAAAGTTATCTCCAAACAAAATAAGATTTAAAATACAATATGGAAACATTGTTAAAACTTTTTCAATTGATTTATTAAAACCAGGGGCCGAATTACGACATACGTTTCGTGATCGTAAACCGTTTTTTAAGTCACAATAACTTTGAAACTGTCCAACTTTCTAAAAAAAGAATAATAAATAATTGAATCAGCCAGTACTTCCAGCCAATTGCCCACGTATGCCATCATTCCGAATTATGGGCTTAGAGCTATTGTGATTTAAAAATTCGCTTTCGATCACGGAACGTATAACGTAATCCGACCCCAGCAAACAAACACTCTTACTTCTTCACTTTCCAATTCAAATACACTACAAAAAAAGAAGACCAAAAAAGTTACGAGTAATATTAATTAATTGTGTTTTAAATTTATTTTCGTTTCACTGGATTGATGATTTTTACTGGTTTATTTTACACTTTGTGCATTTTAATATTTTTGAATCAACTTAATTTTTGTGACTGAAAATTTATGAAAGATAGAATATAAATTATTCGAATTTTCAATTTTCAAAAATAAATATTAATTTTGAATTTATGGCTTTTTTATAATAAAAATTTTTGTTCATTTACGGCCTGTACATTTTCAAGTATTCATGAAACGAGCTCAAGGCCAAGAATAATAATTTTTCACTTTTTGAATTTTTATGAAAATTATTATTGTTTTTTATTTATTAATAATCATTTTAATTAATTAATTAAAGTTTCTTGATTGAATAGAGTAGGAAAAATGTTTAAAGACAACTGCCATAACTTTTCTTATAGATCCATTTCGGAAGCTGCTAGACTTCACTCATCAGAGAAATTTTGGCAGGCACTGCTAACCATTAAGCTAACAATACGCTGGTTTTGATGTCATCTAAACTCCTAGTTCTATTCTTCTTTTACCATATGCATGAACCACTTCCGCCATTTGACAGTTAGTAGTGTGATCATGATGGATTTTGACAGATCTGTTTTATCATCAGAACTGGCTTGCTCTCGGTTTTGTTATTGCTTTTTTATACCAACAGTTTTTGTTGACTGTACATTTTCAAGTATTCCTGAAACGAGCTCAAGGCCAAGAATAATAATTTTTCACTTTTTGAATTTATATGAAAATTATTATTGTTTTTTATTTATTAATAATCATTTTAATTAATTATTAAAAGTTTTTTAAATTTCAATATCTAAACTAAATTTTCAATATCTAACTAAATTTAGATTTTGAGATGTTTGTTCAGATACAAGATTGTTTAGTTCACTGCCATGTTGTTGTTCATTCTCTAAAATTTTTAAATTTAGTTCTGAATTCTTTATTGCTTCTGTTTCAAATGCTCTAGATAAAGTATCAGCCACAACATTTGCTTGTCCTTTAATATATTGTATATCATTCGTAAATTGTGCAATAAACTCAAGATGTCTCGTTTGCCGGGGACTGCGTTCAGTTTTGGAACTTAGCGCAAAAATCAGGGACTTATGATCAGTAAAAACAGTAAAGAAACGCGTGTGGTTCAGACTTGTTATTGAAATGTTGTTGTATAACACCACCAACTGCCATATTGGATGCATCTGCAGTTAAATCAAATTTTGAATCTTTGCTTATAAAGCTTTGTCTCTCTTTTTACTTGTTCTATTAATTAAATCATATATCGACGTGCCATACTAAAACTAGCAACAGAATTTGTGTCTGGCGAAAACTATCACTTTCGATTTATGCCTGACGAAAATTAACAATTTCGTTTTGTTTCTGATGAAAACTAGCACTTTTCTTCTGAATGACGAAAATTGGCACTCAAAATGAATTTGTTACTTTTTTAAAGGGTGTTGGCTCAGTAGCCAAATTTTTGCTTATAATAATAATAATAATAATAATAATAATAATTCCCAACGGATTACCCACCATATCCCGCCCGACCGGCGCGAGGGGCGCATCCGCATAACGCGCGGATTATTCGTTCGTGCCGAGTCGTTGAAAGGCTTTGGTTTGTTAATCGTCGAGATCTAAAACTGCTCAGCTACAGAGAAAACCTCATCAGCTAAGTAAAGTAGATATAGGATAGATTATACATTAAGAAATAACTAGTTAACAGAATAAAATTATTGTTAAAAGTTAAAATAGAAGTCAAAGAATAAAAAACAATTAGTAGCTATGAATTTAGGACAGAAAGGATTGATTTTTTTATGCTGAAAAGCGAGTCTGAAATATCAAATCTACCAGAAAGAGAGTTATAATCTTGACACAAACAGCGAAAAGGCTCATTTAACTGAAAATTGGTTCGGCACTGTTTTAAGACTAGAGGTTTAAAATGCCTTGAAGGACGAGACGGTACATTGAAGTTCACTTCACTTAGAAGAAATGGGCTGGATAGTGAACCATTTAGCAATTTAATCATAAAAATAATTCCAAGCATTTCCCTCCGACTAGAAAGTGTGTGTAGATTAATGAGTTTTAAACGATTCGTATAGGGTGGCAGATTGTACGAGGGATCCCAATGAAAATCTCTTAAGGCAAATAGTAAAAATTGTTTTTGAACTGATTCAAGGCGATCTACATGAACCTGGTAACGCGGGTTCCAAATTATAGAACCATATTCAAGTATCGGTCTGACTAATGTAGCGAAGAGGGCTTTAGTTACATAAGGGTCGCTAAATTCTTTAGACCATCGTTTAACGAATGCTAGGACACCTCTAGCCTTATTGACTGTTGTATTAATATGGCGGTTGAAACTGAGTTTATAGTCCATAGTAACCCCCAGGTCAACAAAATCATACACTTGCTCAAGACTATAATTTTTAATTGTATAGGAAGCCGGCTGAGAAATTCCACGCGAAAAACCCATGTGTTTACATTTTTTGAGGTTAAGTGGCATATAATTTAAATCGCACCAAGTAACTAGTGCATCTAGATCTGATTGTAGCTTATTTCTATCTTCAAATGACGCGAATGACATGAAAAGCTTTACGTCGTCGGCATACATTAACATTTTTGAAAATTTTATTATTGTAGAAATATCATTTATAAACAACAAGAACAGAATCGGGCCAAGATGGCTTCCTTGAGGAACCCCCGAAGAGACATAAATGACATCGGATACTAAATTTTTGAACATTACTCTTTGTGTCCTGTCACTAAGGTAAGAAGAGATCCAGCGATTGAGACCCGGCTGGAAGCCCAACTGATCGAGTTTATGAATAAGTAATGAGTGACACACTTTGTCAAAAGCTTTGCTGAAATCCGTATAAATAACGTCGGTTTGCAGATTTTTTCTAAAGCCATTTGAGACATGACTGGTAAACTCAAGTAAATTCGTAACTGTGGACTTTCCCTTACTGAACCCGTGTTGGCAGTCAGCTATCAAAGTAGAGATCGGACCCGTAAGTTGATTTGTAACAATAGCTTCAAACAATTTTGGGATGGCAGAAAGCTTTGCGATGCCACGATAGTTCTCTATAGAAGACCTACTCCCGCTATGTATAAATAGGCTAACATTTTTTCCATAGAATCAACTGCCATCTATATCTAAGCATGCATAAATTAATATAAAATGTATATAAATGTATTCGTATGGGTCAGGAGCGGGGCAAAGGCGTATCATATTTAACAAATAATGCTTCATTTATTTGTAATAATCAATTAAAGTTCTGTGCATAAGGCCATAGCGCTTAACTACAGTATTTTACTGTCGCGTTGTACTTATAGCAGCAGCGTAGGTGATAAGAAATTCGGGTGCGTTCCAAGGTTCGAGCAGAGGTTTCGGTCAACTGATTTTCATTCTTTTTTAAACTGAATTTTTTTTAAATATATGAATACTTCTTATCTTTACTTTTTTTTATTTTTATTAAACTCCTAACTTTTTTTCTGTTCGTGACCTCTATCTCGGAGTGAAAAAATCCAAGTTTTTGCAAACAACCGCCAGAAAATGATTCAAATTTACCAAAACTTAAATATGTACATAGTTTTATGCATTTTTTTTAAGAAATTTACATTTTTCTGAATGATATAGGACTCAAGGTAAGCACAAACTCGAACCGTAAACAGATGTAGATGAAATTTGACCAGTTAAGATGAGAAACTTCTTTAAAAATCAATATGAAATGGCTTTTTTAATATGTCTAAGTTTTGGTTAAGGGAAAAAAGCCAGAAAACCATCAAATCTTAAATATGTAATTTTCTACCGCAAAATGGATTCCGAAAAAGTCATATCTGGCTAAATTGACACACTGCCTGTATACCAAACAAACAAAATTTCCAAACTGGGAACCGGCGTCGAGCTCACATTGAGAATTACGTAGAACTTAGAAATAAACGTCTTATTCATTTTCAAAAGCCATATGTACATGTGTGTACACTCCTAACTGTGAAAATATTTTCAAAAGCGATAGCGCTTAAGTATTTGACACCGTTTTAGTAGATATAGCAGCAGCGCAGCTGATAAGCGATTCGGGTAGGACGCGTGCGTTCCGAGGTTCGGGGACAGGTTCCGGACAACAAATTTTTTTTTTATCCTGACTTTTTTTGAATTTATTCAATTTTTAACGGAAGATTTTTCTATCTTGGAGTGAAAAATATTTACCAAAACAATATATACATACTTTTATGAATTTTTTTAAGAAATTTACTTTTTTCGGAATAATATAGGAGTTAGGGTAAACTTATATGCAGACTTATGAAATAATAAGTTCAGGTCATATATATATCACAACCCATTATTGAAATGCTATAACCAGTTATACAATATCGCATTTGTTTCAATATTTTTAGAAAGCATCATTTATATGTTCTAATTTTTGTACATTCCTTTTTTGAGCTCAACGCTTTGAAATTTCCGCACTTCTGTCGAAACGGAAAATTAGATAGAAATACCGAAATTTATTGGAGTTCGGTAGATAGTTCAATTTTATATTTTTGAAGTGATTAGTAATCGTGTTCATTTTAATGAAGACATCAACTATTTGGCTCTTCATATATTTTAATTTGTTAAAGAGCAGACATATAACCCGGACCCTAAACAGATGTAGACTAAATTTGACCAGTCAAGATGAGAAAATTCCTTTAAAGTCAACATCAAATGTCTTTGAAATATGCCTAAAATGTGGTAAAGGAAAAAAGCCAGAAACCATCATGTGTTGATGTTGTAATTTTACCCCGCTAAATGGGTTTCAAAAAAGCCAGATCTAAAGGGAAAATTGCTAAACTGACAACACTGCCTGCAGAGCTGGGTAAATTCAATTCCATTACAATTACATTCCTCAGTAATTGGAAAAAGTAATCAATTCCTTTGCCTCACACAAAAGGAATTGATTACATTTCAATTCCTCAAAAAAATTTACCAAAAGTATTTTCCTCTTTTTGAGGCTCGATTACAAAATTTTTTTTTTTAAATTGAAAAAAAATACTTTATACCCAAATGTAATTTCTTCCCCAATACTTGGAAAAAGAATTGAAAATGTAATTGAAATTTTTCCAATTACATTACAAGGAATCCCAAAAGTACTCTCGAATTGAATGAATGTTGATGAACTTTTCGGGAAATATTTTTCATTATTTCAAAAGGGATCCTTTCAAGGCGATAATTACCCACATTCGAACACACCAGGGAGCATAAAGTCGTCCTGATTTTTCCAGCGAAGTAAAGACGTCCTCTTCCCTCTGTTCCTCTGTTGTCAAAGGCGTGTGTAGATAGGGATTTAGCGGATGAGTAAACTTTCTTTGATTAATAACTTAAAAACTATGAGAACCTTTATCTCTAACACTACAAGGCTCATATGCTACTGAAAGCGTCCACGCTTTCTTACAAATATATCATGGCGGGGTTGAGGAACAACTTATGGAACGTGACCTTTATTAATCGAGAGAGAGCTTGACTTACCAATTTCCTCTAACCTCCGTTACAGCAGGTTCTTAAATAGTCGAACTCCTTGACACTATCAGCCACAAATAAGCACAAACTCAAGGTTCTTCAGTATATGGTTTATCTACGCCCTTGCGCTGGAGGACCAGAAGAAATACGAGAAAAGGGAGTCCTTCTATGACAAATTATATAAAGCAAATAAGTGCTGACCCCGCCATGATATCAAACTTTTGCTTGACGGCTTCAGCACCAGTCCTTGACATGACAAATTTCAACGGGAAGAGACAGGGTCGTCTGCGATACTCAGCTGCAGCATAAAAAGATCCACAATGCTACGCAGTTGAAAGCAACTCCACTTCGAGCTGCTATGACCAAGTTCCCTTTCCCCGTATCTTACTTTTCGTCATTATTTGCTTGTATTATGGATTAAACAAAGTTTGGCCCAGTATGAACTTCAACATATTATTTGCAACTGTTTATCGTCAAATAATCGCTCATTGGTGCCGCTCCGACGAATCTTCGCTAAAGAACCAAATCACTCATATTATTGAGCTGTCCCCGCATTTGGGTTGAACCACAGCCACCACGAAACTCCCCGAAGGGCCGTTCCCAGCGAACAGGTGGCTTACATCGCACCAGTCACGCACACAATCTAAGTATCGAACTACCGCATGTGTGGTTCAGTCCCCTGGTATGGCTCGCAAGTAGTCTGCACCCTCCGTAGGAAGTTTATATAAAACAAGCCACATACGAAGAAGTCGCCTTTTACGACTGGCATGCCTTACCCGGATATATTCTACCTAACAACATAATTATTTTGTGCAACATGGCCAGACTCAACCACACCTTTAATCGCGAACAAATTTTATACGCAAATGAACATCTATCAGTTTATCAATTACTTTTGCAAATTCCTTTGTGGAATGGGAAATTACTTTTGGGATTCCTTGTAATGTAATTGGAAAATGTTCAATTACTTTCCAAAGTATTGGGAAAGAAATAACGTTTTTTATTATTTTTGGTAACTTTTTTTCAGGAATTGAAATGTACTCAAATCAAAACAAATTCCAAAATGGCACGACGCCGGTGCTCATATTGCGAAAATTGCGGAACTTCAAAATAAACGTCAATTAATTTTTAATAAACATATATTTATGTGTACACTCTCCTAACGGTGAAACATTTTCATTCTCTGACTCACTAAGCAATTGAGTTAAAGTATACGAGGTGTGTTCAAAACGTATCGCGAATTTTGAATTTTCGCTGGTTACGTATATTCGAATTTCGAATTTTTTGTGGCGTTATGTTGGTACTCATGTCTCTCACTTATGCCGACAAGCTCGGCCATTTTGAATGTTCAGTTAATTGTTGACAGCTGCTTTGCTTGCACGTGTTTTGGATCGTCTTCGATTTTTACCTATTCAAAAAAATGGATCAAAGAACCTGTATCAAATTTTGTGTGAAAAACGAAATTAAGTGCGCGGACGCATTCCGAATGTTGACTGTGGCATACGGAGAAGCTACCTTGGACCGAAGCAACGTTTATCGGTGGTACAAAATGTTCTCAGAAGGCCGAGAAGATGTGCAAAGAAGAACAAAAATTGGCTTTTGCACCACGATAACGCTACTGCTCACGCATCGTTGCTTGTGCGCGACTTTTTGGCCAAAAACAACACAATAATGATGCCGCAGCCACCGTATTCCCCAGATCTGGCCCCCTGTGACTTTTTCTTGTTCCCTAAATTGAAGAGGCCCATGAAAGGACGACGTTACGCTTCTCTTGACGAGATAAAGACGGCATCGAAGGAGGAGCTGAACAAGATACAAAAAAATGATTTTTTGAAGTGCTTCGAAGATTGGAAAAACCGTTGGCACAAGTGTATAATATCTCATGGGGATTACTTTGAAGGGGACAAAATAGATATTCATGAATAAATAAATAATTTTTGAAAAAACACAAAATTCGCGATACTTTTTGAACACACCTCGTACACCGGCATCGGCTCGTCTGTCTAATTCAATTTTGAGCGAGAATTGCCCTCACCTATACTGATCTTGAAAAAAAAAAAATTGCAACTTGTATTCAACGTATCTCGCACGTTTTACTGCAACCAAAAGTAGTTCAAAATTAAAATTTTTAGTGAAAACACAATAAATGTTTTAGTTTTTTATAGAACTCCATCATAAAAATGAGATTCAAAGGCATACATAAAAAACGCAATCAAACTTCTACTTTTGTGTAAAATTCTATAATAAAAATGAGTTTCAAAGGTATTCATGGCCAATATTTTCTGTCGGTTATTTAGGTGCATCCTACAATCCTGAAGAACTTAAGTGTTTATAATAAAATGCAAATTTTTTGGGAAAACGGAATCAATATTTTATTTGTTCATAAAACTCCAATATTAAAATGGGATTTAAAAGCACCCATGGCCGCCGTATAGGCCAAATCCAGGGTATTGTTAGCTTAATGGTTAGCAAGCGTGCCAAAATTTCTCTGATGAAGAAGCTTAGCAGCTTCCGAAATGAATCTATAAGAAAACCTATGGCGGTTGTCTCTACAAAAAAATTTTCCTACTCTATTCAATTAAAAACTTTTAATAATTAATTAAAAATGATTATTAAAAAAAAACAAAAAAAAAACAATAATAGTTTTCATAAATTCAAGAGTGAAAAATAATTTTTCTTGGCCTTGAGCTCGTTTCATGAATACTTAAAAATTCTTAACTTTACCTTAGAGGCTTTTGATTAATATTTAAAAAAATTTTATTTTCGAAGTCAAACACAACATAGGTACCTATATTTGTAAAAACTAAATCGAAATACATACTTATAAATAAAAAGTGATATTATAACTGGTATAAAGTTAGTCGGAGTCAATATCGTCGACATGCTCTGGTTCGGATAATAAGCCAATAACTTCACTCGTTAATGCTCGCCGCTTTGACCTAGGGGTTTTCCGCAAACTATTTATGAACGGGTCTGACGATGTCAGCAATCTGTGCAGCAAATCCAAGTTGCTACAAATTCTTGACCTTTTTCTGGTGAAAAGTTCACGATAGTTTCATGCGTCTTTGTTTCTGGACTCTTGAGTTTCTTCCGAAAGTTGACTAATAGGAAGAATAGCAGACACGATTATACTCTTTCCATGAAACAGAATTTTATGTACGCTCACTGGCATATTGTACCAAGTATATTCCGATAAATATAGTTCCCTTGTCTCTGTCACATAGTGGTCAAAAGCTTCAGAATTTATTTGAAACCCACATCCTATGCATGAAAGTATTGTATGAAATCTTTTCAAAAGATATTATGGCGGTTATGTCTGCTGTTATTTTTTGCTCGTTTGTTGTTTTTGATCTTTTGCTGTTTTGTGTTTATATGTCGGTGCGTGTGTGCTTGTTGTACTTGACTTGTTGCTTTGTCTTTTGACATTACCTGCTACCTACTATAAATACAAGACAAACGACAACTACAGATCAGAACGAAAATCGACACTGATGATGGCACAACGCCGAAACCGGTTTGTCTCAAAACCAAATTTGACAAAGGATGACGAAAAATCGTTCCAATATGCATCAATTATTCACCCTGTCGGAAAAACAACAAAACAAAATAAAACTATTTATAGATATATAAATATCTAAACTATACACTGCGGTCAATTCTACTACTTTTATACTAGTCAAATACTAGTTTGCCAAACCGGCACAACTAGTTCGAGTTCTGTAATTTTTCCAAATTAGCAACTGGTAGTTTTAACACGGCGATGTCCTACGAGATGGCAATTGTCCGCATCTGTATCAGCACCATACCAATCGGCACACTAGTCAGTCTCTGCATCAGCATTCTACCAGTTGACATATCTGTCTGTATATACACCAGAATCATACCAGTTACTATAAATTTTTTGGTTTAAAAATACCCGAAAATTGCAAAATTACATTACATTTTATTGAAAATTCATTCTTCAGATATAAAATATATGTCATTAGATATAAAAATATATCTATCACTATGTTAAACAAATGAAACCAGTTTCAATAAAAATATAGTCGCTATTCATAGCGATTTTACATTTTTTAATTTGGAAAACACATCTAAAAAGTAATTTTCTTCTTTTTTAACAAGTCATTTTTTGATTCAATTTCATAGTTGATTTCGTAGGCAGAAATCTTAAAATTTTCTTGAAATAAATTTTAATGAAAATTTTAAAATTTTCAATATTATTTTCATATTCGACTCGAACTTAAGAATAAAATTTCGCCTTAAAACCGTATCTAGGCGGTTAAATTCCCTTGAATTTTATGAAATATTTGTTTCTTAAATTTTTAAGCTCTGATAGCTTATTGGTATGCCACGGTATTTTATAACTTATTTTTTCATAACAGGAATATTCTTCTTTAAATGGTCATCTAACCCCTTGGGCGATTTCGACCGTCCAACAAAGCTCGCCAGTCATTTCTTCGTTGCGCCAACTGACGCCAATTGGAAACACCGCGGGATCGCAAATCGGTCTCCACTTGGTCCTTCCATTGGAGTGGTGGTCTCCCTCCTCCTCTGCTTTCACCGGCGGGTGCCGATAAGAATACCTTCTGGGCTGGAGCATCTCCGCTCATTCGCAGCGTCTGATCACCATGTGGTACGGCTGCAAGGGGTCGTCTGTCTTGGATCAAGCGGCTTGCTATACAAACGTGTAATTGAGTTCAACCTCCCGCGAAATGGGTTGTGCGTTGTTGTATTTCAATGTGTCCAACTTCAGCATATCATTACGACTGTCTTTTATTATTCCTTGTATACTAGTTCTAGTGATGGTATGGTATTACACATCGATAGTGATGATACAAGATATATTATTATCGACGCTACATCTCCCCTTTTCCACATGGGGTTTGGCATCGTTATATTTGCTTACTCTAAATTTTTACATCTAACTTGATGCATATTGATTACTTAAATACTAAATGATGTTGATTGCCATTTCATTGTCTTAATGTTTTTTTTTTTTTAAATCAGTTAATTAATTAATTAAATTTAGTAATTCTGACCACTACAAGTGCTCTTTGTCAATCTACGTGTATTGTCGCTAGGGAAGGTGTGATTTACTGCGGGGTTTTCTGCATTAATACGCTTTCTTAACTACATACGAACGAGGTGTATGCCAAACTTTTGATATTGTGCCTTCTTCCCTTCTACCTGTGCACACGCATACTTCTTCGTTTTACCTATACATTTTTGGCGTTTCGGTTGCAAAATTTTTCCATATTTTCCTGTTTGCGTTTTATTTGGTTTGCAGCATTTGCACTAACCTGAGGCTCGTATTTTTTATTTATCGTTGGAATGTTGGATCGCAAAGTCCTACTGTTAATTAACCGATATGGAGAGAATGATACATCTTTTGTTTCGATAATCTAATAACGCCATATATACCTCGTGTATATTATTTGATTTTTTCATTATATTTTTGCATATCTGAACTGCGCGTTCAGCTAGCCCGTTTGATTTTGGGTAATGTGGACTACTTGTTTCAAATTTGAAATCTAACTCTTTTGAAAATTCTTTGCATTCAAAAGAATTAAAGGGCATGTTATCCGCTATGACAACTCTTGGTATGCCATTTCTACTAAACATTTCTGTAAATTGCACATTTACATCCTTGGCTTGCTTACCCCTAAACTCTTTCAATTCAATCCATTTTGAAAAATAGTCAACAACTAAATAGGTTTTTTCTTTAAACTAAAAGATGTCACACCCAATTTTTTCGAATGGCCTTTCCGGTATTTCATGAGCAATAACCGGCTCTTTTTGATTTTTATTAGCATTTTCTTGAAAAGTTCTGCATGTACTAACAATTTTTTCGATTTCGTCGTCCATTCCTGGCCAATAAACTGCATTTTTTGCTCTATGTTTCATTTTTGTGCTTCCACTATGGGTCTCATGAAGCTGTTTCAAGACTAATTGTCTCATGGTTATGGGTATCATTATCCTTTCGTTAAAAAATAGGATATCATCATCTAATATAATCTCGTTCCTTTTATTAAAATAAAATTAAATTTTTTCATTGCATTTGGCCTTGTTGCATGGCCACTCATTCAAACAATAATTTTTAATAACACTCAGTACCGGGTCCATTGCGGTCGCCCTCTGAAATTGCAGCTTTCGTTCATCCCTTACATTTATGCTGAGTACATAATCGTTTAGTTCGCTATCTAAGTTCCCAACTGCACATGTTCCTGCGTAGCGAGAAAGGTAGTCGGCTATGTGGATTGTTTTGCCCGGTCTTTATTCGAGCTTTATTTCAAAGTTCAGTAATTTTAACCTAATATTTTGCAATTTCGCGGATTGAATTTTGTGAATTTCCTTTTTTATGATTGTTGTTAGCGGCTTATGCTCATTAAGGATTTTAACTTTTCTGCCAAATGTATAAAGTTTAAACCTTTTGCAAGCGAATAGGATAGATAGGAACCCTTTTTCAATTTGGGAGTACCGTTTCTCTGACTCTGATACACATCTTGACGCGAATGCAATCGGTTTGCCCCATTGTAGCATACAACATCCCAGGCCATCTTTCTGTCATCCCAGGCCATCGCACTGTACCTTTGTCTTTTTTCTCATCGAAAGGTACTAAAATGGGTTGCATTGGCGATTTTCTCTTTAATCTTACTAAACGATTCTGTGTGACGTTCAGTCCAATCGAAACATACATTTTTCTTAAGCATTTCACGAAGCGGAACTGTTAACTCCGATAAATTTGTAATGAACGAGCGCTTGTAATTGATAACCGCCAAAAAATGTTGTAGTTTTTCTTTGCTTCTTGGTTTCCCCATTTCTATAACAGTCTTGATTCGATCTGGATATGGTGTAATTTTGTTTTCTGAAAATACGTGGCGTAAATAACTAACTTCCTTTACCGCAATTTTCATTTTGCTTTTGTTAAACTTCACCCCTTTTCCTCTAGCCCTTTCTAATACCTCATGCTTCTCTCGCGTTTTCCCTGTAATCAACAAGTCAATACATTCACAATGTCGCCGAAATTTTCGTGGTTCATCCTTGGAAATTACTTAGGACCTGACTTAATGCCAAATGGCATCCTTAAAAACTTGAAATTTCCAAATGGGGTTGCGAACGTGCATAATGTGTGTGATTCGTCATCTAGCACCACGTGCCAGAAACCGTCTTTCAAGTCCAGTACGCTAGAATATTTAACTGCCTGGAGTCTTGTTGTTAAATCTTCTAGGGTCGGGATCAAAAAACTTTCATCTGCTATGCAGTTGTTTAAGTCAAATGGGTCAATGCAAATTCTTAAGTCTTTTAAGTTTTTCTTAACTACGATGACTAGCTGATGAACCCATTCACTAGTATCTGCCCTTTCAATTATTCCATGCTTCTCTAACTCATCTAGTTTTTCTTTTAGGCGACCTAAAACAGTGTGGAACCCTCCTCGAAGGCTTAGCTGTAGGAACTGAATTTTCTTTTAATTTTATTTTGTATGGCTTATTAAATCTGCCTAATCCATGAAATAAATCTACATATTGAGTCTCAACAACATTTCGATCTATCTCTCTCTCCATCGCATTTACAAAAAAATATTTTTTAAGTTTCGTTTAGTTACACGCGTAGTCTCCACCAAATCAAAGGCTACGCAAGCGGTCAACCCAAGTAAAGGCACCGTATCTATATCAACAACTTCAATTTCAATCGTTTTTTCTTTTTTATTATATAGTTTACAATCAAGCTGACATACCCCGATCGGTGTCACAACACCACCTCCAAAGGCACGAAGTATAGATCTGAACGGCTTTAATTTATAGTTTGGTGCCACAATATCAAAAAGTTTCTTGGGAAGTATTGTAACGCTGGACCCCGTGTCTACTTTGAATGAGACCACTTTTTTACCCACTTTAACATTTTCCTTCCACAACGACACTTTTCTATTGGCTGTATTTGCACTGCAAGTGGCTAGCGTTGAGATATTAATTTGTCTTAATGAATGAATATATAGTTCAGCATTCTCGTTATCAAAATCAGATTCATTTATGGCTTGAACCTGCTACACCTGTCTTAATTTACAAACAGAAGCGAAATCATTTTTCTTAGAACAATTTTTACATGTTTTAACATAAGCTGGACATTTGCCCTTCTTATGTTTATAATTACAATATATACAATTTTTACACCTATCTACATCTCCATACTTATTTGCCTCGCCACTGCTTTGTTGGTTGTGTCTGCTGCTATTCGTGTGACTATGGTGAATATCATTTACTAGCTCTGCCCTATTCATTGTTTGGGCTTGCTCACTTGTTGCTTCTTTCGCCCTGTTTTTCTCAACAGCTACATCGTACTTGAATAAACGCACTTCCAATAAACGCATTTGCAAATTCTTGTCAGCAGCACCTATTACAATTTGATCTCTCAACATTTCGCTCTCTTTCTCGGCGAATTAGCAAATTCTTTACCAACTTTTTTATATCCATTAAAAATGAATCAAATGGCTCTCCACCCTTTTTGCTTTCGTTTTTAATATACAAAGCGCTCGTATACAGCATTTTTTTTCGGTTCACGAAAATCTGCGAAGTTCTTACTCACTTGTTCATAACTTTCTTGTTCTTCATTTGTTAAATGCAATGTGTCATACACCTCTACAGCACGCTCACCAATTATATTCAGGAAAACATTGATTTTAACCGCATCTGGTTTTTATTTAATTCGGCGGCCTGCATATATATGTCGAAATTTCGTTTAAATCGCCGCCAATTTTCTGATAAATTTCCATCGATATGCAAAGGCTCGGGTCTTCTTACGAAGTCATCCATTTTAATTACCAGACCGGTGACGAGTTCGCTCCCACGTGTTTTTTACTTGATTCGCCTTTTGTATAGGTATTGCCTTTATCTTTGCTAAAATTCCACAACTTTTTAGTTCATCCAATGAAATCTTTCTTAAATGCGATTCTAAGTATTTTTCTGTCAACTTTTCTTTTTTAATAATTCTACTTTTATTTTGTATTAGTTTTGGACTTTTTATTTCTCGCTATCTTAACTTCATTTCGGTTCGCCGATTAGTAGTTTTCTACTTTTTAATTGTCCGCAGCGCCACGTTGTACTTCAACGTGCCCAACTTTAGCATATCATTACGACTGTCTTTTATTATTCTTTGTATACTAGTTCTAGTGATGGTATGGTATTACACATCTATAGTAATGATACAAGATATATTATTATCGATGCTACAGGGACCCACCACATAAAAAAACGATCCATTGAAATTCAACAACGAAGTCTCGGATATGAGAACCCATTTTTTAGATAACAGGAATATGCCTTTTACAAATTTCGCTTATCCTTCTCTTAAAAATATCATAACAGTGGGCAACTTCAACTTTGGCAAAAACAGAGTTCCAATCTATTGAGTTGATTTCACAATTTACCATGTCAAAATCCATGTTTTTGAAGACAAAAAGGTAAATGCTCATTATCTGTACATATTGTGGCGATTATTTTCTAGCATGTACCATCCCTAACTCAATAACACTCCCACCACTAGTTAAACACAACAGAGATAACGATGGCTACGCTTATGCACGCAAGCATGTATCAAGCAAGAGGAAGAGAGATCGCGCGAGTGTTTGCGAATACGATGCAAAGAGGAGATGCTAATAAATAACACCGATCCTTCGAGAACACGAAGAGCGAATAACCAAGAAAGTTCTCGGTGCGTAGGCAAGCACCCTGTCGGACTATATAAGGCAGGGACCAAGCAAGGCAGGTGGATCAGTTTATTTTTAAGTGTTGTTCACTGAACTACTGCGAAGTTACCAAACTCTTAAATTTGTATTGCGTTTATTACTAGTAAATAAAACTAGATATTAGTTACAATATCTGTGCGTGTGTTTATTTGACTTTATAGTGATCGAACCCAGGATTGATAATCAACGAATTCGTCACAATATAAAAAAATTTTCATTATAAAACTCAACCTTTAGTATTAGTGGTATATGGTTTATACCAGGCTTACAGAAAGGCTAAAGGGATTCTAGAAGGAAAAAATGTACGTTGTTCTTAACAAAGATCAGATTAAAGAACCATTTATCTGTAGAGGGCCACAACCTAATAGGTTGTCAATCAAATACGTTTTAGATATACTATTAACACTATTTGGAAATAGCGCATTACTACTATTAACATTGGACTAGGGTCATAATTCCTGAAATCACCAGAAAAAAAATGTATGTCTTAATTTTTTTTCATAATGCACTTAAAATTAGTGAAGGTGCGATTATCAGAGGTGACAAAGTCAGTGAGGCGATCGATTGAGAGGACTATCGGTAAATGATCTGAGGCAAGAGTCAACATCGGTCGCCAGTCAACGCAGTTTATGAGGCCAGAGCTGACGATGATAAGGTGTAGGGGGCTTGAACAATTTACCGCGACTCTCGTGGGGCATCCCCGTTCACAGTGCAGAACGTCGAATCATCTGATTGTTCAGCCAGCTTCTGACCCATCCCATCGACCTGTGAGCTTGAGTGCCAAAGGCCATGGTGAGCGTTAAAGTATCCGAGGATTACACGATTATCGCCTCTGAGTAACGTACGAATGTTCGGGCGCTTTGTGCATTTGACTGATGTCGCCGGTGTATATAATCTCAACCGACAAACAATGCACATGGTGTTACGTGGGAATTATCAGGGAACTGTGCTGTCAGCAGGGTTTGTGCGCTCTCTTCCTCTGTACTTGTGTAGGTACCGTCCGGAAGCTTAAATGCTAACGCTCTCTCTCTGCTCTTTAGCTAGCGCTTTGTGCAACAGAAGTCCCTGAAGCTGGCCCTTTTGGCTTTCCTAATATCTTCGTCGTATTACGTTAGTTGTATTGTGTAGTCCTCCCAACATCCGGTTCGCTTCGAAATATTAAATAGACTGCGGACGGTCTTCGTTAGGTCACGAGACCACCAATTTGCGGTTTTCTTTCCACCCCTGCCCTTTGTGGCCCTTCAGCTTAAGTGGAACGCATCGGTGATTATATTGTTCACCCTTTCCACCCTATGATCTAGTTCTACACAACTTGTGCTTCTATTTCCTGCCTTGGTGCTATCTATGTTTGCAACGATTATAATATTGTACTTACTCCTGGTTTGCTCGGATTTCTTCTTGGGACAGAATCTTTAGGGTCCCAGTTCAGACCATCCAAATCGATACCAAATTTTCAGCCTGGTTATTGCCAAGAGTTGTTGTTGTTGTTGTGGTTACGACAAAAACACTCCCCGAAGGTTTTAAACAGTGTTGTCGAAATAACAGTCCTTGGCCGGATTTGAACCCGGTACGCTCCAGTACTCCCTTGCGGTACTGCCCGACTGTCGTGGTAGCGATTTATGACCAGTGAAACCTTCTAGGTCATGTCATCCCTCCTTCCGTAAGGAAGAATAAGATGGGTAATGTGAGGTGAGAGGCATCATATCCGTAGATCAATCATTGAGTTGCACGTCATTACCTTTGTGCATATTAGCCTACCTCGGGCATATTCTAAACCCCTAACCCCTAGGGGCGTATTGCCAAGAGTGTTGCCCAGGACCTCCTATATGGCTCTGGTGACAAACGTCGGTTTGTTCCCCACGTTATATATACAGTGTCGGACATAAGTGTACATACAGTCGTTTTCTGCGATTTTCACAAATTTTGGCCTTAATAAAATTATTTTAACAAAGCTTGAGTGAAAACATGTGTCAAGGTCTAATACAACAACTATACATTTTGTTATAAAAATGTACACAAAATTAGTGGAAATTCAATTCCGAGGTAGGCATACCGGTCGTAAGAGGCGACTAATATGCACAAAGGTAATGACGTGCAACTCGATGGTTGATCTACGGATATGATGCCTCTCACCTGTTGTTGTGGTAACGACAAATGCCTCTCACCTCTCATTACCCATCTTATCCTTCCTTAAAGAAGGAGGGGTGACATGACCTAGAAGGTTTCACTGGTCATAAATCGCTACCACGACAGTCGTACCGGAGCGTACCGGGTTCAAGTCCGGCCAAGGACTGTAAATTCGACAACACTCCCCAAACCTTCGGGGGTGTTTTTGTCGTTACCACAACAACAACAACAACCTCTCACTACCCTTCTCTCCTTCCTTACGGAAGGAGGGGTGACATGACCAAGAAGGTTCCACTGGTCATACCAAATCGCAACCACGACAGTCGGGCAGTACCGCAAGGGAGTACCGGAGCGTACCAGATTTACATCCGGCCAAGGACCGTCAGTTCGACAGCACTCCCCAAAACCTTCGGGGAGTGTTTTTGTCGTTACAACAACAACAATAGGGTGAGTCCCAACACCCGTTGTTTTAATTGTAAGAGGTTTCGTCACGTCAGTGCTGATTGTAAGAAAAAGCTAAAGTGTTGTGGTAGGCCTGGAGCCATGAAGCGGGACTACCCGGTGTGTGCAGCGAAACCTAATGGTGGCCAGGCAAATTCTGGAAGATTGGTGCCAGATGGAAGGCCATCTCTAAATCCATTTAGGTGAAATTCTAGTTCCAACCCAATGTCGAATGGTGCTTCCAACAGGAATTAGACTCCTGGGACGGCAGGTCAGGCAGTCTAATAGGGCGAGTTAGTAATCCTGCGAACTCCCAGGTGGCTATTATAGGTGAAAGTCGGGTTGTTACTTAAATGGGTTATTCACTAGTGGCAAGCGGCCACGATCAACGGCCTCACTTAGGTGTTTCGGTATTTGGTTTCTCCTTAAGGCACTTTTGGATTCTGGAGCCTAGCCTACAGTTGTTGGTCGGCTCGGTTGGAGCATGTTACAGGCATATGATGTAAAAGTCTTGGCCCAGGATAATCCTTAACAAATCACCTTGGGGGGATGGTGGCCAAGTATCTACGTTAGGGTCTCTTTTGCTACCAATTGTGGTTGAGAGCAAGTCGGTTCTCATTAATTGTTTGGTTGTTCCTGGGGTATCCCATGCTCTTATTCTTGGTATCGATTTTTGGACCAAGAAGTTGAAAGATAAGCTCAACAAGGGTGTCATTGAGACGTCTCATAGCCCATGGGCTTCCCCTGTGGTGATGATGGAGGAAGAAAGATCGCACCTATAGGTTTTGTGTAAGTTATTTGAATAAGTGTACCGAAAAGGATAGTTACCCTCTCCCTTATATTTCGGCGACATTGGATAAGTTGAGGACGCCAAGTTTTTATCAAGTTTGGACATAAAATCCTAGTATTGGCAGATACCTGCTGGGGAAAAGTCCAGGCCCTATGCAGCGTTCACTGTGCCAGGCAAAAGAATGCCCTTTGGTTTACATAATGCCACTTAGCAAAGGTTTTTCGATTCTGTGATTGGGCCCGAATTAGAGCCCCATGTTTTCGTCTACTTAGACGACATACTCATAGTCACAAATAATTTCGAGAAAAATTTGAAGATTCTGGAAGAGGTTTTGGATAGGTTAGCCCAAGCAGGCCTTAGACTCAATCGAGACGAATGTAGCTTCTGTAGACCAGAGTTGAAGTATTTAGGTTATGTCGTAGATGGATCCCGAGAAGGTAAGGGCAATGGTTAGGATATAAAGGCCGAAAAATGTAAAACACGTGCGCTCGTTTACAGGTACAGTGTCCCGTAGATTCCTTCAGGATTTTTGAGAGTTAGTTAGACCTTTCACTGAGTTAACGAAGAAAAATAAAAAGTTTGTTTGGGGCGATGACTGCGAAAGGAGTTTTAACGAAGCTAAGCAGCGCTTAGTTACTGCGCCCATTTTAAGTTGCCCCGATTTTGATAGGCCCTTTATCATTCAGACAGATGCATCGGATTTTGCGATAGAAGCAGTACTTACTCAAAACTTTGAAGATGGTAGAAAGGTGACTACGTATCTCAGTAGGCCTTTGAATAAGAGTGAGAAGAACTTCTCAACCACAGAGGAGTGCTCGGCGGTCCTGTGGGCGGTCGAGAAACTACGACCATGCGTCGAAGACGCGAAATTCAAGGTGATTACCGACCACTATTCTCTGGTGTGGTTGAACAATTTGAAAGACCCTTGTGGTAGATTGGCTCGTTGAGCGTTGAAGCTTCAAAAATACGATTTTGAAATCATCCATCGTGAAGGGAAGGAACATGTTGTCCCCGATTTATTGTCTCGAAATTTCCCCGTTGTTTCTGAAATGTCCACTTCAGACCCCTGGTTGCAAAAAATGATTGATTCAGTCTCGAGAAAACCTCTGTCGTACCCCAACTGGAGAGTAGAAGACGGAGTCCTCTACAAGTTCGTTTAGTCTACATCCATCTACGGGAAGGGGCCCGAGTGGAAAAACGTCCTCGGTAATGCTGAAAGAGTATCTGTGTTAGAAAGTTGCCATGATAGTCCATTAGATGGGCACATGGGCGTAAGGATGACTTTTGCTAGGGTTGTTCAGAAATACTATTGGCCTCGAACAAAATCCGATACTTCGAAATATGTACGTACTTGTAAAATTTGTCAGCAGGTACAGCCTGAAAACAGACAGCCAGCTGGGGGAGTGATAGAGAGATCTAAGGAAGTCGAACCGTGAGAAATGATTTGTGTTCATTTGGTTGGTCCTTTGGTTAGGTCGTCCAAGATTATCGGAGTATTCTCACCGTTGTGTATTATTTTTCGAAATTTCCGTTGTCTTCTTTGCGTACAGCGACCGCAAAGAGTATCTGTAAAACCCTCAAGGATAGCGTTTTTCTTTTGTTTGGTGTTCTTCGATCCCAGTTCCGGAGTTCAGGGTCTCTGCGGTGTGTACGGCGTCCAATTAAGCTATGCGAATTATCACCCAAAAGCTCATCCGGCGGAACGGATAAAGATTATAAAGACTACACTGAGGGCTTATCTCTCAGAGAATCAGAGGATAATTGGCGATGGTAGCGTGCTGTCAGGTCATGAGGTTCTAGGAGTGACGCCTTATTTTGCGAATTTCGGTAGGGGCATGGTGCTTGAAGGTAGTCACGGGTATATTGAGTCCCAGGAGAACAGAAACAGCTCAGCCATGACGAAAGTGCAAACCAATTGTCTGAAATGAGGGCAGACATACGTTCGAAGTTGGAACAGGCAGAACCGAAGCTAGCTGAGCAATATGTCAGGAGAAGAAATGCTCAGTATATGCCAGGAGAGCTTGTCTGGAGGAAGAACTTTGCTCTGTCGGACGCAGCGAACTATTTTGCGGCGCAGTTAGCTCCGAAGTATGTAGGTTCCTTTGTGGTGAAGAAAAGAGTATCCCCTTTGGAAGGAGTCTGGAATGTCCCAGCTTTAAGGCCTCACCGAAAAAGGTAGCATAAGCGTAAAAGAAGGAGCTTCCTTCTTTTAACGAGGAAAGGGTGGAGTTGTTGCGGTCTGATCGCGACAAAAAGTTTCGGGACAGGTGTATCTATTGTCTGAGCTCTCCACGCACTGGTAGAGCAAATTTTCTTTTGTTTTGTTCCATATCCTTACCCATTATTCTAAGCTCCCCGCGGATATCGAACATTAAGGCAGCGAATCGGGTTTTATAGTGCCAACAATGGGCAGTATTGACGAGAGTGTGTTTGTGTGATTTTCTCCACGAGCGTTGTTCCCACCCCACCCAATCGGAAATCATTTAGTATAAACAAAATTTTAAAAATAAAATTTATTAAGCTTAGAAGCGGTGTCAGTGTTGTGGTCTCTTTTGGGAGACAGTTTAAAGTAGTGCTAAGAAAAGAAATTGAAGATTACCTGTAGTTCCCCAGTAGGGAAAAGTTTAAAATAGTGTTGGTGGTTACGTGGTGGACATCGCAGGAGGACCCCAGAGTCGGAACCCATTCCGGTTGATTAAGTATCGTGGTTGTCTTGTTGTAGTTGTGTCGCTGCCTTTTGTTACGCTGCCCGTGTTGTCCCATCCTTTTGGCGTTCCGCAGTCAGTCATTTGGAGGGTTAAAGTTGTCCCTGGCAGCTCAGGGACTGTGCGAGCGGGTTCGTAACCTTTTGGTTGGACCTCACCTCGGGTGCACCCCAAACACATTTGTTTGTTTGTATTGATTGTTTTTGTGGAGCTTTTTTTGCGAAATACTTTGGTTCTGTAGTACAGCAGTGGATAGAAAGAGACCCGTCCCCAAAACCCATACTAGTGGAGTAGTTGGCAACCCCAACTTCTGACCTTTTCTTTCGTTTCTTCAAAACTTTTGTGGCCCCTTGCTGTTCACGTCCTAGGGCGTCCCGTGGCCAACGTCGAT
This sequence comes from Merzomyia westermanni, assembly GCA_949987695.1. Lineage (NCBI taxonomy): Eukaryota > Metazoa > Arthropoda > Insecta > Diptera > Tephritidae > Merzomyia > Merzomyia westermanni. The sequence continues at coordinate 80,311,449 of OX465289.1, forward strand.
CAAGTGTTGCACCGCCACATGTTCCAGATACAGTGTCCACGACTAACAGCACTAACACTGGCCAGCTAGTAGTGTGCATCTCCCGCTGCCGCTCAAGCCCATCGGTACCAACAACCCACAGAGCTACTGTCTGAGTAGCAGCTCTCTCTTAGATGTGAGCAATACTGACCGACAGCATTCCTTCCACTCATAATTTCCCCTTCTTTGTCGGTTGAGATTATATACACCGGCTACAGCAGTCAAATGTCTTGGCTTATGTCACCTGCTTATATGTTCTCACTCGGAAACATGTTGTCGAGCTACGCAAACTACAACGTCGACTGATTCGCCTCCTTCGGGTGGTCCGGATCCTTCGTCTTTTAAATTTCGACGCAGTGCGCGACCCAGCCTCCTTCCACCTAAGCATACGCACCAGTCCCTGACTCCCAGCGTGACTATCTCTACCCCTTCGCACTATCGTGTCCAGCAGTTGAACTGCAACGGCCTAACCGGCAAGATTAGTGAAACAATGAGCTGTATGAAGCAGCAAAATATCAAGATTGCTGCGATTCCGGAGACAAAGCTCTGCCCGATCAGATCTTCGGACCTGTGCCGGCTACAACATCCCTCGGCGGGACCGTGCTGGAGGACTTGGGGTTAGACTTGCTTTCATCACTTATCAATCTGTGCAATATAGTCTATTTGAGACTGATGTCGAGGGATAACACCTTAGAACGTCAAGGTATGGTATAAGATAGTTAGATAATTGTTTTACGTATTTCAAAAAATTCCGACAAAGCCAATTTAAAGCGCAATGCATTGCGTTCATTTTTTATAAAATTTGGTAGCGAGTTCCATAGTTTTATAGTACTGACGAAGAACGTTCTTGTAGACGAGAGATATTTATAGCTTGGAGTGATGAGGTTACATGTTCTGTCCGACTTCGCAAAACATAAATTTCGGAAAAGGTATTCTGGTTTATTTACGAAAATTAAGTTGTGATAGTTTAGAAAGTTAGAAAGACTGCAGTTAAGTATTTTAATATAAAACTCTGATATATGATCGAATTTTCTTTTCGAGAAGATATATCTTGCACAATTGTTTGAAGCAAGTTGCAGCTTTTTCCTTGACTCGTAGTATATATTACCAAACTCAAGCCCTCCAAAAGAAATGTAAGGAACTATGAGTGTTCTAACATTAATTTTACATTTGAAGGAACAAAGTCAGCTGTGTACCATAATTTTCTTAACACAAAGTAAATTTTTGATAGAACGTAATTAATATGATTACTACAACCAAGATGAGAGTTTAATTTGAACCCTAGACTATTAACAACCGTCTCTTAGTTAATGGTGATACCCTGCAATATAACCGATGGCAAATTGTTTACGAGTTGCGAAGAATGGGAAATACAAATAGCTTTTGGACGCATTAAAATTTAGATAATTGTCCCTTGCCCATGAAGAGATGCGTTCAAGATCCTCGTTTATCCTGTACACAAAATCATCTGATAATCCAATTGGACGAGATAAATATATTTGTGCATCGTCAGCATATAGATTTATTGAAACATTCTTGCAGCAATGAGTAATATCATTGATAAACATACTAAGAAAATTGGTCCAAGTATAGATCCCTGAGGTACCCCGGAGTAGAGAGACTTCGTCTCAGAACAACCAATTTTAACAACTACCTTCTGCCAACGATTCCTAAGATAGTTTTCGAGTAAACTCAAAGCACTGCCAGAAAGTCCAAAGTAATATTGAATGATCTACTGTGTCGAAGGCTTTGGAAAAACCTAAAAGTGTCAGCACAGTCAGATCACCCCTGTCATACGCAGGGCGGATATCTTCAATTACCTTAAGTATAGCCGTTGCACAACTATGGCTGGCCTTATAACCAGACTGGCATTCCGTTAGTAGGTTGTTTTTGTTTAGGTGTTCAGTGATCTGGACCACAACTAACTTTTCCCAGATTTTAGAGAGAGCGAGTAATATACTTATGGGCCGAAAATCCATTGGTAAAGCAGCCGATGGCTTTTTAGCAATTGGAATAACTTTCAAGCATCGGGAAAAACTGAGGCCGTTATTGAAAAATTAATTATATGTGTCAACGATGGAGCAATGTTTAGTGCGATAAGCTTCAGAAACCTAACACTTATGCCGTCCTCGCCAACGGCGTTGGACTTTATGGAATACAAAGTTCTTATAACATCATCCTCTGATACTGCGAAAAATTGAAACGTGTTTGTTGAATTGTATAATATATCTCTATTTACTTGGAAATTACCATTATTTCTAAATCTACTCGACTGTAGAAAGAAGTCGTTCATAGAGTCAGGGTCTAAATCACATTTCGACTCGATTTTACATCCTACACCCACTGAATTGAGATTGAGTTTTTGGTTGGTAAATTAGTACCAAGCTTTGATTGAAAAAATAGTCTTTTGGAATTTCTAATTGTAAGCGTAGCATGATTTCTAGCTAAACGATACAAATTCCAGTTTTCATTTGTGGGATGTTGCTTCCAATTTTTATATAGCTTACTACGTGTTTTGATAGTCAGCAAAACTTTTGTGAACCATAGCTGTTTTTTGGATTTAATTTTGACCGCTTTTACAGGTATGTTTTTATTATATAGATAATTTATAAGAGACATTAAATAAATGAGTTGGTAAATAAGCCTCATATGTTAGTTCAGAGAAATTCACTGACCTAAAATCTCTGTAATAAAACTGAGTTTCGGTATTACAATTAAAATTAATATCATATGATATAAACAACACATCATGATCTGATATTCCAGCAACAGAGAACTGGTCATAATGAAGTACATTGGAGCGGTCTGAGGTGCACATTATATCTAGCAAGCTAGGTTTGCAATTAGGTGAAAACCGTGTAGGAAACTTATTTACGACTTCTCAGCCAGCAGAATACAAGTTATCAATCAATGTAACTGATCTTAAATCATTGTTTGATAGATCTAACTATGTTAAAATCACCACAGACCCAAGATGTGCTCATATTTGTTTATTAGCTCAGACAGTTTTAGGAACAAATTGTCCAGCTCATACATTTTGTTTGGGTTGTAAACACATACAACCAGGCATTTCTTAGATCCATCGCTTACTTCAATAATTAAATACTCAACAGGATCGTTTTCGCTAGATTTGTAAATAATATTATGCATCAGGATTGTTTTACAATAAATTGCAACAGCTCCACCTCTCGCACCAGTTTTCCAATCATTCCGTATCAATGTGTAACCGTGTAATTTATAAAAATCATCCTCAACATCATCTCTAAACCAAGTCTCAGTCACACAAAATATATCAATATTAGTATTTTTCAAAATATGATTCATATAATCAAGCTTCGATAAATTAAAACTACGCGCATTTATGTGGCAGAGCTGCAAACCTGTGTGACTGTTACTTACTAGTTTTAAAATAAAGTCAAGACATTCGTTTTCAGTACTAAAACACTCCTTTGGCCTAGTCATTGGGATTATTGCAGTTAGCGCTGCGTAATGGGCTTTGTCTATTGGAATTAGTAAAAATTAAGAATACAGTAAATTGAAAGTGATCGTACGTATTTGTAAACATAAGAGGAAAAGGTAAAAAAAGAAATACGAAGTAAGATAAAAATATATTTTGGATGCTTGATTGTTGGTAGAAATCCGCCATCTTCGTTTGACTTCGCTAACAAGAGCATTCACTTCTTCTTTGCTTTTCACTAGCTTCGCCTCAGTATTTCGTTGCACTCTGATGTAAACTCTGCCTCTAATACTAAAAGCAGATGCTAACGCTCCTTGACGTTTCAGCTGTGTTGAGTGGTACATTATCTCCCTGTTTCGCCGAGTTAAACTTTCATGCACAAATACTTTACCATAGCCAACCTCATCAACATCAGAGAGAGTTAAAGCTCTTGCATGCTGTTTCACAAAAGTGGATATAGCTTTGAGCAGCAGACTTCTATCATGCGCGGTGTTAAGTTTAATCAAAACAGGCGCTTGATTAGTTTTGTTACCATTTCTGTTATTGTCATTGGTATTTTTAGGGCGCATACGGAAGGCTTGACGGATGGATGCCGGGTGTCTCAAAGTTAATCGCTCCACACAGCTTGCTGAAAATTTCCTTTACATCTTCATCAATAGAATACCGTATGCCATGTATTACAATATCAGTTGACACTGCCTTTTCCCCAAGATCCTCAATTTGCTCACGCAATGCATCAACATTTGTTTTGAGCAATGCAAGCTCTGTGTGTATGTTTGTATGCACATTTTCGACACCTGTCATTCTTTGTTCAAATTTGCCTAGTCTTTCTTTCGTATTCGCTAAATCACCAGTAAGCTCGCTCATTCTCTGTATAACTCTATTCTCGATAGTTTGCATTGACTCGTTTACATGTTTTATGATGTTTGCTTCGTGCGTTTCAAGTTTTTGTTCCCACATTTCATTTATGTTAATGCTGTCTTCGTGTTTTTTAAATTTTTGCTCCCACGTTTGCATCAGCTGTTCGGCTGACACGCTCTCACCACATAATTTTATCTCAGCGCCTCGAGATTGTGTTGAAGTTGACGTACAGGGTGGCTGATGAATTTTGCTACATTAAGAAACTCAAATAATTTTTTTTTCAGTGTATGGAATTCATTTTTCTTTTATTCATGTTAAAGCTCATTAAATTTTATTAAATATAGCTTAATTAGTTTTAAAAATAATGGAATTTAAATGCCCCCCCTGCTCGTCGATGCATGTGCGGCATCTTACCAAAAAGTTGTTCATTACTGCTTGGAGAGTTGAGACAGGAATAGCCGCAATTGTTTCTCGAATGGATTGCCTTAGTTCATTCAAATTTGTTGGTTTTGCTTTGAAGACTTCCTGTTTGCAATAACCCCACAAGAAAAAGTCAGGTGCAGTAAGGTCAGGCGACCTGGGTGGCCAACAGAATGTGGAGTTTCTGGATATCAGCTTATTGGGAAATTTTCGTCGCAATTCTGTCATAACAGGTTGGGCTATATGAGGAGCTGCACCATCTTGCTGAAACCACACAGAGTTGAAAGAAATTCTCATTCGGCGTAATTCTGGATAGAAAAACTCTCTCAATATGCTCAAGTAACGGTCTCCAGTAACCGTAACGGTGTGACCGTTTTCTTCGAAGAAGTAGGGCCCGACAATGCAGCGTGATGAAACTGCACACCACACTGTGACACGAAGTGGATGCAATTCCGTGTCATGGAGTATCTGTGGGTTGGAAGCACTCCATATTCGACAATTTTGTTTGTTTATGTTGCCGTTTAAATCGAAATGGGCCTCGTCAGACATGAAAAGGCAGTTCAACATGTTTCCATCCTCTTCCACCATTTGAAGCATCTTCTGGCAAAATTCCAAGCGAATCGGCAAGTTTGCAGCGTTCAGTTTGTTGGCCATTTGAATTTTATATGGGAATAAGTCCAAATCTTTGTGCATAATTGACTGTAATGACTGTCTGCTTACACCCATTTGAGCAGATAAGCTTCTTGTCGAAACACGTGGATTGTTTTGTATGGCAGCAGCTACAGCAGCGATTGTTTCCTCCGTTCGAACTGAAGGGTTTCGATGGTAAGGTCTTCTGTTGACTGTCCCATGCTCGGCAAAATTGTTTACAAGTCTTATTATGGTCCATCTGCTCGGAGGATTGCCGCCAAACGTGCGCCTATACTCTCTTTGAACCGAAACTACGGACTCCAGTGCGTGATAGCAGCGGACAATCCAAATTCTTGTTTCAGTGTCCCAGTTATCCATTTTTGTTAAATGTAAAAGTCAATCTGCAAAATAAAAAAAAATTTACCAGATTCAGTAAATAGAAAAAAAGTTATTTCATTTTTTTTTGGTAGCGGCTTTCATTAGCCACCCTGTATTTGGCGACGACATATTTTCTTTTCCTTTTCGCGCCAAGAGTGTTAGTTGTTGTTGTCTTGCACTTCTTTTTGTGTATCCATTAGACAAAAGTCAAATAACAAAAACAAATACCAAAAATGTTCCAAAAGAATGTTAGTTATTTTTAGCTTTACAGACATTTCGCTTTACAGGCATTCGTGCCTTACTCAGAGGCGATAATCGTGTAATCCTCGGAGACTTTAACGCACACCATTACCTTTTGCACCCGAGCTTACAGGTTGATGGTAGGGAACAGGAGCTGGCTGAACAAATAGATGATTCGACGTTCTGCACTGTGAACGGGGATGCACCCACGAGAGTCGCGGTAAATTGTTCAAGCTCGCCAGACCTTACCATCGTCAGCGCTGGCCTCATAAACTGCGTTGACTGCCGACCGATGTTGACTCTTGCATCAGATCATTTACCGATAGTCCTCTTAATCGATCGCCTCACTGACTTTGTCACCTCTGATAATCGCACCTTCACTAATTTTAGCAAAGCTGATTGGGTTGGTTTTCATAACTTCACTGAGAACTCCTTCGCTGCTCTTCCCATCCCGTCTGACGTACGAGAAGGGGGCAAAGCGTTTCGCATGTTCATAGCTTCAGCCTCAAATAAATACATTCCGTCAGGTAGAATCAAGTAGGTGCGTCCGCATTTCCCCGCAGAGGCAGCGGCCCTGGCAAATGAACGGGACCTACGGGTCCCCAAATTCAAGATCTCAATACGGAAATCAGACGACTGGTTCATCAACACAAACGCGCCAAATGGGAGGAGCACCTAAGGTCCCCAACCCCTCTGTTGGTACTGGCAAGTTATGGCCCACTATCAAATTCGACCCACTAAACCTAACGACAAAATATCCATCGCCTCGGCGATAGGGTTCAGTCGAATCCGAAGATATGCGCGACCGCATTCTACCGGCAATTTGTACTGCATCCTTCGGCTGACAAGGAAATTAGACGAGCTATCAGGGAAGCGCACGAACGAAATTATAGTCAAGCGCCCCTTGCCATTACCACCACAGAGGTTCGGGAGGCCATACGGGGGTCTAAAGGCTCTAAATCGATCGGCTCCCATGGTATACCCATGCTGATGTTAAAACATCTTGGCGATGAGGGAGTAAGGTACCTCACAACTATTCAATTTGTCCATGACCACGTTTGGCATTCCAGAAAAATGGAGACAGTCAAAGTTGGTGCCACTACTACAGCCTGGCAAGCTAGCTAATGAAGGGGCGTCCTATCGATCGACATTGCTCCTCTCGCGAGTAGTGAAGACCTTGGAGACAGTCCTGCTCCCTTACTACACCGCTGACCTGCAACTCGACGAACATCAGCATTGATTCCGTAAAATGCATAGCATGACCAATGTGCTCAACGCCATTACCACTCAGATAGGTGTCGGTCTCAACCAAAATCGAGGCGCCTACGCCGATGACTGCACGATTCTGGCCACGAGCCCCTCCGTAGATGAGCTGTGCTCAAAGATAAACTCTTACCTCCCATCCTTGTCCAGTTTCTTTGCTGGACGAAATCCGACATTGTCACCGCCCAAATCCTAGGCCACCTTATTTACGACGTGGACAGCGCAGGTGAACATAGAATACATTCACAACGCACATGATCAGAATGAAAAATGGCATTGAAAATGGCACAGTGCCGAAACCGGTTTGGATCGTTCCAATATACATCATGGAATTAGACGGCTCCTCGACGGCATTAAGCTTCCGACTGTCACCCATCCCAAAATCTTAGGAGTCCCGTTTGATAACATGTTCAACTACGTTGCTTATGTTGCCAAAGTACAAAGACGCAACAAAATCCTCAAGTCACCAGCTGGCAGCACTTGGGGAAAAGACAAAGAAACGTTCCTCGCAACGTACAAGGCAATTGGCCAGCCGGTTCTAAGCTACGCGACGCTTATATTGTCGCCGGGGTTAACAGACCCACACTGGAGGAGGTTGCAGGCCTGCCAAAACACCGCACTCAGAACTGCCACGGGATGCCTTATGTCTCCTGAACACTATCTTCAAAGCGAGACAAAAAGCTCGCTGTTAAAGAGCATAGTGAGATGTTGACCAGGCAATTCCGCAAACCGCAGCACCCGAACAGGCGCCTGCTTGACGAAAATCCTCCTCCCAGGAGAATAAAGAGTCATCTATGATGAGATCTGGCATCACATCTTTTCGCCATCCAGACAGCGTCGGTACATGCCTTTGTCACCTCTCGTCCAGTGAATGCCGTTATTCAGGCACAAGCCCCACCTGTTTCCGAAGAGGAGCGCGAACTGCCTAGGGGGACAAGGGTCATGCTGGCCCAACTTCGTTTTGGATACTGTAACAGGTTAAACTCTTACTTATCCAGACTAAACCACGACATGCCAAATGTCTGCCAGGCATGCGGCGTGTCTCCCCTTGATACTGACCATCTTTTCATCTGCTCAACTGAGCCTAACAGAAATCTAACTATGGTCCAACCCTGTTGAAGGCGCGAGGTTTCTGGGACTCCCGTTAGAAGAGCTCGATGACAGTGGTAGGTAAGGGAGGTAATAATTAGGCAGGCTAACCATCCCTACAACAACAATAACAATAGCGCTGCCACCGACATGATATCAAAGTCTTGCTGGGCGACTTTAACGACAGGGTGCGCAAAGGTGTTTTTTGTCCCACAGTAAGGCAATTCAGTTGATGCACAAGAAGATACATCAGACTACGTCCCTGTCCCCTGATCGGAAAACGTTTTAGATGTACCCACGATTCGAGGTCCTAACATCGACTCCGATCACTATCTTGTCGCAGCCAAGATTCGCGCTCGCCTCTGCGCGGTTAAGAACGTGCGTGTAAAGGCACAATGAAAGCTGGACGTCAAAAAACTGCAATGGCAACGGACAGCCTGAGAACTCTCTCTCTGAGAACACAACTGAACCTTAGGGATATGCGAGTAGTGGGAGCATATCTCTGGAACGCTTCGTACCGCCGCTGATGAATTCGATGCCCACGGCCCAAAAAAACTTCTGGTACGACGAAGAATGCAGCGCTGTAATGGAAAAAAGGACGCTACCTATAATGCAACACGAGGAGTATGCGAACGATACCGAAAGTTGAAGAAGGAAGCGAGGCGCCTTTCCCGTAAAAAAAACAGTCGGGCAGTACCGCAACGGATTACCGGAGCTTACCGGGTTCGTATACGCCAAAGGACTGTCACTTTCGACAACACTCCTCAAAAATTTCGGGGAGTGTGTTTGTCGTTACAAACAACAACAACAACAGTTCTTAGATTATGGAGGGAGCACTTCTCTACCCTCCTAAATGGAGAAACCTAGCTACTACACAGAGAAGAACCCGACTGCACAATCTAAGATGATGGAATTAGTATTTCCCCAAACGAGATATGAGTAGCAATATCGCGATTAAAAAACAACAAAGACGGCGCTGACGGATTGCCGGCTAAGCTGTACGCAAGCAAGTACGGCGGCGAGGAGCTGGTAAAGTGCATGCATCAGCTTCTATGCAGAATATGGTCGGAAGAATACATGCTTGACGTCTGGAATCTAAGTGTTCTCTGCCCAATCCAAAAGAAAGGGGATCCTACAATCTTCACCAATTATCGCGGGAACAGCCTCCTTAATATCGCAAATCCTATCAAGCGTACCCTGAGGAAAGAATTTACACACATCATCTTTTTGTTGATTTTATAACCGCTTTCGATAGCACGAAAAGGAACTGCTTGTATGCGACTTTGTCTGAATTTGGTTTCGCAGCAAAACTTATACGGCTGCACAAAATGACGCTGCCGTTCGAAACTAAAGTTTCAGAAAGGATGACCCCCTATCGGGCAATTTCTTCAATTCATTGCTAAAGAAAATAATACCAGCCGGAGAACTTCACCGCTCAGGAACCACCTATTATAGGAGTGTGCAATTGCTGGCGTATGCAGATGACATTGGCTCAAATAACCGCGCCGTAAGTTCTGCCTACTCCAAACTGGAGAAAAGAACCAAAAAAGTAGGTTTGGAGCTGAGCGAGGGCAAAACGAAGTACCTTCTGTCACCATGCAAAAAGTGAGAGCATTTCGCCTTGATTCCTAGCCACAGTTGCCAGCCATAAGTTTGAAATAGTAAACGACCTGGATTTACCTGGAAACCAGCATTAACATCAACATAAACTCAGCTTATAAATCCAGCGAAGAACTACCCTTGACAATAAATGGACTGAGTAGGCAATTGAGAAGTAAAGTCCTCTCTCGACGAACAAAAACCACGCTCATAATGCCCACCACTCCGTTGGAAAGACCAAGTGTAGAAAGATCTGCCATTTCTTGGCGTTACTTATTGGCGTCAACTGGCAAAGGATAGAGTTGTTGTTTTCAGCGACAAAAACACTCCCCGAAGGTTTTGGTACTGCCCGACTGTCGTGGTAACGATTTGGTATGACCAGTGGAACCTTCTAGGTCATGTCAGGTGGCGCGCTTTGTTGGATCATCAAAATCGTTTAGACGGCTAAACAAACAGCTATTAAGGGCGGTTGACCTATATATGTATGTATAATTGACCTATCATTGTATCCTCATTTATCAATTTTACGAGCGACGAGCAGTATTTCCGTTAAACGACATTAAAGAGATTAGGATCAAAATATTCATTGTCTTAGAAACTGTCACTAATCCACGTTTCCACAAAGATGTCGTAATACAAGTGTGAGCTCAACGCAAAAAGCTGTTGGATTTAGTTCTCAGTCCGGAGTCATTTTGAAAATATATTCTCAATTTTTTAGGAGGACTATCTACATCCGAGTTAGTTATTGCTGATGCGGTGATGCACCTTCTATGTGAAAAAAATATTAAAGGGCGATTTTTTACATATTCAGGCCATATCGCTGGATTTAGCACCAGAAGAAGAAGCTATCAGAAACACCTAATTTGAAACTAACTCCACTTAGAAGAATATTCTTTTTCACGCATCAGTAAACTGGTTTCGATTTTAGCACGACTTGAGCCACATGCCAAAAGTCATCTTTTTGTCACTAGGTGAAAATGACGAAGCATGCAGATATTTAAAGATAGGAACTACTTTCAATTCCGTAGTGATATAACTACCAATTACAAGTGGCTTACTCCGCTTTCTACGTTTGGATTTGACAGCCGTTTCGCGCTGGGATACTTGATGCGCGGTAGGTACTGATGCATTTGCTGCAGCAGTAGCATACTCAGCGACAGAGACAAAAGACTTTGTTAGCTGCAGTTGAGTTGATAGCAGCATACGCTATCGATACTAGCGAGGAGTTATCATTCTCTTCAGTCTGTTTCGGTCTAGCAACTATACTAGGCGCAGCAGAGGCTTGCGACAGTGCCTAAGTTGACGCTGTTGGTTTACGAATGCTTGCTTAGTTATACCACCATTATGTACTGCAGATGTCGAGCTTGACGCGACAGTAGCAGTAAGCGGAAGGGCAGGTGAAGAAGGTTGAGCAACTTTGTTTTCTTATTCACAGATATATTTTCCACAAAACAATTGTTTTGCAAGCGGCTTTTCAGAAGCGATCAAAAAATCTAAGTCACTCTAAAGCAACCCAGAACAATCTAGGTGAAAAAACTTATTACAACCCCCTGCACTGAAATTTTGGTTGCTTACGGTCGGGTTTCAGTCCACAGAGGCACGGCATTTTTTTGTTAAGTGTCAGTTAATTTATTTAATTACTTATTACGTGTTTTCTGTTATATTTTCGGGAAACAAAACTATAACACGAATTTGACTTAATTACTATCTTAGTAGTGTCTCAAAGCGGCCGCCGTGGTGTGAAGGTAGTGTTGCCGGCCTACCACACCGAAGGTCCATGGTTCGAGCCCTGGTACAGGTAACATCAAAAGTGATTTGAAAAAAGTTTTTCAAAGCGGGGTCGCCCCTCGGCAGTGGTTTGGCAAACTCTCCGAGTGTATTTCTGCCATGACAGGCTTCTCAGCAAAAATTCGTCTCCTTTGTAGATGCCGTTCGGAGTCGGCAAAAAACTGTAGGTCCCACCAATTTGTAGGGAAAATTCAAATCGGCACACCACAAATTGGAAGAGAAGCTTGGCGCAAAAATCTCTTAGGAGGTTTATGATGATATACCTGTTGTATATCGCGCCATAGAGATAGAGAGTGTCTCAAAAGCAACACTTTATATACATTTTCATAAGCAACTGTGCTTAAAAAAAGGACCATCTGCTACGATGTCTTGGTTCATGGCAGAAATACACTCGAAGAGTTGCCGATCACCGATAAAGGGGGGACACCGTTATGAAACAATTTTTTGATGTTACCTTCATTTGAGCCTGGACCTTCGGTGTGGTAGTCCTGCAATACTACGGCCACACTGCGGCGGCCGCAGTAGACATTCTTTAATTGAATTTTTAGGTCTGTCATCTTAATTGTACATACTCTTTTTGAGGTGTTTTCTCACGATTTAAGTAAAGGGCAGGGTAAATTTAAAGTTACACTTAAGAACTAGATGGGAAAACGGACAAAAAGTGCACAGGAGACACATGCTTTATAGTAAAAATGTACATACTAACCGTTGATTATTGATACAAGTTCCTTCAATTGGCATAGGCATGCTACTCGGTAGTTGGAGCAAATAATTTTCTGGTATGGTCGAAACCATAGGAACGTCCATGTGATTCATGTCAACAGATGACTGTGATTTGGACAGCAAATTATTTCCTATATTTGCACACCCCATGCCGATATTTTTATTAATAGAGTGGTTTAATCCGAATCGTTTGTTTAAATATATATCTGATATTATACGGTTCTTTTCGTCTAAATTTCCAATATCAGCCAAATAAATAAATATATAATAAATATTCTCGAGTGTTAAACGCATATCACAGCGTATTCCTGCAATATCGTAGCATAGCTGGGCCACATTTTGGTTAAGCAAAAATATTGCGTACTTTACTGATTTTGAAGGTAAGGTAGAGCGGCTGTAAAGCGGAAACCTAGAAAAACATAAAGTATAAAATTACAGCACATGCCAAAAGTGTATTGCAGAAAATGTAGCTTACTCTGAACAGCCATGCGGAATCTCTTTCACAATGTCCACTATACGGGAACGGGAACCTTGATGAATAATAGCATTTCTGTAATGTGAGAATTTCGAAATCAAGTCATATAAAATAAAAAATACTACAAACGCGGTTCTATGAACGCCATAAAATACATCTGAGCATTACATAAGTACCCACCTCTCGAACAACACACTTTGTAAATTGTTCTGTGCCCGTTACAAAAAGAGATCTACATCCATAATTACCCCTAATCTATCCGAAATGTAACCGGTTGAGAACTAGCCAAAGCAAAGCTCCCTTAGAACTGTCCGAAACGATTAGGAACAAGTTGCCACGTAATGTACTGGGCAACAATTGCTACGCCAATGACATCGCCATGTAAAAGCCATGGGAGCATTGCTTGGAAAATTGCGATAGAACTTGCAATGCCGCCAAATGGTTTACCTCTGGGATAGTTATGACGAGCCCAATTTTTGGCAGTGTACTTAAAGTTCCAAAGTTTTTGTTTCATTACTCGCGATTGACCAGCACCATTTTTCTCATTTATGAAATATTTATACGAGATTATACCATCTATCAAACTATTTCTAGAAACGGGCCAATAAATACTTTTTTTGTTGTTGTGACCTGAACAATCAAGTTTCAGAGAAGAAGTTGAAAACATAGTTATTTTTGGCTTTTTTTTTTTTGAAGAATGTGTAAAAACCAAAAGTCCAACATACATAATTTACAAAATCGTGTACACTTGTTGGCAGATAACAACTACAATTAAAGGAAAAATCGATTTTAGCAGCTTGCAAACAACAGGCAGCATAAGCTATGGGTAAAACGCTTGCAAAATCAGAAGTGCGCGGGTTGGGGATTCTATAGCCTGTTTATGTATATTCCATTAAAAATCAAACATAATAATTGAATAACAAATATAATCAACTGGTCTTGACCTCATCAAATTCACAAAATGTGTTAAATAGCCAGACGGTAATGCATTGCAAGCGGAGAGTCAAACAAAGCCGGTGGTTGTATTTTTTTGTCCATGAAGCTTTTAACTCCTCTCTTGTATCTTCTCGAAAATAGTTAAAAGACTGTCCCAGAATAAAATGACTTTTCCTATAGTTATTTTCTTTGGCATTGGTAGACTTTGATTTTAAAAAATATCATGACATAGTAAATTTTAAGAGCTGTCAAAACTGAGACTTTAATTAGAATTTGCATTAGTTCATTGGGCCCGAAAACGTCAAAACAATAAAAAGTTCGTAATTTAGTTCTTCCCAAATATTTGGAAAATAAATTTTTACGGTACGCAATATTAGCAAAAGAGGTAGACGTGTCCGTTAGTACATTAAACGTGTTTTTACGCGGTTTATGTAGCTAACAGAAACCGGGTTTGGGGAGAAAAACGGGCCCCGCTAACAAAAAACCTCCAAAAAAAGATTAAAAAATGCTTTCAGTTAAAGACTTACAAGTACCTGATCCTAAAAGTACCTGATCGTGGCAAGAAAGCGTTCCCAAAATATTGTATGCGAAAATGTTTATGCTAAATTCGATTGTTTAGTAATGTATGACGATACATATTGTAAAGAGGACTTTTCTCAAATACCATGGCAAGGATTTTCCTCAGCATTTCAGAAGGGCCACGTTGATAAGAAAGTTTATGGTCTGGCAATTTGCAACTGCAGTCTGAGAAGCTCGAAATCTATGACGCAGGGCATAGTTAACTCGGCGGTTTATGTAGAGAAATGTTTGCAGCCCCATCTATTGCCATTTATTCCCAAGCACCGAGGTCTATTTCGTTTTGGGCAGATTTAGCGACAAGTCACTACTCATAACGGGCCATGGAATGGTATCTAGAAAACAGGGTAAAAGTTGCTCCAAAAGAAGCTTATCCACCTAACTGCCCAGAACTTCGTACAATAGAGAAGTATTGGATTCTTATAAAGAGAAGCCTTAGAAAAACAAATAGAATTGCTAAAAATGCTGTCGACTTCAAAAAGAGATGGAGAAAGCGTTAAAAGAAAGGTTCGCAATTTTTTTTCATCTATACAAGAACAGTCCAAATGGTTTTTTATTGTAACTTAGTTATTTAACATCGAATTTATAAAAGTGATATGTACTTTTAAATTCTGAAGTTTATTTAACATAGTTGAGTCAGATAATCGAACTGTATGCCCTTAAAGTATCCTTTTTGTTTCCCCGACCGAAACTAAACTATATGATAAACGCCCTAACTCTAGTATGGTAACAACATTCGTTTTACCGGCAAATAAATAATTTGGAAACTTTTACACCCTTCTGCCGGCTTAGTTTTCAGTTCACTTTCGTAACCACCAAAATAGATGGCAACGTCGCGTAACCGCGAAAAAGTGCACGTGTTTTGTTAACATTTTTGTGGACAGAAAATACCGCAAATTTTGTACACATGCTAGTTCACAAGAATTAATGAAGTTTTGTTCGCGGTTGCATTTTATTCTCTATTGCAAATTGTTTGTTTTTAAAAGTTTATAAAAGTTGTAGTACTTTCAATACTTATTACTCTTCTTCTTCTTTAAATGGTCATCTAACCGCCTGGGCGATTTTGACCGTGGCCTAGCCAGCGAAGCCGCTGTGTTTTAATTCGCTGAACTATGTCGGCTTCTGCGTAAAGTTCATACAGCTCATCATTAAATCTTCTTCGGTACTCGCCGTCGCCGTCGCCGTCCATTAAAACGTCAACTTAATAAGAACCTTTATAGCATTATAGTAAATTCCGTTTCTTTACATGTCTCAAATAACAATTACTCAGAATTTGCTAAACGTGTTGAGGAGTGGTCGAACTCATTAGAACGTTCCTTGATAATTGAAGCTATGACGCAAGCGAAAGCCCATGAAACAGGGTTCGAATGATTTTGCTTTTGCTTAAAAAAAAAACGAACAGCCCTGCAGCATCATGAAAAGTGCTGATAAGTAAACGATAGATTGCTGTCAAGCAAATGTTCAATGATTCGCAGCGTATGAGTTTGCTGTTGCTTGCTTATTGAAAATGTCAAAAGCACAAGCAAAATCAATGGAGAGGCTTTCGGTATTTGTGCCACATTTCGGTCGATATCTCCTAAACGGGTTCGCACATGGACCTGAAAACCACTCCTTTTTAAAACACTCATCAACAACTTTTATTTAATACCCATAGCGTATAAATATCTTCGGGGATTACCCCTGCTCCACATTTTGACCGATGTCTGGAAAACCCGAAACATATTTGAATTTTTTTAAGTCATAACCATATGTAATGCCTAGTGAGTTTATGTTTTAAATTTCATAAAAATCGTTATAGAGTCCAAAATAAACGACATAAAATGTCGGGATTGGCTCAGAAATCTGAATTCTAGTTTCTCACCAGTTTATAGCACAAAATTTGCTTGAAACTATATGCATTTTGTATCATATTTGTTTTTTCTTTTCTAGTTTTTAATAAGCAGCATCAGCAATCGATCGTTCGCTCATCAGCATTTTTCATGCTGCTGCTGCTCGTTGTTTGCAAGCAAAAGCAAAATCTTCTGCTTGCGCTGCTGATTTTTTTCAAGCAAAGGCAAAAGCAAACACGCTGCTTTTTAAGCAAGAAAAAATCAAAAGCACAGTATCAGCACATTCTCGCTGCTTTTGCTATTATTGCTTAAGCATTTTGAACCCTGCACGAAATGGCAGATGAACAAACTGTGAATGTCTGCAAGCTGAATACTCGTTCAAAGTTAGTAGATTCAATTTTGGCGTCGACTACCTTCAGTGATTCAAAAGACGTAGTTGCAAAACTGATAGTTGAACGTAGTAATGAGGTTAAAGAGTTAGCGTTTCAGTCGCGTGTAAATAGGCCAAATAGTTTGCGAGGAGGATTTAGAGGCAATAATTTTAGTAATCCGTATAATAACAATAATAGGCTTTTTTAAAGCAATAAAAATTAAAAAAAAAAAAAATTGGCGCGATATATACCTCCAAAGAGATTAAGGCCGAGCTTCTCTACCATAATTTGATAAATTAAAGAAATACAATCGGAGAGTTTGCCAAACAAATGCCGAGGGCGACCGTCGTAATAATGGAAACAGTTATAGGTATAGCAACAACAGTAGAAGGGGCAATAATTTTAGTAACAATAATTACGGCAATCGGTTTGGTCATAGGGCAAACAATAGTACCAACGTGGAAATTCGAGTAATACTGCTAATGTGCGTGCTTTAAACGCGAATTCCTCTTAGGAGCGAACGCTGGGGAACAAGAGCTAGATTTCTAAATGAAACTTTTCCTAAAAAATCAGTTTATTGTTTGAGTCTAAATTAGACTCCTGCACGAATTGATTCAAACTTTGAGCTTAATAGAATACAGTAGATTTGAAATACAAAACACTCGGTTTTCAGAATCTTTATATAATGAATATTCACAGATTTTAAAGTTTTCAAAATTCAAATCTGAATAAATGAATGAAAAAATATACAGTGCACTCGCGAAAACTCGAACACACGATAACTCGAACATTCGGAAACTTGAACTTTTTTTTTTTCTATTGACTACTTTAAAACTCGAACAAAATGTACCTACTCTAAAACTCGAACAATTATTTTCTTTTTTCATGGAAAAACATCTGAGAAACTGTCGTTTTGCATGTGCTGTAACGGCCGATATTAAAATTTTTGTCGTTATGTGCGTCTTTTGTTTCATTCTAAGGCGCCGCACTGGCTAGGTTTCTTGCTAATTACGGAACTTTTCTTTTAAATTGACTGATATTTGTCAGTGATACACGGGATTTTGCGCGGTTAAGATCAAATTTATTAGAGCTTGGAATAAATTGACTCAGAAGACGTTGGTGAAATGCTGGACAAATATTTTAAACTTTGCAAACCTGAAAGACGATGACATTCCACTTAGTGTCTTGAAAAACCAAATGGAAGCTGAAGCTAAAAGTATGGAAAAAAGAAGCTGCCGAAATTCTCGAACACTTAAATCCTGAGGTAGTTATGGTTTTGATGTAAATAAAAAACACACGATAACAATAATAAATATTTATTAGGCTACTTTCACAGAAGAAGAAATAAGAGACTGGAATAACGACGACTTGATTGAAGAGGATCATATTGAAGCTATAGAAGAAACCGATTCCGAAGATGAAGTTGAAGCTACAGGTGGAAATGAACAAGAACGCATAAGTTCATCCGAAGCCGTAACAATTTTCAACAAAGCTATAACATGGGCAACTGCTGAAAAAATTACCCCGAGAAAAGTTAATGTGCTACAATCGCTGCGCGAAAAGGCTGTATTGAATGCGGTAAAAAATAAGAAACATAAAACCAAGATCACTGCTGTTTTTTCTAATAATTTGTAAGCAACATTCATATTTGCTAAAATTTTTTATTAAATAAACTGGCAATGAACTACAAAACATGAAACCAGAGAATCTCTTTGATTAGCTATGCCATAAAAATGGACATGGTATGAAAACTTTTAAAACGAATACATACAAATATATTAAAAATACATAACGTTCGAAAACTCGAACATTTCGATAACTCGGACAGGGCTGGTTTTCATTAGTTCGAGTTTTCGCGAGTGCACTGTATATTAATTCTAATCCAAACCCTACGGACGCGCTGTACAGCTTACAATTTTGTGGATAGTTTCAATAAATATTAAAAAAATTCAAAGTGTAAGTATTATTATTCTTTTGGAATGCAAATAGTTTATTTGTTTAATAATAACGTTTATTTGCAATTATAGAATTTCAGTTTTGACATCAAGGAAAAGCTTCGTAATGGGGAATACATCCTAAGTGTAAGAAGGGGACGTAGCAAAGTGTGGGATACATTTCGCATTGTTAAAGATACCTCTGGCCAAGAAGTACCCGGAATCGTTGCCTGTAGTAAATGCTACTCCATTTTCCAGCTTACCGCAAGCACTTCCAACCTTCTAACGCATATATGCTACATTATTAAATCTCGGGATGCGAAAAATAACATCCAAATGGAAGTTAGTAATGAGGCAAAACAAGAGGGTAGTAATCTCTATTGCTATTAACCCCGACAATGTAAATAAAATAATGTTTCTGCATGCAAATATTGAAATGTATATATGCATGTTTTATGTTTTGGTTTTTGCAATCAAAAAAAAAACAGCAACTTTTGTACAGAGAGGGTGACAGTCTAATTTTCATATGTACAAGGTGGCGCAAAAGTAATCCTCCTATCAGAAAATGCTATAAATTTTGCGATTGGCCCCTAAAGTCAGTTCTTTTTTGACATTTGTGTAGTAAACAAATGCGAAATACACGTTAATAAACAATGTTACGCTCCACTGCTCCAGAACGCGGAATATTGCTGACTATTTATTTGACCAATAATCGGTCGGTGAAAAACGGTTACTGCGCAAAAGTAATCCTCCTATCAGAAAATGCTATAAATTTTGCGATTGGCCCCTAAAGTCAGTTCTGTTTTGACATTTGTGTAGTAAACACATGCGAAATACACGTTAATAAACAATGTTACGCTACACTGCTCCAGAACGCGGAATATTGCTGACTATTTATTTGACCAATAATCGGTCGGGGCCAAACGGTTACTGTGAATGGTGAGCGCTACAGAGCAATGATCAACGAGTTCTTTTTGCCGCAACTTGATGAATTGGGATTGGAAAACATGTGGTTCCAACAAGACGGTGCAACAGCACACACTGCACGTGCCACAACCGATATGCTGAACATCGGAAGCTTACTTTTGCGCCACCTTGTATATATGAAATGCCTATGCATCGTTTATTATGCATCGTAAACTTCGGCAATCATATCAGACATATATTTATTCAAATTCAGAAAAAATCATAATCCAATATGAATGATTCATTTGCCGTTTTGAATGGATTCATGCAGGGGTCTAGTCGAAACTATTCCGATTTCAGTTAAATTAAAATGTAGGGATTCTTTACAAACCATGCACTTTTCTAGTAGACTCTCAAGCTGGCATTTCTTTAATTAAATTTTCAAGTTTAACAAAGTTCAAATTAGCGGTAAAGATATTATTACTATAACAGGTGTAACAAAACAACAGATAATGTTTCAACTTTACGTACAGCAAATATCAGTTTAATAGCACACTTTTTTTTCATTCCGTACAACTTATGTGCATGTAGTTAACGACCACTTTAACATACGTTCAGCATATTAGGCAAAATATTTTCTAAAAACATATAAGTGTATAATCGACTATGCAAACAATAGCACAACAATTACCATTGGTGCAGAAAATCATAGTATTAAAATTTTACACGGTACGACTACCGACACCTTAGTAATTAATCCAAGGTGGAAGTTTATCGTTTATTTAATTTTAAAAAATCTAAAAAGCCTGCTTTTGTAGATGCCAAAGTAATCTGTAGCGGTGTTTTTACAGCAAAGTGCATTGCTAACACAAATAACCCAATTTAAAAAGTTTTAAATATAACCGATGAGGTGAAATATGTCAACAATTGCAAAATAGTAACTGAAGATACACCAATTACAACGTCTACAAAATCAACGAAACTTCGGAGAGTTCAAAACTCTTAGACGAATTAAAAAGTATTTTGCAAAAACAAATGCCTAACTATGCCCAATGCCAGTTGCTTTATTTATGCTTAAAATATGCCCATATATTTGTTTTAAAAACGGACCGTATAACTTTAACAACTTTTACGAACAAAAACTGAGATTGATGGACAAAACATCAGTTTACATTAAAAATTATCGTTTGCCTTACAACGACAACAAATAAATAGTCAGCTCGATAATTTATTGCGAAATGATTTAATAGATAATTTTAGTACCACAGAAAAATCCGACAGGTAAAATGTTATATCGTGTGTGCGTAGATTTCAGAGCGGTTAATAAAAAGCTCATCGCTGACAAATTTCCGTTACCACGCGTTGAAGATATACTTGACAACCTTGGTAGCGCTAAATATTTGTCCATGTTAGATCTTCTTTCTGGTTTTCATCAAATTCCACTTCATTCGAACTCTAGGGACGTAACATTTGTCAGTACGGATAAAGGAGCTTTTCGTTGGAAAGTTGTACGTTTTGGATTAAATGTAGCACCCAACTCTTTCCAACGTATGATGTCATTAGCATTTTCTTTCAGGCATCGCGCCAAATCAAGCTTTCATGTATTACAGGGTGGCGCAAAAGTAATCCTCCTATCAGAAAATGCTATAAATTTTGCGATTGGCCCCTAAAGTCAGTTCTGTTTTGACATTTGTGTAGTAAACACATGCGAAATACACGTTAATAAACAATGTTACGCTACACTGCTCCAGAACGCGGAATATTGCTGACTATTTATTTGACCAATAATCGGTCGCTGAAAAACGGTTACTGCGCAAAAGTAATCCTCCTATCAGAAAATGCTATAAATTTTGCGATTGGCCCCTAAAGTCAGTTCTGTTTTGACATTCGTGTAGTAAACACATGCGAAATACACGTTAATAAGCAATGTTACGCTACACTGCTCCAGAACGCGGAATATTGCTGACTATTTATTTGACCAATAATCGGTCGGGGCCAAACGGTTACTGTGAATGGTGAGCGCTACAGAGCAATGATCAACGAGTTCTTTTTGCCGCAACTTGCTGAATTGGGATTGGAAAACATGTGGTTCCAACAAGACGGTGCAACAGCACACACTGCACGTGCCACAACCGATATGCTTAACATCGGAAGCTTACTTTTGCGCCACCTTGTATATGATATTATCGTACAAAGCCTAACGATAAATACGCTGTTCGTCGTTTAGTTGCATTTGCAAATTACTACAGGCGATTTATACCTGACCTAGGTAAAAACAAGTAAGGAAAGTGCTTTATACCTTTCATGAATACGCATCACGGTTTTAAGTGTCCAATCCTTACTTACAATAAGTACAAACTCTGCAAAATTTTGATGGTCTTACCCTTTTAATTTAAAGATACATATCCCAAGCCTAGTTTATCGGAAAAATGTGTTGTATGAGGGCTATACGATATATTGGTCTAATCTTGATGATTTTCACCACACACATTACATATGTAATAAGTACTGTAGCTGCCAAGTTTTGTGCTCTTCGCTATTAAACTGCAATAGTTATAGCCCAAACCCCATTTATCGGAACAATCGATAGTATGGGAGCTATACTTTGTATTGGTCCGATCTTGTCGGTTCCGATAAATGATTAATATATTACAAAATGGCGGCCCCTTACCAAACTTCATCGAGATATCTCAAAAACTGAGGGACTAGTTTGCGTTCAAAGGTGACGTGTCATAGTGTCAATGGAATCAATCAATGACATTAATTCGCTTTTGCAAAGAGAATTAATGTCAATGACGTTAATTCTCATAAGAATTTGACATTCATTCGCTTTTACAAAGGGAATGTCAGAAGCGCTAAACATCATAAATGCTTTACTAATTACTATAATAACAACGCAACTGCTATTTCAGGTTCAACTGCTATTTCAGTTATGTACATAGATAATGGCTAAGCAGGTTTTACTCCAAATTTTCATTTTACATCTTATATATGTATGCCGGCTTTTACATTAGTCAGGTATTGAATTCAAGTCTGCCACGACATATGCGAGGGAGGTGAGAAGAGAGGAGGAGAGCACGAGAACCTTCGTACTGTCAAGTCGCTTCAAGTTTTTCTCTTATCACGTTCTTTCTGCCTTATATGCCGCTTTTTGTTTCACAATTGCTTTTAAGAAAAATTGACACATGTAAAAGCGACAACACAAACAACAATTCAACAATTGACTAATGTAAAAGCAGACTATGTATATGAAATAAAAAAATTGTATTAAATAAATTTTGATAATTTTCGGAAAAGTGCCGCAGGCGAAATTTTGAAATAAAGAATCACGCGATTTTATATGCCAAATTCGATGATTCCTTGATTATTAATCTTGGGTTCGATCACTATAAAGTCAAATAAACACACGCACAGATAATGTAACTAATAGCTAGTTTTATTTACTAGTAATAAACGCAATACAAATTTAAGAGTTTGGTAACTTCACAGTAGTTCACTGAACAACACTTCAAAATAAACTGATCAATCTGCCTTGCTTGGTCACTGTCTTATATAGTCGGACAGGGTGCTACCCACGCTCCTAGAAGTTTCTTGGTTGTTCGCTCTTCGTGTTTTGGATGGGTCGGTGTTATTTATTGGCATCTACTCTTTGCATTGTATTTGCAAACATTCGCCCCATCTCTCTTCCTCTTCCTAGTTACCCGCGTGCGCGCTTAAGAGTAGCCATCGTTATCTCTGTTGTGTTTAACTAGTGGTGGGAGTGTTATTGAGTTAGGGATAGTACATGCTTGAGAATAATAGCCACAATATGAAATAAAAAAAATGTTATTAAGTGAATTTTGATAATTTCGTCCGTACGTTTACGGCACACTGTAAAATCTGACCATCGACCTTTTGGTTTATTTTTTCAACATGAAAGCATCACAATTAACAGGAATACGGTTAGAGCTATCTGAGTATAATTTTATGATAGAATATGTTAATGGCAAATCCAATGTTGTTGCAAGAGCGCTTTTGCGAATAACGATAGAAGAAATAAAAAAATCAACAAAACATGTTTTAGCAGTAACAACAAAGTCAAAAACAAAACATTTAGAACTACAAAGAGACTACAAAACCACGACAGACGAAACGTTTGAGGTATAACCAGTAAAAAATTATGATAAATTTTCTTATGCTTTTTCCAAAAAATACCGCGACTAAAAACACAAAGACAATGCGATAAAATTGATAATATTTCAAATTTTCAAATGTGTGCAAGATAAGCTATGGCTTTGTTAACGGTTCTTGAATTACATAAATAAAAATAAATCATGGTCAATAACAGATAACAAACATTAAATGTTAAAAAACTACTGTATCTGCACGATCACTGTTGTGTATTAAAATTAAAAACCGTGAGAAATTTCTTTTGATTTCGATGTAATATAAAATGGACCATTTTTGAGAAAAAAAAAAAAATTAATAAAATTTGTGACGATCACGATAAGATTTAAATTTCCGCATTTAAAACACAAAAAAATGTAATTACTTAATCTTGCAAAGAAATAACCAATTTAGATGAGTTACTTTAGAGGCTTGAAAGAGAAGCTGACATTCACAATATTAAGCAATTAGGATCGCAAAAAATTATATATTTTTCCAATATTTTACAATTTTAAAGGAGATAACCAAGGTTGCATTCGCCTTCCGCATGACCAAGGTGAAGGTTTTCCTAGGCGACAAGACCCCAGATGAAAACGAGCTTAAAGAAGTAAATGGCGCTAGCCAACTACTGCAGGGTGTCGCCATCAACGACATCAGCTTCATCCAAGACCCCTGGGTCCACAATGGGATCATTATGGAGTTAAACAGCGCCACACACAATCTGTTCTACAAGGCGCATGAAGGTAATCCACGAGCTCGCATTGTAATCAGAAAAAGTTTTAATGCATTCTTATGTTCAAATTACAGCACACCAGATTTAACCGTCGTAAAGCAAGAAGGGGTGGCAACCAGGGATTGCACGCTTTATTAACGGTAAGTGCGGATCACATATGATCATTTGCTGTGATGCAAACTCTAGACACACTATTTGGGGGAGCAAGCAGCACCACAAACGAAAGATGTGAGCCCCTTTTTAACTACTTACGAATCAACGTTTATGCAACAGGTGGTTCACACCCACCTTTATTTTCCCGAGCTCAGAAAGATATCAAGGCTGGGAGGAGCTGCTGGATCTCACTTTAGTCTCGGACGATGGGCCGGCTTTGATAGATAATTGAATGTCCGAACAACCTTCATTCTCTGATCATCGCTGGATTCTTTAGGACACAAAGTGCGAATCAGGCCAGTCTCTCCGTTACAGATCCCCGAAAAGAACTAATTTGGAGAAATTCGTAAGCTTAACATCAAAGTCTCTATCACGCGCCAACTCTAGACTTAGTATCGACAACCCACAAGAGTTGGATGAAACGGTGGAAAATCTAGAGCGAGCTCTCACAATCGCCTACAACAAATCCACCCCGGTAAGCATCCAGAAGACGAAATCCCCCCCATGGTGGACTGAAGAACTCGAAAAGCTTAGATCGGAAGTCAGAAAATTATTCAACCATTTGTGTGTGTGTGTGTGTACCCGCCTAAAATGACATCATCAAAGCACTCTTTTCTTATTAGTTAAGGAAGTGGGACCTCTACTTGACTCTGGATTGGCAGAGCATTACCCCAGGTTTCGATGAAACCGACCCACAAATGGCTCCCGGCAGGGACTCGGTTCTACAGGCGAATGTGCTAAAGCAACTGAAAGCACGAACACTGCAGGATCGAGTCCACCGAACACACCAGAGGAAACGGACCACACACAAAACATACTAAAGGTCGATTCTCTCAGTTGGATCAATTTACTGAGGAAAGAACAGCTAGTCGAAGCTGTGGAAGGATACACCGTCGCCCGCAATGAACTGAGCGCATACGTTAGATCAACAAGGAAACGAGCTTGAACCGAAAACTTGTTGAAAGAGTTAGAAATGGAAATTGTCGCCGAGAAAAGACCCGTTAGGACGCAGCCGGGTACCACCCCAGCAATTTTCGGGGAAAGTTGCGTAGCTGCTCCAAGACAAGGGCGGCAGCAACAAATTGAGATGATCGATGCCGGCATTATAACCACCGTCCGCCGGTGTGACACCCATTACGAAGAGAGTTATTTGAGAGGATCGAAGAACTGGTGGGCTGCTATCAGCCACATGAGCCAGCTGGGGGAAGATAGTCGGAAATGAAAGCAGCAAGATCTCGAGACTGTCAAGGACTACATATTAGCATTACAAACTCTCATTCGACAACACCCGACGATGGCCAAGGAGGACTTGGACCGCATTTATGACGGTTTAGGAGTAGAATACCGACTCTTCGTAAAAAGGAGAGAGTTCCGAGCTTCAAGCTAGTGTGATTTAAAAATTCTCTTTCGATCACGGAACGTAAAACGTAATTCGAACCCTGGTCGTGCTAAACTACGGCAGTCGCGGAACCTGCTGGAGATATAAGGGACGGGAAACAATGCCACGGACTGAGCCTGTTCTGTTCCAGATGTGGCCGCAATGGGATCCTGTCTAGGGGCCCCTGCCACCCAACCCTAGGAACGACATCTACTACAAATACCACGACAATATCAAATGCTAGCCCGAAAGAGAAATCCGATGGCCGTTTCTACATCAAAAATAACCTTTCGCGCTAGTACTACCAGCCTATTGGTGTCAGCACTGCCCAGCTTAGTCGAGCGAATGATACTCGAGAGGATCACCATCAAGTTGGATGGACTGTCGTCTCACCGATCCATGACCTCGTGGGAACATCTGCGGGGAGATCAACAACGCAAACTTCAGGCAGTCCTCTCACATCACAAAGAAATTTTTTCCCGTACGGCAAACCACTGAAGCAGCGATATTACCCGCGCAACCCCGCGATGCAGCAAATAATCAATACCGAGGTAGACGAGCTACTCCAAGCTAGAAACATTGCAGTTGGAGGATGTACGCCTACCCTCCCCCACAGATCAGCGCCATACTCGACTAGCTGAAAGAAGCAAAATTTATCTCAACGCAGATACCACTCGCCAAGAAATCTAGGCAATACACAGCATTCACCGTTCGCGGAAGAGGCCTGTTCCAGTGGAAGGCTTTGCCATTCGGTCTCCACTCCGCACCAGCCACGTTCCAACGAGCGCTTGACTCCATATTGGGGCCGGAGCTTTAGCCAAAGGTGTTCGCCTACCTGGACGACATCATCATCCTAGGAAACACGCTTGAAGAGCACTTGGACAACCTACAGGAAGTATTTCGACGGCTCCAGAAGATCCAAATGCAACTCAACTTCGACAAGTGCAGCTTCATGCAAAACCGACTCAACTATCTGGGGCAAGTCGTTAGCGCGGAGAGCATTCACACCGATCCGGCCAAGATAGCAGCTGTACAACAAATATCGGTGCCACCCAACGTAAAAACGGTACGATGATTCCTCAACCTCCCATCCTGGTGCCGTCGGTTCGTCGTCGGCTTTGCAACGATCTCAGCACAGCTACACCAGCTTCTTAGAAAGGGTTAACATTGGATATGGCAGGAAGCACAACAAAAGGCTTTCGTGGTCTTCAACGACAGGCTGACCAGTGCACAGGTAATATGTTGTCCCCATTTCAACCGTTTGTTCTTCTTACAACCGGACGCCAGCGGCGAAGGCCTTAGGGTAGTGCTGTCCAGCGGCAGTTCCAACAAGAGGTCATAGCGTACGCCAGCCGCAGCCTCACTCACTACTCTGTCAATGCCGTTGCCCACTGTCAAAAACATAAACCGGAAATGACGCACTACACGCGATTAAGGACCGCAACATCGATTGGTACGCAAACAAATTAAGGCAGGTCAACAGTCACCCACACCGCAACCCAGATTACCGGCCCATCGACAAGCTATTCCGACACATTAGGCCGAAGTACAAACTTGCCCGCTGCCCACATTGAAAGTTGTTTTCCTCACACCGCAAGGAACGACGTCCTGAAGGAAATACACGACTCCGTCACCGCAGGACACCTAGGAGCGAAGTCGCTGAAGCGAGCATAAGGGAACTACTATTGGCCAGGCATGTACAGAGATGTGGTAAACCACGAGCGCGCTTGTCTAAGCTGCGCAGAGTATAAAAACAACTGCGACCAGTCGAACTAATGGTCACCTGGGATTTTGTCGGACCATTACCACGCTCTAAACATGGAACGAGCCAATCGCGTTATAAAGACGACGATCGCTCAACGTTCAAAGGATGATCACCGCACATGGAATCAAAACTTACCGGAAATTGCTTTCGCCATTAATACAGCGCAACCGAGTCGAGCAGAACTTCGGCGGCGGAAATAAACTTTGGGCGCAATCTCCGAGCGCCTTGTCAGATTAGTGACGAAAGAGCTGTGCCTGACGAAGCACCGACCGCAACACCAATAATAACCGAATTGTGGCGCGAAATCGCCAAACACCTCGCCGCAGCAGCGAGACAACAAAAGAAACACTACGACCTACGCAGACGTGTCTGGAAACCTTAAGTGGGAGAAAACGTGCCCACCCCCTCTCGCCAGCAATCAACAAGTTTGCTCCGAAGTTCTCCGGACCGTACGTCAGGAATACGTGTCAACCAACACTGCAAACCTAAATGATGCTAACCAACCACGGCCAAACCACTACATGTACACTTATCCTTGTACAGATACTATCCTTGCCACCCCACCCACTAAACAAACCAAGCCCTATAACACGAACATAATTAACATCAAACACTCTATCCCTTTCCATTTCAGAAGGACATAGATGGCTACAAAGAAACTGCTTCTAGCAAAGGGTGAACAACCAGAAGCGGTTAAACCATGGGTGCCATGGCCAACTAACAAGCTTAGAATCTCTCTATCTCTCTATGGCGCGATATACAACAGGTATATCATCATAAACCTCCTAAGAGATTTTTGCGCCAAGCTTCTCTTCCAATTTGTGGTGTGCCGATTTGAATTTTCCCTACAAATTGGTGGGACCTACAGTTTTTTGCCGACTCCGAACGGCATCTACAAAGGAGACGAATTTTTGCTGAGAAGCCTGTCATGGCAGAAATACACTCGGAGAGTTTGCCAAACCACTGCCGAGGGGCGACCCCGTTTTTGAAAAACTTTTTTCAAATCACTTTTGATGTTACCTGTACCAGGGCTCGAACCATGGACCTTCGGTGTGGTAGGCCGGCAACACTACCTTCACACCACGGCGGCCGCCCTTAGAATACAAAAGATAAAAATCCTCCAAGGGGATCCTATACAGTTACCAATCACGAGAGAGAAACTAATGGCGATCACGCAGCGAACCCAATCAGCACCGCCCAACAACCAGCCCGAAACGGAAGAAGACGTAGTACCAGGTACGCCGGCGGACGAGAGCATAAACAGAAACTAACCACCAGCAGAAAAAAATATCCCACAGGCATGCGGTTGGTTTTATAAGTGATTCACGCTTAAAAAACCAACAACGAAGCTTAGGCAGTGGTTTCAAAAATATAAATGGAGAAAATACTAGATACGAAACGTCAGGGAGCAGGGCGCAGACGTATGCTACACGAGGGTCAATTAGTATATGTCCAGTTCTCTGAAAGCACCTAACCAGCAACATTTTCTTCTTTATGTGCATACAATACTCTTTTTTTTGTAAAAATGAATAAAATATAATAATAATAATAATTATACACTGCAGCAATAAGAATACTTTTTTTTTGTGTGAATGAAATGCAATAAAAAAAAAAAATTGGCGAAAAACCTAGAAGATGTATGAAACTATAAAATTAAATGTGCCTTACAAGAATGTGAATGAAATATGTGAATTTTTTTTTTGCTGATAACACCGCGTTACACACATTCTGTCCTATGAACCAAATATACTTTTTCGGAGAGGGGAGAAAAATAAAAATACACGTGTATCGGCGATTTTCATGTACACGTCAGATTTTCTTCTTTTTTTTTGTCGTGTGCGACTATTGCTATAGAAATTTATGCAAGTTTACTGATGGAAGGTCAACAATAAAGTACGCTGTACGAGGTGTGTTCAAAAAGTATCGCGAATTTTGAATTTTCGCTGGTTATGTATATTCGAATTTTTTTGTGGCGTTATGTTGGTACTCATGTCTCTCACTTATGCCGACAAGCTCGGCCATTTTGAATGTTCAGTTAATTGTTGACAGCTGCTTTGCTTGCACGTGTTTTGGATCGTCTTCGATTTTTACGCGAAATTCGTACCAAAATTGCTCAATTGTGACCAAAAACAGCATCGCATGAACATTGCTAATGAGATGTTACACTCTATCCGCGACGACCCAAAATTGCTCCAGAAGGTCATAACTGGTGACGAATCGTGGGTTTATGGTTATGACGTGGAAACCAATCATCTCAATGGAAGCTGACGCACGAACCAAGACCGAAAAAAGCGCGCCAAGTTCGGTCGAATGTGAAAGTTTTGCTGACAGTTTTCTTCGATTGCAGGGGCGTGGTGCATCATGAGTTCTTGCCACAGGGAAGAACGGTCAATAAGGAATATTACCTGCAAGTTATGCGCAATTTGTGCAAAGCAATCCGCCAGAAACGCCCGGATTTGTGAAAGAACAAAAATTGGCTTTTGCACCACGATAACGCCCCTGCTCACGCATCGTTGCTTGTGCGCGACTTTTTGGCCAAAAACAACACACTAATGATGCTGCAGCCACCGTATTCCCCAGATCTGGCCCCCTGTGACTTTTTCTTGTTCCCTAAACTGAAGAGGCCCATGAAAGGACGACGTTACGCTTCTCTTGACGAGATAAAGACGGCATCGAAGGAGGAGCTGAACAAGATACAAAAAAATGATTTTTTGAAGTGCTTCGAAGATTGGAAAAACCGTTGGCACAAGTGTATAATATCTCATGGGGATTACTTTGAAGGGGACAAAATAGATATTCATGAATAAATAAATAATTTTTGAAAAAACACAAAATTTGCGATACTTTTTGAACACACCTCGTACCAACAATTTGGCTACCACGTACGGAGCACTGCAACAAAAAAAAAATATTCTGACGTGTACGTGAAAATCGCCGATACACGTGTATTTTTACACGGAAAATCATGAACTTCAAGTTAGCGAAGCACCCCAAACGAATAGAGTCGGGACCAGGTGGATAATTTGCCGTGATTTTGCCCGGAAAGAATTAATTTTGCCGTGTAACTTTTTCTCCGAATTTTGGGGTGCTTCGCTAACTTGACATCAACTTAGCGAAGCACCCTAATGGAAACCGTGTTGGAGACGAGATATCAAAACGGGACTTGGGTCATAATTTGCCGTGATTTATCCGGGAAGGAATTAATTTTGCCGTTAAAATATTTTTCGACTTTTTCGTATAGGGAACATCGTGTCAACTTAGCGAAGCACCCTAATGGAAACCGTGTTGGAGACGAGATATCAAAACCGGACTTGGGGCATAATTTGCCGTGATTTAGCCGGGAAGGAATTAATTTTGCCGTTCAAATATTTTTCGATTTTTTCGTATAGGGAACATCGTATCAACTTAGCAAAGCACCCTAATGGCAACCGTGTTGGAGACGAGATATCAAAACCAGACTTTATAAAGTATTTAGTCAGAATTTCCTTCTTTTGACAAACAATATTTATAGAATTTTCGACTGCAAGTGGCGTCATTGCGTTTACTTTGATTTGTGAAGCGAAGCCTTCGACTGTCGGTGCTTTGAAACTTTTCATCACTTCTAGTAATAACTGAATAAAATTTTGTTTTGTTCTTTCTTTCCAAAATACAAACTTAACGCAAAAACATCGGTTGACGCTGCTTTTAAAAAATTCCATTTAGCTTTGTGGTACAGCTCTTTTTCCGACTGTCTTAGTGGTTTCATTAGGGTGCTTCGCTAAGTTGACCCGAAGTTACCTATACGAAAAAGTCGAAAAATATTTGAACGGCAAAATTAATTCTTTCTCGGCAAAATCACGGCAAGTTATAAAATGGTCCCGACTCGATTCGTTTGGGGTGCTTCGCTAACTTGATGTTCATCAGAAAATCTACTGAATACGGAAGTGATTCGGACCAAAGGTTTTTTTGGCTTATCTAACGTTCCTACTAGTGGACATGAAAGGGTAAAAAAATAATCCAAAAATATACAAAGCATACTTTTCTGCAGCCATTTAAAGCGCATTTTTTGTTTTTGTTTAAATTATTTCGTAACATCCGTCAAAAATTTTTCTTCCAGTTTGCTGGTGAGGTGATTCTCCATCGAAAGTGTCTTTACAGTTTTTCTAGTGAATGCTTGTTCTAGCGATTTCTTGCTTAAGGTGACTAAGCTCTCGAAAATGGCCAAAATTCAAAATTTTTTATGTTATCCCGGCAAAATGACAAGGGATTTGAATACAAATTTACAGCTTCATAGCTTAATATGCGTTAACAAATATTGGGTACATTTTAAGAGAGATGCTAAATGTTTGAAAGTCATGTTTTTCATATCGTAATCTCATTGGCCACATTTTTCGCCATCAAATGATGCCAACGACCGTAATTTCCTTTCATTTAACGTCTTGAAAAACTACATAAAAATGTAGCAATATGATGTAAGAAACCCACGTGTTATTCTTATCTTAACTTATGCTTAAGAAGAATAATTCGCGCAAGTACAACAACATACCGTGAGAAACGTCCACCCTTACCCTGCACAACCCACCACTATCGATCCTCTTTTGGTTGCGTCTACGGGACGTGGAGAAGTGACCTTACGGTCGCATCTTCATTCCCAAAACCAGTGGTGAGTCCTTCGGTGTGTACTCACCGGTCCGTCCAAGTATACCAATCGCTCACCGGTCATCGGTAATTTGGCACCGATCCACTAACCCGTCATCGGTAACTTGGCACCGATCCACCGACATTAACCGACCTCACTAATCAGCGCACCCATTAACCGTCATTCACCAAATACCGCATCCCTGTTCGCCCCACCAGCCACGTTGTGCATCGCTACCGACGCGCCCTAGTCATCGTACCCGACTAGATACACCTTTCGTGTGTGTTGGTATTAGTAAAAGAAATGGGACCTCTACTCGACTTGGGATTGGCTGAGCATTACCCCAGCCTTCAATGAAACCCACCTCACAAACCCTGTCTAATTTGTCATAACCCACATTTAATATTGTTATCCCCTTGTTTTTGTTGTTACTGTGGTACCGACAAAAACACTCCCCGAAGGTTTTGGGGAGTGTTGTCGAGTTCCTTGACCGGATTTGACCCGGTACGCTCCGGTACTCCCTTGCAGTACTACCCAACTGTCGTGGTAGCAATTTATGACCAGTGAAGCCTTCTAGGTCATGTCACCCCTCCTGTATATAAGTCGCCTCTTACGACCGGTATGCCTACTTCGGACCTTAGGGCGTCCTGCGGTATACGTCGCTCTAGCGCACCCCCACCGCCTCTGCTATCTTCAAGTCTCCAAGACTAGAACCACTGCTTCAAAGCCCAATTCACCCACTCCCGACTGCCGCTCACGCTCAACAGAGTTTCCATCTCGCACAGCCGCGCATCACTCCTATCCCCTCCGAAATAGGTCAGACATGAGCACTGCTTAACGTCTCTCCCTCTGTCTCCGTCCCCAATGTCCCCTCTATTTCTAGCATGCACTAAGGGAAGGGTAGTTGCGAATTTCTTAGATAACTCCTATTATACCATTTTGAATGACGGCTCCGCCACTCACTTTAATACCTACAACACTTTTCACATTAAGACCTCAGCTTTTGTTCACCCCAAATAGCAGTCGACGCAATATGGAAGACCGAAAATAACTTACTAGGTAGTGACTACTACGCCATCGCCAATACACTAAAACCTAAAATTCTTACAGCACGCGCCAACCGGGAATATTACTATAATCTCTCAGAAAAATTAGATAATGAGATACCAGTAACCGAAAATATCAACAAGGAAGCCGCAAACTTACAAGAAATCGTAATAGGAAGCGCTCACTTGTCCATTCCACAGACATCTAACGCTTACCCGAGAAAGTCAGTACCAAGGAAAGTGCAAGCAAAACTAGAAGACCTGAAACAACACAAAAACTATATGTGGCGGAAGCTTAAACGTTTGATCACAAATAAAAATATAATAAACTACAAAAAAGCCACCTCCCAACTAAGAACAGAATTAAAATAGCCAAAAAAACTCATTAGCTGCATTTACCGCGGACATCAAACCCACGACTCCCTCCTGAAAAGTGTAATCGAACATTAGGAGATTCTGTGGTCTCGAATCCCGGATTGGAATACACAGCATAACATGTCTTCTGTACACACTGGTCAGAACAATCTGACTACCCTAATTTCCCAGAAACATTTAGAACATACAACGAAACTTTTCGGACAAACGCACCAAACTACATTACTGACGATAATGCAGAAGAAATCGGAAAATCGATACCCTACACTGCACTGTGCATGGCCTTGAACAAAGGGGAACACTCCAGGTTATGACAGAATCACATACGACATTGTAAAACAACTATCCGCCATGGCAAAAATATGTTTAACCTCTCTATATAACAAAATCTTCGATAATTACATACCCCAAATGTATAAAACGAGCACAATAGTTTCAATTCTTAAACCTCATTGCAACAAAACGTCCGTTCACTCTTACCGACCAATATCACTGAATCCAGCACGCGCAAAAACCTTATACAAAATTGTAGGGAACAGGCTATGGTGGTTTGTAACAAATAATAAACTACTCAATAGCCATCAAATGGGTTTCAGAAGAAGGCAGATCTGTTACTGATAGTCTAATATATTTAGAATACATGATAACAAGCTCCTAAGCATCCAAAAAACACGTATCAGTAATATCGGTAGACTTTGCGAAAGCATTCGATAGGGTGGGCCTCCACTCCATTATACTACAGCTTTAAGAGTGGAAGGTTGGAAAAAAAATTATTAATTATGTAGCAAATTTCATGTCAAACAGAAAATTCAAAGTCAGAGTAGGCAACAAGCATTCTAATACAGCAAAATTCTACAATGGAATTCCCCAGGGATCGCCACTCTCAGTCGTATTCTTCTTAATTGCCTATAACCAACTCGCTAACTTTCGACCAAACAAAAAATCTAACTATAAACATAAACGCAATAATAAATCAAATTTCAAACCGGTGTGATTATTTGGGCGCCGAATCATCTTTAGGAAAGTGTAAGCATCTACTTATCTGTAGGAAACGAGACTGTAAATGCACCATACAAACCAGCAACATATGCCTTTCCAAAGTGAGCGAACTAAAAATCCTACGAGTGACATTCAATTCCAAATATAGATGGAACTCACATATAGATAAACTTGCACTTTCACTAGAAAACAGGTTCAAAATTATAAAATGTTTATCAAGTTCTAAGTTTAACTGTAACATCAGCTCACTTTTCTCTGTCATGAAGACAGTCATTGTCTCGAAACTAAATTACGGCATATTCCTTTATGGATACATGTCCGAACAAAATATCAAAAAACTACAAACAGTTCTCAACTCGGCAGCGCGCCTGACTCTAGGAGCCTTTCGAACCACTCGCATTTCTAATAGGATGTACGAAACTAACTTATACCCAGTTAATGACTACAGAGATCTTAGGACAGCAAACATATTTAAGAATCTTATTACCAGCCATGGCACGTCTACCCATAGCATAATCGAAAATTTTGAAAATTATATGCAAACCCATAAACCAGAATCAGTCATCTCTAAGGCAATAAGCCAATGAGACCTCCTCCATAATCCATACACTTCAGAACCCTCAACACCCGAAAATGTTCCACGCTGGCGCTTCCCCGCATCTTTCATAGTTCACTTCACTTCACTTTTCTCCCAGAATAATCCTCTGCATTCGCCCGAAATCATAGCTATTTTCAAAGCTCTGCACTATTACAAGGGCACAGAAGGAAAATATGCTATATGCTCGGACTCACTCTTGTCCTTAGACTCTATAACAAATTTACAAAACCACGAATACTATGCCAACAAAATTAGAACACTACTGACAGACTTCATTCTGGTCTGGATCCCCTGCCACTCTAACATCCAGGATAATGAGCTAGCTGACCAAACGCCAAAATCAGGTCACTTGGCTCCAATCACCTCTACTCAAAATTACAACCAATCTACCACATTCAGTGTTACAACAAAAACTAAAGTTACCATCTCTCTTCTCTCAGAATAATCCTCTGCATTCGCCGCCGAAATCATAGCTATTTTCAAAGCTCTGCACTATTACAAGGGCACAGAAGGAAAATATGCTATATGCTCGGACTCACTCTTGTCCTTAGACTCTATAGCAAATTTACAAAACCACGAATACTATGCCAACAAAATTAGAACACTACTGACAGACTTCATTCTGGTCTGGATCCCCGGCCACTCTAACATCCAGGATAATGAGCTAGCTGACCAAGCGGCAAAATCAGGTCACTTGGCTCCACTCACCTCTACTCAAAATTACAACGGAAAGGACATAAAGAGGTACATTTCATCTTTCTACAGAGAAATTCACCAAAACTCACCGCCCACTAGACTTGCTTAAATTTGAACGCCTCCGGCTAGGCTACACAAAAATTACACACACCTACCATATATGAAAACCTACCTCCAAAAGACTGTCATTTTTGTAACTCCAGAGTTCCCATTACTATCCCCCATCTCCTGACAGAATGGTCATCTTTCCAAACACAACGTGTCCGATTCTTCCCCAACGACAATTTCTTAACAATGTTATCAAACCCAAATGCAGAAAATATTTCCAAAACTATATCTTTCTTAAAATCTACCCGACTTTACTATGTCATTTAAATCAAAATCTAATAGTTCAAATATTATATAAATACTTAGACAGAATGTCTAAAATATTGCGTATACCGTTGGCAAGATAACTAACAACAATTAGAGGAAAACTTGAATTAAGCAGCTTACAAAATTACACGCAGCATAGCCTATGGGTTAGGCAGCTGCGCTTGCAATCAGAGTGAGTGGGTTCGATTCTCCACAAGATCCTCTAAAATAGCAAAAATTATACGAATTAGTCTGACGAGTAATCGTGGCTCTTTTCGAAATAGTACTATAACTATAGCCTGTATTTGTTTGTTGCTTTCAATTTTTCCTCTAATCAAAAATAATAATAATTAACTAGGAATTATTATCAACTGGTCTTGAGCTCGTTAAACTTACAAAAATATGTAAAAATGAACAGACCATAAAAACCAACAACAAAATAAAAATACTTAAACTAACTATCAAATGATCTCAAAGAATCCTATATACGAGTATGTATCTACATATTCATGTACAACCTTGTAAATACACTTATAAGAAAACAAATCTTATTGAGCTGAAGGCCTTAGTAGCCATTGCTCTTATTAACACTGCTAGCTTGTAATTTTAATTATAAGGTAGCAATAAATAATAATAATAACAATAATTATAACAATAATATAACATCTCTTATCTTTGGCAACTCTTCTTTTTTTGATTTGCTCTTTTTTGATGCATTAGCATATGAAACCCTAGCAGATAGATAGCAATTTTCTTTATTTCAGCACACATTTTCTCATTCTCCTTACTTATTGCTTCAACCATTTTTTTATTATCTTCTTATTTGCTTTTAATTTCCTTACATACTTGTTCGCTAAGTTGCTTGAAACAGTCAGCTAATTCACGGAGTTTGTTTACTTCTCTCACTTTTTTCACACGTCTCTTGAGCTTCCTGCATTGCTTTATTCTTTAGCCACTTTACTTTATTTACATACAGATTTATTTTATGACCGTCTAACGTGAAAATTACAAATAATAATTACATCAGCAACGATATTTTTTACACACACTCCATACTCAAAGAGTTACTGATCACAAATACTTTATGTTGTGCTAAGTTTTACTTTTTATAATCAGTTTATACTTAATGTTTAATGGTTTTCCCCGGCGACGGATATGCACGATTTTCACTTTTCATAAACTCGTATGATCAGTGCAACCTTCTAGATCATCTCATCCCTCTTTTCGTAAAAAAGGAGAAGATGGGTAATATCCATAGATCAAACATAGAGTTGCACGTCATTATCTTGTGCATTTTAGTCGCCTCTTACGACCGGTATGCCTGATTCGGGCATATTCTAAACCTCTAACGTAGGGGCGGTCTACTGTAACGAATCAATTCGAGTTCGATAAATGATTGAAATTTTTTTTAAAAATTCTCAGATTTTTATACAAAAATATTCCTTTAATATTCTTATGTATTTCTTATTTACTAAAATACATATTTGCTGTAATTCTTACATACTGTTATTTCAGTGTAACCCTGTCTAATCGTTCATGTATCACCCTCAAATTGTCATCCTCGGAGCAAACCCTTGCAGCGGGGTTGCTCCATTTTCTCTTGTTACGCGCTGGTATCGAACCCAACCCAGGACCAAGAGATTGGATCTGCTGCGTCTGCTGGAAGAATATTTATATTAAACGGTCGCATTCTGTCAAAGCGTCACGTGTATCATATGGCTTCACAGGGTTTAACCCTGCCAATCACAGACCCCGTACTTTCTTTAGTACCTTCGATATCTAGGCAGAGGCTAACATGACGTTAAGCTGCGGAGGTCACTCTTTGACACTACAAGTGAAGTAAGCAGCACAATGACAAACCTGTAACGTTACAAAGTCGAAGATACTCAGAGGATAAAACTTTCCTAGACGGGGAGGTGGGTCGGTTCGAAGATGCAATAAGCGATTAACAAGGAGATAACTAATAGAGAAGAAATGTATAGAATCATCACGAAGTCCCCACAGCGCACCGATTGTTTTAGTAAGGATGAAGACCGGGAATTTGAGATTATGTGACGACTATCCGCAGTTGAACGCACGATCAGTCCCAGATACATATCCTATCCCTCGCATACGACATATCCTAGACCGATTGGGAAATGCAACAAAGTTTATAAGGAGTCCAGATCTGAAGAACGGGTATTCTTCAATGGAAGAGTCGAGCAAACAGTATGAGCCTTCACCGTGCCAGGACGGGGATTATTCCAGTAGCGAGTGATACCATTCGGCCTGCATTCCGCACCGGCTACATTTCAAAGAGTATTAGATAACGTCATTGGTCCGGAACTTGAACCACACGAGTTCGCTCTAGACGACTTAATTCTCAGGAGCTCCACGCTTGAAGAACAAATCAAACACCTCCCCGAAGTGTTTGACCGACTAAGGCAAGCCAACCTCACAATAAACGAGGAAAAATGAGAATTTTTCGGGAAGCGGCTGAAGTATCTCGGTCATGTGGTAAGTTAAGAAGGAATACATACTGACCCCTACAAGATGCGATAAAAGAACTAAAGGCACCCACGAACATACAAGAGTTCAAAAGATTTTTAGGCGTAGCATCCTGGTACCGACGGTTCGTACCAGACTTTTCACACATAGCGCACCCCCTTACAACAGGCGCATTTTCTTCTAAGCGAGTGTGAAGAAAACGCCCAACTCGGCAAAACATTCCCTGTGCGCATTTAACAACACTGGACACATTTCAACTGTCAAAATCATCTGTTGTTGGTTATTAACATTTTGTTAATCATCGCGCGAAAATTAAAACATTTTTTAAATTTTGCAACATCGTTTT
Source organism: Merzomyia westermanni (assembly GCA_949987695.1). Taxonomy (NCBI): domain Eukaryota; kingdom Metazoa; phylum Arthropoda; class Insecta; order Diptera; family Tephritidae; genus Merzomyia; species Merzomyia westermanni. The sequence continues at coordinate 80,350,636 of OX465289.1, forward strand.
GTTTACCCTTTTCCAGTGTTTTCGGCAACAAAACCTGGGTTAGAAGGCAATCGGTAGCCAATATGGCAGCCGGGAGCTAACAAAGGAGTTTACCGATTCTGTGTGGATGTTGTTGAGGGCCTGGTGATGTATCTTTGGATCAAACGGAGAAAATTTATGGTGCCGGATTTCATAATAGTGCTTACGGAGATGTTTGTTTATTTTCTAGCAGGTGGATTTTCTTCAAGCAAGTGCCTGTTTGGTTCTGCGGCTTGTAACAGTTTAACAAGAATTGGCTGGTAAGCATTTCATTATGCTCTTTAACACCAACAATTTTTGCCACACTGTGGAGATGATGTTCCGGTGAAAAAAGGAGACATCCCGTGGCAGTTCCTAGTGCGGTGTTGTTCCGACAGACCTGCAACTTCCGCCATTTTGCGTTCGATAATCGAGGTGACCATACTGACAGCTCACAACCTGCTGGCCAATTGCCTTGTAGGTTGCCGGAAACGTTTATGTACTTTTTCCAAACTGCTGCCAGCCAGTGACTTTTGTTGCAGCTTTGTACTTTGGTAGCAATCGCGGCTGCGTGAGCAACAAAATTGAGCATGTTATCAAGCGCCACCCTAAGGTTTAGGAAAGCGCAACCATAACAGTCCTGTCGTTCGAACGGTTTTGGTTGAGACCGCCATTTATCTGAGTGTTTATGACATTCAGCGCTGTAGAAGCCCCATGCATTTCGGCAAGCTGCAGGTTTGCGGCGTAGTAAGAGCAAGGTCTTCACTATTGTCGAGACGAGAGATATCGGGCGAGTGGGATCACTTTTGCCTGTTTCCAAGCAGGGTTATTTTGATGTTGATAAATCTTTGCCGGGTATGAATCCGGTACGCTCCGGTGAATATCACCTTGCGGTACAAGCCGGACTTATCTAATTCTTCTCGGTTTGATATTATATTCTGAAAAACCGCCGACGATGGCCGGCCGTTTAGGTAGTTAGCGGTCCACCTTCTAAGTCCGGCTGGGAGCGGTGATGCTTCTAGGTGTTGGAGCGTGGCATGGTTGACTATATCAAAATTTTTTTAAAGTCAAGTGCCACTATCACCGTCCGGTGATTGGTGGTGTTTATGGCGTTTAAAGCTGTGGTTTTGCTATTTAATCTACGGAAGCCATGTTGATGGTTTTCCAAGTGCAAGTTTGCAGTGTAGTATGGCAGTAGATTCGTTTCTAGTGTATTCCAAGGGGATAGACTCCCATTGAACGGCCGTGTGTATGGAGCAGCACTGCTAGTCGTGAAGACTTTCTAGATTGCGAAGTAGTGCGGCATACGCACCAGTCCTTGACTCCCAGTGTGACTATTTCTCTCCCTTCGCACTTTCGTGTCCCACGGTTAGTGAAATATTGAACTTCATGAAGCGGCAAAGTATCAAGATTGCTGCGATTTAGGAGACAAAGCTCGGTGCCCGATCAGATGTTTGGACCTGTGACGGCTAAAACATCCACCGGCGTGACCGTGCCGGAGGACTTGGGGGCGGACTGGCTTTAATCACTTATCAATCGGTGCAATACCGTCTATTTGAGCCTGATGTCGATCCGAGGGAAAAAACCTTAGAACGTCAAGCTATGGTTGTCCGGTCAGGCGATGTCGATCCCGAAATAATTAACATTTATACACCTCCTGTCACCGTCTGTCCGGATCCCCAAATTCAAGATCTTAATGCGGAAATCAGACGGCTGGTTGATCATCACAAACGCGCCAAATGGGAAGAACACCTAAGGTCCTGCAACCTCTCTGTTGGTGTTGGCAAATTATGGTCCACTGTCAAATCCTTGTCGAATCCGACCAAACCTAACGACAAAATATCCATCAACTTTGGTGATAAGGTTCAGTCGAAACCGAAGAGATTCGCGAGCGCTTTCTGCCGGCAATTTCTACTACATCCTCCAGTTGTCAAGGAAATTATACGAGCCAGCAGGGAAGCTCACAAATGCAAAAAGAGTCAATCGCACATTGCCGTCACCACCACAGAGGTTCAGAAGGCCATACTGGGACCTAAAGCCTTCAAATTGATCGGCCCCGACAGTATATCCATGCTGATGTTAAAACATCTCGGCGAGGAGGGAGTAAGGTACCTCACAACTGACTTCAATCTGTCCATGACAACCTTTGTCATTCCACAAAAATGGAGACAGGCAAAGGGTGCGACTACTAAAGCCTGGCAAGCCAGCCAACGAGGGGGAGTCTTATCGACCGATATTGCTCCTCTCGCCAATAGTAAAGACCTTGGAGACAGTCTTGCTCCCTTACTACACCGCTAACCTGCGACTCGCCGAACATCAGCATGGTTTCCGTAAAATGCATAGCACGACCACCGCGCTTAACACCATTACCACTCAGATAGGTGTCGGTCTCAACCAACATCGCCCAAATGACAGGACTGTGCTGGTTGCTCTTGACCTGTCGAAAGCCTTTGATACGGTCAACCATGCGCAACTCATTAACGACCTGGAAGACTCATCTCTTCCTCCCTGGCTAAAGCGTTGGACCGCCAATTATCTGGGTGGTCGGCAGTCATCGGTTGAATTCAGAGGCGAACGATCAAAACCACGTATAATCAAACAAGGGGTGCCACAGGGTGGTGTCCTATCCCCGCTTTTGTTTAATTACTACATATCGAGGCTCCCCTCTCCACCAGAGGGTGTCTCGATCGTCTCCTATGCGGATGACTGCACAATCCTGGCGACGGGCCCCTCTGTAGACGAGCTGTGCTCAAACTCTTACCTCCCATCCTTGTCCGGTTTTTTCGCTGGACGAAATCGAGGTTAGCATGGAATTAGACATTTACGTCGACGCCATCGACCAAATAATATGCTGACGCTGAGTATTTCAATTATATTGCACATGTACGTGTAATAATAATATCAATATGCAAATAAGTATTCATAAAAGTATCTGCTTGTAATATCGAATTCCCTCATGGCTCTCAACTGCTTGTATGCATTTGTACACACGCAATATGTGCGTCTAATAATTTGTGAATTCTGTATACAATGTTAAAATATTGCTTAATATAATTTCTTCGCGAAATACCAATTATTCACTTTGAAAGACGCGAGGAAACAACAACCATTTTAACACACGCCGTAATAAATAACATATATTTATATTAAATTGAACTATAAAAACATGTATATCTAAATGCGCAAAGGAGAGTATTAAATAAAATGTATTAATGTACAATACATATCGTCGCATGTTTTATTTCGCCCACAACAGTTTAAAATACTTGTTTCCTGCGTACATGTACTGCGTCCGATGCGGACAAGAGCCAAATCGAAGCAAATTGGAAATATCATTGATGATTGTTACGAAAGCATTTCGGAATCCAGTTGCGACTTAGAATACAGTTCCATAGCAAGCGACATGGGCAATGCAGATGAAACAGTAGAAGTCCAACAGGTCGTGATTCTAAACGATCAGATTGCCTCTTTGGTTTCGGCTATAACCTCACTTCGCGAAGTTGATGCAGAATTGAGAAATGATGGGTTGCAAATTAGGCCACAAGTCGGTGACAGTTCTGCCAACGCTGGCGCAATCGACAACGCCGCGTCTCATATATCAACGTCAACTAGCAGTGGGACTATTTTCGAATAAATACTATTCGAATAAACGAATACTAATATTCGTTTCAAAAAATTCTAATACTATTTATTCGAATAATTTATCCGTTTATTCGAATAGTTGTATTAAAAAGCATTCACGTTTTGTATGTATGTATGTTTGCGTGATAGTAAGTGATGTTTGTTTAACTATTCGAATAGTACTATTCGAATAATACTAGTATTCGAATAGTACTATTCGAATAAAAGTAAAAATTATTCGAATAAACATTAACGCTAAGTACTATCAGAGACAACAGAATTCCTAACTATAAATTACCTTCCGACCTCGCAAAAAAAAAAAACAAAAAAGAGGATTCTCATCTGAGTTTGTTGCCTCATCGTATGGAGTTGAAATAAACAAAGTCCTATGGAAAGGCAAGTGTGCGATTAGCGTCAACATACGTTGGAACTGAGCCATTTTTGAGGTCAAACCCAACCCGTCAGGAGTCGAAGGCGGTGCGTTACGATCAGAAACAAAAACAGGACCTCGAAGGGGACTGTCCTCAGATAATATGGGAATATAATAGGCATATGGGCGGAGTTGATCTAATGGACGATCTTATGGGCCGGTACCATATTCGAAAGTGTAAAAAAGGGAATCCAAATCGGGATAGGAAAAAGAGCAAAACATCCTGTTTATGACGTTCGTTACGATAGATATGACCACGTTCCAATGTGGCTTGAAAAAGGGAAGGGCAGGAAAAAATGCAAGTTTTGAAAAACGTCAGAAACGCAATGCATTTGCCAAAAATGCGAAATAAACTTGTGCTTAACAGGCAAAGCTGCTTCAAGGCAGCCTTTCTTTTATCTCGTTTTATGCAGGAATGGAAATGTGTTTTGCTTGACAATCTTGTCTAGGTCAATTATCAGCCTACATTTGAACATAAAAAAAAAATTGTAAAATTTTTTTTTGCAGTTTTAGAGATTTGCCGGTTTGAGGGTTAAAAATGCTCTCAAAAATTGAGTCAATGAGCCTTATCATTGTAAATTGCCTTCATATTGAATACTATTACGTTCTTCAAGAGGGAAACACTTATAGCATCACCTCCATGTTTTCACATTGCGCAAATAGCAATTTCTAGTTATATATATTGCCGATGTTCACAAAACTATATATGTACGGTACAATTGAGATTTTCATATACATATATATATCCAAAAACATTTTTAAAGTGTCTAATATAAAATATGTAAATACATAAATAAATTTGTACATCTGAACGAGAGGTTTTGCATTTGACAAAATAATTATAAACAAAAGAAAACTAAGTTTAGAAGTCCCACATTGAAAGCTAAAAGTACTGAAAACATCTTATTTGAAAGTGAGTATTCTACTTATTTTTTATTCTATTTCGACGTGTTTTTATAAAGCTTATTGTTACTTTTGAAATTATCGCAAGTTAAAACTGCTACTATTAATCAATTACGTACTTTCAAGAGTAACTCTTTCGCTGCCAGCGGATTTAGTTGATGAAAAGTTTTAATAGTTTTAGTCAGAGAATTACGGAATTGCAGCTAATAATAGCGAAATCGGTTCTCCCTAGAATTGAAAGTAAAACAGTCACACGACCGGCTTGCTGCTCTCTTCATTGCTCGGGAAATAAAGTATTTAATGTGAGCAATATTGATGAATCAGTATTGTGTAAAACTATCAAATGAAATGAGTATTTAAACCTCTTTATTTTCCTCTTTTTTAAATTTCGTACTAAAAATAATAAACTTAAAATTTATATAGAGTTATGTTAATATCGATTAACGTTCAATGATGAATAGGTGAATACATTTTTATTTTAAAACAAGTAAGGAAAGGGCTGTCTTCGACCGTGCCGAAGACTTTATACCTTTCATGAATACGCATCAGAGCTTTAAGTGTTCGATCCTTACTCACAATTAGTAAAAACTCTGCAAAACTGATAATTTAAAGATATATAGCCCAAACCCCATTTATCGGAACAATCGATTGTATAGGAGCTATTTGTCATGTAGGTCCGATCTGGCTGATTTTCACTACACACATTGCATATATAATAAGTACCAAACCTGCAAAGTTTTACCTTCCTTGCTTTTTAATTGCAAAATTCCTTTGCTGGGGCAGGCACCTTGACGTGGTGTAGAGGCTTACGTCGAGCGCATCCGATACTGGTCAGTGGAGCTGGGATGTATACGACCATTCCAACCCCTCGGGTCCGCGCCGCATGCGAGCGGGAGCTAAGAGCTGCCACCTTCTAATCCAGGGCGTTACGCGTCACCGTGCCCATTGGACTGGTTTGCAGCCAGGAGGTTTAAAACACCGGCTGTATTTTAACAGCGCCTTTCCAACACCGGGCCGCCTTGGAAAGTAACTACAGGCTTGCCGCGACAAGGGGCTCTGGCGCGGCGGACGAACCCACTTCTCCTTAGATATATTTTGATCGCTGAGCTCGCCATGTCGGGCAGGTGATCGTAAGAACAAGATGAGCAAAACTAACGAAAACAAACAAACTACAACGAAAAACACAAAACGAAGCGGAGGCAGGAACACAGACAGCCCGCGGACCTACCCCAAAGATTTTGGGAGAGTCTCTCCAGAGAGGAGGCGATGCTCTTTTTAGAGCACATGAGGGACAACGACAATGATGCCCCATCCACTAGCACCGGCATCCGCCGAGAGCCGGCCCTAAAGCCCGCGAACCCCAGTAGTCGCGAGACTACTGATGAGAATTGCGGGAATCGGGATGACGACAAAGGGGCAAATAGGGACTCCAACAAACTGGCGAACCCTGGTGGGCATAGCAACACCAGTGCGAATCGGGAGCCCAGAGCTAAAAATAAGGGGTCCGTAAACACCCACGAAGAACCGGCCTCAAAGCCGGCGAACCGCAGCGACAACACAACAACCACTGACGAGAATCGGGGAGTGTTTTTGTCGCTAAAAACAACAACAAAAACAAGAGAATCGCGGCACCCACGACAACAGCAAGCAACACTATACCAGCAGGAGAGAGGAAAAGAAGCTCGCGAACCCTGTGCGAATCGCGAGCCCAGAAGCACCAACCCCAAAAAACTCGCGAACGATGGAGCGACCAATAGCACCATTGAGCATCGCGAGCAATCAACCGAAAACCAGGTAGCAAACGACAGCTGCAAGGTCTCCACCAGCAAGCACCCGGAGGGTGGACGAGACAGCACCCCTGAAAGAAGGAAGCGGCCAGCCAGAAAGCTAAACAGGGGCAGACCGCCAAAGCCAGGAGCCATGGATGATGACCGGAGAAGAGGGCTCAGTGGGTCGGGGGTAAAATGTTACCTCCGGAACCTTGAAAAGGGTATGTCAGCCAGAGAGGCCCTGGCGAAGGCGTACGACCAGATGAGGGCTGCTGAACACTCCGCAGCAACGAATCTACACAGAGGCAGACTCAACGTCCGAGCGCACAAACACCAGCAGAAACGAAACAGGTCACCCCCGCATACAACGGGGAACAGAACCGGGCCATCACTAGACACAGAATTTAAATCAGACGCGGGCACTTCACCCCGGAAGACAACCACATCTCAAAAAGGCAGAGAGCTGATCCTCCTAGGAACACGAGTCCCTCAGCCACTGAAAGGCACAGCAGTAGCGGTGAGGGGCGTGCACGGGCGGCACCCGGACAGCAGAGTTACTCGGATGCCCTTAGGGGAATCCGAGTCGCTGTGTTACCCGAGAACTACCCGGCGGACGCTCTCAGCCAAGAAGACCTGACACGCCTGCAGGATGTCATCATGGCCCAAGTGTTCATGGGATGGGAGCATGCTCTGGATTTCTGCGGTGTGTATTCCCGGACTTCTCCTCGTAGATTGCAAGGATGACAGGACAGCAGCTTGGCTAATGCAAGCTGCTCCGAAGCTGAAGGGTTAGACGGGCCCAAAGCATTCCCACAGCAGCCGGTTCTATCGTACTGGAATGACCCGGGTTTTTTCACACGGCCAAGGGCTGTTATTTTAGTGTAACCTTGTCCAATCTGTCCCGTTCCACCCAACTTCAAGTAGTCACAATGATGGCTTAGTCTACACGAAGCACTGCTGCCATTCCCGCCATTCGCCCACTCCCGACTGTCGCTCACGCTCACCAGCGTCTCCATCTCGCACGGCCGCTCAACACTCCTATCCCCTCCGGTATAGGCCAGATATGAGCATTGCCGAGCGTCAGCCCGCTCTTTCTCTGCCCCCTGCTTCCAGCCTGCACGTGGGCCAGGACCACCACCTCCTCGTACCTTTCACTACTTGCACCGTTTGTCGGCAAAGGTTATATACGCCTGCGAAATCGGTCAAGTGAAACAATTGCCTTGGCCTGTGTCACACGCTTATATGCGCTGGGCTCGCAATCGGTAACCTTTGGACGGATACGCTCATAGCCCCCTGTTGCAGTACACAGCCGCCTTCCACGCCAGACAACAACGGCCATGGCGCTGTTAGCTCTAGACTGCGACATAGTTTAGGCCTTAGCCTACCTCCACCTAGGCAAGCGCATCCGTCCCTCATCCCTAGCATGTCCCCCGTCTCCCCTCCTACACGCTTCAAAATTTTACAGCTGAACTGTAACGGATTAGCTGGAAAGATCGCGGAGATAACTGACTTTATGAAGTCACACAACATCAAAATCGCCGCGATACAAGAGACAAAATTGACTACAAGATCGGACTTACGAACTTGTGATGGGTATAATGTACATCAAAAAGACTGTCCCAGCGGTCATGGGGGTGGCCTTGCCTTCATTACACATCACTCTGTACAATATAATCTATTTTCCCCTGACGACGACCCCAGGGACTCTACCTTAGAATGCTAAGGCATAGTAGTCCGGCCAGGCGACGTCGACCTGCAAATCATAAACATCTATATTCCCCCTGCCACGTGTTGCTCTAGAGATTATCATCTCGACATTAGTGCGTTGCTAAGGGGCGAAAACCGTCTAATCCTAGGAGATTTCAACGCAAATCACGATCTCTGGCACTCCAAAAGCTGCGGCGATGGCAAGAGAACGTGACCAAGTAGGACTTATCAATCCCGCAGGTCCCATAATCAAAGATCTCAATGCGGAAATTCGAAGGATAGTCAACGAAAATACACTGACCAAGTGGAAACAGCACCTCGAGGCATGCAACCTCTCCGGCGGAGTCGGCAAATTATGGTCATCTGTCAAGGCCCTATCCAATCCGACCAAATACAATGACAAGCTCGCCATTGCATTCGGCGACAGTGTCAAATCGGACGCCAGGAAATGCGCGAGCTTATTTTGCCGGCAGTTTATAATGCATCCACCTGCGGATAGGACTAAGAGAAGAGTCATCCGATGTGCGCACAAACACAAACACTCCACTGCGCCTATTGCCGTCTCAGTCGCAGAGGTCAAGGAAGCCATAATGAAGGCCAAACCCTCAAAATCCTTCGGATCCGACGGAATCGCCATGAAGATGATCAAACACCTAGGCCACGAGGGACAGAGTTATTTAGCGGCTCTTTCAACCTCTCTCTAACTACTTTCGTCATACCTGAGATATGGAAACAGGCGATTGTAGTTGCCCTACTAAAACCAGGGAAGCCGGCCAAGGAGATTCTTATCGTCCGATATAACTCCTTTAGCCGGTTGCGAAATTACTAGAGACCATTCTGCTCCCTTACTTTATTGCAAATCTGAAATTGGCCGATCACCAGCATGGTTTCCGCAAATCTCACAGCACTACCTCTGCTTTGAATGCCATTACAACGCAGATAAATCATGGTTTGAATCAACACCCCCCAAACCATAGGACGGTTCTAGTGGCACTTGACCTATCAAATGCATTTGATACGGTCAATCACGCCACATTCCTTCGAGACATGGAAGAGACACCGCTCCCTGCCGGCCTTAAAAGGTGGACCGCTAATTACCTTAATAGTCGACAGGCATCAGTCAAATTCAGGAACAAGAAATCTAGGCCACGAAGAATAAAACAAGGGGTGCCGCAAAGTGGTGTTCTCTCTCCCCTTTTGTTTAATTTCTATATTTCAAGACTCATCCCCCCCACCAGAGGGAGTCTCCATTGTTTCCTACGCTGACGAACGCACGATATTGGCTTCGGGCAAGGGTCCCCCCATTGACGAACTCTGTACGAGAACCAACAGTTACCTCCGTGACCTTTCCAGCTTCTTCACCGAGAGAAATCTGACCCTATCGCCAACTAAATCGACGGCGACCCTGTTTACGACATGGAATGCACAGATGGGGCAAGAGTTAAATGTCCACGTAGACGGAGTATCTCTACCTACTGTCAACCACCCGAAAATCTTGGGTGTAACATTTGACCACCGCAATAGCTTCAAAGGTACAGAGCCGCAATAAGATCCTCAAGTCACTGGCCGGCAGTACTTGGGGAAAAGACAAAGAAACATTGCTTGCTACATATAAGGATATTGGCCGACCGGTTATTGACTACGCTGCGCCCATATGGTCGCCCAATCTTGCTGACACCAATTGCAGGAAATTGCAAGTCTGCCAAAACACCGCCATCAGAACTGCTACGGGATGTCTGCTTATGTCATCTGAGTCTCCCCTCCATCAAGAGGCAAATTGCTCAATGTTCAAGAGCACGCGGAACTCTTGAGTAGACAGTTCCTTCTGAACTGTCATAAACCCAGCCATCCAAATCGACATCTTTTGGATGTAGCACCGCCCCCCAGAGACATCTTCGTAAGCACTACGATGAGCACCATATCTCTTTGCCGTTTGATCTGCGGAACCATAGGCGGGCTCTAAATGACCTCCACACCGATTCGGTAGACAGATCCCTCAGATCTCGCCCTGTGAATCCCGTTATTAATACTCAGCCACCTGAATTGGCTGAAGACCAGAGTGAACTTCCTAGGGAGACTAGAGTCATGCTTGCACAACTTCGTTTTGGATATTGTAATAGGTTAAACTCTTACTTATCTAGACTGAACCCCAACATACCAAACACATGTCCTGCATGTGGTATGTCCCCTCATGATACCAAACATCTATTTTCCTGTTCAGTCGAACCTACTCTTCTAACACCTACATCACTCTGGTCCAACCCTGTGGAAACTGCGCGTTTCCTCTGACTTCCGTTAGAAGAGCCTGATAACAATTTAGAGTGATCGAGCCCATTGGGCAGGGCGAAGCACTGTTAACAACAACAACAACAGGCCCAAAGCTCAGTACCAAATAGGGAGATGACATACCGCCGACACACAACGTGACGATTTTCCTCCCGAGATGTGCAGACCGCTGTAGTGCGATTGCGTATGCATCCAACTTTTCAGTTGGTACGCCCGCACACGTTTACCAACACTAACGTGTCGTTGCACCTCTGTACATATTTTGGCATTACCAATTGTGCTTACATTTGTCAGCAATGCAAAATATGTGCAGGGATGCATCGAACGTTGGTTTAGGTGGGCGACGATTGGCGGGGCAATTTTTAATTTGTTCTACCACCAACCGCGCCACATCTGATCTCGTGCAAGGAGAATTATTTAAATTGCCGTGCTAAAAAGTATAATTAAACCGATCGTTAATAAGTTTATATTTATTAATAAAGTTATAAAGTTATCTGTATTAACGTGAAACAGTGGTTATTATTAATGTTGGCATTTATCATGTGCGCAGCCGATGTACGTATATACGTAGGTGCAGAGTGGACATCAGCAGTCATGCAGTGCGGCTATTCGCTACACGATTTATATGGCGACCTGGAGCAGAGCCTCAAAATGGCGGCCATGAGGCGAGAAGGGACAAGCCTCGTAACATATTAAAGGGTTGAATTCCATTCCCCTACACAAATTTCAAAAAATATATAAAACCAAAAATTTATACAAAAAAAAATTTAAAAACATAAAAACTACAAAAAAAAAAAATGTTCTGAAAAAACTATAAAAACTTACAAAAAAAAATATAAAAATTAAAAATCCAAAAAAATTTAAAAAACTATAAAAACTATACAAAAAAAATTTTTTTTAAAAAACTACAAAACCAATAAATTGAACTGAATTTTTTTTAATTTTTGTCAAAATCGTTCCCACGGGGGTTCAGACATCCAAAATTTATATAACCTTTTACAAAAAATTTTTTTTTTTTTTTTGCAAAAATGCTGGCTTAGAGGAAAAATTACATCAAAGGGCGTAGGCAGACAGTGGGTGTAAATGATGGTGGAGGTGGCAAAATTTAAAAATTAATAAATCAATTAAGTTTAACAGAGATAAAACAACATACAATCGGAAATAATACAATTAATTAATTTAAGCAGAAATAACACAAAAATATACAAACAGAAATAATACGATTAACTAAATCTAACAGAGATAAACCAAAATCCAGCGGAAATAATACATTTTAACTAAAGAAAGCAGAAATAATCGAAATACGTACAGAAATAATCGAAATACGTACAGAAATAATAAAATTTTCTAAAGCATACAGAAGTAATTCTACGAACCAAAATACATAAACAACTTAACTAAAAACTACAGATATAATTCTACGGAAATTAAGTAAAATTCAACAGCAACTGTACCACCATCACGCCACTTTAACATAACGGGGCACCACGCCATGAAAATAACGGCGATAAATACATACGCATACATTTTGTCACGCCACGCCGGCGGCAGCGCATTGGATTTGTACTTCTGTCGAAGGTAGCGCAAATAGCAGCAGCGCAATAACAGCAGCAGCGAATTAGGCAGCAGAAACAACTCCGGCAGCCACGGCATTGGCAACAACAGCAGCAGCAGAGAAAAAAAGATGGCAGCGCTAGAACGGCATTTGGTATGACGAACAGTAGTTTTGATACACATACACATGTATTTTTACACCACCTTACACACTTTATACCATTGTTCATATAACAGCAAAACAAAAAAAAACTAATTACAAATTTGAATTTACAAAAATAATAAGATTTAATATTATTATGGTATTGGATATTCGGCAAGTGTTAGCTTTTCGGTCACGTCCTATAAGATCAAGTTTTAGAGGGAATTTTAGAAGTAACAATAATTTCAGTAATAATTTCAGGCAAAACAACAATAATTTTAGATTTAACGGTAATTCAAATAGACAGAATAATTCAAATTTTCGAAATAGCAATTCCAATAGGGGCACAAATCGGCCAAATAATTACAACAATAATAATAATCGTCGGTCCGCAAATAGAAGAAATACCAATAACCAAAATTCAAATACTAGGAATTCTGCCAATGTTAGGGCTTTAAACGCCGAAGCCCCTCAGTCGCGAACACTGAGGGAGCCAGAGCTAAGCAACTAAATAATTTCCAATCAATATATTGTCTAAATTTAAACTATTCCGACTTCATCGAAGTAAAAGTTACCGATTCCGACAAAACATGTACGTTTCTAGTAGACTCGCAGGCAGATATTTCACTTATTAAAATTTCCAGTTTGCCGACAATTTCAGCAATAGATAACAGCAATATTATTAATATAACAGGCGTAACATCCGAGACAATTACTACTAGGCACAATAGATTCAAACTTAATAGTAACAAACATTTTAATTCCGCATACTCTCCATGTAGTTGATGACAGTTTCAATATACCTTCAGACGGCATACTCGGCAAAGACTTTCTAAAAGCAAACAAATGCATAATAAACTACTCAAACGACACAATAAAAATTTTTCATGGGACAGATAGGGTTAAAGTTTCAATTTTACATAGCACATCTAGCAATAGTTTAACAATTCCACCAAGGTGCGAAGTTTTCCGTATTATCAATTTAGGTAATTCCAAAAATCCAGTTTTTGTTGATTCTATTGAGATTTCTGATGGCGTTTTTACAGCCAAATGCATAGCAGACACTAAAAATCCGATTTTAAAAGTAATTAATACAACAGACGAAGTAAAGTACATTAAAGATTTGAATATTAAAACAGAAGATATTAACAATTTCCATATTTACAAAATTAATAAAGCATTAGATGATCCAGAACGTTTAGAAGAACTTAAGTCAATTTTATTAAAACAAATGCCGACGTACGCAAAAGACGAACTTCTTGATTTATGCTTAAAATACTCCGATATATTTGCCCTAAAGACGGACTTGATGACTTTAAATAATTTTTACGAACAAAAACTTAGATTGACAGATAGGACACCGGTATACATTAAAAATTATAGACTTCCATACTCACAGCGTACTGAAATAAATAAACAGGTTGATAATTTGCTAAAAAATGATTTAATTGAAGAAAGTTACTCAAATTACAATAGTCCCTTGATTTTGGTTCCTAAAAAGGACCCAACTGGCCAAAAATCTTATAGAATGTGCATTGACTTTAGAGCGGTAAATAAAAAATTAATAGCTGATAAATTTCCACTAGCGCGCGTAGACGACATTTTAGATAATCTCGGAAGAGCAAAATACTTCTCCACATTAGATTTATATTCCGGTTTTCATCAAATTCCTTTACATAAAAATTCTAGAGACATCACTTCCTTCAGTACCGATCGTGGTGCTTTTCGTTGGAAAGTTTTACCTTTCGGACTAAACGTCGCTCCCAACTCATTTTCTTGAATGATGTCTATTGCCTTTTCGGGTATTTCCCCAAATCAAGCTTTTTTATATGTTGACGATGTAATAGTTATTGGGTGTAGCGAGACTCACCATCTCAAAAATTTAGAAAAAGTTTTCCAAACATGCAAAAAGTTCAATTTACGTTTAAATCCTTTAAAATGCAATTTCATGCGTTCAGAAGTCACATTCCTTGGTCATAAATGCTCGTCCAAAGGCCTGCTGCCTGATGATTCAAAAATTGTTGCAATTAAAAAATACCCTAAACCATGCGATAAAGACGCAGTTCGCAGATTCGTAGCATTTGCTAACTACTATAGAAGATTTATACCAAATTTTGCATCAATAGCAGCACCTTTGAACAAGCTTACCAGGAAGAAAGTAGAATTTAAATGGGACAACTTTTGCGAAATTGCTTTTGAAAAACTCCGTAAATCTTTAATTTCACCTAAAATTCTCCAATATCCAGATTTCACAAAAGAATTCATAGTTACAGTTGATGCTTCGAAAATTGGTTGCGGTGCCATTTTGAGTCAAACCCACAATGGCAACGATTTACCAATTTGCTTCGCATCAAAAACATTCAATAACTCAGAACAGAAAAAAGCAATAATTGAACTTGAACTTTTAGCAATTTATTTTGCAATAAAACAATTTCGACCATACATTTACGGGACTCACTTTACCGTAAAATCCGATCATCGTCCTTTAGTTTATCTGTTCAACATGAAAGACCCCTCTTCAAAACTTTCACGTATACGGCTTGAACTATCAGAATACAATTTTACTATAGAATATATTAAAGGAAAATCTAATGTAGGTGCAGACGCATTATCGCGAATTTCAATTCAGGAACTTAAAAATTCAAATAATCAAATTTTAGCAGTACAGACGAGGTCTATGACGAAAAAACAAGAACAAATACAGCAAGCTGAAGTCACAAACGAGGAAAATATTAAATTACAAGTTTTCGACAAATTTTCATATAATTTTTCAAAGAAAATCCCTAGGATAAAAAGCCAAATATGTCATGACAACGGTAATAATAAAATAAATTTAAAAGTATATGCGCATTTAAAACATAAAAAACTCGAGTTACTTAATATTGCGTGCACTAACAAAATAATGCAATTAGATGAATTACTTTTGAAGCTTGAAAAAGAGGCTGGTAATCGCAATATTAAGCAAGCAGAATGGCAAAAAGACGATCAGTTATTTAAATATTTTTCTATTACAAATTTTAAAAATACAGGGAATTCAATTTTAAAGCATTTACAAATAATTTTAATAGAGCCTGTCGAAACAGTCACGGATAACGACAAAAAACTTAAATTAATGGAAATTTACCACAATGATCCGATATCAGGTGGACACTGCGGAAATAAAAAGCTTTACGCAAAAATACGTACAAAATATTTTTGGAAAAATATGACACGAGATATCGTAAAATTCGTTAAAAATTGCGAAAAATGTCTATTAAATAAAGTAAAGCCAAAAACAAAAGAAAATTTGGTGCTTACACCAACACCTTGTAAACCATTCGATATCGTAGTTATAGATACAATAGGACCTTTGCCTGAGTCTAATAATGGGAATAGGTTCGCGGTTACCATTATGTGCGACCTGAGCAAATACCTAGTTACAATATCCATCCCTGATAAGACTGCAAAAACAATTGCAACTGCCATTTTTGAAGGCTTCATCCTCATTTATGGCATAATGAAATCAATTAAAACCGATTTAGGAACCGAGTACAAAAATGAAATTTTTTCTGAATTAACGAAACTCCTAAAAATCGAACATAACTTTTCTACAGCTTACCATCATGAAACCCTAGGTACAATTGAAAGAAATCACCGGGTGTTTAATGAATATTTAAGAGCTTTTCTAGATGATAAATTTCCCGAGTGGGACGTTTATTTAAAATATTTTACATTTTTGCATAATACAACAGCTAGTACGGTTTTCGATAATGGATTTACTCCTTATGAATTAGTTTTCGGTAAAAATGTTACTTTACCAAATGAAGTAAAAAAGGAACAAATCGATCCAATTTACAATGTTGAAAATTATGCAAAAGAGGTAAAATATAGATTACAAAAAACACATAAATTAGCTAAAAGTTTAATTAATAAACATAAAATTAAAAATAAGGATTTATATGATAAGAGGGCGCGTCCGTTAACTATTAATATTAACGATAAAGTAGTAGTACAAAAAGAACCTAGAAATAAACACGAAAATATTTACCAAGGACCATATATAGTCACAAAAATTGATGGAGTTAATGTCACGGTTTTTGATGAAATGAATAAAAAGGAAAAAACCGTTCACAAAAACAGAGTCAATAAGGTAAATTAAAATTTTTTATCTAAATTTACAAATTAACTTTAACTAGTTTAATTTTTTTTTTTACTCTAATAAATATTAAAGCATGAAATCTCAAATTTAAAATTTTATTAATGCACTAAAACAAAACTAACTGTAAGAATTTTTTTAAGATACATTTCAATTAGCATGCAAAACAAAATTTTACGAAAACAAAAATTGTATCATATCTGCGTCATATATGTATAAATAAGCAATTATAATTATTTTCCACACATTAATTGGCATGTAAAAAAGACCAAAATTAATTTTCTTGCATGCATAAACATATATATGTATTAATTCAAATAACTAATTATACTTAGATTAAGACAATAGAAATAAGGAAACAAACTACATGTAAGTAATTGAATTCTTAATGTAATAGTAAATTTTTCAAAAAAAATTGTTCTGATTGAACGAATGAAAAAAAAGGGGAGGAACACCCTAATATCATACATTCCTTCAATCAAAACAATTTTAAGTCATGTGGTGGACAAGAAGAATATGACGAGGGTGGTCAACTCGTCATATTCTCCTTTTCATTAGAAAGGGTGGTGTAGTGCGATTGCGTATGCATCCAACTTTTTAGTTGGTACGCCCGCACACGTTTACCAACACTAACGTGTCGTTGCACCTCTGTACATATTTTGGCATTACCAATTGTGCTTACATTTGTCAGCAATGCAAAATATGTGCAGGGATGCATCGAACGTTGGTTTAGGTGGGCGACGATTGGCGGGGCAATTTTTAATTTGTTCTACCACCAACCGCGCCACATCTGATCTCGTGCAAGGAGAATTATTTAAATTGCCGTGCTAAAAAGTATAATTAAACCGATCGTTAATAAGTTTATATTTATTAATAAAGTTATCTGTATTAACGTGAAACAGTGGTTATTATTAATGTTGGCATTTATCATGTGCGCAGCCGATGTACGTATATACGTAGGTGCAGAGTGGACATCAGCAGTCATGCAGTGCGGCTATTCGCTACACGATTTATACCGCTCGTATGAATATGTCAGCGGACTGCTAAGAGTCCAAAACGAGGGTCTGAATACGAAGAGATGGCGCCCTATCACAGTCATCGTCGAAGATGCGGGACTACGGCTAAACGTCGGAATAGACGAAGAATCCCACAACCGCATCCGGCAGGAAGGCTACAGGCTGAACTTCCGGTATGGCGCCGTCCAGGTAAACCTTGGAGGCAAAGAATGTCTGGGACTGCGGACGCAGCCCAAGGAGAAACGCTGACGGATGAGAACTCGAGCCCAGTAGAGGAGAGGGAAGCTAGTGCAGGACGGAGCTCCCCAGATAACGTAGAAAAATAATAGATGTGCAGAATATCTAATCCTGATGATATTCAGCTACCTATATCCTTTAGATTAAAATCAAACAGTGTGTGGCTATTCTGTGAAATTACAATTTCGAGAGATATACTTAACACGTGTTTAATGGATGAAAGAATTGACAAGAGCAAACTTCAAATGACATTTCTATACGAAAGCAAAATACATATGTATATATTATATTGTTAAATTGAATAAAGACGTAATGTGATTGAACGTTAGAGATGGTAAAATACTTTTGCTTATATCCAACACTCCTCCTCGTTCAAACTAAATTACATTTCTCTCTACAGTAATCATGTTTAAATGCAGGAAGTGGTTTTGTCAACAAATCAGCTATCATTTCACTGGTGGGACAGTATTTGCATTCGATGATTTGTTGAATAACGTAGTCGCGAATCATTTTGTATTTCGTATCAATATGCTTGGTTTCATACGAATATTTCTAAACTCGCACAAGATCAATACATGCCTGATTGTCTTCAAAAATAGTTGTTGGTCCATCAATATTCTCGTTTAAGTCCTCTAATAATTGACGCACCCATTTCATTTCCTTAGTTGAATCTGAAAAGGAAATGAATTCAGCTTCGCATGATGAAGCTGCAACAATACTTTGCTTATTGCATCCCCAACTGATTGTACAGCCGTTGAGAAATATTATGCGGCCACTGTTTGATTTCCTGTCGATTTTGTCATCAGCCCATGTGGCGTCTGCATACCCAAATAATGAAAAATTTTCAGACTGCAAGTTGCTCAATCTCAATTTTAATTGGTATGTTGACTTTAAATACTTAACGACACGTTTGAGTTAATTCCAATCATCCTTTACTGGCTGGGATACCTTTTGTGCTAAAATACTAACGCTAGCCGAAATGTCTGGTCTTGTGTGAACCGATAAATATAACAGTCTACCAATTAGCGACCGATATTTTTTGTTGTTTTCCAATGGATTTGAAGAATCTGTCTTTCCGTAACTAACTTCCATTGGAGTTCTTACCGGTTTCGCATCCGTCAATCCGAAATCCTCCGCAGTTTTGGTGATATACGCCGATTGATTCAACTCGAAATTACCACGATCGTCTTTGCAAACCTCCATTCCCAAGTAGTAGTTAATGGGACCCAAATCATGCATCACAAAGTGTCGCTTAAACACGTCTTCGATCTTCTCCACTTGCTCCATCATAGGGCAAACCACAATGAGATCATCGACATATGTAATGTCATAGCAAAATTTAGAATCAATTTTGTTTGAATATAGGCATGGCTCCTTATAACTTTGTTGAAAACCTGCATCTATCAGGACTTTATGCAGTACAGTATTCCAAGATCTAGCCGCCTGTTTCAATCCGTAAATACTTTTCTTTAATAAACAAACTTTTGTACTATCATCATCATATCCTGGCGGTTGCTTCATATAAATGGTCTCTTTTAAGTTTCCGTTGAGAAATGCTGTCTTCGCATCAAAGTGATAAACAAGCATACCCCTTTTTGCAGCCACTGACAACAGTATTCGGAATGTTGTATGGAGCACAACGAGCGCAAAAACCTCGTCATAATCTTCACCGTACCTTTGTGAAAATCCCTGTGCCACTAATCTGGCCCATCAGCATTTGTTTTAGCTTTATAAACCCACTTGCTGCCAATTGGTGTTTTTCCTGGTGGCAAATCTACAACTTCCCAAGTATTGTTGTGTTTGTGTGCCTCAATTTCTTCTTGCATTGTCGTGAGCCATTCCACGCTTTCGTCGTTTTGAATTGGCTGATTATAGTTATTTGGCTCATTTACGCTTCTAATCATGTTTATTTCATCGATAAGACGCGTTGCTGGACGCCTTTATTTGCTCTTTCGGAAACACGCCGTTCCCGTTCTACTTCTTCAAGAGCACGCGTTTCAACGTTAGTCTCCTGAGTATTATCATCTTCATGATCAGTTCTCTCCTCCTGAGACGAATAATTTGCTTTATTTTCTTCTGTACGTTTCTCATCCAAATTTATCGAGATTTCCGTAGCAAATTTAACATCTCGACTAATTACTACCTTATTTGTTGCGGCATTGTAACAACGATAAGCTTTTGAGTTCTCACATCTTTCTCTACGCTGTCTAACTTGCCTCTCTTTGCTGACGATATATAAACAAAACATTTAGAACCAAATATGTGAAAAGCTTCTATACCTGGTTGGAATCCCTTCCATCTTTCAAATGGCGTGACGTTGGTTGTTCTAGTAATCACACGGTTCTGGATGAAATTAGCTGTTGCAATGGCTTCACCCCAAAAACTGTGGCTTAATTCCGCATCGTCAAGCATGCAACGTGCCATTTCGATTAACGTGCGATTCTTGCGTTCAGCTTTTTCATTCTGCTGTGGACAGTCTGCAGCTGTTAGTTGAATTTGAATACCTTTTGACTTTAAAAATGATATGTATGACCTTGACGTGTATTCTCCACCACGATCTTTGGAGCTCGCCCGAATCTGTTTTCACATAAAACAATTAACTCTTTTATAGCGCTTTCAACTTCCGATTTGTGTGCCAATAAAACGACGATAGTAAAACCAGAGTAGTCATCAATTAAGGTAACTAAGTACCGCTTTCCACTAGGTGTGGCTGTACGCATTGGTCCGCACACGTCCGAATGTATTAAGTCTAGAACCGCTGATGACGTATTTTCGGATTTCTGTGGAAATGGTAAACGAGTGACTTTGGCCTTCATGCACACTTCGCACACCTCTTTGATTCCGCATTCAACAATATTGAGTCCTTTAATCGAACCATCCAATGCCATTTTTCGAATCGCCATTGGATCACGATGTCCCATTTTACGATGAAGTACATGTATGCATTTATCATTGTGTGCTTGTACCACACATACTTTATTCTTTTGACGTAACACATACAGCCCATTTACTATATCAGCAACACCGATCTGTTTATCATTACACTTAATTTGGCAAATGCGGTCATCGAATTCAACTGTACATCCATTTTTGGTTAACTGCCGTACGGAAATTACATTTCCAACCAATTTAGGTGCGTACAAAACATTTGTCGCTTTTTCTTCGTGGACGTGACCATTTTCGTCCATAAATTTCAAATATCCAACTCCGATGCCAACTACTTGTGTAAACTCCCCATTCGCCAATTGAACTGTGCCCTTGTATGATTCGTCAATTTTTGTCCAAAAACTTTTGTCTTTTACCACATGTTTAGTGGCACCCGAATCCATGGTGAAACCCTCTTCATGTGTGTAACTAATCTTAACAAAAAGTTTTGCTCTGTAACCGCTTTTACTTTTTCTGATGCTTTGTTGTTGTTGCTAAACCTTTTATCTACTGTTGGTGTACTCTTGTTTTTCTTTGCTAACCATTCTTTGTTTTTGTGGCAGTTTTTCTTTTGATGGTTTGGTTTCTTATAGAAGAAACAAACGCCCTCTTTTGTAATGGTTTTTATTTTAGACATCATTTGCCTTTACATGCCGCTCGTATTCCGCGATTACTGCTTGTTTTGCGACATCGAACGTAACCTCATTCTCGTCACGCGCACCAAGACCAGATACCAATGTATCGTAGCTTTTTGGTAAGCTGCTGAGCAAAAATATTTTGCTCCATAATGTCGATACCTGTTGCTCACCTAAATCATTGAGCCTAGTAAACAAATCCTGCATTTTGTTTATATGAGCCTTTGCATCACCACCTTCTTCTAGCTTCAACGCGCAAACTGACCGTACCAAATAAACTCTATTTGCTAATGTATTTTTCTCGTGATACTGCTTCAAAGCTTCCCATGATTGTTTTGCGGTTGATGCTGAACGAATATGGATAAGTTGATCTTGCCTCCATAATCACTCTTTTCCATAACTTTTGCTTTCGGAGCAGCAACTCCATTCTGAATTTCCAATTAGCATAATTACTGTCGTTTAACTTCTCGAATCTCTGTTTAACTGCGTCCGCCATTTTCGTAAAGAATTTCACAAATTCCCTGGGCCCATAACCTGTAGAAATTAATAGATGCGCAGAATATTTAATCCTGATATTCAGCTGCCTAGATCCTTTAGATTAAAATCAAACAGTGTGTGGCTATTCTGTGAAATTACAATTTCGAGAGATATATTTAACACGTGTTTAATGGTTGAAAGATTTTACAAGAGTGGCGGGAAAAGAAAATATAACAAGCAAACTTCAAATGACATTTCTATACGAAAGCAAAATACATATGTATATATTATATTGTTAAATAGAATAAAGACGTAATGTGATTGAACGTTAAGGATGGTAAAATACTTTTGCTTATATCCAACAATAACACCACCAGGAAACGAACCAAGCACCCTCCCGCATCAGCCAGCACCATCGCTCCCGAACCAAATAAGGGGACCAGTGAGCAAAAGCAGGAAGAAATCAGAAATACCCAGGAGCTCCTGGATGGCATCGGCCTGCAAGGGCTCAACTTGGCAGACAAAAGCGAAAGCGACTATCGGCTGTTAGAGATTGACGAGCCGATGAGTGACTCAGGACCTCAATGACCGCCCAACGCATAAAAGTCGCCCAGATCAACCATTACGCAACGGCAGCCTCGGCTGTCATCGCAAGGGGGTTTGCCTCGGAAGATCTGGGCATAGCGCTCATTCAGGAGCCATGGGTTTTCAGAGGTCAGGTGAGAGGACTGAAATAAAATTGCAATAAGGTAATTTGGGATCTCTCCCAGGAGAGACCTAGAGCGTGTGTAGTGCTAAGAAACAATATTAAATATTTTTGCATTACAGAATTTCTAAGCCAGGACTTCGTTGCAGTGCAAACAACGGTAGACGTGGACGGTAAGCACACTGATATCGTGTTCGCGGAGGCCTATTTCCTGGGGGACAGGAACACAGTCCCTCTAGACAACGTACACCATCTAGTGGCCTACTGTATGAGGAAAAAGCTACCACTAATCATAGGGTGTGACGCAAACTCCACAACGTAGAGTGGGGCAGCTCAGACACAAACGCCAGAGGTGAGTCTTTTCTAGAATACATTATAAGCAATGATTTATGTATCTATAACGTGGGGAGCAAATCGACGTTTCTCACCAGAGCCCGAGAGGAGGTCCTAGACATCACTTTTGGCAACAACCAGGCTGGAAATCTGGTATCGAGATGAATGGTTTCCTCAGAGCCATCCCTCTCGGACCATAGAATCATCCGGTTTGAACTAGGAGCGATGCCCATTGAATCGGTCCCAAAAAGAAATCCCAGAAAGACTGACTGGAGCAGCTACAATAGTATCATCGAGGCAAACATAGATAGCCTCAAGACAGGTAGTAGAAGCACAAGCTCTATAGAACTAGAGCATAGGGTAGAGATGTTGAATAACGTCATCACAGATGCGTTCCACTTAAGCTGCAGAGCCACACAGATCAAAAGCAGCCAGAAGACCGCAACCTGGTGGTCTCATGATCTCCTAAAGATGAGGAAGACAGTCCGCAGACTATTCAACAGGTCTAAGCGGACTGGCAGCTGGCACGAGTATACAGCACAGTTAACTCTTTTCAACAAGGAAATAAGAAAAGCCAAGAGAGCCAGTTTTAGGAAATTCTGTGAAGGAATCTCCTCGACAGCTGCGGGCGAGGTTGCACAAAGCACTTGCCAAAGAGCAGAAGGAGACACACTTATCATTGAAGCTTCCTGATGGTAACTATACCAGTACGGAGAAAGAGAGAGCAGGAACCCTGCTGGCAGCACACTTCCCTGGTGCAACCCAATGCACACGAGACCCTCCTCTTCGAGAACTGAGGCCAAGCCAGTCTGACTGGCATACGGCGAACAAACCCTTCTCGAGGGAGCTGTCAAATGGTCAGTGAACACCTTTGACAAATACAAATCCCAACTTATACCACACATAGCTAGGATTATGAGAGACAGCCTAGCGCTAGCATACATACCTACAGTGTAGAGGAGAGCAACAGTGGTTTTTATACCCAAAATAGGAAGA
This sequence comes from Merzomyia westermanni, assembly GCA_949987695.1. NCBI lineage: Eukaryota > Metazoa > Arthropoda > Insecta > Diptera > Tephritidae > Merzomyia > Merzomyia westermanni. Next base: position 80,374,505 of record OX465289.1, read on the forward strand.
AAGGACTACTCATTAGCAAAGTCCTTCAGGCCAATAAGTCTAACCTCCTTCAGAGTAAACACCCTGAACAGCAGGCCTCTGCATCACAGTCAGCACGCATATAGAGCAGGCAGATCTACGGACACAGCCCTCTATCAACTGTCGGCTGAAATCCAGAGTGCGTTTACCTGTGAGGAAACAGTACTATGCGCCTTCCTTGACATTGAAGGAGCCTTCGATAACACGTCTCATGACAGTGTAAATAGAGCACTGCACAACAGAGGAGTCGAACTGCCTATCCAAAGATGGATAGACGCCTTACTCCGCACCATAACCGCTGTAACCTGGACGGGCAGCAGCATAATACAGGTCAACACCACTAAGGGGTGCCCCCAAAGAGGGGTCTTCTCACCCCTTCTGTGGAACCTAGTAGTAGACGAGCTCTTGCAAACTCTTACTCGCAGTGGGATCCAATGCGAAGGCTATGCGGATGACATCGTCATTAATGGAAGGGGGCAAATTTGAGAACACCCCTTGTGACATCATACAAAGAGCACTAAACCTGACAAGGAGATGGTGTGCCAGTGTGGGGCTTAATCTAAACCCCACAAAAACAGCCATGATCCTCTTTACCAGAAAGAGTCCTCCCGGGACTCAAAGCAATAACCCTCGATGGCACGTTGATAGAATTTGTTGCTGAAGTAAAATACTTGGGGGTCATCTTCGACAGCAAGCTTCTATGGAGGCAACATTTCGTGAACATGACCAGTAGGGCGACAAGATCCCTTCATGGTATGCAGACGCATCGCGGGCAAAACATGGGGAAGCAGCCAGCCCTAAGATGGATGTACACCATGATAGTAAGACCCACTATCACCTATGGCGCATTCCCACAACAGCCGGTTCTATCGTGCCGGAATGACCCGGGTTTTTTTACCTGGCCAAGGGCTGTTATTTCCGTGTAACCCTGTCCAATCTGTCCCGTCCCACCCTTAAATTGTCATAGTCGGAGCAAACTCTGGCAGCGGGGTTGCTCCATTGTCTCTTGTTATGGGCTGGGGTGGAACCCAACGCAGAGATTGGATCGGCTGCGTTTGCTGGAAGAAAATTTATATTAAACGGTCGCATTCGGTTCAATGCGCCAAGTGTGAGATGGCTACATAAATCTGGATGCTCAGGGCTTAACCCTGCCATCTACAGACCCCGTTCTTTCTATAGTACTTTCGAGGCACCATGCTGTACACGCCCAAGGGCGTCCCGCGGTAGTCGTCGCTCTGGCACTCCCTTACCGCTGCTACCTACTTCCAATAGACACAATAGTGGCTCAGTCTACACGACTGCCAGCACTGCTGCCATTCCCGCCTCATCCACTCCCAACTGTCGCTCAAGCTCACTAGCGTCTCCATCTGGCACGGCCACTCAACACTCCTATCCCCTCCGGAATAGGCCAGATATGAGCATCGCCGAACGTCAGCCCCCTCTTTCTCTGTCCCCAATGCACCCCCCTGCTTCCAGCTTGCACGTGGGCCAGGACCACCACCTCCTCGTACCTTTCACTACGTGCACCGTTAGTCGGCAAAGATTATATACGCCTGCGACATCGGTCAAGTGCAACAATTGCCTTGGCCTGTGTCACACCCTTATGTGCTCTGGGCTCGCAAACGGTAACCTCTGGACGTAGTTATACGTTCATAGCCCCCTGTTGCAGTACACAGCCGCCTTCCACGCCAGACAACAACGGTCATGGCGCTGTCAACTCTAGACTGCGACATAGTTTAGGCCCATCCGTCCCTCACGCCTAGCATGTCCCCTTCACCCCTCCTACATGCTTCAAGATCGCGGAGATAACTGACTTTATAAAGTCGCACAACATCAAAATTTCCGCGATACAAGAAACAAAATTATACACAAGATCGGACTTACGAACTTGTGATGGGTATAATGTACATCGAAAAGACCGTCCCAGCGATCATGGGGGTGGCCTTGCGTTCAATGCACATCACTCTGTACAATATAATCTATTTTCCCCTGACGTCGACTTCAGGGACTCTACCTTAGAATGCCAAGGCATAGTAGTCCGGTCAGGCGACGTCGACCTGCAAATTATTAACATCTAAATTTCACGATCTCTGGCGCTCCAGAAGCTGCGGCGATGGCAAGAGAACGTGACCAAGTGAGACTCATCAATCCCGCAGATCCCAGAATCAAAGATCTCAATGCGGAGATTCGTAGGACAGTCAACGAACACAAACTGACCAAGTGGAACAACACCTTCAGGCATGCAACCTCTGCGGCGGAGTCGGCAAATTATGGTCGACTGTCAAGGCCCTATCCAATCCGACCAAATACAATGACAAGGTCGCCATTGCATTCGGCGACAGTGTCAAATCGGACGCCAGGAAATGCGCGAGTTTCTTTTGCCGGCTGTTTATAATACATCCACCTGCGGGTAGGACTAAGAGAAGTTATCCGGCGTGCGCACAAACACAAACACTCCACTGCGCCTATTGCCGCCTCAGTCGCAGAGGTTAAGGAAGCCATAATGAAAATTCATCGGACCCGACGGCATCGCCATGAAGATGACCAAACGCCTAGGCCACGAGGGACAGAGTTATTAGCGGCTCTTTTCAACCTCTCTTTAACTACTTTCGTCATACCTGAGATATGGAAACAGGCGATTGTAGTTGCCCTACTAAAACCAGAGAAGCCGGCTAACCAAGGAGATTCTTATCGCCCGATATCCCTCCTTTCGCCGGTTGCTAAATTACTATAGACCATTCTGCTCCCTTACTTTATTGCAAATCTGAAATTGGCCGATCACCACCATGGTTTCCGCAAATCTCACAGCACTACATCCGCTTCGAATGCCATTACAACACAGATAAATCATGGTTTGAATCAACACCCACCAAACCATAGAACGGTTCTCGTGGCACTTGACCTATCAAATGCATTTGATATGGTCAACCACGCCACTCCTTCTAGATCTGGAAGAGATACCTCCGTGACCTTTCCAGCTTCTTCACCGAGCGAAATCTGACCCTATCTCCGACTAAATCGACGGCGACCCTGGTACGACATGGAATGCGCAGATGGGGCAAGAGTTAAATATCCACGTAGACGGAGTACCTCAACCTACTGTCAACCACCCGAAAATCTTGGGTGTGATATTTGACAACGGCCTCACCTCCGATGGTTATGCCACCGCAATAGCCGCAAAGGTACAGAGCCGCAATAAGATTCTCAAGCCACTGGCAGGCAGTATTTGGGGAAAAGACAAAGAAACATTGCTTGCTACATATAAGGCTATTGGCCGACCGGTTATTGCCTATGCTGCGCCCATATGGTCGCCGAATCTTGCTGACACCAATTGGAGGAAATTGCAAGTCTGCCAAAACACCGCCATCAGAACTGCTACGGGATGTCTGCTTATGTCATCTGAGTCTCACCTCCATCAAGAGGCAAAATTGCTCAATGTTCAAGAGCACGCGGAACTCTTGAGTAGACAGTTCCTTTTGAACTGTCATAAACCCAGTCATCCAAATCGACATCTTTTGGATGTAGCACCGCCCCCCAGAGACATAAGGAGACATCTTCGTAAGCACTACGATGAAATCCGCCACCATATCTCTTTGCCGTTTGATCTGCGGAACCATAGGCGGGCTCTAAAGACCTCTACACCGAGTCGGTAGACAGATCCCTCGGATCTCGGCCTGTTAATCCCGTTATCAGTACTCAGCCACCCGAATTGGCTGAAGAGGAGCGTGTACTTCCTAGGGAGACTAGAGTCATGCTAGCACAACTTCGCTCTGTATATTGTAATAGGTTAAACTCTTACTTATCCAGACTGAGCCCCAACATACCAAACACATGCCCTACATGTGGTATGTCCCCTCATGATACCAAAGATCTCTTCTCCTGTTCAGTCGAACCTACTCTACTAACACCTACATCACTCTGGTCCAACCCTGTGGAAACTGCGCGTTTCCTCGGACCTCCAGAAGAGCCTGATGACAATTTAGAGTGATCGAGCCCATTGGGCAGGGCGAAGCACTGTTAACAACAACAACAACACTTATGGCTCGGTAGCATGGGCATCGCGAACAGTCCATTCAACGGTGAGACAAGCACTCTCCAAGATCCAGCGCACGGCGTGCGTATACATCACAGGGGCAATGCGCACTTGATGCACCGCTGCGCTGGAGGCTATTCTTGATCTACCCCCACTACATGTAGCGATTGAGCAGTCGGCCAAAGAACTCGCCTCAACATTGCTAAGGAGGGTTCGCGCAGAGGAAAAGTAATGTCAACCAACAGCGCTTATGCACGAGTGCATTGAGAAGCTAAACGACCTAGGAACCAACAATAGGGTGCTTCTAGCATGGGTTCCGGGTCATACAGGAATCGAAGGTAACGAGCAGGGTGATAGTCTAGCGAGACACGCAGCAAGCACAAGCCCCATCGGGCCTGAGCCAATGTTCCCAGTGTGTTTGAGGAAAGACGAAGAAAAAGAACGAGAGGAATACTGACGCAATGTGCCGGGCTTGGGGCAGTCGAAGTTGCTCTTGGGGGGCTACAATACCTCTCGATACAGAGCAATAATAAGCCTCTACAAAGCTAATTTAAGAAGTTTAACTGCTATTCTTACAGGTCGTTGCAGACTCAACAACCACCTTCACAAAATGGGAATAAGGGCGAATGACAACTGCCTGTTCTGTCAGACGACTTCGGAGACTGCAGAGCACATCCTTATGGCATGCGACGCAATAGCCAGAAAAAGAGCACAAGTCCTGGGATCACCATGGCCAGAGCATACAATTACAAGCCCTCAGGCCAACTGAAATAATCACCGTTTTGAGAGAAGTTGGCTTGGATGAGGTGTTGTAAAGAGATGAGGGCACAATAGACCACCCGCAGCGCTATCCTCAAATTATCTATCTATCTAATTTATAGCCCAAAACCCAGTTATCGAAACTATCGATTGTATGGGAACTATATGTTAGTTATGTTGGTCCGATCCGGGTGATTTTCACTACACACATTACAGATATAATAAGAACCAAACGTGCGAAATTTTACGTTCCTAGCTTTTTGATTGCAAAATTTATAGATGGCGGCTTCATACCAAATCAAAAGATTTGTAGCTGCAAACCCACATAATTGGTTTTGTACTCTTAGATTATCAAGAATCCCTATGCATGTTCTTAAATTTGCAGACACGTGATCATCAATTCCCCAAGTTCCTACTGGTATGCTTACAATGACAAGATAGTTTTGAATTTTAGAATAAGTAAAGAATACCGAAATTTTTGATATTTCTAAAAGTCAGATATTAATCTTTTATACCAAACGCAATTAAATATTATTAGAAAATGCATATATTCATAAGTTGCAAGTATGAAGAAAATTTTGGGAAAGTAAGGTAATTTTTCTATGAGCAGCGCGTTAAAATGTGTCCCTAACAATCGCATTGTAGCCGATGGATGCATTGCGGATGAAGAGCGAATCCTCCACTATTTTCCTGCTAATCGATTCGCACCAACCTCGAACTACCAAATACGATTATTATTTATTTAATTTTGCTACAAAAGTAATTGCTATTCTGTGTACAAAAAATTCAAGATTTGTATTAAAACTCTCTTAGGGCCACTTTCATAAAGGCTGGTTAAGCCTAATCGGTGGTTAATTTGACAGCTAACCGTACAAAATATGTCAATTTCACCCCGGTTAGCGTTAACCGGCTTTTATGAAAGCGGCCCTTAGTCATATTATAAATAACACCAATATTATTGATGTACTATCATAAGTTAAGTTCTCGAAATCTATAGAGTAGCTAAATTACATCCGAGACCTCGAAAATCTTTGAATAGCAAAACTAAAAGCAAACAACCATCCCTAGTGTAGGTTAAACTCTTTCAATTCTCTGCCAGCTTCATTAACCCATTTGATGACTAACTACCCCTGCGGGTTAGGGGTTTAGAATATGCCCGAGGTAGGCATACCGGTCGTAAGAGGCGACTAATATGCACAAAGGTAATGACGTGCAACTCGATGGTTGACCTACGGATATGATGCCTCTCACCTCTTATTACCCACCTTATCCTTCCTTACGGAAGGAGGGGTGACATGACCTAGAAGGTTTCACTGGTCATAAATCGCTACCACGACAGTCGGGCAGTACCGCAAGGGAGTACCGGAGCGTACCGGGTTCAAATCCGGCCAAGGACTGTTAATTCGACAACACTCTCCAAAACCTTCGGGGAGTGTTTTTGTCGTTACTACAACAACAACAACATGACTAAGTAACTGTCATCTGTTTCTCTTTTAGTAAAGCTATTCGGTATCCTGATGAAAAAATCCAATTGTCGTAATACCAAAAGCTAAACAAACGGCAGAATTAACAAAGAAAGATTTAAATAAGATTGACGCCAAAGATATGAAGATTAATAAGGTTATACACAAAAATAATGGATCTGTGGTTATAAAGGCAAGTGACAGTTCGGAAAAAGACAAAATCAAAAGTGTTTTAGAAAACAAGTTAGATTCTGAGGTATATGAAGTCAAAGAGTCAAAAGTGGTTAATCCCAAAATTAGAGTTACCAACATGAGTGAGAAATACAGCGATGGTGAAATAGTTGCCAAAATAAAAGCGCAGAATGATTTCATTAAAAACGCAAATCTTAAATGTGTAAAAGTCTATCAAGCGAAGAAAAATAATAGCTCGAGAATTTTGTATACTGCAATTATTGAAATTAATCATGAGAAATATGTAGAAGTGATGAATCATGCCAAGCTTAACATTGGATGGGACCAATGTGGAGTATACGATGGACAAAATGTTAAGAGATGCTACAAATGTTTAGGGTTTAACCACAATGCCAGCACATGTACAAAAAAGCAACGGTGCGGACGATGCCTGGGTGAACATAGATATGAGGAATGTAATGAAGAGGTAACTAACCCTGTCTGTGGCAATTGTGTCGACGCTAATAGAGATCTCGGCTTTAAGCTAGATACAGGGCATAGCATATTTAATAAAGAATGTCCGGTCTACCAAAGAAAACTCGCGATAGAAAAGCAGCGTGTAGGTTACTAGCAATCAAACCGAATGATACAGAACGGAAGGCAAAATAAAAACTTAAAAGTGATTTATTTAAACGTAAACAGTTTGGTGCACAATAAACTGGAAATTGAAAGAATTGTGGAAGAACTTGACCCAAAAATTGTCCTCTGCTCCGAAACGAGCGTAACAGATGAAATCAGTGACGCAGAAATAAGCTTGATATCGTTTACAACAATAAGATGTGATTCTCACAGCAGACACACAGGAGGCGTAGTGATGTACATTAGTAACTCAGTAAAATTTCGAATAGTATATAATAAAGCGATTGATGGTAACATATGGTGTATCATTGTCCAGTTAAAAAACGTAGAAGTAAAGTGGCAAATAGGAGTACTATACCACTCGCCAAGTACTAGTGACTCAGATTTTGTTAACTATCTCGAAACAATAGTAGAGGAAATATGTGACACAACGTATAACAATGCAATCATTGGTGACTTTAATATCAATATGAATAGAGAATCAACATACAGTCTAAGGCTAAATGAGCTATTTAACACATTTTCCATGCATCAACAAATTAACTTTAACACACGTATAGTAGAAGACTCTGAGACCAAAATCGATTTACTATATTCAAACGAGGAACCTACCATGTGTAAAAGGCTTGATACTTATAAAGTATCAGACCACGAGACAATTATGTTCAGTATTAATATCAAAACTGAGATCCCAAATAGAACGCTGACCAGAATAACATCGTGGGAAAAATATAGTAGTGAGAACATATTAGCACTACTAAGAAACGTTAACTTTTCAGGAATACTGAATCAAAATCTGAATGACATGGCCACGTACATAAACGTAGGCTTGTTAAATTGTATGCAACAATTAACGTGCGTTAAAGAAATTGATATTAAAATAAAAAACAAGTGGTACGATTATGAACTGATAAATTTAAATAAAAGGAAATTGTTGGCTTACAATGCTGCAATAATTAACGGAGATTGGTCTGAATACACAAACATCAAAAAAGAATACAAAAAAATGATAAAAATAAAAAAAATTAAATATATGGAGCATAAGATTATAACAAACAGTGCTGACAGCAAGTTAATGTGGAAGTACCTGAAGCAAACTATATGCTACCAAGATGCGAAAGATAATATAACGGTGATACAGCACGAAGGTCAGCGTATTGATGATAAAGACCGCATAGCTGAGGTGTTAAATACGTTTTTTGTGGAAAGTATAGTGCAAATAAATGAAAGCATTGAGATAATTGAGAACAACGACTGTAATCACTATAACACCAACACTTCTTTTAAATTTGTTGAAGTAAATACAGAAACTATAGAGGAAATTGTGAAAAGCTTTAGCTACAAGATTGGTGGCAAAAAACTGTTAACGGAGGGAGTTATTAAAGACACTATGCCTTACTTAGGTTATTTCTACTCACTAGTCATCAACGAGAGCTTGAAAATAGGAGAAGTGCCGGAAGAATGGAAAATAGCAGCAGTAGTGCCTGTGAAAAAAGTAAAGAACACCGTTAAACGCGAAGAGTTTAGACCAATAAATACTTTGCCAAATACCGAAAAAATTTTAGAAAAAGTGGTAAAAACCCAATTAATTGAATACATTGAAAGAAACAACATTCTTATTAAAGAGCAATCAGGTTTTCGTGCTAAACACTCGTGTGAAACAGCTCTTACATGGGTTATTTCTCAGTGGAAAGAAGACATGCGAAGAAAAAAGACCATATTAGTGGTATTCATTGACTTAAAAAGAGCGTTTGAAACTATTGATCGGAACCTGATGGTACAGAAATTGAAACGAATCGGAATTGAAGGTGTTGAGCTGAAGTGGTTCGAAAGTTTCCTAGCAAATAGAAAGCAATATACAGTTATTGATGAAGCAAGTTCAGAAAGCGTGCCGATTAATATAGGACTTCCACAGGGCTCAGTCTTAGCGCCAATCCTTTTCAACGTATACATAAATGATATTACCTCGTCAATAAAGAACTGTAAAGTAAAACTATTTGCAGATGACGCTCTGTTGACAATAAGTGAAGAAAATATAGGTGTGGCCTTTGAAAAAATGCAGGAGGACTTGAATTCTCTCTACATTTGGTTGTGTAAAAATAAGTTAATGGTAAATGTGGAAAAAACCAATTACATGGTTATATCCACATCAAATAAACTAAATTTAGAATCACATACTTTAAATATAAAAAACGAAACCATTGTGGAGGTAAAGAAATGCAAATATCTCGGCGTCATAATTGACAATAAATTAAAATTCTGTTATAATGTTGACTACGTAGTGAGTAAAATCTCAAAGAAAATTGGATTTATGAAAAGAACATGTAAATATCTAAAAAGGAAATATAAAATACTAGTATATAAATCCATTATTGAACCACATTTTATATATTGCGCCAGTGTTTTGTTTATCACATCGGACTCACAATTAAACAAGTTACAAAAAATGCAAAATAGAGCAATGAGACATATACTCAATGCGCGGTATGACACAAGCATTTCATCAATGCTAAACACTCTTAAATGGCTGAACGTAAAACAACTAATCTCCTTTCACACAATGAAATTTATATACAACATTAAGACAGGAGCACTTCCGGACTATCTAAGAGAGAACTTAAGCTACAGCAGTGATACACACACCTATCCTACTAGAGATAGACACAATTTCGCATTACCGCGTTGCCAGACAGAAAATGCAAAGCTAGATCTGTATTATAAAGGCTTGAAAATGTATAATGACCTACCTGTAGATATTAAAACATGCAATAATTTGAAGAAATTTAAAAACCTATTATTTAATTATTGTAAAACACATATTTAATACGAATTATATAAAATCAAAAGGATTATAGGCCACATGGCTGTGAATAAATAAATAAATAAATAAATAAATAAATAAAAATCTAATAGGGAATTAATTCCGATCTTTACTAAAACGTTTCATAGTTCCTTAAATTATAAATGAAAAATAACCAAGTAACTGAAAATTTTTTTTTTTTTGATTCTGAGTTGGTTGGAAAGAACCGGCAGGTTCCTAAAATCCAGGTTATCCCTCCAATATAACTTGTTATATTCCAGTTAATAATAAAAGCTTATATTTTTCCAATATATGTATGTTGTATACTATATTTTTATTTAAGCTCATCATGACATATATAGGTTGTGAAACCTATGTATACATGCCAGGTTCTGCTTAAGATATTAAAATCAACGTAAAAAATTTGATGGCATAGATTATCCACCTGTATTGGCCAGGTTATATTCATTTTGTATCAGTTTTCGCTTGTCAAAAATCATTTCACAATATACGTCTATATAATAATAATCCAAATAACTTCTATATATGCAAATTTATGTTTAAAAAATTCAAATTGGCTTCCGCACACAATCAACATGAAACATTTAATGGCATAGATTATACATCTGTATTAGCCAAGTTATATTTGTTTTGTAGCACCAAGTAACTTCAGATCTTTAAATTAGCTTTTGCACACAATCAACGTGAAAAATTTAATGGCATAGATTATCCATCTGTATTAGCCAGGTTATATTCATTGTGTATCAGTTTTCGCTTGTCAAAAATCATTTCACAACATACGTATCTGTATTAGCCAGGTTATATTCGTTTTGTATCACTTTTGCTTGTCAAAAATCATTTAACAATATACGTCTATATAATTATAATCCAAGTAACTTCAGATCTTTAAATTAGCTTTTGCACACAATCAACGTGAAAACATTTAATGGTATAGATTATCCATCTGCATTAACCAGGTTATAACCATTTCGTATCAGTTTTTGTTTGACAAAAAACATCTCACAATATACGTATCTGTATTAGCCAGGTTATATTCGTTTTGTAGCCCTTTTTGCTGGTCAAAAATCATTTAATGTACGTCTATATAATTATAATCCAAGTAACTTCAAAATGGCTTTTGCACACAATCACGTGAAAAATTTAATGGCATAGATCCATCTGTATTATTAGGCTATATTCGAGTGGTTTATTAAGATTTTGCAGATTATATTCATTTTCAAGCAGTTTCCATTCTTTCAATTAAACCAAAGATTTTATTATAATTTAAAACGACACCAATAATTCTTGGTTTTAGTCCACGTGTTTAATCAAAGTTCCGTTTGTTAGCAATTGCTCCGTTTGTTAAGCAAGACCCGTTATCTCCGTTATATATGAATGTATTTTATTATATGCAAATATGTAAATTATTTCATTTCATTTCATTTATTGGCAGTAGCATTAGTACAATAAGATCTTATATGATCTTTTATAGTACAACAATGATCATATAGAAGTAGGTTTAAAATTAAAGTATAACGTATGTAAAAAGAAACAAGTGACAAGGAAATAGAGATAGTAACAAATAAATGTATAATTATATAAATAAATGAGTAAACATTGCATACGACAAAATTGTAAACCAAAAAAAGGAAGGTATCAGAATACATAACAAAATTTACTAGTTTATATGATATACAGGGTGGCTGATGAAAGCCGCTACCAAAAAAAAATTTAATTACTTTTTTTCTATTTAATGAATCTGGTTAATTTTTTTTTTATTTTGCAGATTGACTTTTACATTTAACAAAAATGGATAACTGGGACACTGAAACAAGAATTTGGATTGTCCGCCGCTATCACGCACTGGAGTCCGTAGATTCGGTTCAAAGAGAGTATAGGCGCACGTTTGGCGGCAATCCTCCGAGCAGATGGACCATAATAAGACTTGTAAACAATTTTGCCGAGCATGGGACAGTCAACAGAAGACCTTACCATCGAAACCCTTCAGTTCGAACGGAGGAAACAATCGCTGCTGTAGCTGCTGCCATACAAAACAATCCACGTGTTTCGACAAGAAGCTTATCTGCTCAAATAGGTGTAAGCAGACAGTCATTACAGTCAATTATGCACAAAGATTTGGACTTATTCCCATATAAAATTCAAATGGCCAACAAACTGAACGCTGCAGTCTTGCCGATTCGCTTGGAATTTTGCCAGAAGATGCTTCAAATGGTGGAAGAGGATGGAAACATGTTGAACTGTCTTTTCATGTCTGACGAGGCCCATTTCGATTTAAACGGCAACATAAACAAACAAAATTGTCGAATATGGAGTGCTTCCAACCCACAGATACTCCATGAGACGGAATTGCATCCACTTCGTGTCACAGTGTGGTGTGCAGTTTCATCACGCTGCATTGTCGGGCCCTACTTCTTCGAAGAAAACGGTCACACCGTTACGGTTACTGGAGACCGTTACTTGAGCATGTTGAGAGAGTTTTTCTATCCAGAATTACGCCGAATGAGAATTTCTTTCAACTCTGTGTGGTTTCAGCAAGATGGTGCAGCTCCTCATATAGCCCAACCTGTTATGACAGAATTGCGACGAAAATTTCCCAATAAGCTGATATCCAGAAACTCCACATTCCGTTCGCCACCCAGGTCGCCTGACCTTACTGCACCTGACTTTTTCTTGTGGGGTTATTGCAAACAGGAAGTCTTCAAAGCAAAACCAACAAATTTGAATGAACTAAGGCAATCCATTCGAGAAACAATTGCGGCTATTCCTGTCTCAACTCTCCAAGCAGTAATGAACAACTTTTTGGTAAGATGCCGCACATGCATCGACGAGCAGGGGGGGCATTTTAATTCCATAATTTTTAAAACTAATTAAGCTATATTTAATAAAATTTAATGAGCTTTAACATGAATAAAAGAAAAATGAATTCCATACACTGAAAAAAAAATTATTTGAGTTTCTTAATGTAGCAAAATTCATCAGCCACCCTGTAGAAAGATAAGCTCAGCTTCGCCGAAAGTGTGAGTATATAACATCCCTAAAGTTGCTTTTGCTTAAGCTATTTCGAATAGAGTTAGGAATAGAGTTCCATATGCGAATAGCATTGACAAAGAATAGTCTTGCAGAGTTTAGATAATTGTATCTAGGTACGATTATATCATTATTACGAGCAGATCGCGAGAAGGTTAGCTTGTCATATAAATAACTGGGCGTCTTATCAGCAATGACGCGGTACAGGAAAATACAGTTCCTTGCTTTCAGGTACTCAGATATTTCACATCCCAAGAGACACGTCCTCCAGGCGTATATGTGATCAAGTTTTGCCAATCCAAAAACATAACGAGTTATGTGATTAAATACTACATCGATTTTATGTGCAGATTTAGAATTTAAATTGCTATATACACATTCTGGATAAGAAATAATGGGAAGTATTAGCTGAATAGCAAGCTGCCTCCTTATCCCAACTGGGGTAAATGCAGCAGACACCCTTAAGTTTCGCAGAATGTAGTAGACTTTGCTTATGACGGCGTTTATGTGGTCATCACAGGAAAGACTAGAGTTAATAATAAAACCAAGATTCGTTGCTTTAGAGACAAATTTAAGGCACTTGTCATTTATAAATAGAGGCGGAAGTTCTGACACGTTGATAGGTCTTTTTGATATAGGCAAAACATACGATTTTTCACAGTTGAGGGAAAGAAAATTGTTGGACGCCCATGAAGATATAGATGACAAGTCACTGTTAAACTTGGCACCAAGTTCAGAACATTGTTCAAGTGTTCCTGACATATACAACTGTATGTCGTCCGCGTAAGCATGCATATGCGCATATTGACAGATGCTAAATAAGTCATTCACAAATAAGCTGAATAATAGTGGTCCAAGTATAGAACCTTGGGGTACACCAGTTACGAGTGGCTTAAGAGCAGAAATTTCTGACCCCACCTTTACACGTTGGGCTCTACCGTCCAAGTAGCTCATCATAAGTCTTAGAGCAGAGTTCCCGAAGCCGAAATAAGATTTGAGTTTCTTGCATAGCAACGAATGGTTGACAGAGTCAAATGCTTTTGAAAGGTCTAGCAGACACAGCAATGTAATTTGGTTACCATCATAAGGAGTGCGTATATCATCAAGAATTTTAATAACAGCCGTGGAGCAGCTGTGTTTTGCTCTAAACCCAGATTGCAATGGCGATAGTAATTTGTGTTTTTCAATATGGGAATTGATCTGCTCTGATATCAGGGTCTCAAAGGTTTTTGATAGGGCAGGAAGAATACTTATCGGACGAAAATCAGACGGACTACTTGCAACCTTATTTTTAGCTACTGGAAGTACAGTAGCAACTTTCCACGCATCAGGGAAACACGAGGTTGTAATGCAGTGATTTATAACATGGGTCAGGGTTGGCAGTATTTGTGGTAAAATTATTTTGACAAATTTTATTGGAATACCATCCGCACCAATCGCATTCGATCGTATCTTATAAACGCATTGTGCCACATCAAGCTCTGACACAGCACAAAATTCAAATTGCTGGCCAGCACACAGAGGAGAAGGGAGTATATAGTGAGAATTTGTAGAGCTAGTAGGGGTAGCACACTTAACAAAAATATCATTGAGCTCTTCAGGGTCAAGCGAACATTGCGGGGTTTCTTTAGCATACACGCGAAGATTCTTCAGGTTACGCCACAGCACATTGTTAGGAAGCTCAGAATCTAGCATTCTACCAAAATACTTGCGTTTCTCGCGTTTTATAGCAGCAGTTGTTTCATTACGTATAATTTTATAAGCACGCCAGAGTATGTCTACCTGATTCCTTTTCCAAGCCGCATAGGCCTTGTTCCGTTTCTTAATCATGATACGAATAGTTTTGTTGAACCAGGGCACGATCGAGGTTTTGCTTGGACTGTACGCAAGGGTATATGGATGCTGTAAAGGTTTAAAATGATATTATTTAAATAGTTTAATTTTTCATTCACGGACGATAGGCTCCAACAATCAGACCAATTAACGCACGATAGATCATCCATTTTTATGTTACACGAAGTTTATAAGCATAAACGAATATTTGTATGTAATTTTAATCGAGAAAAAACAACTTTTAAGACACTGCAAGAAATACCCCTACAGTCTATATTTTTTGCCCAACCAAATATTCAAAGCCCTTTTTATAATTTGGTTGAGGGATATTTTTGCCAACTCTTCGCGACGACGAACAAAAAAACTTAAATGAGTGCAAGGCAGAAACCAATGGCATCATGTAATTTGAGAAATAAGAGACACGAAGAATTCAACACATTATATAGTCTGGGATAGTGGCATCATCAAATTTTCCAAAACTATATGTGGAGTATTGTTACCACTTAACCTTCCTGTGAAAATGTCATGAAGATTGGTTTAGAAACTTGAACTTCTATAAAATTCATACACACCTTTATTTTCATTTATAACATGTACCTGTTATTTTAAAGCAATAAGGTGAAGGCCAAACATGCTCAGACGGTTAATTAAAATCACAGTGAAACAGTGAGCCAGCCGCTGACAACATGCTTATTTGACAACATGTATATGAAATAATTCGTATGTGTCAGTAATTTGTTTTCATTAACCCTTTGAAAACAACTGAACGAAAAGTTCACAAAGCTCCAGTTACTATTTCACATACGTTTCGTATGAGAACTTAAGAAATAAATATATATATATATTATGTGGTTCTCCCAATTCA
The DNA here is from genome assembly GCA_949987695.1 of Merzomyia westermanni. Classification (NCBI taxonomy): domain Eukaryota; kingdom Metazoa; phylum Arthropoda; class Insecta; order Diptera; family Tephritidae; genus Merzomyia; species Merzomyia westermanni. The sequence goes on from OX465289.1 coordinate 80,390,134, forward strand.
CAATTGACTCAATTGTTTCCTTACTTAGGCCTTGTGCTAATCTGCAGGGCCATAAAATTCTCGCAAGCTTTCTTGCCGATCACACCTAAGGACTGCCACATACATACTGCATTTGTTTTTGAATTAACCATAATATAGGTTCTAATCTTCCCTTTCTCAATAAATTGGTTGAATTCTACTGATAGGAGTATGTAATTTTCTGTATAAAGGACTAGCGGATTGCAGATGATATGCATTCAAAGTTCAATTATTAGTTTCCGATATCTTTAGAAGTAATAAAACTTCTACTGCGAAAATTTTCGATCCCTGTAACAATTAGGAATAAATACGTATTAGTTACACTGTGCAAATAAAACGATTTGCGCACCATGTATTTTAATATAATACAATGTCAATATATTTTCTTTTTCTAAATTGCAATTGAAAGAAAGCACAAGATTCCGAGAGCATATCAGGGACTACAACAAAAAAACACGAAAACCCACCATAATACCAGGATCTAATTTCGCGAACCACATGTTTGAGAACAACTGCACCCCAGCTAACATAAAAACAACGGCTCGAATACTTCACGTACAAGGAAAAGGCCGGCGGCTCAATGTACTTGAGAACATGGAGATATACAAGTTAAAAACTTTGACGGCAGGATCATAAACGAACAAACCAACACTATCTCTGACGAAATATTTGAACCCTTAAAACTAGTTTACAAAAAACAGCACAAGCCAGCAGGTACAGCAACCAAACACGTAACAATGAACAAGCAAAAACGAAATATGAACCAAACTGCAAAAATCACCGATTTCTACCTACATCAACCTACCGCTTAGCTAACAAGCGGTATGTCTACATACCTACAAAAACAACCCTTGGGACAGATAACAATTCGGACGTATCAATACCGCGCACACACACACGCATATTAACGTTACCTACCACGAAAACATAGACTGACATTACCTGCCACAGCACCCACGGACTATGAAAACAACGCAGCGGATAGACACAGACCAGAACGAAGCTAGGCATTGAAAATGGCAGAACGCCGAAACCGGTTTGTCACAAAACCAAACTTGACAAGGGATGACGGAAAATCGTTCCAACAAAAATCAGCTTACTACTCTGTCGGAAGATCAACACAACAAAATAAATAATTTAATGTTTCTAAAATGAAAAAAAGTTTTAAATTTTTTTTTTCAACTTCACTAGCAAAAAGGATTTTGAAAATTTTTAGTACCATTTTAGGCAGTATATTAGCATTTTTTCACTAACTTCACGGGCGAAGCACGGTTAATAACAACCTCTCTTTACCCATCTTTTCCCTCCTTACGGACGGAGGGGTGACATCACTTGTCATACCACTTGTCATACCAAATCGTTACCACGACAGTCGGGCAGTACTGCAAGGGAGTACCGGAGCCTACCGGGTTCATATCCGGCAAAGGACTGTCACTTTCGACAACACTCCCCAAAATCTTCGGGGAGTGTTTTTGTTGTTGTTATTAACAGTGCTTCGCCCTGCCCAATGGGCTCGATCACTCTAAATTGTCATCAGGCTCTTCTAACGGAAGTCCGAGGAAACGCGCAGTTTCCACAGGGTTCGACCAGAGTGATGTAGGTGTTAGAAGAGTAAGTTCGACTGAACAGGAGAAGAGATGTTTAGTATCATGAGGGGGCATACCACATGCAGGGCATGTGTTGGTATGTTGGGGTTCAGTCTGGATAAGTAAGAGTTTAACCTATTACAATATCCAGAGCGAAGTTGTGCTAGCATGACTCTAGTCTCCCTAGGAAGTACACGCTCCTCTTCAGCCAATTCAGGTGGTTGAGTACTGATAACGGGATTAACAGGCCGAGATCTGAGGGATCTATCTACCGACTCGGTGTGGAGGTCATTTAGAACCCGCCTATGGTTCCGTAGATCAAACGGCAAGGAGATGTGGTGCCGGATCTCATTATAGTGCTTACGAAGATGTCTCCTTATGTCTCTGGGGGGCGGGGCTACATCCAATAGATGTCGATTCGGATGACTGGGTTTATGACAGTTCAGAAGGAACTGTCTACTCAAGAGTTCCACGTGCTCTTGAGTGTTTTTGTCGTTACAAACAACAACAACAGGAGAGAACAGAATACAACCCCCTGCGAGCTAGGGGTTTAGAATATGCCCGAGGTAGGCATACCGGTCGTAAGAGGCGACTATTATGCACAAAGGTAATGACGTGCAACTCGATGGTTGACCTACGGATATGATGCCTCTCACCTCTCATTACCCATCTTATCCTTCCTTACGGAAGGAGGGGTGACATGACCCAGAAGGCTTCACTGGTCATAAATCGCTACCACGACAGTCGGGCAGTACCGCAAGGGAGTACAGGAGCGTACCGGGTTCAAATCCGGCCAAGGACTATTAATTCGACAACACTCTCCAAACCCTTCGGGGAGTGTTTTTGTCGTTACTACAACAACAACAACAACAGAACTGAATACAATATATACCATAGACACAAACAATGGATATAAAAAAGGCATGGTGGCTAAGCTACGAAGGAACCGGATAAGCTCCGAAGGAACCAGAGACCACAAAAAAGACGCAACGTAGAAGAATATACAAAGATCTGGACGGCAATGACATACACGGGAAAACGACGTACAAATTGGCTAACTTTTTCGAGAAACATAAGATTAACACAGCGTTCAGAACATCGAACGTAGGACAAAAAACAAAAACCAACACTAACTCGGAGGATCGGTTTAGCAAACACCGAGTATACAAACTTACCTGCGAATGGCAATACAGCTACATAGGACAAAAAGGACGAAAAATTAGTACACGATTCCGAGAGCACATCAGGGACTACAAAAAAAAAACACAGAAACCCACAACAGTACCAGAATCACATGTTCGAAAACAAATGCACCCCAGCAAACATCAAAAAAACGGCCAGAATACGTCACATACAAGAAAAAGGTTGACGCCTCAATGTACTTGAAAATATGGAACTATACAAATTGAAAACACTTGACGGGAGAGTAATAAACGAACAAACACTAACTCTGAAGAGATATCTGAACCTTTAAAACTGGTTTAAGAAAAACGAAGCAATACCGCAGGTACAAAAACAAAACCATTAACCATAGTGTAATCAGGAAAAAAATCGATTTACCTTTACAGATATTTTCCAATAAAATCATACAACTATAGGTTTCTGCAAAGTCGTAAGGATACAGTAACTTACAGATCACCATGGTAGGCCCGTGCAAAATCAATACTTTTATTGTTGATATCTTTATGAAATAAGTTCAATTTGTTTCCAAAACCTATATCTAGGCCTATAGAAAAGAAAATGGGTTGATCTCACGGGGCCTGAACAATGTAACGATTCTGAAGCTGAAAATTCGAAATTTTCAAACCTTATCTTTTCGAAAACTATTTATCCGATTTTCAAAATTATCCATCATTGTATAGCTAATGAAAATATCTGTCTGCAGATATGTACATTTGCTTTCATTTCACAAAAAAACCTAAATTTTACCACTTTTTGTGATATAAAAACATTTTTCTACAAAAATGCATGTTGTCGTTGTTGTAACGACAAAAACACTCCCCGAAGGGAATCAACCAACTAGTTGCACGTCATCACCTTTGTGCATATTAATCGCCTCTTACTACCGGTATGCCTACCTCGGGCATATTCTAAACCCCTAACCCGCAGGGGGGAAAATGCATTATTAACGGTACTATTAAATACCTCTATTTTAAAGAGCATTAAATTACATTTAATTGGATATGGCACATTATATACTTTAACCTCTTCGGGTATAATGTCCACATATGTGGACAAAAGTTTTCTTTGTAAAATAACTGTCAATATTTCATTATTTTTATCAAACAATATAACAATTTATTGGGAACATATTCGCTCGCTTTTCTACATTTTTAGTTTCTCTCTTTACTTCTTCTGTCGCGTTCATTTCATACGATATTTTCAAATGGACTGAAATATGCAAGATTGGATCATATTTTGTCACAAGTGAGTCAATATTTTTTTTGTGTACACATAAACACTTTTACTTTTTTACTATATATTTATTTATTTTTAATAGAAAAACATTAAAATAGCTTTTTCTTTTTATTACATAAGAATATTTTGTTTTATTTTGCAGTTATATTAAAAATTAAAAACTTCGAAAAACTGTTTTTTAGTATAAAAAAAAAAATTACAAAACCCATTTTGTTTGAAATAAACTCTTCAGACACCAGTTATTAAAAATGAGTCATAAACAAATATTTTTTCGAGCGTATTTTCGGTGCGGGATTGAAGAGGTTAAATCAAGTTTTACTTGAATATTTCTTAATTTAGACCCAGGCCGAAGGCGATTTCTGAGAAAACTATTCACCCCAGAATGGATATTTCCTTGAATTTGATCAGATCCACCGGTTCTGGAGTTAGAAGTTAGAGTAAATAAGTGGTGCATCCAGGGCGCTAGCCCCGGCGGGGTGTGGGGCGGATCCCCTCAATGTACACCTAATTCAGACTCAGACCGAATGCGATTTCTTGAAACACTTTTCACTCCAGAATGGATATTTCATCAGATTCACCGGTTATATATCAGATTAAAGGTAATTTTAGGCTTTATTCAAAAAATTTTATGTTTTATATTGTTAAAAATGGATTTTATTAAGGAAAGTATACATTATTAGTAGCCAAAATAACTTTCTTTTATTTTTTCTTATATTTAATGTTGTTGTCATTACAGATATAAACATGTGTATATCAAATAAAACGGATTTTAACTACCTTTCTAAATCGGTTTTATTTTTAAAAATCGATTCAATACTTTTTGAAATATACGCTTTTGAAAAGCTCGATAATTTCACTTTTACCCCCACCCCCCGCCCCGACCCCCTTTTTTTACCTGAACGGTTCGTTGTTGTTGTTGTAGCGATAAATTAACCCTTAATTAAATATCACCTCCCTTGTCCAACATTGTCTTCAAGCCTTCTAACGGCAGTCCCAGAAACCTCGCGGTTTCAACAGATTTGGACCAAAGTCATATTGCTGTTAGAAGAGTAGGCTCAGTTGAGCAGATGTACAGATGGTTAGTGTCATTGGGAGATATGCCAAACCCGGTATAGGTAAGAGTTTAACCTGTTACAGTATCCAGAACGAAGTTGAGCAGGCATGACCCTTGTTGTTGTTGTTGTGGTAACGACAAAAACACTCCTCGAAGGTTTTTGGGGAGTGTTGTCGAATTAACAGTCCTTGGTCGGATTTGAACCCGGTACGCTCCGGTACTCCCTTGCGGTACTGCCCGACTGTCGTGATAGCGAGTTATGACCAGTGAAACCTTCTAGGTCATGTCTTCCCTCCTTCCGTAAGGAAGGATAATATGGGTAATGAGAGGTTGTTGTTGTTGTTGAAGTAGTCGCTTGGTGAGAGGCATCATATCCGTAGATCAACCATCGAGATGCACGTCACCTTTTGTGCATATTAGTCGCCTAAAGACTGTATCTGGAACTTGCGTAGGTGCGACACTGGATCGACGTTGGCGACCGGACGTCCTAGGGCGTTAACAGCAAGGGGCCACAAAAGTTTTGAATAAACTAGGGATTTAGCCCGGAGCGCCTTCTTTTGTGCAGCCAACTTTTACATTCGTTAACGTTATTCTTCTTCCAGCAAACGGAGCAGATCCATTCTCTTGGTCTTGGGTGAGATTCAACACCCGCCCGGAACAAGAGAGTTTTGAGCAGCCCTGCTGCAAGGAGCTGCTCGGAGGATGACAATATTAAGGGAAAAGGTGGCAAGTTAGACTGCTGCCATTCCCGCCTCACCCACTCCCGACTGTCGCTCCCGCTCATCAGCGTCTCCATCTCGCACGGCCGCTCAACACTCCTATCCCCTCCGGAATAGGCCAGATATGTGCATCGCCGAACGTCAGTCCCCTCTTTCTCTGTCCCCAATGGACCCCCCCCTGCTTCCAGCTTGCACGTGGGCCAGGACCACCACCTCCTCGTACCTTTCACTACGTGCACCGTTTGTCGGCAAAGATTATATACGCCTGCGACATCGGTCAAGTGCAACAATTGCCTTGGCCTGTGTCACACCCTTATGTGCTCTGGGCTCGCAAACGGTAACCTCTGGATGGATACGTTCATAGCCCCCTGTTGCAGTACAAAGCCGCCTTCCACGCCAAACAACAACGGCCATTGTGCTGTCAACTCTAGACTGCGACATAGTTTTAGTCCTTAGCATACCTCCACCTAGGCAAGCGCATCCGTCCCTCAGGCGTAGCATGTCCCCTCTGCCCTCCTACACGCTTCAAAATTTTACAGCTGAACTGTAACGGATTAGCTGGAAAGATCGCGTAGATAACTGACTTTATGAAGTCACACAACATCAAAATCGCCGCGACACAAGAGACAAAATTGAACACAAGATGGGTATAATGTACATCGAAAAGACCGTCCCAGCGATCATGGGGGTGGCCTTGCGTTCAATGCACATCACTCTGTACAATATAATCTATTTTCCCCTGACGTCGACCTCAGGGACTCTACCTTAGAATGCCAAGGCATAGTAGTCCGGTCAGGCGACGTCGACCTGCAAATTATAAACATCTACATTCCCCCTGCAACGTGTTGTCCTAGAGATTATCATCCCGACATTAGTGCGTTGCTAAGGGGCGATAACCGTCTAATCCTAGGCGACGTCAACGCGCATCACGATCTCTGGCACTCCAACTTGCCAGCAGATAGTAGAGGGCATGCAATTGCAGAGGACCCCACCAGGGTGGAAGGTAACTGCCACAGTTCGCCAGACATCTCCATAATGAGCGCGGGCCTAATGTTGTTGTTGTTGTTAACAGTGCTTCGCCCTGCCCCAGATTGGACAGGGTTACACTGAAATAACAGCCCTTGGCCGGGTGAAAAAACCCGGGTCATTCCGGTGCGATAGAACCGGCTGTCGTGGGAATGCCTAATTAACTTTGTCATCTGGCGACCGATGCTTACATTAGCTTCAGACCACCTACCCATCCTACTCTCCGTTGAACGACCGACCGACTTAATATCCACTGATAAACTAATATACATAAACTTCACCAAACCGGACTGGGACCGCTTTACGGACTATACAGAGCGCTCCTTCGCTGCCTTACCCACTCCTATAGACGTACGCAAAGGTGGTAGAGAGTTTCGCAAGGTCAACCGTTAATTACCTCAATGGTCGACAGGCATCAGTCAAATTACGGAACAAGAAATCTAGGCCACGAAAAATAAAACAAGGGGTGCCGCAAGGTAGTGTTCTCTCTCCCCTTTTGTTTCATTTCTATATTTCGAAACAAAATTGCAAAAAACAAATTTGAAGACGATAAAAATGTTATCACTTCGTTTTTGTTTTGCGTTATAAATGTTGGGAATATTTTGTATACATGTGTAAAAGTTTTGGTAAAGCCAAATATCTATTATGTCCAAATATGGTCGTATTCCAATTTTATCATACGTTTATTTAATTTACCTTAAAGGACGGTTGATGATCAAAGCAATCATTTGCAGCAAATGGGCTATGTAACCGAGGGATACGCTCAGAGTCATTGGCAAAATGTAGTTTGTAGTATTTGTATCACTCGCAAGATTTATGTTAGAAAATACATTTATACCCGGAAATGGCACTTTATTGATAGTGTCAAGGCCGTTGGAATCTCGTTGAATTGGATATATTTTTCTCAGTCCCAAACATAGTGCAGACATTCTTCGCTCCATATCCCAGATAATTTTTTGTTTTTTTTGTATAAGATAGCTTTGCTCTTTGTATTGACTGCTTAACCATATCTTCTCGATTTGAAGATGACGTTGCTTAGATTGAAGATTCGATTGAGTTTGTTGACGAATTTTAGTTAAAGAAATCAAACAAGTCCTTAGTTGAGCAATGCGTTCGGTGTGGGTACAATATTCAGATTGAAACAGGCGTTGTTTTAATCTGAGAATTTCCAGTTGTTTTTTTAAAGTTTGTGCATACAAAAGTGTATGAGGACTTATTTTCTCTTCGAAAAATAGCTCACTTAGAGCACGGCCCATAGGCAACCTTTGGTGATGACGACTCAGAGAAGTGCTTGCTAATGCAGTATGAGGGCTGAAAAGTTGATCCTTGGCTATGCAGTACATACTATGACGTTGGATTTCAATTGCAAACTCCTTGCTTTCTCTAGTTTTTTTTAGTTGTCGTCGTTGTGTACCCTGCAGTTTTAATAATTGGAACAATTTATAACTCCTTAGCACATCGCAAATGTTAAAAGGTAACTGAGTATACCGAGTTTTAAGCACTTTTCCGCAAATATCTGAACTTATAGTCTCACTTAAGTAGTTAGGAACAAGCAAAACATATTCTTTGCTTTCTTCAAATCCCATAAACTTTTGAGTGTTTACTAGCCTATTGTTTGATAAAGGGTGACATATTACATGACTTGCCGAAGTGAAGCAATCACCGTTTATAAAAAAAAGTAATGAATTGTCCTTGAATTTAATATTTCCTTGGCGCCTAAGTGGTACTAACCCCGAAAAGTAAACACCCCAAGTAAACAGCATTTTATCGCAGTTAGGGGCAAAATGGTCGCTAAGCGGTCGCTCTTCTTTCAAGGGACGACTAAAAGTAAAAATTATATTTAGAAATTTATTGTTACAAATTTAAATTGCATACCTCAAGGAATCCGTTTCGTCGTTCATAGAATTTTTTTGCACTTGTTCGGAAGCAAATTTGTAGGATGTATATCGTGCCCACACCTTCACACACACACTTTGCTCATTTGTTTTAAATAACCTGGGACATATTATGTCCTTCCAGTTAAGTTCCTGACGAATTGGTAAATATTCGCTTAAATAAAAAGCTTCGCAATCTACATTTTCATGTAGAGTATAAAAAATAACCGCACCAGTGTCGTCGCATTTGATATTAAGGCCTTCTATTCTTATTAGATTTCTCAATCGAAGCTGCTGTGTCGACAAGGGAACCCAAGAACGCCATCGTAGGCGAAGTCTCATTCTTATTTAAACTTTTAACTTCCTTCAATTATTTATTAGAAATGGAAAACAATCGATGGCATCATCGATAGTTTGCTTGTAACGCACGATTGATGTTTGGTTCATGATTCAATAACTACCCCTGCCGGACAGCTGTTTGGTCAGTGACAGCTCAGCTGATACTCAGGTTCTAGGTAGTGAGGCACCAGAATTGTGATAAGATTTCTATGGCGGAGGTGTAAAATCTTATGAAAACATTTTTGTACGTGTGAGCCATGTGCGTGTGTGTGTCGCTCCACCTAAGACCTGAGTATCAGCTGAGTTGTCAGTGATCCGTCAAAGGCTGAAGCTTCGCGGGCAATAACAAAGGAACATACCGTACTCACACGTACACGGTTGTTGACTTCATTTTTTGCTATTCGCTTTAAGAACATGATGCAAATCCCTGATAGTTTGAATGACAGCACTGACTCTCAGATGTTGTGACAAATGACTGTCAGTGTGCTTGGACGGTATTGACTTATTTTGACAATTGCCGCTATCTTGCTGCCTGAAAAATAGTCATTTACATTGTGAGTTGCCTTTTATCGAAATTATTCAAAAATAGTAGTTAAAAATGTAATATTATACAAAATTTTAAATAAGTTGGTTTCAGAAAATATATTAATTTGCACTTTTATCTAGATCGACTTTTCGGGTTGTAGTGTAGTCGTGGACATTCCGGTATGTAGCAATGGCTGTCTTAAAATTTTGTCCCTGCATACTTATATACTTACTTAGGTCTATCGTGACTTCAAAGCTGCTCCTTATGTGATTCGAAGTCTTTTTTTTAACAAAACTTTACTACTATTCTCTGGGTTTGATAATTAGTTCTGGCCTAACTTATGTATCAAGCAACAGTTTTAAGTCAACTTCTGTTTTAAGTTTGCATGAATAATAGAAGCCAATCTTATCTTATTGAAGCTTATCACTTTACTATACACTTGGAAGACTATGTGCTATTGTCTTTATGCCCTGAAAAGTTTACAAAAAATATGCATCTTGTGAATTTGTCGTTTTTATTAAAAAACCTAGTCCTAATGTCAGAAACACGAAAGTGCAATTATTCAGAGTTTGAATTGATATGTTCACTGTATTAGCCATTGAAAGTTCTAAGTTTGACGAAAATCCCTGGTATCATGCTCACACCGAAACCAGAATATTTTTTTGGGGTCATGTAAGCCGCATGAGCCGAAATCCAACTTTTAGTCTTGTTTTACCAGCATTTTCATTTAAGCACATTCATGATTCTGGCAAGAGGTCGAAGTGCGTACGTATTTTGATTGTAGATACATATGCACATACAGGGTGGCTAATGAAAGCCGCTACAAAAAAAATTAAATAACTTTTTTTCTATATAATGAATCTGGTTAATTTTTTTTTATTTTGCAGATTGACTTTTACGTTTAACATAAATGGATAACTGGGACACTGAAACAAGAATTTGGATTGTCCGCCGCTATCACGCACTGGAGTCCGTAGTTTCGGTTCAAAGAGAGTATAGGCGCACGTTTGGCGGCAATCCTCCGAGCAGATGGACCATAACAAGACTTGTAAACAATTTTGCCGAGCATGAGACAGTCAACAGAAGACCTTACCATCGAAACCCTTCAGTTCGAACGGAGGAAACAATCGCTGCTGTAGCTGCTGCCATACAAAACAATCCAATTGTTTCGACTTACGAAGCTTATCTGCTCAAATGGGTGTAAGCAGACAGTCATTACAGTCAATTATGCACAAAGATTTGGACTTATTCCCGTATAAAATTCAAATGGCCAACAAACTGAACGCTGCAGACTTGCCGATTCGCTTGGAATTTTGCCAGAAGATGCTTCAAATGGTGGAAGAGGATGGAAACATGTTGAACTGTCTTTTCATGTCTGACGAGGCCCATTTCGATTTAAACGGCAACATAAACAAACAAAATTGTCGAATATGGAGTGCTTCCAACCCACAGATACTCCATGAGACGGAATTGCATCCACTTCGTGTCACAGTGTGGTGTGCAGTTTCATCACGCTGCATTGTCGGGCCCTACTTCTTCGAAGAAAACGGTCACACCGTTACGGTTACTGGAGACCGTTACTTGAGCATGTTGAGAGAGTTTTTCTATCCAGAATTACGCCGAATGAGAATTTCTTTCAACTCTGTGTGGTTTCAGCAAGATGGTGCAGCTCCTCATATAGCCCAATCTGTTATGACAGAATTGCGACGAAAATTTCCCAATAAGCTGATATCCAGAAACTCCACATTCAGTTGGCCACCCAGGTCGCCTGACCTTACTGCACCTGACTTTTTCTTGTGGGGTTATTGCAAACAGGAAGTCTTCAAAGCAAAACCAACAAATTTGAATGAACTAAGGCAATCCATTCGAGAAACAATTGCGGCTATTCCTGTCTCAACTCTCCAAGCAGTAATGAACAACTTTTTGGTAAGATGCCGCACATGCATCGACGAGCAGGGGGGGCATTTAAATTCCATTATTTTTAAAACTAATTAAGCTATATTTAATAAAATTTAATGAGCTTTAACATGAATAAAAGAAAAATGAATTCCATACACTCAAAAGAAATTATTTGAGTTTCTTAATGTGGCAAAATTTATCAGCCACCCTGTATACATATATGAGGGGGATTTTGTCAAAGGCTGAGTAATGGATTTTTTTGATAAAACTAATAACAAATAATAATCAATAAAGAAAGTTATTCCAACAAAATATTAATTACATAAAATTAAAATAACTTAAAATAAAAATAAAATAAAATCAAATATACAAGAAAATAAAATAATGAAACAAGGCCACTAAATAAATAATTAATGCGATAAATCAAAATAAAGATAAATCGAATAAATAAAATAAAGCTCAGTAATTACAAATAATATTAGTAGATACATAAATAAACTTAACAAAATATTCAAGAAAAAAAAAAAACAAATACCGATGAATAAATAGTTAAGCAAATAAATAAGTTTAGCTGTATGTCTGGATAAGCACAATAGAGATTTTTTCTTGTTTCGTTGTTTTTTTGATTAGTTTTAATAGTTTCTATAGAGTTTAATTCGAACCTAAATACTTAGTATTTGATTTAAACCTAAATACCCGGATATTTAAACTATGTATATATACCTAAATACATTTTATTTTACCTTTTTTTTTGTTGCACCCTAATGTGGTAAACGCTAATTTAAAATAGCCAAAATAGGGCTGAATTTAAAATACCCTGTTATAAGTTAAGCAAAATAATGAATTATAAATAAATGTTAATTAAAATGGGAATGCTGACTATTCTCTTTAACTAGAAGGCATGTCGGACTATTGGTAAGGGGCCATCGGGATTCGGTTTGGTGCACCGATGGCCATGGATGAGGATGGGTCAGCACCGGGGCGTCGCAACATTTAAATATATTGTTCGGCCCATTATTGTTTTTATTTTTATATTTCAGCTTCTGGTAACCGGTCATTTCCGGTTCGGTTTTCAATATTCATTTTCATTTTCATTTATTTTTTGTCGTTAATTTTAATGAGTTTGTTTTTTTTTTTGGTCGTTAATTTTCGGTTATTTTTGAATTTCGGTTTCTATTTTAAATATTTTGTTTGCCCGTTTCTTTTAAATTTTAATTCGAGTTTCCGTTTTTTTTTTATTTTATTTGAGTTTTGAATTTTTTGAATGTCAACGGTCTGTCCGTGGCATCCGGGTTTAACCGGATGTTGTTTTATAGATGTTTGCGCGGCTTTTTTTGCGTTTTCCCCGCGTTTTTTTTAAAAGGCATGATTTGACCTTTATATGCTGATTTGACCTGCTTATGGCGCAGGACAGTAAGGTTGGCAAGAGCCCACCCTAGCCGACAATGACTAGCCACAGTGCGACCCTAGATCAAGCCGACCGCCTTCCTTACTGCTCCCTTTTGACGCGATACCATAACAGATGACGCCCACCGTGGGGCCTGAAGCGCTTTGACTTTTCGGGTCAGCTTGTGAGGTTTCACCATCCCGTATGTCCCAGGGAGGCAGGCCCAGGAGCCGCCACCTGCGTTGCGACGGGATGGTGGGACTGATGAAGTTGTCCGGACTAGTCCTCGTGTTCAGTAGCTAAGGGCTCCACGAGACTTCACGTCAGGTCCACCGGAAGTTTTGCATTTCACCCGGTGAGGCAGTGCTAAACGCACTTAGTTTTTTTGTAGTTTCAATTTTTTTTGTCCCGGGTCTGTTGTCCGATGTTGGCTTCGGGAAAATATATATGTCCGCGAGTGGGGTTTAGCTTAGGATTATGAATATTATTTTTTTTTTGCCGAACGTGTTTTTTGTTTTGTCTGGTGTTTTGTTTTTTCTGTAAATCCCAACTCATCCAACCAGTCTCAGGGATGGCAGTCCCATGGACGCCCCTGCATTGCGGTTGGATGAGCTGGGATTAACGTATATGGTATCCGCACTCCGCATGTCTGGGGAGACGCCTCCAAACCGCTCCTTCCATTGCGGCGGAGTTAAGCGTTAAACCTAACTGGTTTTCAGTATTGCAACCAGCCTCAGGGATGGCAGTCCCATTGACAGCCCTTGCATTGCGGTTATAAATCTAAATTGAACTTTTTTTGTAATTGTGATGATGGACCAGTATGCAACGAGTCTCAGGTGGTCTAGTTTCAGTGATGACCCCTGCATAGCGGTAGTACTGGGATCCATTTGTCTGCTTTTTGTATTATTTCTTTTTGTGCCTAATATACTATATATATACTATATATAATAATATACCTGTGCCTTCTAATGATGGGATGTCAGCATTCCCATTAAATATATAAATACACAACTAGATTTTGCCTAACTTTATACCGTTTTAAACACGTATATATACTAATAATCAATTTCTTTCAGCATATGTATATTTATATGTACGAGAATATATATTTTTTTTTTTGAACATCCCCCCGGTAATTAGTTGATGTAAATATCGGTTAGGAAAATTTGCATTAATTCAATTTTTATTTTTCAAAACTTTGCAATCGTCGGTATTATAGGGTGGGGGAGTGAATCTTGACTTGTTATACCTTCCAACCGCCCCTTGTAACCGAATACTTCTTTTATATTTTTTTCGTTTATCTAACGTGGTTAGGAAATTTTTTTTTTCAATATGGACCAGTCGGCTGACCGCATGACTACTACAGGGGCGCTTCCGAAACAACCCACCTCTGGTACTGCATTCTCCAATAGGTAGTCCGGGCGGAGGAGATCCGACCAGGATCGTATTGAATTCTGCCTCCAACCAGAAAATTGATAGACCAGGTAGTACTAATATCCTTGACTCGTCCATGGCAGCAGAACCAATGCGAACCTCTTCGATCCCCCGAATAACGTGTTGACAGGTCTGCAGGAGGGAGCTAATGGTTTGCAAGAAAACCCTGTACCTCCTAACACTTTAGGTGATAGGATCGCTACTCAGAGGAATATGGCTGAGGCCGCTCCTGGAGACTCGTGGGCGAACGTGCTACATCAGCTGTTCAGGACTTCTCAGGAGGAGATGAGGAACGAGATGAGGACGATCAGGGAAAACATGGACTTACTTAACGCGGCAGTAACCTCATCACAAGCCGGTGCTAGCTACACTAGGAATATCAACAGGATGGAAGCAAACCAAGCCCAGACATTCGTGAACAACCAGGCCAGCATCGTTCCCAGTGGCATCGCAGTCAAACTACAGGATTGGAAGGTTTCTTTCGATGGTACTGGAAGCGTCGCGGATTTTTTGTTTAAGTTGGATACTTTATGTGAGCGGACTCAATGCTCTAGCGACCAACTTATGGGAAGCTTCCATTTATTTTTATCAGGGCGGGCTGAAGAGTGGTACTGGCTTTTTACCAAGCAGAACCCAACCGCGAACTATCCTTTTTTGTGCTATTCCCTGAAGCGTGAGTTTGGAACATTGAAAAGTGACCACGAGATCATGATGGAGATCTCAATGCGTAAGCAGAAGCTGAGTGAGTCATACGACGTGTTCCACACTGACATAGTAGCACTAAACGCGCGCCTTAAAGAGCCGATGTCAGAAGCCCTACTGATTGACATAATAAAGAGAAACGTCAACAGTAGCCTTAAGCTGATGCTTTTCAACACGGATGTGAGAACGTTGCATGATTTACGTGATGTAGCACGAAGAGGGGAACAAGTTCTGAAGGAAAGCAAAATATTGGGAACCACTTACCATAGATGTCAGGTCAACGAGGCCCGCACGATAACACCGGACATGAGGATGGAAGGCGAGGATTGCGAAGCTGACCCGCAGATAGAGGCGTTGGAGTACCGACGTAATAGGAAACCGGACTATTCAGGCATCCAGTGTTGGAATTGCCAGGCGATGGGCCATTCGTATATTTATTGCGAGGAACCCATCCGGAATCCGTTTTGCTTTAAGTGTGGGAATAGGGGAGTCTTTACTCCAAAATGCCCTAGGGACCATCGCAGGCAGGGAAACCAGTACCCGAGCGAGAAGATGGGGGAAACTCGTTCGACACTATAGCCCCCATATCAGCCAGTGCTCGAGCCGTCTCGTGCGCTTAACCAAGTGAGTCCTTCGAGGGTATGGTTGGAGCTAGTGAGCTTCCGAGGGGTAGTGGCACCCTGGCGAAGGAGTACCCAAATGTGATATTAACTTTCCCTGACAGTATAGACAATTCTAATAGTTCAGATTCAGATAGTCCAACGTCCTCATCCGCGATTGTTAAACCGATCAGAATTTTGCAACGTCTGAATAGGGACGTCGCTTGCCAGGCGCATTTTCCACTTAGTTTAGAAGAGAGGGAACATAGGTATGAGCGAGTAAGGTATTAGATTTTTGAAAAGCCACCGGTGTCGGTAAATATTTTGAAGTGTAGGCAGAGATATAGTCAGGGCTCAGGAGCGCAGGATGTTGCAAACCACTACGCTAATGCTGACGGAGGATGAAAGACCTTTGGTAAGGGTAAAGATAGAAGACAGTTCTATAGTGGGTTTGTTGGACTCGGGAGCCAACGTCTCTATTTTGGGGGATCCATTTGTCTGCTTTTTGTATTATTTCTTTTTGTGCCTAATATACTATATATATACTATATATAATAATATACCTGTGCCTTCTAATGATGGGATGTCAGCATTCCCATTAAATATATAAATACACAACTAGATTTTGCCAAACTTTATACCGTTTTTGCTTTTACATATTACATTTAAACACGTATATATACTAATAATCAATTTCTTTCAGCATATGTATATTTATATGTACGAGTATATATTTATTTTTTTTTTTTGAACACATCCGCGGTAATTAGTTGATGCAATTATGGGCTGGGAAAATTTGCATTAATTCAAATTTTATTTTTCAAAACTTTGCAATCGTCGGTATTATAGGGTGGGGGAGTGAATCTTGACTTGTTGTACCTTCCAACCGCCCCTTGTAACAGAACACTTTTTTTTTTTTTTTTTGGTTTATCTAACGTGGTTAGGAGATTTTTTTTTCAATATGGATCAGTCGGCTGAACGCATGACTACTAGGAACTCTGTACGAGGAAGTGGGGGCAAGCCTAGAGGTCAGGGTAGAGGGGCGCTTCCGAAACAACCCACCAATCGGCCTCTGGTACTGCATTCTCCAATAGGTAGTCCGGGCGGAGGAGATCCGACCAGGATCGTATTAAAACCTGCCTCCAACCAGAAAATTGATAGACCAAGTAGTACCAATATCCTTGACTCGTTCATGGCAGCAGAGCCAATGCAGAATCTTTTCGATCCCCAGATCAACGTGTTGACAGGAATGCGGGAGGGAGCTAATGGCTTTCTAGAAAATCCTATACCTACTATCACTTTAGGTGATAGGATCTCTACTCAAAGGAATATGGCTGAGGCCCCTCCTGGAGATTCGTGGGTGAACGTGCTACATCAGCTGTTCAGAACTTCTCAGGAGGTGATGAGGAACGAGATGAGGACGATCAGGGAAAACATGGACTTAGTTAACGCGGCAGTCACCTCTTCACAACCCGGTGCGAGCTATACCAGGAATACCAATAGGGAGAAAGTAACCGAACACAGACCTTCCTGAGCAATCAAGCCAACATTGTTTCCGGTAGCATGGCGGTGAAACCACAGGACTGGAAGGTCTCCTTCGACGGTACTGGAAGCGTCGCCGATTTCTTATTTAAGTTGGATACCCTATGTGAGCGGACGCAATGCTCTAGCGACCAACTTATGGCGAGTTTTCATTTATTTTTATCAGGACGGGCGGAAGAATGGTACTGGCTGTTCACTAAGCAGAACCATAACGCGAACCTCGTCCGCAGGTAGAAGCGCTGGAGTATCGACGTACTGGAAAGCCGGACTGTTCAGGAATTCAGTGTTGGAATTGTCAGGCCATGGGGCATTCCTACATTTATTGCGAGGAACCCATTAGGAACCCGTTTTGCTTTAAGTACAGGAGCGTAAACTTTTGCAAATCACCACTTTGGTGCTCACAGAGGATGAAAGGCCTCTGGTGCGAGTAAAATTAGAAAACTTCTTCATAGTAGGTGTTATGGTATCGCAACAAAATGGAGCAGTAAGGAAGGCGGTCGGCACGATATGAAGTCGCACTGTGGCTAGTCATTGTCGGCTGGGGTGGGTTCTTGCCAACCTTACCGTCCTGCGCCATAAACAGAAAAAAAGGTCAAATCGTGCCTTTAAACGCGGGGAACATTGCAAAACCGCGCAAAACAACTTTTAAAACCACATCCGGTTAAAACACCGGATGCCACGGACAGACCGTTGACATTCAAATTTAAATAATCAAAATAACCGAAAATCAAATTAAAATTCAAAAGGAACGAAAAATTTAAACTACAAACCAAAATTTAAAAATAACCGATACAAAAAAGGACGAACTAGTAACGGAAATCAAAAGTAAAAACCGAAAATCTTAAACAAAAAGGAACTGAACCGGAACCGACCGGTTACCACATCTGGGGAAAAAAAAGCTGAAAATAAAATTTAATAACCGTAAAGGGCCGAACATATAAGGGGGCGCCGCGGGTGTTGTGGCGACGCCCGGTGCTTGGCCCACCCTCATCCATGGCCATCGACGCACCTGGTTTCGATGGCCCCTTTCCTATAAAATTCTATGTGCATTCTAAATAATGGAAGAAATCAGCATTGCCATTTTTATGACAATTTTATTCAAAATTCATTTAAAAAAATGTTGCTTAAATTTACCCTACGACGAGGTATTCATTTGAAGTTTAGGTTGGCATAAGTTTAATAAAAACAACGCAAATACAAAAAAACATAGGACTAACAAAATTTGCTTTGCGCTCCTATAGTATTTATTTTAGTTTTACTATTGAAATTCAGTTGCTTACTTGTTAATTTCCTTACTTATATTACTTTTAACTTATGTATATTATATTATTATTTTATTTATCTTGTTTCCTTATTTACTTATTTAATTTGCTGATCTGTATTTATTTTAGCATATCACTTTTTATTTATTGCGGCCTTTAGTTTGTTATAAGCAATCATAGATATGTATAATTTATTTTATTACGATTTATGTGTATTTTAAGGGTAGTTTATTTATAAGTATTTTTATATACTGTAGTTCGTTTAAGTGTTCATTTATTTCATTAGTATAATTATTTTTGGTTTAGTCTTAATCATTTTATTTTATTTTATGTTATATTATTTTTCTTTGTTAAGACTGTTTGCTTATCTTTGAAAATAACTTGACTCCCTTATATAATTATAAATTTTTTTCTCATTTTTAGGTATATGGTTACGTTAAGCAAACAAATTTTTGATTTTAACCTACATAATTAACTTTTTTTTTTCTGTATCCGATTAGTTGTAAATTTTCTTTATTTACAGCTATCGTTTCTTTTATATGTCTACGTTGATTCTTTTTCTCACGTAACTCCATTCTATTCTAATTGTTTGGTTGTCTTTTTATTTTCTATACATAAACTTCTTACATCTTAAATTTTACTTTACTTCAAATGTGATTAACATTTTTTCTCTTCTCTCCAAATTAATTAATTCTTATTTAATCCTTACAATTTAAGTTTATTCTAAGTAAATATATATTTCTCTTCTACTCTCTATCTCTCTACGCAAATCGTATAATTCAAGTTTATTTAAGTCTAAAGTGTGTACTACTGTTACAGTTTGATCTCACCTGGTCGTTGCAGTAGGCTGTTGGTCGGGCGCTACTGTTGTTGATGTTGGTAATGTTGTTGCTGCCGCTTGTGCGGCGGGCCTATATTACGGCGGCCCTCGCTGATGTTACTGCTGTGTTGTTGTTGTCGTTGCTGAGTTAGTGCGGCGGCCCTATATTACGGCGGCCCTCGCTGTTGTCAGTGCTGGTGGTTGTTGCTGGGTTAGTGCGGCGGGCCTATATTACGGCGGCCCTCGCTGTTGTCAGTGCTGGTTGTTGTTGTCAATCCGGGTGGTTTTGCAGTGGGCCTAGAGGAGGGCGGCCCCTGCTGTTGTCGATGCTGGTTGTCTTGCCGGTTTTGTTGTTACCGGTGGTTACTGATGTTGTTGTTACCGGGTTTGTTGTGCCCGGACTTGTTGTTACCGGTTTAGTTGCTAGTGATAGTTATTGTTGCCGGTCTTGGTACCGGTTGTTGTTATCGGCTTTTATTACTGCCGGATTTGTTAGTGGCGCGTTTGTTGTTGTGCTGTTAGCGCTGTGTTGCGCGGTCGTTGTTGCTCTTGTTGCATTGCTGGAATTGCATAGTCCGAGTTACACCAACTTACCAAATATGGGACAGATTCTCGAGTTCGTTTTTCTTGTTGCACAGTTGACCATGAGGATACTATAACGTAAATTGAGTCTTCTGTTTTCGTATTGAGTTGTAATCCTTTATATAGTGCGTTTGATGTTTTCACCTTAGCTGCCAGCAAAATTTAGAAATGGTTGATGTGCAAAAGGAATAATCTGATTTCGCCAAAAGTTAACACCAAACCAAATTATTGGTTAATGTTGTAAAATGTGCCCTTTGTGGGTTCACGATAAAGTAATTTTTTATTTGTTTCAAGGTTAACATGTGAATTGTTTTAAAGAGGATTCAAATACAACAGCTGCCAACGTTTCGACATTGACAAAGAATGATTGAATCATTCTATTATGTATACAATTTCTTAGGATTGTATTTGTTAATTCCACGTACACTTACACACCACGGAATCCTTTACGCAATTTACATGCAATGTTCGATTATTTTTGTTTTTGTTTTACCTACGCGTTTAGTTCAACGGTTGTCAAATACATACATTTTAAGATTCGTTGACGACAAGTCAATTGCGTAAAGAGCGTATTCTGTTATATTCGTTAGTTCATATTATTTATTTGTTTTGTACATTGACTTTGATTTAATGTGTAACACAAAACAGCGGTTTCGTCAAGAAGTTCACTGTGGCTGCATTATTTTTCCGCTTCGAATATAACAATTTGTATATGAGCTTGTTGTAGATAAACACACACACAATCCTTTTTGCTGGCTTAATTGCATTCCACGCTGATTATTGGTATTACGCAGAGCAGTTGCTGTTTGGCATCAACATCGGGTTTTTTTTTTTTAAATACAACAATCTGCCGAATGTAAATGATTTGATGTATTTTTTTCTGATTGCTGTTGACAAATTATAACATCCTTTTTTTTAAGATTTTGTCGATTTAATTTGTTTAATCACAAAGTAGTTTTTGATTAACATTTTTAATAGAACGTTTCATACGCACAGACGCATAAGCGATCTCTACAAAAGTAGGCATTGATTAGCAATAGTTTAACATTTTGTAACACCCTTTTTCGATTTATTGTTTACTAGTTTAAATATGCATACTCCCACCAAAGCACTGTACGTTAATGCGTTCGTTAAAAGCAAGTATTTCTATACTTACTTTCCATACAGTTTATGTAGTTATTGTTTAATACATTTTATTAATAGTGCCGGTGTGGTTGAATTTGTTCCATATTGCGCTGTTAATCAACTACTAGCAAACATTTTACACTCTTAATAACACGCGTATAATTCAGCCAACTAAAGGAGGCTTGCATTTATTAATTGCACCAACTTCTTTTCACTATTTCAGACACTTCTATAACTTTTTTAAACAACTTTTTCTCGAAATGATACCAAAATTTTTTTTTTCTTTTTACACGCGCACGACCGCTCCCGTTCAAATCCGGTATCCTTTTTGAATTCGTCGAATGCCGGTGACGCTGCTATGCCCAAAATTATTCACTTAACGCGACTGCGCAATGGAAAAGTTCCGTTGCCCGTTGACGTGGCGTGATTATTGCCAGGTGGAACATTTTGATTGGTCGTTACCATCAGATGATTGCTATGAACGGATTGCCATCAGGGTTCGAACTAGTACTTTTATTTTCAATACTTTTTGTACTACTTAATTTGGTAGGAGTACAGTACAGTACAGGAATATAAAACATAAATCTATTGAAACTAAATGGAAGATATAATTTTACTCTTTTTTTTTCCCATAGTAGACTTAATGATCATTTGATTGTAGAAATTATTTAGAGCTGAAAGTACGGTAATTATACTTTTACTTTGGGCTTTAAAGAAAAGAATTTAAGTACATTTACTTTCGCTACTATTTTGCTCATCGGTTATTTGTATTAAGGAAAATTTCTTTGGATAAAGCAAGATTAGATGCAAGAACATGGATGATAATTAACTTTACTTTCTTGGAGGGTTTATAGATAAAACAAATTGACTTGTAACTATTCAGAGAGAAACACAAAACGTAGTAAATTTGGGCTAAAGTGTAGTGACTATGAAAGTTACTGCAATTTTGGTCAAGTCCGAACCCTGAAGGCACGCTTTCGTTGGCGCGCGAAAAAAGGAAGGTTCTAGAACATGCGTTTGGTGTGTTCCCTTAGTAACCCACGGGACACCATGTTGCTGGGTTTGGGGATAGGAGGCACATGAAACTCCTCATCCGACCTAGCCTTTGACATTACTGCTTGCATGGCGTGTAATAAATGAATTCTGTCGCCAAAGGAAACCATTTAAGTTCATTTTTATTATGTTTTTACAAAATTAATTACATTTGTTGCCATTTTTGTCTTAAGGCAGGACAGGATTCCACGTGTCTCCCACCCTGGTCAATTTGGCTGTGACTTCATGTTTTTAATGATTTTAGCATTTTTGTGGGTTTTGTTTTCGCTATCTTGCATTAATGTCAATACACGTTTATAGTCTGTACATGTTTTTGTACTCTACTTCTTTTACCCACTTCGTCACGTCAATTCATTGTAAGTCGCCCTTTTCGGGCCACTTGCCCATTTCGCTCATTTGACACTTATTGGTTACCCGAAATTTAACTCTGGGCACACCAAGAACACACCAACCATTTGTTTGTCTGGCAATTAAAAGTTCCGTTATTGGTGCCTTTTCCATTCTTATGGAACCATTTGGTGCTGCCACCTCGGCAAGAATCACGCCACTTCCCGTAACTATCGATAAAGTGTCGAACCGGAGGGTGAATCTGACCTGTCAACTACCTATCCAACCGCACAAGTCCAGCAATTAAATCAGCTAAAATGACTTTCAGTCGCAGGTAACCCATAACATAGGGTTGCTGGACTCAGGCGCGAATGTCTCTATCCTCGGACAGTGAAAGTTTTTGGATTCAATTGGACTTAAATACCACCCACTACAGGCTTTCGTATACACGGCGGGTGGCGGCAAGCAGAAAATATTGGGGTCTGTCTCTTTACCAGTGACTTTTAAAAATACTACCAAATGTATTCGTTTTTATCTTGTTCCGTCGCTTCTTCAAGAAACCTATTTCGGAGTTGATTTCTGGAGAGCTTTCGCGTTAGCACCTGATATATTCCCCAGTGAAGCGTGTCTAGAGACTAGCGAAGAAAGGGAACTAGAGCACAATTTTCATGATTTAACAACAAGGCAGAAGGTCGAGCTGCAGAATGTAGTAGATATGTTGCCGTCGTTTGAGAAGTTAGGGCTGGGTCAAACAAAGCTAGTCGAGCATCACATTGACACGGGCGATGCGGTTCCAATCAAAAGCAAACATTTCCCTCTCTCGCCACCGAGGCAAGCCGAAGCTTTTAGTGAGATAGATAGGCTGCTCGAAATGGGAGTTATTGAGGAATCGAACTCGCCGTGGTGTAGTCCTGTGGTGTTGCTTCGGAAACCCGGGAAAGTCCGGCTTTGTATTGATTCCAGAAAAGTCCACGCGGTTACGAAAAAGGACTCCTACTCGTTACCGCACATCCATGGGCTATTGAGCAGGTTGAAGGATACCCACTTCATCAGTGGAATCGACCTTAAAGACGCGTTTTTCCAAATCAAATTGACGGAATCATCCAAGGAGAAGACTGCATTCGCGGTTCCTGGGAAGCCTCTGTACCATTTTAAGGTGATGCCCTTTGTTCTGTGCAATGGACCGCAGACTATGAGCCGGCTGATGGACAAGGCAATCCCCTCGCGTTTGCGGGAGAATGTGTTCGTCTACTTGGATGATCTGATGGTATGCAGCACTAACTTCGAGGACCACCTGAGCCTGTTAACGGAAGTAGCAAAGTGTTTAAGGGACGCGGGCCTGACAATAAACGTAAAGAAAAGCAAATTTTGTCAAAAAGAAATTCGATACTTAGGGTACTTGATAGGTAGCGGGTGCTTGAAGGTAGACCCAGGGAAGATGGAGGCAGTTAAAAGTTTCCCGATTCCTAAGTCTTCTCGGCAGGTTCGTAGGTTCGTGGGCATGGCAAATTGGTACAGGGCGTTTATTACGAATTTTGCTGATTTAGCAGGGCCTTTGACCGATTGCCTTCGGAAATCGCTAGGACCCGTTAAACTTACTCCTGAGGCAATAGAGGCCTTCGAAAAGCTGAAGGTAGCCTTGAGTTCCGCTCCTGCCTTGGCTCAACCCGATTTCTCGAAAGAATTTGTTATTCAGTGCGACGCGTCCAAAATAGGTGGGTGGCGTGTTATTTCAGATCGACGACGAGGGCGCTGAGCATCCAATCGCTTTTGTTTCGAAGAAACTTAATAAGGCTCAGCGCAATTATACGGTAACCGAACTGGAATGCCTCGCCGCCATTATCAGCGTCAAGCGTTTTAGGCCGTACGTAGAGGGTTTGCCACTCCGAATTATCACAGACCATTCGAGTCTCAAGTGGTTAATGACACCAAAGGATTTGAGTGGTAGGTTGGCTAGATGGTCACTCCTGCTTCAAAGGTACGACTTCGCAATGGAACATCGCAAGGGAACCCTGAATGTAGTACCGGATGCCCTCTCGCGTTTCGATGTAAACGAGCTAACCTCTTCGTCCATACCTCACGAAATTGACTTAGCATCGCCCGAATTTGAAAGCGCGGAATACTTAAGTCTTTGTAGAACCATTTTGGAGAACAAAGATGCGCTGCCGGATTTAAGTATAATGGATGGCGTGATTTTAAAAAGGGTCAAATTTCGTAAAGGTGTGGAGGGTGAGGCGGACTTGTATGTTTGGTTGAAGCCCATGCAGAGAGCGACGACGGTAAATGTTATAAATTACTTTACTTCAGAGATTTTTCCATCTGTAGGGGTCCCTCAGTATATTCAGCGGCAACGGCAAACAGTTTATCTCAAAGGAGATGAAACAATTTCTAGATTATTACGGGGTAACCCATATCAGGACAGGGTTATACTCCCCACTGGCTAACGCGTCTGAGCGCGTAAATAGAGAAATTGTTTCAAAAATAAGAATTTTTCTGAAAGATAAACAGGATCATACTGACTGGGACAAGCACATACCCGAAATTCTAGCAGTTTTAAGAAGTGATTTTCATACCGCAATTCAGTGCTCTCCATACTTTGCTTTATATGGCCAGAACATGATTCAGCACGCATCAGCATATAATATATTAAATAAACTCGGCGCTCTTAGGCAAGATGAAATTCCTATAGTAACTATGGCGGATAAGTTGTCCAACATTCGCGAGCAAATTCGTAGGAATTTAGATCAGGCGAAGGATAGGGGAAACAACGTTTATAATAAGCGCTCTAGGCAAGTTAACTATAGGGAAGGTCAAGAAGTTTTTAGGAAAAATTTTGCTTTGAGTAACTTTAAACAAGGCATAAACGCCAAATTCCTGCCGAAATATCTCAAGGGTCGAGTCCGCCGAAAAGTAGGGAATGCATTGTATGATTTAGAAGACCTGACAGGGAAATTGATAGGCCGTTTCCATGCATCGGATATTCGTCCACAATAACTAGACTTTTGAATTTTTTTTTTTACCCAAATTTACAATTTCATCTGGGCGTTTTGGTAGTCGGGGACAACTCGCCCAGTATTCTCCCCGAGCATTGATTCAGAAGGAAATCCACGTGCGCTTCCACCGGGAGCAGTGGATAACCTGGCAATCCTCGTGTATGCGGATTGTCTTTCGGAGTTTTGACGAGTTCTCCTTAATTAAAATGTCTACCGGGTGAAAAGCTTTATTTACCCTGAGATACGCTTCTCCGGTTATTTTTTTTGTTAAACCTTTTCTGTGGGGGTGAAACCACTAGAACCAAAATTTTCGGAGTTTTGACAAGTTCTCCAATAACAAATGTCTACCGCCGCGAAGCAGTTAAACTAAGAAACAAAAAGTAATTCTCCGTTTGCCTCGGAGTTTTGACGTGTTCTCCGATATCAAAATGTCTATTGCCGCAAAGCGCATAACTAGGAAACAAAACTTACTTCTCCGTTTTTTTCTCTAGCCTATTTCGGTGGGTGCAAAACCACTATATCAAATTTCCATTTGCCGCAAAGCCTTCTACACTATGAAACAAAATACTTCAAAAAAAAAATTCCTTTACTGGCGGATCTTCTGTTGCCCGGCTAGCTCGTGGTAGAACTAGAGACTCTTATCTAGGGGTGAGTCGTGCCCCACGTTTTTTTTAATCTCGAAATGGTTTCCTTGCAAGTAAACCTTCTTCCTGTTCGCTTCATCGACCGGTCTTCGAAGCGAAGCAGGCCTCTTATGGTTTACTTTCAATTGATAGTCATTTTTATTTGGTTCAATCGGTCAGGGCTCACTGCGGTTGGTTAGATGACAGTTTTGATTCACCTTCCGGTTTGACATTTAGCTACGGGAAAGTGCGTGATTTTTGCTGAAGTGGCAGCACCAAATATTTCCATGGAGTGGAAAAGGGACCAGTAGCGGAACTTTTAATTTCCAGACAAACAAGTGTTTTGTGTGCCCAGAGTTAAATTGTGGGTAACCCAGGGCGCCCGAAAGTATCAGACAAAAGGGAAATGGGCAATTGGCATCCAAATAGGTGTTTTCCTTGTATGATTGATTTTAAAGTATTTAAGTTGGTAAAAAGAGCACGAACAACAAAGCATGTGCGGAATATAAACGTACAATAAATTCAATACTTTTTTATGCACGATCTCGAAAACAAAAACCAACAAAATGTCAAAACCACCAAAGTAAAAGAGACGTCCCCTATTCCAAACCCAGTAAGGAGAACCTTCCTATTTTGCGCGCCAAAGAAAGCGTGCCTTCAGGGTTCGTACTTGATCCAAATTGCAGTAATTTTAATACCTACTGTACCTTACCCAAATCTACTACGCTTTATGCTGCCTTCTAATAGTGCCTTAATCTGATTTATTTTGATAAGTGATGCTTTTTCTTAACTATAAACTCTTCTATGAAGTCATTAAACACTACAAATATTCTTGCATTTAATTTTGTTCTATAGAAAAAAAATTTACCCTCAATAAAAATAGCCACTGAGTAAAATAGTATTAAAAGTAAGAGTACTAAAATCATTTTTATTTATGCCTCAAATCAAAGCGTAATTACAGTACTTTGGGTTTTAAGTAATTCCTACAGTGAGATGCTCATTAAATCAACTATGAAAAAGCAAAGTCATATCTTCAACGTTAGTTTCAATATTATATATTATCTTTTTTTGTTTTGAAATGCGTGCTGTACTTTTACGAAGTTCGGTAGTAGTGAAAAGGTATTTAAAAGAAAAGTAAAAGTCCGAGCCCTGATGGCAACCACCAACCCGAGTGACAACAATCATGCCACGTCAGACTGGGTAGCGGAACTTTTCCATTGCGCAGTCGCCGTTGCTTGACGATTATCGGGCATAGCGGCGTCACCGGCATTCGAAAAAATGCAAGAAGACAGGTGAACGTGATTACTACGCCGGAAAGCAGCAACCGAAATTGGCTCTCTAAACTTCGTCGCGCGTATGAAAAAAATTTTTGTTGGAGAAAATTCTTGCATAGCGTGCGGTGCTGTAGAAGACTTGTTAGTAAAGCATAAACTAAAAGAAAAATATTCTTTCGTGCGCATTAAATTATGAAAAGTAAAAGAGTTCGACATAGAATAAACTAGAAAAAAATGTTTTGTGAATAAAAATATGCTTGTGTCGTAAGCGCTCTTGGTTCTAAACCATAGTATATCTCTACTAGTAGCGCAACGAACAGCTGATTGCTAAAAAACGCATATAAACACACGCGCAGTTCTCGACACATTATTTGAAGAAAACTTTAAGATTTTTAAAGCAAAATATTAAAAAGCCATAAACCTAGCATATTTTTGAAGATATAGCCTTCATAATATCCTATTTGTTGTTAAAAGAAGAAATTTTTATATTTCAATCAAGTTTTTTGTTGTTTTTTTAACTTTAAATTAAAGGTTAAGTCCTTTTTTTAAAGCATTTTAGTGTATTAAAATACAAACATGTGCATATGCCTTTTGACATTGTGTTTTGTTGATATTCGTATTTGCTATGCCATTGTTTCCTAATACGTAAACAAAGTTGGGGCAAGGGGAGATTTTTCTAATTGCAAAATTGTAATTTGTTTATTTAGTGGATTATGCTGTGTGTAGATACAACAAATTCATCCTCAACCTTTGAATAGCAGATATTGAACCATCTGCCATCAAGGAAAATGAAGTGAAAAATTGCTTTGGTGAGTAGGAAATTCGGTAATTGTTTCCTTGAGGAGACAACTGGTAAAACACGTCCAAAAATGTCGGGAGGGCTATCAAACGATGCGTTTTGAACTCGGTATCAATAATCTGAAAGCGGAAACTGTATTTTATATTTCTGTCAAGAGTTATGTGCAATTAAAGTTGACAATTTTCTGTCATTTTCATTTGGTTGTAATAACACATATTAGGTGTTACAAAATGTGCAAAAGTGTGTTCCGCGCAGGAATACTGGGGGTCGAGCAGCCAGTGTTGGATCGGCTAAGGTTTATTTTTTTGAAGCGCGGTCGCAGAAAGGTGTTCTGCACAAAAATGCCTTGGATCGCGTCCCCTATTTGGGATCGGACCTGGGTAATTTTTGGGTTTTCTGCTAATAACTTTTCACTGAAACAAAAAATTTAAAACCCGCTTTCGGATTGTTGATACCGAAGTCAAAACGCGTTGCTTGATACATCTCCCGATATTTTTGGACGTGTTTTAGCAGTTGTCTCCTAAAGGAAACAACTACCGAAAATTTTTGTGTTTGCCAAGGTAAACTTAACAAATCTTTTTATATGTGCAGAACGTCGAGAAGAGGCACATAGGGCGTTGGAGAAAGCTGAAGAAGTTGGCAATGCGGAGGAGGTGGAGAGTGCTTAACTTAATGGGTGTGCCATACGCAGAGGCATATGTGCGGCGATATTAAATTTGACTACAGTACACTCTTGTTTATATATATATTTTTAATTTAATATTTCATTTTATATGAATTACATACAATTTTTACAATTAAGTTATGTTACAACTTTTGCGTAAATATACATATATTTGTTTAATATACATAATATATTTTACTAATGTATTAGTGTAATTCATATATAAAATGTAATTCTTATAAGATAATAATGAATAAATGAACAAACAAACATATTTAATAGAAACCTGTTTACGACTTTATTACTAACTAAAATACTAAATATGATGGATATTTTCTCCAGATCTGATTTCGATATCTAAGTGTCGCTCAACGATGGCGTATTCCTTCCAGACCGGTGGGTGAAGGCCTGTCTCCCTGTTTTGGAAAAATAAATAAGGTTTATTGTTAATATTGCTTTTCCACACCACCTATAAACATATTTGTTTACTTTGTACCAATTACATGATCGGTTTGTATATATAAAATATTTCGTGTATACATACACATGTAACTTCATTTTAAAGGCAAAAAGTTGACAAATATGCCTATGAGGTTGCACTATAGGCGCGTTACCGAATTTTTTTTGGGTGTTCGGTTCCCCTGGAGGCCTATTTTCACCCAAAGACATATTTACAAACATAAAATAACTAAAACAAAACAATAAAAAGAATTCATTAAATACAATTGCACTACAATACTACAACAAAACAAAAGATTGCACATTTCAGGTACATTAGATAAAAATTAAATACATAAAAAACATTTCAAAATTCACCCACAGTGAAACCCAACCAAAATACCTACAAGACATTGGTGGGGATACCGGTCCTATAGTAAACAAGGTACACGAAGCCGCATTTTAAACGAGATAAATAGTCAAATAAAAGCAAAATTATCTATGTGTCATACACAAGAATTTAACATTTTTGAAATTCGGTTGCTTTGCGTCTTTGTTAAACGAGTTTAACAAAAAGTATGTTCTGATACGAATAAATAAGCACTTTATATCGTGCGGATTGCAATTTTCGCAACAATAATAGGGGTTTGCGTCTAACATTTTTTCAAGGAGGATTTGAGAAAAGTTCTCCCTATGACAAGTAAAGTCGAAATTTTCTGAAAATATGTTCTCTAAACTTTGAATGAAATCAATAAAATCGGACGGAGGTTTGACAAGGTTGCAGTTACTATATTGTTTTTCTTTCGTAAATACGAAATCTTTTTTGGCGATGCCGACTTCAAAGTTGGGTAAAGGTATTAAACATCTGTGAAGTTTGGTGTATTTAAAATACAAACAGCCACAGAAGTATACAAAGGCGTTTCGATGGAGAAAGCTGCTTTCATCAATGTCGATATTCATATATATTTGAATATCGTGAAATGTTGCTAGGGAAGGTCTGGGTAGATCCTGAAAGATTTGCCAGGAAGTGTCTTGGACTAAGACGACATTACCGGCTAGCTGAAGAGCGCTATTTGAAACTAGTTCCAAGTTATCAGGCAACATTTCGTAATTGCCTCTGTTGACGCAATCAAGGCAGCCCATGCTCCATGTCTGCCGGAATAAATAAGTAAAACGCTGGGGAGTTATTCTTGCATCATATCCTCCCCCTTGACGAATTTGCCCGAAGAACTTTTCAATTTTGTCCTGGCATAGTTTCCTCGTCATGAGATGGGAAAATCCTTTTTGGGTCCAAAAAACCCAGAAACGCTTTAAACACCTAATATTATTCACCCACCCATTTAAAAAAGAAAACGTGTTCGTAATATCTTTGCCGTTCCTATAAACTTTTATGCATTTAATAAAAATTTCGGATTCTTCCAGGAAGTTAAACTGATCCGCAGTTCCTTGAAAAGGTTCTTTAAAATTTTCGATTGCTCCAAATGTATAATTATTAAAAATATTAAAAAGTTTGTCGAAAAACAGGATAAACTCAGCTGTATTAAGAAACGATGGAGACTTAGAAGTGTTAAGAGAACCGGAGTTATACGAGTATATAGCAAACATGGCACTTGCCACAGAATTGCTGAAAACCTGCGAAGCTAGCTTCACGCTCATTGTTTCGAAATTGTCTAAGGTGGGTCTAAGGTGGGACGACGTTAGTTTGTGGGTGCATTTAATGCTAGATATAGAGCATTGGTCGTGCAAACGAACTATATCCAGCCAATCTACAGGACGGTCGTTAAATAAAACTCTATTTTTCGCGTTTTCTAAACAGTTTCGTGTACTTTTCAAAAGATGAGGAGGATCGTGGAAAAAGAAAATTTGTTCGCCATTAACTTCAAACGCCTATCTGTTGTAACTCCTACTATCTTGGCGAAGTTTACGAAGTTTGACCCTTGGTCACAAACTAAATGACAGGGACGAAGACCAATACCCTTGAGCTGATTTATGCATTCTAAAATATAACTTCGCATAACATCTCCTTCACAAGTTTTATGGACAAAAAAATAAGCTAATGGATGGGTCCAAGAATCCCCTCCAATACCTTGGACCAAGACACGCAGAACACTTGAAGCTACTCTAGAAGTACGGTTCTCATCACCATAATCTTCTAGCCCTATAATCAAATCTCTACTCTTCTCGTACTGTAAATTGATCTTCAGTGACATTTCGTCGCAGCATATCGAAACAAATTTTTGAACGTCGGTAAAACCCCGACTTCTTACCTCCAGGGCTTTTATACTGCTATTGGTGCAGCCAGGGGAACGTGACCACCCTTGAACAAAGTGTTCGAGAGTTCTCCTGGAAGGCCAATCCATATTCGGGTTTAAATACCTGTGTAATAACTTCCCTATCGAAACGATGCCCCTTGCGAGCTCGGGATCTATTTTTGAGACTATTTATTACACATACCGCCAGGTATGGAGGTAATTGGCTGCAAAGCTCTTTGAAATGAATATCCCTAGTACTTTCTTCTAAACTTTCTAACTTTCTTTCTAAGAATGCCACCCGATTGCGCAGTCTTTCTAGCTCCTCATGATGACTGCCACATTCAACTTCCTCATGTTTTCTTTTTCTAGGAGTCCCATCCGTTAACAGATCCTCAGTTTTCGATTGCCGACATATAATACCAGAACTAACTAAAGAAGAAGAAATTTCTTCAAACCTAGTGGGTTGGATGGGCTCATGAAAGTCCTCAACTTCAATCAGATCGCTGTTTGAAGTAGGGGCACTTTCAGCATTTGTTGGTGAATCTAATGGCGTGAAATCTTCAATACCTAGTTCTATAACAGACTCTTGAACGGCGGGGTAATGTAAGTTACCTATCCCTATGCTACTACAGCCGTCGTTTTCTATTTCCACTTCCACCGTGGGTGAATATATACTTAAATCTAAATCCGGAGTAGCGTTCTTTATAAGAATCCTTCCTTTCAGCATCCGTAAGGAGAAATGTCGATGGCATGCGTAAACGTATTTAGAATGTGCTGCAGAACCATTTACGCCCAACAGCCGCATCCATTCTAGACGCCTATAAAAAAATTGCCGTCACTAATGTGGTATACTTAGGAGGGGCCGGCAGTTTCTTTTAACAAATCTCTAAAAGATTTCTGTGAAATAAACTGCAGACCTGCGTTGAGAAAACGGTCTTGCCATAAAAAAACAGAAAAAAAACTTAAGCGAAGCAAAATAAAAAGGGAAAAATAAAAAATAAATGCATTTTAGTAAAACAAAAAAAAAACCGTGGAAAAATAATAAATTGATAAAATTAAAAAAAAAAAAAAAAAATTATACCCATTCTTATTCGTCGGACCACTAGTTCGTTGCTGTAAAAAAAAACAGATAGATATATAAGTGTTGAATCTTATTTTACTTATTAACTAAGTATTTACTAACTTAAGTATTTAACTAATTTAAGTATTTAACTAGCTTAAGTATTTAACTAGCTTACTGGGAAGTTGCTTCGAAATCAAAGAAGCCTTTGTAAACAAAAACCACCCTAATGTGAACAAACATTACCCGTCAGTGGGTGTTCACATTCATGCTTCTAGCAAGACGGACCTTAGTAATTTTCTGGTATTATGCCAACATCTTTAGACGGAAATATAAAATCGAGTTTTCGCTTTCAGATTATTGATACCGAGGTCAAAGCATGTTTTTTGATAGGTCTCCCTACATTTTTGGGCATGTTTTAGCAGTTGTCTCCTCAAGGAAACAAATACTCAAACGCAAATACCACACACCTAAAAACAGCATATATACCAGCAGTGAGAAATTGTTTTCTATTTGGATTACAATCCCATCGATTTGAATTGTCGTACATACTATTTTTATACCCAGCGTGGCACCGCCCACATTTAAATGAACAAAATGTCAAATTTCAGCTATTATTAGCTTCAGAACCGCGTTAAATAAAATTACGAAACATGAAACGAGGTATACTATCTACGATTTTCAACATTACATACTCGTATACTATATATATTATATAGCCTATGCTGTAACCAGTGAATCCAATAATCTACTGTGAAAATTTCATAAAGATCGGTTAAGTACTTTGGACGCCAGACACACAGACACACATTCATTTCTATTTATGAGATTGCGCACATGGTGGTAGAAAAAGTGTGAAACCTCTATAGGTCATAACTCCACAACAATTTAGCAATTTACCATGACCACTTTTACACAGCTGGGTATTTAATGTTCGGTTCCATCCGAACTTAGGCTTCCTTACTTGTTGATAATTGTTTACGACCGCCACCGAGTGCTAAAACATGTCAAAGAATGGGTAATACTTTACATCCAACGTCAACTGTAATAACTGCACTAGAAATGTCGATATTGGTACTCAGCGACGCGTTACGGTCCCAAGAACCATACTCCGGTGGAGAAAACTCATTATTTGTGGTAATTTAAAAGTTATTGGCAAAACACCTAAAAATGACCCAGGTCCGATCCCAAATAGGGGGCTTGATCCAAGCCTTCGGCCGCGCTTGAAAAACATAACCCTTAGCTGGTCCAACACCAACTACGCGATCCACAGTATTTCTCCGCAAACACACACTTCTGTACTTTTCGGTACACCTTATATCTTTGGCTACAACAACCACATGAAAATTACATAAAATTGTTAAGTTTGCTTGCAAATATCTTGGAAACTACCAAAAATCTTGGGTTTCCCCCACCGGAGTATGGTTCCTGGGACCGTAACGCGTCTCTGGGTACCAATATCGACATTTTTAGTGCAGTTTTTAGAGTTGACGTTGGATGTAAAGTATTACCAAAGAATGTTGGAAGAGGTATAAGAAAGGTGTTAACTTTCTTGCAAACTACGAAAAACGATTGTTCCCCGGATTCGGATTATGATTTCTGAAACCGATACACGTCTCCTGATACCTCTCCCGACAATTTTGTACGTGTTTTAGCACGCGGTGGCGGTCTTAAATAATTACCATTTTCGGGTGTGTGGAAAAGCTTCGCACAAGCACACAAGGTAATTGTTCCCTTTAGGAGTGGTATCAAACAACGCGGTTTGACCAAATGAAAATGACAGAAAATTGTCAACTTTAATTGCAAATATCTCTTCACTGAAACAAAAACTCGGAAATCCGCTCACGGATTCTTGTTACCGAGGTCAAAACGCGTCTCTAGATACCTTTGCCGATAATTTCGGGCGTGTTTTAGCAGTTGTCTCCTAAAGGAAACAATTACGGCACACAATATGTACATCTACATAAAAGTAGTACTCACCTGGAAATTTCTTCTTTCGGGGGAAAATTGTGAAGGGGGACTCCCAAAGGGCACCCTCGGATGCATTTTCTGTTGGGCATATTGCTGAAATTAAACCAATAATAAGTAATTTGAAGATTTAAAATTCAATATATACTTACAAATCTTAAATCAACTTTCCTTCGCTCCTTGCTATTGTTTGCCACTTTAAGAAAACCCTGGAAAAAAGAGAAAAGTTTGTTTAAATAATTGTACAAATAAAAATGAAGGCTTGTGCAGCCGTGAAAAATCTGAAATGAAAAGAAAACTCGATTAAAAGTTGAATATAATTTTGTAGAAATGTGTCCTGATTATCTCCAGTAAATCTGAAATATCAAGATAAATAATATTCACTATAAATATGAAAAATATAATAAAAAATTCATATTTAATCATACTTTCAGGCAGTTGGTTAAATACTTTGAATTTGTCCGTCGGTGAGCTGTCAAGTCTACAAGACAGGTTTGCATTTTTTGAACTTACATTTTTTTAAAGAATGAAAGAGGAGTGTGCTGAGACATGGTAAAAATATAATATATATAATAAAAATATACGACATAGATACGAAAATTGTCCATAAAAGAATTACTTCTCTAGCCCGCAAAAAAAAGCAACGATTCAGGGCCATGGTTAGGTCATACTTTACTTTCAACGTTTACAGGAAAAATTGCACTAAAAATTTCGATATTGATACCCAGAGACGTGTTTCGGTCCCAGCAACCCTAACCCAATATTTTCAGTAATTTAAAAGTTATTGGCAAAAAACCAAAAAATTACCCAGGTATTTACGTGCAGAATACCTTTCTGTGTAGGCGGCCTTCGGCCACGCTTCAAAAAAATAACCCTTAGCCGATCCAACACTGGCTACGCGATCCACTGTATTTCTACGCGAAACACACATTTGCACATTTTGTAACACCCATTATGTGTGATTACAACAACCACATGAAAATGACCGAACATTTTCAACTTTGATTGCAAATATCTCTTGACAGAAATATAAAATTGAGTTTCCGTTTCCGGATTGTTGATACCGATGTCAAAGCATGTTTTTTGATAACTCTCCCGACATTTTTGGACGTGTTTTAGCAGTTGACGCTAAATAGAAAGATTTACCAAATGACATTTTTTATGTTATTCATGTATTTTCGAATGAACTTATACCACAACCATTAAATATAAGATAATTTTTACTTAACCTAAGCAAAATAAGTAATAAATCAAACGCTAGCTGGCAAATTTTACATATATAAAAATTGTATGCTCAGTTAAAATTGGAGCAACATAAGGTTACTATTTGCAAACTTCGTACTAAGTTTAACTCCTTTTTTGAATTTTAGGGTTTTGTGCGAATTTTGTCTAGAGTCCCCGACACTGATCTTTCATTCCACGCAGCCGAGTACCATTATCCACTGCCTCCCACTCGAATTCGCAAAATGGCTGAAAAATTAGATGCCAAACTAGTATAGGTAAACAATGTTCTAAACAATTGAAATAAGACTATCCCAGAAGTGATTCCCTATAAATATTGTGACGAATTCGATGATTCCTTAATTATCAATCCTGGGTTCGATCACTATAAAGTCAAATAAAAACACGCACAGATATTGTAACTAATAGCTAGTTTTATTTACTAGTAATAAACGCAATACAAATTTAAGAGTTTGGTAAATTCACAGTAGTTCACTGTTAAACGCTTGAAAATAAACTGATCCCCACGCCTTGCTTGGTCACTGCCTTATATAGTCCGACAGGGTGCTATCCCACGCACCTAGAAGTTTCTTGGTTGTTCGCTCTTCTTGTTCTCGAAGGATCGGTGTTATTTATTGGCATCTCCTCTTTGCATCGTATTCGCAAACACTCGTGCGATCTCTCTTCCTCTTGCTTTGTACATGCTTGCATGTATAAGCGTAGCCATCGTTATCTCTGTTGTGTTTAACTAGTGGTGGGAGTGTTATTGAGTTAGGGATAGTACATGCTTGAGAATAATAGCCACAATATGAAATAAAAAAAATTTTATTAAGTGTATTTTGATAATTTCGTCCGTACGTTTACGGCACACTGTAAAATCTGACCATCGACCTTTTGGTTTATTTTTTCAACATGAAAGCATCACAATTAACAAGAATACGGTTAGAGCTATCTGAGTATAATTTTATGATAGAATATTTTAATGGCAAATCCAATGTTGTTGCAAGAGCGCTTTTGCGAATAACGATAGAAGAAATAAAAAATCAACAAAACATGTTTTAGCAGTAACAACAAAGTCAAAAACAAAACATTTAGAACTACAAAGAGACTACAAAACCACGACAGACGAAACGTTTGAGGTATAACCAGTAAAAAATTATGATAAATTTTCTTATGCTTTTTCCAAAAAATACCGCGACTAAAAACACAAAGACAATGCGATAAAATTGATAATATTTCAAATTTTCAAATGTGTGCAAGATAAGCTATGGCTTTGTTAACGGCTCTTGAATTACATAAATAAAAATAAATCATGGTCAATAACAGATAACAAACATTAAATGTTAAAAAACTACTGTATCTGCACGATCACTGTTGTGTAAATTTGTGACGATCACGATAAGATTTAAATTTCCGCATTTAAAACACAAAAAAATGTAATTACTTAATCTTGCAAAGAAATAACCAATTTAGATGAGTTACTTTAGAGGCTGGAAAGAGAAGCTGACATTCACAATTTTAAGCAATTAGGATCGCAAAAAATTATATATTTTTCCAATATTTTACAATTTTAAAGGAGATAACCAAGGTTGCATTCGCCTTCCGCATGACCAAGGTGAAGGTTTTCCTAGGCGACAAGACCCCAGATGAAAACGAGCTTAAAGAAGTAAATGGCGCTAGCCAACTACTGCAGGGTGTCGCCATCAACGACATCAGCTTCATCCAAGACCCCTGGGTCCACAGTCCACAATGGGATCATTATGGAGTTAAACAGCGCCACACACAATCTGTTCTACAAGGCGCATGAAGGTAATCCACGAGCTCGCATTGTAATCAGAAAAAGTTTTAATGCATTCTTATGTTCAAATTACAGCACACCATATTTAACCGTCGTAAAGCAAGAAGGGGTGGCAACCAGGGATTGCACGCTTTATTAACGGTAAGTGCGGATCACATATGATCATTTGCTGTGATGCAAACTCTAGACACACTATTTGGGGGAGCAAGCAGCACCACAAACGATAGATGTGAGCCCCTTTTTAACTACTTACGAATCAACGTTTATGCAACAGGTGGTTCACACCCACCTTTATTTTCCCGAGCTAAGAAAGATATCAAGGCTGGGAGGAGGTGCTGGATCTCACTTTAGTCTCGGACGATGGGCCGGCTTTGGTAGATAATTGAATGTCCGAACAACCTTCATTCTCTGATCATCGCTGGATTCTTTAGGACACAAAGTGCGAATCAGGCCAGTCTCTCCGTTACAGATCCCCGAAAAGAACTAATTTGGAGAAATTCGTAAGCTTAACATCAAAGTCTCTATCACGCGCCAACTCTAGACTTAGTATCGACAACCCACAAGAGTTGGATGAAACGGTGAAAAATCTAGAGCGAGCTCTCACAATCGCCTACAACAAATCCACCCCGGTAAGCATCCAGAAGACGAAATCCCCCCATGGTGGACTGAAGAACTCAAAAAGCTTAGATCGGAAGTCAGAAAATTATTCAACCATTTGTGTGTGTGTGTGTGTACCCGCCTAAAATGACATCATCAAAGCACTGTGTTCTTATTAGTTAAGGAAGTGGGACCTCTACTTGACTCTGGATTGGCAGAGCATTACCCCAGGCTTCGATGAAACCGACCCACAAATGGCTCCCGGCAGGGACTCGGTTCTACAGGCGAATGTGCTAAAGCAACTGAAAGCACGAACACTGCAGGATCGAGTCCACCGAACACACCAGAGGAAACGGACAACACACAAAACATACTAAAGGTCGATTCTCTCAGTTGGATCAATTTACTGAGGAAAGAACAGCTAGTCGAAACTGTGGAAGGATACACCGTCGCCCGCAATGAACTGAGCGCATACGTTAGATCAACAAGGAAACGAGCTTGAACCGAAAACTTGTTGAAAGTTAGAAATGGAAATTTTCGCCGAGAAAAGCCCCGTTAGGACGCAGCCGGATACCACCCCAGCAATTTTCG
Organism: Merzomyia westermanni; assembly: GCA_949987695.1. Lineage (NCBI taxonomy): Eukaryota > Metazoa > Arthropoda > Insecta > Diptera > Tephritidae > Merzomyia > Merzomyia westermanni. The sequence goes on from OX465289.1 coordinate 80,428,704, forward strand.
GGGAAAGTTGCGTAGCTGCTCCAAGACAAGGGCGGCAGCAACAAATTGAGATGATCGCTGCCGGCATTATAACCACCGTCCGCCGGTGTGACACCCATTACGAAGAGAGTGAAACGCCCCACGACTTATTTGAGAGGATCGAAGAACTGGCGGGCTGCTATCGAATTCCACTGGACAATATTCTCATGACGCTACCAGAACTCCTACGCGGCAAAGCGCTTCAGTGGTTCAGAGTACACAAGCCACATATCTATGTATCAACGAAATTCGGTGGAGAAGCCGAACGATTACTTTTTTTCGCCCCGGCGCCACATGAGCCAGCTGGGGAAAGATAGTCGGAAATGAAAGCAGCAAGATCTCGAGACTGTCAAGGACTACATATTAGCATTACAAACTCTCATTCGACAACACCCGACGATGGCCAAGGAGGACTTGGACCGCATTTATGACGGTTTAGGAGTAGAATACCGACTCTTCGTAAAAAGGAGAGAGTTCCGAGCTTCAAGCTAGTGTGATTTAAAAATTCTCTTTCGATCACGGAACGTAAAACGTAATTCGAACCCTGGTCGTGCTAAACTACGGCAGTCGCGGAACCTGCTGGAGATATAAGGGACGGGAAACAATGCCACGGACTGAGCCTGTTCTGTTCCAGATGTGGCCGCAATGAGATCCTGTCTAGGGGCCCCTGCCACCCAACCCTAGGAACGACATCTACTACAAATACCACGACAATATCAAATGCTAGCCCGAAAGAGAAATCCGATGGCCGTTTCTACATCAAAAATAACGTTTCGCGCTAGTACTACCAGCCTATTGGTGTCAGCACTGCCCAGCTTAGTCGAGCGAATGATACTCGGGAGGATCACCATCAATTTGGATGGACTGTCGTCTCACCGATCCATGACCTCGTGGGAACATCTGCGGGGAGATCAACAACGCAAACTTCAGGCAGTCCTCTCACATCACAAAGAAATTTTTTCCCGTACGGCAAACCACTGAAGCAGCGATATTACCCGCGCAACCCCGCGATGCAGCAAATAATCAATACCGAGGTAGACGAGCTACTCCAAGCTAGAAACATTGCAGTTGGAGGATGTGCACCGATTTCAGCCAGCTTAACACCGCCAGTGTTCCATACGCCTACCCTCCCCCACAGATCAGCGCCATACTCGACTAGCTGAAAGAAGCAAAATTTATCTCAACGCTTGACCTTTAAAACGGATACTGGCAGATACCACTCGCCAAGAAATCTAGGCAATACACAGCATTCACCGTTCGCGGAAGAGGCCTGTTCCAGTGGAAGGCTATGCCATTCGGTCTCCACTCCGCACCAGCCACGTTCCAACGAGCGCTTGACTCCATATTGGGGCCGGAGCTTCAGCCAAAGGTGTTCGCCTACCTGGACGACATCATCATCCTAGGAAACACGCTTGAAGAGCACTTGGACAACCTACAGGAAGTATTTCGGCGGCTCCAGGAGATCCAAATGCAACTCAACTTCGACAAGTGCAGCTTCATGCAAAACCGACTCAACTATCTGGGGCAAGTCGTTAGCGCGGAGAGCATTCACACCGATCCGGCCAAGATAGCAGCTGTACAACAAATATCGGTGCCAACCAACGTAAAAACGGTACGATGATTCCTCGACCTCCCATCCTGGTACCGTCGGTTCGTCATCGGCTTTGCAACGATCTCAGCACCGCTACACCAGCTTCTTAGAAAGGGTCCACATTGGATATGGCAGGAAGCACAACAAAAGGCTTTCGTGGTCTTCAAGGACGGGCTGACCAGTGCACAGGTAATATGTTGTCCCCATTTCAACCGTTTGTTTTTCTTACAACCGGACGCCAGTGGCGAAGGCCTTGGGGTAGTGCTGTCCAGCGGCAGTTCCAACAAGAGGTCATAGCGTACGCCAGCCGCAGCCTCACTCACTACTCTGTCAATGCCGTTGCCCACTGTCAAAAACAGAAACCGTAAATGACGCACTACACGCGATTAAGGACCGCAACATCGATTGGTACGCCAACAAATTAAGGCAGGTCAATAGTCACCCACACCGCAACCCAGATTACCGGCCCATCGACAAGCTATTCTAACACATTAGGCCGAAGTACAAACTTGCCCGCTGCCCACATTGAAAGTTGTTTTCCTCACACCGCAAGGAACGACGTCCTGAAGGAAATACACGACTCCGTCACCGCAGGACACCTAGGAGCGAAGTCGCTGAAGCGAGCATAAGTGAACTACTATTGGCCAGGCATGTACAGAGATGTGGTAAACCACGAGCGCGCTTGTCTAAGCTGCGCAGAGTATAAAAACAACTGCGACCAGTCGAACTAATGGTCACCTGGGATTTTGTCGGACCATTACCACGCTCTAAACATGGAACGAGCCAATCGCGTTATAAAGACGACGATCGCTCAACGTTCAAAGGATGATCACCGCACATGGAATCAAAACATACCGGAAATTGCTTTCGCCATTAATACAGCGCAACACGAGTCGAGCAGAACTTCGGCGGCGGAAATAAACTTTGGGCGCAATCTCCGAGCGCCTTGTCAGATTAGTGACGAAAGAGCTGTGCCTGACGAAGCACCGACCGCAACACCAATAATAACCGAATTGTGGCGCGAAATCGCCAAACACCTCGCCGCAGCAGCGAGACAACAAAAGAAACACTACGACCTACGCAGACGTGTCTGGAAACCTTAAGTGGGAGAAAACGTGCCCACCCCCTCTCGCCAGCAATCAACAAGTTTGCTCCGAAGTTCTCCGGACCGTACGTCAGGAATACGTGTCAACCAACACTGCAAACCTAAATGATGCTAACCAACCACGGCCAAACCACTACATGTACACTTATCCTTGTACAGATACTATACTTGCCACCCCACCCACTAAACAAACCAAGCCCTATAACACGAACATAATTAACATCAAACACTCTATCCCTTTCCATTTCAGAAGGACATAGATGGCTACAAAGAAACTGCTTCTAGCAAAGGGTGAACAACCAGAAGCGGTTAAACCATGGGTGCCATGGCCAACTAACAAGCTTAGAATCTCTCTATCTCTCTATGGCGCGATATACAACAGGTATATCATCATAAACCTCCTAAGAGATTTTTGCGCCAAGCTTCTCTTCCAATTTGTGGTGTGCCGATTTGAATTTTCCCTACAAATTGGTGGGACCTACAGTTTTTTGCCGACTCCGAACGGCATCTACAAAGGAGACGAATTTTTGCTGAGAAGCCTGTCATGGCAGAAATACACTCGGAGAGTTTGCCAAACCACTGCCAAGGGCGACCCTGTTTTTGAAAAACTTTTTTCAAATCACTTTTGATGTTACCTGTACCAGGGCTCGAACCATGGACCTTCGGTGTGGTAGGCCGGCAACACTACCTTCACACCACGGCGGCCGCCCTTAGAATACAAAAGATAAAAATCCTCCAAGGGGATCCTATACAGTTACCAATCACGAGAGAGAAACTAATGGCGATCACGCAGCGAACCCAATCAGCACCGCCCAACAACCAGCCCGAAAAGGAAGAAGACGTAGTACCAGGTACGCCGGCGGACGAGAGCATAAACAGAAACTAACCACCAGCAGAAAAAAATATCCCACAGGCATGCGGTTGGTTTTATAAGTGATTCACGCTTAAAAAACCAACAACGAAGCTTAGGCAGTGGTTTCAAAAATATAAATGGAGAAAATACTAGATACGAAACGTCAGGGAGCAGGGCGCAGACGTATGCTACACGAGGGTCAATTAGTATATGTCCAGTTCTCTGAAAGCACCTAACCAGCAACATTTTCTTCTTTATATGCAAACAATACTCTTTTTTTTGTAAAAATGAATAAAATATAATAATAATAATAATTATACACTGCAGCAATAAGAATACTTTTTTTTTGTGTGAATGAAATGCAATAAAAAAAAAAATTGGCGAAAAACCTAGAAGATGTATGAAACTATAAAATTAAATGTGCCTTACAAGAATGTGAATGAAATATGTGAATTTTTTTTTTGCTGATAACACCGCGTTACACACATTCTGTCCTATGAACCAAATATACTTTTTCGGAGAGGGGAGAAAAATAAAAATACACGTGTATCGGCGATTTTCATGTATACGTCAGATTTTCTTTTTTTTTTTTGTCGTGTGCGACTATTGCTATAGAAATTTATGCAAGTTTACTGATGGAAGGTCAACAATAAAGTACGCTGTACCAACAATTTGGCTACCACGTACGGAGCACTGCAACAAAAAAAAAATATTCTGACGTGTACGTGAAAATCGCCGATACACGTGTATTTTTACACGGAAAATCATGAACATCAAGTTAGCGAAGCACCCCAAACGAATAGAGTCGGGACCAGGTGGATAATTTGCCGTGATTTTGCCCGGAAAGAATTAATTTTGCCGTGTAACTTTTTCTCCGAATTTTGGGGTGCTTCGCTAACTTGACATCAACTTAGCGAAGCACCCTAATGGAAACCGTGTTGGAGACGAGATATCAAAACGGGACTTGGGTCATAATTTGCCGTGATTTAGCCGGGAAGGAATTAATTTTGCCGTTAAAATATTTTTCGACTTTTTCGTATAGGGAACATCGTGTCAACTTAGCGAAGCACCCTAATGGAAACCGTGTTGGAGACGAGATATCAAAACCGGACTTGGGGCATAATTTGCCATGATTTAGCCGGGAAGGAATTAATTTTGCCGCTCAAATATTTTTCGACTTTTTCGTATAGGGAACATCGTGTCAACTTAGCGAAGCACCCTAATGGAAACCGTGTTGGACACGTGATATCAAAACCGGACTTGGGGCATAATTTGCCGTGATTTAGGACTAATTTTGCCGTTCAAATATTTTTCGACTTTTTCGTATAGGGAACATCGTATCAACTTAGCGAAGCACCCTAATGGAAACCGTGTTGGAGACGAGATATTAAAACCAGACTTGGGGCATAATTTGCCGCTAATTTGCCGTGATTTAGAATTAATTTTGCCGTTCAAATATTTTTCGACTTTTTCGTATAGGGAAGATCGTGTCAACTTAGCGAAGCACCCTAATTGAAACCGTGTTGGAGGCGAGATATAAAAACGGGACTTGGGGCATAATTTGCCGTGATTTAGACGGGAAGGAATTAATTTTGCCGTTAAAATATTTTTCGACTTTTTCGTATAGGGAACATCGTGTCAACTTATCGAAGCACCCTAATGGAAACCGTGTTGGAGACGAGATATCAAAACCGGACTTGGGGCATAATTTGCCGTGATTTAGGACTAATTTTGCCGTTCAAATATTTTTCGACTTTTTCGTATAGGGAACATCGTATCAACTTAGCGAAGCACCCTAATGGAAACCGTGTTGGAGACGAGATATCAAAACCGGACTTGGGGCATAATTTGCCGTGATCGTGTCGGGAAGGAACTAATTTTTCCGTTATATCAAATCTTACAATAAAATTTTTCAGTCAAATAAAACCAGAAGTTGAAGTTAATTTTTGTGTATTTTCTTATATTAGAAAACGATAAATTGTTTCCTTAAATCTTGGAGTATAAAAGCAGATCCGCTGTTAAGTGATAATTATCATTAATCGTTTTTGATTTTTCCTTTCTGTCGTCGTATGCTACCCAATTTTGGTTCCTTCTAGCAATGGCTATATAATGTGCCAAATCAGTCGCCGATCTCCTAGTTATTGCCGGACCTCGATATTCCACGACGCCTAAAATTTTGTAAACATCTTGGGTTTTGGGACAAACAAACGTTTTGCAGAATGAAGATAATACTTTATTGCGAAATTAATCAACATGAACACTGAAAATGTATCAAAATAGGAAATTTCATGATAAAAACGTATCAAAACACGAATTTTACAAAAAAGTTTATCATTTATGATACAATTGTATCAAAACGGCAACGCTGGGTACAGCTCGTTTTCCGAATGCTTAATGACTTCGACTGTCGTTGCTTAGATGACGCTTTGAGTTCGTGCATAAGTTTGCCAGATAGAGACAGTAGCGATTGAAAAGTTAAAATTTATAAAGTATTTAGTCAGAATTTCCTTCTTTTGACAAACAATATTTATAGAATTTTCGACTGCAAGTGGCGTCATTGCGTTTACTTTGATTTGTGAAGCGAAGCCTTCGATTGTCGCTGCTTTAAAACTTTTCATCACTTCTAGTAATAACTGAATAAAATTTTGTTTTGTTCTTTCTTTCCAAAATACAAACTTAACGCGAAAACATCGGTTGACGCTGCTTTTAAAAAATTCCATTTAGCTTTGTGGTACAGCTCTTTTTCCGACTGTCTTAGTGGTTTCATTAGGGTGCTTCGCTAAGTTGACCCGAAGTTACCTATACGAAAAAGTCGAAAAATATTTGAACGGCAAAATTAATTCTTTCTCGGCAAAATCACGGCAAATTAACAGCAAGTTATAAAATGGTCCCGACTCGCCTGGGCGATTTTGACCGTCCAACATAGCTCGCCAGTCGTTTCTTCGTTGCGCCAACTGGCGCCAATTGGAAACACCGCGGGATCGCAAATCGGACTCCACTTGGTCCTTCCATTGGAGTGGTGGTCTCCCTCTTCCTCTGCTTCCACCGGCGGGTGCCGATAAGAATACCTTCTGGGCTGGAGCATCTTCGCTCATTCGCACTACGTGGCCTAGCCAGCGAAGCTGAATTCGCTGAACTATGTCGGCGTCTGCGTAAAGTTCATACAGCTCATCATTAAATCTTCTTCGGTACTCGCCGTCGGCAATGCGTAGAGGTCCACAAATCTTTCGAAGAACCTTTCTCTCGAATACTCCCAGAGCCGCCTCATCAGATGTTGTTAGTGTCCACGCTTCTGCACCATATAGCAGGACGGGTGCGATGAGTGACTTGTAGAGTGTTATTTTCGTTCGTCGAGAGAGGACTTTACTTTTCAATTGCCTACTCAGTCCGAAGTAGCATTTGTTTGCAAGAGTGATTCTTCGTCGGATTTCTAGGCTAACATTATTGTTGGTATTAATGCTGGTTCCCAGGTAAACGAAGTCCTTTACTATTTCGAAATTTTTGCTGCCAACAGTGGCTTGGTTGCCAAGGCGCGAATGCTCTGACTCTTTGCATGATGACAGAAGGTACTTCGTTTTGCCCTCGTTCACCACCAATCCCATTTTCTCCGCTTCTTTTTCTAATTTGGAGTAAGCAGAAGTTACGGCGCGGTTGTTAAGGCCAATGATATCAATATCGTCAGCATATGCCAACAGTTGCACGCTTTTATAAAATATTGTTCCAGCGCGGTTAAGTTCTGCAGCTTGTATTATTTTCTCCAGCATTAAATTAAAGAAATCGCACGATAGGGGGTCACGCCCAACACTGCCATACATATATATATATATATATATATATACAAATACACATAATTCAATAAAATTTAAAAATTAATAGGTGTTAAATGAACAAACCATAAATACAAATAACACATAAAATGTGCAAATAATAATATGAATATGAATAAATAAAAATAAAATAAAATGAAATACAGAAAGCAATAAAAGTAACTAAATACATACTCTAAAAGCCATAGAATCCAGGAGTAAACAATTTTTTTTTGGAAAGGGTTATGTTCGAAATTGTTTCCAAGCATTTTTGCAATAAAATTAAATTTACTTAAAACGTGTTAGTTTTAAGAAATGGTCTATAAATAAAGTTTATAATTTGAAATGGGAATGCTGACTTCCATAATTAGAAGGCATATAGGATTTTTAGGTAAGGGGCCATCGGGATTAGGTTTGGTGCACCGATGGCCATGGATGAGGGTGGGTCAGCACCAGGGCGTCGCAACAACACCCGCGGCGCCCCCCTGTATTGTTCGGCCTTTTTTTTTATTTTTGTTTTTCAGCTTTTGTAACCGGTCATTTACGGTTCGTTATTTCAATTTCCATTTCTGTTAAATTTTAATTTTGATTGATTTTATTTCAAATATTTTCTTTTGCCCGGTTCTTTTAAATTTAATTGATTTTCTGTTTTGTTTCGAGTTTTGAAATTTGAATGTCAACGGTCTGTCCGTGGCATCCGGGTTTAAACGGATGTTGTTTTTATAGACGTTTGTGCGGTTTTCTTGCGTTTTCCCCCGCGTTTCAAAAGGCATGATATGACCTTTTCTCTGTTTATGGCGCAGGACGGTAAGGTTGGCAAGAGCCCACCCCAGCCGACAATGACTAGCCACAGTGCGACCCTAAATCATGCCGACCGCCTTCCTTACTGCTCCATTTTGACGCGATTCCATAACAAGATACACTATATTATAAAGTGGCGAAATCTTCCACACAACCGCCGATTTGTTGTTAAAAAATAGGTGTTTTCCGTATCCGGATTATGATTCTACGCGTCTTATGATACGCGTCTTATGATACCTCTCCCGACATTTTTGGACGTATTTTCAACACTCGGTGGCTGTCGTAAAGTGGAAGCAATGTTCTTGTTGATCCTGTTGCTGTTGCCTGCCCCAATGTACTCCTTTTTCTTGTTGTTGTTATGGTAAGGACAAAAACACTCCCCGAAGGTTTTGGAGAGTGTTTTCGAATTAACAGTTCAGTCCAGATTTGAACCTGGTACGCTCCGGTACTCCCTTGCAGTACTGCCCGACTGTCGTGGTTATGATTTATGACCAGTCAAACCTTCTTGGTCATCTTATCCTTCGAAAAGGAAGGATAAGATCGGTAATGAGAGGTGAGAGGCATCATATCCGTAGATCAACCATCGAGTTGCACGTCATTACCTTTGTGCATATTAGTCGCCTCTCACGACCGGTATGCCTACCTCGGGCATATTCTAAACCTGTAACATGCAGGCGCTACTCCTTTTTCTTCGTTTGCTGTGGGGTTTGACGTTCACTGTCGGCAATTTCTATCTGCCAATACTGCAGAACATGGCCGTGCGCAGGGGCTGTCTTCGGGGGGTGCTTTTGAAATTTTGGATGCTCAGATAATATTATGATCAGTGTGACCAGGTGATAGAAAAAAGAGGCTAAATCGGCAAAAAAAAGGTTAGAAAAGGCTAAAATTAAGAAAAAAAAGAAGCTAACAAATAGTCAGAAATTTTTTTACGAAATCCATTTCAAATTCCTTATTTGAGTTTAAACTGTTTGTATATAAAGCTGTAGCTTGAAGGAGCTATTATTGTTTCAACACATATCAGGCTTGACTAGGATTTTTTTCAAGGAAATACATACACTCATATGTACGATACATACAAACTAATTCAGTATATAATATTTTCTTCGTCTGATGAATCAGAAGAGCTCGAAAATTCCAATTTTAAGCAAAATATGACATTATTTGCAAACACATTACGCTGAAAGCATCAGATGAACTAAAAATTAACGCTTTTAATATTCCTCCATTAAAAAATCTCTGCAGCAATATAATGCTTCAATAAATTTTTCCGTTATGTAAAAGAAACAACCTTAGGTGGTGGAGATATGTCTTTTTATCGTACTGTTTTATAATCCATCACGCCAGCAGAGTTTATATCGATGTATTTTTGTCCTGTCTGTACTTACTTGAAATTATGCATTGCGTCAAAGTAAGAAAATGAATTGAAACGAAAACGACCCATATCAAAATTGGGTTGAAGATTGATTTTCAAAAACCCCACTATTTAGAATTCGGATTTTGTCTCGTAAACGCCCTTTCTCAACGTCAATCCAACATATTCTCCGTTAAAATAAGGGTTTTTGAAACAAATTCTACATTGAAGCGTTCTTCAACCGTATTCTAAGAAATGAAATTTCTGAAACGAGCTCTAAGTTTGGGTTTTTGAAAAAAAAGTCGGTTTTAAGATCGGGCCTTTCGAACTTGCAGATGAGTTTAGAGTGAAAGTCAGTTCTTCGTCTGATTAATCAGAAGAGCACGAGTCTGCGTACAAAGTTTTTGTATTTATTATAGAGATGAGATCATCGGTAATTTCAAAATCGGTGCAATATTTGGATAAGCTTTTTAACGAACATCTAATATTAAGCAGCGAGTTAAGTATTTTAATTTCTAATCTGTTCCTTAAATTAATTTTTAAAATGTTCATGGCACTAAAAATTCTTTCAACCTCCCCATTACTGAAAGGTAATACCAAAAAGCTAGATAAGAATTCGACCAGTGCTAAAAAAATGGTTTCGTTTAATGAATTTTTATGTTATCGGACTTCCGCCCAAAATTCTATGGTAGAGGTCATACTTGTCCACTGCACGGTTATTAGCTTTCGCTACTACAGCTCAATCAATGCTACTTGACTTGGAGAATACCTAGACTTTTCTTCTTGAAAGTGAGAAAATACATCCGGCTTTGTAACTTTCAAAGAACTATCAACTGAAAAAAAATTTATCTTTTGTAAAGAGTTCATATTATCCGGTAGGCGATGTCGCAGTTGGGTTATCAACTCCATTAAAAATTGTTGACAATTTTTACGAACTATTTTATGTGTTTCGTCATCAATACTACTGTATAATTTCATGTAATACTCACAGTTAGGAATGATGGGTTTCGGCAGAAGACTTCCCTTTTGGCAGCTGCGGGATATATGCTGAGACTATTTCTTTGTATTGCGAATGTTTGTAGCTGCAATTCGGTGATTTTTTATACTCCGCACTTCGCTTATATTGCCTGTTATTTGCCAATAATAAGAACAAAATTTGGGTTTTGCACGAAAAATATATTTTTTGGTTCTATGCAAAAAAAGGCCGGTGGAAGAAAAACAAGAATTTAATAATAAGCCGGTGCAATATAATAACAATGCAATAAGTAAAAAAAAAAAATTATGGCCGACCAGCTGTCAGCTGTGCGGCGAATTGGTGTGGGGTGATTTATGCGTTCGTTCCAATTTTAACACTTAAATCTAAAGGCGAATTCATAAGTTGTGATGAGGAAATAATGTAATAACAATAAAATATAATGTGATATAATACACGCGTTATAATGAAATTAGTTACAATTCATGGAAAATATGTATAACGAGTATTATTTTATGTACAATTCATGCAATATGGGTATAACGAATATTATGGTTTTGGGATTGGGACGTGTGGCTACCGATGTCGCGTAAACATTCTGCCTCCCCTAGGCGTACTAAGCGCCTAGTGTATGCTGCAACTCCTGCAAGGCACGAACTGCTTCCTGAATAAGGATCCGCCCCACCTTATTTTTATACGTGGGATTATACGCCTGGGATTAAGCACATGTTTGGGGAGTGCCTAAGTTGTTGCCTGAGTGCCAACGATAGTATGAGCTTTGTGGACTGTATTAAGTTAGGGAGATGGGAGTGGGCACTGAGGGCCCTCGTCACTCTCAGATGACGGTAGAAAGCACAGTTTCGTGAGAGGTCTTGTGAGAATTCCGTTCTGGGTGCGGACGTCTACGACACGAATGTGTCCGTCTCGTCCTGGGTGTAGGCTTTCTAATCGACCTAGTCGCCACTCGGTGGGAGGTAAGTTGTCCTCTTTAATGATGGCTAGGTCGCCAATTTTCGGTGGAGTTTGAGCATTTTTCCAACGGTAACGCTTTTGAAGGTCCGTGAGGTAATCAGTTTTCCAGCGTTTGCTGAACTGATGATGCAGAACTTTCAGTCGTTCCCACCTATTTATCAGAGAGAGATTTTCGTGGTTCGGTTCGGGAAGCGAGAGCATTGGTGCTCCTCGAAGAAAATGACCTGGCGTGAGGGCGGTGAGGTCATTCGGGTCCTGAGAAAGCTGGGAGATGGGACGAGAATTAAGTACGGCCTCTATCCGAATTAATAAAGTCGAGAACTCCTCGAAGGTAAAACTGTGGGTTCCGGCGACCTTTTTAAAGTGTGTTTTAAAGCTTTTGACAGCGGATTCCCATAATCCGCCCATGTGAGGTGCGCCGGGGGGTATGAACTTCCAATTGATTCCTTGGGGGGCGTACTTCTGTACGATATCCGTCGATACTTCTTTCAGGAACGATACGAATTCCAGTTCGGTAGCACGCTTGGCGCCGATGAATGTTTTGCCGTTGTCGCTCATCATCTGATTCGGGTATCCTCGGCGTCCTACAAATCGGGCGAAGGCGGCAAGAAAAGCCTTGCTGGTGAGGTCTGAGCATAATTCCAGGTGGACCGCTTTGGTGGTAAAACAGACAAAGACGGCCACGTATGCCTTTACGAGGGTTTGAGATCGAAGCATGGATGCTTTCAATTGAAATGGGCCAGCGAAATCCACACCAGTCGTGGTAAAGGGTGGAGCGAATCTACAACGTTCGGGGGGCAAGACTGCCATAATTTGTGATCGCGTTTGTTGTTTGTGAGTGGTGCAGACTTTGCACTGGAATATGCATTTTTTGATCAGTGGTTTGAGACGGGCAATGTAAAATTCTTGCCTTAAGATTTGCTGCATGAGACGAGCTTCCGCATGTAGGAGCATTTCGTGAAGGAGTCCTATATATAGAGTACAGAGCCGAGACTTTTCGGGTAGGATAATGGGATGACGCTCATTGTAAGTGAGGGTAGCATGGGCTAGTCGACCATTCACTCGGAAGACTCCGCTCTTGGCTAGGAAGGGATTGAGTACGAGTAGGGAGCTCCGTTTTCCAAGGGGGTTTGAGTCTTCTAGACAAACTCTTTCAAGAGCGTAGTATCGAGTTTGGGCCATTATGATCAGACGATGTTTCGATCTTTTGAGATCGGCATGAGTTAGAGAGGGGTCGGCTGGGTCATTAATACCGTTCACCGCGTCTTTTAGCCGACGTACGAATTTGAGAACGTAAGCTATTACACGTAAAGCACGAGGGTAGGAAGAGAACCGATCTAAGAGATCCTCCGTCTCTTCCGTAGCATGTAGGGCTTCTACTTTACGTGACTCTGGGGGGTTGACGATGCGAACTGTTGGGTGAGGCCAATCTTCGGGAGGTTTGGAAAGCCACTCTGGACCATTCCACCAGAGGGCAGAATTGGAGAGATCGACTGGCGTACAACCTCTGGTTCCCAGATCTGCGGGGTTATCTTTACTTCGCACGTGTCGCCAAGGGACATTACCTACGAGGTCTATGATCTGGGCTGTTCGATTGGAGACATAGGTCTTCCATGAGTGAGGTGGCTTTTCGAGCCAGGCTAACACGATCTCGGAATCAGACCACATGGTCAACTTTCTTCCAGTGAGGCCGATATGGGGTTGCACTACTGCGACTAGTTTGGCTAGTAAGAGGGCTCCGCATAGTTCCAGGCGTGGCAGACTTATAGTTTTGAGAGGAGCCACTTTGCTTTTGGACACTAGGAGGTGAGAGTAAACTTGAGTGCCGACAGTAGTTCGCACATAGAGAGTTGCGCAATAAGCCTTTTCAGAGGCGTCGCAAAACTCATGGAGCTCGACCAGATGGTCAGGGGCGAAGTTAATCCATCGGGGTGTTTGTATATCTGAGATTGACTGCAGATTTCTTGACAATTGCGTCCATTTCACGAGACGTATCGGTTTGACCCGTTCATACCAATCAGTCCCGTCCAACCACAATTCCTGCATCAGGATTTTTGCTTGTATCATGACTGGCGTCAGCCACCCTGCGGGGTCGAAAAGTTTTGCGATAGAGGAAAGTATCTGCCGCTTGGTGGCTGCTGTTGAGGCTGGGTCTGAGTCCACAGTATACGAGAATGTGTCCGAGAGCGCATTCCATTGAATTCCTAGGGTTTTGGCGGTGCTACTTTTCTCGAACTCGAGGAAGTCGGTTCCAAGTAAGTCCGCCTTGGGAATTTGTTTGAGTATGTCCGGATGGTTTGCCGTGATCTTTTTTAAAGGGAAGCCGGCTGAGTTGAGAGCATCAATAGTCTCTTTTAGGGATTGCTTGGCTGAGGGAAGATCATGGCTGCCGGATAAAATATCGTCAACATACGTCTCGGACTTTAATATTGGGGCTGCGCGTGGATGGGAGTCGGCTATATCTTTCGACAGCTCGTGTAGCGTGCGAATAGCCAGGAAGGGAGCGCAGTTCACCCCAAAGGTGACCGTTTTCAACTTAAAGTCCTTTGTTGGACTGTCTTCGGGAGTTCGGAATATTATCCGTTGGTAGTCTCGGTCATCGGGGTGTAAGAGTATCTGGCGGTACATTTTTTCTACATCGCCATTAAACACATATTATTCGTCCGCCATTTTAACAACATAAGTCGGAGATCGGGTTGGAGGGTTGGTCCGGTACATAACACATCGTTAAGGGAGTGACCGGAACCTGACTTCTTGGAAGCATTGAATACAACTCTGACTTTTGTTGTCTTTTTGTCTGGCCTGACGACGGCATGGTGAGGGAGATAGAAAGAGCAGTATTTTCCTTGGGATTCCAATTCATTTGGACTGCACTCTTCCATGTGGCCGAGGGACAGGTATTCTTCTAGAACCTGGTCATACTGCTGTTTGAGATCGCCCTTTTTTGAGAGACTGCGTTCTATTCCATGGAACTGTCGTAGGGCTGCAGTACGGGATTGGCCTAGGTCGATATCGTTCGGGAATGATGATTTGAACGGTAGGCGAACCATATATCGACCGTCATCCATTCGAGTGGTTGTGCTTTGATAGAGCTCTTCGCACATTTGATCTTCGGGGGTTTCCACTCGAGTTCTGGGTATCTCCTCGATTTCCCAGAATTGTCTCAGCTGTTCATTTAGCTGAATATTCGTAATTTCCCATGCTTGCGAGGAATGTGCTCCAACTTTTTCGGGAGTTTGGCCGCTTATGATCCATCCAAAGATTGTATTTTGGGCTAGCAGGCTGGGAGCGATCTTTTCTATACCATTTAACATTATTTGAGGGATAAGATCACTACCCAATACCAGATCGATTTGGGATGGGTTCTGGGAGTTCTGGTCTGCTAATTTGAGATGGGACCATTTGCCCTTTGGCTGTCATTCAGCCTGAATGTTGGGAGCTGCCTAGTGAGCCGGGGAAGCACTATTGCCTGGGCCTTTATTCTCACCTTATTGTCATTTGAGACTAGGGTCAACGAGCACAGCTTGTTGGATGTTTGTACCACTCCGCCTCCCATACCCGATATTTCAAACAGGGAGTGGGTATAGGGAAGCCCGAGTTTGGTCTGAGCTTTGGCGGATATGAAGCTTCTTTCTGAGCCTTGGTCCACTAAGGCTCTGAGCTTAAATATATCCCCTCTATGTTCTACCAAGACTATTGCTGTAGGGAGTATGATTTGGTTATCATTATCAGCATGGAACGATTGTACTTGGGAACTGTTGGGCGTAGAGGGTTCTCCTTCCTGGGGTGCCGCCTGGCTGACGTCCTGAAGCCTGGGATTGCTGGCTTCTATTGTGGCTACCTGGGATCGTGTCCTTTGGATTCCGGAACTGGTACTGGGGGTTGCTGTGTCGTGAAGGGTGGTGTTATGCCGGCCTTGGCAGTGCATGCACGTTCTCGTGCTTTGGCAGTCTTTTAGCACATGGGTTTGAGCTAAACAATTCTCGCAAATATTATTTTCTCTTACGAATTTTTTACGCTCGGAGATTGGCAACCTTTTATACCGCAAACAGCTTTGTAGGGTGTGGGTGGATTGTTTGCATAATTTGCAGGTATAAAATTTTTGGTGCTCTGTGGCATGAGATTTGGTATGTGTAAGGGAGTTGTTGCTGTGGTTTTGGGGTTGAGCCTGCCTGAACTGGGGATTGTTTTGACTGGGGTGAGGCCTTGAGAAGTTTGTGGAGGGTGGATTATATCGGGGTTTGGCAGGTCGCCATTGATCCACCCTTTCCACTATCTCGTAGCGAGTGGTCAGAAACTGGTTCATTTGGGACCCGTTCGGCAGGTCTCTTCTGGAGCTTAATGATTGCTCCCACAGGGCAACTGTATTCTCTGGAAGTTTCGAGGTTACCAGATATATTAATATGGGATCCCAACTGGAAGTTTCGACTTGTTGTGTCGCTAGTATTTGGAGACAGTTGTTAACTGAGGATTGTAACCTCTGGATCTCATCGCTATTTTCCGATTGAATCGCTTTTAGATTCATGAGAATTCGTATTTGGTTGTCGACCAGGACTCTTTTGTTTTCATAACGCGACTTGAGAGCTTCCCATGCTAGGGAAAAATTGTCGTCGCTTAACGGGAATTGTTCCACTATTTGACCTGCCTTTCCTTTAGTCTTATGTCTGAGGTGATACAGTTTCTGGGCACTGGAGAGTTTCGAGTGGTTGATATAGACCGCCGTGAACATGTCTCGGAAGGACGGCCATTGATCATACCCTCCATAAAAAATTTCTGTATCACATGGGGGGACTTTCAGGTTCATATGGGAGGACTCTTGGGGGGGGTTGGGGTTGCTCTTTAGGCGCGGGGTTACTCAATGCTATGAGTTGGAGTTGGTCGCCTATTTGAGCTTTGGTGTCCTCATATGCGATAAGGCAGGCTCGGTATTTACCGAAAGCGGCGGACTTAAAGTCCTTGGGGAGGTCCTGTTCGTCTGTCTCTACTACCACGTCGTACGCGCTCTGTACTCTTGACCAAAAAACATCTATATTTTTGTCTTTTAATTTTAGGGCTGCCTCGGTATTATCTTGGATTGGGGTTGAGCGGAACCGAGTGCAGTAATCCGTAAAAATATCCGTTTCGGAAATAAATTTATTTTCGGCAACGGTAGTCATTTTGAAAAATGATTTACTGAATTTTACGGTGGCAATTTTGCGAATTATTTGGAAAGACTGCTGCTTTTATTTACGAAAAAATGTGATGGGGGACTTAGCAGTCTTGTACCACCGTTCCGGGGATATATGCTGTGTACTTATTGTATATACTTGTGGTCTTTATATATATAAATGTTTGTCGGTATAAACACAGCGCGGTATTTTAGGGATTGTTTATTATTTTAATAATTGATTTTATGGGATTTATAACACTATTTGTAGTGCTTCTCATTTTGGATATGAACCGACTTTGATTTGTTAACGTTGGGACTTTATATTTGAGAAAGTACTTAAATTTTTTTGTTGGGTGAAATTGGCGATGAGGCCCACTGTTTTTTGGTTGTATATAATTTCGTACCGCAAGGAATTTAAGTTTTTATTTTAACATGTATTTGTGAGAATTTTCGCCGTAAAAAATTTGGGTTCACCGAGATATTAAATTTGGCGGGAAAAATTGTTTTTGGCGGGAGCCAACAAAATGAAATTATGGGAATTATAATTTTCTATATTATAATAATGTATGGGCAGGGGCTGGTTTCTTCAATGGCGAAGAAGGACCATGTATAATTTCATGTAATACTCACAGTTAGGAATGATGGGTTTCGGCAGAAGACTTCCCTTTTGGCAGCTGCGGGATATATGCTGAGACTATTTCTTTGTATTGCGAATGTTTGTAGCTGCAATTCGGTGATTTTTTATACTCCGCACTTCGCTTATATTGCCTGTTATTTGCCAATAATAAGAACAAAATTTGGGTTTTGCACGAAAAATATATTTTTTGGTTCTATGCAAAAAAAGGCCGGTGGAAGAAAAACAAGAATTTAATAATAAGCAGGTGCAAAATAATAACAATGCAATAAGTAAAAAAAAAAAATGATGGCCGACCAGCTGTCAGCTGTGCGGCGAATTGGTGTGGGGTGATTTATGCGTGGTTGCCACACGTCCCAAATCGTTCCAATTTTAACACTTAAATCTAAAGGCGAATTCATAAGTTGTGATGAGTAAATAATGTAATAACAATAAAATATAATGTGATATAATACACGCGTTATAATGAAATTAGTTACAATTCATGGAAAATATGTATAACGAGTATTATTTTATGTACAATTCATGCAATATGGGTTTTACGAATATTATGGTTTTGGGATTGGGACGTGTGGCTACCGATGTCGCGTAAACAACTACCTTCATTTAACTTTAATTTTATATAAAAAATATGGTGTTGGGACCAGAAAAGGTTTGAAGTAGAAAAAAGGCTAAAAAAGCCACAAAGCTAAAACCAAAATTATGAGGCGAAAGGACAAAAAAAGGCTAACCTGGTCACACTGATTATGATCTGAGTTTACGAAAATTGCACTTATGAAAAACTGAAAGAAAATTTACCTAATTTACGCGATTATGCGAGGTCCGATAGGAAAATGATTATATGTCACCTGTAGCAGAATCTTGAAAACCTCGCAGGTACACGTGTAGTATTAAGCATTTTCAAGGAGAGTATGATACAATTCGCAGGCTGTAGCTGCCTGCTTATGTCGGAGTGGGAGTGTAACTGCATTATTCCACTTTAGGCCCCTTCCACAATTAGGAAATTTCACGCACGCGCACTTTAAGACGAGTATACACAATATTAAAACCCAAAAAGCAGTTTTCATCAAAAATTCAGTCGGTAAAAGCCCTTTGGGGGGAGGGGTAAGAACCCCCAAAACCCCCGTGTGCACTGGCTTTCTGCAGAAGGAATGTATCCAATTTTTTTGATGCCGTGTGAATAGGTAAAATGTCCACTTACCTAAATTGTTCAACGAATATATAAAGAAAACCTTACCGTGTGGCAGTGCATTGTAAACAATGCATAACGACGTATGCGCTTTCTTTTTGTTGGCAGAGACACTCATACATGGACACGGCTAGTTCTTTTATTTAAGAATAAAATGAAGAAAATACAACTTTCTCCTGGCGACTTTATTGTAAACAAATAAGAACAAGAGAAATGCCAGGAAATCACGGTTGCTTTGTTGTGATACTGATGATGTTTTACAAAATTCCATAAAATTATCAAAAACCTATTGAAACTTTTGCTTAAACTATTCTAGTGTGAATAACATACTACAAAAAACGATTCTTAGCACATATTATCTTTTATTTATCTATTTTTATATAGTTTTCTATATAAGCTAGTACTATTTTTTGGTATCAATGAGTAAGACTCTGCGCTGAATCGGCTCTGAATTGGGTGATCCCCATCAGGTGTGAACGGCTGTGAATCGAACCGCTGAATAATAACTTACTTGTAGACCTGTACAATAGTGGAAACCATGGCGAAATCACTACATTGTGAACGCAAGTAAAGGTAATTCTATACCACCGCACGTAACAGCTAAGCAATCGGGAAAGGTATCAATGGGAATACTTTCCAGCCCACGTCAACTGCTAAAACACGTTCAAAAATGTCGGGAGGGGTATCAAATGACACGTTTTGATCACGGTATCAATAATCCAAAAGCGGGAAATAAATATTTTGTTTCAGTGAAAAGTTATTAACAAAAACCAAAAAATTAACCAGGTCCGATCCCAAAGGGGGTCTCTGATCCATGGTATTTATGTGCAGAACACCTTTCTGCGTAAGACGCCAAATACACCAAGCAACTTTACTTGCACCAATGACAAATTTGCACAAGGATTTGCGTGGTGTATGCCGTGGTTGTGCTATTTGCGCCGAGAACTGTGCTAAAATTCAAAGAATTTGGACTTTTACGCCTGTCCGCAAACATTGCGCATGCTTTTTCGTCCTGTGTGGTGATTATTACTCAGTTCACCTGTATTTGCTGAGAATGAAACATTGCTATTGGTACCATAAATTTTTATAGGGGAAACGGTATCATCTCTTTTTTTAGAAAAAGTAAAGCAGCACTTACCTTTTTAATACAATTAGAGCACGTATTTCTTTTCCTGCGTAGCTCAGAAATAAATTTTGTGGAGCGTTTTTGTGTTGTGTATGTCAGTATTCTGATTTGCGCCAATTTATAACTTATGGACTTGTGCAAGGCTTTTGTGTGGTGTATTTGACTCTTAAGGGGCCTTCGGCCACGCTTCAAAAAAATAACCCTTAGCCGGTCCAACACCGGCTACGCGATCCCCAGTATTTCTGCGCAGAACACACTTCTGCACTTTTCGCTACACCCTATGTCTGTGTCTACAACAACCATATGAAAATGACAGAAAATTTTCAAGTTTAATTGCAAATATCTCTTGATGGAAATATAAAATCGAATTTCCGACTGCGGATTATTGTTACAAAGGTCAAACACGCCTTTTGATACCTCTCCCGACATTTTTGGACGTGTTTTAGCAGTTCACGTTGAATGGAAAGTATTACCGTATCAATAATCCGAAAGCAGAAAATAAATATTTCGTTTTAATGAAAAGTTATAACCCATTCATGCTGATGTAGAAACAGAATCTAGAATTGGCTAGAAGTACCGGTCGGTTCAATTATGCATTATTAATATTTTTAAAAGTTGGACAGTTTCAACGTTATTGTATGTCGTAATTCCGCCCCAGGGTTACACATAGATCATACTAGATGACAAACCGTAAAAGGTAGGAATAGTCTAATACGTAAAACATAACTAAGTAAACATAAAACATTTGGAGTGCCGCCAACATTCCGACCACCATGAATCTGGTCAGACTCACAAACATCTACCCTGGCGAGCACTCACGCCGGTCGCTGTAATATTCCGATCTTCGTCCTTTCCTGGGTACACTCGAATGATTCTCCACAATGGACACTTGGAGCGATTCACATTGCTGTCACACAGCAGCACTAAATCCCCAACACATAATGGTTCAATTGGTTGGTACCACTTGGTTCATCGGCAGAAGTCTTTACGATATCCGGCTACCAATCTTTTTGAGAATCGATATTGTACCTGCTTCACTGTTTTCCACTGCTTCCTGGAGACTGGGTATTCTTCCTCTCGAGGGTCTGTTCTGAGTTGGCAATATCTATAAGAAAATGGTTAGGTATTGAGGGCTCATCGGTGGGTTTTTCTAACGGAAAAGTCTCACCAAAGAGACTGCATAAACTGTGTTCTGGTAAGTTGTCATTATACAGCGCATGTCCCATGGCTCGTTAACGCTACGGACCAGGCCCTCCCAGCAGCCACCTACGTGTGCGTTCTGTGGACAATTGAATACCCACTCGATTCCCTAGTTCGATAATGCGTCAATCTTACCATCCACGAAGTCCGAATGTTGCCGCTGTAGTTCCTTATTCGCGCTGATGAAATTGGTGGCGTTGTCCGATCGTATGCGAATCGGGGTGCTGCGTTTGAAATTGTGGAACATAACAGGCACGTGTCGGTACTAAGATCTTTTGTAGTTTCCAGGTGTATAGCGCGTGTTTTCGAACACGTAAATATCGCTATCCAACCTTTTTCTCTTCGACGGCCGATCGTCACGAAGAATGGTCCCATGTAGTCCATCCATCAGCGGTGGTAGTGGTTGCGCACGATTTCTCCTACAAATTTGGCATTTCTTACTTGCACGCCGTGCTACTATGATACTGGCAATCCAGAATTTTCGACGGAACTCCGCAACGACGGTTTCCTCATATTGGTTCTTTATAACAATCAAGTCGGTGATATGATGTTTCTTCGGAAGGATGATTGGTCTGCTGTTTTGGAAGGACAAGGCATCCAAGGCATCAATTCTTCCCTCAATACGCATTACTTCTTTTTCATATACATACGGCGTTAGCTTTATCAGGTAACTACTTCTCATCTCGATTCGACGTCCATCCCCATTCATGTATCTGATGGCCATTAGTTTGGCCCACACAAAACGACCGCCGCCCCATTAAACGCCTACAAGCGCAACCAACACAATAAATCGAAGAAACAAAAACACACAACACGTTTCGGGAACACAGCAGAACCAACTCTGCAACACAACAAGCCTCAGCAACACAACCAACACAACAATCCTCAGCAACACAACAAACGGGAGCAACATCTCACAGCAACACAGTAACCATAGCAACACAAGCAAGATGGAAATAAAAATAGTGACACAGTAGAACAGAAGTCAGTCAGCCCGGAGCTGTGGTTGAGATCGGAGCTACTAGCGACTAGTGCCTGGATAACTACATTCACTCGATTTCTAGTAGAGAGCCGTGGGATAAGTGAAGTGGAGTGCGCTGGCTCCCCCACCCATTGCGCTTAAGCCTGCGTTCGCGCCCTGTTGTGCGAACCGTCCTCCACAGTAACGTGAATCCGCGAACAGGCGACATCCCCTCACCTGCGTGAACATGCAGCGTAGCAGCTACCCCAGCAGAGGGCGCGGCAGAGCGCAAACGGGACCAGTCTAACGTAACACAAGTGGGCCGTTATCCCACCACCAGTTGATATACATAAAATAACTTAAGTGAAGTAAAGATAGATGAATTATAGAATTAGAAAGTGAATAAATAACTACTAAGCGATTTGCGAAACGCCTCAAATACAAATTGTATGGTAACTGGACCCTGGACACGGCGAGTATACCCCAGCACTTATTCAAGAAGTGCCGGGCCAGGGAAAAGCTTCGTTATAGTACCTCTGCGCACAGCTCGCAGCTGGCCTGTTTACTGGTTGCACCAATGTGAGAAAACTTCGTTCTTCTTCCATGCTTCGCTTGAAATGGACTTGTTTCGTAAGTCGAGTTTAGGCACGTAATGTTCACAACACGTGCCAGCTCCTCCAACCATTCACTAAAATGGCAGATTGTCGCCTTCGGCGTAATGTTAATGGCATGTCGAGCCCATTCCAATCTTCTTAATGTTGGCATCTTAACAAACAATTCCTCCAAAAGAGTCGGGTTGCTTAGGTGGTATTCACAACCAGTCGCTTCGAGAAATGAGGCCGAATTCTGTACCTTGGTTGCAAACGGCACCAATATATCTAAACGATTTTCCGGTATGGACGCGCAACTCCTAATTCGGATGCTCTGGCTTTTAACCAACTGCTCTGGTCTATCAAATCGCTCACCTAACACGGCGATAACTAGTAGTACATGGTTACTGTAAATGATTAGACATTCGACCACCTCGCTCGCCTTTCCCTTAATGACTTTCTGAAGTCGTATCATATTCTGCCGGTCATTGTACCCGTACTCTTGCGTTGTCATATTGAACGATTCTCGAAACATTGGCCAATTCGTGTCTGTCGTCAAATTTGGCAAGTCTTATAATTTCTTAATTGCTCCCTGACTGGAGGAATTACTTAGCACTCGATTTAAATTGGTCAAGGTTCCGCCAATGGAATAATTTTCGCGTGTTGTTTTAACTCCCCCTGATGCTGAGTTACTTTCGTAATTTAAATGTTACCCAGTTTAAATCTAACTTATGTTGTTAATTCATATTGTTTGTTTTTATTACATAGACTTCCCTGATGATGACGCGCAAGCGTCGAAATGCGTAGGAAGAAAAAGTAAAACTTCCAGTTCAATTCTAAATATTCCCATGGAAGTTCATCTCCCAAAATTTGTGTCTCCCAAAAACGAATTCTCCCAATTACGAACTCCTTGGAAAACGAATTCGTCAAACAAATTTGACATTTCTCGTAAGTATAAATATATGAACAAATGTTGGGCCAACTTTTGTTTACATTATTAAAAGTTAACTATTTAGTAAAAACTAGAGGGACCGGCAGACTTCGTTCTACCCAGATATAAATTCGCAACATACAAAATGTATGGGGAAAAAAATTTTTTGGAAATTTTATTGGGTATTCTCCTATTCTGGTCAGAGAACAATCTAAATTAGTGTCAATCATCCAAATCGGTGCAGGCGTTCTTGAGTTGTGAGCGTTGGAACTAACGTCACTTTCTTCTATATATATAGATAATGCAGTTTAATGTAAATTAAAATTAGGTGTTTGCTAGCTTGTCATGATCGTTTGACTGGCGAAGGTGTTAGTGGTAGTGGCGTTCCAACTCAACACAGGCCTGCCAAAGCAACTATTGCACAATAGTGGTGTCGGCGGTAATAGCGGCGAACGTAATCGTCTTCCTGATAGAGGGGTCGGCCAACGTAGTGGTAAAGGAGTGCCGAGAATAGTGGTGGAGGAGATACAGCGTTCTTTAAGCCCGATTCCGTCTAGGGTTCATACACAGCGCAAGAGTACTCTGAGTACTCCCTTGCGGTACATGCCCTACTGTAGCGGGAGCGATTCGTATGACCAAAGCAACCTTTTAGGTCATGTCACCCCTTCTTACGTTAGGAAAGAGAAGATGGTTAATGACAGGTATCATATCCGTAGATCAACCATAAAATTGCACGGAATTACCTTAAGGAATTACCTCGGTCATATTCGAAGCCCCTAGCCCAAAGGGGGCTTCATGTTTTATCCCGACTGCGAACGGCATCTGCAAGGCTGAGGGTTTGTCAAACACCTGCCGAGGGGCGAACTCGTTTAGAAAAACTTTTTATGTTACCTGTCCCGGTACTCGAACCGAGGACCTTCGGTGTGGTAGGCCACCAGCCCTCAGTACTGCCTTAGCGAGGCAAATAATAGGTGGGACCTATTCAGTTCCGTTGCGGTGGTCCCTGAGCATTGGACAAATGTTCTATTAACTCCCTTAAAAATGTTTGAGGAAATGTCTCCCGAAATAATTTGCCAGTTCTCCCATTTTTTCAACGTTCAGAATACCTACTTTTCCTCCCAAATACATTTTCGAAGTTTGTTTGTGATACGGGGGATGGAAAAAGAGAAACAATTCCCAGAAAATGTACGGTCATGATTGCGGGAACGGGAAATAGGAGAAATCTCTCTAAAAATTCCTGTTGAGAATCGCTATGTTTTTGTTTTTCTCTTTCAACCTTATCGACCGATGAAGCTCCAACCCAGCGAAACATAACAAAAAGAATTTGGCCCAATCATAGTAACATAACTACGTACGTTGAGCAAATAAACCGGAACATAAGCAATATTTCAAAAAATATGAAACAATTTTATCAACACATCAAATTGAAATACGACGAAGAGACGTGCTACATAATAAATCATCATAAAAATAATTACAAAAAACTAGCTAAGCAAAAGGAGAGATTAAAATTTATACTTCGTTGCAAAGATTTTTGAATCATACCTCCACATTTACAGGGTAAGACGAAGACAATACAACACTGCTTTAAACTGAACATTCCCCGACGGGACTTGCTTAAATCAGAACAATGTTTTATGCTGAAACGTGAAAATTATCACAACGACCATTACAAATTCGAATTCAAAAAACGGATACGATAATATTGTACAGAATCACAAACAATTCTCAATACAAATCGCGACAACCACATAAGACAACAAAATCCAAAGACGAAATTCAAAAAACGTTACTGAGTTTGGCATGACATTTAATGAGGAATGGTTCGAAAATAAGACCAGCATCGCAGTACCGCAAAATATCACGTTGGTTGCTGTCCCTTGGCAACAGATTCGCCTTACCGGTGTCGAAAAAGACGTTTTCCCCCTTTATTAATAATACGAAAGAGATATTTATACTGAAAACATATGCGGACACTAAAAGTTTTCTGAACCAACATAAAGACGACATTATAATAACTAACTCTGATAAAGGTAATAAAACGGTATTAATGTGCAAGAACGATTATGAACAAAAAATGAGAGAGCTGCTGAATGACAAAACAACACACAAAAGTATAACGGATTCGCCTTACCGGTGTCAAAAAAGACGTTCTTTCTCCTACAAAATGTTACAGATTTGGAACACGGAATACAAGACACATAAGATGACAGAGTTAAAGACACTGTAAGAAGCGATTTTGCTGCAAAAATTAATACTTTTCAGTAGAAAATTATTAAAAATACAAAAGAGAGATTTATACTGAAAACATATGCGGACACTAAAAGTTTTCTGAACCAACATAAATACGAAATTATAATAACTAACTCTGATAAAAGTAAGGAAACGGTATTAATGTACACGAACGATTATGAACAAAAAATGAGAGAGCTTCTGAGTGACAAACCAACACACAAGAGTTTTATGAATGATCCAATGATACCCAAAAATTGCTCAGGGAGAACAATAACATAATCAACGCAAAACTAAACCATCAGCTAACATCTTCGTCTGCACATGCAGCAAGACTCTACGGACTTCCAAAAATACAAGTTAAGGCATGATACCGAAACCTAATATAGCAACAGCATTTCGTAGCACATACCTCACATATCTTACCGCTTTTTCTGGCAGCCCAGTGCTGACATCTAAGCTCAGTCGATGCAGCCTGACAACAGGCTAGTATGATATGATCACTTGCCTACAAAAACCTTATAGGCAACAGCCCCAATATGCTCGCCACTTGCCTAACAAAATTCATTGTGATATTATTACCTTTTATCATAACAACAAATTATCACAGCATAGCAACATCAATGCACGAGTTTGATATGCAACCCAACACCACCAAACATGATGATCACTAGCTGCGCTTACCTTACCGACAGCATGCTGGGCAGGCAGCGCAAATAGAAAGACTCTCGCCTGGCCTCACAAAACAACCCACTGCTTAACAACAAACAGTGATCACTGCTTGCGCTTGGCTTGGCAACAGCATGTTAGGCAGGCAGACCAAAACACAACAATTGTTGTCTGGCCCAACTAACCACCCACTGCATAGCAACACTACATGCGTGAGCTAAGCATGCAGATCAACTGCATGACAACAGCTTGATCAATGCTTGCGCCTACCCTAGCAACATCATGTTGGGTAGGCAGCCCAAAATGACAACAATGCTTGCCTGCTTTAGTGAACCACCCATTGGTTGACATGCTTGGTTGGCAGGCTAGCAATATAATCCAAGGGACCTTTTCGCGCAACAATACTTACAGGTGATTACCACTGATCGCGAGGGTATAAAAGGCGGTATCATTGCTTGTCGAAGTCAGTTCTTGTGATGTTGAGGAGTTGCAAAGTCAACTTCGAATATAATTAAAAAGTTAATAAAGTAATGTATTTAATTCAAACAAAGTGTCGAGTGTTTTATTATTTTATAAGCAATATGACTTGCTTAACTGGAATCCAGTGTCCTTTGAAAAAATAAATATCCTGTTAAAGAAAGGATAGTGACTTTTTAAAAACATAATTTAAACAAAAAAAAAAAAACTTTTTATAAAAGTGTAAGAAAAAAAAATAACTTTGTGAACAAAAAAATCCTTTTAAAAAGGATAATTGGAGCTCCTAAGATTTTCGAATAATAAAAACTAAGTGAAAATACTCTCATGAAAAAATAAAAAAATTATTAGTGCTTCAATAAAACTGAATTGAAGTGCTAGAAATAAAAAAAAAACCTAAAAAAATTGTGAATAATTTGTAAAAACTTTTATAAAAAAATTAATTCGTGTTTTTGAAAACGATTAATTGATTAGTTATCCTTATAAAAGGAAGTGAAAAAATAAAATATCCTTAAAAACTAGTGAACGTGCTTGGAAAAAAAACTTTCCTGTAAGAAATAATTGCTTAAAAAAAAGCGAAAATAAAACTTATTAAAAAATATCCTTACGAAAAATGTATAATACTATGAAGGGTCATATAAAAAGAAAATTGTCAACATATTAAAAAAAAAAGTTTATTTTTTTTGAAGAATTTTTATTTTTTTTTGGAAAAATTATATCAAATAAACAATTTTTAAAAAAGTTGTGAACAATTTAAAAAAAAAACTATAAATAAAGAATAAAACAGTTTTTGTAAGTGAAAACAAAATTTTTAACAATATACTTTTACAAAAATTGTGACTAACTAAAAAAACCCAAGCATAAAAAATAAACTTTTTTCGGAAATGTGTGAGAAAAAAAATTATTTAAACAAAAATTAAAAAAAAAAGACTTTAAATATCCTTGTAAAAAGAATTGGTGCTTCAAAAAAAATTGTGAAAAGTAAAACTCTTTACTAAGTGATCCTTACAAAAAAAGAAAAAATTGTGAATAGTTTCTTAAGACTATTTAAAGAAAAAATAAATTTGTGTTTTTTGAACAAAACGTACCTGTGAAAAAAAAAACTAAATAAATATCCTTTCAAAAAGGAGTTCGGAATGTGTTGCGAAAAACTTTTGAACAATCATCCTAATAAAAAGGTTAGCAATTGCGCCTTTAAAGCGTATCCTTTTAAAAGGAGTATAAAATAATTTGCCAAAAAATACCAGAACCAGAATAAATTGGTATTACAAAAAACAATTTTTGCAAAAAAAATATTTTAAAAAAAACTGTGAACAATAAAATGTTCATGAAAACCTTCTAATTGCTATACCAAACATTTGCATATTCAACGAAAAAGTTTATATGTACCAATCGGATGTGGAAGTGGCCAAACACACACAATTTTAGAGGACGAACTATCATCAGGAAAACACCAATCAACACGATCTTGGCTATTAGAAAATTCCAGCAAAATATGTACGTATGAGAAAATAACTAGTTAAGTCTTCTTAAGTATTGTAATTTAAAAAAAACATAATTAGAGTAGGTCGTTTACTTAAAAAATATATTTTGTGTTCTTGAAAATAAAATTAGTAATAAATAAACATTAAAAATGGATAGAACTGCAGTGACTAGTCTGTTAGAGTCGACAGTAGAAGTAGTTGAGCAGAATTTTAGGGAACGATTAGCAGAGCTAAAACGAGAGTTTCAAAGTATTTTACCCAAAAAAATAGAAGTTCTTAAGCCCGTTACTATTGTCCAAGGTGTGCAAAGTACTCACACGGACCTTAATTTGATAAAGTCTCTACCGGAATTTAGGGGTAAAATTTCAGAATACCCAGCATGGAGAGAAGCAGCTAGGTTCGCGATAAGCTATTATACCGAGGGCTCCGATCCATATTATATTGCCATGGGTATTTTGTGTAACAAAATAACCTCAGCAGCTAATGAAAATCTTAGCGCTTTTAACACACCATTAAACTTTAAAGCTATTATAAGTAAATTAGATCAACTTTATGCAGATAAACGACCACTCCACATATTAGAGAACCAACTAAACACCCTCAGGCAGGGAAAGATGTATATTAATGAATATTACGATGCAGTTGATAGACAACTAACATTGATTTTAAATAAAAACATAATGACCTATAGCAGCAATGAGCAACTCGTTCATGCATTGAATGCTAAGGCTAGGGAAAATGCTTTAAGAGTTTTCATTTCTGGCCTCAAACGCCCACTTTGCGATACCCTTTTTTCAGCGAACCCGCCGGATCTTCCCAGTGCAACATAATAGCGAAACGTATGAGTTCGCACATACATATGCCTCAGGCATATTGCCACAAGCTTTCCAGAGAGCTCCATTGTTTAATACTGTGCCTCAACCGAATCGAGCTAACAGTTCAGCACAATATCCTGTCCCGATGGAAGTAGATCGGGGAACCTCTCTATTTAGACAAAATCCCCAAACTCGAACTAATCCTTCCGACCGATTCAACCGTCAACAAATATTTCAACAGGGAAATAGTTCTAATTTCGGCGGTCTAATTGCAGCGGTCACGGCAACAAGCCAATGAATTTTTTCCAACCACAACAACAGTATAGGATACCTCATACTAATCACACCCCCACTCAAACACCCTTGCAACGGCAACAACAACAACAGTATAAGAGACCTTACACCCGTACAAATAACACCTCCACTCAAGCGCCCATTCAAAAACTCCAGCGTATCAACGCTATGGGAAATGAGCCATATTCTACCGAAATGGACGAACATGAGGACCCCTTTTTAAACGAACCACCGTATTCCGAAATGGGAGACATCGGGTTACCAGATGAGGTAAATTTTTTAGGCTAAGGTCAAACTTGCCCTTTATTACCCGAACCTTACCAAATGGGCAAGTTCTTAAAATTTTAGTAGATACAGGAACATTAAAAAATTACATTAAAAGACATAGTTTTTTGAACGGTATAACTCAAATAAAATATCCCTTTCAACAAGATCCATAAATGGTGTGAATACAATTTCTGAGAAATGCAAAGTAAATATTTTAGGATCTACTGCTACTTTTTTTATACTTCCAGAACTAGATACATTCGATGAAATCATTGGGTATGATTTGTTGAAAGATATCGAGGCAAAAATTGACACTAAGGTTGGTCTCATTTTCCACAAAAACGGAAAGGAGAAGCTTAACTTTTTTCAGTGCCAACAAGTTAACATGGCCCAAACTAAACCAATTGAAGTACCCTGTAGTATCGAAGAATTAAAGCAACGTAATTGTAATGCATTTGCAAATCCCGATAGAGCTCTCCCATATAATACAAATGTTATAGCAACAATAGACACATTAACTGATAGGCCAATTTACTCAAGAAGCTACCCATACCCAATATCAGTAGGAAATTTTGTTAATAATGAAATAGAATTTCTGCTTAAAAACGGCATAATAAGATAGTCCTATTCCCCCTACAACTCCCCTGTCCATGTAGTCTCAAAGAAAGGTTTAGATGACGACGGAAATCCAAATTTAAGAATAGTTATCGATTTCCGGAAGCTAAACGAGCATACTACTTGCGACAAATATCCCATTCCCGATACCACAGTGATACTTTCAAATTTAGGCAAGTCCAAACTGTTCATAACTCTAGACCTTAAGTCCGGGTTTCACCAAATTTGTTTTCTAGAGAAAGATAGGTGCAAAACTGCATTCAGCGTAAACAACGGCAAATATGAGTTTTGTCGTTTGCCCTTTGGCTTGAAAAATGCACCGAGCATATTTCAAAGAGCAATCGATGTTATATTGCGCGACGTCATCGGGAAAATATGTCACGTTTACGTTGATGATATCATCATTTTTTCACCTTATGAAAAATCACATTTTAAGCACGTTGACTCCATATTGAAAAAATTGAGCAAGCAGGAATGCGCGTATCGTTAGAAAAATCTAAATTTTTTTAAAGCGAGGTCGAGTTTTTAGGTTTCACAGTCTCTCATAAAGGAATCCAAACATGACCTAGCAAAGTAGAAGCTATCCTTAGTTACCAGCAGCCAAAGTCGTTAAGATCTTTGCGGTCCTTTTTGGGTCTTTCCGGTTATTAGGCTTATTTAAGACTATGCGCATATTTCAAAACCCCTCACGAAATATTTAAGAGGCGACAATGGCAACGTTAGCAGCCGTCAGTCCAAAAAAGTGAATATTTCCCTTGATGATGAAGCAGTCAAGGCCTTCAATAAATTAAAATCTATTCTGGAAGATGTCCTTCGGAAGATGTCCTTCTTCAACATCCAGACTACTCTAAGCCATTTGAGATAACAACGGACGCCTCATCCGTAGCCCTAGGAGCCGTACTTTCCCAAAACGGCGAAACCATAACCATGATATCTCGCACGTTGTCTAAGGCTGAAGAGAATTATGCTACAAACGAACGCGAACTCTTAGCGATAGTTTGGGCATTCCAACAGTTAAGACATTACCTATACGGTATTAAAAATATACATATTTTCACTGATCATCAGCCCCTTACATTCGCTATGTCAGATAAAAATCCAAATTCCAAAATTAAAAGATGGACTGCACTCATAAATTCTTTCGCACCGAAATATTTCTATAAACCCGGCAAAGAAAACAAAGTAGCTGACGCACTTTCTCGCCAATATATTCACAACCTTGATGACTCAGATGATACTGCTCATAGTGAAATTTCCCTTTCTAATACAATTAAAACCATTAAAAATCCTGTAAACCAATTTAAAGCTCAATTAGTCCTATTACCACCCGAATTTAACAGCAAATCTACCAAAATTTTATTTCAAAAACTACTTAGACATACCGTACATTTTAAAACTGCGGAGTATCTTTTACAAACTATCCGGGAAAAAGTCAACCCAAATGTAGTTGATGGAATCAGTTGCGACCTCGAAACCTTAGCTAGAGTTCAGTCTCTTCTCTTGTCCAACTTCTCAGGAGTAAGATTTATCTATGCGGAAAAATTGGTAATAGACCTAACAAAAAGAGAAGATCAAATTGAAGCTGATACTATGGAGCATAACAAAGCCCAGATATTAAGAAAACTTTAACAACAATAGCTAAAAATTGTAAAACATGCTTGGAAAATAAATATAATAGACACCCATCAAAAACCAATATAGGGCAAACACCAATTCCAGAATATCCCGGTCAGATCCTCCATGTGGATATATTCTCTGTTGAGAAATTTCACTTTTTTACCTGCATAGACAAATTTTCCAAATTTACCATTACCATTCCAATTGAATCCAGATCAACGAATGATATCAAAACGGCTTTATTAATAGTTCTAAATAAGTTCAAAAAAACTAAAACAATTGTGTCGGACAATGAAAAATCCTTTCAGTCTAACACAATATCTAATAGGTTAAAATATCATTTTAATATTGAGCAATTTTTCATACCAGCCTTACACAGTAACAGTAATGGCCAAATCGAAAGAGCGCATTCAACGCTTACAGAAATCGCTACATGCATGAAAGCCGAACAAAATATTACAGATATCTAAGAACTAATTTTACTTGCCACATATAAATATAATAACTCCATATATTCTACTGTAAATGCAAAACCTTTAGATATTATTAATCATTTTACTAAAGATCACCTTGAATCAGTAAAAGCAGCACTTACTGCTGCACAAGATAATATTGTTAAAAAATCTAATAATAGTCAAAAAACCTTTAAGAAGGCGAAAAAGTATATGTTCGTCGTAATAAGCGTTTAAGAAATAAGTTAAATAAGTTGTACGTTGAAAATGCTGTAAAAAGAGATTAAAGTCCATAAAGATAATTTAAGATAACTTCCGTTAATCTGTTTACTAAAGGAAAAATTCTGAAAAATGTCAACGACTTCTACTGTTCGCACCAAAACTAGCTTAAGATAAAATCATTTTCAATTGAAACATATTTTATTATAATTTTACCATTAAAATGTAATATCAGTTTTTTGAACTTTTGTCTAAATTACTTAATTCCAAAAATCAAAAAATTTCATTACATCAATGTTAAAATAAAAAAATACGAAGGAAATAATTACAAAAAAGAAACTTACTTATGAATACGGTAATTATAATTTCCCCATCATAATTTTTTCAAAATATAAAGTTATTAAAATATAAAATTATTTAGTCTTATTGTCCAAGATTAGTTATTAAATAAAAAAATTTAATCTGTAAATTTTCAGAAAGTACTCTTTTTGGAAAACAAAGATTTTTCTTATAGTTAAAATTCGTAAATAAAATAAAGATGTTTAATAAGAAAAAATCGTACATATGCATACGAAATACATAAATTCTTTAAACAAATTTTGTTACGATCATCTACCTCACCCAAAAATGTGGTAATTATGGTAAAATATTTTTGTCCAAAAAAATTGTTTTGTAAAAAAAACCCTAAACACGAAAATTTAAACGTTTTCACATATGCTTTTTTTTCTCAAACGTAATTTAAAAAGGCCGAAAAAGGCATTACTTTACTTACAAAAATAGCCTTAGAAATAGTTGTAAGCTTTAGATTTAGCCTAACATACATATGTAGTTATTATTTTGTCGGATCAGGGACGCTCCGAACTTAAGAAGGGGAGGAGTTAAGGCATGAAACCTAATATAGCAACAGCATTTCGTTGCACATACCTCACATACTCTACCGCTTTTTCTGGCAGCCCAGTGCTGACATCTAAGCTCAGTCGATGCAGCCTGACAACAGGCTAGTATGATATGATCACTTGCCTACAAAAACCTTATAGGCAACAGCCCCAATATGCTCGCCACTTGCCTAACAAAATTCATTGTGATATTATTACCTTTTATCATAACAACAAATTATCACAGCATAGCAACATCAATGCACGAGTTTGATATGCAACCCAACACCGCCAAACATGATGATCACTAGCTGCGCTTACCTTACCGACAGCATGCTGGGCAGGCAGCGCAATTAGAAAGACTCTCGCCTGGCCTCACAAAACAACCCACTGCTTAACAACAAACAGTGATCACTGCTTGCGCTTGGCTTGGCAACAGCATGTTAGGCAGGCAGACCAAAACACAACAATTGTTGTCTGGCCCAACTAACCACCCACTGCATAGCAACACTACATGCGTGAGCTTAGCATGCAGACAACAGCTTCATCAATGCTTGCGCCTACCCTAGCAACATCATGTTGGGTAGGCAGCCCAAAATGACAACAATGCTTGCCTGCTTTAGTGAACCACCCATTGCAAAGCAACGCATGGTTGACATGCTTGGTAGGCAGGCTAGCAATAGAATCCAGCGACCTTTTCGCGCAACAATACTTACAGGTGATTACCACTAATCGCGAGGGTATAAAAGGCGGTATCATTGCCTGTCGAAGTCAGTTCTTGTGATGTTAGGGAGTTGCAAAGTCAACTTAGAATATAATTAAAAGTTAATAAAGTAATGTATTTAATTCGAACAAAGTGTTGAGTGTTTTATTATTTTATAAGCAATATGACTTGCTTAACTTACATAAACCGCTTACTCCACTAAGACCAATATGTTCCTCCCCAAATGTACCATGTACACCGTCTTTCCTAGCATATTTGAAGTATTTTAAAAAATATTATATCCGAGGACCACAACATAAGAAACTCCTTCCAACTTAGAGAAAAAATAGCAAAATACAGGATGGCGAAACTCTTATATCTTTTGACTTTGTATTATTATTTACGAACATACCGATACGTCTTGCAATACAAACTATAATGAAACAATGGGAGAAGTTGGAGACGTATAAGAAAATAGATAAAAAACACTTCCATACAATACTTGATTTCTGCTTGCGTGAAAACAACTACTTTTTATACAACAAACCCCTATACCTACAGATCTGCGGCATGCCAATGGGCAACCATAGCAAACATCGTATTGGACAGAATATTGGACGACAGCCTAGCTGAATTAAAAAACAAGGACAAAAGCTAAACAGGTACAACAAAAAGATCATGACAGCAACTTAGAAGTTAATTGCGGTTAATTTTCAATTAATTTATGTAATTGTAATTACTCTAATTACAGTCGACTCAATCGCAATTAATTTCTTAAATTCCTTAACCAGTTAAGGATTCGAGTAAAAATTTAATGGATTTGTAATAAAGTCGGAAAATCTGCCACGATGAGTTGACAGATTCTGAAATTGATGTGTACGAGGCCGGCTCGATAAGTCCATGTACATAAGAGCATGCACTGGTAGAATATATTTAAAGTAGGGGATTTTAACAGCATGATTTTAAACCTACTCTTTAACGTCTTGTAGGCTACGGCGGGAGTAGGAAATAATAATTTTTTTTTGTATGGACCACCTCTAACGTACCTGTTCTTATCCCTCTTGTGTATTCATAAAATTTCGTTTAATATAATTTGTCTTTGAATAAGATTTAGGGGTTGGGGATTATGGGGTTAGCGCCAACGCGCAAAGGGAGAGAGGCTACTTTTGTAAATCACTAAGCGCCAATGCGCAAACAAGAGATAAACTATTTCCAAAATTAAAGAAAACACACGTCACTTTAAATATTACACACTTTTAATGCATACAAATTCAACCTTTTATTTATTTCACTTTAACAATCGATAGCTATGTGGTCGCGGCGGTAATTTAAGATGGACTCACATGATGTTAGGCAAAAAAGACAAATTAGAGCGGGATTAGACAAACATGTTTAAGGGACCGTTACGTTACTCTCTTATACATTTTGAAGAAATTACAAAATAGGGTTGCCGGCCGCACGCGAAAAATACATAATTATAAAACATGACTCCTGCTTGATTGAAGTGAGTTCACTTGGGACTCATGTCCTCAACATGGCGGCCCGCATGCGCCGATGCGAGGTGAATCAGCTCCTGATATTTCTCCTGTGGGATCGCGCCTGTGCTGATGCTTCGGAGTTGACCGTTCGCCCTCTGTCTGGGCTGCTGAATGTGCATGTTTTCTGTGGGAATTCATTGAGACTTAATATTAGAGATTAAAAGAAGATTGGTGAGGTGAGTGACATGAAAAGTGAAGGCGATGGGGACCGAGGTTATAATGCAGGGGGCAGTAGACATAACTTTGTAATGTTGCGTGTGATCTTGCCTGACTGAGTATAAATGTCAGCCACGCCGAAGTTGTCATCGCGACCGGGATGGAGTTTCACAATGCGTCCAAGTCTCCATTCGTTCGGGGGAAATAGGTCGTCTTTGATGACCACGAGCTCTCCTTCTTTGATATTGGATTGTTGGCGCTTCCGCTTATGCCGTTGGTGGACTTCCTTAAGGTATTCATTTTTCCACCGGGTACTAAATTGCTGATGAATGACCTTCAATTTCTGCCACTTGTGTGTTAGGGACAGGTTGTCAGCACTGGGTTCCGGGATTGAGAGTAGTGGGGCTCCACGCAGAAAATGTCCGGGTGTTAAAGCTAGTAGGTCCGAGGGATCCTGAGACATTGAGGATATCGGCCGTGAGTTGAGAATCGACTCAATTCTAACAAGGAGGGTGGTGAATTCTTCGAAGGTAAACTTGTGATTTCCTGCGATCTTCGTGAGATGTATTTTGAAACTCTTTACGACGGCTTCCCAGAGACCGCCCATGTAAGGGGCATATGGAGGGATGAATTGCCAAGAGAAGCCCTGGGTCACATATTTTTGTGAGATGTCGCTCGCGGTTTCTTCCAGGAATTGTGAGAACTCTTTTCTAAAGTTTCGATTCGCGCCTACGAATGTTTTCCCGACGTCCAACGAATCGTGCAAAAGCGGCTTTGAATGCTTCAGTGGTCAGATCGGAGCACAGTTCCAGGTGCACGGCTTTGGTGGAGAAACAGACGAATGCACACACGTACGCCTTCGAATTGGGAGCGCGACGGAGAGTGAAGGTTTTGACGGTGAATGGTCCAGCAAAATCAACAACTGTGGTGTGAAAGGGAAGGGAGTACGTACATCGCTCAGGGGGGAGTGCAGCCATTATCTGAGAGCGCATTCTCTGCTTATAAATGGTGCACGTCTTGCATTGAAATATGCATTTCTTTAGCTTTTGTTTCAAGCGGGGTATATAATATTCCTGCTGAACCATACGTATCATTAACTGCTTTTCAGCATGTAGCATGTCCTCGTGGAGAAAGGTTAAAAGCAGTGAACAGAATTTTGAGACCTCTGGGAGTATAATAGGATATCGTTCCTTATAGCTAATGTCAGCTTGCGCTAAACGGCCATTTGCTCGCATAACACCGAATTCATCTAGCATGGGGTTTAAAGTTAGCAAGGAACTCTTGTTACTGATGGGAGTGGAGGATCGTAGCGCGTTTATGTCCTGTGGGTAATGCATACGTTGTGCTTGAGATATATGGTTCGTTTTGACTTGATTGACTTCGCTCTGGTACAATGTGAGGGATGTGGGAATGGCATTTTTCCGTGACTTGTTGATAAATCGGTATACGTATGACATCACGCGAAGGGTACGAGGTAGGGAGGAGAACCGTTCTAGAATATCAACATATTCGACCGAATGTAATGCTTCAACACGGCGCTGTTCAGGTGGGGAGGGGTGAGTTGAGAGCGTTTGTGGCCACACCGAAGGGATTTTTTGTAGCCATTCCGGTCCTTTCCACCATAAATTGCAGCTCGCGAGTTCTTGTGGGTTGCAGCCACGGGTACCGAGGTCGGCGGGGTTATCAGCACTACACACATGCTTCCAAGTAGCATTGCTCACATTATCGAGAATAAGAGAGATTCTATTAGCGACATATGTTTTCCAGCTGTAAGGTGGTTTCTCTAACCATGCTAACACTATCGAGTAGTCTGACCAAAGTAATAGTCCGCTTGACTCCAAATGCAGTTCCGATCGAACTTGTTTAATGAGCTTCGAGAGTAATACAGCTCCGCAGAGTTCGAGTCGTGGGAGGCTGACGGTTTGTAACGGGGCTACTTTGCTCTTTGCTACAAGTAGGTGGGACGAGAAAGAGTTCTCAGTTTTATTTTGTTTTGTTGTTGTTGAGATCTCAGTTAGCTGTACGCGGAGATATACGCAGGCGCAATTGGCTTTTTCAGACGCGTCAGAGAATCCATGCAGCTGCACGCGCTGCTTTGGGGAGAATTGGACCCATCGGGGTATGGAAATTTGATTGATGGCAGGAAGATTGTTGCGTAAAGTAGTCCATTTGTGAAACGCGCCAGGTTTGACGTCTTCGTCCCAATCGGTTCCTTCCATCCATAACTGTTGCAGGAGCATTTTTGCCGTGATCATTACTGGCGTTAGCCATCCTGCGGGGTTGAACAGTTGGGCTACCGCTGACAATATCTGCCGTTTTGTCTTCGAATCTGCTGCGGGTTTTGGGTCATACGTGTAAGAGAACGTTTCTGTGAGTGCATTCCATTTTATGCCTAGAGTTTTAGTAGAGCTTGAGTCTCGAAATTTAAGGAAGTCTATATCCAGAACTTCGGAGTCGGGGACTAACTCTAAGATTTTCGGGTGATTCGCGGTTATTTTTCTGAGGGGAAAACCGGCCGATTGTAGAGCATCTTTTGTTTGGGTCATTGAGCTAATAGTGGACTGTACATAGTGGCCACCCGAGAGAATATCATCTACATATGTTTCATGCAGGAGGATGTCAGCGGCGAGAGGGAATTGCTCATTACAATCTTGTGCCCGCTGATGGAGAGTGCGTATAGCCAGGTATGCGGCGCAATTGACGCCGAATTTAACTGTTTTCAACCGAAAATCTTCTAATGGCATAGTTGGGGATCTACGGAAGACTATTCTTTGGAGGTCTTGGTCATCTTTGTGGATGAGGATTTAGCGATACATTTTCTCTATATCGCCGTTAAACACAAATTGGTAAAGTCGCCATTTTAAAATTATGACCATTAAATCATTTTGCAGAGTGGGGCCCGTGTAAAGCACGTCATTAAGGGAGCTGCAAGAATGAGATAACTTTGATGCATTGAAAACTACACGAAGCTTTGTAGTTTTACTGTCTGGCTTGATGACTGCATGGTGTGGTAAATAAAAGGAGAAATATTTACTATCTTTGATGATTTCTTGGGGTGAGGTGGGCTCCATGTGAGCCAGTGTGAGGTATTCTTCTAGGACCTCGGAGTATTTCTTCTGCAACGTTGGGTTCTTTTCCAGAGTCCGTCCAATGCTGAGATATTGTTGCTGTGCTGCTACGCGGGAGTGTCCAAGGGCAATAGAAGTTGGGAATTATAGTTTGCGTGGGAGTCTAACCATGTATCTTCCATCTGCCTGTCGAGTTGTTTTGCGTTGATACAGCTCTTCGCATAAGTCTTCTTCACTGGATCGGGATTGAGTGGTGGGTATTTCTTCTTGCTTCCAAAACTTTCTAAGGAGCGTATTGACGGGGTCATTCTCAGATTGTCGAATCTGAGTCGTGAATGTTGAGATCCTTTCGGGGATTGGGACGCTGAGAATCCATCCGAATATCGAATTCTGGGCAACGAGGCAGCCGCTTATATTGGTGTGCAGCCCTTCTAGGAGAATGCGGGGAATTACATCACTGCCGATGACCATATCTATACGGTGAGGGGTGAAACAGTGGGGATCCGCCAGTGTCAAATGAGATATTTCTTCTAACTTAATGTTTGAGACTTTAGTTGAGGGAAGAAAGTGGGTCAATTGTGGCAAAACAATGGCTAGAGTATTAATTTTTTGTAATTTGTCCGCTGAGCAGAGTGTGACTTCGCAGACCTGTTTTGAGTTTTGTACCACTGTGCCGCCCATTCCAGAGATTTCAAACTTTGCTTCTTTAGTTGGGAGGCGCAAGAGCTTTTGTATTCGGGACGAGATAAACGTTTTTTCGGAGCCTTGATCTACGAGGGCTCGAACATTGTTATATTCGTTATCACAATATATGGGAATTACTGCTGTTGGGAGAAGCGTAGTGACTTGGGAACTTGAATGGTGGGACGACACTTTATTCACATTCGGCTGAGGTGAACTTTGGTCCTTGGGTAAGTGAGTTGCGTTTTTCGAGCAACAGGGTGTTTCATCATCAGTATGATGTTGGGTGGTGAGTTGGCTCGTCGTTTTCTGGGGTTTCGCGTTAAGCCCTTGGTTTTGCGTATTTCGCGGGAAGTGAAGCAGGGAATGGTGTCGTTTTTGACAATATACGCATGACAAGCCGCTATGGCAATTATTGCTTGAATGGGAGTTTGATAGGCAATTTTCGCAGTACCCGTTTTCTCGTACGAATTTTACGCGATCGGATACGGATAACGCTTTAAATTTGATGCAGGCTTTCATTGCATGCCTGGAGTTGCATAGTTTACAAGAGATCGTCGGGGTTGATTCCGCATGGAAATTTGTCGTCCTGCTTTTATTCGCAAAGGTCGAGTTGTGAGAGGGCGTTCTGGGAGTGAAATTAGAGGGAGAGGGCCTTAAGTTGCCCGGCCGATATGTGTGCAGCCTTTCTACAACTTCGTACCGGCTTGTGAGAAATCTATTCATATCCGCCCACAGGGTTAGCTCTTTTCGTGAGCTTAGTGATTGTTCCCAGAGAGAGAGGGTTTCACTGGGGAGTTTTGACGAATACAGATAAACAAGGATGGGGTCCCAATCGCTGGTTGGGATTCCTTGTGTAGAGAGAGTAGCTAAGCAGTTGTTAATGGTGGATTGCAGTTTCTGGATTTGTTCGCCGTTTTCAGAGTAAATGGGAGGGAGATTAAATAGGGTTTTTAACTGCGTATCCACCAGTATCCTAGGGTTTTCATAGCGGGATTTTAGGGCGTCCCAGGCGAGTTCAAAACTATCGTCAGTGAGAGGGAATTGTTTGACGATTTGTCCTGCCTGGCTTCTTGTTTTCTGCCGCAAATGGTAAAGTTTCTGTGCTGGCGGCAGTTTGGGATGGTTTTTGTAAACCGCAGTGAACATGTCTCTGAAAGCCGGCCAGTCTTCATATCCACCGTGAAATATTTCTGTGTCACATGGAGGCACTTTGAGGAACATTCCTTGGGAGTTCGTATTTTGTACTGTGCTTTGCAGTGTAGCAGGGGATGTTTGAGACTGAGAGTTCGCTTGTAGAAGTTGTAGTGCTTCTAACATTTGGGATTTGCATTGCTCATAACTTTCTGAGCATTTGTTATATTTTTGCTCGACTTCCCCACTAGATTCCGCATAGGCTGTCGAACGAGAAACGGCTTTAAAAGAGAGTACTAACGAGTCCCAGAGTTTGTTGAGCTGCTCTATTTTTATATTAAGCAATATTCTGGTAAGGTAATTTATGAGAGTTGATGACCATTTAGCGTAGAATGCCTCAATCCTATTGCTTTCAAAAATAAAGTCTTCAAAACTATGGTCATCTGATAAGTCACCTTTTTTGGCCATTACTTTTTCATTAGGCATTTTGTAAGCAAAAATTAGTTAAACTCTTTTTTTCGAGATAGAGTAATTCACTTGACCGAGTATTTATTAAAGGTGCGGTATTATATATTTATTGCTTGCTTACTTGCCAAATCAAAATTTTTGACCAAAAGCAAAAAAATTTGTTGGATACTTTTTATTGGGCCACCACTGTAGCCACTTGTTGAGGGGGAGAAAAGGTGGTGGTTTTAAGTGTATGTTTGTATCGATCTTCAAACTGTACACCCACTTATTGCTAAGTGCAGAGAATTGAGTGACTTTAATCGGATCGGAGCTTATTATTTGTATATATAGATGCCCGTATGTATTACTTATTATATGCCGGCGGTGGCGTTGTATGTGGGATGATGGGAGAGAAAAGTGCGTTAGACTTTATACTAAATTTATTGCGTTTTTTTTTTCGAGTAGTGGGTATATTATATGATTTGAATATATAATTAAAGCGGCTAATGGTAAGTCACGGGATATTATTGAGACGATAGTTCGTTTTTTGAGACACTCACGAAAACCAATTTATGACCGAATTTATACCGATAGGCATTTGAGAGATGCCGTGTGGTAGATATCCGTAATGATGGGAGGATATATTAAATGAGGTAAATGAGATGTAATGAAAGAAAAATATTCCGTATGTGTAATTGTAGCGGTTTATTAAGAGATTTTTTTTTTTTTTTTTTTGAGAGAGAATATTTGAGAGATGGGACTTACGGTAGTTATATATTATATAAGGTACATATATCCCTTTGGTGAAAATTTTAACAGAATGTTCTTACGGGAAATTCCAGTTCAACAACTTTACAACACCGCAGAAGAAACCGCTACTAATTTGCCTACGAAATATATGCTGAGACTTACCGAGCTGCTTGATACCACCTGTTTTTTGTTGTTGTTTGGTACTGTACCTGCCTGGACGCCTGAGACTTGATTGTGAGTATAGTTGAGTATGCTCGTGTGTTTGTTTTTGTGTTCTCTGGAATGGTTTTTTTGTTTGTGTAACAGTTACCACTAATGCAGGTCTACTGCTCGTGGTGATAGAAAATTAAGGAGGTTCACTTTTTTGTGGACGGTCTAATGCTCTTATGTATGTGTGCTACCTTTGCACTATTAGAGCACCACTTTTTTTTGGATTTGTATTTTTATTTAATTTAATTTTTTCACAAACTTAATATTTTTAGTTACATTAATTTTCTTATTTTACCGCTTTTTGCAGATATACTGCTAGTGGTATTTTGTAAAAATATATATACCAGGGGTGAGTTTTTTTTTTTTTTTTTTTTAATAGCACTTTCTGAGCACTCTAATGCACTTTTTGTGTACCGCTATTTTTATATAACTTTGTTTTAGTTGTTTTTGTTTCACTTGCTGAAGTTTATTTTTTCAGCGCGAACCTTAGTTTTTTATATAATTTAAACACTTTTGTTGATTTAGTTTTAAGTTTCACGAACCGCCGCAATTTATTAAAGTATTTTAATTGGTTTCTATTATTAAGGTCACCGGTTTCTTTGTTGGCCGCGAAGGACCATGAACAAGATTTAGGGGTTGCGGATTATGGGGTTAGCGCCAACGCGCAAAGGGAGAGAGGCTACTTTTGTAAATCACTAAGCGCCAATGCGCAAACAAGAGATAAACTATTTCCAAAATTAAAGAAAACACACGTCACTTTAAATATTACACACTTTTAATGCATACATATTCAACTTTTTATTTATTTCACTTTAACAATCGATAGCGATGTGGTCGCGGCGGTAATTTAAGATGGACTCACATGATGTTAGGCAAAAAAGACAAATTAGAGCGGGATTAGACAAACATGTTTAAGGGACCGTTACGTTACTCTCTTATACATTTTGAAGAAATTACAAAATAGGGTTGCCGGCCGCACGCGAAAAATACATAATTATAAAACATGACTCCTGCTTGATTGAAGTGGGTTCACTTGGGACTCATGTCCTCAACAGTCTTTTATAATCAAGTTTTCACCTTTGACTTGTAAGGAGTGAGTACATGTGTGTGTAAGAGTGTCGGCTCGG
The DNA here is from genome assembly GCA_949987695.1 of Merzomyia westermanni. Taxonomy (NCBI): domain Eukaryota; kingdom Metazoa; phylum Arthropoda; class Insecta; order Diptera; family Tephritidae; genus Merzomyia; species Merzomyia westermanni. Next base: position 80,471,781 of record OX465289.1, read on the forward strand.
TCGATAATTATAGAGAATCGCCTCAGTCAGCCATAGGTGTAATCAGTTTTTGTTCGGGTCGGCACTCGCATTCATGTACTCTCTCGCTTAGCCAAAGTTAACATACCAAATGGTTATGTATCTATTCAGTACCCTCACTACATATACATATACAATATATAGCTATAACAATTGACCTATACAGGGAATTCAAATTGTATAATACAGCAGATTAGGGTAAAAGGGGGGACTCATTTTGGGGTCGGCAATAGTCAATTGCCGATTGACCAAGGAAGGGAGGGTGTAGAGTGGCCGGCCATCTATCATCTAGGGCCATACGGGGAAATACAGAGTGCAAACGACCTTACACCGATGTACAGTGGAGCAGGCAGGTATGCATTTTTTTGTATGGTGCGGTTGTGATGTCGCGCAGAACATAAGCATACCTGCGAGGCTTCCGGGGCATGCAACACGAGGTGAGGAGACGCTCTGGGAAATTAAGTTTCTACCTGACAACCCGCACGTAACATAAATGGAGCCCAACGTGGGGCCCAAACCCTAGTGGAACCTTAGTAAATAAATTTTCAATTGGGATACGTTCGAACTTGGTGCTTCATACGCTTATCAACTTAGGGGATTTCGAGAGTTTTTCAATTCTTAAACTTAATTTTCAATTTTACATTTCATATCAGCAGCTTGACTTGACTGCATATAGTCGGTCAATAGTGTTGATGTAGGTGGGTATGGTGAATGGGGAGTAGAGGTCTGACAGTTTGTTTTGGCTGAGGTCAGGCTGGACAATAGTGGCAGGGGTCTGACCTCGTTCAAGGGGAATCGGGTCCACGGGTAGCTCGTTTTGCCAAGGTTAGAACGGACGATAGCATTCGTGGAAGGATTCCGGTCGGGGGGATTAAGTTGTCTAGGTTGCTTGGTTGGCCAGGTTGACGCCAGCTAATAGTATCTGTAGCTGTTGTGGCAGCAAATTACTTTAGGAGGGGGACTGAAACGACGAACGATGCTAGGGCGGACGGACATCGCATCTGTGAAAGAAGACACTATTTTTATTTTGTTTATTTTTAATTTTTCAATTTCTAATTAGATTTTTTTTTACTTTTATTTTTTTATTTGTACTAGTTTATTTGCTATTATACCATTTGCAAGTTCCGAGAGAAGTCAGCCTTCTCGGAAACAGTTCCATTTTGATTTTTTTTTGGGGTTTATAATTTTTTTCCTAATTAACACTACTTTTGGATTTGCATCGGCGACCGGTCAATATTAGCATTGGTGTACTCATTGTTGATAGTAACCATCGGTGATCCGAAGATAGGTTAGGTTAGGTAAGGTGGTAGCTGTCCCACTAGGAGGGCAGCACACTTGGACACTTACAAGTTCCCTTGTGATACCACAATTCTAAACGGTGACACTAACTTAAGATAGCTTAGCAAATCGCTGCGTAGCGACGATAAAACTCCGGATTTGGCACACATCGATCTTCGACACGTCTTCCGGAGACCTAAGAACATCCGAGCCGAGATACCTGCGCCTGGTCCTAGCAAACGCTGGACAACTGAGCATGAAATGATTTGATGATTCCACCTCGTCATCCTCTATGCAGCTCACGCAGCTCGGGTTATCAAGTATATTCAATCGCACCGCATGGACCCCCATCGGACAGTGCCTAGTCAACACCCCAATAAACATGGAAAGATGTAACTTGGAGAACCCTAGTACTCCCATTGAACGCCTGGAGTCAAGCACCCGCCAGAAGGACTTCGACACCTGACATGAGGTGGTGTCAGCCCAGCGTTTGCTTAGCTGATCCGAAGCCCACCTGCCCAGAAGCAACCTACAGGTGGTAAGGGGAATACCCAGTGTTCTGGAGGCAGCCACATCTGCCTCACGAGTGCCCGCTCTGGCCAAGAGATCCGCATGGCAATTGCCGGGAATGCCACAGTGGCCTGGCACCCAGATAATTTTTATTTTAAAATAGTTGGACGCAACCGCAAGCGATTCCAGACAGTCGCTCACTGTCCTCGATCGAACATTTTCTGCACTCAGCGCCCTAATTGCCGCTTGACTGTCGGAGTACATGTTGAACTCCTTGACAGCGAATACGCTGGACAGCATCCAATCCACCGCCTCCTTTATGGCGGTAACCTCCGCTTGGAAGACGCTACAATGATCAGGTAGGCTAAATTTCGTGCTAATCCCAAGTTCCTGACAGTAAACACCCCCCCCCTCCCAGCACATCCATCCAGCCTTGACCCGTCCGTAAACAGATTCGCCAGAGCCTTCCCCCAGATAGGTTCTCCGCCTGTCCACTCGTCCCTTGCGGGTATGTAAGTCGAAAAACCCTTTGCCGGGGTAGAGGTTGGCGCACAGTAATCCGTTCTGTTAGGGATAAAGTCAAAGCCCGAAAGTATATTCGAATGGCCTATATCCAGCGTGTCGGAGCCTAATTGCAGCCCGAGCTGCGCTTATTTTTCCTACAAGGTCAACTGGGTGCATATTGAGCATAACATTCAATGCCAGGGTAGGAGTGGTGCGCATGGCCCCACTGATCCCAACCATGGCCATTATCTGCACCGTGACCATCTTCGTCGTGGAGGATGCTGTGTCTCGTGCGCCCCACCAGACCAATACCCCATAAAATAGGATAGGTTTCACAACCATCTCGTACAACCAATAAACCACCCTTGGAGAGAGACCCCATCGTTTGCCAATGGCCCCTCTGCAACAATACAAGGCGACCGAAGCTGGAGTAAGCCGTTGACTACTATGACCCAGAGAAGTGGAGAAAGAAAACCCCCTTGCGGCGTGCCCCGTCTCACTCCTCTCTGAGCCCCAGCACCCCCCCACTCCGCCCTGACAATCCTGCCACAAAGTAATCTGTTGATAAATTCTATCAAACTTAGTTCAACTCCCAGACTCGCTAAGCCCCGTACGACGGCAGAAGGCAAAACATTATTGAACGTTCCTTCGATATCCAGAAAGGCCCCCAGCATGAACTATTTGTGCTGCAAATACCCCTCTATTAGTTTTACAACGGAATGAAGCGCCGTTTCAGTTGCCCTGCCTTTGCAGTAAGCATGTTGCGATGCCGATGTCTCCCTAGGGACCCTGCTGCGTATATGCAGGTCAATCAGGCGCTCTAGCGTTTTGAAAAGAAACGAGGAGAGACTGATTGGCCCACACTAGTGGGAGATGGGGCATCGCGGTCCTGTGAAACCGGGACGTCAGGGAAGTGAGCGTCCATGAGAAGTTGGAGAGATTCCCCGCTACTCATAGCCCAGCTACCATCCACATTCCTCAAGTAACCCGAGGGTGCAGGATTCCCGGAAAGAATCTTCCGGAATCTCGCAGACTCATTACATCCTTCCACGCTTTCGCAGAAAACCTTCCAGGAATCTTGTTTGGGTTTCCTGGTCGCAGATTTGTAAATACCCAACCCAACTTTGTAGAGCTCCCAGTCGGAAGGTAATTTACTCTTCCTGGCCCTGTTGAACAAGCGCCTACTAGAAGTCCTAAGGTCGTCTACTTCCTTAGTCCACCACGGTGGTTTACGCTTTCCACTTACGGTTTTCAGTGGGCATGCGATTTTATACGCTTTCTTACAAGCATTGGTAAATTTCTCCACCAGAGCATCAAAAGCAGTCTCGGACAATTCCGAGCCTGATACGGGTGCTCTTGGGAGGAACTCATCCAGCTTGCTACAGTACCGGACCCAGTTAGTACGCCTAGGATTTCTAAACATGGTTTTGCTGTGTCTAGATTTATCAAGAGAGAACTGAATATACCTATGATCAGAGAAGAACACGCCAGTCGGATATAAGGGGAAACAGGCCTCCTGTAGCAAGAGTGAGGTCTAGGACCTCCTCCCTAACAAACGTGGGGTCATTACCCCTGTTACAAATACCTAGCCCTTCATTTAGAATAAAAGCAAATAGTGACTCACCTCTTGCATTCGTATCCGAACTCCCCCACAGTGAATGATACGAGTTCGCATCCGTTCCGACAATAAGTCCTATGCCTCTTCGCTTTGCTTCAGCGTTAATCATGCATAGGATTTCAGGAGGCGGCCCATAAGTATCATCATGGGCCATGTAGGCAGAGACCAGCCACGATCCCTTGTTACCTTCCTCCAGACACACATCCGATACGTCATCGTCACTAAAATTGGAAAGAAGAAAGGCTTTAATATCTTTCTTAGCCAGTACACACGATCTTGGCCTACCTGCCGATCCGTGCACAAATAAATTGAATTTATCAGTCCTCAGTCCAGATATTTTGTTGCCGCTGCTGCTTAGCCACGGCTCCTGGATAAGGACAACGTCCACCCCGCCTTGCTCCAGGCAGAGTAGGAGGCGGGCAGAGGCCGCCTTAGAGTGCTGAAGATTTATTTGTCGGATGATCATCATCAGACAAATCCATCTCCTCCACCTCAGCAGCCTCCCCCTCCGAAGCTAACAGCCTCTCCTCATCCGCCCTGTCGAACAGCCATTCAACGCTGCAGACCGATCCCGCCACAGACAGGATGCCGACAGAGCTGACGCAGTCCGGCGCTGCAGGGTTGGGCACCGTATTTACGTCCACCGACCCCTCCGCAGGTTCATCTTCTTCCCGTCCCACCTCCGGAGGTGAGGCCTCATCCCCCCTGCCATTACCGTTATAGAATCTAAGAACCACACGCTCGATACCATAGGATATAACACCCTCCGACACAGAGAGAGGACCCATGGACTCCGCGTTTAGTAGCAATCGCACTTGTCGACGGGGTCCCTCGGGTTCCTCAACCCTGATAACCCTTCAATTGTGGGTCGGAAGGTTCTGGTTGCAGTAGCGCAACTGCCTCAGAATTCTCTCCGGCTGAGAAGGTTCGGCAGGTACCCACACCCGAGCCCTTGGTCGAAGAGGGAGGTCCCTCCTGTCTACGGCCTCGAGCCTAGCCCCCCGCCACAACTCCCCAACCAGCGAGATAAGACACCTGCAGAAGCTCGCTGACCGCTCGTCAGCGCACTCAATAAGCCTAAACTCGTGATACCATCTCATATATTCTATGGATGGCTGCGGCCCAGGGTACCTTTCAACGGCAGTCAAATAGGTTTCAGAAATGGCGTTGGCCACCCAGCTCCACTCCTCCCTGGAGATGGCCCCGTCTTCCCTGCTCCTGGCAACTACCCCCAGGGTGATGGAACCAGCACGTCTAGCGACTTCGCTAAACGTGCGTTGCACAGCTTCACCACCCCGGTGTACCGCGGCATTCTGCCTTTTCCGCAGAGCGCCGTCACCGAGCGGGGCCGTCTCCCCACCTGCACTAGGTGCAGGAGGCTGATAACCGCTGCTCAAAACCTTCCTGGCCCACTCCAGCGTACGGGAATGCTTCTCAGAAACCTGAGAACCATCCAGACCGCCGTAGCGTTCCAGGATCTTCGCAGCCAAACGCTGATCGCAGATGGGTTTACTTCTCGGTGTCGCTCTCTTGCTTCTGCTGGACCGCCTCCACTTCGCTGTATTCACAGCAATGTTGGGAGACCTCCCACTACTGGTGCTCGCCACGTTATCAATGTTGCCTACCGGATGAGCCCTCTGTAGCTGAGCACCTACTTGTACACCGGAACCTTGTCCGGCGGATGTCGACTTCGACGCTCCTTTGTTGACAGCAAAGCCCGCACTCACAGGGGCGCCAGCCCTGCTGCAACCTAAGGGGGGAGTTGCTTCCAAGTTTTGGGGCTTGTCCGTCCTTTCCGCCCTGATTTCAGGCCACCAGTTATGTCTGGTCGCATCTCTTCTAGGTGAGCCCTTTGCCTCCGATTCGGAGTCAAGAGCACCCTGTCAGTTCTGCGACCCTGTCCCGTACTTGTAGGCCGATCAGCAGCCGAGCTATTCCCATGCGATACGCAAGGGCGAGCCTCGTTGCTGGCCGGTTCCCTGTCCCCGTTGTCCTTGTCCGTCTTCCTCCCGTTCTTCTCCCCTTCCTTAACTTCCTTGTTGTTGTTTTTATTAATATTATTGTTGTCCATGTAAAAATAACGTCCCCACTCAGGGCCGCTATCCAGACACGATTGTGTAGTCACCCTTTAATGGTCCCGTGGTTATCTGTGCGAGCAGGGAGGCCACGCGAAGGTTGACGCATGCCCTTATGAGACATGCGTTCAGAGCCAGACCGAGCGCAAAAACGGGAGATCCTCAACCGCACCTATACCACCAACTAAATGGCGACGGGCCTGGAACGTACCCTGAGGCCTGCCAAGGTTTTAACGGGACGTGGGTAGCTGCGATATTAGCCCACCAGCCATTTCAGTTGGGTTTCACCGCAACCTACTGAGGTGGCAGAATACCGCACCTACCAGCCCAAAGCAAACTAGATCCAAATCATCGTCCAAGAGAGTCCTAAGTCAGTCACCCTTACCTCACGCCCATAGTCAAGAATCATGACCGTACGCCAGGGCTATTGAAGAGCTAAGGCGTATAGCTGTGATTCCTGACCTTAGCTGGATACCTTCCGCACAGAGAGGTACTAAGTACCAATCAGAACAGACAACTGTGGTATCCATTACCAGTCGGCACCCTCTTGGAGGGTTCAGTCGGAGGATTTTCGCCAACCATGATCCGAGAATAATATACCTCGCGTGCAGCGGTACCGACCGCGTTTTGGTTTTTTAGTTAAGACGAAAATATCGCGGTAAATGGCGGATCGAGAAAAACGTCAAGGACTGAGAAGTGAGACGTAGAACGCGCACGACGAGGAGAACATGGATAAAGCAGAAGTTAAGCATAACGAGCAGCAGAGCGGTGATGAGGTCGGCGAGCACGATGGTAAGGCCGCCTATGACGACCGCGGTCAGCAAAGCGACGAGGGAGGATCAAACGCTTTGGCGGTAGAGTCAAGCACAGACGGAGTTATACCGAACATAGCGGGGAGCGCTAAGGTAGCGCCAACCAGCTCATTAGGCATGGAGTTTATGGAAAATTTCGAGCTAATGTGTGTACAACACCAGCTAGAAGTGAGCCGTTCGACAACAGAGGCGGTCAAAGGTTTGATGAAGGAGATGAATTCCCTGGCAGGCAGACTCTCGGAATTGGAGGACAAAGGCGCTTGTGAGCGTATAGGCAAGCGCAGACAAGCGCGAATCGCAGATTAGCTCTTCCAGGCACGGAGCGCAGGGGGAACACGGTCAGCGCGCTGCACGAAAGGGGCGCGGTAGAAGCGATACGCGATTGGCATATAAAATTCGATAGGAGGACGAAGGCGATTCCCATAGAACGGTTCTTGTTCCGCGTTGATACCTTGCGGAAGAAGCACCGCATATTTTCGCAGGACTTGTATGCAAACTTACACTTACTGCTCGAGGGTCAAGCGCAGGAGTGGTATTGGTTGTATACCTAGGAGCACCCAGAGCACGGTGCCATAGATAACATAGTATTTTGAGCGGCTATGGTGGAGCATTTCCGCAAGGCAGATTGCAAGCCATGAACGAGCGGAAGCAAGGATACAACGGAAAGTTTTAGCAGAGAGGATGGTATACAATAGCAATTGTGATGGGCGATTACATAGTATGATCTGCTATAAATGTAACCAACCCAACGGGCAGCTATGTCATGTATGTGTCAACCGAAAAACCTGGAGGGTGGCGGAAAAACCACCAGTTTTGACATGTCAGGTCGGGAAGATCTGGAGAAAATAACTTTAACCGGACAAGGCCATAAACCAAACAAAATTTTGACAAATAAGCGAGCGGAGATATCGCGCGGACTAATTCCACAACTAACCCTACAGGAGAGGCAAGCTCGATACGAAGCAGCGCGTAAGAGAATTTTCGGTACTTCGCGGGAATTCGGAACACGCGTTACAGAAATCAGCAAAGCGATCACAGAAAGAGGCCCAAGTCGGAAGTGACAAAGGATCTTGAAGCTTCCAAACACACCCGGAAGAGGCGAAGTCAGGCGCGGACGATAGAAGAATGAATATATATAATGAATATATCTTGTTTCTGTCGACAACATGAAAAATAAGCACTAAATAAATAAATTTAAATAATTACCGTACCTTTAGTCTTTTAATAACGGCCGCCTTTTTTATTTTGAAATGAAAATAAACAAGCAAAAATATTTTGAAGCTAGGGGCTACTACGCATTTACCTAAACCTTCACGTTCTTGCTACTAAACAGGTACCAGTTAAATGGTGAGTCATTTAACCTCCCGGCTTGATTTGAGTTTGCGTTATTTTTGCTTATTTTTCTCAATTAGTTTCTAAAGAGCAGTGTGCCAAATCTAACCATATGTTTGCTGTCCGCGTGCATAAGTACAGTATGCTGCATTCCTTTCTAGCGCATGTAAAACCATGGACTCCACTCTCATTATCAAACGCACGCCAGCGCTAATGGCTATGAGTACGGCAAACATACTCAGACAATTGTTTTTTTTATTAGATTTGGTTTTTAATGTTTAATATAATTCAAAATTACACAATTTTCATTTTTGCAACAGCTAATAAGATCTATAAATACATATTTACATCACTAAACATTTACCAAATATAATTTTACTCCGTTTGCCTTCAATGGAAAATTCCTTTGCTCGTCCATCTGAAAATATAAAATTATGGGGGCATAAATATATAAACCAGGACTTGACTTGTTAAATAACAATAATTAGCACTATATACTTACCTTATCTGGGCGTATTGGTAGCAATTTCAACGCACACTTCTTGCTAAGCATTTTATAAATTTTTTAACGACGCACTTACATTTTTCGATCAATATCAAGGAAGAAGAGACACAAAGAAAAAGAAAAGCTTGACAGAAGGCTTTGTGTGTGTTAGTAATTTACGCGTTTCGCTTGCATGCATTAGTGAGAGGACACAATGGTGTGGCGGTATTGTTGCTAGTCTACCACACTGAAGGTCCAAGGTTCGAGCCCTGGAATAGGTAACTTCAAAAGTGATTTGAATGTTTTTTTTTTAAATGGGTTCGCCCCTCGAAGTGGCTTGGCAAACTCTTCGAGTGTATTTCTACCATGGAAGGCTTCTCAGGAAAAATTTGGAACCGGCAAATTGTAGAAAAAACTCGGAGCAGCACACCACAAATTGGTAGAGAAAATCGGTCTTAAACTCCTTGGAGGTATATATTGCGCCAGCTACTTATTTATTTTTTTGTATTAGTGTGTGTATTAGGCCCGTTGTTGTTGTTGTTATTAACAGTGCTTCGCCCTGCCTAATGAGCAGGAGTCCAAGGAAACGCACAGTTTCAACAGAAGAGTAGGTTCAACAGAAGAGTAGGTTCAAAGATATGATTAGTATCATGAAGGGACATATCACATGCAGGGCACGTATTTGGTATGGTGGGGTTCAGTCTGGATAAGTAAGAGTTTATCCTGTTACAATATCCAGAAATAAGTTGTGCCAGCATGACTATAGTCTCCCACGGAAGAACACGCTCTTCATCAGCTATTTCAGGTGGTTCGATGTCAATTACGGGGTTCACAGGTCGAGATCTAAGGGATCTGTCTACCGACTCGGTATGGAGGTCATTTAGAGCGCGCCTATGGCTATGCAGATCAAACGGCAAGGTAATGTCATGCTGGATCTAATCATAGTGCTTACGGAGATGTTTCCTTATGCCTCTGGGGCGGAGCTTCATCCAATAGGGGAAGGTTTGGATGACTAAGTTTGTGGCAGTTCAGTAAAAACTGTCTGCTCGACAATTCCGCATGCTCGCGAAAATTGAGCATTTTAGCTTCTTGATAGAGATAGGACTGTCAGCGAGGTTGAGCGACTATAAGTAGATCTTCCAAATTGTATTTTGCAACATATAGTCAGCTGTTCATAAAGATAAGAACAACTAAACCCTGCAACTGATGTTGTAGTCTGACAGACACCGCAAATCAAAACTTAAAACGCCGATTTCTTCAGCACTGTAAATCCGCTCAAAGAAGAGAATTTTTAATTGAGTGAATAAGTTAGTAAGCTTGAAAGTGTGGTAAACTGGAGAGAACAGCAGCTGCTAAACAACGCTGTCGACGTATACTGGAACGATTTCTCGTCATCCCTTGTCAAATTTGGTTTTGAGACAAACCGGTTTCGGCGTTGTGCCATCATCAGTGTCGATTTTCGTTCTGACCTGTTGTTGTCGTTTGTCTTGTATTTATAGTAGGTAGCAGGTAACGTCAGCATGGCTGTCTGTTCGTCAGCGTGTGTGCATGTGTTGTGTGTGTACATTCAGAAACGGGGGTGGTTTGCATCGATCGGTTTTTGTGTGGTTGACTGAGGCAGGTAAAAGATGGTGATTATTGTTGTTTGACCTTTATTTTTTTTTTCTTGTTTGTTGTTTTTGATCTTTTGCTGTTTTGTGTTTATGTGTCGGTGCGTGTGAGTTTGTTGTACCTGAGTATTGTGTCGACATTGTTGGAGTGCCGCTTTTGAAATTTCTGTCTCTTCGAAAGACAAGTAGATGCTACGTAAAAACACTCAAACAAAGAATTAACTCTTCTCCAGCAAAAAATATGCTCCATTTACTTTACTTCCGCTGATCTAAAGGGGAAAATAATGTCTCGCAAAGGAAAGGCAAAGGCAAAATTGACGAGCGGGCTTTTTGGTGATGCAAAGAAAAAAAATATCTTCATTAACGACAGCTTAACTTCATATAACAGAGCGCTGCTTATAGTGGAGAAAAAAAAATAAAAAAACTAAATATTATAAGTAATCATGGGTGAAGAATGGTAAAATATTGATGAAAAAGACTGATAATGGTGAGCTTGTTAATCTAAGAACTTTTGACGATTTCGTCAAGACTTCCGTAAAAAAAAATAAATGTTTTAATAGTAATAATCAGTCCTGTCAATGATATAAATTTATTGTGTGATATAAATGACTCTTTGGTTGTCATTCACCAAAACATACGCAGTCTTCGGCTAAATTTTGATTTATTGTTGTGTAATTTAGCGTCACTTAAAAAATATCCGGCTCTAATTTTTGTCTCTGAAATCTGGATTTACTCGCGAGAGTTTACAATACCTGGCTATAAATTCTTTGCGAACGCTAATAAAATATATTCTGCAGGAGGTGTTGAAGTTTTTGTTCGTCGTGTGTACGAATATGAATTTGTTGAGTGCAATCTCACGAGTGCTGACATTCTGAAGGTTGCTTTAGGTATAGCGGGTAAGGTTCCTACTTTTATTTGTGTATATAGGGTACATGCATTTTCGGTACAGACATTCTTGGAAGATTTCAGATCTTCTGTCTAGCGAAAATTCTAATCATGCTGTCGTATTGGGTGCCAGTATAGATAGATATCTAACCCTTATGGCTAATCATGGTTTTACATCTTTTTTAAATGAACCAACCCGTAGTATTTCTGGGAGCTGTTTGAATCATGTATTCTGTCGTAGTAGTAACACTTTCAGTAGTCTTAGGAGTTTAAATGTTGACCTCAAAATTACAGATCACACTATGACTGGTATAATTATAAACAGTATATTGGAAAAAATAACTAACAAAACGAAGACTAACTCAAACTTAACTAAATTAAATTTAGACTGTTTAAATGAATTTGTGCGGTTTGAATCATGGGACAAAGTTTATTCCGAAGAAAACGTATCCAATGCATTCAACATATTTTTAAATATATTCAAAAATTATATAATATCTGCTAGCTTTTCTTACAGTCCACCTATATTTAAAACAAGATTAAAGCCATGGATTAGCAACGAGCTGCTCAAAAGAATTAATTTAAAAAATAATAAAAAATAATTTAAAAAAAAGCCTTACAAGAAATGTCTTATAAGCACTCTTAAAATAAGATTTACTATAACTAAAATCAATCTTTACGGACGACGAGAAAGTATTAAGTTGCGCAAGTGTTCTCCTAAGAGGAGCATTCATCGCATAAACAGTTCTAACAACACCAAAAAAAAATTTTCATACTACGAAGACTACGTGAAGGCACATTAAATCGAATTTTCGAGAGGAGATATGCACAATCTATTGAGTCAGTAATTATATCATAGACAGTGCCCATCGACAGCAAAGTTCGTCTCGACTCCAAAGACATTAGATTTATTAGTAAACAGCTGGATCGATAAGACGGGATAGGGTCTGCAAAGTTCAACGACCGCAAAGCAAAGCGAACAAATGCTCTCTGAACAGACTCCAGCCTCTTAGCGTAACTAAAATGAAGTGGCCTCCAAATAAATACTGCATACAGACGAATACAAGAGTTTGAGAGCATACGGGTCAGAAAATTAAGAACAGTTCCGACGAATAAAGGCCAACATCGCATATGCTTTAGAAACTGTAAAACTGATATGAGTGCTAAAGCTGGGCTTGGGGTCAAAAAAGATAACTAGGTCCTTAAGCTCATTTAAATTCTTTAAATCGACATTCGAGATACTGTATGTTGTAAGTATAATACAAGAGGCCCTGGCAAAAGAAGTGTAATGACATTTACTAACATTTAGGGATAGGCGATTACGATCATACCAAAGGTATACGTTTTCCAGCTCATTCTGAAAAATTAAAGAGTCTTCTAGGCACCTGATTTGGAAAAAAAATTGCAAATCATCAGCGTAAAAAAGAAAATTACTGTTGTCGCCAGCTTGAAAGCAAACGATGTGGCAGCACTGGCGTAGAAAGAGGTGAAGAGAGACAACGAAAATAACCGCAGCTAACTTAAACCATTTTATCGTCAAATGACATTTTTCTTCAACCACCGAAAAGGAACAGCAATTTTTAGTTCATTTAACAAAACTCGAGTCTTATTATTTGTCTTATTTTTGTAACACATATAAACGTATTAAATGTTTGTAACGTAAAGCCGCCTTTTAATAATCTTTCGTTTACTCGGGTAGCCAGCCGCCATAACAGTCTAAAAATTGTTCCTTTTTCGGTGCACTAAATATTTGCCGCCTACAACATTAATTCAGTAATATTGGTAAGCACGTATTGGACATCGTCGTAGACATCAGCTACAAGATAGTAGCACGCAATCCAATCTCCATATTGTAACCACGTTTTCCTGACCCAAAATTTGATCCGCCATCGTTGTTCGCCGAATGCCAGTTCGGATTGTAGACTTGGAAAAATTGCCGCCATCGTCAAACATACACATATACATCGGTATCTTGGTTTAACAGTTATACGACTAGAATTGGAGAAAAAAACCGCGACAACTTGCCCGCAAGCAACATTTTTAACAATTTCAATTCGTACATCTTTGCCGACAGATAGCCATAAGCCAGTATATTGACAAGAGAAATTTTTCGCCATCAACGTTGTAAGCAAAGACAGCCGTTTGCCTCAGCCGACCACTTGTAGCAATACAAAGCAAGATTTGCGAATAATTGTCGCTAAGTATACGAAAGCCACTTGCCAAAATCCACGTTTCTGCTGCCATATTAGTTCGTATACGATTTGAGATTTTGCTAATCATCGTCGATTTGTAAAAGAGTTTAGCTGTTATAAATTACTTACAGTAGAGAACTCTACGAGCAAATTTAGCATAATTCAATTGCACAACTATTTCAATAGATCTTCGCAACAATCGTAGTATTTAGCCATCGTATAGTGGTGCATTTAAGCCATTATTTAGCCATCGTATAGTGGTGCATTTAAGCTATTATTTAGCCATCGTATAGTGGTGCATTTAAGCCATTATTTAGCCGTCGTGTAGTGGTGCAGTTTAAGCCTTATCAGTAGCCATCGCATGTGTGACACTTATGCCAATAACTAGATCACATATGAACCAACAACGTCGCGAAGATTCGGAAGGCGAATCGGAACTAAACGTGACCGTAGTACCAACGGCGTCCACACCCACGCAACAAACTCCAATGGAGCAAAATAGCCATATAGCCGATTTAATAGCCTCAATAACCGCGTTACGAGACTCTATTAGAGAACTTCGAGACGATACGAGCGTCCAAAGAGCGGACCTGCAACAACTACGCGAACGAATCGACGCTGAAGAAGCAGCACCTATGCAACCAAATGCAATAACGCAACAGCCAATTACTCATCAACAAGTCATCATACCAGCACAGCATCAGTCATCCTCGCCTGCAGCCACGCCACAGCCACAGCCCAATTATGCACCTGTCTTAATGGATAGTGCCGCCATAAGACTGTACCCATTGCCCGTATTCGAAGGGTGCGCAGAGGACTGGCCACTGTTCATTGCTTGTTACGACGATACCACGAGAGAATTTAATTATAGCCACAGGCAAAATTTAATACGGCTACAAAAGGCATTGCGAGGTGAAGCAAGACGTGCAGTTACATCACTCCTCATATACCCCGAAAATGTACCAAGCGTATTAGATGAACTAAAATTCAATTTTGGTCGACCAGAGCTTTTGGTGCGCTCCCAATTACAAAAGGTGCAGAGTTTTCCTAATATCACGGAGAATCGTCTAGACATGATCATGGAGTTTTCATCGAAGGTACGTAACATTGTTGCATTTTTTAAATCAGCTAGATGTGAACATCATCTGGCTAACCCAACATTGTTGGAGTCACTAGTTACTAAACTGCCCCTCTCGAAGCAGTTCGAGTGGAGTAGGCGTGCCACCGAAATAGCAACATACCCAACAATTGAATGTTTCGCAAACTGGTTGAGTGAGTTAGCCAGAATTGTTGCACTCATGCCCAAAGTTGCCGAAAGGGGTGCTTTGACAACAGCGCAACACACAGTCGTCCGTTCCACCAACAATCGACAGCCAATAGCAGGAGGTGGCAACCGTCGAGTGCTACATACAAATGAAATGCCGACTCCTCGTAGACAGCAACGATGCACTCTATGCAGTCAAAATCATCAACTCGCCGAATGTCGACAGTTCACTGATACTAACGTCAACGAAAGGTGGACAGTCGTAAAACGCCATCAATTATGTTTCTGTTGTTTGGCCAAAGGCCACAGTTTACAAACATGTCAGAAACGTGCTACATGTGGCATAGATGGGTGCCAACGCAAACACCACCAGCTATTACACGATCGAAGAGAGGAAAATCGTGAAGGTCAGGTAGAACGCGTCTACAATTGCCAAGAACAAAACCAAGTAAGTTTATTTAAAATTCTACCTGTAACCCTAATGGGGCCTCGAGGTAAATTGGATACCTACGCCATGATTGATGAAGGGTCATCGATATCATTAATAGAAGACAAAGTAGCCAACAGCTTGGGTCTGCGAGGGCAGTCTTCACTGTTGTCACTGCAGTGGTATGGAAAAAACAAGACCACTGAAAAGTCGCGAAGAGTAACAGTGGAGATTCGAGGACAGGCCGACGACCATATATTTGCAATCAAAAATCTGCGAACTATCAAAAATTTAAATTTACCAACCCAATCGTTCAACAAAAACAATTTTGATTATCTGAAAGCAGTACCACTGCCAAGTTACGTCGAGGCGACTCCCGATATCCTTTTAGGGTTAGATAACTCTTTTCTCGGTATTGCACATACAACCGTGTACAAAGGACCAAACCAACTTGTTGCCGCCAATACGAAGTTGGGTTGGATGGTATACGGGCCATCAGAGAAGCGTGACAGCAACGACGCTCGAGTTATGGTGGTCAGAGAACCGGTCAGTATGAGACAGTTACACAAAACTGTAGAAGAGTATATCACGAACGATACTTTAGCTATAGGGCTAGTACACAACGGCACAATCGAGTCTGACGACGATAACAGAGCAAGAAAGATCTTAACGGATACCACCAAGTCTGATGGACGTAATTATGAAGTAGGTTTGTTGTGGCGGAAAGACGACGTTAAGTTACCAGATAGTTTTGATATGGCAAGAAAACGTCTGCACGGTATAGAGGCTCGTATGAGAAAAGACGTCGAGTTTGCAACAAACTACAAGCGAGAAATCAATAAATATATTTCCAAAGGATACGCTAAACAGCTGTCTGATGAAGATGCCAATAGAACCAAGACAACAACGTGGTATTTACCGCATTTTGGAGTCGTAAATGCCCACAAGCCAGAAAAGTTGCGTATAGTCTTCGACGCAGCCGCCAGCACATCGAATGCATCACTTAATAGCGCCTTACTCAAAGGTCCGGAAAAGGTCCAATCACTTTTATCAATACTCTTTAAATTTCGTCAAGGGGTGATTGCGGTAGCTGGAGACATTGAAGAGATGTTCTCTCAAATACGTATCAGAACTGAAGATCAAGATGCTCAACGTTTTTTATGGCGTGATGATGACTCCAATGAGCCAATACGAGTTTACGCTATGACGTCAATGATCTTTGGAGCCGTTTGTTCACCGTGTTGTGCAGAACACATAAAAAACCTAAATGCCGCTAAATTCATTTCTCAACTGCCAAAAGGCGTTGATGCTGTTGTAAACAAAACATACGTAGACGATCTTGTCATTAGTTTTAATGATGTCAAAGAAGCCGAAAAAACTGTTCGTGAAGCCATTAAAATTAACGCCGCCGCCGGTTTCCGACTACGCAAGTTCGTTAGTAACGACAAAGTTATGCAAGCAAGCCTAAATGGTGAAAATGACATGCATCAAACAATCATAAATATGGAAAAGCAAATAACTACAAACAAAATACTCGGCATGTTTTGGGACACAACAGCAGACGCGTTCAAATTTGAATTCAAATTCATGAAAGTGGCGAAGGAAATTCTACGAGGAGGGCGACCACCGACGAAGAGAGAATTGCTAGGCATCATTATGTCAGTATATGACCCCTTTGGGTTTCTGTCGCACGTCACAATAACGGCCAAGCTACTTATACAGGCATTATGGAAAGAAGACATTAGTTGGGACGAAGAACTGCCACCTCAACTTGCCAAACAGTGGAAGATCTGGTGGTCCAAATTCCAATACGTCAGCACATTATCAATTCCTCGGTGTTATTCGGCACTGCTAGCAAAAGCCAAAAATGTTCAATTGCACATCTTTGTTGACGCAAGTACAAGTGCATACGCCGCCGTTGCCTATTTACGCATCGAGCACGAAAATACAGTGGAGGTAGCATTAGTTTGTGCTAAAGCATTATGTGCGCCAATAAAAGCAATGACAGTTCCACGCCTAGAACTGCAAGCAGCAGTCCTTGGATGCCGCCTCAAAACACTAATAGAACAAAGTCATGAGTTTCAAATCAGCAGTACGACGTTTTGGACCGATTCGCAAACGGTTATTCTGTGGATACGATCCCATACTCGATCATATAAGCAATTTGTAAAACACAGGATCTCGGAAATCCTCACAACAACAACAGTTAGTCAGTGGCACTGGGTGCCAACAGCTTTAAACGTAGCTGATGATGCCACGCGTGCCATGCCAACAAACGCACTTCCGCAAAACAAACGATGGTTCTACGGGCCAGGATTTTTACAGCAGGATGAGGAACACTGGCCTCAAGAAGTTACGCTCTCATCAGCCGTAGCCGATAGCGAAGAATCAATTAGTCGAGAATTACTCATTGGCGAATCAGGTGAGAAATTAATAAATTTTACTAAATTCTCGTGTTTTCTTAAATTAGTCAGAGTCGCTGCTTGGGTACTACGCTTTATTAACAACGCTAGGAACGAAAGACTCATAGAAGAACTACGAGCCGACGAATTAATTGCAGCCGAAAACAGAATATGCTATATGGTGCAGAGGGAAGCTTACAGACGCGAGGTCGAGCTACTCCAAAATAAACACGCCGTACCTAAAGATAGTCCACTATACACCTTAACGCCGTACTTAGATAATGAAGGTTTGCTAAGAATCTATGGAAGGATAGATTCAGCATACTGCTTACCACTGTCTGCACGCCGTCCAATTATTTTGCCGTCAGATCATTGTGTCACCAAGTTATTGGCAACTGAACATCATAGAAAGAGACACCACCAGAACGAATGTCTAACAATCAACGAAATTCGACAACGTTATTGGATACCGGCTATTCGGAGAGTTTTAAGATCTGTGCAAAATAAATGTCCAGTATGTATACACGATAGAGCAAAGCCGACCGTACCGCTAATGGGTCAGTTACCATCAGATAGACTAACGCCGTATGTTCGACCCTTCACTTACAGTGGGGTTGACTATTGTGGACCATTTAATGTGGCTGTTGGACGTCGTCGAGAGAAACGCTGGATTGCCCTTTTCACATGCATGACAACTCGAGCTGTGCATTTGGAAGTATCAGATGGCTTATCTACGGATGCTTTTATCCTCTGTCTTCGCAATTTCGTAAATCGTCGTGGGGTGCCTGTACGTATGCGCAGCGACAACGGCACAAATTTTGTCGGGGCGCAGAGAGAAATCAATACACCGGATGCAATATTTGATTTCAAAGCCATTGATCGCGAAATGTCAAAGCAAAAAATTGAATGGGTCTTTAATTGTCCCACAGATCCTGAAAGCGGAGGTTGTTGGGAAAGGCTTATCCAATGTGTTAAACGTTTATTGCATAAGGTGTTGAGAGAGGAAGCACCGAGAGTTGAGACATTCCGTAGCGTCGTTATAGAAATTGAAAATATTATCAACAGCCGACCATTGACTGATTTACCGACTTCGCCGACACAGGAAGAACCGCTCACACCAAACCATTTTTTACTGGGTTGCCTAAATTCAACACAAACGCCACATCCGGAAGGAGAGCGTCTTTGTCTTCGTAAGCAATGGAGAATTGCTCAAAATTTGAAAGATCGCGCGTGGAAGAGATGGACGGTAGAATATTTACCACAACTTTTATGCCGGCCCAAATGGAGGGACGACGTAGACACGGTCACGTCCGGAGATATGGTCATAGTATGTGACCCATCAGCGCCTCGTAGTCATTGGGAAAAGGGAAGAGTGGTGAACGTTTTTAAGGGCAGTGATGGGCGCGCCCGAAGCGCCAATATACGAACCTCTCATGGGATTCTCCGTCGACCTATCCGTAGGCTAGCCGCCTTGAACATTTGCGAACCCACAGACGATTCGCCAGGAGGTGGAATGTTGTCGCCAGCTTGAAAGCAAACGATGTGGCAGCACTGGCGTAGAAAGAGGTGAAGAGAGACAACGAAAATAACCGCAGCTAACTTAAACCATTTCATCGTCAAATGACATTTTTCTTCAACCACCGAAAAGGAACAGCAATTTTTAGTTCATTTAACAAAACTCGAGTCTTATTATTTGTCTTATTTTTGTAACACATATAAACGTATTAAATGTTTGTAACGTAAAGCCGCCTTTTAATAATCTTTCGTTTACTCGGGTAGCCAGCCGCCATAACAATTACATTTATTAAAGCATGACGATATATCATTAATGAATAATATAAATAGTAGTGGACCGAATACGCCATCCTGGGGAACGCCAGAGGAACCTACGAACGGATAAGATGTCACACTATCAAGCCGAACGAAACAACGATGGTTATGCAGGTACGACGAGATCCACTTTCAAAAATCAGTTTCTAGGCCTAGGGCTTTAAGGTTAGCAAGTAGTATTCCATGGGATACCCTATCGAAGGCCTTAGAGAAATCAGTATACACCGCGTCCATTTGGAATCCTTTTTGAAGACTTTCCAAACACTTTTCAATAAAAACAGCTAAATTAGTTAGGGTAGATCTACCCGGAACGAACCCATATTGATGAGGACAAATCAGGTGTTTCACAGCGAAGTGTATTTTGTCCTTGATGACACACTCAAACAATCTCGAGACAGTAGTCATTTTTGAAATCGGTCTTGTTGAGTCACTCTGCCTTGCTGTGACTTTCGCAACTACACATTCCTCTTTTATTCTATTTATCTTAATTATCTAAGTTACACATACTCATGTAAGAGTCATTGAACGGTTAATTCAGCAAAGGCAAAGAAGAATATTACCGACAAAATAGCTGTCTTTTGGAAACAGGTCATGAAAACAGGCAGACGTCGAAATACAATTGTGAAACGCATAACCGAGGAATATCAGCGCATCAATATCAACGCATTAGCAAACAAATCACTAATCATCAGCATCAAATCACATCACCACATAATTACAGTATAACATTTGTACATTTCAATTACTTTATAAATTTCAATAATTGATATATACCAAAAGAACCATATACGTTTCAACAGTTTTCACAATTAGTACGTCTGCCTCGCTTCTCATGCACGTGGAAAATTGGTAAGATAAATTTGACAAGTAAGTGCATGTCAAAAGCACATAAATACAGTTTGCGAAGCCGGTTACCAGAAGCGCTGGAAACCACCAGTGAAGAAGATTCATCATTTGAGAGCACCATGACGGAAACAGGTTATGCAGTAGGGGCTAGTGCCGACAACCTGAATACTATAATTGCAACTCTAAACGCGTTGAGGGCATCAGTGGAAGAGCTGAGAAACAACACAAGCGAAAGTCAACGTGATATAATTCGCTTGCGTGAACAAATGCAGCATCATACTGCTGACGAAAATTCAGGAGCACAAAGGGGGACAGGGCAAGTCATGCCTGTAGGGAAAGTCAGGGCGTAAGGGAAAGTCAGACAACTCAAAGCGAGTCGGGGCAAGTCAGCCCATTATATGTGGAGGTTGGGCAGGTCGTGCCAGCTACGGATGCCAAAGTTAAACTTTATGATTTGCCGACGTTTAATGGCAGCGTAGAAGAGTGGCCACTGTTTCGTGCCAACTTCAATGATACAACTGCGATGTTTAAATATAGTAATAGGCAGAATTTGATGCGCCTGCAAAAGTGCCTTAATGGTCCGGCAAAAGAGGCAGTGTCGTCAATGTTAATTTACCCGAACGATGTGCCGGAGGCAATGAGCGAACTTGAGCTTAGGTTCGGAAGACCAGACATGCTTTTCAAATGTCACAACAGCAAGTTGCAACTGTTTCCCCAAATATCTGAAGCAAAGTCTGAACAGATTGTGTTGTTCTCGTCAAAGAAACGTAACGTGGCGGCTGTTAGAGAAAATGGTGCGTAAGTTACCACAAACGCGACATTTTGATTGGGCAAAGCAGGCAGCAACCATACAGCCGTATGCGACAGTAGAAGATTTTTCGAAGTGGCTAAGTGAATTAGCACGTATAGTTTGTTTAATGCCTTTTATGAGCACATCAAATACAAAGGCGAGTACATCGCAAGCCAACCATCGTCGATTAATACACATTGAGCATGCCAGGGAATGCTACATGTGCAGTGGCAACCATACAATAGTCCAGTGAGGATCATTCAAGAAAATGGATGTACAAGAGCATTGGCACTTACTAAAAGAACTAAAGTTATGTTTTACATGTTTCAGTAAGGGACACCGCACCCTTAAATGTCGGCTAAAGAAAAAATGTTATGTAAATGGTTGCCAACGGTATCATAATCCAATATTGCATAGTGAAGAACCTCAAAACCAAACGGTCCGTCAAGCTACACCAACAAAGGAAACGGTACAGCCTATGTTAAATTGCCGCTCAACGCAAAACGCATGCGGGCAATTGTTTAAAATGTTACCGGTCAACATAATGGTAAACGCGAGGTGTTGGCCATGTTTGATGAAGGCCCCTCAATATCACTAATGGAAGAAAAGGTTGCCAAAGGAATCGATGCCAAAGGTAAAACCCATCCACTAACACTACAGTGGTACGATGACAGGGTAATCACCGAACAATCACTGAAGCTCAACGTTGAAGTCGAAAACCGTTTAGACAAAACCAAATATTTATTAAAAGACGTTTTCACTGTCAAGGATTTGAATTTGCCCGTGCAGTCACTGCAAAAGGAAGATTTTCAACATTTGAAAAATGTGCCGCTTAAAAATTATTTTACTTATTGGGTTGAAACATGCATATTTGGTTGCCACATCTACAGTAGTAAAGGCGGACATGGAAAGTCCGTTGGCAATCCAGACTCCATTAGGATGGGTTGCATATGGTCCAACTCAAACACCACCAAGTTGCAATCGGGTATTACTGATCAGACCGCCATTTCCGCCTCACAAATTTAGAATCGTATTTGACGCCGCTGCCACAGTAGACAACGTGTCGCTGAGCTCAGTTCTCTTGAAAGTACCTGAACAAGAACAGCCCCTATTAAGGATCCTATTTCAACTTCGCCAGGGCCGTATAGGAGTGTCAGCCGACATACGTGAAATGTTCTCACAAATAAAAATATGTCAAATTGATCAACACGCACAACGCTACCTGTGGCGAGATGGTGATGCTACTTAACCAATTGAAGAATATGTTATGACATCGGTAATATTTGGCGCCGTATATTCACCATGTATCGCTGAGCATATAAAAAATAAGAACGCCGAAAACTTTCATGCTCTTTTTCCTGATGCGGCCTCAACGATAATCAACAAGCACTACGTCGATGATTTAGTTGCAAGTTTCAACACGCTGGAAGAAGCTATAAAGATCAGTCAAGATATTGCTACTATAAATATGAAAGCGGGTTTCAAGTTAAGTAATTTCATTTCCAATTGCGTCGAAGTAGAAGAAGCAATGAACAAAATGTCGTCAACTATAAGAGAAACAGGGCCCCTGCGGGTTAGGGGCTTAGAATATGCCCGAGGTAGGCATACCGGTCGTAAGAGGCGACTAATATGCACAAAGGTAATGACGTGCAACTCGATGGTTGATCTACGAATATAATGCCTCTCACCTCTCAGTACTCATCTCATGACATGGCCTAGAAGGTTTCACTGGTCATAAATCGCTACCACGACAGTCGGGCAGTACCGCCAGGGAGTATCGGAGCATACCGGGTTCAAATCCGACCAAGGACTGTTAATTCGACAACACTCCCCTGAAATACAAAAGATGATACGTTCGAATTCCATACAAAATTCCATCGAGTTCCAACGGATGTACTTGAAGGCACGCGGGTGCCAACGAAAAGGGAGCATTGTTATGGCAGTATTCGATCCGTTTGGTATGTTGTCTGATTACTTAATATTTACTAAACTTCTCATTCAGGAGACCTAGAAACGCAAGATCGCATGGGACGACAAACTCCCTCATGACCTAACGAAGAAATGGGTACGCTGGTGGCAAGAGTTTCGCAACGTTGAACGGTTAAAGGTACAACGATGTTACTCTCCGTACATTTTTGATGGTGGGCAAGTTGAGATACACATTTTCGTCGACGCAAGTCAGGTTGCGTTCGCAGCAGTTGGGTACGTGCGTGTGGTGCATGGAAACGAAATCAATGTCAGCTTTATAATTGGCAAAACTCGAACAGCGCCGCTAAAACTACTCCCCATGCCGATGTTAGAGCTCCAGGCAGCCGTTTTGGGTTCACGACTATATAAACTGATTCGCGACAGCCACGAATTTAAGGCTAAAGGTTTACATTCTGGAGTGACTCCCAAAC
Organism: Merzomyia westermanni; assembly: GCA_949987695.1. Taxonomy (NCBI): domain Eukaryota; kingdom Metazoa; phylum Arthropoda; class Insecta; order Diptera; family Tephritidae; genus Merzomyia; species Merzomyia westermanni. The sequence continues at coordinate 80,495,057 of OX465289.1, forward strand.
GGTTCTCCCATGGCTGAATTCATCAACAAGAAAGTATAAAGCATTCGTCTCCTACCGAATCGCCGAGATCCTTAACACAACATCACAGTATGAATGGAGATGGGTACCGACTTGCCAGAACCCTGCAGACTTAGCCACTCGTCCGTCAATTACAATGAATTTTGACAACAACAGCAGCTGGGTGAAGGGTCCAGGCTTTTAAAGTCTGAACGAGGAGCAATGGTCAACCAAAATCGTAAACACAACAGCCGTCCTGCCGGAGGAGGTTAAATCCGATTGTCTACTGCTAGTCAGGCAAAGCAATTCATTCATCGATTTCGCCATATTTAATTAATTTTTAAAGTTGCAACGTACGATAACATGGGTCATAAGAGCAACAACTTTATTCCGTCGGAATCCAAACGCACAGCCAAGTATACCGCCAACGCTCACAATTACAGAGTTAAAACAATCCGAGCAAATTTGTCAATGTCACGAAACAAAGTACATTATTTAAACTGTCACCGTATTTAGATCGGAGCGGCATATTAAAACTCAGTGGTCGTATCGATGAAGCATCGTATTTACCATTGGAGGCACGCCGACCAATTCTATTACCGCGAGACCACATTGTATCAGCTTTGATTGTTCCGCATTATCACGAAAAGAACCACCATCAGAACTCAGCTGTAACCATTAACGCGGTACGCCAAAAATATTGGATAGTGCATTTGAAGTCGTAATTGCCTCGTATGTAAAATCGACAGAGCCAAGCCCAACCCACCTTTGATGGGCCAACTACCTGTCGACCGCCTTACTCCGTTTGTGCGTCCGTTCACGTATACTGGCGTGGACTTGTTCGGTCCCTTTAATGTTCCCATCGGAAGGCGCCGTGAGAAGAGATGGACAGTCATATTTACATGATTGACGATTCGCGCTGCACACATTGAGTTAGCCGAAAACCTATCGACTGACGCATTCTTATTATGCTTGCGAAACTTTATTAATCGCAGAGGCACTCCACTGAGGATGAGAAGCGACAATGGCACCCATTTCATCGGTGCTCAGAAGGAGCTGAAAGCCAACGAGCGTTTGCTGGACAGTGACCGTGTACATAACGAAGCCGCGAAATATAATATTGAATATGTATTTAATTTCCCAAAGCATTATTGCATAAAATACTGGCACCGAACTACACAAAGCGTGCTCATAGAAGCGGAAAATGTTATGAACTCGCGACCGCTAACAGATGTTCCAGTTTCGCACGAAGACGATGAGCCACTCACTCCCAATCATCTTTTGATGGGATGCGTAAACTCAACTCATGATTGGTGAATCCCGGGCAGATTCACGGGGGGAGGAGTGTTGAGTCACCCTGTCTTGCAGTGACATTTCGCAAGTACACATTCCTCTTTTATTTTATTTATCTTAACTATCTGAGTTACACATACTCATGTAATAGTCATTGAACGGTAAATTCAGCAAAGGCAAAGAAGAATTTTACCGACAAAATAGCTTTCTTTTGGAAACTGGTCGTCAAAACAGGCAGACGTCGAAATACAATTGCGAAACACATTAACGAAGAATATCAGCGCATCAATGTCAACGCATTAGCAAACAAATCACATCACATCACATTACAGTATAACATTTATACATTTCAATCACTTTATAAATTTCATTAAATGATATACTCGTATACCAAGAGAACCATTGTTATGGGAACGCATCAAAAATGGAGCAGTAAGGAGGCGGTCGGCATGATATCAAGGTTGCACAGTGGCTATCATTGTCGGCTGGGGTGGGTTCTTGCCAACCTTACTGTCCTGCGCTATAAACAAAAAAATTCTAATCATTCCTTTTAAAAAATAACGGAGTTAATCAATTAAATTTTTAATAATTTTTGAATTAAATCAATTGCAATTGGAGTAATTTCAATTAAATGAATTGATTTAAAATTAATTGCAATTAGAGTTTACATTGCTTGCTGCAGTTAAATTATTTAAAATTAAATTAATTACAACCGAAAAATAATCTCAATTAATTTCTTAATTGTATTATGAAGCAATTGATAATAACTAACCATTTTTTTTCTATTACCCGGGTAATTCTTGATTGATTTCACTCAAATATTCAATACAACTTTACCGGAAGTGATATTTGAAAAAAATCAAGCAAGTTTTTTTGCCATATATATAACCTACATATTCTCACAGTAGAAGTTTGAGCAATAAAACACCACGGTACCCGGCTAATAGTATGCTAGATAGCGTCCGGGTAGCGTGTTTATTGGTGAACTGTAATTAACAAATTGTTAATTATAGAGAAACACTATTACTTGTTAATTATTAATGGTTTTAACAATTATAATTTGGCCAACACTGATTACTAATATGTTTTATTTTATTAATTAAATTTTGCTTTAGTTGTTATTTTTATAATAGTTTTTATTCCATTTTACTTAGTTTTTGTTTTTTTTTTTTTTTGTTTCTTAAGTGAACTTAACTTATTATATATATAAATTTTTTTATTACTTTTTTTTTTTAATAATAATAAAATAAATAGGTTAGGTCTCACCCATTTGTGGTAGGCCGTTCTGTGGGCGCTACTGTTGTTGTTGGTGTTGGTTCTGCAGAGGGCCTACGAGAGGACGGCCCCTGCTGTTGTCACTGCTGGTGTCTGGTTGTCGTCGGTTTGGTTGATGCCGGTGATTACTTGTTGCAGCGGGCCTTTAACAGGGCGGCCCCTGCTGATGGCACTGCTGTTGCGGCGGGCCTATGTAAGGGCGGCCCCCGCTATTGTCACTGCTGGTTGTCATGGCGGTTTTGTTGTTGTCGGCCTTTGTTACTGCCGGATTGTTGTTACCGGTTGTTGTTACCGGTCTGGTTGTGGCCGGGTTTGTTGATACCGGTTGTTGTTACCGGTCTGGTTGTGGCCGGGTTTGTTGTTACCGGTCTTGTTGTTACCGGTTGTTGCTGCTGTTAACGCAGTGGGCCTAAAAGAAACCGGCCCCTGCTGTTGTCACTGCTGGTGCGGCGGGCCTATGTAAGGGCGGCCCCCGCAGTTTTCACTGCTGGTTGTCGTGCCGGTTTGGTTGTTACGGGTTGTTGCTGCCGGTTTAGTGGTTGGTGCCGGTGGTTGTGCGGCTGTGGTTGGTGGTATACGCTTAGTGGCGCGTTGAATGCTGCGCGCTTAGTGGCGAGTTGATATTGTCTGTGGTCGTATAGAATTACCGCGCTTTGCACAAACGCAATTACTATTCTTTTTTATTGTGATTATACGCAGGATTAACTTTTCGGTTTGGTGCATACTCGTATATAGTATGTAGATATTGTTTCAATCACTCATTTATTTGGCCAAGCATGTATGAGCTGGTGTTTGGGGTTTAAGGAACATGTTTCCGGTACGATCCTCTTTGCAGCTTTTTAAATTTGTTGGTTGATTCTAATCTTTACAGTTGCCTATATTAGTTTTATGCTCGTTACAAAATATGTTGTTAAAAACGTATTTGTTTAATCACTGTACTTCTTACAAAAGTATTATTCTCACTACATGGCCATTCACTAGCTCTCGTTTTTCAAATTAAGGAAATTCTTTCGTCAGACTACACCCAAATTGTTTCAAAATTATTGGCACATTTTTAAATAAACATTCACTCTGTTTTTTTTTTAACCTTTTCTCATACATCCGCATGCACATTTCCAGTTTTTTTTATGACACAAATTTGCAGCACAAGACCGACGGACTTCGAGATCTATTAAATCAAACTTGTTGTCTCACTTGCACTTGTGCCCATTCGCATAAGGCTACGGTGGTCTGTTTTACCGACACCAGTGGAACTACAATGCCGACCAGGCGAATACACACATGTCATTAAACACCGACGACGATGTATATTTGACGGGTGAGGTCCATTAAAAAGAAAAAATCGGTAATTGTCTCCTTCAGGGGACAAACGCCAAAACACGCCCAAAAATATCGGGAGAGGTATCAAACAACGCGTTTTGACCTCGGCATCAACAATCCGAAATCCCCTGTCCCAGTTAAAAGTTATTCGCAAAAAACCCAAAAATTACCCGGGTCCGATCCTAAATAGGGGGCTTGATCCAAGGTATTTATGTACAGAACACCTTTTTGCGTAGGCGCTTTCGGCTTTGGGCCTTAAAAAAAACCCTTAGCCGGTCCAACACCGGCTACGCGGTCCACAGTATTTCTGCGTAGAACACACTTTTTGCACTTTTCGGTACACCCCAATCTGTGATTACAACAACCACATGAAAATGACAGAAAATTTTCAACTTTGATTGCAAATATTTCTTCACTGAAACAAAAACTAGAAAATCCGCCCCCGGACTACTGTCACCGAGGTCAAAATGCGTCTTTTCATACCCCTCCCGACAACTTCAGACTCGTTTCAGCAGTAGTTGTCTCCTAAAGGAAACAACCACCAAAAAATGTTCTCCAGCCTCCTTTTTCATTTATTTTCTGCGGTGTATTCAATTTTCATATTTGATTTTTCTTTATTATTATTTAGAGTGCACTCGAACATTATTTCCTTATTTCCTTAGTCTTAGCTAGCACTTTTTGTGTGGTTAGCTGTCGCGAATTATTTTCGAGGTGTTAACAATAGCGTTAATATATTTTCAAGTGTTTTAGTGTTTGGTAAAAAGTAAAAAAATTAGTTTTGAGTTTTTTGCATGTAATTTAGTGCAAAATACGGAGAAAAAAGAAGTATTGCCATATTTTATCACTATCAAGAGTCAGCTGTTTAGCGGCGTTAAAGGAGAGTTACAGAATCGCATTTTCGTTAAGAACAAACGCCAAAATTTGGCGATAAGCGTAACGCTCGGCGAGTGGTTGAAAGTTACAGAATCGGGCTACTGGGCACACCAAAACCACACCAAACACTTGTTTGTCTGGAAATTAAAAGTTCCGATATTGGTGTCTTTTCCACTCCATGGAAATATTTGGTGCTGCCACCTCAGCCAAATCTTAGCACGTCCCCGTGGCTTTCAATTCAATACCGAACCGGAAGGTGAATCAAGACTGTGAATTTATCTGACTAACCGCAATGAGTCCTGATCGATTGAACCAAATAAAAATTACTTTCAATTGAAAGTAAACCATAACACCATATACGTCTCAACAGTGCTATGGTTTACTTTCAATCGATAGTCATTTTTTATTTGGTTCAATGCGGTTGATTGGGTGACAGTTTTGATTCACCTTCCGGTTTGACGTTTAGCTACGGGAAAGTGCGTGATTTTGTTGAAGTGGCAGCACAAATATTCCCATAGAATGGAAAAGGCACCAATAACGGAACTTTTAATTTCCAGACAAACAAGTGTTTGGTGTGTTCTTGGTGTGCCCAGAGTTAAATTGCGGGTAACCCAGGGCGGCCGAAAGTGTCAGAAAAAAGGGATATGGGCAATTTTCATCAAAAAGGGTTGGTCCTTTGGAGGGTAATTATGTTGGTAAAAGTGCACGAGTACAAAGTATGCACGGAATAAACAATGCCGTTTTTGTAATGCAATATCTCGAAAAACAAAAACCAATACATTTCCTGTAGTGTATTAACACGTCTTTTTAATATTAAGCACAGCAACGGAATGTGTATTCTCTTTATTTAATAATTCATCTCAGCAGAATCTTAATTGTGTGTATGTGCGCTTATTGCTGAATAAGTATGATGTAACAAGTAATAAGTAATGAGGAGTGAGTAATAAAGAATAATTAGCAAGGATGCCAGATGAACGTATATAACACGCTCCTACTTAAGTTAAAATTATATAAGTTCATTATGGTTTCAACTACTTATGTATGTATCTAAACATTGTACTTTTGTTTTTATGGATTTTAGTATTTTATACAAATTTAAAAAATTCAATTTATGAAGATGCTTAATCTAAGTAAAGTTTCTTAGTCATGTATTTGGCTTAACAACCTTTCCTTTGTGTCGTGGTCTCAGCTGTCTTACGTCATCATCAGTGTATGCCTCTTCCAGGCCCAACCGAGGTTGTTCTGCCCCACTATCAACGATGTTGTCGGAGGTTTTATCTGCCACCACTGACGTTGTGTGTGTATCATGACAACCTTGGTCAGACTTTGGAGGCTCAATACCTCGAATTTGGTCAAGGTGTCTTTTGATTATTTTATTGTTGTGTTGTAAAATGCAATAGTATGAACGAGGTCCAAGTTGCTGCTTTATTGTGGCTTTAGACCATGAAGGCTTGTTTGGATTTTTGTAGTTGCGAATAAGGACATTTTCACCATTTGAAAACTTTACATTGCGTTGTCTTCTGTGATTTAAAATACTTTTTTGTTGGCTATCGCTTATTTTATTCTGAACTAACGGTGGTCGCAATGAACTAAAACGCGTTTTTAATGACCTACCGAAAAATATTTTTGCAGGAGTCTCACCAGTGGTACAATGCTTCGTGTTGCGATAATCAAATAAAAATTGCAAAATGATTGTTTCTAAGTTTGAATGTTTCGACGTTTTTAAAACAGCGAATATTGCTTTTTTTAAAGTTTTAACAAAATTTTCGGCTTGGCCATTTGTTGCCGGATGACCAGGTGCCGTTAAAATGTGTCTTATGTTGTTTAATTTTAGAAAACTCTTAAACTCGTCAGAAGTGAACTGCCTACCGTTGTCACTTACAATGGTGTCAGGTAGCCCATAACGCGAAATAAGTTCTCTTATTTTACCTATTGTAAACGCAGATGTGATGTCTTTGGTTTTAAAAACCTCGGCCCACTTCGAGAGCGAGTCAATGACAATGAATAAATAGTGACCATTTATGGGACCTGCAAAATCAACATGAATTCGACTCCATACGGAGTCACATGGCTTCCATGGTATTAGTTTGCTTTTCTCTGGACTCATTTGAAGCTCTTGACAAGGAACACAGTTACGGGCAATTTTTTCGATATCGTCATCGATTCTAGGCCACCAGACGTATGATCTGGCTAAAGCTTTGGTTTTTACAATGCCTAAATGTGACCTATGTAACTCCATTAGGACATTTTGTCTTAACTTGGTTGGAATTACTGTCCTGTATCCCCACAAAATACAGTCGCTTTCGACCGAGAGCTCCAAGTCCTTATCCCTTAAGGCCTGGTATTCGACACCCTTGAGATTTTTAACAATTCCTCTCTGAATTGCCTCAGTCAATTTTGACAGGACCGGTCCCGCTTATTTTCCCTTGCTACATCTTTGAAGCTTATATGCAAATGATTTTCAGATTCAATGAGATTTATGAAATTGCTTTCAAATTCCTCATCTTTAATATTTTCAACATTGGCAATTATCGATAAACCATCCGCTTCATTATATTTGCCTTTTACGTATTTAATAGAGTAACTGAAGGTCGATACTAAAACGGCCCATCTTTGCATACGTGCGGCTGCCATGACCGGCAGTCCTTTATTTTCACCAAAAATTGTCAAAAGAGGTTTATGATCAGTTCGTAATGTGAAATGATTTCCTAACAAATATTGTTTCAATTTAATAAGACAAAACACTATTGCTAAGGCCTCCTTTTCTAAGGTACTATATTTTCTTTCTGTTTTCGATAGTGCCCTAGATACAAATGCAATTGGCCTTTTTTCGCCTGTTGGAAATTCGTGAGAAAGAATGCCTGCCACTGCGAAATTACTTGCATCCGTCCAAAGTATCATGGGCAATTTGGGGTCGTAATGGACCAGCACTTGGTCTGATGTAACTTCCCTTTTGATTAGTTCATACGCAGTTTGGCAACTTTTCGACCATGTAAATTTAACATCTTTCTGCAGCAACTCATACAATAGAGCTATTTTATGAGCAAAGTTAGAAATGAATTTCGAATAATGATTTACCATGCCTATGAACGCTCTTAACTCACGGATGTTTGTTGGAGGTGGAGATTTTGAAACACTTGTAACACGATCATTATTTTTTGTTAACCCTGTTTTGTCGATAGTGAAACCCAAATACGATATTTTGGTCTTAAAAAACTCACATTTCTTTAAATTTAACGTAAGACCTGAAGATTTTAATTTGTTTAAAACAGACTTTAGGGTAGCCAAATGTTCTTGAAAATTTTTACCTGCTATGGTAATGTCGTCCTGATATACAACGACGTGGGGAATATTGCAAAACAAGCTTTCCATTGTCTTTTGAAAAATTGGCGCTGCTACCTTTATACCAAATGGTAAACGTTTTACCTTCAGGGTACCTATGTGCGTACTCCAACTACATAGAAGCTGAGACGTTTCATCCAATACTAACTGGTTATACGCGCTTGACATATCAAGTTTGGTAAATATTTCGCAGCCTTGTAGAGAGGCAAAAATCTCATCTATTCTAGGTAGTGGATACCTGAAGTCAACTAAATATTTATTGAGCGTAACTTTGTAGTCACCACATATTCGCAATTCGCCATTTGGCTTTAAAATTGGGACTAAGGGTGTGCCCCAATCCGAACTGTCAATCGGCTCTAAAATATCTTGCTTTATTAATTCACGCAACTGTCTTTCGACCTTTTCTTTCCAAGCAAGTGGTATCGTGCGCGGTTTGAAGAACACTGGTTTTGCATTATCACTAATTTGCAATGAAATTTGGTGATTAACATATTTTCCTAGTCGACTATTAAAAATTTCGGAATATTCCGACTTTATTTGCTCAATTATAACAGCATAATTTTGTTCATTTATTACTAGGTTGACTTGCGTTAGCTCAAAATTGTATGCCCTCAGAAAGGACCTGCCCAATAAAGGTGGATTGCCACTATTCGCAACAACAACTGCTAATTTTCGCTTAATACCTAGATACGACACTATTGCATTGTACTCACCCAACAAATTAATCTTATCGCTTGTAACTTACATACGGAACTGAACACGAGTTTAAACATTTATTGCCTTTAAGTTTGTTGTAAAGACTGATAGGTATCATTATACACGGGGCGCCAGTATCGCAAGTCATTCTCACATCTACTCCATCGATGTTGATAGTAAGCGAATATAGCTCAGTTGGACCTGTAGGAGAAACATTGAAAATGAAATTGTTAAAATGATCGATTTCATTAGATTCATCTGAGTCAGATACATAATTCATAGTTTTATTGTTTTTCCTACGACAAACTGAAGCCAAGTGCCCAACCTTTCCACAGGAATTACAACGAGATTGTGCATATTTACATGCATTTGACGTATGGTTGCGCCAACCACAGTGCGAACAAATTCTGCTGTTGACTTTGCTTTTGCTATTGTTGCGTTTTCCATTAAAATCGTTTTTACCGCCTTGCTTGTTACTTTGCTTGCTGTTGTTGTTGTTGCGCTGCGTACGGGATTTGTCTTTGACCAAATTTACCTCAAGCTCTGCTTTGTTTGCTTTCGCTGCCTGCTTCCTTTCTAAAATAAGTGCTCGTTTTAATGCGCTGTCCAATGTGAGTGTCTCATCTTCCTAGCACAACCGTTCAAAAATTTTGTCAGGCAGTCCAACAACAAATTGATTTAGAACAAAGACATCTAAATGTGCCAAACCTGCAATCCAATGCCAATTGCTTTACGCGTGCATACCATTGGGAAACGGTTTCTTCGTTGCTTTTTACTGACATGTGGAATTTTTTTCTTTCTTAAAATATAATTGTAGGTGGTGTGTAATGAGTTTGCAAAATTTCGCACAACTCTTTAAACGTTTTGGAAACTGGTGATGCTGGGCTGCATAAACTATGCAGCAATTTGTATGGTTCGGAGCCAATCGATTTTAATAAAATCGCCTTTCTTAGGTTTTCTTGTGTACAATTAATTTCACACAAATGTATGTCCAGTTTTTCTTTCCAAACATGCCATGATTCCGTTGCCGGTGTGAATTCTGGTGCACTTGCTGATTGAATAATTATACCGCTGCCGCTACTATTATTGCTCCCAGTTGCTTGGTCATTAGTCATTTTTCACGAGGATTCTTTGTTTAAATTTAATTTCACCAAAACTTGTATCGAAAAAAAATCTATTGGTATCAATATGTACTGATATTTTTTTTTACTTTTATTTAACCCGAGTCGTCGCCAATTGTAGTGTATTAACACGTCTTTTTAATATTAAGCACAGCAACGGAATGTGTATTCTCTTTATTTAATAATTCATCTTAGCAGAATCTTACATGTGTGTATGTGCGCTTATTGCTGAATAAGTATGATGTAACAAGTAATAAGTAATGAGGAGTGAGTAATAAAGAATAATTAGCAAGGATGCCAGATGAACGTATATAACATTTCCAAAACCACCAAAGTGAAGGATACGCCCCCAAAATGCCATATTGTCCAGGGTGGGAGACACATGGAATCCCGTCCTGATCCCTGACCTTAACACAGCTGACATCAAATTTTCAAACGAACGCGAGTAAAACTAGGAATATTGCCAGAATACATTTTAGCAGCAAATGGCAATCCATTATTAGTCAACTTGTAAAGTATGGTATAATTAGACTCAGATGAGTTTAAAGCTGCAGTGATTTTTGGCTATGTGCTTTATTCACGAAACCTGTAGACCGGAATATTATCGTCAATGGCTAGGTCGGATGGGGAGCTCCATGTGTCTCCTATTCAAACCCAGTAACGTGGGGTCCCGCGGGTCACCAAGGGAACACACCAAACGCATGATCTAGAACCTTCATATTTTTGCTCGCCAACGAAAGCGTGTCTTCAGGGTTCGGACTTGATCAAAATCGCAGTAATTTTAATACCTACTGCACTTTACCCAAATCTACTACGCTTTATGCTCCCTTAGAATATTCCCAAACTCTGATTTAGTTTGATAAGTGATGCTCTTCTTAACTATAAACTCTCCTATAAAGTCATTAATCCGCATAAATATTCTTACATTTTATTTTGTTCCATATGAAAAAAAGAAAATTACCTTTAATTAAAAAATAGTGTGAAATAGTATTAAAAGTACTAAAGTCATTTTCATTTATGCCTTAAATAAAAGCGTAATTTCAGTACTTTGAGTTTTAAGTAATTTCTACAATGCAATCCTCATTAAATCTACTATGAGAAAGCAAACTCATATTTTCAACGTTGATCTCAAGAATATATTATCCTTTTTTTTTGTTCGGTACTATTAAAAAAAGTATTTAAAATAAAAATAAAAATCCGGGCCCTGATGGCAACCACCAACCCCAGTGGCAACAATCACGCCACCTCAGACTGGGTAACGGAATTTTTCCATGGCACAGTCGCCGTTGCTTGACGACTTTCGGCATAGCGGCGTCGCCGGCATTTAAAACGATTTAAAAACGTATGAGTCTTCTGCTGTGAACGGTCGCGAAAAAATATAAAAAATTTTCCCGTGTTGTGTTAGTGGGTTGCGGAACCATGAAAATAATAAATTGAACGGTGCCGTGAAACAGAAGAAAAAAAGTAAAAAAATGTTCGTTGCAATGCTGTGTGAAAGCTACGAAAACGCAGCATAAAATTGATAAACAAAAAAAAAGATAAATAAAGTAACTGAGTGGAAAAAGTGTTGTGTGGTCTCGCCTTTTTTTTAAATGCAGCAATTATACAAAAATACCACAATTGTGTGGAACGAAAATAAGAAAAAATTAATAATTCATAACAGAGCAAAAGTGTAAAAAGCTATACATACGTTAGTATGAAAAGTGTTGAGTACCTTATTCTCGTATAGAACTTTAAATAACAAATAAAAAGTGGATTCAAACTTTGCGGATTGGCATCTTCGGAGACTTATAGCCATTTGTGTATGTGCGTACGTCGTAGAAACGCTTCTGGTTTTAAGCTTTGAATTAGCAAGGATAAATCATTGCAGTCCTAGACACGCTAGCAGATGGAACGATTTCTAATATTAGCCGAGCCTAAGGGTCAAGGGAAATCATATCATGCATTTTACGTAAAGAAAAAATCACAAGTGTGAACTGGTATTGCTATATACATAATCAAAGAATAAGCTGTATAACATAAATGTAAAGCGCGTTATTGTTAAAAAGAGACTAATTGTCCATCCATCTACGATGTTCAAAAACATCACAACGAACTTGATAACGGCAATGATATACTACAACAATACCGGTAACAAAACCGGCAACAACAATCCGGCAGTAACACCGCCGGTAACAACAAAACCGGCAAGACACCCAGCATTGACATCAGCAGGGGCCGCCCTCTTCTAGGCCCACTGCACAATCGCCCGGATCGACCATAACATCAGCGAGGGCCGCCGTAATATAGGCCCGCCGCACTAGCATCAGCAGCAACAACCGGTAACAACGAAACCGGCAAGACAACCAGCATTGACATCAGCAGGGGCCGCCCTCTTCTAGGCCCACTGCACAATCGCCCGGATCGACCACAACACCAGCAGTGACATCAGCGGGGGCCGCCGTAATGTAGGCCCGCTGCACTATTACAAACAACAACAACAGTAGCGCCCGACCAACAGCCTACTGCAACAATGGGTGAGATCAACCTGATGTAGTTAGTTCTGTTTTTTTGTAAATAATATAGAATTAAATTAAACAAACTAAATTTAGCTTAAGCTAACTTAGTTTAAACTGAGCTTGAAGAACGCATAAAACCCCAGGCTTTAGTATTAAAAAAAAAAAAAAAATTGATGTGAAATGAAAATTGATTTACTTTGACCCATTCCTCTAAAAAAAAAATTGACTTCATATTAGAGCAATGCGTTTAAGTGTTTGTTTTCTTTATTATAAAATCTAGTATTTACATGGGCAAATTATCAAGTACTTCAATTTTTTAAACTTACAAGAACTTGAGTTACTTAATACTTTTGCTGCGATTTTACGAAAACAAAAATGTTTGCTTATAATGCAAAATTCTTTATTGCTATTTGAGCGTTTACTAATAAGTGTTTAATGTACAACTTTTTTTTTGATTAGCATACGTATACATGAAAAACAATACAAAAAGGTTAAAACAAGTAAATTAAATTTTCAACTGCTTTACTGCCCTTTTTTATTTATAATTATAATTAAATTTATAGCTATTGGTTTTTTTTTAAACCATCAGTTTTCCATTTACATTGAAAATTAGCAAAAGAATTAAAAACTATATGATATAAAATAATTTTAATATCGACCGTGGACCGTTAGGGTCATTTATTAAATTTAGTTATACTTTTAGAAAGTTAAGACAAAGTAAAAAAAAAAAAAAATTTTTGAATTTTCAAATATAATAATGTCCTTTCGATTCCAATTAAACTTCTAAATACATCAATATTGATACAAAATTTATAGCCTAGCAGTAATTTTCAATAATATAATATTGCGAAAATAGGTATAAGCGTAGATCTATTATTTCATAAAGCGGTTATAAATAAAAACTTAAACAAAAATTGATTTATTAAAATAAATGAACATAATAATAATAATATGTGACTTAAAAATAAAATAAAATTCGAAAACCCTAACTTAATATATCTAATCTAAAAAAAAAAGTAAAACCGGCCAAACCCAGACAAAATAAAATAAGATAAAATGAATAACATAACTATCCAATAAGACCAAAAACCATTTTTTTTTAAAAGAAAACTCCGTACAACCAAATTAATTTTTTTTTCTTTTTGGCGTTTGCTATAAAATAGTTATGCTAGCGTAAGGCGATTTAATTAGTTATAATGAATATTAAATAAATTGTAATTAATATGGGAATGCTGACTCTCTTTATTTAGAAGGCATGTAGGTTTTTTTTTGGAAAGGTGCCATCGGTATTCGGGTTGGTGCACCGATGGCCATGGATGAGGGTGGGTCAGCACCAGGGCGTCGCAACAACACCCGCGGCGCCCCCCCCCCTTACATTGTTCGGCTCTTTATTGTGTTTTTGATTTTTCAGCATTTGGTAACCGGTCACTTCCGGTTCGGTTTTCAATTTTCATTTTCATTTTTTTTTTGTCGTTAATTTAAATAAGTCTGGTTTTCTTTTTTGCTTTAATTTTTGGTTATTTTTAAATTTATATTTGAGTTAGTTTCGCTTTCGGTTATTTTGAATTTTGATTTCTATTTTAAATATTTTGTTTGACGTTTCTTTTAATTTTTAATTCGATTTTTTGGAAATTTGAATGTCAACGGTCTGTCCGTGGCATCCGGGTTTAACCGGATGTTGTTTTTATAGTCGTTTTGCGCGGTTTGTTTGTGTTTTTCCCCGCGTTTCCAAAGGCATGATATGACCTTTTCTCTGATTATGGCGCAGGACGGTAAGGTTGCCAAGAGCCCACCCCAGCCGACAATGACTAGCCACAGTGCGACCCTAGATCATGCCGACCGCCTTCCTTACCGATCCACTTTGACGCGATGGGTCTTCGTGTTCAGTAGCTAAGGGCTCCACGAGACTGAACGTCATGTCCACCGGGAGTTTTCATTTCACCCGGTGAGGAAGTGCTACACGCACTTAGTTTTTTTGTAGTTAAAAAAATTTTTTTTGTCCCGGGCCTGTTGTCCGATGTCGGCTTCGGGAAAAATATATATGTCCGCTAAGTGGGGTTTAGTTTTCTTTTGGGATTATTAATATTTATGTTTTTGCCGAACGTGATGTTTTGCTTTGTCTTCGTTTTTTTTGTATGTATTTTTTTCGTAGGGATCCCTAATTCTCCGACCAGTCTCAGGGGAGCAGCCCTTAGCAGCCCCTGCATTGCGGGAGGAGGAGTAGGGACCCAAAAGCCCACCCCTTCCTAACTGCGCAAGTCTGGGGAAAGCGGTACCTAACCGCATCCTTTCATTGCGGCGTGGTTGAGGAGGGGTGTTTCAAAAACAAAAAAAAGGGGTTTCACGTTTTGATCGCTGGTCTCCAGTGCTCCGACCAGTCTCAGGGAGGCAGCCCTTAGCAGCCCCTGCATTGCGGTCCGGAGTACTGGAGTCCTAATAAATTAAAAATTTTGCCAATTCTCGCCATGGTACACCAACATGTCTCAGGGCGAGGTGTCTTATAACCACCCCTGCATTGCGGTAGGTGTACCTGGAAGAATGTCCTTGTCTAGTGTTATTTCGTTTTTTTTTGTTATGCCTATGCCTTCTAATGATGGGATGTCAGCATTCCCATTAAATATATAAATACACAACTAGCTTTTGCCAAACTTTATACCGTTTTTGCTTTTTACATATTACATTTAAACACGTATATGTATTTGCATTTATTCAAATTTTATTTTTCAAAAACTTTACAATCGTCGGTAATATAGGGTAAAGGGGAGTGAATCTTGACTTTCTATACCTTCCAACCGCCCCTTGTAACTGAACACTTTTTATCTTTTTTTGTTTATCTAACGTGGTTAGGAGATTTATTTTAATATGGATCGGTCGGCTGAACGCATGACTACTAGAAACTCTGTACGAGGAAGTGAGGGCAAGCCTAGAGGTCAGGGTAGAGGGGCGCTTCCGAAGCAACCCACCAATCGGCCTCTGGTACTGCATTCTCCAGTAGGTAGTCCAGGCGGAGGAGATCCGACCAGGATCGTATTGAATCCTGCCTCCAACCAAAAAATTGATAGACCCAGCAGTACTAATATCCTTGACTCGTCCATGGCAGCAGAGCCAATGCAGAATCTCTTCGATCCCCCGAATAACGTGTTGACAGGTATGCAGGAGGGAGCTAATGGTTTGCTAGAAAACCCTATACCTCCTAACACTTTAGGCGATAGGATCGCTACTCAGAGGAATATGGCTGAGGCCCCTCCTGGAGACTCGTGGGTGAACGTGCTACATCAGCTGTTCAGGACTTCTCAGGAAGAGATGAGGAACGAGATGAGGACGATCAGGGAAAACATGGGCTTACTTAACGCGGCAGTAACCTCATCACAAGCCGGTGCTAGCTACACTAGGAATATCAACAGGATGGAAGCAAACCAAGCCCAGACATTCGTGAACAACCAGGGCAGCATCGTTCCCAGTGGCATCGCAGTCAAACCACAGGATTGGAAGGTTTCTTTCGATGGTACTGGAAGCGTTGCGGATTTTTTGTTTAAGTTGGATACTTTATGTGAGCGGACTCAATGCTCTAGCGACCAACTTATGGCAAGCTTCCATTTATTTTTATCAGGGCGGGCTGAAGAGTGGTACTGGCTTTTTACCAAGCAGAACCCAACCGCGAACTATCCTTTTTTGTGCTATTCCTTGAAGCGTGAGTTTGGAACATTGAAAAGTGACCACGAGATCATGATGGAGATCTCAATGCGTAAGCAGAAGCTGAGTGAGTCATACGACGTGTTCCACACTGACATAGTAGCACTAAACGCGCGCCTTAGAGAGCCGATGTCAGAAGCCCTACTGATTGAGATAATAAAGAGGAACGTCAACAGTAGCCTTAAGCTAATGCTCTTCAATGCGGATGCCAAGACATTGCATGATTTACGCGACATAGCACGAAAAGGAGAGCAAGTGTTGAAAGAAAGCAAAATATTGGGAACCACTTACCATGGACGCCAGGTCAACGAGGCCCGCACGATAACACCGGACATGAGGATGGAAGGCGAGGATTGCGAAGCTGAACCGCAGATAGAGGCGTTGGAGTACCGGCGTAATAGGAAACCGGACTATTCAGGCATCCAGTGTTGGAATTGCCAGGCCATGGGCCATTCGTATATTTATTGCGAGGAACCCATCAGGAATCCGTTTTGCTTTAAGTGTGGGAATAGGGGAGTCTTTACTCCAAAATGCCCTAGGGACCATCGCAGGCAGGGAAACCAGTACCCGAGCGAGAAGATGGGGGAAACTCGTTCGACACTATAGCCCCCATATCAGCCAGTGCTCGAGTCGTCTCGTGCGCTGAACCAAGTGAGTCCTTCGAGGGTATGCATGGAGCTAGTGAGCTTCCGAGGAGTAGTGGCGGCCTGGCGAAGGAATACCCAAAATAATAGTAACTTTTCCTGATAGTACAGATAGCTCCAATAGTTCTGATTCGAATAGTCCTAGGTCATCAACGGCATTTCCAAACCAATAAAAATCTTGAAAGCTTCGAAAAAAGATTTTGCGTGTCAGGCCAGTTTCTCACCCAGTTTGGAACAGAGGGCAACCAATTATGAGCTAGTTAGGTCGCGAATTTTCGAAAACAATCTAGAGTCATTTGTGTCCGAAAATATTTTAAAATGTAGGAAAAGATATTATAGCCGAGTACAGGAGCGTAAACTTTTGCAAAGCACCACTTTGGTGCTCACCGAGGATGAAAGGCCTCTTGTGCGAGTAAAAATAGAAAACAGGTTTATAGTAGGGTTGCTGGACTCAGGCGCGAATGTCTCTTTCCTCGGGAAGGACTGTGAACAGTTGTTGGATTCAATTGGACTTAAATACCACCCACTACAGGCTTTCGTATAGACGGTGGGTGGCGGCAAGCAGAAAATATTAGGGTCTGTTTCTTTACCAGTGACTTTCACAAATTCCACCAAATCTATTCGTTTTTATCTTGTTCCGTCGCTTCTTCAAGAAGCCTATTTCGGAGTTGATTTCTGGAGAGATTTTGCGTTAGCACCTGATATATTCCCCAGTGTAGCATGTCTAGAGATTAGCGAAGAAAGGGAACAGGAGTATAATTTCCATGATTTAACAACAAGACAGAAGGTCGAGCTGCAGGAGGTAGTAGATATGTTTCCATCGTTTGAGAAGTTAGGGCTGGGTCAAACAAAGCTAGTCGAACATCACATTGACACGGGCGATGCGGCCCCAATCAAAAGTAAACATTTTCCTCTTTCTCCACCGAGGTAAGCCGAAGCTTTTAGCGAGATAGATAGGCTGCTCGAAATGGGAGTTATAGAAGAATCAAACTCGCCTTGGTGTAGTCCAGTTGTTCTAGTTCGGAAGCCAGGGAAGGTCAGGCTCTGCATAGATTCCAGAAAGGTCAACGCGGTAACTAAAAAGGACTCGTACCCCTTGCCTCATATCAACGGCCTATTGAGCAGACTGAAGGACACGCACTTGGTGGCATTGATCTGAAGGACGCGTTCTTTCAGATCAAGCTGACAGAGTCTTCCAAGGAAAATACAGCATTCGCAGTTCCTGGGAAGTCTCTGTACCACTTTAAGGTGATGCCCTTTGGTCTGTGCAATGGACCGCAGACTATGAGCCGCCTGATGGACAAGGCAATTCCCTCGCGTTTGCGGGAGAATGTCTTCGTCTACCTGGATGATCTAATGGTATGCAGCACTAACTTTGAAGACCACCTAAAGTTGCTGGCGGAAGTAGCATATTGTTTGAGGGACGCGGGCCTCACAATCAATGTGAGGAAGAGCAAATTTTGTCAGAAGGAGATTCGGTATTTAGGGTACTTGATAGGTAGCGGGTGCTTGGAGGTGGATCCTGGGAAAATAGAAGCAATGCAGAACTTTCCGATCCCTAAATCTCCGCGACAGGTTCGTAGGTTTGTGGGCATGGCAAATTGGTATAGAGCATTCATTACCAATTTTGCTGACTTAGCAGGTCCTCTGACCGATTGTCTTCGCAAGTCAGCAGGTCCATTTAAACTTACCCCTGAAGCGGTAAAATCATTCGAAAAGGTAAAAGAAGCCTTAAGCTCCGCTCCTGTCTTGGCCCAACCCGATTTCTCGAAGGAATTTGTTATTCAGTGTGATGCTTCAAAAATAGGTGTAGGGGGCGTGTTATCCCAGGTCGATGACGAGGACGCTGAGCATCCCATCGCGTTTGTCTCGAAAAAACTTAACAATGCTCAGCGCAATTATACTGTAACCGAACTGGAATGCCTCGCCGCCATTATAAGTGTCAAGCGTTTTAGACCGTACATAGAGGGTTTGCCATTCCGAAACATAACTGATCATTCAAGTCTCAAGTGGTTGATGACTCAGAGGGACTTGAGTGGCAGGCTGGCTCGATGGTCACTCCTACTGCAAAGATACGATTCTGCAATGGAGCAGCGCAAGGGAACCCTGAATATAGTACCGGATGCCCTCTCGCGTTTTGATGTAGACGAGCTAACCTTCTCCGCCCTACCTCACGAAATTGACTTAGCATCGCCGGAATTTGAAAGCGCGGAATACTTAGATCTTTGCAGAACCATTTAGGAAAACAAAGATGTGCTACCAGATTTGAGTGTAAATGATGGCGTGGTTTTAAAAAGGGTTAAATTTCGTAATCAGAGAAGATGCCGAGCCCGAGCCCACAATCGAAGATGATGGAATTGACGTTCCACAACCCGACTATAATGAGGTGCGAATAGCAATATCCCGATTGAAAAACAATAAAGCAGCTGGCGCTGATGGTTTGCCTGCTGAGCTATTCAAACACGGAGGCGAGGAGCTGGTAAGGCGCATGCATCAGCTTCTATGCAGAATTTGGTCGGATGAATGCATGCCTGAAGATTGGAATCTAAGTGTTCTCTGCCCAATCCACAAGAAGAGCGATCCTGCAAACTGCGCCAACTATCGCGGAATCAGCCTTTTGAATATCGCATATAAGGTCCTATCAAGCGTATTGTGCGAAAGACTGAAGCCTGATGTGAACAGACTGATTGAACCTTATCAGTGTGGCTTCAGACCTGGTAAATCCACCATCGACCAAATTTTTACAATACGCCAAATCTTGGAAAAAACCCGTGAAAAGAGAATCGACACACATCATCTCTTTGTTGATTTTAAAGCCGCTTTCGATAGCACGAAAAGGGGCTGCCTATATGCCGCTATGTCTGAATTTGGTTTCCCCGCAAAACTTATACGGATATGCAAAATGACCTTGAGCAACACCGCCAGCTCGGTCAGAATTGGGAAGTACCTCTCCGAGCCGTTCGAAACTAAACGAGGTTTCAGACAGGGTGACCCCCTATCGTGTGATTTCTTTAATCTAATGCTGGAGAAAATAATACAAGCTGCAGAACTTAACCGCGCTGGAACAATATTTTATAAAAGCGTTCAACTGTTGGCATATGCTGACGATATTGATATCATTGGCCTTAACAACCGCGCCGTAAC
The DNA here is from genome assembly GCA_949987695.1 of Merzomyia westermanni. NCBI lineage: Eukaryota > Metazoa > Arthropoda > Insecta > Diptera > Tephritidae > Merzomyia > Merzomyia westermanni. Next base: position 80,514,953 of record OX465289.1, read on the forward strand.
TTCTGCTTACTCCAAATTAGAAAAAGAAGCGGAGAAAATGGGATTGGTGGTGAACGAGGGCAAAACGAAGTACCTTCTGTCATCATGCAAAGAATCAGCGCATTCGCGCCTTGGCAACCAAGCCACTGTTGGCAGCAATAATTTCGAAATAGTAAAGGACTTCGTTTACCTGGGAACCAGCATTAATATCAACAATAATGTTAGCCTAGAAATTAGACGAAGAATCACTCTTGCAAACAAATGCTACTTCGGACTGAGTAGGCAATTGAAAAGTAAAGTCCTCTCTCGACGAACGAAAATAACACTCTACAAGTCACTCATCGCACCCGTCCTGCTATATGGTGCAGAAGCGTGGACACTAACGACATCTGATGAGGCGGCTCTGGGAGTATTCGAGAGAAAGGTTCTTCGAATGATTTGTGGACCTCTACGCGTTGGCGACGGCGAGTACCGAAGAAGATTTAATGATGAGCTGTATGAACTTTACGCAGACGCCGACATAGTTCAGCGAATTAAAACACAGCGGCTTCGCTGGCTAGGCCACGTAGTGCGAATGAGCGAAGATGCTCCAGCCCAGAAGGTATTCTTATCGGCACCCGCCGGTGGAAGCAGAGGAAGAGGGAGACCACCACTCCGATGGAAGGACCAAGTGGAGACCGATTTGCGATCCCGCGGTGTTTCCAATTGGCGCCAGTTGGCGCAACGAAGAAACGACTGGCGAGCTATGGTGATTGTTGTTGGAGCAAAGCTCGAATTTTTATGTTTGTTTGTTAATTGATATTAGAGGAAAAATTACAACGTTATGCACAGCGATGGTATGGGATGACATGTTTCGAAGTGCCCAACTTCTCATCAGACCCCTTCTCGGACACTGAGATATGAACCCAAGTGTCTGCACCAAAGCCGCTGTTAGAGTACTCTAACAACTAAGCTATGATGCCCTGTAGCGTCACGATGCATTTTTCCTCTGATGTGCCATTTGCTTATTCCTTTTTATACATTCTTTGGTACATATATTTTATATGTCAACTCAAGGAAAGTGGAAATATTTTTAGGCGCGTTCATAGAACAGTTTTAGATACAGAAGGGCTTTTTATGCATATCAACACTTCCGTGTTATTTGTTATGCACCCGCACTGTACCTGTAACAATTATAGTTATGGTGATTGTTGTTGGAGCAAAGCTCGAATTTTTATGTTTGTTTGTTAATTGATATTAGAGGAAAAATTACAACGTTATGCACAGCGATGGTATGGGATGACATGTTTCGAAGTGCCCAACTTCTCATCAGACCCCTTCTCGGACACTGAGATATGAACCCAAGTGTCTGCACCAAAGCCGCTGTTAGAGTACTCTAACAACTAAGCTATGATGCCCTGTAGCGTCACGATGCATTTTTCCTCTAATGTGCCATTTGCTTATTCCTTTTTATACATTCTTTGGTACATATATTTTATATGTCAACTCAAGGAAAGTGGAAATATTTTTAGGCGCGTTCATAGAACAGTTTTAGATACAGAAGGGCTTTTTATGCATATCAACACTTCCGTGTTATTTGTTATGCACCCGCACTGTACCTGTAACAATTATAGTTATGGTGATTGTTGTTGGAGCAAAGCTCAAATTTTTATGTTTGTTTGTTAATTGATATTAGAGGAAAAATTACAACGTTATGCACAGCGATGGTATGGGATGACATGTTTCGAAGTGCCCAACTTCTCATCAGACCCCTTCTCGGACACTGAGATATGAACCCAAGTGTCTGCACCAAAGCCGCTGTTAGAGTACTCTAACAACTAAGCTATGATGCCCTGTAGCGTCACGATGCATTTTTCCTCTAATGTGCCATTTGCTTATTCCTTTTTATACATTCTTTGGTACATATATTTTATATGTCAACTCAAGGAAAGTGGAAATATTTTTAGGCGCGTTCATAGAACAGTTTTAGATACAGAAGGGCTTTTTATGCATATCAACACTTCCGTGTTATTTGTTATGCACCCGCACTGTACCTGTAACAATTATAGTTATGGTGATTGTTGTTGGAGCAAAGCTCGAATTTTTATGTTTGTTTGTTAATTGATATTAGAGGAAAAATTACAACGTTATGCACAGCGATGGTATGGGATGACATGTTTCGAAGTGCCCAACTTCTCATCAGACCCCTTCTCGGACACTGAGATATGAACCCAAGTGTCTGCACCAAAGCCGCTGTTAGAGTACTCTAACAACTAAGCTATGATGCCCTGTAGCGTCACGATGCATTTTTCCTCTAATGTGCCTTTTGCTTATTCCTTTTTATACATTCTTTGGTACATATATTTTATATGTCAACTCAAGGAAAGTGGAAATATTTTTAGGCGCGTTCATAGAACAGTTTTAGATACAGAAGGGCTTTTTATGCATATCAACACTTCCGTGTTATTTGTTATGCACCCGCACTGTACCTGTAACAATTATAGTTATGGTGATTGTTGTTGGAGCAAAGCTCGAATTTTTATGTTTGTTTGTTAATTGATATTAGAGGAAAAATTACAACGTTATGCACAGCGATGGTATGGGATGACATGTTTCGAAGTGCCCAACTTCTCATCAGACCCCTTCTCGGACACTGAGATATGAACCCAAGTGTCTGCACCAAAGCCGCTGTTAGAGTACTCTAACAACTAAGCTATGATGCCCTGTAGCGTCACGATGCATTTTTCCTCTAATGTGCCATTTGCTTATTCCTTTTTATACATTCTTTGGTACATATATTTTATATGTCAACTCAAGGAAAGTGGAAATATTTTTAGGCGCGTTCATAGAACAGTTTTAGATACAGAAGATCTTTTTATGCATATCAACACTTCCGTGTTATTTGTTATGCACCCGCACTGTACCTGTAGACGAGCTATGTTGGACGGTCAAAATCGCCCAGGCGGTTAGATGACCATTTAAAGAAAGAAGAAGAAATTTCGTAAAGGTGTGGCGGATGAGGAGGACTCGTTATGGCGGGTGTGGCTACCGACAGGGTTAACTGAGAAACCGATAAGTCTTGCACATGACGCGAATAGGAGTTACCATGGGGGTTGGCAGAAAACTTTAGAGCGTGTCAGACAAAATTACTTCTGGCCTAGGCAAGCTAAAGACGTTAGGGACTATGTACAGGAATGCGACACTTGTAAGGCTGTTAAGTCAAGAAATCAGCAGTCAAGACCACCTATAGCAAACACTTTTGTCTCAGAAAGACCATTTCAGCGGTTCTATTGCGACTTTCTAGGACCTTACCCGCGATCTAAGCGGCGAAATCAGTTTCTCTTCATAGTATTGGACCATTTTACAAAGTATGTTTGGTTGAAGCCCATGCAGAGAGCGACGACGGTAAACGTTATGAATTACTTTAATTCAGAGGTTTTTCCATCTGGAGGGGTCCCTCAGTATATCCACAGCGACAACGGCAAACAGTTTATCTCAAAGGAAATGAAACAATTTCTCGAGAATTATGGGGTCACCCATATAAGGACGGGGTTATACTCGCCGCAGGCTAACGCGTCGGAACGCGTAAATAGGGAAATTGTTTCAAAAATAAGAATTTTCCTTAAAGATAAACAGGATCATACCGACTGGGACAAGCATATACCCGAAATTTTAGCGGTGTTAAGAAGCGATTTTCATACCTCAATTCAGTGCTCTCCATACTTTGCCTTATACGGTCAGAACATGGTCCAACACGCCTCAGCCTATAATATATTAGATAAACTCGGTACTCTTAGGGAAGATGACATCCCAATAGTAACTAGGGTCGATAAGTTGTCCAACCTTCGCGAGCAAATTCGTAGCAATCTAGATAAGGCAAGGGATAGGGCAGTACATACCTACAATAGGCGCGCTAGATTTGTAAACTATAGGGAGGGTCAAGAGGTATTTAGGAGAAACTTTGCCTTAAGTAGCTTTAAACAAGGCATAAACGCCAAATTCTTGCCGAAATACCTCAAGTGCCGAGTTCGTCGAAAAGTAGGCAATGCGTTGTACGATCTAGAGGACCTGACAGGGAAACTGATAGGTCGCTTTCACGCTTCGGATATTCGCCCACAATAACAATTTTGATTTTTTTTACATATATACATTTTGACATTTGGAACCGTAACTGGGCGTTTTGGCGGTCGGGGACAACTCGCCCAGTATCCTCCCCGAGCACTGACTTAATAGGGTATTTACATACGGTTCCATCGGAAGCAGTGGATAACCTGGCAATCCTCGTGGAAGCGGATTGTCTTTCGGAGTTTTGACGAGTTCTCCGATATCAAAATGTCTATTGCCGCAAAGCGTTTAACTAGGAAACAAAACCTTCTCCGTTTTTTTCTCCAGCCTATTTCTGTGGGGGCAAAACCACTATATCAAATTTTCATTTGCCGCAAAGCCTACTAAACTAGGAAACAAAATACTTCAAAAATTTTCCTTTACTGGCGGATCTTCTTGCCCGGCTAGCTCGTGGTAGAACTAGAGACTCTTATCTAGGGGTGAGTCGTGCCCCACGTTTGTTTACCCAGAAATGGCTTCCTTGCAAGTAAACCTTCTTCCTGTTCGCTTCATCGACCGGTCTTCGAAGCGAAGCAGGCCTGTTATGATTTACTTTCAATCGATAGTCATTTTTTATTTGGTTCAATGCGGTTGGTTGGGTGACAGTTTTGATTCACCTTCCGGTTTGACGTTTAGCTACGGGAAAGTGCGTGATTTTGTTGAAGTGGCAGCACAAATATTCCCATAGAATGGAAAAGGCACCAATAACGGAACTTTTAATTTCCAGACAAACAAGTGTTTGGTGTGTTCTTGGTGTGCCCAGAGTTAAATTGCGGGTAACCCAGGGCGCCCTAAAGTGTCAGAAAAAAGGGAAATGGGCAATTGTCATCAAAAAGGGTTTGTCCTTTGGAGGGTAATTATGTTGGTAAAAGTGCACGAGTACAAAGTATGCACGGAATAAACAATGCCGTTTTTGTAATGCAATATCTCGAAAAACAAAAAGCAATACATTTCCAAAACCACCAAAGTGAAGGATACGCCCCCAAAATGCCATATTGTCCAGGGTGGGAGACACATGGAATCCCGTCCTGATCCCTGACCTTAACACAGCTGACATCAAATTTTCAAACGAACGCGAGTAAGACTAGGAATATTGCCAGAATACATTTTAGCAGCAAATGGCAATCCATTATTAGTCAACTTGTAAAGTATGGTATAATTAGACTCAGATGAGTTTAAATCGGCAGTGATTTTTGGCTATGTGCTTTATTCACGAAACCTGTAGACCGGAATATTATCGTCAATGGCTAGGTCGGATGGGGAGCTCCATGTGTCTCCTATTCCAAACCCAGTAACGTGGGGTCCCGCGGGTCACCAAGGGAACACACCAAACGCATGATCTAGAACCTTCATATTTTTGCTCGCCAACGAAAGCGTGTCTTCAGGGTTCGGACTTGATCAAAATCGCAGTAATTTTAATACCTACTGCACTTTACCCAAATCTACTACGCTTTATGCTCCCTTAGAATATTCCCAAACTCTGATTTAGTTTGATAAGTGATGCTTTTCTTTACTATAAACTCTCCTATAAAGTCATTAATCCGCATAAATATTCTTGCATTTTATTTTGTTCCATATGAAAAAAAGAAAATTACCTTTAATAAAAAAAAGTGTGAAATAGTATTAAAAGTACTAAAGTAATAAAGTAATTTCAGTACTTTGAGTTTTAAGTAATTTCTACAATGCAATCCTCATTAAATCTACTATGAGAAAGCAAACTCATATTTTCAACGTTGATCTCAAGAATATATTTCCTTTTTTTTTTGTTCGGTAGTATTAAAAAAGGTATTTAAAATAAAAATAAAAGACCGGGCTCTGATGGCAACCACCAACCCCAGTGGCCACAATCACGCCACCTCAGACTGGGTAACGGAATTTTTCCACGGCACAGTCGCCGTTGCTTGACGACTTTCGGCATAGCGGCGTCGCCGGCATTTAAAACGATTTAAAAACGTATGAGTCTTCTGCTGTGAACGGTCGCGAAAAAATATAAAAAATTTTCCCGTGTTGTGTTAGTGGGTTGCGGAACCATGAAAAGAATAAATTGAACGGTGCCGTGAAACAGAAGAAAAGAAGTAAAAAAATGTTCGTTGCAATGCTGTGTGAAAGCTACGAAAACGCAGCATAAAATTGATAAACAAAAAAAAGATAAATAAAGTAACTGAGTGGAAAAAGTGTTGTGTGGTCTCGACTTTTTTTTAAATGCAGCAATTATACAAAAATACCACAATTGTGTGGAACGAAAATAAGAAAAAATTAATAATTCATAACAGAGCAAAAGTGTAAAAAGCTATACATACGTTAGTATGAAAAGTGTTGAGTACCTTATTTAGTATAGAACTTTAAATAACAAATAAAAAGTGGATTCAAACTTTGCGGATTGGCATCTTCGGAGACTTATAGCCATTTGTGTATGTGCGTACGTCGTAGAAACGCTTCTGGTTTTAAGCTTTGAATTAGCAAGGATAAATCATTGCAGTCCTAGACACGCTAGCAGATGGAACGATTTCTAATATTAGCCGAGCCTAAGGGTCAAGGGAAATCATATCATGCATTTTACGTAAAGAAAAAATCACAAGTGTGAACTGGTATTGCTATATACATAATCAAAGAATAAGCTGTATAACATAAATGTAAAGCGCGTTATTGTTAAAAAGAGACTTATTGTCCATCCATCTACGATGTTCAAAAACATCACAACGAACTTGATAACGGCAATGATATACTAGAACAATACCGGTAACAAAACCGGCAACAACAATCCGGCAGTAACACCGCCGGTAACAACAAAACCGGCAAGACACCCAGCATTGACATCAGCAGGGGCCGCCCTCTTCTAGGCCCACTGCACAATCGCCCGGATCGACCACAACACAGCAGTAACATCAGCGAGGGCCGCCGTAATATAGGCCCGCCGCACTAGCATCGGCAGCAACAACCGGTAACAACGAAACCGGCAAGACAACCAGCATTGACATCAGCAGGGGCCGCCCTCTTCTAGGCCCACTGCACAATCGCCCGGATCGACCACAACACCAGCAGTGACATCAGCGGGGGCCGCCGTAATGTAGGCCCGCTGCACTATTACCAACAACAACAACAGTAGCGCCCGACCAACAGCCTACTGCAACAATGGGTGAGATCAACCTGATGTAGTTAGTTCTGTTTTTTTGTAAATAATATAGAATTAAATTAAACAAACTAAATTTAGCTTAAGCTAACTTAGTTTAAACTGAGCTTGAAGAACGCATAAAACCCCAGGCCTTAGTATTAAAAAAAAAAAAAAAAATTGATGTGAAATGAAAATTGATTTACTTTGACGCATTAAATTAAATTTCAACTGCTTTACTGCCCTTTTTTATTTATAATTATAATTAAATTTATAGCTATTGGTTTTTTTTAAACCATCAGTTTTCCATTTACATTGAAAATTAGCAAAAGAATTAAAAACTATATGATATAAAATAATTTTAATATCGATTTCCATTTAAATTGTAGTCCGTGGACCGTTAGGGTCATTTATTAAATTTAGTTATACTTTTAGAAAGTTAAGACAAAGTAAAAAAAAAAAAAAAAAAAATTTAAGAATTTTCAAATATAATAATGTCCCTTCGATTCCTATTAAACTTCTAAATACATCAATATTGATACAAAATTTGTAGCCTAGCAGTAATTTTCAATAATATAATATTGCGAAAATAGGTATAAGCGTAGATCTATTATTTCATAAAGCGGTTATAAATAAAAAATTATACAAAAATTGATTTATTAAATAAATGAACATAATAATAATAATATGTGACTTAAAAATAAAATAAAATTCGAGAACCCTAACTTAATATATCTAATCAAAAAAAAAAAGTAAAAACGGCCAAACCCAGACAAAATAAAATAAAATAAAATGAATAACATAACTATCTAAAAAGACCAAAAACCAATTTTTTTTAAAAGAAAACTCGGTACAACCAAATTAATTTTTTTTTCTTTTTGGCGTTTGCTATAAAATAGTTATGCTAGCGTAAGTCGATTTAATTAGTTATAATGAATATTAAATAAATTGTAATTAATATGGGAATGCTGACTCTCTTTATTTAGAAGGCATGTAGGTTTTTTTTTGGAAAGGGGCCATCGGGATTCGGGTTGGTGCACCGATGGCCATGGATGAGGGCGGGTCAGCACCAGGGCGTCGCAACAACACCCGCCTTATATTGTTCGGCCCTTTATTGTGTTTTTGATTTATCAGCATTTGGTAACCGGTCACTTCCGGTTCGGTTTTTAATTTTCATTTTCATTTTTTTTTTGTCGTTAATTTAAATAAGTCTGGTTTTCTTTTTTGCTTTAATTTTCGGTTATTTTTAAATTTATATTTGAGTTAGTTTCGCTTTCGGTTATTTTTGAATTTTGATTTCTATTTTAAATATTTTGTTTGCCGTTTCTTTTAATTTTTAATTCGACTTTTCGGTTTTTTTTTATTTGAGTTTGAAATTTGAATGTCAACGGTCTGTCCGTGGCATCCGGGTTTAACCGGATGTTGTTTTTATAGTCGTTTTGCGCGGTTTGTTTGTGTTTTTCCCCGCGTTTCCAAAGGCATGATATGACCTTTTCTCTGATTATGGCGCAGGACGGTAAGGTTGGCAAGAGCCCACCCCAGCCGACAATGACTAGCCACAGTGCGACCTTAGATCATGCCGACCGCCTTCCTTACCGATCCACTTTGACGCGTTACCATAACAACAGGTCTATAATTCTCAATATCACTTCTATTACCACCCTTAAGGATAAGCGTAATAAAAGTTAATTTCCAAGCATCCAGGAAAACTCCAGCAGACAACGACACATTAAAAATGTGCCTTAAAGGAACAATTGTTGCTGAACAAGGTTTTAATAAAAACACCTGAGGGACCATCGGAATCAGTTGCAGCTGATAAATGCCATTAGCAATATCACGATCCGTCAAAGTTAGCTTTCCAAAAATGAAAGAACTATCTAAATTTGACAAGAGATCCTCAGAAATTGGGTCATCTGAGCTATCCGAAAAAAAAATTTGAAGAAAAGAAGTCAGCAAACCGGTTAGCTGCTTCAGATATTGAGTTGGCTGAGACCCCTCTAAGCTGAACCGAAGCAGGTATTTCTGAACAGTTTTTGTTCGACTTAATGCAACTCCAAAAGTATGTCGGATTGCTTTTTATATTACATTCTACGTTGCACAAATAACGTCTATCCAGAAATCTATTTAGCTTATTAAATTCAGATCTATAACGTACATAGCACTCGCGATAATAATTGTTATTAGAAAATGTATGCCTTTTATAAAACTTATTTTTCAAGTTCCTTAGACGTTTGAGTTATTTGGAGAACTATGGACGGTTACAACTTTTAGACCTTAGCAGTGGAATGTGATTCATACATATATCAGATACTTTAGACTTAACGATATCATAGTAACTAGCTACATCCCGATTCCCAAAAATCTGGGTCCAGTTCACATCCACCAACGTGTTTAACTCATCGAAATCTCATCTCGAGTAGTTAAATGCAAACTTACTATTACCCATTGGTAATTCGAAATACCTATAAAATTCAACCTTAACACCAAAGGACTATGATGTAGATTTGGAGGGGAGATGCAACTATCTGCATATGAGAGCTTAAAGTTTACATTGTAGTTTATTAAAATTAGATCCAAAATCCGACTAAGTTCGTTACGAAAGTTATTAATTTTATACAGTTCGATACCTTGCAGGTTATCCACAAGGTATGATTTAAATCGATTAGAAACAGTTAATGGAGTTAGATAAGCACTTCCTTCTAAACAGCTCCAAGAAATATTTCCCAAATTAAAGTCACCCAAAACGCAAAGTTCATTATCATCAATTAAAGTATGAACGGTGAGTATATTATTAACATGTGCCGTATAGAGTGCATCGGGGCTTCCAGGAGGAATATAAGACACACATAGATACAACAAACCACAGGAACCATGTAGCTTAATGCAAAGTTGATCTAGCAGGGAGTCAGAATCATGCAGCCAGAAAAATGAGGCTTGAAGATGCTTCCGCGTAGCAATAAGCACACCACCACCTCTACTGAGACCAGTCTTGGCATAATCCCTTGCGAAAAACATCAAAAAAGGCTGTATTAAGAACTTGTGCATCAAAGAAATTTTCATTTAGCCAAGTTTCCGTTAAAACAAAACAGTCATATTCAAGATCAGAACTCAAAGTTCAAACAGACTCAGTTTCGGTTCTAAGTCCCGATGTATTTCCTTTTTTATAAGTTTAGAACATAGTATCAAATTTTAATCAATATTAGTATGGTTGGCAACATATTCAATTATGTCATCATTCGTCACGTTGAGCAAAGGAGGATAAATGTAAGCATTTGCGACGAACCATTACACCAAGCTCAAAATTATCATTAGATCCCATAATGCGACGTTTGTGTCTGTTATTTGTTGTTATTGGGGTTTTTAGTAGTGGTTAACCACTGTTCAGCAGCTGATCGCACGTTATTAGCCGCACCACCCACTTTGGCATTATTTACATTGCTTACTTTATTAGCTGACGTTTTAGCAACAACATTGATCTTAGCTGAATTCCCATTATCAACAACAGCAATAGGCGCACAAGTGGTAGAACCAGTATTATTACCAGGCGCCACAGCATCGTCATCCAGAACAACAGCAGTCGAATTGATACAAGAAACATCACTTACAGCATTACGTACATAAGTTGATGAACCAGTATCATTACCAGGCGATTCAGCATTAGAATCGTGAACAACCACAGCGGCAGCATTAGCATTTGTACCCGAAACAGCAACAGTAGCATATGAAACAGAAGTGATCAAACCAGTATTGTTATCAGCAACAGCGTTAGCAGCAACAGCAGCACCTTTAGACTGCACTGGCAGAGCACGAGAACAAAAAAGATATGAACAATTACAGGCTAATTTCATTGCTTTCTTTTATTTCAAAAATTTTTGAGAAACTACTAAAAAATCGAATTCTTTCTTTTCTTGAAAGCAAAAGCTTTTTAAGCTCGATGCAATTCGGTTATAGATGTGGGCGGTCAACAGAAGGTGCACTTCTGGACTTCTGCTGCTTTATATATAGGGAACTATAAAACAAAAAGAACTGTGCTGGTCTATTCGTTGATACCAAAACAGCATTTGATATGGTTGATCACCAAATTTTATTAAATAAGTTGTACTCCACAGGCTTTCGTGGCTTTTTATATATTAATGCTACTTATCGGGAAGAGTGCAGAAAGTCAAGGTTGAGAGTAGTTCAAGTAATCCTGTTACAATTTGCTTAGGCGTACCTCAAGGATCTGTTCTAGATCCGATACTATTTTTGGTTTTTTTTTTTGAATTCCATATTCTCTCTTCCCTTCTGTGGAAAAGTTACTGCCTTCACAGATGACCTTTCCATTGCCTATGGTGCTTAGAACTATCTTATGAAGTACATTCACTAAGGGAATGATTTGCACATAAGCTTATTGTTAGCAAGAAAACGAAGTTGATGTTTTCCAATCTTCATCCAAGAATCCCAGCCGATATAGACACTGTATTTCATGCTACTAACTGCAAGCGCTTATTGCTAAATTGTGTCTCGTTCTCCAATACATTTTTTAATTCTGAAAAAAAAAACTGTTGTCATGAGTGCTTCTCAATTGGAAAGGTGAGCTAATTTCAATATCTTGGTGTTTCTCTCAACCAAAACTTAAGTTGGTCTACGCACATTTCTCGTTTGAAGTCATACTTGCGGTCTACTGTCCGATATTTTTATAGTCTAAGGAAGATTTGTTCCACCTCTAAGGAAGATTTGTTCCACCAGACTCTTTACTACGCCTTGGTTCACTTTAAGCTCCAATATGGCATAAGCTGCTGGGGGAATACAGCAAATTTTAACTATACACAAATGCATCATAAGGAAAATATGTAATGTTAATCGATTACACCACACCATGGAGTTGTTTGGGGATCTGAAAATTCAGCCTATAAAACATATGTACTTTTACAAATGTTTAAAGATATTTTTCATTCTGTGTGGCTATTTACACAGCCAAGTGTCCGACAAACATAACTTGAGGAAAAACTCACATGGTCTTGTTGCTGTTCCCATATCTCGCACTACACACCTCAACAACTTCTTTACTATTGTTTCTAGCAAAGCTTTCAATGAATTACCTGCGTCTATACGTGCTATTCGAAATTTGAGTAAATTTGTGTCGAGAGTTAAATTGTTTCTTTTACAGCTTTCACACAACGATATCAACAGTTTTCTGAACCCTGGGACTTAAAAAATGTAAATATATGTAATTATTGTATCTTTCATATCTTAATTTTACTTAACTTACTGTTCCCGATTTATAATATTTTAAGATTTATAATATTTTAAGATGGCATTCAATACTAAAATGTATATGCTTTAAAGAATGCCTTACTTTTTCTTGCTTTTTAGTTGTAGCGATACTATTTTAAGTTATTATGTGCATATATGTGTAAATTGGCAAGGAAAATGAATAAATCTATCTATCTATCCTAGAGCGTATCTTAGGAAATATTACATATTTTTCTAAATCGTATTAAAATTGTTAGCTTTAAAATTTTAGTGACATATTTGTAGTTTAAGAAAATATAACCAGGAAAGCTCAAATCAAAATCCTTAGACAGTAAAATCATTTTAAAAATGAGGTCTGATAGACCGATATCAGATTTATTGTTAAAATGCAAATTTGTTGTGTCACAATTCGAGAAAAAAGTAGCTATGATGGTGATTAGATAATTCTACCTTGTACTGAATTCGCCTGGTTGCGCCATGAGTTCAACTTGGTAATTGTTTAAGACAAGTGCTAATATTCATCCAAAAACTGCGATTGAGGGATAAAAGACACGTTTCCATCTTTTCTGAATTGCCTTGTAAAACCCCCCCTAATGCTTCATTTGCAGTTAACTGATTAGGCATGGGTAATAACTAAATTTTTGTGGCTCTGTCGCATTAACACCGGTGCCTCCTCTTCTATTAACGCAGTGTCAACACTAATCTTTGTCTGAATTTTAGCGCTGTGTTATTTTGGAGTCGCTGATTCTGAAACTAGTAAGTTTGCATAGAATTTTAGGTATACATGTATAAAATGCTAACTTCTTTAGTAAGATGGCTAGAAAAATCAGCGATATATGCATTAACTTTTCCGAAGAAAAGGGGCAAAAATTTACATGCACAAGTCCACATGCCAGGCGGTTTTTGGCGCTACCTACGAGCATCCATTTTTAGTATTTGGTAGCTCTATGCGTATATGGTTGATTTCATGTATACGAGTACATTGGGGTTTATGACACAGTGGCGTTTTTGACACTGCTTTTCGCTGGCGTTTTTCTATACTTGGCGCTACCCTGCCAGAATGGTGACAGTGCTTTGATATATCAACTGATATTCACAGTTGATACATCGATTCGTCAAGCGCTTGCTTCACGTTTTTAAGTACAATATGAAAATATGAACATCCCATAGGTTTTGTGAACTAATTTGAAATGCAGTTGTACTCTTCACTCCACCGCGCCCTGGTAGTCAACGATGATATAGATGGCTATCACGTTTGATCAATCAAACTTGATGTATCGAACTGTCACGTTTGACTAATGAAGTTTGATATATAAATATATCACATTTGATCAATCATACTTGGTGTATCAACCAGTCATAGCTGATTCATACTTCACCCTAACATTTTAAAATATTAATTTTAATTAGAATTTACATTGATTGATGTATGTATACATTACAGTTTTCTAACAAAAAAGGTGTGAAAGAAAATAAAGCCAACATTTTCCCCCAACTCTGCTATCCGGCAGGATTCGCTGAATGTCTTAAGCTTTCCTAAAAAAATTTTAAAATAAAAATTTTGATACCTTTTTATCTTCGAATTGCTTACCATTTTGCGAAGACGGCGCCGGAAGTGGATCACACCACATCTTACAACTTTAACGTAAGTTATTATATTTAATTTGGAAACACGCACGTGGTTCCTATTAGTTTTTCTTTTTTAACCTTCATGAAAAAATGCAGCAATTGAGTAATCATAGAATAGTCACATATGACGTATGAAAAACTGGCGGCCTTGACAATTTATTTCTATATCCTATATATATTTTTTAGAGGGGGTGGCACAATGCACAAAATCAAAGACCGAAATTAGCGGCGAGTTATATTTAATGTGAAATTTGCATTTAAAGTTGCAAATTTTTCATAAGAAACATCCAAAATTTACCCGATTTGGTTATAATTACACACTTAAAACAATTAAATACGCCTATCACTTAACTTAATGTATCACCAGCACTGCTTATTTTATATATATTACACGTTTAAAATATATCAAAAGCAAACAAAAATCTTCAAATAAACTGCCAACCATTTGCTTGTAAACAACAACGGCGCCTTGCTACTAGTTGAATCATCAGCGAGTAATAGGTAGTGCCAGACATGTTTAAATGAATGTACATATTTTTTAATAACTAAAGTTGAGGATTGAGAAAAGTTTTAAAACTTATCAGAAGATTTACATGACCAGAGGTATTTTAGTTGTAAAAGTGCCGCAAACGAAAATTTGGAGTGAATATTTTGGATATTATTATAACATAATCGTATTAGCAGGTTTTTGTGATTTGATGTACAGTCATTTTTTGATAATAAGGCAGATTATTGGCATGTTTCTGTTCTGATAGACGTTTAAAATGAGCGATGTCATTTGTTTCATGTCAGAAAAACTTTTCGGCAGATGTGTCTGATCTGATATACATTAAATAAATTATTAATGTAGCTTATTGGCAGATGTTTTTGATTTGATAGATATGAATAATTATAATTATTTGATACGTATGTAACTAAATGCTAAGTTTTTCTGATCCTATGGTAATTTATTGGAAATTCCTGTTTTTTTTTATATTAATGTATTTTATTGGCAGTTTTTTCTGATTTTATGGTTGTTTGCTGGGAAACGCGATTTTTTATTGAAAAATTTATTTTTTTTCTAATTACCACTTTTACTTTTCTTAAAGGTAACAGTTACCGGCTTTTATGAAAGCGGCCCTTAGCAATAAGGATTTGCTTGCTGTATTATCAATGATAGTTATTCACGCGATCGCGATATCACTTACATACATGCATAGTTTTCATAATATTCATTAAAGTTGTAATAAAATATAAAAAAATGTTTCGACAATAAAATTACTTTTTGAAGGTCTGGCAACGTCTTTTTTATCATACTCGATAAACACACGGAAGAATATGAACTAGTTCAAATTAATTCTCGCTAACAGGTCAATTCTACTGTGGTAATAACTTTATTATTACCGGCAAACAAATTCACTCGCCAACTTTTACTCCTTTTTGGTATTCTGAGGGCAAAAGTTTTCTGGTAACACCGTTACCACCAAAATAGGTGGTAACATGTGGTAACATCAATATAAAACAGCTGATGTTTACTTTGAAAAATAAAAAAGCGAAAGTGCAATTGAACAAAATAAACAAAGTGAAAATCAAACAAATAAACAGGTATATAGTATTAATAAATCACAATAAAAACTGTGTATAACGTTGCTAACGCCAGTAATTCCTTTAATATAGTAAAAATGTCCGCGTTAATACTATTGCTGCTGGCTGAAGAAGATGAAAATAATGAAATTTTGGAGCGGAGACACAACTTGAAAAGCCTTCGGGACAGTCATGATCCGTTGCAACTTCCTTCCAATATTTTCAAGCAACATTTTCGTTTGCCGAAAGAAGCCTGTAAAATGCTCATAGAAGAGTTGTGGCCAAAGGATGACCAACCTACTTCTCTGGCCTTTGGAGTACGTTTTTTTTGTTGTCTGACATTTTTGGCTCATGGATCATATCAGAAATGTGTTGCTAACAATATATATGCTGCGCTCAGCCAATCTTCTGCGTCACGAGCTATCAAATATATAACAAATTTGATTGTGAAGGAAAAAGCATCTGAAGTGAGTTTTCCTACCACAAACGAAGAGCAGTTGGCTATAAAAGCAAGGTAAAGTTGAACGTGGACAGTTATAGACAGTACATGGGCTAATATTTTTTGTTTATACTTGTTTAGGTTTTACGCAAAGTTTGGATTGAAGGGTGTTATCGGTGCAATCGATTGCACACATGTAGCGCTGATTTGTCCACCAAGAAACTCTCCCAACAGACCGTGTAGCCTCTACATGAATCGCAAGGGATACTACAGTGTCAATGTGGAAGCTGTTTGTGACGACAACTTAAAGTTTCTAGCGATTGATGCAACTTTTCCTTGGTCATGCCACGACTCAGGCATATGGACAACATCAAACGTGCGTGCGTTTATGAGCGAGCAGAGAGGAAGTTTACTGTTAGGTGATCAGGGCTACCCACTAGAGCCTTGGCTTATTACACCCTTAGCTCAGCCCACTAATCCTCGGGAACAAAAGTTCAATAAAATATTGTAAGGCTAGGAATGTTATTGAAAGAGGCTTTGGGGTTGTTAAGTCACGTTTTCGATGCTTGGCAAAACATCGTACTCTGAATTATAGTCCCGAAGCAGTAACAATAATTGTAAACGCATGCTTTATTCTTCATAATATTGTAAGAAAAAATTTTCCAAGCGATGAAGTGGAAATTGAAGAAGTGGAGCTAGAAGAAGAACCCACTGCATCCGAAGATACCACCAACACCCATCTTCGCCGCCAAGGCGAACGGATTCGCCAGCAATTAATAAACCATATACTCTGACTACCTTTCTTCGAGTAGAAAAACAAAATAATATAAAACAAAACACAAACAAATACTGAGAAGGAATAAAAATTTACACAAAAGTTAAAATTTTGAAAACTTTATTATTGCAAGTTTCTAGTTGGTGGGTATATATTTTATAATATATGTACATACATGTTGCATAAAAAAGCAGAATGAGTACAATGATAACGACTTAAGTTTAACAAAAATTATTAGGTAATCGTTAATATTAGCTTAACTCGATTGAATTCAGGTACAGCAGTATACTGGTTGTTATAATTATAGCACCACAAATTTCTTAAAATTTTTTTAGTTTTTTAAAGTTTGAATTTACTTTTTTAACAGTTAACAAATAAATAACTTTATCACATTTCAAATTTCTTCAATAAGCAAAAATGACTCCACCATATGATACATTAAAAATTAAAATAAATTTGTCCTAAACCAAAAAAAATAAAACTCCATTATATAAAACCAAAAAATTAAATAAATTCAGTCTAATAATTATTTCTACTTAATACTAAAAAAAAATTCAGTCTTATATTTATTTCTTAATACTAAAAAAACAAAAAAAATTCAGTCCTAATTTTACTTAATACTAAAAAAAAAAATTCAGTCTTACTTAATACTAAAAAAAATGTATTTATATTTTAATTTTGGTATGATGTCATCCAATTGATGTGTCCAATTTAAAAAAAGAAATGAAATTGATTAATGATTTCATTCCTCTTACAAACCAAAGATACTTTTTGTTTGTTATCTGCATCTCCATCCACATCAAGGATACTTTTCATTTGAGATTTAAATCTCACTACAAATCAAAAATAATTTTTGGATGGATACTCAAATCAAAAGTATTTTTGATTTGGCTGGAGATTCAGATAATAAAGGAAAATTATTTTTGATTTGTAGTGAGATTCAAATCTCAAATGAAAAGTATCCTTGATGTGGATGGAGATAACAAACAAAAAGTATCTTTGGTTTGTAAGAGGAATGAAATCATTAATCAATTTCATTTCTTTTTTTAAATTGGACACATCAATTGGATGACATCAACAAAAACAACAACAACCTCATACGAGTTTAGCCCTGGTTTTGCCTTTGCAGTGCCACCATCTCGTGAACCGCCGCAGCCAATGACGACAACCCATTTGCCAAATTTTCAAGGGCTTGAGCAAATCTTGACTGGTCATGCCGTCTGTTCCTCATGTCCTCTTGCAAGAATTGCAAAATTTCATCGCGAACACCCCTCCTCCTGTTGCGTGCCGGTGGCAACAAAATCTGCCTTGGCGAATCACTCGGCACTTCAGAATTCGGGGCGGGATGGGGAGTAGAAGGACGTGAGGGAGTTTGGCTGGGCGATTCACTTACCACTAAGCAAAACGAGGTAAACTCGTTCGGGTCGTCTGGAACCGGTGATATGATCTGCGCTGGCGTGGAATTTCTCGGCGGAATATTTTCGGCATTGTTGGCGTTCTATTATGTAAATAAAAGAGTATTATCGTTCAACATGTCTATTATAATATAATAATACTACAACATGTAATACTACAAAATCGCTTGTATGTTTTAGGTATATGTAAATATATTTACATTCTTAAACACACACCACTAGCGGGTATTGTTGTATTACACATGTTTATTACCATTTTACTTACCTGGAAGCCGAGCCGCGAGGTTGAGTGGCCCTCTACAGCAGCAAGCCCAAACACCTCTAACGCTTGCTGCTCGAACTCCGTCAGCTCTGCCGCAGTGTTTTGTCCGCCACCTGTCTGTCTCTTCCCCGCAGTCAATTTTCGGGCCCGGGCACGCAGCTGCTTTCGCCAGTTTCGAAAACTCTGAAATTATAAATTTGCATATTCAGTTCTAACCCTGATTGTAACAATAATATAATACAACTATCAGACCCGGCAGATGTTATACTTTTTTATTGAATTTTTCGCCTTGAAACAATTTGAAGAAGTTATTCGTATACAAAATTTAACGCTTTACAAAAAAGGTCCAGTAGAACTTTCCGGAAAATAACAGAAACCCTACTAAGCTGTTCTGACAATTTCAACAAAATCGGCACAGTAGTTTCCGAGTCCATAAGCTGCATACATGTATGCATAGATACATCCTATTTTATATAAGTATGTATATTCATAAGCATTCCAAAGCACAATTGGTAGCTCAGCATATCAGTGATAGCTTCTTGGAACGCACAGCTGAGTAGTTGAGTTCCACAAACAGTTGCCACTTTAGTGAGCATAAAAATTTTGAACTCCATTCACTCAGTGTATCTATCGATTGGTTGTTGAGAGTTGGCTCAACGTGTCGTTCCATTAGCACATTTTCTATCACTCAGCTGATAACTGATTAGTGGAGCTAACAGTTGCGCTTTGGAATAAGCCCACTAATTGTTTGGTAAACACACACAATCATGCCGTAGCCGGTGTTTGTTCGACCGGAGTACATATTTTTGCACACACAATAACACAAAACTCCTAACTATATAGAAACTAAATGTTTGTTCAATTCCCTTACCTCACGCCAAGCATCCGGTGTCCGTGATGGCCCCACCATCGCATTTAGGTTTGCGGATATCTCCTCCCACAATTTTTCTATCAAATGTGGCGATGTGGGGCAGTTTTTCCCCTGCAGGAGCTCGGGATGGTCCTTAGAAAATGCCACATACAACCGCAACTGCGCTGGGGTGGTGCGTGCATATTTTCTGTAAATAAAATAAACAATTTTTAATAAATTTCATAAAATATTTACCAAATTTACTTACTTGTTCATTTCCATTTTTCGGTCTTCTTCTTTTTGATAAACAAAAAACATATGGCAGGTGACTAGCAGGGTTGCTTTTCAATTCACCGTACACACTGGTGAGTTTTTTTGCCATTAGAGCGTTACCATCTGCTCAGAATCGCGGGTACTTTAGTTGGTAACGTGTTTTAGGGAAAATTGTTTGCCGATGGCAATTTTACCGGTAACGCGCAGCATAGGGCTGTAAAAGTTATTCAGGACTTCTGTGCATTGTTTCCCGTACTAGTTTGGCATCTTCTTTTGCGAATCGGAGTGGAAGGCAGTGGATGAATGTACTCCGAGGGAGTGGAATGAAGGAAATCGCGTTCAGAGTTGTTTTAAAGTGAAAACTACAACTAAAAATTTCAATTTAAACTGAAACTTACATTCTGTAGGAACTGGTAAGGTGTTATAAGTGTTTTATATTCAATAATTTGGGTGTTTTAAGTCTTCACATTCAATATTGCAGTATTTAAATTTGATTGTTTTATTATTGCATACAACGCACCCAGTTTGGTTTGTGTGTATGTGCAGATTCGGAGTAAATTGCGCTACTAGTAGACATATACTATGCTTCTGTGCTAACTGTCGAATTGAGTGGACGTGTGAATTCTACTGTTGGTTGGCTAGCTAAGGAAAAGGTGGTAGAGTGATTTATATATACTAAATCGAATTGTAAAAGTGCTGTAAAAGTTGTGTTGAAAACTGTAAGCGAGTAGATAAAAGTGCAAAAAATTGGGTGTTTATAAAACAAAAAACCCTAAGAACATAAATACTTTTGGAAAGGTCGGTAAGTTTCTGAAAGGTATTGTATTTTATTGTAGTACTGGTGTTAATTTTGAAAAATGGCCGACGCGGTAGCGTCGCCGGCGGTTGACACAGGTGAGAGGGACAAAGACAAAACAAGAAAGACCAAGTTAAAATTGAATTAGAACAGGAAAGACGAAAGCTTAAGCAAGAAAGAGAGTTAAAAGTGAAAAAATTTAAAATAGAAAATAACGGGACGCATATTCCGTTACAAGGCATCGTGCTGCCGAAAGGTACATGGAACAAGTGGGTAGAGGAACAAGCGAACAAATGTGAAACGAATATGGCGACTAAAGCAAATGATAATTGCAATAACGGTACAGTAAGTACCGATACCGATGGTACAACGAAGGAAAAAATAACAAATGTACAGAACTCTGGTAGTTCGCAAATAAATGAGATGAATGAGAGGGATTTGAATATTCAGAAAAAAATGGAATAGGTTGCGGGCAACAACGCGAAGTCAAATATGGATAGGCAGGGTAGAGACAAACAAGTAGAAGATATTAATCGGAGTGAAGTGTATAGCAAGAATCATCGTGGTGAATTCTGTTTGCTGATGGATACATCCAAATGTAGCTGGTTTGAAAATGACAAAATGAGAAATTGTTTTTGTTTGAAAAAATAAGACATCTTAATGTTCCAGGCATTAAACGTATCAAATCTATTGGAAGAACACTGTGCAAAATATTTTTTGAAACATATGAATATGCTAATGCGTGTGTAGTCAACAAGGAGGTTTTAAGAGTGAATTTAAGACCGTTCATACCTCAAAAATTTGTTGAGACGGTTGGAGTAGTAAGAGGCATTCCACTGGGATTTACTGATGAGGATATAAAAAATAATATTGTGACAGACTGTAAAGTTGCCTCGGTGATGCGTATAACGAAAAGGGATCCAAATGATAGGGAAAAATGTATTCCGACTTATTTCCTTTGTAGGAAATGAGCTTCCGGATAGTGTAGATATTTTTTGTTGCAACTTCAAGGTTGTGCATTACATACCTAGAATTAGGCAGTGTTACAACTGTGGGAGACTAGGGCATACCAGGATGGAGTGTAGAGCTAAAAACAGGTGTATTAGTTGCGGGAAAGAGGAAGGTTGTGGAAAGGAGTGCAATGAACCCAATGCATGTATTTTATGTGGTAGTGGAGAGCATTGTGCCCTGAATAGAAATAGCTTTCCAAATTGGGAAAAAGAGAAAAAAGTGTTAGAAATCATGACGATTAAAAAATTTCGAAAGTTGAGGCTTTTGAGACATATAGCACAATTAACTACTAGATTCAGTATGTTGCAAGTAGATGACGAAAGTTTTCCTCCGCAGATCGGATAAATAATTACAGGGTGATTAACAAGAGGCTAGTGACGAGGAAATATAATGAAGTGTTGAGGAGCGAACCAAATTCAAAACAAAACAGGAATTTGGGTGAGAGAGCAAAGAAGGCAGAGGTACCGTGCTACCAAAAACAAAATTGGACAAAAGTCTCTGAGATACAAAAGTTACTATCCTTATTAGTAGAAAAATTTAAAATTGATAACACAGAGCCAATAGTACAGTTGATAGGTAATCTGCGTCAGGAGCATGTTAGTGATAGGCTAACAATGCAACATGACGATGACCTCAATAAAAGTGCTCCAGTATAATGTGCAGAGCCTTAAAACCAATAAAAGTTACGTAGATTTTTTAATCACAAATATCAGATAGACATAGTATGCTTACAAGAGATTTTTCTCATGATTCACAAAAATGCAATCACAACTTGATAGGATTCAAAGTGTTAAGAAAAACAAGGGCTATGGAGGAGTAGCCATCGGCCTTAAAAAAGAAATAAAGTTTACAAAAATAAAGTATCACACAGTACAAGACATACTCATTGCGAAAACGATGAATTTAAAGACGAACATTACAATTTGCACTGCATATTTTCCACCAATTGTAAGTAATAATGTTTTTGAATCGGAAATAAGTCGGTTACTACTACATCTGCAACAATTCAAGGATGTGCTAGTTCTTGGAGACTTCAACGCTTGCATGTGTGTATGGGAAGATGTTGTGAATACTGCAAAAGGCAGAAATTTATTCAGGGTTACGGAAAATGGAAATTTTAAATGTATCAATGATGGTTCAGCAACGTATCATTGTGTAACGTATAATAGTGACTCAGTTCTAGATTTAGCATTCACTAATATGACAACGCTACCTAGCTTTAAGGCCCAACATGGGTATGTGGGAGGAAGCAATCATAGGCCTATAATAATTGAGACAACAAACAGTAAACAAGCTAATCTATTCATCTCCAAAGGCAAGCTAAAAGAAAATCTGAGTAAGGTAAAGTTTCCAAATTTTGAGGAGTTTGAAAAGAGTGTAGCAAAGGCAAAAAAGAATGCTACCTTTGATCTGAATATTAAAGGCTATAATCCGAAAGCATGGTGGAATGCGGATATGGAAAGGCAATACTGGGTGTTGGTAGGCAAGAAGAGGAAAGCTAGGCAGACAGGGAATGTGATAGATATGGAAGATGCCTTAGTGGAAACAGAAAGCTGGAAGAAGACAGTCAAAAAGCAAAAAAATATAGTTTTCAAAGCAAAGTTGAAGAAATTAACTGCAACTCGAATACAAGAGAGGATTGGCGGTTTATAAATAATGTGAATAATGTAAATAAGGCGGACAGAAATCTTTGGGCAGCGGAGGACAATGAAAATTATCTGAAAATGCTTAAAGATCAGGTTGGACAAGGTACGAGTAATAGAGGGGTGCAGAATAATATAGATACAAGAACGCAGGATCATGAGGTTGAATTTACTTTTGAAGCATTTCTAGCACTGCTTAATAGAAGGAAATCCACTGCTGGAGGTATGGACGGAATAACCTTTGAAATGTTGAAAAATCTGCCAACTGAGAAAAAAGAGGGGTTTTTCTGCACACTGGTTGAACATTTTAGAACTAATGTAGTAAAATCGGAATGGAGAAAGATAATGGTAATCCCCATCCCGAAGACAGCGAAGAACTTAGACGAATTCAGGAACTACAGGCCAATCTCCCTGTTATCAGTGGAGCTAGCTAGATTTGTGAAAAATAATAAGATTTTGCCACCTAGAACCCTCGCATATAGAAAAAACCGATCAGCTACGATGTGTGTAAATGAAGCCTTGCATTACATAGCAGAAGCAAAGAATAGAAAGGATTGGGTTTTTATATGTATTCTTGACATCTTCAATGCATACAATTGTGTAGACTTGAATATCCTACACAAGATTTTGATACAAAATAATATTCATTCAAGTATTGCTAACTAGATATTCAACCTGTTCTCCAACAGAACTCTGTACATAGGAAAACAGTCAATTCAAGTTGAAAATGGTATCCCGCAAGGGAGTTGCCTCTCGCCGATTTTATTCAACATATACACGGCCCAGCTACATGAACTAAATGATAATAGTACTAGGATATTTCAGTATGCCGACGATGTAGCTATAATTTGTCTCTCAAGAAAAGGCACTATCAATTCTCAAAACTAAAATTGCAGATTTGAAACAATGTTGCAATGAAATTAATGTCAAATTTAATACGGAAAAAACCAACTTCATGTACATGAGCACGGCAAAAAAGAGTTTTGAGTTACGAATTGATGGAAACAGTATTCAACAGGCTGACAAGGTAAATTGGCTCGGCAGAATCGTCAGTGCCAATTCAACAGTAAAAGAGCAGGTGCAGAATATTAAAGACAAAACAATACACGCTAAAAGTTTGATTAGTAAACTTACCTCCACCAAGTCAGGTCTCGCTCCAACAAATGCAGTCAACCTCTTTAAAACATATGTGAGATCAAAAGCTGAGTATTCCAACACCACATTTGCAAATGCACCTAAAGGATATGGTAAGAAGATAATTACCTCAGTGAATGAAACTCTAAGGCGGTGCATAGGGGTGCCTCCAAACACGCCTACGTACGCAAGATATGCTTCGGCATGTGAACTACCACCACTATCGAGAGCGCTATGGCTAACGGCGAAGGAACTGACGAAACAGTGGTTTCTCAACCCGGAGATCAAATAATCCTTGCAAAGGAAAAGCATGGCCAGATCCGGCTATAACTATGTATGCAAAAAATTTCACGAAAATTTCGACAGAATTAATACAAATGTAGTCTTTCAAAAACATGACAAGATAGAATTTACTAGTTCGGAGTTGAATATATCCAAAAGAGAGTACTCTCAAGAGCAATTGAAGACAGTATACTATGCCAAACTTGAAAAGCTGAAAAGTGAAGACTTTTATGTGGTGGCTACGGACGCCTCTGTTGGTGGAGACAAAACAGGGTGTGCGGTATACGACATTGAAAGCAAGATATCTTATTTGTTTAATATAGCGCAGGTATGTTCTTCAACATTTGGTGAATTGGTTGCAATCCATGAATCAGTGAAATTAGCCATAAAATACAGACGGGGAAAATTAGTAATTTTTACTGACAGTTTGGAGCCAATTAATAATTTGAACTGTGGAAACACTTATAATTATATAGTGGCAGAAATATACAACAAATTAGGTAGATCGGATATTGAAACTGTGAAGATTATCTGGGTACCCACCCACATAGGTATCCATTTTAATGAAAAGGCAGATGAAGCGGCCAAAAAGGCCGTTGAGGTAGGACGACTTTTGGATATAGATTTAACACCCAAAGAAGCCTTACTAAAAATTAGTCGAGATTTGTGGATTAGGGCGGTTGGGGAGATGAAGATAAACTGTCCGAAAGTTGATAGTAATAGAATTGATAAATTTGCGCAAAAGGAAAAAAAAGCCTTGGTTCAAAAGCAAGAAAAATATGCTCAGCCCACATGATACAAAACTTTTAAATAGGCTCATACTTGGGTACACGTATGGAACGAATTACTTACACAAATTTATAAACAATATCTCTAGCCACTGTGTCAGCTGCCAGGTAGTGGAAACGCCACAGCATTTAATATTTGAGTGTAATAGATACAGTGCCTTTAGAAACAGTGATATTTTTGAAAAGTTTAGTAATTTAAAAGATCTTTTTATAACAAAAAACTTTGGATACTATGAAGAATTAATAGTATTCTTAAATAGTACAAATCTTGCCAAAAAATTGTAGTTAAAAAAAAAAACCTATAAATATATAAAGAAGTATAAAATAAGTGAGTACAGTACTAAAGAATATAGGTATATATATATGTAAGGCTGGTAGAATGAAACATATCTGAATGGGATACTAAACAAAGATACGAAATCAAAATTTAATGAAACATAATGAAACATATTTTATTTTATAGAATTCTATTCAATAATTCTATTCGATACTAATAACTCTTTAAAGCACTATTCAATAATGTAAACAACTTTAATATGTTAAAAAATCGTTGTATTAAAAATGTTAACCTACCACCAAAGGGAAACCAAAACGAATTAACATACGAAAACGACAGTATTCTAAGAATCAAATACAAGGCTGGGGAGGCAGGTAGCGCACTCAGCTGTCTTCTGTCAACCACTTCATGCATGCCAGCGATAACACATGTTGAGAATCCAGAACGATTAACCTGGTGCTTAATGTTAAATAAATAACTCTTGCCCATAATCAAATTGTCGGAGACAATATCAAAGCACAAAAAAAAAAAAAAAAGATATTCAGTTTTCCGCATAAAACTGTTCATGTGTTAAAAAAAACAAATCAGAAAATTGAGAATAAACAAACTATGTTGCAGTGAAAGTGCTATCACATGGTTTGTTTATTCCTTATTGTTGTTGTTAACAGTGCTTCGCCCTGCCCAATGGGCTCGATCACTCTAAATTGTCATCAGGCTCTTCTAACGGAAGTCCGAGGAAACGCGCAGTTTCCACAGGGTTGGAACAGAGTAATGTAGGTGTCAGAAGAGTAGGTTCGACTGAACAGGAGAAGAGATGTTTGGTATCATGAGGGGACATGGCATATGCTTGGTATGTTGGGGTTTAGTCTGGATAAGTAAGAGTTTAACCTATTACAATATCCAGAGCGAAGTTGTGCTAGCATGACTCTAGTCTCCCTCGGAAGTACACGCTCCTCTTCAGCCAACTCAGGTGGCTGAGTATTAACAGCGGGATTCACAGGCCGAGATCTGAGGGATCTGTCTACCGACTCGGTGTGGAGGTCATTTAGAGCCCGCCTATGGTTCCAAATATAGAAATTAAACAAAAGGGAAGAGAGAACAAAACCTTGCGGCACCCCTTGTTTTATTCTTCGTGGCCTAGATTTCTTGTTCCTGAATTTGACTGATACCTGTCGACCATTGAGGTGAATAACGGCCCAACTTTTAAGGCCGGCAGGGAGCGGAGTCTCTCCAGATCTCGAAGGAGTGTGGTGTGGTTGACCGTATCAAATGCATTTGATAGGTCAAGTGCCACGAGAACCGTCCTATGGTTTGGTGGGTGTTGATTCAAACCATGATTCATCTGTGTTGTAATGGCATTCAAGGCGGATGTAGTGCTGTGAGATTTGCGGAAACCATGGTGGTGATCGGCCAATTTCAGATTTGCAATAAAGTAAGGGAGCAGAATAGTCTCTAGTAATTTCGCAACCGGCGAAAGAAAGGATATCGGACGATAAGAATCTCCTTGGTTCGCCGGCTTCCCCGGTTTCAGCAAGGGAACTACAATCGCCTGTTTCCATATCTCAGGTATGACGAAAGTAGTTAGAGAGAGGTTGAAAAGAGCCGCTAAATAACTCTGTCCCTCGTGCCCTAGGTGTTGGATCATCTTCAAGGCGATTCCGTCGGGTCCGATGGATTTTGGGGGTTTGGCGTTCATTGTGGCTTCCTTAACTTCTGCGACTGAGACGGCAATAGGCGCAGTGGAGTGTTTGTGTCTGTGCGCACGTCGGATGACTCTTCTCTTGGTCCTACCCGCAGGTGGATGCATTATAAACAGCCGGCAAAAGAAACTCGTGCATTTCCTGGCGTCCGATTTGACACTGTCGCCGAATGCAATGGCGACCTTGTCATTGTATTTGGTCGGATTGGATAGGGCCTTGACAGTTGACCATAATTTGCCGACTCCGCCGCAGAGGTTGCATGCCTGAAGGTGTTGTTCCACTTGGTCAGTTTGTGTTCGTTGACTATCCTACGAATTCCCGCATTGAGATCTTTGATTCTGGGACCTTCGAGATTGATGAGTCTCACTTGGTCACGTTCTCTTGCCATCGCCGCAGCTTCTGCAGGAAAATTCGGACGAATTTCTGGTATTCTGCCAGCAGGAATAAAGCGGACTGAGGCTGAATCAATGATCTTGCGAAACTCTCTTTCACCTTTGCGTACGTCTGTCGGAGTGGGTAAGGCAGCGAAGGAGCGCTCTGTATAGTACGTAAAGCGATCCCAGTCCGCTTTGGTGAAGTTAATGTATGTTAGTTTTTCAGTCATTATGAAGTCGGTCGGTCGTTCAACGGAGAGTAGGGTGGGCAGGTGGTCTGAAGCTAATGCAAGCATCGGTCGCCAGATGACAAAGTTAATTAGGCCCGCGCTCGTTATTGAGATGTCTGGCTACCTGTGGCAGTTACCTGACACCCTGGTGGGGGCATCTCCATTGACTGTACAGAATGCTGAGTTGCCTATTTGGTCTGCAATTGTGTGTCCTCTGCTGTCTGATGGCAAGTTGGAGTGCCAGAGATCGTGATGTGCGTTGAAATCGCCTAGGATTAGACGGTTATCGCCCCTTGGCACGCACTGATGTCGGAATGATAATCTCTCGGACAACACGTGGCAGGGGGAATGTAGATGTTTATAATTTTCAGGTCGACTACTATGCCTTGATATTCTATGGTAGAGTCCCTTTGTGCTTTGGGGACAGAAAAATAGGGCACTGACGCTCGGGGATGCTCATGTCTGGCCTATTCCGGAGGGAATAGGAGTGTTGAGCGGCCGTGCGAGATGGAGACGCGTACCGCGGGACGCCCTTGGGCGTGTACAGCATGGCGCCTCGAAAGTACTAAAGAAAGTACGTTATCTGTGGATGGCAGGGTTAAGCCCTGAGCATCCAGATTTATGTAGCCATCTCTTACACTTGGCGCATTGAGCCGAATGCGAA
This sequence comes from Merzomyia westermanni, assembly GCA_949987695.1. Taxonomy (NCBI): domain Eukaryota; kingdom Metazoa; phylum Arthropoda; class Insecta; order Diptera; family Tephritidae; genus Merzomyia; species Merzomyia westermanni. The sequence continues at coordinate 80,543,464 of OX465289.1, forward strand.
CGTTTAATATAAATGTTCTTCCAGCAAACGCACCTATCTCTTGGTCCAGGGTTGGGTTCGACCACAGCCCGTAACAAGAGACAATGGAGCAACCCAGCTGCCAGGGTTTGCTCCAATGAAGACATTTTAATGGTGGGACGGGACAGATTGGACAGGGTTACACTGAAATAACAGCTCTTGGCCGTGTAAAAAAAACACGGGTCATTCCGGTACAATAGAACCGGGAGTTGTGGGAATGTTTATTCCTTCGTAGACATTAGCAGTTACTACTCGCTGTAACTGCAATATTACTAAAAAATATGGTAATTGTTTCCTTTAGGAGACAAGTGCTAAAACACGTCCGAAATTATCGGGAAAGGTATCAAAAGACGCGTTTTGACCTCGGTAACAATAATCCGGAAGCGCATTTTCCAGGTTTTGTTTCAGTGAGGAGATATTTGCAACCAAAACTGAAGATTTTCTGTCATTTCCATGTGGTTGTTGTAATCACAGATTAGGGTGTACCGAAAAGTGCAAAAAGTGTGTTCTGCGCAGAAATACTGTGGACCGCGTAGCCGGTGTTGGACCGGCTAAGGGCTATTTTTTTGAAGTGCGGCCGAGGGCCGCCTACGCAGAAAGGTGTGCTGCACAAAAATACCTTGGATCAAGCCCCCTATTTGGGATCGGGCCTGGGTCATTTTTAGGTTTTTTGCGAATAACTTTTCACTGAAACAAATTATTAATTTTCCGCTTTCGGATTGTTGATACCGGAGTCAAAACGAGTTATTTGATACCCCTCCCGGTAATTCTATACGACAGCACGTAACTGCTAATATACGTCCAAAAATCTCGGGAAATGTATCAAACGACGGGTTTTAACCTCCGTATCAATAATCCGAAAGCGGAAATTCGTTATTTTATGTATATTCAGAGATATTTGCAATCAAAGTTGAAAATTTTCTGTCATTTTCATGTGGTTGTTGTAATCACAGATTAGGGTGTATCGTAAAGTGCAGAAATGTGTTCTGCGCAGAAAAATTGTGGACCGCGTAGAAGCTGTTGGACCGGCTAAGGGTTATTTTTTTGAAGGGCGGCTAAAGGCCGCCTATGCAGAAAGGTGTGCTGCACAAAAATACCTTGGATCAAGCCCCCTATTTGGGATCGGACCTGGGTCATTTTTAGGTTTTTTGCGAATAACTTTTCACTGAAACAAATTATTTAATTTCCGCTTTCGGATTATTGATACAGAGATCAAAACGCGTCGTTTGATACATTTCCCGCGATTTTTGGACGTTTATTAGCAGTTACGTGCTGTCGTATAGAATTACCGTTGTCTCCTAAAGGGAACAATTACCCAAAATATTAGGCGCCGACAATGGCGGTTTGTTAAATTGTGATCTGTGCGACCTCCCTTACCCATCCATATTAAAATTTGTTTTGTACGCGTGGCGAATTCTCGTAAACCCAAGCCCCACAAACTCCGAGTACGGTGTTAGCGCAATTGCGCTGGGCAGCTCAGAGTTATCCATGCTTAAACTTGATTCGTATGAGGTTTTCTATTTACATTCAGTTATCGTAAATGAACTGTTTTAATTACTGTTTTTACTAAAATAGAAAATTGTATACTAAAAATGGGGAATCAACATGGAAAAAGTGATAAAAACTTACCATTTAGTGCCGAGCAGCTCAAATGGCTTGATGCTTCGTTTCGTTATTTTGGGGCCCAATCCGATAAGTTGCAAATAGAAAAATTTGTGGTAAGTTCTCGTATACAAATTCCGGCTGAGTTTTCCACTATCATACTAGTGCTGTAGCCCGATTCTGTAACTTTTAAATACTCGCCGAGCGTTAAGCTTATCGCCAAATTTCGGCGTTTGTTCTTAACGAAAGTGCGATTCTGTAACTCTCCTTTAACGCCGCTAAACAGCTTGATGGTTATAAAATATGGCAATACTTCTCTTTTCGCCGTATTTTGCACTAAATTACATGCAAAAAATGAAAAAACTAATTTTTTTTCTTTTCCAAACGTTAAAACACTTGCAAATACAAGGTGGCGCAAAAGTAAGCTTCCGATGTTCAGCATATCGGTTGTGGCACGTGCAGTGTGTGCTGTCTTGTTGGAACCACATGTTTTCCAATCCCAATTCATCAAGTTGCGGCAAAAAGAACTCGTTGCTCATTGCTCTGTAGCGCTCACCATTCACAGTAACCGTTTGGCCCCGACCGATTATTGGTCAAATAAATAGTCAGCAATATTCCGCGTTCTGGAGCAGTGTAGCGTAACATTGTTTATTAACGTGTATTTCGCATGTGTTTACTACACAAATGTCAAAACGGAACTGACTTTAGGGGCCAATCGCAAAATTTATAGCATTTTCTGATAGGAGGATTACTTTTGCGCCACCTTGTATATTAACGCTATGGTTAACACCTCGAAAATAATTCGCGACAGCTAACCACATGAAAAGTGTTAGCTAACTGAATAGGGAAAAGCGTTAAAAATAGTGTTAAGCAAAGTTAACGCTAACACCTGGCGTTAAAATAGTTACAGAATCGACCTACTGGTAGTTGTGGACATACTTTCCATCCTATGTCAGCTGCAAAACCAAATGGTAATTCTATACGACCGTACGTAACTGCTAAAACACATACAAAAATATCGGGAAAGGTATTAAATGACGGTGTTAGACCCCTGTATCAATAATCCGAAATCAGAAATTCGGGGTTGGCTTAAGTTCACAGCCACACTCCTTGTTTTACGGAAACCTATTGGAATTAACTAATGAAACTTGGTGGTAGTGTTCTGTGATGTATTTTCTCATAAATTAATAAACAAAAGAGTTAAAATGTGTTAACTTGTTAATAATATGTTAAATTTAGTAAATTTGTTACATTAGATTTCACTTTCTTTTTGTTTTTTTTGGGGCTTTGTTTTGATGGCAGGGACGTTAATCCCAGGCCAGGTTATTGTCCAGTAGTATGTAGTAACGTCGACCAACAATGTGATGAACTTGAGAGAAACAATCCCAATTCTTCAACTACCGAAAGAACGACATTCTCAGGCAGATAATCTTTGAAAGAAGATTTAGAGTAGAACTGGGAAACAAGTCAACCTGGGAACAATCCAGAGTAGACACTACACACCGCTCCCACACAATCGTGTGGTACACGGATGGCTCAAAGACCCTAGAGGGAATCGGAGGCGGAATATTCGGCCCAAGAGCACGGTTCTCAGCGCCTCTGCTTCCAAGCGGAAGCATACGCCATTCACCACTGTGCAGAACTAAACTTGCAGGGTGGATATAGGAATGAGCGCATCGCTATGCTTATCGACAGCCAAGCTGCACTCAAAGCAATCTCATCTTAAGTGCATTAAGAAGCTAAATGACCTAGGAACCAAAAATTGGGTACTTCTAGCATGGCTTCCAGGTCATACAGTAATCGAAGGTAACGAGCAGGCTGATAGTCTAGCGAGACACGCAGCAAGCACAAGTCCCATCGGGCCTGAGCCAATGTTGCTAGTGGGTCCTCAAACGCTTAAGGAAAGACGAAGAAAAGGGATGAGAGGAATACTGGCGCAATGTGCCGGGCTTGCGGCAGTCAAAATTGCTCTTGGGGGGCTACAATACCTCTCACTACAGAGCAATGTTGTTGTTGTTGTAGCGACTACTTAACCTGCCTAGGATGTCACCCCTATCCAACATTGTCATCAGGCTCTTCTAACGGAACTCCAAGAAACCTCGCGGCTTCAACAGGGGTGGACCAGAGTGAAATTGGTGTTAGAAGAGTGGGCTTAGTTGAGCAGATGAACAGATGGTTAGTATCGTGGGGAGACACGCCGCATGCCGGGCAGATATTTGGCATGTCAGGGTTCAGTCTGGATAGGTAAGAGTTTAGTCTGTTACAGTATCCAGAACGAAGTTGGGCCAGCGTGACTCTTGTCTCCCTGGGCAGTTCGCGTTCCTCGTCGGCAACAGGTGGAGCTTGTGCCTGTAGGACTGCATTCAAAGGAGTTTACCGACTCCGTGTGGATGAGGTTGAGGGCCCGCCGGTGCACCTTTGGATCAAACGGCGAGAAAATGTGATGCCGGATCTCGTCATAGTGCTTACGGAGGTGACTCCTTATTCTCCTGGGAGGCGGATTTTCGTTGCGCAGGCTCCTGTTCGGGTGTTGCGGTTTATGGCAGTTGAACAGGAATTGCCTGGTCAAAATCTCGCAATGCTCTTTGACATCGAGCATTTTTGCCTCATTATGAAGGTGGTGCTCAGGAGACATAAGGAGGCACCCCGTGGCAGTTCTGAGTGCGGTGTTTTGGCAGGCCTGCAACCTCCTCCAATGTATGTCGTCTAATCCCGGCGACCATATTGGCGTCGCGTAGCTCAGAACCGGCTGGCCGATTGCCTTGTACGTTGCCAGTAACGTTTCTTTGTCTTTACCCCAAGTACTGCCAGCTAGTGACTTGATGATTTTGTTACGGCTTTGTACTGTGGTTGCAATCACGGCTACATGATCACCGTATTTGAACATGTTATCAAACGTGACCCCTAAGATTTTGGGGTGTGTGACAGTCGAAAGCTTAATGCCGTCGACGTAGACGTCTGATTCCATGTTCGTCTGCGCTGTCCACGTCGTAAATAAGGTGGCCGAGGATTTGGTCGGTGACAATGTCCGGTTCCGTGCAGCGAAGAAACTGGAAAGGGTTTGCAGGTAAGAATTAATTCTCGAGCAGAGCTCATCGACGGAGGGTCCAGTCGCCAGGATCGTGCAGCCATCGGCGTAGGAGACGATCGAGACGCCTTCTGGTGGGGAGGGGAGCCTCGATACGTAATAATTAAACAGAAGCGGGGATAGGACACCACCCTGTGGCACCCCTTGCTTATTTATACGTGGTTTTGATCTTTCGCCTCTAAATTCCACCGATGACTGCCGGCCACTCACGTAGTTGGCGGTCCAACGTTTTAGACAGGGGGGAAGGTTTGAATCTTCCAGGTCGTTAATGAGTTGCGCGTGATTAACAGTGTCAAAAGCTTTCGACAGGTCAAGCGCAACTAGCACGGTCCTGTCATTTGGGCGGGATTGGTTGAGACCGACACCTATCTGTGTGGTGATGGTAGCGCGGTGGTAGTGCTATGCATTTTGCGGAATCCATGCTGATGTTCGGCTAATCGTAGGTTTGCGGTGTAATAAGGGAGCAAGACCGACTCCAGGGTCTTCACTACTGGCCAGAGGAGTGATATCGGTCGTTATGACTCCCCCACGTTAGCCGGCTTGCCGGGCTTTAGTAGTGGCACCACCTTGGCCTGTTTCCATCTTTCTGGAATGACAAAGGTGGTCATGGACAGATTGAAGACGGTTGTTAGGTACCTTACCCCCTCATCACCGAGATGTTTTAGCATCAGCATGGATATACCGTCTGGGCCAATAGATTTGGAGTTTTTGGACCCCCGTATGGCCTCCCGAACCTCTGTGGTGGTGATGGCAATGGGCGCTTGGTTGTTTTTGCGTTTGTGCGCTTCCCTGATGGCGCGCCTGATTTCCTTGTCAACCGGAGGATGCAGTACAAATTGCCGGCAGAAAGCGCTCGCGCATCTCTTTGGTTTCGACTGTACCTTATCACCAAAGGTGATGGATATTTTGTCGTTCGGTTTGGTCGGATTAGACAAGGTATATAGATGTTAATGATTTCGAGGTCGACGTCACCCCCAGGAGGTTGTCCCTCGGGTCGACGTCGGGCTCAAATGGACGATATTGCACGGATTGGTGGGTGGTGAAGGCGAGTCCGCCCCCAAGACCCCTCTCTCGATCACGTCGGTGGATGTTATAGCCTTCACAAGTCCGAAGATTTGATCGGGCGTTTAACTTCGTCTCCTGAATGGCAGCGATCTTGATGTTCTGTCGCTTCATGAAGTTCACTATTTCACACACTTTCCCGGTTAGGCCGTTGCAGTTTAATTGTAGGACGCGAAAGTGCGAAGGGGGAGAAGTGTTCACGCTGGGGGTCAGGGACTGGTGCGTATGCCTTGGTGGAAGCAGGCTGGGTCGCACTCTAGAAGACGAGGGATCCGGGGCACCAGAAGGTGGCGAATCGGTCGACGTTGTAGGTTGCGTAGCTCGACTACATGGTGCAACGTACGTATCAGTCCATAGGGTCCTGTTTCCAAGTTGAGAACATATAAGCAAGTGACACAGGCCAAGGCAGGAATTGCATTTGACACATGTCGCAGGTGTATATAGTCTCAGCCGACAGACAGAGCACAAGGTGTAAGGGACCAGGAGCTGGTGGCTTTGACTTACATTTGTGCTAGTGCTGGAAGAAGAAGAAGTTGAAAGTGGGAGGGGGGTGGGGGTTGGGCTGTCGCTCGGCATTGCTCACATCTGAGACAGAGGTGCTACGTAGAAGTAGCTGTGAGCGGCTGTGTGAGGTGTTGGCGCCTGTGGGCGCGAGCAGCAGCGGGTGTTACACACTACTTGCTGGGCGTTATTAGTGCTATTAGTCGTTGAGACTATTTCAGAAGCTTGTGACGGTGCGATACTAGATCGTCGTTGGCCACGGGACGTCCTAGGGCGTGAACAGCAAGGGGCCACGAAAGTTTTGTAGAAACTAGGAGGCCTATGTGTGGAGGGATTTAGCCCGGAGCACCTGGTTTTGTGCAACCATCTTTTACAAGCATTGCATTGGACGGAGTGTGAACGCTTAACGTAAATCTTCTTCCAGCAAACGCAGCAGATCCATTCTCCTGGACCCGGGTTGGATTCAACCCCAGCCCGGAACAGGAGAGTTTTGAGCAGCCTTGCTGCAAGGAGCTGCTCGGAGGATGACAGTTTAGTGGAAAAGGTGACAGGTTAGACAGGGTAGAGTCGAAATAACAGCCCTTGGTCGGATGTAAAAATCCGAGTCATTCCGGTACGTAGAACCGGCTGTTGTGGGAATGACTACAGAGCAATAATAAGCCTCTCTAAAGCTAATGTAAGAATTTTACCTGCTATTCTTACAGGTCATTGCAGACTCAACAATCACCTACACACAGAGCCGCAGAGCACATCCTTATGGCATGCGACGCAATAGCCAGAAAAAAAGCACTAGTCCTGGCATCACCATGGCCAGAGCATACGGAATTACAAGCCCTCAGGCCAACTGAAATAATCACCTTTTTGAGGGAAGTTGGCTTGAATGAGGTGTTTTGATGAGATGAGGGCACAATAGACCATTCGGTCGCAGTGCTATCCTCAAATTATCTATCTATATATCTATTTTTTTTAATTGTGGCTTAAAATTTCAAAAATACGATGATTGTATACTTAGCTCCACCAGTACACATGAGTAATACGCAATGTTTCAGCTTGCTCATTTGTACGTGTTTTTTTTTTTGAGGGTTTTGATGTGTCGGGTTTCCTACTAAGGTACCTATGGTAATTGTTTATGACAGCCACCGAGTGCGAAAACACGTCCAAAAATGTCGGGAGGGGTATCAAAAGTCCGGATCCGGAGATCAGTTATTTTTAGTAGTTTGCAAGATATTTGCAATTAAAGTTGAAAATTTTCTGTTATTCTCAAGTGGTTTTTGTAATCACAGATATAGGGTGTGCCGAAAATTGCATAAGTGTGATCTGCGCAGAAATACTGAGGTCGCGTAGGCGGAGTTGGACCAGCTAAGGGTTATTTTTTCGGTAATTGTTTCCTTTAGGATACAACTGTTAAAACACGTACGAAATTATCGGGAAAGGTATCGATCGACGCGTTTTGACCTCGGTAACCATAATCCGAAAGGTGAAAAGAATTACTTCTTTTAGTAAAAAGTTATTGGCAAAAAATCAAAAATTATCCAGGTCAGATCTAAAATAGGGTACGCTATCCGAGGTATTTATGTGCAGAACACCTTAGCTGGTTCAACACCGGCTACGCGGTCCACAATATTTCTGCGCAGAACACATCTCTGCACTTTTCAGGCCCGACCGTCGTGGTAGCGATTTATGACCAGTGAAACCTTCTGTTGTTGTTGTGGTAACGACAAAAACACTCCCCGAAGGTTTTGGGGAGTGTTGTCGAATTAACAGTCCTTGGCCGGATTTGAACCCGGTACGCTCCGGTATTCCTTGCGGTACTACCCCATTGTCGTGGTAGCGATTTACGACCAGTAAAACCTTCTAGGTCATGTCACCCCTCCTTCCGTAAGGAAGGTCATTCCTTTGTGCATATTAGTCGCCTCTTACGGAAGGTATGCCTACTTCGCGCATATTCTAAACCCCTAACCCGCAGGGGCACCCCTTCGTATTGCTGGCTCGTACTGTGCTACAACCTGTTCTGGTTTCAGCAATTCTTGTTCGGATTAAGGCGACTATGCATCTTTGGATACGTACTTGAACTCCCTTGTTCTGCAGTGGCGCCTTCAATGAAAAGAAAGGCGCAGATCACTGTTTCCTCGCAGGCGAACGCACTCTGAATCTCAGTAGACAGTTGACAGAGTGCTGTGTCCGTAGACCTGTCGACTCTATAAGCATGTTGACTGTGATGTAAAGGCCTGATGTTTAGGATGTTCTCTCTGATATTGTGGTCTATTATTTTCTCCATTGCCTTTAATACAAAGGAGGTAAGACTTATCGATGATAAGGTGTAGGGGGCTTGAACAATTAACGCGACTCTCGTGGGGCATCCCCGTTCACAGTGCAGAACGTCGAATCATCTGATTGTTCAGCCAGCTTCTGTCCCATCCCATCGACCTGTGAGCTCGTGGGCGTTAAAGTATCCGAGGATTACACGATTATCGCCTCTGAGTAACGTACGAATGTTCGGGCGGTATTTACTCGGACTACAGGTGACGGGAGGTATATAAATGCTAATTATTTCGAGATCGACATCGCCTGACCTGACACCCATACATTGACGTTCTAAGGTGTTATTCCTCGGGTCGACATCAGGCTCAAATAGACGGTATTGCACAGATTGATGAGTGATGAAGCAAGTCCGCCTCCAAGTCCTCGCGCACGGCCACGCCGATGGATGTTGTAGCCGTCACAGGTCCGAAGGTCTGATCGGGCACCGAGCTTTGCTCCTAAATCGCAGCAATCTTGATATTTTGCCGCTTCATGAAGTTCACTATTTCATTAACCCTGCCGGTTAGGCCGTTGCAGGATGCGAAAGTGCGAAGGGGGAGAAATAGTCACGCTGGGAGTTGCATTTGACTGATGTCGCCGGTGTATATAATCTCAACCGACAAACAATGCACATGGTGTTACGTGGGATGCATCAGGGAACTGTGCTGTCAGCAGGGTTTGTGCGCTCTCTTCCTCTGTACTTGTGTAGATACCGTCCGGAAGCTTAAATGCTAACGCTCTGTCTCTGCTCTTTGGCTAGCGCTTTGTGCAACAGTCGGCTTTCCTAATATCTTCGTCGTATTACGTTAGTTGTATTGTGTAGTCCTCCCAACATCCGGTTCGCTTCGAAATATTAAATAGACTGCGGACGGTCTTCGTTAGGAGGTCACGAGACCACCAATTTGCGGTTTTCTTTCCACCCCTGCCCTTTGTGGCCCTTCAACTTAAGTGGAACGCATCATTGATTATATTGTTCACCCTTTCCACCCTATGATCTAGTTCTACACAACTTGTGCTTCTATTTCCTGCCTTGGTGCTATCTATGTTTGCATCGATTATAATATTGTACTTACTCCTGGTTTGCTCGGATTTCTTCTTGGGACAGAATCTTTAGGCTCCCAGTTCAGACCATCCAAATCGATACCAAATTTTCAGCCTGGTTATTGCCAAAAGTTGTTGTTGTGGTTACGACAAAAACACTCCCCGAAGGTTTTAAAGAGTGTTGTCGAAATAACAGTCCTTGGCCGGATTTGAACCCGGTACGCTCCGGTACTCTTTGCAGTACTGCCCGACTGTCGTGGTAGCGATTTATGACCAGTGAACCCTTCTAGGTCATGTCACCCCTCCTTCCGTAAGGAAGGATAAGATGGGCAATGTGAGGTGAGAGGCATCATATCCGTAGATCAATCATTGAGTTGCACGTCATTACCTTTGTGCATATTAGCCTACCTCGGGCATATTCTAAACCCCTAACCCCTATTTATTTATTTATTTATTCACAGCCATATGGCCTATAATCCTTTTAATTTTATATAATTCGTATTAAATATGTGTTTTACAATACTTAGGGGCGTATTGCCAAGAGTGTTGCCCAGGACCTCCTCTATGGCTCTGGTGACAAACGTCGGTTTGTTCCCCACGTTATATATACAGTGTCGGACATAAGTGTATATACAGTCGTTTTCTGCGATTTTCACAAATTTTAATAAAATTATTTTAACAAAGCTTGAGTGAAAACATGTGTCAAGGTCTAATACAACAACTATACATTTTGTTATAAAAATGTACACAAAATTATTGAAAGTTCAATTCCGAGGTAGGCATACCGGTCGTAAGAAGCGACTAATATGCACAAAGGTAATGACGTGCAACTCGATGGTTGCTCTACGGATATGATGCCTCTCATCTGTTGTTGTTGTGGTAACGACAAATGCCTCTCACCTCTCATTACCCATCTTATCCTTCCTTACGGAAGAAGGGGTGACATGACCTAGAAGGTTTCACTGGTCATAAATCGCTACCACGACAGTCGTACCGTAAGGGAGTACCGGAGCGTACCGGATTCAAATCCGGCCAAGGACTGTAAATTCGACAACACTCCCCACAACAACAACCTCTCACTATCCATCTCTCCTTTCTTATGGAAGGAAGGGTGACATGGCCTAGAGGGTTCCACTGGTCATACCAAATCGCTACCACGACAGTCGGGCAGTACCGCAAGGGAGTACCGGAGCAGATTTACATCCGGCCAAGGACCGTCAGTTCAACAGCACTCCCCAAAACCTTCGGGGAGTGTTTTTGTCGTTACAACAACAACAACAATAGGGTGAGCCCAACACCCGTTGTTTTAATTGTCAGAGGTTTCGTCACGTCACTGCTGATTGTAGGAAAAAGCTAAAGTGTTTTGGTTGTGGTAGGCCTGGAGCCATGAAGCGGGACTACCCGGTGTGTGCAGCGAAACCTAATGGTGGCCAGGCAAATTCTCGAAGATTGGTGCCAGATGGAAGGCCATCTCTAAATCCATTTAGGTGAAATTCTAATTCCAACCCAATGTCGAATGGTGCTTCCAACCATTCGGGAAAGAGGAATTAGACTCCTGGGACGGCAGGTCAGGCAGTCTAATAGGGCGAGTTAGTAATCCTGCGAACTCCCAGGTGGCTATTATAGGGGAAAGTCGGGTTGCTACTTATATGGGTTATTCACTAGTGGCAAGCGGCCAGGATCAACGGCCTCACTTAGGTGTTTCGGTATTTGGTTTCTCGTTAAGGCACTTTTGGATTCTGGAGCCTAACCTACAGTTGTTGGTCGGCTCGGTTGGAGCATGTTACAGGCATATGATGTAAAAGTCTTGGCCCAGGATAATCCTTAACAAATCACCTTAGGGGGAATGGTGGCCAAGTATCTACGTTAGGGTCTCTTTTGCTACCAATTGTGGTTGAGAGCAAGTCGGTTCTCATTAATTGTTTGGTTGTTCCTGGGGTATCCCATGCTCTTATTCTTGGTATCGATTTTAAGACCAAGGCGGGTACTATCCCGGATCTAAGGAGAAGGAACAGAAGTTGAAAGATAAGCTCAACAAGGGTGTCATTGAGACGTCTCATAGCCCATGGGCCTCCCCTATGGTGATGATGGAGGAAGAAAGATGTCACCTATAGGTTTTATTATTATTATTATTTTATTTATTACAGTCTTGTGGATTTAGATTAAATCTATGAGATCAGAATAAATACTATAATTTAACTATTTTATGTATTACATTGCATTTGGTTTTGCATATATGCTTGATTATCTTACATTTACACCTCTACAATAATTATGTAATAACCTCTTAAAATTTTTCATATTTTTACAGTCTTTTAATTCTCTAGGTAATTTATTATATACTCTTACTCCTTCGAAATATATACTTTTTTTTTATCAAATTCAGATCTTACAATTGGCAAATGAAAATCATTTCTATTTCTTGTGTTATAACTCTCTCTTCTCTTTATGGCGCTATATACAACAGGTATATCATCATAAACCTCCTAAGAGATTTTTGCGCCAAGCTTCTCTTCCAATTTGTGGTGTGCCGATTTGAATTTTCCCTACAAATTGGTGGGACGTACAGTTTTTTGCCGACTCCGAACGGCATCTACAAAGGTGACGAATTTTTGCTAAGAAGCCTGTCATGGCAGAAATACACTCGGAGAGTTTGCCAAACCACTGCCGAGGGGCGACCCCGTTTTGAAAAAACTTTTTTCAAATCACTTTTGATGTTACCTGTACCAGGGCTCGAACCATGGACCTTCGGTGTGGTAGGCCGGCAACACTACCTCCACACCACGGCGGCCGCGTGTTATAACTATGGACATCATTATTGTATTTCACACGATCATTTAGATAATTCGGCAGGTTTCCTAATTTTATATTATGTATAAATTTCAATGTATAATATAACACAAGTTGCTTCACACTAAGCCAGTTCAAGCTGTTTAGGAGATCCTGTATGGGAGTATCGAAACGGTTTTTTAGTATGAATCGCATCGCCTTATTTTGTTTTACCTGTAACCCAGCTATGCTTGAATCAGCAATTGTAAACAAAATCGTTGGGCAATATATAAAATGAGGCTCAATGATAGACCTATAAACTATTGCTTTAAAATATCTGATTATGTGCTTGCATGTCCGAAACATAAAACCTATCTTTTTTCATACTTTCCCCTCTATGTATTTAAGATGTTCATCAAACTTAAGCTTATCGTTTATTATCACTCCTAAATATTTTATTTCGTTTACTCTTTCTAGCTGTATATTTGCTATTTTTAGAGACTCATTGTCAATATTGATGGACAGCTTACCGTCAACAATGCATCATCTGCAAACAGTCTTATCTTACAATGTTTTATAAAGAGTATCGCAGCCAGTACTGATCCCTGCGGTAAACCTATTTCAACATCTATTTCAGGTGATAACGTGCTTCTAATAACAGTTTTCTGTTTTCTTCCTGAAAGGTAGCTTTTGAACCACTTTAGTGCTGTATTCCGTACGCCGATGCTATACAATTTCTTCAACATCATATCCCTGTCAATAGTTTCAAATGCTTGCTTTAAGTCAAGAAAAACAGAGACTGTTACTAGTTTGCACGCCATGCCTTCTTTCCACTCTGCTATCACCATGTTGAGTGCGGTTTCACAGGAGTGTTTTGCTCTAAACCCTGATTGCTCGCTAATAATAATTTCATATTCGAGCAGAGCTGCTCTTTAGCTATTTTCTCTAATATTTTCTCATCACTGGGCAATGTATTTATTGGACGGATCTCTTCTGGTTTTACTGTTCCTTTAACCTTTTCAACGGGTACAATTGTCGACGTTTTCCAGCATGATGGGAAAACTCCACTATTTAAACTTTCATTAATTATACAAGTATAAGTGTATCCCAAGTACACCATACTATCTTTGAAAACACCTTCTGTTACTAATTTCTTCCCTCCGTATTTATTTTTTAGTGTCGCCACTTTTCTCATTAACTGCTCTATATTTATATTTTTAAATTCAAATAAACTTCTATTTATTTCTACCTCAGCTTCAACTGGCATAATGGTTTCAATACTATTACGAATATTTATTATACTCTCAACAAAAAACTGATTTAATTGCCTTGCAATTTCATAATCTTGTAATGCTATGTGACAGTGCCATTACATTGTCACCAATGGCAATGATGGCAATGCCCTTCCATCTGCCTGGGGCTTAAGCCCCTGTATTATCGACACTGTCTTATCGACAGCAGCCAACATCTGCCGATAGGCAGTGCCACCAGCTTACGAGCATTCGATACTCGACGATATACTGACGCGCATCACAAGTTGAAAAAGTTAAGTTTAATCCACTAAAAGTGGAACTAATAAAGTTTTAAAGCCCTATTGGCTAAAACAAGTAATCTCGGTGTTCACTTATTTTTAAAGTAAACAGCTTTAGCGGTTTCCAGCAAATCACCTACATTTCAGCGGTTTCCAGCAAATCACCTACAGTAAGTAAACTGCAGCGGCGCACCAAGTGGAATACGCCGAATTGGTGTGCCCACGCTCCAACGTTTCTGCGGATGCGTACACAAACGTACGAACGTTGGATAAATTAACAACGCTAATTTTACATGGCGACCGTGACGCGCGGGCCAGCCGCTATTGAAATATATTTTTGGAGCCCCTCAAGGTGTACCCAGCTACATGTGGTAACATAACCTCAAAACGCCATTTTCTTTACATAACGGGCACCAAAGGCACGCCACACATACATACACGCTCACACTTCAATTGCGTAAATACATTAGTGTACATATATAGACGCATTTGCTGATTAACGGGCGGCAACGACACGCCACTTCAACATACATATGTATATAATCACATTTCAACATAACCCCAATTTTCCTTTGGCTTCGGCGCTGGAGCACCGTAATTAAATTTAATATTCTGCGACTACGGCGCGGGAGCACCAACAGCAATAGTTGCGGTAATACTTTTTTTGTAAAATTGTTAGTAACTCTTAAAAATATTGTTAATTTGCAAACTTAAACCTACAGTGGGTCGAAATAATGTAATAAAAATACATAGTTCCTAAAAATTGTTAACTACTTAAAACTAATTTTGTTTAAACAGAACGAAAAGTCTAAAAATAATGCTAAATTTACTACTTAAAGCTAAATTATGTCTACATATAGACAAATAAGTTAAATTAACTACAGTAACTCTACATTAAACTCAAACTATATCTACATTTACTCTAAAAGTTAGTATACCCATAAAACTACACTAGCTTAGTTAATTAATAAGCTACAATTACATATATACAACAAAGTTTAATTTACCTACTCAAAACTACAACATTCCTTAATCTACAATTTTTCCTAAACTGTGTTTAAAGCTAAGTTTAGGTTGTGTTTTAAGCTTAGTTTAACTTAGCAGTAAGCGACTAATACTATTTTTTTGCCGATGCAATTGTGCTTGAGTGTTTGTTGATGGTTGTTTTCTGCCTAACAAAAGCGCGTATTAAGCGAATCATAGATTACATTTTTACTTTGTTTAATAGTTTAAACTACTTTAAATACAACCCCTTAATACTACTAATTATTTTTGTTAAAACTCCTTTTAGTATCCTTGCCTAAAGTTACTTTTACTTAAAGTTAATATCAAAACTAAATTTAAAACTATGCGTAAAATCGACTATAACTACTTTTGCTAAGAACTAATGTTAATATAGCGTTAATATTACATTTGTTTTGGAAAATTTGTTAAAATTGATAATAATGGGAGATGGTTTGTAAACATAAAGAGTATTCGAAAATACTATACTTGTTTTGGTTGCATGTGAACATCAGAGGTTATGTATTTCATAAAGTGACTTAAATTAAAGCCAATAGTGTGATTTTTGCAAACGGTATTTCTGTAAACTTCTGAAACATTCCCTAAATCAATTTTTCATTTTAATTTTCGTGGAAATCTTCTTCAAATTTCCACACAAATTTCCTTTGGTAATTCCATACATATTTCATTTTGTCTCTGAACCTGGTACAGGGTGTCTCAATTCGTGATTTCTTACGCTTATTCCATATTTTCCTAAGGTTAACCTGTTATGACAGATTTCGATAAAGTTTTTAAAAATAAAAAGTTGGAATTTTTTAAAGTAACCAAACGGATTTTGCAGAATCGACCGTTGTCAACGACTGCTAATAAGTTAAAAGAATATAAGCTTTCACTTGTTGCGGCATACAACGATATAGTGTTGTACATATCTGTTCATAATTCAGAGTGTAACCTTAAAGAAGCTGAATTAAAGTTATCACGTTGCAAAGACCAATTAATTAAATGTATTTCTCGATTAAATTGTCAAATTAAAGTTCCAATAGAACCATTAGCTATCGTTTCTTTTTGTAAAGACGATTTAGAAATAAAATTTTTTGATAACGAATCTGAAAATTCAGAGACTTCTGATACAAAAGGAAATATAGGGTTGCCAACATTCAAAGGCTCATTAGCAGTTTGCGAAAATCCATCAATTTGTCCTTCACCTAATATTTTTTTCGGTCTTGATCAACTTTTTGAAATGGCCACGTTAGAGCAAAAGAAAAGTTTTGTCAGCCTCAGTGCTTCAATAATTCGTGAGAATTACAACGGCGATCCGTTGGTTCTGGAATCTTTCATAGATAAGATAGATTTAACTGAAGGTTTAAGCGACGACAGTCTTAACGCCACTTTTATTTCATTTGTAAAATCTAAACTCGAGGGAAAAGCTCGCGAAGCGATCCCTACACAAGTAAATTGCATTAACGACATAAAAGTCGCCTTGAGAAGTCGTATCAAACCAGACAACTTTAAAGTTGTTGCTGGAAAAATTGCCGCGTTACAAGTAAATAACAACTATACTGATTTTGCTAGACGGATTGAGGAATTGGCTGACTCGTTAGAGCGTTCATTAATTATAGAGGGTATAACCCAAACGAAAGCTCATGAAATGGCGGTTGAGCAAACTGTAAACGTTTGCCGGTTAAACGCAAAGTCAAGCCTTGTTAAGTCAATCCTCGCTTCTTCCTCATTTACTGATTCAAAAGACGTAGTAGCTAAATTAGTAATTGAACAGTCTAATGAAGTCAAGGATCGGCAAGTACTCGCTTTTAGGTCTCGCGGTAACAGCAATTTTCGAAGTTTTCAAGGTGGCAATCGAGGTCGTAGTTTTTCCAATCAAAATAGTCGTAATTTTAACGGTTATAGGCAAAATAGGCCAAATTACAGTAACTTTAATAATTCAAACCGTGGCAATCAGCGTCAAAATTTTCGTTCGGCAAACAGTAAACGATATCAGGGTAACAATAATAGTAGTAACAATAACGATCGCGCGAATAATTCGAACCGGAGAACTTCTACTCCTAGGAGTACTAACAACGCAAACGTGCATAATTTAAACGCTCATGCTCCTCAGGAGCGAAGACTGGGGGATCAAGAGATTTACGATTAACCGATTCTTTCAAAAACTTTTCTCCAAAAACAATTTATTGTTTAAATCTAAATTTCTCTGACTTTATTCAATTAAACATAAATGGATCTAACAAATGTTGCACCTTTTTAGTCGACACTCAAGCCGACATCTCTTTAATTAAAATTTCATGCATTAACAAAAATGTATCAATCAATGATAATGATATAATTACTATTACTGGAGTTACTTCTGATATGGTCTCTACTTTGGGAACTTTCACAGCAAATTTACATTTTTCAAATTTTTTTATCAAGCAGACTTTGCATGTGGTAAACAACGACTTCAATATTCCATCCGATAGAATATTAGGTAAAGACTTTTTAAAACAAAATCAATGCGAAATCAGCTACGCGACAAATAGTATTTCTTTTTGGTCAAACGGCGAAAAAGTCTCACTTCCAATACTCCACGGTACGGAAAGCGACTCTTGTGTTGTTCCGCCAAGATGCGAAGTTTTCCGCATTTTTGATTTAGAAAAATCAACCGAACCACTATTCGTGGACTCACAAGAAATAGCCGAAGGCGTTTTTACAGCAAGATGCATTATCGACACCGAAAATCCAGTTTTAAAAGTTATAAATACCACAAATTCAATTAAATATATAAAAAGTTGCAACATTCGTACAGAAAAACTATCTGAATATAACGTTTACAAAATCAACAAGACAGACAATCGGACTGATCACGTTAACAAATTAAAACAAATTTTACAAAATCAACTACCTAAATATGCAGAAAGCAATTTGCTCGATTTATGCTTACAGTATTCCGATATTTTTGCGCTTAACAATGACAAAATGACACAAAACAACTTCCGTGTACATCAAAAATTATCGTCTTCCACACTCTCAGCGTGAAGAAATAAACAATCAAGTCAGTAAATTATTGCAAAACGATTTAATCGAAGAAAGTTTTTCCAATTATAATAGTCCGCTTATCATTGTGCCAAAGAAAGATACAAACGGCAAAAAAGCATATAGAATGTGCGTAGATTTTCGCGCAGTAAACAAAAAACTAATAGCCGACAAATTTCCGCTCGCTCGAGTAGACGATATTCTTGATAATCTTGGCCGTGCAAAATATTTTTCAACGCTTGATTTGTTTTCTGGTTTTCACCAAATACCGCTTCATCCCGACTCGCGTGACATAACCTCTTTTAGCACTGACCGTGGATCATTTAGATGGAAAGTATTACCTTTTGGGTTAAACGTTGCACCGAACTCGTTCTCACGAATGATGACGATTGCTTTTTCAGGCATTCCGCCTAACGTAGCCTTTTTGTATGTGGATGACATTATAGTTATTGGATGTAGCGAAAAACATCACATTAAAAATCTGTCTCAAGTTTTCAGCACATGTAGAGAGTTCAACCTTAAATTAAATCCTAATAAATGTCATTTTCTTAGACCAGAAGTCACTTTTTTGGGTCATAAATGTTCGGCGAGGGGTTTGTTGCCAGATTCGACAAAAATCGAAGCAATCAAAAAGTATACAAAACCATAAATTCGACGCTTTGTAGCGTTTGCAAATTATTATCGAAGGTTTATACCTAACTTTGCTTCTCTGGCAACACTTTTAAATCGTTTGAATAGGAAAAAAGTTGACTTTATTTGGGACAGTGCTTGTGAAAACGCTTTTCAATCCTTAAAATCCGCATTAATGTCACCACAGCTACTACAATATCCAGATTTCAAAAAACAATTTATAATTACGGTCGATGCATCTAAAGCAGGTTGTGGCGCTATTTTGAGTCAGGTTCACGAAGATAACGATTTACCCATTTGTTTCGCGTCCAAATCATTTAATAATGCAGAGCAAAAGAAACCGATTATTGAGTTAGAGTTGTTAGCAATATATTTTGCGATTAAACAATTCAGACCGTATATTTATGGAACCAATTTTCTCGTTAAGTCAGATCATAGACCATTGGTTTATTTGTTTAATATGAAGGATCCGACTTCAAAATTAGCCAGGATACGTCTCGAACTAGCCGAGTACAACTTTACGATCGAATATATTAAAGGAAAAAGTAACGTTGGCGCTGACGCACTCTCACGCATCTCATATAGCGAAATTAAAGACGCAAATAAACCAATTCTTGCGGTAAAAACACGAGCGATGTCAAAACAACAAACTGATACAACTTTACAAACTATTTCTGACGACTTAGACAATATGATACAGACAGTCAAAGTTTACGACAAATTTTCTTTTAAATTTTCTAACAAAATTCCACGTATTAGATCCACAATTTTCTATGATGAAAAAACTAAAACTTCAAAACTAAAAATTTGCGCGCATATCAAACATAAAAAATTAGAACTTATTAATATTGAGATTGCTAACGAAATAACGAATTTAGGTGAGTTACTTTCGAGGTTACAATCCGAAGCCAACAATCACGGTATTAATAAGATAGAATGGCCAAAAGACGATTTATTTTTCAAATATTGTACTATTTTAAAGTTAAAACAAAGTGGAAATAAAATATTTAAGACATTAGAAATAATACTGACTGACCCTGTTGAGATCGTAACATCGGAAGATCAAAAACTTAAAATTCTGACTATTTATCACAATGATGCCATCTCAGGTCGACACTGTGGTGTTAAAAAAACTGTACGCGAAAATTCGCACTTAATTTTATTGGAAGAATATGACGCGAGACATCTCGAAATTTGTAAAAAATTGCCAAAAATGTTTATTGAACAAAGTTAAACCGAAAACTAAAGAAGAGCTAGTGCTAACGCCAACTCCATGTAAACCATTTGAAATAGTAGTTATTGATACAATAGGACCGTTGCCTGAATCGAGTTATGGTAACAGGTTCGCAGTTACTATAATTTGCGATTTGACAAAGTACCTAGTAACAGTAGCGGTTCCGGATAAAAGTGCAAAAACAATAGCTTCTGCAGTTTTCGAGTCTTTTATTTTAACATATGGTCCCATGAGTTCTATTAAATCTGATCTAGGCACGGAATATAAAAACGGATTGTTCTCAGAGCTGACAAAACTTTTAAAGATCAAACACAATTTTTCAACAGCGCATCATCATGAGACGCTAGGTTCAATCGAACGAAACCATCGAGTATTCAACGAATACTTGCGCGCATATCTAGATGATACGTTAGCAGACTGGGACACTTACTTGAAGTATTTCACATTCTTTCACAATACTACTTCGAATATCGTTTTTGATAACGAATTTACTCCATTCGAATTAGTATTCGGTAAGAAACCGATTTTACCTAGTGAACTTCATAAGTCAAAAATTGATCCAAAGAAGTGAAATACCGCATGCAAAAGTCCCACTTAATGGCACAAAGTTCAAAATAAGTTTTATTATGACAAACATGCCTATCCGTCAACAATTAACGTAAATGATAAGGTTCTAATTCAAAAAGAACCCCGCGATAAACATGCAAGTATATATCAGGGGCCGTATGTAGTTAAAGAAATAAAGGGTGTTTTTTTAGGGGTATAGAACTTCGAATTGAAATAAAACACAAGAAAATCGTTTTAAGGTCCATCAATTTGGCTTTATTGGAAGGATAATTTTATGCCATTAATGTTTAAATATGATTTCGGGCATGTGGCCGACGCGGCTGGCTCGAATAAAGCCAATTCTACAGGTCCAATTTTCAACCACTTTTTCGAGCATATGGGGCCGTATGTCGGCAATAACGCCACGAATGTTGGCTTCCAATTCCCCTAACGTTTCTGGTTTGTTGGTGTAGACGAGCGACTTCACATATCCCCAAAGAAAATAATCCAATGGTGTCAAATCACACGACCTTGGTGGCCAATTGACAGGTCCATTCCGCGAAATTATGCGCTCATCGAATGTTTCCTTCAATAAATCGATTGTGACGTGCGCTGTGTGGCATGTAGCGCCGTCTTGTTGGAACCACAACTCATCCACATTCGTGCCATCCAATTCGGGAACAAAATAGTCGGTTATCATGGCTCTATACCGGTCTCCATTAACGGTAGCTGCCTCTCCAGCATTATTGCGGAAGAAGTATGGCCCAATGACTCCACCAGCCCATAGAGCACACCAAACAGTCAGTTTTTGTGGATGTAATGGCGTTTCAAGGGTCTCATGTGGATTCTCTTCACTCCAAATGCGGCAATTTTGCTTGTTGACGTAGCCATTCAACTAAAAATGAGCCTCATCACTGAACAAAATTTTGCGATGAAAATCAGCATCGAAATCAATCTCATTTTCGGCCCATACACCAAAATCACGACGCATTGCATGGTCTCGCGGCTTTAATTCTTGCACAAGCTGGATCTTGTAAGGTCGCAAGCCAAGATCTTTGCGCAAAATCTTCCATAAAGTTGATGGACAAAGCTCCAATTGCTGTGCACGGTGGCGAATCGATTCATTCGGGTCCTCTTCAACACTTTGCTCTACAGCGGCAATTGTTTCTTCGGTGCGCACTGTTCGACGTCTCTGCGGATGCGTATTATCACACAGAGTAAACGTAGTGCGAAAACGATCCATGGTTAACCGAATTAATTGCTCTGATGGACGATTATGTCGACCATAAAATGGACGGAGCTCACGGTAAACTTCGCGAACTGAACCATTATTTTCGAAATAAATTTGCACGATTTGCAAGCGTTGTTCTTTTGTCAACCTGTTCATGATGAAATGGCAAACCAAACTGAACATAAATGACATTAGAGTTGCCAGATTTGACCACAAAATGCCAGTTTTATCTCTATTCGAAAAACAAACCTGTAAAAAAAACACCCTGTAGATGGAACAAATGTAAAGGTCTTTGACAAAGAAAAGAAAAAATTAAAGACGGTTCACAAAAACCGCGTACAAAAAGTACAATAAACAACCATATTCAAATAACCTACAAACACAAAAATGTACGAATTTCAAATTTGTATACTTAAATGATAACTTAAAACCAATTAAAACGTATTTTTTCGAAACTAAAAACCAAAAACCAAACGCTTGAAATATATCAATTTATAATTATAAGATGTAAACTTAAGACTTATTGGCTAAAAGCTAAACCAAAAACATATGTGATTTAATCTTGAATTATATAAATCACAAGCTGAAATTAATCAAAAAAAAAACATGAAACCAAAATCATATTTACTACATATTTGTATATAAACGCAATTTTTGCAAATCCACTTTTCATATACAAAACTAATCATTATAAATTTTCTTAAAGTTTAAACACAAAATTTCTTCAATTTCGATTACATTTAATAAGCTCATTTTCAAATATGCCATATGGCATAACAAAAATTACCTAATACTAAGAAATTAAATAGGTTAAGTCTAACGATTAAGATGACTGAAGTTGTAAACTTAACAAAATGAAAAAAAAAAAACAAAACATTTATAGTTAACATATTCGAATTTTCAAAACTATATTCCAAAAACTTTGAACTTTATAAAAATCGAATGTTCATTGATATCAAAACTAACGTAATTTTTGCTTAAGACATGCATTTCATTTTTGTAAAATCCGAATATTCATTCATGAACAATTTAACGTAACTTTTGCATATAATATCAACTTCTTTTACTTGAATTTGCAATGTAATATCGAATTGCTTGCAGAAGCGAACATTCAGTTGTGCATTGATAAAGATGTCAACACACTTTTCTCAGTGTATAATGGTTGGTGTTCGCTTATCCAAACAATAAGGAAAGAAGAATTTCCCAGGTCTGATCACCCTGCCAAATTCTTCTTTTGCCTGGTAGGATGGTGTAATGCTATGTGACAGTGCCATTACATTGTCACCAATGGCAATGATGGCAATGCCCTTCCATCTGCCTGGGGCTTAAGCCCCTGTATTATCGACACTGTCTTATCGACAGCAGCCAACATCTGCCGATAGGCAGTGCCACCAGCTTACGAGCATTCGATACTCGACGATATACTGACGCGCATCACAAGTTGAAAAAGTTAAGTTTAATCCACTAAAAGTGGAGCTAATAAAGTTTTAAAGCCCTATTCGCTAAAACAAGTAATCTCGGTGTTCACTTATTTTTAAAGTAACCAGCTTCAGCGGTTTCCAGCAAATCACCTACATTTCAGCGGTTTCCAGCAAATCACCTACAGTAAGTAAACTGCAGCGGCGCACCAAGTGGAATACGCCGAATTGGTGTGCCCACGCTTCAACGTTTATGCGGATGCGTACACAAACGTACGAACGTTGGATAAATTAACAACGCTAATTTTACAATCTTCCTCAACAAGGATGTTATTTATAACCACTCTTTTTAACTGAGAGGTCTCATTGTTCATATTTACAGCATCTTTTAGACATTTCCACATTAGTCTTTGGTTATTACTGTTGATTATAATTTTATTTTCCATGTATTTCTTCTTTTTTATCTTGATAACTTTTTTGTAGTGTCGCTTCGCATTATTATAATCCTCCCACGAGTTCGATATCTTTGCCAATTTGAAAAGTTCATATTTTAGCTTGTTTAGTTCTGTTAGCTCATGGTCATACCATTTATTCATTAATTTGATTTCAATTAGCTTTTCATATGTTATCATTGACATTGCGTCTTTTAAGATGTTGTTTATTATTATTACTTTCTCTTCAGTGTCACAGTTGGTTAAGTTTGCAAGATTGTAACTCCTAAGAAGACTTAATAAGTTTCCTCCGTGTAGTTATCCCAGCATAAGCGATTATCATACATTCTCATTTTGTAACTTTTTTGGACAGGCAATTTGAAGCAGATTGTTTCGTGGTCTGATATTTTTTGGTAATCTAAGTTTTGTATTTCTATGTTATCACTATTGCTGAAGAGAAGGTCTATTTTGGTTTGCGATGATTCAGCAATTCTTGTATTAAAATTTATTAATTGTCTCATTGACCTTGATGCGAATGTTTGACTTAGCTGGTTCGAGTACGTTGATTGTATATTCATGTTTATGTTGAAATCGCCAACTACAACAATATTTTCATTTTCAATAAAATACTCTTCCATCACTTTACCCATATATCTAATGAACTCAGCGTCGCTTGTATTCGGTGAATGGTATACTACACCAATTCGCCATTTAATCGTTCTTTTTATGGTTTTTAGCACAACACACCACAAATTATTGTTTAGATTGTCGTTATAAATCACTTTGAACTCGATCAATTGATGAATATATATCAGTACACCACCTGTGTGTCGACTGTATGAATCGCACCTTATATGGTTATATCCCGTAATATTTAGCTCAGAGTCACTGATATTCTCTGTGGTATGAGTCTCGGCACAAAAAACAAAATTTGGAGTTTCTTCTATCATTCTCTCAACTTCTTCCTTATTGGCTGTAATAGTGTTTGTATTGAGGTATATGCACTTTATGTTATTTTTCCGCTTCTTATGTTTTTTATTGTTATTTTTCAAACTGAATGTCTCATCATTGTTTAATTGCTAATATCCAAGCTTACGCTTTTTTACTTGCAACTTATTCATATAACATGGACACTCCTTGTCAAATGTGTTGCCTCGTTTTCGTTAAATTTTCTTCATAATTTTCAACGCACTCTCGCTTATATGTACATTTTGTTTTTTTATTGTGTCAATCAATGTAGCCTCATCACTTTTGAAATTCACGCCTTTCACCATGAAGCTTGGGCGAACCATTTCTGGCACCTTTATTTCATATTCTTTCCCAATATTGGTTTCAATCGCTGCTTTTATTTTATCACGTTCGTCGGTGTTTTCACTATGAATTACCATCACCCCATTGCTTTTCGATGCGATATTCGAAATCTTTAAATTTTTTGGATCTACTTTGTTATTTAAGTCTTGTTTTGTTTTTTCTACTGTTTACTAGGTTTCACGATTATTGCCACATCCTTTTTTAAATGCGGAACCTCTTCTTTTTTCTTATTAAGTTTCATAGCTTCAGCATATGATATTTGTTTATCAACTTTGTTGCTGGTTATTTTTTTTATTTCACTTTGTACCTTCTCATTGTCTTTTCCAATTATCTCAGTTTTATTTTTCACTTCTTCAGTCATATCAAATAAGCTTTTCATTTACCCAATTTTCTTTTCGAACAACTTTTGTGATTTTTCCATTGTCGCAATACGTTGGAAGTATCGACTCTCAACAGCTTCCAATAGAGCTTTAATTTCATTTTGGCTTGTTTTCATTTTATCTTCAAATTCTTGTTTATACTCATTTAATATTGAGTTATTTTTCTTCACACTCATCTGCATATCTTGCATTACCAAGTCGACATTTTGTAATACTTTTGAGCTATATTTATCAACTCCCGCACATGCAAGACTCATGTGGTATAATTTACCGCACACTCCTTCACATCTTATGCCACTCTCTCCTCTTATAGAGGAATTGCATTTCGCGCATACACTCATTTTAAGCCGTATGGAGCTTTTTTACTTTTCCGTTTATTTATATGTGTGTGTTTTCATTTGCTTATTCAGAGTCACTTTCTCACAGTTATTATTAATTTGCAAATAAATTATTAGATTTTTACACTATCTAACTTATATTTGAACAATAATTTTCATTATTATCCATTTGTTGAGTCTCTATCTCGGTTGTGGTGATTTTTTTATAATTGAAATATTAATTTTTATAAATCAGCATTGGTAGCAGAATGCACGCCCGAGCTAAACTTAAAACCGATTACTTGTATAAACACCCAGCCATAACATTTCTTCTTTCGAAACAATACTTTCACTTCTAACATTTATTAAATTTTTAATGTTAACTTACTATTTGAATTGACGTTCAAAACGAATCTTTCACATAAACTTTCTTGTTTTTCAATTGAATATAATTGCAAGCAAAAGACTAATTGGAATGATTTTTAGTTTATTCATGCCCATTTTGTGTAAGTTGTTTGAATAAGTGTACCGAAAAGGATAGTTACCCCCTCCCTTATATTTCGGCGACATTGGATAAGTTGAGGGACGCCAAGTTTTTATCAAGTTTGGACATAAAATCCGAGTATTGGCAGATACCTGCTGAGGAAAAGTCCAGGCCCTATACAGCGTTCACTGTGAAAGGCAAAAGAATTCCCTTTGGTTTACATAATGCACCAGCCACTTAGCAAAGGTTTTTCGATTCTGTGATTGGACCCGAATTAGAGCCCCATGTTTTCGTCTACTTAGACGACCTACTTATAGTCACAAATAATTTCGAGAAAAATTTGAAGATCCTGGTAGAGGTTTTGGATAGGTTAGCCCAAGCAGGCCTTAGACTCAATCGAGACGAATGTAACTTCTGTGGACCAGAGTTGAAGTATTTAGGTTATGTCGTAGATGGATCCCGAGAAGGTAGGGGCAATGGTTAGGATATAAAGGCCGAAAAATGTAAAACACGTGCGCTCGCTTTTAGGTACAGTGTCCCGGTACCGTAGATTCCTTCAGGATTTTTGAGAGTTAGTTAGACCTTTCACTGAGTTAACAAAGAAAAATAAAAAGTTTGTTTGGGGCGATAACTGCGAAAGGAGTTTTAACGAAGCTAAGCAGCGCTTAGTTACTGCGCCCATTTTAAGTTGCCCCGATTTTGATAGGCCCTTTATCATTCAGGCAGATGCATCGGATTTTGGGATAGAAGCAGTACTTACTCAAAACTTTGAAGATGGTAGAAAGCTGATTGCGTATCTCAGTAGGCCTTTGAATAAGAGTGAGAAGAACTTCTCAACCACAGAGAAGGAGTGCTCGGCGGTCCTGTGGGCGGACGAGAAACTACGACCATGCGTCGAAGGCGCGAAATTCAAGGTGATTACCGATCACTATTCTCTGGTGTGGTTGAACAATTTGAAAGACCCATGTGGTAGATTGGCTCGTTGAGCGTTGAAGCTTCAAAAATACGATTTTGAAATCAACCATCGTGAAGGGAAGGAACAAGTTGTCCCCGATTTATTGTCTCGAAATTTCCCCCGTTGTTTCTGAAATGTCCACTTCAGACCCCTGGTTGCAAAAAATGGTTGATTCAGTCTCGAGAAAACCTCTGTCGTACCCCAACTGGAGAGTAGAAGACGGAGTCCTCTACAAGTTCGTTTAGTCTACATCCATCTACGGGAAGGGGCCCGAGTGGAAAAACGTCCTCGGTAATGCTGAAAGAGTATCTGTGTTGGAAAGTTGCCATGATAGTCCATTAGATGGGCACATGGGTGTAAGGATGACTTTTGCTAGGGTTGTTCAGAAATACTATTGGCCTCGAATGAAATCCGATACTTCGAAATATGTACGTACTTGTAAAATTTGTCAGCAGGTACAGCCTGAAAACAGACAGCCAGCTGGGGGAGTGATAGAGAGTTCTAAGGAAGTCGAACCGTGGGAAATGATTTGTGTTCAATTGGTTAGGTCGACCCAAGGTTATCGGAGTATTCTCACCGTTGTGTATTATTTTTCAAAATTTCCGTTGTCTTCTTTGCGTACAGCGACCGCAAAGAGTATCTGTAAAACCCTCAAGGATAGCGTTTTTCTTTTGTTTGGTGTTCTTCGATCCCAGTTCCGGAGTTCAGGGTCTCTGCGGTGTCTACGGCGTCCAATTAAGCTATGCGAATTATCACCCAAAAGCTCAACCGGCGGAACGGATAAAGATTATAAAGACTACACTGAGGGCTTATATCTCAGAGAATCAGAGGACAATTGGCGAAGGTAGCGTGCTGTATCAGGTCATGAGGTTATAGGAGTGACGCCTTATTTTGCGAATTTCGGTAGGGACATGGTGCTTGAAGGTAGTCACGGGTATATTGAGTCCCAGGAGAACAGAAACAGCTAAGCCATGACGAAAAAGCAAACCAATTGTCTGAAATGAGGGCAGACATACGTTCGAAGTTGGAACAGACAGAACCGAAGCTAGCTGAGCAATATGTCAGGAGAAGAAATGCTCAGTATATGCCAGGAGAGCTTGTCTGGAGGAAGAACTTTGCTCTGTCGGACGCAGCGAACTATTTTGCGGCGCAGTTAGCTCCGAAGTATTTAGGTCCCTTTGTGGTGAAGAAAAGAGTATTCCCTTGGACTTATTGGTTATCTGATGAAACTGGTAGGGACAAAGGAGTCTGGAATGTCCCAGATTTAAGGCCTCACCGAAAAAGGTAGCATAAGCGTAAAAGAAGGAGCTTCCAAACAAGTTTTCTTTTGTTTTGTTCCATATCCTTACCCATTATTCTAAGCATTAAGGCAGCGAATCGGGTTTTATAGTGCCAACAATGGGCAGTATTGACGAGAGTGTGTTTGTGTGCTTTTCTCCACGAGCGTTGTTCCCACCCCACCCAATCGGAAAGCGTTTAGTATAAAAAAATTAAAAAAAAATGAAATTTATTAAGCTTAGAAGCGGTGTCAGTGTTGTGGTCTCGTTTGGGAGACAGTTTAAAGTACTGCTAAGAAAAGAAATTAAAGATTACCTGTAGTTCCCCAGTAGGGAAAAGTGTAAAATAGTGTTGGTGGTTAAGTGGTGGACATCGCAGGAGGACCCCAGAGTCGGAGCCCATTCCGGTTGATTAAGTATCGTGGTTGTCTTGTTGTAGTTGTGTCGCTGCCTTTTGTTACGCTGCCCGTGTTGTCCCATCCTTTTAGCGTTCCGTAGTCAGTCATTTGGAGGGTTAAAGTTGTCCCTGGCAGCTCAGGGACTGTGCGAGCGGGTTCGTAACCTTTTGGTTGGACCTCACCTCGGGTGCACCCCAAACACATTTGTTTGTATTGATTGTTTTTGTGGAGCTTTTTTTGCGAAATACTTTGGTTCTGTAGTACAGCAGTGGATAGAAAGAGACCCGTCCCCAAAACCCATACTAGTGGAGTAGTTGGCAACCCCAACTTCTGACTTTTCTTCTTCTTTCGTTTCTTCAAACCTTTTGTGGCCCCTTGCTGTTCACGTCCTAGGGCGTCCCGTGGCCAACGTCGATCAAGTGTCGCACCGCCACATGTTCCAGATACAGTGTCCACGACTAACAGCACTAACACTGGCCAGCTAGTAGTGTGCATCTCCCGCTGCCGCTCAAGCCCATCGGTACCAACAACCCACACAGCTACTGTCTGAGTAGCACCTCTCTCTTAGATGTGAGCAATGCTGACCGACAGCATTCCTTCCACTCATAATTTCCCCTTCTTTGTCGGTTGAGATTATATACACCGGCTACAGCAGTCAAATGCCTTGGCTTATGTCACCTGCTTATATGTTCTCACTCGGAAACATGTTATCGAGCTACGCAAACTACAACGTCGACTAATTCGCCTCCTTCGGGTGGTCCGGATTCTTCGTCTTCTAAATTACGACGCAGTGCGCGACCCAGCCTCCTTCCACCTAGGCATACACACCAGTCCCTGACTCCCAGCGTGACTATCTCTACCCCTTCGCACTATCGTGTCCAGCAGTTGAACTGCAACGGCCTAACCGGCAAGATTAGTGAAACAATGAGCTGTATGAAGCAGCAAAATATCAAGATTGCTGAGATTCCGGACACAAAGCTCTGCCCGATCAGATCTTCGGACCTGTGACGGCTACAACATCCATCGGCGGGACCGTGCTTGAGGACTTGGGGTTAGACCTGCTTTCATCACTTATCAATCTGTGCAATATAGTCTATTTGAGACTGATGTCGAGGGATAACACCTTAGAACGTCAAGGTATGGTTGCCCGGTCAGGCGATGTCGATCTCGATATAATTAACATTTATACACCTCCTGTCAACTGTTCATTCATTCATTTATTTAATCATTTAGTACAAGTGAGACTTTTGTCTCTTAAAGTACATCAATATATGGATATATATCATTATTTCTGTGTAACAATATTAAAACATTAAGAAAATAAGAGTGTTTACAGAATAGATAGTATAGATTGAAATAAGATAGTTAGATAATTGTTTTACGTATTTCAAAAAATTCAGACAAAGCAAATTTAAAGCGCAATGCATTGCGTTCATTTTTTATAAAATTTGGTAGCGAGTTCCATAGTTTTATAGTACTGACGAAGAACGTTCTTGAAGACGAGAGAGATTTATAGCTTGGAGTGATGAGGTTACATGTTCTGTCCGATTTCGCAAAACATAAATTTCGGAAAAGGTATTCTGGTTTATTTAAGAAAATTAAGTTGTGATAGTTTAGAAAGTTAGAAAGACTGCAGTTAAGTATTTTAATAGAAAACTCTGATATATGATCGAATTTTCTTTTCGAGAAGATATATCTTGCACAATTGTTTGAAGCAAGTTGCAGCTTTTTCCTTGACTCGTAGTCTATATTACCAAACACAAGCCCTCCAAAAGAAATGTAAGGAACTATGAGTGTTCTAACTAACATTAATTTTACATTTGAAGGAACAAAGTCAGCTGTGTACCATAATTTTCTTAACACAAAGTAAATTTTTGATAGAACGTAATTAATATTATTACTACAGCCAAGATGAGAGTTTAATTTGAGCCCTAGACTACTAAAAACCTTCTTCTTTAAATGGTCATCTAACCGCCTGGGCGATTTTGACCGTCCAACATAGCTCGCCAGTCGTTTGTTCGTTGCGCCAACTGGCGCCAATTGGAAACACCGCGGGATCGCAAATCGGTCTCCACTTGGTCCACCGGCGGGTGCCGATAAGAATACCTTCTGGGCTGGAGCATCTTCGCTCATTCGCACTACGTGGCCTAGCCAGCGAAGCCGCTGTGTTTTAATTCGCTGAACTATGTCGGCGTCTGCGTAAAGTTCATACAGCTCATCATTAAATCTTCTTCGGTACTCGCCATCGCCAACGCGTAGAGGTCCACAAATCTTTCGAAGAACCTTTCTCTCGAATACTCCCAAAGCCGCCTCATCAGATGTCGTTAGTGTCCACGCTTCTGCACCATATAGCAGGACGGGTGCGATGAGTGACTTGTAGAGTGTTATTTTCGTTCGTCGAGAGAGGACTTTACTTTTCAATTGCCTACTCAGTCCGAAGTAGCATTTGTTTGCAAGAGTAATTCTTCGTCGGATTTCTAAGCTAACATTATTGTTGGTGTTAATGCTGGGTCCCAGGTAAACGAAGTCCGTTACTATTTCGAAATTATTGCTGCCAACAGTGGCGTGGTTGCCAAGGCGCGAATGCGCTGACTCTTTGCATGATGACAGAAGGTACTTCGTTTTGCCCTCGTTCACCACCAATCCCATTTGCTCCGCTTCTTTTTCTAATTTGGAGTAAGCAGAAGTTACGGCGCGGTTGTTAAGGCCAATGATATCAATATCGTCAGCATATGCCAACAGTTGCACGCTTTTATAAAATATTGTTCCAGCGCGGTTAAGTTCTGCAGCTTGTATTATTTTCTCCAGCATTAAATTAAAGAAATCGAACGATAGGGGATCACCCTGTCTGAAACCTCGTTTAGTTTCGAACGGCTCGGAGAGGTACTTCCCAATTCTGACCGAGCTGGCGGTGTTGCTCAAGGTCATTTTGCATAGCCGTATAAGTTTTGCGGCGAAACCAAATTCAGACATAGCGGCATATAGGCAGCTCCTTTTCGTGCTATCGAAAGCGGCTTTAAAATCAACAAAGAGATGATGTGTGTCGATTCTCTTTTCACGGGTTTTTTCCAAGATTTGGCGTATTGTAAAAATTTGGTCGATGGTAGATTTACCAGGTCTGAAGCCACACTGATAAGGTCCAATCAGTCTGTTCACATCAGGCGTCAGTCTTTCGCACAATACACTTGATAGGACCTTATATGCGATATTCAAAAGGCTGATTCCGCGATAGTTGGCGCAGTTTGCAGGATCGCCCTTGTTGTGGATGGGGCAGAGAACACTTAGATTCCAATCTTCAGGCATGCATTCATCCGACCATATTCTGCATAGAAGCTGATGCATGCGCCTTACCAGCTCCTCGCCTCCGTGTTTGAATAGCTCAGCAGGCAAACCATCAGCGCCAGCTGCTTTATTGTTTTTCAATCGGGATATTGCTATTCGGACCTCATTATAGTCGGGTTGTAGAACGTCAATTCCATCATCTTCGATTGAGGGTTCGGGTTCGGCATCTTCTCTGATTTCTTGCTCAGTTTCTCCATTTAAAAGGGCAGAGAAGTGATCCCTCCATATTCTGAGTGCTCTCTGAACATCGGCCACCAGGTCGCCGTTCTCATTCTTACAGGAGTTTGCCCCGGGTTTAAAACCTGTCATTCGCCGAATTTTTTGATAGAATTTTCGGGCATTATTCCCGTTGGCCAGCATCTCAAGCTCCTTTATTTCACGCTTTTCTGCCTCTCTTTTTTCGCCCGGAAAAGCCGCCTCGCTTCCCTCTTCAACTCGCGGTAGTGTTCACACACACTCCTCGTTGCATTCGATCTCAGCGTTGCCTTGTAGGCTTCGTCCTTTCTTTTCGTTGCAGCGCGGCACTCTTCATCATCATACCAGTTGTTTCTTCGCGTTCGCCGGAATCCAATTACTTCTTCGGCTGCGGTACGGAGTGCTCCTGAGATGAGGGATATGCATTCCACTAGGTTGAATTGTGCTCTCGGAGAGCAGGTGTGAGAGGCGATCTGCGAAATAATTGGCGGTCTGTTGCGATTGCAGCTTTTCGACGTCCAGCTTTCCCTGCGTTTTTTGTTGCAGCTGTTTTGTCGTACAGAGGCGGGTACGAATCTTTGCTGCTACTAGGTAGTGATCAGAGTCGATGTTAGGTCCTCGTATTGTGCGAACATCTAAAACGCTGGAAGCATGCCGTCCGTCTATCACAACGTGGTCGATCTGGTTGCGTGTTTTTCGATCGGGGGACAGCCATGTAGCTTGATGGATCTTCTTGTGCATAAACCTAGTGCTGGATATGACCATGTTTCGGGCACCGGCGAAGTCGATGAGCCTGAATCCATTTGGCGAAGTCTGATCGTGGAGACTGAACTTCCCGACAGTGGGCCCGAATACACCCTCCTTACCCACCCTGGCGTTAAAGTCGCCAAGCACGACTTTGATATCATGACGGGGGCAGCGCTCGTATGCTTCTTCCAGGCACTCGTAGAATGCATCCTTTTCCACGTCGTCCTTCTCTTCCGTCGGTGCATGAGCGCAGATAAACGATATGGTGAAAAATCGTACTTTTATGCGGATTGCAGCGAGAGGCTCGTTCACGGGTGTGACTACTAAAAACCGTCTCATAGTTAATGGTGATACCCTGCAATATAACCGATGGCAAATTTTTTACGAGTTGCGAAGAATGGGAAATACAAATAGCTTTTGTCTTGGACGCATTAAAATTTAGATAATTGTCCCTTGCTCATGAAGAGAGGCGTTCTCAAGATCCTCGTTTATCCTGTACACCAAATCATCTGATAATTCAATTGGACGAGATAAATATATTTGTGCATCGTCAGCATATAGATGTATTGAAACATTCTTGCAGCAATGAGTAATATCATTGATAAACATACTAAGAAAATTGGTCCAAGTATAGATCCCTGAGGTACCCCGGAGTAGAGAGACTTCGTCTCAGAACAACCAATTTTAACAACTACCTTCTGCCAACGATTCCTAAGATAGTTTTGGAGTAAACTCAAAGCACTGCCAGAAAATCCAAAGTAATATTGAATGATCTACTGTCTCGAATGCTTTGGAAAAACCTAAAAGTGTCAGCACAGTCAGATCACCCCTGTCATACGCAGGGCGGATATCTTCAATTACCTTAAGTATAGCCGTTGCACAACTATGGCTGGCCTTATAACCAGACTGGCATTCCGTTAGTAGGTTGTTTTTGTTAGGTGTGATCTGGACCACAACTAACTTTTCCCAGATTTTAGAGAGAGCGGGTAATATACTTATGGGCCGAAAATCCATTGGTTAAGCAGCCGATGGCTTTTTAGCAATTGGAATAACTTTTGCTATCTTCCAAGCATCGGGAAAGCTGAGGCCGTTATTGAAAAGTTAATTATATGTGTCAACGATGGAGCAATGTTTAGTGCAATAAGTTTCAGAAACCTAAGACTTATGCCGTCCTCGCCAACGGCGTTGGACTTTATGGAATACAAAGTTCTTATAACATCATCCTCTGATACTGCGATAAATTGAAACGTGTTTATCTCTATTTACTTGGAAATTACCATTATTTCTAAATCTACTCGACTGTAGAAAGGAGTCGTTCATGGAGTCAGGGTCTAAATCACATTTCGACTCGATTTTACATCCTACACCCACTGAATTGAGATTGAGTTTTTGGTTGGTAAATTAGTATCAAGCTTTGATTGAAAAAATAGTATTTTGGAATTTCTAATTGTGAGCGTAGCATGATTTCTAGCTAAACGATACAAATTCCAGTTTTCATTTGTGGGATGTTGCTTCCAATTCTTATATAGCTTACTACGTGTTTTGATAGTCAGCAAAACTTCTGTTGTGAACCATGGCTGTTTTTTGGATTAAATTTTGACCACTTTTACAGGTATGTATTTATTATATAGATAATTTATAAGAGACATTAAATAAATGAGTTTTTGGTTAATGTCTGGAAACATCCAAACGCGGTTCCAATATAGTAAATAAGCCTAATATGTTAGTTCAGAGAAATTCACTGACCTAAAATCTCTGTAATAAAACTGAGTTTCGGTATTACAATTAAAATTAATATCATATGATATAAACAACATATCATGATCTGATATTCCGGCAACAGAGAACTGGTCATAATGAAGTACATTGGAGCGGTCTGAGGTGCACATTAGATCTAGCAAGCTAGGTTTGCAATTAGGTGAAAACCGTGTAGGAAACTTATTTACGACTTCTAAGCCAGTAGAATACATGTTATCAATCAATGTAACTGATCTTGAATCATTGTTTGATAGATCTATGTTAAAATCACCACAGACCAAGATATGTTCATATTTGTATATTAGGTCAGACAGTTTTAGGAACAAATTGCCCAGCTCATACATTTGGTTTGGGTTGTAAACACATACAACCAGGCATTTCTTAGTTCCATCGCTTACTTCAATAATTAAATACTCAACAGGATTGTTTTCGCTAGATTTGTAAATAATATTATGCATCAGGATTGTTTTACAATAAATTGCAACACCTCCACCTCTCGCACCAGTTTTCCAATCATTCCGTATCAATGTGTAACCGTGTAATTTATAAAAATCATCCTCAACATCATCTCTAAACCAAGTCTCAGTCACACAAAATATATCAATATTAGTATTTTTCAAAATATGATTCATATAATCAAGCTTCGATAAATTAAAACTACGCGCATTTATGTGGCAGAGCTGCAAACCTGTGTGACTGTTACTTACTAGTTTTAAAATAAAGTCAAGACATTCGTTTTCAGTACTAAAACACTCCTTTGGCCTAGTCATTGGGATTATTGCAGTTAGCGCTGCGTAATGGGCTTTGTCTAGTGGAATTAGTAAAAATTAAGAATACAGTAAAATGAAAGTGATCGTACGTATTTGTAAACATAAGAGGAAAAGGTAAAAAAAGAAATACGAAGTAAGATAAAAATATATTTTGGATGCTTGATTGTTGGTAGAAATCCGCCATCTTCGTTTGACTTCGCTAACAAGAGCATTCACTTCTTCTTTGCTTTTCACTAGCTTCGCCTCAGTATTTCGTTGCACTCTGATGTAAACTCTGCCTCTAATACTAAAAGCAGATGCTAACGCTCCTTGACGTTTCAGCTGTGTTGAGTGGTACATTATCTCCCTGTTTCGCCGAGTTAAACTTTCATGCACAAATACTTTACCATAGCCAACCTCATAAACATCAGAGAGAGTTAAAGCTCTTGCATGCTGTTTCACAAAAGTGGATATAGCTTTGAGCAGTATACTTCTATCATGCGCGGTGTTAAGTTTAATCAAAACAGGCGCTTGATTAGTTTTGTTACCATTTCTGTTATTGTCATTGGTATTTTTAGGGCGCATACGGAAGGCTTGACGGATGCCGGGTGTCTCAAAGTTAATCGCTCCACACAGCTTGCTGAAAATTTCCTTTACATCTTCATCACTAGAATACGGTATGCCATGTATTACAATATCAGTTGACACTGCCTTTTCCCCAAGATCCTCAATTTGCTCACGCAATGCATCAACATTTGTTTTGAGCAATGCAAGCTCTGTGTGTATGTTTGTATGCACATTTTCGACACCTGTCATTCTTTGTTCAAATTTGCCTAGTCTTTCTTTCGTATTCGCTAAATCACCAGTAAGCTCGCTCATTCTCTGTATAACTCTATTCTCGATAGTTTGCATTGACTCGTTTACATGTTTTATGATGTTTGCTTCGTGCGTTTCAAGTTTTTGTTCCCACATTTCATTTATGTTAATGCTGTCTTCGTGTTTTTTTAATTTTTGCTCCCACGTTTGCATCAGCTGTTCGGCTGACAGGCTCTCACCACATAATTTTATCTCAGCGCCTCGAGATTGTGTTGAAGTTGACGTATTTGGCGACGAAGTATTCATTGGCGACGACATATTTTCTTTTCCTTTTCGCGCCAAGAGTGTTAGTTGTTGTTGTCTTGCACTTCTTTTTGTGGTATCCATTAGACAAAAGTCAAATAACAAAAACAAATACCAAAAATGTTCCAAAAGAATGTTAGTTATTTTTAGCTTTACAGACAACCAGCCAACGCTTAAAAATCAACTTTTATTAAATAAAAACACGTAGATTGCATTAATTTATCATCCGACGCACACTTGTTTCAATTTTATGTTAATTAAGCAAAAGAAACAGCAATCTATTGTCAGCGAAACAAAAACACGTCTACATCACTTGCATTTCTAGTACCAAAATTATCCGAGTGGATACCGCCCTGGCATTCGTGCGTTACTCAGAGGCGATAAACGTGTAATCCTCGGAGACTTTAACGCACACCATTACCTTTGCACCCGAGCTTACAGGTTGATGGTAGGGAACAGGAGCTGGCTGAACAAAAAGATGATTCGACGTTCTGCACTGTGAACAGGGATGCACCCACCAGAGTCGCGGTAAATTGTTCAAGCTCGCCAGACCTTAGCCTCGTCAGCGCTGGTCTCAAAAACTACGTTGACTGGCGACCGATGTTGACTCTTGCATCAGATCATTTACCGATAGTCCTCTCAATCGATCGCCTCACTGACTTTGTCACCTCTGATAATCGCACCTTCACTAATTTTAGCAAAGCTGATTGGGTTGGTTTTCTTAACTACACTCAGAGCTCCTTCGCTGCACTTCCCATCTCGTCTGACGTACGAGAAGGGGAAATAGCGTTTCGCATGTTCATAGCTTCAGCCTTCCGTCAGGTAGAATCAAGTAGGTGCGTCCGCATTTCCCGCAGAGGCAGCGGCCCTGGCAAATGAACGGGTCCCCAAATTCAAGATCTCATTACGGAAATCAGACGACTGGTTCATCAACACAAACGCGCCAAATGGGAGGAGCACCTAAGGTCCCCCAACCCCTCTGTTGGTACTGGCAAGTTATGGCCCACTATCAAATCCGACCCACTAAACCTAACGACAAAATATCCATCGCCTCGGCGATAAGGTTCAGTCGAATCCGAAGATATGCGCGACCGCATTCTACCGGCAATTTGTACTGCATCCTTCGGCTAACAAGGAAATTAGACGAGCTATCAGGGAGGCGCACGAACGAAATTATGGTCAAGCGCCCATTGCCATCACCACCACAGAGGTTCGGCAGGCTATCGGGGGTCTAAAGGCTCTAAATGGATCGGCTCCCATGGTATACCCATGCTGATGTTAAAACATCTTGGCGATGAGGGAGTAAGGTCCCTCACAACTATTCAATTTGTCCATGACCACGTTTGGCATTCCAGAAAAATGGAGACAGTCAAAGTTGGTGCCACTACTACAGCCTGGCAAGCTAGCTAATGAAGGGGAGTCCTATCGATCAATATTGCTCCTCTCGCGAGTAGTGAAGACCTTGGAGACAGTCCTGCTCCCTTACCACACCGCTGACCTGCAACTCGACGAACATCAGCATGGATTCCGTAAAATGCATAGCATGACCACCGTGCTCAACGCCATTACCACTCAGATAGGTGTCGGTCTCAACCAAAATCGCGGCGCCTACGCCGATGACTGCACGATTCTGGCCACGAGCCCCTCCGTAGATGAGCTGTGCTCAAGGATAAACTCTTACCTCCCATCCTTGTCCAGTTTCTTCGCTGGACGAAATCCGACATTGCCACCGCCCAAATCCTAGGCCACCTTTTTTACGACGTGGACAGCGCAGGTGAACATAGAATACATTCACAACGCACATGATCAGAATGAAAAATGGCATTGAAAGTGGCACAGCGCCGAAACCGGTTTGGATCGTTCCAATATACATCATGGAATTAGACGGCTCCTCGACGGCATTAAGCTTCCGACTGTCACACATCCCAAAATCTTAGGAGTCACGTTTGATAACATGTTCAACTAGAAACGTTCCTCGCAACGTACAAGGCAATTGGCCAGCCGGTTCTAAGCTACGCGACGCCTATATTGTCGCCGGGGCTAACAGACCCACACTGGAGGAGGTTGCAGGCCTGCCAAAACACCGCACTCAGGGATGCCTTATGTCTCCTGAACACTATCTTCATAGCGAGACGCTGTTAAAGAGCATAGTGAGATGTTGACCAGGCAATTCCGCAAACCGCAGCACCCGAACAGGCGCCTGCTTGACGAAAATCCTCCTCCCAGGAGAATAAGGAGTCATCTATGATGAGATCCGGCATCACATCTTTTCGCCATCCAGACAGCGTCAGTACATGCCTTTGTCACCTCTCGTCCAGTGAATGCCGTTATTCAGGCACAAGCCCCACCTGTTTCCGAAGAGGAGCGCGAACTGCCTAGGGGGACCAGGGTCATGCTGGCCCAACTTCGTTTTGGATACTGTAACAGGTTAAACTCTTACTTATCCAGACTAAACCACGACATGCCAAATGTCTGCCAGGCATGCGGCGTGTCTCCCCTTGATACCGACCATCTTTTCATCTGCTCAACTGAGCCTAACAGAAATCTCACTATGGTCCAACCCTGTTGAAGGCGCGAGGTTTCTGGGACTCCCGTTAGAAGAGCTCGATGACAGTGGTAGGTAAGGGAGGTAATAATTAGGCAGGCTAACCATCCCTACACCAACAATAACAATAGCGCTGCCCCCGACATGATATCAAAGTCTTGCTGGGCGACTTTAACGACAGGGTGCGCAAAGGTGTTTTTTGTCCCACAGTAAGGCAATTGAGTTCATGCACAAGAAGATACATCAGTCTACGTCCCCTGTCCCCTGATCGAAAAACGTTTTAGTTGTACGCACGATTCGAGGTCCTAACATCGACTCCGATCACTATCTTGTCGCAGCCAAGATTCGCGCTCGCCTCTGCGCGGTTAAGAACGTGCGTGTAAAGGCACAATGAAAGCTGGACGTCGAAAAACTGCAATGGCAACGGACAGCCTGAGAGCTCTCTCTCTGAGAACACAACTGAACCTTAGGGATATGCGAGTAGTGGGAGCATATCTCTGGAACGCTCCGTACCGCCGCCGATGAATTGGATGCCCACGGACCAAAAAAACATCTGGTACGACGAAGAATGCAGCGCTGTAATGGAAAAAAGGACGCTACCTATAATGCAACACGAGGAGTATGCGAACGATACCGAAAGTTGAAGAAGGAAGCGAGGCGCCTTTCCCGTAAAAAAAAACAGTCGGGCAGTACCGCAAGGGATTACTGGAGCATACCGGGTTCGTATACGCCAAAGGACTGTCACTTTCGACAACACTCCTCAACAATTTCGGGGAGTGTTTTTGCCGTTACAAACAACAACAATAACAGTTCTTAGATTATGGAGGGAGCACTTCTGTACCCTCCTAAATGGAGAAACCTAGCTACTACGCAGAGAAGAACCCGATTGCACAATCGAAGATGATGGAATTAGTATTTCCCCATGCGAGATATGAGTAGCAATATCGCGATTAAAAACAACAAAGACGGCGCTGACGGATTGCCGGCTAAGCTGTACGCAAGCAAGTACGGCGGCGAGGAGCTAGTAAAGTGCATGCATCAGCTTCTATGCAGAATATGGTAGGAAGAATACATGCTTGCCGTCTGGAATCTAAGTGTCCTCTGCCCAATCCACAACCGCTTTCGATAGCACGAAAAGGAACTGCTTGTATGCCACTTTGTCTGAATTTGGTTTCCCAGCAAAACTTATACGGCTGTACAAAATGACGCTGCTCAGTCAGAACCGGGAAGAACTTCTCCGAGCCGTTCGAAACTAAAGTTTCAGAAAGGGTGCCCCTCTATCGGGTAATTTCTTCAATTCATTGCTACAGAAAATAATACAAGCCGCAGAACTTCACCGCTCAGGAATCATCTATTATAGGAGTGTGCAATTGCTGATGTATGCAGATGACATTGGCTCAAATAACCGCGCCGTAAGTTCTGCCTACTCCAAACTGGAGAAAGAAACCAAAAAAGTGGGTTTGGAGCTGAGCGAGGGCAAAACGAAGTACCTTCTGTCATCATGCAAAAAGTGAGCGCATTTCGCCTTGATTCCCACGCCACTGTTGGCAGCCATAAGTTTGAAATAGTAAAGGACCTGGATTTACCTGGGAACCAGCATTAACATCAACATAAAGTCAGCTTAGAAATCCAGCGAAGAATTACCCTTCACAATAAATGGACTGAGTAGGCAATTGAGAAGTAAAGTCCTCTATCGACGAACAAAAACCATCCCAACTGGCAAAGGATGGAGTTGTTGTTTTCAGCGACAAAAACACCCCGAAAGTTTTGGTACTGCCCGACTGTCGTGGTAACGATTTGGTATGACCAGTGGAACCTTCTAGGTCATGTCAGGTGGCGCGCTTTGTTGGATCATCAAAATCGTTTAGACGGTTAAACAAACAGCTATTAAGGGATGTTGACCTATATATGTATGTATAATTGATCTATCATTGTATCCTCATTTATCAATTTTACGAGCGACGAGCAGTATTTCCGCTAAACTTCAATCAGGACACTACCTCCTCTACTTCGTCCAGTTTTCATATAATCACGTACTTTGCGAACGACATTAAAGGGATTAGGATCAAAATATTCATTGTCTTAGAAAGTGTCACTAAGCCACGTTTCCACAAAGATGTCGTAATCCAAGTGTGAGCTTAACGCAAAAAGCTGATTGGATTTAGTTCCCAGTCCGGAAGCATTTTGAAAATATATTCTCAATTTTTTAGAAGGACTACCTATATCCGAGTTAGTTATTGCTGATGCGGTGATGCACCTTCTATGTGAAAAAATATTAAAGGGCAATTTTTACCTATTGTGGCGATTATTCTCAAGCATGTACCATCCCTAACTGAATAACACTCCCACCACTAGTTAAACACAACTGAGATAACGATGGCTACGCTTATGCATGCAAGCGTGTAACTAGGAAGAGGAAGAGAGATGGCGCGAATGTTTGCGAATACGATGCAAAGAGGAGATGCCAATAAATAACACCGACCCATCCAGAACACGAAAAGCGAACAACCAAGAAAGTTCTCGGTGCGTAGGCAAGCACCCTGTTGGACTATATAAGGCGGTGACCAAGCAAGGCAGGTTGATCAGTTTATTTTCAAGCGTTGTTCAGTGAACTACTGTAAAGTTACCAAACTCTTAAAATTGTTTTGCGTTTATTACTAGTAAATAAAACTAGCTATTAGTTACAATATCTGTGCGTGTGTTTATTTGACTTTATAGTGATCAAACCCAGGATTGATAATCAAGGAATCATCGAATTCGTCACAATATTCAGGCCATATCACTGGATTTAGCCCTTTTTCGAAGAAGCTATCAGAAACACCTAATTTGAAACTAACTCCACTGAGGGGAATATTCTTTTTCACGAGTGTAAGACACATCAGTAAACTGGTTTCGATTTTAGCACGACTTGAGCCACATGCCAAAAGTCATCTTTTTGTCACTAGGTGAAAATGATGAAGCATGCAGATATTTAAAGACAGGAACTACTTTCAATTCCGTAGTGATATAACTACCAATTACAAGTGGCTTACTATGCTTTCTAGGTTTGGATTTGACAGCCGTTTCGCGCTGGGATACTTGATGCGCGGTAGGTACTGATGCATATGCTGCAGCAGTAGCAGACTTAGCGACAGAGACAAAAGACTTTGTTAGCTGCAATCGATACTAGCGAGGAGTTATCATTCTCTTCAGTCTGTTTCGGTCTAGCAACTATACCTGACAGTGCCTGAGTTGACGCTGTTTTTTTACGAATGCTTGCTTAGTTATACCAGCATTATGTACTGCAGATGTCGAGCTTGACGCGACAGTAGCAGTAAGAGGAAGGGCTGGTGAAGAAGGTTGAGCAACTTTGTTTTCTAATTCACTTTAGTCACCGATTCACTCCCATGCAAATTTTTGTTTGTACACTCCAATTTGTTGAAAACACTTCTAACCATTTCCAGAGCCAAACACGATACCATTGAGCAACCTTATTTTTCTAATTCATTTTAGCCACCGATTCACTCCCATGCAAATTTTTGTTTGCGCACTCCTTTTTGTTGTACACAC
Source organism: Merzomyia westermanni (assembly GCA_949987695.1). NCBI lineage: Eukaryota > Metazoa > Arthropoda > Insecta > Diptera > Tephritidae > Merzomyia > Merzomyia westermanni. The sequence goes on from OX465289.1 coordinate 80,586,019, forward strand.
TTCTCACTATTTCCAGAGCCAGACCCAATACTATCCGTACTGTTTATATGCAATTTATTTGCCAAATTAGCAACAACACCACTGAGGTTTTTAACTTCAACAGTTTCTGCTGAAAGAGCAGTCTTTGGCTTCCAGCTTAGGACGCTAAAAACGATCTTCACCCAGAAGATCGTCGGTTCTCTGCAATAAAATTTTTCTGTCATTAAACAGGGGACTCACATTTGAGCGAATGAATGCCTTTATTTTCTTGACGTAGTGCAACGAGTGCGGCCGCCGTGGTGTGAAGGTAGTGTTGCCGGCCTACCACACCGAAGGTCCATGGTTCGAGCCCTGGTACAGGTAACATCAAAATTGATTTGAAAAAAGTTTCAAAACGGGGGTCGCCCCTCGGCAGTGGTTTGGCAAAAGTCTCCGAGTGTATTTCTGCCATGACAGGCTTCTCAGCAAAAATTCGTCTCCTTTGTAGATGCCGTTCGGAGTCGGCAAAAAACTGTAGGTCCCACCAATTTGTAGGGAAAATTCAAATCGGCACACCACAAATTGGAAGAGAAGCTTGGCGCAAAAATCTCTTAGGAGGTTTATGATGATATACCTGTTGTATATCGCGCCATAGAGAGAGAGAGTGCAACGATTTCGGTAACAACAAGAGTAGTTTGTGCTTTGTTGTTGTAAACAGATATATTTTCCACAAAACAATTGTTTTGCAGGAAAGCGGCTTTTCAGAAGCGATCAAAAAATCTAAGTCACTCTGAAGCAAACCAGAACACTCAAGGTGAAAAAACTCATTACACCCCACTGCACTGAAATTTTGGTTGCTCACGGTCGGGTTTTAGTCCACAGAGGCGCGGCATTTTTTTGTTAAGTTATCAGTTAATTTATCTGATTACTTATTACGTGTTTTCTGTTATATTTTCGGGAAACAAGACTATAACACGAATTTGACTTAGTTACCATCTTAGTATGTAGTATCTCAAAAGCAATACTTTAGATACATTTTCATAAGCAACTGTGCTTAAAAAAAGGACGAACTGCTACGATGTATTGGTTCATGGCAGAAATACACTCGAAGAGTTGCCGATCGCTGAAAAAGCGGGGACACCGTTGTGAAACAATTTTTTTGATGTTACCTTTTTTTGAGCCTGAACCTTCGGTGTGGTAGTCCTGCAATACTACAGTACAGTACACATACAGTACAGTAGACATTCTTTAAGTGAATTTTTAGGTCTCTCAACATAATTGTACATACTCCTTTTGAGGTGTTTTCTCACGATTTAAGTAAAGGGCAGGGTAAATTTAAAGTAACACTTAAGAACTAGATGAGAAAACGGACAAAAACTGTACACTTGCTTTATAGTAAAAATGTACATACTAACCTTTGAGTATTGATACAAGTTCCTTCAATTGGCATAGGCATGCTACTCGGTAGCAAATTATTTTATTAATAGAGTGGTTTAATCCAAATCGTTTGTTTAAATGTGTATCTGATATTATACGGTTCTTTTCGTCTAAATTTCCAATATCAGCCAAATAAATTAATATATAATAAATATTCTCGAGTGTTAAACGCATATCACAGCGTATTCCTGCAATATCGTAGCATAGTTGGGCCACATTTTGGTTAAACAAAAATATTGCGTACTCTTGAAGGTAAGGTAGAGCGGCTGTAAAGCGGAAACCTAGAAAAACATAAAGTATAAAATTACAGCACATGCCAAAAGTGTATTGCAGAAAATGTAGCTCACTCTGAACAGCTATGCGGAATCTCTTTCACAATGTCCACTATACGGGAACGGGAACCTTGATGAATAATAGCATTTCTGTAATGTGAGAATTTCGAAATCAGGTCATATAAAATAAAAAATACTAAAAACGCGGTTCTATGAACACCATAAAATACATCTGAGCATTACATAAGTACCCACCTCTCGAACAACACACTTTGTAAATTGTTCTGTGCCCGTTACAAAAAGAGATCTAAATCCAGAATTACCCCTAATCTATCCGAAATGTAACCGGTTGAGAACTAGCCAAAGCAAAGCTCCCTTAGAACTGTCCGAATTGGGAACGATTAGGAACAAGTTGCCAAGTAATGTACTGGGCGACAATTGCTTCGCCAATGACATCGCCATGTAAAAGCCAGGAGAGCATTGCTTGGAAAATTGCGATAGAACTTGCAATTAGCCAAATGGTTTACCTCTGCGATAGTTATGATCGAACCGAATTTTCGGCAGTGTACTTAAAGTTCCAAAGTTTTTGTTTAATTTCTCGCGATTGACCAGCCCCATTTTTCTCATTTATGAAATATTTATACGAGATTATACCATCTACCAAACTATTTCTAAAAACGGGCCAATAAATACTTTTTTTGCTGTTGTAACCTGTACAATCAAGTTTCAGAGAGCAAGTCGAAAACATAGTTATTTTTTGTAGGAAATTGCACGTAAAGCATGCAGTGAAACGCAGAGTCTAAATTCAGAGTGTTAACTTTATTATAATTCAACCGGAACAGAATAATAGAAAAAGTATGTAGTAATGAGTGGAGACAATTTTGTCTATACTACGGGTGATGCCAGATCTGTATTATATTATTAATTTCAACACTTTCCCTCAGATCTGACGTCAATCACAAGTATGATTAAGGTGTGCAAACGTACATATGTACATACAACATGTTTTGAGTTGTTGCTTAGATCTACTTACATTTGTATGTGTGCAAAAATTCATAAGTGAATTGTAACATTTCAAAAATATTCTTTACATGATTGTTTTGATACCAAGATTTTTAACGCAATTGAGATGCTTGCTTGCTGTCAAGGCTTTTGTCAAAGCGTCCACTGGCATTTCATCTGTTTTCATATATTCTATTGTGATGTCTTTTCTTTCGACAGCTTCCCGGACGAAATGATGACGGATGTCGACGTGCTTTGTGCGATTGTGGAAAATTGGGTTTTTGCTTAACTTACCAGCGCTTTGGTTGTCATTGAAGATAACTACTCTTTGGTCTTTGCCCAATATTTCATTTAATAAACGTTTTAGGTGTATGGCTTCTTTCGTTGAGTCGGATATGGCCATGTACTCAGCTTCGGTGCTTGAAACGGCTACAGTTCGTTGCTTTCTAGATTCCCAGCTTATTGCTGCGTTGGCTAACGTAAAAACGAAGCCAGTGTACGACCGTCTGTCGTCGATATTAGATCCCCAGTCGGCGTCTGCAAATCCTGCTAAGGAAACTCCATTGGTTTGAGTGTAAGACAACCCAAGATTTTGTGTGCCCTTTAAATAGCGTAATACACGTTTTGCTGCCACCCTATGTGCTGTTCCGTAGTTGGTGTTGAATTGGCTCAGTACACTGACTATGTGGGCAATATCTGGCCTTGTTGACACGGCGAGGTACATAAGTGATCCCACTAGGCTCTGGTATGGTAACTTACTTACGGAACGGAGGTCTTCTTCTGTCTTTGGCGACATTTCTTTAGACAGCTTTATGCCCGAGTTTGCAGGTTTGCTGACTGGCTTGCAGTCACTCATTTCGAACCTTTTAAGTAGATGAGTAACATATTTCAATTGGCACATTGTAATAGTATTAGTTTTTAGGCATTGGCTGAATTCGATTCCGAGGCAAGACTTTATAGGGTCTAAGTCTTTCATTTCGAAGGCGGATGCGAGCTCGCCTTTTATTTGTTGTAACTTTTGTTTGCTATTCGATGATACGATCAGGTCATCAACATATATGGCGATGAGGGCAAAAACATTTTTATCTCGGTGTATGTACAGGCATGGATCGCATTTCTCTGTAGTTTCTGGTCCCGCTTTTGATACCGCAGTCGGCCTGACTGTTTTAAACCATAAATTGCTTTTCTTAGTAAGCATGCTTTGTTTGCGGCATACTTGGAGCCTTCAGTATGACCTACTACCTTTTGTAGGTCGTCTGGGAGGGTCATGTAAATTTCGGTTTCAATCGTTTCATTTAAGTAGGCACTCACAAAGTCGAGTGATGGACTTCTAAGCCCATTTCAGCAGATATGGCCATTACTGATCGAATTGTGTTAAGCCTGGCCACTGGAGCGAAGGTTTCACTGTAGTCAATACCAGCTCTCTGAGTGAAGCCTTTTTCCACGAGTCGAGCTTTCCTACTGTCAATGCTTCCGTCTGACTTGTATTTACTGCATAACGCCCACTTTGATTCTACGACCTTTTTCCCAACTGGGCGGTCCACTATCTCCCACGTGTTATTTGCTAGGAGTGTTTGATATTCATTTAGCTTTCTTCCATTCGTTTGCTTCGGGGCTTGCGAGGGCTTCAGCGCTGTTTTCTGGATCTGTACTTTGTATTAATGCTGTGCTATAAAGATTTTCGTCGGTTTGCCCATTCTCGTCGTGTTCTTAGCTTTCGTCACTGGACGGTGCTCTAATGACCGGTACCATGTTATGCTCTAGCCGGGGTCTGCCACGTGATTTCGTTAATATCTTCTTCCGGCGACCCCTACCTCGTTTCAGCGCTCTCGTAATATGGGACTTGGGTGAATCCTTTCTCTCTTCATTTGGTTGCGGCTGCTGGATAAGCTGTTCTTCTTGGTTTGCGTGTACTTGCGGGTTTGTTTTATTCGGTTCTAATTGTGAGTACACTTTGATGTCGTTCGTCCAAAACTCCTCGTAGCTATCAGAGTTATGCTGAGAAGTGAATACGACGTCTCTACTTCGACGTATCTTTTTGGCGATGGGGTCCCATAAACGGTAGCCCTTCGAAGTTTCGGCATATCCTACAAATGTACACTTTATTGACTTTGATTTGAATTTACATTTGTTTGGTGTCTTGTCTAGCATGTATGCAATACAACCAAACTTTTGCAGGTACCCGCCATGTGGAGTCTTGCCGGTCCATATTTTGTAAGGGACTTCACCATTTAGACTTTGCGACGGACAACGATTTTGTAAATAGTTTGCAGTGTTGACGGCTTGTGCCCAATATGCCGGGGGTAGGCCTGATTGTATTAACATGCATCTGGCCGCTTCTAAAATCGTTCGGGTTTTACGCTCGGCTACGCCGTTCTGTTGCGGCGTATATTCAATGCTAAATTCTCGGCGAAAGCCTTCAGATTTCAGAAAATCTTTCATTGCATTACATGTGTATTCGGTGCCATTGTCGCTACGCAAGCACTTTATTCTTTTGCCGGACTGAGTTTCTACTATACTTTTGTACTCTTTGAATTCATCGATGACCTCGTTCAAGAAAAATATTTGGCACCATTTGCTCTTGTCGTCGATAAATGTAACGAAGTACCTCGATCCCGCAAACGACTGTGTTCTCATCGGCCCGCACACGTCGCTGTGCACCAACTCTAGTATGTCTCTAGTTGTGCTGGTCGATTTTCGAAATGGTCGTTGGGTTTACTTTCCCTGAATGCAGGTGTTGCACATTGCTAGGTTCATTTTAGTATTGACGTTAATGCCAATCACTTTCTTATTTTCTATAATTGCTTTAAGGTCCTTTTCGTTTAGATGGCCGAATGCTTCGTGCCAATCTTGAAGTGTGGTGGTTTGACATTGGCTACTGCACCCGATTCTACTTTTTCTTCGACGTAATACAAGTTATTCTCCCGCTCTGCTATGAAAACTAGTGCCCCTGTCGACTTGTTTCTTACGATGGCTTTAGTTCCATTGAATGTTACATAAAGACCGTGCTGGGTCATTTTCGGCACTGACAATAGGTTTGTACGCAAGTCTGGTACGTATAAAGTGTCGTTCAGTGTAACATTGCAACCTGTACTTGACATGACCTTTACTACTCCGCGCCCCGCTATTTTCGTGAAACAATTATTGGCTAACGCTAATGTCTTACATTCTGATTCGTCAAGGGACTGGAATTTTTCCCGAAGGGAGCACATGTGAGACGATGCGCCCAAGTCGAGGCACCATTTTCCGCCTACATTAGTGTTGCTTGCACCCAAAACGATTTCTTCAGCATGGCATGAGGAATCGTTCTGGTTTCGTCTTTGCCGCTGTGCTTTGGTTTTAAAAGATTTAGATTTGCATTCTCTGGCCTTGTGCCCAATCTTTCCGCATGTGTGGCAGGTGTACTTAAAGGTGGATTTTTGTTTATCTGGGTAATTTGGGTTCGGAGGCTTACTACCCTTTTTGCTAACGCTACCTTTGTTCGCGTACAATACATCTTCGGATGGTGGCATACTGTTTGCCGTACCATTTCTGTTGCGTGCCTCGAACTCTTCGAGCAATTTGACTTTCAAGGCTTCTAGTTTTGGAAGCTTCTCTTGGGATTCGATGGCGATTCTGAAGGTATCGAATTCATTCGGATGCTGTATAGGAGCAGGACGGTCAGCAGCTCCTCTATAACGACCAAGTCCATTTCCACCAACTTGTCGACTATCTCAAAAAACTTTCGTAGGTGTTCTCTAATATCATCATTCGGCGACATTTTGTGTAGTATAAGTGACTTGAGTAGCATTGCTTTTCGGGCTGGCCCTTTCGATTGGTATACAGAGTGCAGATTATCCCATATGTCTTTCGCTGTGCTGCAGTGCTTTATTTGTTGTAGTTCGGGTGGACTCATTGATAGTACCAAATCTGACTTCGCTTTGACATCATTGTCTTCCCATTCGTTCCCTGCTTCGGGTGGTGATGCTGGTTTTGCGCAGCTACCATTCACGTATTTCCACGTTTCATTTTTGGTTAAGATAGCCTGCACCTGTATTTTCCAGGTGTCAAAGTTGTCTTTGCCAAGAGGTTCGATTTTCACCGTCGTAAAGCTCATTTTTTGTTTCTGCCCCGCGCTTGAATTTGCCACTGATATTCGCTGGGACTCGATTTGTTCACTATTTGTTTCTTCTGTTTGACTGTTTTGTTTTGATTCGCCGTTTTCTTCGTTCTTCATTTGCTGTGTTTTTCAGTCAAAACTTCGTATATTCTTCTTTAGTTTTATTTATTGTTATGTTTTCACGTTAATTTTCGTTTTTAGCTATCATCGAATATCATCGAATTACAAAAGTAATAGTTTGTTTCTATTAATTTTCCACTTAGGTTTCTCTTCTTCGTTGTTCTGTCATAAAGCGATGAGCTTTTAAGCTTTGTTATACCGTGGGTATAACACTTCTCTTTTGGCGCGTGAGCAGCGGAATGATGTGAGATTTCTAAAGCTTTCGGATAACGCAGATGTGCGCCAACGTGCTAAGCGCAAAATTAATGTGCAAAATTTTTAACTTACGATCCTGCTGTCTGAGTTACACTTGAAGACTTAATTTCGCAGTTGTGACTATATGCGAACCCTCTGCGCAGTGGAAGCGTGCTGGGCCCATAACCTGTAGGAAATTGCACGTAAACCATGCAGTGAAACGCAGAGTCTAAATTTAGAGTGTTAGCTTTATTATAATTCAACCGGAACAGAATAAGGAGAAAAAGTATGTAGTAATGAGTGCAGACAATTTTGTCTATACTACGGGTGATGCCAGATCTGTATTATATTATTAGTTTCAACATTTTTGCCTTTTTTTTTTTGAAGAATGTACAAAAACCAAAAGTCCAACATACATGATTTACAAAATGTCTACAAAATCGTGTACCCTTGTTGGCAGATAACAAGCACAATTGAAGGAAAAATCGATTTTAGCAGCTTGCAAAAAAAAAAAGCGTGCAACTGTTGGCATATGCTGACGATATTGATATCATTGGCCTTAACAACCGCGCCGTAACTTCTGCTTACTCCAAATTAGAAAAAGAAGCGGAGAAAATGGGATTGGTGGTGAACGAGGGCAAAACGAAGTACCTTCTGTCATCATGCAAAGAGTCAGCGCATTCGCGCCTTGGCAACCAAGCCACTGTTGGCAGCAATAATTTCGAAATAGTAAAGGACTTCGTTTACCTGGGAACCAGCATTAATACCAACAATAATGTTAGCCTAGAAATCCGACGAAGAATCACTCTTTCAAACAAATGCTACTTCGGACTGAGTAGGCAATTGAAAAGTAAAGTCCTCTCTCGACGAACGATAATAACACTCTACAAGTCACTCATCGCACCCGTCCTGCTATATGGTGCAGAAGCGTGGACACTAACAACATCTGATGAGGCGGCTCTGGGAGTATTCGAGAGAAAGGTTCTTCGAAAGATTTGTGGACCTCTACGCGTTGGCGACGGCGAGTACTGTAGAAGATTTAATGATGAGCTGTATGAACTTTACGCAGACGCCGACATAGTTCAGCGAATTAAAATACAGCGGCTTCGCTGGCTAGGCCACGTAGTGCGAATAAGCGAAGATGCTCCAGCCCAGAAGGTATTCTTATCGGCACCCGCCGGTGGAAGCAGAGGAAGAGGGAGACCACCACTCCGATGGAAGGACCAAGTGGAGACCGATTTGCGATCCCGCGGTGTTTCCAATTGGCGCCAGTTGGCGCAACGAAGAAACGACTGGCGAGCTATGTTGGACGGTCAAAATCGCCCAGGTGGTTAGATGACCATTTAAAGAAGAAGAAGAAACAACAGGCAGCATAAGGTATGGGTAAAACGATTGCAAAATCAGAAGTGGGCGGGTTGGGGATTCACCGCATAACTATAGCCTGTTTATGTATGTTCCATTAAAAATCAAACAATAATTGAATAACAATTATTATCAACTGGTCTTGATCTCGTCAAATTTACAAAATGTGTAAAATAGCCAGACGGTAATGCATTGCAAGCCGAGAGTCAAACAAAGCCGGTGGTTGTATTTTTTTGTCCATGAATCTTTTAACTCCTCTCTTGTATCTTCTTTGGAACTCGAAAATAGTTAAAAGACTGTCCCAGAATAAAATGACTTCCTATAATTATTTTCTTTGGCATTGGTAGACTTTGATTTTAAAAAATATCATGACATAGTAAATTTTAAGAGCTGTCAAAACTGAGACTTTAATTAGAATTTGCATTAGTTCATTGGGCCCAAAAATGTCAAAACAATAAAAAGTTCGTAATTTAGTTCTCCCCAAATATTTGGAAAATAAATGGTTACGGTACGCAATATTAGCAAAAGAGGTAGACGTGTCCGTTAGTACATTAAACGTGGTTTTACGCGGTTTATGTAGCTAACAGAAACCGTGTTTGGGGAGAAAAACGGGCCCCGCTAACAAAAAAACCTCCAAAAAAAGATTAAAAAATGCTTTCAGTTAAAGACTTACAAGTACCTGATCCTAAAAGTACCTGATCGTGGCAAGAAAGCGTTGCCAAAATATTGTATGCGAAAATGTTTATGCTAAATTCGATTGTTTAGTAATGTATGACGATACATATTGTAAAGAGGACTTTTCTCAAATACCATGGCAAGGATTTTCCTCAGCATTTCAGAAGGGCAACGTTGATAAGAAAGTTTATGGTCTGGCAATTTGCAACTGCAGTCTGAGAAGCTCGAAATCTATGACGCAGGGCATAGTTAACTCGGCGGTTTATGTAGAGAAATGTTTGCAGCCCCATCTATTGCCATTTATTCCCAAGCACCGAGGTCTATTTCGTTTTGGCCAGATTTAGGTCACTACTCATAACGGGCCATGGAATGGTATCTAGAAAACAGGGTAAAAGTTTCACCAAAATAAGCTTATTCACCTAACTGCCCAGAACTTCGTACAATAGAGAAGAATTGGGTTCTTATGAAGAGAAGCCTTAGAAAAACAAATAAAATTGCTAAAAATGCTGTCGACTTCAAAAAGAGATGGAGAAAGCGTTAAAAGAAAGGTTCGCAATTTTTTTTCATCCATACAAGAACAGTCCAAATGGTTTTTTATTGTAACTTAGTTATTTGACATCGAATTTATAAAAGTGATATGTACTTTTAAATTCTGAAGTTTATTTAACATAGTTGAGCCAGATAATCGAACTGTATGCCCTTAAAGTATCCTTTTTGTTTCCCCGACCGAAACTAAACTATATGATAACTCTAGTATGGTAACAACATTCGTTTTACCGGCAAATAAATAATTTGGAAACTTTTACACCCTTCTGCCGGCTTAGTTTTCAGTTCACTTTCGTAACCACCAAAATAGATGGCAACGTCGCGTAACCGCGTAACCGCGAAAAAGTGAACGTGTTTTGTTAACATTTTTGTGCACAGAAAATACCGCAAATTTTGTACACATGCTAGTTCACAAGAATTAATGAAGTTTTGTTCGCGGTTGCATTTTATTCTCTATTGCAAATTGTTTGTTTTTAAAAGTTTATAAAAGTTGTAGTACTTTCAATACTTATTACTACGCTTCTGATTAAATTTCAAACACATAGCGTTGCCGTACAGGTGGAGCTTTGAAAAGAAAAGCAAGGAAAGCTGGCCTCCAGATGACGTCCAAAAATTAAATTACCACTGCAGTTCAACTGTATGGGTGGGATCTGCAAGATGGGACTTTTTCCAGCATCAAACCAGCCTTTTGTAGCGAAAGTGATTATGAAACTGCAGTTGCCTTCTTGAAGCTACGATTTGATAGTTGCAAAAACGTACCAGACCCCCAAAAGCTTCATTTTATTGAAGCAGAAATCCACTACCAATTGAAAGTGAAAAATTTTAAATCGTAAACTCCAATACATCACAACAAATTTAAAAATTCATACTATCATCCATATTATAATTTCATGAATTATTTTTTTATTTTACAAACTGTTATTATTTTTATATGTAAAACTCAGTTGCCGATATCAGAAAAATCTATTATAAATAAAAATTCTAAGCTGAAGTATAGAAAGCGAGTATGAAAAGTATAATTTTTAGTTATAAAAAAATCAAAACGTGTTATTACTTAAAATTAACGCCTCATCAACTTTAGTACCGTGTGCTAAAATCATTCTTGTTTTTACTATTTTTCCAATATTTCTGCTCAGTTAAATTTATAAATATTTGCGCTTCTAGCTTCCATATATTTTCTTATATTTTTTTCTTCCAATATTTAAATTCCATTAAAACGTCAACTTAATAAGAACCTTTATAGCATTTTTGAAATCAAAACTTGAGGGTAAGGCGCGTGAAGCAATTCCGACCAAGGTAAATTCCGTTTCTTTACATGTCTCAAATAACAATTACTCAGAATTTGCTAAACGTGTTAAGGAATTGTCGAACTCATAAGAACGTTCCTTGATCATTGAAGGTATGATGCAAGCGAAAGCCCACGAAACAGGGTTCGAAAACGCTTAAACATTTTAAAGCTTTTGCTTTTGCTTAAAAAAAAAAACGAACAGCCCAGCAGCAGCATGAAAAGTGCTGATAAGTAAACGATAGATTGCTGTCAAGCAAATGTTCAATGATTCGCAGCGTATGAGTTTGCTGTTGCTTGCTTATTGAAAATGTCAAAAGCACAAGCAAAAGCAATGGAGAGGCTTTCGGTATTTGTGCCACATTTCGGTCGATATCTCCTAAACGGGTTCGCATATGGACCTGAAAACCACTCCTTTTTAAAACACTTAACAACTTTTATTTAATACCCATAACGTATAAAAGTAATAACCATATGTAATGCCTAGTGAGTTTATGTTTTAAATTTCATAAAAATCGTTATAAAGTCCAAAATAAACGACATAAAATGTCGGGATTGGCTCAGAAATCTATATTTTCTATTTTCTCACCAGCTTATAGCACAAAATTTGGTTGAAACTATACGAGGTGTGTTCAAAAAGTATCGCGAATTTTGTGTTTTTTCAAAAATTATTTATTTATTCATGAATATCTATTTGTCCCCTTCAAAGTAATCCCCATGAGATATTATACACTTGTACCAACGGTTCTTCCAATCTTCGAAGCACTTCAAAAAATCATTTTTTTGTATCTTGTTCAGCTCCTCCTTCGATGCCGTCTTTATCTCGTCAAGAGAAGCGTAACGTCGTCCTTTCATGGGCCTCTTCAGTTTAGGGAACAAGAAAAAGTCACAGGGGGCCAGATCTGGGGAATACGGTGGCTGCGGCATCATTAGTGTGTTGTTTTTGGCCAAAAAGTCGCGCACAAGCAACGATGCGTGAGCAGGGGCGTTATCGTGGTGCAAAAGCCAATTTTTGTTCTTCCACAAATCCGGGCGTTTCTGGCGGATTGCTTCGCGCAAATTGCGCATAACTTGCAGGTAATATTCCTTATTGACCGTTCTTCCCTGTGGCAAGAACTCATGATGCACCACGCCCCTGCAATCGAAGAAAACTGTCAGCAAAACTTTCACATTCGACCGAACTTGGCGCGCTTTTTTCGGTCTTGGTTCGTGCGGCAGCTTCCATTGAGATGATTGAGCTTTGGTTTCCACGTCATAACCATAAACCCACGATTCGTCACCAGTTATGACCCCCTGGAGCAAATTTGGGTCGTCGCGGACAGAGTTTAACATCTCATTAGCAATGTTCATGCGATGCTGTTTTTGGTCACAATTGAGCAATTTTGGTAAAAAAATAGGTAAAAATCGAAGACGATCCAAAACACGTGCAAGCAAAGCAGCTGTCAACAATTAACTGAACATTCAAAATGGCCGAGCTTGTCGGCATAAGTGAGACACATGAGTACCAACATAACGCCACAAAAAATTCGAAATTCCAATATACGTAACCAGCGAAAATTCAAAATTCGCGATACTTTTTGAACACACCTCGTATGTATTGTGGCGATTATTCTCAAGCATGTACCATCCCTAACTCAATAACACTCCCACCACTAGTTAAACGACAAGAGAGATAACGATGGCTACGCTTATGCATGCAAGCGTATAACTAGGAAGAGGAAGAGAGATGGCGCGAGTGTTTGCGAATACGATGCAAAGAGGAGATTCCAATAAATAACACCGACCCTTCCAGAACACGAAAAGCGAATAACCAAGAAAGTTCTCGGTGCGTAGGCAAGTACCCTGTTGGACTATATAAGGCGGTGACCAAGCAAGGCAGGTTGTTCAGTTTATTTTCAAGCGTTCAATAGTGAACTACTGCGAAGTTACCAACCTCTTAAATTTGTATTGCGTTTATTACTAGTAAATAAAACTAGCTATTAGTTACATTATCTGTGCGTGTGTTTATTCGACTTTATAGTGATCGAACCCAGGATTGATAATCAAGGAATCATCGAATTCGTCACAATTGGTGTCAGAAGTGATATTGTTAAATAATTACCGAGAGTTTTCAAGGATAACAAAGGCATGGCAAAGTTGAATGAGCTGAAGATCCAGCAACTCAAAAATGAGCTGCAACAGCGTGGATTGAATACAACAGGCAATAAATCCGAGCTACAGTCACGATTGCGAGAGGCTATGGAAGCAGAAGGAATTAACGTTGACGATCATGTGTTTCATCTTGTGGAAGAAGCATCGACAAAAATGGAAGAGAAGGAGTCTACAATTCCAGCCGCAAGTGTGGACACTAACGCGTTGTTGACTGTATTGACTCAGATGTCATCTAGCATTTCAACACAGCTGGAAGAACAAAAGACACACATGGCATCTCAGTTGGAAGAACAAAAGGCACACATGGCATCTCAGCTGGAAGAACAGAAGACTAGCATGGCATCTCAGATTTCAGTTCAACTAGACGAACAGAAGGCATACATGAGATCTCAGATGGAACACCAGGAGACACGTATAACTTCAAAATTGGAAGAACAAGAGGAGCGTATATCTATGCAGGTGGCACGAATGTCTTCGCAGCTAGAAGTGCTGGATGCGAAAATTGCACAGCTACAGAATAAAATCGATGCTGAAGTAGATGCACTGAGAGGTCGTATCCAGGAGTTACAACTGAATCGTCCAACTACTTCAATGAGTGTCCCGAAGGTAAAAACCCCATCTTTTGATGGTTCTGTTCCTTTTCAGGTATTTAAGCTACAGTTTGAGAAGACGGCAGCTGTGAATAATTGGGGCATGGAAGACAAAGTTGCTGCATTATTCGTGGCATTGAAGGGACCTGCAGCCGAAATTTTGCAGACTATTCCTGACGGAGAACGGAACAATTATGAAGCATTAATGGGTGCAGTTGAGAGACGCTATGGTAGCGAGCATCGGAAGCAGATATACCAAATAGAGCTACAGAATCGCTCCCAGAAACCTAATGAGACTTTGCAGGAATTTGCATCGGATATCGAGAGGTTGGCCCATCTAGCAAACGCAGACGCACCCGTAGAATACAGGGTGGCTAATGAAAGCCGCTACCAAAAAAAAATTAAATAACTTTTTCTATTTAATGAATCTGGTAAATTTTTTTTTTATTTTGCAGATTGACTTTTACATTTAACAAAAATGGATAACTGGGACACTGAAACAAGAATTTGGATTGCCCGCCGCTATCACGCACTGGAGTCCGTAGTTTCGGTTCAAAGAAAGTATAGGCGCACGTTTGGCGGCAATCCTCCGAGCAGATGGACCATAATAAGACTTGTAAACAATTTTGCCGAGCATGGGACAGTCAACAGAAGACCTTACCATCGAAACCCTTCAGTTCGAACGGAGGAAACAATCGCTGCTGTAGCTGCTGCCATACAAAACAATCCACGTGTTTCGACAAGAAGTTTATCTGCTCAAATGGGTGTAAGCAGACAGTCATTACAGTCAATTATGCACAAAGATTTGGACTTATTCCCATATAAAATTCAAATGGCCAACAAACTGAACGCTGCAGACTTGCCGATTCGCTTGGAATTTTGCCAGAAGATGCTTCAAATGGTGGAAGAGGATGGAAACAAGTTGAACTGTCTTTTCATGTCTGACGAGGCCCATTTCGATTTAAACGGCAACATAAACAAACAAAATTGTCGAATATGGAGTGCTTCCAACCCACAGATACTCCATGAGACGGAATTGCATCCACTTCGTGTCACAGTGTGGTGTGCAGTTTCATCACGCTGCATTGTCGGGCCCTACTTCTTCGAAGAAAACGGTCACACCGTTACGGTTACTGGAGACCGTTACTTGAGCATGTTGAGAGAGTTTTTCTATCCAGAATTACGCCGAATGAGAATTTCTTTCAACTCTGTGTGGTTTCAGCAAGATGGTGCAGCTCCTCATATAGCCCAACCTGTTATGACAGAATTGCGACGAAAATTTCCCAATAAGCTGATATCCAGAAACTCCACATTCCGTTGGCCACCCAGGTCGCCTGACCTTACTGCACCTGACTTTTTCTTGTGGGGTTATTGCAAACAGGAAGTCTTCAAAGCAAATCCAACAAATTTGAATGAACTAAGGCAATCCATTCGAGAAACAATTGCGGCTATTCCTGTCTCAACTCTCCAAGCAGTAATGAACAACTTTCTGGTAAGATGCCGCACATGCATCGACGAGCAGGGGGGGGCATTTAAATTCCATTATTTTTAAAACTAATTAAGCTATATTTAATAAAATTTAATGAGCTTTAACATGAATAAAAGAAAAATGAATTCCATACCCTGAAAAAAAAATTATTTGAGTTTCTTAATGTAGCAAAATTCATCAGCCACCCTGTACACAGAAAGGGTAAAAATCCAAAGCTTTATAAATGGAATACGTGACGTGGAGACGAAGCGGGCCACATATGCAAACCCCAAAAGGACATTCGCTGAAACGGTATCGCATGCTCTGACGCAGGAAACAGCCTCGCTTTTGAGTAAACCTGCATACAAGGCTCATCGCGTAGAAGTGGACACTCCGGCTTGGGTAGACAAAAATTTGGAAGCGTTGAACGGAGTAAAGTAAAAAAGTGATGGTGCCATTAAATGCTTTAAGTGCGGGAAAACAGGCCACATACCACGTTATTGCGGCACTGACTCCAGTAACGCCAGCAATTCAGGTGGACGAAAACGCAAAGCTGGAGAAGATGAGCAAGATGTATTCCCCATAATCTCTGCGTCACAGCTCGAACGGAAAGCGAGTAATGTTACTGTTGAAGGCTACGTGGACGGGAAAGAGCGCTTACTGACTGTGGATACTGGTGCATCACATTCCATTATTCGGAGTGACTTGGTCAGCGGAAAGGTGACACCATTGCGGAAAGCTAAGTTAAGGACAGTAACTGGTGATAGCAAGACAGTCCTTGGAAAAGTGACAAGTGACAAGGCAAGGTTGTAATTGGAAATGTGGCTACACATCACAACTTCTTGGTAGCGAATATTGTCGACGAAGTCATCATTGGCATCGACTTCTTGGCTGAGAGAGACATTCACATCAACGTGAGGAACAGGGTTATGACTTACAACGGCCAAGAAGTTCCTCTGGTCTTTGGACACAATAGTGGCTATACTACCAAGGGAGTGATCTTGAAGATGAAGCAACAGGAGCCTCATAAAGCAGAGGTAGCTCCTCGACCAAAGGCTTTCACGGACAAGTACCTCCTGAAGAAGATTCGGCAAGGCCAGGAGGAAGATCCAGATTTGGCAGGTGTATTGAAAGGACTGAAGGAAACCAATCAGCCAAGACGAGAAGGATGGTCGCAGAGAGTCGCATTGCAAAAGCATACTGGGCACAATGGAGTAGTTTGAAGCTAATATCTGGTTGTTTGTATCGGATATGGGAAAGTGAAGATGGCCGGAATCATCGAGCACTTATTGTTGTTCCCAAGTCAAGAATTCCAGATGTTATCAAAGCGTCGCATAGTTGCCCAGATGGAAGGCACATGGGAATAAAGAAAACGCTGCAAGAGGTAAAGCGGCGGTTCTATTGGATTGGTTGCAAACAAACTGTGAGGAAATGGATTACTAAGTGTGCACAGTGTGCTGAGGATACAAGACGAACATCTGGCGGTCATGTTACGAGGAGGCAACGCAACTTAGGGGATAATGTGAAACAGTGCAATGGGCATGAGAGAACGGAACGGAATCCTGAAGAAACGAGTTGCAGGAATGTTTTCCGGGTACCATTGGGAACGAAAGTGAAGGCACAAATCTATTCGGGATTAAGAACGGACAAAATGGTTGGAATATGTGACACTGCAATGCATTGTGGAAATCTCTGCAGGAGAGGATTGATGTCGGAGTTTCAATCCCTGGAGGAAATGAGGTTTAGTAAAGCAGTGCCAACCATTGAGCGTCTAGCAGCGTTTGGTTTGGGAAATGTGTCTGATCGGGACGATCAGACTTAGGTGGAGGGCAGTGTGGCGATTATTCTCAAGCATGTACCATCCCTAACTCAATAACACTCCCACCACTAGTTAAACCACAACAGAGATAACGATGGCTACGCTTATGCATGCAAGCGTATAACTAGGAAGAGGAAGAGAGATGGCGCGAGTGTTTGCGAATACGATGCAAAGAGGAGATTCCAATAAATAACACCGACCCTTCCAGAACACGAAAAGCGAATAACCAAGAAAGTTCTCGGTGCGTAGGCAAGTACCCTGTTGGACTATGTAAGGCGGTGACCAAGCAAGGCAGGTTGTTCAGTTTATTTTTAAGCGTTCAATAGTGAATTACTGCGAAGTTACCAACCTCTTAAATTTGTATTGCGTTTATTACTAGTAAATAAAACTAGCTATTAGTTACATTATCTGTGCGTGTGTTTATTCGAATTTATAGTGATCGAACCCAGGATTGATAATCAAGGAATCATCGAATTCGTCACAGTATTTTGTATCATATTTGTTTTTGCTTTTCTAGTTTTTAATAAGCAGCATCAGCAATCGATCGTTCGCTCATCAGCATTTTTTATGCTGCTGCTGCTCGTTGTTTTCAAGCAAAAGCAAAATCTTCTGCTTGCGCTGCTGATTTTTTTCACGCAAAGGCAAAAGAAAACACGCTGCTTTTTAAGCAAGAAAAGATCAAAAGCACAGTATCAGCACATTCTCGCTGCTTTTGATATTATTGCTTAGGCATTTTGAACCCTGCACGAAATGGCAGTTGAACAAACTGTGAATGTCTGCAAGCTGAATACTCGTTCAAAGTTAGTAAATTCAATTTTGGCGTCGACTACCTTCAGTGTAAATAGACCAAATAGTTTGCGAGGAGGATTTAGAGGCAATAATTTTAGTAATCCGTATAATAACAATAATAAGGGGTTTTTAAAGCAATAACCTTTGACCTTCGGTGTGGTAGGCCAGCAACACTATCGCCACACCACCGCGGCCGTCGTAATAACGGAAACAGTTATAGGTATAGTAACAACAGTAGAAGGGGCAATAATTTTAGTAACAATAATTACGGCAATCGGTTTGGTAATAGGGCAAACAATAGTACCAACGTGGAAATACGAGTAATACTGCTAATGTGCGTGCTTTAAACGCGAATTCCTCTCAGGAACGAACGCTGGGGAACAAGAGCTAGATTTCTAAATGAAACTTTTCCTAAATAATCAGTTTATTGTTTAAGTCTAAATTAGACTCCTGCACGAATTGATTCAAACTTTGAGCTTAATAGAATACAGTAGATTTGAATATTCTATTTGAAATACAAAACACTCAGTTTTCAGAATCTTTATATAATGAATATTCACAGATTTTAAAGTTTTCAAAAAAAGAATCTGAATAAATGAATGAAAAAATGTATATTAATTCTAATCCAAACCCTACGGACGCGCTGTACAGCTTACAATTTTGTGGATAGTTTCAATAAATATTAAAAAAATGCAAAGTGTAAGTATTATTATTTTTTTTTTTTAGAATGCAAATAGTTTATTTGTTAAATAATAACGTTTATTTGCAATTATAGAATTTCAGTTTTGACATCAAGGAAAAGCTTCGTAATGGGAAATACTCGTACATCCTAAGTGTAAGGAGGGGACGTAGCAAAGTGTGGGATACATTTCGCATTGTTAAAGATACCTCTGGCCAAGAAGTACCCGGAATCGTTACCTGTAGTAAATGCTACTCCATTTTCTAGCTTACCGCAAGCACTTTCAACCTTCTAAAGCATAGATGTTACATCATTAGTTCTCGGGATGCGAAAAATAACATCCAAATAGAAGTGAGTAATGAGGCAAAACAAGAGGGTACTAATCTCTATTTAGTATTAATTATTATTATTATTAATCTATATTAACTATTGCTATTAACCCAGACAATGTCAATAAAATAATATTTCTGTATGCAAATATTGAAATGTATATATGCATTTTTATATTTTCGTTTTTGCAATCAAAAAAAAAACAGCAACTTTTGTACAAAGAGGGAGACAGTCTAATTTTCATATGTATATATGAAACGCCTATGCATCGTTTATTATGCATCGCAAACTTCGGCAATCATATCAGACATATAACTTCGGCAATCATATGAGACATATATTTATTCAAATTCAGAAAAAATCAGAGCCAATCTGATTCATTCAAATCCAATATGAATGATTCATTTGCCGTTTTGAATGGATTCATGCAGGGTTCTAGTCGAAACTTTTCCGATTTCAGTTGAATTAATATATAGTGATTCTTACAAGTCATGCACTTTTCTAGTAGACTCTCAAGCTGGCATTTCTTTAATTAAATTTTCAAGTTTAACAAGCAAAGTTCGAATTAACGGTAAAGATATTACTATAACAGGTGTAACAACAGATACCATTTCAACTTTAGGTGCAGCAAATATCAGTTTAATAGCACACTTTTTTTTTCATTCCGTACAACTTATGTGCATGTAGTTAACGACCACTTTAACATACGTTCAGCATATTAGGCAAAATATTTTCTAAAAACATATAAGTGTATAATCGACTATGCAAACAAAAGTCTTGGAGCGGATTATGCTTGCTGGTAGAATGCGTTGCGTATTATACTGTATACGCTACTTCCAATTATTTAAGAAAGAACACTTTTGACTAAATAACAAGGTTTTTTTTTTAATTATAAAATATGATAGCGCAAATTTATATTCGCGCGGTTTAGCGGACTGTAAAAGAAGTAGTGTGAAAATGGAATAGCAAAAATAGCAAGTGTCAAACTGCAACGAGAGTTGCCACTTAGGTATGATTCTAAGTATTAACCCTTAGTTCCACTTGTACGTAAAAATTTTATAAAGTATGGAAAGCATGGAAATTCGAATATAATGTAATTATGTAGATTATGCGCGAACATGCCGGCCGCCTTGAACAACTGTTCAAAAAGATTTTAAATTTTTACAATGTAAAGTATCGAATAACAAATGAAAACTATTTATACAATATTAAATAGCAAATTCCTTAAATGAAAATTATTTACCAAAAATATCAGTTTTAGTAGGAAGTAATGATAACTTAACTACGGGTCTGAGCATATCACCATCCAAGCTTCCATTTCGTAGGCGGTGCATTGTTGTCGTGGATCACCACTATGTCATTAACTTTCAAACTTTGATTTGGTTGGAACCACTTTGTGCGTTTTTGGAGATTGACCAGCGTTTCCAACAATGTCTGATTGTCGTTATAGTTCCCTTGAAGGTTTCGACTTCAAGATCAGGCAGTGCTTTCAATGGTTCGCAGACAATGAAATGACCCGGCGTTAAAACTTCGAAGTCCTCTACGTCTGTAGGGATCCAACAAATAGGACGAGAGTTGACACAGCCTTCGACTTCGGTCAGTATGGTTGTAAATTCCTCGTACGTTAAGAGCGTGGGACCTAGCGCGCGTTTAAGATGGTATTTTATGCGCTTGATGCCGGTTTCCCAGAAGCCATCCATGTGAGGTGCGCTGGGTGGATTAAACTGCCACGTTGTTTGCATGTCGGCAAAATAGGACGATAACTTTTCGTCCTTGACACATCGCTCGTATGCAACTCGTAGCTTTCTATCTGCACCCACGACGTTGGTGCCATTATCGGAGTAAATGTGTTGATAATGACCTCGGCGATTGGTAAAGCGTTTGAATGCCGCTATAAAGGTTAGCGAAGATAGGTCACTAGCTAGCTCTAAGTTCATCGCCCCAGTGCTCATGCATACGAACGAGCAAATGTACGCCTTGTTAGTCTTGGCTTCCCTCCCATGCGAAAACTTTAAAGAGTACGGGCCAGCGAAGTCAACAGCACTGTGGAGAAAACATCGGGCGTTCGCAACGCGACTGATTGGTAGGTCGCCCATAGCTTGTTGCGATGGTTTGTGATTCAAGCGTCTACAGCGGATGCAACGTCGATATATCCCTCTTATAAGGTTTCGCATGCCAGGTACCCAAAAGCGTCGTTGAAGTACAGTTTGCATGATTTGTGGCCCAGCATGTAGAGTCGTGATATGTATTTCAGCTGCGATAGCTTTAGCGTGTGACGAGGTTTTCGGCAAGATGATCGGATGTTTAATGTCGGTTGTGAGCGAGGCCTTTTCGAGGCGGCCCCCCACGCGGATAATTCCATCAGCGTCTAAGAATGGCTGAAGGCGAATGAGACTGCTGCGCAACGGTATTGGTTTGTTCAAGCTGAAATGAGAAATTTCTTGCTGGAAAGCGTTAGTTTGAGTATACCTTACCAATGCAAGTCCAGCGTTTTGAATGTCAGCACAATTTAACGAGCCAGTTCGCCTTTCTGCATTGGAGTGCGCTGCAGCAATGCGTGCGTTGTTGATAAATCGTAAAAGTAGGGCAGTTATTCGCTTAAATTTGGTGTACGAATGATATTTGCTGAGAAACTCCCACTCCTCTGTAGTTTGAGCTAAGCTGCCTTAGTCGATTTCAGCTCAAGATCTGTCGTATGT
The DNA here is from genome assembly GCA_949987695.1 of Merzomyia westermanni. Lineage (NCBI taxonomy): Eukaryota > Metazoa > Arthropoda > Insecta > Diptera > Tephritidae > Merzomyia > Merzomyia westermanni. The sequence goes on from OX465289.1 coordinate 80,607,534, forward strand.
TGATTTGTAGGTTTCGAAGACAAGTCGTTGATTTCTTATAGCCATTGTGGCCCATGCCACCAAAACGGGTGTACGAGAAGTTGCGATGGAGAAGCACCCCTTGATGCGCAATCTGCGGGATTGTGTTCTGATGATACGTGTCGCCAACAGTGTGATGGCAGGATTTCCTCCACTTCGGCTACGCGATTGGCTACGAAGACTGACCAACGGCTGAGAGTACTTTGAAGCCACGCCAGTGTGACCATTGAATCGGTCCATGCGTGAAGCTTATCAAATGTATATCCGAAGCTTAACTGGATTTGACGAACTAGTTTTTCGCCTAAATGGGCGGCACAAAGCTCCAAACGAGGTAACGTAGTGGTCGTGAGTGGCGCGACCTTGGTTTTGGCAGCGACCAGAACAACTTGTATCTCACCACTTGCATATTGCGTACGACAGTAAAGTGCGGCTGCGTAAGCCACCTCTGAAGCATCTGTGAAAATGTGAAACTCAGAGTTGTTGATAACTTGTGTCCCTAGCCAACGGCTTAGTTTTAGTGATGCTAGTTGCTGTAGTTTGTTGCGGCGATGAAACCATTGCGATGATACGTCAGGCGGAACCGGTTCGTCCCAGTCAACCTTTGCTCGCCAAATGGTTTGCAGCCAAATCTTGGATCGAATTGTGCACGGTGCTATTAGACCAAGTGGATCAAATATTTTGCTCGAGTGTGACAAGAAAACGCGTTTTGTAAGTTTAGCAGGTAGCTCTTCTAAGTTAACAGCTATAGAAAGTGAGTCATTGCTAGTACACCATATTGTACCCAAAGTTCGAATTTCGTTGCCGTCAGCTAACAAGTGCGAGATTTGTTTATATGCGTGCGGTATACGCTCTATTAGCGTTCAACAATTTGTAGCCCATTTGCGTAATTCGAACCCACTTTGACTGAGTACACTGGAGACGTCTTTTTGCAGCATGGAAAGTTCATCGATGGAATTTGAGCCCGTGAGTAAATCATCCATATAAAAATCGTTTATGACCACTTCTGCAACCCTGTCATTTGCGTTAGTAGCATCCATAACGCGTCGTTCAACGAGTTTCCCGATGATGTTTTCATGGAAGCGTTAAAGACAACTCTGAGCTTGGTTGTGGCACTCGTGTCTTTGACCACAGCGTGATGAGGAATATAATATGTATGGGATGTAGGAGGACCTGCTAACTCCATGTGGCTGAGATCGACCAGCTCTTTTATGAAATCGCTATACCCCTGTTGTAGTCGAGTATCGTTAGCAACTCGACGAACAATGTAGCGGAGTCAGTTCCTCGAGCTCCCAGAACTTACGAACGAGCTGAGTTAGCTGCATGTCGCAATACAAGGCTGGGATGAGATCAGAATGTCTATCAAAGTTGGATGCGTTGCCGAACAACACCCAACCGAATGCGGTATTTTGTGCCATCGGGGTACTGAGCTGCCCCTTTCGCAATCCAATTAAAATGTCGATTGGTCCTGGCTTAGAAAAATGCGGGTAGGCTAGAGTCAAGTCGCGAAGGTGAGCCCATGACGTTATGGACACATCGGTAGCGGGTAGATCGTTCGAGATCTTCGTTAAAATGAGTGTACTAATCTGGAAATGCGTACCCAGTAAACGTGGTGATATCGAAATTTTACATTCTCCTTTGGTTTGACCACCTTGCGTTGAGCCAATGCCTGTAACGTAAGCGGATGATGCCTTTCTAGGGAGACGAAGACGTTAAACACAGGACTCGGTGATGAAAGAAGCGTGTGAGCCGCTATCGAGTAGCGCACGAGCGGGTTGCCAACGGTCAGCGTTATCGGCATAATGAGATGCGACACTTACGTGCTGACCAGTTGTATTGGCTGCGGCCCCGGTGGGTTTATCATTAAAGCTAGCGTGGATTACTGTGTGGTGACGGGGTTGACATATGCGGCACGATGATGTGCTATGACATTTTGCTAGAACATGCCCCTTGCTGAGACAATTAAAGCACGCACCTTCTTTTTTAATAGCGGAAAGTTTGGATTTAGGGTCAAGTTCACTAAATTGCGAGCAGGAATATATTTTATGATCACCCTTACAAAAGGTACAAGTCGAAATTTTGGTGTAATTGGCTGATGCAGATTCTGGCTTAGTGCATGTTGTGTGTAACATATTCTTTGTTGGTTGACGATTCGTTGTGTTAAGTAATGGGACCATTTTTAATGAACGAACGCGCGTTTCAAGAAATTCTCGAAGCGCGTTAAATGATGGCACATCGTCTACGACGAGCGACAATTCCCACTGTTTGCGGGTTTCATGCGCCAATTTAGAAACGTTCAAATGCACCAATCAGTCATCCCAAAATTCGACGGGACGTTTCAGCGCACGTAAAGCCCCGACGTGTTGCAAAGTAGCATCTAAAACCAGCTTGATTGACTAAGCTGAATCTTTGGTTGCTTTCTCGATCGAAGTTAAGGCTTTGATATGACTGTCTACTATAACGCGCATAACTTTGTATCTCGCTGTCAGTAAATCCCAGGCCTCACTGTAATTGCTATCGCATATAGCTAAGCTACGAATCAAGTCAAGCGCTTCGCCTTTCAAGCAATTACGAAGCTATTGTAATTTTTGCCCGTCTGACAAGCTAGTATTTGCGTTAACTAACGATCAAAATATGTCGTGGAACGATAACCACTCTGTAGGATCGCCACTAAAAGACGGCAATTGTAATGGACCAAACAACCATACAAAGGCGTTTGAGATTAGCTTTAGTTGTTGTATACCATTCCTCAGCTTGAATGCGCGACTGCTCTTCTACAGGCGCATTCCCTTCCCCACATGTAACTTCTACCTATTCTTGAGCTTGGCAAAAACGCGCCCACTGCTCTTCCAACAATTCTAACTGTCGCTATTGCTCCGGTATCGACAGCAGTGTAGTCAGATTTACTGATTTGTACATACCTTTTTATTACATTTAATGCAGAATCGCGTACCTTCACTGATGCCATGATGCTTGATGAATTTTATGAAGTTTTGGTTTTTTGTTGGGTAGTTTGCTGCTAATACGAAATGGAATTGTTGTTGTAGAACTGCACGTTGAATTGCAGTATAGTGCGGTAGTTTTCCATGATGAAAATCAGACCACTTTGTAACAGTAGTATATGCGGTTGTTGTTGCTACTCTGATGGTACCAAGTAAGCAATGATGATTGTTGTTGTTATATGCGTTTTTTTTTATATTCGGTGCGAAGGACCAGCAATGTTGGAGCGGATTATGCTTGCTGGTAGAATGCGGTGCGTATTATACTGTATACGCTACTTCCAATTAAATAATAAAAAGAACACTTTTGGCTAAATAACAACGTTTATTTTAATTATAAAATATGATAGCGCAAATTTATATGCGCACGGTTTAGCGGACTGTAAAAGAAGTAGTGTGAAAATGGAATAGCAAGTCTAACAGCTGACTTTTCGGTAGTGATACCAATTGTGTACAGGAATGCAACGAACGGGACCTTTGGCGTGGGCAAGCGCAAGAGCCGAAAACAGTATAGATGTGAGAGCGGCACGTGCCAGTGTAGAAAAGTTTAAATTAATAAAAGTTTATATATTTATAACCCGGAAAAACTGTTTATATATATATATATATATATATATATAGCGACCAGGTGGCACTAGTGTTAAAATAAGTGCAACAAGTGCAGAGCCTCCATAAATTTCATAATAAATACTGCCACGAGTGGTGCGACAGAAGCAGATGCACCATGACTCAATCTACAATATTGTACAATTAAGTTAGGTTAGTTTGAAGTGGCCCAGGGGCACACATAGTCCAGTATCAGAAGGCCCGTTGTGATACCACGTAAAGACACCATTAGTCCTCTTCGAACCATTTTGAGGACCTGATAAAGACCAGTTGAAAATTAGGTGCTCCGCCGTTTCCTCCTCTTCGATATCTTTACAACTCTTGTAGCACCGACGACAGAGCGTGACTAGCCTCTTTGCGTGCCTCCCAATAAGGCGATGACCAGTTAGTACTTCTATTAACTTAGAGATTTCGGCTCTTTTTAAGGCGTAGATATGACGTGATCTCTTTGGATCCTATTTCGGTCAGGATATGCTATACCCTGAGGCTTGTTGCCATATTTGGTGGCTTGTTGGTAGGTGTATTCGTTTAACATTAGCCTGCACGAGACAAATGATATACCTAAGCGCTCTTTATCAGGAAGAGCGTGTCTGGTCGTGCCCTGCTTAGCAAGCTCATCTGCCTTACAGTTTCCCTTAATGTCCCTGTGTCCCGGGACCCACGTAAGGTTCACACAATTCTGCTTGGAAATCTCTTGGAGAGATCGGCGGCATTTTAGTGCTAGTTCAGAATTGAACGAATGAGAATCAAGGTATTTAATGGCGGCTTGGCTATCACTAAAAATAAAGATTTCCTTGCTGATAGTGTCTTTTTCTCAAACCTCAGCCTGGAAACACTACAATGATCACGTAGTCTGAAAGAGAGTTGTAAGTAGCGGTCCTTTTAAAAGACCCCTCCCCCAACCCTCCCTTTAAATTTAGAGTCACCGGTGTGTATAGATATACAGCCTTCTGTACCGTATCATCGATCAGACTGCCCCCAATCTTCCCTACTTGGGATATTTACTGTGAAGTTGCTATCTGCAATTGTAGTGGTCACACAGCGACCTGTGCCTCCAGGAAGAAAACTGAAATTGTTTAGCATGCTGGAATGTCCCGCGGTTCGTGTGTTCCAGCTGGACGATTCCCTTAGACGCAGGGCTGTCGTTGCCGCTGCTCTATATCTAGGGTGCAGTAGGCCAAGAATAACCTGAAAGGCTTCGCTTGGCGAATTCTTTGGGACACCGCCTATGATAACCATACTAGACCTGAGGACTTTACTTAACAAGCTCAGATTGGACGCCTTGACTAAAGCAGACCACCATTCGATGACACCATATAGCAATATGGGTTTTATAATCGTGGTGGAAATCCATTTGCATATTTAGGGGCTAAGCCTCCACTTTTTACCTATGGCTGCTTTGACGCTGTATGGAATTTTTGTTCCAGTTAAGCCTTTTATCCAGAACCACACTTGGAAGTTGACCTTATCTGTCAAGTTGAGGCGCATGCCGTTTAGTTCTGGTAGGTTTAGCGGTGGTATTTATTACCGTTTAGTGTATAAGACAAGCTCCACTTTCTCGGAATTGACGCTAAGTCCGCAGGAATAGGACCATAGAAAAAGCTCTCGCAGTGCTACCTGCTTTAAGTCACGCAAAGTTTCTGGGAATTTGCCTCTATATGCAACAGCCAGGTCATAAGCATATGCCACAACCTTCCTGTCCTCCAACTTGTATCTTTTAGCAGCGAGCTCAATATCAGGTTCCATAGAAGCGGGAAGAGAACACCACCTTGAAGTGTGCCCCTTGTGACATAGCGTGTCATACTAGTGTTCCTCAGTCGATCAGTCCCACCAGGGACCCATTCACACCCAGGTTTGTTAGGGCGTTGCAAACGGCGTCTGGGTTATTGTTGCTGAAAGCTCCTTCAATGTCTAGGAAGGTAACCAGACAGAGTCATTCTCATCCAAGGACACTTCTAAGGTAGAGAAGAGGCTATGAAGCGCTGTCTCCGTGGATTTGACTTTAAGGTATGCGTGTTGGTACCTAGATATGAGGTCGCTATCAATAGTAGAAGTGAGGAAATTACTGATAATACTCTTTAGGGGTTTGAGTGCGAAGGACGAGAGACTGATCGGTCTGTACTCCTTCGGCTCGTAATGAGAGGCTTTACCTGCCTTCGGAATGAAGATAACCGTTTCACTTTTTCACGCGGACGGAATATAGTCGAAATATGACGCAGTCAATTAGCTGATGTCTCCGGAGTGTTAATCAGTTGTGTAGGAATAACCCCGTTGTTGTTGTTATGTTGTTATTAACAGTGCTTCGCGCTACCTAATGGGCACGATCACTCTAAAAATCGTCATCAAGCTCTTCTAACAGGAGTCCAAGGAAACGCAGTTTCAACAGGGTTGGACCAGAATGATATTGGTGTTAGAAGAGTAGGTTCAATTGAATAGAAAAAGAGATGTTTCGTATTGTGAGCGGACATACCACATGCAGGGCACGTATTTGGTATGCTGGGGTTCAGTCTGGATAAGTAAGAGTTTAACCTCTTACAATATTCAGAACGAAGTTGTGCTAGGACGACTCTAATCTCCCACGGAAGAGTACGCTCCCCATCGGCTATTTCAGGTCGTTCGATGTCGATTACGAGGTTCACAGGCCGAAATCTGAGGGATCTGTCTACCGACTCTTTATGGAGGTCACTTAGAGCCCGCCTATGGTCGCGCATATCAAACGGCAAGGTAATGTGGTGCCGGATTTCGTCATAGTGCTTACGGAGATGTTTCCTCATGTCTCTCGGGGGCACAGATTCATCCAATAAATGGCGGTTAGGCTTGCCCAACCCAGGGTGATGTTGGTGGCTGCTATGCTTTGGAACTCCGGTAGCAGAGCTCGCGCCCTCACCACGGCGTTCCTGGTACTTTGCGGCAACGTATCCAGCGAAACCCCCCGTATTTCTTCAAAACCTTCACGGCCTTTTGTCCCGATGCACATGGCAAAATGGAGAGATATCTGGGGGGATCCGATCCGTAGTTGCCCTCGCGGTCGTTCCCCCTTTGGATGGCTTAGTTGCGGCCTTCTTCTTTTTTGGCTCCTTTCGGCCAGGTAGTGAGACCCCTGCCGAAGCCGTGAAAAGAGCGGTTGGCGTTCCGGTTCCTGGGGCATTCAGTATCTTACCCATAGTTGTAGAGGTTGCCCTCCAGCTTGCCAGAGGGAGCCAACCAGTAGTTGCCATCGCGGTCGCTCCCCCGGTAAAGTTAAAATTAAAGCCGGCTACCTTCTCCTTTGGCTCATTGGGGCCAGGTCGTGCGACCCCTGTCACAGCTGTGGGGAGACCGGTTGCCGCGACTGCGCAACTGTGTTTGCTACCGAGCTGGTACCGACCCTCACCAAGTCGCTCATGTTGTGTGGGTGTAAGGTTAGCCCCTACCCGAAGCGCCCCTTGGGCGTGAGTGTGCCTTCGGCGCTTAAGCCGACGCTGTCCTTATCCGTGAGGAACACGACGAATTGGTCTTTGTTTTTCTATTTTTCTTCATCTTTTTCGTATGACCATTCGTTGGTCAGGGCCAACTTATGGTCAAAATATTAAAAGGGGGAAGTGTATCGTCCGCCGCGGCAATACCCCATTCCGCGGTAAGAGCAAATTACTCTCTGAGGTGGTCCGGTGTCAGAAAGGCTCCGGAGTAATACAGCCACGATTTACCTCCCGGCTGCAAACGTCCAATGGGCACGGTGTCGCATAACACCCCTGGATTGCGGGGCTGTGTTTACGAGGATAACACCACCCTGTGTTTATCGAATAAGCCCTCGCATAACGGCAAGGTATCTACCCTCTAGAAGGGTAAAGAACAAAAAACTAAGCATCAATTATCGTTCACGCTCCCCCTTTTGAAAGATTATGACAGTAATCTTAACTGTGTGTATTGTCACAAGAGGCATCATTGAATGCTCCACATGAATAGCAATACAAACACCCCCCAAAATAGTTCTCACCCCAGAAGAACAACAGCTCTAGTTGCAACAGCTTGGTTTGACAATATCGAAGCGGGGAAATCCCGAAATGCAAACTCATCAAAATGACACAGAAGCCCCCTGCTGCTCACATGCAACGAACATACAAGCTTTTCATTCAAATAATGAAAGCAAAATACTATTGACCAATGCCATAGTCTCCATCAACACCGAGGAGAACTTTTCAAACTGAGAGCTCTAACCGATCAAGCCTTATGTATCTCTTAAAAAATACAAACCCATTTGAGACTCCCTCCTCAAAGCTCAAACTTTCAAATTTCAGGAATGGCAGGAAGAGTTGTACAAAACTCTAACAAAATCTTTCTTTCTTTCTTTCTTTATTTAGTCTATGATTTAATAATCTTACAGACTAGATGTGCGTACAATTTAGTGAGCTTATATACTAACTACACAATACTACATTAGATACTTAAGTAATATAAGACAATATAGTGTTTTTGAATTTCACTCGATTGAAGGAAACATCAAAGAAAGTCTCATTATCTAAAACTATATTATTGAATTCTAGAAGAGTCCGAGTGATTGGTTCATTCATAGCAGAATTAGATCTGTAGGAATCAACATAAAAGGTATGATGACGCCTCAAAGTTTTAGCAGGGACATAAAATTGAACTAATGATAGTAACCGCGGGCAATCGATGTTACCATTAACGAGATCGTATAGGAACATTATTGCGGCTATAGTTCTCCTGGACTTTAGTGTATTTAATCCTATTAGACTGCACCTTGAGCTATATGGAGGCAGGGGTAGATCAAAGTTTAAGGGTGCCAAGCAGTATTCCAAAAATACTCTACCGTACTCCATTACTGACCGGACAAAATTTTCCTTGTATAAGGATCCTTAAATTCAGAGCTATTTCTTTTAATAAAAGCTAAGGATGAATAAGCTTTTGGAATAATAGAACTAAGGTGATGAACAAAAGTAAATCCTAAATCGAAAATTACTCCAAGGTCCCGTATTTTTTTCACCCTAGTTAACGGGGTGTTAGAAAGAGTGTATGTTGAAAGTAATTTATTTTGCTGTTTTGAATAAGTTATTGTATAGCATTTACCTGCATTCAGTGCAAGTCTATTCTTATGGCACCAATTAAAAAAGTTATTTAACTCTACTTGAAGCATTTGCGTACCAGCCAAGGTTTTAACACGTAAAAATATTTTAAGATCATCGGCATATAAAAGATAACTGCAATATTTAAAGCAAACACTTACATCGTTAATTAAAATGCAAAACAGAAGAGGACCCAGTATGCTCCCCTGTGGAACTCCAGAAGTTGCAATATATGAAGAGGAAATTTCATTATCTACAACAACATAGTTTACACGATTACATAAATAAGATTCGATCCACACTAGAAATTTCGAACGAAAGCCCAGAGCACGCAACTTACCCAGTAAGGCACTGTGGCTAACCCTATCAAATGCTTTCGATATATCCTTGATAACCGCTACTGAAGGACGAAATACAGTAGTTTGAAAATACAGCCAGATTAGTGGTCGTTGACCTACCTGGTATAAAACCATGCTGGAAAGGACAAATGAAATGATTAACCGCAAAAGATAATTTCGAAATAATTGTTTTTTCGAATAATTTTGAAATATTACAAAGCTTAGAGATCGGGCGGTAATTCGAGTTTTCATGCTTACTCCCACTTTTAAAAATGGGATTAACAAACGTGATTTTCCAATCGTCAAGAAAGGTTCCACTTTTAAGTGAGAGATTAAAGAGTAAGAGCAATGGTTCAGCGATTACTGAGGCACATTTTTTAAGAAAAAAACGATGAGATCTTGTGAACATCACAATGCTGGGAGTTCTTGATATTCTGTATACCTAGAACAAAGTCGTTATAATTTAGGGTTAACGAACCAAAATCTAGAGAAGATTTGATGTTTTCGAGGACTGATGTATCATACCAGAACTCGTCCTCTACAAAGTTGGATTTAAAAAATTCTGAAAAGAAATAAGCAATTTCTGTCCTTCATATGACATCATCTTAGGAATGGTAGACGAGGCTCGCTAAGATTTTACGAAATTCCAGAATGACTTTGGATTCGATTTTATGCTATCTTCGAAACCAAGCAGGTAATTTTTGTAGAGGAATTTGTTAGGACAATTAAATTCATTCACACAACTGAGTTTTTGTAGAGCTTATGAAACTTGTTTCTTTGGTTTTTAAGCTTCTTCAGGCGCTTGGTATAAAATTGCAATTTATAAGCCCTCTTAGGAATTTGGGGAATATGCTTTTCTGTGATGTCGGCAATAATGTTTTTAAAAGCTTCAAAACCTTCAGTAAGGCCACAATTATTAAATAAAGCTTCCCAATCTACCTCAGAGATTGCGTCATTTATTAATGCAAAATCACAACGAGTGTAATTGAATCTTATAGAATTATCAGACGACAATTCTAGATCTTTATAAAATTATAGTTCCAAAATCAATAGGACGTGATATTTGTCTGTAGCAGACAGAGGATATTCGGTTCGGAGCAGGTTGTATTTTATGTCACTACTGAGGAAAATAAGGTCCAATATTCGACCTTACATATTGGCAATATTATTAATTTGTAGTAGTTGTAGACTATAAATACTATCAATAAGATCTATTTCGTGAGGAAAGTTAACGTTGGATGGCAAAAGAGAGTCCTCATCAGGAAGGTAATCCCAGGTTATCTTAAAGTCTCCTAATACGCACAACTGCTCATTCGTGCCAGACTGTGCCAGTTGTGTAATAATTTCGATATGGTCACTATAAATACTCTAAGCTGTTTGGAGGAATATAGGATACACAGATACGGAGTGCGCCTGCCTCTCCAATAACCTCAACACACAACTGATCAAGCAAAGAATCAGATTTAAAAAGGGTGACCTCAGAACTGCGCAATCCTAATTTAACTGCTATAAGCACACCTCCACCTCTAACAAAGCCAGTTTTTAGGCTATCCCTATCTTTCCTAAGCACATTATATAAGTTTTTGTGAAAGAATTCTCCACTGATAAAATCTTCCGTAAGCCAGGTTTCAACAAGAACAACTATGTATATCAAAATTACAATGAGATGTCGCAGTATAAACTGCGTGACTCTTTGTTCTCATTCCTGAAATGTTTTCATAAAATATTGTAAAAGGCTTATGACCTTTTAGAAACTTTTTACTTAAATTTTTAAACTTAGATGCTTGACTATCTACGATTGCTCCGGTGTCCTTAGTTTTTTGTGAAAAAAACGGAAAGGTCGGATTGTAACATGTGATAGCCAAAGCGTTGGATCTAAAAGTTTGTCATAGAGTGACGAAGAGATTCCGAGTTTAAAATTGACACTTGCCAGTGACTCGGGATTTACATCTTTTTTCATCAATTTGTGGCATCTCGTTAAGGTCGGAGCTATATTCGCATATTTGGAGACATATAATCGACTCAGCAGCAACAGACGGCTTAAACGACGAGAGATGTTTCCACTTCAAACGACCAATGACATTAAGCTCCGTATTAGAGTTACAGCCAACAACTATAGCACGCGTTCAGCGTATTTTATTTGCATCACCGGCTTCGTTAGATTTGTCCTTTGGTAAATCTTCGATATCAGTAACATCACTAGCAGCACCAGTAGCAACATCAGCACATAAAACCGGTTTTGTAACGTCGGCAGCAGCAGAAGATAAGAGCGACTCAGCATTACCCAATTCGCCAACATTATTTAATGAGGTGAGAGTGAGATCCTCAACCTCTTGCTCTAACTGAGTATGATTTTCGGTCTGATTTGCTGATTTACTTTTGTCTTTTTTGTTTATTTTTTTCTGAGTTTGGTTTTGGCTATTTCCTGCAGCATTGTTGTTGTTAGCTTTATCACTCAGGTGAATTTATAGGAACTGACTTTTTACCAGTAGTTGTTTGCATTTGTAAATTTAGCTGGTTTATGACCTTAGTTTTTCTTCGTGTTAACATCATATCAGAGTTGTTTGTTTCGCACATTTCTGACAGTCCACGACACTGCATTCTGTTTATTACACCAATAAAATTGTTTAAGGCGTTTATGTTGTTTTGTGCTTCTTCTATATTCAAGCATGAAACAGACATCGGGTCAGTAACACACTTGTCACATTTGAACATAACATTGTTATTGTTTTTAATGACATTTATGATATTATTGCTAAGCTTTGCACATTTTATATGGGTTTTATTATTACAAAAACCACAGATCACTTGATCATCACCCGCACATGATAACAAACATTTATCACAATTTGACATTATTAGATCTTGCATGGCTGTTTGTACAGAAGTACAAATACACAGCGGAATTGAACAAAAAGATAAATAAACTTCGAGCGTAAGAGAAACACGTCTTCACAGCACGTCAACAAGTTTCGCAAATCTACTCACTAATTCTGGATTCCTTCGAAGCGGATATAAAAATACAACCCAAGCCATTGTTTTACCTCAACTCACCAATATGCTCCCCACGTGAAGCTGGCAGGCCCTAACTGTCATATCCCCGCTCAAATAGATATATTATAAGGCAGCGACCTCATACCGAAAATAATGTTGGATGGTATTGAAAAAATATCAAATACATTGTTAGCCCAAAAATTTATCTTTGGATGGAACCTGAGTGCTAAAGTGACGGAACAAATCGCCTTCACAACCCAAGTTGAAGATATATCAAACGAATATCTTAACTCCCAGCTCAAAAAATACAAATGCGTATTTAGAGCTGATGCCGAAAAAATGTACAGACAGATTCTGGTGCATAATGACGTCCAAGATTACCAGCGTATAATATTTGGAAAATTCCCCAAATAGTCAAATACTCGACTATAAGCTAAAAATGGTAACATTCGATGTCAATTGCGCGCCGGTTTTAGCCATTCGAATGTTGCACGAATTTGCAGATGAAGTTAAAACTAAATTCCCCAAGGCAACTCTGGTGTTAAAAAAACCTCTCTGAACTTGGCAAGACGTAGCAATAATTAACTATTGGGTAATTTGCCGTGAATTATCCGTAAATTATCCGTGAAACAAAGAAATTTTGCCGCGGACATATTTTCGAACATATCGTTTGCCCCGCTAAGTTCACGTGAAGTTAGCGGGGCAAACGATATGTTCGAAAATATGTCCGCGGCAAAATTTCTTTGTTTCACGGATAATTTACGGATAATTCACGGCAAATTACCCAATAGTTAATTTATTGCTACGTCTTGCCAAGTTCAGAGAGGTTTTTTTAACACCAGAGTTGCCTTGGGGAATTTAGTTTTAACTTCATCTGTATTTTTTATATTTGCTAAAAATGGACATTTGCCACTATGCTGAATTGGCATAAAAATGTCCTAACTTTTCCAATATCTACTGTACATAAATTCCATATACATAAGATTAAATTGTTTGATTATTACGATATTATTTTAAGATGTACATACATATGTAGATATAAGGAAAATGCCTAATAAATGAATGAATGAAAAAATTCGTGCAACATTCGAATGGCTAAAACCGGCGCGCAATTGACATCGAATGTTACCATTTTTAGCTTATAGTCGAGTATTTGACTATTTGGGGAATTTTCCAAATATTATACGCTGGTAATCTTGGACGTCATTATGCACCAGAATCTGTCTGTACATTTTTTCGGCATCAGCACTAAATACGCATTTGTATTTTTTGAGCTGGGAGTTAAGATATTCGTTTGATATATCTTCAACTTGGGTTGTGAAGGCGATTTGTTCCGTCACTTTAGCACTCAGGTTCCATCCAAAGATAAATTTTTGGGCTAACAATGTATTTGATATTTTTTCAATACCATCTAACATTATTTTCGGTATGAGGTCGCTGCCTTATAATATATCTATTTGAGCGGGGATATGACAGTTAGGGCCTGCCAGCTTCACGTGGGGAGCATATTGGTGAGTTGAGGTAAAACAATGGCTTGGGTTGTATTTTTATATCCGCTTCGAAGGAATCCAGAATTAGTGAGTAGATTTGCGAAACTTGTTGACGTGCTGAGAAGACGTGTTTCTCTTACGCTCGAAGTTTATTTATCTTTTTGTTCAATTCCGCTGTGTATTTGTACTTCTGTACAAACAGCCATGCAAGATCTAATAATGTCAAATTGTGATAAATGTTTGTTATCATGTGCGGGTGATGATCAAGTGATCTGTGGTTTTTGTAATAATAAAACCCATATTAAATGTGCAAAGCTTAGCAATAATATCATAAATGTCATTAAAAACAATAACAATGTTATGTTCAAATGTGACAAGTGTGTTACTGACCCGATGTCTGTTTCATGCTTGAATATAGAAGAAGCACAAAACAACATAAACGCCTTAAACAATTTTATTGGTGTAATAAACAGAATGCAGTGTCGTGGACTGTCAGAAATGTGCGAAACAAACAACTCTGATATGATGTTAACACGAAGAAAAACTAAGGTCATTAACCAGCTAAATTTACAAATGCAAACAACTACTGGTAAAAAGTCAGTTCCTATAAATTCACCTGAGTGATAAAGCTAACAACAACAATGCTGCAGGAAATAGCCAAAACCAAACTCAGAAAAAAATAAACAAAAAAGACAAAAGTAAATCAGCAAATCAGACCGAAAATCATACTCAGTTAGAGCAAGAGGTTGAGGATCTCACTCTCACCTCATTAAATAATGTTGGCGAATTGGGTAATGCTGAGTCGCTCTTATCTTCTGCTGCTGCCGACGTTACAAAACCGGTTTTATGTGCTGATGTTGCTACTGGTGCTGCTAGTGATGTTACTGATATCGAAGATTTACCAAAGGACAAATCTAACGAAGCCGGTGATGCAAATAAAATACGCTGAACGCGTGCTATAGTTGTTGGCTGTAACTCTAATACGGAGCTTAATGTCATTGGTCGTTTGAAGTGGAAACATCTCTCGTCGTTTAAGCCGTCTGTTGCTGCTGAGTCGATTATATGTCTCCAAATATGCGAATATAGCTCCGACCTTAACGAGATGCCACAAATTGATGAAAAAAGATGTAAATCCCGAGTCACTGGCAAGTGTCAATTTTAAACTCGGAATCTCTTCGTCACTCTATGACAAACTTTTAGATCCAACGCTTTGGCTATCACATGTTACAATCCGACCTTTCCGTTTTTTTCACAAAAAACTAAGGACACCGGAGCAATCGTAGATAGTCAAGCATCTAAGTTTAAAAATTTAAGTAAAAAGTTTCTAAAAGGTCATAAGCCTTTTACAATATTTTATGAAAACATTTCAGGAATGAGAACAAAGAGTCACGCAGTTTATACTGCGACATCTCATTGTAATTTTGATATACATAGTTGTTCTTGTTGAAACCTGGCTTACGGAAGATTTTATCAGTGGAGAATTCTTTCACAAAAACTTATATAATGTGCTTAGGAAAGATAGGGATAGCCTAAAAACTGGCTTTGTTAGAGGTGGAGGTGTGCTTATAGCAGTTAAATTAGGATTGCGCAGTTCTGAGGTCACCCTTTTTAAATCTGATTCTTTGCTTGATCAGTTGTGTGTTGAGGTTATTGGAGAGGCAGGCGCACTCCGTATCTGTGTATCCTATATTCCTCCAAACAGCTTAGAGTATTTATAGTGACCATATCGAAATTATTACACAACTGGCACAGTCTGGCACGAATGAGCAGTTGTGCGTATTAGGAGACTTTAAGATAACCTGGGATTACCTTCCTGATGAGGACTCTCTTTTGCCATCCAACGTTAACTTTCCTCACGAAATAGATCTTATTGATAGTATTTATAGTCTACAACTACTACAAATTAATAATATTGCCAATATGTAAGGTCGAATATTGGACCTTATTTTCCTCAGTAGTGACATAAAATACAACCTGCTCCGAACCGAATATCCTCTGTCTGCTACAGACAAATATCACGTCCTATTGATTTTGGAACTATAATTTTATAAAGATCTAGAATTGTCGTCTGATAATTCTATAAGATTCAATTACACTCGTTGTGATTTTGCATTAATAAATGACGCAATCTCTGAGGTAGATTGGGAAGCTTTATTTAATAATTGTGGCCTTACTGAAGGTTTTGAAGCTTTTAAAAACATTATTGCCGACATCACAGAAAAGCATATTCCCCAAATTCCTAAGAGGGCTTATAAATTGCAATTTTATACCAAGCGCCTGAAGAAGCTTAAAAACCAAAGAAACAAGTTTCATAAGCTCTACAAAAACTCAGTTGTGTGAATGAATTTAATTGTCCTAACAAATTCCTCTACAAAAATTACCTGCTTGGTTTCGAAGATAGCATAAAATCGAATCCAAAGTCATTCTGGAATTTCGTAAAATCTTAGCGAGCCTCGTCTACCATTCCTAAGATGATGTCATATGAAGGACAGAAATTGCTTATTTCTTTTCAGAATTTTTTAAATCCAACTTTGTAGAGGACGAGTTCTGGTATGATACATCAGTCCTCGAAAACATCAAATCTTCTCTAGATTTTGGTTCGTTAACCCTAAATTATAACGACTTTGTTCTAGGTATACAGAATATCAAGAACTCCCAGCATTGTGATGTTCACAAGATCTCATCGTTTTTTTCTTAAAAAATGTGCCTCAGTAATCGCTGAACCATTGCTCTTACTCTTTAATCTCTCGCTTAAAAGTGGAACCTTTCTTGACGATTGGAAAATCACGTTTGTTAATCCCATTTTTAAAAGTGGGAGTAAGCATGAAAACTCGAATTACCGCCCGATCTCTAAGCTTTGTAATATTTCAAAATTATTCGAAAAAACAATTATTTCGAAATTATCTTTTGCGGTTAATCATTTCATTTGTCCTTTCCAGCATGGTTTTATACCAGGTAGGTCAACGACCACTAATCTGGCTGTATTTTCAAACTACTGTATTTCGTCCTTCAGTAGCGGTTATCAAGTGGATTCAATCTACACGGATATATCGAAAGCATTTGATAGGGTTAGCCACAGTGCCTTACTGGGTAAGTTGCGTGCTCTGGGCTTTCGTTCGAAATTTCTAGTGTGGATCGAATCTTATTTATGTAATCGTGTAAACTATATTGTTGTAGATAATGAAATTTCCTCTTCATATATTGCAACTTCTGGAGTTCCACAGGGGAGCATACTGGGTCCTCTTCTGTTTTGCATTTTAATTAACGATGTAAGTGTTTGCTTTAAATATTGCAGTTATCTTTTATATGCCGATGATCTTAAAATATTTTTACGTGTTAAAACCTTGGCTGGTACGCAAATGCTTCAAGTAGAGTTAAATAACTTTTTTAATTGGTGCCATAAGAATAGACTTGCACTGAATGCAGGTAAATGCTATACAATAACTTATTCAAAACAGCAAAATAAATTACTTTCAACATACACTCTTTCTAACACCCCGTTAACTAGGGTGAAAAAAATACGGGACCTTGGAGTAATTTTCGATTTAGGATTTACTTTTGTTCATCACCTTAGTTCTATTATTCCAAAAGCTTATTCATCCTTAGCTTTTATTAAAAGAAATAGCTCTGAATTTAAGGATCCTTATACAAGGAAAATTTTGTCCGGTCAGTAATGGAGTACGGTAGAGTATTTTTGAAATACTGCTTGGCACCCTTAAACTTTGATCTACCCCTGCCTCCATATAGCTCAAGGTGCAGTCTAATAGGATTAAATACACTAGAGTCCAGGAGAACTATAGCCGCAATAATGTTCCTATACGATCTCGTTAATGGTAACATCGATTGCCCGCGGTTACTATCATTAGTTCAATTTTATGTCCCTGCTAAAACTTTGAGGCGTCATCATACCTTTTATGTTGATTCCTACAGATCTAATTCTGCTATGAATGAACCAATCACTCGGACTCTTCTAGAATTCAATAATATAGTTTTAGATAATGAGACTTTCTTTGATGTTTCCTTCAATCGAGTGAAATTCAAAAACACTATATTGTCTTATATTACTTAAGTATCTAATGTAGTATTGTGTAGTTAGTATATAAGCTCACTAAATTGTACGCACATCTAGTCTGTAAGATTATTAAATCATAGACTAAATAAAGAAAGAAAGAAAGAAAGATTTTGTTAGAGTTTTGTACAACTCTTCCTGCCATTCCTGAAATTTGAAAGTTTGAGCTTTGAGGAGGGAGTCTCAAATGGGTTTGTATTTTTTAAGAGATACATAAGGCTTGATCGGTTAGAGCTCTCAGTTTGAAAAGTTCTCCTCGGTGTTGATGGAGACTATGGCATTGGTCAATAGTATTTTGCTTTCATTATTTGAATGAAAAGCTTGTATGTTCGTTGCATGTGAGCAGCAGGGGGCTTCTGTGTCATTTTGATGAGTTTGCATTTCGGGATTTCCCCGCTTCGATATTGTCAAACCAAGCTGTTGCAACTAGAGCTGTTGTTCTTCTGGGGTGAGAACTATTTTGGGGGGTGTTTGTATTGCTATTCATGTGGAGCATTCAATGATGCCTCTTGTGACAATACACACAGTTAAGATTACTGTCATAATCTTTCAAAAGGGGGAGCGTGAACGATAATTGATGCTTAGTTTTTTGTTCTTTACCCTTCTAGAGGGTAGATACCTTGCCGTTATGCGAGGGCTTATTCGATAAACACAGGGTGGTGTTATCCTCGTAAACACAGCCCCGCAATCCAGGGGTGTTATGCGACACCGTGCCCATTGGACGTTTGCAGCCGGGAGGTAAATCGTGGCTGTATTACTCCGGAGCCTTTCTGACACCGGACCACCTCAGAGAGTAATTTGCTCTTACCGCGGAATGGGGTACTGCCGCGGCGGACGATACACTTCCCCCTTTTAATATTTTGACCATAAGTTGGCCCTGACCAACGAATGGTCGTACGAAAAAGATGAAGAAAAATATAAAAACAAAGACCAATTCGTCGTGTTCCTCACGGATAAGGACAGCGTCGGCTTAAGCGCCGAAGGCACACTCACGCCCAAGGGGCGCTTCGGGTAGGGGCTAACCTTACACCCACACAACATGAGCGACTTGGTGAGGGTCGGTACCAGCTCGGTAGCAAACACAGTTGCGCAGTCGCGGCAACCGGTCTCTATACTATTGGGTAATTTGCCGTGAATTATCCGTAAATTATCCGTGAAACAAAGAAATTTTGCCGCGGACATATTTTCGAACATATCGTTTGCCCCGCTAAGTTCACGTGAAGTTAGCGGGGCAAACTTCGCAAAACTAGTTAGGATACCAGGATAAAAATTCTTGCACAGGAATTTGCCGTAAATTATCTGTAATTGATGGGGCATATTCCAAAATTAAAAACAAAAAGTGGGATTTTTTTTTGGTTTGCCCCGTTAAGTTCTTGTGAAGTTAGCGGGGCAACTTTTCAAAAACTAGTTGAGACTAGTTTGGAAAATAATTCTTTCACTGGAATTTGCAGCAAAATATCCGTAATTAGCGATAATTTACGGCAAATTCCTGTGTAAGAACTATTTTCTTAACTGGTCTGTTAATTAGTTTTGTGAAGTTTGCCCCGCTAACTTAACATGAACTTGCGGGGCAAAGCAAAAAAAAAATCCAATTTTTTTTTAAATTTTGGAATATGCAAATTCTAGTGAAAGAATTATTTTCCAAACTGGCCTCATAACTAGTTTTTGAAAAGTTGCGCCGCTAACTTCACATGAACTTAACGGGGAAACCAAAAAAAAAATCCAATTTTTGTTTTTAATTTTGGAATATGCCCCGTCAATTACAGATAATTTACGGCAAATTCCTGTGCAAGAATTTTTATCCTAACTGGTCTCCTAACTAGTTTTGCGAAGTTTGCCCGCTAACTTCACGTGAAAGTTGTCTTGCCAAGTTCAGAGAGGTGTTAAAAAGCACACGTACGTAGACGACATCCTGTCAGGAAGCCACAGCCTACCAAGCATGATAATCACTATCCCAAGTGACAAAAACCCTATGCTCAGCAGGGTTCACGCTAAAAAAGATTGCCTTCAATTATTTAGACATACTTAAGGACCTAGATCCAGACAATTTGCTTGTTTACGCCCGACGCCTAAATTTCTAAAAAAAAAATGTCCTCGACTAGACAACCGTCTGCTATTCCAGCAAGCGTGGACATACCCACATCACGGACACCCAGTATTGGCCACACAGGTAACACAGATTTTAACGAGAATTCTCGTTTTATTTCTTTTTTAAATCACAACTCAACTACGGTGCTTCCGAGCCACGGCCGCTCCAAACGAAAGACCACAGCCGAGTGAACATGGTCCATTCTCCTCGTTAAAAAGAAACCAGCGTAATACAGTCCACAACAACAACAATATAATAACCACCTGGATCAGTCCGTAACACAAATTCTTAGAGAATCATCGGTATACCTGCGGACATAGTCAGCAAGTGATACACCACATACAACACTCGCTGCCAATTTCGATAGCTGCAATAAAGTCATATTCTGCCAATTCAACAGCTGCCACATAACATTAAGCCACACACCACATCAAAGCTTGTAAGTTGCATATTTCTTGCCACTTTTCCACCCAACAAAAAAAGGCTTTCCAAAATAAACCTTAAACCTACAAAATGCTGCTTATCAACGTAAAGCTATAAAAATATTTTTCAAATAAGGTTTTTTATAAATATTCTTCCCACAACTTTATTGAGTTTAACCGCTCATCGTCAGCTAATTCCACATCGCTGGCACCTGAGAAGTACAGCATGAAATAGTAGAGAGTAGACCTAAATATCTCATGCTCCACAAAATACAACAGCCTGAAGGAGAATGCCACAGTATCAACGGCGTCGCCACCATAACAAAATAATTCAGACATACCTTTACCACGATTCGTACGTCTGTACTCCTTTTAAGAGTAGGTTCAATACCATATGGTGCTGATGGTTCTGTAAGGGCAGCAATTGCCGCTGTAATAGTACGTACCTTTTTGTTACTCATCAAAAAATACATGTTCAATAATTTCAGCTAAACATTAAATTAAAATTATTACAACAACTATCAAACATATACAAGAAACACAACAAAAAAACACTCGACGACAGATATTATAAAAAACTAGAGAACGCCCAGTCCTCTAACATATTTTAATTTTCCTTGATTTCTTCTTTAACTCTCTGCAGTCTCTATTTTGAATTTATTTTATTCTTCCCTTTCCGTACCCTTCCTTTCCTTTTCCTTCCCTTCCCTTCCATTCCCCTCCTTTCCTTTCCTTTACTTTCCTTTCCATTCCCTTTCTTTTCTGTCCTTTCCTTTCCTTACCTTTACTGTCTTTCCCTTCACTTTATTTTAATAAACTTTGTTTTACACAAACCCAACCACAAATACAAATCAAGCTTCGGTGTTTAATACTCTTTATGAGTAATCATTTATTTGGTTTTTGTAAACCCTGTTTGTAGGTAGCAGCAATGAAGTTCACATATTTGCTCATATTTGAAATTGCTTGTTTATGTCTCCAACAAAGCAACTTTTCGTGCTCTCAGGAGAGCCGCTGACACTGGGCAGCGTAGCCAGTGATCAATGCAATAAAAACAAATAAAGCAAAAATGCACGACACGTTTACTCACATAACAGCTGCGCTGTACTGCGAATGCTTGTTATTCATTGGTCCACTACCAACTCTTCGCATTCACAGTGAGAGCCGATCACACGAGTAGTACAAAGTCGTGCATGACATATTTACTCACCCAGCAGCGGCTCTAGAGTGTGAATAAGTGAATGTGTAGTGGTGTGACTTTTATGTGAAATTTTTTATATTAAAACGATTTTTTAAATTTTTTTTATTTACGGATAAAAGTACACCTCAAAATTTCCTATCTATGCATATATAATTTGTATACCTTAGAATTATAGTTTAGCAGAAAACGGTTCTACATTGCATTCATCTTGTCTATTTATGTATAAGATTATAGAAAATCACAAACAGTTCTTAAAAGACATTACCACGGATACGAAAATAGTTCATGAAAATAAACTCTAAGCCGAAATTTAAAAAAAAATTTAAAATTATTATTAAAAAAAAATAAAAACAATAATAATTTTCATAAAAATTCAAAAGGTGAAAAATTATTATTCTTGGCCTTGAGCTCGTTTCATGAATACTTGAAAATTTACAGGCCGTAAATCAAAAAAAATTGTTGGTATAAAAAAGCAATAACAAAACCGAGAGCACGCGGTAAGGCAGTTCGCTGATAAAACAGATCTGTCAAAAATCCATCATGATCACACTACTAACTGTCAAATGGCGGAAGTGGTTCATGCATATGGTAAAGAATAGAACTAGGAGTTTAGATGACATCAAAGCCAGCGTATTGTTAGCTTAATGGTTAGCAATGCGTGCCAAAATTTCTCTGATGAAGAAGCTTAGCAGCTTCCCAAATGGATCTATAAGAAAAGCTGTGGCAGTTGTCTTTAAACATTTTTCCTACTCTATTCAATCAAAAAACTTCTAATAATTAATTAAAAATGATTATTAAAAAAAAAAAAAACGATAATAATTTTCATAAAAATTCAATAAGTGAAAAATTATTATACTTGGCCTTGAGCTCGTTTCATGAATACTTCAAAATGTACAGGCCTTAAATCAACAAAAATTGTTGGTATAAAAAAGCAATAAAAAAATATTATAAAATATGGATTTATATTCAACGAGGAGTGGTTCATAAACAGAAGAAATATTACGGTGGCAGAAGAATCACGCTGGTTGCTTTCACTAGGCAACAAATTTGCACTACCAGTAACAAAACAGAACTTATCGCCGCTTTAAATAGTATCAATAAACACAAGCACGAATTGATAATTACCAACGCAGACAAAGGTAATTAAACAGTATTGATGTACAAAGACGCCTACGAACAAAAAATTAAGGAATTGATAAACGATAAACAACGTTGTGATAGACGGACGGCATGCTTCCAGCGTTTCAGATGTTCGCACAATACGAGGACCTAACATCGACTGTGATCACTACCCAGTAGCAGCCAAGATTAGTACCCGCCTCTCTACGACAAAACAGGTGCAACAAAAAACCCAGGGAAAGCTGGACGTCGAAAAGCTGCAATCGCAACAGACCGCCAATTATTTCGCAGATCGCCTCGCACACCTGCTCTCCGAGAGCACGATTCAACCTAGTGGAATGCATGAGCAGTGGGATCATATCTCAGGAGCACTCCGTACCGCAGCCGAAGAAGTAATTCGATTCCGGCGAACGCGAAGAAACAACTGGTATGATGATGAAGAGTGCCGCGCTGCAACGAAAACAAAGGACGAAGCCTACAAGGCAACGCTGAGATCGAATGCAACGAGGAGTGTGTGTGAACACTACCGCGAGGTGAAGAGGGCAGCGAGGCGGCTTTTCCGGGCGAAAAAAAGAGAGGCAGAAAAGCGTGAAATAAAGGAGCTTGAGATGCTGGCCAACGGGAATAATGCCCGAAAATTCTATCAAAAAATTCGGCGAATGACAGAAGGTTTTAAACCCGGGGCAAACTCCTGTAAGAATGAGAACGGCGACCTGGTGGCCGATGTTCAGGGAGCACTCAGAATATGGAGGGATCACTGCTCTGCCATTTTAAATAGAGAAACTGAGCAAGAAGCCAGAGAAGATGCCGAACCCGAGCCCACAATCGAAGATGATGGAATTGACGTTCCACAACCCGACTATAATGAGGTGCGAAGCAGCTGGCGCTGATGGTTTGCCTGCTGAGCTATTCAAACACGGAGGCGAGGAGCTGGTAAGGCGCATGCATCAGCTTCTATGCAGAATATGGTCGGATGAATTCATGCCTGAAAATTGGATTCTAAGTGTTCTCTGCCCAATCCACAAGAAGGGTGATCCTGCAAACTGCGCCAACTATCGCGGAATCAGCCTTTTGAATATCGCATATAAGGTCCTATCAAGCGTATTGTGCGAAAGACTGAAGCCTGATGTGAACAGACTGATTGGACCTTATCAGTGTGGCTTCAGACCTGGTAAATCTACCATCGACCAGATTTTTACAATACGCCAAATCTGGGAAAAACCCCGTGAAAAAAGAATCGACACGCATCATCTCTTTGTTGATTTTAAAGCCGCTTTCGATAGCACGAAAAGGAGCTGCGTATATGCCGCTATGTCTGAATTTGGTTTCCCCGCAAAACTTATACGGCTATGCAAAATGACCTTGAGCAACACCGCCAGCTCGGTCAGAATTGGGAAGTACCTCTGCGAGCCGTTCGAAACTAAACGAAGTTTCAGACAAGGTCACCCCCTTTCGTGCGATTTCTTTAATTTAATGCTGGAGAAAATAATAAAAGCTGCAGAACTTAACCGCGCTGGAACAATATTTTATAAAAGCGTGCAACTGTTGGCATATGCTGACGATATTGATGTCATTGGCCTTAACAACCGCGCCGTAACTTCTGCTTACTCCAGAAGAAAAAGAAGCGGAGAAAATGGGATTGGTGGTGAACGAGGGCAAAACGAAGTACCTTCTGTCATCATGCAAAGAGTCATAGCACTCGCGCCTTGGCAACCAAGCCACTGTTGGCAGCAATAATTTCGAAATAGTAAAGGACTTCGTTTACCTGGGAACCAGCATTAACACCAACAATAATGTTAGCCTAGAAATCCGACGAAGAATTACTCTTGCAAACAAATGCTACTTTGGACTGAGTAGGCAATTGAAAAGTAAAGTCCTCTCTCGACGAACGAAAATAACACTCTATAAGTCACTCATCGCACCCGTCCTGCTATATGGTGCAGAAGCGTGGACACTAACAACACCTGGCACAACGGCAGGCAAGTTCATTGACAAAACATGTACACCGTCCACATGCTAAACATTGAAGTGCCTCGGAAACAAAGTGATGGTCATCCCATAGAACATGATAAGTTGAAGGTCGGCTTGTGTCTGGGATGCCTAGATGTCTGCAAGGTTAAAGTCAAACCTTTCGGAGGTGTTATACAAACACCGACCGTTGTGCCAGCAGAGCTGGAAAACTATCAACGATACAATCGATTTAGTATAACATGTGTTCAAGGGTGCTCTGATTAATACTAAATCTTCCAAAATTGTTTGCGTTTCACTAGCTCGATGTATCGATAATGGCCATCAATGCAATCGGAGTATATAGAGTGTCAAGACTAGCGATAGTTTTTCCATCCCTGCGCCAGCTGGTCTGTTAGCAGATTTTCCGCTCTGCTACTTTTCTTAGCACCCAGCCAACTAGAACGACATTCATTGCCAAAGGCTGTCGCTAATGCGGTAATGTTTAAGATATGAATAGCCGGCATTGCACAAACTTCCCATTAAATGGGCCAAACATTTAGTGACACAGGAAACACCGCAAAAGCATCTGCAAAGGAAAAGTAATCTTATAAATAAAAATGAATGTGTGGCTGTGTGTCTTTTATAGGCGTCCAAAGTACTTACCCGATTTGTACGAAATTTTTACAGTATATCCTTTGGATAACTGGTTACAGCATAGGCTACATATAGTTTTGGAAAAGTGGGCGGTGCCACGCTCCCAGGCTATATAAAATTACAATTCGTCATAACTTTGAACTTATTTGGTCCTTTAGTTAAGATTTACATAATTTTTGAAAAGTGCGCGGTGCTACGCCCACATTTTTTGTGTGTTTGTGCTTCATTAATGTCCAAAGATTAGAGTCGATCTTTATGAAACTTTCACGATAGGTTTAGAAGTTCGGTGGGTACGACATATATTTTTTGGAATAGTGGGTGGTGCCACGCCCCAGGCTATATAAAACTTCAATTAGTCATAACTCTGAACGTATTTGGTCTTAACTAATGATATTTGGATATATGTGTCCTTCAGTCAAGATTTCCATACTTTTGGGAAAGTGGGAGTTCCACGTCCACAATTTTTGTGCTTCATTAATGTTCAAAGCTCAAAGTCGATCTTTATGAAACTAAAACGATAGGTTCAGAAATGTACGACATAGGCTATATATATTTTTTGGAAAAGTAGGCGGTGCCACGCCCCCAGGCGTATTGATCTAATAATATTTAGATATTATACACTCGTGGTGATCGGACGTGTTTTTGATCGCTCTTTGTTTAAGTTTTGTGTATAGTTTATTCTACATAGAATATGAGTGATAACAATGATTATCGTGTGCTTTGGCATGTCATACATACTTATATACATATGTGAGACGGTGACTCTATTTAAACCTAAAATAATTTAGCTACTTTCGCTAAAATTGTGTTAGAGACATTGACCCTGTTAGCCTTTTCCTGTGCTTTTATAATCTACCTTTTGGATTATTATGCCGTGTGTTTGTGGTCATAGAGTTGATCGCGCCCAAACCTCAGTGCAATGTGAAAAGTGCACAGAAATTTATCACTTGAGTTGTGTTGTTGGTAATTTGCCTAGCGACCCCAACCATCTAAATACTCCTGAAAATATATACGTTTGTGATTTGTCTGCTCCCGCTCAACAAGACGAGTCTATGTCTTCGCATAATTCTTCGTTACAACAACAACAATCCATACAAGTGCAAATGCAAATTCCGCGCAGTGATAATGACAATCTTGCTGAGTTGAAAATAGTTAACTCTCAACTTCTTTCTGCTGTGACTGCTTTGCACGAAGATAATGAGTGCTTACGTCAAAAAACGGATTCTCTCCAAGCCGAAGTTCGTGACTTGCATTGTAAGCTCAACGAAAATAACTCAATTTTATCTAATCTGCTCACACAATTTGAAACATTCATCAGTGTAAACAACAACAACGCTGCTAAATCTATGCAGCCAGCTTCTTCGTGTGTACCAATGGGTGCTACTGGCTCTGTCGACGTCGCTGCTAATATAATATCAGCTGGTACTGCTGCTCATCCACCGCCTAATGATGTTGCTGCTAATATCCCCACTGCGACGCCTACTCCTAATGCCGCTGCTTTGCAAATTTCTTCGCCTAGATCGGGTACTGTTGACAATTCTCCTGCAGTTGTTGGTAACCAAAACGAATGGAGATCAGTGCAAAATAAAAAAAACAGAAACGAAGAAATAAAAGTAAACCTCAAAACAACGTAAAGAGTGGTTCTAGCAATGCTAATGCTGTTGTTGCGGTTTCCTCTGCCGATAACCTGTCAGCTTTGGGTACTGCTAATGCTAATGCTGTACGTTCTCAACAACAAATAAATGATGAAAGGGAATTTGAAGACAATGCTGCGTGGACAAAAGTGAACAACAAAAGGCAAAATAACAACGTAGTTTTTGTTGGTTCTAATGCAAACACTGAATTGTGCATTGCTGATCGCATGATGTGGGTGCATTCGTCGTCATTTGATTCTAAAGTCACTTTTGACTCCAATTTGTATAACGTTTACCGCAAAGATAGAGACTCCCTAAAACCGGCTGTGATAGAGGTGGGGGCGTTCTCATTGCTGTTCAACGAAAACTTCATTCTCACTTGGTTGCGCTTGATAATTGCGACTCGCTATTGGACCAACTATGTGTCAGGATTAAGGGAGCTTCTTCGCCAAGCGCATTGTTTGTTATTGCTTCATACATTCCACCCAATAGCGCGGATTACATTTATAGTGCACATACTGATAATGTGACCTCTTTAATTTTAAGTAAGGTATCTGATATTGTTTGTGTACTTGGTGACTTTAACTTATGTAATGTAGGCTGGTCTCCTATATCTAACTTTGGCCTTATGCCCATAAATATTAGTAAGTCCCATGAGTCTTATCTTGTAGACAATATTTTGAGCGTTAACTTAGTGCAAATTAATAAATATGTAAACAGACTTGGCAGAATTCTTGATCTTGTTTTCTACAGTGACAATATAAACACTTCAATTGAAGACTGTAATTTTCCTTTGTCGACATCTAACTTGCATCATGTTCCTCTGACTATTAATTTTGAGTTTTATAAGTTTGCATCAAATGCTTCTGTCGAAAACGTACGCTTTAATTTTAAAGCCGGTAATTTTTCTGAATTAAACTTATGTTTATCTGAGCCTAGTTGGGAGGAATTATTTTCTACCTCTGATGTCTCAGCTAGTTTTCATATCTTTAAAGACATATTATATGAAGTGTGTCTAAAATGGGTTCCTATTGTCAGGAAAAAAACATATAAATTACCATGGTGCAATCGTCGCCTGAAGAAGTTGAAGAATCTGAGGAACAAGTTCTTTAAAAGGTACAAGGCTACTGGTAACTCTATATTTTATGCATCTTACCGGAAGTACATGAAGGAATATACTTAATGTTGAGTCGGGTATAAAAGCTAGACCCAAAATATTCTGTAGGTTCATCAAATCAAAAAAATTTATCTCTACTATTCCATCTGCTATGTTCTTGGAGAACGAATGTGCTAGTAACTTAACTGATGCAACAAATTTGTACGCGAAGTTTTTTAGCTCTAATTTTATATTAGATGATAGTAACTCCGAATTTGTGGCGGGTTCTGAAGACTATGTTTTATCCGTAAATTTTCGATCTGTCAGACTTTCATCTGAGGATGGTTTAAACGGAATAATGGGTCTTAATCCTTCAGAAAAAACTGATATTGATGGTATTTCGGTTTTTTTACTCAAAAATGCGCCAGCGCTAATTTTACCACTTACTCTTATTATACCTACTAGTGCTACGCACACAAGGTATATTAACTTTAGTCGCCTAACGGCAGTACGTAGCGGCATAAACGGATCGAGATAGATATTGACTTATATATATCAAAATGTTCAGGACGAAAAGAGAAATTGATTAAGCCATGTCCGTCCGTCCGTCCGTCCGCCTATGAACACGATAACTTGAGTAAATTTTGAGATATCTTAGTGAAATTTGGTATTCATGGTCCTTGGCACTCATCTCCGAGCGCTATTTAAAATGGGCAAAATCGGACAATAGCCACGCCCACTTTTTATATATAGAATATTTTTGAAAACACAAAAAGTGATTACTCAGTACATAATACACCTATAAGGATAAAATTTGGTGAATACATTGAGATTGAGGCATAAAATAAATTTTTCAAGAAATGTTTGAAAATGGGCGTGGCACCGCCCACTTTTGATTAAGTCAAATTTAGAAATAATATTAATCATAAATCAAAAACCGTTCAAGATATCGGAACGAAATTCAGCAAGTAGGTTTCCAGGTATGCAAGGAATATTTCAGGAAAAAATGGGCGGGATCGGTTAAGGTCTACGCCCACTTTTATATGAACAATTTTGAAGAGGATCGTAGATATATTAAATAGGCAATAACTTTGGGTAAAATAGCTTTACATCATTTATATTTCACTTTAAAGTTTCCGTAAACAAAGAAATCCAAAAACTTAAAATTTTCGAAAATGGGCGTGGCCCCTCCCTTTTATAGTGGACTATTCCACAAAACTTTTTATGCCATAACTCCGCCAAAAATTGACTTGTCGAAACGAAATTTGGTGATAATGTTCTATATATAAAGGTAACTGTTTGTTGTAAAATTGGGCGAAATCGGTTAATGTCCACGCCCAGTTTTTTAACATAGTTCTGAAAGTTTTTTTTTTTTTAAATTTAAAAAGCGATATTTCTAAAACTAAGCAAGTTATATCAATTAAATTTTGCACACCATAATAAGATTTCTAAGGAAAACTCGGCCGCAAAAAAATGTTGTGAATTTTGACGAAGTAGGCGTGGCGCCGCCCACTTTTCAGCATAAAATTTCTGCTATTTTCAAAGGCAATCGCTTATAATTCAATGTTGATATTTCAATGAAAATTGGTCAGCTGCTTCTTAGTGGTATGTATTATACTCCTGCCAAAAATTAGCCAAATCGGAAAACACAAAAGCAAAATATTCGGCCACGTATTAATAGCCCACTGCAATAGCGAAGTTATATATATTTTTTGATTTCCATACCTTTCATGAACATTAAATGTATGTAAGTATAAGAACAAGAAGAGAAAAGTTCACTAAAATGAGCAGCACCATGAGCGAAGTCGATTTAGCCATGACCGTCTCTCCGTCCGTTTGTCTGTCTGTCCGTTTGTCTATTTGAACGCAAACTAGTGTCTCAGTTTTACAAAAGAATGCTGAAATTCGTTGTTTGCTTTCGCCATTTTATAATGTACTCGCAAACCCGGTAGACGTTGTTTTGACGTTTTAATACATAGAACACATCTATATATAAAATGTCATTAACTTGAACCAAATAAACTCCTAACTATACCGGACTGCAGCTTTATATAATCTGGGGGCTTTTCCAAAAGCTATATACAGACTGTGTCGTGCCCAGCGAACTCCTGAACCTATTGTGAGAGTTCGAGAGCAAAACAAAACATAAAATATGTGGGCGTGGCACCGCCCACTTTTGAAAAATTATGTAGATATTGACTAAGTGACACATATATCGAAATTTCATTAATTTAGAGCAAAAAAGTTCGGAGTTATGACGAATTGAAACTTTATATAGCCTGGAGGCGTGACTCCGCCTACTTTTCCAAAACTATATATTGTCTATGCTGTACCCAGTGAACCCAAGTATATATTGTGAAAATTTCATAAAGATCGGTTGAGTTCTTTGGCACCTATGAAAGACACCCTTTTTTATATCTATTTTTGTTACGCATACAAGGTATATTACTTTATTCGGCATAAACGAATCGAGATATATATTTATTAATGTATATCAAAACGTTCAGGAGGAAAAGTAAAATATCCGGGCAAGTAGTTAATACTCCACTGCAAGACCGAAGTTGTATATCTTTTTTGATTTTCATACCTTTCATAAACATTAAATGTATGAGAAGAAGAAGAGAAAAGTTCACTTAAATGATCGGCACGATGAGCTGAGTCGATGTAGGCATGTTCGTCTCTCGATACGTCTATCTGTCTGTCCGTCTGTCTGTTTGAACGCAAATACGAACTGAAGGTATTAAAATAGACCTGCGTAAATTGGGATGACATAATAGATCACTACTAGGTATATAATGTTCGGTCCCACCCGAACTTAGACTTCCTTACTTGTTTTTAATATGTCTCTGGCTTCAGGCTATTTTGTGGAAGATTGGAAAGTTACTCCTTCAAAAGTGGAAACAAGACTAATGTTTGTAATTATAGTCCAATTTCAAAACTGTCCACAATCTCGAAGCTTTTTGAGGTCATTGTAAAAGAGAAAATATATTTTGCAACCAATAGTCTAATAACACCATTTCAGCATGGCTGATAATGTGGCTATTTTTGCACGCACCTCGCAATTCATCAATTTTCGAGCTCCAAATATTAATAAGAAGGCGTTCACTTCCTTCTCCAGCTTCTGACGAAAACTAACGTTTTAATTTTAAAGCCGGTAATTTTTCTGAATTAAACTTATGTTTATCTGAGCTTAATTGGGAGGAATTATTTTCTACCTCTGATGTCTCAGCTAGTTTTCATATCTTTAAAGACATATTATATCAAGTGTGTCTAAAATGGGTTCCTATTGTCAGGAAAAAAACATATAAATTACCATGGTGCAATCGTCGCCTGAAGAAGTTGAAGAATCTGAGGAACAAATTCTTTAAAAGGTACAAGGCTACTGGTAACTCTATATTTTATGCATCTTACCGGAAGTACATGAAGGAATATACTTAATGTTGAGCCGGGTATAAAAGCTAGTCCCAAAATATTCTGTAGGTTCATCAAATCAAAAAAATCTATCTCTACTATTCCATCTGCTATGTTCTTGGAGAACGAATCTGCTAGTAACTTAACTGATGCAACAAATTTGTTCGCGAAGTTTTTTAGCTCTAATTTTATATTAGATGACAGTAACTCCGAATTTTTGGCTTTTTCTGGAGACTATGTTTCATCCGTAAATTTTGGATCTCTCAGACTTTCATCTGAGGATGGTTAAAACGGAATAATGGGTCTTAATCCTTCAGAAAAAACTGATATTGATGGTATTTCGGTTTTTTTACTCAAAAATGCGCCAGCGCTAATTTTACCACTTACTCTTATTATACCTACTAGTGATACGCACACAAGGTATATTAACTTTAGTCGCCTAACGGCAGTACATAGCGGCATAAACGGATCGAGATAGATATTGACTTATATATATCAAAATGTTCAGGACGAAAAGAGAAATTGATCAAGCCATGTCCGTCCGTCCGTCCGTCCGCCTATGAACACGATAACTTGAGTAAATTTTGAGATATCTTAATGAAATTTGGTATGCAGGGTCCTTGGCACTCATCTCCGAGCGCTATTTAAAATGGGCAAAATCGGACAATAGCCACGCCCACTTTTTATATATAGAATATTTTTGAAAACACAAAAAAGTGATTACTCAGTACATAATACACCTATAAGGATAAAATTTGGTGAATACATTGAGATTGAGGCATAAAATAAATTTTTCAAGAAATTTTTGAAAATGGGCGTGGCACCGCCCACTTTTGATGAAGTCAAATTTAGAAATAATATTAATCATAAATCAAAAACCGTTCAAGATATCGGAACGAAATTCAGAAAGCAGGTTTCCAGGTATGCAAGGAATATTTCAGGAAAAAATGGGCGGGATCGGTTAAGGTCTACACCCACTTTTATATGAAAAATTTTGAAGAGGATCGTAGATATATTAAATAGGCAATAACTTTGGGTAAAATAGCTTTACATCATTTATATTTCACTTTAAAGTTTCCGTAAACAAAGAAATCCAAAAACGTAAAATTTTCGAAAATGGGCGTGGCCCCTCCCTTTTATAGTGGACTATTCCACAAAACTTTTTATGCCATAACTCCGCCAAAAATTGACTTGTCGAAACGAAATTTGGTGATAATGTTCTATATATAAAGGTAACTGTTTGTTGTAAAATTGAGCGAAATCGGTTAATGTCCACGCCCAGTTTTTTAACATAGTTCTGAAAGTTTTTTTTTTTTTAATTTAAAAAGCGATATTTCTAAAACTAAGCAAGTTATATCAATTGAATTTTGCACACCATAATAAGATTTTTAAGGAAAACTCGGCCGCAAAAAAATGTTGTCAATTTTGACGAAGTAGGCGTGGCGCCGCCCACTTTTCAGCATAAAATTTCTGCTATTTTCAAAGCCAATCGCTTATAATTCAATGTTGATATTTCAATGAAAATTGGTCAGCTGCTTCTTAGTGGTATGTATTATACTCCTGCCAAAAATTAGCCAAATCGGAAAACACAAAAGCAAAATATTCGGCCACGTATTAATAGCCCACTGCAATAGCGAAGTTATATATCTTTTTTTTATTTCCATACCTTTCACGAACATTAAATGTATGTAAGTATAAGAACAAGAAGAGAAAAGTTCACTAAAATGAGCAGCACGATGAGCGAAGTAGCCATGCCCGTCTCTCCGTCCGTTTGTCTGTCTGTCCGTTTGTCTATTTGAACGCAAACTAGTCTCTCAGTTTTACGAAAGAATGCTGAAAGTCGTTGTTTGCTTTCGCCATTTTATAATGTACTAGCAAACCCGGTAGACGTTGTTTTGACGTTTTAATACATAGAACACATCTATATATAAAATGTCATTAACTTGAACCAAATAAACTCCTAACTATACCGGACTGCAGCTTTATATAATCTGGGGGCTTTTCCAAAAGCTATATACAGATTGTGTCGTGCCCAGCGAACTCCTGAACCTATCGTGAGAGTTCGAGAGCAAAACAAAACACAAAATATGTGGGCGTGGCACCGCCCACTTTTGAAAA
This sequence comes from Merzomyia westermanni, assembly GCA_949987695.1. Taxonomy (NCBI): domain Eukaryota; kingdom Metazoa; phylum Arthropoda; class Insecta; order Diptera; family Tephritidae; genus Merzomyia; species Merzomyia westermanni. The sequence goes on from OX465289.1 coordinate 80,640,799, forward strand.
ATTATGCAGATATTGACTAAGTGACACATATATCGAAATTTCATTAATTTAGAATTGAAACTTTGTATAGCCTGGAGGCGTGACTCCGCCTACTTTTCCAAAACTATATATTGTCTATGCTGTACCCAGTGAACCCAAGTATATATTGTGAAAATTTCATAAAGATCGGTTGAGTTCTTTGGCACCTATGAAAGACACCCTTTTTTATATCTATTTTTGTTACGCATACAAGGTATATTACTCTATTCGGCATAAACGAATCGAGATCTATATTTATTAATGTATATCAAAACGTTCAGGAGGAAAAGTAAAATATCCGGGCAAGTAGTTAATACTCCACTGCAAGACCGAAGTTGTATATCTTTTTTGATTTTCATACCTTTCATAAACATTAAATGTATGAGAAGAAGAAGAGAAAGGTTCACTTAAATGATCGGCACGATGAGCTGAGTCGATGTAGGCATGTCCGTCTCTCGATACGTCTATCTGTCTGTCCGTCTGTCTGTTTGAACGCAAATACGAACTGAAGGTATTAAAATAGACCTGCGTAAATTGGGATGACATAATAGATCACTACTAGGTATATAATGTTCGGTCCCACCCGAACTTAGACTTCCTTACTTGTTTTTAATATGTCTCTGGCTTCAGGCTATTTTGTGGAAGATTGGAAAGTTACTCCTTCAAAAGTGGAAACAAGAATAATGTTTGTAATTATAGTCCAATTTCAAAACTGTCCACAATCTCGAAGCTTTTTGAGGTCATTGTAAAAGAGAAAATATATTTTGCAACCAATAGTCTAATAACACCGTTTCAGCATGGCTTTATTCCAAATCGGTCTACAATTACTAATTTGACTGAATTTAGTGAATACTGCTTGTCTTTCCAACTTGGTCTTCAAGTTGATTGCGTATACACTGACTTTTCCAAGGATTTCGATAAAGTATCACACGTGGTGCTAATTAGTAAGCTTGAACACATGGGATTTCATTCTGTTTTTTTAAAGTGGATAAAATCGTACCTATTTAATAGGCACTGTGTGGTCACTGTTGACAACACCAACTCACGACCTTTTATAGCGCGCTCGGGCGTTCCTCAAGGAAGCATTTTAGACCCACTGCTTTTTGTGTTATTCATAAATGACATAAGCAGTTGCTTCTCTTTCGCTAAATACCTATTATATGCTGACGATCTAAAAATATACTCTAATATTCAAAATCGTGACGACATTAATAAGGTTCAGGCAGATATTGATAAATTGCAGGTCTGGTGTTTAAACTCTCACCTCCTTTAAACATAAAAAAGTGCTTCAAAATAACGTACGCGAAGATACAAAATGTTTTGCCTTCAACCTATATGATTGATGACTCTTTTTTAGATTCTTTAGAAGAAACCAAGGATGTTGGTATAATTTTTACCTCGAACTTTTCTTTTAATAGTCACATAAGCTTTATTACCGCTAAAGCGTACTCCCTTTTAGGCTTTATTAGACGTAATTGTGCGAAATTTTCGGATCCTTATACCCTTAAATTACTTTATACAGCATTTGTTCGGTCAAACTTGGAATATGGAGACCATGCCATGTTTCCGCAATAAATAGAATTGAAAGGGTCCAAAAAATATTTCTTAGGTTTGCGCTACGCTTCTCTGAGCCGATGCCTACTTATAATTCGCGGCTATCTCTCACTATCTTTCTTTTTTAATATTATCAGTGGTGACATAGATTGTACATCTCTTCTCGCTCGGATTAATTTTAACATCCCGAGGAGGCCTCTGCGTATTGTTGTTCCCTTCTATGAACAAATTCTTAGAACTGATTATGCTCGAAATGCTCCCATCGCTCGAGCTACCAATGAATTTAATAGGATCTCGAACTCTGTTTCGTTTGATTTCTTAATATCTAAGTATGAACTTATTAACATATTGAATACAGTTTTGTAATATATTGTTAAGTTTTTACGTCTGATACACATAGCTTTTAACTAGTCTGTAAGAAACCTGTATTTCATAGACTTGAATAAATAAATAAATAAATATTTGTGCCCTTTATACTATGTACACACTAGAGCTGAAAACAAGTAATTTCGCATAAATTACTCCACACAAAACAAGTGCGTTCATACTTGCGATTTCTAATTTCACTTGACAGCGATCTAGCAACCCTGCATAAAAAATAATTCAGCCAACGGAGAGCGCAAATGTATGTAAATTTAAAAAATTGAAATATTTCTATTTAAATTACATTTTATTTAATTAAAGATGGGTGAATAAGCTATCCTCCACTAATTTCTCCGTGTTATAGCATTTGTATGATGCCAGTAGCTGGTGCATTTCCATATAAAGGGGCCAATCCGAAGGTGCGCCGCCAGATGGTCCGATTTGTTTCTTCTCCTTTCTATATTAATACAATATCGAATAGTTGAAAAATATATATTAGTTCAACAATAAATTATGGAAAACTCACCTATATCTCGACGACAGATTGTGCATCTTCGTTGTAATTTCGTCTGGAGTGCACGAAACTCCATTCTTCTCCAATTCTACCGCCATTGTTTGGATAATGTGGCTATTTTTGCACGCACCTCGCAATTCATCAATTTTCGAGCTCCAAATATTAATAAGAAGGCGTTCACTTCCTTCTCCAGCGTCTGTCGAAAACTAACGTTTTAATTTTAAAGCCGGTAATTTTTCTGAACTAAACTTATGTTTATCTGAGCTTAATTGGGAGGAATTATTTTCTACCTCTGATGTCTCAGCTAGTTTTCATATCTTTAAAGACATATTATATCAAGTGTGTCTAAAATGGGTTCCTATTGTCAGGAAAAAAACATATAAATTACCATGGTGCAATCGTCGCCTGAAGAAGTTGAAGAATCTGAGGAACAAATTCTTTAAAAGGTACAAGGCTACTGGTAACTCTATATTTTATGCATCTTACCGGAAGTACATGAAGGAATATACTTAATGTTGAGCCGGGTATAAAAGCTAGTCCCAAAATATTCTGTAGGTTCATCAAATCAAAAAAATCTATCTCTACTATTCCATCTGCTATGTTCTTGGAGAACGAATCTGCTAGTAACTTAACTGATGCAACAAATTTGTTCGCGAAGTTTTTTAGCTCTAATTTTATATTAGATGACAGTAACTCCGAATTTTTGGCTGGTTCTGGAGACTATGTTTCATCCGTAAATTTTGGATCTCTCAGACTTTCATCTGAGGATGGTTTAAACGGAATAATGGGTCTTAATCCTTCAGAAAAAACTGATATTGATGGTATTTCGGTTTTTTTACTCAAAAATGCGCCAGCGCTAATTTTACCACTTACTCTTATTATACCTACTAGTGCTACGCACACAAGGTATATTAACTTTAGTCGCCTAACGGCAGTACATAGCGGCATAAACGGATCGAGATAGATATTTACTTATATATATCAAAATGTTCAGGACGAAAAGAGAAATTGATCAAGCCATGTCCGTCCGTCCGTCCGTCCGCCTATGAACACGATAACTTGAGTAAATTTTGAGATATCTTAATGAAATTTGGTATGCAGGGTCCTTGGCACTCATCTCCGAGCGCTATTTAAAATGGGCAAAATCGGACAATAGCCACGCCCACTTTTTATATATAGAATATTTTTGAAAACACAAAAAAGTGATTACTTAGTACATAATACACCTATAAGGATAAAATTTGGTGAATACATTGAGATTGAGGCATAAAATACATTTTTCAAGAAATTTTTGAAAATGGGCGTGGCACCGCCCACTTTTGATGAAGTCAAATTTAGAAATAATATTAATCATAAATCAAAAACCGTTCAAGATATCGGAACGAAATTCAGAAAGCAGGTTTCCAGGTATGCAAGGAATATTTCAGGAAAAAATGGGCGGGATCGGTTAAGGTCTACACCCACTTTTATATGAAAAATTTAGAAGAGGATCGTAGATATATTAAATAGGCAATAACTTTGGGTAAAATAGCTTTACATCATTTATATTTCACTTTGAAGTTTCCGTAAACAAAGAAATCCAAAAACTTAAAATTTTCGAAAATGGGCGTGGCCCCTCCCTTTTATAGTGGACTATTCCACAAAACTTTTTATGCCATAACTCCGCCAAAAATTGACTTGTCGAAACGAAATTGGGTGATAATGTTCTATATATAAAGGTAACTGTTTGTTGTAAAATTGGGCGAAATCGATTAATGTCCACGCCCAGTTTTTTAACATAGTTCTGAAAGTTTTTTTTTTTTTAATTTAAAAAGCGATATTTCTAAAACTAAGCAAGTTATATCAATTGAATTTTGCACACCATAATAAGATTTTTAAGGAAAACTCGGCCGCAAAAAAATGTTGTCAATTTTGACGAAGTAGGCGTGGCGCCGCCCACTTTTCAGCATAAAATTTCTGCTATTTTCAAAGGCAATCGCTTATAATTCAATGTTGATATTTCAATGAAAATTGGTCAGCTGCTTCTTAGTGGTATGTATTATACTCCTGCCAAAAATTAGCCAAATCGGAAAACACAAAAGCAAAATATTCGGCCACGTATTAATAGCCCACTGCAATAGCGAAGTTATATATCTTTTTTTTATTTCCATACCTTTCATGAACATTAAATGTATGTAAGTATAAGAACAAGAAGAGAAAAGTTCACTAAAATGAGCAGCACGATGAGCGAAGTAGCCATGCCCGTCTCTCCGTCCGTTTGTCTGTCTGTCCGTTTGTCTATTTGAACGCAAACTAGTCTCTCAGTTTTACAAAAGAATGCTGAAATTCGTTGTTTGCTTTCGCCATTTTATAATGTACTAGCAAACCCGGTAGACGTTGTTTTGACGTTTTAATACATAGAACACATCTATATATAAAATGTCATTAACTTGAACCAAATAAACTCCTAACTATACCGGACTGCAGCTTTATATAATCTGGGGGCTTTTCCAAAAGCTATATACAGACTGTGTCGTGCCCAGCGAACTCCTGAACCTATCGTGAGAGTTCGAGAGCAAAACAAAACACAAAATATGTGGGCGTGGCACCGCCCACTTTTGAAAAATTATGTAGATATTGACTAAGTGACACATATATCGAAATTTCATTAATTTAGAATTGAAACTTTGTATAGCCTGGAGGCGTGACTCCGCCTACTTTTCCAAAACTATATATTGTCTATGCTGTACCCAGTGAACCCAAGTATATATTGTGAAAATTTCATAAAGATCGGTTGAGTTCTTTGGCACCTATGAAAGACACCCTTTTTTATATCTATTTTTGTTACGCATACAAGGTATATTACTTTATTCGGCATAAACGAATCGAGATCTATATTTATTAATGTATATCAAAACGTTCAGGAGGAAAAGTAAAATATCCGGGCAAGTAGTTAATACTCCACTGCAAGACCGAAGTTGTATATCTCTTTTTTGATTTTCATACCTTTCATAAACATTAAATGTATGAGAAGAAGAAGAGAAAAGTTCACTTAAATGATCGGCACGATGAGCTGAGTCGATGTAGGCATGTCCGTCTCTCGATACGTCTATCTGTCTGTCCGTCTGTCTGTTTGAACGCAAATACGAACTGAAGGTATTAAAATAGACCTGCGTAAATTGGGATGACATAATAGATCACTACTAGGTATATAATGTTCGGTCCCACCCGAACTTAGACTTCCTTACTTGTTTTTAATATGTCTCTGGCTTCAGGCTATTTTGTGGAAGATTGGAAAGTTACTCCTTCAAAAGTGGAAACAAGAATAATGTTTGTAATTATAGTCCAATTTCAAAACTGTCCACAATCTCGAAGCTTTTTGAGGTCATTGTAAAAGAGAAAATATATTTTGCAACCAATAGTCTAATAACACCGTTTCAGCATGGCTTTATTCCAAATCGGTCTACAATTACTAATTTGACTGAATTTAGTGAATACTGCTTGTCTTTCCAACTTGGTCTTCAAGTTGATTGCGTATACACTGACTTTTCCAAGGCTTTCGATAAAGTATCACACGTGGTGCTAATTAGTAAGCTTGAACACATGGGATTTCATTCTGTTTTTTTAAAGTGGATAAACTCGTACCTATCTAATAGGCAATGTGTAGCGCGCTCGGGCGTTCCTCAAGGAAGCATTTTAGACCCACTGCTTTTTGTGTTATTCATAAATGACATAAGCAGTTGCTTCTCTTTCGCTAAATACCTATTATATGCTGACGATCTAAAAATATACTCTAATATTCAAAATCGTGACGACATTAATAAGGTTCAGGCAGATATTGATAAATTGCAGGTCTGGTGTTTAAACTCTCACTCCTTTTAACATAAAAAAGTGCTTCAAAATAACGTACGCGAAGATACAAAATGTTTTGCCTCCAACCTATATGATTGATGACTCTTTTTTAGATTCTTTAGAAGAAACCAAGGATCTTGGTATAATTTTTACCTCGAACTTTTCTCTTAATAGTCACATAAGCTTTATTACCGCTAAAGCGTACTCCCTTTTAGGCTTTATTAGACGTAATTGTGCGAAATTTTCGGATCCTTATACCCTTAAATTACTTTATACAGCCTTTGTTCGGTCAAACTTGGAATATGGAGACCATACCATGTTTCCGCAATAAATAGAATTGAAAGGGTCCAAAAAATATTTCTTAGGTTTGCGCTACGCTTCTCTGAGCCGATGCCTACTTATAATTCGCGGCTATCTCTCACTATCTTTCTTCTTTTTTAATATTATCAGTGGTGACATTGATTGTACATCTCTTCTCGCTCGGATTAATTTTAACATCCCGCGGAGGCCTCTGCATATTGTTGTTCCCTTCTATGAACAAATTCTTAGATTATGCTCGAAATGCTCCCATCGCTCGAGCTACCAATGAATTTAATAGGATCTCGAACTCTGTTTCGTTTGATTTCTCAATATCTAAGTATGAACTTATTAACAGTTTTGTAATATATTGTTAAGTTTTTACGTTTGATACACATATCTTTTAACTAGTCTGTAAGAAACCTGTATTTCATAGACTTGAATAAATAAATAAATAAATATTTGTGCCCTTTATACTATGTACACACTAGAGCTGAAAACAAGTAATTTCGTATAAATTACTAAACACAAAACAAGTGCGTTCATACTTGCGATTTCTAATTTCACTTGACAGCGATCTAGCAACCCTGCATAAAAAATAATTCAGCCAACGGAGAGCGCAAATGTATGTAAATTTAAAAAATTGAAATATTTCTATTTAAATTACATTTTATTTAATTAAAGATGGGTGAATAAGCTATCCTCCACTAATTTCTCCGTGTTATAGCATTTGTATGATGCCAGTAGCTGGTGCATTTCCATATAAAGGGGCCAATCCGAAGGTGCGCCGCCAGATGGTCCGATTTGTTTCTTCTCCTTTCTATATTAATACAATATCGAATAGTTGAAAAATATATATTAGTTCAACAATAAATTATGGAAAACTCACCTATATCTCGACGACAGATTGTGCATCTTCGTTGTAATTTCGTCTGGAGTGCACGAAACTCCATTCTTCTCCAATTCTACCGCCATTGTTTGGATAATGTGGCTATTTTTGCACGCACCTCGCAATTCATCAATTTTCGAGCTCCAAATATTAATAAGAAGGCGTTCACTTCCTTCTCCAGCTTCTGTCGAAAACTAACGTTTTAATTTTAAAGCCGGTAATTTTTCTGAATTAAACTTATGTTTATCTGAGCTTAATTGGCAGGAATTATTTTCTACCTCTGATGTCTCCGCTAGTTTTCATATCTTTAAAGACATATTATATGAAGTGTGTCTAAAATGGGTTCCTATTGTCAGGAAAAAAACATATAAATTACCATGGTGCAATCGTCGCCTGAAGAAGTTGAAGAATCTGAGGAACAAATTCTTTAAAAGGTACAAGGCTACTGGTAACTCTATATTTTATGCATCTTACCGGAAGTACATGAAGGAATATACTTAATGTTGAGTCGGGTATAAAAGCTAGTCCCAAAATATTCTGTAGGTTCATCAAATCAAAAAAATCTATCTCTACTATTCCATCTGCTATATTCTTGGAGAACGAATCCGCTAGTAACTTAACTGATGCAACAAATTTGTTCGCGAAGTTTTTTAGCTCTAATTTTATATTAGATGATAGTAACTCCGAATTTGTGGCTGGTTCTGGAGACTATGTTTCATCCGTAAATTTTGGAGCTCTCAGACTTTCATCTGAGGATGGTTTAAACGGAATAATGGGTCTTAATCCTTCAGAAAAAACTGATATTGACGGTATTTCGGTTTTTTTACTCAAAAATGCGCCAGCGCTAATTTTACCACTTACTCTTATTATACCTACTAGTGCTACGCACACAAGGTATATTAACTTTAGTCGCCTAACGGCAGTACGTAGCGGCATAAACGGATCGAGATAGATATTGACTTATATATATCAAAATGTTCAGGACGAAAAGAGAAATTGATTAAGCCATGTCCGTCCGTCCGTCCGTCCGCCTATGAACACGATAACTTGAGTAAATTTTGAGATATCTTAATGAAATTTGGTATGCAGGGTCCTTGGCACTCATCTCCGAGCGCTATTTAAAATGGGCAAAATCGGACAATAGCCACGCCCACTTTTTATATATAGAATATTTTTGAAAACACAAAAAAGTGATTACTCAGTACATAATACACCTATAAGGATAAAATTTGGTGAATACATTGAGATTGAGGCATAATATAAATTTTTCAAGAAATTTTTGAAAATGGGCGTGGCACCGCCCACTTTTGATTAAGTCAAATTTAGAAATAATGTTAATCATAAATTAAAAACCGTTCAAGATATCGGAACGAAATTCAGCAAGCAGGTTTCCAGGTATGCAAGGAATATTTCAGGAAAAAATGGGCGGGATCGGTTAAGGTCTACACCCACTTTTATATGAAAAATTTAGAAGAGGATCGTAGATATATTAAATAGGCAATAACTTTGGGTAAAATAGCTTTACATCATTTATATTTCACTTTGAAGTTTCCGTAAACAAAGAAATCAAAAAACTTAAAATTTTCGAAAATGGGCGTGGCCCCTCCCTTTTACAGTGGACTATTCCACAAAATTTTATGCCATAACTCCGCAAAAATTGACTTGTCGAAACGAAATTTGGTGATACTGTTCTATATATAAAGGTAACTGTTTGTTGTAAAATTGGGCGAAATCGGTTAATGTCCACGCCCAGTTTTTTAACATAGTTCTGAAAGTTTTTTTTTTTTAATTTAAAAAGCGATATTTCTAAAACTAAGCAAGTTATATCAATTAAATTTTGCACACCATAATAAGATTTTTAAGGAAAACTCGGGCGTAAAAAAATGTTGTCAATTTTGACGAAGTAGGCGTGGCGCCGCCCACTTTTCAGCATAAAATTTCTGCTATTTTCAAAGGCAATCGCTTATAATTCAATGTTGATATTTCAATGAAAATTGGTCAGCTGCTTCTTAGTGGTATGTATTATACTCCTGCCAAAAATTAGCCAAATCGGAAAACACAAAAGCAAAATATTCGGCCACGTATTAATAGCCCACTGCAATAGCGAAGTTATATATATTTTTTGATTTCCATACCTTTCATGAACATTAAATGTATGTAAGTATAAGAACAAGAAGAGAAAAGTTCACTAAAATGAGCAGCACGATGAGCGAAGTCGATTTAGCCATGACCGTCTCTCCGTCCGTTTGTCTGTCTGTCCGTTTGTCTATTTGAACGCAAACTAGTCTCTCAGTTTTACAAAAGAATGCTGAAATTCGTTGTTTGCTTTCGCCATTTTATAATGTACTAGCAAACCCGGTAGACGTTGTTTTGACGTTTTAATACATAGAACACATCTATATATAAAATGTCATTAACTTGAACCAAATAAACTCCTAACTATACCGGACTGCAGCTTTATACATATAATCTGGGGGCTTTTCCAAAAGCTATATACAGACTGTGTCGTGCCCAGCGAACTCCTGAACCTATCGTGAGAGTTCGAGAGCAAAACAAAACACCAAATATGTGGGCGTGGCACCGCCCACTTTTGAAAAATTATGTAGATATTGACTAAGTAACACATATATCGAAATTTCATTAATTTAGAATTGAAACTTTATATAGCCTGGAGGCGTGACTCCGCCTACTTTGCCAAAACTATATATTGTCTATGCTGTACCCAGTGAACCCAAGTATATATTGTGAAAATTTCATAAAGATCGGTTGAGTTCTTTGGCACCTATGAAAGACACCCTTTTTTATATCTATTTTTGTTACGCATACAAGGTATATTACTTTATTCGGCATAAACGAATCGAGATATATATTTATTAATGTATATCAAAACGTTCAGGAGGAAAAGTAAAATATCCGGGCAAGTAGTTAATACTCCACTGCAAGACCGAAGTTGTATATCTTTTTTGATTTTCATACCTTTCATAAACATTAAATGTATGAGAAGAAGAAGAGAAAAGTTCACTTAAATGATCGGCACGATGAGCTGAGTCGATGTAGGCATGTCCGTCTCTCGTTACGTCTGTCTGTCTGTCCGTCTGTCTGTTTGAACGCAAATACGAACTGAAGGTATTAAAATAGACCTGCGTAAATTGGGATGACATAATAGATCACTACTAGGTATATAATGTACGGTCCCACCCGAACTTAGACTTCCTTACTTGTTTTTAATATGTCTCTGGCTTCAGGCTATTTTGTGGAAGATTGGAAAGTTACTCCTTCAAAAGTGGAAACAAGAATAATGTTTGTAATTATAGTCCAATTTCAAAACTGTCCACAATCTGGAAGCTTTTTGAGGTCATTGTAAAAGAGAAAATATATTTTGCAACCAATAGTCTAATAACACCGTTTCAGCATGGATTTATTCCAAATCGGTCTACAATTACTAATTTGACTGAATTTAGTGAATACTGCTTGTCTTTCCAACTTGGTCTTCAAGTTGATTGCGTATACACTGACTTTTCCAAGGCTTTCGATAAAGTATCACACGTGGTGCTAATAAGTAAGCTTGAACACATGGGATTTCATTCTGTTTTTTTAAAGTGGATAAAATCGTACCTATCTAATAGGCAATAAGTGGTCACTGTTGACAACACCAACTCACGACCTTTTATAGCGCGCTCGGGCGTTCCTCAAGGAAGCATTTTAGACCCACTGCTTTTTGTGTTATTCAGAAATGACATAAGCAGTTGCTTCTCTTTCGCTAAATACCTATTATATGCCGACGATCTAAAAATATACTCTAATATTCAAAATCGTGACGACATTAATAAGGTTCAGGCAGATATTGATAAATTGCAGGTCTGGTGTTTAAACTCTCACCTCCTTTAAACATAAAAAAGTGCTTCAAAATAACGTACGCGAAGATACAAAATGTTTTGCCTCCAACCTATATGATTGATGACTCTTTTTTAGATTCTTTAGAAGAAACCAAGGATCTTGGTATAATTTTTACCTCGAACTTTTCTCTTAATAGTCACATAAGCTTTATTACCGCTAAAGCGTACTCCCTTTTAGGCTTTATTAGACGTAATTGTGCGAAATTTTCGGATCCTTATACCCTTAAATTACTTTATACAGCCTTTGTTCGGTCAAACTTGGAATATGGAGACCATACCATGTTTCCGCAATAAATAGAATTGAAAGGGTCCAAAAAATATTTCTTAGGTTTGCGCTACGCTTCTCTGAGCCGATGCCTACTTATAATTCGCGGCTATCTCTCACTATCTTTCTTCCTTTTTAATATTATCAGTGGTGACATTGATTGTACATCTCTTCTCGCTCGGATTAATTTTAACATCCCGCGGAGGCCTCTGCATATTGTTGTTCCCTTCTATGAACAAATTCTTAGATTATGCTCGAAATGCTCCCATCGCTCGAGCTACCAATGAATTTAATAGGATCTCGAACTCTGTTTCGTTTGATTTCTCAATATCTAAGTATGAACTTATTAACAGTTTTGTAATATATTGTTAAGTTTTTACGTTTGATACACATAGCTTTTAACTAGTCTGTAAGAAACCTGTATTTCATAGACTTGAATAAATAAATAAATAAATATTTGTGCCCTTTATACTATGTACACACTAGAGCTGAAAACAAGTAATTTCGTATAAATTACTAAACACAAAACAAGTGCGTTCATACTTGCGATTTCTAATTTCACTTGACAGCGATCTAGCAACCCTGCATAAAAAATAATTCAGCCAACGGAGAGCGCAAATGTATATAAATTTAAAAAATTGAAATATTTCTATTTAAATTACATTTTATTTAATTAAAGATGGGTGAATAAGCTATCCTCTACTAATTTCTCCGTGTTATAGCATTTGTATGATGCCAGTAGCTGGTGCATTCCCATATAAAGGGGCCAATCCGAAGGTGCGCCGCCAGATGGTCCGATTTGTTTCTTCTCCTTTCTATATTAATACAATATCGAATAGTTGAAAAATATATATTAGTTCAACAATAAATTATGGAAAACTCACCTATATCTCGACGACAGATTGTGCATCTTCGTTGTAATTTCGTCTGGAGTGCACGAAACTCCATTCTTCTCCAATTCTACCGCCATTGTTTGGATAATGTGGCTATTTTTGCACGCACCTCGCAATTCATCAATTTTCGAGCTCCAAATATTAATAAGAAGGCGTTCACTTCCTTCTCCAGCTTCTGTCGAAAACTAACGTTTTAGTTTTAAAGCCGGTAATTTTTCTGAATTAAACTTATGTTTATCTGAGCTTAATTGGGAGGAATTATTTTCTACCTCTGATGTCTCAGCTAGTTTTCATATCTTTAAAGACATATTATATGAAGTGTGTCTAAAATGGGTTCCTATTGTCGGGAAAAAAACATATAAATTACCATGGTGCAATCGTCGCCTGAAGAAGTTGAAGAATCTGAGATACAAATTCTTTAAAAGGTACAAGGCTACTGGTAACTCTATATTTTATGCATCTTACCGGAAGTACATGAAGGAATATACTTAATGTTGAGCCGGGTATAAAAGCTAGTCCCAAAATATTCTGTAGGTTCATCAAATCAAAAAAATCTATCTCTACTATTCCATCTGCTATGTTCTTGGAGAACGAATCTGCTAGTAACTTAACTGATGCAACAAATTTGTTCGCGAAGTTTTTTAGCTCTAATTTTATATTAGATGACAGTAACTCCGAATTTTTGGCTGGTTCTGGAGACTATGTTTCATCCGTAAATTTTGGATCTCTCAGACTTTCATCTGAGGATGGTTTAAACGGAATAATGGGTCTTAATCCTTCAGAAAAAACTGATATTGATGGTATTTCGGTTTTTTTACTCAAAAATGCGCCAGCGCTAATTTTACCACTTACTCTTATTATACCTACTAGTGCTACGCACACAAGGTATATTAACTTTAGTCGCCTAACGGCAGTACATAGCGGCATAAACGGATCGAGATAGATATTGACTTATATATATCAAAATGTTCAGGACGAAAAGAGAAATTGATTAAGCCATGTCCGTCCGTCCCTCCGTCCGCCTATGAACACGATAACTTGAGTAAATTTTGAGATATCTTAATGAAATTTGGTATGCAGGGTCCTTGGCACTCATCTCCGAGCGCTATTTAAAATGGGCAAAATCGGACAATAGCCACGCCTACTTTTTATATATAGAATATTTTTGAAAACACAAAAAAAGTGATTACTCAGTACATAATTCACCTATAAGGATAAAATTTGGTGAATACATTGAGATTGAGGCATAAAATAAATTTTCAAGAAATTTTTGAAAATGGGCGTGGCACCGCCCACTTTTGATTAAGTCAAATTTAGAAATAATATTAATCATAAATCAAAAACCGTTCAAGATATCGGAACGAAATTCAGCAAGCAGGTTTCCAGGTATGCAAGGAATATTTCAGGAAAAAATGGGCGGGATCGGTTAAGGTCTACGCCCACTTTTATATGAACAATTTTGAAGAGGATCGTAGATATATTAAATAGGCAATAACTTTGGGTAAAATAGCTTTACATCATTTATATTTCACTTTAAAGTTTCCGTAAACAAAGAAATCCAAAAACTTAAAATTTTCGAAAATGGGCGTGGCCCCTCCCTTTTATAGTGGACTATTCCACAAAACTTTTTATGCCATAACTCCGCCAAAAATTGACTTGTCGAAACGAAATTTGGTGATAATGTTCTATATATAAAGGTAACTGTTTGTTGTAAAATTGGGCGAAATCGGTTAATGTCCACGCCCAGTTTTTTAACATAGTTCTGAAAGTTTTTTTTTTTTAAATTTAAAAAGCGATATTTCTAAAACTAAGCAAGTTATATCAATTAAATTTTGCACACCATAATAAGATTTCTAAGGAAAACTCGGCCGCAAAAAAATGTTGTGAATTTTGACGAAGTAGGCGTGGCGCCGCCCACTTTTCAGCATAAAATTTCTGCTATTTTCAAAGGCAATCGCTTATAATTCAATGTTGATATTTCAATGAAAATTGGTCAGCTGCTTCTTAGTGGTATGTATTATACTCCTGCCAAAAATTAGCCAAATCGGAAAACACAAAAGCAAAATATTCGGCCACGTATTAATAGCCCACTGCAATAGCGAAGTTATATATATTTTTTGATTTCCATACCTTTCATGAACATTAAATGTATGTAAGTATAAGAACAAGAAGAGAAAAGTTCACTAAAATGAGCAGCACCATGAGCGAAGTCGATTTAGCCATGACCGTCTCTCCGTCCGTTTGTCTGTCTGTCCGTTTGTCTATTTGAACGCAAACTAGTGTCTCAGTTTTACAAAATAATGCTGAAATTCGTTGTTTGCTTTCGCCATTTTATAATGTACTAGCAAACCCGGTAGACGTTGTTTTGACGTTTTAATACATAGAACACATCTATATATAAAATGTCATTAACTTGAACCAAATAAACTCCTAACTATACCGGACTGCAGCTTTATATAATCTGGGGGCTTTTCCAAAAGCTATATACAGGCTGTGTCGTGCCCAGCGAACTCCTGAACCTATCGTGAGAGTTCGAGAGCAAAACAAAACACAAAATATGTGGGCGTGGCACCGCCCACTTTTGAAAAATTATGTAGATACATATTGACTAAGTGACACATATATCGAAATTTCATTAATTTAGACCAAAAAAGTTCGGAGTTATGGCGAATTGAAAATTTATATAGCCTGGAGGCGTGACTCCGCCTACTTTTCCAAAACTATATATTGTCTATGCTGTACCCAGTGAACCCAATTATATATTGTGAAAATTTCATAAAGATCTTTTGAGTTCTTTGGGACCTATGAAAGACCCTTTTTTATATCTATTTTTGTTACGCATACAAGGTATATTACTTTATTCGGCATAAACGAATCGAGATATAGTATATTTATTAATGTATATCAAACCGTTCAGGAGGAAAAGTAAAATATCCGGCCAAGTAGTTAATACTCCACTGCAAGACCGAAGTTGTACGAGGTGTGTTCAAAACGTATCGCGGATTTTGAATTTTCGCTGGTTACTTATATTCGAATTTCGAATTTTTTGTGGCGTTATGTTGGTACTCATGTCTCTCACTTATGCCGACAAGCTCGGCCATTTTGAATATTCAGTTAATTGTTGACAGCTGCTTTGCTTGCACGTGTTTTGGATCGTCTTCGATTTTTACCTATTCAAAAAAATGGATCAAAGAACCTGTATCAAATTTTGTGTGAAAAACGAAATTAAGTGCGCGGAGGAGGAGAAGCTACCTTGGACCGAAGCAACGTTTATCGGTGGTACAAAATGTTCTCAGAAGGCCGAGAAGATGTGCAAAGAAGAACAAAAATTGGCTTCTGCACCACGATAACGCCCCTGCTCACGCATCGTTGCTTGTGCGCGACTTTTTGGCCAAAAACAACACACTAATGATGCCGCAGCCACCGTATTCCCCAGATCTGGCCCCCTGTGACTTTTTCTTGTTCCCTAAACTGAAGAGGCCCATGAAAGGACGACGTTACGCTTCTCTTGACGAGATAAAGACGGCATCGAAGGAGGAGCTGAACAAGATACAAAAAAATTATTTTTTGAAGTGCTTCGAAGATTGGAAAAACCGTTGGCACAAGTGTATAATATCTCATGGGGATTACTTTGAAGGGGACAAAATAGATATTCATTAATAAATAAATAATTTTTGAAAAAACACAAAATTCGCGATACTTTTTGAACACACCTCGTATATCTTTTTTGATTTTATAGTGAGCAATTTTTTGAAACCGCCAAGTTCATTTTAATACCCGTAATGCCTTCAATACTAACTGGTCATTCAGGGATATAACCAGTTAGCTTTCTCAAGTACCAGATAGTAGCATTTTTTTTTTCAGTGTAGGCTGGGAATAGTTCTGAGACGTGTAATTCGGAGCGGAAATCATATGATTGATTTCTTTGCTCTCAACTCTCGGCTAACTTCCGATGTGCTGGTATCGTTCTTTTTGGATTTAGTCATCGGACGGAGCAGTCAAATTGTGATTTGGATGCGGAAATATCAGAGGAACTCCCAGAGCCTAAAGCTAAGCACCCATTTAAGAACCCCACAACTTCAGATTGCTGAAAGTTATAGAAATCACCTACAGAGTGCTAAATTAGAGCACTGTACTTTTCACACCACTTTCAAAAAAAAAAAATCAGTGTATACAGTGAAAGGGAGTTGCGAAAGAAATAATTAAAGTTTATTAATAAGAAGCAAAAAAAAAAAAAACCCCAAACCAAAATTAAAAGAAAAGTGTATAAGAGAGATTGTAAATGCAAATTATATATAAATTTAGTGTTAAAAGTATTCAATAGTGGCGTGGCTATTACCTGAGAGGCAGGTTATACCGGCTAAAAAAAACAAAACAAAAAAAAAAAAATTATAAAATTTAAATAAAAGGAGAAAGAAAACCCGGAAAAGTTTAACAAAAAAAAAAATTATATGCGAAAGAAGAAAATTTGTATTTAATTATAAGGGTTAAATAGTTAGCAAATCTTCTCATTTGGTGCAGATAGAATATTCACATACATAGATTTTCATTAAAACAAAATTTTAATACCAAAACAAAAAAAAAAAATAAAAAAAATAAAACGCAAAGTAAAGCATAAGAGAATTTAAGAAAATGTGAATCCAATCTTATGAGGAGCTTCACTTGAGTGCATATGTATATGTCACCCGGCTATCAAATGGAACATTTTAAATGTAATAACAACTAAAGAGAAAAATGAATTAAATAAAACAATACAAAGTTATCGCGTTTACTCAAAAGTTAGCTTAAAGTTAAGTGTTGATATAACCCCGTTCGTTAGCTTCGTCTCTAATCCTACCAAAGTTTTTTTTTTGCCGCGAAAAAAACAACGAATAAACCAAAACTTAAATAATTAAATAAATGAAAGAAAAATTTAAATAAGAGTGAAAAAGTTAAGTAGTTTCGCTTTTCAAAATTGCCCGCAATTACAAAATTAATTTCCGAAGGTAACAAATTTAGAAAAATTGTTAGAATTTGGGAACGCTCTAATGTAACAGCAATCAAGGCACACACACATGGAAGCGCTTTCATCGGTGGACCCGCAAGCTCAAAACACACAACAGTATCAGGTATGTAAAACCAATTTGCTTCTCTGTTACATTTTTAGAAATTAAATTTTGATTTGCGAGCGGGAGCACTACGTCAGAGAGTGTAGTCTGTTAAAAATTTGTTTTTCCTTGCTAGAGGAACTGTTAGAGAAGTTATTAAAGACTATCGGTTCCACCGCGAATAAGTGCATTAACTCAACAATAATAAGATAACTTTAAATTTTCCAAAAAATTAACTAACTAAGGGTTTTGGTAGTGATATGGCCTGATAGATCGCAATAAGGTTAGGATCCTCGAGTGATTTTCGATTTCAGGGCGAGTTTAAGACCCAGGAATAACGAAATCTTGGCTCTGCTTAGCTACTTTGCGGATTTACAGGTTATGTAGCAACGGATACCTTAGTTATCGGATGCAAATGGAGGTTGCAGAATTGCAAAAAAAAAAAAAAATTTTTTTTGAATTTCCGTGCATAATTCGAACATCCGTCGAGGTCTTGGGAAATACTAAAGTTTTGCGTCTAGCAATAACACTGGATCACAAATTCCAACTTTTTTTCTGCACCAGAGACGCCATAGTGAAATTCGTATGTAAAATCACCTCCTAATTCCGAAAATCAAGGTTATTTTTACTTGAATGGTACCGTTTTTGAGATATTTTCGATTTACCGTTATTTCAAAAAACAAAAAAGATGGCTCCACTTAATCGTGTATATCTCAAGAACAAACTAAGCTCTTCCAAGACGGTATGAAAGCTTATAAAATTTACTATAATCAGTACATACAACACTTTTTGCTAGGTCCTGCAGATTCAAACATATTGAACAATCATTACGGATTTTTAAAATTTTTTTTGTAAAAATATAAAAAAATTTGTACTTTGCGAGGAAGCATCTCGAAAACTTTTTGTTTTTTTGCAGATATTTTTTCCCCCCTCTAAGCTCTGTTTTATTACAAAAAAAATAAGCTATCAGTGAACAAAATCGATGAACTAATACAAAAGTTATAAGCATTCAAGTAAATATATCCATTTAATACTTAAGTACCCTACAAATAATAGCATATGTACATATGGTTCTGTCTTAACTCTATGATCTTATTTTATAATTGAAAAAGTTATGTGTCTTGTTTTGACGCTTATTTAGATTAGGATCGGTTTCTCTTATGAGAAACCAACAGTAGTCGCCCATCACAGCGACATCCCAGAATCCTTGATACCGACTTTCAATCACTTTCATTTGCTGGTGAAACCTTTCGCCATGCTCGTCACTTTCGTCGCCAAGATTTTGCGGGAAAAAATTTAAGTGGGAGTGTAAGAAATGAATTTTTAAAGACATATTTACTCCTGAAAGAAAATAAAAAAGTAAATTAGATAAATACATAAGTGACACATTAGTATATAATTTTCTTAGGCTGGATTTATCTTTCAATTCAGAACAAATTTTTTGTTTATATTTTTCCCGTTCTTGTTTGTTCGGAACTGGACGATGAATTCAGATTTATGGCTATATATTCTCATGTAAATTTATGTAATATATAAT
Organism: Merzomyia westermanni; assembly: GCA_949987695.1. NCBI lineage: Eukaryota > Metazoa > Arthropoda > Insecta > Diptera > Tephritidae > Merzomyia > Merzomyia westermanni. The sequence goes on from OX465289.1 coordinate 80,659,943, forward strand.
TTATTATAATATGTTTTTTTATTTACCCATTTCCGCATAGTTTTTGATTAAGTCGTTCACTATCTTCTCGTAGTTAGGACTTTTGTGTTTGCCTAAAAAAGAAGTAACGACCTTTTCAAAAGAATCCCACGCTGCTGCCTCCACTGGTGACAATAGTTCTTTGAAATGGTTATTGGTCATCATTTTCCTTATTTGCGGTCCCACAAAAATCCCTTCCTTTATTTTTGCTTCTGAAATCTCTGGGAAGATTGTCTTCAAATGATGAAAAGCTTCGCCTTCTTTGTCCAAAGCCTTCACAAAGTTTTTGATAAGGCCGAGCTTGATGTGGAGCGGAGGTAGAATTATTTTTTCCTTCTTTATAAGTGGAGAGTATTTTATGTTATCTACCCCAACTTGAAACTCGATTCGTTCTGGCCAATCCTTTATGATGTAGTGGTCTTGACGAGCTCGGCTATCCCATTTGCATAGAAAGCAACAGTATTTTGTGTATCCACTTTGTAGACCACATAGCATTCCAACGACTTTAAGATCGGCACATATTTTCCAATCATGTTCTTCGTATTTGATTAACTTGAGCAATTTTTGCATTATCTCATATGTTTCCTTCGTATTTACTGCATGCGCGATCGGGATAGATGGCTTTTGGTTGCCAATATGCAATAATACGGCCTTTAAACTTAATTTATTGCCGTCTATGAACAATCGCCACTCTTTTGAATCATATGGTTCACCAAATTGTTTGAATAGACCAGCAATGTCTTTGCAGTAACAAACACTGTCCTCCTTCGTATAGTACTTGGAAAATTCTTCGTGACGAGTTCTATAATATGTTACCTTAACATCGGATGAAACAAATTTAAATTGTTGCATTCGAGAGGCGTGTAGTTCGGCCTTTTCCTTTGACAATTCCAAATCCCTTATCCAATCATTGAGTTGTGCTTGTGACAAAGAATTTCTTTCGTTTTCCGTTTGAAATTCAGTACAACATGATGCCGCGTAATCAGATACTACTGTTGACAATGAAACTGGAGCCGGAACTAAAGTTAAATTTGATTCTGGCAATGTCGCTTCTGTTGAAATTAGTTCTGGTAATGACACTGTAGATACGCTCGCATAGGTTACTTTTCTGGACTTTCCAACCCCAAGTACTTTTGTAGTACAAATATAGCAGTCCGTTGAATGGCAAGTTGGTTCCCTCCACTTCATTGGTGTAATAAATTTCACACGTCGCCTAAATAGATAGTTTCAGGAATTAGTCAGCTATGCATTAAAAGGGAACAAATTCCTAATTTTTACAACGTACCTTTTTGTTCCGGTTTCCGAAGAAATCAATTCGACTCGGCATGTGGTGCACACAGTGTTCGGTGTCCATGGTTTTTCATTGTTTTTAGGCTCAATTCCAAAACACTTATAGTATGTAACTTTCAAAGGATTTGAAAACACACGTCTCATACTTTTAACAATAAATTGACCGCAGATGAAACAGAACATATCTGGATCATTTGTACACTCAAACTCTCGCGCCCTTTTATTCATTTTTTATTTTAAGTAAATGACGGGTTATAAACTGCAATTATAAACTGAACAGTATCCGGCGAGCCTTGCAGATATTATGAAGGAACAAGGCGCATGTACTCTTATTTATACTTAGATCCAGTAAAAATTCAAGCCTACCTAAACAAAAAGGTTCCCTAGTTCTACAAAGAAAACACTACCTGCCTCAAAAATATGCTCTTGTTTAAAATGTACCTAGGTTTGAGAAAACGACACTAACAGCTTTTTGTTTGAATGCTTATAACTTTTGTATTAGTTCATCGATTTTGTTCACTGATAGCTTATTTTTTTTGTAATAAAACAGAGCTTAGAGGGGGGAAAAAATATCTGCAAAAAAACAAAAAGTTTTCGAGATGCTTCCTCGCAAAGTACAAATTTTTTTATATTTTTACAAAAAAAATTTAAAAAATCCGTAATGATTGTTCAATATGTTTGAATCTGCAGGACCTAGCAAAAAGTGTTGTATGTACTGATTATAGTAAATTTTATAGGCTTTCAAATTTTTTAAGCCGTCTTGGAAGAGCTCAGTTTGTTCTTGAGATATACACGATTAAGTAGAGCCATCTTTTTTGTTTTTTGAAATAACGGTAAATCGTAAATATCTCAAAAACGGTACCATTCAAGTAAAAATAACCTTGGTTTTCGGAATTAGGAGGTGATTTTACATAGGAATTTCACTATGGCGTCTCTGGTGCATTTTGGCTGTAAACCAGTGTAATTAGTCCGACATCAACCGTGATGCCAGTAATATGTACGTACAGCGATTGACATCCATTAACCTTCAATACCAATAGCCCCAATAATAGTGACAAACCATTTACTCTTTCGCCTTGACGATACCCATTTACCGAGATCAATTATAAATATTATATTTTTTTTTACTAAAGCGTATTTAAAGTGGCAGTAGTTCATAGTAATGAGAACCTCGCTCAAGGAGGCGTGGATTTATTAGAGCGTGAAGCAAATCTTTGTACTATATGTCAACAAGACATAGAGGCAGGACAAGATTATTCCAAAACGTTATGCGACCATATTTATCATACCGAATGTATTAGTAGTTGGCTATCAGCATCGCAAGAGTGTCCTTATTGTAGAAGTAAGTGTCACTTAACAGAACTGCGTAGAATAAACATCACGCAGGGCGGTAAACCCCACTTTGAACCAACTAGGACAGGGGGGCGCGATACCTAGGTATAACCTGCGAAACCCCAAACGTCAACTTTACCCCAACGTCAACCCAATATAATTCAGTACCATTAATAGAGATTCAGGAAAATAGATTTAATAATCCCAACAGTGTTCCCAATAGCCAACGTAATAGGCAGCGTAGGAATAGTAATGTTCACAGAAATTTAAACCCAACACCGATTGATAGTAACCAAGTTTCACAGATAGTCGACGCGGCTATTGAACGTTTACGAACAAGTTTGAATATAGCACCTAGTTTATCCAATATTGACGAGCCGAACTATTACCCATATATGCCTGCTAGGCCAAATGTTCCAATAAATAATAATAATATGCTTCGACCAGACAAAATAACAACAATAATACAAAATTGGCACTTAAAATTCGACGGTTCAACCGAAGGTTTGACCTGTAATGAGTTTATTTATCGAGTTCGCTCATTAACAGCAGAAAGTTTAAACAACGATTTTTATGCGGTTTGTAAAAATTTGCATGTTTTGCTCACCGGCAAAGCTAAGACCTGGTTTTGGCGTTACCATAAGCAAGTACCGGTAATAGACTGGAATTCTTTCTGCACCGCTTTGAGATTCGATATTAAGGATCACCGTTCCTCATATGATTTACGTGAAGAAATTAGGAATAGGAAACAACTTCCGAACGAGTACTTTACATCCTTTCATGATTCTGTAACGGCTATGCTAGATCGTCTTCCTGTTCCGATGGAGGAAACTGAGCTGGTGGAGTTGCTTACTAGAAGTCTACGACCAGATATTCGCCACGAACTTCTGTATGTTCCGATACAATCGATAGCACATTGGCGGAAGCTGGTGCAGATGAGGGAAAATCTTCTAAAGGAAACAGCCTTTAAATCACATACTGCTTCAAGACCAAGCTATGGACCCAGGCGAGACGTAGCAATGGTAGAGTTAAACCATATCGAGGAGGAAAGTTTATAGGAGGAGATACGGGAGATAGCTGCTATTGAAAGGAGGCAGGAAACTGCAAGAAAACTCGTCTGTTGGAACTGCGATGAAGAAGGACATCCATGGGACATGTGCGTCAGTGGGCGCAAGATTTTTTGTTATGGCTGTGGGGCCAAGAACGTATATACGAGGTGTGTTCAAAAAGTATCGCGAATTTTGTGTTTTTTCAAAAATTATTTATTTATTCATGAATATCTATTTTGTCCCCTTCAAAGTAATCCCATGAGATATTATACACTTGTGCCAACGGTTTTTCCAATCTTCGAAGCACTTCAAAAAATCATTTTTTTGTATCTTGTTCAGCTCCTCCTTCGATGCCGTCTTTATCTCGTCAAGAGAAGCGTAACGTCGTCCTTTCATGGGCCTCTTCAGTTTAGGGAACAAGAAAAAGTCACAGGGGGCCAGATCTGGGGAATACGGTGGCTGCGGCATCATTAGTGTGTTGTTTTTGGCCAAAAAGTCGCGCACAAGCAACGATGCGTGAGCAGGGGCGTTATCGTGGTGCAAAAGCCAATTTTTGTTCTTCCACATATCCGGGCGTTTCTGGCGGATTGCTTCGCGAAAATTGCGCATAACTTGCAGGTAATATTCCTTATTGACCGTTCTTCCCTGTGGCAAGAACTCATGATGCAGCACGCCCCTGCAATCGAAGAAAACTGTCAGCAAAACTTTCACATTCGACCGAACTTGGCGCGCTTTTTTCGGTCTTGGTTCGTGCGGCAGCTTCCATTGAGATGATTGAGCTTTGGTTTCCACGTCATAACCATAAACCCACGATTCGTCACCAGTTATGACCCTCTGGGGCAAATTTGGGTCGTCGCGGACAGAGTTTAACATCTCATTAGCAATGTTCATGCGATGCTGTTTTTGGTCACATGTGAGCAATTTTGGTAAAAAAATAGGTAAAAATCGAAGACGATCCAAAACATGTGCAAGCAAAGCAGCTGTCAACAATTAACTGAACATTCAAAATGGCCGAGCTTGTCGGCATAAGTGAGAGACATGAGTACCAACATAACGCCACAAAAAATTCGAAATTCGAATAATATAAAATTCGCGATACTTTTTGAACACACCTCGTAAGCCTCAATGTGAAATTTGTAAGTCTAAATCAAAAAACAGTACGCGGGTGGCATTCGACCCAAAGCGGATGCCACAGAACCCGAAGAATTAGGTAATACAGATATACTCGTACAAGGGCAAGCTAGTTCAAGCGAAGCACAATTTAAAGTAAAAAGCATATTAGTACCGAAAAAAGTTTATGAAATACCGGAACAGAAATTAATAAAATTATTTACCCCAAAAGGCCATGGCATGAGCGCATGCAAAATTATCTTGAAGCAAGGAAAATAATTTTCAATGATTTTCCGCAAACAAATACTACTAGGAAAACTAAAAGATCTACTATGCGCCTAAGACGATTTTGGAAAGCGGTTCGCGAAAACAGAAAATTATTAATAGCATCGGTTTTAAATGAGGAGGATTCGCGTTACTATGCCAAGGTCAAGATTTTTAATCGCGAGATATTTGGTTTGTTGGATACAGGGGCCAATATAAGTTGTATGGGTTCGAATCGTGCCAACGAAAATTTCTTAGACCGACCAGAATTTTGTAAACTGAAATCGACAGTTAGAACTGCAGACGGGAAGTCGCATGCTGTAATTGGATTTCTTAATGTTGATATTGAATATAAGACCGTAGTCAGAAAGATAAAGCTATATGTTATACCATCAATGAAGCAAGAACTAATTTTAGGAGTCGATTTTTGGAAGATTTTCCAGTTAGCCCCTAACATTATAGACAGTGTTTCGATCAATGCTGCCAGTTTAAAATCCAACGACATAGCTTTATCGCAAGATGAAACTTCTGTTACGACTCCATGTTTGTTGACCGCGGGTCAACGTCAGCAACTGGAAGCCGTCAAATCTCTTTTTCCAAATTTTAAAACACAAGGACTAGGTAGGACAGGATTGACGTCAGCAATGCTAAACCAGTCAAGCAACGGTTTTATCCAGTGTCACCGGCAGTGGAAAAACTGATGTATAAGGAGGTAGATCGAATGCTAAGTTTAGGAGTAATAGAGATTTCTAAAAGCGCATGGAGCTCACCTTTGCGTTTGGTATTAAAGCCTAATAAAATTCGACTTTGTCTGGATGCGAGGAGAGTAAACGCGGTTACCAAAAAAGATGCGTACCCCCTCCCATCTATCCAAGGCATATTTGCGCGCCTGCCACAGGCAAACATCATTTCAAAAATTGACCTAAAGGATGCTTACTGGCAGATACCACTGACAGAGCAAGCAAAAGAAATCACAGCGTTTACGATACCTGGGCGTCCTCTGTATCAATTTAAGGTAATGCCGTTTGGTCTGTGCAATGCGGCTCAAACGATGTGGCGTCTTATGGACGAAATCATACCTGTCGACCTAAAATATTGCGTTTTTGGATACCTCGACGACTTATGCATTGTATCCGACACTTTTTAATCACACCTTTCAGTTCTGGTTAGGATAGCTGAGCAATTCCGCAAGGCCAACTTGACTATCAATGTCGAGAAGAGTCAGTTTTGTGTCACTAGGGTGAAGTACTTAGGGTACATAATAGGACAAGGAGGTATTGCCACTGATCCGGAAAAGATCGAGTCTATCCTGAATTGGCCGACACCGAAAAATTTAAAGCAAGTCCGCGGATTCCTAGGTTTGGCGGGGTGGTATCGTAGATTTATCGAAAACTTTTCTGATATCACTTTTCCAATCACGGAAGTCCTTTCTACAAAAAAGAAATTCGAATGGACGGAAGAAGCACAGGCTGCATTCCAAGCAATAAAAGACAAGCTAACAACGGCACCGGTTTTGCAAAGTCCAGACTTTTCGAAGAAATTTTATGTTCACTGTGATGCTAGTGATTATGGCATAGGAGCGGTTTTAGTGCAGTTGAACGATAAGGGAGAGGAGTGTCCCGTGGCATTTATGTCGAAGAAATTAAATTCCGCCCAACGCAATTATAGCGTTACAGAACGCGAGTGTTTAGCTGCTATTGAAGCCATAGAGCGCTTCCGATGCTACCTAGAAATGCAGGAATTCGAGGTTATCACGAACCACTCTAGTCTCCTGTGGCTAATGCGCCAACCCAAACTAAGCGGGAGATTAGCTCGATGGGTTCTCAAATTACAAAGCTATAAATTTACAATAAGCCACAGAAAGGGTAAAGAAAACGTCGTTCCGGACGCGTTATCCCGAATGCATTGTGAGGAAGTTAATCAGATAGCAAGTGAACCCGAAATTGACCTTAGTTCGCCACATTTTTTAAGCACCGAGTATGAAGCATTGAAAGGTAAAATACCCGAAAATCAGGAGAAATTCCCAGACGTAAAGGTCGTAGACAGATATGTATACATTCGTACCGAGCATGCAGATGGTGCAAGTCAGGAGGATAATACGTGGAAGCTGTGGATTCCTTATGAGTTACGCCAAGGGATTTTGACACGAGCACATGATGATGCCATATCGGCTCACGGCGGCGTGCACAAAACAATAGAGTTGATTAAGAGGAAGTTTTATTGGCCAGGATTAGTAAAAGATGTAAAAAATAACAAATAATAAGACTACCAAATCTCCAAACATATCCCCGAAGTAAGACAGGACACATCGGCTTACTAATCGTCTTGGACCATATGTCTAAATTCCATTGGCTATGTCCTTTAAAAAAATTTACCACCAAAGTCATTATGGAGTTTCTACAAAAAGGTATCTTTCATATATATGGAGTTCCAGAAACCATTTTGAGTGACAGTTTAAAGCAAATGATTTTCGAGCCTTTTTGACTCAACATGGAATTAAACAGACCTTCACCGCCCTGTATTCCCCCCAATCGAATGCTTCAGAACGAGTGAATCGGTCCATAATCGCGGCCATCAGAGCTTACTTAAATGATGATCACAGGGAGTGGGACACCAACATAACTGCCATCAGTTGCGCACTACGTAATTCTGTTCACCAATCCCTCAAATGTTCTCCGTATCGTGCTCTGTTCGGATTAGATATGATTACTCACAGATCATCATATGAAATTTACAGAAAACTAGAAGTCCTGAACGAGCCATGCATGCGCCTAAGACGAGAAGACGAGCTTTGTTTAATGCGAGACAATCTGAAAAGTAATGCGAGGAAAGCATATGAAGAAAATGCCCGACAGTATAACCTGCAAGCCAGACCTGTGTCTTTTAGAGTTGGACAGGAAGTATATAGGCGAAACTTTGCTCAAAGCAATTTTGAAAAGAATTTTAATGCCAAACTTAGTCGCACATTCTTGAAGTCCAGAGTCAGGGAAAGATTGGGAAATAGTTATTATATCCTCGAAGAATTGCAAGGAAACTTAATGGGGACCTTTCATGCGAAGGATATTCGAACATAAAAGCCAAGTTCGGTTTAATTCGTCAGTTTAGAGAGCCCTAATTACCCCGTTTGTAGTGAGCAATTTTTTGAAACCGCCAAGTTCATTTTAATACCCGTAATGTCTTTAATACTAACTGGTCATTCAGGGATATAACCAGTTAGCTTTCTCAAGTACCAGATAGTATAATTTTTTTTTTCAGTGTAGGCTAGGAATAGTTCTGAGACGTGTAATTCGGAGCGGAAATCATATGATTGATTTCTTTGCTCTCAACTCTTGGCTAACTTCCGATGTGCTGGTATCGTTCTCTTTGGATTCAGCCATCGGACGGAGCAGTCAAATTGTGATTTGGATGCGGAAATATCAGAGGAACTCCCAGAGCCTAAAGCTAAGCACCCATTTAAAGACCCCAAAACTTCAGATTGCTGAAAACTATAGAAATCACCTACAGATCTACTGAGTGCTAAATTAGAGCACTGTACTTTTCACACCACTTTCAAAAAAAAAAAAAAAAAAAAAAAAATCTGTGTATACAGTGAAAGGGAGTTGTGAAAGAAATAATTAAAGTTTATTAATAAGAAGCAAAAAAAAAAAAACCCCAAACCAAAATTAAAAGAAAAGTGTATAAGAGAGATTGTAAATGCAAATAAAATATAAATTTAGTGTTAAAAGTATTCAATAGTGGCGTGGCTATTACCTGAGAGGCAGGTTATACCGGCTTCAAAAAACAAAAAAAAAACAAAAAAAATTATAAAATTTAAATAAAAGGAGAAAGAAAACCCGGAAAAGTTTAACAAAAAAAAAAAATTATATGCGAAAGAAGAAAATTTGTATTTAATTATAAGGGTTAAATAGTTAGCAAATCTTCTCATTTGGTGCAGGTAGAATATTCACATACATAGGTTTTCATTAAAACAAAATTTTAATACCAAAACAAAAAAAAATAAAAATAAAACGCAAAGTAAAGCATAAGAGAATTTAAGAAAACGTGAAACCAATCTTATGAGGAGCTTCACTTGAGTGCATATGTATATGTCACCCGGCTATCAAATGGAACATTTTAAATGTAATAACAACTAAAGAGAAAAATGAATTAAATAAAACAATACAAAGTTTTCGAGTTTACTCAAAAGTTAGCTTAAAGTTAAGTGTTGATATAACCCCGTTCGTTAGCTTCGTCTCTAATCCTACCAAAGTTTTTTTTTGCCGCGAAAAAAACAACGAATAAAACAAAACTTAAATAAATAAATAAATGAAAGAAAAATTGAAATAAGAGTGAAAAAGTTAAGTAGTTTCGCTTTTCAAAATTGCCCGCAATTACAAAATTAATTTTCGAAGGTAACAAATTTAGAAAAATTTTTAGAATTTGGGAACGCTCTAATGTAACAGCAATCAAGGCACACACACATGGAAGCGCTTTCATCGGTGGACCCGCAAGCTCAAAACACACAACAGTATCAGGTATGTAAAACCAATTTGCTTCTCTGTTACATTTTTAGAAACTAAATTTTGATTTGCGAGCGGGAGCACTACGTCAGAGAGTGTAGTCTGTTAAAAATTTGTTTTTCCTTGCTAGAGGAACTGTTAGCATCTCGAGAGTATAGGTAGTTAACAGGTTTTAGCTCGTGTTCATAAATAAAGTTTGACATGCATAACGGATAGCTACGAGAGTCGCGCTCGATGTTGCAAAATTAGCAGACTAGTTGAATAAAGCTAACATGTTTAGACACACACGCCAGCAATATTGACTTTACATTTTTTTCAATTATTGCTGCTGATCTGCTACTAGCAGAATGTAAGTAAGCAGGGGTGTATATACGTATGTACCCAGGTATACAGCTCGTTCTTTAACATTTAGATTGATTTTGATCTACAGAAAATTTTAACATGAATAGAATCTATTAAATATTTTTGTGATGTCAGCTTACGCATACACCTGTATATAAGAATAGACATAAACTTAGCCTATCATTAGGCGTTGAAACCTGTCAAATATTGATCATGTAAATTACTTATCGTGACCAAAAGTTTCATTAACTGACATATTTATAAGTTTGTTTTGATTTTTGTTATTAATAAAATGTGAAATTTTGAATTTGACATAATGCAGTGTTAATCCTTTTTTTTAAATGGTGGTAATGAAGTAATTGGGTAAGTCGTTCATTAGTAGAAGGGACCTGTCCTAATCGTACAGCTCAACGACAGGTCATGGAAAGGCGGGTAGAGAAGAGAGGCCCAACTACATCAAAGTGTCTATTTTGCGATGAGAGTCGAGTGGAGTCACTATCTCAGAGTTAACTGCAGTAGGCCATTCTCCATGACGTTTCTTTTTATTTTTTATTATTCCTTTTACACATACATAAGTACATATGAATATCGCTGATGCAACCTTTCGCGTATAAATTTTTTTTGTAATTCAATAAATAAATAGGGACTCTGCAATAATAAAAGGTAATGTTAAGCAATAGTGAGGAAAGGTCGCGAACCCCCAACCACTGTTTGCTAGTCACTAGACGGGTCCCGATAGACCTACTCTTCACGCTAGACTCTTTAACTTGTCCACCAGGCGGAGCAACCTCTTCCTTCCGTTATTTCGAATTTAGTTGCTTCCGTTTCCCCCCAGTACATTACAATTTTCATACCTTTCATAAACATTAAATGTATGAGAAGAAGAAGAGAAAAGTTCACTTAAATGATCGGCACGATGAGCTGAGTCGATGTAGGCATGTCCGTCTCTCGATACGTCTATCTGTCTGTTTGAACGCAAATACGAACTGAAAGTATTAAAATAGACCTGCGTAAATTGGGATGACATAATAGATCACTACTAGGTATATAATGTTCGGTCCCACCCGAACTTAGACTTCCTTACTTGTTTTTAATATGTCTCTGGCTTCAGGCTATTTTGTGGAAGATTGGAAAGTTACTCCTTCAAAAGTGGAAACAAGAATAATGTTTGTAATTATAGTCCAATTTCAAAACTGTCCACAATCTCGAAGCTTTTTGAGGTCATTGTAAAAGAGAAAATATATTTTGCAACCAATAGTCTAATAACACCGTTTCAGCATGGCTTTATTCCAAATCGGTCTACAATAACTAATTTGACTGAATTTAGTGAATACTGCTTGTCTTTCCAACTTGGTCTTCAAGTTGATTGCGTATACACTGACTTTTCCAAGGCTTTCGATAAAGTATCACACGTGGTGCTAATTAGTAAGCTTGAACACATGGGATTTCATTCTGTTTTTTTAAAGTGGATAAAATCGTACCTATCTAATAGGCAATAAGTGGTCACTGTTGACAACACCAACTCACGACCTTTTATAGCGCGCTCGGGCGTTCCTCAAGGAAGCATTTTAGACCCACTGCTTTTTGTGTTATTCAGAAATGACATAAGCAGTTGCTTCTCTTTCGCTAAATACCTATTATATGCCGACGATCTAAAAATATACTCTAATATTCAAAATCGTGACGACATTAATAAGGTTCAGGCAGATATTGATAAATTGCAGGTCTGGTGTTTAAACTCTCACTCCTTTAAACATAAAAAGAGTGCTTCAAAATAACGTACGCGAAGATACAAAATGTTTTGCCTTCAACCTATATGATTGATGACTCTTTTTTAGATTCTTTAGAAGAAACCAAGGATCTTGGTATAATTTTTACCTCGAACTTTTCTTTTAATAGTCACATAAGCTTTATTACCGCTAAAGCGTACTCCCTTTTAGGATTTATTAGACGTAATTGTGCGAAATTTTCGGATCCTTATACCCTTAAATATGGAGACCATTCCATATTTCCGCAATAAATAGAATTGAAAGGGTCCAAAAAATATTTCTTAGGTTTGCGCTACGCTTCTCTGAGCCGATGCCTACTTATAATTCGCGGCTATCTCTCACTATCTTTCTTGTTTAATATTATCAGTGCTGATATAGATTGTACATCTCTTCTCGCTCGGATTAATTTAAACATCCCGCGGAGGCCTCTGCGTATTGTTGTTCCCTTCTATGAACAAATTCTTAGAACTGATTATGCTCGAAGTGCTCCCATCGCTCGAGCTACCAATGAATTTAATAGGATCTCGAACTCTGTTTCGTTTGATTTCTCAATATCTAAGTATGAACTTATTAACATATTGAATACAGTTTTGTAATACACATAGCTTTTAACTAGTCTGTAAGAAACCTGTATTTCATAGACTTGAATAAATAAATAAGTAAATAAATATTTGTGCCCTTTATACTATGTACACACTAGAGCTGAAAACAAGTAATTTGGTATAAATTACTCCACACAAAACAAGTGCGTTCGTACTTGCGATTTCTAATTTCACTTGACAGCGATCTAGCAACCCTGCATAAAAAATAATTCAGCCAACGGACAGCGCAAATGTCTGTAAATTTAAATAATTGAAATATTTGTATTTAAATTAGATTTTATTTAATTAAAGATGGGTGAATAAGCTATCCTCCACTAATTTCTCCGTGTTATAGCATTTGTATGATGCCAGTAGCTGGTGCATTTCCATATAAAGGGGCCAATCCGAAGGTGCACCGCCAGATGGTCCGATTTGTTTCTTCTCCTTTCTATATTAATACAATATCGAGTAGTTGAAAAATATATATTAGTTCAACAATAAATTATGGAAAACTCACCTATATCTCAACGATAGATTGTGCATCTGCGTTGTAATTTCGTCTGGAGTGCACGAAACTCCATTCTTCTCCAATTCTACCGCCATTGTTTGGATAATGTGGCTATTTTTGCACGCACCTCGCAATTCATCAATTTTCGAGCGCCAAATATTAATAAGAAGGCGTTCACTTCCTTCTCCATATGAATAACGTTTTTTGTAATTTCTTTTTGCTATTTTTGCCATTTTTATTTTTTGTTTATTTGCGACAATTAGATGACACATCAGTTATGTGACAACATGCTTTTCGATTATTATCGATAAAATTTAGTGGCGACACTCATTGGAACTTGTTTTCGCTCTTGATTTCGGTTAAATTAAGTGTTTTTATCTTGTTTTCGGTGACAGATTTTACAAAGCGAAATTACTTGTTTTCAACATGATTTGCTTCGAAATTAAGAATGAGCTCGAAATTAAGCTAGTGTGTACATAGTATTAGTCAAGATTTACCTAATTTTGGAAAAGTCGGCGGTGCCACGCCCATACATTTTTCTATGTTGTTTATACTTCATCATGTACAAAGTTTATTGTTTATCTCAATGAAACTTTCACAGAGGTTCAGGAGTTCGCTGGGGACGACACAGGTCATATATAGTTTTTGGAAAAGCGCCTAGGCTATTCAAAGTAGCAATTCGGCATAGCTAGGAATTTATTTGGGTCAAGTTAATGATATTCTATGTATAGATAACTGTTCTATGTATCAAAAAAACATTGCAAACAGAAAGCGGTGCAGGATTAAATAAAAGTTAATTCCCTATATTGTCCAAACTATGTACATATCAGACTGATATTATCAGTACCCGTAGAGGAAATGGAAGAAGAAGGGGAGTAGGATTAAAAATTTGAGATATAGAGGTGGTGTTAGAGGAAAATAAAGAGGGTGAAGAAGAGTAACGGTATATTGGGGGTGGGGAATAGCAAAGGTAGAAAGAAAAAGGAAGATATAAGGATAAATGTAGAAGAGTACAATTTGTTAAATGTAGGCAAGTCAAATTTTAGGCCGGACAACGTCTGCCGGGTCTGCTAGTTATGACTATCTTCGTATACAGTTGCATGCATGCATACATAAAAGAAAAAAAATGTGTCAAAAGCACACACCACAGAGTTTGAAACACATTTGGGGAATACATTGCGCTGCTGCCGAAACGATACAGGATTTCGGTCAGCGCGAGTGCATACTCACCTGAATCTCTGGACAACCGCCGCCAAGGTGATCTTCTCAATGCAAACATTGCTATCTGAAAAGAAAAGCGAATTAATATATATTAAGTATTCAATAAAATTTATAATAATAACCTTACCCACGAATGCTGCTGGACCACGCGTGCCGGAAACCAAAAATGATGAATTGTTCTTTTTCTCCAATACGCGAGTTCAGAGAAAAATGAACAATTAAGTTTTTCGTTACTTTTCCACGATTCTGTCATTCCCTCGCAAAATAGTGAGATTGCATACATATGTATGTTATATTACTGTACCAAAAAAATAATAAGAATACAAATTTGTTTTATTTTCAAAGACAAAAAACAAAACACTTCGAAAAGTTTTCGCTGGCTTTAACAAAAAATATTTTTTTTTATAGTCATTTGTACTTTTTGGGGATTTTGTTTGTCGGAGGCGTAGAACTGTTTTGCACACAAAACAACATATAACAGCCAAAATACTAACCATTTCCACTCACTCTCTACCCGGCTCGGTACCGAAACCCGAGTACTGAAAAAGCGAAAATTTATTTTTGTTCACAACTCTTGACGGCGACCATGCCATGAGAAAAATCTCTACACAACCACAAGTAGCAAAACGAGCTACAGGGTGATCCGATAGCTGTGTTTTAGCCAATGCAACTTATGTGCGTCATACAGTGCGGCATGCGAATGTCCCCACACACACTTGTAAAAAACGGTATGTGGAAATGCTTAATAAAGGTAGATAGGAACAAAAAATCAATAAAACGTCGAATCGAGTACATACTGTTGAAAAATCGTTGAAAAAAAAAAAAAAAAAATAATAGTTGGATAATAATTATTACCAACGCATCTTGAGCTCGTCACACTCACAAGATATACTGTAAGAACATCGATATTCTTGATATGCAGTAATAATATATGAAATTTTGACCAAACCTCGCCACCCAACCCTCGCGTATACGAGCCTCGGTATACTTATTTCCAACTAATTATTTTGTTTTTTCGTCTTATCCGCAGCATGTTGTTGTTGTTGTTGTAACGACAAAAACACTCCCCGAAGGTTTTGGGGGTTGCTGTCGAACTGACAGTCCTTGGCCGGATATGAATCCGGTACGCTCCGGTACTCCCTTGCGGTACTGCCCGACTGTCGTGGTAGCGATTTGGTATGACCAGTGGAACCTTCTAGGTCATGTCACCCCTCCTTCCGTAAGGAAGGAGAGATGGGTAATGCGAGGGGAGAGGCATCATATCCGTAGATCAACCATCGAGTTGCACGTCATTACCTTTGTGCATATTAGTCGCCTCTTACGACCGGTATGCCTACCTCGGGCATATTCTAAACCCCTAACCCGCAGCATGACTCTCTACGCCTCCCTACGTAAATGGGCCGAACGATTAGCCGCCCGCTACCCAAAGCACCACTTCAGCGCCTTAAGGAGGTGATCGGGGCGGGCTCTTGTAGCAACTGTTTGTCAATGATCCACTGTCCCATGGAGTTCACAAGCGACGCTAGGTGTCGACGATGTGGTGGCAAGCATCACGCCACCCTCCATCTGGACGAAATTGAGGAAAGCCCGGAATAGACACTGTCATCTGTGCATCCGTGCACTCATCGATGCATGCTCCCCCCCTGTCTGCACAAATCAACCAACCACCGCGTCGACTCACCAGCCCGATACATAACGTCGACTCTAAAAATGCTATTCCATACGAATGCATCAGGTTGGTTAATTCTCGGCGGCGACGTGTACGCCGACGTCGTAACCCCGGGTACTCTGCCACAGTCTTTTGGATCGCTGCTTGCCCAAAGTAGGTAGATTTGAGTACAATATAAAAATGTTTGCTTTTTTCTTAAATAATCGCTTTCGCAAGAAATATACAACGTTTTTATTTTAAAGTTTTTTCCTCTTTTCTTACCTTTAGGCAACGAGGGTACTACCCGCGGTTAAAACCTCAAACCTCAGGAGGTACCTCGAAGGGCAGACGTTATGAAGGCGCCATCCGCCACTCAACATTTCTAGGTTGAGACCGTTGACTAAGAGAGGGCATGGTTGGCTGGTATGTCTAGGCCCGACGCCTAAATTTTCAAAAAAAATTTCCCACCCTAATTTTACTTTGAATTTTCTTCCAATCACCCACACCAATCCACACACTTGCATGTGCATGCATGCATATCCGTGTTTTATCAGCACACATATACATGCATGTGGGTGTGCATGTGTGGGTTCACCTCCCCTTAAAACCGGAGGATGGTTTTTCGGGTTCAACGGTTGTCCTCGACTAGCGTCGACATACCCACATCACGGCCACCCAGGATTTGCCACCACTGCCTTTTACAGGTAACACAAATTTGTAAATTTAAATTTTAATACCAAAGATACAAATATCTTGATGGGTCAACTTCTCCCCCGTCCATTAAGTCGAAATACATGGCTTCTGCGACGCCTCCAAAAAGGCATATTGCGCAGCGATATATGTGCACACCCAACTCCTTGGCAAAACAACTAGGCAATAGTTAGTCTCAAAGACCAAAGTTGCTCCTCTTAAGACCGTAAGCCTGCCTCGGCTTGAGCTATGTTGCGCACTCTTAGCCGTGCAAACCCACTTGAGCGTCAACAGGCACCCACTATATTTTTGCTCTGACTCGGAAATTGTCTTAGCCTGGTTGGAAAAGCCACTCCACACCTGGAAAATATACGTTTCCAATCGCACTGCCCTCGATCTGGTCGGTCCAGCCACTTGGCGACATGTAGCCAGTGCCGACAACCCTGCAGATCTTGCTACTAGAGGTTGCAACCTGCTGTAACGAGCCACCACTAACCTTTGGTGGAACGGCTTCGGCTGGTTCATGGAATCAACGGAATTCTGTACACACTCTCCTGCACGCCACATATTACCGTCAGAAAGCCGGAAAAGCTTTCACATCACTCGATGAAACTGACATCTTTGAACGGTTTTCATCGTTCGACCGAGCAATGCGATTAGTTGCATTTATGTTTCAGTTTCTGCAGCGCCTACAAAATAAGGTAAACAAAATACCAAATCCCCCGAATGCTATTTTCACAGCGTGCTCCTGGCCTTTTTGGTTTAAGAAACATGACGACAATGAATGAGCTATGGTCAGTGACCGTCCAGAGTACCAAAATCCTTTTCAAGTAAAATCGTGCTTGCTCGTTTTCACTAAATACCTCGCTTTAACCCTTATTCATGCTTCGTGAAAGGATGAATTTTCCCATACAAAATTTTAAAAAAGACTTTTTGTAGTTTCTGTGGTATAAACCTTTTTTTTAATCCTGACGTTTATCTTTAAGAATACCAATTTTTTAAAAAAAAATTTTGAAAACTATACCTAAATTAAATAATTTTTTCATATTTCAGACACTAGTCACACTGCCCTGTATATGTTATGCAACTATAACAAAATTATGCTTAAGGATTTTTCGCGCTGAGCTCGAATATGTGTTCCAATATGTGCCACCATGTAGAGCTTATGAGAAAACCGTGATATCCCGGAATTGGTATAATTTGACCTAGCACCCCGTGTTTAGGGTCCAAAATCATAATTTGAGCTTTATCTCATTTAAAGAACAAGGAATAGCCTATATTATTAAGCTCAAGAAAAAATTGCAACACGTCACAATAAATTTATACAATTTTTTTAAAGTAGCCGAAATCGAAAAATTCGTGTTTTTTCCTCATTTTTGAAAAATTTTATAAATTAACTATAAAGTGTCACAGTATTTTTTTACGTCAGATAATACGCATTTGCTCGCTTCGTCAGATGGCGAGAATTTCCTTCTAAATGATGAGCGACAATGGTAAAACCTTTGTCGGAGCTAGAAGAGCAACCGAACCACAATTTGTCAAATTCGCGGAAAAAGTCTCGCCCGAAATTATCGCAAACTACCCACTCGAAAGCCATTCATCCTCCCTAGCTCGCCACACTTGGGTGGCTTATGGGAATCAGCAGTAAAAAGCTTCAAAATGGATTTTAAAAAAATCGCTGTAACTCACAAATTTAGCTTGGAGTGCTTACCACGTTAGTCACCCGAGGCGGAGCCGTTCTTAGAGGTGCTCTGTGCTCTCGCAAGATCTCTCCGATTTTACAGCCCTTACACCCGCGCATTTCCTCCCTGGATAACCACTTCTGGCCATCCTTGAGCATAGTGTTGACTCCCTTTTCCTGCTAAATAGATGGGAAGGATTGAAAACTACATCACGAATTCAGCCGCCGATGGAAGGAGGAATACCTCAAAGACCTCTGTAATGACTCGTACTCACCTTCACTATATGTTTATATTCAATAGAACATACTGCTATACCCAGTAATCTTTCACAACTCTAATAAACTTCTCTACTCGCTACTCGTTCTCTCACCAGCCGTATTGCCAGATCTCTACATCCCTACTTCGTTTTTCGAAGTAAGTTTAAACGGTGGCGTTGGATCACGCCCGGCTGTGTCAAAGCCATCTTCTGTTTCTTGAGGTTATGGTAATCTCTTTAAATGACTAACGTTTCGTTTCAGCTCTTTACCATTTCTCCGAACCACAACGTTCTTTCCTTTTCTTTTGATAACTTCAAACTCTTCAGCATTACAAGTCGTTGACAATTTATTTCGCAGAACTGAGTTGCGCAAAAGTACCTTACCGCCTACCGAAATATCGCTTTCTTTGGCTCCACGCTCCTCATCCGCTCTTTTCCTGCGTTTCTTCTTGTTGCGAATATGCAAGTCTCTGACTTCATCGTCCAGGAGAGGTTCTTCTATATCTTGAAGTGATGGAATTTTGTCCCGTGCACGTCTATTAAAAAGTAATTCTCCCCGTTGGCCTGTGGCCAGTAGGGTGGGGACGTAATCAACTGAATTGCGTTTTCCGAACAATAGTGTTTAAATTCTTCAGTTACGAACTGTCGACCATTATCGGTAGTAATGGACTTCGGGTATCCCCGTCTTGAAAATATTTCAATCACAAAATTTAGTACTGCAGTCGAAGTTATCTTCTTTCAAAATTTTAGTTCGTAATATCGCGAGTAGTAGTCAATGATAACGAAGATGCGCTCGTGATTTCGGAGGGGCCCCAACAAATCGATTGCGACCGCTTTCCACGGTCCGGTGGTACATATTCTTTGCTCCCCGTACTGACCATATGTACGAGCGGTTTTTCCTACATATAATCTTGAGAAAGTATCAGCCAGAGCTGGGTAGTAATCATTACTTTAGGAATCAAATTACTCTCAATTCCCAATTACAAGTAATTGGAAAAGTAATCAATTCCGTTTCTCCCCACAAAAGGCATTGAGTACTTTTCAGTTCCTGAAAAAAAAAATTACCAAACGGAATTTCCTCGTTTTGAGGCTCGAATACAAACATTTATTTTTTTGGATTGAAAAAAAAAAATAGAAATACGTTGCGCCAATGTAATTTCTTCCCCAATACTTTGGAAAGTAATTGAAAATGTAAATTTTTCCAATTACATTACAAGGAATCCCAACAGTAATTTCCCATTTCCCATTCCACAAAGGAATTGCAAAAGTTATTGAAAAACTGATAAATGTTCATTTGCGTATATAATTTGTTCACGATCAAAGGTGTGGTTGTGTCTGGCAATGCTGCACAAAATAATTATGCTTGTTATAATAATTAACATGCAGTTGAAGAGATGTTTGATGTCATGATTGGAAGTTATACTTGCAGGGAATGTATTTGGGTAGGTAAGATTGACTCTATTCTCCCTGGGAAGGGCGCTCTCTTCTTCAGACGGCGGATCTTCGCCCAACAGAGACTGTCTGCTTAACATTCCCTTGTGCTTTTTAACATTTTAGTCTCTTATTGGCGGTGAGACTCAAACGCCGCAAGAAGAAATCCCGTAGCAGTTCTGATTCCTACAGCTGGTGTCGGTTATATGCCCAATTTGGTGGACTTTATGTAGTAGTTTTTTTACCAGCGCTTCACTGTAAGCAGCATTGTAACAGTTGTTTCTTGGATCCCGCTGCAACCCTATGGAGTCCTCAGCAGCGGTCCGAAGTGAATGACGTATAAGTGGTTAGTCAAAAATTGCTTCAAGTGCTGTGAAAGCACACTACCGACTGCAAGGACTCTCGATCGTTATTTGGAACTCGAAACTACGCACAACGAAGACATTGGAGCAGGGTAGTGTCGAAGCAGGGAGACAAGAGTCTTGATGGCCCAACTTCGTTCTGGATACTGCAACAGACTAAACTTTTACCTATCCAGACTGAACCCTGACATGCCATATGCCTGCCCAACATGCGGCGTGTCTTCCCATGATACTAATCATCTGTTCATCTGCTCAACCGAGCCTATTCTTCTAACAGCAATTTCACGGCGCGGTTTCTGGGACTTCCGTTAGAAGAGCTTGATGACAGTGTTGGATGAGAGGTGATACTTTAAGCAGGTTAAGTAGTCGCTATCATAACAACAACAAGACATTGGAGCTATGTTGCAGTTGATCTCAACGTTATCAAGTTGCAGTCGTGGCTGTGTGGATATTTTTATGCTGCAGCTTAGTATTGCAGACCACCATGTTTTGGCCGGGGTATCTTCCCTTTGGAAGTTGTTATGTCATGTAGGCTAAACTTTCGACTTCCTTAGACTGGTGTTGAAGCCGTCAAGCAAAAGTTTGATATCATGGCGGGGTCAGCACTTATTTGCTATGTACAATTTGTCATAGAAGGACTCCCTTTCCTCGTATTTCTTTTGGTCCTCCAGCGCGAGTACGTAGATAAATCATAAACTGAAGAACCTCGGGTTTGTGTTTATTTGTGGCGGATAGGGTCAAGAAATCGACTACTTTAGAACCTGCCTTAACGGAAATTAGCGGAAATTGGCAAGTCAAGCTCTCTCTCGAAGAATAAAGGTCACGTTCTATAAGTCGTTCCTCAACCCCGCCATGATATAATTGTAGGGAATCGTGGACGCTTTCAGTAGCATATGAGCCTTATAGTGTTAGATATATAGGTTCTCATAGTTTTGGTTGTTTAAGTTATGAATTATGTGGGTAATTATCACTTTGAATGGATCCCTTTTGAAATAATGAAAAATATTACCCGAAAAGTCCATCAACATCCATTGAAATACGTTTTTATACACGAATTAATTTTTCGCTTTTCAAGTACTTTCACAAATCCTTTGAGGAATGTAATGGGAAACTCAAGAGTACTTTTGGGATTCCTTGTAAAAAAAAAGTTCAATTACATTCTCAATTCCTTTTCAAAGTATTGGAGAAGAAATTACATTTGCGCAAAAAATTTTTTTTCAATTCTAAAAAAAAAAATTTTGTAATCGAGCCTCAAAAAGAGGAAAATACTTTTGGTCAATTTTTTTTGAACAATTGAAATGTAATCAATTCCTTTTGTGTAAAGCAAAGGAATTTATTACTTTTCCCAAATACTGAGGAATGTAATTGTAATGGCATTGAATTTACCGAGATCTAGTATCAGCAATATCAAACTTCCCTGGTCTATATACTACTTTAAATTTGAACGATTGCAGCCGAAGAACCGAGCGCTCAATTCTCGACGGCGGTATCGAAGTAGTTTTCAAAATTGCCTCTATTCCTGCCAGATATTAATAGAAACGTTCGACTGCCTAGACCAAACCTTTCCTTCTCTGCGAGTATCGTCTTTCCACTTCTGTGATTTTCTTCCAAATGATATGCCATGAGGAGATTCGTCGTGAAACTGTAGAAGTATGGCCCCCAACGCTACTGGACTAGCGTCCGCAATTACCTGAGTACGTCTTGTTGGATCAAAGTACGACAACGTCGAAATTTTCTCGATACTATGTTTTAATTTTTCAAACGCGTTGTCTTGTTGTAAACCCTAGGCAAATTTCACATCCTTTTGAATCAGAATCCTAAGTGGTTCAGTGACGTCAGCCAAATCTAGCAAACATTTCACTAGGTATGTTACCAAACCTACTCCTGGTTTCTTCTTTCGTAGAGGGTGCACGGAAATTTAAAGCTGCATCGACGTTTTCTGGATCCGGGTCGATACATTGAGGGAATAAAATATGTCCCAAAAATTTTAATCGCTGTGATTCCCCAATACATTTAGAATCATTCAGTTTAAGGTCACATTCTTCAAAAGCCTTTAATACGTTTTTTTAACTTTCATCGTGTTCGGTGTTTGTTTCGCCGTATGCAATAACATCGTCTAGGTAATTACGAGCATTTTTCTGCCCATCTAAGATATTTCCCAAACAGAAGCCTTGTATGTAAATAGGCCTTTATATTAGTAATAAAAGTAGTTATTTCTCGACTATTATCCTCCAATTCGAGCTGTTGGTACGCGTTTTTAAGGTCTAGTCTAGAGAAATACTTTGCCTTTTTAAGGTGCGTCATGAATGAATCAAACGTAGGTAACGGATGATTTATCCCTAAGAATGCCTTTATTTGCCCGTCGCATATCTATACATAAACGAATGTCACCATCTTCTTTAAATACAATGACTACGGGTGAAATCCATGTGCTAGGGCCTGTAACCTTTTTGATGATGTGTTGTGCTAAAGCCTCCTGTAACTTATGCGCCACCTTTTCTTCCAACGCGGAAAGAATTTGCCTAAGGGGTTGTTGCACTGGCTTGTCAATTGACAATGATATCTGTATTCCTTTTACTTTCGGAAATGGAAGCATATTGTCAACTTCGTTCACCCCGATCCTAACTTTAAAACTTTGAATTGTATCGCCGTCTCTTTACCTAGTAGTGATTGTCTGCCATTCTCAATAACGTAGAACGAAGAGATCACATTCGATTTTATATCAGTGCCAATAATAGACTTGAACACCCGTTTTACCATTAGGGGATTACTTCCAGCATACACTCGAAATTGTACATCCGACTCACCACGAACATTCCATACTGTGGCATTTTTACTATACAAATATTTCCAATTGTTTTCAGTAAGTTAAACGCGAGCCTGAGTCAATCAGCATCGTAATCTTGTAGCCGCCTATAAAACAATATATAAGCTCACTGAAATCTCTAACGGAGTCGTCTGTTATGTTAAAACAATCAAACTCATTAAGCCTATTATGTTCACTTCCCCAACCATCTTCTTATGCAACATAGAGGACTTTAGCGGCATCACATTTTTGTTTCCTTCTTCGCTTTGTTTTCGTTTGTGGGCCCTAGTTCTACACATTCTAGCAAAATGACTAATCGAATTAAATTTCTTGCATTTAACATTCTTTTAAAATTTCTTCGCTAAATTGGCACCTAGCTGCTTGGTTCCTTAACCTGACTACAAATTTACTAATATTTTATCCCTCTGCTGGCCAAGCGATCAAAATAAATGGCGGTAAAATGTCGAGTTTCTCTTATTAGAAAAATATTGATTTTATTTTTCGACTAAATGCTTAAATACATCAGCATCTGACTTGGAGTGTAGGAGCGCCCCAGGTAAATTGTTAATAACTTCTTGAAGTTACATTCCTCCTAAGTGCAACATCTTATTCCATTTTTTATATATATAAATAGAAAGCACGGTACCACCTTTCCCATTCAGTTCGAACGAGTGCCTTGTCGATCACTTCGCACAAAAATTTTGCTACCCCAGTGTTCGTGGTTTCGCTTTGAATCAAATTATCAGATGTATGAATAAGTGTTTCGCTTAATTCATTTCCCAGATTATATATATTTTTTTTGAATCAGTTCAAGACTTTCTGTAGACAAAATAGTGCCAATATTACATTATCTTTCTATTACGTATGCCAGTTGGGTTTTATTTTTTTTGTACAAATATGTACATACTTATATATATATATGTCTATATCTGTACATAAATGCATATATAGAGATGTGTGTAGGTATATATTTTGGCAAAGCTCACATGTGTAGTGAATACCTTGAACCTACACTTGCCGCAGGATGTGGCAACAACAGAAAACAGAAGAAACGTCACAAACCGCAACTAGCTTCGTGTTCTAAATTCAATTCAACCGAAACAATTTTATCTGGTCCATTCGATCAACACTTTTCAAACTAACTACTTTATATTCAACAGAATTTGTATTCCTTTTAATTTATATTTAATAAAATGATTTTAAGTTTAGATTAAATAATAATAATAAATGTGCTAACTGCTTTTCGATACCATGCCTGGAGAAAACGAAGACGCATTTTAAGACGTACTAGCACCATTTCAAGTAGCACGGCTGGCAGTTAAACCGCCGCCTTTTTGGAAGCCAGATCCCCGTTTATGGTTCGCAAAGGTGGAAGTTCAATTTGCAAGAGATGAAACTAAGTATTT
Organism: Merzomyia westermanni; assembly: GCA_949987695.1. Lineage (NCBI taxonomy): Eukaryota > Metazoa > Arthropoda > Insecta > Diptera > Tephritidae > Merzomyia > Merzomyia westermanni. Next base: position 80,684,207 of record OX465289.1, read on the forward strand.
CACAGCTGTGGCTGAAATTGACTTAGCAGTACTCGCACACGCAAACGACATTATCGCATCGCCATCCGCCCCCGGTAAATACCTGCATTGCATGCATTGGAACACATGTTGTTTGGGGAATTTGGTGAAACAAGTGAAACAAGGTTCAGGCGATGTAGTGCTGCTTTTAAGTAGCATCACAATACCTCACACCTACATATACTCCTTACTACCACACACGCACCCACTGCCCAAAAAAGGTAAACAAAGCACAAAGCAAAGCAGCGCCCAACATAATTTCGGTCATGCGCGATCACCTGTTTATGCGACGATGTAATTCGCAAATAGTTTATCTTAACTTATGGATAAGTAGATAACTCGAGCTTCACTAATTATCGAAAAGTGTGGTTTCGGTAAGTGAGACGGCAAGTACCACAACGTACTGTGAGATGCTTCCATCCTTACCTTGCACAACTCCCCACTATCGATACCTTTTTGGTTGCGTCTACGGGACGTAGAGAAGTGGCCTTACGGTTGCACCTTCGTTCGCTAAACCAGTGGTGAATCCTTCGGGACCACTAAATACATTTTTACCGGTGGGTACTCACCGATCTGCGGTAGTACACCAACCGGTCATCGATAACTAGGCACCGATCCACCAGCATCCACCAATCCGTTATCGGTGATTCGCACCGATCCACCAGCCCGTCAGCGGTAACTTGGCACCGATCCACCGGCAACCACCAACCCGTAATCGGTGATTCCCACCGGTCCACCGGCATCCACCAACCCTTCAACGATGATCCGCACCAACCCGTCATCGGTATTTTGCCCCGATCCACCAGCCCGTCATCGGTAACCTGGCACCGATCCACCGTCATCGGTGATTCGCACCGATATCACCCAACCATTCACCGATTACCATTCCCATCAACCGTGTACCAGCATCTGTCGCTACCTATTCGCCCTATTCATCGTACCCGACTAGTTACACCATACGCATGTGTGTGTGTGTGCCCGACTGAAGTAACACCATCAAATCACTGTATTCGACTCTGGATTGGCTGAGCATTATCCCAGCCGGCGATAAAACCCACCTCACAACGGTTAGTCGAAGGTTGTGAATTGGGCGACAAAAATCCTACGTCATTATTGCACGAAATGAAAGAGTTGGCCAATCAAGAGCTGGGAAAGGAAATGTTAAAAAAAAATGTTAAATGTTATTTGAATGTGAGATATTCGGTGTGGTAGGCTTGCACACAAGCACCACGTCACGGAGGCTGCCACGGTTCACGACTACATATACATACAAAATACTCTCAAATCTACTGGTATATCCATATTAGCATACGCGGGCAATAAACTGTGATGTTTCTTATAACGATACAGAAAAATAATCAAAAAACAAATAAGGAAGTCTAAGTTCAAGTGGAACCGAACATTAAATACCCAGCTCTGTATAAGTGGTCGTGGTAAATTGTTGTGGAGTTATGACGTACAGTGATTTTAAACTTTTTCTACTACCATGTGGGCAATGTTATAAGTAAAAATGGATGTGTGGCTGTGTGTCTGGCGTCCAAAGTACTTAACCGATCTTTATGATATTTTCACAGTAGATTCCTGGGTTCACTGGTTACACTAAAGGCTATATATAATTTTGGAAAAGTGGGCGTACATATGTACATACATACATATGTCCATACATACATAGATACATATGTACATACTAGGCATGGGATTATTTTCGAATAAATACTATTAGAATAAACGAATAAAAATATTCGTTTCAAAAATTCGAATAATATTTATTCGAATTATTTATTCGTTTATTGGAGTAGTATTATTCGAATAGTTGTATTGACCTGTAAGAGACTTAGAAAGCGAAATTCAACATTTTCATCGCTTGTACCTATGCGCATGCACGCTTTGTATGTACATATGAATGTACATATGTATGGTTGCGTGTAGAAATGTGTGCATAAGCAATTGGTATATTTGTTTAACTATTCCAATAGCTGACATTTATTCGGTTAATGGTGTTTGAATAATTGTTCTTTATTATTTCAATAATATTAGAATGCTGTCCTGCGTATAATTAAATACAATTTTTGTGAATAAATGAGGCCATATATAAATATTTACTTACTTTAAGGCTACCACGTATAAGTAAATATGTCTACGTAGATATTACTACATTTGTAAGTTTATTGCAGTTATATTTGCATGGCAGGTTTGGTGCTAGGGCTTTAAGCAACAGGTGACAGAAGCGAAATTCATTGTGGGCATACACTCATACTGTTTATTATGGTAGGCAAAGATCTGGTTATGTGTATCTAAATATATAGTTTAATATGCTTATGCACACATACATAGGCACGTAATTAGGTACCTAACAAACATTTTCTCAATTTGAGATGCATTTGAGAAGCAATCCTAATCTCAAATTTCAAACGTTAGATCTCAAATGCATCTCAAATAACCGTTGATAGCGTTCTCAAGCTAAAAGGCACATTTCTAATATGGAATTTTCCTTTATTTTCAACTTGAGAAATATGCAATTATCAACATTTTCTCAAACATGAGTTGAGAGGAACGAAATGGAATCCAGCTTCTCTCATTGAAATATTTACTCAGTGTTGCCAATGATGCAAACAAACCCTGCAAAAACAGTACGGGTAAAATGATTAGTCAATTTACCCTGAGCCATACCGAAAGTTTCCGTATTTCTCCCATTACATTTTTAGGAGCATCGGTAGACTTTTTGACCGTTTCTTTTCTCACGTTCCTGTATGTGTGGTTTTACATCTCGCTCATTCTCATTTATTTTGCACTAAACATACAGCTGCACTGCTCACACCTACAGTACTATACTGTCACAGCTACTAGTCATATGAATGGTTATATAACTCCAATTTTTAAAGGGAACTTACGACCTCTATGACCGGCATATAATGGGAGAAATTACTGAAATTTTACCCTCATGAATATGGCTATTTTACTATTATATTGACGACCACTTTATATTGATTTTAACAGCATACTTACGGAAATTTTACCAGTATTTAGAACGTAATTTTACCTTTATAATGACATCAATTTTACGGTAAAATTATGGTAATTTTACTGAAAGGTTTACCTATCCCAATTTGTAATAAAACACATAATTTTGTATAATGTATAGTTTAATACAAAGCTTATAAATATATAATTGAACGCAAACTCTTTTTAGTGTTTTATTATATTAATATTTATTATGTTTTATATTTCTAGTATTTTGTTTTATTAATTTTAGTATTTTATTATATTAGTATTTATTATGCTTTATCTTTTTATTATTTTATTCATTTTATCATTTTCGTATTTTGTTATATTTATATTTATTATGTTTTGTCATAGTATTTTATTTTATTTATTTTATCATTTTAGTATTTTATTATATTTATATTTTTTATGTTTTATCTTTTTAGTACTTTATTTATTTTATCATTTTAGTATTTTATTATATTTATATTTATTATGTTTTATCTTAGTATTTTATTATATTTACATTTATTTTATTTTATCTTTTTAGTATATTATTATGTTTATATTGTTTTATTTTATCATTTTAGTATTTTATTATGTATATATATTTTTTTTTTTTTAGTATTTTATTTTATTCATTTTATCATTTTAGTATTTTATTATATTTATATTTATCTTAGTATTTTATTATGTTAACATTTATTTTATTTTATCTTTTTAGTATATTATCATATTTATATTGTTTTATTTTATCATTTTAGTATTTTATTATATATATATATTTATTATGTTTTATCTTTTTAGAATTTTATTTTATTCATTTTATCATTTTAGTATTTTATTATATTTATATTGTTTTATTTTTTTTGTATTTCATTACATTTATTTGAAAAGGCACTTAGTATTTCAAACTGAAAAATAAACACAAATTCAGTCTTTTAAAAACGGTCTGAAAAGAAGATGTATTTTAGTTGTGAATAATTGAGTAACAAAAAGTGCATCCTCGTATGTTTCGTTTTCGAGCTTCTGGTCCAAATCATACACCGCAGCGTTACACGGTAGTGGAAACATGTCAGCCAGCTCATTCTGAAGCTCATCTCCACTTTCTCCACTTATGCGGCACACTAGCCTGTGCACTTTTTTTCTAAAAACCTTTGTCTATCGAACGGCTTTATGGTGGGCCAACATTTCCGGCTGTTCGATCATCTAAAAAGACACAAAAGCAACAAAATGCAGCACATATTTTCCGGTAATTTTTTCCTTTAGGAGACAACTGGAAAAACACGTCCAAAAATGTCTGGAGAGGCATCAAAAGGCGGGTTTTGACCTCGGTATCAATAATCCGAAAGCGGAGATTCTAATTTATATTTCTGTCAAGAGATATTTGCAATTAAAGTTGAATATTTTCTGTCATTTTATGTGATTGTTGTAATTACACATTTGGGATTGGACTTGGTCCATTTTTTTGTAAAAAACGTTTCACTACAACAAAAACTAGATAATCCGCTTTCAAATTGTTGATACCGAGGTCAAAACGCGTCTTTTGATACCTCTCCTGGCATTTTTGGACGTGTTTTTCAAGTTGTCTTCTTTACTGTAGCAAAATTCAGCACATATTTTCGAAAGTTGGTTTCCTTTACACATTTCAACAAAATGCAGCACATATTTTCCGGTAATTGGTGCCTTTAGGAGACAACTGGTAAAACACGTCCAAAAATGCCAGGAGAGGTTTCGACCTCGGTATCAATAATCCGAAAGCGGAGATTCTAATTTAAATTTCTGTCAAGAGATATTTTCAAACAAAGTTGAACATTTTCTGTCATTTTATGTGCTTGTTGTAATTACACATTTGGGATTGGACTTGGTCCATTTTTTGCAAAAAACGTTTCACTACAACAAAAACTAGAAAATCCGCTTTCAAATTGTTGATACCGAGGTCAAAACCCGTCTTTTGATACCTCTCCTGGCATTTTTGGACGTCTTTTACCAGTTGCTTCCTAAAGTAAACAATTACTGCATACAATTTCTGATGAAGCACTTACCTTTTCCACTGGAAATCTGAAAATATTAAAAGGTATTTTAAATATTATTTTAATTAACAATTGCATATTTTAATTTTTTTTATACATACCTTAATTTAATTTTGCAACCTAACACCACCAGCTTAAACTTTTCAGGCTTTTTCCAGAAAACACAAAATGAAGTAAAAATCAAGCTTGCTGTGTTGCCATTTGTGAAATTTTGTATGCTCAAAGAGTGCGACAGAAAAAGATATAGGAACAAAAACTTTAAACGACCAATATGCCATTTCACTCTAACAGAAAATTCTTGAACACGGAAACTTTCGGTATGGCTCCGGGTAAATTGACTAATCATTTTACCCGTACGTTTTTTGCAGGAGAAAATTCGTGTATATGTATTGAAGTTTCAGTCATTCTATTTTTGCAGGGAATGCTACAAAATTTTATTCAATATTCTCTTTATTCACATAGTTCAACAAAAATGTTATAATAATACAGGGTGTTTTTTTTACAGGTTTGTTTTCCGAATAGAGATAAAACTGCCATTTTGTGGTCAAATCTGGCAACTCTAATGTCATTTATGTTCATTTTGGTTTGCCATTTCATCATGAACAGGTTGACAAAAGAACAACGCTTGCAAATCGTGCAAATTTATTTCGAAAATAATGGTTCAGTTCGCGAAGTTTACCGTGAGCTCCGTCCATTTTATGGTCGACATAATCGTCCATCAGAGCAATTAATTCGGTTAACCATGGATCGTTTTCGCACTACGTTTACTCTATGTGATAATACGCATCCGCAGAGACGTCGAACAGTGCGCACCGAAGAAACAATTGCCGCTGTAGAGCAAAGTGTTGAAGAGGACCCGAATGAATCGATTCGCCACCGTGCACAGCAATTGGAGCTTTGTCCATCAACTTTATGGAAGATTTTGCGCAAAGATCTTGGCTTGCGACCTTACAAGATCCAGCTTGTGCAAGAATTAAAGCCGCGAGACCATGCAATGCGTCGTGATTTTGGTGTATGGGCCGAAAATGAGATTGATTTCGATGCTGATTTTCATCGCAAAATTTTGTTCAGTGATGAGGCTCATTTTTGGTTGAATGGCTACGTCAACAAGCAAAATTGCCGCATTTGGAGTGAAGAGAATCCACATGAGACCCTTGAAACGCCATTACATCCACAAAAACTGACTGTTTGGTGTGCTCTATGGGCTGGTGGAGTCATTGGGCCATACTTCTTCCGCAATAATGCTGGAGAGGCAGCTACCGTTAATGGAGACCGGTATAGAGCCATGATAACCGACTATTTTGTTCCCGAATTGGATGGCATGAATGTGGATGAGTTGTGGTTCCAACAAGACGGCGCTACATGCCACACAGCGCACGTCACAATCGATTTATTGAAGGAAACATTCGATGAGCGCATAATTTCGCGGAATGGACCTGTCAATTGGCCACCAAGGTCGTGTGATTTGACACCATTGGATTATTTTCTTTGGGGATATGTGAAGTCGCTCGTCTACACCAACAAACCAGAAACGTTAGGGGAATTGGAAGCCAACATTCGTGGCGTTATTGCCGACATACGGCCCCATATGCTCGAAAAAGTGGTTGAAAATTGGACCTGTAGAATTGGCTTTATTCGAGCCAGCCGCGGCGGCCACATGCCCGAAATCATATTTAAACATTAATGGCATAAAATTATCCTTCCAATAAAGCCAAATTGATGGACCTTAAAACGATTTTCTTGTGTTTTATTTCAATTCAAAGTTCTATACCCCTAAAAAAAACACCCTTTAATAAGAATAAAACAAGGGGTGCCGCAAGATGGTGTTCTCTCTCCCCTTTTGTTTAATTGCTATATTTCGAGATTTCCCCCCACCAGAGGGAGTCTCCATTGTTTCCTACGCTGAAGACTGCACGATAATGGCCTCGGGCAAGGGTCCCTCCGTTGACGAACTCTGTATTAGAATCAACAGTTACCTCCGTGACCTTTCCAGCTTCTTCACCGAGCGAAATCTGACCCTATCTCCCTGTTTACTACCCTGTTTACTACATGGAATGCGCAGATGGGGCAAGAGTTAAATGTCCACGTAGACGGAGTACCTCTACCTACTGTCAACCACCCGAAAATCTTGGGTGTGACATTTGACAACGGCCCCACCTTCGCTGGTCATGCCACCGCAATAGCCTCAAAGGTACAGAGCCGCAATAAGATCCTCAAGTCACTGGCCGGCAGTACTTGGGGAAAAGACAAAGAAACATTGCTTGCTACATACAAGGCTATTGGCCGGCCGGTTATTGACTATGCTGCGCCCATATGGTCGCCCAATCTTTCTGACACCAACTGGAGGAAATTGCAAGTCTGCCAAAACACCGCCATCAGAACTGCTACGGGATGTCTGCTTATGTCATCTGAGTCTCACCTCCATCAATAGGAAAAATTGCTAAATGTTCAAGAGCACGCGGAACTCTTGAGTAGACAGTTCCTTCTGAACTGTCATAAACCTAGTCATCCAAATCGACATCTTTTAGATGTAGCACCGCCCCCCAGAGACATAAGTAGACATCTTCGTAAGCACTACGATGAGATCCGGCACCATATCTCTTTGCCGTTTGATCTGCGGAACCATAGACGGGCTCTAAATGACCTCCACACCGAGTCGGTAGACAGATCTCTCAGATCTCCGAGAGAGACTAGAGTCATACTAGCACAACTTCGCTCTGGATATTGTAATAGGTTAAACTCTTACTTATCCAGACTGAGCCCCAACATACCAAATACATGCCCTGCATGTGGTATGTCCACTCACAATACGAAACATCTCTTTTTCTATTCAATTGAACCTACTCTTCTAACACCAATATCACTCTGGTCCAACTCTGTGGAAACTGCGCGTTTCCTCGGACTTCCGTTAGAAGAGCCTGATGACAATTTAGAGTGATCGAGCCCATTGGGCAGGGCGAAGCACTGTGAACAACAACACAACAACATTATAATAATGCACAAAATTAGTCTCATACAGTTCACATTTGACAACATTCTGCTGTATAAAAAATTGTACAATGCAATAAAATAATGCAAATCTACCTATCCAAATAGAAAGGTCGTAACTAAAAAATGTCGTTAAAAAGAACGTAACTCAGCGATTGCGTTAAAAAGTCGTATCTCAGCGATTCCATTAATAAAGACATATCTCAGGAACTCGTTTTAGAATGCAAAAATCGGCTTTTCTTAGATATGAAGATGCGATTCTCGTTCGAAATTGGTAAAATACTTAATGAGTAAACTTTGTTAATTTGCATGCATTCATTTATTATATTTGTGGTATACACTTTAATTCTATGTACTTGTGTATAAAGCCGATTTATCATGCTTAAAACGGCAAGAGCTGGACATAAGGTGAATCTACGTACATTCCCATTGGAAACAGCTTACAGCCAAATTATCCACACTAGAGCAGAAGAGCGACAGGATCTTCTGAATCTTTGTCAGAAAAATTTGATCCAGCATCATCTTTGTTCGTGACCCTGCAAGAGCTGTACTAAGCATTACCTAAAATGCACCTGAATAACTTTCACATAAAAGTATGCCACAGAAATGCTGTATAATGTAAAGTATTACAATTATAATAAATTCCTGCATGCAAATTAACAAAGTTTACTCAATAAGTATTTTACCAATTGAAAACGAGAATCGAATCTTCATATCTAAGAAAAGCCGTATTTTTGCATTCTAAAACGAGTTCCTGAGATAGTATTTTTCTTTTTCTCGTACTCGACCTTTTTATCTAAGAAAAGCCGTATTTTTGCATTCTAAAACGAGTTCCTGAGATAGGTCTTTATTACCGCAGAAATGCTGTATAATGAAAAGTATTACAATTATAATAAATTCCTGCATGCAAATTAACAAAGTTTACTCAATAAGTATTTTACCAATTGAAAACGAGAATCGAATCTTCATATCTAAGAAAAGCCGTATTTTTGCATTCTAAACCGAGTTCCTGAGATAGTATTTTTCTTTTTCTCGTACTCGACCTTTTTATTTAGCCTACTGCTTGTGTGTTGGAAGAAGTTGATTGTAGCCCGTTCAAACTCACTGTCAGTGGCAGCAGTAGCAAATTTAAGTTTGATTTTGTATATAAAAAAGGAAATAACTAAAGTCACAACATAAAACTATATGTTACACTTAGTGCCCTAGCCGGTGTTTTTGTCTTAGTTCCTTGCCAGGAATACGATTGGGCAACATTGTCAGTTATAATTTTTCGCCAAGCCATTTTTACGAATTTTGTTGTACTTGCACAGATGATGGTTTGCAATTCGGCCACCTGCAAAAATATACATACATATTAAATAGATGCATTTCGATGGAATAGACGATTAAGATTTGAGATATTTACCAAATCATTAAATTTGTTTTCAGAGCTTTGAATCTGTGCTTCAAATTCGGAAAATTAATTCTTCTTCTTCTGGAAGCTTCTGGAAAAGGCTTTTGAGGTAAAATTATTTTCCGTTTCGCCGTTGAGAAATTTGCTCCCGATTTTACTTCTTCCAATACCCTCTTAACAACTTATGTGTAGATTGATTTTCTGAAATTATTGAATTTAAACATAGTTTTAATATTATGGCAATTGCTTCCTTTAGGAGACAAATTCTAAAACACGTTACACATATTGGGTCCCCTATCCGGTTGAGAACTGGCTACTGGCTGAAAGTACTTATTCTAAAGCGCGACCGCCAACTCTGAAAAGTATTCTGCACAAAAATACTATGGATCACTCCACCCCGATTTGATCGCTTTCAGATTATTGATTCCGAGGTCTTTGTGTCTCAAAGACAATTATCAAACATATTATTGTTATAACAAGCATAATAAAATAGGCAATAAAGCCAAAAATTAATGTACATATGTAGGTAGATCGAACAAACAAACATGTACTATGTAGCAGCAGAGAACAAAACGCTTCGTGCGCTTTGATTTTCCTTCTTGCATCTGAAGTTTTGCAGTTTATCAATAGTTAGTTGCTCTGCTGCTCAAATATGTTCAGTGTTCCTAGGTGGGACATCAAATCGGTGACACTGCAAGACCGCGTAAGTTACATTTGAGTCGAGAACTTTTATAGGCCCCTGCCATAAATATCTATTTATTTATAACGACATTATTCGTCTTAAAATGAGATGCCACTGACGTGGTTTTGCAGTTTCACCAAGGATAGGTATGTAAATATTACCTTTTAACAAGCTATTTCCCCATTCATCTATTTTCTTGTCTAAGGCATTAATGTTTTTATTCAAATCTAAAGAGCAAGAGGTAATACAAATTATGAGTCATTTCAAATAAGCAACGAATGTTTAAAAAATGTTACCTTGTTTAGTAAATTGGTTATCTCCAGTAGACAGAAAAGTGCTGTTAAAATCCATCTACGAGTGAATAAGAGGTAAGAATACAAATTTGTTATTTTCAAAATTATGAAATAAAATATTTTTTTTTGATATTTCGTCCAATGAATGTTCAAATCAATCACTAGAAAAGTCCAAAGTGACGCAACATTTAATATTAAAATTTGAAGATTTTATTGGTGTACTAAAAAAACCTTTAAATTTTTCACTTCCAAAGATATTACTTTTGGAACAAAATGTTCATAAGAAATACTTTTTATCTTAAATATATTATTGTTTACGCTGTAGAAGTTATCTGGATTTTTATGGATAAATAAAATAAAGATGTATTAACTGAGTTTGCTGGCCCATTTCTCAATTTTTCTTTCTCAATTTTTTCCGCATTGGTACAAAACAAACTTTCTTCTACTAAACGGTTATAAATTTGGGCAGCAATATTAGTTTTTTTAGTACATTTTCGTTTTAGTTTAGACAAAAAATTTTCAAATTTAAATGCGCTAACAGATTCTAAATCTCCATAGTTCAATGCATCACAATGTAAATGAGTAAGACAGTGAAAATTAAATGTTAAAAGAGTATCATCATAAAGCCTTGAGACATTTTTAACGAATTCATTTAAAAGAGTTTTCGCACATTTATTTTTTTCCGAACAGGATTTTTTATTAAGTAAAATTCGAATACCCAAACTATGCAACGAGAAATGATTGTACTTCTCTGCATCGTAAGATGTCGGCAAGTAAAGCCACCCCAGTACATAGAAGGAATTGCCTTAGTTTAGTCACCTTATATCTTTCAATTTCTTTTCAGGTACGTGGACGTCGAGCAAATTCTTTGGGTACCTTATTACTCAAAACAAGTATTTTAGAATTTAATGTCTCAATGTGTGCAGTTTTTAATGAATATGGCTTATTTCTAAGCCTAACCCAACCTAAAAGTAAACTTTTCATTACCCCAAGGCATACGACGTGCATATAGTCATAAGGAAAGGATTTAACAATGTCAATTGGCAATTTATCAATGACTGTTTGTTCTATCATTCTATGATGATTTACATCAGACCGTAGGCGAAAATGAGTCTGTTCTGATATCATTAGTTTTCATGATGGAAAATCATCCTATGCCATATATTCTCTCCTTTCTTTTCTTCTTTAAATGGTCATCGAACCGCCTGGGCGATTTTGACCGTCCAACATAGCTCGCCAGTCGTTTCTTCGTTGCGCCAACTCGCGCCAATTGGAAACACCGCGGGATCGCAAATCGGTCTCCACTTGGTCCTTCCATCGGAGTGGTGGTCTCCCTCTTCCTCTGCTTCCACCGGCGGGTGCCGATAAGAATACCTTCTGGGCTGGAGCATCTTCGCTCATTCGCACTACGTGGCCTAGCCAGCGAAGCCGCTGTCTTTTAATTCGCTGAACTATGTCGGCGTCTGCGTAAAGTCCGCAAATCTTTCGAAGAACATTTCTCTCGAATACTCCCAGAGCCGCCTCATCAGATGTTGTTAGTGTCCACGCTTCTGTACCATATAACAGGACGGGTGCGATGAGTGACTTGTAGAGTGTTCTTATCGTTCGTCGAGAGAGGACTTTACTTTTCAATTGCCTACTCAGTCCGAAGTAGCATTTGTTTGCAAGAGTAATTCTTCGTCGGATTTCTAGGCTAACATTATTGTTGGTGTTAATGCTGGTTCCCAGGTAAACGGAGTCCTTAACAATTTCGAAATTATTGCTGCCAACCGTGGCTTGGTTTCCAAGGCGCGAATGCGCTGACTCTTTGCATGATGACAGAAGGTACTTCGTTTTGTCCTCGTTTACCACCAATCCCATTTTCTCCGCTTCTTTTTCTAATTTGGAGTAAGCAGAAGTTACGGCGCGGTTGTTAAGGCCAATGATATCAATATCGTCAGCATATGCCAACAGTTGCACGCTTTTATAAAATATTGTTCCAGCCCGGTTAAGTTCTGCAGCTTGTATTATTTTCTCCAGCATTAAATTAAAGAAATCGCACCATAGGGGTTCACCCTGTCTGAAACCTCGTTTAGTTTCGAACGGCTCGGAGAGGTGCTTCCCTATTCTGGCCGAGCTGGCGGTGTTGCTCAAGGTCATTTTGCATAGCCGTATAAGTTTTGCGGGGAAACCAAATTCAGACATAGCGGCATATATGCAGCTCCTTTTCGTGCTATCGAAAGCGGCTTTAAAATCAACAAAGAGATGATGCGTGTCGATTCTTTTTTCACGGGGTTTTTCCAAGATTTGGCGTATTGTAAAAACTGGTCGATGGTAGATTTACCAGGTCTGAAGCCACACTGATAAGGTCAAATCAGTCTGTTCACATCAGGCTTCAGTCTTTCGCACAATACGCTTGATAGAACCTTATATGCGATATTCAAAAGGCTGATTCCGCGATAGTTGGCGCAGTTTGCAGGATCGCCCTTCTTGTGGATTGGGCAGAGAACACTTAGATTCCAATCTTCACTTAGATTCCATTTCCCATTCACGTTTATTAAAATAGGCCATGTCTGCAAATTGAAGCTTTTTGCCAGTGGAAGGCCATCAATATTTATGTTGAGGTGATCATAGATATGACGGATTTTCTCATTAAAAAATCTGTTAGGGAATCCTCAACACCATAGTGAAAATACTCCCCTGGCCCCATTTTATTCACTGGAGGTATCTTGGGAGTACATTTCAATGTCCTGGCATCTTTGGGAATGCCAGTAACATATGTCCGAATTATTCTTAACAAAGAACTAGTTGCATCGGTGAAAGTATTAAATCGGACGGCCCACTTTGCTAGATCCTCTCTGGCATCACTTTCCACTTCACTATCTGCATCAATGTCAGACTGTGAATATTCGGAATCCTCAATTTGATCTGGAAGGTAGATGGTGGATAAGGTAGAATCTACTCCTGAAATTTCTGTTTTCGCTGGCACTGTTGCGCCACTTTCTGTAAGCAGATTCATTATCTGCCTAACTTCAGTTTTAACACATTTGGACTTATGCATAATGTAGTAATATAACACGAAATATCACTAAAACGTTTTAATACTTCTTTTATTTTCACTTTTCACAAGTTATTTCTTACTTTTTGCTTTCTGATTTTTAGTTTGCTACTTTTACAGATTAGAGATCGACGAATTATTGACGACGTTATCGATAGCATTGATTGCGTTTGACAACTAGAATGGAACGAAATGCTTCAAAAAATTTTCAAGTATATCTCAAGCCATTCTCAAATTGAAAAACAACGTTTGAGAAATATTTGGCAATATATTCACTTTCAAATGATAAATAATATTGAAAATTAAGCTGAGAAGCAATGTTTTCTCAAACGTTTGAGGTTTTTACGTGCTGTGTTTGTTGGGTTTGGTAGCATGCAGAACCTTTAACTATTTCTAACGGATTTAGTATACCTAATCATTGTTTAAAATATAAGGGAACATAATGAATGAAGAAACTATATACCTGCTACTGCCGGGTAAATTCGCAACCGCTAATGCAAGTAGGCCCCTGTGTTTATTTAATTAAAGAGTTTAGACACCCAAATTTAAAATAAATAGACTCGCTTTACGCAATTCCTTCAGTTGCAGAAACATAAAGAAAAATCGACCTACTAGTGATCATCCTTAACCAGGCCATGTCATTCAAAGAATTCGCAAGTTTCTATGACCATACCTAATTACGTACCTATGTATGTGTGCATGAGGCAGATGGTGTAATTAAGAATTTTCTTTCTTAATTTTCGGAATTTCTGTTTTATTCTATTTAGCAAAAAAATAGGAAGCAGGTAGTCATATTTTGTATATGTTGCTTTACGCAAATTAAACTATTTATTTATATACACATATGAACATAAAAAATTAGCACGAACCAGATCTTTGCCTACCATAATAAATAGTATACGAGGTGTGTTCAAAAAGTATCGCGAATTTTGAATTTTCGCTGGTTACGTATATTCGAATTTCGAATTTTTTGTGGCGTTATGTTGGTACTCATGTCTCTCACTTATGCCGACAAGCTCGGCCATTTTGAATGTTCAGTTAATTGTTGACAGCTGCTTTGCTTGCACGTGTTTTGGATCGTCTTCGATTTTTACCTATTCAAAAAAATTGATCAAAGAACCTGTATCAAATTTTGTGTGAAAAACGAAATTAAGTGCGCGGATGCATTCCGAATGTTGACTGTCGCATACGGAGAAGCTACCTTGGACCGAAGCAACGTTTATCGGTGGTACAAAATGTTCTCAGAAGGCCGAGAAGATGTGAACGACGAAGAGCGTGCCGGACGCCCGAGCACTTCAACAATAGACGAAAAAATTAATGAAGTGGAGAAAATGGTATTGGCCAATCGTCGAATCACCGTTAGAGAAGTTGCTGAGGACCTTAACATATCGATTGGCTCGTGCCATTCGATTTTTATCAATGATTTGGGCATGAGACGGGTCGCCGCGAAATTCGTACCAAAATTGCTCAATTGTGACCAAAAACAGCATCGCATGAACATTGCTAATGAGATGTTAAACTTTGTCCGCGACGACCCAAATTTGCTCCAGAGGGTCATAACTGGTGACGAATCGTGGGTTTATGGTTATGACGTGGAAACCAAAGCTCAATCATCTCAATGGAAGCTGCCGCACGAACCAAGACCGAAAAAAGCGCGCCAAGTTCGGTCGAATGTGAAAGTTTTGCTGACAGTTTTCTTCGATAGCAGGGGCGTGGTGCATCATGAGTTCTTGCCACAGGGAAGAACGGTCAATAAGGAATATTACCTGCAAGTTATGCGCAATTTGCGCGAAGCAATCCGCCAGAAACGCCCGGATTTGTGGAAGAACAAAAATTGGCTTTTGTACCACGATAACGCCCCTGCTCACGCATCGTTGCTTGTGCGCGACTTTTTGGCCAAAAACAACACACTAATGATGCCGCAGCCACCGTATTCCCCAGATCTGGCCCCCTGTGACTTTTTCTTGTTCCCTAAACTGAAGAGGCCCATGAAAAGACGACGTTACGCTTCTCTTGACGAGATAAAGACGGCATCGAAGGAGGAGCTGAACAAGATACAAAAAAATGATTTTTTGAAGTGCTTCGAAGATTGGAAAAACCGTTGGCACAAGTGTATGATATCTCATGGGGATTACTTTTAAGGGGACAAAATAGATATTCATGAATAAATAAATAATTTTTGAAAAAACAAAAAATTCGCGATACTTTTTGAACACACCTCGTATGTGTATGCCCACAATGAATTTCGCTTCTGGCATCTGTTGCTTAAAGCCCTAGTACCAAACCTGCCATGCAAATATAACTGCAATAACCTTACAAATGTATTAATATCTACATATACATATTTACTTATACATAGTAGCTTTCAAGTAAGTAAATATTTATATACACTCGGTAGAAAAAGTCTGTGTACATGAAGTCCGCAAAAATAGCTTGCTGAAAAAAAAGCTCTAATATAACTTTTACAAAAACAAATTTATTTTAAATCCATTTAAGGGTATTTAGTTTCAAGTTTTATGAAAAAAGATATTAAGTTATCCATTAATAACATAAAAGAAAAAATAAAAGACATGAATGCACCTGAAAAATCCATAAGAAAAAGTCTGCGTACACAGTAAATAAGTTAACAAGAAATATTTTGTATCAAAAATGCGCTTAAATACTAATTAGGAGTCGGAGAACCATTACGTTTAAGAACTTCCGCAAGACGTTTCCGCCGAAGAGATTTCCGACCATTCCTCACGTAGTACTTCCTTGAGCATGGCAATTGAAGTGATTGTGCGTTGTTGAATTTTTCGCTCCAGTAAATCCCACAGGTGATCTACAGGGTTCAAATCTGGTGACTGTGGTGGTTGTCGAAGCTGATGGGGGAACATTAGGGACCAACCAAAGCTTAACTATGTCAGCAGTATGTTTCGACTCGTTATCCTGATGAAAGTAGTCATCAAATTCCTTTCCAATATATTAAGGTACGCATACTTGTCCATAGTGGATTCAATAAACTCCATCCGGCCCTATAGAGACCATGGACACCGAGATTATCAACGCCTCTAAATCCACCTCCGCCCAAGCGGGCCGTGCTAACGGACGACCAACTGAGTCGGCAGTCCCTCCACCGCGACGCAGCAACACGCACCCCATGGCGACCCTAGTGAAAGCACCACGCAATCGCGCATCCAAGGCCATATCAGTTTCACCGGAGCTGCCAATCCCAGCGCACACGACCGCCGAACCAACGCGCGCAGCGCTATGGGCTTTTAAGCCGCCCGCATGCAAATACGCCTTTGTCCAATCTTCAGGGGCATGCCCCCACCTCAACGTCGACAAGTGGCGGCCGCGCATGGGTACTGTCGGTAAATCATCACGCGCATGCCCCTGAGCCCCCATCCCAAGTTTATGCACCCGCCAAAACTTATACAGCTACAAATTGACTTTGAGCATCATCACCATAATTGAGAAGAACCTCTACGAGCCGTTCGGAACTAAACGTGCGTTTTTTTTTGATTTGATGCTGGAGAAAATAATAAGCCCCAGTATTTAACAACGCTGGACCAATATTATACAAAAAAGAATGGGCGCATTGATATCATTGACGACATGTACATGTTAGCATTAAGCAAAGAGTCAGCGCGTTTACGCCTTGGCAGCCGCGCCGCTGTTGGCAGCCATAATTTCGAAAAAGTAAATGTCAATAATGTCAACATAGCAATCCATCGAAGAATCACTCCCGCAAACAAGTGCTTCTTCGGACTGAGTAGGCAATTGAGAAGTAAAGTGCTCTCTTGATGATCGAAAATAATACTCCAGAAGTCACTTATCGTACCCGTCCTGGGCTATGGTGCAGAATCTCTGGGAGTATTCGAGAGAAAGGTATTCGAAAGATTTACGGACCCTTACGCGTAGGCGACGGCGAGTACCGACGAAGATTTAATAGCCATATTGTGCAAATGAACGAATGTTCCGGTCTTGAAGGAATTCTTATCGGCACCCGCCCGTGGTGTTTCCAATTGGCGTCGGTTGGCAGAAAGAAGAAAACCCTGGCGAGCTACGTTGGACGGCCAAAATCGTTTACACGGTTGGCACTATTTGAAGAAGAAGGGTTACTCTAGAAGATATGCGACTCTTTTACAGCCAGGAATCGTACCTATTTCCTTTAGGTCCTGCTCTGATGTTGGTGTTCGAGCTGTTGCTGATTGCCTAACCAATTGGACCGTGATATCGGTCTGCTATAATCCTTTTAACCTGACTTCCAGAATGGAGCTGCCGTCTTCAAAATTCCGGTGTGCTAGTAAACCCCCAATTTTTTCTATGCCGGTTAAACGACCTTACAATTTCTTGATTTGATCAAGGAGGGCATTGATTCCCCCATTTAGTTCATTCACTTTGATAGTCAAGTCCCCCATTGCTAATTATTTAAAGGTTAGTAACAAAAAGGCTAGGATATCATAGTTTCGAATTTGTTTCTCGCATGTTTTAATTCGGATGGTAATGAGCTTTGGCACCCTTCCAGGTATTGTGCAGCAACAAGGCTAGGATATCGGAATTTTTAGTTCTTTTGTTTAATTAACTATTCTTATAAACCAGATAAACAATGGCGCTTTTTTTAAATTTTGCAGTCTTTTTTATTATTTCGCTACTGTGGCTACTTTTCATCATTTATTTTAATTTTTTGCTTATTTGGTGTTATTCCTGTTTCAGGTGCGCAGGGCTGTACGGTGGAACAAAACTTGGTCTTATTCGCACCCCTCATCAAAGTTAATTTTTGGTGTGACTCTGCAATTTTCAAAATGAAATATTTTAAAACTAATCTTTTAAGCTAATAGGAATATATATACATATGCTCGGCAAAAGTTCGGTTCGGAAAAAGTTTGAATTTGTTGCATGAGCGATACTTATTTATAATAACATATTCTTTACTTCTAGGAATCATGGTCGAGCGTTATTGATCCTCATTTAGCACAATGTACAGCATATTTCATTTTTGAAAAAATCGACACATCCAAACCGGTGATAACATTAAGACGATATGCTGAACCGTACTATATAGTGGATAGCGGGACAATTGACGAAAAAACAAAATTTTTAGCGGCATCAATCCAGCAAGCCAACTCAAATCAATATATTGTAAAAGAACTAGAGCATGTAAGCCCTTTTATAATTTATCACAAATACTACAACACACAAAAGTTTCCTTCGGATAAAATTAAAATCTTAAATAAAATTTAGTTTGTCAAAACGTGAGCTAACCGGAACTTGATATGAATCAAAAAAAGTCTGAAAGTAAAAGAAAAAAAAAATAGGTCTGTTCAATACCAAAAAATTAATATTGGAAGTTACGAATTTTTACTAACTTTTTCTGTCAAAATGTTCATTAACTCAAAAAATTTGTAAGAGAAAAACAAATCGAGAGGGTAAGAGTTTGAGAGACTTACTAATTTTTATTAGTGAATTTCTTGCTAGTAAAAATTTGTAAACCCAAAGAATCCGCTGTCAAACCCAAACAGACATAAAATAGAAAAGAGAAGTGTTCTTTAATGTGATAAAATACATGCTTACTGGCAGGAGGACGCTCCAACAGCTAGACAACGTAGCGCAGTGTCAGAAGGACAAGTTCTTTCCATAATCAAAAAATAAGAAGTAGTTATTTTTCAAATAAATTTTTGAAATATGTCAGTGGCTTTTTTGCTTACCAATTTTTGTTCATTTACTTTTATATTACATTTTTCTCTTCTAATGAAACTACTCTTCATTTCACAGTAACACCCTTTTTTAAAGTATTTACAGGAAAAATAAATGAACAAACTTAATTAAACTCATACTTGTCAAGTTTCGCACTGAAATGTAATTACGAAATTTGGAGAAATTCGAAGGCATAATAAATATTATGGCAGATCTCTTACTCTAGAAAGCAGAAAGTGCGTGTTTGTTTTTTAACAGTGTTATCTAACGTGACCCTGCAGTCAACTGCCAAATTGGTTAGTAAATATTCTAGTTCATTAACTAGAATTTCGTGGGCGTATTCATAACAGTTTGAGCGACTGCAACCTTTCCGCTATTAAAAGCAGCAACAACCCTCTGAAATTGTCGAAACATGCATACACGAGCGAAAAAGAAAACAATTCAGTAATCGGGCAGCAATCGTTCAGTTAACGCCATCCTACATTATAATTTTCTATTCAACTAATATTCAGAATTTAAAATATACATTAAATTAAATATAAAACTTTCTTGTAAATAATAGTTCTGATAGTAAAATCATAATCCTTTTGAGAACTTCCTGGATTAAATAGCACATTTGGGTTGCAGATCATGAACGTACGTGCATGTCAACAAAACCACCCTTATTTTTGCCAAGTCGTTCCTGCAATAACGGCGCAGCATCAAAGCAACAATAAATAAGAAATGTTCAAATGAAACCCCTAAGAAAAGTGGAAACGAAACGATCATTTCTCAAATTAATTGTGTAAGTAAATAACATTTCTTTTTGGAATCATTTCAGTAACCTTTTTATAATAATAAAAAAGTTTTAAAAAAATTCACAAAAGAAGTATTGAATTGTTATTTTTCAGGGTTGATTTATTGTGATTGTGAAATGCAGTTTTTATAAATAAAATAACTATCTCCAACGGAACCGTTTAAAAGCTAATCTTCCTTGAATTTCCTCCATTTTATGTAAAGATAAATTTACAAGTATGGATTAGGTTCTATTTGAGATTAATATTTTAAAATTTTCCATAAAATGTTTCAAGAAAGTTTAAAGATTTAAGCCTGTGAAATCAATTATAAAAGCCAATCGAAAAATAACCATAAGTAAAAATGAAAATTGCTTTTTAGAAATGTTTTCCAAGGGCTAGGAATAGCGACTATATTTTTATTGAAATTGGTTTTATTTGTTTAATATAATGATTAATATATTTTTATATCTGATGAGATATATTTTATACCTGATGACTGGATTTTCAACAAAATGGTTTGTAATGTAATTCTGCAATTTTCGTGTATTTTTTAACAAACAATGAACTAACTTTCTATGAAATGGTACAGGAACTGGTATGATACCGATGCATAGGCTGACTAGTATGACGGCTGGTGTGTTTCTGGTGTATGTACTGACTAGTATGTAAACTGGTATGATCGTGATGTATATACAGAATAGTATTTTGAATGGTATGACATTGATATATACAATGACTAGTATGTCAACTGGTATATTGCTGATACAGAGACTGAGTCGTATGTCAATTGGTATGGTGCTGATGCAGAAGCGGACAATTGCAATCGCCGTGCTAAAAATACCAGTTGCCAATATTGAAAATTACAGAACTCGACCTTGCCGGTTTGGCAAACTAGTATTTGACTAGTATAAAACTAGTAGAATTAACTGCAGGGTCCCTATTGGATGTGAGCTATACTGAGCGACACCCCACCCCCACTCCACTAACAATTTCCCCTTCTCGCACACTAGCACGAATGTAAGTCAAAGCCACCAACTCCTTGTCCCTTACACCACGTGCACTGGTTGTCGGTTCAGATTATGTTCATCGGCGTTACAGGAGACAAATCTCTGTGCCCGATGAGATCTTCGGAACTGTGACGGCTATAACATCCATCGGCGTGACCGTGCGAGAGGACTTGGGGTTGGACATGCTTTCATCACTCACTAGTCTATGCAGTATCGTCTATTTGAGCCTGACTTCGACCCGAGGGCCAACACCTTAGAACGTCAAGGCATGGTAGTCCGGTCAGGCGATGTCGATCCTGAAATAACTAAGCTTAGTATAGCTTTGTAGTGCGTTACTCAGAGGCGAGAACCGTGTAATCCTCGGAGACTTTAACGCACGCCATTGGCACTCAAGCCTACAGGTCCATGGTAAGGGACAGGAGTTGGCTGAACAAACAGATGATTCGGCAGCGGCCCTCACAAATAACGACAAAATATCAATCGCTTTCGGAGATAAGATTCAGTCGAAACCAATGAGATGCGCGACCGCCTTTTGCCGGCAATTTGTATTGCATCCTCCGGTCGACAAGGAAATCCCATGCGCCACCAGGAAAGCGCACAAACATCAGAATAGTCAAGCGCCCATTTCCGTCACCCCCACAGGAGGTCGTTCGGAGGTCTATCCATGCTGATGTTAAAACATCTTGGTGATGATGGAGTAGGATACCTAACAACTGTCTTTAATCTGTCTATGACTACCTTTGTCATTCCAGAAAAATTTAGACAGGCAAAGATGGTGCCACTTCTGACGCCTGTCAAGTCAGCTAACGTGGGGGAGTCTTATCGGCCGATAACGCTCCTCTCGATAGTAAGGAAGACCTTGGCGACTTATTTGCTCCATTACTACATCGCTAACTTGCGGCTCGCCAAACATCAGCATGGTTTCCGTAAAATGCATAGCACGACCACCGCGCCTAACGCCATTACCACTCAGATAGATGTCGGTCTCAACCAAAATCCCCCTAATGACAGGACTGTACTGGTTGCACTTGACCTGTCGAAAGCTTTCCACACGATCAATCACGCGCAACTTATTAATGACCTTGAAGTAGTTAGGGTTGGGCCGCCAAATATCTGAGTGGTTGTTGTTGTTGTAACGAGTGCTGTCGAACTGACAATCCTTGGCCGGATATGATTCCGGTACGCTCGTGGTAGGATTTGGTATGACCAGTAGAACCTTCTAGGTCATGTCACCCCTCCTTCCGTAAGGAAGGAGAGATGGGTAATGAGAGGTGAGAGGCATCATATCCGTGGATCAACCATCGAGTTGCACGTCATTACATTTGTGCATATTAGTCGCCTCTTACGACCGGTATGCCTACCTCGGGCGTATTCTAAACCCCTAACCCGCAGGGGGAAGTGGTCGGCAGTCATGGGTGGAATTCAGAGGCGAACGATCAAAACCACGATCAAGGAGTGCCACAGGGTTTGGTCCTATCCCCGCTTTTGTTTAATTACTACATATCGAGGCTCCCCTCTCCACCATAGGGATGACTGCACGACTCTGGCGACTCCTGAGATAAGCTGTGCTTAATAATTAAATCACATCCCTGCCCGGTTTCTTCGCGAAATCTGGCACTATCACCGACTAAATCGTAGGCCACCTTATTTACGACGTGGACAGTGCAGGTGAACATGGAAGTTGTAGTCTACGTCGACGGGACTAAGCTTTCGAATGTCACACATCCCAAAATCTTGGGGTCACGTTTGATGACATGCTTAACTACGGTGCTTATATAATTATAGTTGAGGTACTGCACTGCCACCTTTAGGTCTATTGTGCCTTCTTTTCTTTACAGTACATCATCCAGGGCGAGCTCCTTTAAAAAGTCGAGGATTGTATTCGGCTTCATGGAGTGTACATCCCTCTTCTTCGGCTTGTGGTTGCCTAGAATCGTATGTATCCTACGCACAATGGCATCGCATTCGACAAAGGATGTGTTCTGCAGTCTCGTTTGCGCTGTCGCAGAAGCGACACAGGCTACTGGAGCAAATTCCCACTCTGTGCATGTGACCCTTAAGCCTGCAATGCCCTGTTAGGATTATGAAGCTACTATTGGGGATATTGATCAGGATCTTGTGTTGCTTGTTGCTATATCCCCGCAGCAGTGCCCTTGCCTGTTGCAGCATAAGATGGGTAATGAGAGGTGAGAGGTATCATATCCGTAGATCAACCATTTGTCATCAACCTTTGTGCATATTAGTCGCCTCTTATGACCGGTATGCCTACCTCGGGCATATTCTAAACCCCTAACGCGCAGGGACGTTGCAGCCCTGTCGTTTGAGACCAGTGCTGATTTCTCAAGTGTACCCCCTCCTGACGTAGCATCTTTTTGATGGTGTGTTTCCCTATTGCTATGCCAGGTTCCGACCCGAAGATACTTTCGGCAGCCGCCTTCCTGGCCAGATTATCCGCTTGCTCATTCTCATCTATCCCTTTGTGAGCCGGAGTCCAGGTCAGGCGGATGGTGTTCCTAGCCTCTCCACGCATTCAAGGACTAGTGCAGATTTCATCTTCATTGAAGATATTGCCTTGAGCGCGGCCTGGTTGTCGTTAAGGATAGCGATCCTATCACTTGTTTCGGATATATGTCTGCAAACGTTTTTTTTGCGTAGACCTCTGCCTGAAAAATGCTCGGAAACTGTCCCAGTGGTATGGACACATTAGTTCTGGGGCCGAAGATTCCTGCTCCAATGCCCTCAAGGGTCTTTGAGCGTCTGTGTACCACACCAGCGTGTGGTCCTGATGTAGACTCTGAATTTTGGCAAAGTCCCATGTTGCTTTATCTCCCAGCTCTATTTGAATCCCTTCAAACCGGACGATCTTATTGATGTCATCCTTAGGAACTTGGATGAGTGGGAGCCGCACTCCAAGTTTCTCGATGTTGCGGGTTTGAATTATTTTTCCCTTGTAGAAGCCTTCCCTTGATATATTCATAAGGGTTCGCTTGACCGTGTGCTCTATTATTATGTGCAGTGGGGTCAGGTCGAGCATCACCTTCAGAGCCGCCTTTGGGCACGTCCACATGGCTCCAGTAATGCACACATATGCAAGGCGTTGTATTCTGTTGAGTGATTTCTGATTTCTGTCTGCACACCATTATTGCTCTAGTCGCCTAAGATGTTGTGTTTTCCAAGTGCTTCTTTCATAGTTACACATTCAACCAACACTCCGTCCAAAGCGATTAGTCTCATTCTCCTAAGGGATCTTCTTTTCGTGAATGGAACTATGGCCGCCTTACTGGGGTTAATATTTAGTCCCACTTCAGCGCACCATTCTTTGGTCAGTCTCAGTGCCGTATGAGTTATATCACATAAGGTGTTCTCGAACTTTTCCCTTGCAACAAGTAGAATATATCTGCAAGGGTTCGTCCACGACCAGGCTCCACAGCAGAGGTGACAAGACTCCACCTTGTGGACATCCCTTAGTTGCTTTATTGTGTATCCACATCCTGAGAGGGGTTTGAACTTCTCTCTCAAGAGCCCGACTAACACTGTCGTGGGCCGTGTTGTCGAAGGCTCCCTCTATATCTAAGAAGGCACACAGTACCACTTCTCCGCAATCGAACGCGCTTTGTATTTCGTTAGATGATATAGGGCAGTATCTGTCATCTGCCTGTCCTGTATGCGTGCTGCCCGCGATGCAGTGTCATACGTTGCAGAATGGTCGATCTGATCTGTTTGTCTATAATTTTCACCATTGCTTTAAGAGCAAATGATGTTAGACTGATTGGTCCGAAGGACTTCACTAGAGAGTAGTCCGTTTTCCCTATTTTGTGTATAAATACCACTTTTGGTCTTCTCCACACATTTGGAATATAGGCCAGACTGTAGACAGTCCCTTGTAAGGAGTGGAATAAGTTCCTCCCCCTGCTGCAGAAAGGCCGGGTAAATGCCGTCCACTCCTGGAGATTTATACTTTTCGAAGGACTTCATTGCCCATCTGACCGCATTCTCCGAGAAAAGGCTGTTTGAGAGGTGCCACACTGAGGAGTGTGGCCTCGTAGTCCGAATTTCAATCTCCGTCCTATCTGTTTTGGGGAGTGTTGTCGGAAGTGACAGTCCTTTGCTGGATATCAACCTGGAACGCTCCGGTACTCCTTTGCGGTACTGCCCGACTGTCGTTATAGCGATTTGGTATGATCAGTTGAACCTTATAGGTCATGTCACCCCTCATTCCTTAAGGAAGGAGAAGATGGGTAATGAGAGGTGAGTGGCATCATATCCGTAGATCAACCATCGAGTTGCACGTAATTACCTTTGTGCATATTAGTCGCCTCTTACGATCGGTGTGCCTACCTCGGGCATATTATAGCCCCCTAACCCGCAGGCGGGGTTTTCTAGGTGGTACTTTCCCTGAGATACCAAACAAACTGGATGATGCTATGGTCCGAAATGGAGAGTTCCGAGCAAACCAGGTCATCAGCCAGTTCGTTGCCCAGGGTAATGTCTAAGAGTTCTTCACTGGCACTGGTGATAAAAGTTGGTGAACTCGAACATTGTAAATGCTAAGGTCATAAATGATAATAAGCTCAAAGAGACGAGTGTCTTTACGTTGGTACCTGAACCCTCCTATACTACGTTGTGAGCGTTTGCGTTGGCTCCAATGATTAGCGGTAGCTGTGCTCTCCTGCAGTAATCCCCTAGCAGCTTCATATCGTCCGAAAGTATGTTATTGTTGTCCCCCCAAAATACGCTGCAGCAAAGGCGATGCTTTTGGACTCTCCCGCTATGTCCATTCTCGCCTGAACTACTACGAAATCTTGACTCATAAATTTTGTAATGCAGAAGTAGTTAATAGACCTATTAAGCACTACACAACCTCTTGGTCTTTCCTGGTAAGCATTCCAAATTACCTTCTTATTGATTTCTTTGAGGCCCCTAACCTGACCCCTGAACACCCATGGCTCCTGTATTGGTGCGATGCCTAGATTTTCCGAGCCAAACCTGCGTGCAACCACCGCCGACGAGGTTTTTGCATGATGCAGATTGATCTGGGCGACTTTGCGCTAGGTCATGGTTATTGTCTCGTCGGCTCGTCCTCATCGGACAGCCTCATTTTCCCTGTTCTCGCCTCGTCGATGGAGCTGGTGGATCCACTGGTCCGGTGAACAACCCGGATGGTAGATTTACTGGTCCGGTAAACTGCCTGGATGCATCGGCAACTGCCTTGTTGGTATAGGTGAGATTTGCGGTGAATGACTCTGCAGCTAATTTCCTTTTCTACTCAGTTCCGTCTCCGGGACGGGTTACAAGGTGCCTGGAACTGTCTACTTCCAGGGCTTTAAATTATACAGGCCCCCTAGTTTCTTCAAAACTTTGTGGCTCCCTTGCTGTTCACGTCCTAGGGCGTCCCGTAGCCAACGACGATCCAGGATCGCACCGCCACAAGTTCCAGATACAGTCTCCACGACTAACAGCACTAATACTGCCTATCAAGTAGTGTGCAACTTCCGATACCGCTCACGCCCACCGGCGCAAACACCACACAGCAGTTCACAGCTCATTTCTGCCTAGCACCTCTCACTTAGATGTGAGCAGTGCTGAGTGAGAACCCACCCCTCTCCCACTCTCACTCACAACCTCCCTTTCCTCTTCCAGCACTAGCACAAATGTAAGTCAAAGCCACAAGCTCCTGGTCCCTTACACCGCGTGCACTGTTTGTCGGTTGAGATTATATACACCGGCGACATCAGTCAAATGCAACTCTTGCCTTGGCCTAACCGGCAAGGCTTGTGAAATAGTGAACTTCATGAAGCGGGAAAATATCAAGATTGCTGCGAATCAGGAGGCTGAGGTCGGTGCCCGATCAGATTTTCGGACCTGTGACGCCTACAAAATCCATCGGCGTGACCGTGCGAGAGACTTGAGGCGGACTTGCCTTCATCACTCGCAATACCGCAACCCTGATGTCGACCCGAGGGATAACACCTTAGGGCGTCAATGTATGGTTGTGCGGTCAGCTCCTATCACCTGTTGTCCGAGTGAATACCGCCCTGACATTCGTACGTTACTCAGATACGATAATCAATAATGGCAATCAAGCTCACAGGTCGATTGTAGGGGACAGGAGCTGGCTGAACAAATAAATGATTCGACGTTCTGCACTGTGGACGGGGATGCCCCACGAGAGTCGCGGTAAATTTCTCAAGCTTGCTAGACCTGCCATCGCCAGTGCTGGTCTTCTAAACTACGTTGACTGGCGACCGATGTTGGCTCTTGCATCAGGCCATTTACCGATAGTTTTTTCAACCGATCGCCCACCGACTGTCACCTCTGAAAATCACACCTTCACTAATTTCAGCAAAGCTGACAGGGTTGGTTTTCATAACGTTTCGCATGGTCATAGCTTTAGCATCAACTCAATACATTCCGTCAGGTAGAATCAAGGAGGTGCTTATGCATTTCCCCACAAAGGCAGTGGCCCTGGCAAATGCACGTGACTATGTGCCATGCTTAGACCAAACCGCTCCTTAAATTCAAGATCTCAATACGGAAATCACACGGCTGGTTGATCAACACAAACGCGCCAAATGGGAGGAGCACCTAATGTCCTGCAACCTCCCTACTGATGTTGGCAAATTATGGTCCACTGTCAAATCCGACTAAACGTAACTACAAAATATCCAACGCCTTCGGTGATAGGGTCCATTCAAAACGGAAGAGATGCCGGCAATTTGTACTGTATCCTCCGGTTCACAAGGAAATCAGAGGAGCCACCAGGGAAGCACACAAACGAAAAAATAGGCAAGCGCCCATTGCCATCAGCACCACAGAGGTTCGGGAGGCCACACGGGTGCCTAAAGGCTCTAAGTCGATCGGCCCCGACTGTATATCTGATGTTAAAACATCTCGGCGATGAGGGAGTAAGGTACCTCACGCCAACGCGCTTAACGCCACTACCACTCAGATAGGTGTCGGTCTCAACCAAAATCGCCCTAATGACAGGACTGTACTGGTTACATTTGACTTGTCGAAAGCCTTCGATACGGTCAATCACGCGCAACTTATTATGGACCTTGAAGACTCAACTCTTCACGCCTGTCTAAAACGTTGGACCGCCACTTATCTGAGTGGTCGGCCGTCTTCGGTTGAATTCAGAGGCGAACGATCAAAACCACGTATAACCAAAAAAGAGGTGCCACAGGTGGTGTCCTATTCCCGCTTTTGTTTAATTATTACACATCGGGACTTCCCTCCCCACCAGAGGGTGTCTCGATCGTCTCCTACGCCGAAGACTATACTATTATGGCGACGGGCCACTCTGTATGTGAAATGTGCTCAAGAATAAACTCTTACCTCCCATCCTTGTTCGGTTTCTTCGCTGGACGAAATCTGACATTGTCACCGACCAAGTCCTCGGCCACCTTATTTACGACATGGACAGCGCAGGTGAACATGGAATCATACGTCTACGTCGATGGGATTAAGCTTCCGACTGCTAGACACCCCAAAATCTTAGGGGGCATTTTGATAACATGTTCAACTACGGTGCTTATATAGCCGCGATTTCCCCAAAGTGCAATGCCGCAACAAAATCCCAAAGTCACTAGCTGGCACTACTTGGGGAAAAGATAAAGAAACGTTACTGGCAACGTACAAGGCCATTGGCTAGCCGGTCCTGAGCTACCCGACGCCTATATGGTCGCCGGGGCTAGCAGACACACACTGGAGGGAGTTGCAGGCCTGTCAAAACACCGCACCTTCATGTTCGGTGCTAAAGAGCATAGTGAAATGTTGCTCAAGCAATTCCTGTTCAACTGGTACAAACCACAGCACCCGAACCAATCCGAAAATCCACCTCCCAGAATAAGGAGTCATCGCCGTAAGCACTATGATGAGATCCAGCACAACATTTGTTCGCCGTTTGATCCAAAGGTGCATCGACAGGCCTCAAACTCATCCACACAGAGTCGGTAAACTCCTTTGTCTGCTCTCGTCTAGTGAACGCAGTTATTCAAGCACAAGCTCCATCTGTTGCAAAAGCGGAACGCGAACTGCCTAGGGAGACAAGGGTCATGCTGGCCCAACTTCGTTCTCTGTAACAGGTTAAACTCTTACCTTTCCAGACTGAACCCCGGCATGCCAAATGTCTGCCCGGCATGCGGCTTGTCTCTCCATGACACTAACCATCTGTTCATCTGCTCAACTGAGCCTACTCTTCTTACACCAATATCACCATTGAAGGCGCGAGGTTTCTGGGACTCCTATTAGAAGAGCTCGATGACAATGTTAGGTAAGGAAGGTGATGGTTAGGCGGGCTAGCTATCCGTACAACAAGAACATAGGGCAAATGGTTGCTTTCGCCCCTGCCGAAGTGGAAGGTATGGGATGAGCCCTCTGTCTCTATGATTGTGAGGTTTACTCCGACGTTCTTTGGTCATGTCTGCGTTTCTCAGCAGGGGCCATATCCTCTTTCCTGAATCTCGCGGGTCTGTTCCGACGACCTCGAGGACGTGCGTTTCTGTTTCTTGGTTCTCCGCGATAGTGTGACGGGTTCTTATTTTTTCTCGGCTCTGGATGGTGGTGCAATGGTTCCTTGGTTCTACGCGGCGGTGGTAAGAGAGCTCATTGTCTATTGGTTCTGCACAATGGTGTGTTGAATGCCCATTGTTACTCGCTTTTTCACGGTGGTGTGATGGGAGATTAATGTTCCTGGAATCATCAATTTCCTGGCTATAATCTGATGTTGGCTCTTTTCGCATTGCATCATCTATGCCTGGCTCTCCGATGAGAGTTTTCTCTTCTACATCGTTATTTTTGTTGTTATTGTTTTTTTTTTTCATCATCTTGTTCGTACGACTACTTGCGGCAAGTTGTCTGCCTTCGTGGAGGCGCATGCAGCCGCGATTGCCATCAAAGTACAAAGCCGCAACCAAATTCTTGAGTCACCAGCTGGCAGCACTTGGGGATGAGACAAAGAAACATTCCTGGTAACGTACAAGGCAATCGTCCAGCCGGTTCTGAGCTACGCGACGCCTATATGGTCGCCGGGGATCGCAGACACACTGGATGAAGCTGCAGGCCTGTCAAAACACCGCACTCACAACTGCCACGGGATGTCTCCTTATATCACCTGAACATCACCTCCACAGCGAGGCAAAAATGCTAACGAGCATATTGAGGTGTTGACTGAGATATCGCCAGCCGCAACACCAGTTCAGGCGCCTGCTCTACGAAAACCCGCCTACCAGGAGAATAAGCAGATCGCCGTTAACACTATGATTAGATCCGGCATCATATTTTCTCGCCGCTTGATCCAAAGGTTCATCGACTGGCCCTCAAATACTCCTGTGTCAGTTCCCGCCCTGTGAATTCCGTCATTCAGGCACAAGCCCCACCGGTTGCCGGAGAGGAATCCGAACTGCCTAGGGAGACACGAGTCATGTTGGCCCAACTTCGTGCTGGATATTATAACAGATAAAAATTTGACCTCTCCAGACCGAACCCTGACATGCCAAATGTCTGCCCGGCATGCAGTGTGTCTCATGACACTAACCATCTGTTTATTTGCTCAGCTGAGCCGACTCTTCTAACACCAATTTTACTCTGGTGCAATCTACGAAAGCCGCGAGGTTTCTGGGACTTCTGTTAGAAGAGGTTGATGAGAATGCTAGGTAAGTAAAGTTACGGATCGGCAGGGCACGTACCGCTACCACAACAACAGCAACATGGTTCCTGAGCGGTGAAGTTCTGCGGCTTTTATTATTTTCTCTAGCATTAAATTGAAGAAATCGCACGATAGGGGGTCACCCTGTCTGAAACCTCGTTTAGCTTCAAACGGCTCGGAGAGGTCCTTCCCAATTCTGACTGAGCTGGTGGTGTTCAACGTCATTTTGCACAGCCGTATAAGTTTTTCTGGGAAACCAAATTCAAACAAAGGCCCATATACGCAGTTCCTTTTCGAGATATCGAAAGCGGCTTTAAAATCAACAAAGAGATGATGTGTGCCGATTCTTTTCTCACGGGTTTTTTTCCAAGATTTGGTGTATTGTAAAAATCTGGTCGATGGTAGATTTACCAGGTCTGAAGCCGCACTCTAATCCGGTCCAATCAGTTTGTCAACAGTCTGCTTTAGTCTTTCGCATAATAAGCTTTATGCGACCTTATATACGATACTAAGGAGGCTTATCTCGAAATAATTGGTGCACATTGCAAGATCTCCTTTCTTGTGGATTGGGCAGAGTATACTTCCAATCGGCAGGCATGGACTCTTCATTACTGCAACTCGCCTATCGTTATACCCGGCGGGAGAACACTAATTCTATTATCTTCGATTGTGGCATCGGGTTCTTTTCTATGCAGTTGCTGGTTTCTCCATTTAGGAGGGTAGAGAAGTCCTCCCTCCATAATCTAAGCACTCCCTGTACACTTCTTACTAGGTCGTCATTTTTGTCCTTACACGTGCCGGATATTTTGGTAGAATACCATACCCACAAACAATGAATATAAAACGGCATGGTGGATAAACTTCAAAGTAACCAGGGACCATAACAAAGAGGCCACGTTGCAGGAAATATAATGAATTGGACTTCAATGACATACTCGGCAAAAACGACGTACAAATTGGCCAACTTTTTCAAAAAATATAAGATTAACAACAGCGTTCAGAACATCGAAAAACGAAGGGCAAAAACTTAGGATCAAGACTAACTCAGAGGAACGGTTTGGCAAACACGGAGTATACAAACTGACCTGCGAATAACAATACTACAACTACAACTACAAGGTGGCGCAAAAGTAATCCTCCTATCAGAAAATGCTATAAATTTTGCGATTGGCCCCTTAAGTCAGTTCTGTTTTGACATTTGTGTAGTAAACACATGCGAAATACACGTTATAAACAATTTTACGCTACACTGCTCCAGAACGCGGAATATTGCTGACTATTTATTTGACCAATAATCGGTCGGTGAAAAACGGTTACTGCGCAAAAGTAATCCTCCTATCAGAAAATGCTATAAATTTTGCGATTGGCCCCTAAAGTCAGTTCTGTTTTGACATTTGTGTAGTAAACACATGCGAAATACACCTTATAAACAATGTTACGCTACACTGCTCCAGAACGCGGAATATTGCTGACTATTTATTTGACCAATAATCGGTCGGGGCCAAACGGTTACTGTGAATGGTGAGCGCTACAGAGCAATGATCAACGAGTTCTTTTTGCCGCAACTTGATGAATTGGGATTGGAAAACATGTGGTTCCAACAAGACGGTTCAACAGCACACACTGCACGTGCCACAACCGATATGCTGAACATCGGAAGCTTACTTTTGCGCCACCTTGTATAAAACCAATGAATTGAATTGTTCTATAAAAAATATATTCTGAAATAAAGTAAAGACAACAAACCTTTAAATCTTTGTTTTATAATACCCCATATTTTGTTTTGGTTATAAATTGTTAGTGAATACTACCGGAAAATACATATTATGTGAATAACCAGGCAACTATGTAAGAGACAGTTAAAATTGTATACAATAAAGAGTAAAAAGAATAAATAAAAAAATTACGAAAAATAAATATTTTGAACAGTTTAATGTATAGATAATACAAATTAACAAAAACTTTGTGCTAAAGACAGAATATTAAGCAGTTTTATTCAACCCACCAGCCAAGTATCAACTTTAGAAAGTTAAAATTTTTCATAATTCGGATGTAACGCGATTGACGAAATTCTTGTAACGCGAGTACAACAAAACAACACGGAAACCCACTACTATACCAGAATCTAACTTCGGGAATCACGTGGTCGAAAACAAATACGCCCCAGCAAACATCAAAAAAAGGGCCCGAATACTTCACATATAAGGAAAAGGTCGGCTCCTCAATGTACTTAAAAACATGGAAATATACAAACGGAAAACATTGGACGAGAGAATAACAAACGAACACTAACTCTGACGAGATAATTGAACCTTTAAAGCTGATTAACAAGAAATTACATTACCTGCACTAGCGCATGCACACACATATTAACATTACCTGCTACATCATCCACAGACTATAATTCCAAGGCAACTGATAGATAAAGATCAGAACGAAACTAAACACAGGATGGCGGAACGCCGTAACCGGTTTATTAAAAAACCACATTTGACAAGGGATGACGGAAAAACGTTCCAAAATACATCAACTTTCCACCATGTCGGAAAATCAACCAAGCAAAATAAAGTACTTATAGAGTCTTATTTTCGTTCGTCAAGAGAGGACTTCACTTTTCAATTGCATAGCATTTGTTTGAAAGAGGAATTCTTCGTTGGATTTCTTGTCTGACAATGGCGTGGTAGCCAAGACGCAAATGCTCTGACTCTTTGCTTGACATGTTTTACCTTTTTGCCTTCCTTCAGCACCAAAAATTGAATTTGGAAAAAACCGGAAATAAACCTATCCCCGCCCCTGATAAGCCCAGTAACAATTAAAAAAGGGTTTACAAATCGCCCACCCAACCTCAGCACATAGGCACATCCTTCGAGAGAGTTAACTTGTCTGTACCGCACTGTAATTTGAGCCAACTGATTGTAATCTCCTTGCTCGAAGAATGGCAACACTTTTCCAATGTCAGAGAAAGTATATTCAGAATTCAAAATGTTCAAAAATTGAGAAAAAGAACCCTGAGAAAATTATTAAGTGCGTCTACAAAATTTAATGAAGTTAATATTAACCCAAGCCTGTTTGAACAGCGCGAAGAAAGACCGTGGAAGAGTCAATACAACCAGTATAATAAATGAAATCCGAAAAAAGTTTTTTTTTTCAATCTTAAAAATTTCCATGGTTAGATAGTGTCACTGCAGAAAGTTTTTAACTTTTCTGTCATCTCAGGACTTCCAGGATCAAAATCCTGACCACAATTAATTTTTCTGCTTATTTGAAAAAACTTCGATAATAACTCAAAAATGCCACCAATTAAAAGTCCTTCTCAATAACTAAAAACAGCCGATCTGAATTAAATAAGTTTGGTATCATATAAAATATAATTGAAAAAACTTTCATATTACAATATTTAAACGAAAGTGGACATCAATTTTTAATTTTTTTCTTAACTCAGATATTTGCTTGCGGCTGAAATAAAAGTCCTTAGCCAATAACCAACCAAATTTATTAAAATTATTTAGAATTAAAAAAAATTTGGTATCGAATGACAGAGGATTGGAAAACTTTTTAAACAAAAGTATTCAGTATTATGTTATATAATGAAATTAATGTATATATCCAAATAAAAACAAGCAAGGATAGCCCTTTCATGAAAACGCATCACGAATTTCAATGTCCCATATTTATTTACAATAAGTACAAACTGTCCGAAATATGCGAATTTACAGAAGCATTAAGCCCTTCTAATGAGCCCTACTAAATAAAGTTGTAAGTTTCTAGGTTTAGGTTGTTGTCGATTGTGACCAGATATGTTTACGTATATGTATATACATAAGTATATAAACTCTTATATCATATCTTATCTTTGTAGCTTCTAATTTCTTATTATAACGAAAAACGATGGGACATAAAATGATATTTTGAATGTGAAGGTCAATTAGTAAAACTTTTGTTACTATTTTAAAAAGGCAACCGCAATGAAAACAATTTATTTATTTATTCAAAGGAAATGAAAAAATTAAGTTTACGATAGTAACGCCCCCATGAATGGTTGCAAGTCCTGGCTTTGAAATTTTTTGAATCGGATCCATTTAAAATTCTTACCAATAAAGTATTTGATAACGTAAAGGGGACGAAAATTACTTCAAAAAATATAATGCAGTTTGTAAATGAAAAACTCGACGAGCTTAATTGAAAAATTAAAAACATACTTAAGAATAACCGTCTTTGTCTTAAAATCGACACTGCCACTCGAAATGAGCTCGGAGCTGTTTGCATAAATGCGCAAGTTTTCTTGAAAGGAAAAATTGGAATAATAACGGTGGCAATGGAAGAAATGAAGGGAGGACATGCGAACCGAAATGAACAATCTCGTAGAGTTGTCCGACCACGACTTGATCCCATGAATGGGCGATCATATCACATCTGTTAAATGTACTGCACACAAGCTTCAACTTGCCGTTAAAGACTTTTTAGAGGATAATAGTTAACAATACCTGTCGGGTTGTAAAGCTTTTAAGAACTCCGCATTTACGGTATGTACAGTTCTGTTCAATATAGTAATAGTAAAATTAAATTAGATATTTATTTATTTATTTATTTGTTTCTTCAAGTAGTACAAAATAAGACTTAATTAATTCTTTTAACAGTACTTCAATATTAATAAATTTCACAATTGTTGCTTAGATTCTAATACATATTATTTATTTAAAAAACTATTAGAATACAGATTTCTTTGTTAGTAACAACAAAATTATAAGAGAATAGAATAAAAAGATGGAAAAGATAAAGCAGACAATATATTTATAATGCCTTGATGTCAAACACCCACAAGATTGCAATGAAATTATAAATTCTTGTCTTGTAATTAAATCTGGTCAGTCCAGCCTTTACGTACTCGGGAATTGAATTCCAAGCTCTTACCGCGTTAACAAAAAACAATCTAGACGACGTCAAGTACTTATATTTCGGAATGATGAAACTGTGGTGTCTGGGAGACCTTACTGGTATCAGCCTCTCATAAAGATAGGTTGGGTGCTCCCACATGCTAACTTTGTACAGAAATATACAATTCCTTGCGAGCAGATAATTTTCAAGCGTACAGCCTAAAATTTTGGTTCGCCAAGCCGGAACGTGATCTTATCTATCGATTCCGTACACATGTCTAGTGGCATTATTGAATGCAACATTTAATTTGTGGAAGGATACGGAATCAAGTTTGCTGTATACTACCTCACTGTAGGTGATGAGTGGCATTATTAGTTGTTGCACTAATTTTGCTTTGTTTTCACTGGCGTAAAAGACGCAGATACCCTAAGCTTCCGGAGTATACCATACACTTGCCCAACAACCCTATTTATGTGATCAGTGCAATTCAGTTTAGAGTTAAAGATAAAACCTAAATTTTTTACCTTGTCGGTAATGCTAAGACAACTAGGGCCAATGACCAAATTCGGAATATCATTGACACATACTGCACTATTATATATAGGTACGACATAAGACTTAGTCGCATTTAAGCATAAATAGTTTGCAGTAGCCCACGCAGAAACAGCAGCCAAGTCGCTGTTTATCTTAAAGCATAAGTCCTCAACTAGACCAATACGATCTGATAAGTACAATTGTATATCATCGGCACATGCATGAACATTTACATACTTGCACACCGCAAAAACATCATTAATAAAGAGGCTAAATAAAACTGGGCCAAGGACAGAACATTGTGGGACACCAGTATTTAAAGTTCGGGACAAGGATGTAGATACTCCACATTTAACCTTCTGTGTTCTGCCTTTAAGATAACTGGCCATAAGCTTC
The DNA here is from genome assembly GCA_949987695.1 of Merzomyia westermanni. NCBI lineage: Eukaryota > Metazoa > Arthropoda > Insecta > Diptera > Tephritidae > Merzomyia > Merzomyia westermanni. Next base: position 80,720,549 of record OX465289.1, read on the forward strand.
ACGGAGCTGTCTGTAAAGCCAAATTTATGCTTAAGTTTCATACACAATAGTCCATGATCCACTGAGTCAAACGCCTTGGAGAAGTCAAGAAGGCAGAGAAGGGTTATGTGGCCTTTGTCAAAGTTAATTCTTATATCGTCCAGTATTTTTAGCATTGCTGTCGAGCAACTATGATTTTTTCTGAATCCAGATTGGAGTGGAGATATAAAATTATTCTCTTGAACAAAGGCTGAAATTTTGCTCTGCCATCAAACTCTCGCACGCTTTGGAAAATGAAGGGCGTATACTAATAGGCCTATAGTCGCCAGCACTCACAGGGTTTGGATTTTTCGCAATTGGGACAATGATGGCCCTTTTCCATGCTGCTGGAAAACACGAACTCGTAACGCAGTTATATACTCCATAATGACTTTACAGAATTTCAGCGAGATCCCGTCCTCTCCAATGGCATTCGACTTCACACCCAAGATTGACTTCAGGACCTGATCTTCAGTAACTGACGTAAATTGAAACTCCGGTATCAGACCATCATAACTGCCGACATCAGTAAATGTGTCACTACATCCGGCTTTGTTGTTGGTGCTAACGAAATAGTTATTTAGCTCATCCAAGTCAATCTCACATTCGCGTCTTTCTTTACCATGAATTTTAAATTTTTTTAGGTTGCGCCATAGTTCTTTGGAAGGAAGCGAGGGATTTAGTTTGGAGTTGCTGTACAGTCGTTTTGCTTCTCTGATTATATAATTTGTATTATTACGAACTTCTTTATATCGGCGCCAAGAAATATCAGTGAAGTTTTTCCTCCATTTGGTGTAAAATCTCTTACGCTTTTTAATTGCAGCACGAACCTTAAAATTGTACCAGGGACACGACATGCAGGGGATCACAACTTTTAAGTAGTCAAGAAGACTTGGTGGGGAGTTATTAGCATACCTCGTTGGATTAATTTTATTAACAATAGAGAGACCAACAGTTGCCAACTGGTCCAATAACTTATTACAGTATAAGTCTTTTGCTAGCAAATTTACATTAAAATCTTCACATATCAAAATGCGTTCGTAATCTAACACCAGATCAGCCAAAGCATCAAAACTGGGATCAAAGGGAAATACCTTTATTTGGATTATAAACACATGAAATTAATATTTTACTTAAGCCATCCGATATTTCAGTGCAGAGATATTCAGTGTCGCAGTTGTCAGACGTAGCTAATAGTCTGCCTTTAAGGTTTTTTTAAAATTACACTGCAATACCTCCACCTTTTTTAAGTTTACGATCATGCCTCAACAGATTATATCCATCAATTGAGAGACTGAAATCAGTAAGGTCACTATGGAACCAGGTTTCAGTAACGGAAATAACATCCACTTTAGACCCCTCGAAAATATATCTGGCATAGTCCAGCTTATCTTGACTAAAACTGCGCGCATTGAAATGCACCACATTAAGTCCGTGATTTTGCTTGCACAAAATATCAATAAGAATTTTCTTGTTATCGTTAACGCGATAGCACCTTGTATCAGTCAAATCCATTAAACAAATCTATTTGCAGTGCTGGACCAAAACAAAAACAACCATAGACAAGCACACATGATATTTGTGTTTGTAACTCATCAAAGGATTTGAGATAGACGAAAGAAGATATAAAGAGGAATACATAACAATAAAAATTTGTGTTTGCTAGAGAGAAAGAGAATTGAGTAATTTTGTAAAATACAGTAGAGAGGCAGTGTGGTTGATTGAAAGAATAAGAGAAAAATAGTGTATACAGCAAATATAAATACATCACTTTTGTTTTTTTAAATCTAGAATCTTCATGTTTCTGCAGCAACAACGTTCTTAATACTTTTAATAGTAGTCACTTTGACAGCTTTGCATTCCGGACGGACGCGTACATACACATGCCCACGTATCGAAAAAGCAGCTAAGAGTTTTTTTTCTCTTCTCAACTGCATTGCGTAGCGAAGGTTGCTTTTGGTGACACATTCATTCATATATATTTTCCCATCAGCATCAAGTCCAGCATCACGAAGCAATAAAGATCGTTTCTTGCTTTTTCAGAAGCGAGCCATAGACTTGAGAAGAGTAGATCGGTCAGCAGAAGATACCAACTTCACAATAACTGAGGCAGATGAAGAGTTATTACGATTTGGTACTCTAAAAGTGGAACATAATTTCAGCTCAGACAAACCAAGAGTTTGACAGAGGTTTGAAAAAGAGAGTTCAATATTCTCTTTATCTTCACACGCGAGGCCATCATCGGTAGAGATGGCTTGATTTGAGCACTCATTAACCTCTGCCTTAAGCATCACAATCCCTGCTGCTCATTCTGCACAATATGGGCTTCACCTTTAAGCAAACGCTCTTCCATTTTACCCATTGCAGACTTAAGACTTACCAGCTCCTTCGCCATTTCACCAAACCGCTGCATCAATCTCTCTTCCGATTTCTTTATACGTTTAGTTATTTCATCAATAATTATTGTTTTCTGTGACTCAAGTTGTTTCTCAAATCGGTCGAGCAAAGTTGATGATGATGGCAAAGGCTCTTCCCGCTCATGTTTATTGGCACCTGTCAAACTGTTCTGCAAGCCTTTTGTTCTTGTAACCATTGTTGTCATTTTCACAATTTCTTAGTGTTAGGTTTTAGGGGTTATTTATAAACTTCAATTGTTCTATTATTTAAGTTTTATGTTATTGCACTTGCAAAAACTAGCGAATAGATGGTAGCAGGTACTAAGATAGTATAATGAGTCCCGCAGTCACTACAAAAGCAAGTTAACACGTAATAAATGATAAATTACTGCAGCACAACGAAAACACGTCTACTCGCAACAATACATGCTTGGAAAAAAAAAAAACCGTTCGACGAAATAAGAAGAAGCTATGTTTTTAATAATTTTGAATTTAAATATAGCGAAAACCATAACAGAAACCTCATAAAAAGAAATTTCAAAGTTTACACAAAGTTTATGAAACTTTAAAAATTTACATCAAAATTTCAATATTTTTGGACAGGATTTTTAGAAAACTTTTTAGTACGCTGTTTTATAGCTCATTCAATTTTAGCAAAATGTGCAAGTTAGAACTACCTCAAAATTTCCCTTCAATTTTAAGAAGTCTTTTTGTCAATGATGTTTGATATTTTTTACCATACAAACTTAATTTTTCTTCATGCGCTGTATGGAGGAAATCACCTTGACGAAAAAAATTCTGAAAGTTCAGGGAAATTTTTGACCGAGTTCTATTTTGCACAATGTTATACTAAAATTGATTGGTCTAGAAACAAAAAATTTTAAAATTTCGATGGCCATTTTTTTTAAGTTTAATTAACTTTTCTGAACTTTGTGTAAACTTTGAAATTTCTTTTTATGTAGTTTCTGTTATGGAACTCGCTTATTTTAAATGAAAATATTAAAATCAAAGCTTCTTATTTCGTCGAACGTTATCCGTTTTAATTTCACTATTATTATATTGAACACAGTTGTAGCTCGCCAACAAAGTGATTAAAAAATGACATTGAACTTAAACTCTTTATTAGCTCTTCAGCTTTATATACAATATTAAATAAAGTTATTTGCTCTTACCATAATTACCTTACATATTTAATTGCTCTGTACTTATTGCACAATGCTTACAACTAAATTGCCTAGACTACTAAGGCCCGGTTTTTCAGTCCTTGGTTAAGCTCAGTTTAAACTAAGTTTGCTTAAACTCGGCATAAATTTAAACTCCAGTTAAACTGCAGAGCGGTTTTTCAGTGCGAGTTTAAGGCCGCTTTTAATATTTGCTTTTTATACGGCAACATTGGATTTTTCTTTATCTAGATACGGCAACAGATAATATTTGTATACATATTCAACGCCATTGCTTCTCCTCAGTATTGTAGTAGTTAGCATTTCGCCAATTTCTGCATCACTATAATCACTTTCGTCAGATGATATATCCAGTATTTAATTAAATATAAAAATATCGTCCTTTCTTAATTGCGTTCAGCTTATTGTTTCACAACCAAAACCATCAAGTATGCAAAACAGCTGACAGGTTAACTAGAGTTTAACCCTGCCGAATTGACCGCTTAAACTACGTTTAAACTTCGTTTAAAGTTGACTGAAAAACTGCGCAACAAGTTTAAGCTTAGTTTAACTGACAAATTGAGTTAAACTTGTACTGAAAAACCGGGCCTAAGAGAGATTGAGTGTTATCGGGCTGACAAAACTGCCCTAAAAAACTTGTCTCGAATATGCACTGCAAATTTATTTTTTATTCGTAAAATTCGCCACCAAATTAAAATTTTTTTTTGCCTAGTTAACTTGGAAATTTAGTGGTGCTGTAAAATCTTAAATTTTTTGGGTAGGGTAAGGCCTTTTTCAATTAAGGTGACGATGGTTTTTCAAAGCGATTTTCAAAAAAGCAATCGCTCTGTTTTGAGAATAAGATCCGTTGTTGTCATATTTACACATATACGTCAAATCGTAGTTTTAAAGATGCCTATACAAAATGTGTGTTGCAACCCTTTTCTAAAAAAAAAACATATGTATGCGTGTGCGTACAAATCTTTACTTAGTGAAAAAGAATTGTGATAAGAGATTTGCCAATTTAATCGGGAAATACATCTGCTTATCATGTAAAGCAGTTGTATACAAAAGAAGTTATATTGTGCAGTTAAAAGAATGTGAAAATGCCAATATTGTGTATAGTGCAGCATCAACCGATGGCGACGATGTCGACGATGTCGACAGTTCTTTTAGTGATAACCTGTATGTTTCTGAAAATTGCAAAGAGGATGGCACCGAAGAGGTAATGTCCCTAGTAAAGTCGATCACAAGATCATCTGGAAAAAAGCTTAAATTGGAAATCTCTGGTGAAATGAAAATAAAAATTGCTGAAGTGTCGAGCAAAATTCAATCGCAACTTAGTTGTGAAAGGTCTTTGGAAACGATTCAGAAGGAAGCATGGGCTCATGATTTGAAAATCGCACTTATGAAGAAAACTTCGAAATCCGAAAAGATTTTTCTTTTAACAACAATTCCTGTAGACCTAAGCGTACGAGAGACTGCAAAAATCTTTGGTGTTTCTCGTCGTTTAGTAGCTCGTGCAAAGAAACTACGTCAAAACAATGGATACGCATCGCATGCCGATTCGAAACTTAGGCGCCACATGGACCAGTCCGTAGTAGAAAATGTTAAAAATTTCTACCTTAGAGATGAAATAAGTCGTGTTTTATCAGGTGGAAGAGAGTCAAAATTAGTGGTTTTGGAAGGAAAACGCCAACATGTCACGGTAAATTTAGCTCTGGAAAATAATAATTTTTTAATACGAGGTGTGTTCAAAAAGTATCGCGAATTTTGTGTTTTTTCAAAAATTATTTATTTATTCATGAATATCTATTTTGTCCCCTTCAAAGTAATCCCCATGAGATATTATACACTTGTGCCAACGGGTTTTCCAATCTTCGAAGCACTTCAAAAAATCATTTTTTTGTATCTTGTTCAGCTCCTCCTTCGATGCCGTCTTTATCTCGTCAAGAGAAGCGTAACGTCGTCCTTTCATGGGCCTCTTCAGTTTAGGGAACAAGAAAAGTCACAGGGGGCCAGATCTGGGGAATACGGTGCCCTCTGGAGCAAATTTGAGTCGTCGCGGACAGAGTTTAACATCTCATTAGCAATGTTCATGCGATGCTGTTTTTGGTCACAATTGAGCAATTTTCTCCACTTCATTAATTTTTTTCGTCTGTTCACATCTTCTCGGCCTTCTGAGAACATTTTGTACCACCGATAAACGTTGCTTCGGTCCAAGGTAGCTTCTCCGTATGCCACAGTCAACATTCGGAATGCATCCGCGCACTTAATTTCGTTTTTCACACAAAATTGGATACAGGTTCTTTGATCCATTTTTTTGAATAGGTAAAAATCGAAGACGATCCAAAACACGTGCAAGCAAAGCAGCTGTCAACAATTAACTGAACATTCAAAATGGCCGAGCTTGTCGGCATAAGTGAGAGACATGAGTACCAACATAACGCCACAAAAAATTCGAAATTCGAATATACGTAACCAGCGAAAATTCAAAATTCGCGATACTTTTTGAACACACCTCGTATATATAGATTTTGATACACCCTATATTTATTAATGGCAGAAACGATTACTGGTGGGCAACTTAAATGAGTTGCACTGCCGCTTTTTGAAGGAATTTCCTCAGATGCAATTCTCTTTGACCAAATTTCAAACCTTAAGGCCACCTCAATGTGTTTTAGTTGGAGCCAAAGGTAATCATAATGTTTGTGTGTGCAAAATACACCAAAATTCAGGCTCTAAGGCAGGAATTCTCTCTATCTCTATGGCGCGATATACAACAGGTATATCATCATAAACCTCCTAAGAGATTTTTGCGCCAAGCTTGTCTTCCAATTTGTGGTGTGCCGATTTGAATTTTTCCCTACAAATTGGTGGGACCTACAGTTTTTTGCCAACTCCGAACGGCATCTACAAAGGAGACGAATTTTTGCTGAGAAGCCTGTCATGGCAGAAATACACGCGGAGAGTTTGCCAAACCACTGCCGAGGGGCGACCCCGTTTTGAAAAACTTTTTTTCAAATCACTTTTGATGTTACCTGTACCAGGGCTCGAACCATGGACCTTCGGTGTGGTAGGCCGGTAACACTACCTTCACACCACGGCGGCTCTCGGAAAATTTATTTCTCGGTTAAAAGAGGAATTAGGGGAAAGCAATTTAAAACAAATTTATTATTTTTCGGATGGAGCTTCGTCCCAATACAAAAACAAGTACAATTTACTTAACTTACTTCACCATAAAAATGATTTCGGCATTGATGCGGAGTGGCACTTTTTTGCCACTTCCCACGGCAAAGGTGCTTGCGATAGAATAGGAGGCACAGTCAATAGACATGCTTATTTTACGGCCTTGCAAAAAGATATTGACCTGCTTTTGACGACTCCAAAGCAATTGTACGACTGGGCTAAACACTTTTTCAAAAATATTAATTTTTATCTGTTCACAAACGAAGAACATGAAAATCATCGAAGCTATTTGGCACAGCGATTTTCCAAAGCCAAAACAATAAAAGATACGCGATCGTTTCATTGTTATCAGCCCAAAAACTACAATACCTTGATGTGCAATATTGTTTCTGGACAAAAAAAAGCAATCGCGGTTACCCTTAATAAATAAGTATACCACGAAACAAACATGCCGCAATAAGAGGGCTAAAGATATTTTATACCACTAGTTATTTAATCATTTTTTTATAATAAAATATAAAAGTAATTGAAAAACTGAAATAAATGATGGACTATGTTATATACCAATGTGTTTTACCATGTTCACCAATGGCAATATACAAAACTATTCATAAAAAAATATCAATCCTATTTAAAAAAAAAAATAAAATCTCACAATTTTTTTTTAAATTTGTTTATAATTGCGCTTTACTTGGTTAGAAAAATTAACATAACAACTGACCTATGGGAATATCCAATTTTTTTATTTTTTGTATCTATTCAGGATAAATATATCAATCGTATTTAGGCAAAAAAAAATTAAATTTGGTGGCGAAGGTTTTTTTATTTTTATTTGTTTAAAAAAATGGTTGCTATTTTCCACAAATTAAGCACTACTTTAAAAATTATGCTTACATTTAAAAGTGTGACTATTATTTATTGTTCATACCAAATTTCAGCTAAATCCACCAATCGAAACGGAAAATAACTAGTTTTAAAGAATTTGAGTCTTAAAAATTCAATAATCAATATCTTATATAATAATAATTAAAAAAAAAAAAACTTCAGAATCTGATTTTTTAAGCAAAAATCTACAATATTAGCAACTTTTCTGTCACTGACATTAATTCCATTGACATTATTACACGTCACCTCCTCTTGTATTACTTTAAATTTATATTCTTCATCTGATATGTATGTCACAAGTCTTTGTGTAAACCCGTTGGGAAATTTTGGAAATTGGTCCTGGTAAACTTCTTATAGAAGTGGAATGTACTTTTCCGGTGTTTTGATCCGTTTAATATGTTTGGGTTAAAGCATTTTTGGTGCTTCAGTGAGGGATTCAGTAGTAGAATTTGTAATTTGTAATTTATTTGTAATTTATTAACTTCATAAGTACAGTAAAACATTAAGTTTTTAAGCGTACAAATATAACAGTTAAGTGACAAGATCAAACTTAAACTAAAATAGTTATAATAAAATTATGTTTATGATATATAGATATATAGGTAGAAAGTCCACATGACTGAGTTTTGAAAGTTACTCTAAACAAGTTATATAGAAAGCAGAGATAGAAGAAATGGTTTATTATGGCCCTAACAGATTTGCAACTGACGTTTTGAAGCATCGAACTGTTTTTGAAGATCTTACTGAAACAGGTAATGAATTCCATACGCTTATCACACTAACAAAGAATAATCTTGAGGCTACCAAAGTTTCATGCTTAGGTATAATGATATTATTGGTACGAGCTGACTGAGCAAATTTCAGTTGCCTATACAGATATTCTGGCTTACGACTTTTGATCAATTTAAATAAAAATACAACATTTCGATATTTAAGGTAATTTTCCAAGTTGCGACCTAGAATATTATTTGTAAAGGATGATATGTGATCAAATTTCTTCTTACAATAAATGAATCTCGCTGCATTGTTTAAAGCTCCCGTAATTTTGTTCTTTGATTTAACATCAAGGTTGCCATAGCCTATTTCAAAATGAGAAATATGAAGAACAATAAGATTGCACAAGTCTCAGTATTGTGTGTTTTGGCAAACAATAACATGTATGCCACAGATTTCTTAATGTCTAGTAAATTTTGGATATGCAATTGTTGATATGATCAGTGCAGGTTAATCGCGAGTTCATTCTAAAGCCGAGGTTGGTAACAACAGAACTAACTGAGGACCCGATTCCGTCATACTACTCGCGCTGTACGCTTATTAACCTGCAACCTCTTGATACTAGGAGAACTGTGCACTTGCTTATGTTTGCCTATGACATAATAGCTGGTTATCTAGACTGTCCAAATCTTCTCGAGAAGGTCTCATTTAACGTCCCTCACAGGTGTCTACGTTCCTTTTTACCTTTTTATTTGCCTGCTCCCAGTGCGAATTATTACAATTTTAACCCAATTTATCGTGCCCTTGCTCAGTTTAATAAGCTCTCAAGAGGCGTAACTATTGACTTTTCCCTATCGAGAGATACATTCAAATCTATTTTTGTAGTTAGCCTTTCATGATACATACATTTTTTTATTTTTAGCTTTTTAATTTTACTTTGTATATAGTCTGTAAGATGTGAAATCATAGACTGAATAAACATAAACATAAACATAAACTTCAGTTCAGTCCCACCCAACATAATCGGCGATAGACAGTCAAGGTCAAAATATTGTACGGAGATGGGTAGAACCTGTGTTTTAGAGGCATTTAGGCACAGGCTATTTGCTCTTGCCCAAACTTCGATTCTCTTCAGGTCTTCATTCAGTCGAGCCACAAGGTCTTCCCCCAGTCCGATTGGTCGCGAGTAGTAAATCTGCGCATCATCTGCATAAAGGTGAATATACGTATTTTTGCAACAGTACACAATGTCGTTCACAAATAGACTGAAGAGTATGGGGCCAAGGATCGAACCTTGTGGCACACCGGAAGTAATTTTGCTTCGGCATGAAGTGATATCTGCACATTGCACTTGTTGGTATCTGTTCGACAAATATGCATCCATAAATTTAAGTGATGATTAGCTAAATCCATAATACTGCTTAAGTTTTGCTAGAAGAATATCATGCTTTACAGTGTCAAAAGCTTTTGAGAAATCTAATAAGACAAGAATAGTTAATAGTTTACTATCATAAGCAGGTCGGATGTCTTCGATAACTTTTACTACGGCCGTAGAGCAACTGTGATTTGATCGGAAACCAGACTGAAATTCACTCAACAAATTATGGCTATTCAAGAATTTAACTATTTGTAAGGACATGAACTTTTCAAACACTTTAACTAAAGCAGGTAGGATGCGGATGGGCCTAAAGTTTTTAGGAGAGCTACAGGAGTCACTTTTAGCGACAGGAATTATATTTGCAACCTTCCAAAGGTTTGGGAAAGAAGAAGACGTTATGGAAAAATTAAAGATATGAGTAAGAGCTGAAAGAATATGCGGGATAATTAGCTTAATGAAACGTAAACTGATTCCATCCACACCAATAACATTGGATTTTATCGCAAAAATACATTTTGCAACCTCATCTTCAGTAGCTGGGTCAAAAGAAAATTCGCGAGTAGTTTGGTAAATTAACGAATCAGTTAAACTGAAGGAGTGAGAATTTTCGATTTTACCAGCACCAGTGAAGTAATTGTTAAGCTCATCAGCATCAATCTTACATGGTGTGGAATTACCAGCACTTACGCCTAGTGACTTTAAATTTTCCGATAACGTTCTTGAGGGCAGCTTCGCACTTAATTTTCTAAATAAACTCGTTTGCTGCGCCTAATCTCATTTGTACATCTGTTTCTCAGCATTTTATACGAGTTCCAGCAATCATCAGTTGGGTTCCTTTTCCAGCATTTATACGCTTTGCTACGATCTCTAATTAGATTTTGAATTATTTTTGTAAACCACGGTTTTTTATAACTATTTACTTTAATAGTACGTATAGGAAGAAATTTATCGTATAAATATTTTACGTGCCTATTGAAATCATATAATTTGTCGTCAACATTTGAATATAACCAGCACGAGCTCCAGTCGAGCGAAACACATTCATAGTTTAGTTCAGCCATGTCTACGTTCTTATAGTCTCTAAACGTGAGGTTGCCATTTGTTTTACCCTTGTTAAAATCCAGATTATATGATAGGAATATAATCTCGTGGTCAGAAACTCCATCTAGGGGGAATTGGTCTATATGCTTGACTTTGTTCATATCACTTACACCGAAGATATCTAACATGCTTGGCTTACAGTGCGGAGCGAAACATGTTGCAAATTCGTTGACAATATTGCAGCCGCAACTGTTTACTTTATCGATTAACTCCTTGCACTTCACATTATTCAGTAGTACATCGATATTGAAGTCACCACATATGAGAACATTTACATAGCTCAAAGCGAATTCAGATATTTTGGTAAAGACTGGGCTCAGGTCATTGGATTTATGGGGATTGTAGGCACATATAACTAGAAATTTTTGAACACCATCACTGAACTCTACAAACATATTTTCAATAGCATCCTGAGATACTGATTTGTGCAGAACTTTACTTTGAAGGCTAGATTTAAAATATATAGCTATACCATCCCCTCGCGTAAAAAAATTATTTGGTCGCCTTCAACAAAAATTATTTGGTTTTTGAACACATTTAATGGTGCTTCGGAGTGAAGAATCATGTCTAGCTATCCTCCTCAGCACTTTGTTGAGAATTCGATCGTCATCGATGTCAACGAGTTAATTTCCATGGGAAGCTGGAGAACGCATCTGCGACAATATTGGTATTCCCTTGTTGATAGAAAAGTCTATAATTATATTAAAATTTTAATAAATTTACTCCACATAGGTAGGTTCTCAATTTTTCGAGAGCCAAACCATTGCGAGCATTCCCATCTCGCCTGCCCAATAGCTGCTTTTGAATCATCCGTAGTTAAAATAAATGATTTATTAAAGTTCGGGAATGTCAGAACTTCTGAAGATATTAGTAATTGCTTCATGTTGTTAAATTATTTGAGACTTTTACCTGTTAAGCGGATGCCTACTTTTTAGTTCCTTTAGGTTTTTCAAAATGGAAAATTTTTTATGGCACATATTTTCTCTAGGTCTGGCATAATACCATCTTGCGTTATAATGTGGCCCAAAAACTCTACCTTTCTTTGAAGAAGAGAAAATACATCCTCCAAATTCCTCAAATGTTCTTCGCTGTTCTTCCCCCTTATTATGATATCATCGATATAAACGTAGCACGCCTTCTCATTGAGGAGCTTGAGAATATCGTTGCTCATTCTCTGGAAAATTGAAGGAGCGTTTTTTAACCCAAATGACATCCTCGTAAAATCATACATACCGTTTATTGTTCAGAATGCAGTTTTTTCGATGCCCGTTTCCCGTCATCCTTATTTGATGACATCCGGACGTCAGGTCAAGAGTCGTGAAAAACATACTCTATTATAGGGTATTTTTTGCTGTTGTTTGTAACGACAAAAACCCTCCCCAAAGGTGTTGTCGAAAGTGACAGTCCTTTGCCGGATATGAACCTGGTACGCTACGGTACTCCCTTGCGGTACTGCCCGACTGTCGTGGTAGCGATTTGGTATGACCTTCTAGTTCATGTTACCCCTCATTCCGTAAGGAAGGAGAAGATTGGTAATGAGAGTTAAGAGGCATCATATCCGTAGAACAAGCATCGAGTTGCACGTCATTACATTACCGGTATGCCTACCTCGGGCATATTGTTAACCCTAACCCGCAGGGGCATTATAGGATATTTGTTATTAACAGTTCTTCGCCCTGTCTAACCGGCACGATCTCTCTGAGAATCGCCATCAAGCTATTCTAACGGAGTCCAAGGAAACGAGCAGTTTCAACATGTTTGGACCAGAGTTATATTGGTTTTAAAAGAGTAGGTTTATTTGAACTGGTAAACAAGTTTAGTATCGCAAGGGGGCATACCACATGCAGGGTAAGTATTTGGTATGGTTAGGTTGGGATTGGATGAGTAAGATTTTAACCTATTACAATATCCAGAACGTGCTAGCATGACTCTAGTCTCCCCCTGAAGGACGCGCTCCTCTTCAGCTAGTTCAGGTGGTTGAATATCAATTACGTGGCTTGCAGGCCGAGATCTGAGGGATCTGTCCACCGACTCGGTGTGGGGGTCGTTAAGAGCCCTCCAGATGTGTCCTTATGTCTAGGAAACGGAGCTACATCCAATAGATGGCGGTTTAGATGGGTAGGTTTGTTTGTTTGCTTAACAGTTCCGCGTGCTCACGAAAATTTAGCATTTTAGCCTCTTGATGGAGGTTAGACTCAGATGACATTAGAAACATGTCGTGAGTTTTGGCCCACTTCAAACTTCCTCCAGTTGGTTTCAGCAAGGTTGGGCGATAGATTCTTGATTACGTTGCGCCCATATGGTAGCAAGTAGCAAGCAAAGTTTCCTTATCTTTGCCCCAAGTGCTGTCGGCAAGTGACTTGAGGATCTTGTTGCCGCTCTATACATTTGAGGCTATTGCGGTGGCATGACTAGCGAAGGCAAGGCCGCTGTCAAATGTCACGCCAAAGATTTTGGGTTTGTTAATGGTAATGTAGGTGACATCGCCAATGGAGTGATAGGTCTACGTCCATTAGAACCGTGGGTTTTGGTTGTCTTTAGGGGGTGGTGGAGGGCTTATTTGATTATTTATATTGTAAATTTGATTCTCTTGACTTAGTTGTGCTTGCACTTGATATTGCTTCGGTTTCTACCTACATTTTTTGGAAAGATGCAATAGTTCCTTAAGTTAAGGTTCTACATCTCCAAATAAGAGGTATATGCGTCAGGAAGGTTTTGCGGTCTTCAGATTACTAGCATCCTGGAAACTTCACTCGAAAGCCCTCTTATAAAAACGTTCAGGGCCCTGTTTCTATAAGTCTCCATGAGAGCTAAGCTTGTTTCCAAGGAGTGGGCTTTTATTTTGTTCATACTTAAGAACAGCAGCTGGTTTATCCTCGAATAAAATTCTTCTACACTAGATTGTATTTGTGCCAAAGTTCCCAATTCATGTAGTAGCCCAATCATCGTCAAAGATGTTGTATGATATCAAAGACCCCTGACCTTCTGCCATATATGCTTTAATATTGCCCTACAATATCGACTAGACACTTTGAATCCAAGACAGGTACTGGGCAGGATCAGCTTCGAAAGTTTGGATATTACCTGTAGGTCTGCCTCCATGTGTGCCTCTCTTAAACGGTTGCTAACCTCTTGGGATTTATTTTTCCCTTGTGGGCAGGCCCGTAGTTCAAGTAGTTAGCCTACTGTTCATTGTCCTTATTTGCTCAATAACCAGTGATCTGAGTTATCTGAGCATCTTGCATTTTCTCCATCTTACATATTTCCAGGTTGTGGTCTGTCATATCACAGCATGGGAACTGTGACTACCTTATAATTATTAGTTATCAATTCAACTCTGTCGCATTTCAAGAACAGCTGACACGAACCGCTGAATGCAAAATCAAATCAGTTATGGGCTCGAAAATTTATTTTAGTGAAAAGGAAAAGGATAAAGTGTTAAAAGAGTGTCGTCATAATACCCGATACGCCAATCTTACTGACTGCTCACAAGTATCTCTTTTTGCTTCGGGTGAAGAATATTGCGAAGAGGAGCTATTTACAGCAGGATAACAACTTGACTATGATTTGTGCCTATTAAAATGGCATCGGATGCTTCAGATATTGTAGAAAATACCCCAATCGAGGTCTCTGTTGAAAAAAAATAGTAATGAAGCAGAAGAAGGTGTAACGCCACCACCTGGAACAGCGATGTCGAGTGCAACGACTTATGAGTGTTTTCTTGCAAAAGATGAGAAAGTTCGGTGCATTAGCCCACCCGTCATTGCGGATCGTAAGAGAGCACATAATTGTCCAGTAGTTGCTCTTTTCGAACGCTATTTCGATTTTCAAACAATTTATAACGCCCGAAACTGTTGATTAGATTACAATAAGTATAAGGCGGGAGTGAATACCATGGATCGAATGATATCACTTCACTATTGCCAAACAAAGCGATGCCCACTTGCGTTCTGCTACAACATGCAGGACGTTTCAGCGCTCGCTTTTTTCCAAAGAAAGGAACCGATAAACCACGGGAATTTTTGATTGAATTAGCACATTGATGGGTTTAACCACACATGGAGTTACGAGCAGCCAAGCCGAATGTATCGCGATTCCAGCATATTAAAGATGCCATGGAAGTTTTCAATACTTTCGTAAGCTAACCGATACTTCTTACAACTTATTAGTATTCTAGTATACAAATTGTCTTCATCCTCCATCTTCCAAATAATTTGCCGATATATGCCCTATCTGTCTCTATCCGGCCTGTTTGTCTTATTTGCTATAAGGAGGATACAAAGAACAGGAAAAAGCGTCTCCATTACATGAAATGTTAATATCCGGGTTTTGATTCGCATTCAAGTGTGTTTCACATGCGTTGTGGAAGAAACACCAAAAGAGAGTCTTCACGAACTTATTTTAATCTAGACTGCCATATATAAATAAAATTACCATTAATACATTTCCGGAACAATCCTTGGCTATATTTTTGAATCAAATAAACACTATAATGAATTTGGTTTATACAGTGGATTTTTTTTGGGTTGTGGCACGTATACATTACCTTGTGGTCTGTCAGACCACAACATATCGTTAACGAAAATTTAAGTCACCAGCAGTCTAAGGGTTAATAGAGTTTTAAATTTTAAGTTGTAGAATAGATATTTCTAAATTATTCTTTGCTAAATATACTTGTTTAAAAATTTTGATTGAAAAAAGAATATAGAAAATAGGTTTTCGCAAAGTATAGCTCAAAATACCTATGTCTTACACTAGTATGAATAATGTTCTTTCCATTATCGTTTGGAAGCTTCGCTGGATCCAGTTTGAAGATTGCTTCCCTTATTATTGCCTAATTCTAGTGTGGTAGCAACATTCTTTTTACCGGCAAACAAATAACTTGGCAACTTTTACACCCTCTTGGTATTTTGCCGCCTTTAAGTTGTCATTCAACTTCCTAACCGCGAAAAATTGCACGTGCTTTCTAAATATTTTTGTGGACAGAAAATAGCAAAACTTTTGCACAACAAAAGTTAATAAACAATGTAAGCACTTTTTACACGAAATTTCGTTTTGCGTTTCCATGCCGAAGATTACGATTTTCGGTTAGATAATCTTCCAGGTACAAAATAACCGATTACGCTCAGAATCGACCAGTCAAGGACTGTTTAAAACAAAAGAAAATAAATAATTGGCGCTATGTATACCGCCTGCGGAGATTAAGGCAGAGCTTCTCTACCAATTTGTGGTGTGCTTCTTCTAATTTTTCCTACAAATTGGCGGGACCTACAGTTTTTTTTGCCGATTTCGAACGTCATCTGCCAAGCAGATAAATTTTTGCCGAGAATTTTTTCAAACCACTTTTAATGTTACCTGTACCAGGGCTTGAACCTTGGACCTTCGGTGTGGTAGGCCAGCAACACTACCGCCACACCACGGCGGCCGCCAAAGGACTGTTTACGTTACACTTACTCACTTTCAGCTACCACCGGCTCTTGGAAATTGTGGTTTGAGCGGGTAGTTTGAGGATATTTAAATTTCTATTGGTTAGCAGGATATTTGTGATTATTGCACTGCGGCGACCGCTTCTAAATTGTTGCAGTGCAAAATGTTTCGAACTCTTCCATTTCGGCGGCCGCTTCATATCGTTTTTACGTTAGGTTCACTTTTAATCAACACGAGCACTGTTATTTTTTACCACACTCGTGCGTAAGGTGTAGCCTTCTACCGAAATGAGTATATAGTCGATTCAAGGTTGACAATAAACTTAAACTCTTTATTCACTCATAGACTTTTTATACCATATCAAATACAGTTTTTTTTTTATTCTAATAAACTTACATTTTTATTATATTTACTTGCTATGTACATTTCGCAAAATGCTTACAACTAAATTCTACCCTAAAGGTGAAGACGGTGCAACTTGAAGCAACTCAATTGCGCAACGGCCGGCTCACAATACGTCTGCAGAAGTTTCGATTAAAATTAGTGTGAGCAAAATGTGAGTAGTTATTGCTCCTCCAAAAAGATTCTTAATCGTGTTAACGGAAAAACGTAGATTTAATAATTTACTCATTATATTTACGCAACGCTGAGGCGGCTTTGTTGTTAGTGTATGTCAGGTTATTGTGCTAACTTGTATATGTTTTTAACATTCGAGTGGCAGCTAAATTTTGCTTTGCTTTTCTCTACGTATAATTTTAAGCCTTAGAATAAAACAGTCTGATGAAAGTTGGTCCAACTAGATAGAGTTCTACCTACAACATGCTAAAAAGACCTTGCCAAATAAAAGGTTTTTTTTTGTGATGAGCACTTAGCGGGATCAGAGAAGTTGAGCGTTGGTGAGTGGGAGGTGGTACAACAGTTCGTAATCTAATATTACAGCTACAAGAAAGTCAGTTGTTTTTAAGCAGAGACAAATTTCGCTTATAGAACATCCGAATCTGTATGCTGCCCTTTTTTTAAAACCTAGGTTGAGGCTCGTGCTATTTAAAGAAAAAATAGAAACAGGCAAGAACCGTCGGAAGGAATTTGTTCGTCGTTTAGAATATTTAAAAGAGGTTAAGCTGAGCAATATGTTGTCTTGTTCCACAGCTCAGAATTTTTACATTGCTTCCAATTTAGGATAGGGGTTCTTCAACTCATGATGTCCAACAAGAAGAAGATTTAATTTTTTTGGTTCCTGAAGCTTCTATGCAAAAATCTTCAGCGCTCCTAAAAACATGCATAAGAGAGCTTGATCTAGCGATGGAAGAAGAAATATTTTTTGAAATCGAGTCAATCAGAATATTTGGAAACAATTTGCCTTTTAAAGTTTAATAAAAAACATTTTTAATCAATGTTGTTGTTACTTGCACTTATTAAATCAATTCATTGGGAAAAAAACCATTAACTACTATGATTATTTTATTTTTTGTGATATACTAGCAACCCGCACCTTGTTTCACACAGGTTGATAATGTTTAAAACAACTTCATAATGTAACATACATACATACATACGTCCGAAGTGAAGTAACGCTACCGAGCTCTTTCGCGAATTGATCAAATGAACCCCAGCTGTCGCTTGAAGCACGCTGACTTATTTGGTTGGCAGCGAACAAACGCACAAACAGATTTTGTTGGAAAAACTGCTGCTTTTGTTTAAACAATTTTGGTTTAATTAGAAAGAAATCAACTATTTTTTTTGATGCAGAACGAAAGTAAATATTTCAAAGTTTAACTTCAAGGAAGATTCATTCTAATCGGTTGATTAGGTTATTATGTATGGCTGTGTAAACCAAAAATTTATGTTTTTTTACCACATTGCCACGTCCCCTTTATACAAGGTGGCGCAAAAGTAATCCTCCTATCAGAAAATGCTCTACATTTTGCGATTGGCCCCTAAAGTCAGTTCTGTTTTGACATTTGTGTAGTAAACACATGCGAAATACACGTTAATAAACAATGTTACGATACACTGCTCCAGAACGCGGAATATTGCTGACGATTTATTTCGGTCGGTGAAAAACGGTTACTGCGCAAAAGTAATCCTCCTATCAGAAAATGCTATAAATTTTGTGATTGGCCCCTAAAGTCAGTTCTGTTTTGACATTTGTGTAGTAAACACATGCGAAATACACGTTAATAAACAATGTTACGCTACACTGCTCCAGAACGCGGAATATTGCTGACTATTTATTTGACCAATAATCGGTCGGTGAAAAACGGTTACTGCGCAAAAGTAATCCTCCTATCAGAAAATGCTATAAATTTTGCGATTGGCCCCTAAAGTCAGTTCTGTTTTGACATTTGTGTAGTAAACACATGCGAAATACACGTTAATAAACAATGTTACGCTACACTGCTCCGGAACGCGGAATATTGCTGACTATTTATTTGACCAATAATCGGTCGGGGCCAAACGGTTACTGTGAATGATGAGCGCTACAGAGCAATGATCAACGAATTCTTTTTGCCGCAACTTGATGAATTGGGATTGGAAAACACGTGGTTCCAACAAGACGGTGCACCAGCACACACTGCACGTGCCACAACCGATATGCTGAATATCTTAAGCTTACTTTTGCGCCACCTTGTATAAAAAGAGTCCATCTCACACAGCTAAGCTTTAAAATGCAAAAAACCGCTTTCAAATCGGAGCATTCTGTGCGAAGCCAATTCCGTACATAGCTTTTTAGCGACTTTATGTTATAAGTAGTATAGATGTGTGCTAACTTTTATCATCCACGGCGGCGGCCGTGGTGTGGCGGTAGTGTTGGTGTCCTACCACACCGAAGGTTCAAGGTTCGAGCCCTGGCACAGGTAACATTAAATGAGGTTTGAAAGTTTTTTCAAAACGTGGTCGCCTCTGCAGTGATTTGGCAAACTCTTGGAGTGTATTTCTGCCATGGAAGGCAACAAAAATTCATCTGCTTTGTAAATGGCGTTCGGAATCGGCAAAAAACTGTAGGTCCCTCCAGTTTGTAGGAAATATTATAAGCAGCACACCACACATTGGTAGAGAAGTTCGGCCTTAATCTCCTCGGAGTTATATACTTTTGTTTGAAAGGCTTATCAATCCTCTGTCATTTGATATCAAATTTACTTAACTTTAAATAAGAGGTTTGTTGGTTATTGGCAAATTACAAAAATTTCCTAATTAAGAAAAAATTTGTATTATTAGAAACGTTGGTTTGAATATTGTGATCTGAAATTTGTTCAATCCTCTTTCCAAATTTAGCTATCGAAAAGAACTTTTATTCCTAAAAAATATCTTGCCAAAGATAAGAAGAGAAAAAATAGGAGTCCTGGTTGACGGATTATTTTTGTTCGAATAAAAAAAAAAGTTCCAGAAATAACTTTTCTATTTGGAGTTATGTTTTAAAAAGAATAAGTCCTGGTCCCTGAAGGATACACATTCATTATTGTTTATAAGATAAGTTCATATGTGGTGAAAAGCGAAAACGGTTGATATTCATAGCAATGAATATTTTGAAATTTGTTTGGCACGTTACGGTAACGCAATTAGAAAATTTAGCTCCCGCAGAAAAAAATATTCGTCTGCTATACATACCATCAATGGGATGAGGCTCACAAGACATTATCGGGAACTTCGCAAAATATTACTAATGAAGATTTTTTCATTTGCTTCTGTGAAAGATCGTTCAGCAAACTTAGGTTGATCAAATCTTACCTGAGATCAACCATGAGTTAAAGCTGATTATCAAACCCTGCAATTCTTTCAATAGAAAGTGAAACTGCTACAAATTTAGATTACGTTGTTATAATACGTGAATTTACAGCAATTAAGTCTAGAAAAGTTAACTTTTGAGTTTTTTCACTGTTATAAAAAAAAGTTAGAGTTTTCAGCGCTTCAAAAGTATGCCTATAAGATTCAAGTTACATTTTTTCAAAAAATTCATACAAAATTGAATTCGACGCTTAAATACGGTCTCTTTTTTGTAAGATCCGTGATATTTGCCGACTATTTTTTGTTTTCATGTGCATAATGTCAGTTTGTATGGCCGTCTGTAGCCTAAAAGGTAAAATCTTTGGCGCTATCACTGACTTCGACTAGACTAAAACTGTTTTCGTAGATTTGTCTGAGTTAGTGAAAGGGGGTGATTTAAACAAATGCATTACGCAGTCAAAGGCCCAGCCAACTAACATGCAAAAGCATTCTCGCGCCCTGTCTGGGCAGTTGAATGGTACTGTTGTTGTTGCTAAGGCTGTAGCGGAAATAATACTGGTGTTTCTGGTACCAATGCTAATGCCGCTGCTGCCGAGCCTGCTGTTTCTGTTACTAAGACCTCGTTTTCAAAAGCTCAGAATTAATGGCATCAAAACTGCCCCAACTGACAAGATGGTGATTCAATGTTAATTCGAATATTCGTTTCTGTTCGATTACTCGAATACTTGCCGGGTACACATTTTTTAATAGAAAACAAAAACAATTTTTGTAACATTAAATTTTTCTATTTTTTAACTAACGAATGAATGTGCATACAGCCATACATACAAGGTGGAGCAAAAGTAATCCTCCTATCAGAAAATGCTATAAACTTTGCGATTGGCCCCTAAAGTCAGTTCTGTTTTGACATTTGTGTAGTAAACACATGCGAAATACACGTTAATAAACAATGTTACGATACACTGCTCCAGAACGCGGAATATTGCTGACTATTTATTTGACCAATAATCGGTCGGTGAAAAACGGTTACTGCGCAAAAGTAATCCTCCTATCAGAAAATGCTATAAATTTTGCGATTGGCCCCTAAAGTCAGTTCTGTTTTGACATTTGTGTAGTAAACACATGCGAAATACACGTTAATAAACAATGTTACGCTACACTGCTCCAGAACGCGGAATATTGCTGACTATTTTTTTGACCAATAATCGGTCGGTGCCAAACGGTTACTGTGAATGGTGAGCGCTACAGAGCAATGATCAACGAGTTCTTTTTGCCGCAACTTGATGAATTGGGATTGGAAAACATGTGGTTCCAACAAGACGGTGCAACAGCACACACTGCACGTGCCACAACCGATATGCTGAACATCGGAAGCTTACTTTTGCGCCACCTTGTATAAATACGTGTACATGTCATATATGTCATTGTAGAGCAACTTCAAGCGTGAATGTATACTCTGTTCGCAAGGAACTTTGTACACCGGCTCCACCAACTTCATGAACTGCCGAAATCCTTGGGAGGAAGCAAAAGAAATTGGCAACATATTGACGGTGATTAAACGTGCGAATCAGCGATATATTGCTTCTTTCCGTTCATTTGTGAACTCGTAAAAGTCGTCTTGTCGTTTTATTTTGCGACCACTTGGCACTTCCACTGCGTTGTTTTCATGGGAAGGATTAACCATCGTTGGGGATATTCTACAAGATTGTCAAAATTTACAAATGCATGTATCTATATACATATGTATGTATGCGTAAATTTCGTAAATTCTAAACGTAAAGTATCAGGGTTTCCCTCAGCCATGAAATATCAAAACATTATATCTAGCGATAATCAATGTATGGCAAATTTCTTTGCTCAATTTTTCACTTCTAACTATTCTGCTGTCACTAATTCAAACTTTCAAAATTATCCCTATAAGCTACACGGGACAAATTCAATTAATTCTCCAAGTATATGCGCCAAAGATGTTCTACCTTTCTTTACCTTAAAACCTTAAAAGAATCTTTTAAATACGGTCCTGATAGGATTCCTACATGTTTCTTGAAAATGTGTGCGAACCATATTTACCAACCCCTTACCAATTTGTTCAATCTATCACTAAAGTGTGGTGTTTTTCCACCTGCGTGGAAGGAATCGTTTCTTCTACCGCTGCATAAAAGCGGGAGTAGGTTTTCTATAGAGAACTATCGTGGCATAGCAAAGCTTTCTGCCATCCCAAAATTGTTTGAAGCTATTGTTACAAATCAACTTACGGGTCCGATCTCTACTTTGATAGCTGACTGCCAACACGGGTTCAATAAGGGAAAGTCCACAGTTACGAATTTGCTTGAGTTTACCAGTCATGTCTCAAATGGCTTTAGAAAAAATCTGCACACCGACGTTATTTATACGGATTAGAGCAAAGCTTTTGACAAAGTGTGTCACTCATTACTTATTCATAAACTCGATCAGTTGGGCTTCCAGCCCGGATCTCAAACGCTGGATCTCTTCTTACCTTAGTGACAGGACACAAAGAGTAGTGTTTAAAAATTTAGTATCCGATGTCATTTATGTCTCTTCGGGGGTTCCTCAAGAAAGCCATCTTGGCCCGATTCTGTTCTTGTTTATAAATGATATTTCTACAATAATAAAATTTTCAAAAATGTTAATGTATGCTGACGACGTAAAGCTTTTCATGTCATTCGCGTCATTTGAAGATAGAAATAAGCTACAATCAGATCTAGATACACTAGTTACTTGGTGCGATTTAAATTATATGCCACCTAACCTTAAAAAATGTAAACACATGGGTTTTTCGGCTGGAATTTCTCAGCCAGCTTCCTATACAATTAAAAATTATAGTCTTGAGCAAGTGTATGATCTTGTTGACCTGGGGGTTACTATGGACTATAAACTCAGTTTCAACCGCCATATTAACACAACAGTCAATAAGGCTAGAGGTGCCTAGCATTCGTTAAACGATGGTCTAAAGAATTGGGCGACCCTTATGTAACTAAAGCCCTCTTCACTACATTAGTCAGACCGATACTTGAATACGGTTCTATAATTTGGAACCCGCGTTACCAGGTTCATGTAGATCGCCTAGAATCAGTTCGAAAACAATTTTTACTATTTGCCTTAAGAGATTTTCATTGGGATCCCTGGTATAATCTGCCACCCTATACGAATCGCTTAAAACTCAATAATCTGCACACACTTTCTAGTCGGAGGGAAATGCTTGGAATTGTTTTTATGATTAAATTGCTAAATGGTTCACTATCTAGCCCATTTCTTGAACTTCAATGTACCGTCTCGTCCTTCAAGGCATTTTAAACCTCTAGTCTTAAAACAGTGCGGAACCAATTTTCAGTTAAATGAGCCTTTTCGCTGTTTGTGTCAAGATTATAACTCTCTTTCTGGTAGATTTGATATTTCAGACTCGCTTTTCAGCATAAAAAAATCAATTCTTTCTATCCTAAATTCATAGCTATTAATTGTTTCTTATTCTTTGATTTCTATATTAACTTCTAACAATAATTTTATTCTGTTAACTAGTTATTTCTTAATGTATAATCTATCTTATATCTACTTTACTTAGCTGATGAGGTTTTCTCTGTTGCTGAGTAGTTTTAGATCTCGACGATTAACAAACCAAAGCCTTTCAACGACTCGGCACGAACGAATAATCCGCGCGTTATGCGGATACGCCCCTCGCGCCGGTGGGAATTATTATTATTATTATTATGCACACAAAACTAACAAATTACTTACTTCTCGTTGTTCCTTTTTCTGTACCTGCTTCAGATGAGTGGACAAGGATGTGGTCAAGTTGTGGTAGCACAAAATCGTGCCACAAATAGAACATGTGCCTTGTATACCGACCGAGCTCTTTCGAAAATATCCCCACACCCAACTTATCTTTTTTCTGCTCATTTTGAAATATGAAAACTATTAATTTAATGTGACAAGTGATTTACAACCAACGCATAGATCGAACGTTAAAAATATAACAAGTATTCGAATAATCGTACGCCATCGCATATTCGCAGTTTATCGAATATTCGAATAATACTAGATCATCGAATATTCGAATAGTAACATTCGCTTTTCAGTAGCAAAAAAATCGACAATCGAAGCTTCGAAAATTCGAACTATTCGAATAATTTTAAGAGCCCTATAAAGCAGTGTGTGTCAAATACTTCCCTCAAATTTTGTAGTAAATTTGTTTACACCCTTTTCGTTATGGTAAGTTGTTTGACAAGCTTTTCTATCAATTGTAGAGTTAGGAGTTCGCACCCCAAGTTTTGTGAAATAGTTTTTTAACTTTTGAATAATTTTTTTTTAATTTTTAATTGCATAAAACAGTGATCTTATAGAAATTAAAAATAAAGCAATAACAAAAATAAAAAAAAAATATGTAATATGCAAGTTATGCGCAATTTGCGCGAAGCAATCCGCCAGGAATGCCCGGATTTGTGGAAGAACATAAATTGGCTTTTGCACCACGATAACGCCCCTGCTCACGCATCGTTGCTTGTGCGCGACTTTTTGGCCAAAAACAACACACTAATGATGCCGCAGCCACCGTATTCCCCCGATCTGGCCCCCTGTGACTTTTTCTTGTTCCGTAAACCGAAGAGGCCCATGAAAGGACGACGTTACGCTTCTCTTGACGAGATAAAGACGGCATCGAAGGAGGAGCTGAACAAGATACAAAAAAATGATTTTTTGAAGTGCTTCGAAGATTGGAAAAACCGTTGGCACAAGTGTATAATATCTCATGGGGATTACTTTGAAGGGGACAAAATAGATATTCATGAATAAATAAATAATTTTTGAAAAAACACAAAATTCGCGATACTTTTTGAACACACCTCGTATAATCTAGAGTTTTGATAAATGGGTTTCAGGCTGTTAATTTGCAATTTTAAAGGTAGGAACGTAAAATTTTTAAGATTTGGTACACATTATAGTGTGGCGTATTCGATGTTTCCTTGATTATCAATCCTGGGTTCGATCCCTATAAAGTCAAATAAACATTCGCACAGATATTGTAACTAATAGCTAGTTTTATTTACTAGTAATAAACGCAATACAAGTTTAAAAGTTTGCTAACTTCGCAGTAGTTCACTGAACAACACTTGAAAATAAACTGATCAACCTGCCTTGCTTGGTCACTGCCTTATATAGTCCGACAGGGTGCTACCCCACGCACCGAGAAGTTTCTTGGTTGTTCGCTCTTCGTGTTCTGGAAGGCTCGGCGCTATTTATTGGCATTTCCTCTTTGCATCGTATTCGCAAAAACTCGCGCCATCTCTCTCTTCCTCTTCCTAGTTACACGCTTGCACGCTTAAGAGTAGCCATCGTTATCTCTGTTTAGTTTAACTAGTGGTGGGAGTGTTATTGAGTTAGGGATGGTACATGCTTGAGAATAATCGCCACACTGCTCTCCACCCAAGTCTGATCGTCCCGATCAGACACATTTCCCAAACCAAACGCTGCTGGTTGGCACCGCTTTATTAAACTTCATTTCCTCCAGGGATTGAAACTCCGACATTAATCTCTCCTCCAGAGATTCCCACAATGCATTACATTGTCACATATTCCAAATATTTTATCCGTCCTTAGTCACGCATGGCTTTGACCGTCACTTTCGTCTCCAGTGGTACCCGGCAAATATACCTGCAACTCACTTCTTCAGGACTCCTGTTCATTCTCTCATGACCAGTGCACTGTTTCATTTTATCCACTAAGGTGCGTTGCTTCCTTGGACCATGACAACCAGATGTTCGTCTTTTATCCTCAGCACACTTTGCACACTTGTTAATCCATTTCCTTACAAATTGTCTGCAACCAATCCAATAGAACCGCCGCTTTACCTCTTGCAATGTTTTCTTTATTCCCATGTGCCTTCCATCTGGGCAACTATGTGACGCTTTGATAACATCTGGAATTCTTGCCTTGGGAACAACAATAAGTGCTCGATGATTCCGGCCATCTTCACTTTCCCATATCCGATACAAACAACCAGATATTAGCTTCAAACTACTCCATTGTGCCCAGTATGCTTTTGCAATGCGACTCTCTGCGACCATCCTTCTCGTCTTGGCTGATTGGTTTCCTTCAGTCCTTTCAATACACCTGCCAAATCTGGATCTTCCTCCTAGCCTTGCCGAATCTACTTCAGGAGGCACCTGTCCATGAAAGCCAATGGTCGAGGAGCTACCTCTGCCTTACGAGGCTCCTGCTGCCCCATCTCGAAGATCACTCCCTTGGTGCTAAAGCCACTATGTTGTTCAAAGATCAGAGGAACCTCTTGGCCATTGTAAGTCACAACCCTGTTGCTTACGTTGATGTGAATGTCTGTCTCAGCCAAGAAGTCGATGCCAATGATGACTTCGTCGACAATATTCGCTACCAAGAAGTTGTGATGTGTAGCCACATTTCCAATTACAACCTTGCATGTCACTTTTCCAAGGACTGGCTTGCTATCACCAGTTACTGTCCTCAACTTAGCTTTCTGCAATCGTCTCACTTTCCCGCTGACCAAGTCACTTCGAATGATGGAAGGTGATGCACCGGTATCCACAGTCAGCAAGCGCTCTTTCCCGTCCACGTAGCCTTCAACAGAAACATTACTCGCTTTCCGTTCGAGTTGTGACACAGAGATTATGGGGCATTCATCTTGGCACCATTACTTTTTTTCTGTACTCCGTTCAGCGCTTCCAAAATTTCAGTTTTTGAGCTAAGAAAAAAAGTAGGATTACAAATCTGTCAATAGCTCCGCCATTACCGTCTCGATTTTTATGTTATTTTATTTTGAGAGGATGAAATACCATTTCCATCAAAGCGAAAATAATTAAAATCGACTTTAAAATGACGGAGTTATGGCGATAAATGTAAAATTTCAGTTTTTTTCGACATTCATCTTTTTTGTATTTTTTTTAATGAAATGTCAAATAACCTCCTGGTTTTACAATGTGATTCAATAGCCTATTTCTTAGTTAACATTTTGGTACTTTTCGGATTATAATCAGTCAAAAATTACAATGTTATAAGAGATTAAGTGAACAAACATTTATTAATTTTTTCATTGAACTTCCAGATCTTGGAAATTTTTAACCACTATAGTAATATCTAAATGTTTTTCACTTGTTTTAAGTAAAAATTGGCAAGCTTTCATTATACTATCAATATTTTGATCGACATTTTAAGGGATTAGTGTTGTATTTTTACAAAAAAAATAAGCCATGAGTAATAACGTGAGTACATAAAGTGCAAAAACCCACCAAATAAGTTCTGTTATATGTGTGAAAGGTATATTTTCACATCGTCTAGAAATTTTACTAAAAGTCTGCAAACTGCTTTTCACTTATATTAATATTGTTACGCAAAACATTTGCGCACCATGGACACCGAATGTTTTGTGTAATACTTGCAGAAGTCTGGTGTAAAATAAGTGCGAGTTTCCAGTACTCATTTTTTTAATTTATTGATTTACTTGATTCACGATAGTCAACATTTACGATATTCCGTTCGGGCAATATGGCGTCGACCCATTTGTCACGAAGTTGATTGCTATTTTTGCTTAACCAAAGTAAATCAAATCGGACATCATCGCAGCATTGAGTATGCCGACGTGCACTGTTTTACTAAACCAATCCCGCATTCCCCAGACGTTTCCTATTTTGCTTGTCCAAATCAACAAGGGGAGCATGAATCAAGTGAATCGGGTGAAACTGGAAGATTTGTTCAGATCTTAAAGTCGTTGCGTTATTAACTGGTTTGCAGCAGGGCTATACGAAGTACTGGTGCTTTTTGTGCAAATGGGACATTCGGGCGCATATGGATCATTACTCTAAAAAATGTTGGCCAGATAGAATAGGATTTACCCTTGCACAGGATAACATTAAATTTGAGCCACTAGTAGAGAAACTACTATACTACCCTCCCTTACATTTAAAACTCGCTCTTTTAAAAAATTTCGTAAAGGCTTTGCTGATAAATGGCAACAAGCGCGCAATTGATCATCTTAAGTCAACGTTTCCACATTTATCAGATGCCAAAATAAAATATGGTGTGTTTGTGGGCCCGCAAATTAGACAACTTTTTAAAGACCCCGCTTTTCATTCAGCTTGTTGCGTACGGGTTTTGGGTTGACGCGCCTGCTGCCTGTCGCGGAAACGACCTCCTTGCTCTCAGCACCTCAACATTCCATGTCCGGTCTGCCACGGGGTACGCTTGCGTTAAGCGCGAGCTAGCTCGCCGGACTGTGGGTTCTTGTGACACCGATCCATGACCGCACCATACAAAAATTCGTACCCCCTTTCCTATTACCTTTTCGATGGGGACACCTACGCAACTTCCCTCAACGCCTCTTCATCTTTCCCCGCCAGTGATGTTATATGGCCGGCCCTCTTATTCCCTCCCTTCCATGGTCGACGATGGCCCGTTTGCTGCCGACCCCAAAATGCCGCCTTGAGCCCCCTCACAGTTTTACTCTACTCCCCGTCGTTGTCATTAAGTCCGTCCGTCCGCACCACATCCGAAATGAATGGCCGCTGTTTCAAGATTAACAATGCATATTATTTTATTCAAACAAATCAAAGAAAAATGTATATGATCATATCAATGTGTGTAGATGCAAGTGTGCATGACTAATCTAGCTGCCCTCTTACATATATGAGCGCAATCATTAAATCAACTGCCGTAAATTAATTTGGCCCATTCAGGCGGCCCGCCTTGTTAATACTAAATTATTAAAGTTTATGAAGATACAATGGTTGCTCTAATGGTGAGCGTCCAGATCCGTTTGATCTCACAAGTAAATCACCAAATCGGAGTGCCCAAAACAAAAATAGAAATACTTATAATTGTAATTTTCGTGGTTTATGTTGGAAGAGATTTGTAAGGCTCCCGGCCGCAATCAACACGATTGCTACACGCGCATACCTACAACCCTATCAAGACGTCTTGTATGGAAAGTATCACGCTTCTTGCACCGCCCGCTCGCCGTACAACTCCCCCCCTCCAGCATTGTCTCAGTGCAATAAGAAAAGTGTATGAATATAATGATACGCGATGTGAGATCGCTCAGTCACATGCCCCTCTGCGGGGAGTCTTGCGCCCTAACCTACGGGCCAGATGGACACTTAATTTTTCGATATGAAATGCGGCTACTTTACCCGCGGATACGCACTGCCTGCGACCGCCTCACATCCCCAACTAAATGCAAAATACAAATATACATTCCAAAATAACCAGGTTTTAGCTGTAAGTCACGTATATTTGTATTTTGCATTTAGTTGGGGATGTGAGGCGGTCGCAGGCAGTGCGTATCCGCGGGTAAAGTAGCCGCATTTCATATCGAAAAATTAAGTGTCCATCTGGCCCGTAGGTTAGGGCGCAAGACTCCCCGCAGAGGGGCATGTGACTGAGCGATCTCACATCGCGTATCATTATATTCATACACTTTTCTTATTGCACTGAGACAGTGCTGGAGGGGGGGAGTTGTACGGCGAGCGGGCGGTGCAAGAAGCGTGATACTTTCCATACAAGACGTCTTGATAGGGTTGTAGGTATGCGCGTGTAGCAATCGTGTTGATTGCGGCCGGGAGCCTTACAAATCTCTTCCAACATAAACCACGAAAATTACAATTATAAGTATTTCTATTTTTGTTTTGGGCACTCCGATTTGGTGATTTACTTGTGAGATCAAACGGATCTGGACGCTCACCATTAGAGCAACCATTGTATCTTCATAAACTTTAATAATTTAGTATTAACAAGGCGGGCCGCCTGAATGGGCCAAATTAATTTACGGCAGTTGATTTAATGATTGCGCTCATATATGTAAGAGGGCAGCTAGATTAGTCATGCACACTTGCATCTACACACATTGATATGATCATATACATTTTTCTTTGATTTGTTTGATAAAATAATATGCATTGTTAATCTTGAAACAGCGGCCATTCATTTCGGATGTGGTGCGGACGGACGGACTTAATGACAACGACGGGGAGTAGAGTAAAACTGTGAGGGGGCTCAAGGCGGCATTTTGGGGTCGGCAGCAAACGGGCCATCGTCGACCATGGAAGGGAGGGAATAAGAGGGCCGGCCATATAACATCACTGGCGGGGAAAGATGAAGAGGCGTTGAGGGAAGTTGCGTAGGTGTCCCCATCGAAAAGGTAATAGGAAAGGGGGTACGAATTTTTGTATGGTGCGGTCATGGATCGGTGTCACAAGAACCCACAGTCCGGCGAGCTAGCTCGCGCTTAACGCAAGCGTACCCCGTGGCAGACCGGACATGGAATGTTGAGGTGCTGAGAGCAAGGAGGTCGTTTCCGCGACAGGCAGCAGGCGCGTCAACCCAAAACCCGTACGCAACAAGCTGAATGAAAAGCGGGGTCTTTAAAAAGTTGTCTAATTTGCGGGCCCACAAACACACCAAATTTTATTTTGGCATCTGATAAATGTGGAAACGTTGACTTAAGATGATCAATTGCGCGCTTGTTGCCATTTATCAGCAAAGCCTTTACGAAATTTTTTAAAAGAGCGAGTTTTAAATGTAAGGGAGGGTAGTATAGTAGTTTCTCTACTAGTGGCTCAAATTTAATGTTATCCTGTGCAAGGGTAAATCCTATTCTATCTGGCCAACATTTTTTAGAGTAATGATCCATATGCGCCCGAATGTCCCATTTGCACAAAAAGCACCAGTACTTCGTATAGCCCTGCTGCAAACCAGTTAATAACGCAACGACTTTAAGATCTGAACAAATCTTCCAGTTTCACCCGATTCACTTGATTCATGCTCCCCTTGTTGATTTGGACAAGCAAAATAGGAAACGTCTGGGGAATGCGGGATTGGTTTAGTAAAACAGTGCACGTCGGCATACTGAATGCTGCGATGATGTCCGATTTGATTTACTTTGGTTAAGCAAAAATAGCAATCAACTTCGTGACAAATGGGTCGACGCCATATTGCCCGAACGGGATATCGTAAATGTTGACTATCGTGAATCAAGTAAATAAATAAATTAAAAAAATGAGTACTGGAAACTCGCACTTATTTTACACCAGACTTCTGCAAGTATTACACAAAACATTCGGTGTCCATGGTGCGCAAATGTTTTGCGTAACAATATTAATATAAGTGAAAAGCAGTTTGCAGACTTTTAGTAAAATTTCTAGCCGATGTGAAAATATACCTTTCACACATATAACAGAACTTATTTGGTGGGTTTTTGCACTTTATGTACTCACGTTATTACTCATGGCTTATTTTTTTTGTAAAAATACAACACTAATCCCTTAAAATGTCGATCAAAATATTGATAGTATAATGAAAGCTTGCCAATTTTTACTTAAAACAAGTGAAAAACATTTAGATATTACTATAGTGGTTAAAAATTTCCAAGATCTGGAAGTTCAATGAAAAAATTAATAAATGTTTGTTCACTTAATCTCTTATAACATTGTAATTTTTGACTGATTATAATCCGAAAAGTACCAAAATGTTAACTAAGAAATAGGCTATTGAATCACATTGTAAAACCAGGAGGTTATTTGACATTTCATTAAAAAAAATACAAAAAAGATGAATGTCGAAAAAAACTGAAATTTTACATTTATCGCCATAACTCCGTCATTTTAAAGTCGATTTTAATTATTTTCGCTTTGATGGAAATGGTATTTCATCCTCTCAAAATAAAATAACATAAAAATCGAGACGGTAATGGCGGAGCTATTGACAGATTTGTAATCCTACTTTTTTTCTTAGCTCAAAAACTGAAATTTTGGAAGCGCTGAACGGAGTACAGAAAAAAAGTAATGGTGCCAAGATGAATGCCCCATAATCTCTGTGTCACAACTCGAACGGAAAGCGAGTAATGTTACTGTTGAAGGCTACGTGGACGGGAAAGAGCGCTTGCTGACTGTGGATACCGGTGCATCACCTTCCATCATTCGAAGTGACTTGGTCAGCGGGAAAGTGAGACGATTGCAGAAAGCTAAGTTGAGGACAGTAACTGGTGATAGCAAGCCAGTCCTTGGAAAAGTGACATGCAAGGTTGTAATTGGAAATGTGGCTACACATCACAACTTCTTGGTAGCGAATATTGTCGACGAAGTCATCATTGGCATCGACTTCTTGGCTGAGACAGACATTCACATCAACGTAAGCAACAGGGTTGTGACTTACAATGGCCAAGAGGTTCCTCTGATCTTTGAACAACATAGTGGCTTTAGCACCAAGGGAGTGATCTTCGAGATGGGGCAGCAGGAGCCTCGTAAGGCAGAGGTAGCTCCTCGACCATTGGCTTTCATGGACAGGTGCCTCCTGAAGTAGATTCGGCAAGGCTAGGAGGAAGATCCAGATTTGGCAGGTGTATTGAAAGGACTGAAGGAAACCAATCAGCCAAGACGAGAAGGATGGTCGCAGAGAGTCGCATTGCAAAAGCATACTGGGCACAATGGAGTAGTTTGAAGCTAATATCTGGTTGTTTGTATCGGATATGGGAAAGTGAAGATGGCCGGAATCATCGAGCACTTATTGTTGTTCCCAAGGCAAGAATTCCAGATGTTATCAAAGCGTCACATAGTTGCCCAGATGGAAGGCACATGGGAATAAAGAAAACATTGCAAGAGGTAAAGCGGCGGTTCTATTGGATTGGTTGCAGACAATTTGTAAGGAAATGGATTAACAAGTGTGCAAAGTGTGCTGAGGATAAAAGACGAACATCTGGTGGTCATGGTCCAAGGAAGCAACGCACCTTAGTGGATAAAATGAAACAGTGCACTGGTCATGAGAGAATGAACAGGAGTCCTGAAGAAGTGAGTTGCAGGTATATTTGCCGGGTACCACTGGAGACGAAAGTGACGGTCAAAGCCATGCGTGACTAAGGACGGATAAAATATTTGGAATATGTGACAATGTAATGCATTGTGGGAATCTCTGGAGGAGAGATTGATGTCGGAGTTTCAATCCCTGGAGGAAATGAAGTTTAATAAAGCGGTGCCAACCAGCAGCGTTTGGTTTGGGAAATGTGTCTGATCGGGACGATCAGACTTGGGTGGAGGGCAGTGTGGCGATTATTCTCAAGCATGTACCATCCCTAACTCAATAACACTCCCACCACTAGTTAAACTAAACAGAGATAACGATGGCTACTCTTAAGCGTGCAAGCGTGTAACTAGGAAGAGGAAGAGAGAGATGGCGCGAGTTTTTGCGAATACGATGCAAAGAGGAGATGCCAATAAATAGCGCCGAGCCTTCCAGAACACGAAGAGCGAACAACCAAGAAACTTCTCGGTGCGTGGGGTAGCACCCTGTCGGACTATATAAGGCAGTGACCAAGCAAGGCAGGTTGATCAGTTTATTTTCAAGTGTTGTTCAGTGAACTACTGCGAAGTTAGCAAACTTTTAAACTTGTATTGCGTTTATTACTAGTAAATAAAACTAGCTATTAGTTACAATATCTGTGCGAATGTTTATTTGACTTTATAGGGATCGAACCCAGGATTGATAATCAAGGAAACATCGAATACGCCACACTATAATGTGTACCAAATCTTAAAAATTTTACGTTCCTACCTTTAAAATTGCAAATTAATAGCCTGAAACCCATTTATCAAAACTCTAGATTATACGAGGTGTGTTCAAAAAGTATCGCGAATTTTGTGTTTTTTCAAAAATTATTTATTTATTCATGAATATCTATTTTGTCCCCTTCAAAGTAATCCCCATGAGATATTATACACTTGTGCCAACGGTTTTTCCAATCTTCGAAGCACTTCAAAAAATCATTTTTTTGTATCTTGTTCAGCTCCTCCTTCGATGCCGTCTTTATCTCGTCAAGAGAAGCGTAACGTCGTCCTTTCATGGGCCTCTTCGGTTTACGGAACAAGAAAAAGTCACAGGGGGCCAGATCGGGGGAATACGGTGGCTGCGGCATCATTAGTGTGTTGTTTTTGGCCAAAAAGTCGCGCACAAGCAACGATGCGTGAGCAGGGGCGTTATCGTGGTGCAAAAGCCAATTTTTGTTCTTCCACAAATCCGGGCGTTCCTGGCGGATTGCTTCGCGCAAATTGCGCATAACTTGCAGGTAATATTCCTTATTGACCGTTCTTCCCTGTGGCAAGAACTCATGATGCACCACGCCCCTGCAATCGAAGAAAACTGTCAGCAAAACTTTCACATTCGACCGAACTTGGCGCGCTTTTTTCGGTCTTGGTTCGTGCGGCAGCTTCCATTGAGATGATTGAGCTTTGGTTTCCACGTCATAACCATAAACCCACGATTCGTCACCAGTTATGACCCTCTGGAGCAAATTTGGGTCGTCGCGGACAGAGTTTAACATCTCATTAGCAATGTTCATGCGATGCTGTTTTTGGTCACAATTGAGCAATTTTGGTACGAATTTCGCGTAAAAATCGAAGACGATCCAAAACACGTGCAAGCAAAGCAGCTGTCAACAATTAACTGAACATTCAAAATGGCCGACCTTGTCGGCATAAGTGAGAGACATGAGTACCAACATAACGCCACAAAAAATTCGAAATTCGAATATACGTAACCAGCGAAAATTCAAAATTCGCGATACTTTTTGAACACACCTCGTAACTAGGCCTGTATACGTTTCTTGCTTTCAATTTTTCCTCTAATCAAAAATAATATTAATTAACTAAGAATTATTATCAACTGCCGTAAATTAATTTGGCCCATTCAGGCGGCCCGCCTTGTTAATACTAAATTATTAAAGTTTATGAAGATACAATGGTTGCTCTAATGGTGAGCGTCCAGATCCGTTTGATCTCACAAGTAAATCACCAAATCGGAGTGCCCAAAACAAAAATAGAAATACTTATAATTGTAATTTTCGTGGTTTATGTTGGAAGAGATTTGTAAGGCTCCCGGCCGCAATCAACACGATTGCTACACGCGCATACCTACAACCCTATCAAGACGTCTTGTATGGAAAGTATCACGCTTCTTGCACCGCCCGCTCGCCGTACAACTCCCCCCCTCCAGCACTGTCTCAGTGCAATAAGAAAAGTGTATGAATATAATGATACGCGATGTGAGATCGCTCAGTCACATGCCCCTCTGCGGGGAGTCTTGCGCCCTAACCTACGGGCCAGATGGACACTTAATTTTTCGATATGAAATGCGGCTACTTTACCCGCGGATACGCACTGCCTGCGACCGCCTCACATCCCCAACTAAATGCAAAATACAAATATACGTGACTTACAGCTAAAACCTGGTTATTTTGGAATGTATGCGCGCTGTTTCTTCCAAGCAATGCATGTGGGCAGCGCTGCCGGCAATTGCACGGTCACTTCTGCTACACTATCTCGTCTCCCGTCACCACAAAACTTGCTTTGCACGTAGCTGGGCGAAGTAATGAATATTAGCGCGGCCTCCTTGCCGCTGTTCTGCCTGGTTGCTCTTCAAATCGATTGCCCAGTTGGGCAGTGGCGATGGACCACACTCAATTACGCCGCTTACAGCACGCTTCGCTATATCGCTCTCTTGACTCCAACAGTTGGATGCTTTGCAATTATCAAGCAGCTTGCTGCTGGGTGATGGGCACAAATAATCCTATTTTCCTCGCATGTACTTCCAACCAAGTGACTGCTGGAATCTGCGAGGCGCTAGCGGTCGGACACTCGCTTTTGAAAGATGACCACTGGAAGCAGGTGACTGTGCACCTGTATACACCAAGTTGTTAATTGTTGGAAATAATGAGGTTTCGGCCAAGCCGATGAACACTGCTGAAATTACGTGACCACTCTTTACGCCGTCTGTCCGGAAAAGAACCGGAAATGCAGCGAGTCACATGACGTCCGTGTAGGTGTTACAAGTGTCAAACCAGGTGTCAAATGTCAGTCAGGTAGGAAACGTTCGGAAAGTGAGTGCAGAGTTGCGGTAGCGTATGAAAACTTTTAACCACAATCAAGGCGACCGCAACAAGCTCTATCGGTGGATGAGGCTAAGACAGGGGATTTCTTTTTGTGCAGTTTGTGCGAATTTTCCAGGAAACATTAGAAGCCGAAATTACAAACAAATGATCGATGATTTGCTGTCAAACTATGAGAAAATAGTGTGAGGAATTCGTTGATTTCTTGATTATTAATCCTGGGTTCGATCACTATAAAGTCAAATAAACACACCCACATATATTGTCACTAATAGCTAGTTTTATTTACTAGTAATAAACGCAATACAAATTTAAGAGTTTGGTAACTTCACAGTAGTTCACTGAACAGCACTTGAAAATAAACTGATCAACCTGCCTTGCTTGGTCACTGCCTTTTATAGTCCAACAGCGTGCTACCCCACGCACCGAGAAGTTCCTTGGTTGTTCCCTTTTCGTGCTCTCCAAGGCCCGGTGTTATTTATTACCATCTTCTCTTTGCCTTGTATTCGCAAACACTCGCGCCATCTCTCTTTCCCTTCCTTGGTACATGCTCGCATGGTGGCCTGCCTTAGACAAGCAATACAACACCAAAAAACTAAATAAACTACAGCGGGCGGCCCTCGGCGGGGTGACTGGAGCGTTACGGTCGTGTCCAACAGACGCACTGAACGTTATCCTCAACCAGTTACCACTGGATCTTCACATACGTGAAACTGCACCATGTGCGGCGGTAAGACTCCGCGAGTCTGGCTGCTGGAACTCGAGGCAGTATGGTCATAGTGGTATCCTCCGAGAGCTGCCCGGTATAGTTGCATCAACGACAGACTATCACGCACCTTTGCTGAACTTCGGCAGGAAATTCAAGGTGATGTTTCCCTCAAGAAAGGACTGGCAGAGGAACAGAGTATGCGATGACGAGACACTTTCACTCTACACCGAGGGGTCCAAAACGGTCTGCGGGGTTGGAGCGGGTGTGTTTTCCGAGCAACTGAATGTCTCGCTTTTAGTCCGTCTTCCGGATTCAGCCAGTATCTTCCAAGCAGAAGTGCTGGGGTTTGAGAAGGCTTGTACCTTCCTGTCGGAGGACACAGTAGGAGGACGTAACATACATATCTACACTGATAGCCAAGCAGCGATTAGGGCGCTTGAATCCCACATCACATCCTCTGAGACGGTCAGCAGCTGTAGGAGGATGCTAGAGTCGGTTGCAGACTTCTCAAGCATTACACTCGTTTGGGTTCCCGGCCACAGGAATATCACGGGTAATGAGAAGGTAGACGAACTGGCTAAATGGGGGGCTGAAGCAGAGGTCTCCGATGCGGTGATGTTACATCCACCAATCACATCCATTAAAAGGCACATTCATTGCAAGTACAGAGAATTGGCAGCCCGTAATTGGCTCTCCACCGATGCCTGCAAAATCTCTAAGCAAACGTGGCCCACCTACAACAAAGAGAGAACAGAGGACCTGCTCAAGAGGTCAAGAAAGGAAATATTCAGAATCACATCCACACTAACGGGGCACTGGCCTCTGGGCCAACACGCCGAAAGAATGGGCATCCCGTTCAACAACAGATGCAGGAGCTGCAACGAAGAAGGGTGCAAAGAAACAGTTGAGCACTTCCTATGTGAGTGTCCAGCTCTAATGCACATCCGGTTTGCAGCTCTGGGCAGCTATCTAATACCAGATCTTAACGGCATCGCGAATTGCTCTATAAGGGATATTAGCGACTATATAGGAAGAACTCAATGGTTTGCTCGTGACAACAACTAACGCTTAGCCCAACTTACCTACAGCAGCATCCAAATAAATATGTGCATGGTTCCAGGAGGAAGTGCATCAAAATGGCGCCCATAGCGCTACTTGAGCTCGGGAGTATTTCCTCTCCCGAGCAGCACAGCAACCAACCAACCAACATGCTCGCATGGATAATCGTAGCCATCGTTATCTTTGTTGTGCTTAGCTAGAGGTGGGAGTGTTATTGAGTTAGGGATGGTACATGCTTAAGAATATTAGCCACAATAGGTATATGGACACCTTCACTTACAAAACGGGAAAACTTTCAACTTTTAAACACTTCTAACATACATAAAAATAAAATAATTAAGTTAATTACAAGATTGTGATAAAAAAAAGCAAATTTTCATATCCTCGACATGTGATGCATGATTGCTTTGTAGAATTTTCTGCTGATTCCAAATATGTAATCAGATAGTTTAAAAGTAGAACTGTTTTCGAGATATTTTGAAATTTAAATTTTTAAGCTAAGAAAAAAAATGTAGGATTACTATTATTACCTTATTTCATTTAGTTTTGAGATGATGAAATACCATTTATTTCCACCTAAGCAAAAATAATAAAAAAAGACGTTAAAGTGACGGAGTTATGGCGAACAAAAATTTTTTTTATGCAAATTTTCAGTTTTTTTTCGACATTCATCTTTTTTGTAATTTTTTTTTTAACAAAATATTAAATAACATTGTGGCACTTTCCGGATTATATTCCGTAGCAAAATTACAATGTTGTAAGAGATTTAGTGAACAAACCTATGTTTATTTTTTTATCACACTTTTGTATTTAACTTAATTTTTTTTATTAATTGATATTAGAGGAAAAATTACAACGTTATGCACAGCGATGGTATGGGATGACATGTTTCGAAGTGCCCAGCTTCTCATCAGACCCCTTCTCGGACACTGAGATACGAACCCAAGTGTCTGCACCAAAGCCGCTGTTAGAGTACTCTTACAACTAAGCTATGATGCCCTGTAGCGTCACGATGCATTTTTCCTCTAATGTGCCATTTGCTTATTTCTTTTATACATTCTTTGGTACATATATTTTATATGTCAACTCAAGGAAAGTGGAATATTTTTAGGCGCGTTCATAGAACAGTTTTAGATACAGAAGGGCTTTTTTGCATATCAACACTTCCGTGTTATTTGTTATGCACCCGCACTGTACCTGTAACAATTATAGTTATGGTGATTGTTGTTGGAGCAAAGCTCGAATTTTTATGTTTGTTTGTTAATTGATATAAGAGGAAAAATTACAACGTTATGCACAGCGATGGTATGGGATGACATGTTTCGAAGTGCCCAGCTTCTCATCAGACCCCTTCTCCGACACTGAGATACGAACCCAAGTGTCTGCACCAAAGCCGCTGTTAGAGTACTCTAACAACTAAGCTATGATGCCCTGTAGCGTCACGATGCATTTTTCCTCTAATGTGCCATTTGCTTATTCCTTTTATACATTCTTTGGTACATATATTTTATATGTCAACTCAAGGAAAGTGGAATATTTTTAGGCGCGTTCATAGAACAGTTTTAGATACAGAAGGGCTTTTTTTTTATGCATATCAACACTTCCGTGTTATTTGTTATGCACCCGCACTGTACCTGTAACAATTATAGTTATGGTGATTGTTGTTGGAGCAAAGCTCGAATTTTTATGTTTGTTTGTTAATTGATATTAGAGGAAAAATTACAACGTTATGCATAGCGATGGTATGGGATGACATGTTTCGAAGTGCCCAGCTTCTCATCAGACCCCTTCTCGGACACTGAGATACGAACCCAAGTGTGTGCACCAAAGCCGCTGTTAGAGTACTCTAACAACTAAGCTATGATGCCCTGTAGCGTCACGATGCATTTTTCCTCTAATGTGCCATTTGCTTATTCCTTTTATACATTCTTTGGTACAAATATTTTATATTTCAACTCAAGGAAAGTGGAATTTGGTACATATATTTTATATGTCAACTCAAGGAAAGTGGAGAACGAAACTAGGCATTGAAAATGGCAGAACGCCGAAACCGGTTTGTCACAAAACCAAACTTGACAAGGGATGACGGAAAATCGTTCCAACAAAAATCAAATCCCATGTCTTAGCCTCATCCACCGATAGAGCTGAATGAAAAGTGGGGTCTTTGAAAAGTTGTCTAATTTGCGGGCCCACAAACACACCATATTTTATTTTGGCATCTGATAAATGTGGAAACGTTGACTTAAGATGATCAATTGCGCGCTTGTTGCCATTTATCAGCAAAGCCTTTACGAAATTTTTTAAAAAACCGAGTTTTAAATGTAAGGGAGGGTAGTATAGTAGTTTCTCTACTAGTGGCTCAAATTTAATGTTATCCTGTCCAACGGTAAATCCTATTCTATCTGGCCAACATTTTTTAGAGTAATGATACATACGCGCCCGACTGCCCCATTTGCACAA
Source organism: Merzomyia westermanni (assembly GCA_949987695.1). NCBI lineage: Eukaryota > Metazoa > Arthropoda > Insecta > Diptera > Tephritidae > Merzomyia > Merzomyia westermanni. The sequence continues at coordinate 80,760,678 of OX465289.1, forward strand.
AAAGCAGCAGTAGTTCGTATAGCCCTGCTGCAAACCAGTTGATAACGCAACGACTTTAAGATCTGAACAAATCTTCCAGTTTCACCCGGTTCACTTGATTCATGCTCCTCTTGTTGATTTGGACAAGCAAAATAAGAAACGTCTGGGGAATGCGGGATTGGTTTAGTAAAACAGTGCACGTCGGCATACTCAACATTGCGATGACGTCCGATTTGATTTACTTTGGGTAAGCAAAAATAGCAATAAACTTCGTGACACATTGGTCGACGCCATATTTCCGGAACGGAAAATCGTAAATGTTGACTATCGTGAATCAAGAATAAATAAATTAAAAAAATTAGTACTGGAAACTCGTACTTATTTTACACCAGACTTCCAGGTACTTAAGCTTGTTCTTCAAGTATTACACAAAACATTCGGTGTCCATGGTTCGCAAATGTTTTGCGGAACAATATTAAAATATAAGTGAAAAGCAGTTTGCAGACTTTCAGTAAAATTTCTAGCCGATGTGAAAATATACCTTTCACACATATAACAGAACTTATTTGGTGGGTTTTTGCACTTATATGTACTCACGTTATTACTCATTTCTTCTTTTTTTGCAAAAATAAAACACTAATCCCTTTGAATGTCGAACAAAATCACACAAGTTTGCTCCGCACCGCGAAAGGCAAAAACCGGCAAATGACGACCAGAAATATTTTTTGGAGAAAGAAAACCGAAGCCGAGATTCAGCTACTGCCCATTGAAAAGGGTTAAGCTAAATGTGGAATAAACGGGCAAATAAGGTAGCATGAGGGGGCTTTTTCTTTTTGGCTGTGCATAGCGTTAAAAGTTTCCGTTATACAATTACGGCATATTTGATGTTTGCATGGTGTAAAAATTACGACATAGAGACTTCTCCGAAGGCAATGTAATGTCGGCAATAAGGAGGCATGCTTCATAGATTTCTGCTGAGGTGACGTGTTTGTGTATATTCAGATTTAGAATGAATAAAAATTTATGAAATTTTTGATGGAACAGGCAATCACACATAATTGGTCAGTGGATCGATATGCACACGAGTTTGTGGATCGAAATAATAAGTAAGAAATATCAATAAGCGCTGCAACGACAATAATATTGTAATATATCGCATAGACAAACTACGACTCGTGCGTACTGAGCTGGCCAATAACATAAAAATCGCGTTTGAAAAGTCAGCCAAACGCTACAACCTTCGAAGCAGGTTAACAACTTTTAGTATATGTGAAAAAGTATATCGTCGGAATTTTGTTTTGAGCGACAAATCCCGTAATTTCAATACCAAGCTAGCACCCGTATTTGTTAAAGCCACCGTTCTAGCCACAAAAGGCAATTCAATGTATCCATTGCAAGACATAAAGTAGGCTCGTATCATAGTAAAGATATAAAGGAATGCAAGGGTTTAATACATCTGTTTTGCAGATAACTTCCTATAAAAAAAATGAAAAAAAAAAATTTACGATGGATATACAGGGTGGCTGATGAATTTTGCTACATTAAGAAACTCAAATAATTTTTTTTTCAGTGTATGGAATTCATTTTTCTTTTATTCATGTTAAAGCTCATTAAATTTTATTAAATATAGCTTAATTAGTTTTAAAAATAATGGAATTTAAAGGCCCCCACTGCTCGTCGATGCATGTGCGGCATCTTACCAAAAAGTTGTTCATTACTGCTTGGAGAGTTGAGACAGGAATAGCCGCAATTGTTTCTCGAATGGATTGCCTTAGTTCATTCAAATTTGTTGGTTTTGCTTTGAAGACTTCCTGTTTGCAATAACCCCACAAGAAAAAGTCAGGTGCAGTAAGGTCAGGCGACCTGGGTGGCCAACGGAATGTGGAGTTTCTGGATATCAGCTTATTGGGAAATTTTCGTCGCAATTCTGTCATAACAGGTTGGGCTATATGAGGAGCTGCACCATCTTGCTGAAACCACACAGAGTTGAAAGAAATTCTCATTCGGCGTAATTCTGGATAGAAAAACTCTCTCAACATGCTCAAGTAACGGTCTCCAGTAACCGTAACGGTGTGACCGTTTTCTTCGAAGAAGTAGGGCCCGACAATGCAGCGTGATGAAACTGCACACCACACTGTGACACGAAGTGGATGCAATTCCGTCTCATGGAGTATCTGTGGGTTGGAAGCACTCCATATTCGACAATTTTGTTTGTTTATGTTGCCGTTTAAATCGAAATGGGCCTCGTCAGACATGAAAAGACAGTTCAACATGTTTCCATCCTCTTCCACCATTTGAAGCATCTTCTGGCAAAATTCCAAGCGAATCGGCAAGTCTGCAGCGTTCAGTTTGTTGGCCATTTGAATTTTATATGGGAATAAGTCCAAATCTTTGTGCATAATTGACTGTAATGACTGTCTGCTTACACCCATTTGAGCAGATAAGCTTCTTGTCGAAACACGTGGATTGTTTTGTATGGCAGCAGCTACAGCAGCGATTGTTTCCTCCGTTCGAACTGAAGGGTTTCGATGGTAAGGTCTTCTGTTGACTGTCCCATGCTCGGCAAAATTGTTTACAAGTCTTATTATGGTCCATCTGCTCGGAGGATTGCCGCCAAACGTGCGCCTATACTCTCTTTGAACCGAAACTACGGACTCCAGTGCGTGATAGCGGCGGACAATCCAAATTCTTGTTTCAGTGTCCCAGTTATCCATTTTTGTTAAATGAAAAAGTCAATCTGCAAAATAAAAAAAACATTAACCAGATTCATTAAATAGAAAAAACGTTATTCAATTTTTTTTTGGTAGCGGCTTTCATCAGCCACCCTGTATATATGCGGCTTAGATTGCTGTTATTTAGGTGCATTTGTGTGATTTATAGATCGGAGAAATCGTATCGCTGTTCGATGCTCTTGATATTGGTGGAGTCGGGGATTGGACAAAGAGGATGAAAGTGGTGTATGATCTTTGTTGGTGGTAATTATCACAGTTGGTTAAGCCGGTGAATTATCATCTTTGGTGGACGTGCATAATTGATGAAAGCATATATAGGTGCATATACATATTTTACAGCCTACTACGCATTCAAAGAAGTCGAATTCACGTGTTTAGTTTCAAGTCTCTAGCTTACCGGGAAGTTACTCAAAAATCGATCGCAAGGTTCCCCCATTTTTCAGCAATTTTAAGTTATCACGATTAGCGCGCCACCCAGCGGAATTTTGATTTCTAAAAGATATATTGTCATAGCGCCCTGAACTATGTGCTAAGTTTCAAGTCCCCACGTCAAGAGGAAGCTAGTTCAAATTAATTTTCGAAATTGGTAGATCCGTGCACCATCTAGGGAATTTTTTTTAAATCAAATATTGAATTGTCACCGGGTTCTGAAGCATGTGTTCAGTTTCAAGTCTCTAGCTTACCGGGAAGTTTCTCAAAAGATTTTAAGTTATCTCGATCAGCGCCCCACCTATCGCAATTTTGATTTCTACAAATTATATTGTGATCGTGTCCTATACTATCTGCTAAGTTTAAGGTCCGTAGGTAAGGAGAAGTTAGTAGTAGTATTGCGTTGTCATCGGGTTCTCAATTATGTGAGGAGTTTCGAGTCTCTATCTCACTGAGAAGTTACTCAGAAATCAATCGCAAGATTACCCACCGTTTTACAGCGATTTTCAGTTTTCTTGGTAAGCGCGCGATCTAGCAGAATTTTGTGTACAAGGTATTGCATGACATTTCATTGCTGATCTGTGTCAAGTTTCATGGTTCTATCTTACTGGGAAATTACTTAAAAATCCATCGCAAAATACCAAATTGCAAATCAATTTTGCTTATATCTCGATCCGCGCACCACCTATCGGATATTTTTTCGTCCACACTGCATTGTCACGGAGTTCGGAACTATGTTACAAGTTTCAAGTGTCTATCTCAATGCTAAGTTCCCTAAAAAGACTGCAAAGTGACTCAATATAAAGGTAGTAAAAAGCTATTCAAACCCCATTAACCGAATAAATGACCTATTATTCGAATAGTTAAACAAATATCCCTACAGCTTATTCACACATTTGCACACGCAAACATACATGCAAAACGTGAATGCATGCTCATACCTTGCAGTCAAACCAACTAGCTGCAAACTACTCTACAACTAGTATAAGCACCAAGCCCAACTAGTCAGCCAACTGTCATATTTCCATATAAGCAACTGGTATTTTTAACATGGTGATGTCCTACGAGCTGTCAATTGTCAGATTTCGACCAGAACATACCAGTCATCTACTACTCACGAAATACTAGTTTGTATATAGTGAAAATATACTAGTATCATACTGGTCCTTAAATACCAGTTTTATAGTAGTTAAAACTGGAAGGAAATGTACTAGTAAAATTGCAGTCTAATCATACCAGTATCATACTAGTTCGAAAAAGATAAGAGAACACTTGTCCAAATGTGGACCAATGTGCACTTGTGGCTCTGAGGTATAAGCGCGGGATTGGCCTTCTCATTTTCCTGTGAAAACCACAGGTTTGGGATTGCAAAACATAAACTATACCTTTGGAACATTTCACAAGCTGGTTGCGTATTATCATAGCATGCAATGCAAATGAAATAAATGAAAGAAATAATTAAACACATACTATGAAAATCGTAGTCGTATACTAGTATGGATTTAACTTTTTCTGACTAACATGATTTCAACCAGATTATTATAGTTGGATACTAGTATGGACTGGACTTTTTCTGAGTAGTATTATTTCAACCAAAAAATTACAGTTGAATACTAGTATGTTTACTGACTAGTTTGATATTTCACGGCACGGTAGGTACAATCGATGAAGATAGAGAATTTCGCGTCCGACATCTCTCGCATTTCAATACAACCAGGCCTGTGCGCAGAAAATATCCGAAGGGGCGGTTTAAACTCAAGTTACGTAATCAATGAAAAAAGAAATTTATTTTCGGAGTACAGAAATTTTATTGTCAAAAGTCATATTTAGTTACAATTATTTAATAAATCCATGATTCAATTACGAGAAGGTTAGCTCTCTAGCTGACGTTTACTTTTGACACTTCCATTTTCTGGGTTTCTTTTGCGAACGAAAAAAAAAGTAGGAGTATTGTTTTCTGATTTTTGTTGGAACGATTTTCCGTCATTCCTTGTCAAGTTTGGTTTTGTGACAAACCGGTTTCGGCGTTCTGCCATTTTCAATGCCTAGTTTCGTTCTCGAACCAAACTTGACAAGGGATGACGGAAAATCGTTCCAACAAAAATCAGCTTACTACCCTGTCGGAAGATCAACACAACAAAATAAATCAGTATTGTTTTCATTTGTCGAGGAAATGGTAGAAAAAAAATCAGAAAAGTGGGAAATTAGTAGTAATACATTTCGTAAGGTCAACTCATGATTCAATTACAAGAAGGTTAGCTCTCTAGCTGACGTTTACTTTTGACACTTCCATTTTCTGGGTTTCTTTTGCGAACGAAAAAAAAGTAGGAGTATTGTTTTCATTTGTCGAGGAAATGGTAAAAAAAAAATCAGAAAAGTGGGAAATTAGTATTAATACATTTTGTAAGGTCAACTAAATACAACATCAAAACATGTCATCCCATACTATCACTGTATAAATCGTTGTAAACTTTCTCTGTAATCAATGTAAAAACAATAAAAAACAGTCACTGCTCAAACAAAAATTAAATTAAATATATATGTGCCCTCTTATTTAAAAAGCAGCGGGTACTGGTGGATTGCCTGATGAGCTATTCATCTGAAGCTGATAAAACGCATGCATCAGCTTTTATACAGAATATGGAAGAATGAATGCATGGCTGAATCATTCTAAGTGCTCTTTGCCTGCTGTATGTGCAGAAGGCTGCACGCTGACAACATCTGTTGATACGGTTCTGGGAGTATTCGAGAGAAATGGTCTTCGAAAGATTTATGGGCCTCTACGCGTTGGCAATGTCCAAAAAGATTTAATGATGAGGGATATGCAAACATCGATATAGTTCAACGAATTAAAGTACTGTGGCTTCTTTGGCTAGGCGATGAATGAAGTTGTTCCAGCCCCGAGGGAGACCACCACTCCGAATATAGCACCAAATGAAGACCGATTTACGATCATGTGAAACAATTTAAACGGTTACGCTCTATTTCAGTTAGTAAGTAAGTAAATCTTCTTTTATGGGTTTTTTGAAATAACCGATATAGGTTCACAAAAACATAATATATTAAAGTGGGAATATTTATTACTCGAGTTTCCTGAGTTTTCGCACAGATATGCAGTGTGGTATAGGAAGTATGATGTAACGTATTTATATAATATTGGTACACGAATTTCACAAATCATGCTTATTTTAACAATATCAATTTGGAAATAATATATCAATAGAGAAATATTACAACGATATGTTCAGCGATGGTATGGGATGATGTGTTTCGAAGTCCCCAAATTCTCATGATACCCGTTCTCGGACACTGGGATGCGTACCCAAGGACCTGCATCAAAGCGCTGTTAGAACTAATACTCTAACAACTCAGCTATGATGCCCTGTAGCGTCACGATGCAATTTTCCTGTAAAGTGCCATTATTCAATTGATTGTGAAGATATTTCGGAAGTAAGTAATAGCCGATCGATATTAATTCAGGATAATTTATTAATTAAGTAATTAAAAGTAACAAATAGCAAAATGGCAAATGATATTAGCAAGGTGACATTACCGGAAGTACCGAGGAACGGAAGAGAGCTAGTTACACGAGTTAATAAAGAGCGAAGTTGCCCAATACACTTTTGAAGTGTTTCTGACATTCGTTATAATTAGTGATACCAGATTTCTTACATTCCCCTGGACTTAATTAATGTAATATAATGTATTCAAAAATTTCGATTATCTGATTATTGTAGTCAAACTTGGTTAAATCGTTCAGTCTGCTTCCGGACTCGGTTGGAACGCCGGGGAATTGGTGTCCCTGTGTTAGGTGATGATTGATCTAGCTCCGGTGAACGTTTGCATGATTGTTGTGTTGTGGCTGCGGCAGGCAATCGCTTAGGTGTTGCTTGGTTATCTGCTGGCAACTCAATTTCGATACTGTCGGTATCTAGTGGCAGATTGGATGTATGCGTTTTTTGAATTCGCAGCTGATTTTGGTGACGCCGCCACAACCCTCGATTTGTCTGTACACTATACATCTTTTTACCCAGTATCTGTTGTATTTTTCCTTCGACCCATCGTGATGGTCCTGAATAGTTTCGAGCCCAAACTCGTGCACCGGATACCCATTTACTTTCAGGCTTTGGGCGCTGAACCGACGTTGGGAACATGGCAGCGAGTATTGTTCGTGGTTGGCGCCCATGAAGTAGCTCTGCCGGAGATTTACCAGAGACCGGATTAGGTGTGGTTCGAAACGTGGTAAGATATTTGTACAAAGCACGCTCGGTCTGATGCTCTGTTTTCATTATTTTCACAAATGCTTCTTTAAAAGTTCGCACAAACCTTTCGGCTAACCCATTCGAGGCAGGGTGAAATGGTGCCGTTGTGAGATGTTGGATAGCGTTCCGTTTGCAAAATTTTTGAAACTCATGCGATGTGAATTGTGTTCCATTGTCCGTTACAATGGTGCACGGAAGTCCTTCGACGGAAATAATTTTTTGGAGAGCTGCTACGGTCGTTGTTGTAGTTGCTGCTGTTAGCTCAATTACATACGGAAACTTGGAATAAGAATCAACAATAATCAACCACATGCGATTATAAAATGGGCCCGCGAAGTCCAAATGTATTCGCTCCCATGGCTGCGTTGCTTCCGGCCATTTCGAAAATTCGCGTTTAGGCAAAGATGCAGTCGATTGGCATATAGAGCAGTTGTCATATATTTTTTCAATTTCTTTTTCGATCGTAGGAAACCAGACATAGCGTCTAGCCATCTCTTTCATTCGGCTTTTGCCCCAATGTCCGTCATGGAGCATCGTTAATACCCTACCTTGAAGTTGTTTGGGTATGATAACTCGAGTGTAGTCCGTATGCAACAGTAGTACGCCATTCTGTACTGATAAGCAGAGGTTTCGATTGAAGTATGGCAAAAGACTTTTTGAAACCGTATGCTGAGGCCAACCGTCAAGCACATATTTGCGCACCATCTTCAGAGTTTCATCCTCTTCAGTCATTTGTTTAATAACGTGATGTGTTATTGGAAAGCTATTGACCGTATCTTCATAGTTTACATCGATGGTAAAGACACTATTCTCCCCTTTGTCAAAATCAGGGTCCTCACCACATGGCAATCTTGAGAGGGCATCTGCATTCGCGTTTTGAGCAGATTTTTTATATCGAATTGTATAGTTGTATGCTTGTAGTACAATTGCCCAACGTTGTATACGGTGTAGTGCCATAACCGGTAGCCTTTTTGCGGGATTAAACAACGTTGTAAGTGCTTGATGATCAGTAAAAACTCGAACTTTCTACCGTAGAGATATTGGTGGAACTTAGTTACGCCATAGATTATGGCCAAAGCCTCTTTTTCCACCTGTGAGTAGTTTATTTGACTGTCATTTAGGGTCTTCGACGCGTGTGCGATTGGCTTTTCTTCGCCATTTTCAAAACAATGCGATAAGACCGCGCCAACCCCCAACTTGGATGCATCCACGGCGAGTATAATTGGTAGATTGTCGTCGTAATGAACTAGTCGAGTCGCTTCAACTATCGAGTTCTTAAGCGACTGGAAGGCCTTTTCCTCTTCTCGACCCCACTGAAATACAGAACTTTTTCTTCGCAGCCTATTTAACGGCGCTGCCATTGTTGAAAAATTATCAATGAATTTATTATAATAATTTACTTTACCAATAAATGACTCTACTTCGGCAACGTTTTTCGGACTAGGCATACTTTTGATCGCCTCGACACGTTTTTCTGAGGGTTGGATACCTTTATCGTCTATGATATGGCCCACGTACTCTATTTGCTTCTGTGCGAAACTACATTTATCTAACTTACATTGTAACCCGTGGTGCCTCAAGCGTTGAAAAACCATATTTACATTGTCACGGTGCTCGTTATCATTTCGACCTGACACAATTATATCATCGAGGTAAACTGCGCAGTGGGGAATGTCAATTATTACCTCTTCCATAAATTTTTGAAATAGCCCTGGGGCGCTTGAAATGCCAAATGGCATTCTTTGAAATTGGAACAACCCAAAAGGAGTCGTTATGACCATAAACTGTTTTGCAGATTCTGCCAACTCTATTTGCAAATATGCTTCACTTAAGTCGATTTTTGTGAAACACTGCCCTCCTTGTAATTTATGAAAAAGTTCTTCAATACGCGGAATTGGGTATCGATCGATTTCAATTTAAGAATTAACACCCACTTTAAAATCTGCACAGACTCGGAGTTTCCCGTTTGGTTTTCTTACCACCACAATAGGTGCAGCCCATTCGCTTGTGCTTATTGGCTTTAGCACTTTGTTATTTACAAGTCGTTCTATTTCAGCACGTACGTCTGCATGTAGCGCAAACGGCACATTGTAAGGTTTACAAAACTTTGGTACTGCGTTAGGTTTCAACCTAATATTAGCTTTAAATGTTTTACAAGGACCCCCTGCCGAAGAGAATATATCAGCATACTGCTGGCTGCATTCCTTTAGTGAAGCTGATAAGGCATCACGCGACGTGTGGCTTTGCATAGTTGAAATAGACTGGATTTTCTCGTTAGTGTTTAGTTCGAATTGTAGTGTCTCAACCCAATCCAACCCTAGTATATTTGAGGCCTGGTGTGAATCTACCACGAGTAACTGCATGTATTTTGTGTCGCCGTTCCACTCAACGTTGACTTTAATAACACCCTTCAATTTAATCAAGCCTCCGCCGTAAGCTTTCAATATTTTGTTGGTAATTTCGCACGCCGGTTTGCCCAGCTGTTCGTATGTATGCAGTCCAATAAGCGAACATGATGCGCCCGTATCCACCTGGAACTGCACTTTATTTCTATTCACCATAATGTCCATTAAATATTTGGCAAACCGGTTATTAACATCAGTAGATAATTTAACTTCGCACTGTTTTTCATTGTTTACAATATCTAACAAACCAATATTCTCGAATGTGCAAATGTCAACTGTGTTTACCTTTTCGTCGCGTTTGTTTTGCTCGTTGTTTCGTTGCTTTTCAGTTGGCGCAGCAACTGTTCGGCAAACAGTAGCTATGTGCCCATTCTTTTGACACAAACGACATTTGGTTTTGTTTTTGTAATGATAGCACTGTGACCTAGAGTGCGAAGTGCCGCAACCTGGGCACGATTTTGTTAAAGTAGATTTATTTACCTGCTTACGGCCTTTTTGCTTTTGGTAGCTTCTAGGATTTTTCGCCCCGCGAACCATGTTGACTGTTGCATCATTTTCCTCACCTTTTATTTCGCCTTTTATTTCTAAGCAAGTTTTGACAGTTGCTTCGTACACTGTTGCTATTTGTAGAACTTCATCGAGAGTTGGGTTCGGCTTTTGTAGTGCTGCACTCCGTACTTTATCGTGAGGAGTGTGCATGATAATCATATCGCGTATGCTATTTTCTACGAAGGTTTCGTGGCAGTTTGCCTTTGTGCACTCAAATAGACATTCTTTTGCTGCTCCTCTTAATTCTGCCACCCACTCTGCGTATTTTTGATTGTTTTTCATGCGTATCGAATAAAATTTAAAACGTGCTGACAGTACATGCTGCTTTTCTATAAAATGTTGGTCGAATTTCGCCTTTAAATCGCTGAGGGATTTTTGGGTGATATCGTTATCACATAATTTTTGCAATAACTCATAAGCCTCGGTGCCAATCCAAGAGAGAAAACATGCACGCTTTAGGCTTTCTTCGGACACGCCATTTGCTACGAAATGGTGCTCCATCTGTTGTATGTATATTGACCACTTTTCAATATTTTTATCAAACTTCCTAAAGTTGGGAACGCCTTTTGTTTGAGGCTCCTTATAACACATTTTGCTTATAGTTGCAACATTTTGTTCAAGAATTTTTTTAAGGAATTCTGTATTAGATTCCTGAAACTTCTTAAGCACGCTTTCTAATTCGCTCGCCTCCATGTTCTCGTCGCCAGTGAAGATATTTCGGAAGTAAGTAATAGCCGATCGATATTAATTCAGGATAATTTATTAATTAAGTAATTAAAATTAACAAATAGCAAAATGGCAAATGATATTAGCAAGGTGACATTACCGGAAGTACCGAGGAACGGAAGAGAGCTAGTTACACGAGTTAATAAAGAGCGAAGTTGCCCAATACACTTTTGAAGTGTTTTTGACATTCGTTATAATTAGTGATACTAGATTTCTTACAGATTGTGAAGTTATTATTTGTTCATTAATATGTGGGTCTCACGCCCATTTTCAAAAATTTGCAGAAAGCAATAATAGGACGAAAAGGCCAATGTATTTCCCAAATTTTAGCATTCTATCTGCATAAGTTAATCAGATATAGCATGGCTCTGTATTGCTACCTAATTTCCAGTAGACTTTTATGAACTTTTATGTGATCATGGTCGAAAAGCGATTGTATTCAGTGGAGTACTTTTCCCAACAATCATTATTCTAGGGTTAATTGGTTTTCAATTCATTTACACTCGAAATTTGAAAATTTACTCATTCATATGTGGGCGGTGCCACGCCCGTATTCCAAATTTTTTTTTTAAATCCTTAATAGAATGATAAAGTTAGTATACATATATACGGAATCTTACCATTTTACCTGATTTTGACAATGAAATATTATATTTTATTATTAATTTAAAAAGGAAAAAAAGACGTAACAACCACTTTGCGCTCACTAAAACTGTGAATAAAAAAACACATGTACTTACGTCTAAATTGCTTTTGCTCTAAGTTCATAACGGTACGTTTCACAGCTACGAAACTTTGGAAGGTTATATGTGTGTTAATAAGTGATCGATTTTCATCAAAAAGCTAAAATCGGCTCTTACGTATTTTTTGCGCATAGGGCTCGATTTGTTTGACTATTCGAAAGCCTATTATTCGAATAGTTGTCATTTATTCGAGTAATTTATAGACTTCGAATAAATGGATTTTTTATTCGAATAGTCACATGCCTAGTAAATATCTATCTAAAGATTCATTTACAAACAAGAATGGTATTTAATTATTCGCAGAACACTATTCGAATGTCATCGATATGTACTTTTTTCGCCTTTTGCTAGGCATCTGTAGGGAAAACATAACATATTATAATTTGCAAAAAAATGTACTTATATATATTTACTAAAGACTAGATCCATGACTCGCAACCCCAAGAGTTCTGTCTTTTCCCTCTCTCTTTATAATTATTATAGAAAGTCAAGATGTATGCTCCCTTTACTTTTAGAAATATGTTGTACAACTGAATGTAAATGTTATGTTTGTATACGGATTACAAAAACCCTGCAAAAAACGGAAATACTCCGGTACATCATTCAAAGAATACTCCTTAAGGAGTATCAGAGAACTCCAATACTTCCTAATTCAAATTACTCTAGAGTATTCAACACCAAAGCGAGAGAGGGAGTAGGTGGTGCTTTAGTGAACTCTTGACGACACCACCTTGCATTCCCGCAACATAAATCCTTACGTTTGGACCTCTGCACGATCAGGCATCTGCAATACTAAATAAAAAAAATGGCCCATAATCATAGTCGTTGCTTAGCACGCGTTTTAATTAAAATTACTTAAGAAGTCATTTAAAATGTTGGTCAATCATAATCATATTAAACAAAGATTTTAGCTAAAAGGAAAAGTAACAGGGCCCCCTTATGAAAAAATGTAAGTTGGTTGGTGGTATGAAGAAATTTTTTATATTTTGCATGGTCACCCCACGTCAGGTATTTAATTCACATACCATAGCATATCTGTAGCAATAAGCGAAAAAAGTCAAACTCAAGTTGGGAGTAAGAGATGTCCCAAGCACAACCGTAGACACAAACCGTGATGTTAAAATAACATTTTCGTCATTTTAAAATTAGAACTCCGTCTTAGGCCCCGTTTTTCAGTCCTTGGTTAAGCTCAGTTTAATTTAAGTTTGCTTAAACTCGGCATAAATTTAAACTCCAGTTAAACTGCATAGCCGTTTTTCAGTGAGAGTTTAAGGCCGCTTTTAAGATTTGCTTTTATACGGCAACATTGGTTTTTTTTTCATCCAGATACGGCAACATTGGCCATTGCTTCTCCTCAGTATTGTAATAGTTGGATTTCGCCAATTTCTGCATCACTATAATCACTTTCGTCAGATGATATATCCAGTATTTAATTTAATATAAAAATATCGTCCTTTTTTAATTGCGTTCAGTTTATGGTTTCACAACCAAAACCATCAAATATGCAAACAGCTGTTAAATTGACCGCTTCAACTACGTAAAAGTTGACTGAAAAACTGCGTAACAAGTTTAAGCTTAGTTTAACTGCCAAATTGAGTTGAACTTGTACTGAAAAACCGGGCCTTAGACATACTAAAAAAATGTTTTGTTTTTACTACACTTTTTCTATGTAGTATTTTCTTTTATCATATATTTATTATTGCATTGCATGCAATGAAGAATATTTATAATTATCTTCATTGGAAATAATATTTGCTGTGGTGTTGACTTTCATCTTATATTTCATTAAAAGGTTTTGCATTTATTTATTTATACACAAGTAAGACGCAGTCTTTTATAGTGTTTTACATAAAGTCGAAAAAATTTAAACTTAACAAAATTAGTCTAAATCATATAAAATAACTACATGCTAATATAAAATATGAGAAAATAGGGTAATAGTAGAACGCGTAAGGAATTAGGGAGCGGGTAAAGAGCACACAGCCAATTTGAAAAGTTTAGGATTTGTATAAATTTTTAGATTGTTGGGTAAAGAATTCCACAACTGTGCAGGCCTAACGAAAAACATTCTTGATGTGGCAGAATACTTAAAAAATGGTACAATTATCACTAAGAAATATACCCTATTTCAAAATATCTTATTAACTTTAATTTTATATTTTGAATTGCTCATTATTTAATTTATTTAGTTTTATATGCATCTCTAATTATTTTAAACGTACCGAACAAGAAAAATTCAAAAATTAACCTATTGGTACACAAAATGCCCATATTTTGTTTTCACCATTCTGGCACTATTGAAAAATTCTATAAAAAATTACCACTTTAAGAGCGGTCTCAGTGAGCGCGAAGTTTCGCATCTATTAATCTTTGACACACTTCTTCTTTAACCCTTTAACTGTTTATGTCGAGTATACTTGTCTTCGCTGGAAAATAATTAAGCAGGGCGAAAAAGTTTTTCGAAACAAAATTAAACAGTTAAAGGGTTAATTGAAAATTTTTGTCGCTAAGGCTTTTATATCTAGGGTCTAAAAATAACACAATAAAGCAGTCGAAACACAACCAATATTGAATCGTTCTTACAAAGAGTAACGTGCAGCTTCTTTAAATTTTGATAAATTCGCAAATGAAGCAGGGTAATTGCTAGCGTTCGCTGCATTTCGTATAAAAATTCCACACCCAACTTATTTTTTCCGCACTCATCTTCAATTAAAAGCGATTTAGAAACTTAGAAATAAAAAGAATTTTTGTAAGAAAATGTACCTTCAATGAGCAAATGTTCGATTTTAATCTCTACATGTAATAAAATTGTAGCAGGTCGATATCTGTGAATTGCAGATATTTAAGAAAAATCTATAGGAGGGATCATTATTAAGCCAATAGAATCCAAATCAACTTGTTTTAGACTGCTTCTTGGAATAGAATAGAACTTTTACCATTGCATTACTAGACACTTAACTTAAATTTAAGATACAATTTGTTCCGATAGCTCTACTAGTTTCGGAGATATCGACCGATATGTAGACAAAGGTCACCCAAAATGTGTTTAGTACAATATGGGTATCAAACCAAAGGTGATAATCAGTGCTTCAATAAGAGATGGGATGTTATTAAGTTTCATATCTTATCTGGTATGGGATATAATGATTAAAATCGGACTCCGTTTATTATTAGTTCTGAGACGCAGCGAAGCGGGCCGGGTTTACTAGTAGATATTAATCCAAAAAAGGCAACTAATCCAAACGTGTGGGGAGCAGATAGGAAAGCTGATTTGCAAGGCTGACTGTTGAGGCCATTATGTCAAAACTGGAGCAATCTGGTATATGGCACCATCCTTTGCACGAAATTCTTTTAGTTAATTTCCAACGATTTTCCGTTACCCCTTGCCAATTTTGGTTTCAGGACACACCGGTTTCGCAATGAAAGAACTACCATAATCACACTACAAACGAATACCCACCTACACACGAACTAACTACCTGATAGCCACTATACAATTCCATAATACTTACGATACTTACCTAAAAGAACAGAGCAGGACGACTATAAAACTTACAACAAAACACGACGACATCAGAGTGAGAATTGATTGAAAAAGGAGTTCAAGATAAGAGGCGTCGATATAAAGGTGACTCTACAACATGACTATAGGTCGGAATTATGTGCAAAAACCTCATCCCAAAACCATGTGCCATTGTAACCAGTGTTGCTAGATAAACATTTTTTTTGAGTAATAAACATGGTTCAAACTCAACTCTATATAAGAAACCAAAAACCCGAATCAGCACATGTGTATTATATGGACCCTTAATCATAGTATATGTCTACTAGTAGCCCAACTTACTCCGAATCTGCACACACACACACAAACCACACAGGGTGCGTTGCATTCAATAATAAAACAGTCAAATTTAAATACTGCAATATTGAACGTGAAGACATAAAACACTAAAATTGTTGAAAATGGAACAGTTATAACACCCTACCAGTTCCTACAAAATGTAAATTTCAGTTTAAATTTAAATTTTTTGTTGAAGTTTTTACTTTAAACCAACTCTGAACGCGATATCCTTCATTACACTCTCTAGGAGTACTTACACTGTGCATATTCGTTTGTTTGTACCAATTGTTCAAGAAAATATGTAAATAAGTATGTATTTATTTAAGTAAAACACATCATAACAAATTTTTAATACACCTTCATATATCTCTGTCGAATCTGAAGCCATCATCACTGCATAGCCGGACCTTAATACAATCAAAGTTTGCATTACATTAGCCGGAACTTCTTTAATGCAATTATTCTCATAAAATAGACACTAAATTATTGATATTTTAAAATTTTTACGAAATCTATACATTCACATATGAAATAATGAATATTTTGTATCAATCTTTATATAAACAATTGCACTGGTACACTGCTATGAGGAATTTTTAGTCTTACTTCTTAGTAATGCCGAGGTGGAGCAAATTTTTAGTACTATGAATAATGTTAAAACAAAGCAGCGTAATAGAATGAATGTAAAAATGCTAAATGCAATTTTGTATGTAGGATACGGACTGAAGAGGGAAAAGAAGTGCTGCCAGGACTTTATAATAACAGAAGATCTCATTCAACTTATGAGCAATTCTAATATTAATTTAGCGGATGATGAAGAAACTTGTGATAAAGAAATATTCTAAAACGTGTTTATTATATATTATCTCACATTACTAACTTTTCATATTAAATATTAATTATTTTGCATATTATGCCATGAAAATATATTTTCTTTTACATATATGCCTTACTTGATAACTTATCTTAATGCGACTATTTAATAAGTCAAATAATACAATGTTATTCTTGAATCAGTCAGCTCTGCTTAAAAGTTTCCTCGTTGTATCTTTTATGTAAAAGTTGACTAACGTTTTAACCTTTTTTTTGGCCCTAAGAAATTTTTTTTTAGTTTTTTAACGGGTTTTTCTCGATATAGCTGGATTGCTGAAAAAATTCTGGCAACACTAATTGTAACTATCAGAAATATCCCTCAGTTGTAGATCTAAGGTTTTAAACACTGCAATTAACTCTTGCTTATTATGATTTTAATATGGTAATTTTTTATCAAAAAATACTGGTTTTGAAACTTACGAGCCTTACTTTTCCAGAAAGAAGCATGTTTTCTGCTTTATTAAGCGAATTTTGCCACTTATCCACAAGTGAAGTACGAATAAAAGGAAACATGTTAGTAATGTGTTCCGTTCTGGTTATTTAAACATTTTTGTGGTGACTTCATTGAATTTAGCGAAAAATCCGTATGACGTTTGAACCCGGTAACCAACCAGTTATGCGCGCAATTCTAAATTTTCATCAAACCATGATTTACTATGTGTCTAATTGCCAGTAAAACTACATTATTTTGCTCGACTTATTACCCAACGTTTCGCTAGCGATTCCTAGCTTCTTCAGGGGTAGATAATATAAAAAAGTTAAATCAAGTTATTTATATATATGCACATTAGAGCGGGTCAAATTGTATGGATGGATTTTTTTTCATCAGGAGTATAGCAAAAACGTAATCTACAGATGATTCGAAGAAAAATTGCTGAAGACTTCGAAGACTGCTGATTTCGAGTCCCCCACTTTTGAAAAATAGATATTTTTCCATATGAATGTAGGGTTTGGCCAAAAAATCTTCATAGCTTCTGATAGAATTATAGGAAAAATATCATATTGGGCTTACTTTAAAGGTATTTTACATACATTTCAGAATTTGTATTAATATCTGTAGTGTTTTTGAATTTTAGTAGAGATATCAGGCTTAAATTATGAGAAATTAGCCTAAAATGAACTTTTAACTACTATATTATCATTTTTAACAAATTTCTTATGGAAATGTTTTTTTTCTTTACAGGTGAAATAAGTTCAGAACATTTCCAACAACTTTCCTTCAGACTTGATATACATTGGGGAAAGCATCAATATTACAAATATCACGGGCTTCTAAAGAATTCTTGATCTTCATACCCGCTATGCGCTGGCTCCACAACTGTGCCTCACTCGTCCATATTGCTGGCAATGAGTCATGTAAAATAGATTCATATGTCTTGAGTAGCTTACAACAAGACTCTATATAAAAATCTTTTGTTTTGTTCTGGGAAGAGACAAGTAAAATTAGATAAAATGTCTCTGTGTTTCAAAAATCTGTATTGCAAATGCGTTATGAAAAGATCCAAGTAAGGGATGTAAACCGCAATTCTATAGTACTCTTTAATGGAAAGCTGCAAATTCGTGCGTGCAAGTCTTGGTTTCAGAATTCAATATCGTACTCATCACATATAACCAATACTGCTTGAAAAACTGTTTTAAAATTTTCTTCCGCAAGTTCCCTCCTCGATACCAAAATATTTCTTGCAGCATATACTAGCACCACTACTTCGCCTAAATCCTGATTGACACTTTGTAGAGCGCGACTCAATGTCAAGGTCAAGGAATGGACTGACGTGAGTACTTGCAAGGTGATCTTAAATAAAAAATAAGATTTAATTTGATAAATTGACCTTACCCTATAATGCAGTAAATACAAGGCATAGCAGTTTCCTGTTTTGCGAAAATTGCTTATACTCCTATACCAATGTTTTGATTGCTGACGTCAACTGAAAAGCTTCGGATGATGTTGAGTCCCTCCATGTAGCTGAAATATTCTGTAAGGCGGAGATAACTGCAGGCTGTAAATAAAGGTAAGTTGCTACAGCTTCATGCTGCTCAACCCATCTTGTGGCATAATGACTTTTTAATTTT
Organism: Merzomyia westermanni; assembly: GCA_949987695.1. Taxonomy (NCBI): domain Eukaryota; kingdom Metazoa; phylum Arthropoda; class Insecta; order Diptera; family Tephritidae; genus Merzomyia; species Merzomyia westermanni. Next base: position 80,779,287 of record OX465289.1, read on the forward strand.
TTGTTCTTCGTCAAATTTTGTTCAGCGTCAATAGCCTTTTGTAGAGCAAGTTGCCTCTTTGGATATTTAAAAAATCAGTAAAAACTTTTTTTTCGACCCAAAGTCTTTCACACAGGCGGACAGACGGACAATACGAGCTTTATACTTTATACAAAAAAAAAAAAATTCTGACGTGTACATGAGAATCGCCGATACACGGGTTTTTTTATTTTTTCTCCCCTTTCCGAAAAAGTGTATTTGGCTCATAGGACAGAACTAAAGCCTCGTTTTTGTAACGCAGTCAAATGACCAAATGGTAATTCATTGAAATGAAGCAAACATATAAACCAGTGCAGTGGTCTATTTAAATGCTTTTCAAAAAGTCTTATAACACCATTTTCTAGTCCAATATTAGCTGGTTCTCCATCGCTGCATATGCCAATTAATTGATCTATTGACAGTTTTTTGCTATTGAAGAATTCATTTAATTTTTTTAATTTGTGTTTTGCATTTTCTTCTTCACCCAAATTAACATATCCAAGTAATTTAATTCAGCATTAGGCTCTTTTAGAACAACTAAACGGGGTTCTTTTACCATATTTGTATAAAGTTTCTCATTAATTTTCTCTCTAGTTAATGAATCATTTTTTCTGCGTTCGAAAGAAAATGCAGTTATGTTGGAATCTATGTATCGTTTACGAAGCACTTCATCTCTAGCTTTAATTTTTTCTCTTGCAACTTTAGATGTATCCATTATGACAAGTTCACCACGAACATCTCGAAAAATTATATCTGCGAAAAGAGCTGTTGCTAAACATGAAGCAACTCTATCTGAAACACCGAATCTGTCACACATCATAGCAAAATTTATAGCATCGTATCGCTGAGTATAATGTCCTCGTTTCATTGTAACAGATACTTCTGCAACTGCTTCAATTGCAATTTATGCTTCACCTGTTTCCATATCTGTTCCAAGTGGTTCGTATGTTGGATCATCACTAACTGTTGGCATTGTTGGTATTGTTGTAGGTGTTTCTTCTACAATGTCATCCATATATTCAGGTATTGTGAATTTTCTATCATTATGTTGGTCCATCATAAATTCTTTTAAATGGTTTGGTATTAAACCACATGAGCATTCTGTTGTTATTAACTTGCATTTACATTTTCCAATGTAAAATAATTCATTTGTTGATTGTACGAATGCTGTAAATTCCTGAACTTTTTTCTGTGTTTAATGCTACCGTGATATTTTTCAATTAAAACATTTAGTTTTCTTAGAATACTACGTCTATCAATTAGTTGAATATTCAATTTATTCCAAATTTCAAATCAATTACATGAGTTAAATTTTTATGGGAAAACATTTTACTTTGAATTTTAGCATGATCACTTAAAAAAAAAAAAAATCTTAAAATGTCATGACTAGACGGTAAATTCAGATTATTTAATTCACTTGATAAATCAAATGCAATAATATCGTGTTCAAGTATATGTGATAAAACGAATTCAGATGATGTAGAAGGATTTGGTTCATCCATTTTAAATTTAAATACAAAAATTTTGCTGTCTGAATGAAAGTTGTTGGAAATGTTCTGAACTTATTTTAGCTGTAAAGAAAAAACAAATTTTCATAAGAAATTTGTTAAAATAATAATATAGTAGTTAAAAGTTCATTTTAGGCTAATTTCTCATAATTTAAGCCTGATATCTCTACTAAAATTCTAAAACACTACAGATATTAATGCAGACTCTGAAATGTACGTAAAAATTTAAAGTAAGCCCAATATGATATTTTTCCTATAACTCTATCAGAAGCTATGAAGATTTTTTGGCCAAACCCTACATTCATATGGCAAAATATCTATTTTGCAAAAGTGGGGAACTCGAAATCGGACTTAGAGCTGTGGTGTCTTCAGCAATTTTTCTTAGAATCATCTGTAGATTACGTTTTTGCTATACTTCTGATGGAAAAAAGATTTTACGCGCTCTAATGTACATATATGTATGTATATATATATTTAAATCAACATCGGTACCAGTACGCTTCGGTACACTTGCCATTTACTATATTTAAAGGGTATTTTTTGCATATTATCTGATAACGAAGAGTCAATGTAGGTTTGCGTTTGATACATTTATTGCACACATTTTGACTTGTAGATATTTTTAAATTCAAAATTTAATCTTTTTCAATACATGATGAACATGTACAAATTCTCGTGTCAAGTTTCTTGGTATGAAAAGACCGGCATAGCAATTCTGCCCAGACACGCAAATCATTCTAACTAGCCGGGGCTGAGACCTATCGAAAGATCTTGTGCCCTGATAAAAATTTATAGGAAGGGCACAAAACAAGTTGCGGATACGACTACCAATTTTTCCAAAACAATTCTATCAGGCAAAAGTAAAAATTAAATTTATCTGAGAAAACAATTTTTTAAAAATATACATAACTCATATATGGCTGATTCCTTGGAAACTGATATATTTGTGTTCACCGACTATAATGTCAAAAATTTATAACAAACCGACATTTTTTTAAATAAACTGATATGCAGTCTTATATATTTCATCGATTCATATAAATTAAGTGCAAAATTTAATCATTTAAAAGCATGGACTACTTTTAAACACACAAAAAAGAAAAAAAAATTCACAATTTATAGTGTCCCTTTGCTGAGGTCATGTACTTTTATTGGCATTATATGCTATAAATTGTGATCAAAACAAAATTTGCGTAAGCAAGCTTTGAAAAAGGATAAAGAGCGTAAACATATGCCACAATTGTTTTTAAAACAATTTGCTTGACTAGGGTCCTATAGAGGACTAAACTTTGTTCTCCAGTTTTGTAAAAAATCAAAAAATGGTGGTCACAGTCGTCGTGTGCGCATATTAGTTAACATATAATGATAATTTTTTTGAAACATGTTCAGTCTAATGTCAACATCAACCTGTGGTAGAGCAGCTCCCATTTTGAAGACGGGTTGGGAATATTTTGCGTTTAATATATGTGTCACACTTTTTCATGTCACAACTTTACCACAGCTTTTCTTCTAAACTAGGTGTAATTTTTCCTTGAAAATTAGAACACATATAGACCTTGGTGGCATACACCTAATTTCAAACGGAAGTCCAAAAATATTAAGCCATATTAAAATGAGAATAGATTAAACATTAAATGCCACAACCCTAAAATGTCACAACTTTTTATTCTACTGGTTTTGATACAGTTGTTTTTACAAGTTTATAGAAAATGAAACACCATGATATATCTGTCATCATTTATAGTTCATGTTAGTGAAAAATACTAGTTTGCCGTAATAGTGATCTGTTATCAGAAAATAATGGTCAGCTTAATAAAAAACCCGCCGGTAAACTCTACCCAATAATGTTAAACCATTTTCCGGTACCATGAAGGTACACCAATATACGTGGACCAGGAGCAATAATTCTCTTATACTATTTAATTCTTTGAGTTGTTTCGTATTCCCTTCAAATTTGATATGCGAACATTTTTCAATCGGTACCCTTAGCTACGAGGTGAAGCCTGATGTTAAATATGCCGAAAAAGAGGAGCAAAAGCAAACAAGGAAAGCTAAGGAGCCTTCGAAGAAACCTCTCCGAAGAAGTTATCGGTACTCTTTGACCTTATTCTATTACCCTTACAACATTAAATCGATTTTATTTATATTTTCAGACTTGCACTTTAACTCAAACGAACATTTGGGTTCCTTTTCCTTCCATTTTTTACTATCCACTTATCTTCTAATATTAAATATTTTTGTAACAACTGTTATTTAGCGTTAATACATGAATAAACCGATTTTGGAGCATGTTGTTCACATATATATAAGGCCCAACGTGAAAAAACACAAAAAATACAAAAATTTTTGTTTCAATTTCCAGCAAATACATATGTGTTCTCATAAAGCGTTAATAGTTTAAATATGAAACTGAATACGTTACTTGCGTTCAAAGCAGTTTATGTCATAGTTGTAGCAAAACTATATATTTTCGATATTTAGAATGCATTTTTCGATATTTGAATAAGTGTACTCGTATGGGTTCAGTGGGTGTTAATGGGTTAAGTTGTAGCGCAATGCGAATCAGGGGATATTTCTTATACCCCATTTACACTGTATACACTTTCAAAAGTCATTTATCGTAACATTGACATTTCACAAAAAGTCGATGTGAAATATATCAGTTTCAAAGGAATCAGCCATATATAACAAATTTTAAAGTTTTTTTTTATATTTTTTTGTACTAATTTCAACAAACCTTAAATTATAAGAATCCATTGTTTTCCATCCATGTATTCATCTAATATTTCTACTAATAGTATGTTTCAGCTGTTTTAAAGAGTTATCTGAAAATAGAGACTCAACATAGTGAAGTATATAAGAGTTGGCACTACCATGGGTTCCAATCAGCGGACAGAACAATTCGTGCATATTCAAAGGCGCTGATACGTAGCATTTACAAAGGCGAGGATCAATATTTCAATTTATTACAGTTGGAACAATGGTTGCAGATAAATCCATCGTTTCTTATAATGTGGCGTGAAGTCTTTATTTACTTATATAACACAAGTTCTACCAAATCTTCAAAACCTGCATGGATTTATACATGTAATACTATTCCATTATTGGATGGTAATATGAAACCTTTTTTGTTTATTTAAATTATACCAATAACAAAAATTATCTTTTATAGGATTAGCGACTTGCTCCAATTACACACCAATATTGGGCATACCTCATGTGATATTTGTGAATAGTAATTTACCGAATGAGTATCGTAACAAATGGAGATTTTTGTTCTCCTCCAAAATTATGGGCGAAAGTTTTTCAACAATGTTAGGAAAGATTGTAAATCGTGGACCTACGCTATTGGTCATTGAAGATGAGGATCATTATGTGTTTGCTGGGTTTTCTCCAGATTCATGGTCCTTAAAATCACATTTTTTCGGTACATATTTTTAAAACAAATTACGATTTATTTAACATCAAAACTGAATTTTATATTTAAAGGTAATGAAAGTTCAATGCTTTATACATTGAGCCCAGCAATGCGATGTTTCACTTCAACGGGATACAATGATCACTATCAATATTTGAATTTGAACCAAAAAACGATGCCAAACGGACTGGTACTTTATGGAAATCAAATTTGGGGCTGTGCACTTCACTCTATTATAAAAGAGTTAACCATATATTTTTAACACTTTAGGCAACAAGGCATTGCTGTAGTAGCAGTATTTTACCCTGCTTAGTATCCACCGCCATTCTTTAAATCGCTTGTTCATCCGAATCCTCTTTATCTCTCTTCCTCCATTTTCCTTTGCTTATACCTTCCCCTTGCCCTCTTCCTTTATCTTTTAGTTTCCAACTTCCTTTTCTTTCCTCTTATTTTCCCTTTCAATGTTTAAAGTGTTATATATCCAAATATAATTGATCCAAACAAACAGATTCAATGTCAAAACAAAATGAAATTTGATATTCCTTGGAGGCGTAGCACCGCCCATATCCATTGGCGTAGTGAAATTAACTCGCACCCTGGCAGCTGGGTTGCTCGATTGTCTCTTGTTACAGGCTGGAGTCGAACCCAACCCTGCACCAAGAGATTGGATCTGCTGCCTTTTGCTGGAAGAAAATTTATATTAAACGGTCGCATTCGGGACAATGCGCCAAGTGTAAGAGATGGCTACATAAATCTGGATGCTCAGGGCCTAACCCTGCCATGCACAGACCCCTTTCTTTGGTACTTTTGCGGCGTCCCGCCGTAGTCGCCGCTCTGGCACTCCCTTACCGCTTCTACCTACTTCCAATAGGCACAATAGTGGCTCAGTCTACACGACTGGCAGCACTGCTGCCATTCCCGCCTCACCTACTCCCGACTGTCGCTCACGCACACCAGCGTCTCCCTCTCACACGGCCGCTCAACACTCCTATCCCCTCCGGAATAGGTCAGATATGAGCACCGCCGAGCGACAGTCCCTCTTTCTCTGCCCCTAATGCCTCCCCCCCTGATTCTAGCCTGCACGTGGGCCAGGAACACCACCTCCTCGTACCTTTCACTACGTGCACCGTTTGTCGGCAAAGATTATATACGCCTGTGACATCGGTCAAGTGCAACAATTGCCTTGGGCTGTGTCACACCCTTATGTGCTCTGGGCTCGCAAACGATAACCTTTGGACGGATTCGTTCATAGCCCCCTATTGTAGTACACAGCCGCCTTCCACGCCGACAACATCGGCCATGTCGCTGTCAACTCTTGACTTCGACATAGTTTACGCCTTAGCCTACCTCCACCTAGGCAAACGCATCCGTCTCCCCTCCTACACACTTCAAAATTTTGCAGCTGAACTGTAATGGATTAGCTGGAAAGATCGCGGAGATAACTGACTTTATGAAGACGCACGACATCAAAATCGCCGCGATACAAGAGACAAAATTGAACACAAGATCGAACTTACGAACTTGCGATGGGTATAATGTACATCGAAAAGACCGTCCCAGCGGTCTTGGGGGTGGCCTTGGGTTCATTACACATCACTGTACAATATAATCTATTTTCCCCTGACGTCGACCCCAGGGACTCTACCTTAGAATGCCAAGGTATAGCAGTCCGGTCAGGAGACGCCGACCTGCAAATCATAAACATCTATATTCCTCCTGTCACGTGTTGTCCTAGAGATTATCATCCCGACATTAGTGCGTTGCTAAGGGGCGATAACCGTCTAATCCTAGGCGACTTCAACGCGCATCACGATCTCTGGCACTCCAACTTGCCAGCAGATAGTAGAGGACATGCAATTGCAGAGGCCCCCACCAGGGTGGCAGGTAACTGCCACGGTTCGCCAGACATCTCCATAACGAGCGCGGGCCTAATTAAATTTGTCATCTGGCGACCGATGCTTACATTAGCCTCAGACCACCTACCCATCTTACTCTCTGTTGAACGACCGACTGATGAATTAACATACATCAACTTTACCAAAGCGGACTGGGACCGCTTTACTGACTATACAGAGCGCTCCTTCGCTGCCTTACCCACTCCTACAGACGCAAAGGCGAAAGAGAGTTTCGCAAGATCATTGATTCAGCCTCATGCCGCTTTATTCCTGCTGGTAGAATACCAGAACTTCGTCTGGATTTTCCGGCAGAAGCTGCGGCGATGGCAAGAGAACGTGACCAAAGATCGCAAGCTCTTTTTTCCGGCTGTTTATGATGCATCCACCTGCGGATAGGACTAAGAGAAGAGTCTTCCGACGTGCGCACAAACACAAACACTGCACTGCGCCTATTGCCGTCTCAGTCGCAGAGGTTAAGGAAGCCATAATGAAGACCAAACACTCAAAATCCATCGGATCACGGAATCGCCATGAAAACGATCAAACACCTAGGCCACGAGGGGCAGAGTTATTTAGCGGCTCTCTTTAATCTCTCTCTAACTACCTTCGTTATACCTGAGATATGGAAACAAACGATTGTAATTCCCCTACTAAAACCAGGGAAGCCGGCGAACCAAGGAGAGTCTTATCGCCCGATATCCCTCCTTTCGCCGGTAGCGAAATTACTAGAGACCATTCTGCTCCCTTACTTCATTGCAAATCTGAAATTGGCCGATCACCAGCATGGTTTCCGCAAAAATCACAGCACGACATCCGCTTTGAATGCCATTACAACGCAGATTAATTATGGTTTGGATCAACACCCACCAAACCATAGGACGGTTCTCGTGGCACTTGACCTATCAAATGCATTCGACACGGTCAATCACGCCACACTCCTGCGAGATCTGGAAGAGACACCGCTCCCTGCCGTCCTTAAAATGTGGACCTATAATTACCTCAATGGTCGACAGGCATCAATCAAATTCAGGAACAAGAAATCTAGACCACGAAGAATAAAACAAGGGGTGCCGCAAGATGGTGTTCTCTCTCCCCTTTTGTTTAATTTCTATATTTCGAGACTTCCCCCCCACCAGAGGGAGTCTCCATTGTTTCCTACGCTGACGACTGCACGATAATGGCCTCCGGCCAGGGTCCCTCCATTGACGAACTCTGTATTAGAATCAACAGTTACCTCCATGACCTTTCCAGCTTCTTCACCGAGCGAAATCTGACCCTATCTCCGACTAAATCGACGGCGACCCTGTTTACGACATGGAATGCAGATGGGGCAAGAGTTAAATGTCCACGTAGATGGAGTACTTCTACCTACTGTCAACCACCCGAAAATCTTGGGTGTGACATTTGACAACGGGCTCACCTTCGCTGGTCATGCCACCGCAATAGCCTCAAAGGTACAGAGCCGCAATAAGATCCTTAAGTCACCGGCCGGCAGTACTTGGGGAAAAGACAAAGAAACATTGCTTGCTACATATAAGGCTATTGGCCGGCCGGTTATTGACTATGCTGCGCCCATATGGTCGCCCAATCTTTCTGACACCAACTGGAGGAAATTGCAAGTCTGCCAAAACACCGCCATCAGAACTGCTACGGGATGTCTGCTTATGTCATCTGAGTCTCACCTCCATCAAGAGGAAAAATTGCTAAATGTTCAAGAGCACGCGGAACTCTTGAGTAGACAGTTCCTTCTGAACTGTCATAAACCTAGTCATCCAAATCGACATCTTTTAGATGTAGCACCGCCCCCCAGAGACATAAGTAGACATCTTCGTAAGCACTACGATGAGATCCGGCACCATATCTCTTTGCCGTTTGATCTGCGGAACCATAGACGGGCTCTAAATGACCTCCACACCGAGTCGGTAGACAGATCTCTCAGATCTCGGCCTGTGAATCCCGTTATTAATACTCAACCACCTGAATTAGCTGAAGAGGAACGATTATTTCCGAGGGAGACTAGAGTCATACTAGCACAGCTTCGCTCTGGATATTGTAATACTTATCCAGACTGAACCCCAACATACCAAACTGTTCAGTTGAACCCACTCTTCTAACACCATCACTCTGGTCCGACCCTGTGGAAACTGCGCGTTTCCTCGGACTTACGTTGGAACTGCCTGATGACAATTTAGAGTGATCGAGCCCATTGGGCAGGGCGAAGCACTGTTAACAACAACAACAACAACAACAAGTATTGCATATATGCTACTAGCAAACCGCCCACGCTTTGCTGCGTCTCAGAACTCACAATAGGCTGTGCCCGGTTTAATCATTATTTCTCCGAAACCAGTTGAGATATGGGACTTATAGGTGAATTCTGTAAGCAGTATCTACTCACTAATAGAGACATTTTGTGGTAAATTTCAATTTTGATACAATTTGGTATTCAGTAAGCTGCCCCACATCTCTAGTCTAAAAAAAAAAGTCACTAATTTGTCAGCTGGTCCTAGGCAGTTCACAAACAGAAAAATATTGGGTTAAAAATAAAATAAATTAAAAAAAAAAATGTTTAAGTGTAGAACCATATATATATTTAAAAAATTATACTTAATTAACAAAAAATAGAGTGAAAAATAAAAATAATAAATTGTCCGCGATCCTGCGTCTCACACGTTGTACTCGAGACGCTTACTACCTGGGCTATCGCGATATCTACACATGGACTGTCAAATGCTGTACTTGAAATGTATACAAGTGTGTTTTCACCACATATCATTGGTGAACTTTTTGTGATTTTTTCTTACAGAATACCGAAATCATCTGAAGTCACAAAAATTGTCTCTAATGAAAAATCTCAAATTTAGTGACTTGAGATGAGACAGACTTATAGAATACAGCTATCAATCACATCGCTTTAACACCTTTTCGTTTGATACCCATATAGGACCAATACATTTTGGATCACCATATCCACATATTTGTCGATAACTCCGAACCGGTCGAGGTATCGAATTATAGGATTTCTTAAATTTTAACATATTTGGTTCATTTGGATTCTATAGGCTCAATAATGATCCCTCCTATAAATTCTTCTTGAATGCAATATGCAGACATTGACCTGTTACAATTTTATTATATGTAGAGATTAGCACTCATTATATTACTCTGGGACTAAATTTAAAATCAAATTGAATCAATCAATTATAATACAAATGAAAACCATTCAGCCATTATTGTTTTGCCGACCATTGGGGGCCCCTTGCATTTATTGTCCAGGCCGCGAGGTCTGTTCACAATCCTCGCGTTAACTACGCCATGCAGTTCCACAAAAAATGCGATACCAACTGTCCGAGTGAGAATTACAAATTTTTTCTTTTCGGAATGTGTGAAATTTTCACTGCATTTAATGGTTTGACTCCATGTAATTAGTAGATAATAATGATCCGCTACATGACGCGGTGATCGGGATAGCGTAATATCGCTGAAAAGTGAGCTACAGACTATGTTCAGAAACCCGTGACAATGCAATATTTGCTTTAAAAACAGCCCCAAGTATGATTGGAATAAAATTAAATTATTATCGTTAAGTCCATATGGGCATCATGTAATACCGCTAACATTTGTAATAATTTTCCTCTACAGGGAATGGGAGGGCAGTTCAACTACTGGGCGCTATGGATTGATAGCGACTACGGTCAAGGACAAAGTAGTGAATCTTGTACTACATATTGCGACTATGTGCAACTGAGCAAACGTCAAGAGTTTAGAATATGTAATTTAGAAGTTTGGGGCGTTGGTGACGAACCTAAAGATGATGATTCCGAAGATTGCGAAGTAAGTTTCAAATAAATGTACACTCGTCAGAATAAGTCTGCGTACAGGTATATTTTTGGAATTTTCACCAGTTTTTGCTTTGGTAAACTTATTTTTACTAATTTTCTATAAAATAATGGGCCAAAATCTAATACAAAAAACTGTAAATTATGTTTTAAAAATGTATGCGAAGTTCGACAAAATGGGAAAAATTTTTTTAGTGTTAATCTTAAGTCTGAAACACATTTTGCTGATTTTTGGCAATTTTTTTTCTAGACTAGTGGTTTTTCTTCCATACAAATTTATGAACGTAATTTTTGTATATGAAAGAAAATACTTAAGCTAGGCAGGAAAAAAAGTTGCCAAAAATCAGCAAAACGTGTTACAGACTTAAAATTAACACTTTATTTATTGAAATTGAATGGGCTACAAAACGGCATACTCAAAAAAATTCTGAAAAATATGAGAAAAAACCTGAAAATATTTAAGAAAATTTTTTGAATTTTGCATACATTTTAAAAACAATTTACGGTTTCTGTATTAGATTTTGGCCCATTATTTTATAGAAAATTAGTAAAAACAATTTTACCAAAGCAAAAATGGGTAAAAATTGCAAAATATACCTGTACCAGACCTATTCTGCCGATGTAACAATAGTAACATTTCTTTTAATTTGCTTTTTGTTAAAGTTGTTAAGATATTTTTATGTACGAAACAATTTTATTCATATAGAACCTTTTATATTTTCGTAATTTTTAATTGGGCCAGTGTTTTAGTTTATTTTGTGGTAAAATTTTGAGCTTTTTGGCCGGTGAGTGGTTAAGCAGAAAAAAAACAATGTTTTCCTTTAATAGCCTACGCATTTCGATGCATTTTGCACCTTCCTCAGGGAGGCCTGTGATTAATTAATACAACTTAAACCAATTATAATTAGCATACAATTTAACACATTGACAAATATTGCACTTAAATTACAAGAAACGATTAATATAATAAAATTTTTAATAATAAATCATTTATTTTGCTGACACACACATCTTCCTTGCCGCACATTGTGTTTTGTTAATTGCCATGGAGTAGGTACAATTGATATTGTCAAGATGCGCACATTCGTGAAATCACCTTTATGGTTGTGCTTAATTCAGTGTTGGAAAAATGTTGTAGTCGCTTTTTTGTTTTCGCGTCTGCCTTGTGTTCGTTAATTCTTATTTCTAACATTCTCTTTGTTTGGCCAAAATATAGTTTCTCGCAATCTTTGCATTTCACCTTATATGCTACTTTGTTTTGTTGCACCTTTTCGACTTTGTCTTTTATTCTTGTAAAGATTTTATTCAATGTGCAGTGTGGTTTGTGGGCAAAGCTGATGTTGTTGTTCCTTATAATCTTGTTCAAGTTTTTGTTGTCCGTTAAACCTGGTATGTATGTGACTCCTATATATATGGTGTTTTCTCTTGCATTATTTGTTTATGTGTTGATGTTTGCTTGTTTGATTTTGTTAACTGTTGTTGTTATTAGCATGTCAGTCACCGTATAAGGGTACCCATTTTTGTGAAGTGTGCTTGTTAAGCTTGATCATGTTTTCATTCCTGAACTCCTGATCACATGAAAGTCAAAATTTTCCTTATCAGGCTTATTGCTGTGTTCCTTTTTTTTGTTTCCATGGGTGGTTGGAGTGGTAAGTAATTATCCTGGGCAATGCTATTGATTTGCAGGACCAATTTATTTTTAACTGTTTGTCTGCTCTAGTTATCTCGTTATCGAGGAAGACTATTTTTCCGTCTTTTTCTTTTTCTTTGGTGAATTGGATTTTCGTGTTCGAAGTTTAGAGCTTGCAGTATGTCTTCCACGTCTGCTTACATAAATTTGTGGCATTTTCTTCACTGTGATTTGTTGAAAAAATCGAAGCGAAACCTCTGAAGATCGTTTTATGTTCAGTGAATCGAGTATCTATTTCCATTATTATATGATCAATCAATGGATAAAAAGCAGACATCTTGAAATAAACATCTAAGTTACATGCTTGCAGATGTGTTAGTTCTTTTTGATCTATCTATATCGTTTGCATCTTCTTCACAAGTTTTGAAAGTTATGTTCGTTGGATGGAATGCGTCGTAACTTCGCCACTAAGTCTTTTGCGAAATCCACTACAAAATATAGATATAGGTAGACGTGGGAGATAAGGGAGTAGAGTTTTAGCTCAGAAATTACAGACTGCGAACATTAACGTATTATTTCGGTACGTTATTTTATTAATACCAGAACCAATGTGTACGCATACCTCGAAACCGGTTTTATCGTCTTGAAAGCTAAGTGAATTTCGTAGTCGGTCTGAAAATACTAGTGTATGTATATAGGCTTAACATACAAACCGATAATTTTACCCTGCAAAAACAATACGGACAAAATGATTAGTCAATTTACCCGGAGCCAATTCTCCCGTCACGTTTTTAAAAGCATCGGTAGACTTTTTGACTGTTTCTTTCCTCGCGTTTCTGTGTGTGCGGTTTTACATCTCGCTCTTTCTCATTTATTTTTTAACCTAAGACTAACCTAACTTCTCACACCGGTGTCACAGCTACTAGTCATTTGACTCGTATATAACACGTACAATTACGGGATATTTTACAGACATTAATTAATACCAATTGTAGTTTCAGTCATTCGATTTTTGCAGGGTTATCTATTCATAAAAATGTACTTTGTCATTAGTCCAAAATAAGAAAATTAAAAATCAGAAGCATAAATTGGTATTGGGTTATTAAATCGAAAGTAAAGAAATAGTAGTTCATTGACGAAGGGGGATCTATGTGAGTCCAAGCTTCTGCACCATAAACCAAAACTTCATTGGAACTTTATTTGCATAAAAAAGGAGCTTTGTTTTACACCTTAGAAAATCCACTACAAAAATTAACTTGTCGGCATACTTTTTTATTATGTACCGAGAAAAATCGACACGAAAATTGCGAATATGCTCTGCATATTTTTTTATTACTTTTTCAACATTTCATTCTTATTTCCACAAAACAAAAATATAATATAATTTTTTTTATTTTGTATCTCAGTGGTAATTTTTTGGGCAAACATTCATACTTTTTCACGAGAGTGAGACCGTGTGTAGAAGTCCCCGCAAGTGAGGAAAGTTTGGTCAGAGCGTTTCTTTTATAAGCAGTTCAAGCAGGTCACTACATCCGGTCGCTTGCGTCCAATTATCCCTGTGAATCCACGGAACACCCGTTTGGTGGTGAGCTAAACATGAAAGGCGACAACCTGGTAAAGCCACTTCGACATAATCGGTTTAAGGGATTTGAAGAGCAGCGCCTGATCATGATATCAAATGACCACCTTGTCATTCCAGAAAAATGGAAACAGGCAAAGGTGGTGCCACTACTAAAGCCCGGCTAGCCGGCCAACGGGGTGGAGTCTTATCGACCGATATCACTCCTTTCGCCAGTAGTGAAGACCTTGGAGACGGTCTTTCTTCCTTACTACACCGCTAACTTGCGACTATCCGAACATCAGCATGGATTCCGTAAATTGCATGGCACTACCACCGCGCTAAACGCCATCACCACTCAGAAAGGTGTCGGTCTCAACCAACATCGTCCAAATAACACGACCGTGCTACTTGCGCTTAACCTGCCGAAAGCCTACCTCCCATCCCTGTCAGGGTTTTTCGCTGGACGAGATCGGGCACTGTCACCGACCAAGTCCTCGGCCACCTTATTTACAACGTAGACAGCGCAGGTGAACATGGAATTAGACGTCTACGTCGACGGCATTATGCTTCCGACTGTCACACACCCGAAAATCTTAGGGGTCACGTTTACTTACATGTTCAACTACGGATCCGCGACTGCCATCAAAGTACAAAGCCGCAACAAAATCCTGAAGTCACTAGCTGGCAGTACTTGGGGGAAAGATAAAGAAACGTTACTGGCAACGTACAAGGCAATCGGCCAGCCGGTTCTGAGCTACGCGACGCCTATATGGGCGCCGGGGCTAGCAGACACACATTGGAGGAGGTTGCAGGCCTGCCAAAACACCGCACTCAGAACTGCCACGGCGTGCCTCCTTATGTCTCCTTAGCATCACCTTCACAGTGAGGCAAAAATGCTCGGTGTAAAAGAGCATAGCGAGATGTTGACCAGGCAATTTCTGTTCAGCTGCTATAAACGACAGCATCCGAACAGGAACCTGCTCAACGAAAATCCGCCTCCCAGCAGAGTAAGGAGTCATCTCCGTAATGACGAGATCCGGCATCACATTTTCTCGCCCTTTGATCCAAAGGTGCATCGGCGGGCCCTCAATCTCATCCACACGGAGTCGGTAAACTCCTTTGTCAGTTCTCGTCCGGTGAATGCAGTCCTACACGCACAAGCGGCACTTGTTACCGATGAGGAACGCGAAATGCCTAGGGAGACAAGGGTCATGCTGGCCCAATTTCGTTTTTGGTACTGTAAAAGACTAAACTCTTACCTATCCAGACTAAACCCTGACATGCCAAATGTCTGCCCGGCATGCGGCGTGTCTTCCCACGATACTAACCATCTGTTCATCTGCTCAACCGAGCCTACTCTTCTAACAGCAATTTTACTCTGGTCCATCCCTGTTGAAGCCGCGAGGTTTCTAGGACCTCCGTTAGAAGAGCCTGATGACAATGTTGGATAAAAGAGGTGATACTTTAGGCAGGTTATATAGTCGCTACCACAACGACAACAACATGATATAAAATGCTGTGCTTGGCGACTTCATCGCCAGGGAGGGTAAAGAGAGTGTATTTGGCACTGTCGGAAAGTTCAGTCTCCACGATGAGACATTACCAAATGGATACAGGCAGATCTATTTTGTCGGTGCCATAAACATGGTCATATCCAGCACTAGGTTTAAGTACCAAAAGATCCATCAGGCAACATGGCTGTCCCTCGATCGAAAAATACTTAACCAGGTCGACCACGTTGTGATGTTGTTGTTGTTGTTAACAGTGCTTCGCCCTGCCCAATGGGCTCGATCACTCTAAATTGTCATCAGGCTCTTCTAACGGAAGTCCAAAGAAACGCGCAGTTTCCACAGGGTTGGACCAGAGTGATGTAGGTGTTAGAAGAGTGGGTTCGACTGAACAGGAGAAGATATGTATGGTATCATGAGGGGACATACCACATGCAGGGCATGTGTTTGGTATGTTGGAGTTCAGTCTGGATAAGTAAGAGTTTAACCTATTACAATATCCAGAGCGAAGTTTTGCTAGTATGACTCTAGTCTCCCTCGGAAGTACACGCTCCTCTTCAGCCAATTCAGGTGGTTGAGTATTAATAACGGGATTCACAGGCCGAGATCTGAGAGATCTGTCTACCGACTCGGTGTGGAGGTCATTTAGAGCCCGTCTATGGTTCCGCAGATCACACGGCAAAGAGATATGGTGCCGGATCTCATCGCAGTGCTTACGAAGATGTCTCCTTATGTCTCTGGGGGGCGGTGCTACATCCAAAAGATGTCGATTTGGATGACTAGGTTTATGACAGTTCAGAAGGAACTGTCTATTCAAGAGTTCCGCGTGCTCTTGAACATTGAGCAATTTTGCCTCTTGATGGAGGTGAGACTCAGATGACATAAGCAGACATCCCGTAGCAGTTCTGATGGCGGTGTTTTGGCAGACTTACAATTTCCTCCAGTTGGTGTCAGAAAGATTGGGCGACCATATGGGCGCAGCATAGTCAATAACCGCCCGGCCAATAGCCGTATATGTAGCAAGCAATGTTTCTTTGTCTTTTCCCCAACTACTGCCGGCCAGTGACTTGAGTATCTTATTGCGGCTCTGTACCTTTGAGGCTATTGCGGTGGCATGACCAGCGAAGGTGAGGCCGTTGTCAAATGTCACATCCAAGGTTTTCGGGTGGTTGACAGTAGGTAGAGGTACTCCATCTACGTGGACATTTAACTCTTGCCCCATCTGCGCATTCCATGTCGTAAACAGGGTCGCCGTCGATTTAGTCGGAGATAGGGTCAGATTTCGCTCGGTGAAGAAGCTGGAAAGGTCATATAGGTAACTGTTGATTCTAATACAGAGTTCATCAATGGAGGGACCCTGGCCCGAGGCCATTATCGTGCAGTCGTCAGCGTAGGAAACAATGGAGACTCCGTCTGGTGGGGGAAATCTCGAAATATAGAATATAAACAAAAGGGGAGAGAGAACACCACCTTGCGGCACCCCTTGTTTTATTCTTCGTGGTCTAGATTTCTTGTTCCTGAATTTGATTTATGCCTGTCGCCCATTGAGGTAATTATAGGTCCACATTTTAAGGACGGCAGGGAGCGGCGTCTCTTCCAGATCTCGCAGGAGTGTGGCGTGATTGACCGTGTCGAATGCATTTGATAGGTCAAGTGCCACGAGAACCGTCCTATGGTTTGGTGGGTGTTGATCCAAACCATAATTAATCTGCGTTGTAATGGCATTCAAAGCGGATGTCGTGCTATGAGATTTGCGGAAACCATGCTGGTGATCGGCCAATTTCAGATTTGCAATGAACTAAGGGAGCAGAATGGTCTCTAGTAATTTCACAACCGGCGAAAGGAGGGATATCGGGCGATAAGACTCTCCTTGGTTCGCCGGCTTCCCTGGTTTTAGTAGGGAAACTACAATCGCCTGTTTCCATATCTCAGGTATAACGAAAGTAGTTAGAGATAGATTGAAAAGAGCCGCTAAATAACTCTGTCCCTCGCGGCCTAGGTGTTTGATCATCTTCATGGCGATTCCGTCGGGTCCGATGGATTTTGAGGGTTGGGCTTCATTATGGCTTCCTTGACCTCTGCGACTGAGACGGCAATAGGCGCAGTGGAGTGTTTGTGTTTGCGTGCACGTCGGAAGACTCTTCTCTTAGTCCCATCCGCAGGTGGATGCATTATAAACAGCCGGCAAAAAGAGCTCGCGCATTTCCTGGCGTCCGATTTGACGCTGTCCCCAAATGCAATGGCGACCTTGTCATTGTGTTTGGTCGGATTGGATAGGGCCTTGACAGTCGGCCATAATTTGCCGACTCCGCCGGAGAGGTTGCATGCCTCAAGGTGTTGTTTCCACTTGGTCAGCTTGTGTTCGTTGACTATCCTACGAATTTCCGCATTGAGATCTTTGGTTCTGGGATCTGCGGGATTGATGTTCTCACTTGGTCACGTTCTCTTGTCATCGCCGCAGCTTCTGCCGGAAAATCCAGACGAAGTTCTGTATTCTACCAGAAGGAATAAAGCTGCGTGACGCTGAATCAATGATCTTGCGAAACTCTCTTTCGCCTTTGCGTCTGTAGGAGTGGGTAAGGCAGCGAAATAGCGCTCTGTATAGTCAGTAAAGCGGTCCCAGTCCGCTTTGGTGAAGTTGATGTATGTTAATTTATCAGTCGGTCGTTCAACAGAGAGTAAGATGGGTAGGTGGTCTGAGGCTAATGTAAGCATCGGTCGCCAGATGACAAATTTAATTAGGCCCGCGCTCGTTATGGAGATGTCTGGCGAAACGTGGCAGTTACCTGCCACCCTGGCGGGGGCCTCTGCAATTGCATGCCCTCTACTATCTGCTGGCAAGTTGGAGTGCCAGAAATCGTGATGCGCGTTGAAGTCGCCTAGGATTAGGCGGTTATCGCCCCTTAGCAACGCACTAATGTCGGGATGATAATCTCTAGGACAACACGTGACAGGAGGAATATAGATGTTTATGATTTGCAGGTCGGCGTCTCCTGACCGGACTACTATGCCTTGGCATTCTAAGGTAGAGTCCCTGGGGTCGACGTCAGGGGAAAATAGATTATATTGTACAGTGATGTGTAATGAACGCAAGGCCACCCCCAAGACCGCTGGGACGGTCTTTTCGAAGTACATTATACCCATCACAAGTTCGTAAGTCCGATCTTGTGTTCAATTTTGTCTCTTGTATCGCGGCGATTTTGATGTTGTGCGTCTTCATAAAGTCAGTTATCTCCGCGATCTTTCCAGCTAATCCGTTACAGTTCAGCTGCAAAATTTTGAAGTGTGTAGGAGGGGAGACGGGGGACATACTAGGCGTGAGGGACGGATGCGTTTGCCTAGGTGGAGGTAGGCTAAGGCCTAAACTATGTCAGTCTAGAGTTGGCAGCGCCTTGGCCGATGTTGTCTGGCGTGGAAGGCGGCTGTGTACTGCAACAGGGGGCTATGAACGAATCCGTCCAACGGTTACCGTTTGCGAGCCCAGAGCACATAAGGGTGTGACACAGGCCGAGGCAAGTGTTGTACTTGACCGATGTCGCAGGCGTATATAATCTTTGCCGACAAAAGGTGCACCTAGTGAAAGGTACTAGGAGGTGGTGTTCCTGACCCACGTGCAGGCTCGAATCCGGGGGGGGGGATGCATTAGGGGCAGAGAAAGAGGGGATTGACGCGCGGCGATGCTCATATCTGACCTATTCCGGAGGTGATAGGAGTGTTGAGCGGCCGTGTGAGATGGAGACGCTGGTGTGCGTGAGCGACAGTCGGGAGTGGGTGAGGCGGGAATGGTAGCGGTGCTGCCAGTCGTATAGACTGAGCCACTATTGTGGCTATTGGAAGTAGGTAGAAGCGGTAAGGGAGTGCCAGAGCGGTGACTACCGCGGGACGCCCTTGGACGTGTACAGCATGGTGCCTCAAAAGTACTAAAGAAAGTACGGGGTCTGTGGATGGCAGGGTTAAGCCCTGAGCATCCAGATTTATGTAGCCATCTCTACCGAATGCGACCGTTTAATATATATTTTCTTCGAGCAAACGCAGCAGATCCAATCTCTTACTCCAGGGTTGGGTTCGACCCTAGCCCGTAACAAGAGACAATGGAGCAACCCAGCTGCCAGGGTTTGCTCCGAGGATGACAATTTAAGGGTGGGACAGGACAGATTGGACAGGGTTACACTGAACCACGTTGTGATAGACAGGCATACTTCCAGATGTTCGCACAATACGAGGACCTAACATCGACTCTGATCACTACCTTGTAGCAAAAAACTCAGGGAAAGATCGAACTTCACACCTGCTCTCCGATCGCACAAATCTACCCAGTGGAAGGAGGACGACTCCTCACCGCAGTCGAAGAAGTAACTGGATTCCGGCGAATGCGAACAAACAACTGCTCGGACAATGAAGAGTGCCGTGCTGCAGCGAAAAGAAAGGACGTAGACAAGGCAACGCTGAGAGCGAGTTAAACGAGGATTGTGTGCGAAATCTACCGCGAAATGAAGAGGGAAACGAGGCGGGTTTTTCGGGGGTAGAGAAAGAGTGAAATCAAAGAGCTTGGTATACTAGCCGACGAACAAAGCCTAAAATCGGCGAATGGCGGAAAGTTTTAAACCCGGGGCGAACTCCTGTAAAAATGAGAACGGGGGCCTGGTGGATGTTTAAAGGACTAAGATTATTCAGGGATCACTTCTCTTCCCTTTTAAACTGCAAGCATACAGAGAGGATGCCAACCCCCAACCCACAATCAAAGATGATGGTATTGAAGCGCCACAACCCGACTATAATAAGGTGCGAATAGCAATATTCCGACTAAAGCGCATTAAAACAGCTGGTGCTGAGCAAGCACGGCGTAAGGCAGATGCATCAGATTCTATGCAGAATATGGCCCGTATGAATGCATGTCTGAAGATTAGAATCTAAGTGTTCTCTACCCCATCCACAAGAAGGGCGATCCTGCAAACTGCGCCAATTATCGCAAAATCAGGTTGCTTAATATCGCATATAAGGTCCTATCAAGCGTATTGTGCGAAAGTCTGATGCCCACCGTTGACAAACTGATTGGAGCTTATCAGTGCGACTTCAGACCTCGTAAATCTACCATCGACCAGATTTTTAAAATCCGCCAAATCTTGGAAAAACCCCGTGAGAAAAGAAATGACGCACATAACATCTTTGTTGATTTTAAAGCCGAATTCGATATCACGAAATGGAGCTACCTCTATGCTGATATGTCTGAATTGGGTTTCCTTGCAAAACTTATACGGCTGTGCAAATTGACGTTGACCAGCACCACCAGCTCGGTCCCCCCTGCGGGTTAGGGGTTTACAATATGCCCGAGGTAGGCATAACGGTTGTAAGAGGCGACTAATATGCACAAAGGTAATGACTTGCAACTCGATGGTTGATCTACGGATATGATGCCTCTCACCTCTCATTACATATCTTATCCTGCCCTACAGAAGGAGGGGTTACATGACCTAGAAGGTTTCACTGGTCATAAATCGCTACCACGACAGGCGGACAGTACCGCAAGGGAGTACCGGAGCGTAGCGTGCTCAAATCCGGCCAAGGACTGTTAATTCGACAACACTCCCCAAAACCTTCGGGGAGTGTTTTTGTCGTTAGCACAACAACAACCAGCTCGGTCACAATTGGGAAGGACATCTCCAAGCCATTTAAACGGGTGACCGCAAGTCGTGCGATTTCTATAATTTGATGCTGGAGAAAATAAAACAAGTATTTTATAATAGTTGTAATCTATTGTAAGCAACCTACAAAAGATCGTTAAGTAGGTTATGAAAATACATGGGAAGCAACAACCAAAAACAAGTAAGGAAGTCTAAGTTCGGGTGGGACCAATCATTATATACCTAGTAGTGATCTATTATGGCATACCAATTTACGCAGGTCTATTTCAATACTTTTAGATCGTATTATAAAGACAGCTGATTGCTTTCAATAAAAACACTTCTGTTATGAGTTTTGAGGGATGACTTAATTTTAAAAAATATAAATGTATGTGGATTTGTTTAATATGTACGTGGTTTGATTTAATGTATTTAATATCTCTTTATTGAAAGATTTACATTTAGTTACACACGTAGTTAACTTTAATTAAATTATAGTTTTAAATATATGAGCTGCGTTCTGGTTGGTGCCAAAGTGTCAACTGTTCGGTCGTTCGTTTGCTGTCTTCTCATAACGTGGTCGTCGTCAGTCGCTCTTTCGTCCTCTCATCTCTCCAATTATCTTGTCCGTCTCTTGTCGTTGCAGAGTTGCATTGCCTTACGTCGCTGTCGCTATATTAAAGCTACGTCCACTTCTTGTCCTACGTCCGTCTGTCAACCCCACATTCGGCCCTCCTGACTTAGGATTCGACCCGAATTCTGGACGCCAAGGCTTGAGATATTCTGCCACTGTGGAGGTAGAATTAGGTCCCTCCACTTCGTCTAGCTTTTCCACTCTGTAACGGCCGTGAGGCAACTTTTCGACGATTTTGTACGGTCCAAAGTATTTCTGTTTCAATTTTAAATTCGTACCAAACTGGGTGCGCTTTACGGCCACTACGTCATTGACTTCATAACTTACATTCTCCTTGCGTTTACGATTGTAATTCCGACGGTTTTCTTCTTGAATTGCTGAAATGCCCTGCTTGGCCAGTCTTCTAACTTCATTGCGGTCGGCTTCGACCAACTCAATTCCTTCGTTTTCAACGATTTCGTCCAACGGTGGTGATTCTGACAATCTCATGTCACATCCTGTCAATAGTTTAAACGGTGCTATTTTTGTGCTTCTCGGGGCCGAGTTGTTTATGTGCTGCTGAACTCTTCCAATGTGCTTGTACCAATGATCGGGGTTATTCTGCGACAGCTTTGCTAACATGGGTATAACGATTTTGTGCATTCTTTCCACCTGTCCGTTTCCTCTCGGTACCCCGGTTGTAATGAGTAAATGTTGTATGTGGTTTTTCTTACAATAATCCGCAAAGGCATGCGATGTAAAGGCGGAACCCCTATCAGTGACGATTCTTCTGGGATTTCCTGCTTCGTCAATCGGTCAATCACTGCATCAGCACCCGTGTCCTTTGTGGGATAGAGCCACACAAACTTCGAAAATGCATCAACAACAACGAGGATGTAATTATATTGTTTCCGAGTAGCCGCGAGTGGACCAACGTGGTCTAAATGGAAAGTTAGCAAAGGTTTATCTGCCTTCTCTATTGGTACCAAAAACCCGTCCTTTTTGCCCGATTTGGCATTCACCACTATACAAGCTATACAGCAGTTAACAATTTATGCAACTTTTGCCTCTATGCGGGATATATAGAAGTCCTTCTCAATACAATCTTTGGTCTTCTTCACAGAGAAGTGTCCTTGACGATGTGCCATCTCAATTACCTCTCTCTCCATTTGCGCAGGTACCACAATGAGCTGTCGAGCTCAATCTTTGTACAGGATATCATTGTACACGTAAAAATCTTCGTAGTTGTTCGCCTCCAAAATCCTACGTACTGCCTTCGTCCAAGGATCCTTCATCTGTGCCTCTTTAAGTCGATGTCGCAACGATTCTTCTATAACTATACACTGCACTCTACTGAGCGCGTCTACATGCCTCATTTGCGCTCCACGTCGGTGTTCGATCACGTAATCGTACTCTTGAAGGTACATAGCCCATCGTGCCACTCGCAACGGCACGTTCTTTTTCTGCAACGTCATTGTGAATGCGTTGCAGTCAGTAATTAACTTAAATCTTGACCCCAACACATATACGCGCCACTTTTGAAGCGCTTGGACTATGGCGAGTACCTCCAATTCGTAAGAGTGATACTTTTGTTCGGCGGGTGACGTCTTGCGGCTCATGAACTGCACCGGATGTAGTTGCTGGTCTTCGGAGTTCTTTTGGAGAAGAATGGCTCCGTAACCATACATAGAAGCGTCGGTGTGGATTTCGGTAATTGCCTTCGGATTAAACATCGTGAGAACTGGTGCTTGAATCAGGGCCGTTTTCAACTGTTTGAAAGCTGCTAAGGCTTTATCGCCCATTCTAAACTCTTCGGTTTTCTTCAGCATGTCTGACAAAGGTCTCGCAATCAAGGCATAGTTTTTAATGAAACGGCGGAAGTAAGACATTAAGCCTAAAAATCTTTGTAGTGATTTTTTCGTTTGTGGTAAAGGAAAATTATCTATAGCTTTGGTTTTATCAGTACTAGGTTTAATCGTACCGTTCTCTATTATATACCCAAGGAATTGTATCCTTTTTTTGAGGAATTGGCATTTCCCCAATTAACCCTCAAATCCTTGTCGCTCGCTAGCTTCAATACCTTTCTTAGTTTCTCTATAGCTTCTTCCTCAGTCTTAGCCGGGATCACTAGATCGTCCATATAGGCAACTACTGTCCCATCCCTAATAAAATCATTCAAAATTGCATGGATGTAACGACAAAATACTGCTGGTGAATTGCAGATACCAAAAGGTACATACTGAAATTCATACTGGCCACTATGAGTTACGAACGCTGTGTATTTGCGGGAACTTTTATCCACCGGTACATGAAAAAAACCAGAGGTCCTGATCTGCTGGCGTCTATTAGGTTATTGTGCTGCTTTTACGTAACTGTGCTTGCATACCTCCGTTGATTTGAAAGATGTGTTCTTACATATATATTTCCATGTAGATATACATGTAACGGTGAAAAAACTTGTGTCACCTTTGGTCACAAATGCGTGTTGTTGTTGGTGCAGCAAACGCAAATGTCAAATTTGCAAAGGTTTTAAGAATTTGGTTACCTTAAAATTGATTACGCAGCCGCAAATTTTCTTTTACTTAGCTTTTGCCGGCATCAAACGCAGACGTCACTCTTCTTTGATTGCTGCACTTTTGCGTGTTTCGCGCGCAGTCACTACTTTTTCGCTTGGCTCAGCTTTGCTTGCATGAAATGCAGATGATATTTTCCTCCGGTTGGCTTATTCCGGGCGAGCCCCCAAAATGTGGATTTGTTTAATATGTACGTGGTTTGATTTAATGTATTTAATATCTCTTTATTGAAAGATTTACATTTAGTTACACACGTAGTTAACTTTAATTAAATTATAGTTTTAAATATATGAGCTGCGTTCTGGTTGGTGCCAAAGTGTCAACTGTTCGGTCGTTCGTTTGCTGTCTTCTCATAACGTGGTCGTCGTCAGTCGCTCTTTCGTCCTCTCATCTCTCCAATTATCTTGTCCGTCTCTTGTCGTTGCAGAGTTGCATTGCCTTACGTCGCTGTCGCTATATTAAAGCTACGTCCACTTCTTGTCCTACGTCCGTCTGTCACTCCCACATTCGGCCCTCCTGACTTAGGATTCGACCCGAATTCTGGACGCCAAGGCTTGAGATATTCTGCCACTGTGGAGGTAAAATTAGGTCCCTCCACTTCGTCTAGCTTTTCCACTCTGTAACGGCCGTGAGGCAACTTTTCGACGATTTTGTACGGTCCAAAGTATTTCTGTTTCAATTTTAAATTCGTACCAAACTGGGTGCGCTTTACGGCCACTACGTCATTGACTTCATAACTTACATTCTCCTTGCGTTTACGATTGTAATTCCGACGGTTTTCTTCTTCAATTGCTGAAATGCCCTGCTTGGCCAGTCTTCTAACTTCATTGCGGTCGGCTTCGACCAACTCAATTCCTTCGTTTTCAACGATTTCGTCCAACGGTGGTGATTCTGACAATCTCATGTCACATCCTGTCAATAGTTTAAACGGTGCTATTTTTGTGCTTCTCGGGGCCGAGTTGTTTATGTGCTGCTGAACTCTTCCAATGTGCTTGTACCAATGATCGGGGTTATTCTGCGACAGCTTTGCTAACATGGGTATAACGATTTTGTGCATTCTTTCCACCTGTCCGTTTCCTCTCGGTACCCCGGTTGTAATGAGTAAATGTTGTATGTGGTTTTTCTTACAATAATCCGCAAAGGCATGCGATGTAAAGGCGAAACCCCTATCAGTGACGATTCTTCTGGGATTTCCTGCTTCGTCAATCGGTCAATCACTGCATCAGCACCCGTGTCCTTTGTGGGATAGAGCCACACAAACTTCGAAAATGCATCAACAACAACGAGGATGTAATTATATTGTTTCCGAGTAGCCGCGAGTGGACCAACGTGGTCTAAATGGAAAGTTAGCAAAGGTTTATCTGCCTTCTCTACTGGATTTGTTTAATATGTACGTGGTTTGATTTAATGTATTTAATATCTCTTTATTGAAAGATTTACATTTAGTTACACACGTAGTTAACTTTAATTAAATTATAGTTTTAAATATATGAGCTGCGTTCTGGTTGGTGCCAAAGTGTCAACTGTTCGGTCGTTCGTTTGCTGTCTTCTCATAACGTGGTCGTCGTCAGTCGCTCTTTCGTCCTCTCATCTCTCCAATTATCTTGTCCGTCTCTTGTCGTTGCAGAGTTGCATTGCCTTACGTCGCTGTCGCTATATTAAAGCTACGTCCACTTCTTGTCCTACGTCCGTCTGTCTGGCACAATTACACAAGATATTTAATATTTTTTTTATTGGTAACAAAATTTGAATACACGTAATTACTCCTTGGTGGCTGCTTTCCCCATATTATATTTTCGACAAGTCTTTACAAGATTTCTTTCTGAACTTATTGGACAGAGGCTGCCGATTGTTATCAAAAAATCGAGAAAGAATAGGGTCACATGGATATATTTGTCGGTTAGATCTTTATATATTGGTCAACATTCCTTGATTTCTTCTTTCGTTTTCAAGATAGCATTATCTATACAAAATTTTTTATATTTACTACATATAAAATCTAAGCCAACACTTCCTCCTATACCATGTTCCGATTACGTCTCTGATCTTCTTTCGGAAGCATTACTTTTAACGTTCTTGGTTTTGAAAACGCCACATGTAACATACCATGCATAAACATCGATGAATTTAGCTCCACTGCTACAAACTCAAAAGTTTGTCCCTGAACTTTATACGCAGTCATGGCATATGTAGGTCTTACTGGAAATTGATGGCGTTGCATGGTACACCCTAGCGACCCCAGGGATGAGTGTGATTCTCGGCATATGCACTTCTTTGCCGGATTTTTGTTGTTGAACAAAAGTTGCAGCCCTTCTTAGAAATGTTTTTTCCCAATACGCAGGAAAATAATTTTCGTTTGATACCTGTATTGGTATATTTCATTTCATTAAAAAAAATCATCCTATGGGCAACACCTAGGTGAACATTTTTAGAATGTGGTACCCTGAGTACATATCAAATTTCATCCAAATCGGTCCTGCCATTTTCGAGATATTCTGAATATACAAATATACAAACATAGCTCCTTAAAAGTTATAAGATATAATAAGTTTAGATGGCAACCATAAGTGGCAACCCTACTTATGTTTTTTAATACGCAGGAAAATACCTTTCGTTTGATGCCCATATTGGCATATTTCATTTATCATTAAAAAGAAACCATTTTATGGGTAAAATTTAAAAAAAAAATTTGGTTCCCTAAGTACATACAAAATTTCATCCAAATCAGTTAAGCCATTTTCGAGATATTCTGAATATACAAATATACAAAAATAGCTCCGTAAAAGTTATAAGGCATAATAAGCTTAGATGGCCACCATAAGGGGCAACGCTTGGAAATGTTTTTTTTTTTTTAATACGCAGGAAAATACCTTTAGTTTGATACCCATGTTAGTATATTTCATTTAAAAAAAATGTCAGATAGGTGGCAACTCCGTAAAAACATCCTCCAGCTACTCAATTGCCACTCGCCGCACAGTGGTCGCAAAAGGGCATATTTGGTTCAAAACCACCTAGAGGCCACAAAACTTAACCGATTTTTAAAATTTAAACAGGGTATTGTTCAGGAGCTAAAAAGCAAGAGATTGTCGACGCTTTTTTTTAATTTTTTGTCTAAAAAAGCATACAATAACTGTAGACTTTTGCGCTTTATATGTGGTTTTGAACTTTAAAGGGGTCTTTGCCCCTAATTCAAGATTTGGGGGGGGGGGGGGGAAGGGTAGTGGAAATTTTGAGTATGCAGTTATTGTATGCTTTATATAGTCTAGAATCTGTAGAACAGTCGAACAAACTTTTTAAAAATTTTGTAATTTTGTTGCACAGTGTAATTTTTTTAGATAAAAAATTTTAAAAAAACGCGTCGACAATCTCTTTCTTTTTCGCTGCTGAACAATACCCCGTTTAAATGTTAAAAATCGGTTAAGTTTTGTGCCCTCTAGGTGGTTTTGAACCTCACGAGACCACTGTGCGCCGACCATTCAGCCATCGGCACGAGTACCTTAACACCTTGGCTTAGGGTGGTGTTGGTGCCACAATCCTTACATCTATCACAACCTTGAGTGTTTCGTACCCGAAGTACTCACCCCTCCCAAAGCTGTGGCAGATATGAGGCTTTCCTCTTAGTTCGTATCGCTTTGGGACCCCCCCACTCCAGTAGAGATTCCCCCTACGCCCCTTCGCTACGGCAAGGCGACCAGCACTGAAGGAGGTGGGAACCCTACTTAGAAATGTTTTTTTTTTTTATACGCAGGAAAATACCTTTCGTTTGACAAACATATTGGCATATTTCATTTCATTGGGTTGTAAAAATATCTGCACATAAAATTAAGGACATTCAAGGAAGATTAGATTTTTATGGTGAAAATTTGGAGTTCTTTGTTTACTAAATTCTATTACATAATGGACAAGTTGTTAGTCACTAAATTTTTTAAAAAGTGCCATTTAACCACCTTGTTATTGTACTCGTATGTGCCTCTGCTCGCCAATTTCATTGTTGCAGCGTTTAAACGATTCCGTTGGAGATTCATTGTTACTTTATTTATGAAAGCTGCATTTCACAATCACAATAAATCAACACTGGAAAATAACAACAATTCAGTATTTCTTTTTTTGAGAACTTTTTTATTAGAAAACAGTTACTTAAATTGTTCCAAAAAGAAATGTTATTTACTTACCCAATTGATTTGACAATTGATCGTTTCGTCTTCACTTTTCTTCGTGGTTTTATTTGAACATTTCCTATTCGTGGTTGCTTTGCCGTTATTGCAGTAGCGACCTGGAAAAAATACGTGATTTTGTTGACATGCACGTACGTACATGATCTACACCCAAATATTTGAATTTAAACCTAGAGATAAGTAGCTGCAAGTCTAGTCTGTTTATACTTTTCAACTATTGTTAATTAGGTTAGGTTGCAAGGGCTGAGCTGAAACGCTAGGGTAACAGTCCGACACCTAGCGCACCAATGGGGCCATTGTTATACCCTATACAGTCTCAAATAAACCCTTTCATGCCTAAGGCGGAGGGTCGAAATACTTCGTGGAAAGCATAAATTTCGCTAAGGCCTTGACTTCACATCTTGAGACCTCCGGAAGGTCGAATAGAAACGGTTCACCTAGGACGGCTAACCGCCGTCTGCGGAGTGCTGGACACTGGAAAAGGAGGTGCTGGATGCTCTCCTCCTTTTAGGTACATCTGCAGATGGGACCATAATCGAAGGTCGTTACCCGCAAACTAGCACCGTGAGTGCCTATTAAATAGTGCCCTGTTAGAACCCCTATCAAGGATGCCAAAACCTATTTCTGTAGAGTCAGAAGCGCCCTTGCACGCCCCTTATCATATGCAGGAAATTAGCCTGGATGTCTCACACCATGAGATGGCTGACCATAGTCTAGTTGCATTTCTTATAGTGCTTGTGTTTACCAGAAGCCTGAAAGTGGCCATGGTTATACCTGCCGAGTCATTTCCCGGAAGGATATGGTCGGTGGTGTCTCTCCTGGCCAGCTTGTCTCCTCTGCAATTGACCTCGATATCCCTGTGCCCAGATACCCATAGAAGGCTAATACTGAAGTGCTGAGCCATTTCGTTAAGAGATCTGTGGCATTCAGTGACCGACTTTGTGTTGTCGACGAATGAGTCCAAGGCCTTCAGTGCGGCCTGACTGTCTGAGAAAATAGAAACCCGATTGCAATCCTTACCCTGGATGTTGCACCTGCAGGACTCTGCTTTGCTAATAATAACGCTAGTTAACATATGATTGAAACGTAAGGCGTTTTACTTCCTAAAGAAATTTACAATGTAAATAGCAAATTTTGATTATTAATTTAAAATTAAATTGAAGTACTTCCACTTAAGCTTTTGTACGTTCTCCTGCCTCTGGTGCGCTTCCAACTTGTCAAGATTTTACAATAATGACTCGCAATTATTTTCGGGCTTTTCAGATGGCGGCTATTCACAACAGTGGTGCCTTATACCTATTACTATGCAGAATCGCAATTCAGAGGCAGAAGTAGGCATTCACAGTTGAAGTTAAACGTTAAGTATACAAGGTGGTTCTACATAACATCCCAGCCTATCTGAATCTAGCTCAGCTCAGATTCACCAACGTCTAGCTTTGCCAGGATGCAGGATGATCGCTTGAAGATTCCGAACTTCGTGTTCACATCAGCTGCTCTCACTTGGGAATCCTTGTCCGGATACACCTTCACCACTCTTCCAGCCAACCACTTGGAAGGGTGCACAATAGTATCGCAGATCAAGCCTACATCATCAACTTTCAATGCTTCGACCGGTTGGTACCACTTCGTTCGGCGGCACAGGTCTGGAAGGTATTCCGCTAGCCACTTCTTCCAGAATCGATGTTGGAGTTGTTGCACGTTTCGGCACTGTTTCCGAGTCCCACGCACCATTTTTGAAATTGATTGGGCGTCTGGTCAGAATTTTCGGTACCTAAGGAGTGCGTTTGAAAAAATTGTCATTTACTAGTTATAACAAATATCGTAAACTGGTAGTCCGATTTTGAAAAAAAAACTAGCTGTTATTTGTCCTTTTAATTACAAGTTTTATTATATATCAACAACTTTGTCACTACTATTGTTGTAAAAATCGTTTTAACTTTTCCGGCACCCCTTCCATTAAAAATTTTATAGTAGTATTTAACACTTTTCGAGCTGCTGAACTCCACTTTTCCCGAAAGTCTTTGGAATTCCTTGCTACTTTTTTTGTTGCTTTAGTTTCTTTTTTAACCAAGGCCAAGTATCTTTCAATTTGCCTGAGTTTTGGGCACATTATTTTTTGAATACCATTTCAAACCCAATTTGCTATAATGACAAGAAGCTAGGGCAGTCCAAAAAAAGTGGAAACCTTATGTCGTCTTAGGAAAGGCTTTAATCTTTTTTCTAAGCATTCTTTAATGTATTTTTGGGAGTTTATTGTTCCCGTAGTTACAAAAGCACTGCTCCTTTCTCCACAACTGCAGATTGCTTGCCAAACCAGGAATTTACGAGGAAATGTTGACTGCCTTTTTGACTTAAACTTTTCGTCCACATTCCCGTGCGAATCTGCTGTGTAAAACTCCTGGCCTGGAAACTGCGAAAAATCGGCTAATACATACGTCTTGTCGTCCATGATACAGCAATTGTATTTTTCAAAGAAGCAAATTTTTATTTTTTTTGCGCGATTTTTTGCTTCCACATTCTTCGCAGAGTTTCTGTCTGGAACTTTTTGAACCTTAACCGTTTTGAGACCAGCTTCCTTTTTTGCCTTACGGACAAAAAACCTGGAACATAGCACCTTCTGCGCTAGTTTTCTACCTGAAATATGAGGGCTCTTCCGAAAAACGGTGATGATTTTCTTTTTATGTTTTGGTCACTGATGCCCCTTTTTATACCCGAACCTGGCTTACGGGTAACAGCCAATTTGTCCTTAAAGTTTTTTAACACCCTCGAAACAGTTTTTGGGCTGACTTTAAGTTCTGGAGCAATTTTTTTGAAAGTCCATTGAGGGTGATCTTGAAAACTTTTAACAATAGTTTTTCGTACTTCGAATTCGCTTGCCATTTTTATATGAACTACAGCATTTAGCGAAAATATTTTCAAAAAGTATTTTTCTGACATTTATTTCTAATCATACAACGACAAAAATATTAAAATCAAATAATTAAGAAACAACTTGTTGAAAAAAATAAAGGTGAGATTTTTTTCAAACGCACTCCTTATAAGAAAGTGATTAGAAGTAAGGGGTTCATAGGTAGGAACATCAAGAGGTACGAGTATATGAGTAAGCGGCCGCGAATTTACAATATTCCCGGCTTCACACATAAGGCTATAGGAGCTGTGCTCCTGCAGGCTCTCATTATATAACGCATCTCCCATCGCTCCCTTCACGCTACGTACTAGGCAGGCGTTCCCAACAGCCACTTTCGTGGGAATTAAGCGGGCAGTTGAATACCCATTCTACGCCTACCTTGGACAACGCGTCAGCAATCTTCTCTGAGGAAGGGTTTGATAATTACCGTTTCAATTCTCTATCTGCGCGAACGAAATTCGTTCCGTTGTCTGAACGTATACGGACCGGAGTGCCTCGCCGGTTCATGAAGTTACGGATGCACATCAAGCACGTATCGGTTGATAGATATTTGGCCAGCTTCAGGTGTATAGCCCGCGTAGTTAGGCATGTGAATAACGCGATTCTACGCTTCTCGCTACGACGGCCCATTGTTACAACGAACGGTCCCATATAATCCAATCCCACATAGGAGAATGGCCTCATAAATGAAGTAACTCTATCCTCTGGTAGTTGACCCATCATGGGCACAGCCGGCACGATCCTTTCGACAAATCAGGGATCTTCTAGAGACTCGCTTAACCGCTTTCCTAACACAAGCAATCCAATATCGCAGTCGAATCTCAGCGGTTAACGTCTCGTCATCTTGGTGACGCTAGGTACAATGATAAGATCAGTGACGCAATATTCTTTAGGGAGTACTATTGGCCGCCGGGTGTAGGGAGAAATCGCCGTGGCAATGTTTAGTCTGCCATTTATCCGCATAACTCTGGTTTCGTCCGGTTACAGCGTCAATTCTTACAGTGGACTATTGCTTTCCACCCCCCTTGAATTTTCAGGCATTTGTAATCTCCATCGTAGGACTCCATTTGAAGTACACGGCAAATAACCAAGTCTGCTCTCTCCATGTCGGATGGATCTAAATCAGCGGATTTCGTCTCAGCCGGTTTCCGACTGCAATTATCGTAAAAACGTAAGACATAACTAAATATTCGCTTTAGTCGTTGAAGTTGTATACCTTTTTTGATTTCATACCTTTCATGAACATGAAATGTTTATACGTATGAGAAAAAAAAAAATAGTCCCATCAAAAAGTATACTGAAATGATCAGGAGGATGAGCTGAGTCGATGTAGCCATGTCCGTCTCTCGATACGTCTATCTGTCTGTCCGTCTGTCTATTTGAACGCAAATACGAACGGAAAGTATTAAAATAGACCTGCGTAAAGTGGGATGACATAATATATCACTACTAGGTATATAATGTGCGGTTCCACCCGAAGTTAGACTTCCTTACTTGTTTAACATTGTTCTGAAAAAATTGTTTGTAAAATGTAAAACGCGATATTTCTTTAACTGTGCAAGCTATATCAATAAGATCTTGCACACATAATAAGCTTTTTAAGCAAAACTCGAACGCAAGTCGAAAATTAAGCAAATCGGATAACGCACAAGTAAAATATCCGCTCCAGTAGTTAAAACCCCACTGCAATAGGGAAGTTATATACCTTTTTTGATTTTCATACCTTTCATGAACATGAAATGTTTGTAAGTATGAGAAGAAGAAGAGATGGGCCCATCAATAAGTAAACTGAAATAATAAGGACGATGAGCTGAGTCGATTTAGGCATGTCCGTCTCTCCGTCCTTCTGTCTGTCTGTCCGTCTGTCTATTTGAACGCAAAATTTTTCAAACATAAAATGTGCATGTATTGGAATGGTTTAAATATGTGGTAAGCAGTGGTTGGTAGGGTTCCTATTTATATACGAATAAAATAATTTACCACTCAGAGCTCATAACAGAAGTGTTTTTATTGAAAACATTCAGATGGTTTTATGATACGAACTGAAAAGTATTAAAATAGACCTGCGTAAATTGCTATGCCATAATAGATCACTACTAAGTATATAATGTTCGGTTCCACCCGAACTTAGACTTCCTTATGTAGTAAGTGTGTTAATATTGATATTTGTACTGTGTTACATTATTTGTTTTTATATTTAAGAGAAAGCTTTGTTTGAAATAATCAAGAACGAATTTGAAAGATTGTCATTGTAA
Source organism: Merzomyia westermanni (assembly GCA_949987695.1). Classification (NCBI taxonomy): domain Eukaryota; kingdom Metazoa; phylum Arthropoda; class Insecta; order Diptera; family Tephritidae; genus Merzomyia; species Merzomyia westermanni. The sequence continues at coordinate 80,812,809 of OX465289.1, forward strand.
AGTTCAGAATAAAATATTCGTTGAAGCAATAAGACGTTTTTACTTTCGGCATCCTACACTTACTTGTTGATATTCATACCTTTCATGAACATGAAATGTTTGTACGTATAATGAAATGATCAGGAGGATGAGCTGAGTCGATGTAGCCATGTCCGTCTCCCGATACGTCTATCTGTCTGTCTGTATTAAAATAGACCTGCGTAAATTGGGATGACATAACAGATCTCTACTAGGTATATAATGTTCGGTCCCACCCGATTTTAGACTTCCTTACTTCTTTTAATTAATTATTAAAAGTTTTTATTAGAATAGAACAGGAACATTTTAGACACAACCGCCATAGCTTTTCTTATAGATCCATTTCGGAAGCTGCTAGACTTCTTCATCAGAGAAATTTTGGTACGCTCTGCTAAATATTATCCATATCCCAGGATACAAATTATGTAAATATATACATATAAACTGTTTACTAATAAAAAATCTGATTTATGGTACTTATCAATTTTATTTATTTTATTGTCAGAAACATTTATATATATCGATACATGAATATTTACAGCTCAACCATATATAAACGCACAGCGTTCGCCGACGCAAAAAAATTTTGATTTGGCTGGAAACGAACAGAATTAAATTTCGGTTGCTCTGTGAGTTTTTATATGGTTGAGCTGTTATAGCTATTCACAAGATCTATTAAATAACAAAAACTTGACAAATAAAAATAGCATTTTCAGTACTTCAATTCATATATACCATAAAAAAGACTTATGTATGTATATAAAAATAAGATTTTGTTTTGAACAATAATCGAAAAAAATTTAATAAAATCGTATTGCTACGAATAATCACACGAGTTTCATTTAAAGTAATTAATTATGCTGTTTTAGTCTACATATTGCTGTGTATAAAGACAAGTGTTTTAGATTTACTTGGCTTAAGTCCGCCTGTCTCGGATCACTTGACCTGCACTGGATAAAACGCTATCACAAGGCACAGAGGTTGCTACGATACAAAATCTCTTTAAAATAAAATATTCTAAGTAAGGCTATGTTTCTTTACGAGAGTTCCACCATTCGAGCGGATAAACCTCCTAAGAGATTTTTACTCCGCGCTTCCCTTCCAATATGTGGTGTGAAGTTTTGAATTTATTCCTACAAATTGGCGGGACCTACAGATTTTTGCCGACTTCGAACGGCATCTACAAAGGAGATGCATTTTTGCTGAGAAGCCTTCCATAGCAAAAATACACTCGGAGAGTTTGCTAAACCATTGCCTAAGGGCGACCCCGTTTTGAAAAACTTTTTCAAACCACTTTTGATGTTACCTGTCCCAGCATCCGAACCTTTGACCTTCAGTGTGGTAGGCCGGCAACACTACCGCCACACCACGGCTAATTTATTTCTATATAAATAGTTTACTTACCAACGACGGGGAGACGGACATGGCTAAATCGACTCAGCTCATCGTCCTTATTATTTCAGTTTTTTGGTTTTTGCTTTATGATTAATATTATTTCTAAATTTGATTTCATCAAAAGTGTTGGCACTCCCATTTTCAAAAATTTCTTTAAAAAATTTTTTTCTACCTTAACATTAATGTACACACTTTTTTTGTATTTTTGAAAATATTCTATATTTCGCCCATTATAAATAGCGCTCGCAGATGACTGCCAAGGAATCTGCATACCAAATTTCATTAAGATATCTCAAAGTTTACTCAAGTTATCGTGTTAACAGACGGACGGACGGACATGGCTTAATCAATTCCCTTTTTCCTCCTGAACATTTTGATATATACAAGTCAATATCTATCTCGATCTGTTTATGCCGTTACATACCACCGTTAGGCGACTAAAGTTAATATACCTTGTGTGCGTAGCACTACTAGGTATATTAAGCTACCAAGTTGATATAAGCAGTTTGAGTTGAAAGTGCTTAAACAATAACCGACTCAATTAACAGTGAGCAGTGAGTGTGAATGAGATTTTAGAAAATGCCAAAAAACAGTAAATATCAATAAGCAACAGCATGTTAAAATATTTTTTTTTATTTTAGTCAATTTCATAAAAATTTATGTTTATCAAGCCCCACAACTTTTGTCGAATCACGCCGTTAGAGAGCACCTTTCACTTCCGGCGCTTTTCCATTTCTGACGTTCCAGCTACACAGTCCATCCTAAGACGGATCTGCAGCTCATAATTACTATCTCTGCAGTCGTGACAGAAGGCAATGCAAATTCCTACCCCCCACCCTTCCAGTTCAGGTAAAGTACCAACTGTAGGTGGAGTAGCTTCTTCGTCATCGAAGACACAACTACCATCATCGTTCCTGAAACAATCATTCACCAATTCCATTGTAATAAACACGATTATTGTCACCGCCATTACCAGTAGCACCTTTATGGTCACTGCACCAACATCATCTCTATCCCTTGGGTCGTCTCCGGATCCTACATATAGTTGCTCAGGATTTGTTAACAATGTTTGCTACAAATTTGTTTTATTCTTTGTTCTTTTTAAAAATATAAATTATTTTAGTGCACCTGTGAGCTATAGCCGACACCGTCGTCGTCGTCGTTGTTGTTGTTGTAGCGACTACTTAACCTGCCTAGGATGTCACCCCTCGTTACTCTGTTGCAGTATCCAGAACGAAGTTGAGCCAGCGTGACTCTTGTCTCCCTGGGAAGTTCGCGTTTCTCGTCGGCAACAGGTGGAGATTGTGCCTGTAGGACTGCATTCACTGGACGAGACCTGGAGTTTACCGACTCCGTGTGGATGAGTTGAGGGCCCGTTGGTGCACCTTTGGATCAAACGGCGAGAAAATGTGATGCCGGATCTCGTCATAGTGCTTACGGAGGTGACTCCTTATTCTCCTGGGATGCGGATTTTCGTTGCGCAGGCTCCTGTTCGGGTGCTGCGGTTTATGGCAGTTGAACAGGAATTGCCTGGTCAACATCTCACAATGCTCTTTGACATCGAGCATTTTTGCCTCATTATGAAGGTGGTGCTCAGGAGACATAAGGAGGCACCCCGTGGCAGTTCTGAGTGCGGTGTTTTGGCAAGCCTGCAACCTCCTCCAATGTGTGTCTGCTAACCCCGGCGACCATATTGGCGTCGCGTAGCTCAGAACCGGCTGGCCGATTGCCTTGTACGTTGCCAGTAACGTTTCTTTGTCTTTCCCCCAAGTACTGCCAGCTAGTGACTTAGGATTTTGTTATGTACTTTGGTGGCAATCGCGGCTACATGAGCACCGTATTTGAACATGTTATCAAACGTTACCCCTAAGATTTTGGGGTGCGTGACAGTCGGAAGCTTAATGCCGTCGACGTAGACGTCTAATTCCATGTTCGCCTGCGCTGTCCACGTCGTAAATAAGGTGGCCGAGGATTTATTCGGTGACAATGTAAGGTCCCGTGCAGCGAAGAAACTGGAAAGAGTTGGAAGGTAGGAATTAATTCTCAGCAGAGCTCATCAACGGAGGGTCCAGTCGCCAGGATCGTGCATACATCGGCGTAGGAGACGATCGAGACGCCTTCTGGTGGGGAAGGGAGCCTCGATATGTAGTAATTAAACAAAAGCGGGGATAGGACACCACCTTGTGGCACCCCCTTATTAATTATACGTGGTTTTGATCTTTAGCCTCTAAATTCAACCGATGACTGCCGACCACTCAGATAGTTGGCGGTCCAACGCTTTAGACAGGGGGGAAGGTTTGAATCCTCCAGGTCGTTAAATAGTTGTGCATGATTAACAGTGTCGAAAGCTTTCGACAGATCAAGCGCAACTAGCACGGTCCTGTCATTTGGACGAGATTGGTTGAGACCGACACCTATCTGGGTGGTGATGGCGTTTAGCGCGGTGGTAGTGCTATGAATTTTGCGGAATCCATGCTGATGTTCGGCTAGTCGCAGGTTAGCGGTATAATCAGGGAGCAAGAGGCGGAGGGAGAGGATCTTCACTACTGGCGAGAGGAGTGATATCGGTCGATACGACTCCCCCTCGTTGGCCGGCTTGCCGGGCTTTAGTAGTGGCACCACCTTTGCCTGTTTCCATCTTTCTGGAATGACAAAGGTGGTCATGGACAGATTGAAGACGGTTGTTAGGTACTTTACTCCCTCTTCACCGAGATGTTTTAGCATCAGCATGGATATACCGTCTGGACCAATAGATTTGGAGTTTTTGGACCCCCGTATGGCCTCCCGAACCTCTGTGTTGGTGATGGTAATGGGCGCTTGGCTGTTTTTGCGTTTGTGCGCTTCCCTGATGGCACGCCTGATTTCCTTGTCAACCGGAGGATGCAGTACAAATTGCCGGCAGAAAACGCTCGCGCATCTCGTTGGTTTCGACTGTACCTTATCACCGAAGGTGATGGATATTTTGTCGTTAGGTTTGGTCGGATTTGACAAGGATTTAACAGTGGACCATAATTTGCCAACACCAGCAGAGAGGTTACAGGACCTTAGGTGCTCCTCCCATTTGGCGCGTTTGTGTTGATCAACTAGCCGTCTGAATTCCGCATTGAGATCTTGAATTTGTGGATCACGTTCATTAGCCAGGACCGCTGCCTCTGCGGGGAAAGACGGACGTATCTCCTTAATTCTACTTGACGGAATATATTGGTTGGAGGCTGAAGCTATGACCATGCGAAACGCTTTTTCCGCTTCTCGTACATCAGACGGGGTGGGAAGAGCAGCGAAGGTGCTCTCAGTTAAATTAAGAAAACCAACCCAATCAGCTTTACTGAAGTTAGTGAAGGTGCGCTTCTCAGAAGTAGCGAAATCATTGGGGCGATCGATTGAGAGGACTATCGGCAAATGGTCACATGCAAGAGTAAGGATTGGTCGCCATTCAACGCAGTTTATGAGACCTGCGCTGACAATTGTGAGGTCTGGCGAACTGGAACAATTTACCGCAACTCTCGTGGGGGCGTCCCCGTTCACAGTGCAAAACGTCGAATTGTCTATTTGTTCAGCCAGTTCCTGTCCCCTATCATCAACCTCTAGGCTTGAGTGCCACATGTGGTGTGCGTTGAAGTCTCCGAGGATTACACGACTATCGCCTCTGAGTAGCGCACTGACATGTCAGGGTGGTAATCTATCGGACAGCAGGTGGCAGGAGGTATATAGATGTTAATGATTTCAAGGTCGACGTCGCCTGTCCGGACAACCATTCCAGGAGGTTGTCCCTCGGGTCGACGTCAGGCTCAAATAGACGATATTGCACAGATTGGTGAGTAATGAAGGCGAGTCCACCCCCAAGTCCTCTCTCTCGGTCACGCCGATGGATATTGTAGCCGTCACAGGTCCGAAGATCTGATCGGGCGTTTAACTTTGTTTCCTGAATGGCAGCGATCTTGATGTGCTGTCGCTTCATAAAACCCACTATTTCACTCACTTTACCGGTTAGACCGTTGCAGTTTAGCTGTAGGATACGAAAGTGCGAAGGGGGAGAAATATTCATGCTGGGAGTCAAGGACTGGTGCGTATGCCTTGGTGGAAGCAGGCTGGGTCGCGCACTACGTCGCACTCTAGAAGACGAGGGACCCGAGGCACCGGAAGGTGGCGAATCGGTCGACGTTGTAGGTTGCATAGCTCGACAACATGGCGCAACGTACGTATCAGTCCATAAGTTCCTGTTACCAAGTTGAGAACATATAAGCAGGTGACATAGGCCAAGGCAGGAGTTGCATTTGGCTGATTTCGCAGGTATATATAGTCTCAACCGACAAACAGAGCACATGGTGTAAGGGACCAGGAGCTGGTGGCTTTGACTTATAATTGTGATAGTGCTGGAAGAAGAAGGGGTGGTTAAAAGTGGGAGGGGGGTCGACTGTCGCTCGGCATTGCTCACATCTTAAACAGAGGTGCTACGTAGAAAGTAGCTGTGAGCGGCTGTGTGAGGTGTTGGCGCCTGTGGGCGTGAGCGGCAGCGGGAGTTACACACTACTTGCTGGGCGTTATTAGTGCTGTTGGTCGTGGAGACTGTTTCTGAAGCTTGTGACGGTGCGATACTGGATCGTCGTTGGCCACGGGACGTCCTAGGGCGTGAACAGCAAGGGGCCACAAAAGTTTTGTAGAAACTAGGGGGCCTGTGTGTGGAGGGATTTAGCCCGGAGCATGATCCAATAATTTATATGGTCGTCGCAATCGGCCAACACACAATGTCAAAAGGCACATGTGAGAGGGAACGCGCAAAAACGATTCGCCTATTTTCTAAGCTTTTCACGTATAACACACACATAAATCACACATTTTCTTAAAATGTTATCACAAAGCACTTGTTAAATATCAATTCACAGCGAATTTTTATTAAAAATAAATAAAACACGAAGAGAACTCAATAGCTTTTCCACGAACTGTAAACAAAGAATGTAAACAAAGATATGATAGTTTGACATAAGGTGTGGATGAGGAAGAAGAAGACGCTATGTCATCTGAGACGACCATATAAATTATTGGATTATGGCCCGGAGCACCTAGTTTTGTGGAACCACCTTTTACAAGAATTACATTGGATGGAGTGTGAACGCTTAACGTAAATCTTCTTCCAGCAGATCCATTCTCTTGGACGCGGGTTGGATTCGACCCCAGCCCGGAGCAGGAGAGTTTTGAGCAGCCCTGCTGCAAGGAGCTGCTCGGAGGATGACAATACTAGGGGAAAAGGTGACAGGTTAGACAGGGTAGTGTGGAAATAACAGCCCGTGGTCGGATATAAAAATCCGAGTCATTCCGGTACGATAGAACCGGCTGTTGTGGGAATGTTTATTATGAATCGCTTCCACAAGTGGAAGTATCGGGTATCGTTTTTCATTAGTATTTGGCTAAATTGCGGAAATGAATGCAACAATGTAGTCTAAACAATTTACAGAGCATTATACTGTGTTAACTCCTCCCTTAAGTGAGGGTCGTCCGCGATCCTCTCAGTAATTTTCCGTATAGCAATTAGCAGGCTTATCCACTGTTTCAATGGTATAGGTCAGGGACTCTTCGCTATGTACAGTAGCGCAGTCAGAGCTTGCTTCCATTTCAAACTCCACCATATCCATGTGTTGTCTCGACAATGCGTCGGCAGCATGGTTCTCCTTCCCTGGCTTGTAAAAAAATTTTCCATTGAAGCTTTCTATTAGAAATCGCTTGATCTTCGCGTTAGGATTTTTATCTGAGACTGCAAATGTCAAAGGCTGGTGGTCAGTGAAAATGTTCAACTGATTTACACCGTACAAGTAATTTCTCAAGGTGTTGAGGGCCCACACGATTGCCAGGAGCGCTCTTTCATTTGTTGCCAAATGTTCTTCCCTATCTCTTAGAGTTCTTGAGATCATGGTAATGGGTTTCTTTTCTTGTGAAAGTACAGCTCCCAAATCTCTCGAAGACGCATCAGTCCTCAAGTCAAAGGGTTTTGTGAAATCTGGATATGTTACTGTGACGTCTTCTGATGCTAAAATTTCTCTAAGTTTGTTGAATGCTTCTACACCTTCTGGTGTTGACTGAATTTTAATTTTTTTAGACTTTGTGGCACTTACTTTGCCATTTTCCCCTTTAAGCACATCGGTCAGTGGTTTTGCTATGCTAGAAAAATCTTTAATAAAACATCTTTAATAGCTCGCCAATCCTAAAAAGGAGGAGAGCCCCCGAAGAGTGGTGGCTGCTCATAGCATTTTATGCCGTGGACCTTATTAGGGTTTGTTTTTACGCCTCCTCTTGATACAACAAAGCCCAAGTAATCTTTCCTCAGTTTTGAAAAACTTTGATTTTTCCACGGAGACTCTCATATTGGCCTCGCAGAACCTACGCAGAACCCATTCAACGTCCCTTAAATGGTCTTCTGCAGTTTTTGAGTAGATAATTACATCGTCGACGTAAACATGGCACGTCCTGCCAATTTGCTCCCTCAGAACATCATCGTTCGCTCTCTGAAATATACAGGGGGCGTTTTTAAGTCCAAAGGGCAGGCGGCAGAGAGGGAAGTTTTTTTCTCTGCCCCAATCTGATGGAATCCAGATTTCAGATCAAGTGTGGTAAAGTATTGTGCTCCCTTTAGGTTTTACAATATCACCATTGCATTAGGCATCGGATACTTGTCCTCGATTGTGGCTTCATTTAGTTTCCTAAAGTCAATCACCAACCGTTTTTTTATTTCCTGCATCATCTATCTCTTTTTTGTCCACAACCCGAATCGGGTTATTGTACGCTGATATGGATGGGCGGATGATGCCGTTAGCCAGAAAATCGGCTACTTCCCCGTTGACGAATTCGGCCACACTCTTAGGGTATGGGTAGAGCCTAGAATATACCGGCTCTTTGTTTTTTGTTCTTATGGTAGCAACTATATTTGTATTGAAGGGAAGGAACTCGTTTGGGTCATTCCCACAACAGCCGGTTCTATCGCACCGGAATGACCCGGGTTTTTTTACCCGGCCAAGGGCTGCTATTTCAGTGTAACTCTGTCCAATCTGTCCCGTCCCACACTTAAATTGTCATCCTCGGAGCTAACCCTGACAGCTGGGTTGCTCCATTGTCTCTTGTTACGGGCTGGGGTCGAACCCAATCCTGAACCAAGAGATTGGATCTGTTGCGTTTGCTGAAAGAAAATTTATATTAAACGGTCGCATTCGGTACAATGCGCCAAGTGTAAGAGATGGTTACATAAATCTGGATGCTCAGGGCTTAGCCCTGCCATTCACAGACCCCGTACTTTCTTTAGTACTTTTGAGGCACCATGTTGTACACGTCCTAGGGCGTCCCGCGGTAGTCGCCGCTCTGGCACTCCCTTACCGCTTCTACCTACTTCCAGTAGCCGCAATAGTGGCTCAGTCTATACGACTGGCAGCACCGCTACCATTCCCGCCTCGCCCACTCCCGACTGTCGCTCACGCACACCAGCGTCTCCATCTCACACGGCCGCTCAACACTCATATCCCCTCCGGAATAGGTCAGATATGAGCACCGCCGAGCGACAGTCCCTCTTTCTCTGCCCCTAATGCCGCGATACAAGAGACAAAATTGAACACAAGATCGGACTTACGAACTTGTGATGGGTATAATGTACTTCGAAAAGACCGTCCCAGCGGTCTTGGGGGTGGCCTTGCGTTCATTACACATCACTGTACAATCTAATCTATTTTCCCCTGACGTCGACCCCAGGGACTCTACCTTAGAATGCCAAGGCATAGCAGTCCGGTCAGGAGACGCCGACCTGCAAATCATAAACATCTATATTCCTCCTGTCACGTGTTGTCCTAGAGATTATCATCCCGACATTAGTGCGTTGCTAAGGGACGATAACCGTCTAATCCTAGGCGACTTCAACGCGCATCACGATCTCTGGCACTCCAACTTGCCAGCAGATAGTAGAGGACATGCAATTGCAGAGGCCCCCACCAGGGTGGCAGGTAACTGCCCCAGTTCGCCAGACATCTCCATAACGAGCGCGGGCCTAATTAACTTTGTCATCTGGCGACCGATGCTTACATTAGCTTCAGACCACCTACCCATCTTACTCTCTGTTGAACGACCGACCGACTTCATAACGACTGATAAATTAACATACATCAACTTCACCAAAGGGGCTGGGACCGCTTTACTGACTATACAGAGCGCTCCTTCGCTGCCTTACCCACTCCTACAGACGCAAAGGCGAAAGAGAGTTTCGCAAGATCATTGATTCAGCCTCATGCCGCTTTATTCCTGCTGGTAGAATGTCAGAAATTCGTCCGAATTTTCCGGCAGAAGCTGCGGCGATGGCAAGAGAACGTGACCAAGTGAGACTCATCAATCCCGCAGATCCCAGAATCAAAGATCGCGAGCTCTTTTTGCCGGCTGTTTATAATGCATCCACCTGCGGATAGGAGAAGAGTCTTCCGACGTGCGCACAAACACAAACACTGCACTGCGCATATTGCCGTCTCAGTCGCAGAAGGAAGCTATAATGAAGGTCAAACACTCAAAATCCATCGGGCCCGACGGAGTCACCATGAAGATGATCGAACCCCTAGGCCACGAGGGACAGAGTTATTTAGCGGCTCTCTTTAATCTCTAACTACCTTCGTTATACCTGAGATATGGAAACAAGCGACTGTAGTTCCCCTACTAAAACCAGGGAAGCCGGCGAACCAAGGAGAGTCTTATCGCCCGATATCCCTCCTTTCGCCGGAAGCGAAATTACTAGAGACCATTCTGCTCCCTTACTTCATTGCAAATCTGAAATTGGGCGATCACCAGCATGGTTTCCGCAAAAATCACAGCACGACATCCGCTTTGAATGCCATTACAACGCAGATTAATAACGGTTTGAATCAACACCCACCAAACCATAGGACGGTTCTCGTGGCACTCGACCTATCAAATACATTCGACACGGTCAATCACGCCACGCTCCTGCGAGATCTGGAAGAGACACCGCTCCCTGCCGGCCTTAAAAGGTGGACCGCTAATTACCTCAATGGTCGACATGCATCAGTCAAATTCAGGAACAAGAAATCTAGACCACGAAGAATAAAACAAGGGGTGCCGCGAGGTGGTGTTGTCTCTCCCCTTTTGTTTAGTTTCTATATTTCGAGACTAAATCTAAAAATCTTGGGTGTGACATTTGACAACGGCCTCACCACCGCAATATCCTCAAAGGTACAGAACCGCAATAAGATCCTCAGGTCACTGGCCGGGAGTACTTGGGGAAAAGACAAAAAAACATTGCTTGCTACATATAAGGCTATTGGCCGGCCGGTTATTGATTATGCTGCGCCCATATGGTCGCCCAATCTGCCTGACACCAACTGGAGGAAATTGCAAGTCTGGCAAAATACTGCTACGGGATGTCTGCTTATGTCATCTGAGTCTCACCTCCATCAAGAGGCAAAATTGCTCAATGTTCAGGAGCGCGCGGAACTCTTGAGTAGACAGTTCCTTCTGAACTGCCATAAGCCTAGTCATCCAAATCGACATCTTTTGGATGTAGCACCGCCACCCAAAGACATAAGGAGACATCTCCGTAAGCACTACGATGAGATCCGGCACCATATCTCTTTGGCGTTTGATCTGCGGAACCATAGACGGGCTCTAAATGACCTCCACACCGAGTCGGTAAACAGATCTTTCAGAACTCGGCCTGTGAATCCCGTTATTAATACTCAACCACCTGAATTGGCTGAAGAGGAGCGTGTACTTCCGAGGGAGACTAGAGTCATACCAGCAAAACTTCGCTCTGGATATTGCAATAGGTTAAACTCTTACTTATCCAGACTGAACCCCAACATACCAAACACATGCCCTGCATGTGGTATGTCCCCTCATGATACCATACATCTCTTCTCCTGTTCAGTCGAACCCACTCTTCTAACACCTACATCACTCTGGTCCAACCCTGTGGAAACTGCGCGTTTCTTTGGACTTCCGTTAGAAGAGCCTGATGACAATTTAGAGTGATCGAGCCCATTGGGCAGGGCGAAGCACTGTTAACAACAACAACAACTCGTTTGGGTCTGCTAAAGCCCTCTTCCTACTTTCTATCATCTTAAGGAAATTATTTCGGACACAAGAAGGAATTTCATCACTTCTCATATCAATGCAATTTACATTCACGCACTCGTGGAACAACAGCTTTTCGTTTCCGAAATTGTGTTGTATTACTACACTCTTCAGACCTATTTGAGCATTTACCCGGTTTAATAGATCCAGTCCAATAATACCATCGAACGTTGCCATGTTAGGCAATATATAAACATCTGCCCATACACCAAATAACTTGATTCTATATGCCAGCACAGTTACATAGGACAAACAGACGACAAGTAAGAACGAGGTTCAGAGAACACATTAGAGATTACAACAAAAAGACACGGAATCCAACCATCATACCAGAGTCCAACTTTGCGAATCACATGGTGGAGAATAAATGCCCCCCCCCGGAAACATCAAAAATACAGTCAAGGTCCTACATGTACAAGCAAAAGGCCGACGTCTGAGAGTACTCGAAAACATGGAAATCTACAAACAAAAAATATTCGACGGTGGAATAATAAACGAACAGACAAACACTGTTTCCCACACAATATTCGAACATTTAAAATTAGTTTACAATAAACAAAGCAATGACTCAGGTACAACAAACACACAAGCACCGACAAATAAACACAAAACAGCAAAAGATCAAAACCAAAAAACGAGCAAAAAAGGTCAAACAACAAAAATCACCAACTTTTACCTGCCTCAGTCAACCATACAAAAACCGATCGGTGCAAACCACCCCCGTTTCTGAATGTACACACACTTACATAAACATACGCCCATGCTGACATTACCTGCTACGTACTATAAATACAAGACAAACGACAACAACAGATCAGAACGAAAATCGACACTGATGATGGCACAACGCCGAAACCGGTTTGGCTCAAAACCGAATTTGACAAGGGGTGACGGAAAATCGTTCCAATATATATCATTTATTCACCCTGTCAACAATAAAACAAGATTCTATACTTCTTATTCACATGACCGTGCAGTAACTTAGTTAGAAAACGTGTGGATGCTGGGATAACATTTTTAAACTCGGGCAAAGGTTTAATATAGTTTTTCGACGCCCCTGTGTCCACTAATAGCTTTATTTTTTTTCCTTGGTGCCCTACTCCTCGTCCACGGAAGCAGGGACTTCCCCCTAAAAAATTGCGTTCTTTTTCTTCGAGATTTTCTATTTCTTCTTCCGCCTCTTGATTGTAGGCCGTCTCTTGATTAACCTGGCTTAAATTATTAATTCTCTGGATTTTTGGTAAAGTATTCCTACCTGATTCTGCCTGTCGCTTTCCAATTTGTTGTTGTGGGTTAAAGTTAGGGCTCTGTTTAGAATTGTTTCGGTATTGTTGTTGACCCTGATTTACTTGTTGGGATTGACGCCAATTTGAATTCTGGCGAAGCCTTGATTCTGATGGATCTATTTCCATCGGTATTGGTTGATCTTGTTGATCATTTTCGTTGCTGTTCATTTTCGGTTGTCTATTGAAAAAATTTGGATTTTTTTGGGGGGTTCGCAATCTCTGGTCTAAGTTGTTATCACCGATCTTCTTAAATCTGTTTGGATCTTCAGCAAACGCATCGAAGCTTGTAGCGAACGCATATCGTTCTCTATTTGACTCGACTTCTTGTGCCAGGGCCAGAGCGCCCGGTAAGTCATCAGGTCGAGAAGCGAAGACAATGTCACACAATGGTCTTTTCAGACCCGAAATGAATACCCTAAGCGCGTCTGCTCTATTCTTTGTGCAGATTAATTCTGCAATGGGACCCTCATGGGTCATTATGATTTTATTTGTGAGAGGAGTTAGTTTCTGTTACATCTCGTCGAAATAATTCAGGACTGAAAGGTTGCCCTGTCGAAGCGTAGAAAGTTCCTGTTCTATGAGATATATTGGACGTTTGTCCGAATAGGTAAAATCTAGTCTAGCAATGATCGCCTCAAAATTCAGCACAGTATTAAAAGATGCATCAGCGGAGCCCTTCAGTTTATTTCTAATTATCCCTACGGCCTGATAGTGCCTAGAACTGCCCTGCTGCCTTCAAAACACCTCATAAGCCGTGTGGAAACATAGGTTCTGACTTGACCGTCAAACTCTGGCAATGACTTCACCAGGTCTAGAGGCTCTTCGCATTTAATGCCTGAAATGATTTACAAAGGCTCGTACGTATGTGGCTTTTTCACTGTGTTAAGGGTGGTAATTTGCTCTATCAGTCGGAGAAGTTTGTGTTCAAAGGACTCCTGTTGCTGGTGCAGTGCGCCGTTACGGCAGCCTGTACTAAAGCAGTTATTTGGTTTGCGTACATTACACTTGTATTCCTATTCCTCGAAACCTGCAAGTTACTAATCCTTTCTAATAAATCCTCCAGGGTACCCTCACTATCGCTCATCAAAGCGTTGCAAAACACGAGACTGCAAATTAGCTTGAAATCGTATTTCAGTTGCTAATCTTTTCTTGAAGCTCTTTTAGGACACACTCACTATCGCTATTACTACTAGCAAAACTTAATACGTTACTCTATTTTTTAGAGTGCAATACTGCCACTATTTATTAGTTTTTCACGAATCACTCCAAAAAAAAAAAAAAAATCAGCACTCTAATTACGCGATAAGTATTATAATTAAACTATCCATAATTGCGTATGATAACCCCTCCAAATTATTGAATTGATTCAGTTGATCTCTCCAGTTGATAACTCCTCCAAATTATTGAATTGATTCAGTTGACTTAACCTTCTCCAAGTGATTGAGATTCGGGTCGTAGGTTCAAACCGCGGTTGGGCGCCAATTATTTTAGTGCACTTGTGTGCTTTATTGAGTCTAATTGGGAACTGATTATTCTACCCTAACTTATTTCTTCCCTGAGCTATAGCCGTCACCGTCGTCGTCGTCGCTTCTGTTGCGCTTGCAGCTTATGATGTTGTCCGCAGCCGCCACTATTCGCTGATATCGGTGGTATTGGTATTTGCCTGCGAGTATGCTGGCTCAGCGAATTTTCCACAAGTGGAAGTATCGGGTATCGTTTTTCATTAATATTTGGCTAATTGCGAAAATGAATGCAACAATGTAGTCTAAAAAATTTACAGAGCATTAGACTGTGTTAACTTATATAATTTATTTTGGCAGATACAGGGTGGCTGATGAATTTTGCTACATTAAGAAACTCAAATAATTTTTTTTCAGTGTATGGAATTCATTTTTCTTTTATTCATGTTAAAGCTCATTAAATTTTATTAAATATAGCTTAATTAGTTTTAAAAATAATGGAATTTAAATGCCCCCCCTGCTCGTCGATGCATGTGCGGCATCTTACCAAAAAGTTGTTCATTACTGCTTGAAGAGTTGAGACAGGAATAGCCGCAATTGTTTCTCGAATGGATTGCCTTAGATCATTCAAATTTGTTGGTTTTGCTTTGAAGACTTCCTGTTTGCAATAACCCCACAAGAAAAAGTCAGGTGCAGTAAGGTCAGGCGACCTGGGTGGCCAACGGAATGTGGAGTTTCTGGATATCAGCTTATTGGGAAATTTTCGTCGCAATTCTGTCATAACAGGTTGGGCTATATGAGGAGCTGCACCATCTTGCTGAAACCACACAGAGTTGAAAGAAATTCTCATTCGGCGTAATTCTGGATAGAAAAACTCTCTCAACATGCTCAAGTAACGGTCTCCAGTAACCGTAACGGTGTGACCGTTTTCTTCGAAGAAGTAGGGCCCGACAATGCAGCGTGATGAAACTGCACACCACACTGTGACACGAAGTGGATGCAATTCCGTCTCATGGAGTATCTGTGGGTTGGAAGCACTCCATATTCGACAATTTTGTTTGTTTATGTTGCCGTTTAAATCGAAATGGGCCTCGTCAGACATGAAAAGACAGTTCAACATGTTTCCATCCTCTTCCACCATTTGAAGCATCTTCTGGCAAAATTCCAAGCGAATCGGCAAGTCTGCAGCGTTCAGTTTGTTGGCCATTTGAATTTTTTATGGGAATAAGTCCAAATCTTTGTGCATAATTGACTGTAATGACTGTCTGCTTACACCCATTTGAGCAGATAAGCTTCTTGTCGAAACACGTGGATTGTTTTGTATGGCAGCAGCTACAGCAGCGATTGTTTCCTCCATTCGAACTGAAGGGTTTCGATGGTAAGGTCTTCTGTTGACTGTCCCATGCTCGGCAAAATTGTTTACAAGTCTTATTATGGTCCATCTGCTCGGAGGATTGCCGCCAATTTTTTTTTGGTAGCGGTTTTCCTTAGCCACCCTGTAGAACCAGTGTTGTAAGGTATATATGAAATATAAAATACTTGAATATAAGACAGTTGAGCATTCTTTTCACGGTTGCTTACGACAGATTACAACTAATATGCCGATGGCATTAACATTATTGGGCTTAACAACCGCGGCGTAACTTCTGTTTACTCCAAACGTAAAAAGAAGCGGAAGAAATTGGTTTGGTGGCGAACTACGGCAAAAAAATGTATATGCTGTCATCAGGCAATGAGTCAGCGCATTTGCGCCTCGGCAATTACACCACTGTTGGCAGTCATAATTTGGAAAAAGTAAAGGACTTCAATTACCTGGGAATAAGCATTAACCCCAACAATAATGCCGGCCTAGCGATCCATCGAAGAATTTCTCTTGCAAACAAATGCTACTTCGAACTGAGTAGGCAATTGAAAAGTAAGGTGCTTTCTCCAAGCACGAAAATAACCCTTTAAAAGTTCCCATAATCCATGACGAAGGACACTTGTGGAGCATGCTCTTTTTAGGTTTTTTTTATTGTTGCAAACCAGATATGAAATGTAAGGTAGGCAATTAAGCACTTATAATAGAAATGTAACTGGGAGCAATCACTATTAAGCCAAAAGAATCCTAATCAACAGTTTTTAAATTTTTATCTATCTGCCTGTATATTTGGTCACGCATGACTAAGAAACTGTTAAATCTAATTGAGCGATGCATTACTAAAAGTCTTACTTAAAATTTAAGATATCCAATATTTCGACCAGTTTGTGGACCAGGGTGATCAAAAATTTGTTAGTAGAATATGGGTATCCAACGAAAGGTGCTAATAAGTGCTACAATAAGCAATGTGATGTAAGTTCCATATCTCAAGTGATTTCGGATACATAATGATTCAAATCGGACTCAGTCTATCATAAGTTTTGAGACGCGTTTTACATAAATGAAAAAAGCATAAAAGAGCTTTTTTGTAGAACGCCAAATTTTCTATACAGATAAGAAAAACTCATTTGCTAATACTTACGAGTATTTTTCATTGAGTTACATAATTTTAAACAAAGCTTTGTGTTTTAAAACTTGTTCAACTTTTGACATTGAATAACTTTTTAATAGAAATATTAGTGAAAAAAGTAAATAAATCTTTTTTAGAGCGTTCAATTTCCATCGAATATTGGGGTAGAAATGGGCTTAGCGAAAATTTAATCATAAGAAATAATTATTTTAATATAATTACAGTAGGTTCATATCCTTGAGGGGTAAGTAATATATTGCCGTTTGCCGGAGGTTTACAACCGGAGAAAACGTCTGCCGTTTTGGGGATAAGCTAATGTGTTATGATTAACATATGTCATATTCAACTTTATAAAATACTTTTGAAAATTGATTTTTTTGTTTTCAAGTTTTGAAAACGTCTGCCAATAGGTTGCACCCGTCAGACGATTTTCTGCTATTTGGTATTTTTGTTTCATTTATTAGACTCTTTAATGTGACCAAACGGCAGCTTTGGTAATATGCTTTTAAAATTGTCCTAATTTATATACCTGTCTTATTTAAGTGTCGTCGAAGCTACCTTGTTGTTAACAGTGCTTCGCCCTGCCTAATGCGCTCGATCACTCTAAATTGCTATCAGGCTCTTCTAACGGAAGTCCGAGGAAACGCGCAGCTTCCACAGGCTTGGACCAGAGTGATTAGGGTGTTAGAAGAGTAGGTTCGACTGAACAGGAGAATAAATGTTTGGTATCATGTGGGGACATACCACATGCAGGGAATGTGTTTGGTATGTTAGGGTTCAGTCTGGATAAGTAAGAGTTTAACCTATTGCAATATCCAGAGCGAAGTTTTGCTAGTATGACTCTAGTCTCCCTCGGAAGTACACGCTTCTCTTCAGCCAATTCAGGTGGGTGAGTATTAATAACGGGATTCACCGGCCGAGATCTGAGAGATCTGTCTACCGATTCGGTGTGCAGGTCATTTAGAGCCCGTCTATGGTTCCGCAGATCAAACTGCAAAGAAATATGGTGCCGGATCTCATCGTAGTGCTTACGGAGATGTCTCCTTATGTCTCTGGGGGGCGGTGCTACACCCAAAAGATGTCGATTTGGATGACAAGGAGTTCCAAGAGTTCCGCGTGCTCTTGAACATTGAGCAATTTTGCCTCTTGATGGAGGTGAGACTCAGATGACATAAGCAGACATCCCGTAGGAGTTCTGATGGCGGTGTTTTGGCAGACTTGCAATTTCCTCCAATTGGTGTCGGCAAGCTTGGGCAAGCAATGTTTCTTTATCTTTCCCCCAAATACTGCCGGCCAGTGACTTGAGGATCTTATTGCGGCTGCCCAGGCCATTATCGTGCAGTCGTCAGCGTAGGAAACAATGGAGACTCCCTCTGGTGGGGGTGCAGTCTCGAAATATAGAAATTGAATAAAAGGGGAGAGAGGACACCACCTTGCGGCACCCCTTGTTTTATTCTTCATGGCCTAGATTTCTTGTTCCTGAATTTGACTGATGCCTGTCGATTATTGAGGTAATTAGCGGTCCAACTTTTAAAGCCGGCAGGAGCCGGTGTCTCTTCCAGATTTCGGAGGAGTGTGGCAGGGTTGACCGTATCAAATGCTTTAGATAGGTCCAGTGCCACGAGCACCGTCCTGTGGTTTGGTGGGTGTTGATTCAAACAATTTTTTTTTTACGTTGTAATGGCATTCAAAGCGGATGTAGTGCTGTGAGATTTGCGGAAACCATGCTGGTGATCGGCCAATTTCAGATTTGCAATAAAGTAAGGGAGCAGAATGGTCTCTAGTAATTTCGCAACCGGCGAAAGGAGAGATATCGGACGATAAGAATCTTCTTGGTTTGCCGGCTTCCCTGGTTTTAGTAGGGCAACTACGAAAGTAGTTAGAGAGAGGTTGAAAATAGCCGCTAAATAACTCTGTCCCTCGTGGCCTAGGTGTTTGATCATCCTCATGGCGATTTCGTCGGGTCCGATGGATTTGAGGGTTTGGCCTTCATTATGGCTTCCTTGACCTCTGCGACTGAGACGGCAATAGGCGCAGTGCAGCGTTTGTGCGCACGTCGGATGACTCTTCTCTTAGTCCTATCCGCAGGTGGTTGCATTATAAACTGCCGGAAAAATAAGCTCGCGCATTTCCTGGCGTCCGATTTGACACTGTCGCCGAATGCAATGGCGACCTTGTCATTGTATTTGGTCGGATTGGATAGGGTCTTGACAGTCGACCATAATTCCTCCGCCGGAGAGGTTGCATGCCTCGAGGTGTTGTTTTCACTTGGTCGGGTTGTGTTCGTTGAGTATCCTACGAATTTCCGCATTGAGATCTTTGATTCTGGGATCTGCGGGATTGATAAGTCTCACTTGGTCACGTTCTCTTGCCATCGCCACAGCTTCTGCAGGGAAATTCGGACGAATTTCTGGTGTTCTACCAGCAGGAATAAAGCGGACTGAGGCTGAATCAATGATCTTGCGAAACTCTCTTTCGCCTTTGCGTCTGTAGGAGTGGGTATGGCAGCGAAGGAGCGCTCTGTATAGTCAGTAAAGCGGTCCCAGTCCGCTTTGGTGAAGTTGATGTATGTTATTTTATCAGTCGTTATGAAGTCGGTCGGTCGTTCAACAGAGAGTAAGATGGGTAGGTGGTCTGAAGCTAATGTAAGCATCGGTCGCCAGATGACAAAGTTAATAAGGCCCGCGCTCGTTATGGAGATGTCTGGCGAACTGTGACAGTTACCTGCCACCCTGGTGGGGGCATCTCCATTGACTGTACAGAATGCTGAATTATCTATTTGGTCTGCAATTGCGTGTCCTCTGCTGTCTGCTGGCAAGTTGGAGTGCCAGAGATCGTGATGCGCGTTGAAGTCGCCTAGGATTAGACGGTTCTCGCCCCTTAGCAACGCACTAGTGTCGGGATGATAATCTTTCGGACAACACGTGGCAGGGGGAATGTAAATGTTTATAATTTGCCGGACTACTATGCCTTGGCATTCTAAGGTAGATTCCCTGATGTCGACGTCAGGGGAAAATAGATTATATTGTACAAAGTGATGTGTAATGAACGCAAGGCCACCGCTGGCCGCAGGACTGACGCTCGGCGATGCTCATATCTGAGCTATTCCGTAGGAAAAAGGGGTATTGAGCGGCCGTGCGAGATGGAGACGATGGTGAGCGTGAGGGCCAGTCGGGAGTGGGTAAGGCGGGAATGGCAGCAGTGCTGTCAGTCGTCTAGACTGAGCCACCATTGTGGCTGCTTGTAGTTGGTAGGGGCGGTGGGGGAGCCCCAGAGCGACCTGTACCGCGGCGTGTACAGCATGGGGCTCGAAAGTACTAAAGAAAGTACGGGGTCTGTGGATGGCAGAGTTAAGCCCTGAACATCCAGATTTGT
This sequence comes from Merzomyia westermanni, assembly GCA_949987695.1. Lineage (NCBI taxonomy): Eukaryota > Metazoa > Arthropoda > Insecta > Diptera > Tephritidae > Merzomyia > Merzomyia westermanni. The sequence goes on from OX465289.1 coordinate 80,832,939, forward strand.
GTATCCATCTCTTACACTTGGCGCATTGAACATAATGCGACCGTTTAATATACATTTTCTTCCAGCAGATCCAATCTCTTGGTCCAGGGTTGGGTTTGACCCCAGCCCGTAACAAGATACAATGGAGCAACCCCGCTGCAAGGGTTTGCTCCGAGGATGACAATTTAAGGGTGGGTGGAGACGGATTAGACAGGATTACATTGAAATATTAGCCCTTGGCCCGGTAAAAAAACCCGGGTCATTCCCGTACGATAAAACCGGCTGTTGTGGGAATGACGAAGCTACCTTCGCCGGGCTTACCTAATTCATGTAAGTTAGGTATAGGAGAATCTCAGCTTGCTTGTCATCTACAAACTAGGTAGTGACAGCTGCAATGACTATTGCAAATGTTGTTGTTGTTGTTGTAGCGACTACTAAACCTGCCTAGGATGTCACCCCTCATCCAACACTGTCATCAGGCTCTTCTAACGGAAGTCCAAGAAACCTCGCGGCTTCAACAGAGGTGGATCAGAGTGAAATTGGTGTTAGAAGAGTAGGCTCAGTTGAGCAGGTGAACAGATGGTTAGTATCGTGGCATGGTTAGTCTGTTACAATATCCAGAACGAAGTTGAGCCAGCGTGACTCTTGTCTCCCTGGGCAGTTCGCGTTCCTCGTCGGCAACAGGAGCTTGTGCCTGTAGGACTGCGTTCACTGGACGAGACCTGGAGTTTACCGACTCCGTGTGGATGAGGTTGAGGGCCCGTTGGTGCACCTTTGAATCAAACGGCGAGAAAATGTGATGCCGGATCTCGTCATAGTGCTTACTACTACTACTTACTACCCTGTCTAACCTGTCACTATTGCAAATTATAGGAACAAGCGGAACTGGGCTATAAGAATTGCCAGTAGTCACGAGACAAGCTGCCTCAGAATAGGGCAGTAAAAGTCCAAAGAAAGAAGAGCTTAAGGCTCTTAAAAATAGGAAAACGCGATCATTTCATTTATATAAGAAATCCGGATTAAATAAACATTACCTACTGTATTCCATTCTACGTCAGAAGTACATAGATTTAAATAAAAAGTGCTATAAAGCTTATATCTCTAAAACCAAAAGAGACATTATTCTCAATCCAAAGTCATTTTATGGTTTCGTAAATTCTAAACGTAAAGTATCAGGGTTTCCCTCAGCCATGAAATATCAAGACATTATACTCGTATCTAGGGATAATCAATATATCGCAAATTTTTTTGCTCAATTTTTCACTTCTAACTGTTCTGCTGTCACCAATTCAAACTTTCAAAACTATCCCTATAAGCTACACGGGACAAATTCAATTAATGCACCAATTATATGCGCCAAAGATGTTCTAATTTATCTTAAAAGCTTAAAAGAATCTTTTAAATATGGTCCTGATAGGATTCCTACATGGTTCTTGAAAAAGTGTGCGAACCATATTTACCAACCCCTTACCAATTTGTTCAATCTATCACTAAAGTGTGGTGTTTTTCCAACTGCGTGGAAAGAATCGTTTCTTCTACCGCTACATAAAAGCGGGAGTAGGTCTTATATAGAGAACTATCGTGGCATAGCAAAGCTTTCTGCCATCCCAAAATTGTTTGAAGCTATTGTTACAAATCAACTTACGGGTCCGATCTCTACTTTGACAGCTGACTGCCAACACGGGTTCAGTAAGGGAAAGTCCACAGTTACGAATTTACTTGAGTTTACCAGTCATGTCTCAAATGGCTTTAGAAAAAATCTGCAAACCGACGTTATTTATACGGATTTCAGCAAAGCTTTTGACAAAGTGTGTCACTCATTACTTATTCATAAACTCGATCAGTTGGGCTTCCAGCCGGGTCTCAATCGCTGGAGCTCTTCTTACCTTAGTGACAGGACACAAAGAGTAATGTTTAAAAATTTAGTATCCGATGTCATTTATGTCTCTTCGGGGGTTCCTCAAGGAAGCCATCTTGGCCCGATTCTGTTCTTGTTGTTTATAAATGATATTTCTACAATAATAAAATTTTCAAAAATGTTAATGTATGCCGTTGACGTAAATCTTTTCATGTCATTCGCGTCATTTGAAGATAGAAATAAGCTACAATCAGATCTAGATACACTTGTTACTTGGTACGATTTAAATTATATGCCACTTAACCTTAAAAAATGTAAACACATGGGTTTTTCGCGTGGAATTTCTCAGCCGGCTTCCTATACAATTAAAAATTATAGTCTTGAGCAAGTGTATGATTTTGTTGACCTGGGGGTTGCTATGGACTATAAACTCAGTTTCAACCGCCATATTAACACAACAGTCAATAAGGCTAGAGGTGTCCTAGCATTCGTTAAACGATGGTCTAAAGAATTTAGCGACCCTTATGTAACTAAAGCCCTCTTCACTACATTAGTCAGACCGATACTTGAATACGGTTCTATAATTTGGAACCCGCGTTACCAGGTTCATGTAGATCGCCTAGAATCAGTTCAAAAACAATTTTTACTATTTGCCTTAAGAGATTTTCATTGGGATCCCTGGTATAATCTGCCACCCTATACGAATCGTTTAAAACTCATTAATCTGCACACACTTTCTAGTCGGAGGGAAATGCTTGGAATTGTTTTTATGATTAAATTGCTAAATGGTTCACTATCTAGCCCATTTCTTCTAAGTGAAGTGAACTTCAATGTACCGTCTCGTCCTTCAAGGCATTTTAAACCTCTAGTCTTAAAACAGTGCCGAACCAATTTTCAGTTAAATGAGCCTTTTCGCTGTTTGTGTCAAGATTATAACTCTCTTTCTGGTAGATTTGATATTTCAGACTCGCTTTTCAGCATAAAAAAATCAATTCTTTCTATCCTAAATTCATAGCTACTAATTGTTTCTTATTCTTTGACTTCTATATTAACTTCTAACAATAATTTTACTCTGTTAACTAGTTATTTCTTAATGTATAATCTATCCTATATCTACTTTACTTAGCAGATGAGGTTTTCTCTGTAGCTGAGCAGTTTTAGATCTCGACGATTAACAAACCAAAGCCTTTCAACGACTCGGCACGAACGAATAATCCGCGCGTTATGCGGATGCGCCCCTCGCGCCGGTCGGGCGGGATATGGTGGGTAATCCGTTGGGAATTAAAAAAAAACAGTTATTCCTATAACTTTATATTTATGCGGACAAAAATAATCGGTCAACCCGGACTTCTGTGTTTTCTAGCCAGATATAAAAGTTAAGTTAAAGTTTTTAAGGAATGAATAAAAGTACTTTTCAATAGTTAACAAACCGATAACCTAAATTAAATAAATTTGCCATCATGTAAAAGAGGATTGAAAAAAATTTCAGATATATTCAAACCAAGGTGCTACAAATTTTTATTTTTTTCTTAATAAAAAATTTTGTTTGTGTCCGAAATAAAAGTGTTTTGCCAATACCCAACACACCGCTTATTTAAAGTTAAGTAAATTTAGTATTGAATGGCAGAGGATTGAAAACCCTTTCAAGCGAAGGGATTCATGCCAATATTGTCACCTATTTTTTGGTATTTTTATTCAGTTTTTGGTTGAAATTGAATTCATTTCATATGCATATAGAAAACAAATATGTATCACAAAAAATAAAATAATCGTAGTAATGATTTTTTTAAAATGAATTGAAACTATACGAAATGTATAAAGTGCAAGTAAATATCAATTCATTAAAAAACCCCATTACTACGATAATTTTTTTTTTTTGATATATGTATAATGTTCCACATTTTCTTCAGAGAAATTGTTACGTAAATTTGTCAAAATAAGTTTTAATGCCATAAAGGCACTGTCAACTTTGACTTGCGTGAATGAATGGCAAAAGCTAGTTTCCGAAGCCATGGAAATTAATATTTCTTCCTGTTTCCATATTCTACAAAGTCAGTGTCGACGTCTACCCTTTTTTCTGTGAAAGACTCGATTTCGAGAAAAGATTGTACACAAGTGTACCCAATACAGCGGGTATGAATAATTATACGTTAGGCCTTAACAGTGGAGTTTTATTGACTTGCACTGCAGCAAATATTTTGGTCAATAAGATTATATCCAAATCCCTCAAAAGATTTTCCTGTTTCATCTTGTAGTTTTTAAGTATCGTTCTTCGACGAAGAGTTCACTAGATCAAGCTCTCTTATGAAAGTTCTTGAGAGCGATGAAGACTTTTGCATGAAGAGTCATCAATCAAAAAAACACATTTTCTTCTTGTTGGAATCATGAGATGAAGAACCCCTATCCTAAATTGGAAGGAAATGTAAAAATTCTGAGCTGTGGAACAAATACAACAAATGTTCAACTTAACCCTTTTTAATGGTCTAAGCGACGTATAAATTCCTTCCTCAACTTCTCATCACAAAAACCGTTTAGTTGGCAAAGTCTTGCTGCTTTTCAGTAGTATGTATTATACTCCTGCCAAAAATTAGCCAAATCGGAAAACACACAAGCAAAATATTCCGCGGCGTAGTTAATAGAGCACTGCAATAGCGAAGTTATGTATTTTTTTTGATTTTCATAGCTTTCATAAACATTAAGCGTATGTAAGTATGAGAAGAAGAAGAGAAAAGTTCACTAAAATGATCAGCACGATGAGCGGAGTCGATTTAGCCATGTCCGTCTCTCCGTCCGTCTGTCTTAGTAGTTTTACAAAAGAATGCTGAAATACGTTGTTTGCTTTCGCTATTTTATAATATACTAGCAAACCCGGTAGACGTTGTTTTGATGTTTTGATACATAGAATACATCTATGTATAAAATGTCATTCCCCCAACAGCCGGTTCTACGTACCGGAATGACTCGGGTTTTTATATCCGACCAAGGGCTTTTATTTCTAACACTGTCATCCTCCGAGCAGCTCCTTGCAGCAGGGCTGCTCAAAACTGCTCCGGGCTGGCGTTGAATCCAACCCGGGACCAAGACAATGGATCTGCTGCGTTTGCTGGAAGAAGATTTACGTCAAACGTTCACACTCAGTCCAATGTAATACTTGTAAAAGATGGTTGCACAAAACTAGGTGCTCCGGGCTAAATCCCTCCACACATAGGCCCCCTATATTCTAGAAAACTTTTGTGGCCCCTTACTGTTCACGCCCAGGGCGTCCCTTGGCCACCGCCGATCCAAGGTCGCACCGCCACAAGTTCTAGATACAGTCTAATACTGCCCAGCAAGTAGTGTGTAACTCTCGCTGCCACTCACGCCCACCGGCGCTAGCACCTCACACAGCTGATCACAGCTACTTTCTACGTAGCACTTATCTTTTAGATACAACTGCCCCAAAAAAAAGCCAATGCCACCAGCTCCTGGTCCCTTACACAATGTGCACTGTTTGTCGGTTGAGACTATATACACCTGCGACATCAGTCAAATGCGACTTCTGCCTTGGATTATATGTTCTCAACTTGGTAACAGGAACTTATGGACTGATTACGTTGTGCCATGTTGTCGAGCTACGCAACCTACAACGTCGACCGATTCGCCTCCTTTCGGTGGCCCGGATCCCTCGTCTTCTAGATTGCGACGCATTGCGTGACCTAGCCTGCTTTCAGCGAGGTATACGCACCAGTCCTTGACTCCCAGTGTGATTATTTCTCCCCCTTCGCACTTTCGTGTCCGGCAAGGTTGGTGAGATAGTGAGTTTCATGAAGTGGCAAAATATCAAGATTGCTGCTATCCCAGAGACAAAGCTAAGCGCCCGATCAGATCTTCGGACCTGTGATGAATGATTTTCCGTCATCCTTTGTCCAGTTTGGTTTTGTGACAAACCGGTTTCGGCGTTCTGCCATTTTCAATGCCTAGTTTCGTTCTGGTCTGTGTCTGTCCGTTGCGTTGTTTTTATAGTCCATGGGTGCTGTGGCAGGTAATGTCAATCTATGTGTCCGTGGTAGGTAACGTTAATGTGCGTGTGTGTGTGCGCGGTATTGATACGTCCGAATTGTTATCTGTCCCAAGGGTTGTTTTTTTAGGTATGTAGACATACCGCTTGTTAGCTAAGCGGTAGGTTGAGGTAGGTAGAAATCGGTGATTTTTGCCGTTTGGTTCATATTTCGTTTTTGCTTGTGCATTGTTACGTGTTTGGTTGCTGTACCTGCTGGCTTGTGCTGTTTTTTGTAAATTAGTTTTAAGGGTTCAAATATTTCGTCATAGATAGTGTTGGTTTGCTCGTTTATGATCCTGCCGTCAAATGTTTTTAACTTGTATATCTCCATGTTCTCCAGTACATTGAGCCGCCGGCCTTTTCCTTGTACGGGAAGTATTCGAGCCGTTGTTTTTATGTTAGCTGGGGTGCAGTTGTTCTCGAACATGTGGTTCGCGAAGTTAGATTCTGGTATTATGGTGGGTTTTCGTATTTTTTTTGTTGTAGTCCCGGATATGCTCTCGGAATCCTGTGCTTATTTTTTTCCTGTTTGTCCTATGTAGCTGTATTGACATTCACAAGTAAGCCTATACACTCCGTGTCTGTTGAATGGGTCATCAGAATTAGTGTCGGTTCTTAGTTTTTGGCCTACGTTGTTAGATGTTCTGAATGCTGTGTTAATGTTATATCTTTTAAATAAGTTTGCTAATTTGTACGTCGCTTTTCCAGTGTATGTCCTTGCTGTCCAAACCTTTGGATTTTCGTCTACGTTAACTTTTTTTTTGTGTTCCATGGCTACTTCTGAGTTTATCCACAAGTGCTTTCTTGTATCCATTATTTGCTGCTATGTTATATATTGTATTAGGCTCTCTCCTGCATGGTTCCTGTGTAAGCGGCGTTCTCTGAAGCCTATCCACTAAGTGCCTCAATGCTGCATTTTTGTGCTGTTGCGGATAGTTTGATGTAGAGTGTATTATGGTGTCCGTCGCAGTCGGTTTTCTATAAATGCCGTAGTTGAACCTATTTGTTATTTTGTCAATCCCTACAGTTAGGTCCAGGTAGTTCATTATTCCATCTTTTTCTACTTCCATTGTGAACTCTATGCTGCTATGTTGCTGTTGAGGAACTCTAGTATTTGCTCTTCGTTATCGTCATTTAGGATGCAGATGATGTCATCCACGTATCTAGCTTAGAATGCCACGTCTAACTTGGTTTTTAACTCCTGTATATATTTTCCTTCCAAGTTTTGCATGAATGCTTGCATGAGAATGGCCGATGTTTGGTTTCCCATTCCTAGTCCGTTTGTCTGTCTATATATTTTGTTGTTGAACCGGAAATAGAGGAAAGATACGATGATGTTTTTAAAGGACACTCTGAAACTAGGGCACGAATTCACAATAAGCAATACGATAGAGCTACTCAAAGACTTGAGACCGTTAAACTCACAAAGAGCAGTAAACTCGTATCCTTTGACATAAAGGACTTATACCCGTTAATACCACTAACAGAGACAATGGATATAGTCAACAAAACCCTAATGGACAAAACTGAAGATAAGGTGAAAACTGCGCAAATTACGAACGCGCTAAGAACAACACTGCGGCAAAAATATTTCCGGTTCAACAGCAAAATATATAGACAGACAAACGGACTAGGAATGGGTAACCCAACATCGGCCACTCTCATGGAAGATTTCATGCAAAACTTGGAAGGAAAATATATACAGGAGTTAAAAACCAAGTTAGACGTGGCATTCTAAGCTAGATACGTGGATGACATCATCTGCATCCTAAATGACGATAACGAAGAGCAAATACTACAGTTCGTCAACAGGCAACATAGCAACATAGAGTTCACAATGGAAGTAACTGTAGGGATTGACAAAATAACAAATAGGTTCAACTACGGCATTTATAGAAAACCGACTGCCACGGACACCATAATACACTCTACATCAAACTATCCGCAACAGCACAAAAATGCAGCATTGAGGCACTTAGTGGATAGGCTTAAGAGAACGCCGCTTACACAGGAACCATACAGGAGGGAGCGTAATACAATATATAACATAGCGGCAAATAATGGATACAAGAAAACACTTGTGGATAAACTCAGAAGTAGCCATGGAACACAAAAAAGAGTTAACGTAGAGGAAAATCCAAAGGTTTGGACGGCAATGACATACACTAGAAAAGCGACGTACAAATTAGCAAACTTCTTTAAAAGATATAACATTAACACAGCATTCAGAATATCTAACAACGTAGAACAAAAACTAAGAACCGACACTAATTCTGATGACCCATTCAACAAACACGGAGTGTATAGGCTATAGGACAAACAGGAAAAAAATAAGCACAGGATTCCGAGAGCATATCAGGGACTACAATAAAAAAATACGAAAACCCACCATAATACCAGAATCTAACTTCCCGAACCACATGTTCGAGAACAACTGCACCCCAGCTAACATAAAAACAACGGCTCGAATACTTCCAGTACAAGGAAAAGGCCGGCGGGTCAATGTACTTGAGAACATGGAGATATGCAAGTTAAAAACATTTGATGGCAGGATTATAAACGAACAAACCAACACTATCTATGACGAAATATTTCAACCCTTAAAACTAATTTACAAACAGCACAAGCCAGCAGATACAGCAACCAAACACGTAACAATGCACAAGCAAAAACGAAATATGAACCAAACGGCAAAAATCACCGATTTCTACCTACATCAACCTACCGTTTAGCTAACAAGCGGGATTGTGTACATACCTACAAAAACCATCCTTGGGATACCGCGCACACATACACGCACATTAACGTTACCTACCACGGACACATAGATTGACATTACCTGCCACAGCACCCATGGACTATAAAAACAACGCAACGGATAGACACAGACCAGAACGAAACTAGGCATTGAAAATTGCAGAACGCCGAAACCGGTTTGTCACAAAACCAAACTTGACAAGGGATGACGGAAAACCGGTCCAACAAAAATCAGCTTACTACCCTGACGGAAGATCAACACAACAAAATAAATCATTTATATACCTCCTGCCACCTGCTGTCCGAGGGATTACCACCCTGGCATCAGTGCGTTACTCAGAGGCGATAATCGTGTAATCCTCGGAGACTTTAATGCTCACCACGACCTGGGGCACTTGAGCCTACAGGTTGGTGGTAGGGGACAGGAACTGGCTGAACAAATACATGACTCGACGTTTTGCACCCCACTAGAGTCGTACATTTGAATACTAAGACTGAACAGTGCTAGAATAATTAAAGGCATTGCGAATATCACAGCGCTCAGCCCACTGCGAGCGCGCCACTTGAACATTGCTAAAATAAGTGAATAAGACTGCGTTCACATTGGGTCATAAACTCGAGTTAAAGGGACATTTTTTGAGTTAATTCATACTGATGTTGTCAATCAACTCAAGTTTATGGCTCAATGTGAATGTAATATAAGTGGTGGAATTTCAAATAGCTGTTTGCGCATATTTGTATAATTTTTTGTGGTCTCACAACAAGTGTAGCTGAAAATCTTTTTTTATAATTTGAGAAAAAGGTTTGAAAAATCCTGGACCTGGACTAATAAAAGGTTTCAAACCATTTTTGTTTTTTTTTTGCGCAAGGCGCGCACGGGTCCAGCTAGTTGTTCTAGTTCGCCAGACCTTACTATCGGCAGCGGTGGTCTCACAAAGTGCGTTGACTGCGACCAATGCTAGCTCTTGCATCAGATCATTAACCGATAGTCATCTCAATCGATCGCCCCAATGACTTCGTCACTTCTGAAAATCGCACTTTCACTAATTTCAGCAAAGCTGATTGGGTTGGTTTTCATAACTTCACTGAGAGCTCCTTCGCTGCTCTTCCCATCCCGTCTGACGTCTCGCATGGTCATAGCTTCAGCTTCTAATCAATACATTCCGTCAGAGGCAGTGGCCCTGCTAAATGAACGTGACCATGTGCGACGCTTGGACCCTACGGATCCCCAAATTCAAGATCTCAATACGGAAATCAGACGACTGGTTGATCAACACAAACGCGCCAAATGGGAGGAGCAGCTAAGGTCCTGCAAACTATGGTCCACTGTTAAATCCTTGTCAAATCCGACCAAACCTAACAACAAAATATCTATCACCTTTGGTGATAAGGTACAGTCGAAACCGAAAAGATGCGCGGGCGCTTTCTGCCGGCAATTTGTACTGCATCCTCCGGTCGATAAGGAAATTAGACGAGCCATCAGGGAAGCGCACAAACGAAAAAATAGCCAAGCGCCCATTGCCACCACCACCACGGAGGTTCGGGAGGCCACGCGGGGTCCAAGAGCTCCCAATCGATAGGCCCAGACGGTATATCCATGCTGATGCTAAAAGATCTCGGAGAAGAGGGAATAAGGTACCTAACAACTGTCTTCAATCTGCCTATGACCACATTTGTCATTCCAGAAAAATGGAACAGGCAAAGGTGGTGCTACTACTAAAGCCCGGCAAGCCGGCCAACGAGGGGGAGTCTTATCGACCGATATCACTCTTTACGAGCTGGAGGATTCAACTCTTCCCTCCTGTCTAAAGCGTTGGACCGCCGGCAGCCATCGGTTGACACAGTGGTGTCCTATCCCCGCTTTTGTTTAATTACTACATATCGAGGCTCCCTTCCCCATCAGAGGGTGTATCGATCGTCTCCTACGCCGATGACTGCACGGTCCTGGCGACGGGCCCCTCTGTAGATGAGATCTGCTCGAGAGTTAACTCATACCTCCCATCCCTGTCCGGTTTTTTCGCTGGACGAAATCTGACACTGCCACCGACCAAGTCCTCGGCCACCTTATTTACGACGTGGACAGCGCAGGTGAACATGGAATTATACGTCTACGTTGACGGCATTAAGCTTCTGACTGTCACACACCCCAAAATCATAGGGCTCACGTTTGATAACATGTTCAACTACGGTGTTCATGTAGCCGCGATTGCCACCAAATTACAAAGCCGTACCAAAATCCTCAAGTCACTAGCTGGAACCACTTGGGGTAAAGATAAAAAACGTTACTGGCAACGTACAAGGCAATCGGCCAGCCGGGGCTAGCAGACGCACACTGTCAGAGGTTGCAAGCCTGCCAAAACACCGCACTCAGAACTGCCACGGGGTGCCTCCTTATGTTTGCTGAGCATCACCTCCATAGTGAGGCTAAAATGCTCGACGTGAAAAAGCATAGCGAGATGTTGACCAGCCAATTCCTGTTCAACTGCCATAAACCGCAGCACCCAAACAGGAACCTTCTCAACGAAAATCCGGCTCCCAGGAGAATAAAGAGTCACCTCCGTAAGCACTATGATGAAGATCCCGCATCACATCTTTTCGCCGTTTGATCCAAAGGTGCATCGGCGGGCCCTCAATCTCATCCACACAGAGTCGGTAAACTCCTTTGCCAGCTCTCGTCCGGCGAATGCAGTCTTACGCAAAGGAACGCGAACTGCCTACGGAGACAAAAGTCATGTTGTTGGGCCAGCATCTGAATGCTGTAACAGACTTAACTCTTACCTGTCCAGAGAACCCCGACATGCCAAATGTCTGCCCGGCATGCAGCGTGTCTCCCCATAATACTAATAATCTGTTCATCTGCTCAATCGAATCTACTCTTCTAACAGCAATTTCACTCTGGTCCACCCCTGTTGAAGCCGCGAGGTTTCTGGGACTTCCGTTAGAAGAGCTTGATGATAGTGTGGGATGAGAGGTGATACTTTAGGCAGGTTAAGTAGTCGCTAGCACAACAACAACAACAACATATATAAAATGTCATTAACTTGAACCAAATAAACTCCTAACTATGTCGACCTGCAGCTTTATATAACCTGGTCTGCTATATGCAGACTGTGTCGTGCCCAGCAAACTCTTGAACCTATCGTGAAAGTTGAAAAATTATGTAGATATTGACTAAGTGACACATTATCAAAATTTCATTAATTTATACCAAAAAAAGTTCGGAGTTATGACGAATTGAAACTTTATATGGCCTGGGGTCGTGGCTCCGCCCACTTTTTCAGAACTATATATTGTGAAAATTTAATAAAGATCGTTTGAGTTCTTTGGCGCCTATAAAAGACACATTTTTTATACCTAGTAGTGCTACGCACACAAGGCATATTAACTTTAGTCGCCTAACGGCAGTATGTAACGGCATAAACGGATCGAGATAGATATTGACTTATATATATCAAAATGTTCAGGACGAAAAGAGAAATTGATTAAGCCGTGTCCGTTCGTCCGTCCGTCTGTGAACACGATAACTTGAGCAAATTTTGAGATATCTTAATGAAATTATGTATGCGGGTTCCTTGGCACTCATCTCCGAGCGCTATTTAAAATGGACGATAACCCCACCCGCTTTTTATATATAGAATATTTTCGAAAACACAAAAAAAGTGATTACTCAGTACATAATACACCTATAAGGATACAATTTGGTGAATACATTGAGATTGAGGCATAAAATAAATTTTTTAAAAAATTAAAAAAAGGGCGTGGCACCGCCCACTTTTGAATAAGTAAAATTTGGAAATAATATTAATCATAAATCAAAAACCGTTCAAGATATCGAAATGAAATTCAGCACGCAGGTTTCCAGGTATGCAAGGAATGTTCCAGGAAAAAATGGGCGGGATCGGTTAAGGTCTACGCAATAACTTTGCGTAAAATAGCTTTACATCATTTATATTACAGTTTTAAAGTTTCCGTAAACAAAGAAATCCAAAAACTTAAAATTTTCGAAAATGGGAGTGGCCGCACCCCTTTTATAGTTTACTATTCCACACAACTTTTTATGCCATAACTCCGCCAAAAATTGATTTTTCGGAACGAAATTTGCCGATAAAGTTCAATATATAAAGGTAACTGTTTGCGAAATCGGTTCATGTCCACGCTCAGTTTTTTAACATAGTTCTGAAAAATTTTTTCGACCGCAAAAAAGTGTTGTTCATTTTGAAGAAGTAGGCGTGGCTCCGCCTACTTTTCAGCATAAATTTTCTATTACTTTCAAAGGTAATCGCTTATAATTCAATCTTGATATTTCAATGAAAATTGGTCAGCTGCTTCTCAGAAGTATGTATTATACTCCTGCCAAAAATTAACCAAATCGGGATACACACAAGCAAAATATCCGGCCACGTAGTTAATTTTTTTTGATTTTCATACCTTTCACAAACATTGAAGTGAGAAGAAGAGAAAAGTTCACTAAAATGATCAGCACGAAGAGCGGAGTCGATTTAGCCATTTTGGTCTCTCCGTCCGTCTGTCTCTCTGTCCGTCTGTCTGTCTGTCCGTCTGTCTATTTAAACGCAAACTAGTTTCTCAGTTTTACAAAAGAATGCTGAAATTCTTATTTGTTGTTCTACATTATTGTTTTCGTCGCAGCTAGGAGGAGGACTGTTCAAATAAACCGAACAGACATGTGGTGCGTTTGTTCCCAAGTGAACCAGCTAGTGAGCGTTCATTTCTAAAGGAAATTAGAGTTTACACAAATGAATTTACATGAAAGTTAATATTTAGTTGACACACTTACCGCAGTTCTCGTCATTCTGCTAAGCTCGTTGCGACACTATGATATGAATGCGCAACACTGGGAAGGTGCTATTTTACTTTGATCGACAACACTGCCAACATTGCATTGTCAAATATCCACGTAAACTTACCACACTTTGCGCCTCTCCTTTTTATTACTTCAACTCGTTCGTTAGTTCGGTCGTTCGTATAAAAGTTGTCGAGTTCATAATAGATTTATTGATAATGGAGTCATAATTCACCACCTTCTACGTCAAGCACGACAAGTTTGGATGTACGACGACGAAGCACTCCAGTCTTTGTCCTGACGTCGGCTCGCCGTACTTCTCCACCACACCACGGCATCCCTGACGTCGCGGCATGTCAGCATCACATATGTAGACGAGGTCACCTTTATCCAACGACTTCGTTCGTGGAGACCATTTCACACGCCGGTGTGTTTGCCGAGTTTGCTGTACCCAATAGGAAATGGTTAGGCGTAAGCGGATTAACGGACGGGAATTAACAATATTTTCCGCCCCTATAATGGCACTATGCAACGTTTGCTCACGAGGTGCTGTCTCCTTCAACATGTGATACAGCGCCCGCTTAACGCACCTAATCATTCGTTCCCAAATTCCACCTTCCGAAGGATTATTTGGACAGTTGAAAATCCACTCGATCCTTTTATTAGACAATTCACTCTGCACCCTTTCGCAGTCGAAGACATCGTCGAAACGCCGAGCTACTTGGTCAACGCCCACGAAATTTTTTTCATTGCCGCTACGAATTCTTATGGGCAACCCTCGGCGATTGATACAATTTCGAATGGCCAAAATGCACGAGCCCGTTGTCAAGTCGTGTGCCACTTTTAATGAACGGCGCTTATGGTCAAGCATGTAAAAAGTGCGATCCACCGTTTTTCAGTGCGCCGACCAATGGTGACCTTCAACGGTCCAAAGAAATCAAGTCCAGTATAACAAAACGGGCGGACGATCGGTCGTTTGGCAGCTGGGCCATAACTTGCGTATCTGGCAACCAGTCATCACCCCTCGCAGCACCTGTCGTAGCTGGACAACCCAGAATTTTTGCCTTATTTCCCCGATTGTAGCTTCAATATTTTGATGTTCCATACGCTGGACGATGAGCGTGGTAATTTGATGTTTTGCAGGCATGGTTATTGGATGAATTGCCTCAAAGGGGAAACAGCTTGCAGCTTCGATTCTCCCATCACCAATGTCACCAATTTCTGAATTATCCTATCATTAGGCAGCATCTGTTTCCCCTTTAGGCGACGTATCTTGACTGGCGAATCTGAAAACCCAGGCTGTGATTCTTTTTAACCTTATGTACGACGAAAAACGATTAAACTTGATAAAGTCCGAGTTGGTAGCTATGAGTACGGCGTCATCTTGCTTCGTCTGCAACATTGTCCCGAATCGAAACCCATCGCCATCTTTTAGGCTCCGTTGTGGCAAGAATCTCGGCTACTCGATGGACAACAAACGGCTTATATTGACGTTGAGAAGATCTTATCCAGTTTACAACAGTTGAGGAGTCACACCAGAATTTTCATGAGTGAACTAGAACGTTATGTTCCTGAAGTACGAACTGTGCCATACGCGTACCAAGCACGGCGGCCTGTAACTCGAGCCCAGAATTGTTGTAGCTTTTATGGGTGCGCATTTTGTTTTCGCGCATATTAAGGCGGTTCGTATTCCGTGACTTGTTGTGTATCGCCAGTAGCAAACAGCGGCATATGCTTCCTAACTTGCATATACAAAGGTGTGGAGTTGAAGTTGTTCCGAGTCATATCCGGAAAAGTAATGAAGACTGACTCTTACTTGGTTTTTGTACATCGGTTTGCCATATTTTCCAATAGCTGTTGATATCTGCGGGGATCGGCATATCCCAATCAACTTTTCCACGCCAGGTCTCGCATAGTAGTAGCTTCGCTCCAACCGTGAGGTGACATAAAAAACCCAAAGGGTCGAGATTGACATGACATAACTGAGTAGCTCTCTCTTTGTCGGCGGTCGACTTCCATCGATAACAGCTTCATCTACTCGCGGAAACTTAAGCTCATACCTGAATGCATCCTATTCCGGCTGCCAAAACGTGCCCAAAACCTTAGCTGTCACTTCATTACATCCCCCGAAGTAGATGTTCCCATTGAAATTATCACCATCTTCTCGAAGGGCGTCAGTCACATTAGGCGAATTCGATATAAAGCCACGCATTTGAAACCCAGCCGTTTTATGAATATCACGCACTTGCTTGGCAACTCTAGTTGCCTCCTCAACTGTCCCGAAACTAAGAAATCATCAACATAATGGTGCTTGACTATGGCTTCTGGAAAGTTTAGTTATATTGCAACGCGTTACAGATTTTGACATACTGTGCTATACATGGCGAGTACGCAGCTCCAAAGGTCATTATCTGCATATCGTATACATCGGGCTCTTGCTGGTCATCGGTCCTCCACAGAAATCTTTGTGAACACCTATCTTCCGGCAACACCAACACTTGGTGGAACATTTCTTTAATGTCGCGACACACCGCAACTGCACCTATTCGAAAGTTAGGTAATACATTGGCCATCAACTGATAGTCCTGTGGCCCTTTTAGCAAGCAGGACCATAGCGAAACACCATGAACGGCTGCAGCTGCGTCAAACACGAGACTTACCTTTCCTGGTTTGATGGGGTTTACGACGGCGAAGTGAGGCAGATACCATATTCTCGGAGAGTCCTGTTGCCAAGTCATATTGGGCACAGTAGAGCAGTTTACAATTGGTATCCGGGTGTTTGCATCGATATGGGAAAGTGAGGATGGTCAATGTGTTCGCAAGTTGATAGTTGTCCCAAGGAAGAAAATCCCTGATGGTCTCAATGAATTGCATAACGGTCCAAGCGGAGGTCATATCGGAGTCACGAAAACCTTAGATAAAATCAAGCATAGATTCTATTGGGTTGGGTGCCGTCAGTTGGTCGCGGAATGGATTGCCAACTGTAAGGTGTGCATCAAAGCAAAGGACCGAAATCGAGGAGCCATGGGCAAATTAAACAGTATAACTCAGGAACACCGTTTGAGAGGATCGCCATGTATGTAGCTGGGGCAGTTCCTACTAGCAAACTCGGAAACAAATATGCACTGCTAGTTATGGACTATTTCAGCAAATGGCCAGATGTGTGCCCTACTCCAAAGCAGGAGGCAGAAACCATTGCAGAAGTGCTCACTAATAATTGGGTAGCAAGGCAGGAATTTAGAATCAGCTGTGGTCCAGGAAATGTGCAAAGCATTCGAAAAACTCGAACAACTGCACTGCATCCTCGGGACGATCAGACTTAGGTGGAGGGTAGTGAGGCGAATATTCTCAAGCATGTACCATCCCTAGCTCAATAACACTCCCACCACTAGTTAAACACAACAGAGCTGACGATGGTTACGCTTATGAATACAAGCGAGTAACAAGGAAGAGGAAGAGAGATGGTGCGAGTGTGTGCGAATAGAAGACAAAGAGGAGATGGCAATAAGTAACACCGACCCTTCGAGAACACGAAGAGCGAACAACCAAGAAAGTTCTGGGTGAGTAGGGTAGCACCCTGTTGGACTATACTCGTATAAGGCAGTGACTAAGCAAGGCAGGGAATCAGTTTGTATTCCAGTATCGTACACTGAACTACTGTGGAGTTACCAAACTCGGGAAATAAAACTAGCTATTTGTTACATTATTTGTGCGTGTATTTATATGACTTTATAGTGATCGAACTCAGAATTAATAATCAAGGAATCATCGAATTCGTCACAATATAATTAATACTCAGCCAAACATAAGACTCAATTACAAAACGGACACCGATAACGTCGCGTACCTATACATACATTAACTAACGAACAACAAGACAGTACGAAACCCCGCGTCTCAGCATTAAGACGTGCCAAAATTATTTATGTTCATGTTTATGATTGTTTACCAAATTGTTTATTGTTGTATGTGCTTTTTTGTTATTAAATTGTTTTTTGTTACAGTTCCCGTAGAGAAACCGAAATAAATTGGAAAAATAAGAAAACCTCTGTGTTTTTATTACATAGTTTACTTGACATCGAGCCAGCAAAACATCAATTTTATCGATTTACATAATTTTGAATAAGTGGGCTATGTCACGCCCACACATTTTTGTGTGTTGTTTGTCCTTGATTCATGTACAAAGTTGATCTCAATGAAGCTTATATAGTGGGTTCAGGAGTTCGCTGGGGACGACACAGGACTTATATAGTCTATGGAAAAGCCCACATGTATTTAAAGTAGCAATTCAGCATAGCTAAGAATTTAGTTGATTCACGTTAATGATATTTTATGTGTAGAAAGTGTTCTATATTCTAAACTTTCACGATAGGTTTAGATGTTCGGTTGGTACGACATAGGCTATATATAGTTTTGGAAAAGTGGGCGGTGTCACGCCCCGAGATTATATAAAATTTCAATTCGTTATAATTCTAAATGTATTTGATCTAAAATTATTACATGTGGATATATGTATCCTTTGGTCAAGATTTACATAGCTTTTAAAAAGTGGGCGGTGCCACGCCCACATATTTTGTGTTTTCTTTGTGCTTCATTATTGTGCACGGTTTATTGTCGATGTCTCTGAAACTCTTACGGTAGGTTCGGAAGTTCGTTGGGCACGACACAGGCTGTATATGGGTTTTTGGAAAAGCCCCCAGGTAATATAAAGCTGCAATTCGGCAAAGCTAGGAATTTATTTGGTTCAAGTTAATAATATTTTATATATAGATATGTGTTCTTTCTATTAAAAAAAAACTCTGGAAAGTTAAGCGTTACCAAGACCAAAAAAACTTAAACCGCTATATCTTCGAAACTATGTACATATCAGTATGAATTTGAATTGAATTTTAAATTGCTCGCCCGTTTTTTAGTTTTATTTATAACTAATATTTATATCATGAATTAAAAATGAATTACATCTACATATATACATTTTAAGAACACGTACTTTACACGAAATCCTAAAACCAATTACCTCTGTATATATACTTACCTTTGATCTAAATCATTTGTATATATATGTATTAACCTTTACTGAAAATAATTTTCTTAAAATACTTACCGATTAAGACACTTTGTAAACAAAGAATTCATAAAGTTAGTTATTGTACTTACCGTTTCTCTACTTTGCACATATTTTACATACATACACAGGCATAAATACAGGCAGTACAGCAGCTCCAACTCTTAACCAATTAAATAAAAAAGTATGTGATCGATAGATATTAGTAAGGTAAGTACAAACATATAATTTTTCTTCGGGGGAAACAATAACAACAACAGTTATCAAGGGTCAAATTTCATATAAAGGCTTTTTTTAAATCAAAATTTTTCGAAAACCAATGAACGGATTTTCAAAATTTTGCTATCTTTGGATAGGTAATTTAATTATCTTTTATTTGATATACGTTTTGAGTACCTATTCTGTTAAGTTTTGTGAAAATTTGATTTTTGTTGAAGGCAGAAGTACTGTGGATGGCGTAGCCGGAGTGGGACTGGCTAAGGGTTATTTTTTTAAGCGCGGCCGAAGGTCGCCTAATTAGAAAAGGGTTCTGCGCAGAAGTACTGTGAATGGCGTAGCTGGTGTTGAATAGGTTAGGGGTCCCGAACATTTTTGCTGAAATATTCTGTATATTGTTGGTGCGTCTATAGAGAATTGTTAAATATTTAGTAAGATGACGAGTATTGATGACATATTATATATCAAATGAAAGCTGCAAACATTCGCTATTGAAATATCGCATTTTTTTTAAAGTTAGTAAGGCGTTTTAAGGGAAAAATAAGGTTAACAATTTATTTTTTAACTTTTTTTAAATAAGTGTAATTTTTACACAAACTTTATAATAAGCATATAAAATATATGCACATAATTAAAGGTAATTTAAATACCTATTAAATAATGTTAATTTTTTTTAAATCGGTTAGTTGTTTTTTGAGAAATTTTGATTTTAAGAAATGCTTTATATGAACTTTGACCTTCTATAACTTTTGTTGTTGTTGTTTCCCCACCAAAACAAATTACCGTTATGTTCACTGCAATGATGTCTATCGATCCCAGTTTTTTTTTTATCAGATAGTTGGATAACTTGCTCGCCGATATCTATTATGGTTTCAAGCATTCCCTTTTGCACATTTTCTTAATTTATTTAGTGACTTTGCCAAATATCAGCAGATCGAATGAGCAACAAATTTTTATTTTGAGTAGCTTACTTCATTGAGTTTTTGATGAAATTGAATCTTTCCGGACATTGCGTTTTCGTGAAGTTAGGATATTTGCGTATTATGATTGTGCAAGTGGAAGAAAATTTGTATTTGAAAGAAGTTAGTGAATTTGGTGAGTTACCAGAGAGAAAGGATAATGGACAAAGTCTGGAAACTATAAATAATCTAGAAGAAAACGAAACTATGGCAACAATTCATTCAGCTGAAGAAAATTTTAAAGACCATTTTTTTATCAAAGAAAAAAACTCAAATAGTTTTAACGAAGAACGAAATTGAAGAAATGAAACAATTGCATGGAAAAAGGATCATTTTTATAGCGGAATGCGACTTTGATACAATGGGGGAAATATTTAGAAAATATATTACTAAAGGTACAGTAGGAAATATATCAGAGCTTCCGGATTCAAAATATAATATTGTTCAACAAAAATGAAGAGAAATGTTCTCTAGTGATAGACAACTGAAATTTGTTAAATGTACATTGAAGGTGCGTGATATTGAAACGGAGGTAGAAGCAGTAAAGCAAATATAATTTTATCACTTTAGAGAAAGCATGCACTCAGGAATACAGGAAACGTATAACGAAATAAAAGAAAAGATATACTTTCCAAAATTAATGGAATTAGTGCAAATAGTTATCAATCAGTGTGACATTTGTAAAGAAGTAAAGTACTATCGAAATCCCATTAGACCCAAATTTTTGTATCCGACATAAATCAAATAATAAGACACCTACGTTATAAAGCGGTTTAATTTTTTGACAATAATAGACAAATTCTCCAAATTTGGAGCAGTATACTCCCTAACGCACAGAAATCACATTACCCTAATTGAGCAGTTAAAAAATCATTTTTCAAAAATAGGTAAACCAGAAAAAACAATTCCGGACAACGAGTTCAAAACAATACGTTTGAAGTAGTTTTTAGATCAAGATGGAATAGAGCACCACCTGACGAAACCTAATAGCCACACAGGCAATGCCGACATAAAAAGAATGCACAATTCTTTAGCTGAGATATTTAGGTTGATATATTACTCAAACAAGAAACTAACAATCAATCAAATTATTCAAAAAGCAATAAGAACGTATAATGAAAGATATCATTCAACAATAAAAAAATCCCCGTTGTACGTGCAGAAACAAGGAGAAAGGGTTTTATAAAGAATTACAAAGCATTAAGGCATAAGGAAGAACAAAAATATAGAAGGAAAAGTTTAAAGGATGTCCATCTAAGTAATATTAAAATACCACTTAAATTTACAGGTTGCAATGATGATAATACTGGTGATGCAATGGATATCTAAAGCTAATGAACAAATTACTGTGACAAAAAAAAAAGGATCAATCAGGATTCACAGACATTCAATTTTAGAGACAGGAAATTGTAAAGGATACGGAAATAATTTCACACATGATTAATATAAGCAGGATAGAAGACATTTTAGATGATGTGACGAACAACGTAATGTTAATGAAAGCAAAATACAAAGACGTTCTATTGTTAGAAATAGTAGATACGAGTAGCAAGTTAATGGCACTAAAAATACACAAACGAGGACTGATAAACGCAGGATGATGGGGACAGACAGGATATAAAATATCATCTCTTGCAAACAGGGGAAAAAATTAGTAAACTAATTCTTATAAACGACTATTTGAGTAGCACGTTAGAGCAGCTAAATTACACTGTAAACAAGGATAAAATTAAATTAGAAAAAGGACTCAATTTTATACAAAAATCGATTGACGAAGAATTCGAACGAAGTTCATATTTAGAGCAATTAACAAAGATACAACTTCTGAAGACTAGAGTAGAACAGACACTTGATAGTGTAGCTGCAGCCAAATACAAAATAGTACACCCCAATATTTTAACAAGTAATGAAATAATTAAGCACGATATTGACTACAATAAGCCAAAATATCTGCAATCTGGAGCAGCATTTTTTAATAATACATATTTAATACTTAGTATAAAAATTCCTGTAAGTTTTTTTTTATGTTCAAAGTAGATACATTGTACCAATACCGAATGAAAATAATAATGAGATTGACTACGTAATCCAACAAATTTTTGAATATGAAAATAAAACTTATAAATTTGAAGAACAGTTAAAAAATTTAAAGCCAAGTACACATTGTATTTTAAACTCAGAGTGCAAATTTATTAAAAACAAAGAGCTAGAGATAATAGAAATTGATATAGATACCGTTATTAAAAATGCCAAGAATCTGTTAATAAATCAGACATGTACAGAAAATACAGTTATACTAGTTGAAAATAATTTGATACAATATACGAATTGTTCACTAAAAATATATGATTACTACTTTTCGATTTCAAACGAAAGTATTGACGAAAAAACTACATTCACTGAATATAAAAAAATGCACAATTTTACGCAAAAAATTACTTTATCTGATGTCATTAAAATCAATAAAATAAATTTACAGAGCATTACAAATTTGTATAACCATAGCAAAATTTCATATACATGCATCAAAAGCATAATCATTGCAATAGTAATAGCTGTAATATTTTAAATTTTTAAACATAAAAGAGTAATCATAAAGTTAATTAGTAGAATTCAGGAGAACTCCAATCTAAAAGGGGGGCTAGTTATGTAAAATTATGTTACTCCACCGATAACAAATAAGGTCAATAGCTTTCCAAGTTACGTAAGTGCAGAGTCAGCACCAGACGATATTGACCAATTCATTTTTCAAATTACAAGCAAACGAAATTGTTGATATCCGGTCTAAATAGATTTGCAAACTTACAGTTCTTGGAATTCTGCTGTTTAACAAAATACAAATAAAATATTAATTTTTTTTAGTTAATAAGGTTCAGTTAACAAATTTTACACAAGTTTCTTGGTTGAATTAAATAAGATAAAGTTTCAGTTTGGATCTGAGTGAAATCAAAAACAGTCGTGTTCGTTAAGCCCTAGTTTTATTCAGCCTTTTGGTGTTTACCTTTTTTAATAAGCCCAACCGCGACGGTTACAACGTGTTTCACGCGCTCTTTAAAGAGGATAGGCTCTCTGCCAACAAAGCCATAAGGATGGCTAAAGCAAATTACTACAGCGATAAGTTCAGTTCAGCTTCAGATTCGAAAGAAACCTGGAAAACGATTAAGGGAATTGGAATCGGCAAACCCAAACCTGATAAAGCCATCCTCGACGAAGCCGACGTCAATGACATTAATAATGAATTTGTAAGTTTGTCAAATCCTGCTGACATCATAGACGTTGACAGTTACTGTGGAATTGCTAATGTTGACGCCAGCCCTCTTGAGTTTGATTGTGTCGATGATAGTGATGTTGTGCAAGCCATACTCTTAGTGAAGTCTACTGCCATGGGGTTTGACGGTATATGCCCTAAAATTTTAAAAATTATCCTTCCTAAAATCTTTCCCTACATAACCCATCTGGTAAACTCTATACTAACCACCTGCATCTTTCCTAAATGTTGGAAAGCTGCTAAAGTTATTCCTATTTAAGCAAAACAACGAGTATAGGCCAATTGCTATTTTACATTTTTTATCGAAAGTCTTTGAGCGAATCTTACATAGTCAGATAGCTTCGTATGCCCATGAAAATAAGCTCCTAAATTACCGTCAGTCTGGTTTCAGACCAAAAAGAGGGTGCACCACAACTTCTTTCCAACCCTTCTCGACCCCTCTAAGGCATTTGACTCTGTCGACCATTCATTCCATTCCATTTTAACTTCTCCAGTCATGCAATCGCCCTCATTAGATCTTACGTAAAAGTAAGCTTCCGATGTTTTTTGGCTGTAATTAAAAAAAAAATGAAAAACTTTGATTCTTCTTGTGGATTATTTTTATTTGGTCTTTTAATTTTTTTTACATCAAGTCGAGAATATGATGTCATGTAAATGGCCGCCGCCACAGTTGATTGTCATTTGAGCCCTTTTTATGGCATTTTCCATCACTTTGGCCAAAACTTCCGGCGATAGGTTCTTGACGGATATTGTCTTTAAGAGCTGCAAGAGTCTGAGGCTTGTTGACATAAACCCGCGACTACAAAAAGCCCCACAAAAAGAAGTCTGGAGCGGTCAAATCAGGCGATCTTGCTGGCTAGTGCAAATCGCCAAAACGGGAGATTAGGCGCCCGGGAAATGCATCCTTCAGCATATCGGTTGTGGCACGTGCAGTGTGTGCTGTTGCACCGTCTTGTTGGATTCATCAAGTTGCGGCAAAAAGAACTCGTTGATCATTGCACTGTAGCGCTCACCATTCACAGTAACCGTTTGGCCCGCGACGTGTTCGAAGAAAAAAGGTCCGATGACTCCTCCAGCGAAAACAGCACACCATACAGTGACTTTGAGCGGGTGTAATGGCTCTTCATGGGTTACACGCGGATTTTCAGTGCCCCAGAAGCGAAAATTTTGCTTATTTACGTACCCGCTAAGATGGAAATGGGCCTCATCACTCATGATTATTTTTGATGAAAAATCATCTTCCTCTTGGTGGTGATTAAGGATGGCTTGAGCGTATAACAGCTGATGCACCGTCTGGACTTTGTACGGAAACATCTTCAAATCTTGTACCAAAATTCGCTGTAAAGACCGTCGACTGATACCCATTTGCGTAGCACGTCGGCTGGTCGATGTCGGCGGCGCTTCCATGACATCCTCGGCTACAGCAGCAATATTCTCTGCAGAACGGCTACTCCGGGGTCTGCCACGCCTGGCAGAATCTCGTGTTGTGCCAGTCTCTTCGAGGCGAGCGGCTAAACGTCGCAGTGTTTCACCAGTAGGCGTTGGACGGCCAGGAAATCTGCGACGAAATTCACGTTGTGCCAAAGTCACCGACCGATTATTGGTCAAATAAATAGTCAGCAATATTCCGCGTTCTGGAGCAGTGTAGCGTAACATTGTTTATTAACGTGTATTTCGCATGTGTTTACTACACGAATATCAAAACAGAACTGACTTTAGGGGCCAATCGCAAAATTTATAGCATTTTCTGATAGGAGGATTACTTTTGCGCCACCTTGTACCTTGGCGGCAGAACCCAAGCAGTATGCATTGATAACACAACGTCAGACTTCCTGGATGTTCCAAGAGGTGTACCACAAGGCTCAATTCTGGGCCATTTACTATTTGTGCTGTATATATGTAAATGACTTGCGAAAGGTCTTAAAGTGTTGTAACGTCCATATCTACGCTGACGATGTCCAAATACACCGCGTCACACACATTCTGTCCTATGAACCAAATATACTTTTTCGGAAAGGGGAGAAAAAGTAAAAATACACGTGTATCGGCGATTTTCATGTACAGGTCAGACTTTTTTTTTTTAGTCGTGTGGGACTATTGCTACAGAAATTTATGCAAGTTTACTGATGGAAGGTCAACAATAAAGTACGCTGTACCAACAATTTGGCTACCACGTACGGGGCACAGCAAAAAAAAAAAAAAAAAAAATTCTGACGTGTACATGAAAATCGCCGATACACGTGTATTTTTATTTTTCTCCCCTCTCCGAAAAAGTATATTTGGTTCATAGGACAGAACTAAAGCTCGTTTTTGTAACGCTGTTGATTGTAGCAGTTCATGAATAAGTAATTTAAATAACGATTTGACACAAATAGTCGCATGGGCTTCCAAGAACGGCTTATGTCTAAACCCTAAAAAGTCTAAAGCTATTGTCATACATAGAAAGCAAATTGCCACGAACGGGTTAGACAATATCCTTCTTAAAAACTCCGTTAAAGAATACGTCGACACTTACGAAAATCCTTGGTATAATTTTTAGCAAACCTTTGACATGGAAAGACTAAATTCTCAGTACGGTGGGGAAAGTGTATGGTATGCTTATTCACTATGGTTAACACAGTATTTCACCCCTCAGCACATTAGATTGCTTTTGGACAAAACGTACTTAATACCTACGCTTCTCTATGGTTGTGAAGTGTACTCGAATTGTGACTTCGACAAAAAGACGCTTAATGTTGTTTACAACATTTCCAGGTATGTATTTGGGTTGAAAAGTTTTGAACTTAATCATCTCAAAGGTTTTATTATTAAAAAAATAAACATTTATTTTATGATTAAAGAGCGACAAAAACACCCAATATGATATATCTGAAAACCATTTCAATACATAGTTTTAAAATTTTTTAATATTCTATTTTTCTGATGTTTTAGGGCCTCGAAATCTACTGTAAATAAGATTTTTAGATTTAAATAATGCTCTGTTAAGTACTAGCAAATAATTGTGTTGCGTAATATTACCACTAAGAAATTTTTGCTTATAAAAGCTGCCCTGAACACCAAAAGGCAGAGTAAAGGAACATTTCTGTAGTGATCTATACATTTTTATACATATACATTAGAGCGGGTCAAATTGTATAAATGGATTTTTTTTTTCATCAGGAGTGTAGCAAAAACGTAATCTACAGATGATTCTAAGAAAATTTGCTGAAGACACCATAGCTCTAAGTCCGATTTCGAGTCCCCCACTTTTGCAAAATAGATATTTTGCCATACGAATGTAGGGTTTGGCCAAAAAATCTTCATAGCTTCTGATAGAATTATAGGAAAAATATCATATTGGGCTTACATTTCAGAATCTGTATTAAAATCTATAGTGTTTTTGAATTTTAGTAGAGATATCAGGCCTAAATTATGAGAAATTAGCCTAAAATGAACTTTTAACTACTATATTATCATTTTTAACACATTTCTTATGGACATTTTTTTTTTCTTTACAGCTAAAATAAGTTCAGAACATTTCCAACAACTTTCATTCAGACAGTTTTTCTTTTTTCGAATTCGTTTTAGTAGAAAAAAATTTTCAAAATTTTCTAATATACTCGTACATATATTCGAGTCCTGCACCTCAAAATCTATTATAGGCTTGATTTTTAAGAAAACGAAATAAGGAGGATGGGGCCGTGTGCAGAAGTCCACGCAAGTGGGGAAAGTTTTTGATCGCCATTCACCTGGGAATGGCCAGAGCGATTCTTTTGCATGCGGTTCAAGCAGCTCACTACTTCCGGGCTTTGCGCCCAAGTATCCTCTGGGTAACCACCGAACACCCGTTTGGTGGTGAGCTAAACGTGAGAAGGCGACAACCTGGTAAGGCCACTCCGACATAATCGGTTTAAGGGCTTGCTGGGGGGTTCAAACAGCAGCGTCTGATCACCAGGTGGTGCGGCTGCAAGCGGGCGTCTGTCTTGGATCAAGCGGCTCGCTATACAAACGTGTAATAGAATTCAACCTCCCGTGAAACGGGTTGTGCGTTGGGTTTGGGACCCACCACATAAAACAACGTTCCAATGAAATTCAACAACAAAGCCTCGGATATGAGAACCCCTTTTTTAGATGACAACACCCGCAAACGAAATAAGGATTATGAGATAAGGGCATGTACCTGGAATGTCCGGTCCCTTAATGGTGAAGGAGCCGCTGCCCGGCTGGTTGAGGTCCTGAGGAAAGAAAAAGCTGACATCACTGCCATACAAGAGATGCGATGGACGGGGCGAGGAAACACGATCAAAACACCTTGCAACATCGACTGGAGTGGGCATGAAGACAAGCGCAGATTCGGCGTGGGATTTGTGGTGGGAGAGAGACTCCGTCACTGAGTACTGTCGTTCACACCCGTGAACGAGCGTCTCGCTGCAATCCGCATAAAAGTACGATTTTTCACCATATCGTTTATCTGCGCTCATGCACCGACGGAAGAGAAGGACGACGTGGAAAAGGATACATTCTACGAGCGCCTGGAAGAAGCATACGAGCGCTGCCCCCGTCATGATATCAAAGTCGTGCTTGGTGGGTAAGGAGGGTGTATTTGGCCCCACTGTCGGGAAGTTCAGTCTCCACGATCAGACTTCTCCAAATGGATTCAGGCTGATCGACTTCGCCGGTGCCCGAAACATGGTCATATCCAGCACTAGGTTTATGCACAAGAAGATCCATCAGGCTACATGGCTGTCCCCCGATCGAAAAACACGCAACCAGATCGACCACGTTGTGATAGACGGACGGCATGCTTCCAGCGTTTTAGATGTTCGCACAATAAGAGGACCTAACATCGACTCTGATCACTACCTAGTAGCAGCCAAGATTCGTACCCGCCTCTGTACGACAAAACAGGTGCAACAAAAAACGCAGGGAAAGCTGGACGTCGAAAAGCTGCAATCGCAACAGACCGCCAATTATTTCGCAGATCGCCTCTCACACCTGCTCTCCGAGAGCACAATTCAACCTAGTGGAATGCATGAGCAGTGGGATCATATCTCTGGAGCACTCCGTACCGCAGCCGAAGAAGTAATTGGATTCCGGCGAACGCGAAGAAACAACTGGTATGATGATGAAGAGTGCCGCGCTGCAACGAAAAGAAAGGACGAAGCCTACAAGGCAACGCTGAGATCGAATGCAACGAGGAGTGTGTGTGAACACTACCGCGAGTTGAAGAGGGAAGCGAGGCGGCTTTTCCGGGCGAAAAAAAAGAGAGGCAGAAAAGCGTGAAATAAAGGAGCTTGAGATGCTGGCCAACGGGAATAATACCCGAAAATTCTATCAAAAAATTCGGCGAATGACAGAAGGTTTCAAACCCGGGGCAAACTCCTGTAAGAATGAGAACGGCGACCTGGTGACCGATGTTCAGAGAGCACTCAGAATATGGAGGGATCACTTCTCTGCCCTTTTAAATGGAGTAACTGAGCAAGAAACCAGAGAAGATGCCGAACCCGAGCCCACAATCGAAGATGATGGCATTGACGTTCCACAACCGGACTATAATGAGGTGCGAATAGCAATATCCCGATTGAAAAACAATAAAGCAGCTGGCGCTGATGGTTTGCCTGCTGAGCTATTCAAACACGGAGGCGAGGAGCTGGTAAGGCGCATGCATCAGCTTCTATGCAGAATTTGGTCGGATGAATGCATGCCTGAAGATTGGAATCTAAGTGTTCTCTGCCCAATCCACAAGAAGGGCGATCCTGCAAACTGCGCCAACTATCGCGGAATCAGCCTTTTGAATATCGCGTATAAGGTCCTATCAAGCGTATTGTGCGAAAGACTGAAGCCTGATGTGAACAGACTGATTGGACCTTATCAGTGTGGCTTCAGACCTGGTAAATCTACCATCGACCAGATTTTTACAATACGCCAAATCTTGGAAAAAACCCGTGAAAACAGAATCGGCACGCATCATCTCTTTGTTGATTTTAAAGCCGCTTTCGATAGCACGAAAAGGAGCTGCCTATATGCCGCTATGTCTGAATTTGGTTTCCCCGCAAAACTTATACGGCTATGCAAAATGACCTTGAGCAACACCGACAGCTCGGTCAGAATTGGGAAGTACCTCTCCGAGCCGTTCGAAACTAAACGAGGTTTCAGACAGGGTGACCCCCTATCGTGTGATTTCTTTAATTTAATGCTGGAGAAAATAATACAAGCTGCAGAACTTAACCGCGCTGGAACAATATTTTATAAAAGCGTGCAACTGTTGGCATATGCTGACGATATTGATATCATTGGCCTTAACAACCGCGCCGTAACTTCTGCTTACTCCAAATTAGAAAAAGAAGCGGAGAAAATGGGATTGGTGGTGAACGAGGGCAAAACGAAGTACCTTCTGTCATCATGCAAAGAGTCAGCGCATTCGCGCCTTGGCAACCAAGCCACGGTTGGCAGCAATAATTTCGAAATAGTAAAGGACTTCGTTTACCTGGGAACCAGCATTAATACCAACAATAATGTTAGCCTAGAAATCCGACGGAGAATCACTCTTGCAAACAAATGCTACTTCGGACTGAGTAGGCAATTGAAAAGTAAAGTCCTCTCTCGACGAACGAAAATAACACTCTACAAGTCACTCATCGCACCCGTCCTGCTATATGGTGCAGAAGCGTGGACACTAACAACATCTGATGAGGCGGCTCTGGGAGTATTCGAGAGAAAGGTTCTTCGTAGGATTTGTGGACCTCTACGCGTTGGCGACGGCGAGTACCGAAGAAGATTTAATGATGAGCTGTATGAACTTTACGCAGACGCCGACATAGTTCAGCGAATTAAAACACAGCGGCTTCGCTGGCTAGGCCACGTAGTGCGAATGACCGAAGATGCTCCAGCCCAGAAGGTATTCTTATCGGCACCCGCCGGTGGAAGCAGAGGAAGAGGGAGACCACCACTCCGATGGAAGGCCCAAGTGGAGACCGATTTGCGATCCCGCGGTGTTTCCAATTGGCGCCAGTTGGCGCAACGAAGAAACGACTGGCGAGCTATGTTGGACGGTCAAAATCGCCCAGGCGGTTAGATGACCATTTAAAGAAGAAGAAGAAATATTAAGTTTTTGGTGATAGCTAAAAAACGACATAAAATTCAAAATGATGTTTTTCAAAAACGTTTTTTAATACGTCGTTTTCAAGTTTTCACCAATACCTGATTTTGCTTATATCCGCAAATGGTTGAGTTTTTGGCAACTTTTTGTTTGATCACTCTAACTTTTACCGTTGTTGAGAAATATGATTTTATTACAACTTTTTCCAAAATGCCCAAAAGTGTGGTAGCAAATCGTGCACTTCCTTAACCGAAAAACATATTAGTTAGCAACAGTTGTGTCTGCGTTTGTTTGTTGGCAATGCAACTTTCGTAATGTATTTTTAAAATTAATATACAAAAGACCGATCCTATCGACGATAATCTGGTAGAACATTAATACTAATTTAACCAGATCTTATGAAAAAAGATGTTAAATAAAAACTTATTAGATAAAAGAGTTTTAAGTTACCCAATGCCGACATTTACTATTTATGTTTGTAATTTTTTAATTTCATACTTTCAGGATGGAGTTAAAAATTCAATATTGGATAAACATTTAGAAGATAAAGTTATGCTTCAGTTGGCTGGCAAAGAGCTACATGCAGAAGGACTCCGAGAACCTCTCATGGATTTGTAAAAATATACTGCAACTATTTAGAGTTAAGCCGAAACTGAAATTGGGAGAATGCAATAATCTTGTATGATACTAAAATACTTATATACACAGTATTTTAAATACTATTGTATTAAGCAAGCTTTATGTTGCAAAATGTACGGGAGTGCTTTGAAAACGGGACAGTTTTTTTCAGGTAATAGCTATACATCAATTGTTATTTTATTTTTTGATGATGATAGTTATTTGCCAACGTAAATTTTTTACGTTGCTTGATAACTATTATGGATGAGAAATATTTGTCCATTATCCGTTGCCAAAAAAATTAGAATTTGAAATAAATTTTTTTATTTCTTTCATAATAGTTTCTAGATGACAAATAGTCTATTTTTGTTTTCAGTGTTTATTATATCCCAACGTTTTTTGTTGTCTTATATCTAATAACGGTTGTTAATTCATACTGTACTTGTACCCTTTTTTGGTAAAATATGGTTATAAGTAGTAGCAAGTTACCATCGTGTTGTGATCGATGATAAACATATCGGAGTAAATTTCAATTCAGCTTTTGACAGTGTGAAAGGGGCTGGCAATGTGCTGCTATGTGTATATGAATCTGACTTCCATGCTAATACAGCTATTCCATGGCCTGCGGCATTATTTTTCCTAAGAAGAATTGGAATAAAGTTAACCCACGTTTGTCTTTACGTATAATTAGATATCCTATATTTTGATCATGTTTATGTTCTTCAAATGCATCTGTATCAGAGCAATTTTTATCAAACAACGAAAACAAGAAACTTTGGAAAATAGTAGCTATTGCAAAATAACTCTACATACAATGTATGTCATACATATATATATTTATCATCCAGAAACTAAAATATACAAATAGATTCCATGAGGAAGACGTAAAAGGTTTGAATAGGAAAGAAAACTATAAAACTCGTTGGTTTTTCTTTTGTTATAAGGGCCGAAGCAGCTCCAACCCCGTAAACATTATTATATGAATTTGGCTCAATCATTGCCACAACGGCTGATTCTATCGTACCGGAGTGAATCGGGTTTTACCCGACCAAGGGCTGCTATTTCGATGTTACCCTGTCTAACTCGTCACTTTTCCCTTTAAAACTTTCATCCTCCGAGCAGCTTCTTGCATCAGGGCTGCTAAATACTCTCTTGCTCGGGGCTGGTGTTGAACCCAACCTGGAACGAAGAGAGTGGATCTGCTGCGTTTGCTCGAAGAAGATTTATGTCAAACATTCACACTCTGTTCAATGTTCCAAATGTGGAAGATGGCTGCACAAAACAATATGCTCCGGGCTAAATCCTTCCACACACGGACCGGTTGTTAGCTTCTTCAAAACTTTTGAGGCTCCTTGTTGGCCGCGCCCTAGGGCGTCCGGTAGCCAACGTCGATCCAGTGTCGCACCGCCACATGTTCTAGATACAGTCTACACGACTAGCAGCACTAATACTGCCCATCAAGTAGTGTGTAATCCCAACACCTCACAGAGCAGCTCACAGCAACTTTCTGCGTAGCCCCTCCCTCTTGGCAATACTGAGCGACAGCCCACGCCCACCCCACTAACAATTTTCCTTTCTTCTTCCAGCATTAACACGAATGTAAGCTAAGGCCACCAGTTCCTGGTCCCTTATACCACGTGCACTGTTTGTCGGTTGAGATTACATGCAGCTGTGGCATCAGTCAAATGCAATTAATACCTTGGCTTATGTCCCCTGCTTATATGCTATGAACTTGGAAACAGGAATTTATGGACTGATACGTACGTTGCAAGATGTTGTCGAGCTGCGCAGCATCCAACGTCGATGGATTGGCCTCCTCATTCGGGTGGTCTGGATCCTTCTTCTTCTAGATTGCGACGAAGTGCGCGACCCAGCCTTCTTTCACCTAGGCATACGCACTAGTCCTTGACTCCCAAAGTGACGATTTCACCCCCTTCGCACTTTCGTATCCTACAGTTGAACTGCAACGGCCTAATCGGCAAGGTTAGTGAAATGGTGAATTTAATGAAGCACAAAATATCAAGATTGCTGCGATTCAGGAGACAAAACTCTGTGCCCGATCAGATCTTTGAAACTGTGACAGCTACAACATCCATCGGCGGACCGTGCTGGAGGACTTGGGGTTAGACTTGCTTTCATCAGTCATCAGTCTGTGCAGTATGCCTCCTGTCACCTACTACCCGAGTGAATACCGTCCTGACATTTGTGCGTTACTCAGAGGCGATAATCGTGTAATCCTCGGAAACTTTAACGCACACCATGACCTCTGGTACTCAAGTTTACAGGTCGATGGTAGGGGACAGGAACTGGCTGAATAGACACCGTTTCGCATGTTCATAGCTTCAGCCTCAAATCAATACTTAAGGAGGCACATCCGTATTTCCCCGCAGAGGCGGCGGCCCGTGCAAATGAATGTGACCCTGTTCGACGCTTAGACCCTACAGATCTCAGTGCGGAAATCAGACAGCTGGTTGATCTACACAAACGCGTCAAATGAGAGGAGCACCTGAGGCAAAGGTTTATACATGTTAAAAGCTACCACGTGTTTGAAAACAACTGAGCTGCAGGTTTCCTTTTTAGCGAGCTGAAAATGTGCATAAGTAGTATGGATAATTTTTAAACTATGATTACGCTCCGAAGAGAGATTCTAGTACCTGCTCCTTTCACTTAAAGATGTTCGTACTATATCTTAAATGCCATCGACACATCAGAGCTGGACGTATGGTTTAGCTAGTCGAAAATTGTCCTACTATCCAGGCGATGTCCCTTCCACATAAACTCATCGTCTATGAAATGCGTTCAAATGCGTTGCACCTGCGAACACGTAGACTTTCGAAGTCCCGTCCGATGGGTGCGAAAGAGGGACAAATTTAATATTATTCCAAATGCATGATTTAATAAAAGATGATACACAATTTTTGAAGACTGCGTTTATATTTATGTCGCCAAAATATAGCAACGAATTTGTCCTTAAACAAAGACTTGGCATCTACGAGTTTTAGTTTTGAACTTTTAATCGTCCCACTTGTAATCAATTTATGAGGTTTCAATATATAGAGGTGGAGTGCCATTAATAGACTTTAAATATTTTGTCAACTGCCGAATTTATATTTGGAATTCTAAAAATTAATTGCCTTAATTTGAAAGATTCCCCTCCACTTTTCAGCGACTTTCAGTTTTCTTGAGGAATTTTGTGGACAGGGTATTGCATGCCATTTCATTGTCGATCTATACGTAAAGTTTCGATGCTCTAGGTTGCCGGAAGCTACTTAAAAATCAGTGGCAAAATACCAAATAATAAATCTTCTCTATATCTGGATCCGTACGTTAAAATGACTGCCATTCCTAGAGCAGGGATAGAAAATGGGGTTTCTGATTTTGTACCAAATCACCAAAAAAAAAATGTACCAAATCAACCGAAAATGTACTAACATTTAAGGGAAGAGTTTTTTCACAGAACAATATTTCTTTTACTAGGAGCAAAATACCAACACAGGGTTTTGTTCAGTATAAAATAGAATACAAAAAAGTTTAGCTACTTAAAAAAACAAACAAATGATAAGAATTGGCAAATCTTTCCTCTAAAAATAATAAAACACGCGTTTCAATCAAAGTTAACACATGAATTCATATAATTCTTTTATTTAAGGCTTGTAAAGAACATTAAAAAAATACTTTTGCATTCATTGCAAAAAAAAAGGCTAGGGTACAAAAGATTTAAAAGCATATAACATGTCGTCTTATATGAGTTTATATTAGCAATTCTTCTCCAGTAATATCATTTGATATATCAATCGACAGCAATTGTTTTTTAATACTTATGTTATGACAACAACTGTTGGTTGATTGCAAAAAGACTTTAGTTTTTACTAAATTCGAAAGTTTATCTGGAGTCGATTTCTACACTTCGTTTTAATTAAATTTTGTATGGAAAATATCCTCTCTACATTGGCAGATGAGTGTGGAATCCATAATATACCTTGAGCAATTCTGTAAATATTGAAGAACATTGGTGCATTTAATTCATTTTTTACTAGTCTTATTTCTTCCCAAAAACTGCATATATCCAAGTTCTTGAATTTTTTAAGATTCTCGGGTTCTGCTAAAGCTCTAAGCGCAGCATAACTTTTCTCTAATTTATCAAACTCAAGTTTTGGGAATAACTCTAAAACTAAAGCCACAATGCTATTTGTTTCCCCGCTTAACACACTTTCTGGTGAAAACTTAGTAGCCCAACACAAACTATTGTCATCCAAATTTACTTTTTTTACTAAGGTTTTACAAAACGTTATGTAAAATTGTGTAACACAACTCTTAAAACTTTGTATATTATCTTTTTCGAAAATATTGTTTGAAAAGCACCGCAGTAGATTCCATTTGAAGTCAAGTGGTTCTCATTTGAATCAAAATCTAACAACCAAACAGGATTTGAATTTAAGTAAGATTTTTTTTTTTAATTTCTAGCCATTTTGTATATTAAACTTGTTAATTTTGGTATAAGTGCATGAATACGAACGTCTTCGGACTGCATTTAAATGTTGACAATATTTATTTCATTTAAAATATAATACAGAAATAAAATATACAACTTATAAAAAGGATCTTGAAAAATTTCGAATGCAACATTTATACTTTGATTTCCCTTTTTCTTTTCGATATTATAAAGACCAAAATAATACTTGTGAGCATCCCATTGTTCAAGAATCCTATCTATAACAGCGTGTCGAGAAAGCCACCTTGTGGGAGCATACTTCAGAATTACATGCATTTCTGTGCCGAAATATTCTTGGAAATTTTGAAGATCTGCTCTCCTGAGGGGACTGTTGCAAAAATGGTAATTTATATCTTTTAAAAATTTATCAATTTTGTCGGGGATTGCATCACAAGCTGCCACGGAAGCGAAATTTAGAATGTGACAAACATATCCATTGACATGCAGATTCGGAACAAGTTGCTTAAGCCTTGCTTGTACACCACTTTTTGCTCCCATCATTACCGAGCAGTTGTCGGCAGTAAAAGCAATCATGTTCTTAAAAGCAATATTCAAAAGCTGACCGGTATGGTCAGTCATGTCTAGCAGGGTAAGTATGCATACAAATGTGTGTACATATCTTTATTCTTTATGTATGTATGTAAACACCATTTCCATGGCCGCTAACGTAACAAACGCAAAATATTTTGGATTGCTTATGTGAGGTAAAGTAAAACGGATATAATTTGAATTCTTTAGTTCACTCAGATTTGTGTTTTAATAGAATTGGGGCGCAGCGCTGTATTTTAAAAAAATGTACCAAAAGTGTCAAGGTTGTACCAATGTACTTTTGGCTTCCGAAATGTACCAAAAAAAGTACAATTGTACCAACTTTTCCATCCCTGTCCTAGAGTGTTTGAGTTGTGGATACCTAAAAGATTTCATTTGTCATGAAATAAGCTGTAGAATGTAACCTCGAAGTCCTAAATGTTGGTAGAAAAACGTTTTATATGAATAATAACGAAACTACTCTGTATTGGAACTACCTCTGTTTCCATGAAAAATATAAGTGCTAGGTAAAAACAAATTTGATATCTGAAATCACCGTACTGTCATCAACTTAGAAACGAATTTTTACTCCCCTTATTATATTTTGGCCCACTTTTTATATGGAGTCATAGCACTGTGCTTCAGTCAGAGTTTAAAATATACAAAAATACATACAAATTCATCGGAAAATTTCTTTTTATAATCACTTACCTTGTTTGAGTTTCAGAGTCTTTGACAAGCACTTCAGTAGTTTGGGTTTGAGCATCTTTTGAAGAATTTAAAGAAAAATGTATGAGGACAATCTCTGCTGGACACATAACTGGCGAATACTGACCCGATCTAAATTACACACACATTTAATTTATAATTGAGCATTTGTATGGAAGTGCCGTTACTTATAAGAATCCACTATACTTACTGATCGTAGTTCGAGTCCAAAATAAGCATTCTTTGCGCAGGGGGCGCAATTGGTGCCTCAACAGTCATCAAAGGATAAAGTGTTATTGCTTTTTGCAAATCATGCTTATATTTTAAGTATATTCAAATTACTTTTTCTTATTCTTTACAGACGTACTTCGTTTCAATTCATTATTTTATAACGAAATATTTAATTTTATTACAATAAAATATTTAATGTATTTTAACAAATAAGTATTGTTTGTTATGTTTATGTAAAAATTTCTGTAAATCTTTTAAAAAGTTACATTCACATGAAATGCTGCAGCATTGAATGTATGATAATATAATACAACTAGGTGGACACGTGCGCGCCTTGCGCAGAAAAAAAAAAAACAAAAATGGTTTGAAACCTTTTATTAGTCCAGGTCCAGGATTTTTCAAACCTTTTTCTCAAATTATAAAAAAAGATTTTCAGCTACACTTGTTGTGAGACCACCAAAAATTAGACAAATATGCGCAAACAGCTATTTGAAATTCCACCACTTATATTACATTCACATTGAGCCATAAACTTGAGTTGATTGACAACATCAATATGAATTAACTCAAAAAATTTCCCTTTAACTTGAGTTTATGACCCAATGGGAACGCAGTCTTATTCACTTATTTAGCAATGTTCAAGGGTAGATGGCGCGCTCGCAGTGGGTTGAGCGCTGTGATATTCGCAATGCCTTTAATTATTCTATCACTGTTCAGTCTTAGTATTCAAATGTAGATGTCGCGAGGCATGTGAATGTCACAGTCACAATAGCGTTGCAGTACAAATAGATTTTTTTGTGCATCCACAATCGTTTATTTTAAAGAATTCATTTTTATAGAATACGCTTAAACAAAAGCACTCCGCTAATTAAAACATGGTTTTGCATGTAGATCTAACCCCCACCTTTAAAACGATACCTTATTTATTAATATTGGTTCCAAATGAGAGCAGAAAATTAGGAACTAACACAAAAATACCTTACAGAAATAATATATATGATGGCAAGTGTAGGCCAATTTAGTACAAATAAATAATTGGCACGATAAACCTCCTGAGCAGATTAAGGCCGAGCTTCTCTTCCAATTTGTGGTGTGCTGCTTTTAATTTTTCCTACAAATTGGCGGGACCTACAGTTTTTTTTTTTTCGATTCCGAACGGCAAAGCAGATGAATTTTTGATGAGAAGCCTTTCACTCGCAGAGTTTGCCAAACCACTGCCGAGGGGCGACCCCTTTTTGAAAAAACATTTTCAAACCAATTTTGATGTTAACTGTACCCAGGGCTCGAACCTTGGACCTTCGGTGTGATAGGCCTATATTAATATGTAACAATAAGTTTTACATTTTATGTATATAAGTGAGGAAAGTTTTTGATCGCCATTCACCTGGGAATATAAGAATCTCGAGGGTGGGGCCCCACGCAAGTGGTGAAATTTTCTGATCGCCATACGCCTGGGAATGACCAGAGCGATTCTTTTGCATGCGGTTCAAGCAGCTCACTAATTCCGTACCCAAGTATTCTCTGGGTAACCATCGAACACCCGTTTTGTGGTGAGCTAAACCTGGTAAGGCAACTCAGAAATAATCGGTTTAAGGTGTTGCTGGGGGGAGCCAAACAGCAGCGTCTGATCACCATGTGGTGCGGCTGCAAGCGAGCGTCTGGCTTGGATCAAGGGGCTTGCTATACAAACGTGTAATAAAATTCAACCTCCCGTGAAACGTTGTGCGTTGGGTTTGGGACTCACCACATAAAACAACGTTCCAATGAAATTCAATAGCGAAGCCTCGTATATGAGAACCTCTTTTTTAGATGACAACACCCGCAAACGAAATAAGGATTACGAGAAGGGGAAGGTGCTCTACCGGCTGGTTAAGGTCCTGAGGAAAGCAAAATCTGGCATCACCCCCACACAAGAGATGCGATGGACGGAGCGAGGAAACACAAACAAAACACCTTGCAATATCTGCTGGAGTGGGCATGTAGACATGCGCAGATTCGGCGTGGGATTTGTGGTGGGAGAGAGACTCAGTCTGCGAGTACTGTTCATACCCGTGAACGAGCGTCTCACCGCCATCCGCATAAAAGTACGATTTTTCACCATATCGTTTATCTGCGCTTATGCACTGACGGAAGAGAAGGACGACGGGGAAAAGGATGCATTCTACGATCGAAAAACACACAACCAGATCGACCACGTTGTGATACACACCATCTCTCCAGCGTTTTAGATGTTCGCACAATACGAGGACTTAACATCGACTCTGATCACTACCTAGGAGCAGCCAATATTCGTACCCGACCCAACAAAAAGCGCAGGGAAATCTCTACGTCGAAAAGCTGCAATCGCAAAAGACCGCCAATTATTTCGTAGATCGCCTCTCACACCTGCTCTCGGAGAGCACAATTCAACCGAAAGGAATGCATGAGCAGTGGGATCATATCACAGGATCACTCCGTACCGCAGCCGAAGAAGTAATTGGATTCCGGCGAACGCGAAGACACAACTGGTATGATGATGAAGAGAGCCGTGCTGCAGCGAAAAGAAATTACGAAGCCTACAAGGCAACGGTGAGGTCGAATGCAACAAGGAGTGTGTGTGAACACTACCGCGAGTTGAGAAGGGGAAGCGAGACGGGGTTTCCGGGCGAAAAAAGAGAGATAGAAAAGCGTGAAATCAAGGAGCTTGAGATGCTGGGCAACGGGAATAACCGCCGAAATTTCTATCAAAAAACTCGGCGAATGATAGAAGGTTTTTAACCCGGGGCAAACTCCTGTAAGAATTAAAACGGCGACCTCGTAGTGAGCAAGAAACCAGAGAAGATCCCTAGCCCACAATCGAAGATGATGAAATTGACGTTCCACAACCCGACTATAATGAGGTGCGAATAGCAATATCCCAATTGAAAGAAAGCAGCTGGCGCTGATGGTTTGCCTACTGAGTTATTCAAACACGGAGGCGAGGAGCTGGTAGGGCGCATGCATCAGCTTCTATGCTGAATATGGTCGAATGAATGCATGCCTGAAGATTGGAATGTAAGTGTTCTTTGCCCAATCCAATCCTGCAAACTGCGCCAATTATAGCGGAATCAGCCTTTTGAATATGAAAGACTGAAGCCTCACGTGAACAGACTGATTGGACCTTATCAGTGTTTCTCCAGACCTGGTATATCTACCAACGACCAGATTTTTACAATACGCCAAATATTGGAATCTCTTTGTTGTTTTTAAAGCCGCTTTTGATAGCACGAAAAGGAACTGCCTATATGCATGTCTAATTTTGGTTAAATAAAGTCCTCTTCGACGAACGAAAATAACACTATACGTCACTCATCGCACCCGTTCTGCTATATGGTGCAGAACCGTGGACACTAACAACATCTGATGAAGCGATTCAGGGAGTATTCGAGAGAAAGGTTCTTCGAAAGATTTGTGGACCTCTAAGCGTTGGCCATTGCGAGTTGCGAAGCAGATTTAATGATGAGCTTTACGCAGACGCCGACATAGTTCAGCGAATTAAAACACATTATGCGAATGAGCGAATATGCTCCAGCCCAGAAGGTATTCTTATCGGCATCCGCCGGTGGAAGCAGCGGAAGAGGGAGACCACCCCTCCGATGGAAGGACCAAGTAGACCCCGATTTGCGTCCCCGCGGTGTTTCCAATTGGCGCAACGAAGAAATGACTGGCGAGCTTTGTTGGACGGTCAAAATCGTCCAGGCGGTTAGATGACCATTTGAAGAAAGAAGAAGAATCTCGAGGGATGATATGCTATTAAAGCTGTTGTGGTGTAGTATTTGTTATATAAGACTATTTTATATAAGACTGTTGTAATGAATAAAATATTAAATTTAGACAATAAATAAATATTATTTATTAATCGTACATGCCATATAAGTTAGCACCAGCTAAACTGCAGAAATTACGCCAAGTTAGCAATAAATCTACAAAGGCAGAACGCCAGTAATTAATAAGAATTGGGAAATAAACCAGACGCTGATTCAGCAAAACATACTAATGACTGCTGACACAGGTAGAATTAAGTTATATTAAGAAGTAATTAAGTAGATTAAGTTGAATAGTAATAGTGATTTTATTGAACAAAGGTCTTCCGACCACAGAAAAAATATATTTTTGCGTCTGTTTATAATCCCAGACAATAACTGGCAGTTGCAGCACGTACCACATCTACTCCCCAAATTTCCCCAGAACTAGCCATTTGCATTAGAGCTATGATCGATCAAATTATACAATGTACCGGTCTCACCTCTGTGCAGAACGCACTTAGAAACGAAAGAAAAGCACTCAGAAGTAACATGTCAGAAACGGATAAGATTTCAGATGTACGATCCTTAAGATATTAATTTTGTTTTGTTGATTTTCCGACAGGGTGGAAAGCTCATGTATATTGTAACGATTTTCCGTCATCCCTTGTCAAATTTGGTTTGGAGATAAACGGGTTTCGGCGATGTGCCATTTTCAATGCCATTTTTCGTTCTGATATGTACCAGTGTGAAGTTGCCAATCTTGGGTATTTATTGATAAATATATGGTGTCAGTTTTCTTATGCGAAAGACGCAAAATTTATAAAGTTTCAACATTTTATCTTGCTTAGTGTTATGAAATTCTTAGGTCAACATTAAAAACTACTTTTTTTAAATAACAAATGCAGTCTTTTAGTATTTTTGTTGACACAAAACTAAAAGCCTTTACTCAAAAACGGTGCGTTCTGTTTTTCTGTAATAAACTCCAACAAATAAAGATAGATTTAGAGCTTGTAGTGGATTTCGCAAATGTCTTAGTGGCGGAGTTATGACGTATTCGTTCCGACGAACTCTGAAAAATTGTTTAGAATTTGTAAACAAGATGCAAACGACATGGATATTAAAATCAAAAAGAACCGATACAAATCTATTCAGAATCTGCAAGCATGCGACTTAGATGTTTATCTCGAGATTTCTGTTTTTATCCATTTATTGATCATAAAATAATGGAACAAACCATAGTGAAGAAAATGACAAAAATTTATTTAAGCAAAACGTCATTTCATAACTAATACAAATTGCTAAAATTTTTTGCAACTCTCCTTGTTTCCACTTCAACAGCAGTATGCACCTTTTCATCTCTTCTTCTTTTTTAAATGGCGCTCAACCTAAACGATTTTGGCCGTCCAACATAGCCCACCAATTGGCGCCAATAGGAAACACCACGGCAGTAAGTCAGAAGTAGCACTTGTTTGCAAGAGAGATTTTTCGTTGAATTTCTAGGCAGACATTATTGTTGGTGTTTATGCAGGTTCCCAGGTAAAAAACTCTAAAGAGGTTGAAAACTTATCTATGTAACTCTACCGGACAAGTACTTAAATGTTGATATGTACGTTATCCTTTGCAATTGTTGAATACCCCATCTTATTTATTCCGGTTGTCGGTATATAAAAATGTGCCCATTACAACACAAGAAGTGAAGGAAAAAATGTGTGTTAAGGAAAGAATATTAAAACTCGATTTTTAAAAAAAAACTATTTTGTTGATGTGTACATAAATACTTGAACTCGTAAATATAAAAACTGAAGTATAAAACAACGAAGATATTACGCATTATAAACTTTTGCAAAAAAACTGGGTTACACACTAATTAATTTAAAACAATACAGTAAGTTAGTTTTTTAAATTTTAATAAACATGAATACCCAATGAAATAAACGAGTAGCCAAGAAATAAATTACGGTAACAACGGCATATGCACATTTGAACGAATGGGCGCAGGCGAAGACTCTAGCCATTGTGTGTCTCAAATTTCAGTTAAAACTGTTTTTACAGGATAATATACAAAGCAGACCTAGATGCATGTCAGAGGACGATAAACGAGACAAGCAGTACTATAAAATCCAAAATATGTTCTGGGAATCCTCTTTTACCCATGCTTATTAACGAATTAAAACTAACCCAAACATATATGAATAGGCTAAAACCTTAAAGATTTAGGAAATCAATGGACGAAATAGGAAAATCCCGATCATGACGACCTAGTTATTCTAGAGAGCCAAATAAATAATATAAAAGACAATAATAATAATCAATTAACAATAAATGAAGTCATTTTCGAGAGATAAATAAAATAACAGCAGTTTCAAATAAAATTTTGAAAGCTGTTTAAACTCATAATCCAAATAACAAGATCTCGCATTAAAAATGTAAATAACTGGCTGTTACGTTACGCTTTTGGAAACATGTCTGCTTGGTTTTAAATGTCCGAAATGTAATAAGTAAGGGAATAAAAATGAAAACAAAAAACAAATTTTGGCGTTTTGGTCAACGTTCTGGCTACAAAACAGCACCCACTTTTCCCGTATGTTAGTATCTCGCGGGAGACCAAATAAATGGACGAATTTGTCCTTTTCGTAACTATTTTTACAACTACTCACAAAAAAATTTTTTTAAAATTTTTTCAAATAAAACTTGAAAATCGCGACAAAACGAATTAATCCTTACAAAATTTAAATTAAATCTTCGAAAAAACGTCAATGAAAGTATGTAGAGAAAAGTCAGTTAAACTAACTGAAAACTTCAAAATCGTGACGACATTTCTTAAAAACTTTTTTCTTAAATAAAATTACAAATACACGGTTGCCGGAATGCGTCATCTTTAGTAATGGGATCCTGGTTCAAACTAGTGAATTAAAAAACAAACTTAGAGTTATAAAAGAAGAAGTTATTA
The DNA here is from genome assembly GCA_949987695.1 of Merzomyia westermanni. Lineage (NCBI taxonomy): Eukaryota > Metazoa > Arthropoda > Insecta > Diptera > Tephritidae > Merzomyia > Merzomyia westermanni. The sequence goes on from OX465289.1 coordinate 80,876,250, forward strand.
ATATTAAGTATGCTTATAGTATCGTTACTTCATACATTTTGTCAAACGAAGAAGTAGATTTAGTTAAATCGGTATTTGTTAATATAAACCTTACATTAAATAATGTCGAGGAATCCTTAGAACTAGCGAATATAAAAATACCTTCAAATATCACGATGTTATTCTATATAGTGAGTATACCACTAACAAATAAAGAAATTTGTGAATCAGTTTTAACTGAGTATTCCTGATTTTATTAAGAGTCAATTGAGTAGGAACAATTACAAGAGGTTGATTTATGAATACCTCAGTTCTGTGTGATAAATGTGGTTTCAACGCAAATGCATATTTCTTTTATTTTCTTTTCTTTCCTTTTCTTTTCTTTTCTTTTCTTTTTTTTTCTTTTATTTTCTTTTATTATCTTTTCTTTTCTTTTCTTTTCTTTTCTTTTCTTTTCTTTTCTTTTCTTTTCTTTTCTTTTCTTTTCTTTTCTTTTCTTTTCTTTTCTTTTCTTTTCTTTTCTTTTCTTTTCTTTTCTTTTCTTCCTTTTCTCTTCTTTTCTTTTCTTTTATCTAATAAAAATATCTCTCCTCTTGTTGGACGCAAGAACAATATTAATTTTATTATAAGTACTTAAATACTCTGTAATCAATTAAAACTGATGATGTGCCTTAAAAAACTATGTCTCACAGTCACAACCACTTTACCAAATAAATAAATAAATAAAATAAAACTAAGCTAATAAAAAAGAATAAATATATTAATAAAATCCCATATGAGGACATTGCAACTTACAAAGACAAAAAAATTATTATTTTGTAGAGAAATCATAAGAATATCATAGACCGCTTTTACATTAGTCAAGTATTGAATTCAAGTCTGCCGCGACATAGGCGAGGGAGGTGAGAAGGGCGGGGAAGAGTACACATGCATGCGTACCGTCAACTCGTTTCAAGTTTGCTGGCCTTGCTTTTGACATTTTCGTTGAGTTTGACATTTTCTTTCATACCTTTTTTTCGATTTCGGCGGCAAAACGAATCAACGTTGTTAAATAAAAATTAATTCCAAATATTGTGGTAATATTGCCGATTAAATTACTATAAATTTTAATATTTTAACGTTTTATTGTGTTATTCAGACCATGGCCTTTACGTGGCCAACGGAAAGTGTGGAAAAATTTATATATTTGTATAAGGAGCACGATTGTTTTTATGTTGTGAGCTCTCCAAACTATTTAGATTGCAAAAAAAAAAGCGCTAGCTCTTCATGAATTTCCAAACAATGCAAGAAATTGATGGGCTCATAACGTTGGACGATCTGAAGAAGAAATGGAAGGGTTTACGAACGCAGTATTTGCAAGAATGCAGGTCGGTGGCAGATTCACAAAAATGTGGTGCTGGCCTTCATGACATTAATCGCCAGAGGCTTGTTCAGTTGCGAAAAAGCGTTAATAATGTAAATGTAAGTACGCACACAATGTATATTAACTTTAGTCGCCTAACGGCAGTACGTAACGGCATGTACGGATCGAGATAGATATTGACTTATATATCAAAATGTTCAGGAAGAAAAGAGAAGTTGATTAAGCCATGTCGGTCCGTCCGTCCGTCTGTGAACACGATAACTAGTAAATTTTGAGATATCTTAATGAAATTTGGTATGCGGGTTCCTTGGCACTCATCTCCGAGCGCTATTTAAAATGGGCGAAATCGGACGATAGCCACGCCCACTTTTTATGTATAGAATATTTTCGAAAACACAAAAAAAGTGATTACTCAGTACATAATACACCTATAAGGATAAAATTTGTTGAGTATATTGAGATTGAGGCATAAAATAAATGTTTCAAGAAATGGTTGGAAATGGGCGTGGCACCGCCCACTTTTGATTAAGTCAAATTTAGAAAAAATATTAATCATAAATCAAAAACCGTTCAAGGTATCGAAACGAAATTCAGCACGCAGGTTTCCAAGTATGCAAGGTATGTTCCAGCAAAAAATGGGCGGGATCGGTTAAAGTCTACACCCACTTTTATATGAAAGATTTGGAGAGGATCGTAGATATATTAAATAGGCAATAACTTTGCGCAAAATAGCTTTCTTCTTCTTTAAATGGTCATCTAACCGCCTGGGCGATTTTGAGCGTCCAACATAGCTCGCCAGTCGTTTCTTCGTTGCGCCTACTGGCGCCAATTGGAAACACCGCGGGATCGCAAATCGGTCTCCACTTGGGCCTTCCATCGGAGTGGTGGTCTCCCTCTTCCTCTGCTTCCACCGGCGGGTGCCGATAAGAATACCTTCTGGGCTGGAGCATCTTCGCTCATTCGCACTACGTGGCCTAGCCAGCGAAGCCGCTGTGTTTTAATTCGCTGAACTATGTCGGCGTCTGCGTAAAGTTCATACAGCTCATCATTAAATATTCTTCGGTACTCGCCGTCGCCAACGCGTAGAGGTCCACAAATCTTTCGAAGAACCTTTCTCTCGATACTCCCAGAGCCGCCTCATCAGTTGTTGTTAGTGTCCACGCTTCTGCACCATATAGCAGGACGGGTGCGATGAGTGACTTGTAGAGTGATATTTTCGTTCGTCGAGAGAGGACTTTACTTTTCAATTGCCTACTCAGTCCGAAGTAGCATTTGTTTGCAAGATGTATTCTTCGTCGGATTTCTTGGCTAACATTATTGTTGGTGTTAATGCTGGTTCCCAGGTAAACGAAGTCCTTTACTATTGCTGCCAACAGTGACTTGGTTGCCAATGACAGAAGGTACTTCGTTTTGCCCTCGTTCACCACCAATCCCATTTTCTCCGCTTCTTTTTCTAATTTGGAGTAAGCAGACGTTACGGCGCGGTTGTTAAGGCCAATGATATCAATATCGTCAGCATATGCCAACAGTTGCACGCTTTTATAAAACATTGTTCCAGCGCGGTTAAGTTCTGCAGCTTGTATTATTTTTTATTAAAATAGCTTTACATCATTTATATTTCACTTTTAAAGTTTCCGTAAACAAAGAAATTCAAAAACTTAAAATTTTCGAAAATAGGCGTGGCCCCTCGCCTTTTATAGTGGACTATTCCACTGAGCTTTAAATGTGTGTAAGTATGAGAACAAGAAGAGAAAAGTTCACTAAAATGATCAGCACGATAAGCGGAGTCGATTTAGCCATGTCCGTCTCTCCGTCCGTCTGTCTGTCTGTCTGTCTATTTGAACGCAAACTAGTCTCTCAGTTTTACAAAAGGATGCTGAAATTCGTTGTTTGCTTTCGCCATTTTATAATATACTAGCACTAACAAAGTTGTTTTGACGTTTTGATACATAGAACACATCTATATATAAAATGTCATCAACTTGAACCAAATAAACTCCTAACTATACCGAACTGCAGCTTTATATAACCTGGGGGCTTTTCAAAAAGCTATATGCAGACTGTGTCGTGCCCAGCGAACTCCTGAACCTATCGTCAAAGTTGAAGAGCAAAATAAAACACAAAATATGTGGGCGTGGCACCACTCACTTTTGAAATATTATGTAGATATTGACAAAGTGACACATAAATCGAAATTTCCTTAATGTAGACCAAAAAAGTTCGAAGTTATGACGAATTGAAACTTTATATAGCCTGCTGTACCCAGAGAACCCAAGTATATATTGTAAAAATTTCATAAAGATCGGTTGAGTTCTTTGGCGCCTATAAAAGACACACATTTTTTATATCTATTTTTGGTTACGCACACAAGGTATATTACTTCATTCGGCATAAACGAATCGAGATATATCTTATATATAAATAGACAAGATGAATGCAATGTAGAACCGTTTTCTGCTAAACTATAATTCTAAGGTATACAAATTATATATGTATAGATAGGAAATTTTGAGTTGTACCCTTATCCGTAAACAAAAAAAAATTTTAAAAATCATTTTAATATAAAAACTTTAACATAAAAGTCACACCACTACACATTTACTTATTCACACTATAGACATGCTGTGTGTGTGTACTTGCTTTTTGTGTACTATGCTGAATCGTGAGCATGGCCGAGGAGTTGCTTTGTAGGACAAAATTAAGAGCCGTAGTAGTGTGAGTAGACTTGCCATGCATGTTTTTGTGTTACTCGTGTGGTCGGCTCTCACTGTGAGTGCGAAGAGTTGGTAGTGGACCAATGAAAAATAAGTATTCGCACTATAGATACTCTGTTGTGTCGTGCATTTTTGCTTTAGTTGTTGTTATTGTATTGATTACTGGCTACGGTGCCCAGTGTCAGCTGCTCTCCTGAGAGCACGAAAAGTTGCTTTGTTGGATACATTAAACAAGCAATGTAAAGTATGAGCAAATATGTAAAACTCATTCCTGATACCTACAAACAGGGTTTACAAAAATAAAATAAATGATTATTCATAAAGAGTATTAAACACCGAAGAAAATTAAAGGAAAATAGAGGAAAGGAAAAGAATTGAAAGGAAGGAAAATTAAAGGAAAGGAAAGGAAGGAAAGGGAAGGGAATGGAAAGGATGGGAAAGGACGGAAAGAAATGAATGGTAAGGAAATGAAAGGAAGGGAAGGGAAATGAAAAGAAGTTTGAGGAAAGTAAAAAATAAAATAAGAGAGTAAAAAAAGAAATCAAGGAAAATAAAAATATGTTAGAGGAAAGGAACGACACAGAAAGGAAGAAAAAAAGGCGGATAAAATATACCTACAGCAAAAAAATAAAATAAAATAAAGTTTATTGGTTGAATTTCAACCACTGGGCGAACTCTAGTATTTATTAATGTATATCAAAACGTGCACTGCAAAAGCGAAGTTGTATATCTTTTTTGATTTTCATACCTTTCATGAACATGAAATGTTTGTACGCATGAGAAGAAAAAGAGATAGTTCCATCAAAAAGTATACTGAAATGATCAGAAGGATGAACTGAGCCAATGTAGACATATCCGTCTCTCGATACGTCTATCTGTCTGTCCGTCTGTCTATTTGAATGCAAATACGAACTGAAAGTATTAAAATAGACCTGCGTAAATTGGGATGCCATAATAGATCACTACTAGGTATATAATGTTCGGTTCCACCCGAGCTTTGACTTCCTTACTTGTTTATATATGAACCCAATCGGAAATGCAGCACATCAGTAATGCCTTAGGATTCGGAATCGCATATAAATTAAACAATTATATTTTCTATAATATTTATTTAATTAATAAAGAGTACTTTTGTATCATTAGTACATCTAATTGGTCCAGTTGCCGCAAACAGAAAGAAAACTTAATTCTAATTAGAATACCCTGAAGCTACCGCTGCTCACATTCCGCTGCTCACTCTCCGCTGCATTTCATAATATCTGCTTACGCACTCTCTTATACTTCATTTCCAATTAGAACGACTACCAACAAGGCCAACAGGTGTTTCGTCTCCGCTGCCAGCAATACACACCGCTCTGCCAGCATTCAACGTACTCTTGCATTGCAAGTGTTTGCGAAGCCGTTAACTATTTTACTTATTTACAATGATGGAATAATGGTCAGAGACAAAATATGTTACGTGGGTGACCATCATAGTTTATTGGCTTAACTCCTCCCCCTCTTAGTGAGGAGCGTCCTCGATCCTTTATATTTAATGTACGTAAGTTCGTTATTAAAGCGGAATAAAGTTACATGCAATGGCTTTGTCAAGTTACAAATTGAAAAACGTATAAGCCTGTTGACTAGACACTGGTTTCTAGTTTGCCAATATTAAAGTATCGAAAATGAATTGTTGCGGGCACATTACTTTCTTGTAGCGAAATGTAGAAGTACTTCGGGCGCACTCATAGTATGTGATTGAAAATGTTGCTTATATTTTGGAGCGAGCGGTAACTCGATGTTCTGCCTATTAAAAACTACTTTTCTAATACTAAGTACTGGTTGATTTGATACGCAATGTTTTAGAAGATTTTTAAATTAAATATGAAACGTTTTTCTTTAAACTTAAAACTTTTTAACTACTTGTGAGATGCTCAGTTCAAACTTTTAAAGTTACAATATAATAACTTGAATTGAAAATAGTCCTTCGATTTTATGCAAGTAGCGTGTCTGAACGTTAAGCTTAAAATTATATGAAAACTTCATCAAAAAGTAGGTCTATTTCAAATTGTCCTTATGGACCACCCTCCCTTTAATAAGAACTGTGATTCCTAAATCTTTCTCCACAATCTGTTCTTCGTAAAGGGGGGTTAATTTATTTCCTAGCCTAGTGTTTCGCTTTACCATAACCTTATCACCTACGCTAAATGAACGTACTATTCGCTTTTTGTTATGAGTTTCTAATTCAGATTGCTGCGCCTGCCTAATACAGTTCGATATTTCATTATTTATATTTTCTGTAGTGGGTCGAAATATGTCGACTGGACTTTTCTTTGTTACGGAATGTATTGTTTTATTATATTCTATAGTTGCAAGCAATATCAAATCCTTTGTGTCGTCAATGCTCCTCTCTAGCTTCAGGCACCTAGCTATCTCTGCCAGTGTACTGTGAAACCTTTCCACTTGGCCGTTAGAGGTGCTGTGAAGAGGTGGAGCATTTACGATTTGGATACCGAAACTGTTGGCAAGAAGATATCTGACGGTATTTGAGTTCAATGATTTCTCATTATCGCAGTAAATAACTCCAAACAAGTTAAAAAATATTTCGAGTCTGTACAGAAAATATCAATATGAAGGATTTCTCCCACATATGACGGAATTGGTGTTTGGGATATTTTATGTTTTTGGTGATGCCTATTATACTTTGCCCTTGAACATATTTTGCAGTTTCCGACTGCTTCTTTTGCCTTTTTCTCCAGTTTTGGAAAAAAATAATCCTTTAAAATTTGTTTGACATTTTCTTGCGCAGCGCGGTGTGCGCGATTATGTTCCATAACTATAATCTCAAGCTGGTCGTTTGGGTCAAAGATATCTGTTACAAACGTTTTTGTGTATTTAAATTTCGTATTCGGAAATATTTTGACTATGTCATGTTGAATATGTGCTAAAATAGGTAGACTACAGTGGATGGCATTTACCACGTTGGTGTTCACAAGATCCTGAATAATTCTTAAAAGCGTGTTTTTATCTCGAAACTGAATAATATGCCTGGTTCTGTTTCCAAAAATAATGAATGTTCGCTTGGATGGTATTTCCGTTTCTTCAATGATCATTTGATTTTTAAAACAATTTACTGGCTTTTCAACTGCCGCTATGGTATAACTTAATGATTGTTCGCTATGAATCGTTGCTGAGTTTGAATTTGAATCTTCCTCTATTATGTTCAGTTGCTGACGCGACAGAGCATCGGCAACGTAGTTTTCTTTACCGGGTTTATAATATAATTTTGCGTTGTGTTCGTCGATGAACGCTTTCCAACGCTTGAGCTTTGCATTCGAATTTCTATCTGAAACTGCAAACGTTAGAGGCTGGTGATCAGTAAAAATATTTAATTGTCGTACACCATACAGATAGTTTCTAAGACTCTTTAAGGCCCACACAATGGCCAGAAGTTCTCTTTCGTTTGTTGCAAAGTTAAGCTCATTCTCTTTTAAAGTTCTAGATATCATGGTTATGGGCCTGCCTTCCTGAGACAGAACAGCACCCAAGCCATGGTTGGAAGCGTCCGTCGTCAAATCAAATGGCTTTTTATAATCAGGATAATCGAGCATCACATTTTCTGACACCAAAATCTGTTTCAGAGTATCAAATGCCTGGAGTTGCTTTGGATTTAAAACTAGTTTCACTTTTTTAGATTGATTAGCACCAATTCTGCCGTTTTCACCCTTCAGAATGTCAGTTAGAGGCTTGGCTATACTGGCGAAGTCTTTCACGAAACACCTGTAATAGCTGGCTAATCCTAAAAACGATCTGAGACTGTACAATGTTTCTGGAGCCGGGAAATTTAGCATAGCGGTGACTTTGTCTGAACATGTTTTAATGCCATTTCTTGACACTACAAACCCTAAGTACTCAGTTTCGCTTTTGAAGAAATTGGATTTTTCTACTGAAACCTTCATGTTAGCATCACATAAACTTTTTAAGACCCAGTCTATGTCTTTAACATGCTGCTCTTTTGTGGGTGAGAATATTATTACGTCATCCACGTAAACATAACAGCTCCTACCTATTTGCTCCCTAAGTACGTCATCTATCGCTCTCTGGAATATGCTAGGCGCGTTCTTTAGACCGAATGGTAGCCTACAGAATTCGTATTTTCCGTTGTTTACGGAAAAGGCTGTTTTCTCTCTGTCACGCTCTGCGAGAACGATTTGATGAAACCCTGATTTCAAATCAAGGGTTGTAAAGTACTGTGACCGACCCATGTTTGATAAAATGGACATAACGTTTGGTATGGGGTATTTGTCGTCAATGGTAATTTCATTTAGTTTTCTAAAATCTATTACCATACGTTTCTTTTTGTTGCCTAGTTCATCGAGTCCCTTTTTATCCACGACCCAGATTGGGTTATTGTAAGGAGACCGAGAAGGCCTAATAATTCCGTTATGTAAGAGTTCTTTTACCTCTTTATTTACGAAGTCTACTACCCCCATTGGGTATGAATATAACCTGGAATAGACGGGTTCTTCGTGTTTCGTGCGAATGGTTGCAACTACATTCGTATTATAAGGTAGAGCCGTATTTGGATCGGCAAAAGCATTAGTTCTTTTCTCGATCATATTTAAAAAATCTTTTTTTACAGCGAGAGGTACATTATCTTGTTGAAGTTTAATAATATTAATGCTTTCGCATTTTATAAATAATAACTTTTCAGTTCCAAAGTCATGACTAATTTCGCCATTTTTTAAGTCTACTACAGCGTTAACCTGCTTTAGTAGGTCAAGCCCAATTATGGCATCAAATGCTAGTAAATTAGGTAACATAACGAAGTCGGAATTTACACCAAATAGATTTATCGTGTATTTCTTATTTACTTTCGTCTCTCCATGTATTGATCGGACTAAAATTGGTTTAACTAATGGTACGATACCCTTCAGCTCGGCAAAGGGTTTAATATAGCTTTTTGAAGCTCCTGTATCAACTAACATTTTTATAACCCTTCCCCTAGTTCCTATTGACCTTCTAATCCAAGGGAGTAGGGTGCTTTCCCTAAAAAATTTATCTCTTCTTCAATATCTTCGACTTCATTTTCCACTATGTTATCGTAGGCATTTTTATCGGCTTTATCCTGTGAAAGGTGATTTATCCTCTGAACTTTTGGTCCAGTAATTCTGTCAGACTCGGGGCGTCTTTTAAACTGTTGACCCTGATAAGCACTATTTAGATTAGGTGGCCTCTGCCTGGAGCTTTGAAAGTTATTGGTTTTATTTTGCGTGAAAAATCATTTGGTGGGTTTTGGGACTAGTAATTAGTTGAGCGACGTAATCGGGATAATGATGGATCTATATCCATCGGCTCAGGTTTTCCTGTCTACCATTATAAGTAAAACTGCGTTTTTGTTGCCGATTGTTATTGTTTTGGAAATGGGGGTTTTTTTGGCCGCCTGAATTGGCTAATTGATTATTGCTGGTTTCAGCTACTACTTTTTCCATAGTTTGACCTTTGCTATTTTCATCGAAACGCTGTGAAAAATTTGTTGCAAAAATATAACGTTCATTATTTGCTTCTACCTCCTGCGCAAGTGCCAACGCAGACGGTAAGTCGGCTGGACGTGTAGAAAATAAAATATCGCAAAGAGGTTTTTTTAGGCCGGAAATAAAAACGCGCAGCGCATCCATTCTGTACTTCTCGTTTATAGAGTCTGCTATATGACCTTCTTAAGTCATTATAGTCTTATTAGTAAGAAGGGTGAGCTTTCTTTCGACCTCATCATAAAACTTCAATACCGTCAGATTGCCTTGGCTTAAAGTACTAAGTTCCTGCTCTATCAAATAAATCGGTCTCTTATCGGCATAAGTAAAATCTAGCCTCGCTATTATGGCCTTAAAATTCAACACGGTATTGAAGGAAGCCAAAACACCATCTGCGGCGCCTCTTATTTTATTTCGCATTATTGCGACCGCTTGGTAATGCTTTGCGCTTCCATCGTACCTTTCGTACAGTTTGTAGGCCGTGTGAGCCGCTTGCCTCCATGAGACATAGTTCTCTTGTCTGCCGTCAAACTCAGGCAAGGATTTTACGAGGTCAAGGGTTTCATCGCATTGCACATGACCTACAATCTGCACTTCTGCAAAAGATTCTACATTAGCAGTCAATGTAGTTGTAAACTTCTTTGTAATTTCCTCTAACTTTTTGTCAAAATCTTGCCTCTGCGTAGCTAAGGCAGCCGATATCGCTGCTGCAAGGACAGTTTGAAGTTCGTCGGAATTCATGTCTATTTCTTTCTTATCTTTTAAAGCTAATGAATTGAAAAGGCTAACAAGTTCAGTGTCGCTCATTTATGAAGATACCAAGCGTGGTTGAAAGAAATAGTCAGAAGTGACTGAAAAATAGCCCATACTTTTTGTTTTTATTAAATTGTATTTATGCTTTAACAAGTTCAGAGTCGCTCATTAATAGAAGGTACCGCACGTGGTTAAAAGAAACAGGCTGATTTAATCAAAAAAAATAGCCCCTACGTTTTATTTTTATTAAATATTATATATGCTCTAACAAGTTTAGAGTCGCCCATTAAGAGAAAGTACCACGTGTGGTTAAAAGGAAAAGGTTGATTTAATCGAAAAAATAGCCCCTGCTTTATATTTTTTCTTTAAATTTTATTAAAAATGTAGGCAACGTTTAACTACACTGAGCATATCACTTACATTCAATATTACATATAAGCTCCTTCCTTTGCTTTAACGCCGCTGCTTCAGTTGCCTCCGATTTTCTTCCTCTTTGGATGTCATTCAAGGTCGATATGAGTTGCATTGATGAAATATATGACTTTATTTTACAACTAATTCAGTTGCTTCGTTTTGGTGCTGATTTATTTAAATCAGTATTTAAATTGTACTTGATTTTATAATTAACCCGGCCCCACGTTGGGCGCCAATTAAACAATTATATTTTCTATAATATTTATTTAATTAATAAAGAGTACTTTTGTATCATTAGTACATCTAATTGGTCGAGTTGCCGCAAACAGAAAGAAAACTTAATTCTAATTAGAATACCCTGAAGCTACCGCTGCTCACATTCCGCTGCTCACTCTCCGCTGCATTTCATAATATCTTCAACCACCAATACTCCAATAAGATTCTGCTTACGCACTCTCTTATACTTCATTTCCAATTAGAACGACTACCAACAAGGCCAACGGGTGTTTCGTCTCCGCTGCCAGCAATACACACCGCTCTGCCAGCATTCAACGTACTCTTGCATTGCAAGTGTTTGCGAAGCCGTTAACTATTTTACTTATTTACAATGATGGAATAATGGTCAGAGACAAAATATGTTACGTGGGTGACCATCATAGTTTATTGGCTTAACTTATACAAGTAGTATTATGATAGGTTAATGATGATATACATGCCTGTATACCCCGCCTTACATACATTATGATAGGTTGAACTAAAAATACCCTGAGAGTCTTAGGTTGTTAGTTTCCCTTATGCCCCTCGTGCCCTGGGGCCCAACCCTCAATCAGCCTGTGAGATATTTTGTGCTGCACTAAAGAAAATATCATGTATGTCCTTAACCGATAGCACAATGTATATGTAAAATATTTAAATATATAGAATATGTCATTGACCCACTGGGATTATCTTGCATATATGGTTCCAGGCGTGCTGTTACGTCGTTTGGCAAATAATGTTGGTACTTGTTTCATCCATTGTATGGCGGTTTTTAAATGTAGCTCAATTTGATCACCATAAGCATAAAAGTCTTCCAAATGTTTTTCAAAGGGTTCGCATGCCCAGCTGCATCACGTTTAAGATTATCAGCAGTGATCAGTGATTCTCGTAGTGGCGATAGAATACTTTTGATTGCTGTTGTTGGTTGCTGTTTTTGTTGTGCAGAATTTGAAATTTTGCGGTTGGATTTGCTCTTGCATTTGTTGTGGGCATCATTGAAACCGGTGAAAGTCCAGGCTGCATCATGGGATTTGGTCCATTCACTACACCCATGTTCATTAGTAATCAAATAACATTTCTTTTGCACTCATCTCCGAGCGCTATTTAAAATAGGCTAAATCGGATGATAGCCATGCCCACTTTTAATATGTAGAATATTTTCTAAAATACAAAGAAAGTGATTATTCAGTACATAATACACTTATAAGGATAAAATTTGGTGTGTACATTAACGTTAAGGCAGAAAATAAATTTTTAAAGAAATTTTTGAAAATGGGAGTAAATCAAAAACTGTTCAAGGTATCGAGACGAAATTCAGCACACATATTTAATGAAAACTGGTTACCTGCTTCTCAATAGTATGTAGTATACTCCTGCAAAAAATTAGGCTAATCCGATAACACACAAGCAAAGTATCCCTGCAAGTAGTTAATACCCCACTGCAATAGCGAAGTTATGTATCTTTTTTGATTTTCATATCTTTCATGAACATGAAATATTTGTAAGTATGAGAAGAAGAAAAGATGGGCCCATCAATAAGTATATTGAAATGATTAGGACGATTTAGCCATATCCGTCTCTCCGTCCGTCTGTCTGTTTGTTCCTCTGTATATTTGAACGCAAAATTTTCCAAACATGAAATGTTCATGTATGGGTATTTTGAAAAAAATGCGGTCAGCAGTGGTTGATAGGGAAGCTATTTATATACAAATAAATAAATTTACCACTCAAAACTCATAACAGAAGTGTTTTTATTGAAAACAATCAGCTGGCTTAATAATACGAACAGAAAAGTATTAAAATAGACCTTCATAAATTGGTATGTCATAATAGATCACTACTAGGTATATAATGTTCGGTTCCACCCGAACTTAGACTTCCTTACTTGTTTTTTTTCTCTTTCAGCTCACTAAACACCGGATACCCCCAGTCCCGGAAGTTCTGAAAACGGTATAAAAAAGCCGAAGTTGGCTGCAGATACTTCAACTGATATAAAAAAGATGAAGGAAATGATAACTGACAGAAAAGAAAAAGACAAATTTGAGTGGTTTCATCGGCAAGTAACCAAGCAAATGGAGGAGGTGGATGAGGAGTATCAGCCGCAAGTAATGATGGAGGTGCAAGGTGCCATCAATAAATATTGGCAGGAGAAAATAAGGAAAAACAAGTAAGTTCTAAGTTCGGGTGGAACCGAACATTATATACCTAGTAGTTATGTCATCCCAATTTACGCAGGTCTATTTTAATATTTGCGTTCAAATAGACAGATAGACGTATCGAGAGACGGGCATGGCTACATCGACTCAGCTCATCCTCCTGATCATTTCAGTATACGAGTACGTACAAACATTTCATGTTCATGAAAGGTATGAATATCAAAAAAGATATACAACTTCGCTTTTGCAGTGGGATATTAACTACTTGCCCGAATATTTTACTTTTCATCCTGAACGTTTTGATTACATTAATAAATATATATCTCGATTCGTTTATGCCGAATGAAGTAATATACCTTGTGTGCGTAACAAAAATTGATATAAAAAATGTGCATTTTTGTTTTGCCGGCTCTAGGTCCAAAAGTAATGAAAAACAATTTTCTTTATTTTCCCAATATATTTCGATCGCCTTCGGCGATCATCTTCAGGGGGCTACAACAACAATAATACAATTATGCTAAGTTTAATTTATATATAATGGTTAACAAATGAAAATATATAAATAAACAATTTTACGTACAAATATACCAGCGTACATTTTTTTATATATATACAAGGTGGCGCAAAAGTAAGCTTCCGATGTTCAGCATATCGGTTGTTGCACGTGCAGTGCGTGCTGTTGCACCGTCTTGTTGGAACCACATGTTTTCCAATCCCAATTCATCAAGTTGCGGCAAAAAGAACTCGTTGATCATTGCTCTGTAGCGCTCACCATTCACACTAACCGTTTGGCCCCGACCGATTATTGGTCAAATAAATAGTCAGCAATATTCCGCGTTCTGGAGCAGTGTAGCGTAACATTGTTTATTAACGTGTATTTCGCATGTGTTTACTACACAAATGTCAAAACAGAACTGACTTTAGGGGCCAATCGCAAAATTTATAGCATTTTCTGATAGGAGGACTACTTTTGCGCAGTAACCGTTTTTCACCGACCGATTATTGGTCAAATAAATAGTTAGCAATATTCCGCTTTCTGGAGTAGTGTAGCGTAACATTGTTTATTAACGTGTATTTCGCATGTGTTTACTACACAAATATCAAAACAGAACTGACTTTAGGGGCCAATCGCAAAATTTATAGCATTTTCTGATAGGAGGATGAATTTTGCGCCACCTTGTACAAGTTACACACGCCAGTCTCACCCCTTGCAACGCTCCCACGTTTGATCGCAACACATTCTGCCTACTCATCACAATTGGATTTCACAATATACAACGGTCGCATACTCACCCATCACACGTGCCGCAGTGTCAGCATAAGTACGTTCCCACGTCGCACGGTAACGGAACACCCAAATTCAAGGCCATGGTCAATACCAGCAGTTAATACGTATGCTACTGCATTACTCCAGACGCACCGTCAGCATAATTCTATTTCACATGCTTATGAAATAGAATCAATGCATAACGCACCTGTGGGAACAAACGGCGGAACATAGCAACATAGCAATTGCGCAACACGCACACCGCTGCTGGACATTGGCTATAAAGGGAAGCAGCGGCCACGGAACCAGTTAGTGGAGTCCGGGACAAGGAACATTTGCGATCGGTTAGATTAGTGATAAATGAAGTAGTGTTGAATAAAGTGCTTATTGTAAAACTTAATTTTGTGTTTCCTTTCTAGGGCAAGTTGGCCCTTTTAATTTTTTTTGTATCAACGGACCTTAAGTCCGTTATTACGCCCGAGCAGGGACCTGAAGTGAAAGTGAAAGAGTGAAAGCAAAAAGCTGCTATCCAGCTAGTGTGTGTATAAGAGCTTTAGGAAAAAGCCAGAAAGCTAAGGCATAAGTGAAACTAGTGAGCCACTAAAAGGCGAAGAAATAAAGAAGCCATCAAGGCTAAAAGGCAAATCAGTGAAAAAAGGAAAAGGCTCTAGGGCCACAGCTAAAGTGAAAAACGAAAGACCAAACAACTAGTAGTGTGAGTAAACTTGAAACTGTCTGTGCCTTTCTTATTTTCTTTCCTTTTCTTTCAGTTACCAATCTAACAGGCGTTGTTAATGCCCTGCTTGAGAAAATGAACACCCTTGAAAGACGGGTCACGCACCTGGATACAATAAGCTCAAGGATGGCCACGTCATCAAACTCCAGCCATCCAGAACCAACTGAGGAGGTAATTGCACACGGTCCCACAACTGAAGCCGAAATAAGGGACATCAGTCGACTTCCTGACTGTGTCAAGGAGTTGCAGGTCTTCGACGGAAACCCTGTGCAATATGTATCGTGGGTACATTCCGTAGAGGTAATTCTCTTAGACTTCGATATTGTTAAGGGCAAGCCCCTGTACCGGGCAATTCTACAGCACATTAGGCAAAAAGTGAGGGGTGCTGCCGATTCCGCTTTAATTTCGTATAATATTTTCGATAGCAATTGGGGGAAAATTAAAGAGTGCCTTTCTCTGCATTATGCAGACAAGAGGGATGTCCGCACCCTCGAATACCAACTGCACCAACTCCGGCAGAACGGAAAGAGGATTGATGAGTTCTACGCTCAGGTGAACCATCAGTTCTCTCTAATCATTAACAAAATAAACACCGAGTCCTACACGGACGAAACGGTAAAAGTACTGATAGAGACGTACCGCAACCGCGCATTGGATGTGTTCATCCGCGGCCTAAATGGAGATTTGTCAAGGATGTTGCTTATACACCGCCCTAAGACCTTGCCGGAGGCCTATACAGCGTGCCTGGAGATACAAAACGTCGATTTCAGGAATTTCTCCATTCGCACCCCCACCAGCAGTAATCGGGTGGTGGTACCTATCAATAACTTACCAAGCACACCTTACTCTTCAAAAAAACCTCCGCAATTGCCACCAAAGCCTACTTGGCGCTCTCAAGACCATCGTCCAGTATATCTTAGAAACGATCGTCCGTTCGGAAAAAGTGACAATCAAAGTTCCTCGTCACGCCCACCAGTAGAGAAGATGGAGGTGGATCCTTCAGTCCAAACACGCAAAGTAAATTACATGAATCGCCCCAACCCCTTCAAACGTGGGGCAGGATCCGATAATCTCCCAAGAAAGCAACAAAGGCTTTTCCATACAGTACAGGAAGTAGACGAGGGGAAGGAGGAGCAGACTAGTGAAAGGGAGATAGTAGATGAGGAGAGACCCGAGGATTTTCTATCCTCAGATCATCTAGCGTTCCATACCTAGAATATACGTTGCCAGATGGCCGCGTACTGGATTTTTTAGTGGACACTGCCGCTAACAAAAACTTTATTAAGCAGGACATTACAACAAAAACAACTCCAGTAGATAAACCCTTTAACGTAACTTCAGTAGGCGGTGTTGTACCAATAAAAGAAAAGGTACGATTAAAATTATTTAAAAGTATCGACAATCCTAGTGACTTTGAGTTCTTCGTGCTTCCCACATTAAGTGGATTCTCCGGAATAATTGGAGATGACAAATTAAGAGAATTAGGCGCTTTGATAGACAGAAGGAATAACTTCCTTAAAATAGATAGCTATAAAATTCCACTCAGGGCACGATTGTCAAGCAGTGCTAATTTTACTTTAGGTAAGGATTTGTCTCCTGAAATTCACGGGAAGGTCGATACTATACTTAGGAAATATGTTGAATTATTTAAACCCCTAAACGGGAATGAGCTCGTAGATACAAATATCCTTGCCGAAATAAAGACATCCACCTCGGAACCCATTTACAGTAAAAGCTACCCATACCCAGCGTGATGAGGGACGAAGTAGAAAGACAGATAAATGAACTGCTCGATGAAGGTGTCATCCGGCCTTCAAAAAGTCCCTACAACTCCCCAATTTGGGTAGTGCCGAAAAAGCCAAAGGCGAATGGTGAAAAACAGTATAGAATGGTGGTAGACTACAAAAGATTAAATAGGGTGACGATTTCCGATACATATCCTATCCCAGATATAAATGCAACCTTATGTAGTCTTGGTCAGTCCGAATATTACACCACCATAGATTTGACGTCTGGCTTCCACCAGATACCAATGAAGGAATCCGATATCCCCAAAACTGCCTTCTCGACAATGAACGGGAAGTATGAATTCTTGCGACTTCCTTTTGGTTTAAAGAATGCCCCTGCAATCTTTCAGCGGATGATCGGCGATGTATTGAAGCAATATATTGGTAAAATTTGCTACGTGTACATCGACGATATAATTGTATTTGGGAAGGACATCGACGATCATTTGCAAAATGTGGAAAAAGTATTTTCGAGATTGCTAGAGGCTAATCTAAAGGTAAATTTAGAAAAAACGTGTTTCCTTCAGACAGAAGTCGAGTTCCTAGGCTACGTTATTACACCCGGTGGTGTGCGTCCTGACCCAAAGAAGGTTGCGGCAATGAACTCTATTCTGCCGCCTGAGAACTTGAAGGATCTCAAGAGTTTCCCAGGGATTACGTCGTACTATAGGAAATTTATTCGTGACTACGCTAAAATAGCGAAACCGTTAACTAATCTCACACGCGGCGAACACGCGCAAGTAAGAGCCAACGCATCTAAAAAGGTAAATATAAATCTTGACGAGGAAGCCCTTCGGGCCTTCCAAGACTTAAAGAAACTTTTAGTGTGCGCTGATATATTGGCGTTCCCTGATTTCGACAAGCCATTCAACCTCACTACTGATGCTTCGAACTTCGCCATCGGTGCAGTGCTATCTCAGGGTGATATAGGCAAAGATAAACCCATAGCATTTATTTCTCGTTCCCTTAACAAATCAGAGGAGAACTACGCAACCAACGAGAAGGAAATGCTTGCGATCGTATGGGCGCTCGACAACCTAAGATCATATTTATATTGCGCGAAAAAGATTAGAATCTATACTGATCATCAGCCTCTAACGTTTTCTTTGAGCTGTCGTAACTACAACGCGAAACTAAAGCGCTCGAAGGCTCGCATAGAGGAGTACAACTGTGAGATTATTTACAAACGGGGAAATCAAACTTAGTGGCTGATGCCCTCTCCAGACTCAAAACAGAAGTTAACGGTCTAACGGATTCCATCATAGCTCAGCCTGCCGACAGCGAAGCAGGAAATCCTCTTGAAATCGCCCCTTCTGAAGGAACCATGCATTCAGCCGAACAGGATAACACCGATCTCATCCCTCATGTAGAGGCTCCCTTAAACGCCTTCCGCAACCAAATTATATTTAGGGTAGGTCGGGAATCCCGATGCAACGAAGAGCCACATCCTGGCTACCACAGGCATTTCATATCCCTGCCAAATTTTGAGATTGACAACCTCACCAATACATTAAAAGAATGTCTCAATCCCAACGTTATAAACGGGATAAAAATACCCGAAGAACTTCTCTACTTATTACAAAACGTTTATGTCAATAGCTTCAGTAGGTACAAGATAAGAATCACACAACGAATCGTTGAAGATGTAACAATAGCGGACAGAATTTTTAATATAATTGAACAAGGGTTGCAGGTCTTCGACGGAAACCCTGTGCAATATGTATCGTGGGTACATTCCGTAGAGGTAATTCTCTTAGAATTCGATATTGTTAAGGGCAAGCCCCTGTACCGGGCAATTCTAAAGCACATTAGGCAAAAAGTGAGGGGTGCTGCCGATTCCGCTTTAATTTCGTATAATATTTTCGATAGCAATTGGGGGAAAATTAAAGAGTGCCTTTCTCTGCATTATGCAGACAAGAGGGATGTCCGCACCCTCGAATACCAACTGCACCAACTCCGGCAGAACGGAAAGAGGATTGATGAGTTCTACGCTCAGGTGAACCATCAGTTCTCTCTAATAATTAACAAAATAAACACCGAGTCCTACACGGACGAAACGGTAAAAGTACTGATAGAGACGTACCGCAACCGCGCATTGGATGTGTTCATCCGCGGCCTAAATGGAGATTTGTCAAGGATGTTGCTTATACACCGCCCTAAGACCTTGCCGGAGGCCTATACAGCGTGCCTGGAGATAAAAAACGTCTATTTCAGGAATTTCTCCATTCGCACCCCCACCAGCAGTAATCGGGTGGTGGTACCTATCAATAACTTACCAAGCACACCTTACTCTTCAAAAAAACCTCCGCAATTGCCACCAAAGCCTACTTGGCGCTCTCAAGACCATCGTCCAGTATATCCCAGAAACGATCGTCCGTTCGGAAAAAGTGACAATCAAAGTTCCTCGTCACGCCCATCAGTAGAGAAGATGGAGGTGGATCCTTCAGTCCAAACACGCAAAGTAAATTACATGAATCGCCCCAACCCCTTCAAACGTGGGGCAGGATCCGATAATCTCCCAAGAAAGCAACAAAGGCTTTTCCATACAGTACAGGAAGTAGACGAGGGGAAGGAGGAGCAGACTAGTGAAAGGGAGATAGTAGATGAGGAGAGACCCGAGGATTTTCTATCCCCAGATCATCTAGCGTTCCATACCTAGAATATACGTTGCCAGATGGCCGCGTACTGGATTTTTTAGTGGACACTGGCGCTAACAAAAACTTTATTAAGCAGGACATTACAACAAAAACAACTCCAGTAGATAAACCCTTCAGTAGGCGGTGTTGTACCAATAAAAGAAAAGGTACGATTAAAATTATTTAAAAGTATCGACAATCCTAGTGACTTTGAGTTGTTCGTGCTTCCCACATTAAGTGGATTCTCCGGAATAATTGGAGATGACACCTTAAGAGAATCAGGCGCTTTGATAGACAGAAGGAATAACTTCCTTAAAATAGATAGCTATAAAATTCCACTCAGGGCACGATTGTCTAGCAGTGCTAATTTTACTTTAGGTAAGGATTTGTCTCCTGAAATTCACGGGAAGGTCGATACTATACTTAGAAAATATGTTGAATTATTTAAACCCCTAAACGGGAATGAGCTCGTAGATACAAATATCCTTGCCGAAATAAAGACATCCACCTCGGAACCCATTTACAGTAAAAGCTACCCATATCCAGCGTGTATGAGGGACGAAGTAGAAATACAGATAAATGAACTGCTCGATGAAGGTGTCATCCGGCCTTCAAAAGGTCCCCACAACTCCCCAATTTGGGTAGTGCCGAAAAAGCCAAAGGCGAATGGTGAAAAACAGTATAGAATGGTGGTAGACTACAAAAGATTAAATACGGTGACGATTTCCGATACATATCCTATCCCAGATATAAATGCAACCTTATGTAGTCTTGGTCAGTCCGAATATTACACCACCATAGATTTGACGTCTGGCTTCCACCAGATACCAATGAAGGAATCCGATATCCCCAAAACTGCCTTCTCGACAATGAACGGGAGGTATGAATTCTTGCGACTTCCTTTTGGTTTAAAGAATGCCCCTGCAATCTTTCAGCGGATGATCGGCGATGTATTGAAGCAATATATTGGTAAAATTTGCTACGTGTACATCGACGATATAATTGTATTTGGGAAGGACATCGACGATCATTTGCAAAATGTGGAAAAAGTATTTGCGAGATTGCTAGAGGCTAATCTAAAGGTAAATTTAGAAAAAACGTGTTTCCTTCAGACAGAAGTCGAGTTCCTAGGCTACGTTATTACACCCGGTGGTGTGCGTCCTGACCCAAAGAAGGTTGCGGCACTGAACTCTATTCTGCCGTCTGAGAACTTGAAGGATCTCAAGAGTTTCCTAGGGATGACGTCGTACTATAGGAAATTTATTCGTGACTACGCTAAAATAGCGAAACCGTTAACTAATCTCACACGCGGCGAGCACGCGCAAGTAAGAGCCAACGCATCTAAAAAGGTAAATATAAATCTTGACGAGGAAGCCCTTCGGGCCTTCCAAGACTTAAAGAAACTTTTAGTGTGCGCTGATATATTGGCGTTCCCTGATTTCGACAAGCCATTCAACCTCACTACTGATGCTTCGAACTTCGCCATCGGTGCAGTGCTATCTCAGGGTGATATAGGCAAAGATAAAACCATAGCATTTATTTCTCGTTCCCTTAACAAATCAGAGGAGAACTACGCAACCAACGAGAAGGAAATGCTTGCGATCGTATGGGCGCTCGACAACCTAAGATCATATTTATATTGCGCGAAAAAGATTAGAATCTATACTGATCATCAGCCTCTAACGTTTTCTTTGAGCTGTCGTAACTACAACGCGAAACTAAAGCGCTCGAAGGCTCGCATAGAGGAGTACAACTGTGAGATTATTTACAAACCGGGGAAATCAAACTTAGTGGCTGATGCCCTCTCCAGACTCAAAACAGAAGTTAACGCTCTAACGGATTCCATCATAGCTCAGCCTGCCGACAGCGAAGCAGGAAATCCTCTTGAAATCGCCCCTTTTGAAGGAACCATGCATTCAGCCGAACAGGATAACACCGATCTCATCCCTCATGTAGAGGCTCCCTTAAACGCCTTCCGCAACCAAATTATATTTAGGGTAGGTCGGGAATCCCGATGCCACGAAGAGCCACATCCTGGCTACCACAGGCATTTCATATCCCTGCCAAATTTTGAGATTGACAACCTCACCAATACATTAAAAGAATGTCTCAATCCCAACGTTATAAACGGGATAAAAATACCCGAAGAACTTCTCTACTTATTACAAAACGTTTATGTCAATAGCTTCAGTAGGTACAAGATAAGAATCACACAACGAATCGTTGAAGATGTAACAATAGCAGACAGAATTTTTAATATAATTGAACAAGAGCACCGTCGAGCTCACAGGAATGGCAGGGAAAATAGGGAGCAAATTCTGGAAAAATACTATTTCCCTGCGATGGCTCGCCAGATTAGAGAATACATCGCTCAGTGTGATGTCTGCAAACTAAACAAATATGACAGACACCCAGCAAACCCCTATATTCAACCCACACCAATACCAACCTATCCTTGCGAAATTTTGCATATCGACCTATTTGAAATTGAGAAGCAGAAATTCTTAAGCTGCATAGATAAATTTTCAAAATTTGCCAAATTATTTCCAATTAAAAATAAATCTTCAATATATCTTCGCAGGAAACTCACAGATGTATTACATTATTTTTCAGTTCCAAGGATGTTGGTAATGGATAACGAGAGAGGTCTTCTTACTCCTTTGGTGTTGAATTATATTAGGTCTCTTGATATAGAAATATATCAAACCCCAACACAGCGAAGTGAAGCAAATGGCCAAGTCGAAAGATTACACTCCACCATAATCGAAATATATCGCTGCATTTCAGGCGACAACACCAGACTTTCTCCTAAGGAAAGAGTTTCCATCGCTGTTGATAGATATAACAATTCTATACATTCAGTCACCAGTGTACGCACTGCTCAAAATAAAAAAATAATAATAAAAAAAATTAAATAAAAAAAAGAATGAAAAAAAAAGGGGGAAACATTCCTCGAAAAAAGAGAAAACTTACTAATACTAACAAACTAAACTAAAAAGCTAACTTACTAATCCGCAACAGAAAAAACAAAAAACCAATACTAATCTAACAAAACACTATTAACTTACTAATGCTTTCTAATAAACTAACAGTAACTGAAATACTAATTGTCCGAAACTTCCACTCCCAACATCACTTCCTGGTCCCGTATAAACCCTTCATGGCCCTTAACTTCCCGGACTCCACTCATTAGTAATAATATTAGAACTTAAGAAATTTTCATTAATTGCAAATCGCTAAACAAGTTAAATTTGAAAAAATGGTTTTAAAAATTAAAGAATTTCTCCATCGCTAAATAAGAAGCATGTACACAAAAATGTATATGTCAAGAAATTCCCGCAATTAACTCAAACATGTAGAACACGTAGTTTCTTTTATACTAATATTTTTTGCTATTGTTCATTATTTTGTATACTAACGTTGATTTCTATCTAATTTTACAGTAAGAATTTGATAACCGAATTTTAATAATGGTCAATCCAAAGCATACCGAAAATAAGAATAATATTAAACTAAACATTTTCGTATTCCTTGTCCTCGGAGCAACCGCCGAAGCATATAGCTTATTCAGCATCGATTCACCGATTGTAACGATCCGCGATGGATATGGCTGGATTATAGACGGGCATTTTAAACTCATCCACAGCATAGATCTGGAGAAATGCGACAGAATTTTTGACAAATTAAAATATGCTATTGCCAACCTCAATGAAACCGATCCAATGACCGATGTGCTAAATTATCACCTATCAAAAATAAAGACGTATCTGCAAGATTTGAGAGGTCCTGAGCTGACCCGAACAAAATGATCAATCAACTGGATTGGCTCGGCATGGAAATGGATCGCCGGCTCGCCCGATGCAACTGACTGGGACCAAGTACTCCAAAGGCAGGACACCCTTTTGAGCAACAATATCAGGTAAACTCTGAAATATTTCAAACGACTCACGAGTTGTTGCAGGTGATCAACGCAGCCGTCTCTGTTACGAATGATGTCCATGAACGTACCAGGATGGGAAAAATCATGCAGGAAATCCAGGGGAAAATAATGATCCTCAAAGAAGACATTTACGAGCTTGTCCGTGCTTGTCAAATGGCCAAGGCCGGCGTAGTTAATACTAACCTATTAAGCAAAGAGGAAATTAACAGGCTCATAAGCGAGGTCGAGGTCCTTCCTTACAGCAACGTGATCGAGGCCATAGAATATAGCAAACCCTCAACCTTCACGAACGGCACCCTCCTAATCTACGTTGTGTCGATGCCAAAGGTCACAGAAACAAGGTACAATCATCTAATCGCCCGAGCGATCACACAACACGGACATCAAGTTGAATTGAACTACTCAACAATCCTGGTAAACCAACAGCGAACATATGGCATCAAGGAAAACTGCTTATATCTTACAGCAGCTATGATTTGTGAGCAAAAGACGCTCGACCTACTTGCAGAAAAAGATTGTTTCCCTCGGCTCATCAAAGGGGGAGATGCTAATTGTCGTTACCTTACCTACAACGAGTCCACAATTGAAGTTATAAAAGAAGACACTATTTTCCTCAACAATTTCAATGGCAGCATAGGATCAGGTAAAACCTCTGAGTACTTAACCGGTTCTTTCATATTACAGATGAACAACGAATCCGTTACAATTAACAACCAAACCTTTTCGAGTACAAGCAAATCCGAGGTACAGCTACTACCGCCCATTCTTACTAACGTCAGGAACAAAACTCTGGCAGTCAACATAAACCTTGTTCACGAAATGACCACAGGCAACATTAAGCTCCTTAAATTTCTCGGAAGGAAGACCAGCGTATTGATTACCTCTGAAATCATAATTTTTATTCTGGTCACGTTACTCATCTGGGCAATTTGGAAGAAGATAACGACCCTGAGCTAAAGATATCACTACTAAACAGAAGCTTTCGAGGACGGCAACACGAGGGTAAGCCTCATATGCCTAATCCGCGCGACGCAGATCCTTAAGCGGGGAAGAGTCAACACACGCCAGTCTCACCCCTTGCAACGCTCCCACGTTTGATCGCAACACATTCTGCCTACTCATCACAATTGGATTTCACAACATACAACGGTCCCATACTCACCCATCACACGTGCCGCAGTGTCAGCATAAGTACGTTCCCACGGTAACGTAACACCCAAATTCAAGGCCATGGTCAATACCAGCAGTTAATACGTATGCTACTGCATTACTCCAGACGCACCGTCAGCATAATTCTATTTCACATGCTTATGAAATAGAATCAATGCATAACGCACCTGTGGGAACAAACGGCGGAACATAGCAACATAGCAATTGCGCAACACGCACGCCGCTGCTGGACATTGGCTATAAAGGGAAGCAGCTGCCACGGAACCAGTTAGTGGAGTCCGGGACAAGGAACGGTTGCGATCGGTTAGATTAGTGATAAATAAAGTAGTGTTGAATAAAGTGATTATTGTAAAACTTAATTTTGTGTTTCCTTTCCAGGCAAAGTTGGCCCTTTTAATTTTTTTTTTGTATCAACGGACCTTAAGTCCGTTTCTTACATACATTTTAATTTTTAATTAATTTTGCTAAGCTGCGTCCGTACGGTTCGCCAAGTAGCTTTGAACTGCTTTTCGAAGATTCTAACAGGTGGCGGTAGATATGTGAAATGTTAGATGTGTCTGTTTTATAGTTAAGTCTCTTGTTTGGTGGTGTGTATGTTATGTGGAGCATTTCTAAAGTGAAACGTTTGTTGTAATGCTTCTCTGTTTGTAGTATGCTCACTGCTTCGAAGTCTGGTTGATGGCCGCTCTGAGCACAGTGGGCTGCTAGTGCTGTTTTTTGTGTGTTACCAGCTGTTCTACACTTTATATCGGATCGGTGGCCTGATATTCTGGTTTTTAATTTCTTCTTTAGTGGTACCTACGTACTCTTTATTGCATGTTTCATTTTCTTTTCCGGCGCATGGAATTTTGTATATAGCGTTGTTTTTATCTACATGAACATGTTCGTGGTATATGCTGGTCTATGTGCTATTTTTATCTTTTCTCTATCGTAAATGTTCGACCCTCTTAATCTATCAGAGAAGCCCGGTATGTAGGTCATTGATTTGTACGCTGTGGTTGTGTTTCCTCCGTTTTTTGGTGTTTTAATTTGACTGCATTCTTTTATCATCCTCTGTATAATGCCGCGAGGGAAGTCATTAATTTTCAGTATGTTTTTTATTTATCTTTTGTTTTCCGGGTGAAACACTGTATCGCTTGTGTCCAACACTTTTCTTATAAAATTTTTTGTTGTATTTATAACCATGTTCTTGGGATGTTTTGACTTGTGGCTCATTATACGCCCTGATGCTGTGGGTTTTTGGTACCAATCCAGTTTTATTTGGTGGCCTCTCTTGCACACCAGACAATCCAAGAAGGGCAATCTATTCTCATTTTCTAGCTCCATTGTAAATTTTATATCTTTATGATATGCGTTTAGAGTTTTCATGGTCTTTTCTATTTCGTCTTCCCTAATGTGTCTTTTATAGGCGCCAAAGAACTTAACCGATCTTTATGAAATTTTCACAATATATACTTGGGTTGACTGGGTACAGCATAGACAATATATAGTTTTGGAGAAGTAGACTTTTTTGGTCTAAATTAATGAAATTTGGCTATATGTATCACTTAGTCAATATCTACATAATTGTTCAAAAGTAGACGATGCTACGCCCACATATTTTGTGTTTGGTTTTGCTCTTGAACTTTGACGATAGGTTCAGGAGCTCGCTGGGCACGACACAGTCTGTATATAGCTTTTGGAAAAGCCCCCAGGTTATATAAAGCGGCAGTTCGGTATAGTTAGGAGTTTATTTGTCAAAACGTCAAAACAAGGTCTACCGGGTTTGCTAGTATATTATAAAATGGCGAAAGAAAAAAATTAATTTCAGCATTCTTTTGTAAAACTGAGGGACTAGTTTGCGTTCAAATAGACAGACGGACAGACAGACACACGGACGAAGAGACGGGCATGGCTAAATCGATTCCGCTCATCGTATTGGTAATTTTAATGAGCTTTGCTCTGCTAGTTTTCTTACTTACATACATTTAATGTTTATGAAAGGTATAAAAATCAAAAAAGATATATAACTTCGCTATTGCAGTGGGCTATTAACTACCTGCCCGAATATTTTGCTTGCGTGTTTCCCGATTTGGCTAATTTTTGGCAGGAGTATAATACATACCAGAGAGAAGCAGCTGACTAATTTTCATTGAAATATCAAGATTGAATTATAAGTGGTTGCCTTTGAAAATAGCAGAAATTTTATGCTGAAAAGTGGGCGGCGCCACGCCTACTTCAAAATTGATAAAATTTTTTTGCGGTCGAGTTTTTCTGAAAAAGCATATTATGTCTGCAAAATCTGATTGATATAACTTGCTTAGTTGTAGAAATATCGCTTCTTAAATTTTACAAACAAATTTTTCAGAACTATGTTAAAAAACTGGGCGTGGACATTAACCGATTTCGCCCATTTTTACAGCAAACAGTAACTTTTATATATAGAACATTATCACCAAATTTCGTTTCGACAAATCAGTTTTTGGCGGAGTTATAGCATAAAAAGTTTTGTGGAATAAATAAAAGGGGCAGGGCCACGCCCATTTTCGAAAATTTTACGTTTTTGGATTTCTTTGTTTACGGAAACTTTAAAAGTGAAGTATAAATGATGTAAAGCTATTGTAGGCAAAGTTATTGCCTATTTAATAAAGGGTGTTTTTTTAGGGGTATAGAACTTCGAATTGAAATCAAATACAAGAAAATCGTTTTAAGGTCCATCAATTTGGCTTTATTGGAAGGATAATTTTATGCCATTAATGCTTAAATATGATTTCGGGCATGTGGCCGCCGCGGCTGGCTCGAATAAAGCCAATTCTACAGGTCCAATTTTCAACCACTTTTTCGAGCATATGGGGCCGTATGTCGGCAATAACGCCACGAATGTTGGCTTCCAATTCCCCTAACGTTTCTGGTTTGTTGGTGTAGACGACCGACTTCACATATCCCCAAAAAAAATAATCCAATGGTGTCAAATCACACGACCTTGGTGGCTAATTGACAGGTCCATTCCCCGAAATTATGCGCTCATCGAATGTTTCCTTCAATAAATCGATTGTGACGTGCGCTGTGTGGCATGTAGCGCCGTCTTGTTAGAACCACAACTCATCCACATTCATGCCATCCAATTCGGGAACAAAATAGTCGGTTATCATGGCTCTATACCGGTCTCCATTAACGGTAGCTGCCTCTCCAGCATTATTGCGGAAGAAGTATGGCCCAATGACTCCACCAGCCCATAGAGCACACCAAACAGTCAGTTTTTGTGGATGTAATGGCGTTTCAAGGGTCTCATGTGGATTCTCTTCACTCCAAATGCGGCAATTTTGCTTGTTGACGTAGCCATTCAACCAAAAATGAGCCTCATCACTGAACAAAATTTTGCGATGAAAATCAGCATCGAAATCAATCTCATTTTCGGCCCATACACCAAAATCACGACGCATTGCATGGTCTCGCGGCTTTAATTCTTGCACAAGCTGGATCTTGTAAGGTCGCAAGCCAAGATCTTTGCGCAAAATCTTCCATAAAGTTGATGGACAAAGCTCCAATTGCTGTGCACGGTGGCGAATCGATTCATTCGGGTCCTCTTCAACACTTTGCTCTACAGCGGCAATTGTTTCTTCGGTGCGCACTGTTCGACGTCTCTGCGGATGCGTATTATCACATAGAGTAAACGTAGTGCGAAAACGATCCATGGTTAACCGAATTAATTGCTCTGATGGACGATTATGTCGACCATAAAATGGACGGAGCTCACGGTAAACTTCGCGAACTGAACCATTATTTTCGAAATAAATTTGCACGATTTGCAAGCGTTGTTCTTTTGTCAACCTGTTCATGATGAAATGGCAAACCAAACTGAACATAAATGACATTAGAGTTGCCAGATTTGACCACAAAATGCCAGTTTTATCTCTATTCGAAAAACAAACCTGTAAAAAAAACACCCTGTATATCTACGATCCTCTTCAAAATCTTTCATATAAAAGTGGGCGTAGACCTTAACCGATTCCGCCCATTTTTTCCTGGAATATTCCTTGCATACCTGGAAACCTGCGTGCTGAATTTCGTTTCGATATCTTGAACGGTTTTTGATTTATGATTAATATCATTTCTAAATTTGACTTAATCAAAAGTGGGCGGTGCCACTTTGAAGGTTTGGAGGGATCTCAAATGTAAAGTAAAGAGAAAGCTCGTCCGCAGCAACTCGGAGATCAACTCAACTGGAATGGGAACATTCCAACAAATAATGCTAAGCCCATTGGAAGAACAGGTTGCAAATTTGCTTCAATTTGGCAAGCAGGTCTGTCCCAAAGGTAACCCACAAGGCATTCCAGAGCGTGGTACTGTCCATCAAGTTACCATTACAAATGTTGAGAGCTAAAACTCCTCCAATTCCGCCAGAAGACCTGGATGTTACAATGGACGAGCAGATGTACGAGGTAATTTGCCTTAACACCACAGTTGATACACACGAAAATAGTGTACCTCCAGTGGATAATACTGCTGATGAGTTGGCTGGTGGGCAGAATGATGCCTGTGTTGCTTCTACAAGCAGAAGAGGCCGTAACCGTGAGCGGAACAAGAAAGAAAGCTTGCTAGAAAGCCATTGCCAAATGCAAGAGCGTATGCTAAAACAAGTGTCGAGTTCCTTGGCGGGCATAGAAAACAAACTCGCTTCGGTTGAGAGCTCTCAGGTTGGCACATCAGCAATTTTACAAAAACTGGTCGACACAGAAAAGAAAAAACTGAAAATAATGGAGAGGCAGCAAGACAGAGAGGAGGCACAATATAAAACAGAAATGAAGCTTAAAAAAATTAAAATGGAGATAAAAGAAGCAGAGCTTGATATAATTAAAATAAGAAAGAGTAAACCGCCAGTCCATTAGAAATGAAAAGAAGCGGTCTAAAACCAGATTACTTTATGTACTTGACACTAACAACATGAATCCTGTTCAAATATCGTTAATGTCAAGTACATTAAACAAGCTGGGTTTCTAATGTTTGCTTTCATTTTTGATGTGTTGATGGGGTGCTGTATTTTCTTATATTTTTAACAAAAAAGTACAAACTTTAATAAAAACGATTAAACATGGTATCCGAAGCTTCAAGGTTATGTAGGTTGTCGGACATATCAACTTCAAACATATCGGTGCCTGATGATGAATTTTCGGTGTCGGATTGCGCATCATTACTTGATGCCTCTATATTATATTTAATGCAAACGTTATGCAGGGCAGCACAAACGTTTGCAATTTGTGTTGCTTTTTCAGGCTTATAATGTAGCTGATTCGTCTCCTTTGTAGATGCCGTTCGGAGTCGGCAAAAAACTGTAGGTCCCACCAATTTGTAGGGAAAATTCAAATCGGCACACCACAAATTGGAAGAGAAGCTTGGCGCAAAAATCTCTTAGGAGGTTTATGATGATATACCTGTTGTATATCGCGCCATAGAGAGAGAGAATGTAGCTGACGAGCACCAAGTAAGCAACGAAATCGGTTTTTCATAACTCCAATGGTTCTTTCAATAATGTTTCTCGTTTTGGCATGTTTGGTGTTATAAACGGCCTCAGCGCTCCCTTCTGTCACTGATCTATAAGACGTCATCAAATATGGCTCCAAAGGATAGCCTGCATCACGTGTAATTAGTTTTTATTTTTTTGTTTACTAAAATTCAAATGTCATGTCTACTGTAGTAATAGGATATTTCCCTGTAAAATCATTACGTCTACTCCGAGGATTGTTATCAGGCTCTTCTAACAGAAGTTCTAAGAAGCTGGGTTTCTTCTACATTGTATACCTTAATTTAATTTTTGAAACCTTATACAACCTATATTTTGTTCGGCGCTCAACTGTTACTACTGTGATGAGAAACTTCGGGCGTCTGCGACGCACGAACAAATACAGAATTTTTATTCAAATAACACTCTCCCCTCTTTCCCTTTCACTCTTTTTCTGTCCCTCTCTTACTCACGCTTTTCCTTTTCCTGTGTTCTCCTCCTGCCTAAATAACAGCCCTCGGTTGGGTAAAACATAAGACTTTTTATTACCTAATAGCCAAGTGTTGCGCTCACAAGAATCGTAACGCTCACGTAGTACCCGTCTTGCCGAACTCATATTCCAGATGAGAGAATCATGAGATGAGCCTGCATATCGAGCATCAAAATATCTTATCCTCATTTTATGATCACAAATATGAAAGTAAAATCTGTTTAAAACTAATTAGACGACCAGCGGGTTAAGGGGCTTAGAATATATCCGCGGTAGGTATGCCTGTCGTAAAAGGCTACTAAAATCCAAATGGCAGTAGGAATATGCAACGGGTTTCAAGGTCTTGACTTTGTGACATTTAGCTTGTAGTGCTTGCGTGTCACAGTGCTGGCAGCATTGTGGCTCACATACAAGGTGTGGCACGGTAAAGACTATGCCAATAAGCATATTCCTTTTGCTAATTCCTGCCTCGGGTTGTGCGCTGGGTTTGGGACCCGCAACGTAAAAGAAGTCCCCAATGAAAGTCAACAGCTTTGTTGGCAGGTTAAAACCGTTCTGACGGTTAATGCCATTTAAGTAAGTAAGTAATCAGACCAATGCAAAATGAATACTTACAACGGTTGCATTCAAGCTGAAGTATCCTTTTCTGTTAAAATAAAGGTTTTCTTCTACCTTATTCGGTGCCGAAATTTTTATATGCGTCCCATCCACGCAGCCAATTACGCCAGGAAATCCGGTCTTCTCAAAAAAGGACATTTTCGCTTCAGTTTTTACCTCCTCCGACATTTCAAAACTGATGAAACTTTTACAAATCACCTTCTCCATAACTTCAGCCAATATTGATGAAACGGTGGGCTGTGATAAGGCCAAATTAAAATCATTATCTGGCAAATTAAAAATGTCGGACTTTTGTCGCATTTTCTTCCTATTGAGCCGCAAAATCTCCTTGCTCTCATCGCTTGAACTATCAGCCGAATCCGATAAAAAAACATTTTCAAGCACAAATTCGAAGTTTCAATTCAACAAATTGTAAACAAACAATGACCAAAATGTAAAGATCGCACTTTCTTCTGTAAAATTATCGATAACACGTCAACGTCCATACATTGTTTTAGTAAATACACATTTTGCCGTGACGTGAGATGATGTCGTTACGAAGTGATGTCGACAAAGAATTGACGTCGACAGTAGCGTTGACAACCATAATAGGGGTGAATAATAATAATAAGTTTTTAGTGTTTCGAAATCAAATTTCTCAACAACGACTGGGGCTAGAGCAGTCTTTGGTGCACTTTACATTAGCGAATTTTGGTTTGTATTTGTTTGATTAGCACTAGTGCTTACCATACCTGAGAAATTAAATTTTGAGAAAAGTATATAAGTTCCTATCAGGGTTGCCTGATTTTGATTTGAATAAATCACGAATGTATGTATGTTTATTCATTATCAAAGTGTCTTTCATTTGAATGGAGAATCAAATCCTTAATTAAATTTATCTTTTACATATTTGGAAAAAGATTCAAATAACCAATCAAAAGTATCTTTCATTCGAACGGGAAACCAAATCATGAAGCAATTTTAATTTGGATTTGAAAGTGGATTTTTAATCAAAAATAATTTGGCATCACGCAATCCTGGTTCCCATACCTATATTTATAAAAGTTTTACATTGAACTGAATTTTACATTGGTTTTGTTATTGTTATTTTCTTTTAGTTCTGAACTAAGTTTTTCCCCCTATTGCAAGAGTAGATTTCAATTAAGCTAAAAAATTGTAATGGTCCAAATATTTAAGGAGAAATTTTCACAATGTTGAAATAAAACTTATTAGACTCAATCAACAAAAGTCGATTCTATTGCCAATCGACACTTGCAATAGAGGGGTTTATTTGTTATGTTATTTTTATCTATTATTTTCATTATACACATGTCGTCATCATTCATTCAATCATAAGAAAATAAATTGATGTAATCATTTATTTTTGGATAGCATGTAAATAAAAAATTTATGTATAAACTATATATGGGTAAGCCTCCCGATCTCAACAACAACTTGTTGTATTTTTTCTTTCTTAATACATTAGGCCACAAGATCTTTACCACGCCTGTTACACATTGAGTGATAACTATTGCTCAAAACTCGGAATCATCACTCAATCTACCAGTTCTAGGAGATCCTTTAAATGAGCTTCTGTCAACACATCCTCTGTTCAATGTACTGTTGCCACGTCCTAAGCTCACTTTGAAATCGAAGATAGGCCCAAGTGAAAGTGAAAGTCCTATGGAAGTGAATGATTTGGTAAATGGGACTGAAGGTGAAGAAGACGACGGGCCGTTCTGTGGGTTACGGGGTTAGAATATGGCCGAGGTAGGTATAACTGTTTTTAAAGGCGACTAAAATCAACATAGACCCCGGTTGCGGGCAAGGTGCTTGGAGCAAGGAGCGTACCGGATTCATATCTGGCAAAGGACTGTCAAAATCAGGATAAAACTGTTTGGTCCATTACTTCCCAATCTATGAATGGATGCGCCGACTAGGCAGGGCGAAGTACTGCTACAATAACGGCAAGACGACCAATGTCAATATCTAATAAGTTATGGGCCTACAGTTTTTTTTGATGCTGGAGCATGTGGATCATATGGGCACAAGTGACGAAAAGCCAGTTTTTTACCCATAGCTCCAGAGCTGTCCGAAAAATGTCTTGCTCCAAACATTGTTAACCTCGACCAGACCTAAAAGAAAAATAGCATGCCGGCAAAGGTATTTGTTGGTGTCATACAGTGCAATAAATAACAGTCATCAACAACATCTCTTTTGTAAAGTTTTTTTAAGTCTTTGCAAACGCAACAACAAATGATTCAAGACATTTTATTTTTAATTTTAGTTAGATCAAAGCTCAGGTAATTGAAGCATCCGATACAATACAGGAAAATATTAGCTTACAAATTATACTTGCTATTCATCCATTCCATTTTTCCTTCTTCCTTGAAGTATTCAGTGAAATTTTGTCTTATG
Source organism: Merzomyia westermanni (assembly GCA_949987695.1). Classification (NCBI taxonomy): domain Eukaryota; kingdom Metazoa; phylum Arthropoda; class Insecta; order Diptera; family Tephritidae; genus Merzomyia; species Merzomyia westermanni. The sequence goes on from OX465289.1 coordinate 80,909,917, forward strand.
GATTCAGCTGCTCCATTGCGTAGATTATATGGGGCGCCAAAAGAAATTCCCCGGTTATTGCTAAGTTATGCAGTACGATAAAAGAGTACAAGCCAAAACTATCTTTCCTTAAATAACAGTCATCAACAACATATCTTTTGTAAAGTTTTTTTAAGTCTTTGCAAACGCAACAACAAATGATTCAAGACATTTTATTTTTAATTTTAGTTAGATCAAAGCTCATGTAATTGAAGCATCCGATACAATACAGGAAAATATTAGCTTATAAATTATACTTCCTATTCATCCATTCCATTTTTCCTTCTTCCTTGAAGTATTCAGTGAAATTTTGTCTTATGGATTCAGCTGCTCCATTGCGCAGATTATATGGGGCGCCAAAAGAAATTTCCCGGGTATTGCTAAGTTATGCAGTACGATACGAGAGTACAAGCCAAAACTATCTTTTCCACGGTTTCAACTTTAAGATTTGCTATGTTTAGAAAGACCCGAAATCTGTTACATAGAATTCCAAATCGTGCCGTACAACCTGTCTAGCTCGAGAGTCTGCCTTTTTCTATTTTTGGTATGATGAGGATACTGTGTCATGATGTGCTTCTGCGGCGGGAAAGCATAATCTGCTACAAGAACATAAGGAAGATTTCGTCCTCTTCCAACCAAAAAGTATTGTGGTAAATTATTCTCTTTTTCCAAAAATCCTTTAGGCAACTACGTTGCAGCACACCGCATCATTTGCACGGCCATTAGTGCCCACATCTATGAACACAAAACGACAATTGGCATAACTAAGGCTAAGAGAAGGATACTGTTAGTTCTTTTGTAATTATGGTAAAATGCACCGTCCTTCCGCGCCGACCGAAAGCTAATGTGTTTGCCTTCTAAAGCACAAACAAACAAAAATTATATATTTTATGCTCAGAAAATACCATAGCAATTCGTATAATATTATAAAGTCTCGCTAAGCTTTGAAACAATTTGAAGCTCGTTAACTTGTGGTTTTAAGTTTGTGAGGTTCGTATAGTTATGAGCAGAGCTCTGAATTGTATGCAAGTGCATATATCAAGAAATTATCTGCATGGTAAGAGTAAACGACTAAAAACGAGCGGCCGCCAATCATCCCTATAGCGGAAACTCAGCACCAGTTTGGATCTGAGCGGGGCAGTCCATCATTCTCCCCCCTTCAATGCAAACCTGTGGTTAGTCAGTTCATGGCATGAGTTCTACAAAAGGCAAAATAGCATGCGTTGGTCAAAACTCGATATGACCAGGTAACAGAACTTATGCACAACCATATCCTTTACCTTCATGCAACACGCAACAGCAAATGTCACCAAAACTAAAAGCTAAGCCGTAACACAATCCTCAAGTCACTAGGTGATTTTTCTTGGGGAATATTTAAAGAAACAGTCATAGAAAAGTACTAGACAGTCGGCCAGTCAATCACTTGTAATACGTCTGGAGAAAATTGCGGGTTTGTCAAAAATCTGTCCCCGGAACTGCTATCATTTGTATTGCGAGGCAAAAATACTCAATGCTAGATACCGTCGGATTCGAAACTTCGGTGAGTTATTTTATTAAATCATGCCCAGAGAGTTCAGTAATAAACTTTATAGCATCATCTACATCAGATGAAGAACACAATCTGCCAAAAGATAATCGAATCACCCTGGATCATCTTCGATCTGGATACTGTATTACATACATACTCACAGGACTGATAAAGAAAACCTCAGATTTCAACTCAGTGTAAATTCGCCATTGGTTCCAATAAGTAGCATAATGTCCTGGGCCAGGTAAAAAGAGCAATAGGCATTCCGGGTGGCTAAGCGGTATCCTTGCTCAGATCAGCAAATAATCTTCATATTTTTTCTTACGTTCATATGTGAATTTTGGATATTTTTTTTACATATGTATTTCTAAAATTTATTTTGACATCCTCCATATTTTTAGCTTATTGAAAAAATATAAAATTTCTAGCTCTGGTTATGAGGCATTTATAAGTTTATACGAATACCCCGACTAGAAAATTTACTAACTCGTAGATGCCACTCTTTCAATTGTTTAAATATTATCTCGTACACTTCGGGTATGATCTTACTAATCGAGGACGTTGACAAACGAAGTTGATAATTTAAGCTCACATACGCTTCACCTGAAATAACCATTTAAGTTATTTCGTAAACAAATGGTCTAACACATTTACTGATGCACAAAACCTATCTCAAATGGTTTTTGAATCCTTCAGGATCTGAAGGAAGAAGTTCCTTAGTTAAATAGGCGAAAGAACCTTTCTGTCGTTTTCCAGATCTACAATCTTTCACCCACATGCGTTTTCGATTTTTTCCGGCAAAGCAACAGCTGTTTCACATAATCCAACTAAACCTGTTCATGGGATATACATTTAATAAATCTGAGTGTGTAAATTGTAGATTTCACCCAAAACCATAAACTTACTTTCAAGAAGAATTGACATATAAAGACACGAATAGAAAAAACAAGAGGGAATGCCAGCAGAATTAAATCCACAATTGACTAATGTAAAAGTGGACTTGGCAAACACTACCTGTGTCCCACATTTACTTAAAATGCAAACCTGCAGAATGTACATTAGTTAACAACCAGCACATCCCTTCGGTGGAAAACATCTCACCCGGCATAATTCTATTAAACCAGTACAACGGTACAATTAAAATCGACAGTCAAAATATCAATCTTGACGTTTCATATGCGGTACAATACCATAACTCCACGTTTTTCATTGATAACCAAAAATGCTATTTCAACGAGATACTAACTAGCAAACCCCTGCCTGCGATATTGTAATCAAATATCTCCTCAAATAGGGAAGAAGAAATTCCAAGCTTGGAGATAATGAAAGAGCTCCATATCAATAACACAAAGCACTTGAACACATTGCGAACAACCCACACACAGCCCTACTAACAAATTTTTCGGTAACAATCGTTAAAATTATATTCCTAGCAGGGTTAATTATCAAATAAATCAAAGAGAAGAATTTTAAAATAAAACCAATACCAAAATCCAGGTACAGAGTGAACGTCAACGTGACCGACACTAAAGAAGTCAGAACTCCCGAAATGCCCACGTTCACAGATCCCTTAACCCTAGTCAGTTAGTTTGAACAAGCGGGGATGTTCGTTTTTGGCGCCGGAAGAGTTAGCACCACCTAAACTGCAGCAATTACGCCAAGTTAGCAAAAAAGCTACAATGGCAGAACGCCAGTAATTAATAAGAATTGGGAAATGACCCAGACGCTGATTTAGGTGATATATATACGAGGTGTGTTCAAAAAGTATCGCGAATTTTGTGTTTTTCCAAAATTATTTATTTATTCATGAATATCTATTTTGTCCCCTTCAAAGTAATCCCCATGAGATATTATACACTTGTCCCAACGGTTTTTCCAATCTTCGAAGCACTTCAAAAAATCATTTTTTTGTATCTTGTTCAGCTTCTCCTTCGATACCGTCTTTATCTCGTCAAGAGAAGCGTAACGTCGTCCTTTCATGGGCCTCTTCAGTTAAGGGAACAAGAAAAAGTCACAGGGGGCCAGATCTGGGGAATACGGTGGCTGCGGCATCATTAGTGTGTGGTTTTTGGCCAAAAAGTCGCGCACAAGCAACGATGCGTGAGCAGGGGCGTTATCGTGGTGCAAAAGCCAATTTTTTTTCTTCCACAAATCCGGGCGTTTCTGGCGGATTGCTTCGCGCAAATTTCCCATAACTTGCAGGTAATATTCCCTATTGACCGTTCTTCCCTGTGGCAAGAACTCATGATGCACCACGCCCCTGCAATCGAAGAAAACTGTCAGCAAAACTTTCACATTCGACCGAACTTGGCGCGCTTTTTTCGGTCTTGGTTCGTGCGGCAGCTTCCATTGAGATGATTGAGCTTTGGTTTCCACGTCATAACCATAAACCCACGATTCGTCACCAGTTATGACCCTCTGGAGCAAATTTGGGTCGTCGCGGACAGAGTTTAACATCTCATTAGCAATGTTCATGCGATGCTGTTTTTGGTCACAATTGAGCAATTTTGGTACGAATTTCGCGTAAAAATCGAAGACGATCCAAAACACGTGCAAGCAAAGCAGCTGTCAACAATTAACTGAACATTCAAAATGGCCGAGCTTGTCGGCATAAGTGAGAGACATGAGTACCAACATAACGCCACAAAAAATTCGAAATTCGAATATACGTAACCAGCGAAAATTCAAAATTCGCGATACTTTTTGAACACACCTCGTATACTAATATTGGGAACAACTTTGGGCATGCGCCGAGCCAACGGAATTTGCCGATCCTGCTGGCACAGGTAGAATTAAGTTATATTAAGAAGTATTTAAGTAGATTAAGTTGAGTAGTAATAGTGATTTATTTGTTTGATGGGTTGAGCTGCTTCGGCCGTTTTTTGTTAAATGAAAACAAAAATTTTTGCGCATAGTCATAGTCAAAGTTAAGTATGACTTAAATTTAGTTGTACCTATTTGACACAATTTTGTATCGGTTATCTGTCAAAAAATCTTTATCTAAATTTAAGTCATACTTAACTATGACTATGCCCCTTTATGTTTACATTTTCGCCCACGCGTTTCGGCGTCTTTCGTGCCTTCTTCAGGGAAATATGTCTTTTTTATTTAAAACAATAAACATTTTAATACATTTGACAACATTTATAGATATTAACTTACATTTAATATGAACTTCTAAACATTAAAAACCACACAATCCTTTCTTATACGCAAAAATTTTTTATCCGCTTTTCTCTTTGGCATACCTATTTTGTTTTTTTTTGTTACTGTGTAAGTGCTGTTTATGCCATTTACATCCTCCTTAAACTTCATCGCATTGCTCAGCTGTTGTTGAATGCATAGACTTTCCAATGTCATTCTTCTTTGTTCTGTTCTTTCTATGTCCAGAATTCGCAAGAATTGTTAGGCTAATGCTCTTGTAATTTTTTTTTATTTTTTGATTCAATTTCATGTTCATGTTTTCTTGTGCCCCCATAACGTTTTGAGCAGTTCTCATTTTTCTTGCCCACGCATTTAATTTCATAAACTACACTATGTTGTTGCTCTTGATTTAGTGTATTATGTGGTTTGTGGGAGTATATTACATTTTCTTGTTTTATGATTCTACGTAGTGTTTGATTGTTTTATTAGTCCTGGTATGTATCGTCGTTGAATCTATTAATTTTTTTGAAATTTGGGCTTGGAGTATATTTTCATGAACTATTTTCGTATCCGTGGTAATTTGCTTTGAGAACTGTTTGTGATTTTCTATAATATTTTTGTAATCTCTGTCATCGAGTGTTGTTTGAAGAGTTTCTTGTATATGTTTGATGGTTGTTGTAATAATTTAAATATTTATGTTTGATTCCTTTATTTCCAAATTCAGAATTCTCGAAAAGAAATGGTGGTCCAATTTTTCTAACTTTCGTCGAGTTTTGTCTAGTTGTTTTGCCGTGTAAGTGATTTATTTTATTGAAAAAAGGTCTTCCTTCCACAGAAAAATATTGTTTTCGTCTGTTTATAATCCCAGATAATAAAAGAAAGAAGTGTCAGTAAAGTGAGAGTGACGTAAAACTCTCTCGAAACTCAAAAAGTAAAAGTTTTCGCCCAACAGGATTCAGTAAAAACTTGCAAGCAAAACCGGTGTTGTGTTTTTGATTGGTGAATAGCTCAAATTTTTAAGTTTCCTATGGTACGATGAGCTGTTTTTCACTTGTAAGTTTTACTGCGTCAAATTCCTCAGCAGAAACCTGCAACTCTCTCTCCCAATGAAATGTCTCCCTCTTTCTCTGCAAATGTTTTGTGCCACCGAACACTTTTCCGTGAACATTTTATACAATTTTTTAATCACTGAACAAAACTTTTATGTACAAAACTGGATGCGATTGTCTACATATATATGTGTATGTTGTCGTTTTGTAGCAATGCATTGCTATGTACCCAGCAAAAAGTATACTAGTAAATTGACTGGTAAATCGACACGCATCTGTGACCACGAAACAGAGTAAAACCTTTAGTAAAATTCTTAAAAGCGTCGGGCAATATTTTGACCGTTCCACTTCATGTTGTACCTATTTACGTGATTGTGCATACTGTTCGCACCAACAAATAAAGAGAATAGCAAAAGGTAAACAAAACACACAGATGCACTGCTCACACATGCCACGGGTACTTCGAGTTTTGCTAGTAATTTTTACATTATAATGACTGTTATTTTACTACTGATTTTACCTGTAAACTAACCACAAACAAAAAAATTTTATTTAAAATAAATTCAGTTTTAACATTTATTTATCTCTTTTAGGACTTATAATAGTTGTAGTCTTTTGTAAGCAACCCTGAAAAGATCATTTGGTAGGATATGAAAATACTTGGAAAACAACTACAAAAAATAAGCGACCAAGTTCATATAAGCGGTTTGAGTTGAAGGTGCTTAAACAATAACCGAATCAATGTATAGTGTTGAATAGCTTCTGCAAAGTTAAGAATTGACATCATTGTGAATGAGGCAGTAGAAAATGCCAAAATAAAAACACTAAACGCCAATGAGCAACAGTAAGGAAAAAATATATTTTTTTTTTATTTAATTCAATTTCATAAAATTTTTCTTGTTTCAGAATTCAAGGGAAACGACCAAGCTTCTGGAACTAAACACTCCACGTCCGATAGCTATTTCAACAACTTTCTGGTCTCACGTTGTTCACGCCCCATAGCATTCCGGGGCTCACGCCGCTAGAGTGCACCTTCCACCCCCTTCACTTTATTCCGAATTTCCACGCGACACAGTTCATTCGCCCAGCAGAGAAGTTGCGCTCCCATCACCTAATTTTCCCGCCGTTGCTCATGCCATACGGCGGATTTTCCATCTTCGGCAGTTTATAATTACTAGAGTCGCCGTCATCATCCTTGCCAACACCATCATTATCACCACGGCCGTCTGCAATAGACCGCACAAGTTGCCATTTATATTCCTTCGGTTATCTCCAACAGCTTCTTGCTGCTGCTCAAGATCCGCTTACAATTGTTAACATTTTTTTTCTTGTTTTGTTTTGTTACAAATTTCACAAATATATAAATGTAAATGTAAAAATATAGAATGTATGAAATATAAGATACTTGAATAAAAGACAGTTATCATTCTTTTCAAGGTTGTTTACAAAGAATTACAACTAATATAATATTCATTCTCAGCGAATTTTATATAAGGATAACTTAACAATTTCGGTCTATTCTATTCACTTTTCACGAAAATTGCAATATATATCGTACCACATGAACTTATTCCAATTTTACTAATATATATTCGTTTTAAGTGAATTATTTATAAGAATAACTTAAATTCATTTTTTTCTATTCACTTTCATTAAATATACATCGTATCACATGGACTTGTTCTACTCATGTAGGGTTATGTACTTTACTTTTATATACTTTGTTATTTTAAAATAATTCTAAGCTTTTGTAAACAGAAATATTGAAGTTGAAAAATGAAAAATTGAAAATTATAATTAAAAAATATTTCAAGAAACAAAGACATTTTTTATTTTAAAAATATCAAATATATATCAAACAAATTTATATCTATATTGGCGATCCTGCTCTATATTTGCAATCTTGCTCTTTATTAACAATCTTTCTCTATATTGGCAATTCAGAACTTTTTAAAAACCAAATCAATAAACTATTAAGGACTCCAACTTTAATCAATTTGATTGATCAATTACATGTGTATATTAAGAGAGCTCAACAAAAATATCATCTACGAAAATTAAAGAAGACAAACAACAATCAACTAATTTACTCAAACAACAAAAACGACAAATTGTATTATTTAAAGAAATTTACTAAGAATTTTTTTTTACAAACATATGACAATTTTGAATTATCTCCTAAAGCGAATATATCAACTACAACTTATCCTTCGATTTCCTGCTATGTCACCATCACCAAATACATTGAATTTACAACTATCAACGACAATAAATTAAATAACAGAAGGTTTCTAGAATAATGTACTACAATCAAATCAACTTAAGATATACTAAAACATTTTACTAAGATTACTTACCTATACTATCATAACTTTGGTGAGTCACTTAAAAGAAATTTTTAACTTAAATTAAATATTAAATTATTTAATAATTTCGTAATATTTTCGGCCTTTATTAATAATCAATGTTGAATTTTCGAACTCTAGGCCAGCAATGTATCTTTACACAATAAATAAAACCAAGTACAAATAGCTTTATATATGTATATATATTTCGTCGATATTTCGAATTTATTCTAAATTCATCTTCAGGACTGAAACAAAACAAAATATGTCAAACCAAAACATAAACAATCATAACCACCTACTTACACTCTTGAGTGCACCTGGTCGACTGATTTATCAAAATTAACATTATTGACGAGAAGCAAAAATAATAAAAAAGACAACATAAACAATAAAAAACCGTAATTGTAAACAAATTTTTACATCAACAACAATATATGAAATAATGAACAGCAAGTGAAGTTGGGACAGCATGTAATCAATTAAAACGCTGATGTGTAGCGTATGATCAGAATTGATTCTTTATTGAAAATCACTTTCTTTTTATAGGAAATTTCTTACCATAATTTACACTAATACTTACAAACTACTTAGTATGTGTATAAACTACAATACTTACAAACTATTTACTTACACATGATATGCTGTGTCAGCATATGTGTTTTATAACTATGTCGTCAGTCACTCTGACGTAGTGACTTGACTCATCATACTTGTAACAAGATATGCGGTACGCTCGTTAGAAGTCAAGCGCTCGCTGTGCAGTTTAATGGCATTTAAATGGGTCACAATATTTTGGCTTTGTGTGTGGTCACTGAACATGTGCATGCCAAATGTTTGTAAATGCAATGTGTTCAACAGTGATACTACACCTTCCCCCTTAAAAAAAAATAGACATATATATGAATGCTTGTAGCTGCATATATATGTTTATTTTTCTAAAATGCCTTATTGTTTGTGTTTACAAAATTTTAATTGTTATTTGGCTCTTATTGCCATTATTGCATAATTTTTTTTTGTATTGCACATGATATGTGATATTTTTCTTTTGGCTTGTGCCATTATTAAAATGAGTAAACTGGAGTGCTTATTGTTTTCGTTTTATTTTTTTTTCTTTTATTACTAGTGGCGTTATACTGTTTTAAGTCTATTCTTATGAATTATAATTTCTTTTAAGTTTTTATTGCTATTTCCTATACTATGTCGGATTAGAGTGAAATTGTTATTCTTATTTATACTTTTAACTTTGTAATATTCACTATATCTATTTTCTAACTTATGGGAGGCCTCTTCTTTAACTAATACTAAATCTCCTATTTTAATTTCCTTACTATAGCTATTTTTGTCATAATTGGATTTTTGCTTTTCTTTAGCTTCTTGAATTAATTTTCTTGCTCTTTGCTGTGCTATTTGAAGTTTGTATTTTACTTCTTTGTCATATGCCTCATGGTTGTATACCGGGCTAATTTTATCTTCTTTCAAAAATTCATAATTTGGTGGTTGTTTTGCGAATATTAGTTCGAAAGGACAATAATTATGTGTTGTTGATGGCGTTGTATTGTAACAATAAGCGAAATACCTGAGGTATTCATCCCAATCGTCTTTGTCACTGGATATGTATGCGCGTATATATTCATTGAATGTCCGGTGACTGCGTTCTACAGTACCCAAATTTTGATGATGGTACGGTGTTGAAGTTTTATGTTCAATTTTTAACAATTTACACAGTTCTTTGAACAGGTTATTTTTGTATTCTGTTCCCATGTCTGTTAAAATTGTTTTCATTTGTCCATAAATCAATATGAAATGCTCGAACACGGCTTTAGCGACTGTTATTGCGTGTTTGCTTGGGACTGGGATAGCTACCAAATATTTAGTTAGATCGCATATAATGGTAACTACATATTCGTTTCCATTTATCGACTTCGGTAAAGGGCCTACTGTATCGATTTGTACAATATCGAATGCCTTCGGAGGTGTCTCCGTTATTGTCATTGGTTCTTTGATATGTTTATTAATTTTATTTTTCTTGCAGTGGATGCAGTTTTTTACATATTTGCGTATGTTATTTTTCATATTCAGCCAGCTATATTTCTGCTTGATTTTATCTGTCATGCGATTTATTCCTGGGTGGCCACCACTAATAGGATCGTCATGGTATTTATGCAGAATTTCTTTTATTTTCCCGGGATTTGTCACGTATATAACCTCTGGGGTTAGAGCGATTGTTAGTTTTTTGAGAACTTTATTACCCATTTCAATAAATTTGCCTACTGCAGTATAATTCTTTTTAAACAATTTGTCCCCTAAGGAGAACTGTACTTGTGCAAGTCCTAAATTGCCGGCTTCTCTTTCGAGCCTGGTAAAGAATTGTCCTAAGTCAATCTTATCCTCAACAATTAGGTTGCTTATATCAAAATTGCTACAAATTTTCTTTCCTTTTTTGAAATATAATTTCGGAGGATTGAAAACGAGCTCGACATGTCTTTTTACTTCAAATTTATTTAGCGCTTCGTATATTTTGGGGTTCTCTTTGTGACTTTCTTTATTTTCAATATTATTGCTGTTCCTGTTTGCTGCTGATCTGGTAGTTATTTTTAATATTTTGCTTGCTTCCACTGACATATCTTTTAAATTTGTAATAGTTATGCGGGATAATGCATCCGCGATATGATTTTCTTTACCAGCTATATACTCCACCTCAAAATCGTACTCTTCTAAATCTAATCTTACTCGTGTCAGCTTAGATGACGGACTTTTCATTGAAAATAGGTATGTTAATGGGCGATGGTCGGTTTTTACTAAGAATTTTCTACCATAGACGTATGGTCTGAAGAAGGTTATGGCCCAATGAATTGCTGCCAATTCTTTTTCTATTGTTGCTTTATTTATTTCACCCTTTGTGAATGACCTGGACGCGTAGGCTATTGGTAACTGTTTGCCATCATGTTCTTGGCTAAGGACTGCTCCACAAGCATATCCACTAGCGTCTGTTGTTATGCAGAATTCTTTATCGAAATCTGGGTATTGCAAGAGTTTTGGACTAATTAATGCTTCCTTTAAGTAGACAAAAGCTTTTTGACATTCTTCTGTCCATTCGAAGGCAACATTCTTTTTGCATAGCCTAGTTAACTTTCTTGAATGTTCTTCAAAATTTGGTACAAATCTTCTGTAATAATTACAGAAGGCTACAAATCTTTTAACTTCGTCGGCTGTTTTTGGTGGTGGGTAATTTTGAACTGTTTCAAATTTGCTTGGGTCGGGTAATATTCCCTTGTTTGTGCATTTATGTCCTAAATATGTTACCTCTTGGCTGAAAAATAAGTATTTATCTGGATGTAATTTTAAGTTGTATTTTCTGCAGGTAGAGAACACTGTAGTATCACTGTTGAACACATTGCATTTACAAACATTTGGTATGCACATGTTCAGTGACCACACACAAAGCCAAAATATTGTGACCCATTTAAATGCCATTAAACTGCACAGCGGGCGCTTGACTTCTAACGAGCGTACCGCATATCTTGTTACAAGTATGATGAGTCAAGTCACTACGTCAGAGTGACTGACGACATAGTTATAAAACACATATGCTGACACAGCATATCATGTGTAAGTAAATAGTTTGTAAGTATTGTAGTTTATACACATACTAAGTAGTTTGTAAGTATTAGTGTAAATTATGGTAAGAAATTTCCTATAAAAAGAAAGTGATTTTCAATAAAGAATCAATTCTGATCACACGCTACACATCAGCGTTTTAATTGATTACATGGCGATCCTGCCAGTCTCACAACACAGCGAAAACTTTGCAATTAAATTTGCGAAATCGCTTAGAGACTGAGCAGAAGGAACTTAATTTTAAACGTTTCAGTCAGTGATCCTGCCAGTTTTGTCATTAGTCGGCGGAAAATTTGCTAAATAAGCAAAACCGCTAAAAAGACAATTTGGCAAGCCAGATCCGTGGTGAACGAACTTAATTTTGAACGTTTCAGTCAGTGATCCTGCGAGTCCGGTCAGTAATCAGCGAAAAATTTGCTAATAAGCAAAATCGCTTAAAGACCAATCGCGAACGCGCTTAATAAATTAGCAGTAATCAGCGAAAAATTTGCTAATAAGCAAAATCGCTTAAAGACCAATCGCGAACGCGCTTAATAAATTATTAGTTAACAAATTGAAAATACAATTGGACGATCATGGAGGCAAACCCAAAAGCATAAAAAAGGGTGGAATAAACAATTGGACGATCATGGAATAAACAACTGGACTCACATGGAGGCAAACCCAAAAGCATAAAAAAGGGTGGAATAAACAATTGGACGATCATGGAATAAACAATTGTACTCACATGGAGGCAAACCCAAAGGCATAAAAAAGGGTGGAATAAATCAAGAAAAACCAGCTGAAGGACGATTGACAACACAAGTATATTTAATTATCTATAAGTATATTTGATTTTTAAAAAAGCATATTAGAATCATTTGAGCACGCCTTATGGCCGCTAAACCAGTAGCAATTAAATTTGCTTAGGGATTATCAATAGTTTAATTACATCAATAATGAAAGAGATTGAGACTCAAAAAGAATTTGACAAAATTTTTCACCAGTGTGTAGACACTACAAAAAAGCTACGGAGCAAATTCTTAATTAAAATTATTGTAAATTCGAGCGTTGTGCTAACTGGGAGCGGCGGTGGCTCAAAAGCACGGCGGTCGAATTTGTGCTCGAAATGAAAATAAACAAGAAACAACGAGAATTCTCGTTATAAAAAATGTGGCCGTATATTTATAAAAAATATAATTTATAAACAATTAGTTTACCTTGGTGCGGGCGAAAAATCCTGGGCTGGCCGTGATGTGGTCGTGTCGACTGTCTCTGGAAAAGTAGACGGTTTTTCAATCGAGGACAACCGTTGAACCTGAAAATCATCCTCCGGTTTTAAGGGGAGGTGAACCCACACATGCACACCCCCATGCATGTATATGTGTGCTGACAAAACACGAATATGCATGCATGCCCACACAGGTGGGTGGGTTGGTGTGAGTGATTGGAAGGGCGCTAAAGTTACATTAGGGTGGCCCATTTTTTAAGACTTTAGGCATCTCGCCTAAACATGCCGGCCCCCTTGCGATCCGCAACATCTTACCCCGCCACAGGATTTCCCACCACGCATCCCCTTAAGCTTAGGACTTAAACTATCCTAGTGAGTGCCGGCTGGCGCTGTCCCAGTCGTATGCCTCCGAAATGCCGTTTGAAGTTTGGCGGCTCCATCGTATCGCACCTAGAGCTAAGAGATAGGAGGAAGAAACTTTACAAAATAAGAACGCTGTATATTTCTTGCCAGGAAATAATTGGTATTATTTATTTTAAATAAAAAACAAGAAAAAAAAATAAAAATTAAAAAAAATGTTATTTTAGCTTACATCTAACCTTACATGCTAACGGCTCCCGATAGCACAAATCCAAAAATTGTGCTTTGGGCAAGCAGTGGCCCAAACGACGGTGGAAGAGTGCCCGCTGTTATGACGTCGGCATAGACGTCCCCACCTAGTACGAGGTGGATCGGCGTTGAAATAAAAAACTGCGGATCAGCCAGCCGAATATGCTCATAAGGAGCGGCGACTCGGGCGTCGACGTTCTGGGCTGGGCTGATCCGCTGTAGATTGGACACGCATAACGCGTGCGCCGTTATACTTTTCGGGTTTCCATTGTTCCCGCGGACTCGGAGGAAGCAGCCGCGTTCTCCGCCCGAGTGGGTCGTATGCAGCCCTAACTCTTCCGCCAAGCTGCGATCGATCACTGTGCGGGGGGAGCAGGCATCAATGATCGCCCGGATGCGGAGCAATCCCCCACCGACTTCCAGCTTCACAATCGCAGTAGGCGAGAGAGTGGTCATGGGGCGCAACGGAGGGCCCACCTGGGAAAGGACACGGCTGAGACCGTCGCGGAAGCCGGAAACCCGTGGTAGCTGGCGCGGCTGAAGGGCCAGTCTACCGTCGAAAGTCGTGTTGATGCGTAGCTGGCGCGGCTGGGAGGCCAGTCTACGCTCGTCTGTATTTGTGCGGCGATGATTAATGGGCAGTCGCTGGCGCGGCTGAGTGGCCAGTCGACGTTTGCCGCTATTTCGGTGGGCGCGTCGTGGGGTCCGGTTGGATGTGTTGTTGTGATGGCTGGCGTTGTGGGTGTTGCGTTGCGGTGACCGCGGGGTGCGCCGTTGGAAGGCGCGCCGCTCGTGAGCTAGAAGGGGCCGGAACGGCAGTGAGTCCGATACCCCTTCGACCGGTCGGAACGGCCGTGGTTCCGGTACCGGCTCGGTGATCTCGCCTTCTTCTGGCGACCAGGCTGTCTCTGATGCGTGGAGTGACAGCATCTCCTCTTCCATCGCGTCCACTGTAGCTGCTTCCAGTTCGGCCTCTTCTACTTGTTGGGCCCAGCTCTTGTAGGGCGTAGGCGCGCGTGGTGGATCGTCCATGGGCAGATGGAGGGTGGTGTGATGTTTTCCACCACATCGTCGGCATCTGACGTCGCTTGTGCAGTCCCTGGCAATGTGGACCATCGACAAACAATTGTCACAGTAGCCCGCCCGGATAACCTCCTTAAGGCGCTGCAGAGGCTCCATCCCCTGGTATCGGGTGCACGCACGCAGTGGGTGGCTATCGCCACACAGCGGGCATGGCTTTGGGTACCGGGCGGCTAGGCGTTCGGCCCTCTTGCGCAAGGATGCGTAGCGAGTCATACTGCATATGACCGAAAAAGAAAGAAAAAAAACAGAAAAATCCCCTTGAATATTGGTATATTGGTATGGACGCCCATATACGTGGGTGGCGAGCGACCTCGTTCGGGGTTTATCAATGCCATATAATGTGGCATGATTCTGATCTATGATGAAATTTTAGAATTACAATGCATATTACCCGTACATGGGAATTGGTTATTTTTTTCCCGCACGGCACGGTAGCGACAAGTTGATTACGTTGATCGCCTTGTATTTCGATTCGCCACTGGCCCTCATGCAGAGATTTATTCTTACTTGCATGGTCGCCGTCATAAGTGGCGTCAGTGCCGTGCACACAGCGACATTTTCGCTTTTTTCGGTACTTGGTTTCGGTACCGAACTGGGTAGAGAGTGCGAATGTGGTGACTGTTAGGGTTTATTTTTTGTTGTTTTGTGGGCAAAACAGTCCTGCCCCCTCCGAAAACAACAAAACAAACAAACCCCGCGAAAAAATGGATAACAAAAACAACCAAAAAAAATTGTCCGTAGTTCGAAAAACCCAATTTTCCAAATTTTTGTGTGAAAATTCTTTATTTATAGGTTATTTCCTATTTTACTAGAAGCGGGATCTTCGCCGATCAGGTACGAACGTAGATTTCGTTACCCTATTGATCCCGCAGTGAATGCTACCGATTTTAGCAGATCGGGATTTCGGTACCCGCTGACTAAAATACAGCATCACTAGCATGATGGTAAAATTATGCATATATACATATATACATATGCTAGCAAATTTTTTTTTTGCGAGTAAATGAGAGCTCGCATGGCGTGATGGTTGAAGATTTGCACACATACATATATGTGCGTACTCACGCCTTGCAAAATCGTGAAAAAGAAACAAAGAAATTCTTTGTTCCAATTTTCTCTGCCCTAGCGTAGCAGAAAGAATTGGAACAATTCATTATTTTCTTGTTTCCGGCACGCGTGGGCAGCAGCAGTAGCAGAGGTAAGTAAAATTGCATTTTATTGAAAAATTGTAAAATGTATTAAATCTAATTTTTTCTTTTATTTTCAGGTGCACATGGACAAATGGAGATGCGGCTGTGGAAGATCGCCTGGCCGGCGCATGGGCATAAGTATCTGGAGAAGGTAAGTATTTGTTAGCGCTGCCCGAAATTTTGTATCGATTCGGTAGCAGCGCAAATTACTTAGGAACCAAAAAATCTGTAAACATATATGTACATATAGTTTGTATGCAAATATTAATCGTTTTCTTTCTTTTCAGGTCACGATTCAATTTTTAGTGCTTTCAGGAAGTTAAGTTAATTAAAATGGGGAAATTTCGTTCGAAACTAAACGGCATACCAAGGGTAAAACATGGAGTAAAGGGCAGTCATCCACTTCTAATCCAGAGCAAATGAAGCATCGGTTAAAGGCAGCTCCTTTATGAAGCCAGCTAAGGAAGTCACAGACGCGATAGAACCGCCAAAAGCAAAAAACCATCCGGCCAGTAATCTCATTACCAAATTTTGTCTAAGCCAATTCAAACCTGAAGTTTTGACTAACTCCCAGACAACGGTTCTGCATACACTTACGCTCCTCAAAGACCTTTTAAGTGGCTTTAAAACCGAAGATATACGTTCAGTTTGTGAAAGTTTACTTTCTATAATGACCGCTGCTATATACTCATACGCACTAATTGCTTTCAAACGTTGCACGCTCTCTTTGCCTCGCGCACAACCAATTTAACTGGCCAATTGTGCGCCAAACTGTTGGCCGCAATACATGAATATCGTCCTGACCGTGTTGATGTGCGTCAAACCATTGCTTGGGTTACGGTAATGAAAGAGGGTCACATTCATTTAGCATTACTGGATTTGAATTTATGCTTGAATGCTGTACCACGCTTCATAGATATATGTGCCTCGGATTTATGGACGTCGGAGCGGACAGAAATAGTGAATAGTGTATCGAATTGTATCAACGAGTTGTTATATGAATGTGTTAAGCCAGCAGCTGGAGGTGATTTAAAAGGAGAGCAAGCTGAAGTTTACCGTATCCCAATTGTGCGCATAATTACTTCGCTGGAAAATGTGTTAAATGCACCGTTCGGCGAAATGGCTAAACATGTTATACTCATATTTTCTATTGTTTTCGAAGTTTGTGGCAAACATTTTAGCAAAGAACTCTCATCTTCACTGCTAACGCTTTCAAAACGCTACGATACTCAAAGTTCATTACGCATACAAATAGAGCACTCAATAATTGCAGCAATACAATCAATGGGCCCGGAAAATGTTTTACGCACAATACCGCTAACAAATAGCAAGGGAGAAGTGTTGCTAGAACGTTCATGGTTGCTACCGTTGCTGCGTGAAGGTGCTAAAGGTGCTACGTTCAAATTTTTCAAGGAATTTATTCTACCTTTGGCTCTGGACTGTAATAACAAATGGCATCAATACGCACAAGAGAATAAACAATCTGCTTCACATACATATGAGTTATTGTGTGGCCAGTTGTGGGGTTTATTCCCCGGCTTTTGTCGCCAGCCAGCAGATCCTGAAAACCTAAAACTGATTGCTCCTACCTTGGGCAATGCACTGGATAATAATCCAGAATTTCGTGCACCAATTCTCGATGGCTTAACGGAGTTGATTAGTAATGAGGAAAGCCCGGAGATTAAGGAAGCGTTGGCAAAATATTCGAAAAATTTCTTACCGCGTTTATTTAATGTCTATGCGCAAAAACCAAATGGTACATATGAAGCGGATCTGCGGAAAGAGGCATTGGATGTTATAAAGTTGTACTTAACAAGAACACCGGAAGCTGTATTGAAAGAGCTCTTCGACACAGCAAAAAACACAACTGTTCAACACAGCTGTTGGTACATTCGAATATGATGCTATTTTCGATATCAATGCAGCCTTATTGCTTTTCCAAAGCAGCGAAGTTATACGCCAATTCTTTGAAACATTTATTGTACCAGTTTTGAAGAATGAAAAAAACCAAATTGGTATCCAAAGATGAGCAAAACCTAAAAAAAACAACAGCGACGTACATACGAACTTCTACGTGATATACTCGTCTCAGAGTCTACGTCTTGTCAGAAATTTGGCCGTAAAAACAGCATTGCTCTGCAAAAATTGCTTTTAGATGCGTTTGAAACAAGTTGGGCTGTATGTCAGGCTGTGCGTTTGAGATGCTTGAAAATAATTATTGAAAATCGCAAAACTCGAACTGTGAACGATAAAATTGTAATGAAAACAATACCAGAAGCTGTGATATCTTATACGGAATTCTCAACGCGTAAAGAAACTATATCAGAAGAAGTTATCACATTTATAGTCAATTTATATCAGATTCCAGTGGCACACGTGTGAAAACTCGCTCTCAAGCAGCTGCTTCTCAATGGGTTACAATACCGGCAGTGGTTAAAATTTTTTAAACTTCTTGTAAATGAGCTGGCTTATTTAAAGGAAGCAAATCTAGCTGATTGTGAAGAAGATTCTGATGAAGATGACGATCATTCTGGTGAAGGAGCTGGCGACAAGCCTTCTACAACTTCACCGCCTAAACCTCGTTTCGTATCTGACTTGCTTTTCAATGAAGATGATGAAGAAAATACAGACGACGACGATCTTGGGTGAGTAACTTATAAAAAATCCTCTATTTCAGACAAATATGGAAGAAATTTTAACTAAATTTTTACACAACTTTTCTAGTAATGAACATTTCGGTATGTTTGTTAGCCATTTAAACGATTCTGAAAAGCAGGTACTGATGGCCATACAAGTCGATGTTGCCTGAAAAACATTGTCCAGCAAACTAAATTTGTATACTCATTCATTATCAACTAGAAACCGTTTACTATTCACATAAAATATTTTTATACTGAACATATTTAAAGATACAAGATATTTATTTATAATTCCCTGTAAACGAAGCGTTAATTAATTATGCTTTTCATATAAATATTAAGAAGGCAGGCCTTTTGTTTTGTTAGCATATGCTGGTGATATTATCTGTTTATTTCTCGCGATATCAAATATCCCATACTCTTAAACGTTCGAGGGACTTTAATGTTTGTTAGTGTTTGGACATTGGAATACAAAGCAAACCATTGAAAAAATAAACGCACGTATCAGATATTTATGGTAAAGATCTCTGATCACTTGATCAATCTTGTTTTGGTTGTTTTAGGGCCAGTGCACGAGAAGGTTGCTATGCAACTTCAAAGAAATAACCCTTAGTCGGTCCAACACCGGCCACGCGGTACACAGTATTTCTGCGCAGAACATACCTTTTGCACCTTTCGGAACACCCTAATCTGTGATTACAACAACCATATGAGATGACAGAAATCTTCCAACTTTGATTTCCAATATCTCTTCACTGATACCAAAACTCGAGAGTCCGCTTCCTGATTATTGTTACCGAGGTCAAAACGCGGCTTTTGATACCTTTCCCGATAATTTCGGACGTGTTTTAGTAGTTGTCCCCTCAAGGTAAAAATTACCAAAATTCACTTCACGTTCGCCATATCCTGGTTTACCTAACGATTTTGGCGGCTGAAGATGAATATTGACTTTGTTGGTGCATAGATAGATTCCATCCCCTTGGAATATACTAATGTTTGTCCTACTTCCAGGTACGGGAGCAGTTGCGGTACAGAGGGTGGCTGTGAGCGGTAAAACTCCAGCGCGCTACTCGACAATATGGGATTGGAGCTAGAGCCGAGATTCCAAGGATAGGGGTGAGAAAATATTTGTTTGTCATATGTATATTTGAAAGATATGAACGTATAGGTATATGTATATGTATACGAGGGTGGGACCATCTGCTACCAACTTGTCGTGGCAGATGGATAGATTTTCAGTGGCAGATTGGTCCGCCTTTCTGCGATAGGTTTTCTTTGGCCTCGATATCGAGTGCAATCGCGTTTTCTGTGGCAGAATGGATCGCCCTTCTGCGGTAGGCTTTCTGGTGTCCTCGTTAAGGGTAGCGAGTGAAGGGTGGAATTTTGGGAAAGGGGAGGTCAAAACGGTTGGGAGGTGATGGAAGGGGATGGTTAAGATGAGGCCCCCGGCCTCTCGCCAGCCATTCCCTCCATAGGGAGCAGAATCAGTTTGACCAACGGTCTTCTGATCTGCCCCTTCTCGGTCATGAGGTACACTACACGCACTCGGTTATCTTCGCCGGGGTGTACGTGGGTAACTCGGCCGAGCCTCCATTCATTGGGAGACAAGTTGTCTTCTTTGATGACAACGAGAGCCCGCACCTTAATATTTTGTTTCGGATGCTTCCACTTCACTCGTTTGTGAAGTTCGGATAAGTATTCCACCTTCCATCGCCGGCAGAAGGTTTGATGAAGAGCCTTGAGCTTCTGCCACCTTTAATAATGGAGGCAGGGCTCTCATTCACCTCGGGTTCTGGCGGAGCCAGGAGATGACTTCCAGTCAGGAAGTGCCCAGGGGTCAAGGGTTCCAGGTCCGCGGGCTCATTTGAGGCTGGACTAAGTGGCCGCGAGTTGAGGCATGCCTCAATCCGGCACAATAGCGTATGGAATTCCTCATGCGTGAATTTATGAGGCGAGGCTAACTTCTTGAAGTGGCTTTTGAAGCTCTTCACTCCCGCCTCCCAGAGTCCCCCCATATGTGGAGCCCCGGCCGGAATGAAATGCCATGTCATGGCTTGATGGCTATATTTGGAGATAGCAATGTCTCGGGCTTCCGAGATAAATGCTTTAAATTCAGATCTCAAAGATCGTGAAGCGCCGACAAAGTTGGTACCATTGTCGGAGTAAATGTTTCTCGGACATCCTCCTCTAGCGATAAAACGTGAAAACGCTGCTAGAAAGGATGGGGTGCTAAGATCACTGGTCGCTTCCAGATGGATCGCTTTAGTCGTGAAACAAACAAAGAGGCAAACGTAGCCCTTTGATAATCGACATCCTCTACCGCGGTAACTTTTATTGTCGAAAGGCCCGGCAAAGTCTACCCCGGTATTGGTAAACGCGCGGGTGAACGTAGTGCGTTCGCAAGGAAGGGTACCCATAAGTTGGGTTTGCGCTCTTTTTTTATAAATGGTGCAGACCTTACAGTTATGGATGGTGGCCCTAATCATGTTCTTAACATTCGGAATCCAATATTGGGTGCGGATGAGACGGAGCATCAGTTGGTTTTCCCCATGGAGAGAGATTTGATGTATCATTTGTACCGTCAGACGCGTCAACCTACAATTGTATGGCAGTATGATTGGGTGGCGCTCGTTATAAGCGAGGTCTTGAGACGCTCCAAGACGACCACCCGCCCTAATAATATCATCTTTGTCGATGAATGGGTTGAGTGGCAATATCTCGCTTTTCCTATCGATTACCTGTCCCTTCTTCAAGTTTACATATTCCGCATTATAATGTTGCTTCTGATAGAGTTTAATCAAGAGTTGCGTCGTGGTCTTGATCTCATCGGATGAGATTAGGCACGATTTTTCTTGAAAGGAAGCTTTTGTCTTGGGATGAGTTCTTCGAAAGAATCTCATAATATATGATAGTACCCTCAAAGCCCTCGGTAAATTCGAAAACCGGTCAAGAATCTCGATCTCTTTTTGCGTTGATATTGCGTAGGCCTGCGCTCTCTTTTCCTCCACGGATGTACTATACTCCTTTTCTTGTACTGGCCATTGGGAATTGTCTTCTTGTAGCCAAGAAGGTCCGTGCCACCACAAAGAATTGTTGACCAAATCCGATGCCGGTAGTCCTCTGCTTCCTAAGTCTGCTGGATTCGTTTCCGAAGTGACATGAAGCCAGTCCTTGCTGCCGACTAGGTCGATGATTTTTGTAATCCTGTGTGCAACGAAAGTTGACCAGGAACAGGGTGGTTTCCTTATCCATGCCAAAACGATGGTGGAATCCGTCCATAGATACTGTTTCACTGGTCCAAGTTTGATGTTTCGGAATATTGATTCCATCATTTCCGCTAACAGTACTGCTCCGCAAAGTTCCAAACGCGGAAGTGAGATGGTCTTCACTGGTGCTACTCTGGTTTTGGCCAGAAGTAGATTGACGAAGATATCATCATTCCTTTTGACTCGCATGTAGACAGCTGCAGCGTATGCCTTTTCCGAAGCATCGCAGAATCCATGTATTTCGACATCATCTTCTGGTGAAAAGTTTACCCATCGTGGTATCTTTATGTTGTCGATTTCGTGGTATTGATGTCTGAAGTTTTGCCATCGTTCCAATGTATTGGACGAAACTGGTTCATCCCAATCGGTGCCCTCTAACCAGATGTTCTGCATCAAAATTTTTGCCACAATGACCATTGGTGCAAGCCATCCTAAAGGGTCGAAGAGTCTGGCGATGGCAGATAGAATCGCTCGCTTTGTCAACTTTTCACTTTCTTCTAGTGACCCTGCTTTAAAGTAAAACAGGTCTGAATGGGCATTCCATCTTATGCCCAATGCCTTAACGGTGCTGGTATCTTCGAATGCCAGAAAGTCCTCGGTCAGCCGATCCGATATTGGGATGTCGTTGAGAATTTCCTCAGTATTCGAAGTCCATTTTCGTAGTGGGAAGCCCGCGGAGAGTAAGACTTGTCGAATCTCATTCCTCGCGTTAATGGCCGATGCGAGTGTGTGTCCCCCCGCTAGTACGTCATCTACGTACATGCCTTCCCTTAATATGCTAGATGCTGTAGGGTGAGAACTCTCTACTTCATCTGCTAGTTGTAAAAGGGTTCTAATTGCCAGATAAGGCGCACAATTAACCCCGAAAGTGACCGTTTTCAGCTCGTAAAGGCTTATGGGTTCTTGAGGCGATGTTCGGTAAATAATCCGTTGGAATTTGACGTGATCATCGCTCATCCAAATTTGCCTATACATCTTTTCGATGTCACTATTGAAAACGAAGCGATATAGTCTCCATCGCAGTATAAGTACTGGAAGATCTGATTGTAGTACTGGGCCTGGCAGGAGAATGTCGTTCAAACTTGTGCCATTTGCCGTTGGGCTCGACGCATTGAATACGACGCGTACCTTAGTGGTGGTACTCTCCGCCTTTACTACGGCGTGATGGGGCAAAAAGTAATTGTCCGCCGAATCGGCTGGTAGAATGGCAGTAACTTTTCGCATATGCCCTAATGTCTCGTATTCAGACAGGACCCTTATATATTCGATGCCTAATTCTGGGTTCTTTGCTAAACGCGTTTCGTTTCTAAAAAATTGTGAACACGCCCGCCTAAGAGACCCTCCTATGTTTATCTGATCTGGGTAGTCCTGTCTGAATGGAAGAGAGACGACATATCTTCCATCCTCTCTACGACTCGTAGTTTCTCTATATAAATCTTCGCAGTACTTGTCATCTGCGTTTGGGCTCTTAATTCTTGGAAGATTTTCCAACTCCCAGGATGCTGTAAGCTTTTTGTCGGGTTGGTGTCGAAATTCTGTATGTACAAAATTCTAAAAACAAAATTCTGCTTTTTAAAATTCTGCTTTTTAAAATTCTGCTTTTTTAAAATTCTGCTTTTTTAAAATTCTGCTTTCTAAAATTCTGCTTTCAATGTTCTGTATTACAAAATTCTGTATTAAAATATAATGTTAACAATGTTAAAGAGGTAATGTAATTATTTTGAAAAAGTGCGCAGCTACGCGAACTACAGTTATTCTGTACAAAAGACCTTTCTGCATAGGCGGCCTTCGGCCGCGCTTATTTAAATAACCCTGGGCTACGCCATGCCAAGTCCAGGTGGTTGCCCTGATCGGTGGCAACATGCCACCGATCCGACTCTTTTGCGCGTTTTTAAGTACAGCCTAATAATTTACAACAACCACATGAAAACTTGCGACAAAACAAATAAAATATATACATATGTACATGTGCGCACTTTTTCAAAATAATTACATTACCTCTTTAACATTGTTAACATTATATTTTAATACAGAATTTTGTAATACAGAATATTGAAAGCAGAATTTTAGAAAGCAGAATTTTAAAAAAGCAGAATTTTGTTCAAGCAGAATTTTTTTGCAATTTACAGAATTTTGTCACACAGAATTTTGTAATACAGAATAATGACACGCTCCCCTTTTTGTCCAAAGCAACTTCGCTGTAAAAGGACACTATATTTCTGGTTGGATTCGGTGCTTCTATGCGCCCGGTTAATATCCAACCGAACACCGTTTCTTGGGCGAGAAGTGTACTAAGTACATTCTTTTTCAGCCCACTCAATATAATTTGCGGGTATACGTCTCCGCCAAGTATAATATCAACTTCCTCGTTGATGTAGAATCGCTTATCTGCCAAGACTAAGTCCGGGAAAGCCTGCATAGTCGTAGCATCGATATGGCAGGATGGCAGATTCCCAGTTAGTTTGGCTAGAATTAGAACTGATATTGTTAAGCTGAAGCAAGGGTCCACTGGTGAACGGAGTTCAATATTGGAGGCCTCCTTGATTTGAGCGGACACGGCATTAGTGATGCGCGAAACTTGAGCATGCATCCTTTTTGCCGGTAAATTGATTCTGCGTTTGAGTCGTTCTGTCATAAACGAGCACTCTGAACCAGAATCAATCAGTGCTCTTGCTGGGAAGTCTGTACCATTATGATGAATGGTTACTCGAGCTGTCCCTAGCAGCACACCTGCACTTGAATGAACATGGCAGGATTTAACATTTCGGTTTATGGCCGAAACAGATTTTTCCGCTTCCCGTCTCTCTTGTGCCTGTTTTGAAGTTGAGGCAGCATTATCAGCATGATACTGATTAGGGCTGGTGGTTGCCTGCGTCTGGAGAGACTCCGCATGCAGGAGCGTATTATGTCCAGAGTGGCACTTGTTGCAGTCATAAGAACTGGTGCACTTCGACACAGTATGTCCTGGGGATAGGCAATTCAAACAGCCCTTGGTGGATTTGACAATGTTAATTCTCTCCACCGGAGTTAATTTGAGAAAACGGGGACAGTTTCGCAATCTGTGGGTATTCGATTTGCACTTTGTGCACAGTAGTTTAGTCACGTTTGCTTGGTATGTACCAAGTCTTTTTTGCAGGGGTTTCGTTGGCAATCCGCGTACTTTGCGGCTTTTGCACTTTCGAAGAACTCCCTATGAACCCAGACACTGTTTCGAGTGTCTGGAAGCGGTTGGACAAAAATTTGTCCATATCCTCCCACTTGGATATTTCCACTTTGTGGTCTATGCTTTGCTCCCATAGACCAAGCGTACTCTCCGGCAATTTCGTCGAACACAAATATGTTATAATTGCATCCCAGTTCGAAGTGTCAATTTTATGACTTCGCAGGGACGAGAGGCAATTATTTATTTCGCGCTGAAGTGTTTTAATCGCGCTACCACATTCACTCTCTACCTTTTTCAAGTTGAATAATATTTGGAGTTGCGAGTTTACTAGGATACGTTTGTTTTCGTATCTCTCGCATAAATTTCTCCAGGCCGTATCAAATCCCTCATTCGTGAGTGGACATTTTTTCACGATATCTTTTGCCTCACCTTGTGTCTTATTGTTCAGATGGAACAATTTCTCCACTGGTGTTAGGCGTTTATTTAAGATGTATATAGCCGTGAACAAGTCACGAAATGTTGGCCATGACAGATAATCGCCCTTGAAAACTTCAGTATCACATGGAGGCAGGCGGATACTGTGTTCAAATTCGGGCTTTTCTTCAGATTTGTTTTCTGGTTTGTTGTATGTCGCTTGGCGTGTAGCCATGTCTGACATGCAGCGTAAATATACTGCATATGATCTCTTATATTTCTGTTTGACAGAAACTATACCAGTGGCCTCTAACTTATCTGAATTAAGTAAGTCGTCATAAGCCGTTCTGGTTTTTCTCCACATTGCCTTCAAGTCCTCTTGTTGCAGCCCAAGAGTGTACTTGCTGTGGACTGAATCCTCTAATTCATTGTAGTCTGATTCGAATTCAAAAATCGAATCAGCCAGCCTAATGAAACTTTCCATATTTTGGACTTAGAGGATCTGGAGAGTCAAAACAAAACCGAAAAAATAAAGCTGAAGGTACGATGAAATGCTCAACCGTACAAGAAAGATGCTGAATAGAAAAGGTAAAGGCAGTATTTTACCCAGGAAAAACAAAACAACCTCAATAAAATTGTAATAAACTCAATTAATGTATAATTTAATTCAATTATTTTTATTTATTGTTAATTTTTGAATTATATTGCAGACTTGGCCGATTTGTCTGACGAATAATAATAATAATATTTGTTTGCTACAAACGCAAAAAATGTAAACAAAATCTTTGTGACTTACTCGCCACCCACACGTATAAGGGGAATATGTATGTATAAATGTGTGTATGTGTTGCCGCAATAAAGAAATACACAACAAACACAGATAAAGTGCGCGGTGTATCAAACGAGCGAAAGTGAATATTAAATGAAGAAATGTGAAAACAAAGAAAAGTGCTATAAAAATAGTGAATTTTATAAGAAAATAATAAAACTAGCCTTCGATTAAAATTCTGTTCTGTTTATTACCGAAAAAAAACAAGTGGAAAAACCAAAAACCAAACTGAAGATCTAGTGAAGTGAACTTATTGTGAAAATGAGGTTATGTTACCTCTTGCCTTGCGCTGTGTCCAAAAAACCTTACCACTGGTGGGGGGATAATCCGGATAGTCACAAGGATTTTTAAGCGTTTAATTTAATTTAAAATTTAAAGAAAACTAAAGCACTTAACCGAAACAAAAAAAAAAATCACTATTATTAAATATTTACTAAACGCACTTACGTTTGATTACACTCGCGGGCGGCACTTTTATACAATTGTATGCAACACACAAAAAAAACTAAGTGGCAAGAAATGTACAACTTACGTGCTTTGATGTGGTGATCGGCCGAATTTGTTGTATAAAGTTGGTGTTGTTGGTTGTGGTATGTGGCAGAGTGTATGGCAGAGTTGTTTGCTATTTGTAATTGCGCAGAGTGTATGGCAGAGTTGTGTGTAATTTGTGACAGAGTGTACAATATTGAAGTTTTTTCCACTTTTATTGTGTGGCAGCTTCTGGTGGTGTGATCCAAATTAGATTATTTGAGATTCTTTCTCCAATTTTTGTTGTTGTGGACTGTATGCAGGTTCCTCTAGACGGGGAGATGGACCATGTAAATTCGAGCGTTGTACTAACTGGGAGCGGCGGTGGCTCAAAAGCACGGCGGTCGAATTTGTGCTCGAAATGAAAATAAACAAGAAACAACGAGAATTCTCGTTATAAAAAATGTGGCCGTATATTTCTAAAAAATATAATTTATAAACAATTAGTTTACCTTGGTGCGGGCGAAAAATCCTGGGCTGGCCGTGATGTGGTCGTGTCGACTGTCTCTGGAAAAGTAGACGGTTTTTCAATCGAGGACAACCGTTGAACCTGAAAATCATCCTCCGGTTTTAAGGGGAGGTGAACCCACACATGCACACCCCCATGCATGTATATGTGTGCTGACAAAACACGAATATGCATGCATGCCCACACAGGTGGGTGGGTTGGTGTGAGTGATTGGAAGGGCGCTAAAGTTACATTAGGGTGGCCCATTTTTTAAGACTTTAGGCATCTCGCCTAAACATTATACTTTACAAATGTTAATAAAGTGAGTAAATTGGAATGCAAATAAAATAAAAATATAAATAAATTCAAAATTTTTTCTTCTAAAAATGGCATGTTGGAAAATTGCATTGAACGGTATCCTAATAGGAATAGCAGGATACGAAGTAGGTAAAGAAAATTCGGCAGATAAAAGTTATGAAAATAATTTGGTTAAATACGAACCACACCCAATTATAGAAAATAAGGAAGAACTTTCTGATAAATGATTAACTATCTTTGCATGCGTAACTACATTTTTAATTGTCGCTATTGCAATTTTAATAAAAAATTACATAAAGAATAAATTGAGACAATTAAACAATGTACAACAACGCGTATGAACCAACACCCTATAACAGGAAATGAATCAATGGGAAGAAATCCACGAAAAATTATATGAGGAAAAAACAAAAGCAATTAAGTCTTACAAATGCATAAATAAAAGTATCCCAATTACAACAGAAACCATAGTCAAGCATTTGAACATAATTCTAGAAGCTCTGAACAGCATAGGACAGGTAGTTAAATCAGTAAATAACATACTTACTGCAGAACACCAAATAGAAGCTTACCAATTTTTCTCCGCTGTACGAGATAAACTTGTATCTTCCTTATCAAGATATAATATAGAATTTAATATACCAACCACAATTGAGGAAAAACTTCAAATAGATTTCAATCTACTACTGTCAGAACGCGCTCAGAGCCCAACTCCGACACATTCCACGACCCAGACTCAATCAATAGAGGAAAGCAAACCAAATTTTCAACCAATACACGTCCCAATAATAAACGTCACAATGCCACAAACAGTAGTTGAATTTATCAAAACTGCTTCGTCAGTATTACCAGAGTTTGATGGTAAACCGGAAAATCTACATACGAGGTGTGTTCAAAAAGTATCGCGAATTTTGAATTTTCGCTGGTTACGTATATTCGAATTTCGAATTTTTTGTGGCGTTATGTTGGTACTCATGTCTCTCACTTATGCCGACAAGCTCGGCCATTTTGAATGTTCAGTTAATTGTTGACAGCTGCTTTGCTTGCACGTGTTTTGGATCGTCTTCGATTTTTACGCGAAATTCGTACCAAAATTGCTCAATTGTGACCAAAAACAGCATCGCATGAACATTGCTAATGAGATGTTGAACTCTGTCCGCGACGACCCAAATTTGCTCCAGAGGGTCATAACTGGTGACGAATCGTGGGTTAATGGTTATGACGTGGAAACCAAAGCTCAATCATCTCAATGGAAGCTGCCGCACGAACCAAGACCGAAAAAAGCGCGCCAAGTTCGGTCGAATGTGAAAGTTTTGCTGACAGTTTTCTTCGATTGCAGGGGCGTGGTGCATCATGAGTTCTTGCCACAGGGAAGAACGGCCAATAAGGAATATTACCTGCACGTTATGCGCAATTTGCGCGAAGCAATCCGCCAGAAACGCCCGGATTTGTGGAAGAACAAAAATTGGCTTTTGCACCACGATAACGCCCCTGCTCACGCATCGTTGCTTGTGCGCGACTTTTTGGCCAAAAACAACACACTAATGATGCCGCAGCCACCGTATTCCCCAGATCTGGCCCCCTGTGACTTTTTCTTGTTCCCTAAACTGAAGAGGCCCATGAAAGGACGACGTTACGCTTCTCTTGACGAGATAAAGACGGCATCGAAGGAGGAGCTGAACAAGATACAAAAAAATGATTTTTTGAAGTGCTTCGAAGATTGGAAAAACCGTTGGCACAAGTGTATAATATCTCATGGGGATTACTTTGAAGGGGACAAAATAGATATTCATGAATAAATAAATAATTTTTGAAAAAACACAAAATTCGCGATACTTTTTGAACACACCTCGTAGTTTCCTAGATGCACTCGATATACTTGAGCAAATCAAGGATACACACGAGGCATTGGCCATTACCATGATAAAAACAAAACTGAAGGGTACGGCAAGGAATTTTATAAGTAACGAAAGCACGATAGAACAAATAAAATTAAAATTAAAAACCGCGATTAAGGGTGAATCAGTAGAAGTTTTAACCGCTAAACTCCTGAACATCCAGCAGCGTAGCAAAACTGCAAATCAGTACACGGCGGAAGTAGAGAAAATAACAAGGTCGCTAGAAGGAGCGTATATCTCGGATGGATTAAACCCAGACCTAGCCACGAGATATGCAACACAGGCAGCAGTCAAAGCCATGTGCAAAAACTGCTCCAACACCCAAGTTAAAATGATAATGCAGGCGGGTACGTTCACAACAATGAACGACGCAATCTCTAAATTTACAAATAGCTGTACCGAAATTACAGGCAGCTCTAATACAATTTTAAATATACGACAACAAGGTCAGTCTCGGAGTAATTTCCGTGGAGGTTACCGAAGTAACAACTATGGGAATTACCAAAATAGGAGATTTAGACCGCAACCAAGGTACAACAACAATTCTAGACCAAGTAGTACCAACAATAATAGTTATAACAATAACCAAAGAGGATCACAATCCCGAAATAGCAACAGACCCTACAACCAGACCCGTAACATGCGCAGCTGCACGCAGACGGAAAACCAAGAAGCTCCACTTCAAGAGTAAAAGAAAGAAAAATATGCGTACTAAACTTACATCTAAACAGCTATATAGCAACAAGGACATCTCTAAATAATGTAATTTCAAACTTTTTAATCGATACAGGAGCAGACATCTCCATTATAAAAAAGAATCAAATTAATCAAAGTCATAAAATAAATACGGAACAAATTACAGATCTAAAAGGCATTGGTCAGGGAATAGCCAGCACTCTAGGCACAATTAAAGCAGACTTAAAAGGGGATGACCTTCTTATTTACCACAAATTTCATGTCGTAGACGACGATTTCCTAATTCCATGCGATGGAATAATAGGGCTAGATTTCATAAAAAAGTACAATTGCATTCTAGACTATGGAAAAACAGAGGATAAATTAATCCTAAGACCATATGATTTTCCCCAAACAATAACAATGCATCTTACAAATTGTCTGTCTGTCAATACAATCACAATCCCTGCTAGATCTGAAGTCATTAGACAAATTAAAGTAAATACCGATAACAAAAACATTTTTATCCCACACCAAGAATTATCTGAAGGCATTTTCATAGCAAACACAATAACAAATAAGGATCAAACTTTCGTTAGAATCATTAACACTACACATAAAAACACAACTATCCAAAATTACAAAATCAGTACCGAAAAGTTAGATGATTACACACTAATTAAAACAGAAACACGCAGTAAAAGTTGCACCGATACAGAAAAATTAAAAAGATTAACAAAAAATTTTCCTAAATTCGTCAACCCTCAATTAACAACACTTTGCACAGAATTTATAGACATATTCGCATTAGAAACCGAACCAATCACCTATAATAATTTCTACAAACAGAAATTACACATGAAGGATGACACCCCAGTCTACATAAAAAATTACAGATTGCCTCAAACCCAGAAGGGAGAAATCAGCAAACAAGTAAATAAGCTAATAGAAGATGATATAATAGAACCTTCCATATCGGAATATAATAGCCCAATCCTACTAGTCCCTAAAAAATCACTTCCAGGAAAAACAGAAAAAAGATGGAGACTAGTGGTCGATTACAGACAGGTAAATAAAAAGCTAGCAGCGGACAAATTCCCACTTCCAAGAATTGATGACGTTTTAGACCAACTTGGAAGAGCAAAATATTTTTCATGCCTAGACCTTATGTCAGGTTTTCATCAAATCGAACTACACCCAGATTCGAGGGATATAACTTCATTTACAGCCGAAATGGCACATATAGGTTCAAAAGACTACCCTACGGTTTAAAAGTAGCACCAAATTCATTTCAAAGAATGATGAGCCTAGCATTCGCAGGTCTCAAGCCATCCCAAGCATTTCTCTACATGGATGACTTAGTTGTATTAGGTTGTTCCGAAAATCACATGCTAAAAAATCTAAGAGACGTATTCTCCACTTGCCGAAAATACAACCTAAAATTACATCCAGATAAATGCCTATTTTTCAGTCAAGAAGTAACTTATTTAGGACATAAATGCACAAACAAAGGAATATTACCCGATCCAAGCAAATTTGAAACCGTTCAAAACTATCCAATACCGAAAACAGCCGATGAAGTTAAAAGATTCGTAGCTTTCTGCAATTATTACAGAAGATTTGTACCGAATTTTGCAGAACATTCTAGAAAATTAACTAGGCTGTGCAAAAAGAATGTTTCCTTCGAATGGACAGAAGAATGTCAAAAAGCTTTTGTCTACTTAAAGGAAGCATTAATTAGTCCAAAACTTTTGCAATACCCAGATTTCGGAAAAGAATTTTGCATAACAACAGACGCTAGTGGATACGCTTGTGGTGCAGTCCTTAGCCAAGAACACGATGGCAAACAGTTAACAATTGCTTACGCTTCAAGGTCCTTTACAAAAGGCGAAACCAACAAGGCTACAATAGAAAAAGAATTAGCCGCAATCCATTGGGCCATAGCCTTCTTCAGACCATACGTATATGGCAGAAAATTCCTAGTTAAAACCGACCATCGCCCACTAACATACCTATTTTCAATGAAAAGTCCTTTCTCAAAGCTGACACGAGTAAGACTAGATTTAGAAGAGTACGATTTTGAAGTGGAGTATATAGCTGGTAAAGAAAATCATATCGCGGATGCATTATCCCGCAACACTATTACAAATTTAAAAGATATGTCAGTGGAAGCAAGCAAAATATTAAAAATAACTACCAGATCAGCAGCAAACAAGAACAGCAATAATATTGAAAATAAAGAAAGTCACAAAGAGAACCCCAAAATATACGAAGTGCTAAATAAATTTGAAGTAAAAAGACATGTCGGGCTCGTTTTCAATCCTCCGAAATTATATTTCAAAAAAGGAAAGGAAATTTGTAGCAATTTTGATACAAGCAACCTAATTGTTGAGGATAAGATTGACTTAGGACAATTCTTTACCAGGCTCGAAAGAGAAGCCGGCAATTTAGGACTTGTACAAGTACAGTTGTCCTTAGGGGACAAATTGTTTAAAAAGAATTATACTGCAGTAGGCAAATTTATTGAAATGGGTAATAAAGTTCTCAAAAAACTAACAATCGCTCTAACCGCAGAGGTTATATACGTGACAAATCCCGGGAAAATAAAAGAAATTCTGCATAAATACCATGACGATCCTATTAGTGGTGGCCACCCAGGAATAAATCGCATGACAGATAAGATCAAGCAGAAGTATAGCTGGCTGAACATGAAAAATGATATAAGAAAATATATAAAAAACTGCATCCACTGCAAGAAAAATAAAATTAATAAACATATCAAAGAACCAATGACAATAACGGAGACACCTCCGAAGGCATTCGATATTGTACAAATCGATACAGTAGGCCCTTTACCGAAGTCGATAAATGGAAACGAATATGCAGTTACTATTATATGCGATCTAACTAAATATTTGGTAGCTATCCCAGTCCCAAGCAAACCCGCAATAACAGTCGCTAAAGCCGTGTTCGAGCATTTCATATTGATTTATGGACAAATGAAAACAATCTTGACAGACATGGGCAAGGAATATAAAAATAGCTTATTCAAAGAACTGTGTAAATTGTTGAAAATTGAACATAAAACTTCAACACCGTACCATCATCAAACTTTGGGTACTGTAGAACGCAGTCACCGAACATTCAATGAATATATACGCGCATACATATCCAGTGACAAAGACGATTGGGATGAATACCTCAGGTATTCCGCTTATTGTTACAATACAACGCCATCAACAACACATAATTATTGTCCTTTCGAACTAGTATTCGCAAAACAACCAATAAATTATGCATTTTTGAAAGAAGATAAAATTAGCCCGGTATACAACCATGAGGCATATGACAAAGAAGTAAAATACAAACTTCAAATAGCACAGCAAAGAGCAAGAAAATGAATTCAAGAAGCTAAAGAAAAGCAAAAATCCAATTATGACAAAAATAGCTATAGTAAGGAAATTAAAATAGGAGATTTAGTATTAGTTAAAGAAGAGGCCTCCCATAAGTTAGAAAATAGATATAGTGAATATTACAAAGTTAAAAGTATAGATAAGAATAACAATTTCACTCTAAACCCACATAGTATAGGAAATAGCAATAAAAACTTAAAAGAAATTATAATTCATAAGAATAGACTTAAAACAGTATAAGCCTAGTAATAAAAGAAAAAAAATAAAACGAAAACAATAAGCACTCAAGTTTACTCATTTTAATAATGGCACAAGCCAAAAGAAAAATATCACATATCATGTGCAATACAAAAAAAAATTATGCAATAATGGCAATAAGAGCCAAAAGACAATTAAAATTTTGTAAACACAAACAATAAGGCATTTTAGAAAAATAAACATATATATGCAGCTACAAGCATTCATATATATGTCTATTTTTTTTTTAAGGGGGAAGGTGTAGTATCACTGTTGAACACATTGCATTTACAAACATTTGGCATGCACATGTTCAGTGACCACACACAAAGCCAAAATATTGTGACCCATTTAAATGCCATTAAACTGCACAGCGAGCGCTTGACTTCTAACGAGCGTACCGCATATCTTGTTACAAGTATGATGAGTCAAGTCACTACGTCAGAGTGACTGACGACATAGTTATAAAACACATATGCTGACACAGCATATCATGTGTAAGTAAATAGTTTGTAAGTATTGTAGTTTATACACATAAGTAGTTTGTAAGTATTAGTGTAAATTATGGTAAGAAATTTCCTATAAAAAGAAAGTGATTTTCAATAAAGAATCAATTCTGATCACACGCTACACATCAGCGTTTTAATTGATTACAACACGTCTCTTAAATTTTTTAGCATATGGTTTTCTGAACAACCTAATACAACTAAATCATCCTTGTAGAGAAATGCTTGAGATGGTTTAAGGCCAGCGAATGCTAATGTCATCATTCGTTGGAATGAATTTGGGGCTACTTTTAAACCATAAGGTAATCTTTTGAATCTATATGTGCCATTTTCGGCAGTGAATGAAGTAATGTCCCTAGAGTCTGGGTGTAATTCTATTTGATGAAAACCTGACATAAGGTCTAGGCATGAAAAATATTTTGCTCTTCCAAGTTGATCTAAAATGTCATAAATTCTTGGGAGTGGGAATTTATCTGCTGCTAGCTTTTTATTTACCTGTCTGTAATCAACCACTAGTCTCCATCTTTTTTCTATTTTTCCTGGGAGTAATTTTTTTAGGGACTAGTAGGATTGGGCTATTATATTCCGATATGGAGGGTTCTATTATGTCATCTTCTATTAGTTTATTTACTTGTTTGCTGGTTTCTCCCTTCTGGGTTTGAGGCAATCTGTAATTTTTTATGTAAACGGGGGTGTCATCCTTCATGTATAATTTCTGTTTATAGAAATTATTAGAGGAGATTGGTTCGGTTTCTAGTGCAAATATGTCTATGAATTCTGTGCATAGTGTTGTTAATTGAGAATTGACAAATTTTGGAAAATTTTTTGTTAATCTTTTTAATTTTTCTCTATCTGTGCAGTTTTTACTGTGTGTGGTTGCTTTAATTAGTGTATAGTCGTCTAAATTTTCAGTATTAATCTTATAATTTTGAATAACTGCGTTGTTGTGTGTCGTGCCAATAATTCTAACGAAAGTTTGTTCGTTATTTGTAATGGTATTTGCAATATAAATACCTTCGGATAGTTGTTGGTGTGGTATGAAAATGTTTTTATTATTTGTATTTATTTGAATTTGTCTAATAACTTCCGATCTAGCCGGAATTGTGATTGTGTTGACGGACAGACAGTTTGTTAGGTTCATTGTTATTGTTTGAGGGAAATCATATGGTCTTAGGATTAGTTTATCCTCTGTTTTTCCATAATCTAGAATACAATTGTATTTCTTTATGAAATCTAGACCTATTATTCCATCACATGGAATTGGAAAGTTGTCTTCCACAACATGAAATTTATGATAAATTAGAAGGTCATCGCCTTTTAGATCACCTTTGATTGTGCCTAAAGTGCTAGTTATTCCCTGACCAATGCCTTTCAAATCTGTGATTTGTTCAGTATTTATGTTTTCTTTATTATCTATTTGCTGTTTTTTAATTATGGAGATATCGGCTCCAGTATCAATTAAAATATTTGTATATGAATTGTTTAATGAAGTCCTTGTAGATATATAGCTGTTTAAATTTAGATTAAGTACGCATATTTTTCTTTTTGTTAGTTTTGAAGTGGAGTTTCCTGGTTTTCCGTTTCGGTACAACTGCGCACGTTACGGGTTTGTGTGTATGGTCTGTTTGTATTTCGGGATTGTGATCCTCTTTGATTGTTATTATTGTTGTTGTACGACCTCGAGTTATTGTTATATCTCGGTTGTGGTCTGAATCTTCTATTTTGGTAATTTCCATAGTTGTTACTACGGTAACCTCCACGGAAACTACTCCTGTACTGACCTTGCTGTCGTACGTTTAAAATCGTGTTTGAGCTGCCTGTAATTTCGGTGCAGCTGTTTGTAAATTTAGAGATTGCGTCGTTCATCGTTGTGAACGTTCCTGCTTGCATGATCATCTTGACCTTGTCATTAGAGCAGTTTTTACACATGGCTTTAACTGCTGCCTGTGTTGAATATCTCGTGGCTAAGTCTGGGTGTAATCCATCAGAGATATATGCTCCTTCTAATGACCTTGTGATTTTTTCTATTTCTGCTGTGTATTGGTTAGCAGTTTTGCTGCGTTGTTGGATGTTCAGGAGTTTAGCGTTTAAAACTTCTACTGATTCACCCTTTATCGCGGTTTTCAATTTTGTTTTTATTTGTTCTATCGTATTTTCATTGCTAATAAAATTCCTTGCCGTACCCTTCAGTTTTGTTTTTATCATGGTAATGGCCAATGCCTCGTGTGTATCCTTGATTTGCTCAAGTATATCGAGTGCATCTAGGAAACTATGTAGATTTTCCGGTTTACCATCAAACTCTGGTAATACTGTCGAAGCAGTTTTGATAAATTCAACTACTGTTTGTGGCATTGTGACGTTTATTATTGGGACGTGTATTGGTTGAAAATTTGGTTTGCTTTCCTCTATTGATTGAGTCTGGCTCGTGGAATGTGTCGGAGTCGGGCTCTGAGCGCGTTCTGACAGTAGTAGATTGAAATCTATTTGAAGTTTTTCCTCAATTGTGGTTGGTATATTAAATTCTATATTATATCTTGATAAGGAAGATACAAGTTTATCTCGTACAGCGGAGAAAAATTGGTAAGCTTCTATTTGGTGTTCTGCAGTAAGTATGTTATTTACTGATTTAATTACCTGTCCTATGCTGTTTAGAGCTTCTAGAATTATGTTCAAATGCTTGACTATGGTTTCTGTTGTAATTGGGATACTTTTATTTATGCATTTGTAAGACTTAATTGCTTTTGTTTTTTCCTCATATAATTTTTCGTGGATTTCTTCCCATTGATTCATTTCTTGTTATAAAGTGTTGGTTCATACGCGTTGTTGTACATTGTTTAATCGTCTCAATTTATTTTTTATATAATTTTTGATTAAAATAATAATTGCGATAATTAAACATGTAACCATAAATGCGACCAAAACTAACCATTTATCGGACAGTTCTTCTTTATTTTCAACAGGTATAGGGTGTGGTTCGTACTTAACTATTCTATTTTCAGAGTTTTTCTCTGCTGAACTTTCTTTACCAACTTCATATCCTGCTATACCTACTAGAATGCTGTTTACAGCAATTTTCCACCATGCTGCCATTTTTTAAAAAAGTAAAAAAATTTTTCTTCTTAGATTTTTATTTTTATTTACTCATAAGTTTATTTTTTTTAATTTCCAGGATTATTTTTTTTGGTGTTTAATTTCCTCATTAACCTATTTATTTCTTCTACTAATGTGGAAGGATATAGTAAATCTTTCATTGTGGGTTCTCTACCCATTTCTATATAGGACCAAGCTTGTCTTAAATATTGTAAATTGTGTCTGTTGCCTCCTTTGTTACGAGGTCTTGACCTTTGTATTTCTATTTCTTCGTTTTCATGCTCTAGCTTATCAACAATATCATTGATTAATTCATAATCA
This sequence comes from Merzomyia westermanni, assembly GCA_949987695.1. Classification (NCBI taxonomy): domain Eukaryota; kingdom Metazoa; phylum Arthropoda; class Insecta; order Diptera; family Tephritidae; genus Merzomyia; species Merzomyia westermanni. The sequence goes on from OX465289.1 coordinate 80,947,459, forward strand.
AGATCAGGTGGTAGTGCATTATCCATAAGAAATAGGTATTTTTACATTCCGATTTACTCAATTTATTAACATTTGTAAAGTATAATTTTTATAATTTATTATTCTGGTGAAAAATTTTGTCAAATTCTTTTTGAGTCTCAATCTCTTTCATTATTGATACTAACATGTAATTAAACTATTCCCTAAGCAAATTTAATTGCTACTGGTTTAGCGGCCATAAGGCGTGCTCAAATCATTCTAATATGCTTTTTTTAAAAATCAAATATACTTATAGATAATTAAATATACTAAGTGTTGTCAATCGTCCTTCAGCTGGTTTTTCTTGATTATTTCACTCTTTTTATGCTTTCGGCTTGCCTCCATGTGAGTCCAGTGGTTTATCCCATGGTCGTCCAATTGTTTATTCCACCCTTTTTATGCTTTTGGGTTTGCCTCCATGTGAGTCCAGTTGTTTATTCCATGATCGTCCAATTGTTTATTCCACCCTTTTTTATGCTTTTGGGTTTGCCTCCATGATCGTCCAATTGTATTTTCAATTTGCTAACTGATAATTTATTAAGCGCGTTCGCGATCGGTCTGTAAGCGATTTTGCTTAATAGCAAATTTTTCGCTGATTACTGACCGGACTCGCAGGGTCACTGACTGAAACGTTTAAAATTAAGTTCGTTCACCACGGATTTGTCTTGCCAATTGGTTGTCTTTTTAGCGGTTTTGCTTATTTAGCAAATTTTCCGCCGACTAATGACAAAACTGGCAGGATCACTGACTGAAACGTTTAAAATTAAGTTCCTTCTGCTCAGTCTCTAAGCGATTTCGCAAATTTAATTGCAAAGTTTTCGCTATGTTGTGAGACTGGCAGGATCGCCATGTAATCAATTAAAACGCTGATGTGTAGCGTATGATCAGAATTGATTCTTTATTGAAAATCACTTTCTTTTTATAGGAAATTTCTTACCATAATTTACACTAATACTTACAAACTGCTTATGTGTATAAACTACAATACTTACAAACTATTTACTTACACATGATATGCTGTGTCAGCATATGTGTTTTATAACTATGTCGTCAGTCACTCTGACGTAGTGACTTGACTCATCATACTTGTAACAAGATATGCGGTACGCTCGTTAGAAGTCAAGCGCCCGCTGTGCAGTTTAATGGCATTTAAAGGGGTCACAATATTTTGGCTTTGTGTGTGGTCACTGAACATGTGCATACCAAATGTTTGTAAATGCAATGTGTTCAACAGTGATACTACAAGCATATCATGAGCCCGTGTGTTTGTTGTTGATCAATTTCCTATAAGCAGAGGCACATCTCTCTACATCTGCTTTAAAATTCATCCGTTGGTCTCTTGGTGTGTTGATAATGTGTAACATCTCTAGTGTATATCTTTTGTTGTAGTATTTCTCGTGTTGTATTATAGCGACGTTTTCTAGATCAGGAGAGTGTCCGGACTCTCTGCAGTGTTGAGTTAGTGCTGTTTTAGTATCATTAGAGTGGTCCCTATTTTTTATGTTTGATTTGTGAGCGGAAATCCTTGTCTTTAATTTCGATTTTGTAGTACCCACATACGTTACTTTGTTGCATATATATCATATACTTTGTTGCATATGTGGGACCCGTAGCCGTTGCATGGAATTTTATATATTACGTCTGATTTCTCAAGTTTTTCGATTTTGTCCTTCTTGTTACTAAAAATTTGTTGAACCGTGTTGTTGTATGTGAAGGCTAACTGGAATCTTTCATGGTCATACATGTTCGAATATTTCATTCTATTGGATAGGCCGTGGACATATGTGGATGTTTTGTATATTTTATTATGGTTAGACGTTTTTTCATACATTGTGGAGTTGGCAAAATAATCCCTTATATAACTTTTTATCAGATGTATCGGGAGTCGTTATTTATAAGTATATTTGTAATAATTTCTATATTTTTCTTGTGATAAATTATATCACTGATGGTGAGAACTCTTCTTATAAATTTTTTGCAGTGTTAACTATAGTTGATTTGTTGTGGTTGGAATAAAAATTAATCAATCTGCCCGAGTCCAATCAAATGATAGTTTATTATGCCTTCTAATTACTACCGTATCTAGAAAGGGCAACTGTACATCGTTTTCAACCTCATGAGTAAATTTAATAGATTTGTTGTAACCGTTTAAGGCAATCAACATATCTTCTACGGAGTCAGTTCTAACGATAACAAACAGATCGCCGACATATTTGGTTAGCATACGGGGTTTGTTTGGCTTCAAACTTCCTTAACAGGTCTTCCATCTCTATATCTGCTATAACGGGTGATGCCGGTGACCCCATAGGCATCCCTGACCGCCGTTCGTATATTTTATTATTCTGTTCTCTTTGATGCAAAAACGCACAACTTCTAAAAACATATCTTTGGTCAAGGTTGTGTGATTTTCGATTAGGTTCCATTTTGAAGATATAATTTGCAGAGCATGATCCAGTGGGATACTGGGGAATAGGAAAACGACATCGAAGGAAATCAGACACTCATTGTCGTGTATATATGAATCTTTGATCCTGTTTTTAAATTCGATTGCATCTCTAACATTATATTTGGAAGTTTTAGTTATATTTTTGAGGACATTGACAACATATCTACATAGATTATAGGACGGGGAGTTGACAGAAGAACATATCGGACGTAAAGGTACTCCTTCTTTGTGAATCTTGGGGAGACCATATAACCTTGGCGCGTTAGGGGTTTTACTGAGTAAGTTGTATTTCTCTTTATATGGTCTCCCCAAGATTCACAAAGAAGAACTCCCCGTCCTATAACTCCCCGTCGCTCACAAATCAAACATAAAAAATAGGGACCACTCTAATGATACTAAAACAGCACTAACTCAACACTGCAGAGAGTCCGGACACTCTCCTGATCTAGAAAACGTCGCTATAATACAACACGGGAAACACTACAACAAAAGATATACAATAGAGATGTTACACATTATCAACATACCAAGAGACCAACGGATGAATTTTAAAGCAGATGTAGAGAGATGTGCCTCTGCTTATAGGAAATTGATCAACAACAAACACACGGGCTCATGATATGCTGTTCCAACTTCGCTTGCTGTTCATTATTTCATATATTGTTGTTGATGTCATTCGTCATAACTCCGAACTTGTTTGGTCTAAATTAATGAAATTTGGATATATTAGTCAATATCTACATAATTTTTCAAAAGTGGGCCGTGCCAGGCCCACATATTTTGTGTTTTGTTTTGCTCTTGAACTTTCACGATAGGTTCAGGAGTTCGCTGGGCACGACACAGACTGTATATAGCTTTTGGAAAAGCCCCCAGGTTATATAAAGCGGCAGTTCGGTATAGTTAGGAGTTTATTTGTCAAAACGTCAAAACAAGGTCTACCGGGTTTGCTAGTATATTATAAAATGGCGAAAGAAAAATATTAATTTCAGCAGGCTAAATCGACTCCGCTCATCGTGCTGATCATTTCACATACATTTAATGTTTATGGAAGGTATAAAAATCAAAAAAGATATATAACTTCGCTATTGCTGTGGGCTATTAACTACGTGCCCGAATATTTTGCTTGTGTGTTTCCCTATTTGGCTAATTTTTGGCAGGAGTATAATACATACTACTGAGAAGCAGCTGACCAATTTTCATTAAAATATCAAGATTGAATTATAAGCGATTGCCTTTGAAAGTAGCAGAAATTTTATGCTGAAAAGTGGGCGGCGCGATGCCTACTTCTTCAAAATTGACAAAATTTTTTTGCGGCCGAGTTTTTCTTAAAAAGCTTATTATGTGTGCAAAATCTGATTGATATAACTTGCTTAGTTGTAGAACTATCGCGTTTTAAATTTTACAAAAAAATTTTTCAGAACTATGTTAAAAAACTGGGCGTGGCCATTAACCGATTTCACCCATTTTTAAAGCAAATATATATAGAACATTATCACTAAATTTCGTTTCGACAAATCAATTTTTGGCGGAGTTATGGCGTAAAAAGTTTTGTGGAATAGTCCACTATAACAGGGGCGGGGCCACGCCCATTTTCGAAAATTTTAAGTTTTTGGATTTCTTTGTTTACGGAAACTATAAAAGTGAAATATAAATGATGTAAAGCTATTTTACGCAAAGTTATTGCCTATTTAATATATCTACGATCTTCTACAAAATCTTTCATATAAAAGTGGGCGTGGACCTTAACCGATCCCGCCCACTTTTTCCTGGAACATTCCTTGCATACCTGGAAACTTGCATGCTGAATTTCGTTTCGATATCTTGAACGGTTTTTGATTTATGATTAATATTATTTCTAAATTTGACTTAATCAAAAGTGGGCGGTGCCACGCACAGTTTCAAAAATTTCTTGAAAAATTTATTTTATGCCTCAATCTCAATGTAGTCATCAAATTTTATCCTGATAGGTGTATTATGTACTGATCACTGAATCACTTTTTTTGTGTTTTCGAAAATATTCTATATATAAAAAGTGGGACTGGCTATCATCCGATTTCGCCCATTTTAAATAGCGCTCGGAGATGAGTGCCATGGAACCCACATACCAAATTTTATTAAGATATCTCAAAATTTATCCAAGTTATCGTGTTCACAGACGGACGGACGGACGGGCATGGCTTAATCAATTTATCTTTTCGTCCTGAACATTTTGATATATAGAAGTCTATATCTATCTCGATCCGTTTATGCCGTTACGTACTGCCGTTAGGCGACTAAAGTTAATATACCTTGTGTGCGTTGCACTACTAGGTATAATAAAGAAATAATGGATTCAATAACAAAAATAAAAGTTTCTGGAACTTCTGGTTTTTCTGACATATTTTCACTAAAAATACCAATAGTTGAAAATAAATTTACATTGTTATTAAATAAATTTCCTTCCATTACTTGTGAACCTGACTATACAAAAGAAGTTAAGCATCATACTGTTCACAGGATTGAAACAAAAGGTGTTCTTCCATTTTCGCAACCTAGACGTCTTCACCCTAAACAGGTATTTGTAGACCATCAAAATCTCCAACTGCATCTCTTCATCTCGTTCCAAAAAAGGAACCAAATGATTGGATACCGTGTGGAGACTACAGACGGCTAAATTTTATAACTACACCAGATAGATATCCTTTACCACACATTCATGACTTGACTATAGACTTAAAAAATAAACATATTTCTTCAAAAATTGATCTCGTACGTGCTTATCATCAGATTCCAATGGCTGAAGAAGATAAACATAAAACGGCAATTACGACTCCTTTTGGAATGCTTGAGTTCATTCGCTCGCCTTTTGGTCTTAGAAATAGTGCTCAGACTTTTCAACGTTTTATTAATGAAGTGTTTTCAGATTTTGATTTTGTTTTTGCATATATTGATGATATTCTTATCGCTAGTGATAATGAAGATCAACATATTGATTATTTAAAAACAATATTCAAACGAATTGAAGAATTCAATTTAAATATTAAACCTTCGAAATGTATTTTTGGTGTTCAAAAATTAGATTTTTTGAGTTACGAAATTTCAGCTGATTAATTAAAAAATTTGGACACATGAAACTACACTAGCATTTGAAAATGTTAAACAATTATTTACTAAACATACTTTACTGACACATTTTGACAAAAATGGTACATTATCTTTAGCTGTTGATGCATCAAATGTTGCTATTGGAGCAGTTTTGCAACAAACTAGTAATAATTTATTAGAACCACTAGCTTATTTTTCGAGAAAACTGTCACCAACTGAAATTAATTATTCAACATTTGATAGAGAACTTCTGGCAATATATAATTCGATTAAACATTTCAGACATTTTTTAGAAGGTCGAACTTTTACAATTTATACTGACCATAAACCTTAACCTAACGTACTAAATTCTAAAACAGACAAATCACCTCTTCAGTTACGTCACCTTGATTATATTGCTCAATTTACTAATGATATACAATGTATACGCGGAAAAAACAACATTCTTGCCGATACGCTTTCTCGTATTCCTGAAATTAATATGATTTCTTCACAAAATATTGACTTTCATACTTTGTATAAAGAACAACTACCTGACAAAATTTTACAAGATATCTGATTCAAACAAAATAAACAATTTAAAGATAATTAATACTCCAATTATTAACCTCGATATTTGGTGTGATGTTTCCCAAAAACCTTTTTGACCATATGTTCTTTCTTCTATGAGAAGAATTGTATTTGATAAAATTCACTCTCTATCACATCCAAGTGTTCGTACAACTAGACGTTTAATTCAATTTAAATATTTTTGGCCTAATATGCGTAAGGAAATCAATAACTGGACATCATCTTGTATTAATTGTCAAAAATCCAAAATTATTAAAAATACAAAAACTCCAGTTCAAAAAATTTAAATACCTTCAGGACGTTTCGAACATATTCATATGGATTTAGTTGGACCACTTCCAATATCAAAAGAACATCGTTATATTTTAACTATTATTAACAGATATACCCGCTGGCCAGAAGCCTATCCTATCAAAGATATTTCAACAAATACTATAGTTACTACTTTTGTACAAAATTATGTGCCACATTTCGGAATTGCTTTAAAAATTACAGTCGACCAAGGTTCTCAATTTACTTCAAAAATGTTTAATGAATGACCTAAATTGTTGGGTGCTCACAAAATTCATACATCTCCATATCATCCTCAAGCAAATGGTATGATAGAGTGATTTAATAGAACTCTTAAAACAGCTATTATAGCTTCAGAAGAATTAACTTACTGGTCACAAATTTTACCATGGATAGTTTTAGGATTAAGAACTTCTATTAAAGAAGATTTAAAAAGTTCTTCTGCAGAATTAGTTTATGGGCAGACTCTTCGCTTACCAGGTGAATTAATTGTTTCTAATAATAATAAAGATGAATTTTCAAATGAAACTATTGATAAACTACGAGAATATTTTTCGATTATTCGTTCAAAAGTTTTCCATCACAACAAGGAAAGTCATTTTCTTCCAAAAAATTTAGATACTTGTGAATTTGTTTTTGTAAAAGTTCTTCATAAATCTAATTTAGAACCACCATATGAAGGACCTTTCAAAGTTATATCTAAACAGAAAAATACATTTAAAATTCAATATCGAAACACTATTAAAACTATATCAATCGATTTATTAAAACCAGCAAATATTCTTTCAACACTTAATTCAAATTTACCAATCAATAAAAAAACAAAAAAAGTTGCTTTTAATATTAACTGACAACTTTTCGTTTTTATATTATTATTATTTTTTCTATTTCATACTGGAGGGAGAGTAATGTAAGGTTATGTAATTTACTTTTATATACTTTGTTATTTTAAAATAATTCTTAGCTTTTGTAAACAAAAATATTGAAGTTGAAAAATGGAAAATTTAAAATTATAATTAAAAAATATTTCAAGAAACAAAGACATTTTTTATTTTAAAAATATCAAATATATATAAAACAAATTTATATCTATAACTCATTGCAGTATTTATTAGGAACATTTATATTTGCACTTTCAATTTCTTATTTCATTTGGTTAATTACATATTGTATTTGTATTGTTTAGCAAACGTTAACACAATACAGCAATCACTAAAACAAACAACGAAATCACTAAAATAAATTTTAAATGTGTGCTGTTTACCAATTTAAATTCTTTAAATATTATTCAAATTAATTTAAACGTGTTCTTAATGTTCTTTTTCCACTGCACAAAACTTGCGAACACAGCGGCTTCAAGAAAATTGGGGAAAGGGTTGGCCATGTGTAGTGTTGCCACGACGGAAAAACCATATCACTAAAAAAACAACAATTGAGTTGTTCGTAAGAAAAAATTGAGTCCTTCAAAATTAATTTTATAATTTCTTTAGAACGTTTCATAACATTTATTTTCCGCTTAAAGGTGTTTAGTATCAACACCGAACCGCGTCTTTTGCCACCTTCCCCGATATTATTGGACTTTTGTGGCAGTTGTACGTCAAAGTGCAACATTATCTTTATATACTTTTTCGTACTTAACAAAAATATCAAAACTAAAATCTTAATTTATAAACAGCACGAAATGTCATGGAAGAGGAATGGATCTGCCTGATTTGCTGGAAGAAGATTTATGTCAAACGTTCACACTCCGTCCAATGTTTCGAATGTAAAAGCTGGCTGCACAAAACATGCTGCTCCGGGTTAAATCCCTCCACACACAGGCCCCTTAGTTTCTTCAAAACTTTTGTAGCCCCTTGCTGTTCACGTCCTAGGGCGTTCCGTGGCCGATCAGATCTTCGGACCTGTGACGCCTACAACATCCATCGGCATGACCGCGCTAGAGGACTTGGGGGCTGACTTGCTTTCATCACCCATCAAGCTGTGCAGTATCGTCTATTTGAGCCCGATGTCGACCAAAGGGACAACACCTTAGAACGTCAAGGTATGGTTGTCCGGTCAGGCGATGTCGATCTTGAAACTATTAACATATTTATATACCTCCTGCCACCTTCTGTCCGAGCGATTACCACCATAACATCAGTGCGTTACTCAGAGGCGAGAATCGTGTAATCCTTGGAGATTCAACGCACATCACGACCTGCGGCACTCAAGGGGGGGATGAACGGGGATGCCCCCACTAGAGTCGCGGTAAATTGTTTTAGTTCGCCAGACCTTGCTATCGTCAGCGCGGGTCTTATGCTTACTCTTGCATCAGATCATTTACCGATAGTCCTCTCAATCGATCGCCCCAATGACTTCGTCACTTCTGAAAATCGCACTTTCACTAATTTCAGCAAAGCTGATTGTGTTGGTTTTCTTAACTTCATTCAGCTCCTTCGCTGCTCTTCCCATCCCGTCTGACGTTTCGCATGGTCATAGCTTCAGCCTCTAATCAATACATTCTGTCAGGAAGAATTAAGGAGGTACGCCCGTATTTCCCCGCAGAGGCAGCGGCCCTGGCAAATGAATGTGACCATGTGCGACGCTTGCACCCTACGGATCCCCAAATTCAAGATCTCAATGGGCAAATCAGACGACTGGTTGATCAACACAAACGCGCCAAATGGGAGGAGCACCTAAGGTCCTGCAACCTCTCTGCTATTGTTGGCAAACTATGGTCTACTGTTGAATCCTTGTCAAATCCGACCAAACCTAACGATAAAATACCCATCACCTTTGGTGATAAGGTACAGTCGAAGCCGAACAAATGCGCGAGCGCTTTCTGTCGGCAATTTGTACTGCATCCTCCGGTCGACAAGGAAATTAGACATGCCATCAGGGAAGCGCACAAACGGAAAAATATCCAAGCAAGTTGCGCTTGACCTGTCTAAAGCCTTCGACGCATGGATGATTCAACTCTTCCCCCTTGTCTAAAGTGTTGCACCGCCAACTATCTGAGTGGCCGGCAGTCATCGCTTGAATTTAAAGGCGAAAGATCAAAACCATGTATAATTAAACAAGGGGTACCACAGGGTGGTGTGCTATCCCCGCTTTTGTTTAATTACTACATATCGAGGCTCCCTTCCCCACCAGAGGGTGTATCGATCGTCTCCTACGCCGATGACTGCACGATCCTGGCGATCGATCCTGTGTAGATGAGCTCTGCTCGAGAGTTAACTCATACCTCCCATCCCTGTCCGGGTTTTTTCGCTGGACCATATCTGACACTGCGGCGGCCGCCGTGGTGTGAAGTTAGTGTTGCCGGCCTACCACACCGAAGGTCCATGGTTCGAGCCGAGGTACAGGTAACATCAAAAGTGATTTGAAAAAAAAGTTTTTCAAAACGGGGTCGCCCCTCGGCAGTGGTTTGGCAAACTCTCCGAGTGTATTTCTGCCATGACAGGCTTCTCAGCAAAAATTCGTCTCCTTTGTAGATGCCGTTCGGAGTCGGCAAAAAACTGTAGGTCCCACCAATTTGTAGGGAAAATTCAAATCGGCACACCACAAATTGGAAGAGAAGCTTGGCGCAAAAATCTCTTAGGAGGTTTATGATGATATACCTGTTGTATATCGCGCCATAGAGAGAGAGATATCTGACACTGTCACCGACCAAGTCCTCGGCCACCTTATTTACGACGTGGACAGCGCAGGTGAACATGGAATTATACGTCTACGTCGGCGGCATTAAGCTTCCGACTGTCACACACCCCAAAATATTAGGGGTCACGTTTGATCACATGTTTAACTACGGTGCTCATGTAGCGGCGATTGCCACCAAAGTACAAAGCCGCAACAAAATCCTCAAGTCACTAGCTGGCAGCACTTGGGGTAGAGATAAAGAAACGTTCCTGGCTACGTACAAGGCAATCGGCTAGTCGGTTCTGAGCTACGCGACGCCTATATGGCAGACATACACTGGAGGAGGTTGCGGGCCTGACAAAACACCGCACTCAGAACTGCCACGGGGCGCCTCCTTATGTGTTCTGAGCATCACCTTCACAGTGAGGCTAAAATGCTCGGTGTAAAAGAGCATAGCGAGATGTTGACCAGGCAATTCCTATTCAACTGCTATAAAACTCAGCATCCAAACAGGAACCTGCTCAACGAAAATCCGCCTCCCAGGAGAGTAAGGAGTCATCTCCGTAAGCACTATGACGAGATCCGGCATCACATTTTTTCGCCGTTTGCTACAAAGGTGCATCGGCGGGCCCTCAATCTCATCCACACGGAGTCGATAAACCCCTCTGTCAGCTCTCGTCCGGCGAATGCAGTCCTACAGGCACAAGCTCCACCTGTTGCCGATGAGGAACGCGAACTGCGTAGGGCATGCGACGTGTCTCCCCATGATACTAATCATCTGTTCATCTGCTGAACCGAGCCTACTCTTCTAACAGTAGTTTCACTCTAGTCCACCCCTGTTGAAGCCGCGAGGTTTCTGGTACTTCCGTTAGAAGAGCTTGATGACAGTGTTGGATGAGAGGTGATACTTTAGGCAGGTTAAGTAGTCGCTAGCACAACAACAACAGCATCAAGATAATAAATGATATCTTGTTCTAAGCCTGGTGTTAGATGATACAGTTTCCGAAATTCCGTTGCACTCAAGTGGAAAGGGTCGTCTACTTCTCGAAGAAGTCGTCTGTCATCCCGCGACAAAACGTACGCTAAATACTCAAATGCCATTGATTTGGTAATAATAATATTGATATAATGGTAATATTATTGTAATTTTTACTAAAATTTCACTGAACGTGTCAGTTTCGCTATCGAGAGTTTATGACTAGCTCCGAACTGGTGCTCATAGGCTGCACAGTGGGCATACTTGTACCAACAGCATTGGGTTCTAACCTGTATTGAAATTAAATATAATTTCTACGTGGGCATGGCTAAAAGCCGATTTGAACCGCTTCAGAGCTTTCTACTGATTTGTTTCGAACATATGACAATATTTATCTTCCGACACCGGATTATTGATGGCGATACAAAACGCCAAGCACGAAGGATCCCGAGGAGTAAATGCGACCCCCTGCGGGTTAGGGGTTTAGAATATGCCCGAGGTAGGCGTACCGGTCGTAAGAGGCGACTAATATGCACAAAGGTAATGACGTGCAACTCGATGGTTGATCTACGGATATGATGCCTCTCACCTCTCATTACCCATCTCTCCTTCCTTACGGAGGGGTGACATGACCTAGAAGGTTCCACTGGTCATACCAAATCGCTACCGTACCGGATTCATATCCGGCCAAGGACTGTCAGTTCGACAGCAACCCCCAAACCTTCGGGGAGTGTTTTTGTCGTTACAACAACAACAACAACAACAGGAGCAAATGCGTGGAGCTTTGTGCATTCACAATAAAAGATATTTCAAAAACACTAAGGCTGCAAGAAAAACGACGTAAATTTTTTTTTTCATGATTATTTTGCTAACAAAATTTGTGTTGATTAACATAAAGTAACCCAATCTGATAGTGTTTCCCCGATAAAACCGTGTGGTGGTATTCTACAAAAAAAATTCTACAAGGATATACTGTAATATTTAAGTCAATAAGCAATTTGTAAAATTTTGTTATCCTTGTTCTACTAAACAACAACAAATTAAGATGATTTCTTAGGTAAAGTGTGCGATATGTATACGTATAATGAAATTTAACAATAAGTTTTGCTTACCAAAAATTTTATGAACTGAACAGTAAAGACACCTCGCTTTTAGAATTGCCTTATAATGCAATCCGGATTTCTTTTTACAGATTTTATTATCATTAAACGAGTTTAGACTTACACTTTGTCATAATAGAATTGAAACTTCTTAATGAGAACTGGACAATTTTTTTTTTATAAAACACAGGAAATGTGAATTCAAATTAAGTTTAATTTTTAAAACAAATTGTTATGTTTCTTTCCTCGAATTGTTACATTTTTAATGTTCTTCTAGATTTTTTGTAATATTTCATAGCTACATAGCAATATTTGAACAAAGAAATAAGGTGGAATTTTTGTTTTTGGACGCCATTTTCAATCACTCGATTTTTGCTGAGTTTGTATGTAACAGGAATGGGCGATTTGAAAAATTTGAGTGACGAAAAAATAACAAAAAAATTTGCGTGATGAGTGAAATGCAAGGCGAATTTATACCAGGTGATATCACGGCGAATTTGTTGATCTATACACACACATACTTCATGTGTTTTGTTTTTCCTTTTGCGGCTTTTCCTGTCAGATTGCATAGAATTTCTTTATTTTGACAGAAAAATCCACAGCTCATATGTTCGTATGTGATCACCTGTAAGTGATTTCGTTTTGGTGAAATGTTATTTGTTATTAAACAAATTTTGAATAAAATTTCGATTATTATTCCAGCTTTTGAAAATAAAAAATAAGCACTACGTGATACAAGAAAATTATACCCAAAGGTGCCTATAGATATAATGTGTATTTATGAGGATTTTTGGATTGTTTCTGTATAAATTGACATTCACTAAGGTGATTTGACTTAAGTTCGGGATCATTGCCTGGCAAAATAAGGATTTTTGAGAGACTTCTTGGGGAAATATTTGTGAAACTACTTCCTTCTTTTCGGGGTGATTTTGATATTGTTCTCGGGACTTTTTTGGTGTTATTTCGGGAGATTATCGAAATTGTTTTTGAAGCTTTTTTCGGGTCATTACGGTAATGTTTTCGGGCCTTTTTGGGGTTGTTTCGGGGGTATTTTGGAATTATTTTGGGTCTTTTTTGGGGTCACTTCGGGATTGTCATTGCTTATCTTATTGAATTTCTGACAAGTGAAAAGCTCCATAAACGTAGATCTCCGTAACTGTGGAATCATTTCTTTGTACAGAAACAGTTCTTCCGCTTTTCCATTGATTTTTTATTGGTTTGGTACAAGCATATGTTTTAAGAAAAATTTAAATAAAATTACATTCTAGATAACAGACAGCAGTTTTACAAAATCATGTGTGACTTAAGTCGAAGTATTTGAAAAAGTTTAACGAAGAAGCCCCCAAAACAATCCCAAAATTACCTTCAAAAAGTCGAAGAATGATCCATAAAACAGTCTCAGGAAAGTTCCAATAGAATCCCGAGGACAACACCGAAATTACCCGAAAAACCCACAAACCAAACCAGAATAATACCTAAATACCAAAAGTCTTAATATAATCCCTAAAGCAATTCCGAAATCGTCTTGAAAATATACCAAAACTATCCCGAAATTATCCGGAAAGGAAGCAAATAGTTCCACCAAAAACCTTATTTTGTCAAGCAATGACCCCGAACTTAAGTCCAATCCACACTGAATCTCAATTTGCACAGAAATAATACAATTTTATTTTTTATTTAAGAAGTTTTTTATTCAAAGTAACCCAACCCTGGTGTGTAGTTGCTTTTTGTTTGTATATAAAACACGTCAACGCTTACATGTAGTACAAATAAGTCTGGCAAGTTGAGTTTGCTGTAATAATAAATTATTATGGTAACTGTAAATAATTAGGGTATTCGTTTGTATGCTTATATGCCTCGTAAAGCTTGAATACAATGTAACCCTCTTGAACGTCTATGAACAAGGTCATATATCCGAGCTTTACACAATTTACGAGGCATATGTGCATATAAATATGAATATATCGTCACTATATCACATTTTGCGTAAAGTACACTTGCTTGATTTTGAGATATTTTTTGAAACTCATCAACCTTTGTTTGGCCTTTTTTTACCTTCAGCGGCCTGTTTAAGCCGACACCTAAAGAATAGTTTTTTCACGCTTTCCGGTACTTGTACGTGCGCCCTGCAACTTAACAAGCGTTGATGCAGATGTTTGCTTCCGGAAATTTCGAACACATTGATATTGTTAAAGAGTTTCTACATAGCTTTTACTCCATGCAGCAGATGTTTTGTTCCACAAATCTGATTGAAAGTCCAAAATCCCGAATCCCTTCCAGCTTGAGCTTTTTAATCTATATCCTGATATATGACAAAGCGTCCTGCTGCAAAGCACCGAAATCATCTGGATAGAAGGAGTCTACAGCGTTGATTACATCCAACACTTCATTCTCGCCATGATCATCGTTTTCCTTATTTTGCTCAGATACCGTTAAATCATTCACCATCCATTCATTCGAATCCTTTGAAATATTTCCCGTGTCTCGCAAGGGTTCTGTATTTCGCGCTGAAAAGAAGAGGACTATAAAAAACACGTATATCATATTATAGTTGTGATATAATATAAATTTTACCCTTCGGGTGATCGGTTAAATCACCTTTGCTACGAATTGGGCCAAAAAATTTTCTAGAACATCTTGGTTCAGCCGGTACGTCAAAAGATATTCCACGTTTGATTTTGTTTAACCCTTTCAACACTGACGGGACACATGTGTCCCATCGAGTGCTTTTGTGTTACTAAAACCCAAATATCACAATAAATTACTGTGTATTTCCTCCCCATCAGTTTTTTACATGACAAACAATTATGTATGCTTTTTGTGATCCCGTTATATCTGATGTTTTGTTTATACATGCTTTGCAATCGCAGTTACTTCGTGACACGTGCTAGGTCAGGAAGTAGAAAATCGTGAATTTTAGAATACCTGTGTGTGATTAATTGCAAAATTTGTGGAAAAATGGAAAGGCAATATTATACGAATTATAAAAGGTATTTGGGAATTTCTAGTGTCAAAATTCTGAATGTTATAGATCATAAACAAAATCTGGGATATGTGTGTCCCAGCAGCGTTTTCTATTGGGACTTATGTATCCCGTCAATACCATATTAAAATATTATAATTTTTTTATTTTATCCCCAACCAGTGACCTAAAACGGGATAGGAAGCGCTTACGAGTAAATGATGAAGACATGATACGAAGCTTGTTAGAAGAAAGCGATTCAGAGAGCTGCAGTGACTTCGACGATAATAGCGATACAAAAATCCGTATTGAAAGGGTTAAAGGACCTTATACAAACCAACCAACGCCCTATTCATCATAAGTATTCCCTTCTGAAAAACTTCTAAATCAAATTAAATCGTTCATTCGTTTGTTTATTTGGTTGGAAAGATCTCTTCAAAACGGTTCTTTAAGTTTGAAAAACTTAAACAAAGGAAAAGCAAATGTTCCCATGGTCGAATTTAAAATGACGAACCAACCATTTACCAGAATTAAGTCATCAATCTCCAAAGGTTAATACATGCTAAAACCTACTGCATGCCACCGACGGATGGTATTTGCAACCCTGTTCGAAAACAACTGAGCTGCAGGTTTTCCTTTTTGGCGAGCTGAAAATGTATATACGTAGTATGAATAATTTTAAAACTATGATTACGCTAAGAATAGAGCTTCTAGTAAATGCTCCTTTCAGTTGAAGGGTTTCGTGCGATATCTTAAGTGCTATAGACATATAAGAGCTGCACTTATACTACTACCCAGGCGACGTCCGTTCCACGTAAACTCATCGTCTATGAAATAGTTTCGCATCAATTTAAGCAAATGCGGTGCATTTACGAACACGTACACTTTCGAAGTCCCGTCCGATGGGTGCGGAAACCATGTATCATCAGACAAAATGAGGGACAGATTTAATGTTATTCGAAATGCTTGCTTTAAAAAGAGATAATAGTTTGAAGTGGTTGGAACTTCGCGGGCCATGAATACTTTACCGGTTTTCACCGATTTTCAGACATAATATCCTAGCTAATCATATTCAACCGTTTCTTCGAATTTCATCTCTTTCAGACATGTGTTCCAACGAATCAAATGATACAGCCAGGAGACCTTCGCCCATATCCGCTTTGCGATACTAGCGCTGCAGGGTTGACATGTGCGGAAGTGGGAAACCATTACCATATAAATGGTGGTACGCTCTCGGTCCAGCCGCGTGCAGACGAATCGCAACGGAGATGTCTTTCCAATGCCAATCGACATTTATATCTGTGTTGACATTACCTAACTTGGCAAAAAAAAACAAAAAAATATACATAAACCATACCTGGCGTATCGTTTGGGTTTGAGCATCTTTTGAAGCAGTTAAAGAACTATTTATGGGGACAATCTCTGCTGGACACATAACTTGTGAATTCTGACCGGATCTAAATTACACACAAATTTAATTTATATAATCGTAGGCAGGCACCTGGAGGACCGGCCCAGTTCCCCGTAAAATTTTTTAAGACAAATGTCGCACTTTTCCATATTGTCACTTCTAATAACGGTTAAACAAAAAAAAATAATAGAACGCAGAATTAATTGTTTAAAATGTAGAATATAGACTCCTCACCCCAAAAAAAAAAGGATAAAAATTGGGCAATATACGCATTTTCCCCCCGATTTTAACGGTATATATCATTTTTTGTGCAAATGAAAAAGGAAAAGTGTGAAATCGTTAATTTTAAATCGAATATATATATCTCAAAATACTGGACCCATATTTACAAGATTGGCGCAAACGTAATTTTTGCTGTGTAGTTGTAAAAATTTAAGCTGCGCTTTAATTGTGAAAAATTATAAGTTTTCCTAGTTTTTATTCATACTCTGTGATAAAATTAAGTGCGAATATTCAAGTGGTCTGCTTTAAAGTTAAAATTTAATTGTTTCCTTTTGTTTTTTTTTTCATATTATATGAATATTAGTAATTCAATTTAATTTGCTTTTAATTTACATTTGCCGAGTCATTTTGCATATTGTTTTTGTTGCGGTTGATTGGCTTTTGTTATTTCTTGCATTTGTTTTTGTTTTTTGTGCGCACTTTTTGTTTTCTTGCCTAATTCTTCTATCACAGCTGTTTGTGTTGTGTTTATTGAGTGTCACAATACAGTGTATCTCAAACTGATCGATACTATTGCTTTTCAGTGTTGCCTACTCTAACTGATTTTCCATCAAATCTCTTTTATTATTTTCCTAATTTGGTAATTGAATGTTGTCTTGTATTTATCAAAATTGTTAAATTAAAAGCGAGTCAGAACGCTATGTGGCGTGTTGGCTCTGTGATGGGCTTGCCCACATCAAGTGTGCTGGGTTGACCGGGAGGGTCGTGGACTTGGTACATGATGGCAAGGGCCTACGTCGGTCTTGTTTAAAATGCGGTCAACTGAAGTTGATCTATTTAAAATCTTTAGGGAAATCCGTCATGGTTTATCTGAAATCGGTAAAGACTTGTCTTTACTAGCAGATAAGTTTCATAAGTACGTTTTTAAAACTTTCAAATTTCTCCTGATTCAAACACTGATATCCATAAAAATAATCGTAGAAGTACTGATGATTCCTCATGTCCTGTAATTCCAAACCCAATTCCAATTCCCATTCCGAATGTTATCGCGCCTTAGTCGTTAGAACTTATTGATTTAGCTTCTCCCAATCCATAGGCCCAGCCTTCGACTTCCAAGGCAGCCTCGTCGAAGTCAACTTCGAGCCTATTAGGTTGGCACCTGAACCAACTGTTAGGAATCTGGCTGTGGTTCCACGAAATAAATCTATTTTTGTCTCCTCCTTCAGAATTGATATTTCATTGAATTATTTTGATTCAGTTTTGAAGAGTTCGTTTTGGCCTTTCGGCGCTTTTGTGCGTGAATTTGAACAAAAGCCGAAGAAAAAAAACATCCAGAATTTAGCTAGGGTCCCACGTGATAGTGCAGTGTCAAAAAACTAAATCTAAGTCTGTAAATTTTTACTATCAAAATGTTAGAGGTTTAAATACCAAACTAACCGAACTTTATTTAAAATCTCTTTGCTGTAATTACATATTATTTCCTTTACCGAAACCTGGCTAAAACCACATATTTTTAACTCTGAAGTCTTATCTGATGATTATCAAGTATCGCATTAACAGAGTCGGGGGTGGAGTTCTGATAGCTATTCATTCGTCAACGGCCTTTGAGGAGGTTAATGTTCCTGGCATCGAGTCAAGTGAATTCAAGTGCGTCCGAATACAGCTGGACAACGCTTATACATCGAGCCCTGTGCTCAAAAAAGACGTAAGAGCCAAAAAGAAGATTTTACAGGAGAAGGTTTTTTGTAATTTATTTCACATTCAGTTTATGTATTGCCATGAAATTAGGTACATAGCTTTTCTTTAACCCAACCTATATAATTCAATCAATTTTATTTTTATATATGTAATATAAGCATAATTTTTGGCGCATACGTCTTTTTTGCCCTCACCAAATCAGTCTACTTTTTGATAATTTGGCTGTTACGTCACAAATTTTCTTCTTTTTCTGCACTTTTCTTTTGTTATTTCAAATTATTTGTCCTCATTTTTAAAAAGCAGCGGGTACTGGTGGGCTGCCTGACGAGATATTCAATCACGGGGGCGAGAAGCTGATAAAACGCATACATCAGCTTCTATACGGAATATGGAAGAATGAAAGCATGGCTGAATCATTCTAAGTGCTCTTTGCCTGCTGTATAGTGCAGAAGGCTGGACGCTGACAACATCTGTTGATACGGTTCTGGGAGTATTCCAGAGAAATGGTCTTCGAAAGATTCATGGCCCTCTACGCGTTGGCAATGTCCAAAAAGATTTAATGATGAGGGGTATGCAACATCGACAATTTTCCTCTAAAGTGCTATTTTTGTATTATTCCTTTACATTCTTTGGTATATATGTTTTCAAAATGGAATATTTTTAGGCGTGTTCAGAAAACATTTTAGAGACAGCATGGCTTTTTTATTGCATATTAACACTCTGCATCAATTATAATTCAGGTAATTTTTGTTGGAGTAGTGAATATCTAAACGGTTCTACGAACACACCTATACAAATTTTCGACTTTCCTTACGTTAACACAGATACTGGGTATACTCTCCGTAACAGTGATATGTTTAGTAACAAGCTCCATTATTCAATTGATCATGAAGTTATTATTTGTTCATTAATATGTGGGTCTCACGCCCATTTTCAAAAATTTGCAAAAAGCAATAATAGGACGAAAATGCCAATGTATTTCCCAAATTTTAGCATTCTATCTGCATAAGTCAATGAGATTTAGCATGACTCTGTATTGCTACCTAATTTTCAGTAAACTTTTATGAACTTTTATGTGATCATGGCCGAAAAGCGATTATATTCAGTTTGTGCACTTTTCCCAACAATCATTGTTCTAGCGTAAATGGTTTTCAATTTATTAACACTCGAAATTTGAAAATTTGCTCATTCATATGTGTTCGGTGCCACGCCCATTTTCCAAATTTTGTTTTAAAAATCCTTAATAGAATGATAAAGTTAGTATATATACCGAATCTGACCATTTTAACTGATTTTGACAATGAAATATCACCATTTTAACTGATTTTGACAATGAAATATAATATTTGATCATTAATTTGAAAAGGAAAAAAAGACGTAATAGCCACTTTGCGCTCACGAAAAATGTGAATACTTACGTTTAAATGGCTTTTGCTCTAAGTTCATAACGGTACGTTTCACAGCTACGAAACTTTGGGAGGTTATGTGTGTGTTAATAAGTGATCGATTTTCATCAAAAAGCTAAAATCGAAAATCATGGCTCTTACGTCTTTTTTGCGCATAGGGCTCGATATACTTAGCGGTTTGTTATATTCCTCCCTCATCTGATATCTCAATCTACATGCAGCGTATCTCATTGTTGAAAACTGTAAATTTAATGACTCAACTTCCCAGTTCGATGAGCGTTCTGGGCGATTTTAAATTCTGTCTGAGTAGATGCAATCCTTTGGTTTTACCGGAAGACGTTTACCATCCTTCTTTTGAGATCGTTTACGAAATCATAATTATTGTAGAAGGCAGTGATACTAAACCATTTGGGAATTTGTAGTGTTAAAATTCTGAATGTTATAGATCATGTGTCCCAGCAGCGTTTTCTATTGGGACTTATGTATCCCGTCAATACCATATTAAAATATTATAATTTTTTTATTTTATCCCCAACCAGTGACCTAAAACGGGATAGGAAGCGCTTACGAGTAAATGATGAAGACATGATACGAAGCTTGTTAGAAGAAAGCGATTCAGAGAGCTGCAGTGACTTCGACGATAATAGCGATAAAAAAATCCGTATTGAAAGGGTTAAAGGACCTTATACAAACCAACCAACGCCCTATTCATCATAAGTATTCCCTTCTGAAAAACTTCTAAATGAAATTAAATCGTTCATTCGTTTGTTTATTTGGTTGGAAAGATCTCTTCAAAACGGTTCTTTAAGTTTTAAAAACTTAAACAAAGGAAAAGCAAATGTTCCCATGGTCGAATTTAAAATGACGAACCAACCATTTACCAGAATTAAGTCATCAATCTCCAAAGGTTAATACATGCTAAAACCTACTGCATGCCACCGACGGATGGTATTTGCAACCCTGTTCGAAAACAACTGAGCTGCAGGTTTTCCTTTTTGGCGAGCTGAAAATGTATATACGTAGTATGAATAATTTTAAAACTATGATTACGCTAAGAATAGAGCTTCTAGTAAATGCTCCTTTCAGTTGAAGGGTTTCGTGCGATATCTTAAGTGCTATAGACATATAAGAGCTGGACTTATACTACTACCCAGGCGACGTCCGTTCCACGTAAACTCATCGTCTATGAAATAGTTTCGCATCAATTTAAGCAAATGCGGTGCATTTACGAACACGTACACTTTCGAAGTCCCGTCCGATGGGTGCGGAAACCATGTATCATCAGACAAAATGAGGGACAGATTTAATGTTATTCGAAATGCTTGCTTTAAAAAGAGATAATAGTTTGAAGTGGTTGTCTTGCATATGGTTACTGTGAGCGACCACCACCATAATGTGCGATGGGTGGGTCCCATATCGCTGACAACGGCTACCAATTCAATGCTTATATGTTTCAATGCGACAATGATTGGACATAAATGTGTTTTGTCACTGCTGTGTCGAACGCATGAAATACTGGCTGCTTCCTCGATTTTGGAAATTCGCGGGCCATGAATACTTTACCGGTTTTCACCGATTTTCAGACATAATATCCTAGCTAATCATATTCAACCGTTTCTTCGAATTTCATCTCTTTCAGACATGTGTTCCAACGAATGAAATGATACAGCCAGGAGACCTTCGCCCATATCCGCTTTGCGATACTAGCGCTGCAGGGTTGACATGTGCGGAAGTGGGAAACCATTACCATATAAATGGTGGTACGCTCTCGGTCCAGCCGCGTGCAGACGAATCGCAACGGAGATGTCTTTCCAATGCCAATCGACATTTATATCTGTGTTGACATTACCTAACTTGGCAAAAAAAAAACCAAAAAATATACATAAACCATACCTGGCGTATCGTTTGGGTTTGAGCATCTTTTGAAGCAGTTAAAGAACTATTTATGGGGACAATCTCTGCTGGACACATAACTTGTGAATTCTGACCGGATCTAAATTACACACAAATTTAATTTATATAATCGTAGGCAGGCACCTGGAGGACCGGCCCAGTTCCCCGTAAACTTTTTTAAGACAAATGTCGCACTTTTCCATATTGTCACTTCTAATAACGGTTAAACAAAAAAAAATAATAGAACGCAGAATTAATTGTTTAGAATGTAGAATATAGACTCCTCACCCCCAAAAAAAAGGATAAAAATTGGGCAATATACGCATTTTCCCCCCGATTTTAACGGTATATATCATTTTTTGTGCAAATGAAAAAGGAAAAGTGTGAAATCGTTAATTTTAAATCGAATATATATATCTCAAAATACTGGACCCATATTTACAAGATTGGCGCAAACGTAATTTTTGCTGTGTAGTTGTAAAAATTTAAGCTGCGCTTTAATTGTGAAAAATTATAAGTTTTCCTAATTTTTATTCATACTCTGTGATAAAATTAAGTGCGAATATTCAAGTGGTCTGCTTTAAAGTTAAAATTTAATTGTTTCCTTTTGTTTTTTTTTTCATATTATATGAATATTAGTAATTCAATTTAATTTGCTTTTAATTTACATTTGCCGAGTCATTTTGCATATTGTTTTTGTTGCGGTTGATTGGCTTTTGTTATTTCTTGCATTTGTTTTTGTTTTTTGTGCGCACTTTTTGTTTTCTTGCCTAATTCTTCTATCACAGCTGTTTGTGTTGTGTTTATTGAGTGTCACAATACAGTGTATCTCAAACTGATCGATACTATTGCTTTTCAGTGTTGCCTACTCTAACTGATTTTCCATCAAATCTCTTTTATTATTTTCCTAATTTGGTAATTGAATGTTGTCTTGTATTTATCAAAATTGTTAAATTAAAAGCGAGTCAGAACGCTATGTGGCGTGTTGGCTCTGTGATGGGCTTGCCCACATCAAGTGTGCTGGGTTGACCGGGAGAGTCGTGGACTTGGTACATGATGGCAAGGGCCTACGTCGGTCTTGTTTAAAATGCGGTCAACTGAAGTTGATCTATTTAAAATCTTTAGGGAAATCCGTCATGGTTTATCTGAAATCGGTAAAGACTTGTCTTTAGTAGCAGATAAGTTTCATAAGTACGTTTTTAAAACTTTCAAATTTCTCCTGATTCAAACACTGATATCCATAAAAATAATCGTAGAAGTACTGATGATTCCTCATGTCCTGTAATTCCAAACCCAATTCCAATTCCCATTCCGAATGTTATCGCGCCTTAGTCGTTAGAACTTATTGATTTAGCTTCTCCCAATCCATAGGCCCAGCCTTCGACTTCCAAGGCAGCCTCGTCGAAGTCAACTTCGAGCCTATTAGGTTGGCACCTGAACCAACTGTTAGGAATCTGGCTGTGGTTCCACGAAATAAATCTATTTTTGTCTCCTCCTTCAGAATTGATATTTCATTGAATTATTTTGATTCAGTTTTGAAGAGTTCGTTTTGGCCTTTCGGCGCTTTTGTGCGTGAATTTGAACAAAAGCCGAAGAAAAAAAACATCCAGAATTTAGCTAGGGTCCCACGTGATAGTGCAGTGTCAAAAAACTAAATCTAAGTCTGTAAATTTTTACTATCAAAATGTTAGAGGTTTAAATACCAAACTAACCGAACTTTATTTAAAATCTCTTTGCTGTAATTACATATTATTTCCTTTACTGAAACCTGGCTAAAACCACATATTTTTAACTCTGAAGTCTTATCTGATGATTATCAAGGAAAAGGAAAAGCAAATGTTCCCATGGTCGAATTTAAAATGACGAACCAACCATTTACCAGAATTAAGTCATCAATCTCCAAAGGTTAATACATGCTAAAACCTACTGCATGCCACCGACGGATGGTATTTGCAACCCTGTTCGAAAACAACTGAGCTGCAGGTTTTCCTTTTTGGCGAGCTGAAAATGTATATACGTAGTATGAATAATTTTAAAACTATGATTACGCTAAGAATAGAGCTTCTAGTAAATGCTCCTTTCAGTTGAAGGGTTTCGTGCGATATCTTAAGTGCTATAGACATATAAGAGCTGGACTTATACTACTACCCAGGCGACGTCCGTTCCACGTAAACTCATCGTCTATGAAATAGTTTCGCATCAATTTAAGCAAATGCGGTGCATTTACGAACACGTACACTTTCGAAGTCCCGTCCGATGGGTGCGGAAACCATGTATCATCAGACAAAATGGGGGACAGATTTAATGTTATTCGAAATGCTTGCTTTAAAAAGAGATAATAGTTTGAAGTGGTTGGAACTTCGCGGGCCATGAATACTTTACCGGTTTTCACCGATTTTCAGACATAATATCCTAGCTAATCATATTCAACCGTTTCTTCGAATTTCATCTCTTTCAGACATGTGTTCCAACGAATCAAATGATACAGCCAGGAGACCTTCGCCCATATCCGCTTTGCGATACTAGCGCTGCAGGGTTGACATGTGCGGAAGTGCGAAACCATTACCATATAAATGGTGGTACGCTCTCGGTCCAGCCGCGTGCAGACGAATCGCAACGGAGATGTCTTTCCAATGCCAATCGACATTTATATCTGTGTTGACATTACCTAACTTGGCAAAAAAAAAAACAAAAAAGTATACATAAACCATACCTGGCGTATCGTTTGGGTTTGAGCATCTTTTGAAGCAGTTAAAGAACTATTTATGGGGACAATCTCTGCTGGACACATAACTTGTGAATTCTGACCGGATCTAAATTACACACAAATTTAATTTATATAATCGTAGGCAGGCACCTGGAGGACCGGCCCAGTTCCCCGTAAAATTTTTTAAGACTTCTAATAACGGTTAAACAAAAAAAATAATAGAACGCAGAATTAATTGTTTAAAATGTAGAATATAGACTCCTCACCCCCAAAAAAAAAGGATAAAAATTGGGCAATATACGCATTTTCCCCCCGATTTTAACGGTATATATCATTTTTTGTGCAAATGAAAAAGGAAAAGTGTGAAATCGTTAATTTTAAATCGAATATATATATCTCAAAATACTGGACCCATATTTACAAGATTGGCGCAAACGTAATTTTTGCTGTGTAGTTGTAAAAATTTAAGCTGCGCTTTAATTGTGAAAAATTATAAGTTTTCCTAGTTTTTATTCATACTCTGTGATAAAATTAAGTGCGAATATTCAAGTGGTCTGCTTTAAAGTTAAAATTTAATTGTTTCCTTTTGTTTTTTTTTTCATATTATATGAATATTAGTAATTCAATTTAATTTGCTTTTAATTTACATTTGCCGAGTCATTTTGCATATTGTTTTTGTTGCGGTTGATTGGCTTTTGTTATTTCTTGCATTTGTTTTTGTTTTTTGTGCGCACTTTTTGTTTTCTTGCCTAATTCTTCTATCACAGCTGTTTGTGTTGTGTTTATTGAGTGTCACAATACAGTGTATCTCAAACTGATCGATACTATTGCTTTTCAGTGTTGCCTACTCTAACTGATTTTCCATCAAATCTCTTTTATTATTTTCCTAATTTGGTAATTGAATGTTGTCTTGTATTTATCAAAATTGTTAAATTAAAAGCGAGTCAGAACGCTATGTGGCGTGTTGGCTCTGTGATGGGCTTGCCCACATCAAGTGTGCTGGGTTGACCGGGAGAGTCGTGGACTTGGTACATGATGGCAAGGGCCTACGTCAGTCTTGTTTAAAATGCGGTCAACTGAAGTTGATCTATTTAAAATCTTTAGGGAAATCCGTCATGGTTTATCTGAAATCGGTAAAGACTTGTCTTTAGTAGCAGATAAGTTTCATAAGTACGTTTTTAAAACTTTCAAATTTCTCCTGATTCAAACACTGATATCCATAAAAATAATCGTAGAAGTACTGATGATTCCTCATGTCCTGTAATTCCAAACCCAATTCCAATTCCCATTCCGAATGTTATCGCGCCTTAGTCGTTAGAACTTATTGATTTAGCTTCTCCCAATCCATAGGCCCAGCCTTCGACTTGCAAGGCAGCCTCGTCGAAGTCAACTTCGAGCCTATTAGGTTGGCACCTGAACCAACTGTTAGGAATCTGGCTGTGGTTCCACGAAATAAATCTATTTTTGTCTCCTCCTTCAGAATTGATATTTCATTGAATTATTTTGATTCAGTTTTGAAGAGTTCGTTTTGGCCTTTCGGCGCTTTTGTGCTTGAATTTGAACAAAAGCCGAAGAAAAAAAATATCCAGAATTTAGCTAGGGTCCCACGTGATAGTGCAGTGTCAAAAAACTAAATCTAAGTCTGTAAATTTTTACTATCAAAATGTTAGAGGTTTAAATACCAAACTAACCGAACTTTATTTAAAATCTCTTTGCTGTAATTACATATTATTTCCTTTACTGAAACCTGGCTAAAACCACATATTTTTAACTCTGAAGTCTTATCTGATGATTATCAAGTATTCAGAAACGATCGCATTAACAGAGTCGGGGGTGGAGTTCTGATAGCTATTCATTCGTCAACGGCCTTTGAGGAGGTTAATGTTCCTGGCATCGAGTCAAGTGAATTCAAGTGCGTCCGAATACAGCTGGACAACGCTTATACATCGAGCCCTGTGCTCAAAAAAGACGTAAGAGCCAAAAAGAAGATTTTACAGGAGAAGGTTTTTTGTAATTTATTTCACATTCAGTTTATGTATTGCCATGAAATTAGGTACATAGCTTTTCTTTAACCCAACCTATATAATTCAATCAATTTTATTTTTATATATGTAATATAAGCATAATTTTTGGCGCATACGTCTTTTTTGCCCTCACCAAATCAGTCTACTTTTTGATAATTTGGCTGTTACGTCACAAATTTTCTTCTTTTTCTGCACTTTTCTTTTGTTATTTCAAATTATTTGTCCTCATTTTTAAAAAGCAGCGGGTACTGGTGGGCTGCCTGACGAGATATTCAATCACGGGGGCGAGAAGCTGATAAAACGCATACATCAGCTTCTATACGGAATATGGAAGAATGAAAGCATGGCTGAATCATTCTAAGTGCTCTTTGCCTGCTGTATAGTGCAGAAGGCTGGACGCTGACAACATCTGTTGATACGGTTCTGGGAGTATTCCAGAGAAATGGTCTTCGAAAGATTCATGGCCCTCTACGCGTTGGCAATGTCCAAAAAGATTTAATGATGAGGGGTATGCAACATCGACAATTTTCCTCTAAAGTGCTATTTTTGTATTATTCCTTTACATTCTTTGGTATATATGTTTTCAAAATGGAATATTTTTAGGCGTGTTCAGAAAACATTTTAGAGACAGCATGGCTTTTTTATTGCATATTAACACTCTGCATCAATTATAATTCAGGTAATTTTTGTTGGAGTAGTGAATATCTAAACGGTTCTACGAACACACCTATACAAATTTTCGACTTTCCTTACGTTAACACAGATACTGGGTATACTCTCCGTAACAGTGATATGTTTAGTAACAAGCTCCATTATTCAATTGATCATGAAGTTATTATTTGTTCATTAATATGTGGGTCTCACGCCCATTTTCAAAAATTTGCAAAAAGCAATAATAGGACGAAAATGCCAATGTATTTCCCAAATTTTAGCATTCTATCTGCATAAGTCAATGAGATTTAGCATGACTCTGTATTGCTACCTAATTTTCAGTAAACTTTTATGAACTTTTATGTGATCATGGCCGAAAAGCGATTATATTCAGTTTGTGCACTTTTCCCAACAATCATTGTTCTAGCGTAAATGGTTTTCAATTTATAAACACTCGAAATTTGAAAATTTGCTCATTCATATGTGGGCGGTGCCACGCCCATTTTCCAAATTTTGTTTTAAAAATCCTTAATAGAATGATAAAGTTAGTATATATACCGAATCTGACCATTTTAACTGATTTTGACAATGAAATATCACCATTTTAACTGATTTTGACAATGAAATATAATATTTGATCATTAATTTGAAAAGGAAAAAAAGACGTAATAGCCACTTTGCGCTCACGAAAAATGTGAATACTTACGTTTAAATGGCTTTTGCTCTAAGTTCATAACGGTACGTTTCACAGCTACGAAACTTTGGGAGGTTATGTGTGTGTTAATAAGTGATCAATTTTCATCAAAAAGCTAAAATCGAAAATCATGGCTCTTACGTCTTTTTTGCGCATAGGGCTCGATATACTTAGCGGTTTGTTATATTCCTCCCTCATCTGATATCTCAATCTACATGCAGCGTATCTCATTGTTGAAAACTGTAAATTTAATGACTAAACTTCCCAGTTCGATGAGCGTTCTGGGCGATTTTAAATTCTGTCTGAGTAGATGCAATCCTTTGGTTTTACCGGAAGACGTTTACCATCCTTCTTTTGAGATCGTTTACGAAATCATAATTAATGTAGAAGGCAGTGATACTAAACCATGCGATTCTAGTAGTCGCTTCGACTTTGCTAAAACCAACTTCAAGAAACTAAATAAAATTAACTTGGCCTGAATATTATGGCGATATTGAGCTTAACGTTTCACATTTTTAATAATACTATTTATAGGCTCTTCGAAAAGCATGTACCTAATGGTAAATCTTTCTCTAATAAACCAGCGAAAGCATGGTTTACTAAAGAACTGAAAGCTTTAAACAATAGAACCGTTCATTCAAGCTATACAAGAAATCCGGTTTAAACAAAGATTACTTTAAGTATTGTAACCTACGACAGAAATGTTTTGAAGGAAATTAAAAACGTTACACAGCTTGTATCTGTTAAATTAAAAAGAACCTTATCTGTAACCCAAAGTCATTTTATGGTTTCGCAAACTCTAAACGTAGTATAAGAAGTTTTCCTTCTGCCATGAAATACCAAGACTGTATCTCCAGCGATAATCAAGATATTGCAAATTCCTTTACCCAATTTTTTAAATCTAATTATTCTACTGCTACCTTTCCTCTATTAAATAAATATCCATATCAGTTAAATACAAACAACATCATTAATAGTCCAATAATTTCTCCTAAAAATGTTTTATCTTGTCTGAAAACTCTAAGGGCCGTTTACTCAATGTCTGATTAACTGTTTAATCAAGACTTTATCAGAGGCTGCCCCAAAAACCATTTACTCAATGTTCTGATAAAAGTTATCAAAGGATGGACCTATGATTATGTGCTTAGCAAAACAAACAGTGACAGCGGAAGGTAAAAGTCTGATTTTGTGATAAATTGTTTTGCTAAGAAGCTCTGCAAGTAATAAAGTTTAAAAATATAATAATATCCATATAAAGAAATATCCCAGTCGAAATTTGTACGCCAAAATGGTTCGTTTAAAATTGAAAACAAGTAAGGAAGTCTAAGTTCGGGTGGAACCGAACATTATATACCTAGTAGTGATCTTTTATGTCAACCCAATTTACTCAGGTCTATTTTAATACTTTCAGTTCGTATTTGCGTTCAACTAGACAGACGGACAGACAGATAGACGTATCGAAAGACGGACATGTCTACATCGACTCAGCTCATCCTCCTGATCATTTCAGTATACGTACAAACATTTCATGTTCATGAAAAAGATATACAACTTCGCTTTTGTAGTGGGGTATTAACTACTTGCCCGGATATTTTACTTTTCATCCTGAAAGTTTTGATATACATTAATAAATATACGAGAATATCTCGATTATTAATATATAATAATAATAAATAAATATATATCTCGATCTCCTTCAAGTTGGTCGCCTTGCCGCGGCGAAGGGGCTTAAGCGGCAGCCCGCGGCATCCTTCTCACGACGGAACCACGGACTGCGGCGAACTAAGAGGAAAGCCTACCATTCGCTTCAGCCATGGGGTGTGGTGGACAAGCCCAACGGTTTGTTTCAACCCTCCCCCCGTGGATGTGGGGAATGGTAGGATAGCCGTACCAACACCTTTTTGCGGCAGCCCGAGGCATCGTAGGAACCACGGGCTGCGGCAAAACTAAGAGGAAAGCCTTCCACTTGTTTCATTTTTTCGGGCTGGGGCAGACAGGCCCAACGGTTTGTCGATCCTCACCCCGTGGATGAGGCGAGTGTTAGGATTGCCGCACAGAACCACCCTAATCCAAGGTGTCGAGGTACCCGTGCCAATGGATGAATGGTCAGCGGGCGGTTATTGAATTGCTGATCTCGAACGGTCCCCTCCGATACCCGGGCAAGGTCGGTTGTATAAGTGCCTTCTCTACGCATACCGGCTCTGCGGACGAGGGACCAACCCTTTCCGACTCACTCGTGGGACCAAAACATGGACGACAAAAAAAAACAATAATAAAAACACAAACAAAGGAACGAAAACAAAAACGACCAACGCAGACGAACACATGGACGTAACGACTTTCTCGACGGACACGGACTTGACAGCGACGACGACAAACACGACGACTACGACTAACCTCTACAGGGAACCGTTGCCAGTAGTGACGGAATCTGAAGAGGAGACCCTTCTGGCCTCCAGTCAGGAGACGATTATTAGTGATTGCGGTAGTGCCATAGTACACCGAGAGCACAAGCAGTAATAACAACAGCAATAAAAATCCAGCGGGGTACCAACCAAAGTACCCTAGGACCAACTTCCGACCCTAAGACGGCTGGTGGCGCCAACCAAAGTGCACCAGCGGCCAAAGGTAAGAAGAAAAAGAAAAGCGAAGGCCAGATAAGGCGTAATTGGTACCAGCGGGCGCTGTTTATGCTCAACAAAATAAAAAACGGCGAGGCAGCCTGCGGGTCCAAAGACGCCTAATATTACAAAACGGTTGTGGAGGAGTACGAATACTTCCAAAAGAAGAATCCGGCCCCTCCCCGCAACCAGGACGTTTCTCGAAAGAGAAACCGATCCAACCAAGATAGCCATGGAGCGGAACCGAAGAAGCCCAAACGGGCGGAAACGGTTCACACCACAGCCAGGCACTACAACGAGGTTGCCAGGGATAACCTGCATGTGGCCATTGTGGACGCTAGCAGTAGATCGCCGGCAACGATTCAACAGAACTGGATGAAGATTGAAGTTAGGCTGTCGAAGCTTGCCAGGCTGTCGAAGCTTGTCCCTTCCCAGTGTTTGACTCCTCCGAAATCCTCCGGGGATACAGAGTCATCAAATGCGCTGATCAGGCCTCGCTGGCCTTCCTCTCTGGGTGTGTAGCACAAATTAGCGGAGAGGTCAACAACCTCCAGCTAAAGCTAATCTCAGCAGCGGAATTGCCAAAGAGGCCGAGGGCGCGCATTTGGTTACCACCTTTGGATGACTCGGGGGAAAAATTGTTGTCGTGCATAAAACTGTACAACAGCAGCATCGCGGCCATTGCAGACTGGCAGCTGATCAAAGAAGAAGAGCCGTCGAAGACCAGTAAACCAATTCTGGTCGCAATATGCGAAGAGTCCTTGGAGGCATGGCCAAGGTTAAGGTCTTCCGCGGCGACACAACCCCAGATGAGGACGACCCCTAGGGAGTAGATGATGCAGGTCAGCTGCTGCAGGGTGTCCACATCCAAAATGGGGACCAGAACCAACAACATTAAATGTGCTCAGATTAATCTGCACCACTCAATAAGTGCTACGGATAATCTGAAGGTGCTTCTAGTACAGGAGGACATAGACATCATTCAAGAACAATCTGTTCTACAAAACAGATGGAGGTAAGCCAAGATCATGCATTCTAATCAAAAAAGGTATAAATGCTTTCCTATGTTCGAATTACAGCACATCAGACGTAACGTTAGTAAAGTTGGAAGGTGATGTTATTCAGCCGATCTTCGTCATTTCGGCCTACATGGCCCACGATAGGCCAGCCCCACCTACCGAACTCAAATACTTCCTGGATCACAACAAAAACCAAAACGTCGTTATCGGTTGCGACGCGAATGCAAGACACTCTATGTGGGGCAGTACTTCAATCAACGATAGAGGTGAGTCCCTTTTACACTATATCCTTAATTCAAACCTGGGTATCTGCAATACGGGTACTAAGCCAACCTTCTTTTTCCCGAGTTCGGATATATTCCAGGAGGTCCTCGATCTTACCCTATCAACGGAAAATGGTTCAGCACTGGTATGTAACTGGGAGGTTTCAGACAGAGCCTCCCTATCAGACCATCGCTTGATCTTCTTCGACATAGGGTATGGTCCGGGTCGGCCTCTTCGGTACCGGAACCCACGAAGAAGGAAGATGGTTCTTGGGCAGACTCAGCGGACCCTAATGAATAAACACTTCCCTGCCCGCAACCACACACCAGTACATGTACCTCAGGGCGGGGGGACTCCGAGCCTCCCGAGGAATTACTGGTAACGTTGCTGGACAAGGAAAAGATAAGACACGCAATCAACAGCTTCTCCCCATACAAATCTCCTGGACCTGACGGCGTCACTCCGGTGATGCTTCAGAAGCTAGGAGACCTAATGGTCCGCTGGCTGGCCAGGGTATACAGGGCGAGTATCACCCTGACCTACATCCCGCGGAGCTGGAGGAGAGTCCACGTCATATTCCTCCCCAAAACGGGTAGGCATTCGCATGAAAATGCCAACGACTATATAAGCCTAACATCCTTCATGTTGAAGACTCTGGAACGACTTCTGGATCTCCACATAAGATCAGTAATAACCGGGCCTATCCTTTCTGCAGCGCAGCATGCGTACATGAAAGGCAAGTCAACGGAGACTGCGCTTCACGAAATCATAGGAACCGTTGAAAGATCGCTTCACTACAAACAATACACTTTGGCGGCCTTCTTAGATATAGAAGGGTCTTTCAACAACATAGAAACAGGCATAATTGTCAAATCCCTCCAAAAGCCTGGAAAAGACAGCAATATTTGTGGATGGACGCAATCGATGCTAGAGAACAGGCAGATACAAGCGAACATGGGATCAGCCACAATAACTAGAACAGTGAGCAGGGGTACACCTCAGGGAGGTGTCCTCTCTCCGCTACTGTGGGTGGTCGCACTGAACGATATACTTCTCGAGCTCAATAAAAACGGGGTTAAGGTAGTAGCATATGCTGACGACGCTGTTATTGCAGTATCGGGACCGTTCCCTCAACGTTAAGCGAAATCCTGGAAAGGGCACTCCGGAAGCTACAGGCCTGGGCCTCTGCAAGTGGTCTAGGCATCAACCCGAGTAAAACGGAACTGATTCTGTTCAGCAACAAAACCAAAATCCCTCAATTCCGACTACCCTCACTTAACGGCACTGAATTATCGCTCTCCCAGAGGGTAAAGTACCTCGGTGTCGAAATAGATAGCAAACTCAACTGGAAACTGAACGTTGAGAAAAGAGTAAACAAAGCATACGTTGCCTACTACTCCCGCAAAAGAATAGTCAGCAAGAACTGGGGCTTAAAACCAAAACTAATGATGTGGCTCTACACAGCAGTCGTAAGACCAATACTATCATATGGGGCGTTAGTTTGGTGGCCTGCCCTAGACAAACAGTACAACATCAATAACTTAACCAGATAAAACGGGCGGCATTCGGAGGCCTAACGAGCCCACTTGGATCCTGCCCCACAGACGCGCTTAACATCATCATAGACCAATTACCGCTAGACATGCACATTCGTGTAACGGCCACTGAAGCAGCCCTAAGGCTTAGGGCGTCCGGCTGCTGGAATGCGAAATAGTATGACCACAGCGGCATCCTAAACAGGGTTTCAAACGAAGACTTAACATCAGACTACCTCTCGCCTTCCTTGAAATTTGACAAGAACTATGAAGTGCACCTACCATCAAGAGGCGAATGGAGAGATGGCAGCGCTTGTAAGCAGGGGAAAATCTCGCTCTACACGCGTGGGGGCAGGAGTCTTCTCGGAGCAATTGCAAGTCGCTCAGTCCTGCCGTCTCCCGGACTCAGCCATCATCTTCCAAGCGGAAGTTATCGGTATTGAGAAAGCCTGTGGACACCTTATAGGAGAGTCAATTGAAGGGAGGGAGGTACGCATATACTCTGACAGCCAAGCAGCGCTTATGGCGCTCGACCCGCCGATCACTTCCTCCAAGGCCGTCAGCGACTGCAAAAGGTCGCTTAGGTCAGCAGCAACCTCCGCAAAAATCACACTTGTCTGGGTTCCGGGTCACAGGAACATTGAGGGCAACGAGAAAGCGGATGAATTGGCAAGGACAGGGGCATTAGCCGACAACTCGAAAGTAGTTAGTGTGCCACGCCCACTCACAGCAATCAAAAGTGACATACATAACAAATACAAGGCTATGGCCATTCGTAGGTGGTACTCCTCAGATATCAGTAGAATTGCCAAGCAAACGTGGCCTGTCTACAACAGGAACAGAACCGAGAGCCTGCTATGCAGATCTAGGATGGAGATTTTTAGAATCACAGCCACTATAACGGGACACTGGCCACTGGGCCAACATGCGGAAAGAATTGGACTACCATTCAACGAGGTGTGCAGAATTTGCGGCCTACATGGCTGCAAAGAGACTGTTACTCGCTTCCTTTGCGAGTGCCCCGCCCTGGCCAATATAAAACACAAGACCTGAGGTAGGTTCGTTCTAGCTGACCTGAAGGATGTGTCTAAGTGCTCCATAATTGATATAAGTAAATTCATAAGTCTTACCAAATGGTTTGACCAAAATCCATCTAGTCTTTAGACAGTAAGGTGTAATTGGTTTCAGATTTAGTGCATTCAAATGGCGCCCAGTGCGCTACTTGGGCCCGGTCCTTTTGACTGGGCAGCACGGCAACCAACCAACCAACCATATATCTCCATTCGTTTATGCCGAATGAAGTAATATACCTTGTGTGCGTAACAAAAATTGATATAAATTAAAAATCTGTGTCTTTTATAGGCGCCAAAGTACTCAACCGATCTTTATGAAATGTTCACAATATATACTTGGGTTCACTGGGTACAGCATAGACAATATATAGTTTTGGAAAAGTAGGCGGAGGCACGCCCCCAGGCTATATAAAGTTTCAATTCGTCATAACTCCGAACTTTTTTGGTCTAAATTAATGAAATTTGGATATACGTGTTACTTAGTCAATATCTACATAATTTTTAAAAAGTAGGCGGTGCCACGCCCACATATTTTGTGTTTTGTTTTGCTCTTGAACTTTCACGATAGGTTCAGGAGTTCGCTGGGCACGATACAGTATGTATATAGCTTTTGGAAAATCCCCCAGTCCGGTATAGTTAGGAGTTTATTTGCTTCAAGTAATGACATTTTATATATAGATAAACGATAGGGTCAGGAGTTCGCTGGGCACGATACAGTCTGTATATAGCTTTTGGAAAATCCCCCAGTCCGGTATAGTTAGGAGTTTATTTGGTTCAAGTAATGACATTTTATATATAGATGTGTTCTATGTATCAAAACGTCAAAACAACGTCTACCGGGGTTGCTAGTACGAGTATATTATAAAATGGTGAAAGCAAACAACGAATTTCAGCATTCTTTTTTAAAATTGAGAGACTAACTAGTTTGCGTTCAAATAGATAGACAGACGGACGGATCGTGCTGATAATTTTAGTGAACTTCTCTCTTCTTGTTCTCATACTTACATACATTTAATGTTTATGAAAGTTATGAAAATTAAAAAAGATATATAACTTCGCTATTGCAGTTTCCTATAAACTACGTGCCCGAATAATTTGCTTGTGTGTTTCCCGATTGGTCTAATTTTTGGCAGGAGTATAATAAATAATTCTGAGAAGCAGCTGACCAATTTTCATTGAAATATCAAGATTGAATTAAAAGCGATTGCCTTTGAAAATAGCAGAAATTGTATGCTGAAAAGTGGGTGGCGCCACGCCTACTTCTTCAAAATTGACAAACGTTTTTTGCGGCCGACTTTTTCTTAAAAAGCTTATTATGTGTGCAAAATTTGATTGATACAACTTCCTTAGTTGTAGAAATATCGCTTTTAAATTTCACAAAAAAATTTTTCAAAACTATGTTAAAAAACTGGGCGTGGACATTAACCGCTTTCGCCCATTTTTACAGCAAAATGTTACTTTTATATATAGAACATTATCACCAAATTTCGTTTCGACAAATCTATTTTTGGGGGAGTAATGGCATAAAAAGTTTTGTCTAATATGTATACCGCTATAAAAGGGGAGGGGCCACGCCCATTTTCGAAAATTTTAAGTTTTTGGATTTCTTAGTTTGCGGAGACAAAGTGAAATATAAATGATGTAAAGCTATTTTACGCAAAGTTATTGCCTATTTAATATATCTACGATCCTCTTCAAAATCTTTCATATAGAAGTGGGTGTGGACCTTAACCGATTTCGCCCATTTTTTTCTCGAAGATGAGTGCCAAGGAACCTACATACCAAATTTCATTAAGATATCTCAAAATATACTCAAGTTATCGTGTTCTCAGACGGATGGAACATTTTGATATATATAAGTCAATATCTATCTCGATCCATTTATGCCGTGACATACTGCCGTAAGGCGACTAAAGTTAATATACCTTGTGTGCGTAGCACTACTTGGTACACCTAGTTTAAAAATGACACTAACTCAAATACCAAACATGTATTCACACTATAGAGCCGTAGTAGTTTGAGTAGACATGTCAAACATGTTATTGTATTACTCGTGTGATCGGAACTCGCTGTGAGTCCGAAGAGTTGGTAGTGGACCAATGAAAAACAAGTATTCGCACTATAGAGCCTCTGTTGTTGAGTAAACGTGCCATGCATTTTTTCTTTATCGTGTGAGTAGACATGTCATGCATGTTATTCTATTACTACCCTGCAAAAATCGAATGACTGAAACTCCAATTGGTATTCATGTCGGTAAAACATCCCGTAATTTTACCTGTTATATACGAGTCAAATTACTAGTAGCTGTGACATCGGAGTGAGAAGTACATCTATATGTTTATCTCGGGTCAAAAAATAAATGAGAAAGAGCGAGATGTAAAACCGCACACACAGGAACGCGAAGAAAGAAACAGTCAAAAAGTCTACCGATGCTCTTAAAAGCGTGATGGGAAAGGTAAGAAAACTTTCGGTATGGCTCCAGGTAATTTGACTAATCATTTTACCAGTATGGTTTTTGCAGGGTAGTATGTTAGGCTAACACTGTGAGTGCGAAGAGGTAGTAGCGGACCGAAGAAAAACAAGTATTCGCCCTATAGAGCCTCTGTTGTTGAGTAAACGTGCCATGTATTTTTTCTTTAGCTGTAGTTATTGTATTGATCGCGGTTTACGATGCCCAGTGTCAGCGGCTCTCCTGAGAGTACGAAAAGTTTCTTTGTTGGAGACATTAATCAAATTTCGACAAATCAATTTTTGGCGGAGTTATGGCATAAAAAGTTTTGTGGAATAGTCCACTATAAAAGGGGTGCGGCCACGCCCATTTTCGAAAATTTAAGTTTTGATATACATTAATAAATATATATCTCAATTCGTTTATGCCGAATGAAGTAATATACCTTGTGTGCGTAACCAAAAATAGATATAAAAAATGTGTGTCTTTAATGGCGCCAAAGAACTCAACCGATCTTTATGAAATTTTTCCAATATATACTTGGGTTCTCTGGGTACAGCATAGACAATATATAGTTTTGGAAAAGTAGGCGGAGCCACGCCCCCAGGCTGTATATAGTTTCAATTCGTCATAACTCCGAACTTTTTTGGTGTAAATTAATGAAATTTGGATATATGTGTCACTTAGCCAATATCTACATAATTTTTCAAAAGTAGGCGGTACCACGCCCACATATTTTGTTCACGTTAGGTTCAGGAGTTCGCTGGACACGACACAGTCTATATATAGCTTTTGGAAAAGCCCACAGGCTATATAAAGCTGCAGTTCGGTATAGTTAGGAGTTTATTTGGTTCAAGTTAATGACATTTTATATATAGATGTATTCTTTGTAACAACGTCTACCGGGCTTGCTAGTATATTATAAAATGGCGAAAGCAAACAACGAATTTCAGCATCCTTTTGTAAAACTGAGAGACTAGTGTGCGTTCAAATAGACAGACGGACAGACAGACAGACGGACAGAGAGACGATTATGGCTAA
This sequence comes from Merzomyia westermanni, assembly GCA_949987695.1. Lineage (NCBI taxonomy): Eukaryota > Metazoa > Arthropoda > Insecta > Diptera > Tephritidae > Merzomyia > Merzomyia westermanni. Next base: position 80,985,232 of record OX465289.1, read on the forward strand.
ATCGACTCCACTCATCGTGCTGATCATTTTAGTGAACTTTTCTCTTCTTGTTCTCATACTTACATACATGTAATGTTTATGAAAGGCATGAAAATCAAAAAATATGTATAACTTCGCTATTGCAGTGGGCTACTAACTACGTGCCAGAATATTTTGCTTGTGCGTTTCCCGATTTGGCTAATTTTTGGAAGGAGTATAATACATACTACTGAGAAGCAGCTGCCCAATTTTCATTGAAATATCAATATTGAATTATAAGCGATTGCCTTTGAAAATAGCAGAAATTTTATGCTGAAAAGTAGGCGACGCCACGCCTACTTCTTCAAAATTGACAACATTTTTTTGCGGTCGAGTTTTTCTTAAAAACCATATTATGTCTGCAAACTCTGATTGATATAACTTGCTAGTTGTAGAAATATCGCTTCTTAAATTTTCAGAACTATGTTAAAAAACTGGGCGTGGACATTAACCGATTTCGCCCATTTTTCAGCAAACAGTAACCTTTATATATAGAACATTATCACCAAATTTCGTTTCGACAAATCAGTTTTTGGCGGAGTTATAGCATAAAAAGTTTTGTGGAATAAATAAATGGGGCAGGGCCACGCCCATTTTCGCAAATTTTAAGTTTTTTGATTTCTTTGTTTACGGAAACTTTAAAAGTGAAATATAAATGATGTAAAGCTATTTTACCCAAAGTTATTGCCTATTTAATATATCTACGATCCTCTTCAAAATTGTTCATATAAAAGTGGGCGTAGACCTTAACCGATCCCGCCCATTTTTTCCTGAAATATTCCTTGCATACCTGGAAACCTACTTGCTGAATTTCGTTCCGATATCTTGAACGGTTTTTGATTTATGATTAATATTATTTCTAAATTTGACTTAATCAAAAGTGGGCGGTGCCACGCCCATTTTCAAAAATTTCTTGAAAATTTATTTTGTGCCTCAATCTCAATGTATTCACCAAATTTTATTCTTATATTTGTATTATGTACTGAGTAATCACTTTTTTGTGTTTTCGAAAATATTCTATACATAAAAAGTGGGCGTGGCTATCAGCCGATTTCGCCCATTCTAAATAGCGCTCGGAGATGGGTGCCAAGGAACCCGCATACCAAATTTCATTAAGATATCTCAAAATTTACTCAAGCTCTCGTGTTCACAGACGAACAGACGGACGGACATGGCTTAATCAATTTCTCTTTTCGTCTTGAACATTTTGCTATATATAAGTCAATATCTATCTCGATCCGTTTATGGCGTTACGTATTGCCGTTAGGCGAATAAAGTTAATATACCTTGTGTGCACTACTAGGTATAAAAAGCAGCTGTCACTTTTGATTCGTTCACAATGCAACTTTTGTGAATTTTTTCCAAAAACGTTCACAATAACACACTTTATCATGATAAATTAATCAGACGTTTGTGTAAACGAAAATGTCATTATGAGGCATGCCATGATTAGGTTATCATGTGATAAAGTTTATCATAACCAAACATTGGGTAAACGGGCCTAAAGGAATCATTTAAATGTGACCCTGATATGATCCCGGCATGTTTTCTCAAAAACTGTACCAACTACATTTACCAGTCTCTAACTGTTTTGTTTCATCTGGTTTTATAAAGAGCGGCGTCTTCCCAGCTGCTTGGAAATAATCCTTCCTTTTACCACTTTATAAGAGTGGGAGTAGGCCATCTGTAGATAGCTACCGCGGAATCTCAAAGCTTTCCGCTATTCCCAAATTATTTGAAGCCATTGTTAAAAATCAACTTACAACTTCTTTATCTTCATTGATTGCAGATTGCCAGCACGGCTTTTGTAAAGGAAAATCAACAAGTACGAACCTACTGGAATTCACAACCCATGTTTCAAACGCGTTCAGAGAAAAAATACACACAGATGTTATATATACAGATTTCAGTAAAGCGTTTGACAAAGTTTGCCATTCGTTACTTATTCATAAACTTGTTATACTGGGCTTTCAACCCAGTCTCACCCGCTGGATATCTTCTTATTTTCTTTTCAGGACACAAAGAGTAGTTTTTAAAAATGCGTTATCTAAGGTCATTGATGTGTCTTCTGGTGATCCTCAAGGTAGCCATCTTGGCCCGATTCGGTTTTTGCTATTCGTTAGTGATATATCCAGTACTATCAAGTTTTCAAAAATTTTGATGTATCCTGACGACGTTAAGATTTTTATGTCTTACTCGGTGAGCGAAAATAGAGCTTTACTTCAATCAGATCTTGATAGACTGGGTGCTTGGTGCGATCTAAACTATATACCACTCAATCTCAAAATATGTAAATATATGTGTTTTTCGCGCAGAAATACACAGCCAGCTTCCTACTTAATCACCAATCATAGTCTTGAACAAGTGCATGAGTTTGTGGACTTGGGAATTACGATGTATTGTAGACTTAGCTTCAGTCTCCATATTAATGCAACCGTTAATAAATCTAGGGGTGTTTTATCATTTGTTAAGCGATGGTCCAAAGAATTTAGTGATCCATACGTAACTAAATCCCTTTTTTCAACATTAGTAAGACCGATATTAGAATATGGCTCAAATATTTCGAATCCGAGCTACCAGGTCCACATTAATCGGATAGAATCGGTTCAAAAACAATTCTTACTTTTCCCTTTACTAATCGCTAGAAACTTATTAACCTTCCTACCTTTGCTAGTCGTAGAGAAATGATCGGAACAATATTTATAATTAAATTACTAAACGGGTTGGTCTCTAGCCCATTTTTGTTGGGAGAAGTAAACTTAACATTCCTTTTCGGCCACCAAGACATTTTAAACCTCTTTTTTTGAAACAGTGTAGGACTATTTTTGAATTAAATGAGCCTTCCCGATGTTTTTGTGACATATATAACACTCACTCCAGTACATTTGATACTTCTGACTCGCTTTTTAGCATTAAAAAATCGATACTATCCTCGCTTAACCCATATCAACTTTATGAATTTACTCTTTACAATCGAACTGATTCTTTTTTCGCTTAATATATTATTTATAAGTTTTAATTTCTTGTGTTACTTAGCTGATGAGTTTTCCTCTGTAGCTGAGCAGTTTTAGATCTCGACACTTAACAAACAAGACTAGCGCCGTGATCCGTATAAAGGCAAAATTTTTCAAAATGACAGAAATGATCCAGGTAATATAAATTCACCTTACTAATCAAATTTTTTAGCATTCATTTTTATTAAACTGGTCAGAATAACCGATAGAACAGAAACGGTAGGCGTGATACTCGAGAAAGTTGTGCTAGTTATTTTACGGCATTTGGTTTGCTATTAAACCTATAACAAAGGTGTTACCACATATTAACTTGGTTGGGCATATATCGGCGACTTCTGCAGAGGATCCTAAGCATCGCTTGGGGGACTGGTTCCCTGTGGATTTTACAGACTGCCATAATTACAGTCTTCAACCCACTGTAGTCTGAAGGATTCTAAGCTGCCTTCAACGCGGTCATCGCAGTAGGAAGGGATATCCGCGAGAACATATTTCCTAAAAACCAACCTGAATCCTTTCACCTAGCAGTTTGCATATTTGGTTTTGATTTTTTGAAGCTTGGAAATTTATACAAATATATCTACATATATGCTTTACTCATAGCGGCCTAAGAATAATGTGAAAACTTAAAGAAAACACTTAATTAAATTTCAACAAAAAAAAAAAAAATTTTTTTTAACTATACTTTGTGATAAAATTTGTATCGCATAATTTCATATGAAAAATGCAGGGATAGGAAATAATGATTATTTCGACTGAAAACATGAGTATGTTCTTAACATTGCAAAACAATTTTAAAAATATCATCATATTTGCTATGGTATACACTTCAGCAATCGGCAATGATTTCTATTTTTAGAGTTATATCCATAATATTCAAAAATAATCAATATAATTTGAGTAATTTTTTTTTAAATTTAATTATTAAAATTTGATTTTAATGATTTTAATCATAAATAATAATTTTATCTCGATTTAAATATTTTTGATCGCGGATAATTATTATGTTTGATTTCTATCATTTTTACTCAAGCATAAAAATTACCTCTTAATTTTTACCATTTTCCTCAGCCGTAATCATTATCTTTAATTTTTATCAATTTTTCCTTAATCATAATTATTATCTTCTAGTTTTATCCTTTTTATTTCAGACCAATCATTATCCTTAATTTTTATAAAGTTTCATCAATTATAATTATTATCTTCGATTTATAGCATTTTCCATCACGCATAATAATTATCTTATGATTTTAATTTGTTTTACTCAAGAATCTATATATTAATAGGCTAACATTTTTTCCATACAATCAATTGGCAGGCAATATCTATATCTAATAGTAGTGGAACTATTTTCATTTAATATTCGAATAAATGAATAAAAATATTTGTTTCCAAAAATTCGAATAATTTGTCCCTTTATTCGAATAGTTGTATTGAAATGCGAGAGATGTCGGAAGCGAAATTCACCGTCTTCTTCGCTTGTACCTATGAGCATGCATTTACGTTTTGTATGTATGTATGCTTGCGTGTACAAATGAGTGCATAAGCTGTAGTGACCCTGTGGGGAAAATCTCTAGTTCTGAACTGGTGCGCATCTAGTGCGTTTCGAACCACAAGTAGTCGCCTCCAATCTCTTTCACATGTAATCAAATGGAAATTGTCCCCCGCTGCATTACCTTTTCCACAGTTTCGAGCTAGTTAAAAATTCGACAGTTGGGATATCGTTCGTTTAGTACTAATATTGCTCTAGTTCTGAACTATTTCCAAATTCTGCAGTTTGGATGTAGTTAGTTTAGAATTAAAAATAAAAATATTTGGAGAAGAGAAGCTTTCCATGGTTAACCTACACTCGGAGACTTTTTGCCAAATGGCTACCTACGGTCGCGACCCCCGTTTTGAAACTTTTTCAAACCGCTTTAGATGTTACCTTTCCCAGGACTCGAACCTTGGAGCTTCGGTGTGATAGTCCAGCAACACTACCGCCACACCATTAATTTGAGCCTACATTTTAAACCATTCTATCATAATGTATACATATGTAACCTCACAATATTGATGCGTGCGCCGTAGTTGAGTGGGTAGAGCACTCGACTCTGATGCGGGACGCGTCGGTTCGAATCTTAACAACTGTTAAATTTTGTTTTTTTTTAACCTTTCTTTAAAGAACGTTACAAGAACAAAACATATTTCCAAATATGAATCTAAATTTTGTTAAATGATTACACAACTGACGAACTAGTGAAAATCTAGTTACTATCTCACTAGTTCTTATTAGCCATTTTATCTCTAGTTCTGAACCAGAAGTTATTCTCACTAGTTACTCACTTCCCCACAGGGGATATTAGTTTAACTATTCGAATAGTGTTCATTTATTCGAATAATACTATTCGAATAAAAGTATAAATTATTCGAATAAATATTATTCCAATTTTGTACATCCTTCGAATAAATGGAACTTCTATTCGAGTAATTTTTATTCGAATAGTCCCATACCTAAATTAACTTTTTTCTGAATAATATAGGACTTAAGGTAAGCACAAACTCGAACCCTAAGCAGATGTAGATTCAATTTCACCCGTTATGATGAGAAACTTCTTTAAAAATCAATGTGCAATGGCTTTTTTAATATGTCTAAGTTGAGGTTAAGGAAAAAATGCCAGAAAACCGTCAATTCGTGAATATATAAGTAATTTCCTTCCGCAAAATGGATTTCAAAAAGATCTAGCTAAATTAACACACTGTCTGTATACCAAACAAAAAAATTCCAAAATGGTAACCCACGTCGAGCTCACATTGAGAAATACGCAGAACTTCAATTTATATATGTGTATACTCCTAACCGTGGAAATATTTTCTGAAGCTTTACCGCTTAAGTATGGCATTTGACAGCGTCTTTGTACGAATAGTAACAGCGCAGATGTAAAGTCTCAGGTGGGACGCCTGCGTTCCATGGTTCGAGTACAGTTTCCGGACAACTAATTTCTTTTTATAAAATTGAATTTCTTATTTTGACCTTTACATTTATTAAGTTTTTAAGCATTCTTTTTTTATTAAACCAATTTTTTGCAAAAAACCGCCAGAAAATTTCTAAAATTTACCATGACAAAATATGTAACATAAATACTTACATAGTTGTTTTTTTTAAAGAATTTACCTTTTCTGAATAATATAGGACTTAGGGTAAACTTATATGCACACCCATATGAAATAATAAGTTGAGGTCATATATATAATGCTATAAACGATTTTATAATTTCGCTTTTGTTACAATAATTTTAGAAAGCATGATTTAAATGGGGTTCAGGTCATCAGCACTTTCGTCGCTAGATAGTTTCGATGAATTACGTTTTTTCTATCGGTTTTCAAGTTGGGACGGAATTGCTGATAGACGCCATATATCAAATACAATATTATATTTAAGTGGTTAGAGATCGTGTTAAATTTCCTAAAGACATCTCCTATTTCCCGCTTCATATCTTTTAATTTGTAAAAGGGCAGACATATAACCCTAACCCTAACAGATGTAGACTAAATGTGACCAGTTCAGATGAGAAACTTCTTTAAAAGTCAATATGAAATGTCTTTATATGTTTCTAAATTATGGTTAAGGAAAAAAACTAGAAAACCATCATATGCAGAAGTTGTAATTTTAAATGGGTTTCAAAAAAGCCAGATCTAAAGGGAAAGCAGATGAATTGACAGCACTGTTTGTATAAAAAAAAACAAAAATTTAAAATGGAAACCGGCGTGATGCTCATATGGAGAAATTTGAGAAACTTTGAAATAAACAGAATTTATTATTTTTAGTAAAAATATTTTTATGTGTACACATTTCTACCGGCGAAAAATTTTCACTCTCTCGCTTATTGTGTTAAAGAAGTGATGTCGGTGCGTCCAACTCATATTTCATTTGCTCTCCAAACGTAGAAATATTTTCATTCTCTTACTCCTTAAGCAAATTAAGTTTAAGTATACATTGGCGTCGGCGCGTCTGACCAATTTGATTTTGAGCGAGAGTTGCCCTCCCCTATACTGATCTGTACCAAAATCTTAAATAAAGTACCAATTTATTTTCAACATATCCCGCGCGTTTCATTTGCAAACAATAGTTTAAAACCAAAATTTTTAGGGAAAACACAATAAAAGTTAAATTTTTTTATAGAACTTTATCATAAAAATGAGTTTAAAAGGCATCCATAGTAGCTCCTGTTCATATAATTCAAAATAAATTTTTTTTTAAAAACGAAATCAAACTTATACTTTTTTGTAAAATTCTATAATAAAAATGAGATTCAAAGGTATTGATGGCCACTATTTTCGGTCGGTTATTTAGGTGCATCGTACAATCTTGAAAAACTTAGGTGTTTGTAATAAAATGTAAATTTTTTGGGAAAAATGAGTCAACATTTTATTTGTTCACAAAACTACAATCTTAAAATGGGATTCAGAAGCATCCATGGCCGCCGTATAATATAAAATTCGAGATCAAAAAGTAAACCAAATAAAAGTAGGAAGGTGCATCGTTGACACTTAATTGCTGAATTTAATTTGTAATATTCTTCCGCTCAATGGATTACAAAAAGGCACTGTCTGTATACTACAAAAAAAAAAATCCAAAATGGCAACCATACCATTCCAAACTGTGGACATATTTATTTATTTATTTCTTACAGCTTAATTAATCCTAGCTTATACCTAATTACATTCAATTTATTATAAAAATAAAAATGTATATATGTAGGTTGCCAATTTGTAGGGTTCATTGGTCTGAGGCTTTCAGATCATACAAACACAATGATAGTCCCAGTTTGCTGCAGAGTACAGGCCGTATACGCGTGTGAAGCGGGAAGACAACATATGGACATCGATGCACTGTTATATGGGAGTGATGCGTACCAGTATGAGTTTCGGCAGCTTTTTGTGCGTAACGTGTGGCGCTGTATCGTACTCTGTATAGTTCATATTCACTGTGTAAGGTGTTCCGAAAGTCAGACAATATAGCCTTTAAATCGGAAGAGTTCTACATCAGTTATACAATTTCCGTTTGAATTCATTCATATTGCAAGATTTAACATTGTTTGGGAGCTCATTACAGCATTTTACGCCTTTATAATATAAGTTATATTTATCTGCTTCAGTTCTGTACGCAGGTAGAGTGAAATCATTTTTGTTTCTAGTGCTTACAGAATGCACATTTCTTACATATTTAATGTTATTCTTTAAATAGTCTGGCCAGTTGCCTTCTATTATATTTTTAATAAATTTAATTTTGTAGTAAAATAACTGTTGTTTAACACTTAGCCAATTAAGAGCGGAGAGCATATCTCTAATAGGTATGTCATAACGCTTATTAAGGATAAACCTCATGGCTCTGTTCTGTTGTTTTTGTAGCTTGTAGATTTGACTGTCTCTCATTATAAAAAATAACTTTGGGCAATAGATAAAGTGAGGGTCGATTATGGATCGGTATACCATGGCTTTATATCTTTTCTTTAGATATTTACACGTTCTATGTTTAAAATATAGCTTTTTAGCAATTTTTCCCACGGTATAATCAATGTGTTCATTAAAGCCTGGTTTGTTATCGATTTTTAATCAGACGTATTTACAGCTGTTAACGATTTCAAATGGCTCGCTGTTTATTGTTAGATGTTGCAACTCGCTGTTACTAAAATTGCGTCTTGATATAGCCATGCATTTTGTTTTATTGACATTCAATTTCAGTTTGTTCAAACATAACCAGTTATTGACTCTAGTAAAATCATCTTGTAATTTACTGTAAATGGCATTGACATTATCCCCACTTATCATCAGAAGTGTATCATCAGCAACAATATCGTTAATATAGATATTAAACAATATTGGCGCCAGTACGAAGCCTTGTGGGAGTCCAGCTATGTCTTTTTTCAGATATTGCTGATTCAATTACCGTTCTTTTATATCTATTCGTAATGAAATTTTCAAACCATTTCCGTTCTGTACCAGAAATGTCTATCTTGTACAGTTTTTTTAACAAAATGTTTTGGTCAATGGTTTCAAAAACTCGCTTAAAATCCAAAAATACAGCTATTATATGTTTGTTTTTGCTCAAGTCTTCCTTCCAGTTCGCAATTACTAGGTTCAGAGCACTTTCACAGGAATGCTTTTTTGGAATCCAAATTGCTGAGGTATTATAATTTTATTATTGTCTAAAAATGTAGAAGCCGGTTTTTACCACTGTTTCAAGTATCTTTTCATCACATGGTAACGTATTGATTGGCCTAATTTCTTCTGCTCTAATAGTGTTTTTGATGTTCGCAATAGATACAACTACAGAAGTCTTCCAGGGGTCTGGAACTATAACAAGGGTTTCGTTAACAAGTTGGGAGTAAAAATATCCAGTGTACGTTATAGAGTCTTTGATGACTCCTTCAGGAAAACTTTTTCTCGCTCCTTTAATTTTAAATTTGCAAGCAATATCGAGTATATCGGTTGTAGTGACTTTTCGAGACTTCTATTTTCAGTGACCATGCTCTCAACTCTACTACATGCCATGCTATGGCTTAATAAAATAGTCATTTAATGCCCGCGCTATTTCACTTTCATTTGCGAATAGGCAATCATTAATCAATATCTGGCTAATAATATTGTTTTCTTTAGACATTGAAATACAACTTTGCAGGTGCTTCCACATAGCTTTGCTGTCCCCTATATTGTTTGTTATTTTGAGTTCCGTATACTTGGCCTTTTTACCCTTAATTAATTGTTTATATTTACGCCTGGTTGAGTTGTATTCTTCCCAACGGTCTGTCACCTTGGCGAGGTAGTACAGGTTTAACTTGTGTTTGTTGAGAGCTGCTAACTCAGTATCGTACCACTTGTTCATGAGCCCAACACTGACTTCCTTCGAGTGTGTTAGAGTGCTCATGACAGTTGCTACGTTATTATTCAATAATGTAAGCTTGTTCACGTTACTCAGGTTAATAGGCTGACGAGGTTATCACTAGTATAGTATTGCCAAGACCTTATAGTTTTCCCAGTTCTCATTTGCAATTTGTTATCTAATTTGACTGTAAAGCTAATAGTTTCATGGTCCGTTATCCGAAATTCCTCCAGTCGTTTACAAGAGGTGGAGTCACTGTTCGTAATTAACAGATTTTCACTCATTGAGCACATTGTGTTGAAGTAACTGCTACCTATATGTTAATACGCTAACATTTTTTCCATACAATCAATTGCCAGCAATATCTATACCTAAACATGCATAAACTGCTATAAAATGTATATGAATATATTCGTATGAGTCAGGAGCGGTGCATAGGAGTAAGGTAAGTGTTCCTAATTTCGTGGTAGTACGTTATTTCGTGGTGTTTCGATTTTTTCTTCCAAACAAGGAATTGGGAGTTTTTTTTAAACCGAAAATTTCATAATAAAGATTTATTTTTCCGGTATAATAATTGATATTTTACTAATTTTTTAATACTAAACCTAATATTAAATGTCAAGTATAAAGTTGGGAGCTTAATTAGCCTGTTGTAAAGAGGCCTGTTAAATTAAGTCTTAAGGAGTCCAGTGTATTTTGTTCTTAAACGTTTCTATTACTGCAAAACTCATTGCAATAATTTTTTCAACTTTATTTTTAGTATTTCTAACCCACGAAATTAGGGACACACTTTTTTTGTGATGTACCACGAAATTAGGGTAATATAATACTTTATGTTTTTCATAGTTTCTTTAACATTTCATAAGAAACCCTATTTTTTTAAGTATTTTTATTATTAAATAAGCCCCCGAGGAAGATTTTGATGTAATTTCGTGGTACACTTTTATTAATCTATTCGTCAATACTTTAATCAAAAAGCTCTGCGAAGCACAACATTGTAACGAAATAATGGCATTATAGAACTTTTGTTTATTCAATCATTTTTCATTTAATTTAAAAAAATGTATCAAGATTTCAACTTCTTTACTATTGTTTTGAATGAAGATTGATTATAGCAAAAAAAAAAATTTGAATATAAACCTCAAATTACCGCTTAAAGCGATACCACGAATTTACGTACACCAAATTTGAGCATGCCCCCAATTTCGTGGTATACTGCGCATTTACATTTCAGCAGTGAAACGGATAGTGACAAGTTACATCAATAATTTATTTTTTTATTGTTAACAAAAAACCAAAAAAAAAACATTTTTAGTAATAATACATAAAGGTAATTTTTAGAAAAGTAACAAGTCACATCAATTGAATAAATTTTTTTTATTGTTTATTTTTGTTTTAAACCTTTTTCATTTAATGTTACTTATTTCATTTCAATAATGTCTAAAGTTCTAAGAACTCTTTGATTTAATGAAAAAATACAAAAAAAAAAAACAAACGAAAAATTCACAAAGAAAACAACAAAAAAAATTAAAATAGAACAGTTTTTGGATTTACAGGTACAAATAAATAAAAGTAATTTTTAGAAAAGTAACAAGTTTCATCAATGAATAAAATTTTTTTATTGTTTAAAAATAGACAAAAAAATTTGAAAAATAATTTAAAAAAACGAAAAAATTAAAAAAAAACACTTTTAGTAATAATGAATAAAAGTAATTTTTAGAAAAGTAACAAGTTACATCAATTGAATAAATTTTTTTTATTGTTTATTTTTGTTTTAAACCTTTTTCATTTAATGTCACCTATTTTATTTCAATAATGTGTAAAGTTCTAAGAACTCTTAGATTTAATGAAAAAATACAAAAAAATATAAAAAAAACAAAAAAAAAAATCAAAAAGAAAAGAACAAAAAAATAAAAACAAAAAGTTTTTGTAAAGTACGTACATTAAACTAATTTTCATAAAAATTCAAAAAGTGAAAAATTATTATTCTTGGCCTTGAGCTCGTTTCATGAATACTTGAAAATGTACAGGCCGTAAATCAACAAAAATTGTTGGTATAAAAAAGCTAATTTTTTTTATTTATTTATTTTGGTCTTAAAACTCTTTCTATTCAAAAATATAATAACAATGAATATGAATTTCAGTAAATCAATTTGTGTATCTTTAGGAATTTGCGTATAAAATCAATTATAACTATTTTTTTCCACAAAATTAGAGTTTACCTAAATACCACGAAATTAGGGACGCTTTACCACGGAATTAGGTACATCAGAAAATTTTTGCCACGAAATTAGGTACATTTGAGGTACTCACACATTTTTATTTATATAAATTAAAACATTTGTTAGTTTTGTTTGGAAGTAGGTGGAAACTTATCTTAATTGATCAACTAAATGGGAAAAATTTACTTTTTTAGTTTTCCTTCATTTGTTTTAACGCAAGAGAGGTAGAAAGTCAGAAAAATTCTTAGTACCACGAAAATAGGGACACTCACCTTATTATATTTAACAAATAATGCCTCATTTATTTGTAATAATCAATTAAAGTTTTCTGCATAAAGCAATAGTTCCTAAGTAGAGTATTTGACTTTTGCGTTGTACATACGAGGTGTGTTCAAAAAGTATCGCGAATTTTGAATTTTCGCTGGTTACGTATATTCGAATTTCGAATTTTTTGTGGCGTTATGTTGGTACTCATGTCTCTCACTTATGCCGACAAGCTCGGCCATTTTGAATGTTCAGTTAATTGTTGACAGCTGCTTTGCTTGCACGTGTTTTGGATCGTCTTCGATTTTTACGCGAAATTCGTACCAAAATTGCTCAATTGTGACCAAAAACAGCATCGCATGAACATTGCTAATGAGATGTTAAACTCTGTCCGCGACGACCCAAATTTGCTCCAGAGGGTCATAACTGGTGACGAATCGTGGGTTTATGGTTATGACGTGGAACCAAAGCTCAATCATCTCAATGGAAGCTGCCGCACGAACCAAGACCGAAAAAAGCGCGCCAAGTTCGGTCGAATGTGAAAGTTTTGCTGACAGTTTTCTTCGATTGCAGTGGCGTGGTGCATCATGAGTTCTTGCCACAGGGAAGAACGGTCAATAAGGAATATTACCTGCAAGTTATGCGCAATTTGCGCGAAGCAATCCGCCAGAAACGCCCGGATTTGTGGAAGAACAAAAATTGGCTTTTGCACCACGATAACGCCCTGCTCACGCATTGTTGCTTGTGCCGGACTTTTGGCCAAAAACAACACACTAATGATGCCGCAGCCACCGTATTCCCCAGATCTGGCCCCCTGTGACTTTTTCTTGTTCCCTAAACTGAAGAGGCCCATGAAAGGACGACGTTACGCTTCTCTTGACGAGATAAAGACGGCATCGAAGGAGGAGCTGAACAAGATACAAAAAAATGATTTTTTGAAGTGCTTCGAAGATTGGAAAAACCGTTGGCACAAGTGTATAATATCTCATGGGGATTACTTTGAAGGGGACAAAATAGATATTCATGAATAAATAAATAATTTTTGAAAAAACACAAAATTCGCGATACTTTTTGAACACACCTCGTATAGCAGTAGCGCAGGTGTTAAGCGTTTCGGGTTGGACGCGTCCGTTCCAAGGTTCGAGAAATTTTTTCTATTTGCGACCTCTATCTTGGAGTGAAAGAATCCTAGTTTTTGCAAACCATCGCCACAAAATTATTCAAATTTACCAAAACTCAAGTACGTACCTAGTTTTATGAATTTTTTTAAGAAATTTACTTTTTTCTGAATAATATAGGACCTAAGGTCAGATGTAGATTAAATTTTACCCGTTACGATGAGAAACTTTTCTAAAATTCAGTATGAAACGGCATTTGTAATATTTTAAGTTGTAGTTATGGAAAAAATTCCAGAACACCATTTGAATACATATGTCATTTTCTTCCGCAAAATGGATTTAAAAAGCCAAATCTGGATAAATTAACACACTGCCTGTATTCCAAACAAAAAAGTCCAAAACGGTAACCGACGTCGAGCTCACATTGACAAATAAGCAAAACTTCAACATTAACGCCTTATTTATTTTTAAAAGCCATATGTATATAGAATTACAAAATGGCAACCATAAACATATGTATACGCGTACACATACCATTCCAAACGGTGGACATATTTTCACTCATTGAGCACATTGAGTTAAAGTAACTATTATCTTTACATTAGTTAATAGGCTAACATTTTTTCCATACAATCAATTGCCAGGCAAAATCTATATCTAAACATGCATAAATTGCTATAAAATTTATATAAATATGTTCGTAAGGTTGAGGAGCGGTGCATAGAAGTATTATATTTAGCAACTAATGCTTCATTTATTTGTAATAATTAATTAAAGGTCTCTGTATAAAGCCATAGTGCTTAATTACAGTATCTGACTGCATCATTATACATACAGCAGTACCGCAGGTGGTAAGCAATTGGAATATGACGCGTGCGTTCCAAGGTTCGAGAACAAGTTCCGGTCATCATATTTTATTTTTTTATTAAACTGAATTTTTTTTTTAAATATATGAAAACTTATTATTTTTACTTTTTTTATTTTATTAAATTCTAAGCTTTTCCTGTTTTTGACCTCAATCTCGGAGTGCAAAAATTCAAGTTCTTGCAAAAAACCGCCAAAAAGATTATTCAAATTTACCAAAACTCAAGTACGTACATAGTTTTATGAATTTTTTTAAGAAATTTACTTTTTTCTGAATAATATAGGACTTAAGGTAAGCACAAACTCGAACCCTAAACAGATGTAGATTAAATTTCACCCGTTTATGATGAGAAACTTCTTTAAAAATCAGTATGAAATGGCGTTTTTAATATTCTAAGTTGTGGTTAAGGAAAAAATTCCAGAAAACCGTCAATTCTTGAATATATAAGTAATTTCCTTCCGCAAAATGGATTTCAAAAAGATCTAGCTAAATTAACACACTGTCTGTATACCAAACAAAAAAATTCCAAAATGGTAACCCACGTCGAGCTCACATTGAGAAATACGCAGAGCTTTAATTTATATATGTGTATACTCCTAACCGTGGAAATATTTTCTGAAGCTTTACGGCTTAAGAATGGCATTTGACAGCGTCTTTGTACGTATAGTAACAGCGAAGGTGTAAACGTCTCAGGTGGGACCCGTGCGTTCCATGGTTCGAGTACAGTTTCCGGACAACTAATTTCTTTTTATAAAATTGAATTTCTTGCAAAAAGCCACCAGAAAATTTTTAAAATTGACCATAACAAAATATGTAACATAAATACTTACATAGTTTTTTTTTTGAAGGAATTTACCTTTTCTGAGTAATATAGGACTTAGGGTAAACTTATATGCACACCCATATGAAATAATAAGTTGAGGTCATATATAATGCTATAAACGATTATATAATTTCGCTTTTGTTACAATAATTTTAGAAAGCATGATTTAAATGGGGTTCAGGTCATCAGCACTTTCGTCGCTAGATAGTTTCGATGAATTACGTTTTTTCTATCGGTTTTCAAGTTGGGACGGAATTGCTGATAGACTCTATATATCAAATACAATATTATATTTAAGTGGTTAGAGATCGTTAAAGACATCTACTATTTCGCGCTTCATATCTTTTAATTTGTAAAAGGGTAGACATATAACCCTAACCCTAACAGATGTAGACTAAATGTGACCAGTTCAGATGAGAAACTTCTTTAAAAGTCAATATGAAATGTCTTTATATGTTTCTAAATTATGGTTAAGGAAAAAAACTAGAAAACCATCATATGCAGAAGTTGTAATTTTCCCCCGCTAAAAGGGTTTCAAAAAAGCCAGATCTAAAGGGAAAGCTGATGAATTGACAGCACTGTTTGTATATATAAAAAAAAAAAAAACAAATCTAAAATGGAAACCGGCGTCATGCTCATATGGAGAAATTTGAGAAACTTTAAAATAAACAGAATTTATTATTTTTAGTAAAAATATTTTTATGTGTACACATTTCTACCGGCGAAAAATTTTCACTCTCTCGCTTATTGTGTTAAAGAAGTGATGTCGGTGCGTCGAACTCATATTTCATTTGCTCTCCAAACGGTTGAAATATTTTTATTCTCTTACTCCTTAAGCAAATTGAGTTTAAGTATACATTGGCGTCGGCGCGTCTGGCCAATTGATTTTAAGCGAGAGTTGCCCTCCACTATACTGATCTGTACCAAAATCTTAAATAAAAATACCAATTTATTTTCAACATATCCCGCGCGTTTCATTTGCAAACAATAGTTCGAAACCAAAATTTTTAGGAAAAACACAATAAAAGTTAAATTTTTTTATAGAACTTCATCATAAAAATGAGTTTAAAAGGCATCCATAGTAGCTCCTATTCATATAATTCAATTATTCATTATAGCATATCTGACTGCATCATTATACATACAGCAGTAGCGCAGGTGGTAAGCAATTGGAATACGACGCGTGCGTTCCAAGGTTCGAGAACCAGTTCCGGTCATCATATTTTATTTTTTTATTAAACTGAATTTTTTTTTTAAATATATGAATACTTATTATTTTTACTTTTTTTATTTTATTAAATTCTAAGCTTTTTCCTGTTTTTGACCTCAATCTCGGAGTGCAAAAATTCAAGTTCTTGCAAAAAACCGCAAAAAGATTATTCAAATTTACCAAAACTCAAGTACGTACATAGTTTTATGAATTTTTTTAAGAAATTTACTTTTTTCTGAATAATATAGGACTTAAGGTAAGCACAAACTCGATTAGGGTTCTACAGATGTAGATTAAATTTGACCCGTTATGATGAGAAACTTCTTTAAAAATCAATGTGCAATGGCTTTTTTAATATGTATAAGTTGAGGTTAAGGAAAAAATGCCAGAAAACCGTCAATTCTTGAATATATAAGTAATTTCCTTCCGCAAAATCGATTTCAAAAAGATCTAGCTAAAATAACACACTGTCTGTATCTTCTTTTCTTTAAATGGTCATCTAACCGCCTGGGCGATTTTGACCGTCCAACATAGCTCGCCAGTCGTTTCTTCTGGCGCCAATTGGAAACACCCGGGATCGCAAATCGGTCTCCACTTGGTCCTTCCATCGGAGTGGTGGTCTCCCTCTTCCTCTGCTTCCACCGGCGGGTGCCGATAAGAATACCTTCTGGGCTGGAGCATCTTCGCTCATTCGCACTACGTGGCCTAGCCAGCGAAGCCGCTGTGTTTTAATTCGCTGAACTATGTCGGCGTCTGCGTAAAGTTCATACAGCTCATCATTAAATCTTCTTCGGTACTCGCCGTCGCCAACGCGTAGAGGTCCACAAATCTTTCGAAGAACCTTTCTCTCGAATACTCCCAGAGCCGCCTCATCAGATGTTGTTAGTGTCCACGCTTCTGCACCATATAGCAGGACGGGTGACTTGTAGAGTGTTATTTTCGTTCGTCGAGAGAGGACTTTACTTTTCAATTGCCTACTCAGTCCGAAGTAGCATTTGTTTGCAAGAGTGATTCTTCGTCGGATTTCTAGGCTAACATTATTGTTGGTATTAATGCTGGTTCCCAGGTAAACGAAGTCCTTTACTATTTCGAAATTATTGCTGCCAACAGTGGCTTGGTTGCCAAGGCGCGAATGCGCTGACTCTTTGCATGATGACAGAAGGTACTTCGTTTTGCCCTCGTTCACCACCAATCCCATTTTCTCCGCTTCTTTTTCTAATTTGGAGTAAGCAGAAGTTACGGCGCGGTTGTTAAGGCCAATGATATCAATATCGTCAGCATATGCCAACAGTTGCACGCTTTTATAAAATATTGTTCCAGCGCGGTTAAGTTCTGCAGCTTGTATTATTTTGTCCAGCATTAAATTAAAGAAATCGCACGATAGGGGGTCACCCTGTCTGAAACCTCGTTTAGTTTCGAACGGCGCGGAGAGGTACTTCCCAATTCTGACCGAGCTGGCGGTGTTGCTCAAGGTCATTTTGCATAGCCGTATAAGTATTGCGGGGAAACCCAATTCAGACATAGCGGCATATAGGCAGCTCCTTTTCGTGCTATCGAAAGCGGCTTTAAAATTAACAAAGAGATGATGCGTGTCGATTCTTTTTTCACGGTTTTTTTCCAAGATTTGGCGTATTGTAAAAATCTGGTCGATGGTAGATTTACCAGGTCTGAAGGCACTCTTCATCATCATACCAGTTGTTTCTTCGCGTTCGCCGGAATCCAATTACTTCTTCGGCTGCGGTACGGAGTGCTCCTGAGATATGATCCCGCTGCTCATGCATTCCACTAGGTTGAATTGTGCTCTCGGAGAGCAGGTGTGAGAGGCGATCTGCGAAATAATTGGCGGTCTGTTGCGATTGCAGCTTTTCGACGTCCAGCTTTCCCTGCGTTTTTTGTTGCACCTGTTTTGTCGTACAGAGGCGGGTACGAATCTTGGCTGCTACTAGGTAGTGATCAGAGTCGATGTTAGGTCCTCGTATTGTGCGAACATCTAAAACGCTGGAAGCATGCCGTCCGTCTATCACAACGTGGTCGATCTGGTTGCGTGTTTTTCGATCGGGGGACAGCCATGTAGCCTGATGGATCTTCTTGTGCATAAACCTAGTGCTGGATATGACCATGTTTCGGGCACCGGCGAAGTCGATCAGCCTGAATCCATTTGGCGAAGTCTGATCGTGGAGACTGAACTTCCCGACAGTGGGGCCAAATACACCCTCCTTACCAAGCACGACTTTGATATCATGACGGGGGCAGCGCTCGTATGCTTCTTCCAGGCGCTCGTAGAATGTATCCTTTTCCACGTCGTCCTTCTCTTCCGTCGGTGCATGAGCGCAGATAAACGATATGGTGAAAAATCGTACTTTTATGCGGATTGCAGCGAGACGCTCGTTCACGGGTGTGAACGACAGTACTCAGTGACGGAGTCTCTCTCCCACCACAAATCCCACGCCGAATCTGCGCTTGTCTTCATGCCCACTCCAGTAGATGTTGCAAGGTGTTTTGATCGTGTTTCCTCGCCCCGTCCATCGCATCTCTTGTATGGCGGTGATGCCAGCTTTTTCTTTCCTCAGGACCTCAACCAGCCGGGCAGCGGCACCTTCCCCATTAAGGGACCGGACATTCCAGGTACATGCCCTTATCTCATAATCCTTATTTCGTTTGCGGGTGTTGTCATCTAAAAAAGGGGTTCTCATATCCGAGGCTTTGTTGTTGAATTTCATTGGAACGTTGTTTTATGTGGTGGGTCCCAAACCCAACGCACAACCCGTTTCACGGGAGGTTGAATTCTATTACACGTTTGTATAGCGAGCCGCTTGATCCAAGACAGACGCCCGCTTGCAGCCGCACCACCTGGTGATCAGACGCTGCTGTTTGAACCCCCCAGCAAGCCCTTAAACCGCTTATGTCCGAGTGGCCTTACCAGGTTGTCGCCTTCTGACGTTTAGCTCACCACCAAACGGGTGTTCGGTGGTTACCCAAAGGATACTTGGGCGCAAAGCCCGGAAGTAGTGAGCTGCTTGAACCGCATGCAAAAGAATCGCTCTGGCCATTCCCAGGTGAATGGCGATCAGAAACTTTCCCCACTTGCGTGGACTTCTGCACACGGCCCCACCCTCCACACTGTCTGTATAGCAAACAAAAAAATTGCAAAATGGTAACCCACGTCGACCTCACATTGAGAAATACGCAGAACTTCAATTTATATATGTGTATACTCCTAACCGTGGAAATATTTTCTGAAGCTTTACCGCTTAAGTATGGCATTTGACAGCGTCTTTGTACGTATCGTAACAGCGCAGGTGTAAACGTCTCAGGTGGGACGCGTGAGTTACATATGACTTCTTTACTCACTCTTTTCACACTCTTTTCACACTCTTTAATATACTCCTACTTTCACCGTTTCTCACTCTAGCATACTCTCATTTTCGTTTCTCACACTCTCATTTCCGTTTCTCACACTCCATTTCCGTTTCTCACACTCCCACCATTTAAGTTAGTTATTAAGACAATATTTTATTCCAGTATCACTGTTTAAATGCTAAACAACGTTTACGCGTAATTATACAAAAGATATTCGTAACATCTAAAATCAAGTTGTTTTATTTAATATTGTTACAAGCATACATATATGCAAGTGCAATTTCATGTGTGGCGCAGTCGACGGCGAATCAATTAAAAAAAAAAACTAATAAAAATTGATATACATATGTACGTGTACAATTATAACTAAAGTTATAGTGCGGAATTATAAAATGAACTTTTCAAAATTTGTGGAAAATTATTTGCTACATAGTTATGCTTAATTAGCAGCAAAACTTATAAGTGCTATTTTGTGTTTAGACTGAAGAAATATGTACATATGTGACTAAAAAACATTAATTACTTCATTAATCATTTGCGGGAAAAAAAGAGGTATTTAGAAAAAAAAAAAACTTTCCGTTACTTGAAAAATGTGTACTAAAATGTTCTAGAAGCTTTTGGAAAAAATAGAATATATCCGTTAGCATTTTTTTTTTCTCCTATGGAAAAGTACCGAACATCGTACATATTTATTTGATTTAATTGAGAGAGTAACTGAGTGGAAGCTTCATTGAACTCTTATAAATCATCAACTATTAATAAAAACAAAAAAAAAAAAAAAAAAAACAACTAACTCTTTTTGAGCCGCTTTGTGCACAGAGTAAAAGAAAAAAGCAAAAACCAATTAAACTGGGTAATTTAAAGAGACTGAAATAATAAATATTTAAAAAAAAAAAATCTCAGAATGGCTACAGCACTGCAACTGACATTGAGTGATGTAATAAAAGATGCTCAAACTATACAAGGTGTGTTCAAAAAGTATCGCGAATTTTGTGTTTTTTCAAAAATTATTTATTTATTCATGAATATCTATTTTGTTCCCTTCAAAGTAATCCCCATGAGATATTATACACTTGTGCCAACGGTTTTTCCAATCTTCGAAGCACTTCAAAAAATCATTTTTTTGTATCTTGTTCAGCTCCTCCTTCGATGCCGTCTTTATCTCGTCAAGAGAAGCGTAACGTCGTCCTTTCATGGGCCTCTTCAGTTTAGGGAACAAGAAAAAGTCACAGGGGGCCAGATCTGGGGAATACGGTGGCTGCGGCATCATTAGTGTGTTGTTTTTGGCGCACAAGCAACGATGCGTGAGCAGGGGCGTTATCGTGGTGCAAAAGCCAATTTTTGTTCTTCCACATATCCGGGCGTTTCTGGCGGATTGCTTCGCGAAAATTGCGCATAACTTGCAGGTAATATTCCTTATTGACCGTTCTTCCCTGTGGCAAGAACTCATGATGCACCACGCCCCTGCAATCGAAGAAAACTGCCAGCAAAACTTTCACATTCGACCGAACTTGGCGCGCTTTTTTCGGTCTTGGTTCGTGCGGCAGCTTCCATTGAGATGATTGAGCTTTGGTTTCCATCATAACCATAAACCCACGATTCGTCACCAGTTACATCTCATTAGCAATGTTCATGCGATGCTGTTTTTGGTCACAATTGAGCAATTTTGGTAAAAAAATAGGTAAAAATCAAAGACGATCCAAAACACGTGCAAGCAAAGCAGCTGTCAACAATTAACTGAACATTCAAAATGGCCGAGCTTGTCGGCATAAGTGAGAGACATGAGTACCAACATAACGCCACAAAAAATTCGAAATTCGAATATACGTAACCAGCGAAAATTCAAAATTCGCGATACTTTTTGAACACACCTCGTACATATCTTCAAAGGCGATGATTCATATGCGCCTTCGTCGTTTATTCGCGAAGTGGAGACGGTGCAACTTTTGGCCGAGGTTCAGCCCACACTATCATATTACATTCACAAAAGGGTTGTACTCAACAAAATACAAGGGCAAGCTTTGGATGTGCTTCGTACACTTGGTCCGAATCCACCGTGGAGTGAGGTAAAAAAAGCGTTTATAAAAAATTTTGGCGTTAAAGAATCGTATGATGAGTTGTACAAGCGTGCACACACTGCTGTTAATCAAAATATTGTTAGCTATTTTAATTATTTTCGTAGCTTAGGTTCTAAGATTAACGAAAAATTCGAATTTGACATCGAAAAGCCAACTGAATATGAGCCACAACGTGTTGATAGGTTTATTTTGCGTACTTTTTTAAGTAACATTGATGTAAACCGGGCATCAGTTATTATAAATGCTAAATCAACAAATATAAGAGAAGCTTTTTATTTACTTGAGGAGCACGGAATAATTCGTGTTGATTGTAAAAATAATGAACCTACAAAAATACAACAACTTAGTTTTAAGAAAAATATTAATCAGCGATTGGAGAATCCAGTTTCAACATTTCAACAAAATACTCCTAGTTTGGCTTATCCATCTAATTATTATAAGCCTCAGCAATCGCATCAGCAAAACGCTCAAGCTTCTTTTAACCAAAGAAGGTACTCTAACTCTCAGAGATTTACAAGCCAAAACAATAGGGTTTTGCCAAAAACTCCTTTCGTCCAATATCAAAACAATAATACCTCTCCAATGGAAATCGATCATTTCCAAGTAGATAATCAAGCCGTATATCAAGACCCATATAGTGACGATATAAATTTTCTTACAATAGCTTCGGGAAATCATTACCATTAGTAGAGTTAACGATTCACAATGAAAAGCTTGTCGCTCTTATAGACACAGGTTCCACCACTTCCCTACTTCATTTCAACAAACTGCCGCAGTATAAAAGATTACCAATAAAAGAAAATATATTTTTTACGTCACTAAATAATAGCACTAAAATTACACATGAAATAATCACTGATGTGCATCTAGAGTTTAAAGAGAAAGCAACAATGTCCTGGAAGCTTGCGAATTTCCAAGGAAAAAATTTCGATGCTATTTTGGGGCAAAATATTCTTACACCAATGAACAGCACGATAGATATGAGAAAGCAAACCGTTACATTTAATAATAATATAATAAATTTTTTGAATTCTATTCCTTATACCTATAATGAAATACATGCTTTAGAGAAAATGAATATTGATCAAAATATCCTGGACCGTTTATATATTGGATTAAATTCTCAGGAACAGATAGCCCTTAATAAAGTTCTTCATTCTTTTGTAGATTTATTTTTTGTCGAAGGACAAACTCTTACCCACACTAATATTATACAACACGAAATAAAAACCATTACGGAAAAACCGGTATATTCAAGAATGTATCGTTATCCACAAATCCATGAACGCGAGATTTGTAAACAAATTAATGAAATGCTGAAGCAGGGAATCATTAGGGAAAGCAATTCTCCATATAACAGCCCACTGTGGATAGTTCCGAAGAAAGTCGACAGCTCGGGAGAAAAGTCTTGGAGGGTTGTAGTGGATTACCGTGCCTTGAATAACGTAACGGTCGACGATAAATTTCTTATTCCCAATATCGAAGGTATATTGGACAAGTTAGGCCGGGCCCAATACTTTACCACCATCGATTTAGCAAAAGGGTTTCACCAAATTCTTGTCAGACAAGAAGACCGGTCGAAAACAGCCTTTTCTACCCCCTATGGTCACTTCGAATTTGTTCGCATGCCATTCGGCCTCAAAAATGCGCCTGGCACGTTCCAGAGGCTCATTAATAATATACTACGGGACCAAATAAATAGAATATGCGTCGTATACCTTGACGATATTCTTATATTCTCTACAAGCCTCCAGGAGCATGTCAATGACATTAATCAAGTTTTATCAAAACTTAGGGAAGCTAACTTAAAGCTCCAAATAAATAAATGCAAGTTTTTCTCCAAAGAAACTTTATACTTAGGTCACATTCTCACACCAGAGGGTGTTAAGCCCAATACACAAAAAGTTGACCATATTTTAAAACTAAAGTTGCCAAAAACGGTCAAACAAATAAAGTAATTTTTGAGCGTTACGGGATAGTACCGAAAATTTATGAAGGATTACTCAAAAGTAGCATATCCTATGATTAAATACCTAAAAAAAGGTGTTAAGCTAAACGTTAATGATCCCAGTTATATACATTCTTTCGAAAAACTTAAGGCCATTATAACTGAATTCCCGGTACTTAAGTACCCAAATTTCAATAGGCAGTTCCAATTGGTCACGGATGCAAGTGCTGAAGTTCTTGGCGCCGTTTTGCAGCAAGATGGTCACCCTATTTGCTTTGCAAGTAGGACACTTAATGACCACGAAAAGAACTATTCTGCCACGGAAAGGGAACTATTAGCTATTGTTTGGGGAACCAGTTATTTTCGGCCCTATTTATATGGTACAAAATTCGAAATTCTTTCTGATCATCAGCCCCTCAGATGGCTTTTTGTGAAGTCGCAGGGAGAAATGAGTCCCAGGCTACATCGTTGGCTTATTAAGCTTGGTGAGTTTAATATCACAATAACTTATATTAAAGGCAAAGACAACCAAGTTGCTGACTTTCTAAGTCGAATAAATGCTGACACAAATGAAATAAACATGTTGGCTGCTGATGAAGGATCTTTGTACAATAATTTTACACACAGCTGTGATACTATTCATTCACAAGCTGAAGAAGTTTGCAATCACATTCCTATATTGGATACTGTGGTAAACAGATTTAAAACACAAATTATTTTAACACAAAGCAAAGATAAAGATATTGATTCAAAACATAATAATAAAAAAATATTTATTAGTTCGGAAGACTTAGAAAGTCACTTAGATAAAATTTTAGAGCAGCACATTAGTGATGGTAAGATCGGAATTTATTCAGAATTAGATGATAATCATTAATGCCATTTTGCAAAATAAATTAATTGAGCTTTTCGAGGGGGACAGTAAGGTGAAATTTGTGCGCTGTAGCTATCATGCTAAAGATGTTGAATCGGAAGAGGAAGCTTTTCGTCATATTTCTAACTATCATAAAAATGAAACTGGCCATACGGGTATAAACGAGAACTATATGGGCTTGAAACGACTGATTTATATTCCTAACTTAAAACAATTAATTCATAAATTTGTTAATAACTGTTCGACATGTACTAAATGTAAATATGATCGAAATCCAATTAAAGCTAACTGAAACTCCTACAGATATACGTCAAATCGTGCATATGGACATATATACGAACTCAAAGTCCAATTTTTTAACTTTTGTCGACCGCTTTTCAAAGTTTGCTTCAGCTTTTTATTTAGCGGATAGAAATAACCAAACCATCATAGAGAAAATAAGGCAATATAAATCTCAGAGAGGACATTTTCATAAGTTAATTTGCGACTATGAATTTAAAAGCATAAATATAAAAGAATATTTAAAAGCTGAAAACATTAATTTACATTTAGTTAAGGCTAATAGTCATACCGGAAATACCGATATTGAAAGGCTTCACAATACAATTTGTGAAAAAATTAGAGTTCTAGCAGTAGACCAAAAAAATTTAAACATAAAAGATAAAATGAGCAAGGCTATAGAGTTTTATAATAATACTTATCATACGGCCACTAAAGAAAAGCCCATAAATATTGAGATTGGAGACTGCAATAAAAAAGCTATATACAATGATATGTTAATTTCAAAAGAAAGTTATATTAATAAGCGAAATACGAAAAGGGAAAATTACCTTGAGCAAAGAAATGTTGGATACATAAAAAACTATAAACCAAAATATAAAAAATGTAATTTAGAAAATATTCACAGTTCCAATATTAAAAAACAACTCAAACACGAAAATGCAATTGAAACGGATGTGTAAAAAAAAAAAAAATAATACATATATGTACTTATTTATATTCTTATTAATATTTATGTGTAAGTAAATAAAATACTAAACTATTGCATATGTACATATATATGTATATATATATTTACCTTAATGTGAATTAAAATAAAAAAAGCATATATGTAAGTTTTGCAATTTCAAATATGTGCATACAAATACACACATATTTTCAATTCTAGCGGAGGAGAAGTTACATATGACTTCTTTACTCACTCTTTTCACACTCTTTTCACACTCTTTAATATACTCCTACTTTAACCGTTTCTCACTCTAGCATACTCTCATTTCCGTTTCTCACACTCTCATTTCCGTTTCTCACACTCCATTTCCGTTTCTCACACTCCCACCATTTAAGTTAGTTATTAAGACAATATTTTATTCCAGTATCACTGTTTAAATGCTAAACAACGTT
The DNA here is from genome assembly GCA_949987695.1 of Merzomyia westermanni. Classification (NCBI taxonomy): domain Eukaryota; kingdom Metazoa; phylum Arthropoda; class Insecta; order Diptera; family Tephritidae; genus Merzomyia; species Merzomyia westermanni. Next base: position 81,011,286 of record OX465289.1, read on the forward strand.
TACGCGTAATTATACAAAAGATATTCGTAACATCTAAAATCAAGTTGTTTTATTTAATATTGTTACAAGCATACATATGTATATGCAAGTGCAATTTCTTGTGTCGTGCGTTCCATGGTTCGAGTACAGTTTCCGGACAACTAATTTCTTTTTATAAAATTGAATTTCTTGCAAAAAGCCGCCAGAAAATTTTTAAAATTTACCATAACAAAATATGTAACATAAATACTTACATAGTTTTTTTTTTTGAAGGAATTTACCTTTTCTGAATAATATAGGACTTAGGGTAAACTTATATGCACACCCATATGAAATAATAAGTTGAGGTCATATATATAATGCTATAAACGATTATATAATTTCGCTTTTGTTACAATAATTTTAGAAAGCATAATTTAAATGGGGTTCAGGTCATCAGCACTTTCGTCGCTAGATAGCTTCGATGAATTACGTTTTTTCTATCGGTTTTCAAGTTTGGACGGAATTGCTGATAGACTCCATATATCAAATACAATATTATATTTAAGTGGTTAGAGATCGTGTTAAATTTCCTAAAGACATCTACTATTTCGCGCTTCATATCTTTTAATTTGTAAAAGGGCAGACATATAACCCTAACCCTAACAGATGTAGACTAAATGTGACCAGTTCAGATGAGAAACTTCTTTAAAAGTCAATATGAAATGTCTTTATATGTTTCTAAATTATGATTTTTGTTGGAACGATTTTCCGTCATCCCTTGTCAAGTTTGGTTTTGTGACAAACCGGTTTCGGCGTTCTGCCATTTTCAATGCCTAGTTTCATTCTGGTCTGTGTCTATCCGCTGCGTTGTTTTTATAGTCCGTGGGTGCTGTGGCAGGTAATGTCAATCTATGTGTTCGTGGTAGGTAACGTTAATATGCGTGTGTGTGTGCGCGGTATTGATACGTCCGAATTGTTATCTGTCCCAAGGGTTGTTTTTGTAGGTATGTAGACAGATAACAATTCGGACGTATCAATATCGCGCACACACACACGCATATTAACGTTACCTACCACGAACACATAGATTGACATTACCTGCCACAGCACCCACGGACTATAAAAACAACGTAGCGGATAGACACAGACCAGAATGAAACTAGGCATTGAAAATGGCAGAACGCCGAAACCGGTTTGTCACAAAACCAAACTTGACAAGGGATGACGGAAAATCGTTCCAACAAAAATCAGCTTACTACCCTGTCGGAAGATCAACACAACAAAATAAATTTCTAAATTATGGTTAAGGAAAAAAACTAGAAAACCATCATATGCAGAAGTTGTGATTTTCCCCCGCTAAAAGGGTTTCAAAAAAGCCAGATCTAAAGGGGAAGCTGATGAATTGACAGCACTGTTTGTATATATAAAAAACAAAAAACAAATCTAAAATGGAAACCGGTGTCATGCTCATATGGAGAAATTTGAGAAACTTTAAAATAAACAGAATTTATTATTTTTAGTAAAAATATGTTTATGTGTACACATTTCTACCGGCGAAAGATTTTCACTCTCTCGCTTATTGTGTTAAAGAAGTGACGTCGGTGCGTCCAACTCATATTAAAATTAAATTTTTTTTTAAAAACGAAATCAAACTTATACTTTTTTGTAAAATTCTATAATAAAAATGAGATTCAAAGGAATTTATGGCCACTATTTTCGGTCGGTTATTTAGGTGCATCGTACAATTCTGAAAAACTTAGGTGTTTATAATAAAATGTTAATTTTTTGGGAAAAATTAGTCAACATTTTATTTGTTCACAAAACTACAATATTAAAATGGGATTCAGAAGCATCCATAGCCGCCGTATAATTTAAAATTCGAGATCAAAAAGAAAACCAAATCAAAGTAGGAAGGTGCATCGTTGAGACTTAATTGCTGAATTTAATTTGTAATATTCTTCCGCTCAAAAAAGCACTGTCTGTATACTAAACAAAAAAAAATTCCAAAATGGCAACCATAGACATGTACACACATACCATTCCAAACTGAAGACATATTTATTTATTTATTTATTTCTTACAGCTTAATTAATCCTAGCTTATACCTAATTACATTCAATTTATTATAAAAATAAAAATGTATATAGGTTGCCAATTTGTAGGGTTCATTGGTCTGAGGCTTTCAGATCATACAAACACAATGATAGTCCCAGTTTGCTGCAGAGTACAGACCGTATACGCGTGTGAAGCGGGAAGACAACATATGGACATCGATGCACTGTTATATGGGAGTGATGCGTACCAATATGAGTTTCGCCAGCTTTTTGTGCGTAACGTGTGGCGCTGTATCGTACTCTGTATAGTTCATATTCACTGTGTAAGGTGTTCCGAAAGTCAGACAATATAGCCTTTAAATCGGAAGAGTTCTACATCAGTTATACAATTTCCGTTTGAATTCATTCATATTGCAAGATTTAACATTGTTTGGGAGCTCATTATAGCATTTTAAGCCTTTATAATATAAGTTATATTTATCTGCTTCAATTCTGTACGCAGGTAGAGTGAAATCATTTTTGTTTCTAGTGCTTACAGAATGCACATTTCTTACATATTTAATGTTATTCTTTAAATAGTCTGGCCAGTTGCCTTCTATTATATTTTTAATAAATTTAATTTTGTAGTAAAATAACTGTTATTTAACACTTAGCCAATTAAGAGCGGAGAGCTTATCTCTAATAGGTGTGTCATAACGCTTATTAAGGATAAACCTCATGGCTCTGTTCTGTTGTTTTTGTCTTTCTTTTCTTTAAACGGTCATCTAACCGCCTGGGCGATTTTGACCGTCCAACATAGCTCGCCATTCGTTTCTTCGTTGCGCCAACTGGCGCCAATTGGAAACACCGCGGGATCGCAAATCGGTCTCCACTTGGTCCTTCCATCGGAGTGGTGGTCTCCCTCTTCCCCTGCTTCCACCGGCGGGTGCCGATAAGAATACCTTCTGGGCTGGAGCATCTTCGCTCATTCGCACTACGTGACCTAGCCAGCGAAGCCGCTGTGTTTTAATTCGCTGAACTATGTCGGCGTCTGCGTAAAGTTCATACAGCTCATCATTAAATCTTCTTCGGTACTCGCCGTCGCCAACGCGTAGAGGTCCACAAATCTTTCGAAGAACCTTTCTCTCGAATACTCCCAAAGCCGCCTCATCAGATGTCGTTAGTGTCCACGCTTCTGCACCATATAGCAGGACGGGTGCGATGAGTGACTTGTAGAGTGTTATTTTCGTTCGTCGAGAGAGGACTTTACTTTTCAATTGCCTACTCAGTCCGAAGTAGCATTTGTTTGCAAGAGTAATTCTTCGTCGGATTTCTAGGCTAACATTATTGTTGGTGTTAATGCTGGTTCCCAGGTAAACGAAGTCCTTTACTATTTCGAAACTATTGCAACAGTGGCTTGGTTGCCAAGGCGTGAATGCGCTGACTCTTTGTATGATGACAGAAGGTACTTCGTTTTGCCCTCGTTCACCACCAATCCCATTTTCTCCGCTTCTTTTTCTAATTTGGAGTAAGCAGAAGTTACGGCGCGGTTGTTAAGGCCAATGATATCAATATCGTCAGCATATGCCAACAGTTGCACGCTTTTATAAAATATTGTTCCAGCGCGGTTAAGTTCTGCAGCTTGTATTATTTTCTCCAGCATTAAATTAAAGAAATCGCACGATAGGGGGTCACCCTGTCTGAAACCTCGTTTAGTTTCGAACGGCGCGGAGAGGTACTTCCCAATTCTGACCGAGCTGGCGGTTTTGCTCAGGGTCATTTGGCATAGCCGTATAAGTTTTGCGGGGAAACCAAATTCAGACATAGCGGCATATAGGCAGCTCCTTTTCGTGCTATCGAAAGCGGCTTTAAAATCAACAAAGAGTGATGTGTGTCGATTCTCTTTTCACAGGGTTTTTCCAAGATTTGGCGTATTGTAAAAATTTGGTCGATGGTAGATCTACCACGTCTGAAGCCACACTGATAAGGTTCAATCAGTCTGTTCACATCAGGCTTCAGTCTTTCGCACAATACGCTTGATAGGACCTTATATGCGATATTCAAAAGGCTGATTCCGCGATAGTTGGCGCAGTTTGCAGGATCGCCCTTCTTGTGGATTGGGCAGAGAACACTTAGATTCCAATCTTCAGGCATGCTTTCATCCGACCATATTCTGCAAAGAAGCTGATGCATGCGCCTTACCAGCTCCTCGCCTCCGTGTTTGAATAGCTCAGCAGGCAAACCATCAGCGCCAGCTGCTTTATTGTTTTTCAATCGGGATATTGCTATTCGCACCTCATTATAGTCCGGTTGTGGAACGTCAATTCCATCATCTTCGATTGTGGGCTCGGGTTCTGCATCTCTCTGGTTTCTTGCTCAGTTTCTCCATTTAAAAGGGCAGAGAAGTGATCCCTCCATATTCTGAGTGCTCTCTGAACATCGGCCACCAGGAGTTTGCCCCGGGTTTAAAACCTTCTGTCATTCGCCGAATTTTTTGATAGAATTTTCGGGCATTATTCCCGTTGGCCAGCATCTCAAGTTCTGAACGCAGGTAGAGTGAAATCATTTTTGTTTCTAGTGCTTACAGAATGCACATTTCTAACATATTTAATGTTATTCTTTAAATAGTCTGGCCAGTTGCCTTCTATTATATTTTTAATAAATTTAATTTTGTAGTAAAATAACTGTTGTTTAACACTTAGCCAATTAAGAGCGGAGAGCATATCTCTAATAGGTGTGTCATAACGCTTATTAAGGATAAACCTCATGACTCTGTTCTGTTGTTTTTGTAGCTTGTAGATTTGACTGTCTCCCATTATAAAAAATAACTTTGGGCAATAGATAAAGTGAGGGTCGATTATGGATCGGTATACCATGGCTTTATATCTTTTCTTTAGATATTTACACGTTCTTTGTGTAAAATATAGCTTTTTAGCAATTTTTCCCACGGTATAATCAATGTATTCATTAAAGCTTGGTTTGTTATCGATTTTTAATCAGAGGTATTTACAGGTGTTAGCGATTTCAATTGGCTCGCTGTTTATTGTTAAAGGTTGCAACTCGCTGTTACTAAAATTGCATCTTGATATAGCCATGCATTTTGTTTTATTGACATTCAATTTCAGTTTGTTCAAACATAACCAGTTATTGACTCTAGTAAAATCATCTTGTAATTTACTGCAAATGGCATTGACATTTTCCCCACTTATCATCAGAAGTGTATCATCAGCAAAAAGTTTAATGTCAGAAAACTCGATACTTTCAAGAATATCGTTAATATAGATATTAAACAAGATTGGCGCCAGTACGGAGCCTTGTGGGAGTCCACCCATGTCTTTTTTCAGATATTGCTGATCCAATTACCGTTCTTTGATATCTATTCGTAATGAAATTTTCAAACCATTTCCGTTCTGTACCAGAAATGTCTATCTTGTACAGTTTTTTTAACAAAATGTTTTGGTCAATGGTTTCAAAAACTCGCTTAAAATCCAAAAATACAGCTATTATATGTTTGTTTTTGCTCAAGTCTTCCTTCCAGTTCGCAATTACTAGGTTCAGAGCACTTTCACAGGAATGCTTTTTTGGAATCCAAACTGCTGAGGTATTATAATTTTATTATTGTCTAAAAAATGTAGAAGCCGGTTCTTTGCCACTGTTTCAAGTATCTTTTCATCACATGGTAACGTATTGATTGGCCTAATTTCTTCTGCTCTAACAGTGTTTTTGATGTTTTCAATAGATACAACTACAGAAGTCTTCCAGGGGTCTGGAACTATAACAATGCTTTCGGTTACAAGTTGGGAGTAAAAATATCCGGTGTACGTTATAGAGTCTTTGATGACTCTTTCAGAAAAAATTGTTCTCGCTCCTATTTTATTTTTAAATTTGCAAGCAATATCGAGTATATCGGTTGTAGTGACTTTTCGAAATGTAAATTCGAGACTTATATTTTCAGTGACCATGCTGTCAACTATACTACATGCAATGCTATGGCTTATTTCTACGATACTGTCAATAAAATAGTCATTTAATGCCTGCGCTATTTCACTTTCATTTGCGAATAGGTAATCATTAATCAATATCTCGCTAATAATATTGTTTTCTTTAGACATTGAAATACAACTTTGCAGGTGCTTCCACATAGCTTTGCTGTCCCCTATATTGTTTTTTATTTTGTGTTCCGTATACTTGGCCTTTTTACCCTTAATTAATTGTTTATATTTACGCCTGGTTGAGTTGTATTCTTCCCAACGGTCTGTCACCTTGGCGAGGTAGTACAGGTTTAACTTGTGTTTGTTGAGAGCTGCTAACTCAGTATCGTACCACTTGTTCATGAGCCTAACACTGACTTCCTTCGAGTGTGTTAGAGTGCTCATGACAGTTGCTACGTTATTATTCAATAATGTAAGCTTGTTCACGTTACTCAGGTTATCAAAATCAAGATAGTTACACTGTCGCAATAGGCTGACGAGGTTATCACTAGTATAGTATTGCCAAGACCTTATAGTTTTCCCAGTTCTCATTTGCAATTTGTTATCTAATTTGACTGTAAAGCTAATAGTTTCATGGTCCGTTATCCGAAATTCCTCCAGTCGTTTACAAGAGGTGGAGTCACTGTTCGTAATTAACAGATTTTCACTCATTGAGCACATTGTGTTGAAGTAACTGCTACCTATATGTTAATACGCTAACATTTTTTCCATACAATCAATTGCCAGCAATATCTATACCTAAACATGCATAAACTGCTATAAAATGTATATGAATATATTCGTATGAGTCAGGAGCGGTGCATAGGAGTATTATATTTAACAACTAATGCCTCATTTATTTGTAATAATCAATTAAAATTTTCTGCATAAAGCAATAGTTCCTAAGTAGAGTATTTGACTTTTGCGTTGTACATATATCAGTAGCGCAGGTGGTAAGCGTTTCGGGTGGGAGGTTCGAGAACAGGTTCCGGTCAACTGATTTCATATTTTTATAAAACTGAATTTTTTTTAAATATATGAATACTTCTTATCTTTACTTTTCTTATTTTATTAAATTTTTAATTAACTTCTAAAAATTTTTTCTATTTGCGACCTCTATCTTGGAGTGAAAAAATCCTAGTTTTTGCAAACCATCGCCACAAAATGATTCAAATTTACCAAAACTCAAGTACGTACCTAGTTTTATGAATTTTTTTAAGAAATTTACTTTTTTCTGAATAATTTAGGACATAAGGTAATCACAAACTCGAATCCTAAACAGATGTAGATTAAATTTGACCCGTTTATGATGAGAAACTTCTTTAAAAATCAATATGAAATGGCGTTTTTAATATTCTAAGTTGTGGTTAAGGAAAAAATGCCAGAAAACCGTCAAATCTTGAATACATATGTAATTTTCTTCCCCAAAATTTATTTCAAAAAAGCCAGCTTGAGGAAAATACACAAATCGCAAAGAAAATATTAGGGTATTTAACCTGGGAACCAGCATTAACACAACAATAATGTCAGCCTAGAAATCCAACGAAGGATCACTCACGCAAACAAGTGCTACTTCTGACTGAGTTGGCAATTAAGAAGTTAAGTCCTCTCTCGAAGAACGAAAATAAATAAGTCACTTGACGTACCCGGCCTGGTTTATGGTGCAGAAGATTGCACTGACAACATCTGCTGAGGCGTCTCTGGAAGTATTCGAGGGCAAGATTCTTTGAAAGATTTACGGACCCTTACGCGGTGGCGACGGCGAGTACCAACGAAGATTTAATGATGAGCTGTGTGAGCTATATGCAGACCCCGACATAGCCCAACGAATTAAAACCCAACGTCTTAACACTGCTTGGCCCTTGGGGCACAGAAAGAACGCTGATTCATCACAATTAAAGATCCTGGTTGGATCTTCTAATACTTCGAGGTAGTTATTGTCTTTCATATATGTCTTGACTCTTTCGAACCTAGCCCTTATGGAAGATTCCGTGACAGAAGCTCGGGAAGCTGTTAGGCATTGAGACATTCGTTGGCTCAAAGACGGGTTTCTTTGTAAAAAGCCTTTAAACCATTTTCTTCCGGGAATACCATTTCTGAATGAGTTTGGTTGATTCAGCTCTTTAACCAAGTTTGCCACGGAGTTCGTGAGTTGGTCCTTAGTTATTGGAAAGCCCATCTCCGCCAAATGATGAATCCATTTAACAATATTATTTATCATATTTTTGATGCTCTGTAACACGTCATATCTCCCTTTAGAACAGCTTCAAGTGCTAACTGTAAGCAAGTTGGTGAATATTTCGGCATGTTGTGAAACTAGTTTCGTCGTGTTTTAATTTTATGTCACTAAAAATATTGTGTGCTGGAAAAAAAGTTAAGTAAAACTACCTAAGTATAACTATTTTCTAATTACTTACTATATTACGGAATTGAGAACATAGGCAAAATTATGCAGCCTATTTCCGGTCTATCGGTTTTGTCTTCAGCAACTACCAAAGCCAATTTTTTTTTTAATTAGTTGTGTTAGCATAACATTTTATACGCCCATAATGCTTTTATATACACAAAATATGTATATTTATACACAGAATTAAATATTTACTTTATAAACTTTTTGTTTATTTTTCCCAAGTATAAGCAGTTTTACCATAACTTACGGCTTTAAAAACGGTCGTTATTTTGAAAAAAGTGTTGCACGGAAATAGGCCATGAGAATATATGTGAAATTTAAAAACTATTGAAATTTTCAAAAATTATAAAAAATATATGTCTTATACGTTAATAATAACAAAAAAAATTTCCAAATGTTCCTAATTCCGTGCTTAGTACGCAAATAGGTGCACCTCAAAAAAAATAGTGCACCTAATTCCGTGCTATTTTAAAATTAAGATTTTATATAACATTTTCATTATATACTAACTTTAATGCATAAATTTATATAGAAAATACTTTAATATTTTAATATTTGAAGAAAAATATACACATATATGCATTGATGCAAATTTTATTAAACTGATGTGGCTCGGTAGCTACCAAGCCCGAATTGAATAATTTGAACAATTCTGATAAATGTCATAATTTTTTCAATTCGAAAAGTTGTACCAATTTCTTATTTTTCTAATTCAAAATTTTTTCCCAAAAATAGCACGGTGATAGGTGCTAGCACGGGAATGGGTACACTTACCTTATTCCCAATTTGTTATACCTAACAATTTTTATACTTCAATAGACACAATTTTGTCACTCCAAATTGTTATAGGTATGCACCATGATTCAATTACAAGAAGGTTAGCTCTCTAGTTGACGTTTACTTTTGACACTTCCATTTTCTGGGTTTCTTTTGGGAACGAAAAAAAAGTAGGAGTCTTTTTTTCAATTGTCGAGGAAATGGTAGTAGAAAAATCAAAAAAGTAGAAAATTAGTAGTAATACATTTTGTAAAGTCAACTAAATACAACGTCAAAACATGCCATCCCATACTATCACTGTTGTTAATTTCTCTATAATCAATTTAAAAACAATAAAAAACGGTCATTGTTCCAACAAAAATTAAAATAAATATATATGTGCATACGTATCTATAATCAAAATACGCACGCACTTCGACCTCTTGCCAGAATCATGAATGTGCTAAAATGAAAATCTTCAAAGTTTGATTTCGGCTCATTTTCAGTTTACATGGACTGCAAGATATTGTGGTTTCGGTGTTATCATGCTTACACCAGCGATATTCGTCAAACTTAAAACATTCTAATGGCTAATACAGTAAACTTATCAACTCAAACTCTGAATAATTGCACATTAGTGCTTCTGACATAGGACTATGTTTTTCAATAATAATGACAAATTGACAAGATGCATATTTGTTGGACATTTCAGGGCAACGGACATAGTCTACCAAGTAAACTGATAAGTTTCAATAAGATAGGTTTGGCTCCTATTATTCATGCACACTTAAAACAAAAGTTCACTTAAAACAAAAGTTGACTTGAAACTGTCGCTTTATACATAAGTTAAGCCAGAACGGATTATCAAACCCAGAGAATAGTAGTCAAGTTTTGTTAAAACAACAGACTTCGAATCATATAAGGAACAGGTTTGAAGTTATGATTGACTTTAGTAAGTATATAAGTATGCAGGGACAAAATTTTAAGACAGCCATTGCTACATACCGGAATGTCTCGTGTTTTAAACGTCTACGATTACAGTACACCCCCAAAAATCGATCTAATAATAGTGTAAATTAATCAATTTTCTGAAACCAACCTATTTAAAACTTTTGTATATTACATTTTTAACTACTATTTTTACATAATTTTGATAAAAGGCAAGATGGCGCCAATTGTCAAAATATGTCACTAGAGAGCTAACTTTCTAGTGATTGAATCATGGGTATGCAACTTAACGTTGGCACGAGTCGCGAGGGGTTTTTAAAAAGACCGCTTTGACTGGTGGTTCAATAAAATCTGATTCAACTTTATTTATCTTCTCTATTTATAACTTATTTACTTACCACTACATACAATTGTGTTGTGCATAAGTTCTAAGTAAAGAGGTGCTTATGATATTTGAGATATTATTTACTTTAACTGTTTCTGTTTAGGTTAGCAATGTAATGTGGAGCTTAGAATATTTCAGTCATTGTTTACTTTAACTCTTCCTGTTTAGAAATGTGTGGTCACTAATTGCCGGAGTGGCAAAAGCATATTTGATCCATGTGCCTAAGTGGTTTAATAAAGCTACATTTGTTTACTTGGCGGGTAAGTGCTATGGGTGAATGGTGGCGTTAACTCCCCCACCTCTAAGTCGAAGCGTCCCGTCTTCGAATACATTGCTGTAAGGCTATTTATTTGATTCGACAGCCTCAATAAAATTTACTCTTTTTCTTTTGAGTTTTTTAATTGAATTTGAAAATCAATGTATATAATCAATTTGTAAATAAAATATGATACTATTGTTAGTAACATTAAAGCCGTAATTGCCCACCAAATGGGATTTCTCTTTATTTTCTGTTTTATTGGAGTAAGTAAATTGAAATTGTCCAACCTCAAATCAACGTTCTTTGTTTCAATGTATTCTTTTACAAAAAATGGTTTAAATCTTCCTTCTTTTAAATGGTTTAAAATTCTTCCTGTTAGATTTTCATATTTTTTATTATCAATTGTTACATTATCTTCAAAAGTTACCAAGTAAATTCCATCTATGGTGTGACCATCAACCTTATGTTTTCCAGATACTATTATTGCTCCATCTTTTACAATTTTTATTAATTCGTTTTTTCATTTATTTTAGTACAATTTGCATGCTTATTGTTAAACATATCGGACAAACATGTATTATTTTCTTTTATCATACAAAATGCATTAGTTTATTCCTTTTTACAAAAGTTCACAGAATAAAATTTATTTTCACACTTTATAACTTCGTTTTCAACTAACAATTTTCCATCGTTTTGTGCTATGGCTCTTGCTGAAAATAATTTACATATGTTTTCTACTTTTGGATACTTAATGTAAATAACTATTAAACTATTTGTTTGTGCAATTTTAAATTCTGATACATCCATAAGATTTGATATTGTTACGTTAACTCTTTCCTCGCTTATTATTTCTCATATTTCTTCCATGTCTAAAATTAATGGATTTAATACAGGGTGGCTGCTTGGAGAGTTGAGACAGGAATAGCCGCAATTGTTTCTCGAATGGATTGCCTTAGTTCATTCAAATTTGTTGGTTTTGCTTTGAAGACTTCCTGTTTGCAATAACCCCACAAGAAAAAGTCAGGTGCATTAAGGTCAGGCGACCTGGGTGGCCAACGGAATGTGGAGTTTCTGGATATCAGCTTATTGGGAAATTTTCGTCGCAATTATGTCATAACAGGTTGGGCTATATGAGGAGCTGCACCATCTTGCTGAAACCACACAGAGTTGAAAGAAATTCTCATTCGGCGTAATTCTGGATAGAAAAACTCTCTCAACATGCTCAAGTAACGGTCTCCAGTAACCGTAACGGTGTGACCGTTTTCTTCGAAGAAGTAGGGCCCGACAATGCAGCGTGATGAAACTGCACACCACACTGTGATACGAAGTGGATGCAATTCCGTCTCATGGAGTATCTGTGGGTTGGAAGCACTCCATATTCGACAATTTTGTTTGTTTATGTTGCCGTTTAAATCGAAATGGGCCTCGTCAGACATGAAAAGACAGTTCAACATGTTTCCATCCTCTTCCACCATTTGAAGCATCTTCTGGCAAAATTCCAAGCGAATCGGCAAGTCTGCAGCGTTCAGTTTGTTGGCCATTTGAATTTTATATGGGAATAAGTCCAAATCTTTGTGCATAATTGACTGTAATGACTGTCTGCTTACACCCATTTGAGCAGATAAGCTTCTTGTCGAAACACGTGGATTGTTTTGTATGGCAGCAGCTACAGCAGCGATTGTTTCCTCCGTTCGAACTGAAGGGTTTCGATGGTAAGGTCTTCTGTTGACTGTCCCATGCTCGGCAAAATTGTTTACAAGTCTTATTATGGTCCATCTGCTCGGAGGATTGCCGCCAAACGTGCGCCTATACTCTCTTTGAACCGAAACTACGGACTCCAGTGCGTGATAGCGGCGGACAATCCAAATTCTTGTTTCAATGTCCCAGTTATCCATTTTTGTTAAATGTAAAAGTCAATCTGCAAAATAAAAAAAAAATTTACCAGATTCATTAAATAGAAAAAAGTTATTTAATTTTTTTTTGGTAGCGGCTTTCATTAGCCACCCTGTATTCCTACTTTTGACAATGTAATCGTTTCTACTGTATTTTGAAGCTCAGTAATTATTAGTTTGTTTCTTTGTCTTAAAAAGGTTTTTTCTTTTGAGCTACCCTGTAATTGTTTCAAAATTTGAGTTAGTTCCGCAATGGTCCGAAACATTTGTGAATTTGTTGTAAACTGCTTATTATTGTTTTCTATTAAATCGTTAACTTTATTTGTTATTTTCATAAAATTATCGTGGTCAGGTGTGCCTCTAATCCACTTCTAAACCGTTCCAAGTTCATTGATTCCCCTTTTTGATCTATATTTAATTTTTAATTTTGTTAGTAATGTTTTTACAATTTGTATCTCAAAATCCATAGTTGAGTCATCTAGTAACATTATTTCTTCATCGGTTTTATAGTTTTTTATAATATTTTCAAACAATGACAAGTTTTTCAAATGGTATATTGATCCATAACTTTCAAAAACTCCTGCATTTTCCTCCTCTACCAGTACATCATTCTGCCTTGTATAATCAATTATATCTGACATTATAATGTTGGTATATAATATTATCAATTAAACTTTGCGTAAATCTCCCCATTGTTCCTATAAAATAAAATTAAACCTTAATATTATCCTTATGAATAATTCTGTTTCTATTTTGTATTTTAACTTTGTTACCTAGATCTTCTATTACTACCTGCTTCTTATACCTTGGTCTTAATTTATTTTTTTCCCCATATACTTTTTCATATATGACCTCCCCTCTGTGATAACTCTTTTGAAGTCTTTTCTTATTATGATGCTTTAACATATTTTCCTGCACTGATTTTAATTTATCCTTTATATTAGCATGAGTTTCCTTATTGAATAAAATATTATAAGGTTGTTTACCTGTTACTGAGTGTATTGTTTTATTATACTGTTGTACTGCCCTCATAATCGATTCGAAATCACTTATTAAGGTGTACTCTTGTTTTAAACATCTAGAGATTTCTATGAGTGTGGAATGGACTCTTTCTATTTGTCCATTGCTAGTGCTGTGGCGTGGTGTGCAAAAATAAACTTGTATATTTAACCTCTCCATTAGAGATTTAAATTGTATCGTACCTGGTTCATTATCTAAAACTATACTCCTAACATCCGGAAATGTTTGTAGAAGCTCTAAAACCTTATCCTCTAAATTTACCTTATCTTCAATATATTTTAAAACCAGCTATTTAGAGTAAGAATCTATACACGAAATAAATTTTAATTTTTGTGCGAAAAAATGTCAATATGGGGTTGTTCTCCTTCTTTTTCTGGTAAAGGTGCTTCACCTATTCGTATCAATATTGGATGCCTCTCATATTTATTACTATTACATATGCTACAATTTTTTGCATATTGTTTGAATTGTTTTATCATTAATGGCCAATAATACTGTTGCCTAATTTGAGCCAAATTTTCCCCATAATTCCTATGAGCCCTATTATGAGTTTGCTCGATAATCATTCCCTGATCCTCTCTATTGGCTATATCATTCGGAAATGATATCGAATAAAGAAATTTCGTCGTAGGGTATGTATCCCTTAAAACATGCTTAATGTCATAAAGCACTTCAGGTGTGCAAAATATTCCTGGTACTATTTTTGGATTTAAATATTCAGATAAAACTGAAGTTATATTTTCCGGCAAGTCGTATTCGATCAAAAAACGTTTGTTATTAAATGGCAAAATGGTTTCTAACGTTGTTATCCCTGCCCCTTTATCAATTAAAATGTGTTGTTTAAAATGGTTAAATTTTTTTTTGTTTCATGAATTTGACACTCATCACTACTTTCCGCGGAATGCTGATAAATGATGAAGATAAATTATTCAAAGCCTGTATTGATAATGCGTCTGCAACGACATTTGTAGCCCCCGGCATATAAATCATTTTTGGCGAATATTCCTCAATAAACGCCCTACATCTTTTAATTTTGATGTTTGGATTCCTTTCGGAAATTGCAAATGACAGTGGTTGATGATCAGTATGAATTTCCAGATCATTCACTCCATAAAGATAGTTACGCAAAGTTTCCAAAGCTCACACCATAGCAAGCAATTATTTCTCGTTAGTGGCATAATTCAATTCTGTAGAATTCAATGTTTTTGAAATAAATATTATGGGTTTACCCTCCTGTGATAACACAGCACCCAAAGCTACGTTTGACACATCAGTGGTCAAAATAAATTTCTTATTGTAATCAGGCTGCGTCAATTGCACCTGTTGCGACAGTAAACTCTTCAATCTTTCACAAGCAGCTATTCCTTCTTGGTCAAGATTGATAATGGTTTTTTTTGATAAATATTGGGAAACGCTCCCGTTTTCCCCTTGCAAATGCTTAGTTAGTGCCTTCGCCACCATTGCATAGTTTTCTATAAATTTTCTATAATACCCCGTTAATCCCAGAAAACCCCGCAATTGCCGTAATGTATTTGGTATTGGGTAATTTTGTATTACTTCGACCTTCTTTGGGTCCGTTTTAATGATATCCTTGGCCACAACATAACCCAAAAATTCCACCTCCTCCTGGTAAAATTTCGATTTCTCGGATGATAATTTCATGTTCGCCCCCTTTAATACTTCAATTATTAAACCCAAATGCCTCTTGTGATCCTCAAAATTCCTTGAAAAAACTATAACGTCATCGACATAAACGTGACAAAACTTTCCCACATATTCCCTTAAAACATTGTCCCTAGCTCGCTGGAAAATGATCGGTGCATTCTTCAGTCCAAACGGCATTCGTAAAAACTCATATGTCCCATTATTCACTGAGAATGCCGTTTTCTCTATATCATTTTCTTCCATTAATATTTGGTAAAATGCATACTCCAAATCGATTGTGGAAAAATATTTCGACCTACCCAAATTTGAAAGTATAATTTCTGGGTTTGGCATCGGGTACCTATCTGATACAGTCGTTTCATAAATTTTTTTGAAATCGTATCACTAATCTCAGTTTCGGACTTCCGTCCTCATTTATCCCTTTCTTTGGAACTACCCATACTGGAGAGTTGTATGGGCTTTTACTTTCCCTTATTATTCCCTTTTGCAACAAACTTTGAATTTCTTCGTTAACAAAATTATTGACTAATATTGGATAAGGATATTGTTTCGATCAAATCGGTCTATCCTCAGTTACTCGAATCTCCGCTCTAACATCGGTGCGGAAAGGTAAATCTAAATTCACATTGCTATGTGCTGCCAAAATTTCATTACTTGCTTTACTCCACAAGTTTTCAATTCCTTTTTTTCATCACCTAATTCGAAGGACATCCCTGAAAACTGATTGGACCCCTCGACCACTAAGTTATTTATTACGTTTTCATTTCCAGAAAATCTTTTATGTTGTTTTTGTTTTATATTTTTCCTTTTCTCTGTATTTACCTCAGCTGCGCTTTCAGGAGTTATCTTTCCCGAAATATTATTAAACTTCCTTTTTCCCCCTTATAATTTTTTTGTATTTTATCCCTCGAAATATTCGTCAATAAACTTTTAACATTTTTGTTGCCGGTATTTCCGTCGGCTGGCTTCCTAGGATTATTTGGTCCCAAGAGTTTCACATTTTTTTCACTATTTTTGTTTTTTAATTTACTAAACGCGTTGCCGGCATTACCATCGGCGGGCGCCTTAGGATTTCCGAATCCTAAGGGGTTTAATTTATTTAGATCCTCAAGAAAGTGTATTTTTTCTTTTTGATTATACCCATATATCAACACTCGATTTGGGATATCAATTTTGGCTCCGATTCTATTTAAGAAATTCATTCAAATTAAGAGATCACTCTAAATTATCAATCTCATAAAATCGTTCCTGAACCCCAAGCAAATTGACATTATGGAAATATTGTATGATGGTCGAACCATTAATGGTCATTACCCTCTTCTTAATTGCTAAAATATTTTTGTTAGTATATATTCCCGCCCGTATATATGAACTTGTTGCCCCCGTATCTTTATCCGATTTAACAATATAGGGCAAATCGGAGTTTAGCCTAAAAAATGGTTTTCGTTTATATTATTAACCCGTTGAACCTTTTGCTAGGGTTGAGTGCTGAATTGCGCACTATCGTTTGTCCTTTTGGGTACACAATTTGATTGGGTATTACCCTGGAAATTACCCCTATTAGCCCTTATTTGTGGGTTGTTTGATTGCATCAGGCCAGGTCTGTTCAATACCTGTACCGATGGATCAACGACCATTGGTTCTGGACGATTTTGATTTGCTCCATATGTATGTGATATCATTGTTGGATACCTTAAATTGTTTTGGAAGTTCGAGGTCCCTTGGTTCCCCTGTGTAGGACCTCGTGAAGCTATTGTTTGGTTGTTTTTAGAAAAGTAGAAAGCAAATTGTGCTCGCATTTGATTCGAGTACAGCTCCTGCGCCTTTGCAAGGGCATTTGGCAAATCCCTTGGTGCTAATGTAAACAGAATCTGGTCCAAAGGATGGTTAAGACCAGTTATAAAACTTCGAAGGGCTGTGTCCCTATTTTTAATGTTTAGTTCTTTAGTTATGGCCGAGTTTGTGCCATGCTTCATAATAGTTTTATTGATGAACAGTGTTAATTTTTTATTTACTTCATTGTAGAACTCTATCATGGTCCTAGAACCCTGTTTTAAAATGCCCATTTCCTGCTCTATTGTATGGCAGGGCCTCTTATCGGCATAGGCAAAGTCCAGACGACTTAACATGGCGTCGAAGTTTAGGACAGTGCCATGGTTTGTTAGTATGTCATTCGCGTCTTGTGTTTATTTCGCAGGATCGTTAAGGCAGCGAAATATTTTTTACTGCACCTAGCGTAGAGACTCATTGAGTTATTAATTTTTCCCTTAAATTCAGGTAGAGATTTGATGACATTCAAACTCTCCTCACAATGAATATTAGAATCAATGCTCTCTACCGAGTATTCAGTCACATTATTTGGACCATTTAATCTTTGAAGCTGGAGCCTCATATAAGCTGGAGCCGCTATAAGCCTGCTTACAACATCCATATTTACTGAATTATTATTATTTAAGGCCATTGCGGAAAACTCTTTTATTATATTTTCCAGTTTATTCTATTCTTTCTTTACAACATTTCTTTTTGGTCACTTCACGCTATTGTGACTATCCCTACACTTTCGACAATAGTATAATTTCTTATATCCTAAGCTGGAGGGACTATTTCCCATTAATATTAAAAAAAAATTCCAAGCTCAATAATATTATACACATACAGATTTGTACTTAACTATGTTTATCTTCAGGTTTTTACCGCCTTTCTCCTCGTTTTGAATGCGTCCTTTGTATTTTTAAACTTGTTCTGCTGGTCTCACCGCTGTTTATTGACTTCTTCCATTGAGTATTTCTGCTAATCTCGTTTTTTATTGTATTTTTGAGCTCGTTCTGGTCGTGTCACCGTTGTTAATTGATTTCTTTTACTGAGTATTTCTGCTCATCTCGTTTTTTGTTTTCACTTTTCTCCCATTATTTAGAATACTTGTATTTATGTTAGATTGTGACGATTTTACACATTTATGGTTTGTTTTTACTTTTCTCCTATTATGTATTAGGATACTTGTTTTTATGTTGGATTGTAACGATTTTACACGTTTATGGTTTGTTTTTACTTTTCTCCTATTAGGTATTAGGATACTTGTTTTTATGTTACATTGTAACGATTTAACACGTTTATGGTTTGTTTTTACTTTTCTCTTATTATTTAGGATACTTGTTTTTATGTTCCATTGAACGTGGAGATTTTAGTCTCCTTTTTACACGTTACCGGAACTTTTTATTTCGAGAGACTTCTGTCTCCTGGCAGGATCTCCACTTAACGTTCGCACGAGGCGCGAGGGGTTTTTAAAAAGACCGCTTTGACTGGTGGTTCAATAAAATCTGATTCAACTTTATTCATCTTCTCTATTTATAACTTATTTACTTACCACCACATACAATTGTGTTGTGCTTAAGTTCTAAAGAGGTGCTTATAATATTTGAGATATTATTTACTTTAACTGTTTCTGTTTAGGTTAGCAATGTGGAGCTTAGAATATTTCAGTCATTGTTTACTTTAACTCTTCCTGTTTAGAAATGTGTGGTCACTAATTGCCGGAGTGGCAAAAGCATATTTGACTCATGTGCCTAAGTGGCTTAATAAAGCTACATTTGTTTACTTGGCGGGTAAGTGCTATGGGTGAATGGTGGCGTTAACTTGCATGGGAAAGCTTTCTTATTGCACCATACACAAGGTATACACATGGTAAAAAGCTTTCAAAGGATTAAGTGTCGAAAAAGTTAAATTTATTTTTATATGTAAAACGTTTTTAATATGTTATTATGCATACGGACACGTATCCACGATCCTGTTATTGAAATAGTTGGTTGGTGTGCCGACTCCCTGTCACCCCAAACCTTTTTGTTTCTGCTACTGCATTTTGTAAGTTGGACAATGAAAGGTAAAATCAAAAAAAAAAAATTCCAAATTTTCAAAGGTGGGGATTTTGGACTCCTATGCCGCTAAGTTAAGAAATTTGAACTCCTTTCCAGGTTTAATAAAACAGATTTCCGAAAGGCTTCCGAGGAAGAGTTTTTCCATCAGGTGCTCCACCGTTTGCTCCGTTACCGGAAGACTGCAGCTGCATCGCAGCAGATACTATGAGGATTCAGCGTCCGTAATTGTAGGAAAGTCACGGGCACAATACACAGGAATACAAACATCTGTTGTGCTGAAGAATAACCTCCTCCGCTTATGAGACATGAAGAGCCGATCCACGTCCGAAACCCATACTATAGAAACAATGTACTCACTTCCCCGGTTCAAGGTCCACTCTCCGCACTGGCTAATTATGTTGATATCAGAGAAGACTACTATTCTTTTGCCTGTTATGTCCGTTTGCAATAATCACTTGGATTACTTCTGAATAGAACAGAAAGCGGATTAAAATACACTCGCTAAGCCCAGGAGATACATATGTAGATCAGGGCATGGAGGAATGTGGTGCAAATCTTCCCAATAATACAGCACATGCCATTTTGGATCCGTGAGTAAATTCAACATATTCTCAATGCATCCTAAAAGGATCAAAGGATGTCCTGGGACAGATGTAGACCCTTTTTATTTTAATAACGTGAAAGTTTAGTAAAAAATACATGTGCTCGTGTGTGCGTTCTTTCACAAGTCTTATCTCTCGACCTCTTTGAGTGCCCTGAGATATTGTTTCTTTAATGAATAAAGTCTACATAGAGCATGAACCAATTGTACCATAGGCTAGCCGAACGTTCCCTAGCATATTCACCGTGACACACAATTGCTCCGTAGGCTAGGATGGGGCAATTAACTTCCTTGCACACCGAACGTTCCCTAGCATATTCACCATGTACTTCACCGTGACCCACCATTGCTCCATAGGCTAGGATCGGGCGATTAACTTCCTTGTACACCTATGCTATGACTCCTGAGCTCAGACCCCATCTTTTACCTAGCATTTTTGCAGGCGTACAGAGCCACAGATGCAATCGTATACCCAATCGCCTATGCGATGCATATTAACCTGTCCGTTCGACTTATGTTCTATAAAGACTCATTTCAGAGCGGTACAAGTTTTGGTGATCAAAGGGAGGTGAACTAAAACTTGCAATTTTCCTTTTAGCCTGCCCATCCTAAATGCTCTATGCCTGGTTCCACTGATCACGTTGATGCAGAGCAGTGGTTAGATGACACCACGCTTCCACAGATGTGCTGTAGTCTCAGTAGATCGTGCCTCTTCCGTGAACATATGTATATCGTTAAGCATTGTTACATACTCAGTAGATCATAACAAAAATAGTGACAGTTGGTATGGAAAACTTTTTCTAAGCATACCTAAACCCATGATTCAATTACAAGGATAGCTCTCTAGCTGACGTTTACTTTTGACACTTCCATTTTCTGGGTTTCTTTTGCGAACGAAAAAAAAAGTGGGAGTATTTTTTTTATTTGTCGAGGAAATGGTAGTAGAAAAATCAAAAAAGTAAGAAATTAGTAGTAATACATTTTGTAAAGTCAACTCAACACAACATCAAAACATGTCATCCCATACTATCACTGCATAAATCGTTGAACATTTTCTTTATATTCAATTAAAAAACAATAAAAAACTGTCACTGCTCCAACAAAAATTAAAATAACTATATATGTGCATACGTATCTATAGTCAAGAAACATACGGATCCTCGCCCTCTTGCCAGAATCATAAATGTGCTAAAGAAAATGTTGGCTAAAAAAGATTAAAAGTTTGATTTCGGCTCATTCAATTTAAATGGACACCAAAATATTGTGGTTTCGGTGTTATCATGCTTACACCAGCGATATTCGTCAAACTTAAAACATTCTAATGGCTAATACAGTAAACTTATCAATCAAACTCTGAATAATTGCACGTTTGTGCTTCCGACTATAGGACTATGTTTTTTAATAATAATGACAAATTGACAAGATGCATATTCTTTGGAAACTTTTCAGGGCATAAAGACAAACGGACATGATCTACCAAGTGGATAGTAAACTGATAAGTTTCAATAAGATAGGATTGGTTCCTACTATTCATACACACCTAAAATTAAAGTTGACTTAAAACTGTTGCTTTATACTTAAGTTAAGCCAGGACTGATTTTCAATCCCAGAGAATAGTAGTTAGGTTTTGTTAAAAACAAGACTTCGAATCGCATATGGAACAGTTTTGAGGTCACGATTGACCTAAGTAAGTATATAAGTATGCAGGGACATTTTAAGACAGCCATTGCTAAATACCGGAATGTCCTGAGTTTTAAACGCCCACGACTTCACTACACTCCCAAAAGTCGATCCAAATAATAGTGCAAATTAATCTATTTTCTGAAACCAACATATTTAAAATTTTGTATAATATTACATTTTTAACTACTATTTTTACATAATTTCGATAAAAGGCAACCCAGAATGTAAATGACAATTTTTCAGGCAGCAAGATGGTGGAAATTGTCAAAATATGTCACTAGAGAGCTAACCTTGTAGTTATTGAATCATGACCTAAACCTATCTATTGTCACAATTCTAACAATAGTCATTGAGTTCAATTTTGTTATAGTTCAAGCATAGGGCTGTAAAACTTATTTCTTGAGTGATATTTTATCCTTCGAGAATAAAAATTAAATTTTTAGTTTTAATTTTTGCACGGATCGAAAAACTCAAAAATATATAATTGATCATAAATATTGGTTGGTATAATCTCGTCAACATATGTACCCAATAATTAAAACAAGTTCATTTCATTTCTCTCTACCACGTGCTTGCCAACCTATGTACATATACATATGTACGTTTCTATAAATATAATAATAATAAGTGGAAGCGATTGCAGTATTGTAGCGGAACCAAGAGTTCGCGGACCTTCCACAATGAAGTACGGGTTGGAACTCAGTTTCAGGACCAGCGGAGCTTCTCAAATTAATAAACTCAAGGGTATGGATATAGTTTGATAGGAGTTTCACTGCAGCTTTTAAGAAATTCATAAGTTCGTTACGAGCTGAGACGGCTCGAAACTTTGCTTACGCTTTGTATTCAGTCCGGGATTTCGACAAATCAAGGGATGAAATTATTTCTCTTCTTTCTCAAACTGGCAGCCACAGCGGAGAGCAGACACTTGTTTATATACGTAATCAGCAGAGCATCCTTGCGACGACCCAGTCTCCAAGGGCTGTTATTTCGGTGTAACCCTGTCTAATATCTCTAATTTATGACCCAATGTCCAGTGGAAAAGGTTTGTCTACTTTTAAATAAAGAGTTTGGCCTAGCAATCGTCTATGGTCCATGGTAATCTCGTTCTTTGATTTTCCTTAGAAATCATCTATTAAACCATAACAATTGTTAGCCATAACAAATACAGAGTAGGGCTGCATATTCATCTTGATTAAACGACACGTTCATCCAACTATAACTAATCTAAACCCTTAAAACACCCAGCCACATAAGGGATATCTTAAATTTCAAGTTAAACGTTTAGTACCTAATCCAATGGCGAAAGTTCCACTCAGCAGTTTTTGAGTGATGCGCGACCAAAAATACAGACAGACAGA
The DNA here is from genome assembly GCA_949987695.1 of Merzomyia westermanni. Taxonomy (NCBI): domain Eukaryota; kingdom Metazoa; phylum Arthropoda; class Insecta; order Diptera; family Tephritidae; genus Merzomyia; species Merzomyia westermanni. Next base: position 81,034,100 of record OX465289.1, read on the forward strand.
CAACAATTCTAAAAACTGTTTATTTGGATTCTGTTGGCTTAATAATGATCCCTATCTTATAAATTTTTCTTAAATATGTACACTGTATAGACATCGAATTGTTACAATTTTATTATATGTAGAGATTATATGGCGGCCGCCGTGGTGTGAAGGTAGTGTTGCCGGCCTACCACACCGAAGGTCCATGGTTCGAGCCCTGGTACAGGTAACATCAAAAGTGATTTGAAAAAAAAGTTTTTCAAAACGGGGTCGCCCCTCGGCAGTGGTTTGGCAAAAGTCTCCGAGTGTATTTCTGCCATGACAGGCTTCTCAGCAAAAAATTCGTCTCCTTTGTAGATGCCGTTCGGAGTCGGCAAAAAACTGTAGGTCCCACCAATTTCTAGGGAAAAATTCAAATCGGCACACCACAAATTGGAAGAGAAGCTTGGCGCAAAAATCTCTTAGGAGGTTTATGATGATATACCTGTTGTATATCGCGCCATAGATAGATAGATAGAGATTATATGGAAATAAAAGCATATTACATGCATATTTCCATACCCCATTTCCACCATATATGTAAATAAACAAAGTTGTTACCTTAGTTTTATTATTAGAAATATTTCAGTTTTCAGTTTATTCAGTTTTTCTTAAATTTAGCTTCACTAGTTTTAAGTAGTATTAGGTTTAGATATTTAGGTAATTTTAGTTAACGGTTAGAAAAATTATTCGCTTTATATATTTAAGCTCATTTAAATTATATGCACAAGTAATTGCTGCGACTTCACACTGATCAAATTCAATAAAGTATATTACGACAATATAGGGAATTTAACTTCTTACAGCGATTTGGATTTTTCAAATTATTAATTACAACTTTTATAAAACTTCAACTTCGTTCTTAAAGCAACACGACCGAGTTCTTTTTCAACTGTTCGCTTAGTTTCATGCTTGTTTGATATTTGTCATTTTTCGGACATAATCTAGGGTTGCCATGTTACACTCGGCCATCCTGATCGTCATCTGTCCCAGATGACAATAACACGTCGTCATTTTCTAAAGCTCTCCAAGGCTTCATATTGTCTGCACTAGTACATTTATTGCCCGGACCTTCAAAATCGGCACATTTTAAAACGTCGTATCTATTGTTTCGCTTTATCTTGCAGACCTTGTATGGCCCCAAATATTCACTCGCTAATTTCTTTCCCGCAACAAACTGCGTGCTCTTTATGGCAACTATGTCGTCAACCACGTATTCGTTTGCTGGTTTAAATCTTTTATCGTACTGCTGTTTCTGTCGTTCTTGCGCTTTCTGGATTTGCTCTTTTGCATCCTTCCGTAATTGTTGACGTTCCTCATCGAAACGTTGTATAAATTCTTGCTGTAGTATATCAGATATTTTATTGTTCATATTTGTATTCATTTTAACGCCAAACATAGCTTCAAAAGGTGAGGTATTCGTAGAACTGTGTATGCACGCGTTACTCGCTTTTTGGACCTGGCCTACTTGCTTAAACCATTTTGTTGTATCATCCGCTGACAACTTCGCAATCACGGCAAAAATTGTACGATTTGATCTTTCAATTTGTCCGTTGCCTCTTGGAACTCCAGTGGTTATTAAAATATGTTCTACTTTACCTTCTTTACAAAAGTTTTCGAATAGCTTCGATGTAAATGCTGGTCCTCTGTCACTTACGATGCGATGCGGATATCCATACGTTTCGACCCACACTGCCAACTTTGGGATAGCCTCATCCGCTGAAGTTGTTTTCTTGCGAAAAAGCCACAAAAATTTTGAAAACGCATCCGTTATAGCCAAAATGTATTTGTATTTCTTTGCGGTTGCGTCCATTGGACCCAGATGATCAACGTGTAGAGTGTGCAACGGGTTATCACCTTTATCAATTACTTGCAACATTCCTTCTTTTTTTCCCAACTTTTTATTATGTATAATACATCTGACGCAATTGTTAATAACTTTGTTAACTTTTCTTTCTAAATGCGGTATATAGAACTGTTGCTCGATGATACGAGTATATGCAGTTTTTTGCGTGCCAAAATGACCTTCTTCATGCGCATTTCTAATTATTTCGAGTTTTATTCGTTTCGGAGTAAACAGTAACTCACGGCCATTTATGCACTTGAATATTAGCTAATTTTTCATCTTGAAACCATCATACGAGCCAGACTGTACCGCAACTGCTATTGCGCGTGTCGAGTCGTCTTCTTTTTGTGCCTTTCGAAGTCTGCATGTTAGATCTGACGAAACGACCATTACATCTACTGGATAGCGGCTTAAGCTGTCAACATGCTTCATTCGTACTGCTGATCGGTGTTCGACTGTAAATGTAAAGTCCTGGATATACATGCCCCATTGAGCTACTGATCTTGGCAAATCTTTTTTGTTCATTGTATGCTTGAACGCCGAGCAATCTGTTATTAGTTTAAATTGCAAGCCTAATAAGTAATGCCGAAACTTCTGTAACGCCAAGTAAACTGCCTTAACTTCTAACGTATATCTATTTTGCTGAGCCTCAGACGGTGAAGTTTTCTTACTCCAAAAGTATACTGGATGCAGTTATCGTATTTTTGAAGCAGTGTTGCTCCAAAGCCTTCCTTCGATGCATGTGTATGCAACTCAGTTTCAGCTGGTCGGTCATATAAACGTAGTACAGGTTCTTTAGTAAGCTTAGATTTCAGTTGCTCGATAGCACATTTCTCAACTTCTCCAATATTGAAAACAGCATCCTTTTTTAGTAAGTTTGTCAACGGAGCTGCTATCTGTGCATAACCAAGTACAAACTTTATAAAGTATCCTGTTAGCCCCAGAAACGATTGGATACCCTTAACGTTTCTTGGATATGGAAATTTCTCGATTGCTCTGATTTTTTCTTCTCCTGGCCAAATCTTGCCATTCTCGATGGAGTGACCCAAAAAATCTATTCTAGTTTTCAGAAATTTGCATTTTTGCCATTTAAATTTCAAACCATATTGTGCTGCAACTTCAAAGACAGTATATAGCTTTTTCATACATTCCTGTGGCGTTTCGCCGTATATTACTATATCGTCGATATATAGCTCCATAACATCGTTATTTATTAAACTTTGAAAAATATAGTTCACGTACCTTAAAAAATTAGCAGGCGAGCTGCAAAACCCAAAAGGTGCACGATTAAATTCGTATAATCCTCGCTTCGTTACGAAAGCTGTGTACTTTTTACTGTTTTCGTCAATCGGGACATGAAAGAACCCATTTTCTAAGTCCACTGTGATAAACCACTTTGCCTTATTCAACTTTAACAACACATCTTCCACTATTGGCACTGGGAAACAGTCCTTTAAAACCATTGAGTTCAACTGCCGAAAGTCTACACATATTCGGTAACTACCACATTTCTTCTTTACTACGACCACCCTGCTGGCAACTTCTGAGTGGGAGTTACGAATTATTCCGCTCTGTAGCCACTCATCTATTTGTTTGTTAACTGCTAATTCTTCTGGTTGGGGCAATCTTGCTGGAGCATGCCGAAATGGCTTCATATCTGCACTTGGTACGATTTTCATAACAACAGGTGATTTTTAATATTGCATACTGGTTTGTATTGGTATATCACAGCTTCGATATCGCGCTTCAAATTTGGGTCTATATCCAGCTCTGACGTGTCAACATTATACACATTTAATTCAATTTGATTATCTTCCGAAGTTTTGTAAAAAAATGTATAACCGTCATCAAATTTACTGTGGCAGCACGCTTGAAGGCAACTCTGTCATGCACTCGCTAATGTCATTTGATTATTGTGAATTTCATGTATATGTATTTGCGAACTGCGGTGGTTTTGTCAATCGCTAAATTCAAGCCTGACGAGACGCAACCGCGGTAAGTAATTTGTAACTTCGTATTTGTAATATGTACCAAGTAATTTCAATTTTATAGAAATAAACCCAGCAATTTACTCGATCTACCAGATCGCAACACAATAATAGTCGTGAGTTAATTTCGAGTCTCGTCTAGCGATTACAACTTTATTTCGCAGAGCAAACCTTTGCGTTGAAAGCTTATTCCGCATCGGAAGAATAATTTGCGCCATTAGAATACTTATATGTACGTGTGTTTGTTGTCTAGTCTTGCCAGAAGAAACATAGCGGCTGAAAGTGAGCGCCGTTAAAACGAGAACACAAAAGGTATGCACCGTACACCCACACGGAGGAAGAGCCCGCGATTTTTGGATCAAGCAATGGAAAGCAACGTCAATCCACATGAAACACTAGTAGGTGATACATTGGCCAACACAAGTAGCATCAGCGCCAGCCAAGCGCAACAGGACATGTCAAGTCAGGGTGCTAGTAGTGATGGAAGTACCACCGAAAATGAATTAATTAATGCCTCAGTTAGCGCCGATGAAGGTTTGAAGGTACAAAACAACATTGTGGCGATTCTGCAATAACAAATGTCAGTGATGGTGGAAAGCGAGTTAAAGAAAGTTCAAGGCAAGGTTAGGGAGAATGAAGCAGAAAATTACCGGCTAAAGTTGCAGTTAGAAAATCGCATGTTGCCAGCTCCCGTTACGAGCAAAACTGTATATAATAATGGCGCAGCAGCGAACGCAGTTACGTCTGCCGGCAGAGCAGACGCCGTCACATTGGTCGCAGCGGCGTTTGCCTCTGCTACACAAGTCGTCCACGCCTCTGCAGCTCCACTCTTCGCAACGTCATACGCCAATGCAACTTCTGCTTTTAGTGCTCTGTCCTCAACATTTACAAATGCTACGAACTTTATTGCACAACCATTCGTCTCAGTGCCGTACATGGCTCCATCCGTCGTGACCTCGTCCATCAACGCAATGAACGCTGCTAATGCCTTAGCACCTCCATGTAGAACCGATGTCAGCGCCAACGCCGCCGCCGACGTCACTGCCTACACGTCAATCTCTGCCACCCCAGCCAGTGGTAATTTAGCCAACGCAGCCCGAATCAATGCTTACGCCAGCGCTACGCCGCCTGCCAGCGTTATTTACACAGCATCAGCCGCCGACTTCAGTAATATGCACACTCAGTTTTCCACAGAATCAGCAAGCGCGTGATTGTCTGGAATCCCTCAAGCCACAGCGGTTCCTGTCAGTCGAGCCAATGCGTTGACTGGTCCTCTGGTATCAAATTATGGGTCCACTGCAATTGTCACATCCACGCCATCGTTTTTAAGTGGCCAACGGAACACAATAACGCCATCGAACGTCGAAAATCCCTTCCACGCCAATAGAGGAGCATTAATTCCCAGAAAGCTTCAAGATTTGCCAGAGTTTAGTGGGCTAGCGGAGGATTGGCCAGTCTTTGTCACCGCATTTGAGCAGTCTACAAAAGCATATGGGTATACTAACATGGAAAACAACCAGCGCCTACAGAAATGCCTGAAAGGGGAGGCCAAGGAGACCGTGAAGTCTCTCCTGATATATCCTGACCACGTTAGTGCGATTATTGAACAATTACGCTTTCGCTTCGGTCGTCCCGAACAGCTCATACAGAGTCAAATAGTGATGGTGAAAGATATAACACCAATTTCGGAAAGTGGTGTCGCGAAGCTGGTGCCATTCGCCACGAAGGTAAGAAACTTGTCAGCCTTTCTACAATCCGCAGGTGGCCATCAACACCTATCAAACCCAACCCTAATCTCCGAATTAGTCAACAAACTGCCAATGTCGAAACGTATCGAATGGGCGCGCTATTCAGTCGGAGTGCAGCCATATCCTACGGTCATTCATTTCAGCAACTGGCTGAATGAAACAGCAAATTTAATATGTACAATCCAGGAACTAGATCATGGTGATCCTATGCGTCGTGTGGTTCTCGTCGAAGAAAGCCGAGTCAACGCATCCAAGTGCGCAATGTGTCAAGGGCTACACAAAATTACAGAGTGCAAACGGTTTATCGACGTAAGTGTTAATGATAGATGGAAGGAGGTAAACCGTCAACGATTGTGCTTTGCATTCCTTAGCAAAGGCCACTCTTCACGAGATTGCCGACGTCGTAAGCCATGTCCGTCCAATGGATGCAAACGCAGCCACCACAAACTACTCCACGATTCTACCAATCAGGGCGTGGTAGCCGAAACCCCTCTGCAGTCATCACAACAACACAGTGTGAACGACGTCTCAGTATTAAGCTGTGTAAGTACCACAAAATTTAGTAAACTTTTATTTCGTATATTGCCAGTGGTGTTACACAGTAAGGGTAGAAGCATTAACACTTACGCTTTATTTGACGAGGGATCTTCGGTCACTATGATCGACAAAACGTTAGCTGAGGAGCTAGGGTTAAAGGGTGAGCGTCGCAATTTGGACGTACAATGGTTTGGTGGGAATAAGGCAAACGAGCCCGCGATGGTAATTAGCATGCTAATCAGTGGCGCCGGTTTGAAAAAGAGGCATCAGTTGAATAACGTTTTTAGTGTACGTAACCTAGCTTTACCTTCGCAGACACTAAGAGGGTCGGATATATGTAACAATTCTGAGTTCTTGCGTCACTTGCCCGTGTCGTCATACGAAGGGGCCGTGCCTAAGCTTCTTGTAGGCCTGGACCACTGTCATCTTGGTATACCTACGGAAGTAACAAAAATTCAATCCAAAGGGCCATTCGCTGCTAATACTGAACTTGACAGTATTTGGGCCAACCACAGGGAAGCCAATAACTTTGCCAACAAACCTATTCATAGGGCAAACGTCGAATCAGTCGATACAGGCTATTGTGGAGGATTATTTTAGTACGGAAATTTTGGAGTCAACCCCGCTCCACCTGTGGAAGGGGCGGCCGACGTGCGAGCTCGTTCCATACTCCAGTCTACAGCACGCCGTATCGATGGTCGGTTTGAAATAGGTCTACTCTGTAAACATGACAACATTCAATTGCCACAGAGTTACCCTGCCGCCTTAAAAAGATTAAAGATTGAGCATCGAAAAACATATGTGTCGAGACCCTGAATTCGCGACAGCCTACAAAAGTATTATAAGCTCCTATATTGATAGGGAGTACGTCCGCAAGCTGTCCCTAGATGAGGTCGCACTAGAACACCCTAGGCTCTGGTACCTTCCGCACTTTGCCGTTTTCAATCCGAAAAAACCTGGTAAGATTCGGCTTATTTTCGACGCCGCAGCTGAGTCCCAGGGTACGTCACTTAACTCACAGCTGCTCAAAGGTCCACAGGAATATCTTCCGCTCCCATCTGTACTATTTCATTTCCGGGAAGGTGCCATAGCTGTCTGCGGAGATATAAAGGAGATGTTCCACCAGATTCGGGTTCGAGAAGAGGACCAGTGGGCACAACGGTTTTTATGGCGTAATGGGGACAGTTCCAAGGAACCTGATGTGTATAAAATGAATGTGATGACGTTAAATCTTTGAATGCGACGGAGCATAAAAATCGATCGCCACGCGCCGTCAAATCGATACTTGAGCGCCATTACGTCGATGATTACGTCGATAGTTTCGACACAGTGGAAGAGGCAGTCGAAGTGACTCATGAAGTGATAGGCATACACAAGTTGGCAGGTTTCGAGTTGCGCCACTTTATGTCAAATTCAACGAAGGTTTTGGAAACATTAGGTGGCACTAGCGCGACAATGCCGTTTGACAGCAAGGATAGCATCGCGACAGAAAAGATTTTGGGAATGTGTTGGCAGCCCTCGAGTTACTGCTTTAAATTCCAGCTGAAATTTCATAACATCGATGAAGCCATCATCAAAGGAGAACGACGCCCGACGAAACGCGAATTGCTTTGTATAGTAATGCCCATATTTGATCCTCTTGGGTTCCTCAGCCACATTACTATCACAGCCAAGTTGCTGATGCGGGAGCTGTGGAGGAAAAGGATGGGCTGGGAAGAAGTTCTGTCGAACGATCTCCACGTGGTATGGCGTCAACAGCTTGAGGAAGTGGCAACGTTAGAAATTCCCAGATTCTATTTTCTCCTCAAAGTCGCGATGTGCACCGCTTAAGCCATAAACCATACCTCGACTTGAGTTACAAGCAGCTGTTCTCGGCACAAGGCTGATGCAGACCATTCGAGAGCAGCACTCCGTCAGTCCATCCGATTGTGTTTTGTGGACTGATTCGAAGACCGTTGTGAAGTGGATAGGAAGCGAACACAGAAGATATAAACCATTTGTGGCACATAGGGTTGCAGAAATTCTGAGCTCGACCACGGTATGGAATTGGAGATGGGTACCTACAGCCCAAAACGTAGCTGACGAAGCAACACGAGGCAGACTCCACAGCTGCGAAACCAGCTCCAATTGGTTCACCGGTCCACAATTCCTTTTGAAAGACGAGCTGCAATGGCCACGTGGCAGTGACGAGCTTAATCCCGATGCAGTAGACGAAGAGGAACTCAGACCAAAACATGCCTTGACTATCTTAAAAAATGAATTTATAAATTATACTCGCTTCCCTTCCTTTAACAGGCTGGTTAGAACAGTCGCCTGGGTTACACACTTTTTAAGCCGATGCCGCCATGGTAAACAGACAGATGAATCTTACGGTCTATCAGCATGGGAAGTTGAAACAGCCAAACTAATACTATACCGCAATGCCCAACAAGATGAGTACGCGTCTGAGCTTCAACTAGTGGAAAAGGGTTTAGCGGTTCCACGGTCCAGCGCACTGCACACCTTATCACCGTGCTTGGATGACCATCGCATACTTTGTGTACGAGGGCGCATTGATGCACCTGAATGGCTACCCGTAAGTACAAGGCGTCCAAAAATTCTGCCAACTAACCATCCGTTAACGAAGCTCGTTGTATTACATCACCACAACCTAATGAAACATCAAAACGTTGAGGCCACGATTTGTGACATTCGACATCATTTTTGGATTCCACATCTCCGTAAGCTACTGCGTAACGTCATAGCCAACTGCCTGGTCTGCCGTATTATTAAAGCCACTCCATCCGCACCCATCATGGGCCCTCTGCCCGCGGATCGTCTCACTCATAAGGCCATTCACATTCACCGGCCTCGACTATTTCGGTCCCATCAATGTTACAGTGGGACGTCGCCATGAGAAGCGTTGGGTGGCCCTTTTCACGTGCCTCGCGGTAAGAGCCGTACATTTGGAGTTGGCATACGACCTGAGTACCGATTCGTGTATACTGGCGATACGAAATTTCATCAACCGCCGCGGAGTACCTCGAAGGATACGGTCAGACAATGGCAATAATTTCGTCGGTGCCAACCAAGAGGCGAAAAGATTCAGCGAGGTGTTTGACTGCGACCGGTTGCAAGGTGAATTGTCATCGAAGGGCGTGGAGTGGTGATTTAATTGTCCTATGAACCCGTCTGAAGGAGGAATATGGGAAAGAATGGTGCAGTGTGTGAAGCGCGTACTACGTCATACGCTTAAAGAGGTGGCACCGAAAGAGCACCCACTTATATGTTTTTTGATCGAAGCTGAAAATGTGGTGAATTCGCGACCACTGACGCACCTACCCATAGCAGCGGACGAGGAGGAATCACTCACACCAAACCACTTCCTCCTCGGGACTCCTAACACCGCTCATACACCAGATGGCTCTGCGATACCCATAAGATTATGCACTTTACGAAAGCAGTGGCGAATAGCGCGACAGTTGCGCGATCATTTTTGGAAGAGATGGGTCGCAGAGTACTTGCCTACATTAACGCGAAGAACTAAGTGGTGCCACCCTACAAATCTACTCAAGGTTGGGGATATTGTCTTCATCTGCGACGGCAAGTTGGCCAGAAAAGATTGGTGTCGGGGCGTCGTGGAGCGAGTTTATCCAGGATCAGACGAGGTTGTGCGTCAGGCGGACGTGCGAACTACAAGAGGCATCTCAAGACGCGCTACATCCAAGCTAGCTGTACTGGACATAGAAGCGGGTGAATCAGCTTGATCCACGGGGGCGGGGGTGTGGCAGCACGCTTGAAGGCAACTCTGTCATGCACTCGCTAATGTCATTTGATTATTGTGAATTTCATGTATATGTATTTGCGAACTGCGGTGGTTTTGTCAATCGCTAAATTCAAGCGTGACGAGACGCAACCGCGGTAAGTAATTTGTAATTTCGCATTTGTAATATGTACCAAGTAATTGCAATTTTATAGAAATAAACCCAGCAATTTACTCGATCTACCAGATCGCAACACAATAATAGTCGTGAGTTAATTTCGAGTCTCGTCTAGCGATTACATTTACAAACAAAGCTTTTTATAAAATCAAATCCAATAATTGCATCAACTTTCACCGCATTGTTTTCTACAATATCAAAATTATGTTCTTTTTCGACGTTGTCTGCGCGCACCTTACCCCGGATATACCCAATCGGCTGAGTTGATTTTTGGCCTAAACCGAACAACATATGTAAGTTTATTCTCACGTAATTTATGATTGGAGAATTTACTATGGAGTATATCTTTTTTCATTATCGAAACGTCGGCACCTGTATCCACCAAACAATTTAATTCGACACCGTCCATCTTGATAGTTTTAAACCGATTACTTGAAATGGCAACATTAACGCTTTTTTCCTGCAAAGTTTTATTTTTACTACATTCTTTTGAAATATGCCGAAATTTCTTGCATTTGAAGCATTTCGCCTCATTTTTACATTCACTGCGTTTGTGATCTTTAGATCCACAATTGAAGCAGAATTTATTATTTTCTACTGTGTTTTTTACTATCTGTTTAAAATTACTTTTGTTTTGCATATTATCCGTTCGCTCATTGACATGTTCGAAAATTTCGTATTGATCCCGGAGGTCTTTGTAACATTTTGCACTGTGCAAATTTTGCTTGGCACTCATCGGAATGGTCAATCCGTCCACTATATATCGTATTACCGCCCGTTCTTCCTTGTCACAAAGTTTAGGTATTTTTTTCATTTGCAACATATACTCATGGAAGGTTTCATCTCGTTTTTTCCGCCTTTCAGATAACATTTTGTGAACTTGAAAACTATCGTAATCGCGTTTAAATTCATGCAATAAAACGTGTTTCAAATTATCATAGTCTTTTACATTTTCTGTTTCTAAAAACCATTTTGCGACACCTACGATTTTATTTCTGGCTTGCACATATTTCTGTTTCGCACTAAGCTCATATTTCTCAGCATTACTTTCAAAAATTTCAAACTACTTTCCAACATGTATTGATTTGCCATCAAAATCACAAATAATTTTTGAAAACCCATCACCAGAAATAGCAGCTTTATTATTATCATCAAACCTTGCAAGTAGTTTTATTAACTTGTTGCCATTTCTTTTGTTTCAGTTTCCACACGTTCCAACAATTCACTATTCTTTGTTTCTATAGCACTCTCACTGCTATGACTATCTCTGTCCTCTAAAATTTCGTCTTCAAAATTTTGATTCGTTTCTATTTTATTTTGGTCTAATTCTCTCTTTCTTGACCGCAGTTCATATATTTTTTTCCCCTATCTTGTTGCTCTGCTTTATTGTCGCTCATTTAAACACATTATTTACCTACTACTGTTCTTTTCAACTGGAGTTCGCTTATTTACTTTGCCACGATTTTCTTATGTATTTATTAAATTTTTAAACGGTTTTTTTTATACATATTATGTATATGCAATTTTATTTATGCAAATGCAATTTTATTCACGTGGTTAGACTTTTAATTAGCACAAACTCTATTCGAATTTTTGTTCTTTATTATTTTATTTTCATTCAGCAAATGTAATGTCAATTCAAACGCTCAGCTGTAGGTTTTGGTTGAGCCCCCATGTAAATAAACAAAGTTGTTACCTTAGTTTTATTATTAGAAATATTTCAGTTTTCTTTCAGTTTTCAGTTTATTCAGTTTTTCTTAAATTTAGTTTCACTTATTTTAAGTAGTATTAGGTTTAGATATGTATTTAGGTAATTTTAGTTAACGGTTAGAAAAATTATTCGCTTTATATATTTAAGCTCATTTAAATTATATGCACAAGTAATTGCTGCGACTTCACACTGATCAAATTCAATAAAGTATATTACGACAATATAGGGAATTTAACTTCTTAAAGCGATTTGGATTTTTCAAATTATTAATTACAACTTTTATAAAACTTCAACTTCGTTCTTAAAGCAACACGGCCGAGTTCTTCTTTTCAACTGTTCCCTTAGTTTCATGCTTATTTGATATTTGTCATTTTTCGGACATAATCTAGGGTTGCCATGTTACAATTATAGTAAATTTTTCAATTACTTATCTATAAGGATTGACACACAGAGAAAGAGCTATGTCCTTTTAAGTTTTCGAACCGAAATTCCTCATAGTTCAGGATATATGAAATTTCGAGTTTTATCATGAGCAATAAAAATAAAAATCAGACTATAATCATTACTCTTGAGAGAAAAAAATTAAAATCATAATATAATTATTATGTGTGATGGAAAATGCTAAAAATTGAAGATAATAATTATTATTGAGGAAAATTATTAAAAATTAAGGATAATGATTGGTCTGAAGGAAAAGGGATAAAAATCAAAGATAATTATAATTGAGGAAAAATTGATAAAAATGAAACATAATGATTATAGCTAAGGAAAATGGTAAAATTAAGAGGTAATTATTATGCTTGAGTAAAAACGATTAAAATCAAACATAATTATCCGCGATCAGAAATATTTAAATCGAGATAGAATTATCATTTATGATTTCAATCATTAAAATCAAATTTGAATTATTACTACCAATCTAAAAGATAGAACTCTATAAATAATAATTAATTCTTAATCCAAAAAAATAGATTTAAAAATAATAATTAATTGCCGATTGCTATTATTTAACTCATAATGGTTACCGTCCCTGCTTAGAGGTTTGTTATATTCCTCCCTGATCTGATATCTCAATCCATATGCAGCATATCTCCTTGTTGAAAACTATAAATTTAATGACCAAACTTTCCGATTCGTTGATCCTTCTGGGCGATTTTAACCTACCGCGGTATAATAAATTTTTCGATGAAATCGCGGACCTTTACCTTAGTTAGATAAATGTTACCCCTAATAATTTCGGAAAGTCCTGGACTTAGCTTACGTCGATGATACATTTAATTTGGTAGGAAACATACTAATGTCGTGATACATGCACCCATAGAAAATAAGCGAAATCGCATACATTTTCGTATTCTTTATACGATTTTGAAAAGTGGGCGAGTCAAGCAATTTTAAAATTCGACTGCTAATACCTTCAGAACCGTTTACGTTAGAATGACTGTATACTATGGACATGTAGAATACGCCCGCGGAAAATAAGCAAAATCGGTAGAAGACTATGTCCACTTTTTTACTAAAGTTTTCTTAAGGGAGGTAGTAAAATAGAATATGCCATATCTCCTTTACTGATGCAGATAGAATACTAGAATTTGCTAGTTACAAAGGCCTGATGATCTTATTAATGACTTTTATTAAATATTAGAAAATGGGCATGGCACCAACAACATATGAGTGAACAAGTTCACTGCACCCCTGCGGTTCAGGGGTTTAGAATATGCCCGAGGTAGGCATACCGGTCGTAAGAGGCGACTAATATGCACCAAGGTAATGACGTGCAACTCGATGGTTGATCTACGGATATGATGCCTGTCACCTCTCATTACCCATCTCCCTTTCCTTACGGAATGAGGGGTGACATGACCTAGAAGGTTCGCTGGTCATACCAAATCGCTACCACGACAGTCTGGCAGTACCGCAAGGGAGTGCTTGAGCGTACCGGATTCATATCCGGTCAAGGACTGTCAGTTCGACAGCACTCCCCAAAACCTTTGGGGAGTGGTTTTGTCGTTACAACAACAACAACAACATCATACATTTAGTTCTGGTTGAAGAAAGAAGTTTACCATCTTTCTATTGAGATCGTTTACGAAATCATAATAATGTAGAAGGCAGTTATAGTAAACTATGCTAAACCCAACGTTAAACAAGTAAGGAAAGCGCTGTCTTCGGCTGTGGTAAGTGTCCGATCCTTACTCACAGCAAGGTACAAAGTCTGCCAAATTTTAAGGTCTTACTCTGTTAACTTAAAGATACATAGCCGTAATCCCGTTTGTCGGAAAAATGTGTTGTATGGGGGCTATATGATATATTCGTCCAATCTTGATTTTCATTACACACATTACATATGTATTAAGTACTGTATCTGCCAATTTGTGTGTTCCTCGCTATGAAATTGCAAGAATTATAGCCCAAACCCCATTTATCGAAACTTTGGATTATATAGGAGTTATATATGTAGTAATAATTAGTAATAATTATTATTTAAAGTTGTTTATTGATTTAATATTCAATGTTCGATGAATTCTATAAATTACAATTAATAGTTTGGTAGTGAAAATTAGATAATTAATTCGGATTTGAAAATATTCAGCTTAAATAATTCAACTTAAATGACACGACTTGTACTGCTTAACGACCGACGGTTCTCTCTTCGACTTTCTACTTCAACGACTGAATAACGACTTGACTTCTTGATTTCAATGACACCAATAACTGGAGTGCATGGCTATTATCCGAGTATTGCAGGGCTGCCACCCTTTTACATTTACTATGTTGGTCCAATCTTGTTCCGGAAAATGATTAATATATTATGAAATGGCGGCCCTATACAAAATTTAGTTACTGCTTTAAATTCCAGCTGAAATTTCATAACATCGATGAAGCCATCATCAAAGGTGAACGACGCCCGACGAAACGCGAATTGCTTGGTATAGTAATGTCCATATTTGATCCTCTTGGGTTCCTCAGCCACATTACTATCACAGCCAAGTTGTTGATGCGGGAGCTGTGGAGGAAAAGGATGGGCTGGGAAGAAGTTCTGTGAGGAAGTGGCAACGTTAGAAATTCCCAGATTCAATTTTCTCCTCAAAGTCGCGATGTGCACCGCTTAAGCCATAAACCATACCTCGACTTGAGTTACAAGCAGCTGTTCTCGGCACAAGGCTGATGCAGACCATTCGAGAGCAGCACTCCGTCAGTCCATCCGATTGTGTTTTGTGGTCTGATTCGAAGACCGTTGTGAAGTGGATAGGAAGCGAACACAGAAGATATAAACCATTTGTGGCACATAGGGTTGCAGAAATTCTGAGCTCGACCACGGTATGGAATTGGAGATGGGTACCTACAGCCCAAAACGTAGCTGACGAAGCAACACGAGGCAGACTCCACAGCTGCGAAACCAGCTCCGATTGGTTCACCGGTCCACAATTCCTTTTGAAAGACGAGCTGCAATGGCCACGTGCCAGTGACGAGCTTAATCCCGATGCAGTAGACGAAGAGGAACTCAGACCAAAACATGCCTTGACTATCTTAAAAAATGAATTTATAAATTATACTCGCTTCCCTTCCTTTAACAGGCTGGTTAGAACAGTCGCCTGGGTTACACACTTTTTAAGCCGATGCCGCCATGGTAAACAGACAGATGAATCTTACGGTCTATCAGCATGGGAAGTTGAAACAGCCAAACTAATACTATACCGCAATGCCCAACAAGATGAGTACGCGTCTGAGCTTCAACTAGTGGAAAAGGGTTTAGCGGTTCCACGGTCCAGCGCACTGCACACCTTATCACCGTGCTTGGATGACCATCGCATACTTTGTGTACGAGGGCGCATTGATGCACCTGAATGGCTACCCGTAAGTACAAGGCGTCCAAAAATTCTGCCAACTAACCATCCGTTAACAAAGCTCGTTGTATTACATCACCACAACTCAATGAAACATCAAAACGTTGAGGCCACGATTTGTGACATTCGACATCATTTTTGGATTCCACATCTCCGTAAGCTACTGCGTAACGTCATAGCCAACTGCCTGGTCTGCCGTATTATTAAAGCCACTCCATCCGCACCCATCATGGGCCCTCTGCCCGCGGATCGTCTCACTCATAAGGCCATTCACATTCACCGGCCTCGACTATTTCGGTCCCATCAATGTTACAGTGGGACGTCGCCATGAGAAGCGTTGGGTGGCCCTTTTCACGTGCCTCACGGTAAGAGCCGTACATTTGGAGTTGGCATACGACCTGAGTACCGATTCGTGTATACTGGCGATACGAAATTTCATCAACCGCCGCGGAGTACCTCGAAGGATACGGTCAGACAATGGCAAGAATTTCGTCGGTGCCAACCAAGAGGCGAAAAGATTCAGCGAGGTGTTTGACTGCGACCGGTTGCAAGGTGAATTGTCATCGAAGGGCGTGGAGTGGTGATTTAATTGTCCTATGAACCCATCTGAAGGAGGAATATGGGAAAGAATGGTGCAGTGTGTGAAGCGCGTACTACGTCATACGCTTAAAGAGGTGGCACCGAAAGAGCACCCACTTATATGTTTTTTGATCGAAACTGAAAATGTGGTGAATTCGCGACCACTGACGCACCTACCCATAGCAGCGGACGAGGAGGAATCACTCACACCAAACCACTTCCTGCTCGGGACTCCTAACACCGCTCATACACCAGATGGCTCTGCGATACCCATAAGATTATGCACTTTACGAAAGCAGTGGCGAATAGCGCGACAGTTGCGCGATCATTTTTGGAAGAGATGGGTCGCAGAGTACTTGCCTACATTAACGCGAAGAACTAAGTGGTGCCACCCTACAAATCTACTCAAGGTTGGGGATATTGTCTTCATCTGCGACGGCAAGTTGGCCAGAAAAGATTGGTGTCGGGGCGTCGTGGAGCGAGTCTATCCAGGATCAGACGAGGTTGTGCGTCAGGCGGACGTGCGAACTACAAGAGGCATCTCAAGACGCGCTACATCCAAGCTAGCTGTACTGGACATAGAAGCGGGTGAATCAGCTTGATCCACGGGGGCGGGGGTGTAGCAGCACGCTTGAAGGCAACTCTGTCATGCACTCGCTAATGTCATTTGATTATTGTGAATTTCATGTATATGTATTTGCGAACTGCGGTGGTTTTGTCAATCGCTAAATTCAAGCGTGACGAGACGCAACCGCGGTAAGTAATTTGTAATTTCGCATTTGTAATATGTACCAAGTAATTGCAATTTTATAGAAATAAACCCAGCAATTTACTCGATCTACCAGATCGCAACACAATAATAGTCGTGAGTTAATTTCGAGTCTCGTCTAGCGATTACATTTACAAACAAAGCTTTTTATAAAATCAAATCCAATAATTGCATCAACTTTTACCGCATTGTTTTCTACAATATCGAAATTATGTTCTTTTTCGACGTTGTCTGCGCGCACCTTACCCCGGATATACCCAATCGGCTGAGTTGATTTTTGGCCTAAACCGAACAACATAAGTTTATTCTCACGTAATTTATGATTGGAGAATTTACTATGGAATATATCTTTTTTCATTATCGAAACGTCGGCACCTGTATCCACCAAACAATTTAATTCGACACCGTCCATCTTGATAGTTTTAAACCGATTACTTGAAATGGCAACATTAACGCTTTTTTCCTGCAAAGTTTTATTTTTACTACATTCTTTTGAAATATGCCGAAATTTCTTGCATTTGAAGCATTTCGCCTCATTTTTACATTCACTGCGTTTGTGATCTTTAGATCCACAATTGAAGCAGAATTTATTATTTTCTACTGTGTTTTTTACTATCTGTTTAAAATTACTTTTGTTTTGCATATTATCCGTTCGCTCATTGACATGTTCGAAAATTTCGTATTGATCCCGGAGGTCTTTGTAACATTTTGCACTGTGCAAATTTTGCTTGGCACTCATCGGAATGGTCAATCCGTCCACTATATATCGTATTACCGCCCGTTCTTCCTTGTCACAAAGTTTAGGTATTTTTTTCATTTGCAACATATACTCATGGAAGGTTCCATCTCGTTTTTTCCGCCTTTCAGATAACATTTTGTGAACTTGAAAACTATCGTAATCGCGTTTAAATTCATGCAATAAAACGTGTTTCAAATTATCATAGTCTTTTACATTTTCTGTTTCTAAAAACCATTTTGCGACACCTACGATTTTATTTCTGGCTTGCACATATTTCTGTTTCGCACTAAGCTTATATTCCTCAGCATTACTTTCAAAAATTTCAAACCACTTTCCAACATGTATTGATTTGCCGTCAAAATCACAAATAATTTTTGAAAACCCATCACCAGAAATAGCAGCTTTATTATTATCATCAAACCTTGCAAGTAGTTTTATTAACTTGTTGCCATTTCTTTTGTTTCAGTTTCCACACGTTCCAACAATTCACTATTCTTTGTTTCTATAGCACTCTCACTGCTATGACTATCTCTGTCCTCTAAAATTTCGTCTTCAAAATTTTGATTCGTTTCTATTTTATTTTGGTCTAATTCTCTCTTTCTTGACCGCAGTTCATATATTTTTTTCCCCTATCTTGTTGCTCTGCTTTATTGTCGCTCATTTAAACACATTATTTACCTACTACTGTTCTTTTCAACTGGAGTTCGCTTATTTACTTTGCCACGATTTTCTGATGTATTTATTAAATTTTTAAACGGTTTTTTTTATACATATTATGTATATGCAATTTTATTTATGCAAATGCAATTTTATTCACGTGGTTAGACTTTTAATTAGCACAAACTCTATTCGAATTTTTGTTCTTTATTATTTTATTTTCATTCAGCAAATGTAATGTCAATTCAAACGCTCAGCTGTAGGTTTTGGTTGAGCCCCCATGTAAATAAACAAAGTTGTTACCTTAGTTTTATTATTAGAAATATTTCAGTTTTCTTTCAGTTTTCAGTTTATTCAGTTTTTCTTAAATTTAGTTTCACTTATTTTAAGAAGTATTAGGTTTAGATATGTATTTAGGTAATTTTAGTTAACGGTTAGAAAAATTATTCGCTTTATATATTTAAGCTCATTTAAATTATATGCACAAGTAATTGCTGCGACTTCACACTGATCAAATTCAATAAAGTATATTACGACAATATAGGGAATTTAACTTCTTAAAGCGATTTGGATTTTTCAAATTATTAATTACAACTTTTATAAAACTTCAACTTCGTTCTTAAAGCAACACGGCCGAGTTCTTCTTTTCAACTGTTCGCTTAGTTTCATGCTTATTTGATATTTGTCATTTTTCGGACATAATCTAGGGTTGCCATGTTACAATTATAGTAAATTTTTCAATTACTTATCTATAAGGATTGACACACAGAGAAAGAGCTATGTCCTTTTAAGTTTTCGAACCGAAATTCCTCATAGTTCAGGATATATGAAATTTCGAGTTTTATCATGAGCAATAAAAATAAAAATCAGACTATAATCATTACTCTTGAGAGAAAAAAATTACGTTAATAATAATAATAATAATAATAATAATAATTCCCAACGGATTACCCACCATATCCCGCCCGACCGGCGCGAGGGGCGCATCCGCATAACGCGCGGATTATTCGTTCGTGCCGAGTCGTTGAAAGGCTTTGGTTTGTTAATCGTCGAGATCTAAAACTGCTCAGCTACAGAGAAAACCTCACCAGCTAAGTAAAGTAGATATAGGATAGATTATACATTAAGAAATAACTAGTTAACAGAATAAAATTATTGTTAAAAGTTAAAATAGAAGTCAAAGAATAAAAAACAATTAGTAGCTATGCATTTAGGACAGAAAGGATTGATTTTTTTATGCTGAAAAGCGAGTCTGAAATATCAAATCTACCAGAAAGAGAGTTATAATCTTGACACAAACAGCGAAAAGGCTCATTTAACTGAAAATTGGTTCGGCACTGTTTTAAGACTAGAGGTTTAAAATGCCTTGAAGGACGAGACGGTACATTGAAGTTCACTTCACTTAGAAGAAATGGGCTGGATAGTGAACCATTTAGCAATTTAATCATAAAAATAATTCCAAGCATTTCCCTCCGACTAGAAAGTGTGTGTAGATTAATGAGTTTTAAACGATTCGTATAGGGTGGCAGATTGTACGAGGGATCCCAATGAAAATCTCTTAAGGCAAATAGTAAAAATTGTTTTTGAACTGATTCAAGGCGATCTACATGAACCTGGTAACGCGGGTTCCAAATTATAGAACCATATTCAAGTATCGGTCTGACTAATGTAGTGAAGAGGGCTTTAGTTACATAAGGGTCGCTAAATTCTTTAGACCATCGTTTAACGAATGCTAGGACACCTCTAGCCTTATTGACTGTTGTATTAATATGGCGGTTGAAACTGAGTTTATAGTCCATAGTAACCCCCAGGTCAACAAAATCATACACTTGCTCAAGACTATAATTTTTAATTGTATAGGAAGCCGGCTGAGAAATTCCACGCGAAAAACCCATGTGCTTACATTTTTTAAGGTTAAGTGGCATATAATTTAAATCGCACCAAGTAACTAGTGCATCTAGATCTGATTGTAGCTTATTTCTATCTTCAAATGACGCGAATGACATGAAAAGCTTTACGTCGTCGGCATACATTAACATTTTTGAAAATTTTATTATTGTAGAAATATCATTTATAAACAACAAGAACAGAATCGGGCCAAGATGGCTTCCTTGAGGAACCCCCGAAGAGGCATAAATGACATCGGATACTAAATTTTTGAACATTACTCTTTGTGTCCTGTCACTAAGGTAAGAAGAGATCCAGCGATTGAGACCCGCCTGGAAGCCCAACTGATCGAGTTTATGAATAAGTAATGAGTGGCACACTTTGTCAAAAGCTTTGCTGAAATCCGTATAAATAACGTCGGTTTGCAGATTTTTTCTAAAGCCATTTGAGACATGACTGGTAAACTCAAGTAAATTCGTAACTGTGGACTTTCCCTTACTGAACCCGTGTTGGCAGTCAGCTATCAAAGTAGAGATCGGACCCGTAAGTTGATTTGTAACAATAGCTTCAAACAATTTTGGGATGGCAGAAAGCTTTGCGATGCCACGATAGTTCTCTATAGAAGACCTACTCCCGCTTTTATGCAGAGGTAGAAGAAACGATTCTTTCCACGCAGTTGGAAAAACACCACACTTTAGTGATAGATTGAACAAATTGGTAAGGGGTTGGTAAATATGGTTCGCACACTTTTTCAAGAAACATGTAGGAATCCTATCAGGACCATATTTAAAAGATTCTTTTAAGGTTTTAAGGTAAATTAGAACTTTTTTGGCGCATATAATTGGTGAATTAATTGAATTTGTCCCGTGTAGCTTATAGGGATAGTTTTGAAAGTTTGAATTGGTGACAGCAGAATAGTTAGAAGTGAAAAATTGAGCAAAAAAATTTGCGATACATTGATTATCGCTAGATATAATGTCTTGATATTTCATGGCTGAGGGAAACCCTGATACTTTACGTTTAGAATTTACGAAACCATAAAATGACTTAGGATTGAGAATAATGTCTCTTTTCGTTTTAGAGATATAAGCTTTATAGCACTTCTTATTTAAATCCATGTACTTCTGACGTAGAATGGAATACAGCAGGTAATGTTTATTTAATCCGGACTTCTTATATAAATTAAATGATCGCGTTTTCCTATTTTTAAGAGCCTTAAGCTCTTTAGTAAACCAAGCTTGCGTAGGATGATCATAAGTTACTTTACGTTTAGGAATAAACTTCTCAAATAGGCAGTAAATAGTGTAATTGAAATGTGAGACGTTTAGATCGATATCACAACCAAATTCAGGCCAAGTTAATTTAGACAGTTCTTTATTTAATTTCTTGTAGTTTGCTTTGGAAAAGTTATAATCAAAGCTACTACATGAGTAGCATTGAGTGCCTTGGCCATTACTTAAGGTTTCGTAGACTATTTCCATAGAAGGGTGGTAAAGGTCTTCTGGTAAAACCAACGGATCACAACGATTTACAGAAAATTGGTTTATATCATTAACATACACTAAATCTAAGACTTTCCCAAACTTGTTAGCGGTAACATTTATTTGATTAAGGCAAAGATCGGAAATTCCATCTAAAAAGTCATTGAACCCCAGTTTGGACGGATTTGGAATAATGTTACCATCAGATATGTTCCACGATATATGAGGTAAGTTAAAATCACCCAAAACAATAATTGAATCTGAAGCTTTAGTCATAAGGTTAACAGTTTTGAGCAGAGAGACATGTTGCATGTAGACTGAAAAATCTGATGCTGGAGGGATGTAGCAAACATATAAGGCGGATGCATTTGAACTCAATGAAATCGATGTTAGGAATATTAACCTCTTCTGAAGGGATGGAGGAATGAACGGCAAGTAGAACACCACCCCCGACTCTGTTCAAGCGATCATTTCTATATACTTGATATTCATTACATAAAAACTCTGAATTGAAAACATGAGGTTTTAGCCAAGTTTCGGTAAAAGCAATTACGTTATAATTACAATGAAAAGATTTCAAAAAGAGATCAGTTAATTTGGTATTTAGACCTCTGACATTTTGATAAAAGATATTCACGGATTTAGTGCTCAGTTTTTTGACTCAACGTTATTACGAGAAATTTTCGCTACATTTTGAACATTCCTATTCGGTCTGTATTCAAACTCCCGCACAAGAGCCCCGGGAGGCCAAAAAGAGCTGTCCAAAAGAGTATCGAAATCTTTCCCAGATACATCAATCTTAAACGAAGACATACTTCTTTGATATGTGAAATTAAATTTTCTAACAGTTACGCTTTGATCTTTAACTTTAGAAGAAATATGGTACAACAAATCATCCTCGGTAGTGTCTGGATGGAACCTAGACACAAAAATAGATTTTTTGCGAGGAACCACAACCAGCTTACCAACGATTGGTTCAGACTCCGTTGCAATAGTTGGAATTTCCTGGTTTTTCCTAGTGGACATTTTTGAAGGGGCGTTCTTCGACGTTGCTCGGACAACCGTACTAGGAACTGGAGAAGCCAAATCTATAAGTTCAAGGGGTTGAGGCAAGTTCGGGACTGTTGAGGTAGTAGGCCGATCATCCGTACGCCTGCGCTTGTTTTCGCGATGATCAGGGCATTCCAAATGAGGCGAATTCTCCAAAGTTTCCAAGGTTTTGAAAATATTTTCATATTTTTGGAACTTTTCAGTCAGCAATGAAAAATCTTTGCTTATTTCAGAAAAACCGTTTCATAATATAATTATTATGTGTGATGGAAAATGCTAAAAATTGAAGATAATAATTATTATTGAGGAAAATTATTAAAAATTAATTATAATGATTGGTCTGAAGGAAAAGGGATAAAAATCAAAGATAATTATAATTGAGGAAAAATTGATAAAAATGAAACATAATGATTATAGCTAAGGAAAATGGTAAAATTAAGAGGTAATTATTATGCTTGAGTAAAAACGATTAAAATCAAACATAATTATCCGCGATCAGAAATATTTAAATCGAGATAGAATTATCATTTATGATTTCAATCATTAAAATCAAATTTGAATTATTACTACCAATCTAAAAGATAGAACTCTATAAATAATAATTAATTCTTAATCCAAAAAAATAGATTTAAAAATAATAATTAATTGCCGATTGCTATTATTTAACTCATAATGGTTACCGTCCCTGCTTAGAGGTTTGTTATATTCCTCCCTGATCTGATATCTCAATCCATATGCAGCATATCTCCTTGTTGAAAACTATAAATTTAATGACCAAACTTTCCGATTCGTTGATCCTTCTGGGCGATTTTAACCTACCGCGGTATAATAAATTTTTCGATGAAATCGCGGACCTTTACCTTAGTTAGATAAATGTTATCCCTAATAATTTCGGAAAGTCCTGGACTTAGCTTACGTCGATGATACATTTAATTTGGTTTGATTCATATCCGGTCAAGGACTGTCAGTTCGACAGCACTCCCCAAAACCTTTGGGGAGTGGTTTTGTCGTTACAACAACAACAACAACATCATACATTTAGTTCTGGTTGAAGAAAGAAGTTTACCATCTTTCTATTGAGATCGTTTACGAAATCATAATAATGTAAAAGGCAGTTATAGTAAACTATGCTAAACCCAACGTTAAACAAGTAAGGAAAGCGCTGTCTTCGGCTGTGGTAAGGGTCCGATCCTTACTCACAGCAAGGTACAAAGTCTGCCAAATTTTAAGGTCTTACTCTGTTAACTTAAAGATACATAGCCGTAATCCCGTTTGTCGGAAAAATGTGTTGTATGGGGGCTATATGATATATTCGTCCAATCTTGATTTTCATTACACACATTACATATGTATTAAGTACTGTATCTGCCAATTTGTGTGTTCCTCGCTATGAAATTGCAAGAATTATAGCCCAAACCCCATTTATCGAAACTTTGGATTATATAGGAGTTATATATGTAGTAATAATTAGTAATAATTATTATTTAAAGTTGTTTATTGATTTAATATTCAATGTTCGATGAATTCTATAAATTACAATTAATAGTTTGGTAGTGAAAATTAGATAATTAATTCGGATTTGAAAATATTCAGCTTAAATAATTCAACTTAAATGACACGACTTGTACTGCTTAAAGACCGACGGTTCTCTCTTCGACTTTCAACTTCAACGACTGAATAACGACTTGACTTCTTGATTTCAATGACACCAATAACTGGAGTGCATGGCTATTATCCGAGTATTGCAGGGCTGCCACCCTTTTACATTTACTATGTTGGTCCAATCTTGTTCCGGAAAATGATTAATATATTATGAAATGGCGGCCCTATACAAAATTTAGTTACTGCTTTAAATTCCAGCTGAAATTTCATAACATCGATGAAGCCATCATCAAAGGAGAACGACGCCCGACGAAACGCGAATTGCTTGGTATAGTAATGTCCATATTTGATCCTCTTGGGTTCCTCAGCCACATTACTATCACAGCCAAGTTGTTGATGCGGGAGCTGTGGAGGAAAAGGATGGGCTGGGAAGAAGTTCTGTCGAACGATCTCCACGTGGTATGGCGTCAACAGCTTGAGGAAGTGGCAACGTTAGAAATTCCCAGATTCTATTTTCTCCTCAAAGTCGCGATGTGCACCGCTTAAGCCATAAACCATACCTCGACTTGAGTTACAAGCAGCTGTTCTCGGCACAAGGCTGATGCAGACCATTCGAGAGCAGCACTCCGTCAGTCCATCCGATTGTGTTTTGTGGACTGATTCGAAGACCGTTGTGAAGTGGATAGGAAGCGAACACAGAAGATATAAACCTTTGTGGCACATAGGGTTGCAGAAATTCTGAGCTCGACCACGGTATGGAATTGGAAATGGGTACCTACAGCCCAAAACGTAGCTGACGAAGCAACACGAGGCAGACTCCACAGCTGCGAAACCAGCTCCAATTGGTTCACCGGTCCACAATTCCTTTTGAAAGACGAGCTGCAATGGCCACGTGCCAGTGACGAGCTTAATCCCGATGCAGTAGACGAAGAGGAACTCAGACCAAAACATGCCTTGACTATCTTAAAAAATGAATTTATAAATTATACTCGCTTCCCTTCCTTTAACAGGCTGGTTAGAACAGTCGCCTGGGCTACACACTTTTTAAGCCGATGCCGCCATGGTAAACAGACAGATGAATCTTACGGTCTATCAGCATGGGAAGTTGAAACAGCCAAACTAATACTATACCGCAATGCCCAACAAGATGAGTACGCGTCTGAGCTTCAACTAGTGGAAAAGGGTTTAGCGGTTCCACGGTCCAGCGCACTGCACACCTTATCACCGTGCTTGGATGACCATCGCATACTTTGTGTACGAGGGCGCATTGATGCACCTGAATGGCTACCCGTAAGTACAAGGCGTCCAAAAATTCTGCCAACTAACCATCCGTTAACGAAGCTCGTTGTATTACATCACCACAACCTAATGAAACATCAAAACGTTGAGGCCACGATTTGTGACATTCGACATCATTTTTGGATTCCACATCTCCGTAAGCTACTGCGTAACGTCATAGCCAACTGCCTGGTCTGCCGTATTATTAAAGCCACTCCATCCGCACCCATCATGGGCCCTCTGCCCGCGGATCATCTCACTCATAAGGCCATTCACATTCACCGGCCTCGACTATTTCGGTCCCATCAATGTTACAGTGGGACGTCGCCATGAGAAGCGTTGGGTGGCCCTTTTCACGTGCCTCACGGTAAGAGCCGTACATTTGGAGTTGGCATACGACCTGAGTACCGATTCGTGTATACTGGCGATACGAAATTTCATCAACCGCCGCGGAGTACCTCGAAGGATACGGTCAGACAATGGCAAGAATTTCGTCGGTGCCAACCAAGAGGCGAAAAGATTCAGCGAGGTGTTTGACTGCGACCGGTTGCAAGGTGAATTGTCATCGAAGGGCGTGGAGTGGTGATTTAATTGTCCTATGAACCCGTCTGAAGGAGGAATATGGGAAAGAATGGTGCAGTGTGTGAAGCGCGTACTACGTCATACGCTTAAAGAGGTGGCACCGAAAGAGCACCCACTTATATGTTTTTTGATCGAAACTGAAAATGTGGTGAATTCGCGACCACTGACGCACCTACCCATAGCAGCGGACGAGGAGGAATCATTCACACCAAACCACTTCCTGCTCGGGACTCCTAACACCGCTCATACACCAGATGGCTCTGCGATACCCATAAGATTATGCACTTTACGAAAGCAGTGGCGAATAGCGCGACAGTTGCGCGATCATTTTTGGAAGAGATGGGTCGCAGAGTACTTGCCTACATTAACGCGAAGAACTAAGTGGTGCCACCCTACAAATCTACTCAAGGTTGGGGATATTGTCTTCATCTGCGACGGCAAGTTGGCCAGAAAAGATTGGTGTCGGGGCGTCGTGGAGCGAGTCTATCCAGGATCAGACGAGGTTGTGCGTCAGGCGGACGTGCGAACTACAAGAGGCATCTCAAGACGCGCTACATCCAAGCTAGCTGTACTGGACATAGAAGCGGGTGAATCAGCTTGATCCACGGGGGCGGGGGTGTGGCAGCACGCTTGAAGGCAACTCTGTCATGCACTCGCTAATGTCATTTGATTATTGTGAATTTCATGTATATGTATTTGCGAACTGCGGTGGTTTTGTCAATCGCTAAATTCAAGCGTGACGAGACGCAACCGCGGTAAGTAATTTGTAATTTCGCATTTGTAATATGTACCAAGTAATTGCAATTTTATAGAAATAAACCCAGCAATTTACTCGATCTACCAGATCGCAACACAATAATAGTCGTGAGTTAATTTCGAGTCTCGTCTAGCGATTACATTTACAAACAAAGCTTTTTATAAAATCAAATCCAATAATTGCATCAACTTTTACCGCATTGTTTTCTACAATATCAAAATTATGTTCTTTTTCGACGTTGTCTGCGCGCACCTTACCCCGGATATACCCAATCGGCTGAGTTGATTTTTGGCCTAAACCGAACAACATAAGTTTATTCTCACGTAATTTATGATTGGAGAATTTACTATGGAATATATCTTTTTTCATTATCGAAACGTCGGCACCTGTATCCACCAAACAATTTAATTCGACACCGTCCAGCTTGATAGTTTTAAACCGATTACTTGAAATGGCAACATTAACGCTTTTTTCCTGCAAAGTTTTATTTTTACTACATTCTTTTGAAATATGCCGAAATTTCTTGCATTTGAAGCATTTCGCCTCATTTTTACATTCACTGCGTTTGTGATCTTTAGATCCACAATTGAAGCAGAATTTATTATTTTCTACTGTGTTTTTTACTATCTGTTTAAAATTACTTTTGTTTTGCATATTATCCGTTCGCTCATTGACATGTTCGAAAATTTCGTATTGATCCCGGAGGTCTTTGTAACATTTTGCACTGTGCAAAATTTTGCTTGGCACTCATCGGAATGGTCAATCCGTCCACTATATATCGTATTACCGCCCGTTCTTCCTTGTCACAAAGTTTAGGTATTTTTTTCATTTGCAACATATACTCATGGAAGGTTTCATCTCGTTTTTTCCGCCTTTCAGATAACATTTTGTGAACTTGAAAACTACCGTAATCGCGTTTAAATTCATGCAATAAAACGTGTTTCAAATTATCATAGTCTTTTACATTTTCTGTTTCTAAAAACCATTTTGCGACACCTACGATTTTATTTCTGGCTTGCACATATTTCTGTTTCGCACTAAGCTCATATTCCTCAGCATTACTTTCAAAAATTTCAAACCACTTTCCAACATGTATTGATTTGCCATCAAAATCACAAATAATTTTTGAAAACCCATCACCAGAAATAGCAGCTTTATTATTATCATCAAACCTTGCAAGTAGTTTTATTAACTTGTTGCCATTTCTTTTGTTTCAGTTTCCACACGTTCCAACAATTCACTATTCTTTGTTTCTATAGCACTCTCACTGCTATGACTATCTCTGTCCTCTAAAATTTCGTCTTCAAAATTTTGATTCGTTTCTATTTTATTTTGGTCTAATTCTCTCTTTCTTGACCGCAGTTCATATATTTTTTTCCCCTATCTTGTTGCTCTGCTTTATTGTCGCTCATTTAAACACATTATTTTCCTACTACTGTTCTTTTCAACTGGAGTTCGCTTATTTACTTTGCCACGATTTTCTTATGTATTTATTAAATTTTTAAACGGTTTTTTTTATACATATTATGTATATGCAATTTTATTTATGCAAATGCAATTTTATTCACGTGGTTAGACTTTTAATTAGCACAAACTCTATTCGAATTTTTGTTCTTTATTATTTTATTTTCATTCAGCAAATGTAATGTCAATTCAAACGCTCAGCTGTAGGTTTTGGTTGAGCCCCCATGTAAATAAACAAAGTTGTTACCTTAGTTTTATTATTAGAAATATTTCAGTTTTCTTTCAGTTTTCAGTTTATTCAGTTTTTCTTAAATTTAGTTTCACTTATTTTAAGTAGTATTAGGTTTAGATATGTATTTAGGTAATTTTAGTTAACGGTTAGAAAAATTATTCGCTTTATATATTTAAGCTCATTTAAATTATATGCACAAGTAATTGCTGCGACTTCACACTGATCAAATTCAATAAAGTATATTACGACAATATAGGGAATTTAACTTCTTAAAGCGATTTGGATTTTTCAAATTATTAATTACAACTTTTATAAAACTTCAACTTCGTTCTTAAAGCAACACGGCCGAGTTCTTCTTTTCAACTGTTCGCTTAGTTTCATGCTTATTTGATATTTGTCATTTTTCGGACATAATCTAGGGTTGCCATGTTACAATTATAGTAAATTTTTCAATTACTTATCTATAAGGATTGACACACAGAGAAAGAGCTATGTCCTTTTAAGTTTTCGAACCGAAATTCCTCATAGTTCAGGATATATGAAATTTCGAGTTTTATCATGAGCAATAAAAATAAAAATCAGACTATAATCATTACTCTTGAGAGAAAAAAATTAAAATCATAATATAATTATTATGTGTGATGGAAAATGCTAAAAATTGAAGATAATAATTATTATTGAGGAAAATTATTAAAAATTAAGGATAATGATTGGTCTGAAGGAAAAGGGATAAAAATCAAAGATAATTATAATTGAGGAAAAATTGATAAAAATGAAACATAATGATTATAGCTGAGGAAAATGGTAAAATTAAGAGGTAATTATTATGCTTGAGTAAAAACGATTAAAATCAAACATAATTATCCGCGATCAGAATTATTTAAATCGAGATAGAATTATCATTTATGATTTCAATCATTAAAATCAAATTTGAATTATTACTACCAATTTAAAAGATAGAACTCTATAAATAATAATTAATTCTTAATCCAAAAAAATAGATTTAAAAATAATAATTAATTGCCGATTTCTATTATTTAACTCATAATGGTTACCGTCCCTGCTTAGAGGTTTGTTATATTCCTCCCTGATCTGATATCTCAATCCATATGCAGCATATCTCCTTGTTGAAAACTATAAATTTAATGACCAAACTTTCCGATTCGTTGATCCTTCTGGGCGGTTTTAACCTACCGCGGTATAATAAATTTTTCGATGAAATCGCGGACCTTTACCTTAGTTAGATAAATGTTATCCCTAATAATTTCGGAAAGTCCTGGACTTAGCTTACGTCGATGATACATTTAATTTGGTAGGAAATATACTAATGTCGTGATACATGCACCCATAGAAAATAAGCGAAATCGCATACATTTTCGTATTCTTTATACGATTTTGAAAAGTGGGCGAGTCAAGCAATTTTAAAATTCGACTGCTAATACCTTCAGAACCGTTTACGTTAGAATGACTGTATACTATGGACATGTAGAATACGCCCGCGGAAAATAAGCAAAATCGGTAGAAGACTATGTCCACTTTTTTACTAAAGTTTTCTTAAGGGAGGTAGTAAAATAGAATATGCCATATCTCCTTTACTGATGCAGATAGAATACTAGAATTTGCTAGTTACAAAGGCCTGATGATCTTATTAATGACTTTTATTAAATATTAGAAAATGGGCATGGCACCAACAACATATGAATGAACAAGTTCACTGCACCCCTGCGGTTTAGGGGTTTAGAATATGCCCGAGGTAGGCATACCGGTCGTAAGAGGCGACTAATATGCACCAAGGTAATGACGTGCAACTCTATGGTTGATCTACGGATATGATGCCTGTCACCTCTCATTACCTTACGGAATGAGGGGTGACATGACCTAGAAGGTTCGCTGGTCATACCAAATCGCTACCACGACAGTCTGGCAGTACCGCAAGGGAGTGCTTGAGCGTACCGGATTCATATCCGGTCAAGGACTGTCAGTTCGACAGCACTCCCCAAAACCTTTGGGGAGTGGTTTTGTCGTTACAACAACAACAACAACATCATACATTTAGTCCTGGTTGAAGAAAGAAGTTTACCATCTTTCTATTGAGATCGTTTACGAAATCATATTAATGTAGAAGGCAGTTATAGTAAACTATGCTAAACCCAACGTTAAACAAGTAAGGAAAGCGCTGTCTGCGGCTGTGGTAAGTGTCCGATCCTTACTCACAGCAAGGTACAAAGTCTGCCAAATTTTAAGGTCTTACTCTGTTAACTTAAAGATACATAGCCGTAATCCCGTTTGTCGGAAAAATGTGTTGTATGGGGGCTATATGATATATTCGTCCAATCTTGATTTTCATTACACACATTACATATGTATTAAGTACTGTATCTGCCAATTTGTGTGTT
The DNA here is from genome assembly GCA_949987695.1 of Merzomyia westermanni. Lineage (NCBI taxonomy): Eukaryota > Metazoa > Arthropoda > Insecta > Diptera > Tephritidae > Merzomyia > Merzomyia westermanni. Next base: position 81,065,186 of record OX465289.1, read on the forward strand.
CCTCGCTATGAAATTGCAAGAATTATAGCCCAAACCCCATTTATCGAAACTTTGGATTATATAGGAGTTATATATGTAGTAATAATTAGTAATAATTATTATTTAAAGTTGTTTATTGATTTAATATTCAATGTTCGATGAATTCTATAAATTACAATTAATAGTTTGGTAGTGAAAATTAGATAATTAATTCGGATTTGAAAATATTCAGCTTAAATAATTCAACTTAAATGACACGACTTGTACTGCTTAACGACCGACGGTTCTCTCTTCGACTTTCAACTTCAACGACTGAATAACGACTTGACTTCTTGATTTCAATGACACCAATAACTGGAGTGCATGGCTATTATCCGAGTATTGCAGGGCTGCCACCCTTTTACATTTACTATGTTGGTCCAATCTTGTTCCGGAAAATGATTAATATATTATAAAATGGCGGCCCTATACAAAATTTCAGCCAGATAACTCTAAAACTGAGGAACTAGTTTGCGTTCAAACAGACCGAAAGACAGACGGACAGAGGGACATGGCTACATCACTCTGATCATTTCGGTATCCTTATTGGTGGGTCTATCTATTTTTCTTTTCATGCTTACAAACATCATGTTCATGTAAGGTATACAAATTAAATAAATAGTTGTCAAAATCAACTTGGTCTGAGCTTAACATTCACATTTTAAAAATACTATTTATATGCTCTTTGAAAAGCGTATACCTAAATGTAAATAATTCTATGTCGAATCAATGCAAGCATGGCTCACTAAAGAACTGAAAGCCTTAAATATAAAAAGAACTTTTCATTCAAGCTACAAGAAATCCGGCTTAAAAAAAGATTACTTAAAGTACTTCAACCCACGACAGAAATATTTTGTAAAATTAACAAGTAAGGAAGTCTAAGTTCGGGTGGAGCCGAACATTACATACCTAGTAGTGATCTATTATGTCTCCCAATTTACGCAGGTCTATTTTAATACTTTCAGTTTCGTATTTCCGCTCAAATAGACAGACAGATAGACGTATCGAGAGACGGACATGCCTGCATCGATCGATTGATGGGACTATCTCTTTTTCTTTTCATACGTACAAACATTTCATGTTCATGAAAGGTATGAAAATCAAAAAAGATATACAACTTCGCTTTTGCAGTGGGGTATTAACTACTTGCCCGGATATTTTACTTTTCATCCTGAACATTTTGATATACATTAATAAATATACTAGTTGGACCCGTGCGCGCCTTGTGCAAAAAAAAAAACAAAAATGGTTTGAAACCTTTTATTATTCCAGGTCCAGGATTTTTCAAACCTTTTTCTCAAATTATAAAAAAATATTTTCAGCTACACTTGTTGTGAGACCACAAAAAATTATACCAATATGCGCAAACAGCTATTTGAAATTCCACCACTTATATTACATTCACATTGAGCCATAAACTTGAGTTGATTGACAACATCAATATGAATTAACTCAAAAAATTTCCCTTTAACTTGAGTTTATGACCCAATGGGAACGCAGTCTTATTCACTTATTTAGCAATGTTCAAGGGTAGATGGCGGGCTCGCAGTGGGTTGAGCGCTGTGATATTCGCAATGCCTATAATTATTCTAGCACTGGTCAGGTTTAGTATTCAAATGTAGATGTCGCGAGGCATGTGAATGTCACAGTCACAATAGCTTGCAGTACAAATTGATTTTTTTGTGCATCCACAATCGTTTATTTTAAAGAATTCATTTTTATAAAATACGCTTAAACAAAAGCACTCCGCTAATTAAAACGTGGTTTTGCATGTAGAGCTCACCCCCACCTTTAAAACGATAACTTATTTATTAATATTGGTTCCAAATGAGAGCAGAAAATTAGGAACTAACACAAAAAGACCTTACAGAAATAATATATATGATATCTCGATTCGTTTATGCCGAATGAAGTAATATAACTTCTGTGCGTAACAAAAATAGATATAAAAAAGGGTGTCTTTCATAGGCGCCAAAGAACTCAACCGATCTTTATGAAAATTTCACAATATATACTTGGGTTCACTGGGTACAGCGTAGACAATATAAAGTTTTTGCAAAAGTAGGCGGACCACGCCCCCAGGCTATATAAAGTTTCAATTCCGACCCCAAGGCCTTCTCTAGCTTGTTACTGCTTGCGTTCAGGTCACCCACTGATGTGATTTCCTGAACCGAAGATATACCTAGCTTGTTGCTCACCACCCTACAGAACTTATGCCAATTAGTCCTTTTTGGATTGCGGTGAGGAATAAAGGATTCTAATTTGAGACCTATGTCGAAGAGTATCCACCTGTGGTCTGAAAAAGATAGACGTTCCGATACCCTCCAGTTATCTACCTGAATACTACTATTACCATTTAGTAGCGTTACATCTAGCACCTCCTCCCACCCGTTGAAAGTATCCGTGCTAGGAAATACAAAGGTGGGTGTGCTTCCCTGATTACAAACTATTAAATCCATTCTAATAATATAATCGAAAAGTGACTGACCACGCATGTTTATTTCCGAACTCCCCCATAGAGAGTGTCTTGCATTGGCATCCGCCCCGATTATGATGTTTTGTGACTTCCAGTCCCGCAACAAGTTTCGGACCTCTTCCGCCGGAGTTTCTCTGTCGTGCGACATGTAGCACGAGGCAATAACCGTGCTGACTCCGTCAGCTGTCTCCATTTTGATCGCCGTGAGATCTAGAGAACTGTGAGAAGAAATAAGAAAAGCATTGTAGTTAGATTTTACCAAAACGCATGTCCTCGGCTTACCGTCCTCGCGTTTGTAAAACGCAGAATAGCCCCTTACCGAGAGCCCCTTCACCTCAGTGTTCCTCACCCAGGGCTCCTGCATTAGGGCAATATCAGCGTCCTCCTCCTTTAGGAAGACGGCAAGGTTGTCCGAGGCCAGCTTGGAGTGCTGGAGATTGATCTGGACAACCTCAAGACCCATCATGAGGGTCCGGATGCTTGGTCGGCGAGCTGCAAGTCCTCCAGGAGCTTGTGAGTGTCGTCGACCTCATCCACTTCTTCCTCATCCCCCTGATGAGGTCGAAGTATTTTGATTTTGGCGCGCCGCACGCCAAACTTCAGTAGAAAGTCCGTTCTTTCCAGCGGCGCAATACTTTCCTCGTTTATGAGGAGTAGGAAAGATAGGCTGTTCCTCTTCGACTCTTCGGCCTTGATGACCATCCAGTCACCCATCGGAACCTGCCGGTTGTGTGCCTGTAGGTATTTCAACAGCGTCCCGCTGTCGATCTTCATTCTCGGGATCCACAGTCGAGGAATTTCGGCGGCTGGATGAGCTTTAGCCGTAAGCCCTCCCAGGCACCACGCAAATCTACGAGGCACTTCGCCAGGAAGTCCTTAGATTGTTGGTCCTCGCATTTGACCACCCTGTAACCGCGGACAACCTCCGCCGAGTCGAAAGAGGGCAGATTTCCCTCCGGGTTGGCAATCACGAAGTCGTTGACCATTTGAGACAACCTAGCCTCAATCTCCCCCCACCTCTCCAGGACGGGCTTGCTGCTGTTTGTGGTCTCATCCACGAGGGCAACGTGAAGGTTGCACCTGGCCATGTCGGCGAAAGACTTTGCCCCCTTCAGCACTCCGGCTGAAGTGGAGGCCTCCCCACCGGTAACCCTGCTCCTCTTAGAGCCTTCAGGGGCCTCTTCCAGAGACCGATTCCTTTTACCTGCTGGGGATCTCTGCTGGGTGTTCAAGTACGCCCCGTACTCGTCCACCACCGCTTGAAACTGACGCGGTCGGCCGCATCCTTGGGATGAACGGTACCATTCCCCTGTTCCGTTCTATCCTCTCCAGGACAGACAAAGCGAGCTGGTATCGTTTTCTCCCTAACGATGCTTTAGACTGCGTCTTTTTAACAGAAGACTGCCTCCTGGCAGCCTTCGAAGAAGGTTGATTGCGTAGCGGGGTACCGTTTCCTACGGTACTTGCTCCGATGCTTCTTCCGTCCGTCTCTTCACTGGGGGAGAGGAACTCGTCATCAGAGGAGTTCGTCTTACCCAGCCTTAGTCCCGTACTAGTGTCCTCCTTTCGTCTAATGTCGCCTGTGTTCGTCCGTGATGTCCCTGGCGTAGTGTCTAGTGTCCCTTCCTGTTGTTCGTCATTAGTTTTCGTATCTTTGTTTTGTTGTTTGTTGATGGTATTTGTTGGATTGTGCATAATTTGGTCCCACGAGTATGCACGGAAAGGGTTGGTCACCCCCCCGCAGAGCCGGCATGCGCGCGAGAAGGCACTTATACAACCGACCTTGCCCGGGCGTCGGAGGGAACCGTTCGCGATCAGCTATTCGATATACACCCGCTGACCATTCAGCCATCAGCACGGTGTCTAACACCTTGGCTTAGGGTAGCGTTGGCACGGATGTCCTCACATTTCCTGCAGTACCCTCTGCCAGAGTCTGTAGGAAATATGAGGTGTTCCTCTTCGTTCATCCCGCATTGAGAGCCGTCACCCGAGTGCTTTCAATGCGAAACTTAAGTCCCTTCTCCACGGCAAGGCGACGAACAATGAAGGAGCGGAGAAGAGGGAGTAAGGTACCTAACAAGTGTCTTCAATCTGTCTATGACCACCTTTGTCATTCCAGAAAAATGGAAACAGGCAAAGGTGGTGCCACTACTAAAGCCCGGCAAGCCGGCTAACGAGGGGGACTCTTATCGACTGATATCACTCCTCTCGCCAGTAGTGAAGACCTTGGAGACGGTCTTGCTCCCTTACTATACCGCTAACTTACGACTAGCCCAAAATCAGCATGGATTCCGTAAAATGCATATCACTACCACCGCGCTAAACGCCATCACCACTCAGATAGATGTCGGTCTCAACCAACATCGTCCAAATGACAGGACCGTGCTAGTTGCGCTTGACCTGTCGAAAGCCTTCGACACAGTCAATCATGCGCAACTCATTAACGACCTGGAGGATTCAACTCTTCCCCCTTGTCTAAAGCGTTGGACCGCAAACTATCTGAGTGGCCGGTAGTCATCGGTTGAATTTAGAGGCGAAAGATCAAAACCATGTATAATTAAACAAGGGGTGCCACAGGGTGGTGTCCCATCCCCGCTTTTGTTTAATTACTATATATCGAGGCTCCCTTTCCCACCAGAGGGTGTATCGATCGTCTCCTACGCCGATGACTGCACGATCCTGGCGACGGGCCCCTCTATATCCGAGCTCTGCTCGAGAGTTAACTCATACCTCCCAACCCTGTCCGGTTTTTTCGCTGGACGAAATCTGACGGTGTCACCGACCAAGTCCTCGACCACCTTATTTACGACGTGGACAGCGCAACGTACAAGGCAATCGGCCAGCCGGTTCTGAGCTACGCGACGCCTATATGGTCGCCGGGGCTATCAGATACACACTGGAGGTTGCAGGCCTGCCAAAACACCGCACTCAGAACTGCTACGGGGTGCCTCCTTATGTCTCCTGAGCATCACCTTCACAGTGAGGCTAAAATGCTCGGTGTAAAAGAGCATAGCGAGATGTTGACCAGGAAATTTCTGTTCAACTGCTATAAACCGCAGCATCGGAACAGGAACCTGCTCAACGAAAATCCGCCTCCCAGGAGAATAAGCACTACGACGTATGACGCGATCCGGCATCACATTTTCTCGCCGTTTGATCCAAAGGTGTATCGGCGGGGCCTCAATTTCATCCACACGGAGTCGGTAAACTCCTTTGTCAGTTCTCGTCCGGTAAATGCAGTCCTACAGGCACAAGCTCCACCTGTTGCTGATGAGGAACGCGAATTGCCTAGGCAGACAAGAGTCATGCTGGCCCAACTTCGTTCTAGATACTGTAACAGACTAAACTCTTAACTATCCAGACTGAACCCTGACATGCCAAATGTCTGCCCGGCATGCGGCGTGTCTCCCCACGATACGAACTATCTGTTCATCTGGTCAACCGAGCCTACTCTTCTAACAGCAATTTCACTCTGGTCCACTCCTGTTGAAGCCGCGAGGTTTCTGGAACTTCCGTTAGAAGAGCCTGATGACAATGTTGGCTAAGAGGTGATACTTTAGGCGGGTTAAATAGTCGCTACCACAACAACAACTTGCGTGTATGCCAGTCAGTATGACGTCAGTATTGATGCTACTATACGATTCGGAGCCCATTAGTTTAAATAAAGTGAATTGGCATGAACTTTCTTTTTTTGTTTTTGTTGCTTTTAGTGAGGAGTTGTGGGAAGAATCACGACCGCCGACGAGCGTGGCCCGATCTTCCAGGATTCCTGTCCGCCATGACTTTACTTGTATCATTGAAATTGTATTTAACATTCACCGATTTATTTTCATTTCCTTTCGCGACTGAGCAGCCTTGGACGTGGATGGCAAGGCATCCATCGAATAGGTGGACTCGTTGACTTGTTCAACTTTCCCTTTTGCTCCCGGCACACAGTGGTCTCGTAAAAGACCCTTTTAAAGTTCAAAACCACCTATAAAGCGCAAAATTCTACAGTTATTGTATGCTTTTTTAGACAAAAAATTCAAAAAAACGCGTCGACAATTTCTTGCTTTTTAGCTTCTGAACAATACCCCGTTTAAATTTAAAAAATCGGTTAAGTTTTGTGGCCTCTAGGTGGTTTTGAACCAAATATGCCCTTTTGCGACCACTGTGCGGCATATGCAAAAATCAATTGTGTTTAGAATGGCAGGTGAAGCAATTGAAAGGACTCGTTCATTTATATACCGTACGCCCCGATAATAATTTTTTTCACAAAGGCAATTATATTAGATGCTGTAAATTTTTTTAATCTGTTTTTCATTGTCGGTAGTTTGACACAAGCTTCTTTCGCGGTGGTTTAAAGGAATGTGTATTGCTTTGAACCTCTGGACCGATTATAAAATTCGAAGCCTATTTGAAATCGGCTCAGGCTGTGCTAAAGCCTTCACTTGTCAAGTCATGTTTGTTGGCTCCAACTTCTATCTTTTGATTGAGGTAGTATGGGTGAAAGTTGTTTATTTAGAATGTAAATGGCACATAATCGACCTTGAATACCCCCTTATCATAAGACGAAAAATTTTGATTATACGACGTGAGAGCTATATAGTCTTTCTTTTCTGCCTTTTTCAACTTTTCAGTAATAATAAAACTAATTTTATTCATGCACCGCACAAACACTGTGTAAAATGACTTGTTATACCTGGTAATGCTACGCACACAAGGTATAACTATTAACTTTACTCGCGTAACGGTGGTATGTAACGGCATAAACGAATTAAGATAGATATTGACTTATTTATATCAAAATGTTCAGGAGGAAAAAGGAAATTGATTAAGCCATGTCCGTATGTCCTTCCGTGTGTCCGTCCGTCTGTTAACACGAAAACTTGAGTAAATTTTGAGATATCTTAGTGAAATTTGGTATGCAGGTTCCTTGGCACAAATCTCCGAGCGCTATTTAAAATGGGCGAAATTGGATTATAGCCACACCCACTTTTTATGTATAGAATATTTTCTAAAACACAAAAAATAGATTATTCAGTACATAATACACTTATAAGGATAAAATGTATTGTATACATTAACGTTAAGGCAGAAAACAAATTTAAAAAAAAATTGATTTAGTCAAATTAAGAAATATTATTAAGCATAAATCAAAAAGCGTTGAAGATATCGAAACGAAATTTGACACACATATTTATATTAATGCAAGGTATGCTCCGGAAATCGGTGAAGAACCAATCCCACTTTTATACGAAAGATTTTGAAAAGGATCATAGATATATATATATAGGCAATAACTTTCCATAAAATAGCTTTATATAATTTCTATTTCAAAGTGGACGTTATTGAAAAAAGTCGAAAAATATAAATGTTCGAAAATGGGCGTGACCCGCCCCTTTTATAGTGGATTATTCCACAAAACTTTATGTGCCATAACTTCGGCAAAAATTGATTTATCGAAACTATATTTGGCGAAAATTTTGAACATATAAAGGTAAATTTTTGTTGTATAATTGGGCGAAATCGGCCAACGGCCCGCCCAGTTTTTAACATAGTTCTAAAAATTTTTTTGTAAAATGTAAACCGCGATATTTCCATAACCATGCAAGCTATATCATGGATTTTGGGGAAGTAGGCGTGGCGCCACCCACTTTTCAGCATAAAAATTCTGCTATTTTTAAAGGCGATTGCTTGTAGTTTGCAATAGATTTTTCAATCAAAATTGGTCAGTAGTATGTAGTATACTATTGCCAAAAATTAGCCGCCTAATCGGATAACACACAAGTAAAATATCCGGGCAAGTTGTTAATACCCCACTGCAATAGGGAAGTTATATACCTTTTTTAATTTTCATGCCTCTAATGAATATCAAATGTTTGTAAGTATGAGAAGAAGAAGAGATGGGCCCATCAATAAGTAAACTGAAATAATAAGGACGATGAGCTGAGTCGATTTAGCAATGTCCGGCTCTCCGTCTGTCTGTCTCTTTGAACGCAAATTTTTCAAGCATAAAATGTGCATGTATAAGTATTTTGAAAAATGTGGGTAGCAGTTGTTGGTAGGGAAGCTATTTATATACAAGGTGGCGCAAAAGTAAGCTTCCGATGTTTTTTGGCTGTAATTAAAAAAAAAAATGAAAAACTTTGATTCTTCTTCTGGATTATTTTTATTTGGTCTTTTAATTTTTTTTACATCAAGTCGAGAATATGATGTCATGTAAATGGCCGCCGCCACAGTTGATTGTCATTTGAGCCCTTTTTATGGCATTTTCCATCACTTTGGCCAAAACTTCCGGCGATAGGTCCTCACATTCTTGACGGATATTGTCTTTAAGAGCTGCAAGAGTCTGAGGCTTGTTGACATAAATCCGCGACTTCAAAAAGCCCCACAAAAAGAAGTCTGGAGTGGTCAAATCAGGCGATCTTGCTGGCCAGTGCAAATCGCCAAAGCGGGAGATTAGGCGCCCGGGAAATGCATCCTTCAGCATATCGGTTGTGGCACGTGCAGTGTGTGCTGTTGCACCGTCTTGTTGGAACCACATGTTTTCCAATCCCAATTCATCAATTTGCGGCAAAAAGAACTCGTTGATCATTGCTCTGTAGCGCTCACCATTCACAGTAACCGTTTGGCCCGCGACGTCTTCGAAGAAAAAAGGTCCGATGACTCCTCCAGCGAAAACAGCACACCATACAGTGACTTTGAGCGGGTGTAATGGCTTTTCGTGGGTTACACGCGGATTTTCAGTGCCCCAGAAGCGAAAATTTTGCTTATTTACGTACCCGCTAAGATGGAAATGGGCCTCATCACCCATGATTATTTTTGATGAAAAATCATCTTCCTCTTGGTGGTGATTAAGGATGGCTTGAGCGTATGTTAGGCGCGATTGGCGCTCAGCAGCTAACAGCTGATGCACCGTCTGGACTTTGTACGGAAACATCTTCAAATCTTGTAACAAAATTCGCTGTAAAGACCGTCGACTGATACCCATTTGCGTGGCACGTCGTCTGGTCGATGTCGACGGCGCTTCCATGACATCCTCGGCTACAGCAGCAATATTCTCTGCAGAACGGCTACTCCGGGGTCTGCCACGCCTGGCAGAATCTCGTGTTGTGCCAGTCTCTTCGAGGCGAGCGGCTAAACGTCGCAGTGTTTCACCAGTAGGCGTTGGACCGCCAGGAAATCTGCGACGAAATTCACGTTGTGCCAAAGTCACCGACCGATTATTGGACAAATAAATAGTCAGTAATATTCCGCGTTCTGGAGCAGTGTAGCGTAACATTGTTTATTAACGTGTATTTCGCATGTGTTTACTACACAAATGTCAAAACAGAACTGACTTTAGGGGCCAATCGCAAAATTTATAGCATTTTCTGATAGGAGGATTACTTTTGCGCCACCTTGTATATAATGTTCGGTTCCGGATTTCTTATATAAATTAAATGATCGCGTTTTTCTATTTTCCAGAGCCTTAAGCTCTTTAGTAAACCAAGCTTGCGTAGGATGATCATAAGTTAATTTACGTTTAGGAATAAACTTCTCAAATAGGCAGTAAATAGTTTGATTAAAATGTGAGACGTTTAAATCGATATCACAACCAAATTCAGGCCAAGTTAATTTAGACAGTTCTTTATTTAATTTCTCGTAGTTTGCTTTGGAAAAGTTAAAATCAAAGCTACTACATGAGTAGCATTGAGTGCCTTGGCCATAACTTATGGTTTCGTAGACTATTTCCATAGAAGGGTGGTAAAGGTCTTCTGGTAAAACCAACGGATCACAACGATTTACAGAAAATTGGTTTATATCATCAACATACATTAAATCTAAGACTTTCCCAAGCTTGTTAGCGGTAACATTTATTTGATTAAGGCAAAGATCGGAAATTCCATCTAAAAAGTCATTGTACCCCAGTGTGGACGGATTTGGAATAATGTTACCATCAGATATGTTCCACGATATATGATATTGAATGCGGATGCATTTGAACTCAATGAAATCGATGTTAAGAATATTAACCTCTTCTGAAGGGATGGAGGAATGAACGGCAAGTAGAACACCACCCCCGACTCTGTTCAAGCGATCATTTCTATATACTTGGTATTCATTACATAAAAACTCTGAATTGAAAACATGAGGTTTTAGCCAAGTTTCGGTAAAAGCAATTACGTTAGGGAACTTACTCCGAATCTGCACACACCCACAAACCACAGCGAAACATAAACCATATGTATATTTGATTAGATAGACAGGAGCGAAGTAAGTGCTTGCCTTTCGCTCATTGAATAAACTTATTGTTGAATTGTATTTCAGAAATGGCATTTACTGGAGAAGATCGTTTTTCTTGAAAATAGTGTGTTTTTGATATTTTGTTTGCTGTACTTGAATTCTGGGCATTACCAGTAATTAAAAAGTTGATACCGTATGCCGCGTTAGTTAGGTACTAAGATTAATTATGGTTCAAGACCCGGGATCAGGTAGCATCAAAATGGTACAGAAATTTTTTGTTGGTTGCCTTCGGGCAACGTTTATGACATTTATGAAATCTTCTCAGAAGGTTTAGGTACCTGGTCAATGCCACTCGGATTCGACAATAAAATTTTCATAAGTACTACTTAATTTTCATAAGTACTACTAAACAAACTAGCGGCTAAAATGGCAGAACAAGCAAAACGTACAATATGTAACATGCATGTAGTTAGTTAAAAACATGTAAGGAAGTCTAAGTTCTGGTGGAACCGAACATGATATACCTAGTATTGATCTATTATGGCATACCATTATACGCAGGTCTATTTTAATGCTTTTCAGTTCGCATTATAAAGCCAGATGATTGTTTTCAATAAAAACACTTCTGTTATGAGTTCTGAGTGATAAATTATTTTTAAAATAAAATGTAATTGTATGGCGCGATATACAATACGTATATCATCATAAACAATTTATGGTGTGCCGTTTTAAATTTTTTCCTACAAATTGGTGGGACCTACAGTTTTTTGCCGACTCCGAACGGCATCTACAAAGGAGACGAATTTTTGCTGAGAAGCCTGTCATGGCAGAAATACACTCGGAGAGTTTGCCAAACCACTGCCGAGGGGCGACCCCCTTTTGAAAAACTTTTTCAAACAACTTTTGATGTTACATGTCCCAGGACTCGAACCTTGGACCTTAGGTGTGGTAGGCCGACAACACTACCGCCACACAACGGCGGCCGCCATTAATTTATTTTACTTGTGTGTTATCCGCTTTGCCTAATTTTTGGCAGGAGTATACTACAAACTATTGAGAAGCAGCTGACAAATTTTGATTGAAATATCTAGTTCAATCTACAAGCAATCGCCTTTGAAAACAGCAGATTTTTTATGCTGAAAAATGGGCGGCGCCACGCCTACTTTCCTAAAATCCACAACATTTTTTTGCGGTTGAGTTTTTCCCTAAAATGCTTATTATGTGTGCAAGATCTTATTGATATAGCTTTCATGGTTATAGAAATATCACGTTTTAAATTTTACAAAAAAATTTTTCAGAATTATGTTAGAAAACTGGGGGTATGGCCCATTTTTACAACAAAAATTTACCTTTATATACTAAACGTATTCGACAAATATCGTTTCGAATCCACTTGAAAGGGCGGGGCCACGCCCATTTTCAAAAATTTATATTTTTCGACTTTCTTTCTTCAAGGGCACTTTAAAAGTGAAATAGAAATGATATTAAGATTTTGTACGCAAAGTTATTGCCTTTTAAATATATCTATGATCCTTTCCAAAATCTTTCGTATAAAAGTGGTCGTGGACCTTAACCGATTTCGCCCATTTTTTTCCGGAACATACCTCGTGTTAATATAAATATGTGTGCTAAAATTCGTTTGGATATTTTAAACGGTTTTTGATTTATGATTCATATTATTTTTAAGTTTGACTTAATCAAAAATGAGCGGTGCCCATTTGCAAAAATTTCTTTAAAAATTTGTTTTATGCCTTAGCGGTAATGTACACACCAAACTTTGTCCTTATAAGTGTATTATGTACTGAATAATCACTTTTTGTGTATTTTCGTAAATATATTCTATACATAAAAAGTGGGCGTGGCTATTATGCGATTTCGCCCACTTTAAATAGCGCTAAGAGATGAGTGCCAAGGAAACTGCATACCAAATTTCATTGAGTTGTCTCAAAATTTAATCAAGATCGTGTTAACAGACGGACCGACAGACGAACATGGCTTAATCAATTTCTTTTTTCGTTCTGAACATTTTGCTATATATAAGTCAATATCTATCTCGATCCGTTTATGCCCTTACATAGCACCGTTACGCGACTAAAGTTAATATACCTTGTTTGCATAGCACTACTAGATATAAAAAAAAAAACAAGTAAGGAAAGCGCTGTGTTCGGCTGTGCCGAAGGCTTTATACCTTTCATGGATTCGTATCACTGTTCAAAGTCCTTACTTACAAGAAGTACAAACTCTGCCAAATTTGTATGGTATTTCCCTGTTAATTTAAATAGCCCAAACCCCTTTTATCGGGATAATATGTTGTAAGGGAGCTATACGATAAATTGGTCTAATCTTGATGATTTTCACTACAAATATTACATGTGTATTAGGTACTGTAGCTGCCAAGTTTTGTGTTCCTAGCTCTTAAATTGCAATATTTATAGTTCAAACCCCGTTTATCGGAACAATCGATTGCTTTGTTAACTTAGACCAAATACTTTGAGATTTATGACGAATTGTAATAATTATATAGCATGGGGTCATGGCACCACCCACTCTTTCAAAATCATATGTAGCCTATACTGTAACCAGTGAACCCGAAAATCGACTGTGAAAATTTCATAAAGATTGGTGGAGTACTTTGGACGCCAGACACACATTCATTTTTATTTATAAGACTAGCAGACCCGGCAGACGTTGTCCTGCCTAAAATTTTACTGCCTACATTGAAAAAATTTTACTCTTTTTTCTCCCAACTTTTCGCTTCTTCTCAAACTACAGCACCGATCTGTACGAAATTTTGCACACTTATTTCCCGATGTCTCGGATAGGTAACAAGTTTCATGAAATCTCAATACCTCACATGGTTATGGAGTTATGGGCACTAATGTGACCCAACTAACCCAAACATGTATTTTATCCAATGAATTTATGCAATTGGTGCCCTAAAACCTTAAAATTTGCATACAATATGGATATCAAACGAAAGGGGAAGGCCACAGGATTCTTTTGGACTCTGCAATATTTCGATAACTTTATCGATAACTGAGTTATCGATCAGAATGTGGTTGCCCAAAAAACCATGAATTTGCATACAATATGGGTGTCAAACGAATGGGGAAGGCCACAGTATTCTTTTGGACCCTGCAATATTTCGATAACTGAGTTATCGGTCAGAATGGGGTCGCCAAAAAAACCATGAATTTGCATACAATATTGGTATCGAAGGAAAGGGGAAGGTCACAGGATTCTTTTGGACTCTGCAATATTTCGATAACTTTATCGATAACTGAGTTATCGATCAGAATGTGGTTGCCCAAAAAACTATGAATTTGCATACAATATGGGTGTCAAACGAATGGGGAAGGCCACAGTATTCTTTTGGACCCTGCAATATTTCGATAACTTTATCGATAACTGAGTTATCGGTCAGAATGGGGTCGCCAAAAAAACCATGAATTGGCATACAATATTGGTATCGAAGGAAAGGGAAAGGTCACAGGATTCTTTTGGACTCTGCAATATTTCGATAACTTTATCGATAACTGAGTTATCGGTCAGAATGGGGTCGCCCAAAAACCCTGAATTTGCATATAATATGGATATCAAACGAAAGGGGAAGGCCTTTGCAATATTTCGACCAATTAATCGATAACTGAGTTATCGGTCAGAATGTGGTTGCTCCAAAACCCATGAATTTACATACAATATGGGTATCAAACGAAAGGAGAAGGTCACAGGATTCTTTTGGACTCTGCAATATTTCGATAAATTAATCGATAACTTAGTTATCGGTCAGAATGTGGTTGCTCCAAAACGCCTAAATTTGCATACAGTATGGGTATCAAACGAAAGGGGAAGGCCACAGGTTTCGTTTGGACATTGCAATATTTCGATAAATTAATCGATAACTGAGCTATCGCTATGTAAAAGCCCTGAAACCTCTAAATTTGCATTAAATAGGGATATGACACGAAACGGAAAGGCCAAAGATTCATATGGACTTCTCGTTATTTCAATAAACTAACCGATACTGCTATGTTTTGTTATATAAGTTAATCGATAACTGAGTTATCGGTCAAAACGTGCCTAAAAAATTCATCGCCATGTCTACAAAAATACTTTTAAAAACTAATTGCTATGATTTTAAAGTTTAGTTACTATGCATCAAGGCGAATTCATATAAGGTGAGAGCGACAAAGTATTCATTGCTTCTTATATTACTGACATAGCCACGACCATTCCTTCTAAATTGGTCTAAGTAGAATGCGAGTGCCAACTAAAAGCGGGCGCTTTTAGTTCACGCTATTATACGACACCGTACAGATTGGACTGATTTGCAGCTGGGAGGTCCACAAAACGACTGTAATATAACTGTGCTTCTTATACATTTTGAACAATCTAGGAAGAAATTCAGTAAATTTTTATCTCTCGTCGCAATAATTATCTAGATTTATTTAAATGGCAGTTAAGTCTGCATCCTTAACTGTATCCATGCTTTGTTGGCGAGCCTAGCTAATCACCCATATTATAGTTGTCAATAGTTATACAAGGTGGCGCAAAAGTAATCCTCCTATCAGAAAATGCTATACATTTTGCGATTGGCCCCTAAAGTCAGTTCTGTTTTGACATTTGTGTAGTAAACACATGCGAAATACACGTTAATAAACAATGTTACGCTACACTGCTCCAGAACGCGGAATATTGCTGACTATTTATTTGACCAATAATCGGTCGGGGCCAAACGGTTACTGTGAATGGTGAGCGCTACAGAGCAATGATCAACGAGTTCTTTTTTCCGCAACTTGATGAATTGGGATTGGAAAACATGTGGTTCCAACAAGACGGTGCAACAGCACACACTGCACGTGCCACAACCGATATGCTGAACATCGGAAGCTTACTTTTGCGCCACCTTGTACATCGGGCCACCTTGGGAAGCAACAATGGTCTTGACCACTGACCTCGCCAGGCTGGAATATGAACCATACAATTAAATCCTAAAAAGAGCCCAGTGGGAAAACAGGGAATGTATTACCTGTGTCGCCCTATTTTTATTTGTAGTACTACATTTTTTCACTGTGTTTTATGAATGTGTTTGAGAAAAAATTTAAATTTGATTGTAAAGAAATAAAATTTAAAAAAGATATAAAATACAAACAGAAACCGTCTGCTTCTGTTTGTGTTCTGTTGCATTTATTACATTTACATTTATTTGGTATACTTATTTTGCATACGACATGTCGAAATGAGTGAAAAAAGGTCATCGGTCGCAGCAGAGCTCAGGGGCTTTACCATTTACTCCCCAAGGTCGTCCGGGATTAGATGTACCTTTTAAATATAGGCTGTGCAGTGACCTCCTAGCTTCCAGCATAGTGCAAAGATACGGTGTCGTTAACACCTTGGACTAGGAGGACACATTCCTTAGTTTGTAATTTTCACATAATGTTTTGCAAGTAATCTTTTCTCTCATAGAAAGTAATACTAGATGTAATATGTCCCATGTGATGCATGATTTCATTTATAAAACGTAATTCAAGATATAATGTGTCCCTAGTAATGCATCTTTTCATTTATAAAAAGTAATATAAGAAGTAATGAATACTTTGTCGCTTCACTTTGTTGCGAGCTACACATTACTTTTCCTATGACATCGCTGTAGAAAAATGCATCTATGTTTTCATGTAGGGGTTATACATTGCCTTATGCATTCCTAAACATTACCTTTTCCCTCTGGGATAGTACATACAATTGTATGTATAAGTTCTATATGCGCAAATGTTTTATGACGTTGCAAACCCAATAAAGTAAATTTGCTATTTTTTTTACCTTTCACATTACTGAACGTAAGTAATTTATTAAATTTTTTGTTATGATCCTTTTTTTGAATTGCCTTTTCCATGATATTGTGGTTTGACCTCAATGCCTTTAGCGCGTTGAGCACCGCGAAGATTTTTCTTAGTAGTAGTAGTAGTAATTTTTTACTAAGCAGAATCTTTGTTTATAAATTTGATTACAATAAAAAATTTTTAAAACTAAACTTTGGCTTAGTGCCGTCAGTTTATAAGTCATTGTAGTGAGTTTTTCTGAACATTATATACTAAAATATTTCTTAAATATAAGTTTCAGAATTCCTCTTCCAAAATTTGCTTCCTATATTTTAACGCTGATTTGACGTAATGGCTCAATGTGATCCAGTTTTTACCATTTAAGTATTCATTAATCTCTTAGTGTGTTAATACATTTTTTTTTTTTAAATAATATTCTATATTCCCTGAGTACGGGACAACTACCCAGAAACTGTAAAACGTTTTCTTCATTTCCTGAGTTGCAAATTGGACAGCGATTATCTGGATGCTCAAGGTGAGGTTCATAATTTAGTTTCAATAGTTCTCCTCTTACGCGAGACAAACTGCTGATCGTATATATGCTAAATTCATCTCTAAAATAATTAAGCTCACAAAGATTATGTTCGGGGACGGGGTAAGTTCGTCTTACGTCGCTTGCTTGAGCTTTTAACAGAAAATGATCCCTTTTAACCGCATCTATTTTATCTAATATGTATATTGCGGTGCCATTGTCTCCACAAAGTGGTATCATTTATTACAACAGGTTCACCGTACTCGTTGGCAAGCGCATCCCACTTTTGGAAACATTGAGACCTAGTTTCTAGCAAGTGCATTGCGATTAGCTGTGGAAGACAGTTGTTACCCATATCCATAACCCTGCAAATATAATTGAAATGTGTTCTCAAGAAGTCAATATACGAGTACAATTCTGGTAGTCCGGTTTCGAGATGAATCATATAGTTCGGGGTGTTACGCTGTAATATGTACAGCCTTTTAATAAAGTACCTCAGCAACTTTTCTACTTCTTCGTAATATTCAATTCCCCACACTTCTGATGCATAGCCCAATACTGTTCGTACAGCTGCTTCAAACAGTTTGTACTTATGACTATGAGGAGCGTCTTTTTTCGAATAGAGATAAAACTGGCATTTTGTGGTCAAATCTGGCAACTCTAATGTCATTTATGTTCAGTTTGGTTTGCCATTTCATCATGAACAGGTTGACAAAAGAACAACGCTTGCAAATCGTGCAAATTTATTTCGAAAATAATGGTTAAGTTCGCGAAGTTTACCGTGAGCTCCGTCCATTTTATGGTCGACATAATCGTCCATCAGAGCAATTAATTCGGTTAACCATGGATCGTTTTCGCACTACGTTTACTCTATGTGATAATACGCATCCGCAGAGACGTCGAACAGTGCGCACCGAAGAAACAATTGCCGCTGTAGAGCAAAGTGTTGAAGAGGACCCGAATGAATCGATTCGCCACCGTGCACAGCAATTGGAGCTTTGTCCATCAACTTTATGGAAGATTTTGCGCAAAGATCTTGGCTTGCGACCTTACAAGATCCAGCTTGTGCAAGAATTAAAGCCGCGAGACCATGCAATGCGTCGTGATTTTGGTGTATGGGCCGAAAATGAGATTGATTTCGATGCTGATTTTCATCGCAAAATTTTGTTCAGTGATGAGGCTCATTTTTGGTTGAATGGCTACGTCAACAAGCAAAATTGCCGCATTTGGAGTGAAGAGAATCCACATGAGACCCTTGAAACGCCATTACATCCACAAAAACTGACTGTTTGGTGTGCTCTATGGGCTGGTGGAGTCATTGGGCCATACTTCTTCCGCAATAATGCTGGAGAGGCAGCTACCGTTAATGGAGACCGGTATAGAGCCATGATAACCGACTATTTTGTTCCCGAATTGGATGGCATGAATGTGGATGAGTTGTGGTTCCAACAAGACGGCGCTACATGCCACACAGCGCACGTCACAATCGATTTATTGAAGGAAACATTCGATGAGCGCATAATTTCGCGGAATGGACCTGTCAATTGGCCACCAAGGTCGTGTGATTTGACACCATTGGATTATTTTCTTTGGGGATATGTGAAGTCGCTCGTCTACACCAACAAACCAGAAACGTTAGGGGAATTGGAAGCCAACATTCGTGGCGTTATTGCCGACATACGGCCCCATATGCTCGAAAAAGTGGTTGAAAATTGGACCTGTAGAATTGGCTTTATTCGAGCCAGCCGCGGCGGCCACATGCCCGAAATCATATTTAAACATTAATGGCATAAAATTATCCTTCCAATAAAGCCAAACTGGTGGACCTTAAAACGATTTTCTTGTGTTTTATTTCAATTCGAAGTTCTATACCCCTAAAAAAATCACCCTTTACAAAAAAAACACATTTTTTCAAAACAAAGTTCTTATATCTTTTTTTTTACCTTGGGCTTGTGGATCAATTTATCCAGCCAAGCGAAGTGCTACCCGAAATGAAGACCTCAATCTTAATGCGGTTCCTGAAGGACCAAGGTGGGAAGAGGCTTAATCTTCACCTATTTTCCTCTCAATTTCTTTCCGGTGGCAGTCCTTGTGGGGGTTTTCCACAACAACAACCACACTTGTTTGGTCTGCAAGTCCACTAAGGGCCAACTAAAAAAAAATTTAAACCCTTTTTCCACGTTGTCGACTCGGCACTGAAATCCGAGTACAGAAATCCGAGTACCGAAACTTTAAAAGCCAGTTCTTTGTACAGCACCAAGGTACGGCAATGATGCGCAGATGTACTAAGTGTGATGCTCCTGCCTAAAACGGAAATAGAGAAATTGCCGAAAATACAAAGCTATCGTCTTGCGAGCTGAATTTTAACAAACGCCCTTTTTTTTGCACGAATAAGCCAAAACCATGATCCGAAACTTTATAAAACATACAATACGTCAATAAAGTTTCTAACCCATAATCCATCCAACATAAATTCACGTTCCAGAATGACTGCGAATAAATGCAACAAGACCGAGGCGCACAGCAGCGCATTTACTATCCTGTGCCGGTTGTGTCAAAAGGCTCATGCATCCGACTCTGCCCGATCTACCGGGGTATGTCCAACGTAGAGTGACTACGGGTCATTATAGATGCTAGATAATGCACGAACTGTCCGTTCCACCAGAGAAATACGTGCCATCGGTGCAACGAACAGCACCAAACCTCGACGCATATTGAAGATGCATCACGTATAAACGATTGCGACGACGACACCAACTCGGACTGTGCGCTCTCCATTCACGTCACCGAGCAAACCGTCTTCTGGGCCGAAGAAGAGATCGAGAGACGGGGAGACCTAGCCGGTACGGTACATTTCACAACAGGACCATACAGGGACCACTGCTTCCCCATGAAAGGCTGAGGGCGGCCCCGTATAAATCACGTGACATAGCGCTTACACGACCAAATTCAACAACTGCTGGCTTCAGAACGGGACGCCTGAGGGAGGCCCCTCTAGCACCGACCATTACAGGTCTTCACTAGTCTTGGGCGCCGAAGCAAACATTATGGTTGGCGGAACACCACCGTCAACCGTGGGTGGTCTCCTGACGCAAGCCACCATTTTCGGTTTGCTTGTGTTTGGAGCCCACCAGCAGTAAATGCGTACATAAGTAAAGTGCATCTTCTTTTCATTCAAAGGAACCGCACGACGAGGCAGCGGGGAAGCGGGGACGGCCCTAAATATACTTTTTTTTTTTCATTTCCATTCCATATGTATAAAGATTACTCCTTTTCAGAATTTTGTTTTAATAATTTTGAATTTTATTTAAATTTGAATTGTAATCAGTATTTGTATTTATTTGTTATTATGTAATGCTTTCCGGAATTGCTCGCCGCAAGCGGCCGGCATGTTTAGGCCACGCGAATAAAAAATAAGGCACACCATAGCGACAAGTTCATTATTTCATCGTTTGCTAACGGTAACCGTGCTTACCCCGAAGAATATTTCTTTCACTTCTTGTACGACCGTATAAACAGCCGCCAGCAGCCAAGTCAACGAAGGGAAGAATTTTCAAAGTGTTCAATTTCAATTGTCAAAACGCTTCCATCAGGTTCTAATTTCAATTAGTTTACATTAAAACAATTTCAAACACTTTTATATCTTAATAAATATTGTTAATATCTGATCTAACGAGTTCTCTTTTCTTTCTTTTCCTTCACCTTATTACTAGCGCACTATAACGTTGGTATCGCCATACCAATTGTTGAGCCGCCGTAACAATATTATAAATATGTTTTTGTATATATGTATTTTATTTGGAATGAATAAAATTTTTTTGTGAGAAAAAAGTGGTTGGTTCATCTTAGAATTCAAAGCGCAACTTTTTTAAATTTTTTCCTGTCTATCTGTATGTCTGTAGGTTAGGCACGTATCAGCAAAAGTTGCTGAATATAATTCTGTCATATATTAAACACGCGTCCTTGCAATTGCATACGTCATTGAGCTTCAATGCGGGTTACCACAAATTCAGTGCATTATTCTGTTATTTCGTTAACTCGGCCAATATGTGGGCCAGCACGGTACGCCTGAAACGATCCTTACCCCGAAGTCGGAGTACAGTATGTTTGGCTTTACTTTATAAGAATATTAGCTTAATAAAGAGATGTCGCGCAAAAAAAAAATCATCGCCGGAGCCGTTTTTGGGAAAACCGCGAAATAATCGGGTTTTTTTTGCAGGGTCTTGGAAAACTACATTTCCTTCCACATATTCGAAAAAGTTATATATTCTGAAAGAGGATCTAAAACTGCATCACCCACATGTTTTACGTTTAACATATCATGTCACTTACACTTGTGAAATGCAATTGAAAATGCATTTTTTGTTACTCATACTCCCCGTGGTGCTAAGGGAAATTAAAAATAAGAAGAAGAAATTTTTCGAGTACGCAGTTTTAAAGAACAGTTAGTTTCGACACAAAGTGCAAATTTTAAGTACCTAGGAGTTACCGTTGATTTTTGGCGATTTTTTTTTAAGGTGGCTGGGTTTTATTTTCATTAAAAAAGCTAATAAAAATTCGGTTTTAGAGCAGTTTTCGCGGCGAGTTGGTCAAAAAAGAAGGGAAACAGTATTCTGTCAATGGGGTTATATTAAGAAAAGCTTGCAGATTTTGACTTCGAATGTGGTCAGGAGGCCACTTGCTTCGTTTTTTTGTTAGGGGGGAGTCAGTCTGCCCCTCTTAAAAAACTTGTAAGTGACCTAAGTTATATTTTTAAGTATAGAAGCTGTCAGAGTCTTCTCCGTGAAATCCTAATCTGCTATTAGAATTTTTAGATTAGGCATAGTTCTAATACAATTTGGACTAAAATCTCGGATGGCCGATTTTTTGGCTCGCTATAACTCAGCGATTTGAAGAAATTTGTGCGTTTAATTAGTAGAACATGAAAGCCGGAACATTTATATTTATCACCCAAGGACGTCTTGCTATCGCACTTTCACTGCTGATTATTGGGAGCTGATTTTTTTTGCATTACTTTTAACGAAAATCAACTTTTCGGTCATTTTTCTACCTATATAAGTCGGCAAGTAAATGTCATATGAGTTTTTACGTAAGAGAATATGATAGCCCAAACATTTGTCTTTGCTATCAAATGTCGAAAAATGATGTGTCAATTATTAAAGAGAAGTGAGGAAAGTTTACGTAGATAGACCATATGCAATTCTTCCAAATAAAAATTCACAAGTAGAACTTTTTTTTTTAAAACTAAAAAAATTTTGGAATGGCTAAATTAAAACGCAGTAAGTGTTATTATATTAAACATTTTATTTAAATAATGCAAACAATTAAACAACATTCGAAGTCAAAATCTGCAAGCTTTTCTTAATACAACCCCTCTTTTTTGAACAACTCGCCTCCAAAAATGCTCTAAAGCCGGATTTTTATTACCTTTTAAATGAAAGTAAAACCCAGTCAACTTAAAAAAAATAGCCAAAAATCAACGGTAACTCCTAGGTACTTAAAGTTTACACTTTGTGTCGAAACTAACTCTTCTTTAAAACTCCGTACTTGAAAAATTTCTTCTTCCTATTTTTAATTTCTCTTAGCACCACGGGGAGTATGAGTAACAAAAAATGCATTTTCAATTGCATTTCACAATTGTAAGTGACATGATTTGTAAAACGTAAACCATGTGGGTGATGCAGTTTTAGATCCTCTTTCAGAATATATAACTTTTTCGAATATGTGGAAGGAAATGTAGTTTTCCAAGACCCTGCAAAAAAAACCCGATTATTTCGCGGTTTTCCCA
The DNA here is from genome assembly GCA_949987695.1 of Merzomyia westermanni. Taxonomy (NCBI): domain Eukaryota; kingdom Metazoa; phylum Arthropoda; class Insecta; order Diptera; family Tephritidae; genus Merzomyia; species Merzomyia westermanni. Next base: position 81,088,027 of record OX465289.1, read on the forward strand.
ATTACGGCTCCGGAGCACAGTGTAACTTTTGTCATTTTTAGGATGCCAAAATTAATAACAGCCAAACCAATGGAGCACTTCACTTGAAATTCTACAGTGTGGTTTCAGATACCTAAATCTGATTTGAGAATAAAAATCGGCGTGATCCGCCCACTTTTTCTCCTTGCCCTTATATAAGGTGAAATGTCACATAATCATATTTTCTACTTTAAAAGCATTTTTCAGTGCCAATATAAATAAAAATTCTTTGATTTTTTATACCAACAATTTTGTTGATTTACGGCCTGTACATTTTCGAGTATTCATGAAACGAGCTCAAGGCCAAGAATAATAATTTTGTTCACATTTTGAATTTTTATGAAAATTATTATTGTTTTTATTTATTAATAATCATTTTAATTAATTATTAAAAGTTTTTTGATTGAATAGAGTAGGAAAAATGTTAAGAGACAACTGCCAATTAAAATGATTATTAATAAATAAAAACAATAATAATTTTCACAAAAATTCAAAAAGTGAAAAATTATTATTCTTGGCCTTGAGCTCGTTTCATGAATACTTGAAAACGTACAGGCCATAAATCAACAAAATTGTTGGTATAAAAAATCAATAACAAAACCGAGAGCACACGGTAAGGCAGTTCTGATGATAAAACAGATCTGTCAAAAATCCATCATGATCACACTACTAACTGTCAAATGGCGGAAGTAGTTCATGCATATGGTAAAAAGAAGAATAGAACTAGGAGTTTAGATGACATCAAACCCACCGTATTGTTAGCTGAATGGTTAGCAATACGTGCCAAAATTACTCTGATGAGTGAAGTCTAGAAGCTTCCGAAATGGATCTATAAGAAAAGCTATGGCAGTTGTCTCTAAACATTTATCCTACTCTATTCCATCAAAACACTTTTAATAATGAATTAAAATGATTATTAATAAATAAAAACAATAATAATTTTCATAAAAATTCAAAAAGTGAAAAATTATTATTCTTGACCTTGAGCTCGTTTCATGAATACTTGAAAATGTACAGGCCGTAAATCAACAAAATTGTTGGTATAAAAAATCAATAACAAAACCGAGAGCACACGGTAAGGCAGTTCTGATGATAAAACAGATCTGTCAAAAATCCATCATGATCACACTACTAACTGTCAAATGGCGGAAGTGGTTCATGCATATGGTAAAAAGAAGAATAGAACTAGGAGTTTAGATGACATCAAAACCAGCGTATTGTTAGTGTTACGTCCGAGTCAAAAGGCTGTTTTCATGCAACTAACTTTACTGACAAAACAATAACCAAACTTACTTGCTAAATGAATATATAAGAAGAGAGTTAGTTATCTATGCATAGTATGAGTTTGGTATACATACATATTAGACACATAATTAGTTGAGTGCATTATCTACGTATATATATATATGTTGATGTTTACTGATCGCCGTGCTCATTAAGAACACAGTACCAAATATGTGTCATTTCTCCGTCCTCTATTTTCGAAAATCTTCTGCCAAAAAACGATCAACCGGGTTTCTATTTCGCTCACTTCTACGAAGTGGTTCAGCCGTAGGCGATTCACGAATAGATGTGTTCTGTTCAGTGGTAGCATCAATGTTACGCTCAGTGGGAATATCTTCGCTCCTTTCCTTGAGTTGGTTTTGGTCATGGATGAAATAGATAAGGTTTAGCCGTCACATGTGTGAGAAAAAAGTAATTTTTTTGCGTGACGTATGCGGTGTGTTGTCGCCCTGACAGAGCTGTCAAATACCATACATTTCAAGAAAGAAAGTGTAAACATTGGTACAAAATAATTACTATATCAAATGTGATCTTTCAAAAAAATTGTTAAATATCTATGATTTAACGTCGTATCACGATGATAATTGAATTAAATAAGTTTCGCCAGTGTAGTTTTGGAAATATTTACTCATTTTAATTGAGGTCCTCATAGCCGTGTACCAGTGCAAATTTGTATGTAAACATTGGTACAAAATACTTACTATATCAAATGTGAATGTATTTCTTTCAAAAAAATTGTTAAATATCCATGATTTAACATCGTATCACAATAATAATTGTATTAAATAAGTTGCGGCAGTGTATTTTTTGGAAATATTTACTCATTTTAATTGAGGTCCTCATAGCCGTGTACCAGTGCAAATTTGTATGTAAACATTGGTACAAAATACTTACTATATCAAATGTGAATGTATTTCTTTGAAAAAAATTGTTAAATATCTATGATTTAACATCGTATCACAATAATAATTGTATTAAATAAGTTCCGGCAGTGTATTTTTTGGAAATATTTACTCATTTTAATTGAGGTCCTCATAGCCGTGTACCAGTGCAAATTTGTATGTAAACATTGGTACAAAATACTTACTATGTTATATTTGCTATGATGTTTTACTTAAATAAATACATACTTACGTACGTAAAAATACCATATCATCAATAAAAAGATTTTGTTTAATTTTAAGTGGCTTTATTTCATATATTGTTTATACAAACAGTGCAAATGAAATTCTGTAAAGGAAAATATATGATGTTAGCAAAATTTTAAGAAGTCTGTTATCTTCAAATATAAGTACCCAAAATATCAATTCAAAACGTGGCAACAGCATTCGTATTCCACTGCTAATATAATATATTAATTATTCCATAGGTTTACGTTTTTGTTTTTGTAAATTTTCTTTTTTGCTTTTTAAATGCATTGTCGACAATTAGTTTGTTTAATTTTCGGACACGAAAAAACATTAACGCGCGAAAGAATAATTTCTTTATTTTTACATCGCATTTTACATGCTGGGAGCTGTTTATGTGCTTTCCCAGAAAATTGCTACAAATCAATAATGATTCCTTATTGAGATCATTGAAAACGCTTTGCAACGCCCTTAAATGATACATTAATTCCTGCGTTGGTTTAGATAACCCACCTTCTGATAAATGGTTTACCCATGAAAATTTTTCTTCGTTGCCTTCTTCTACTGCGATGTTTGGGATTTCAGAATGGAGCCGTTTACAAATGTAGCCAGCTACGTCCTCCAAACCATCGTACTCTAGAGCTTCTAGTTCTGAGTCAAACTGTTGCTCGCTATGTTCGTCGTTGTCCCCCGGCTTTGAAGCTATGCCAGTAAGTATCGTGCCTGTGAATAAATAATATTATTATATAAACATATGCGTACTATTTACATAACAATGGTATAAACACTGCTTAACGAATGTTAGTCTATTATAGCACTCATTTTAACATATGAGACATGTCATTAGTTAAGCAGAGTTAAATTGCCTGTAAGTGATTTATATGATTTTTCAATATCTGGGGTATCATCGGTAGAAGTATTGGCGTTTTCGGAAATCACGCCGTCGTTATATCCCAGTAAGTACGCTCGCAGACGATATTTAAACTCCTGGCGATCAGGATGGCCATGCAAGCCCTCTCCTTTGCTACGAATAACGCCGAAAAAGTTTTCCAACACATCCTGATTCAATCTATACCTTAACACGTAAGAAATGCCGAATTTGGTCTTCAAGTCTTCCAACAATAGCTGCAAAGCATTATTCGACTGGATTACACCTAAAAAAATGTTGACGTTTTAATCTAAATAATTTTTATTTATAGTATTTCAAATTAATACCTTTTTGGAATGGCAACAAACTGCTTTTACCAATAACTGGCATGCTCTCCATCAATGTGGTCATATCTTTGAGTATATGATTTTGAACCTCACAAGCCAATCCATATGCATGAGTCCGCGGGCGAGTGTCGGGATATGGAACTCTAACGTTCATCACGTCAAACCAGTCGTTTGTCTATAGGTATAAAAGTGCAGAAAGCTACTAGGCTGTCAATTAAATAACTAACCTCATTACCGCTTTGAATAGCTTGTGACACTCCAGCCAGTTTTTATCAGCTAAATATCCAAGACTCGCAGCTCGCGTTATCCCCTGAGCCAGTGTATAGGAAAAAAGCTTTGTTGCCAATTTCACTTTTTGCCTTTGGGCCCTGACAACGCTTAGGTGGGTACTATTGATCTTGTGAGTAATTGACAAATCAGAAGAGGTGTGTGATAATAGTTCCACTATTATATCCTTTTCAACATGTTTGTCATTTATAAGGAAACCATGGTCCAGGTAGTGGTTCCGCAGAAGTTTAATAAGGTGAGGTGCATCCGCGAATACATAAATTTTCGTTTCATCGCATATTAACCTTAAGAAGAAAATTTAAGATATGCTTAAAATAAATTTGAACAGCATAAATTGCAAGTTGCCTGGAAACCATTTCAAATCACATTCCCAATGTTCGGAGTAGAAAATTTGCATCTGGCGTAGTTTTAGTGTAATTGGCTAGTACTTACCATGGCTTATTGGCGTCGACGAGAAGATCTGTAAACAAGCCTCGATTCGCTCCTCCCAAATCACTAACGACTGCTACGACGTTGTATCCGTGGGATTTCACTACTTTAATAATATTGAATGGAATTTCGGCAGTCATTCGACAATCGAAGTCGTAAAATATTGGCTGTTTCCACCTAGCTACTAAGCCTGCATAAAAAAAATGCAATGTTAAGTTACAGCAAATTATATAAATAAAACGATTTGTCTTACCTCGTAACATAGCTACTTGCACATAGTCAACAGGAGCGAGTGTTGTGTCTGATGACTTGTCATAGCAGTAGCACTTCTTCACTTTCATTTCATCGAAGCTTAGCACGCATATTTTTTGTTTCTCGTCCATTGCAGTTGCAGACAAAATTTTAACCACTGGTTCGATTATACCCGGGCTGATATTAATCTTTTGAGCCCACCTTGACAGCGTGCGTACAGAGGGAAGTGGAAATCCTTTCTTCATAAGCAGACGATATGCTTTTGCGCTTGTTGAATAAAGTGTGATTGAATGAGAAATATCCTCTTCACACCAGTTACGCCTCTTTAATCCGCTCTGTAATTTTTTTATTTGGCCTGATGTAAATATTGTTCCCAATTTCTCCACTATGTTGTTATGTTCAAACTCGGCCCTTTGTAAACGCTGCCGCAACTCAGACATTTCCTTGTTATGCTTTATTTGCATTTGACTTAAGCAAAAGTTTTCCCTTTTCAACGTTTCACTAAAAATCATAAATGTTAATAAATCGCAGGAATAACAAAATAATTAACTTACATATTTGCTTCAGGCCGCTTAATTTTATCAACAAATAACTGCTCTGAGTCACACATAGTTTAAGGATCATTTTCTTCTTTAGCATCTACATTTGATAGTACAACAGAACTTTCCAGTTCGTTGCAAGTCACGTTCATGGTGTCAACCACTTCTGTGGCTTTTGCACCTACCTTCAAGAGCTCTGCAACAATTTGTTTATTTCTTCGTTGTGTGATTCGGTTACTCCGAGCTATAGAATCGATTGATTCGGCCTTTATTGTTACAGACGGTACAGCATCTGGCTTAAGTTCTCTGCATTTCGCGAATCCTATGGATATTACCTCCGTAAATCTTTATTTATTATTATTAATAAAAATGAAGGTAATTGTTTCCTTTAGGAGACAACTGCTAAAACCCGTCCGAAATTATCGGGAAAGGTATCAAAAGACGCGTTTTGACCTCGGTAACAATAATCCGGAAGCAGACTTTCGAGTTTTCGTTTCAGTGAAGAGATATTAGCAATCAAAGTTGAAAATTTTCTGTAATTTTCATGTGGTTGTTGTAATTTTAGATTACGATGTACCGAGAAGTGCAAAAGTGTGTTCTGCGCAGAAATACTGTAGACCGCGTAGCCGGTGTTGGACTGGAAAGGTGTTCTTCACATAAATACCTTGGATCAAGAACCCTATTTGAGATCGGACCTAGGTAATTTTTGAGTTTTTTGCGAATAACTTTTCACTGAAACAAAAAATTTAAAATCCGCTTTCGGATTGTTGATACCGAAGTCAAAATACGTTGATTGATACCTCTCCCAATATGTTTGGACGTGTTTTAGTAGTTGCCTCCTAAGGGAAACAATTACTAAAATGAATCTTTACCCATTTCAAATTTCATATAATTTTCCAAGTCTGTTGGAAGGAAGTGCTCACTGCAAATTCGGTAATTTTTAACATTTGAAGCACGCCGGCAAAAATGGACCCACTTTTGTTGGAGTTTTTCATTAGTTGGAAAGTTGAAAAGACCAACTTTTTTATCTTTTGTTTTATGGGAATTTGTACAGTTTAACACTGAGCACTTCATTTTTATTAATTAAACGCACAAATAGTATTATTTTTGAACAATTTGAACAAGCAAACGTGTTATCGCACAAAATAAACAAAAATTTATTGGGCCGTACATGAACCCTGCATACGTCACAAAAAGTCAGCTGTTTTATTCACAATATGGCGGCAAAATTGATAGCTTAATCTTGTATAATTCGTTCATGGGTTTTGGTGACGTTTATGATGCCCGGTATGCGAGTCTACGATGTACATAATTTTCCCAAGAACTCTGTCTATGTGGCCCTTTATCCACTTTGGCCCGCGAGCATAATTGCGTATGTAAACTAATTGAGAGGGCTTAAACTTTGTGTTAGCCTTATTGTTTGGTACTTGGCGAGTAACTGGCAGTGTTTGTGATAGGAGTGTGCAATAATTGCGCTGGTGTCTTACTTTCAGCATTAGGCAACGAACGATATGTTGAAAGATATTTTATCAATGCGGCTGGAATTGACAAGCCATCTTATAAATTTTTTACCATTGCCTCTTTGAAAGTGCGAACAAAGCGTTCAGCTAGTCCATTTGATGCCGGGTGAAAAGGTGCTGATGTAATATGTTTTATTCGATTTTTAGCGCAAAATTCTTTAAAAATTTCAGCTGTCAATTGAGGCCCATTATCACTGACTAACGTTTCGGGAAGTCCCTCAATAGCGAATATGGCGGAAAGAGCCATAATAGTGTCAGATGTTGTTGTTGTTTTTAGCTGCGTCACATAGGGATATTGCGAGTAAGCATCTACGCACACTAGCCACATGTGATTGAAAACAGGGCCTGCAAAGTCAATGTGTACGCGCTCCCATGGACGTGAAGCTTCGGGCCAACTGCTGAATTCGCGAGCAGGACTAGATGAGTTTCTTCTGCAAATTTCACAGTCTTTAGCAAGGCTCTCCATACTTTTGTCTATACCCGGCCACCAACAGTGGCTGCGAGCAAGCTGCCTCATTTTAACTATACCCCAGTGTCCGTCATGTAAGAGCTGCAAAATTCTTTTACGTAAAGACGATGGAATAACAACTCGATTTGCTTGGCCCTGCAAGTATATAATATCATTATTAGTAGTTAAAGACATTTTTTTATTGAAAAACGGCAGAATGTGCGAATCGCTAGCTGCAAGGTGATTAGGCCAACCATTACGTATGAAGTTGCGAACCTTTACAAGGGCTTCATCTAATTCGAGATGCTTTAATATTACACTGGAGTTTACGGGTGTTTCAAAATGGTCCACATTTAAACAAGCTTCACTTTTGTCAAACTCGGGATCAGATGCATGCGGAAGGCGTGAAAGGGCGTCGGCGTACCCGTGTTGCGACGTTGGTTTGTACTTTATATCGTACTGGTATGCCGTTAAGGTAATAGCCCAACGCTGTAGGCGATGAGCGGTCATGGTAGGCAAATGCCTGTCTGGACTAAATATACTCCCAAGTGGTTTGTGATCGGTGATCAGCGTAAATTTGCGGCCATATAAATACTGGTGAAAACGTTGTACTCCAAATATGATAGACAAGGCCTCTTTTCCTATCTGGCTATATTTTACCTGGTGTTGGTCAAGAAACTTAGACGCGAACGCTATTGGCCTCTCAGTGCCATCGGAATACGTATGAGAAATTACGGCGCCTATACCGTGCGATGATGCATCGGTGGCAAGGAGTAGGGGAAGGTGCTCTTGGTAATGTGCTAATTGCGCTGCCTGTACTATTGCATCCTTTAGCGACTTAAAGGCATTCTCCTGAGCGTTTTTAAAACGTACATTTTTTTTGCGAAGTTGATTTAGAGGTGCTGCAATTTTTGAAAACTTCGAAATGAAGCTGTGGTAGTAGTTAACCTTACCTAAGAAAGCTTCGTGCTCTTTTATATTTTGCGGACGTCGTAGCTTTTTAACTGCCTCTACGCCTGCTTCATCAGGAGAAATACCAGTAGCGCTTATTCGTCTTCCCAAATACTCGATTTCATTTTTGAGAAAAACGCACTTCTCTCTCTTGCATTTCAGCCCACTAGCTTCTAAACGCTTGAAAACTTCCTGTAACCTCTTGAGATGTTCTTCGACTGTAGGTGCGGTTACGATTATGTCGTCAAGGTAGTTGGCACATCCTTCAATGCCTTGAAGAAATTTTTGAAATATGGCTGGCGCGCTTGCGATTCCGTATGGCATTCGTTGGAATTGATACAACCCCAGAGGCGTATTCACTACTAGCAATTTTTTGGCTAGCTCATCTAACTCCAGTTGCAAATAGGCATCTTTCAAATCGATTTTGGAAAACTGCTTCCCATACCGTATTATATACAGCAAGTTTTCCCGCGTTGGTAAGGGAAAGCGTTCGACATCAATTTGTTTATTTATTGAAACTTTAAAGTCACCACATATACGAATGGAACCGTCGGGCTTTGTAGCGAGAACTATAGGCGACGTCCATTCACTAAATTGCACTTGTTTCCAAATTCCTGCATCAACTAACCGATTAGCTTCTTTTTTGAATTTTGGCATTAATGCGAAAGGAATAGGTCGGCTTTTAAAAAACTTAGGCTGAGCATCGGCATTTAAATTTATTGTAGCTTTAAAGTTGGTAACAGTGCCCAATTCAGGCTCAAACACTTTGCCAAACTTATTGAGGATGGCTTCAACTTTAGGAGTTGCATCATTGACAGATAGCACTTGTTGTATTTTGTAACCAAACTCTTCAAATAAATCTGCGCCAAACAAATTGTTGCCACCATGCACACGTGCGACAACCAAAGTAATATGTTTTTGCTTTGCACCACACATAGCATTTACTTTAAATTCACCAAGTGTATTTATTTTTTTGTTGCCAAAGCCGAACAGTGACCGCTTACACGGGATCAGAGGAGGCTTATTCAGCTTTTCATAAGTTTCTAGTGTTATTATGGAAATGGTTGCGCCCGAATCCATTTGAAAATTTACTATTTTATTACAAATCTTTAAATTCACGAAATTTTTATTATCGCGCTGTTCAATGACTCCGGTAACACTATAAATCGTTTCAATTGCATCGACATTGCTTTTGGATTTATTTTTTTTGTTTAAAGTTTTCTGCGAAGATTGCTTTTTATTGTCGCTTTTCTTTGAATAGCTACTCGAGTCTTTCGCCATACATACAGGTGCTATGTGGCCTACTTTGCCGCATTTACGGCACACTGCGCCTTTAAAACGACATTGCTCACGCTTATGTGAAATACCGCAGCCGGAGCAAGATTTGTAGGAAATATGTTTGTTGTTTTTGTCCGAGGGTATGCGAGATGATTTTTTGGAGCTGTTAACCGCGTTTACGGGTGTTGTGGATTCACCGGCTGTATTCTCTTTAAGAGATTGTACCGTTTTCGTAGTGCTCTCATAAAATTCGGCAATGAGTAACACTTCGGTTAATGTTGGCTGTAATTTTTGTAACGCTGCAGCGCGGATGGTGTCATGCGGAGTGTGCAAAACTATCATATCACGTATCATCTCATCTACATATTCATAATTGCAGTTATCGCTTCTACATACAAATTTGCATTCTCTTGCTAAACCTCGCAAATCAGCGACCCACTCTTTGTAGCTTTGATTGGGTTTCATACTACAACTATTAAAATTGTAGCGTGCAGCAATAACATGAACTTCTTTTTTAAAATGGCCTGACAATTTTGCCGTTAGCTCGGCATAGCTGTGGTTTTGCAAGTCATGAGAGCCGAACAATTTTTTCAAAAGGCCAAAAGTGTCACTATCCATCCATAATAAAAGAAAAGACTTCATCTTCTCTGCTGAAGTGACATTATACGCGGTAAAATGCTGGCCTAGCTGCTCCAAATACGAGTTCCAACTATGGAGGTATTTATTAAATGCGTGGAAGGACGTCACTACAGGACTTTCCCCTGTTTTGTTCTTTAGAACAGACTCCATCCACGTCTTCTGCGCTTCGAACATTTTTTGCGTAAAATTTTGTTGTTGCTCAAGGAGTTGCTTAAAAAACACATTGTCACTAACGTGCGGCTTTTCGTCCGGCATTATTAATTATAAAATGATAGTGCAGTTAGATTTTATACTTTTATTTAATACGCGCGTTTCGTGTTTATTTTCTCGTCGCCAGTTGTTACGTCCGAGTCAAAAGGCTGTTTTAATGCAACTAACTTAATTGACAAAACAATAACCAAACTTACTTGCTAAATGAATATATAAGAAGAGAGTTATCTATGCATAGTATGAGTATGGTATACATACATATTAGACACATAATTAGTTGAGTGCATTATCTACGTATATATATATATATATGTTGATGTTTACTGAGCGCCGTGCTCATTAAGAACGCAGTACCAAATATGTGTCATTGTCTAGCAGCTTCCGAAATGGATCTATTTATAAGAAAAGCTATGGCAGTTGTCTCTAAACATTTTTCCTACTCTATTCAATCAAAAAACTTTTAATAATTAATTAAAATGATTATTAATAAATAAAAGCAATAATAATTTTCATAAAAATTCAAAAAGTGAAAAATTATTATTCTTGGCCTTGAGCTCGTTTCATGAATACTTGAAAATGTACAGGCCGTAAATCAACAAAATTGTTGGTATAAAAAATCAATAACAAAACCGAGAGCACACGGTAAGGCAGTTCTGATGATAAAACAGATCTGTCAAAAATCCATCATGATCACACTACTAACTGTCAAATGGCGGAAGTGGTTCATGCATATGGTAAAAAGAAGAATAGAACTAGGAGTTTAGATGACATCAAAACCAGTGTATTGTTAGCTTAATGGTTAGCAATGCGTGCCAAAATTTCTCTGATGAGTGAAGTCTAGCAGCTTCCGAAATGGATCTATAAGAAAAGCTATGGCAGTTGTCTCTAAACATTTTTCCTACTCTATTCAATCAAAAAACTTTTAATAATTAATTAAAATGATTATTAATAAATAAAAGCAATAATAATTTTCATAAAAATTTAAAAAGTGAAAAATTATTATTCTTGGCCTTGAGCTCGTTTCATGAATACTTGAAAATGTACAGGCCGTAAATCAACAAAATTGTTGGTATAAAAAATCAATAACAAAACCGAGAGCACGCGGTAAGGCAGTTCTGATGATAAAACAGATCTGTCAAAAATCCATCATGATCACACTACTAACTGTCAAATGGCGGAAGTGGTTCATGCATATGGTAAAAAGAAGAATAGAACTAGGAGTTTAGATGACATCAAAACCAGTGTATTGTTAGCTTAATGGTTAGCAATGCGTGCCAAAATTTCTCTGATGAGTGAAGTCTAGCAGCTTCCGAAATGGATCTATAAGAAAAGCTATGGCAGTTGTCTCTAAACATTTTTCCTACTCTATTCAATCAAAAAACTTTTAATAATTAATTAAAATGATTATTAATAAATAAAAACAATAATAATTTTCATAAAAATCCAAAAGTGAAAAACTATTATTCTTGGCTTTGAGCTCGTTTCATGAATACTTCAAAAATTTTTTAGATTTCTTAATTTTACTTTAAAGGCTTTTGATTAATATTTAAAAAAATTTATTTTAAAAGTCAAACACAACATATATTTGTAAAAGCTAAATCGAAATACATACTTATAAAAAAAAGTGATATTATAACTGGTATAAAGTTAGTCGGAGTCAATATCGTCGACATGCTCTGATTCAGATAATAAGCCAATAACTTCACTTGTTAATGCTCGCTGCTTTGAACTAGGGGTTTTCCGCAAACTGTTTATGAACGGGTCTGACGATACTCGTATCAGCAATCTGTGCAGCAAATCCAAGTTACTACAAATTCTTTACTTTTTCCTGGTGTAAAGTTCACGATAGTTTCGTGCATCTTTGTTTCTGGACTCTTGAGCTTCTTTCAAACGTTGGCCAATAGGAAGAATAGCAGACACGATTATACTCTTTCCATGAAACAAAATTTTATGTACGCTCACTGGCATATTATACCAAGCATATTCCGATGAATATAGTTCCCATTTCAAAAGACTGATGTTTATGCCGGTTATGTCTGATGTTATTTCAGGATCTCCAAAGAATATTCTCGCAGTGTTGCCATCTTTTGTGTTGCCGGTTTTTTGCTTTGGCATATCAATCAAAAGACCAACTTCTTTCCTGAATCTATTTTGGATATGTTCTATCTTCTTTTTCATCTTTTCCTTATTGTTTACGCGACATCAGTAGCCACACGTCCCAATCCCAAAATTATAATATTCATTATATACATATTTCATGAATTGTTCATAAAGTAATACTCATTATATATATTTCCTCATGAATTGTACATAATCTTCATTATAATGTATGTGGTACATTATATTATATTATAGTGTCTTATATTTACTCATCACAACGTATGAATTCACCTTAATATTTACGTATCAAAATTGGAACGATTTGGGACGTGTGGCAACCACGCGTAAATCACCCCACACCAATTCGCCGCATGACCGACAGCTGTCATGTAGGCGGCCATCATATTTTTATTATTATTGTTTTTCTTTTAAGAAACACCGGCTTTTTTATAGTGTTGTTTTTTTATACATTTTTCACCGGAAAGTGTGCAGTTTTTTTCTACAAATAAAATTTGCGCTACATTTTATTAACGCTCTATTGTGAAATTTAACATTTCTACCCTGGTTTATCACTTGTGTATCAATAAGTGTGGTTAAAAACAAATTAATAAAATACAATCTTATATACAGGGTGGCTGATGAATTTTGCTACATTAAGAAACTCAAATAATTTTTTTTTCAGTGTATGGAATTCATTTTTCTTTTATTCATGTTAAAGCTCATTAATTAGTTTTAAAAATAATGGAATTTAAATGCCCCCCCTGCTCGTCGATGCATGTGCGGCATCTTACCAAAAAGTTGTTCATTACTGCTTGGAGAGTTGAGACAGGAATAGCCGCAATTGTTTCTCGAATGGATTGCCTTAGTTCATTCAAATTTGTTGGTTTTGCTTTGAAGACTTCCTGTTTGCAATAACCCCACAAGAAAAAGTCAGGTGCTGTAAGGTCAGGCGACCTGGGTGGCCAACGGAATGTGGAGTTTCTGGATATCAGCTTATTGGGAAATTTTCGTCGCAATTCTGTCATAACAGGTTGGGCTATATGAGGAGCTGCACCATCTTGCTGAAACCACACAGAGTTGAAAGAAATTCTCATTCGGCATAATTCTGGATAGAAAAACTCTCTCAACATGCTCAAGTAACGGTCTCCAGTAACCGTAACGGTGTGACCGTTTTTTTCGAAGAAGTAGGGCCCGACAATGCAGCGTGATGAAACTGCACACCACACTGTGACACGAAGTGGATGCAATTCCGTCTCATGGAGTATCTGTGGGTTGGAAGCACTCCGTATTCGACAATTTTGTTTGTTTATGTTGCCGTTTAAATCGAAATGGGCCTCGTCAGACATGAAAAGACAGTTCAACATGTTTCCATCCTCTTCCACCATTTGAAGCATCTTCTGGCAAAATTCCAAGCGAATCGGCAAGTCTGCAGCGTTCAGTTTGTTGGCCATTTGAATTTTATATGGGAATAAGTCCAAATCTTTGTGCATAATTGACTGTAATGACTGTCTGCTTACACCCATTTGAGCAGATAAGCTTCTTGTCGAAACACGTGGATTGTTTTGTATGGCAGCAGCTACAGCAGCGATTGTTTCCTCCGTTCGAACTGAAGGGTTTCGATGGTAAGGTCTTCTGTTGACTGTCCCATGCTCGGCAAAATTGTTTACAAGTCTTATTATGGTCCATCTGCTCGGAGGATTGCCGCCAAACGTGCGCCTATACTCTCTTTGAACCGAAACTACGGACTCCAGTGCGTGATAGCGGCGGACAATCCAAATTCTTGTTTCAGTGTCCCAGTTATCCATTTTTGTTAAATGTAAAAGTCAATCTGCAAAATAAAAAAAAAATTAACCAGATTCATGAAATAGAAAAAAAGTTATTTAATTTTTTTTTGGTAGCGGCTTTCATTAGCCACCCTGTACAAAGAAAATTACCGTTCTGCCTCTAAAGTCGGTGAAGTTTTCAGTCTTTGAGCATATATATATATATATATAGGGTGATAATTTGACAAAGGTTTGCTAAATCGCACGAAATAAAGATCATCCATACGAATATTCTTAAATACAAAAGAAAAGGACTGAACGAGAGGGAAATCTATGAACGTATGCTGATACAATCGAGACCAGAAGATATCTCGTAGCTGCCAAAAGGGAAGTATTGGGCCGAGAATCAACATCCCCAACCGTGAGTATTATCCACATATACCATCAAATTAACTACTTATTTTCTCTGCCCCGCACACACCAGGTCTACATTTCCATTCGATAAGCGATGTGTAGCATACATTCCATGCATCGTATATAAGAATGTTAAGCGGAAATTCCGAAAGCAAGCATGCTTTCGTCAACATTTCGCTGTGACAGGGCTCGCATATTTTTCATTTCTTTTGGAGAAGCCCCACATACGTAGCACTTTTGAAATGATGTATATGCCGACAGAGCGTTGCAAACTTTGCCATCAATCATGCACAACACAAACGTTGATTTCACTTGTAAGTTTAGGTTATCTGTTTGAATTGTTGTAGGACGAAGACTGGAAATTTGGTCTTTGACAGATTGCACCTCCTTTGAAATGACATCTCGTGTTTCTTTTGTAAAAACAAATTTTATCGGGCGGCAGTATCTCATGGAAGATGGAGCAGGATTACTCCAAACTATAACCTTTCGTTCGTCAACCATTGTATACATTTGAACTAGTGAAATGAAAAACATACTAGTGTCCGATTTGTTTTCTTCCGAAAATTGTTTGTAACAGCTATGCTCAGCTCCATCACATCCCCATTTTATAATTGCATTTAGTTCTTTAACCTCAGAAATAGAAAGCAATACCTCTTCTTGTGCAAGACACAACCTTCGTAAGCTGTGATCAATTAGGAATTGCAATTAAATTTCAGCAGAGGTTTCCGTTACGGTTATTTTTGCAGGATAGCATAAAACCTTTGATTCTTTCAAACAGTTATATGAAGGATATATTTTCTGTTAACTTCTGAAGTGTGCTGCCGGATCAGGGAGTATTTATGTGTTGAAAGATTTGAGTCAACTATCATCGCAATTGGTTGATCTGGTGAAACTGGTGATAGTCGGGACTTTTTGATTGCAGCGCCTTTTGATGGTGATGCTGTGGAGAACTTCTCAATTATTTTTGCAGAATTTCTTTTCCCTGATTATCGTAATTTCAATTCCGCTGTCATTAACAGTTGATCATTGTCGACATTGTTCATTAGTTTCTTGGCTTTTGGTTTTTTTGGGCGCATAGATGACTCAGAGAAGTTTTTTGTTCGCCTTCACGGCTTAGGAATATCACGATATAATCTGTGAAATCCAAATTTTCTGATAACCATTCAGATTTTTTCTCAATAAATCTACTTGCAGATCGAAAACAACATGCCCATCTCTTACGAATATTATAAGTTAGCTGGATGATTTATTTTTTTTTAATTTTGGATGATCCCCATCTCTTCCAATTATACTCAAAATATGGTATAGTATGGATTTGTTCGTTTTTCCATCTTTGATCTTTAGCAAAACTTCAAAGAGTGCATTTCGTGAAATAGCCATGACTAAGAAAATTTGGGACAGTGCAGTTGGTTTTACTTCAATGCAGTGCGTCTTTGGTATGATTGATTTTTAGCTATGTTCTCTATTTACGAGTATATAGTCTTAGCCCAAGCGTTTTATTATATCACTTGTCATAGAATAAGAAACTGGGTTTTTACGGGAAAATAATACCTGCTAATGCTTAACAAAAATATACTTACCCATTTCTTTGTTTTAAAGATCTACCTAAGATCACAAACTCAGAGTGAGCTTTAGGTAGGCATTTATGTGATGTATACATACATATGTGTAAAAAGTGGTTTAAATTGTTGGCCAATCATAGTCATATTAAACAAAAGTTGTGTCCGGTGAGGATAAAATTTTTAAAAATTTTATAAAATTTTTCCTGGAAAGTGTTCGGTGACACAAAACATTTGCAGCGAAAGAGCGCATTTTAACATTTCATTGCGAGAGAGAGTTGCAAGTTTCCGCTGGGGGAATTTCACTCAGTAAAGCTTGCAAGTGAAAAACAGCTGATCGTTACATAGGAAAGCAACAACAAAAAATTAAAAAATTTTAGCTATTAACCAATCAAAGAAGCAACAACTGTTTTGCTTCCAAGTCCTTACTGTCTCCTGTTCGGCGAAATTTTTTTACTTTTGGCGTTTCGAGAGAGTTTTACGTCATTCCGACTTTACTGACAGTTCTTTGCAAGTGTTTGCAAGTTTTTTCACCTAAAGATTTTAGCTGAAATTAAATGTAATAGGGTCCCCCTATGAAAAACGAAATTAAGTTAGCTGGTGGTACGAAGAAATTTTTTGTGTTTTGCATATTATACTATGGTATGGTATGGTATATGTCTTGGAGTAAGCAATGTCATAAACACAACCATAGACACATACTGTGATTTTAAAATGCTAATATGACATTTTCGACCATTTTAAAATTAAAAGTCCGTCTTAGTCATAAAATGTATTTTAAGTAAACTATGACGGATTTTCAATTTTTTTTTCAGTGAGAAGTTATTCGCAAAAAACCCAAAAATTACCCAGGTCCGATCCCAAATAGGGGGCTTGAAACTAAAACTCGAAAATCCGCTTCCGGATTATTGTTACCGAAGTCAAAATGCGTCCTTTGATACCTTTCCCGATAAGTTTGGACGTGTTTTAGCAGTTGTCTCCTAAAGGAAACAATTACCGAAATTTTGTTTTTGTATTTTAATCTAACGTGAAGAATGAACAGGTGATCAATAGCGAGGGGTGAAAGGGGTACATCCATGGATAAGTTATTGACTGATACTTTACTGCCTTTTACGACTACTCTTAAATGGTTTCCTGCCTTTTGCTCTGGTATGGAAAATTTTACAATTAAAATATGTAGTTTTACAGAGGCTTCCCGGCTGGAATCGATCCAAATGGTTTCTTACGAAAGTAGTTTCAAGATAGGTCTGCGGAGGTGATAGATCTTGTTTTGAGTCGATAATAAACTGTATTAAGCTCCAATCTTTGGCGGAAACTAAATAACATACCACCACAAAATGAACAAGAAGCTTCTCCATAAAAGTTGTCACACTTGCCTTATGAAACTATTACTTATTACTTTTGTTTTTGTTTTATAATTATGTGGTTGTTCGCCGTGTTGGTAGAAGATATTTTTGACTCACTTTTTACATCAGCTTTTGCATATATAAAGCGTCGTTTGAAAATGTTGTCTTTGCGAGGTACTGTTAAGCGCATCGTCAAAGATGCAGGATAGGGCTACCATATTCTTTGGTTGTATATGAAATGGAATCATTGCACTGTTTAAATAGGTCCTGTGAGATGAAAAAATTTGCTTTTCTAAAGGCCTAGATACGTTTTTTTGTAAACAAATTGAACTTACTTCATAGCGATATCAACAATGAGATTATTAATTTTACACGGGCCTTACTATAGTGATATGTCCGTTACTGTATTAGGTGAAAACTCCTTAAAACCTTGCAGAAACAGTTTTGTGATTTCATTGAAGGACATCTCTAAAGATAAATCACCTTTTTTCGTGAAATATCATCCACGATACGATTTTGCTAAACTTTGCTTTCAAGAACTACCAAAAAAACTATGAACCGAAAATATGACCGTTGACCTCGTATATTTATATAAAAAATAGTAGTAAAATAGTAATAAATTTATGTACTTAAACGTACTTGTTTTACACAAAAAACAACACTTTTGCGGATACAAAATTTTGCTCCACATTTTCAGATAGCCGAATGACAGAACAAAGAAGAATTTCGAGCGAGACAACTGACAGGTTACTTCACCTTGTTGATTACACTATGGAAGCAAATATACTTTTTCGGAAAGGGGAGAAAAAATAAAAATACACTTGTATCGGCTGTTTTCATGTACTCGTCAGCATTTTTTTTTTATAACACTGCGTTACACAAACGAGCTTTAGCATTTTTTTTATGTATAATTATACAATACAATAATAGGACAGAACTAAAGCTCGTTTTTGTAACGCAGTGTTATCAACTGGTCGTGAGCTCGTGAAACTTACAATATATATATATATAATATACAATATATGTAAAATTAAAATACTGTAGTTGAATAACCTTATAGTCAATATCTTTTGTGTGTTATATTTTTTACTAAGGGATGATATTAAAGGTTCCTATGAAAGTAGTTTTGTGTATCCGCTACCACGATAGGGAAGAATATTAGAGTTATTAACTATATTGGGTAAAGGCTGGTACTCTCCCAAAATATCAAACTAGCTCAGGTCAACAAGAAATCGCATTTGAAGTAGAAGTGGAACATGCTCTTTGAAAAGACTCCACAAATTTCAATATCAAAACTGATTTATAACTTTTTTCTTTTTGTTCATAAACATTTTTTTTTATCTTTCTGCAGTAAATATTTTCTTACCAAATAATTTTCTTTACACAAAGTGTTTTTAAATTGTGTATTTAAACGATTTGCAAGTATCGAATTCAAAATTCGCTCACCAAATTAAGTAAATATGATAATATTCACCAGTCTCTTAGGTCTCTTGTCCGAAGTAGTAAATAGCGCTATTACTTTTATTTACTGATAACATTATAAAGTTAAATATCGACAGCATATCCAGATAACATAATCCCTGGTGCAATCTCCTCCTCAACGTATGACCCTGCTTCTTGGAACGATTTGGCGTCTGTATTTTCAAAGCCTTTTCCAACAAAAGTAGCCGTTTGCTTTAATGGTGGTGAAAATTTATTTTGATTAGTCGACATTTTTCTTGAATTGTTAAAATCATCCAAGGGCCGACCTGTTTGGCGCAGTTTTGGTGCTGGGAAACTTTCGTTGTTATTATTTGAAATGTAGCTATTAGATTCATATATAGTTTGGCCTGAGCGAGAATAATTAGTCTTCCGTAGCATAGCTTTAAAGTTAAACGGTGGATCCTCAGAACTCTAGTGAGCAGGAGTTAC
Organism: Merzomyia westermanni; assembly: GCA_949987695.1. NCBI lineage: Eukaryota > Metazoa > Arthropoda > Insecta > Diptera > Tephritidae > Merzomyia > Merzomyia westermanni. Next base: position 81,107,318 of record OX465289.1, read on the forward strand.
ATGAAAGAAAGTTAAAATGTAAATGCCTGATATTACTTATTAGATATTGTGTGGCCAACCTACATCCTCATCATTGGAACGGCGTCCAATGTCCTTTAATTCCCGCACAGGATCGGAAGTTGTAAAAGATGATTGTTGTTGGTAGTTTGAATTTATGGGATTCGGCTGATTTTGTGTTTTATGCGACATTCTTAACGGATTTCGATCATTGCGGTACATTAAATTTTTTGGTGGCATAGGGGGAGGAGGAGGGGCCGAATAACCCTTCAAAGAACTCCGTCGTGAGCCTGTTCGGTTTCCCCACATTTGTGAAGATGTATTGCCATAGTTGTTATTGTATTGGTTATAGCTGTTGTATGCATTCATATTCATTTGCACCTGGTTCCTGAGTGGAATAAATAGAAAATTGCCTATTAAAAATTGTATATTTATTTAGTTTAGGCCATAAAGCCAAGTAGCCAAAACAAAAAATGTAAACATTTCATGAAGTGTCGTTTGGCTTTACCCTAATGGAATTAGTTTCTAATTGTGAATTTCATTTCAGTTGAGAATAAAAAGATGATAGGCATTTTAAAGACTAATTTTACTTGTATATTAATGTAATCAAAAACAAAGGCATGGTGTGTGTGAATCTCCATTTAGTAATTTTAACCATAGTAACTGTATTCAATTTATGAGATTTGAAATTATAAAGGTAAAGTTTCCGTTTCCAAATGTAGGCAATCAATTTCTTCAATCCCAAAAAGAAGTTTGCGAATTTAATTAATACATGGAATTATCACGACAAGTTTCGAGCCTCTAGCTCACTGGGAAGTTACTCAAAGTCGTTCCCCCCGTTTGTCAGAAAGTTTTAGTTATCTCGATCATCGCGCCACCTAATGGAATTTGGTTTCCTACAAATGGAGTTGTGCTAAGTTTCAACTCTCAAGATCAGGGGATAGTTAGTTGAAAATCGATGGCAAGATCACGACAACGTAACTCATTTTGCCGCCGGATCGAACATGCGGCAGTAACCAAGCCGTAACAGCTCAAGCATATAAAATCGCACTGCGTGAAATTTTTGTCAAAAATGTCTCTTGACAATAGAAATTGTATAAGAGTAACCGAAATTGAATTCCGTGCGTTTGAAGCCAATTCAAAACTTTCGTGCGTTGGCAAACGCTGTTCGTTTATATATGGTTGAGCTGTTAAGCATTTCGATTAGGAAGCCGAGGGGAGCAAATTCAACTCCGGGTAAGAACATTTTTTGCTTAGGGTTTTTTTTTTATTTATAAGTATTCTGAAATTATTAGGATATTAATTTTTGTTCCTTTTTCTTCTTTTGAAACTTTATTTGAAATTATCTCTTGACAGATATAAACAATTATATATCCTGCTGAATGCTGTAGCTTACTTAAAGATCGTTTAAAATGAATCGCAAAAAGTTTCCATGTATCCCAATCCATCAGCCACTATCCTCTTTTTCACATGCATTCCATTGGCACGGGGTTCTGAACTAGCGCAGCAGGAAGTAGCCTACAATACTTTACAAAATTCTAAAATTCCGCATGGAAGTTTGGGGACAAACACGAACGGGACCTAATATATAGAAACTATATTGTGCTATGTAAGAAAATCAAAATACATTTATTCTTAAATTATAATTTGGATTTTTTTTTTACAATATGTAAGTGAGTAGAACATTTTCCAGGAAATTCTAATAAAAGGTATGGGGTGATAGTACATGGATCGTTGGTGGCATATTATCTTCCATCCTCTAGCCATCTCTCCAGAAAATCAAATTCCTATGACGGGCTACCTCTAAAGTTCATAAGCAAGCTAAGTCAAACAGATGGTAAGGTAATATAAGAAAAAGAAGGGTACCATATATATTTTGAACAATCTAGGAAGAAATTCAGTAAATTTTTATCTCTCGTCGCAATAATTATCTAGATTTATTTAAATGACAGTTAAGTCTGCATCCTTAACTGTATCCATGCTTTGTTGGCGAGCCCAGCTAATCACCCATATTATAGTTGTCAATACTTATAAAGGGTGTTTTTTTAGGGGTATAGAACTTTGAATTGAAATAAAACACAAGAAAATCGTTTTAAGGTCCATCAATTTGGCTTTATTGGAAGGATAATTTTATGCCATTAATGTTTAAATATGATTTCGGGCATGTGGCCGCCGCGGCTGGCTCGAATAAAGCCAATTCTACAGGTCCAATTTTCAACCACTTTTTCGAGCATATGGGGCCGTATGTCGGCAATAACGCCACGAATGTTGGCTTCCAATTCCCCTAACGTTTCTGGTTTGTTGCTGTAGACGAGCGACTTCACATATCCCCAAAGAAAATAATCCAATGGTGTCAAATCACACGACCTTGGTGGCCAATTGACAGGTCCATTCCGCGAAATTATGCGCTCATCGAATGTTTCCTTCAATAAATCGATTGTGACGTGCGCTGTGTGGCATGTAGCGCCGTCTTGTTGGAACCACAACTCATCCACATTCATGCCATCCAATTCGGGAACAAAATAGTCGGTTATCATGGCTCTATACCGGTCTCCATTAACGGTAGCTGCCTCTCCAGCATTATTGCGGAAGAAGTATGGCCCAATGACTCCACCAGCCCATAGAGCACACCAAACAGTCAGTTTTTGTGGATGTAATGGCGTTTCAAGGGTCTCATGTGGATTCTCTTCACTCCAAATTCGGCAATTTTGCTTGTTGACGTAGCCATTCAACCAAAAATGAGCCTCATCACTGAACAAAATTTTGCGATGAAAATCAGCATCGAAATCAATCTCATTTTCGGCCCATACATCAAAATCACGACGCATTGCATGGTCTCGCGGCTTTAATTCTTGCACAAGCTGGATCTTGTAAGGTCGCAAGCCAAGATCTTTTGCGCAAAATCTTCCATAAAGTTGATGGACAAAGCTCCAATTGCTGTGCACGGTGGCGAATCGATTCATTCGGGTCCTCTTCAACACTTTGCTCTACAGCGGCAATTGTTTCTTCGGTGCGCACTGTTCGACGTCTCTGCGGATGCGTATTATCACATAGAGTAAACGTAGTGCGAAAACGATCCATGGTTAACCGAATTAATTGCTCTGATGGACGATTATGTCGACCATAAAATGGACGGAGCTCACGGTAAACTTCGCGAACTGAACCATTATTTTCGAAATAAATTTGCACAATTTGCAAGCGTTGTTCTTTTGTCAACCTGTTCATGATAAAATGGCAAACCAAACTGAGCATAAATGACATTAGAGTTGCCAGATTTGACCACAAAATGCCAGTTTTATCTCTATTCGAAAAACAAACCTGTAAAAAAAAACACCCTGTACAAGGTGGCGCAAAAGTAATCCTCCTATCAGAAAATGCTATAAATTTTGCGATTGGCCCCTAAAGCCAGTTCTGTTTTGACATTTGTGTAGTAAACACATGCGAAATACACGTTAATAAACAATGTTACGCTACACTGCTCCAGAACGCGGAATATTGCTGACTATTTATTTGACCAATAATCGGTAGGGGCCAAACGGTTACTGTGAATGGTGAGCGCTACAGAGCAATGATCAACGAGTTCTTTTTGCCGCAACTTGATGAATTGGGATTGGAAAACATGTGGTTCCAACAAGACGGTGCAACAGCACACACTGCACGTGCCACAACCGATATGCTGAACATCGGAAGCTTACTTTTGCGCCACCTTGTAGGAATTGAGGTGATGTTCTCAAATTGGTATCGGTGTTGTCGAAATTTGTAATAGTGATAATGTGTCGCCATGCCTTGACACACAATTTGTCGAAACAGTTTTTGATGACGACAAGCAGCTCACAACTGCTAAAAGACGTGCAAAAATGTCGGGAGAGGACAGAAGAAGCGTTTTGACCTCTATATCAATAATTCAAAAGAGGATACTTGACTTTTTATTTCTGTGAAGAGATAATTTTAAATAAAGATTCAAAAGAAGAAAAATAACAAAGAGTAATATCCTATTATTTATAATTAATTAAAAACAAGTAAAGAAAGTGCTGTCTTCAGCTGTGCCGAAGGCTTTATACTTTTCATGAATACGCATCACGGTTTTAAATGTACGATCCTCTTACAATAAGTACAAACTCTGTAAAAATTTGAGGGCCTTACCCTGTTAATTTAAAGATACAATATATATGTAAAAAGTACTTCAGCTGCCAAATTTTGTGTTGCTCGCTCTTAAATTGCAATAGTTATAGCCCAAACCCCATTTATCGGAACAATCGATTGTATGGGAGCTACATGTTATGTAGGTCGGATCTGGATGATTTTCATTTGTCACATTACGTATATAATATGTACCAAATCTACAAAATTTTGCCTTCCCAGCTTTTTAGTTGCATAATTTATAGCCCAACCCCCATTTATCGGAACCATCGATTATATGGGAGCTATATGTTATGTTGGTCCGATCTGGCTGATTTTCACTGGTCACATTACGCATATAAAATGAAACCTCTAAAATTTCAAGCTCCTAGCTCTTAAATTGCAAGATTTATAGGTCAAAACCCGTTTATCGGAACAATCGATTTTATGGGAGCTATGTGTTGTAAAAGCTAATAAAGCTATTAGTTACAATATCAGTGCGTGTGTTTATTCAAAGATCATGTATGAATAAGAGGCGTCAGTTCGCTCTTTTGAAAATCCGCAGAATTTTTACTCGTATGTTCGATGTTACTCGATGTTTTCTATTTGGGTTTCAGCGATTCCTCTTTGTGCTTTGTCCTAAATATTTCCAAATTATTTGAGTTAAAGTTTGTACTTTATGAGTGGGAATTGAGTAAACCCAAAAGGTAAACAAACGGAATGAGTTGAATAAACGACTCATTTGAATGCGATGGCCGTGGATTTTGACGTTCGTTTGCCAAAAAATGCAAGTATTTTAAAGGAATATATTTTTGATGCAAAAATTTAATTAAATGATACAAAATTAAATAAATAAATAAATTGATAAAAGATTTCCGATCCTAAATCTACGTATATTTATGACTTCCGCCCTTGATTAAAAAATTGTTGGTTTGTTAATTTTTAATAGGTAACTTTTTTAACAGCATATTTTTAAATTATAGTCGTAGGTAGATTATTTATATGGTAGGTAGGTTTACAGTATTTACCTTTAACACATTAAAGCTGTGATTATTCGATAATTTTCTCTCTATCTCTATGGCGCGATATACAACAGGTATATCATCATAAACCTCCTAAGAGATTTTTGCGCCAAGCTTCTCTTCCAATTTGTGGTGTGCCGATTTGAATTTTCCCTACAAATTGGTGGGACCTACAGTTTTTTGCCGACTCCGAACGGCATCTACAAAGGAGACCAATTTTTGCTGAAAAGCCTGTCATGGCAGAAATACACTCGGAGAGTTTGCCAAACCACTGCCGAGGGGCGACCCCGTTTTGAAAAACTTTTTTCAAATCACTTTTGATGTTACCTGTACCGGGGCTCGAACCATGGACCTTCGGTGTGGTAGGCCGGCAACACTACCTTCACACCACGGCAGCCGCCGTTTAGTTAGTTTTGATAAATTTCATTAGGTATGTAATTTAAGATTTTACTATAACAATTTAAATATAGACTGATTTTGTTGAAATTTTTTTGGTAAGGCTGTTGATCTAGCTTTCCATTTATAATAAATTGGTTACAGGTAAAGAAAATGTAAGACTTACGCGCAGTTCCGAGCAAAGAAAAGACGACTGTATATTTCAAGAGTGTTTAATGAAGTAAGTATCAAGGAAAAGCTTACAAATATATAATACATACAATGTACATATATGTATGTATGGTAATGGTGAAATAAAGATGTATAAAGGAATGAAGTAATAGCATAAGGGTTGCATTTTATGGTATTCAACAATTTCCGTCTCAACCCTAATGCTTTTGTTCTAAATTGAGTGCTAAATTTAACAATTTACATAAATTCTTATGTTTTTCCAATGACAAATGTTTTGTAAATATATCGGCAGTATTTCTAGCTGAAGAAACGTATTTAATATTAATTTCATTTTTCTCGTACAGCTCTCTAAGGTAATGATATTTTATATCAATGTGTTTGCTACGTTTTGTTGTGACATGATTCTTAACCGCAAATTGAGTGCTTTGGTTGTCACACCATATTGTTGTAGCATTTCCCACACATTCACTGAAACCCATTTCGCATGGTAGGCTACGGTGGAATGATACCTCTTTTGCTGCCTGGCACATCGCTACGTACTCCGACTCCATGGTACTTAGGGACACTACTGGCTGCTTTTTAGACTCCCATGCAACCAATCCGTCGCCAAGGAATAATGCATAGCCACTGTGAGATTTCCTATCCACAGAATCTGCAGCCCAATCAGCATCCGTAAAACAAGCAATATTTTCTGCGGTTGATTTATAACTTACTACGCCCTTTGGGTTTGCCTTTAGGTATCTAAGTACACGCTTTGCAGCTTTGAAGTGTTCACTGTGTGAGTGACTGTGAAACTGTGCTAATTTGGAAACAGTGTAGGCAATGTCGGGTCTTGACATGGTCGCCAAATATGTTAACGCGCCAACTAAAGACTTATATTCATTCATATTGTATCCCTTACATGTTGAATCGTTGCATTTCATTAAAACTGTTCCACTACAATACGGAGTTCGTGCTCCATTACACTCACTCATGCCCCAGCGCTTCAGCAATTCGTGCACATACCGGTTTTGATGAATACGAATATCTCCGTTAGGGCTTGAACGTTCGACTTCAATACCAATGTAGTATTTAATTTCCCCATGGTCCACCGCTTCCACATTCTCATTAAGTTTCATTATAATATTACGCATCGTTGTTTGTGTAGAGCAAGCCAAAATAATATCATCAACATACAGACTCAAAATATTTATCTCATTATTTTTACGCATAATGTAGACGCAATTGTCTGATTTGCATCGTATAAATCCCATTTCACATAACACATTATTAATCTTATCGTTCCAGTATCTACCCGATTGTTTTAGGCCATAAAGGGACTTATTTAATTTACATACATACTCGATCAGGGTATACCTTGTCTTTAAACAATTCTGCTTGGCTCATAAACACTTCTTCCTTCAGTTCGCCATTTAAATAAGCCGTTACGACATCAATATGATTTACGTACAATTTATACTTTGCAGCGAGAGCAAGTATCAGACGAACAGTGGAAAATCTCGAGACCGGTGCATAGGTGTCATAAAAATCTACGCCAACTCGTTGGGAACACCCTGGAGCTACCAGCCTGTAATCATGAGGAGCTAGAAAGACTGCGCAATCACGTGTCATTCTTAGAAAGAACGCAGCCAATTACCTCCATACCTTGCGGTATGTGTAAGAAATAATGTCAAAAATAGATCCCGAGCTCCCAAGGGGCATCGTTTCGATAGGGAAGTTATTACACAGCCTCTAGCGGTAAAGTATATTTCATAGGTTGCGTATAGATTTTTAAAGCCGAATATGGATTGGCCTTCTAGGAGAACTCTCGAACACTTGGTTCACGGGTGGTGACGTTCCCCTGGCTGCACCAATAGCAGTATAAAAGCCCTGGAGCTAAGAAGTCGGGGTTTTACCGACGCTCAAAAATTGGTTGAGAACATTACTTCTAGAGTAGCTTCAAGTGTTCTGTGTCCCATGGTCCAAGGTATTGGTGGGTAGTCTTGGACCCATCCATTAGCTTATTTCTTTGTCCATAAAACTTGTGAAGGAGATGTTATGCGAAGTTATATTTTAGAATGCATAAATCAGCTTCAGGGTATTGGTCTTCGTCCCTGTTATTTATCAAACTTCGTCAACTTCGCCAATATAGTAGGAGTTACAACAGATAGGCCTTTCTTTGAAGTTAAAACAAATTCTCTTTTTCATATTTCTTATTAAACATCCATTTGCTTCCAATTACGTTTTTATTCACGGGCCGGTCGACTAACGTCCACGCATTGTTTTTCAGCAATGAGTCATATTCCGTCTGCATGGCTTTTCTCCACTCGTCACTTTCATTTCCGCTTATAGCTTCGGAAAACGACTTCGGATTTTCAAACATCATGCTACAAATCTCTGGGTTATCTGTTAAATATTTCTTTCTGGGCCTGCCCACTTTTCCTTCGCGACAAATGCGCGGTCTTCCCCTCTTACGCTTTCCAAAGACTAAGTCACCGTCATCGCTACTTTCTTCCAAACCACCACTATCTTTGCTAGCTTCGCTTGATGAAATATCAACTTGTTCTTTATTTGTGTCATCAAAATTACGCGACTCTGTTTCTATTACGATGGTATCGCGTTCTGCATTAATACCATCACTTTCATCGTAGCGATTCAACAAATTATTCTCAAAAAATATTACATATCTTGCAATGACTATAGATTTTGTACTAGCATCATACATTCGGTAGCCTTTGGTTTGACTCGCATATCCAACAAATCGCACCTTTGTACCCTTATTATCGAGTTTGGATCTACCAGGTTGCTTTCGTAGTACCACGGCTTCACAACCAAACACTTTAAGATGCTTAACATTGGGTTTTATACCACGCCAACACTCATACGGTGTTTTGTTAACTAAAACTTTTGATGGGCATCGATTTCTAATATACGCTGCTGTATTAACAGCTTCTGTCCACAAATTATGGGGAAGATTCGAAGCCGAAAGCATGCAACGTGCCATCTCGACAATTGTTCGATTTACCCTTTCCGCAATCCCATTTTGCTGAGGGGTGTAAGCCACTGTCGTCTCGTGTACTATACCATTTTCTCTACAAAAATCTTTAAAACTCGCATTTACATATTCTCTTCCGTTGTCCGTCCGTAAACATTTCAATTTTCGCCCTGTTTGTTTTTCTGCTCTTAGCACAAACTCTTTGGAATACAGGGTGGCTGATGAATTTTGCTACATTAAGAAACTCAAATAATTTTTTTTTCAGTGTATGGAATTCATTTTTCTTTTATTCATGTTAAAGCTCATTAAATTTTATTAAATATAGCTTAATTAGTTTTAAAAATAATGGAATTTAAATGGCCCCCCTCTCGTCGATGCATGTGCGGCATCTTACCAAAAAGTTGTTCATTACTGCTTGGAGAGTTGAGACAGGAATAGCCGCAATTGTTTCTCGAATGGATTGCCTTAGTTCATTCAAATTTGTTGGTTTTGGTTTGAAGACTTCCTGTTTGCAATAACCCCACAAGAAAAAGTCAGGTGCAGTAAGGTCAGGCGACCTGGGTGGCCAACGGAATGTGGAGTTTCTGGATATCAGCTTATTGGGAAATTTTCGTCGCAATTCTGTCATAACAGGTTGGGCTATATGAGGATCTGCACCATCTTGCTGAAACCACACAGAGTTGAAAGAAATTCTCATTCGGCGTAATTCTGGATAGAAAAACTCTCAACATGCTCAAGTAACGGTCTCCAGTAACCGTAACGGTGTGACCGTTTTCTTCGAAGAAGTAGGGCCCGACAATGCAGCGTGATGAAACTGCACACCACACTGTGACACGAAGTGGATGCAATTCCGTCTCATGGAGTATCTGTGGGTTGGAAGCACTCTATATTCGATAATTTTGTTTGTTTATGTTGCCGTTTAAATCGAAATGGGCCTCGTCAGACATGAAAAGACAGTTCAACATGTTTCCATCCTCTTCCACCATTTGAAGCATCTTCTGGCAAAATTCCAAGCGAATCGGCAAGTCTGCAGCGTTCAGTTTGTTGGCCATTTGAATTTTATATGGGAATAAGTCCAAATCTTTGTGCATAATTGACTGTAATGACTGTCTGCTTACACCCATTTGAGCAGATAAGCTTCTTGTCGAAACACGTGGATTGTTTTGTATGGCAGCAGCTACAGCAGCGATTGTTTCCTCCGTTCGAACTGAAGGGTTTCGATGGTAAGGTCTTCTGTTGACTGTCCCATGCTCGGCAAAATTGTTTACAAGTCTTATTATGGTCCATCTGCTCGGAGGATTGCCGCCAAACGTTCCCCTATACTCTCTTTGAACCGAAACTACGGACTCCAGTGCGTGATAGCGGCGGACAATCCAAATTCTTGTTTCAGTGTCCCAGTTATCCATTTTTGTTAAATGTAAAAGTCAATCTGCAAAATGAAAAAAAAATTAACCAGATTCATTAAATAGAAAAAAAGTTATTTAATTTTTTTTTGGTAGCGGCTTTCATTAGCCACCCTGTACTTAAACGCGTCTGATTTTTGCCTTAAAAACCGTATTTCAACATACCTTGAGAAATCATCAACGAAGGTAATAAAATATTTAGAACCACCCTGAGACGTTGTACGCATTGGCCCGCAAATATCGCTATGAACAATTTCTAAAATGTCTGTGCTTCTTACATTTCCATACCGTGAAAAAGGGCTTTTTGTTATTTTGCATAGAGCACAGGTTTCGCAATCAAAATCAATACATTTATTTATATCTAACCCACGAACCATACTTTTGTTATTTAATAAACTGATATCGGCTTTATTTAAATGACCAAGTCGCTGATGCCATTTCAATAAATCATTATTAGCAAATGCTGCTGTGTTTACTTGTTCATAATTTTTATTTACAAAAAATTTTACAATAAACAGGCCGTAGCTCACGTCTGCCTTTAAAAGAGTACCACCTTTGCTATCTCTCACAATTGCATTGCTTTTGGAAAAATGCACAGAGTTTTTGTTGCTTATTATTTTACTCACCGAAAGAAAATTTGATTTTAACTTCGGTACATACAACACTTCGCATAATTCAATTGAGGTATATTTTGAGCGCAAATGAATAATACCAATACCTGTCGCCTCCACGATGTCACCTGATGCCATCATTATTCGTTGAGAGTGACTTTTAATTGAGTGAAAAAGATTTCTGTCTTTGCACATATGGGATGAAGCGCCGCTATCCAAAATCCATGTGTTACTTTTGTTGATGTTTTTGTTGCTCAACTGGAATACGCTCATGACTGCTGATTGTTGGCTCTCTAATCTACACTTAGCCCCCTCTTTCCGCACTTAAAACATTTAATGTAACTTGTGTTGCGCTTGTAGTTGTTGTTGCCATTCTTGCGGTCACTGCTACTGGAATCTTCAATATCATTTTGCTTGCTACGATTACTTGTGGTCGGCCGCTGTTCGTCTTTCCAATATTTGTTAGCGCCAAATACCTTCTCATTATTGCCTTCATGCCTTTCACCTTGACGTTGCTCCTCTTCCAATATTTTGACCTTCAAATTATGAAGTGTCGGCAGCTCGTCTCTGCTCTCTATCGCTACAACAAAATTGTCCATCTCTTCCGGTAGACTGCATAGCAATAAAATACTTAACAAATCGTCTGGTACAGCTACATCAATTTCATTTAAGCTGTCCACTATTGATGAATATTGGTTCAACTGAATGGAAAATTTTTCTGCCATGCTGAACTTGAATTTCACCAATCTTTTGAGCAAATTTACCTTGCGCGCTGGTCCGTCGGCATTATACATGCTTTTGAGCAAATCCCATGCTGCTTTCGCGTTGATGCAATTCTTCAAATGAAGAAGCTCCGAAGACTTTACACATAAGGTGATCAACGCTAACGCCTTTTGGTCAGCAATCTGACATTTCATCTTCACCTCAGCTGCAGCTCCAGAATCGCATGATTCTTGTATAACATGCCAGTAGTCTTGAGTAATTAAAAGACTCTTCATGTGAACCGCCCAAGTCGCATAGTTTTCACCATCGAGCTTGTCAATTTGACTGTAAAGTGAACTCATCTTTACTTCACAATATATTTGTTAAACTTCACTGCGATATTTATTTAATTAAATAATTTTTCACTTATACGAAACGGTTCTTGTAATTAGCACATGTCTGGGCCCATAACCCTTGTAAGACTTACGCGCAGTTCCGAGCAAAGAAAAGACGACTGTATATTTCAAGAGTGTTTAATGAAGTAAGTATCAAGGAAAAGCTTACAAATATATAATACAATGTACATATATGTATGTATGGTAATGGTGAAATAAAGATGTATAAAGGAATGAAGTAATAGCATAAGGGTTGCATTTTATAATATTCAACAGAAAACCTAAAATACGTTTTAATGGTACCTAATACAGAAACATAAGAATTTAATATAAAACAAAAAATTAGTTTCATAGCAATTGCATTTGAAATAAATTTCAATTATTGAACATAAAAAATAAATATAGGGGGTAGGATTTTACATCAGGATAATAAAATTCCATAAAAAAGGAGATATGCATATCATATCAATAAATCATTAATATGGTAGGAATTCATTTTGCCGTCGGCAAATCACTTATTCATATTCCCATATCATCCACCAACAAGTGTGCATGCGTAAAGCTACCGCGCACGCACATATTTGTGTACATACGAGTACATATGTCCAAAAAAACAAACAAACCCTGTAAAAAACGATGGAGCATCAGAGCACTCCAACGCTTATCCTCATTCATATAAAAAAGGTGGTCCAATTTACATACCACCGCGTTATCCCCTCTATATGTTTGTGCTGTCCATTAGCTACCATGCTACAAAAACAAAAACCATTACGCACAGTCGCAACAGCGACATTTGTCGTCATAAATATGTATAACCACAAAGATTACACAAACAAAACAATTTAACTACCGGTTCGAGTATACTGAGCTATGATAAATTAAACATGAATAATCACTTTATTTTCGTAAATACAGTGTATAGCCTTGATCTTTTGCCGATTGATAGCATTCATCGTGTTTGGGCACGATTACCGAATAATAAAAATCAGCAGCGCACTCGCATGCACACACAACCACATAAGCAGAGCGTCACATACATAACAGCAAAGCAGTCAAACAAGATTGCTATGCACTTGGTATGTGTAATCTCACTTACAGCTGAGATATGCATAGAGCAGGGATCGGCAAAATTGTAAGTGAGGTAGTATTGGCAAGAGCGTTTTGAACCAGTTGATAAGTCTTTTAGTGCGTATGGCTTTAGTTAATGTAAATTGCAAAATTAAAATGCGATAATCAAATAGTTTTGTTTAATTTCTATAAATATACATAATTTTTTTCTTAAACAAAATTGATTCATTTTATAAAATGCATTTACATTATAAAAAATGTTACGTAAATACAGGCACATCGCATACATGTCGCCGCTCAAACAAGCTACCAACACACGCAATGTTGCTACGCCACTTGCTCAGCGCCGACTGATTCAATCACCAAAGAAAGATCGTAGTCTATCTGTGTTTGCTGAGTATGAACAAGTGTTCTATAGAACGCCGACCATTGGCATAGAGTCATCACCAATAAAAGGCGCAGAGAGAAGCACTGTCCTGGACAGCCCCTACAGAGCCCAAAATTGTTTTCACATCAAAAATACTTATAAACTGAAAACAATTAAGAAAATCGTTCATAAAGCGTTACATTTTCCGTGGCTACAATTCATATAATGATGTGTAAACATCTTTGGACTGGTAGGGGTTGTCCAGCAAAGTTACGATTCAATGCCTGTAACCGTACATCTGTCGCTGCTTGTAACAAGCGTTTGACACTCACCCTTGGCAGGGTTTCTGGTCAGCAAAAATGAAGGGATGTGCAGTCTTAGTGTTAAAATGGACTGAATTTTACCGATGGGTGGCTGTGTTAGTTAATTTATTTTACTGAATTTAGTATCAAAACATATTTAGAAGCCACCTTTTGAATTTATTGAGTTCATTTCGAATGTAGAAAAAATGTGGCTTAAGTAAAGAGTACGGACCGTTCAGCTCCGAGATAAAAACAAAATGGGCGTGTTCCACCTTCTTTCACTGACTTGAGCGATGTACTTGATTTGTGGTAAAACGATCAGGAAAGGAATAATAAGGGTATAAAAGAAAATTCAAAAAATTTTTTCTAAAATTTCATGTTTATGAAAGGTATGAAAATCAAAAAAGATATACAACTTCGCTTTGGCAGTGGGGTATTAACTACTTGCCCGCATATTTTACTTTTCATCCTGAACATTTATAGGCGCCAAAGTATATAAAATATCAAGATTGAATTATAAGCGATTGCCTTTGAAAATAGCAGACATTTTATGCTGAAAAGTCGGGGCGCCATGCCTACTTCTTCAAAATTGACAAGATTTGTTTGCGGTCGAGTTTTTCTTAAAAAGCTTATTATGTGTGCAAAATTTGATTGATATAACTTGCCTCTTAAAGTGGACGTGGACCTTAACTGATTTCGCCCATTTTTCCTCGAACATTCCTTGCACACCTGGAAACCTGCGCCCTGAATTTCGTTTCGACATCTTGAGCGGTGTTTGATTTATGATTAATAACATTTCTAAATTTGACTTAATCAAAAGTGGGCGGTGCCATGCCCATTTTCAATAATTTCTTGAAAATTTTATTTTGTGCCTCAATCTTACTGTATACACCAAATTTTAGCATTATAGGTGTATTATGTACTGAGTAATCACTTTTTCTGTGCTTTCGAAAATATTCTATATATAATAATAATAATTTTGATATATATAAGTCAATATCTATCTCGATCCGTTTATGCCGTTGCATACTGCCTCTAGGCGTATGCGTAGCACTACTAGATATAAAAAAATTTTACTCCTTTTTATAAAATAAAAACATGTTTTTCTACAAAATATGCTGTATTAACGTTATTATTAGACACCTCCATTTTAAAGAGCATAATATTACCTTTAAGTTGATATGGTACTTTATATGCTTTAAATCAACTTTTCAGTGAATATTTCTTAATTTAGACAAAGGCCGAAAGCGACTTCAGTCCAGAACTCATATTTCTCTAGAATTTGATCAGGTCCACCGGTTCTGGAGTTGGTAGTGTTGGGGGGCGGAGCCCCTGAATGCATAACTAATTTGGACCCATACCCTTTACGATTTCTTAGAAAGCAACTTATTGCGAAGAAAAATATACATTAATAGAAGCCAAATAAACATTATTTAATTTTTTTCGCGTATATTTAATGTTGTTGTCATTACAGATATAAACATGTGTATACCAAATAAAAGGGGTTCTAATTACGTTTCTAGTTTTGCTTTATTTTTGAAAATCGGTTCAATACTTTTTGAAATATGCATTTGAAGATTTCTATAATTTCACCTTTACTCCCCTAGTCCCTTCCCCAATCATTTGCACCAAAAAAAAGTTAGGGCATATCAATCTGTGAAAGGACCATGCCCACTGTTTCCCTTTTTGGCTAGCTAAACGATCCGTATTCTTTACTTGTTCCAAACATTTATTCAGCGTATTTCCATTCCATTTTTCAAAGAGTTAGCTTTTCTCAAATATTATATGAGAAAATGGGGGAAGTGGAGCCGTATTTCTGCTGTGAAAATTGCAAGCCAGACGTCATCAAAGTGCTTTCTATAAGAATTAGAACATACTGTTTGACTGACCATTTTATTAAGAAGGCGAATGAGATTAATTTTCAAAATGTGGAATTTTTGGCTTTAGTCCGAGTGTCTCTCCGCTATAGTCCGAAGTTGTTCTATTTTCAATTGGTCCGAGGGCCCGTCTACCATAGTCCGTTGTTTTTTAAGAAGGTTTCTGGTATTTTCTTTAGAAATACGTCCCGCCGTATTCTCCACCAATCTTTTATTTCAAGGAAGGTTCAATAGGTTTTCGCTGTGGGTGATTTTGTAAATATTGTAAATATTTACTTATTTTTCCAAGTAGTTCGTTTGGTTATTATTATAACTAGTAGTGCTACGCACACAAGGTATATTAGCTTTAGTCGCGTAACCGTGGTATGTAACGTCATAAAAGGATCGAGAATAGATATTGCATGTATATCAAACTGTTCAGGAGGAAAAAATAAATTGATTAAGCTAAGTCCGTCCGTCCGTATGTTAAAACGATAACTTAAGTAAATTTCGTGATATCTTAGTGAAATCTGGTATGCTGGTTCCTTGGCACTCATCTCCGAGCGCTTTTTAAAATGGGCGAAATCAGATAATAGCCACGCCCACTTTTTATATATAGAATATTTTCGAAAATACAAAAAAGTGATTATTCAGTACATAGAATGTTCCGGAAAATGGGCGAAAGCGGTTAAGGGCCACGACCAGGGGCCAAACTGTGTTATACGTTCCGTGATCGAAAGCGAATTTTTAAATCTTAATTGCTCTAAACCCGTAATTCGGAATGACGTCATACGTGAGCAGTTCGCTGAAAGTACTGGTCGGTTAAATTATACATTATTACTCTTTTAAAAAGTTGGAAAGTTTCAAA
This sequence comes from Merzomyia westermanni, assembly GCA_949987695.1. Classification (NCBI taxonomy): domain Eukaryota; kingdom Metazoa; phylum Arthropoda; class Insecta; order Diptera; family Tephritidae; genus Merzomyia; species Merzomyia westermanni. Next base: position 81,123,569 of record OX465289.1, read on the forward strand.
GTTATTGTGACTTGAAAAACTGTTTACGATCACGGAACGTATGTCATAATACCGCCCAGTTTTTTAACATAGTTCTGACAAATTTGTTTGTAAAATTTAAAACGCGATATTTCTATAACTATGCAAGCTATATCAATAAGATCTTGCACATGGCAGTGTTGGTAGGGTAGCTACTACCAGTCAAAACTCATACGAGAAGTGTTTTTATTAAAAACAAAAAGCTGGCTGTATAATACGAACAGAAAAGAATTAAAATAGACCTTCATAAATAGGTATGTCATAATAGATTTCTACCAGGTATGTAATGTTCGGTTCCACCCAAACTTAGACTTTCTTACTTTTTATACCTAGTAGTGATAGGTATTGACTTATAGATATCAAAATGTGCAGGAGGAAAAAATAAATTGATTAAGCCATGTCCGTCCGTCCGTCTGTTAACATGATAACTTGACTAAATTTTGTGATATCTTAGTGAAATTTGGTATGCAGGTTCCTTCAATTTGTAGGAAAAAGTTTAAAGCGGCACACCATTTATTGAAAACAGTCAACTGGATTTATAATACGAACTGAAAAGTATTAAAATAGACCTGCGTACATTGGTATGCCATAATTGATCACTACTAGATATATAATATTCGGTTCCACCCGAAATTAGACTTCCTTACTTGTTTTTAAAAGTAGGTTTGTTTAGTAATTTTTTTACTAAATAATTCTGTTTAGATTTATTAACGTACCTGATTTGTGCAATTTTTATTTTTTTTTAAGAAAAAGTTGAATTTATTAATTATATTTGTACATTGCAGCTTCCTGGGTGGTGTGGCAGAGCAATGATGACTCTTTTTCGCATCCAAGTGTCTTAAAAGGGTCCGATGAGTGACTTCCTAGCATGTAAACCCAACCATCGATGTGCAAGTACTCGTAAAGTTTGATAAGTAAACATGTGTATCCTGCACATAAATTTAATTGAATAAGAGATCGCTTAGTGGTTTAAATTCAACCACAAACGGCTTGGAACCGAACATTACCTTGTAGTGATCTATTATTGCATCCGAATTTACGCAGTTATGTTTTAATACTTTTTAGTTCGTGCGCATGCATCAGCTTCTATGCAGAATATGGTCTGATGAATGCATGCCTGAAGATTGGTATCTAAGTGTTCTCTGCCCAATCCACAACAAGGGCGATACTGCAAATTGCGGAATCAGCCTTTTGAATATCGCATATAATTTCCTATCAAGCGTGTTGTGCGAAATACTGAAGCCTGATGTGAACAAACTGATTGGACCTTATCAGCGTGGTTTCAGACCTAGTGAATCTACCATCGACCAGATTTTTACAATACGCCAAATCTTGGAAAAAACCCGTGAGAAAAGGATCGACATACATCATCTCCTTGTTGATTTTAAAGCCGCTTTCGATAGCACGAAAAGCAGCTGCCTATATGCCGCTATGTCTGAATTTGGTTTCCCCGCAAAACTTATACGGCTGCGCAAAATGGCCTTGAGCAACACCACCAGCACGGTCAGAATTGAAAAGGACCTCGTCGAGCCGTTCGAAGCTAAACGAGATTTCAGACAGGGTGACCCCCTATCTTGCGATTTCTTTAATTTGATGCTAGAGAAAATAATACAAGCTGCAGAACTTAATCACGCTGGAACAAATTTCATAAAAGCGTGCAACTGTTGGCGCATGCTGACGATATTGATATCATTGGCTTTAACCACCGCGCCGTTACTTCTGCTTACTCCAAATTAGAAAAAGAAGTGGAAAAAATGGGTTTAATGGTGAACGAGGGCAAAACGAATTACCTTCTGACATCTGTCAGCGCATTCGCGCCTTGGCAACCAAGCCACTGTTGGCAGCAATACTTTCGAAATAGTAAAGGAATTCGTTTACCTGGGAACCAGCCTTAACACTAACAATAATGCTAGCCTAGAAATCCGACGAAGAATTAGTCTTGCAAACAAATGCTACTTCGGACTGAGTAGGCAATTGAAATAAAGCCCTCTGTCGACGAACGAAAATACACTCTATAAGTCACTCATCGCACCCGTCCTGCTATATGGCGCAGAAGCGTGGACACTAACAACATCTGATGAGGCGCCTCTGGGAGTATTCGAGAGAAAGGTTCTTCGAAAGATTTGTGGACCTCTACGCGTTGGCGACGGCGAGTACCGAAGAAGATTTAATGATGAGCTATATGAAATTTACGCAGACGCCGACATAGTTCAGCGAATTAAAACCCAACGTCTTAATTGGCTAGGCCACGTTATGCGAATGAGCTAAGATGCTTCAGCCCAGAAAGTATTCTTATCGGCACCCGCCGATTGAAGCAGAGAAAGAGAGAGACCACCATTCCGATGGAAGGACCAAGTGAAGACCGATTTGCGATCCCGCGGTGTTTCCAATTGGCGCAACGAAGAAACGACTGGCGAGCTATGTTGGACGGTCAAAATCGCCCAGACGGTTAGACGCACATTTATATAAGAAGAAGCTCGTCAGCTGATTGTTTTCAATAAATGTTGGATCACGATTGGGAACACCTGCCCAAACCTACTTACATTTATTTGCCTATTTACTTGATTTAGTTAATGCATTATTCAAGGCCATTAAATTTGTGTCATTCAACTCTTGCAAATGCTAACAGTTTTCCTACTGCACTTGCTTTACACAATTCTTTATTTGCCTTTGCTTATATTCAAATTATGTATGCCTTTTTTGGTATGCTGATTAGGGCAGCGAACAACCACAGAATCATGTACATTGTGCGCTTAGTTGATTGCCTATTAGTTTTGAAATTCTTGCTTTCTTAACTCCCAATATTCAAGGCCAAGGAGTCATTCAACCTATTAGTAAATTAGGTCATACATTTTATGTACAATTTTTATGCTTTCTTATGCTGTTTGTTGGTGCAGCGAACAACCACACAAAGCTACATGGTACGCCGGTTAGGGTATGCTATTGAATTGGCATTAATATAATTATTATTGTATTAGCATTAAGTAACTAATATGCCCTTTTGAATTTCTTTCAATGTTTGAATTAGAACTAATATATAAGAGATGAATTGTCAAATAAAAATTCAGACTTTTGCTAACCATCAACCAACTGCCTTCTTACTCAGCCCATTGCATCGAATTCTGGTATTCATCGCTCCTCCTGGAAAACGCTTCAGGAACGTACATTTTGGCGCCCAACGTGGGGCTCGAGTAAGTACCATATTTGGAATTTTGTCGACTCTTGGTGGTCAGCACTGGTCTCCATCATCATCCTCAATCTTTGGATAGCAATTGGGAAATAACCATCGCTGGACAGCACGAGTTCCTGCACTCGCCTGCATTTTGGATATTCGCCACAGTTGCCAGCTGCTACTCGGTATCAATATTTTATGTACATATAACACCTCATAACATTTTAATTGCAGCACAAGAGCCTGGGTTGTTCTGGATTTTGCGTACACCACATTGTCAAGCCGCTAATTATGCTCAATACCATTCGCCTTATATTTTCTTTAATTCTAGACGCACAGCCGAGATAGCTTTCCGTCGTCCACACAACTTTGAGAAATTTATACTAAAAATGTCGTTGGATGAGCTAAAACAACAACGTGCCAATGTTAAGAAAAACATCACTCGAATCAAAAACATTATCGAATGGAGTTTGCGAACCGGTGGAAAGGTACTTTCACCTGCTGAATACAAGTGCCGTCTGGGTATCCTGGAGTCCTACTTTAAGCAAGTCCTGACGATCCAGACAGACATTGAAAAATTGGACAGCGAAGATGGAGGACGCGCTGACTTAGAGGAGCTCTACGTAACCACTAAACTCGCAATTCAATCGCAGATAACGGATGATCACAATGTCTCTTTATCGGATACAACATGTGTAATGCAGCAATCATCAAAACTGCCAAAGCTTAAACTTCCTACCTTCAGCGGCAAGTATTCCGAATATCAAAACTTTATAGTCTCATACAAGCAGATAATTGATCGTGAAAATAGCCTGTCGAATATTGAGAAATTTAATCATTTGCGAAATTCCCTCCAAGGTCAGGCGTTGGAAACAGTAGACGCATTTCAGGTAACAAATGAGAACTATCCGAAGGCATTGGATAGGCTCAAGGCTCGCTATGACAGCAAAACGCTAATTTTCTTAGAAAATTTTTCATCATTATTTGATCTACCAGCTGTAACAAAACCAAATGGTATTCAGCTTAGAAGTCTTGTCGACAAGGCTTCAGCAATTTACGGATCTCTACTATCGCTCGGTACTGACAGGCAAGTTTCACAAACCATGTTTATGTATTTAGTTTTGCAGAAATCTGACGAATCGCTAGACTTCAAAACGCTACCAACCTGGCAGGAGTGCGCTAAGGTATTGGAAAGACACTGCCAGTATTTGGAATCTACTGACAGCGCTCACACTAGCAACACGGTCAATACTAAATCATCCACCAACAAGGCAAAAGGCCAACAGCGAGGGTACACCTTTTCGTGCTCAAATCCACCATGTCCAATCTGCTCCAGTTCTGGCCATAGAATTTTAAATTGCGATCGCTTCAAGGCACTTAGTATTGCCCAACGTTTTGAAAATGCAAAGAAGTTTGCATTGTGCATCAACTGCCTTTCAAAGGATCATCAGGCAACTCATTGTCCATCATCGTATCGCTGTAAGATTTGTCAGAAGCACCATCACACGCTACTTCATCGTGTATAAGCATCAACCAACAAGCCGTAAATTCGTCATCTCCAACAACGGAAGCTACAGTACATACACACTTAAACAACTCATCCTGTGACAACATCATTTTGGCAACCGCAAGGGTTTTGGTTCGTGATTCATCTGGCAATTACCAAATGGGGAAGGCATTGCTCGACTCCTGTTCTCAGGTAAATTTTATCACGGATGAATTTTCCCAAAAACTGATGTTGTCAAGAAGTAAACAAAATCTTGAAATACAAGGAATTGGTAAGTCATCAACCAACATCGAATATAGAACAACAACAAATATCAAATCGTTAGTCACTGGTTTCGAACTACCGTTGACATTTTGCATCACCACCCACATTGCCTATCAACCGGATCCAGATATCGACATTTCATCATGGAATATACCAAAAAATACGACTTTGGTAGATGAGCAATTCTATGTACCGGGTAAGGTATATTTATTACTGGGTACAGAAACTTTCTTCAGCCTTCTGTCTGTCGGTCAGATTAAACTAGGCCCAAATTTACCAATACTACAAAAAACACTCTTAGGATGGGTTGTATCAGGACGATATCAAACAACTAATCACGTACTTAGAAATTCGTGTCTATTTACAGCAAATGACACATTGGATGCTAAGCTGGAGAAATTGTGGAAATTGGAGGAAGTTGCTACTACCGCGGATCCCTGGACACGTGAACAACATAGTTGCGAGCAATTGTACCTTAAGACAGTCTCCCAAGAATCCTGTGGCAGAGTGGCGGTAAGACTGCCATTCAAGGACAATCCAAATTCTTTGGGCGACTCATACGCTACGGCTCTTAGGCGATTTCATGCGCAGGAACAGCGGTTGGAGAAATCACATTCTCTTAAGGCACAATACGTCGAATGGAGGAATACAAAAGTTTAGGCCACATGAGTGTTGTGAAAAATCCAAAGGTAATGGAGGCGCATTATTATATCCCCCACCACTGTGTACTAAAGCCAACAAGTACAACAACTAAGCTGAGGGTCGTATTTGATGCATCATGTCGAACGACAACCCAAAAATCGCTCAACGATTTACAATTGGTAGGACCTACATTACAAGCTGATCTTTTTAGTCTACTTCTGCGCTTTCGACTCAATCGGTATGCACTCACCGCCGACATTGTCAAAATGTATCGACAAGTAGTAATGCACCAAGATGATCGGAAGTACCAATATATTTTGTGGAGAAGCTCACACAGCGAGGAGATACTGACCTACCAACTCAAAACCGTTACTTATGGAATGGCATCGGCCCCATACTTAGCTATACGTAGCTTATTGTACCTTGCGCTAATACGTTGGCCGCACTTCAACAAATAAGGAAAGAGGTGATTCAATTGCTAGATCTAGGAGGATTTAAGTTAGCTAAATGGCACTCCAATCAAGATCAATTCAGAGACGACAGTTCGACAAAGGACCTAAATTTGGACACATCTGTCACAAGTACGCTTGGGTTACAATGGGACCAAAAATTGGATTGTTTTCTCTTTTCGTTTCAGCCTCCTTTAGCATCAACTAATCGGATTACCAAACGTTCAATTCTGTCTATTGCATCATCGCTATTCGATCCTCTTGGTCTATTGGCTCCAGTAATCATAACTTCAAAAATATTGCTGCAGGAATTATGGCTGCTAAAGTTAAACTGGGACGAGACAGTACCACAAAATATCGAATATGCATGGAAAAGGTTTCTTAGCGAAACATCGGTTCTTTCGTCAATCAAGGTGCCTAGATATTGCCTTTCTGTAGATGCTCAGTCATTCCAAATACATGGGTTCTGTGATTCGTCCATTCGCGCATACGGCTGCGCGATCTATACACGCATCGTCAACAAATATGGAAGGACTGTCGTTCGCTTATTTACAGCAAAATCTAGAGTTGCACCTTTGAAGAAGCAACCACTTCCAAAGCTGGAACTGTGTGGCGCTGTTCTTCTAGTTCGTTTACTTGCAAAAATTGTACCAATTTTTTCTGATAAATCTTTCAATATTTTTCTTTGGACAGATTCACAAATCGTATTATTCTGGCTAAAAATGCATTCAGCCACACTGTCAACCTTTGTCGGCAACAGGAATCGGAAATCCAAGATTTGACTGCAGTTGCCCGTTGGAGGCACGTTCCCACACAAGACAAGCCAGCGGACATAATATCCAGAGGATGCACCGTTAATGAGCTATCTAATTCAACGTGGTATGACGGCCCTAAGTTTTTATACAGCGATATGGAAAAATGGCCAAGGAATAAGTTAGATAACATAGACCTGGAAGTCGTTGAAAGTGAAAAACGGAAATCGGCATTTAAATAGACTGTAAGTACTAACTTTGTTGTAGAAACTATTTCCCAGCGCAGTTCATATATTGGCAACGTTCGATTGATTGCTTGGATTCTCCGGTATAGCAGCAAATTACGACACATTAGTACACCCAACAACACGGATGCACTTTCTCCACAGGAGCTTCAACGCGCCTTAACATGCATCATTTGGAATATCCAGCAACAGCATTTTGCCAATGATATTATTCTTCTGCAGCAAGGCCGAGTAACAAATAGTACGGTGCGTTTCTTAAATCCCTTCTTAGAATCAACTGAAGGATTTCTTCTACTAAAGGTTGGTGGACGACTGGAATTGGCAGACATTCCCGAAGAAAGAAAGCATCCTATACTTCTACCCAACAAATGCGACTTTGTTTTACAATATGTTCGACATCTTCATCAGAAAAACTACCACGCTGGTCCTAAGGCACTTGTGGCACTGATTAGACTACAATTTTGAACGCTCGCGACGTAGCAAGGAAAATCGTGAGGTCATGTATACACTGCGCAAGATACAAACCAAAACTTCTACAGCAAGTAATGGGAAATTTACCAGTGGAGCGGCTTACTCCATCACCCCCCTTTGCGCGCTGCGGCATTGACTTTTGTGGTCCAGTCAACGTGTACTTACGCATTCGTGGTAAGACACCTTACAAGGCGTATATTTCAATCTTCGTATGCCTTGCATCCAAGGCAGTTCACATCGAACCAGTAACCGACTTATCTACAGACGCGTTTCTGGCATCACTAAAGAGGATGATTGGGAGAAGGGGATTACCATCCGACATTTATTGTGACAATGCTACAAACTTTGTCGGCGCTTCTAACAAACTGTCAGATCTAAAATCATTTTTATTTAATCATGAAAATCAAAATGCAATCATAAATTATTGCGCAAACGAATTTATAAATTTTAACTTTATTCCCCCTAGAGCACCTCATTTTGGCGGCATATGGGAAGCGGCGGTGAAATCGGCGAAGGGTCACCTGAATCGTAGCATTGGCAACGCCAGATTGACATTTGAAGAGTTATCAACAGTGCTAGTAGAAATAGAAGCTGCAATGAATTCTGGACCAACATCACCATTATCATCAGATCCAAGCGATTACGAGGCACTCACACCTGCACATTTTATCATTGGCAGCTCCCTACAAGCACTACCGGAAAAACCCATATCAACCAATATAGACAATTTACAGCGATGGAATCAAATCACAGGCATTAAGCAATCATTTTGGCAAAGATGGTCTCAAGAATACATAAATGAGCTTCAAGTGCGCTCAAAGTGGCTTTCGGACCATACAAACATCAAAAAAAATACAATGGTCATAATACACGAGGACAATGTACCACCACAAAAATGGCATATTGGAAGAGTTTTGAACTGCATTCCAGGGAAGGACTCCCGGATCCGCGTAGTTGATATCAGAACGACAAAGGGAGTAATTCGACGTCCAATACACAAATTGGCAGTACTACCAGTTTGAAAGGCCTTTCAACCGGCCCGGGATGTTGGATCACGATTGGGAACACCTGCCCAAACCTACTTACATTTATTTGCCTATTTACTTTATTTAGTTAATGCATTATTCAAGGCCATTCAATTTGTGTCATTCAACTCTTGCTAACAGTTTTCCTACTGCACTTGCTCCACACAATTCTTTATTTGCCTTTGCTTATATTCAAATTATGTATGCCTTTTTTGGTATGCTGATTAGGGCAGCGAACAACCACAGAATCATGTACATTGTGCGCTTAGTTGATTGCCTATTAGTTTTGAAATTCTTGCTTTCTTAACTCCCAATATTCAAGGCCAAGGAGTCATTCAACCTATTAGTAAATTAGGTCATACATTTTATGTACAATTTTTATGCTTTCTTATGCTGTTTGTTGGTGCAGCGAACAACCACACAAAGCTACATGGTACGCCGGTTAGGGTATGCTATTGAATTGGCATTAATATAATTATTATTGTATTAGCATTAAGTAACTAATATGCCCTTTTGAATTTCTTTCAATGTTTGAATTAGAACTAATATATAAGAGATGAATTGTCAAATAAAAATTCAGACTTTTGCTAACCATCAACCAACTGCCTTCTTACTCAGCCCATTGCATCGAATTCTGGTATTCATCGCTCCTCCTGGAAAACGCTTCAGGAACGTACATTTTGGCGCCCAACGTGGGGCTCGAGTAAGTACCATATTTGGAATTTTGCCGACTCTTGGTGGTCAGCACTGGTCTCCATCATCATCCTCAATCTTTGGATAGCAATTGGGAAATAACCATCGCTGGACAGCACGAGTTCCTGCACTCGCCTGCATTTTGGATATTCGCCACAGTTGCCAGCTGCTACTCGGTATCAATATTTTATGTGCATATAACGCCTCATAACATTTTAATTGCAGCACAAGAGCCTGGGTTGTTCTGGATTTTGCGTACACCACATTGTCAAGCCGCTAATTATGCTCAATACCATTCGCCTTATATTTTCTTTAATTCTAGACGCACAGCCGAGATAGCTTTCCGTCGTCCACACAACTTTGAGAAATTTATACTAAAAATGTCGTTGGATGAGCTAAAACAACAACGTGCCAATGTTAAGAAAAACATCACTCGAATCAAAAACATTATCGAATGGAGTTTGCGAACCGGTGGAAAGGTACTTTCACCTGCTGAATACAAGTGCCGTCTGGGTATCCTGGAGTCCTACTTTAAGCAAGTCCTGACGATCCAGACAGACATTGAAAAATTGGACAGCGAAGATGGAGGACGCGCTGACTTAGAGGAGCTCTACGTAACCACTAAACTCGCAATTCAACCGCAGATAACGGATGATCACAATGTCTCATTATCGGATACAACATGTGTAATGCAGCAATCATCAAAACTGCCAAAGCTTAAACTTCCTACCTTCAGCGGCAAGTATTCCGAATATCAAAACTTTATAGTCTCATTCAAGCAGATAATTGATCGTGAAAATAGCCTGTCGAATATTGAGAAATTTAATCATTTGCGAAATTCCCTCCAAGGTCAGGCGTTGGAAACAGTAGACGCATTTCAGGTAACAAATGAGAACTATCCGAAGGCATTGGATAGGCTCAAGGCTCGCTATGACAGCAAAACGCTAATTTTCTTAGAAAATATTTCATCATTATTTGATCTACCAGCTGTAACAAAACCAAATCGTATTCAGCTTAGAAGTCTTGTCGACAAGGCTTCAGCAATTTACGGATCTCTACTATCGCTCGGTACTGACAGGCAAGTTTCACAAACCATGTTAATGTATTTAGTTTTGCAGAAATCTGACGAATCGCTAGACTTCAAAACGCTACCAACCTGGCAGGAGTGCGCTAAGGTATTGGAAAGACACTGCCAGTATTTGGAATCTACTGACAGCGCTCACACTAGCAACACGGTCAATACTAAATCATCCACCAACAAGGCAAAAGGCCAACAGCGAGGGTACACCTTTTCGTGCTCAAATCCACCATGTCCAATCTGCTCCAGTTCTGGCCATAGAATTTTAAATTGCGATCGCTTCAAGGCACTTAGTATTGCCCAATGTTTTGAAAATGCAAAGAAGTTTGCATTGTGCATCAACTGCCTTTCAAAGGGTCACCAGGCAACTCATTGTCCATCATCGTATCGCTGTAAGATTTGTCAGAAGCACCATCACACGCTACTTCATCGTGTATAAGCATCAACCAACAAGCCGTAAATTCGTCATCTCCAACAACGGAAGCTACAGTACATACACACTTAAACAATTCATCCTGTGACAACATCATTTTGGCAACCGCAAGGGTTTTGGTTAGTGATTCATCTGGCAATTACCAAATGGGGAAGGCATTGCTCGACTCCTGTTCTCAGGTAAATTTTATCACGGATGAATTTTCCCAAAAACTGATGTTGTCAAGAAGTAAACAAAATCTTGAAATACAAGGAATTGGTAAGTCATCAACCAACATCGAATATAGAACAACAACAAATATCAAATCGTTAGTCACTGGTTTCGAACTACCGTTGACATTTTGCATCACCACCCACATTGCCTATCAACCGGATCCAGATATCGACATTTCATCATGGAATATACCAAAAAATACGACTTTGGTAGATGAGCAATTCTATGTACCGGGTAAGGTATATTTATTACTGGGTACAGAAACTTTCTTCAGCCTTCTGTCTGTCGGTCAGATTAAACTAGGCCCAAATTTACCAATACTACAAAAAACACTCTTAGGATGGGTTGTATCAGGACGATATCAAACAACTAATCACGTACTTAAAAATTCATGTCTATTTACAGCAAATGACACATTGGATGCTAAGCTGGAGAAATTGTGGAAATTGGAGGAAGTTGCTACTACCGCGGATCCCTGGACACGTGAACAACATTGTTGCGAGCAATTGTACCTTAAGACAGTCTCCCAAGAATCCAGTGGCAGAGTGGCGGTAAGACTGCCATTCAAGGACAATCCAAATTCTTTGGGCGACTCATACGCTACGGCTCTTAGGCGATTTCATGCGCAGGAACAGCGGTTGGAGAAATCACATTCTCTTAAGGCACAATACGTCGAATGGAGGAATACAAAAGTTTAGGCCACATGAGTGTTGTGAAAAATCCAAAGGTAATGGAGGCGCATTATTATATCCCCCACCACTGTGTACTAAAGCCAACAAGTACAACAACTAAGCTGAGGGTCGTATTTGATGCATCATGTCGAACGACAACCCAAAAATCGCTCAACGATTTACAATTGGTAGGACCTACATTACAAGCTGATCTTTTTAGTCTACTTCTGCGCTTTCGACTCAATCGGTATGCACTCACCGCCGACATTGTCAAAATGTATCGACAAGTAGTAATGCACCAAGATGATCGGAAGTACCAATATATTTTGTGGAGAAGCTCACACAGCGAGGAGATACTGACCTACCAACTCAAAACCGTTACTTATGGAATGGCATCGGCCCCATACTTAGCTATACGTAGCTTATTGTACCTTGCGCTAATACGTTGGCCGCACTTCAACAAATAAGGAAAGAGGTGATTCAATTGCTAGATCTAGGAGGATTTAAGTTAGCTAAATGGCACTCCAATCAAGATCAATTCAGAGACGACAGTTCGACAAAGGACCTAAATTTGGACACATCTGTCACAAGTACGCTTGGGTTACAATGGGACCAAAAATTGGATTGTTTTCTCTTTTCGTTTCAGCCTCCTTTAGCATCAACTAATCGGATTACCAAACGTTCAATTCTGTCTATTGCATCATCGCTATTCGATCCTCTTGGTCTATTGGCTCCAGTAATCATAACTTCAAAAATATTGCTGCAGGAATTATGGCTGCTAAAGTTAAACTGGGACGAGACAGTACCACAAAATATCGAATATGCATGGAAAAGGTTTCTTAGCGAAACATCGGTTCTTTCGTCAATCAAGGTGCCTAGATATTGCCTTTCTGTAGATGCTCAGTCATTCCAAATACATGGGTTCTGTGATTCGTCCATTCGCGCATACGGCTGCGCGATCTATACACGCATCGTCAACAAATATGGAAGGACTGTCGTTCGCTTATTTACAGCAAAATCTAGAGTTGCACCTTTGAAGAAGCAACCACTTCCAAAGCTGGAACTGTGTGGCGCTGTTCTTCTAGTTCGTTTACTTGCAAAAATTGTACCAATTTTTTCTGATAAATCTTTCAATATTTTTCTTTGGACAGATTCACAAATCGTATTATTCTGGCTAAAAATGCATTCAGCCACACTGTCAACCTTTGTCGGCAACAGGAATCGGAAATCCAAGATTTGACTGCAGTTGCCCGTTGGAGGCACGTTCCCACACAAGACAAGCCAGCGGACATAATATCCAGAGGATGCACCGTTAATGAGCTATCTAATTCAACGTGGTATGACGGCCCTAAGTTTTTATACAGCGATATGGAAAAATGGCCAAGGAATAAGTTAGATAACATAGACCTGGAAGTCGTTGAAAGTGAAAAACGGAAATCGGCATTTAAATAGACTGTAAGTACTAACTTTGTTGTAGAAACTATTTCCCAGCGCAGTTCATATATTGGCAACGTTCGATTGATTGCTTGGATTCTCCGGTATAGCAGCAAATTACGACACATTAGTACACCCAACAACACGGATGCACTTTCTCCACAGGAGCTTCAACGCGCCTTAACATGCATCATTTGGAATATCCAGCAACAGCATTTTGCCAATGATATTATTCTTCTGCAGCAAGGCCGAGTAACAAATAGTACGGTGCGTTTCTTAAATCCCTTCTTAGAATCAACTGAAGGATTTCTTCTACTAAAGGTTGGTGGACGACTGGAATTGGCAGACATTCCCGAAGAAAGAAAGCATCCTATACTTCTACCCAACAAATGCGACTTTGTTTTACAATATGTTCGACATCTTCATCAGAAAAACTACCACGCTGGTCCTAAGGCACTTGTGGCACTGATTAGACTACAATTTTGAACGCTCGCGACGTAGCAAGGAAAATCGTGAGGTCATGTATACACTGCGCAAGATACAAACCAAAACTTCTACAGCAAGTAATGGGAAATTTACCAGTGGAGCGGCTTACTCCATCACCCCCCTTTGCGCGCTGCGGCATTGACTTTTGTGGTCCAGTCAACGTGTACTTACGCATTCGTGGTAAGACACCTTACAAGGCGTATATTTCAATCTTCGTATGCCTTGCATCCAAGGCAGTTCACATCGAACCAGTAACCGACTTATCTACAGACGCGTTTCTGGCATCACTAAAGAGGATGATTGGGAGAAGGGGATTACCATCCGACATTTATTGTGACAATGCTACAAACTTTGTCGGCGCTTCTAACAAACTGTCAGATCTAAAATCATTTTTATTTAATCATGAAAATCAAAATGCAATCATAAATTATTGCGCAAACGAATTTATAAATTTTAACTTTATTCCCCCTAGAGCACCTCATTTTGGCGGCATATGGGAAGCGGCGGTGAAATCGGCGAAGGGTCACCTGAATCGTAGCATTGGCAACGCCAGATTGACATTTGAAGAGTTATCAACAGTGCTAGTAGAAATAGAAGCTGCAATGAATTCTGGACCAACATCACCATTATCATCAGATCCAAGCGATTACGAGGCACTCACACCTGCACATTTTATCATTGGCAGCTCCCTACAAGCACTACCGGAAAAACCCATATCAACCAATATAGACAATTTACAGCGATGGAATCAAATCACAGGCATTAAGCAATCATTTTGGCAAAGATGGTCTCAAGAATACATAAATGAGCTTCAAGTGCGCTCAAAGTGGCTTTCGGACCATACAAACATCAAAAAAAATACAATGGTCATAATACACGAGGACAATGTACCACCACAAAAATGGCATATTGGAAGAGTTTTGAACTGCATTCCAGGGAAGGACTCCCGGATCCGCGTAGTTGATATCAGAACGACAAAGGGAGTAATTCGACGTCCAATACACAAATTGGCAGTACTACCAGTTTGAAAGGCCTTTCAACCGGCCCGGGATGTTGGATCACGATTGGGAACACCTGCCCAAACCTACTTACATTTATTTGCCTATTTACTTTATTTAGTTAATGCATTATTCAAGGCCATTCAATTTGTGTCATTCAACTCTTGCTAACAGTTTTCCTACTGCACTTGCTCCACACAATTCTTTATTTGCCTTTGCTTATATTCAAATTATGTATGCCTTTTTTGGTATGCTGATTAGGGCAGCGAACAACCACAGAATCATGTACATTGTGCGCTTAGTTGATTGCCTATTAGTTTTGAAATTCTTGCTTTCTTAACTCCCAATATTCAAGGCCAAGGAGTCATTCAACCTATTAGTAAATTAGGTCATACATTTTATGTACAATTTTTATGCTTTCTTATGCTGTTTGTTGGTGCAGCGAACAACCACACAAAGCTACATGGTACGCCGGTTAGGGTATGCTATTGAATTGGCATTAATATAATTATTATTGTATTAGCATTAAGTAACTAATATGCCCTTTTGAATTTCTTTCAATGTTTGAATTAGAACTAATATATAAGAGATGAATTGTCAAATAAAAATTCAGACTTTTGCTAACCATCAACCAACTGCCTTCTTACTCAGCCCATTGCATCGAATTCTGGTATTCATCGCTCCTCCTGGAAAACGCTTCAGGAACGTACATTTTGGCGCCCAACGTGGGGCTCGAGTAAGTACCATATTTGGAATTTTGCCGACTCTTGGTGGTCAGCACTGGTCTCCATCATCATCCTCAATCTTTGGATAGCAATTGGGAAATAACCATCGCTGGACAGCACGAGTTCCTGCACTCGCCTGCATTTTGGATATTCGCCACAGTTGCCAGCTGCTACTCGGTATCAATATTTTATGTGCATATAACGCCTCATAACATTTTAATTGCAGCACAAGAGCCTGGGTTGTTCTGGATTTTGCGTACACCACATTGTCAAGCCGCTAATTATGCTCAATACCATTCGCCTTATATTTTCTTTAATTCTAGACGCACAGCCGAGATAGCTTTCCGTCGTCCACACAACTTTGAGAAATTTATACTAAAAATGTCGTTGGATGAGCTAAAACAACAACGTGCCAATGTTAAGAAAAACATCACTCGAATCAAAAACATTATCGAATGGAGTTTGCGAACCGGTGGAAAGGTACTTTCACCTGCTGAATACAAGTGCCGTCTGGGTATCCTGGAGTCCTACTTTAAGCAAGTCCTGACGATCCAGACAGACATTGAAAAATTGGACAGCGAAGATGGAGGACGCGCTGACTTAGAGGAGCTCTACGTAACCACTAAACTCGCAATTCAACCGCAGATAACGGATGATCACAATGTCTCATTATCGGATACAACATGTGTAATGCAGCAATCATCAAAACTGCCAAAGCTTAAACTTCCTACCTTCAGCGGCAAGTATTCCGAATATCAAAACTTTATAGTCTCATTCAAGCAGATAATTGATCGTGAAAATAGCCTGTCGAATATTGAGAAATTTAATCATTTGCGAAATTCCCTCCAAGGTCAGGCGTTGGAAACAGTAGACGCATTTCAGGTAACAAATGAGAACTATCCGAAGGCATTGGATAGGCTCAAGGCTCGCTATGACAGCAAAACGCTAATTTTCTTAGAAAATATTTCATCATTATTTGATCTACCAGCTGTAACAAAACCAAATCGTATTCAGCTTAGAAGTCTTGTCGACAAGGCTTCAGCAATTTACGGATCTCTACTATCGCTCGGTACTGACAGGCAAGTTTCACAAACCATGTTAATGTATTTAGTTTTGCAGAAATCTGACGAATCGCTAGACTTCAAAACGCTACCAACCTGGCAGGAGTGCGCTAAGGTATTGGAAAGACACTGCCAGTATTTGGAATCTACTGACAGCGCTCACACTAGCAACACGGTCAATACTAAATCATCCACCAACAAGGCAAAAGGCCAACAGCGAGGGTACACCTTTTCGTGCTCAAATCCACCATGTCCAATCTGCTCCAGTTCTGGCCATAGAATTTTAAATTGCGATCGCTTCAAGGCACTTAGTATTGCCCAATGTTTTGAAAATGCAAAGAAGTTTGCATTGTGCATCAACTGCCTTTCAAAGGGTCACCAGGCAACTCATTGTCCATCATCGTATCGCTGTAAGATTTGTCAGAAGCACCATCACACGCTACTTCATCGTGTATAAGCATCAACCAACAAGCCGTAAATTCGTCATCTCCAACAACGGAAGCTACAGTACATACACACTTAAACAATTCATCCTGTGACAACATCATTTTGGCAACCGCAAGGGTTTTGGTTAGTGATTCATCTGGCAATTACCAAATGGGGAAGGCATTGCTCGACTCCTGTTCTCAGGTAAATTTTATCACGGATGAATTTTCCCAAAAACTGATGTTGTCAAGAAGTAAACAAAATCTTGAAATACAAGGAATTGGTAAGTCATCAACCAACATCGAATATAGAACAACAACAAATATCAAATCGTTAGTCACTGGTTTCGAACTACCGTTGACATTTTGCATCACCACCCACATTGCCTATCAACCGGATCCAGATATCGACATTTCATCATGGAATATACCAAAAAATACGACTTTGGTAGATGAGCAATTCTATGTACCGGGTAAGGTATATTTATTACTGGGTACAGAAACTTTCTTCAGCCTTCTGTCTGTCGGTCAGATTAAACTAGGCCCAAATTTACCAATACTACAAAAAACACTCTTAGGATGGGTTGTATCAGGACGATATCAAACAACTAATCACGTACTTAAAAATTCATGTCTATTTACAGCAAATGACACATTGGATGCTAAGCTGGAGAAATTGTGGAAATTGGAGGAAGTTGCTACTACCGCGGATCCCTGGACACGTGAACAACATTGTTGCGAGCAATTGTACCTTAAGACAGTCTCCCAAGAATCCAGTGGCAGAGTGGCGGTAAGACTGCCATTCAAGGACAATCCAAATTCTTTGGGCGACTCATACGCTACGGCTCTTAGGCGATTTCATGCGCAGGAACAGCGGTTGGAGAAATCACATTCTCTTAAGGCACAATACGTCGAATGGAGGAATACAAAAGTTTAGGCCACATGAGTGTTGTGAAAAATCCAAAGGTAATGGAGGCGCATTATTATATCCCCCACCACTGTGTACTAAAGCCAACAAGTACAACAACTAAGCTGAGGGTCGTATTTGATGCATCATGTCGAACGACAACCCAAAAATCGCTCAACGATTTACAATTGGTAGGACCTACATTACAAGCTGATCTTTTTAGTCTACTTCTGCGCTTTCCACTCAATCGGTATGCACTCACCGCCGACATTGTCAAAATGCATCGACAAGTAGTAATGCACCAAGATGATCGGAAGTACCAATATATTTTGTGGAGAAGCTCACACAGCGAGGAGATACTGACCTACCAACTCAACACCGTTACTTATGGAATGGCATCGGCCCCATACTTAGCTATACGTAGCTTATTGTACCTTGCTGATCAACATAAAACAAAGTTCGAAATTGGAGCAGAAATCGTGGAGACGTCATTTTACGTGGATGACTTGCTGTGCGGCGCTAATACGTTGGCCGCACTCCAACAAATAAGGAAAGAGGTGATTCAATTGCTAGATCTAGGAGGATTTAAGTTAGCTAAATGGCACTCCAATCAAGATCAATTCAGAGACGACAGTTCGACAAAGGACCTAAATTTGGACACATCTGTCACAAGTACGCTTGGGTTACAATGGGACCAAAAATTGGATTGTTTTCTCTTTTCGTTTCAGCCTTATTTAGCATCAACTAATCGGATTACCAAACGTTCAATTCTGTCTATTGCATCATCGCTATTCGATCCTCTTGGTCTATTGGCTCCAGTAATCATAACTTCAAAAATATTGCTGCAGGAATTATGGCTGCTAAAGTTAAACTGGGACGAGACAGTACCACAAAATATCGAATATGCATGGAAAAGGTTTCTTAGCGAAACATCGGTTCTTTCGTCAATCAAGGTGCCTAGATATTGCCTTTCTGTAGATGCTCAGTCATTCCAATTACATGGGTTCTGTGATTCGTCCATTCGCGCATACGGCTGCGCGATCTATACACGCATCGTCAACAAATATGGAAGGACTGTCGTTCGCTTATTTACAGCAAAATCTAGAGTTGCACCTTTGAAGAAGCAACCACTTCCAAAGCTGGAACTGTATGGCGCTGTTCTTCTAGTTCGTTTACTTGCAAAAATTGTACCAATTTTTTCTGATAAATCTTTCAATATTTTTCTTTGGACAGATTCACAAATCGTATTACACTGGCTAAAAATGCATTCAGCCACACTGTCAACCTTTGTCGGCAACAGGATATCGGAAATCCAAGATTTGACTGCAGTTGCCCGTTGGAGGCACGTTCCCACACAAGACAAGCCAGCGGACATAATATCCAGAGGATGCACCGTTAATGAACTATCTAATTCAACGTGGTATGACGGCCCTAAGTTTTTATACAGCGATATGGAAAAATGGCCAAGGAATAAGTTAGATAACATAGACCTGGAAGTCGTTGAAAGTGAAAAACGGAAATCGGCATTTAAATAGACTGTAAGTACTAACTTTGTTGTAGAAACTATTTCCCAGCGCAGTTCATATATTGGCAACGTTCGATTGATTGATTGGATTCTCCGGTATAGCAGCAAATTACGACACATTAGTACACCCAACAACACGGATACACTTTCTCCACAGGAGCTTCAATGCGCCTTAACATGCATCATTTGGAATATCCAGCAACAGCATTTTGCCAATGATATTATTCTTCTGCAGCAAGGCCGAGTAGCAAATAGTACGGTGCGTTTCTTAAATCCCTTCTTAGAATCAACTGAAGGATTTCGTCTACTAAAGGTTGGTGGACGACTGGAATTGGCAGACATTCCCGAAGAAAGAAAGCATCCTATACTTCTACCCAACAAATGCGACTTTGTTTTACAATATGTTCGACATCTTCATCAGAAATACTACCACGCTGGTCCTAAGGCACTTGTGGCACTGATTAGACTACAATTTTGAACGCTCGCGACGTAGCAAGGAAAATCGTGAGGTCATGTATACACTGCGCAAGATACAAACCAAAACTTATACAGCAAGTAATGGGAAATTTACCAGTGGAGCGGCTTACTCCATCACCCCCCTTTGCGCGCTGCGGCATTGACTTTTGTGGTCCAGTCAACGTGTACTTACGCATTCGTGGTAAGACACCTTACAAGGCGTATATTTCAATCTTCGTATGCCTTGCATCCAAGGCAGTTCACATCGAACCAGTAACCGACTTATCTACAGACGCGTTTCTGGCATCACTAAAGAGGATGATTGGGAGAAGGGGATTACCATACGACATTTATTGTGACAATGCTACAAACTTTGTCGGCGCTTCTAACAAACTGTCAGATCTAAAATCATTTTTATTTAATCATGAAAATCAAAATGCAATCATAAATTATTGCGCGAACGAATTTATAAATTTTAACTTTATTCCCCCTAGAGCACCTCATTTTGGCGGCATATGGGAAGCGGCGGTGAAATCGGCGAAGGGTCACCTGAATCGTAGCATTGGCAACGCCAGATTGACATTTGAAGAGTTATCAACAGTGCTAGTAGAAATAGAAGCTGCAATGAATTCTGGACCAATATCACCATTATCATCAGATCCAAGCGATTACGAGGCACTCACACCTGCACATTTTATCATTGGCAGCTCCCTACAAGCACTACCGTAAAAACCCATATCAACCAATATAGACAATTTACAGCGATGGAATCAAATCACAGGCATTATGCAATCATTTTGGAAAAGATGGTCTCAAGAATACATAAATGAGCTTCAAGTGCGCTCAAAGTGGCTTTCGGACCATACAAACATCAAAAAAAATACAATGGTCATAATACACGAGGACAATGTACCACCACAAAAATGGCATATTGGAAGAGTTTTGAACTGCATTCCAGGGAAGGACTCCCGGATCCGCGTAGTTGATATCAGAACGACAAAGGGAGTAATTCGACGTCCAATACACAAATTGGCAGTACTACCAGTTTGAAAGGCCTTTCAACCGGCTCGGGATGTTGGATCACGATTGGGAACACCTGCCCAAACCTACTTACATTTATTTGCCTATTTACTTGATTTAGTTAATGCATTATTCAAGGCCATTCAATTTGTGTCATTCAACTCTTGCAAATGCTAACAGTTTTCCTACTGCACTTGCTCCACACAATTCTTTATTTGCCTTTGCTTATATTCAAATTATGTATGCCTTTTTTGGTATGCTGATTAGTGCAGCGAACAACCACACAATCATGTACATTGTGCGCTTAGTTGATTGCCTATTAGTTTTGAAATTCTTGCTTTTCTTAACTCCCAATATTCAAGGCCAAGGAGTCATTCAACCTATTAGTAAATTAGGTCATACATTTTATGTACAATTTTTATGCTTTCTTATGCTGTTCGTTGGTGCAGCGAACAACCACATAAACCTACATGGTACGCGGTTAGGGTATGTGAATTGGCATTAATATAATTATTATTGTATTAGCATTAAGTAACTAATATGCCCTTTTGAATTCCTTTCAATTTGAATTTGAACTAATATATAGGAGATGAATTGTCAAATAAAAATTCAGACTTTTGCTGACCATCAACCACCTGCCTTCTTACTCAGCCCATTGCATCGAATTCTGGTATTCATCGCTCCTCCTAGAAAACCCTTCAAAACGTACAACAAAAATACTTCTGTTATTAGTTTTGAGTGGTAAATTTATTTATTTGTGTATAAGTAATTTCCCTACCAACCTTTGTTAACCAAATGTTTTCAAAATACCAATACATGCACATTTAATGTTTGAAAAATTTGCGTTCAAATAGACAGACGGACGGAGGGACGGACATGGCTAAATCGAGTTAGCTCATCGTCCTGATTATTTCAGTATACTTACTAATGGGCCCATCCCTTTTTCTTCTCATACTTACAAACGTTTCATGTTCATGAAAGGTATGAAAATCAAACAAGTAAGGAAGTCTAAGTTCGGGTGGAACCGAACATTATATACCTAGTAATGATCTACTATGGCATACCAATTTGAGCAGGTCTATTTTAATACTTTTCAGTTCAGCCAGCTGATTTTTTCAATAAAGACATTTCTGTTATGAGTTTTGAGGGGTAAATTAGTTTAAAAAAATATAAATGTATGGCGCGGTATACAACGGGTATATCATCATAAACCTCCTAAGAGATTTTTGCGCCGAGCCTCCCTTCCAATTTGTGGTGGGCCGTTTGGGACCTAAAGATTTTTGCCGACTTCGAAGGGGCCCTACAAAGAAAATGAATTTTTGCTGAGAAGCCTTCCATGGCAGAAAGACACTCAGAGAGTTTGCCGAACCACTGCCGAGGGGCGACCCCGTTTTGAAAAACATTTTCAAACCACTTTTGATGTTACCTGTCCCAGGACTCGAACCTTGATATGTAACCCTTCGTCACACTATTGATGAGTGCGCCGTAGCTGAGTGGATAAATCACTCGACTCTGATGCGGAACGCATTGGTTCGAATCCTACCAACTGAGGTTTTTTTTTATTTATGATCTCAAATTTTAACCTTTCTTTAAAGAACGTTACAAGAACAAAACATTTTTCCAAATACGAATCTAAATTTGATTAACTTTTAATGATTACACAAGCGCCGGTTTCGAACTAGTGAACATTTAGTTACTATCTCACTAGTTCTTATTAGGCACTTTATGTCTAGTTCTGGACCAGAAGTTGTTCTCGCTAGTTACTGACTTCCCCACAGGGTACTGACCTCCCCACAGGGCATTTTTTCAAAACAACAAAACATGCACATTTCATTTTTGAAAAATTTGCGTTCAAATCGATAGACGGACGGGGGGACGGACATCGCTAAATCGACTCAGCTCATCGTCCTTATTATTTCAGTTTACTTATTGATGGGCCCATCTCTTCTTCTTCTCATACTTACAAACATTTTATTTTCTTGAAAGGTATGAAAATCCAAGAAGATACATAACTTCCCTATTACAGTGGGGTATTAACTACTTGAGCGGATATTTTACTTGCGTGTTATCCGATTTGCTTAAGGAAGGATTAATGGGAGGATTATACTACATACTATTGTAAAGCAGCTCACCAGTTTTGATTGAAATATCTAGTTCAAACCACAAACAATCGCCTTTGAAAATAGCAGAATTTCTATGCTGAGAAGTAAGCGGCGCCACGCCTACTTCCCCAAAATCCACAAAATTTGTTTGCTGTCGAGTTTTGCTTAAAAATCGTATTATGTGTGCAAGATCTGACTGATATAGCTTGCATGGTTATAGAAATATCGCGTTTTGCATTTTACAAAAAAAAAAAATCATAACTATGTTAAAAAACTGGACGTGGCCGTTGACCGATTTCGCCCATTTTTACAACAAACACTTGCCTTATATATTCAACATTTCCGCCAAATATCGTTTCGATAAATCAATGTTTGCAGGAGTTATGGAATAAAAAGTTTTGTGGAATAATCCACTATAAAAGGGGCGGGGCCAAGCCCATTTAAAAAAATGTTTATTTTTAGAATTTTTTCGTTCACGAACACTTTCAAAGTGAAATAGAAATTGTTGTAATTAATAATATAATACAGATCTGGCATCACCCATAGTATAGACAAAATTGTCTCCACTCATTACTACATACTTTTTCTCCTTATTCTGCTCCGGTTGAATTATAATAAAGTTAACACTCTGAATTTAGACTCTGCGTTTCACTGCATGGTTTACGTGCAATTTCCTACAGGTTATGGGCCCAGCACGCTTCCACTGCGTGCAGAGGGTTCGGATATAGTCACCACTGCGAAATTAAGTCTTCAAGTGTAACTCAGACAGCAGGATCGTAAGTTAAAAAGTTTGCACATTAATTTTGCGCTTAGCACGTTGGCGCACATCTGCGTTATCCGAAAGCTTTAGAAAGCTCACATCATTGTCGCTGGCTGCTCACGCGCCAAAGGAGAAGTGTTATACCCACGGTATAACAAAGCTTAAAAGCTCATCGCTTTATGACAGAACAACGAAGAAGAGAAACGTAAGTGGAAAATTAATAGAAACAAACAAAAGTAATAGCACAACTATTCGATGATAGCTAAAAACGAAAATTAACGTGAAAACATAACAATAAATAAAACTAAAGAAGAATATACGAAGTTTTGACGGAAAAACACAGCAAATGAAGAACGAAGAAAACGGCGAATCAAAACAAAACAGTCAAACAGAAGAAACAAATAGTGAACAAATCGAGTCCCAGCGAATATCAGTGGCAAATTCAAGCGCGTGGCAGAAACCAAAAATGAGCTTTACGACGGTGAAAATCGAACCTCTTGGCAAAGACAACTTTGACACCTGGAAAATACAGGTGCAGGCAATCTTAACCAAAAATGAAACGTGGAAATACGTGAATGATAGCTGCGCAAAACCAGCATCACCACCCGAAGCAGTGAACGAATGGGAAGACAATGATGCCAAAGCGAAGTCAGATTTGGTACTATCAATGAGTCCGCCCGAACTACAACAAATAAAGCACTGCAGCACATGGAAAGACATATGGGATAAGCTGCACTCTGTACACCAATCGCAAGGACCAGCCCGAAAAGCAATGCTACTCAAGTCACTTATACTACACAAAATGTCGCCTAATGATGATATTAGAGAACACCTACGAAAGTTTTTTGAGATAGTCGACAAGTTGGTGGAAATGGACTTGGTCGTTATAGAGGAGCTGCTGACCGTCCTACTCCTATACAGCATCCCGAATGAATTCGATACCTTCAGAATCGCCATCGAATCCCAAGAGAAGCTTCCAAAACTAAAAGCCTTGAAAGTCAAATTGCTCAAAGAGTTCGAGGCACGGAACAGAAATGGTACGGCAAACAGTATGCCACCATCCGAAGATGTATTGTACGCAAACAAAAGCAGCGTTAGCAAAAAGGGTAGTAAGCTCCCGAACCCAAATTACCCAGATAAACAAAAATCCACCTTTAAGTACATATGCCACACATGAGGAAATATTGGGCACAAGGCCAGAGAATGCAAATCTAAATCTTTTAAAACCAAATCACAGTGGCAAAGACGAAACCAGAACGATTCATCATGCCATGCTGAAGAAATCGTTTTGGGTGCAAGCAACACTAATGTAGGCGGAAAATGGTGCCTCGACTTGGGCGCATCGTCTCACATGTGCTCCCTTAGGGAAAAATTCCAGTCCCTTGATGAATCAGAAGGTAAGACATTAGCGTTAGCCAATAATAGTTTCATGAAAATAGCGGGGCGCGGAGTAGTAAAGGTCATGTCAAGCACAGGTTGCAATGTTACACTGAACGACACTTTATAGTACGTACCAGACTTGCTTACAAACCTATTGTCAGTGCCGAAAATGACCCAGCACGGTCTTTATGTAACATTCAATGGAACTAAAGCCATCGTAAGAAACAAGTCGACAGGGGCACTAGTTTTCATAGCAGAGTGGGAGAATAAATTGTATTACGTCGAAGAAAAAGTAGAATCGGCTGCAGTAGCCAATGTCAAAAAAAAAAAAAAAAAACTAGATACAAAAAATAAAATATACTAAATCAAATTATAAATTATTTCATGTTATTTATATCAGCACATTGCATAACTTGTAAAAATATACATTTTAATATTATCATAATTTTTAATATTGTATATACGTTTTTAGTTTTTTTTTTTTTGCTATTTTTCCAAGCATATCCACTTTTAGTATTTTTTGTGGTAATTTTCCTTACAAGTCTTTTAAACGCATACATTTTTGGTGTTTTTATTTAGTATTTTGCTTCAACTTGTAGAGTTTTTTATAAAAACCACAGATATTTAACTATTCAACGAATTTATTAAATTTTAGAATTACTAAGTCAAGCTATTAAAATGTTAATTTTTTGCATCTTGTTAAAGCTTCTTTTTGAACAACATTGTGTTTTTAATAAAAAATAGATATGGAAAATAAAAAATTTATTAAATTATAAATTATTTCAAAATATTTATGTCAGCACATTGCATAACTTGTAGCTATTTTAAATAAATAAATATACGTTTGAATTTTATCAAATTTTTTTTGGTTTTACATATTTTTGTAAGTATAACGAGCTCAAGACCAGTTGATAATCTAAATCTAATCTCTCTAACCAAAAATAATAATAATTAACTAAGAATTATTATCAGCTGGTCTTGAGCTCGTTATACTTACAAAAATTTTTTTTAGTATTTTTTTTTAAAAATACTTTTATTGTTTATTTTTCCTTAAGCGTTTTTTTAAACATAACTACTTTTAGAGTTCTTTATAAAAAATAGATATTTAATTATCTAAAGAGTTTACCATATTTTAATATTATTATTAGATTTGTAATTTATTTGGTTTTTGGCCGTCGCACAGTGTTTTTTCACAAAATTATAGTTTACCAGGTAGAGCCGCTCAAAGTTGACCAATTTTCAACATTGGGAAAAATTTGAAATTTTTCTTCTTTTTCGTTGTATTTAAAATGGTTTTGCGAGTAAATAAGGCGGCCGGTTGTCGGTTTCTTGTATAGCAATTAAAGGTAATTTAATTTAGGATTGAAACAAAAAAAAAATTATTATTTTTTTGTTAAAAGTTGGCGGAAATACCTGTTTTTCGAAATGCCTATTTTAAGGCCCTTTTTAAATCTTTGATGGAAAAAAAAATTTTAAATATGTGCTTCGTCAAACTAACAGTAGTTATTTGTGAAATATTCAGTTACCTAAATTCATAAAATTGGCGGCCGCCGTGGTGTGGAGGTAGTGTTGCCGGCCTACCACACCGAAGGTCCATGGTTCGAGCCCTGGTACAGGTAACATCAAAAGTGATTTGAAAAAAAGTTTCAAAACGGGGTCGCCCTTCGGCAGTGGTTTGGCAAACTCTCCGAGTGTATTTCTGCCATGACAGGCTTCTCAGCAAAAATTCGTCTCCTTTGTAGATGCCGTTCGGAGTCGGCAAAAAACTGTAGGTCCCACCAATTTGTAGGGAAAATTCAAATCGGCACACCACAAATTGGAAGAGAAGCTTGGCGCAAAAATCTCTTAGGAGGTTTATGATGATATACCTGTTGTATATCGCGCCATAAAAAAAAAAAAAAAGAAATTCATAAAGTCTACCTGCGTCCAGCTGCAACTTCACTTTTTACATCAACTAAAGTTAAACAACCTTGGGGATAAATACGCGCCTGAGCAGGTATATATAATTCAGTACGGCCGTAAGGTCGTTTTTGTTATTGGAACTTGTTAACAACATACATTTTTTTAGTTACGATTTGTATACCTGAGATTCATTTTAATAATTTGACTAGGTATATAAAGCTATCCATCATACAATGCACATGATCATTTGTCTTTTGGAGATTAAGGAACTTAGTTTTCTGTTTACTTAAATAAAGTAAATAGTATTTTTAAATATAGTTCACAGTTTAATATTTAGTCAGATATACTCGAAGCCAATTCTAATATGTATCTAGAAAACTCGAAACTATTTGCGGTGTTTAAATCTACGAAGTCAAGACGGGACTTCGTTGAGGCTATTATGAGAGAATTGGCGAGTGAAACAAGCATTAAAAAAAAGGAAGGCCTGGAAGAAAAAATTGGTTTACAATACATTATGATAGAAAGAAAATGGAAGGACGTCTATCGTAACAATTCAAAATTTCTAAGTAAGCATGAAAAGTGGCTAGCTGACAAAATTTTTTGGACGAAGAAACGCTTAGCACGTCAACCAATCCAACTAGAGGGAGACCAAAAAAACCCATAGAAGTGTGTTCTACCAACACAAGGAAAAGGAAGCTGTCTGATAACACAAAAGCTATGGCCAAGACTCATCTTAAATATAAAAAAGACGAAGAAAACGTGAAGTCTCATATAACAGAAGCAGTTCCGGTAGCAAGTCCAGTGCGACTGATAAGAATCAAAAACAGCATTCCCACACCACCAAATGCGCTACCTAGGAAATACATTCCCGAAGAAGCTTTGGCGCTGTTTATAGATGTAGGTTTAACGAGGAAAAAATATATTATATTGAGTAAGTCATTACTAATACGTAATGCCGATATCTTACCTGGATACAAAAAAATTACTCAAGCCAAGAAGGAAGCAGTTCCTCTAATTACCAAAATAACCGAAGTATCAGCGGAAATTGAGCTACAAAACCTAATGGATCATACGTCTATACGACTCCTTCAAAGTTTCACTGGGGCTGTGATGGATCACCAGGACATGGAAAAGATTTAATAGGAGAACTGTCTGAAGAAGCTCAATAATCTAAGAACAAGGACTACAAAAGATATAGATGTATGAACACCTGCAAAGTATCACGAGTTAGACAAAACGAAGACCTTTTTAACATGTTAGCTATCTCTTCTGATCCAGACATATCATCTATAAGGCATGTAAGAACACAAAAAGATCTTACAGATGCGTATAGCTCAGAAATGGTTGCTTTGTTAGATATATGTTCCAGTGACGATGACTATGTTGAGATAAAATAAGTTTCTCACTTCTTATCACAACAATGAAAAGAGATTTACTAATCAATTTTGTTACTTTATTGAAAAATAAGATATCTACGTATAAGTTAATTTTTTATTTCAAATAAAAGAACTAATTAATTTAGTAATTTATAAATACATACTTTTCGTTATGGCATTTCTCTAAAGTTTATCAAATTTATTTTAAAGCTTAGGCATTTCGCCTTCAAACGAGTATTAAATTTTTATAGAAATCAATACGTCTATCGAGTTTGGTACAAATTGGTAAAGCGGTTACTAAGATCAAACTTTTAGCATAAATGGGCAGTGCCACTCCCCTTTTCCAAAATTCGTTGGCTGTTTAATTTTTAGCTCAAATAAAATTTCATTGAACTACATTGTGTTTTTAATAAAAAAAAGATATGGAAAATAAAAAATTTATTAAATTATAAATTATTTCAAAATATTTATGTCAGCACATTGCATAACTTGTAGCTATTTTAAATAAATAAATATACGTTTGAATTTTATCAAAAAACGATGTAAAAAACGATGGAATATCAGAGTACTCCAACACCTATCCTTATTCATATAAAAAAGTGGTCCAATTACCTGGCGATGTCCGCTTATTGGAACACCTTATCCATTTCGGAGTACTTTTGAGAGCCACCTACTCTCTCTCTCGCTTTGGTGTTGAATACTCCATAGAGTAATCCTTTGGGAGCATGTGAAGAGTACGCTCACGTAGGTACTCTATGGAGTATTCAAAAGCAAAGAAATTTAGTACTCTGAGATGGATTAGGTGATCCAATCACCGAAAGTCGCCATGTATATTGGACCACCTTTTTTATATGAAGGAGGATAAGTGTTGGAGTACTCTGGTACTCCTTAAGGAGTATTCTTTGGATGATATACCGGAGTATTTCCGTTTTTTGCAGGGTATGTGCCAAAAGCATCAAAAATTGTTGTTGTGTTTGAGTAACACGTTGCGGTAGGCATTTGCACAATCGGCGGTGTCGGTTTTAATAATCATTCTCCGATCATTAGGGATGTCCACTATGTGTAACATTTCTAGTATAAATCCTTTATTATAATTTTTCTATCGTTCTAAAATGGTAACATTCTTGAAATCCGGGTAGTGTCCTGTATCTTTACAGTGGGATTAAAAACCGTGTTGTTGTCCGAAAAATTATTCCTTAGTTTTACATTCGATTTATGTGCGGATATCTTTTTCTTAAGTTTTCATTTTGCAATACCTACATATATCCTCTGACATACTTGAAACCCGTCACCATTGCAAGGAATCTTATACACCACGTCGGAATTATCATACATTGAAAGTTTATGTTTTAAGTTACTAAAAAAGCGTGTTGTCATAAGCAAAAGCTATCTGCACTTTTTCTTTGTCGTACAGGTTTGAGTGTCTTGTTCTTTCTGATAGCCCCGCGACATACGTTATCTATTTAAAATGTATCCTGAATCCTTTTCGAGCTTTCATCACTGGGTCGAATCCTGAATTAGGCGATTTGTTAGTTTAATTAGGAAATCGTTGTATTCAAGAGTGTTGACACATATACAAGGTGGCGCAAAAGTAAGCTTCCGATGTTCAGCATATATGTTGTGGCACGTGCAGTGTGTGCTGTTGCACCGTCTTGTTGGAACCACATGTTTTCCAATCCCAATTCATCAAGTTGCGGCAAAAAGAACTCGTTGATCATTGCTCTGTAGCGCTCACCATTCACAGTAACCGTTTGGCCCGGACCGAGTATTGGTCAAATAAATAGTCAGCAATATTCCGCGTTCTGGAGCAGTGTAGCGTAACATTGTTTATTAACGTGTATTTCGCATGTGTTTACTACACAAATGTCAAAACAGAACTGACTTTAGGGGCCAATCGCAAAATTTATAGCATTTTCTGATAGGAGGATTACTTTTGCGCCACCCTGTAGTTATCTTCAATGACAACCAAAGCGCTGTTAAGTTAAGCAAAAACCCAATTTTCCACAATCGCACAAAGCACAGCGACATCCGTCATCATTTCGTCCGGGAAGCTGTCGAAAGAAAAGACATCACAATAGAATATATGAAAACAGGTGAAATGCCAGCGGACGCTTTGACAAAAGCCTTGACAGCAAGCAAGCATCTCAATTGCGTTAAAAATCTTGGTATCAAAATAATCATGTAAAGAAAATTTTTGAAATGTTACAATTCACTTATGAATTTTTGCACACATACAAATGTAAGTAGATCTAAGCAACAACTCAAAACATGTTGTATGTACATATGTACGTTTGCACACCTTAATCGTACTTGTGAATGACGTCAGATCTGAGGGAAAGGGTTGAAATTAATAATATAATACAGATCTGGCATCACCCGTAGTATAGACAAAATTGTCTCCACTCATTACTACATACTTTTGCTCCTTATTCTGTTCCGGTTGAATTACAATAAAGTTAACACTCTGAATTTAGACTCTGCGTTTTACTGCATGGTTTACGTGCAATTTCCTACAGAAATGATATGAAGCTTTTGTACGCAAATTTATTACATATTAACTATATCTATGATCGTTTTCAAAATGTTTCGTATAAAAGTGGGCGTAGACCTTAACCGATTTCGCCCATTTTTTTCCAGAACATTCCTTCTGTTAATATAAATATGTGTGCTAAATTTCGTTTCGATACCTCGAGCGTTTTTTGATTTATGGGTAATATTATTTCTAAGTTTTACTTAATTGTAAAATGTATTTACTGCCTTAAAGTTAATTAAAAGCCACACCAAATTGTATCCTTATAAGGGTATTATCGACTGAATAATAACCTTATTTGGTCACATGCAAATGCGACGTAATGTGAGGCAAATAGTAGGTGTATTTTTAAGTTAGGGAAATAATTGTAATCAGTCTTAGTCTTAAGCCTTAAGTCTTAAGTGAACTCAATAAAGGCCAAAAGCGGAAGCAACAAGTCCGGCAGCTTTTTTAAAAAATAAGTTTATATCGTTGAAAAATAACTGGCGCCCGAGCGGTGACCGGTTAAGTTCGCGTAAAAAGTTTTATAAAAAGGTGTCGTAAATAAAAAGTCATGATTGTACGCATCGAAGTGGAATAACAACACAGGACACAGGAATCCATGATTGCACGAAGTGAAGTGGAATAACAACACTGGTCACAGTAATCTGTAACTGCGCTCAGTGAAGTGCAATAATCCCAAATCCAGGCAAAACAATAGACGTCGAACCAAAGGTAACCGGTCCAGTGCAAATAGCGTTGAAATCCACTAGGAAAAGAACGCACTCCTTCAATTACAAATCGCGTCGAATTCCGGTAGGAAACGAACGCACTCCTTCAACAGTGCGCGACGGAGGTGCCTTAGTAGTCACAGAACAAAACGGATCCACATGAACAGAAACCTTAAGAAACAAAATTCGAAAAATTAAAACTAAGTGATAGAAGAATAAACGAAGACAAGTGAAGAATAAAAGGATTTACCACATATTTTTTTTAGGAAACTAAGTAGTGCCTATATTACTTTACACTCTTATAACCATTTTATAATAATATCTGGCTACAGCCATAAAATAATATAATTCAATGCTGCGATTCACCATCTTCAGGGGAACCCTTCAGCTTATAACATCAAACGTTCTCGGCGATTCACTACCAAAGGGACCCTCCGGAAAATAACGATAAAAAAAAAATAATAATAATAACAAACTAAAATAAAATAAATTTTTTGTAGTAATGTCAAACCCTAACAATTTAGTCCGACCCGATGTGCTAAATGCACATGCGCCTAACCCACCTCCTCAACCAATATGGATCAATTAACAGCCATAGTGACTGGTTATTAATATTCTAAGACAAAAAGGAAGAAATATGGTACAAGCGGCCCTCAATCCGAATGCCAATTTCACTAACATATCCGACGTGACCATTGACGAAAGTCTTTCGAACAACATAACAGAACTCGAAAAAATACCGCGCGAGTTTTCGGGTAATCCAGGGGAATATAACTCTCGGAAGAAGAGCGTAGATCGAATTCAGCAGATCTACGAACCCCTTAAAGGAACCGCGAAATATTACAGCATAATTAATGTTATAAGGAATAAAGTTGTGGGCAACGCTAACATTGCCCTCGAATCCTATAATACACCTTTGGATTGGAAGGTCATCTCGAGACGCCTTACCCTCTACTACGCCGATAAGAGAGATATAGGTACCCTAGAGTACCAAATGACCTCTTTAGCGAAGGGCAACCTCACTGTTCAAGAGTTCTATCAACGTGTTTATTCCCATCTTTCTCTTACCCTAAACAAACTTGGATGTATGGAAGTCGGTGCAGAATCCCTACTTACTCGAACATACCAGGACAAAGCCCTCGACACGTTCATACGAGGACTGAAATGTGACTTTCCAAGACTCCTTGGTATGAGAAACCCAGTAGATCTTTCGCAAGCTCTCAATCTTTTCCTCAAGTTAGAGAAACAAAACTTTCGTTCCCATTGCGCTTTAAATAGTAATAATCAAAATAGGAAGACTCACGACTTCCGACCACCTCTCCCACCCAAAAAACCGGTTAACGAATTTTATCCCCAATTGGCATACACAAAACTTTTGAGAATCAGTATCGCCCTCAGACTCCCAACAATTACCGTAATGGCCAACATCATGGACCATTAGGGCAACATACTCCTGGTCTAGGGCAACCGACTCCCATTAAACCTCAATTTTCACGTCCAGAACCAATGGACGTTGACAAAACCCTTCATTCTAGAGGGGTAAATTACATGAGTAGACCTCAAGGCAATAACGGTGTGACAAAACCAGCAAACTTTTCACAACAAGTGCCTTTCAAACAACAAAGGAACTTTCACATAGAACCAAACTACCAACAAAACTACCAAAAAGATTGCCAACAAGACCAACAATATGACACGGACCAATACAACCAGCAAGACTGGACTTCCACTTCACAGAAGTATGAAGCCGCTTTGACATCGGAAGATAATGGACAATCAGCTCAAGATATCGATATTAATTTTTTTGGAATGAACGGTTCTTCGCTGCCTTACATCGAATGCAAAACGAAGAACGGAAAAATTCTTTAAGTGTTGATCGATACGGGGTCAAGCAAGAATTAAATTCAACCTTGTCATGTCCCAAAGACAGTACCTAACGACGAACCATTCTTTGCGAATTCCATCGCTGGACAGATTAAAATTACTCACCATACAGTTATCAACTTATTTGGAAAATCTTCTAACGGGATAATAGGAAATGACAGCTTAAAGGACCTTCATGCAACAATTAACATACGGGAGGACACCTTAACAATAGATAACGGGTTACAAATTAAAATTAAAAAAAAAATTTCCCCTATAGTCAATAAAATAGACGTCAGAACTGACCATATGACAGCTAGTCAAAAACATTATATAAACTATTTAACAAAAAAGTACCCAAACTGACTTATACCACCACAGTGGTAGGAGACATTAGAACCTCCTTAGATTCCCTAGTTTACACCAAATACTACCCATATCCCCCCGCAATGAGAGACTTTTTGTCTAAAGAAATACAAAAATTTATTAAAAGACGGAATTATAAGACCGTCCGGTTCACCCTATAACTCACAACAACAGTACAAAAAAAAAAAAAAACAGATGCATCAGGTCAGAAGAAATACAGACCAGTAATAGATAATTTAAATACACTGACAATAGTCGATAGATATCCTATCCCAGAAATCAATGAAGTCATCTCACAATTGGGAAATAATAAATACTTCTCCGTTATTGACTGGAAAAGTGGCTTTCCTCAGATTCCATTAAAGGAATCCGACATTGAAAAGACAGCATTTTCAATTAAAAACGGTAAATACGAATTCACGCATCTTCCTTTCGGGTTAAAAAACGCTCCAGCAATTTTTCGAAGAAAGCTAGATGACATATTAAGTTATGTCTATATCGACGACATAATAGTCTTCGCAAAGACGAGCAAAGCCACCTTAAAAATCTAGAAAAGATTTTCCACACGCTCGAAAAAGCAAACATGAAAGTCCAGTAGGACAAATGCTAGTTTTTCAAGAAAGAAGTGGAGTTTCTAGGTTTCATTGTCTCCCCCCACAGGAATAAAAATCAATCCTGCGAAAGTTAAGGCAATTCAGGAATTCCCCTGCCCAAAAACTTTGAAGGACTTAAGATCCTTCCTTGGCCTCTCAGGCTATTATCGACGCTTCATCAGAGATTATGCTAAGCTAGCAAAACCTCTGACATTATGGACATGTGTCCAAAAAATCCTCCAGCAAAAAGCTAGTTGTGCTGGACACTAACGCCATGATTGCTTTCAATAAAATTCAATCCACACTAACATCCAAAGAAGTAGTTCTATCATACCCCAACTTCAAAGAAGAGTTCCACCTCCCTACCGACGCGTCAAATTACGCTCTACGTGCTGTCCTGGAGCAATCAGGCCAACCAAATCCCGATCACTTCCTATATCCCATCTTAAAATACGAAGCCATCCAAACCCTTGAAATCCTAAACGCATTAAAACCTCACCAACCTGTTAGAGTAAGAAAATAAATTGACATTGTGGGAACGGCATGGAAGTTCATAGCCAGATCCCCTGATCGCCAAGATCCTAACATAATACCAAATAATTTAAATAAATTGAATGAAAACAATAACAACCAAGTAGTGATTAACAACCTATTCGAGGCACGAATAAATAACATAACTCATATAATAAACAAAATACTTAATACAATTAGGAAAGATGAAAACACTATAACTGAAATTATAATTAATTTGCAAAAGAGGATTAGACTAATTAAAGAAGAACTAATTAATATGAGATGGCGGCCGCCGTGGTGTGAAGGTAGTGTTGCCGGCCTACCACACCGAAGGTCCATGGTTCGAGCCCTGGTACAGGTAACATCAAAAGTGATTTGAAAAAAGTTTTTTCAAAACGGGGTCGCCCCTCGGCAGTGGTTTGGCAAACTCTCCGAGTGTATTTCTGCCATGACAGGCTTCTCAGCAAAAATTCGTCTCCTTTGTAGATGCCGTTCGGAGTCGGCAAAAAACTGTAGGTCCCACCAATTTGTAGGGAAAATTCAAATCGGCACACCACAATTTGGAAGAGAAGCTTGGCGCAAAAATCTCTTAGGAGGTTTATGATGATATACCTGTTGTATATCGCGCCATAGAGAGAATTAATATGAGATATGCCATCCAATGGGCAAAAGCGAATATCTTAAACTCGGTAATATTAAGTAAAGAAGAGAGCACGCGGTAAGGCAGTTCTGCTGATAAAACAGATCCGTCAAAAAAATCCATCATGATCACACTACTAACTGTCAAATGGCGGAAGTGGTTCATGCATATGGTAAAGAAGAATAGAACTAGGAGTTTAGATGACGTCAAAACCAGCGTATTGTTAGCTTATGGTTGGCAATGCGTGTCAAAATTTCTCTGATGAACAAGCTTAGCACCTTAGTGTACCTTAGTAAAATCACCTCCTGATTTCGAAAATTGAGTTAATTTTTGATTCTATGGTACCGTTTTTGAGATATTTGCAATTTACCGTTATTCGAAAAAACCAAAAAGATGGCTCCCTTTAATTACGTATATCTTACGAACGGGTCAACTAATTTGCTATAAATACATTGTTTTTTGCTCAACCAGATAGTTTTTGAGATATTAGCTTATCATTTCAGATTTTTTTTTTTTTTTTTTATGAAAAAATATGAAAAAAATTACTCTTTGCGAGGGCAGCATTCCAAAACCACAATTTTTTTTCAGATATTTTTTCTTTACGTAAAGCTCTGTTTAATTAGAAAAAAGTTAAGCTATCATCGAAGAAAATCGATGCAAAACTACGTAAGTTATAAGCGATGAAATAAAAATACCCAGGTTGCGCAACTTCAATGTACGAGTATGTATAAACGGATAAACGAATACCACCATAACAATGATAATACTTTTTCTTTAAATAAATCAAATAGTACTTTTAATACTCGAATTGTTTTACAGTAGGTAGAATGGTTACAT
This sequence comes from Merzomyia westermanni, assembly GCA_949987695.1. Classification (NCBI taxonomy): domain Eukaryota; kingdom Metazoa; phylum Arthropoda; class Insecta; order Diptera; family Tephritidae; genus Merzomyia; species Merzomyia westermanni. The sequence goes on from OX465289.1 coordinate 81,159,811, forward strand.
CGAAAGGAAGAGTGGTTGGGTTCGAAACCTGCTGTAGGCATGTAGTTATAAACATGTATTTCCGTCACTTATGGGTAAGTATGCAGGTAAATTTTAAAAATTATAAGACACAGAAAATTTTTAAAGCCTACATCTAAAGCAGGTAGTATTTTCTTTTCCTGGCTTCGTATAAAAAGGAACCTTTCTGTCTAGGTAAGATTTGATTTTTTCAATTTTATTCTTGTTCCGAGTATAAATATGAGTTAATGCGCCTTGAAACTTCATAACATCTGCAAGGCTCGCCGGAGATAGTTCAGTTCATAAGTCAAATTTCAAAACCGTGATTTATTTAACAAAATAAAATGAGTAAAAGGACGCGAGAATTTGAGGGTAATAATGATCCAGATATGTTCTGTTTCATGTGTGGCCAATATACTATCATAAGGCGACGACGAGTGTTCTCAGATCATATTAAAACTTTATACTCCAAGTATTTTGGCATTGAGCCTAAAAATGCTGAAAAAGCATGGACACCGCACACTTTGTGTACATCGTGTCGAGTAGAATTGGTTCAGTCGGAATCAGGACAACAAATAAAATTTGATACACCAATGATATGGAGAGAACCTACTTGCCATTCAATAGAGTGTTATATTTGTCAAACAAAAGTACTTGGCGTTGGAAGATCAAGAAGAGTAACCTATGCTAGCGTACCTACAGTGACATTACCAGTACTACATTCAACGGCAGTTGCGGATCCAGTTCCATTGTCAGCAGTAATATCTGAGTGCGGGGAATCAAGTTGTACTGAATTTCCCATGGGAAACGAGAGAAACGTTCTGTCACAAGCACAACTTAATGATTGGATAAGAGATTTGGAACTATCCAAGGAAAAGGCCGAGATCCACACTTCTCGTATGCAACAATTTAAATTTGTGTCATCCGATGTTAAGGTGATATATTGTAGAACTCGTCATGAACCATTTTCCAAACATTATACCAAGAAAGACAGTATATGCTACTGCAACGACATTCCTGGTTTATTCAGAGAGTTTGGTCAAACATATGATACAAAAGAGTGGCGATTGTTCATAGACAGCAATAAACTGAGTTTGAAGGCTGTATTATTGCATATTGGTAACAAAAAGCCTTCTATCCCGATCGCACATGCAGTAAATACAAAGGAAACCTACGAGGAAATGCAAAAAATACTCAAATTTATAAAATATGAAGAGCATGATTGGAAAATATGTTCTGATCTCAAAGTCGTTGCAATGCTATGAGGTCTACAAAGTGGCTACACCAAGCACTGCTGCTTCGTCTACAAGTGGGATAGCCGAGCTAGTAAGGACCACTACGTCAGAAAGGATTGGCCGTAAAGAGTCGAGTGTACCGTTGGTGTGGATAACATCAAATACGACCCTCTTGTCAAGAAAGAGAAAATCATACTTCCACCCTTACACATCAAGCTCGGTCTCATTAAAATCTATGTTAAGGCTTTGGACAAAGAAGGCGAAGCATTCGACTATTTGAAAACAATTTTTACAGATATTTCTCAAGCCAAGATAAAGGAAGGTATTTTTGTTGGACCACAAATAAAAAAGTTGATCAACAATAACCAATTCAAAGGACTACTCTCATCAGTCAGGCAGCAGCGGGGGAACCCTTTGAAAAGGTCGTTATTTCCAGGAGTAAATATGTCTTTAAAAATTCACTTTCTCCACTCACATTTGAGCTTTTTTCCGGCAAATCTTGGCGACAAAAATGACGAACATGGCGAAAGGTTTCATTCATTGAGAATCGATATCAAGGATTATGGGACGTCGCAATGATGGGTGATTACTGCTGGTTTCTCATAAGAGAAACCGATCCTAAACTAAATAAGCGTCAAAGTAGAACACATAATTATTTCGACTACATAGTAAAATCAAATTAAGATAAAGATTGTTAGAATATAGTATAAACATAAATAAATTTAAAAAAAAGTTAAAAATATGGGTAATTTCATTCATAAATTGAACTTTTAACTCAATAGAAACAGAGCATAGCTAGATGTTTCACTCTTCTTTATCGTATACCATACATCCGCTTTGAGGTATACGTTGAAATGCGCAACCTGGGTATTTTTATTTCATCGCATGATAGCTTATCTTTTTTCTAATTAAACAGAGCTTTACGTAAAGAAAAAATATCTGGAAAAAAAGTTGTGGTTTTGGAATGCTGCCCTCGCAAAGAGTAATTTTTTCATATTTTTTCATAAAAAAAACAAAAATCTGAAATGATAAGCTAATATCTCAAAAACTATCTGGTTGAGCAAAAAACAATGTATGATGCATTCATAGAAAATTTTATCGTCTTTACGATTTTGTTAACTTGTTTGCAATTGCTTGACCGTTCGTGAGATATACGTAATTAAAGGGAGCCAGCTTTTTTGGTTTTTTCGAATTACGGTAAATTGCAAATATCTTAAAAACGGTACCATAGAATCAAAAATGAACTCGATTTTCGAAATCAGGGGTTGGTTTTACATACGAATAACGGCGTCTCTGGTAAGTTTGGCCGTCGACCAGTGTAATTAATTAAAAATGATTATTAAAAAAATAAAAACAATAATTTTCATAAGAATTCAAAAAGTGAAAAATTATTATTCTTGGCCTTGATCTCGTTTCATGAATACTTAAGAATTAGAATTGTCAATTAACAAACTAAAAGAAGAAAATATAATGGGGTATTGTAGGCTAGTTTGACCTAATGGTTTTTTGGTGCAAATAAAAACTAAAGGTTTTTATTTCACCATCTTGCCCAACGTTTCGCTGGATATTCCAGCATCTTCAGGGGCTACACTATTTATTTTTCAAAAAGAAGAAAACAAACATGATAAAACATATAAACAACATTTAACATGTAAATTACACTTACAATAACAATTAACATAAACACTTAGCGTCTAATAATCATTACCACCTTGCGTGGTAGTCTTGTCATAACTAAACTTATTGTTATTTAAACATAGCATGTATGCAGCACCTATGCAGTCATAGTCTTCTTTTTTGTTTATCGTTTTCTCTCGGTTATTCAAAATATGCAAGCTTTCCAGTGTGTATCTCGCTTTCCAGTGTGTAGCTTGCATATTTTGAATAACCGAGAGAAAACGATAAACAAAAAAGAAGACTATGACTGCATAGGTGCTGCATACATGCTATGTTTAAATAACAATAAGTTTAGTTATGACAAGACTACCACGCAAGGTGGTAATGATTATTAGACGCTAAGTGTTTATGTTAATTGTTATTGTAAGTGTAATTTACATGTTAAATGTTGTTTATATGTTTTATCATGTTTGTTTTCTTCTTTTTGAAAAATAAATAGTGTAGCCCCTGAAGATGCTGGAATATCCAGCGAAACGTTGGGCAAGATGGTGAAATAAAAACCTTTAGTTTTTATTTGCACCAAAAAACCATTAGGTCAAACTAGCCTACAATACCCCATTATATAAATTGAAACTGACCGCAAAAACAACAAAAAAGAAAATATTCCTTTTAAAAGTGCCGAAGAAGCACTGGAATTATCCAAAGCAAATGTTTTAGGTAATGAAATGAAAATGTTATATATGGTAAAAATACCTCTAACACTTGAGGAATCATTTAAAAGAATCATTTTAAGACCTATAAAAAGGATAAATAATATTGTGATTAAAGTTGACTACAAAGAAATATCAAAAGGAAAAAATTCTATATTCGGAATAAAGAACGAATGCAAAAAATATAATAATGTAATAAATTCGTAAAGAAAAAAGCTAGGATTATTTATGGTTTAAATTCAACTTGTTCTACAACAAATGGCCATCACACCCCTACATTAGAAGAAATAAAACAAGGAGTAGTTTTGCTAAACCAATTTAATGGCGAATTAGAAGCTGGCGACATATCCCAAGTTATTAATGATACGCACGTAATAATATTCAATAATTCAACAATTAAAATAAACAATCAACCAATTCAGCATTATTGAAGCAAAACCGATCGAAACTATCCCTACAATACTTCAGCCAATCCCACTAGAAAAAAGACCACATTGAGCTCCTTCCCCTAAAAGCTTTGGAAGAGATGCATATCAAAAATGCAAAGCAAATCAATACTATTAAAAAGGCTATATTTTCTTTCGGAGGCCTAACATTGGCAGCAATTCCAACAATTATAATAATTCTCTTTTTGCTAAGGAAACGTTCCATAAAAATCCAATATGTGGAAAAAAGACATAATAAAGCCCGCACAAACTAAAACGAGCCAAAAAGAAACCCTGACAAGCGATACCAATCACATTACAATATATGTTAACTTCAATGATCTGCCATTCTACCAATTATCGAGGACCATCATGCTTGGAGGGGGAAGAGTTAACGCAACAGCTTTAACAATCTAAAAGTTAAACATTTCCAACGGTCATCAACTCTGCTGATGCTCTAATATTAGTAACAAACAACAGTCAGCCACAATAGCTCAATTCGAGCAAAACAAAAGTCAGCAACATTTGGTAAAATCGATCAAAACAACAGTCAGCAACAATTGATAAATTCAGCCAAAGCTTACTACTCTGTCCTCGTTCATTTTTGATTTCTAAATTATAATGTTTGTGGCGACTTCAATATTAATCTACTTGTTCGTGACTCGTATAGTGTCAGCCTATTAAATAACATGTCTAGTGCTGGTCTAAGTATCGTCAATATGGATGTACCGACAAGGTTTTGTAGTAGTTGCTGTTTATTTGTTTTAATTTAACAATACAATAATGATTACTATTCAAATATAATTTTTTTTTTCTTAAACTAAACTTTGGCTTAGCGCTGTCAGTTTCCACATAATTAATTTTCTTCTCTGAACAATATATTTATTATAAACTGGTTCTACATTATTTTATTATAAACTGTTTCTTAATTATAATTTTTAAAATGCCTCATCTAAAATCTGCTTTCTATATTTTAACGCTGATTTAACGTAATGGTACAATGTAATCCAGTTTTTTCCATTTAACCATTCAATAACCTCTTGGTGCGTTAAGCACTGCACAACTACCTAGAAAGTGTACAATATTTTCTTCATTTCCTGAGTTGCAAATCGGACAGCGCCTATCTGCATGCTCAACGTGAGGTTCATAATTTAGTTTTAAGAGTTCTCCTCTTACCCGAAACAAAGTACTGATCGTAACTACGCTAAAATCATCTCTAAAATAATTAAGCTCACAGAGATTATGTTGGAGGCCGGGGTAGGTTCGTCTTACAACGCTACCTCGAGCTCTAAATAGAAATTGGTTTCTTCTCTCCGTGTCAATCTTAGCTAAAATATTGCGGTGCCAAAGTCTCCACAAAGGGGTTTTAGATATTACTAGGGGTTCTTCGTACTCATTGGACAGCGTATCCCATTTTTGGAAACATTGGGACCGCGTTTCAAGCAAGTGCATTACGATTTTCTTTGGGATACGATTATTACCCATTTCCATAACCCTCGAGAGATAATTGAAATGAGTATTCAGGAGACCAATGTACAACTCTAGGAACCCTGATTCTAGATGAATCATATAATTCGGTGTATTACGCGGCAATCTGAACAGCCTCTTGATGAAGTATCTAAGCAACTTTTCTACTTCCTCGTAATATTCAAGCCCCCACACTTCTGAGGCATACCCTAATACTGTACGCACCGCTGCTTCGAAAATATTGTATTTATGACTAAGAGGAATGTATTTGCCACATGTATGCCAAATGATTGTGGTACGATACATTGTGCGTTATAAGTACTCCTAGATATTTGTATTGCTTAACCTTCTCTAACTCTTGTCCAAATAAATGCCACTTTTCATCGCTACAATACCTTCCTTTTGACCGCCGGAAAATAAGTACCTTTGTTTTATTTGTATTTATTGTAAGACCCCAGTCACTACAGTACTCCCCCAGTTTGTCTACCATTCTCTGTAGATGTTTAGGGGTTTCAGCTAAGATTACTATATCATCGGCGTACATAAGAGTCTTTATATGGATACCCCAAACGTAATCCCATTTGGTAAGTGATTCACCAAATCATCCAGGAAGAGCGCAGACAGTAATGGGCTAAGTAGGCAGCCTTGCTTAACCCCCGCTTCGGTTGGGAACCATTCTGAAGCTGTGCTCCCATCCCACACTCTTGCCACGTTATTTTTGTAGAGACTACTAAGTATATCAAGCATTTTTGTGGAAATACCTATATTACTTAATTTGAAGAAGAGCGCATTCCGCGGCTTTAAAGTCGACGAATAAGGCATAGAGCTTTTTCTTTTTTGAAATGTCGTGTTGAGATATGCTAGTCAAACTGAAAATGTGATCAATTGTAGAATATCCCCTTCTAAATCCTGCCTGAAACTCACTTAGAAGCGAGTTTTTCTCCTTTCGTACAAAATGGAAGTAAATATTTTTGCAATAGCATTCTGGAAAGAAATGCCTCTGTAATTATTAGTGTCATTTATGTCTCCATTTTTAAAAAGTGGGAATATAATAGCGCCCTGAAACATCGAAGAAACCGACCCGGAGCTATACATATTATTAAAGCAAAGGGCAAGCTGTTCTATAAAATTAGGGGGTGCATGTTTAAAGAATTCCGCAGGTATACCGTCCGGCCCTGGTGCCTTATTAACTTTAGTTCGTTTTAGTGCGTCCATCACTTCATTCACAGTAATGCCGTAATCCAATTCTTCAATAGATACGAAGGGCAGAGCAAAGCTGAGACTAGATACACCACTTTTTTGATTTAGCAGAGTACAAAAATGTGCTCCCAAACTTTCCGCACTTAACTGTGAACCCTTAGTGAACCCCGCACCATTTAGCTTCTTCACAACCCCCCAGTACTCTTTACTATCTTTAATGTCGCTAAGTTTCAAGGCCATATTTTTAAAATATAAGTGTTTTTTATTTGTGCAAATTTCTTTAAACTCTTTATTACGACTTTGGTAGTCCCTCAAACTTTCCTGGGTGCCTAGTCTTTTCGCTTTTCGTAACGCAGAGAACGATTTCTTTCTAGCCTCTTTGCACTCATTATCAAACCAAGAGTGTAATTCGTTTTTAAGAGCACCGGTCTTTTTGCTCTGACAGTGTTGCGCTGCTTTGATTACACTTTCTACTAAATCATTTAGCGTGTAGCTGCTTTCACTTACTGATCCTGTTAGTTGATTAAGAATTACCTTGTATTTTTCTGTTTTATCATGATGCCATTTAAGCCTAGGGAGTGGGTTCAAAGTGCTTTTGCTTACATCTGATTGAGCCATTATATTTAACGTAACTGACAGAGGTTGATGATCAGAACATAGCATATCATCCACCTTGAAGGAACGTATTGATTTAATAAAATTGCCCCTGATTAAGCAGTAGTCGATCACTGAACATGAAGTTCCTCTCAAAAATGTAAAATCTCCTCTATTATCATCAGAGACGCGCCCGTTTAACGCAGTTAAAGAAAATGAACTACAAAATTCAGCCAATTTTTTACCGTTCGCATCGAGATGCTTATCCATTGAAACCCTTTCTAAAGAAATATAGGGAGTTCCTAAGGTTGGACTAAAATTACAAAGCTGTTCTTCACCGCATCTCGCATTAAAGTCTCCTATCATCATAACGTTCTCAGATTCCACCTGAAGAATAGCCTCATACAGCTCATTAAAATCACTTTCCCATCTATTACAGTTTAAATAAACCGGAAATATATAAAATATATTATGATAAAAATTTAATTCCATTACACACATATTTTCTCTCGTTACAAATTTCCCTGACCAATTTCCGTTTACACTTTTTTTTATTCCAAACAGTGCTCCACCACTAGCCCTTCCTCTCACATAATTTCTGCTCGCATACACCCAATACAACAAATAATCCCTGAATATACAAGGTGGCGCAAAAGTAAGCTTCGGATGTTCAGCATATCGGTTGTGGCACGTGCAGTGTATGCTGTTGCACCGTCTTGTTGGAACCACATGTTTTCCAATCCCAATTCATCAAGTTGCGGCAAAAAGAACTCGTTGATCATTGCTCTGTAGCGCTCACCATTCACAGTAACCGTTTGGCCCCGACCGATTATTGGTCAAATAAATAGTCAGCAATATTCCGCGTTCTGGAGCAGTGTAGCGTAACATTGTTTATTAACGTGTATTTCGCATGTGTTTACTACACAAATGTCAAAACAGAACTGACTTTAGGGGCCAATCGCAAAATTTATAGCATTTTCTGATAGGAGGATTACTTTTGCGCCACCTTGTATGTTCAACGCTATCCACTCGATTTTCCAAAAATGTTTCGTACAATAAAAATACATCACAGTTCTTAATATAGTTTAAAAAATCGTAGTTATCCAATTTTGTTTTTACACCTGCCCCATTGAACGCCAGGACCTTTAAACTGCAGAACAACGTGCTTACATTTATCTGATTATTTATAGTACTTAGTTTTTTGTATTTCTTTTTTCGTTGGTTAACAGTTGATTATAATCTAACAAGGCTGAGTCAATTTTGACTCCATATAACTTTTTCAACCCATTGATGCCATCAACTTTACCGCAGACAAGACGCTGCTCATGATTCCATGAATACCATTTACTGTTGACCCTAAGTTTGTGATCTCGCACCAAGAATGGAATGTCGCTCTTGATTGCAGTCAAACGTTTTTTAAGTTGTACCATTGCCTTCTTATGCTGTTGTTTCTCGCTACTTAAGTCCCTTGAGATTGAGATCGCTATGCCTGCCAGGTTTTTAGTGTGCATCAAAATTTCTGTTGCTACGTTTTCAGTTACCAATTCGGCCGCTACTGTAATTTTGGAGTCTTTTTCGGCCAACCATCTGGTACCTGCAACTTCAACACGGTTTTTCATTTTTAAACTTTCTTTGCATACTGCCTGAACTGCTTCATTAATCGAATTTTTAGCCAAGATGTTTCTGAAAATGAGTGACTTTTTCTTCGACTGTTCTTCTAAATATCTTATTATCTAAATATCTTTAACAAGCGAGTTTTTGAGCTCTGCGTTTTCTTCTTCTAGCTTGCCTATTCGAGATTTAACATTCCCACAACAGCCGGTTCTATCGCACCGGAATGACCCGGGGTTTTTCACCCGGCCAAGGGCTGTTATTTCAGTGTAACCCTGTCCAATCTGGGGCAGGGCGAAACACTGTTAACAACAACAACAACAACAGCTTTAACAGTATAAAGTTCCGTGGTTAATCACTTCTTCTTTCGTTGCAACATTTTCTATTTTATTCTCCATGCTACCCATCCTTGTAGATAATTCTGAAATGCCTTTATTAAAGTCGGCATGCATTTTCGTCATCAGTTTTACTAACTCAGAACTTCCACTTGGCGCAACTGTTATCGTGTCTGGTGACATGTCGGAACATAAACGTTTTGGATTGCCTGACAACGGAGTTGGTTTTACTAAAGCAGGCAAGTTAGTAGGAGTGATTTGGTTGTTTTCCCTCATTTTACCACTTTTAGGGAGCTGCCTAAAAGTATGCAACTGTTTCAGATGCCTAGACTAATCGAGCTTTCCGATTCGCTAAACTTGAGCTTTGACTACGCAGCCTCTGTCGTTAAAAAAAAGTAACTACTTTTATTGCAACTTGTGCGGCGAAATTTGGTTTTGTAGCTGTCAATTGTTCCCGGTCATAAATGTAACTTGATGTTTTTTGTTTGCTTTTGGTGCGTCGCTCCCTTCTTTAATTGCAAAAACAATTTTACCTTAGAATTTGGTTTTTATTTTTCATACAAAACTCCTCGGTTACTGATACCCCAGTTGAAACTTCAGTATTCCCAGATGCAGCAGTAAAAGCCCTTTCGATCTAAATGTTCTTTGTTGAAGCTCTTTTACGAGAAACTTTTAAATATTTACGATAACTTAGAGTACTCTTTAACACAACTTGTTCACAACAGAGTTGCCGTATCAAAAACTTGTCCAAGTCTAATTGATTATTTTATTGTTTCTAACTTTCCTAGTGTTTTAAAATATGACCAAATACCATTTCTTTCTGACCATGATCTTATCTTGTGTACCTTTGACATTAAATTTGACCACTGCGATACGAATAGTACATTTACTTTTAGACATTACCGTTCAATTGACAACAGTCAAAGCACACAATAGAGCATACCAAAGGTGCAGGAGGCTAAGTAGTTATGATGCATGGCCTACAAAACCGCAAGAAATACTACTACTAGGGTAGTAAGACGGGAGAAATGTAAAGTTTTCGCTTCGAAGTTAAATCCTTCACTACCTCCGAAATCTCTTTGGCGTAATTTAAAGAATCTACGTGTGTATGGGAGTAGCAAGCCAGAATGTACTGTAAATGTGGACACCCTTAATGATATACGAGTATTTGTGCAGAGTCCTTTATGTGCTGTAAATAACAATGTTTTTGTTCCGAATCCTAACGAGTGTTACTCTGGAAATCTGTTCGAGTTCTCGGCGGTGCCTGAATGTGACGTGATAAAATGCATTCTAAGAATTAAGTCCAATACAATCGGAACTGACCCTTTATTTTGAGTACTCTTACCCACATTTTTAACCATTGTATTACTACATCTTGCTTTCCAGAGTTGTGGAAGTGTGCCATAGTATGGCCGTCCCTAAGAAAGCGTTTGCAAGCTCAGCTGCGGATTAAAGACCTATAAGTATCATGCCAGCCTTGTCTAAAGTGTTAAAAAGACTCTTAGCAGAGCAAATCAACCTGCACATAGCCAGAAAAAGTCTACTTTCACCACTTCAGTCGGGATTTAGAGCCAATCACAGCTGTTCAACTGCTCTACTAAAAGTGATGGATGACATTCGTATACCCTTTGATGAAAACCAACTTACATTGCTCTGCTTACTAGCTTTTGACTCCGTCGACCATACGTTGCTGTGTTGTAAGCTTCAGGCTTACTTCGGATTTGCTAAAAGTGCTTTGATGATCATAGAGAGTTACTTAGCTGGACAAACTCAATTTGTAAGCATAGGGAATGAAAATCGGGCTAAAAAAATCTTAGGCCTGGGCTTCGGTCTTAACTCGAATCTAACTTGCGTTGACCATATTAACTCCGTTATTGGTAAGGTGTATGCTACTTACTTACCGCAATCTGAGGCAATCTGCACCATACACACCACTTCAGATAAGGAGAAAATTTGCCGTAAAACAAATTTTGCCAATAACACTGGTCTACAAATTCGAACCTTTTTCTCCACCAGAGACTCGAATATGAAATTCGTGTGTAAAACCACCCCCTGATTCCGAAAATTGATTGTATGGTACCGTTTTTGAGATATTTACGATTTACCGTTATTTAAAACACAAAAAAAAAAATGGCTCCACTTAATCATGTATATCTCAAAAACAATTAAGCAAATCCAAAACGGTTTAAAAAATTCAAAAGGCAATAAAATTTTCTATAAACAATGCATACAAAACTTTTCGCTGGGCCCGGTAGGTTCGAACATAATGAACAATCAATACGGATTTTTACCTTTTTTTTGTAAAGATATAAAAAAATTTGTACTTTGCGAGGAAGGATATCGACAGTTGACTCTATGGCAGTTGTCTCTAAACATTTTTCCTACTCTATTCAATAATAAAACTTTTAATAGTTAATTAAAAATGATTATTAAAAAATAAAAACAATAATAATTTTCATAAAAACTCAAAAAGTGAAAAATTATTATTCTTGGCCTTGAGCTCGTTTCATGAATACTTATTTTTCCCCAGATATTTTTTTGTTTCTGTAAGTTCTTATTTATTACAAAAAAATAAGCTTTAATTCAATAAAAGCGATAGACTAATACAAAAGTTATAAGCATTCAAATAAATATAGCCATATAATACTGAAGTACCCTACACGTACATACTCGTACGAGTATGTACCAGTATTCATATATTACTTAGTACGTAGGTAGATTTTCGAAGGTTTATTAGGTACAAAAAACTGTTAATGCCGTTTTGTCAAGTAGGTAAACTTTAAAATTTCAAACCCAGGTACATTTGAAGCAAGAGCAAATATTTTAAAGCAAGTGTTTTATTTGTATAACTAAGGAACCTTTTTGTCTAGGCAGGCTTCGATTTTTACTTGATCTGAGTATAAGAAAGAGTAAATTCGAATTGTTCCTTCATAATATCTGCAAGGCTCACCGGACACTGTTCAGTCTATAGGTGCATTTTATAACCCGTCATTTCTTAAAAAACTAATATGAATAAAAGGGCGCGAGAGTTTGAGTGTAAAAATGATATATTGTAAAAAGGATGCGACATGTGTTTTCAAATCCTTTGAAAGTTACATACTATAAGTATTGTGACAATCAGCCTAAAAAAACTGGAAAACTTATTTTTCGATTTTCCGTCATCCCTTGTCAAGTTTGGTTTTGTGACAAACCGGTTTCGGCGTTCTGCCATTTTCAATGCCAGACCTCTGGTCTGACCAGAACGAAACTAGGCATTGAAAATGGCAGAACGCCGAAACCGGTTTGTCACAAAACCAAACTTGAAAATCATGGACACCGATTGCGCGGCATCAGATAATGCAAAAATTGCTTAAACTTATCAAATATGAAGAACATGATTGGAAAATATGTGCCGATCTTAAATTCGTTGGAATGCTATGCGCTCTACAAATTGGGTACACAAAATACTGTTGCTTTCTCTGCAAATGGGATAGCCGAGCTCGTCAATACCACTGCATCATAAAGGATTGGCCAGACCGAATCGAATTTAAAGTTGGTGTGGATAGCATAAAATACTCCCCTCTTATAAAGAAAGAAAAAATTATTTTACCCCCGCTCCACATCAAGCTCGGCCTTATCAAAAACTTTTTTCACACCACGTTACCATAGAATCAAAAATAACCTCGATTTTCAGAATCAGGGCGTGGTTTTACATACGAATTTCATATTCGCGTCTCTGGTGGTTTTTAGCTGTAGACCAGTGTAGTTAGGGTAACTTCTTTGAAATTTATAGAGGTATCACTATTATTAGCAAGATTTTCACCCAGAATCGTCTCTTACTCAAAATTCGAATTGAAAAGATCCTCAAAGACGTTTACGGCCTCAGTGAGGGAATTTCCCGAGATTTCATTATAAAACACTTGAGACGGGATACCCGAGCATGACTTTTTAGCTTTATCGGAACGCCAGAAAGATCTGGGGGTTAACTTAATATCACGTTCAAAATTAGAAACGTAAAGTTTATGAAGTGACTTATTTAACGATTTAAATTCACTTGAATAAAATAAATACTTTTTCTTATGTAGAAGCGATTTCGATAATTTGTAGCGTTTAAATTTTTAAGTTTATTTAAATCTTTTGTATGCCAAGGGATTTTGTAATATTTTTCGTTCACTTGAGAGATCATGCTACCACAAATTTGGTTGACTTTCTCATTGAAAAGATCAAAGCACGCATTTACGCCAACCCCAGCAAAAATATATTACCCCTTTCAAGCATACTAATTCTATCATTGATAGCTTTAAAATTGCATTTTCTAAAGCAGTAATTTTCAGGGAGTGCATCTAACTCAATACTTCTAAATTCATAAAACTTTATTATTGTCAACAACATACATTGCAGAAAAGGTATTGACATTATAAGGATACAAAGTTGGGCGCTCACCCACTGGCGCCCAGCCCACATTACCTAGATTAAAATCACCTAAGACACAAAAATTACTTTCGATTTTCTTAGAGATTAAGTCTACGATATAACCTATATGTGCCATATACAAACTGGTTGCGCAACCTGGCGGAATGCACATGAAAACAGTGTCGACGAACCATGTATACAATCAATTACTTTGCCCTAATATGATTCCGCTACACCCAGTTTGAAATTAATACGCCTCATGTCAGACAAGTTAGGACCACTTCTGATGAGTTTATCACACTTCGAGTATGTTTTACTAATGCCAACATGCTTCGAGACATAACTTAAAATATCATCCTCAGTCACACTAGGCAAAAATGATGAGACATGTAGCCACTTCAAATTCGAAGGTACACACAACTCACAGTTTGTATTCATGCCACGAAATAACGACTTTCTTAAATATCTCCAGGTGTTCCCCCCATTCTGTCTTGACACAGGGACTTTATTCCATGAGGTGAGCAAGTACGAGAACATTTAACATTTTCAGCATAATTCAAATTACTACTTTATTTACCTTCGACGTTGGCAAAATTTTATTAGCGCTTGAGTACCCTAAACTTTTTCTATTGGGTGAAATTGGCGATCAGACCCACTGTACTTACTGAATGTCTTTAGAATTCTATAGAATTCTATCGTAACAGAGATTCAATTGTTTTAGCGACACACATTTATTTTGGCGGAATGAAAAGGTTTTTGACGGAGACAACAAATTTTAATGAGGGGATTATAATTAATTTATTATTGTAATTTATGGGTAGGGGCTGGTTTCTTCAATGGCGAAGAAGGACCATTAGTTAATTTGATGACAAATATATGGTACTCAGGGTTGTTTTATGGTGCTTCTGCTCCTCATGTCCACCGATAAAATTACGTACTATTTCTTGGTATCTGTTGTATGTTGTTCCCGATAGCTGCCGTATACAAAACCTGCACACTAGCCGGTCCAATACCGCTTGTGATGGTTGATTGGATTTCCTTAATTTTGGAAAATTGATAGATTGCTTAAGCTGCTATTTTGTCAGAGACGATGAGCTTGATAGTTACATCGAATTTTCAAATGATTTCCGCTTTTTAGCATGTTGTTGTTTGGTGTATATTATTTAGTTATTGTGTTGTTTATAAATTGCGTTGTTCTATTTTAAACTAAATCAATTTTGGTTGGGTGGAATAATTTTTTGTTGTAATATTTTAGATTTTTATTATATAAAATTGTAGGTGTAGGAAATATATACACATTCAGAGAAAATACCGGTGAATAAGAACAATAATATAGAAATATATACACATTCAGAGAAAATACCGGTGAATAAGAACAATAACAATAGATAAAAATGAAGGCCACTCGAACAGATGGCGGCCATACCGGATCGCTGCAATCGTGACTACGGCGAATTGGCTTTAGGAGTTTTACGCGTCAGAGGTTGCCACAAGTCCAATCTCGTTACAAAATGTGTACATAAACACTAAACTGAATTCATAAGTGATCAAATATAATATAATACATGCGTTTTTATGAAAATTGTGTTACAATTCATGAAAATATATGTATAATGAGTATTACTTAAGGTGCTTTTCTGACCAGCCAATTAACATCAGGACCTAATTTCATCTCTGAAGAATGCTTATTTTATACGTTTCCATTGAAAATTACCCAAATGCGCACCTATGTCAAAATCAGTCAAATTTTTATTTAGATTGTTTGCAAAATGGCATGACAATTAATATTTGTATTCTCATTGGTCAATTAATGTTTGTTATGAGTTCAAAAGGATGTGTAAAAGTACAATGGATTTCGCTTATCAAGAAAATAGGGAAAAAGTCAAGAACATTGTTTGATTGCAATGTAAAGACAAAACGTCACATAAAATGTGTGTTCGTAAAATGTACACCGCACAAGGGCCCCTTTTTTATTGAAATGAAATTATTCTAACCTTTTTATTCACGAGGGCGTACGAAATCCCTTCTACAAAGCTTAGTATTTTGGTTTAAATATATAGGAAGCTGTAGGGGAAACTTAGTTTGAATAAAACAGATTAGAACCATTTCCTGGACGTCAATTCTGCTTTTGAGTTGCCATGAAGAGAAAAGTAAATGCGTCAATTAACCAATATTTTCGATTCCCGTTTTGCTTTAAATGTTCGATTTAAAGTGAAATGAAAAGTTAACGATTTCAAAGAATTTTTTACAAAATTAAACGTTTTAGGTGATAAAAATTACTTTTTTCTTACAATTCTATAATAAACTAGCATTTAGCAACGCAACCTGTGTCGACGCCAGAGATCTTCATGATTGGATTCAAACGCAGAATACAGCCACTCCCAAAAAAACGATTGGTGAAGCAACACTATGCACCTTACAAACGAGTGCGATTCAAAGCATGATTCACATATCGTAGTGTTGATGACTGTTGATGACAATTGCATGCACTGTCTGTGGTGAATTTGGGAAAAGGCAGGGATTCTTTTGCTTGTATTCACAATTGGTTTGGTAGGCACGTATGCATTTGACACTTGGTTGGTGTCTTTTTCAGTTTGATAATTTTTTAGCTATATATTTTGCATTTTAGTCGTGTGCGACTATTGCTATAGAAATTTATGGAAGTTTACTGTTGGAAGGTCAACAATAAAGTACGCTGTACCAACAATTTGACTACCACGTACGGAGCACTGCAAAAAAAAAAAAAAATTCTGACGTGTACATGAACATCGCCGATACACGTATATTTTTATTTTTTCTCCACTTTCCGAAAAAGTATATTTGGTTCATAGGACAGAACTGAAGCTCGTTTTTGTAACGCAGTGTTAAATTTTAGTATCTTTTGGCAGCTTCGGCAATATGCAATCCCATCTATAATTGTGTCATCATCCTTTTTAACCAGCCCAAATATTTTCCAAATTTGACTATTGCTATTTGCCTTAGCAATTGCGGAGTAATTACCGCTCAATATTTGGTTGATAATCTCTTGATTCTCCATTATGGTTGATATAAGCAGGAGCGTTAAGCTATGGATCTTAGTAATCATTTGAAAGTAAATATTATACTAGTGAAACATCAAAATCCGTACCCTTATTTATACTACGAATTCGTGTAACGTTTTTGGGCCAGTCCATTCAAACAATGGGCCAGTATTGAAATTCCATTACGACCGCTTTTAAGCTCGTTAATAAATACCTAGTATTGAACATATCCACTGCGCAAGGAAGAAGGCAGGTACCAAATGTCCACATATGTATATGTACTATAGATTTGGCCTACCTGCTAGGATTTCAAAAATGAACAAGTAAGGAAGTCTAAGTTCGGGTGGAACCTAACATTATATACCTAGTAGTGATCTATTATGGCATCCCAATTTACGCAGGTCTATTTTAATACTTTCAGTTCGTATTGCGTTCAAATAGACAGACGGACAGACAGATAGACGTATCGAGAGATGGACATGGCTACATCGACTCAGCTCATCCTCCTGATCATTTCAGTATATCTTTTGATGGGACTATCTCTTTTTCTTCTCATACGTACAAACATTTCATGTTCATAAAAGGTATTAAAATCAAAAAGTAAGGAAGTCTAAGTTCGGGTGGAACCGAACATTATATACCTAGTAGTGATCTATTATGTCACCCCTATTTACGCAGGTCTATTTTAATACTTTCAGTTCGTATTTGCGTTCAAATAGACAGACGGACGGAGAGACGGGCATGGCTAAAGCGACTCCGCGATCGTCCTGATCATACTTACATACACTTAATGTTTGTGAAAGGTATGAAAATCAAAAAAGATATGTAACTTCGCTATTGCAGTTGGCTATTAACTACGTGCCCGAATATTTTGTTTGTGTGTTTCCCGATTTGGCTAATTTGTGACAGGAGTATAATACATACTACTGAGAAGCAGCTGACCAATTTTTATTGAAATATCAAGACTGAATTATAAGCGATTGCCTTTGATAATAGCAGAAATTTTATGCTGAAAAGTGGGCAGCGCCACGCCTACTTTTTCAAAATTGACAAAATTTTTCGGGGCCGAGTTTTTCTTAAAAAGGTTATTATGTGTGCAAAATCTGATTGATGCAACTTGCTTCGTTGTAGAAATATCGCTTTTAAAATTTTTCAGAACTATGTTAAAAAACTGGGCGTGGACATTAACCGATTTCGCCCATTTTTACAGCAAACAGTTACCTTTATATATAGAACATTATCACCAAATTTGGTTTAGACAAATCAATTTTTGGCGGAGTTATGGCATAAAAAGTTTTGTGGAATAGTCCACTATAAAAGGGGCGGGGCCACACCCAGTTTTAAAAATTCTTAAAAACTGTATTTTATGCCTCAATCTCAATGTAGTCACCAAATTATAATCACTTTTTTTGTGTTTTCGAAAATATTCTATGTATAAAAAGTGGGCGTGGCGCTCGGAGATGAGTGCCAAGGAACCCGCATACCAAATTTCATTAAGATATCTCAAAATTTACTCAAGTTATCGTGTTCACAGACGGACGGACGGATGGACGGACGGTCGGACATGGCTTAGTCAATTTCTCTTTTCTTCTGAACATTTTGATATATAAGTTAAGTCAACATGAGTTGTTACCTTCAAAAAAATTAATTTTTTATCGGAGCTTATCTGCTCCTTCTTTATTTGCACTCAAACTTAGAACCAAGCTACAAAGCTAATTATTTCTTAAAGCTAGGCTACGCTGCCACCGCTCTGCTGTCGATTCTACTGTTATTCCCACCAATTGCCGAATTCTTTGTTGTTTATTTACCGTTTTGCTGACGGCGCGGTTCCCACCTGCATTCCTGGTTTATATTAGTTCGCCCTTCGAATCTACATAATTTATCTCTTTGGTGTTGTTAGCGTTTAACTGTTTCAGCATTTGTAGGGAAAGTGTCTCCTCATTTCTATTCGATGTTGAAAGTGGTTGGAGTATAGCAGGCAGGGGTTTGTTAGTTAGCGTTTCTGCGTTGGAAAATTCTGTCCCATTAATTTTAATGGTAGCATTACTAGAGGATGGGGCCGTGTGCAGAAGTCCCCGCAAGTGGGGAAAATTTCTGATCGCCATTCACCTCGAAATGGGCATAGCGATTCTTTTGCATGCGGGTAAAGCAGCTCACTACTTCCGGGCTTTGCGCCCAAGTATCCTCTGGGTAACCACCGAACACCCGTTTGGTGGTGAGTTAAACGTGAGAAGGCGACAACCTGGTAAGGCCACTCCGGTTTAAGGGCTTGCTGGGGGATTCAAACTGCAGCGTCTGACCACCATGTGTTGCGGCTGCAAGCGGGCGTCTGTCTTGGATCAAGCGGCTCGCTCTCGCTATACAAACGTGTAATTGAATTCAATCTGCCGTGAAACGCGTTGTGCGTTGGGTTTGGAACTCACCACACAAAACAACGTTCCAATGAAATTCAACAACAAAGCCTCGGATATGAGAACCCTTTTTTTTGGTTACAACACCCGCAAACGAAATAAGGATTATGAGATAAGGGCATGTACCTGGAATGTCCGGTCCCTTATGGGGAAGGTGCCGCTGCCCGGCTGGTTTAGGTCCTAAGGGAAGCAAAAGCTGACATCACCGCCATACAAGAGATTGGATGGACGGGGCGAGGAAACACGATCAAAACACCTTGCAACATCTACTGGAGTGGGCATGAAGACAAGCGCAGATTCCGCGTGGGATTTGTGGTAGGAGAGAGACTCCGTCACCGAGTACTGTCGTTCACACCCGTGAACGAGCGTCTCGCCGCAATCCGCATAAAAGTACGATTTTTCACCATATCGTTTATCTGCGCTCATGCACCGACGGAAGAGAAGGACGACAGGGAAAAGGATGCATTCTGCGAGCGCCTGGAAGAAGCATACGAGCGCTGCCCCGTCATGATATCAAAGTCGTGCTTGGCGACTTTAACGCCAGGGTGGGTAAGGAGGGTGTATTCGGCCCCACTGTCGGGAAGTTCAATCTCCACGATCAGACTTCGCCAAATGTATTCAGGTGATCGACTTCGCCGGTGCCCGAAACATGGTCATATCCAGCACTAGGTTTATGCACAAGAAGATCCATCAGGCTACATGGCTGTCACCCGATCGAAAAACACGCAACCAGATCGACCACGTTGTGATAGACGGACGGCATGCTTCCATCGTTTTAGATGTTCGCACAATACGGGGACCTAACATCGAGTCTGATCACTACCTAGTAGCAGCCAAGATTCGTACCCGCCTCTGTACGACAAAACAGCCGCAACAAAAAACCCAGGGAAAACTGGACGTCGAAAAGCTGCAATCGCAACAGACCGCCAATTATTTCGCAGATCGCCTCTCACACCTGCTCTCCGAGAGCACAATTCAACCTAGTGGAATGCATGAGCAGTGGGATCGTATCTCAGGAGCACTCCGTACCGCAGCCGAAGAAGTAATTGGATTCTGGCGAACGCGAAGAAAAAACTGGTATGATGATGAAGAGTGCCGCGCTGCAACGAAAAGAAAGGACGAAGCCTACAAGGCAATGCTGAGATCGAATGCAACGAGGAGTGTGTGTGAGCACTACCGCGAGTTGAAGAGGGAAGCGAGGCGGCTTCTCCGGGCGAAAAAAAGAGAGGCAGAAATAAAGGAGCTTGAGATGCTGGTCAACGGAAATAATGCCCGAAAATTCTATCAAAAAATTCGGTGAACAGACTGATTGGACCTTATCAGTGTGGCTTCAGACCTGGTAAATCTACCATCGACCAGATTTTTACAATACGCCAAATCTTGGAAAAAACCCGTGAAAAAAGAATCGACACACATCATCTCTTTGTTGATTTTAAAGCCGCTTTCGATAGCACGAAAAGGAGCTGCCTATATGCCGCTATGTCTGAATTTGGTTTCCCCGCAAAACTTAAACGGCTATGCAAAATGAACTTGAGCAACACCGCCAGCTCGGTCAGAATTGGGAAGCACCTCTCCGAGCCGTTCGAAACTAAACGAGGTTTCAGACAGGGTGACCACTATCGTGCAATTTCTTTAATTTAATGCTGGAGAAAATAATACAAGCTGCATAACTTAGCCGCGCTGGGACAATATTTTATAAAAGCGTGCAACTGTTGGCATATGCTGACGATATTGATATCATTGGCCTTAACAACCGCGCCGTAACTTCGGCTTACTCCAAATTAGAAAAAGAAGCGGAGAAAATGGGAGTGGTGGTGAACGAGGGCAAAACGAAGTACCTTCTGTCATCATGCAAAGAGTCAGCGCATTCGCGCTTTGGCAACCAAGCCACTGTTGGCAGCAATAATTTCGAAATAGTAAAGGACTTCGTTTACCTGGGAACCAGCATTAACACCAACAATAATGTTAGCCTAGAAATCCGACGAAGAATTACTCTTGCAAACAAATGTCACTTCGGACTGAGTAGGCACTTGAAAAGTAAAGTCCTCTCTCGACGAACGAAAATAACACTCTATAAGTCACTTATCGCACCCGTCCTCCTATATGGTGCAGAAGCGGGGACACTAACAACATCTGATGAGGCGGCTCTGGGAGTATTCGAGAGAAAGGTTCTTCGAAAGATTTGTGGACCTCTACGCGTTGGTGACGGCGAGTACCGAAGAAGATTTAATGATGAGCTGTATGAACTTTACGCAGACGCCGACATAGATCAGCGAATTAAAGCACAGCGGCTTCGCTGGCTAGGCCACGTAGTGCGAATGAGCGAAGATGCTCCAGCCCAGAAGGTATTCTTATCGGCACCCGCCGGTGGAAGCAGAGGAAGAGGGAGACCACCACTCCGAGGGAAGGACCAAGTGGAGACCGATTTGCGATCCCGCGGTGTTTCCAATTGGCGCCAGTTGGCGCAACGAAGAAACGACTGGCGAGCTATGTTGGACGGTCAAAATCGCCCAGGCGGTTAGATGACCATTTAAAGAAGAAGATTACCGTAATAAATTATATAATTGCCGTTTAGTAATGTGCTTTCCTCGCTTATGCGAATTTCTCCGTTAAAATCATGGTCATAGGAATAGGATGTCATTTTAAATTTCCTCCAATGTGGGAATGTGTTGACTATTGGTCACTCTGTAGTTTGGCAGGCGGCTCTTTAAAAGATAACTTTTGCAATACTCGTTACTTAAATTCAATAAGTTATTCTTTAAACATATTTGCAGTGAATTGTATTTTTGACAATCATTTTTAATGGCAAAAGTGTTATTTGGCAACTGAGAATTTAATTAAAATTTATTTCATTGATCTTGTCATTCTTTTTTGCCGCTCTAATCTCTATTGCTTTACAGATTTGTTCTTCTACCGTAGGTAGGCTTATAATATAAATTATTGTTTTTCCATTAGTTGCAATTTTTACTTCTGAGAATTCTAAGCCTTCGTCTAAATTAATAAAAGGAATATTTTTCCTATCGAAAATTTTCCTCGCAATATCTACTAGCTCTTCGCTTGACATTATGTATGAATTAATTATGTTGGCTTTTGCCCAATGTATTGCGTATACGATATTAACAATTTCCTCCTTAATGACTTCTAATTTATATTTTAGTTTTAGAAATAGTTCGATTTCTTTATTTCCACTCCCGGCGATCCATTTCCACGCGCTAGCTAAGAAATTTAATGATCTGATATATTTTTTTTTGCGTTTTTAAGTTATTTATATGACTTTTTATTTGGGACATTAAATGGGATATGAAGGGATAGTTCGGATTTCGAAGTAGGACTTCTGTTCTCGTTGTAGATTCGATGTGCTCGAGGATTTCGGCGTAGTTTTCAATGTCAATGTCATGTATTATCCTAAACGTTCCGGTCTGTAGTTTAGCCAGTCCTTTTTCTATAGTAATTAGCTATGAGTTTGAGCAGTCGAGTATCCGGAATTCGGCGAGGCATATTTGCATTAATAGTAATCTGGAATGAGATATGTTATGTCAGTGTTAGTTACGTATCCTACTTTTATGGATTACCTGTCTTTTTTCTGTTATAACTGTACTACTCCTGTTTTCCCTAACTGTCTCTTTACTATACGGTTTGCTCAACTTTGTACCTAATCTTCTATTTCTCTTAACATAAATTATCTGTCCCGGTAAGCATTCTTTAATTTCATGCTTATCCCTATTGTGGTATTCAATACATTTCCTTTGCTTATCCGCTAGTTTTTGTACGTTATTTTGTCGCTTCCTTTCTATGTCTTCTGGTGTGAAGGTCACGTTTCTGCAGAAGAATAAGTCGACTGGCCTCTTCTTAGTGACAGAGTGAATGGTGTGATTATATTCGGATACTGCTCGCTCTAGGAGCTCTTCGAAATTCCTATGCCCACTATTTTCCTTAATGCACCGCATTATTTCGGTTATCGTAGAATGGAATCTCTCCACTTGTCCGTTAGCCTGACTTCTGTATGGCGGAGTAGAGTAGACTTCGATACCCAATTCATCCCTCATCATGAACATGATTGGGTTAGAGTTGAGTGATGGCTCATTATCGATTACGAATATTCTTGGTACGCCAAATGAAAACAACACTTCTCTCAGGGGCCTTCTAACATCTTCTATGGCTCTACTATTTAGTATCCTTGTCCAGAGCGGTCATTACTTTGTTTCTGTCGGTCAAAATATATCAATGTCGACAGTGTGACCTGGGAAGGTTGGTAGTGGGTGCCAACTTTGGTTGATTGGGGTGTCTTTCGTATTTATTTTCCTTGCACACCCTACAGTTGGTTACAGTTCGCTTGATTTTATTTATCATGCCAGGAAAATACAATTTTTCCAAAATTTGAATTTTATCCTCTTTGGTACTTCTATGTGCTCTCAAATGCTCCTTCAAGATAATTTCTACCTGTTCTTGCTCGCTAGTTATATCCTCAACCAATTTTTGCGTATATCGGCATTTGAAGTTACAAAAATGATTCTGGATTATACCCATAGTTCTTTCGTTCGTGTGGATGCCGTTTATAACTGTAGGTCGATTCTGTAACTATTTTAACGCCAGGTGTTAGCGTTAACTTCGCTTAACACCATTTTTAACGCTTTTCCGTATTCACTAACTTTTAACCTCACGAAAAGTGTGGTTAGCTGTCGCGAATTATTTTCGAGGTGTTAACGATCGCGTTAATATATTTACAAGTGTTTTAGCGTTTGGAAAAGGTAAAAAAATTAGTTTTGAGTTTTTTGCAAGTAATTTAGGGCTAAATACGTCTGAACACCAGTATTTCCATATTTTATCACTATCAAGAGTCAGCTGTTTAGCGGCGTTAAAGGAGAGTTACAGAATCTCATTTTCGTTAAGAACAAACACCAAAATTTGGCGATAAGCTTAACACTCGGCGAGTGGTTAAAAGTTACAGAATCGAGCTACTGATGGGTTTAGGTATCTTTTAAATAATGCAACGAGATTTTGTTCATTAAACTGTGGTTCTTCTATTATATGTCTATGGATGGTTGGGAAAACTATCCTTAACTGGTACGACGCAATTTCTGCCTTCCTGAGGAAAATTTGGTTTTTAAAGACGTTCACGGGCACCTCTGCGAAAGGTATCAAGTTGTGGCTAGAAATTTAGTCGCTATGAGTGGTAGGCGCAAGTGAGTTAACCTGATCTGGTATCCTCGAGAGTGCATCCGCTACTACATTCGATTTAGAAGGTTTATACACCAATTCCTCTAGTATTGCTTTCCAGCGCTTCATTTTACTATTCGCATTCTTATGGCTAAGGGCATAGGTTAAGGGTTGGTGGTCGGTAATTATTTTTACTTTTTTTGAAGCGTACAAGTAGCTTCTCAGAGCATTTAGAGACCAAATTATGGAAAGCATCTCCTTCTCGTTGGTCGAGTAATTCTCTTCTGTTTTGCTAAGCGTTCTCGAGATAAAGGTAATAGGACGATTGTCCTGCGATAGGACAGCTCCTATAGCGAAGTCGGACGCATCAGTCGTAAGCTCGAAGTCCTTGTCAAAATTGGGGTGAGCCAGAATGATTTCCCTTGATATAAGGGTGTTTTTGATCTTATTTAAAGCATCGATTGCTTCTTCATTAAATTCTATTTCCAATATCCTCGACTTTCTTTTTGAGGTATTACCAGCCACTCCTCTAAGGAGCGTTGTCAGAGGCTTAGCGATCTTTGAATAATCCCTAATAAATCGCCTATAGTACCCTGACATTCCTAATAAAGGACCTTAGCTCCTTCAGATTACGGGAAATTGGGAACTGCGCAACGGCCTCTACTTTTTTTGGGTTGGTTTTTATTCCTTCCGCGCTGACGACGCACAGTGTTTCGACTATAGGGCGGCAGGTGGAAAAAAGTCATGTTGACAGATGTCTGTAAAAACCTGTTTATGTGAGAGAGAAAATATTAAAAGTCTTATATGCGAAATTGCGTATATCATTTGCTTGTACAGTTTCGTGACAAACGGTGCATTTGTAAGACAATCTGTCTAAAAACCATAATTTGTACTAATCGGTTCAAGTACGTTTTGCGGTAAACTTTTGTAGTGAATTATTGTTTTGTTTTAACTTATTCAATTCACGGAGAGTCATGGATCATTCACATGGAGGTATTTATAATTTATGTTGCATTTTTTGATATTTTTTCTTAAAAAAAATAGGAAATATTATAAAATTTTTATTTGTTAATTGATATTAGAGGAAAAATTACAACGTTATGCACAGCGATGGTATGGGATGACATGTTTCGAAGTGCCCAACTTCTCATCAGACCCCTTCTCGGACACTGAGATATGAACCCAAGTGTCTGCACCAAAGCCGCTGTTAGAGTACTCTAACAACTAAGCTATGATGCCCTGTAGCGTCACGATGCATTTTTCCTCTAATGTGCCATTTGCTTATTCCTTTTATACATTCTTTGGTACATATATTTTATATGTCAACTCAAGGAAAGTGGAAATATTTTTAGGCGCGTTCATAGAACAGTTTTAGATACAGAAGGGCTTTTTTTTTATGCATATCAACACTTCCGTGTTATTTGTTATGCACCCGCACTGTACCTGTAACAATTATAGTTATGGTGATTGTTGTTGGAGCAAAGCTCGAATTTTTATGTTTGTTTGTTAATTGATATTAGAGGAAAAATTACAACGTTATGCACAGCGATGGTATGGGATGACATGTTTCGAAGTGCCCAACTTCTCATCAGACCCCTTCTCGGACACTGAGATATGAACCCAAGTGTCTGCACCAAAGCCGCTGTTAGAGTACTCTAACAACTAAGCTATGATGCCCTGTAGCGTCACGATGCATTTTTCCTCTAATGTGCCATTTGCTTATTCCTTTTATACATTCTTTGGTACATATATTTTATATGTCAACTCACGGAAAGTGGAAATATTTTTAGGCGCGTTCATAGAACAGTTTTAGATACAGAAGGGCTTTTTTTTTATGCATATCAACACTTCCGTGTTATTTGTTATGCACCCGCACTGTACCTGTAACAATTATAGTTATGGTGATTGTTGTTGGAGCAAAGCTCGAATTTTTATGTTTGTTTGTTAATTGATATTAGAGGAAAAATTACAACGTTATGCACAGCGATGGTATGGGATGACATGTTTCGAAGTGCCCAACTTCTCATCAGACCCCTTCTCGGACACTGAGATATGAACCCAAGTGTCTGCACCAAAGCCGCTGTTAGAGTACTCTAACAACTAAGCTATGATTCCCTGTAGCGTCACGATGCATTTTTCCTCTAATGTGCCATTTGCTTATTCCTTTTATACATTCTTTGGTACATATATTTTATATGTCAACTCAAGGAAAGTGGAAATATTTTTAGGCGCGTTCATAGAACAGTTTTAGATACAGAAGGGCTTTTTTTTTATGCATATCAACACTTCCGTGTTATTTGTTATGCACCCGCACTGTACCTGTAACAATTATAGTTATGGTGATTGTTGTTGGAGCAAAGCTCGAATTTTTATGTTTGTTTGTTAATTGATATTAGAGGAAAAATTACAACGTTATGCACAGCGATGGTATGGGATGACATGTTTCGAAGTGCCCAACTTCTCATCAGACCCCTTCTCGGACACTGAGATATGAACCCAAGTGTCTGCACCAAAGCCGCTGTTAGAGTACTCTAACAACTAAGCTATGATGCCCTGTAGCGTCACGATGCATTTTTCCTCTAATGTGCCATTTGCTTATTCCTTTTATACATTCTTTGGTACATATATTTTATATGTCAACTCAAGGAAAGTGGAAATATTTTTAGGCGCGTTCATAGAACAGTTTTAGATACAGAAGGGCTTTTTTTTTATGCATATCAACACTTCCGTGTTATTTGTTATGCACCCGCACTGTACCTGTAACAATTATAGTTATGGTGATTGTTGTTGGAGCAAAGCTCGAATTTTTATGTTTGTTTGTTAATTGATATTAGAGGAAAAATTACAACGTTATGCACAGCGATGGTATGGGATGACATGTTTCGAAGTGCCCAACTTCTCATCAGACCCCTTCTCGGACACTGAGATATGAACCCAAGTGTCTGCACCAAAGCCGCTGTTAGAGTACTCTAACAACTAAGCTATGATGCCCTGTAGCGTCACGATGCATTTTTCCTCTAATGTGCCATTTGCTTATTCCTTTTATACATTCTTTGGTACATATATTTTATATGTCAACTCAAGGAAAGTGGAAATATTTTTAGGCGCGTTCATAGAACAGTTTTAGATACAGAAGGGCTTTTTTTTTATGCATATCAACACTTCCGTGTTATTTGTTATGCACCCGCACTGTACCTGTAACAATTATAGTTATGGTGATTGTTGTTGGAGCAAAGCTCGAATTTTTATGTTTGTTTGTTAATTGATATTAGAGGAAAAATTACAACGTTATGCACAGCGTTGGTATGGGATGACATGTTTCGAAGTGCCCAACTTCTCATCAGACCCCTTCTCGGACACTGAGATATGAACCCAAGTATCTGCACCAAAGCCGCTGTTAGAGTACTCTAACAACTAAGCTATGATGCCCTGTAGCGTCACGATGCATTTTTCCTCTAATGTGCCATTTGCTTATTCCTTTTATACATTCTTTGGTACATATATTTTATATGTCAACTCAAGGAAAGTGGAAATATTTTAGGCGCGTTCATAGAACAGTTTTAGATACAGAAGGGCTTTTTTTTTATGCATATCAACACTTCCGTGTTATTTGTTATGCACCCGCACTGTACCTGTAACAATTATAGTTATGGTGATTGTTGTTGGAGCAAAGCTCGAATTTTTATGTTTGTTTGTTAATTGATATTAGAGGAAAAATTACAACGTTATGCACAGCGATGGTATGGGATGACATGTTTCGAAGTGCCCAACTTCTCATCAGACCGCTTCTCGGACACTGAGATATGAACCCAAGTGTCTGCACCAAAGCCGCTGTTAGAGTACTCTAACAACTAAGCTATGATGCCCTGTAGCGTCACGATGCATTTTTCCTCTAATGTGCCATTTGCTTATTCCTTTTATACATTCTTTGGTACATATATTTTATATGTCAACTCAAGGAAAGTGGAAATATTTTTAGGCGCGTTCATAGAACAGTTTTAGATACAGAAGGGCTTTTTTTTATGCATATCAACACTTCCGTGTTATTTGTTATGCACCCGCACTGTACCTGTAACAATTATAGTTATGGTGATTGTTGTTGGAGCAAAGCTCGAATTTTTATGTTTGTTTGTTAATTGATATTAGAGGAAATTTTACAACGTTATGCACAGCGATGGTATGGGATGACATGTTTCGAAGTGCCCAACTTCTCATCAGACCCCTTCTCGGACACTGAGATATGAACCCAAGTGTCTGCACCAAAGCCGCTGTTAGAGTACTCTAACAACTAAGCTATGATGCCCTGTAGCGTCACGATGCATTTTTCCTCTAATGTGCCATTTGCTTATTCCTTTTATACATTCTTTGGTACATATATTTTATATGTCAACTCAAGGAAAGTGGAAATATTTTTAGGCGCGTTCATAGAACAGTTTTAGATACAGAAGGGCTTTTTTTTTATGCATATCA
Organism: Merzomyia westermanni; assembly: GCA_949987695.1. Classification (NCBI taxonomy): domain Eukaryota; kingdom Metazoa; phylum Arthropoda; class Insecta; order Diptera; family Tephritidae; genus Merzomyia; species Merzomyia westermanni. The sequence goes on from OX465289.1 coordinate 81,188,452, forward strand.
ACACTTCCGTGTTATTTGTTATGCACCCGCACTGTACCTGTAACAATTATAGTTATGGTGACTGTTGTTGGAGCAAAGCTCGAATTTTTATGTTTGTTTGTTAATTGATATTAGAGGAAAAATTACAACGTTATGCACAGCGATGGTATGGGATGACATGTTTCGAAGTGCCCAACTTCTCATCAGACCCCTTCTCGGACACTGAGATATGAACCCAAGTGTCTGCACCAAAGCCGCTGTTAGAGTACTCTAACAACTAAGCTATGATGCCCTGTAGCGTCACGATGCATTTTTCCTCTAATGTGCCATTTGCTTATTCCTTTTATACATTCTTTGGTACATATATTTTATATGTCAACTCAAGGAAAGTGGAAATATTTTTAGGCGCGTTCATAGAACAGTTTTAGATACAGAAGGGCTTTTTTTTTATGCATATCAACACTTCCGTGTTATTTGTTATGCACCCGCACTGTACCTGTAACAATTATAGTTATGGTGACTGTTGTTGGAGCAAAGCTCGAATTTTTATGTTTGTTTGTTAATTGATATTAGAGGAAAAATTACACCGTTATGCACAGCGATGGTATGGGATGACATGTTTCGAAGTGCCCAACTTCTCATCAGACCCCTTCTCGGACACTGAGATATGAACCCAAGTGTCTGCACCAAAGCCGCTGTTAGAGTACTCTAACAACTAAGCTATGATGCCCTGTAGCGTCACGATGCATTTTTCCTCTAATGTGCCATTTGCTTATTCCTTTTATACATTCTTTGGTACATATATTTTATATGTCAACTCAAGGAAAGTGGAAATATTTTTAGGCGCGTTCATAGAACAGTTTTAGATACAGAAGGGCTTTTTTTTTATGCATATCAACACTTCCGTGTTATTTGTTATGCACCCGCACTGTACCTGTAACAATTATAGTTATGGTGACTGTTGTTGGAGCAAAGCTCGAATTTTTATGTTTGTTTGTTAATTGATATTAGAGGAAAAATTACAACGTTATGCACAGCGATGGTATGGGATGACATGTTTCGAAGTGCCCAACTTCTCATCAGACCCCTTCTCGGACACTGAGATATGAACCCAAGTGTCTGCACCAAAGCCGCTGTTAGAGTACTCTAACAACTAAGCTATGATGCCCTGTAGCGTCACGATGCATTTTTCCTCTAATGTGCCATTTGCTTATTCCTTTTATACATTCTTTGGTACATATATTTTATATGTCAACTCAAGGAAAGTGGAAATATTTTTAGGCGCGTTCATAGAACAGTTTTAGATACAGAAGGGCTTTTTTTTTATGCATATCAACACTTCCGTGTTATTTGTTATGCACCCGCACTGTACCTGTAACAATTATAGTTATGGTGACTGTTGTTGGAGCAAAGCTCGAATTTTTATGTTTGTTTGTTAATTGATATTAGAGGAAAAATTACAACGTTATGCACAGCGATGGTATGGGATGACATGTTTCGAAGTGCCCAACTTCTCATCAGACCCCTTCTCGGACACTGAGATATGAACCCAAGTGTCTGCACCAAAGCCGCTGTTAGAGTACTCTAACAACTAAGCTATGATGCCCTGTAGCGTCACGATGCATTTTTCCTCTAATGTGCCATTTGCTTATTCCTTTTATACATTCTTTGGTACATATATTTTATATGTCAACTCAAGGAAAGTGGAAATATTTTAGGCGCGTTCATAGAACAGTTTTAGATACAGAAGGGCTTTTTTTTTATGCATATCAACACTTCCGTGTTATTTGTTATGCACCCGCACTGTACCTGTAACAATTATAGTTATGGTGATTGTTGTTGGAGCAAAGCTCGAATTTTTATGTTTGTTTGTTAATTGATATTAGAGGAAAAATTACAACGTTATGCACAGCGATGGTATGGGATGACATGTTTCGAAGTGCCCAACTTCTCATCAGACCGCTTCTCGGACACTGAGATATGAACCCAAGTGTCTGCACCAAAGCCGCTGTTAGAGTACTCTAACAACTAAGCTATGATGCCCTGTAGCGTCACGATGCATTTTTCCTCTAATGTGCCATTTGCTTATTCCTTTTATACATTCTTTGGTACATATATTTTATATGTCAACTCAAGGAAAGTGGAAATATTTTTAGGCGCGTTCATAGAACAGTTTTAGATACAGAAGGGCTTTTTTTTATGCATATCAACACTTCCGTGTTATTTGTTATGCACCCGCACTGTACCTGTAACAATTATAGTTATGGTGATTGTTGTTGGAGCAAAGCTCGAATTTTTATGTTTGTTTGTTAATTGATATTAGAGGAAATTTTACAACGTTATGCACAGCGATGGTATGGGATGACATGTTTCGAAGTGCCCAACTTCTCATCAGACCCCTTCTCGGACACTGAGATATGAACCCAAGTGTCTGCACCAAAGCCGCTGTTAGAGTACTCTAACAACTAAGCTATGATGCCCTGTAGCGTCACGATGCATTTTTCCTCTAATGTGCCATTTGCTTATTCCTTTTATACATTCTTTGGTACATATATTTTATATGTCAACTCAAGGAAAGTGGAAATATTTTTAGGCGCGTTCATAGAACAGTTTTAGATACAGAAGGGCTTTTTTTTTATGCATATCAACACTTCCGTGTTATTTGTTATGCACCCGCACTGTACCTGTAACAATTATAGTTATGGTGACTGTTGTTGGAGCAAAGCTCGAATTTTTATGTTTGTTTGTTAATTGATATTAGAGGAAAAATTACAACGTTATGCACAGCGATGGTATGGGATGACATGTTTCGAAGTGCCCAACTTCTCATCAGACCCCTTCTCGGACACTGAGATATGAACCCAAGTGTCTGCACCAAAGCCGCTGTTAGAGTACTCTAACAACTAAGCTATGATGCCCTGTAGCGTCACGATGCATTTTTCCTCTAATGTGCCATTTGCTTATTCCTTTTATACATTCTTTGGTACATATATTTTATATGTCAACTCAAGGAAAGTGGAAATATTTTTAGGCGCGTTCATAGAACAGTTTTAGATACAGAAGGGCTTTTTTTTTATGCATATCAACACTTCCGTGTTATTTGTTATGCACCCGCACTGTACCTGTAACAATTATAGTTATGGTGACTGTTGTTGGAGCAAAGCTCGAATTTTTATGTTTGTTTGTTAATTGATATTAGAGGAAAAATTACAACGTTATGCACAGCGATGGTATGGGATGACATGTTTCGAAGTGCCCAACTTCTCATCAGACCCCTTCTCGGACACTGAGATATGAACCCAAGTGTCTGCACCAAAGCCGCTGTTAGAGTACTCTAACAACTAAGCTATGATGCCCTGTAGCGTCACGATGCATTTTTCCTCTAATGTGCCATTTGCTTATTCCTTTTATACATTCTTTGGTACATATATTTTATATGTCAACTCAAGGAAAGTGGAAATATTTTTAGGCGCGTTCATAGAACAGTTTTAGATACAGAAGGGCTTTTTTTTTATGCATATCAACACTTCCGTGTTATTTGTTATGCACCCGCACTGTACCTGTAACAATTATAGTTATGGTGATTGTTGTTGGAGCAAAGCTCGAATTTTTATGTTTGTTTGTTAATTGATATTAGAGGAAAAATTACAACGTTATGCACAGCGATGGTATGGGATGACATGTTTCGAAGTGCCCAACTTCTCATCAGACCCCTTCTCGGACACTGAGATATGAACCCAAGTGTCTGCACCAAAGCCGCTGTTAGAGTACTCTAACAACTAAGCTATGATGCCCTGTAGCGTCACGATGCATTTTTCCTCTAATGTGCCATTTGCTTATTCCTTTTATACATTCTTTGGTACATATATTTTATATGTCAACTCAAGGAAAGTGGAAATATTTTTAGGCGCGTTCATAGAACAGTTTTAGATACAGAAGGGCTTTTTTTTTATGCATATCAACACTTCCGTGTTATTTGTTATGCACCCGCACTGTACCTGTAACAATTATAGTTATGGTGATTGTTGTTGGAGCAAAGCTCGTATTTTTATGTTTGTTTGTTAATTGATATTAGAGGAAAAATTACAACGTTATGCACAGCGATGGTATGGGATGACATGTTTCGAAGTGCCCAACTTCTCATCAGACCCCTTCTCGGACACTGAGATATGAACCCAAGTGTCTGCACCAAAGCCGCTGTTAGAGTACTCTAACAACTAAGCTATGATGCCCTGTAGCGTCACGATGCATTTTTCCTCTAATGTGCCATTTGCTTATTCCTTTTATACATTCTTTGGTACATATATTTTATATGTCAACTCAAGGAAAGTGGAAATATTTTTAGGCGCGTTCATAGAACAGTTTTAGATACAGAAGGGCTTTTTTTTTTTATGCATATCAACACTTCCGTGTTATTTGTTATGCACCCGCACTGTACCTGTAACAATTATAGTTATGGTGATTGTTGTTGGAGCAAAGCTCGAATTTTTATGTTTGTTTGTTAATTGATATTAGAGGAAAAATTACAACGTTATGCATAGCTATGGTATGGGATGACATGTTTCGAAGTGCCCAACTTCTCATCAGACCCCTTCTCGGACACTGAGATATGAACCCAAGTGTCTGCACCAAAGCCGCTGTTAGAGTACTCTAACAACTAAGCTATGATGCCCTGTAGCGTCACGATGCATTTTTCCTCTAATGTGCCATTTGCTTATTCCTTTTATACATTCTTTGGTACATATATTTTATATGTCAACTCAAGGAAAGTGGAAATATTTTTAGGCGCGTTCATAGAACAGTTTTAGATACAGAAGGGCTTTTTTTTTTATGCATATCAACACTTCCGTGTTATTTGTTATGCACCCGCACTGTACCTGTAACAATTATAGTTATGGTGATTGTTGTTGGAGCAAAGCTCGAATTTTTATGTTTGTTTGTTAATTGATATTAAAACTGTTCTATGAACGCGCCAAAAAATATTTCCACTTTCCTTGAGTTGACATATAAAATATATGTACCAAAGAATGTATAAAAGGAATAAGCAAATGGCACATTAGAGGAAAAATGCATCGTGACGCGACAGGGCATCATAGCTTAGTTGTTAGAGTACTCTAACAGCGGCTTTGGTGCAGACACTTGGGTTCATATCTCAGTGTCCGAGAAGGGGTCTGATGAGAAGTTGGGCACTTCGAAACATGTCATCCCATACCATCGCTGTGCATAACGTTGTAATTTTTCCTCTAATATCAATTAACAAACAAACATAAAAATTCGAGCTTTGCTCCAACAACAATCACCATAACTATAATTGTTACAGGTACAGTGCGGGTGCATAACAAATAACACGGAAGTGTTGATATGCATAAAAAAAAAGCCCTTCTGTATCTAAAACTGTTCTATGAACGCGCCTAAAAATATTTCCACTTTCCTTGAGTTGACATATAAAATATATGTACCAAAGAATGTATAAAAGGAATAAGCAAATGGCACATTAGAGGAAAAATGCATCGTGACGCTACAGGGCATCATAGCTTAGTTGTTAGAGTACTCTAACAGCGGCTTTGGTGCAGACACTTGGGTTCATATCTCAGTGTCCGAGAAGGGGTCTGATGAGAAGTTGGGCACTTCGAAACATGTCATCCCATACCATCGCTGTGCATAACGTTGTAATTTTTCCTCTAATATCAATTAACAAACAAACATAAAAATTCGAGCTTTGCTCCAACAACAATCACCATAACTATAATTGTTACAGGTACAGTGCGGGTGCATAACAAATAACACGGAAGTGTTGATATGCATAAAAAAAAAGCCCTTCTGTATCTAAAACTGTTCTATGAACGCGCCTAAAAATATTTCCACTTTCCTTGAGTTGACATATAAAATATATGTACCAAAGAATGTATAAAAGGAATAAGCAAATGGCACATTAGAGGAAAAATGCATCGTGACGCTACAGGGCATCATAGCTTAGTTGTTAGAGTACTCCAACAGCGGCTTTGGTGCAGACACTTGGGTTCATATCTCAGTGTCCGAGAAGGGGTCTGATGAGAAGTTGGGCACTTCGAAACATGTCATCCCATACCATCGCTGTGCATAACGTTGTAATTTTTCCTCTAATATCAATTAACAAACAAACATAAAAATTCGAGCTTTGCTCCAACAACAATCACCATAACTATAATTGTTACAGGTACAGTGCGGGTGCATAACAAATAACACGGAAGTGTTGATATGCATAAAAAAAAGCCCTTCTGTATCTAAAACTGTTCTATGAACGCGCCTAAAAATATTTCCACTTTCCTTGAGTTGACATATAAAATATATGTACCAAAGAATGTATAAAAGGAATAAGCAAATGGCACATTAGAGGAAAAATGCATCGTGACGCTACAGGGCATCATAGCTTAGTTGTTAGAGTACTCTAACAGCGGCTTTGGTGCAGACACTTGGGTTCATATCTCAGTGTCCGAGAAGGGGTCTGATGAGAAGTTGGGCACTTCGAAACATGTCATCCCATACCATCGCTGTGCATAACGTTGTAATTTTTCCTCTAATATCAATTAACAAACAAACATAAAAATTCGAGCTTTGCTCCAACAACAATCACTATAAAATTTTTAGTTTATGAGAAAAAAAAAGTGTGTACCGGTTCGTCAGGTCTCGAAAGAAGATGTATTTTGTAGAGAATTTTATCTAGTTTTCTATCGTATAATCCAATCTTGGCGCACGGAATTGCAAAAATATTTTTTTTTCAATTTTCTTATTTTTTTCCATTTTTAGTTTCATATTGTGCAATTTCGAGAAAGGAATTTTTCGAGCAAAGGTATAACCATTCTAAAGATAAAAGGAATGAGAAAATATGTTCTCATATGCTTCTAAAGTATAAGCTTAATATTTCTGATAGCGCAAAAGGAAATCTGAAAAGAAATATAAAGCTATGGTCGGAAAAAATAGAAGTGGAATTCAGCTGGAAAACGAGTTGAGCGGTTCAAGGCAAAGTATAATCAGTGGTTGAATGAAGAAGACATAGTTTTTGAAATAGAGAAATCAGATGTGGCTAGGAATGCTGATGAGGAGTCCGTTGGAAACCAACAACAATTCGGTCGTCCCTCAAAAAACTTTGAACACTGCGGGCAGAAAACAAAAATAAAAAGAATAGAACGTATTCTTAATAATTACAGTTTAGAAGAGGTTTTGTTCGCTGCTGAGCACGCTTTAAGGCTCGCGAGAAAACAAGTTGCTGCTGGTATTATTAAGGACTTAAGCGATGACCTGGATGGTGCGGAGTACATGAAAAAAAAACAAGTATCTCTTTCAAGGCAACGGTGTCTCTCCGGCGATGAAGCCATGGGGGTTTACCTTGATGCTAAATTAACTACTAATGGCTACAAATTGTTGAGGAATGCAGCTCTTGGTGTAGATCACGATGTATTTCCGCCATTTTATTCTTTAACCAAATCCAAGAAAATGTGTTCTCCACCCGATGAATGTACTCATGTGGATGAACTTTCTGCTAGTTTTACTTTGCAGTCCTTGCTAGACATAACCACGAAACGCCTCTTACAGACTTTGCCCCTTGCTGCAGCTGATAAAATTCAATCAGTCACACTTATAAGTAAATGGGGTTTTGATGGGAGCTCTGGACATAGCATGCATAAGCAAAAATTCGAAAACACGGCCGCAACTGACGAGTACTTATTTTTAGTTTGTTTCGTGCCTTTAAAACTAGTTAGTTGTGAATGACGACGAGAATTCCACTATTTGGAGAAGTCCCAAACCGTCTTCAACGCGTTACTGTCGTCCAATAAAATTTATTTTTCAAAAAGAAACTCCAGATTTAGTAAATTCTAAACAATAAAAACATTCGAGTGTTTATTACACATTTCATATAGATTGCCCCTGAAAATTTGGCAAATACGAGGAGAGAACCAATGCATTTTTAATGAAAGGAAAAACATAATCAAGCAAAAGTTTAAGTCCGAGTTAGGCCTTAACATAGATGTAGTAAAACCTGGGTTTGGTACCTCAGACGATGGCAATACTGCCCGAAAATTTTTTGAGAACTATGAAAAAGCCGCTGAGATAAGTGGCATTGATAAAAATTTGATACAAAGATTTTATATGTTGCTTACCGCACTTACGTCTGGGTATGAGATTAGAATAGACAAATTTAAAAGCTTTGCGTATGATACAGCAGCATTGTATCTCAATCTGTATTCGGGGTATTACATGCCAATTACGGTTCACAAAATTTTATATCATAGTGTTGATATAATTGAACACATGATATTACCAATAGGAAGTTTGTCAGAGGAGGCTCAAGAAGCTCGGAATAAAGATTGTCGTAAATTTCGCGAATTCAATACAAGAAAGTGTTCGCGTTACGCGACTAATACAGACTTGCTTACAATGCTGCTGATCTCATCTGATCCAAAGATCAACCAACATCGAAACATTACTGAAACTAAAAATAGATCGTTGCCGTCTGAAGTTATGAATTTATTAGTTTTGCCCGACTCACCGTCACTATCTTCCGGGGATCAATAATAAAATATCTGAAAAACGTTAAAACAGTTATCTTCTTAAAATTTGCAAGATATTTACACCTTAGCATTTATATGTATATACATACATTATAAATGAATCTATAAATATACACATTATATAAAATAACTTTACAAAATATTAGACAGATACATGACATATAATCTAAGATAGAGCGAAAAAAAAATTGAAGCACCCTAATGTATACACACACCCGCAAATTTTTTGTTGTACAAACTTTAAGCTCTTGTATAAACCAAATTTAGCGTTTACGTTATAATTTGACAATATCTATATTGGTTTAGACTTTTTTCCACCTAGCTCCATACAGTCGAAACACTGTGCGACGTATCCAAGGAATTCCACCTCCTGTTTGGCGAATTCACACTTGTTTAGCTGGACCTTCATATTAGCGCTTTCTAGGGTTTTAAATACCAACTCGAGATTCTTTAGATGTTCTTCCTCGCTTCTGCCAAAAATTATTACATCGTCATTGTACACATAGCACCTGATTCCGATATGCTGGTCCAGGGCTCTTTGGAAGGTTGCCGGGGCATTTTTTAGCCCAAAAGGTAAACGGAGGAATTCGTATTTTCCGTTACTTATAGAAAATTCATGTTTTTCGATATCTGACTCGCGTAGCGGGATTTGATGAAATCCGCTTTTAAGATCTATTACCGTGAAAAATTTGTTATTGCCAAGGTTTGCTAGGACCTCATTTATTTCGGGAATGGGGTATTTGTCGGGAATAGTTATTGAATTAAGCTTCCGGTAGTCGATAACCATTCGGTATTTCATCACACCGGATGCATCTATTTTTTTATTCACTATCCACACGGGGCGAGTTGTATGGGGATTTGGATTTCCTTATAATTCCGTTGTCCAGAAGCTCTTCTATTTGTTTTCCGATTTCCTCCTTTCAAGCCATGGGATAGGGGTAAGGTTTAGAATAAACAGGGTTTTCGTTAGTTGTCCTAATTTCACCTTTGACTAGGGTGGTGAAAGTCAATTTTTCGTCAGGATCGGAGAATAAATTTGGACACTTTTTAATGATATATGTGGAATTTCAATTTCAACCTTATTGACTTGCTGAGATACTCGCTGTTTAAATGGAATAACGATTCCTGGGGAAATGGTCATTGTGCTTTTTTCGGTATCTATGATAGCTTTTAGGTTTCTTAGCGTGTCATTTCCAATAATCCCGGTGAAAGAGTTCAAGGGTGGCAAAATAAAGAATTTAACTTTCTCTACATTGGGTCCGAAGATGTCTGTGAATGTATGGTGGGTAATTTAAATGGCACCTGCCACTGATTCCACCTCAAAAGGCTTATTTGCTATTGGGTTTCTTATTCTGGTCGATTGAATATAATTTTTATTGCAGCCTGTGTCTATCAGGAAATCCAGTGCATTCCCTCTCCTTGATAGAAATTCATAATAAGGGAGAGAGGATGGCGTTATCTCTAAAAAACTTATCAAATCGGACTCGGGGAGGACTTGCTCGTAGGTGGCAAAGTTAATTTGCCCTTCGGTTGTTTGTTGAGTTGCTCTATAATAGTCCTCATGAGGATTGCTGCCATAAATCATGTCTTGATCAGATTGTTTGGTTAGGGTTACTGTTTGATGTCCCTTAGTTCGCGTGGTAATTGCGTTGCATTTTATTTGGGGGACGTGCATGTTGTGAGGACAGTGGACGTTTCTGCGTCAGGGTATTAGGGCCGGTATTGGGCTTTTTTGGTAGTTGATCTGCCTGGAATGAATGGAATTATCTACAACCATTGCGACTGGTGGTTTTGGAGGTAGATTGGGCCGATTGTTGATTCCCGCATTGTATTGCTGCTGAGGGCGACTTCCCATGTTAGTGTGCTGCTGATAATTATTGTAATTTGGGCGGTTATTAAAATTCATTGGGCTAACTTGGTTCGGGTTAGCTCGAGTTATATTGTTAAATGGCCTATGGTTATAGTTGTTGTAATTTTGCCTCGTCGTGAAGGCACCGAATAGGTCAGTTCGGAATAGAAGGGTACATTATTCAATGTATTTTGTCGGGGTGACCGCGGCGGTGGTTGATTTAACGACTTGTGCACGTTATGTGCATGATTCATCTTGAAGGACATGTTGTCTAATTTTTAACATAAATGAAGCGCTTGCGGCAATGCTGCTGGTTCGCGGATACTAAGTAGTCGGGGTAAATCGCCGTTTAATCCTCTTATAAATGTATCGAAGGCCTTCTCGCGATACGAGTTCGTCATTGTCCTTATCGACTCGTCGCCAAGGTCAAGGCTTGTGCTTTTATCAAGGATGAGAGAAAGGTGTTGGTACACTTTCTGATAAAAGGTGGGAATGTCGTCGTGGCGCTGAGCCAAAGTAGTCACCTGATATTCGAGGGGACCGATGCCCCTCTTATCTGAATAATGCATCATAAGGCATTTTCGGATTTGACTCCAGTTAAGCGGAGTGCTGTAGGATTCTAAGGCAGTGTCGGCATCGCCGACAATTTTATGCCTTATGGTATGCAGAATTGAAAAATATTTTGGTGTGTCCTTTAAGGCTTCGTATGCTTTTAAAATTCTGTGTTCTCTTTCGCCAGGAGCTAAATTCTCCTGGTTTTCCTGAATACTCCTTTAGACATTTGACATGGGATCCTGTCTAATCATTCATAATAAGTGCGTTTAATGTTATATTCTGTTCACGTCCAATAAAATCATTGACGTTAGGCGTGTCTATCCGGCTGAGTTCCTCGCGCACTATCGTTTCCACAGTAGTGGGATTGGGGGTTGCGGGATTGTTTGGATTCTCTGGGCTGGAGCTACCGTAATCAAACCGGAGCTGATTAAGGTGCTCTACTAATTCTTCCGCTGTACCTGGCATTTTTTTTTCAGGGAAGTTTCAACACCCCTATTAAAATGATGGAAAATAATCTTTTATTTCCTTCCTATAATTTATTTATTGGCTTCTACTCAAAAAATGGAGAGATTTTTCTTCCTTCACTATTTTTTATTTTATATTAGTATTACTTTATAACTTGCACTATTCACCTTTGCAATAGAATCCTTATTATAACCTTTTACTTCCTTTTATAAATTATTTATCGGCCTCTACGCAGAAAATGGAGATATTTTCCTTCATTCACTATTTTCTGTTTCTTTATATTAGTATTACTTTATGACTTGAGTTTATTCACCTTTGCAATAAAATCTTAATTAAACTTCTTTATACTTTAATGGTTTGCACACTTGATTCTACGTAAATAGGATTTTAATTTTTTCTAGAATTTTCTTCCTTTTTTTTCTTTTTCCTTACAGGAAAGCTTTTACGATTCTTTCTTTTTTTCTTTTTCCTTACAGGAAAGTTTTCGATTTTTTATAACAGTTTATCGATTATATATGATAATTTTTTTTAAATTTCCTTCCTTTTGTTCTTTTTCCTTACAGGAAAATTTAAAATTTTTCATAACACAATTTATAATTCTTCATGATTTTTTTCTAAGTTTTCTTCTTTCTTTTTTTTTTCCTTACAGGAAAGTTTTCAATTTTTCATAACACAATTTATCAATTCTACATGATTTTTTCTAAATTTCCTTCCTTTTATTCTTTTCCTTACAGGAAAATTTTCAATTTTTCATAACACACAAACACAAAAGTTTTGATACATGAGTAACTTACACTAACGGCCAGCGTACAACTAGGGGGTTGCCGGAAGGTTCGGTGTTCATCCTTTTTTCCTCTGGATACTGGGGTTCCTCTCCTTCGCTCGTATTCCCTTCTGTTTTATGTGCTGGTCCCTGCTCGGGCGCCAGTTAAGTCAACATGAGTTGTTGACTTCAAAATAATTTATTTTTTATCGGAGCTTATCTGCTCCTTCTTTATTTGCACTCAAACTTAGAACTAAACTACAAAGCTAATTATTTCTTAAAGCTAGGCTACGCTGCCGCTGCTCTGCTGTCGATTCTGCTGTTATTCTGCCGACGGTGCGGTGCCCACCAATTGCAGAATTCTTTGTTGCTTATTTACCGTTTTGGTAACGGCGCGGTTCCCACCTGCATTCCTGGTTGTTTGTTAGGTGTTGTATTGCGTTAAGAAATTGTCATATGCAGGTGTGTGCAACAGGGTTTCGTTTTGCACATGCTTACGTTTTGTGCATGTGTCGTGCTAACATACATACGTTAATATCTATCTCGATCCGTTTATGCCGTTACGTACTGCCGTTAGGCGACTAAAGTTAACATGCCTTGTGTGCGTAGCACTACTAGGTATAAAAAGGGCTTATTATCCAATATTACTAGCTCAAGCAGGCAGGTACCAAATGGCGTATTATGCATTACCTACTAGTCCAAGGAGCAGGTACCGAGTGTTCACAAATTTTACGTAAATATGCAAACACTTTATCTTGTCTTCGTTATTATGCTTCAAAGGATACAGCTTAATTTTTTTAAAGGCCTAACAGGTCAAAGTGACTTTTTGCTGTACTCTCGAGTATAGCGAATTTTTTTCAAACCTTATATTTTTCTTCATAACAAATGTCCCCACGTAGTAAATTAAGAAATTAGGCAAATTTTATGATTTTTTGATTGTTATTGTGCTCAGTTCATCCATCAAAATAATAAGGTGTAGTTATTTAACAGCGCTTAATGGGATTAAAATACAATAAACTAATTTGGCGTTTTTAAATGATAATCAAATATAATTTACTTGTAATATATTATTCTATCTCTTTTAGCTTTATTTCATTTGATAATGTGTGTATAAAATAAGCAAAATGCACTGCCAAACTGTTTCAAAATTCAGAATCGCCACAAATGAATCGCACAACACTAAGAATGATTCGCTGCTTTTGAAAAAGCAGTACTGCAATTCTCGGTGTATGACGATGGTAACGTGTTGAATATAAGAAAGCACCAATCAGCACGACTCGCCCTAGTAGCGTGTCGATTAAAGGCATAGCATAAGCAGCGAATACTGGAATCTGATTCAAATGTGCTGTTCTCCGGTCGACGCAATTAAAAATGTTCTTCAACAACCAGTTTTCACCGCACATATCAGAATCGAATTTTAGAACTCAGTGAAGTGAAGAAAGGAAACCGTCAAGTGATAACTAAAGCGAAATGATTTTTTTCACTTCACGATAACGCAAAACCAGATGTGACCCCCTGGGCTGTAAATTTTCAAAAGTAACGGATACAGCTTTATTTCGTTGATTTATCCTCATGGTATAGGGGTAGTGTACTAACATACTATAACGAAATTCTGACTGAAACTATTAAAATTGTCAAAAACTTCAAATTCGCTCAGGGCAGCAGACTAACCATGAAAAGTGAAGTCAACTTCAACATTAATGTGAAAGTATATATAAAAACCCGTCAAAAAAACGATCTTAATACGGTATTATTGTTGTGATGTATTTTTTTGTGTTTAGAATTGTTTGCTCGAATGAAAACAGTTAATCGTTTGACAGTATTACCAGAAGTAGTCAGCAAAAACTCGTCTTACTGGTATTTTCTCACTGAGAGACGTTAGTAGGGAGAGTAATTTTAGTTCCCTCATTAGTAAGAGAATCAAGTACGGCATGGATTTCTAGAAGCTTTTTACTTCTGGCTTCTTATGCCCACTTTTGACTCGTTAGGTTAGGTTAGGTTAGGTTAGGTAAGGTGGTAGCTGTCCCACTAGGAGGGCAGCTCACTTGGACACTTACAAGGTCCGTTGTGATACCACAATTCTGAACGGTGACACTAACTTAAGATAGCTTAGCAAAACGCTGCGTAGCGACAATAAAACTCCGAATTTGGCACACATCGATCTTCGAAACGTCTTCCGGAGACCTAAGAACATCCGAGCCGAGATACCTGCGCCTGGTCCTAGCAAACGCTGGACAACTGAGCATGAAATGATTTGATGATTCCACCTCGTCATCCTCCATGCAGCTCACGCAGCTCGGGTTACCAAGTATATTCAACCGCACCGCATGGACCCCCATCGGACAGTGCCCAGTCAACACCCCAATAAACATGGAAAGATGTAACTTGGAGAACCCTAGTACTCCCATTGAACGCCTGGGGTCAACCACCGGCCAGAAGGACTTCGACACCTGACATGAGGTGGTATCAGCCCAGCGTTTGCTTAGCCGAAGCCCACCTGCCCAGAAGCACCCTACAGGTGGTAAGGGGAATACCCAGTGTTCTGGAGGCAGCCAGATCTCGAGAGTGCCCGCTCTGGCCAAGAGATCCGCATGGCAATTGCCGGGAATGTCACAGTGGCCTGTGTTGTTGGACGCAACCGCAAGCGATTCCAGACAGTCGCTCACTGTCCTCGATCGAACGTTGCCTGTACTCAGCGCCCTAATTGGCGCTTGACTGTCGGAGTTGATGTTGAACTCCTTGACAGCGAATTCGCTGGACAGCATCCCATCCACCGCCCCCTTTATGGCGGTAACCTCCGGTTGAAAGACGCTACAATGATTAGGTAGCCCAAATTTCGTGCTAATCCCAAGTTCCTGACAGTAAACACCCCGGGGCGGGGCCGAACACATCCATCCAGCCTTGACCCGTCCGTACACAGTTTCACCAGAGCCTCCCCCCAGATAGGTTCTCCGCTTGTCCACTCGTCCCTTGCGGGTATGTAAGTCGAAAAACCGTTTGCCGGGGTAGAGGTCGGCGCACAGTAATCCGTTCTGTTAGGGATAAAGTCAAAGCCCGAAAGTATATTGGAATGGCCATACTGCATAAGCCTATATCCAGCGTCTCGGAGCCTAATTGCAGCCCGAGCTGCGCTTATTTTTCCTACAAGGTCAACTGGGTGCATATTGAGCATAACATTCAATGCCAGGGTAGGAGTGGTGCGCATGGCCCCACTGATCCCAGCCATGGCCATTCGCTGCACCGTGACCATCTTCTTCGTGGAGGATGCTGTGTCTAGTGCGCCCCACCAGACCAATACCCCATAAAATAGGATAGGTTTCACAACCATCTCGTACAACCAATAAACCACCCTTGGAGAGAGACCCCATCGTTTGCCAATGGCCCCTCTGCAACAATACAAGGCGACCGAAGCTTTTCTAGCTCTGTCCTCTACATTCAGCTTCCAAGACAGCTGCGTATATGCAGGTTAATCAGGCGCTCCAGCGTTTTAAAAAGAAACGAGGAGAGACTGATTGGCCTGAAGTCCTTGGGAGATACATGAGATCACCTCCCCGCCTTTGGAATAAAGGTAACCTTGACCACATTCCAAGAAGCGGGGATATAGCCCAACCTCAACCAGTTGGCGTAGATGGGAGCCAGTCAGCTACAAGAAATCCCCAGCGATTTGTGTAGTTGCACAGGAGTTATGCCATTACGCCCGGGTGACTTGTAGGGCTTAAAAGATTGAATGGCCCATACAAGCTGGCTTTCATCCAGAGAGATGGCTGGCCGACCCCCCCGCCCACACTAGTGGGCGATGGGGCATCGCGGTCCTGTGAAACCGGGACGTCAGGGAAGTGAGCGTCCATGAGAAGCTGGAGAGATTCCTCGCTACTCATAGCCCAGCTACCATCCACATTCCTCAAGTAACCCAAGGGTGCGGGATTCCCGGAGAGAATCTTCCGGAGTCTCGCAGACTCATTACATCCTTCCACGCTTTCGCAGAAAACCTTCCAGGAATCTCGTTTGGCTTTCCTGATCGCAGATTTGTAAATACCCAACCCAACTTTGTAGAGCTCCCAGTCGGAAGGTAATTTTGCTCTTCCTGACCCTGTTGAACAAGCGCCTACTAGAAGCCCTAAGGTCGTCTACTTCCTTAATCCACCACGGTGGTTTACGCTTTCCACTTACGGTTTTCAGTGGGCATGCGATTTTATACGCTTTCTTACAAGCATTGGTAAATTTCTCCACCAGAGCATCAAAAGCAGTCTCGGACAATTCCGAGCCTGATACGGGTGCTCTTGGGAGGAACTCATCCAGCTTGCTACAGTACCGGACCCAGTTAGTACGTCTAGGATTTCTAAACATGGTTTTGCTGGGTCTAGATTTATCAAGAGAGAACTGAATATACCTATGGTCAGAGAAGGAGTGTTCCGGAAGAACACGCCAGTCGGATATAAGGGGAAACAGGTCTCCTGAAGCAAGAGTGAGGTCTCTCTCTCTGCCTCTTCGCTTTGCTTCAGCGATAATCATGCATAGGATTTCAGGAGGCGGCCCATAAGTTTCATCATGGGCCATGTAGGCAGAAACCAGCCACGATCCCTTGTTACCTTCCTCCAGACACACAGCCGTTACGTCATCGTCACTAAAATTGGAAAGAAGAAAGGCTTTAATATATTTCTTAACCAGTACACACGATCTTGGCCTACCTGCCGATCCTCAGTCCAGATATTTTGTTGCAGCTGCTGCTTAGCCACGGCTCCTGGATAAGGACAACGTCCACCCCGCCTTGCTCCAGGCAGATTAGGAGGCTGGCAGAGGCCGCCTTAGAGTGCTGAAGATTTAATTGTCGGATGATCCTCATCAGACAAATCCATCTCCTCCACCTCAGCAGCCTCCCCCTCCGAAGCTAACAGCCTCTCCTCATCCGCCCTGTCGAACAGCAATACAACACTGCAGACCGATCCCGCCACAGACGCGATGCCGACAGAGCTGACGCTGTCCGGCGCTGCAGGGTTGGCCACCGTATTTACGTCCAACGACCCCTCCGCAGGTTCATCTTCCTTCCGTCCCACCCCCGGAGGTGAGGCCTCATCCCTCCTGGCATCAGCGTTGTAGATTCTAAGAACCACACGCTCGATACCATAGGAGATAACAGCCCCCGACACAGAGAGAGGACCCATGGACTCCGCGTTTAGTAGCAATCGCACTTGTCGACGGGGTCCCTCGGGTTCCTCAACCCTGATAACCCTCCAATTGTGGGTCGGAAGGTTCTGGTTGCAGTAGCGCAACTGCCTCAGAATTCTCTTCGGCTGAGAAGGTTCGGCAGGTACCCACAACCGAGCCCTTGGTCGAAGAGGGAGGTCCCTCCTGTCCACGGCCTCGAGCCTAGCCCTCCGCCACAACTCCCCAGCCAGCGAGATAAGACACCTGGAGAAGCTCGCTGACCGCTCGTCAGCGCACTCAATAAGCCTAAACCCGTGATACCATCTCATATATTCTATGGATGGCTGCGGCCCAGGGTACCTTTCAACAGCAGTCAAATAGGCTTCAGAAATGGCGTTGGCCACCCAGCTCCACTACTCCCTGGAGATGGCCTCGTCTTCCCTGCTCCTGTCAACTACCCCCAGGGTGATGGAACCAGCACGTCCAGCGACTTCGCTAAACGTGCGTTGCACAGCTTCACCACCCCGGTGTACCGCGGCAATCTGCCTTTTCCGCAGAGCGTCGTCACCAAGCACGGGGGCCGTCTCCCCACCTGCACTAGGTGCAGGAGGCTGATCACCGCTGCTCAAAACCGTCCTGGCCCACTCCAGCGTACGGGAATGCTTCTCAGAAACCTGAGAACCATCCAGACCGCCGTAGCGTTCCAGGATCTTCGCAGCCAAGCACTGATCGCAGATGGCTTTCCTTCTCGGTGTCGCGCTCTTGCTTCTGCTGGATCGCCTCCGCTTCGCTGTATTCACAGCAATGTTGGGAGACCTCCCACTACTGGTGCTCGCCACGTTATCAATGTTGCCCACCGGATGAGCCCTCTGTAGCTGAGCACCTACTTGTACACCGGAACCTTGTCCGGCGGATGTCGACTTCGACGCTCCTTTTTTGCCAGCAGAGCCCGCACTCACAGGGGCGCCAGCCCTGCTGCAACCTAAGGGGGGAGTTGCTTCCAGGCTTCGGAGCTTGTCCGTCCTTTCCGCCCTGTTGTTGCGTCGCGTTTGGGCGTGTCTGCGGCCTGATTTCAGGCCACCAGTTATGTCTGGTCGCATCTCTTCTAGGTGAGCCCTTTGCCTCCGATTCGGAGTCAAGAGCACCCTGTCAGTTCTGCGACCCTGTCCCGTACTTGTAGGCCGATCAGCAGCCGAGCTACTCCCATGCGATACGCAAGGGCGAGCCTCGTTGCTGGCCGGTTCCCTGTCCCCTTTGTCCTTGTCCGTCTTCCTCCCGTTCTTCTCCCCCTCCTTAACTTCCTTGTTGTTGTTTTTATTAATATTATTGTTGTCCATGTAAAAATAACGTCCCCACTCAGGGCCCCTATCCAGACCCGATTGTGTAGTCGCCCTTTAATGGTCCCGTGGTTATCTATGCGAGCAGGGAGGCCACGCGAAGGTTGACGCATGTCCTTATGAGACATGCGTTCAGAGCCAGACCGAGCGCAAAAACGGGAGATCCTCAACCGCACCTACACCACCAACTAAATGGCGACGGGCCTGGAATGTACCCTGAGACCTGCCAAGGTTTTAACGGGACGTGGGCAGCTGCGATATTAGCCCACCAGCCATTTCAGTTGGGTTTCACCCCAACCTACTGAGGTGGCAGAATACCGCACTGACCAGCCCAAAGCAAACTAGATCCAAATCATCGTCCAAGAGAGTCCTAAGTCAGTCACCCTGACTCACATTTGACTCGTACGAGATAACAACTAAATTTTTAACGAAAAATAGTTATACAAAATTTAAAAATTTACGCGCCTATTAACACTTGAATAATTTCTTAACAAAACTCTTTTCGATAACACAGTTGATGTCAGCGAGGTTGGGCGACCATATGGGCGCAGCGTAATCAATAATAGCAACATTTCTTTATCTTTACCCCAAGTATTGCCGCCCAGCGACTTGAGGATCTTGTTGCGGCTCTTAACCTTTGATTCTATTGCGAAGGCACGACCAGCGAAGGTGAGGCTGTTGTCGAACGTCACACCCAGGATTTTAGGGTGGGTGACAGTAGGTAAAAGTACTCCATCTACGTGGACTTTTAATTCTTGTCCTGTCTGTGCGTTCCACTTCGTAAAAAAAGTATCTTTCGATTTAGTCGAAGACAGGGTCAGATTTCGTTCGGTGAAGAAGCTGGAAAGATCTCAGAGGTAACAGTTAATCCTCGTACAGAATTCGTCAATATATGGGCCCTTCCCCAAAGCCATAATCTTGCAGTCTTCAGCATAGGATACAATGGAGACTCCCTCTGGGGGGGGAGAAAGCCTCGAAATATAGAAAATAAACAAAAGGGGGGTAGGATACCACCCTGAGGCACCCATTGCTTGATTTTTCGTTCTCGTCTGCCGACCGTTGAGGTAGTTAGCGGTTCACCTTTTTAGGCTGGCAGGGTTCAGTGTCTCTTCCAGTGTGGCGTGGTTCACGGTGTGGAAAGCTTTGGAGCGGTCAAGTGCCACGACCACCGTCCTATTGTTTGGAGGATGTTGATTCAAACCATAGTTTTTCTGCGACGTTAGGACATTCAAAGCAGATGTTTTGATGTGTTACCTTCGGAAACCATGTTGGTGTACGGCCAAGGGCAGTATTGCTGTTTAGTGGTCTCCAATAACTTCGCAACCGGCGACAGGAGAGATATCGGACAATATGATTCTCCTTGGTTCGCCGGCTTCGCTGGTTTTAGTAGGGGGGCCACAATCGCTTGTTGTCAAATCTCTTGAATGACGAAAGTGGTTAGCGAGAGGTTAAAGAGATCCGCAAATAACTCTATCCCTCGTGGCAGGTGTTTCAACATCTTCATGGCAATGCCGTGGGGTTCGATTGATCTTGAAGGCTTAGCGTATATTATGACTTCATTGACCTGGGCGATGGAGACTGCAATGGGCGCAGGATGGCTCGTCTCGTAACCCTATCAGCAGGTGGATGCATTATAACTGTCGGCTTGTGCATCGCCTGGAGTCCGATTTGACACTGTCACCGAATGTAATATCGACCTTGTCTTTGTATTTGGTGGTATTTGATAGGGCCTTGAATGTTGACCATAATTTGCCGACTCCGCCGGAGAGGTTGCATGCCTCTAGGTGTTGCTGCTACTTGGTCAAATTGTAGTCATTGACCGTCAGTCGCATTTCCGCTTTGAGATCTTTAATTTTAGGTTCTTCGGGATTAAGGAGCTTCACTTGGTCACGTTCTCTTGCCAGAGCACTTGCTTCCGGAGGGAAATTCGGTCGAATTTCCGGGATTCTTCCAGCTGTAATGAAGGGGTCGGAGGCTGAATCGATAACCTTGCGAAACCTTCGATCACCTTGACGCACCTGTCGGTTTGGGCAGGTCAGCGAAGGAGCGCTCTGAATAGTCCGTAAAATGGTCCCAGTCCACCTTGCTAAAGCTGATGAAAGCACGTCGTTCTGGGGTTATGAAGTCCGTCTGTCGCTCGATTTCGAGAATAATTGGGAGGTGGTCAGATGCCAATGTCAGAATCGGTCGCAAGTTGATGCAGTTTATTAGTCCTGCGCTCACTTTTGAGATGTCTGGCGATCTGTGGAAGTTGCCTGTCACTCTGGTGGGGGCGTCTCCGTTCAATGTACAGAATTTGCTCTCAAGTGCATGCCCTCTGCTATCGAGTGACAAGTTAGACTACCAGAAATCGTGGTGTGCATTGAAGTCGCCGAGGATTGAATGGTTATCACCTCTTAGCAAAGCACTGATGTTGGAGTGATAGTCCCTCGGGCAACAAGTAAGAGGGGCTATTTATATGTTAATAATTTGAAGATCGACATCGGCTGCCAGGACCAACATGCCTTGCCATTCTAAGGTAGAGTCTCTTGGGTCGACGTCGGGAACGAATATATTACATTGTACAGTGTGGGGTGTTATTACCGCTGTAACGGTCTTTTCGATATGCATTGTACCCATAACAAGTTCGTAGATCAGATGTTGTGTTCAGTTTGGTCTCTTGAATCGCAGCGATTTGATGTTCTTTAGCTTCATAAATTCAGTTAGCTCCGCGAACTTGCCAGCTAATCCATTACAATTAAGCTGTACAATTTTGAAGTACGCTGGAGGGGAGGTATGGGTCATACTAGGCGTGAGGGACGAGTGCGTCTGCCTAGGTGGTGGTAGGCTGAGGCCTAAGCTGTATCACAGTCTAGAAGGTAGCCTTGAAAATTAAATAAAGCGGCCAAATTATCTGGCGTGGACGGCTTGGGCGTGTTGCAGCAAGGCGCTATGAACGTATCCGTCCAGAGGTTTTTGTTCGCGAGCCCAGATCACATAAAAACGTGGCATAGGCCAAGGCATTTGACCGATGGCGCAGGCGTATATAATCTTTGCCGACAAACAGTGCACGTTGTGAAAGGCACAAGGAGATGGTGGTCTTGACCAATATGCATGGTGGTAGTAGGTGGGGCAGTTACAGAGGGGACTGATGCTCAGCAGTGCTCATGTCCTACCTATTCCGGAGGTGTTAGGACTGATGAGCGGCTCTGTGAGTTGGAAACGCTGTTGAGCGTGAGCGGCAGTCGGTAGTGGGGAACCGGCTGTTGTCGGAATGTCAAGCTGCCGTATTAAGCGTGAGCAATGTCGTTTCAAAGACGCAGTGCGCCGTAATTGCGGAAAAGTAGACCACATAGCACATGTTTGTATGCCGAAAGACTAGAGTAGTTATTCAAAGGAAAGCGGCAATAAAAGCATTCTCCGCAGAAAAATTTAAACAAAAAATATTAATCCAAAAGCAATGTCGATGCAGGTGAAACGATTTATAATGTTACCGGAGTTATTGAACATCGGGATTCGATTTAACCGTCGTCACTAGTGGACGTGTTTTTGCAGTGTGTGTGGGGTGCGCGCATCTTGAACATTTCTACTTGTTAACTACTCGAATCTAATTACACCGTTTTGAAATTTTGAATTTTTGTATCTACTTTGCAAATAAATTGATTAATAATGAACTGCCAAATTTGCGAACAAAAAGTTGAACGCTCGGATGCCGGTAAAGTAATCTGTGCCGAATGCAAATCTATATTCCATTGTGTGTGCGTCAAACTAACAAAAGCCGACGTTGATTACATGAAAACCTCAAATGTGAAATATAGATGTGATAAATGCACCAACGCCCGGCGCAGGTCGATGCACGTCCAGACGCTGGCACCAGAGGATGCTGCTTCCAAGCCGCCCACTCCTTCTACAAGTAGTATGTTGGGTGTTACTTTGGAGTCAACAGGTGTTGAGCGTGAGCAACAACAACAACATGCAAATCCAGGCAATACAGTTGACATGCACAACAAAACTCAAAATCAAAAGAAATCACAAATGCCTACATCCTTTGGGTAATTCGGTTAGCAGCAATAAAACAATTACTCTTCAATTATTATATGAAGAGCTTGTAGCTTTAAGAAGAGTGAACACTGAAATGCTTAACACATTGAGTATGCTGACAGAGGAAAACAAAACATTAAAAGAAAAGGTAAATAACTTAGAGGGCACGTTATATTGGAGAGAGCAGAGAGAGTGCGAGAATGCTGTAGAGATTACTGGCATTCCAAAACAAAACTGCAGCAATGCAGAAGCTTGCCTGCAAAAAATTATCGTGTACGCTCTGGGAGTCGCTATTTCGCCAACTGATATTAATCACTGTGTAGTAAAAAGCGTAAAAAACCAAAATGACTCATCGCGCAACCGTGATATTATATGCGTGCAGTTCTCTTCTAATGAGATCAAGAGAAGAGTAATGGCAGCAAGAAAAACCAAAGCACGCAAGCTGACATCGGGCCTGTTCGATCATTCTACTAACAATAGAATATATATAAATGATGCTCTCACACGTTATACTCGAGCTCTGTTTACTGCTGCGTATAAGATGAAGAAAGAGAAACGCTACAAATTCTTATGAGTAGGGAAATCCAGTTTTCTATTGAAAAAAGCTGAAAATGAGAGGGTTATCAACGTCAGAACATTCGATGACTTAAAGTTAATTGTTGATTAGCTACTTTGTAGCTCTTATTTTATTTAAAATTTTTACACTTAAGAGTCTTATCTAATGATCGATGATGTTCTGATAAATGATAACCCAATCATCGCTAGCACAAATATTCCGCATAGGTCGACCTCAGCAGGCTACAATGATTTATTGTTCATCCATCAAAATATACGCAGTCTTAGGCAAAACTTTGATGTATTTGTAAGTTATATAGACGCATTGAATGTCCAACCATATGTAATTTTTCTGAGTGAAATCTGGATTTATTCGTACGAAATATGTGATTATAGTATCCCACATTATAGATTTTATGCCAATGCAAATGATAGCTACAGTGCAGGAGGTGTTGGAGCTTTTGCAGGTCAAAATTATGATTGTAATTCAGTAAATATTAGCTTAAATAGTGCTGATATGTTAAAACTTTCGTTTAGCGTCAAAGGTGAACAATTTGTCTTCTTGGGAGTATATAGACTTCAGTCTGTACCTCCATCTACATTTCTTGACGAATATTCAAGTATCGTATGCAATGAGAAAGCTACCAATTTTTTTATTTTAGGTGATTTTAATCTAGATCTTCTTCATAATTGCATACCAACTGATGACTATTTGGCATTAATGGCGGAAAGTGGTCTGACATCGTACATTAACGAACCGACACGAATAAACTCCGGGACTTGTATTGATCATGTTTTTTGTCGCTTTAAGGTTTCCCAGTATAGAGAATGTTCTAGTTTTAATATGGACCTGCAAGTGACTGATCACACGATGACCGGTTTACAGATTAAAGGAATTGCGTTAGGCAAACCAAATCTCAAGTGTACTAGTAAATCTCTAACTAAAGTTAACTATACCAAGTTGAACCAAAAGCTACGCTTCGAAAGTTGGGCTAACGTATACGCCGAAAGTGATGTATCGGTAGCTTATGATATTTTCATAAAAACGTCAAATGTGCATATTAACAATTGCACTTAGGTATACTTTAAGGCTCTCGAAGAAAAATATTAGACTTAAACCTTGGATGACTCGGAATCTCTTGAAAAAAATAAAGCTTAAAGATAAATTAAGGAAAAACTGTGCTAAGCATCCCGGTAATGCAAGCCTTCGGTACCGTTACAATAAAATTAGCAAAGAGACCAAAAAGGCAATACATACGTCACGCGATAAATTTTTTCGAAACAAGCTTGAATCAGCACTTGGCATCCCAAGAAAGGAATGGGGCGTTGTTAATACTATCCTTAATAAAAACTGTATAGAGGGTAATGAGCCAGTTGTATTGCGTTCTGATAGTCAGCTGATTTCAGACGATGTAGAAGTAGCCAACAAATTTAACCATCACTTTACCACGATTGGTAATCTAAGCTCAAGTACCTGCGATTGTCAGTCCCCACCCTCGTTTAGTTGTGATCAAAATAGCTTCTTTTTTAATACCATCTCAGGCCTTGAAGTTATTAAAATTACTAAAACTTTGCATAACTCGTGTTCGTGCGGTGACGATGGTATTTCAAATATACTATTAAAAAGAATATGTCTTAATATAGTTGATATATTGAAATACCTATTCAACGCCAGCATTACTCAAGGGATTTTTCCTGAAAACCTTAAATGCGCTGTTGTTGTTCCGATTTTCAAAAAGGGGGATAAGAGGGATGCCAACAACTATAGACCCATATCGCTACTTTCAAATATTTCGAAAGTATTTGAAAAAAAGAATTGTAGATTTCCTAGACAATTCCAACTTTTTCAGTCCCATGCAGTATGGATTTCGTACCGGTTTGTCAACAGAAGACGCTCTGCTGAATTTCCGCACAAATGTTTACAGTGCCCTAGATGGTAAAAGAAACTGTGCCGGCCTATTTGTTGATATAACAAAAGCCTTTGATATGGTCGATAGAGATATACTCTTGGATAAAATACACCATGCAGGCTTCCGGGGCTTCCTATCTTTCAAACAGAATACAAAGAGTAAAAGTGGAGAGCAGTTATAGTAGCCCACAGTTCGTTAATCTCGGAGTACCCCAAGGCTCTGTTCTTGGTCCAATACTGTTCCTGATGTACATAAATTCATTATTTTCCCTGTCATTTAAGGGCAAAACCTCTGCGTTTGCAGATGACTTGGCCATTGCGTACAGTACAACGAATGAACTTGATTTAATATGTGATATCAACTTTGATTTGCATTTACTGAGAGCTTGGTTTGCTTCACACAAACTACTTGTTAGTAATAAAACAAAACTTATGTACTTTAGCCATGTTGCCAAAGAATTACCTAGCTGTGATATCATATTTCATGACGAAGGATGCCATCGTTATAACTTTCACCATATGGAGTGCACACAGAATTCTGCGATAAGTTCTTTTGATGGCAATACCCAATGTAGTAACAACTGCTTCAAGGTTGATGTTGTTGAAAACTTCAAATATCTTGGTTTAATAATTGACAATCGTGTGAATTGGTCTGCGCACATCCATACATTGAAACAGTACTTTCTCTATACTACTAGGCAGTTCTATCGTCTCAAAAAGTGTTGCACTGTAACCACTCTAAAGACAGTTTACTACGGTATATTCCAATCTAAACTTCAATATGGTATTAGTTGCTGGGGTGGCGCCTCAGCAAATAAACTGTCACCAGTGGTAACTATTCAAAAAGGAATTATTAGACGTATCTGTAGCGCAAACTATAGATCTCACTCTATGCCGCTTTTTAGGAGACTGTATATACTGCCGTGCCGACATTTGTATCTATATAAAGTCCTGAGTATTTTCTTTATTCGTTCAGGCTACTTGGAGAGCTTTCCCTCGGAAGTATATAACTTACGAAGGAATCTACTTCCGACTGTACAAATTCCGTATTCTAGAACGTGACACTTTAGAAGTTTTTATATCTACACGTCGCGTAAATTTTTCAACTCCCTTCCTACCACTGTACAGGTTATTCGAAATTTTAACTCTTTCCAAAAAACAGTTAAACTGTATCTGCTTGGACATAATCATTCTGAACTGGAGTCGCTGCTGAGGGCGATATTATAAACGTTATTTTTACCTGAAGTTTTTACCTGAAGTTCTTTTAACAAATTTTTATTGTATTTAGTAAATTTAATTAATTTAATAACATTATGTAGTATATCTAATGTACACCCCACACAAAAATAAATACAATTACTGAAATTGGCATTAGCACTATTTTAAATCTTAAAATAATAAATGCCACCTACTTTTCTTATGCTATTTTATAGTTATGCGTTGAATATAATATTGTAATTTAATGTAAATAGCATTAAGAAAATGTTTTAATAAATGAAATGAAAAAAATGAATGAAATGATAAAAATTTCTTCAATTTAAAGATATTAAATAAAGGAGTAAATTTTAAAATTTATTCAAGTGCAACCATTTCCATAATAACACCAGAAACTTATAAAAATCTGAATAGGACGAAATAGTAAGCGCGCCAGCCATATTGCAAAATTTTTTAGAGCAACTTCTTCAAGAGATTGAAGGCTGTGCCAACTACCTCGACAACATAATCGTAACCGCACCTACAGTCGACGAACATCTCAGGACGATGCAGGAAGTTTTCAAGCGTTTAGAAGCTAGTGGTTTTTCCGCAAGCTGAAATCGAGCATTTGGGAAGACGAATAAGCGCTACTGGTATTCTCCTGATGAAGCAGGCGCAGAG
This sequence comes from Merzomyia westermanni, assembly GCA_949987695.1. NCBI lineage: Eukaryota > Metazoa > Arthropoda > Insecta > Diptera > Tephritidae > Merzomyia > Merzomyia westermanni. The sequence goes on from OX465289.1 coordinate 81,215,453, forward strand.
GCAGTTAAAAAGCTACGACTTCCGCAAAATATAAAAGAGCTCGAAGCTACCTTATCGTAAGGTTAACTATTACGATAGCTTTATTTCGAACTTTTCAAAAACTTTAGAGCCTCTAAATCGAGTTCGCAGAATGCCTCTAAGTCTTTGAAGGATGCAATAGTACAGTAACACATTACCAAGAGCAACTTCCTCTACTCCTTGCTACCAATGTGTCATCGCACGATATAGGAGCGGTAATTTCTCATACATATTCCGATTGCACTGAGAGACCAATAGCTCTAAGACTCTGGACCAACACCAGGAAAAATATAGCCAGATCGAAAAAGGGGCCTTATCTATCATATATGGGGAACAACGTTTTCACCAGTATTTATATGTGAGTATATTTGGTCCAGGCAGCCATTTGCCTACCATAAATACCAAGTAAGGAAGTCTAAGTTCGGATAAAACCGCTGTGTAAAAGTGGTCGTGGTAAATTGGCTAATTGTTGTGGAGTTAAACTGGAGTTTTAAACTTTTTCTACTACCATGTGGACAATCTTATAAATAAAAATGAATGTTTGTCTGTGTGTCTGGCTTCCAAAGTACTTAACCGATCTTTATGAAATTTTCACCGTAGATTCTTGGGTTCACTGGTTACAGTATAGGCTACATATAATTTTGGAAAAGTGGGCGGTGAAACGCCCCTAGGCTATTTAAAATTTTAGCCTTGTAAAATTTTCAGAGTAGATTCCTGGATTCACTGGTTCCTGCATAGGTTATTTATAATTTTGAAAAGCATACGTCGTATTATGTTTCGTAATTTTATTTACCAGGATTCTGAAGTTAATAACAGCTGAAATTCGACATTTTGTTCATTTATATGTGGGCGGTACCCCGCACCACGGTGTAAATGGGGATGAAGTTAATAACAGTCGAACTTGAAATTTTCTTGACTCATAAGCTGGCGGTGCCACGCCCACTTTCCAAATTTTTGCAAAAATCATATAAAGAATAAGAAAATTGATGTAAGTACCAAATTATATTATTATACCTGTATCAGTTAATTAGATATGGGCAGTTCAATATTTCTACCTCCTTTCCATATAACTTTTATGAAAAAGTAGGCGTGGCCGAAAAGCGATTTCGCTTACTTTCTAAGGGTGCATTTACCACAACAATGGTATGCCTCCTACGAAATTTCGTTATACTAGCGTAAACTGTTCTGTAGAATATTAAGAGTCAAAGTTTGAAAATTTCTTCACACATATGTGGGCGGTGCCCCTCTTCCAAAAATTTGATGAAATTGTCAATGGGACAACGAAATTAATAAAGCTAGCAAAATTTCATAATTGTAGCTGTTTTTATTATTGAATTATCCCATTTATACGTTTTTCGAAATTTTCTATATCGAAAAAAGGGTTCGATTTCGTCCATTTCATATAGCAACCTACCTTGGCCGGAAAGCAACCTGTGTGCACATATGCATATACGCTACGATCTAACATGATATAACCAGAAAAAGCCGAAGTTACCCATTCCTTTCCCAACGTTCTAAGTAATAATAACTAAAAAATAATTAGTTGCTATTTGTGCCGTCTCAAGGTCTAAAAACGCAACTGAAAAAGTTTTTTGGGTTTTTTTCGCCAATATATTTCGGTTACTCTACGGTAACCGTCCTCAGGGCCACTAAAAAATAATTAATAATAAATCTATATTAGAAAGAATAAATAACCTAACGCATATTTCAAACATAATTTTAAGCGAAATGAAATTAAGCGGTGGAGATTAAAGTTTATTAAAGAAGAATTGACAAATATTAACTACTCAATACAATGGGCAATAGCCGGAATTATACACTCATATATATTATCGAATGAAGAACTAGTTGTTATAAGAGAAACTCTAGAAAGGCACAATATGCTTTACTTAAACTTAATTGAAGCAAATGAATTTAGTGATGTAAGATTTCCCTTAACAAATAAAGAATCTTGTAAGTCAATAATAAATAAACCTGTAAAACAAGGAAACAAAGCAATTAAAATCAAATACTAACATTTAATAATCTTTAGATATAATAAAATTTTAAAAGGTCGATGTCTGTACATTGCAGATATTTAAGAAAAATCGATGGAACCCAAATAAACAAAAGAAACAAAAATAAAAACAACACTTCAACAATTATAATTTCAAAACTTACAAAATAAATGTTTGTAATAATTAATAAATTGAGTTTTCCATTTTATTCTTTTTTTCCTTTAGAGTAGGCGCACTGTGGTATATTTATTTTCCCGTGTTGGTTTTGCTACCATATCCACATTGTATTACGGCTGTGTACGCGTTATTTATTTTGTCCAAGTTTTCCTTAAAATTCATAACTCTGTTTAATTGTTGTTGTATTCGATGACTTTCCATCGTCATTCTCGCATTTGCTCTGTTTTGTAAGTCCAATATTTTTGTGTTCGCGAAATCAGCTGTGTGGTTTTTGTTTGTTAGATGTTGCGCTAATGTTGTTGTTGTTTTTGGTTTTTTGCATCGGCAATGTGTTCGCTGACTCTCAGTCCTAACGATCGCTTTGTTGTACCAATATAGCTTCTTCTTCTTCTTTAAATGGTCATCTAACCGCCTGGGCGATTTTGACCGTCCAACATAGCTCGCCAGTCGTTTCTTCGTTGCGCCAACTGGCGCCAATTGGAAACACCGCGGGATCGCAAATCGGTCTCCACTTGGTCCTTCCATCGGAGTGGTGGTCTCCTCTTCCTCTGCTTCCACCGGCGGGTGCCGATAAGAATACCTTCTGGGCTGGAGCATCTTCGCTCATTCGCACTACGTGGCCTAGCCAGCGAAGCCGCTGTGTTTTAATTCGCTGAACTATGTCGGCGTCTGCGTAAAGTTCATACAGCTCATCATTAAATCTTCTTCGGTACTCGCCGTCGCTACATGCAAATTTCATTTTCATTACCGTTGCATCTTATTTCGTAGACCACATTATCCTGTGTTTATTTTTAGATTGTGTCCTTTGTTTTTGTAAATATTTTGCTTAAAGTGTTTTGTGTCTTATGTGCGTACTTAACTTTAACAAATTCTAATTTAAATATGTATTTATATAAGTGTAGATACACAGGTAACTTTTGAGAGCCTTCAGTATTTAGAGAAGGATGACATAAAGGAGGCTATTACACCGATTGGCCTCCGGGCAAAATTTCGTAGCAAGCTCATTGAATGGAGAATGAAAGAGGTAAGTAGTGCTTTGCAGCCTATCTCAAGTATTTTGAAATGATTTTTTCTTTCAAATAATTTTTAGTTTGGTATTCAATGTGAAGAAGATTTCTTAAGGTCGAACATTCGAAAATGGGTGAAACAAAGCAGCTTTAATAGTTCATCTCCAGCGCCACCCCCCCTTCAAGATATACCCAATGTCCATGGCTGTCTTAATAAAGTAATTAAAGCTCAACTTTTTAGTAAACATATTAATTTTTTGTCTACTATATTTAGGATTTATCAAGTCTTTTGGATGAAACTGCTAAGGGAAGAGCCCTACTAGAAGTGTACGCCACTAAGCAGAGCTTTGAAAACGCAAACCGTGACGAACTCATCAACATAATTGTTGATAATATGTAATTGAAATCCGAAATATGATAGCTTCTCTTCTTGTAGCCGTGTCTCACTCAGTAGAATCTGCTTTAGATAATCATAATTTGATTGAGGCTCGCAATGATATCACTTCTCTATTACAGTTTTGTAAGGATCCCTTCCAAGAAATCAAATCTGAACACAGACTTCTTAAAATACTTAAAGGTCTTAATTTGTACGAGGATCCAAAATCAACAGTTATAAAAACATCCATTGCCCAAACCACTGCTCATGGTAATCCCGTTTTAGCATCCACTTCTTCTGATATCTACATTATGCCCTTATATTTTCAATTTAAAGCAATTTTTGAAATACCAAATCTTTTACATTATACTTTGGAAAATACAAAACGGTATTCTAAAGAAAATTTCGCCAGCGGTTAAATATTTAAGGCAATTAATGCCCGATTTGGTTCAGCTTTGATAACTCCCTATATTTATACCTAGTAGTGCTACGCACACAAGGTATATTAACTTTAGTCGCCTAACGGCAGTACGTAACGGCATAAACGGATCGCGATAGATATAGACTTCCATATATCAAAATGTTCAGGACGAAAAGAGAAATTGATTAAGCCATGTCCGTCCGTCCGTCCGTCTGTGAACACGATAACTTGAGTACATTTTAAGATATCTTAATGAAATTTGGTATGTGGGTTCCTTGGAACTCATCTCCAAGCGCTATTTAAAATAGACGAAATCGCCCACTTTTTATATATAGAATATTTTCGAAAACACAAAAAAATTGATTACTCAGTACTTAATACACCTATAAGTATAAAATTTAGAGACTACATTGAGACTGAAGTAAAAAAAAATTTTTTGAAGAAATTTTTGAAAATGGGTGTGGCACCGCCCACTTTTAATTAAGTCAAATTTAAAAATAATATTAATCATAAATCAAAAACCGTTCAATGTATCGAAATTCAGCACGCAGGTTTCCAGGTGTGCAAGGAATGTTCCAGGAAAAAATGGGCGGGATCGGTTAAGGTCTACGCCCACTTTTATATGAAATATTTTGAAGAGGATCGTAGATACAGGGTGGGTGATGAAAGCCGCTACCAAAAAAAAATTAAATAACTTTTTTTCTATTTAATGAATCTGGTAAATGTTTTTTTTTATTTTGCAGATTGACTTTTACATTTAACAAAAATGGATAACTGGGACACTGAAACAAGAATTTGGATTGTCCGCCGCTATCACGCACTGGAGTCCGTAGTTTCGGTTCAAAGAGAGTATAGGCGCACGTTTGGCGGCAATCCTCCGAGCAGATGGACCATAATAAGACTTGTAAACAATTTTGCCGAGCATGGGACAGTCAACAGAAGACCTTACCATCGAAACCCTTCAGTTCGAACGGAGGAAACAATCGCTGCTGTAGCTGTTGCCATACAAAACAATCCACGTGTTTCGACAAGAAGCTTATCTGCTCAAATGGGTGTAAGCAGACAGTCATTACAGTCAATTATGCACAAAGATTTGGACTTATTCCCATATAAAATTCAAATGGCCAACAAACTGAACGCTGCAGACTTGCCGATTCGCTTGGAATTTTGCCAGAAGATGCTTCAAATGGTGGAAGAGGATGGAGACATGTTGAACTGTCTTTTCATGTCTGACGAGGCCTATTTCGATTTAAACGGCAACATAAACAAACAAAATTGTCGAATATGGAGTGCTTCCAACCCACAGATACTCCATGAGACGGAATTGCATCCACTTCGTGTCACAGTGTGGTGTGCAGTTTCATCACGCTGCATTGTCGGGCCCTACTTCTTCGAAGAAAACGGTCACACCGTTACGGTTACTGGAGACCGTTACTTGAGCATGTTGAGAGAGTTTTTCTATCCAGAATTACGCCGAATGAGAATTTCTTTCAACTCTGTGTGGTTTCAGCAAGATGGTGGAGCTCCTCACATAGCCCAACCTGTTATGACAGAATTGCGACGAAAATTTCTCAATAAGCTGATATCCAGAAACTCCACATTCCGTTGGCCACCCAGGTCGCCTGACCTTACTGCACCTGACTTTTTCTTGTGGGGTTATTGCAAACAGGAAGTCTTCAAGGCAAAACCAACAAATTTGAATGAACTAAGGCAATCCATTCGAGAAACAATTGCGGCTATTCCTGTCTCAACTCTCCAAGCAGTAATGAACAACTTTTTGGTAAGATGCCGCACATGCATCGACGAGCAGGGGGGGCATTTAAATTCCATTAGTTTTAAAACTAATTAAGCTATATTTAATAAAATTTAATGATCTTTAACATGAATAAAAGAAAAATGAATTCCATACACTGAAAAAAAAAATTATTTGAGTTTCTTAATGTAGCAAAATTCATCAGCCACCCTGTATATTAAATAGGCAATAACTTTTCGTAAAAGAGCGTTACATCATTTATATTTCACTTTTAAAGTTTTCGTAAACAAAGAAATCCAAAAACTTAAAATTTTCGAAAATGGGCAAAGCCCCGCCCATTTTATAGTGGACTATTCCACAAAACTTTTTATGCCATAACTCCGCCAAAAATTGATTTGTCCAAACGAAATTTGGTGATAATGTTCTATATATAAAGGTAATTGTTTGCTGGAAAAATGGGTGAAATCGGTTAATGTCCATGCCCAGTTTTTTAACATAGTTCTGAAATTTTTTTTTGGAAAATTTAAAAAGCGATATTTCTACAACTAAGCAAGTTATATCAATTAGATTTTGCACACATAATAAGCTTTTTAAGAAAAACTCGGCCGCAAAAAAAATATTGTAAATTTTGAAGAAGTAGGCGTGGCGCCGCCCACTTTTCAGCATATAATTTCTGTTATTTTCAAAGGCAATCGCTTATAATTCAATCTTGATATTTCAATGAAAATTGGTCAGCTGCTTCTCAGTAGTATGTATTATACTCCTGCCAAATCGGGAAACACACAAGCAAAATATTTGGGCACGTAGTTAATAGCCCACTGCAGTAGCGAAGTTATATATCTTTTTTGATTTTCATACCTTTCATAAATATTAAATGTATGTAAGTATGAGAACAAGAAGAGAAAAGTTCACTAAAATGACGAGCGGAGTCGATTTAGCCATGCCCGTCTCTCCTTCCGTCTGTCTGTCTGTCCGTCAGTCTATTTGAACGCAAACTAGTCTCTCAGTTTTACAAAAGAATGCTGGAATTCATTGTTTGCTTTCGCCATTTTATAATATACTAGCAAACCCGGTAGACGTTGTTTTGACGTTTTGATACATAGAACACATCTATATATAAAATGTCAGTAGCTTGAACCAAATAAACTCCTAACTATACCGAACTGCAGCTTTATATAACCTGGGGGCTTTCCAAAAGCTATATACAGACTTTGTCGTGCCCAGCGAACTCCTGAACCTATTGTGAAAGTTCAAGAGCAAAACAAACCACTAAATATGTGGGCGTGGCACCATATATCCAAATTTCATTAATTTAGACCAAAAAAGTTCGGAGTTATGACGAATTGAAACTTTATATAGCCTGGGGACGTGGCTCCGCCTACTTTTCCAAAACTATATGTTGTCTATGCTGTGAAAATTTCATAAAGATCGGTTGAGTTCTTTGTCGCCAATGAAAGACACCTTTTTTTATATCTATTTTTGTTACGCACACAAGGTATATTACATTATTCGACATAAACGAGCCGAGATATATATTTATTAATGTATATCAAAACGTTCAGGAGGAAAAGTAAAATATCCGGGCAAGTAGTTAGTACCCCCCTGCAAAAGCAAAGTTGTATATCTTTTTTGATTTTCATACCTTTCATGAACATGAAATGTTTGTACGTATAGTGAAACGATCAGGAGGATGAGCTGAGTCAATGAAGGCATGTCCGTCTCTCGATACGTCTGTCTATTTGAACGCAAATATGAACTGAAAGTATTAAAATAGACCTGCGTAAATTGGGATCACATCATAGATCACTACTAGGTATATAATGTTCAGTTCCACCCGAACTTAGACTTCCTTACTTGTTTATATTTTGATGATTTTCAAATCAACAATGCTCTCGGCACGCATACTTTCTCAATTTGTGGGTGCTACTTTAGTTTCCCCACTATGCCGCAATATTTGCTGTCGAAGCTTGAATTCATTTTTCATGGGGCATTCATATCAAGCTGTAATTTGAAAATTTGTGGATATGAAAAATCATTTCATAATCTCGTAGAAAATATAAAGGTTCTTGAAGAAGGGTTAGATTTTGTTCTCAACAATGAGTAGCGTAAAGTACACTTTATCCTCGGTTTAGTAGTAGGAGACAATTTAGCTATCAATGCTGCGTTTGGCTATGTCCAGTCTTTTAATTCAAAACGATATTGCCGCTGTTGCAAACGAACGAAATATGAAACTAAAACTGATATGAGACAGTATGAGCAATTTTTGCGAAATAGAAATAACTATAACGAAGATCTCTTAAAAGACAATTTCCAAGAAACGGGCATCAAGTCTGATTGTGTTTTTAATAGACTAAACAATTTTCATGTCACAGAAAATATTACTTTTGATGTAATGCACGATTTTTTCGAAGCAATTTGTTCTTATGACATCTGCAATATATTGTTGGACCTTATAAATGATAAAATTATATGTATAGACCAAATAAATAGTAGGAAGCAACTTTTTCCTTTCGGTGAAACGGAAATAGGTAACAGTTCAATTGAGAGATTGAAATCATTTAATCTAAAAATGACTGCAAGTGAGACAAAAAGTTTCTTTGCTTTTTACCCCTTATGATAGGAGATTTAATTCCAGTGGGTAATTTACGGTGTACTAAAGCCTAAACACCACTTCCTTGTGCATTATTGTACGGCAATAAGAAAATGTGGGCCATTAAAATATGTTTGGTCGATGCGGTTTGAAGGAAAACATAAAGAAGCTAAGGCATACTTAAACAGCACAACTTCAAGAATAAACCCACCTCATTCTTTAGCAATAAAATCGGGAATTAAATTTTCGAAATTCTTGCTAGATTATAAAAATGGAATCGAACTTATCATAAGCTTTCAATCGGAAAAATGTATTGATATTACCAAACAACACTATTTCTCTAAAATAACTCAAACATACGATATCGACCTGAAAAGAATACAACATTGTTATGAACTTTTTTATAGTGGAACGAAATACAAAAAAAATTATTATTTGTCCACCAACTTACATAGCAGCGCATTTAAGTTATGTAAAATAAAAATGTTTTTGTATCAAAATAGCATAGCTTATATTTTATGTCAAGAAGTTTTCATACAAAAATTTTGTTCACATTTCCAATCGTACGAAATTGGATCTTTAAACGAAAGTTTAGAAATAAAAACATTTTCAGAATTAAATACTTCGCCTCTACATCTATATCCGCTATGCAATGGTAGAACATATGTCAGACAAAAATATAGAGCATAGTTGTTACATTGTACTTTCATGAAATCTTTTGAATTAAATTTGTTCTCTTTTGTAAATTATATTGTGTTTATATTTCCTTAAAGGGGGTAGTAAAGGAGGGGGAGGGGTCTACAATTTCGTAATTTAATATTAATAGCGTACTTTTTTAATTTAATAACGTGCGTTTTTAATTTAATAACGTTATCATTTAACATTAATAATTGGCATTCTGAATTAAATATTGCTTCTGTTTTGCATCAACAGTGCTCACTATTAATTTAATAATTCTTTCATATTGATTCAATAAGACGACAACTCTATTCGATAAGAATCAAATATTAAATCAATGCCGAAAAATATTAAATATGTTGGATATTGCGCACCATTAAAATAAAGTGGTGTGAAGGTAGTGTTGCCGGCCTACCACACCGAAGGTCCATGGTTCGAGCCCTGGTACAGGTAAAATCAAAAGTGATTTGAAAAAAGTTTTTCAAAACGGGGTCGCCCCTCGGCAGTGGTTTGGCAAACTCTCCGAGTGTATTTCTGCCATGACAGGCTTCTCAGCAAAAATTCGTCTCCTTTGTAGATGCCGTTCGGAGTCGGCAAAAAACTGTAGGTCCCACCAATTTGTAGGGAAAATTCAAATCGGCACACCACAAATTGGAAGAGAAGCTTGGCGCAAAAATCTCTTAGGAGGTTTATGATGATATACCTGTTGTATATCGCGCCATAGAGATAGAGAGATATTGAAATAAGAAATTTCGACATTACTAGACTTTCGTTAATGTTTCTTATTTAATCAATATCGTTTTTTTTTAATTTTATGTTTTTTTTCTCTGAGTGTATGTCCTTTGTTCTTAATTCAGCTAAGCTATCGTCAATAATTTTGTCAAATACAATGTCCGCGATCGTTGGCGATAATGGATTACCCATAGGCATGCCGTAAACTTGTTGATAAACTGTCCCGTTGTATTTCAAATAATTATTATCGCGAAGGCAAAATTCGAGGATTGATTGAAAATTCCTTTTTCCGAGCGTTGTGTGCTGCTCCAGGTTTGGCCATTTTCCCATTATAGTTTGTATCGCTAAGTGAATCGGAAATATTGGGAATAAAAGATAGTTGCAAGTATATAAATAATCTAATTTTATGTAAGCAGAGTAGTGTAAAAGAAGTCACTTTATATAGACAACAAGGAAAATTTTGATTAAATATGGCAACTCAATCTGGTCAATTGAAAACAGAAATTTGTCCAACAAAAATCTACTTTTTCGAAGCCCTTACCAGCGAACATTAAAATTAATGCTTTAAACACAAAATCGATATAAGCTTTTCAATAGGCTCCACAGTAATGATAGTATCAATAATTATCCTATTATATACGATAACCAAAAAAATTATTTCCAGCAGAAAGGCTAAAATCAACACTGAAGGCAATACAAGCAGTCCAAAAGATAACCCACCTTCACCGGCAAAAAGATCAACTCCTTCTAAAGCTTTGCCATCCAACGCGGACGCTGCTTGTTTTAAAAGGGGAGTAGTTCACACCACATACACACAAATTGGCCTGCATAACTTCCAACATATAAATATGCAAGCTAATATGCAAATAATGAGTGCAATGCTGCGTAAGCATGCGACTCGGACAGTAAGCCGATATGCCACGGGCAAACGACACTACATGGGCATCCGTTCAAATGCTGACGTTGCAATACCATCCATGGGAACGACCAACTTAGTTATTTCAAACAACATCAACAATAAGAATCACCTGCGCGACGTGACTTCATACAATAAATAAGCGTAGAATTATCATGTTGAGTCAGTCATTAAGTTGATATGAATAAATAAAACGTGTCAAGTCGTCCAAAATATATATTTTTGGGGTTTTCATTAGTAATCCCCTTAACTTATATTCATTTAGCATGTAAGTTTGGTCATTGTTTTGTCAATAAAGTTATTTGCATTAAAGCAGCCTTTTGACTCAGACTTATCAACCACAGGCTAACCCGTAGTAAAACTGAGCACGAATCAGCTGATTATATTCACCTCCAGGACGGGATTGAGGTTGCAGTCAACGCTTTTCGGGCATTTCAGAGTGTTGTGTTGCAAATTTAATTGGATAAATAAATTATTTTTGGAAAGGAGAAATTGTTAAAAATACATTTAGAAATTTTTCGCTTTAACTAAAATTTTGCTTGTATTATATGGTTGAAAACAATAATCCTTTATCTTTGTGTCAAAGGTCATTAGGTTATTACGTACGTTTAATGTTAATTACAGTTTGCCACTTGTACAAAAAGGTTATTGAAAAAAAGAATTTACCTGTTCTTACTAGGTCTCTGATCGTATTTCGTTTTTATATGTGAGTTTGCCACATTTGACCATTTTTTTAGCGTAAAAAAGATTTTCGCCGAAACGTTCGAAACAAACTTAAATTACAAATAAACACCTGAAATTAAAGTCTGTGTGTTGATTTTTTGAGTCTAGAAATTAACGTTATTTGTTTATTTTTATAAAAGAGTTCATTTGAATAACAAACAAAACCAAAAAATATTCATCACAATGACACTGTCAATTAAAAATGTCACGCAAAACTAATTTCGGATTTTAAGTAAGCTTTTAATTCAATTTCGGTTGCTGTCATCAAGTTATATGAACATGAGAAATTTTTGACAGAAAATTCACGCCGTGCGTTTATATATGGTTGAGCTGTTATAAGGCTAGATCCAATCTTTTGTGATTTTTGAAAAATTGTATTAACAGAGACGCCGATATTGACCCGCTGGAAAATCTGGCCTGATTTCGTAAAGGGCTTGGGTATTTTTTCTATTATTGTCTTGGGCCGTCTAAGTACCCATTCAATCTTACAATATATTGTTAAATAAATAAAATAAAAATATAGAACTGCAAACAAAATCTTGTCTTCCTTTGTTTTGGAAAATTAATAATCATTAAAGGGCATAGTCATAATCAAATTTAAGTACGACTAAAATTTAGTTGAAGTTATTTTACGCAATTATAAAAGATTAATGTATATTGGAACGATTTTTCGTCATCCCTTGTCAAATTTGGTTTTGAGACAAACCGGTTTCGGCGTTGTGTCATCATCAGTGTCGATTTTCGTTCTGATCTGTTGTGGTCGTTTGTCTTGTATTTATAGTAGGTAGCAGGTAACGTCAGCACGGGTGTCTGTTTGTGTACGTGTGTGCATGTGTTGTGTGTGTACATTCAGAAACGGGGGTGGTTTGCATCGATCGTTTTTTTTTGGTTGACTGAGGCAGGTAAAAGTTGGTGATTTTTGTTGTTTGACCTTTTTTGCTTGTTTGTTGTTTTTGATCTTTTGCTGTTTTGTGCTTATTTGTCGGTGCGTGTGTGTTTGTTGTACCTGAGTGGTTGCTTTGTTTTTTGTAAACCAATTTTAAAGGTTCGAATATTGTGTCGGAAACAGTGTTTGTCTGTTCGTTTATTATTCTACCGTCGAATGTTTTTTGTTTGTAGATTTCCATGTTTTCGAGTACGTTCAGACGTCTGCCTTTTGCTTGTACATGTAGGACCTTGACTGTTTTTTTGATATTTCCGGGGGCGCATTTATTCTCCGCCATGTGATTCGCAAAGTTGGACTCTGGTATGATGGTTGGATTCCGTATCTTTTTGTTGTAATCCCAATGTGTTCTCTGAACCTCGTTCTTACTTGTCGTCCGGTTTGTCCTATGTAACTGTGCTGGCATTCACAAGTGAGCTTGTATACACCATGGCTGCTAAATGGATCTTCTGAGTTAGTTTTGGTTCTTAGCTTCCGTCCTAAATTGTTCGATGTTTTGAACGCTGTGTTGATGTTGTATTTTCTAAGGAAATTTGCTAATTTATATGTTGCCCTTCCAGTATATGTCATTGTCGTCCAGGTTTGTGTACTTTCTTCTCCATTGTTTCTTTTTTGTTCTCTAAGGTCTCTCCTGAGTTTATCTACTAGTGCTTTTTTATATCCGTTGTTTGTAGCGATTTTATATATTATTCCAAGCTCTCTTCTATATGCTTCTTGTGTAAGAGGTGTTCTTTCCAATCTTTGTACTAAGTGCCTTAGCGCTGCATTATTATGTTGTTGTGGGTGGTTCGAGGTATTATGTATTATTGTGTCGGTGGCCGTTGGTTTGATATATATGTCGTAGTTGAATTTATTGCTAGCTTTATCAATACTTATTGTGAGGTCCAGATAATTGATTCCTCCGTCTTTTTTGGTATCTTTCGACATAAAAGATCTATACACATCAATACCACTAGCAGATACATTGAACATAATAAACTCTATAATACTACGTAAAACAAAAGATAAAGTAAAAAGTACGCAAATCACGAACACGGTAAGAACCACACTACGTCAAAACTATTTTCAATTCAACAATAAAATATACAGACAAACAAACGGACTTGTGATAGGAAACCCAACATCGGCTATTCTTATGGAAGCGTTTATGCAAAACCTGGAAAAAGAGTATATACAGGAATTAAGTTCCAAATTAGGAGTGTTATTTTACGCAAGGTACGTGGATGATATCATATGCGTTTTAACTACCAACAGCGAAGAGCAAGTACTGGAGTACCTCAACAAGCAGCACGGGAACATAAAATTCACAATGGAAACCGAAAAAGACGGAGGAATCAATTATCTGGACCTCACAATAAGTATTGATAAAGCTAGCAATAAATTCAACTACGACATATATAGGAAACCAACGGCCACCGACACAATAATACATAATACCTCGAACCACCCACAACAACATAAAAATGCAGCGCTAAGGCACTTAGTACAAAGATTGGAAAGAACACCTCTTACACAAGAAGCGTATAGAAGAGAGCTTGGAATAATATATAAAATCGCTACAAACAATGGATATAAAAAAGCACTAGTAGATAAACTCAGGAGAGACCTTAGAGAACAAAAAAGAAACAATGGAGAAGAAAGTACACAAACCTGGACGACAATGACATATACTGGAAGGGCAACATATAAATTAGCAAATTTCCTTAGAAAATACAACGTCAACACAGCGTTCAAAACATCGAACAATTTAGGACGGAAGCTAAGAACCAAAACTAACTCAGAAGATCCATTTAGCAGCCATGGTGTATACAAGCTCACTTGTGAATGCCAGCACAGTTACATAGGACAAACCGGACGACAAGTAAGAACGAGGTTCAGAGAACACATTAGAGATTACAACAAAAAGATACGGAATCCAACCATCATACCAGAGTCCAACTTTGCGAATCACATGGCGGAGAATAAATGCCCCCCCGGAAATATCAAAAAAACAGTCAAGGTCCTACATGTACAAGCAAAAGGCAGACGTCTGAACGTACTCGAAAAAATGGAAATCTACAAACAAAAACCATTCGACGGTAGAATAATAAACGAACAGACAAACACTGTTTCCGACACAATATTCGAACCTTTAAAATTGGTTTACAAAAAACAAAGCAACCACTCAGGTACAACAAACACACACGCACCGACAAATAAGCCCAAAACAGCAAAAGATCAAAAACAACAAACAAGCAAAAAAGGTCAAACAACAAAAATCACCAACTTTTACCTGCCTCAGTCAACCACAAAAAAACCGATCGATGCAAACCACCCCCGTTTCTGAATGTACACACACAACACATGCACACACGTACACAAAAAGACACCCGTGCTGACGTTACCTGCTACCTACTATAAATACAAGACAAACGACCACAACAGATCAGAACGAAAATCGACACTGATGATGGCACAACGCCGAAACCGGTTTGTCTCAAAACCAAATTTGACAAGGGATGACGAAAAATCGTTCCAATATACATCAATCATTCACCCTGTCGGAAAAACAACAAAACAAAATAAAACAATTATAAAAGCTTCAACTAAATTCAAGCCATACTTAACTTTGACTATGCGCCTAGACTCAAATTACTGTCTTCAACTACCTGGAGGGTTTTTATTGAAAATGGCTATTATTCACTGTCATTGCTCAGAGCGTTTCGGATGATGATAAAACAGATCTGCCAAAAATCCATCATGATCACACTACTGACTGTCAGATGGCGAAAGTGGTCATGTATATGGTGAAGAAGAATAGAATTAGATTTAGATGACATCAAAACCAGCGTATTGTTAGCTTAATGGTTAGCAATGCGTGCAAAAACTATAAAAAAAAAATAAAAACAATAATAATTTTCATTAAAGTAAAATGTGAAATATTATTATTCTTAGCCTTGAGCTCGTTTCATGAATACATGAATACTCGTTTCGATCACTTTTATTCGTTTGTACAAAATCTTACAACTTTAGGATTTTATATATATTTTTGATACTTATCACAATATATAGCCATAACCTTTTATTATATCATAACATGTGATATTGTGTTCTTTTTAACAAAGGCAAAGTGCTATCAAAGTATCTTATTTCAAACAAATCGCATCATAAATAAGATTTTATTGAATAGAACGGTCCCTAGTTCAGTACGGTAAATCACATGAATTTGTTCACTGCAGTCCTGAGAATAAGTACCCAAAATTTCGTAGATATGGGTTTTATAGTTTAGACGTTAAAGACTTGCAAACACACTTACAAACTTACGCATTTATAATACTAGTGAGAAAACCGGCCAGTCAATTACCAAATTAGTCAGCAAACATTTTAGTCCATCAATTATAAGTCCGCGGGCTTATTCATACCAATGCAAAGTTTCCTCTATCATAAGCAGCAACAACCTCCCAAAACTGTCGATAGATAAATACATACACTTGGGAGGAAGAAAACAATGCAGTATTCAGACAGCAATCGTTCAGTTAACAACGCCTTCCTACGGTTTAATTTTCTGTTCAACTAATATTCTGAGTTTGTAAATATTCAGTTTTTTATATTAAATATAAAACTTCACTTTTTTCTTAGTTTTACGAGCTCAAGACCAGCTGATAATAATTCAATTACTATTTTCCATGATTGTTTAGTTTTATTTTCGGCCTTTAATTTGAAAATTATTGGGGATTTATTTGAGCAATAGGCCATATATAAGTTAACGCATTCAGCCGCTGCCCAGTCCAGCCATTCCCAAGTTCGATCAAAACACGAACAGCAACATCAGCACATTTGTCCACGAGCGATCGTTGCACGAGCCGCAACGTCCGCACATTTATATTTCACAATGAAACGCAATACCTGTAATTTTGTAATGTGGGAAATCAAGGTCACGGTATTTCCACTTGTAGCTTATGCACAATTGCGCAAGGGTTGAGTCGCTGCCGCCGACGCTGAGGATTCTTGGGCTGACCGCCAAGAACGTTTGGGCAGTTGCTGTTGGGGTTTACCGGTGATCGGTAGTTTAGTTATTAGCATAGCCTTATTGTTTGAATAAACTTATGAACTTTAAACCTGTGTTTTCTTTAAGGGCGAGTTGGCCCTAGTGGATTTTTTTAATCCAAAGGACTTTGGATTTGTTAAGTGGCGGCCGAGCAGGGACCACTAGTGAAAGTGAAGAAAAAAAAAACAAAATAAAGCTTATAACCCAAAAAAGTGTACAAATCAATAAAGTGAAAAACGAAATTAAATTCATTAAGTGAACATCATATTTAGTCGAAACAACGTGATACCCATAAACTTTGCGGTATTGTGAGTATAATCTAAAAACTGTGTACGCAATATTTTTGACTAATTACAGATGGAGGACCTTAAAACCAATGTCACCAACCTAACGGGGCCGTCAATGCCCTGCTAGAAAAAATGAGTACACTCGAAAGGCGCGTTACAGATTTGGACCGTGCCAGAAATACTCCCATTGTACAATCTCAAGCCAACGAGGTGAAAGAAGTGGTGGCTCAAGCCCGCATGACCGCGATCGACTTGCGCGAGATAAGCCGTCTGCCTGATTGCATAAACTAGCTTCAGGTTTTTGACGGAAGCCCTGTACACTACGTGTCCTAGGTGCATTCCGTGGAAACAATCCTGTCGGATTTTGCGGTAGTGAAACTGTTTGCAGCCGATCTAGTCAGATGTTGGTTCAATTCCAAATAACTCGATGACTCGAATGATTACAATCGGTGTGGTTCAACTCCACCATGAGATCTCTGCTTTAAATACGTCAAACCACTCGTGCCATAAGTAGGACATTTGCAATTATCAACGCTTATAGCTAAAAGGGATCTACACGAGCCTTCCAATGTCAGCTGAGAAAACGCCTATATTCCGATGCAAAACTTTACAACTAAGTTGTACACAAACACCTAAAAGATGCAAAAATAAAATTTAAATGAATTATTTCTTCTTCTTTAAATGGTCATCTAACCGCCTGGGCGATTTTGGCCGTCCAACATAGCTCGCCAGTCGTTTCTTCGTTGCGCCAACTGGCGCCAATTGGAAACACCGCGAGATCGCAAATCGGTCTCCACTTGGTCCTTACATCGGAGTGGTGTTCTCCCTCTTTCTCTGCTTCCACCGGCGGGTGCCGATAAGAATACTTTCTGGGCTGGAGCATCTTCGCTCATTCACTACGTGGCCTAGCCAGCGAAGCCGCTGTGTTTTAATTCTCTGAACTATGTCGGCGTCTGCGTAAAGTTCATACAGCTCATCATTAAATCTTCTTCGGTACTCGCCGTCACCAACGCGTAGAGGTCCACAAATCTTTCGAAGAACCTTTCTCTCGAATACTCCCAGAGCCGCCTCATCAGATGTTGTTAGTGTCCACGCTTCTGCACCATATAGCAGGACGGGTGCGATGAGTGACTTGTAGAGTGTTATTTCGAGAAAACTTAACTTTTCAATTGCCTATTCAGTCCGAAGTAGCATTTGTTTGCAAGAGTAATTCTTCGGCGGATTTCTAGGCTAACATTATTGTTGGTGTTAATGCTGGTTCCCAGGTAAACGAAGTCCTTTACTATTTCGAAATTATTGGTGCCAACAGTGGCTTGGTTGCCAAGGCGCGAATGCGCTGACTCTTTGCATGATGACAGAAGGTACTTCGTTTTGCCCTCGTTCACCACCAATCGCATTTTCTCCGCTTCTCTTTCTAATTTAAAGTAAGCAGAAGTTACGGCGCGGTTGTTAAGGCCAATGATATCAACATCGTCAGCATATGCCAACAGTTGCACGCTTTTATAAAATATTGTTCAAGCGCGGTTAAGTTCTGCAGCTTGTATTATTTTCTCCAGCATTAAATTAAAGAAATCGCACGATAGGGGGTCACCCTGTCTGAAACCTCGTTTAGTTTCCAACGGCTCGGAGAAATGCTTCCCAATTCTGACCGAGCTGGCGGTGTTGCTCAAGGTCATTTTGCATAGCCGTATAAGGTTTGCGGCTTTAAAATCAACAAAGTGATGATGTGTGTCGATTCTTTTTTCACGGGGTTTTCCCCAAGATTTGGCGTATTGTAAAAATCTGGTCGATGGTAGATTTACCAGGTCTGAAGCCACAGTGATAAGGTCCAATCAGTCTGTTCACATCAGGCTTCAGTCTTCCCCACAATACGCTTGATAGGACCTTATATGTATGCGATATTCAAAAGGCTGATTCCGCGATAGTTGGCGCAGTTTGCAGGATCACCCTTCTTGTGGATTGGGCAGAGAACACTTAGATTCCAATGAGCGAAGATGCTCCAGCCCAGAAGGTATTCTTATCGGCACCCGCCGGTGGAAGCAGAGGAAGAGGGAGACCACCACTCCGATGGAAGGACCAAGTGGAGACCGATTTGCGATCCCGCGGTGTTTCCAATTGGCGCCAGTTGGCGCAACGAAGAAACGACTGGCGAGCTATGTTGGACGGTCAAAATCGCCCAGGCGGTTAGATGACCATTTAAAGAAGAAGAACTTGCTTGGTTGTAGAAATATCGCTTTTTAAATTTTACAAAATATTTTTTCAGAACTATGTTAAAAAACTGGGCATGGACATTAACCGATTTCGCCCATTTTTACAGAAAACAGTTACCTTTATATATAGAACATTATCACCAAATTTAGTTTCGACAAATAAATTTTTGGCGGCGTTATGGCATAAAAAGTTTTGTGGAATAGTCCGCTATAAAATAGGCGGGGCTACGCCCATTTTCGAAAATTTTAAGTTTTTGGATTTCTTTGTTTACGGGAACTGTAAAAGTGAAATATAAATGATGTAAAGCTAGTTTACGCAAAGTTATCGCCTATTTAATATATCTACGATCCTCTTCCAAATCTTTCATATAAAAGTGGGCGTAGACTTGAACCGATTCCGCGCATTTTTGCCTGGAACATTCCTTGCATACCTGCAAACCTGCGTGCTGAATTTCGTTTCGATATCTTAAACGGTTTTTGATTTATCTTTAATATTATTTCTAAATTTGACTTAATCAAAAGTGGGCGGTGCCATGCCCATTTTCAAAAATTTCTTGAAAATTTTATTTTATGCCTCAATCTCAATGTATTCACCAAGTTTTATCCTTAAAGGTGTATTAAGTATTGAGTAATCACTTTTTTGTGTTTTCGAAAGTATACTATATATAAAAAGTGGGCGTGGTTTTTAAATAGGGCTCGTAGCACTACTAGGTATAAAAAAAAATTTACTAAACCACTAATCACTAACATTGAAAACTACCCACACACGCTTTCACTAGTGGTCCAATAAATCCTTTCCGAATTTTTCCTCTCAACTCCTGTAAAATCCCAGCAGCAACTCGCGTTTACAATAGTAAACCCTAATTTAAGTATAATGGAGAATTGGGTACATTCGCATTTTGAAATCACTACACTAAATATAAATTGAACTGTTAGTCTAAGTCTATAAGAATGAAGTAAATAAAGGAAAACAATATAAAAGAAACAGTAATGCAGAAGAATTTCCACACTTTGAAATCGAATTTTAAGTAGCTAGTCCTTAAAAAAATTATTAGAATTAAGAATATTCAAAATAAATTCAGCCCCACAGCATCTACCTCTGCTCAACCGCATACACTTAGGATGTCTTCAAGATTCACTCTCCAATAATAACAATCCGCGATGGATATGCTTGGATTACAACGGGCAATTTAAACTGATTCACACTATCAATCTGGTTAGCTACGATAAGGTTGTGGATCGACTCAAAAACGCATTCTGCGATCTGAATATAACTGCACCCACTTGACTACCACCTGGGAAAAGTTGCAAGGAACCTTCACGGTTTAAAGGGAAAAGATAGACAAAGGCGATCTATAAATTGGATTGGATCCGCTTGGAGGTAGATCGCTGGCACGCCCGATGCCACGGATTGGGACGAAGTGCTCCAAACGCAGAACGATCTTATGAGTAATAACAGGCAAACTCTCAAATGTTCAAAACAACACACGAGCTTTTGCAGGCAATCCATGGTATCATCACAACCACCAATGACGTGTAAAGCCGCAAGAAAATGGAACAAACTTCCCAGGAGATCCAAAACAAAATCATGATCTTAAAGAAGGACATTTACGAACTGGTTCGCGCCTGCCAAATGGCCAAGGCAGGCGTAGTTAACACAAATCTACTTAGCAAGGAAGAAATAAACCGACTTATTAGCGAGATTGAAGTCCTTCCCTACAGTAATGTAGTGGAATCCAATGCAGCAAACCGTCGATCTACATCAATTTATCCCTTTTGTTTCACGGCTGATCCTTTCCTGAGGTAACGGAAACAAGGTAAAATCACCTGATAGTTCGACCGTCCTGGATGGGTCATCGTGTAGGCATGAAATATTCAACCATCTTATCTAACAAACACCAAACATATGGTATCAAAGATAAATGCTTACAACTAACGTCCGCAATTAACTTCAGAGAGCTCGTGAGTTCCACTAGGCCGCGTAATAATCTAATTGTGCTTGGAGGCGATGCGAATGCCCATCACACTCAATGGAGCAGCACCGACACAAACGACCGAGGTGAGTCACTATATAACTACTTATTAGGCACTAATCTAAGTTTATGCAACAGGGGAAGTGACCCCACATTCATAACAAGGAACCGCGAGGAAGTCCTTGATATTACACTGGTCAGCGACTCCTTCAGCGACCTCATAGAATCATGGAGGGTTCTAACAGAACACTCCTTCTCAGACCATAGATATATTAGTTTCTCAATAGCAGATACGCACACATGTCCAAAATTCATACAAAATATAAAAAGAACAAAATGGCTGAGGAAGCTCATTGATAGAAATCTATCAAAACAAATGGTCACACCTAGAAATGATAAGGAACTAGACGAGCTATTCAACACTTTTAATCAACAATGCAAGCTTGCTTTAGATAAGGCCTGCCCGATCAAAAAGGTAACGGAAACCCATAAGCCACCTTGGTGGTCGTCTGATCTAGATAGACTCAGGAAGGCTTGTAGGGTTGCCTTTAATAAAGCCAAACAGGACGGGCGCGAGCTATCCTGGGCTGTTTACAAAACTAAGCTAAGTACATATAAAAAAGAAATCCGCAAGGCCAAACGAACCTCCTGGGTGGAATTCTGCAGTGAAATTGAATCCACATCTGCTGCCTCGCGCTTGAGGAGGGTGCTCTCAAAAGCGCCAGCAACACTGAGCCACGTCCAAATGCCAGATGGGCAGTGGACGGATTCGACTACGGATACCATGAATCTGCTCCTGGATACACATTTCCCGACATGCACAGACGTGTTTACTACTACCGGCGGAAAGGTGCCTTCCGATCAAATGATAAGGGAGATCACCGATGAGAAGAAGCTAGATTGGGCTTTATCTACCTTCAAGCCCCATAAGTCGCCTGGACCAGACGGAATATTCCCGGCCCAGCTACAACATACATCCGGGCTTATCATGCCCTGGTTGAAAACTATGTTTATAGGCTGCCTAAGGCTCAACTACGTACCCACTTCATGGAGGGAGGTTAAGGTAGTCTTCATCCCCAAAGCCGGGAAGCCATCTCATACTAAACCTAATGACTTTAGGCCTATAAGCCTATCCTCATTTCTTCTTAAAACCCTAGAAAGACTTCTGGAGGACTATGTCAGAAGATCGATTGACCCAACTCAGCTCTCGCGGGCTCAGCATGCCTACAGTAAGGGTAGGTCAACAGATACTGCCTTGCACTCTCTTGTATCTGTTATAGACAAGTCACTTAACCTAAAGGAATATACATTGGTGGCTTTCCTCGACATTGAAGGCGCTTTCAATAACGTCCTTCCGGAAGCTATCACCTCTGCGCTGACGGGTCTGCGGGTCGATACCTGTCTGGTGGAGTTCATTCGTAAACTGCTTACTAGCAGACGGATCACAACCGAGCTAGGTGGGAACTCGATTCACAGACTCGTTAACAGAGGTACCCCACAGGGAGGTGTTCTCTCACCGCTACTTTGGGTGGTTACTGTAAACCAGCTTCTACGCCTCATGGAAGCGGAAGGCCACCAAGTGATTGCGTACGCCGATGACATCTGCGTTATGATGCGGGGAAAATTTCCTCAAACTCTATGCAACTTAATGGAATCAGCCTTATCTAAAATTTGTGACTGGGCAAAGTCAACAGGTCTGGGGGTTAACCCCGAGAAAACCGAGCTAGTCCTCTTTACTAGAAGGTACAAAATACCGAACCTTATACCACCAAAAATTGGTAACACGACTTTGGCATTCAGTGACAAAGTCAAATATTTAGGAGTTACTCTAGACAGGAAACTACTCTGGGGTGACAATATAACAGAACGGGTTAAAAAGGCAACGTGCGCGTTGTTTACTTGCAAGAGAGCAATTGGTGTTTCGTGGGGGTTTTCTCCCAGGGTAGTGCACTGGATCTACACAGCCATTGTTCGCCCGATCCTACTCTACGGAGTGCTAGTCTGGTGGCCTGCACTTACTAAGAATGCGTACCTCAAACAGATACAAAAAGTCCAAAGGAGTTCAGAACTCTGCATAACCGGGGCCCTTGGGTCCACCCCGACAGAAGCACTCAACACTATGCTGCATCTACCACCGCTTGATTTGGTGGCGAAGGAAGTAGCCACGATCACAGCTTTGCGAATAAGGGAGACTGGCGTCTGGATAAATGGACAAAGTGGGCACGCCACAATCTTGGGCAACCACGCGCCTGTTAACATTCCACCACACACGGACTACTGCGCGTCAAATAACGTGTTTGTCAGGAACTACGAGGTTATAATACCGACAAGACAAGAATGGGACAGCAGACCACATACGGTTCGGGGCGCCATCAACATCTTTACTGATGGCTCCAAGCTTGAGGGGAAGGTGGGGGGAGGAATCTTTTCACCGGACCTGGGACTAGAGATCTCCTTCCGTCTTCCCGACCACTGCAGCGTGTACCAAGCGGAAATGCTGGCAATACACGGCGCGGTGAAAAGCTTGGTATCCATGCCCCAATGGTAAACAGATCTATATCTTCTCAGACAGTCAGGCCGCACTTAAAGCCTTGAACTCATATGTCGACAATGCAAAGTCGTTAACTGAATGTCGCAGATCTCTCAACGAGATGGCTCAGCACTTCAGTATTAGCCTTATTTGGGTACCTGGGCACAGGGATATTGAAGGCAACTGCAGAGCGGATGAGCTGGCTAGACGGGGTACCACCACCCATCTCCTTCCAGGAAATAGCTCGGTAGGCATACCCATGGCCTCCTTTAAATTTAGTGTTAGCACAAAAACAATGGAAATAGCAAATATGCTCTGGTCAGGGCTCTCGACGTGTGAGATATCCAGGCTAACCTGGCCTTCCTACAACAAAAGACGTACAAACTCCCTGCTGTCCCTCAATAAATCGGACATTTCATCCCTGGTAAGGGTTATAACAGGGCACTGTTTAATAGGCACTCACGGCGCCAGAATGGGCGCAATGTCTAATGATTACTGTCGCAGCTGCAGATGTATTGAGGAGGAGGAAAGTGTTCAGCATCTGATGTGTCAATGCCCTGCACTCAGCAGGCGACGGTTAGCTATCTTGGGCCAACCGTTTCTCAATAACCTCGCTGAGGTATCACAAATGGAATTAAAAGCGTTATCTAAATTTATTGACTCCACGAAGTGGTTCGATCCCCTGCCTTGAACAGGGTGTGAGTTGGTTTTCCCTGGCGTCGACGGCAGCGCAACCGTGTGAGTCGACTGGTCCTTCTCAGCTCTCGGGAGACCTTTGAACTCGGATACTCTAGGGTTGTTGGATCGGCTAACTGTTAAGCGGCTGAGCTGCTGTCGGCGTCGGGGATGACTTGCTCGCATCTCTGGGGCATAGAGGTGGGTAGAGACCGTATAGGGTATCACAATGGGCCTATTTAGTGGCCTAAGTGTCGGGCAGAGTCCAGGTACTCTGTCCTGCCCTTGCAACCTAACCTAACCTAACGTCCGCAATGGTCTGCGAAGAAAGCTAAGGGAGTTACTAAAAGAGGAAGATTGCTTCCCGCGACTACTCAAAGGAGGTGAAGCCAGCTGTCCATACTTGACTTGTAAAGAATCCATGGTCGAAATAATCAAGGACGACACCATATTTCTCAGCAACTTTAACGGCATGGTAAGATCAGACAACTCCACTAATTCTCTTTTGGGTTCCTTTATTCTACATATGCAGAATGAGAGTATAGAAATAAACAACCAAACTTACCAGAGCGAGAGTAGTTCATGAGTCCAACTTCTACCTCCCGTCCTAACAAGCGTGAAAAACAAAACTCTCGTGGTAGACAGGAAACGTGAGACTCCTTCACTACCTAAAAGGGAAAGCAAACTGGTTTATCACTTCGGAGGTCATGGGCTCTGCCGTTTTGGGCATAACTATTTGGTTAATCTGGAATAAGATAAGTATCCCGAGTTTGAATTATTCATCGCTGAATAAGAACTTCCGTGGGCATAGGTGCGAGAATTCCCCCCAATCACCTAATCTACGGAACGCAGATCTTTTAGGGAGGATTAGTTTACACATTCAGCCACTGCCCAGTCAAACCATTCCCACGTTTGATCAACACACGATCCGCAACGTCAGCATCGTCGCAATACCTGTAATTTGGTCATTCCCACTTGTAGCTTATGCAAAATTGCGCAAGGGTTGCGTAGCTGCCGCCGACGTTGAGGTTTCTTGGGCTAACCGCCAAGAACGTTTGGGCAGTTGCTGTTGGGGTTTACCGATGATCCGTAGTTTAGTTATTAGAATAGTCTAATTGTTTGAATAAACTTGTAAACTTTAAACTTGTGTTTTCCTTAAGGGCGAGTTGGCCCTAGTGTATTTTTTTAATCCAAAGGACTTTGGATTTGTTAAGTTATATATAAATTAAAATACCACAACGAATATATATATATATATTTGTCAATATTTCGACTTTATTCTGAAGTCATCTTCAGGACTGAAAAATATATAAAAATATATTAAGACCTAAAACGTAACAATCAACACTTACACTCTTGAGTGCACCTGGTCGACTAATTAACCATTTATAATATTAACTAAGTACAAGGGAAAGAGACGAACAAAAAGTATAAACAAAACCGTAATTGTAATCAAATTTATGTAAATTAAAATCAGTAAGACTGGACCAACACAACATAAAGCTCCCATACAATCAATTCTTACAATTTAATAGCTATGAATATAAGATTTTGTACCGAATGTACATACAGCGCACGCTCGAAAACGTAAACACTCTAAAGCGTGAACACACAAAAACGTGAACAGGCAGTTTTGTACATTGATTACTCTAAAATGTGAACAAACCCAAAAAGCTCTATAACATGAACCCAGTAGAATTTGAAGCGGGATCTCCCCAAGCGATGAATAGAAGAGAGCTCCCTTTGACATCCTTCTGGAACTACAGAAGATAAGTTTTCGTTTTCTGCTCTTATGCTACTTTTTTTCTGTCAACGAAAGAAATAAAATTTAAACAAAAGAAAAAAGTTTGTGTTGCTGATAAAATTTAATTACTCATATGATTCTAGTACTAAGTCTAAGAAATGGCTGAATGCCCATTATTGCATTATTTTGTAAAAACAACCATACTTTATAAGTAACCTTGCATTATTTGTAGCCATATTGGTTTGCTTCCGGTTCTTTCTTTTCCGAACGAAGCACACGAATAGCACGAATAAGTAAGTTTAAAAAGAATTCATTGTACTGAAATATCCTTTAACCTGTTGCATTTCATCTTTACGATCAGATATAAAAACGTTATAACATTTACTCCGTTTCGTAAAACTTTGAAATACCAAATAAACAGTAAAAAACTTGTAATGTTCAAAATATTTTCGTGCGTTTCGTTGAATAGTCGCCATCTATAACATTATTTTTATATTTATTCCACGTGAATAAAACTGCCAAACAAATTCTGCTACATTGATGAAAAATTCATTTCTAAAGCCACAAAACCAAAATAAGACACAATATAATTTTCGCAGTAATAAAACACATCGCCAACCTGTCGAAATGTCTCACAGCAACGAAAATAGTGGCGATGAAGTCCATCGCACTATAACGCCAAAAAAAAATGCGTTACATGAATTACGCCAACAAATAAACCAACTGCAAGTAGCCCTAGCATCGTCAGAAAAGGAAAAAATTCAACTCAAGCAAGTAATTAGTCGCTAACACAACGTAAGTAACCTCAATAATGCCAATGAACAACATGCGGAAGCTGTATCCGTCGACGTCAACGTAGTCAGCACAGTAGCTGACATTAACTCAACCACTGCCTCATATGCAACAAGCTCCAGGAGCCCTGCCACAAATCATATATTCGCGTCTGTGAACAACACTGCCTGTGCTTACACCAACAACGCTGCCGCTGCCAACGGTATGTATACAAATTATAATAATTCGTACAATGCTCATGTTTTTGCCTATAACACCACTCGTGCCCATGTCGGCACAAACCCCAACCAATGTCTTGTCTATTCTACGAGTGGAGGACATCCACCGCCATCTAACTCTAACTTCAGCCTTGTAAATCCCACCGCCAATTTTTCCAACAACAATGTTAACTTTTTACCAACCGTCGCTCCATCAATACATTCAGCCGGAGCTCCTAACGTTTCCAAAAGTATTTCGCCTACAGTACCTATAGTTAGTTATACTCAGTCGCCATTGGGTCTTGGAAGCCATCGACCCATTCGCAAAGTACTCGATTTGCCCGAGTTTCATGGCTCACCAGAAGAGTGACCAATGTTTTTAGTCGCTTAGAAAGAAACTTCCATTTTATATGGGTATACAGATTTAGAAAATCTACTTCTTCTGCAAAAAGCGCTTAAAAGTAAGGCGCGCCAACAGGTAGAATCGCTTCTCATACACCCGTCGAATGTAAACATTGTTATGCGTACTCTGGAACATCATTTCGGACGCCCAGAAATACTCGTGCGTAGCCAAATAGCAAAGGCACGGGCCTTCCCTGTCGTCAAAAGCGAAAAAATTTCTGACATTATCAATTTCAGCACAATGGTTGCTAACTTAACAGCCTTTCTGGAAAGCTCCGGGGCCTCCCCACATTTGAACAACCCTATTTTACTCGATGAATTGTTGAGTAAATTGCCGTTCAACAAAAGAGCAGATTGGACTCGCCATGTATTGACATTGCAACAGCCATATCCAACTGTGAGAGATTTCTCCGATTGGTTGCAAAATGTCGCTTTATTCGTATCAATGGCTACTGACGTCATGCCCGCTAAACAATCTGCAAATGAAATAGTTATTAAGGAAATAAAATCTTCAACAAAACCGGTGATGTCTATTAATAAAGATGATGACAAATGGCCAATGTGCAGCGAAAACCATTGTTTACCCGCACTAGTTTGGTATCTTCTTTTGCGAATCGGAGTGGAAGGCAGTGGATGAATGTACTCCGAGAGAGTGTAATGAAGGAAATCGCGTTCAGAGTTGCTTTAAAGTAAAAACTAAAACTAAAAACTGCAATTTAAACTGAAATTTACATTCTGCAGAAACTGATAACGTGTTATAACTGCTTTATATTCAATAATTTGGGAGTTTCAAGTCTTCATGTTCCATATTGCAGTATTTAAATTTGATTGTTTTATTATTGCATACAACGCACCCTATGTGGTTTGTGTGTGTGTGCAGATTCGGAGTAAGTTGCGCTACTAGTAGACATATACTATGGCGAAAACCATCGTTTGTTTAGGTGTCAACAGTTCAAAGCGGCTGAAAATTCACATAAGCGGAACGTAGTGAAGAAGAACAATTGTGTTTTTCTTGTCTGCAGCCAGGTCACAGTCTAAACAGCTGTTCAAAACGGCGACAATGTAGAATGCAAACATGCAACAGATTTCACAATCGCTTGTTACATAAAAACAATTCCAATAAGAATTCCAATGAAACATGCAATGTAGACAATAACTCAGTAGCAACATTCAGCGGATTTCAAACTTCTCAGCATTCAGCTGATACCAGCAAACAACGAACACTTTTGAAATATCTGCCTGTTAGGTTGAAAGGACCGAAAGGAGAAGTTACTGTCATTGCGTTCATCGATGAAGGAGCGAAAATATCGTTATTAGAAGACGGTATTGCCAATGCTATAGGAGTAAAAAGGAAGGCCGACATGCTACGATTGAGGTGGATTGGAAATCAAACAACAAGCAAACATTCGCGACGAGTGTCATTTGAGATCACAGGTGTTTTTACAGAATCCACAACTCATCAAATGAGTAGAGTGCAAACTACAAAGAAATTGTATTTGCCTCAGCAGATTTTAGGTTTGAGCGATTTTATAACACAAAACGAGCAACCTAGAACTGAAAACATTTTTGACTGCAGCACATAAAGCCAAATAGGGATGGACAATTTTCGGCTCCAACGAAGAGTGCGCTACTGATTACACTGTGGGGCATGTTAATGTTGAAATGCTTGATTTATATGAAATAAATAAACATGTTGCCGAGTATTTTGTTGCGAAAAATTTTGAAGTGAAGTCAGTGCCGATTGTTCGATCAAATGCAGATATTCGAGCAGAAAGTTTGATTAGGGACACAACTAAATTTATTAATGGTCGATACGAGACTGGTTTATTATGGCACAAAGAAAATGTTAATTTGCCACAGAGTTATAGCAATGCTTTAAGTCGTTTGAAACAAATAGAGTCTAAATTAAATTCAGATTTCGACTATCTTGATTGGTATACAAACAAAATTAATGAATATGTCGACAAAGGCTATGCAAAGAGGTTGTCAGTAGATGAGGCTAAAAACAGTGAAGAGCGCACGTGGTATTTGCCACATGTAACATGCAACCCAAATAAGGGGAATAAACGTCGACTGGTTTTTCGTGCAGCCGCGAAAGTCAACGAAATATCTTTGAATAGCGTTTTGATGAAAGGTCCGGCTGAGTATCAGCCAAAGTCATTATTGAAAATTTTGTTTCAATTTCGACAAGGAAAAATAGCTGTTTGCGGAGTGTACGTCATGAGTGTAATGATATTTGGATCAGCAAGCTCGCCCTGTTCGGCGCAATATGTGAAAAACTTAAATGCTGAAGCTTTTCGCAGTACATACCCAAGAGCGGTTAACGCTATTGTCGACCGCTACTATGTCGACGACTACATGAATAGCTTTGACGATGGAGATGACGCAGTAAAGGTAACTAAGAAAGTAATTGAAATACACGGTAAAGGGGAGCCACAACCGAGAAAGTCCTCGGTATGCACTGGCGTCCGAAAGAGGACTACCTTTGCTTTAACTTATCGTTTGCAAGAGTACCTAAAGCGGTGTTGGAGGGTACGCGTAAACCTACAAAGGGGGAAATGCTGAGCCTGTCAATGTCAATATCTGACCCATTCGGCTTATTGTGCAGCTCAAGAGTATGTGCTAAGGTTGTGGCAAAGAAATGTGGATTGGCACGAACAAATTCCAGATGATATTTATGATAAATGGTATGACTCGTACAAAAGTTTGGAAACCATTAAAGAACTGAAAGTACAGCGCTGCTACCACCCACAATTTCTTAACGATAAAGCCGATATTCAGCTGCACGTGGTTGTAGATGCAAATGAACTCGCATTCGCCGCTGTTGCCTACTGGCGTATACACTGCAACAACGAAACTTGTGTAACGTTTATTGCTGGGCTCTCAAGATGTAGTCCGCTTAAACTTTTGTCACTACCACGACTTGAACTTCAGTCCGCCGTTTTAGAAGTTCGTTTGAAGGAAACCATCGCAACTAGCCACGACATCAAGCCTAGCAAAATAGTATTCTGGACGGACTCTAAAACAGTAATTCAGTTGTTGAGATCTGATCCCAGATGTTATAAACAGTTCGTTGATCATCGCATTTCAGAAGTGCTGCAGTCATCAGAGGTAGCCCAATGGAGATGGGTGCCGGGTAGTGACAACCCAGCAGATGATGCTACGCGTCCGAAAGTATTTCGTTCAACTTGTAAGTGGGTGAATGGTCCACAATTTTTGAAGTGGAAGGAAGATCGTTGGCCTTTAGTTCCCAATGACTTTTGCGATAAAGAAAATGAGCAAGATTTCACTGTTCCCAAAGTTATTTCGGCGGTGCAAATAAAACAAACGGAAATGTTTGTTGACGAAATGCAAAAGTTGCGCTGTGGGGGATCCGTGACTAAAAACAGTTCGCTGTACAAACTGTGTCCTACTTTAGGAGGTGTTATGCGGTTGGGTGGACGTATCGATATTGCCAAATCGCATTTGTTTTCACGTATGGTAGCCAGACACCACCATGAAATGTTTCATCATCATTATTTCGAGGCTACTCTTGCTGCTATCCGCTACAAGTATTGCATTCCTAACGTACGCCGATTGTTAAGATCAGTTAAATGAGATTGTCAGCTCTGCAAAAATATGTCTGCAGTTCCGGAAACGCCACTAAGGCCCAAAGACAGGCTCACCCCGTTCGTGAGGCCCTTTTTGTACACAGGGGTGGACTCTTTCGGTCCAGTAATGGTGTTCATTGGACGGCGGCATGAGAAACGATGGGTGGCCATATTTACTTGCCTTACTGTCAGGGCAATCCATCTTGAGCTTTCAAAAGACTTATCAACAGATGCCGCGATCATAGTGTGTCGAAATTTAATAAATCGTAGAGGTGTCCCTGTAGGCATGAGGAGCAATCGCGGAACAAACTTCGTGGGCGCTAGTAAGAAAATGTGGGTTGAGGTTGAAAAAGGCATTGGGAATGAGTGTTGCCGCAGAGGTATCGATTGGATGTTTAACGCTCCGGCAAATTCCATCGGCAAGAGGCGTGTGGGAGCGAATGATTCGCACCGTAAAACGAGTTCTGCAATTCACTCTGAAAGAAAAGGCACCGCAGGTTGAAACTTTACAAAGTCTTCTAATTGAGGCAGAGAATTTGGTGAATTCTCGTCCATTGACTCATGTCCCGTTGGACAGCAGCGACGACGAGCCCCTTACACCAAATCACTTTTTATTGGGGTATCCCAATTTCGTACAAGCGGCTAAGGTACCAGAAGTGCGATGTTTAAAAAGCAGTGGCATATATCACAACAACTCAAACACACGTTTTGGAAGAGATGGGTTCTGGAGTATCTTCTGACGTTGACACATCGTAGAGGCAACGGCTGCTCCAGACGATCGAGTGAGGTCAGTGTTGGTGAAAACCAAGATGGGCAATCTACGACGACCAGTTTCAAATATTGCTGTACTCGATGTGAAAGGCGATTCTCTCGTCAGCGATTCGAATCACGGAGAGGAGGATTTTGCTGATAAAATTTAATTACTCATATGATTCTAGTACTAAGTCTAAGAAATGTCTGAATACCCATTATTTCATTATTTTGTAAAAACAACCATACTTTATAAGCAACCTTGCATTATTTGTAGCCATATTGTTGGTTTGCTTCCGGTTCTTTCTTTTCCGAACGAAACACACGAATAGCACGAATATGTAACTTTAAAAAGAATTCATTGTACTGAAATATCCTTTAACCTATTGCATTTTATCTTTACGATCAGTTATAAAAACTTTATAACATTTACCCCGTTTCGTAAAACTTTGAAATACGAAATAAACAGTAAAAAACTTGTAATGTTCAAAATATTTTCGTGCGTTTCGTTGAATAGTCGCCATCTCAAACAGTTTGAGTCTTGGAAAATAAACTGCTTTGCTTCTATGTCTTTATTTGCTTCCACAGAAGGATTTACTGCGCCAACTTTCGCGGAATCAGCCTTTTGAATATCGCATATAAGGTCCTATCAAGCGTATTGTGCGAAAGACTGAAGCCTGATGTGAACAGACTGATTGGACCTTATCAGTGTGGCTTCAGACCTGGTAAATCTACCATCGACCAGATTTTTACAATACGCCAAATCTTGGAAAAAACCCGTGAAAAAAGAATCGACAAACACCATCTCTTTGTTGATTTTAAAGCCGCTTTCGATAGCACGAAAAGGAGCTGCCTATATGCCGCTATGTCTGAATTTGGTTTCCCCGCAAAACTTATACGGCTATGTAAAATGACCTTGGGCCAGCTCGGTCAGAATTGGGAAGTACCTCTCCGAGCCGTTCGAAACTAAACGAGGTTTCAGACAGGGTGACCCCCTATCGTGCGATTTCTTTAATTTAATGCCAGAGAAAATAATACAAGCTGCAGAACTTAGCCGCGCTGTAACAATATTTTATAAAAGCGTGCAACTGTTGGCATATGCTGACGATAGTGATATCATTGCCCTTAAAAACCGCGCCGTAACTTCTGCTTGCTCCAAATTAGAAAAAGAAGCGGAGAAAATGGGATTGGTGGTGAACGAAGGCAAAACTAAGTACCTTCTGTCATCATGCAAAGAGTCAGCGCATTCGCGCCTTGGCAACCAAGCCACTGTTGGCAGCAATAATTTCGAAATAGTAAAGGACTTCGTTTACCTGGGAACCAGCATTAACACCAACAATAATTTTAGCCTAGAAATCCGACGAAGAATTACTCTTGCAAACAAATGCTACTTCGGACTGAGTAGGCAATTGAAAAGTAAAGTCCTCTCTCGACGAATGAAAATAACACTCTACAAATCACTCATCGCACCCGTCCTGGTATATGGTGCAGAAGCGTGGACACTAACAACATCTGATGAGGCCGCTCTGTGAGTATTCGAGAGAAAGGTTCTTCGAAAGATTTGTGGACCTCTACGCTTTGGCGACGGCGAGAACCGAAGAAGATTTAATGATGAGCTGTATGAACTTTACGCAGACACCGACATAGTTCAGAGAATTAAAACACAGCGGCTTCGCTGGCTAGGCCACGTAGTTCGAATGACCGCAGATGCTCCAGCCCAGAAGGTATTCTTATCGGCACCCGCCGGTGGAAGCAGGGGAAGAGGGAGACCACCACTCCGATGAAAGGACCAAGTGGAGACCGATTTGCGATCCCGCGGTGTTTCCAATTGGCGCCAGTTGGCGCAACGAAGAAACGACTGGCGAGCTATGTTGGACGATCAAAATCGCCCAGGCGGTTAGATGACCATTTAAAGAAGAAGGATTTAGACAAAGAACTTTCGTTGGTCCTGTAGGAGGAATATGAAACGTCTCCCTCATTACTCTCCTGGGAGATCTTTTAAAATTCTCCAAAACTCCCCCACTACTCGATTGCGATTCATAAAAAAGTAAAGTTAAAACTCCATTATTTGTTTTTTGGGAGTTAAAAGGGAGTTTTTCTATTACTCGCCCTCCTAAGACATGCAATGTTAAAAGAGAGTACCCAAAATTATATGGCAATACACAGAAGTATAGGGAGTAATAGGGGGTAATCCTATACTCTGAAGGGAGCACTCCGGGATTAATAAAACGACGATCCCTGGTTCTACTGGGAATAAACTTTAAAATAATTTTAATGTATGTAGTTTACATTGATCTCAACTCTTTCTGAAGTTGGGGAATCCCTTTATTATATAATAGGCATTTTATTTGTAATTGCATGTAATGCGTAAAATATTTCAGTCGAGATTCTGGTTTTGCAAGGAGTGTTTCGTCTCAGGTTTTCTGGTAAGAATTAGTTCTAAAAAACCTGTGTGCTTGACATTAAAACAAAAAGCTGAAATTCTCGGCTATTTAAAAAAGAACTCAACTGTGACTTTTTAGCAAAGAAATATAATGTTGCTAAATCAACAATTTATAGCAATTAAAGTGAAAACGCAAGTGATTTTAAAATGCGTGAACAAACAATGGTTCTGGATCTGGAAATAAAAAAACACTGCTTTCTTCAGAGTTGCCCAAAATGTGGAAAGCTTTTTATCGTTGGGTCATCCGAATGCGAAATAAGAACTGACCAGTGTGCTTTGAACGGACCAGTAAGTGCTTTAATGTTGAAAAAAAAAGGCAAAAGCACTGTACGCAAAAGTGAAGGAAAATGAAGCAAGCTTCTACGCTTGTGATGGATGGCTTCAAGGATTTAAAAGAGATACGGCATTCGACTTCTTCAAATGTCAGGCGAACAACTGTCTTCGCAGCGTCAGCAAGTGGATCCATTTAAAGAAAAACTTAAAGCTAAAATGACCGAAATGGAGTTGCGAAACGATCAGTTATATAATAGGCTGACTTCCTAAACGTCAGTTGCACTGCATAAGTACAAAGTCAAATCTTCCTAAGCTAAAAAGCCTATGATGCGAAACTGTAAAATCCTCTGCCTACATTTAGGCGCGTTCTTGGAGCGCATCAGATCCGAATATAGCGCATCACAAAATTTGTTAACATATTTATTGCAATTGAGAAGCTGAAGCATAAGTACGCTTATTTCCATGGAAATTATTCATTTAAAGTAATAAATATATTACTTTTTATATTGTATTAGGAAAAGTAAATAAAAGTGACAAGTTGCGTTCCTAAATAAAATCATGATCTATGCAATGTATCGCAAAAGCATCATGACAATGTGTTGCATTGCAAACTGATGTTTAAGTAGTCCGCCATACTTATGAGTCCTTATTGGAAACTCCTGCCAGAAAAAACGTCCGTGTTAAGTTTGGAGAACAGAAAGAGAGGGGTAAGGTAGGAGAACCAGCGAATCATGTTTTTATGTTGCTCAAGCGCCACTGGATCCCATTAACTTAAAATCTTTGTAATTGGAGAGGCGAAGAATCCACGCTGCTTTCAAAATTTTCAGTGCCCCTAAGACTATAAGAACTCACAATCCACCTGAATGACTTTTTTCAGGCAATGGTTTTATGAGTCATTCGTTCCAAAGGTGAATATTCCTTTTGAATTTTGTTTAATTCATTCTTTTTTAAGGTTACATCGTTTTTAAAGGAGAAAGGTTTGCCAATGAAAACTCTCCTCCTAATCGACAACGCTCCTTCTCACCCAAATAAAGCTGAACTGACAACGGAGGATGGTAAAATTTCAGCAATGTTTATGCCAACAAACGTTATTCCCCACATTGAAAAAAATGGATAAAAATGCAATAAAAATCACTAAGTTGCATTACAGAAACAGCCTTTTGATTAAATAGCAGCGACAAAATCTGATTTGCTCGAGTTGATGAAGTAGATTTACATAAAAACAGCTATAAATGTTTTGGATTAGTTATGTGCTGGAACAATATTAAAATTTTTCAAAAATTGCTCCAAACCTATAGCCTTTTATATTGCTCTACTCTTCCAAAAGTGCCTTTATGACGGCATATTTTTAAATGAATGGAAGCTATGTACTCTCGTTCCAGTTTTCAAATACGGTGACCGCAATGAAGTAGTTAATTACAGGCCCATAATTAAGCTTAAACTATTTGATCATGTGAGCAGCGTTATCTCTAAATGCCAAAATGGTTGCTTTTCGGGGAGATCAACTTGTACGAATTTAACCATACTGACTAATAGCATAATTAGCGCGTTTGAGAGCCGTTCACGAGTGGATGTTGTGTATACAGACTTCTCTAAAGCATTCGATAAAATAAACCACTTCATTCTTTCAAAAAAACTTGAGTGCTAGGGCGTTAGTGGTGCGCTGTTTGCTTTCTTTTAACGCTTTCTTCGAGGAAGAAAACTCGTTGCCAAAATAGCCAAAAAACATCTAATATTACGATCGACGTGGTGTCAGGTATACCCCAGGGTACACATTGTGGCCCACTTCTATTTTTATTATTTACTAGCAACCCGCTCCGTCGCTGTCAACCGACGAACGAACACACAAACAGCGTTCTTTCACCATACGATGTCGCCCCACCTCATTCATGTTGAATTAGATCGTATGGTGAAAGAACGCTGTTTGTGTGTTTATTCGCTGTCAAGTTCTAATGGCTCATTCGTTTAACAGCGAACAAACACACAAACAGCTTTTTTGGAAAAAGTGCTGCTTTTGTTTAAACAATTTTGGTTAAATAAGATATGAAACAACTATTTTTTTTGATGCAGAACGAAAGTAAATATTTCAAAGTTTAACTTCAAGTAAGTTTCATTTTAATCGGTGGATTCGTTTAGGATTTATGGCTGTATAAAAGAAAAATGTATGGTTTTTTACCACATTTTGTCCGATTGCCACGCCCCCTTTATATATTTCTTCACGTTATAATGACATAAACCTTCCTCTTCAACCAATCTATGTATTAAAAAAAACTGCATCAAAATCCGTTGCTTAGTTTTCAAGATTTAAGCATTCAAGGGGAAATACAGACAGAAAAAGTGACTTTGTTTTATAATATGTTAAGATTAATGACTTGCCGGATTGTGTTTATTTTGTAAATTGCCTTATATTCGCTGATGATGTGAAGGTTTTCTCAGTTGTACGCAACCTCTCAGAAAGTTGTAAAATGCAGCAAGATCTGGACGCGTTGGAAAACTGGTGTTCATGTAATCGACTGCAACTATATATTAACAAGTGCTTCGTCGTAACATTTTCAAGAAAGCCAATTAATAACATTATTTTTAACTATGAGATAAATAGTTGTAAGATATCCAGGAGTGATGAAATTAAAGATTATATTTGATTCGAAACTCACATTTTCGAAACATATCGACTTATGGTATCTAAAGCGTGTGGACTGTTGGGATTCATAAGACAGAACACCACCGAGTGTAAAGATCCACTAACTCTAAACTCGCTAGTCAGAAGTAGTCCCGAGTATTGCTTAACTGTATGGAGTCCCTATTACAATTTATATTCTCAGAAAATAGAAAGAGTTCAAAGAATATTTACTAAGATCGCTTTGTGTAGACTTCAGTGGAATAGTTTCTTTCCTTCTTACGAAGGAAGGCGTAGTTGCTGGACTACAATCCTTGCTTGACAGAAGGAAATATTTCTTTATAATCTTTGCGTATAATATTATTAATGGTCACATTAACTGTATGGCTATAGCTGATTTACTCAAATTATATATTCCTGCTCGAAATTTGAGATACGCTCGTTTATTTGAAAGTACAACACATTTTACGAACTATTTTGATAATGAACCGATTACCAGATGCGTTAAGCTTTGTAATACGTATTCTAATTTTATCAACTTTAGCTTAAACATAAATATGTTTAAAATTAATTTGTTTTTGCTATTTAATTAATAGTTTCTCACTCCTTCTAGTTTAGCCTATACGAACTAAATTCTGTAGACTGTATTAAAAAATAAATAAATAAAAAGTAAAAGTAAAGTCCTCGACGAACGAAAATAACACTCTATAAGTCACTCATCGCACCCGTCCTGCTATGTGGTGCAGAAGCGTTGACACTAACCACATCTGATAAGGCGGCTTTGGGAGTATTCGAGGGAAAGGTTCTTCGAAGATTTGTGGACCTCTACGCGTTGGCGACGGCGAGTACCGAAGAAGATTTATTGATAAGCTGTATGAGCTTTACGCAGACGCCGACATAGTTCAGCGAATTAAAACACAGCGGCTTCGCTAGCTAGGCCACGTTGCGCGAATGAGCTCAGCCCAGAAGGTACTCTTATCGGCACCCGCCGGTGGAAGCAGAGAAATAGGAAAACCACCACTCCCATAGAAGGACCAAGTGGAGACCGATTTGCGATCCCGCGGTGTTTCCAATTGGCGCCTGATGGCGCAACGAAGAAATGACTGGCGAGCTATGTTGGACGGTCAAAATCGCCCAGGCGGTTAGATGACCATTTAAAAGGCGAAATATTTATTCGACAACTGAAGAGAACCCTGCGGGTTAGGGCAGTACCGCAAGGGAGTACCGGAGCGTACCGGGTTCAAATCCGGTCAAGGACTGTTAATTCGACAACACTCCCCAAAACCTTTGGAGAGTGTTTTTGTCGTTACCACAACAACATGACCATTTAAAGAAGAAGAAATATTTTTTTAATTAAACCCACATTTCGTATGATATGACTTAAGTGCCAATTAATATGTAACGAAAACCAAAATAAAATGAGAATTTAAATGTATAAATTTGTATTAACAAATTCTTTTTTGGCTTTACAAAACGTGAACACTTTTTGTTTCGTAGGTACTCGCACAACAACAAAGAAAACACCACACGTTTCAAGGGAAAAAGGCCAAAGCCAGAAAAACCCTTTTTATTAATTTCACATTATCTATACACATTACATATGTATGATGCCCTGGCACGCAATACATATATTTTTTCATACAAATCTCAGCACTTGCACACGATACATATCTTTTTTAATTTCACTGGCACCACGTCATGTATTTAACTGAATTTTCGCTCAACCGAATAATTCCTCTTTTTCTAAAGCGCACACTCAATCGAGGCAAGTCACGACAACTTGCACTCAATAACATATTTTTAAAACGGTAAATTTATTCAGGCATACGCATTGCCCTGCGCGACATTTATCACGCGCATTGGCAAATGCCCCTGTACGAAACAGTGCCAGCGAAAACCTACGGTTTTCTAACCAAACTAAATACAAATAAATGCAAACGCAATCACATAATTTCTTGCCCCGAAGACTTTATCTTCACTGCTGCTCCGCCATGTCTGGTTCCACGGGTAATATGCATACCTTTTGTACAGGTCGCGTCAGTTTGCTCGTTTGTGTCTGCACCACAACAGAGCGAACTAGTTTGTCGTTACTATGGATCAGTTCAACTATTCGCCCCAATGCCCACTGGGCTGGTGGAAAGTTTCTGCCTTGATTATAACCATTTGCCCCACCTTAAAATTCTCTCGCTCTGCGCCATTTCTTTCGTTCTTGCAAACTGTTCAAGTAGTCAACTTGCCATCGGTTTCAAAAATGCTGTATCATAATTTGTCTTTGCGCCCAAATCTTCATACCTACATTTCTCGGCTGCTCGTCCAGGGGAAGTGACCCGGCGTTAAAGCTTGTACATCGTTAGGATCATCTGTTAATGGGTATAACGAACGGTCTGGAGTTCAGTATAGCCTCAATCTCTACCAAAAGCGTTACTAGCTGGTCTTGTGCCAGCGTTTTCTGGCCCACAATTCTGGTTAAATGAAATTTCATGGATTTCACAGCTGCTTCGTAAATTCCACCTTGATGTGCTGGCTGGAATCATAAAGCGCCACTCAGTTCCTTTCATCGCCAAATGCTCCAATGTCTCTTCCGCCTCCAGTGATCAACTGCTCTCTTCATCATTTTGCTGTCCCCAACAAACGTCGTCGCATTATCGCTAAAAAGCTTTGCACATCGCCCACGTCTTCCTATGAATCTTTCATAGCATACAATAAACGATTGCGTCGTTAGATCTAGCACCAAGTCAATGTGTACAACCCGAGCTTTCAAGCATACGAACACAACGACCCAACATTTGGTTCTATCAATATAATCGTCACGCACCCTCACACGCACTCCAAATGGTCCTGCAATTCCGCCATCAATTGCTTTTCCAGCTTGTAGTTATATCGCACACATACTACACATTTATGCAAAAATTTTCTAAGCTCATCTCTTAGTCGTGGTATCCAATATTTTTGTCTGATGTAATTAGTCATTACTTGCAACGCCCCATGCTTGGTCTGTCTGTGAACATAGTCAGCTATCAAATAAGCTAGCCTGGAACCTTTAGCGACAATAGCTTTGTGACTTGCCTCATACTCTAGCCCCGCTCCAGCAAATCGCCCTCCAACTCTCGAAATACCATTCTTATCTAATATCGGATGTAATGATTCTATTTTACTATGCTCCGGGAGTCTGCTCTCATTCTTCAGCAGTACCAACTCTCTAGGGAAGTGTTTTTGCTGGTATTTTTTAAATAGGTATTCCATTGTCGACAATTTTTCATGCTCCATTGGCAAGTCTGGTCTTGCCTTCATGCCCCTTAGTCTACGCCTTTTGGACGGCCTTCTGCTCCTATCATGCTTCGCCCACCTTTCCTTGATCATATCAATGAATCGCTTCACATAACCTAGTAGATTTAAGATGCCTTCCAACTTATTATGGCATTGGGTAAGAGGAATCAGCTCACCCTTTCCCCCCATTTTTGGCACAAAAATCTCTAGCTCCGCCTGATAGGTACTTATGGTATTTATTTTAAATTCCGCTTGTGTATCTTTGCAATATCTTATTTTAGCTTGTTCGAAGTTATCCGCTGGCCATTGCGCCTTAGGAAAAGATAACCACTCGGGGCCATTCAACCAAAGCCCGCTGCCCACTAGCTCACCAGGGCTTAAGCCTCTACTTAATAAGTCGGCTGGATTATCTTTCGATCTTACATGTTTCCAGTTTTTCGCTGTGGTGTTATCCTGAATGGCTGAAAAGCGATTAGCTACAAATGTTTTCAAATCTCTTGGTACCTCTTCCAACCAATACAGTACAAGCAGCGAATCTGCCCACAAAGTATAACTAATCTCGCCCCAATTCATCGCCCTCTTAACTTCCAGCAGTAATCTAGACGAAAGCTCGCATTCTGACAGCTCCAACCTAGGTATCGTCACTTTCTTTACTGGTGCTACCCTAGTTTTGGATACTATCAGTCTGCACTCAACCTTTCCGTTATCTTGCACCGTTCTAGCGTATATAACTGCCCCATAGGCTGATTCGGACGCATCAGCGAAACCGTGCAGCTCTACTTGCCCCAACGAATTTGTACCAAGCCCTCTTGGCATCCTGAAATCTTCAAGCGCTATCATCTCGCTCCAATAATCTTTAAACCTCGCTTTTAGCTCGGATGGTATATTTTCATCCCACTAACTTCAAGCGCCATAAGTCCTGTATCAGGACCTTTCCTATCACAATTACCGGAGAAATATACCCATTTGGGTCAAATAGTTGCGCCATACAGCTCACCACAACTCGCTTTGTTATGTTATTTGGAAGCTCTGGTGTCTTTACGACAAATGCATACTGGTCTGGGAATACCAACCATACCAACCCTAGCACCCTTGTTTCGTCTTCGAATTTTAAAAAGTCTTGCTCACTGGAATCTAGCGCCCTCATAAGCTCCTTACTATTCGACCTCCACTTCCGGAGGCTAAAACCAGCACCGTTTAAGATGCGATCCATCTGCTGTGCCAGCTTGATCGCATATTTCTCACTATTTGCCCCCGTCACACAATCATCCAGGTACATATCGTTTATGATAGCCTCTGCCGTTTCTGGATAGTCATCTTGCGCGTCTCTAGCACACTGTATAACTGATCTCACAGAATTGTATGCTGATGATGTCATACCATACGTCACTACCGTTAGCCAATATTCCCTCAATGGTTCTTCTCCACTCTCGCGCCAGAAAATTCTCTGCATATCCCATTGATCTCTCGCAATCCCAATTTGACGAAACATCATCTTGATGTCTGTGCCTTCTAAATCGCATTACTATCTCGCTAAAACCTTTCTGCAACTTGCTCCCTAATAATTACACCGCGGCAGCTTGCGTCAAAAACGACGCGAAACTTTTTCACCACACAGTGATGCGGGATGTAATATGTCAACTCACTCTGCCCCGAATATTTATCCACCCTCTTCATATGCCCCAGTTCTTCATACTCTCTCATAAATTCTATATATTTCGCCCTCAGCTCTGGCTCCTTTTCCAAGAGTTTCTCTAAATATAGGTACCTTAGCAACGCAATTTCTTTCGAACTCTGACTTCCTTCAGGGGTATAGTGACTACGAATCTACCATCGCTATCTCTGTAATAAGTATCTAGGAAGATTTTCTCTACCAGCTCCTCTTCTTCTGTTCGCCCCGAGCACTCCTGCACCTACTCCATTTCCCAGAACCTTGTGAGTAACTTGTCTAGCTCTCTATTATCGTTGCAACTTACCGTTCATACTAGCTCACCTGTCGGCTCATCTAAACTCTGCGCACATTCACCAAAAACTACTATGCCCAATGTTGCCTCCATCAAGGCCATTCACTTCAATCCATCTCGCACCACTTTGATGACAATGCTTGCCACAAAGCTAGCCCCAAGTAACATATGCACACTTTCCAGTTCCCAGTATCTCGGGTTAGCTAGCTCACCATCGCACCTGGCGAAGGAAGCACCGGAGACCACTGGCTCTCTTTGGGCAGCACCCAAAATTCATCTTTGATCTGCACACTCGATGAATACCAAGGCCTTAGCACCGCCGTAGTCCTCTTGCTTACTTGCATTGGATTGCTCTCAATGCCAACCATCTTTTTCCCGATCGGTCCTGTATTTATACCATACCTTTGCTGTAATGTAAAAGTTATCATATTAATCTGTGCCCTAGTATCTAGCAGCACTCTAACAGGCCCCAATTCGTAACCATTTATAACAACTTTAACCATTGCCGTTGGCAACAATGCTCGCGCTTCCTCTTGCCACTTATTAAAATTCACTGATACTTTTCATAAGTCAAATCAATTTTATTATTTTTTATTACATTTTCATACTTTTTTAATTTTGGCTTGGGCTCTTATGTCGGAGTATCCGTCAATTTGCTGTCATCTCGCCCCTTCCCGCCCCTTCTCGCCCTCTTTTTGAACCTTACCAAGTCTCTTAGCCCCCTTTAGTTGTCAATCCAACTTTTTTTTCGGCTTGTTGTTGTTGCGTTCCCCTTGCACCTGTTTAGCGTTTACCTGCTTCTTCGGCCCTCGATTCGGACAAAGCACACTGTTGTGTTTGGGCCTACCAGGACACTTCCAGCATTCCGCTTGGTAGCAGCTTTCAGCCCCATGGCCTATTTTCAAACAATTTGGACATAGGTTCCTCCTTGTTACGAACTCTTTTCTTGCCCTCAAACTAAGCGCCATGAATTCTGGGCAATGGTATAGCATGTGGTTGTCGCCACATGCGTCGCAAACCATTGGCCTAGCCTTAGCACCTGAGGACGATGCTTCTGCTCTAACCCCTCTCTGACTTGCCCCACGCGATTGTTTTCTATCTGATTCCGGTATGAAAACTGCCAATTGAATGCGCCTACGGTGGTCATCCGTGTTTGCTAGCGCACACGCTTGTTTGTCCAAAAAGGACAGCATGTCATCCACCTTCGGCGTGTCGCTTTTCCGCTCTAGCTCCCATTGCCTTGCTGTCTCTGTGTCCAGCCGCTCATGCAGCATGTGAACCAGGAAAAAGTCCCAGTGTTCGACCGGAAGCAGCTGTGCTTTTAGCTGCCGACGCACTTTGTGCGTTACGTTTGACATACGTCGCAAGTCATTCTCTCGCACCTGACCCTTTATCGCCGGCAGCCGAATGAAATTTCTTAAATGCTTTCGCCCAATCAAATAATTCTGTTCATACATTTCCATTGCCCAAAGGTTAGCCTTGCACGGCCAACCAGGGAATTCGTCAAGTACAGGAACTTAAACGACGGATCTATCTTGTCATTATCGTGCACGGCTGCGCGGAATCAGTCCCGAAATCCGGTCCATTTCGTTAGTGTACCGTCAAATTCGCCCCAGGTATTCTTAAGATCGTTTTGCTGGACCGGCATTTGCACCTGAACATTAATCGGCTGGCTCGCGTTGTCTGGTCCCCCAAGCTGCTTTTCTTTATCCAGCCTTGCCTGCATCTTAGTACACGCCTCAAAATAAATCATCTCCACTGCGGCTAAATTTTCCTCACAGAAGTGCTCTAGCTCCTCCTCGCCCACATCTTCAATTACT
This sequence comes from Merzomyia westermanni, assembly GCA_949987695.1. Classification (NCBI taxonomy): domain Eukaryota; kingdom Metazoa; phylum Arthropoda; class Insecta; order Diptera; family Tephritidae; genus Merzomyia; species Merzomyia westermanni. The sequence goes on from OX465289.1 coordinate 81,259,345, forward strand.
GCTGCGTATTCTTCGTTGTACGACTGCCAAACTAGTCTCAGGTTGGTGAGTCCCACCTTTATCTCGCCCTCTTCAGGTTGATCAAAGCTAGCTCCCTTACAGAAATCTAGCGCACGTTGAATGGTGGCTGCATAAGATTTTAATTTCTTCTGGGATGCCATTTCTGCAATGAAATTAACAAAAGAAAACAAACAAAAGATTTATATAAAACGTTAGTAATTGTTCAATATATGCACACAGCGCGCGCATACTAGCCCTCTCTTCTTTGCTCCAATAAAAATTTTGTGAAAAAGCTCACTGCGAATCAATGCAAAATTTATTTATATGTATATCTCGCACCAGTACGTATTCGAGCGCTCTTTACCTTGCTCCTTACAAAATTCTGTAAACAAGCTCACTGCACATAAATTTGATTCATATTGCTCGCACCAGTATACTCGTATACATATGTTTTGGCTTGCATGTATGTATATTCGATCTCTGGCCCACCTAAACCGCGCCCCTCATAACTAGCCCACAATCAAACATGCTATTGCCAAACTAAGCTCCAACACCTGCAGGTTTTTTTGGTTTTAGCGATATAAACAAGCCCACTTCTAGCACACATTTTCGACCTTGCACCATTCTTTTTATTTTTTTTTTAACTATGCGCCAAACTCCCCTCAATTTTCCACATCTAATTCTGGCCAATTTCCTTTGCATATCGAATGGCACTCTACAACATATTTACTCGCACTCTTCTATATGGACATATGTAGATATATATACTCGCATGCCCACTTGCAAGACGCATATATGTATATATGTATATTCATGCCCACTGCTACAGAGATTTCCACACTGCGTAATATCCACTTGCGCACTTAAAAAAACAAAGCAAGACATGCCTGCACAAGATCTCCGCTATACATACATATATACACATATATGCCTCATTCTACACATACCACATATGTACACTATCTACTTGCGCACTTGAAACAAAACGAGACATGCCCGCGCCAGAGCCACGCTATACCGCAGTACATATATATATATTTTGTTCTAGACACGCCACTATGTACATATATAGCCCCAAATACTATTCACTTGCGCACACAAAAAACACAGAATCCAACATGCTTGTACAAGCGCCCCGGCATGCATATACAATATGCTTTATTTAAAACGCACCAATTTTCTATCTACCTGCGGACTGTATAAACCAAATGTCCTTGCTTCTTCTTTTTTTCTTTTTTTATCTTGCTCACCTTTTTCCACTTTACTTAATTTAAACTTTGATTGTCTTTAATTTTCTGAATTTTTTTTTTTTTCGATTTTAAAAATGTCGCGCACACACTAGCTGTTGACGGCTCTGATACTCATACACTTTTGACTCACCCCTTCGACACAACCACGCACTCAAGCCAAGGATTTTTTTTTTGCTCAGCCGGTCGCCATTCGGCTCGACATGGACCATAATGTTTCGTAGGTATGTACATACTTACGTGCGTACTCGCACAACAACAAAGAAAACACCACACGTTTCAAGGGAAAAAGGTCGAAGCCAGAAAAAACCCTTTTTAATAATTTCACATTATCTATACACATTACATATGTACGAGTATGTTGCCCTGGCACGCAATACATATATTTTTTCATACAAATCTCGCCCACAACAATATAAAAATTCAGCACTTGCGCACAATACATATATTTTTTAATTTCACTGGCACCACGCCATGTATTTAACTGAATTCTCGCTCAACCGAATAATTCCTCTTTTTCTAAAGCGCACACTCAATCGAGGCAAGTCACGGCAACTTGTACTCAATAACATATTTTTAAAACGGCAAATTTATTCGGGCAGGCGCATTGTCCTGCGCGACAAATGTCCCTGTACGAAACACTTTTGTTAACGTCAACTGCCTTGGTTTTAATTAGGTCACGTTATTAAGTGTGCGCTGTATTGCATATGTAATGTGTGTGGTGAAGATAAGTAAGATTGGATCAACACAACATATAGCTCCCATACAATCGATTGTTCCGATAAACTGGTTTTGGGCTATAATTCTTGCAATTTAATAGCTATGCACATAAAATTTTGCATCGAATGTACTTATTACATACGTAATGCATGTAGTGAAAATTATTAAGATTGTATATTTCAAATGACGGAGTAAGACCGTCAAGCTTTTTCACAGTTTGTAGTTATTGTAAATAAAGATCGGACACTGAAATCCGTGATGCGTTTTCATGAAAGGTATATAGGCTTCGGCACAGTGGAAGACAGCGCACTCTTAATTCTTTGAGTTTTGCTTTTGCTGTGTTGTAAAGTTCTAACTATTCTCGCATTTTTATCTTTTATAACTGTGTCATTGCGTTAGTTTTTATGCCTAGTAGTGCTATGCACACAAGGTATATTAATTTTAGTCGCGTAACGGTGGTATGTAACAGCATAAACGTATCGAGATAGATATTGACTTATACATATCAAAATGTTCAGGAGGAAAAAAGAAATTGATGAAGCCATGTCCGTCCGTCCGTCTGTGTACACGATAACTTGAGTACATTTTGAGATATCGTAATGAAATTTGGTATGCGGGTTCCTTGGCACTCATCTCCGAGGGTTATTTAAAATGAGCGAAATCGGACGATAGCCACGCCCACTCTTTATGTATAGAAAACTTTCGAAAATACAAAAAAAGTGATTATTCAGTGCATAACACACTTATAGATACAGGATAAAATTAAGTGTGTACATTAACGTTAAGGCAGAAAAAAAATTAAAAACAAGTAAGGAAAGGGCTGCCCTCGACTGTGCCGAAGACTTTCTACCTTTCATGAATACGCATCACGGTTTTAAGGGTCCGATCCTTACTCACAATTAGTAAAAACTCTGCAAAACTGATTATTTAAAGATACATAGCCCAAACCCTATTTATCGGAACAATCGATTGTATGGGAGCTATAAGTTATGTAGCTGATTTTCACTATGCACATTACGTATATAACAGGTACAACGTGCAAAGCTTTGCGTTCCTAGCTTTTTAATTGCAAAATTTATAGCAAAAAACCCATTTATCGAAACTATCGATTGTATGGGAGCTATGCGTTGTATTTCTCCGATCTTGCTGATTCCGACGAATGATTAATCTCATGGAAAATGGCGGCTCCATACAAATTTTTATCTCAAACACTGAGGGACTAGTTTGCGTACAAACAGACAGACGGACAGACGGCCATGGCTCAATCGACTAAGCTCATTGTCCTGATCATTTCGGTATACTTATTGGTGGGTCTATCTCTTCTTCTTCTCATACTTACAAACATCGGACCAAAGTTATAATACCATTTCATGTTCATGAAACGTAAAAAAAAAAATGATTAAGTAAAATTTAGAAATATTATTAATCATAAATCAAAAACCGTTCAAGGTATCAAAACGAAATTCAGCACACATATTTATATTAGTATAAGAAACGTTTTGGAAAAAATAGGCGAAATCAGATGATAGCCACGCCCACTTTTTATATATAGAATATTTTCGAAAATACAAAAAAAGTGATTATTCAGTACATAATATATTTACAAGGATACAAATTGGTGCGTACATTAACGTTAAGGCAGAAATTGAAATTTTCACGAAACTTTCGAAAATTAAGTCAAATTCAGAAATAATATTAATCATAAACCAAAAACCGTTCAAGATATCGAAACGAAATTCAGCACACATATTTATGTTAATACAAGGAATGTTACGGAAAATATAGGCGACATCGGTTTAGGTCTTCTTCTTCTTTAAATGGTCATCTGACCGCCTGGGCGATTTTGACCGTCCAACATAGCTCGCCAGTCGTTTCTTCGTTGCGCCAACTGGCGCCAATTGGAAACACCGCGGGATCGCAAATCGGTCTCCACTTGGTCCTTCCATCGGAGTGGTGGTCTCCCTCTTCCTCTGCTTCCACTAGCGGGTGCCGATAAGAATACCTTCTGGGCTGGAGCATCTTCGCTCATTCGCACTACGTGGCCTAGCCAGCGAAGCCGCTGTGTTTTAATTCGCTGAACTATGTCGGCGTCTGCGTAAAGTTCATACAGCTCATCATTAAATCTTCTTCGGTACTCGCCGTCGCCAAAGCGTAGAGGTCCACAAATCTTTCGAAGAACCTTTCTCTGGAATACTCCCAGAGCCGCCTCATCAGATGTTGTTAGTGTCCATGCTTCTGCACCATATAGCAGGACGGGTGCGATGAGTGATTTGTAGAGTGTTATTTTCATTCGTCGAGAGAGGACTTTATTTTTCAATTGCCTACTCAGTCCGAAGTAGCATTTGTTTGCAAGAGTAATTCTTCGTCGGATTTCTAGGCTAAAATTATTGTTGGTGTTAATGCTGGTTCCCAGGTAAACGAAGTCCTTTACTATTTCGAAATTATTGCCTCCAACAGTGGCTTGGTTGCCAAGGCGCAAATGCGCTGACTCTTTGCATGATGACAGAAGGTACTTCGGTTTGCCCTCGTTCACCACCAATCCCATTTTCTCCGCTTCTTTTTCTATTTTGGAGTAAGCAGAAGTTACGGCGAGGTTGGTAAGGCCAGTGATATCAATATCGTCAGCATATGCTAACAGTTGCACGCTTTTATAAAATATTGTTCCAGCGCGGTTAAGTTCTGCAGCTTGTATTATTTTCTCCAGCATTAAATTAAAAAAATCGCACGATAGGGGGTCACCCTGTCCCAAGATTTGGCGTATTGTAAAAATCTGGGCGATGGTAGATTTACCAGGTCTGAGGTCACACTGATAAGGTCCAATCAGTCTGTTCACATCAGGCTTCAGTCTTTCGCACAAAACGCTTGATAGGACCTTATATGCGATATTCAAAAGGCTGATTCCGCGATAGTTGGCGTAGTTTGCAGGATCGCCCTTCTTGTGGATTGGGCAAAGAACACTTAGATTCCAATCTTCAGGCATGCATTCATCCAACCATATTCTGCATAGAAGCTGATGCATGCGCCTTACCAGCTCCTCGCCTCCGTGTGTGAATAGCTCAGCAGGCAAACTATCAGCAGTTTAGTTCTACGCCCAATTTTATACGAAAGATTTTGAAAAGGATTATAGATATAAAGGGTGTTTTTTTTAGGGGTATAGAACTTCGAATTGAAATAAAACACAAGAAAATCGTTTTAAGGTTCATCAATTTGGCTTTATTGGAAGGATAATTTTATGCCATTAATGTTTAAATATGATTTCGGGCATGTGGCCGCCGCGGCTGGCTCGAATAAAGCCAATTCTACAGGTCCAATTTTCAACCACTTTTTCGAGCATATGGGGCCGTATGTCGGCAATAACGCCACGAATGTTGGCTTCCAATTCCCCTAACGTTTCTGGTTTGTTGGTGTAGACGAGCGACTTCACATATCCCCAAAGAAAATAATCCAATGGTGTCAAATCACACGACCTTGGTGGCCAATTGACAGGTCCATTCCGCGAAATTATGCGCTCATCGAATGTTTCCTTCAATAAATCGATTGTGACGTGCGCTGTGTGGCATGTAGCGCCGTCTTGTTGGAACCACAACTCATCCACATTCATGCCATCCAATTCGGGAACAAAATAGTCGGTTATCATGGCTCTATACCGGTCTCCATTAACGGTAGCTGCCTCTCCAGCATTATTGCGGAAGAAGTATGGCCCAATGACTCCACCAGCCCATAGAGCACACCAAACAGTCAGTTTTTGTGGATGTAATGGCGTTTCAAGGGTCTCATGTGGATTCTCTTCACTCCAAATGCGGCAATTTTGCTTGTTGACGTAGCCATTCAACCAAAAATGAGCCTCATCACTGAACAAAATTTTGCGATGAAAATCAGCATCGAAATCAATCTCATTTTCGGCCCATACACCAAAATCACGACGCATTGCATGGTCTCGCGGCTTTAATTCTTACACAAGCTGGATCTTGTAAGGTCGCAAGCCAAGATCTTTGCGCAAAATCTTCCATAAAGTTGATGGACAAAGCTCCAATTGCTGTGCACGGTGGCGAATCGATTCATTCGGGTCCTCTTCAACACTTTGCTCTACAGCGGCAATTGTTTCTTCGGTGCGCACTGTTCGACGTCTCTGCGGATGCGTATTATCACATAGAGTAAACGTAGTGCGAAAACGATCCATGGTTAACCGAATTAATTGCTCTGATGGACGATTATGTCGACCATAAAATGGACGGAGCTCACGGTAAACTTCGCGAACTGAACCATTATTTTCGAAATAAATTTGCACGATTTGCAAGCGTTGTTCTTTTGTCAACCTGTTCATGATGAAATGGCAAACCAAACTGAACATAAATGACATTAGAGTTGCCAGATTTGACCACAAAATGCCAGTTTTATCTCTATTCGAAAAACAAACCCGTAAAAAAAAACACCCTGTATTTAATAGGCTATAACTTTGCATAAATAGCTTTATATCATTTCTGTTTCACTTTCAAAGTGTCCGTGAACGAAGAAATTCGAAAAATATAAACTTTTCAAAAATGGGTGTGGCCGTGCACCTTTTATAGTGGGTTATTCCATGACTCGGGCAAAAATTGATTTATCAAAACGATATTTGGCGAAAGTATTGAATATATAAAGGTTACTCTTTGTTGTAAAAACGGGCGAAATCGGTTAACGGCCACACCCAGTTTTTTAACATAGTTCTGAAAAATTTGTTTGTAAAATGTAAAGCCCGATATTTCTTAACAAGCAAGCTATGTATATCAATGACATCCTGCACACATAGAAAGCTTTTTAAGCAAAACTCAACTGCAAACAAATTTTGTGGATTTTGGGGGAAATAGGTTTGGCGCCGCTGCTTTTCAGTATAAAAGTTCTGCTCCTTTCAAAGGCGATTGCCTGTAGCTTTAACTAGATATTTTAGTGAAGATATTTCAGCTACTTCTCAATAGTATGTAGTATACTCCTGCCAAAAATTAAGCAAATCGGATAAGGCACAAGCAAAATATCCGGGCAAGTAGTAATAGCTCCACTGCAACAGGGAATTTTAATTGCAAAATTTATTTTTTGATTTTCATACCTTTCATGAACATGAAATGTTTGTAAGTAGTAGAAGAAGAAGAGGTGGTATACTGAAATGATCAGGACGATGAGCTGAGTCGATCTAGCCATGTCCGTCCCTCCGTCGGTCTGTCTGTTTGAATGCAAATTTTTCACACATAAAATGTGCATGTATTTATATAAAAATAAATTAATTTACCTCTCAAAACTCATAGCAGAAGTCTTTATATTGAAAACGATATCGCTTAAGATATCGGAACGATATTTAGCACACATATTTATATTAATACGAGGTATATTCCGGAAAAAATGGGCGAAATCGGTTAAGGTCCACGCCCACTTTTATACGAAAGATTTTGAAAAGGATTAGAGATATATTTAATAGGCAATAACTTTGCGTACAAAGCTTTATATCATTCCTATTTCACTTTCAAAGTGTCCGTGAAGGAAGAAAGTCGAAAATATAAATTCTTGAAAATGGGCGTGGGCCGCCCCTTTTATAGTGGTTTATTCCACAAAACTTTTTATGGATATATATAATGTATAAAGGTAAATGTTTGTTGCAAAATGGGCGAAATCGGTCAACGGCCACGCCCAGTTTTTTAACATAGTTCTGAAAAATTTGTTTGTAAAATGTAAAATGCGGTATTTTTATAACCTTGCAAGCTATATCAATAAGATTTTTGCACACATAATAAGATTTTTAAGCAAAAAATTTGTAGGAAAATTAGAATCAGCACACCACAAATTGGTAGAGAAGCTCGGCCTTAATCTCCCCAGGAGGTACATATCGCGCCAATTATTTATTTGTTTTTTTTTTATTTATGTTGAAAATAGGTAGTTTGTTGAAAAGATTTGGTGAGCGTTGAAATTTGAGAAGGTAAAGTCTAAGGTGACTTCAGTTTCCACTGTAGAAATGGGTGTATTTATTTGTATTACTTTGCGTTGGATATGCTTTTTTATAAGATTTTCGAAATCACCTAAACAGGGTGCGCAAAAGTAATCCTCCTATCAGAAAATGCTATAAATTTTGCGATTGGCCCCTAAAGTCAGTTCTGTTTTGACACTTGTGTAGTAAACACATGCGAAATACACGTTAATAAACAATGTTACGCTACACTGCTCCAGAACGCGGAATATTGCTGACTATTTATTTGACCAATAATCGGTCGGTGAAAAACGGTTACTGCGCAAAAGTAACCCTCCTATCAGAAAATGCTATAAATTTTGCGATTGGCCCCTAAAGTCAGTTCAGTTTTGACATTTGTGTAGTAAACACATGCGAAATATACGTTAATAAACAATGTTACGCTACACTGCTCCAGAACGCGGAATATTGCTGACTATTTATTTGAGCAATAATCGGTCGGGGCCAAACGGTTACTGTGAATGGTGAGCGCTACAGAGCAAGAATCAACGAGTTGTTTTTGCCGCAACTTGATAAATTGGGATTGGAAAACATGTGGTTCCAACAAGACGGTGCAACAGCACACACTGCACGTGCCACAACCGATATGCTGAACATCGGAAGCTCACTCTTGCGCCACCTTGTATATTACTTAAGCTGGAATGTATTTTCGTTCTTCTAAGAGAAATGGGTCTCTTGGAGGCATACGATATCAGGATTGAAATTGTTTATAAGAAGTTCGAGTTCGATGTAGTTTTTGATGTACCCTTCCATGTTCCACTGTACAATTTTCATACTAACGGAGATAAATGGTTCAGAGCAAGAAATAAAGTTTAAGGTGAGAAGAAATATTTTATATGTCGTTGACCAGTGGCGTAGCCACGATTTTTTTTTCGAAACCTGAAATTTGAGAGACACAATAAATTTTGTTTTAAAAATGTACGCCAAATTCGCGAAAATTCAGAGAAATTTTATCAAAATTTAAAATTTTTTTTACACAATTTTTAGAACTTTTTGGAGTATGCAGGTTTGTAGTAAACAATGTGTCAATCTTAAAGTCGTAACACATTTTTCTGATTTTTTGTAATTTTTTTAAATTGTTTTCTTACATATAAAATAAATTGCTCTCATAACCTTGAATTGAGGAAAATACAGAAATCGCAGAGAAAATATTAGAGTTTTAACCTGGGAACCAGCATCAACACCAACAATAATGTCAGCCTGGAAATCCAACGAAGAATCACTCACGCAAAACAAGTGCAACTTCTGACTGAGTGGGCAGTTGAGAAGTAAAGTCCTCCCTCGAAGAACGAAAATAAATAAGTCACTTATCATACCCGTCCTGGTTTATGGTGCAGGAGCTTGCACTGACAACATCTGATGAGGCGTCTCTGGGAGTATTCGAGAGAAAGATCCTTCAAAAGATTTGTGGACCCTTACGAGTTGGCGACGGCGAGTACCAAAGAAGATTTAATGTTGAGCTGTATAAGCTATATGCAGACCCCGACATGGCCCAACGAATTAAAACCCAACGTCTTAATTGGCTAGGCCATGTTGTGGGAATGAATGAAGATGTTCCGGCCCAGAAGGTATTCTTATCGGCACCCACCGATGGTAGCAGAGGAAGAGGGAGACCACCACTCCGATGGAAGGACGAAGTGGATACCGATTTGTGACCCCGTGGTGTTTCCAATTGGCGCCAATTGGCAGAAAGACGTAAGGAGTGGCGATTAAGCAAAATTTAAAGAAGAAGAATGGTTGAAGAGGTGAGTTCTACTGTAGAAGTGGAAACGGGGATAGTTGCAAACATCTGTAGCAATTTATATAAGTTATGAAATGACGTTTTGTCGCAACTGTAAAGTGCGCAAAACGCAGTTTTTGGCGGAAGATTATGCCAATTTTAAGAACCTTCTCCATAAATTGGTTTCGGCCACTATATTTTGGTTTTGAACAAGTGGTTCATAAAATTCAGCAAGCTTAAATAAATTTTGGTCATTTTCTTCTCTGTGGTGTGCTGAAAAACTGAAGCGAAATCTCTGAAGATTGTTTTATGTTGAGTGAACCGACTACCTATTTCCATTATTATATGATCAATACATGAATGGATAAAAAACAGTATTCTTGAAATAAACAGCTAGGTTACATGCTTGCAGACTTTGGCTAAATTTGAATCGGTTCTATTTGATTGAACGAATACTTCGGAACTCCAGTACTAAGTCTGTTGCGAAATCCACTACAAGCCCAAGTCTATCTTTATTGGTTGAAGTTTATTAGACAAAGGCAGAACGCATTGTGTTAACAAATATGCTAGAAGACTGCGTTTATTATTTAAAAAAAGTTATTTTTAATGTTCACTTAAGAATTTTATAATAATAAGCAATAGAGCAAATGTTGAAATTTTAACAAAACTGACACGATAAATTTAACAATAAATGCCCATGATTGGCACTATTTTCTACCAACTTCACCCTGGCACTTTATTATATATACAGAAATTTAATAGGTCATACAACTGCAAATCCAATTTTTTTTATAAAAATCCGGATTAAAAAGTGTAGAATTTCGATAAAACTTGGCTAAATGTTCCTTGGTTTTGAACAAAGTTTGAAATATATTCTTGAATGTTTCTTATTAGATTATGGGCTATACTTTCATAAAAAACGTGTAAACAATTCTATCTATTTTTCCGCCGTTGTGTGCTTTGATTACATTATTGAGCCTGCCAACTCCAATATTTTCAGACCGCCTAGCTTCAGATTTTTAAAGACGTGAGAGATAAGGGAGCAGAGTTTTAGCTCAACAATCTCAGACCTCAAAAATTACCGTACTCGTATTATTTCGATCCGTTATTTAATACTACAAGAACCAATGTGTACGCATACCTCGAAACCGGTTTTATCGTCTTGAAAGCCTTGTGAATATTGTAGAAGGTCTGAAAAGAAGCCTATATGTATATATCTTCTTCTTCTTTAAATGGTCATCTAACCGCCTGGGCGATTTTGACCGTCCAACATAGCTCGCCAGTCGTTTCTTCGTTGCGCCAACTGGCGCCAATTGGAAACACCGCGGGATCGCAAATCGGTCTCCACTTGGTCCTTCCTCTTCCTCTGCTTCCACCGGCGGGTGCCGATAAGAATACCTTCTGGGCTGGAGCATCTTCGCTCATTCGCACTACGTGGCCTAGCCAGCGAAGCCGCTGTGATTTAATTCGCTGAACTATGTCGGCGTCTGCGTAAAGTTCATACAGCTCATCATTAAATCTTCTTCGGTACTCGCCGTCGCCAAAGCGTAGAGGTCCACAAATCTTTCGAAGAACCTTTCTCTGGAATACTCCCAGAGCCGCCTCATCAGATGTTGTTAGTGTCCATGCTTCTGCACCATATAGCAGGACGGGTGCGATGAGTGATTTGTAGAGTGTTATTTTCATTCGTCGAGAGAGGACTTTACTTTTCAATTGCCTACACAGTCCGAAGTAGCATTTGTTTGCAAGAGTAATTCTTCTTCGGATTTCTAGGCTAAAATTATTGTTGGTGTTAATGCTGGTTCCCAGGTAAACGAAGTCCTTTACTATTTCGAAATTATTGCTGCCAACAGTGGCTTGGTTGCCAAGGCGCGAATGCGCTGACTCTTTGCATGATGACAGAAGGTACTTCGTTGTGCCCTCCTTCACCACCAATCCCATTTTCTCCGCTTTTTTTTCTGAATTTGAGTAAGCAGAAGTTACGGCGCGGTTGTTAAGGCTAATGATATCAATATCGTCAGCATATGCCAACAGTTGCACGCTTTTATAAAATATTTTTCCAGCGCGGTTAAGTTCTGCAGCTTGTATTATTTTATCTAGCATTAAATTAAAGAAATCGCACGATAGGGGGTCACCCTGTCTGAAACCTCGTTTAGTTTCAAATTCTGACCGAGCTGGCGGTGTTGCTCAAGGTCATTTTGCATAGCCGTATAAGTTTTGCGGGGAAACCAAATTCAGACATAGCGGCATATAGGCAGCTCCTTTTCGTACATTCGAAAGCGGCTTTAAAATCAACAAAGAGATGATGTGTGTCGATTCTTTTCTCACGGCTTTTTTCCAAGATTTGGCGTATTGTAAAAATCTGGTCGATGGTCGATTTACCAGGTCTGAAGCCACACTGATAAGGTCCAATCAGTGTGTTCACATCAGGCTTCAGTCTTTCGCACAATACGCTTGATAGGACCTTATATGCGATATTCAAAAGGCTGATTCCGCGATAGTTGGCGCAGTTTGCAGGATCGCCCTTCTTGTGGATTGGGCAAAGAACACATAGATTCCAATCTTCAGGCATGCATTCATCCAACCATACTCTGCATAGAAGCTGATGCATGCGCCTTACCAGCTCCTCGCCTCCGTGTTTGAATAGCTCAGCAGGCAAACCATCAGCGCCAGCTGCTTTATTGTTTTTCAATCGGGATATTGCTATTCGCACCTCATTATAGTCGGGTTGTGGAACGTCAACTCCATCATCTTCGATTGTGGGCTCGGATTCGGCATCTTCTCTGGTTTCTTGCTCAGTTTCCCCATTTAAAAGGGCAGAGAAGTAATCCCTCCATATTCTGAGTGCTCTCTGAACATCGGCCACCAGGTCGCCGTTCTCATTCTTACAGGAGTTTGCCCCGGGTTTATGTATGTATATATGCTTAATATTTAAAAGCATAATCCACTAACCGATAATTTCATATATTCATAAAAATGCACTTTGTCATTAGTCTAAAATAAGAAAATTATAATTCAGAAGCATAAAATGGTATTATGTTATTCAATCGAAAGTAAAAAAATAGTAGTTCATTGACGAAGGGAAAGGATCTATACACCCAATGCCGGGTGTTTTTCAGCACAGGCTGCGCTATATGTAGGAGTTCAGTCTTTTGGGGAGTGAGGTGCTAAGTTGCAGTTGATATGAGCTTCTTAATTATGATATGTCAAGTTTTTCTAGGAGACGGTCTAAGTCAAACCAGCGAAAAACTAATTCGCTGACACGTGGCTTACCTTCACTAATTTTCGGGAATTTATAGGCCGATAACACACCGGAACTTTGTTGAGGTACGGCGCATATATGGTGCCTTTCGTTAAATTCAGTGTGTAATGTAGACTACAGGTTACCATCACGGAGCTCCGTTAAAGAGATTACTTCGTTGCTAAAAAGATGCAGTAACACTGAACGGCAGTAACAGATGCCAGAAAGCACTTTTCTAGTTGCTTTTGCAGACGACGTGGCTGCGGTGATAACAGCACGAAACTGCGACCTAGCACAGCTTAAACTGAACCAAGTCATGCGCAGTGTAGACGAGTGGATGAATAATCACGGCCTCCAACTGGCTACAGCCAAGACCGAGATCGTGATACTAACGAAAAGAAGGATTCCCACAATCACCAACATGAATGTTGGGGGTCAACAGATAGAGACGCGCCGCTCTACGAAATATCTAGGGGTGAAATTGGACAACAAGCTGACCTTCTCGGAGCATCTAAGAAGCTCCTGCGAGAAGTCTGTGAAGACCATCGCAAGTCTGAGTCGGCTAATAGCAAATACAGGTGGACCAAAGCCATGCATAAGAAAGCTGCTGGCGTCCGCCTCAGATTCTATACTGTTGTACGGTGCAGAAGTCTGGGCTGACGCAATGAAATTTGGGAAATATCGGGCCGCTATTACGGCAGTCCAACGTAGAGGGGCCCTGAGAATCGCCTCAGCATACCGCACGGTCTCCGCAGATGTTGTTCTGGTCATCGCGGGGACTATACCGATATATCTCCTCGCTGAGGAAAGAAAAATGATTTACGACACTCGTGCAGAGGTACGTAGAGACGTTGGTGCAACGCAGGCGCGGGGTGATTCGATCCGGCGGTGACAACTACAATGGAGCAGCAGTGCTGCTGGAAGGTGGACTAGGGTATTAATCCCCGAACTATGGCTGAACCGACCTCATGGAGAAGTCGACTTCTACCTGACCCAGTTCTTAACCGGACACGGTTATTTCCGTGAATATCTCCATAGAATGGGCAAAGTTCAAACCCCGAACTGCACCTACTGCCATAGACGACGTACGCCACACCTTCCTCGAATGCGAGCAATTCGCAGAAGAAAGAAGGCGGGTGGAAGAGACAATTGGCGAACTTTCCCCGGGCAGTGTCATTCGCAAGATGACCTGCGAAAACGTTAGATGGGATATAGTCAGACGATATGCGAGGAATGTCCTCCTTGCGAAACGGGAAGACGGTTGTCTAGCCAGTTAGCGTGAGAGTAGCCATAGAGCTCACGTAACGCGCTTCCTTACCTGAAGTAATGCTAAGCGCGGTCCCAGGTAAGGAAGAATGCGCGGGCCGTGGGAGGTTAGGTTTTAGTGCGGTATACTTCAAGATAAGAAGGAGTCCCACACTCGGAGAGTTCCGCTGCTAGTAACGAGGGCTTAAACCCGGTTAGTGCATAAAGCATTTCCTCCTCCCACGAACACAAAAAACAAAAAAAAAAAAAAACACTGAACGGCGAGGCAACAGGAATTGTGAAATGGGGTTGTTATCATCAATTACGGCAACTACTTCAAACCCGGGGGTGAAAGTTCTGGAAAATGATTGAATAAATTGGTACGTTGCAGTCAACTGCCGAAGTAGTTTTGCAAACATTTTATGATGCTGATGCAGAAGCGGACAACTGCCATCTCGTAGGATATCACTGCGTTAGAAATACCAATTGATAATAAGGAAAAATTACAGAAATCCAACTAGTTGAGCCGGTTTGGCAAACTAGTATTTGACTAGTATAAAACTAGTAGAATTGACTGCGGGAATATTACGGTAACAACGGCATGTGCACATATGAACGGCTGGGCACAGGCGAAGCCTCTAGCCATTGTGTGTCTCAAATTTCAGTTACCCATGCACATGTTTTATCATGCCCCCTTCCCCAAACCTTGGCGACGCTCCTGGTTACATATCATGTGCCCTAAATAATGTAAACTAGTATGTAACCCCCGAAAATCGGGTGTGTTTTTTTAGTTAGCTCAGCTAACAGTTGCGCTTTGGAATCCGACCATTGCTGTGCTCATTAGAACAGAGAGATAAACAAAGCAAGTACATATAGAAAATCCAAACATACATACATATGTATGTATATGTGTATGCTTATGCGTCACCACGCTAGAAAATGCTGTGGTGAAAATGGAAATAATAAATGCTAATATCTCATAAACAAATGAACTAATTTAAATTTTTATATTTTTGTGCAAACTTACTCATCGAAAGCTTTCATTTGATATATATTTCATTTATCTACGTATTGTAGTTAAGGCTAGCTAAGCGCCTGGTCTAGAAATAATACATAGATTGAAATAAATCACCTTTTTATTATCTGTGGATCACGATAGTAGTTTTGGTTGTAGATTACGTCACTTTCACCTATTCGATCCCAGTTCGTCTGGCTTGCTTGCTCCCTTTTATACGCGTTGTAAGTAAGTAAACATGTTGTCATTGATGGATTTAGTTGTATCGGGCTATCCCAACGCTCTTCATCCTCTTGGCCAATTAATGAGTTTGAGAAAGTTTGTCTGGATATTGAATTGGCCGCGTTAACCATATACTGTGTATCATAAAATGGTATCTGATCTAAACGGAAGGGAAGTTTTTTTGTGGGTATTGGTAATGGTCCTAGTTGAGTAGAGTTTACTTCCCTTGTATTTATTCGATCGAATGGAACATTGCGTGTGCACTTGTTTATGCCGGCAAAAAAACGCTGGTTGTAAATATGCGTCTAAAAACGGAGAGTGTATACAGAATACTATGTATTAAAGCTTGCTAATAACGGTTATTAACGACAACTTAAACTAAAACATCGTAACTTAAGTTATCTCTAAATGCATTAGCAGAACACCCACATCTTTGTACATACAAGTTATTACCCCAGCTAACCAAATTCGGAGCGCTCCGAAATAATTAGTAAACATTCACGGAACCTTGGGAGAAGAACTTAGCATTGTAGAGCGGATAAACTGCAAGGCTTAATTATATAAATGATAAAGAGCATTTTCTGATCCTTTTTGTTGTACGCGTAAAGAGAATTGGAGTTTTTTTCCTACTTTTGGTGAGCTGGGAAGCATCATTCGCGATCGCTGCGAGAAGGCAGCAGGGCCGCATGGCAGTCAATCGAGTTCGGGACGGGAACCCTTTTAGATTAAGATACGTTAAGTACAAGTAGTCAATAAAGTGTTGTGAACTCTTCAAATGTGTATGTTCTAATTGCATCCCGTTAAAGACTCTGGGCATGTTCGCCCAACAAAATTATTTTTTAGTGGATCCGGACTATCAGTCCTTAACTGGTGCCCGAGCCGGGACCAGGACTGGTGTTTAAGCAAGAGTTACGAAAATATATAAAAGCAAGTAAAGAAATGGCTGTCTTCGACTGTGCCAAAGACTTTATACCTTTTATGAATACCCATCAAGGGTTTAAGTGTCCGATCCTTTCTTCCAACTAGTACAAACTCTGAAAAACTGTTAGCTTAAAGATCTGTAGCCCAATCCCCATTTATCGGAACAATCGATGATTTTCACTTCACACATTACATACATAATAGGTACAAATCGTGCAGAATGTTACGTACATAGCTTTTCAATTGCAAAATTTACAGCCGAAAACACTTATCGAAACTATTGATTATATGGGAGCTATATGTTGTGTTCGTCTGATCTCTGTGATTTTCACTACACACATTACATATAAAATAATTACCAAAAATGTAAAATTTTACGTTCCTAGCTTTTTAATTGCAATAGTTATAGACCACAACCCGTTTATCGTAACTATCGATTATACGGGAGCTATATGTTGTGTTGGTCCGATCTAGTCACTAGTCACATTAGTATATAACATGTGCAAAACCTGAACAATTTAACGTTCATAGCTCGTAAATTTCAAGATTTATAGGTCAAACTCCGTTTATCGGAACAATCGATTGTATGGCACCTATGCGTTGTATTGGTCCGATCTTGCTGGTTCCGACAAATGATTAATGTTTTACAAAATGGCGGCCCCATACTAAATTTCATCCAGATATCTGTAAAACTGATGGACTAGTTTGGGTTCAAACAGACAGACGGACATGGCTAAATCGATTCCGCTGATCACTTCGGTATGCTTATGGGTGGGTCCATCTCTTCTTCTTCTCATACTTCGGACCAAAGTTATAATACCATTTCATGTTCATGAAAGGTATAACAAGTAAGGAAGTCTAAGTTCGGGTGGAACCGAACATTATATACCTAGTAGTGATCTATTATGGTATACCAATTTACGCAGGTCTATGTTAATACTTTTCAGTTCGTGTTAAAAGGCCAGCTGATTGTTTTCAATCAAAGCACTTCTGTTATAAGTTTTGAGGGGTAAATTAATTTAAGAAAATATATAAAAGTATGGCGCGATACTCAACAGGTATGTCATCATAAACCTCCTAAGAGATTTTTGAGCCGAGCTTCCCTCCAATTTGTGGTGTGCCGCCTTGAATTTTTTTCTACAAATTGGCGGGACCTACAAATTTTTGCCGACTTCGAACGGTATCTACAAAGGAAATGAATTTTTACTGAGAAGCCTTCCATGGCAGAAGGACACTCGGAAAGTTTGTCAAACCACTGCCGAGGGCGACCCCGTTTTGAAAAACTTTTTCAAACCACTTTTGATGTCACCTGTTCCAGGACTCGAACCTTGGACCTTCGGTGTGGTAGGCCGGCAACACTACCGCCACATCACGGCTGCCGCCATTAATTTATTTGTATAAAATACATTTTATTTTATTAAAATTTGTGAAAATTCAAATTTCGATCTCACCTTGATCGATATTATATTTATTCTCTACTAACATTGAAATTTTTTTCTTTTTAAAAGGAATTACAAACACCAAGTTTATTATTTTAAAATTACAACAGCATTTTCCTTCAAGGTAAAGCCAAGACCAAGAGACTAACAGTCATCCTAAACTAAAATTCTTTAGATATAAAAATAATAAAATGAAATATTTAAATTAGTTTCTTAATAGCCCAATTGGAGGATGGGGCCGTGTGCAGAAGTCCACGCAAGTTGGGAAAGTTTCTGATCGCCATTCACCTGGGAATGGCCAGAGCGATTCTTTTGCATGCGGTTCAAGCAGCTCTTTACTTCCGGGCTTTGCGCCCAAGTATCCTCTGGGTAACCACCGAACACCCGTTTGGTGGTAAGCTAAACGTGAGAAGCCGACAACCTGGTAAGGCCACTCCGACATAATCGGTTTAAGGGCTTGCTGGGGGGTTCAAACAGCAGCGTCTGATCACCATGTGGTGCGACTGCAAGCGGGCGTCTGTCTTGGATCAAGCGGCTCGCTCTCACTATACAAACATGTAATTGACCTCCCGTGAAACGGGTTGCTCCCGTGAAACGGGTTGCGCGTTGCGTTTGGGACCCACCACATAAAACAACGTTCCAATGAAATTCAACAGCAAAGCCTCGGATATGAGAACCCCTTTTTTACATGACAACACCCGCAAACGAAATAAGGATTACGAGATAAGGGCATGCACCTGGAATGTCCGGTCCCTTAATGGGGAAGGTGCCGCTGCCCGGCTGGTTGAGGTCCTGAGGAAACCAAAAGATGACATCACCGCCATACAAGAGATGCGATGGACGGGGCGAGGAAACACGATCAAAACACCTTGCAACATCTACTGGAGTGGGCATGAAGACAAGCGCAGATTCGCCGTGGGATTTGTGGTGGGAGAGAGACTCCGTAACCGAGTACTGTCGTTCACACCCGTGAACGAGCGTCTCGCCGCAATCCGCATAGAAGTACGATTTTTCACCATATCGTTTATCTGCGCTGATGCACCGACGGAAGAGAAGGACGACTTGGAAAAGGATGCATTCTACGAGCGCCTGGAAGAAGCATACGAGCGCTGCACCCGTCATGATATCAAAGTCGTGCTTGGCGACTTTAACGCCAGGGTGGGTAAGGAGGGTGTGTTCACGCAACCAGATCTACCACCTTGTGACAGACGGACGGCATGCTTCCAGCGTTTTAGATGTTCGCGCAATACGAGGACCTAACATCGACTCTGATCACTACCTAGTAGCAGCCAAGATTCGTACCCGCCTCTGTACGACAAAACAGGCGCAACAAAAAACCCAGGGAAAACTGGACGTCGAAAAGCTGCAATCGCAACAGACCGCCAATTATTTCGCAGATCGCCTCTCACACCTGCTCTCCGAGAGCACAATTAAACCTAGTGGAATGCATGAGCAGTGGGATCATATCTCAGGAGCACTCCGTACCGCAGCCGAAGAAGTAATTGGATTCTGGCGAACGCGAAGAAACAACTGGTATGACGATGAAGAGTGCCGCGCTGCAACGAAAAGAAAGGACGAAGCCTACAAGGCAACGCTGAGATCGAATGCAACGAGGAGTGTGTGTGGACACTACCGCGAGTTGAAGAGGGAAGCGAGGCGGCTTTTCCGGGCGAAAAAAAGAGAGGCAGAAAAGCGTGAAATAAAGGAGCTTGAGATGCTGGCCAACGGGAATAATGCCCGAAAATTCTATCAAAAAATTCGGCGAATGACAGAAGGTTTCAAACCCGGGGCAAACTCCTGTAAGAATGAGAACGGCGACCTGGTGACCGATGTTCAGAGAACACTCAGAATATGTAGAGATTACTTCTCTTCCCTTTTAAATGGAGAAACTGAGCAAGAAACCAGAGAAGATGCCGAACCCGAGCCCACAATCGAAGATGATGGAATTGACGTTCCACAACCCGACTATAATGAGGTGCGAATAGCAATATCCCGATTGAAAAACAATAAAGCAGCTGGCGCTGATGGTTTGCCTGCTGAGCTATTCAAAATTTTTAAATAATTAATTAAAAATGATTATTAAAAAATAAAAACAATAATAATTTTCATAAAAACTCAAAAAGTGAAAAATTATTATTCTTGGCCTTGAGCTCGTTTCATGAATACTTGGGAGTATTTTATGTTATCCACACCAACTTTAAATTCGATTCGGTCTGGCCAATCCTTTATGATTTAGTGGTCTTGCCGAGCTCGGCTATCCCATTTGCAGAGAAAACAACAGTATTTTGTGCACCCACTTTATAGACCGCATAGCATTCCAACGACTTTAAGATCGGCACATATTTTTCAATCATGCTCTTCATATTTGATAAGTTTAAGTAATGTTAGCATTATCTCGTAGGTTTCCTTCATATTTACTGCATGCGCGATCGGGATAGACGATTTTTGTTGCGAATATGTAATAGTACGCCTTTAAACTTAGTTTATTGCCGTCTATGAACAATCGTCACTCTTTGGATTCATATGGTTCACCAAACTGTTTAAATAAGCCAGTACTGTTTTAATAAGCCAGTAATGTCTTTGCAGTAACAAACACTGTCCTCCTTCGTATAGAACTTGGAAAATGGTTCGTGACGAGCTCTATAATATTGTGGCGATTATTCTCAAGCATGTACCATCCCTAACTCAATAACACTCCCACCACTAGTTAAACCACAAAAGAGATAACGATGGCTACGCTTATGCATGCAAGCGTGTAACTAGGAAGAGGAAGAGAGATGGCGCGAGTGTTTGCGAATACGATGCAAAGAGGAGATGCCAATAAATAACACCGACCCTTCCAGAACACGAAAAGCGAACAACCAAGAAAGTTCTCCCTGTTGGACTATATAAGGCGGTGACCAAGCAAGGCGGGTTGATCAGTTTATTTTCACACGTTCAATAGTGAACTACTGCGAAGTTACCAACCTCTTAAATTTGTATTGCGTTTATTACTAGTAAATAAAACTAGCTATTAGTTACATTATCTGTGCGTGTGTTTATTGGACTTTATAGTGATCGAACCCAGGATTGATAATCAAGGAATCATCGAATTCGCCACAATTGGTGTCAGAAGCGGTATTTATTTATTTATTTAATTTATTTAAGAAAAAATAGTCAAGATTACAATGTGTGTACTTACAGACTACTTGAAAATGTAATTAAAAATAGAGACCTTAGCAATACTATCAAAAACTTACGACGCTCAACAAAGATTTGAAGGCAGTCTTAGGCAAAGAAAAGTCAATGGATAAAGAATTTGGAATAGTATTGAGCTCCTTCAATGCTTTAAAGATAGGAGCGTTAGAGGGTCCGGGCGCAATCAGTATAAAACATATCCCAATTACGAAGTAATCTAGGGGGGATATGGAGACAAATATTCTCGAGTAGACGTGGAGAATCAATGATACCGTTAATAATGTCATAGACAAAAGTAAGAGAGATAATGGTTCTCCTACTTTGTAGTGATTGGAGAGTAATGAGTGCACATCTGGCATTGTAAGAGGGAATCGGCTCAGAAAAGTTCAAAGACCTCAAGCCAAACCATAAAAAGATTTTTTGGACCCGCTCCAGCCTTTTGATATGGCAGTCGTGATAAGGTCTCCAATAAAAAAGGAGTAGAAACAGCTGTAAACACCTTCAGATCATCAGCATAAAGCAGAAAATTGGAATGATGAAAGCAGGCTGAAATGTCATTTATAAAAATTACGAAGAGCAGAGGCCCCAAAATACTGCCTTGCGGAACTCCAGAGGAGGCAATGAAAGGTCTGGAGTGAGAGCTGTCAACAACAACTACACATTTGCGTGAGTGAAGGTAGGACTTAATCCAAGACAAAAATATAGAGTGAAAGCCCAGTCTGGCTAGTTTGGAAATCAGGATTGGATGACTAACTTTGTCAAACGCTTTGGAGAAATCCGTATAAACCGTATCGACTTGAGAACGGTTATTGAAGGCTGCAAGGCAAAATTCAGAGAAAATTGCTAAGTTTGAGACCGTGGATCTACCAGGCATGAAGCCATGCTGACTATCACTAATTAACTGCTTGACGGCAAAACTAATTTTTTGTTTTACAACATACTCAAACAGTTTAGAGATAGTAGACAATTTAGCAATTGGTCTGTAGTTGGCAACATTGTTTTTATTGCCACTTTTACAAATTGGAGATATGAATGTTAGCTTCCATGAATCAATGAACTCACCACACTCGAGAGATATATTAAAGATTAAAAGAAGCGGGGTGGCTAAAACCAGACACTTTTTGAATAGATAAGACGATAAGCCGTCAAGATCTGTCTGGGAAGACGACTTTAGGTTCCGAATTCCATCCACAATGTCATCCAGAGAAAGAGAAAGAGCTCCAAAGTTGATGGGAGAGTCCTCTATTGAAGAGGACTCAGGAACACTAACCGGCTGAGTATCAAAATTGGAGTGAAAAAAATCCGCGAAGAGATTAGCCGACTCCGTAGGTGAAGAGGTATGATGCCCCTTATAAAAAACTGACGAGGGAATACTCGAGGTTGCTTTCTTGGATTTAACATAATTCCAGAAAGCTTTAGGATAATCTTTAATACAAGATTCAAAGTTACGAGCAAAATTACAGCGCAACCTCTTACTCAACGCCTTAAATTTCTTGTTGAAACGAATATACTTACGTTTGTAAACCAAAGACTGTGTGGTCTTGAATTTTTTAAAAAATCTATTTCTCAAATTCTTTAGCCGCTTGAGCCCAGGAGTATACCATGGGATTTTATAACATTTATTTTTTTCCCGCGGAATATTACTACTACAGATTTCATTGATAGGGCCTTTGAAGGTATTAAAACAATGTGTGAGATCATTTCCAGAAAACAGAGCTTCCCAGTCAATCAAAGAAACTTCTTGAGAAATTAAATCAAAGTTCGCATGTCTAAATAAAAAACTTGGAGCAGCATTATCAGAAACAATACTGTCAAAGTTATAAAATTCAACATCCAAAACAAGCGGAATATGGTGAATACCGGAACACGACAGTGGACCCAGACATTCAGTTAGGGAGTATTTAAAATTATCGTTAACAAATATGAGATCAAGTGTTCTTGATAGCTGATTTCTGAAGCTGTTTATCTGGAAAAGATTCACACTTAAGAGATTATCGGTGAAGTAAATTTCAGAGGAAGTAGTTACATTTTTAGGAAGTAGAGCAAAGTTGTTATCGACATACGACCAATCGATATTTGGTAAGTTAAAGTCACCTAATATACAAAAGTTACTATCATCCTGAGTATGTAATAAACTAACAATATTGCCAACATGCGATTTATATACGGAATCCGAACTAGACGGAGGAATATACGACGCGCACACAAACAATTTGGAACTGCCTTGAACAGAGACGCAAAGCTGGTCGTTAAGCGAATCCATATCAGACAGGTCGACAAGCGAAGACCGAAAATGACGGCGCACGGCAATTAAGACTCCACCACCTCTAGAAAGTCCAGTTTTGCAGTAATCACGATCTTTCCGATAGACATTATATAAGTGGGGATCAAAGAATTCACCATCCAAAAAATTAGAATTGAGCCATGTTTCAATAATAACAAATATATCGTATTCCAAATGCGAGCTCATATCAAAAAGCAAATTGGACTTAGTCCTAAGGCCAGAGACATTTTGAAAATAAATTCTGACATGCCTAGAAAAATGTTTGTCTGGCACTGTTGATTGCCAAACATCGCCACCGCCACCTTGACCAACCTTAGGACGGTTTTTGAAAGGCTTGATTTTAACATCTGCCGGCCAGAGCTCGGGATCTAAAACTTTTTCCACTAGTGCAGGCGATACACCAAGCTTGAAGTTTAATCGTCTCAGATCTTTGATATCCGCGTCCCTTTTGACCAGAGGAAAACAAGTGATATGTTGAACGCTAATGTTAGTGTTTTTAGAAAGAAAAGCAATAAGATCATCCGCAGTGACACTTGGTTTGAAGGAGGATAGATGATACCATTTCCTAGAGCTAACAACTTCAAGTTCCGTGTTGTCACTAACGCCGATTATCAAATTGGAGGAGCGGGTCCTGCTTTGATGATTAACCCTTAAGGGAACTTTAGGGGAGATTATGGTTTCATGATTGCCTCCAGTATGCAAAGGTTCATCTTGCTTTTTGTCTTGCTTTTTATCTTGCTTTTTATTTTTGCGACCTATACGCTGAACCTTGGTCCACTGACCAGACGAAGGCAAGATTTTAGCATCAGCCGACGACGAAGGCGTTTGCAAATCGGCACAAGGCTGAGTCACATTGTTATTAATAATATTTGAAGAGATCTGATTATTGCTAACAGCAGATGAAGCAGCAGCAGAGGAGATAGCAGAACTATTGTGTGGAGCAGCTGCAATAGCATATGACAGACGGCCAGTTTGCATTGTTGAAGTTTGTGTTGGCAAAGGCAACGAACAATTATTATTAGAACAAGCGGCGGCAGAGACAGCTACAGCATTATAGGTGACGCCGGCTCCAATAGAAGGCAAAGAGCCATTTAATAACGTAGTTGCAATTGTACGTGTGTCTGAAACAGTGACATCCACATAACTCTCAGTCAATCTGGTTTGATAGTCTCCCGACCCCATTATGGAACTTTCAGTCAAACTGGTTGTATAGTCTCCGGACACCTTTAGAGCATTATTATTGTCCAAACAGTTGTTCTTGTTTTTGTTTACATTTTGCATTTCCTTCACTTCAGTGGCAAGTAAAGCAATAGCAGAAAGCAGATCATCAAAACAAAGCTGTTTTTCTAATGAGCGAACAGCGGCTTTAAGCACGCCAGACTGCTCTATGAGTATTTTGCATCCAGCTCGCAAAGAGTTGACGATATCAGTCAAGCGTGAGTTTTCAACTTTAAGAGCACTGATTTCCTTTAGCGCCAAGTCTAAGGCAGGCATTAGATTAGAAGAGTCATGTGATGACGATGTAAGAGTATGCGAGGGCTCAAAGCTGTCATTAGCTGCAAGATCGACAAAAGGGGGCGGCGAGCGAAGAGAGTTTCGCCGAGCAGCAACACATTGTTGAATAAATACCAGTGAATTTAAGGATAACAAGGACATGGCGAAGCTGAATGAATTAAAGATTCAGCAACTCAAAAATGAGTTGGAACAACGGGGACTGAACACTACAGGCAATAAATCAGAGTTACAGTCACGATTGCGAGAGGCTATGGAAGCAGAGGGAATCGACGTTGATGATCATGTTTTTCATCTTGTGGAGGAGGCACCGACAAAAATGGAAGGAAAAAAGGAGTCTCCGAATCCAGTAGCAACCGTCGACACAAACATGATATTGGCTGTATTAACTCAGATGTCGACTAAAATGGAAGAACAGAAAACTTACGTGGCATCTCAGCTCGAAGAACAGAAGACTTGCATGGCATCTCAGATTTCAGCTCAACTAGATGAAACGAAGGCATACATGAGATCTCAAATGGAAGAACAGAAGGCATATATCTCATCGCAGTTGGAAGAACAGGAAGCAAAGGTATCATCGAAACTAGAAGTGCAAGATGCAAAAATTGAAAGGTCGTATCCAGGAATTGCAACTAAATCGTCCATCTGCTTTAGCGAATACGCCCAAGGTAAAATCACCTTCCTTTGATGGTTCTGTTCCATTTCAGGTATTTAAGCTGCAATTTGAGAAGACGGCTGCGGTGAATAATTGGTGCACTGAAGATAAAGTTGCAGCACTATTCGTGCCATTGAAGGGACCTGTAGCAGAAATCTTACAGACTATTCCCGAGTCCGAAAGGAACAGTTATGATGCATTGATGGGTGCGGTTGAGAGACGCTATGGTAGCGAACATCGAAAGCAGATATACCAAATAGAGCTACAGAATCGATCCCAGAAACCTAATGAGACTTTGCAGGAATTTGCATCGGACATCGAGAGGTTGGCCCATCTAGCAAATGCGGACGCGCCCGTGGAGTACACTGAGAGGGTAAAAATCCAAAGTTTTATAAATGGAATACGCGATGTAGAGGCGAAGCGGGCCACATATGCAAACCCCAAACGGACATTCTCTGAAACGGTATCACATGCTCTAACGCAGGAAACAGCCTCGCTATTAAGTAAACCTGCATACAAGGCTCATCGTGTAGAAGTGGAAACTCCGGCTTGGGTAGGCAAAATTTTGGAAGCGTTGAACGGAGTACAGAAAAAAAGTGATGGTGCCATTAAATGCTTTAAGTGCGGAAAACCAGGTCACATAGCACGTTATTGCGGCACTGGCTCCAGTAACCCCAGCAATTCAGGTGGACGTAAACGCAAAACTGGAGAAGATGAGCAAGATGAATGTCCCATAATCTCTGTGTCACAACTCGAACGGAAAGCGAGTAATGTTACTGTTGAAGGCTACGTGGACGGGAAAGAGCGCTTGCTGACTGTCGATACTGGTGCATCACATTCCATCATTCGGACTGACTTGGTCAGGGGAAAGGTGAGACCATTGCGGAAAGCTAAGTTGTGGACAGTAACTGGTGACAGCAAGCAAGTCCTGAGAGAAGTGAAATGCAAGGTTGTGATTGGGAATGTGGCCACGTATCACAACTTCTTGGTAGCGAATATTGTCGACGAAGTCATTATTGGCGTCGATTTCTTGGCTGAGAGAGACATTCACATCAACGTAAGGAACAGGGTTATGACTTACAACGGCCAAGAAGTTCCTCTGGTCTTTGGACACAATAAAGGCTATACTACCAAGGGAGTGATCTTGAAGATGAAGCAACAGGAGCCTCGGAAAGCAGAGGTAGCTCCTCGACCAAAGGCTTTCGCGGACAAGTACCTCCTGAAGAAGATTCGGCAAGACCAGGAGTCAGATCCAGATTTTGCACGTGTGTTGAAAGGAATAAAGAAAAACAAACAGCCAGGAAGAGAAGAGATGGTAGCAGAGAGTCGTATTGCAAAAGCATACTGGGCACAATGGAGTAGTCTGAAGCTAATATCTGGTTGTTTGCATCGGAAATGTGAAAGTGAAGATGGCAAGAATCATC
This sequence comes from Merzomyia westermanni, assembly GCA_949987695.1. Taxonomy (NCBI): domain Eukaryota; kingdom Metazoa; phylum Arthropoda; class Insecta; order Diptera; family Tephritidae; genus Merzomyia; species Merzomyia westermanni. Next base: position 81,286,159 of record OX465289.1, read on the forward strand.
GAGCACTTATTGTTGCTCCCAAGGCAAGAATTCCAGATGTTATCAAAGCGTCGCATAGTTGCCCAGATGGAAGGCACATGGGAATAAAGAAAACGCTGCAAGAGGTAAAGCGGCGGTTCTGTTGGATCGGTTGCAAACAAACTGTGAGGAAATGGATTACTAAGTGTGCAGAGTGTGCTGAGGATACAAGACGAACATCTGGTGGTCATGTTACGAGGAGGCAACGCAACTTAGTGGATAATGCGAAACAGTGCAATGGGCATGAGAGAACGGAACGGAATCCTGAAGAAACGAGTTGCAGGATTGTTTCCGGGTACCATTGGGAACGAAAGTGAAGGCACAAATCTATTCGAGATTAAGAACGGACAAAATGGTTGGAATATGTGACACTGCAATGCATTGTGGGAATCTCTGCAGGAGAGGATTGATGTCGGAGTTTCAATCCCTGGAGGAAATGAGGTTTAGTAAAGCAGTGCCAACCATTGAGCGTCTAGCAGCGTTTGGTTTGGGAAATGTGTCTGATCGGGACGATCACACTTAGGTGGAGGGCAGTGTGGCGATTATTCTCAAGCATGTACCATCCCTAACTCAATAACACTCCCACCAGTAGTTAAACCACAACAGAGATAACGATGGCTACGCTTATGCATGCAAGCGTGTAACTAGGAAGAGGAAGAGAGATGGCGCGAGTGTTTGCGAATACGATGCAAAGAGGAGATGCCAATAAATAACACCGACCCTTCCAGAACACGAAAAGCGAACAACCAAGAAAGTTCTCGGTGCGTAGGCAAGCACCCTGTTGGACTATATAAGGCGGTGACCAAGCAAGGCGGGTTGATCAGATTATTTTCAAGCGTTCAATAGTGAACTACTGCGAAGTTACCAACCTCTTAAATTTGTATTGCGTTTATTACTAGTAAATAAAACTAGCTATTAGTTACATTTTCTGTGCGTGTGTTTATTCGACTTTATAGTGATCGAACCCAGGATTGATAATCTAGGAATCATCGAATTCGTCACAATATGTATGTTACCTTAACATCCGATGAAAGGAATTTAAATTGTTGCATACGAGAGGCGTGTAGCTCGGCCTTTACCTTGGACAATTCCAAATCTCTTATCCAATCTTTGAGTTGTGCTTGTGACAAAGCGTTTCTTTCGTTTTCCGTGTGAAGTTCAGTTTTTAGCCTTGATGCCCCGTAATCAGATGCTGCTGTTGACAATGAAACTGGACCCGGAACTAAAGTTGAATTTATTTATTTTTTTATTTTATTTATTTCTAGCACAACAGCCATTACTGGCTATATTTCAGTGCTACATACTTATTGTATATATATGACAAAATTAGGAACTTAGAAGATAGAAATAAGATAATAATAGAATAAAATACGAAACCTGATTTCAGAAAAGCTGGATATATGAAGTGTACGTACTTAAAATCTACTGACAATTTTGGTAGATACGTGAGATAAAGTGAATGGTATTATTATAAACTGATATGATAGATACAAAATTGAAATACTATAATCAATTATTCTGTAAAAAAGTTTATTAATGCTCTTTTAAAGTGCAAGTTATTCTTAATGTTCTTTAGTTTAATGGGTAGTTTGTTCCAAAGACGAACTGAAAATACAAAAAATTGGCGTTCAGATGAAACGGAGTTGAATCTAAGATGGAGTAGTTGAGGCGATCTCTCCGATCTAGTGTACTGAAGACGATCTTTCAGAATTCCTATCTCTGCCGTAGATAATATTTTATGTACCATCGTTAGACATTTCACCTTCAACAAATTGTCAAAGGATACAGAAGTTATTATGATAGCCCATTCGGAAATATGATCATTTTTACGTCTGCTATAAATATACCTGGCGATATTGTTATAAAGAACATTCAGCTTTTTAATACTTATACTATCTGAGACCACAAATATTTCAGAGCCATACAATAGTGTAGGTAGGAGGTAGGTTTTGGCTAGAAGGAGCCTTATTTTCAGTGGCGTGAATTGATGAGTGTTCCACAGAGAACGAAGCATTCCATAAACCCTACCTTTTGCGTTAAATATATGGTTTTTCCACGTTAACGTCCTGTTAAAAATGATTCCCAAATTTTTGACTGTGTCCACAAACGGTACCACAGTTCCATTCAAAGGACACAGTCATAATTATTTCGAAAACCATTTTATAAATTGCTATACAATTTGACTTGTTGGGGTTCAAAACTAAACCATTGCCATGAACTCATTTGTTTACGCGCTCTAAGTCATAATTTAAATATTGTATGCCGGAATTCACGGTCGCAGGAGAGCAACCTAAATATAGTTGAACATCGTCTGCGTACATATGGACTTTGTTGTATCTCAGCACTTTAGGCAGGTCATTGATATATAGAATAAATAGCAGGGGACCAAGTACAGACCCCTGAGGAACACCTCTAGATACGGGCAGAAAATCAGACATGGCATTGTTTACGCTGACGACTTGAGACCTTCCAAGAGATATGAATTTATCAGACATGTCGCTGGTGATGAAAAATTAAATAGGTTCTTGAGTTTTAAACATAGCAGCTTGTGGTCGACGGTATCGAATGCCTTTGAGTGATCGAGACGAGTCAACAGGGTTACAAGATTTTCATCCATGTTCTGCCAGATATCATCAGAAACAGTCAAAAGTGCAGTGACACAGCTTTTTTTGGCTCTGAAACCAGATTGGTAAGAGCTAATAATCTTAGGAATAATCTTTGCCGACTTCCAGCAGTTAGGAAAAACCGCCGTTGTGAGAATTGAATTAAATGCGTATGTAAGGTATGGAAGGATCTTCGGCAATATACATTTAACGAGCTTTGGGTGAATGCCTTCAAGACCTACAGCGTTAGATTTGATAGAGAGTATGGACTGAACCACGTCGCACTCATCGACATAGGCAAAACTGAAACCCAATATGAGTTCATTTGGTGGAACATTATAACAGGCATAGCATACCTCGCTATGATAGGTAGAGGAGTCCACCAACTTTCTATTCAACTCATTAACTGATTCAGCGTCAAGACCCTGAGCCGAACTTTTCCCAATGCATATTTCGTGAATGTGCCTCCATGTTTTTTGTGTACTCACAGCTTCACTAAAAAGATTTGCGTAATATCTTTTTTTATGGATTCTTATAGTTTTATTTGCTTTTTTTCTCAGGGTCTTATATTCATTATAAAAGAAATCTGTCCGAAAACGCTTCCATTTTTGATATGCTAGGTTTCGCCTCTTTGTGATCGATTTTATGTGACTGTTAAACCATGGACGACGCTTATACGTATTTCTCTTGACTACGATCGGAACGCAAGTGTCAAAAAGTTTGACAATATTCGACTGAATAATATCGACTTGATCGTTGGCTGATATCAAGCTCTTTATGTACGCCCAATCGATTGAGTCAATGCAAATTTCGAGTTTGTTATAATCGATGTGTTCAAGGTCACGATATGAAAATATTTGAGATTTGTTATTTAGATGAAAATCGTATATCATGTAAATGAGATCATGGTGAAAAAAACTTGGGATGGACATTTGGTCATAAAAAAGTGCTTTAGACTTATCGGTAACGAAGAAAATATCTAGTAGCGATCTATTGGTTCGCGTAAAATGAGTTGGAACCAGGCTATTTACAGGAAATAAGCCTAGATTCTCCATGGAAAGGGTAAAGCTTGTATCATTAAGCAGGTTGCAGTTTAAATCGCCAGTTATAATAATGTTTTTGTATGCCAAAGTAGTCTCCTCCAGGAGATCAAGGAATGATACATAGTTTACATTTTTGTTTGGCCTATAAACACATTCTACCAGAGTTTTATCTAGCTTTGATGTTATCTCTACAAAAATATACTCAACAGGGATAGTATTGAGAGATTTACAAACAATCTTACATGAAATGCTTTGTCTAACGTATATGGCTACTCCGCCCCCTCGCTCAGCTCGGTCTGACTGTAATATCTTATAACCGGTTATTCCCACAGATTCATCGTTGTGCCAATCTGACAACCAAGTTTCGGATATACAGACTATATCGATATCAGAACATTCGAAAAGATATCGAAACTCATCGATTTTTTTGGCCAGCTTTGAGCATTGCTATGCATATTTTCAAACCCTGCTTCTGCTTGCCAAATATCCTAATCATATTGTAAGTATCGCCCTTGGAAGAACAAAGACCATTAAAGGTCATTTTATTACAAAAGAAAAATTAACAAACAGATATCGCACTTTAAGAGCACCAAAGATGACTTTTTTAAAAAACATTGGCAAGTTAATATTAAAAGAGAGTGAGAAGGTAAATAAAGAAATAAAAATCATAAAAACAAATGTATGTAATAGAAATATTAGTGTCAATGATGACAATGATGTTAGGATGCGGTAATTGAATATGATATGCATGTTTATTCATAGGCTGTTTGCTGCTATTTGATTAATTTCTGCTATGGTAGTAACTCTTATTGCTTCACCCTGTGGCTTTGCGCGAACAAATATTTGGCCTCGAAAAGAGAATACTGAAGTGAGTTTGCTTTGTTTTTTTAGTTTCGCCCCAACCTGCATTATGTCATGATTTTTATTTGTGAGACATTCATGCAGGTAAATTTTACCGTCTGCGTTGCGCCCAAAATCGCGCAAGCAAAGAGGTTTTTGTTAGCTATTGCACGGAACAACAATGATCGGTCACTGGCAGAAGTTAGTTTGACCTAAGAGCATGTATGAATAAGAGGCACCAACACGTATGTTCGAGCAGAGCTACTCGCCACACTTGCTCGCCGATATCTATTAGGGTTTCAAGCATTCCCTTTTGTGCATTTTCTTAATTTATTTAGAGTGACTTTGCCAAATATCAGCTGATCGAATGAGTAGCAAATTTTTATTTTGAGTAGCTGACTTCATTGACTTTTTGATGAAGTTGAGTCTTTCCGGACATTGCGTTTTCATGAAGTTGAGGATATTTGCCTATTATGTTTGTGCAAATTGATCAACTTAATGGAAATAAATTATTAAATATGACAAATATCAAAATATTGGAATATTTTCATTTTATTAATTCAAAATGTTTTCCAATAGATATTTGAAGATATTTTTATTTTTATTTCCACAAAATATGCATGCAAGCTTCCATTTGATATGGTGGCTTTATTTATATTATTATTTATTTATTTATTTAATCTAAAATTTTTATATTTCTTACGATATTTGAATTAAATTTTCAAAAAAAAAAATTCATTAGTCCATAGTTTTCAAAAAAGACATACCTACTTCTAATGGCAATTTTCGAATTTTATTTAAATTAAGTAATCTATTTTATCATACCTATTTTTTTTGGAAAAAATCATACCTTATACTTTTATATTATTTACCAAGCTTCAATTAAATTTTACAAAAAAAAATTCACTAGTCCATAGTTTTCAAAAAATCCATACCTACTTTTAATGGCACTTTTCGAATTTTATTTAAATTAGGTAATCTATTTTTTCACCTATTTTTTTGAAAAAATTCATACCTAACCTTTATATTTTTTCCGAATTTTATTTAAAAATACCTAGCCATAACCTATTATTTTTTATAATAACACTAATATAATAATTTTATCCAAAAAAAAGATTCATTCATAATCAGATTTGATAAGAAAATGTTTATTATCACATAATTTTGGACGTACAAACGTCAATACGTATTATGCCATCTAATATATGTATGTACATATTTGTGTATGTCCAAGGCTGCTGGCATCGTTGAATGGATGAAGGATATATGTGCAAACATTTAAATTTCGCGAAAACTCAGTTGAATGTTCTGAATTTTCATAGACATAGCGAAAATGCTGAAATTCCACATAACACCTTCATTCATGCAATATGAACATTCACACATAAATACATATGCATGCGCGACAGTGAAGAACAATGTTGCCGTTCCCGCTTCTAGTAAAATGCAAGAAAAGGGGGACTAAATAAATTTCTAGTGAAAACGCAAAATCCGTACTATTTTCATTTATTATGGTTTGTACCTTGGCAGGACTATAGCTAGTCGGTTTTATTTTACATTTCAGAAATGTTAATAGCATAGAAGTCTCGAAAATATCCAAATTTGCAAAAGGCAGTCACAAAGGAAGCTGGTGCCGAAAGATTAAAATTGATAATTAGTACAACATTGTCAAGCAAATCAGTCGCTCTGCTACTGCGATCTACTTTTTTAAGGGCTCTCATCACAAAGCTCCAAAATTTAACAAACGACATATACTGCGTACTTTGGCACGTTTAAAATAAAAATGCCAATTTTGTATGAAATATATGAAAAATATATAGAAAACTTTGAATAATAACTTTTTCGTGTTTTAGTATAGATGTATACCAATTGCTGGTCAATATCTGTATTTTTTTGTTTAAATTTTTAGAAAGATTTCCAATATATTGGTATATATAGTAATAATATCAACATATTACATATATATATCTCGTGTCTTACTTTCAATTTCTTCATGTTACCTGTGCCGGTACCTGTACTTGGGACTTTCTGTATGGTGGGTCAGAATTTTATCCAATATACAATGCTGGTTGCCTAGCAAAGTACCTATGAAGTTCCTAAATTAAAAATTTGTAGCAAATATGCCCAGTTGAATTTAAGTTTACCCCGTCACTGAATACCCCCAATATGAATTAAAGTTGGAAATTAAGATTTTTGTCAGATTTTAATTTTGTCGATCAGGAAATATTTGATTTATGAATGAAATAGTTATTGTTGTATTTATGACGACAGATTTGTAGGACAGATTTCGCTGCTGCGACTGTGCGTAAGAATGGTTTTTGTTTTTGTATGAAGGTAGTTGAGGACAGCACATGCATTAGAGGGGGATGTGAGGACATGTGTAGGTATTTATGTGTGATTGTGCGCATACGTTTGTTTGTTTTTTTAGACATATGTATGTACACAAATATGTGCGTGCGCGGTAGCTTTACGCATGCACACTTTTTGGTGGATGATATGGGAATATGAATGTGTGATTTGCCGACGGCAAAATGCATTCTTCGCATATTAATGATTTATTGATATAATATTCACATGCATATCTCCTTTTTTCTGCAATTTTATTATCCTTACGTAAAATCCTACTCCCTATATTTATTTTTATATTCAATAATTCAAATTTATTTCAAATGCAATTGCTATGAAACAAATTTTGGTAATTGTTTACTTTAGGAGACAACTGCTAAAACACGTCCGAAGTTATCGGGAAAGGTATCAAAAGACGCGTTTTGACCTCGGTAACAATAATCCGGAGGCGGATTTTGGAGTTTTTGTTTCAGTGAAGAGATATTTGCAATCAAAGTTGAAAATTTTCTGTCATTTTCATGTGGTTGTTGTAATCACAGAATAGGGTGCACCGAAAAGTGCAAAAAGTGTGTTCTGCGCAGAAATACCTTGGATCAAGCCCACTATTTGTGATCGGACCTAGGCCATTTTTAGTTTTTTTGCTAATAACTTTTCACTGAAAGAAATGATTTAATTTCCGCTTTCGGATTATTGATACAGAGGTCAAAACGCGTTGTTTGATACCTCTCCCGATATTTTTGGACGGATTTTTGCAGTTGTCTCCTAAAGGAAACATTTACCCTACTGTTTTATGCAATTTTAATTATCCTTACCTGCTTTTTATATTTATTTTCAGGTTTACTATAACATAAATTTATTTAAAATGTAATGCTATGAATTTCATGTTTTAGGTTGAATTCCAAAACGCTCGAAAATTACGAGTTTTTACCATTTCTTTGTAGAAATTTTTATAAGTAGAAATGGTATTGTTTGTTAGGAACCATTAAATAATTTTTTTTTCAAAGATATTCAATGAGCAAAATCAGCTTCGTTTGCGTTTTGCGAAAAAGTTTAAATTTTATATCAGATAATCTGATAACGATAAAAGGTATTTTAAGTTTTTTTTACCTTTAACCAATTTATTATAAATTGAAAGCAATTGCATACCTACCTACTAAAAAAATTTATCTAAGACTTTAAACTTAAAATATCCTATTGAAAAAAATTATTAAAATGATTGAACCAAAGGCTTAAGTCATAAAATACTTATTGGAAATAGAAATAATAGAAAGGAAAAATGTTTTAATCAAGGTCGGGAGTCATATACATCCATAGATTTGAGATCGGAAATCTCGAAATAATAGCACAAAGTATTTTTCAGCATTTAATTAAATTTTCGCATCAAAATTATTTTCAAGTGAAATACTTGCATTTTTTGGCAAACGAACGTCAAAATCCACGGCCATCACATTAAAATGAGTCGTTTATTCAACTCATTCCGTTTGTTTACCTTTTGGGTTTACGCAATTCCCACTCATAAAGTACAAACTTTAACTCAAATAATTTGGAAATATTAAGGACAAAGCACAAAGAGGACTCGCTGAAACCCTAATAGAAATCATCGAGTAGCATCGAACATACGAGTGAAAATTCTGCCGATTTTCAAATGAGCGAACTGACGCCTCTTATTCATACATGCTCTTCGACTACTTTACATCCCAGTAGTTGTAAAGCAAGTGCGAACCAATTGCTGTGACAGCGATCAGTGGATAACAGCAACAAAAACATAACCAATAGTTGGAAAACAAGCGTGGGCGAACTAATGTGAGAGCGATCGGTACATTTAACAGCAAAACTCCAATACAAGTTTGATTGAGCAATTGTGATACCAACAGAGCAGCTAACAGCGAGATGTGACAGAGCGCGAAGTTTAGCTTGTTCCAATTAGAATTAACAGCAGTGCTGGTGGTTGCAATTAGACCAATTGGCAGATCACTTCGGTTGTCAAAAGAAAATATATTTTAAGAACTTCCTGTAAAATTACTTCGATTTAATAAAACTTATATTTGCAAAATAATTGTCTTTAATAAAAGAATAATTTGCACAAAGATTTGGACTTATTCCCGTATAAAATTCAAATGGCCAACAAACTGAACGCTGCAGACTTGCCGATTCGCTTGGAATTTTGCCAGAAGATGCTTCAAATGGTGGAAGAGGATGGAAACATGTTGAACTGTCTTTTCATGTCTGACGAGGCCCATTTCGATTTAAACGGCAACATAAACAAACAAACTTGTGGAATATGGAGTGCATTTAAATTCCATTATTTTTAAAACTAATTAAGCTATATTTAATAAAATTTAATGACATTTAACACGAATAAAAGCAAATGAATTCCATACACTGAAAAAAAAATTATTTGAGTTTCTTAATGTAGCAAAATTCATCAGCCACCCTGTATATTCATAAAAATACACTTTGTCATTAATATAAAATAAGAAAATTATAAATCAGAAGCAAATGGTATTGTGTTATTCAATCGAAAGTAAAAAAATATAGTAGTTCATTGACAAAAGGGGAAGGATTTATCCTCTATGGAAAAGCAAAAGTAGAAAGGACAAGTAAGGAAGTCTAAAGCCAGGGGAATCCGAACATTAAATACCCAGCTGTGTAAAAGTGGTCGTGGTGAATTCGAAAATTGTTGTGGAGTTCTGATCTATAGAGGTTTCAAACTTCGTCAAATAGACAGACGGACTGACAGATAGACGTATCGAGAGACGGACATGTCTACATCGACTCAGCTCATCCTCCAGATCATTTCAGTATACGTACAAACATTTCATGTTCATGAAAGGTATGCATATCAAAAAAGATATAAAACTTCGCTTTTGCAGTGGGGTATTAACTACGGAATAACGGAATCGTTTAAAACTAAAATGGCGAGCAGAGACATGTACAATAACAAGGTAGCACTTGTAAAGAAATTTAGTTACTAAGAACTGGCATATTATGTACTAAAATTCCATACTCGAGTTACCTGTATGGTTATTTGCAAAGAGCTCATAAACTTATAATTTTCTTTTTGCAAGTATGGATTAGATTCTATCTGATATTAATATTTAAGTTTTAGGAAAGAAGAAAATTACTTTTTATAAATGTTCTCCAAGAGCAAATTGATATGAATAGCGACTATACTTTTATTGAAATTTGTTTCAATTGTTCAATATAGTGAAGTAATATTTATTTTGATAGACACATATTTTATATATGATGCCTGAATTTTCATTAAAGTGGTTTGTAATGCAATTTTGAAATTTTCATGTATTTTCCGAAAATGAACTGACCTACGCTGAAGTGGTACAGTAATGGTATAATAATGATGCATAGAGTTATGTTCATGCTCTCTTGAGCTTAACTTCCACTACTCTCCTTTTGGAAAGGTCCGTTAATTTTCATTCCACTTGAATCTTTGTTCTTTCTTTTACTTTTTACCTCTAATTAGTTTGTAAGCTTACTTTAATATTTAGTCTTAAGATTGATGTGAACTGATGAACATAAAAGCTTAAAGAGCGGAAACAAATAAAATTTATACTTATATATACAAAATTAAAATCCAAAAGAAACTTGATTGTTGACCTTATTTGATTATAGGCTAACACTAGTATGACGGCTGGTATGATACAGGTGTATGTACTGTATACTATGTAAACTGGTATGATCCTGATGTATATACGGACTAGTATGTTGAATGTTATGATCTTGATGTATATAATGACTAGTATGTCAACTGATATATTGCTGATGCAGATATTTACTGGTATGCCAATTGGTATGGTAATAATGCAGTAGCGGACCATTGCTATCTCGTAGCACATTACAGTGCTAAAAATACCAGTTGCTAATATGGAAAAATTACAGAACTCGAACTAGGGTAGCCGATTTGGAAAACTAGTGTTTGACTAGTGTAAAACTAGTAGAATTTACTGCTGTGTTATATAGAACCACTTGTATACCTTACGTTTAACTTCAACTGTGAATACGTACTTCTGCCTCTGGGTTGCGACTCTGCATAGTAATAGGTATAAGGCAACACTGTTGTGAATAGCCGCCATCTAAAAAACCGGAAAATAATTGCGAGTCATTATTGTAAGATCTTGACAATTTGGAAGCACACCAAAGGCAGGAGAACGTACAAAAGCTTAAGTGGTAGTACTTCAATTTAATATAAAATTAATAATCACAATTGCTATTTACATTATAAATTTTTTTAACAAATAAAACGCCTTAAGTTTCAATCATATGCTAACTAAAAATCAGCGTTCTTATTAGCGAAGCTTTTTTGGTACTACGTGGATTGGTGCACGGAGTCGTCGGCCAGAGAAGTCGGGCGTCTACACCCAAGGCTAGAAGCTGCCAATAAAGTGGTAGAAACAAGGCCGCTGCAACATTTTGATAAAAGAAGGTTCCGGTATCACATAGCACCGGTAAAACGGAATAAAGTATATCGACTAAATCGAGCGGTACAATACCAACAACCAGGTGAAGCCGCATATTCAAGCGGTACGATACACACGCGCTGATAACAAACAGTAGCACGGGGCCAACAACAGCCAACCAGGGAGATAGAACTTGTGACGGCTATAACATCCACCGACGTGATCGAGAGAGGGGTCTTGGGGGCGGACTCGCCTTCATCACACACCAATCCGTGCAATATCGTCCATTTGAGCCCGACGTCGACCCGAGGGACAACCTCCTGGAACGTCAAGGAATGGTTGTCCGGACGGGCGACGTCGACCTCGAAATCATTAACATCTATATACCTCCTGCCACCTGCTGTCCGAGAGATTACCACCCTGACATCAGTGCGTTACTCAGAGGTGATAATCGTGTAATCCTCGGAGACTTCAACGCACACCACGATCTGTGGCACTCAAGCCTAAAGGACGATGGCAGGGGACAGGAATTGGCTGAACAAATAGACGATTCGACGTTTTGCACTGTGAACGGGGACGCCACCACGAGAGTTGCGGTAAATTGTTCCAGTTCGCCAGACCTCACAATTGTCAGCGCAAGTCTCATAAACTGCGTTGAATGGCGACCAATGCTTACTCTTGCATCTGACCATTTGCCGATAATCCTCTCAATCGGTCGCCCCAATAACTTCGTTACCTCTGAGAAGCGCACCTTCACTAACTGCAGTAAAGCTGACTGGGTTGGTTTTCTTAATTTCACTGAGAGCAACTTCGCTGCTCTTCCCATCCCGTCTGACGTACGAGAAGGGGAAAAAGCGTTTCGCTTGGTCATAGCTTCAGCCTCCAATCAATACATTCCGTCAGGTAGAATTAAGGAGATACGTCCGTACTTCCCCGCAGAGGCAGCGGCCCTGGCTAATGAACGTGACCACGTGCGACGCTTGAACCCTACGGATCCTCAAATTCAAGATCTCAATGCGGAAATCAGACGGCTAGTTGATCAACACAAACGCGCCAAATGGGAGGAGCACCTAAGGTCCTGTAACCTCTCTGCTGGTGTTGGCAAATTATGGTCCACTGTAAAATCCTTGTCAAATCCGACCAAACCGAACGACAAAATATCCATCACCTTTGGTGATAAGGTACCGGCAATTTGTACTGCATCCTCCGGTTGACAAGGAAATCAGGCGCGCCATCAGGGAAGCGCACAAACGCAAAACCAACCAAGCGCCCATTGCCATCACCACCACAGAGGTTCGGGAGGCCATACGGGGGTCCAAAAACTCCAAATCTATTGGCCCAGACAGTATATCCCTGCTGATGCTAAAACATCTCGGTGATGAGGGAGTCAGGTACCTAACAACCGTCTTCAATCTGTCCATGACCACCTTTGTCATTCCAGAAAGATGGAAACAGGCCAAGGTGGTGGCACTACTAAAGCCCGGCAAGCCGGCTAACGTGGGGGAGTCATATCGACCGATATCACTCCTCTCGCCAGTTGTGAAGACCCTGGAGTCGGTCTTGCTCTCTTACTACACCGCAAACCTACGATTAGCCGAACATCAGCATGGATTCCGCAAAATGCATAGCACTACCACCGCGCTAAACGCCATCACCACACAGATAGGTGTCGGTCTCAACCAATCTCGCCCAAATGACAGGACCGTGCTAGTTGCGCTTGACTTGTCGAAAGCTTTTGACACTGTTAATCACGCGCAACTCATTAACGACCTGGAAGATTCAAACCTTCCCCCCTGTCTAAAACGTTGGACCGCCAACTACCTGAGTGGCCGGCAGTCATCGGTGGAATTTAGAGGCGAAAGATCAAAACCACGTATAATTAAGCAAGGGGTGCCACAGGGTGGTGTCCTATCCCCGCTTCTGTTCAATTATTACATATCGAGGCTCCCTTCCCCACCAAAAGGCGTCTCGATCGTCTCCTACGCCGATGACTGCACGATCCTGGCGACTGGACCCTCCGTCGATGAGCTCTGCTCGAGAATTAATTCTTACCTGCCAACCCTTTCCAGGTTCTTCGCTGCACGGAAGCTGACATTGTCACCGACCAAATCCTCGGCCACCTTATTTACGACGTGGACAGCGCAGGCGAACATGGAATTAGACGTCTACGTCGACGGCATTAAGCTTCCGACTGTCACACACCCCAAAATCTTAGGGGTCACGTTTGATAACATGTTCAAATACGGTGCTCATGTAGCCGCGATTGCCACCAAAGTACAAAGCCGTAACAAAATCCTCAAGTCACTAGCTGGCAGTACTTGGGGTAAAGACAAAGAAACGTTACTGGCAACGTACAAGGCAATCGGCCAGCCGGTTCTGACCTACGCGACCCCAATATGGTCGCCGGGATTAGCAGACACACATTGGAGGAGGTTGCAGGCCTGCCAAAACACCGCACTCAGAACTGCCACGGGGTGCCTCCTTATGTCTCCCGAGCACCACCTTCATAATGAGGCAAAAATGCTCGATGTCAAAGAGCATTGCGAGATGTTGACCAGACAATTCCTGTTCAACTGCATTAAAACACAGCACCCGAACAGAAACCTGCTCAACGAAAATCCGCCTCCCAGGAGAATAAGGAGTCACCTCCGCAAGCATTATGACGAGATCCGGCATCACATTTTCTCGCCGTTTGATCCAAAGGTGCACCGGCGGGCCCTCAACCTCATCCACACGGAGTCGGTAAACTCCTTTGTCGGGTCACGCCCAGTGAATGCAGTCCTACAGGCACAAGCTCCACCTGTTGCCGACGAGGAACGCGAACTGCCCAGGGAGACAAGAGTCACGGTGGCCCAACTTCGTTCTGGATACTGTAACAGACTAAACTCTTACCTATCCAGACTGAACCCTGACATGCCAAATGTCTTCCCGGCATGCGGCGTGTCCCCCACGATACTAACCATCTGTTCATCTGCTCAACTGAACCCACTCTTCTAACACCAATTTCACTCTGGTCCACCCCTGTTGAAGCCGCGAGGCTTCTTGGACTTCCGTTAGAAGAGCCTGATGACAATGTTGGATGGGGGGTAACATCCTAGGCAGGTTAAGTAGTCGCTACAACAACAACAACAACAGGGAGATAGAAGGGGTGCGCGCTTCCAGAGATCAAGGCGGTAAGGAAAGAACACGTACATACATATATTAAAGTGATTGGTGTATATTGTGGTCGGGTAGTGAGCCAAAAAGTTAGGTGATAGAAAGGGCTTACGGTACTTTCCCGTTATATTGAACAAGGTAGTCAAGCCGTTTCACATATTCCACTCGTCGCTATGCCGCAAACACGTTGAACGTCCGGTAGTAGGGGGGAAAGAAACAGCGAAGAACTAAATGAAACAGTTATTCAAAATACAGCAAATAATAATACGTTAGAGCGTAGGCTAAATGAAATGATGGAGAATATTAACGCATTACAGGTCGAACTCGAAAATAGTAGCCGCCGTTTAATTGAAAGTCAGACAGTGATGGAAATGCGTCCACATTGTCATCGGTTCTAGTTGAATTAATGCGCCAAGCAGATACAGTACGTCACCGTCGACGTATCCGTCATACATCAAAATTTAGAGCAAAATCAACTTTGCCGTATCCGTCGAATCTGTTGTTACGCACACAAACACTCGCATTCTACTCAGCTGTCAGTTTTTTCAACGTATTGCCGTATTGTATCTGCTTAGCGCATAAATCGTGCGCTTGCAATAAGTAAAACCGGCAATCATCGTAAATTACATGATCTACCCGAACTCGACGGTCGGCCTATGTTTAAAGAAGCGTTTTACATGACATATGAGGAGTATAGTTTTAAAGATAGACAGAACAGAAGTAAAAGGGTAAGCGAGTACTTTTAAATTGAATTTGCAAAATAAATACATGTTATTTGAATGTACTAGGTACCTGCGTATTTTTATGTAAAATATCGTACGTAAGTTGCTCAATATGTTTTATTTGTTGGTACTACGTGTATTTTTATAAATTGTTCAAACAAGTAGCAAAGGTAAACAAAATAAAAGCAAAATATTATAGTTGCACGAAGATATCCGGTAACTGTACACTTTTATAATGTACTTTATATAGAAGTTAGTTAAAATTTAACATGTTTTACTGTTTTCAATTAATTTCGTTTTTGATAAAATATTTTGCAAATGAACAGAAAAAAATTATGTGCATTTCTTAGTGTTTTCTGAGTTTATATAAAACCATTTGTTTTATTTATGTACTTTTTAAATAAAATAAGCAAAAATATTTTTGGAATGAAAATTTTATGTAATATTATAGGTGCTGTTCCCGACCTTAATCTCCCTAGTAATGTACCTGAGCCCAGTACTTACGCTGAAAACATGAATCCCAATTCATTTGTTGAATTGTTAACTAATGACTTTTCCCCAAAATGTAATAATAATATTTACTCAGGTGTTGAAGCAAGTAATTTGTATTTACTTGCAACCGTGGCGGAAGAAAGCCAGGAGAAAACAAGGTTTATTGATTTTGAAATAGAAGATTTAGATGTTATGGATATGCAAAAAGGCACCTATGATAAACTTGAAGAGAGGGGAAGTCAAACGAACTTTAGCTTAACCTCGGGAGCAGCAAGGGGAAAAAAGCTAGAAGAGGAAAATAGAAAGTTAAAGGCCGCTCTAAAAGAAAGGGATAGGAATATAGTTTATTTAAAGTACCAATTAGTAGAGATGACCACTAAAGTGAACAATTAAAAAAAAAATTGACGGATTTGGAGGAGGGTTTCGATTCCGTCTAAAATTTACGTAGCAAGCTACCTCAAGCAATTAGTTCAATGGTGCAAAACTCTGTAAAAAATAAATAAATAACAGTCGCCACCCAAACTGTCGTAGATACGACAGTTACTTTAAAACATTTGCTTTAGGTGTATTCTTCATTTCTCCATTATCTTATAGACACCTTAAGCATCTCCTTAGGCTTCGGGAAGAAAGGACTTTAGAAGAGCTCATTTCGGAATGGCTACGGGATCCAGGTTGTAGTAATAGTACTCTTTAATGATTAGAACTCAGATCCCGTGGCTTTACGCAGGATCAAAATTTCGTGTCGATCATGTGTGATGAAATGGCACTAAAGAGTTATATGCAATATCTCCCCAAATTTGATAAAAATGATTGGTTTAGAAGATTATGGCGACGAGAATTGTACAAGTAGAATAGGCAATAATGTATTTACTCTGATGCTTCAAGGTATAGGCGGAGCGCATGAAAGCGGAGTGAAGCCGCCACAAGAATTTATAGAATATATTAAAAAGTTAGAAAATATATTTTTAAAAGAATTTAATGTGGCTTGCCACAGAATAGGAGTAGGTAAAATTTTATTTGATAAAATGAAAAATGTCGTACCCTACCTCTGTTGTGCTAATTGTAATAGCGATTTTGTACTAGCTTTATTGGTTCGAATTACAATTTTCTTCCTACTAAAGTTTTTCAAGAGAGAAATAAGTTGTCCAAGTTTTAAAAACAAAATATTGTGGGTTTCACACTTATAGATTGGTTTCTTTTGTAATATAGTAATACAAATTTTATCGCTCAATTTTCGCTGCCTATATTCATTTTGTCTTTTAATCGATTTCTTCTTCTTCTTTAAATGGTCATCTAACCGCCTGGGCGATTTTGACCGTCCAACATAGCTCGCCAGTCGTTTCTTCGTTGCGCCAACTGGCGCCAATTGGAAACACCGCGGGATCGCAAATCAGTCTCCACTTGGTCCTTCCATCGGAGTGGTGGTCTCCCTCTTCCTCTGCTTCCACCGGCGGGTGCCGATAAGAATACCTTCTGGGTTGGAGCATCTTCGCTCATTCGCACTACGTGGCCTAGCCAGCGAAGGAGCTGTGCTTTAATTCGCTGAACTATGTCGGCGTCTGCGTAAAGTTCATACAGCTCATCATTAAATCTTCTTCGGTACTCGCCGTCACCAACGCGTAGAGGTCCACAAATCTTTCGAAGAACCTTTCTCTCGAATACTCCCAGAGCCGCCTCATCAGATGTTGTTAGTGTCCACGCTTCTGCACCATATAGCAGCACGGGTGCGATGATTGACTTGTAGAGTGTTATTTTCGTTCGTCGAGAGAGGACTTTACTTTTCAATTGCCTACTCAGTCCGAAGTAGCATTTGTTTGCAAGAGTAATTCTTCGTCGGATTTCTAGGGTACCATTATTGTTGGTGTTAATGCTGGTTCCCAGGTAAACGAAGTGCTTTACTATTTCGAAATTATTGCTGCCAACAGTGGCTTGGTTGCCAAGGCGCGAATGCGCTGACTCTTTGCATGATGACAGAAGGTACTTCGTTTTGCCCTCGTTCACCACCAATCAAATTTTTTCCGCTTCTTTTTCTAATTTGGAGTACGCAGAAGTTACGGCGCGGTTGTTAAGGCCAATGATATCAATATCGTCAGCATATGCCAACAGTTGCACGCTTTTATAAAATATTGTTCCAGCGCGGTTAAGTTCTGCAGCTTGTATTATTTTCTCCAGCATTAAATTAAAGAAATCGCACGATAGGGGGTCACCCTGTCTGAAACCTCGTTTAGTTTCGAACGGCGCGTAGAGGTACTTCCCAATTCTGACCGAGCTGGCGGTGTTGCTCAAGGTCATTTTGCATAGCCATATAAGTTTTGCGGGGAAACCAAATTCAGACATAGCGGCATACAGGCAGCTCCTTTTCGTACATTCGAAAGCGGCTTTAAAATCAACAAAGAGATGATGTGTGTCGATTCTTTTCTCACGGCTTTTTTCCAAGATTTGGCGTATTGTAAAAATTTGGTCGATGGTAGATTTACCAGGTCTGAAGCCACACTGATAAGGTCCAATCAGTCTGTTCACATCAGGCTTCAGTCTTTCGCACAATACGCTTGATAGGACCTTATATGCGATATTCAAAAGGCTGATTCCGCGATAGTTGGCGCAGTTTGCAGGATCGCCCTTCTTGTGGATTGGGCAGAGAATACTTAGATTCCAATCTTCAGGCATTCATTCATCCAACCATATTTTGCATAGAAGCTGATGCATGCGCCTTACCAGCTCCTCGCCTCCGTGTTTGAATAGCTCAGCACGCAAACCATCAGCGCCAGCTGCTTTATTGTTTTTCAATCGGGATATTGCTATTCGCACCTCATTATAGTCGGGTTGTGGAACGTCAATTCCATCATCTTCGATTGTGGGCTCGGGTTCGGCAACTTCTCTGGTTTCTTGCTCAGTTTCTCCATTTAAAAGGGAAGAGAAGTGATCTCTCCATATTCTGAGTGCTCTCTCAACATCGGCCACCAGATCGCCGTTCTCATTCTTACAGGAGTTTGCCCCGGGTTTAAAACCTTCTGTCATTCGCCGAATGTTTTGATAGAATTTTCGGGCATTATTGATGTATATTGGAACGATTTTTCGTCATCCTATGTCAAATTTGGTTTTGAGACAAACCGGTTTCGGCGTTGTGCCATCATCAGTGTCGATTTTCGTTCTGATCTGTTGTGGTCGTTTGTCTTGTATTTATAGTAGGTAGCAGGTAACGTCAGCATGGGTGTCTGTTTGTGTACGTGTGTGCATGTGTTGTGTGTGTACATTCAGAAACGGGGGTGGTTTTTCATCGATCGGTTTTTTGAGTGGTTGACTAAGGCAGGTAAAAGTTGGTAATTTTTGTTGTTTGACCTTTTTTGCTTGTTTGTTGTTTTTGATCTTTTGCTGTTGTGTGCTTATTTGTCGGTGCGTGTGTGTTTGTTGTACCTGAGTGGTTGCTTTGTTTTTTGTAAACCAATTTTAAAGGTTCGAATATTGTGTCGGAAACAGTGTTTGTCTGTTCGTTTATTATTCTACCGTCGAATGTTTTTTGTTTGTAGATTTCCATTTTTTCGAGTACGTTCAGACGTCTGCCTTTTGCTTGTACATGTAGGACCTTGACTGTTTTTTTGATGTTTCCGGGGGGGCATTTATTCTCCGCCATGTGGTTCGCAAAGTTGGACTCTGGTATGATGGTTGGATTCCGTATCTTTTTGTTGTAATCTCTAATGTGTTCTCTGAACCTCGTTCTTACTTGTCGTCCAGTTTGTCGTATGTAACTGTGCTGGCATTCACAAGTGAGCTTGTATACACCATGGCTGATAAACGGATCTTCTGAGTAAGTTTTGGTTCTTAGCTTCCGTCCTAAATTGTTCGATGTTTTGAACGCTGTGTTGATGTTGTATTTTCTAAGGAAATTTGCTAATTTATATGTTGCCTTTCCAGTATATGTCATTGTCGTCCAGGTTTGTGTACTTTCTTCTCCATTGTTTCTTTTTTGTTCTCTAAGGTCTCTCCTGAGTTTATCTACTAGTGCTTTTTTATAACCGTTGTTTGTTGCGATGTTATATATTATTCCAAGCTCTCTCCTATATGCTTCTTGTGTAAGAGGTGTTCTTTCCAATCTTTGTACTAAGTGCCTTAGCGCTGCATTTTTATGTTGTTGTGGGTGGTTCGAGGTATTATGTATTATTGTGTCGGTGGCCGTTGGTTTCCTATATATGTCGTAGTTGAATTTATTGCTAGCTTTATCAATACTTATTGTGAGGTCCAGATAATTGATTCCTCCGTCTTTTTCGGTTTCCATTGTGAATTTTATGTTCCCGTGCTGCTTGTTGAGGTACTCCAGTACTTGCTCTTCGTTGTTGGTAGTTAAAACGCATATGATATCATCCACGTACCTTGCGTAAAATAACACTCCTAATTTGGAATTTAATTCCTGTATATACTCTTTTTCCAGGTTTTGCATAAACGCTTCCATAAGAATAGCCGATGTTGGGTTTCCCATCGCAAGTCCGTTTGTTGTCTGTATATTTTATTGTTGAATTGAAAATAGTTTTGACGTAGTGTTGTTCTTACCGTGTTCGTGATTTGCGTACTTTTTACTTTATCTTTTGTTTTACGTAGTATTATAGAGTTTACTATGTTCAATGTCTCTGCTAGTGGTATTGATGTGTACAGATCTTTTATGTCGAAAGATACCAATTTGCTGTCCTTTGTCACTTCAACGGTCCTAAGTTTGTTTATTAGTTCAGATGTATTAGTTATGGTGTGTTCGTTGCTAAGTTCCAGTGTGTCCTTCAATACTGTTTTTAAATATTTAGATAGCTTATAGCATGGTGCCGATTTAAAATTAATATTGGTCTCATTGGATTGCCTGCCTTGTGGATTTTTGGTAGCGCAATTAGTGGTGGAGTTGACGGGTTCATTTGGACTAATGTATATGCCGAGTTTGTATCTATTATATTTGTTGCCGTTTTTATAGCCACTTTGATTTCTTTCTGGTATTCATCCGTGGGGTTCACTCTTATTCTACGACATTCCATATCCTCGATGAGTTTTTCGGTTTTTGTTATATACTCATCTTTTCCAATTAGCACAGTTGTGTTGCCTTTGTCCGCCTTCGTTGCGACAATGTTGTTTATCCTGAGTTTATGTTGTAGGTTCTTGACTGTTTTTTGCTCCGTGTTTCTCTTCTGTCCTTCCTTTGCTTTCACTTCCTTGTTTATTATTTCTCTGCACATGTGTCTTGCGTGCTCTTGTTCCTCAACTGGTATTAATGATATTGCGACCTCTGCGTCTACGATCGCCTGTTCCGTTTTTCTTTTTTCGTTTTGGTCTATAATATTGTGTTTCAGTCCCTTTTTAAGAAGTTGTTCTTCCGCCGCGGTGATGGCTACTGTCGTTAGGTTTACGAGCCTGGCATGGAAATGGTGCGGTTGTTGGTTGTTGTCCCATTTGCGACGCCCTGTCAGCTTATCTAGTTTCCGGTTCAGCGTCCTGTATTTCTGTTCCCTTTGGCCAGCATCTCAAGCTCCTTTATTTCACGCTTTTCTGCCTCTCTTTTTTTCGCCCGGAAAAGCCGCCTCGCTTCCCTCTTCAACTCGCGGTAGTGTTCACACACACTCCTCGTTGCATTCGATCTCAGCGTTGCCTTGTAGGCTTCGTCCTTTCTTTTCGTTGCAGCGCGGCACTCTTCATCATCATACCAGTTGTTTCTTCGCGTTCGCCGGAATCCAATTACTTCTTCGGCTGCGGTACGGAGTGCTCCTGAGATATGATCCCACTGCTCATGCATTCCACTAGGTTGAATTGTGCTCTCGGAGAGCAGGTGTGAGAGGCGATCTGCGAAATAATTGGCGGTCTGTTGCGATTGCAGCTTTTCGACGTCCAGCTTTCCCTTCGTTTTTTGTTGCACCTGGTTTGTCGTACAGAGGCGGGTACGAATCTTGGCTGCTACTAGGTAGTGATCAGAGTCGATGTTAGGTCCCCGTATTGTGCGAACATCTAAAACGCTGGAAGCATGCCGTCCGTCTATCACAACGTGGTCGATCTGGTTGCGTGTTTTTCGATCGGGGGACAGCCATGTAGCTTGATGGATCTTCTTGTGCATAAACCTAGTGCTGGATATGACCATGTTTCGGGCACCGGCGAAGTCGATCAGCCTGAATCCATTTGGCGAAGTCTGATCGTGGAGACTGAACTTCCCGACAGTGGGGCCGAATACACCCTCCTTACCCACCCTGGCGTTAAATTCGCCAAGCACGACTTTGATATCATGACGGGGGCAGCGCTCGTATGCTTCTTCCAGGCGCTCGTAGAATGCATCCTTTTCCACGTCGTCCTTCTCTTCCGTCGGTGCATGAGCGCAGATAAACGATATGGTGAAAAATCGTACTTTTATGCGGATTGCAGCGAGACGCTCGTTCACGGGTGTGAACGACAGTACTCGGTGACGGAGTCTCTCTCCCACCACAAATCCCACGCCGAATCTGCGCTTGTCTTCATGCCCACTCCAGTAGATGTTACAAGGTGTTCTGATCGTATTTCCTCGCCCCGTCCATCGCATCTCTTGTATCTTAATCGATTTAGCTTTTTCTAATAACACTGGGCTCAGTTTTTCGTAAAAAAACTGTAAATATGTAAATAAAACTATTATTTTTTTACTTTACAAGTGAAATGTTGCTTTTTTAATATTGGGAATTCCTGTGATATTTGGTTTTGATCTTATTAATTTTTCATAAAAACTTGTCGAAAGCTTTAATTTTTTAATTATTTGGATCAATTTTTTGTTTTTATAGATTTTTGTTGGCTTTTCCAAACTTTTGTACAACTTTACGTATATGGGGGATATTGGCTGGTGAACGGGGCACCGAAAACTAACTTCACGCGCCATGTACATACCTCCCGGGTGGTGTGGAAACTGTAGAGTAAGATCCCTAACAATGCATTGTCTGTAATTTACTCTGTTAACTCCATTAATATTTCTATTTGACTAATATTTACTTCCTTATTTACTTGGGCAGTTAACATTTTTTAAATAAAGATATAAAATGTTGCATTATACGAATATCAGTAATGTATAAAAAGTAAAACTTTTGCATATCTGTGAAATTATATAAGGAAACTCAAAAACAACCAAAATTAATATTGAAAATCCCCATTTTTGGGTTTCTATGGAGTGGCAGCAATGACAAATGTTATAAAAAATGTGCATTTTGACAGCGCTCTATCGAAACAAAGAGTCTCAAATCTATTTATTTATGGTTACAAGAATTGGCAAGCGTTGTTAGTGTAGCGTGCACGAATATAAACGAGTGCTCAAAATCGGCATTATGTGGTGATCAACGCCATCGGTTTTTTCACGCTAATCAAGTGACATCAAGTAATAGGACTTGTAATTTGTTCGGAAGATCATGACGTAACAATATGTAAGCAGTTCTTAGATATGCCCTGTAATGAGAGGTGGAGGGTTGCCCGTCGGCATAAACTTTGTTTTTGTTGTTTGAGACCGGGCCATTCCGGTAACCGTTGCCCAATCCAACGCGATATTTAAACGAATAAGCAGCAGGCGCATCCAATGCTCACGACCGCGGTAGTTAGGGCTACGTATAGAAAGATTTTGTTCAAAATTATTCCGGTAAGGTTGTATGCTGGGAACAAACAAGTCGATGGTTACGCATTTTTCGACGATTACATTGATGAACGAGAGTTTGGCCGCAAGACTGGGGTCGGAAGGGAAAAAGGAAAGGCTGACGCTTCAATGGTTAGGGGAACGTTAACAAAGTGGAGGATCTACGATTGCCAATGTAAACGCTAAACCTCGAGGAACTTTCAAAATATCGCCACATGAAAAAACTACCCGTATGCAACTACACCGAGATTACTCCCGAGCTACTGATCGGAATTGATAACGCGCACTGAGAAGTGGCACATAGGGTGCCATTGATGGATGGAAAGGTCTGGCGGAAATCATGACGAAGCTAGGTTGGGTCGTATGTAGTCCCACAGAAAGAAGACCGATCGAGATCATACATCAGGTGTTTCATACGAACATCGACCATAGCCAGGGCGACGCGGTGCATCAGTTAGTGGAAAAGTTCGTGATGACAAGAGATCCAAGTTTATTCTGGAAAGAGCGACGATGCGTAAGAGGGAGCGCTTTGAAACTGATATTTTGTGGAAACGGGAAGATCCACGGTTACCGAATAGTCGACCAGTGGCTGAAAAACGATTGTATTTGCTGAAGAAGAAATTCGAACGTGATAACGATCCCAAAAGGGAGTAGAATACCTGAGGAAAGGGTGCTCTAGAGAACTTACCGACGATGAATTATCTGCTGAAAGTGATCACACGTGGTACCTTCTTCACTTCGCAGTATATAGGCCAAGCAAACCAGGGAAATTTCGACTCGTGTCGGCAGCACAAAGATTCATTTGGAGAACTGACTCAAACGAGCCAATCGAGGAGTACGCGAGTGGCGGTTATGACATTTGGAGCAACTTGTTCGCCTTGCTCGGCGAAGTACGTAAAAAAAAACAACGCTGTGGAGTTCAAGGAAAGATTTCTCGAAGCCGTTAGCCTCAGCAACCATTACGTCGACGACCTGGTTCATTCCTTTCGAATGAGAGGGATGCTTTGAGAATCCTTCCTGAAATTATTTGCATACATAAGAGAGCCGGATTAGACTAACACGCTTTGTTTCCAATTCCCGGCTGGTTAACCAAAGGTTTAACGATGACGCAGAAAATCCTGAAGTCTTGAGTCTCGATAAAGAAGCTGGGACGTTTCAAAAGGTGCTTGGACACTGATAAGGATGCGCTCCGTTTTGCAAAGGCGATCGTCAAGGTTGACAGAAACTTACTAAAGGGAACGATTTTTGTTGGAACGATTTTCCGTCATCCCTTGTCAAGTTTGGTTTTGTGACAAACCGGTTTCGGCGTTCTGCCATTTTCAATGCCTAGTTTCGTTCTGGTCTGTGTCTATCCGCTGCGTTGTTTTTATAGTCCGTGGGTGCTGTGGCAGGTAATGTCAATCTATGTGTTCGTGGTAGGTAACGTTAATATGCGTGTGTGTGTGCGCGGTATTGATACGTCCGAATTGTTATCTGTCCCAAGGGTTGTTTTTGTAGGTATGTAGACATACCGCTTGTTAGCTAAGCGGTAGGTTGAGGTAGGTAGAAATCGGTGATTTTTGCAGTTTGGTTCATATTTCGTTTTTGCTTGTTCATTGTTACGTGTTTGGTTGCTGTACCTGCTGGCTTGTGCTGTTTTTTGTAAACTAGTTTTAAGGGTTCAAATATTTCGTCAGAGATAGTGTTGGTTTGTTCGTTTATGATCCTGCCGTCAAATGTTTTTAACTTGTATATCTCCATGTTCTCAAGTACATTAAGCCGCCGACCTTTTCCTTGTACGTGAAGTATTCGAGCCGTTGTTTTTATGTTAGCTGGGGTATTAACGTTACCTACCACGAACACATAGATTGACATTACCTGCCACAGCACCCACGGACTATAAAAACAACGCAGCGGATAGACACAGACCAGAACGAAACTAGGCATTAAAAATGGCAGAACGCCGAAACCGGTTTGTCACAAAACCAAACTTGACAAGGGATGACGGAAAATCGTTCCAACAAAAATCAGCTTACTACCCTGTCGGAAGATCAACACAACAAAATAAATCAAAGGGAACGAGATTACCAACCAAGCGAGAGGCGCTAAGCGTCACGATGTCTATCTTCCTACACCGACCGACAGTAGAGACGAACGAAAAACTACGAGCAAAAACGACCTAGGTGTTCGTCATGAAGTATTCCAAGATTATTGAAAGGTTTTCCTAATTTCAACGACTAAAGCGAATATTTAGTTGGGTCTTACGTTTTTACAATAATTGCAGTCGGAAACCGGCTGAGACGAAATCCGCTGATTTAGATCCATCCGACATGGAGAGAGCAGACTTGGTTATTTGCCGTGTACTTCAAATGGAGTCCTACGATGGAGATTACAAATGCCTGAAAATTCAAGGGGGGTGGAAAGCAATAGTCCACTGTAAGAATTGACGCTGTAACCGGACGAAACCAGAGTAATGCGGATAAATGGCAGACTAAACATTGCCACGGCGATTTCTCCCTACACCCGGCGGCCAATAGTACTCCCTAAAGAATATTGCGTCACTGATCTTATCGTGGAATTTTATCATTGTACCTAGCGTCCCCAAGATGACGAGACGTTAATCGCTGAGATTCGACTGCGATATTGGATTGCTTGTGTTAGGAAAGCGGTTAAGCGAGTCTCTAGAAGATCCCTGGTTTGTCGAAAGGATCTGTGCCCATGATGGGTCAACTACCAGAGAATAGAGTTACTTCATTTATGAGGCCATTCTCCTATGTGGGATTGGATTATATGGGACCGTTCGTTGTAACAATGGGCCGTCGTAGCGAGAAGCGTAGAATCGCGCTATTCACATGCCTAACTACGCGGGCTATACACCTGAAGCTGGCCAAAGATCTATCAACCGATACGTGCTTGATGTGCATCCGTAACTTCATGAACCGGCGAGGCACTCCGGTCCGTATACGTTCAGACAACGGAACGAATTTCGTTCGCGCAGATAGAGAATTGAAACGGTAATTATCAAACCCTTCCTCAGAGAAGATTGCTGACGCGTTGTCCAAGGTAGGCGTAGAATGCGTATTCAACTGCCCGCTTAATTCCCACGAAAGTGGCTGTTGGGAACGCCTGCCTAGTACGTAGCGTGAAGCGAGCGATGGGAGATGCGTTATATAATGAGAGCCTGCAGGAGCACAGCTTGTATAGCCTTATGTGTGAAGCCGGGAATATTGTAAATTCGCGGCCGCTTACTCATATACCTCTTGATGCTCCTACCTATAAACCCCTTACTTCTAATCACTTTCTTATAAGGAGTGCGTTTGAAAAACATCTCACCTTTATTTTTTTCAACAAGTTGTTTCTTAATTAATTGATTTTAATATTTTTTTCGTTGTATGATTAGAAATAAATGTCAGAAAAATACTGTTTGAAAATATTTTCGCTAAATGCTGTAGTTCATATAAAAATGGCAAGCGAGTTCGAAGTACGAAAAACTATTGTTAACAGTTTTCAAGATCACCCTCAATGGACTTTCAAAAAAATTGCTCCAGAACTTAAAGTAAGCCCAAAAACTGTTTCGAGGGTGTTAAAAAACTTTAAGGACAAATTGGCTGTTACCCAACATAAAAAGAAAATCATCACCGTTTTTCGGAAGAACCCTAATATTTCAGGTAGAAAACTAGCGCAGAAGGTGGGATGTTCCTAGTTTTTTGTCAGTAAGGCAAAAAAGGAAGCTGGTCTCAAAACGGTTAAGGTTCAAAAAGTTCCAGACAGGAACTCTGCAAAGAATGTGGAAGCAAAAAATCGCGCAAAAAAAATAAAAATGTGTTTCTTTGAAAAATTCAATTGCTGTATCATGGACGACAAGACGTATGTATTAGCCGACTTTTCGCAGTTTCCAGGCCAGGAGTTTTACACAGCAGACTCGCGCGGGAATGTGGACGAAAAGTTGAAGTCAAAAAGGCAGTCAAAATTTCCTCGTAAATTCCTGGTTTGGCAAGCAATCTGCAGTTGTGGAGAAAGGAGCAGTACTTTTGTAACTACGGGAACAATAAACTCCCAAAAATACATTAAAGAATGCTTAGAAAAAAGATTAAAGCCTTTCCTAAGACGACATAAGGGTTCCACTTTTTTTGGACTGACCTAGCTTCTTGTCATTATAGCAAATTGGCTTTGGAATGGTATTCAAAAAATAATGTGCTTTTGGTGCCTCGAGAAGGAAATCCGCCCAACTGCCCAAAACTCAGGCAAATTTAAAGATACTTGGCCTTGGTTAAAAAAGAAACTAAAGCAACAAAAAAAGTAGCAAGGAATGCCAAAGACTTTCGGGAAAAGTGGAGTTCAGCAGCTCGAAAAGTGTTAAATACTACTATAAAATTTTTAATGGAAGGGGTGCCGGAAAAGTTAAAACGATTTTTACAACAATAGTAGTGACAAAGTTGTTGATATATATTAAACTTGTAATTAAAAGGACAAATAACAGCTAGTTTTTTTTTCAAAATCGAACTACCAGTTTACGATATTTGTTATAACTAGTCAATGACAATTTTTTCAAATGCACTCCTTAGGTACCGAAAATTCTGACCAGACGCCCAAAATACCAATACCAAAAATGATGCGTGGGACTCGGAAACAGTGCCGAAACGTGCAACAACTCCAACATCGATTCTGGAAGAAGTGGCTAGCGGAATACCTTCCAGACCTGTGCCGCCGAACAAAATTGCTATTTACATTGTAAATTTCTTTAGGAAGTAAAACGCCTTACGTTTCAATCATATGTTAACTAGCGTTATTATTAGCAAAGCAGAGTCCTGCAGGTGCAACATCCAGGGTAAGGATTGCAATCGGGTTTCTATTTTCTCAGACAGTCAGGCCGCACTGAAGGCCTTGGACTCATTCGTCGACAACACAAAGTCGGTCACTGAATGCCACACATCTCTTAACGAAATGGCTCAGCACTTCAGTATTAGCCTTATATGGGTATCTGGGAACAGGGATATCGAAGACAATTGCAGAGGAGACAAGCTGGCCAGGAGAGACACCACCGACCATATCCTTCCGGGAAATGACTCGGCAGGTATAACCATGGCCACTTTCAGGCTTCTGGTAAACACAAGCACTATAAGAAATTCAAATAGACTATGGTCAGCCATCTCATCGTGTGAGACATCCAGGCTAATTTCCTTCATATGATAAGGGGCGGCAAGGGCGCTTCTGACTCTACAGAAATCGGTGTTGGCATCCTTGATAGGGGTTCTAACAGGGCACTATTTAATAGGCACTCACGGAGCTAGTTGCGGGTAACGACCTTCGATTATTGTCCCATCTGCAGATGTACCTAATAGGAGGAGAGCATCCAGCACCTCCTTTTTCAGTGTCCAGCACTCAGCAGACGGCGGTTAGCCGTCCTAGGTGAACAGTTTCTATACGACCTTCCGTAGGTCTCAAGATGTGAAGTCAAGGCCTTAGCGAAATTTATGCTTTCCACTAAGTATTTCGACCCTCCGCCTTAGGCATGAAAGGGTTTATTTGAGACTGTATAGGGTATAACAATGGGCCCATTGGTGCGCTAGGTGTCGGACTGTTACCCTAGCGTTTCAGCTCAGCCCTTGCAACCTAACCTAACTTAACATTAATTGAAGAGTATAAACAGACTAGACTTGCAGCTACTTATCTCTAGGTTTAAATTCAAATATTTGGGTGTAGATCATGTACGTACGTGCATGTCAACAAAATCACGTATTTTTCTAGGTCGCTACTGCAATAACGGCAAAGCAACCACGAATAGGAAATGGTCAAATAAAACCGCGAAGAAAAGTGAAGACGAAACGATCAATTGTCAAATCAATTGGGTAAGTAAATAACATTTATTTTTGGAACAATTTAAGTAACTGTTTTCTAATAAAAAGTTCTCAAAAAAAGAAATACTGAATTGTTGTTATTTTCCAGTGTTAATTTATTGTGATTGCGAAATGCAGCTTTCATAAATAAAGTAACAATGAATCTCCAACGGAATCGTTTAAACGCTGCAACAATGAAATTGGCGAGCAGAGGCACATACGAGTACAATAACAAGGTGGTTAAAATGGCACGTTTTAAAAAATTTAGTGACTAACAACTTGTCCATTATGTAATAGAATTTAGTAAACAAAGAACTCCAAATTTTCACCATAAAAATCTAATCTTCCTTGAATGTCCTTAATTTTATGTGCAGATATTTTTACAACCCAATGAAATGAAATATGCCAATATGTTTGTCAAACGAAAGGTATTTTCCTGCATATAAAAAAAAAAAAAACATTTCTAAGTAGGGTTCCCACCTCCTTCAGTGCTGGTCGCCTTGCCGTAGCGAAGGGGCGTAGGGGGAATCTCTACTGGAGTGGGGGGGTCCCAAAGCGATACGAACTAAGAGGAAAGCCTCATATCTGCCACAGCTTTGGGAGGGGTGAGTACTTCGGGTACGAAACACTCAAAGTTGTGATAGATGTAAGGATTGCGGCACCAACACCACCCTAAGCCAAAGTGTTAAGGTACTCGTGCCGATGGCTGAATGGTCGGCGCACAGTGGTCTCGTGAGGTTTAAAACCACCTAGAGGGCACAAAACTTAACCGATTTTTAAAATTTAAAAGGGGTATTGTTCACCAGCAAAAAGCAAGAGATTGTCGACGCGTTTTTTTTTAAATTTTTTATCTAAAAAAATTACATT
This sequence comes from Merzomyia westermanni, assembly GCA_949987695.1. Lineage (NCBI taxonomy): Eukaryota > Metazoa > Arthropoda > Insecta > Diptera > Tephritidae > Merzomyia > Merzomyia westermanni. Next base: position 81,316,077 of record OX465289.1, read on the forward strand.
GTGCAACAAAATTACAAAATTTTTAAAAAGTTTGTTCGACTGTTCTACAGATTCTAGACCATATAAAGCATACAATAACTGCATCCTCAAAATTTCCACTACCCTTCCCCCCACCCCCCAAATCTTGAATTAGGGGCAAAGGACCCCTTTAAAGTTCAAAACCACCTATAAAGCGCAAAAGTCTACAGTTATTGTATGCTTTTTTAGACAAAAAATTAAAAAAAAACGCGTCGAAAATCTCTTGCGTTTTAGCTCCTGAACAATACCCTGTTTAAATTTTAAAAATCGGTTAAGTTTTGTGGCCTCTAGGTGGTTTTGAACCAAATATGCCCTTTTGCGACCACTGTGCGGCGGGTGGCAATTGAGTAGCTGGAGGATGTTTTTACGGAATTGCCACCTATCTGACATTTTTTTTTAAATGAAATGAAATATACTAACATGGGTATCAAACGAAAGGTATTTTCCTGCGTATTAAAAAAAAAAAACATTTCCAAGCGTTGTCCCTTATGGTGGCCATCTAAGCTTATTATGCCTTCTAACTTTTACGGAGCTATTTTTGTATATTTGTATATTCAGAATATCTCGAAAATGGCTTAACTGATTTGGATGAAATGTGGTATGTACTTGGGGAACCAAATTTTTTTTTTTAATTTTACCCATAAAATGGTTTCTTTTTAATGATAAATGAAATATGCCAATATGGGCATCAAACGAAAGGTATTTTCCTGCGTATTAAAAAACATAAGTAGGGTTGCCACTTATGGTTGCCATCTAAACTTATTATATCTTATAACTTTTAAGGAGCTATGTTTGTATATTTGTATATTCAGAATATCTCGAAAATGGCAGGACCGATTTGGATGAAATTTGATATGTACTTAGGGTACCACATTCTAAAAATTTTCACCTGGGTGTTGCCCATAGGATGATTTTTTTTAAATGAAATGAAATATACCAATACAGGTATCAAACGAAAATTATTTTCCTGCGTATTGGGAGAAAACATTTCTAAGAAGGGCTGCCACTTTTGTTCAACAACAAAAATCCGGCAAAGAAGTGCATATGCCGAGAACCACACTCATCCCTGGGGTCGCTAGGGTGTACCATGCAACGCCATCAATTTCCAGTAAGGCCTACATATGCCATGGCTGCGTATAAAGTTCAGGGACAAACTTTTGATTTTTTATAGATAATGCTATCTTGAAAACGAAAGAAGAAATCAAGGAATGTTGACCAATATATAAAGATCTAACCGACAAATATATCCATGTGACCCTATTCTTTCTAGATTTTTTGATAACAATCGGCAGCCTCTGTCCAATAAGTTCAGAAAGAAATCTTGTAAAGACTTGTCGAAAATATAATATGGGGAAAGCAGCCACCAAGGAGTAATTACGTGTATTCAAATTTTGTTACCAATAAAAAAAATATTAAATATCTTTCTATTACACTGGTCTACAAATTCGAACTTTTTTTCTCCACCTGAGACGCGTATATGAAATTCGTATGTAAAACCACCCCCTGATTTTTGATTCTATGGTACCGTTTTTGAGAACCGAAACCGCCCTGCACGAACTCATCGGTACCATAGAAAGATCCTTACAATTCAAGGAATACACCCTCGCAGCATTTCTAGACATAGAGGGAACCTTCAACAATATAAAAGTTAACGCGATCACTGGTGCCCTCCAAAGGGCGGGAATTATCTTCCCTATCTGCAGCTGGATCCAGTCGATGCTTGAAAATAGGGTAATACTAGCCAATATGGGTTCGGTGTCCGCAACCCGCCAAGTGGGCACGGGCACACCCCAGGGCGGTGTTCTCTCCCCACTTCTATGGGTCGTTGCACTGAACGAGTTACTACTGGAGCTCAACAAGGATGGAGTAAAAGTAGTCGCATATGCAGACGACATTGTCATTGCAGTATCTGGCCCCTTCCCCACAACCCTGGTGGAGCGCTCCGCAAGCTACATGCATGGGCAGTTGCGAACGGTCTCAGCGTTAACCCTAGCAAGACGGACCTGATGGTGTTCACCAACAAACCCAAGATACCTCAACCAGTTACCACTGGATCTTCACATACGTGAAACTGCAGCATGTGCGGCGGTAAGACTCCGCGAGTCTGGCTGCTGGAACTCGAGGCAGTATGGTCATGGTGGTATCCTCCGAGAGCTGCCCGGTATAGTTGCATCAACGGCAGGAAATTCAAGGTGATGTTTCCCTCAAGAAAGGACTGGAAGAGGAACAGAGTATGCGATGACGAGACACTTTCGCTCTACACCGACGGGTCCAAAACGGTCTGCGGGGTTGGAGCGGGTGTGTTTTCGGAGCAACTGAATGTCTCGCTTTCAGTCCGTCTTCCGGATTCAGCCAGTATCTTCCAAGCAGAAGTGCTGGGGATCGAGAAGGCTTGTACCTTCCTGTCGAAGGACACAGTAGGAGGACGTAACATACATATCTACACTGACAGCCAAGCAGCGATTAGGGCGCTTGAATCCCACATCACATCCTCTGAGAAGGTCAGCAGCTGTAGGAGGATGCTAGAGTCGGTTGCAGACTTCTCAAGCATTACACTCGTTTGGGTTCCCGGCCACAGGAATATCACGGGTAATGCGAAGGCAGACGAACTGGCTAAATTGGGGGCTGAAGCAGAGGTCTCCGATGCGGTGATGTTACTTCCACCAATCACATCCATTAAAAGGCACATTCATTGCAAGTACAGAGAATTGGCAACCCGTAATTGGCTCTCCACCGATGCTTGCAAAATCTCTAAGCAAACGTGGCGCACCTACAACAAACAGAGAACAGAAGACCTGCTCAAGAGGTCAAGAAAGGAAATATTCAGAATCACATCCACACTAACGGGGCACTGGCCTCTGGGCCAACACGCCGAAAGAATGGGCATCCCGTTCAACAACAGCAACGAAGAAGGGTGCAAAGAAACAGTTGAGCACTTCCTATGTGAGTGTCCAGCTCTAATGCACATCCGGTCTGCAACTCTGGACAGCTATCTAATACCAGATCTTAACGGTATCGCGAATTGCTCTATAAGGGATATTAGCGACTATATAGGAAGAACTCAATGGTTTGCCCGTGACAACAACTAACGCTTACCCCAACTTACCTACAGCAGCATCCAAATATGTGCATGGTTCCAGGAGGAAGTGCATCAAAATGGCGCCCAAAGCGCTACTTGAGCTCGGGAGTATTTCCTCTCCCGAGCAGCACAGCAACCAACCAACCAACCAACCGTTTTTGAGATATTTACGATTTTCCGTTATTTCAAAAAAAAAAAAAAAGAAAAATGGCTCCACTTAGTCATGTATATCTCAAAAACAAAGTGAGCAATTCTAAAACGGTTTGAAAAATTTAAAAGCTAATTAAAAGTTAATTTGCTATAAACAATGCGTTCGCTAGGCCTTGTATGGTTGAAGATAATGAACAATCAATACGGATTTTTACCTTTTTTTTTGTAAAAATATACAAACTGTGTACTTTGCGAGGAAGGATATAGAAAACTTTTTATTTTTTTCCAGAGTTTTTCTTTGTTACTGTAAGCCCTGTTTTATTAAAAAAAATAAGTTTTCTTCCAATAAAATCGATGGCCTAATACAAAAGTTATAAGCATTCAAAAAAATATGGCCATATAATACTGAAGTACCCTACACGTACATATGTATTAGTATTCATATATTAGTTAGTTCGTAGGTAGATTTTCGAAGGGTTGTTAGATACAAAAAACTGTTAGTGCCGTTTTCTCAAGTAGGTAAACTTTAAAATTTCAAACCCAGGTACATTTGAAGCAAGAGCAAATTTTTTAAAGCAGGTAGTGTTTTCTTTGTATAACTAAGGTACCTTTTTGTCTAGGCAGGCTTCGATTTTTACTTGATCTGAGTATAAATAGGAGTAAATGCGAATTGTTCCGTCATAATATTTGCAAGGCTCACCGGATGCTGTTCAGTCTATAAGTGCATTTTACAACCCGTCATTTACTTAAAAAAATAATATGAATAAAAGGGCGCGAGAGTTTGAGTGTAAAAATGATCCAGATATGATCTGTTTCATCTGCGGTCAATATATTGTTAAAAGGATGCGACGTGTGTTTTCAAATCCTTTGAAAGTTATACCATAAGTATTTTGGCATTCAGCCTAAAAACACTGGAAAATCATGGACACCGAATACTGTGTGCACCACATGTCGAATCGAATTGATTCATCCGGAACAAAAAAGTGCGTAGTAAAATTTAGGAATTTGCTACTTTTTAATGCATATCTGACTAATTTCTGAAACTATCTACTTAGGCAACATATAAAATTTAGTACACCAATAACGTGGATGGAACCAACTTGCCATTCGACGGACTGTTATATTTGTACTACAGAAGTATTTGGGGTTGGAAAGTCGAAAAAGTAACACATGCCAGCGTATCTACAGCTTCATTACCAATACCAAATTCAACGGAAGTTGCTTATCTAACTACATTGACATTGCCACATTCAGAGTTAAGTCATCGCAATGAACTGACGTGTGTTTTGAATTGCTGCAGTGCTTTTACCTATTTGCTATAGTTTCCACCGCTAAAGCCAACTAATAAATTGTAACCAAGTGCTAATATCTACATCGAGTTTAGTTCTACATTAAAATATTTGTTTGTTCCCAAACAACGTATAAATAGACATTTATAAATATTTATAACAATTTTGTGAGCAAAAACTCTGAAAAATGGTCGGCAACAGTGCAACAACAAGAAATAAAGCTGCGCGCCAATTACTCTCATCTCCCCTTCAAAGTGAATCTTCGAGTGAAAGCGCACCTACAACTGGTTTGCTCTTAAGAATAGAAGCGCAAAAGGAAGAGATACTCACACAAATGAAGCAGTCGCATGAAAGTATTATGAATAGAGTGGATGAGTTAGCAGTGGAGATAACCAACTTTAAAATAGCGATAAAACAAATTGAAAGCAGAGTAGAGAAAACGGAGATTGAGTGCACAAAAGTACAACAGCTGCATTGTGAAGTCGAAACCCTAACCGCCCAAGTTGACGCCTGCCAAAACGCATTAGTGTCTACAGAGATTATAATCCGCAACATCCCAGAGACAAAAGGTGAGAAACTCTTAGACGACTTCGAACATTTATGTCGCTCTGTTGAGCTTAATACACCACCTGTTCGTGCTATTTTTCGCGTTCGCCAAAACAACAACAAAGCTGCGCCAATCATTGTCAAACTAACTTCTGCCAGTGACCGATCATTGTTGTTCCGTGCAATAGCTAACAAAAACCTCTTTGCTTGCGCGATTTTGGGTGCAACGCAGACGGTAAAATTTACCTGCATGAATGTCTCACAAATAAAAATCATGACATAATGCAGGTTGGGGCGAAACTAAAAAAACAAAGCAAACTCACTTCAGTATTCTCTTTTCGAGGCCAAATATTTGTTCGCGCAAAGCCACAGGGTGAAGCAATAAGAGTTACTACCATAGCAGAAATTAATCAAATAGCAGCAAACAGCCTATGAATAAACATGCATATCATATTCAATTACCGCATCCTAACATCATTGTCATCATTGACACTAATATTTCTATTACATACATTTGTTTTTATGATTTTTATTTCTGTATTTACCTTCTCACTATCTTTTAATATTAACTTGCCAATGTTTTTTAAAAAAGTCATCTTTGGTGCTCTTAAAGTGCGATATCTGTTTGTTAATTTTTCTTTTGTAATAAAATGACCTTTAATGGTCTTTGTTCTTCCAAGGGCGATACTTACAATATGATTAGGATATTTGGCAAGCAGAAGCAGGGTTTGAAAATATGCATAGCAATGCTCAAAGCTGGCCAAAAAAATCGATGAGTTTCGATATCTTTTCGAATGTTCTGATATCGATATAGTCTGTATATCCGAAACTTGGTTGTCAGATTGGCACAACGATGAATCTGTGGGAATAACCGGTTATATGATATTACAGTCAGACCGAGCTGAGCGAGGGGGCGGAGTAGCCATATACGTTAGACAAAGCATTTCATGTAAGATTGTTTGTAAATCTCCCAATACTATCCCTATTGAGTATATTTTTGTAGAGATAACATCAAAGCTAGATAAAACTCTGGTAGAATGTGTTTATAGGCCAAACAAAAATGTAAACTATGTATCATTCCTTGATCTCCTGGAGGAGACTACTTTGGCATACAAAAACATTATTATAACTGGCGATTTAAACTGCAACCTGCTTAATGATACAAGCTTTACCCTTTCCATGGAGAATCTAGGCTTATTTCCTGTAAATAGCCTGGTTCCAACTCATTTTACGCGAACCAATAGATCGCTACTAGATATTTTCTTCGTTACCGATAAGTCTAAAGCACTTTTTTATGACCAAATGTCCATCCCAAGTTTTTTTCACCATGATCTCATTTACATGATATACGATTTTCATCTAAATAACAAATCTCAAATATTTTCATATCGTGACCTTAAACACAACGATTATAACAAACTCGAAATTTGCATTGACTCAATCGATTGGGCGTACATAAAGAGCTTGATATCAGCCAACGATCAAGTCGATTTTATTCAGTCGAATATTGTCAAACTTTTTGACACTTGCGTTCCGATCGTAGTCAAGAGAAATACGTATAAGCGTCGTCCATGGTTTAACAGTCACATAAAATCGATCACAAAGAGGCGAAACCTAGCATATCAAAAATGGAAGCGTTTTCGGACAGATTTCTTTTATAATGAATATAAGACCCTGAGAAAAGAAGCAAATAAAACTATAAGAATCCATAAAAAAAGATATTACGCAAATATTTTTAGTGAAGCTGTGAGTACACAAAAAACATGGAGGCACATTCACGAAATAGGCATTTTGAAAAGTTCGGCTCAGGGTCTTGACGCTGAATCAGTTAATGAGTTGAATAGAAAGTTTGTGGACTCCTCTACCTATCATAGCGAGGTATGCTATGCCTGTTATAATGTTCCACCAAATGAACTCATATTGGGTTTCAGTTTTGCCTATGTCGATGAGTGCGACGTGGTTCAGTCCATACTCTCTATCAAATCTAACGCTGTAGGTCTTGAAGGCATTCACCCAAAGCTCGTTAAATGTATATTGCCGAAGATCCTTCCATACCTTACATACGCATTTAATTCAATTCTCACAACGGCGGTTTTTCCTAACTGCTGGAAGTCGGCAAAGATTATTCCTAAGATTATTAGCTCTTACCAATCTGGTTTCAGAGCCAAAAAAAGCTGTGTCACTGCACTTTTGACTGTTTCTGATGATATCTGGCAGAACATGGATGAAAATCTTGTAACCCTGTTGACTCTTCTCGATCACTCAAAGGCATTCGATACCGTCGACCACAAGCTGCTATGTTTAAAACTCAAGAACCTATTTAATTTTTCATCACCAGCGACATGTCTGATAAATTCATATCTCTTGGAAGGTCTCAAGTCGTCAGCGTAAATAATGCCATGTCTGATTTTCTGCCCGTAGCTAGAGGTGTTCCTCAGGGGTCTGTACTTGGTCCCCTGCTATTTATTCTATGTATCAATGACCTGCCTAAAGTGCTGAGATACAACAAAGTCCATATGTACGCAGACGATGTTCAACTATATTTAGGTTGCTCTCCTGCGACCGTGAATTCCGGCATACAATATTTAAATTATGACTTAGAGCGCGTAAACAAATGAGCTCATGGCAATGGTTTAGTTTTGAACCCCAACAAGTCAAATTGTATAGCAATTTATAAAATGGTTTTCGAAATAATTATGACTGTGTCCTTTTGAATGGAACTGTGGTACCGTTTGTGGACACAGTCAAAAATTTGGGAATCATTTTTAACAGGACGTTAACGTGGAAAAACCATATATTTAACGCAAAAGGTAGGGTTTATGGAATGCTTCGTTCTCTGTGGAACACTCATCAATTCACGCCACTGAAAATAAGGCTCCTTCTAGCCAAAACCTACCTCCTACCTACACTATTGTATGGCTCTGAAATATTTGTGGTCGCAGATAGTATAAGTATTAAAAAGCTGAATGTTCTTTATAACAATATCGCCAGGTATATTTATAGCAGACGTAAAAATGATCATATTTCCGAATGGGCTATCATAATAACTTCTGTATCCTTTGACAATTTGTTGAAGGTGAAATGTCTAACGATGCTACATAAAATATTATCTACGGCAGAGATAGGAATTCTGAAAGATCGTCTTCAGTACACTAGATCGGAGAGATCGCCTCAACTACTCCATCTTAGATTCAACTCCGTTTCATCTGAACGCCAATTTTTTGTATTTTCAGTTCGTCTTTGGAACAAACTACCCATTAAACTAAAGAACATTAAGAATAACTTGCACTTTAAAAGAGCATTAATAAACTTTTTTACAGAATAGTTGATTATAGTATTTCAATTTTGTATCTATCATATCAGTTTATAATAATACAGGGTGGCTGATGAAAGCCGCTACCAAAAAAAAATTAAATAACTTTTTTTCTATTTAATGAATCTGGTTAATTTTTTTTTTATTTTGCAGATTGACTTTTACATTTAACAAAAATGGATAAGTGGGACACTGAAACAAGAATTTGGATTGTCCGCCGCTATCACGCACTGGAGTCCGTAGTTTCGGTTCAAAGAGAGTATAGGCGCAATCCTCCGAGCAGATGGACCATAATAAGACTTGTAAACAATTTTGCCGAGCATGGGACAGTCAACAGAAGACCTTACCATCGAAACCCTTCAGTTCGAACGGAGGAAACAATCGCTGCTGTAGCTGCTGCCATACAAAACAATCCACGTGTTTCGACAAGAAGCTTATCTGCTCAAATGGGTGTAAGCAGACAGTCATTACAGTCAATTATGCACAAAGATTTGGACTTATTCCCATATAAAATTCAAATGGCCAACAAACTGAACGCTGCAGACTTGCCGACTCGCTTGGAATTTTGCCAGAAGATGCTTCAAATGGTGGAAGAGGATGGAAACATGTTGAACTGTCTTTTCATGTCTGACGAGGCCCATTTCGATTTAAACGGCAACATAAACAAACAAAATTGTCGAATATGGAGTGCTTCCAACCCACAGATACTCCATGAGACGGAATTGCATCCACTTCGTGTCACTGTGTGGGGTGCAGTTTCATCATCTACTTCTTCGAAGAAAACGGTCACACCGTTACGGTTACTGGAGACCGTTACTTGAGCATGTTGAAAGAGTTTTTTTATCCAGAACTACGCCGAATGAGAATTTCTTTCAACTCTGTGTGGTTTCAGCAAGATGGTGCAGCTCCTCATATAGCCCAACCTGTTATGACAGAATTGCGACGAAAATTTCCCAATAAGCTGATATCCAGAAACTCCACATTCCGTTGGCCACCCAGGTCGCCTGACCTTACTGCACCTGACTTTTTCTTGTGGGGTTATTGCAAACAGGAAGTCTTCAAAGCAAAACCAACAAATTTGAATGAACTAAGGCAATCCCTTCGAGAAACAATTGCGGCTATTCCTGTCTCAACTCTCCAAGCAGTAATGAACAACTTTTTGGTAAGATGCCGCACATGCATCGACGAGCAGGGTGGGCATTTAAATTCCATTATTTTTAAAACTAATTAAGCTATATATAATAAAATTTAATGAGCTTTAACATGAATAAAAGAAAAATGAATTCCATACACTGAAAATAAAATTATTCGAGTTTCTTAATGTAGCAAAATTCATCAGCCACCCTGTACCATTCACTTTATCTCACGTATCTACCAAAATTGTCAGTAGATTTTAAGTACGTACACTTCATATATCCAGCTTTTCTGAAATCAGGTTTCGTATTTTATTCTATTATTATCTTATTGCTATCTTCTAAGTTCCTAATTTTGTCATATATATACAATAAGTATGTAGCACTGAAATATAGCCAGTAATGGCTGTTGTGCTAGAAATAAATAAAATAAAAAAATAAATAAATTCAACTTTAGTTCCGGGTCCAGTTTCATTGTCAACAGCAGCATCTGATTACGGGCCATCAAGGCTAAAAACTGAACTTCACACGGAAAACGAAAGAAACGCTTTGTCACAAGCACAACTCAAAGATTGGATAAGAGATTTGGAATTGTCCAAGGTAAAGGCCGAGCTACACGCCTCTCGTATGCAACAATTTAAATTCCTTTCATCGGATGTTAAGGTAACATACATATTGTGACGAATTCGATGATTCCTTGATTATCAATCCTGGGTTCGATCACTATAAAGTCGAATAAACACACGCACAGAAAATGTAACTAATAGCTAGTTTTATTTACTAGTAATAAACGCAATACAAATTTAAGAGGTTGGTAACTTCACAGTAGTTCACTATTGAACGCTTGAAAATAAACTGATCAACCCGCCTTGCTTGGTCACCGCCTTATATAGTCCAACAGGGTGCTTGCCTACGCACCGAGAACTTTCTTGGTTGTTCGCTTTTCGTGTTCTGGAAAGGTCGGTGTTATTTATTGGCATCTCCTCTTTGCATCGTATTCGCAAACACTCGCGCCATCTCTCTTCCTCTTCCTAGTTACACGCTTGCATGCATAAGCGTAGCCATCGTTATCTCTGTTGTGGTTTAACTACTGGTGGGAGTGTTATTGAGTTAGGGATGGTACATGCTTGAGAATAATCGCCACACTGCCCTCCACCTAAGTGTGATCGTCCCGATCAGACACATTTCCCAAACCAAACGCTGCTAGACGCTCAATGGTTGGCACTGCTTTACTAAACCTCATTTCCTCCAGGGATTGAAACTCCGACATCAATCCTCTCCTGCAGAGATTCCCACAATGCATTGCAGTGTCACATATTCCAACCATTTTGTCCGTTCTTAATCTCGAATAGATTTGTGCCTTCACTTTCGTTCCCAATGGTACCCGGAAACATTCCTGCAACTCGTTTCTTCAGGATTCCGTTCCGTTCTCTCATGTCCATTGCACTGTTTCGCATTATCCACTAAGTTGCGTTGCCTCCTCGTAACATGACCACCAGATGTTCGTCTTGTATCCTCAGCACACTCTGCACACTTAGTAATCCATTTCCTCACAGTTTGTTTGCAACCGATCCAACAGAACCGCCGCTTTACCTCTTGCAGCGTTTTCTTTATTCCCATGTGCCTTCCATCTGGGCAGCTATGCGACGCTTTGATAACATCTGGAATTCTTGCCTTGGGAGCAACAATAAGTGCTCGATGATTCTTGCCATCTTCACTTTCCCATTTCCGATGCAAACAACCAGATATTAACTTCAAACTACTCCATTGTGCCCAGTATGCTTTTGCAATACGACTCTCTGCTATCATCTCTTCTCTTCCTGGCTGTTTGTTTTTCTTTATTCCTTTCAACACACGTGCAAAATCTGGATCTGACTCCTGGTCTTGCCGAATCTTCTTCAGGAGGTACTTGTCCGCGAAAGCCTTTGGTCGAGGAGCTACCTCTGCTTTATGAGGCTCCAGTTGCTTCATCTTCAAGATCACTCCCTTGGTAGTATAGCCTTTATTGTGTCCAAAGACTAGAGGAACTTCTTGGCCGTTGTAAGTCATAACCCTGTTCCTTACGTTGATGTGAATGTCTCTCTCAGCCAAGAAATCGACGCCAATGATGACTTCGTCGACAATATTCGCTACCAAGAAGTTGTGATACGTGGCCACATTCCCAATCACAACCTTGCATTTCACTTCTCCCAGGACTTGCTTGCTGTCACCAGTTACTGTCCACAACTTGGCTTTCCGCAATGGTCTCACCTTTCCCCTGACCAAGTCAGTCCGAATGATGGAATGTGATGCACCAGTATCGACAGTCAGCAAGCGCTCTTTCCCGTCCACGTAGCCTTCAACAGTAACATTACTCGCTTTCCGTTCGAGTTGTGACACAGAGATTATGGGACATTCATCTTGCTCTTCTTCTCCAGTTTTGCGTTTACGTCCACCTGAATTGCTGGGGTTACTGGAGCCAGTGCCGCAATAACGTGCTATGTGACCTGGTTTTCCGCACTTAAAGCATTTAATGGCACCATCACTTTTTTTCTGTACTCCGTTCAACGCTTCCAAAATTTTGCCTACCCAAGCCGGAGTTTCCACTTCTACACGATGAGCCTTGTATGCAGGTTTACTTAATAGCGAGGCTGTTTCCTGCGTTAGAGCATGTGATACCGTTTCCGAGAATGTCCGTTTGGGGTTTGCATATGTGGCCCGCTTCGCCTCTACATCGCGTATTCCATTTATAAAACTTTGGATTTTTACCCTCTCAGTGTACTCCACGGGCGCGTCCGCATTTGCTAGATGGGCCAACCTCTCGATGTCCGATGCAAATTCCTGCAAAGTCTCATTAGGTTTCTGGGATCGATTCTGTAGCTCTATTTGGTATATCTGCTTTCGATGTTCGCTACCATAGCGTCTCTCAACCGCACCCATCAATGCATCATAACTGTTCCTTTCGGACTCGGGAATAGTCTGTAAGATTTCTGCTGCAGGTCCCTTCAATGGCACGAATAGTGCTGCAACTTTATATTCAGTGCACCAATTATTCACCGCAGCCGTCTTCTCAAATTGCAGCTTAAATACCTGAAATGGAACAGAACCATCAAAGGAAGGTGATTTTACCTTGGGCGTATTCGCTAAAGCAGATGGACGATTTAGTTGCAATTCCTGGATACGACCTCTCAATTTTTGCATCTTGCACTTCTAGTTTCGATGACACCTTTGCTTCCTGTTCTTCCAACTGCGATGAGATATATGCCTTCTGTTCTTCCATTTGAGATCTCATGTATGCCTTCGTTTCATCTAGTTGAGCTGAAATCTGAGATGCCATGCAAGTCTTCTGTTCTTCGAGCTGAGATGCCACGTAAGTTTTCTGTTCTTCCATTTTAGTCGACATCTGGGTTAATACAGCCAATATCATGTTTGTGTCGACGGTTGCTACTGGATTCGGAGACTCCTTTTTTCCTTCCATTTTTGTCGGTGCCTCCTCCACAAGATGAAAAACATGATCATCAACGTCGATTCCCTCTGCTTCCATAGCCTCTCGCAATCGTGACTGTAACTCTGATTTATTGCCTGTAGTGTTCAGTCCCCGTTGTTCCAACTCATTTTTGAGTTGCTGAATCTTTAATTCATTCAGCTTCGCCATGTCCTTGTTATCCTTAAATTCACTGGTATTTATTCAACAATACCGCTTCTGACACCAATTGTGGCGAATTCGATGATTCCTTGATTATCAATCCTGGGTTCGATCACTATAAAGTCGAATAAACACACGCACAGATAATGTAACTAATAGCTAGTTTTATTTACTAGTAATAAACGCAATACAAATTTAAGAGGTTGGTAACTTCGCAGTAGTTCACTATTGAACGTGTGAAAATAAACTGATCAACCCGCCTTGCTTGGTCACCGCCTTATATAGTCCAACAGGGAGAACTTTCTTGGTTGTTCGCTTTTCGTGTTCTGGAAGGGTCGGTGTTATTTATTGGCATCTCCTCTTTGCATCGCATTCGCAAACACTCGCGCCATCTCTCTTCCTCTTCCTAGTTACACGCTTGCATGCATAAGCGTAGCCATCGTTATCTCTCTTGTGGTTTAACTAGTGGTGGAAGTGTTATTGAGTTAGGGATGGTACATGCTTGTGAATAATCGCCACAATATTATAGAACTCGTCACGAACCATTTTCCAAGTTCTATACGAAGGAGGACAGTGTTTGTTACTGCAAAGACATTACTGGCTTATTAAAACAGTACTGGCTTATTTAAACAGTTTGGTGAACCATATGAATCCAAAGAGTGACGATTGTTCATAGACGGCAATAAACTAAGTTTAAAGGCGTACTATTACATATTCGCAACAAAAATCGTCTATCCCGATCGCGCATGCAGTAAATATGAAGGAAACCTACGAGATAATGCAAACATTACTTAAACTTATCAAATATGAAGAGCATGATTGAAAAATATGTGCCGATCTTAAAGTCGTTGGAATGCTATGCGGTCTATAAAGTGGGTGCACAAAATACTGTGGTTTTCTCTGCAAATGGGATAGCCGAGCTCGGCAAGACCACTAAATCATAAAGGATTGGCCAGACCGAATCGAATTTAAAGTTGGTGTGGATAACATAAAATACTCCCAAGTATTCATGAAACGAGCTCAAGGCCAAGAATAATAATTTTTCACTTTTTGAGTTTTTATGAAAATTATTATTGTTTTTATTTTTTAATAATCATTTTTAATTAATTATTAAAAGTTTTTTTTTTTATTGAATAGAGTAGGAAAAATGTTTAGAGACAACTGCCATAGCTTTTCTTATAGATCCATTTCGGAAGCTGCTAGACTGTGTTCGAAATAATAGCAGTGGCCTTTGAAAATTTACTCCATGAATTTTTTAAATTTTAAAAGCACTTGTCATTTAAAATTTCCTACACCAAAATATAGAGCACAATACAACCTCTTTGTATTCAAAAAAGTTTTAGATTAAGTTATCACATTCATGAAGTTCCGTTACATCTTGTACTACGCAGTATGTTTTGACTGTGATTAAAAATAGCAGTGCATGCGAAACAGTTATGTTGTTTGCGATAATACAAGTGAAACGTGAAAGTTTTTGATATTTTCAAGCGGTGCCACTATTATTAAAATAAATTCAGCTTTTTTGCGATATTAATACACAGTTAGCGTGCGAAAATGGGCCGTGGAAGACATTGTACTAAGGAAGAACGCAAAATCATTAAAAAGTTAATCTCCGAAGGTAAAAGCTACAAATTTATACAAGATTTGCTCGGATGTTCAGCCAAAATGATCGCAAATGCAAAAAAATGGACACCAATCCCCGAAACAAGGGGACGAAAGGAAGCTCTTTCACGGGCAGATTTGAGGAAAGTTTTGGCTTTGGCCCGAGAAAAGCCATTTCATACGTCAAAAAAAATTAAAGATGAGCTAAATCTTAATGTGGACTCTTCTACAATACGTAAGAAGTTAATAGCAGCTAGTCTTTATGGCAGAAGCCCAAGAAAGGTCCCATTATTGCAACCCCGGCATGTGCAAGCCAGAACTAAATTTGCTGAAGATCATCTGCAGTGGCCTGTCGAAAAATGGCGCAATATTTTATGGTCCGATGAAACAAAAATTGTGTTGTTTGGTTCAAAAGGACGCCGCCAGTATGTACGAAGACCAGAAAACGCATCATTTGATCCCAGATATGTTTCCCGGACGGTAAAACATGGAGGTGGCAAAATCAATGTGTGGGGGTGTTTCTCTTACTACGGAACAGGTCCATTATATTGGATTAAAGATAACATGGACGCCAAACTCTATGTCCAAATAATGGAGTCCACCATGCTACCATACGCTGAATGGAAGATGCCGCTGAAATGGGTGTACCAGCAGGACAACGACCCCAAGCATACCAGCAAGCTGGCAAAAAATTGGTTCGTCTTAAATAAAGTTGAGGTCATGGGCTGGCCGGCTCAGTCCCCTGACCTCAATCCGATTGAGAATCTTTGGGCAGAGGTTAAGGAAGCGGTAGGGGAAGAAAATCCTACAAATGCAAAGCAGCTATGGCGTGTTGTGAAGAAGGCGTGGAAAGACATTCCAGTCGAAAAATGCAGGCGTTTAGTGGATTCTATGCCCAGGAGGTGTGCAGCTGTATTATCCAACAACGGTTATTCGACGAAGTACTAGTCTTTTAAGGAATGTGTAACATTAAAATGAACTAATTTTTTAATTTTGTATGTAAATGTTAAATACTGCTATTATTAATCACAGCTGAATTCCTTGATTTCACACATTCCCTTTTTTAAAAGTATTTTATTTTAACGCAAACCATACTCTTTTCATACTCTTTTGATCTTCGAATATGAGTAAATAAAATAATAGAACAAATTAAAATCAATCACATCGATTTTTTTTCTTGTATTGAAACTCGGCTTATATGCCACTGCTATTATTTCGAACACAGTTGTAGATCCACTTCGGAAGCTGCTAGACTTCACTCATCAGAGAAATTTTGGCACGCATTGCTAACCATTAAGCTAACAATACGCTGGTTTTGATGTCACCTAAACTCCTAGTTCTATTCTTCTTTACCATATACATGAACAAACCCCGCCATCTGGCAGTTAGTAGTGTGATCATGATGGATTTTTTGACAGATCTGTTGTATCAGCAGAACTGCCTTACCGTGTGCTCTCGGTTTTTTTATTATTGCTTTTTTATACCAACAATATTTGTTGATTTTCGGCCTGTATATTTTCAAGTATTCATGAAACGAGCTCAAGGCCAAGAATAATAATTTTTCACTTTTTGAGTTTTTATGAAAATTATTATTGGTTTTATTTATTAATAATAATTTTAATTAATTATTAAACGTTTTTTTGATTGAATAGAGTAGGAAAAATGTTTTAAAAATAACTGCCATAGCTTTTCTTATAGATCCATTTCGGAAGCTGCTGGACTTCACTCATCAGAGAAATTTTGGCACGCATTGCTAACCATTAAGCTAACAATACGCTGGTTTTGATGTCATCTACAAGCCTAATTCTATTCTTCTTTTTACCATATGCATGAACCACTTCCGCCATTTGACAGTTAGTAGTGTGATCATGATGGATTTTTGACAGATCTGTTTTATCATAAGAACTGCCTTACCGTGTGCTCTCGGTTTTGTTGTTGCTTTTTCATACCAACAATTTTTGTTGATTTACGGCCCATACATTTTCAAGTATTCATGAAACGAGCTCAAGGCCAAGAATAATAATTTTCCACTTTTTGGAATTTTATGAAAATTATTATTGTTTTTATTTATTAATAATCATTTTAACTAATTAGTTGCAATGCCCCTGATGGGTGTGTCATAGCGTTTTTTGAGAATAAATCTCATCGGTCGGTTCTGTTGCTTTTGCAGCTTGTAGATCTGACTATCTCACATTATGAAAAATATTGTAGGACAACAGATGAAATGAGGTTCGATTATGGATCTGTAAACCAAAACCTTGTATCTTTTACTCAAGTATTTTCAGGTTCTTTGCATGAAATAAATCTTTTTTGCTATTTTACACACTGTATTGTCTACGTGCTCATTGAAATTCAGTTTCTCATCTATTTTTACTCCCAAGGATTTGATTTTATTAACATTCTCGATTTCTTCGTGGTTGATGCTTAGGTTTTGCAACTCCCTATCTTGGAATTTCCGCCTGGATATCACCATATACTTAGTTTTGCTGACTTACAATTTTAGTCTGTTAACGCATAAACAGTCGTAGACTCGGTTTAGGTCTTCTTGCAGTTTGATATATATTTCAGTAATATTTTCTCCACTAAAGATCAATAGTGTATCATCAGCGAACAGTTTTATATCACAATACTTTATAGAACTAGTTATATCATTAATATAAATGTTGAACAATATGGGTGCCAGCACTGAACCTTGCGGTAGGCCAACAGGCACCCATCTTTTACCTGATAAGGAAGATCCAATTTTAGTTCTTTGATATCTATTCGTTATAAAGTTTTCAAACCATTTAAGATCAATACCTGTTACGCCTATATTTTCCAACTTTTTTAGTAGTAGATTTTGGTCAACCGTCTCAAATGCTCGTTTTAAATCCAAAAACACCGCTATTATAATCTTCTTCCTGCTCAAGTCTTCTTTCCGGTTTGTTATAACCAAGTTTAAAGCACTTTCACAAGAGTGTTTCTTTCTAAGGCCAGATTGCTGTGATATAATAATTTCTTTATCCTCTAAATACTTTACAAGCTGATTCTTTACCACGGTTTCTAAAATTTTTTCATCACACTGTAACGTATTGATTGGCCTAATCTCCTCAGCTCGAATAGTATTTTTAACCTTCTGTAATGGGACAACAATAGAAGATTTCCATACGTCAGGGAATACTCCTCTAGTAAGGCTTTCATTAACTATTCGAGTGTAAAAAAATCCAGTATAGGTTATAGAGTCTTTAACGACTCCTTCCGATACAAGCTTTTTCCTCCAATTTTATTTTTGAACCTACTAACTATTTCGAATATCTCGAATGTTTTACTCTTGAACTTTCACGATAGGTTCAGGAGTTCGCTGGGCACGACACAGTCTGTATATAGCTTTTGGAAAAGCCCCAGATTATAAATACAAAGCTGCAGTTCGGTATAGTTAGAAGTTTATTTGGTTCAAGTTAATTACATTTTATAGATAGATGTGTTCCATGTAGCAAAACGTCAAAACAACGTCTACCGGGTTTGCTAGTATATTATAAAATGGCAAAAAAAGAACAACTAATTTTAGTATTCTTTTGTAAAGCTGAGAGACTAGTTTGCGTTCAAATAGACAGACAGACCGAGAGACGGCATGAACTTTTCTCTTCTTCTTCTCATACTTACATACATTTAATGTTTATGAAAGGTATCAAAATCAAAAAAGATATATAACTTCGCTATTGCAGTGGGCTATTAACTACGTATCCGAATATTTTACTTGATTTCGCTAATTTTTGGTAGAAGTATAATACATACTAGTGAGAAGCACCAATTTTCATTGAAATATCAAGATTAAATTATAAGCGATTGCCTTTGAAAGTAACAGAAATTTTATGCTGAAAAGTGGGCGGCACCACAGTTACCTTTATATATAGAACATTATCACCAAACTACGTTTCGACAAATCAATATTTGGCGGAGTTATGGCATAAAAAGTTTTGTGGATTAGTCCACTATAAAAGGGGCCACTCCTATTTTCGAAAATTTTAAGCTTTTGGATTTCTTTGTTTACGGAAACTTAAAAAGTGAAATATAAATGATGTTAAGTTATTTTACGCAAAGTTATTGCCTATTTAATATATCCCGCCCATTTTTTCCTGCAACATTCCTTGCATACCTGGAAACCTTTGTGCTGAATTTCGTTTCGATATATTGAACGGTTTTTGATTTATGATTAATATTATTTCTAAATTTGACTTAATCAAAAGTGGGCGGTGCCATGCCCATTTTCAAAAATGTCTTGAAAAATTTATTTTATGCCTCAATCTCAGTGTAGTCACCATGGCTATCATCCGATTTCGCCCATTTTAAATAGCGCTCCGAGATGAGTGCCAAGGAACCCGCATACCAATTTCATTAAGATATCTCAAAATTTACTCAAGTTATCGTGTTCACAGACGGACGGACATGGCGTAATCAATTTCTCTTTTCGTCCTGAACATTTTGATATATATAAGTCAACATCTATCTCGATCCGTTTATGCCGTTACGTACTGCCGTTAGGCGACTGAAGTTAATATACCTTGTGTGCATAGCACTACTAGGTATAAAAAAAACGAGCAAGAACAATTCTATACGATAGAGTTATTCTCCTGTGTATGAAACGTATGCAAAGAAAAATATATATTAATACACAGTGAGTGAGAAAGAACAATGAACATGCATATTTTTAAGCTCTAACTAATTTAATATACAAAACCACGAAAAACAGAACAATTTTTTTTTTGAGCTATCAAAGCAAAAACAAAGTAATCAGTCGCAAACGCATATCAGTGATAAATTTCTAGCTGCTGGAAACTCTCTTTGAATTGACGACTGCAATATACATACAACAACACAACAATGGTCTTAACATTAGCCGAAAGGTTGCGCGAAGCAAGAAGCTTACCAGCATTTTATGGAACAAGTGAGTATAGTCTAAGCAATTATTTGAGAGAAGTCGCTACTGTGCTGCAGTTAACACCTGCTGAACATCAAGTTACGCTCCAACTCGTGTTGAGCAATAAGCTACAAGGCAAAGCTTTAAGAGCAGTAGAAACTTTTGTCGACCCAAGTTGGGAGGCGTTATTAAATAAGCTAAAAGAAGAGTTTGCTGTAAAGAGACCTCTAAGAAGCGATGCAATGAACGTTGATGCCAAGAACATAGAAGAGTTACACGAGAAGTTAAGAGAAATATTAAGCAAAATGAATATGAAATATAGTTAAGAACCTAATATACTTTACACTCCAGATAATAATGAACGGATGATATTCAATATTTATGTAAACTTTTTACCTGTTCATATTAAATGTTTACTATTACAAAATCACATTAACTCTATAAATTCTGCATATACATTTTATATAGAAAATAATATCCTAAGAGACAAAATATTAGTTAGTAAAACACAAGTGCATAATTTACCCCATAACTCTTTACAAAATAGTAGCCCGTTTCCGAATGAAAGTAAATTGTTTTATAACAATAATTTTAACATGAGTAAATCTCAAAACAGAAATCTTTTAAATGAAAATAAAAGTTTTAATACAAATTTTCAAAATTCAAATAATCATAGCGGCAACAATTTTCGTAATTATGACAACCGATATAACGGCAATAATAGAGGGAATAACTACAATCATAGGGAAAATTTCAGATCTCCTCTTGGAAGCTTTAGAAGTGAGCATGCAAGTTTTAGTGAAAATAATACTCATTCACTGGAACCGAGTTCAGTTCTACAAGAAAATCGAAATAAACACTTTAATAATATGCCGTACCATGAACCAATAGATATTGGTGCCATTAGTACCACTCAAAATTTTCATGTACGGCCTCGGGAACCAAATTATCCATAGTTACTTTAACAATAAATAACATCAAAACTAGGTGCTTAGTTGATAGTGGAGCTGATACAACGCTAGGAAATTATATTTCTTTCTGTAGTATGGGTGTGAAAAGAAATTTTTGTTAAGTACTCTAATAGGAAATGATATCATAACAGAAGAGGTAGTTGTACGAAACCTGTGTCCTTCTTCTTTTATTTGATACCTATATTGTACACCGATTTCAAGTTTTACGGAAATAACATTTTGACAAATAACTAATTTATCGATAAATATATCGAAATATGACCAGGTCCAAACGAAACCTGTGTTCTTCCCCTATCGTTTGACACCCATAATGTGTACCAATTTCTATGTTTTATGGGAACCAAATTTTTGCCGATAACTGCTTTATCGATAAATATATCGAAATATGGGCAGGTCCAAACGAAACCTGTGTGCATCCCCTTTCGTTTGACACCCATGTTGTACACCAATTTCAAGGTTTTATGGGACCCAGATTTTGACCGATAACTAATTAATCGATAATTGTATCGAAATATGCCTAAGTCCAAATGAAACCTTTGTCCGCCCCGTTTAGTTATTGTACGAAAATTTCTATACCTGTTCACCAAATATCATTAGTAGAGCTCAAGTTACTCAAAATTATATGGAATATAAACAAATATCGAAAATTAAGGGTTCCTAGGGAGCACGAAACCCCCAACCTTTTCTAGACTATTAACTATCTTCATACCAAATTTCAACAAAATCCGTCTTGCCCTTCTCACGTGATTGAGCCTTCTCACGTGATTGAGCAACAAAAGCAAAAACTGGTTAGTAAACATTTTAGTTCATACTAGTCTGAGCGACTGCAACGTTTCCGCTGTCATAAGTAGCAACAACACTCCAAAACTGTCGATAGCCACCCTGCAAAAATCTAATGACTGAAACTCCAATTGGTATTCATGTCGGTAAAATATCCCGTAATTTTACGTGTTATATATGAGTCAAATGACTAGTATCAGTGACACCGGTGTCAGCAGTACATATGTTTATTTCAGGTCAAAAAATAAATGAGAAAGAGCGGGATGTAAAACCGCACACACAGGCACGCGGGGAAAGAAACAGCCCAAAAGTCTACCGATGCCCTTAAAAACGTGATGGGAGAAATACGTAAACTTTGGCTCAGGGTAAATTGACTAATCATTTTACCCGTATCGTTTTTGCAGGGCACATAAATACACATACCATTTCAAAATTTCAACAAAAAGTACCTGGGAGACCGCTCGGCACTTTCATAGGTTGCTATACAATTTAGTTTGATTTAAACACGCTTCACTAAACATATTATGGTTGTTTGAATGAATAATTTTACTTACCCGCAGTGGGGCTTTTCAAAAAAATATTTTTTTAAAATATATATTGATAACACTGGTCTACAGCCAAAAACCACCAGAGACGCGAATTTGAAATTCTTATGTAAAACCACCCCCTGATTTCGAAAATCGAGGTAATTTTTGATTCTATGGTACCGTTTTTGAGATATTTACGATTTACTTTATCTCAAAAAAAAAGATGGCTCCACTTAGGCCCGGTTTTTCAGTACAAGTTCAACTCAATTTGTCAGTTAAACTAAGCTTAAACTTGTTACGCAGTTTTTCAGTTAACTTTAAACGAAGTTTAAACGAAGTTTAAGGGGCCAATTTGGCAGGGTTAAACTCTAGTTAACCTGTCAGCTGTTTGCATATTTGATGGTTTTGGTTGTGAAACAATAAACTGAACGCAATTAAAAAAGGACGATATTTTTATATTTAATTAATCACTGGATATATCATCTGACGAAAGTGATTATAGTGATGCAGAAATTAGCGAAATCCAACTATTACAATACTGAGGAGAAGCAATGGCGTTGAATATGTAAACAAATGTTATCTGTTGCCGTATCTAGATAAAAAAAAATCAATGTTGCCGTTTAAAAAGCAAATCTTAAAAGCGGCCTTAAACTCTTACTGAAAAAACGCTCTGCAGTATAACTGGAGTTTAAATTTATGCCGAGTTTAAGCAAACTTAAATTAAACTGAGCTTAACCAAGGACTGAAAAACGGGGCCTAAGACGGAGTTCTAATTTTAAAATGACGAAAATGTTATTTTAACATCACGGTTTGTGTCACGGTTTGTGTTTAAGGTTGTGCTTGGGACATCTCTTGCACCCAACTTGAGTTTGGCTTTTTTCGCTTATTGCTACAGATATGCTATGGTATTTGAATTAAATAGCTGACATGGGGCGACGATGCAAAATATAAAAAATTTCTTCATACCACCAACTAACTTACATTTTTTCATAAGGGGGCCCTGTTACTTTTCCTTTTAGCTAAAATCTTTGTTTAATATGATTATGATTGACCAACATTTTAAATGACTTCTTAAGTAATTTTAATTAAAACTTGTGCTAAGCAACGACTATGATTATGGGCCATTTTTTTAAATTTAGTATTGCAGATGCCTGATCCTGCAGAGGTCCAAACGCAAGGATTTATGTTGCGGGAATGCAAGGTGGTGTCCTCAAGAGTTCACTAAAGCACCACCTACTCCCTCTCTCGCTTTGGTGTTGAATACTCTAGAGTAATCCTTCGGAAGCATTTTGAGAGTACTCTCACGTAGGTATGGAGTATTCAAGAGCAAATAAATGGAGTACTCCGAGATGGATTAGGTGATCCAATCGTGGACATCGCCATGTTAATTGGACCACCTTTTTATTTGAATTAGGAAGTGTTCGGCGGCCGCCGTGGGTTCGGCGGCCGCCTGGTTCGAGCCCTGGTACAGGTAACATCAAAAGTGATTTGAAAAAAGTTTTTCAAAACGGGGTCGCCCCTCGGCAGTGGTTTGGCAAACTCTCCGAGTGTATTTCTGCCATGACAGGCTTCTCAGCAAAAAATTCGTCTCCTTTGTAGATGCCGTTCGGAGTCGGCAAAAAACTGTAGGTCCCACCAATTTGTAGGGAAAAATTCAAATCGGCACACCACAAATTGGAAGAGAAGCTTGGCGCAAAAATCTCTTAGGAGGTTTATGATGATATACCTGTTGTATATCGCGCCATAGATAGATAGATAGGAAGTGTTGGAGTACTCTGATACTCCTTAAGGAGTATTCTTTGAATGATGTACCGGAGTATTTCCGTTTTTTGCCGGGTTTTTGTAATCCGTATACAAATATACCATTTACATTCTGTTGTACAACATATTTCTGTAAATAAAGGGGGCATACATCTTGACTTTCTATAATAATTATAAAGAGAGAGGGAAAAGACAGAACTCTTGGGGTTGCGAGTCATGGATCTAGCCTTCAGTAAATACAAGGTGGCGCAAAAGTAAGCTTGCGATGTTCAGCATATCGGTTGTGGCACGTGCAGTGTGTGCTGTTGCACCGTCTTGTTGGAACCACATGTTTTCCAATCCCAATTCATCAAGTTGCGGCAAAAAGAACTCGTTGATCATTGCTCTGTAGCGCTCACCATTCACAGTAACCGTTTGGCCCCGACCGATTATTGGTCAAATAAATAGTCAGCAATATTCCGCGTTCTGGAGCAGTGTAGCGTAACATTGTTTATTAACGTGTATTTCGCATGTGTTTACTACACAAATGTCAAAACAGAACTGACTTTAGGGGCCAATCGCAAAATTTATAGCATTTTCTGATAGGAGGATTACTTTTGCGCCACCTTGTATATATAAGTACATGTTTTTTGCAAAATTATAATATGTTATGTTTTCCCTACCGATGCCTAGCAAAAGGCGAAAAAAGTACATATCGATGACATTCGAATAGTCTTCTGCGAATAATTAAATACCATTCTTGTTTGTAAATGAATCTTTAGATAGATATTTACTAGGCATGTGACTATTCGAATAAAAAATCCATTTATTCGAAGTCTATAAATTATTCGAATAAATGACAACTATTCGAATAATAGGCTTTCGAATAGTCAAACAAATCGAGCCCTATGCGCAAAAAAGACGTAAGAGCCGATTTTAGCTTTTTGATGAAAATCGAACACTTATTAACACACATATAACCTTCCAAAGTTTCGTAGCTGTGAAACGTACCGTTATGAACTTAGAGCAAAAGCAATTTAGACGTAAGTACTGGTGTTTTTTTATTCACAGGTTTATTGAGCGCAAAGTGGTTGTTACGTCTTTTTTTCTTTTCAAATTAATAATAAAATATGATATTTCATTGTCAAAATCAGGTAAAATGGTAAGATTCGGTATATACATATACTAACTTTATCATTCTATTAAGAATTTAAAAAAAAAAAATTTGGAATACGGGCGTGGCACCGCCCACATATGAATGAGTAAATTTTCAAATTTCGAGTGTAAATGAATTGAAAACCATTTACGCTAGAATAATGATTGTTGGGAAAAGTACTCCACTGAATACAATCGCTTTTCGACATGGTCACATAAAAGTTCATAAAAGTCATCTGGAAATTAGGTAGCAATACAGAGCCATGCTATATCTCATTGACTTATGCAGATAGAATGCTAAAATTTGGGAAATACATTGGCCTTTTCGTCCTCATATTGCTTTCTGCAAATTTTTGAAAATGGGCGTGAGACCCACATATTAATGAGCAAATAATAACTTCACAATCAATTGAATAATGCCACTTTAGAGGAAAATTGCATCGTGACGCTACAGGGAATCATAGCTGAGTTGTTAGAGTATTAGTTCTAACAGCGCTTTGATGCAGGTCCTTTGGTACGCATTCCAGTGTCCGAGAACGGGTATCATGATAATTTGGGGACTTCGAAACACATCATCCCATACCATCGCTGAGCATATCGTTGTAATATTTCTCTATTGATATATTATTTCCAAATTGATATTGTTAAAATAAGCATGATTTGTGAAATTCGTGTACCAATATTATATAAATACGTTACATCATACTTCCTATACCACACTGCATATCTGTGCGAAAACTCAGGAAACTCGAGTAATAAATATTCCCACTTTAATATATTATGTTTTTGTGAACCTATATCGTCTATTTAAATAACCCCATAAAAGAAGATTTACTTACTTACTAACTGAAATAGAGCGTAACCGTTTAAATTGTTTCACATGATCGTAAATCGGCCTTCATTTGGTGCTATATTCGGAGTGGTGGTCTCCCTCGGGGCTGGAACAACTTCATTCATCGCCTAGCCAACGAAGCCACAGTAACGATTTTTCGTCACTGTTGATGGCACAACGCCGAAACCGGTTTGTCTCAAAACCAAATTTGACAAGGGATGACGAAAAATCGTTCCAATATACATCAATCATTCACCCTGTCGGAAAAACAACAAAACAAAATAAAGAAGCCACAGTACTTTAATTCGTTGAACTATGTCGATATTTGCATACCCCTCATCATTAAATCTTTTTGGACATTGCCAACACGTAGAGGGCCATAAATCTTTCGAAGACCATTTCTCTCGAATACTCCCAGAACCGTATCAACAGATGTTGTCAGCGTGCAGCCTTCTGCACATACAGCAAGCAAAGAGCACTTAGAATGATTCAGCCATGCATTCATATTCTGTATAAAAGCTGATGCATGCGTTTTATCAGCTTCAGATGAATAGCACATCAGGCAATCCACCAGTACCCGCTGCTTTTTAAATAAGAGGGCAAATAATTTGAAATAACAAAAGAAAAGTGCAGAAAACAACCTTCGTTAAAAAAATGTGTGACGTAACAGCCAAAATATCAAAAAGTAGACTGATTTGGTGAGGCCAAAAATTATGCTTATGTTACATATATAAAAGTAAAATTAATTGCTTTATATAGGTTGGGCTAAAGAAAATCTATGTACCTAATTTCATGGCAATACATAACCTGAATGTGAAATAAATTAAAAAAAACCTTCTCCTGTAAAATTTTCTTTTTGGCTCTTACGCATTTTTTGCGAACAGGGCTCGAAACATCACTACTGCTTATGCACACAGTTGAACACGCAAACATACATACACACATAAAAAACGTGAATGCAGGCTCATAGGTACAAGCGATGAAGATAATGAATTTCGCTTCCGACATCTCTCGCATTGCAATACGACTAAAAAACTACTTATTTACTTACATTTAGGGCCGCTTTCATAACCGCTAACCGGGGTTTAATTGACGTATTTTGTACGGTTAGCTGTCAAATTAATCGCAGATTAGGCTTAACCGGTCTTTATTAAAGTGGACCTTAGTGTAATCGTTTCAAGTTGATCTCAAATCCCTGATTTCAGGGAATAATTTGAACATTCAAAACGCTCTCCTAGAAAACTTTGTAAAATGACTTTGGGTTTGTGCTTATTGCCACAGATATGTGTCCAGGCTTATTCATTTGTTTCCTTATTTCCATACCCTGAATTGATAGCATGCGATGTTTTGCGTTGTTCTTATTATTCGATGCTCGATGCATTCATTGCTTCTTTGTTTTTGATTGAACGGTCGAACGACTGAACGAAGTGAGATACCTAGTTCACTTTTGGAAAAAGTTCGATCACTCAATTGAACGAAATCGCCCAACTCTAATTGTTACCCTTCAAGAAACGCTGTTTTTGTTACTGTAGCGGTGGTTATTTAGCGGCCGTCATTTAGCGGCACCGCTTTGTTCTAAACTCAGCCAATTGTATGATGTCGACTAGGCCTAAGCTATTTGCACGATTTTGACGGAGTTTTAATTTTTTTATGTTATTATAAAATCTATTTTGAGAAATAAAACAGAAATGTTAGTTAGATTGACAGCCTTACTATCAGATGTTGTAACAATAGATTGTCAGTGTTCTTGTAGGGTATTAAGCCAAGTTTCAAAGATAGCCATAAAATCAAATTCCAGCGATAAAACTGTGCCGATTCCGTCACGATGAAATTTTTCTCTAATAACACAGAGTGTTGACTGTATCTAAACTGTTTTATGAACACACCGAAAAATATTCCACTTTCCTTGACTTAACTTAGAAAACATATGTACGTACCACAGAATGTAAAAGAATAATGC
Organism: Merzomyia westermanni; assembly: GCA_949987695.1. Lineage (NCBI taxonomy): Eukaryota > Metazoa > Arthropoda > Insecta > Diptera > Tephritidae > Merzomyia > Merzomyia westermanni. The sequence goes on from OX465289.1 coordinate 81,343,694, forward strand.
AAAAATGGATCATTAGCAAAGAACGTAAACCTATAAGAAGGTCCAACTGCGAATGCAAGTGGACGCTGTCAAATCGATGGTTGGTAATTCACCACTTTACCTGTGTAAAATGCTTGAATTTACTATGTTTTAGCAAAATATTTACTGTGATGGGTCTGTATTAAAGTGTGGTCCTCTTCTTTGTGAAGGCAGAGAGGATTCTGCAGATCAATAGGCATTCGCTAGGTCTGCCGAAATGGAGAAGAAATTAGGCATAAACATAACATTTAGGAGTTCAAATTCATTCTGTTTTATTCAGTAAAACTTACAACTATTTATACAGTTTTTGATCACTGAAAGAGATTTTCATAACTCCTCATCTTTTCATATTCTTAGTAGCTGAATTTCTAATGATGCTGATATGACCAATGGCAACGTTTTGCTGAGCTACGCATGTCGTCACATGTTCTGCAAGCCTCGTGCCGGTCTTATTGCGCTATGCAATTGTTTATTGCGGTCAAGATTATTTCTATGTTTGTAGCTATACAAACACGTATATGAAGGTTGTGTCTGTTGCATAATATGTGTGTTTGTGTGGCAATGATTCACTACACCCTTACCACAAAAGAGAAAAATTTATTTCGTTTAACTAAAGAAATGAAATAAATTTTTGTGTGGAGTTATGCAACTACATTTCGTGTGAATATACATACTTACATCTATGGTTATTTTTACTTATATTTTATTTCTTATAGAATTGAGTATATGTTGGTTTATTTGCTTTAGCTTATCTCTAAGGCCCGGTTTCACCAACTCTACTTAACTAAGTTAAGTCTCGTTTTTCACTTTTTCCGTTTCACCACAAAACTTAGCTAAGTCACAACTTAGTCAGCCTGCCAGTTGACTTATCCTCGACTAAAAGTCAGTGTTGCTGTCGTTCAAAGCTAAATGCCATAAATGTTACTAATTTCTTTTGCGTAACTACACCAACACCGCTAACAGCTAATATAAAATTAACATTTGTCGGAAATGGCACAAAAAAATTTTTAGAAGTGGAGTAAAATATTGAAATATTATTATTAATAATGAATATATTTGATTCGGACGAGAGTGATACTGATTTTCATACACTAGAAGTGATCGTCCTCCGACGAAAGAGAAAAATAAAGGACCGTTCTGACTTTTTTCACATCTACGACGATGTCGAATTTCGTGAACGTTTTCCGAATTTTAAAGGTGCTGCTTGGTTTGTGCTTTCATTAATAAAGGCCGATATGCAGATCACAAGAAAAGAAAAAACTCCATATAAAAAACGCTTAAGAAATGCCTAAGAAAATTTCTTGGGTTACCTTTTCTTGAGGTAGTACGCAGTTCTCAACGTAATTTTACTACTATTTTATCGTGAAATTTGAGTACGGCAACACAGGTTTCCCCAAGAAATATATCAAGCGGCATTTATTTCTTGAAGAAAACAGTAATTTGGTAATACGCCAACTGGTAAAACAAGTCCAATAATGTCGGGAGAGGTATCAAAAGACGCGTTTTGACCTCGGTATCAATAATCCGAAAGCGGAAAAGATAAATTTTGTTTCAGTTAAAAGTTATTGGCAAAAAACGTTTAATTCGTTTATTTGCTTATGTGCTGTTCTTCTTGCTGCTTCACTATTCACCATGGATTTTTATTAGTTCCATACTACTATTTTTCACGCAAGAAACAATGCTAAATTTTTCTTGAGAAATTTCTTGTGATCTGCATACCGGCCTTAAAAGGGAAAGTTTATGCAGGAAAGCGGTAATGTAACCTTATTTAACATGTATCATGTACCTTTTTATCTAAATAAATTTTCCATTGGCAGCAATAACGCAATGCAGCCGCATGAAAAGTTTTTTATAGCACTCCGGTTCTATGCATCAGGATCTTTTCAACAAACAGTGGCAGATCTCTCCGGTCCTTGCGACCAGATTTTATACAATTTCCTGAAACAGCACAGGGGCGTTTTGATGCACAGGCTGCTTTCAAAGAAAAGGCAAATTTTCCGCGAGTAATTCGCGGAATGGACTGCACCCATGTAAAAATCTTGTAGCCAGGTTAGTATGTATGTTATTGGAAATATAGTATGTATGTATAGTATGGTAATACTATTGAAAATACAACAACAATAACATAATTTCTATACAGGAGGTGATGATGGCGAATTCTTCCGTAACCGGAAGGGTTTTTTTTCTTTCAACGTTCAAACGGTGTGTGACGCTAATTTAAACATTTTAGACATTGTTGCCCGATGGCCAGGATCTGTGCATGACTCAAGAATTTTCCGCAATTCGCGTATTTGCTATCGGTTGGAAGAGGGGGAGTTTCATAATGCCGTAATTGTTGCTGACAGTGGTTATGTAAAAATATAAAAAAATTGTACATGATTAAGGCCCGTTTTTTCAGTCCTTGGTTAAGCTCAGTTTAAACTAAGTTTGCTTAAACTCGGCATAAATTTAAACTCCAGTTAAACTGCAGAGCGGGTTTTCAGTGAGAGTTTAAGGCCGCTTTTAAGATTTGCTTTTTGTACGGCAACATTGGTTTTTTTAAATCTAGATACGGCAACAGATGACATTTGTTTACATATTCAACGCCATTGCTTCTCCTCAGTATTGTAATAGTTGGATTTCGTGAATTTTTGGCCCCTTAAACTACGTTTAAACTTCGTTTAAAGTTAACTGAAAAACTGCGTAACAAGTTTAAGCTTAGTTTAACTGACAAATTGAATTGAACTTGTACTGAAAAACCGGGCCTGAGTGGAGCCATCTTTTTTTTTGAGATAACGGTAAATCGTAAATATCTCAAAAACGGTACCATAGAATCAAAAATTACCTCGATTTTCGGAATCAGGGGGTGGTTTTACATACGAATTTCATATTCGCGTCTCTGGTGGTTTTTGGCTGTAGACCAGTGTTATCAATATATATTTAAAAAAAAATATTTTTTTGAAAAACCCCACTGCGGGTAAGTAAAATTTTTGATTCAAACAACCATAATATGTCTAGTGAAGCGTGTTTAAATCAAACTAAATTGTATAGCAACCTATGAAAGTGCCGAGCGGTCTTCCAGGTACTTTTTGTTGAAATTTTGAAATGGTATGTGTATTTATGTGCCCTGCAAAAACGATACGGGTAAAATGATTAGTCAATTTACCCTGAGCCACACCGAAAGTTTCCGTATTTCTCCCATCACGTTTTTAAGGGCACCCATCACGATTTTTGCAGGGTGGCTATCGACAGTTTTGGAGTATTGTTGCTACTTATGACAGCGGAAACGTTGCAGTCGCTCAGACTAGTATGAACTAAAATGTTTATTAACCAGTTTTTGCTTTTGTTGCTCAATCACGTGAGAAGGCTCAATCACGTGAGAAGGGCAAGACGGATTTTGTTGAAATTTGGTATGAAGATAGTTAATAGTCTAGAAAAGGTTGGGGGTTTCGTGCTCCCTAGGAACCCTTAATTTTCGATATTTTTTTATATTCCATATAATTTTGAGTAACTTGAGCTCTACTAATGATATTTGGTGAACAGGTATAGAAATTTTCGTACAATAACTAAACGGGGCGGACAAAGGTTTCATTTGGACTTAGGCATATTTCGATACAATTATCGATTAATTAGTTATCGGTCAAAATCTGGGTCCCATAAAACCTTGAAATTGGTGTACAACATGGGTGTCAAACGAAAGGGGATGAACACAGGTTTCGTTTGGACTTGCCCATATTTCGATATATTTATCGATAAAGCAGTTATCGGCAAAAATTTGGTTCCCATAAAACATAGAAATTGGTACACAATATGGGTGTTGTAAGGATACGGCGAACTCAATTTGCTACGTCAACATGACGTAAGCAAACACTGCTGGCAATGCCATTGTTGGCAACGCGAGCTGTGTTTATTAGTTTAGTAACATAAAATTGTAAGACAGAGATAACTATATTTGTAACCACACTGTCATACAATTACCCAATGTTGAAAAAAATAAAAGATACGATTGAACATCGGCGCAACCGATGGGCGAACGATGTTCAACTCGTGATCGGTCATTATAAGATTGGACTAGAGCAGAACGGCTGTGTTTTTTTAAAGTGAGTTAAAAACCCAACCTAAAAAGCATCAACGATGCTGGGATGGACAAAAGGCATATGGAGGCGCCGTCCTCCTAGGGTTTAGGATAGAAATCCTAACATCGGCGGCAGATCAGAAAAGGGCGTACAACAACAATATGGAAAGTGGAGGTGGTCGGCTAGAAAAGCTGCTTCAATTAAGAAACAAAATACAACATGGCGACCGTGAAGCTTGAGCCTCATGCCGGAGTGATGGCGAAATTTGAAACTTTGATCTTCGATTAGTCAAGTGGGACAGCTCAGGTGAGTGGCGTGGTTTAAGTGCTGTGGTGGTGAAAATTTAATAAGTTTTAAAAATAAAAAAAAAGAACTTTAATAATCACAAACTAAAACCAACGTTTTGTAACAAATTTTAAAATCAAAAAATTAGAAAAAAAAGATTTTGCAACAATTATAATAAACAAAATCTAAAAGCAACAGAAATAAATATATATATATATAACAAATCTGGATTATTTTTGGCGGCCGCCGTGGTTTGAAGGTAGTGTTGCCGGCCTACCAAACCGAAGGTCCATGGTTCGAGCCCTGGTACAGGTAACATCAAAAGTGATTTGAAAAAAGTTTTTCAAAACGGGGTCGCCCCTCGGCAGTGGTTTGGCAAACTCTCCGAGTGTATTTCTGCCATGACAGGCTTCTCAGCAAAAAATTCGTCTTCTTTGTAGATGCCGTTCGGAGTCGGCAAAAAACTGTAGGTCGCACCAATTTGTAGGGAAAATTCAAATCGGCACACCACAAATTGGAAGAGAAGCTTGGCGCAAAAATCTCTTAGGAGGTTTATGATGATATACCTGTTGTATATCGCGCCATAGAGAGAGAGGGATTATTTTTAACTTTAACAAAGTTTTGGATTTTTTTACTACAACGGTGGTACTGTCGAACAACCAATATTTCCTTCTGAATTAAAGCGGTGCGTCCGCTTCGCGCATGGTTATGCACAACCTGTACAATAGAACTTTTTATATTTAACTTTGTAAATTCATTAATTTTCCATAATAAATTTGTAATTTTGCCAGTTAAAGTAGTTTACAATAGAATTTTGTCAGTATTTAAACTTGCAGTACAATCCTTCAACAAATTTACCATTAGCCTGGTCCGTAAAATCGATTTTTTTTTCTAAAACTTTTGGCTAATTTGGAATATTTGTTGGGATTTTCACATACAGCCTTGTATTACTATTATTCTTTCAACTGAATAAATTTGCGTTTTTGAACTTGCATGTGAAACCCATTACCTTTTTTTCGTTCCTTGCATGAAAACTTTTCAGCGGATTTCCAATAATTGAACATTAAAGTGGCAGTTATTTAAAACGTAAAGTATATTTTTCAAATTTTTCTTAACTAACTCAATTAACCCCAAATGTTCAAAATTATTACCATATTTCTAATTCTTCAAATATTTCAAGATTTCTATTTCTTTCAAAAGTTCCACATTGCAATTAAACATTTTTTCAATTCCCTTGGAAAATTTTTCAAATTTCCAAATATTTCAACATTTCCAAATATTTTCAAATATTTCCACATTTCTATTCATTTAGTCAATTAATTTCTCAAAAATTCATATGCATACTTAACTACTAATCTTCAATTTCAAATTTTCAATCGTGAACAAAACAGGTCAGTTTCTTGAGTTCCCTTAAGGTTATTGTGTTATGACAGACTTTGGGCAAAAATTTAAAGAAAATAAAGAAGTTATTGTGATTGTTGTTGGAGCAAAGCTCGAATTTTTATGTTTGTTTGTTAATTGATATTAGAGGAAAATTTTTGCTCTAATATCAATTAACAAAGAAAATAAAGAAGTTTTTTTGAAAATTACTAAGTGCATTTTGCAAAGTCGTCCACTGTCGACAAATGAAGAAAAGCTTAATTAGTATAAAGAGTCTCTCATAAGCACATATAACAATATTATAATAACCTCAAAGCAAAGTGAAGCCCATAACCTTAAGGATATTCAAGTTAAACTCAATCGTATTAGGGAATTGTTGGTGAAGTGTTTTGATAAGTTAAAGTGCGAAATAGAAATTCCAGCAGACACGCTGGGTCTCATTGAATATAGCGATCAGATCAAAGTAGACTCTGACGAAGAATACTCAGATGCTAGTAATTTATTTACAGAAAATTTCGAAGATTTAAAAAGCACTTCGTTTCCCGATATCAAAAATTCACTTACATCAGTTAATAGTTCACCAAATAATTCAGAAGATAGTAAAGTTTTAACTAAAATGCCTACAACAGAAGAAAAGAAATCACTCATAAGCCATTGTGCTTCGATAATCACGGAAAATTATAGTGGGGATCCGTTAGCTCTCGAGTCGTTTTTAGATAAAATTGATTTGATTGAGGAGTTAGTAGAAGAAGGCCTAGCCAGTACATTCATAGCATTTATAAAATCAAAGTTAGAGGGAAAAGCTCGCGAAGCTATACCAACGCAAGTAAATTCAGTTAGCGAAATTAAAATAGCACTACGTAATAGGATCAAGCCAGACAACTCGAAAGTTGTAGCAGGGAAAATAGCAGTGTTGCACGTTAACAATAACAATTATACAGATTTTGCCAAAAAAGTTGAAGAATTAGCTGACTCACTTGAGCGGTCTCTTATTATTGAAGGGATCACTCAAGGAAAAGCTCATGAAATGGCAGTTGAACAAACGGTTAACGTGTGTCGTTTAAACGCTAGATCCGATTTAGTTAAAACTATTGTGGCTTCAACAGCATTCACTGATCCAAAAGACGTAGTAGCGAAATTAATTGTAGAACAGAATAATGAAGTAAAAGAGCATCAGGTCTTAGCTTTTCGATCTCGTGGTAACAACGCATTTAGAAATTCACGTGGTAGTTATCGGGGGTTTTATCCAAATCGCAACTTTACTGGTCATAGAAATAATAGGTCATTTTCATACAATAACAACCTTCACGGTACCAATAGTCAAAGATATCGAAACACTAACGGAAATAGGCACCAAAATAGCAACAATAGTAATACACGTTCTAATTCATATAACGGTAACAATAGAGGTAACAATTCAAGATCGTCAAACGGTAGAGGTAGAAATGCAAATGTCCGCGCTTTAAACGCGAGCGCCCCTCAGGAGCGAACACTGGGGGAGGACGAATTGAGCGTGTAAGCGATTTTTCTTCACCAAAGAGTATTTATTGTTTAAATTTAAACTATTCTGATTTTATCGAGTTACAACTTAACGAGTCACAAAAATTTTGTTCTTTCTTAGTAGACACTCAAGCTGACATTTCCTCAGTAAAAATCTCAAATATAGACAGAAATATTCCTTTAAATACAAATGACATTATTAACATTACCGGGGTCACTTCCAATACTGTTTCTACTTTAGGTAAACATACTCTGCATATAGTAAACGAAGACTTTAATATTCCATCCGATGGTATATTGGGTAAAGATTTTCTGAAAATTAACAAATGCATTATTAATTATGAAAGCAATAGTATTTCCTTTTGGATAGGTAATGAAAAAGTCGCGGTACCAATCCTACACGGAACAGAAAGCGACAGTTGTATAATTCCTCCCAGATGTGAAATTTTCAGACTTTTTGATTTAGGAGATTCACCTGATCCACTTTTCGTGGGCTCTCAGGAAATTGAAAAGGGTGTTTTCACAGCTAGGTGCATTGTTAATTCAAGTAACCCAATAATTAAAGTCATAAACACCACGGATGATGTCAAATATGTAAAAAGAAACAGTATTCGGACAGAAAAACTTTCAAATTACAACGTTTATTCTATTAATAAAACAGAAACAGAAGACAAGCGTACGAAAAACCTGATTTCAATTTTAAAAAACCAAATACCTCAAAATGCTCAAAGTAAATTAATTGACCTTTGCATAGATTATGCTGACATTTTCGCTCTTGACAAGGACAAAATGACTTTAAACAACTTCTATGAGCAAAAATTAAGATTGACAGACAACGATCCGGTATATGTAAAAAACTATAGATTGCCTTACTCCCAACGTGAAGAAATAAACCGCCAAGTACATAAACTGTTAGATAACGATTTGATTGAACCTAGTTACTCCAATTACAATAGTTCTTTGATTGTAGTCCCAAAGAAGGATACTAATGGTCAAAAAGCTTATCGTATGTGCGTAGATTTTCGTGCAGTTAACAAAAAACTCATTGCTGATAAATTTCCGCTAGCTAGAGTTGACGATATTTTAGACAACCTAGGTAGGGCAAAGTATTTTTCGACATTAGACCTTTTTTCGGGATTTGATCAGATCCCCTTGCATCCTGACTCACGTGACGTTACTTCTCTCAGCACTGACCGAGGTGCATTTAGATGGAAAGTTCTTCCATTTGGCCTAAATATAGCACCAAACTCATTCTCACGAATGATGACAATCGCTTTTTCGGGTATACCACCCAATGTCGCATTTTTGTACGTCGACGATATTATCGTCATCGGTTGTAGTGAATACTTGTAGGTCTTTCAATCTCAAACTTAACCCAAATAAATGCAACTTTTTACGACCAGAAGTTACATTTTTAGGTCACAAATGTTCAGCCAAAGGTTTGTTGCCAGACGACTCCAAAATAAACGCAATAAAAAAGTATACAAAACCGACTGATAAAGACGCGGTACGACGATTCGTCGCGTTTGTAAATTATTACAGGAGGTTTATACCAAAATTTGCGTCTCTGGCAGCGCCTCTAAATCGATTAAGCAGAAAAAGAGTTGAATTTGTTTGGGATGTTGAGTGCGAAAGGGCATTTTTTTTTATCTTTGAAAGCAGCACTACTTTCACCAAAATTACTACAATACCCAGATTTTACAAAACAATTTATTATCACCGTAGATGCTTCAACAACTGGATGCGGTGCTATTTTGAGTCAAGAACAGCAAGGTAGTGATCTACCAATTTGTTTCGCTTCTAAAGCATTTAATAAAGCCGAACAGAAAAAACTTTTAGCTATTTACTTTGCAATCAAGCAATTTCGACCATATGTTTATGGCACCCATTTGACTGTAAAATCAGACCATAGACCACTAGTTTACCTATTCAACATGAAAGATCCCTCTTCAAAACTTTCGAGAATTAGGCTAGAATTAGCAGAATATAACTTTACTATAGTTTATATTAAGGGTAAATCAAACGTTGGCGCTGATGCTTTATCACGCATTACAATAGACGAAATTAGAGAAACTAACAAACGAATCTTAGCAGTAGAGACAAGGGCAATGACAAAACTGACAACGACAAAAAATTTGCTTAGGAAAAACGACATAAATACAGAAAAACAACATACTTTAAAAGTTTACGACAAATTTTCATTCAATTTTTCAAAAAAGATTCCGCGTATAAGATCTGAAATTACTTACGATAAAAATATAAAAACAACAAATTTGAGAATTTTTGCGCATATTAAACATAAGAAACTCGAGTTACTTAGTTTTGAGGTTGCTAACGAAATAATTACTTTAGAGAAATTACTTTCGAGGCTTGAATCAGAAGCAAGCAAATGCAAAATTAAGCAAATAGAATGGCCTAAAGATGATATTTTTTTCAATCATTTTACTATTACAAATTTAAAAGACCGCGGAAATAAAGTTTTAAAATCTCTAGAAATTATTTTAACAGATCCCGTAGAGGCTGTAACTGACAACGACAAAAAACTTGAGTTAATGACTATTTACCACGACGACCCAATTTCAGGAGGACATTGTGGTATGAAAAAACTTTACGCAAAACTAAGTACAAAATTTTATTGGAAAAACATGACTCGTGATACAGCAAATTATGTTAAAAGTTGTAACAAATGTCTCTTGAACAAGGTTAAACCAAAAACAAAAGAAAATCTTGTTATAACTCCAACACCCTGTAAACCGTTTGATGTATTAGTAATAGATACAATAGGACCCTTACCTGAGTCCAAATATGGTAACAAGTTCGCACTTACCATGATTTGTGACATGACTAAATATTTGGAGAAAATCTTCGAAATAATTGGCAAAATCTAGTCCTTCCTGAAGCATAGACTGCCAGTGGAATGTCATCTTCGGGATCAAAATCTGAAGGATCCTCTAAAGTTTCCAAAAATCCTGCTTTACGGAAGCAGTTTCGGATTGTTGAGGCTTCCACTTTATCCCATGATGCTTTGATGAAATACACAGCTTCCAGTACATTAATCGATTTTGCGAGCTCTGAGGCTGAACTTGTATCGCCAATTTTAGTTATCAAGTGTTTTAAAACTATGCTTCTATACAAAGTTTTAAAATTTTGGATTATACCTTGATCAAGGGGTTGGCTAACTGCCGTTGTATTTGGTGGCAAGAAACAAATTTTTATATTGGTCAAGTCTCATTCCTTTGGATGAAAAGCCGCGTTATCTAGAAACAAGATAATTTTTCGATTCTGGGCTTTCATTCTTCGATTGAACTGCTGCAGCCATTCGCTCATCACTTCTCGAGTCTTCCGTGCTTTTTTATTAGACTTCCAATCAACTGGAAGTTTTGCAATTGGAACGTTTAAAGGATCGAGGACGGGCTGCTTTCTTTATAACCAAAAGCGGCTCCTTATCTCCAGCCATATTAGCACAGAACAAAATTGCGAGTCTTTCCTTTGATAGCTTACCTCCCACACATTTTTCGTATTTAAGAGCGAGGGGTTTGTCCGGCAAGGCACGAAAGAAAAGCCCAGTTTTCTTGCAATTTCCCTTTCAAAATGGGACCAGAAATTTTTTGAGTTCTAGCCTTAGCGAAAAAATCAAAACACATCCTGTCTATTTCCGAGCCGCGTTCTTTAAGGAAACTTCGCTTTTGGTGAATATTAGATCCAGACTCCCATTTAGAACGAATTTTTTATTTAGTTTTATTAATTTCAGCAGCCTTTTAACGCAAAGGAAACGTGTAATTTTGGACTCACCATACTTTACCTTTTTGCAATTCCACGCACTGATAACTTTTCTTTTTCGAAAACATTATCAATTTCCATTTTCTCTTTAATAGGAAGTAGCTTCTTTTTCGTTGCCATATTATTACGAACTTTGAACACAACCACTCGCATGCACTTGACAAACTGAATAGAAAACCACCTTTTACTTGACACGGACGGCTTGAATGTGTGCATACATGTTAAAAGGGGAATCCCCTATTTCATTTTTATAATGAACAACAAAGCTTGCTTGCGATGTTTTTGAATTTTGTCCGTTTATGAGAAATTTTTTCATGGAAATGGCTTGAAATACAGTGTCCGCGTCCGGTTATTAGAGCGTCCGTTTATTAGAATGATATTTGTATGAAAAAATTATTGAAAAACCTGTGTACACAAAATTTGTCCGGTTATTGGAGCTGTCCGGTTATAAGGACTGTCCGTCTTGGGGAATTTCACTGTACTTGATAATTTGCCCATTTAAATACAAAATTTTATAATAAAGAAAAGAAACACTCAAACGCATTGCTCTAATATGAAGTCAACTTTTTTAGAGGAATGCGTTAAAGTAAATCAATTTTAATTTCACATCAAATTTTTTTGGAATACCAAGGCCTGAGTTTTTATGCGTTCTTTAAGTTCAGTTTAATCTAAGTTAGCTTAAGCTCCGATGACTGAAAAATTGTATAATAAGTTTAAGCTTATTAACTGGCTAACTGAGTTGAACTTGTGCTAAAAGCCCGGGGCTTAAGAAACAAAAAAAAATGTAAAACATTTAAGAAAATTTTATGATTAAATTACAGGTTAAGCATAAGCTAAACATGAGCGCACAACTTTTAACGCATCATTTTTTTTTTTGGGGTTTTCTTTAATCTCTTCTGTCATATAATTTCCGTTTCTTTTAAGTATGGCATACATAAATTTAGTTTGTTTAATTTAATTCTATATTATTTACAAAAAAAAGAACTAACTACATCAGGTTGATCTCACCCATTGTTGCAGTAGGCTGTTGGTCGGGCGCTACTGTTGTTGTTGTTGGTAATAGTGCAGCGGGCCTAGATTACGGCGGCCCCTGCTGTTGTCACTGCTGGTTTTGTTGTGGTCGATCCGGGTAGTTGTGCAGTGGGCCTAGAAGAGGGCGGCCCCTGCTGATGTCAATGCTGGTTGGGTTGTTACCGGTTAGTGTTGCCTGGTGTTGTTACCTGTTGTAGTTACCGGTCTGGTTGTTGCCGGTGGTTACTGCGGTGGGCATATTATACGGCGGCCCCCGCTGTTGTCACTGCTGGTTGTGTTATTACCGGTTGTTGCTGCTGTTGGTGCAGTGGGCCTAAAAGAAGCGGCCCCTGCTGTTGTATTTGCTGGTGCGGCGGGCCTATGTAAGGGCGGCCCCCGTTAATGTCACTATTTTTTGTGTTGCTAGTGGTGATTGTTGTTGCCGGTCTTGTTACCGGGTGTTGTTACTGGTTGTCGTGGCCGGTATTGTTGTTACCGGTTTAATTGTGGCCGGATAGCTGTTGCCGGGCTTGTTTTGCCGGTCTTGTTCTTACCCCCTGATAGTTGTTGCCGGTTTTGTTACCGGTTGTTGGATTTGCACTCAACTGGGAATTTTTTTTTACTATTAATTTGATTTGTTGCCTTTTGATAAAATGAAAATTTTCTTCAGCCTAAAATGCCTACAACAGAAGAAAAGAAATCACTCATAAGCCATTGTGCTTCGATAATCACGGAAAATTATAGTGGGGATCCGTTAGCTCTCGAGTCGTTTTTAGATAAAATTGATTTGATTGAGGAGTTAGTAGAAGAAGGCCTAGCCAGTACATTCATAGCATTTATAAAATCAAAGTTAGAGGGAAAAGCTCGCGAAGCTATACCAACGCAAGTAAATTCAGTTAGCGAAATTAAAATAGCACTACGTAATAGGATCAAGCCAGACAACTCGAAAGTTGTAGCAGGGAAAATAGCAGTGTTGCACGTTAACAATAACAATTATACAGATTTTGCCAAAAAAGTTGAAGAATTAGCTGACTCACTTGAGCGGTCTCTTATTATTGAAGGGATCACTCAAGGAAAAGCTCATGAAATGGCAGTTGAACAAACGGTTAACGTGTGTCGTTTAAACGCTAGATCCGATTTAGTTAAAACTATTGTGGCTTCAACAGCATTCACTGATCCAAAAGACGTAGTAGCGAAATTAATTGTAGAACAGAATAATGAAGTAAAAGAGCATCAGGTCTTAGCTTTTCGATCTCGTGGTAACAACGCATTTAGAAATTCACGTGGTAGTTATCGGGGGTTTTATCCAAATCGCAACTTTACTGGTCATAGAAATAATAGGTCATTTTCATACAATAACAACCTTCACGGTACCAATAGTCAAAGATATCGAAACACTAACGGAAATAGGCACCAAAATAGCAACAATAGTAATACACGTTCTAATTCATATAACGGTAACAATAGAGGTAACAATTCAAGATCGTCAAACGGTAGAGGTAGAAATGCAAATGTCCGCGCTTTAAACGCGAGCGCCCCTCAGGAGCGAACACTGGGGGAGGACGAATTGAGCGTGTAAGCGATTTTTCTTCACCAAAGAGTATTTATTGTTTAAATTTAAACTATTCTGATTTTATCGAGTTACAACTTAACGAGTCACAAAAATTTTGTTCTTTCTTAGTAGACACTCAAGCTGACATTTCCTCAGTAAAAATCTCAAATATAGACAGAAATATTCCTTTAAATACAAATGACATTATTAACATTACCGGGGTCACTTCCAATACTGTTTCTACTTTAGGTAAACATACTCTGCATATAGTAAACGAAGACTTTAATATTCCATCCGATGGTATATTGGGTAAAGATTTTCTGAAAATTAACAAATGCATTATTAATTATGAAAGCAATAGTATTTCCTTTTGGATAGGTAATGAAAAAGTCGCGGTACCAATCCTACACGGAACAGAAAGCGACAGTTGTATAATTCCTCCCAGATGTGAAATTTTCAGACTTTTTGATTTAGGAGATTCACCTGATCCACTTTTCGTGGGCTCTCAGGAAATTGAAAAGGGTGTTTTCACAGCTAGGTGCATTGTTAATTCAAGTAACCCAATAATTAAAGTCATAAACACCACGGATGATGTCAAATATGTAAAAAGAAACAGTATTCGGACAGAAAAACTTTCAAATTACAACGTTTATTCTATTAATAAAACAGAAACAGAAGACAAGCGTACGAAAAACCTGATTTCAATTTTAAAAAACCAAATACCTCAAAATGCTCAAAGTAAATTAATTGACCTTTGCATAGATTATGCTGACATTTTCGCTCTTGACAAGGACAAAATGACTTTAAACAACTTCTATGAGCAAAAATTAAGATTGACAGACAACGATCCGGTATATGTAAAAAACTATAGATTGCCTTACTCCCAACGTGAAGAAATAAACCGCCAAGTACATAAACTGTTAGATAACGATTTGATTGAACCTAGTTACTCCAATTACAATAGTTCTTTGATTGTAGTCCCAAAGAAGGATACTAATGGTCAAAAAGCTTATCGTATGTGCGTAGATTTTCGTGCAGTTAACAAAAAACTCATTGCTGATAAATTTCCGCTAGCTAGAGTTGACGATATTTTAGACAACCTAGGTAGGGCAAAGTATTTTTCGACATTAGACCTTTTTTCGGGATTTGATCAGATCCCCTTGCATCCTGACTCACGTGACGTTACTTCTTTCAGCACTGACCGAGGTGCATTTAGATGGAAAGTTCTTCCATTTGGCCTAAATATAGCACCAAACTCATTCTCACGAATGATGACAATCGCTTTTTCGGGTATACCACCCAATGTCGCATTTTTGTACGTCGACGATATTATCGTCATCGGTTGTAGTGAATACTTGTAGGTCTTTCAATCTCAAACTTAACCCAAATAAATGCAACTTTTTACGACCAGAAGTTACATTTTTAGGTCACAAATGTTCAGCCAAAGGTTTGTTGCCAGACGACTCCAAAATAAACGCAATAAAAAAGTATACAAAACCGACTGATAAAGACGCGGTACGACGATTCGTCGCGTTTGTAAATTATTACAGGAGGTTTATACCAAAATTTGCGTCTCTGGCAGCGCCTCTAAATCGATTAAGCAGAAAAAGAGTTGAATTTGTTTGGGATGTTGAGTGCGAAAGGGCATTTTTTTTTATCTTTGAAAGCAGCACTACTTTCACCAAAATTACTACAATACCCAGATTTTACAAAACAATTTATTATCACCGTAGATGCTTCAACAACTGGATGCGGTGCTATTTTGAGTCAAGAACAGCAAGGTAGTGATCTACCAATTTGTTTCGCTTCTAAAGCATTTAATAAAGCCGAACAGAAAAAACTTTTAGCTATTTACTTTGCAATCAAGCAATTTCGACCATATGTTTATGGCACCCATTTGACTGTAAAATCAGACCATAGACCACTAGTTTACCTATTCAACATGAAAGATCCCTCTTCAAAACTTTCGAGAATTAGGCTAGAATTAGCAGAATATAACTTTACTATAGCTTATATTAAGGGTAAATCAAACGTTGGCGCTGATGCTTTATCACGCATTACAATAGACGAAATTAGAGAAACTAACAAACGAATCTTAGCAGTAGAGACAAGGGCAATGACAAAACTGACAACGACAAAAAATTTGCTTAGGAAAAACGACATAAATACAGAAAAACAACATACTTTAAAAGTTTACGACAAATTTTCATTCAATTTTTCAAAAAAGATTCCGCGTATAAGATCTGAAATTACTTACGATAAAAATATAAAAACAACAAATTTGAGAATTTTTGCGCATATTAAACATAAGAAACTCGAGTTACTTAGTTTTGAGGTTGCTAACGAAATAATTACTTTAGAGAAATTACTTTCGAGGCTTGAATCAGAAGCAAGCAAATGCAAAATTAAGCAAATAGAATGGCCTAAAGATGATATTTTTTTCAATCATTTTACTATTACAAATTTAAAAGACCGCGGAAATAAAGTTTTAAAATCTCTAGAAATTATTTTAACAGATCCCGTAGAGGCTGTAACTGACAACGACAAAAAACTTGAGTTAATGACTATTTACCACGACGACCCAATTTCAGGAGGACATTGTGGTATGAAAAAACTTTACGCAAAACTAAGTACAAAATTTTATTGGAAAAACATGACTCGTGATACAGCAAATTATGTTAAAAGTTGTAACAAATGTCTCTTGAACAAGGTTAAACCAAAAACAAAAGAAAATCTTGTTATAACTCCAACACCCTGTAAACCGTTTGATGTATTAGTAATAGATACAATAGGACCCTTACCTGAGTCCAAATATGGTAACAAGTTCGCACTTACCATGATTTGTGACATGACTAAATATTTGGAGAAAACCTTCGAAATAATTGGCAAAATCTAGTCCTTCCTGAAGCATAGACTGCCAGTGGAATGTCATCTTCGGGATCAAAATCTGAAGGATCCTCTAAAGTTTCCAAAAATCCTGCTTTACGGAAGCAGTTTCGGATTGTTGAGGCTTCCACTTTATCCCATGATGCTTTGATGAAATACACAGCTTCCAGTACATTAATCGATTTTGCGAGCTCTGAGGCTGAACTTGTATCGCCAATTTTAGTTATCAAGTGTTTTAAAACTATGCTTCTATACAAAGTTTTAAAATTTTGGATTATACCTTGATCAAGGGGTTGGCTAACTGCCGTTGTATTTGGTGGCAAGAAACAAATTTTTATATTGGTCAAGTCTCATTCCTTTGGATGAAAAGCCGCGTTATCTAGAAACAAGATAATTTTTCGATTCTGGGCTTTCATTCTTCGATTGAACTGCTGCAGCCATTCGCTCATCACTTCTCGAGTCTTCCGTGCTTTTTTATTAGACTTCCAATCAACTGGAAGTTTTGCAATTGGAACGTTTAAAGGATCGAGGACGGGCTGCTTTCTTTATAACCAAAAGCGGCTCCTTATCTCCAGCCATATTAGCACAGAACAAAATTGCGAGTCTTTCCTTTGATAGCTTACCTCCCACACATTTTTCGTATTTAAGAGCGAGGGGTTTGTCCGGCAAGGCACGAAAGAAAAGCCCAGTTTTCTTGCAATTTCCCTTTCAAAATGGGACCAGAAATTTTTTGAGTTCTAGCCTTAGCGAAAAAATCAAAACACATCCTGTCTATTTCCGAGCCGCGTTCTTTAAGGAAACTTCGCTTTTGGTGAATATTAGATCCAGACTCCCATTTAGAACGAATTTTTTATTTAGTTTTATTAATTTCAGCAGCCTTTTAACGCAAAGGAAACGTGTAATTTTGGACTCACCATACTTTACCTTTTTGCAATTCCACGCACTGATAACTTTTCTTTTTCGAAAACATTATCAATTTCCATTTTCTCTTTAATAGGAAGTAGCTTCTTTTTCGGTGCCATATTATTACGAACTTTGAACACAACCACTCGCATGCACTTGACAAACTGAATAGAAAACCACCTTTTACTTGACACGGACGGCTTGAATGTGTGCATACATGTTAAAAGGGGAATCCCCTATTTCATTTTTATAATGAACAACAAAGCTTGCTTGCGATGTTTTTGAATTTTGTCCGTTTATGAGAAATTTTTTCATGGAAATGGCTTGAAATACAGTGTCCGCGTCCGGTTATTAGAGCGTCCGTTTATTAGAATGATATTTGTATGAAAAAATTATTGAAAAACCTGTGTACACAAAATTTGTCCGGTTATTGGAGCTGTCCGGTTATAAGGACTGTCCGTCTTGGGGAATTTCACTGTACTTGATAATTTGCCCATTTAAATACAAAATTTTATAATAAAGAAAAGAAACACTCAAACGCATTGCTCTAATATGAAGTCAACTTTTTTAGAGGAATGCGTTAAAGTAAATCAATTTTAATTTCACATCAAATTTTTTTGGAATACCAAGGCCTGAGTTTTTATGCGTTCTTTAAGTTCAGTTTAATCTAAGTTAGCTTAAGCTCCGATGACTGAAAAATTGTATAATAAGTTTAAGCTTATTAACTGGCTAACTGAGTTGAACTTGTGCTAAAAGCCCGGGGCTTAAGAAACAAAAAAAAATGTAAAACATTTAAGAAAATTTTATGATTAAATTACAGGTTAAGCATAAGCTAAACATGAGCGCACAACTTTTAACGCATCATTTTTTTTTTTGGGGTTTTCTTTAATCTCTTCTGTCATATAATTTCCGTTTCTTTTAAGTATGGCATACATAAATTTAGTTTGTTTAATTTAATTCTATATTATTTACAAAAAAAAGAACTAACTACATCAGGTTGATCTCACCCATTGTTGCAGTAGGCTGTTGGTCGGGCGCTACTGTTGTTGTTGTTGGTAATAGTGCAGCGGGCCTAGATTACGGCGGCCCCTGCTGTTGTCACTGCTGGTTTTGTTGTGGTCGATCCGGGTAGTTGTGCAGTGGGCCTAGAAGAGGGCGGCCCCTGCTGATGTCAATGCTGGTTGGGTTGTTACCGGTTAGTGTTGCCTGGTGTTGTTACCTGTTGTAGTTACCGGTCTGGTTGTTGCCGGTGGTTACTGCGGTGGGCATATTATACGGCGGCCCCCGCTGTTGTCACTGCTGGTTGTGTTATTACCGGTTGTTGCTGCTGTTGGTGCAGTGGGCCTAAAAGAAGCGGCCCCTGCTGTTGTATTTGCTGGTGCGGCGGGCCTATGTAAGGGCGGCCCCCGTTAATGTCACTATTTTTTGTGTTGCTAGTGGTGATTGTTGTTGCCGGTCTTGTTACCGGGTGTTGTTACTGGTTGTCGTGGCCGGTATTGTTGTTACCGGTTTAATTGTGGCCGGATAGCTGTTGCCGGGCTTGTTTTGCCGGTCTTGTTCTTACCCCCTGATAGTTGTTGCCGGTTTTGTTACCGGTTGTTGGATTTGCACTCAACTGGGAATTTTTTTTTACTATTAATTTGATTTGTTGCCTTTTGATAAAATGAAAATTTTCTTCAGCCACACTCTAGGCGTATAAAAGTACTTGCGCTTTTAATCTCGATTTTTTTTTTTTGATTTTTTTAAATAATATTCATTGCACACTTGGGGTTTTGTTCAAGCCAAGAATGTTTTTCAAAAAACAAAATCACTACAATAGACGAAATTAGAGAAACTAACAAACAAATCTTAGCAGTAGAGACAAGGGCAATGACAAAACTGACAAACGACAAAAATTTGCTCAGGAAAAACGACATAAATACAGAAAAACAACATACTTTAAAAGTTTACGACAAATTTTCATTCAATTTTTCAAAATAGATTCCGCGTATAAGATCTGAAATTACTTACGATAAAAATATAAAAACAACAAATTTGAGAATTTTTGCGCATATTAAACATAAGAAACTCGAGTTACTTAGTTTTGAGTTTGCTAACGAAATAATTACTTTAGAGAAATTACTTTCGAGCCTTGAATCAGAAGCCAGCAAACGCAAAATTAAGCAAATAGAATGGCCTAAAGATGATATTTTTTTCAATCATTTTACTATTACAAATTTAAAAGACCGCGGAAATAAAGTTTTAAAATCTCTAGAAATTATTTTAACAGATCCCGTAGAGACTGTAACTGACAACGACAAAAAACTTAAGTTAATGACTATTTACCACGACGACCCAATTTCAGGAGGACATTGTGGTATGAAAAAACTTTACGCAAAACTAAGAACAAAATTTTATTGGAAAAACATGACTCGAGATACAGCAAATTATGTTAAAAGTTGTAACAAATGTCTCTTGAACAAGGTTAAACCAAAAACAAAAGAAAATCTTGTTATAACTCCAACACCCTGTAAACCGTTTGATGTATTAGTAATAGATACAATAGGACCCTTACCTGAGTCCAAATATGGTAACAAGTTCGCACTTACCATGATTTGTGACATGACTAAATATTTGGTAAAAGTAGCTGTACCAGATAAATCAGCAAAAACAATTGCATCTGCAATTTTTGAAAGTTTTATTTTAACATACGGCACAATGAATGCCATAAAATCAGATTTAGGTACAGCATTTAAAAATGAATTATTTGAAGAATTAACTAAACTTTTAAATATTAAACATAATTTTTCGACTGCATACCATCATGAAACTGTTGGTACAATTGAACGTAATCATAGAGTCTTTAATGAATACTTACGTGCATATTTAAACGAATCGTTTTCAGACTGGGATGTATATTTAAAATATTTCACATTTTTACACAATACTACAACAAGCACAGTTTTCGACAATCAATTTTCGCCTTTCGAATTAGTTTTTGGAAAAAAGGCAACTTTGCCTGATGAATTAAAAAAAGAAAAACTTGATCCAATAAGTTGTACACAAAAATCGCCTTAGTAAAGTAAATTAACATTTCATTTAACTGTAAAATTCGACACAAAAAAAAACCAAAAATATTAAATATTAGTTTTATTGTCAGCATTTATAAATAGCCATGAAGGCACAAAAAAAAAAAAACCATTAAACCGAAAAAAAAAAAACAACAAAACAAAAAAAAAAATCACTGATCACTTTGTCCATTCTTCTTTTCCCCAAAAAGGATGATGTAAGGATACGGCGACGTCAACTTGCTACGTCAACATTACGTACGCAAACCCTGCTGGCAATGCCATTGTTGGCAACGCGAGCCGTGTTTATTAGTTTACTAACATAAAATTGTAAGACAGAGATAACTATATTTGTAACCACACTGTCATACAATTACCCAATGTTGAAAAGAATAAAAGATACGATTGAACATCGGCGCAACCGATGGGCGAACGATGTTCAACTCGTGATCGGTCATTATAAGACTGGACTCGAGCAGAACGGCTGTGTTTTTTTAAAGTGAGTTAAAAACCCAACCTAAAAAGCATCAACGATGCTGGGATGGACAAAAGGCATATGGAGGCGCCGTCCTCCTAGGGTTTAGGATAGAAATCCTAACATCGGCGGCAGATCAGAAAAGGGCGTACAACAACATAATGGAAAGTGGAGGTGGTCGGCTAGAAAAGCTGCTTCAATTAAGAAACAAAATACAACAGTGTCAAACGATAGGGGAAGAACATAGGTTTCGTTTGGACCTGGTCATATTTCGATATATTTATCGACAAATTAGTTATTGGTCAAAATGTTGTTTCCGTAAAACTTGAAATCGGTGTACAATATGGGTGTCAAATAAAAGAAGAAGGACACAGGTTTTGTACTACTACCTCTTCTGTTATGATATCATTCCCTATTAGTACTTAACAAAATAGGTTTCATTAAATTTCTTTTCACACCCATATTACAGAAAGAAATATAATTTCCTAGCGTTGTAGCAGCTCCACTATCAACTAAGCACCTAGTTTTGATGTTATTTATTGTTAACATGAAAATTTTGAGTGGTACTAATGGCACCAATATCTATTGGTTCATGGTACGGCATATTATTAAAGTGTTTATTTTGATTTTGTTGTAGAACTAAGCTTGGTTCCTGTGAATGAGTATTATTTCCACTAAAACTTGCGTGATCACTTCTAAAGCTTCCAAGAGGAGATCTGAAATTTTCCCTATGATTGTAGTTATTCCCTCTATTAGTGCCGTTATATCGGTTGTCATAATTACGAAAATTGTTGCCGCTATGATTATTTGAATTTTGAAAATTTGTATAAAACTTTTATTTTCATTTAAAAGATTTCTGTTTTGAGATTTACTCATGTTAAAATTATTGTTATTAAACAATTTACTTTCATTTGGAAACGGGCTATTATTTTGTAAAGAGTTATGTGGTAAATTATGCACTTGTGTTTTACTAACTAATATTATGTCTCTTAGTATATTATTTTCTATATAAAATGTATATGCAGAATTTATAGAATTAATGTGATTTTGTAATAGTAAAAATTTAATATGAACAGATAAAAAGTTTACATAAATATTGAATATCATCCGTTCATTATTATCTGGAGTGTACAGTATATTAGGTTCTAAACTATATTTCATATTCATTTTGCTTAATATTTCTCTTAACTTCTCATGTAACTCTTCTATGTTCCTGGCATCAACGTCCATTGCATCGCTTCTTAGAGTTCTCTTTACACCAAACTCTTCTTATAGCTTATTTAATAACGCCTCCCAACTAGGGTCGACAAAAGTTTCTACTGCTCTTAAAGCTTTGCCTTGTAGCTTATTGCTCAACACAAGTTGGAGCGTAACTTGATGTTCAGCAGGTGTTAACTGCAGCACAGTAGCGACTTCTCTCAAATAATTGCTTAGACTATACTCACTTGTTCCATAAAATGCTGGTAAGCTTCTTGCTTCGCGCAAGCTTTCAGCTAATGTTAAGACCATTGTTGTGTTGTTGTATATTGCAGTCGTCAATTCAAAGAGAGTTTCCAGCAGCTAGAAATGTATCACTGATATGCGTTTGCGACTGATTACTTTGTTTTTGCTTTGATAGCTCAAAAAAAAAAATTGTTCTGTTTTTCGTGGTTTTGTATATTAAATTAGTTAGAGCTTAAAAATATGCATGTTCTTTGTTCTTTCTCACTCACTGTGTATTAATATATATTTTCCTTTGCATACGTTTCATATACAGGAGACTAACTCTATCATATAGAATTGTTCGAGGCTCGCTTTTTTCTATACCTAGTAGTGCTATGCACACAAGGTATATTAACTTCAGTCGCCTAACGGCAGTACGTAACGGCATAAACGGATGGAGATAGATGTTGACTTATATATATCAAAATGTTCAGGACGAAAAGAGAAATTGATTACGCCATGTCCGTCCGTCTGTGAACACGATAACTTGAGTAAATATTGAGATATCTTAATGAAATTTGGTATGCGGGTTCCTTGGCACTCATCTCGGAGCGCTATTTAAAATGGGCGAAATCGGATGATAGCCATGGTGACTACATTGAGATTGAGGCATAAAATAAATTTTTCAAGAAATTTTTGAAAATGGGCATAGCACACCCACTTTTGATTAAGTCAAATTTAGAAATAATATTAATCATAAATCAAAAACCGTTCAATATATGGAAACGAAATTCAGCACAACGGTTTCCAGGTATGCAAGGAATGTTGCAGGAAAAAATGGGCGGGATCGGTTAAGGTATACGCCCACTTTTATATGAAAGATTTTGAAGAGGACCGTAGATATATTAAATAGGCAATAACTTTGCGTAAAATAACTTAACATCATTTATATTTCACTTTTTAAGTTTCCGTAAACAAAGAAATCCAAAAGCTTAAAATTTTCGAAAATGGGAGTGGCCCCGCCCCTTTTATAGTGGACTAATCCACAAAACTTTTTATGCCATAACTCCGCCAAATATTGATTTGTCGAAACGTAATTTGGTGATAATGTTCTATATATAAAGGTAACTGTGGTGCCGCCCACTTTTCAGCATAAAATTTCTGTTACTTTCAAAGGCAATCGCTTATAATTTAATCTTGATATTTCAATGAAAATTGGTGCATCTCACTAGTATGTATTATACTTCTACCAAAAATTAGCGAAATCAAGTAAAATATTCGGATACGTAGTTAATAGCCCACTGCAATAGCGAAGATATGTATATATCTTTTTTGATTTTTATACCTTTCATAAACAATAAATGTATGTAAGTATCTGAAGAAGAAGAGAAAAGTTCATGCCGTCTCTCCGTCCGTCTGTCTGTCCGTCTGTCTATTTGAACGCAAACTAGCCTCTCAGTTTTACAAAAGGATGCTGAAATTCGTTGTTTGCTTTCGCCATTTTATAATATACCAGCAAACCCGGTAGGCGTTGTTTTGACGTTTTGACACATTGAACACATCTATATATAAAATGTCATTAACTTGAACCAAATAAACTTCTAACTATACCGAACTGCAGCTTTATATAATCTGGCGGCTTTTCCAAAAGCGATATGCAGACTGTGTCGTGCCCAGCGAACTCCTGAACCTATCTTGAAAGTTCAAGAGCAAAACAAAACACAATATATGTGGGCGTGGAACCGCCCACTTTTGAAAAATTATGTAGATATTGACTAAGTGACACATATATCCAAATTTCATTAATTTAAACCAAAAAGTTAGGAGTTATGACGAATTGAAACTTTATATAGCCTACTTTTCAAAAACTATATATTGTCTATGCTGTTCCAAATGAACCCAAGTATATATTGTGAAAATTTCATAAAGATCGGTTGAGTTCTTTGGCGCCTATGAAAGACACCCTTTTTTATATCTATTTTTGTTACGCACACAAGGTAAATTATTTCATTCGACATAAACGAATCGAAATATATATTTATTAATGTATATCAGAACGTTCAGGGTGAAAAGTAAAATATCCGGGCAAGTAGTTAATACCCCACTGCAAAAGCGAAGTTGTATATCTTTTTTGATTTTCATACCTTTCATGAACATGAAATGTCTATACGTATGGGAAGAAAAAAAAAATAGTCCCATCAAAAAGTATACTGAAATGATCAGGAGGATGAGCTGAGTCGATGTAGCCATGTTCGAAGCCATGTACGTCTATCTGTCTGTCCGTCTGTTTATTTGAGCGGAAATACGAACTGAAAGTATTAAAATAGACCTGCGTAAATTGGGATGCCATAATAGATCACTACTAGGCATATACTGTTCGGTTCCACCCGAACTTAGACTTCCTTACTTGTTTTTTTATAATGTTGGTTTCGATTCCACTTTTCAGAGTGAAATTTTTAAACAACGGTATTGTGAAAAAAATGAAAACGGTTCAGTGGAAAACAGGCAATTTATGGTTTTTTCATATCTTCATTTACATTTATGATTATGTAACTTCTTTTTTTGCAATCCAACTATAATTTTGTAATTTTCCTCGTTTTTCAGTTTAAATAAAAGCGTTTCAAAATATATTAAATATTTGAAGGTACGGTTTAATTTTTTAATATATAGTTTATTCAACGGAATCACTACACCGCGTTACACATATTCTGTCCTATGAACCAAATATACTTTTTGGGAAAGGGGAGAAAAAAAATACACGTGTATCGGCGATTTTCATGTACACGTCAGAATTTTTTTTTATGTATAAAGTATAAAGCTCGTAGTGTCCGTCGGTCCGCCTGTGATTTTTACTTGGTGCGAATAAGCCACAAACGTAACAAAAGTTATTTCGAGTCGGGCACTGCATTTTTTCTCAGATGAAATATATTGAAATACCTCTCATTACCCATCTTATCCTTCCTTACGGAAGGAGTGGTGACATGACCTAGAAGGTTTCACTGGTCATAAATCGCTACCACGACAGTCGGGCAGTACCGCAAGGGAGTACCGGAGCGTACCGGGTTCAAATCCGGCCAAGGACTGTTAATTCGACAACACTCCCTAAAACCTTCGGGGAGTGTTTTTGTCGTTACCACAACAACAACAACAACATGACTCGACAGCGGCAGGCATAGACGCCGCTGACAAGACCAACTCGCCTACTTCAAACTTTTCAGGCTTGGCGTGTTTGGATCGATATTGCGGATTGCGTCAAGGCGCCGCCCATTCATCACAAGTTGTACGTCGTCGTCATGCACTGCGGCCAACACTTTATTGCCACTTAAGTCAAGAAGAGAAAATCATATATCAAATCTAACACCGTGTGTTTCCTTGTGGCATTCACCTTCGTATTGAGTGCCCATTGTAGTGAACTCAAATGGACATCCCAATCTTTTGAAGTACCTGTTCACGGCTTCAAATATGCCAACCCATTGGATCATGGCGTGCGTACTGCCACCTTGATATGTTGGATACAGTTTGATTCGCGGAGTGATGTAAAAGCTGCCGAAGTAAATGCCGTGCCTCGATCTGTGACCATCTTCTGAGATAAGCCGAAGCATAGCGTAAGTTGATTCAGTGCGTCAATTACTGGTTTTGTTTTTGTCGAAAATTTTGCAGCCGGCGAAACCAGAAATTCTTCAATAGTTTTCTCATTGTTCCATCTACCCCTGGATGACCACAAACGTCGCGACATATTTTAACTATTCACCACCTCATACCCTTTGGCAGTATAAGTTGCGATTGACCATTACCGTAACCTTGTAGAGCCGATGATTTTTCAATGTATACTCTGATTCAGATTGTTTCGCTCCTCGGAAGACTTAAAATTTGCTTTAAGATTTTCATCTTCTAGTTGCATTCCTGAAACATAATCTTCGAATGTTTGATATAACTTGCAATCGGTTACGATGCTCATACGCAGGCTCTACTAAAATACGCTACTGGTCTAACGTTACCATTATCATTATGGTGTATAAGAATGGCTGCGAGTTCCACACTTGTTGCGTCTGTGTGCAATTCGTGCTTCTTGGCAATATCATAAAAGATAAGTATTGATGAACTCGCAATCAGTCCAATTAGTTTCCGAAACGCATCATCACATAAGGAAGTCTATTCAAAATCGACATTTTTCTTTCGTAAGCGGCTTCGCAATGATTGCATAGAAACCTGTAAGTGTCAGGAGTCTACAGCCCTTCAGCTGGTTGCGCGGTACGGTAAAGTTAACGATGGCTTATGTTTTCTTCGCGCCTGGTGTAACGCAATTTTCGTCTACTTCGTGACCTAGGAACGACACAGCACGTCTCATGAACGAGGCCTTCACAGTCGAAGAGTCAACCCTTCTCGTTCAATGATCTCGAGAAACTCTTTTAAATGCGAGTTATATATTATTGTTGTTATGTGTCGCTCTCTCATTTCTAGTTTTATTTTAATTCCATACCTGTGATACTTGTCATACGATTAGTGTAAGACAACAGAATTGTTTAAAATTAGTCTTAAGTTAATAGCTTGAAGAGCGAGACAAAGACAAACAAAGATTTCAAAAGAAACAAGAAGTGTAAATATAGAAGTGTAAATAAAAGAACTTAGTGTTTTATTAACAAGTTATAAATATAACTGGCGACGAGGATGGGATACGCATAGTAAATATATATATGGTATCCAGTGACCGAACATTTCGCATGTAAAGTAAGAAAAGAAAATTTAATTTAAAGAAAACATATTTTTAAACTTAAAAGGAGTACCTATTAAATCAATAACACTGCGTTACAAAAACGAGCTTTAGTTCTCTCCTATGAACCAAATATACTTTTTCGGAACGGGGAGAAAAAATAAAAATACACGTGTATCGGCGATTGTCATGTACACGTCAGATATATATACAATATACAGACATATATAAAGTATAAAGCTCGTAGCGGCCGTCTGTCCGCCTGTGTGAAAGACTTTGGATCCATTTTTAACTATTTTTCCGTGATTGAATCGAGCTGAATTTTTGCAGCCAGACTCGTGGAAATGCCTGTATCATGTCAAATTTTTTAAAAAAATAGATTTTTATCAATTCTCAGATTTTCCTGATTTTTAAAAAAATTTTTTTTTTCACTTTTTTCGGCATAACTTGAAGGGACTCCAAATTTTTAAACTACTAAAGCGTTCCGAAAAACAAAATTGTTTTTCGACCCATCCTACTCCATATATTTGTAGTTTATCAATCGTAACTTTCTAACACTAAACTGTTTTATGACTTTTACAACACTTACAACTGGTATGACAGATGAAACATTAAATTGCACAATCAATATTGCATCATTTAAATTCGTTTAATTTATTGCTTGATACAACTCACCTTCTGCCGTTTTTGTGTCTGTTCCGATCAGCTGACAGTCGCTACTAGAAGACGTATACTTTGACAATTGGTTTAAGTTCTGTTGTGCGAAAACGTATTTCTATATATTTCATCTGAGAAAAAATGCAGTGCCCGACTCGAAATAACTTTTGTTACGTTTGTGGCTTATTCTCTCTATGGCGCGATATACAACAGGTATACCATCATAAACCTCCTAAGAGATTTTTGCGCCAAGCTTCTCTTCCAATTTGTGGTGTGCCGATTTGAATTTTCCCTACAAATTGGTGGGACCTACAGTTTTTTGCCGACTCCGAACGGCATCTACAAAGGAGACGAATTTTTGCTGAGAAGCCTGTCATGGCAGAAATACACTCGGAGAGTTTGCCAAACCACTGCCGAGGGGCGACCCCGTTTTGAAAAACTTTTTTTCAAAGCACTTTTGATGTTACCTGTACCAGGGCTCGAACCATGGACCTTCGGTGTGGTAGGCCGGCAACACTACCTTCACACCACGGCGGCCGCTGTGGCTTATTCGCACCAAGTAAAAATCACAGGCGGACAGACGGACACTACGAGCTTTATACTTTATACATAAAAAAAAATTCTGACGTGTACATGAAAATCGCCGATACACATGTATTTTTATTTTTTCTCCCCTTTCCGAAAAAGTATATTTGGTTCATAGGACAGAATATGTGTAACGCGGTGTAAGTGATTCCGTTGAATAAACTATACATTAAAAAATTAAACCGTACCTTCAAATATTTAATATATTTTGAAATGCTTTTATGTAGACTGAAAAACGAGGAAAATTACAAAATTATAGTTGGATTGCAAAAAAAGAAGTTACATAATCATAAATGTAAATGAAGATATGAAAAAACCATAAATTGCCTGTTTTCCACTGAACCGTTTTAATTTTTTTCACAATACCGTTGTTTAAAAATTTCACTCTGAGAACTTAATCAATTGTGAGATTAAATACCTTTTATCTGACCTTTAAATAAAAGTGGAATCGAAACCAACATTATAAAAAAAAGAAAAAACAAACGGACAAGAACAATTCTATACGATAGAGTTAT
Source organism: Merzomyia westermanni (assembly GCA_949987695.1). NCBI lineage: Eukaryota > Metazoa > Arthropoda > Insecta > Diptera > Tephritidae > Merzomyia > Merzomyia westermanni. The sequence goes on from OX465289.1 coordinate 81,372,476, forward strand.
TCTCCTATGTATGAAACGTATGCAAAGAAAAATATATATTAATACACAGTGAGTGAGAAAGAACACAGAACGTGCATATTTTTAAGCTCTCACTAATTTAATATACAAAACCACAAAAAAAAGAACAATTTTTCTTGAGCTATCAAAGCAAAATCAAAAAACAAAGTAATCAGTCGCAAACGCACATCAGTGATAAATTTCTAGCTGCTGGAAAATCTCTTTGCATTGACGACTGCAATATACAACAACACAACAATGGCCTTAACATTAGCCGAAAGCTTGCGCGAAGCAAGAAGCTTACCAGCATTTAATGGAACAAGTCAGTATAGTCTAAGCAATTATTTGAGGGAAGTCGCTACTGTGCTGCAGCTGCAGTTAACACCTGCTGAACATCAAGTTACGCTCCAACTCGTGTTGAGCAATAAGCTACAAGGCAAAGCTTTAAGAGCAGTAGAAACATTTGTCGACCCAAGTTGGGAGGCGTTATTAAATAAGCTAAAAGAAGAGTTTGGTGTAAAGAGAACTCTAAGAAGCGATGCAATGAACGTTGATGCCAACCACATAGAAGAGTTACACGAGAAGTTAAGAGAAATATTAAGCAAAATGAATATGAAATATAGTTTAGAACCTAATATTATTATATTAGTTAGTAAAACACAAGTGCATAATTTACCCCATAACTCTTTACAAAATAATAGCCCGTTTCCAAATGAAAGTAAATTGTTTAATAACAATAACTTTAAAAATTTCACTCTGAGAACTTAATCAATTGTGAGATTAAATACCTTTTATCTGACCTTTAACTAAAAGTGGAATCGAAACCAACATTATAAAAAAACAAGTAAGGAAGTCTAAGTTCGGGTGGAACCTTACATTATATACTTAGTAGTGATCTATTTTGACATCCCAATTTACGCAGGTCTATTTTAATACTTTCAGTCCGTATTTCCGCTCAAATATAGAGACGGATAGACAGATAGACGTACATGGCTACATCGACTCAGCTCATCCTCCTGATCATTTCAGTATACTTTTTGATGGGACTATTTTTTTTTCTTCCCATACGTATAGACATTTCATGTTCATGAAAGGTAAGAAAATCAAAAAAGATATACAACTTCGCTTTTGCAGTGGGGTATTAACTACTTGCCCGGATATTTTACTTTTCACCCTGAACATTCTGATATACATTAATAAATATATATTTCGATTCGTTTATGTCGAATGAAATAATTTACCTTGTGTGCGTAACAAAAATAGATATAAAAAAGGGTGTCTTTCATAGGAGCCAAAGAACTCAACCGATCTTTATGAAAATTTCAAAATATATACTTGGGTTCGCCGGGTACAGCGTAGACAATATATAGTTTTGCAAAAGTAGGCGGAGCCATGCTCCCAGGCTATATAAAGTTTCAATTCTTCATAACTCCGAACTTTTTTGGTCTAAATTAATAAAATTTGGATATATGTGTCACTCAGTCAATATCTACATAATTTTTCAAAAGTGGGCGGCGCCACGCCCACATATTTTGTGTTTTGTTTTGCTCTTGAAATTTCACGATAGGTCCAGGAGTTCGCTGGGCACGACACAGTCTGTATATAGCTTTTGGAAAAGCCCCCAGCTTATATAAAGCTGTTGTTCGGTATAGTTAGGAGTTTATTTGGTTCAAGTTAATGACATTTTATATATAGATGTGTTCTATGTATCAAAACTTCAAAACTACGTATACCGGGTTTGCTAGTATATTATAAAATGGAGAAAGCATACAACGAATTTCAGCATTCTTTTGTAAAACTGAGAGACTAGTTTGCGCTGAAATAGACAGACGGACAGACAGACAGACGGAAGGAGAGACGGGCATGGCTAAATCGACTCCGCTCATCGTACTGATCATTTTAGTGAACTTTTCTCTTCTTGTTCTCACGTTTACATACATTTAATGTTCATGAAAGGTATAAAAATCAGAAAAGATATATAACTTCGCTATTGCAGTGGGCTATTAATTACGTGCCCGGATATTTTGCTTGTTTCCCGATTTGGCTAATTTTTGGCAGGAGTATAATACATACTAGTGAGAAGCAGCTGACCAATTTTCATTGAAATATCAAGATTAAATTATAAGCGATTGCCTTTGAAAGTAACAGAAATTTTATGCTGAAAAGTGGGCGGCACCACAGTTACCTTTATATATAGAACATTATCACCAAATTACGTTTCGACAAATCAATATTTGGCGGAGTTATGGCATAAAAAGTTTTGTGGATTAGTCCACTATAAAAGTGGCGGGGCCACTCCCATTTTCGAAAATTTTAAGCTTTTGGATTTCTTTGTTTACGGAAACTTAAAAAGTGAAATATAAATGATGTTAAGTTATTTTACGCAAAGTTATTGCCTATTTAATATATCTACGGTCCTCTTCAAAATCTTTCATATAAAAGTGGGCGTATACCTTAACCGATCCCGCCCATTTTTTCCTGCAACATTCCTTGCATACCTGGAAACCGTTGTGCTGAATTTCGTTTCGATATATTGAACGGTTTTTGATTTATGATTAATATTATTTCTAAATTTGACTTAATCAAAAGTGGGTGTGCTATGCCCATTTTCAAAAATTTCTTGAAAAATTTATTTTATGCCTCAATCTCAATGTAGTCACCATGGCTATCATCCCATTTCGCCCATTTTAAATAGCGCTCCGAGATGAGTGCCAAGGAACCCGCATACCAAATTTCATTAAGATATCTCAAAATTTACTCAAGTTATCGTGTTCACAGACGGACGGACATGGCGTAATCAATTTCTCTTTTCGTTCTGAACATTTTGATATATATAAGTCAACATCTATCTCGATCCGTTTATGTCGTTACGTACTGCCGTTAGGCGACTGAAGTTAAAATACCTTGTGTGCATACCACTACTAGGTATAAAAAAAAGCGAGCCTCGAACAACTCTATACGATAGAGTTATTCTCCTGTGTATGAAACGTATGCAAAGGAAAATATATATTAATACACATGCATATTTTTAAGCTCTAACTAATTTAATATACAAAACCACGAAAAAAAGAACAATTTTTTTTTGAGCTATCAAAGCAAAAACAAAAAACAAAGTAATCAGTCGCAAACGCATATCAGTGATAAATTTCTAGCTGCTGGAAACTCTCTTTGAATTGACGACTGCAATATACAACAACACAACAATGGTCTTAACATTAGCCGAAAGCTTGCGCGAAGCAAGAAGCTTACCAGCATTTTATGGAACAAGTGAGTATAGTCTAAGCAATTATTTGAGAGAAGTCGCTACTGTGCTGCAGTTAACACCTGCTGAACATCAAGTTACGCTCCACCTCGTGTTGAGCAATAAGCTACAAGGCAAAACTTTAAGAGCAGTAGAAACTTTTGTGAACCCAAGTTGGGAGGCGTTATTAAATGAGCTAAAAGAAGAGTTTGGTGTAAACAGAACTCACTTTAATCTAAGAAGCGATGCAATGAACGTTGATGCCAAGAACATAGAAGAGTTACACGAGAAGTTAAGAGAAATTTTAAGCAAACTGAATATGAAATATAGTTTAGAACCTAATATACTGTACACTGTACTAATACTGTACACTGTACTGTTCATATTAAATCTTTACTATTACAAAATCACATTAACTCTATAAATTCTGCTTATACATTTTATATAGAAAATAATATACAAAGAGACATAATATTAGTTAGTAAAACACAAGTGCATAATTTACCACATAACTCTTTACAAAATAATAGCCCGTTTCCAAATGAAAGTAAATTGTTTAATAACAATAATTTTAACATGAGTAAATCTCAAAACAGAAATCTCTTAAATGAAAATAAAAGTTTTAATACAAATTTTCAAAATTCAAATAATCATAGCGGCAACAATTTTCGTAATTATGCAATCGATATAACAGCAATAATAGAGGGAATAACTACAATCATAGGGAAAATTTCAGATATCCTCTTGGAAGCTTTAGAAGTGATCATGCAAGTTTTAGTGGAAATAATACTCATTCACAGGAACCAAGTTTAGTTCTACAACAAAGTCAAAACAAACACTTTAATAATGTACCGTACCATGAACCAATAGATATTGGTGCCATTAGTACCACTCAAAATTTTCATGTACCGCCTCGGGAACCAAATTATCCATAGTTACTTTAACAATAAATAACATCAAAACTTGATGTTGTTGTAGTTGATAGTGGAGCTGCTACAACGCTAGGAAATTATGTTTTTTTCTGTAATATGGGTGTGAAAAGAAATTTAATGAAACCTATTTTGTTAAATACTCTAATAGGAAATAATATCATAACAGAAGATCGCCTCGGGAACCAAATTACCCATAGTTACTTTACAAATAAATAACATCAAAACTGGGTGCTTAGTTGATAGTGGAGCTGCTACAACGCTAGGAAATTATGTTTTTTTCTGTAATATGGGTGTGAAAAGAAATTTAATGAAACCTATTTTGTTAAATACTCTAATAGGAAATAATATCATAACAGAACAGGTAGTTGTAAATGTACCTAGCGAGTTTAATGCCAAAAACGAAACTATGTCTGTGAAATTAAGTGAATTCACTGATAAGGCGTTTGATTGCACCAACATCTTATGTCCGATGGGATCAATAATTAATTTTAAAACTAAAATAATGACAATTAATAATAAGAACATTCTACTTTTTAATCATAGTTTTAGTATTGATTATGAGGAAATCAACTATTTAGAAAAGGCCGAAATTGTGGATTATTCTTATTTGAATGAAGAGGAAAATCAAATTCTGGAAAAGTTCTTTTAGAAAAATAAAGCAACATTTTATATTGAAGGCCAAAATTTGACGACAACCGATTGTGTGAAACACAAATTAATTACTACATCTGATAGGCCAATATATTGTAAAAACTATAGACATCCTCAAATTTTAGAGAGTGAAATAGATCGTCAAATAAGCGAAATGTTGCGAGAAAACAAGATACAGTAAGTCCCCGTATAATTCAACCTTGTGGATTGTTTAAAATAGTCAACTTTTCAAACTGAACAAAAATGGCGTTTAGTCATTGATTTTAAAAAGTTGAACGAAATCACTGTAGACGATAAATTCCCACTTCCGAATATTGAAGCATTATTCGACAAGTTGGGCAAAGCGCAATGCTTTTCATCGTTGGACCTTGCAAAGGGTTTTCACCAAATTTTAATTGATGAAAAGGATATCGAGAAGACAGCCTTTTCTACTTCGCCAGGGCATTTCGAATTTATTAGAATGCCGTTTGGCCTAAAAAATTCACCATCAACGTTTCAGAGGATGATGAACTGCGTATTGTTTGTTTTCATTAATAATAGTTGTATCATTTATATGGACGACATATTAGCTTTCTCTACTTCCCTTACTGAGCACATGGAAAGCTTGCAACAAATATTCACTAGGCTTGATAAATACAGCCTGAAAGTACAAGCAGATAAGTGTAAATTCTTGTCAAAGGAAACCCATTTCTTGGGCCATATTATTACTAACAAAGGAATAAAGCCAAATCGAGAAAATATTAAGGTAATTCAAAATATACGGCTGCCGAAAACCGTGAAAGATATAGAGTCCTTTTTAGGCTTGGCCGGGTACTACAGAAAATTTATAAAATATTATTCTTTAATTGCTAGTCCCATAATAAAATATTTAAAGAAAGATTCAAAAATAAATCTTAATGATCATCTTTACCAAGACTCGTTTCAAAAATTAAAAAATATTTTAACATACCCACCTTTACTAAGTTATCTCGACTTTAAGATAGAGTTTATTTTAACAAATGATGCCAGCAATGCAGCTATAGGCGCTGTTCTGAGCCAAGATGGTAAGCCAGTTATGCTAGCCAAACCCTTAATGGACACGAAAAAAACTATAATCCACTGGAAATAGTGGCAATAGTGTGGTCAGTAAAATACTTTCGCTCATACCTGATCTCGATACAGAGTACAAATAAGGATAGTGAAAAATAAAAACAAAGGAATTGAAAAACTTTTTCATAAATACAAAGTAATTTATGTCTCAGAAAATGATATAAACAGTCGTGGTTCGCATTATTTGAACGATTTATTCAGAAGGGAAATAAAGAAAGGCGCTATTGGCATATTTTCTGAACTTTCAGATGATAAGTATGAGCAAGTAGAGGGAAAGCTGTTTGAACTTTTTTCAGACAGTGATAATTTGAAATTTATAAAGTGTATACAAATAGCTACTGATAAAGAATCTGAGGAGTCTTTGCTGAATATTATTCATGATGCCCACGTCAGAGGAAACTTGAACATGAAAATTACAATCAATTAAAGGACTTGTATTTTAATCCCAAATTATTTAAATATATAAATAGGTACTGCAATACTTGATGTATTGAAAGTAAATACGATAGAAAACCAATTAAAAAACAAGTAAGGAAGTCTAACTTCGGGTGGAACCGAACATTATATACCTAGTAGTGATCTATTATGTCATCCCAATTTACGCAGGTCTGTTTTAATACTTTCAGTTCGTATTTGCGTTCAAACAGAAAGACGTATCGAGAGACGGGCATGGCTACATCGACTCATCTCATCCTCCTGATCATTTCAGTATACTTTTTGATGGGACTATCTCTTGTTCTTCTCATACGTACAAACATTTCATGTTCGTGAAAGGTATGAAAATCAAAAAAGATATACAACTTCGCTCTAGCAGTGGGGTATTAACTACTTGCCCGTATATTTTACTTTTCATCCTGAACGTTTTGATATACATTAATAAATATATATCTTGATTCGTTAATGCCGAATGAAGTAATATACCTGGTGTGCGTAACAAAAATAGATATAAAAAAGGGTGTCTTTCATAGGCGCCAAAGAACTCAACCGATCTTTATGAAAATTTCACAATATATACTTGGGTTCACTGGGTACAGCGTAGACAATATATAGTTTTGCAAAAGTAGGCGGAGCCACGCTCCCAGGCTATATAAAGTTTCAATTCTTCATAACTTCGAACTTTTTTGGTCTAAATTAATAAAATTTGGATATATGTGTCACTCAGTAAATATCTACATAATTTTTCAAAAGTGGGCGGTGCGCCGCCCACATATTTTGTGTTTTGTTTTGCTCTTGAAATTTCATGATAGGTCCAGGAGTTCGCTGGGCACGAAACAGTCTGTATATAGCTTTTGGAAAAGCCCCCTGGTTATACAAAACTGTAGTTCGGTATAGTTAGGAGTTTATTTGGTTCAAGTTAAAGACATTTTATATATAGAGATGTGTTCTATGTATCAAAACGTCAAAACTACGTATACCGGGTTTGCTAGTATATTATAAAATGGAGAAAGCAAACAACGAATTTCAGCATTCTTTTGTAAAACTGAGAGACTAGTTTGCGTTCAAATAGACAGACGGACAGACAGACAGACAGAAGGAGAGACGGGCATGGCTAAATCGACTCTGCTCATCGTACTGATCATTTTAGTGAACATTTTTCTTCTTGTTCTCATACTTACATACATTTAATGTTTATGAAAGGTATGAAAATCAAAAAAGATACGGGTGGCTGATGAAAGCCGCTACCAAAAAAAAATTAAATAACTTTTTTTCTATTTAATGAATCTGGTTAATTTTTTTTTTATTTTGCAGACTGACTTTTACATTTAACAAAAATGGATAACTGGGACACTGAAACAAGAATTTGGATTGTCCGCCGCTATCACGCACTGGAGTCCGTAGTTTCGGTTCAAAGAGAGTATAGGCGCACGTTTGGCGGCAATCCTCCGAGCAGATGGACCATAATAAGACTTGTAAACAATTTTGCCGAGCATGGGACAGTCAACAGAAGACCTTACCATCGAAACCCTTCAGTTCGAACGGAGGAAACAATCGCTGCTGTAGCTGCTGCCATACAAAACAATCCACGTGTTTCGACAAGAAGCTTATCTGCTCAAATGGGTGTAAGCAGACAGTCATTACAGTCAATTATGCACAAAGATTTGGACTTATTCCCATATAAAATTCAAATGGCCAACAAACTGAACGCTGCAGACTTGCCGATTCGCTTGGAATTTTGCCAGAAGATGCTTCAAATGGTGGAAGAGGATGGAAACATGTTGAACTGTCTTTTCATGTTTGACGAGGGCCATTTCGATTTAAACGGCAACATAAACAAACAAAATTGTCGAATATAGAGTGCTTCCAACCCACAGATACTCCATGAGACGGAATTGCATCCACTTCGTGTCACAGTGTGGTGTGCAGTTTCATCACGCTGCATTGTCGGGCCCTACTTCTTCGAAGAAAACGGTCACACCGTTACGGTTACTGGAGACCGTTACTTGAGCATGTTGAGAGAGTTTTTCTATCCAGAATTACGCCGAATGAGAATTTCTTTCAACTCTGTGTGGTTTCAGCAAGATGGTGCAGCTCCTCATATAGCCCAACCTGTTATGACAGAATTGCGACGAAAATTTCCCAATAAGCTGATATCCAGAAACTCCACATTCCGTTGGCCACCCAGGTCGCCTGACCTTACTGCACCTGACTTTTTCTTGTGGGGTTATTGCAAACAGGAAGTCTTCAAAGCAAACCCAACAAATTTGAATGAACTAAGGCAATCCATTCGAGAAACAATTGCGGCTATTCCTGTCTCAACTCTCCAAGCAGTAATGAACAACTTTTTGGTAAGATGCCGCACATGCATCGACGAGCGGGGGGGGCATTTAAATTCCATTATTTTTGTAATATATGTATTTATTGCTTAAAAGCTGAACTTACAAATTTGGCGGCTGAGCACAGAAGAAGAGAGAATATGTAAAACATGTGCATACGCAAACGTCAGTGCTTAGAACATGTGGATTGTAAATCAGCTGATTAGCTTTTGTGTATTGTATTATGGGTGTCGGTCAATTGAGATGCCACACTAGAATATACTTATGCATGTTGGTACGTTTTACGTACACAGTGTTACACTTTCCCCTCTTTAGTGTTCGTATTACATAACTAGGTACAAATCTTTAATTCAACGTTGTACTTCATTCTTATAAAATAAAATATATGTTTAATTTACATTTTTTTTCTGGCTCTTAAATTGTATTTTTTTGTTTCGGTTTTATTAGCCTTTCTATTTTCATTAGATTGTCTTTGCTACCTAAGGCCTCATTTCCCGAGTCTTTGGCCATGTTTTCTTCGATTTCTTGTTCCGATTGTATTCCCGGATCTTCAGGTATCGAATTAGACTTTTCAGGAGAAATCTTAAGTGTATAATCGTCTAACAAACTAGAATCATAACTTGGATTTTCATTTTCTTTATACTTTATCATTTGATTTATATGCCTTTTCCAAGGCTTACTTACATTACAAACTTTTACAAGATATGTTTGCTTTCCAAGTCGTTTAATTATTGAACCTTTAGACCATGAAACCTTGCCCGGAACCGAATAGTTTTTTGTTACAACCATTTCTCCTATTTTGAGTTCGATATTTTTGGCGCCGGAGTAAAATTTCTTTTGGTCGGCCTGACTTTTTAAAACTTTCTTTTCCACCCATGCTTTAGATGTCTCTTCTACTTGTCGTTTAGGATTTATGAGATCCAACCGCGTTTTCAGCTGTCTACCAAACATAAGCTGAGCAGGAGAGACACCTGTGCTTGTATGATTCGTATTTCGATAGTCGAGCAGGAATCTTAAAACAATATTCCGAAACTGTGAAACATCCGATGTGTACAAACTCTTCTTTAAAGCGTTTTTCATTGTCTTTACTACATTCTCTGCTTGTCCGTTTGTAGCGGGATGCCCCACTGGGCTTGTGATATGAGTGATTGAATTTTGGCTAACGAAGTTTTTGAATTCTTTCGACATAAACGCGGTACCATTATCTGAAACGATTTCTTGCGGTAACCCGAATCTAGCAAACAGCTCTTTCAATGCCAAAATCGTTGCACTACTTGTTGTATTATTTCCCATGTCCAAACACTCAGCCCACTTACTGTAACTATCAACTACTACCAAACACCACCGTTTACAAAAAGGTCCAAAAAAGTCAATGTGTATGCGATACCATGGCTGTTTTGGCCATTTCCACGAAATAAGTTCTTTCTTTCTTGGATTAGCGCGGTTCATTAAACAGGGTTCACAAGCGCTAACCAGCCTTTCCAAATCTTTACTTTGATTTGGCCACCAGCAGCTTTCTCTCGCCATGGATTTTATTTTACAAATTCCCATGTGCGTATCATGCAGAAAATTAGCTACCCTGGTTCTGAGTGTTTCCGGAATTACGATTCTGTAACCCCAAAAAACGCACCCGTTTTCTTCTGATAACTCCAACCTACGTACAAAAAATGGTTTTAACAAGGAATCCGTAATTTTATCTGGCCACTTCGTTTGGATGAATTTACTCACTTTCTGCAACAACTGATCTCCTAAAGATTCCTTCTTGATCAGTTCTGTATTTACTGGAGAAGAGTTGACTTCATTAAAGAAATTCAGAGCTACGTTATCAAGGAGATCACTAGATTCTTTTATTATACCCGAAGGATTTCTAGAAAAATAATCCGCTACATTTTCATTCGATCTGATGTGCTTGATCTCAAAATCGTATCCTGACAAGGTTATCGCTATGCGTTGTAAACGGTTAGCTGCATAAACTGGAATCCCCTTCTTTGGGTTAAAAATGTAATGCAATGGCTTATTATCCGTTACCAGCTTAAAATGCCTACCGTACAGATAATTATGAAATTTCTTAACCCCAAACAAAATTGCTATGGCTTACCTATCTAATTGTGAGTAGCGCATTTCCGCAGCGGACAATTTCCGTGAAGCGAATTCAATGGGTACCTCATACCCTTCTGCAGCTACCTGCGACAAAATTGCACCAAGTCCTACTGGACTTGCATCGACGGTTAACTTCGTTTCGTAACCTGGGTTGAAAGGCGCTAGACATTTATCTGCTTTCAATGCCGCTTTTAAGCGGTCAACCGATTTTTTACATTCCTCTGTAAAGCTAAATGTTTCATCTGCCTTCAGCAATTTATACAAAGGCGCACACATATTTGTGATATTAGGAATGAACTTCCTGTAAAAATTCACAACACCCAAAAAAGCTTGCAACTCTTTGACATTGTTTGGATACTGCATCTTATCGATTTCTTTTACCTTGTCCGGATTCGTATGCAGGCCGTGTTTGTCGATTACATGCCCAAGGTATGTTATTTCTTTGGCAAAAAATTCACACTTGTTCAATGCTAACTTGAACCCCGACTTTTCTAATACTTGCAGTACTTTTTCAACTCGTTCATTATGAGTTTTCCTATTTGGAGCTGTAATTAGAATATCATCCAAAAACCCTACCGTTCCCTCTAAATTCATTAGCAAACTCTCCATTATCTTTTGGAATATAGCTGGTGCCGAAGCTAACCTGTAAATCAACCTAGTGTATTGGGATAAGCCTTTTGGTGTAGAGATCGTTGTAAGCCTTTTTGATACCTCGTCTAAAGGGATTTGTTGATAAGCCATTGTTAAATCAAGCTTGCTGAATTCCTCACCACCGTGAAGTTTTGCAAAAATATCCTCTATACGAGGCAGGGAGTACTTATCTACCATCAACTGTGGGTTTAGCGTAACTTTAAAATCGCCACAAATTCTAACGTCGCCAGTTTTCTTCAACACCGGCACTATTGGAGTACCCCACTCCGCATACGAAACTGGCTCTAAAACTCCTAGATCTATCAATTTGTTAACTTCATTTTCCACCTTGCTCTTAATTGCAAGAGGAACGACTCGTAGCTTAAAAAATTTCGGCGTATAATTTTCTTTAAGTTTCAATGTTGCCTTGCCTTTATTAAAACAGCCTAAGCTGCCGTCAAAAAGATTACGAAATTTGTTAAATATTTGCTCCCTAGCCCCAACATCGACCTTGGCATAGTTCAACTCTGCAATATCCAACTTAAATGTTCGCACGAAATTTCTACCCAGCAAAGGCGGGCCCCCGTTATCTATTACCACGAATGTTACCAAGTGACTACACCCATTATACGCAACCATCATATCACAAACACCAACGGGATTAATTGCTAAGCCATTATACGTTTTCAAAACTATATTACACGGTTTTAAACTACGTAATGAAAAGTAAGTTTTAAATGTAGCGCAAGATAATACGCTGTACCCTGATCCCGTATCCAATTCCAGGTCTAAAGGTGCATTGCCTACCTGTACTCTAACCTTAATAGGGCCATCTGAAACGCTTCTCATCGAAAATAAAGGTACATCAGAATTATCGACATAGTTAAATTTTTCATTCTTTTTCTCACTAGGGCACATGTTCTTTAAATGAGCTTTGTTATTACATGTATGACACTTATAATTCTTAAATTTGCAATCACGACTTAAATGGTTTGCATACCCACATACTGCACACGTCTGCTTCTGTTGCTGTTGCTTGTGTTGTTTTTGCTTAGCCGCCCCCACTCGTTTGTTGCTCTTGTTGCCTTTTATGTAATTTAAGCTATCCTCGGGCTCACGTTTCACCTCGGACGTTGCATTTTGCTTCCGAATGTATTCTGCTGCATTAGCAATTTCCACCACACGTTGCATATTGCATTTCGCTATATCTTCGAGAAAAATCTTGTCCCTTGCTGGCCCCTTTTCCAGGCCCATGACAAATTTGTCGCGCATAGCTGTGTCCAAGAAATTCCCGAATTTGCAATGAATTGCCAAAGCTCTTACCCGTACAGCCCACTCATTAACGCTCTCCGTGACTTCTTTGCTGGCACTGTAAAATTTTTGCCGTTCTGCAAAGCCTGTTGATGGAGGCTTAAAATACTCGCTTAGAACTTCTACGCACTTTGCAAACGACGTAGATTCATCTTCTGGCTTTAGCGGGTTAAGTAAATTCTGCAGCAAAATGTAAGACTTTTCGGAGAGCGCGGTTAACAAAATCGCCTTCTTTCTTACTGCTTCGGAAATATTATTTCCAGTGAAAAACTGTTGCAATTGTGTAATGAACACTTCCCAGTTATTTTCATTATATTTAAAATGTGGTACGGTGCCAATTATTTGTGTCATTATAATATTTTCTGTCGTCGCCATTGTAATATATGTATTTATTGCTTAAAAGTTGAACTTACAAATTTGGCGGCTGAGCACAGAAGAAGAGAGAATTTGTAAAACATGTGCATACGCAAACGTCAGTGCTTAAAACATGTGGATTGTAAATCAGCTGATTAGCTTTTGTGTATTGTATTATGGGTGTCGGTCAATTGAGATGCCACACTAGAATATACTTATGCATGTTGGTACGTTTTACGTACCCAGTGTTACAATTTTTAAAACTAATTAAGCTATATTTAATAAAATTTCAGGAGCTTTAACATGAATAAAAGAAAAATGAATTCCATACACTGAAAAAAAAATTATTTGAGTTTCTTAATGTAGCAAAATTCATCAGCCACCCTGTAGATTTGCAAAGCAAAATAAGATTAATTAAGGATGAACTAGTTAACATTAAGTACGCCATTCAATGGGCAAAAGGAAATATCATAAATACGGTTATATTAGATAAAAATGAAGTAAAAATTGCTTTAGATAAGTTAAATGAGGAAAATTTTCCATTTAATAACGCAGAGGAAGCGTTAGAATTTTCAAAAATAAACGTTTTCTGTAAAGAAATGATTATAGTCTACATGATAAAAATTCCGCTTACGTGCTCAGAAATATTTAGGAAATCAATATTAAAACCAGTAAAAACGGAAAATAATATTGTACTAAAGGTTCAATTTGACGAAATTTTAAGAAATAAAAATGCAACATACGGCATTAGGAAAAAATGTGAAAAATATAAATAGAGATGATATAATAGATCTAAGCATGGATCAATGTATCTATCTATCTATGGCGCGATATACAACAGGTATATCATCATAAACCTCCTAAGAGATTTTTGCGCCAAGCTTCTCTTCCAATTTGTGGTGTGCCGATTTGAATTTTTCCCTACAAATTGGTGGGACCTACAGTTTTTTGCCGACTCCGAACGGCATCTACAAAGGAGACGAATTTTTTGCTGAGAAGCCTGTCATGGCAGAAATACACTCGGAGAGTTTGCCAAACCACTGCCGAGGGGCGACCCCGTTTTGAAAAACTTTTTTCAAATCACTTTTGATGTTACCTGTACCAGGGCTCGAACCATGGACCTTCGGTGTGGTAGGCCGGCAACACTACCTTCACACCACGGCGGCCGCCAATGGATCAATGTATACCTAGGGTAATAAATATCAAGATTGAATTATAAGCGATTGCCTTTGAAAACAGCAGAAATTTTGTGCTGAAAAGTGGGCGGCGCCACGCCTTCGTCTTCAAAAATGACAAAATTTTTTTTCCGCCGAGTTTTTCTTGAAATGCTTATTATGTGTGCAAAATCTGATTAATATAACTTGCTTAGTTGTGGAAATATCGCTTTTTAAATTTTACAAAAAAAATTTTCAGAACTATGTTAAAAAACTGGACATGGACATTAACCGATTTCGCCCATTTTTACAGCAAACAGTTACCTTTATATATAGAACATTATCACCAAATTTCGTTTCGGCAACTCAATTTTTGGCGGAGTTGTGGTATAAAAAGTTTTGTGGAATAGTCCACTATAAAAGGGGCGGGGCCACCCCCATTTACGAAAATTTTAAGTTTTTGGATTTCTTTGTTTACGGAAACTTTAAAAGTGAAATATAAATGATGTAAAACTTTTTTACGCAAAGTTATTGCCTGTTTAATATATCTACGATCCTCTTCAAAATCTTTCATATAAAAGTGGGCGTAGACCTTAACCGATCCCGCCCATTTTTTCCTGGAACATTCCTTGCATACCTGAAAACCTGCGTGCTGAATTTCGTTTCGATATCTTGAACGGATTTTTATTTATGATTTATATTATTTCTAAATTTGACTTAATCAAAAGTGGGCGGTGCCGCTCCCATTTCCCAAATTTCTTAAAAAATTTATTTTATGCCTCAATCTCAATGTAGTCACAAAATTGTATCCCTATAGGTGTATTATGTACTGAGTAATCACTTTTTTGTGTTTTCGAAACTATTCTATATATATAAAGTGGGCGTGGATATCATCCGATTTCGCCCATTTTAAATAGCGGTTGGAGATGAGCGCCAAGGAACCCGCATACCAAATTACATTAAGATATCTCAAAATTTACTCAAGTTATCGTGTTCACAGACGGACGGACGGACGGACGGACATGGCTTAATCAATTTCTCTTTTCGTCCTGAGCATTTTGATATATATAAGTCAATATCTATCTCGATCCGTTTATGCCGTTACGTACTGCCGTAAGGCGACTAAAGTTAATATACTGAATTTAGAGGAAAGGATTGCACATTTAGGTAAACCATGTAAATTAATAATCGATAATGAATTTAATAACGTTTTAATAAATTTATATTGCAAACAGAATAACATTGATATGCATTTTACGACGCCTTATTCTCATACTGGCAATTCCGATATTGAGCGATTACACTCTACACTTCTGGAACACATTCGAATCTTAAAGAACTCAAATAATATTGATAACGTAGAGGAACTCATTTGAAAGGAAATACTTTTTATAATAATTCAATACATAGCACAACAAATTTGAAACCAATCGATTTTATAAACAAATTAGATATAAATTGCGAAGAAATAAGGCAACGTACTGCGTTAAATAAACAAAATCCCATAAACAAAGCAAATTTAAACAGAGAAAATGTATCATTAGAATTAACCGATCCTGATTTATATACAAAAAATCCAACTGCTGTTAGACAAAAACGCGCGAAACGTTTCAAAAGGTATCATCGAAGTAATCCCAATAAAGTTGATGCGGTGCAGTTTCGAAGACCACTAAAATCCATATCTGTATAAAAAAAAATCAATAAAAAAAATAAAAATAAGGTAAGAAAAAATAAAATCAATATAACAATTAACTTTATGATAAATAATAAATGAATATAGTACATAAATGATAAAAAGGTGAATTATGCGCTAAAATTATTGGAAAATAAGACCTATGTTTGTTCTTTCATTGTAGATAGCATTTTTAAAAATAAAATATAATAAATAAGCACATATTTAAGTGATTCGATGGGACTCGAATTTGAAGGAGGAGCGAGCTATATATTATTGTTGTTATACAGTGGGCATCATATGAAAGCATAAATTTCCAAATAATTGTTTTAATATAGATTTATTAAACTAAGCTTAAAAAAATTGATAAATTTTTACCATGTCTTGATAGCTGTGACTAACAATAAAACATAAGAGTATTTCATTTCCCATATTCGGAACGAAATTTATTCCTTTCGTTCCTTTAAAATAAGGATTGTAAAACTAACGGCGTCAAATGAAAGTATAAAATGACATAATTTATTAAATTTAGTAGTTGGTATTTCCACCTTTGTTCTGGAAAACTTCGCGAAGGCGTTTTGGTATGCTACGAACCAAATTTTCCAACATTAGGGATGGAATATTAACCCATTGACGCCTCATTTCCATGAAAAATGACGCCAAGTTTGTGCGGCTGCTTTTTGGTATTTTTGAGTCCAAGATGTACCACAGATGCTCAATCGGGTTTAAATCTGGCGACTGAGCTGACCAGTTTAATTTTTCGATGCCTTCTTAGAAAAAATTAGTGGCAAGACGGGATGTATGCTTGGGGTCGTTATCTTGTTCGAAGATAAACGACCCTAAGTTCATTTTTTGCGCACTTGTTGCCAAATTGTCACTGAGAATATCAGCATAAGCAGCTGCCGTCATTCGTCCATCAATTCTTACCAAGTTACCCACGCCGTATTTTGAGAAACAACCCCAAACCATAAGCGACCTACCTCCAGGCTTCACTGTTGATTGAACGCACTGCTGTTTCAATCAATCAGAAGGCTTACACCAAAGTCGTTTACGTTTTTTTGAGTTCTTCAGCTCGAATTTAGACTCATCGGACCAAATAACATTGTCCCAAAACGCGGTTGGCATGTTTACATACTGTTTTGCAAATGCAAGTATTTTCTTCCTATTCGCAGCAGAAATCAGAGGTCGTTTTTTTGCGACGAAATTTTTTAAACCAAATTATCGCAATTTTCTCTGACCTGTGCTAGCTGAAACATCTAAATTCAGGCTTTCAATCAACTCCCTCGATGAAACTTCAGGGTTTTCGGCAATTTTTCTCCTAATGAGGAGCTCAACGTGTTTCGAGATTTAAGGCTTTCGACCCCCACCATACTGAGTCTTGCATCACTTTCTTTTTTTAAAATTTTCAAAGATTTTTCTTGCCCCTCCGATTGAAATGGCATATTTTCCCGCTATTTTCGCGTCCGTTTTACCTTTTTTCCTGTCTTCTACAATTAAGTTCCGAATATCTTCAGTTTTTCGCATTTCTCACTACAAAAAAAGAAAGTTAAAGCAAAAAACTACTAAACTTAACTTAAATTCGTTTAATCAATGCAAATATTGTAGTTAATCTTTAACTTACATCGGTAAAAACTATATTTGATACAGGTACAGTGCGGGTGCATACAAATAACACGGAAGTGTTGATATGCCAAAAAGCCCTTCTGTATCTAAAACTATTCTATGAACGCGCCTAAAAATATTCCACTTTCCTTGAGTTGACATATAAAACATATGTACCAAAGAATGTATAAAAGGAATAAGCAAATGGCACATTAGAGAAAAAAAATAAAAATGCATCGTGACGCTACAGGGTATCATAGCTTAGTTGTTAGAGTACTCTAACAGCGGCTTTGGTGCAGACACTTGGGTTCGTATCCCAGTGTCCGAGAAGGGGTCTGATGAGAAGTTGGGCACTTCGAAACATGTAATTCCATACCATCGCTGTGCATATCGTTGTAATTTTTCCTCTAATATCAATTAACAAACAAACATAAAAATTCGAGCTTTGCTCCAACAACCAATCACCATGACACAAACTATAATTATACTTTCATATGACGCAATTATCTGAGCTAACCTCCACAGACGGGTGACTTCTGGTCAACGTATTACTTTTCAATTGCAAATAATAAACGGTATTGACGCTTTAGCTATTGTCTGACATTACCGTGCGTCGTCATGGCATACTTTTAGAATTTTATTTAAAGTAGGGAATACGTACAGTTAACAAATATTATGAACTTGCAAAGAGATACTACTTTTATACTTTCATTTGATGCCTAGTGTATGTCTCTCTCATTCCTAGTTTTAATTTCATTTCATACCTTTGATACTTGTAATACGATTAGTGTAAGACAACAGAAT
Source organism: Merzomyia westermanni (assembly GCA_949987695.1). Classification (NCBI taxonomy): domain Eukaryota; kingdom Metazoa; phylum Arthropoda; class Insecta; order Diptera; family Tephritidae; genus Merzomyia; species Merzomyia westermanni. Next base: position 81,390,787 of record OX465289.1, read on the forward strand.
TGTTAAAATTAGTCTTAAGTTAATAGCTTGAAGAGCAAGTCTAAATTCACTAATAAAGATTAAAAAAAAAAAAAAAAAGTGTGATAAAAGAACTAACTTAGTTTTTCACTTTTTCGGTTTCACCATCGAACTTAACTAAGTTACAACTTAGTCAGCCTGCCAGCTGACTTATTCTGGACTAAGTCAGTGTTGCTGTCATTCAAAACCTAAATGTCAGTAATGCTCCTAATTTGTTAACGCTTGTTTTCTAGCATGCAACCATTACGAAACTATCGTTTTTAATTAAGCGCTAAATTTAGTACCTTCCAACTAAAGAGAAATGGGTGTAAGATCAATACTTTCCATACATGCCCATTTCGCACTGGGGTATTGGGATGCGCAGAGTTGTCTGGTATGAAAAAATAATACTACGCATAAAACAGCTGATCGGGTTGTTGTGTTTAAAATTATTTAAGTCTAGTCGCGTTGGTGAAACCGGCCCTTAGTGTTTTATTAACTAGGAAATATAACTTGCGTGTGTGAGTGTTTGAGTTATGTTAGTGAGAAGTGGTTGAATCCTGTTTTAATTTCAACAAGATTATCGTGATTTGGTATTCCTGTTACAAATTTTAACACTGATCCTAAACAATTTAGGGCACGTTTGGCATGATAATCGGATGGTATTAACTGTGACTTCAGAGTTTCTCTTTTATCAATGATTATATTTTTTTCTTCGGGTTGAGTTGATTCATAATTAGTTCGCATAATTTTTTCATATCGTTCTTATATTATAGATAAGTTCGATACATGGTAAAGAAAGGATGAACTCTGGTAGGTATACACAGTATCTAGTTCAGTCAGTACATATTTTTTTCCATTGAAATGTGTTAGGAAACCTATTCGTTGCATGGTGTGTGGCAAAATTAGGAAACCTATTCGTTGCATGGTGCGTTATTTTTTCTTATACTGTCTTTGTGTACGACTTTCCATATCACTATTAGAATGGCGTCCCCAATATCTTCTTTTACTTATTTTGTTGCGAGTTTATTACGCCGATCTGTTCGGCTATAAACTATGTCACCTGGTTTGTACGTTATGGCTTTTCTTCTTTTATTATGGTACCGGAGTAGTTCTTTCTGTTTATCCTCAAGTATGTTCTTATATCAGGATATTTTTCGCGATTGTAAAAAGCATCCTCGGGCTTATATCCTATTGAAGAATGAATTGTCTATTGTATTGGCGAACTGCGTTGAATAATTCGTCAGCAGGAGCTGTATTATTTTCTGCAGCTAAATTTTGGCAGAGTTCAATAAGAGTGCTATGTATCTGTCCAACTTGACCGTTTGCCAGAATGCGTTATTTGTAGCCGGCTGTACAAGAATTTTGCTATGTTTCCGTTAAATATACTTTCGTTATCAGTCATGATATACTTGTCATTCGGGTAAACTTGTGTGAGTACTTCTTCTATGTATTCGTGACAGTTTATCTTTGTGTCTAGTTTTCGTTAGAAGCAATATTTGGAATATCTGTCTGTAGAGCTAAGGTACTACTTGTTATTATTATGGAATACATCCATTTGTCTGCAGTCAAACCTACTATTTGTATACTAGTTTAATACTAGTTGGCACAGACAGTCCAACCACTCGAAGTTCTGTCTTATTTCCATATTAGCAACTATACAGATTTCACATGCCGGTGGCCTACGAAATATCATTTGCAAGCCTATGCATCTGGATCATAGCAGTTAACAGACTAGTCAGCCACTGCATCAGCATTATACCAGTTGCCATACTAGGCAGTATATACCCCAATATCATACCAGTTGACATACTAGTCAGCCTATGCATCGGAATCATACAAGCCGTCATACTAGTCTGCTTATCATACAAGTTGCTGTACTACTTCGTAGCAGGTTAGTTCAAATATATACGAAAATTTCTAAATTAATATTACAAATAACTTTATTTAAAATTCAGTCATCATATATAAAATATGTATTCACTAGCAGCCCGTGTGCGACGTTGTTCGCAAGTTCAGTTTTTAAATTTTTTTAAAGATGCTTTAAATACATACATACATAATGTTTTGAAATAAGCAGAACATATTGGTTTCGATATCGATTTAAATGTCAACATTGATTTTTTTTTTATTTACATTAGAGAGTAACAAAACACTAAATTTCAAAGTACTTTGGTATATACAAAATTTTTAGTTTTATTATCTGAAGACAGCAGAATAGCTTGGTTCTGAGGGTTCCGAGTTCTGGATATTGCAACATACAATTGCCCATGTGTGAAGCACCCCGTAAGTCAATACCAACATAGTTGAAAGTTTGTCCTTGCGATTTGTTGATGGTCACTGCGAAGGAAACTTTCACTGGAAATTGCAAGCGTTTATATTGGAAAGGCATATCGGTCGGAATCATAGGTATGCGAGGTATGAACCATGTTTCTCCTGCAGCTGGACCCGTAAGGATTGTTACCTCTAGGATATTGTTTTGCTGTTTTATTTTGTTTTGTTGTTTTTCCGACAGGGCGAATGATTGATGTATATTGGAACGATTTTTCGTCATCCCTTGTCAAATTTGGTTTTGAGACAAACCGGTTTCCGCGTTGTGCCATCATCAGTGTCGATTTTCGTTCTGATCTGTTGTGGTCGTTTGTCTTGTATTTATAGTAGGTAGCAGGTAACGTCAGCATGGGTGTCTGTTTGTGTACGTGTGTGCATGTGTTGAGTGTGTACATTCAGAAACGGGGGTGGTTTTGCATCGATCGGTTTTTTGTGTGGTTGACTGAGGCAGGTAAAAGTTGGTAATTTTTGTTGTTTGACCTTTTTTGCTTGTTTGTTGTTTTTGATCTTTTGCTGTTTTGTACTTATTTGTCGGTGCGTGTGTGTTTGTGGTACCTGAGTGGTTGCTTTGTTTTTTGTAAACCAATTTTAAAGGTTCGAATATTGTGTCGGAAACAGTGTTTGTCTGTTCGTTTATTATTCTACCGTCGAATGTTTTTTGTTTGTAGATTTCCATGTTTTCGAGTACGTTCAGACGTCGGCCTTTTGCTTGTACATGTAGGACCTTGACTGTTTTTTTGATGTTTCCGGGGGGGCATTTATTCTCCGCCATGTGGTTCGCAAAGTTGGACTCTGGTATGATGGTTGGATTCCGTATCTTTTTGTTGTAATCTCTAATGTGTTCTCTGAACCTCGTTCTTACTTGTCGTCCAGTTTGTCGTATGTAACTGTGCTGGCATTCACAAGTGAGCTTGTATACACCATGGCTGATAAACGGATCTTCTGAGTAAGTTTTGGTTCTTAGCTTCCGTCCTAAATTGTTCGATGTTTTGAACGCTGTGTTGATGTTGTATTTTCTAAGGAAATTTGCTAATTTATATGTTGCCTTTCCAGTATATGTCATTGTCGTCCAGGTTTGTGTACTTTCTTCTCCATTGTTTCTTTTTTGTTCTCTAAGGTCTCTCCTGAGTTTATCTACTAGTGCTTTTTTATAACCGTTGTTTGTTGCGATGTTATATATTATTCCAAGCTCTCTCCTATATGCTTCTTGTGTAAGAGGTGTTCTTTCCAATCTTTGTACTAAGTGCCTTAGCGCTGCATTTTTATGTTGTTGTGGGTGGTTCGAGGTATTATGTATTATTGTGTCGGTGGCCGTTGGTTTCCTATATATGTCGTAGTTGAATTTATTGCTAGCTTTATCAATACTTATTGTGAAGTCCAGATAACTGATTCCTCCGTCTTTTTCGGTTTCCATTGTGAATTTTATGTTCCCGTGCTGCTTGTTGCGGTACTCCAGTACTTGCTCTTCGTTGTTGGTAGTTAAAACGCATATGATATCATCCACGTACCTTGCGTAAAATAACTCTCCTAATTTGGAATTTAATTCCTGTATATACTCTTTTTCCAGGTTTTGCATAAACGCTTCCATAAGAATAGCCGATGTTGGGTTTCCCATCGCAAGTCCGTTTGTTTGTCTGTATATTTTATTGTTGAATTGAAAATAGTTTTGACGTAGTGTTGTTCTTACCGTGTTCGTGATTTGCGTACTTTTTACTTTATCTTTTGTTTTACGTAGTATTATAGAGCTTACTATGTTCAATGTCTCTGCTAGTGGTATTGATGTGTACAGATCTTTTATGTCGAAAGATACCAATTTGCTGTCCTTTGTCACTTCAACGGTCCTAAGTTTGTTTATTAGTTCAGATGTATTAGTTATGGTGTGTTCGTTGCTAAGTTCCAGTGTGTCCTTCAATACTGTTTTTAAATATTTAGATAGCTTATAGCATGGTGCCGATTTAAAATTAATGATTGGTCTCATTGGATTGCCTGCCTTGTGGATTTTTGGTAGCGCAATTAGTGGTGGAGTTGACGGGTTCATTTGGACTAATGTATATGCCGAGTTTGTATCTATTATATTTGTTGCCGTTTTTATAGCCACTTTGATTTCTTTCTGGTATTCATCCGTGGGGTTCACTCTTATTCTACGACATTCCATATCCTCGATGAGTTTTTCGGTTTTTGTTATATACTCGTCTTTTCCAATTAGCACAGTTGTGTTGCCTTTGTCCGCCTTCGTTGCGACAATGTTGTTTATCCTGAGTTTATGTTGTAGGTTCTTGACTGTTTTTTGCTCCGTGTTTCTCTTCTGTCCTTCCTTTGCTTTCACTTCCTTGTTTATTATTTCTCTGCACATGTGTCTTGCGTGCTCTTGTTCCTCAACTGGTATTAATGATATTGCGACCTCTGCGTCTACGATCGCCTGTTCCGTTTTTCTTTTTTCGTTTTGGTCTATAATATTGTGTTTTAGTCCTTTTTTAAGAAGTTGTTCTTCCGCCGCGGTGATGGCCACTGTCGTTAGGTTTACGAGCCTGGCATGGAAATGGTGCGGTTGTTGGTTGTTGTCCCGTTCGCGACGTCCTGTCAGCTTATCTAGTTTCCGGTTCAGCGTCCTGTATTTCTATTGTAGTTCATGTTCGACCTCAGTCTTTATGCGCTCGAAGCATTCCATTAACGTATCGGTAGGTAATGGCTCCGCCAACCTTAAATGGATGGATAGAATTTCGGCATTTATTCCATCTTTCTTGGCGTACTGGTTTTTCAACTCATATCTTAGGAAGTCTCTTTCCGCTTTCCTGATTGTCCTCATGCTTGTATTGGTGTTTGTTTTCATTGTTATTTTTGCAAATTTTGATGTCACATTCAATTCTATGCATTGTTTGTTAAACCAAATGTTTGCCTTCGTTGTATGCAATTTCAGTAAATGTCGTTTGTAAACTATTAGTAGACCGTTTTCGTTTAAGTTAAAGTTAAAAGCCTGACAAGCATTAACGGTTTTATTTTGTTTTGTTGTTTTTCCGACAGGGTGAATGATTGATGTATATTGGAACGATTTTTCGTCATCCCTTGTCAAATTTGGTTTTGAGACAAACCGGTTTCGGCGTTGTGCCATCATCAGTGTCGATTTTCGTTCTGATCTGTTGTGGTCGTTTGTCTTGTATTTATAGTAGGTAGCAGGTAACGTCAGCATGGGTGTCTGTTTGTGTACGTGTGTGCATGTGTTGAGTGTGTACATTCAGAAACGGGGGTGGTTTTGCATCGATCGGTTTTTTGTGTGGTTGAATGAGGCAGGTAAAAGTTGATAATTTTTGTTGTTTGACCTTTTTTGCTTGTTTGTTGTTTTTGATCTTTTGCTGTTTTGTACTTATTTGTCGGTGCGTGTGTGTTTGTGGTACCTGAGTGGTTGCTTTGTTTTTTGTAAACCAATTTTAAAGGTTCGAATATTGTGTCGGAAACAGTGTTTGTCTGTTCGTTTATTATTCTACCGTCGAATGTTTTTTGTTTGTAGATTTCCATGTTTTCGAGTACGTTCAGACGTCGGCCTTTTGCTTGTACATGTAGGACCTTGACTGTTTTTTTGATGTTTCCGGGGGGGCATTTATTCTCCGCCATGTGGTTCGCAAAGTTGGACTCTGGTATGATGGTTGGATTCCGTATCTTTTTGTTGTAATCTCTAATGTGTTCTCTGAACCTCGTTCTTACTTGTCGTCCAGTTTGTCCTATGTAACTGTGCTGGCATTCACAAGTGAGCTTGTATACACCATGGCTGCTAAACGGATCTTCTGAGTTAGTTTTGGTTCTTAGCTTCCGTCCTAAATTGTTCGATGTTTTGAACGTTGTGTTGATGTTGTATTTTCTAAGGAAATTTGCTATTTCATATGTTGCCCTTCCAGTATATGTCATTGTCGTCCAGGCTTGTGTACTTTCTTCTCCATTGTTTCTTTTTTGTTCTCTAAGGTCTCTCCTGAGTTTATCTACTAGTGCTTTTTTAGCGATGTTATATATTATTCCAAGCTCTCTTCTATATGCTTCTTGTGTAAGAGGTGTTCTTTCCAATCTTTGTACTAAGTGCCTTAGCGCTGCATTTTTATGTTGTTGTGGGTGGTTCGAGGTATTATGTATTATTGTGTCGGTGGCCGTTGGTTTCCTTAGAAAATACAACATCAACACAGCGTTCAAAACATCGAACAATTTAGGACGGAAGCTAAGAACCAAAACTAACTCAGAAGATCCGTTTAGCAGCCATGGTGTATACAAGCTCACTTGTGAATGCCAGCACAGTTACATAGGACAAACTGGACGACAAGTAAGAACGAGGTTCAGAGAACACATTAGAGATTACAACAAAAAGATACGGAATCCAACCATCATACCAGAGTCCAACTTTGCGAACCACATGGCGGAGAATAAATGCCCCCCCGGAAACATCAAAAAATCAGTCAAGGTCCTACATGTACAAGCAAAAGGCCGACGTCTGAACGTACTCGAAAACATGGAAATCTGCAAACAAAAAACATTCGACGGTAGAATAATAAACGAACAGACAAACACTGTTTCCGACACAATATTCGAACCTTTAAAATTGGTTTACAAAAAACAAAGCAACCACTCAGGTACCACAAACACACACGCACCGACAAATAAGTACAAAACAGCAAAAGATCAAAAACAACAAACAAGCAAAAAAGGTCAAACAACAAAAATTACCAACTTTTACCTGCCTCATTCAACCACACAAAAAACAGTCGATGCAAAACCACCCCCGTTTCTGAATGTACACACTCAACACATGCACACACGTACACAAACAGACACCCATGCTGACGTTACCTGCTACCTACTATAAATACAAGACAAACGACCGCAACAGATCAGAACGAAAATCGACACTGATGATGGCACAACGCCGAAACCGGTTTGTCTCAAAACCAAATTTGACAAGGGATGACGAAAAATCGTTCCAATATACATCAATCATTCACCCTGTCGGAAAAACAACAAAACAAAATAAAACCGTTAATGCTTGTCAGGCTTTTAACTTTAACTTAAACGAAAACGGTCTACTAATAGTTTACAAACGACATTTACTGAAATTGCATACAACGAAGGCAAACATTTGGTTTAACAAACAATGCATAGAATTGAATGTGACACCAAAATTTGCAAAAATAACAATGAAAACAAACACCAATACAAGCATGAGGACAATTAGGAAAGCGGAAAGAGACTTCCTAAGATATGAGTTGAAAAACCAGTACGCCAAGAAAGATGGAATAAAGGCCGAAATTCTATCCATCCATTTAAGGTTGGCGGAGCAATTACCTACCGATACGTTAATGGAATGCTTCGAGCGCATAAAGACTGAGGTCGAACATGAACTACAATAGAAATACAGGACGCTGAACCGGAAACTAGATAAGCTGACAGGACGTCGCGAACGGGACAACAACCAACAACCGCACCATTTCCATGCCAGGCTCGTAAACCTAACGACAGTGGCCATCACCGCGGCGGAAGAAGAACTTCTTAAAAAAGGACTGAAACACAATATTATAGACCAAAACGAAAAAAGAAAAACGGAACAGGCGATCGTAGACGCAGAGGTCGCAATATCATTAATACCAGTTGAGGAACAAGAGCACGCAAGACACATGTGCAGAGAAATAATAAACAAGGAAGTGAAAGCAAAGGAAGGACAGAAGAGAAACACGGAGCAAAAAACAGTCAAGAACCTACAACATAAACTCAGGATAAACAACATTGTCGCAACGAAGGCGGACAAAGGCAACACAACTGTGCTAATTGGAAAAGACGAGTATATAACAAAAACCGAAAAACTCATCGAGGATATGGAATGTCGTAGAATAAGAGTGAACCCCACGGATGAATACCAGAAAGAAATCAAAGTGGCTATAAAAACGGCAACAAATATAATAGATACAAACTCGGCATATACATTAGTCCAAATGAACCCGTCAACTCCACCACTAATTGCGCTACCAAAAATCCACAAGGCAGGCAGTCCAATGAGACCAATCATTAATTTTAAATCGGCACCATGCTATAAGCTATCTAAATATTTAAAAACAGTATTGAAGGACACACTGGAACTTAGCAACGAACACACCATAACTAATACATCTGAACTAATAAACAAACTTAGGACCGTTGAAGTGACAAAGGACAGCAAATTGGTATCTTTCGACATAAAAGATCTGTACACATCAATACCACTAGCAGAGACATTGAACATAGTAAACTCTATAATATTACGTAAAACAAAAGATAAAGTAAAAAGTACGCAAATCACGAACACGGTAAGAACAACACTACGTCAAAACTATTTTCAATTCAACAATAAAATATACAGACAAACAAACGGACTTGCGATGGGAAACCCAACATCGGCTATTCTTATGGAAGCGTTTATGCAAAACCTGGAAAAAGAGTATATACAGGAATTAAATTCCAAATTAGGAGTGTTATTTTACGCAAGGTACGTGGATGATATCATATGCGTTTTAACTACCAACAACGAAGAGCAAGTACTGGAGTACCTCAACAAGCAGCACGGGAACATAAAATTCACAATGGAAACCGAAAAAGACGGAGGAATCAATTATCTGGACCTCACAATAAGTATTGATAAAGCTAGCAATAAATTCAACTACGACATATATAGGAAACCAACGGCCACCGACACAATAATACATAATACCTCGAACCACCCACAACAACATAAAAATGCAGCGCTAAGGCACTTAGTACAAAGATTGGAAAGAACACCTCTTACACAAGAAGCATATAGAAGAGAGCTTGGAATAATATATAAAATCGCTACAAACAACGGTTATAAAAAAGCACTAGTAGATAAACTCAGGAGAGACCTTAGAGAACAAAAAAGAAACAATGGAGAAGAAAGTACACAAACCTGGACGACAATGACATATACTGGAAGGGCAACATATGAAATAGCAAATTTCCTTAGAAAATACAACATCAACACAACGTTCAAAACATCGAACAATTTAGGACGGAAGCTAAGAACCAAAACTAACTCAGAAGATCCGTTTAGCAGCCATGGTGTATACAAGCTCACTTGTGAATGCCAGCACAGTTACATAGGACAAGCTGGACGACAAGTAAGAACGAGGTTCAGAGAACACATTAGAGATTACAACAAAAAGATACGGAATCCAACCATCATACCAGAGTCCAACTTTGCGAACCACATGGCGGAGAATAAATGCCCCCCCGGAAAAATCAAAAAAACAGTCAAGGTCCTACATGTACAAGCAAAAGGCCGACGTCTGAACGTACTCGAAAACATGGAAATCTACAAACAAAAAACATTCGACGGTAGAATAATAAAGGAACAGACAAACACTGTTTCCGACACAATATTCGAACCTTTAAAATTGGTTTACAAAAAACAAAGCAACCACTCAGGTACCACAAACACACACGCACCGACAAATAAGTACAAAACAGCAAAAGATCAAAAACAACAAACAAGCAAAAAAGGTCAAACAACAAAAATTACCAACTTTTACCTGCCTCAGTCAACCACACAAAAAACCGATCGATGCAAAACCACCCCCGTTTCTGAATGTACACACTCAACACATGCACACACGTACACAAACAGACACCCATGCTGACGTTACCTGCTACCTACTATAAATACAAGACAAACGACCACAACAGATCAGAACGAAAATCGACACTGATGATGGCACAACGCCGAAACCGGTTTGTCTCAAAACCAAATTTGACAAGGGATGACGAAAAATCGTTCCATTATATATCAATATTGTTTTGCATTCGTTTTATTTGTAATCTCGTCCCGTTGCATAACGTGGGTGGCTTGAGGTTGCGCAGTAAAATACCCTGAATGTTACTTTTTAACTCTAATGTATGAGGAGGTAAGCCAGAGGGATTAAGAGAATTTAAAAACTAGGGTAGTGCACGGCGTCTGCTCTATTAAGGACAGAGTCAGTTGATAGATACACTCTAGCTTCGCTGGGAATTCTATCTAAAATGATGTTGTTAATTTCATCTACCGTTTTATTTCTTGGTGACATGATAGCCCTCTTGCATAGCCAGGTATATGACTTACTGCAAAGATGTTCAATATTCGGGTAAATTTGCAATATTAATTGGTCCAAGTTATGCACCACATTACCAAGCCTTGAATCAACTATAAAGTAACCATCCTCATTGGAAATTTTACTATCTCCAATGTCGAGTAAATCCTGAGGAAATGTACTGACATTTCCGTTCAGATGTGCTCTTATGTTTGTTCGCAGACACAATTATACTACGTGTAGTATAGATGCCTTGAAGCATGATTTGACAATATCAGCTCGAGTTCCCTTCGCCAATACAGGACAAAGTCTGACGAAAATCTCCTGCAAAAAGGATAGTTTTTCCACCAAAGGGCTTGTCGTTGGATCTAATGTCTTTTAATGTGCGATCTACTGCCTCAATATGCGCTCGATGGGTCATTGTAGACTCATCCCACACTATCAGTACAGCTTCTTGTAAAATTTTAGCCACTGACCCGTTCTTTTCAATTGAGCATATATTTTCTTCTTGGATGGACACGTGTAAGGGCAACTTGAAAGTGGAATGGGCTGTTCAACCAGCGGATAACAGAGTCGCTGCGATTCCAGATGATTCTACTGCAAGTGCCACGTGATCTTTAGATCTGGCATAAACCAGATGAAGATTAAGTAAAAAGGTTTTTCCACAACCACCAGGAGCATCTAGGAAAAATGCTTGACTAGCTTTGTTATCAATGCTGTTGACAACTTTGCCATATGTTAGTTGCTGATCCGAAACCATTTTTGGTACATTAGTTGCAAGGTAGTCCTTTAAAATGTTTACGTCACACGGACGCCTCAATGTGGTCTGAAAAGGGCATTCGGTTCGTTGAATATTCCGATTTGAAGAAGGTAGCCCAAAACTCGATAACTCTTTTTCGCATAGTCCTATTACTTTGTCTTCGATGTCAATTAAACCTTAAAAAAAGTATAATTACTTACTTAAACATAATCAAATTATCGTTAATTGTTATCAAACCTTGGTTTAGCATATCTTCAGAAATTAGGATCGGGATCGTTACGTCTTCTGCGCTCATTGAAAAGAAAGCCTTCACAGAAGTCATTCTTGAATATGTTCCATAGCAATTCAGCGTTTGAAGGCTGACAAAAAACTATTATAATGCAGAATAACTCTCTCAGCATTGACGGTGAATGTAAAAGAGATGCCTCAGCTAATGCATTTTTCCAATGATCGTCATTTTCCAAAAGTTGTAGCTCTCGGCAAGCGGCTTGAAAAGAATTCAAAACTATATTATTAACAGTCCTCAAGCTTTCGAAAGAAGTGGGACCCCGAATATTCTGTAGCAATAAACGTAAGTAAAAACATTCAGTTTGATTGGGGTGGACATTATAAACTCTACCAAGTGCCGAATCCTTTTTGATATCGGAGTTACCTACAACAGCAACACCGCGCTCCCTTCTGGAAACCTTATAATTGCTCCACGTATAATAAGACGGCACTTCGTGATAAAGAAGCGTTTTCGCAAATGAATCGGTGGAGTATAATTCCAAAAACGCGATTAATGTTGTTTTACGGGGATTCTCAAGAACTTGGTCTACATTGTGTTCTGAAAAGTAAACTCGTTGTTCGTTCTCTAAATGCACTGCTAGGTGTACAACAGTTGGAAATCGCTCATAAATTGGAAATTCAAAAAAACGCCAAAAGGACTCCGAAATGCTAATATAACGGCTTAGAGATATTTTTGTCTGTCTTTGTTGGTCTACATTGTGTTATGAAAAGTAAACTCGTTGTCCGTTCTCTAAATGCACTGAGGTGTACAACAGTTGGAAATCGCTCATAAATTGGAAATTCAAAAAAACGCCAAAAGGACTCCGAAATGCTAGAGTATTTTTCATGCCCCTCCGTGACTAGGGTCTCGAGATATAGGCCAAAACGTGGACCCGGGTAACCCTAGGATGTGTTTGTACAATATGAGTATCAAATAGAAGCTGTTGATGAATGCTATAGTATAGAGTATTTTTCATGCCCCTCCGTGACTAGAGTCTCGAGATAAAGACCAAACCGTGGACCCAGATAACCCTAGGATGTGTTTGAACCACATGAGTATCCATTGTAAGTTGTTGACAAATGCTAATGAAAAGAGGGCTTTTCTTTTCGCTGGGTAACTAAGGACTCGAGACCAATAGACCAATTGGGAACTCGCCTTCAGGTTAAGAGATTGCATTCTTATGTACTACAACCAGTTAAAATGGTATATTCAATCACATAACAATCTTTTCACCTGTAGGCGCTGAAAAGTGCTCAATGTATGGTGAAATTATTTTGAAAAACACACCAAAACCCCATTTGTTTGGTCAGATTCATCCCACTTAGCCAGCGGATTATACGTTTTCATATTAACATACTCGTACATACATCAATAATAGTTTAATCATTTACTAAACGATTTGTTACCTACTTAGCTACGCTCTTTCGCTCTCAAAATTTATGTACCTTCGCTACGCTCTTTCGCTCTCAAAATTTATGTACTTTCGTCTTAACTAGCTTACTTATTATTCCCACCTGCAAACTTACTTGCATTTTAAATGTATGGGTCACTAGGGTCTTGAGATATCCACCAAAACATGAACCCGGTTAACCTTCAACAATATGGGTGTCAAATGAAAACTGCTGACGAGAGCTCCAACACGATGTCAATTTTATTGCGATATCTCAACCCGTTTACGAATATTGCCAAAAAATGTGGTCAAAATCTATGACTAATCTATATATACAAGGTGGCGCAAAAGTAAGCTTCCTATGTTCAGCATATCGGTTGTGGCACGTGCAGTGTGTGCTGTTGCACCGTCTTGTTGGAACCACATGTTTTCCAATCCCAATTCATCAAGTTGCGGCAAAAAGAACTCGTTGATCATTGCTCTGTAGCGCTCACCATTCACAGTAACCGTTTGGCCCCGACCAATTATTGGTCAAATAAATAGTCAGCAATATTCCGCGTTCTGGAGCAGTGTAGCGTAACATTGTTTATTAAAGTGTAATTCGCATGTGTTTACTACACAAATGTCAAAACACAACTGACTTTAGGGGCCAATCGCAAAATTTATAGCATTTTCTGATAGGAGGATTACTTTTGCGCCACCCTGTATAAAAAAGGAGCCTAAAATGTGTGTTCGTTGGAGCATATTTTTTTTTCATAAGCGGATCCTTTTACATTACATTTTAGCTAAAATCTTTTAGAAGAAGAAGCTTCAATTTCAATCTATTTTTAACGCACTTCATTGCTTTGATGACCGAAAGTCCTTAACTACTTAAAAAATAAATAAGCTAATTTTTAATTTGAGTACCTTTAATAACGTAGCCAAATGTAAAGATTATTCCTAAAAAAGTTGAATTCCAATCATTTCTTTATCACACGAGAACAGTTATTTGCAGAAGTTTAGACTTTGTTCTGTAATATGTATAGATGATGACATGAATAAATCTTTAAAAATATTTAATCTTAATTAACTTTCTTGCTTCGTAAGTTATTTGTTTTGATTTTTCACGAACACAAGCTGCCAAATTTTAACAAAAACACAAATTTTACGATTTCTTTTGTACTGCGGAATGAAAAGTCAAGCGATGTTAGTTTCTTATGTACATTTGAATGTGCGTTAATTTAAGAGTTAAACAGAACAGCAAAAAACTGCACATCCACGCACTTGAAAAGCGCCATATTTCTATCACAGGTCCACATTTAGGTTGACATCTCGAAAAAGGTGATCTAAAAACCACACTCTGATTAAAAGTTTTATCAGAAATAGTTTCGCATACAAAAATCTTCTAGGTCTACCTACACATGGTCCATATTTTGGTGAATATCTCGAAAACGAGGTCTCATATGGGACTAATAATTACACCATGTTAAAGCACTCGTCAACACATTTCATTTGACACCCATAATGTAGGAAACCCGTCTAGGGCCACACCTGGTCCATATTTTGGGAAATACCGCGAAAGCGGGGTATCATATGGGACTAATAATTACACCATGTTAAAGCACTCGTCAACACCTTTCATTTGACACCCATATTGTAGGAAACCCGTCTAGGCCACACCTGGTCCATATTTTGGGCAATACTTCGAAACCGGGGTCTCATATGGGACTAATAACTACACTATGTTAAACTTTGTTTTCTCTTTTCTTAGTTGTTTCATTTGAGCGCTGCTAACTCGTTGTTGTCGCTGCTGCGCCGCTATTGCAGTAGCGACGTCGCCGTGCTTACATGATCTGCAACCGAAATGTACGAAAATGCAGCGGTGGCCAGCTAATGGCTTTTTAGGCCCAGTATGGCCTTACAACAACATCACTGACCCTTTGCGGCTTCCAAGAACACTGCAAAAATACCAAAAATTATAACGGCATTCTTTGAATTTCGCTCGCGTCACCGCGGCGAAATCTCAAATCGTAGCTGTAGTAACCCTGTGGGAAGTCAGCAACTAGTGAGAATAATTTCTGGTTCGGACCTGGAGACAAAGTGGCTAATAGGAACTAGTGAGATAGTAACTAGATTTTCACTAGTTCGAAACTGCCAGTTGTGTAATCATTAAAATGTAATACAATTTAGATTTGTATTTGGAAAAATGGTTTGTTCTTATAACTATATTTAAAGAAAGGTTAAAATTTTAAATCATTAAAAAAGAAAAAAATTTATCAGTTGGCAGAATTTGAACCGACGCGTTCCGTATCAGAGTCGAGTGCTCTACCCACTCAGCTACGGCGCACGCTTCAGCAGTGTGAAAAAAGGTTACATATGCATATATTATGAAATAATGGTTTAAAATTTAGGCTCAAATTATTAGCCGTGCATAAACTAACCGCAATGAGTTGTGGAAAATCGGGCTTTCAGTCGAGTTTTATTAGGAAAACCCCTTTTTTATTTTATAATATTCCGACGTTTCGACCTTTTATTGTGGTCTTCTTCAGGGCCTAGTGACAATATTATGAAATTAAAATATTACTTATTAGCCTTTTTAACAACTAAGGGTTAACCTTATTACATTTACATATATAATTTTAAACTTACTAAAAATCGCTGCGAATGTTTGTTTCCTGCATCACAAAACGTTTAGAAAACACGGTCATTTGATATTTTAAAGCAAATTTCTAAGCTACGGAAATTTTAAATTTGAAATATTTAAGCACAAACAAAAATTAATAAGTAGAAATAAATAAGAAAATTTATAGAAAGTAACACACAACTACTTATATACATATACATGAGTTTGACGTTTGCTTTGTGCGTGTTTGTTGACAGTTGATTGATTGTTAATGTTACTTGAGGATGCACGCATAGATGTCGCTGATGGACTTAGCCTCTATGCTTCTTTTGTTTACACAAGTTATATCTGTTATGATGTGTATTTCTTCCAACGGCATTCTCTTTCTCCAATTATTCTCTCTTGCTAACACTTTGGCATTGTCGAAGTCAAATCTGTGTCCAAGTGTAATAGCATGGTGGGCAAGTGCGCTATGTTATTTTCTTCTTTTCTCAACATCATTACTATGTTGGTTTAATCCTTTGTATAAATGTTGAGATGTAGTGCCTATGTAACACCTTTTTTTGTTACAATCGATGCAATCTGTTTTATAAACGACGTTTTTTTCTTTGTTTTTTTGTATTTTATCTTTTATTTTGTTGTATAATTGCCCAACGTTGTTTTTGTTCTTGTATGCAAATCTTATGTTGTCATTGATGTTTTTGAATTTTTGAGTTATCTTCTTTGTTACATATGGGAAATAAGATATTGCGTATGTTTTAACCTCTGTTTGTTGTTGCTTTTGGGTGTTCGTGTTCGTTGATGTTAGTGCATTGTTGTCTGGGGTTTGGAAGCGATTAATGAGTCGGGATATTAGTTTTGTTTGGTAATCACTTGCTTTGAGGATTTCTTTAATTATTATTTTGTTTTTTTGGTGATACTGGTGAACTGGAAATAACTATTTTTTGTACAGATTGCGATCATTTCATTAAATTCACTTTGCGATAGATTTGTGTATGCTTCGATTTCTTCCCAGCGCTTGTTCAACACTTTTATGATTGAGTCAACCGAGGCATTAGTAAACAGGCTTTTTACGTCGAACGAAACTTGTATTTGGCCTGGTTGGTGTGTTTGTTGGTCAATGAAACTTTTAAAATCGTATGAATTTTGTAGGTGAAATTGGGACTTTGGTATGTCTGTTAGGATAACTGCTGCATATTTCGATAATGCTGCTGTGGCTCCATCACAGTCCGCCGACATGGGTCTAAGGGGCATTGGGTTTTCTAGTTTGTGTTGTTTTGGTACGAAGTACATTCTCGGTGGCGTCGAGTTGGATGCAGTAAGTTTCCTTTTGGTTAGCGAGTCTTTTCTCCTCTACTGAAAAGTGTATTTACAAACTGATTATTTTTCTTTTGAATTTTGTTTGTAGGGTCAGCATTATGCTGTACGTGTTTGTGTCGCTGAGAATCTCGTTTGCCATAGTTAATAGGTCACTTTTGTTTATGAACGCCGATTTGCTGCCTTTGTCCAATCTTGTGCACGTTATTTCTGGGTTGTTTTTGAAGAACTTAGTGCAATTTTTTTTTTTTGTGGCAGGAAAAGTGGTTTGAAACAGTTTTTCAAAAAGGGTGTCGAACGTAAGAAGTCATTTGGCAAAAAGTCTCCGAGTGTAGTTCTACCAGGGAAGGCTTCTCAAAAATTTTTTTTTCAATTCTAATCAAAACTGCAGAATTTGGAAATAATAAACGAACCACATCCCAAATGTCGAACTTTTAACTAGTTTGGAACTGTCGCAAAAGGTAATGCAGCGAGGGACAATTTCCACAGCCTAGGGCATCACCATATTAAATTCGTCAGTTGATTACATGTGAAAGAGATTGACGGCGAATTACTTGTGGTTCGAAATGGCCTAGATGCGCACCAGTTCGGAACTAGAGATTTTCCCCACAGGGAATGCACATTCGTGTATGTATGCATATGTGCACACTCAATTTATTTAGAATTTAGATTGAATGCTTGATGGTCGATCGATCTTTGTTAACGCGCAGCTGTAGCAACACACATATATTTATAGTACCTGGGTGACCGAGCCTTGCTCGGTGGCAACCCTAGGTGGCAATCCTACTTAAAAATATTCTTGTTGGTATACGGCCCCAAGTACCTTCCGTTTGATACCCATATTGCCATATATTGCTTAATATTAAAATAAAAATCGGAAAGGTGGCAACCCTCTAAGTTTCCTTTAGTGCCAACATCCAAGTAGAAAATCTTAGAAGGAAGCATACTATCCATCTACCAAATTTCATCGAAATCGGTTTAGCCGTTCCCGAGATAGTGGTCGATATCTGAAGGAATAAATAAAATGCGGTCAGGTGGCAACCCTACTCGAAAATACTTTGGTTGGTATACGGCCTAAAATACCTTTCATTTGATACCCATATTCCCATATATTGCTAAATATTTAAAAAAAAGTGATATAGGTGGCAACCCTGTGAACCACCCCAAGTGGCAACACCAGAGTAGAAAATCTTAAAACAAAGGATACTACCCATATACCAAATTTCATCCAAATCGGTTAAGTCGTTCCTGAGATAGTAGTGGATATACAAATATACAAGAATAGTTAACTCGTTTAAAGTTATAAGATACATACGGTTACTAGTTAAAAAAATATATTCTTTATTACTTTTTTGAAAAATGAATTATACTCGAAAATAAAGTAGCTCTTGGGAGTGTGACTTATGTGTTATTGAAAATAAAATCTTGAAAAAGCCTCAATGTCTGATTGATTGTTGAAATGCATTATCGTACCAAGCATATGGCAAAACATGGTAGTATTCTGGGGGATTCTAGAAAGGATATTATTGCCAGGTTCAGGGAATCAATAGATCAGGAAATGGGTTTTAACGACTCCCGAACCCACTTAAAAGAAAAGAGCGGCTCTTATAAGGTAAGTAATAAGATGGCTAAATTGCAAAAACCATTAAATCAAACAAAGACTGATAACTAAGTGCAATTTGCACCGATGGAGCGGCATATATGCGAAGTAAAGAAACTGGATTACGTGGGCAGTTTCCATTTTACCACTGCCTGATTCATCAAGAATCACTGTGTGCAAGGGCCATCGGGCTAACAGATACAATGGACGTAATCATACAAATCGTAAATAAAATACGTGGTGGTCATCACGCACTCACCCACCGCCAAATTCAATCCTTTTTATTGGAATTGAATGACTTGACATTGTTCACTGAAGTTCGTTGGCTAAGCAAAGTGGATTGTCTCATACGATTTTTTCTATTCGAAAAGAAGTTTTACAGTTTCTGCATTCCAGTGTCAAAATTCAGAACTGCTACAGTCTAAGATGAAGACTCTAGAGTTTCTTTGTGACCTTGCATTTTTATAGGATTTCACCTCAGTATTCAACATATTAAATGTTCAACTCCCAAAACCAATCCAAAGCATTCTTGAAATGATATCATTAATAAATGGCTTTAAAAATAAATTAAAAGTTCTTCAGCGTAATTTAGAAACAAATCAATTGTCAAATTTTCCATGCTGTATTGAAATTTAGGGGCGGCCGCCGTGGTGTGAAGGTAGTGTTGCCGGCCTACCACACCGAAGGTCCATGGTTCGAGCCCTGGTACAGGTAACATCAAAAGTGATTTGAAAGAAGTTTTTCAAAACGGGGTCGCCCCTCGGCAGTGGTTTGGCAAACTCTCCGAGTGTATTTCTGCCATGACAGGCTTCTCAGCAAAAATTCGTCTCCTTTGTAGATGCCGTTCGGAGTCGGCAAAAAAACTGTAGGTCCCACCAATTTGTAGGGAAAATTCAAATCGGCACACCACAAATTGGAAAAGAAGCTTGGCGCAAAAATCTCTTAGGAGGTTTATGATGATATACCTGTTGTATATCGCGCCATAGAGATAGAGATTGAAATTTAGGCCGAATTTTATAGTAATCACGTTCACACTATGGAAATTGAGTTTAATAATAGATTTACAGATTTCCAATTCGTAGAAAAACTGGCTGATATTTTTTTAAAACAGACTACATGTGACATTTCTGCGCAAGAACCTTTTATAACATCTCCTAGCAACTGCTTAAACCGGTGTTTGATTTTGGAAGAAGGCTTCCACTGAAAAGTACCCGAATATAAAATATGAGGTGACAAAACTACTGTCAATTTTTCTTCCACTTATGTATGCGAATTAAATCACGAAATTCTCTAAAGGGTTGTGATTTCAGTATAACAACTATATTTAATTTAATTAATCCTTAAAAACCCAGAACATAAGTTTAACAGAAAAAAAAATTTGAGATATCGTTGTTGATAGAACGATTGCTGTCCGAATGCTGAATAATTTTTTTTTCTCCACTCGTCTATGTATCTATCTCAGTGGTGCACAACGGCAGCAGAGCATGCCAAGCATTTTTCTCGTGGTATATGTGTCCAAGCAGAACACTGCAAGAAAATTCGTGTTGAATTCAATACAGGAATTGGGCGAGTATGCATGAGCAAATAACTGTTTTAACTTAAGAATGCTACCAAAAATGTGTATGCCGGCATCAAAAATGTACTACAAAGATAATAGTGATAAAGAATAAATAAGCAAGTAATTCACAGCTTTTGTACACTGCCAAAACTTTCAGTAATCATAAGTAAGTACATGAATAAATAATGACTAAAAGTTCATAATAGAGTAATTAATGACACTCCATTAATAGATTTTGAAATAGACTTGGAATAAGAAAAAAGTAACTTTTCATATTAATTTACATGTACATTGTACATACCTTTTTAATTCTTTCACGTGAGTGATAAAAACTATAATTTGTAGCCGAAAACAATTAAAAGAAAAAACTTGAACGATTTTTTTTATCAAATATAAAGAATACATTTAATATATGTATGTTTTGCTTTTTGTTCAAAACAAAAATAAAAAGAAATTTATATTATATGTAATATTTTTTTTTCAGTGCATTAAACTTTTTAGCGCGCTCTTCTCCTTGGTACACATCGAAGCCGTAATGTTGATTTGAATAAAAAAATACTTACATTTCCATTTAGGAAGCATAAGTAATTCGTTCCTGCATACATACATATGGAAATATATTGCGTCCAACAAAACTTCCGCATGCGGTTCCTATGTGCACTTTTATGTGGCTGTGTGACGACTTCCCTTTGCTCGTTTAAAGAAGTTACGTCATTTAACTTGTTTTGGGTTGGCACCAGGGCACAATTTAAGAAGGTGGAGATAATTTCTAGCTTTAGATGAAATAGTATTTCCTCATCAGCTTTCTGCGCATTAGTAACTTTTGGATTAACTATGTATATCTTTAAGTTTGAATAGCAAATCCGGGGTATCTTTATAAAATATTGTGTGTCTAAATTGACCGGATATCTAAGTGTATCGGTACTTTAGCACTTTGATTTTTTGATGCTGTTCCTAATTCTCCTCTCAAGTTAATCGTTAAAGGTTTTGTGATTTTGGCAAAATCTCTATATACATCCCGTAGTAACTAGCAAGTCCTAAGAAAGATCTCAATTCTGTTAAATTGTTTGGCTGTGGGTAGTTCTTTATAGTTTCGACTTTCAATCTACTGTAATTCTATTACCTTTTATAATATGTCCTGGGTATTCAACTGAATCCTGAATGTGACTTTTCAATTATAATCCGGATGTGTGCCATATGTTCCTCCGCTATAAATTAATAAATTAACACATTATCAATATAAACATATGCAAGCTTTCCAATATATTCTCCTAGTATGTCGTCAATGCATCGTTGAAAGATTGAGGGTGCATTCTTTAATCCGAATGGCATCCTAATACATTCGTACTTCGCGCCGTTGACAAAGAATGCTGTCTTTTATCGATCAGATTCTTTGATTAATGTCTGATGAAGCCCTGATTTTAAATTTATTGCGGAAAAATCTTTGCTTTTCCTAGGTTTTGTATTGTCCTATTAACATCTGGAATTGAATATCTGTCAGTAATCCTAAGAGAATTAATCTTTTGAAAATCAACAATCATTCTTCGCTTTAGCTTGCCTTGGTCATCGGTGCCCTTTTTTGGAACAACCATATAGGTGAGTTGTATGGGCTCTTGCTTGGCTGTCATTTACCGTCATTTAAAAGTTTCTCAATTTCTTTCCTGACAAAGTCGTGATCAGACATGGGATATGGATATTGTTTTGTCCATATGGGATCTTCCGATTCAGTCTTGATAGATGCTTGTATTGTGGTTGTAAAAAGCAATTTTCCACTAGTATTATTATTTCTATTCATTAGCTCTTCGACCTGATCTTTAAATTTATCATTGTTTATCGTATAATTAATCGTTGGCTCTACTTTTAGGGTCTTCTTATTTTAATATTTTAAACCATAGTCAAATAAACTAATTTCTGCCTTTATTTGGCGTAATCCCTGTTCTCCGAGTGTCATGTCAAAGAAGGTTAAATGACGCTTTCATCGTTATTATTATTTGTAAATGTATCAAGTGTGATGTGAACATCAAATGTTAGTACCTAAAGTGAATGAAATACAGCTAGATATGTATCGGAGGTTACCATTGGGTGGAAGACGGTATGCGGGCATATCATTATACCTTCCTCCTTTCCTTATTTTCACTAAAGGTAGTTGAGAGGTCAAGGCGGGGGAGTCTGCTGGACCGTAGCTCTTTCGGGATGGGGTGGGTTGTTGCCTTTTCTCAACCGATGTTACATAAACTTTAATTTTAGGACTCCTGACCTGAATCTAAACTCGGGAGCTTTACTCCCTTAACTCCAAAATCTCGAAATCATACTCAAAAAGGACTGCAAATGGGAAAACTAACATCACTCTATGTTGTATCTGTCATCGATTTAGGTTCCTATTGGGGCGAGGTCTGAGGTGGTAATCGACACTCGCTTTCTCTACCCTACCCTACCATGATCTTCGATGTGAATAGGATTCGAAGATCCCACTAAAGAAAACCTGTCTTCTATGTAATCAACACATTGTCCTCCAGGAACATACTAAACTTCTAAAGACTCATTTTTTTCCAAATAGATACAATATCAACTTTTATTCAAACTTTTTAAACTTAACATACTAGAATAGAAAAAGCGTTCACACCTATGCTTAACAATAGATATACATATGTCTGTATATACCTAGAAAGCTTAATCCTGAGAAAAAAACTAACTAAGCCCAAGAATGGCATATGATAATTAGTAAGTTAATTGAGTGAGGATCAAATCCGATCCGATGACAAAAATCATATGTAGCTATCTATATAGAAATATGTGATAGTTAATTTGCTGGGCTTACTAGGGTATCAGCAACGAACAAAAAGCAAACCTATTGAACTATTTCGTTCTTTTATTTCCTTATTTACATATATTACCGGTGTGTTTCTTTTGCTTTTGTCTTTTCCAGTAGGAAAACAAATTTATTGTCGGTACCTGAATATGTACAAGGTGGCGCAAAAGTAAGTTTCCGATGTTCAGCATATCGGTTGTGGCACGTGCAGTGTGTGCTGTTGCACCGTCTTGTTGGAACCACATGTTTTCCAATCCCAATTCATCAAGTTGCGGCAAAAAGAACTCGTTGATCATTGCTCTGTAGCGCTCACCATTCACAGTAACCGTTTGGCCCCGACCGATTATTGGTCAAATAAATAGTCAGCAATATTCCGCGTTCTGGAGCAGTGTAGCGTAACATTGTTTATTAACGTGTATTTCGCATGTGTTTACTACACAAATGTCAAAACAGAACTGACTTTAGGGGCCAATCGCAAAATTTATAGCATTTTCTGCGCAGTAACCGTTTTTCACCGACCGAAATAAATAGTCAGCAATATTCCGCGTTCTGGAGCAGTGTAGCGTAACAGTGTTTATTAACGTGTATTTCGCATGTGTTTACTACACAAATGTCAAAACAGAACTGACTTTAGGGGCCAATCGCAAAATTTATAGCATTTTCTGATAGGAGGATTACTTTTGCGCCACCCTGTACATATGTATGTCGCTCTGTATCAGAGGGGCATTCCATGATTATGTGGTGGACAAAAAAAATAAATTATTATTATTTTTTTTTAAGGGGTTCTGGTTCCGGTATCAAAATTTAATTATCATTCCTACATCCGGGATGAATAAAAAAAACCCTTAGATAAAAAGTACCAATTGAGTATCCTATTTTTGCAATTGATAGTTACTTAGTAATTGAGGAAAATGCAGATATTGGTTTGTACTTAAATCCACTCAGACTTATTATTTAGAAAGAGGTTTAATTAATCAAGAGGATTTACTTTTGCGAAAGTAAATATTTGACAAAACAATTTTTCATACTAAAGTACTTAATTACTGGGACTTGCCAAACTCTGCTTTCTTCTTCTTTTTCTTAAATGGTCATCTAACCGCCTGGGCGATTTTGACCGTCCAACATAGCTCGCCAGTCGTTTCTTCGTTGCGCCAACTGGCGCCAATTGAAAACACCGCGGGATCGCAAATCGGTCTCCACTTGGTCCTTCCATCGGAGTGGTGGTCTCCCTCTTCCTCTGCTTCCACCGGCGGGTGCCGATAAGAATACCTTCTGGGCTGGAGCATCTTCGCTTATTCGCACTACGTGGCCTAGCCAGCGAAGCCGCTGTGTTTTAATTCGCTGAACTATGTCGGCGTCTGCGTAAAGTTCATACAGCTCATCATTAAATCTTCTTCGGTACTCGCCGTCGCCAACGCGTAGAGGTCAACAAATCTTTCGAAGAACCTTTCTCTCGAATACTCCCAGAGCCGCCTCATCAGATGTTGTTAGTGTCCACGCTTCTGCACCATATAGCAGGACGGGTGCGATGAGTGACTTTTACTTTTTAATTGCCTACTCAGTCCGAAGTAGCATTTGTTTGCAAGAGTGATTCTTCGTCGGATTTCTAGGCTAACATTATTGTTACTATTTCAAGTTCTGCTTTACATACATATTTATATGAACCATTGTAACGACAAGAGAATGGTACAAACGTACGTAGCACATATTTAGGGACAACAAATGTACATATGTATGTACATGGGTTTGTACATGTAGGTAAGTATGCTTATACATATTCTTATTCACAAATCAAAGCCAAAAAAAATCAAAACAATAGAAATTGCAAAAGCTAATTAGAACAATGTTACTTACATATTTATGTTGGTATGTATGATGGTATGTTAAGGTGCTCCAGCGATGAAAGGCCTTCCAGCGTGGTTGATGGAATTTATCTGTTTAGCAAAGGCAAAGGTATTGTTTTGTTTTTGGGTTGTCGGGCTTTGCTGTGACTTACACTGCTAGCGAATGCGATCACTACAGTGACACAGAATAATTTTCCCTATTTACAAAAATTAAACTTTTGACAACTATATCTATTTTTATTTTTGTTTTTGTTCTTTGTTCATTAGCACCTTTGACTAAACAAGTTTTTTTTTTCTTTGAAAAAAATTAGCGCTTTGTTAACACTACCGCATGTATAAGCCTACATATTTGAACTTTATAAATTTTTTCTATTTACATATTTTTGTAAGTATGACGAGCTCGAGACCAGTCGATAATAATTCTTATTATTATTATTTTTGATTAGAGGAAAAATTGAAAGCAACAAACATATACAGGCTATAGTTATAGTACTATTTCGAAAACAGAGACGATTTCTCGTCAGACTAATTCGTATAGTTTTGCTATTTCAGAGAATCTTGTGGAGAATCGAACCCATTCACTCTGATTGCCAGCGCAGATGCCTAACCCATAGGCTATGCTGCGTGTAGTTTTGCAAGCTGCTTAATTCAAGTTTTCCTCTAATTGTTGTTTTTTCTATTTAGCTATTTGATTAATTTATATAAGAACATTCACTGATCCTTTGTAGAAAAGCTTTTCTTTAGTTTGTTTCTTTCCTAGAGATACTGATAAATTCTACTCGATTTCTCTCTTTAACACATTTAAGCCTTGTTTCTAACTTTTACTTTTAATTCACTCCTAATAATTTGACGAGTTTTCACTGGTTTGGCTTTTTGTACAATGGGTTATTTGATGTGGTGCAGCTTTATTTGCAAGCACTGTGCCCTGATATCACTACATTTAGAAGGTGTCAGGAAAATGCAGGAGATGCGGCTGGCGTAATTGATGTGCGCCTGGTTGACGCCAGGCCCGGATTTTGCCCGGAAACAAGACCGGGGTTAATATTAGGGGCTATAGGATCACTTTTTCCCGCCAAATGGTGAATTAAATTTAGTTGAGGTGGTCACAAGCTCTGGTCGGCCGTGGTCCTAAGCAAACAGCTTCCACACCCACCCTTTGTATGCTCGATGGAGGGTAAATATACCATGCGGCTTGACAAGCGACTTAGGGTTATGGGTGTGGCTGATACAAGGAATTCCCCACGAGGCTGATGACGCTCTATTGGACAAAATCCTACCATTAAAACTTGATGGAAACACATCACTATAAAAAAGCTTACCTTGTTTTCACAAAAACTTATAGGATATAGGAGCACTGGTACTAACTGGTAATAATGTCTGACCACTTACTGGGCTGAAACGAGAAACCGCAAAGAGACTAACTGTAGCCGATCAGGCCCTTTTATAGGTTCGGTGTTCCTGCCTTGAAGCTTTCGTTTTTGACAGCTTCCCTTTCGTTATTTGGGAAGTGTTCAATGTCAATTAAATGCGTCTTTTCACTGACCGAATAAAATTAGTACAGAGTAACCTGCATGATTCTGTTTTCGGACTATCTTTTGGTAATGAGTCATATGTGACTCACGTTAGAGTATTTACGAAAACAAGCGACAATTGATAGTTTCTTCCTAGAATCAATTAAATTAACTAGCCACAGATATGATTGAACATGAAATGATAAGTAAGAGCATGGTATGTGGACATGGAAATTGTTAACAACATTCAAAGATATGTGGTAACTGAAGCGACCATTACATATTTTAGAATTTATAATTGAGTAGCCATGTAAGGTTTTGGTTTTAAATGGTTTCAATTTAATAGATTTTCCTATATTACATTAATTGTTAGTGGAGCCAGTGTCGACATATAAGGTAACGGGTGTGCCGGTTAGGCCGCATTTTGTTTGTAAGCAGGGCAGTCCGTTTACTCGCCTGAAAAGTACTGCCTGTTCAAAACGGTTGTTCGTATTTTGGCAAATCTACTGACTCTAGATCTTCTCTATTTAATTGATAAATTCTTTGGAACTTCCTATCTTGCGAAGTAGTCGCGTTGTTGTAGCTAGATGACCTATCTCTCTTATATGCACTGTTTGGTATAAAATGATTTCGACTTACGGCATTATTATACCTAGTTGTCTGCATATATTGCCTGGAGTGATCTACGTTCATTGGAATAGGTGTGGGTTGTTGTTGTTGTTGCTGTTGTTGGTGGTTAACGTTTATAGCTTGGTAATTGCTCCTCTGCATCATTACGTTCGGCCTATACTGTCTTTCTTTTCTATGTGGTTGTGAGTGGGTATGTTGATGAAAATGAAATGAAATGATTTTGGAGTCTGGACTGCGTCTTAAACTCCTCGTTCATGTTGTCGTGTGAAATGGTACGGGCTATCGCATATGCTGATTCCAAGTTCCCTGGGTTATGGCTATACAATATACCGCTGGTATATTTTGATTTTAGCCCAAGAATAAATGTTCTCACCTCCTCCTGGTTAGCGTATGCTTTCATACCTTCGCAGTTGTCATCAGTGGTCATCTCAATTTTTGCTAAGGCTTTAGGGGCCTTAGAAACCTCACTTTGAAATTCTGCAAGGGTTGTTCTACCTTGTCCGATTCTCCTAATTTTATAGAGAAGCACATATAGTGGGCGTTGGTCCGCATATGTGTAGTCCAGTGTATTCACGATTGCATAAAAATGCAATTTGGTGTTGTGGTTGGTAAGAATATTAGCAGCAGTTCTTTATAGCTTCCAGAATTGTGATCTCCATGATCTGTACTGTTCCTTATTCCCATAAAATTTCGCTAGGGATTTGAACTACTCAAGGTCGATATCCTTGGGATCAGTTATGTTTAGTTTCACTTCTTCAGGTAAAACTATTTCTTGCGAGGCGTTCTGGTGCTCTAGCATAGCTATTCTCCCCGTGAAGTCTGCTTTCTGCTGCTGGATGTTGTTCACAATGTGGCCACTTTGGCATGTAGTTGAGCTAGTTGTTCTTCCATTTTTGTAAATTTTCTTAAATTTCTGTAGTCGTCGTAGGTTTCTTGCTATTCTAAGCTTTCGTAACGTATCCAGTTTTGTAACCGTAAGGTTTTTAACTCACACTATTCGTGATTTTAACTTAAAGTGTTTCACTTTGATTGTGAATTTAAACACACTGCGCAGATGCAAATTTTGCTCCTCAGTGTAGGTAATTGTGTATTTTGTGTTGGTTTTTGCTTTTTTGTTTTTAACTTTTCTATAATGTCACCTTTGCTAAAATTTTCCCTAAATTTTTTTTATTAATTATTTATACACTTTTTTCAAACATTAGTGTTGGAAGTCCTACTCCCCTTAGGATTTGTTCTATTTTCTTACATTAAAAAAAATATGGCTTAAGGGTCGGTTGGGCCCCCAGTTAAGAGTCCGCGTAGAGAAAGAAATAAAAACTATATTTTTTCTGAGCAGAGCTCTTCTTAATTTCGTATATTTCAGAACTGAGTTCACATTTTTATGCTTACATTTATTTATGCTATTTCTATTACTGATCATAATTGTATTAGCTGTTTGTTCGGTGATTAAATTTGTTATTGAAAAAGTGTTTACGTGTTTTGTATAATGTTATCATAGGACTATTGTTACTTTATGAGAGGAACAAAGATGATGGTTGTTTATTTGTACTATTGTAGCATTACATAAACACATCGCCCTTTTACTTTAATTGTCATGTGCACATAAATAATGTATAAACAAATATGAATGTACACAAACAACATTCTACCCAAATTAGTTACATTGAACTCAGCGGCCGCCGTGGTGTTGAGGTAGTGTTGCCGGCCTACCACACCGAAGGTCCATGGTTCGAGCCCTGGTACAGGTAACATCAAAAGTGATATGAAAAAACTTTTTTAAAACGGGGTCGCCCCTCGGCAGTGGTTTGGCAAACTCTCCGAGTGTATTTCTGCCATGACAGGCTTCTCAGCAAAAATTCGTCTCCTTTGTAGATGCCGTTCGGAGTCGGCAAAAAACTGTAGGTCCCACCAATTTGTAGGGAAAATTCAAATCGGCACACCACAAATTGGAAGAGAAGCTTGGCGCAAAAATCTCTTAGGAGGTTTATGATGATATACCTGTTGTATATCGCGCCATAAAGAGAGAGAACTCAGCGGGAGTTTATACAAAGACTGCACACGCCGCACATAACGAGGATCTTGTTACACTTGTGCGGACGGTCAAAGACACCGCCAAAGACAGTCGCAATGACCAACTGATCACAACGTCAGTTTGTCAATGCGACTGACATATTTATATATTTATTGCAACCATATGTTGACTTAGCATATTTTAGAATTATGCATTTTAGTTTGTATGTATTAGTAATGTATCTATTTGTATATGTCTTAGTTCGTAAATAATTTGTAAGTATTAGTGTAAGAATTTTGTATAAAAGATAAAGTATTTTCAATAAACGTTCAATTGATTCTACACCCTAAACAAGGCTCATTCATTTAGCCAGGAAGTAGTCTACAATTCCCTACATGGCGATCCTCCCAGGCTTTTAATAACAATTCACTCCGCTCTATATAGCGAAATCGGCAGCCATAGTTAAATAAAATAACTTATGTGGCTCATAGCGATACCACCAGCCGAAAATATAAAATCCAAGGGCAAAACTAGTTAGCCTATGAAAGTACTGGTGGTTAAATTTATGAGGTACGTCATGGAAATACCCTAAGGATATCAACCCAAGGATTGAACCCCAAAAATAGATGACATCGACGGCGCGCAAAAAGAAGTGGAATATTGATAATCTCGTGACTGGCAGCAAATATTGATAAGTTGGTAATATGACTGGCGTTAAATATTGGTAATTTGGAGACAAAACTAGCGGCAAGACTGGCGGCGAATATTTACGAATATTATGTATAATAATAATTACAAATATTATGTATGATAACTTAGAAAATTGGATGGGCACGCCTCACGGCCGCTGAACCAAGAGCAATTTACTTTGCTTAGGGAATGGAATCACAAATTTTAAAAGTATGCGCTAATAAGCGCGTGCTAGCTTCATGTCAATGCAAAATAAATTAAAGAATATGTGTGGGGAAAATCTCTAGTTCTGAACTGGTGCGCTTCTAGTGCGTTCCGAGCCCCTACTAGTTTGCCTTCTACCTCTTTTACTTGTAATCAACTGGCGCATTTAACATGGCGATGCCCCCCCGCTGCATTAACTTTCCGGCAGTTCCGAACAAGTTAAAAATTCGACGGTTTGGATGTAGTTCGTTTATTGCTACTATTGCTCTAGTTCTGAACCATGTAGTTAGTTAAAAACATGTAAGGAAGTCTAAGTTCTGGTGGAACCGAACATGATATACCTAGTATTGATCTATTATGGCATACCATTATACGCAGGTCTATTTTAATGCTTTTCAGTTCGCATTATAAAGCCAGATGATTGTTTTCAATAAAAACACTTCTGTTATGAGTTCTGAGTGATAAATTATTTTTAAAATAAAATGTAATTGTATGGCGCGATATACAATACGTATATCATCATAAACAATTTATGGTGTGCCGTTTTAAATTTTTTCCTACAAATTGGCGGGACCTACAGATTTTTGGCGTCTTCGAACGGCATCTACAAAGGAGATGCATTTTTGCTTAGAAGCCTTCCATAGCAGAAAGACACTCGGAGAGTTTGCCAAACCAATGCCGAGGGGCGACCCCCTTTTGAAAAACTTTTTCAAACAACTTTTGATGTTACATGTCCCAGGACTCGAACCTTGGACCTTAGGTGTGGTAGGCCGACAACACTACCGCCACACAACGGCGGCCGCCATTAATTTATTTTACTTGTGTGTTATCCGCTTTGCCTAATTTTTGGCAGGAGTATACTACAAACTTTTGAGAAGCAGCTGACAAATTTTGATTGAAATATCTAGTTCAATCTACAAGCAATCGCCTTTGAAAACAGCAGATTTTTTATGCTGAAAAATGGGCGGCGCCACGCCTACTTTCCTAAAATCCACAACATTTTTTTGCGGTTGAGTTTTTCCCTAAAATGCTTATTATGTGTGCAAGATCTTATTGATATAGCTTTCATGGTTATAGAAATATCACGTTTTAAATTTTACAAAAAAATTTTTCAGAATTATGTTAAAAAACTGGGGGTATGGCCCATTTTTACAACAAAAATTTACCTTTATATATTAAACGTATTCGACAAATATCGTTTCGAATCCACTTGAAAGGGCGGGGCCACGCCCATTTTCAAAAATTTATATTTTTCGACTTTCTTTCTTCAAGGGCACTTTAAAAGTGAAATAGAAATGATATTAAGATTTTGTACGCAAAGTTATTGCCTTTTAAATATATCTATGATCCTTACCAAAATCTTTCGTATAAAATGGGGCGTGGACCTTAACCGATTTCGCCCATTTTTTTCCGGAACATACCTCGTGTTAATATAAATATGTGTGCTAAAATTCGTTTGGATATTTTAAACGGTTTTTGATTTATGATTCATATTATTTTTAAGTTTGACTTAATCAAAAATGAGCGGTGCCCATTTGCAAAAATTTCTTTAAAAATTTGTTTTATGCCTTAGCGGTAATGTACACACCAAACTTTATCCTTATAAGTGTATTATGTACTGAATAATCACTTTTTGTGTATTTTCGTAAGTATATTCTATACATAAAAAGTGGGCGTAGCTATTATGCGATTTCGCCCACTTTACATAGCGCTAAGAGATGAGTGCCAAGGAAACTGCATACCAAACTTCATTGAGTTGTCTCAAAATTTACTCAAGATCGTGTTAACAGACGGACCGACAGACGAACATGGCTTAATCAATTTCTTTTTTCGTTCTGAACATTTTGCTATATATAAGTCAATATCTATCTCGATCCGTTTATGCCCTTACATAGCACCGTTACGCGACTAAAGTTAATATACCTTGTTTGCATAGCACTACTAGATATAAAAAAAAAAAACAAGTAAGGAAAGCGCTGTGTTCGGCTGTGCCGAAGGCTTTATACCTTTCATGGATTCGTATCACTGTTCAAAGTCCTTACTTACAAGAAGTACAAACTCTGCCAAATTTGTATGGTCTTTCCCTGTTAATTTAAAGATACATAGCCCAAACCCCTTTTATCGGGATAATATGTTGTAAGGGAGCTATACGATAAATTGGTCTAATCTTGATGATTTTCACTACAAATATTACATGTGTATTAGGTACTGTAGCTGCCAAGTTTTGTGTTCCTCGCTATTAAATTGCAATAGTTATAGCAAGAAGCTATATGTTATGTTAGTCCGATCTGGCTGATTTTCACTACTCACATTACTTATATAAAATGTATGAAATCTGCAAAAAGTTCCTAGCTCTTAAATTGCAAGATTTATAGTTCAAACCCCGTTTATCGGAACAATCGATTGCTTTGTTAACTTAGACCAAATACTTTGAGATTTATGACGAATTGTAATAATTATATAGCATGGGGTCATGGCACCACCCACTCTTTCAAAATCATATGTAGCCTATACTGTAACCAGTGAACCCGAAAATCGACTGTGAAAATTTCATAAAGATTGGTGGAGTACTTTGGACGCCAGACACACATTCATTTTTATTTATAAGACTAGCAGACCCGGCAGACGTTGTCCTGCCTAAAATTTTACTGCCTACATTGAAAAAATTGTACTATTTTTTCTCCCAACTGTTCGCTTCTTCTACATTTATCCTTATCTCCTTCTTTTTCTTTCAACTTTTGCTTTTCCCCCATACCCATATATCATTATTCCTCTTTACCCTCTTAATTTTCCTCTAGCACCACCTCTATATCTCAAATTTCTATTCCTACTCGATTTCTTCTCCCATTTCCTCTGCGGGTACTGATATATACATAGTTTAGAAGATATGTCGAATTTCCTTTTATTTGATCCTGGTACTGCTTTCTGTTTCCAAGGTTTTTTGATAACTTGAACCAAATTAATTCCTAGCTATGCCGAATTGCTGCTTTAAATAGCCTGGGGGCTTTGCCAAAAACTAGATATGGCCTGTGTCGTTTCACAGAGATCGATAATAAATTTTGGACATTGAGGACACAAACAAGACACAAAAAATTTTAACGCGGCACCTCCCATTTTTACAAAACTTTGTAAATCTTGACTTAACTTCACGTACCCACCAAACTTCTGAACCTCGTGAAATTTTGGGCATATTAATAAAGCACAAACCAAAGACAAATATGTGGGCGTGGCACAGCCCACTTTTCCAAAATAATGTAAAACCTGACTGAAGGACACAAACATATAAATATCATTATTTTAGAATAAATACGTTCAGAGTTATGACGAACTGAAATTTTATATAGCCTGGGGGCGTGGCACCGCCCACTTTTCCAAAACTATATATATAGCGTATCCCGTAACCAGTCAACTTCTGAACATAACGCGAAAGTTTCATAGAGATCGACTTTAAACTTTGGACATTAATTAAGAACAAACAAAGTACAAAAAATGTGGCGTGGCAACGCCCACTTTTGCAAAATTATGTAAATCTTTACTGAAGGGCACATATATCCAAATATCATTGACTTTGTGAGGGGGTACCAAAAATTTAACTGCTGGGATAGTTGCGAATGGACAGTTGCTCAGCTCATTCGCTCTCAAAGAAGGCGAGAATTATAAGCTAACAATAATTGCCATCCCGTTAGCAGGCATTCCACATAACTTGCATATCGAAGATCACGCCAGTAATGACGTCATACTACGGAAAAACAGGTTTTTATTTTTCTTTTTTTGTGAGTTTCTTTTTGATCAGCGCGCGGCGAGCATATTGCGTACAGAGAGATGGGGTTTGGTGGGTGATCTTGTCTTGTCAAGCCGGGAGTTCTGAAGCAACCGCGGAATACGCCAAACGCAGGAATTTAGCAATTTAGTTTGGATATGTGCAGCGTGGAGTGACAATCCCGTTCGTGGATAATGGACAAAAAGTTATGTCGCGGTTTTAAGTCGCGCTCCTTACAAAATTAAGGCTTAAACTAAACAAAAAATCGATTTTCTGTCTTCCTCGCCTGGACTATAATGTGTTTTATAAATTACAAAAAAAAACAATTGTTGAATTTCTGTGGAAATTAAAAACAAAACCAAACTATAGAATGCTTGAAAATGGATAAACTGTGAGCTGAGAAATAAATTTATAGTTGTTTAGAAAAAGAGTCAAGACCGAAAAAGTATATATTGACTTAGAAACTAAAAATAAAAAAAAAAAAACGATCATTCGGAAAACTTTTACAACAAATTAAATAGAAAATGGTGTAGTTTGTCGACACAATTCATGGATATGCTATAAAGAGTTGCATGAGCACAGTGCCTCAAAAGTTTTGGAGTAATACGTCGTTCCCGTAATTCCCGAGGGCAGCGGATTTAGGGCCAGTTTCCGTTTCAGGAAACCTTTCTCGAATATAGTATAGTTAAGTGTGTAACATTAATTAATATAATGTCAAATAACTGTCAGACGGACGCGCAGGAATATTAAAATGTATAAATGAAAAAAAAAAGAAAATTTATTAAAAATTTACATAGATTTTTTTTTGGTACAACCTCAAACAAAAGAATAAAGATTAATAGTAACTATAGATTTCCGATTTGTTAAAAAATATTTTAAATTTGTTTTTGTTTTGGAAATATGATTTTCGACTATTTTGAGTAAAACCAATATATTTCTGAAGAAAGTTTTGTTGCATTAAATATCCCACAATATGCATAAGTGCGATCAAACCCTTTTTAACCATTTAGATTGCCGCAGAAGGTTTAAGCCATAGCGTTTTGTTAACAAAGCGCATTAGCATTCATTCCGGTTTGAAGCTAACAAAAATATAGTGTCAATGTATGTGTAGAATTGTTGCGTCTCTATCATACCTGACGCAGCCAAACTTGTTCAAACTCGGTTAAACAGCTCGCGCCTAAAGTAACAACGCAACATGGAACTTCATCGACTTCGTTGGGCCCATCGTCGCATCGATGCAGCACTTTTGATTAGTATATACATTATCACATATGTAAATATTTCATGAGTGACATTTTTGAATTTGAAGATATTACAATATATGTCTGCATATGTATTTCCTTAACTACCATTTACTTATATACATACATATGTATATGGAAACTGCAGAAAACTACACACTGATTTTTTTTTTTGTAAAATTTGTTTTCTCTGCTATGGAGTAGCCATAATAGTCCAATTACCCACCGACGTGTGTAACGTACGTTTACGTATCCCGTACGTACGTACGTTTGAGGGAATCTTATGCCCGTGGCGCCAACGGAGAAATAAGCCATTTTCTGTTGTTTACATTCAATACAATGTTGCCATTGATCAGTTTTCATGCATGCTAACTCAGTTTTCATGCATGCTAACTCAAACGTGTACTTTTGAAACAATTATTTTTCATTTTATGAGTGTCCGAAATTAATATTAAATAATTCTAGCCAGTCAATTTATTTAAACGCAACAACTTAATTTCGTGATTTCAGGTTATTTCAACATTATTACGAAAATTTAAAAGGTATTTTGAGGTATTTTTGTAAAGCAACTGCAAACGATCCAGAACCAGCATACACACGTATGAATAGGCAACACTGTCATATGAGAGAGCAAGCAGCTGACACGTTCTTACGGAAAAAATCAAAATTTCTTTGATTTCTACGCTACGTACTGCGTATACGGAAAAATTGAACGTCGGTGAGTGTTCGTTTACATGGCACTCTCATAAGACAGGTCGTGTCAGCTGACACGTACTACGTACGTGCGTCGGTGGGTAATTGAACTATAATGATTAAAATGGGTTTGCTCATAACTGTAGTTTAGATAAAGTTAAAGATAGTCTATTTTCTCAATAAATTTTTGACATATATTTCTTATAATTAAGTTATATTGTTAAGTAATTAGTTGTTAGGAAGAACCAAAGAAAAAAAAAAAATTTTTTCAACTCTTATTCTTCGGTTTTATTAAAGTTTTGTTGTACAATTCATGATGAAATATTAAGCGTTTTTCTTAAGGATATTAAAATGTGGTAGAAAATTATTTGGGCTGTTGGTTTTGACGAAACGGGGTGGCATGTCCTGACGAGGTGAGTAAAATAAAAATAAAAAAATTAAAATTTTTTTTTTTTTAACATGGGTTAACGAACTATACAACAAACTCGTTAACAGGAAGGGCGGGTATAGATGTCAGGAGAGTTTCCACCTTTTTCATCTCCACATCCAGAGTGTTGGTGTGCCATGAATACCTACGTAGAATATTACTGTAATGCGTTCCTCGTTCGACGTACTTTTCTTTAAGACAATTCCCGCTGCTTTTATATATTTTTTTTTTCGCGTGCCTAATCCTATGATCCTGCATACTTTTTAATTCATTCGTGTAATGCTTTACCTGAACACATCGAGGTAAGCCCACGCCGACTGTCCCTGAGCCACGCTGAAGCACAGCTAGGTATGCAGAACTACCTCAGATGTGGTCACCTACTTCTTTTCCCTTGAAGCAAGCAGCTATGATAGGAGAAAGCCGTTACAGAAGAATTTGGCGCCCAACGTGGGGCCCGCAGAGATATGATGTTACAGTCATTCCCTGTAGCTCCGGATATTAAATAACTTACATTTTCAAGCCTGGGGTCAAACAAGCCGGAAGAGCATGGTGTGGACATTTTCGTACCATGACCGCCTATTTTTCCCAAGGCTAAACCTTTACTTTTCAAATCTTAATTAAGTATAATAGATGATGAAGCGGAACTTGCAGCTCACCTTGTAATGGCTGACCGCAGAGTTGTTATATTAGACTTTAAGTCGTCGATACATTTATTTTTTTTGGTGAAAGCGCGATTTTAGGTTTACTGAATTTCACGTTTCGGTACCCTAACGCCAACCTTGATATTTAGACTTTACGTAGTAATTTAGGTACTTTCGGATTTTTTTTCTGGCAATTTCCGGAACTAAACCAAAGTATAAATAACGATCTTTGTGGCACGTCTCTGTATGGTCCCATGGAACACTAGCGCTCGTTACAATTTGTTATATCTCACCTTAATTTCCCTCATGACCTACCCACAGAGTAGTCAGCCCCAAAGCCATCAAAAATTGATTAAGTCTACAACTTGTTAGCTTAAAAGTATATATAAATTTTTTTTTTGAAAACATAACTTAGTAAGGCCAGTAGTCTACTTTGAATAGAAGTTTGTTTTTCTAATTTTTGTTTATTAAACAAATAAGAATCGATAGAGGAGATCTGATTTAAGGGCCCATTAGTCGGTCATAATTTGGTCAATCGAAATTTTTTTGGTGCAATGCCCGTATCACGTAGTCCCAGCAAAGCCTCTGGCGGCATGGAGGTAGATCCATTAAATAGTACGGTTTCCGCAATATGTAGTGAGGTTTTACGGGGAAACGAAGACAAAGTAGAAACACCTTGCAGTCACTATTTCCACTCTGACTGTATAACCACTTGGTTAGAGACTAACCAAACTTGCCCAGTGTGTAGACAAGCATGTACTGTGAGTCTGATCACTGCAACTAGCATGGATGCAGGGACCACTCATCAACCGGAGAGCCGTAAAACGGGGACCATACCGCGAGAACGGCCTAACACTAGGAGGCAGGTGCAAAATAACCCAAATTTGCGTCTAGCGGCAGCATTACCTACCACACATTAATCACAAAGCCCTAGAAACAGACGGGGTGGTCTACATCTGGAGACAAATTCCAATAGGATGTCAGAACAAAGAGTCAGGGACTTAATAGTATTTAGAATCAATGAATGTATTCAGACAGGAAATTACAAGCGATATTTCAAGTGACTTACGAGAGATGATAGCTAGTCTAAATATAGCAGATAATAGACCCCAGCCGCCGACTAGTTTTCGCAGGGAAGAACCAACATGGCCCAGGGATGGTCCTTATGATGAATTATTGTCCAATCGCGGTCTTCACAATGAAAGACGTCCGGAATCCATGGGAATCCCTAGGGTGTCGATCGCTAATGAAAAATTGTCCAACTTAATTCGCAACTGGCAGATTCGATTTAAGGGTCCAAACGATGTCCTATCAGTGGACCAATTCATTTACCGCGTTAATACTCTTACGTCTTTGCACCTAAATGGTAATTTCAATGTTTTATGCCAACACGTCCATTCCTTGTTTGAGGGGAAGGCACTACAGTGGTTTTGGAGGTATCGACAGCAAAGGAATAGCCTAGAATGGTTTGATCTGTGTGAGGCAATCCGACGGCAGTTTAAAGATTTTGCTACCGACTCCGAAATTCGTGACGACATAAGGAGACGGAAGCAGACGCCAAACGAAACTTTCGACGATTTTCTTGATGCAGTAATGACTATGTGCGACCGGTTGCGATGTCAGATGAGTGACTCGGAGTTAGTCGAGACTCTAACACGCAATCTGAAATCCGATCTTCGCCACGAATTGCTCCATTTACAAATCGAGGACATCGCAAGTCTGCGTAGAAAGGCTAAGAAGCACGAGAAATTCTTCCGTGACTTACAATTCTCTGGTCAAACATCGAACCAACCAAGACGCCAAATATACCAAATATCTCACGATAGGGAATGTAGCCCCATAGGTAATGTGCAGGAACGTGAAGTGACCGGAGAAGTAGAGGCTATCGATGTGGGGAAACTGAAATGCTGGAACTGCGGGCAGATAGGGCACAGATATCAGGATTGTCTCAAAGCGCGTCGGATATTTTGTTATGGGTGTGGAGCACCCGATATGTTCAAACCAACTTGTACCAAATGTTCTCCAATGTCGGAAAACACATTGAAGGATGTTCATCGACCGAAGGATGGACATCCGCTGGTCAAAAATCGGAACATGAACTAGGTGTGACCTCGAACCACAGCTTGCCTTTAACATCACCAGATGCATCACATACACCATTGGGATCTAGCCCTTCAGTTATGATCGACTCTAACCGTCACCGCAAGCCCTACCATATACGTCTGGCTGAATATAAACAAGCCAGAGGGCGGATATTTTCCACCGCGATTAACGCATCTGCCAAACCTCGTTCAGCCAAGCGCATGCACGATTACTGGCAGCGACACACATCTTTGAAACGCTACGTTATATCGCCAATAGTCTATGATGCCTCCGGAAATGGAGTTCATGATAGTACCCACTGTTACAAACGAGGTTATATGCGGTATGGACTTTTGGCACATCTTCGGTGTAAAAGTATGTGCCGAACCTATGGTCAACCAACTCAGCTTAGACGAGGAGTCAGACGCCTTGCATCTCACTCCAACCCAAAAACAGCAACTCGAGAGAGCGATATCGGCTTTTCCTTCATCATAGAAAGAAGGCCTTGGTGCAACCACCTTGATAGACCATCATATAGATACTGGCAGTGCTACTCCAGTAAAGCAACGGTATTATCCCATATCGCCCGCGAGAGAAAATACTATGCGAAGAGATAGACCGCATGCTAAGTTTAGGAGTGATCGAAGAGGCCAAAAGTTCGCCATGGTCATCCCCAGGCGTTCTCATAGTCAAGCCGGGAAAAGCAAGGTTTTCTTTAGACTCAAGGATGCATATCCTATTCCAAACATTGACGGTTTGTTGTCCCGATTACCACCCGTCAATTGTATATCAAAAATTGACTTGAAGATGCCTTTTGGCAAATAAACTTATCCCTAGAGTCTCGACCGAAAACAGCATTTACTGTACCCAACCGACCATTGTACCAGTTCAAACGTATGCCGTTTGGACTGTGCAATGCGCCGCAAACCATGTGGCGGTTGATGGACCAAGTAATTCCTTACCATCTCAAGACGCATGTGTTCGTTTACTTGGACGACATACTTATAGCGTCACAGTAATTTGATGAGCATGTAACTCATCTAATGGAAGTCGCATGTCAACTTAGGAAAGCCGGTCTGACGATCAACATAAAGAAAAGTAGCTTCGGCTTGTGCAGGGTAAAGTACTTAGGCTTCGTGGTAGGCGATGGTTCCTTGTCCGTAGATGCCAACAAAGTACGGGCCATTGCCGAATACCCAGTCCCTAAAACCGTTCGCCAACTTCGACAATTCCTTGCAATGAGTGGGTGGTATCGCCGCTTTATATCGGAATACGCTAGCTTGACTTTTCCGCTGACAGAGTTGTTATCCAAAAAGAAAAAGTTTATATGGAGTCCCGCCGCTTAGGAAGCGTTTGATCGGGTTAAGCAGAAGCTTACTGCAGCACCACTATTAGTGCATCCAAACTATGATAAGCCTTTTATAGTACAGTGCGACGCAAGTCAGTGCGGGGTCAGAGGCCTGTTAGCTCAGTGCGGGGAAAGTGGGGACGAACGACCCATCGCTTATTTCTCACATAAGCTTAACAAGGCGCAGAGAAACTACACCGTCACTGAGCTAGAGTGCCTCGCTGTCGTGCTGTCTATAAAGAAATTTCGACCATACATTGAAGGGCAAGAATTTAAAGGAGTGACGGACCACGCTAGTCTTAAGTGGCTAATGAGTCAAAAATACCTGAGTGGAAGATTAGCGCGATGGGCTCTTGAGCTGCAAGGCTTCAGTTTTACGATTGAACATCGCAAAGGATGTGACAATAAAGTGGCAGACGCGTTATCTCGAGTTTACGAAGGCGAGGAAGCTAGTATAGAGGAGTTGAGTGTGGACGTTTTGCCAGAAATAGATACTGAATCAGAGCTCTTCGAAAGCGACGACTACAAGACCATGAGAGACAAGCTTGTTCAGTCGAATATGCCCGATTATAAAGTAGTTGACAAGTTTATTTACCATCGCACCTCGTTCGCGTGACTTGTGCAAAACCTCCAAAGCTCCGACATACGCACTTCGTACGCCAATGGGGCAGAGGGTGGAAACAGAAAGGCCTTTTCAGAGATTATATGTGGATTTGATAGGCCCGTTTCCTCGCACCAGAAGGGGCAACACAGGTATCTTGATAGTTTTAGATCATTTTTCAAAGTTTACATTTTTAAAGCCATTGCGTAAGTTTACATCCACTTTAATAATCGAATTTTTAAAAGCAAATATCTTCGATTGCTTTGGAGTCCCGGAGACCGTGGTGTCCGATAATGGCAGCCAATTTACAATCAAGGAGTTCACTAACTTCCTTATAAAGTACGGAATCCGACATACACGAACTGCAGTTTATTCATCACAGTCCAATGCTTCAGAGCGCGTAAACCGAAGCATAAATGAAGCGTTGAGGTCTTTCGTACGAAAAGATCAACGGAGCTGGGATCTCTACATTAGTAGCATCAACAGTGCCTTACGAAACGGATTACACCATAGCGTGGGTCAATCGCCCTACCACATTGTGTTTGGGAAAAACATGATCACTCACGGAAGTGATTACGGACTTCTTAGGAATCTTGGTTTGCTGGCCGAAGGCTCCGCTAAATTAACGAGAGAAGATGAATTTGCTATCATTCTATCTATCTCTATGGCGCGATATACAACAGGTATATCATCATAAACCTCCTAAGAGATTTTTACGCCAAGCTTCTCTTCCAATTTGTGGTGTGCCGATTTGAATTTTCCCTACAAATTGGTGCGACCTACAGTTTTTTGCCGACTCCGAACGGCATCTACAAAGGAGACGAATTTTTGCTGAGAAGCCTGTCATGGCAGAAATACACTCGGAGAGTTTGCCAAAC
Source organism: Merzomyia westermanni (assembly GCA_949987695.1). Lineage (NCBI taxonomy): Eukaryota > Metazoa > Arthropoda > Insecta > Diptera > Tephritidae > Merzomyia > Merzomyia westermanni. Next base: position 81,432,064 of record OX465289.1, read on the forward strand.
CACTGCCGAGGGGCGACCCCGTTTTTGAAAAACTTTTTTCAAATCACTTTTGATGTTACCTGTACCAGGGCTCGAACCATGGACCTTCGGTGTGGTAGGCCGGCAACACTACCTTCACACCACGGCGGCCGCCAATTTTGCTATCATTAGAGAAGCTATTAATGCAAGGCTCAAGCAGGCATACGACAAGAACGTTCGTTCCTACAATTTACGAGCCAGGAAGAGGGAATTTCAGGAGGGCCAGGAAGTAGTACGCAGGAATTTTGCTCAAAGCAACCTCCAGAAGCATTTTAACGCAAAACTTACCCCGAAAGGCATTAAAGCTAAGGTTGTAAAAAGGCTAGGCAACGCGTATTATGTTTTAGAAGATTTGGGTAATAAAGGCACAGGAACCTATCATGTAAAAGACATTTGGTGAATTTCAAGGCTGGAAATCGGAGCAGACTGGCAGAAGCAGATGTATACTTCCGCAAAGCATCGTATAGCATCTGTCTGGGCGGAGGAGATTGTGAGGGCGTACCAAAAATTTAACTGCTGGGATAGTTGCGAATAGACAGTTGCTCAGCTCATTCGCTCTCAAAGAAGGCGAGAATTATAAGCTAACAATAATTGCCATCCCGTTAGCAGGCATTCCACATAACTTGCATATCGAAGATCACGCCAGTAATGACGTCATACTACGGAAAAACAGGTTTTTATTTTTCTTTTTTTGTGAGTTTCTTTTTGATCAGCGCGCGGCGAGCATATTGCGTACAGAGAGATGGGGTTTGGTGGGTGATCTTGTCTTGTCAAGCCGGGAGTTCTGAAGCAACCGCGGAATACGCCAAACGCAGGAATTTAGCAATTTAGTTTGGATATGTGCAGCGTGGAGTGACAATCCCGTTCGTGGATAATGGACAAAAAGTTATGTCGCGGTTTTAAGTCGCGCTCCTTACAAAATTAAGGCTTAAACTAAACAAAAAATCGATTTTCTGTCTTCCTCGCCTGGACTATAATGTGTTTTATAAATTACAAAAAAAAACAATTGTTGAATTTCTGTGGAAATTAAAAACAAAACCAAACTATAGAATGCTTGAAAATGGATAAACTGTGAGCTGAGAAATAAATTTATAGTTGTTTAGAAAAAGAGTCAAGACCGAAAAAGTATATATTGACTTAGAAACTAAAAATAAGAAAAAAAAAGCGATCATTCGGAAAACTTTTACAACAAATTAAATAGAAAATGGTGTAATTTGTCGACACAATTCATGGATATGCTATAAAGAGTTGCATGAGCGCAGTGCCTCAAAAGTTTTGGAGTAATACGTCGTTCCCGTAATTAACGAGGGCAGCGGATTTAGGGCCAGTTTCCGTTTCAGGAAACCTTTCTCAAATATAGTATAGTTTAGTGTGTAACATTAATTAATATAATGTCAAATAACTGTCAGACGGACGCGCAGGAATATTAAAATGTATAAATGAAAAAAAAAAAGAAAATTTATTAAAAATTTACATAGATTTTTTTTGGTACAACCTCAAACAAAAGAATACAGATTAATAGTAACTATAGATTTCCGATTTGTTAAAAAATATTTTAAATTTGTTTTTGTTTTGGAAATATGATTTTCGACTATTTTGAGTAAAACCAATATATTTCTGAAGAAAGTTTTGTTGCATTAAATATCCCACAATATGCATTAGTGCGATCAAACTCTTTTTAACCATTTAGATTGCCGCAGAAGGTTTAAGCCATAGCGTTTTGTTAACAAAGCGCATTAGCATTCATTCCGGTTTGAAGCTAACAAAAATATAGTGTCAATGTATGTGTAGAATTGTTGCGTCTCTATCATACCTGACGCAGAACTTTTTTACGCACGTCAACAGCAACACACCCGGGTATGGACAAGGTGGCGAAAAAGTAAGCTTCCGATGTTCAGCATATCGGTTGTGGCACGTGCAGTGTGTGCTGTTGCACCGTCTTGTTGGAACCACATGTTTTCCAATCCCAATTCATCAAGTTGCTGCAAAAAGAACTCGTTGATCATTGCTCTGTAGCGCTCACCATTCACAGTAACCGTTTGGCCCCAACCGATTATTGGTCAAATAAATAGTCAGCAATATTCCGCGTTCTGGAGCAGTGTAGCGTAACATTGTTTATTAACGTGTATTTCGCATGTGTTTACTACACAAATGTCACAACAGAACGGACTTTAGGGGCCAATCGCAAAATTTATAGCATTTTCTGATAGGAGGATGACTTTTGTGCCACCCTGTACATACGTTTTGTATGGCAAATGGCATGCCGTTATAACCCGGCAGGTACACATCTCTGAAAAAATCGATAGTACCTGCGTTAATCACTTGCGCTAAAAAGTATAAAATAGGGTTTACCAGTATTACGGATTTTATCATCACGTTTCTGTTTATTTTGTGGAAATAAAAAAATAAAATCAAAGTGAAATGGCAGATGGTAAATGGTTTACTCCACGACAACTAAGCGCACTTTCGTACGAAGAACAGCAAGCATATATTCGTCAAACGCTTGAAGAGAGCCAAGAAGAAATAAGTGACCACGATTCAGTAGTTGGTGACGAGGCATTAGATGAATATGTAGGTGATATTGGTGGTGATGGCTCAGACTTAGAAGAGCCCACGTTACCAGAATATGACCCAGATGACGGCAGTGATTCTGATGAAGAACTTGAAGATGCACCAATTGAAACTGGAGAATATTTTACTGCCAGAGATGGTAATGTTTGGTCTTCGATACAACCACAACCTGTAAGATTCCGTACGCACAACATTCTAAGAAGTGCACAATCTGGACCAGTACGGGCAACGCAAGGTTTGGCCATTTCAGAAACGTTACAAATTGATAATGTCAGACGAAATATGCGACATAATTATTCGTGAATCAAATCGAAAGGCAAGGCAATTCTTTGATGATGACAATGCAAAACATCCAACAAGAGAACCGAGATCATGGATTCCCATAACAGAAAGTGAAATTGATGCATATTTGGGAGTACTTTTGCTAAGTGGCGTTACACATTCTGGTTACGTGCATACGAAAGATTTGTGGAATACTAAATCACATCCATTGTATCGTGCATCAATGAGTGTACGACGATTTTGACAAAGCAGCAGCAATATCGGACGTTTTTTTGATGCTAAACAGCTGTCTTCGTAGATATTACGTGGCAGGAGCCAACGTCACCGTAGATGAACAATTGTATGCTTATCGTGGTGGAACTGGCTTCACGCAATACATACCATCAAAACCTGCCAAATATGGGATAAAAGTGTGGTGGGTGTGCGACTCCATTTCGTTCTATCCATTACAGGTACTATCAATATTGTTGAAAATTGTTGAAAGTATAAATAACTAAATTGAATTTAATTTTTCAATGCAGGGACAAATCTACGCAGGAATGGCACCGTCTGGTGAACGTGAAAGAAACGTTGGTGAAAGAATAGTCAAAGATTTATGTATCAACCTTTTTGATGGAAGTGGCAGAAATATTGTATGTGACAACTTTTTCACTAGCTACAACTTGGCAAAATCTTTAATGATAGACAATAATTTATCTATATTGGGTACTTGCAACAAAAGGCGTACATTCGTGCCAGCAGCATTTGCCAACCCAAAGGGACGTGAAGCTGAATCGTCAATGTTTGGGTTCTATAATCACGTTACGATGTGCTCGTACGTGCCCAAGAAAAACAAGGCAGTTGTATTATTGTCCACTTCTCATTATACAACAGAAACGTCCGGTCCTAAGAAGAAGCCATTGCTTATATTGGACTACAACAAAACCAAAGGTGGAGTTGATAGCATGGACATGTGCTTGTCCGAATATAGTACCAAGCGGCGCACAAATAGATGGCCTTTGGCTTTCTTTTATAATATTGTGGACGTTGCTGCGTTTGCTGCATACATAATATACGTTGACAACAACACTCACCTGAAGTCATATACAAGCCGCCGTAGGATGTTTCTCCATCAGCTAAGTGAGCAACTATGCAAGCCAGAAATAGAGAGAAGGGCGAATAACAGCAGAATATCCAGAGTTTTTTCAACGCGCAACGCCATCGAAGCCATGATAGGTAGGCCCATCCGAGTTGTGGATGCTGGAGCACATGAAGCGGAGGAGCGTGATAGTACGGGACGCCTAGAAGTAAAGGGGAATTGCTACATCTGCTCCAAACGACGCCCTACTCGTAAAGCATTCACATTATGCAACAAACCAGTGTGGGCAGAGCATTCCAAAGACTTGCCGCAATGCGATAGATGTAATTGAATTTCAATAATTTTAAATTTTTTCGTAGTTTTTTTAATATTTTTTTCATAAGTATTTTATAAGTTATAATAATTTTTATGCCATAAGTATTTTTTTCACTCAAAATAAACTATACTTTTCAAATATTATCATATTTGCATGCGATTTACTATACATATGGTATGGTATACCCAGGTACGAGTATGTATGCTGTTGACGTAAGGGTGCAACTTTGTAAATGGGCTTTATCTACCAAACGGATGATCCAATCCTAAATAAAATTGGGACTATTGCGTAAAACAGTTTTCGCTAGAATATCACGAAATTTCAAGTCGATCCGATTATCCAGTTCAGAGCTACAGCGTTTTGAAAACGCAAAACATACCCAGGTATGTTGCCGTTGACATAAGGGTTAAACAGCTCGCGCCTAAAGTAACAACGCAACATGGAACTTCATCGACTTCGTTGGGCCCATCGTCGCATCGATGCAGCACTTTTGATTAGTATATACATTATCACATATGTAAATATTTCATGAGTGACATTTTTGAATTTGAAGATATTACAATATATGTCTGCATATGTATTTCCTTAACTACCATTTACTTATATACATACATATGTATATTGAAGCTGCAGAAAACTACACACTGATTTTTTTTTTTTGTAAAATTTGTTTTCTCTGCTATGGAGTAGCCATAATGATTAAAATGGGTTTGCTCATAACTGTAGTTTAGATAAAGTTAAAGATAGTCTATTTTCTCAATAAATTTTTGACATATATTTCTTATAATTAACTTATATTGTTGAGTAATTAGTTGTTAGGAAGAACCAAAGAAAAAAAAATTTTTTTTTCAACTCCTATTCTTCGGTTTTATTAAAGTTTTGTTGTACAATTCATGATGAAATATTAAGCGTTTTCCTTAGGGATATTAAAATGTGGTAGAAAATTATTTGGGCTGTTGGGGTGGACGAAACGGGGCGGCATGTCCTGACGAGGTGAGTAAAATAAAAATAAAAAAATTTAAATTTTTTTTTTTTTTAACATGGGTTAACGAACTATACAACAAACTCGTTAACAGGAAGGGCGGGTATAGATGTCAGCAGAGTTTCCACCTTTTTCCTCTACACATCCAGAGTGTTGGTGTGCCATGAATACCTACGTCGAATATTACTGTAATGCGTTCCTCGTTCGACGTAGTTTTCTTTAAGACAATTCCCGCTGCTTTTATATATTTTTTTTTTCGCGTGCCTAATCCTGTGATCCTGCATACTTTTTAATTCATTCGTGTAATGCTTTCGCTGAACACATCGAGGTAATCCCACGCCCACTGCCCCTGAGCCACGCTGAAGCACAGCTAGGTATGCAGAACTACCTCAGATGTGGTCACCTACTTCTTTTCCCTTGAAGCAAGCAGCTATGATAGGAGAAAGCCGTTACAACTTAGACCAAATAAGTTCAGAGTTATGACGAATTGTAATTTTATATAGCTTGGGGGCGTGGCACCCCCCACGTTTCCGAAACTATATATAGCCTATGCTTTAACCTGTGTTCTCAAGAATTTACTGTGAAAATTTCATAAAAATCGGTTGAGTACTTTGGACGCCTATAAAGGACACACAGACACGCAGACACACAGCCACACATTCATTTTTATTTATAAGATATGATTTCTCACATGGAAGTAGAAAAAGTTAAAACCTCTACAGGTCATAACTCCACAACAATTTACCACGACCGCTTTTACACAGCCGGGTGTTTATCGGTTCCATACGAACTAGTCTGACGAGAAATCGTGGCTGTTTTCGAAATAGTACTATAACTATAGCCTGTATATGTTTGTTGCTTTAAATTTTTCGTCTAATCAAAAGTAATATTAATTAACCAAGAATTATTATCAACTGGTCTTGAGCTCATTAAACTTACAAAAATAATAATAATTAACTAAGAATTATTACACTGGTCAACAGTGATTTTGGTGCAGCTAAAAGTAAAACTGATTTCAAGTATATTCGATACCCTGATAAAAACTGTATACTTACTTTTTTAATGCTACGTACAGTTTTCTATATAGGGACAAGAACCCCTTTTTAAGAGATTAAGGCATGTATGGCCCCATAACTTTGTTTCTGTTTATTATATCAACACAGTTTTGATGTCGTTGAAGAAAGTACATTTCGCCGCTTCTATCAGTATACAAGTTGTTAATATATCTTCATAAACGTCAGAGAAATTGCAAAAATAATGTGAAGAATTCAATTTTTTGTTAAATTTTTCATTTTTAATCACGGTTTTCTCGAATAATTTGTCAACCAGTGCATATGTAAATTATTTTAAAACAATCTCCTATTAATTTGGTTTTCAAAGACATATAACTTTGTTATATCCTCGTAGAACTTCCTAATATATTCTATTTTAGTAAATTTATACTGTGAAAAAAAAAAAAGTTTTTTGTTATTTATTTTATTATTAACTTTTTATTTACATAAAAACTTTCGTTAACGTGATTTTAGTGAATGAGGTATGTCAAGACGTTGCATTCCCCAGCAGTAGTCAGCCATCATATGCTGATCCCATCGGCCTTAGTACCTCTCTTCCATAGTTTTTAGGTCCTGGTGAAACCGTTCGCCTTGTTCTTCGCTATAGGAACCAATATTCTCCGGAAACTGGTCAAGGTGGCTGTGGAGATAATGGACTTTGATGGACATGTTACATCCTAAGTTTTTGTAATTCTCTAGCATGTTCAGAGTAGTTACTTGACTTGTGATTTCCCAGAAAGTTCTTAGTACTTTCAACAAACGAATTCCACGCAAGCAGTTCCAAACAGGTCATTGAATTTGAAAAATCAGTATCTTTTATCAACATTCTTATCTGTGGATTATCAAAAATACCCGCTTTTGTTTTTTCTAGTTTTCCTAGTAAATTTTCTAGTTATGTAAAAAAACATTGTCCATTTTTATCTAAAGCCTTCACAAACTGTTTCATTAGACCCAGTTTAATGTGCAAGGGGGGCAAAATCATTGAATCTCTCTCTACAGGCCAGTCCCTTTCTGTCCAGTGTTGGTGCTTGGCAGGACTATCCCACAGGCAATAAAAACATGGGTATTTGGTGTATCTACTTTGTTGTCCTAACAAAAAGTTAACCATCTTAAGATCTACACAAATACCCCAATTATGTTCGTTATACTTGATTTTGCCTAAAACAAGTGCATTACTTTGATATTCCTCCTCTAATTTAGTTGAATGAGCAATGGGAATTGAACCATATTGGTTGCCATTGTGTAAAAGAACACACTTAAGGCTTCGTTTAGAGCTGTCTATGAACGCCATTCATTTGGGTGGTATTCTGAAAGGCCAATTTTGAGAAGGAGGCCTTGCACATCTGAACAAAAAACTATATCATTTTCCGAATTAGAAAATGGCAGCAAGTCTTGCTCTCTTGTACAGTAGAGAGTCGCTTTCGTACCTGTAGCCAACAAGTTTTTTTCTTTTAATCTAGAAGCTAACACTTCTGCAGATTCCTTAGATAATTCAAGGTCCCTTATTAAATAGTTTAATTCTACTTGGTTAAAAGTTGTTGGCTCAATAGACGCTATTTCTTCGATATCACTATCGCTAGACACTTCACTATTCGATGATTCACGGGTAGAATAAAATGTTGGAACAGGTGCTTCCTCTGAATGTGGTAAAGGTCTCTTAGCGGATTGAACGTGCAAATCGATTTGTGCAAATCGACACAGCAGAAGTAACAGTCATCGAAGTGATTTGTTTGTTCTCTCCATTCATAGCCACCCCGAATCTCATATGGCTTCTTTTACCGTTGACCCACTGTCTCAAGTGTTCACAGCACATTTTGCAAACTATTCGAGGTATCCACGGCTTGTTTTTGTCTACAACTTGCAATTTAAAGTACAAAAAAATAAGCACTTTTTATAAAATCTGTTATACTTTTCCTGTGGACTGTGTATTCCCCACAAATGTACCAAAACACATTTGGGTCATTGACACAACTACCTCGTGATGAAGACATGATATTGCAATTTTTTTTATTTATTTATAGAAAGGCACTAACACTTGAAACCGCGCTCCCGAAAGTACTAATTACAGAAAATTTAAAAAATAAAGGGGAAGGAAAAAATGTTTATTATATATATAACTTTTTTTTTCCACAGTAGAAATGTACTAAAGTAGAAAATCCCAGGAAGATCTACGCGGATATAAAAAGGTTATATGTCTTTGAAAACAGAATTAATAGGAGATTGTTTTAAAATAATTAACATATGCACTGGTTGACAAATTATTCGAGAAACCCGTGATTAAAAATGAAAAATTTAACAAAAAATTTAATTTTTCACATTATTTTTGCAATTTCTCTGACGTTTATGAAGACATATTAACAACTTTTATACTGATAGAAGCGACGAAATGTACTTTTTTCAACGACATCAAAACTGTGTTGATAGAATAAACAGAAACAAAGTTATGGGGCCATACATGCCTTAACCTCTTAAAAAGGGGTTCTTGACCCTATCTAGAAAACTGTACGTAGCATTAAAAAGGTCAGTATACAGTTTTTATCAGGGTACCGAGTATTACCACATTTGGTTACAAATAGAGCTGCATCAAACCAAAACTCTTATTTTGTTGACCTGTGTTATCAACTGGTCTTGCGCTCGTTAAACTTACAAAAATATGTAAAAATTAACAGACTATAAAACCACCAACAAAAAAAGAAGTGTTTTTATTGAAAACAATCAGCTGGCTTTATAATACGAACTGAAAAGTATTAAATTAGACTTTAGTAAATTGGTATGCCGCAATAGATCACTACTAGGTATATATAATGTTCGGTTCCACTCGAACTTAGACTACCTTAAATGTTTTGCTTTGAGAGTTTGTGGTTTTATGCATTTGTGCCCTCTCCCTCGGCTGTGTTGCACGTCAGTAAATTTGTTGTGATTTATCTTACACAATGCAAAATGAGTCGGCAAATACAAATATAAAGTATGAATCAATCAAACAAACCAATTATTCACAACTTAACAATAAGTCTTTGAACTTATTTTTATCACAAATTATAATCAGAAATATAGACACATTAATTTTCATTTCCCAATTGGGTCATTATTTTAGAAATCGTGCGGATTTGTAGAAAAAAAAAGTTAGTTTTTTAAAGGACACCAAGATTAAGCAAACTTTCCCACATTCAAAATTCTATATCTTTGGTTGGCGTTGTATCTAAGTAATTTTTGTTTTATTTTGAAGGTAACAATATTTACTTTATAACTGCGTTAAAGACATATTAAATTTCATAAAATCAAAAAAATTACTACAATACACATTTCTTAAAGAATTATTACATACTCGCCACCCCCACGAGTATTTCCGAAAAAAATATATAATATGCGATGCACTTTCATCCATTTATTTCAAGGGCGAATCTTTTGTAGTTAAAAAAATATTAACTAAGAGCTTGCCTACAATACGTTCCACTAATGGCATACATCCCACGCGAGCCTGTTTATACAAGGTGGCGCAAAAGTAAGCTTCCGATGTTCAGCATATCGGTTGTGGCACGTGCAGTGTGTGCTGTTGCACCGTCTTGTTGGAACCACATGTTTTCCCATCCCAATTCATCAAGTTGCGGCAAAAAGAACTCGTTGATCATTGCTCTGTAGCGCTCACCATTCACAGTAACCGTTTGGCCCCGACCGATTATTGGTCAAATAAATAGTCAGCAATATTCCGCGTTCTGGAGCAGTGTAGCGTAACATTGTTTATTAACGTGTATTTCGCATGTGTTTATTACACAAATGTCAAAACAGAACTGACTTTAGGGGCCAATCGCAAAATTTATAGCATTTTCTGATAGGAGGATTACTTTTGCGCAGTAACCGTTTTTCACCGACCGATTATTGGTCAAATAAATAGTCAGCAATATTCCGCGTTCTGGAGCAGTGTAGCGTAACATTGTTTATTAACGTGTATTTCGCATGTGTTTACTACACAAATGTCAAAACAGAACTGACTTTAGGGGCCAATCGCAAAATGTATAGCATTTTCTGATAGGAGGATTACTTTTGTACATACATGGTCCCTACCAACCATGGCTAACCGTGGTAAAACTCTGATTCCACAAATTCACAAATTTTTACTAGCATCAACGCATATTTTTGGAATTTGTATGGAAAATAACAATCGCTTAAAAGTATGCCCTCACAAGTACACGAAAAAACATTTTCAACATGGTAAAAAAGTGAACTTAGCCGAACAAAACTGTCCTGTTTTTTATTCACTTGTTCGGTACGCGCGACTCACTGTTTATCCAGATTTTTATCCATTGCTGGTTGGCAGGGGTCAAGTTAACTACTACTTAAATATGTACATTAGGCCGGGTCGATTTGTGGGGAAGCAAAAAAATCGCCCATTGCTCTGTGAAAATCATATTCTAGGGATCAAAATAAGAAACTTTGCCGAAGGAACCATACCTCTAAAACGAATTCTGATGTCCCCCAATTTGGGTCGAGCTTTTGGGTAGGGGCAAATTTTGAAAAATCCCACTTTGATCCATTTAGAGTGCTCCAATCGAGTCCAAGTGTATGACCGACCCCCACAAACTTTGGAGGCCCGACCCACCGATGCCAGTGGCACACCCCCTGGAACCCCCCTGGGGGTTCACCATACAAACATTTCAAAAAATCGCCGGTTTTGCACTTTACATGAAAAAATCATCGAAATGCCTATGTTTTTTCTTTATTTTTATTTATTTATTTATAAAAATATTTATTATTTATTTATAATAATATCTATTTTTTCTCTTAAGAAATTTATTTAGTCAGAACATATGTAAATGAAAAAATTAATTTAGGTGAGTTATAGAAAAGAAACTAAAAAAAATTATTGTTTGAAGTCTTTTTTACTTTCAAGTCTGGGAAATTTCGCACGGCTCTCTAATGTCGTCGCCATAGCAGCCTCTACATTTTCCAGTATAACCCGTTTGGAAACACAAGCTAGCAATTCAACATGTCGTTCCGTTCCTTGTATGTGTGATGGAATTTTTGGATCATTAAACGGTGGATCATCTTGATTTAAATATTCTTTCAATGTATCGTACGGAATGCTTCGCGTGAATGGTGGTTCAAATACGATATTTATATCATTAAAATTGATCATTTCCGTATAACTTGTGCAATTAAAGTTTATATCTGGTTTTTTATAAACTCTATATTCCATTGGCTCGTCAACATCGGTTCGATAGCGTAGAATTTTCTTGATGGCACAGTCGCGCTTTTCTTTCCTATCATCAAACAACGTTGATAACAAGATATTTTCCGAATGCGCATAATATGAATTATCTTTAATTACTTGATTGACAATTTTGCGTAAACGAGGTTGTAGAAATCGTGACCAACCAATGAACTTGAAAAATAATGCACTGCCGTACACGACAGAGCTGTAATACTTGATATTGAAGCACATTGGCACATAACATTTAATTATAAATTCAACCAGAATTCTTAAATTTGCATCTGGATTTTCCGTTGTCACATATAATCGCAATAATCTAGCGGCCTTGGTGAGCCACCGAGAATGTACAATTTTCCCTGGTTTGATGTTAGCCAGATCCACTGGAACCACGCCGCTAGAAATTGCATGGGACATGTCGTATAAGTACTTCGAATCGGTGGAAAATTCAATTTTTTCTGGAGCAGGGGGCATATTTTGCAACTCAATTTTCTGGAAGCCGTCCACCACCTGAAAATATATAATAATAAAATAATTAAAAATGGTTGACAATTATAATAAATGAGTGATAGCAATAACTTCCCGGGAGAGTTTCACAAGTTTCGATTTGACGGCTTAGTTTTCCGGTTGCCGATCTTGGTCCAGTGCTGATTGATTTATCCAAAGCTTCAAACAAATGCCGAAACGGAAGTTCGTTGAAGTGTAGAAGGCAAACGAACCAATGCAATGGTCTTTTTAACAGCAATTCGAATCGTCGTATAATTCCACCGTGTGGGCCAGTGTTTGTTACCTCACCGTCAGTGCATATTCCAATTAATGCACCCAGTGATATATTTTTATCGTTGAAAAAACCATTTAATTTGGTGGTTTTGTATTCAGCGGTTTCATGTTCCAGTCTTACGTAACCAATCAATTCAGAATTGGGTTCTCTCAAAATAACAAGATGAGGTTCATTTACCATCCTAGTATGATACTTCTCATCAATTTTATCTATCGTTAAAGTATCATCTTTTCTGCCATCGAATGAAAACGCTAACAAATTGGTATCATCTAACCGTTTGCGAAGCACTTCTTGTCTGCATTTCTCTTTTTCTCTGCGAACTTTCGATTTATCCATGATGAGAGGTTTCCCATGCTTATCTTTAATTTAAAAATGTTGCAAAAGAGCGGTTCCCAATGCTGATGCTACTCTGTCAGGCACACCAAATCTGTCACATACCAAGGCAAAGTTAAAACAGTCGTATCTCTCTGTGAACTTGTGCTTCTATCCATATCTTCTTGAACCGGTGGCGGTGCGTATGTTGAATCATCGGGATCTTGGTATGTTGGCATTGATGACATAGACGTTGCTCCTTGCTCTTCAGTTTCCATCATAAATGCATCCATTTTTAGTCTTCTCTGATTATGTTGATCGTGCATGAACTCTTTGAGGCGTTCGGGCGTTCGGGAACCCAGCCGCATACACATGGAGCTGCCTTCAAATCGCATTTACATGTTCCTATGTAAAAAATTGTTGGGTGTTGTTTCTTCTCTTGATTTGCTCTTGATACTTGTCAAGCAATTTATTCAATTTATTAAATACACTTTTTTTCATCATTATTTCCATACCAAGTTTTTCCCAAACTCCAATCAACTTATCTTGTACTTGAATAGTGAATGATTTATGGGAAAACTTTTTTTGTTCTGCTTTAGCACTTTCGCTTAAGTAAAAATATAATCTCAAGATATCCAAATGGGTTGGTAAATTAAGATCAGCTAAATCAGTAGACGCACCAAAAACAGTAACATCATGCTTGGGTATATGACTCATTTGGTTTTCGATAGTTGTTGATGTAGTTGCTTCATCTTGCGGTGTAGAGGATGGTGGATTCATTGTAAACTTTTTGATTTGGAATAGTCACTTCACTTATTATTTTTTTTTAAAATATTTTTTTATCTGAAATTAGCACTTCACACTTTGAGTTCTTCACACCGACTTAATGCATTCACAAAAACTGTTGCGTTACATATGGTCTACGAGACGAGGTAATAAGAATGAAATGGTAATTTCAATTCTACCTGCTGTGTCTTGTGGTGGCTTAAAAAAAACAACACAAGCAATTTTACGATCTGCTATTGTGTCACAGTTATACCTTCATTTTTTAAAACGGTTGAATAAAAAACCCACACAACTATGTTTACGACATGCAAATGCATCACAGTGATGCCTTGGTTTTAAAAGGGTTGTAAAAACGCTAATTTCTAGTAATTTTTTTAAATTTCTTTTCTATTACTAAGTTAAATTAATTTTTTCATTTACATATGTTCTGACTAAATAAATTTCTAAAGAGAAAAATAAACTCCAAAAAAAAAAAACATAGGCATTCGCTGATTTTTTCAAGTAAAGTGCAAAACCGGCGATTTTTTGAAATGTTTGTATGGTGAAACCCCAGGGGGTTCCAGGGGGTGTGCCACTGGTATCGGTGGGTCGGGCCTCCAAAGCAAAGGGCGGTCGGTCATACATTTGGACTCGATTGGAGCACTCTAAATGGGTCAAAGTGGGATTTTTAAAAATTTGCCCCTACCCAAAAGTTCGACCCAAATTGGGGGACATCAGAATTCGTTTTAGAGGTATGGTTCCTTCGGCAAAGTTTCTTATTTTGATCCCTAGAATACGATTTTCACAGAGCAATGGGCGATCTTTCTGCCTCCCCACATTGTACATGTATTTAAACCTACTAATCCCTGCCAACCAGCAATGGATACAAATCTGGATAAACAGTGAGTCGCGCGTACCAAACAAGTGGGCAATTTTGTTTTTGTATTTTATATTCAGTTTTTTTATATGCAACTTAAAGGACTCAAGGTCCTTTTCTTAAAAAAATTAATTTTGTTGGGCCAACACGCCCAGATATCCTGATAAGGTTAGTTATTTAAACACTATTACTTTTGTGTTTCACAATTGAGTTTTATTCACTGAACTTAGTCTAAACTTAAAGCTACGTAACCGCGTCCCGAACTCGACTGCCTGCTCCGTGGTAGCTGCTTCCCTTTATAGCCGGTGTCCAGCAGCGGCGTACCTGTTGCATAATTGTTTGCAGCCCGTTGTCTATGAATAAGTTCGCCCGTTAGTTCCTCCCGTTGCGTTATGTGTAGGTTCTATTTCACATGCTTGTGAAATAGAATTATGCTGACGATGCGTCTGGACAAATGCAGTAGCATACGTATTAACCGCTGGTACTAACCATGGCCTTGAATTTGGGTGTTAGGTTGTCGTGCGCCGTGAGAATGTAATTGTGCTGACTTAGCGGCACGTGTATTGGTCAGCCGTGGGAGCGTCGCAGCGAGCGCGACTGATGCGCGTTAACTCTTCCCCCTCTAAAGATCTGCGTCCCGCAGATCCGAGTGTGGACAAGTGTCTTCCGTTCTTCGTCCCTGAATATCCGTGTGTAGTATGGACAATCTTTGTTTAGGAAGTGCTGTCCCTTTTGTTAGCTTCCTCCAAACTATCCAAATGAGAATTAATAGCAAAAACAAGCCTAGAGTTTCTGAATTCGTCTTGTCCTTTAGGTATCTCAGGAGTTTAACATTGCCAATAGTCATCTCGTGGACAAGATTAAGGTTGACAGCGAGGCTTTTATTGGTTATAGTGGATAGCGCCGGTGGGAGTATTTGAACGCCTGAGCTGCTAATGCTCCAGTAGGTTTTATCATCAATTCGTATAGTTTCGTTGTCCAATTGAAGAATATAAGAACCGTTCAAATAGCTGTGGGTATGACCTGACCATACTGTGTCATTGAAGTTGTCCAATAGAATGGTGTCTTCTTTGATGATTTCGATCGTTGAGTCATTCCAGCTTACGTAGCGGCAACTGGTCTCACCACCTTTGAGCAGTCGCGGCAGACAATCCTCTTCGCGTAGTAAGTCCAATGCATCCTTCTTGCATACCATTGCACTTGTTAGGTGAATGCACTTATCCTTGATGCCATATGTTTCCCTCTTGTTGATTAGAACTTGGCTGTACATTAAATCCAGCCGATGACCATTTTTGGTAATTGCTCGAGTGATAAGATTGTTGAATCTCGTTTGATCCACCTTTGGCATGGACAGAACATAGAGTAACAAGGTTCCATTTGTGTAGATTGATGGTTCACCGTATTCGATGGCTTCGATGACGTTAGCATATGGAAGGACTTCGATTTCGCTGATTAATTCGTTGATTTCTTCTTTGTTTAGCAGGTTGCTGTTAACCACTCCGGCCTTGGCCATTTGACAGGCTTGAACAAACTCACTGACATCTTCCTTCAGGATCATTACCTTGTGCAGGATTTCCTCTGATAGCTTCATAACGTGGTCATGTCCCAGGATGCCGTTTGTGACGGTTACAATGCCGTTGACCACCTGCAATAACTCATGAGTTTTCTTAAATATTTCATTATTTACCTTGTACTGTTGGTTGTTGTTCAGTACTAGCGAATCCTGGGATCGAAGTACCTCATCCCAATCGGACGCGTCGGGAGAACCGGCAATCCATTTCCAGGCCGATCCTATCCAATTAATTGCACGCTTATTTCTTTTGTGTTTTGGACCTTTTAGCTCATTAAGTTGAATTTGAACCTTCTCTAAGTGATAGGCAAGGACATCCGTGATATTATTGGTTTCATTCAGCCGGGTGACTTCGGCTTCCAGTCGACTTGCGATTTCTTCATAGCGGGCTAGGTTGATCACATGAATTATCTTGAAGTATCCGTTGATTATCCAGCCATACCCATCTCGTACGGTTACCACAGGCGAGTGCAGATCGAATACGATGTATGCTTGTGCGGACGCACAGAGGCAGATTCTAGGAGTCAATGTACAAATATCCTTATAACTAATATACATAGTTAGTGAAAAATTTACATTTCAAAATTTATATTCCATGAACGTAATGCTATTTATCGAATTTTATATGAAGGAAAATGTTTGATCAGAAAATTTACATCTCATCTAAATGCTATCTTACGATCTTATCTTGAAGCTGAAGATTTAAGTATGTAAAATTTAGGTAACATTTCAAGTATTATGACTTGTATCTAATTTAATTGCCATCTCTTTCCTAAATGCTAGTGCTATAACTAGTGAGTGGAGTTCGGGTCGTCTGTGTTCGACGGGAATGTATGAGGACCCAGGGTGATGTTAAGTGGAATTTACTGACAGTTAGCTTTTCAGTTATTATTAGCTTATTAGAAAGCATTAGTAAGTTAGATTAAGCATGGTTTATTAGTATTAGTATTTTCTTCTTTTTTCGAGGAATGTTCACCTTTTTTTTTTTTTCTTTTTTATTTATTTTTTTTTTTTTTTGTGTGAACGCCTTTATGCGTCTTATATATTGCCGCTTTATGCGGGCTTATTTAAAAGCCCAATGGCTGTAAGATTGTTCTTATATTTTAAGCAGTGCATACACTGTATTTCACATAAAATTTTTAGTTTTGCATTGGAATATAGGCGATTTCTCAGCTGATGGAAGGGTCGTGGTGATCCCTTTTAGCCATAAGCGTTGATGAGTTAATCCACCAAATTCTACAGAAATGCAGCGGTATATTTCAATCAAGGTTGAGTGCAAGCGCTCAACCTGACCATTGCTTTCACTTCGTTGTGTGGGGGTTTGGTAAACCTCAATATCTAATGAACGGACATAGTTCAAGACAAGAGGGGTTAGAAATCCTCTTTCGTTGTCCATGACCAATATTTTTGGTACTGAAAAGTAGTGCAGGAGATCAGTAAGCTTCCTTCGAATGTGTATTGAAGACTTGTTCTTTATTGCAAACAGCTTAGCGAATTTTGAAAATTTATCTATCGCGATAAGGTATTTTTGTCCTTCAATTTCAAATATGTCTATATGAAGGATCTCGCAGGGATAGCTCGGAATCGGTGTGGGCTAAAGGAAGGGTTTCGATGGATGCCTATCGTACTTATTAAGTTTGCAGATGTCGCATTGTTTGGAATATTCCCTTATTTGCCTGGCCATTGCCGGGAAGTAGTATTGCTCGAGAATCTGCACCCTATTCCCACGCGGGTTCCTATGGGCTCGCTTGTGTTCCCTCTCGATTATCTCGTAAATCCTATCAGGTACCGTGACATCTTCTACAACTCTTTGTGTTATCCTAATCCGATACCTTTGAAAGTGATTAACATAAACGTCCTGTAAAGAGGCAAGGAATCTTTCGGGAATTTTTATTCCGTTTATCACATTAGGATTGAGACATTCCCTCAAAATAGAAACCAATGAAGCATTGTCGAATTCGGGAAATGAGACGTAATGTCTATTATAACCTAGATGGGGATGTTCGAGGCATTGAGGGCGATTCCCATTCCTGAAAATTATTTGGTTTCTAAACACGTTAAGCGGGGCCTCTACCTGTGGAATTAGATCCGAACTATCCTGATCAGCAGAATGCATTGTTGCAGAGTCAACTTCGGGCTCTACATTATCTTCAGCATTTGCATGAGTGTCCTGTCCTGAGACAGAAGGAGGCTGAGCGATAACAGACTCAGTCAATATATTACACTCAGTTTTGAGTCTAGAAAGGGCGTCAGCGACTAAATTTCATTTACCTGGTTTGTAGACAATTTCGCAATTATATTCCTCAATGCGAGCTTTCCAGCGCTTCATCTTGGCGTTGTAGTTGCGACAACTCAGGGAAAAGGTTAATGGCTGGTGGTCAGTGTATATTTTGATTTTCTTCGCCCCATACAAATATGTTCTTAAATTATCAAGAGCCCACACGATCGCGAGCATCTCCTTTTCGTTGGTAGCGTAGTTCTCCTCCGTCTTGTTTAACGAACGAGAAATAAAGGCTATTGGTTTATCCTAACCTATGTCCCCCTGGGACAAAACAGCACCAATCGCATAGTTTGAGGCGTCGGTTGTCAAATTAAAAGGTTTCTCAAAGTCTGGAAAAGCGAGGACATCAGCAGAAGTGAGCATCCTTTTCAAATCTTTGAAGGCTCGCAAAGCTGCACTATTTAGTGTTATAGGTACCTTTCTTGATGCATTAGCCTTAATTTGGGCATATTCCCCACGCGTTAGATTCGTCAGTGGCTTGGCTATTTTTGCATAGTCGCAAATGAATTTTCGATAATAGGATGTCATTCCTAGAAAACTTTTCAAATCTTTCAAACTACATGGTGGCAAAATTAAATTCATCGCCTCGACCTTTTTTGGGTCAGGGCGAACACCTTCGGGTCTAATAATATACCCGAGGAATTCAACTTCAGTTTCTAGGAAACACGTCTTCTCCAAGCTAACCCTTAGGTTAACCTCGTGCAATCTTGAAAATACTTTTTCTATGTTTTGTAGATGGTCTTCCATGTCCTTTCCAAACACAATGATGTCGTCGATGTACACATAGCAAATTTTGCCAATATATTGCTTGAGGACATCGTCGATCATTCTTTGGAAGATTGCCGGGGCGTTTTTCAACCCAAAGGGAAGCCGCAAAAATTCGTATTTCCCGTTCATCGTCGAGAACGCAGTTTTGGGGATATCAGGTTCTTTCATGGGTACCTGGTGGAAACCAGATGTCAGGTCAATAGTGGTATAGTATTTGGATTGGCCTAAGCTGCACAAAGTTGCATTTATGTCCGGAATTAGGTAGGTATCAGAGATCGTGACGGCATTCAATCTCTTGTAATCGATGACCATGCGGTATTGTTTTTCGCCATCCGGTTTAGGTTTTTTTGGGATCACCCATATCGGGGAGTTGTAGGGGTTTTTTGATGGCCGGATAACACCTTCTTCAAGTAACTCGTTTAACTGTCTGTCGACTTCCCCTCTCATGCATGCAGGATAAGGATAACTTTTGCTGTAAATTGGGTCGGATGTCGATGTCCTTATCTCCGCACGCACACTTGTGTCTACCAATTCGTTTCCATTAATTGGTTGGAATAATTCGCCATATTTTTCAATTATTTCGCCTACCCCCTTTTCGCTTCTAGGGGCAGGTCCTTAGGCATTGTATAATTTACTTCGCTGGATATTCGTGCCTTAAGAGGTATTTTATACTCCTCAATTTTCAAAATATTGTTCTTCCTGTCTACTACTGCTCCGATATCCTTAATCGTCGCCAATAATACCATCAAATGTTTCAAGACCAGGAAGAATAAAGAACGTTATTTTGGAATTAATGCCTATATCTGTAAAAAATTTCAATGTTATCTTTTCATTTATATCTACTAAACCCCCCGCTGATCGAACGCTAAATGATTTCCGCACAGGACAGCCCTGTTTGGCTACAGTTGACCTAATAAAATTCTTATTCGCACCCGTATCGACCAGGAAGTCCAGCGTGCGGCCATCGGGAAGTTTGTACTCTATATATGGTACGCTAGATGGCCGTTCGGTAAAAAATACTCCTCCTCTGCAGTTGGGAGTGGTTCAGCTTCTGGTTCAGTTTCCTTTTCCACGTCGTTTGTGGTCACATGGTAAAGCCGCTGTTGCTTGCGTGGTAAGTTCTCAGAGCTGGCTCCACGTTTGAAGGGGTTTGGCCGGTTCATGTAATTTACGCGCCTACTTTGGATGGACTGATCCACGTCCATCTTTTCAACTGGTGGTTGCGAAGAAGTTGGTTGGTCTAGCTTTGGGGGTCTCTGTTGAGTTGAGCTTCGTTTTTCGAAAGGGAATCTACGCTCCTGGGAACGCCATGTTGTCCCTGGTGGCACCGAAACCATGCATGCGATCTGGTATCGCATTAATTGGCGCAACAACGCGATTGTTGGGGCGTGCGCTGTAGATCGTGTAGTTTCGGAAATTCGTGTTTTGAATTTCGAGGCAGGCAGAATATGCCTCAGGTAGGGTTTTAGGACGTTGTATGAGAAGCATTTTAGCCAGCTCCCCGTTCAGACCGCGGATGAAAACATCCAAGGCGCGGTTCCTGTAGGTATCTATGAGGACTTTTGTCGTCTCCGCAGAGTATGTCTCCGTTTTGATTTTATTTATAATCAACCGTGAATATTTCTGGGTTAGTTGATGGAGTTGGTACTCCAAGGTGCGGATATCGCGTTTATCCGCGTAATGGAGTGATAGGCACTCCTTAATTGCACACCAATTGGTGTCGAATATGTTGTACGATATCAGAGCAGCATCAGCTATAGTATAGCACGGTATATTGGTTTGTTTTATACAACTTTAAAGTCGGACAGGATGCTCTCAACAGAGTGCACCCGGGGTTGCCGTCAAAGGATTGCAGTTCCTTTACGCAATCAGGCAATCTTGAATATCCTTAAGATCCGCCTCCGTTGCAGGAGCTCGCGGTTCTACTTCCGGTACTACCGGTACAGATGGTTGGCTAGCTCCTTCTAAAAGGGCGAGCCGGGATCGCAGATTGTCTAAGGCAGATACTCGTCTATCGACGCTGTTCACCTGTTCTAGGAGTGCGTTAACTGCACCCGTTAAATTGGTGACGGTGACCTGTAAAGCCTCCATTGTCCTGCAAGAAAATAATAAAGGTTATTTTAGATATTCTACTTACGCCCCTATCACGTATAGGCTTAGCATTAGCTTCTTGTTTAATAGTTGTTTGGCTATCCGCCTTTTTTCACTGTTTATAATGCAGGATTTTTCCTTTTATAGTTATTTGTTGAACTTCTTTTCAGTTTGAAGAATTTTTATTGCCACTTGAGGCTCTTTTCCTTTATTTCACTGCAGCCTTTTTGCTGCTTTTATTTAGAGGTTCTCACTTTTTGGCTCAAGGGTTCTTTTATATTTTTTCAACTGGTTTTTAATACACCGCTCCGGGTCCCTGCTCGGGCGCCACTTAAAGGACTCAAGGTCCTTTTCTTAAAAAAATTAATTTTGTTGGGCCAACACGCCCAGATATCCTGACAAGGTTAGTTATTTAAACACTATTACTTTTGTGTTTCACAATTGAGTTTTATTCACTGAACTTAGTCTAAACTTAAAGCTACGTAACCGCGTCCCGAACTCGACAGCCTGCTCCGTGGTAGCTGCTTCCCTTTATAGCCGGTGTCCAGCAGCGGCGTACCTGTTGCATAATTGTTTGCAGCCCGTTGTCTGTGAATAAGTTCGCCCGTTAGTTCCCACAGTTGCGTTATGTGTAGGTTCTATTTCACAAGCATGTGAAATAGAATTATGCTGACGATGCGTCTGGACAAATGCAGTAGCATACGTATTAACCGCTGGTACTAACCATGGCCTTGAATTTGGGTGTTAGGTTGCCGTGCGCCGTGAGAATGTAATTGTGCTGACTTAGCGGCACGTGTATTGGTCAGCCGTGGGAGCGTCGCAGCGAGCGCGACTGATGCGCGTTAGCTTGCATGTACAAGGTGGCGCAAAAGTAATCCTCCTATCAGAAAATGCTATAAATTTTGCGATTGGCCCCTAAAGTCATTTCTGTTTTGACATTTGTGTAGTAAACACATGCGAAATACACGTTAATAAACAATGTTACGCTACACTGCTCCAGAACGCGAAATATTGCTGACTATTTATTTGACCAATAATCGGTCGGTGAAAAACGGTTACTGCGCAAAAGTAATCCTCCTATCAGAAAATGCTATAAATTTTGCGATTGGCCCCTAAAGTCAGTTCTCTTTTGACATTTGTGTAGTAAACACATGCGAAATACACGTTAATAAACAACGTTACGCTACACTGCTCCAGAACGCGGAATATTGCTGACTATTTATTTGACCAATAATCGGTCGGGGCCAAACGGTTACTGTGAATGGTGAGCGCTACAGAGCAATGATCAACGAGTTCTTTTTGCCGCAACTTGATGAATTGGGATGGGAAAACATGTGGTTCCAACAAGACGGTGCAACAGCACACACTGCACGTGCCACAACCGATATGCTGAACATCGGAAGCTTACTTTTGCGCCACCTGTTATATACAAACCTCATACTTTTTGTTGATTTTAGTTAGCTTACGATGTCATGTGTTGCAAATTCGTTGCTCCATCGCTTTTTTTGTTATAGCAATATTCAGTGTCTATAAAGGGTTTTTTGGTTGCGGAGACAAATCAAAAGGAATCAAACAACGAAATTTTGAACCTTCTTTACGGTGGAAAGGCTTCGCCATATACCTAATCCTATTTATTGAAAACTCGCAATAATTTACCAATAAATTTCTAAACTAAATTAATGTACGATGTTTCCTTTTTAAATTGATACTTTATTCTGTTTTTTTACAAGCCCACATCAACTTATACTAATTCTGGCTCCCCGGCCAATTTCCAGTAACATAACGCAATATGTATAACATATGTGATACCTATCTAAATATGTAGTAGTGATCGTCTACGATCGTAAAAATGTGATAGCATTGTTATTATTCACATCCTCATCCTAATGATCGTCCTTGGTCCTAAATACATAAATGGTTGTATTACCTATCTGTCTATTGTACTACAGTAATGATTTGGTAAAACACAACTATAAGCTACCTACTAAGTGATTAGTACGTTTAATACCTGTAAAAATGCGATTAGTCTAGGATGGAGGATGCGACTAATGCCAGTTCTGATCACTTTGTATGGTTTGAACTATTCACATTTGTTTGCGAATGTCCTATGGAGAGACTAATTCTACCCATTTATACCTGAACGGGTACGAAAGGACTAATCTACCTTTGCCCGACTTACCCCAACTGTGCCTAAAACGGAATAGTTGGGATCAGTTGTAGCCCACTGTAGTCGAAATGTATTGATCGCGGATCACTTAGAAATCAGTCGCACGAGTTTTTGCAGTGTAGTTATGACTATAACAAGTTATAACTTGACCATGTATGCATATTAGACTGGGTCGATTTATTAACCGATATCGCGCCATCGATTTTTCGATAGGTTTTGGGCTCAGGAAAAAGAGTTCCACTAGCATACCCAAAAAAATAACACAGGCCGACAAAATAAGACCGACTTTTTTGACAAATCGACCCACCCTAATGTATATACAGGCACGCGTTGGCTGTATACCATTAGTGGAACGTGTTGTAGGCAAGCTGCTCGAGGTCACGTCAGAAATTCCTTAATATTTTTTGAACTGCAAAAGTCTTCGCCTTGAAATAAAATGGGTTTTTTTAAAAGAAAGTGCAGCGCATATTATATATTTTTTTCGAAAATATTCGTGGGGGTGGCGAGTATGCAATAATTATTTAAAAAATTTAATATTGCTACGTTCAAAATAAAACAAAAAGAAGATACGAAGAGTAGAACCAAAGATAAAGAATTTTGAATGTGGGCAAGTTTGCTTAGTCATAGAATCTGAACATATGAAGATCTCTGAAAATAGGAATTTTTTGGTCAAATCCTGATATGGGTATTTGCTAATTTCATGGACGCAACTTAAAAAAAGCTTAAGTAGAATCAAAATTATGAAATCTCAAAAGGTGTACGATTTGTAAAATAATGACCCAATTAAAACACAACACAATGAAATGCAACTGCACAGCTGTAACTGACATAAAAAAATGGCTTAATCAACTTCTCTTTTTCCTTTTTAACACTTTTATACACACATATAAGACAAATAAATTACGATTTTTTTTTAAACTATGAGCGCCTAGCCGAACGTTCAATGTTTGGCTACCACACAAAGTGCAAGATCATCATTCAATAGAAACATCTTAAAATTTGTTGTTCTGTAAAAGTCACATGCCAAGGAAAATCTTTGGGTGGTCGACGCATTATAGAGATCTCGATAAGACTTTTTTGAGCAAGGAGATCCTTAGCCCAAGAGTAAGGGAATTTACTTGGAATATAATGAATTTACCTGTTGCGCCAAATTGACAAAATCTTGAAATCTTGCTGCACGGTAGTGCAGCAGAACTTGGAACAAGGACTTCTCACGCCACTTCTTAGCATACCTCTGTACAAACTCTGCTGTTTGTTCGTTTAATTGGCCAGTCTTTTCATTTACTAAAGGTTGAAAGCGCCGTCGCTCATAATAGCCCCGATATGCTGAAAGAACAATTTATATATCAGTTTAACTTTAACCCTGGTAAAAAGTTATCTGGGAAAATTAATACATAATCTAGGCCCTGTCTAAATATGGTATATAATAGAGAAATGTATATATACTTATATAAACGCGTTTGCTGCCGCACAGAAAATTACACGCAAATATACGCCTTACTGAAATTAAAGCTGTGCGTGGCTTCTCTGAGCCCAAAAATTAATGGTTTTTATATAAATGGAATTTTAACTTGTAACTAATATACTTAGAACACATTTTAAATTAGTTTATTAGAGGTCCAATGCTTTAACACAAAAGTAAGAGACCAGATGCTTTTAATTTTGTACCAATATATTTCGGTTATGCACGATAACCGTCCTAAGGGTTCAATTTAATCAAAAACATAAAGCACAAAATATAATATAATCTACATGGACAATTATTATATAAACATACATATAAAGTTACATACATTGTTTGACACGTCTTCCTTGTTCTACGTGGAGTCGCGCAGTTTGAGACGTAATTTTTAAAATAAATTTTTATGTTAGTCGGTTTGTTTAATATATGCAGCGTTTCCAGTGTAAATCTAATTCCGTTTTTTTGTTCTGGGTGATGTATTCCGTTTCGTCAAAGCTCGGACAGTGTTGCCTGCTTGCACAGTGGGTCATGAGTGCAGTTTTTTGACTATTTATAATAACTTCGTTACAATATTTAAAATCTGATGTATGTAGTGTTAGTCGAGTTTTTAATTTGGATTTAGTTGTTCCAACATATACTTTGCTGCATGATTCTTTGTCATTCCTCTTCTTATATCAACAGCCAGGTGGCTCTTCCTGCTCTTGGGTCAGCAACGATTACATCGATCCTGGTTAGTCAGTGCAGGGAGTGGACCATGAACCTGGCTAGTCAGCATATCGTTTCTCTAATATGGGTGCCGGGACATCGTAACATACAGGGAAACGAGATGGCCGATGAGCTGACGTGGATCGGCTCTGGATGCCTCGGAGGCGAAGGAGGTCCTTGCACCCCTGGGACTTATCAAGGGTCGGATCTCTCAGCACTGGCTTAGTGAGGCTAAGGATGGTGGAAGTGTTTGCAGTCCTGCAGAGTAGCAAGGAGTCTGTGGCCCTTCTACGACTAAACACTTTCCTCGAACCTTCTGAGGGTGAACAGAAGAGATCTTTTCAGATTAGTTACGGTGCTCACTGGACATTGGACTATTAGGACGCACTCGGCCCTGATGGGTTTGTAACAGAACACTTCGTGTTGTAGTTGCAACCTTCCGGGCACGGAAGAGACGGTCGAGCACCTGCTGTGCGATTGTCCAGCGCACTGTCGAAGCAGAATGAAATTTATAGGGAAACCCCTTTTCGGGAACTTCTTCGAGCTTAGAAATATTAAACCCGGGGAGATTTTAAAACTTCTGAACTCAACGTCATGGATATAGGGTGACGTGCGTCCCACCTAGACCCTTGAGTTCTTGCCACCTTTCTTCTATAGTTTTTTATTGGTTAAGTAACGAGATGTGGTATCAAAACGGCGTATTAACCCACTTGGACCTGAAACTATTTTTTGTGCAGTTTCTGCATATTTTTTTGTTATTATAGCTGAAATGCATATAGTTGGCCAGGAAAACCGTAAGGAAGCTCGTACGTCTTCTGGAAAGCTCGGAAAATGTTGATCGTTATAACGATCGGTAGGAACAAGGGGCTAGGTAACCGTTCATACAAGTACAACGCAATAAAAGAAACAAGTTTTTATACTGAAAATAATTTATTTAATTTCATTCTTACTTCAATACGTTATAATTCTATCATATTTATTTGAAAAAGAAAAAAAATAATAAATAAATAATAAATATATATGTCAGTACTCAGTTTATCTATGTAGGCGTATGGTATATAGCGAAGCATCCTTTAGGGTACAAATGAATTTCACACTTTTTGCATATAAAGTTTGTATTTTTTTTGCAAAGCAAACATCGAAGCTGATATTCCTTGTACTCTATTAAATGATCAATCTTCAACTCAAACTTGTCGCTTTCGGTAGCTATTTGAGTGTTGTCACAATAGTGAAGGCGTTATATATAACACTGAATTGTGAGTCTGATGATATTTTCCAATACATTCTTCTTTTGGGAACCACAACATATCCACTATAAAGTAGAATAGCCACGAAGACCTTCATTTCGCTGTTTATAACATCAACAATGTCGTTTTTTTGAGTAGCGTAAATATTAGTGTATGTAACCAAAGGGTCGATTACGCCGTCACCAAACATGCAATCAAAATAATACGTTGGTGTTTGAGGGTATATTGGCCCCTGGTTTTCTTCCCATTCTGTTAACTCGCAAGGATTGTGGCGACTTCTCCAGATATATTTTTGTTTGTTTGATAAGGTTGGATCAATAAAAGGAACGGTTGATGGACTGATAGTTGTTGTAGCTAAACTGGCTAGTGGCGGTTCCTCTCTGATTCGAGCCCTTTTATCCAAAACAGACAGAGGTATGTCGTCGTCGTTTTCCTCACTGTCAGAGGACATGCAATCAATCTCTGCTGGAGCTCGTAGTTGAGAACCTACACAAATAAAGAAAACGTTATTGGGTATATAAAATAATTTTGAACAAGAAAATATCAAACATTTATATAACTATCTATATCAGACCTGGAAGATTGTCCAAAGTCACAAATTCTTCATCACCAGAACCTTTATCGGTAAGATCAGCATTGGCGTTGTCAGGTGGAAAAATTGTTATATTTCTTAAAAACTGGCTATCATCATCTAATTTCTCCAGTTCATCAATGACTTCATCGAGCGTCAAATTTGTACTGTGAAATAAAATTACATCACCTTATTACTACCGATCGTTTTAACGATCACGAAGTTTGGCATAATTTTTTTACAAAACATAAAACTTGTTTTCACTGTTTTGTTGGACAGGCTATGAATTAATAAATTATGTGTGTAAACTCAATTTTTTCTGTAATAAATTTAAGAAAAACTTACCGTTTTGAACACATTATGAATTATAATTCCACACCTCTGAACTAAAATGCAAATAACTTTTTTAATCAAACATTTATATTAAAGATGTAGGCTTCTAAACAAAGCTAAAGAGTCACTTCGAAGATCTGTGAACAAAAAACAATAGGCATATTAGCAATTTTTTTTTTTACTGAATTAAATTTTGAAGAATTATTTGATCGTTTAAACGATCGGTAGGTTCAAGTGGGTTAACGCTAATTGGAGTCGCATGGGACTGACTCTCCACTCCAACCATCCAACCACCAACCAATATCAACACATCTAGCATTTGAAATTATAAGAAGCAAATGGACAACAATTGAAAAATAAACCAAGATGTTCATAGAAATTTTAAAGTACTGCATTGAAGAGAATATATATTTTAAATACAATGACACCATATACACACAGTTAAAAGGATTACCGATGGGATCACCAACATCCCTAATAATTGCTGGTATAGTAATGGAAGAACTGTTGGACAATACAATGAAAAAATTAGCACGAAAACCAAGATTATTAGCTAAATACCTATGATCTATTCGCAATAATTAATGTAAACGAGGTACAAATCAGACTTGACGGATTAAATTCATTTGACAAAAATATTAAATTCACTACTGCATTAAATTAAAATCCGACAAAGAAATCAAAAACAACAAGAAATTAATTTAAGTTAAAGTGTTATAAATAATCTATATCATCCGGAGGAATGATCAATTTTTATTCAAAACATCTCAACACAATGATTATAACTACAGCAATGGGCTGTATAAGAAGAATGCTGCAAATATCAGATGACACTTACCACAACGAGATAAAAAATTAAATAGTGACTTTATTAAAAACAATGATTTTCCCGAGAACATTATGAAAACCCTTGTAAAAAGATGTAAAATACAAATTAGTCAACAAAAAACGGAAAACCTGAAGATATTTAACTTATGTAGCTAAGTTATCTGAGCGCCTATCAACATCCGATGTCTATAATAAAGAAGATGGGAAAATAGCGCACAAGCCCATGAGAACGATAAAAAAAAAATTGTTAACAACTTCACGTAGAACAGAGAAGAACTGTCAAACAATGTACGTAACTAATATTTATGTAATAACTGTTCATATAAATTATATTATACTTTGTGTTGTATGTTTGTGTTTATAGTGAACCCTGAGAATGGTTATCGTGCATAACCGAAATATATTGGTATAAAATTTCAGTATCCCCTCATCGGTCTATTACAAAGAAAAGCATGCTAATACTCCTGAAGGGGCTGTTAGCCTTTTTGCGCAGATCTTCTGCCCCTGATTCTGTGAACTTGCTTGACGATGACTTTGTCATTGAATCCAGTCTTGGATTCGGATCGCTTGTTGTGACAAAAGAAGATGTCATGAAAGGCATTGCCAGTTTGAAATCTGTTAATCAATTGGACCTAGATGGCCTTGCTGCAATCGTTTTCAAAAAATGTGCTTCTCTTACTGTACCGTTAACACATACTTATCTTCAATCTGTCCTTATCATCAGGCAAGTTCATCGATGATTGAAAAAAGCATCAATATCTCCAATATTTAAAAATAGTAATAAAAATGATGTGGCCAACTACAGGCCGATTTCAAAGTTATCTACGGTGTCAACAATTTTTCAACCAGCTGTCCAAGAAAAAGTCCAATTTGCTACAAGTACTTTGATTGGCACCAATCAGCACTGTTTTGTCAAACTTGACAGTCTTCACTGAAGATTGCTTTGCAGATTTCCAGGAAGGTTTTCAAGTTGTTAGAACGATAACTTGAGTAAATTTTGAAATACCTTAATGAAGTTTTGTATGCAGGTTCCTTGACACTTACCTCCGAGCGCTATTTAAAATGGGCGAAATCGGATAATAGCCACGCCCACTTTTTATGTATAGAATATTTTCGAAAATACAAAAAAGTGATTATTCAGTAGGTACATAATACACTTATAGGTATAAAATTTGGTGTGTACATTACTGTTAAGGCAGAAAACAAATTTTTCAAGAAATTTTTAAAAATGGGCATGCCGCAACGAAATTCAGCACACATATTTATATTAATAGAAGGAATGTTCCGCAAAAAATAAGCGATATCGGTTAAGGTCCACGCCCACTTTCATACGAAAGATTTTTAAAAGGATCATAGATATATTTAATAGGCAATAACTTTGCGTACATTAATGAAGCACAAACAAAAGACAAAATATGTGGGCGTGGCACAGCCGAATTTTCCAAAATAGTGTAAAACTTGACTAAAGGACACATGCATATAAATATCATTATTTTAAATCAAATACGTTCAGAGTTATGACGAATTAAAATTTTATATAGGGGAAACTGGGGTACCTTTGACTTTGGGGCACATTTGACTATGGCCTTTTCGAAGTCAAGCCAGTAAAATCAATCGCATTTATAAATTGGGAATGGTGAAGTAATTCATTTTATTCAATATGCTGAAGTTTACCAGTTAGTGTTTATACATTTTGGCGAAGCAACACGTGTTTTTCTCTTTTCTCTGCGTTCTGTGTTATTTTGTGGCAGTGATATACAAGACATTTGTGAAGTTTATTGAACACTATTCTAAAGTGCTAAGTGAACTTAACTAGTATTATTCTGAATAATTTTGAAAAGATTTGGAAATTTAAAAACAAAAGAATTGAAAAGGTAAGAAAATTGAAATTTCTAAAGTAAACTCAGTTGGGGTACATTTGACATTTTTGAATGGGGCACATTTGACAAAAGTCAAATGTACCCCGTCTCTGATTTGACTATGTAATGAATGCACTTTATGCAATTTAGTGTTGATATTCAGCAGGAAAATGGTACGCAATTACAAAAAAAAGACTAATCGGTGTGCCATAAATGAAGATAATATTAGAAAGGCAATAACGGATATCAGAAATGGGACTGAAACGCAAACTACAGCTGCCATCAAATACGGAATAAATAGAACAACTCTAATAATGCGTTTAAAACATAAAGCACCTTCTGCCAATCCTTCAGATTCTGGCAATGATAGCAGCTCTGATGATTATTTTAAATTTCAGTCGAAATTCACATCTCGTCAGACATTTAATAAGCAACAAGAAACCGATATTTGTGATTACGTCAAGAAATGTGCTTTTTATTCTTACGGCTTAACTTATCAAACTTTAAAAAAGTTTGCATATGATTACGCTAAAGCGAACAATTTGTTTACTCCAACTGCCTGGGAAAAATCCAAAGAACCTGGAGACGATTGGCTTTACGGATTTCTTAAAAGAAATGATTCTATATCTCTTCGGCAAGCAAGATTACGCGGTTTTACTAAATCAGCAGTGGAAAGTTTTTTCAAAAACCTTACTACGTTGTTTGAAAAGTACTCATTTCAGCCAAAAGATATCTATAATCTGGACGAAACTGGTTTAACTACCGTGATGGAGCCTATTAAGGTAAGATAGTCTTATACCTTTGGTCGTATTTTTAGCCTGGTTGGAAAAACACGTTAATGAGTTTAAATAACATATTTCTTCTCTAGATTTGTGCTGCAAAAGGACAACGTTCTGTTTCTCAAGCATCTTCCGCTGAACGTGGCAGCTTGGTTACAATCGTTGGCATAGTTAACGCTTGCGGAAATCGTTTGCCTCCGGCTTATATATTTCCTCGTGTACGTTTTAGTGAAAGATTCGGAAGTGGATGCATGCCCGGTTCGTTGATATTGAATACAAAATCCGGATGGATGATTTCCGAACTCTTTGTAAATGTGCTGAAACACATTAAAAACTTTACGAACTTTTCAGTTGAAAACCCAATTCTTATTCTGCTTGATAATCATGCGTCACATTGCAGTTTGGAAAGCATTAACTATTGCGCAGAGGCTGGAATTGTAAAGGGTGTTTTTTTAGGGGTATAGAACTTCGAATTGAAATAAAACACAAGAAAATCGTTTTAAGGTCCATCAATTTGGCTTTATTGGAAGGATAATTTTATGCCATTAATGTTTAAATATGATTTCGGCATGTGGCCGCCGCGGCT
Source organism: Merzomyia westermanni (assembly GCA_949987695.1). NCBI lineage: Eukaryota > Metazoa > Arthropoda > Insecta > Diptera > Tephritidae > Merzomyia > Merzomyia westermanni. The sequence goes on from OX465289.1 coordinate 81,463,551, forward strand.
GGCTCAAATAAAGCCAATTCTACAGGTCCAATTTTCAACCACTTTTTCGAGCATATGGGGCCGTATGTCGGCAATAACGCCACGAATGTTGGCTTCCAATTCCCCTAACGTTTCTGGTTTGTTGGTGTAGACGAGCGACTTCACATATCCCCAAAGAAAATAATCCAATGGTGTCAAATCACACGACCTTGGTGGCCAATTGACAGGTCCATTCCGCGAAATTATGCGCTCATCGAATGTTTCCTTCAATAAATCGATTGTGACGTGCGCTGTGTGGCATGTAGCGCCGTCTTGTTGGAACCACAACTCATCCACATTCATGCCATCCAATTCGGGAACAAAATAGTCGGTTATCATGGCTCTATACCGGTCTCCATTAACAGTAGCTGCCTCTCCAGCATTATTGCGGAAGAAGTATGGCCCAATGACTCCACCAGCCCATAGAGCACACCAAACAGTCAGTGTATAGTTAGGAGCCTTTTCCTAACGAGCGAAATGTAAAACTCAAATCAAATAAACGGGCTGCGCTATAAAGTAAAAGACGAGGCTTCGCAGTGATGGTCAGCAATTAGACTGATTTAATATAAGATTTTAAAATACATAATAGGTACAAATGACAAATTCACATAGTAGGCTTAGAAACCGGTTATCGCTATGTATGTAAATATGTATGCATTTTAAATGCATCGCGACAAAGAATGCACAAAAACATCGCAATAATACAAGAGAGACAATTAGGCAGAAACGTTAGCTTAAGCATATTAACAAGAAGTCACATATGTACAAACATGTTTACATATACATATATGGCAGATATACAAAAATGATGCTGTTATAATATAACTCTCTTGGTAGCTGGTGCATTGACCTATTTTAAATATTCGGTGAACAGCTGTAATAGCAAATGCAGTGGTTCCCAATATGTCCCAATGATGTACAGGTGCCCAATAGTATGGTAGATGAAATGACCCCTAATCTGTGACCAAACATCCCGGGCCCGTTGAAAAGCTTCAAACAGGTAATATAGCTATTTTGTGTATAGGGCGTCGAATGATTCCTCTTGATGTGCGTATGTCAACAACTCGCACGCATTCATCTTTCCCTGGAATGGCATTGATAACTCGTCCCAATTGCCATCGTTGAGGTGGCACGTTGTCTTCATGGATAATCACCATTGCATCTTTCGCAATACTGGAGTGCCGAACAATCCATTTTGTACGCGTTTGTAATTCGCTCAAATATTCGCTGGACCAGCGTTTCCAAAAATGTTGCTTTATAGCCGTAATTTGGTCCCATTTTTCTGCGTGACTAACATCCTTTGGTATTGTTCGCTCTGGTAAATTTTTCAAGGCGCTTCCGATTATGAAGTGGCCAGGAGTTAAGGCTTCATAGTCACTTGGGTCGGAAGATAGCGGTGAAATCGGGCGAGAATTAAGCACGGCTTCTATTTCGACTAATGCCGTCGACAACTCTTCGAAGGTTAGTCTGGCGTTCATCAAGCTGCGATTCAAATGACCCTTAGCAGATTTGACAGCGGCTTCCCAAATACCGCCAAAATGAGGTGCCCTGGGAGGAATAAAATGAAAGTTTGTGAATTCGTTAGCGCAATATGAACTTATGATATTTTGATTTTGTTCTTTAAACATGAATGCCTTTAGGTCGGCAAGTTTTCTAGAAGCCCCTACGAAATTTGTTGCATTGTCGCAAAATATGTCTGTAGGAAGACCTCTGCGACCAATCATTCTTTTTAGAGATGCCAAAAACGCTTTAGTAGCTAGGCACACAAAAATAGCTATGTAAGCCTTGTAGGGTGTTTTACCCCTGATACGAAGATAAATGTTAACAGGTCCACAAAAATCGATACCACAGCGAGCAAACGGGCGTGCTGGTGTTAAACGCTCGACCGGCAGGTTTCCCATCATCTGTTGTAAAAGTTTGGGTTTGTAACGAACGCAATGAACACATGATCTGACGATACTTCTTGCTACATCGCGGGCATTGACAATCCAGAATTGTAGGCGAATCAAGCTTACAAGTGCTTTAGGACCTGCATGATAATTTTTTATGTGCAAATGGCGAACGTATCGCTCAACGAAGCTGCATTTGTTGGGAAGCAAAATAGGGTGCCTTCGGCCTTCTGGTAGGTTTGCCAACTCTAGTCGTCCGCCGACCTTCAACAATTCGAATCGTTCGGAAGAATCCAAGACCGGATTAAGGTATCGTAGATTGCCATTTGTCGTTGACTCAGTCTGTATAGAGCGGATGTCTGTAGCGAAATGTTGTTGTTGTATATTCCAAACGATGCAGAGCAATGCGTGATGTAATTCCTCAGGGGAGATAGGTTGGTTTGGATTGTACGAGTGATCCTTCTGTAGATTCTTGTAAAAGCGAAACAGCCAAGCCACAAGGCGAGTATAAGAACTGCAGTTTTCTACGATTTCAAGTATATAGTTAGGTTTGACAATTACCTTGAACGCTGATTTTCTCTTCTCTAAATTTACAACTTCCATGTCGATTAATTCATCTTTTTGCTTAGGCCACTCTGCTTCGATGTCGGATAGAAATGAGGGTCCGCTATGCCAAATTGAATTTGCCAGTTCTGCAGCTGTACTTCCACGAGATACAATATCAGCTGGATTGCTGTTTGTTGGAACGTGTCTCCAGAAAGCTCCAGTAGTCAGATCTTGTATCTCTGACACTCCATTGCCAACGAAAGTTGAAAGCGTGGCTGAATGTTGCTTGAGCCAGTGCAACACAATTTGCGAATCTGTCCAAAGATAAACATCAAATTTGTGATCAGAAAAAAGCGATTTTGTTTTTGCATAGACTTTAGCAAGAAGAAGAGCGCCGCATAATTCCAATTTTGGTAACGATTGCTTTTTGATAGGAGCGACTCTCGATTTGGCCGTAAGTATATTGACCCGAACAATTCCAGCACTGTCAACGATACGTGTATAAATTCCGCATCCATATGCTCGAATAGATGAATCGCAAAAGCCATGCAACTGTAATGATGTAAAATTAGATGAGAAACAATAGCGTGGAACCTTTATTGATGAAAGTTCAGATAAACTAGCGACAAAATTAAGCCAAGCAAATTGAATATTTTGAGGGACCGATTCGTCCCAGTCCAGTTTCAGCAGCCAAAGTTCCTGAAGCAGGATTTTGGCAGTGATTATTATTGGTGCCAACAGTCCGATTGGATCAAACAGAGACGATGCTATTGAGAGAATAGACCTTTTCGTTACCCGCCCATTGGGGTTTTGCTTAGGGTCAAAGGAAAATAAAAATAAGTCATTAGTTTGATCCCACCTCAGGCCAAGAGTGCTAGTGATAGTCGAGTCTAGATTTAAATCCTTTGTAGAACTATCGTTTGTGAGTTGTTGATGGTTGGAATGCCATTTCGCCAATTCCATTCCTCCTAATTTCAAAAGATTTGTTACCTCATTTTTGATGCGTATTAACTCCGTTACTGTATCAGCTCCGCACAGCAAATCGTCAACGTAGAACGATGATTTGATGACCTTAGCACCAACTTCAAATTGAGATGCGTGTTGCTCGGCAAGATGTTGTAAACTTCTTACAGCGAGATATGGTGCAGCTGCCATGCCATAGGTGACTGTATTCAATTGAAATGTTTGGATATCTTGTTGCTGCGAGCTTCTCCATAAAATATATTGGAATTTACGATGTTCTGGATGCACAAGTATTTGCCGGTACATTTTAACGACGTCAGCAGTGAGAGAGAAACGATTTAGTCTAAAACGAAGAAGGAGAATTACGAGTTCACTTTGGAGTGTAGGCCCTACCATTTGAATGTCGTTGAGAGACCGTTGAGTTGTCGTTCGACACGATGCGTCGAAAACTACCCTCAATTTTGTGGTTGTACTGGTTGGTTTGAGAACGCAGTGGTGTGGGATATAATAATGAGGTTCATCCAAATTGGGATTACTTACTAAACTCATGTGACCCAAACGTTCGTATTCTTCCATAAAATCGACATACTGTGTTTTTAATTCTGGAGTTCGTGACAACCTCCGTTCCAGTGAATTGAACCTACGCAAAGCCGTTGTGTGTGAGTCCCCTAAGCAACTCGGATCATCTTTCAATGGCAATTTAACTATTACCCTGCCACTATCATTGCGAGCCACTGTGTCTATGTACAGGCGTTCGCAGCTTTGTTGTTCACTGGTCCATACTTTTTCGTTTGTGGAGACTTCGTCAATCAGCCACAATCTTTCCAAGTTGGCTTCTATGGACTGATCGCATTCTACGAGATATGTAGTGGGAGATAGGGTTTTAGCATTCGTTTGATAGCGGCCTGATACAACCCAACCTAACAACGTCTTTTGCAACAGTGGTAATTTATCGCCAAGTTTTATCTGACCGACTTCAAGCAGACTAAAGAAGCTCTCTGTGCCTAGAAGCAGATCGACCCTTTTTGATTTGTAGAATTTATCATCTGCCAGCGAAATATTTTGTGGTATATTCCAAGATGAGATATCTATGTCCGGATCCGGCTGGTAGGCAATATGTGGAGTTATGCAAAATGAAAGGGGTAGCTCAAAACCGGTAACTTGAGATTTGATGTTTGTATTAGTTAAACATTTAATGGATGTAGCTGACTTACCAATGCTATGAATTTCGATGTTATGTTTCATTCTTGGCAATAACAATTTTTGCGAAAACTCATCTGTCATTAAATTTACCTGTGAGCAGGAGTCCAACAATGCTCGTCCCAGCCGGTATCCACCCGATGCGTCTCGAACCCAAACCACAGCCGTAGCAAGAATAATTTGATCTGACGTACTGTTTATATGCGTGTGCACAGCTGCTTCCCTTGAAGTTGATGCCGAAGAGTCCACTGCAGATCCGCGATGAAGAAGACTGTGATGTTGCCGAGAGCAAATCTTGCATTTGTGCGTCGATGTACAATTAGAAAGTTGATGGCCTTTAGCTAAGCAATTGATGCAAAGTCCATGTTTCTTTGCATGGTCGAAACATTGAACAACAGTAAGTTCTTTGAAACGATCGCAATTGTGAATTTTATGGCTGGCACTTGAGCACATCAAACACGAAGATTTGGAACAAGCAAATGAAAAACCCTTGTGCTGAGGTTTTGGTTTTTGAGCCTTGTTAACATTTTGGTTAACCAAAGTCGACGAATTCGCATTTTCGATGGAGTCCAAGTACTGACAATGCCTCTCTAAAACGGTTGTACAATTTTCCCAAGTTGGCAGCGACTTAAAATCAAGTGACTCCTTCCACTTTTTATTTGTGTCGTCATCGGCCTTCTGAAGCACAATGTGTATTAACATAGCTTCAGCTATTTGATTGCCGTTTCCCAATGACTGTAGTGAGCCGTATATTGCAGAAGCCTTGTCGACTAAGCTCCTGAGTTGTACACCGTTGGACTTGGACACTGATGATAGCTCAAAAAGTGACGAAATGTTCTCTAAAAATATCAATGTTGGATTGTCATACCTAACTCGCAGTCTTTCCAACGCCTTCGGGTAATTTTCATTTGTGACCTGAAATGCATGAATGGTTTCAAGAGCTGGGCCCTGCAGACAATTCCGCAAGTGGTTAAATTTTTCAATATTTGACAAGTTCAATTCACGGTCTATAATTTGCTTAAATGATGTTATAAAATTACGATAATCTGAATACTTGCCGCTAAAGGATGGAAGTTTGAGTTGGGGAAGCTTAGAATGAGATTGGACAACGCAAGTAGTATCTAACATGGTAGAATTGTGATCTTCACTCAGTTGCGACTGAATTGTTAGTTTGGTTGTGATGTAAAGTTCCTCTATGTCGGCGCGACCACCATCTTCATAGTCTAGTTTCTCAATATCAGTTTGTGTTGATAGAAGTTGTTTAAAATATGACTCTAAAATACCCAATCTGCATCGATATCCCGGCACCGAAAGCAATTTACCGCCTGTTCGAAGGCTGGCATCCACGATATTTTTTATGCGCGAAATGTTTTTTTTAATACTTGCACGTTGTTGTTTCAACTCCTCGATAGTCATTGCGAATTAGACAAAAATTATTAAATTTAGTTAAATTATTTAATTGTTAAATGTTTGTCGAAAAATGGATGTACTGCAATGTTACCAGCAACGAATTCCGATGGAAATGTTTTGTAGTAGACACCGCAGAAGAAATATAATATAAAGTCGAGTAACAACTGCAACTTACCAACTATGCAAACGAAATATGTGTTTCGATACGAGTGCAATGACTGAGATCAACGACAAGTGGCAAATACCTTCAAATAAATGTATGCTGGGTGATGATTTCTTGTGTTACGTTACCAAGGAATAGAGTCAACTGGTAGAGCGTATATATACATATAACGGCAACAACATATAGACGAGACGACGAATAGATTTCCGCAAAGTCGACTATGACCTAGACAGTGACGTAGTCAAATCAGCAAACGTACAAACGGTTATGGGATCAGCGGCGACAACGACTTGATATACCGCTCACTGATTCTTCTCCAAATAATAAAGGTTTTGTATCAGTTGATTGCTGAATATTATAATAGTTGATGCAAATGATTTGTAACGAAAGCGAAGTTTTATTTCATCCAATGTGATGATGATGGAGTCTAATGTTGACCACCACCTTTGCGCGAAGTTATATTCAAACGAAGTAATTTAAAAAGTTTACTTTACACACTAGTCCCTGCTCGGGCGCCAAAAAATGTATAGTTAGGAGCCTTTTCCTAACGAGCGAAATGTAAAACTCAAATCAAATAAACGGGCTGCGCTATAAAGTAAAAGACGAGGCTTCGCAGTGATGGTCAGCAATTAGACTGATTTAATATAAGATTTTAAAATACATAATAGGTACAAATGACAAATTCACATAGTAGGCTTAGAAACCGGTTATCGCTATGTATGTAAATATGTATGCATTTTAAATGCATCGCGACAAAGAATGCACAAAAACATCGCAATAATACAAGAGAGACAATTAGGCAGAAACGTTAGCTTAAGCATATTAACAAGAAGTCACATATGTACAAACATGTTTACATATACATATATGGAAGATATACAAAAATGATGCTGTTATAATATAACTCTCTTGGTAGCTGGTGCATTGACCTATTTTAAATATTCGGTGAACAGCTGTAATAGCAAATGCAGTTGTTCCCAATATGTCCCAATGATGTACAGGTGCCCAATAGTATGGTAGATGAAATGACCCCTAATCTGTGACCAAACAGCCAGTTTTTGTGGATGTAATGGCGTTTCAAGGGTCTCATGTGGATTCTCTTCACTCCAAATGCGGCAATTTTGCTTGTTGACGTAGCCATTCAACCAAAAATGAGCCTCATCACTGAACAAAATTTTGCGATGAAAATCAGCATCGAAATCAATCTCATTTTCGGCCCATACACCAAAATCACGACGCATTGCATGGTCTCGCGGCTTTAATTCTTGCACAAGCTGGATCTTGTAAGGTCGCAAGCCAAGATCTTTGCGCAAAATCTTCCATAAAGTTGATGGACAAAGCTCCAATTGCTGTGCACGGTGGCGAATCGATTCATTCGGGTCCTCTTCAACACTTTGCTCTACAGCGGCAATTGTTTCTTCGGTGCGCACTGTTCGACGTCTCTGCGGATGCGTATTATCACATAGAGTAAACGTAGTGCAAAAACGATCCATGGTTAACCGAATTAATTGCTCTGATGCACGATTATGTCGACCATAAAATGGACGGAGCTCACGGTAAACTTCGCGAACTGAACCATTATTTTCGAAATAAATTTGCACGATTTGCAAGCGTTGTTCTTTTGTCAACCTGTTCATGATGAAATGGCAAACCAAACTGAACATAAATGACATTAGAGTTGCCAGATTTGACCACAAAATGCCAGTTTTATCTCTATTCGAAAAACAAACCTGTAAAAAAAACACCCTTTATTACTTTCTTTTCCTCCACATACATCCCATCGTCTACAACCATTGGATGTATCAGTTTTCGGACCCTTTAAGCAATTTTGCCGCAAAGCCTTTAACGATTTTTTAACTACAAATCCTGGAAAACAAATCAGTATATATGATATCGGCACCTTAACTCAACAACCATTTCAAAGAGCATTTTCCCCAGAAAACATAATGAACGGATTCAAAGCAACAGGAATTTGTCCTCTCAATACCCAGGTTTTCCAAGATGAAACATTTGCGCTGGAGTCTGTAACAGATGAGGAAGTTGAACGCGTTCATCCTGATAGGTCAGATGATATGAATTCATCACAAAATGTTACAACAAATCCAGAAAGCAACCTAAATGATAACTCACAATGTACTACGCCAGCATCAGTTAGACCTATATCGCAACTGCATGCATCCACGAAATCTTCGAGAAGTGGAACTTCCCGAATCCTTACTTCTTCAACTGAAAAACGAAGAATTGAACAGCTTACCATAAGGAAACGTTTTAAAACCGCCAAGCGCACTCTCAAGTTTTCACAGAAGGGAACACAGCAGGCTAAAAAGAAGAAACCAAAAAGAAAACCTCAACTGAAAATCGAATCTTCAGACGAAAGTACGATTGACATTAGCTACGCTGACACAATTGACTCTAATGGATTTCCTCCTGATGATGAAGGTTACCTTGAATCCCGGGCAGATGATTTAGAGACACACAAAATAACTGATGATGATAATTTGACTGTGGGAGATTACGTTCTGGTAAAATTCCAAGAAAACATCAAAAAGACCGTTTTCTATGTAGGTCAAATAATAGAAACGTTTGGCAACTGCCTTATAACATCACATTTTTCCGAAAGACATCTCCTTCAAGTTTGGCTTTTGTTAAACCAGAAATTGAAGATTTGGCTATAATTATGCGCAGTGAAATAGAGCTGAAGTTGCCAATTCCTGAAAATCCTGCTTCAACTTCACGGTGTCGTACAAAATACATTTTTAAACTGGACTTATCAAAGTATTATATAAAATAATTTTTTATCAAAACTTATAATTCATTTCCTTTAAATTTTTCTTTTCTTTTAATTTAAAACTTGTAACTGAAATATTTTTTGCTTTCTAACATTAAAATAAAATGAGTTTATATACAAAATGCTGGGTTATTTCAATTAAAAGGCAACACAAAATTCTTTCCTTTAAATATGCATGTAGGTGTCAAATGCTCCCCTCCTAAAGTCAAATGTACCCCGTGACAGGGGCACATTTGACAAAATGGCTTTTTTTAAAAAACTGTAAATAAAAATGTAAAAGGGAGTCGCTGAAAAAAAAACTCCTGCAATATTATAAAGCTGAATAATTGCGCTAAAGCAGGTAACAACTTATTTTATGATAATTCAAACACATTTCGAGAAATTTCCCCTAGCCTGGTAGCGTGCACTCAGAAAAAAACCCATCTCTCTAACAAAGAAAAACTTTCTTTATTTTGAAGACTTTTAAAATCACTAGAAAACCTCCAAATGAGTAATTTTTCTATAAAATTTGACAAAAAATTACATGAAATATGCAACCATGGTGCACATTTTGATGTATGCCTTTTCCTTCATGGTTCTGATTTGATGCCACTGTTGCCACTTATCATATACAAAATGTCCAAAGTACACAAAAATGCAATATGAAATCAAAGGGAGTACTAGCAGCTATATTACTGGAAGGGCATAAAGAGTTGTAGTATATTATATTATTACTAAAACATATCGTGGGGTGACAGGTAAAACTCATTAAGTTCAGTTTTCGAAAAAACTCAGAAAAATGAGTTAATAGGGGTACTAATTAGAGCGGGCGGGTTTTATAAATGTAACGACTTGAAAGAATAAAAGGCCGTGATAGAATTTTGAAGAGAAAATGTGCAAAAACTATCACTATCTTGAGCACTTTTTTTGGTGTAGTTAATGAGTTTTACCTGTCACCCCACGATATATGGAAAGCAGCGAAATGCAACTAGGCATTGAAAATGGCAGAACGCCGAAACCGGTTTGTCACAAAACCAAACTTGACAAGGGATGACGGAAAATCGTTCCAACAAAAATCAATGCAATCTAGTTTGTGATAATACGGTCAACTATAAAACTTTGCTATTTTTTACGTACCTGAAAACTGATATGAAAATACGTATCATAATATAAAACCAATCAGCACATACTATTTCTATGAATGGCAAAAAAAACTGGAGGGTACATCCCTAATTAAAAGAGAACTTTTAATATATACATAATTTATTTATTTGAATACGAAACAAATACGAAACATTATTTGCTAATCAGGAATTTGTTGCATGAAGTAAACAAAAATGCATAATTATAAACCAACTGCTTAGAAGAAACAATAAAATGAAATTTCTTTTTCTTAAAATATTGTTTTGAAATGTACTATATTTTTTCATATAACTTTGTAAAAGTACTATATATTTCTGAAAAAATGTTGGCAACCCTACCTACACACCCAATTTCAAGGAAATCGTACCATACACACGGAAAGTTTTGTTGCCGAAACTCGTTACTTGTAGAAGAGGGAGTGACGGAGAAGGGAGAGGTTCACCGACTCGCTCGTGTTCAGCAATTCCGTTTTACCTTACCGGTCTTCTGCTATCAAATTCTTTTTATTTTTATAAATGTGAAACTTTTCTTGAATTCTTAGAATTAGTTTTTAAGTTTTATTTGTGCCAATGAATTTTTGATGGTTGTTTCAAAATATTTCAATGAATAAAATCAGTTTTCAAAACAAATAAAAATGAAATGTCAAGAAATTTCTTCGACGGAATTGATGTGTATAAATTTGATGAGCAAGTTCAAAAGGAAAATTGATGATAATGAGCAATAAAACATTTTGCGTGTAAACAGCGTCTGAGTAAAATTTTTTAGAATCGGTTATTAAACAATATTGGGCATAGTCATCGTCGAAATAAAATGTGATTTTAATTTAGTTGAAGAATTTTTGACAGATAGCACATATAAAATTGTTTCAAAAGTTTTAACTAACTTAAAATCACATTTTATATCAACTGTGACTTTCCCCTATTTATTTATACATATGTACCCGAAATGTACCAACATGTTTTCTAACGCGCTTTAATCTAATCATATGGTAACTCTGGATTAACCGTTTGCAAGCAACAGCAGACATTTCTTGCAATTTTCTTCTTAATACGTGTTGTTTTGTTTTAGCTCGGGAAAAAATATAAATTTACGAATATAAATGGCAGAATTAGAAGAAATATTAGTAAAATTGGCGGCCGCCGTGGTGTGAAGGTAGTGTTGCCGGCCTACCACACCGAAGGTCCATGGTTCGAGCCCTGGTACAGGTAACATCAAAAGTGATTTGAAAAAAGTTTTTCAAAACGGGGTCGCCCCTCGGCAGTGGTTTGGCAAACTCTCCGAGTGTATTTCTGCCAAGACAGGCTTCTCAGCAAAAAATTCGTCTCCTTTGTAGATGCCGTTCGGAGTCGGCAAAAAACTGTAGGTCCCACCAATTTGTAGGGAAAAATTCAAATCGGCACACCACAAATTGGAAGAGAAGCTTGGCGCAAAAATCTCTTAGGAGGTTTATGATGATATACCTGTTGTATATCGCGCCATAGATAGATAGATTAGTAAAATTGAATAGTGAAATATTTCTTAGCATTTTTCGTGGTAAGTTAGAGACATATTTAAGTGTTGTATGTGTTTTCCTTTTCGATTACAATGCACTTTTTATTCAGACGCCGGCTTAACAAGGGAATCGTTGCTGCTGCTGAAGCCAAGTCATTTGGATACGTTGATTGGGACTGCACAATTTGGACAGAGAGTTATATTTGAGCATAATCTTGTTAATTGGCAAATCGACGAGGTAATATGTAAAATATGAGCATTTATGAACGGATTCAAAGCAACAGGAATTTGTCCTCTCAATACCCAGGTTTTCCAAGATGAAACATTTGCGCTGGAGTCTGTAACAGATGAGGAAGTTGAACGCGTTCATCCTGATAGGTCAGATGATATGAATTCATCACAAAATGTTACAACAAATCCAGAAAGCAACCTAAATGATAACTCACAATGTACTACGCCAGCATCAGTTAGGCCTATATCGCAACTGCATGCATCCACGAAATCTTCGAGAAGTGGAACTTCCCGAATCCTTACTTCTTCAACTGAAAAACGAAGAATTGAACAGCTTACCATAAGGAAACGTTTTAAAACCGCCAAGCGCACTCTCAAGTTTTCACAGAAGGGAACACAGCAGGCTAAAAAGAAGAAACCAAAAAGAAAACCTCAACTGAAAATCGAATCTTCAGACGAAAGTACGATTGACATTAGCTACGCTGACACAATTGACTCTAATGGATTTCCTCCTGATGATGAAGGTTACCTTGAATCCCGGGCAGATGATTTAGAGACACACAAAATAACTGATGATGATAATTTGACTGTGGGAGATTACGTTCTGGTAAAATTCCAAGAAAACATCAAAAAGACCGTTTTCTATGTAGGTCAAATAATAGAAACGTTTGGCAACTGCCTTATAACATCACATTTTTCCGAAAGACATCTCCTTCAAGTTTGGCTTTTGTTAAACCAGAAATTGAAGATTTGGCTATAATTATGCGCAGTGAAATAGAGCTGAAGTTGCCAATTCCTGAAAATCCTGCTTCAACTTCACGGTGTCGTACAAAATACATTTTTAAACTGGACTTATCAAAGTATTATATAAAATAATTTTTTATCAAAACTTATAATTCATTTCCTTTAAATTTTTCTTTTCTTTTAATTTAAAACTTGTAACTGAAATATTTTTTGCTTTCTAACATTAAAATAAAATGAGTTTATATACAAAATGCTGGGTTATTTCAATTAAAAGGCAACACAAAATTCTTTCCTTTAAATATGCATGTAGGTGTCAAATGCTCCCCTCCTAAAGTCAAATGTACCCCGTGACAGGGGCACATTTGACAAAATGGCTTTTTTTAAAAAACTGTAAATAAAAATGTAAAAGGGAGTCGCTGAAAAAAAAACTCCTGCAATATTATAAAGCTGAATAATTGCGCTAAAGCAGGTAACAACTTATTTTATGATAATTCAAACACATTTCGAGAAATTTCCCCTAGCCTGGTAGCGTGCACTCAGAAAAAAACCCATCTCTCTAACAAAGAAAAACTTTCTTTATTTTGAAGACTTTTAAAATCACTAGAAAACCTCCAAATGAGTAATTTTTCTATAAAATTTGACAAAAAATTACATGAAATATGCAACCATGGTGCACATTTTGATGTATGCCTTTTCCTTCATGGTTCTGATTTGATGCCACTGTTGCCACTTATCATATACAAAATGTCCAAAGTACACAAAAATGCAATATGAAATCAAAGGGAGTACTAGCAGCTATATTACTGGAAGGGCATAAAGAGTTGTAGTATATTATATTATTACTAAAACATATCGTGGGGTGGCAGGTAAAACTCATTAAGTTCAGTTTTCGAAAAAACTCAGAAAAATGAGTTAATAGGGGTACTAATTAGAGCGGGCGGGTTTTATAAATGTAACGACTTGAAAGAATAAAAGGCCGTGATAGAATTTTGAAGAGAAAATGTGCAAAAACTATCACTATCTTGAGCACTTTTTTTGGTGTAGTTAATGAGTTTTACCTGTCACCCCACGATATATGGAAAGCAGCGAAATGCAACTAGGCATTGAAAATGGCAGAACGCCGAAACCGGTTTGTCACAAAACCAAACTTGACAAGGGATGACGGAAAATCGTTCCAACAAAAATCAATGCAATCTAGTTTGTGATAATACGGTCAACTATAAAACTTTGCTATTTTTTACGTACCTGAAAACTGATATGAAAATACGTATCATAATATAAAACCAATCAGCACATACTATTTCTATGAATGGCAAAAAAAACTGGAGGGTACATCCCTAATTAAAAGAGAACTTTTAATATATACATAATTTATTTATTTGAATACGAAACAAATACGAAACATTATTTGCTAATCAGGAATTTGTTGCATGAAGTAAACAAAAATGCATAATTATAAACCAACTGCTTAGAAGAAACAATAAAATGAAATTTCTTTTTCTTAAAATATTGTTTTGAAATGTACTATATTTTTTCATATAACTTTGTAAAAGTACTATATATTTCTGAAAAAATGTTGGCAACCCTACCTACACACCCAATTTCAAGGAAATCGTACCATACACACGGAAAGTTTTGTTGCCGAAACTCGTTACTTGTAGAAGAGGGAGTGACGGAGAAGGGAGAGGTTCACCGACTCGCTCGTGTTCAGCAATTCCGTTTTACCTTACCGGTCTTCTGCTATCAAATTCTTTTTATTTTTATAAATGTGAAACTTTTCTTGAATTCTTAGAATTAGTTTTTAAGTTTTATTTGTGCCAATGAATTTTTGATGGTTGTTTCAAAATATTTCAATGAATAAAATCAGTTTTCAAAACAAATAAAAATGAAATGTCAAGAAATTTCTTCGACGGAATTGATGTGTATAAATTTGATGAGCAAGTTCAAAAGGAAAATTGATGATAATGAGCAATAAAACATTTTGCGTGTAAACAGCGTCTGAGTAAAATTTTTTAGAATCGGTTATTAAACAATATTGGGCATAGTCATCGTCGAAATAAAATGTGATTTTAATTTAGTTGAAGAATTTTTGACAGATAGCACATATAAAATTGTTTCAAAAGTTTTAACTAACTTAAAATCACATTTTATATCAACTGTGACTTTCCCCTATTTATTTATACATATGTACCCGAAATGTACCAACATGTTTTCTAACGCGCTTTAATCTAATCATATGGTAACTCTGGATTAACCGTTTGCAAGCAACAGCAGACATTTCTTGCAATTTTCTTCTTAATACGTGTTGTTTTGTTTTAGCTCGGGAGAAAATATAAATTTACGAATATAAATGGCAGAATTAGAAGAAATATTAGTAAAATTGGCGGCCGCCGTGGTGTGAAGGTAGTGTTGCCGGCCTACCACACCGAAGGTCCATGGTTCGAGCCCTGGTACAGGTAACATCAAAAGTGATTTGAAAAAAGTTTTTCAAAACGGGGTCGCCCCTCGGCAGTGGTTTGGCAAACTCTCCGAGTGTATTTCTGCCATGACAGGCTTCTCAGCAAAAAATTCGTCTCCTTTGTAGATGCCGTTCGGAGTCGGCAAAAAACTGTAGGTCCCACCAATTTGTAGGGAAAAATTCAAATCGGCACACCACAAATTGGAAGAGAAGCTTGGCGCAAAAATCTCTTAGGAGGTTTATGATGATATACCTGTTGTATATCGCGCCATAGATAGATAGATTAGTAAAATTGAATAGTGAAATATTTCTTAGCATTTTTCGTGGTAAGTTAGAGACATATTTAAGTGTTGTATGTGTTTTCCTTTTCGATTACAATGCACTTTTTATTCAGACGCCGGCTTAACAAGGGAATCGTTGCTGCTGCTGAAGCCAAGTCATTTGGATACGTTGATTGGGACTGCACAATTTGGACAGAGAGTTATATTTGAGCATAATCTTGTTAATTGGCAAATCGACGAGGTAATATGTAAAATATGAGCATTTACACACATGCAGTGACGCTACAATGTTATTCTTTTTACAGGGCGTTCATTTGCAAGCAGATCAATATAGTGGATGCGCATCTTCAAATTCGACTTTTACAGAGGTATACCTTGCTTTTCATAAAATGTCTATGTTCATAAAACTAATTTACATACATAATTTACAATTTTGAGCGATTCAGCCAGTGGAAAGCAAATTTTAGAGTACTACAATAAAACGAAAGTTCTTAGTCCAAAATACAGAGAATATCTTGCAGCTACTATCGCAAGCTATTTAATATCGTCCGATGTAAGAGCAAGCGCAAAAATCTTCGAATCACTGTCCGGCCAAATTTCAACTTTATTTTTAAGTGAATCGAAGGTATGTAGTATAATTTGGTGTCATTATTTTGAAAATAATTTGAGGAACTTCGCTTCTATAAGGACATTTATTACATACATAAAAAATGGAAGAAACCAGGCGGATCTTTATATACTAAATATCACAGCACTTTATTAAAATATCAGACGGGACGGCATTATATCTAAAAACCTCACCGAAAAGGAACCGCGAAAAGCGAAAAATAACAATTCGTGTCAATGTAAGCATTTACTTTTTCATACATTGGGCCATATTAATAAAAATTGAGCAATTGCTTTTGCTTAAGTTTCCAGACCTTTTACTAAATTTTTGAAATTTTCTTCATACAAATTTACGTCAAAATTTTCAAATCTTGAGAAAAAGCAATTGCTTATTTTTTATTAATATGGCCCATTATGCCTAAAACATCCGTTCGGGTAGACTTTTGCAATTTTCAGCAGTTTTGGTAAATTCTCATAACAATTTTAAAGTTTGTTGCAATAATTTTATTGAAACAAAATATACAGTGCTGAACACACCTTGTTTTTGCTATTTTCAGTAATTCCTGTTCAGTAAAATTATTTTAAATAATTTTGTCAAAAACTGTGTACATATTAAGATTCAATGCAAAAACTATAAACTTTGTTTTAAAAATGTTTGCAAAATTCATGAAAATTCGCCAAATTTTCAACAAGTATTCCTACTTTTTTCTCAGAATTTTTTGGAGCATGCAGTTTTCTAGCCCATTTAATTTTATCATAACAAGGTGCTAATCTCAATTCTTTGAAAAATTTTGCTCATTTTTGGCAATTTTTTTCTGACAAGCTTAAGCACTTTTTTCCATATACAAAAAAATTGATTAAAAAATTTTTATGGGAGAATATTCAAGAAAAAAATTGCAGTCTAAGAAATTCTGAGAAAAAAGTTGAAAGTTTGGCGAGTTTTCACGAATTTTGCAAACATTTTTAAAACAAAGTTTATAGTTTTTGCATTGAATAATCATACATAGTTTTTAATAAAATTATTTAAAATAATTTTACTGAACAGGAATGACTGAAAATAGCAAAAATAAGGTGTGCCAATATTTATGTTCGGCACTGTACGTAAAAAATTTCTCAATTCTTTTTTAGACTTTACTCAAGAAAAACCGTGGCTTTAATATAACGTCGAGCCTTTTGATGAAATGCAAATCAAATGGGAACTAACTTTTGAAGAAAGACGTCAAATGCTGGAAGATGATACAGATCTAAGTATTATCTTTGAAGAATGGCCCCTATATAAGCAGAGTTTTGGACATTTATTGGTAATTCGAGTTTAAAATTCAAAATATAATGTTAATACAAAACAAATATGTACATATGTCTTCGAAGCTTTTGCTAAACCTCCCCTCCTGGGAATTCGTCATAAACCTTATAGAGCTTTTAGATTTATTAGTTTTGTCTGAATATACTAAATCGGATATAGAAAATTTAAGAGAACATATTACATTCCATAACAAAGAATATACAAAACATTTCAACGGTCCCTTAAAATATATGCGGACGCTACCATTCGAATCAAAGCATAGACAACTGAAATCATATTCGAAAAATATTACTTCAGAAATCAATTTGACATTATCTTTGGCTTTAAAATTTTGTATGGCTTTCTCTGAAATCATTTTTAATTTTAAGGAAAATACTTACTCGTTAAACAATGAAAAGTATGAACCAAAGTTCTCAAAATACTTTGATAAAATCACAGATGTATTACCTAAAGAGACTACTTTACATTTTTTAACAACCCAACTTTAGAAATTTTAGTTATAGATAACAACGTATTTTTATTTTGTGATTTAATTAATATTTTAATGTACAAACGCCACTATTTGTCTTATTAGATAGATTCTAAAAGCAATACCTTTAAAATTATAAATGCTAAAGAATTAAAATATCCACCAATCCACACGTACATTGTAAACAATCAGTCGTACTTGCGACCAAAATTCTTTTTTTAATAATAAAAAGTTCAATAAATATTCGTTTCATGAAAAACTAACATTTATGAGTTTTATTAAATGCAAAAGGAAAGAAAAGGAAATTATCTTTAATAAGAAGAAAATACTACTCGTTTTGAATAAAAAATTTACTCCGACTATATATAAAATTTCTGTAAACCAAAAAAATTGTTTCTTCAAATAAATATTCATTTCAAAGTGTTTAGGCGAGATGCCTAAAGTCTTAAAAAATGTGCCACCCTAATGTAACTTTAGCGCCCTTCCAATCACTCACACCAACCCACCCACCTGTGTGGGCATGCATGCATATTCGTGTTTTGTCAGCACACATATACATGCATGGGGGTGTGCATGTGTGGGTTCACCTCCCCTTAAAACCGGATAATTTTCAGGTTCAACGGTTGTCCTCGATTGCAAAACCGTCTACATTTCCAGAGACAGTCGATACGACCACATCACGGCCAGCCCAGGATTTTTCGACCGAATCAATTATTCGTCAAGGTAAACTAATTGTTTATAAATTATATTTTATATAAATATACGGCCACTTTTTTATAACGAGAATTCTCGTTTCTTGTTTATTTTCTATTTTCGAGCACAAATTCGACCGCCGTGCTTTTGAGCCACCGCCGCTCCAAGTCAGCACCACGCTCGAATTTACATGGTCCATCTCCCCGTCTAGAGGAACCTGCATACAGTCCACAACAACAAAAATTGGAGAAAGAATCTAATTTGGATCAAACCACCAAAAGCTGCCACACAATAAAAGTAGAAGAAACTCAATATTGTTCACGCACTGCCGCAATTACAAACAACTCTGCCATACACTCTGCCGCAATTACACACAACAAACAACTCTGCCATACACTCTGCCACATACCACAACCAACAACACAAACTATATACAACAAATTCGGCCAATCACCACATCAAAGCACGTAAGTTGTATATTTCTTGCCACTTAGTTTTTTTTTTTTGTGTTGCATACAATTGTATAAAAGTGCCGCCCGCGAGTGTAATCAAACGTAAATGCGTTGAGTGAATATTTCACAATAGTGATTTTTTTGTTCAGTTAAGTGCTTTATTTTTCTCTAAATTTTAAATTAAATTAAACGCTTAAAAACCTTTGTGTCTATCCGGATTATCCCCCCAAGAGGTAACATAACCTCATTTTCACAAATAAGTTCACTTAGCCTTTCGATCTTCAGTTTGTTTTTTGTTTTTTCCACTTGTTTTTTTTTCGTAATATACAGAACAGAATTTTAATCGAAGGCTAGTTTATTATTTTCTGGTAAAATTCACTATTTTTATAGCACTTTTCTTTGTTTTCACATTTTTTCATTTAATATTCACTTTCGCTCGTTTGATACACCGCGCACTTTATCTGTGTTTGTTGTGTATTTCTTTATTGCGGCAACACATACACACATTTATATATACATATTCCCCTTATACGTGTGGGTGGCGAGTAAGTCACAAAGATTTTGTTTAAATTTTTTGCGTCTGTAGCAAACAAATATTGGTCAGACAAATCGGCCAAGTCTGCAATATAATTCAAAAATTAACAATAAATAAAAATAATTGAATTAAATTATACATTAATTGAGTTTATTACAATTTTATTGAGGTTGTTTTGATTTTCCTGGGTAAAATACTGCCTTTACCTTTTCTATTCAGCATCTTTCTTGTACGGTTGAGCATTTCATCGTACCTTCAGCTTTATTTTTTCGGTTTTGTTTTGATTCTACAGATCCTCTAAGTCCAAAATATGGAAAGTTTCATTAGGCTGGCTGATTCGATTTTTGAATTCGAAGCAGACTACAATGAATTAGAGGATTCAGTCCACAGTAAGTACACTCTTGGGCTTCAACAAGAGGACTTGAAGGCAATGTGGAGAAAAACCAGAACGGCTTATGACGACTTACTTAATTCAGATAAGTTAGAGGCCACTGGTATAGTTTCTGTCAAACAGAAATATAAGAGAGCATATGCAGTATATTTACGCTGCATGTCAGACATGGCTACACGCCAAGCGACGTACAACAAACCAGAAAATAAATCTGAAGAAAAGCCCGAATTTGAACACAGTATCCGCCTGCCTCCATGTGATACTGAAGTTTTCAAGGGCGATTATCTGTCATGGCCAACATTTCGTGACATGTTCACGGCTATATACATCTTAAATAAACGCCTAACACCAGTGGAGAAATTGTTCCATCTGAACAATAAGACACAAGGTGAGGCAAAAGATATCGTGAAAAAATGTCCGCTCACGAATGAGGGATTTGATACGGCCTGGAGAAATTTATGCGAGAGATACGAAAACAAACGTATCCTAGTAAACTCGCAACTCTAAATTTTATTCAACTTGAAAAAGGTAGAGAGTGAATGTGGTAGCGCGATTAAAACTCTTCAGCGCGAAATAAATAATTGCCTTTCGTCCCTGCGAAGTCATAAAAATGACACTTCGAACTGGGATGCAATTATAACGTATTTGTGTTCGACGAAATTGCCAGAGAGTACGCTTGGTCTATGGGAGCAAAGCATAGACCACAAAGTGGAAATATCCAAGTGGGAGGATATGGACAAATTTTTGTCCAACCGCTTCCAGACACTCGAAACAGTGTCTGGGTTCATAGGGAGTTCTTCGAAAGTGCAAAAGCCGCAAAGTACGCGGATTGCCAACGAAACCCCTGCAAAAGGACTTGGTACATACCAAGCAAACGTGACTAAACTACTGTGCACAAAGTGCAAATCGAATGCCCACAGATTGCGAAACTGTCCGCGTTTTCTCAAATTAACTCCGGTGGAGAGAATTAACTTTGTCAAATCCACCAAGGGCTGTTTGAAATGCCTATCCCCAGGACATACTGTGTCGAAGTGCACCAGTTCTTATGACTGCAACAAGTGCCACTCTCGGCATAATACGCTCCTGCATGCGGAGTCTCTTCAGACGCAGGCAACCACCAGCCCTAATCAGTATCATGCTGATAATGCTGCCTCAACTTCAAAACAGGCACAAGAGAGACGGGAAGCTGAAAAATCTGTTTCGGCCATAAACAGAAACGTTAAGTCCTGCCATGTGCAGTCAAGCACAGGTGTGCTGCTAGGGACAGCTCGAGTAAACATTCACCATAATAGTACAGACTTCCCAGCAAGAGCACTGATTGATTCTGGTTCAGAGTGCTCGTTTATGACAGAACGACTCAAACGCAGAATCAATTTACCGGCAAAAAGGATGCATGCTCAAGTTTCGGGCATCACTAATGCCGTGTCCGCTCAAGTCAAGGAGGCCTCCAATATTGAACTCCGTTCACCAGTGGACCCTTGCTTCAGCTTAACAACATCAGTTCTAATTCTAGCCAAACTAACTGGGAATCTGCCATCCTGCCATATCGATGCTACGGCTATGCAGGCTTTCCCAGACTTAGTCTTGGCAGATAAGCGATTCTACATCAACGAGGAAGTTGATATTATACTCGGCGGAGTGGGCTGAAAAAGAATGTACTTAGTACACTTCTCGCCCAAGAAACGTTGTTCGGTTGGATATTAACCGGGCGCATAGAAGCACCGAATCCAACCAGAAATATAGTGTCCTTCTACAGCGAAGTTGCTTTGGACAAAAAGCTTACAGCATTCTGGGAGTTGGAAAATCTTCCAAGAAATAAAAGCTCAAACGCAGATGACAAGTACTGCGAAGATTTATATAGAGAAACTACGAGTCGTAGAGAGGATGGAAGATATGTCGTCTCTCTTCCATTCAGACAGGACTACCCAGACAGGATAAACATAGGAGGGTCTCTTAGGCGGGCGTGTTCACAATTTTTTAGAAATGAGACGCGGTTAGCAAAGAACCCGGAATTAGGGAAATAATATATAAAGGCCCTGTCTGAATACGAGACATTAGGGCATATGCGAAAAGTTACTGCCATTCTACCAGCCGATTCGGCGGACAATTACTTTTTGCCCCATCACGCCGTAGTAAAGGCGGAGAGTACCACCACTAAGGTACGCGTCGTATTCAATGCGTCGAGCCCAACGGCAAATGCCACAAGTTTGAACGACATTCTCCTGCCAGGCCCAGTACTACAATCAGATCTTCCAGTACTTATACTGCGATGGAGACTATATCGCTTCGTTTTCAATAGTGACATCGAAAAGATGTATAGGCAAATTTGGATGAGCGATGATCACGTCAAATTCCAACGGATTATTTACCGAACATCGCCTCAAGAACCCATAAGCCTTTACGAGCTGAAAACGGTCACTTTCGGGGTTAATTGTGCGCCTTATCTGGCAATTAGAACCCTTTTACAACTAGCAGATGAAGTAGAGAGTTCTCACCCTACAGCATCTAGCATATTAAGGGAAGGCATGTACGTAGATGACGTACTAGCGGGGGGACACACACTCGCATCGGCCATTAACGCGAGGAATGAGATTCGACAAGTCTTACTCTCCGCGGGCTTCCCACTACGAAAATGGACTTCGAATACTGAGGAAATTCTCAACGACATCCCAATATCGGATCGGCTTACCGAGGACTTTCTGGCATTCGAAGATACCAGCACCGTTAAGGCATTGGGCATAAGATGGAATGCCCATTCAGACCTGTTTTACTTTAAAGCAGGGTCACTAGAAGAAAGTGAAAAGTTGACAAAGCGAGCGATTCTATCCGCCATCGCCAGACTCTTCGACCCTTTAGGATGGCTTGCACCAATGGTCATTGTGGCAAAAATTTTGATGCAGAACATCTGGTTAGAGGGCACCGATTGGCATGAACCAGTTTCGTCTAATACATTGGAACGATGGCAAAACTTCAGACATCAATACCACGAAATCGACAACATAAAGATACCACGATGGGTAAACTTTTCACCAGAAGATGATGTCGAAATACATGGATTCTGCGATGCTTCGGAAAAGGCATACGCTGCAGCTGTCTACATGCGAGTCAAAAGGAATGATGATATCTTCGTGAATCTACTCCTTGCCAAAACCAGAGTAGCACCAGTGAAGACCATCTCACTTCCGCGTTTGGAACTTTGCGGAGCAGTACTGTTAGCGGAAATGATGGAATCAATATTCCGAAACATCAAACTTGGACCAGTGAAACAGTATCTATGGACGGATTCCACCATCGTTTTGGCATGGATAAGGAAACCACCCTGTTCCTGGTCAACATTCGTCGCACACAGGATTACAAAAATCATCGACCTAGTCGGCAGCAATAACTGGCTTCATGTCAACTCGGAAACGAATCCAGCAGACTTAGGAAGCAGAGGACTACCGGCATCGGATTTGGTCAACAATTCTTTGTGGTGGCAGGGACCTTCTTGGCTACAAGAAGACAATTCCCAATGGCCAGTACAAGAAAAGGAGTATAATACATCCGTGGAGGAAAAGAGAGCGCAGGCCTATGCACAAAAAGATCGAGATTCTTTACCGGTTTTCGAATTTACCGAGGGCTTTGAGGGTACTATCATATATTATGAGATTCTTTCGAAGAACTCATCCCAAGACAAAAGCTTCCTTTCAAGAAAAATCGTGCCTAATCTCATCCCATGAGATCAAGATCACGACGCAACTCTTGATTAAACTCTATCAGAAGCAACATTATAATGCGGAATATGTAAACTTGAAGAAGGGACAGGTAATCGATAGGAAAAGCGAGATATTGCCACTCAACCCGTTCATCGACAAAGATGATATTATTAGGGCGGGTGGTCGTCTTGGAGCGTCTCAAGACCTAGCTTATAACGAGCGCCACCCAATCATACTGCCATACAATTGTAAGTTGACGCGTCTGACTGTACAAATGATACATCAAATCTCTCTCCATGGGGAAAACCAACTGATGCTCCGTCTCATCCGCACCCAATATTGGATTCCGAATGTCAAGAACATGATTAGGGCCACCATCCATAACTGTAAGGTCTGCACCATTTATAAAAAAAGAGCGCAAACCCAACTTATGGGTACCCTTCCTTGCGAACGCACTACGTTCACCCGCGCGTTTACCAATACCGGGGTGGACTTTGCAGGGCCTTTCGACATTAAAAGTTACCGCGGTAGAGGATGTCGATTATCAAAGGGCTACGTTTGCCTCTTTGTTTGTTTCACGACTAAAGCGATCCATCTGGAAGCGACCAGTGATCTTAGCACCCCATCCTTTCTAGCAGCGTTTTCACGTTTTATCGCTAGACGAGGATGTCCGAGAAACATTTACTCCGACAATGGTACCAACTTTGTCGGCGCTTCACGATCTTTGAGATCTGAATTTAAAGCATTTATCTCGGAAGCCCGAGACAAGACTATCTCCAAGTATAGCCATCAAGCCATGACATGGCATTTCATTCCGGCCGGGGATCAGAAGACCGTTGGTCAAGCTGATTCTGCTCCCTATGGAGGGAATGGCTGGCGAGAGGCCCGGGACCTCATCTTAATCATCCCCTTCCATCACCTCCCTGCCGTTTTAACCGCCCCTATCCCAAAATTTTCCACCCTTCACTCGCTACCCTTAACGAGGACACCAGAAAGCCTACCGAAGAAGGGCGATCCATTCTGCCACAGAAAACGCGATTGCACTCGATATCGAGGCCAAAGAAAACCTACCGCAGAAAGGCGGACCAATCTGCCACTGAAAAGCTATCCATCTGCCACGACAAGTTGGTAGCAGATGGTCCCACCCTCGTATACATATACATATATGTTAATTTTTAAATATATCTACATATGAAAGAAAAAATATTTCAAGATTTCTCGCCGAACTAGATGATATGCATTCAAAGTGGAAATTAAATTCAAAAAAATGGTAAAACTAAGTAAAATTTATGCGGGTTAAAGCAAACGACATTGGATACCAATTTTGGTAATTGTTACCTTGAGGATACAACTACTAAAACACGTCCGAAATTATCGGGAAAGGTATCAAAAGACGCGTGTTGACCCCGGTAACATTAATCCGGAAGCGGACTTTCGAGTTTTCGTCTCAGTGAAGAGATATTCGAAATCAAAGTTGGAAATTTTCTGTCATTTCATATGGTTGTTGTAATCACAGACTAGGGTGTACCGAAAGGCCGTCCTGAAAAGGACGGTTTCAAATTTGATTATCTAAGAATAATAAATCGACTCTACACAATTTATGCACAGGGTGTTCTGCACAGAAATACTGTGGACCGAGTAGCCGGTGTTGGACCGACTAAGGGTTATTTTTTTGAAGCGCGACTGTTTACATATACTGTAACAAATTTCGAGCGAAAATAACCACGAGAACCGTCTTTACATGGACCTGGGTGACGATTTTGTAGTTCGCCAGCCGTGCACCCTTTTCTTAGAACTACCACACAAAATTTTGATATTGGCACTTCACTTTTTCAGATTGAATTAAAAAAAAGGTGTTTGCTTCTGATAAAATATTGTAAAGTCGGATTTCAGATATTGGAAATGACATTATTTACATTGAAATATTGAGAAGGTTACACCCAAGGCGAATCCATACACCTGGTTCTGAATTCGTCTTGCATAACCCTATTTAAAAAAAAAAAATAAATCTAGACAACTTTTAAAATTAAAATTCATACAAGGATATAAGCATACTTAGGTACCATTGTACATATGGCGCGTTGGGCATAGTTAAGAAAATAGTATTCTTTATAAATAAATATAAATATTATTTTAATCTGATCATCTCACGTGCCATTGCGGTTAACTTCCATCCGTGTTGAGTGAACTTCAGACGTCTTTAGAACCAGAAGGGTTATCACCCCTTGAATCCGTATCTTGTCTTTCCAATCGTTTACTTTGCACATCACGTAAAATATCCATAATTTTCCATTTAAATAAGTCATCAGGAGCATCATGCCAATCGGATTCTATCATTTAACAAAGACGTTGTTCATCAGCATTTTGTAGCATCTATTAAAATTATATTTTGCTTCATTTAGGTAAATTTGCATTAATTGTTACTTGTTAAAGAAGAGAACTACTAATACGTATTATAAATTGAAAATTGTATTTAATCTGTCAGAAAGATTTTAGTACGTCGATAACAAAACACATTACATTTTCGAATAGTGAGAAAATGTTAACTAAACTCATCCCAAGACTATATATTTTTTTCACATTGCCCTAAGATTCAAATACCAATGAACCGGATGCGTAACTAACCCTTGAATCATCCATATCCTTGCATTGTCTACTTTGTGCATATTTAGGAAATTTAAAACTCACCTTACTGTACTCTTGAGTTTGTAATGTTTTTACTGAGTTAAGCTTCGCTCCAATCGGGTGTCGGCCACATATTGTATTAGTGTACTTTCGTAGATTTTCAGTGATTGAATTTGGGTTTAGGGTCTCAATTAGCGCCATGCCATGCTTATATAGTTTTTCATTGGATGAATAAATTTGACCGCAAGAGCGATCATAATATGTATAATTAAAACGATGACCCCAATGACAGAAATCTGATATCACAAATAAATTTTGCGGATCTGTAAAATAGTTTGCCAAAATTCCACCATATAAAGCTTCTTGGTGTGAAGGTAGTGTTGCCGGCCTACCACACCGAAGGTCCATGGTTCGAGCCCTGGTACAGGTAACATCAAAAGTGATTTGAAAAAACTTTTTCAAAACGGGGTCGCCCCTCGGCAGTGGTTTGGCAAACTCTCCGAGTGTATTTCTGCCATGACAGGCTTCTCAGCAAAAATTCGTCTCCTTTGTAGATGCCGTTCGGAGTCGGCAAAAAACTGTAGGTCCCACCAATTTGTAGGGAAAATTCAAATCGGCACACCACAAATTGGAAGAGAAGCTTGGCGCAAAAATCTCTTAGGAGGTTTATGATGATATACCTGTTGTATATCGCGCCATAGAGATAGAAAGCTTCTTGTTCGGGATTCAAAACCAACCAAACTGGGCTGTGGACAATGATTCTTCTTAAACTGCAACGAAAAAAATAAAGAAAACTATTAGTATTTGCATAACACTATATGTACATATGCTTACACATTTTTTGGTTCCTAAGTAATTTGCGCTGCTACCGAATCGATACAGAATTTCGGGCAGCGCTAACAAATACTTACCTTCCCCAACATGTTTCCATGCGCCGGCCAGGCGATCCTCCAATGTGATGTTACAGCTCCATTTACCTTCATGTCCATCTGAAAAGAAAAGAAAATTATACAAATACAGTAAAATTAAAATTTACATTTTTACTTACCTCTGCTGCTGACCCACGCGTGCCGGAAACAAGAAAATCATGAATTGTTCCAATTCAATGAGTTTTCTTTGTTTCTTTTTCACGATTTTGCAAATCGTGAGTACACACATATAGATGTGTGCAAAAAATTCAACCATCACGCCATATGAGTTCTCATTTATATGTACATATATATATGCACAATTTTACCACCACGCTAGTGATGCTATATTTTGGGCAACGGGTACCGAAATCCCGATCTGCCAAAATCGGTACCGCTCACTGCGGGGTAAATAGGGTGACGAAATCTACGTTCGTACCCGATTGGCGAAGATGCCGATGGTAGTAAAAATGCAAGACTAATGCGGCTCGATAACTTTCGAAAAAAAAAAAATTTTTTTTTGGAAAAAAAAGGGATTTTTAGTTTCACGCTAAGGAAATTTTTTTTTGTTGTTCATTTTTCTCAGGGTTTGTTGTTTTTGTTTTCGGAGGGGCAGGACTGTTTTGCCCACAAAACAACAAAAAATAAACCCTAACAGTCACCACACTCACACTCTCTACCAAGTTCGGTACCGAAACCAAGTACCGAAAAAAGCGAAAAGGTCGCTGTGTGCACGGCACTGACGCCACTTATGACGGCGACCATGCAAGTAAGAATAAATCTCTGCATGAGGGCCAGTGGCGAATCGGAATACAAGGCGATCAACGTAATCAACTTGTCGCTACCGTGACGTGTGGGAAAAAAATAACCAGTTCCCATGTACGAATCATATGCATTGTAATTATAAAATTTCACCGTAGATTAGAATAATGCCACATTATATGGCATTTATAAACTCCGAGCGAGGTCGCTCGCCACCCACGTATACGGGCGTCCATACAAATATTCAAGGGGATTTTTTTTTTTTTCTGTTCTCTGCGTCGGAGACCGCTTGGACGTCAGAGTACAACGAAATCGCCGAGCCGAGATCGGAACCACCGCCGTTCCGACCGGCGCAGGGAGTATGGGACCCACTGCCGTTCCGACCCCTGCTATCCCACGAGCGGCGCAACTGCGAACGCTACATCGCGCGCCCACTGAAATAGCAGCAAACGTCGACTGGCCACTCTGCCGCGCCAGCGACAATCGCCGCACACCTCCCAGCCGCGCCAGCTACGCATCAACGCGCACTTCGACGGTAGACTGGCACTTCAGCCGCGCCAGCTACCACAGACTTCCAGCTTTTCTCGTTACAAAAAAATAAATAATATATATAATTTCCTGGCAATAACTTCTTGGCGGCCGCCGTGGTGTGGAGGTAGTGTTGCCGGCCTACCACACCGAAGGTCCATGGTTCGAGCCCTGGTACAGGTAACATCAAAAGTGATTTGAAAAAAAGTTTTTCAAAACGGGGTCGCCCCTCGGCAGTGGTTTGGCAAACTCTCCGAGTGTATTTCTGCCATGACAGGCTTCTCAGCAAAAATTCGTCTCCTTTGTAGATGCCGTTCGGAGTCGGCAAAAAACTGTAGGTCCCACCAATTTGTAGGGAAAATTCAAATCGGCACACCACAAATTGGAAGAGAAGCTTGGCGCAAAAATCTCTTAGGAGGTTTATGATGATATACCTGTTGTATAACGCGCCATAAAAAGAAAAAAGAAAGAATTTCCTGGCAAGAAATGTACAGCGTTTCATTTTTTAAAGTTTCTCCCTCCTACTCCTTAGCTCTAGGTACGGAACGACGGAGCCACCAGAGACAACATTCCAAACTTCGGGAAGCAGTTCGGAGGTATACGGGTGTGACAGCGCCAGCCGGCACTCACCATCCTAGTTTAAGTCCTTAGCTGAAGAGGATGCGCGGTGGGAAATCCTGGGGCGGGGTAAGATGTTGCGTATCGCAAGGGGGCCGGCATGTTTAGGCGAGATGCCTAAAGTCTTAAAAAATGTGCCACCCTAATGTAACTTTAGCGCCCTTCCAATCACTCACACCAACCCACCCACCTGTGTGGGCATGCATGCATATTCGTGTTTTGTCAGTACTCATATACATGCATGGGGGTGTGCATGTGTGGGTTCACCTCCCCTTAAAACCGGAGGATAATTTTCAGGTTCAACGGTTGTCCTCGATTGCAAAACCGTCTACTTTTCCAGAGACAGTCGACACGACCACATCACGGCCAGCCCAGGATTTTTCGACCGAATCAATTATTCGTCAAGGTAAACTAATTGTTTATAAATTATATTTTATATAAATATACGGCCACTTTTTTATAACGAGAATTCTCGTTTCTCTTTATTTTCTATTTTCGAGCACAAATTCGACCGTCGTGCTTTTGAGCCACCGCCGCTCCAAGTTAGCACCACGCTCGAATTTACACAAAGTAAAGTATTACTTAATTTGAATACAAAACATACTTAAAATATATAAATGGTTCTATATTATAAGCAAATTTTTCTCAGAAACAAACAAGTAAATTTTCTTCATTTTAAAGAAACGATCGACATGCGAATGAGGATATGTTTTCTTTAGTGCTGTTTCGTTACCATTTTTCTTTGTTTTGATAGCTGTTTTTCTTCAATCCAGAGAAGTTTTTTTCTGAGTGTGGCACTGCCCACTTTTCCGAAACTATATATAGCCTATGCTTTAACCTGTGATCCCAAGAATATACTCTGAAAATTTCCTAAAAATCGGCTGAGTACTTTGGACGCCTATAAAGGACACACAGCCACACAGACACCCATTCATTTTTATACCTACCCTGCAGTCAAACATCAAACTAGGCAGTAATCATAGTAGTATACAGCTATAATTTTCTGGTTAAACCCATACTAGTCAGGAAAAGTGCATTGGATACTAGTATACAACTATAATTTTCTGCTTACAATCAAACTAGTAAGAAAAATTTCACTCCCATGCCGTTTTTAAACATTGAAGTACTCAATGTACAATAACTATCTTCTAAAAATAGAAAGAAGAATGTACAAAAACAAAGTCCAACATACATCATTTACATATAGACAGAATGTCTTAAATATTGTGTATACCGTTGGCAAGATAACAAGCAACAATTAGAGGAAAACGTGAATTAAGCAGCTTGCAAAACTACACGCAGCATAGCCTATGGGTTAGGCAGCTGCGCCTGCAATTAGAGTGAGTGGGTTCGATTCTCCACAAAATCTTCTGAAAATAGCAAAACTATACGAATTAGTCTGACGAGAAGTCGTGGCTGTTTTCGAAATAGTACTATAACTATAGCCTGCATATTTTTGTTGCTTTCAATTTTTCCTCTAATCAAAAATAATTATAATCAACTAAGAATTACTATCAACTGGTCTTGAGCTCGTTAAACTTACAAAAATATGTAAAAATGAACAGACCATAAAACCAACAACAAAATGTATTGCTTTTAGTTTACATTTATTTTAAACCACTAAAACACAATCCTTCTTGACTGCGAAACGGCCTACCTCAACAGAAATACAATATATTTTGCAGTTGGATAGGGCGTTTCGGAGGCAAAATTATAGCAAATCGAAACCTTCTTTTGGTTATACGTTCTTTGTTATGACTGAGGAACGATTAAACAAATTAAATCCGCCTTCAGATTCTTGGTAATGCTATATGACCGTACGTAACTGCTAATATACGTCCAAAAATATCGTGAAAGGTATCAAAAGACGCGTTTTGACCTCGGTATCAATATTCCGAAAGCGGAAAGAAATATTTTTTTTTTTTCAGTAAAAAGTTATTGGCAAAAAACCAAACAATTACCCAGGGCAGATCCCAAATAGGGGACGTGATCCAAGGTATTTATGTGCAGAACACCTTTCAGGTACGTACGATCGTATAGAATTACCAGATTCTTAATCTAGGCATAAATAAGCATTTTTGGCCAAATTTTCGGTGGGCTGCTTAAACTGCACTGGTACCAATGGTCGTACTGGACAAATGGACGACTATGAATTTCGCATGGTGAACGACGATGCCCCTTTAGAAACTTTCAGCCCGATTCTAAACGAAAAATCCGCACGTATTTGTTCGCTTCTCCCTCTTCGCCTATTCTAAACGATGTTCGAAAAAGCGAAAAGTGGTTTGGCGAGTACAGTAGGTATCCCAAATTAAAAGAAAAGGGAGAATACACAACAGTTTTTTGCGAGATATTTCGCCAGGCAATTTTAAGTGAGCACTGAACAAAATGTAAGTAAATTTAACTTTTAATAAAAAAAATTACTTTTATACATTAATATCGTATTGCTTCTGTGTTTTTAGGAAAAAGTATAAATAAGCTGAAAGTATAAACTTTAGTAAGCCTTATGCAAGGGCAGCCGGAAATTCCCGTGCCTTCTATTAAGGAAGAAAAAAGCCCTGAATAGGTTTTGGCAAAATGCGGAGTTAAATTCGGCAGGATCACCAGCAAAATGTATTGTGGAATGGAAAAAGGCACTATTATTTATAACACAAATTTTATAATTGGAGCTCAATCGGCGAAACTACAACAGTTTTTTTGCCTGTTGTGTGCGCGTTGGTAAAATGTCCAACAAATATTTTTATGCGAGCTTATTTATCCTATAGTTTTAATTAATCTGCAACACAACTGGATCAATAAAATGTACTAAAAATAAATTTGTTTCCGCTTACAATGATTCCGGCAACTCATGTGCGTTCTTATAGATCTCTGTTGAGATTCCTGTGCTACAGAATCTTCGGTTTCTTCTTCTGCTACCTTTCGAAAGGCAATACTACACATTTTTATTGTTGATTTATTTAATTTAACAACTTTTTCTATCAAAAACTATTATTTTTCATTCATTGATTACAAAAAGTAGTGCCAAAACAAGACATAAAATAGCAACACAGCTGAATTCGAAAATTCGAAATCCCTCTTCGCCAATTTATCTGTTCACTAGCGAAAGAGAACTGGCGGAAATTTTCCTGGCGAACAAAAATTTCCACAAGGAAAGAAATCCGAGCGGATATTTAGAATCGGGCTGTTTGAGTGTTAGGCAGCTCACCCGTATTTTTGTGAACTTTGATGATTTGAATTCCTTCTAACTCATCTGTACACATCCTCTTAACGTATGGATCAATAAAGTAGATAAGCCTAAATAAAGGGCAAAGCCGACTAAACAAGAAACCCAAAACTATATAACCTACCTGCAGCCACAAACATCATATAGGTACCAAATAGCATTGTGGACCTTTACAGCGCTAAATACGCATGCTTTGGCAGATCAAAATATACGAGCACCATGTAAGTTTTATATAAACATATGTAACACAGGAAAAAAACTAAAGCTCCTTGCATACATATATTAGATAAGAAAGCCGATACAGAATGCGAGGAGTGCAAATCCTTGGTGGAGGGAATGAGGGCTTTGAAAGGTAAATCTGTTCATTTATAAATTATTTTTCTCAAATCTTTGATCATTGTGTATTTTTCAGAAAGCGTTGAAAGGTTTAAGGCGGAAGTAAATTGTAGGTGCTTTTTTGTACTATATATTTTTAATTGTCAATTCTTGTCTTTACAGCAACCATTACTAATCAAAACAATGCTGTGATATCTTTACTAACATCCCAAAAAGTAACATTAGATAAGTTGGTTCAACAGAGCAACGTGCTGACATCTGTGTGACAATATTTGGTTATAAAAAGCACAGACGAGCTGATTCAGATCGAGGCAAAAATTATTCCGGAAAACCACAATTTGTTTGTTATGTTCAGAACGAAAATCGACACTGATGATGGCACAACGCCGAAACCGTTTTGTCTCAAAACCAAATTTGACAAGGGATGACGAAAAATCGTTCCAATATACATCAATTATTCACCCTGTCGGAAAAACAACAAAACAAAATAAAACAATTTCTTTGTAAGTATGTAAATATAATGTCAAGTGACAAACTAATTACGCTTCACAGATAACCACAATGAGGACAATACTTAACCATTCCGTTAAAAAAAATTTCGAGCTATATTTTGGCAACCGATGTTATAAAGGTACTGTTTTTGTGGTATATTTTTGGTACTTCTTTCATAGAATGCAAAATAAAAAACCATCAACTACATAAACATCAGATGGACATTACAGATGCAGAAATGATTCCGACAATGAAACTGTTGATTAAAAATCGATAACAAATCTCCCAAAGGAAAAATAACTCGTCCATGTATTCTTCCTTTTTGTGATATATGTATGTACATATGAAGTAGTTTTTTAATTTTAAATCGATATACTCGTACATATCTATCTGTGTTAAATAGTTACTAAATAAATAAAGTTTCAATGAAGTTATAAATGAGTCTATAATACATTTTTTTTATTTTAGAAGTCAGTGGTCTTTTCAAAAAAGAATTCAGGGAAATATTTATAATTTTTACCTCTTAGCAGGTAGCTAGAACTTCTCTTTTCGTTACACAACATAATCGAAGATAGTTTTACACCATAAGATACATAAATGCGCAAACGCTTTAGCTTAGGTACTTGGGAAAATAAACATGTGCGTTTGCGCATTTAAGTAGGAGCATGATATGTAATACATTCAAATGTGGACTAACGACACTTGTGAAATATATTTTTTAGGGCTTTTGTTGTTGATGTAAATCAGATATGAAAGGCAATGTTGACTGTTATGCACTATTGCAACCAAACTATGCCGTTTTTTAATTTTTCACATTTGACAATGAATATCTTTTTAATAGTTAGATAAATGAAAAAAGTATTGAAGACCTTGTTTGTAGATCGTTAAATTTTCTATACAAATAATTAAAATTATTTTGCTAATAATTATTCATTAAGTTGTATAACTTTACACAAAGCTTTCTATGTTTCAAAACTTGTCCAACCTTTGACCTTAAATAAATTTTTAATGGTAAGATTAGTAAAAAAAATAAGCAAGACCTTTTTTGTAGAGCGTTCAATTTCCATGAAATATTGGGGTAGAAATCGGCGTTCCGATAATTAAGTGAAAAGATATAATCAAACATGTACTCGCAGGGCAAGAAATATATTGCCGTCTGCGGGAGGTTTACAACCGGAGAAAACGTCTGCCGTTTTGAAAATAAGCTAATAGCACTGTTATGAATAACATATGTAAAACTCAGCTTTGGCAAAATGCTTTTGAAAATTGGGTTTTTTGCAATTTTTGAATACGTCTGCCACTAGTTTGCAGGCATCAACATCGTCTGCCATTTGGTATTTTAGTTTCATTTATCATACTCTTTAATGTACCAATTGGCAGCTTTGGTAAAATGCTTTCAAAATTGGCTTAATTTACGTACCTGTCTCACCTGAGTGCCGCCAAAGCTACCTTCGCCGGGCTTAATTTTTACCCATTTCATGTAAGGTAGGTATAAGAGAATATTTAAGAAAAATATCAGCTTTGGTAAAATACATACAGTGTATTCACTGGCTCTTAGACTATACAGTAGACTGGTTCGATTTATTAACCGATATCGCGCCATCAATTTTTCGATAGGTTTTGGGCTCAGGAAAAAAAAGTTCCACTACGCATACCCAAAAAAAATAATTTTCGATCCTCCGAAATTTCATTTTTTTGACTATGAACACTCACCAAAACCCAAAAAATGTTTTTTTTTTTCAAAAAACTGTTATTGCCAATTGATGTATATTGGAACGACTTTCGTCATTCCTTGTCAAATTTGGTTTTGAGATAAACCGGTTTCGGCGTTGTGCCATCATCAGTGTCGATTTTCGTTCTGATCTGTTGTTGTCATTTGTCTTGTATTTATAGTAGGTAGCAGGTAATGTCAGCATGGGTGTCTGTTTGTGTATGTGTTGTGTGTGTACATTCAGAAACCGGGTGGTTTGCATCGATCTGACTGAGGCAGGTAAAAGTTTGTTATTTTTGTTGTTTGACCTTTTTCGCTCGTTTGTTGTTTTTGATCTTTTGCTGTTTTGTGTTTATTTGTCGGTGCATGTGTGTTTGTTGTACCTGAGTGGTTGCTTTGTTTTTTGTAAACCAATTCTAAAGGTTCGAATACAGTGTTTGTCTGTTCGTTTATTATTCTACCGTCGAATGCTTTTTGTTTGTAGATTTCCATGTTTTCGAGTACGTTCAGACGTCGGCCTTTTGCTTGTACATGTAGGACCTTGACTGTTTTTTTGATGTTTCCAGGGGGCATTTATTCTCCACCATGTGATTCGCAAAGTTGGACTCTGGTATGATGGTTGGATTCCGTGTCTTTTTGTTGTAATCTCTAATGTGTTCTCTGAACCTCGTTCTTACTTGTCGTCCTGTTTGTCCTATGTAACTGTGCTGGCATTCACAAGTGAGCTTGTATACACCATGGCTCTAAACTTTTGAGTTAGTTTTGGTTCTTAGCTTCCGTCCTAAATTGTTCGATGTTTTGAACGCTGTGTTGATGTTGTAATTTCTAAGGAAATTTGCTAATTTATGTGTTGCCCTTGCAGTATATGTCATTTTCGTCCAGGTTTGTGTACTTTCTTCTCCATTGTTTCTTTTTTGTTGTCTAAGATTTCTCCTGAGTTCATCTACTAGTGCTTTTTTATATCCGTTGTTTGTAGCGATGCTATATATTATTCCAAGCTCTCTTCTATATGCTTCTGGTGTAAGAGGTGTTCTTTCCAATCTATGTACTAAGTGCCGTAGTTGTGGGTGGTTCGAGGTATTATGTATTATTGGGTCGGTGGCCGTTGGTTGTCGTAGTTGAATTTATTGGTAGCTTTATCAATACTTATTGTGAGGTCCAGATAATTGATTCCTCCGTCTTTTTCGGTTTCCATTGTGAATTTATGTTCCCGTGCTGCTTGTTGAGGTACTCCAGTACTTGCTCTTCGTTGTTGGTAGTTAAAACATCATCCACGTACCTAGCGTAAAATAACAGTCCTAATTTGGAATTCAATTCCTGTATATACTTTTTTTCCAGGTTTTGCATAAACGCTTCCATAAGAATTGCCGATGTTGGGTTTCCCATCGCAAGTCCGGCAACGTTTTTAGCGGACATTTTTGGGTCGGACAGGGTATACATGAAAATTTTGAAATCAAATGAAAATTTTTTAATAGGTCATGAAAAAGCCCTTAAAAATCAAAGTCAAAAAAAGTAAAAAAAATGAAATTTCGCAGGCTCGAAAATTATTTTTTTGGGTATGCGTAGTGGAACTTTTTTTCCTGATCTCAAAACCTATCGAAAAATCGATGTGGCGATATCGGTTAACTTGCGTCCATACAAATCGACCCACCCTATTATACAGCTTATGCATACAATTGCACCCGCAAACATACATGCATACATACAAAACGTGAATGCAAGCTCATACCCTGCAGTCAGTAAACATGCTAGTATCCAACTATAATTTTCTGGTTGGAATCACAATAGCCAGAAAAAGTCCAGTCCATACTAGTATCCAACTATAATTTTCTGGTTGAAATCTTATTAGTCAGAAAAAGTTAAGTCCATACTAGTATACGACTACAATTTTCATAGTAGGTGTTTAAGCGACATAAGCTGTAATTATTTCTCCGTTTATTTCATTTGCGTTGCATGCTATTGTAATTCACAACCAGCTTATGAAATATTCCAAAGATATAGTTTATGTTTTGCAATCTCAAATCGGGGTTTTTCACAGCGAAAGTAACGAAAAAATAAAATGATGTATTGATGAGTCCATTTTCTTATTTTAATACCTGCTAGAGGTTTTGGTTCACATTTGGACTAGTATTCTTTTATCTTTTTCGAACTAGTATGATTCTGGTATGATCAGACCGCAATTTTGCTAGTACATTTCCTTCCATTTTAAACTATTATGAAACAGGTATTTTACAACCAGTATGATACTAGTATATTTCCACTATATTCAAACTAGTATTTCATGAGTAGTAGATATCAAAGTCATGATATCAAAGTCGTGCTTGGCGACTTTAACGCCAGGGTGGGTAAGGGGGTGTATTCGGCCCCACTGTCGGGAGGTTCAGTCTCCACGATCAGACTTCGCCAAATGGATTCAGGCTGATCGACTTCGCCGGTGCCCGAAACATGGTCATATCCAGCACTAGGTTTATGCACAAGAAGATCCATGTTGGACGGTCAAAATCGCCCAGGCGGTTAGATGACCATTTAAAGAAGAAGAAGAAGATGACTGGTAAATTCTGGTCGAAATCTGACAATCGACATCTCGTAGAACATCGCCATGTTAAAAATACCAGTTGCTTATATGGAAATATGACAGTTGGCTGACTAGTTCGCTTGGTGCATATACTAGTTGTTAAGTAGGCTACAACTAGTTGGTTTGACTGCAGGGTTGAAACAGGCTAACAACAACAGTGTTTGTGCAGCACAGTTGATTGCGCAAATAAAACACGCACTTCTTATTTTATTGAAATTTGAACGGGCAATGCGGCATCGATATACACAATGAAAAAATAGTACTTGCTAAATTTGCTATAACTTCTATATTTGTATACCGATTTGCAATTTTTTTTGACCTGTATTGTTTGCGATCGATCCATCTTCAATAGCATATCAAAATAAATGCAAAATGATTACTGCATTTAAGTGTTATTTAATGTTGATGACGATGCAAATAGAAAATGTGTCCGTTTTCTGTCATACATTTACAAATAACTCTTAAGCGCATATCCCAATTGGCAAGCTTTATATGACAATTTGTTGGGACGATAGAATATCTTTAATTGAGTGAAAATCGTTTTTCGATCGGATATGTAGAACTGGAAATTTTTTATATAATACGAAAATGGCGGTTTCTCACTTTGTAAAAACCGATAACTTCGCGAAATCTCAAAACCTATCGCATCTTTTTAATTTTTGTCTTCAGAATCGGATTCTGCAAGTTTTTCACGTAATAAGTATGTACGAAGTTTACGGTTGTCACTTTTTTCATACAACATGTTGCACCTTGAATGCATATGGTTTTCAGAATTTTCAAATGCAACGTGCAAGTTCTAAAACTTATCCAATTCGAGTGAAATTTTGCACAGCTTATTTTTAGACCATAATGCACCATATTCCGCCCGGCGAACTATACATTTTCAAAGAAAGTTGATATAACAAACAGCTTAATGCACATAAGTATCACCTGTATGCATGTAGCAGGAAGTCGAGCTTGGTCGAAATTGAGTTATGCGCAGCACTAAGTTCTCCGTACCAAGATCTATAATCACAAAAAATTAAGATTTTATAGGCCAAAAACCAAAATGTAATCTAAATTTTTTTACTGAATCGAGTTTGTGTGAGGCCTGGCTCGGCTCTCGACGGCACTGTCCAGAGCAGATCGCTGTTGCAGGGTTAAAAAGTATTGGTTAGGGTCTGTGCCGCCAGCCGGCCGCCGTGGTGTGAAGGTAGTGTTGCCGGCCTACCACACCGAAGGTCCATGGATCGAGCCCTGGTACAGGTAACATCAAAAGTGATTTGAAAAAAGTTTTTCAAAACGGGGTCGCCCCTCGGCAGTGGTTTGGCAAACTCTCCGAGTGTATTTCTGCCATGACAGCAAAAATTCGTCTCCTTTGTAGATGCCGTTCGGAGTCGGCAAAAAACTGTAGGTCCCACCAATTTGTAGGGAAAATTCAAATCGGCACACCACAAATTGGAAGAGAAGCTTGGCGCAAAAATCTCTTAGGAGGTTTATGATGATATACCTGTTGTATATCGCGCCATAGAGATAGATAGAGATAGGGTCTGTTTCATCCACGTTGAATTCGCGGACGAAATTTGCTGCGATTTTAAATACTTTCGCAAAAGTCAATCCCAATATAAAGTTTTTGCACTAAGGAAGAAATTATTTAAAATTTAATGCGATCAGATTTTGATCACTAGGTTACACTATATAGGTTTTATAATTCCAGTTGTACGGACACACGACGTTATTCTTTTCACACCGTTATTTTCAGCTAGCAGTTCGCGCGCTAAATCAGTGCATTTGCAGATAACTGATGCTCCTGAAGCGAGCATACCCATTCCCACAACAGCCGGTTCTACGTACCGGAATGACACTACCCTGCCTAACTTGTCACCTTTCCCTCTAACATTGTCATCCTCCGAGCAGCTTCTTGCAGCAGGGCTGCTCAAAACTCTCCTGCTCCGGGCTAGTGTTGAATCCAACCCGGGACCAAGAGAATGGATCTGCTGCGTTTGCTGGAAGAAGATTTACGACAAACGTTCATACTCAGTCCAATGTAATACTTGTAAAAGATGGTTGCACAAAACTAGGTGCTTCGGGCTAAATCCCTCCACACATAGGCCCCCTAGTTTCTACAAAACTTTTGTGGCCCCTTGCGGTTCACGCCTTAGGGTGTCCCGTGGCCAACGCCGATCCAGTGTCGCACCGCCACAAGTTCCAGATACAGTCTCTACGCCAAATAGCACTAATACTACCCAGCGAGTAGTGTGTAACTCCCGCTGCCGCTCACGCCCACCGGCGCCAGTACCTCACACGGCTGCTCACAGCTACTTTCTACGTAGCACATCTCTTTTAGATGTGAGCAATGCTGAGCAACAGCCCACGCCCTTTCCACTTACAACTTCCCCTTCTTCTTCCAGCACTAACACAAATATAAGCCAAAACCACCAGCTCCTAGTCCCTTACACCATGTGCACTGTTTGTCGGTTGAGACTATATACAAATGCGATATCAGTCAAATGCAACTCCTGCCTTGGCCTATGTCACCTGCTTATATGTTCTCAACTTGGTAACAGGAACTTATGGACTGATACGTACGTTGCACCATGTTGTCGAGCTACGCAACCTACAACTTCGATCGGTTCGCCTCCTTTCCGTGGTCCGGATCCCTCGTCTTCTAGATTGCATACAAACCAGTCCTTGACTCCCAGTGTGATTGTTTCTCCCCCTTCGCACTTTGGTGTCCTAAACTTGAACTGCAACGGCTTAACCAGCAAGGTTAGCGAGATAGTGAGTTTTCGCCCGGTCAGATCTTCGGACCTGTGAAGGTTACAACATCCACCGGCGTGACCGTGAGAGAGGACTTGGGAGCGGACTTGCCTTCATCACTCATCAATCTGTGCAATATCGCCTATTTGAGCGCGATGTCGACCCGAGGGACAACACCTTACAACGTCAAGGTATGGTTGTCCGGTCAGGAGATGGCGATCTTGAAATAATTAACATTTATATACATCCTACCACCTGCTGTCCGAGGGATTACCAACCTGACATCAGTGCGTTACTCAGAGGCGATAATCGTGTAATCCTGGGAGACTTTAACGCACACCACGACCTTTGGCACTTGAGCCTACAGGTTGGTTGTAGGGGACAGGAACTAGCTGAGAGTTGGGGTAAATTGTTCTAGTTTGCCAGACCTTACTACCGTCAGCGGTGGTCTCATAAACTGCGTTGACTGGCGATCGATGTTATCTTGCATCGGATTATTTACCGATAGTCCTCTCAATCGATCGCCCCAATGACTTTGTCACTTCTGAAAATCGCAGTTTCACTAATTTCAGCAAAGCTGATTGGGTTGGTTTTCTTAACTTCATTGAGAGCATCTTCGCTGCTCTTCCCATCCCGTCTGACGTACGAGAAGGGGAAAAAGCGTTTCGCATAGTCATAGCTTCAGCCTCCGACCAGTACATGCCGTCAGGTAGAATTAAAGAAGTACGTCCGTATTTCCCCGCAGAGGCAGCGGCCCTGGCAAATGAACGCGACCATGTGCGAGGCTTGGACCCTACTGATCCCCAAATTTAAGATCTCAATGCGGAAATCAGACGGCTGGTTGATCAACGCAAACGATCCAAATGGGAGGAGCACCTAAGGTCCTGCAACCTCTCTGCTGATGTTGGCAAACTATGGTCCACTGTAAAATCCTTGTCAAATCCGACCAAACCTAACGACAAAATATCCATCAGTTTTGGTGATAAGGTACAGTCGAAACCAAAGAGATGCGCGGGCGTTTTCTGCCTGCAATTTGTACTGCATCCTCTGGTCAACAAGGAAATTAGACGAGCCATCAGGAAAGTGCACAAACGAAAAAATTGCCAAGCGCCCATTGCCATCACCATCACGGAGGTTCGGGAGGCCATACGGGGGTCCAAAAGCTCGAAATCGATAGGACGAGACAGTATATCCATGCTGAGAAGAGGGACTAAGGTACCTAACAACTGTCTACAATCTGTCTATGATCACCTTTGCCATTCCAGAAAATTGGAAACAGGCCGGCCAACGAGGGGGAGTCTTATCGACCGATATCACTCCTCTCGCCAGTGGTGAAGTCCTTGGAGACGGTCCTGCGGACCTAGCGAAAGCCTTCGACACGGTCAATCATGCGCAACTCATTAACGACCTGGAGGTGTCAACTCTTTCCCCATGTCTAAAGCGTTGGACCGCCAACTATCTGAGTGGCCGGCAGTCATCGGTTGAATTTAGAGGCGAACGATCAAAACCACGTATAATTAAACAAGCGGTGCCACAGGGTGGTGTCCTATCCCCGCTTTTGTTTAATTACTACATATCGAGGCTCCCTTCCCCACCAGAGGGTGTCTCGATCGTCTCCTACGCCGATGGCTGTACGATCCTGGCGACGGGCCCCTCCGTAGACGAGCTTTGCTCGAGAGTTAACTCATACCTCCCATCCCTGTCCGGGTTTTTCGCTGGACGAAATCTGACACTGTCACCGACCAATTCCTCGGCCACCTTATTTACGACGTGGACAGCGCAGCTAAACATGGAATTAGACGTCTACGTCGATGGCATTAAGCTTGCGACTGTTAGACACCCTAAAATCTTAGGGGTCACGTTTGATAACATGTTCAAATACGGTGCTCATGTAGCCGCAATTGACACCAAAGTACAAAGCCGCAACAAAATCCTCAAGTCACTAGCTGACAGCAGGGGTAAAGATAAAGAAACGTTACTGGCAACGTACAAGGCAATCGGCCAGCAGGTTCTGAGCTACGCGACGCTTATATGGTCGCCGGGGCTAGCAGACACACACTGGAGGAGGTTGAAGGCCTGCCAAAACACCACACTCAGAACTGTCACGGGGTGCCTCCTTATATCTCCTGAGCATCACCTCCATAGTGAGGCTAAAATGCTCGGCGTGAAAGAGCATAGCGAGATGTTGACTAGGCTATTCCTGTTCAACTGCCATAAACCGCAGCACCCAAACAAAAACCTGCTCAACGAAAATCCGCCTCCCAGGAGAATAAGGAGTCACCTCCGTAAGCACTATGATGAAGATCCCGCATCACATCTTTTCGCCGCTTGATCCAAAGGTGCATCGGCGGGCCCTCAATCTCATCCACACGGAGTCGGTAAACTCCTTTGTCAGCTCTCGTCCGGCGAATGCAGTCCTACAGGCACAAGCTCCACCTGTTGCCGATGAGGAACGCGAACTGCCTAGGGAGACTAGAGTCATGCTGGCCCAACTTCGTTCTGGATACTGTAACAGACTAAACTCTTACCTATCCAGACTGTACCCTGACGTGCCAAATGTCTGCCCGCCATGCGACGTGTCTACCCATCTCTTCATCTGCTCAACCGAGCCTACTCTTCTTACAGCAATTTCACTCCGGTCCAACCCTGTTGAAGCCGCTAGGTTTCTAGGACTTCCGTTAGAAAAGCTTTATGACAGTGTTGGATGAGAGGCGATACTTTAGGCAGGTTAAGTAGTCGCTAGCACAACAACAACAAACGAGCATACCCAGATCAGAAACTTCCTCTCCTATCTGTCTCCTTTGCCCATAAACCAGTTTCGAATTTATTGTACGCAAAATTACACATAATTTTATATTTTATTCAGATGGAAATGCTAGGTCGAACTAGGCTCTTCTGCGGACGAACTAACACTGGTCTACAAATTCGAACTTTTTTTCTCCACCAGATACGCGAATATGAAATTTGTATGTAAAACAACCCCCTGATTCCGAAAATCGAGGTTATTTTTGATTCTATGGTACCTTTTTTGAGATATTTACGATTTACCGTTATTTCAAAAAAAAAAAGACATTTCTCCACTTAATCATGTATGTCTCAAGAACAAATTGAGCAATTCCAAAACGGTTTAAAAAATTCAAAAGCTAATAAAATTTGCCATAAACAATGCATGCAAACCTTTTCGCTAGGCGCTGTAGGTTCGAAGATAATGAACAATCAATACGGATTTTTACACTTTTTTCTGGAAAAATATAAAAAAAATTTGTACTTTGCGAGGAAGGATATCGAAAAGTTTTTTTTTTTTCAGATATTTTTTTTCTCAGTAAGTCCTGTTTTATAGCAAAAAAAACAGCTTTCATTCAATAAAATCGATGGACTAATACAAAAGTTATAACAATTCAATTAAATATAACCATATAATACTTAAGTATCCTACAAATGTTAGCATATGTACATATGAGACGATAACAATATTTGTAAGAACTGACAGAAAATGGTCGAGTGAGGTATCTAAGCACGCGTATTCATGCCAAGAGTAATAATTCTAGGTCGAAGCTTAACTTTTAATCCCTTTAAAAAGTAATAAACAAAAACAAATTTTAGAAAGATTTACTGGAATAGGAATCTAGGTTGTAGACCACAGTAAAGATTTACCATTTTAGTGTTATAGCTGTATTCTGTAAGTCTGTCTCATCTCAAGACTAAATTTGAGATTTTTCATTAGAGACAATTTTTGTGACTTCAGTAGCCCGTTTCTGTAACCTTTCGATAAGAATTTTCACGCAAAGTGCAACCCTGTTATGTAGTTATCGCTTGTTATGGTTTACTTTCAATTAAAAGTCATTTTTATTTGGTTCAATCGGTCAGGACTCACTGAGGTTGGTTAGGTGACAGTTTTGATTCACCTTCCGGTTTGACAGTTAGCTATGGGAAAGTGCGTGATTTTTGCTGAAGTGGCAGCACCAAATATTCCCATAGAATGGAAAAGGCACCAATAACGGAACTTTTAATCTCCAGACAAGTGTTTGGTGTGTTCCTGGTGTGCCCAGAGTTAAATTTCGGGTAACCAATAAATGTCAAATTAAGGGAAATGGGCAATTGGCATCCAAAATGGATTTTCCTTTGTATGATTGAATTTAAGGTATTTAAGTTGGAAAAAGTGCACTAGTACAAAGTATGTACGAAATAAAAGTGCCATAAAATTCCATGCATTTTTTTTTAATGCACTACCTTGAAAACAAAACCCAACAAATGTCCAGAACCACCAAAGTGAAAGATACGCCCCAAAATGCCAGATTGACCAGGGTGGAAGACACATGGAATCCTGTCTTGATCTCTGACTTCAACCCGGCTGACATCACAGTTTCGACCAAACGGGAGTAAAAACAAAGTATATTGCCAGAATACATTTTAACAGCAAATGGCAATCCATATTGGTTAAATAAGCAGTATTTAGTTACTATG
Source organism: Merzomyia westermanni (assembly GCA_949987695.1). Taxonomy (NCBI): domain Eukaryota; kingdom Metazoa; phylum Arthropoda; class Insecta; order Diptera; family Tephritidae; genus Merzomyia; species Merzomyia westermanni. The sequence goes on from OX465289.1 coordinate 81,507,977, forward strand.
TGCAATATTACCGAAGCCTGTTGATCGGAATATTATTGTCAACGGCGAGATAGAATGAGGAGTTCCCTGTCTCTCCTATCCTGAACTCAATAACTTGAGATCCCGCGGGCCACCAAGGAAACACACCAAACGCATGGTCTAGAACCTTCCTATTTTGCTAAGTGATGCTTTTTGTTAACTATAAACTCTCCTATGAAGTCATTAATCAGTATAAATATTCTTGCATTTTATTTTGTTCCATATAGAAAAAGTTACCTTAAATAAAAATAGCCACTGAGTGAAATAGTATTAAAAGTAAGATTACTAAAATCATTTTCATGTATGCCTCAAATAAAAGCGTAATTACAGTACTTTGGGTTTTAAATAATTTCTACAGTGCGATGCTCAGTAAATCTACTATGAAAAAGCAGTCATATCTTCAACGTTAGTTTCAATAATATATTATCATTTTTTTTGTTTTCAAATGCGTTCTGTACTTTTCCCAAGTTCGGTAGTAGTGAAAAGGTATTTAAAATAAAAGTAAAAGTCCGAGCCCTGATGGCCACCACCAACCCGAGTGGCAACAATCACGCCACGTCAGACTGAGTAGCGGAACCTTTCCATTGCGCAGTCGCCTTTGCTTGACGGTTTTCGGCCATAGCGGCGTCGCCGGCATTGAATTGAATTGAATGGTATAGTTGAACCCAAATTGGTCGGTTGTGCGCCGCTCGGTGCACCCAAAAAAAACAAAAACAAAAAAAAGCATATTCCACACGGAAAACGCCAATAAATAAGAGTGTTGTGTCAGATGTCGGCTTTTTCATTTCAATGAAATTATGCTTTAGTGCGGTATTGGAAAAAATCAAAGATGGCAACGTTCTTATAAAGCCTAGCTTAAGCACAGACGGTTCAATCGGTCAGGACTCACGGCGGCCGCCGTGGTGTGAAGGTAGTGTTGCCGGCCTACCACACCGAAGGTCCATGGTTCGAGCCCTGGTACAGGTAACATCAAAAGTGATTTGAAAAAAGTTTTTCAAAACGGGGTCGCCGCTCGGCAGTGGTTTGGCAAACTCTCCGAGTGTATTTCTGCCATGACAGGCTTCTCAGCAAAAATTCGTCTCCTTTGTAGATGCCGTTCGGAGTCGGCAAAAAACTGTAGGTCCCACCAATTTGTAGGGAAAATTCAAATCGGCACACCACAAATTGGAAGAGAAGCTTGGCGCAAAAATCTCTTAGGAGGTTTATGATGATATACCTGTTGTATATCGCGCCATAGAGATAGAGAAGCACAGACTTGTGAGAAAAAAAAATATCGTACAATTTGAAGACAAAAGAAAATGCATAATGCGTGCTGCATATATATATCGGTCTGAAGTGTACATTCTCCATATATCCGAGATAGAATTTTTCAATGTTCTTGGTTAAGTGCAAATAAGTGATTTTTTTCGAAAAAACTATTCTTGGCTTGAACAAAAACCAAAGAGTGCAATGAATATTTGATTGTGCGTTATTTAGAAAAAAAATTAAGTGATTTTTTTTTTAAAAACATTCTTGGCTTCAACAAAAATTAAAGTGTGCAATGAATTTATTTAAAAAAACAAAAAAAAACAAAAAAATCGAGATTAAAAGCGCAAGTACTTTTATACGCCTAGAGTGTGGCTAAAGAAAATTTTCATTTTATCAAAAACCAACAAATCAAATTAATTTGTTTTAGTAAAACAAAACAAAGAAACAAACAAAAACCCGCCCACAACAAACCCGCCAACAACAACCGGTAACAAAGCCGGTAACAACAATACCGGCAACAACTATCCGGCGGTAACAACAAGACCTGCAACAACTATCCGGCTACCATTAAACCGGTAACAACACTGGTTGTCGTGGCCGGTAACCAGTAACAACACCCGGTAACAAGACCGGCAACAACAATCACCACTAACAACACAACCAGCAGTGACATTAACGGGGGCCGCCCTTACATAGGCCCGCCGCACCAGCAAATACAACAGCAGGGACCGCTTCTTTTAGGCACGCTTAAAACCCCAAGCCTTGGTATTCCAAAAAAATTTGATGTGAAATGAAAATTGATTTACCTTAACGCATTCCTCTAAAAAAGTTGACTTCATATTAGAGCAATGCGTTGGAGTGTTTGTTTTCTTTATTATAAAATTTTGTATTTAAATGGGCAAATTATCAAGTACTTCAATTCTTTAAACTTATAAGAATGTGAGTTACTTAATACTTTTTGTTGCGATTTTACGAAAACAAAAATGTTTGCTTATAATGCAAAATTCTTTACTGCTATTTGAGCGTTTATTAGAGTCGCCAAGAACCCACCCCAGCCGAGAATGACTAGCCACTGTGCCTTCCTTACCGATCCACTTTGACGCGTTTCCATAACAGATGGCGCACGACGTGGCCGCCTGCGGCGCTCAACGCGATGACTTTTCTCGTTGGATTGTGAGGTTTCACCATCTCATATGTCCCAGGTAGGCAGGCCCAGGAGCAGCCACCTGCGTTGCGGTGGGATGGTGGGACTGATCAAGTTGTCCGGATTGGTTGTTGTTGTAGCGACTACTTAACCTGCCTAGGATGTCACCCCTCATCCAACACCGTCATCAGGCTCTTCTAACGGAAGTCCAAGAAACCTCGCGGCTTCAACAGGGGTGGACCAAAGTGAAATTGGTGTTAGAAGAGTAGGCTCAGTTGAGCAGATGAACGGAATGGTTAGTATCGTGGGGAGATACGCCACATGCCGGGCAGACATTTGCCATATCAGGGTTCAGTCTGGATAGGTAAGAGTTTAGTCTGTTACATTATCCAGAACGAAGTTGAGCCCGCGTGACTCTTGTCTCCCTGGGCAGTTCGCGTTCCTCGTCGGCAACAGGTGGAGCTTGTGCCTGTAGGACTGCATTTACTTGACGAGACCTGACAAAGGAGTTTACCGACTCCGTGTGGATGAGATTGAGGGCCCGCCGGTGCGCCTTTGGATCAAACGGCGAGAAAATGTTATGCCGGATCTCGTCATAGTGCTTACGGAGGTGACTCCTTATTCTCCTGGGAGGCGGATTTTCGTTGAGCAGGCTCCCGTTCGCGTGCTGCGGCTTATGGCAGTTGAACAGGAATTGCCTGGTCAACATCTCACAATGCTGTTTGACATTGAGCATTTTTGCCTCACTATGAAGATGGTGCTCAGGAGAAATAAGGAGGCACCCCGTGGCAGTTCTGAGTGCGGTGTTTTGGCAAGCCTGCAACCTCCTCCAGTGTGTGCCTGCTAACCCCGGTGACCATCTAGGCGTCGCGTAGCTCAGAACCGGCTGGCCGATTGCCTTGTACGTTGCCAGTAACGTTTCTTTGTCTTTCCACCAAGTACTGCCAGCTAGTGACTTGAGGATTTTGTTACGGCTTTGTACTTTGGTGGCAATCGCGGCTACATGAGCACCGTATTTGAACATGTTATCTAACGTAACCCCTAAGATTTTGGGGTGTGGGACAGTCGGAAGCTTAATGCCGTCGACGTACACGTCTAATTCCATGTTCGCCTGCGCTGTCCACGTCGTAAATAAGGTGGCCGAGGATTTGGCCGGTGACAATGTCAGGTCTCGTGCAGCGAAGAAACCGGAAAGGGATGGAAGATAAGAATTAATTCTCGAGCAGAGCTCATCAACGGAGGGTCCAATCGCCAGGATCGTGCAGTCATCGGCGTAGGATACGCCTTCTGGTGGGAAAGGGAGCCTCGATATGTAGTAATTAAACAAAAACGGGGATAGGACACCACCCTGTGGCACCCCTTGCTTAATTATACATGGTTTTGATCTTTCGCCTCTAAATTCAACCGATGACTGCCGACCACTCAGATAGTTGGCGGTCCAACGCTTTCGACAGGGGGGAAGAGTTGAAACCTCCAGGTCGTTAATGAGTTGCGCATTATTGACAGTGTCGAAAGCTTTCGACAGATCAAGCGCAACTAGAACGGTCATGTCATTTGGACCAGGTTGGTTGAGACCGACACCTATCTGTGTGGTGATGGCGTTTAGCGCGGTGGTAGTGCTATGCATTTTGCGGAATCCATGCTGAAGTTCGGCTAGTCGCAAGTTAGCGGTATAGTAAGGGAGCAAGACCGGCTTGTCCGGATTGGTCTTCGTGTTCAGTAGCTAAGGACTCCACGGGACTTCACGTCAGGTCCACCGGAAGTTTTGCATTTCACCCGGTGAGGCAGTGCTAAACGCACTTAGTTTTTTTTGTCATTTAACTATTTTTTTTTATCCCGGGTCTGTTGTCCGATGTCGGCTTCGGGAAAATATATATGTCCGCTAAGTGGGCTTTAGTGTTTTTCTTGGGATTATTAATTTTATTTTTGTTTGCCGAACGTGATGTTTCAATGTTTTCTTCCTTTTTTCTTATACGAGGTGTGTGCAAAAAGTATCGCGAATTTTGTGTTATTTCAAAAATTATTTATTTATTCATGAATATCTATTTTGTCCCCTTCAAAGTAATCCCCATGAGATATTATACACTTGTGCCAACGGTTTTTCCAATCTTCGAAGCACTTCAAAAAATCATTTTTTTGTATCTTGTTCAGCTCCTCCTTCGATGCCGTCTTTATCTCGTCAAGAGAAGCGTAACGTCGTCCTTTCATGGGCCTCTTCAGTTTAGGGAACAAGAAAAAGTCACAGGGGCCAGATCTGGGGAATACGGTGGCTCCGGCATCATTAGTGTGTTGTTTTTGGCCAAAAAGTCGCGCACAAGCAACGATGTGTAAGCAGGGGCGTTATCGTGGTGCAAAAGCCAATTTTTGTTCTTCTTTGCACATCTTCTCGGCCTTCTGAGAACATTTTGTACCACCGATAAACGTTGCTTCGGTCCAAGGTAGCTTCTCCGTATGCCACAGTCACATTCGGAATGCATCCGCGCACTTAATTTCGTTTTTCACACAAAATTTGATACAGGTTCTTTGATCAATTTTTTTGAATAGGTAAAAATCGAAGCGGCCGCCGTGGTGTGAAGGTAGTGTTGCCGGCCTACCCCCCGAAGGTCCATGGTTTGTGCCCTGGTACAGGTAACATCAAAAGTGATTTGAAAAAAGTTTTTCAAAACGGGGTCGCCCCTCGGCAGTGGTTTGGCAAACTCTCCGAGTGTATTTCTGCCATGACAGGCTTCTCAGCAAAAATTCGTCTCCTTTGTAGATGCCGTTCGGAGTCGGCAAAAAACTGTAAGTCCCACCAATTTGTAGGGAAAAATTCAAATCGGCACACCACAAATTGGAAGAGAAGCTTGGCGCAAAAATCTCTTAGGAGGTTTATGACGATATACCTGTTGTATATCGCGCCATAGAGATAGAGAGAAAAATCGAAGACGATCCAAAACACGTGCAAGCAAAGCAGCTGTCAACAATTAACTGAACATTCAAAATGGCCGAGCTTGTCGGCATAAGTGAGAGACATGAGTAGCAACATAACGCCACAAAAAATTCGAAATTCGAATATACGTAACCAGCGAAAATTCAAAATTCGCGATACGTTTTGAACACACCTCGTATATGGTTTTTTTTGGGATCCCTACTCCTCCAACCAGTCTCAGGGAGGCAGCCTTATCAGCCCCTGCATTACTGGAAGAGGAGTGGGGACCCAAAGCCCACACGTTCCAACTGCGCAAGTCTGGGGAAAAGCAGTACCCAACAGCATCCTTTCATTGCGGCGTGGTTGAGGAGGGGTTTTTCCAAAAAAAAAAAAAAATTATTTATATTTTGAACGTTTCTTTGATCGCTGGTCTCCAGTGCTCCGACCAGTCTCAGAGAGGCAGCCCTTAACAGCCCCTGCATTGCGGTCCGGAGTACTGGAGTCCAAATAAGGTTAAAATTTTGCCAATTTTCACCACTGTAGACCAACATGTCTCAGGGAGGGGTATCTTACAACCACCCTTGCATTGCGGTAGGTGTACCTGGAAAAATGTCTTTGTCTAGTGTTATTTCGTTTTTTTTGTTATAACTATGCCTTCTAATGATGGGATGTCAGCATTCCCATTAAATATATAAATACACAACTAGCTTTGCCAAACTTCATACCGTTTTTTGCTTTTTACATATTACATTTTATCACGTTTGTGTACTAATAACCAATTTCTTTCAGCATATGTATATTTATATGTATATATTTTTTTTTTGGACACATTCGCGGTAATTAGTGATGCAAATATCGGTTAGGAAAATTTGCATTAATTCAAATTTTATTTTTCAAAAAATTTTGCAATCGTCGGCATTATAGGGTGGGGGAGTGAATCTTGACTTTTTATACCCTCCAACCGACCCTTGTAACCGAACATCTGTTTTTTTCTTTGTTTATCTAACGGGTCATAGGTTCATAGGCCGTTTCCATGCATCGGATATTCGTCCACAATAACTAGACTTTTGAAATTTTTTTTACCCAAATTTACAATTTCATATGGGCGTCTTGGCGTTCGGGGACAACTCGCCCAGTATTCTCCCCAAGCATTGTGTTATGACACGCAAGTATAGCAGTAAAACAACATCTATTCCAATTCACTTCTTTATTGATTGTATCTTAAGTCTAAAAAAGAACAAGTGTGTAGCGCGTGGACTATATATATAGTGATGACAATTCGTATAGATATCGATAGTACGGCGATGCCATATTTCACCGATATAATAGCTCACCACGCCTATTTATGCATAGCATGAATATATATGAAAGTTTTAATGTTTCTAGATTTACATTTCCGTATTTTTCAGCTCTTCTGCTATGGTAACTTATAACATAACAAAACTTAACTTTATTAGGTATTACAATATTTAATAAAGATTATATGTATCATATATACTTATACAGCATATGCAATGGCGCTTATACATGTATAGCTTTGCGCTATTGACTTGAAAGTGTGGTATTCTAATCTTGTTGGTGCTTGGCGTACCCTATTCGAACGCCTGAGCGGGACATTCCCTACTTCGGGATCTTTACCTACTTCAGTACCAATTTCTTTATTTCGAGTAGCGTCGTCGAGCTTACCGTCATCGACAAGTTAACAATTTCAGAACCCACTGAGCGGAGTTGATTCACATGACGTTTCCACAGTCTACCATCATCTAAGAGAATCATAAAATGAACAGCACCAAGCACCTCTGTAATTTTTCCAAATTTCCATTTTGTATCCGATAGATAGTCCCTAGCAGCGACTCTCTCCCCTACTTTAAATTTTGGTTCCCCAACCTTCTTTGATACTTGCTTCTCTTCTGGTATCATCAAATCTAATCGAGATCTTATCTGACGCCCAAACACTAACTCTGACGGCGATTTACCAGTAGTTGAATGTTTGGCTCGACGATAGGCGAGTAACACCTTACATAACTCTTTTTTAAGATTTTGCTTATCGCAGTTCAAAGATTTCAACTTTGCTTTAAGTGTATGTACATAACGTTCAGCCTGCCCATTTGTGGCTGGATGATATGGTGCTCCCTTCTTGTGCACTACTCCGTTTTGCTTAAGGAAATTTTGAAATTCTCGCGATGTAAATTGCGTACCGTGGTCGCTGACGAGCACACGGGGGATTCCAAAACAACTAAAAATCTCTCGGAATATTTTTATAGTCGTATCTGTGGTGATATAGTCGATTGCCTGGACTTGGCAGATTTAACGCATTCCTTTTCTATATCAATAAAATAAAACGCTCTTAACTGATACAATATTTCACATCTTAGGAATTGAATGGTTTATTCTACTATTGTTTCTCCGATTTCCGGTACGAATAAACATCAACACAGCAAGTCGTTTTTACATGCCGCTCTTGGAATTTCTGTTTAAAAATGTTAAAGCTAATAAATAATCGTTAAAAAGTGAACCATATATATCCGAGATAGTGACTCTACAAATTGACTAAGAATTTGTTGTGAAAAATCTGGGAAATATTATTAAATCTCATATTTAATAATTTTTCCAAAATACATAAGCGAATAGAGATGCATACATACATATGCATACGCGTTTACCGCGAAAAATAAGAAAACAGTCCGAAAAGTGAAGACATAATGTCAGATAACGACAAGTGTGTGAAGTGCAAAGTGCCAATAAGAGGGGAAACAGGAGTTAGATGTATGGGTGTGTGTGGTAAGGCATATCACACTGCACCAAGATGATCTGGCTTAGATAACTTCCAGTATGGGGTAATAGGAACGCACACAATGTTGAAATTTATTTGTGATGCGTGCATTACATATATACAAAATGTTGATATGCTAGTGCGAGATATGCAAGATAGTGTAAACAATAACAGTATGTATTTGAAAGAGCACAAAAATGAATTTGAAGAAGCATTGAACAACAACCAACGGGAGCTGAGAGAGTTAATGAATGCGATGGAAGTGAAATACAATGAACGATTAGCGACCCTAAAAATGCATCAGGAAATGTATGTAAAAAATGCAGCAGAAATAAAGAAAGTGCGAGAGGTAGTGGAGCAAATGAAAAGCACAGCTGATGTAGTTGGGAAGGGAAATGAAAAGCTATGCAGTGAAATAAAAACATTGGGGAAAGAAATAAAAGATAATGCAACACAACAACAAACGTCATTTGCAAATATGATGAAAACGAATGCGAACAAAAATATTGGTAGAGACGTGCCGGAATTTAAGAAACGTGCGTATATTGTTGTGAAACCAAAAACCAAGAAAACGAGTGAAAAAACAAAGCAGGATTTAAATAATAAAATTAACCCTAATGAGCTGAAAATTGCAGACATTAAGACTGGTCAAAATGGTGTTATGATAATTGAGAGTATTAATGTGGATGAAAGAGATAAAATCAAAGAAATTATGGACAAAAATATTAGTGATGGATATGAAATAAAGATTCCGCGAGATTATAAACCAAAATTATTTATAACGGGCATGAGCCTTGAACAGTACAATGATGAACTGATGGAGTGTTTAAAGAAGCAAAACCAATGTCTAGAAAAGGGTGAAGTTAAAATTATTAGGCAGTATAGCGTGAAAAATAAAACTAATAGGTATTACAATGCAATAATAGAGGTGGATCAAGAAAGTTTTATTAACACTCTGAAATGTGATAAACTGAATATAGGCTGGGAAAAATGTAAAGTGTATGATGGTGTTGATTTGACGACATGCTTCAGATGTAAAGGGTACAACCATAAAGCTGCTGAGTGCAAGGACGATGAAGTGTGCGTGAAATGCTTGGGAAACCACAAATCTACCGAATGTGATAAGCCACCGATAAACAAGTGTATTAACTGTATTAAATCAAATGAAAAGCTTAAGTTAGGGCTAGATATTAATAATCAGTGCAATAGTAGGCAATGTCCGGTCTATTTGAAGCACTTAAATGCTAAAAAGCAAAGGCTAGGATATTAGCAAGAAATGTGCAGGTTACAGGCAAAACCCACGGAAATACGGGAAAGAAAACGAAAGGAATATCTGCACACAAACAATACTTTAAATTGCATCTATCTAAACATAAATAGCATAATATATAACAAATGTGAATTGGAAGTTTTGGCGGCAGCACACAAGCCGAGTATTATACAAGGTGGCGCAAAAGTAATCCTCCTATCAGAAAATGCTATAAATTTTGCGATTGGCCCCTAAAGTCAGTTCGGTTTTGACATTTGTGTAGTAAACACATGCGAAATACACGTTAATAAACAATGTTACTCTACACTGCTCCAGAACGCGGAATATTGCTAACTATTTATTTGACCAATAATCGGTCGGTGAAAAACGGTTACTGCGCAAAAGTAATCCTTCTATCAGAAAATGCTATAAATTTTGCGATTGGCCCCTAAAGTCAGTTCGGTTTTGACATTTGTGTAGTAAACACATGCGAAATACACGTTAATAAACAATGGTACGCTACACTGCTCCAGAACGCGGAATATTGCTGACTATTTATTTGACCAATAACCGGTCGGGGCCAAACGGTTACTGTGAATGGTGAGCGCTACAGAGCAATGATCAACGAGTCCTTTTTGCCGCAACTTGATGAATTGGGATTGGAAAACATGTGGTTTCAACAAGACGGTGCAACAGCACACACTGCACGTGCCACAACCGATATGCTGAACATCGGAAGCTTACTTTTGCGCCACCTTGTACTATGCTCTGAGACGTGTACGACGGAAAATGTGGAAGATAGTGAATTAGAAATAGCAACATACAAACTGGTTCGTTGTGACTCACACAGCAGGCACACTGGAGGAGTGATAATATATGTGCATAGCACAATTGGCTTCAATATAATTTATAATGAAAGTGTTAATAGAAATATATGGTGTATAATAATAAAACTGAAAAAGGTTGATAAAAAATTTCAAATTGGGGTGCTTTATCACTCGCCTAGCACAAGTGATGCAGTTGGTGTTTGTGCAACTAAAAATACAATAAAGTGTGTAAAACGATCACATTTATCTAGCTTACAGCCCTTTTAGACGTGAAAACCTGTGCGCACCACTTTTACGCAAATTAATCGTAGTCGAAAAATGTCTTCTTCTTAAATTTACCTACACGCAATCGGCAATAATTTTCCAGTCGTGTTTTTGTTGTGGGCAAATTAGTTATTTGCGAATTCATACATACCTACAATCGTTCAAACTAGTTAATTTAATATTTCTTATTAGTGCAATCGGTGCTTATAAGCAAATAGTAATAGGTGGGTTAATACCAATTTTCGCTTCACGATACTTTCTTATTGGCTTGTAAACATAACAGCACAACAAAAAACCTCATTCCGTTCAAAAAATTGCATTTTACAAGCGTGGTAAAAACTTACGGGTTACTGCGAAAACAATTCCTAAACTTAAAATTGTCAATATACGCTTTTTTCGGTGTACACGAACTGTGAACACATTTTTTCCAGTCATTATAGCTGTTGCTTTGTTTACCACTCTTTGCTTTCGATAGCGTGGGTGGTTGGTGTACATATGCACACTCAAAATTACAAGAGCACGGCCAATTGTTCAAGCATCCCAATAGAAAAAATTTATGGCGCCCCATTAGAAAATGTTTGCATTGACCCAATAGGAACACATTGCTACAATAAATTTGGAAAATTTGATTATATTTTTATTAAATCGGGGGGCGTATCATCCTTTTCGGCTACTTTAAGATTTTTTATCGAGAAATTTTACTTAATAAATATGATAAAAGCAACCATAATATAGTAGTTGGAGATTTTAATATAAATGTGAACTACACTTCTACATATAGTACTGAACTGTCCGAGATATTTTCTGTGATGGGAATGTCCCAAAAAGTAGAGTTTAACACAAGAATTACAGATACAACTGAAACTTAAATTGATTTGCTGTATTCAAATTCAGAAGAAATAGAATGCAAACATTTGATGGAATTCAAAATCTCTGACCATGAAACAATAAATTTCAGTGTCAAAACGTTTAAATCATTCAAAATGAGAATGGTGAAGAAAATTACTGCTTGGGACAGATACAGTAGTGAAAGTTTACAAAACATACTAAGATCGTTTAATTTCAATTTCAATAATAACCTGCGAATTGATGATAAAGTGGAACTTATAAATATCAACATAATGCAAGCAATGGAAAGCTTGACTTACGAAAAGGAAGTCTACATAAAGTTAATGAATAAATGGTATGACCATGAACTGGCACAAATGAATAAAAATAAATTTAACATATACAAACATGCGTTACAGACTGGAGTGTGGGATGAATACAGAAGTATAAATAAAATGTACGAAAAACTGGTTAAAATAAAAAAAGTTGAATTTATGGAAAATAAAGTAAAAATTAGTGAAAATAACGCTAAAGAAATGTGGAAGTACCTCAAACAGGCGGCTTGTCTTTCCGAGGATAACGACGGTATCAAAAAAGCGGTAATAGATGGTGTACTGGTTGAGAATGATACAGAATTGGCTAATAAACTGAACCAATTCTTTATAAACAGTGTAATTGAAATAAATAGAAACATACCTAGCATTGATCTAGTAATGAACAATAGTCAAGCCAGCTGTACATTTAAGTTTTCGAAAATCACAACCGCTGAAGTTATAAATATTTTAAGAACGTTTAAGTACAAAATTGGCGGCTGAAAACTTTTATCAGATGGAGTACTGAAAGACTCTATAGAGTATTTAGGGTACTTCTATGCACTTATTATAAATGATAGTGTGGAAAGTGGCGTGGTACCAGGAAGATGGAAAACGTCGACAGTGGTACCTGTTAAAAAAGTAAAAAAGACAATACAATCAGAAGAGTTTAGACCAATAAATACCCTACCAAGTGATGCTAAAATATTAGAAGTACATGTCAAGAATCAACTGATGAAGTACCTAGAAGAAAATAAAATTGTAGTCCAACAACAATCGGGCTTTAGAGAAAAACATTCGCGTGAGACAGCCCTCAATTTGGTGATATCTGATTGGAAAGAAGAGCTAAATAAGAAGAATGTAGTTGTTTCGGTATTCCTGGACCTCAAAAGGGCATTTGAAACGGTGGATAGACACATTTTACTAAAAAAACTGCAACAAATTAGTATAACTGATACAGACCTAGAATGGTTTAGTAGCTACTTGAAGCAGAGAAGACAACGAACTGTGATAAATACAGCGATATCCGATGAATTGGAAGTACCCAGAGGGTTACCACAAGGGTCGGTTTTGGCACCGATATTGTTCCTAATTTATATTAATGATATTGTCAATGCCGTCGAGGGATGCGAAATTCGACTCTTTGCCGACGATGCATTAATTATGATAAGTGAAAATAATATTAGTGTGCAAATGGGACTGAATAATTTATATACATGGCTGTGCGGAAATAGATTAAAACTTAATATTAATAAAACAAAGTATATGGTTATAACCAGAAGAACCTTTAATGATCTCAACATTGAATTGGAAATAAATAATGAAAGCATACAAAGAGTAGAGAGTATAAAATATTTAGGTATTATAATTGATAATAAACTTAAGTTTGAGGAACACATAAAATACACCGTTGCGAAAGTAGCTAAAAAAACTGGGATTATGCAGAGAACATCCAAATATCAACATAAAAAATACAAAATACTTATATATAAATCTATTATTGAGCCACATTTTGTATATTGTCCATCGATATTATTCATAATACAGATAGTGAAATTGATAAACTTCAAAAGCTTCAAAACCGGTGTATGCGATTTATCCTTAAAAAACGTAGTGATGCCAGAACGGCTGACATGCTGAATAGTTTGAACTGGTTAAGTGTTAAGCAAAAAATTTTGTTTCACTCCATGAAGTTAATTTATAATATAAAGCATGGTAATGTACCTGAATAAAAATGTATTTTTAGTGGAGCGAACACACAATGTAAATACTAGGAATAAACAAAATTTTAAACTGCCATTGTTTAGAACTGAAATAGATAAACAAAACATTTTCTATAAAGGTCTCAAATGCTTCAATGAACTCCCCATGGATTTAAAAACATGTAATGAAATCTTAGTTTTTAAGAAAAAACTGTATGAGTTTTGTAAAACCCTAGCTATAAGATAGCAAATTGTTAAAGATACTTGAATTAGGCTCTAGCGGCCGTAACAAATACATAATAATAATAATATTCGGTACTACACGAATTTCTGGCCCTTTCGAAAAGAGTCGACCATGACCAGAAAATAACTTCCTTTAAATGGTCCAGCAAAATCAATGTGGACGCGGTCAAAGGGCGCTTATGCTGGTTCCCAACAGTGGACAACCTTTGTGGGACTCGGACGATACATTTGACATTTTTCGCAATTTTTTACCATCTCTTCAATTTCAGCGTCCATACCTTTCCACCAGCAATACCCTCTTGCTAGCTCTTTCATTTTGGTCATACCAAAATGTGCCGTATGCAATTCACTGAGAACTTTCTTGCGCAGTTTCTTTGGTACATATACTCGTGAGCCCCGGAGTAAACAATTCTGTTGCAAAGAGAACTCTGTTTGTTCAATTCCGAATCGAACATGGGGTTCCACTGTACTACCTTGCTGTAACGCCTGTATCAACTTCGATACCTCTGTATCTAATTCCCTTGCTGCTCCTAACTCCTTTACGGTTAAAGGCAAGGTTTCAATTGAGTTAATTTCAATAACATCGACTTCCTCAATTTCTTTGAATGTTTGAAGTGAGGGGAGTCTATACATCGCGTCAACGTTCGCGTTGTCAGAAGCCTTTCGGTACTGAATATTGAAATTAAATGATTCTAAAAAAATGGCATAGTGCTGCATCCTTGATGCAGTTAAGGTAGGAAGCCCTTTCTGTGGCGAGAAAATTTGGCTGAGCGGCTTATTATCCGTCACCAGGGTAAATTTCCTCCCATACACATATTGGTTAAATTTCTTAATTCCAAAAATTATGGCATATGCCTCCCGATCGATTTGGCTATAACGTTGTTGAACAGGTGACAACGTCTGCGAGGCATACTGAATTGGCTTTTCAGTTCCGTCAGGGTATGTATGGCTAAGTACCGCCCCCACTCCATAGGGTGATGCGTCTGTGGAAAGTGCTAGTGGCAATGTAGGGTCGTAATGCGTTAAAACTACATCCGATCCTATTGGATTTTTCATTTCTAAAAACGAGTTTTCACACTTCATATCCCAAACAAACTGGACATCTTTTTTTAGCAAGTTGTTTATGGGGTAAAGGATCGTGCTCAGATTACGCAAAAACCTACCATAGTAATTAACCAGCCCCACTAAAGCTCAAACTTCGTCTTTATTGTGCGGCCGGCGCATATTTTGTATTGCATCAAGCTTTTGTCTAACTTGGTACATTTTTTTCCTCCCGCCATGGATGCAAAAATTTCATCAATCGTTGGCAAGGGATTACTGTCACTTTATAGTCACCACATATTCTTACCCTATTTTCACTTTTCTTAATTGCTACTATGGGTGTCGCCCACTCACGGGAGTCAACCTTTTCCAAAATTCCACTTGCAACTAACTCTTCTATATCATTTTCGATCGCTGTTTTCAGGGCAAATGAGGCACGACGTCGTTTAAGAAATACTGGTATAGTGCCCTCCTTAACCCTAATTCTTGCTTTTAAACCTTTGATTTTTCCCGCCGTTTTCTCAAAAACCTGTTTATATTTTTGCACTAAGTCTCCTACGGCAACGTTTGCTGAAGTACTGTCTGCCGAAATATGCAATGCTTCGCTATCAGAGCTCGTCTTCTGATTATACTCCTTAAATATCCTACGCCAATTTAGCTTAAATACGCTTAACCAATCTCGACCCAACAGAGACATCCGTGAATCAACCACATACAGCTTCAACATTTTATTTTGTGAGCCAACTCTACCCTCAACATTTACAAATCCGTACACCTTCAGTTTGTTGTCGCAATAACTAATAAGCTCGCGATCAGACGCGTGTATTGTTAATTTACCCAAATAATTTTGAGCCCACCTAAGATTGACTAAAGTGACTGAAGATCCCGTATCTACCTCATACTTTACATTAATATTGTTAACCAAAATGTTAGTAAATATCTTAGAATCGACATTAAATGTACAACCAATGTTGCACACTTCATCCACCGCGTGGTCTATTTGATATGTTTGGTCAACTTTATTTGCTTTGGCCTTAAGGCACACTCGTTTCAAATGTCCTTTTTTTACAATATAAGCATTCTGTATTTTTGTACCTGCACGTGTTAGCTAAATGTGTATCACTACCACATTGATAGCACTGGCTATTTTCGTGTATCTTTTTCTCATTTTTGCTAACATTTTTCTTTTTGTTAGTCTTAGGTGATTTGGATTTTATACTATTTACCGCTTTCTGATGTTGCATCTCCACGCCTCCACGTTCAGATTGCTCCATGGTAACTGCAGTACTGATAGCCGTCTCCAATGTTAGTGTTTTCACTTCCAGCAATCGGTTCTGTATGCGCTGGCTCCTTAAGCCGAACAATTATTGGTTACGAAGCGCTGTATCTAGATAAGTTCCAAACTTACAGCGGATGGACAGCTTCCGAAGAGCGATCAAAAAATCTTCCGCAGACTCTCCCTCTTCTTGTTTCCGCAAATGAAACCGATAGTTTTCGACTATTTTCAGGGGCTCTGGATCTAAATGCTCAGATAGTTTTGCAACGATTTGCGCGTATGTAAGTGCGCTTGCCTTCGCTGGGCTAATTTTGTCACACAGTATGTTGTACGTTCTTTGCCCCATATAGTGCAATATCATGCTAACCTTTTTATTATCCTCACAGTCAAAGATGTCGAATGCCATCTCCAGACGCTCTACCCATCGCGACCATGAGCTCTGGACTGGATCAAATATTTCCACTTGTAATGCCGCATGTGCATTTTGTGTTATCTTTGCACCTCGTCGCCAGATGTTATGACACGCAAGTATGGCAGTAAAACAACATCTATTCCAATTCACTTCTTTATTGATTGTATCTTACGTCTAAAAAAGAACAAGTGTGTAGCGCGTGGAATATATATATAGTGATGACAATATAACACATTGACTCAGAAGGAAATCCACGTGCGCTTGCACCGGGAGCCGTCGATAACCTCGTGTATGCGGATTGTCTTTCGGAGTTTTGACGAGTTCTCCTTAATCAAACTGTCTACCGGGTGAAAAGCTTTATTTATCATGAAACCTGCTTCTCCGGTTATTTGTTTTTTAAACCTTTTCTGTGGAGGTGAAACCACTAGAACCAAAATTTTCGGAGTTTTGACGAGTTCTCCAATAACAAACGTCCACCGCCGCGAAACAGTTAAACTAAGAAACAAAAAGTAATTCTCCGTTTGCCTCGGAGTTTTGACGTGTTCTCCGATATCAAAATGTTTATTGCCCCAAAGCGTATAACTAGGAAACAAAAACTTACTTCTCCGTTTTTTTCTCTAGCCTATTTCTGTGGGGGCAAAACCACTATATCAAATTTCCATTTGCCGCGAAGCCTACTAATTTATAAAACAAAATAATTCAAAATTTTCCTTTACTGGCGGATCTTCTGTTGCCCGGCTAGCTCGTGGTAGAACTAGAGACTCTTATCTAGGGGTGAGTCGTGCCCCACGTTTTTTTATCCCGAAATGGCTTCCTTGCAGGCAAACCTTCTTCCTGTTCGCTTCATCGACCGGTCTTCGAAGCGAAGCAGGCCTGTTATGGTTTACTTTCAATTAAAAGTCATTTTTATTTGGTTCAATCGGTCAGGACTCACTGAGGTTGGTTAGGTGACAGTTTTGATTCACCTTCCGGTTTGACATTTAGCTACGGGAAAGTGCGTGATTTTTGCTGAAGTGGCAGCACCAAATATTCCCATAGAATGGAAAAGGCACCAATAACGGAACTTTTAATCTCCAGACAAACAAGTGTTTGGTGTGCTCCTGGTGTGCCTAGAGTTAAATTTCGGGTAACCAATAAGTGTCAAATTAAGGGAATGGGCAATTGGCATCCAAAAGGGATTTTCCTTTGTATGTTTGAATTTAAGGTATTTAAGTTGGAAAAAGTGCACTAGTACAAAGTATGTACGGAATAAAAGTGCCATAAAATTCCATGCATTTTTTTTTAATGCACTACCTTGAAAACAAAACCCAACAAATGTCCAGAACCACCCAAGTGAAAGATACGCCCCAAAATGCCAGATTGACCAGGGTGGAAGACACATGGAATCCTGTCTTGATCTCTGACTTCAACCCGGCTGACATCACAGTTTCGACCAAACGGGAGTAAAAACAAAGTATATTGCCAGAATACATTTTAACAGCAAATGGCAATCCATATTGGTTAAATAAGCTTTAAATAAGCAGTATTTAGTTACTATGTGCAATATTACCGAAGCCTGTTGATCGGAATATTATTGTCAACGGCGAGATAGAATGAGGAGTTCCCTGTCTCTCCTATCCTGAACTCAATAACTTCAGATCCCGCGGGCCACCAAGGAAACACACCAAACGCATGGTCTAGAACCTTCCTATTTTGCTAAGTGATGCTTTTTGTTAACTATAAACTCTCCTATGAAGTCATTAATCAGTATAAATATTCTTGCATTTTATTTTGTTCCATATAGAAAAAAGTTACCTTAAATAAAAATAGCCACTGAGTGAAATAGTATTAAAAGTAAGATTATTAAAATCATTTTCATGTATGCCTCAAATAAAAGCGTAATTACAGTACTTTGGGTTTTAAGTAATTTCTACAGTGCGATGCTCAGTAAATCTACTATGAAAAAGCAGTCATATCTTCAACGTTAGTTTCAATAATATATTATAATTTTTTTTGTTTTCAAATGCGTTCTGTACTTTTCCCAAGTTCGGTAGTAGTGAAAAGGTATTTAAAATAAAAGTAAAAGTCCGAGCCCTGATGGCCACCACCAACCCGAGTGGCAACAATCACGCCACGTCAGACTGAGTAGCGGAACCTTTCCATTGCGCAGTCGCCTTTGCTTGACGGTTTTCGGCCATAGCGGCGTCGCCGGCATTGAATTGAATTGAATGGTATAGTTGAACGCAAGTTGGTCGGTTGTGCGCCGCTCGGTGCACCCAAAAAAAAAAATAAAAAAAAAGCATATTCCACACGGAAAACGCCAATAAATAAGAGTGTTGTGTCAGATGTCGGCTTTTTCATTTCAATGAAATTATACTTTAGTGCGGTATTGGAAAAAATCAAAGATGGCAACGTTCTTATAAAGCCTAGCTTAAGCACAGACGTGTGAGAAAAAAAAATATCGTACAATTTGAAGACAAAAGAAAATGCATAATGCGTGCTGCATATATATATCGGTCTGAAGTGGACATTCTCCATATATCCGAGATAGAATTTTTCAATGTTCTTGGTTAAGTGCAAATAATTGATTTTTTTCCAAAAACTATTCTTGGCTTGAACAAAAACCAAAGAGTGCAATGAATATTTGATTGTGCGTTATTTAGAAAAAAAATTAAGTGATTTTTTTTTGAAAAACATTCTTGGCTTGAACAAAAATAAAAGTGTGCAATGAATTTATTTAAAAAAACAAAAAAAAACAAAAAAATCGAGATTAAAAGCGCAAGTACTTTTATACGCCTAGAGTGTGGCTAAAGAAAATTTTCATTTTATCAAAAGCCAACAAATCAAATTAATTTGTTTTAGTAAAACAAAACAAACAAACAAAAAAAAAACCCGCCCACAACAAACCCGCCAACAACAACCTGTAACAAAGCCGGTAACAACAATACCGGCAACAACTATCCGGCGGTAACAACAAGACCGGCAAAACATGCCCGGCAACAACTATCCGGCTACCATTAAACCGGTAACAACACTGGTTGTCGTGGCCGGTAACCAGTAACAACACCCGGTAACAAGACCGGCAACAACAATCACCACTAACAACACAACCAGCAGTGACGTTAACGGGGGCCGCCCTTACATAGGCCCGCCGCACCAGCAAATACAACAGCAGGGACCGCTTCTTTTAGGCACGCTTAAAACCCCAAGCCTTGGTATTCCAAAAAAATTTGATGTGAAATGATTATTATAAAATTTTGTATTTAAATGGGCAAATTATCAAGTACTTCAATTCTTTAAACTTATAAGAATGTGAGTTACTTAATACTTTTTGTTGCGATTTTACGAAAACAAAAATGTTTGCTTATAATGCAAAATTCTTTACTGCTATTTGAGCGTTTATTAGAGTTGGCAAGAACACACCCCAGCCGAGAATGACTAGCCACTGTGCGTTCCTTACCGATCCACTTTGACGCGTTTCCATAACAGATGGCGCACGACGTGGCCGCCTGCGGCGCTCAACGCGATGACTTTTCTCGTTGGATTGTGAGGTTTCACCATCTCATATGTCCCAGGTAGGCAGGCCCAGGAGCAGCCACCTGCGTTGCGGTGGGATGATGGGACTGATCAAGTTGTCCGGATTGGTTGTTGTTGTAGCGACTACTTAACCTGCCTAGGATGTCACCCCTCATCCAACACTGTCATCAGGCTCTTCTAACGGAAGTCCAAGAAACCTCGCGGCTTCAACAGGGGTGGACCAAAGTGAAATTGGTGTTAGAAGAGTAGGCTCAGTTGAGCAGGTGAACAGGATGGTTAGTATCGTGGGGAGATATGCCGCATGCCGGCAGACATTTGGCATATCAGGGTTCAGTCTGGATAGGTAAGAGTTTAGTCTGTTAAAATATCCAGAACGAAGTTGAGCCAGCGTGACTCTTGTCTCCCTGGGCAGTTCGCGTTCCTCGTCGGCAACAGGTGGAGCTTGTACCTGTAGGACTGCATTCACTGGACGAGACCTGACAAAGGAGTTTACCGACTCCGTGTGGATGAGGTTGAGGGCCCGCCGGTGCACCTTTGGATCAAACGGCGAGAAAATGTTATGCTGGATCTCGTCATAGTGCTTACGGAGGTGACCCCTTATTCTCCTGGGAGGTGGATTTTCGTTGAGCAGGCTCCCGTTCGGGTGCTGCGGTTTATGGCAGTTGAACAGGAATTGCCTGGTCAACATCTCACAATGCTGTTTGACATTAAACATTTTTGCCTCACTATGAAGAGGCTCCCGTTCGGGTGCTGCGGTTTATGGCAGTTGAACAAGAATTGCCTGGTCAACATCTCACAATGCTCTTTGACATTGAGCATTTTTGCCTCACTATGAAGATGGTGCTCAGGAGAAATAAGGAGGCACCCCGTGGCAGTTCTGAGTGCGGTGTTTTGGCAAGCCTGCAACCTCCTCCAGTGTGTGCCTGCTAACCCCGGTGACCATCTAGGCGTCGCGTAGCTCAGAACCGGCTGGCAGATTGCCTTGTACGTTGCCAGTAACGTTTCTTTGTCTTTCCACCAAGTACTGCCAGCTAGTGACTTGAGGATTTTGTTACGGCTTTGTACTTTGGTGGCAATCGCGGCTACATGAGCACCGTATTTGAACATGTTATCTAACGTAACCCCTAAGATTTTGGGGTGTGGGACAGTCGGAAGCTTAATGCCGTCGACGTACACGTCTAATTCCATGTTCGCCTGCGCTGTCCACGTCGTAAATAAGGTGGCCGAGGATTTGGCCGGTGACAATGTCAGGTCTCGTGCAGCGAAGAAACCGGAAAGGGATGGAAGGTAAGAATTAATTCTCGAGCAGAGCTCATCAACGGAGGATCAAATCGCCAGAAGTGCAATCATCGGCGTAGGAGACGATCCAGACGCCTTCTGGTGGGAAAGGGAGCCTCGATATGTAGTAATTAAACAAAAACGGGGATAGGACACCACCCTGTGGCACCCCTTGCTTAATTATACCTGGTTTTGATCTTTCGCCTCTAAATTCAACCGATGACTGCCGACCACTCAGATAGTTGGCGGTCCAACGCTTTCGACAGGGGGGAAGAGTTGAAACCTCCAGGTCGTTAATGAGTTGCGCATGATTGACAGTGTCGAAAGCTTTCGACAGATCAAGCGCAACTAGAAAGGTCATGTCATTTGGACCAGGTTGGTTGAGACCGACACCTATCTGTGAGGTGATGGCGTTTAGCGCGGTGGTAGTGCTATGCATTTTGCGGAATCCATGCTGAAGTTCGGCTAGTCGCAAGTTAGCGGTATAGGAAGGGATCAAGACCTTCTTGTCCGGATTGGTCTTCGTGTTCAGTAGCTAAGGACTCCACGGGACTTCACGTCAGGTCCACCGGAAGTTTTGCATTTCACCCGGTGAGGCAGTGCTAAACGCACTTAGTTTTTTTTGTCATTTAACTATTTTTTTTTTGTCCCGGGTCTGTTGTCCGATGTCGGCTTCGGGAAAATATATATCTCCGCTAAGTGGGCTTTAGTGTTTTTCTTGGGATTATTAATTTTATTTTTGTTTGCCGAACGTGATGTTTCAATGTTTTCTTCCTTTTTTCTTATACGAGGTGTGTGCAAAAAGTATCGCGAATTTTGTGTTATTTCAAAAATTATTTATTTATTCATGAATATCTATTTTGTCCCCTTCAAAGTAATCCCCATTAGATATTATACACTTGTGCCAACGGTTTTTCCAATCTTCGAAGCACTTCAAAAAATCATTTTTTTGTATCTTATTCAGCTCCTCCTTCGATGCCGTCTTTATCTCGTCAAGAGAAGCGTAACGTCGTCCTTTCATGGGCCTCTTCAGTTTAGGGAACAAGAAAAAGTCACAGGGGGCCAGACCTGGGGAATACGGTGGCTGCGGCATCATTAGTGTGTTGTTTTTGGCCAAAAAGTCGCGCACAAGCAACGATGCGTGAGCAGGGGCGTTATCGTGGTGCAAAAGCCAATTTTTGTTCTTCTTTGCACATCTTCTCGGCCTTCTGAGAACATTTTGTACCACCGATAAACGTTGCTTCGGTCCAAGGTAGCTTCTCCGTATGCCACAGTCAACATTCGGAATGCATCCGCGCACTTAATTTCGTTTTTCACACAAAATTTGATACAGGTTCTTTGATCAATTTTTTTGAATAGGTAAAAATCGAAGCGGCCGCCGTGGTGTGAAGGTAGTGTTGCCGGCCTACCACACCGAAGGTCCATGGTTTGTGCCCTGGTACAGGTAACATCAAAAGTGATTTGAAAAAAGTTTTTCAAAACGGGGTCGCCCCTCGGCAGTGGTTTGGCAAACTCTCCGAGTGTATTTCTGCCATGACAGGCTTCTCAGCAAAAATTCGTCTCCTTTGTAGATGCCGTTCGGAGTCGGCAAAAAACTGTAGGTCCCACCAATTTGTAGGGAAAAATTCAAATCCGCACACCACAAATTGGAAGAGAAGCTTGGCGCAAAAATCTCTTAGGAGGTTTATGATGATATACCTGTTGTATATGGCGCCATAGAGATAGAGAGAAAAATCGAAGACGATCCAAAACACGTGCAAGCAAAGCAGCTGTCAACAATTAACTGAACATTCAAAATGGCCGAGCTTGTCGGCATAAGTGAGAGACATGAGTACCAACATAACGCCACAAAAAATTCGAAATTCGAATATACGTAACCAGCGAAAATTCAAAATTCGCGATACGTTTTGAACACACCTCGTATATGGTTTTTTTTGGGATCCTTACTCCTCCAACCAGTCTCAGGGAGGCAGCCTTATCAGCCCCTGCATTACAGGAAGAGGAGTGGGGACCCAAAGCCCACACGTTCCAACTGCGCAAGTCTGGGGATGGGTTTTTCCAAAAAAAAAAAAAATTATATATATTTTGAACGTTTCTTTGATCGCTGGTCTCCAGTGCTCCGACCAGTCTCAGGGAGGCAGCCCTTAACAACCCCTGCATTGCGGTCCGGAGTACTGGAGTCCAAATAAGGTTAAAATTTTGCCAATTTTCGCCACTGTAGACCAACATGTCTCAGGGCGGGGTATCTTACAACCACCCTTGCATTGCGGTAGGTGTACCTGGAAAAATGTCCTTGTCTAGTGTTATTTCGTTTTTTTTGTTATAACTATGCTAATGATGGGATGTCAGCATTCCCATTAAATATATAAATACACAACTAGCTTTGCCAAACATCATACCGTTTTTTGCTTTTTACATATTACATTTTATCACGTTTGTGTACTAATAACCAATTTCTTTCAGCATATGTATATATTTTTTTTTGGACACATTCGCGGTAATTAGTGATGCAAATATCGGTTAGGAAAATTTGTATTAATTCAAATTTTATTTTTCAAAAAATTTTGCAATCGTCGGTATTATAGGGTGGGGGAGTGAATCTTGACTTTTTATACCCTCCAACCGACCCTTGTAACCGAACATCTGTTTCTTTCTTTGTTTATCTAACGGGTCATAGGTTCATAGGCCGTTTCCATGCAGCGTATATTCGTCCACAATAACTAGACTTTTGAAATTTTTTTTACCCAAATTTACAGTTTCATCTGGGCGTCTTGGCGTTCGGGGACAACTCGCCCAGTATTCTCGCCAAGCATTGACTCAGAAGGAAATCCACGTGCGCTTGCTCAACGAAAATCCGCCTCCCAGGAGAATAAGGAGTCACCTCCGTAAGCACTATGACGAGATCCGGCATAACATTTTCTCGCCATTTGATCCAAAGGCGCATCGGCGGGCCCTCAATCTCATCCACACGGAGTCGGTAAACTCTTTTGTCAGCTCTCGTCCGGCGAATGCAGTCCTACAGGCACAAGCTCCACCTGTTGCCGATGAGGAACGCGAACTGCCTAGGGAGACTAGAGTCATGCTGGCCCAACTTCGTTCTGGATACTGTAACAGACTAAACTCTTACCTATCCAGACTGTACCCTGACGTGCCAAATGTCTGCCCGCCATGCGACGTGTCTACCCATCTCTTCATCTGCTCAACCGAGCCTACTCTTCTTACAGCAATTTCAATCCGGTCCAACCCTGTTGAAGCCGCTAGGTTTCTAGGACTTCCGTTAGAAAAGCTTTATGACAGTGTTGGATGAGAGGCGATACTTTAGGCAGGTTAAGTAGTCGCTAGCACAACAACAACAAACGAGCATACCCAGATCAGAAACTTCCTCTCCTATCTGTCTCCTTTGCCCATAAACCAGTTTCGAATTTATTGTACGCAAAATTACACATAATTTTATATTTTATTCAGATGGAAATGCTAGGTCGAACTAGGCTCTTCTGCGGACGAACTAACACTGGTCTACAAATTCGAACTTTTTTTCTCCACCAGATACGCGAATATGAAATTTGTATGTAAAACAACCCCCTGATTCCGAAAATCGAGGTTATTTTTGATTCTATGGTACCTTTTTTGAGATATTTACGATTTACCGTTATTTCAAAAAAAAAAGACATTTCTCCACTTAATCATGTATGTCTCAAGAACAAATTGAGCAATTCCAAAACGGTTTAAAAAATTCAAAAGCTAATAAAATTTGCCATAAACAATGCATGCAAACCTTTTCGCTAGGCCCTGTAGGTTCGAAGATAATGAACAATCAATACGGATTTTTACACTTTTTTCTGGAAAAATATAAAAAAAATGTGTACTTTGCGAGGAAGGATATCGAAAAGTTTTTTTTTTTCAGATATTTTTTTTCTCAGTAAGTCCTGTTTTATAGCAAAAAAAACAGCTTTCATTCAATAAAATCGATGGACTAATACAAAAGTTATAACAATTCAATTAAATATAGCCATATAATACTTAAGTATCCTACAAATGTTAGCATATGTACATATGAGACGATAACAATATTTGTAAGAACTGACAGAAAATGGTCGAGTGAGGTATCTAAGCACGCGTATTCATGCCAAGAGTAATAATTCTAGGTCGAAGCTTAACTTTTAATCCCTTTAAAAAGTAATAAACAAAAACAAATTTTAGTAAGATTTACTGGAATAGGAATCTAGGTTGTAGACCACAGTAAAGATTTACCATTTTAGTGTTATAGCTGTATTCTGTAAGTCTGTCTCATCTCAAGACTAAATTTGAGATTTTTCATTAGAGACAATTTTTGTGACTTCAGTAGCCCGTTTCTGTAACCTTTCGATAAGAATTTTCACGCAAAGTGCAACCCTGTTATGTAGTTATCGCTTGTTATGGTTTACTTTCAATTAAAAGTCATTTTTATTTGGTTCAATCGGTCAGGACTCACTGAGGTTGGTTAGGTGACAGTTTTGATTCACCTTCCGGTTTGACAGTTAGCTACGGGAAAGTGCGTGATTTTTGCTGAAGTGGCAGCACCAAATATTCCCATAGAATGGAAAAGACACCAATAACGGAACTTTTAATCTCCAGACAAACAAGTGTTTGGTGTGCTCCTGGTGTGCCTAGAGTTAAATTTCGGGTAACAAATATGTGTCAAATAAAGGAAAATGGGCAACTGGCATCCAAAAGGGGGTTTCCTTGATTCCTGATTGAATTTAATATATTTAAGTTGGAAAAAGTGCACTAGTACAAAGTATGTACGAAATAAAAGTGCCATAAAATTCCATGCATTTTTTTTTAATGCACTACCTTGAAAACAAAACCCAACAAATGTCCAGAACCACCAAAGTGAAAGATACGCCCCAAAATGCCAGATTGACCAGGGTGGAAGACACATGGAATCCTGTCTTGATCTCTGACTTCAACCCGGCTGACATCACAGTTTCGACCAAACGGGAGTAAAAACAAAGTATATTGCCAGAATACATTTTAACAGCAAATGGCAATCCATATTGGTTAAATAAGCAGTATTTAGTTACTATGTGCAATATTACCGAAGCCTGTTGATCGGAATATTATTGTCAACGGCGAGATAGAATGAGGAGTTCCCTGTCTCTCCTATCCTGAACTCAATAACTTGAGATCCCGCGGGCCACCAAGGAAACACACCAAACGCATGGTCTAGAACCTTCCTATTTTGCTAAGTGATGCTTTTTGTTAACTATAAACTCTCCTATGAAGTCATTAATCAGTATAAATATTCTTGCATTTTATTTTGTTCCATATAGAAAAAGTTACCATAAATAAAAATAGCCACTGAGTGAAATAGTATTAAAAGTAAGATTACTAAAATCATTTTCATGTATGCCTCAAATAAAAGCGTAATTACAGTACTTTGGGTTTTAAGTAATTCCTACAGTGCGATGCTCAATAAATCTACTATGAAAAAGCAAAGTCATATCTTCAACGTTAGTTTCAATAATATATTATCATTTTTTTTTGTTTTGAAATGCGTGCTGTACTTTTGCGAAGTTGGGTAGTAGTAAAAAAGTATTTAAAATAAAAGTAAAAGTCCGAGCCCTGATGGCAACCACCAACCTGAGTGGCAACAATCACGCCACGTCAGACTGAGTAGCGGAACCTTTCCATTGCGCAGTAGCCGTTGCTTGACGATTTTCGACCATAGCGGCGTCGCCGGCATTGAATTGAATGGTATAGTTGAACGCAAATTGGTCGGTTGTGCGCGGCTCGGTGTAGTCAAAAAAAAAAACAAAAACATATTCCACACGGAAAACGCTAATAAATAAAAGTGTTGTGTCAGATATCGGCTTTTTAATTTCAATGAAATTATACTTTAGTGCGGTATTGGAAAAAATCAAAGATGGCAACGTTCTTATAAAGCCTAGCTTAAGCACAGACGCGTGAGAAAAAAAATATCGTACAATTTGAAGACAAAACAAAATGCATATTGCGTGCTGCATATATATATCGGTCTGAAGTGTACATTCTCCATATATCCAAAATACAATTTTTCGATGTTCTTGGTTAAGTGCAAATAAGTGATTTTTTTTTTAAAAAACCATTCTTGGCTTGAACAAAAACCAAAGTGTGCAATGAATATTTGATTGTGCGTTATTTAGAAAAAAAAAATTAAGTGATTTTGTTTTTTGAAAAACATTCTTGGCTTGAACAAAAACCCAAGTGTGCAATGAATATTATTTAAAAAAATCAAAAAAAAAATCGAGATTAAAAGCGCAAGTACTTTTATACGCCTAGAGTGTGGCTGAAGAAAATTTTCATTCAAAAGGCAGCAAATCAAATTAATAGTAAAAAAATTTCCCAGTTGAGTGCAAATACAACAACCGGTAACAAAACCGGCAACAACTATCCGGCGGTAACAACAAGGCCGGCAAAACAAGCCCGGCAACAACTATCCGGCCAAAATTAAACCGGTAACAACAATACCGGCCACGACAACCAGTAACAACACCCGGTAACAAGACCGGCAACAACAGTCACCACTAGCAACACAAAAAGTAGTGACATTAACGGGGGCCGCCCTTACATAGGCCCGCCGCACCAGCAAATACAACAGCAGGGGCCGCTTCTTTTAGGCCCACTGCACCAACAGCAGCAACAACCGGTAATAACACAACCAGCAGTGACAACAGCGGGGGCCGCCGTATAATATGACCACCGCAGTAACCACCGGCAACAACCAGACCGGTAACTACAACAGGTAACAACACCAGGCAACACTAACCGGTAACAGCCCAACCAGCATTGACATCAGCAGGGGCCGCCCTCTTCTAGGCCCACTGCACAACTACCCGGATCGACCACAACAACACCAGCAGTGACAACAGCAGGGGCCGCCGTAATCTAGGCCCGCTGCACTATTACCAACAACAACAACAGTAGCGCCCGACCAACAGCCTACTGCAACAATGGGTGAGATCAACCTGATGTAGTTACTTCTTTTTTTTGTAAATAATATAGAATTAAATTAAACAAACTAAATTTATGTATGCCATACTTAAAAGAAACGGAAATTATATGACAGAAGAGATTAAAGAAAACCCCAAAAAAAAAAATTATGCGTTAAAAGTTGTGCGCTCATGTTTAGCTTATGCTTAACCTGTAATTTAATCATAAAATTTTCTTAAATGTTTTACATTTTTTTCTGTTTCTTAAGCCCCGGGCTTTTAGCACAAGTTCAACTCAGTTAGCCAATTAACAAGCTTAAACTTATTATACAATTTTTCAGTCAACTTGAAACAGAATAAAATGGCCTTAAGAAGTTTGAATTTCATCTGAGCTTAAGCTAACTTAGATTAAACTGAACTTAAAGAACGCATAAAAACTCAGGCCTGGTATTCCAAAAAAATTTGATGTGAAATTAAAATTGATTTACTTTAACGCATTCCTCTAAAAAAAGTTGACTTCATATTAGAGCAATGCGTTTGAGTGTTACTTTTCTTTATTATAAAATTTTGTATTTAAATGGGCAAATTATCAAGTACTTCAATTCTTCAAACTTACAAGAATGTGAGTTACTTAATACTTTTTGTTGCGATTTTACGAAAACAAAAATGTTTGCTTATAATGCAAAATTCTTTACTGCTATTTAAGCATTTATTAATAAGTGTTTAATTTACAACTCCTTTTTTTATATTAGGAACACCAATTGAATTCTTCACATAATTTAAAAAATTATACATATATATGAAAAACAATACAAAAAGGCTTAAAGAAGTAAATCAAATTTCAACGAAAGGCTTTACTGCTTTTTTTAAATTTATAATCATAATTAAAGTTTAGCTATTGGTTTATTTCAAATCATCAGTTTTCCACTTACATTGAAAATTAGCAACAAAAATAAATATAAAAAAAATTCAATAAAAACTATATGTTATAAATTAATTTTAATAACGATTTCCATTTAAATGGTAGTCCGTGGGCCGTTAGGGTCATTTATTAAATTTAGTTATACTTTTAGAAAAATAAAACAAAGTATAAAAAAAAATTTTAGAATTTTAAAATATAATGATGTTCCTTCGATTCCAATTAAACTTCTAAAATATGTACCTCAATATTGATACGAAAATTTTAGCCTAGCCGTAATTTTTGATAATTTAATATTGAGATAATATTGGTATAAGCGTAGATCTATAATTTCATAGAGCCGTTATAAATAAAAACTAAAACAAAAACTATTTATTAAAATAAATGAACATAATAATAATTAAATGGCCAAATAATAATTATCTATATTGTTGTATTTTGTTTCTTAATAGAAGCAGCTTTTCTAGCCGACCACCTCCACTTTCCATATTGTTGTTGTGCGTCCTTTTCTGATCTGCCGCCGATGTTAGGATTTCTATCCTAATCCCTAGGAGTACGGCGCCTCCATATGCCTTTTGTCCATCCCAGCATCGTTGATGCTTTTTAGGTTGGGTTTTTAATTCACTTTAATAAAACACAGCCGTTCTGCTCGAATCCAATGTTATAATGACCGATCACGAGTTGAACATCGTTCGCCCATCGGTTGCGCCGATGTTCAATCGTATCTTTTACTCTTTTCAATATTGGGTAATTGTATGACAGTGTGGTTACAAATATAGTTATCTCTGTCTTACAATTTTATGTTACTAAACTAATAAACACAGCTCGCGCTGCCAACAATGGCATTGCCAGCAGGGTTTGCGTACGTAATGTTGACGTAGCCAGTTGACGTCGCCGTATCCTTACATCATCCTTTTTGGGGAAAAGAAGAATCGACAAAGTGATCAGTTTTGTCAATTCTTCTTGCCCATATATGCACTTATAAAAATTGTTGCGAACGAACGAATATCTGTACATTAGGGTGTTCCTCCCCGTTTTAATTCGCAAATTCGTAACCATTTTTGTGACTATTTAAAAACACTTAGATATGAAAATGTTCAAATTTAATTACATTTGTGTTAGTTTTTTAAAGATAAAGTAGCTATAAACTATAAATATTAATTAGATTTTAATTTAGTAATATATTTGTTTTCAATATTTCTTTCTACAATATTTATTTTGTATATTTTAAATTAAATTTTTGTTACATTAAAAAATATTTTTTTTTTTGTGTTTGATACGATATTAGAAAGTAATTGAGGTTTTTATTTTTTGTTTCTGATTTTAAATATAAATTTTAAAAATATTACTTAGATATAAATGATTTACATGAATTATATATTTTTTTTTTTTTTAATATACAAATCTTTTTTTTTTTGTTTTGTTGTTTTTTTTTGTTTTCGGTTTAATGGTTTTTTTTTGTGCCTTCATGGCTATTTATAAATGCTGACAATAAAACTAATATTTAATATTTTTGGTTTTTTTTTGTGTCGAATTTTACAGTTAAATGAAATGTTAATTTACTTTACTAAGGCGATTTTTATGTACAACTTTTTCTCTATTTTTAACTTCGTCGAAAATAGTTACATTAGGTTCGTTTATTTTTGTTATAGTAAACGGACCTTGGTATATATTTTCATGTTTGTGACGTGGTTCTTTTTGTAAAAGAACTTTATCGCCGATTTTCACAATTAACGGACGAGCCGATTTATCATAAAAATTTTTACTTTGTAATTTATGTTTATTTATTAGATTTTGTGCCATTTTGTGTGCTGTTTGCATTCTAAATTTGATTTCTTTAGCATAGTTTTCGACATTATATATTGGATCAAGTTTTTCTTTTTTTAATTCATTAGGCAAAGTTGCCTTTTTTCCAAAAACTAATTCGAAAGGCGAAAATTGATTGTCGAAAACTGTGCTTGTTGTAGTATTGTGTAAAAATGTGAAATATTTTAAATATACGAGGTGTGTTCAAAAAGTATCGCGAATTTTGAATTTTCGCTGGTTACGTATATTCGAATTTCGAATTTTTTGTGGCGTTATGTTGGTACTCATGTCTCTCACTTATGCCGACAAGCTCGGCCATTTTGAATGTTCAGTTAATTGTTGACAGCTGCTTTGCTTGCACGTGTTTTGGATCGTCTTCGATTTTTACCTATTTTTTTTACCAAAATTGCTCAATTGTGACCAAAAACAGCATCGCATGAACATTGCTAATGAGATGTTAAACTCTGTCCGCGACGACCCAAATTTGCTCCAGAGGGTCATAACTGGTGACGAATCGTGGGTTTATGGTTATGACGTGGAAACCAAAGCTCAATCATCTCAATGGAAGCTGCCGCACGAACCAAGACCGAAAAAAGCGCGCCAAGTTCGGTCGAATGTGAAAGTTTTGCTGACAGTTTTCTTCGATTGCAGGGGCGTGGTGCATCATGAGTTCTTGCCACAGGGAAGAACGGTCAATAAGGAATATTACCCGCAAGTTATGCGCAATTTGCGCTAAGCAATCCGCCAGAAACGCCCGGATTTGTGGAAGAACAAAAATTGGCTTTTGCACCACGATAACGCCCCTGCTTACACATCGTTGCTTGTGCGCGACTTTTTGGCCAAAAACAACACACTAATGATGCCGCAGCCACCGTATTCCCCAGATCTGGCCCCCTGTGACTTTTTCTTGTTCCCTAAACTGAAGAGGCCCATGAAAGGACGACCTTACGCTTCTCTTGACGAGATAAAGACGGCATCGAAGGAGCAGCTGAACAAGATACAAAAAAATGATTTTTTGAAGTGCTTCGAAGATTAGAAAAACCATTGGCACAAGTGTACAATATCTCATGGGGATTACTTTGAAGGGGACAAAATAGATATTCATGAATAAATAAATAATTTTTGAAAAAACACAAAATTCGCGATACTTTTTGAACACACCTCGTACATCTGTTGAAGTAATAAGCTAAAATATTTGTATTAACAGTATGGCAACTTTAACAGTCTGGCAACTTAGAATAGTTCTGCCTATTCTCTTTAGTTTATTCTTTTGTATTTGAAAGGTAAAGACACAAAAGTATCAGTTTGAATAAAACCATCACTGCGTTAACATCGTAAGTCTGCAATTTCGTATTTCTCACTGGAAAAAACGCCAACAGTGGTTATGGGCCCAGTTCATCGCGATCGGTGTGTGTTTTAAAATAAAAACAACTAGAAAACGTGTGCAGTTTAAAACAACAAAACTCGTGCAAAAATCGGCGTGCGCGAAACATTTAAAAATAGTACATTTGTGTAAATTCATATCAAAATGAATTTGTCTCATCAAATAGAGAAGCTTGGTGACGACAACTATGACGTGTGGTGCATGACCATGCGTAGTGTGCTAATAACAACAGATTTGTGGAAAGTAATTAGCGAAACAAAGCCTGTGGGTGCAACTAATGAACAATCAGAAAAATGGGACACGACAGACACAAAGGCGTTAGCGTGCATTATTCTTAATGTGAAATCGACGCAGTTTATGCGCATAAAATCTTTTGCTACTGCGGCAGACGCATGGAAAACATTACGCGAAATCCATTTGCCTACGGGGCCAGTGAGAAAAGTGCAACTTTACCAAAAACTTGTGCGGTTAAGAATGCAACCGGCAGACAACGTACCACAGTACATTAAAGTGTTTGAAGAAACATTAAATAAATTGTCTGAGTTAGACATAAAACTGAACGATGAACTTAAAGTTATAATGTTTCTGTCTAGCTTACCAAATTCTTCGGAAAATTTTGTGGTCGCAATCGAGACACGCGACAACTTGCCATCATTTGAAACAGTTAAATTGAAGTTTCTAGAAGAAGGCTCGCGCAAAGCAGAAATAACTGAACGTGAAAATGCAAATGCGTCGGTATACGCACACGGGAGCGCAACAAAGCAACAAGCATCGAAATGCAAAAGACAGTCGTAGCGATTGCGCGACTCAAAACAAAGCAACCGATCAAAACCAATTCAAAGGCAAGTGCTTTTATTGTGAAAAGACAGGGCATCGCGCAATTGAATGTCGTAAGAGAGCGGCTGCGCAACAACAACGTAAAAAAGAAGATCAAACAAATTGTGTTTTTCATATGAGTGTTGCTGAGCAAAGCAAAAATACATGGTGTATTGACAGTGGTGCAACAACACACATGTGCTGCAACAAAGACAAATTCGTATCGTTTGTTGAGAAAAAATCATCGGTTAAATTAGCAGCCGACAAATACATTGAGAGTTTAGGTATCGGCACGGTCATAATAAAAGTAAACAATGAAAATATTGAAATGCGTGACGTTTTGTATGTGCCTACGTTGCAAATGAATTTTGTGTCGGTTGGCAAAGCAGCTCAAAACAAACATTTTATTGTGTTTAGTGATAAACATGCTCAAATAAAGACAAAAAATAGCAAAGTAGTGTTCAGCGCAACGCAAGAAGGAAATTTGTATTTGTATAGGGACAATTTCAAGCACAGTGCGGTGAATATGGTAATCGATACAAATGGAAAAATATGGCATGAAAGATATGGACATTTAAATTTTAAGAGTTTAAAAATGCTTAGTGAGAAAAAACTAGTGGAAGGTATGGACGTTAAGAACATAGACATAAATATAAACTGTGACACGTGCAATCAAGCAAAAATTGTTGCCTTACCATTTCCAAGTAAAGCAAAGAGTGTATCGAAAAATGTACTTGAACTTGTGCACAGTGATGTTTGTGGGCCAATGAATGTTAAGTCGATAGGTGGAAATCGCTATTTCGTTACATTCATTGATGATTTTTCGAGAAAAATACATATCTATTTCATGCGTGCCAAAAGTGAAGTTTTTGAGAAATTTAAGCTTTTTAAAAATTATGTGGAATTGCAAACGGGCAAGAAAATAAAATGCTTGCGTACCGACAATGGTACAGAATATATGAACAATGATTTTAAGAACTTTCTAAACAATTGTGGTATAAAGAAGCAAAATACTGTCCCGTACACACCTCAGCAAAATGGCGTGGCCGAGCGCGCCAACCGTACAATAGTGGAAATGGCAAAAAGCCTGGTAATTCATGCCAAATTAGAAGAGTTTTTGTGGGCTGAGGCTGTGCAAACGGCAGTATATTTGCGTAACAGGTGCCCTACAAATGCCTTAAAAGGGTCCACTCCGTTCGAAATGTGGAAAAATCGAAAAGCATCGGTAAAGCATCTACGTGTTTTCGGCTCGCGCGCGTTTGCCTTAGATAAAAATAGAAAGGGCAAGTTCAAGCCAAAAGGAAAAGAATATATTTTCGTCGGCTACTCTACAACAGCAAAAGCCTATCGGTTGTACGATCGAGAAAATCGTTCAATAGTAGAACGCAGAGACGTAAAATTTGTAGAAGGTGAGTTCGGAACAGTAGTTAGTACAAAATGCGATAAATTAGATCGTAACAATGATTTCATGACAAACATGATTCGTCTTGAGTAGCATATGTCTTCAGAAGAAGAGGTGGAAACGTCAATGCAAACAGAACGTGACGCCGTTCAAAGTAATGGGCTTGAATCTATAAGCGAAAATGCACAAAACGTATATGACAACTTCGACGAAGAGGTGGAAGAGTTTGTCAGTGCGAGCGAAGATGAAGAAAATAATGTTGAACAACGCGGTCCAGCGCGACCAACATTTCTACGTACGGGTCAACCAGGTAGACCTAAAAAAGTATACAACGTGCTAAATAACATTAATTCCATAGATGACATCGAGACACCGCAAACGGTAACAGAAGCATTGCAGGGCCAATATGCACAAAATTGGCAAGAGTCAATGCGATCAGAGTATGAGGCACTACTAGCCAACAATACTTGGAGCTTGGTTGATTTACCTGCTGGTGCAAAGGTAATAGGTTCCAAATGAGTATTTAGAATCAAAAGAAATAAAGATGGGAAAATCGATAGATTTAAATCTAGGTTGGTTGCGAAAGGATGTTCACAACAACTGGGCGTTAATTATTGGGAAACCTTTTCGCCTGTTATACGTTATGAAACTATTCGAATGTTGGTCGCAATAGCTGCAGAAAAACAGTTGTATATGCATCAAGCCGATATCTCGAATGCATATTTGAACAGCAGCCTAGACGAGGAAGTCTACATGAAACAGCCACCAAATTTTGTGAGCACGGCACATCCCAACAAGGTTCTTAAGCTTAAAAAAGCTTTATACGGCCTTAAGCAATCTGGACGAGCCTGGAATCATACGCTAGATGAAGTCCTGCAAAGCATAGGCTTCACACGCAGCAAGTACGAAGCGTGCTTATACATCAAGCAACGTCAGCAGCAAAGCAGTTACATCGCAGTTTACGTCGACGATTTAATAATCATATCGCCGATCGAGAAGGAGATACAAGCGACTAAACAACAAATATCATCAAAATTCGAGATGCATGATGGCGGCCCAATCACATATTTTCTTGGGCTTGAAATAAAACGAGATGGCAAACGAGGCTCTGTATCAGTTTGCCAAAAAGCTTTTATCGAAAATATTTTGGGTGCATATGGCATGCAAAATTGTCGAGCAGTAGCCACACCCCTTGACCCAGGTTTTCACGTCGCTTGTAAAGATGACAGCTGTGCTAAAGTAAACGTAACGCACTATCAGTCATTAATCGGTTCTTTAATGTACCTATCAATCTTGAGCCGACCTGACATTTTGCATGCAGTTAGCAAACTGTCGCAACGCAACACAAATCCACATGCTGAGCACGAGGCTGCAGCAAAACACATCCTGCGATATCTCTCTGGCACTAAAAATCTGAGTATAGTATATCGTAAAAGCGGCAAACCAGTGCAAGGTTTCGCAGACGCAGATTTGGCAAATGATCAGTTAGACAGAAAATCCTATTCTGGTTACGCCTTCTTTCTGGGAGGCAGCGCTTTTTCCTGGTCTTCAGCTAAAAAAAGTATCGTCGCATTGAGCAGCACAGAAGCGGAGTACGTCGCTCTCACAGTAGCCGCCAAAGAAGCGGTATACCTACGCAAACTACTGGCTGAAATAGGGTGGTCAGCAGAAGAGCCAATGACCATCTGTGGTGACAATATTAGTGCACAGCATATATCAAAAAATCCTGTTCACCATAAACGTACGAAACATATTGATATTAAATTTCACTTTATAAGAGAAAAAGTTGCCGATAACGAAATTGAATTAAAATATGTATCTACCGATAAAAATATTGCAGATGTATTTACAAAAAGTTTATGTAAACAGAAGCATTGTGGCTTCGTAAATTTACTTGGTTTAATTTGAAATGTATTCAAATTCTCGAAGAAAAATATTTAGCTTAAGAAGAAGTGTTGAAGTAATAAGCTAAAATATTTGTATTAACAGTATGGCAACTTTAACAGTCTGGCAACTTAGAATAGTTCTGCCTATTCTCTTTAGTTTATTCTTTTGTATTTGAAATGTAAAGACACAAAAGTATCAGTTTGAATAAAACCATCACTGCGTTAACAACGTAAGTCTGCAATTTCGTATTTCTCACTGGAAAAAACCCCAACAACATCCCAGTCTGAAAACGATTCGTTTAAATATGCACGTAAGTATTCATTAAAGACTCTATGATTACGTTCAATTGTACCAACAGTTTCATTATGGTATGCAGTCGAAAAATTATTTTTAATATTTAAAAGTTTAGTTAATTCTTCAAATAATTCATTTTTAAATGCTGTACCTAAATCTGATTTTATGGCATTCATTGTGCCGTATGTTAAAATAAAACTTTCAAAAATTGCAGATGCAATTGTTTTTGCTGATTTATCTGGTACAGCTACTGTTACCAAATATTTAGTCATGTCACAAATCATGGTAAGTGCGAACTTGTTACCATATTTGGACTCAGGTAAGGGTCCTATTGTATCTATTACTAATACATCAAACGGTTTACAGGGTGTTGGAGTTATAACAAGATTTTCTTTTGTTTTTGGTTTAACCTTGTTCAAGAGACATTTGTTACAATTTTTAACATAATTTGCTATATCACGAGTCATGTTTTTCCAATAAAATTTTGTTCTTAGTTTTGCGTAAAGTTTTTTCATACCACAATGTCCTCCTGAAATTGGGTCGTCGTGGTAAATAATCATTAACTTAAGTTTTTTGTCGTTGTCAGTTACAGTCTCTACGGGATCTGTTAAAATAATTTCTAGAGATTTTAAAACTTTATTTCCGCGGTCTTTTAAATTTGTAATAGTAAAATGATTGAAAAAAATATCATCTTTAGGCCATTCTATTTGCTTAATTTTGCGTTTGCTGGCTTCTGATTCAAGCCTCGAAAGTAATTTCTCTAAAGTAATTATTTCGTTAGCAAACTCAAAACTAAGTAACTCGAGTTTCTTATGTTTAATATGCGCAAAAATTCTCAAATTTGTTGTTTTTATATTTTTACCGTAAGTAATTTCAGATCTTACACGCGGAATCTATTTTGAAAAATTGAATGAAAATTTGTCGTAAACTTTTAAAGTATGTTGTTTTTCTGTATTTATGTCGTTTTTCCTAAGCAAATTTTTGTCGTTTGTCAGTTTTGTCATTGCCCTTGTCTCTACTGCTAAGATTTGTTTGTTAGTTTCTCTAATTTCGTTATTGTAGTGATTTTGTTTTTTGAAAAACATTCTTGGCTTGAACAAAAACCCAAGTGTGCAATGAATATTATTTAAAAAAATCAAAAAAAAGCGCGAGATTAAAAGCGCAAGTACTTTTATACGCCTAGAGTGTGGCTGAAGAAAATTTTCATTTTATCAAAAGGCAACAAATCAAATTAATAGTAAAAAAAAATTCCCAGTTGAGTGCAAATACAACAGCCGGTAACAAAACCGGCAACAACTATCAGGCGGTAACAACAAGACCGGCAAAACAAGCCCGGCAATAGCTATCCGGCCACAATTAAACCGGTAACAACAATACCGGCCACGACAACCAGTAACAACACCGGCAACAACAATCACCACTAGCAACACAAAAAGTAGTGACATTAACGGGGGCCGCCCTTACATAGGCCCGCCGCACCAGCAAATACAACAGCAGGGGCCGCTTCTTTTAGGCCCACTGCACCAACAGCAGCAACAACCGGTAATAACACAACCAGCAGTGACAACAGCGGGGGCCGCCGTATAATATGCCCACCGCAGTAACCACC
Source organism: Merzomyia westermanni (assembly GCA_949987695.1). Classification (NCBI taxonomy): domain Eukaryota; kingdom Metazoa; phylum Arthropoda; class Insecta; order Diptera; family Tephritidae; genus Merzomyia; species Merzomyia westermanni. Next base: position 81,546,083 of record OX465289.1, read on the forward strand.
GGCAACAACCAGACCGGTAACTACAACAGGTAACAACACCAGGCAACACTAACCGGTAACAGCCCAACCAGCATTGACATCAGCAGGGGCCGCCCTCTTCTAGGCCCACTGCACAACTACCCGGATCGACCACAACAACACCAGCAGTGACAACAGCAGGGGCCGCCGTAATCTAGGCCCGCTGCACTATTACCAACAACAACAACAGTAGCGCCCGACCAACAGCCTACTGCAACAATGGGTGAGATCAACCTGATGTAGTTAGTTCTTTTTTTTGTAAATAATATAGAATTAAATTAAACAAACTAAATTTATGTATGCCATACTTAAAAGAAACGGAAATTATATGACAGAAGAGATTAAAGAAAACCCCAAAAAAAAAAATTATGCGTTAAAAGTTGTGCGCTCATGTTTAGCTTATGCTTAACCTGTAATTTAATCATAAAATTTTCTTAAATGTTTTACATTTTTTTTTGTTTCTTAAGCCCCGGGCTTTTAGCACAAGTTCAACTCAGTTAGCCAGTTAATAAGCTTAAACTTATTATACAATTTTTCAGTCAACTTGAAACAGAATAAAATGGCCTTAAGAAGTTTGAATTTCATCGGAGCTTAAGCTAACTTAGATTAAACTGAACTTAAAGAACGCATAAAAACTCAGGCCTTGGTATTCCAAAAAAATTTGATGTGAAATTAAAATTGATTTACTTTAACGCATTCCTCTAAAAAAGTTGACTTCATAGTAGAGCAATGCGTTTGAGTGTTTCTTTTCTTTATTATAAAATTTTGTATTTAAATGGGCAAATTATCAAGTACAGTGAAATTCCCCAAGACGGACAGTCCTTATAACCGGACAGCTCCAATAACCGGACAAATTTTGTGTACACAGGTTTCTCAATAATTTTTTCATACAAATATCATTCTAATAAACGGACGCTCTAATAACCGGACGCGGACTCTGTATTTCAAGCCATTTCCATGAAAAAATTTCTCATAAACGGACAAAATTCAAAAACATCGCAAGCAAGCTTTGTTGTTCATTATAAAAATGAAATAGGGGATTCCCCTTTTAACATGTATGCACACATTCAAGCCGTCCGTGTCAAGTAAAAGGTGGTTTTCTATTCAGTTTGTCAAGTGCATGTGAGTGGTTGTGTTCAAAGTTCGTAATAATATGGCACCGAAAAAGAAGCTACTTCCTGTTAGAGAGAAAATGGAAATTATTAATGGTTTCGAAAAAGAAAAGTTATCAGTGCGTGGAATTGCAAAAAGGTAAAGTATGGTGAGTCCAAAATTACACGTTTCCTTTGCGTTAAAAGGCTGCTGAAATTAATAAAAATAAATAAAAAATTCGTTCTAAATGGAAGTCTGGATCTAATATTCACCAAAAGCGAAGTTTCCTTAAAGAAGGCATCTCGGAAATAGAAAGGATGTGTTTTGATTTTTTCGCTAAGGCTAGAAGTCAAAAAATTTCTGGTCCCATTTTGAAAGGGAAATTGCAAGAAAACTGGGCTTTTCTTTCGTGCCTTGCCGGACAAACCCCTCGCTCTTAAATACGAAAAATGTGTGGGAGGTAAGCTATCAAAGGAAAGACTCGCAATTTTGTTCTGTGCTAATATGGCTGTAGATAAGGAGCCGCTTTTGGTTATAAGGAAAGCAGCCCGTCCTCGATCCTTTAAACATGTTCCAATTGCAAAACTTCCAGTTGATTGGAAGTCTAATAAAAAAGCACGGATGACTCGAGGAGTGATGAGCCAATGGCTGCAGCAGTTCAATCGAAGAATGAAAGCCCAGAATCGAAAAATTATCTTGTTTCTAGATAACGCGGCTTTTCATCCAAAGGAATGAGACTTGACCAACATAAAAATTTGTTTCTTGCCACCAAATACAACGGCAGTTAGCCAACCCCTTGATCAAGGTATAATAAAAATTTTAAAACTTTGTATAGAAGCATAGTTTTAAAACACTTGATAACTAAAATTGGCGAAACAAGTTCAGCCTCAGAGCTCGCAAAATCGATTAATGTACTGGAAGCTGTGTATTTCATCAAAGCATCATGGGATAAAGTGGAAGCCTCAACAATCCGAAATGTTTCCGTAAAGCAGGATTTTTGGAAACTTTAGAGGATCCTTCAGATTTTGATCCCGAAGATGACATTCCACTGGCAGTCTATGCTTCAGGAAGGACTAGATTTTGCAAATTATTTCGAAGGTTTTCTCCAAATAGATCAAAATGTCTTAACTGAGGACAACAATATAGAAATTCAATTTGACCAACCAGATGATACTATGGACTTAAGTGATTCAGAAGATGAACCTTCAGAAGAAATAAGTGACCCCATAACATCATATGATGAGGCTTTAAAACTTGTTGCGCGCTTGAAACAATATGCAAAAAATGACTATGTAGCTTTTCAGCAGGTTAAAAATATCGAGTCACTTTGAAAATGAAAATTTTAAATTAAAGGAATCAATGTTAAAACAAACAAGCATCACACAATTTTTTCAATCAAACTAGTCGATATTGAAATGTAAAGACTTGTACAATGTATTTAATTGATATATTTATGTATGTATATGTAATACTAAAGTATTTAAATATTCTTTACTTCGAAAAATTTCTTAAATAAACTACAATGAATTTTATATGTGTAGTATATATTTTTTGTTCTCATCCCCTATAAGCGGACATCTCCCATAGCCGGACAAAAACACTGCGACCGTGAGTGTCCGGTTATGAGGAATTTCACTGTACTTCAATTCTTCAAACTTACAAGAATGTGAGTTACTTAATACTTTTTGTTGCGATTTTACGAAAACAAAAATGTTTGCTTATAATGCAAAATTCTTTACTGCTATTTAAGCATTTATTAATAAGTGTTTAATTTACAACTTCTTTTTTTATATTAGCAACACCAATTGAATTCTTCACATAATTTAAAAAAATTATACATATATATGAAAAACAATACAAAAAGGCTTAAAGAAGTAAATCAAATTTCAACGAAAGGCTTTACTGCTTTTTTTAAATTTATAATCATAATTAAAGTTTAGCTATTGGTTTATTTCAAATCATCAGTTTTCCATTTACATTGAAAATTAGCAAAAAAAAAAAAAATTAAAAAAAAATTCAATAAAAACTATATGTGTGTTATAAATTAATTTTAATATCGATTTCCATTTAAATGGTAGTCCGTGGGCCGTTAGGGTCATTTATTAAATTTAGTTATACTTTTAGAAAAATAAAACAAAGTATAAAAAAATTTTTAGAATTTTAAAATATAATGATGTTCCTTCGATTCCAATTAAACTTCTAAAATATGTACCTCAATATTGATACGAAAATTTTAGCCTAGCCGTAATTTTTGATAATTTAATATTGAGATAATATTGGTATAAGCGTAGATCTATAATTTCATAGAGCGGTTATACATAAAAACTAAAACAAAAACTATTTATTAAAATAAATGAACATAATAATAATTAAATGGCCAAATAATAATTATCTATATTGTTGTATTTTGTTTCTTAATAGAAGCAGCTTTTCTAGAAGACCACCTCCACTTTCCATATTGTTGTTGTACGCCCTTTTCTGATCCGCCGCCGATGTAGGATTTCTATTCCATTCCAGCATCGTTGATGCTTTTTAGGTTGGGTTTTTAATTCACTTTAATAAAACACAGCCGTTCTGCTCGAATCCAATGTTATAATGACCGATCACGAGTAGAACATCGTTCGCCCATCGGTTGCGCCGATGTTCAATCGTATCTTTTACTCTTTTCAACATTGGGTAATTGTATGACAGTGTGGTTACAAATATAGTTATCTCTGTCTTACAATTTTATGTTACTAAACTAATAAACACAGCTCGCGTTGCCAACAATGGCATTGCCAGCAGTGTTTGCGTACGTAATGTTGACGTAGCAAGTTGACGTCGCCGTATCCTTACATCATCCTTTTTGGGGAAAAGAAGAATCGACAAAGTGATCAGTTTTGTCAATTCTTCTTGCCCATATATGCACTTATAAAAATTGTTGCGAACGAACGAATATCTGTACTTTAGGGTGTTCCTCCCCGTTTTAATTCGTTCATTCGGAACCATTTTTGTGACTATTTAAAAACACTTAGATATGAAAATGCTCAAATTTAATTACATTTGTGTTAGTTTTTTAAAGATAAAGTAGCTATAAACTATAAATATTAATTAGATTTTAATTTAGTAATATATTTGTTTTCAATATTTCTTTGTACAATATTTATTTTGTATATTTTAATTAAAATTTTTGTTACATTAAAAAAAATTTTTTTTTTGTGTTTGATATTAGAAAGTAATTGAGGTTTTTATTTTTTGTTTCTGATTTTAAATATAAATTTTAAAAATATTACTTAGATATAAATGATTTACATGAATTATATATTTTTTTTTTTAATATACAAATCTTTTTGTTTTTGTTTTGTTGTTTTTTTTTTGTTTTCGGTTTAATGGTTTTTTTTTGTGCCTTCATGGCTATTTATAAATGCTGACAATAAAACTAATATTTAATATTTTTGGTTTTTTTTGTGTCGAATTTTACAGTTAAGTGAAATGTTAATTTACTTTACTAAGGCGATTTTTATGTACAACTTTTTCTCTATTTTTAACTTCGTCGAAAATAGTTACATTAGGTTCGTTTATTTTTGTTATAGTAAACGGACCTTGGTATATATTTTCATGTTTGTGACGTGGTTCTTTTTGTAAAAGAACTTTATCGCCGATTTTCACAATTAACGGACGAGCCGATTTATCATAAAAATTTTTACTTTGTAATTTATGTTTATTTATTAGATTTTGTGCCATTTTGTGTGCTGTTTGCATTCTAAATTTGATTTCTTTAGCATAGTTTTCGACATTATATATTGGATCAAGTTTTTCTTTTTTTAATTCATTAGGCAAAGTTGCCTTTTTTCCAAAAACTAATTCGAAAGGCGAAAATTGATTGTCGAAAACTGTGCTTGTTGTAGTATTGTGTAAAAATGTGAAATATTTTAAATATACATCCCAGTCTGAAAACGATTCGTTTAAATATGCACGTAAGTATTCATTAAAGACTCTATGATTACGTTCAATTGTACCAACAGTTTCATGATGGTATGCAGTCGAAAAATTATTTTTAATATTTAAAAGTTTAGTTAATTCTTCAAATAATTCATTTTTAAATGCTGTACCTAAATCTGATTTTATGGCATTCATTGTGCCGTATGTTAAAATAAAACTTTCAAAAATTGCAGATGCAATTGTTTTTGCTGATTTATCTGGTACAGCTACTGTTACCAAATATTTAGTCATGTCACAAATCATGGTAAGTGAGCACTTGTTACCATATTTGGACTCAGGTAAGGGTCCTATTGTATCTATTACTAATACATCAAACGGTTTACAGGGTGTTGGAGTTATAACAAGATTTTCTTTTGTTTTTGGTTTAACCTTGTTCAAGAGACATTTGTTACAACTTTTAACATAATTTGCTATATCACGAGTCATGTTTTTCCAATAAAATTTTGTTCTTAGTTTTGCGTAAAGTTTTTTCATACCACAATGTCCTCCTGAAATTGGGTCGTCGTGGTAAATAGTCATTAACTTAAGTTTTTTGTCGTTGTCAGTTACAGTCTCTACGGGATCTGTTAAAATAATTTCTAGAGATTTTAAAACTTTATTTCCGCGGTCTTTTAAATTTGTAATAGTAAAATGATTGAAAAAAATATCATCTTTAGGCCATTCTATTTGCTTAATTTTGCGTTTGCTGGCTTCTGATTCAAGCCTCGAAAGTAATTTCTCTAAAGTAATTATTTCGTTAGCAAACTCAAAACTAAGTAACTCGAGTTTCTTATGTTTAATATGCGCAAAAATTCTCAAATTTGTTGTTTTTATATTTTTATCGTAAGTAATTTCAGATCTTATACGCGGAATCTATTTTGAAAAATTGAATGAAAATTTGTCGTAAACTTTTAAAGTATGTTGTTTTTCTGTATTTATGTCGTTTTTCCTAAGCAAATTTTTGTCGTTTGTCAGTTTTGTCATTGCCCTTATCTCTACTGCTAAGATTTGTTTGTTAGTTTCTCTAATTTCGTCTATTGTAATGCGTGATAAAGCATCAGCGCCAACGTTTGATTTACCCTTAATATAAACTATAGTAAAGTTATATTCTGCTAATTCTAGCCTAATTCTCGAAAGTTTTGAAGAGGGATCTTTCATGTTGAATAGGTAAACTAGTGGTCTATGGTCTGATTTTACAGTGAAATGGGTGCCATAAACATATGGTCGAAATTGCTTGATTGCAAAGTAAATAGCTAAAAGTTCTAATTCTATAATGGGTTTTTTCTGTTCGGCTTCATTAATAATAATAGCACCGCATCCAGTTGTTGAAGCATCTACGGTGATAATAAATTGTTTTGTAAAATCTGGGTATTGTAGTAATTTTGGTGAAAGTAGTGCTGCTTTCAAAGATAAAAATGCCCTTTCGCACTCAACATCCTAAACAAATTCAACTCTTTTTCTGCTTAATCGATTTAGAGGCGCTGCCAGAGACGCAAAATTTGGTATGAACCTCCTGTAATAATTTGCAAACGCGACGAATCGTCGTACCGCGTCTTTATCAGTCGGTTTTGTATACTTTTTTATGGCGTTTATTTTGGAGTCGTCTGGCAACAAACCTTTGGCTGAACATTTGTGACCTAAAAATGTAACTTCTGGTCGTAAAAAGTTGCATTTATTTGGGTTAAGTTTGAGATTGAAAGACCTACAAGTATTGAAAACTTTTGAAAGATTTTTAATATGATGTGCTTCACTACAACCGATGACGATAATATCGTCGACGTACAAAAATGCGACATTGGGTGGTATACCCGAAAAAGCGATTGTCATCATTCGTGAGAATGAGTTTGGTGCTATATTTAGGCCAAATGGAAGAACTTTCCATCTAAATGCACCTCGGTCAGTGCTGAAAGAAGTAAACTCACGTGAGTCACGGCACTTTTTGACCATTAGTATCCTTCTTTGGGACTACAATCAAAGAACTATTGTAATTGGAGTAACTAGGTTCAATCAAATCGTTATCTAACAGTTTATGTACTTGGCGGTTTATTTCTTCACGTTGGGAGTAAGGGAATCTATAGTTTTATACATATACCGGATCGTTGTCTGTCAATCTTAATTTTTGCTCATAGAAGTTGTTTAAAGTCATTTTGTCCTTGTCAAGAGCGAAAATGTCAGCATAATCTATGCAAAGGTCAATTAATTTACTTTGAGCATTTTGAGGTATTTGGTTTTTTAAAATTGAAATCAGGTTTTTCGTACGTTTGTCTTCTGTTTCTGTTTTATTAATAGAATAAACGTTGTAATTTGAAAGTTTTTCTGTCCGAATACTGTTTCTTTTTACATATTTGACATCATCCGTGGTGTTTATGACTTTAATTATTGGGTTACTTGAATTAACAATGCACCTAGCTGTGAAGACACCCTTTTCAATTTCCTGAGAGTCCACGAAAAGTGGATCAGGTCAATCTCCTAACTCAAAAAGTCTGAAAATTTCACATCTGGGAGGAATTATACAACTGTCGCTTTCTGTTCCGTGTAGGATTGGTACCGCGACTTTTTCATTACCTATCCAAAAGGAAATACTATTGCTTTCGTAATTAATAATGCATTTGTTAATTTTCAGAAAATCTTTACCCAATATACCATCGGATGGAATATTAAAGTCTTCGTTTACTATATGCAGAGTATGTTGACCTAAAGTATAAACAGTATTGGAAGTGAACCCGGTAATGTTAATAATGTCATTTGTATTTAAAGGAGTATTTCTGTCTACACTTGAGATTTTTACTAAGGAAATGTCAGCTTGAGTGTCTACTAAGAAAGAACAAAATTTTTGTGACTCGTTAAGTTGTAACTCGATAAAATCAGAATATTTTAAATTTAAACAATAAATACTCTTTGGTGAAGAAAAATCGCTTCCACGCTCAATTCGTCCTCCCCCAGTGTTCGCTCCTGAGTAGCGCTCGCGTTTAAAGCGCGGACATTTGCATTTCTACCTCTACCGTTTGGCGATCTTGAATTGTTACCGTTATATGAATTAGAACGTGTATTACTATTGTTGCTATTTTGGTGCCTATTTCCGTTAGTGTTTCGATATCTTTGACTATTGGTACCGTGAAGGTTGTTATTGTATGAAAATTACCTATTATTTCTATGACCAGTAAAGTTGCGATTTGGATAAAACCCCCGATAACTACCACGTGAATTTCTAAATGCGTTGTTACCACGAGATCGAAAAGCTAAGACCTGATGCTCTTTTACTTCATTATTCTGTTCTACAATTAATTTCGCTACTACGTCTTTTGGATCAGTGAATGCTGTTGAAGCCACAATAGTTTTAACTAAATCGGATCTAGCGTTTAAACGACACACGTTAACCGTTTGTTCAACTGCCATTGCATGAGCTTTTCCTTGAGTGATCCCTTCAATAATAAGAGACCGCTCAAGTGAGTCAGCTAATTCTTCAACTTTTTTGACAAAATCTGTATAATTGTTATTGTTAACGTGCAACGCTGTTATTTTCCCTGCTACAACTTTCGAGTTGTCTGGCTTGATCCTATTACGTAGTGCTATTTTAATTTCGCTAACTGAATTTACTTGCGTTGATATAGCTTCGCGAGCTTTTCCCTCTAACTTTGATTTTATAAATGCTATGAATGTACTGGCTAGGCCTTCTTCTACTAACTCCTCAATCAAATCAATTTTATCTGAAAACGACTCGAGAGCTAACGGATCCCCACTATAATTTTCCTGTGATTATCGAAGCACAAAGGCTTATGAGTGATTTCTTTTCTTCTGTTGTAGGCATTTTAGTTAAAACTTTACTATCTTCTGAATTATTTGGTGAACTATTAACTGATGTAAGTGAATTTTTGATATCGGGAAACGAAGTGCTTTTTAAATCTTCGAAATTTTCTGTAAATAAATTACTAGCATCTGAGTATTCTTCGTCAGAGTCTACTTTGATCTGATCGCTATATTCAATGAGACTCAGCGTGTCTGCTGGAATTTCTATTTCGCACTTTAACTTATCAAAACACTTCACCAACAATTCCCTAATACGATTGAGTTTAACTTGAATATCCTTAAGGTTATGGGCTTCACTTTGCTTTGAGGTTATTATAATATTGTTATATGTGCTTATGAGAGACTCTTTATACTCATTAAGCTTTTCTTCATTTGTAATTGCACTTAGTAATTTTCAAAAAAACTTCTTTATTTTCTTTAAATTTTTGCCCAAAGTCTGTCATAACACAATAACCTTAAGGGAACTCAAGAAACTGACCTGTTTTGTTCACGATTTAGTATTAAAAAAATTGAAAATTTGAAATTGAAGATTAGTAGTTAAGTATGCATATGAATTTTTGAGAAATTAATTGACTAAATGAATAGGAATGTGGAAATATTTGAAAATATTTGGAAATGTTGAAATATTTGGAAATTTGAAAAATTTTCCAAGGTAATTTAAAAAATTTTTATTTGCAATGTGGAACTTTTGAAAAAAATAGAAATCTTGAAATATTTGAAGAATTAGAAATATGGCAATAATTTTGAACATTTGGGGTTAATTGAGTTAGTTAAGAAAAATTTGAAAAATATACTTTACGTTTTAAATAACTGCCACTTTAATGTTCAATTATTGGAAATCCGCTGAAAAGTTTTCATGCAAGGAACGAAAAAAAGGTAATGGGTTTCACATGCAAGTTCAAAAACGCAAATTTATTCAGTTGAAAGAATAATAGTAATACAAGGCTGTATGTGAAAATCCCAACAAATATTCCAAATTAGCCAAAAGTTTTAAAAAAAAAATTCGATTTTACGGACCAGGCTAATGGTAAATTTGTTGAAGGATTGTACTGCAAGTTTAAATACTGACAAAATTCTATTGTAAACTACTTTAAATGGCAAAATTCTATGGCAAAATTACAAATTTATTATGGAAAATTAATGAATTTACAAAGTTAAATGGAAAAAGTTCTATTGTACAGGTTGTGCATAAGTATGCGCGAAGCGGACGCACCGCTTTAATTCAAAAGGAAATATTGGTTGTTCGACAGTACCACCGTTGTAGTAAAAAAATCCAAAAATTTGTTAAAGTTAAAAATAATCCAGATTTGTTATATATACATATATATGTAAGCAAAAAAAATTGTAAGCAAAAAAACTACTTATACATATATATATACTTATAACTGCTTGCCGCTGCTACCTCGCTGCCGCTGCGGGATAATTCTGCTGCCGAAGTTGCTGCCGGCTTGATGGAGTGATTTGTGCGCCGTTATTTTGTGTTGTTGTTTTTTCTCCTATTGGTGGCGTGGGTATATTGCGCCGTTATTTGGTGCCGTTATGTGGTGCCGTTATGTGGTGGCGTTATTAAATTTTATTTCAATTTTCAAATTTTTATATCTGTTTAAATTAGCGCTTTTTGTTATATTCTTTTTTTGTTGCGTTGCATTACTTCTGTTTAATTTAGTAGATTTTAATTATTTCAAAAATGTCTTTGGTTCGCTGTTATCTCTGTTAATTTTAGTTTAATTTATTATTTCGATTTTTAAAAATTGCTTTTATTTCTGTTGCTTTTAGATTTTGTTTATTATAATTGTTGCAAAATCTTTTTTTTCTAATTTTTTGATTTTAAAATTTGTTACAAAACGTTGGTTTAAAATTTGTTACAAAACGTTGGTTTTAGTTTCTGATTATTAAAGTTATTTTTTTTCTTTTTAAAATTTATTAAGCTTTCACCACCACAGCACTTAAACCACGCCACTCACCTGAGCTGTCCCACTTCACTAATCGACGATCAAAGTTTAAAATTTCGCCATCACTCCGGCCTCACGCTCGCCATGTTGTATTTTGTTTCTTAATAGAAGCAGCTTTTCTAGCCGACCACCTCCACTTTCCATATTGTTGTTGTACGCCCTTTTCTGATCTGCCGCCGATGTTAGGATTTCTATCCTAATCCCTAGGAGGACGGCGCCTCCATATGCCTTTTGTCCATCCCAGCATCGTTGATGCTTTTTAGGTTGGGTTTTTAATTCACTTTAATAAAACACAGCCGTTCTGCTCGAATCCAATGTTATAATGACCGATCACGAGTTGAACATCGTTCGCCCATCGGTTGCGCCGATGTTCAATCGTATCTTTTATTCTTTTCAACATTGGGTAATTGTATGACAGTGTGGTTACAAATATAGTTATCTCTGTCTTACAATTTTATGTTACTAAACTAATAAACACAGCTCGCGTTGCCAACAATGGCATTGCCAGCAGTGTTTCCGTACGTAATGTTGACGTAGCAAGTTGACGTCGCCGTATCCTTACCATATAAAAGCAAATAAATAAGTCAATCATAATTTATTAAATAGATACAACAACAAAATTATTTTGGTATTCGGCAATGCTCTTAAAATTTTTTTTTTATTAAAGGAATAAATTTAGTTAGAACATGTTAGTTTTAAGGAATGAATTTTAAATAAATTTGTTATGAAAATGGCAATGCTGACGTTCGTAGTTATTTAGAAGGCACACAGGATTTTTTTTTTTAATTATTTCGATGGCCATGGATTAGGGGGGGTCAGTACCAGGGCGTCGCAACAACACCCGCGTCGCCCCCCTAATATTGTTCGGCCTTTTTATTGTATGCATCTTTTTAATTTTCAGCATGGTAACTGGTAATTTCCGGTTCGTTTTCAATTCCAGGTTTTTTTCCGTTAGTTTAAATTTATCTGTTTTTTTTCTTTTCCGTTCGTTATTTCAGTTTTAATTTCGTTTACCTTTTCAGTTATTTTTCAATCCTAAGTTTCCGTTTTAACGTCTTTTGCCCGTTTTTTTTTTCTTTTGAATTTTTATTTGATTAGAGTTTTTTTGAAATTTAAATGTTGTTTTTATAATGGTTTGCGCGGTCTTGTGCATTTCCCCGCCGTTAAAGGCATGATTAGAATTTTTCTGATTATGGCGCAGGACGGTAAGGTTGGTAAGAGCCCACCCCAGCCGACAATGACTAGCCACTGTGCACCATTGATATCATGTCGACCGCCTTCCTTACTGCTCCATTTAGACGCGTTACCATAACACGCTGAATAGTGTTTCTATAAGTGTGGTAAAAATGTATTTTCGTTATTGATTTCGATAAAAATAACGATGTGTATAATGGTAGTGATAACAATTGTAAAATCCAAACTAATTGCATTATGTGCAAATTTTTAATGTTATTAATATTTATTAAAAATTAATTGTAATAACAAAATAAAAACAAAAATTAAATTAAATAAAAGATAAAAATTTTGCCACGATTCGAACTCGATTCTCCCACTTGTTAGAGCAATACTTTGTCTACTAGCCTATTGAGACCGCTGTGAGTCAAATGTTTGATTTGTTTTTGACTATCATTTCCTCATTTTTACATAACACACCACGAACATATCGCAAGGTGAATTTTTTTCATACAGAAACGCTTTTCATAACAAAATCGTTACAAGCCATGCGATACATAATAATTCGTTATTATAACGAAAAGTTACAGAAACGGGCTACAGATGATTTCGGTATTCTGTAAGAGAAAATCACAAAAAGTTCACCAATGATATGTGGTGAAAACACACTTGCATACACCTCAAGTACAGTAATTGACAGTGGATGTATAGATATCGCGATAGCCCTGGTAGTAAGAGTCCCGAGAGCAATGTATGAGACATGAGACGCAGGCTCGAATCCAGGATCGCGGACAATTTATTATTTATATTTTTTATTTTATTTTTTTTTAGTTAAATATTACTTTTTTATTTTGTTGTTGGTTTTACGGTCTGTTCATTTTACATATTTTTGTAAGTATAACGAGCTCAAGACCAGTTGATAATAATTCTTAGTTAATTATTATTATTTTTGATTAGAGGAAAAATTGAAAGCAGCAAACATATAGAGGCTATAGTTATAGTACTATTTCGAAAACAGCCACGATTTCTCGTCAGACTAATTCGTATAGTTTTGCTATTTTTTTTTTTTCAGAGGATCTTGTGGAGATCGAACCCACTCACTCTGATTGCCAGCGCAGCCGCCTAACCCATAGGCTATGCTGCGTGTAGTTTTGCAAGCTGCTTAATTCACGTTTTCCTCTAATTGTTGTTTGTTATCTTGCCAACGGTATACACAATATTTTAGACATTCTGTCTATATGTAAATCGTGTATGTTGGACTTTGTTTGTGTACATTCTTCTTTCTATTTTTAGAAGATAGTTATTGTACATAACCGCGTGCTCCGGTATAAATGTATTTTGTTGTTGGTTTTACGGTCTGTTCATTTTACATATTTTTGTAAGTATAACGAGCTCAAGACCAGTTGATAATAATTCTTAGTTAATTATTATTATTTTTGATTAGAGGAAAAATTGAAAGCAACAAACATGTACAGGCTATAGTTATAGTACTATTTCGAAAACATCCACGATTTCTCGTCAGACTAATTCGTATAGTTTTGCTATTTTTTTTTTCAGAGGATCTTGTGGAGATCGAACCCACTCACTCTGATTGCCAGCGCAGCCGCCTAACCCATAGGCTATGCTGCGTGTAGTTTTGCAAGCTGCTTAATTCACGTTTTCCTCTAATTGTTGTTTGTTATCTTGCCAACGGTATCCACAATATTTTAGACATTCTGTCTATATGTAAATGGTGTATGTTGGACTTTGTTTGTGTACATTCTTCTTTCTATTTTTAGAAGATAGTTATTGTACATAACCGCGTGCTCCGGTATAAATGTATTTTGTTGTTGGTTTTATGGTCTGTTCATTTTAAATATTTTTGTAAGTATAACGAGCTCAAGACCAGTTGATAATAATTCTTAGTTAATTATTATTATTTTTGATTAGAGGAAAAATTGAAAGCAGCAAACATATACAGGCTATAGTTATAGTACTATTTCGAAAACAGCCACGATTTCTCGTCAGACTAATTCGTATAGTTTTGCTATTTTTTTTTCAGAGGATCTTGTGGAGATCGAACCCACTCACTCTGATTGCCAGCGCAGCCGCCTAACCCATAGGCTAAGCTGCGTGTAGTTTTGCAAGCTGCTTAATTCACGTTTTCCTCTAATTGTTGTTTGTTATCTTGCCAACGGTATACACAATATTTTAGACATTCTGTCTATATGTAAATCGTGTATGTTGGACTTTGTTTGTGTACATTCTTCTTTCTATTTTTAGAAGATAGTTATTGTACATAACCGCGTGCTCCGGTATAAATGTATTTTGTTGTTGGTTTTACGGTCTGTTCATTTTACATATTTTTGTAAGTATAACGAGCTCAAGACCAGTTGATAATAATTCTTAGTTAATTATTATTACTTTTGATTAGAGGAAAAATTGAAAGCAACAAACATATACAGGCTATAGTTATAGTACTATTTCGAAAACAGCCACGAAAAAATAGCAAAACTATACGAATTAGTCTGACGAGAAATCGTGGCTGTTTTCGAAATAGTACTATAACTATAGCCTGTATATGTTTGTTGCTTTCAATTTTTCCTCTAATCAAACATAATAATAATTAACTAAGAATTATTATCAACTGGTCTTGAGCTCGTTATACTTACAAAAATATTACTTTTTTAAATATATAAATTTTTTTACCTTTAAAATTAATTATATTCTTGATTTCTTTCATTTTTAACCCAATATTTTAATGTTTATGACCTGCCTAGAACCAGCTGATAAATTAGTGAATATTTTTTTGAGACTACCCTACTAGACGGACCTAACCACACTCACTAATACATGCAAGCGAAAAGTGTAAATTACTAACACGCACAAAGCCTTCTGTCAAGTTTTTTTTTTTCTTTGTGTATCTTCTTCTTTGGTATTGTGAGCGAAATATTAGTGAGTCGTTAAAAAATGAATAAAATATATAATAAGGAGTTTTCCAGAGAAATTGCAACTAATACGCCTAGATAAGGCAAGTATATAGTGCTAATTATTGTTATTAAACAACTCTAGTCCTGGTTTATATATTTATGCACTAAAAATTTCATATTTTCAGGTGGACGAGCAAAGGAATTTTCAACTGGCGGCAAATGGAGTGAAATTATATTTTGTAAATGTTTAGTGATATGAATATGTATGTATTTATAGATCTTATTGACCATTGTTAACGTGAAAGTTGTGTAATTTTAAATTATATTAAACATTGAAAACCAAATCTAATAATACAAACAATTGTCTTTCCATTGTTAGCTAAATATGAGGTTCCTCCCATTCATAATCATTAGGCCTGGCGCATGTTTGCCTCATAACCATCTGCGGTGGCGTGCGTTTGCATTATATCTGACTGTTAGCGCTATTCAAACTGTTCATTATGGATAATGAGAGTGAAGAGTGCAGACAGATAAGGTTTAATATGCGCAAGAAAGGGATGCCGTATACTGTACGTGTGCACACGGACAGCACACACATGGTTAGATTTGGCATACTGCTCTTCAGAAACTAATTGAGAAAAATGAGCAAAAATAACGCAACCGCAAGTCAGGCCGAAAAGCTATCTGACCAACCATTTAACTGGTACCTATCCAGTATGGTAGAGATGTGAGACAGCTTACTGAATACCGAATTGTATTAAAATTGAAAATGACCACAAAATGTCTCTATTAGTGACAGATAATAGTTACAGAATTCACGTATTAGTATTTGTCAGCTGGTTCTAGGCAGGTCACAAACAGTAAAATATTGGGTTAGAAATTAAAGAAATTAAAAAAATTATACATTTTAAGTATAGAAACATTTATATATTTAAAAAAAATAATATTTAACTAACAAAAAATAAAATAATAAATAAAAACAATAAATTGTCCGCGATCTTGGGCTCGAACTGTGTCGCTTACTTTGTACTAGAGACGCTTACTACCTGGGCTATCGCGATATCTATACATTCACTGTCAATTGCTGTACTTGCGATGTATGCAAGGATGTTTTCACCACATATTGGTGATTTTTTTGTGATTTACTCTTACACAATACCGAAATCATCTGAAACCACAAAAGTTATCTAATGAAAACTCTCAAATTTTGTGACTTGAGATGAGACAGACTTACAGAATACAGCTATTAGTGTCACTGCCGCCATTGCATGCAGTCTCTTATACCTGTATTCTGTAAGTTTGTCGCATCTCAAGTCACTAAATTTGAGATTTTTCATTGGAGACAATTTTGTGACTTCAGATGATTTCGGTATTCTGTAAGAGAAAATCGCAAAAAGTTCACCAAAGATATGTGGTGAAAGCACACTTGCATACATCTCAAGTACAGCAATTGACAGTGGATGTATAGATATCGCGGTAGCCCAGGTAGTAAGCGTCTCGAGTACAAAGTGAGCGACATAGGTTTAAACCCAGGATCGCGGACAATTTATTATTTTTATTTTTTATTTTATTTTTGGTTAATTAAATATACTTTTTTTAAATATATAAATGTTTCTAAACTTAAAATGTATTATCTTTTGAATTTCTTAAATTTTTAACCCAATATTTTACTGTTTGTGGCCTGCCTGGAACCAGCTGACAAATTAGTGACTCTTTTTTGAGACAGCTTACTGAATACCAAATTGTATCTAAATTGTAATTGATCAGATAATGTCTCTTTTAGTAACTAGATACTGCTTACAGAATTCACCTATTAAATAAAGGTATCAGCGCCATTAGCAAAAACTGCGGTATCAACGCAATAACACAAAGCCGCGAAGCGTTATACTACCTTACAGTAAGATGCAACCTTGCCATTTATAATACTGTGACGAATTCGATGATTCCTTGATTATCAATCCTGGGTTCGATCACTATAAAGTCGAATAAACACACGCACAGATAATGTAAGTAATAGCGAGTTTTATTTACTAGTAATAAACGCAAAACAATTTTAAGAGTTTGATAACTTTACAGTAGTTCACTATTGAACGCTTGAAAATAAACTGATCAACCTGCCTTGCTTGGTCACCGCCTTATATAGTCCAACAGGGTGCTTGCCTACGCACCGAGAACTTTCTTGGTTGTTCGCTTTTCGTGTTCTGGAAGGGTCGGTCTTATTTATTAGCATCTCCTCTTTGCATCGTATTCGCAAACACTCGCGCCATCTCTCTTCCTCTTCCTAGTTATACGCTTGCATGCATAAGCGTAGCCATCGTTATCTCGGTTGTGTTAACTAGTGGTGGGAGTGCTATTGAGTTAGGGATGGTACATGCTTGAGAATAATCGCCACACTGCCCTCCACCTAAGTCTGATCGTCCCGATCAGACACATTTCCCAAACCAAACGCTGCTAGACGCTCAATGGTTGGCACTGCTTTACCAAACCTCATTTCCTCCAGTGATTGAAACTCCGACATCAATCCTCTCCTGCAGAGATTCCCACAATGTATTGCAGTGTCACATATTCCAACCATTTTGTCCGTTCTTAATCCCGAATGGATTTGTGCCTTCACTTTCGTTCCCAGTGGTACCCGGCAAACATTCCTGCAGCTCGTTTCTTCAGGATTCCGTTCCGTTCTCTCATGCCCATTGCACTGGTTCACATTATCCACTAAGTTGCGTTGCTTCCTCGGAACATGACCACCAGATGTTCGTCTTTTATCCTCAGCACACCCTGCACACTTAGTAATCCATTTCCTCACAGTTTGTTTGCAACCGATCCAATAGAACCGCCGCTTTACCTCTTGCAGCGTTTTCTTTATTCCCATGTGCCTTCCATATGGGCAACTATGCGACGCTTTGATAACATCTGGAATTCTTGCCTTGGGAACAACAATAAGTGCTCGATGATTCCGGCCATCATCACTTTCCCATATCCGATGCAAACACCCAGATATTAGCTTCAAATTACTCCATTGTGTCCAGTATGCTTTTGCGATGCGACTCTCTCTAATCATCTCTCCTCTTCTTGGCTGTTTGTTTTCCTTTATTCCTTTCAACACACGTGCCAAATCTGGATCTTCCTCCTGGCCTTGCCGAATCTTCTTCAGGAGGCACCTGTCCATGAAAGCCTTTGGTCGAGAAGCTACCGGTGCTTTACGAGGCTTCTGTTGCTTCATCTTCAAGATCACTCCCTTGGTGGTATAGCCACTATTGTGTCCAAAGACCAGAGGAACTTCTTGGCCGTTGTAAGTCATAACCCTGTTCCTTACGTTGATGTGAATGTCTCTCTCAGCCAAGAAGTCAACGCCAATGATGACTTCGTCGACAATATTCGCTACCAAGAAGTTGTGATAAGTAGCTACATTCCCAATCACAATCTTACATGTCACCTCTCCCAGGACTTGCTTGCTTTCACCAGTTACTGTCCACAATTTAGCTTTCCGCAATAGTCTCACCTTCCCGCTGACCAAGTCACTCCGAATGATGGAATGTGATGCACCCGTATCCACAGTCAGCAAGCGCTCTTTCCCGTCCACGTTGCCTTCAACAGTAACATTACTCGCTTTCCGTTCGAGTTGTGACACAGAGATTATGGGGCATTCATCTTGCTCATCTTCCCCAGCTTTGCGTTTACGTCCACCTGAATTTCTGGGGTTACTGGAGCCAGTGCCGCAATAACGTGCTATGTGACCTGGTTTCCCGCACTTAAAGCATTTAATGGCACCGTCACTTTTTTTCTGTACTCCGTTCAACGCTTCCAGAATTTTGTCTACCCAAGCCGGAGTGTCCACTTCTACGCGATGAGCCTTGTATGCAGGTTTACTCAGAAGCGAGGCTGTTTCCTGCGTCAGAGCATGCGATACCGTTTCAGCAAATGTCCTTTTCGGGTTTGCATATGTGGCCCGCTTCGTCTCCACATCGCGTATTCCATTTATGAAACACTGGATTTTTACCCTCTCCGTATACTCTACAGGTGCGTCTGCATTCGCTAGATGGGCCAACCTCTCGATATCCGATGCAAATTCCTGTAAAGTCTCATTAGGTTTCTGGAAGCGACTCTGTAGTTCTATTTGGTATATCTGCTTCCGATGTTCGCTACCATAGCGTCTCTCAACTGCACCCATCAATGCATCATAACTGTTCCTTTCGGACTCGGGAATAGTCTGTAAGATTTCTGCTGCAGGTCCCTTCAATGCCACGAATAGTGCTGCAACTTTATCTTCAGTGCACCAATTATTCACCGCAGCCGTCTTCTCAAATTGTAGCTTAAATACCTGGAATGGAACAGAACCATCAAAGGAAGGTGATTTTACCTTGGGCGTATTCCCTAAAGCAGATTGACGATTTAGTTGCAATTCCTGGATACGACCTCTCAATGCATCTACATCAGCATCGATTTTATCCTGCAATTGTGCAATTTTTGCATCTTGCACTTCTAGTTTTGATGACACCTTTGCTTCCTGTTCTTCCAACTGCGATGAGATATATGCCTTCTGTTCTTCCATTTGAGATCTCATGTATGCCTTCGTTTCATCTAGCTGAGCTGAAATCTGGGATGTCATATGTGTCTTCTGTTCCTCGAGCTGAGATGCCATTCGAGATGTAATACGTGTATCCTGTTCTTCAAGCTGAGATGCCATGTGTGCCTTCTGTTCTTCCAGCTGAGATACTATACAAGTTTTCTGCTCTTCCATTTTAGTCGACATCTGAGTTAATACGGCCAATATCATGTTTGTGTCCACGGTTGCTACTGGATTCGGAGACTCCTTTTTTTCTTCCATTTTTGTCAGTGCCTCCTCCACAAGATGAAAAACATGATCATCAACGTTGATTCCTTCTGCTTCCATAGCCTCTCGCAATCGTGACTGTAACTCTGATTTATTGCCTGTAGTGTTCAGTCCGCGTTGTTCCAACTCATTTTTGAGTTGCTGAATCTTTAATTCATTCAGCTTCGCCATGTCCTTGTTATCCTTGAAATCACTGGTATTTATTCAACAATACCGCTTCTGACACCAATTGTGACGAATTCGATGATTCCTTGATTATCAATCCTGGGTTCGATCACTATAAAGTCGAATAAACACACGCACAGATAATGTAAGTAATAGCTAGTTTTATTTACTAGTAATAAACGCAAAACAATTTTAAGAGTTTGATAACTTTACAGTAGTTCACTATTGAACGCTTGAAAATAAACTGTTCAACCTGCCTTGCTTGGTCACCGCCTTATATAGTCCAACAGGGTGCTTGCCTACGCACCGAGAACTTTCTTGGTTGTTCGCTTTTCGTGTTCTGGAAGGGTCGGTCTTATTTATTAGCATCTCCTCTTTGCATCGTATTCGCAAACACTCGCGCCATCTCTCTTCCTCTTCCTAGTTATACGCTTGCATGCATAAGCGTAGCCATCGTTATCTCGGTTGTGTTAACTAGTGGTGGGAGTGCTATTGAGTTAGGGATGGTACATGCTTGAGAATAATCGCCACAATACTTAGACCCGGTTTTTCAGTACAATTTCACCTCAATTTGTCAGTTCAACTAAGCTTAAACTTGTTACGCAGTTTTTCAGTCAACTTTAAACGAAGTTTAAACGTAGTTTAAGCTGCCAATTTGGCAGGGTTAAACTCTAGTTAAACTGTCATATTTGATGGTTTTGGTTGTGAAACAATAACTGAACGTAATTAAAAAAGGACGATATTTTTTTATTTAACTAAATACTGGATATACGAGGTGTGTTCAAAAAGTATCGCGAATTTTGTGTTTTTTCAAAAATTATTTATTTATTCATGAATATCTATTTTGTCCCCTTCAAAGTAATCCCCATGAGATATTATACACTTGTGCCAACGGTTTTTCCAATCTTCGAAGCACTTCAAAAAATCATTTTTTTGTATCTTGTTCAGCTCCTCCTTCGATGCCGTCTTTATCTCGTCAAGAGAAGCGTAACGTCGTCCTTTCATGGGCCTCTTCAGTTTAGGGAACAAGAAAAAGTCACAGGGGGCCAGATCTGGGGAATACGGTGGCTGCGGCATCATTAGTGTGTTGTTTTTGGCCAAAAAGTCGCGCACAAGCAACGATGCGTGAGCAGGGGCGTTATCGTGGTGCAAAAGCCAATTTTTGTTCTTCCACAAATCCGGGCGTTCCTGGCGGATTGCTTCGCCCAAATTGCGCATAACTTGCAGGTAATATTCCTTATTGACCGTTCTTCCCTGTGGCAAGAACTCATGATGCACCACGCCCCTGCAATCGAAGAAAACTGTCAGCAAAACTTTCACATTCGACCGAACTTGGCGCGCTTTTTTCGGTCTTGGTTCGTGCGGCAGCTTCCATTGAGATGATTGAGCTTTGGTTTCCACGTCATAACCATAAACCCACGATTCGTCACCAGTTATGACCCTCTGGAGCAAATTTGGGTCGTCGCGGACAGAGTTTAACATCTCATTAGCAATGTTCATGCGATGCTGTTTTTGGTCACAATTGAGCAATTTTGGTACGAATTTCGCGTAAAAATCGAAGACGATCCAAAACACGTGCAAGCAAAGCAGCTGTCAACAATTAACTGAACATTCAAAATGGCCGAGCTTGTCGGCATAGGTGAGAGACATGAGTACCAACATAACGCCACAAAAAATTCGAAATTCGAATATACGTAACCAGCAAAAATTCAAAATTCGCGATACTTTTTGAACACACCTCGTATTATCTGACGAAAGTGATTATAGTGATGCAGAAATTAGCGAAATCCAACTATTACAATACTGAGGAGAAGCAATGGTGTTGAATATGTAAACAAACGTCATCTGTTGCCGTATCTAGATTAAAAAAAACCAATGTTGCCGTATAAAAAGCAAATCTTAAAAGCGGCCTTAAACTCTCACTGAAAACCCGCTCTGCAGTTTAACATGAGTTTAAATTTATGCCGAGTTTAAGCAAACTTAGTTTAAACTGAGCTTAACCATGGACCGAAAAAACGGGCCTTAATCATGTATATCTCAAGAACAAATTGAGCACTTCCAAAACGGTTTGAAAAATTTAAAAACTAATAAAATTAAATTATAAACAATGCATACAAAACTTTTCGCTAGGCCCTGTAGGTTCGAAGATAATGAACAATCAATACAGATTTTTACCTTTTTTTCTGTATCAGAAAAGTGGAAAAAGAACAAGTAAAATGTAAACAAAAAATTTGCTCGGAACTGAACGATGAATCCAGCCTAAGAAAATTACACACAAATGTGTGACTTATTTATCTAATTTACTTATTTTCTTTTCAGGAGTAAATATGTCTTTAAAAATTAATTTTCTGCACTCCTATTTAAATTTTTTCCCGCAAAATCTTGGTGACGAAAGTGACGAGCATGGCGAACTGTTTCATCAGCAAATGAAGTTAATTGAAAGTCGGTCGCAAAGTACAATTTTTTTTATATTTTTACATAACCACTGTCAGCAACAATTACGGCATTATGAAACTCCCCCTCTTCCAACCGATAGCAAATACGCGAATTGCGGAAAATTCTTGAGTCATGCACAGATCCTGGCCATCGGGCAACAATGTCTAAAATGTTTAAATTAGCGTCACACACCGTTTGAACATTGAAAGAAAAAAACCTTCCGGTACCGTACTTTCAATATTTAATATATTTTGAAACACCTTTATTTAAACTGAAAAACGAAGAAAATTACAAAATTATAGTTGGATCGAAAAAAAAGAAGTTACATAATCATAAATGTAAATGAAGATATGAAAAAACCATAAATTGCCTGTTTTCCATTGAACCGTTTTAATATTTTTCACAATACCGTTGTTTAAAAATTTCACTCTGAAAAGTGGAATCGAAACCAACATTATAAAAAAACAAGTAAGGAAGTCTAAGTTCGGGTGGAACCGAACAGTATATGCCTAGTAGTGATCTATTATGGCATCCCAATTTACGCAGGTCTATTTTAATACTTTCACTTCGTATTTCCGCTCAAATAACCAGACGGACAGACAGATAGACGTATCGAGAGACGGACATGGCTACATCGACTCAGGTCATCCTCCTGATCATTTCAGTATACTTTTTGATGGGACTATTTTTTTTTCTTCCCATACGTATAGACATTTCATGTTCATGAAAGGTATGAAAATCAAAAAAGATATACAACTTCGCTTTTGCAGTGGGGTATTAACTACTTGCCCGGATATTTTACTTTTCACCCTGAACGTTCTGATATACATTAATAAATATATATTTCGGCGGCCGCCGTGGTGTGAAGGTAGTGTTGCCGGCCTACCACACCGAAGGTCCATGGTTCGAGCCCTGGTACAGGTAACATCAAAAGTGATTTGAAAAAAAAAAAGTTTTTCAAAACGGGGTCGCCCCTCGGCAGTGGTTTGGCAAACTCTCCGAGTGTATTTCTGCCATGACAGGCTTCTCAGCAAAAAATTCGTCTCCTTTGTAGATGCCGTTCGGAGTCGGCAAAAAACTGTAGGTCCCACCAATTTGTAGGGAAAATTCAAATCGGCACACCACAAATTGGAAGAGAAGCTTGGCGCAAAAATCTCTTAGGAGGTTTATGATGATATACCTGTTGTATATCGCGCCATAGAGATAGAGAGATTTCGATTCGTTTATGTCGAATGAAATAATTTACCTTGTGTGCGTAACAAAAATAGATATAAAAAAGGGTGTCTTTCATAGGCGCCAAAGAACTCAACCGATCTTTATGAAATTTTCACAATATATACTTGGGTTCATTGGGTACAGCATAGACAATATATAGTTTTTGAAAAGTAGGCTATATAAGGTTTCAATTCGTCATAACTCCTACCTTTTTTGGTTTAAATTAATGAAATTGGATATATGTGTCACTTGGTCAATATCTACATAATTTTTCAAAAGTGGGCGGTGCCACGCCCACATATATTGTGTTTTGTTTTGCTCTTGAACTTTCAAGATAGGTTCAGGAGTTCGCTGGGCACGACACAGGCTGCATATAGCTTTTGGAAAAGCCGCCAGGTTATATAAAGCTGCAGTTCGGTATAGTTAGAAGTTTATTTGGTTCAAGTTAATGACATTTTATATATAGATGTGTTCAATGTGTCAAAACGTCAAAACAACGCCTACCGGGTTTGCTGGTATATTATAAAATGGCGAAAGCAAACAACGAATTTCAGCATCCTTTTGTAAAACTGAGAGACTAGTTTGCGTTCAAATAGACAGACGGACAGACAGACAGACAGACAGACGGACGGAGAGACGGCATGAACTTTTCTCTTCTTCTTCAGATACTTACATACATTTAATGTTTATGAAAGGTATAAAAATCAAAAAAGATATATAACTTCGCTATTGCAGTGGGCTATTAACTACGTATCCGAATATTTTACTTGATTTCGCTAATTTTTGGTAGAAGTATAATACATACTAGTGAGAAGCAGCTGACCAATTTGCATTGAAATCTCAAGATTAAATTATAAGCGATTGCCTTTGAAAGTAACAGAAATTTTATGCTGAAAAGTGGGCGGCACCACAGTTACCTTTATATATAGAACATTATCACCAAATTACGTTTCGACAAATCAATATTTGGCGGAGTTATGGCATAAAAAGTTTTGTGGATTAGTCCACTATAAAAGGGGCGGGGCCACTCCCATTTTCGAAAATTATAAGCTTTTGGATTTCTTTGTTTACGGAAACTTAAAAAGTGAAATATAAATGATGTTAAGTTATTTTACGCAAAGTTATTGCCTATTTAATATATCTACGGTCCTCTTCAAAATCTTTCATATAAAAGTGGGCGTATACCTTAACCGATCCCGCCCATTTTTTCCTGCAACATTCCTTGCATACCTGGAAACCTTTGTGCTGAATTCCGTTTCGATATATTGAACGGTTTTTGATTTATGATTAATATTATTTCTAAATTTGACTTAGTCAAAAGGGGGCGTGCTATGCCCATTTTCAAAAATTTCTTGAAAAAGTTATTTTATGCCTCAATCTCAATGTAGTCACCATGGCTATCATCCATTTTAAATAGCGCTCCGAGATGAGTGCCAAGGAACCCGCATACCAAATTTCATTAAGATATCTAAATATTTACTCAAGTTATCGTGTTCACAGACGGACGGACATGGCGTAATCAATTTCTCTTTTCGTCCTGAACATTTTGTTATATATAAGTCAACATCTATCTCGATCAGTTTATGCCGTTACGTACTGTGTGCATAGCACTACTAGGTATAAAAAAAAGCGAGCCTCGAACAATTCTATACAATAGAGTTATTCCCCTGTGTATGAAACGTATGCAAAGGAAAATATATATTAATACACAGTGAGTGAGAAAGAACAAAGAACATGCATATTTTTAAGCTCTAACTAATTTAATATACAAAACCACGAAAAAAAGACCAATTTTTTTTTGAGCTATCAAAGCAAAAAGAAAAAACAAAGTAATCAGTCGCAAACGCATATCAGTGATAAATTTCTAGCTGCTGGAAACTCTCTTTGAATTGACGACTGCAATATACAGGGTGGCTGATGAGCTTTCATCAGCCACCCTGTACAACAACACAACAATGGTCTTAACATTAGCTGAAAGCTTGCGCGAAGCAAGAAGCTTACCAGCATTTTATGGAACAAGTGAGTATAGTCTAAGCAATTATTTGAGAGAAGTCGCTACTGTGCTGCAGTTAACACCTGCTGAACATCAAGTTACGCTCCAACTCGTGTTGAGCAATAAGCTACAAGGCAAAGCTTTAAGAGCAGTAGAAACTTTTGTCGACCCTAGTTGGGAGGCGTTATTAAATAAGCTAAAAGAAGAGTTTGGTGTAAAGAGAACTCTAAGAAGCGATGCAATGAACGTTGATGCCAAGAACATAGAAGAGTTACACGAGAAGTTAAGAGAAATATTAAGCAAAATGAATATGAAATATAGTTTAGAACCTAATATACTGTACACTCCAGATAATAATGAACGGATGATATTCAATATTTATGTAAACTTTTTACCTGTTCATATTAAATTTTTACTATTACAAAATCACATTAACTCTATAAATTCTGCATATACATTTTATATAGAAAACAATATACTAAGAGACATAATATTAGTTAGTAAAACACAAGTGCATAATTTACCACATAACTCTTTACAAAATAATAGCCCGTTTCCAAATGAAAGTAAATTGTTTAATAACAGTAATTTTAACATGAGTAAATCTCAAAACAGAAATCTTTTAAATGAAAAAAAAAGTTTTAATACAAATTTTCAAAATTCAAATAATCATAGCGGGAACAATTTTCGTAATTATGACAACCGATATAACGGCAATAATAGAGGGAATAACTACAATCATAGGGATCTCCTCTTGGTAGCTTTAGAAGTGATCATGCAAGTTTTAGTGGAAATAATACTCATTCACAGGAACCAAGTTTAGTTCTGCAACAAAATCAAAATAAACACTTTAATAATATGCCGTACCATGAACCAATAGATATTGGTGCCATTAGTACCACTCATGTACCGCCTCGGGAACCAAATTATCCATAGTTACTTTAACAATAAATAACATCAAAACTAGGTGCTTAGTTGATAGTGGAGCTGCTACAACGCTAGGAAATTATATTTCTTTCTGTAATATGGGTGTGAAAAGAAATTTAATGAAATCTATTTTGTTAAGTACTCTAATAGGAAATGATATCATAACAGAAGAGGTAGTTGTACGAAACCTGTGTCCTTCTTCTTTTATTTGACACCTATATTGTACACCGATTTCAAGTTTTACGGAAACAACATTTTGACCAATAACTGCTTTATCGATAAATATATCGAAATATGGGCAAGTCCAAACGAAACCTGTGTTCATCCCCTTTCGTTTGACACCCATGTTGTACACCAATTTCAAGGTTTTGTGGGACCCATATTTTGACCGATAACTAATTAATCGATAATTGTATCGAAATATGCCTAAGTCCAAATGAAACCTTTGTCCGCCCCGTTTAGTTATTGTACGAAAATTTCTATACCTGTTCACCAAATATCATTAGTAGAGCTCAAGTTACTCAAAATTATATGGAATATAAACAAATATCGAAAATTAAGGGTTCCTAGGGAGCACGAAACCCCCAACCTTTTCTAGACTATTAACTATCTTCATACCAAATTTCAACAAAATCCGTCTTGCCCTTCTCACGTGATTGAGCCTTCTCACGTGATTGAGCAACAAAAGCAAAAACTGGTTAGTAAACATTTTAGTTCATACTAGTCTGAGCGACTGCAACGTTCCCGCTGTCATAAGTAGCAACAACACTCCAAAACTGTCGATAGCCACCCTGCAAAAATCTAATGACTGAAACTCCAATTGGTATTCATGTCGGTAAAATATCCCGTAATTTTACGTGTTATATATGAGTCAAATGACTAGTATCAGTGACACCGGTGTCAGCAGTACATATGTTTATTTCAGGTCAAAAAATAAATGAGAAAGAGCGGGATGTAAAACCGCACACACAGGCACGCGGGGAAAGAAACAGCCCAAAAGTCTACCGATGCCCTTAAAAACGTGATGGGAGAAATACGTAAACTTTGGCTCAGGGTAAATTGACTAATCATTTTACCCGTATCGTTTTTGCAGGGCACATAAATACACATACCATTTCAAAATTTCAACAAAAAGTACCTGGGAGACCGCTCGGCACTTTCATAGGTTGCTATACAATTTAGTTTGATTCAAACACGCTTCACTAGACATATTATGGTTGTTTGAATGAAAAATTTTACTTACCCGCAGTGGGGCTTTTCAAAAAAATATTTTTTTAAAATATATATTGATAACACTGGTCTACAGCCAAAAACCACCAGAGACGCGAATATGAAATTCGTATGTAAAACCACCCCCTGATTCCGAAAATCGAGGTAATTTTTGATTCTATGGTACCGTTTTTGAGATATTTACGATTTACCGTTATCTCAAAAGAAAAAAAGATGGCTCCACTTAGGCCCGGTGTTTCAGTACAAGTTCAACTCAATTTGTCAGTTAAACTAAGCTTAAACTTGTTACGCAGTTTTTCAGTCAACTTTAAACGAAGTTTAAACGTAGTTTAAGGGGCCAATTTGGCAGGGTTGAACTCTAGTTAACCTGTCAGCTGTTTTGCATATTTGATGGTTTTGGTTGTGAAACAATAAACTGAACGCAATTAAAAAAGGACGATATTTTTATATTTAATTAAATACTGGATATATCATCTGACGAAAGTGATTATAGTGATGCAGAATTTAGCGAAATGCTAACTATTACAATACTGAGGATAAGCAATGGCGTTGAATATGTAAACAAATGTCATCTGTTGCCGTATCTAGATAAAAAGAAAACCAATGTTGCCGTATAAAAAGCATATCTGCAGTTTAACTGGAGTTTAAATTTATGCCGAGTTTAAGCAAACTTAGTTTTAACTGAGCTTAACCCAGGACTGCAAAACCGGGCCTTAGGAGTACTACATCATAAGTACCGTCTTTGACAACAGCGTTGTAATGTTGCAGTAGCGCATGCGATAGGCATGTCGATTACAAAGTTCTAAGTTGCTTGTTCGAGCCAAGATCTCGAATGAATTAATTTATATTAAATTTTATTTTTTAAAAATATGTAAATATTTCTAAGCAACATTTTTTTTTAAAATTTTTAAATTTTTTAAAACTTCGTTTTAACTATATCAACAGATACCGCGACAAATTAGCTGATTATGTTTTATCGTCTTTACATTTTACATAGAAAATTATATCGTTTTGTCTTTTTCTGCGACAACATATTCACCATTAAAAAATTAACTACAGAATTATACATTTTACTACGATTTATTTACTAAAATGTTCCACTGCATCAGGTGTATCCCCGTTGAGTTTCATAAGACTTATGTACTTCATACATACGCTAACTCAAAAAACTTAAAAAATTAATGAAAAAGATTCTATCAGCGACTAATTAATGAAAGCTGCTGACCAATTAGTGACCAATTATTTGCCAAACTCTTTTTTGGAAAATCTTAGTATATAGTGTGCCTAAAAAGTTAAATTAGTTTTTCCTTGGAAAACTATAAAATTAGTAAAACTTGCTGACCAATTATGACCAATAGTGACCAATTAATTGGCAAACTATTTTTTAGAAAATCTTAGTATATAGGGTGCCTAAATAGGTAAATTAGGTTTTCCTTCGAAAACTTTAAAACGTCATAAAAAGTTTTCTATGGCTGACCAATTAGTGAAACTTGATGACCAATTATTTGGCATAACACTTGATTCAAAAATCGATCAATCACTTCTCTAATAATAGATTTCCAACCAATTGCAATAGGTAAATGTCACATTATTTCACCTTTATTTTATCAGCCAGACGCTGATACTTAAAAAGGGGGGAGTTACTCAGTCTAATATTAACTTTGGCTTTCAGAAAAACGCTGCAACAGCAACTTCACATTTTGTTTTGACGGAAGTGATCGCGACAAAATGTGAAAAGCTCCAATTAATTTACTTACCTGCTCCATTTGCAAAATTGATGATTAAGCAATATTTCTTAAACATGAAGCGGAAGCGATCGCGACGGAGTAAAAGCCGCCGCGACTTCCAAGTATAACAACAAGAACAAAACATAAGAAATAAGAATTATTGTAATTTCCAAGTATAGCAACAAAAACAAAACATAAGAATAAGAATTATTGTAACTTAGCAAGTAAGCAAAATTGTAATATAAGAGATGGGAACAAATAAAACAATTAGGTTCAGTTTGGTTCTCTTGATGAAGGTAATCATTGTGTTCAATTCTGTCATAGACGGCGCTGGGGTAGTAACTTGCATGCTAATACGTTCAAGCGATGAATACACTGAATCAGATGGTACAAATTAAAACGATTTTAATGGTGCTATGTCAGTTTTCGATGAAATAAATAAAATGTTTGCTGCTGGAACATAGGTGTTGGTGCCTCTTATTCAGACATTCTCTTTGGTAAAACATGAGCAAATACGTAAACTTCATAGATGATACAAACAGTGTTCACAAAAACAAAACAATTGATTATGTATTCATAAAGATTATTCTGTTAGTTACTTTTTTTGTACTTTTTGTGGTTAGGTTTGTGTAAATTAAAATAAAATAAAAAACAAACTGTATTTTTCAATGGTAAAAACATAACAGGAAAAAGAAAGCAAAGAAAAGGAAACTAAGGGACATTGAAGGAATTTTTGAGCAAGAAAAGGAAACAATAAAATAAAAAACAATAAAATTAATTAAAAACAAGTAAGGAAGGGGCTGTCTTCGACTGTGCCGAAGACTTTATACCTTTCATGAATACGCGTCACGGTTTTAAGTGTCCGATCCTTACTCACAATTACTTATATGTTATGTTTGTCTGATCTGGGTGATTTTCACTACACACATTACATATATAATATGTACGAAACCTGCAAAATTTTGCGTTCCTAGCTTTTTAGTTGCAAAATTTATAGCCCAAAACCCATTTATCGAAGCTATCGATTATTTGGGAGCTATATGTTATGTTTTCCGATCTGGGTGAATTTCACTACACACATTACATATAAAGGGTGTTTTTTTAGGGGTATAGAACTTTGAATTGAAATAAAACACAAGAAAATCGTTTTAAGGTCCATCAATTTGGCTTTATTGGAAGGATAATTTTATGCCATTAATGGTTAAATATGATTTCGGGCATGTGGCCGCCGCGGCTGGCTCGAATAAAGCCAATTCTACAGGTCCAATTTTCAACCACTTTTTCGAGCATATGGGGCCGTGTGTCGGCAATAACGCCACGAATGTTGGCTTCCAATTCCCCTAACGTTTCTGGTTTGTTGGTGTAGACGAGCGACTTCACATATCCCCAAAGAAAATAATCCAATGGTGTCAAATCACACGACCTTGGTGGCCAATTGACAGGTCCATTCCGCGAAATTATGCGCTCATCGAATGTTTCCTTCAATAAATCGATTGTGACGTGCGCTGTGTGGCATGTAGCGCCGTCTTGTTGGAACCACAACTCATCCACATTCATGCCATCCAATTCGGGAACAAAATAGTCGGTTATCATGGCTCTCTACCGGTCTCCATTAACGGTAGCTGCCTCTCCATCATTATTGCGGAAGAAGTATGGCCCAATGACTCCACCAGCCCATAGAGCACACCAAACAGTCAGTTTTTGTGGATGTAATGGCGTTTCAAGGGTCTCATGTGGATTCTCTTCACTCCAAATGCGGCAATTTTGCTTGTTGACGTAGCCATTCAACCAAAAATGAGCCTCATCACTGAACAAAATTTTGCGATGAAAATCAGCATCGAAATCAATCTCATTTTCGGCCCATACACCAAAATCACGACGCATTGCATGGTCTCGCGGCTTTAATTCTTGCACAAGCTGGATCTTGTAAGGTCGCAAGCCAAGATCTTTGCGCAAAATCTTCCATAAAGTTGATGGACAAAGCTCCAATTGCTGTGCACGGTGGCGAATCGATTCATTCGGGTCCTCTTCAACACTTTGCTCTACAGCGGCAATTGTTTCTTCGGTGCGCACTGTTCGACGTCTCTGCGGATGCGTATTATCACATAGAGTAAACGTAGTGCGAAAACGATCCATGGTTAACCGAATTAATTGCTCTGATGGACGATTATGTCGACCATAAAATGGACGGAGCTCACGGTAAACTTCGCGAACTGAACCATTATTTTCGAAATAAATTTGCACGATTTGCAAGCGTTGTTCTTTCGTCAACCTGTTCATGATGAAATGGCAAACCAAACTGAACATAAATGACATTAGAGTTGCCAGATTTGACCACAAAATGCCAGTTTTATCTCTATTCGAAAAACAAACCTGTAAAAAAACACCCTGTATAATATGTACTAAAACGGCAATATTTTACGTTCCTAGCGTTGTAATTGCAACAGTTAGAAGCCAAACCCCATTTATCGGAACACTCGATTGTATGGGAGTCATGCGTTGTTTTGGTCCTAGCATTCTGGCTCCGACAAATGAATAATGCTTCACAAAATGGCTGCCTCTTACCAAATTTCATCGAGATATCTCTAAAATTGACGGACTAGTTTTCGTTCAAACAGACAGACGGGCGGACGGCCATGGGTAAATCAACTCAGCTCATCGCGCTGATCATTTTGGTATGCTTATTGGTGGGTCTATCTCTTCTTCTTCTCATGCTTACAAGCATCGAACCAAAGTTATAACACCATTTCATTTTCATGAAAGTTATAAATAGACTGTAGAGAGAAGAGGAAATCAAAGAAAACGAAAACATATTAAAGGAAAGGAGCATCAAAAAAAATTAGAGAACTACAACGTACTAAGATCATGAGTGATAGGATGAAAGCAAGTTATGACAAAGCCATAAACTCGTAAGGTCTTATGGAAATAGATTTAGTGCTGTTATACAAACCACAACGTGGAAATGTAATTGGGAAGGCCCATACAAGGTACTAAACCGGATAAACGATGTTGTATATCGCATACAAACTATTGGAAGGCCATGAAATAAAACGAAGGTGGCCATTTGGAAAGGATAGCTGCATTTGAATCGGGCATTGTGTCTGATCGGGCAAATCAGACTTAGGTGGAGGGCAGTGTGGCGAATATTCTCAATGTACCATCTCTAACTCAATAACACTCCCACCACTAGTTAATACAGCAGAGATAGCTATGACTACAATCATGCAGGTAAGAAGGAGAAAACGAAATAGCACGATTGTTTACGAATACGAGGTGAAGAGGATGATGGATAACACCGACCGTCCCTGTCGGGCTATAAAATGCAGAAACCACGCAAGGCAGGATGATCAGCGTATTTTTAAGTGCGGTACAGCAAACTGACTGTGGAGTTACTTAAATTTTAAAAGTTTATTTCGTTATTACCTTTAAATAAAATTAGCGTATCTCACTTAATAGTGATCGAACACATAAGGACATGGGGAAGTTGAATGATTTAAAAATGCAGCAACTGAAAAATAAGTTGGATCAGCGCGGATTAAATCCAACAGGCAATAAATCTGAGCTACGGTCATGATTAAGCGAGGCTATGGATGCGGAAGGAATCAACGTGGGCATGTTTTCCATCTTGTGGAGGAGGCATTGATAAAAATGAAAAAGAAAAAGGAGTTTCCGAATCTTGTGGCAAGTGTGGACACAAACATGATATTGGCTGTATTGACTCGAATGTTGACTACAATGCAAGAACAGAGGACGCGTATTACATCTCGCATGGACTTGAAGAAGAGGGAAGACCAGAAGACACACATTGCATCTCAAATAGGATCCCAAGATACTGGTTTTTTAGAACTGTAATTGCAGTTGGAAGCACAATTTCAGGATAAATTGAGTCTGAGGTGTATGCTTGCAGAGATCAGGCCCGTGCTCAGGGGGCTGTATTCGGGGGGGGGGGGGGGGGGGGGTGTTTTGAACTTTTAGATGCTCAGAGAATATTATGATTTTTCATAAAGAATTCTTTTGACATGGTATTAGCAAAATTTACACTAAAGATAAACATTGATTTTAAAAAGCCATGATTCAAGAACTAGAAGGTTAGCTCACTAGTGACATATTTTGACAATTGCCGCCATCATGCTGCCTGAAAAATTGTCATTTACATTCTGGGTTGCCTTTTGGCGAAATTATGTAACATAGTATTTAAAAATGTAATATCATACAAAATTGTAAATAAGTTGTTTTCAGAAAATATATTAATTTGCACTTTTATCTAGATCGACTTTTCGGGGTGTAGTGTAGTCGTGGACATTCCGGTATGTAGCAATGGATGTCTTAAAATTTTGTCCCTGCATACTTATATCCTTACTTAGGTCTATCGTGACTTCAAAGCTGTTTCTTATGGGATTCGAACTCTTGCTTTTAACAAAAATTTACTACTATTCTCTGGGTTTGATAATGAGTTCTGGCTTAAATTATGTATAAAGCAACAGTTTTAAGTCAACTTCTGTTTTAAGTTTGCATGAATAATAGGAGCCAATCATATCTTATTGAAGCTTATCACTTTACTATACACTTGGTAGACTATGTGCGTTTGTCTTTATGCCCTGAAAAGTTTCCAAAAAATATGCATCTTGCCGATTTGTCATTATTATTAAAAAACATAGTCCTATTGTCAGGAGCACGAATGTGCAATTATTCAGAGTTTACTGTATTAGCCATTGAAAGTTCTAGGTTTGACAAAAACTCCCTGATATCATGCTTACACCGAAACCACAATATTTTGCGGCCCATGTAAGCCGAATGAACCGAAATCAAACTTTTAATCTTGTTTTACCAACATTTCATTTAAGCACATTCATGATTCTGGCAAAAGGGCGAATTGCGTACATATTTTGATTGCAGATACGTATGCACATATATATTTATTTTAATTTTTGTTGGATCAGGGACCGTTTTTTATTGTTTTTTAATTGATTATAGAGAAAATTTACAACGATTTATACAGTGATAGTATGGGATGATGGGCGGCCGCCGTGGTGCGAAGGTAGTGTTGCCGGCCTACCACACCGAAGGTCCATGGTTCGAGCCCTGGTACAGGTAACATCAAAAGTGATTTGAAAAAAAAAAAAGTTTTTCAAAACGGGGTCGCCCCTCGGCAGTGGTTTGGCAAACTCTCCGAGTGTATTTCTGCCATGACAGGCTTCTCAGCAAAAATTCGTCTCCTTTGTAGATGCCGTTCGGAGTCGGCAAAAAACTGTAGGTCCCACCAATTTGTAGGGAAAAATTCAAATCGGCACACCACAAATTGGAAGAGAAGCTTGGCGCAAACATCTCTTAGGAGGTTTATGATGATATGCCTGTTGTATATCGCGCCATAGAGAGAGAGAGAGTATGGGATGACATGTTTTGATTTTGTATTTAGTTGACCTTACAAAATGTATTACTACTAATTACCCACCTTTGTAATTTTTCTTCTACCATTTCCTCGAAAAATGAAAACAATACTCCTACTTTTTTTTCGTTCGCAAAAGAAACCCAGAAAATGGAAGTGTCAAAAGTAAACGTCAGCTAGAGAGCTAACCTTCTTGTAATTGAATCATGGTAAAAAGCATTCGTTATCGACAAGTCTTGCTTTGTAAATGGAATTTATGGCATTTGCCAATAAAAATCAAAATAGTAACGGGAAGCCAATAATGAAAGACTTTTAATAGTGAAAAATTGCACATTTATTCACTGCTGAGTCAAAACAAAAATAGCAAATAATACCATAGTTATTGCCTATCAGTCAACAAACGGACTTTTCGAAGGAAGCTAAACCGTTTAGTCGATCTTTAGTCATAGTTGATCGAAGATAAAATATTCCGATGATTCAAAAATCGATATCGTAAATGAGTGATAAAAGTATCGAATTAAGGTATGTAGTAAATGGTAATTATATAGTAAACTTCGACTGAATCAGCTGGTGCGTTGGAGCGCTGAGTTTGTTTCGAAGCAAGTCTTGGCTTCCGCAACTCAAAGTTATGTTCTTCGCAAAATTTTCTCCCATTTTCAAAGATTTCTCTAAAACTATCTTTAGCATATTCTCTTCTTTTCATCAGTTCCTTTTTTGCACCATCGGCTAATTTGATGGCCTGACTGCATTATTTTACTTTAGGATCCTTCCGCAATTAGGAAAATTCACGCAAGCGCACTTGAAGACGAGTATACACAATATTAAAACCCGAAAACCAGTTTTCATCAAAAATTCAGTCGGTAAAAACCTTTTGGGGGGCGGTTTGAACACCCAGGGGGGCTTTAACACCCAGGGGGGCGTGAGAGATCATATAAAGGAATTGAAACTTAATCGTCCAACTGTTTCAACAAGCACTCCCAAGATAAAACCACCATCCTGATGGTTCGATTCCGTTCCAGGTTTTTAAGCTATAGTTTGAGAATACGGCAGCGGTGATTAATTGGGGAACTAAAGCCAAAGTTGCTGCACTATTCGTGGCATTGAAGGGACCTGTAGCTGAAATCTTACAGATTATTCCTGAAGGAGAACGGAAAAATTATGAATCTTTGATGGGTGCAGTTGAGACACGCTATGGTAACGAATATCGGAAGCAAATATATTAAATAGACCTGCAGAATCGCTTCCAGACGGCTAATGAGACTTTGCAGGAATTTGCGTCGATATCGAGAGGATGGCCCATCTAGCAAACTCAGACGCTCTTTAAAAATCCAAAGTTTTATAAATGGAATACGTGATGTGGAGACGAGGCGGTATCGCATGTTCTAACGCAAGAAACATCCTCGCTTTTGAGTAAGCCTGCATACGAAGTTCATCGCGTAGAAGTGGAAACTGCGTTCAGAAGAAAAGTTATGGTTCCATCAAATAGAGTAAGTTAGGGTAATGTAGTATATCACATTACCCCCCATTTTGACAAAACGGCTTGTTTGACTTTTTATGGGTTCGAATAAATATCTTCCGCAATACTTAAGATTAATCGATCTCGTCTTGGAATGTGCTTCACAATACAGGAATCTATGGAATTGAAGGATTTTATACCCGTCTCTTCTTCTTCTTTAAATGGTCATCTAACCGCCTGGGCGATTTTGACCGTCCAACATAGCTCGCCAGTCGTTTCTTCGTTGCGCCAACTGGCGCCAATTGGTCGCAAATCGGTCTCCACTTGGTCCTTCCATCGGAGTGGTGGTCTCCCTCTTCCTCTGCTATACCCGTCTACTCAATAAAATGTTGAAAAGCAGCCGAAAAAGGTACGCCTATATCACAATAGCCTAAAACTTACCCACATACTTGGGACTCCTATGAAAGATGTGTTAAGCGCATAAAATAATCAAGCCACATTGTAAATATCGTAATTTGCATTCATTCAGATATGTGACAAGCTTGTTTCGGGACCAGGAAGAGCATGTTCCATCAAAAGTGGAGAAGGTTTTCCTTTTTCTGCTGATTTTATGCACCCAATTTGCTTTTCTGCTGTAGCTTACATTTTCGGATGCTTACTTGGCGTGATAGACACTCCTGTGCCCTTAACTTTTTCAATCCTAGTTGAAGGAAATTATACTTTTCATACTACTGTTCTACATTGAACTACTTTTACCATATCACTTTCATATTTAAAAATATTAAGTAATCACCTGAAATATTGGTGCCTATATTTATAAAAAACGAAAATAAAATATAAGAAGTTGACAATCTAAGAACATTTCGGAATTATCCTTGTTTGCAGAGTGATCGAAATTGATTTTTGTTGGAACGATTTTCCGTCATCCCTTGTCAAGTTTGGTTTTGTGACAAACAAACATTTTCAATGCCTAGTTTCGTTCTGGTCTGTGTCTATCCGCTGCGTTGTTTTTATAGTCCGTGGGTGCTGTGGCAGGTAATGTCAATCTATGTGTTCGTGGTAGGTAACGTTAATATGCGTGTGTGTGTGCGCGGTATTGATGCGTCCGAATTGTTATCTGTCCCAAGGGTTGTTTTTGTAGGTATGTAGACATACCGCTTGTTAGCTAAGCGGTAGGTTGAGGTAGGTAGAAATCGGTGATTTTTGCAGTTTGGTTCCTATTTCGTTTTTGCTTGTTCACTGTCACGTGTTTAGTTGCTGTACCTGCTGGCTTGTGCTGTTTTTTGTAAACTAGTTTTAAGGGTTCAAATATTTCGTCAGAGATAGTGTTGGTTTGTTCGTTTATGATCCTGTCGTCAAATGTTTTTAACTTGTATATCTCCATGTTCTCAAGTACATTAAGCCGCCGGCCTTTTCCTTGTACGTGAAGTATTCGAGCCGTTGTTTTTATGTTAGCTGGGGTGAAGTTGTTCTCGAACATGTGGTTCACGAAATTAGATTCTGGTATTATGGTGGGTTTTCGTGTTTTTTTGTTGTAGTCCCTGATATGCTCTCGGAATCTTGTGCTTATTTTTCTTCCTGTTTGTCCTATGTAGCTGTATTGACATTCACAATTAAGCCTATACACTCCGTGTCTGTTGAATGGGGCATCAGAATTAGTGTCGGTTCTTAGTTTTTGTCCGACGTTGTTAGATGTTCTGAATGCTGTGTTGATGTTATATCTTTTAAAGAAGTTTGCTAATTTGTACGTCGTTTTGCCAGTGTATGTCATTGCCGTCCAAACCATTGGATTTTCCTCTACGTTTACTCTTTTTTGTGTTCCATGGCTACTTCTGAGTTTATCCACAAGTGCTTTCTTGTATACATTATTTGCCGCTATGTTATATATTGTATTAAGCTCTCTCCAGTATGCTTCCTGTGTGAGCGGCGTTCTCTGAAGCGTATCCACTAAGTGCCTCAATGCTGCATTTTTGTGCTGTTGCGGATGGTTTGATGTAGAGTGTATTATGGTGTCCGTGGCAGTCGGCTTTCTATAAATGCCGTAGTTGAACCTATTTGTTATTTTGTCAATCCCTATAGTTAGGTCCAGGTAGTTCATTATTCCAACTTTTTCTACTTCCATTGTGAACTCTATGTTGCTATGTTGCCTGTTGAGGAACTCTAGTATTTGCTCTTCGTTATCGTCATTTAGGATGCAGATGATGTCATCCACGTATCTAGCGTAGAATGCCACGCTTAACTTGGTTTTTAACTCCTGTATATATTTTCCTTCCAAGTTTTGCATGAATGTTTCCATGAGAATGGCCGATGTTGGGTTACCCATTCCTAGTCCGTTTGTCTTTCTATATATTTGTTGTTGAACCGGAAATAGTTTTGCCGCAGCGTTGTTCTTAGCGCGTTGTTCTTAGCGCGTTGTTCTTAGCGCGTTGCGCAGTTTTTACCTTATCTTCAGTTTTGTCCAGTAGTGTTTTGTTGACTATATCCATTGTATCTGTTAGTGGTATTGACGGGTATAAGTCCTTTATGTCAAAGGATACGAGTTTACTGCTCCTTGTGAGTTTAACGGTCTCAAGTCTTTGTAGTAGTTCTATCGTATTGCTTATTGTGTATTCGTGCCCTAGTTTCAGAGTGTCCTTTAAAATCATTTTTAGATGTTTCGACAGTTTATAACCCGGCGCGGACTTAAAATTAATTATAGGTCTCATCGGCGTATCCTGCTTGTGGATTTTAGGTAACGCAATGAGTGGAGGAGCAGATGGATTCATTTGTGTTAGGGTATATGCCATCCTCTCGTCTATTATTTTGGTAGCATTTTTTATAACCTCTTTTACTTCGGTCTGGTATTTATCCGTAGGGTTATCCCTAATAATGCGGCATTTCATTCCCTCGATGAGCTTCTCTGTCTTTGCTATATATTCATCCTTACTGATTAGCACCGTTGTGTTTCCTTTGTCTGCCTTCGTTGTGATGATGTTGTTATTTTTTAGCTTTCGTTGTAGCTTTTTCAATATTTTCAGCTCCTTATTTCCTTTTTGTGCTTCCTGGGCTCTTACTTCCTTGCTTATGATTTCTCTGCACATGTGCTCCTATTCCTCATATGGAAGAAGCGATATTGCAACCTCTGCATCTACTATCGCTTGCTCAGTTCTTTTTGCTTCATTGCTATCCGCGATGTTGTGCTTCAGGCCCTTCCCTAGGGTAACCCAACATCGGCCATTCTCATGGAAATATTCATGCAAAACTTGGAAGGAAAATATATACAGGTGTTAAAAACCAAGTTAGGCGTGGCATTCTACGCTAGATACGTGGATGACATCATCTGCATCCTAAATGACGATAATACTAGAGTTCCTCAACAGGCAACATAGCAACATAGAGTTCACAATGGAAGTAGAAAAAAATGGAATAATGAACTACCTGGACCTAACTATAGGGATTGACAAAATAACAAATAGGTTCAACTACGGCATTTATAGAAAACCGACTGCCACGGACACCATAATACACTCTACATCAAACCATCCACAACAGCACAAAAATGCAGCATTGAGGCACTTAGTGGATAGGCTTGAGAGAACGCCGCTCACACAGGAAGCATACTGGGGAGAGCTTAATACAATATATAACATAGCGGCAAATAATGGATACAAGAAAGCACTTGTGGATAAACTCAGAAGTAGCCATGGAACACAAAAAAGAGTAAACGTAGAGGAAAATCCAATGGTTTGGACGGCAATGACATACACTGGAAAAATGACGTACAAATTAGCAAACTTCTTTAAAGGATATAACATCAACACAGCATTCAGAACAACTAACAACGTCGGACAAAAACTAAGAACCGACACTAATTCTGATGACCCATTCAACAGACACGGAGTGTATAGGCTTAATTGTGAATGTCAATACAGCTACATAGGACAAACAGGAAGAAAAATAAGCACAAGATTCCGAGAGCATATCAGGGACTACAACAAAAAAAACACGAAAAGCCACCATAATACCAGAATCTAATTTCGCGAACCACATGTTCGAGAACAACTGCACCCCAGCTAACATAAAAACAACGGCTCGAATACTTCACGTACAAGGAAAAGGCCGGCGGCTTAATGTACTTGAGAACATGGAGATATACAAGTTAAAAACATTTGACGACAGGATCATAAACGAACAAACCAACACTATCTCTGACGAAATATTTGAACCCTTAAAACTAGTTTACAAAAAACAGCACAAGCCAGCAGGTACAGCAACTAAACACGTAACAATGAACAAGCAAAAACGAAATATGAACCAAACTGCAAAAATCACCGATTTCTACCTACCTCAACCTACCGCTTAGCTAACAAGCGGTATGTCTACATACCTACAAAAACAACCCTTGGGACAGATAACAATTCGGACGTATCAATACCGCGCACACACACGCATATTAACGTTACCTACAACGAACACATAGATTGACATTACCTGCCACAGCACCCACGGACTATAAAAACAACGCAGCGGATAGACACAGATCAGAACGAAACTAGGCATTGAAAATGGCAGAACGCCGAAACCGGTTTGTGACAAAACCAAACTTGACAAGGGATGACGGAAAATCGTTCCAAAAAAATCAGCTTACTACCCTGTCGGAAGATCAACACAACAAAAGTGATCGAAATTATTGACGACCGTACGATGGAAAATGTTTTCCACACTGAGAGCAGCCTAGTTGACCAATGCCAGACATTGCTTTGCAGTAGCGGTTTTTGGCCATTGCCATTACAGAAAAGAAAATATTCTTACTCAGACATGAATAATTTAGGAAACACAGCAGATATATCACTTAACCAACCTATATCACAATACCCTAACTTACTCTACTGGCTTTGTGGGTGGAAAGAAGTGCTTTTACTGACTGTGGATACGGGCGCAACGAATTCCATAATTCGATCTGATTTAGTCGACAAGTAGGTGAAACCATTGTAAGGAGCAACTGGTGAGAGCTCCCATACCCTAGTGGAAGTAACATGTCAAATCGCAATTGGGAACGTCACCGTACAGTACAAATTCGTAGTGGCAGACTTTGTTGATGAAATCATGACTGGCGTAGATTTCTTAAGCAAGTAAAGCATAACGGTCAACATGAAAACCAAACGTCAATTGACGCTATTTCTCTTTTAGAAATGGAAATATAGCCAATTGACTTTACTTCTCTTTCAAATATTGAATTTTTTTTATGAGAGTGTGTTTAGATGGGACCTGTAAAACAAAAATTGCCAATTGTTAGAAAACCACTACAAAGCGCTTTTTAAGAATTATTAAGTTTCCTGGTTGAGATCTGCCATTTGCTAAGCCGGAATTTCGTAGCAGAAAATTTTAAAAATGCCTAAGTTTACAAAGGTTTATAAAAAGTATGTAACAGTATCTTTTTTTTTATTATTGTAAATAAAAACAATCAGTATTTTTCTTTAAAACAAAAAGAAATAAGCCTGCGGTTTTATAGCGCATTTTCGACAAACCCGTTTTTAAGGGTATAAAATACACTTTTCATAGGAAAAAAATTCATTTATTACAACCACGACAATATTTTCCATCACATAAATGTCAAATAAAGGTAGTAAAAATATTGCTAAATTTAGTACCGCAGACACAAGCGGTAGTGTTCTGTGTTAGTGAAGCGTCAAATACTAAGAATACTAATATTGTTTGTATGGATTAAGTTATAAAAAAATTCAACTTTAGTCGATACCTGGATTTCTACCTGTCCATCAGAAAATGTGTCTGCATTATTTGCATAATTTGAAGAGAAAGAGGAAACGCTGAAAACGACAAAGCATTTTTGAAGCAAAAAATTTTATTTTTTAATAGTGAAAGGATTAGTGGCCGCAAAAGAAGCGAAAAAATATATTCCAAATGGCGAAATTGGACATTCCTTTCTCTTACGTATTCCGATGTAAATAAGAATGTGTCAGTGACCACATTACTTAACTTACTCCATATGTCTACACGGGACGTAGTTACCCTGTAAAAAACGTTGGAGCATCAGAGTACTCCAACACTTATCCTCATTCATATAAAAAAGGTGGTCCAATTTACATAGCGATGTCCGGTGATTGGATCACCTAATCCTATTCGGAGTACCATTTACTTTGCTTCTGAATAGTCTATAGAGCACCTACGTTGGAGTACTTTGAAAATGCTGCCAAAAGATTACTCTATAGAGTACTCTAGACAAAAGCGAGAATGGGAGTATGTGTTCTTCTGAGGACCACCTACTCCCGCTCTCGCTTTGCTGTTGAATACTCTATAGAGTAATCCCATGGGAGTATTTTGAGAGTACTCTCATGTAGGTGGTCTATAGAGTATTCAAAAGCAAAGAAACGGAGTACTCTGAGATGGATTAGGTGATCCAATCACCGGACATTGCCATGTAAATTGGACCACCTTTTTTATATGAATGAGGATATGTGTTGGAGTACTCTGATACTCCTATAGGAGTATTCTATGGAGTATGAAACGGAGTATTTCCGTTTTTTGCAGGGTAGTAGCCCACTGCAATAGCGAAGTTATATATATTTTTTTTTATTCTCATACCTTTCATAAACATTAAATGTATGTAAGTATGAGAAGAAGAAGAGAAAAGTTCACTAAAATGATCAACACGATGAGCGTCATCGATTTATCCATGTCCGTCTGTCTGTCTGTCCGCCTGTCTATTTGAACGCAAACTAGTCTCTCAGCTTTACAAAAGAATGCTGAAATTCCTTGTTTGCTTTCGCCATTTTATAATATACTAGTAAACCCGGTAGACGTTGTTTTGACGTTTTGATACATAGAACACATCTATATATAAAATGTCATTAACTTGAACCAAATAAACTCCGAACTATAGCGAACTGCAGCTTTATATAACCTGGGGGATTTTTCAAAAGCTATATAAGTTAATATATGGTCAATTTAATTAATATAAATGAATTATTTCAAATAAATACTTTGAAAAATATTCTAAAAAAATACTTAAATAGTTTTTAACATAATCAAAGATAACATTTCTTGAAGAAACTGTAATCAAAAAAAAAATGTATAAAAAGAGAATTGAGTTTTTGGATAGACTTGTGTTTTGATTCAACTTTAATTCATGTTGTAATTTTATTGATATTAAATAAATTTTGAAAAGAAAAATATATTAATTTTTCATTGGCGCCCAGCATCAAAAAAACTGTGAATTTAAAAATTTTTATAAAAGGATAAAACTAAAATCCTTACAAGAGGATAAAATTTTAATAATTGTGTAAAAAATATTCTTATATTATGATAATATTAAAAAGTTTTGTGTGAACAAATCCATATCAAAGGATACAGAAAAAAATTTAGCGGACTTTATCAAAAAGAAACTAATTAGTGTAAAACAAAATCTTTATAAAAGGATAAGGATCACAATTAGTACAAAAAGATCTTATAAACTTATTATATTTAAAAACTATTGGAAAATAAAAATCCTTTCAAAAGGATAACTAGAGACTTTATACATCCATAAAGCATTATAATTCTAATTAATTAAAAATCTTTGAAACGGAATTAAACACAAAATTTTCAAAAGAAACGAATTGGCGTAAAATTGCACAATAATTATGCAATAAAGTGAATAAACATTCAAGAAATTAAAAATATGCATTTGCTCGTTGCGGTGAAAGTAAATAAATATAAACAATGTCATAAAAATCTCTGACAGCAATTGAACTTTTGAAATTAAATAAAAAATTTTATGGACAAATAAAAAAAAAAGACGAAAGGCAAAGAAATGTGTGACAACAACATGGCGAAATAAGTAAGGTGAACGCACGGCGAAAAACGAAAAATCCCTCATGTGTTTGCTTTTGTTTTTGGTAATGAGATTGTCAAAACATTCTGCAACAGTCGAATTTAAAAATGAAAACTCAAAACATGTAAATGGTTGTTTACAAACAAAAAAAATAATTAATTTTACAACCAAAATGCGTGATAAATTACATTACCCT
The DNA here is from genome assembly GCA_949987695.1 of Merzomyia westermanni. NCBI lineage: Eukaryota > Metazoa > Arthropoda > Insecta > Diptera > Tephritidae > Merzomyia > Merzomyia westermanni. Next base: position 81,590,366 of record OX465289.1, read on the forward strand.
CTTTTGATCTATTTGTGCAGAGTATCGGGATGATTTCGTTTGGTGTTGTGTTTGTGTCCTAAAATTGAATTTAAATGCATATCCGAGGAGATTAGGGCCGAGATTGGCTTTGGCTTGTCCCAATTTTTAAATATCCAACATACTATATGCCGACTCCCAACGCCTACAAATACAGGTCTGCGGTGGATGCTCATGCTATATTATGTGCAATTGTTTTTTTTTTTTGTTCAATCTTAATTCAGTTTTCTGCCGCAATGGAATATAGTAGAACTACTGTTTCGAAACCTTCCTTAAGAGCTGTTTACATTAGTCAACTTTGGAATCAATTTCAGTTGCACGAGATGTTGTGCATGCAATTGTTGCAAATTGCATAAATCAACAGGAAGTTGACTGTGAAACAGCTTTTCAACATCACTGATGCACCTTGCACCTTAAACTCTAAATACATTTCTAAAGTGGAGTTAAAACTTACTAAGTCCATGCATTTAATGGCTACGCATACATAAACCACCAATTAAATCACAAAGATTTCGTGTCACGTGGTTTTTTATTTATTTGTTTTTTTTTTTAGATTTTACTCTTATTTTCAATGATTTAATTAACAATTAGGGAAAGTGTAAAAAAGATATTCCAATTTAGCAAATTTTGCGACTCTTCAGATAGCATACATATGTAAAGTGGTAAATCCAATTGTTAATTTACAATACAAAACCGAAAATAAACACGACCTGAAGAACTGCAGGTAAACTGCATACTCGTACAATGTAAAAATGATGACGTTATTATCTTGATAACCGCGTAATACAGTACTATGTAATGTACTACATATATAAAAAATATATGTCAAAATATGTTATCTAATGCGAAAATCATGATAATAGTTTACGAAGGTGATGATGATCATTTGACGAACTTAATAATGATGTGTTGACGGTGCAGGATTTTTGAATCTGCAGATACGCCGCATGTAGGACCAAGAAACGACGGTATGATGAGCTTGGTACTTAATACTGTGGTTTACAAAGCATTAACGGAACAATATATTTATTTGACGAACTCATTAATGACGTAGGCTGTACGGGTACTCGCAGCAAGACGATTATGACGATGTGTTGAAATGGTCTAGAAAATACGATACGAAGGCGAAAAGTGATCGACACACAACGTTTCTCTGTTCCGCAAATTCATTTGGCAAACCCTACTCCATTGTAGCCTCTTTGCGGTATCGTTCAGGACGTGAAAGAACGATAAATTTCCCCGTTCCAATTTTTCCCACACAAAACACACTTCACCATTTCTTTACACTTATCTTCAAGTAAATAATTATAATCTTAATTTTTAGATTTTTGGAAAATATGAAATTTTGTGAAATTTTTAATATTTTTCCAGTTTAAATTCAACGTCACACAAATGTAAACAAAAAGGATCATTTGACGTGTATTTGACAATCTCATTATTGCGGCGAAAAAAAAGTATTAATCAGCTGATCATTTTCCGCCACCTTTCTTATTTCGCCATGGACAACAATTTAACATTTAAAAAAATTTTATACAAATTTTGTGAGAAAATAACAGAAGACTAAAGAAACGAACTATCATACATATGGAAGTCCTTTTATGTGAAATTAAAATTAAATTCCAAGGATTGTGGTGAATAACACTAATTAACCACTCCGAGGTAATCAATTGCAAAATAATTTGGAGAAATAAATTCGATTTAAACAACATTATCGACTGTGAGATTGCCAATCATCAATCAATTACAGAATATTATAGATGGGATTACAATAACACAAGCAACAATCAACTTCAAACCATTTAAGCTTAGATTGAAGCAGCGTTCAAGTTCGTCAAATTCAATAATAGCTATTCGTTTATTCTTCTTCTTTAAATGGTCATCTAACCGCCTGGGCGATTTTGACCGTCCAACATAGCTCGCCAGTCGTTTCTTCGTTGCGCCAACTGGCGCCAATTGGAAACACCGCGGGATCGCAAATCGGTCTCCACTTGGTCCTTCCATCGGAGTGGTGGTCTCCCTCTTCCTCTGCTTCCACCGGCGGGTGCCGATAAGAATACCTTCTGGGCTGGAGCATCTTCGCTCATTCGAACTACGTGGCCTAGCCAGCGAAGCCGCTGTGTTTAATTCGCTGAACTATGTCGGCGTCTGCGTAAAGTTCATACAGCTCATCATTAAATCTTCTTCGGTACTCGCCGTCGCCAACGCGTAGAGGTCCACAAATCTTTCGAAGAACCTTTCTCTCGAATACTCCCAGAGGCGCCTCATCAGATGTTGTTAGTGTCCACGCTTCTGCACCATATAGCAGGACGGGTGCGATGAGTGACTTGTAGAGTGTTATTTTCGTTCGTCGAGAGAGGACTTTACTTTTCAATTGCCTACTCAGTCCGAAGTAGCATTTGTTTGCAAGAGTAATTCTTCTTCGGAATTCTAGGCTAACATTATTGTTGGTGTTAATGCTGGTTCCCAGGTAAACGAAGTCCTTTACTATTTCGAAATTATTGCTGCCAACATTGGCTTGGTTGCCAAGGCGCGAATGCGCTGACTCTTTGCATGATGACAGAAGGTACTTCGTTTTGCCCTCGTTCACCACCAATCCCATTTTCTCCGCTTCTTTTTCTAATTTGGAGTAAGCAGAAGTTACGGCGCGGTTGTTAAGGCCAATGATATCAATATCGTCAGCACATGCCAACAGTTGGACGCTTTTATAAAATATTGTTCCAGCGCGGTTAAGTTCTGCAGCTTGTATTATTTTCTCCAGCATTAAATTAAAGAAATCGCACGATAGGGGGTCACCCTGTCTGAAACCTCGTTTAGTTTCGAACGGCTCGGAGAGGTACTTCCCAATTCTGACCGAGCTGGCGGTGTTGCTCAAGGTCATTTTGCATAGCCGTATAAGTTTTGCGGGGAAACCAAATTCAGACATAGCGGCATATTGGCAGCTCCTTTTCGTGCTATCGAAAGCGGCTTTAAAATCAACAAAGAGATGATGTGTGTCGATTCTCTTTTCACGGCGTTTTTCCAAGATTTGGCGTATTGTAAAAATCTGGTCGATGGTAGATTTACCAGGTCTGAAGCCACACTGATAAGGTCCAATCAGTCTGTTCACATCAGGCTTCAGTCTTTCGCACAATACGCTTGATAGGACCTTATATGCGATATTCAAAAGGCTGATTCCGCGATAGTTGGCGCAGTTTGCAGGATCGCCCTTCTTGTGGATTGGGCAGAGAACACTTGGATTCCAATCTTCAGGCATGCATTCATCCGACCATATTCTGCATAGAAGCTGATGCATGCGCCTCGCCTCCGTGTTTGAATAGCTCAGCAGGCAAACCATCAGCGCCCGCTGCTTTATTGTTTTTCAATCGGGATATTGCTATTCGCACCTCATTATAGTCGGGTTTTGGAACGTCAATTCCGTCATCTTCGATTGTGGGCTCGGGTTCGGCATCTTCTCTGGTTTCTTGCTCAGTTTCTCCATTTAAAAGGGCAGAGAAGTGATCGTTCCATATTCTGAGTGCTCTCTGAACATCGGCCACCAGGTCGCCGTTCTCATTCTTACAGGAGTTTGCCCCGGGTTTAAAACCTTCTGTCATTCGCCGAATTTTTTGATAGAATTTCGGGCATTATTCCCGTTGGCCAGCATCTCAAGCATCTCTCATATGATCCCACTGCTCATGCATTCCACTAGGTTGAATTGTGCTCTCGGTGAGCAGGTGTGAGAGGCGATCAGCGAAATAATGGGCGGTCTGTTGCGATTGCAGCTTTTCGACGTCCAGCTTTCCCTGCGTTTTTTGTTGCACCTGTTTTGTCGTACAGAGGCGGGTACGAATCTTGGCTTGCTCGTTTATTAAGTATTCAAGTTAATGTAATTTTATTTACTATAATTTAGTTTAAATTAATTCACTATAATTTAATTTACCACACTTTCGTTTAATTCAGTTTACCGAAACGTTTATTAATTTTTTGTTTTTTTGTTTTTGCTGTTTAACTATGGTTGACCGCGGAACTGAGCTTAGTAGAAGCTGCAATAGAAACAGCTAAAGATGAGTTGGGAGATCAGATTAGGGAATTATCTGCATCTCTTCAAAGGTTAAGTCCATCAAGAGTCGAAATACATACCCCCGTCTCTATAGTTCCCGGAGTTCAAAATACTCACACCGATTTAAGTTTAATTAAATCATTACCTGAGTTTAAGGGAATTATTATTGAATACCCTGCGTGGAGGGAAGCAGCAAAGTTTGCAATAAATTATTATAATGAATGTTCGGAAGCGTATTATATTGCGATGGGTATACTTCGGCTTCCGCGAATGATAAAAATGAATAATTTCAAGGCAATATTGTCAAGATTAGATCTTCTTTACGCTGATAAAAGACCATTGCACATTTTGGAAAATGAATTAAATACGCTCAGGCAAGGAAATTAAACAATTGATCAATATTATGATACCGTTGATAAGCAATTAACCTTAATTATCAATAAAAATATTATGGCTTATAGCGGTAATGAAGTTTTAACAAATGCCTTTAATCAAAAAGCTAGAGAAAACGCACTTAGAGTTTTTATATCAGGGTTAAGGCGTCCGCTTTGTGATACATTATTTTCTGTAAGTCTAATTGATTTACCCACAGCACTTACCGCAGCTCAAGAGCTGCAACATAATAGGCAAAGGTATGACTTTACAAATACGTTTGCTGCTGCAAGCTCATTTCAAAATCCTTCGTCTTCTTTTATACGTCGTAACAATTATAATCAACCTCTCTACCGCGCCTTTAATCAAACGGGTACAGAACAAGTTCCTATGGAAGTAGATTATCAAAGCTCGAACTCTAGGAGAGAAACTGATTTCAAGAATAATTCCATGAAAAATCGACAGAACCAACAGAATCATCCAATACGAGTACAATCAAATTTTCAAGAGAATTCTACTTCTAGATTACTTAAATAAAGGGTGTTTTTTTAGGGGTATAGAACTTCGAATTGAAATAAAACAGAAGAAAATCGTTTTAAGGTCCATCAATTTGGCTTTATTGGAAGGATAATTTTATGCCATTAATGTTTAAATATGATTTCGGGCATGTGGCCGCCGCGGCTGGCTCGAATAAAGCCAATTCTACAGGTCCAATTTTCAACCACTTTTTCGAGCATATGGGACCGTATGTCGGCAATAACGCCACGAATGTTGGCTTCCAATTCCCCTAACGTTTCTGGTTTGTTGGTGTAGACGAGCGACTTCACATATCCCCAAAGAAAATAATCCAATGGTGTCAAATCACACGACCTTGGTGGCCAATTGACAGGTCCATTCCGCGAAATTATGCGCTCATCGAATGTTTCCTTCAATAAATCGATTGTGACGTGCGCTGTGTGGCATGTAGCGCCGTCTTGTTGGAACCACAACTCATCCACATTCATGCCATCCAATTCGGGAACAAAATAGTCGGTTATCATGGCTCTATACCGGTCTCCATTAACGGTAGCTGCCTCTCCAGCATTATTGCGGAAGAAGTATGGCCCAATGACTCCACCAGCCCATAGAGCACACCAAACAGTCAGTTTTTGTGGATGTAATGGCGTTTCAAGGGTCTCATGTGGATTCTCTTCACTCCAAATGCGGCAATTTTGCTTGTTGACGTAGCCATTCAACCAAAAATGAGCCTCATCACTGAACAAAATTTTGCGATGAAAATCAGCATCGAAATCAATCTCATTTTCGGCCCATACACCAAAATCACGACGCATTGCATGGTCTCGCGGCTTTAATTCTTGCACAAGCTGGATCTTGTAAGGTCGAAAGCCAAGATCTTTGCGCAAAATCTTCCATAAAGTTGATGGACAAAGCTCCAATTGCTGTGCACGGTGGCGAATCGATTCATTCGGGTCCTCTTCAACACTTTGCTCTACAGCGGCAATTGTTTCTTCGGTGCGCACTGTTCGACGTCTCTGCGGATGCGTATTATCACATAGAGTAAACGTAGTGCGAAAACGATCCATGGTTAACCGAATCAATTGCTCTGATGGACGATTATGTCGACCATAAAATGGACGGAGCTCACGGTAAACTTCGCGAACTGAGCCATTATTTTCGAAATAAATTTGCACGATTTGCAACGTTGTTCTTTTGTCAACCTGTTCATGATGAAATGGCAAACCAAACTGAACATAAATGACATTAGAGTTGCCAGATTTGACCACAAAATGCCAGTTTTATCTCTATTCGAAAAACAAACCTGTAAAAAAAACACCCTGTATAATAATACCAAAAGAACACATGAAGTCAATACTTCTACTCAATCTCCATTTCACAAGCTTAAAAGGATTAATGCCATAGAAAATAAAGCTTGTTATTCAGAAAAAGGGTCTGAAAATTGTGAATATGAATCTTTTGAAGAAGTTAATTTTTTAAGATAGCATCGAACTTGCCATTCATTACTCGAACACTTCCGAATAGACAAGTTCTTAAAATTCTTATTGATACCGGAACATCAAAAAGTTATATTAAACCTTTTGACTTTTTAAAAGGTATAAAAAAAGTAGATTTACCTTTTCAAATAAAATCCATAAATGGATTAAATAATATTTCAGAAAAATGTCGGATTAATATATTAGGTATGACCACAATATTTTATATTTTATCAAAATTGAATACCTTCGACGCAATAATTGGTTATGATTTTTTGAGTGAAATTGAGGCTCAAATAAATATCAAAGAAGGGTTTCTCTATCACAAGTTAGGAAAGGAGAAAATTAGTCATTTTGAATGTCAACAAGTAAATACGCTAAACAATGAGGAGTTGCCTATCAAAATTCGTGATTTAATTCCACAAAATTTTGATGCATTTGTGCAACCTAATAGAGCCTTACCTTATAATACTCGTGTTGAGGCTACAATAGATGCAACTTTTTCTAGAAGCTATCCTTATCCCATATCTGCAGCAAGATTCATAAATGGGGAAATATAATCTCTGCTTATTGGTGGTATAATTCGAAAATCATATTCTGCGTATAATTTACCGGTACATGTGGTTACTAAAAAAGGGTTAGACGATGAAGGCAATCAAAAACTAAGAATGGTAATTGATTTTCGAAAGCTTAATGAACACACTACTTCAGATAGGTATCCCATTCCAGATATTTCGGTAACTTTAGCAAATTTAGGACAGTCAAACTTTTTTACTACTTTGGATCTTAAATCTGGTTTTCATCAAATTTCTCTTGCGGAAAAAGACAGACATACTCGTAAAACTGCATTCAGTATTAACAATGGCAAATATGAATTCCGTCGATTGCCTTTCGGACTAAAATATGCTTCAAGCATATTTCAGAGAGCCATTGATGATATTTTACGGGACAGCATTGGAAAAATCTACCATGTCTATGTTGATGATATTATCATATTTTCATCTGATGAACACTCGCATTTTCAGCATGTTGATTTTATTCTTAAAAAAAAAAATTGAAAAGGCAGGCATGCGTGTGTCGCTTGAAAAATCAAAATTCTTTAAGTCTGAGGTAGAGTTTTTAGGATTTATTATTTCGGGAAAAGGCATACGTACATGTAGTGATAAAATTTATGCGATTGTGAATTATGAAGAACCTAAGTCACTTAGATCTTTACGGTAACTTTTAGGTCTTTCGGGCTATTATCGACGATTCATAAAAGATTATGCTCATATATCTAAACCCCTAACTAAATATTTGAGAGGTGATAATGGTCATATAAAAAAATCTAAGTATGTAAAAATCTCTTTGGATGATGAAGCAAGAAAATCTTTTGAAAAATTAAAGTCAATTTTGGTTTCATATTTGGTTGATTATTCAAAGCCATTTGAAATTACAACAGATGCTTCTTCAGTTGCCTTAGGAGCTGTATTATCCCAAAATGGTAGACCTATTACAATGATATCTAGAACTCTCTCAAGAGCTGAAGAAAATTATGCCACAAATGAACGTGAGCTCCTTGCAATTGTTTGGGCAATTCAAAAACTGCGCCATTATTTGTACGGTATAACAAATATTAGAAATATACTGACCATCAACCACTTACATTTGCAATTTCTGACAAAAACCCGAATTAAAAAATTAAAAGATGGATGGCTTTTATAAATTCGTATGCTCCAAAATTCTTTTATAAACCTGGTAGAGACAATAAGGTTGCTGATGCTCTTTCCCGACAGTATATTCATAGTTTTGAAAATTCTATAAGTAGTCAAACAGTTCATAGTGAAATTTCCTATTCAGATGCAATAAAATCAATAAAAAATCCAGTTAATCAATTTAAAAATCAACTCATTCTTTTCACTTCTAATCATAACAGCAAATCTTCGAAAACTATTTTCAAAAATTTTACAAGACATACCATTAATTTCAAAACCGCTGAATATCTCCTGCAAGCACTTCGGCACTGTGTTAATACAGATGTTGTTAATGGAGTTTGCTGCAATTTAGAAACTTTGGCAAAAATTCAGTCTATTCTTTTATCGAATTTTCCAGGCACAAAATTTATTCATTCTGAGAACTTAGTAATAGATTTAACGAATAAAGCTGATCAAATAGAAACCGCAACGATGGAACATAATAGGGCACATACATCGTGCTTTACAGGAAAATTACAAGCAGTTAATAGAAGAATATTACTTTCCTGATATGAAAAATACCCTTAAAACCATTACGAAAAATTGTAGAATATGTTTGGAAAATAAAGATAACAATCATCCTGCAGAGCTTGAAATCGGAGAAACTCCAATTCCTGAATACCCTGGAGAAATTTTACATATTGATATTTTTTCAATTGATAAACAACATTTTTTAACTTGTATTGATAAATTTTCGAAATTTGTTCAAGTAGTACCTATCTCATCTAGATCGATAATAGATATAAAACCTGCATTATTTGTATTATTAAATCATTTTAAAAAAACTAAACTTATTGTTTCTGATAATGAAAAGTCGTTTCAGTCAAATACAATAAGTAACATGTTAAAGAATCACTTTGATGGGGATCAATTTTTATACCACCTCTTCATAATAAGAGTAATGGACAAATAGAACGGCTTCATTCTACATTAATTGAAATAGCAAGGTGCTTGAAGATAGAAAAAAATATTACTGATGTAACTGATTTAGTTCTTTTAGCAACATATCATTATAATAACACAATTCATTATGTGATACAGGCAAAACCTATTGATGTAATTAACTCGTTTTCAAAGGAGCACTTAAGTTCTACAGCATTACTAAGCTTAGCACAGAACAATATTTTGAAACGGTCAAATGAAAGGAGTTTTAAAGAAGGATAATTAGTTTTCGTACGTAGAAATAAACGTTTAGGTAATAAACTAAATAAGGTATATGAACAAAATATTGTACAAAAATATCTTGGAACAACAGTTTTAATTAATGGATAAAAAATCCATAAAGGTAACATTCGTTGATAATGATTTACTTAAAATAATTTTTTTTTTCTAAAAATTTAAATTTTATTAAAATATTAATCTTACACATTTTTAGCTTTTAAGAACTTGATTTTTAAAGATTATTTAAGTATTTGTCTAAACGGGGACGTTCCGATTTGAAGAGGGGGAGTAGTTAATATATGGTCAATTTAATTGATATAAATGAATTATTTCAAATAAATACTTTGAAAAATATTCTAAAAAATACTTAAATAGTTTTTAGAATAATCAAAGATAACATTTCTCGAAGAAAATGTAATAAAAAAAAATGTATAAAAAGAGAATTGAGTTTTTTGATAGACTTGAGTTTTGATTCAACTTTCATTCATGTTGTAATTTTATTGATATTGAATAAATTTTGAAAAGAAAAATATATTAATTTTCCATTTATACAGACTGTGTCGTGCCCAGGACTCCTGGACCTATCGTGAAAGTTCAAGAGCAAAACAAAACACAAAATATGTGGGCGTGGGCCGTCCACTTTTGAAAAATTATGTAGATATTGACTAAGTGACACATATATCCAAATTTCATTAATTTAGACCAAAAAAGTTCGGAGTTATGACGAATTGAATTTATATAAAGCCTGTCTATGCTGTACCCAGTGAACCCAAGTATATATTGTGAAAATTTCATAAAGATCGGTTAAGTTCTTTGGCGCCCACAAAAGACACCCTTTTTATATCTATTTTTGTTACGCACACAAGGTATATTGCTTCATTCGGCATAAACGAATCGAGATATATATTAATTAATGTATATCAAAACGTTCAGGATGAAAAGTAAAATATCCGGGCAAATAGTTAATAGCCCACTGCAAAAACGAAGTTGTATATCTTTTTTGATGTTCATACCTTTCATGAACATGAAATGTTTGTACGTATGAGAAGAAAAAGAGATAGTCCCATCAAAAAGTATGCTGAAGTGATCAGGAGGATGAGCTGAGTCGATGTAGCCATATTCGTCTCTCGATACGTCTATCTGTCTGTCCGTCTGTCTATTTGAACGCAAATACGAGCTGAAAGTATTAAAATAGACCTGAGTAAATTGGGATGACATAATAGATCACTACTAGGTATATAATGTTCGGTTCCACCCGAACTTAGATTTCCTTACTTGTTCATATCTATTTTTGTTACGACATAAGGTATATTACTTTATTCGGCATAAACGAATCGAGATATATATTTATTAATGTATATCAAAACGTTCAGGATGAAAAGTAAAATATCCGGGCAAGTAGTTGATACCCCACTGCAAAAGCGAAGTTGTATATCTTTTTTGATATTCATACCTTTCATGAACATGAAATCTTTGTACGTATACGGAAATGATCAGAGGATGAGCTGCGTCGATGTAGCCATGGCCGTCTGTGCGTCTGTCTATTTGAACGTATACGTATACGAACTGAAAGTATTGAAATAGACCTGCGTAAATTGGGATGACATAATGGATCACTACTAGGTATATAATGTTTGGTTCCACCCGAACTTATACTTCCTTACTTGTTTCTGATATATTTAACAATCGTAGTATACAGCCCATTGCTGTATTCATTATCATCGTTTCTGGGTGATTTGAATAAATGTTGATGATTCGTCCATAAATCGGCTTTGATTTAATTAAAATTAAGGAACAATTTATTATCAAGTTTAATGGAATGGCTTAAATAGGGTTAAAATGTGCAAAAAGGCATTCTCAGTGCAACATGCCGGTTACATACCCACGTATATTTACACAAAGGAAATGAAAAATGAAATATAAGTGCTTCTAATTTTCATTCTCTTGATAAAATACCCAGAGCCGAAAATCCACATTACAAAATGCAATACTTCTCCAACACTTTGCAGACAGTTTCCCTTCAACAAACAGTTACAGCCAATATTACTGTTCTAGCCAAATAAAAACACTGATGACGATGTTTATCGTGTGATATCATTTATTGGACTAAAATTAATGTCAATCATGTTATTTACATAAACTCACTTTGTACGAAAAATAATGCACAAGAGAACTTCATGATCCCGTAGTATGGCACGATTTGTAGAAAAAAAGGTTCATAACAAGTTTTGTATAAGCTTTGTTAAATGGTGAGAAGTTTTCTGATATGCATATGTACATCCATGGATACCTACATACTCATACCAATAAGCGTGAGTTAAATTTTAGGTAACTAAGCTTAAGTAAATGACTGCACTATTTTTGATATACATATGTTAATTGAAATGTAAATATGTTGCGTTAACACAGTGGACTGCATCTGACCAAACAATTACTTTCCCATAAGCATGGCCGCTTTGTGGACAAAGCTGATTACATACATAATGGAATAAATAAACAATCCCCGAACAATGTTCGGATGCTCATTACAGTTAGGTGCACCTTTCTGAAATTCTGTAGGCGGGCCATCCACTTAACGATTTCTAAAGGGTGAGATGTCTTGCAATACAAGCACTATACGACTATATGTACCTGTAATCGAAGAAGTAAAGCAGGGTCAAATCCTCTTCTAGAATTAATTTCAATTAAGCATATATTTTTGCAAGTATAACGGGCAATGTAGGCGGGGTGCCCACAGAACGATATGGAATTTTAAAATGGCAAATGCTCTTGTAACACATTCAAAGGAAGTAGCAGCAAGGTAAAGTTTGCATTTTCATTTATATCATTCTTAAAATGTATACTTTTTATTCAGTTATTTCATAAATAAACATATTTTTTTTCACTTATTTTAGGCAAAAAAATTTTCCGTTTTTCACTACTTTGCCAAGCGCACAATATTAACGCGAACAATCGACTTAACGATATAAAGAAACCATACATATGCAATTTGTGTGTATGTACGACGAACTTTCACTTTACGAATTCGACCAGTTCTAAAAATAGGGGTTTCATTCAATGAATTTTTATGTTCTCGAACTTCCGCCCAAAATTCTATGGTAGAGGTCATACTTGTCCACTGTAGGTTATTAGCTTTCGCCACTGCAGCTCAATCAATGCTACTTGACTTGGAGAGTACCTAGACTTTTCTTCTTGAAAGTGAGAAAATACATCCGGCTTTGTAACTTTCAAAGAATTATCAACTGAAAACATATTGATCTTTTGTAAGGAGTTCATATTATCAGGTAGGAGATGTCACAATTCAAAATAATTGACAATTTTTACGAATAATTTTCTGTATTTCGTCATCAATACTACCTTCATTCAACTTTAATTTTATATATTCCTCGAAGTTGTATGAAAAATATACTGTTGGGACCAGAAAAGGTTTGGTGTAAAAAAGGCTAGAAAAAAGCTACGAAGCTCAAACCAAAATTATGAGGCTAAAGGACAAAAAAGGCTAATTCTAGCCTCGAAAAAGCTAACCTGGACACACTGGAAACCATACATATGTAATTTGTTTAAACACGTTACGAAGCAGAATTCAGAGAAATTCTTTCATTACATGTCAGCATTAGTAGCTAGTGAGACTATTTTCGAATAATATTCGAATAAATACTAATCGAATCCTATAAATAAAAATGTGTGTGTGTGTGTCCTTTATAGGCGTCCAAAGTACTCAACCGATTTTTATGCAATTTTCACAGTTTATTTTTGGGATCAAAAGTTAAAGCATAGGCTATATATAGTTTCGGAAAAGTGGGCGGTGCTACCCCCCCCAGGCTATATGAAATTACAATTCGTCATAACTCTGAACGTATTTGGCCTATAATAATGATATTTATGTATATGTGTCCTTTAGTCAAGTTTCACATTATTTTCGAAAAGTGGACGGTACCACGCTCACATTTTTTGTGTTTTGTTTGTTCTTCATTAATGTCCAAAGCTTGTGGTCGATCTCTATGAAACTTTCACGATGGGTTCAGAAGTTCGCTGGGTACGCCATAGGCTATATACAGTTATGGAAAAGTGGGCGGTGCAACCCCCCTAGGCTATATAAAATTTCAATTCTTCATAACTCTGAACGTATTTGGTCTATAATAATGATACTTATATATATGTGTCCTTTAGTCAAGTTTTACATTGGAAAAGTGGGCTATGCCACGCCCACATATTTTGTTTGTCGTTCTATGAAACTTTCACGATAGGTTCAGAAGTTCGGTGGATACGTGAAATTTAGTCAAGATTTACAAAGTTATGGAAAAGTGGGAGGTGCCGCGTTAAAATTTTTGGTTTTTTGTTGTTTGTTCCACACAGGCCATATTTAGTTTTTGGCAAAAGCCTCCAGGCTATTGAAAGTAGCAATTCGGCAAGGCTAGGAATTCATTTGGTTCAAGTTAATGATATTTTATACACAGATATGTGTTCCTGTTTACGCGACATCGGTAGCCAATCCCAAAACCATAATATTCATTATACACATATTTCCTGAGTTGTACATAAAAAATACTCATAATTCAAAATATTTAATATTAATACAGGCAAAAATCCTGATGCAGGAATTGTGGTTGGACGGGACTGATTGGGATGAACCGGTCAAACCGATACGTCTCGTAAAATGGACGAAATTCTCAAGAAATCTGCAGTCAATCTCAGATATACAAATACCCCGATGGATTAATTTCGCCCCTGACCATCTGGTCGAGCTTCATGGTTTTTGCGACGCCTCTGAAAAGGCTTATTGAGCAACTCTCTATGTGCGAACTACTGTCGGCACTCAAGTTTACTCTCACCTCCTAGTCTCCAAAGGCAAAGTGGCTCCTCTCAAAGCTATAAGTCTGCCACGCCTGGAACTATGCGGAGCCCTAGCCAAACTAGTCGCAGTAGTGCAACCCCATCTCGGCCTCACTAGAAGAAAGTTGACCATGTGGTCGGATTCCGAAATCGTGTTGGCCTGGCTCGAAAAGCCACCTCACTCATTGAAGAACTATGTCTCCAATCGAACAGCTCAGATCATAGACCTCGTAGGTAATGTCCCTTGGCGACACGTGCGAAGTAAAGATAAGCCCGCAGATCTGGGAACCCGAGGTTGTACGCCAGTCGATCTCTCCAATTCTGCCCTCTGGTGGAATGGTCCAGAGTGGCTTTCCAAACCCTCCGAAGATTGGCCTCAACCAACAGTTCGCAACGTCAACCCCCCAGAGCCACGTAAGGTAGAGGCCCTACATGCTACGGAAGAGACGGAGGATCTCTTAGATCGGTTCTCTTCCTACCCTCGTGCTTTACGTGTAATGGCTTACGTGCTAAAATTTGTACGTCGGCTAAAAGACGCGGTGAACGGTATTAATGACCCAGCCGACCCCTCTCTCACTCATGCCGATCTCAAAAGATCGAAACATCGTCTAATCATAATGACCCAAACTCGATACTTCGCTCTTGAAAGATCATGTCTAGAAGACTCAAACCCGAACGTGGCAGATTCGCTCCACCCTTCACCACGACTGGTGTGGATTTCGCTGGTCCATTTCAATTGAAAGCATCCATGCTCCGATCTCAAACCCTCGTAAAGGGCTACGTGGCCGTCTTTGTCTGTTTTACCACCAAAGCCGTCCACCTGAAATTATACTCAGACCTCACAAGCAAGGCTTTTCTTGCCGCCTTCGCCGGATTTGTAGGACGCCGAGGATCCTCGAACCAAATGATGAGCGACAACGGCAAAACATTCATCGGCGCCAAGCGTGCTACCGAATTGGAATTCGTATCGTTCCTGAAAGAAGTATCGCCGGATATCGTACAGAAGTGCGCCCCCCAAGGAATCAACTGGAAGTTCATACCCCCCGGCGCACCTCACATAGGCGGATTATGGGAATCCGCTGTCAAGAGCTTTAAAACGCACTTTAAAAAGGTCGCCGGAACCCACAGCTTTACCTTCGAGGAGTTCTCAACTTTATTAATTCGAATAGAAGCCGTACTTCACTGTCGTCCCATCTCCCAGCTTTTTCAGGACCCGAATGATCTCACCGCCCTCACGCCAGGTCAGTTTCTTCGAGGAGCACCAATGACCTCGCTTCCCGAACCGAATCACGAAAATCTCTCTCTGATAAATAGGTGGGAACGACTGAAAGTTCTGCATCATCAGTTCAGCAAACGCTGGAAAACTGATTACCTCACCGACCTTCAAAAGCGTTACCGTTGGAAAAATGCTCAAACTCCCCCGAAAATTGGCGACCTAGTCATCATTAAAGAAGACAAATTACCTCCCACCGAGTGGCGACTAGGTCGATTAGAAAGCCTACACCCTGGACGAGACGGACACATTCGTGTCGTAGACGTCCGCACCCAGAACGGAATTCTCACAAGACCTCTCACGAAACTGTGCTTTCTACCGTCATCTGAGTGCCCACTCCCATCTCCCTAACTTAATACAGTCCACAAAGCTCATACTATCGTTAGCCCTCAGGCAACAACTTAGGCACTCCCCAAACCTATGCTTAATCCCAGGCGTTAGCGACCGCACCATCCAATGCACCGCAACCGGCTTACGCACCGCCACCTACAAAAATAAGGTGGGAAGGATCTTGATCCAAGAAGCCGTTCGTGCCTTGCAGGAGTTGCAGCATACACTAGGCGCTAAGTACGCCTAGGGGAGGCAGAATGTTTACGCGACATCGGTAGCCACACGTCCCAATCCCAAAACCATAATATTCATTATACACATATTTCCTGAATTGTACATAAAAAATACTCATAATTCAAAATAATTTAATATTCCCAAAACATCGCCCCTATGCAATATGTGCATAGAGAATGAGGAAGCCAATCCCGTGCAATGCCTCAGAGCCAACAGTGCTCGCCCTCAATTAATACATACAAGGTGTAACAGGTGCGCCGCACCCCGTTCTATATAGAACAAATAACTCAAATAAAATAAAATAATAATTAAATAAATATTAGAAAACGGCTCCCTATTCAACACGTGCTCCGCACACCCCCTTTTCCTCTCTAAACCAATAATATTATATAAAAAATAAAATAAAATAAAAAAAATACCTCAAACAAAACTACTCGCCCTCCATAGAGCTTAGACAGTTCCATATATCAAAAAATCTTGGAAACAGAAAGCAGTACTAGGATCAAATAAAAGGAAATTCGATATATCTTTTAAACTTTGGTACATATCAGTACCCGCAGAGGAAATATGAGGAGAAGGGGAGTAGGAATAAAAAGGTGGTGTTGGAGACAAAATTAAGAGGGTAAAGAAGAGCAAAAGTTGAAAGAAAAAGGAGGAGATAACGATAAATGTAGAAGAAGCGAAAAGTGGGGAGGCAAAAAAGAGTACAATTTGATAAATGTAGGCAAGCCAACTTTTAGGCAGGACAACGTCTGCCGGCTCTGCTAGTAAACGAATGAAAATATTCGTTTCAAAAATTCGAATAGTATTTATTCGAATAATTTATCCGTTTATTCGAATAGTGGTATTCGAATAGTTGTTTTGAAATGCGAGAGATGTCGGAAGCGAGATTCACTGTCGTCATCGGTTGTACCTATGAGCATGCATTTACGTTTTGTATGTATGTTTCCGTGTACAAATGTGGCCATAAGCTGTAGTGATATTTGTTTAACTATTCGAATAACTATTATTCGAACAGTTGTCATTTGTTAGAATAAAATTATAAATTATTCGAATAAATATCATTCTAATTTTTTTATAGACTTCGAATAAATGGATTTTTTATTCGAATAGGCCCATGCCTAGTCAACATACAATGTAATGGATGGTAACAAGGTACTTGTAAGGGTTTCGTAATGCATTATGTGGATGGACTGCTAACTTACTTCGCCGCTGGGTATGCTTTATTTGTTATATATATATGTAAGTGACATATGTACGTATTTACTAACTAAAGTATGCATACATATCTACCTTCTCTACTGAGAGCTAGGGGGTTTGACTTGCTGCCTTGGGTTTCGCTTAAGTCACTAGTCATACCTCCGGAAGTTATAATTAATAAAGAATTTGAATAATCGTGAATTTTGTCACTGGCGCAGTCCACTGTAAGAACCTACATACGACGTTTACCAAGAAGCTTGTAATAAAATTATCCAACAAAAAGAAAAGAAATTATTAAAAATTAAAAATAAATCAAAGAAATAGTGTTCAAAGCATACAATTACAATTTAAAAGTTCCCCGCGGATAGGCAAACCAAAGCGGTAATTTGCTTCATTCGGCCTCCTGTTTGTCATCAGTGTATTAATTTTGATATTTTCATAAGTTATTGAAAAAAAAAGTAGAGGGAATTCAACGAATATTTAGTGCAGCTCCAAAGAGTGAACGATAAATGTTTATACGATGGCGAAGTTAAAGAGCTTTGCCAGCAGTTATCGTGTATAAGCGACGTAGAGAGGTAATACAGGTGAGTGCAACAGCAGCAACGTCAATAGCTGGATTACCGATAACAACATCAGCAATTACAATGGCTGAAGCTAATCAAAGAAGAGAACGTACAGTGCAAAGCATTAAGTTAGGTTAGGTTAGGTACGGTGGCGATTGACCAGAGGTCAATCCACTTGGACATTTTAACTGTCCGTTTTGCTACCACGTTGGCTAACGGTGACCGAATACTGACGTCTTTATTTATTTACGAACCGCTGCGTGGCAGCGATGTAGTTTTGGATGAGGTGCACTTCAATCCCGAAGAGCTCTTCCGGATAATCAAGTACATCTCGACCGAAGTATTTACGCCTCGTCCTTGCAAAAGCTGGTCAACTCAACATAAAGTGACTTGGTGTTTCAACCTCGTCATCCTCCATGCAACTGGGGGTTTCTAGGATGCTCAGCCGTACCGCGTGCAACCCCATGGGAGAGTGCCCAGTCAGCACTCCAATGTTGTTGTTGTAGTAACGACAAAAACACTCCCCGAAGGTTTTGGAGAGTGTTGTCGAATTAACAGTCCTTGGTCGGATTTGAACCCGGTGCGATCCGGTACTCCCTTGCAGTACTGCTCGACTATCGTGGTAGCGATTTATGACCAGTGAAACCTTCTAGGTCATGTCACCCCTCCTTCCGTAAGGAAGGATAAGATGGGTAATGAGAGGTGAGAGGCATCATATCCGTAGATCAACCATCGAGTTGCACGTCCTTACCTTTGTGCATATTAGTCGCCTCTTACGACCGGTATGCCTACCTCGGGCATATTCTAAGCCCCTAACCCGCATATTCTAAACCCCTAACTCCAATCACCATAGACAGATGTGTCTTGGTAAATCCTAATAGCTCCGCCGACCGCGTGGAGTCCATTACTGGCCAGAAGGACATCGATACCTGACAGGAAGTTGTGTCAGCCCAGCGCCTGCTTAGCTGATCCAAGGCTCATCTGTCCAGGATAAGACCGCATTTAACCAACGGAATCCGATAAACTCTGCCGGTAGCCATATCGGGTTCGCACGTGCCCTCTCGGACAAGGATATCTGCTCTGCAGTTACCAGGAATGTCCCTGTGCCCCGGCACCCAGATGATCTTAATTGTAAAATGATTCGAAGCCACAGCCAGCGAGGTCAAGCACTCCTTGACAACCGTCGATCACACAGTAGCCGATCTCAGCGCTCTTATAGCCGCTTGGCTATCCGGGTAGGCATTAAATTTCCTGACAGTAGTGTATAGTATTTCATCCACAGCAACCTTAATAGCAGCCACCTCCGCTTGGAAGACGCTGCAATGATCGGACAGCCTAAATGTATGGCTTATGCCAAGCTCTTCGCAGAAGACCCGGACCTCAACCTTCTCATCAAACTTGGACTCGTTCGTGAACATGTTCACTAGACTTCTGAACCAAATGTCCCCTCGGTCCCACACCTCTCTCGAGGTTAAGACTTTGTCAAGGGTGGTCACAGGAGAAGAGACCGGCGCACGGAGCGTTATCGCTGCCCTTGCTGCAATAGTTTTGCCCACAAGGACAACCGGTTGCAAGTTCAGCATTACGTTCAGAGCCAGTGTAATTGTTGTTCGAAGGGATCCACTGGTTCCAATCAGAGCCCTCAGTTGCACCTTTTCCAGCAGTTTTACTGTAGAACCCGTGTGTAGCGCTTTCCACCATACCACAGCCCCATAGAAAAGGATCGGCCTAACTACGGCGTCGTACAGCCAATGAGCCACCCTGGGGAAAATGCCGCAGCGCTTCCCAATTGCCCCACGACACCAGTACAATGCTCTTTCCTCAACATTAAACTGCCATGATAGCTTTCTATTAAGTATAATACCGAGATGCTTGACCTTGTCAGAAAGTTCCAGTGATACTTCCTCATCGAGGGAGGCCTGAAATGGGGTATCTTGTATCTTCTCGTAAACAAGACTAGCTCTGTCTTACCAGGGTTACCATGCCCAGGTAACCTAAAGTATGTCCCGTACGGAAAAGTCGATTTTTTTGACCAAAACAAGTCCCAAAACCCGAAAAAAAAAATTATTTTTCAATAAACCGTTACCGCCAACGTTTTTAGCGCATAATTATAATAAGTGGGGCGGGAAATATGAGACGAATTCGCGAAATGGTGAAAGGGTAAATTTTTTGACCAAAACACTCACCAAAACCCAAAAAAAAAATTTTTTTTCAAAAAACTGTTATCGCCAACGTTTTTAGCATGAAAACTTTATACATGAAAACTTTAAAATGAAATGAAAATTTTTTTAGTAGGTCATAAAAAACCTTAAAAATCCAAGTAAAAAAAATTAAATTTCGCAGGCTCGAAAATTATTTTTTTGGGTATGCGTAGTGGAACTTTTTTCCTGAGCCCAAAACATATCGAAAAATCGTTCACGCGATATCGGTTAATAAATCGAACCAGTCTAATGTATAATCAATAATAGCATAACATTGAAAAAGACAAATGCCTTAACAATAAATTTTCTTAGTTACACAAACAAATAAGTTTAAAAACTCTCAAGAGATAATTACTCTTTCATTTGGTAGCTTTAGTTAATGCTAATATGCGACGGATGTGAACTCTGCTATTCGAATTTTAAAGGAAAATAAAACAGACAAAGTAGCATTATATTATAAATTCGAGCGTGGTGCTAACTGGGAGCGGCGGTGGCTCAAAAGCACGGCGGTCGAATTTGTGCTCGAAAAGAAAATAAACAAGAAACAACGAGAATTCTCGTTATAAAAAAAGTGGCGTATATTTATATAAAATATAATTATGGACAATTAGTTTACCTTGATTAATAATTATTGATGCGGGCGAAGAATCCTGGGCTGGCCGTGATGTGGTCGTGTCGACTGTCTCTGAAAAAGTAGATGGTTTTTCAATCGAGGACAACCGTTGAACCTGAAAATCATCTTCCGGTTTTAAGGGGAGGTGAACCCACACATGCACACCCCCATGCATGTATATGTGTGCTGACAAAACACGAATATGCATGCATGCCCACACAGGTGGGTGGGTTGGTGTGAGTGATTGGAAGGGCGCTAAAGTTACATTAGGGTGGCCCATTTTTTAAGACTTTAGACATCTCGCCTAAACATGCCGGCCCCCTTGCGATACGCAACATCTTACCCCGCCCCAGGATTTCCCACCGCGCATCCTCTTAAGCTAAGGACTTAAACTATCCTAGTGAGTGTTGGCTGGCGCTGTCCCAGTCGTATGCCTCCGAAATGCCGTTTGAAGTTTGGCGGCTCCATCGTATCGCACCTAGAGCTAAGAGATAGGAGGAAGAAACTTTAGAAAATAAGAACGCTGTATATTTCTTGCCAGGACATAATTGGTTTTATTTATTTTAAAATAAAAACAAGAAAAAGGGAAAAAAATGTTATTTTGCTTAAATCTAGCCTTACATGCTAACGGCTCCCGATAGCACAAATCCAAAAATCGTGCTTTGGGCAAGCAGTGGCCCAAACGACGGTGGAAGGGTGCCCGCTGTTATGACGTCGGCATAGACGTCGCCACCTAGTACGAGGTGGATCGGCGTTGAAATAAAAAACTGCGGATCAGCCAGCCGAATATGCTCATAAGGAGCGGCGACTCGGGCGTCGACGTTCTGGGCTGGTCTGATCCGCTGCAGATTGGACACGCATAACGCGTGCGCCGTTATACTTTTCGGGTTTCCATGGTTCCCGCGGACTCGGAGGAAGCAGCCGCGTTCTCCGCCCGAGTGGGTCGTATGCAGCCCTAACTCTTCCGCCAAGCTGCGATCGATCACTGTGCGGGGGGAGCAGGCATCAATGATCGCCCGGATGCCACCCCTGCGGGTTAGGGGCTTAGAATATGCCCGAGGTAGGCATACCGGTCGTAAGAGGCGACTAATATGCACAAAGGTAATGACGTGCAACTCGATGGTTGATCTACGGATATGATGCCTCTCACCTCTCATTACCCATCTCTCTTTCCTTACGGAAGGAGGGGTGACATGACCTAGAAGGTTCCACTGGTCATAAATCGCTACCACGACAGTCGGGCAGTACCGCAAGGGAGTACCGGAGCGTACCGGATTCATATCCGGCCAAGGACTGTCAGTTCGACAGCACTCCCCAAAACCTTCGGGGAGTGTTTTTGTCGTTAAACAACAACAACAACAACATCGCCCGGATGCGGAGCAATCCCCCACCGACTTCCAGCGTCACAATCGCAGTAGGCGAGAGAGTGGTCATGGGGCGCAACGGAGGGCCCACCTGGGAAAGGACACGGCTGAGACCGTCGCGGAAGCCGGAAACCCGTGGTAGCTGGCGCGGCTGAAGGGCCAGTCTACCGTCGAAATTCGCGTTGATGCGTAGCTGGCGTGGCTGGGAGGCCAGTCTACGCTCGTCTGTATTTGGGCGGCGATGATTGATGGGCAGTCGCTGGTGCGGCTGAGTGGCCAGTCGACGTTTGCCGCTATTTCGGTGGGCGCGTCGTGGGGTCCGGTTGGATGTGTTGCTGTGATGTCCGGCATCACTGGTGTTGCGTTGTGGTGAGCGCAGGGTATGCCGTTGGAAGGCGCGCCGCTCGTGGGCTAGAAGGGGCCGGAACGGCAGTGAGTCCGATACCCCTTCGGCCGGTCGGAACGGCGGTGGTTCCGGTACCGGCTCGGTGATCTCGCCTTCTTCTGGCGACCAGGCTGTCTCTGATGCGTGGAGTGACAGCATCTCCTCTTCCATCGCGTCCACTGTAGCTGCTTCCAGTTCGGCCTTTTCTACTTGTTGGGCCCAGCTTTTATAGCGCGTAGGCGCGCGTGCTTGATCGTCCATGGGCAGATGGAGGGTGGTGTGGTGTTTTCCACCACATCGTCGGCACCTGACGTCGCTTGTGCAGTCCCTGGCAATATGGACCATCGACAAACAGTTGTCGCAGCAGCCCGCCCGGATAACCTCCTTGAGGCGCTGCAGAGGTTCCATCCCCTGGTATCGGGTGCACGCACGCAGTGGGTGGCTATCGCCACACAGCGGGCATGGCTTTGGGTACCAGGCGGCTAGGCGTTCGGCCCTCTTGCGCAAGGATGCGTAGCGAGTCATACTGCATATGACCGAAAAAGAAAGAAAAAAACAGAAAAATCCCCTTGAATATTTGTATATTTGTATGGACGCCCATATACGTGGGTGGCGAGCGACCTCGTTCGGGGTTTATCAATGCCATATAATGTGGCATGATTCTGATCTATGATGAAATTTTAGAATTACAATCCATATTACCCGTACATGGGAATTGGTTATTTTTTTTCCACACGGCACGGTAGCGACAAGTTGATTACGTTGATCGCCTTGTATTTCGATTCGCCACTGGCCCTCATGCAGAGATTTATTTCTTATTCTTACTTGCATGGTCGCCGTCATAAGTGGCGTTAGTGCCGTGCACACAGCGACATTTTCGCTTTTTTCGGTACTTGGTTTCGGTACCGAACTGGGTAGAGAGTGAGAATGTGGTGACTGTTAGGGTTTATTTTTTGTTGTTTTGTGGGCAAAACAGTCCTGCCCCCTCCGAAAACAACAAAACAAACAAAACCCCGAGAAAAAATGGATAACAAAAAACAACCAAAAAAAATTTTTCGTAGTTCGAAAAAACCAATTTTCCAAATTTTTGTGTGAAAACTCATTATTTATAGGTTATTTCCTATTTTACTAGAAGCGGGATCTTCGCCGATCAGGTACGAACGTAGATTTCGTTACCCTATTGATCCCGCAGTGAATGGTACCGATTTTGGCAGATCGGGATTTCGGTACCCGCTGACTAAAATACAGCATCACTAGCATGATGGTAAAATTATGCATATATACATATATACATATGCTAGCAAATTTTTTGCGAGTAAATGAGAGCTCGCATGGCGTGATGGTTGAAGATTTGCACACAGCCATATACGAGTATGTGCGTACTCACGCCTTGCAAAATCGTGAAAAAGAAACAAAGAAATTCATTGTTCCAATTTTCTCTGCCCTAGCGTAGCAGAAAGAATTGGAACAATTCATTATTTTCTTGTTTCCGGCACGCGTGGGCAGCAGCAGTAGCAGAGGTAAGTAGTAAAAATGGTAAATTTTATTGAAAAGTTGTATTAAACCTAATTTTTTCTTTTCTTTTCAGGTGTACCAAGGACAAATGGAGATGCGGCTGTGGAAGATCGCCTGGCCGGCGCATGGGCATAAGTGCAACATAGCTGGTAAGTATATATTAGCGCTGCCCGAAATTCTGCTACCGAGCGCAGATTAATTAGGAACCAAAAAAATGTGTCTCCCAAGCAGTGGCGGCCGGCGCATGCTTTGAGACACATTTTGTATGTATATGCATATATGTACATATAGTTCTATGCAAATTCTAATGGGTTTCTTTCCTTTTAGGTGGGAACAACAGTGAATTGATTTATCAATAACACCATCCGACGATGATTTTCTCGATGTACGTCCGTTAACTGGTTGGCAGAAACATCGTCCGTCATTGCCTAAAAATAAAATACCCTGCGTGGGTGGTAAGCGGTCGCGTGTTTGTGGTGCGGGTTTGCCATTTCGGCATTGTAATCTCAAGTTTAACTTTATCGACTGTACGGCCAAGTGTGGTGCGTGGACCTATAGTCAAATCTAAACGACCTTGTTCACCAGTTTTTATAGAGAAATTATGTCCAATATAAATAGGAATAGCCACTACAGATTGTGAGCTTATGTGATATGACATTAATCGAAAATTGCCATCTGGTGGAATGAATGAAAGTAAACGTTCAGATTCCCAACGTTTCAAACGTACACATGGATGAAAGGAAACATCGTCGAAAAGACGTGGATTCCTAAATGAAAGCGTTAGATCTGGCATTCCCAATAGCTTGCAACAACAGTCAATATATCCCTGTATTTCAGCGAATACTGTCGAGCCAGATTTATCAATAATTGCATCAACTTCTTCTATGACATCGAAATACGCTGCATTGTTGTTAAAACGAACGCCACTCCGACGCCAAGGTATAGCTGAGAGCTGTCCTGAAAGCAATGTAATACTGACGTTGCTTTTTCCGGTTACGGTATTGGCGATAGTTCGCAATATATTTGGAGGCTTAATGAGCTCTTTCAGTATATTACTCTCGGTGGCAAGCGGAAATCCATTATCCAACATTTCATCAAGCAACTCATAAACAACAACATAATTTTCTTTGATTACGGTTTCCGAACAATCGCCAAAGTAATCTTGAAATGTGTCCATTACGCGATGTAGAAATTCAATGACGAATAACGGCGGCACTTCCTGCTTACAAGCAGAAACCAGCGATATACCATTGCGTTGCACTGTGATAAGGTAAAAATGTGGTGTTGCAATTACTGGAGGAACATCAAATGGAGATTGGCGTTGTGCGTCCAAAAAATTGTCGCATACAGACCGGGATACGACTGAGCGCCAGTGTTTTTCAAAAAAGACATCGCCGCTATTGTTCACAATAAATAGGCTG
Source organism: Merzomyia westermanni (assembly GCA_949987695.1). Taxonomy (NCBI): domain Eukaryota; kingdom Metazoa; phylum Arthropoda; class Insecta; order Diptera; family Tephritidae; genus Merzomyia; species Merzomyia westermanni. The sequence goes on from OX465289.1 coordinate 81,615,612, forward strand.
TGTATCATTCTTTACTAGGTATATAACTTATCAGACTTTCATTTGCAAATTTTCTCTAAGCAAAAATACATTAATTACCAAGAAAATGCCAACACCTAAATCAGCTCCAAGACGTTCCACGCGTCACAGTGGTGTGGGTGTACAACAACACACTGGATGTGCCACCAGGGGCGGATCGCATTGAGCTACTACCAAAGTTACAATACCGCAAGATGGCAATGGTGCTATACGTGCCGAATCAACAATTGAATCAATGCCCGCTGTGCCCATTACAGCAACTATCGCTTTGGACAAAGAAGTTGGTACTCCAGAGGAAGCTGGCTGCTCTTCCTCTACACGCACACCATATAAAGATGCAGCTGCACCACCAGTAACGCCAATGACAGCGATCAAATGTGGACCAGGCGTAAATCTCTGCTCACCACAAGTATCAATACGTGCAGAATTTGGTCATTTTAATCGTTGGTATGTAACAAGTTTAAAATCAGCCACAAGCTAAAGCAGTTGTAAAGAATTTTGCTTTATGCGAGACCGCGCTCGCATATGATTCCACAGAATACGCCGCATTCATTGGCAAGTCAGGTGGCGATAGCTACAAGAATCAGCAGCAACCAAGGCAGAAGAACGATCAAAAGGCTAAAGGGGGAAAGGAGGTTGCGGAACCTAAAGAAGAATTGGATGCCAAATCGGAAGAGACTAAACAATTAGTGCAGCAGTACTTCTCATGGACTGGTACCGATAAGGGTGGACGCCAATTCAATCAGGGTAAAGTATTCAAACAGGCATAGAGCACGTAGGTAAACATTTAGAACATATACAAAATCGATGCATAACACGTAATTGAGATTTGAGCGCCGGTTTTTAATATGTTGACAGACGTTTCGTGAATTGTGTTTTGCTTCAAGTTTAAATTAACTAACTCTATACATGCATAGTATACCCTTTCCCGATCATCCGTAACAACAATAAATACCCAAGCTCATTAGAACTCGAACGCCTTCTGTGTTCTTATACAAATTATAGGGCTTTGGCTTTTGCAAGCGTAGTTTTGTAAAACTAGCCGTTCGAAAATGGAAACTTCCTAACGAACGTATGTGTCAAACCAGAATTACAATCGTTCAGATGTATTGTTTAAGTCGCGCTTCAAAAAAATAACCCTTAGTCGGTCCAACACCGGCTACGCAGTCCACAGTATTTCTGCGCAGAACACTTTTTGCACCTTTCGGTACACCCTAATCTGTGATTACAACAACCACATGAAATGACCGAAATTTTCCAACTTCGATTTCAAATATCTGTCAAAACGCGTCTTTTGATACCCTTCCCGATAATTTCGAACGTGTTTCAGTAGTTGTCTCCTCAAGGTAACAATTACCGAAATTCACTTCACGTTCGCCATATCCTGGCTTACCGAACGATTTTTTCGGCTGACGATGAATATTGACGTTGTTGTTGCATATAGATATCTATCCCCTTGAAATATGCATACTGATGTTTGTCCAACTTGCAGGTACGTGAGCAACGTGCAGTACAGAGGGTGGCTTGGCGCGTCACTGGGCCATATGGGATTAGCGCTATAGGCGATGCGCACCGGAGGTAGAGGGTAAGTCAGTTAGATTATTACGTAGAAATATGTGCACCCAACAATCATTTCTGTAAATATTTTTCAAAATAAATTTGCTGCAATAAGCGATATGTAGGCTTTTGTAGTTTTAGTTTCTTTGAAAATCTCAAGTAAACCTTGATAAACTTCAAGAAACTTTCAAAAAAAAACTTTTAGAAAGCTTTCTTTAAAATCTTTTTTATTGGTTTAACTTAGTAAGCCTCTTAATAACTTGTCGTTTAAATTAAACAACGTTTATTTTCAAACGTTTTACAATTAAAGCTTTTTAAAGATTTATTTCCAAGTTTACTTTGCTTGTTGGGTGTTAACAAAAAATATATATTTTTCCATATGTACATTTGAAAGAATGAACGTATATGTATATGTATATGTATACGAGGGTGGGACCATCTGCTACCAACTTGTCGTGGCAGATGGATAGATTTTCAGTGGCAGATTGGTCCGCCTTTCTGCGTTAGGTTTTCTTTGGCCTCGATATCGAGTGCAATCGCGTTTTCTGTGGCAGAATGGATCGCCCTTCTGCGGTAGGCTTTCTGGTGTCCTCGTTAAGGGTAGCGAGTGAAGGGTGGAAAATTTTGGGATAGGGGCGGTTAAAACGGCAGGGAGGTGATGGAAGGGGATGGTTAAGATGAGGCCCCGGGCCTCTCGCCAGCCATTCCCTCCATAGGGAGCAGAATCAGCTTGAACAACGGTCTTCTGATCTGCCCCTTCTCGGTCATGAGGTCCACTACACGCACTCGGTTATCTTTGCCGGGGTGTACGTTGGTAACTCGGCCGAGCCTCCATTCATTGGGAGACAAGTTGTCTTCTTTGATGACAACGAGATCCCCCACCTTAATATTTTGTTTCGGATGCTTCCACTTCACTCGTTTTTGAAGTTCGGATAAGTATTCCACCTTCCATCGCCTGCAGAAGGTTTGATGAAGAGCCTTGAGCTTCTGCCACCTATTGATAATGGAGGGTTCCAGGTCCGCGGGCTCATTTGAGGCTGGACTAAGTGGCCGCGAGTTGAGGCATGCCTCAATCCGGCATAATAGCGTATGGAATTCCTCATGCGTGAATTTATGAGGCGAGGCTAACTTCTTGAAGTGGCTTTTGAAGCTCTTCACGCCCGCCTCCCAGAGTCCCCCCATATGTGGAGCCCCGGCCGGAATGAAATGCCATGTCAGGGCTTGATGGCTATACTTGGAGATAGCCTTGTCTCGGGCTTCCGAGATAAATGCTTTAAATTCAGATCTCAAAGATCGTGAAGCGCCGACAAAGTTGGTACCATTGTCGGAGTAAATGTTTCTCGGACATCCTAGTCTAGCTATAAAACGTGAAAACGCTGCTAGAAAGGATGGGGTGCTAAGATCACTGGTCGCTTCCAGATGGATCGCTTTAGTCGTGAAACACACAAAGAGGCAAACATAGCCCTTTGATAATCGACATCCTCTACCGCGGTAACTTTTAATGTCGAAAGGCCCGGCAAAGTCCACCCCGGTATTGGTAAACGCGCGGGTGAAAGTAGTGCGTTCGCAAGGAAGGGTACCCATAAGTTGGGTTTGCGCTCTTTTTTTATAAATGGTGCAGACCTTACAGTTATGGATGGTGGCCCTAATCATGTTCTTGACATTCGGAATCCAATATTGGGTGCGGATGAGACGGAGCATCAGTTGGTTTTCCCCATGGAGAGAGATTTGATGTATCATTTGTACAGTCAGACGCGTCAACTTACAATTGTATGGCAGTATGATTGGGTGGCGCTCGTTATAAGCTAGGTCTTGAGACGCTCCAAGACGACCACCCGCCCTAATAATATCATCTTTGTCGATGAATGGGTTGAGTGGCAATATCTCGCTTTTCCTATCGATTACCTGTCCCTTCTTCAAGTTTACATATTCCGCATTATAATGTTGCTTCTGATAGAGTTTAATCAAGAGTTGCGTCGTGATCTTGATCTCATGGGATGAGATTAGGCACGATTTTTCTTGAAAGGAAGCTTTTGTCTTGGGATGAGTTCTTCGAAAGAATCTCATAATATATGATAGTACCCTCAAAGCCCTCGGTAAATTCGAAAACCGGTCAAGAATCTCGATCTTTTTGTGCATAGGCCTGCGCTCTCTTTTCCTCCACGGATGTATTATACTCCTTTTCTTGTACTGGCCATTGGGAATTGTCTTCTTGTAGCCAAGAAGGTCCCTGCCACCACAAAGAATTGTTGACCAAATCCGATGCCGGTAGTCCTCTGCTTCCTAAGTCTGCTGGATTCGTTTCCGAGTTGACATGAAGCCAGTTATTGCTGCCGACTAGGTCGATGATTTTTGTAATCCTGTGTGCGACGAATGTTGACCAGGAACAGGGTGGTTTCCTTATCCATGCCAAAACGATGGTGGAATCCGTCCATAGATACTGTTTCACTGGTCCAAGTTTGATGTTTCGGAATATTGATTCCATCATTTCCGCTAACAGTACTGCTCCGCAAAGTTCCAAACGCGGAAGTGAGATGGTCTTCACTGGTGCTACTCTGGTTTTGGCAAGGAGTAGATTCACGAAGATATCATCATTCCTTTTGACTCGCATGTAGACAGCTGTAGCGTATGCCTTTTCCGAAGCATCGCAGAATCCATGTATTTCGACATTATCTTCTGGTGAAAAGTTTACCCATCGTGGTATCTTTATGTTGTCGATTTCGTGGTATTGATGTCTGAAGTTTTGCCATCGTTCCAATGTATTAGACGAAACTGGTTCATCCCAATCGGTGCCCTCTAACCAGATGTTCTGCATCAAAATTTTTGCCACAATGACCATTGGTGCAAGCCATCCTAAAGGGTCGAAGAGTCTGGCGATGGCGGATAGAATCGCTCGCTTTGTCAACTTTTCACTTTCTTCTAGTGACCCTGCTTTAAAGTAAAACAGGTCTGAATGGGCATTCCATCTTATGCCCAATGCCTTAACGGTGCTGGTATCTTCGAATGCCAGAAAGTCCTCGGTAAGCCGATCCGATATTGGGATGTCGTTGAGAATTTCCTCAGTATTCGAAGTCCATTTTCGTAGTGGGAAGCCCGCGGAGAGTAAGACTTGTCGAATCTCATTCCTCGCGTTAATGGCCGATGCGAGTGTGTGTCCCCCCGCTAGTACGTCATCTACGTACATGCCTTCCCTTAATATGCTAGATGCTGTAGGGTGAGAACTCTCTACTTCATCTGCTAGTTGTAAAAGGGTTCTGATTGCCAGATAAAGCGCACAATTAACCCCGAAAGTGACCGTTTTCAGCTCGTAAAGGCTTATGGGTTCTTGAGGCGATTTTCGGTAAATAATCCGTTGGAATTTGACGTGATCATCGCTCATCCAAATTTGCCTATACATCTTTTCGATGTCACTATTGAAAACGAAGCGATATAGTCTCCATCGCAGTATAAGTACTGGAAGATCTGATTGTAGTACTGGGCCTGGCAGGAGAATGTCGTTCAAACTTGTGCCATTTGCCGTTGGGCTCGACGCATTGAATACGACGCGTACCTTAGTGGTGGTACTCTCCGCCTTTACTACGGGGTGATGGGGCAAAAAGTAATTGTCCGCCGAATCGGCTGGTACAATGGCAGTAACTTTTCGCATATGCCCTAATGTCTCGTATTCAGACAGGACCCTTATATATTCGATGCCTAATTCTGGGTTCTTTGCTAACCGCGTCTCATTTCTAAAAAATTGTGAACACGCCCGCCCAAGAGACCCTCCTATGTTTATCTGATCTGGGTAGTCCTGTCTGAATGGAAGAGAGACGACATATCTCCCATCCTCTCTCCGACTTGTAGTTTCCCTATATAAATCTTCGCAGTACTTGTCATCTGCGTTTGGGCTTTTGTTTCTGGGCAGATTTTCCAACTCCCAGAATGCTGAAAGCTGTTTGTCCAAAGCAACTTCGCTGTAGAAGGACACGATATTTCTGGTTGGATTCGGTGCTTCTATGCGCCCGGTTAATATCCAACCGAACACCGTTTCTTGGGCGAGAAGTGTACTAAGTACATTCTTTTTCAGCCCACTCAATATAATTTGCGGATATACGTCTCCGCCAAGTATAATATCAACTTCCTCGTTGATGTAGAATCGCTTATCTGCCAAGACTAAGTCTGGGAAAGCCTGCATAGTCGTAGCATCGATATGGCAGGATGGCAGATTCCCAGTTAGTTTGGCTAGAATTAGAACTGATGTTGTTAAGCTGAAGCAAGGGTCCACTGGTGAACGGAGTTCAATATTGGAGGCCTCCTTGACTTGAGCGGACACGGCATTAGTGATGCCCGAAACTTGAGCATGCATCCTTTTTGCCGGTAAATTGATTCTGCGTTTGAGTCGTTCTGTCATAAACGAGCACTCCGAACCAGAATCAATCAGTGCTCTTGCTGGGTAGTCTGTACCATTATGATGAATGTTTACTCGAGCTGTCCCTAGCAGCACACCTGCGCTTGAATGCACATGGCAGGATTTAACGTTTCTATTTACGGCCGAAACAGATTTTTCAGCTTCCCGTCTCTCTTGTGCCTGTTTTGAAGTTGAGGCAGCATTATCAGCATGATACTGATTAGGACTGGTGGTTGCCTGCGTCTGGAGAGACTCCGCATGCAGGAGCGTATTATGTCGAGAGTGGCACTTGTTGCAGTCATAAGAACTGGTGCACTTCGACACTGTATGTCCTGGGGATAGGCAGTTCAAACAGCCCTTGGTGGATTTGACAAAGTTAATTTGAGAAAACGGGGACAGTTTCGTAATCTGTGGGCATTCGATTTGCACTTTGTGCACAGTAGTTTAGTCACGTTTGCTTGGTATGTACCAAGCCTTTTTGGAGGGGTTTCGTTGGCAATCCGCGTACTTTGCGGCTTTTGCACTTTCGGTGAACTCCCTATGAACCCAGACACTGTTTCGAGTGTCTGGAAGCGGTTGGACAAAAATTTGTCCATATCCTCCCACTTGGATATTTCCACTTTGTGGTCTATGCTTTGCTCCCATAGACCAAGCGTACTCTCCGGCAATTTCGTCGAACACAAATATGTTATAATTGCATCCCAGTTCGAAGTGTCAATTTTATGACTTCGCAGGGACGAAAGGCAATTATTTATTTCGCGCTGAAGTGTTTTAATAGCGCTACCACATTCACTCTCTACCTTTTTCAAGTTGAATAAAATTTGGAGTTGCGAGTTTACTAGGATACGTTTGTTTTCGTATCGCTCGCATAAATTTCTCCAGGCCGTATCAAATCCCTCATTTGTGAGCGGACATTTTTTCACGATATCTTTTGCCTCACCTTGTGTCTTATTGTTCAGATGGAACAATTTCTCCACTGGTGTTAGGCGTTTATTTAAGATGTATATAGCCGTGAACATGTCACGAAATGTTGGCCATGACAGATAATCGCCCTTGAAAACTTCAGTATCACATGGAGGCAGGCGGATACTGTGTTCAAATTCGGGCTTTTCTTCAGATTTATTTTCTGGTTTGTTGTATGTCGCTTGGCGTGTAGCCATGTCTGACATGCAGCGTAAATATACTGCATATGATCTCTTATGGTTTTGCCCCACTGTCCCAGATTTCGTTTACAGTATACCAAATTACAACCTTATACGTCAGGACATATGCAACCAACGAGGGGGAGGTGTTGCAATATTTTGCAAGTCATCACTAAAAATACGCCTTTTGGCTAAATCCACTACATCAGATACTGAGTTTATTATATGTGAAGTTTCTGATGGAGCAAAGGGCATGTTAGTTTCGTGTGTATATAATCCTCGTAAGTGTTGTCCGTTGGATTCCTTTTTTGCAGAGCTATCCATGTTCATTATTGATTATGAGTTTTATGTAATTTGTGGTGACTTCAATGTCAATCTCCTCTTAAATGATTCTTTTTCCAGCAGACTACATGAACACGTTACTGAAGCGGGTCTTTCCATAGTCAATAAAGATTTGCCGACTAGATTTGCGCAAAATGTGAATCCCAGCCTTTTAGATTATTTCATAACTTCTAGCCTCGATCATATACTCAAATTTGACCAGTTATCATTTGTTTCTGATCATGACCTAATATTTTGCACAGTCGATGTTGTGTTTAATCGTCCTCCTGTTAGAAGTAATTTTATGTATCGTGATTTTAGGTCAATAGATTTTAATGCGCTATATCAAAGTATTTCTGATGTGGATTGGAATGACAGTTGGTTCTGTGATTCTATTGATGAAAAACTCCGTATTTTTAATAAAAAGTTGTCCATTTTATTTGATGAGCATGTTACTCTTCGTATGGCTACAAATAACCCATCCTGTCCATGGTTCAATAAAAAAGTGCATTTGGCTATAAAATTACGGAATAAGGCATATTTAAAGTGGAAGAGGACAGTGACTGAGCAATCCTGGTCTGGATATAAAACTGCTAGGAACAAAGCTACGTTTTACATAAGACAAGCGAAGAACAAATACTGCAAAGCTAAATTAGATCCATCACTTCCTTCTCGGGGTCTGTGGAGGAACTTAAGAAACCTTAAAGTTCATGGTAGCCTGAAGCCTGTATGTGACATTGATCCTGATTTGCTAAATGATGAATTTTCTGCTTCATATACTTATGAAACTTCTGCTCACACCTTGAGTGCGCTTCGGGAACATACTGCTTTTGAGGATAAATTTCAATTTGTAGGAGTATGTGAAAGTGATGTGATGAAAGCTGTCTTGGATATCAGATCTGATGCTGTTGGTGATGATGGTGTTTCCCTAAACTTCGCTAAACTCATACTGCCATTCATCTTGGGCACCATTACTCACATAATCAACCACTGTATTACAACTTCTTGCTTTCCACTTGAGTGGAAAAAGGCCATCATACTGCCAGTAGCCAAGAAAAGTACGCCTACAACCCCAGGTGATTATAGGCCTATAAGTATACTTCCAGCACTAGCGAAAGTAGGTGAATCGCTGATGGCAGCTCAAATCTCAGCTTATATTCAATCCAACAATTTATTATCTCCACTGCAGTCGGGTTTTAGACCGAAACATAGCTGTTCCACTGCAATGATTAAAATACTTGACGATATTAGAATAAACTTCGACGATGGGTCGCTGACACTCTTATGCCTACTAGATTTCTCTAAAGCTTTTGACATGGTTAATCATAATATCTTATATCTGAAACTTAAACATTATTTTGGTTTCTCAGGCAATTCCTTAAAACTTATGATGAGCTATCTTACAGGAAGAGTGCAAAAGGTGAAGGGAAGGAGTACATTCTCTAGACCTAAGGTGGTATCGGCTGGTGTTCCCCAAGGGTCTGTACTGGGACCCCTCTTGTTCAGTTTATTCGTCAATGATGTTTTCTCAGTGTGTAAATACGTTAATGTTCATGCGTATGCCGATGATGTTCAAGTCTACTTGTCTAGCCGAATTGGTCTAGTTGAGGACTTATGCTTTAAATTAAATAGCGATTTGTCTGCTATCTCACAATGGGCAAGTGATAACTGTTTATGTCTAAATGCGTCTAAGTCGGTTGTGTTGCCTATATGCAATAGCGTTGTCCATATAGTGGATATCCCAAATTTGTTTATTGGTATTGATGCTCTGCGGGTTACTAGCAAAATTAAAAACTTGGGCTTTGTCATTAACTCTAGGTTGACTTGCTCGGATCACGTTAATAATATCGTCAGTATTGTGTATTGTATTCTACGAAGATTGAGAAAGTCTGCTTCTTTTACACCATTAGAAACTAGACGCAAGCTGGCTAAACAGCTCATCGTGCCCCACATAACATACGCCGAACTTGTTTATAGTAAGCTGGATTCAATCTCCGCTCACAAAATTAATGTATTATTTAATAATGTTACCCGGTATGTGTATGGTATAAAAAAGTTCGAACACATATCCCTATGGAGGAATGAGATTCTGGGTTGTAGTGTTAGTGATTACCTTGCTGCTAGAAACTGCATATACTTATACAAATTGCTAGAATGGAAAACACCAAGTTACTTATATGATAAATTGAATCCGACGAGGTCTAATAGGCTTCATAACTTGAACATACCTAAATATACCTACTTGACATCATCTAGGCTGTTTTTCATCAACTCTGTTAGGCTCTGGAACAGTATCCCGGAATCTGTAAAATCGTTGCTAAATAGGAGCAACTACAAGACAATTATAATTAACTACTTCAAGTCGTCGTGTTGAGTATGATAATTAACTGCTTTCTATCTATCTACTATTCTATAATTTTATCTTCTTTGCTTCTTATCTTATTTTATTTATTTTATCTCTTCTTCATACTTTCTATACGCATCCTTTGTACTTGATTGTTTCCTAATTATTCTTGTTAGTCATAAGTTCATAAGTTATTCTTGTTAGTCATGATAATGTTATGTCATTTAATTTAAGTTGATGTACTTCTAAAAGACTGTTGTCTTACGTGTACAACCATTGTTGCATTAAATAAATATAAATATAAATATAAATATAAATATAAATATAAATATATTTCTGTTTGACAGAAACTATACCAGTGGCCTCTAACTTATCTGAATTAAGTAAGTCGTCATAAGCCGTTCTGGTTTTCCTCCACATCGCTTTCAAGTCCTCTTGTTGAAGCCCAAGAGTGTACTTGCTGTGGACTGAATCCTCTAATTCATTGTAGTCTGATTCGAATTCAAAAATCGAATCAGCCAGCCTAATGAAACTTTCCATATTTTGGACTTAGAGGATCTGGAGAATCAAAACAAAACCGAAAAAATAAAACTGAAGGTACGATGAAATGCTCAACCGTACAAGAAAGATGCTGAATAGAAAAGGTAAAGGCAGTATTTTACCCAGGAAAAACAAAACAACCTCAATAAAATTGTAATAAACTCAATTAATGTATCATTTAATTCAATTATTTTTATTTATTGTTAATTTTTGAATTATATTGCAGACTTGGCCGATTTGTCTGACGAATATTTGTTTGCTACAAACGCAAAAAATGTAAACAAAATCTTTGTGACTTACTCGCCACCCACACGTATAAGGGGAATATGTATATATATGTGTGTATGTGTTGCCGCAATAAAGAAATACACAACAAACACAGATAAAGTGCGCGGTGTATCAAACGAGCGAAAGTGAATATTAAATGAAGAAATGTGAAAACAAAGAAAAGTGCTATAAAAATAGTGAATTTTATAAGAAAATAAAAAAACTAGCCTTCGATTAAAATTCTGTTCTGTTTATTACCGAAAAACACAAGTGGAAAAACCAAAAACCAAACTGAAGATCGAAAGGCTAAGTGAACTTATTGTGAAAATGAGGTTATGTTACCTCTTGCCTTGCGCTGTGTCCAAAAAACCTTACCACTGGTGGGGGGATAATCCGGATAGTCACAAGGATTTTTAAGCGTTTAATTTAATTTAAAATTTAAAGAAAACTAAAGCACTTAACTGAACCAAAAAAAAATCACTATTATTAAATATTCACTAAACGCACGTACGTTTGATTACACTCGCGGGCGGCACTTTTATACAATTGTATGCAACACACAAAAAAAAACTAAGTGGCAAGAAATATACAACTTACGTGCTTTGATGTGGTGATTGGCCGAATTGAATTTGTTGTGTATACGAGTTTGTTTGTGTTGTTGGTTGTGGTAAGTGGCAGAGTTGTTTGTTGTGGTATGTGGTAGAGTTGTTTGTTGATATTGCGGCGATATTGCGGCAGTGCGTGAACAATATTGAGTTTTTTCTCCTTTTATTGTGTGGCAGCTTCTGGTATTGACCCAATTATAGTTGTTTAATATAATTTCTCCAATTTTTGTTGTTGTGGACTGTATGCTGTGTGTGTGTGAACACTACCGCGAGTTGAAGAGGGAAGCGAGGCGGCTTTTCCGGGCGAAAAAAAGAGAGGCAGAAAAGCGTGAAATAAAGGAGCTTGAGATGCTGGCCAACGGGAATAATGCCCGAAAATTCTATCAAAAAATTCGGCGAATGACAGAAGGTTTCAAACCCGGGGCAAACTCCTGTAAGAATGAGAACGGCGACCTGGTGACCGATGTTCAGAGAACACTCAGAATATGGAGGGATCACTTCTCTGCCCTTTTAAATGGAGAAACTGAGCAAGAAACCAGAGAAGATGCCGAACCCGAGCCCACAATCGAAGATGATGGAATTGACGTTCCACAACCCGACTACAATGAGGTGCGAATAGCAATATCCCGATTGAAAAACAATAAAGCAGCTGGCGCTGATGGTTTGCCTGCTGAGCTATTCAAACACGGAGGCGAGGAGCTGGTAAGGCGCATGCATCAGCTTCTATGCACAATTTGGTCGGATGAATGCATGCCTGAAGATTGGAATCTTAGTGTTCTCTGCCCAATCCACAAGAAGGGCGATCCGGCAAACTGCGCCAACTATCGCGGAATCAGCCTTTTGAATATCGCATATAAGGTCCTATCAAGCGTATTGTGCGAAAGACTGAAACCTGATGTGAACAGACTGATTGGACCTTATCAGTGTGGCTTCAGACCTGGTAAATCTACCATCGACCAGATTTTTACAATACGCCAAATCTTGGAAAAAACCCGTGAAAAAAGAATCGACACGCATCATCTCTTTGTTGATTTTAAAGCCGCTTTCGATAGCACGAAAAGGAGCTGCCTATATGCCGCTATGTCTGAATTTGGTTTCCCCGCAAAACTTATACGGCTATGCAAAATGACCTTGAGCAACACCGCCAGCTCGGTCAGAATTGGGAAGTACCTCTCCGAGCCGTTCGAAACTAAACGAGGTTTCAGACAGGGTGACCCCCTATCGTGCGGTTTCTTTAATTTAATGCTGGAGAAAATAATACAAGCTGCAGAACTTAACCGCGCTGGAACAATATTTTATAAAAGCGTCCAACTGTTGGCATATGCTGACGATATTGATATCATTGGCCTTAACAACCGCGCCGTAACTTCTGCTTACTCCAAATTAGAAAAAGAAGCGGAGAAAATGGGATTGGTGGTGAACGAGGGCAAAACGAAGTACCTTCTGTCATCATGCAAAGAGTCAGCGCATTCGCGCCTTGGCAACCAAGCCACTGTTGGCAGCAATAATTTCGAAATAGTAAAGGACTTCGTTTACCTGGGAACCAGCATTAATACCAACAATAATGTTAGCCGACGAAGAATCACTCTTGCAAACAAATGCTACTTCGGACTGAGTAGGCAATTGAAAAGTAAAGTCCTCTCTCGACGAACGAAAATAACACTCTACAAGTCACTCATCGCACCCGTCCTGCTATATGGTGCAGAAGCGTGGACACTAACAACATCTGATGAGGCGCCTCTGGGAGTATTCGAGAGAAAGGTTCTTCGAAAGATTTGTGGACCTCTACGCGTTGGCGACGGCGAGTACCGAAGAAGATTTAATGATGAGCTGTATGAACTTTACGCAGACGCCGACATAGTTTAGCGAATTAAAACACAGCGGCTTCGCTGGCTAGGCCACGTAGTGCGAATGAGCGAAGCTGCTCCAGCCCAGAAGGTATTCTTATCGGCACCCGCCGGTGGAAGCAGAGGAAGAGGGAGACCACCACTCCGATGGAAGGACCAAGTGGAGACCGATTTGCGATCCCACGGTGTTTCCAATTGGCGCCAGTTGGCGCAACGAAGAAACGACTGGCGAGCTATGTTGGACGGTCAAAATCGCCCAGGCGGTTAGATGACCATTTAAAGAAGAAGGACTGTATGCTGGTTTCTCTAGACGGGGAGATGGACCATGTAAATTCGAGCGTGGTGCTAACTGGGAGCGGCGGTGGCTCAAAAGCACGGCGGTCGAATTTGTGCTCGAAAAGAAAATAAACAAGAAACAACGAGAATTCTCGTTATAAAAAAAGTGGCCGTATATTTATATAAAATATAATTATGGACAATAAGTTTACCTTGATTAATAATTATTGATGCGGGCGAAGAATCCTGGGCTGGCCGTGATGTGGTCGTGTCGACTGTCTCTGAAAAAGTAGACGGGTTTTCAATCGAGGACAACCGTTGAACCTGAAAATCATCCTCCGGTTTTAAGGGGAGGTGAACCCACACATGCACACCCCCATGCATGTATATGTGTGCTGACAAAACACGAATATGCATGCATGCCCACACAGGTGGGTGGGTTGGTGTGAGTGATTGGAAGGGCGCTAAAGTTACATTAGGGTGGCCCATTTTTTAAGACTTTAGGCATTTCGCCTAAACAATATAAATAATGGAAATTCAAATGCGTATTTACCTAAACCTAATAATAATTTTAGTGCACAACAATACACTTTTAACAGTAATATTTTTGCTGATATGCAACAATATTATCCTTCTAATATTGATTGCAGTAATGTTCAACAAATACCATACTACAATTCCCGTTTTAGCAATAATCCACAAAATCATAACACGCCATTAATAAGCAAAAAAAGATTTAGTAACCCATGGCAAAGGACACATAATAACCCAGTAGTAAACTCACAGCAAGTATATACTAATAGGAGAAATAATTCAAATCAATCTAGAATTAGACGTTTCGGGAATCGTGAGCCTATGGAGCAAGATTGTGAGCATTTTCGGCTAGAAGCCTCGGATACCTACCAAAAGTTGAATTCATATTCGAAAACCACCCTTTTCAGTTTCTCGTTAACACAGGATCATCAGTGAATTTAATTAGGCCTAACCTTTTCACTACTAAAATTTTGGAAACAAAATCAATCACGCTAAAAACTGTTACAGGGAAGATATCATTAAATAAAATTCAAATGGTATATATTAAAATGGACAAAACGGATTTTTCCACAAAATACGACGGTTTGCTAGGGTACAACATTCTTCAACGATTGAACGCTCAAATTGATTTAGTTCGCGAATGTATTATATTAAATGATGTGATTCATAATTTTGTAGATAAGATTGATACAAAACCATCCACGTTTTCAGATAGCCTAAACATGATTGGTAGTTCCAAAAATTTAGGATTTAGACCCCAACATCTGAACAGAGAAGAGCTTTCCAAATTAAAACAGCTATTGAACATATACAAAAATTTTTTTATAGAGAAGGTGGTACACTAACGTTTACAAGTAAAATTAAACATAGAATTAAGACTATACATGAGGATCCCATATACGTCAGATCCTACAGGTATCACCAGATACACAACTTAAAAGTAGACAAACAAATAAAAGAAATGGTGCAACAGGGTGTAATTAGCCACAGTAAGTCATAATATTCTCCACCAATTTTGATTGTTCCTAAGAGTTTTTACGCATGCCGTTCGAGCTTAAAAATGCACCGTCGACTTTCCAAAGACTGATGAACACAGTCTTGAATGTCCTGATCGGAAAAATCACCATACAGATACCTTGGCGATATTACTATATTTCGCACTTCACTTCAAGAGCACATCGAAGCTCTTGAAAGGGTATTCCAGTGGCTTGATGAAGCAAACTTAAATGAACATATCGACAAGACAGAATTTCTGAACAAAGAAACAGAATTTCTCGGCCACATTGTGACCCCAGAGGGAATCAAGCCTAACCCTAATAAAATAAACTCAATTTTGGAGTACCCATTGCCAAAAACTGAAAAAGAGATTGAGCAATTCTTGGGACTACTTGGCATTTATAGAAAATTTATCAGAGATTTTTCTGAAATATCAAAGCCTTTAACTCGGTGCCGAAAGAAAGGCAACAAAATAATCATAACCAACGAGTATAAAAATGCAGTAGATACGCTAAAACTTCTTATTGCAAAAGGTCAAATTTGGGCCTACCCAGGCTACGAAAAGAAGTTTACGTTAACAACCGACGCATCGAATGTATCTCTTGAAGCTATCTTAAGCCAACAGGGTCACCCTCTATGTTTTGCTAGTCGCACTCTTAACGAGCACGAATTACATTATTCTAAGGCTGGGTCGCGCCACCAATTTGTTGGCGTTGATACCATGAAGCCAGCACCATAGCCGGTGCAGTGTGTTAGGTGCTTTTTGGCGCAATTATACCATATGGCTAGTGGCGCAGTTTATGAGACTTCACCGAAAACTAATACAAAGCGTATCTAAAGACACGTATTCATGCCATTATCAAGAATCATTTTCTCCGGTAATAAGGTAGTTTAGGAGACACCATCGAGCACTGAATTAAAACGGCCCGATGGGATATCTACACCCACGTATCGATGGAACAAGAATCCTAAGGCGGAATCTAACTTTTTTTACCCGTTTAAAAGTAATGGACAAAAGGCAAATTGTTCAACGCTGCTGGCGTCATGGCGTTACGGTAGCACAAATAAAGGTATCAGCGCTAGTGACGCCAACACTGGTATCAGCGCAATTTCGTGAAGCCGCGCAGCGTTACGCAGCCTTACATTATTCCACTACAGAGAAGGAGATGCTGGCTATAGTTTGGGCAACTAGTAAATATTTTCGTTCATATTTGTATGGTAGGAAGTTCGTCATAAATAGCGACCATCGACCCCTTCAATGGCTTCGCAATTTAAAAGAACCGAATGCAAAATTACAAAGGTGGAAATGGAAACTAAACGAGTTCGATATTGATATCAAATACATACTAGGAAACGAGAACCATGTCGCTGATGCGTTATCACGTATTGAGCTTAAAGAATGCTTTTATGTAGACACACCATCTAATATAGCTACTATCCACTCAGCAATAAAAGACTCCGAATCTTAGATTCCAATCTTACCAAGACCACTTAATGTTAAACTATGAAAACAGTTCACATGCGAAAGAAATATATAAAAACAGTGTTACAACAATAAAATACGTTGACCTAACCAATGATCAAATAAAAGACATAATGAAGGCATTTTTAGTAGGTAAAAGCGTAACCATTTTTATGCCTATTGATCACGATTTCGTGAAATTTCAAAATGTATTTAAAACCCTTGTACGCAATAGGCCCATAAAATTTTACGCGCAACTAAAGAGCTCCAAAATATTATCGATTTCCCCGAATTTAAAACCAAGGTTCTAGAAATTCATTTGGAAGGCCTTCATCAAGGCATCAAAAAAATCGCCAATCGTTTCAAAAGTAAATTTTACTATTCAAACTACTTAAAAGAAATTACTAAAATTGTAAATGAATGTGAACTTAGTAATAGGTGCAAATATGATCACATTCGCCACAAACTTCCATTTAAAATAACACCGCCTGTTTACGAAACTATGGAAAAATTCATAATAGATTTTTCGGAATAGGAGAAAAATTAGTACCTTACTTGTATAGATTTGTATTCAAAATTTGGAAATGCTGAGAAAGTAGAAACACTAAATTGGTTAGAGACCAAAGGAGTACTTACAAAAATCTTTACTAAAATGGGACCTCCCAAGGTGTTAAAAATCGATCAGGACCAAGGCATAAATAACGTAAGTATTAAACAGTGGTGTGATCAACTCAATATTCAGATGGAAGTAACCGCAGGTAAAACGGGCATTGCAGATATTCAGCGTTTTCACAAAACCCTCAATGAAAAGCTTAGAATAATAAATAGCTCCGACGATAAAGAGCTGAAATTATACAACTTGAACAAACCCTTTTTACGTACAATCATAATATAATAGTTTTATTGTTTTTCCGACGGGGTGAATAATTGATGTTTAAACTGCGCCACTAGCCATATGGTATAATTGCGCCAAAAAGCACCTAACACACTGCACCGGCTATGGCGCTGGCTTCATGGTATCAACGCCAACAAATTGGTGCCGCGACCCAGCCTTAGAATAATGTAATTCGTGCTCGTTAAGAGTGCGACTAGCAAAACATAGAGGGCGACCCTGTTGGCTTAAGATAGCTTCAAGAGATACATTCGATGCGTCGGTCGTTAACGTAAACTTCTTTTCGTAGTCTGGGTAGGTCCAAACTGGACCTTTTGCAATAAGAAGTTTTAGCGTATCTACTGCATTTTTATACTCGTTGGTTATGATTATTTTGTTGCCTTTCTTTCGGCACCGAGTTAGAGGCTTTGATATTTCAGAAAAATCTCTGATAAATTTTCTATAAAAGCCAAGTAGTCCCAAGAATTGCTCAACCTCTTTTTCAGTTTTTGGCAATGGGTACTCCAAAATTGAGTTTATTTTATTAGGGTTAGGCTTGATTCCCTCTGGGGTCACAATGTGGCCGAGAAATTCTGTTTCTTTGTTCAGAAATTCTGTCTTGTCGATATGTTCATTTAAGTTTGCTTCATCAAGCCACTGGAATACCCTTTCAAGAGCTTCGATGTGCTCTTGAAGTGAAGTGCGAAATATAGTAATATCGCCAAGGTATACCATACAGATTTGTCCGATCAGGACATTCAAGACTGTGTTCATCAGTCTTTGGAAAGTCGACGGTGCATTTTTAAGCTCGAACGGCATGCGTAAAAACTCTTAGGAACAATCAAAATTGGTGGAGAATATAATGACTTACTGTGGCTAATTACACCTTGTTGCACCATTTCTTTTATTTGTTTGTCTACTTTTAAGTTGTGTATCTGGTGATACCTGTAGGATTTGACGTATATGGGATCCTCATGTATAGTCTTAATTCTATGTTTAATTTTATTTGTAAACGTTAGTGTACCACCTTCTCTATAAAAAATATTTTTATATTTGTTCAATAGCTGTTTTAATTTGGAAACCTCTTCTCTGCTCAGATGTTGGGGTCTAAATCCTAAATTTTTGGAACTACCAATCATGTTTCGGCTATCTAAAAACGTGGATGGTTTTGTATCAATCTTCATCATTTAATAATAATACATTCGCGAACTAAATCAATTTGAGCGTTCAATCGTTGAAGAATGTTGTACCCTAGCAAACCGTCGTATTTTGTGGAAAAATCGAACACATAGAACTCCAAATCCGTTTAGTCCATTTTAATATATACCATTTGAATTTTATTTAATGATATCTTCCCTGTAACAGTTTTTAGCGTGATTGATTTTGTTTCCAAAATTTTAGTAGTGAAAAGGTTAGGCCTAATTAAATTCACTGATGATCCTGTGTTAACGAGAAACTGAAAAGGGTGGTTTTCGAACATGAATTCAACTTTTGGTAGGTATCCGAGGCTTCTAGCCGAAAATGCTCACAATCTTGCTCCATAGGTTCACGATTCCCGAAACGTCTAATTCTAGATTGATTTGAATTATTTCTCCTATTAGTATATACTTGCTGTGAGTTTGCTACTGGGTTATTATGTGTGCTTTGCCATGGGTTACTACATTTTTTTTTTGCTTATTAATGGCGTGTTATGATTTTGTGGATTATTGCTAAAACGGGTATTGTAGTATGGTATTTGTTGAACATTACTGCAATCAATATTAGAAGGATAATATTGTTGCATATCAGCAAAAATATTACTGTTAAAAGTGTATTGTTGTGCACTAAAATTATTATTAGGTTTAGGTAAATAAGCATTTGAATTTCCATTATTTATATAATGCTACTTTGTCGGTTTTATTTTCCTTTAAAATTCGAATAGCAGAGTTCACATCCGTCGCCATATTAGCATTAACTAAAGCTACCAAATGATAGTCTTTAAGCTTATTTGTTTGTGTAACTAAGAAAATTTATTGCTAAGGCATTTGTATCTTTCCATTTTATGCTATCATTGATTCTACATTAGACTGGCTCGATTTATGAACCGATATCGCGTGATCGATTTTTCGATATGTTTTGGGCTCAGGAAAAAAGTTCCACTACGCATACCCAAAAAAATAATTTTCGAGCCTGCGAAATTTAATTTTTTTTACTTTGATTTTTAAGGTTTTTTTCATGACCTACTAAACAATTTTTATTTGATTTTAAAATTTTCATGTATATCTTGTCAGCCCCAAAAATGTCGGCTAAAAACGTTGGCGATAACAGTTTTTTGAAAAAAAACATTTTTTTTTGGGGTTTGGGCAGTGTTTTTTGACTCTTTCGCCATTTCGCGAATTTGTCTCATATTTCCCGCCCCACTTAAAATTATACGCTAAAAACGCTGGCGATAACGGTTTATTAAAAAAAAATTTTATTTTCGGGTTTGGGACTTGTTTTTGTCAAAATATCGACTTTTTCGTACGGGACATATTTCAGGGTTACCTGGGCATGGTAACTCGGTGGTCCAGATCCTGCAGGCTATCAGTTAACCCTGGTAAGACAGAACTAGTCTTGTTTACGAGAAGATACAAGATACCCCACTTCAGGCCTCCCTCGATAGAGGAAGTATCGCTGGAACTATCTGACAGGGTCAAGTATCTCGGTATTATACTTAATAGCAAGCTATCATTGTGGTTTAATGTTGATGAACAATTGCGACACTGGTGTTTCGCTGGGGCGGCGGTGGCTCGAAAGCACCGCGGTCGAATTGTGGTTTTGAAAAGAAATAAGAGAAAACGAGAATTCTCGTTATAATAAATGTATCCGTTTATTTTGTAAAAAAGACAATTAGAAATTATTTTACCTTTATGAATATTTGATGCGCTGAGAAATCCTGGGGTGGCCTTGATGTGACTGCGTTGACTGTTGCTGAAAGAGTAGACGGTTTTCCAATCGAGGACAACCGTTGAACCTGAAAATTATCCTCCGGTTTTAAGGGAGGTGAACCCACACATGCACACCCCCATGCATGTATATGTGTGCTGACAAAACACGAATATGCATGCATGCCCACAGGTGAGTGGGGTGGTGTTAGTGATTGGAAGGGCGCTAAAGTTACATTAGGGTAGCACATTTTTTAGGAATTTAGGCATCTCCCTAAACATGCCGGCCCCTTGCGATACGCCATATCTTACCCCGCCACAGGATTTCCCACCTCGCATCCTCTTAAGCTACGGACTGAAACTAGGATGGTGAGTGCCGGCTGGCGCTGTCACAGCCGTCTGCCTCCGAACTACCTCCCGAAGTTTGACGTTTTGTCTCTGTTGGGCTCCATCGTTTCGCACCTAGAGCTAAAGAATAGGAGGAAGAAACTTTAAAAAATAAAAAACGCTGTATATATCTTGCCAGGAAATTGTCTATATTATTTATTTTTTGTTCCGGGAGAACAAGACAAAAGGAAAAAATGTATTTTAAGCCTAAACCTAACCTTACATACTTAAACCTAACCTTACATACTAATACGCCGAGCACCAGCCAGATGGGTCCTGACTGGTGGAACTGTGGGTCAGCCAGCCTAATATGTGCATGCGGTTCAGCAGCTCGCTCGTCGATACTGTAGGCTGGGCTGATCCACTGCAATTTGGCAATGAATAACGCGTGGGCCTGGGCCGTCAGCGTCGTGCTGTTTCCGTGCTTTCCGCGGACCCGGATAAAGCAGCCTTGCTCACCGCCATAGTGGGTGGCATGCAACCCTAACTCTTCCGCGAGACTGCGGTCGATGGCTGTTCGGGGGGAGCAGGCATCTATGAGTGCCCGGATGCGAAGCAGTCCGCCCCCGACCTCCAGTTTCACAATCGCAGTCGGCGCAAGAGTCGTCATGGGGCGCAAAGGTGGGCCCACCAGGGTGGGATCTCGGCTGAATCCGTCGCGGAAGCCCCTGATGGGCGTCGCTGGCGCGGCTGAGTAGCCAGTCGATGTTTACCGCGATCTTGGTGTGCGCGTCGTGGAGGACGGTTGGATGGTTTGTGATAAGCGCACGAGACGCGGTGCGGTGATCGCGTGATGTTCCGTTCGCGGTTGTTGCGTTGTGGTGACCGCGGGGTATGCCGTTGGAAGGCGCACCGCTCGTGAGCTAGAAGGGGCCGGAACGGCAGTGAGCCCGATATGCTTTCTGCCGGCCGGAACGGCCGTGGTTCCGGTACCGGCTCGATGATCTCGCCGCGTTCTGGTGACCAAGCTGCCTCCGGACGTGCAATGAGAGTGCCTCTTTGTCGATTGCGTCCAGTGACGCTTCTTCCTGTTCGGCCTCTTCCACTTGTTGGGCCCAGCTTTTATAGGGCGTCGGTGCGGATTGCGGATCGTCCATTGGCGCGGATTGTGGATCGTCCATCGGCAGATGGAGGGTGGTGTGGTGTTTTCCACCACATCGTCGGCACCTGACGTCGCTTGTGCAGTCCCTGGCACTATGGACCATCCACAAATAGTTGTCGCAGTAACCCGCCCGGATAACCTTTATGAGGCGCTGCAGAGGTGCCATCCCCTGGTATCTGGTGCACGCACGCAGTGGGTGGCTCTCACCACACAGCGGGCATGGCTTTGGGTACCGGGCGGCTAGGCGTTCGGCCCTTTTTCGCAAGGATGCGTAGCGAGTCATGCTGCAGATGACCGAAAAAGAAGAGAAACAGAAAAAAAACGTTGTGAATATGCGTACGGACGCCCGTATATGTGGGTGGCGAGCGATCTCTTTCCGTGGTTATAAATTTCAACGGCAATAGCAATATTGCCAACTTATATGCTTAATATTACATTATTCTACAGGAATTGGTTATTTGTTTTCTCGCACGGCACGGCGTTGATCACCTTATATTTCGATTCGCCACTGGCCCTCATGCAGAGATTTATTTCTTATTCTTACTTGCATGGTCGCCGTCATAAGTGCCGCTATCATTGATTCTACATTAGACTGCCTCGATTTATGAACCGAAATCGCGTGATCGATTTTTCGATATGTTTTGGGCTCAGGAAAAAAGTTCCACTACGCATACCCAAAAAAATAATTTTCGAGCCTGCGAAATTTAATTTTTTTTACTTTGATTTTTAAGGTTTTTTTCATGACCTACTAAAAAATTTTTATTTGATTTTAAAATTTTCATGTATATCTTGTCAGCCCCAAAAATGTCGGCTAAAAACGTTGGCGATAACAGTTTTTTGAAAAAAAACATTTTTTTTTTGGGGTTTGGGCAGTGTTTTTTGACTCTTTCGCCATTTCGCGAATTTGTCTCATATTTCCCGCCCCACTTAAAATTATACGCTAAAAACGCTGGCGATAACGGTTTATTAAAAAAAAATTTTATTTTCGGGTTTGGGACTTGTTTTTGTCAAAATATCGACTTTTTCGTACGGGACATATTTCAGGGTTACCTGGGCATGGTAACTCGGTGGTCCAGATCCTGCAGGCTATCAGTTAACCCTGGTAAGACAGAGCTAGTCTTGTTTACGAGAAGATACAAGATACCCCACTTCAGGCCTCCCTCGATAGAGGAAGTATCGCTGGAACTATCTGACAGGGTCAAGTATCTCGGTATTATACTTAATAGCAAGCTATCATTGTGGTTTAATGTTGATGAACAATTGCGACACTGGTGTTTCGCTGGGGCGGCGGTGGCTCGAAAGCACCGCGGTCGAATTGTGGTTTTGAAAAGAAATAAGAGAAAACGAGAATTCTCGTTATAATAAATGTATCCGTTTATTTTGTAAAAAAGACAATTAGAAATTATTTTACCTTTATGAATATTTGATGCGCTGAGAAATCCTGGGGTGGCCTTGATGTGACTGCGTTGACTGTTGCTGAAAGAGTAGACGGTTTTCCAATCGAGGACAACCGTTGAACCTGAAAATTATCCTCCGGTTTTAAGGGAGGTGAACCCACACATGCACACCCCCATGCATGTATATGTGTGCTGACAAAACACGAATATGCATGCATGCCCACAGGTGAGTGGGGTGGTGTTAGTGATTGGAAGGGCGCTAAAGTTACATTAGGGTAGCACATTTTTTAGGAATTTAGGCATCTCCCTAAACATGCCGGCCCCTTGCGATACGCCATATCTTACCCCGCCACAGGATTTCCCACCTCGCATCCTCTTAAGCTACGGACTGAAACTAGGATGGTGAGTGCCGGCTGGCGCTGTCACAGCCGTCTGCCTCCGAACTACCTCCCGAAGTTTGACGTTTTGTCTCTGTTGGGCTCCATCGTTTCGCACCTAGAGCTAAAGAATAGGAGGAAGAAACTTTAAAAAATAAAAAACGCTGTATATATCTTGCCAGGAAATTGTCTATATTATTTATTTTTTGTTCCGGGAGAACAAGACAAAAGGAAAAAATGTATTTTAAGCCTAAACCTAACCTTACATACTTAAACCTAACCTTACATACTAATACGCCGAGCACCAGCCAGATGGGTCCTGACTGGTGGAACTGTGGGTCAGCCAGCCTAATATGTGCATGCGGTTCAGCAGCTCGCTCGTCGATACTGTAGGCTGGGCTGATCCACTGCAATTTGGCAATGAATAACGCGTGGGCCTGGGCCGTCAGCGTCGTGCTGTTTCCGTGCTTTCCGCGGACCCGGATAAAGCAGCCTTGCTCACCGCCATAGTGGGTGGCATGCAACCCTAACTCTTCCGCGAGACTGCGGTCGATGGCTGTTCGGGGGGAGCAGGCATCTATGAGTGCCCGGATGCGAAGCAGTCCGCCCCCGACCTCCAGTTTCACAATCGCAGTCGGCGCAAGAGTCGTCATGGGGCGCAAAGGTGGGCCCACCAGGGTGGGATCTCGGCT
Organism: Merzomyia westermanni; assembly: GCA_949987695.1. Classification (NCBI taxonomy): domain Eukaryota; kingdom Metazoa; phylum Arthropoda; class Insecta; order Diptera; family Tephritidae; genus Merzomyia; species Merzomyia westermanni. The sequence goes on from OX465289.1 coordinate 81,639,637, forward strand.
GAATCCGTCGCGGAAGCCCCTGATGGGCGTCGCTGGCGCGGCTGAGTGGCCAGTCGATGTTTACCGCGATCTTGGTGTGCGCGTCGTGGAGGACGGTTGGATGGTTTGTGATAAGCGCACGAGACGCGGTGCGGTGATCGCGTGATGTTCCGTTCGCGGTTGTTGCGTTGTGGTGACCGCGGGGTATGCCGTTGGAAGGCGCACCGCTCGTGAGCTAGAAGGGGCCGGAACGGCAGTGAGCCCGATATGCTTTCTGCCGGCCGGAACGGCCGTGGTTCCGGTACCGGCTCGATGATCTCGCCGCGTTCTGGTGACCAAGCTGCCTCCGGACGTGCAATGAGAGTGCCTCTTTGTCGATTGCGTCCAGTGACGCTTCTTCCTGTTCGGCCTCTTCCACTTGTTGGGCCCAGCTTTTATAGGGCGTCGGTGCGGATTGCGGATCGTCCATTGGCGCGGATTGTGGATCGTCCATCGGCAGATGGAGGGTGGTGTGGTGTTTTCCACCACATCGTCGGCACCTGACGTCGCTTGTGCAGTCCCTGGCACTATGGACCATCCACAAATAGTTGTCGCAGTAACCCGCCCGGATAACCTTTATGAGGCGCTGCAGAGGTGCCATCCCCTGGTATCTGGTGCACGCACGCAGTGGGTGGCTCTCACCACACAGCGGGCATGGCTTTGGGTACCGGGCGGCTAGGCGTTCGGCCCTTTTTCGCAAGAATGCGTAGCGAGTCATGCTGCAGATGACCGAAAAAGAAGAGAAACAGAAAAAAAACGTTGTGAATATGCGTACGGACGCCCGTATATGTGGGTGGCGAGCGATCTCTTTCCGTGGTTATAAATTTCAACGGCAATAGCAATATTGCCAACTTATATGCTTAATATTACATTATTCTACAGGAATTGGTTATTTGTTTTCTCGCACGGCACGGCGTTGATCACCTTATATTTCGATTCGCCACTGGCCCTCATGCAGAGATTTATTTCTTATTCTTACTTGCATGGTCGCCGTCATAAGTGCCGTTAGTGCCGTGCCCACAGAGAAATTTTCGCTTTTTCGGTAGTTGGTTTCGGTACCGAATTGGGTAGAGAGTGTGTAGGTGGTGAAGGTTCGGGTTTATTTTTTTTTTTTGTTTTGTGGGCAAAACAGTCTTTGTTGTTTTGTGGGCAAAACAGTCCTGCCCCCTCCGAAAAAAAACGAAAAACCAGAGAAAAAATGATTAACAAAAAAAAAATTTTTTTTTCTTAGCGTAAACAAAAACCCAATTTTTTTTTTTTAGTCAGCCGTATTAATTTTGAATTTTAATCTAATCGGCATCTTCGCCGGTGGGGTACGAACGTAGATTTCGTCACCCTATTTACCCCGCATTGAGCGGTACCGATTTTGGCACATCGGGATTTCGGTACCCGTTGACCAAAATATAGCATCACTAGCGTGGTGGTAAAATTATGCATATATATATATATAAGTTAGCAACAATAATGTTAACTAAAGTCAGCGGAATAATGCTGACTACCGATATTGCAAATAGTGCAACAACATCCGCCATGCGCCGACTAAATACAAAACATAAGTCAGCAAAAGCTAAATAGGCCAAACAAACATCCGGCATGAGTTACGAAAGTCGTAAACAGAAATAACGCTAGCATAAGTAAATTTAAGTTATAAATAAGGCAGAGTTAAAAATTGTAAAGTTAGTCAGTAACATCTAGACAGTGGCGGCGCAAGACAAAAAATTTATGTGGGCGAGGTACATTTTACGAGGTCCTTTCATGGTGCAACAAAAAGGGAATTCAAAATAAAAAATGATTTGAAATGAGACGGTTTTTATTCGTTCAGAAACAAACATACATTTTTACATATGTACATACATATAACTTTTTGAAACAATAAAAAAATTAAAAAAAAAATTAGTATGATGAAAAAATTAAAGAAACAAAAATTTTCTACTTTTGGTCTTACTGAACTCCTCAATGATTGGTTTGTAACTTATCTTAGATGCTATATCTGCTTCAATAGATAAAACTGCCAAAGCCGAGAGTCTTTCTTGACCCATAGTATTTCTTAAATAATTTTTAATTAGTTTTAGTTTTGAAAAGCTCCTTTCAGCGGAAGCAGTACTTACAGGTATTGTTAACAATATCCTAATGACAATGTAAACATTTGGGTAAATTTCTTTTAAATTGTTCTCTATAATATATTGTAGCAGATGTTTCACGTCTTTAATAGAGTTGGGTAAATTTGGAATCATATTTTGTAACTCCTCATACAACTCATAAGGCTGGAAGTCACTGCTCTCACCTACTTGCAGAACAGTGTGTAAATCCTGACAGTTTTTCAGTAGTTGCTCCTTTGGAATTCGTTTTAACTGGTTTAAGTTATATAGAAAACCAAAATCTTCAAAATGTTGACTTAAAGACATAAATCTCGATTCCATGCTACTGATCACAGAATCAATCATGGTATTAAAAGAATGGGTTTCATACCGGCTTTCTGCAGACTTTATAGGTTGATCGCTGCCTTCATAATCAAACATCCTTTTCTTTTTGGCTACTCTTTTATTTTTAAAATCTTTAGGCAAATCGTAACTGCTTTTCTCAATAAACTGACGAGCGTCAGACAAGCATTTTTCGAATCCAGTTTGTCGATATTCTTTTATCCAGTCACAAAATGTACGTAAATGTTCAAGAGTAATGCTTAAATGGACTTGTACAGATTGCCATAATTTGCTAATGGTATTGACACGAGTTAATAACTCATACCAGATATGTAATGATACGATAAATTCCAAACTGAACATTTCGTTCAAAATGGAATCGCAATCACTGAGTGTGTCCGATTGTTCCTTTTGGCATTTTAAGTATTCTATACATTCAACAACATCATCAAATTGCAATAATACAGCCTTCACCGCCTGGATTCTGCTTTCCCACCTTGTGTCTGATAAAGGCTTCATCGTAAGCTTTAATTTATCTTTGATTATTTTCCAGCGTTTGCTGGAACTTGAAAAAAGCAAAAAAATCTTCTGAAGAAAACCAAAAAATGTTTTTCCTGCCACCGAAGAATTGGCTGCGTCTACCAACAACAGATTCCAGCTATGACAACCGCAAGGTGTGAAAAATGCCCTGGGATTTATATTTAGAATTCGAGTTTTAACTCCACTATTTACGCCTACCATATTAGCACCATTGTCGTATCCTTGGCCACGACAGTTTTATATCTAAGCCATTTTTTTCTAGCTCTCCCAGTATTGCATTAGCCAAATATTCTCCAGTCGTTTCGGTGACAGCAAGAAATCCGATAAATTTTTCTTCTATGGTTCCAGTTAATGTATTACAATATCTTAAAATAACCGACATTTGTTCAACTCTACTAGAGTCTCTAGTGCAGTCGAGTAAAATAGAATAATATTTTGCCTCTTTTATCCTACCAATCACTTCACAGGTAACTGTATTTGACATTAATGTAATCAATTCGTTTTGAATATCATGGCTTAGATAGTGGTGTGTAAGTTATTATTAGTGCGGTTTAAGTGTTCTTGTAACGTAGGATCATATTTAGCTATCAATTTAAATAAGTCTATAAAGTTACCAGAATTCTTAGTGTTTTCGTCAGTTTTGAGAGATTCTATGTTACCTCTAAATGCCAAATTATGAGAGGCTAAGAAGTTTATGATATCAATTAATCTCTCAAACAAATTGTACCAATGTTTTTGAGATTCAAGAATTCGTCTTTCGTTTTCTTGGTCTAATGTTTTTCCGTGCTTTATTCCCTTCTCTAACGTTATCCATTGGAACATATATAACATATGTTCTTTAGTATTTTCATGCCTGCGCAAAACATCACCCAAGTGTTTCCAATCACAACACCCTTCCTGTACCATTTGTGTTTGTGAATTGCTAAAAAGTTTGCATGGAAAACAGAAAACTTTATTTTTAGAGCTTGAATACACCAACCAACGCCGATGCTGAGTTTCACCATTATTTAGTTTTCTTGAGAAATGAAAATTGGAAAAGTGTCTATGATCATCATCTTGAGGATAATGTTCATCAGGATGATTTAACTGCTGTGTGGGACCGCTTTGAACTATATCATGACGCTTAGCATCCGTCATGGGAAACGTCCACAATCCCGCGTCAAAACTGGCAAATGATTGCTCCACTACATCACTGGATCTACTAGCAGATGGCGAACTTATTTCAATCATGCTCTCTTGATTGGTACTTGCACTACTTAAGGGCAACATAGAAATTTCAGCATCAGATTTTGATTGGCAATCTATTTCTTTTCCCGATTCCCGTCGTTCGGTATCAATATTCGGTGCATCTGGAGTAATTTCCGAATTGTCGGATACAGACACATGTCGTTGAGAAGTGGAAGCAAGCGATTCAATTGAATCAGTACTACTAGATTCAGCTCGACTGAGAAACTTCATCATACCTGAACTTAAAACATGGTTTGATACAGCTCTTTCCGCCTTCCTTTTTCTTTTTGCTGAACCAGATTCCCATTTTCTCCCTTTATCTCTATCTCTCTTAGTACTTAAGCCTGACATGATTTATAAATTATGAAGAAAGTGCCAATATTGTTATTAGGCGGATTCTAGCGCAACAAATAAAAGATATAAAACAATTAATAACCGCAATTTTCAATCACATAACGGCTTCTTACCAATCTCAACTTTTTAAGCACTTGTTATAGTTTTAAAAATATGTGACGCTATTATTTATTTAAAGGAACGAGCAAGACTCCGTCTGAACGCGATGTGTACTTTCATTGGAAATGGATATGCGTCAAATTTTGACAGGTAACATATCATATGCACTTGTTTTGCTACACAATGCTTTTTAATAAGGGGAAGTCCCGAGCAATGCTCTTTCTCTTAAAGGGGACTCCCCGCTACAGCAGCTTAACGCCAACTAATGTTGCCAGACTAAATATAAACGAATTGTCAGAAACGGAAGAGATGAGATTTCGAAATAATTGATTTTAGCAGAAAAAATGATTATTTCATAAACATAAATTTGTGGCGCCGAAGATTGGAATATCTTTAAGTTAAAAATTTATTTAAAGTGAGGCGTTCAGTGCAACAACGGACACAATATTAACAATTCTCAACTAATGACATTAATTTAAATTCTAAAGATTTATACAAAGATGGTGGGCGAATTGACATTCTATAAAGTGAAAAGCAGAAAAAATCCACACATCTCAAGTTTCTTTTCGATAATTGCCATAAAATCATCTTCTTCCGACTAAGCAAAATGAAGATAGGTTTCTTTAAAAAATTACCAGAGGCCCTTTTTTTAGTTAAAAGTTTTAAAGATACAATTACTCAGAAAAACGCCTGAGGGGTCAGCTAGCTTATTATAAGAACAGCCTTGTGCCGTGTTCTTAGATATTTTTCATGCTTTTTCAATTATATGTTCGTTGTGGGCCGCGAGGCCCTTATTACCGCGAGGCCGTGGGCGGTGGCCCACTACCACTAATAAATGCAGGAACTCGTCTATAGCGACTTTCAATACAGGATTTACCAAAATACAAACAGGAACTTACAGAATTATTCACACAATAGACATAGACGCATATCAGAAAATATTAGACGGACTAGACAATACAATAAGACGGAAAATCACAGCAAACAATTCCCTCCTTCCTTTCCTAAACACAGAATTATCCCAAACCCAAAATTATTTAAATAGAAAAGACCTAAAGTTAATAAAAGATCTATAAATGAAATTGGAACAGTTTGGAAATGGTTAGCAGGGTATCCTGACCACGAGGATTTTGTAATTTTAGAAAATCATATAAATAATGTATTAGAAAATAATAATAAACAAGTTATAATTAATAAACTAATTAATGAGAGAATGGAAAATATTACAGAAATTTCAAATAAGATACTTTCACTTTATAGTAATAAGGACAACATCCAACATGATGTCGCTGTCAATATTAAATATAAGTTGCAAATGATGAAAGAAGAAATTATAAATGTAAATTATGCAATACATTGGGCCAAAGTTGGCATCGTAAACCCATACCTTTTTTCCAACACAGAAATTAATATAATAAAAAATATTTTCGAAAATGATAGTATTGCTTTCAATGATATAGAAGAAGCATTTCCATTTGCAAATGTCAAAATAACTTCTAACAGCTCAATGATTTTATATTTAATTAACATTCCAATTACCAATAAGAATATTTGCGAAAAATTGTTAATTAAACCGTTAAAAAAGGGTAATAATGTAGTCAAAGTACCATATGGAAATTTGTTATTATGTAATAGTAAGATTTTTGGATTAAAAAATAAATGTGAAGAATACAATAATAACGAAATTTTCTCTAAGGAAAATAGTATAGATATAAGTAATTCATCCTGTTTACCACATTTGCTCAAAAGCCACCCATCAACTTGTACTATGATGAACAACCAACATGTCCCTACCATCGAAGAAATTCTTCCGGGTATAATTTTAGTAAATCAATTTAATGGAACTATCCTTATCGACGAAGAGGAAATTAAACTCACAGGATCATATGCAATCGAATATCACAACTCCACAGTAGCAATAGATAATCAGGTATTTGTTTCTAACGAAGTTTCTGGCAATAAACCACTTCCAGCTGTACTTCAACTAAACTCCACGCAATCGGTCGAAGAAGAAATACTATGCTTGGAAATGATGAAAGAGCTTCATCTAGAAAATACAAGGTACATCGAAACCATAAAAACTAAAGGTGCAATAGCCTCATCAACAAATCTTTGGATATCTGTGACAGCCCTAGCATTGATAACAATATTGGCACTCAAGGCAATGATAATTCCGAGATTAACAGGCAAATATGTAACCAAGGAAGATGGCATACCCCTTGAAAAGGTAACAATTAGTCAACCGCCTCATCCACAACCATCCCCTCGAGTAGATCAAGCAACATACCAAAATTTTGTTGTAACGACCGAGGACGTCCGTTTTTAAGGGCGGAGGAGTTAGCAACAATAATGTTAACTAAAGTCAGCGGAATAATGCTGACTATCGATATTGAAAATAGTGCAATAAAAGTTCAAGAATAATGTTAACTAAAGTCAGCGGAATAATGCTGACTACCGATATCGCAAATAGTGCAACAACATCCGCCATGCGCCGACTAAATACAAAACATAAGTCAGCAAAAGCTAAATAGTGCAACAACATCCGCCATGCGCCGACTAAATACAAAACATAAGTCAGCAAAAGCTAAATAGGCCAAACAAACATCCGGCATGAGTTATCAAAGTGGTAAACAGAAATAACGCTAGCATAAGTAAATTTAAGTTATAAATAAGGCAGAGTTAAAAATTGTAAAGTTAGTCAATAACATCTAGATTCACAATAAAGGTCTTTTGACCAATAAAAAGTATTTTTTTTCGGCTATTAAATTTTTCAGCCGATAACTTATACATATAAATGAGAACTCGTATGGCGTGATGGTTGAATTTTTTGCACACATACATATATTGTGCGTACTAACGATTTGCAAAATCGTAAAAAAGAAACAAAGAAAATTCATTGGATTGGAACAATTCATAATTTTTCTTGTTTCCGGCACGGGTGGTAAGCAGTTCTTCTTCAAGGTAAGTAAAATTGCATATTTTATTTTTAAAATGTATTTAACATCCTTTTTTTTTTTCAGATGCATAAAGGGTGAATGGAGTTGCTGCGATGGAGAATCGCCTGGCCGGCGCATGGAAATATGTTGGGGAAGGTAAGTATTTATTAGCGCTGCCCGAAATTCTGTATCGTTTCGGTAGCAGCGCAATTTACTTAACCACAAAATATGTCTCAAACGCTGTGGCGGCCGGCGCATGCTTTGAGACACATTTTGTGTGTATATGCATATATGTACCAATTAATTGTATGCAAATATTAATGGTTTTTTTCTTTTCTAATAGAAATTTTCGCATATACGAGTATGTACCAATTAAGACTGGATCCATGGAAGACATTGATTGGTTGCGTATGTTTACTTGTTGCATGCATTTTTGACCATCGTGGCTACCTGGAAACACGTGTAAATACACCATTCGATAATGAGAAAATTATAACTCGTAGCGGCTTAAATGAGCCCGCACGCTTATGGGGTTCCTATAGACCCCATACATACTTTGGTATGAAAACACGCGATAAGAATTCCTTAGTAATGGGTCTGATGTGGTATACACCCTCTATTATTGGACATGGCGGCAAGGGAATTCGTCATTGGTGTGAAATTGGTGATAATTTAAATAAATATGGCGATGTTGGCCTGATCTCTTAGAATGGTGTTGCAGCAGCTGATCCGAATTTTATTGCCATACAAATAAGGACTGAGATGGATATATCAATAGCTATCACATATCAATCGCTAAGCGAGGTTCCTAGTGAGTATATCAACGCCACGTATCGGTAAGGTATACACCGCCCTTTTGCAAGAGAAACTCTCCGATTTCGATATACGTTTTGAAGACACGTTTCATCTAACTGCGAAAGGTTATGCGATCAATGAAATCAAATTTGCGAAAGAAGCCGTCAGCAATTTGGTTGGTGGCATTGGTTACCTTTTGGTTCGAGCTTTGTTACAGTATGTGTAAACAGGTGATAATAGTGTTTGAGTCGCGCTTCAAAAAAATAACCCTTGGTCCAAACTGGCTACGCGGTCCACAGTATTTCTGCGCAGAACACTTTTTTTTGCACCTTTCGGTACACCCTAATCTGTGATTACAACAACCACATGAAATGACAGAAAATTTCCAAATTTGATTTCAAATATCTCTTCACTGAGACAAAAATTCGAAAGTCCGCTTCCGGATTATTGTTACCGAGGTCAAAACGCGTCTTTTGATACCTTTCCTGATATTTTCGGACGTGTTTTAGTAGTTGTCTCGGAAAGGGAACAATTACCAAAATTTTCATTCAATGTCGTTTATAAATTTAACTTTGCTTTATTTTTTTTTTTTTTTAATTTAATTTTAATTTTGGATGCATATCATCTGCAGTCGTTAGGTGTGTTCGGCGAGAAATCTTGCAATATTTTTTTTTTTTTAATTTTGAACTCAACATTTTTCAATTACCGACTTTCAAAACTCACTGCTTGCGTTACGTCCCAACAATCTGTAAATGTTTTTCAAAATAATTTAAAGCAAACTTGCTACAATAAGCGATATGCAGGCTTTTTCAGTTTTAATTTATTTGAAAGTTTCAAGTAAACTTTTCATAAACTTCAAGAAAAAACTGTTATCAATAATTTCAATTGAAAAGTGACATGCAAATTTTTATAAAACTTCAGAAAAAACTATTTTTCAGTTTTTTTTCTTTTCAACTTAAATTATTTCCAATTCTTTTCAAACAAGATTTTATATGAGAATGATAGCGAAAAAGCAAAAATCATGGCTGCATCTTAACCACTTCTGAAAACTAGTAATAGTTGGTTGATTTTATTGCAATATCTAACTAATATACAAAATATGGTTTGAATAAAGTTAAAAAAAACTTTTAGAAAGCTTTCTTTAAAATCTTTCTTGTAGGTTTAAATTAATAAGCCTTTTAATAACGTGCCGTTTTAATTAAACAACGTTTATTTTCAAACGTTTTATAAACGAAAAACCTGAATTTTATAAGCTTAATACTTATTTCGGAAAGCCTTTTAAAGACTATTTTTAGTTTATTTTGTTTGTTGGGGTGAGACACATGCCATGTGATTCTATGCCATGTATAATATTCCACTAAAATAAGTTAAAATATTTCTTTACAAAAAGTATTGAAAATTATTTGTTTGCCATTTTTAAAAATTTTCCTTTGAATGTTGGAGCCTAATTCCTCCGATTGGTTTACGGCTTGCTTTTCCTGCTTCGAAGGAATTGGTCGGCACCGTTATGTGTATACATGTCTTGTTGTTTGATAGATCGATGTCGATACCCCTTGGAACATCCTAATGTTTGTCCTACTTTCAAGTACGTGAGCAATTGCGGTACAGAGAGCGGCTGTGAGCGGTAAGACTCCAGCGCGCCACTAGACAATGTGGTATTGGAGCTAGAGCCGAGATTCAAGGATAGGGGTGAAAAAAATAATTTTTTTTCTCATATGTATATTTGAAAAAGAACAAACATATATGTTTATGCATACCCAATAAGCATTTTTGTAAATGTTTCAAAATTTAAAGTAAAAAATAATAAGTAAACTTGCTAGCGATATGCAAGCCCTTTTGGTTTTAAAGTTTAAAGTGTAAAGTAACCACTTCCGTAATCTATTAATAATTGGTTTAAGTTGTAGCATTAAGTTATTATTAGACTGTATTTGTTTATTGGGTATTCACAATGGGGGATGTATACGAGGGTGGGACCATCTGCTACCCACTTGTCGTGGCAGATGGATAGCTTTCCGTGGCAGTTTGGTTCGCCCTTCTGTGTTAGGCTTCTTTGGCCTCGATATCGACTGCAATTGCGTTTTCTTTGGCAGAATGGGTCGCCCTTCTGCGTTAGGCTTTCTGGTGTCCTCGTTAAGGGTTGCGAGTGAAGGGTGGAAAAATTTAGGAAAGGGGGTGTCGAAACGGCTGGGAGGTGATGGAAGGGGATGGCTAAGATGAAGCCCCGGGACTCTCGTCAGCCATTCCCTCCATAGGTAGCAGAATAAGCTTGACCAACGGTCTTCTGATCTGACCCTTCTCGGTCATGAGGTCCACTACACGCACTCGGTTATTTTCCCCGGTTTGTACGTTGGTAACTCGGCCGAGCCTCCATTCATTGGGAGAAAGGTTGTATTCTTTGATGACAACGAGATCCCCCACCTTAATATTTTGTTTCGGATGCTTCCACTTCACTCGTTTTTGAAGTTCGGATAAGTATTCCACTTCCCATCGCCGGTATGGAATTCTTGAAGTGGCTTTTGAAGCTCTTCACTCCCGCGTCCCAGAGTCCCCCCATATGTGGCCCCGGCCGGAATAAAATGCCATGTCATGCCTTGATAGCTATATTTGGAAATAGTCGTATCTCGGGCTACCGAGATAAATGCCTTAAATTCAGATCTTAAAGATCGTGAAGCTCCGACAAAGTTAGTACCATTGTCGCAGTAAATGTTACTCGGACATCCTCGTCTAGCGATAAAACAGGAAAAAGCCGCTAGGAAGGATGGGGTAGTAAGATCACTGGTCGCTTCCAGATTGATCGCTTTAGTCGTGAAACAAACAAAGAGGCAAACGTAGCCCTTTGATAGTCGACATCCTCTACCGCGGTAACTTTTAATGTCGAAAGGCCTCGCAAAGTCCACCCCGGTATTGGTAAACGAGCGGGGTAACGTAGTTCGTTCGTAAGGAAGAGTCCCCATAAGTTGGGTTTGCGCCCTTTTTTTATAAATGGTGCAGACTTTACAGTTATGGACGGTGGCCCTTATCATGTTCTTGACATTCGGAATCCAGTATTGGGTGCGGATGAGACGGAGCATTAGTTGGTTTTCTCCATGGAGGGAGATTTTATGTATAATTTGTACAGTCAGACGCGTCAACCTACAATTGTACGGCAGTATGATTGGATGGCGCTCGTTATAAGCGCTCCAAGACGACCACCCGCCCTAATAATATCATCTTTGTCGATGAACGGGTTGAGTGGCAATATCTCGCTTTTCCTTTCGAATACCTGTCCCTTCTTCAAGTTTAAATATTTCTCATTATAATGTTGCTTCTGATACAGTTTAATCAAGAGTTGCGTCGTGGTCTTGATCTCATCGGATGAGATTAGGCACGATTTTTCTTGAAAGGAAGCTTTTGTCTTGGGATGAGTTCTTCGAAAGAATCTCATAATATATGATAGTACCCTCAAAGCCCTCAGTAAATTCGAAAACCGGTCGAGAATCTCGATCTCCTTTTGCGTTGATATTTCCGTTCAATCCGTTGGAATTTGACGTGATCATCGCTCATCCAAATTTGCCTGTACATCTTTTCGATGTCACTATTGAAAACGAAGCGATATAGTCTCCATCGCAGTATAAGTACTGGAAGATCTGACTGAAGTACTGGGCCTGGCAGGAGAATGTCGTTCAAACTTGTGCCATTTGCCGTTGGGCTCGACGCATTGAATACGACGCGTACCTTAGTGGTGGTACTCTCCGCCTTTACTACGGCGTGGGGGGGCAAAAAGTAATTGTCCGCCGAATCGGCTGGTACCATTTCATAAATTTTTGACATATGCCCTAATGTCTCATATTCAGACAGGACCCTCATATATTCGATGCCTTATTCCGGGTTCTTTGATAACCGCGTCTCATTTCTAAAAAATTGTGAACACGCCCGCCTAAGAGACCCTCCTATGTTTATCTTATCTGGGTAGTCCTGTCTGAATGGAAGAGAGACGACATATCTCCCTTCCTCTCTACGACTTGTAGTTTCCCTATATAAATCAGCAGCAGTACTTGTCATCTGCGTTTGGGCTTTTATTTCTGGGCAGATTTTCCAACTCCCAGAATGCGGTGAGCTGTTTGTCCAAAGCAACTTCGCTGTAAAAGGACACTAAATATCTGGTTGAATTCGGTGCTTCTATGCGCCCGGTTAATATCCAACCGAACACCGTTTCTTGGGCGAGAAGTGTACTGAGTACATTCTTTTTCAGCCCACTCAATATAACTTGCGGATATACGTCTCCGCCAAGTATAATATCAACTTCCTCGTTGATGTAGAATTGCTTATCTGCCAAGACTAAGTCTGGGAAAGCCTGCATATTCGTAGCATCGATATGGCAGGATGGAAGATTCCCAGTTAGTTTGGCTAGACTTAGAACAGAAGTTGTTAAGCTGAAGCAAGGGTCCACTGGTGAACGGAGTTCAATATTGGATGCCTCCTTGACTTGAGCCGAGACGGCATTAGTGATGCCCGAAACTTGAGCATGCATCCTTTTTGCCGGTAAATTGATTCTGCGTTTGAGTCGTTCTGTCATAAACGAGCACTCTGTACCAGAATCAATCAGTGCTCTTGCTGGGAAGTCTGTACCATTATGATGGATGGTTACTCGAGCTGTCCCTAGCAGCACACCTGCGCTTGAATACACATGGCAGGATTTAACATTTCGGTTTACGGCCGAAACAGATTTTTCAGCTTCCCGTCTCTCTTGTGCCTGTTTTGAAGTTGAGCCAGCATTATCAGCATGATACGGATTAGGGCTGGTGGTTGCCTGCGTCTGAAGAGACTCCGCATGCAGGAGCGTATTATGTCGAGAGTGGCACTTGTTGCAGTCGTAAGAACTGGTGCACTTCGACACAGGATGTCCTGGGGATAGGCAGTTTAAACAGCCCTTGGTGGATTTGACAAAATTAATTCTCTCCACCGGAGTTAATTTACGAAAACGGGGACAGTTTCATAATCTGTGGGCATTCGATTTGCACTTTGTGCACAGTAGTTTAGTCACATTTGCTTGGTATGTACCAAGCCTTTTTGGAGGGGTTTCGTTGGCATTCCGCGCACTTTGCGGTTTTTGCACTTTCGAAGAACTCCCTATGAACCCAGACACTGTTTCGAGTGTCTGGAAGCGGTTGGACAAAAATTTGTCCATATCATCCCACTTGGATATTTCCACTGTGTGGTCTATGCTTTGCTCCCATAGACCAAGCGTACTCTCCGGCAATTTCGTCGAACACAAATATGTAATAATTGCATCCCAGTTCGAAGTGTCAATTTTATGACTTCGCAGGGACGAAAGGCAATTATTTATTTCGCGCTGAAGTGTTCTAATTGCGCTACCACACTCACTCTCTACCTTTTTCAAGTTAAACGAAATTTGGAGTTGCGAGTTTACTAGGACGCTTTTTTTTTCGTATCTCTCGCATAAGTTTCTCCAGGCAGTATCAAATCCCTCATTCGTGAGCGTACATTTTTTCACAATATCTTTTCCTCACCTTGTGTCTTATTGTTCAGATGGAACAATTTCTCCACAGGAATTAGGCGTCTGTTAAGATATATATGGCCGTGAACATGTCACGAAATGTTGGCCATGACAGATAATCGCCCTTGAAAACTTCAGTATCACATGGAGGCAGGCGGATACTGTGTTCAAATTCGGGCTTTTCTTCAGTTTTATTTTCTGGTTTGTTGTATGTCGCTTGGCGTGTAGCCATATCTGACATGCAGCGTAAATATACTGCATATGCTCTCTTATACTTCTGTTTAACAGAAACTATACCAGTGGCCTCTAACTTATCTGAATTAAGTAAGTAGTCATAAGCCGTTCTGGTTTTTCTCCACATTGCTTTCAAGTCCTCTTGTTGAAGCCCAAGAGTGTACTTGCTGTGGACTGAATCCTCTAATTCATTGTAGTCTGATTCGAATTCAAAAATCGAATCTGCCAGCCTAATGAAACTTTCCATATTTTGGACTTAGAGGATATGCAGAATCAAAACAAAACCGAAAAAATATAGCTGAAGGTACGATGAAATGCTCAACCGTACAAGATAAATGCTGAATAGAAAGGGTAAAGGCAGTATTGTTTACCTAGGAAAACCAAAAAAACCCTACTCAATAAAATTTCACTCAATTCAATTATATTTATTTATCGTTAATTTTATTCATATATTGCAGACTTGGCCGATTTGTGTGACTAATATTTTGTTTGCTACACAAGCAAAAATTTAAACACAAGCTCTGTGACTTACTCGCCACCCACACGTATAAGGGGATATATTTATGTAAATATGTGTATGTGTTGCCGCAATAAAGAAGTACACGAAAACACACAGATAAAGTGCGCGGTGTATCAAACGAGCGAAAGTGAATATTAAATGAAAAAATTTGATAACAAACGAAAAGTGCTATAAAATTAGTGAATTTAATAAGAAAATAATAAACTAGCCTTCGATTAAAATGCTGTTGTGGATTATTACCGAAAAAACAAGTGGAAAAAAACAAAAACAAACTAAAGATCGAAAGGCTAAGTGATTTTATTGTGAAAGTGAGGTTATGTTACCTCTTGCCTTGCGCTGTATCCAAAAACCTTACCACTGGTGGGGGGATAATCCGGATAGTCAGTCGCAAGGATTTTTAAGCGTTTAATTTAATTTAAAAATTGAAGAAAAATAAAGCAGTTAACTGTTCCAAAAAAAATCAATATTATTTAATATTCACTTAACGCACTTATGTTTGATTACACTCGCGGGCGGCACTTTTAGACAAATGTTTTGCAACACAAAAAAATAAGTGCCAAGAAATATACAACTTACGTGCTTTGATGTGGTGATCGGCCGAATTTGTTGACTGTTTCTTGGGAATTGCGGCAGTGCGTTTGTGGCAAATTAAATATTGAGCTTCTTTTTAATTATTTTTTGAAAATATGAGGGTGTTGTGGACTGTATAGGCTGGTTCCTGTCTACGGGGAGATGGACCATGAACAATTGCGACAATGGTGCTTAGCTGGGGCGGCCGTGGCTCGAAAGCACCGCGGTCGAATTGTGGTTTTGAAAAGAAATAAGAGAAAACGAGAATTCTCGTTATAATAAATGTATCCGTTTATTTTGTAAAAAATGACAATTAGAAATTATTTTACCTTTATGAATATTTGATGCGCTGAGAAATCCTGGGGTGGCCGTGATGTGACTGCGTTGACTGTTGCTGAAAGAGTAGACAGTTTTCCAATCGAGGACAACCGTTGAACCTGAAAAATATCCTCCGGTTTTAAGGGGAGGTGAACCCACACATGCACACCCCCATGCATGTATATGTGTGCTGACAAAACACGAATATGCATGCATGCCCACACAGGTGGGTGGGTTGGTGTTAGTGATTGGAAGGGCGCTAAAGTTACATTAGGGTGGCACATTTTTTTTAGGAATTTAGGCCTCGCCTAAACAGTTGAGGAAAGAGCTAACAAAGCCTCTGCTGCATTGTACTGCTGCCGTGGGGCCATTGGGAAGCGCTGCGGCATTTAGTAGTTAGGCCGATCCTTTTCTATGGGGCTGTGGTATGGTGGAAAGCGCTAGACACGGGTTCCACAGTGAAACTGCTGGAAAAGGTGCAACTGAGGACTCTGATTGGAATCAGTGGATCCCTTCGTTCAACACATACACTGGCTCTGAACATAATGCTGAACTTGCAACCGGTTGACCTTGTGGGCAAAACTATTGCAGCAAGGGCAGCGATAATGCTCCGTGCGCCGGTCTCTTCTCCTGTGACCACCCTTGACAAAGTCCTAACCTCGCGAGAGGTGTGGGACCGAGGGGACATTTGGACTATTGCAGAAAGGGCAGCGATAACGCTCCGTGCTCCGGTCTCTTCTCCTGTGACCACCCTTGACAAAGTCCTAACCTCGAGAGAGATGTGGGACCGAGAGGACATTTGGTTCAGAAGTCTAGTGAACATGTTCACGGACGGGTCCAAGTTTGATGAGAAGGTTGAGGTCGGGGTCTTCTGCGAAGAGCTTGGCATAAGTCATACATTTAGGCTGTCCGATCATTGCAGCGTCTTCCAAGCTGAGGTGGCTGCTATTAAGGTTGCTGTGGATGAAATACTATACACTACTGTCAGGAAATTTAATGCCTACCCGGATAGCCAAGCGGCTATAAAGGCGCTGAGATCGGCTACTGTGCGATCGAGGGTTGTCAAGGAGTGCTTGACCTCGCTGGCTGTGGCTTCGAATCGTTTTGCAATTAAGATCATCTGGGTGCCGGGGCACAGGGACATTCCTGGTAACTGCAGAGCAGATATCCTTGCCCGAGAGGGCACGTCCGAATCCGATATGGCTACCGGAAGGGTTTATGGGATTCCGTTGGCTAAATGCGGTCTGATCCTGGACAGATGG
The DNA here is from genome assembly GCA_949987695.1 of Merzomyia westermanni. Lineage (NCBI taxonomy): Eukaryota > Metazoa > Arthropoda > Insecta > Diptera > Tephritidae > Merzomyia > Merzomyia westermanni. The sequence continues at coordinate 81,656,427 of OX465289.1, forward strand.
GCCTTGGATCAGCTAAGCAGGCGCTGGGCTGACACAACTTCCTGTCAGGTATCGATGTCCTTCTGGCCAGTAATAGACTCCAAGCGGTCGGCGCAGCTATTAGGATTTACCAAGACACATCTGTCTATGGTGATTGGAGCGCTGACTGGGCACTGTCCAATGGGGTTGCACGCGGTACGGCTGAGCATCCTAGAAAACCCCAGCTGTGTCAGCATGCAGATGACGAGGTTGAGACACCAAGTCACTTTATGTTGAGTTGCCCAGCTTTTGCCAGGACGAGGCGTAAATACTTCGGTCGAGATGTACTTGATTATCCGGAAGAGCTCTCCGGGATTGAAGTGCCCCTCATCCAAAACTACATCGCTGCCACGCAGCGGTTCGTAAATAAATAAATACGTCAGTATTCGGACACCGTTAGCCAACGTGGTAGCACAACGGACAGTTAAAATGTTCAAGTGGATTGACCTCTGGTCAATCGCCACCGTACCTAACCTAACCTAACTTAATGCTTTGCACTGTACGTTCTCTTCTTTTATTAGCTTCAGCCATTGTAATTGCTGATGTTGTTATCGGTAATCCAGCTATTGACGTTGCTGCTGTTGCACTCACCTGTATTACCTTTCTACGTCGCTCATACACAATAACTGCTGGCAAACCTCATTAACTTCGCCATCGTATATACATTTATCGTTCACTCTTTGGAGCTGCACTAAATGTTCGTTGAATTCTCTCTACTTAGAGGTCATTGAAGGTGAATGATTTTGGTGTACATAATTATTGTGAAATTTTTTCCGATTTGCAATGGTTGACCAGTTTGTGGCTTAGTTTTCTTTGGATTCAGATTTACAATTTTTGATTTATTATAATAAGCTTTTGCTTAACTATCGAAACTTTTCGAATCGTTTTTGTCTGTATTTAATAGTTTATTTTCAATAACTTATGAAAATATCAAAATTAATACACTGATGACAAACAGGAAGCCGAATGAAGTAAATTACCGATTTGGTTTGCTTATCCGCGGGGAACTTTTAAATTTTAATTGTATGCTTTGAACACAATTTCTTTGATTTATTTTTAATTTTTAATAATTTCTTTTCTTTTTGTTGGATATTTTTATTACAAACTTCTTGGTAAACGTCGTATGTAGGTTCTTACAGTGGACTGCGCCAGTGACAAAATTCACGATTGTTTAAATTCTTTATTAATTATAACTTCCGGAGGTATGACTAGTGACTTAAGCGAAACCCAAGGCAGCAAGTCAAACCCCCTAGCTCTCAGTAGAGAAGGTAGATATGTATGCATACTTTAGTTAGTAAATACGTACATATGTCACTTACATATATATATAACAAATAAAGCATACCCAGCGGCGAAGTAAGTTAGCAGTCCATCCACATAATGCATTACGAAACCCTTACAAGTACCTTGTTACCATCCATTACATTGTATGTTGACTAGGCATGGGCCTATTCGAATAAAAAATCCATTTATTCGAAGTCTATAAAAAAATTAGAATGATATTTATTCGAATAATTTATAATTTTATTCTAACAAATGACAACTATTCGAATAATAGTTATTCGAATAGTTAAACAAATATCACTACAGCTTATGGCCACATTTGTACACGGAAACATACATACAAAACGTAAATGCATGCTCATAGGTACAACCGATGACGACAGTGAATCTCGCTTCCGACATCTCTCGCATTTCAAAACAACTATTCGAATACCACTATTCGAATAAACGGATAAATTATTCGAATAAATACTATTCGAATTTTTGAAACGAATATTTTCATTCGTTTTCTAGCAGAGCCGGCAGACGTTGTCCTGCCTAAAATTTGGCTTGCCTACATTTATCAAATTGTACTCTTTTCCCTCCCCACTTTTCGCTTCTTCTACATTTATCTTTATCTCCTCCTTTTTCTTTCAACTTTTGCTCTTCTTACCCTCTTAATTTTTTCTCTAACACCACCTTTCTATTCCTACTCCCCTTCTCCTTCCATTTCCTCTGCGAGTACTAATATGTACCATAGGTTAAAAGATATATCGAATTTCCTTTTATTTGATCCTAGTACTGCTTTCTGTTTCCAAGATTTTTTGATATATGGAACACATATCTGTGTATAAAATATCACTAACTTGAACCAAAATAATTCCTAGCTTTGCCGAATTGCTACTTTCAAAAAGTAAATATGGCCTGTGTCGAACAAACAACAAAAAACCACAAATTTAACGTGGCACCTCCCACTTTTCCATAACTTTGTAAAACTTGACTAAATTTCACGTACCCACCGAACTTCTGAACCTATCGTGAAAGTTTCATAGAACGGCAAACAAAGTATGTGGGCGTGGCATAGCCCCCTTTTCCAAAATAATGTAGAACTTGACTAAAGGACACATATATATAAGTATCATTATTATAGACCAAATACGTTCAGAGTTATGAAGAATTGAAATTTTATATAGCCTGGGGGGTGGCACCGCCCACTTTTCCATAACTGTATATAGCCTATGGCGTACCCAGCGAACTTCTGAACCCATCGTGAAAGTTTCATAGAGATCAACTATAAGCTTTTGACATTAATGAAGAACAAATAAATTACAAAAAATTTGGGCGTGGCACCGTGCACTTTTCGAAAATAATGTGAAACTTGACTAAAGGTCACATATACATAAATATCATTATTATAGACCAAATACGTTCAGAGTTATGACGAATTGTAATTTCATATAGCCTGGGGGGGGTAGCACCGCCCACTTTTCCGAAACTATTTATCGCCTATACTTTAACTTTTGATCCCAAAAATAAACTGTGAAAATTTCATAAAAATCGGTTGAGTACTTTGGACGCCTATAAAGGACACACACAAATACATTGTTATTTATCTGAATTGTGCTTCGTAACGTGTTTAAACTTCGGGAAAGTTCGTCGTACATACACACAAATAACATTTTTTTTTGTCCTTTAGGCTCATAATTTTGGTTTTAGCTTCGTGGCTTTTTTCTAGCCTTTTTTACTCCAACCTTTTCTGGTCCCAACAATATATTTTTCATACAACTTCGAGGAATATATAAAATTGAAGTTGAAAGAAAATTATTCGTAAAAATTGTCAACTATTTTGAATTGCCACATCTGTTGTTGTTGTTGTTAACAGTGCTTCGCCCTGCCCAATGGGCTCGATCACTCTAAATTGTCACCAGGCTCTTCTAACGGAAGTCCGAGGAAACGCGCAGTTTCCACAGGGTTGGACCAGAGTGATGTAGGTGTTAGAAGAGTGGGTTCAACTGAACAGGAGAAGAGATGTGTGGTATCATGAGGGGACATACCACATGCAGGGCATGTGTTTGGTATGTTGGGGTTCAGTCTGGATAAGTAAGAGTTTAACCTATTACAATATCCAGAGCGAAGTTGTGCTAGTATGACTCTAGTCTCCCTCGGAAGTACACGCTCCCTTTCAGCCAATTCAGGTGGTTGAGTATTAATAACGGGATTCACAGGCCGAGATCTGAAAGATCTGTCTACCGACTCGGTGTGGAGGTTATTTAGAGCCCGTCTATGGTTCCGCAGATCAAACGGCAAAGAGATATGATGCCGGATCTCATCGTAGTGCTTACGGAGATGTCTCCTTATGTCTCTGGGGGCGGTGCTACATCCAAAAGATGTCGGTTTGGATGACTAGGTTTATGACAGTTCAGAAGGAACTGTCTACTCAAGAGTTCCGCGTGCTCTTGAACATTGAGTCGCGAAATATAGAAATTAAACAAAAGGGGAGAGAGAACACCACCTTGCGGCACCCCTTGTTTTATTCTTCGTGGTCTAGATTTCTTGTTCCTGAATTTGACTGTTACCTGTCGACCATTGAGGTAATTAGCGGTCCACCTCTTAAGGCCGGCAGGGAGCGGTGTCTCATCCAGATCTCGGAGGAGTGTGGCGTGATTGACCGTGTCAGATGCATTTGACAAGTCAAGTGCCACGAGAACCGTTCTATGGTTTGGTGGATGTTGATTCAAACCGTTGTTAATCTGCGTTGAATTGGCGTTCAAAGCGGATGTCGTACTACGATTTTTGCGGAAACCATGTTGATGATCGCCCAATTTTAGATTTGTAACGAAGTAAGGAAGCAGAATGGACTCTAGTAATTTCACTACCGGGGAAGTCGCGAAATATAGAAATTAAACAAAAGGGGAGAGAGAACACCACCTTGCGGCACCCCTTGTTTTATTCTTCGTGGTCTAGATTTCTTGTTCCTGATTTTGACTGTTACCTGTCGACCATTGAGGTAATTAGCGGTCCACCTCTTAAGGCCGGCAGGGAGCGGTGTCTCATCCAGATCTCGGAGGAGTGTGGCGTGATTGACCGTGTCAGATGCATTTGACAAGTCAAGTGCCACGAGAACCGTTCTATGGTTTGGTGGATGTTGATTCAAACCGTTGTTAATCTGCGTTGAATTGGCGTTCAAAGCGGATGTCGTACTACGATTTTTGCGGAAACCATGTTGATGATCGCCCAATTTTAGATTTGTAACGAAGTAAGGAAGCAGAATGGACTCTAGTAATTTCACTACCGGCGAAAGGAGGGATATCGGACGATAAGGTTCGCCGGCTTCCCTGGTTTTAATAGGGGAACTACAATTGCTTGTTTCCATATCTCTGGTATAACGAAGGTAGTTAGAGAGAGGTTAAAGAGAGCCGCTAAACAACTCTGTCCTTCGTGGCCAAGGTGTTTGATCATCATCATGGCGATTCCGTTGGGTCCGATGGATTTTGAGTGTTTGGCCTTCATTATGGCTTCCTTAACATCTGCGACTGAGACGGCAATGGGCGCAGTAGAGTGTTTGTGTTTGCGCGCACGTCGGAAGGCTCTTCTCTTAGTCCTATCCGCAGGTGGATGCATTATAAACAGCCGGCAAAAGGAGCTCGCGCATTTCCTGGCGTCCGATTTGACGCTGTCGTTGTGTGTTTGTGTTCGTTGACCATCCTACGAATTTCCGCATTGAGATCTCTGATTCTGGGATCTGCGGGATTGATGAGTCTCACTTGGTCACGTTCTCTTGCCATCGCCGCAGCTTCTGCCGGGAAATTCGGACGAATTTCTGGTATTCTGCCAGCAGGAATAAAGCGGCATGAGGCTGAATCAATGATCTTGCAAAACTCTCTTTCGCCTTTGCGTAAGGCAGCGAAGGAGCGCTCTGTGATTTTGATGTAATTTTATCAGTCGATATGAAGTCGGTCGGTCGTTCAACAGAGAGTAGGATGGGTAGGTGGTCTGAAGCTAATGTAAGCATCGGTCGCCAGATGACAAAGTTGATAAGGCCCGCGCTCGTTATGGAGATGTCTGGCGAACTGTGACAGTTACCTGCCACCCTGGTGGGAGCATCTCCATTGACTGTACAGAATGCTGAGTTATCTATTTGGTCTGCAATTGCGTGTCCTCTGCTGTCTGCTGGCAAGTTGGAGTGCCAGACATCGTTATGTGGGTTGAAGTCGCCTAGGATTAGACGATTATCGCCCCTTAGCAACACACTAATGTCGGGATGATAATCTCTAGGACAACACGTGACAGGAGGGATATAGATGTTTATGATTTGCAGGTCGGCGTCTCCTGACCGGACTGCTATGCCTTGGCATTCTAAGGTAGAGTCCCTGGGGTCGACGTCAGGGGAAAATAGATTATATTGTACAGAGTGATGTGTAATGAACGCAAGGCCACCCCCAAGACCGCTGCGGCGGTCTTTTCGATGTACATTATATACATCACAATTTCGTAAGTCCGATCTCGTGTTAAATTTTGTCTCTTGTATCGCGGCGATTTTGATGGTGTGCGTCTTCATAAAGGCAGTTATCTCCGCGATCTTTCCAGCTAATCCGTTACAGTTCAGCTGCAAAATTTTGAAGTGTGTAGAAGGGGAGACGGGGGACATACTAGGCGTGAGGGACGGATGCGTTTGCCTAGGTGGAGGTAGGCTAAGGCCTAAACTATGTTGCAGTCTAGAGTTGACAGTGCCATGACCGATGTTGTCTGGCGTGGAAGGCGGCTGTGTACTGCAACAGGGGGCTATGAACGAATCCGTCCCAAGGTTACCATTTGCGAGCCCAGAGCACATAAGGGTGTGACACATGCCAAGGCAATTGTTGCACTTGACCGATGTCGCAGGCGTATATAATCTTTGCCGACAAACGGTGCACGTAGTGAAAGGTACTAGGAGGTGGTGTTCCTGACCCACGTGTAGGCTGGAAGCAGGAGGGCATTAGGGGCAGAGAAAGAGGGGACTGACGCTCGGCGATGCTCATATCTGACCTATTCCGGAGGGGATAGGAGTGTTGAGCGGCCGTGTGAGATGGAGACGCTGGTGTGCGTGAGCGACAGTCGGGAGTGGGTGAGGCGGGGATGGCAGCGGTTCTGCCAGTCGTATAGACTGAGCCACTATTGTGGCTATTGGAAGTAGGTAGAAGCGGTAAGGGAGTGCTAGAGCGGCGACTACCGCGGGACGTCCTTGGACGTGTACAGCAAGGTGCCTCAAAAGTACTAAAGAAAGTACGGGGTCTGTGGATGGCAGGGTTAAGCCCTGAACATCCAGATTTATGTAACCATTTCTTACACTTGGCGCATTGTACCGAATACTACCGTTTCATATAAATTTTCTTCCAGCAAACGCAGCAGATTCAATCTCTTGGTCCAGGATTGGGTTCGACCCCAGCCCGTAACAAGAGACAATGGAGCAACCCAGCTGCCAGGGTTTGCTCCGAGGATGACAATTTAAGGGTGGGACGGGACAAATTGGACAGGGTTACACTGAAATAACAGCCCTTGGCCGGGTAAAAAAACCCGGGTCATGCCGGTGCGATAGAACCGGCTGCTGTGGGAATGAATTGCGACATCTCCTACCTGATAATATGAACTCTTTACAAAAGATCAATATTTTTTCAGTTGATAATTCTTTGAAAGTTACAAAGCCGGATGTATTTTCTCACTTTCAAGAAGAAAAGTCTAGGTACCCTCCAAGTCAAGTAGCATTGATTGAGCTGCAGTGGCGAAAGCTAATAACAGTACAGTGGACAAGTATGACCTCTACCATAGAATTTTGGGCGGAAGTTCGAGAACATAGAAATTCATTGAACGAAACCCCTTTTTTAGAACTGGTCGAATTCGTAACGTGTTCAAACTTCATGAAAGTTCGTCGTACATACACACAAATTGCATATGTATGGTTTCTTTATATCGTTTCGTGGCACGCGACAGTCGATTGTTCGCGTTAATATTGTGCGCTTGGCAAAGTAGTGAAAAACGGAAAATTTTTTTGCCTAAAATAAGTGAAAAAAAATATGTTTATTTATGAAATAACTGAATAAAAAGTATACATTTTAAGAATGATATAAATGAAAAGCGGCCATGCTTATGGGAAAGCAATTGTTTGGTCAGATGCAGTCCACTGTGTTAACGCAACATATTTACATTTCAATTAACATATATCAAAAATAGTGCAGTCATTTACTTAAGCTTAGTTACCTAAAATTTAACTCACGCTTGTTGGTATGAGTATGCAGGTATCCATGGATGTACATATGCATATCAGAAAACTTCTCACCATTTAACAAAGCTTATACAAAACTTGTTATGAACCTTTTTTTCTACAAATCGTGCCATATTACGGGATCGTGAAGTTCTCTTGTGCATTATTTTTCGTACAAACTGAGTTTAAGTAAATAACATGATTGACATTAATTTTAGTCCAATAAATGATATCACACGATAAACATCGTCATCAGTGTTTTTATTTGGCTAGAACAGTAATATTGGCTGTAACTGTTTGTTGAAGGGAAACTGTCTGCAAAGTGTTGGAGAAGTATTGCATTTTGTAATGTGGATTTTCGCCTCTGGGTATTCTATCAAGAGAATGAAAATTAGAAGCACTTATATTTCATGTTTTCATTTCCTTTGTGTAAATATACGTGGGTATGTAACCGGCATGTTGCACTGAGAATGCCTTTTTGCACATTTTAACCCTATTTAAGCCATTCCATTAAAATGCATAATAAATTGTTCCTTAATTTTAGGCGGCTGCCGTGGTGTGGAGGTAGTGTTGCCGGCCTACCACACCGAAGGTCCATGGTTCGAGCCCTGGTACAGGTAACATCAAAAGTGATTTGAAAAAAAGTTTTTCAAAACGGGGTCGCCCCTCGGCAGTGGTTTGGCAAACTCTCCGAGTGTATTTCTGCCATGACAGGCTTCTCAGCAAAAATTCGTCTCCTTTGTAGATGCCGTTCGGAGTCGGCAAAAAACTGTAGGTCCCACCAATTTGTAGGGAAAATTCAAATCGGCACACCACAAATTGGAAGAGAAGCTTGGCGCAAAAATCTCTTAGGAGGTTTATGATGATATACCTGTTGTATATAGCGCCATAAAGAGAGAGAGAATTTTAATTAAATCAAAGCCGATTTATGGACGAATCATCAACATTTATTCAAATCACCCAGAAACGATGATAATGAATACAGCAATGGGCTGTATACTACGATTGTTAAATATATCAGAAACAAGTAAGGAAGTATAAGTTCGGGTGGAACCGAACATTATATACCTAGTAGTGATCCATTATGTCATCCGAATTTACGCAGGTCTATTTCAATACTTTCAGTTCGTATTTACGTTCAAATAGACAGACGCACAGAAAGATAGACGTATCGAGAGACGGACATGCCTACATCGATTCAGCTCATCCTCCTGATCATTGCAGTATACGTACAAACATTTCATGTTCATGAAAGGTATGAATATCAAAAAAGATATACAACTTCGCTTTTGCAGTGGGGTATCAACTACTTGCCCGGATATTTTACTTTTCATCCTGAACGTTTTGATATACATTAATAAATATATATCTCGATTCGTTTATGCCGAATAAAGTAATATACATTATGTCGTAACAAAAATAGATATGAACAAGTAAGGAAATCTAAGTTCGGGTGGAACCGAACATTATATACCTAGTAGTGATCTATTATGTCATCCCAATTTACTCAGGTCTATTTTAATACTTTCAGCTCGTATTTGCGTTCAAATAGACAGACGGACAGACAGATAGACGTATCGAGAGACGAATATGGCTACATCGACTCAGCTCATCCTCCTGATCACTTCAGCATACTTTTTGATGGGACTATCTCTTTTTCTTCTCATACGTACAAACATTTCATGTTCATGAAAGGTATGAACATCAAAAAAGATATACAACTTCGCTTTTGCAGTGGGCTATTAACTACTTGCCCGGATATTTTACTTTTCATCCTGAACGTTTTGACATACATTAATAAATATATATCTCGATTCGTTTATGCCGAATGAAGTAATATGCCTTGTGTGCGTAACAAAAATAGATATAAACAAGTAAGGAAGTCTAAGTTCGGGTGGAACCGAACATGATGTACCTAGTAGTGATCTATTATGTCATCCCAATTTACGCAGGTCTATTTCAATACTTTCAGTTCGTATTTACGTTCAAATAGACAGACGCACAGAAAGATAGACGTATCGAGAGACGAACATGCCTACATCGATTCAGCTCATCCTCCTGATCATTGCAGTATACGTACAAACATTTCATGTTCGTGAAAGGTATGAATATCAAAAAAGATATACAACTTCGCTTTTGCAGTGGGGTATTAACTACTTGCCCGGATATTTTACTTTTCATCCTGAACGTTTTGACATACATTAATAAATATATATCTCGATTCGTTTATGCCGAATGAAGTAATATGCCTTGTGTGCGTAACAAAAATAGATATAAACAAGTAAGGAAGTCTAAGTTCGGGTGGAACCGAACATTATGCACCTAGTAGTGATATATTATGTCATCCCAATTTACGCAGGTCTATTTTAATAATTTCAGTTCATATTTGTGTTCAAATAGACAGACGGACAGACAGATAGACGCATCGAGAGACGGGCATGGCTACATCGATTCAGCTCATCCTCCTGATCATTTCAGTATACGTACAAACATTTCATGTTCATGAAAGGTATGAATATCAAAAAAGATATACAACTTCGCTTTTGCAGTGGGGTATCAACTACTTGCCCGGATATTTTACTTTTCATCCTGAACGTTTTGATATACATTAATAAATATATATCTCGATTCGTTTATGCCGAATGAAGTAATATACCTTGTGTGCGTAACAAAAATAGATATAAACAAGTAAGGAAGTCTAAGTTCTGGTGGAACCGAACATTATATACCTAGTAGTGATCTATTATGTCATCCCAATTTACGCAGGTGTATTTTAATACTTTCAGTTCGTATTTGCGTTCAAACAGACAGACGGACAGAAAGAACGTTCCAATGAAATTGAACAACAAAGCCTCGGATATGAGAACCCCTTTTTTAGATGACAACACCCGCAAACGAAATAAGGATTATGAGATAAGGGCGTGCACCTGGAACGTCCGATCCCTTAATGGGGATGTTGCCGCTGTCCGGCTGGTTGATGTCCTCGTAAACGTAAAAGCTGACATCAATGCCATACATGAGATGCGATGGACGGGGCAAGGTAACAATACCACTACACCTTGGGACATTTACTGGAGTGGCCATGCAAGCCATCACAGTTTCGGTGTTGAATTTGTGGTCGGAGAGAGATTTCGCGAAATGTTGTAATTCACACCTGTGGACTTGCCTCTCGCCTTGATCCGTATAAAGGTCAAATTTTTCAAAATGTTATTCATCTGTGCCCACGCACCGAAGGATTATAAGGACGATGTGGTAAAGGTCGCATTTTACGAGCGCTTAGAAAACACATATGAGCGCCCCGACATGATATCAAAGCATTGATAACGCTAACGCCAAGGTGGGCAAAGAAAGTTTGTTTGAACCCACAGTCGGACAATTCGGTATCAATGGTGAGACCTCGTCGAATGGATAGAGGCTGATTAACGTTGCCGGCGCCCGAAACATGGTCATATCCAGCACTAGATTTATGCACAAGAAGAAAAATCAGGCTACCTGGTTGTCCCCTGATCGAAAAACAAGTAACCAGATCGACCACGTTGTGATAGACGAACGGCATGCTTCCAGCGTTTTAGATAACAAAATTTTTTTGCGGCCGAGTTTTTCTTAAAAAGCGTATTATGTGTGCTAAATCTGATTGGTATAACTTGCTTAGTTGTAGAAATAATTTTACAAAAAAATTGTTTAAAACTATATTAAAAAACTGGGCGTGGACATTAACCTATTTCCCCCATTTTTACAGCAAATAGTTACCTTTATATATAGAATATTATCACCAAACTTCGTTTCGACAACTCAATTATTGGCGGAGTTATGGCATAAAAAGTTTTGTGGAATTCTTGTGGAATTTTCGAAAATTTTAAGTTTTTGGATTTCTTTGTTTACGGAAACTTTAAAAGTGAAATATAAATGATCTGAAGCTATTTTACGCAAAGTTATTGCGTATTTAATATATCTACGATCCTCTTTAAAATCTTTTATATAAAAATGGGCGTACACCTTAACCGATCCCGCCCATTTTTTTACGGGACATTCCTTGCATACCTGAAAACCTGCGTGCTGCATTTCGTTTCGATATCTTGAACGGTTTTGGATTTAGCATTAATATTATTCTAAATTTAGCTTATTCAAAAAAGGGCGGTGCCATGCCTATTTTCAAAAATTTCTTGAAAAATTTATTTAATGCCTCAATCTTAATGTATTCACCAAATTTTATCCTTATAGGTGTATTATGTACTGAGTAATCACTTTTTTGTGTTTCGAAAATATTCTATACATAAAAAGTGGGCGTGGCTATCATCCGATTTCGCCCATTTTAAATAGCGCTCGGAGATGAGTGCCAAGGAACCCGCATACCAAATTACATTAAGATATCTCACAATTTACTCAAGTTATCGTGTTCACAGACGGACGGACGGACGGACGGACAGACGGACATGGCTTAATGAATTTCTCTTTTCGTCCTGAACATTTTGATATATATAGAAGTCAATATCTATCTCGATCCGTTTATACCGTTACGTACTGCCGTTAGACGACTAAAGTTAATATACCTTGTGTGCGTAGCACTACTAGGTATAAAAATACGAAACAGATGATATTCATGAAAGAAAAAGAAACGAAAATATTGAAGGCAGTTACTTATGTACGGAAATTGTTGAAACGCTTATCTAAATAAAGAGCGGTACGCAGATCACAAGTATTTTCTCAAGAAAAATTTAGCAATTTTTCTTGCGTGAAAATAGTAGTAGGGAAGTTATTTTGACGTCTAACAATCCATTGTGAATAGTGAAACAAGCGAGAAGAAGAGCACATAAACAAAAAAAAAGTAAATAAACGAAAATTAAGCAAAAGAAATGTACATGGCTTAAACATAAAAAACTGCAATAATAGCTTCGTTTTAGGAATATTGATACCGAGATCAAAGCTCGTCCTATGATACCTCTCCCGACATTTTTGGACGTGTTTTACCAGTTTTGAACTAAAGTAAAGAATGGTAATTATTTCCTAGACAACTGCTACAACACTTTACAAATATGTCGGGAGGGATTTTGCAGTTGTCTCCTTCCTTTATGAGTGCGCGTTTCTCCTCCTCTGTGAAATTCACGACGTGTTTCTTGCGTTTCGATGACGCAGCTATTGTTACACTCATTGCTGGAATAAAATAATAATTATTCGATGAATAAATATCAAACAAAAAAAAAGACGCATTTACTTACTTTCCTCGTTTTGTTTACTTTTTTCCTTCAAGAAATATATGACACTTGATATATTTCTTGCCGTATAAGGCATCCCTTTCCATTATGAAAAGTTTGGTTGGCGCTAACAGTCAGGTATAAATCAAACGCACGCCAGCGCTGATGGTTATGAGTACGGCAAACATGCGGTGATGAATGACTCAACTTCATATATAGCCAACTATGAAAAGACAGTTGCTTTTATTATTAGATTTGGATTTTAATGTTTAATATAATTCAAAATTACACAATTTTCACGTTTACAATAGTCAATAAGACATATAAATACATATTTATACCACTAAACATTTACAAAATACAATTTTACTCCATTTGTCTCAAATTAAAAATTCCTTTGTTCGGCCATCTGAAAATATAAAATTTTATAAATAATAAAAATTCCCAAACGGATTACCCACCATATCCCGCCAGGCCGGCGAGAGGGGCGCATCCGCATAATGCGCAGATAAGTCGTTCGTGCCGAGTCGTTGAAATTCTTTGGTTTGTTGATCGTCGAGATCTAAAACTGCCCAGCTACAGAGAAAACCTTATCAGCTAAGTAAAGTAGATATAAGATAGATTACACATTAAGAAACAATTAGGTAACAGAATAAACTTATTGTTAACAAGTAAGGAAGAATAAGTTCGGGTGGCACCGAACATTAAATACCTAGCTGTGTAAAAGCGGTCGTGGTAAATTGATAAATTGTTTTTCTACTACAATGTGGGCAATCATATAAATAGCAAGTAAGGAATTCTACGTTCGGGTGGAACCGAACATTATATGTGACATAGTGATCTATTATGGCATACCAATTTACGCAGGTCTATTTTAATACTTTTCAGTTCGCATTATAAAGCCAGCTGACTGTTTTCAATAAAAACACTTCTGCTATGAGTTCTGAGTGGTGAATTCATTTTCAAATCATATATATTATTTCTGTAAGGTCTTTTTGTGTTAGTTCCTAATTTTTTGCTCTCATTTGGAATCAATATTAATAAATAAGGTATCGTTTTAAAGGTGGGGGTTAGCTCTATATGCAAAACCATGTTTTAATTAGCGGAGTGCTTTTGTTTAAGCGTATTTTATAAAAATTAATTCTTTAAAATAAACGATTGTGGATGCACAAAAAAAATCTATTTGTACTGCAACGCTATTGTGGCTGTGACATTCACATGCCTCGCGCCATCTACATTTGAATACTAAGACTGAACAGTGCTAGAATAATTAAAGGCATTGCGAATATCACAGCGCTCAAGCCACTGCGAGCGCGCCATCTACACTTGAACATTACTTAAATAAGTGAATAAGACTGCGTTCACATTGGGTCATAAACTCGAGTTAATGGGACATTTTATGAGTTAATTCATATTGATGTTGTCAATCAACTCAAGTTTATGGCTCAATGTGAATGTAATATAAGTGGTGGAATTTCAAATAGCTGTTTGAGCATATTTGTATAATTTTTTGTGGTCGCACAACAAGTGTAGATGAAAACCTTTTTTTATAATTTTAGAAAAAGGTTTGCAAAATCCTGGGCCTGGACTAATAAAAGGTTTCAAACCATTTTTGTTTTTTTTTTTTGCGCAAGGCGCGCACGGGTCCACCTAGTAATATATAACTGTATGGCACGATATACAACAGGTATATCATCATAAACCTAGTAAGAGATTTTTGCGCTGAGCTTTCCTTCCAATTTGTGGTATGCCGTTTTGAATTTTTTTCCTACAAATTGGCGAGACCTACAGATTTTTGCTGATTTCGAAAGGCATATACAAAGGAGATGCATTTTTGATAAGGAGCCTTCCACATCAGAAAGACACTCGGAGAGTTTGCCAAACCACTGCCGAGGGGCCACCCCCTTTTGAAAAACTTTTTAAAACCACTTTTGATGTTACCTGTCCCAGGACTCGCACCTTGGAACTTCGGTGTGGTAGGATGGCAACACTACCGCCACTCCAGGGCGGCCGCCATTAATTTATTTGTATATAAACAGCTTCCCTACCAACAACTTCTAACCACATTTTTTCAAAATACCAATACATGCATATTTTATGTTTGAAAAATTTGCGTTCAAATAGAAAGACAGACAGACGGACGGAGGAACGGACATTGCAAAATCGACACAGCTCATCGTCCTTATTATTTCAGTTTACCTATTGATGGGCCCATCTCTTCTTCTTCTCATACTTACAAATATTTCATGTTCATTAAAGGTATGAAAATAAAAAAGGTATATAACTTCGCTATTGCAGTGGGGTATTAAAAACTTGCCCGGATATTTTACTTGTGTTATCCGGTTTCCTCAATTTTTGGCAGGAGTATACTACATATGTACTATTGAGAAGCAGACAACAAGCAATCGCCTTTGAAAATAGCAGAATTTTTATGCTGAAAAGTGGGCGGCGCCACTCCTACTTCCCCAATATCCACAAATTTTCTTCTCGGTTGAGTTTTGCTCAAAAAGCTGAATATGTGTGCCAAATCTTATTGATATAGCTTGCATGGTTATAAAAATATCGCGTTTTACATTTTACAAACAAAATTTTCAGAACTATGTTAAAAAAATGGGCGTGGAAGTTAAACGATTTTGCCCATTTTTACAGCAAACAGTTACCTTTGTATATAGAACATTATCACCAAATATCGTTTCGATAAATCAATTTTTGGCGGAGTTATGGCATAAAAGGTTTGGTGGGATAATCCACTGTAAAAGTGGTATATTTTTCGACTTTCTTCGTTCACGGACACTTTGAAAGTGAAATAGAAATGATATAAAGCTTTTGTACGCAAAGTTATTGCCTAATAAATATATCTATGATCCTTTTCAAAATCTTTAGTATAAAAGTGGGCCTTAACCGATTTCGCCTATTTTTTGCGGAACATTCCTTCTTCTTCTTCTTCTTCTTTAAATGGTCATCTAACCGCCTGGGCGATTTTGACCGTCCAACATAGCTCGCCAGTCGTTTCTTCGTTGCGCCAACTGGCGCCAATTGGAAACACCGCGGGATAGCAAATCGGTCTCCACTTGGTCCTTCCATCGGAGTGGTGGTCTCCCTCTTCCTCTGCTTCCACCGGCGGGTGCCGATAAGAATACCTTCTGGGCTGGAGCATCTTCGCTCATTCGCACTACTTGGCCTAGTATTGTAAAAATCTGGTCGATGGTAGATTTACCAGGTCTGAAGCCACACTGATAAGGTCCAATCAGTCTGTTCACATAAGGCTTCAGTCTTTCGCACAATACGCTTGATAGGACCTTATATGCGATATTCAAAAGGCTGATTCCGCGATAGTTGTCGCAGTTTGCAGGATCGCCCTTCTTGTGGATTGGGCAGAGAACACTTAGATTCCAATCTTCAGGCATGTATTCATCCGACCAAATTCTGCATAGAAGCTGATGCATGCGCCTTACCAGCTCCTCGCCTCCGTGTTTGAATAGCTCAGCAGGCAAACCATCAGCGCCAGCTGCTTTATTGTTTTTCAATCGGGATATTGCTATTCGCACCTCATTATAGTCGGGTTGTGGAACGTCAATTCCATCATCTTCGATTGTGGGCTCGGGTTCGGCATCTTCTCTGGTTTCTTGCTCAGTTTCTCCATTTAAAAGGGCAGAGAAGTGATCGTTCCATATTCTGAGTGCTCTCTGAAAATCGGCCACCAGGTCGCCGTTCTCATTCTTACAGGAGTTTGCCCCGGGTTTAAAACCTTCTGTCATTCGCCGAATTTTTTGATAGAATTTCGGGCATTATTCCCGTTGGCCAGCATCTCAAAAATTAAATAAACTATGCCTTATAACCAAATCCGAAAAATATAGAATGACCACACACACAGCCCTCCCACCCCGAAAATATGGTTTACCAAAAGTCCACAAAGAAAATATGCCCCTAAGACCCATTTGTTCCATGATCAATGCTCCGTCCTATAATTTATGTAAGTACTTGACAAATATTTTGAAAAACCTGACGACGAAGTCTGTGTTCAATGTTAAGAGTGCAATAGAATTCAAGGACAAAGTCAACGACACCTATATATGTGAGGATGAGCGTCTAGTATCGTTTGATGTTATATCAATATTTCCCAGTATACCAACAGACTTGGCTATACAGACAATACGGGCAAAGTGGGAGGAGATAAAAGAATACACGGATATCCCTAAAAATCTTTTCATGGAAATAGTGACGTTTTGTATATGTGAAAATAGGTATTTTAAGTATGAGGAACAAATAACTATATACACAGTTAAAGGGACTTCCAATGGGATCTCCGGCATCACCAATTGTAGCCGACATTGTTATGGAAAACATTTTAGGAAAAGTAGTGGCGAACACTATACTACTTTGTAAATACGTAGACGATGTGTTTGCAATAGTCAAAGAGGATAAAATAAATGAAACTTTAAATTTACTTAATGCATATCACAAAGACATCCAATTCACGATGGAGTTGGAAAGCGATGACAAATTACCCTTTTTAGATTCGTTAATTTGCAAAATTGACAACAGACTCAAAGTAGATTGGTACCAAAAGCCTACATCTTCAGGGCGTATCATTAATTACCTCTCAAAACACCCCAAAAACATGATTTTTAATACGGCCAAAAACTTCATTGGTAGAGTTTTAGATACTAGCGATGTAATGTTCCACGCTGAGAACAAAAAACGTATCGAACGAATCCTCAAAAGGAATGATTTTCCATCCGGGGTAATACATAAGCTGATTAATAATCATAAAAACGTGAAAAAATCGGATATAGAAGGAAAAAGCCCACTTATATACAAATCCTTGGTATATACTCGTATACCGGGCTTCTCCGAAAGATTACAATACTCTAATATTTATGACAAAGGTAGAATTGGAATAGCACACAAACCAACGAACACAAACAATATATTTTTCAACAATATGAAAGGCAAAGTTGAGAAGATGGATAAAAATAATATTATATACAAGATACCGTGTGCAGGAGACGTAAATAACAGCTGCAACAAAGAATATGTTGGCACCACGAAAAATAAGCTAAAAACGAGAATAGCGGGGCACCGATCGGATATCAAATGCTTAAAATCAAATATTACGCATAAGACAGCACTAGCGGCCCACTGTGCTGAGAGTGGACATCAACCTGACTTTGACGCTGTGAGCATACTACAACAAGAGCAACATTACAACAAACGCTTTACGTTGGAGATGCTCCACATAATTAAGACGAATGAGAACAAGAGACTATAAAAAAGACTCCGAAACGGTCGCTCACCTATACCGCCACCTACTTGATTCGCGAAAATCAGTTCTAAACAACATCTCGAACTGAATAGATGCTGTCTATTCAACATCCAATGTATGTATGTTTGTAAACATTTCAATATTTATTATTGTTAAATAAAACTTTAAGTGTTGTTGTAGCCCTGATGACGATCTCCGGTGGAGATTGAAATATATTGGAGTTAAAAACAGAAACAATCGTGTTTTAATACATATGGCCTAGAGCCAGCTCAAAGAAAATTATTGTTCAATGAAAGGTCGCTAAAAATCAAAATTTGTTATAAAAACCTTATTTTTACTATGTAACTTTTGCTGTACCGACTAGCACTATAAAATAATTTTGTTAAATTGTTGTGCTAGGAAAACATTCAATAAATAAATAATAAATAGCAACCTACCTTGGCTAGAAAGCAACCTTGTGCCAAATTTCATTCAAATATCTCATTTTTTACTTAAGTTATTTTGTCCACGGATGGACGCATATGTCTAATGGATTCCTCTGTGCATTCTAAGAACTTTGATAAATGGAACTCTATATCTATCTCCATTATTTTGTACCGTTACACACCACCGTTATATGACCAAAACTATAATACCCTGTGTACTAGTACACGCTGGGTATAAAAATACATTGGAATTTAAAGAAAGAATAAATAATACATTTATTAGTGATGCTGAGAAACTCATCTCTTTTGACGTACTTTCCCTGTTTCCAAGCATTCCAGCATATTTAGCACGTGATATAATACGAGAAAAATGAACGATTATAAAAGAATATTTATGGAAAAATTAAAATTTTGAATTGAAGAAAGTCGATGTTTTAAATTTAAAGACAGGATATACACACAATTGAGGGATTGCCGATGGGGTCACCGGCATCGCCAGTAATTGCTGATATTTGATATTATAATGGAGGAATTACTGAACAAGACGATGGAAAAACTACAATACAAACCAAGAATATTAACCAAATATGTTGATGACCTATTTGAAGTCATACGCGAAGATGCGATGCAAACTACATTAGAAAGTTTAAACTCGTTTGACCGAACATTAAGTTTACGATAGAATTTGAAGAAGAAGGCAAATTACCGTACCTTGATTCGATGACAATCCGGAGAGAAAACCAGCTAAAACTAAAGTGGTATAAGAAACCAACAACGTCTGGACGAATCATCAATTTCCACTCGAAACACCCTAAGACGATGACAATGAATACAGTAATGGGCTGTATACGACGTATGTTGCAGATATCGGACGAAATTTACCACAAAGAGGTTGTAAACGAAATCACATCGTTGTTAAGAAACAACAACTTCGCGGACAATATTATTAAACAATTATTAAATAGATCCAAACATAAAAATACTGAACAAAAATCCGAAAATCCTAAAATATTCAAATCAGTCACATATGTACAATTAGACAAAAGTAACGTGATATATAAAATTCCGTGCAGCGGAAAAAGCAACGAGCCGAAATCAAAATTAAAAACCAGACTGGCACAAGATAAATGCGACGTAAAACAATGTCATACTCAAACACTCAGAAAACTAAACTCATGGCCCACAAACAACACTACAACAAACGATTCAATTAACCTCGAGCCATACAAAAAGGTCGCAAAAACTTTCATACCATATGTAATTATATGACAGAATAAATGTACAAAAGAAAATTAATACGTCTTCACGTTGTAGCTCATGCTGTGTCCGCTGATGTTCAGTGTCCCGTAGGGGTGGTAGTTATTTAAAAGTTTCGCATGTATTAGTTTGTGTGGTTACCCTGCAGTCAAAGCTACTAGTTGTATACTAATTTAATACTAGTTGGCACAGACAGTCCAACTTCTCGAAGTTCTGTTTCCATACTATCAACTATGTATACAGATTTAACGCGGCGGTGGTCTACAAAATATCAATTGCCAGCCTCTGCATCAGCATCATACCAGTTAGCAGTCTTGTCAGCCACTGCATCAGCATTATACTAGTTGACATACCAGTCAGAATATACCCCAATATCATACCGGCCAGGCTATGCATCGTAATCATACCAGTTGTCATACTAGTCAGTATATGCTCCAGGTTCATGCCAACCTTCATACTAGTCAGCCTATGCATCAGTATCATACGAGTTACTGTACCACTTCACCGTAGGTTAGTTCATTTTGGGTTGAAAAATATACGACAATTGCAAAAATTACATTACAAATCACTTTATTCAAAATTCAGTCATCAAAATATGTGTCCATCAAGATACAAATTATCTCATTATGTTAAAGAATTGTAACAAATTTCAATAAAAATGAACAGTTTTACCATTGGTCCTTTGTGTCTCTACTCGCCATTTTCGTTGTAGTAGGTTCTAAACGATAACGTTGGACATTGCCTGTTATTTTGTTTTTGAAAACTGCATTTTCCAATCACAATTAGTGAATCCTGAATAATAACAATTCAATATTTCCTTTGTGCAATTGTTGCAAACTTTTTCTTCAGAAACAGGTTACTCTGATTATTCCAAAAGGAATTGTTTTTTACTTACACAATTGATTTGACAAATGGTCGTTTCGTTTTCACTTTTCATTTCAGCAATATTTATTCGTATTGCGTCGATGCTATGCCCCTGTTGTAGTAGATAGGACGGAAAAAAATAAAGGTTATTGTGTTAACATGCACACAAACCAATTATACTATTTGAAGCACCAAATTCTAAAAAGGATGAATATTTAAAAACTCAGAATACTGGTTAAACAGAAAATAAAAATGTTTGAACAATCAACATCAGTGCACGTTTATATTTAGCACCTTTATTAAACGATTTCGGCAGAACAAGGAGCGACCAGAGACACATACGACCAAGTGTATAACTGCTATGAACAGAGACAAAATTTTTATTAAAATTCTCCAATATAGGGATTTAATATTTATTTTGATGGACACATATTTTACACATGATGACGGAATTTTGAATAAAGTGATTTGTTATGCAATTTTCGTGTATTTTTCAACCCAAAATGAACTAACCTACAATGAAGTGGTACAGTAATTGGTATAATACTGATGCATATTCTGACAAGTATGAAGGTTGGTATAAACCAGACCCATATACTGACTAGTATGGCAACTGGTATGATTCCGATGCATAGGCTGACTAATGAGTCAACTGGTATGATATTGTAGTATATACTGACTAGGATGTCAACTGGAATAATGCTGATGCAGTGGCTGACAAGACTGCTAACTGGTATGATGGTGCTAAGGCAGAGGCTGGCAATTGATATTTCCTAGGCCACCGCCAGGTTAAATCTGTATAGTTGCTTATATGGAAATAGGACTGAACTTCGAGTGGTTGGCCTTTCTGTGCTAAAAATAAAATTCAACATCGTGGAATTTATTTTAAACTACATAATTATTAATTTTATTTTTTGTATTAATGTGCAATATTTTGTTGAAATAACTTTGTTTTTTGTTCTTTAGAAATTGTGTAAGAGGATGTTTGCCAAAACTTCAAAGGCTTACAAGTTTCGCACTTCAGGGTAAAAAAAAAAGCTAATTTGTGCCTGATTTTTCTGTATTTATACGCTCGGCCCGGCAAAGAAAAGAAAAACTAGTAATGCTAGGGGATGTCTGAATCTGCTGCAGCTTTCGCGCTTCTTCAGCGCTGCTCTGCCTGCCAAAATTTTTGCCGGAAATTCTTTGACACTTCTTTTTCACGGATTAAAATACCGCCGTGACGGAACACTTGCAGATGTGGTGACCATGCACATGTTAAACAGCAACAAAAAAAATCAAACCCGATCTCAAACAAGTGTTGCCACGTTGAGAGCTTCAGCCAGAAAGAAAGACTTGTGTCTGGAAGGTTGACTATATTTTCTTTCTTTCCTGTTTTTCTTTCTCATTATTTTGTAGATTGCATTGCTAAGTGTTATACCTAACTTATGCGATGAGGGTGTTGCCACTCCGCAGGTTAATACTTATCTTTAGAAAGGCAAGTATAACACACAAATATTTTAGTATTTTGTAAATCCCTACGCTTCCAGGTTTCGCTACTTCAATGTGTTTGAAAACCAAAGCCGTGATCACAGCTGTGAGATAATTTCAAAAATGTAGTTGATACTTACAATCGATTTAAATGCAGATTTCCGTGAACGTGCCTCCGTAGTTGCGTGAGTAGTGGTGAGGGATACAATAATATGGCTCGCTTACCTTTGGGTTTTTTACAACACTCATGTGGCCTAAACTTTTGTATTCCTCTATGAATTCGATGTATTGTGCCTTATGAGGAGGTGACTCCTCCAACCGCTGTTCCTGCGCACCACTCTGCCACAGGACACTTTGGAGACTGTATTAAGGTATAAATGCTCGCAACTGTGGTCTTCGCATGCCCAGTGACTCGCGGTAGTAGCAACTTTCTTCAATTTCCCAGTTTAGCATCCATTGAATCATTTGCTGTAAATAAACATGAAGGTTTAAGAGCGTGATTATTTTTATATCGCCTTGCTACAACGCATCTTCAGCGTGGTTTTGCAAGATTGGTAAATTTGGTCCTAGTTTAATGAGACCGACAGACAGTAGGCAGAAACATTTTTCTGTACCCAGTAATAAATCGACCTTCCCCACTTCATGGAATTGCTCATCTGCCCAAGTCGTATTTTTTGGTATATTCCATGATTATATGTCGATGTCTGTATCCAGTTGACAGGAAATGTGGGTGGTGATGCAAAAAGTCAACGGTTGTTCGAAACCAGGTGACTAACGATTTCATATTTGTTGTTGTTATGTATTGGATGTTAGTTTATGACGGAAATTCATCCGTGATAAGGAGTCCATCATTGCCTTCCCTATTTTAAAGTGACTAGATGAATCACGAATTTACGGTTTGTCGATGTACGATTAAGTAGCATGTGGTGGTGCTTCTGCCAAACTTTACACAGATGCGATGAGGGACAATGAGTTGCTTGATGCCCCTTTGAAAGGCAGTTGATTCACGATGAAAACCTCTTTGTATTCTAAAATGTTGCACAATGCTCAGTGTTTTGAAGCTATCGCAATTCAAAATTCTATGGTCAGCGGTGTATCAGATTGGGCATGGTGGACTTGAGAAAACAAAAATGTTTACCCTCGTTGTTGGCCTTTGGCTTGATTTAACGTTAAGCAAGTTGCTATCGTGAGCAGTGTCAGTAGACTCCAAATACTGGCACTGCCTCTCTGAATCCTTAGCGCACTCCTCTCATGTTTTGAAGTATAGTTATTTCTACCATGTGTGTTGGGTTTTTCGGCAGATTTCTGCAAAACTATAGAGTTCCGCAAAATGTTGAAGCCTTGTCGACAAGACTTCTAAGCTGAATACCACTTTGTTTCGTTACAACTGGTAGATCGAGTGACGATGAAATATTTTCCAAAAAAGTATTGTTCTGTCGTCACAGCGAGCTTTGAGCCTATCGGATAGTTTTCATTTGTTACTTGGAATGCATCTGCTGTTTCCAACGCCTGAACTTGAGGAAATTCTGCAAAATATTGCATTTCTCAATATTGGACAGCCTATGTATGCTAGCAATAAATTATCTGCTTGTATGAGTATATAAAAATTTGAAGGTAGGGATCTTAAGCTACGGTCGTTTTCACGCTTGCTGTCTTACACATGTTGTATCTGATAAAGAAGGTGCGAGCTAATATACGGCGATTGGTATTGATCATGATTAGCAGCTTAACATTGTGGTGTACGCAAAATCCAGTACAACCCAGGAACTAGTGCTGCTATTAAATAAGTTATGAGGTGAAACATAGTATTGATACCGCCGCAGGCAAATGAAGGCGAAATCCAGACTACTCCAGGGACTCGCCCCGTGATGGCTATCCCTAATTGCGTTTCAAAAATCGAGGATGATGGTTACCAGTGGTAACGTTCAGTGTTGGAAAACAGTGATGAACACCAAGTGTCCCTACGTTGGGCGCCAAAATGGATTATCCTGAAGCATTTTTCAGAAGGATTTTTGATGCAATGGGCTGAGTAAAAAAAGTTAGCAAGTTAATGGCCAGCAAAAGTCTACATTTTATTCAACAATTCATTTCTTATACACTATTTGTAATTCAAAACAATTGTAATTAAATTGAAAGGGCATAACGTTAATATTATTTACTTAATGCTAATACATTTGTTTTTAATAGCATACCCTACACCAGGGATCGGCAAAATTGAAAATGGTAGTATTGGTGAGAGCGCCTTGAACCAGTTGATATGTCTTTTAGTTCCTTGTTAGACAGGAACGACCAGATGTGTATAATACCGTCGGATTTTTTTTGTGTAAATTGCAAAATTAAAATGTAATAATCAAATAGATCCGTTTTTTCCTTAAAAAAAAAAATTTATACATTTTATAAGATGCATTTACATTATAAAAAACATTACGTTACGCACATATTCTTCGCCGCTCAAACAAGCGACACCTACTCGCGATGTTGATACGCCACTTGCTCAGCGACGATTAAATCAACCACCAAAGAAAGAGTTTAACCTAGCTGTGTGATTTGAGCATGAACAATTGTTCCATGAAACGCGGACGATTGCCATTGTTTACTCCTACTAGTTTCGTATCTTCTTTTGCTAATCGGAGTGGAAGGCAGTGGATGAAGGTACTCCGAGAAAGTGGAATGATAATAAAAAAAATCTAATTCAGATACTGCATTATTAAACGTGAAGACATAAATCTTCCAAATTATTGAATATAAAGCAGTTATAACACCTTATCAGTTACGATAGAATGTAAATTTTAGTTTAAATTGAAGTTTTTAGTTGTAATTTTTACTTTAAAACAACTCTGAACACGACTTCTTTCATTCCACTCACTCGGAGTACCTTTTACTCCGATTCGCAAAAGAAGATGCTAAACAATTAGAAGTACACAATGACGACAGGCTAAAGAAATGCATACAAAGTGTATGACCTAATTGTCCTTGTTCGAACACTGATTTAATAGTTTCTTTTTTGCTTTTTCTAGGAGAGAGGTCTACCATTATGTTAAGTTGGCCGCAGTTTGACTTTGCTACTACTTTTAAAGTTTTATTAAATTTTGTTTTGTAGTTATAATAAATTTGAAAAAGCCGTTGTTCCGAGTAAAAATTGCTACGAAACTTTAACTTAACACGCAATTTTTCTTTAAAAAAACGGCCGCCTGTTGCTGTGCTTGAACAACAGGAGGAATAGGGAAAGAGAATTGCCTATAATAGCAACTTCGAGTTGCTCTGTTTGGACACGGACGTTCAATAGTAAGTTGAATGACTTCGGCCTTGAAGCCGAAAAGCCGATTGTCAAAAACTAATGGCTAACCACCTAAGCAAAACAATGCAATATAAGTATTATTTATTTAACAAATAGTTGAAAATTATGTTTGTAGTCTGCTAATTAAACTTTGATTTTTAATTTCTCCTTTATGGACTACAAAAAAGTTCACTCAAATAAAACACACACTTGTATATTTAGGGTTAAATCTCTTTAAACAAACAACATATAATTTTTTATTTGGCACAACGAACGCATTTCGAGCAGACCTTCTGCTCATCAGCGACGCGCTAATAAACACAGAAGTTATAATAAATAAATAAATAACATGAGAGTATAAATATAATGTAATGTGTTTGTAAACAATTTTTTAACTAAATTAAAGAAAAGAGAGGTGAATTTATATTCCCGTTTGTCAGCGTTCATGGCATTCATTGTTTTGCTTGTGTATAAAGTTTCGTATGTGTCTAATTTTCTGCTGTTGTGAACAGCGTTTACCATTACTGTAAAGGTCTACAAGTAAGTTATGTATCAGCTGTCACTCAGAGGCTATTCAAAGCAGAGTCGTACTCATTGGAAACAGACAAAAAGTAGGTGATGCTATAGAAACATATATAATAACTAGGTAGGTAGGTTGCAGTGGCTACTAGTAAATGAACTAGCCCACATAGGCCCCGTTGTGATACCACATGGATCTGAATGAACCCCTACTCGAACCATTTTGTCCTTTGGCTTAATTGTTGCTAATTTGCCGAGATGATAAAGAAAACCAGACCCCAGATATTTCAACCTAATGCCCCACAGCGCGGGGAATTCACATAGGAGATGCCTCACAGTTTCAGGCTCCTCTTCATTCCTACAGCTTCTGCAGAAGTCATTAAAGGGAATACCCAACCTTTTCGCATGTCTACCTAACGCTATATGCCCCGTTAGAAGCCCCATGAGTAAAGAGAGTTCCTCCCTTCTGAGTTTGAGTAGGTCTTCCGACCTACTCGCACCAATCTCTGGCCATACCAGTTTTGCATGACTACAGGTACTGATCTTATCCCATCTGTCACTTGCTTTTTGGAGGAACTTATGCCTCGTTAAGAGCTTACTGGTGGCGAGCGGCATGCCTAAACCCTTCCAGGATTGTGAAAGCGGAGGGGATGTGCCCCCTCTAGCAAGCTCGTGTGCCATCTCATTACCCCGTATATCCCTGTGGCCAGGCACCCATACCAGGTGAATCGAGAGTTGCTCAGCCATCTCATTGAGAGATTTGCGGCAGCCCTCCAGAGTCTTGGAGTTACATGT
Organism: Merzomyia westermanni; assembly: GCA_949987695.1. Taxonomy (NCBI): domain Eukaryota; kingdom Metazoa; phylum Arthropoda; class Insecta; order Diptera; family Tephritidae; genus Merzomyia; species Merzomyia westermanni. The sequence continues at coordinate 81,683,011 of OX465289.1, forward strand.
ACTTGCCACCCGCGCCCTGAGAGCTGCTTGACTATCAGAGAAGATGTAAGCATCACCGTTATTGATGTCCACTGTCTTAAGAATTTGTACAGCTTTCTGTATAGCGGGCACTTCTGCCTGAAATACACTACAGTGGTCTGGCAATCTAAAGCTAAGATTAAGACCCAACTGAGGAGCGTACACCCCTCCTCCAACCTTGTCATCAAGCTTCGAGCCATCTGGGTACACGTGGATTGAACCGTTGTCTTGGGAAGGTCCGATGTCCCATCATTCTTTTTCCGGAATTGTGATTTGAAATTTTTTCTCGAAGCAGTACTTCGGTGTACAGTAAGGATGAATGAGAGACCTTCCCAAAGGGATCCCCTACCTGGTAGATACCTAAGTCGCAAAGCGGAATATGCCGCGGATAGTTTATTGCTTAGGTCAATAGGTAAAATATTCAGGTATGCGTTCAGTGCGTCTGCCGCTGTTGTGCGTAGTGCCTCACTGACACATATGAGCGCACTTCTCTGCACTCTTTGAATTATGATGGTATTGGAGCTCTTCTCCAGACCCGTCTATATATATACATATAATAACTAAATTATAAGCGAAATTAGTTGCCGCAAATTATTGTTAAAGCGCATAATTTCAAGTATAATTATTTTTGCAATAGTTTAACTTATTTAATTACCACTTTTTGATATCTTTGAAATCTTTATAAAAAATTCTGTGCTACCTATAAAAGCACCCATGTGGTTGATGTTGCCATGGCACTTCCTTGTTCTTCTTTGTTTGGGCTAATTTCATAATTTTGTTCAAATATTTGAAATGAAGAAGTATTTTTCTTATTTACAGCGTATCTTAATGAAGTTCCCTGCCATTTAAAATGTGTCTCCTAAAATGCGCATGCGCAGTTATTGTTTTTATTTAGTGTGTGCAAGGTTTATACCAAGCGTACAAATAAGGGTGTGTTTATGTGAACTTCCACGTTGCTTGGCCGATGCAGTCATCGTAGCTTTGCCTTATTTTTTCTTACTTGAAGAGATGTACCATGTTGACCAGGCGCACACTCTCTTCTAGCGAGCCCATGTTGTATTTTCTTATGCTATCATCCGTCGTTGTATGAATATGTGCTGCTAGTGCAGAACGATGAATTTGTTTGGAATTGGTAAATTTTTCGTGTACTTTAAAGCGAATAGAGATTTGTCGTGTTTATTGTCTTAGAGCATAGCAGCTCTCATAACTGATATTCTAAATGCCGCTGGCAACTATGGTGAAATCCCGTCCTGGAGGTTAAATTTTCAGAGCTGAAATTCATTGTACAACGTAATTTCTTGCACGCATGCTTGCACTTAAGCACGAAAAAAACTTAAGGAGTAATTTAACAAAAAAATGGAACCAATGTTTTGTGAATAAATATATAAAATTGTTTTACTATGACAAGTTTCAAAAATATACATATATGTATAAAATCAAAAATTGTAAAATGTCGTACAAATGCATATTAATGAGCTATGACAGTGAATAGGAGTTTTCAATAAAAACTCTGCTGGCAGTTGAAGAAAATCAGGTGAATTTTTAATCCTTGAAAACATATTAGACAGAAACAAGTATACAAGCGAAAGACTAAATGCGATTCAGGGATACCTTTCATTCATTAAATAAGTACTTGAACTACTAAGCTTGTTTTCAAGCTAAAAATACAGAGAAATTAGAAATAGTTATATGTAAAATGTTCAAATGTGACAAATTCACATGAAAAATCGCCATACGGTCAGAGACCTAGCAAAAACAAGTTAATTATTTTTTCAACACCAAAGAAAGAGTTTAGCCTAGCTGTGTGATTTGAGCATGAACAATTGTTCCATGAAACGCGGACGATTGCCATTGTTTACTCCTACTAGTTTCGCATCTTCTTTTGCTAATCGGAGTGGAAGGCAGTGGATGAAGGTACTCCGAGAAAGTGGAATGATAATAAAAAAAATCTAATTCAGATACTGCATTATTAAACGTGAAGACATAAATCTTCCAAATTATTGAATATAAAGCAGTTATAACACCTTATCAGTTACGATAGAATGTAAATTTTAGTTTAAATTGAAGTTTTTAGTTGTAATTTTTACTTTAAAACAACTCTGAACACGACTTCTTTCATTCCACTCACTCGGAGTACCTTTTACTCCGATTCGCAAAAGAAGATGCTAAACAATTATAAGTACACAATGACGACAGGCTAAAGAAATGCATACAAAGTGTATGACCTAATTGTCCTTGTTCGAACACTGATTTAATACAGGGTGGCTGATGAATTTTGCTACATTAAGAAACTCAAATAATTTTTTTTTCAGTGTATGGAATTCATTTTTCTTTTATTCATGTTAAAGCTCATTAAATTTTATTAAATATAGCTTAATTAGTTTTAAAAATAATGGAATTTAAATGCCCCCCCCTGCTCGTCGATGCATGTGCGGCATCTTACCAAAAAGTTGTTCATTACTGCTTGGAGAGTTGAGACAGGAATAGCCGCAATTGTTTCTCGAATGGATTGCCTTAGTTCATTCAAATTTGTTGGTTTTGCTTTGAAGACTTCCTGTTTGCAATAACCCCACAAGAAAAAGTCAGGTGCAGTAAGGTCAGGCGACCTGGGGGCCAACGAAATGTGGAGTTTCTGGATATCAGCTTATTGGGAAATTTTCGTCGCAATTCTGTCATAACAGGTTGGGCTATATGAGGAGCTGCACCATCTTGCTGAAACCACACAGAGTTGAAAGAAATTCTCATTCGGCGTAATTCTGGATAGAAAAACTCTCTCAACATGCTCAAGTAAGGGTCTCCAGTAACCGTAACGGTGTGACCGTTTTCTTCGAAGAAGTAGGGCCCGACAATGCAGCGTGATGAAACTGCAGACCACACTGTGACACGAAGTGGATGCAATTCCGTCTCATGGAGTATCTGTGGGTTGGAAGCACTCCATATTCGACAATTTTGTTTGTTTATGTTGCCGTTTAAATCGAAATGGGCCTCGTCAGACATGAAAAGACAGTTCAACATGTTTCCATCCTCTTCCACCATTTGAAGCATCTTCTGGCAAAATTCCAAGCGAATCGGCAAGTCTGCAGCGTTCAGTTTGTTGGCCATTTGAATTTTATATGGGAATAAGCCCAAATCTTTGTGCATAATTGACTGTAATGACTGTCTGCTTACACCCATTTGAGCAGATAAGCTTCTTGTCGAAACACGTGGATTGTTTTGTATGGCAGCAGCTACAGCAGCGATTGTTTCCTCCGTTCGAACTGAAGGGTTTCGATGGTAAGGTCTTCTGTTGACTGTCCCATGCTCGGCAAAATTGTTAACAAGTCTTATTATGGTCCATCTGCTCGGAGGATTGCCGCCAAACGTGCGCCTATACTCTCTTTGAACCGAAACTACGGACTCCAGTGCGTGATAGCGGCGGACAATCCAAATTCTTGTTTCAGTGTCCCAGTTATCCATTTTTGTTAAACGTAAAAGTCAATCTGCAAAATAAAAAAAAAATTAACCAGATTCATTAAATAGAAAAAAAGTTATTTAATTTTTTTTTGGTAGCGGCTTTCATTAGCCACCCTGTAGTTTCTTTTTTGCTTTTTCTAGGAGAGAGGTCTACCATTATGTTAAGTTGGCCGCAGTTTGACTTTGCTACTACTCTTAAAGTTTTATTAAATTTTGTTTTGTAGTTATAATAAATTTGAAAAAGCCGTTGTTCCGAGTAAAAATTGCTACGAAACTTTAACTTAACACGCAATTTTTCTTTAAAAAAACGGCCGCCTGTTGCTGTGCTTGAACAACAGGAGGAATAGGGAAAGAGAATTGCCTATAATAGCAACTTCGAGTTGCTCTGTTTGGACACGGACGTTCAATAGTAAGTTGAATGACTTCGGCCTTGAAGCCGAAAAGCCGATTGTCAAAAACTAATGGCTAACCACCTAAGCAAAACAATGCAATATAAGTATTATTTATTTAACAAATAGTTGAACCTTATGTTTGTAGTCTGCTAATTAAACTTTGATTTTTAATTTCTCCTTTATGGACTACAAAAAAGTTCACTCAAATAAAACACACACTTGTATATTTAGGGTTAAATCTCTTTAAACAAACAACATATAATTTTTTATTTGGCACAACGAACGCATTTCGAGCAGACCTTCTGCTCATCAGCGACGCGCTAATAAACACAGAAGTTATAATAAATAAATAAATAACATGAGAGTATAAATATAATGTAATGTGTTTGTAAACAATTTTTTAACTAAATTAAAGAAAAGAGAGGTGAATTTATATTCCCGTTTGTCAGCGTTCATGGCATTCATTGTTTTGCTTGTGTATAAAGTTTCGTATGTGTCTAATTTTCTGCTGTTGTGAACAGCGTTTACCATTACTGTAAAGGTCTACAAGTAAGTTATGTATCAGCTGTCACTCAGAGGCTATTCAAAGCAGAGTCGTACTCATTGGAAACAGACAAAAAGTAGGTGATGCTATAGAAACATATATAATAACTAGGTAGGTAGGTTGCAGTGGCTACTAGTAAATGAACTAGCCCACATAGGCCCATGAGGTCCCGTTGTGATACCACATGGATCTGAATGAACCCCTACTCGAACCATTTTGTCCTTTGGCTTAATTGTTGCTAATTTGCCGAGATGATAAAGAAAACCAGACCCCAGATATTTCAACCTAATGCCCCACAGCGCGGGGAATTCACATAGGAGATGCCTCACAGTTTCAGGCTCCTCTTCATTCCTACAGCTTCTGCAGAAGTCATTAAAGGGAATACCCAACCTTTTCGCATGTCTACCTAACGCTATATGCCCCGTTAGAAGCCCCATGAGTAAAGAGAGTTCCTCCCTTCTGAGTTTGAGTAGGTCTTCCGACCTACTCGCACCAATCTCTGGCCATACCAGTTTTGCATGACTACAGGTACTGATCTTATCCCATCTGTCACTTGCTTTTTGGAGGAACTTATGCCTCGTTAAGAGCTTACTGGTGGCGAGCGGCATGCCTAAACCCTTCCAGGATTGTGAAAGCGGAGGGGATGTGCCCCCTCTAGCAAGCTCGTGTGCCATCTCATTACCCCGTATATCCCTGTGGCCAGGCACCCATACCAGGTGAATCGAGAGTTGCTCAGCCATCTCATTGAGAGATTTGCGGCAGCCCTCCAGAGTCTTGGAGTTACATGTACTTGCCACCCGCGCCCTGAGAGCTGCTTGACTATCAGAGAAGATGTAAGCATCACCGTTATTGATGTCCACTGTCTTAAGAATTTGTACAGCTTTCTGTATAGCGGGCACTTCTGCCTGAAATACACTACAGTGGTCTGGCAATCTAAAGCTAAGATTAAGACCCAACTGAGGAGCGTACACCCCTCCTCCAACCTTGTCATCAAGCTTCGAGCCATCTGGGTACACGTGGATTGAACCGTTGTCTTGGGAAGGCCCGATGTCCTATCATTCTTTTTCCGGAATTGTGATTTGAAATTTTTTCTCGAAGCAGTACTTCGGTGTACAGTAAGGATGAATGAGAGACCTTCCCAAAGGGATCCCCTACCTGGTAGATACCTAAGTCGCAAAGCGGAATATGCCGCGGATAGTTTATTGCTTAGGTCAATAGGTAAAATATTCAGGTATGCGTTCAGTGCGTCTGCCGCTGTTGTGCGTAGTGCCTCACTGACACATATGAGCGCACTTCTCTGCACTCTTTGAATTATGATGGTATTGGAGCTCTTCTCCAGACCCGTCTATATATATACATATAATAACTAAATTATAAGCGAAATTAGTTGCCGCAAATTATTGTTAAAGCGCATAATTTCAAGTATAATTATTTTTGCAATAGTTTAACTTATTTAATTACCACTTTTTGATATCTTTGAAATCTTTATAAAAAATTCTGTGCTACCTATAAAAGCACCCATGTGGTTGATGTTGCCATGGCACTTCCTTGTTCTTCTTTGTTTGGGCTAATTTCATAATTTTGTTCAAATATTTGAAATGAAGAAGTATTTTTCTTATTTACAGCGTATCTTAATGAAGTTCCCTGCCATTTAAAATGTGTCTCCTAAAATGCGCATGCGCAGTTATTGTTTTTATTTAGTGTGTGCAAGGTTTATACCAAGCGTACAAATAAGGGTGTGTTTATGTGAACTTCCACGTTGCTTGGCCGATGCAGTCATCGTAGCTTTGCCTTATTTTTTCTTACTTGAAGAGATGTACCATGTTGACCAGGCGCACACTCTCTTCTAGCGAGCCCATGTTGTATTTTCTTATGCTATCATCCGTCGTTGTATGAATATGTGCTGCTAGTGCAGAACGATGAATTTGTTTGGAATTGGTAAATTTTTCGTGTACTTTAAAGCGAATAGAGATTTGTCGTGTTTATTGTCTTAGAGCATAGCAGCTCTCATAACTGATATTCTAAATGCCGCTGGCAACTATGGTGAAATCCCGTCCTGGAGGTTAAATTTTCAGAGCTGAAATTCATTGTACAACGTAATTTCTTGCACGCATGCTTGCACTTAAGCACGAAAAAAACTTAAGGAGTAATTTAACAAAAAAATGGAACCAATGTTTTGTGAATAAATATATAAAATTGTGTTTACTATGACAAGTTTCAAAAATATACACCTATGTATAAAATCAAAAATTGTAAAATGTCGTACAAATGCATATTAATGAGCTATGACAGTGAATAGGAGTTTTCAATAAAAACTCTGCTGGCAGTTGAAGAAAATCAGGTGAATTTTTAATCCTTGAAAACATATTAGACAGAAACAAGTATACAAGCGAAAGACTAAATGCGATTCAGGGATACCTTTCATTCATTAAATAAATACTTGAACTACTAAGCTTGTTTTCAAGCTAAAAATACAGAGAAATTAGAAATAGTTATATGTAAAATGTTCAAATGTGACAAATTCACATGAAAAATCGCCATACGGTCAGAGACCTAGCAAAAACAAGTTAATTATTTTTTCAACACCAAAGAAAGAGTTTAACCTAGCTGTGTGATTTGAGCATGAACAATTGTTCCATGAAACGCGGACGATTGCCATTGTTTACTCCTACTAGTTTCGCATCTTCTTTTGCTAATCGGAGTGGAAGGCAGTGGATGAAGGTACTCCGAGAAAGTGGAATGATAATAAAAAAAATCTAATTCAGATACTGCATTATTAAACGTGAAGACATAAATCTTCCAAATTATTGAATATAAAGCAGTTATAACACCTTATCAGTTACGATAGAATGTAAATTTTAGTTTAAATTGAAGTTTTTAGTTGTAATTTTTACTTTAAAACAACTCTGAACACGACTTCTTTCATTCCACTCACTCGGAGTACCTTTTACTCCGATTCGCAAAAGAAGATGCTAAACAATTAGAAGTACACAATGACGACAGGCTAAAGAAATGCATACAAAGTGTATGACCTAATTGTCCTTGTTCGAACACTGATTTAATAGTTTCTTTTTTGCTTTTTCTAGGAGAGAGGTCTACCATTATGTTAAGTTGGCCGCTGTTTGACTTTGCTACTACTCTTAAAGTTTTATTAAATTTTGTTTTGTAGTTATAATAAATTTGAAAAAGCCGTTGTTCCGAGTAAAAATTGCTACGAAACTTTAACTTAACACGCAATTTTTCTTTAAAAAAACGGCCGCCTGTTGCTGTGCTTGAACAACAGGAGGAATAGGGAAAGAGAATTGCCTATAATAGCAACTTCGAGTTGCTCTGTTTGGACACGGATGTTCAATAGTAAGTTGAATGACTTCGGCCTTGAAGCCGAAAAGCCGATTGTCAAAAACTAATGGCTAACCACCTAAGCAAAACAATGCAATATAAGTATTATTTATTTAACAAATAGTTGAACCTTATGTTTGTAGTCTGCTAATTAAACTTTGATTTTTAATTTCTCCTTTATGGACTACAAAAAAGTTCACTCAAATAAAACACACACTTGTATATTTAGGGTTAAATCTCTTTAAACAAACAACATATAATTTTTTATTTGGCACAACGAACGCATTTCGAGCAGACCTTCTGCTCATCAGCGACGCGCTAATAAACACAGAAGTTATAATAAATAAATAAATAACATGAGAGTATAAATATAATGTAATGTGTTTGTAAACAATTTTTTAACTAAATTATAGAAAAGAGAGGTGAATTTATATTCCCGTTTGTCAGCGTTCATGGCATTCATTGTTTTGCTTGTGTATAAAGTTTCGTATGTGTCTAATTTTCTGCTGTTGTGAACAGCGTTTACCATTACTGTAAAGGTCTACAAGTAAGTTATGTATCAGCTGTCACTCAGAGGATATTCAAAGCAGAGTCGTACTCATTGGAAACAGACAAAAAGTAGGTGATGCTATAGAAACATATATAATAACTAGGTAGGTAGGTTGCAGTGGCTACTAGTAAATGAACTAGCCCACATAGGCCCATGAGGTCCCGTTGTGATACCACATGGATCTGAATGAACCCCTACTCGAACCATTTTGTCCTTTGGCTTAATTGTTGCTAATTTGCCGAGATGATAAAGAAAACCAGACCCCAGATATTTCAACCTAATGCCCCACAGCGCGGGGAATTCACATAGGAGATGCCTCACAGTTTCAGGCTCCTCTTCATTCCTACAGCTTCTGCAGAAGTCATTAAAGGGAATACCCAACCTTTTCGCATGTCTACCTAACGCTATATGCCCCGTTAGAAGCCCCATGAGTAAAGAGAGTTCCTCCCTTCTGAGTTTGAGTAGGTCTTCCGACCTACTCGCACCAATCTCTGGCCATACCAGTTTTGCATGACTACAGGTACTGATCTTATCCCATCTGTCACTTGCTTTTTGGAGGAACTTATGCCTCGTTAAGAGCTTACTGGTGGCGAGCGGCATGCCTAAACCAGGGGTACGCATTTTTTTTGTGAGGCTGTATTCGTGAATGCGAGAGTAACTTCGCTACAGTGGAGCTAAGAAGGAAATGTTAGCGCCAGTTGCTTAACCGCCAGCAAGGAAGTAACAACGTGATTGCTGTGACGCAAATTTGGATGATAATATTTGTGCGCGACTAAAAATGACTGACACAAATTTTTTCATGATTTTAGATGCCTTTGGGGGAATGCAATGTCTCTTATGTTACGCTTCTATGGGGAACCGGGAATATAATATTAAGAGACATTATAACTCTTTTCATAAAGATTTTGATAAGTATGAGGGTGTGGAAAGGGAAAATATTTTTTTGGAAAAAAAGAATATACTTGTACAAAAGTATAAAGAATGGGTTTCGGAAAATGATAATGAAAATCGGAGAAATGCGGAAACCACCTTAAAAAGGGATCTGTCAAATTTGATAAGTAAAAGCTTACTTAGGAAGGAAAGACCATTTTCAGACGGCATTTTTATTAAAGAAATTGTTCTACAAATTTTAGAAAAACTTCATAGCCCCCTATACGTTTTTTTTGAAAAAGTTCCTCTATCAACCAGAACCGTCACAAGAAATATAGATGAAATAGGCACATCGCTTGAAAAAGCTATTAAAGAAAAGATCAATGACTGCAAGTTTTTTTCCATATGCTTGGATGAAAGCACGGACATAAATGACATATGCCAAGTGGTCATTTGTGTTCGATGCGTAGACTCCAACTATGAAACATTTGAATCAATGCTTTCGCTAGAAAGTTTTCATGGAAATGTAACAGGGATTATTTGCTCTGAGGAATGAAGTGCTACTGTTTTTAAAAGTGGAGAAATTGGACGGAACAAAGGAATTAATACAGGTCTTAGAAGATAGCGAATTTATTTTTAATTTGGCTTTTCTTTCTGACTTATGTAATTATTTAAATGAGCTTAATTTGAAGTTACAAGGAAAGGAAAAAACTTTACCAACATTATTCAGAGAAGTTATTCATTTTCAAACTATTTTATTTTTACTGCTTTCTGAAATCAAAGGTGGGGATTATTCAAGTTTTCCCCAAACCTACACCTTAATTAACAGCATTGATATTTTAAAAGTGAACAATGAACACACGCAATTATTAGAGACTCTTTTTTTCAACTTTGAAGACAGATTTCAAGACTTTCGAAAAATTAAGCCTTTAATTGACATATTTGAGAGTCCGTTAACTTGTGACATAAACCAATATTCATATGAAACTCAAAAAGAATTATTAATTCTAAGAAGTGAAATGTCAGTTAACGATGAAACAGATATTATCGATTTCTGGAGAAACTTAGATAGCGAATTTTATACAAATCTTACAGAAATTTCCCTTAAGATTTTGTCATTTTTCCCATCAAATTTCTTCTGTGACCACATTTTTTCTGACATGAAATTCATCTTTTCAAAGCAAAGGAGCAGATTGACTTCCAAAAATTTGTCAAATGCTTTATTAACAAGAAATTGCCATACAAGTATATACGTTAATGAGAGCATTACAAATTAAGAATTATAATTTTTGCGGCGCTAAGAAACACTTCCGTTTTGATGAAAACTCAAAGCGAAGGTGTTTTTGGGTGCCGAGGAAAATATTTCATGTTAGAAAAAATATGAACAAAGCAGCGATACTTGTCATTACGTGTCATCCGTTTGCTGTATGCAGCACGACTGGCATTAAAATTCTATTCTAAGTCTTAGAATCTAAGACCACTGTGGCGCAATTGATTTTTCGCTCTCAACAGCAACTGAAATGAAGAGCATAAGAACACGTGTGCAGAGCGTAAGGCTCAATTGAGTTAGGTTTGCGTACCCCTGGCCTAAACCCTTCCAGGATTGTGAAAGCGGAGGGGATGTGCCCCCTCTAGCAAGCTCGTGTGCCATCTCATTACCCCGTATATCCCTGTGGCCAGGCACCCATACCAGGTGAATCGAGAGTTGCTCAGCCATCTCATTGAGAGATTTGCGGCAGCCCTCCAGAGTCTTGGAGTTACATGTACTTGCCACCCGCGCCCTGAGAGCTGCTTGACTATCAGAGAAGATGTAAGCATCACCGTTATTGATGTCCACTGTCTTAAGAATTTGTACAGCTTTCTGTATAGCGGGCACTTCTGCCTGAAATACACTACAGTGGTCTGGCAATCTAAAGCCAAGATTAAGACCCAACTGAGGAGCGTACACCCCTCCTCCAACCTTGTCATCAAGCTTCGAGCCATCTGGGTACACGTGGATTGAACCGTTGTCTTGGGAAGGTCCGATGTCCCATCATTCTTTTTCCGGAATTGTGATTTGAAATTTTTTCTCGAAGCAGTACTTCGGTGTACAGTAAGGATGAATGAGAGACCTTCCCAAAGGGATCCCCTACCTGGTAGATACCTAAGTCGCAAAGCGGAATATGCCGCGGATAGTTTATTGCTTAGGTCAATAGGTAAAATATTCAGGTATGCGTTCAGTGCGTCTGCCGCTGTTGTGCGTAGTGCCTCACTGACACATATGAGCGCACTTCTCTGCACTCTTTGAATTATGATGGTATTGGAGCTCTTCTCCAGACCCGTCTATATATATACATATAATAACTAAATTATAAGCGAAATTAGTTGCCGCAAATTATTGTTAAAGCGCATAATTTCAAGTATAATTATTTTTGCAATAGTTTTACTTATTTAATTACCACTTTTTGATATCTTTGAAATCTTTATAAAAAATTCTGTGCTACCTATAAAAGCACCCATGTGGTTGATGTTGCCATGGCACTTCCTTGTTCTTCTTTGTTTGGGCTAATTTCATAATTTTGTTCAAATATTTGAAATGAAGAAGTATTTTTCTTATTTACAGCGTATCTTAATGAAGTTCCCTGCCATTTAAAATGTGTCTCCTAAAATGCGCATGCGCAGTTATTGTTTTTATTTAGTGTGTGCAAGGTTTATACCAAGCGTACAAATAAGGGTGTGTTTATGTGAACTTCCACGTTGCTTGGCCGATGCAGTCATCGTAGCTTTGCCTTATTTTTTCTTACTTGAAGAGATGTACCATGTTGACCAGGCGCACACTCTCTTCTAGCGAACCCATGTTGTATTTTCTTATGCTATCATCCGTCGTTGTATGAATATGTGCTGCTAGTGCAGAACGATGAATTTGTTTGGAATTGGTAAATTTTTCGTGTACTTTAAAGCGAATAGAGATTTGTCGTGTTTATTGTCTTAGAGCATAGCAGCTCTCATAACTGATATTCTAAATGCCGCTGGCAACTATGGTGAAATCCCGTCCTGGAGGTTAAATTTTCAGAGCTGAAATTCATTGTACAACGTAATTTCTTGCACGCATGCTTGCACTTAAGCACGAAAAAAACTTAAGGAGTAATTTAACAAAAAAATGGAACCAATGTTTTGTGAATAAATATATAAAATTGTGTTTACTATGACAAGTTTCAAAAATATACATATATGTATAAAATCAAAAATTGTAAAATGTCGTACAAATGCATATTAATGAGCTATGACAGTGAATAGGAGTTTTCAATAAAAACTCTGCTGGCAGTTGAAGAAAATCAGGTGAATTTTTAATCCTTGAAAACATATTAGACAGAAACAAGTATACAAGCGAAAGACTAAATGCGATTCAGGGATACCTTTCATTCATTAAATAAATACTTGAACTACTAAGCTTGTTTTCAAGCTAAAAATACAGAGAAATTAGAAATAGTTATATGTAAAATGTTCAAATGTGACAAATTCACATGAAAAATCGCCATACGGTCAGAGACCTAGCAAAAACAAGTTAATTATTTTTTCAACAACCTTTTGGAACAAGTGGCAAACTGTAATTAACACTTAACTTTCACACAAATGTTTTTGGAACACCTTTGACATAAAAATAAAGCCAATTAATATAGCTTAAAACGAAAACTGTCTAAATGTATTTTAACAATTTCTCTTCTCCCAAAATAATTTATTCACCTATTAAATTTTGCAACACAACACCCTGAAATTCCCGAAAATTGTTTACTGCAACCCCAATCCCGTCCTGAAAGTGAATATAATCAGCTGATTGGTGCTCAGTTCTACTACTGGTTAGACTGTAATGGTTAGTTTATGGGTACTATTTCGTTGGTTCCAAAGCAGACCAAAGCTCCACACATTTATACTAGTAGGATTTTACCCCGATTACCCGATTGGGAAATTAATTATTATTAAATTAATGTGATTATTTCACTATGTTGGCTTTGAATTACAAATCAATCCTCTACTTATTGTTATACCTAGTATTGCTACGCACACAAGGTATATTAACTTCATTCGCCTAACGGTAGTATGTAACGGCATAAACGAATGGAGATAAATATTCACTTATGTATATCAAAATGTTCAGGAGGAAAAGATCAATTGATTAAGCCATGTCCGTCCGTCTGTAACCACGATAACTTGAGTAAATTTCGATATATCTTAATAAAAGAAGAGTTTGGGCACATTTTTCCCTAGTATGTAACTAAACCATACAGTTTCTAGATAGAAAATTAACTTGATCTTATCAATAGATATTAGTTAAGATATTTATATTTAAAAAAAAAACTATAAAACCTTGCATAAGAGAACTTAGACTAAGTCCGATTGTAATCATTATATCTCCGAAACCAGCTGGGATATGGAAATTAATCCCATCGCTTATTGCAATACTCAATAGCACCTTTCGCTTGATACCCACATTGTCATAACACATTTTTGGTCACCCTAGTCCATTCCTATAAATTTTTCTTGAATATCTGCAATGTAAATTTAAGAATAAAACACTGAAACAAAAAATAAAATAAAAATTTAACATACATATTTTTTGTAAGTATAACGAGCTCAAGACCAGTTGATAATAATTCTTAGTTAATTATTATTATTTTTGATTAGAGGAAAAATTGAAAGCAACAAACATATACAGGCTATAGTTATAGTACTATTTCGAAAACAGCCACGATTTCTCGTCAGACTAATTCGTATAGTTTTTGCTATTTCAGAGGATCTTGTGGAGAATCGAACCCACTCACCCTGATTGCCAGCGCAGATGCCTAACCCGTAGGCTATGCTGCGTGTAGTTTTTGCAAACTGCTTAATTCAAGTTTTCCTCTAATTGTCGTTTGTTATCTTGCCAACGGTATACACAATATTTTAGACATTCTGTCTATATGTAAATCATGCATGCTGGACTTTGTTTTTGTACATTCTTCTTTTTCTATTTTTAGAAGATAGTTATTGTACATAACCGCGTGCCCGGTATAAATTTATTTTGTTGTTGGTTTTACGGTCTGTTCATTTTACATATTTTTTGTAAGTATAACGAGCTCAAGACCAGTTGATGATAATTCTTAGTTAATTATTATTATTTTTGATTAGAGCAAAAATTGAAAGCAACAAACATATGCAGGCTATAGTTATAGTACTATTTCGGTCTGTTCATTTTACATATTTTTTGTAAGTATAACGAGCTCAAGACCAGTTGATAATAATTCTTAGTTAATTATTATTATTTTTGATTAACAAACAACAATTAGAGGAAAACTTGAATTGAACAGCTAGCAAAAACTACACGCAGCATAGCCTATGGGTTAGGCATCTGCGCTGGCAATCAGAGTGAATGGGTTCGATTCTCCACAAGATCCTCTGAAATAGCAAAAACTATACGAATTAGTCTGACGAGAAAGCGTGGCTGTTTTCGAAATAGTACTATAACTATAGCCTGTATATGTTTGTTGCTTTCAATTTTTCCTCTAATCAAAAATAATAATAATTAACTAAGAATTATTATCAACTGGTCTTGAGCTCGTTATACTTACAAAAAATGAACAGACCGGAAAACCAACAACACAATAAAAATTTAACTTTAGATATGCGATGTCCAAAAAACCCCGAAATAGTGCCAGAATAAAATCTTCTTCTTTCTTTAAATGGTCATCTAACCGCCTGGGCGATTTTGACCGTCCAACATAGCTCGCCAGTCGTTTCTTCGTTGCGCCAACTGGCGCCAATTGGAAACACCGCGGGATCGCAAATCGGTCTCCACTTGGTCGTTCCATCGGAGTGGTGGTCTCCCTCTTCCTCTGCTTCCACCGGCGGGTGCCGATAAGAATACCTTCTGGGCTGGAGCATCTTCGCTCATTCGCACTACGTGGCCTAGTATTGTAAAAATCTGGTCGATGGTAGATTTACCAGGTCTGAAGCCACACTGATAAGGTCCAATCAGTCTGTTCACATAAGGCTTCAGTCTTTCGCACAATACGCTTGATAGGACCTTATATGCGATATTCAAAAGGCTGATTCCGCGATAGTTGTCGCAGTTTGCAGGATCGCCCTTCTTGTGGATTGGGCAGAGAACTCTTAGATTCCAATCTTCAGGCATGTATTCATCCGACCAAATTCTGCATAGAAGCTGATGCATGCGCCTTACCAGCTCCTCGCCTCCGTGTTTGAATAGCTCAGCAGGCAAACCATCAGCGCCAGCTGCTTTATTGTTTTTCAATCGGGATATTGCTATTCGCACCTCATTGTAGTCGGGTTGTGGAACGTCAATTCCATCATCTTCGATTGTGGGCTCGGGTTCGGCATCTTCTCTGGTTTCTTGCTCAATTTCTTCATTTAAAAGGGCAGAGAAGTGATCCCTCCATATTCTGAGTGTTCTCTGAACATCGGTCACCAGGTCGCCGTTCTCATTCTTACAGGAGTTTGCCCCGGGTTTGAAACCTTCTGTCATTCGCCGAATTTTTTGATAGAATTTTCGGGCATTATTCCCGTTGGCCAGCATCTCAAGCTCCTTTATTTCACGCTTTTCTGCCTCTCTTTTTTTCGCCCGGAAAAAGCCGCCTCGCTTCCCTCTTCAACTCGCGGTAGTGTTCACACACACTCCTCCTTGCATTCGATCTCAGCGTTGCCTTGTAGGCTCCGTCCTTTCTTTTCCAGAATAAAATACTGTACACAAAAAAAGGAAACTGAGAAACCAAATGTTTGAACCCTTGTATTGAACCCTTGTATTGCGAAAAAAAGACAAATAATAGTTATCTTTAAATATGCGATGTCCAAAAAAAAAGCTTTGAAATAGTGCCAGAAAATAAAGTAAAATATTTAAAAAATTGTTATTTTATTTCGTTAAAATCGTACATTTATTGTAAAAAAGCCAATACAATGTAGAAAAAATAGCGGAATCCAACAAAATAAAATCTTAAAGTTATATTCTTAAAAATACTGCAAACCAAATACGTTTTCTGAAATTACAGTAACAAGAAATCACTTAAAAAGTGCATTTGACTTCAACATTAAAAATTGTAACCCGTAAAACCTTTTCACAAAATAAAATCAAAAGAAAACAAAAAACAAGAGAAAAGTTTTAAAATTAAAACGGGCACTCTCTCCCTTAAACGTTGCTAGAAGGGGTAAGCGCGAACTATCCATATGCATATATTGCTCTCAAGCAACATAATAACTTGTTACGTTAGTTCAGCAACAAGAGTCTAACCAACATCTGTGTTGTGTACATTGTTGCTCATCAGCATCATAACTATATAGAAACAAACAACATATTGCGGAATGTTTCTAAGCAGTGTAGCTTTATAAATAAAAGTTGGTGTTTCGTATAAACATGTTGTGGAAGTGAATACTGTTTGTGGCACGTTCGAAATGTTGCTGAGCGATTAATCTCTCAAAGTTTTGTTGCGAAATAAGTGCTGCATTTTTGAATTTAAGAAATGATGATATTATTATTCAAATATTGAAGATTTGCACAAAAACCTAGGGATAAATTTACAAAAAATTAACACAAAGTATTATTTAGAGGGGAGTTGCGACATTTTATACACACCACATAATAATACAAAATTAATATTGGAGGTTTATTTACAGTTTTTGCCATTTAATGTTAAGACTTTGTTCTTGCAATATAACAAATAAGATGGAAAATGATTATAAATATTATTTGCAAAGTTACATGTTGGGTAACATTGATATAGGCGCCGGTAACATGAAGGTTGAAGCTAATTGGAAGAATATCGGGAATAATCATAACTTGCTCAAAAATTCGAAAGGGTTGCAAACTATCTCTATCTCTATGGCGCGATATACAACAGGTATATCATCATAAACCTCCTAAGAGATTTTTGCGCCAAGCTTCTCTTCCAATTTGTGGTGTGCCGATTTGAATTTCCCCTACAAGCTACAGTTTTTTGCCGACTCCGAACGGCATCTACAAAGGAGACGAATTTTTGCTGAGAAGCCTGTCATGGCAGAAATACACTCGGAGAGTTTGCCAAACCACTGCCGAGGGGCGACCCCGTTTTGAAAAACTTTTTTCAAATCACTTTTGATGTTACCTGTACCAGGGCTCGAACCATGGACCTTCGGTGTGGTAGGCCGGCAACACTACTTTCACACCACGGCGGCCGCCAAGGGTTGCAAACTAGGAATGAAAAATCTAGTGGTAACCTTCATAGAAATAATCTAAACAATTTTTGTAATAAAAATATAAATTTTGGTTACAACCCTATTTATGAAAACTCGAATTTGTACCACAATAATTTTGGTGACAACTATTCAGGAAATTATTATAATAATGTAAACAGAAATAGTAGGAACTGGAACACTCGTAGTAGAAATAGGCCGGCAAATTTCACAAATAATTCTGGAAGATTTACCAACAACACAAGGCATAACCAGTAACCACCTGTTGTCCCAATGGAAGTCGATAATTTGACCATCGAAGGCATGGTAGTGAGGTGCCTAGTTGACAGTGGCTCAACTACAACGTTAGGAGCTTATGAGACCTTTGGGAATTTTTAAAGACTTAGAACATCAAGAAACCCTATTTTGATAAAAACACTATTTGCTTCCGATGTTAAATTTGAGGGAACCATAGTTAATATTCCAGCTGAATTTGAAAAAATTGGAAAAACAATGTCCGTAAAGCTTTTGAATTTAAAAAACAAACCTTTTCAATGTACACTAGGTTTAAACATTCCTGTTCCTCTAAAAATACTTGAAAGATTTTTATTGAAATACAAAAGTACGTTTTTCCAAAATGGTCAATACTTGCCAGTTTCAAAAGCAGTGAAACCTCAAATAATTACTAAACCCCATTCACCTGTATACACTAAAAACTACCGATATCCTTACACGCTTGAAGGAGAAGTAAATACTCAGTTAAATTCTATGCTCGAAAATGGTATAATAAGACCTAGCAAATCGCCATATAACTCACCGTTGTGGATAATTGAGAAAAAATCAGTTAGTAATAGTCCAATTACCCACCGCCGCACGTACGTAGTACGTGTCAGCTGACACGACCTGTCTTATGAGAGTGCCATTTAAACGAACAGTCACCGACGTTCAACTTTTCCGTATACGTAGAACGTAGCGTAGAAATCAAAGAAATTTTGATTTTTTCCGTAAGAACGTGTCAGCTGATTGCTCTCTTATATGCAGTGTTGCCTATTTATACATGTGTATGCTGGTTGTGGATCGTTTGCAGTTGCTTTATAAAAATACCTAAAAATACCTTTTAAATTTTCGTAATAATGTTGAAATAACCCGAAATTATGATATTAAGTTGTTGCTTTTAAATAAATTGACTGGCTGTAATTATTTAATATTAGTTTCGGACACTCATAAAATGAAAAATAATTGTTTCAAAAGTACACGTTTGAGTTAGCATGCATGAAAACTGGTCAATGGCAACATTGTATAGAATATAAACAACAGAAATGGCTGATTTCTCCGTTGGCGCCACGGGCATAAGATTCCCTCAAACGTACGTACGTGCGGGATGCGTAACCGTACGTTACACACGTCGGTGGGTAATTGGACTATAAAGGTAAAAACAAATGGCGTTTAGTGATAGGTTACCGTAAATTAAATAGCCTTACCGTCGACGATAAATTCCTTATGCCAAACATCGAGTCACTTTTTGAAAAGCTAGGAAGGGCGCAATATTTCTCAACCATTGATCTCCCCACAGGATTCCATAAAGTTTTGATGGATGAAAGCGACATCAAAAAACAGCTTTCTCTCGACCAAATGGATGATATTCTAGTGTTTTCTACATCTATTAGTGAGTATTTCGAAAGTCTAGCAACTGGACTGTTTGTCCGCGAGTAACTTAAAAATTCAGTACGACAAATGCAAATTTTTATCAAAATATACAGAATTCTTGGGCCATATGATTACACCTGAAGGCATTAAGCCTAACCCGGAAAAAATACAAGCTATCCAAAATGTAACACTACCGCGAACTGTAAAAGAAATTCAATCCTTTTCAGGGTTGACCGGTTACTACCGCAATTTTTTTAAGAATTACGCCATGATAGCTGCCCCCATAATAAGATACCTGAGCAAAAACCAAAGGATAAATTTGAAAGTTCAAAAGTATATCGAAGCATTCGACATACTGAAACTTATTATGCGGAACGGTTTTTCCGGTGAAAAATCTTACTTATTGAATACGACTTTGAAGTTGAATTTATTAAAGGTAGAGAGAATAATGTTGCTGATTTCCTTAGCCGACAAACCAAAAATTATTTCATGGATTGATATCACATCTGTTTGAAAATTCATTAGAAACGGTGCATTCACCATGCGAAAATCTAAATGATCACTTCCTTATTTCAGAATCAATAGTAAACAGATATAATACCCAAATTCGTCTAGTAAGAAAGAAAACTGTCGAAAACGAAGTATTGTATAACAAACGCCGGATAATCAATATAAATTAAACAGATTTGCAAAGTAGCACCTATCTCACAGATATCTTTACAAAATATATCAAGAAGGGAACAACTGGAATTCGTTCAGAGTTGCCCGATAGCTTGTACTACGTTATACAGGAGAAACTGATAAATATGTTTTCGAACGATAGCAATGTTAGATTCACTAAATGTTGCTATAAAGCTATAAACTTAAAAACGGAGATGGAAATCTTAGAGATAGTGGAAAAGACGCATACGGAAGGCAATCATGGGGGAATGCTAGAAAATTAAAATATTTCTATCCAAACCTTAAAAAGATAATTAGTAGTTTCATTAATACGTGCGATGTATGCAATGAAAACAAATATGCAAGAAACCCCTTAAAAAACTTTTCACACACACAGATTCCCCAAGTAGTCCTAGTGAAATAGTACATGCTGATATTTTTTATTGTTGGCGTACTTGTTTTCTAACGACTATCGACAAATTCACTAAATTGGCGTCAGTTCATAAATTGCCGGATAGAAATATGGTTACAATCTAATCCAAGCTGCAAGAAAGATTTTCTTGGTTAGGAATTCCAAAAATGTTGGTAATGGATAACGAATTTAACAACTCCCTTACACGATTATTTTGCCCTGAGAAAAATATAATTCCCCACTTTACTACTCCAAACAGTCATACCGGAAACGCCGAAATTGAAAGACTGCATTCGACACTTTTAGATCATATATGTTGAAAAATACTGATAACTCCTTAGAAATAGAGGAAATTGTGATCAAGGCTATTGGTTTTTATAACAGCTCTATTCATAGTTAAACCAATGTGAAACCGCTGGACTTTATCAATAGAAATGATATAGATTTAAAAAAAATCAAAGACTATAATAACAAGAAAAAAAGAAAGTTATAGAAAAACAAATATACGAAAAGGTCACCTCCTTTAACAACAACGAAGTTTATATTTATGAAAAATCCTCTGGCTAATAGGAATAAAGTTGCCAAAAGGTTTGTAAAATTACCCATGAGTTTTACAAATAAAATTGACATTACAAATATTAAAAGGCCGCATAAGCTGATATACTACATATGTACATATTTATTAATTTTTAACGAACATAAATGAATGTATTAATTATTGTTTCTTGAATTACCGCAATAGCTTCTAACAATAGCTTTAAGATAAAAAAAAAATATAATTTAAAAATGTAAATTAAACACAAAAATAAGTAATGGAATGTATACGAAAACGCTCTTTGAGTTAAACAAGTAAAATATTTTAATGAATGTAAAAAGCAAATTTGATCAAATTTATGTTATTAGGCGTATGCTAATCGAAGCGAGTCTGAAAAGAATACTCGCTTATTTATCGAATTACCTTCAAAGCAACAACACAACTCGTCTGTTTTAAGCACTCGCTAATAAAGTCGGCTATTCAATACGCGACTTGAAACGTAGTGTTGGACTGTGAAAAAACCGCTCCATTGTGAATGGGCTCTTGAAATATACCAGTGAAATATTTTGACAGATTAATTTAATGCAGCCAACTTCACTCAAACTGCGCTAAGAAAAAAAATAAACAGAGAAAAAGTAAATCAAAACCAATTTCGTTGGTCCAACCCTGTGTCTTTGGACTTCCCAACCATTTTTAAGATGATTGTGCAGAAAACGACAAAATTAACTTGAAAATATGCCGGTACAAGCATTTATAAGAGCACAAAGCTGAGTACTCTAGTGAATAAGCAGTCTTTTAAGCGGTAATTGCTTTCTTTAGGAGCCAACTGCTAAATCACGCCCAAAAACGACGCGTTTTGATCTCGGTATCAACAATCCGAAAGCGGATTTTCGATTTTTTTTATCAGTGAAAAGTTATTTGAAAGAACCAAAAAATCACCCGCGTCCAATCCTAAATAGGGTGCGTGATGCAACAGGACAGGTAGGCGGCCTTCGGCCGCGCTTCAAAAAAATAAAGCTCAGTCGGTCCAACACCGTCTAAGCGGTCCCCAGTATTTCTGCGCAGAACACACTTTTACACTTTTCGGAACACCTTCTATCTGTGCCTACAACCACCACATGAAAATTACAGAAAATTTTCAACTTTAATTGCAAAGGTCTCTCGACAGAAATATCAAGTTGAATTTCCGTTTTCGGATTATTGTTACCGAGGTCGAAACGCGTGAAATGAAATGAAATTGTTGTCTTCTAAAGGAAACAATTACTGCATACCACATACAACAGGAAAACTGTATTTCACAAAGCCCCAGAATTGTATACTGTGCAAAAATGCTTTGGATACCGTTGCCGGTGTTGGATCGCATGTGGGTTATTTTTCATTCTTAACTTAAAAAATGCTTTTGAGTATTGTACTGGACAAAAGTTCTGTAGAGAGTAGCCGATGTTGGATCTGCCAAGGGTTTTTTTTTAAAGCTTGATCAAAACCCGCAAATTTTTTATGGATGGATTTCACATATTTTTAATAGAACTTTTATCCGCTGTGGTGGTCATGGTAATAAGCGAATTTTTATTTTCATCCTGCGTCACACACGTCGTGTGGTCTCATCAATCGGCGATGAAATATAAATTCTACTTGTAGTGGGGCGTTCCCATTCAATGTGCTGTTGTTGCAACATCTTGATCATCATGCCTGGTCCAGAATCGTTATCCATAAAGAATTTGCTGTTAAATGAGTCTGTTCAGTTAAGCAGCTTAAAAGATGGGATATCAAAAGATGCGTTTTTACCTCGATATCAATAATCCGAAATCAATTCAAGTTGAAAAGATATAGGATAGTCCAAAAAGTGCAAAAATATGTTCTGCGCAGAAATACTGTGAATCACGTAGCTGGCGTCGGACCGGCTAAGGCTAATTTGTTTGAAGCGCTACCGAAGGCCTCCTAAGTAGAAAGATGTTCCGCACATAAATAGCATGGATCACGCCCACATTGGTAATCGAAGCTGGGTAATTTTTTGGTTTTTTGCTTTTAGATTATTGATATAGATGTCAAAACGTGTATACATCTCCCGATATTTTTGGACGCGTTTTAGCAGTTTTCTCCTTAAGTTACCAAATACCTAAGACGGTTCTTCTGGAAGATGGTACTAATGGTTGTCCTAGGAACCTGGCCGTCTCAAAAGGGTTGGGCCAGAGTGAAGTTGGGGTTAGCAGAGTCTGCCCATCGAGCAGGTACCATCATTCTCACGGCAGCCGGTTCTATGTTATGTTAAACTATCGTACTCTTCTCAATTCGTCCTGTGTAACAGATGGCTACAAAAATGCGGGTGTTCAGGGCTTAACCTTGTCATCCACAGACCCCGTACTTTCTTTAGCACATTCGTCGTACCCTGTTGTTCACCCCAAGTGGCGCCTTACTACAAAAGTAGCACAGTCTTCACGACCAGCAGCGTTGCTCCATTGACACGGCGTTCATTAGAAGTCTATTCCCTTCGTAACAGGTCAGATCCGAGCAATGACCCTTTCTTCCAGCCATCAGCTTAGGACCACCAGCTCCTCATTTATTTCACTATGTGCCTTTGGCATCGGTTAAACACAAATAATGCTTTGGTTGTGTCCCGTTCTTATGTGTTTTGAGCTCGCAAACAGAAACCTGTCGGGTAAGTGGCGCGAAGTGCTGCTGTCGGAGCATACCGTGTCCATATCCGGCAAAGAACACTCAACATAGACTACACTCCCAAAAATCCTCAGTGATTGTTTTTGTCGCTACAAAAATAAACAAGGGTGAACCGTCAAAATGCATCTGCCTTGACGATGTTGCAATGGAAACTTGGCCATGAGCTTGACATAGCTCTTATAAATCCCCTCTGCGGGTTAGGAGGTTACAATATGTCCGAGGTATGCATACCGGTCATAAGAGGCGGCTAATATGCACAAAGGTAATGACGTGCAACTCGATGGTTGATTAACGGATATGATGCCTCTCACCTATCATTAGCCATCTTCCAATTCCTTACGGAAGGAAGACAGGGTAGCATCGAAATAACAGCCCAAGGGCTGTGGATTAGCGTTCATTACCCATTAAATTGTGCAGTATCGTCTTTTTGATCCTGACGTCGACTCGAGGGACAACACCTTAGAACGTCAGGGTATGGTTGTCTGGTCAGCCAATGTCGATTTTAGGATTATTAATATTTACACATCTCCTGTCACCTGTTGTGCGAGAGATTATCGCCCCGTCATTCATGCGTTAAAATTACTCTGGCTTGTTTGTTGTTGTTGTTTGCAACCCTGCCCGACTCTATTGGGAGCGTTTTGGTGTTTCCAGTGAAACCTTCTAGATCATCTTAACCCCTCTTTCCCAAAGGAGGAATAATAATGGTAATGAGAGGGGAGAGTCATCATGTCCGTAGATCAACCATCGAGTTGCACGTCATTACCTATGTGCATTTTAGTCGACTCTTACGACAGGTATGCCTACCACGGGCATATTTTAAACCCCTAACCCCCAGGGGCTCGCCCCTGTCTAAACCGTTGGAACGCCAATTACCTGAGTTGTTTGCAAGCATCGGTGGAATTCAGGAATGAACGATTATAACCACTTATAATTAAACAGGGGGTGCCACAGGAGGTGTGCTATCCCTTTTTAATTATTACATATAGAGGCTTCCCTTTCTACCAGAGAGTGTCTCTATTGTGTATTAAGCTGAAGGCTACACGATTTCGGTAACTGGCTCTTCCGTGTTCAAGAATTATTTCTCCTTGCCCGGTTTCTTCGCTGGACCAAATCTGGCACTGTCACAAACTAAATCCTCGGTCACCTTATTTATCACTGGGACGGCGCAAATGATCGTCTACGTCGGCGGCATCAAGTTTCCGAATGTCTCACACCCCAAAATCTTGGTGTGCCGTTTGATACCAAAGCCGCAACAAAATTCTGATGTCACTGGCTGGCAGCAAATTGGCAAAAGGTAAAGAAATGTTGTTGGCAACGAACAAGGCAATTGGCCATCCGGTTCTGAGCCGCCAGTATGATCATCCTGACTTTCGAATACAAATTGGAGGAAGTTGCAGGGCTGTCAGAAAACCGCACTTGAAATTGCCGCGGAATGTCTCCTTATGTCACCGGAACTCCATCTCCACAATGCGGCAAAAATGGTTGGTGTTAAAGAGCATAATAAAATGCTAACCAGGCAATTCTTGTTCAACTGTTACAAGCCGCGGAACCAAACAGGCACTGGTTCGAGGAAAATCCATCTTCCAAATCCAAATCCATCCAAAAATCCTAGTATACAAGGAAACATCGCCATAAGCACTATGATGAAATCCGGCATCGTAAATTTTAGCCATTTGATGTAAAGATGCATCGCAGACCCTCAAAAACATCCCGACAGAGTAGGTGAACTCCTTTGTCAGTTCCCGGCGGCCATATGGGCTATGCGTAGCTCAGAACCTGCTTACGGATTGCCTTTTACGATGCCAGCAGTATTTCTTTATCTTTTCCGCAGATTTTGTTGTGGGAGAAACTGGATAAGCTCAAACAAAAGGATGTTGCAAAGTTGAGAAAATGTTTTCATTTTCGCGCGATGATAAACAAAGGAAATGTCAATAACAAACAACAGATGATTTTGACATTTGAAATGTGTCCAGTGTTGTTAAATACACACAGGGAAATTTTCACCGAGTTGGTCGTTTTCTTCACACTCGCTTAGAAGAAAATAAGCCTATTATAATTCCTAAACAAGCGGTTTCGAACTATAATAAAGTACTTATTTTAGTACGTTGATTTAATGCACTCGCATTGCTCACATAATACATAATTTCATGTATATATGTAAGTAAAGGACTGAAGGTCCTTGGGAGTTAAAAAAATTAAAGGGCCAACTCGCCCTGGAAATGAAAGACTGAATTTAACGTTATAAATCTTAAAAAGCTTTATTCAAGTATTCGTTAACACACGTACTGATTTCGGCACCGCGCTGCAACTGCCTTTGCATGCGCGCTGGACTCCCCTTTATAGGCTGTTGCTCTGCTACCCGTAACCATCGGCGATCGGCTGAGGCCCTTGCTTCCCACGGTAGGCATGCATTGCTGGCCATTGCATTGATTTCATAATCAGTTGAAATGCAAATATGCTAACGATTATGCTGACGCTGAATTGCACTTGTTGCGCAAGTGTTAGCCCGTGGTACTAACTGTGCATTTGATTTCCCATAGGTGTTCAATTGCGTAGCATGGTGAAATACAATTGACCCTGAATTGAGGTGTAGGGTTTCAGCGTTCGGTACCGTTATGATCTGCTGACTTGGCGGCACGTGTATCGGTAGACTGTGGGAATGTTGCATTCTGAGTGCCGCGCAGTGTCTTAACTCCTCCCCCTTCAAATATCTTTTTTTTTTTTTTTTTTTTTTTTTTTTATGGCGCGATATACAACAGGTATATCATCATAAACCTCCTAAGAGATTTTTGCGCCAAGCTTCTCTTCTAATTTGTGGTGTGCCGATTTGAATTTTTCCCTACAAATTGGTGGGACCTACAGTTTTTTGCCGACTCCGAACGGCATCTACAAAGGAGACGAATTTTTGCTGAGAAGCCTGTCATGGCAGAAATACACTCGGAGAGTTTGCCAAACCACTGCCGAGGGGCGACCCCGTTTTGAAAAACTTTTTTTTTTTTTTTCAAATCACTTTTGATGTTACCTGTACCAGGGCTCGAACCATGGACCTTCGGTGTGGTAGGCCGGCAACACTACCTCCACACC
Source organism: Merzomyia westermanni (assembly GCA_949987695.1). Classification (NCBI taxonomy): domain Eukaryota; kingdom Metazoa; phylum Arthropoda; class Insecta; order Diptera; family Tephritidae; genus Merzomyia; species Merzomyia westermanni. Next base: position 81,709,363 of record OX465289.1, read on the forward strand.
ACGGCGGCCGCCAAATATCTGCGTCCCGAAAATTTGGCGTTTGAGGTTTGGCTTCAGCCTGCCGACCTCGGAAGCTCCTGTTTAGCAATGATATGTTTAGTTGAGGAATTTGGGCTCCTAACGTTATCTTCCTCCAGATTATCCAGATAAGTATTACTACCAGTATGAAAATTTAAATTTCGCAAGTGATAAGTAGATTCGTTTTTCTGCCAAGAAACCTCAAGAGCTGGATGTTGCCTGTGGTCATTTCATGGACAAGGTTGATATCAACAGCCAACGTTCTGTTTCTGATGTTGGTGAGTACAGGTGGTAATAGCTGTACTTCTGAGCTACTCGTGCTCCAGCAGGTTTGGTTGTTGATAACGACTGACTCGTTGTTCATCTGTAATACGAAAGAGCCAAGGAATTGATTAGAGATTTTACCTGACCCTATCGTTCCACTAAAATTGTTTAGGTAGATCGTGTCCTCTTTAATCACTTCTATTGTGGATTCTTTGCAGGAAACGTAGCGACAACTGGCTTCTCCACCTTTTATGAGTCGTGGCAAGCAATCTTCTTCAGCCAACGGATCAAGGGATTTTTCTTCGCAAATCAAGGCTGATGTTAGGTGTAGGCAATTTCCTTTGATACCGTATGCCTCCTTTTGGTTTACCAGTATAGTTGAATAATTTAGTTCTACTCTATTTCCGTTTTGGATAACGGGCCGCGCAATCAGGTGGTTGTACCTTGTTTCTTTCACCTTTGGCATTGCCAACACGTAGATCAGGAGGGAGCCATTGGTGAATACTGAAGGCTTGCTGTATTCGATGGCCTCGATGACGTTGGTATATGGAAGGACCTCAATCTCACTGATAAGTCGGTTAACTTCCTCCTTGCTTAAGAGGTTTGTGTTAACCACGCCAGCCTTAGCCATTTGGCAAGCGCGGACGAGCTCGTAAACATCTTCCTTGAGGATCATGACCTTTCCCTGAATTTCTCGTGTGATCTGTTCCCGCCTGGTATATCCTTTAACATCGTTAGTCACAGACACTCCCGTGTTGATGGCCTGTAACAGCTCGTTAGTTTTCTCGAATATTTCAGAATTTACCTGGTATTGTTGGTCAGTATTATCAATAAGGATGTCCTGTGTTTTAAGGAAACTATCCCAGTCGGTTGCATCAGGCGAGCCGGCAATCCATTTCCATGCCGAGCCGATCCAGTTGATTGAGCGTTTCGATCTGGAGGTTTCGGGGCCTTTGAGCTCTCTCAGGTGCGCCTTTATTTTCGCCAGATGGTAATTTAGCAAATCTGTAGTCGAATCGGTTTCGTTCAAGTTGGTGATAGCATATTCAAGTCTACTAATAATTTTGTCACATTTTTCCAAATCGATGCTGTGGATGAGTTTGAAATGTCCATCTATAATCCAGCCGTATCCATCTCGTATCGTTACAATCGGTGAATCGATGTTAAATAGATCAAAAGAGCGCACAGTTGCGCAAAGGCAGATGCTATAGGTTAGATTAATTTATGTGTTAGTATAATTTGTTATTCTACCCTCGCCCATATTTTAGCAATGATTTTATACAATTCAAAGGATTTAAAATAACTTATCTTAAATTGTAGTTTAAATGATTTTTAACATTTTAAAGGCTTAGTCCTAGATTTCATCTTACTTCTGTACTCTAATTTTTGGTTGTTTAAGTAATTAGCCTAAGTGTCTTATACTAATTTGAGTTGCAACGGGTTAGTATTGGTTGATAGAATTTGGAGAACTTTTTTATATTTGTTTTTAGACCAGCAGTGAAATAGCTTGTTATGTTAGTATTAAGGATTGTTAGATATGGTTAAATGGTTAGTGTTGAAAGCGGAAGTGGTTAGTTTTTGTAATTTTCCTTTATTTCGTGAGAAGTTCTCATTTTCTTTTTTCCTTTTTTTTTTCTTTTTTTGGAAGTTATGTGCATCTGCATAATCTTTGCAGTTTGTTTTGGAAATAATTCCTGTGGTTTGACATACGCCAATTTCAAAAGTATATGTTTGGTTTTTTTTTTTTGCATCGGAATATAGGTATCATTTGACTGTGGAAGGCCCGCGTTGATCCCTTTTAGTCATAAGCGTTTATAATTGCAAATGACCTACTCAAGGCACGTGTGGCTTCACGCAAATAAGCAGAAGATTATCGTGGAGGAGTTGAACCACCTCGAATCTGTCATTTCACACCAGTGAGCAAGGTGGAATTGAACCACAATGACCTCATCGAATACAGACGTAGACGTTTGCATCCCGGACCGCCGGGTTCTGATAATCTTAGGCTTCTTATTTACCTTTTGACCAATGTTCTCTTAGACGTTTTTTACGTCAGTTTTGTGGAATTTTTTTCCACTCTGGGTAACGATTGTTGCCTTTCTATTTTCCGCAACTATTTCTGATTTGTATATAGGCTTATGTTTGCCTTTTATTTGTTTGTTGGCGATAAACAAACCATCACCAGAATCAAAATTTCGAGGTGTAGTGCGACGAGCATTGATTCTAGCGTTTCTAACCTCTTGGTCATGCAGCAATAAGGCTTTTATATTGTCGTGAGTTTCTTCCCTAAAGTTTGCCAAATTCTGGTAGTTAATTCTAGACGTCCTATTAAAGAAAATATCCACTGGTTTCTTTCGAGTTATCTACCGCTATTTTTACACGCTCCTTTGGAGGTAACCTACTGATATCGCCTGTAATGCAGCGATAAATTTCAATAAGGGTAGAATGCAGCCTTTCAACCTGGCCGTTTGCTTCACTTCGCTGTGTGGGTGTTTGGTATATTTCTATACCAATAGACCTAATGTAATTTAGACCGAGCGGAGTTAGGAATCCTCTCTCGTTGTCCATTACTACCATTTTTGGAACAGAGAAATAATGCAGGACGTCAGTGAGTTGCCTTCGGAGATAAAGTGAGGACTTGTTCTTAATAGGGAATAATTTGGCAAACTTAGAGAATTTATCAATGCAGCTCAAAAACTTCTGCTTTTCAATTTCAAAGAGATCAATGTGTAGGATCTCGCAGGGGTAAGATGGTATTGGGGTTGGTTGGATATGAGGCTTTGCCGGGTGTCGGTCGTACTTATTTAATTTACAGACATCGCACTGGGCAATGTAATCTCTAATTTGGCGTGCCATGGCTGGGAAGTAATATTTTTCCAGAATTTGTTCCCTGTTTTCTCTGCAATTTCTGTGGGCTCGTCGATGTTCCTCTTCGATTATTGTGAACATTCTGTCCCCAATCGTTACATCCTCTACGACTCTTTGCGTTACCCTAATCCTGTAGCGGTGGAAGTTATTTACATAAACATTCTGTAATATTGGAATAATTTCTTCAGGGATTTTTATGCCGTTTATTACGTTAGGGTTTAAACATTCTTTCAGTATGGAGACAAGATTGCTAGCATCAAAGTTGGGCAGAGATACAAAATGTCTACGGTAGCCATGATGTGGTTCCTCATGGCATCGAGACTCTCGCCCTACCCTTAGAATGATTTGATTACGGAAAACGTTTATCGGGCCTTCCACATGAGGTATAAGATCGGAGCTGTCTTGTTGGGCTGAATGAATTGTAGCCGCAGAAGAGGCGACCTCATCCGCGTCACCCAACTCGCTACTCGCGGGTGGAGCTACACCGGAATCCGTGAGGACATTAACTTCAGTTTTTAGTCGTGAGAGGGCATCCGCAACCACGTTGGCTTTGCCTGGTTTATATACGATTTCACAGTTGTACTCCTCAATCCGAGCCTTCCATCGTTTCAATTTGGCATTGTAATTTCGACAGTTTAAGGAGAAAGTTAACGGCTGGTGATCCGTGAATATCTTGATTTTTTTCGCCCCGTACAAATAGGATCTTAGGTTATCAAGAGCCCATACAATCGCAAGCATCTCCTTCTCGTTCGTTGCATAGTTCTCCTCCGCCGTGTTAAGAGAACGGGAAATGAATGCGATGGGTTTATCCTTACCAATATCTCCTTGGGACAGTACTGCGCCGATAGTATAATTTGAGGCATCTGTAGTTAAGTTAAAGGGTTTTTCGAAGTCTGGGAAAGCCAGGACATCGGCTGAAGTAAGCATCGCTTTGAGATCTACGAAGGCCTGCAATGCCGAACTATCGAGTTGTATAGCTACCTTTCTTGATGCATTTGCTTTAACTTGCGCATTTTCTCCACGAGTTAGATTTGTCAAGGGCTTAGCTATTTTCGCGTAATCGCGAATAAACTTGCGATAATAGGACGTCATACCTAGAAAACTTTTTAAATCTTTTAAATTGGAAGGGGGCAAAATCGAGTTCATTGCTTCGACCTTTTTCGGGTCAGGGCGTACGCCCTCGGGAGTGATGATGTACCCCAAGAACTCAACCTCAGTCTGGAGAAAGCATGTCTTTTCTAAGTTCACCTTTAGGTTAGCTTCCATTAACCTGGAAAATACCGTTTCAACATTTTGAAAATGATCGTCAGCATCTTTCCCAAAGACGATTATGTCGTCTATGTACACGTAACAGATTTTTCCGATATACTGCTTGAGTACATCGTCAATCATACGTTGGAATATGGCTGGAGCGTTCTTCAGACCGAAGGGTAGTCTCAGGAATTCATATTTCCCGTTCATTGTAGAAAAGGCGGTTTTGGGTACGTCGGATTCCTTCATGGGGATTTGGTGGAACCCGGATGTCAGATCGATAGTCGTGTAATAACGAGATTTCCCAAGGCTGCACAGAGTAGCGTTGATATCAGGAATAGGGTAAGTATCTGATATGGTCAATTACCATGCGGTATTGCTTTTCCCCGTTAGGTTTAGGTTTCTTCAGAACCACCCAGATGGGAGAGTTATACGGACTTTTTGATGGTCGTATGACGCCTTCTTCTAAAAGCTCATTAACCTGTCTATCGACCTCCTCTCTCATACAGGACGGATAGGGATAGCTTTTGCTATAAATGGGGTCAGATGTTGACGTTTTTATTTCCGCGCGCACGCAGGTGTCAACGAGTTCCTTTTCATTGATGGGCAGGAAAAGGTCACTAAATTTTTTAATTATCTTTTTTACCTTACCCTCCGTTTCGACTGATAAATTTTTGGACGTGGTGTTATTCACTTGGCTGGATACCCGTGCTTTAAGAGGAATTTTGTATTCGTTGACAGTCAGAATGTTGGACTTCCTGTCGATCACAGCACTAATATCCTTCAAGGTATCGTCGCCGATAATGCCGTCGAAAGAACTCAATCCTGGCAGTACAAAAAATGTTATCTCAGATTCGACGCCTTTTCCCTAAATAAGTTTAAACAAATTTTTTCATTAATTTCGACGTTGCCCCCCGCTGAACGAACGGAGAACGATCTTTCGACCGGCTTGCTTCGCTGGATGAGTGCTTTTTTAATAAAATTTTTGTTAGCCCCGGTATCTAGGTATGGTACGCTAGATGGCCGCTGGAAAGAAAATCCTCTTCCTGCACAGTCTCTAAATAATCTACCTCATCATCCTGTCCCTGGACAGCCTCTAAGTGGTCTGTATCCTCGTCCTTGCTGGACTCTGTCTCTATATTATACAGCTTCTGCTGCTTCCTAGGAACATTTTCGGATTTCGTTCCTCGCTTGAAGGGGTTAGGCCTATTCATATAGTTCACTTTCCTTGACTATATGGACTGATTGCCATCGCTCTTCTCGGCAGTTGATTGCGAAGTCGAAGGTATATCCCGCTTGGGAGTAAACGGCCGATCTCGTTTCTCGAAAGGGGGTCGTCGATCCTGTGAACGCCATGTCCTTGGAGGAACTAGGGGTGGCTTGTTCGTGGCAAGGCCATGCATGCGCTCTGGAATCGAATTCATTGGCGCGGCGATACGATTATTGGCACGCGGCGTATGAATAGTAAAGTTCCTGTAATTCGTGTTCTGTATTTCAAGACACGCAGAGTATGCCTCAGGTAAGGTTTTTGGGCGTTGGATTAGAAGCATTTTCGAAAGCTCCCCATTCAATCTACGGACGAACACGTCCAGAGCACGATTTCTATATGTCTCGATCAATACCTTGTTCGTCTCTTCGGAGTACGACTCCGTCTTTAATTTGTTTATTATCAGTGAAAACTGGTGGTACACAGCGGCATAAAACTCATCGACCCGAGACTCTCTTTGCGCTAACTGGTGGAGTTGGTACTCCAAAGTGCGTATGTCACGCTTGTCAGCGGCGTCCAAGATGTTGTGAGATATAAGGGCAGAATCAGCTGTGCCTCGTACCTTTTGTCGGATGTGTTGCAGTATCGCAATGTATATCGGCTTATCTTTTACAGCTTTAAAATTATAAGGATAAAATTTGGTGAATACATTGAGATTGAGGCATAAAATAAATTTTTCAAAAAATTTTTGAAAATGATACATAGAAAACATCTATATATAAAATGTCATTAACTTGAACCAAATAAACTCCTAACTATACCGAACTGCAGCTTTATATAACCTGGGGCTTTTCCAAAAGTTATATACAGACTGTGTCGTGCCCAGCGAACTCCTGAACCTATCGTGAAAGTTCAAGACCAAAACAAAACACAAAATATGTGGCCGTGGCACCGCCCCCTTTTGAAAAATTATGTAGATATTGACTAAGTGACACATATATCAAAATTACATTAATTTAGACCAAAAAAGTTCGGAGTTATGACGAATTGAAACTTTATAAAGCCTGGGCGCGTGGCTCCGCCTACTTTTCCAAAACTATATATTGTCTATGCTGCACCCAGTGAACCCGAGTATATATTGTGAAAATTTCATAAAGATCGGTTGAGTTCTTTGGCGCCTATAAAAGACACCCTTTTTATACCTAGTAGTGCTTCGCACACAAGGTATATTGACTTTAGTCGCGTAACGGCAGTACGTAACGGCATAAACGGATCGAGGTAGATATTGACTTATACATATCAAAATGTTCAGGACGAAAAGAGAAATTGATTAAGCCATGTCCGTCCGTCCGTCCGTCCGTCTGTGAACACGATAACTTGAGTAAATTTTGAGATATCTTAATGAAATTTGGTATGCGGGTTCCTTGGCACCCATCTCCGAGCGCTATTTAAAATGGGCGAAATCGGATGATAGCCACGCCCACTTTTTATATATATAATATTTTCGAAAACACAAAAAAAGTGATTACTCAGTACATAATACACGTATAAGGATAACATTTGGTGAATACATTGAGATTGAGGCATAAAATACAGTTTTTAAGAATCTTTTGAAAATGGGCGTGGGACCGCCCACTTTTGATTAAGTCAAATTTAGAAATAATATTAATCATAAATCAGAAACCGTTCAAGATATCGAAACGAAATTCAGCACGCAGGTTTGTAAGTACGCAAGGAAGGTTCCAGGGAAAAAAGGGCGGGATCGGTTAAGGTCTACGCCCACTTTTATATGAATTATTTTGAAAAGGATCGTAGATATATTACGACGAACTTTGCGTAAAATAGCTTTACATCATTTATATTTAACTTTTAAGGTTTCCGTACACAAAGAAATCCAAAAACTTAAAATTTTCGAAAATGGGCGTGGCCCCGCCCTTTTTATAGTGGACTATTCCACAAAACTTTTTATGCCATAACTCCGCCAAAAATTGATTTGTGGAAACGAAATTTGGTGATAATGTTCTATGTATAAAGCTAACTGCTTGCTGTAAAATTGGGCGAAATCCTTTAATGTCCACACCCAGTTTTTTAACATAGTTCTGAAATTTTTTTTTTTTAAATTTAAAGAGCGATATTTCTACAACTAAGCAAGTTATATAAATTAGATTTTGCACACATAATAAGCTTTTTAAGAAAAACTCGGCCGCAATAAATTTTTTTCAATTTCGAAGAAGTAGGCGTGGCGCCGCCCACTTTTCAGCATAAAATTTCTGCTACTTTCAAAGGCAATCGCTTATAGTTCAATCCTGATATTTGAATGAAAATTGGTCAGCTGCTTCTCAATAGTATGTATTATACTCCTGCCAAAAATTAGCGAAATCGGAAGACACACAAGCAAAATATTCTGGGACGTAGTTAATAGCCCACTGCAATTGCGAAGTTATATATCCTTTTTGGTTTTCTTACCTTTCATAAACATTAAATGTATGTAAGTATTAGAACAAGAAGAGAAAAGTTCACTTAAATGATCAGCACGATGAGCGGAGTCGATATAGCCATGCCCGTCTCTCCGTCCGTCTGTCTGTGTGTCCATCTGTATATTTGAACGCAAAATAGTCTCTCAGTTTTACAAAAGAATGCTGAAATTCGTGGTTTGCTTTCGCCATTTTATAACATACTAGCAAAGCCAGTAGAAGTTCTTTTGACGTTTTGATACATAGAAAACATCTATATATAAAATGTCATTAACTTGAACCAAATAAACTCCTAACTATACCGAACTGCAGCTGTATATAACCTGGGGGCTTTTCCAAAAGTTATATACAGACTGTGTCGTGCCCAGCGAACTCCTGAACCTATCGTGAAAGTTCAAGACCAAAACAAAACACAAAATATGTGGGCGTGGCACCGCCCACTTTTGAAAAATTATGTAGATATTAACTAAGTGACACATATATCCAAATTTCATTAATTTAGACCAAAAAAGTTCGGAGCTATGACGAATTGAAACTTTATATAGCCTGCGGGCGTGGCTCCGCCTACTTTTCCAAAACTATATATTGTCTATGCTGCACCCAGTGAACCCAAGTATATATTGTGAAAATTTCATAAAGATCGGTTGAGTTCTTTGGCGCCTATAAAAGACGCACATTTTTTGTATCTATTTTTGTTACGCACCCAAGGTATATTACTTTATTCGGCATAAACGAATCGAGATATATATTTATTAATGTATATCAAAACCTTCAGGATGAAAAGTAAAATATCCGTGCAAGTAGTTAATACGCCACTGCAAAAGCGAAGTTGTATATTTTTTTTGATATTCATTCCTTTCATGAACATGAAATGTTTCTACATATACTGAAATGATCAGGAGGATGAGCTGAGTCGATGTAGCCATGTCCGGCTCTCGATGCGTCTATCTGTCTGTCCGTGTGTCTATTTGAACACAAATGCAAACTGAAAGTATTAAAATAGACCTGCGTAAATTGGGATGACATAATAGATCACTACTAGGTATATAATGTTCGGTTCCACCCGAACTAAGACTTCCACACTTGTTTAAGTATTCAAATAATAGGTATTCGAATAGTTAAACAAATATCACTACAGCCCTGCAAAAACGGAAATACTCCGTTTCATACTCTAAAGAATACTCCTACAGGAGTATCAGAGTACTCCAACACATATCCTCATTCATATAAAAAAGGTGGTCCAATTTACATGGCAATGTCCGGTGATTGGATCACCTAATCCATCTCGGAGTACTCCGTTTGTTTGCTTTCGAATACTCTATAGACCACCTACGTGAGAGTACTCTCAAAATACTCCCATTGGATTACTCTATGGAGTATTCAACAGCAAAGCGAGAGTGGGAGTAGGTGGTCCTCAAAAGAACACATACTCCCTTCTCGCTTTCGTCTAGAATACTCTATAGAGTAATCTTTTGCTAGCATTTTCAAAGTACTCTAAAGTAGGTGCTCTATAGACTATTCGGAAGCAAAGTAAATGGTACCCCGAGTAGGATTAGGTGATCCAATCACCGGACATCGCTATGTAAATTGGACCACATTTTTTATATGAATGAGGATAATTGTTGGAGTACTCTGATTCTCCAACGTTTTTTACAGGGTAGGTACAAGCGATTAGACAGTTAATTGCGCTTTCGACATTTCGCGCATTTCAATACAACTATTCGTATAACACTATTCGAATTCTACAATTCGAATACCACTATTCGAATAATACAATATGAATACCACTATTCGAATAACACTGACTAGGATGTCAACTGGTTTAATGCTGATGCAATGGCTGACAAGACCAAAAATAAAATTCAACATCGTGGAATTTATTTTAAACTACATAAATATTATTAATTTTATTTTTTGTATTAATGTGCAATATATTGTTGAAATAACTTTGTTTTTTGTTCTTTAGAAATTGTGTAAGAGGATGAAAAGAAAGAAAAACTAGTAATGCTAGGGGATGTCTGAATCTGCTGCAGCTTTCGCGCTTCTTCAGCGCTGCTCTGCCTGCCAAAATTTATGCCGGAAATTCTTTCACACTTCTTTTTCACGGATTAAAATACCGCTGTGACGGAACACTTGCAGATGTGGTGACCATGCACATGTTAAACAGCAACAAAAAAATCAAACCCGATCTCAAACAAGTGTTGCCACGTTGAGAGCTTCAGCCAGAAATAAATACGTTTTTCTGGAAGGTTGACTATATTTTATTTCTTTCCTGTTTTTCTTTCTCATTATTTTGTAGATTTCATTGCTAAGTGTTATACCTAACTTATGCGATGAGGGTGTTGCCACTCCGCAGGTTAATATTTATCTTTAGAAAGGCAAGTATAACACACAAATATTTTAGTATTTTGTAAATCCCTACGCTTCCAGGTTTCGCTACTTCAATGTGTTTGAAAACCAAAGCCGTGATCACAGCTGTGAGATAATTTCAAAAATGTAGTTGATACTTACAATCGATTTAAATGCAGATTTCCGTGAACGTGCCTCCGTAGTTGCGTGAGTAGTGGTGAGGGATATAATAATATGGCTCGCTTACCTTTGGGTTTTTTACAACACTCATGTGGCCTAAACTTTTGTATTCCTCTATGAATTCGATGTATTGTGCCTTATGAGGAGGTGACTCCTCCAACCGCTGTTCCTGCGCACCACTCTGCCACAGGACACTTTGGAGACTGTATTAAGGTATAAATGCTCGCAACTGTGGTCTTCGCATGCCCAGTGACTCGCGGTAGTAGCAACTTTCTTCAATTTCCCAGTTTAGCATCTATTGAATCATTTGCTGTAAATAAACATGAAGGTTTAAGAGCGTGATTCTTTTTATATCGCCTTGCTACAACGCATCTTCAGCGTGTTTTTGCAAGATTGGTAAATTTGGTCCTAGTTTAATGAGACCGACAGACAGTAGGCTGAAAAATGTTTCTGTACCCAGTAATAAATCGACCTTCCCCACTTCATGGAATTGCTCATCTGCCCAAGTCGTATTTTTTGGTATATTCCATGATTATATGTCGATGTCTGTATCCAGTTGACAGGAAATGTGGGTGGTGATGCAAAAAGTCAACGGTTGTTCGAAACCAGGTGACTAACGATTTCATATTTGTTGTTGTTATGTATTGGATGTTAGTTTATGACGGAAATTCATCCGTGATAAGGAGTCCATCATTGCCTTCCCTATTTTAAAGTGACTAGATGAATCACGAATTTACGGTTTGTCGATGTACGATTAAGTAGCATGTGGTGGTGCTTCTGCCAAACTTTACACATATGCGATGAGGGACAATGAGTTGCTTGAAAGGGAGTTGATTCACGATGAAAACCTCTTTGTATTCTAAAATGTTGCACAATGCTAAGTGTTTTGAAGCTATCGCAATGCAAAATTCTATGGCCAGCGGTGTATCAGATTGGGCATGGTGGACTTGAAAACAAAAATGTTTACCCTCGTTGTTGGCCTTTGGCTTGATTTAGCGTTAAGAAAGTTGCTATCGTGAGCAGTGTCATTAGACTCCAAATACTGACACTGCCTCTCTGAATCCTTAGCGCACTCCTCTCAGGGTTTTAAGTATAGTTATTTCTACCATGTATGTTGGGTTTTTCGGCAGATTTCTGCAAAACTATACAGTTCCGCAAAATGTTGAAGCCTTGTCGACAAGACTTCTAAGCTGAATACCACTTTGTTTCGTTACAACTGGTAGATCGAATGACGATGAAATATTTTCCAAAAAAGTATTGTTCTGTCGTCATAGCGAGCTTTGAGCCTATCGGATAGTTTTCATTTGTTACTTGGAATGCATCTGCTGTTTCCAACGCCTGACCTTGAGGAAATTCTGCAAAATATTGCATTTCTCAATATTGGACAGCCTATGTATGCTAGCAATTAATTATCTGCTTGTATGAGTATATAAAAATTTGAAGGTAGGGATCTTAAGCTACGGTCGTTTTCACGCTTGCTGTCTTACACATGTTGTATCTGATAAAGAAAGTGCGAGCTAATATACGGCGATTCGTAGTGATCATGATGAGCAGCTTGACATTGTGGTGTACGCAAAATCCAGTACAACCCAGGAACTAGTGCTGCTATTAAATAAGTTATGAGGTGAAACATAGTATTGATACCGCCGCAGGAAAATGAAGGCGAAATCCAGACTACTCCAGGGACTCGCCCCGTGATGGCTATCCCTAATTGCGTTTCAAAAATCGAGGATGATGGTTACCAGTGGTAACGTTCAGTGTTGGAAAACAGTGATGAACACCAAGTGTCCCTACGTTGGGCGCCAAAATGGATTATCCTGAAGCATTTTTCAGAAGGATTTTTGATGCAATGGGCTGAGTAAAAAAAAGTTAGCAAGTTAATGGCCAGCAAAAGTCTACATTTTATTCAACAATTCATTTCTTATACATTATTTGTAATTCAAAACAATTGTAATTAAATTGAAAGGGCATAACGTTACATATTATTTACTTAATGCTAATACATTTGTTTTTAATAGCATACCCTACACCAGGGATCGGCAAAATTGAAAATGAAGTAGTATTGGTGAGAGCGCCTTGAACCAGTTGATATTTCTTTTAGTTCCTTGTTAGACAGGAACGACCAGATGTGTATAATACCGTCGGATTTTTTTTGTGTAAATTGCAAAATTAAAATGTAATAATCAAATAGATCCGTTTTTTGCTTAAAAAAAAATGTATACATTTTATAAGATGCATTTACATTATAAAAAACATTACGTTACGCACATATTCTTCGCCGCTCAAACAAGCGACACCTACACGCGATGTTGATACGCCACTTGCTCAGCGACGATTAAATCAACCACCAAAGAAAGAGTTTAACCTAGCTGTGTGATTTGACCATGAACAATTAGTCCATGAAACGCGGACGATTGCCATTGTTTACTCCTTCTAGTTTCGCATCTTCTTTTGCTAATCGGAGTGGAAGGCAGTGGATGAAGGTACTCCGAGAAAGTGGAATGATAATAAAAAAAATCTAATTCAGATACTGCATTATTAAACGTGAAGACATAAATCTTCCAAATTATTGAATATAAAGCAGTTATAACACCTTATCAGTTACGATAGAATGTAAATTTTAGTTTAAATTGAAGTTTTTAGTTGTAATTTTTACTTTAAAACAACTCTGAACACGACTTCTTTCATTCCACTCACTCGGAGTACCTTTTACTCCGATTCGCAAAAGAAGATGCTAAACAATTAGAAGTACACAATGACGACAGGCTAAAGAAATGCATACAAAGTGTATGACCTAATTGTCCTTGTTCTAACATTGATTTAATAGTTTCTTTTTTGCTTTTTGTGGGAGAGAGGTCTACCATTATGTTAAGCTGGCCGCAGTTTGACTTTGCTACTATTGTTAAAGTTTTATTAAATTTTGTTTTGTAGTTATAATAAATTTGAAAAAGCCGTTGTTCCGAGCAAAAATTGCTACGAAACTTTAACTTAACACGCAATTTTTCTTTAAAAAAAACGGCCGCCTGTTGCTGTGCTTGAACAACAGGAGGAATAGAGAAAGAGAATTGCCTATAATAGCAACTCCGAGTTGCTCTGTTTGGACACGGACGTTCAATAGTAAGTTGAATGACTTCGGCCTTGAAGCCGAAAAGCCGATTGTCAAAAACTAATGGCTAACCACCTAAGCAAAACAATGCAATATAAGTATTCTTTTATTTTTTTTTATAAGTATTATTTACATACATACAAAACGTAAATGCATGCTCATAGGTACAGCCGATGAAGACAGTGAATTTCGCTTCCGACATCTCTCGCATTTCAAAACAACTATTCGAATACCACTATTCGAATAACACTATTCGAATAAACGGATAAATTATTCGAATAAATACTATTAGAATTTTTGAAACGAATATTTTCATTCGTTTACTAGCAGAGCCGACAGACGTTGTCCTGCCTAAAATTTGGCTTGCCTACATTTATCAAATTGTACTCTTTTCCCTCCCCACTTTTCGCTTCTTCTACATTTATCGTTATCTCCTCCTTTTTCTTTCAACTTTTGCTCTTCTTTACCCTCTTAATTTTTTCTCTAACACCACCTTTCTATTCCTACTCCCCTTCTCCTCACATTTCCTCTGCGGGTACTAATATGTACCATAGTTTAAAAGATATATCGAATTTCCTTTTATTTGATCCTAGTACTGCTTTCTGTTTCCAAGATTTTTTGATATATGGAACACATATCTGTGTATAAAATATCATTAACTTGAACCAAATTAATTCCTAGCTTTGCCGAATTGCTACTTTCAATAGCCTGGAGGCTTGTGCCAAAAATTAAATATGGACAAACAACAACAAACCAAAAATTTTAACGTGGCACCTCCCACTTTTTCATAACTTTGTAAATCTTGACTAAATTTCACGTACCCACCGAACTTCTGAGCCTATCGTGAAAGTTTCATAGAACGACAAACAAAATATGTGGGCGTGGCATAGCTCAAAAGTAGGTGCTCTATAGACTATTCGGAAGCAAAGTAAATGGTACTTCGAGTAGGATTAGGTGATCCAATCACCGGACATCGCTATGTAAATTGGACGACATTTTTTATATGAATGAGGATAATTGTTGGAGTACTCTGATTCTCCAACGTTTTTTACAGGGTAGGTACAAGCGATTAGACAGTTAATTGCGCTTTCGACATTTCGCGCATTTCAATACGACTATTCGTATAACACTATTCGAATTCTACAATTCGAATAACACTATTCGAATTCTACAATTCGAATACCACTATTCGAATAATACAATATGAATACCACTATTAGAATAATACTGACTAGGATGTCAACTGGTTTAATGCTGATGCAATGGCTGACAAGACCAAAAATAAAATTCAACATCGTGGAATTTATTTTAAACTACATAAATATTATTAATTTTATTTTTTGTATTAATGTGCAATATTTTGTTGAAATAACTTTGTTTTTTGTTCTTTAGAAATTGTGTAAGAGGATGTTTGCCAAAACTTCAAAGGCTTACAAGTTTCGCACTTCAGGTTAAAAAAAAGCTAATTTGTGCCTGATTTTTCTGTATTTATACGCTCGGCCCGGCAAAGAAAAGAAAAACTAGTAATGCTAGGGGATGCCTGAATCTGCTGCAGTTTTCGCGCTTCTTCAGCGTTGCTCTGCCTGCCAAAATTTATGCCGGAAATTCTTTCACACTTCTTTTTCACGGATTAAAATACCGCTGTGACGGAACACTTGCAGATGTGGTGACCATGCACATGTTAAACAGCAACAAAAAAAATCAAACCCGATCTCAAACAAGTGTTGCCACGTTGAGAGCTTCAGCCAGAAATAAATACGTTTTTCTGGAAGGTTGACTATATTTTATTTCTTTCCTGTTTTTCTTTCTCATTATTTTGTAGATTGCATTGCTAAGTGTTATACCTAACTTATGCGATGAGGGTGTTGCCACTCCGCAGGTTAATATTTATCTTTAGAAAGGCAAGTATAACACACAAATATTTTACTATTTTGTAAATCCCTACGCTTCCAGGTTTCGCTACTTCAATGTGTTTGAAAACCAAAGCCGTGATCACAGCTGTGAGATAATTTCAAAAATGTAGTTGATATTTACAATCGATTTAAATGCAGATTTCCGTGAACGTGCCTCCGTAGTTGCGTGAGTAGTGGTGAGGGATATAATAATATGGCTCGCTTACCTTTGGGTTTTTTACAACACTCATGTGGCCTAAACTTTTGTATTCCTCTATGAATTCGATGTATTGTGCCTTATGAGGAGGTGACTCCTCCAACCGCTGTTCCGCCGCACCACTCTGCCACAGGACACTTTGGAGACTGTATTAAGGTATAAATGCTCGCAACTGTGGTCTTCGCATGCCCAGTGACTCGCGGTAGTAGCAACTTTCTTCAATTTCCCAGTTTAGCATCCATTGAATCATTTGCTGTAAATAAACATGAATATTTAAGAGCGTGATTCTTTTTATATCGCCTTGCTACAACGCATCTTCAGCGTGTTTTTGCAAGATTGGTAAATTTGGTCCTAGTTTAATGAGACCGACAGACAGTAGGCTGAAAAATGTTTCTGTACCCAGTAATAAATCGACCTTCCCCATTTCATGGAATTGCTCATCTGCCCAAGTCGTATTTTTTGGTATATTCCATGATTATATGTCGATGTCTGGATCCAGTTGACAGGAAATGTGGGTGGTGATGCAAAAAGACAACGGTTGTTCGAAACCAGGTGACTAACGATTTCATATTTGTTGTTGTTATGTATTGGATGTTAGTTTATGACGGAAATTCATCCGTGATAAGGAGTCCTACATTGCCTTCCCTATTTTAAAGTGACTAGATGAATCACGAATTTACGGTTTGTCGATGTACGATTAAGTAGCATGTGGTGGTGCTTCTGCCAAACTTTACACATATGCGATGAGGGACAATGAGTTGCTTGAAAGGGAGTTGATTCACGATGAAAACCTCTTTGTATTCTAAAATGTTGCACAATGCTAAGTGTTTTGAAGCTATCGCAATGCAAAATTCTATGGCCAGCGGTGTATCAGATTGGGCATGGTGGACTTGAAAACAAAAATGTTTACCCTCGTTGTTGGCCTTTGGCTTGATTTAGCGTTAGGAAAGTTGCTATCGTGAGCAGTGTCATTAGACTCCAAATACTGGCACTGCCTCTCTGAATCCTTAGCGCACTCCTCTCATGTTTTGAAGTATAGTTATTTCTACCATGTATGTTGGGTTTTTCGGCAGATTTCTCCAAAACTATAGAGTTCCGCAAAATGTTGAAGCCTTGTCGACAAGACTTCTAAGCTGAATACCACTTTGTTTCGTTACAACTGGTAGATCGAATGACGATGAAATATTTTCCAAAAAAGTATTGTTCTGTCGTCATAGCGAGCTTTGAGCCTATCGGATAGTTTTCATTTGTTACTTGGAATGCATCTGCTGTTTCCAACGCCTGACCTTGAGGAAATTCTGCAAAATATTGCATTTCTCAATATTGGGCAGCCTATGTATGCTAGCAATTAATTATCTGCTTGTATGAGTATATAAAAATTTGAAGGTAGGGCAAGCTACGGCCGTTTTCACGCTTGCTATCTTACACATGTTGTATCTGATAAAGAAAGTGCGAGCTAATATACGGCGATTCGTAGTGATCATGATTAGCAGCTTGACATTGTGGTGTACGCAAAATCCAGTACAACCCAGGAACTAGTGCTGCTATTAAATAAGTTATGAGGTGGCCTGAGTGGTGTTCCTTCGTTGTGTAATTTTGGTAGTCCATAAATCCTTGGAGACAGGGCCGTTGTTGTGGTAAGTTTGTTTCTTTCGATCTTTGAAATTAACTCTAATTTATAAATTTTATCGACTAGACTATTGTTTTTGCTCTGTAGTCTAGATGTGGGATCCTGTCTTTTTATCCTATACATTGTCAAGTCGTTTAATATATCTTCCATTGTCTTATTATAGTCACATATTTCCATTGCTACCGTTTTGTTGCCCTTGTCAGAAGTTAAAATACGAATATTATCATTTTTGCTCAGATATTTCCGCGTCCGTCCTACTGTGTATGCTCAGCCACCGGATCACCAGCACATAACCTATGTAAATATGTAGCAGACATTTTGAAAAATATAACGGCTAATTCGGCATACAACGTTAAAAATACCCAGGAATTTAAAAACAAAATCAATAACACCTATATTTTTGACGAAGAAAAAATAGTATCTTTTGACGTAGTATCTCTTTTTCCCAGTATTCCAACACAATTAGCACTGGACATTATAAAAGATAAATGGACGACAATAGAGAAACACACAAATATACCAAAGACACTGTTCATAGAAATACTTAAGTTTTGCATAGAAGAGAACAGATATTTTAAATTCAACGACACTGTATACACCCAGCTAAAAGGATTGCCGATGGGATCACCAACCTCCCCAGTAATAGCCGATATTGTAATGGAAGAATTACTAGACAACACAATTAAAAAGTTAGCGCGTGTACCTAGATTCCTGACAAAATATGTGGACGATCTATTTGCAGTAATACATGAAGATGATGTACAAAGCACACTTGACACACTAAATTCCTTCAATAAAAATATAAAATTTACAACAGAACTTGAGGACGACGGAAAATTACCTTATTTAGACTCAATGGTTATTAGAAGAGGAAATAAACTGAAACTAACGTGGTATAAGAAACCCACATCAAGCGGACGAATCATCAACTTTAACTCAAAGCATCCAAAGACGATGATTATAAATACAGCAATGGGCTGTATACGGCGAATGTTACGGATAACAGATGGCACTTACCACACGGAGATCAAGAATGAAATTAAAATATTATTAAAAAGCAATGATTTTCCCAACAATATTATTAAAACCCTGTTAAGAAAATATTAAATTGAAAATAATCAAGATAAATCAAAAACCACAAAAATATTCAAGTCAGTAGCTTATGTACCAAAGTTGTCAGAGCGTTTAGTAAAATCAGATTGTTACAACACAGAAGAGATAAAAATAGCCCATAAACCAATTAATACGCTAAAACATATGTTTAATAGAACAAAAACAAAAATACCGCCTTTAGAAAAAAGTAACGTAGTGTACCAAATCCCGTGCAATGGAAAAGAAAATGAACCATGTGATAGTATATATGTGGGGACAACCAAAGGAAAATTAATATCACGACTTTCACAACATAAATCAGACTACAAATATTGCCATCAAAATAACAACTATAAAACAGCACTCATGGCCCACTGTGCCAAAAACTCCCACACACCGAGCTTCGACAAAGCGACCGTTCTCCAACAAGAACAGCATTACAGCAAGAGATTTACTTTGGAAATGCTGCATATTATAAATACACCAACAAACAACCGAATCAACTACAAAAGCGACATTGATACGAACTCTGCACACTTGTTTAGGCATTTGTTGACAAACAAAAAAAAAAAAAAAAAACCAGTGTAAAACACCACGTCAACTGATGCGGACGGTTAAATAAATGTATGTAGTGAATGTCTTTGAAAAATTTTTGTTTTTAAAAAACTGAATGTGAATTGTTATTATATTTATATTTTGTGTTTATATTTTGTTACAGTTGGAAAAAATTCCTGATGACGATGACCGTGGGTAATCTAAATATATCGAATTAAAAGGAAAAAAAACTTGCGTTTTATTTAAAACTAGTTGACCTCAAGCCAGCTTCCAAACACAGTTAAGGAAAAAAAAGGTCGCAAAAACAATTATTTAATTTAATTTATTTAAAATTGTTTGTACAAGTAAGACGTAAGTCTTTTAGGTAGTACATCAATCTGGTAAAGTTATTACAATAAAAATCTTACAAAATATAAGTGCAAAACAAGAAAATAAAAGTTTAACAGGTAGATAAAGTTTTACAAAATGCATTATATCTATATAACCGGTCATTCACTGGATACTGCAGATACAAATTTACATATTTTCAATACCGGCAATTTAACATAGAAATTGCGACTAATAAATATTTTCAATAAATTTAGAATACAGAAGATAAAATACAATTTAAAGTAAGTTACGAATTGAGAAAAGATATTACTGCTAGTTTGAAACATCTTGCTTTATGAATAGCTTTTGTCTTGGATGGAAGTTTAGTTCCAAAGACGGATTGTACTGACAAAGAACATTCTGGAGGATGACATGTATCTAAAATGTGGGACCAATATATTCAGAGTCCGAGAAGACTGACATAAATTTAACTTTTCAAACAAGTAAGGGGGATATTGAGAGTGGAGTAGCTTATGCAAAAAGCAAAGATTTCTGATCTTTAAAAAATTGTTAACGTCGTTCCCTAGGATTTGCGTAGCGTATGAACAGATATGATCAAATTTTCTTTTATAATAAACAAACCGAGCAACATTGTTAATGGCAAGCTGCAGTTTATTGAGCGAAGACGAATCAAGGTTACCGTATACGAGTTAACCATAAGAAATTTGAGGTATTATTAGAGTTTTGACTAGCCTCATCTTAGTGTCACGTGGTAGTAAATAGGCTGTTCGGTACAAGTTGCGAAGGGTGTTATATATTTTACCGACCACAATGTTCATATGATCAACACATGTTAGCTTAGAGTTGAGTCTAAATCCTAAATTGGTGACCACATCGTTTAGAAGTATTTTATCCCCATTAAGTACAATATCAGGAAGGCAGCTCAGGTCATAAGTTGCGTTCGATATTGCTATCGCCTTTGACTTTCTTGCATTAAGAGATAGTTTGTTTACGTAGGCCCAATGTCCAATACGCGCTAGGTCTTCATATAGCCTAGCAAACAAGTCTTCAGTAAGCCCGATTGGCCGGGACAGGTATATTTGCATATCGTCCGCATAAAGATGTATCGAGGCATTGTGACAGCAAACCAACAATGTCATTAATAAAAATTGTAAAAAGTATTGGACCTAAGATAGATCCCTGTGGGACACCAGACGTTATGCGCTTTAAGCTTGAAACTTTATCACCACATTGAACTTGTATCGCTTTTTAAATTTTACAAAAAAATTTTTCAGAACTATATTAAAAAACTGGGCGTGGACATTAACCGATTTCGCCCATTTTTACAGCAAGCAGTTATCTTTATATATAGAACATTATCACCAAATTTCGTTTCGACAAATCAATTTTTGGCGGAGTTATGGCAAAAAAAGTTTTGTGGAATAGTCCACTATAAAAAGGACGGGGCCACACCCTTTTTCAAAAATTTTAAGTTTTTCGATTTCTTTGTCCTTGCATATCTGCATGATAAATTTCGTTTCGATATCTTGAACGGTTTTTGATTTATGATTAATATTATTTCTAAATTTGACTTAATCAAAAGTGAGCGGTCTCAATATATTCACCAAATTGTATCCCTATAGGTGTATTATGTACTGAGCAATCACTTTTTTTGTGTTTTTGAAAATATTCTGTATATAAAAAGTGGGCGTAGCTATCGTCCGATTTCGCCCATTTTAAATAGCGCTCGGAGATGAGTGCCAAGAAACCCGCATACCAAATTTCATTAAGATATCTCAAAATTTACTTAAGTTATCGTGTTCACAGACGGACGGACGGACGGACATGGCTTAATCAATTTCTCGTTTCGTCCTGAACATTTTGATATACATAAGTCAATATCTATCCCGATCCGTTTATGCCGTTACGTACTGCCGTTATGCGACTAAAGTTAATATACCTTGTGTGCGTAGCACTACTAGGTATAAAAATGTGTGTTAAGCAAACAAATTAAAACTCGCTTTATAAGTAATAATATTTTTTTGACGTGTATATAAATATATGTACGCGTAAAAAACACGTAAATACATATGTGCAATGTGTAAAAACTGAAGTATATAACAGCGAAGAAATTATACATTATAAACTTTCACAAAAAAACTAGCTTGCACACTAATTAATTAAAAAAAATACAATAACTTAGTTTTTTAAATTTTATTAAATCATGAATACCCCCTGAAATAACGAGTGGGCAAAAAATATATAAAGGTAAGAACAGCATATGCACATACGAACAAATGGGCACAGGTGAAGCAGCTAGACATTGTGTGTCTCAAATTTCAGTTATCGATGAAAATTTGTTTTATTCCCCCCTCTCCCAAAATGAAGGCTACGCCACTGTTTGGAGGTATGCGTCCTTTAATCAATATTTACACAATTTTATAAAAATGGGCGGTGGATTTTTCACAGTGGGTTCAGGGGGCCTCTGGGTGCTACGCTATATAAAGTTGAAATCCGGCATAGCTACGAATTTATTTGATTCCGGATAATGATATTTTATATAAACGTGTCGTATTTATCAAAAAAACTTTGGAAAAATTGATCGGTACTACATTAAACAAGTAAGGAAGTCTAAGTTCGGGTAGAACCGAATATTATATACCTAGTAGTGATCTATTATGGCATACCAATTTACGCAGGTTTATTTTAATTCTTTTCTTAGTATTATAAAGCCAGCTGCTTGTTTGCAATGAAAACACTTCTGTTATGAGTTTTGAGGGGTAAATTGATTTTTTTTCAATGTAAATGTATGGCGCGATATACAACAGGTATATCATCATAAACCTCCCTTCCAATTTGTGGTGTGCCGTTTTGAATTTTTTCCTACAAACTGGCGGGACCTACAGATTTTTGCCGACTTCGAACGGCATCTACAAAGGAGATGAATTTTTTCTGACAAGCCTTCCCTGGCAGAAAGACACTCGACCTGGACCTTCGTTGTGGTAGGCCGACAACACTACCGCCACACCACGGCGGGCGCCATTAATTTATTTGTATATATAGCTTCCCTACCAACAACTGCTAACCACATCTTTCAAAATACCAACACATGCACATTTTATGTTTGAAAAATTTTGCGTTGAAATAAACAGACGGGCAGACAGAGAGACGGACGGGGAGACGGAAATGGCCAAATTGACTCAACTCATCGTTCTTATTATTTCAGTTTACTTATTTTACTTATTGATGGGCCCATCTCTTCTTCTCATACTTACAAACATTGCATTTTCATTAAAGGTATGAAAATCAAAAAAGGTATATAACTTCGGTATTTTATAGATATTTTACTTGTGTTATCCGATAGTTGAAAATAGCAGAATTTTTATGCTGAAAAGTGTGCGGTTGAATTTTGCTTAAAAAGCTTATTATGTGTGCAAGACCTTATGGTTATAGAAATATCGGTTATAGAAATATCGCGTTTTACATTTTACAAACAAGTTTTTCCGAAATATGTTTTTAAAATCTGGGCTTGTCCATTAACCGGTTTCGCCTATTTTAACAACAAACTTTTACCTTTATATATTCAACATTTTCACCAAATATCGTTTCGATAAATCAATTTTCGCCGGAGTTATGGCATACAAAGTTTTGTGGAATAATCGACTATAAAAAAGGTGGAGCAACGCCTTAAACTTTCTTCGTTCACGGACACTTTGAAAGTGAAATAGAAAATGATTTAAAGCTTTTGTACGCAAAGTTATTGCATTTTAAATATATCTAAGATCCTTTTCAAAATCTTTCGTATAAAAGTGGGCGTGTACTTTAACCGATTTCGTCTATTTTTTCCTGGAGCATTCCCTGTATTCAAGGAAATCTGTCTTGAATGGTTTTTGATTTATGATTAATATTATTTCTAAATTTTACTTAGTTAAAAGAGGGCGGTGCCACGTCCATTTTAAAAAATTGTTTGAAAGATTTATTTCCGCCTTAAAATTAATGTACACACCAAACTGTATCCTTATAAGTGTATTATGTACTCAATAATCACTCTTTTTGTATTTTTGAAAGCTATCATTCGATTTGACCCATTTTAAATAGCGTTCGGAGATGAGCGCCAAGGAACCTGCATACCAAATTTCATTAAGATATCCCAAAATTTACTCAAGTTTTCGTGCTAGAAGACGGACGGACGGACGGTCGGACGGACATGGCTTAATCAATTTCTTATTTCCTCCTGAACATTTTGATATACATAAGTCAATATCTTTCTCGATCCTTTTATGCCGTTACATACCACCGTTAGGCGACTAAAGTTAATATACCTTGTGTGAGTAGCACTACTAGGCATAACAAGTAAGAAAGTCTAAGTTCGGGTGGAACCGAACATTATATACCTAGTAGTGATCTATTACTACTAGGTATAAAAATGTATTAGTAAGATCATCAGGTCATTGTAACTACCAAATACACTTTTTATTTGTATAAGTTGATAGTTTAGCTCATGAATATCACGATTGCAGTGGCTTTACTAATTTTTCAATTGTAGTCATTCCGGTACTTATATATACAAAAAATAATAATAATGGACAAGTAAACCGCCAAGGACGTTTAGACCGAGCTTTTCTATAAATTTGTAATATGCTGCTGAAGTTTTTATCCCACAAATTGGCGGGCCCTGCATATTTTATGGCGTTTACTAGGCAGATGATTTTCACAGAGACGATTTTTAATGGCAGGAATACACTCCGTTGGCCACCTTCGGTGTGGTAGGCAGTAGTCCACCACACCACATCTCTATATATCTCGGCTCTTTCTAGTATTAAAAACAGAAACCTCTTTAATGAATATACAGGGTGGCGCAAAAGTAATCCTCCTATCAGAAAATGCTTTAAATTTTGCGATTGGCCCCTAAAGTCAGTTCTGTTCTGACATTTGTGTAGTAAACACATGCGAAATACACGTTAATAAACAATGTTACGCTACACTGCTCCAGAACGCGGAATATTGCTGACTATTTATTTGACCAATAATCGGTCGGGGCCAAACGGTTACTGTGAATGGTGAGCGCTACAGAGCAATGATCAACGAGTTCTTTTTGCCGCAACTTGATGAATTGGGATTGGAAAACATGTAGTTCCAATAAGACGATGCAACAGCACACACTGCACGTGCCACAACCGATATGCTGAACATCGGAAGCTTACTTTTGCGCCACCTTGTAGACCCTGTCAATAAGCAGAAAAACAAAAACAAAGTGCTAGTTTTCCTCAATCACAAAAGGAAAGTGCTAGTTTTGCTCAGTCAAAAGTCGAAAGTGCTAGTTTTCGTCAGCCACAAGTCGAAAGCGTTAGTTTTCGTTAGCCAAAAGTCGAAAGTGCTAGTTTTCTTCAGCCAAAAGTCGAATGTGTTAGTTTTCGTCAGTCAAAAGGCGAAAGTGTTACTTTTCGAACGAAATTTGGAAATTGCTAGTTTTCGTAAGAAATTTTGAAAATGTTAGTTTTCGTATGTTACGTCGATTTCTTTTAATATTTGGTTTACGATAATAATAATGAACCTGAAAGAAAACTTCGATATGGGTACATAATTGCGCGAGAGTACATGCGTAATTTGTATACTTAAATTATTCATCTACTTATAGCTCATTAAGGCCCGGTTTTTCAGTACAAGTTTAACAATTTGTCAGTTAAACTAAGCTTAAACTTGTTGCGCAGTTTTCAGTCAACTTTAAACGAAGTTTAAGCGGTCAATTCGGCAGGGTTAAACTCTAGTTAACCTGTTAGCTGTTTTGCATATTTGATGGTTTTGGTTGTGAAACAATAAGCTGAACGCAATTAAGAAAGGACGATATTTTTATATTTAATTAAATACTGGATAGTATATCATCTGACGAAAGTGATTATAGTGATGCAGAAATCGGCGAAATGCTAACTATTACAATACTGAGGAGAAGCAATGGCGTTGAATGTGTATACAAATATTATCTGTTGCCGTATCTAGATAAAAAAAAATCAATGTTGCCGTATAAAAAGCAAATATTAAAAGCGGCCTTAAACTCACACTGAAAACCCGCTCTGCAGTTTAACTGGAGTTTAAATTTATGCCGAGTTTAAGCAAACTTAGTTTAAACTGAGCTTAACCATGGACTGAAAAACCGGGCCTAAGAGTTCAAAGAAAAGATGAGTTATACTCGTACTTTAACCCAGCTCAGGTAGCTAGATAATTGTTAAGATAAGTTGTCGAGAAAATTATCAAATATAAAAGATGTTATGTGTATGTACGTTTGAGCACTATGCACTCGTACAGAAGTTTTTCTATAATTAATGAAGCTCAGGCACGCCCAAATACAACATAAACTTACATGTTGACTAGAGGCACTTGGAAAACATATTTTTTTAGGTTTGTTGTTATTGTAAACCACATTTAAAAAACAATGTAGGCAATTACAAACAATTCACGCCCAAACGATGCATTTTTAATACTTTGTTCTTTAATTTCACTACTAATATCTTTAGAATATGTTAGATAAAGGAAACAATGAAAAATGTTCGATTTCCTAAAAGTAGTGGGGGAAAAATTGGCTGAACGAAATTTTAGTGATAAGATATAATCATTTTCATAAAAATCAAAAATGAAAACCTGCGATGAACATATACTTCTAATTAATACTAAAAACTCATATTTTGTCAGTGCACTCCATTTATAAGTAGGCATTCGATTCTCCATTCTAGATCATAGCTTTGAAAAAATGTGAAGGATTTAATATGATCATGTCAAGCCTTTTTGGTCATCATTCCTTGTCATAATTCATGTTGCTTAAATTTTGAATGTTGGTAAACACTTCGGTAATCGTGATTATTTTACACCAAATAAACCGATTTTTTACCTGGGTGTGAAGTGACGCATACGCCAAATGAAAAAATTAAGTATCTACCTACTATGCAGCAGCGCCAGTTTAACGAGATCTACTTTACAACAAAACTTACACATACCCTTCGTTAAGAAAGTACACTAGCCTGAGATTTTCAACAACGATTTAGTACATATAATTCTACCTATATTTAGCTTCCTCCCTCTACGATATTTTTCAGTTCAAAGCTGCTGTTCAGGATGTGGCGAGTGTGAGTACACCTTAAGATTTCCGCGCACACCAATTTGTACTCACCAAAGTACATCAACAACAATAGCCTATGATGGAGCGCCGCTCACTAGCTGCTCATATTTACTCAGGTTATCGTGTCCACAGACGGACGGACGGACATGGCTAAATCAATTTCTCTTTTCGTCCTGAACATTTTGATATATATACATAAGTCAATATCTATCTCGATCCGTTTATGCCGTTACGTACTGCTGTTGGGCGACTAAAGTTAATATACCTTGGATGCGTAGCACTACTAGCTTTTGTTAATTTTTGTTTTTTTGTGATAATTTTTGATTATTATACCTATGCACACAAGGTATATTGGGGTCTATCAGCTATTCCGGCGGAGCTGCCGGCGGGGAATAATTGTAATAGAGTTTTGTGATCTCTATCGACTGCATCGAAATTCACAGGCAAATCCCGATTAAATCGATTAATTTCTCTTATGACTTATTATATTTCTCCCGTCGGCAGTTCCGTCGGAATAGCTGATAGACCCTATCAACTTAAGTCGCGTAACGCTGGTATGTAACGGCATAAGCGGATCGAGATAGATATTGACTTATGTATATAAAAATGTTCAGGAGGAAAAAGAATTTGATTAAGCCATGTCCGTCCGTTCGTCTGTTAACACAATAACTTGAGTAAATTTTGAGATTTCTTAATGAAGTTTGGTCTGCAGGTTCCTTGGGGCTCATCTTTGAGCGCTATTTAAAATGGGCGAAAGGTCGGAGCAAAAATCTCTTAGGAGATTTATATTATATTATATTATATATTATTTTAAAATTAATTTGTCACTCAGAACTCATAACAGAACTGTTTTATTGAAAAACCCAGCTGGCTTTATAATGCGAGCTGAAAAGTATAAGAATAGACCTGCGTAAATTGGTAAGCCATAATACAGGGTGGCTAATGAAAGCCGCTACCAAAAAAAAATTAAATAACTTTTTTTCTAATTAATGAATCTGGTAAATTTTTTTTTATTTTGCAGATTGACTTTTCTCTCTATCTCTCTCTATGGCGCGATATACAACAGGTATATCATCATAAACCTCCTAAGAGATTTTTGCGCCAAGCTTCTCTTCCAATTTGTGGTGTGCCGATTTGAATTTTTCCCTACAAATTGGTGGGACCTACAGTTTTTTGCCGACTCCGAACGGCATCTACAAAGGAGACGAATTTTTGCTGAGAAGCCTGTCATGGCAGAAATACACTCGGAGAGTTTGCCAAACCACTGCCGAGGGGCGACCCCGTTTTGAAAAACTTTTTTCAAATCACTTTTGATGTTACCTGTACCAGGGCTCGAACCATGGACCTTCGGTGTGGTAGGCCGGCAACACTACCTTCACACCACGGCGGCCGCCAGATTGACTTTTACATTTAACAAAAATGGATAACTGGGACACTGAAACAAGAATTTGGATTGTCCGCCGCTGTCACGCACTGGAGTCCGTAGTTTCGGTTCAAAGAGAGTATAGGCGCACGTTTGGCGGCAATCCTCCGAGCAGATGGACCATAATAAGACTTGTAAACAATTTTGCCGAGCATGGGACAGTCAACAGAAGACCTTACCATCGAAACCCTTCAGTTCGAACGGAGGAAACAATCGCTGCTGTAGCTGCTGCCATACAAAACAATCCACGTGTTTCGACAAGAAGCTTATCTGCTCAAATGGGTGTAAGCAGACAGTCATTACGGTCAATTATGCACAAAGATTTGGACTTATTCCCATATAAAATTCAAATGGCCAACAAACTGAACGCTGCAGACTTGCCGATTCGCTTGGAATTTTGCCAGAAGATGCTTCAAATGGTGGAAGAGGATGGAAACATGTTGAACTGTCTTTTCATGTCTGACGAGGCCCATTTCGATTTAAACGGCAACATAAACAAACAAAATTGTCGAATATGGAGTGCTTCCAACCCACAGATACTCCATGAGACGGAATTGCATCCACTTCGTGTCACAGTGTGGTGTGCAGTTTCATCACGCTGCATTGTCGGGCCCTACTTCTTCGAAGAAAACGGTCACACCGTTACGGTTACTGGAGACCGTTACTTGAGCATGTTGAGAGAGTTTTTCTATCCAGAATTACGCCGAATGAGAATCTCTTTCAACTCTGTGTGGTTTCAGCAAGATGGTGCAGCTCCTCATATAGCCCAACCTGTTATGACAGAATTGCGACGAAAATTTCCCAATAAGCTGATATCCAGAAACTCCACATTCCGTTGGCCACCCAGGTCGCCTGACCTTACTGCACCTGACTTTTTCTTGTGGGGTTATTGCAAACAGGAAGTCTTCAAAGCAAAACCAACAAATTTGACTGACCTAAGGCAATCCATTCGAGAAACAATTGCGGCTATTCCTGTCTCAACTCTCCAAGCAGTAATGAACAACTTTTTGGTAAGATGCCGCACATGCATCGAAGAGCAGGGGGGGCATTTAAATTCCATTATTTTTAAAACTAATTAAGCTGTATTTAATAAAATTTAATGAGCTTTAACATATATAAAAGAAAAATGAATTCCATACACTGCAAAAAAAATTATTTGAGTTTCTTAATGTAGCAAAATTCATCAGCCACCCTGTATGTATATATTTACCCGCTGTTTTCATTGTCACACTTTGTCTTGTATCTCAATCAGAAAATAAAATCATTAGCTTTTGAACATTGGACAAGTTCAGGCGTTTTCGTTATCGCGAACATTTTGGTGCCCCCTGTGAGGTCTGATTAAAATTTATGTCGAAATGGCGGAATTGAAATTGCGAGCATCAGCAATTACAGCCATCAAAATAATTCGGGATAGGGTGGCGTCGCTCCAGCCAGGAGTGTACGACGAATTCCTGGAGCAAGAGTTGAAATCGCTGTCAGCCCACTTTACTCGATTCACTACAAACCATGACCAGTAGGTAGGGACGGCAGCAAATAGTGAGGTACAAGCACACGATCAGTTATGGGAAGAGGTCGAAGACATCTCTAACACTGCCTTCACTATGCTAAACCGCGCACTGATGGACAAGAAATCTCACGCCATAACTACACCGAAGTGGAACATTGAGAATGAAGGTAAGCTCGAGCGACTGGCTGTTCCAACCTTCGACGGAACTTTTTAAAATTTGTTGGCGTTCAAGGATGCCTTTGAAGTCCTCGTGCACAATACGGAGTATCCAGAAGCTTATAAGATAGGCAAACTCAGACAAGCAGTAAGTGCCAGTGAGGTCCCCTTAGTTGGCAGCGTATACTCTGGGGGGTATGCAGAGTTGTGGCAAGCACTGACCGAACGATTTGACAATAAGGAACTGCTCGCTGAAACGCATGTGTCCCGACTTCTCAACATCAAGCCTGCAGTGGATGACTCCTCCAAGGCCTTATTAGCAATTGTGGATTCGGTGCACGAATCGGTACGGGCTCGTCGGGTTATGGGACTGCCAGTGTCCAAATTGGATGCTATAGTTGTACCAGTAATAGTTTCGAAACTACTACTGATCACCCAACGTAAGTGGAATAGGGAATGCTCACCCACTGAAATTCCGAAATTAGAAGAACTTATTTCTTTCTTGAGTCAGCGCGCTCACAGTCTGAGTACGGCACTTGCGGCGTGGAACAACGGAGCTGACGCAGGACCTCATAGCAAAAACTGTGACAGCGCACAATGTGCAGTCAAATCACACATGGCAACGTCCGGAGAAGCCAGGTGCGCCTGCTGTACAGGAATACATCGTATAACAAAGTGCCCACGGTTGCTCGCCATGGACCATGGAGAACGTAACGAGGCAGTGAAATCTGCCAGGTTGTGCTTCAACTGCCTCAAACCTGGCCATGCGGTAAAACAATGTCCGTCGGGCACCTGTGGTTACTGTGGTCACAAGCATAATTCACTGTTATGTCGCGCAGCTCAAACAGCAACTAGCACAGTATCGTCAACGCCAGCGGCGAACACACTTCCTCAACCAGTCGTGAAATTCACAGGTGTCAGAGGCCAGAATCTTTGACTAAAGTCGTCTGCGGCCACCAATTTTACCAATGCAAATCCTACTGTTTTGTTTGCTACGGCCTGCGTATATGCATATGGTGACCCAACCAACCAACAACTAACCCGAGTGCTTTGTGACCCGGGATCGCAGGTCCGTTTTATCACAAATAAGTTAGCTAACTCTTTATCTCTCCACAGAAGCAAATTTGATGTCCCTGTCCAGGGAATTGGCGCTCACTCTCTCACTCGGTCGCATGGAACCGTGGCAGTTACATTGAAGTCGCTACATTCCACGTTTGAGATTCAGATTGTTGCACTTGTCATACAGTCAATCACTACGGCTATCCCGTCAGTGCCCATTGACATGTTACAGTGGCCGCATCTGGCTAAATTGGAGTTGGCTGATGCCAATTTCGGAACCCCCAGTAACATCGACATCCTTATCGGAGCTGATATCTGGGGCCAAGTCGTCGAAAGCGAGCTGAAGTGCGGAGGTATCGAGGAGCCTCACGCCCAACGAACACGCTTTGGATGGGTTGTTTTCGGCCTAGCATCAGGCACGCAGTCTGCCAACTTGCCAACACTTGCATTCAGCACACAGGTGGTCGAAGAGGGTGGGGACTTGGTAGAGCTCGTACGTAGTTTTCTCAAGCTAGAGGAGGTTCCTTCCGAACATTATAATGAGGATGACGACTGCGCCCGAATCTTTTCATCCACACATTCGCGCACAGCAGAGGGCCGCTACGTCGTGTCTATACCTTTCCGTCCCGATGCGTCACCATTGGGAGAATCATTCAGCAACGCTTACGTCAGTTCGATCATCTTGAAAGACGACTCGTAGGGAATAATGAGCTCCGGCAGAAATACAGGGCGTTCATGCGCTAATATGTCGAGCTTGGCCACATGGAGCGTATCCAGGACCGAGGTGAGGAGATATCCACCTACTATATTCATCACCATGCAGTGGTGGAGAAATTCCGGGTCATTTTCAACGCATCGGCACGAACCACAACGGGCGTCTCATGCAACGACATCCAGTTGGTGGGGGCCACTATCCAGGATCCACTACTCAACATAATATTCCGCTTCCGGCGTTTTCGAATAGCTTTGTCAGCGTAAATTGAGGAGATGTACCGGCAGGTACTGATCAAACTCGAAGATAGAGATTTCCGGCGCATTCTGTGGAGAGAGTCGCCATCAGAAGAGGTTGCCATATATCGTTTGAAGACGGTAACGTACGGCATGGCTAGTAGTCCTTACAACGCGATCCGCGCCTTGAACAATGCGCCTACGACAACTTCAAAACGGTCGGCGACAATCGTCAGGCCACCGTTGCACGGGATGCAATCCTCTCATCGTTCTACGTAGACGACTTCCTTACTAGTTGTGATACAGAAGACGAGGCCCTCATTCTCGCTGCCAATGTGAGCTCGATTTTGTCCAGAGGTCAATTTCTGTTACGCAAGTGGAACTCAAATCGTGGTGAGTTCCTATCACATTTCACGAGTAATAACAATTCTCTTTCAGAACTCGTCATTGAGTCGCCAACAGCAACTCTGCTTGGGCTTCGGTGGGATCCAACAACTGACGAACTCTTTTTCACGGGGAACTTTAAAGACCACAGCGGCGCCTTGACTAAACGCCGCGTCTTGAGTGAGGTGGCGAATCTATTTGATCCTACCGGCATGTTGGCGGCAATAGTGGTTGCCGGAAAGATTTTCATCCAGAAGCTTTGGGTTGCTGGGGTGCCCTGGGATGCCCCACTGCCAGAATCTCTTCACAAAACGTGGACTGCATTTTCAGGGAACTTGATAGCATAAATCATATACGCATTCCCCGATGGCTGGGAATAACAGTGGTCGCATCCACAACTTTATTTGGATTCTGTGACGCCAGTCCGTCTGCATATGCGGCTGTCATTTACTCTAAAACCACATACGAAGATGGGCACTCAACAGTATCACTGGTAACGGCAGGCACCAAGGTAGCGCCACCATACCTCGTCTAAAGCTGTGTGCTGCTCCGTTGTTAGCCGTGACATTTGAAAACGTTCGTGTAGCCCTCCGATTAACAGACACGTCATACTACTCTGACTCCCAGATTGTATTGTGTTGGCTAAGAAAACAACCCACTACGCTTAAGCCTTACATCGCAAATCGTGTGCGTCAGGTTCAAGAGCTCAAATCACCCGACCGTTGGCATTATGTGAGATCCGCGCAGAACCCAGCTGATTGCGCCAGTCGAGGTATCCGCGCATCTGATCTTGTTAATCACCCCCTCTGGTGGCATGTCCCACAGTGGCTTCTAGATGCACAGCTTCCCAGTTTGTCCGACCTCAGATTAACTGATGAGGAACGTTGTGTTGCACAAAGTGAAATTCGAGTGTCGTCTATGGTAACAACAATCACTTCGGTCCCTGAGCTTAAAACACGTCTACGTGACGGACGAGCAATATTGCTAAGTGACCGTTTTACCTTGCTCTTGAAACTCCTACGAAGTGGCACTAGTACTTAGCTGGGCACCTGCACGCCGACTGATACGAGGTACTATTGTCAGCCCCGCTAAAATGGATAACGCTTTAATGATATTGGTTCGAAAGGAACAAGGGTATATCCACCTCTAGTCAATTGAAGTCATTGGGACCCTTGTCCAGCTTCTAATAAGGCATGCGCATGAGATCACGCTCCATGGCGGTCCACAACTTGTGCTTCAACATCTCCGTGCGCGATATTGGATCTTGAAGGGAAGACAGGCGGTCCGCAGCTAAATTCAGAGTTGCGTTATTTGTAGACCAATCCACCGACTGAAGGCAGCGCGACCCTTCGTATCCACAGGCGTCGATTATTATGGCCCGTTCATGGTGCGCGTCGGCGTAAAACGATCGCGTATCAACGTATCTAGTAATATTTGTTTGTATGGCCACCAAGGCGGCCCATATAGAGGTTGCGGAAGATCTATCATCGCAAGCGTTTTTGGATGCCTTCACGCGATTCATCAGCAGACAAGGTCCATGCAGAAATCTCTATAGTGACAACGGCAATGCGTTTACGGGCGCCAATCGCTTGATGCAAGAAGACTTGGCTGCATAGCAAAACGAAGGTATCCAGCAAGCAGTGGCTAACATCGGTAGAAATTGGCACTTCATTGCACCGGGAGCACTGCACCAAGGCGGGCTGTGGGAGGCGGCGGTGAAATCAGCCAAACGTCATTTAGTACGTATCGTTGGTGCGCAGACCCTATGGCATAACCAACTACAGACATTGGCGGCTCGCATTGAGGCAAGCTTAAATTCACGCCCAATCACACCTTTGTATGACGATCCAAGTGACAAGCTAGCGTTCACGCCCACCGACTTTTCGATTGGCGATTCCCTAGTGGCAGTTCCTGAAGCCGAAGTCAGTTCGATTCCACTCAACCGCATAAAGCAGTGGCTCTTGGTGCGCCGACTTCACCAAAACTTTTGGCAAAGGTGGAACGAGGAGTATTTGGCAACCCTGCAGACACGCAACAAGTGGCAGAGGCCCTCGAGGAACGTCGGTGGCATCGTTCTTGTGAGGCATGAGACCTTGCCCACCACTCACTGGCGATTAGGACGCATAACCGCTACTCACCCGGGCAGCGATGGACTAGTTCGTAATGTTACGATGCAGACTATGAACGGCAAAATTACTCGGGCAGTACAAAAATTGTGCAGATTGCTTGACGGCGAATATTTCGAGTCCGATGACTCGACTGGGCAGGATGTTCAGGATGTGGCGAGTGTGAGTACACCTTAAGATCTCCGCGCACACCAATTTGTACTCACCAAAGTACATCACCAACAATAGCCTGTGATGGACCCTGTAAAAAACGTTGGAGCATCAGAGTACTCCAACACTTATCCTCATTCATATAAAAAAGGTGGTCCAATTTACATAGCGATGTCCGGTGATTGGATCACCCAATCCTATTCGGAGTACCATTTACTTTGTTTCTGAATAGTCTATAGAGCACCTACGTTGGAGTACTTTGAAAATGCTGCCAAAAGATTACTCTATAGAGTACTCTAGACAAAAGCGAGAAGGGAGTATGTGTTCTTTTGAGGACCACCTACTCCCGCTCTCGCTTTGCTGTTGAATACTCTATAGAGTAATCCCATGGGAGTATTTTGAGAGTACTCTGACGTAGGTGGTCTATAGAGTATTCAAAAGCAAAGAAACGGAGTACTCCGAGATGGATTAGGTGATCCAATCACCGGACATTGCCATGTAAATTGGACCACCTTTTTTATATGAATGAGGATATGTGTTGGAGTACTCTGATACTCCTTTAGGAGTATTCTATGGAG
The DNA here is from genome assembly GCA_949987695.1 of Merzomyia westermanni. NCBI lineage: Eukaryota > Metazoa > Arthropoda > Insecta > Diptera > Tephritidae > Merzomyia > Merzomyia westermanni. Next base: position 81,744,217 of record OX465289.1, read on the forward strand.
TATGAAACGGAGTATTTCCGTTTTTTGCAGGGGAGCGCCGCTCACTAGATGATCATATGTACACACCAATGTAAAGGGTGTTTTTTAGGGGTATAGAACTTCGAATTGAAATAAAACACAAGAAAATCGTTTTAAGGTCCATCAATTTGGCTTTATTGGAAGGATAATTTTATGCCATTAATGTTTAAATATGATTTCGGGCATGTGGCCGCCGCGGCTGGCTCGAATAAAGCCAATTCTACAGGTCCAATTTTCAACCACTTTTTCGAGCATATGGGGCCGTATGTCGGCAATAACGCCACGAATGTTGGCTTCCAATTCCCCTAACGTTTCTGGTTTGTTGGTGTAGACGAGCGACTTTACATATCCCCAAAGAAAATAATCCAATGGTGTCAAATCACACGACCTTGGTGGCCAATTGACAGGTCCATTCCGCGAAATTATGCGCTCATCGAATGTTTCCTTCAATAAATCGATTGCGACGTGCGCTGTGTGGCATGTAGCGCCGTCTTGTTGGAACCACAACTCATCCACATTCATGCCATCCAATTCGGGAACAAAATAGTCGGTTATCATGGCTCTATACCGGTCTCCATTAACGGTAGCTGCCTCTCCAGCATTATTGCGGAAGAAGTATGGCCAAATGACTCCACCAGCCCATAGAGCACACCAAACAGTCAGTTTTTGTGGATGTAATGGCGTTTCAAGGGTCTCATGTGGATTCTCTTCACTCCAAATGCGGCAATTTTGCTTGTTGACGTAGCCATTCAACCAAAAATGAGCCTCATCACTGAACAAAATTTTGCGATGAAAATCAGCATCGAAATCAATCTCATTTTCGGCCCATACACCAAAATCACGACGCATTGCATGGTCTCGCGGCTTTAATTCTTGCACAAGCTGGATCTTGTAAGGTCGCAAGCCAAGATCTTTGCGCAAAATCTTCCATAAAGTTGATGGACAAAGCTCCAATTGCTGTGCACGGTGGCGAATCGATTCATTCGGGTCCTCTTCAACACTTTGCTCTACAGCGGCAATTGTTTCTTCGGTGCGCACTGTTCGACGTCTCTGCGGATGCGTATTATCACATAGAGTAAACGTAGTGCGAAAACGATCCATGGTTAACCGAATTAATTGCTCTGATGGACGATTATGTCGACCATAAAATGGACGGAGCTCACGGTAAACTTCGCGAACTGAACCATTATTTTCGAAATAAATTTGCACGATTTGCAAGCGTTGTTCTTTCATGATGAAATGGCAAACCAAACTGAACATAAATGACATTAGAGTTGCCAGATTTGACCACAAAATGCCAGTTTTATCTCTATTCGAAAAACAAACCTGTAAAAAAAACACCCTGTACATATATGCTTCTGCATATACTTACATACATCCATCATGCAGGTATACTCATTTCTGGTTATGGACATATTTTGGGCAAGCGGTACATAGAATCACGCCATCCGAACAAACACATAAATGTGTTTTCATTGTCACACTTCCCTGCAAAAATCGTTGGATTAGGTGTTCCTTTTTTTGTGATATTGGAGTACTCTTATAGTACTCCTTTTGCAAACCATTTGAGGACCACCTTCGGCTTTTTGCAAGCCGATCATTGCTCGTGATTTAGCGACAACAATGACGACACGATGGTTATTGTACAGAGTTGCCAAGAGCAAATTACTTATTTACTTAATTTAAAAGGATATACAAAAAAATGATAATAATGGAAGAGAAATTGTAGCCACACACATTTATTTGATGAATATTAAAGTAAACTATGTTAAACTTCAACTATATAGCGTGCCAGTTATATTTGCTTAAAATCTAAGCATCTTGTGAAATTAGTTTCAGTAACATTATATATTGGCAACCCTGGTATAATGCAACAGCGCAACTGGCTTTATGTAGTATAGAGAAATTTTCAAAGCGAAATTGCAAAAAACGTGAAAATTTTGAAGTGAATGGCGACAGTGAATTTTGTTGGTGAATAAATAAATTAATAAAATAATATATTATAAAGACTACAATATTAAGAAAAAAAGTATGGAATACAGTGAGCGTCACACTAGACGAATTAGGCAAATGGAGAGGCAAAAGTTTGTCCAAAGACTGCTAAATGCAGGAAACATAACTGGACAAAAAGAGAATCCGATTGATGCATCAGGATTAACTGCGCAAGGAGACAATACGAATACCAAAGCAGGATTAGATTCAGAATTACTTAACGAAGTTGAAATAGTGCCTGAAGCTAGTGAATTTGTACCATATTTGGAACCAAATGTGGCAGCAGAAAATAAAAGTAGACTTATGAGGGATTTAGGGCAGTGGCAAATAAAAAGTAGGACTTCTGTTGAGAATATGAGGGAATTATTGTGCATATTAAGAAATAATGGTATGGATTTACCTCTTTCTCCTGCCACGCTACTAGAAAAAACAACTTCCAGACCAAAAATAGTAGCTGTACAGCCTGGAAAATACGCACATTTTGGCATCAAGCAAAGTCTTCTGAAGGTGTCACATATTTCAGAAAACTTGGACGAAATTATATGTGATATTAATATTGACGGCTTGCCAATTTTTAAAAGTTCAAACCTCCAACTTTGGCCAATATTAGTTAGACCAGTTAACATTAGAAGTGTAAACGTTTTCCCCGCTGGAATATATGTAGGAACCCATAAACCAAATGATGTGGAGGAATTTTTAAGCCAATTCGTCGAAGAAATGTCGACTTTACAACAAAGTGGGCTGACAATAAATGGCAAAGATATCACAATAAAGATACGGGCTGTTATATGTGACGCACCAGCGAAGTCGTTTGCTTGTGGTATCGCTCACCATTCTTCAGCTCATGGATGCTCTAAATGCACACAAGTGGCTACAAAACAACAAAATGTGTTAACTTACAGCACGGAAGTCGCACATATTATCAGTGATGTTGAATTTGCCGAACGAAAATTTAAAGATCAGCATCAACCACGGTTTTTAAATACTGAAACACCTTTTGAAAAAATTAACTTAAAGATGATAAGTCAAATTGCCCTAGATCCAATGCACGTCATTGACTTGGGTGTAACTAGAAAGATGTTATCCAAACTCTCTAAAAACAAGATTAGCGAAAAAATTTCAAAATCCAACAAATTAAATATATCAAAACTATTGATTTCATTGAAAAGAAGTATCACAAAAGAGTTTACTAGATTGCCCCGTGGTTTGGAAGAGCTTTCCAACTGGAAAGCTACAGAATTTCGTCAATTCTTATTGTATGCAGGTGTTTTAGTTTTAAAAAACAATGTTGGTGCTGATTTTTATGATACGTTCTTACTCCTACACTGTGCAATTAGATTACTGTCATGTCCCAAAAATTTTCAGAACAATATCCAGGTGGCAGAAGATTTGTTGAAGCTTTTTGTCCAAAATTTCGGAGAAGTTTTTGGACCACAAAGTGTAACATATAATGTTCACAGTTTGCTTCATATATCTGATTGTGTGAAGCAGCATGGTATGCTTTATAACTTCTCTGCATATGATTTTGAGAATCATTTACAAATTCTTAAAAAAGATGTTCGTAAACCCTCAGACATTTTGCAGCAGCTATACATTAGAAATTTTCATAATAATTTAGTGCAGGCACCAAAACCTATAGGGATCCAAGAAAAACATGGCATAATTTATAGCTACACATGTGAAGATTATTTCTTGAGTGTGAAACATCCGAATAATGTATGCCTATTGATACCCTATGTACCATTCAAAGTTATTAGATTCCAACGCAATGAAAGTGATGAGATTTTAGTAATAGGACATCGTTTCAAAAATATCCAGTCATTTTTTGAAGAGCCAATGGACTCATTGTCTGCATTAGGCATTTGTACTGCCGATATTTTAGTAGAAGAAAGAGAGGAAACGTTCAACATTAATAATATTACTTGCAAACTTTTGTCCATGCCATTTGAAAATAACATTGTTTTAATGCCAATTTTACATGGTTGCACATAACAATAACAGACAAATAATTATAACTACATACATAGTCGTAAAAGCCAAAATCAAAAAAGAAAAATAAATAAATAAACAAAACGTAATGGAGAACCAACCACCCAAAAAGAGATTGACTGCCTCAATAGGAAACGACCTTATAAATTGTGAGTATGAAATAAAAAGCAGATAATTTCTTTATTTAAATAAAAACTTCACAATTAAAATTATTTTTCAGATCGTATTAAGAAAGCCCCTTGCGAGTTTTGCATTGAATTTAAAGGTAGAGTACTGTATATACAACTTAAGTATTTATCATATGTAAATATATACATAAATTACAGAAATTATCGAAAGACAAAGTCAGCAGATTAAGGAAATGATGGCTGATCAAAAACTTTTGGCAGAAAACTTGGCCAAATTGCAAGGTAATTTTAAAACCATATGATAAGGAGGCTCATATTTCGAGTTTCACTAAAAATTCTGGATATATTTTGTTTGAGTAATATAACTCACTTTTTTTATCCCTTTAGCAACTACAGAAAATCAAAACAAAATAATAGTAGAAATGATGGCCGATCAAAAAGGTACGTTGCAATCAATGTACAAAAGCCGCCAAAGCCTTTCCGCGATTACCAAATCTTTTCCACTCAAAAGCGAAGAGGATATCCATGAGATGGAAGAAGGAATTGACACAGCCAATGAGCAAAATTATGTAATTATCTTTGCTTATAAATAATTACCATTTTTGATAGCATACTTGCGTACCCATTTCTCAATTTTAGGTGTCTGCCATTAATATGCTGCTTGAGGGAAGCACTTCAAAAAACTTGGAGAAAATATTTTCCAGGAAAATATGTATGGAGTTTAATACGGATGGGATATCTGGGAAAAAAAGACTGAGAGACTATCGCAAGCTCTACAATGTTGTTTTGGGTAAGTACAACTTTATATTCCAGAACTTCCACTTGGGTTAGGTGCTGTCTGTAAAATGTTACCTGTTTTTTTTTTTGGTAGTTTAGAAGACAACTGTTATGAAATTAGCGGTAATTGTCTCTTTTAGGGGGCAACTGCTAAATGCCTGAAGAGGTATCAAACGACGCGTTTTGCCTCGGTTCCAATAATCCGAAAGCGGATTTTTAATTTTTTGTTTACAATTACCATATTTGCAATTAAAGTTTAAAATTTTAAACATACCTTTTCGTTTTTTTTTTGCGAATAACTTTCCACTGAAACCAAATATAGAAAATCCGTTTTCGGATTATTGATACCGAGGCCAAAACGCGTTGTTTGATACCTCAACCGACATTTTTGGACGTGTTTTAGCAGTTGTCTCCTAAAGGAAACAATTACCCAATCCATTACTGATAGGACGGCGAGTCGTAATTCTATACGACCGCAAGTGCTAAAATACGTTAAAAATATCGGGAAATGTATCAAAAGATGCATTCTGACTGCGAAAACAATAATCCCAAAGCGGAAAATAAGTATTTTGTTCCAATGAAAAGCTATTGTCTCTGGTACGATACCAAATGCCACGCTTCAAAAAAGAAACTCTTATTCGACCAAAACCGGCTGCGCGACCTAAAGTACTTCGGATTTGATTTAGCTTGGGCTGGCAATAACACTTGAATAAATATAGTATGGAAGGATATAGGGACATTTCTTGAACATAAATATGTATTTGTTTTTATTTGTGCAAAAATTTACCCCTCCCTGTAGCCAGAGTGGTACTAAAATTAAGAAATTGAAGAGATAATGAAATTGTTAAAATCACTATTTTATAAATAACTATTTTTATTCCAGATGCAATTCACAAGTATTCCCCTAATGCGGAAAAAGAACTGAAGACCGCGATTCAAGTGGTGAAAAAACGGCACTTCAGAGCTGCATGGTTCACAAAACAAAAGGGTGGACAGTTATCCCAACAAGAAGCGTGTGATACACATTCCGACACATGCTCAAGCAATGCATAATTTAATATAAAAATAGCGTTAAATAAATTATATTGATTTTTTTAATGGTGTACAATGAATTTTATGAATTTTGATTTTTTTTAATGTAATTATTAGTTATAATTTGGATTAAACTTTTAATTTCTAGTTATTAAGTAAAACATGTACAAAAAAATAATAGAGCTACCCATATCAATAAAATTAAATGAAATTATATTTAAGCTATAGCATAGGTGTCAAATGAAAACGACATTTTGCTTTCATAAACGTGGAATTCACAATGAATTTTTTTTTATATATTTCTGAATTTACATTTTTTAAAAAATAAGAAATCAAATGGTTTCAATTTAATTTAATTGCATTGTTTTGTTTTTAAATGGCGTTGAGAATGAATTTGTGATATTTATATGCGAATGTATCAAAAAGAACATATTAACAAGTACTGAATTATCCTGATGTTACTTTGAACCAGAATTTGTGATATTTATTTAAGTTTTTTATTAAAAGATGTAACAAATAAAAAATATATCTAGCCTTAATTGAATTAAGAATTTTTGCAATAACTGAAATGATTTTATTTTTAAATGATTTTGATAATGAATTAGTGAATTTATCTTTGTTTTATGTATATATATGCAAATGTATCAAAAAGAACAAAGCTACAAGTACTGAATTATCTTGCTGTTACTTTAAAAATGAATTTGTGATATTTATATAATTATAATTTTTTGCAAAAGTTTGTTTATGTACTTTTATCGAATGTGACTCTAAAATTTTAATTTGATTAAGGCATAAACGGCTATTGCAAACAGGGACTGATATATATTTATATATTCCTATTTATATTATTTTATTCAGTGTGAATAAAGAAAATGATTTTTTATAAATTTCTTGTTTTATTGTGTGGCTTTGAAATAACTCTTCTAATCAGTGGGCTAATCCTATAAGTTAGTTTGAAGAGTACTCTTCCGTAGGTACTCCAAGGAGTAATCTCCTGTATGTGCTCCAAGGGCTAATCTTTCGAGGGTGGTTTTAAAAGTACTCTTCTGTAGGTACTCTAAGGAGTAATTCCTTGAGAGTACTTTTGTATGTCATCTCATGTTGATACTCCATAGAGTAATGTTTAAGGAGCAGTTTGTAAGGTACTCTCTTGTAGATACTCCAAGGAGTAACAAGTTGGGAGTACTTTGCAAAGTACTCTCGCGTAGGTATTCTTTAGAGTACTCTGACGTAAAGCGAGAGCAGGAGTAGGTGGTCCTATAAGCGGACATTTTCATGTAAATTGGACCACCTTTTTTATATGGAAAAGGACTACCTTTGGAGTACTCTGATACTCCTTAAGGAGTATTTTATAGAGTACATAACAGAGTATTTCCGTTTTTTGCAGGGTTTGTCTTGTATCTCAATCAGAAAATTGAATCATTAGCTTTTGAACATTGGACGAGTTCAGGCGTTTTCTTTATCGCGAACAGCTGCTGTACGTCGTCCTCAAAATAGTATTTTTTTTTTTCAAAACAGTCTTAGTACTTCGTGCTTCATTGTTTCCAAAACGGAATTTTATACTTCGTCTGTGGTTTAAAATTTGAATACCTCGAAAATAATTCGCGACAGCTAACCACACAAAAAATGTTAGCTATCACTTTTCGTATGGTTAAAAGTTAGTGAATAGGGAAAAGCGTTAAAAATGGTGTTAAGCGAAGTTAACGACCTACTGATATGTGTTGACACAAGAATAGTTTCTTTAAGTTATGTCTACAGCTTTATATAAAAATAGTTTAAAGTAAAATAAAAAATTTGAAATGGATTTCGTAAAAAATTTCTAACTTTTTTTAGCTTCTTTTTTCCTAATTTTAGCCTTTTCTAACCTTTTTTTTGCCGATTTAGCCTCTTATTTTTCTATCGCCTGGTCACAGTAGACCAATGGTCGGCGTTTCATAGAACAATTGCTCATGCTCAGCTCATGTTACGCTCTTTCTTTTGTGGTTGATTTAGCCGTCACTGAGCAAATGGCGCAGCAACATCACGTTTGAGTGTCGCTCGTTCTAGTCCCGACTAATATGCGCATGTATGTACGTAACATTTTTTACAATGTAAATGCATCTTATAATCACAGAAATTAAACAGAACTATATGATTACTGCATTTTAATTTACAATAAACCAATGCGAATGCGCTTGGTTTTTGCTGTCTAACGAGCAACTAAAAGACATGTCAACTGGCTCGTGCGCAGTGTGATCAGGTGTTGGAGAAAAAAGAGGCTAAATCGGCAAAAAAAAGTTTAGAAAAAGCTAAAATTAAGAAAAAAATAGGATAAGAAAAAATCAGACATATTTTACCAAATCCATTTCAAATTTTTTATTTTAGTTTTAACTATTTGTATGTATATAAGGCTGTAGATATAACTTGAAGGAACTATTCTTGTTTTAACACATATCAGGCACAAAGAAACATACTATAGATAACTTACTACAAACCAATTAGTTTTGTAGCAGACCTGTATTACGTATATTCGTTACGTTACGTTATTGTACTCAATTGCACAACACTGTTACATACAACTCTGTGTTAGTACTGTAAGAATGCAACCATGCATACATTTTATGTTTTTATGGATAACGCAACACTGACCAGCACTTGTGTGCGCTTGTATCATACTTTCGCTTAGCTTAATTTTTTCAATCAGCCACTGGCCACTGACGAGTGCGGTTCTCGTCCGATATTGCTTCGGACAGTTCCAACTAATAAAAAGCTAAGCTGATTATTGTTTTGTTGTACTTCGCCTACACACACAAATATATTTTTTACTGTTAACCATTTAATTGTTCAATAAATGACGTATAATTTACGTACAAAAAACAACACCTCATCATTTAAGAAGGATCAAACCTTTTCACTGGCGCCCAACTTAGTGGCTACGAACCACTCCAATCGTGACTCACCAACAACAGCAAGCATGGCTACTTTTTCACCAGAACAGTTTAACCAAATTTTAGCTGCAATTTCAAGCAACAAAAATAGCGGTTCTTTCACGCAATGTACATCACGTTTTCGAGGTCAACGCGATCTCGCAGCAGTCGAAGAATTTATTACCGCCATAACGGTGTATAAAGACATCGAAAAGATTCCTGACAAAGATGCTTTGCGTGGTATGCCACTACTGCTCGAGGACTACGCTGCAACGTGGTGGATTGGTGTGAAGGAAACGGTGAATACTTTTGCCGCTGCAACAGAGCTGCTCCGCTCAACATTTTCGCCTCCAACTCCTGATTGGAAAATTTTTCTAAATATGTTTGAGCAAAAACAACAAGTTCGTGAACCCAGTGATAGCTTTATCTGCAAAAAGCGACTGTTTTTTTCACAGTTGACTCATCCCGTTAGGGAAACTGTGCAACTAAACATGGTATACGGCCTCTTATCGGTAAAAATAAGAGAGCGCGTTCATCGTGAAGCATTTTTATCATTCGATGAGTTAATTGCACGTTGTCGAGACGCAGAATTATTTTTAGCAGAAGCAAAGCAGGTCACGCCACTGGTTAAAGAAAAAGCCGAACACGCGGAAGTACCGAAACGGTGTTCATTTTGTAGACTACGAGGCCATAATGCAGATGTTTGCTTCAAAAAGAAAAACTAGCAACAGTCGCAACAGGCACAACAACAACAACAGGCTACAGCAAGTACTAGTACAGCTGCGCCGCAAGTCAAACGCGGTGCTTCGTTTTCATGCTACGGCTGTGGTGCACCTGGATTTTACCGTGCAAACTGTCCAAAATGTAGTGGGCATAGCAATGAGAGCCCACAATATCTTTCCTTCAACAGCGTATCCACTACCATTGTTGGAAGAGCAATTCCATCGGTCCAGATTGAGATGTTTGGAATGCAAGGTGAAGCGTTATTTGATTCTGGAGCAAAAACCAGTGTAGCTAGCGCTCATTTAAAGAAAATATTGACGAGCAAGGGGTGTGTATTTCAGGATGTGGTGGCAGATGTCACGTTGGCAGATGGTACCACCACCACACAAAAGGTACTGTCCACGATATGTGACATTACGATCGGCAACCGCCAACGGAAGATACGAATGATATCGCTACCTAACGCAAAGAAAAATCGTACACTCATAGGGGCAGACTTTTTGGAGCAAGCTGGTATCGTGCTGAATTTGGCACAACGTTTTTGGTACTTCGAAGGTGAACCTAAAGTGAAGTACGATTTTGCGAAACCCAACTCGAGTAAGTTACCGTTAGCTATCGATATTGCTGGTGCGCACGTCGTAACAAGCTATTTGCAGTCACCGCGTACAAAAGCTACAAACGAGTTGTCGAACTTCATAAGCTACGTTGAGAAATATAGCACCACCGACGTTGCGCCTGACTCCCCAGAGATTTGTACAGAGAGTAACTATGGTCCAGCGGTAAAAAATAAACGCACGCACTCAAACGATTATTCACCACACTCCGTTCAAAATATATTCAGGAACTGTCTACCAGAAGGCGAAACTACACCTGAGAACTCTTCGCGTCTATTCGCACCTCCAATCAAAGTTAAAACGCAGATAACTGATTTCACCAAGTTTTGCGACGATAATTTTTTCCCAATCAACTCCTTGGACGTGGAATTGCCAACTGTCCATGAGTTGACCGCAATAGAGAAGGCCAGTCTGGATGCATTATTGTCAAAGCACTCCGAAATCTTCGAAATACCGACGTCTGCAACACCATTCGCAACGCATAGGATCGACACGGGTCAACATCCCCCAATTGCTTTGCCACCGTACCGTCTATCATCACAGCGGAAAGAGCAATTAAAAGTGGAACTGGACAAAATGATCAATACTGGCGTAATAGTTAATCGCGAATCACCATGGGCAGCCCCAGTCGTAATTGTTCCAAAGAAATCAGGCGGTATACGTGTGTGCATTGACTATAGGGAGTTAAACGCTATCACTAAACCAGACAGGTACCCGTTGCCTCGAATTGATTATCTGTTGCATGAAGCTAAAGTTACCAAATATATGTCAACGTTGGATCTACAATCAGGATATTGGCAAGTCGGTATGGAGAAGGAGGACCAAGACAAAACTGTTTTTGTTACGCCATTTGGGATGTACAAATTTACTCGAATGCCCTTCGGCCTACGCAATGCGCCAGCAACCTTCCAGCGCTTGATAGATCGCCTCAAAATATCGCTGAGTGAGATTGTCCTGGTCGCGTACTTGGATGATATTATTTTATGCTCCAAGAATTTTGAAGAACACTTGGATGAACTAAGTGCACTTTTTGAACAACTCAAACGCTTTGGTCTCAAGATTAATAGAGAGAAATGTCGATTTGCTTGTCAATATGTGAAGTATCTGGGACATATATTAACGCCAGATGGTATCAAGGTCGATCCTGACAAGATTACAGCAATAACACTCCGTAAGCCTCCGAGAAATTTTAAGGAAATTTTATCGTTTTTACAAACGTGCTCATGGTACAGACGCTTCGTACCTGGCTTCGCAGATGTCTCAAAACCGCTTTCGCAATTGACGAAGAAAAATGCTATGTGGGTTTGGTCTGATCAGCAACAGAAAGCGTTCGACGAATTAAAAAAGCTTTTGACAACGACGCCCATACTAAAGCAAGCAGACGAGAATCTACCTTTCATCCTCAAAACAGACGCTAGTGGATATGCACTAGGAGCAGTTCTAATCCAGGGGGAGGGGCCAGATGAGCATCCCATTGAGTACGCTAGTAGATTGCTGTCAAAAGCCGAGCAAAATTATTCCACTATAGAGCGGGAAGCCTTAGCCATTGTGTGGGCTGTACAGAAATTCCGCGGATACATTGAAGGCTCCGATGTGAAGCTTATCACGGACCACCGACCCTTAAAGTGGTTGATGACATTGAAATCTCCAACAGGAAGGCTCGCACGATGGGCATTGCTTATACAGCCCTACAATATCCAAATTGACTATAAGCCTGGGAGAACCAATGTTGTAGCTGATATGTTATCACGGCCACCATGTAATGCAGAGCATGATCCACCCGAATCCTGCGACATATGCTCCTTTGAAGTTGATCTTCCACGACGAGGCGCGAAGCAGATTCGAGAAGGACAATTGGGCGATCCAGAGCTTAAAGAGATTATTGAATGTTTTGAAAATAAAACCGACGATGCGATTCATTGGTCCAAAAGAGGATACATCATGAATGATGGTGTATTATATTGCTACCATGATGAAGCTAGTGAGGAGGCACAATTGGTCATTCCTACATCCGAGCGTCCAAGAATATTGGACCACTATCATAATAAAGATACAGCGGGTCACTATGGAATCGATCGAACAATAAATAAGATAACGTCTCGCTACTACTGGCCTGGAATTCGCAAAGATATAGAGAACCACGCGAAGAATTGTACAGATTGCCAAAGATACAAAATATCCAATCTGAAGCCAATGGGCTTATATCAAACAACGTCAAGTAAACAACGCTTTGAAACCATAGCTATCGATTTGTTTGGGCCGTTGCCACCAGATCACAATGGAATGCAGTGGATATACATTGTCGAGGATGTAGCAAGTCGTTGGGTGGAGCTACAAGGTGGCGCAAAAGTAAGCTTCCGATGTTCAGCATATCGGTTGTGGCACGTGCAGTGTGTGCTGTTGAACCGTCTTGTTGGAACCACATGTTTTCCAATCCCAATTCATCAAGTTGCGGCAAAAAGAACTCGTTGATCATTGCTCTGTAGCGCTCACCATTCACAGTAACCGTTTGGCCCCGACCGATTATTGGTCAAATAAATAGTCAGCAATATTCCGCGTTCTGGAGCAGTTTAGCGTAACATTGTTTATTAACGTGTATTTCGCATGTGTTTACTACACAAATGTCAAAACAGAACTGACTTTAGGGGCCAATCGCAAAATTTATAGCATTTTCTGATAGGAGGATTACTTTTGCGCCACCTTGTATTTGCACTAAAAGAAGCTTCTGCAGAAAATTGTGCAAGAACGCTGATAGACGAGGTGTTCCTGCGGTATGGAGTTCCAAGGCGAATCATCAGCGATAATGGGGTGCAATTCGTATCTGCGGTCATGCAAAAGGTCACCTTCTGCCTCGAAATAAGCCAAGTGTTTACACCTCTGTATCATCCTCAAGCAAATCCCGTTGAAAGGAAGAATCGCGATATGAAGACGCAACTGGCTATACTGGTTGGCAATCAACACCGCACTTGGGCAGAGAAGCTTCCAGCTATTCGTTTTGCCATGAACACAACACGCTGCCAAAGAACATTTGGGCGCGAATTAAGAACAATCGACGATGTTCAACATGATCTTAGGGCTATCATTCAGTCCGAGAATTTTATCGCGGAAATCACTCCGTATCTCGCTACTCTCACCAAGGTATTCCAAAATGCTCGTGAATGTGAGCAAAAGCAGCAAGATTTAAATAAAGACGCAACTAATCCTCGAAGACGTGAGCAAGAAGGGTTAGAAGTTGGCTCCAAGGTTTTAGTCAACACTCATATTCTCAGTAATGCCGCTAAAGGTGTGACGTCAAAATTTGCACCACGACGAGATGGGCCTTATATAATTATAGCTAAAAAAGGCTCTTCTACCTACACTATCGCACATGAGGATAATCCACAACTTCCTCTGGGCACATACCACGCATCATCATTAACGCCGTATCAAAGTACAAATGATGTTCCTGGTAAGCCAGTAAATATGATACGTCGACGAGGACGTCCCCGAAAAGTTACTTAGTAGGATACATCATCGAGGCGATTTCAGCATCCTAGGGGGAGACTGTAGCAGACCTGTATTACGTATATTCGTTACGTTACGTTATTGTACTCAATTGCACAACACTGTTACATACAACTCTGTGTTAGTACTGTAAGAATGCAACCATGCATACATTTTATGTTTTTATGTATAACGCAACACTGACCAGCACTTGTGTGCGCTTGTATCATACTTTCGCTTAGCTTAATTTCTTCAATCAGCCACTGGCCACTGACGAGTGCGGTTCTCGTCCGATATTGCTTCGGACAGTTCCAACTAATAAAAAGCTAAGCTGATTATTGTTTTGTTGTACTTCGCCTACACACATAAATATATTTTTTACTGTTAACCATTTAATTGTTCAATAAATGACGTATAATTTACGTACAAAAAACAACACCTCATCATTTAAGAAGGATCAACCCTTTTCAGTTTTATAATATTTTCTTCGTCTGATGAATCAGAAGAGCTTGAGTCCGCGTACAAAGTTTGGGTTTTTATCATAGAGATGAGATCACGGTAATTTCAAAATTAGTGCAACATTTGGATAAGCGTTTTAGCGAGCATCTAATATTCAGCAGAGAGTTAATGTGCTAAGCAGATACAATACGGCCATAGGTTGAAAAAACTGATAGCTAAATAGAATGCGAGTGTTTGTGTGCGTAACAACAGATTCGACGGATACGGCAACGGAAATTTTACTCTAAATTTTGATGTATGACGTATACATCGACGGTGAAGGACTGTATCTGCTTGGCGCATAAGCATTGTGATTTTTAATCTGTTCCTTAACTTAGTTTTTAAAATGTTCATGGCACTAAAAATTCTGAAAGGTAATACCAAAAAGTTAAATACGAATTCGACCAGTTCTAAAAAAGGGGGTTCGTTTAATGAATTTTTATGTTCTCGGACTTCCGCTCGAAATTCTATGGTAGAGCTCACACTTGTCCACTGTTCGGTTATTAGCTTTCGCTACTGCAGATCTATCAATGCTACTTGACTTGAAGAATACCTAGACTATTCTTTTTGATAGTGAGAAAATACATCCGGCTTTGTAACTTGCAAAGAATTAGCAACTGAGAAAAAAAAATTATCTTTTGTAAAGAGTTCGTATTATCAGGTAGGCGATGTCGCAATTGGGTTATCAGCTCCATTAGAAATACTTGACAATTTTTACGAATCATCAATACTACTTCATTCAACTCTAATTTTATATCTTCCTCGAAGTTGTATGAAAAATATGGCGTTGGACCAGAAAAGGTTTGGATTAAAAAAAGGCTAGAAAAAAGCCAGGAAGCTAAAACCAAAATTATGAGACTAAAGGACAAAAAAAAGGCTAAATCTAGCCTCGAAAAGGCTAACCTGGTCACACTGCTCGTGCGTTCAAAGCGCTCTCACCAATACTACCTCATTAACAATTTTGCCGACCCCTGATTTACATTATAAAAGATGTAACATTCATACATGCACAAATTATTCGGCGCTCAAACAAGCATCCCACACACGATTTTTGCTACGCCGCTTATAGTCCGATTACCCACCGACGTGTGTAACGTACGTTTACGTATCCCGTTTGTACGTACGTTTGAGGGAATCTTATGCCCGTGGCGCCAACGGAGAAATCAGCCATTTTCTGTTGTTTACATTCAATACAATGTTGCCATTGATCAGTTTTCATGCATGCTAACCCAAACGTGTACTTTTGAAACAGTTATTTTTCATTTTAAGAGTGACCGAAATTAATACTAAATAATTATAGCCAGTCAATTTATTTAAAAGCAACAACTTAATATCGTAATTTCAGGTTATTTCAACATTATTACGAAAATTTAAAAGGTATTTTGAGGTATTTTTGTAAAACAACTGCAAACGATTCATAACCAGCATACACACGTATGAATAGGCAACATTGTCATATGAGAGAGAAATCAGCTGGCATGTTTTTATGGAAAAAATCCAAATTTCTTTGATTTCTACGGAACGTTCTACGTATACGGAAAAATTGAACGTCGGTGAGTGTTCGTTTACATGGCACTCTCATAAGACAGGTCCATGATCAAATAATTTATATGGTCATTTCAAATGACATAGCGTCTTCTTCTTCCTCATCCACACCTTATGTCAAAAGCTTAGAAAATAGGCGAATCGTTTTTGCGCGTTCCCTCTCACATGTGCATTTTGACATAAGAATTCACCGACGTCAAACGGTAATTTCGTGTTGTTGGCCGTTCGCGTCAACCATATAAATCATTAAATCATGGACAGGTCGTGTCAGATGACATGTACTACGTACGTGCGTCGGTAGGTAATTGGACTATAAATCAATCACCAACTAAAGAGCGTAACCTATCTGTGTGAGCTGAGCATGAAAAATTGGACCATGAAACGCCGACCATTGCTTTATTGGGACCCGTGACGGTACTGCAGGCTTAACTGAGAACTTTTAAGGGTTAATGTTAGAACACTCGGTGGTCCTCGTGTCACACCTACTTACATTCGACTGTCGTCGTGTCTCTGCCGGCGTTGATTGGCTAAAATCTCAAATGTTCGATTTCTTAATGTTTCAGGGTGGTAATATTGTGCTGCGCTAGGCAATCGCGTCTACAGCGGAAGTAGATTTTTTAACGCATGGTAAATTTAACATGGAAGCCAAATTTGAAGTTTTTTATTTGAAATTGTATATAGGTTAGTTAAAGAGATTCAAAGAGGGTTTGTTGATTTTTATTTTCACAATCCCATCTTAGGAGCTGAATACGGTCACGCATGATCAGATTCGAGTCAAGAAGGTTTTCTTGAGCTTTAATTGAGCATTTCTTGAAGGGGTGAAGATATGTTTTAGAACTATATATTGGCCTCAAGACATTGAAAAAATTACTAAACAGGGGGGAAAATTACCAAAAACGGTTTAAAGTGAGAAAAATGGTTAAAAATTGTTGGAAATGTAAGATTAATATTTGCTTAATGTATACATGTGGCAACATTGCATATGAAATGTCATTGATTCTCTTTGTCTCATATTCGTAGTTATAAGAATGACTCGGTATTTTATTTCTTCAGTCAGTTACAATTAAACTCTTAACTTGTCAACATTGCGTTTCAATAGACTCTTTCTATCAACAATGGTTATGGGCCCAGAGCGCAAAGGGCAAAATAAAGTTTATTGAAAAATTTAATTGCAGCTAAATAAAATTCGCAAAGCGAATAGTGGCTGTTTGATCAAATCGTGTGTGCTCGGTTCGGTGAAAGAAAAAATTTTTGCAAAATGAGTGTATCCCTCCAAATAGAAAAACGTGGGGAGGAAAATTACGACGTGTGGTCGTTAACAGTGAAAAGTGTTCTAATTACCACAGATTTATGGAAAGTTGTGTGTGGCAATAAGCCAGAGGATGCAACTGCTGAAGAAAAAGAAAAGTGAGACACAGCAGACCAGAAGGCGCTGGCATGTTTGTTCTTGAATGTGAAACCCACGCAATTAATGCATATAAAGTCATGCACAACAGAGGCATGGAAAAAGCTACGCCAAATTCATATGCCAAGTGGACCTATTAGAAAGGTACAGATGTACCAAAAACTGCTGCGTTTAAACATGCAACAAAGTGACAATGTGTGTGCGTATGTAAACTCATTTGTCGAAACGGTCGACAAACTGGCAGAGTTAGACATACAAATAAACGACGAACTAAAAGTAATTATGTTGTTGTCAAGTCTTCCTAGTTCCTGGGAAAACTTTGTTGTTGCTGTTGAGACACGCGACAGCTTGCCAACGTTCGATGCTGCAAAATCAAAAATTCTAGAAGAAGGAGCGCGTAGGCAAGAGAGAGATGAACGAGATAGTACACAAGCTGTATACGCGTGCGCCAGCAAAAGCACAAATTCAAATACAGCGCAAAAGCAGACAAGTGCGCGTACAGAAATCGACGATAAGAAAACAAAGCAAATTCGAAGGTGCCCAAGAATCAAAACAAATTCAAATTCAAGGGGAAATGCTTCAACTGTCAACAAACAGGTCATCGGGCAAGTGAATGCCGAAGTGCAAAGAAAAAGAGTACACGAGAAAAAAAAGAAGATAAAATGTCGAATTGTTTGTTAAGTTGCGGCAGCAGCGCTATACAGTCAAAATATACATGGTGCATCGACAGTGGTGCTACGTCACATACTCGTATGTGTTGTAAGAAATGTTTGTTTGTATCGTTTGCTGAAAAAGAAGCAAAAATAATGTTAGCGACAAATCAATATGTTGAATCACCCGGTATTGGTACTGTAGTGATACAAAATGGTAAACAAAAGCTTACTTTGCAAAATGTTTTGTATGTACCATCGCTTCGAATGAATTTTTTGTCAGTGAGCAAAGCAGCAGGTCGATAATTTCACGACGTTTGAAAAAGATGTTGCCGTTGTAAGAAACAAAGAGCAAAAAATAGTGTTACAAGCAAAGCGAGAAAATAACTTATATTTGTACACAGTAAAAAATGTGGTGGGTGAAGTTAATATGATAACTGAAAATTCGCTTGTAACGATGTGGCATAATAGATACGGTCACTTGAATTTTCAAAATTTAAAAGAAACTAATGATAAAGAATTAGTGAGTGGCATGAAATTGAAAAATATGCCAAAGCAAATGAATTATAATACGTGCAACAGAGCCAAAATTTGTGCGTTACCTTTTCCACAAAAAACTGAACGTTGAACAAAGAAAGTACTTGAACTTATTCATATAGACGTATGTGGGCCTATGAATGTAAAGTCGTTGGGTGACAATCGTTACTTCGTCACTTTCATTGATGATTTTTAGCGGAAAATATTTGTTTATTTCATGAAGGCCAAGAATGAAGTTTTTGAAAAATTCAAAGAATTTAAGAGCTATGTAGAATGCCAAATGGACTGTAAAGTGAAGGCATTACGAAGTGATAACGGCACAGAGTATATAAATAATGATTTTCAAAATTATTTGAGAAGTGTGGCATAAAAAGAGAACTGACCGTACCGTATACGCCACAGCAAAATGGTGTTGCGGAACGAGCCAATCGCACTATAGTTGAAATGGCCAAAAGTTTATTGATTGATGCGAAGCTTGAAAAGTTCTTGTGGGCTGAGGCGGTACTAACCGCAGTATATACTCGTATACGCAATAGATGCCCAACTCAAGCATTGAGTCGACGCACTCCATTCGAAATATCGAAACAGCGTAAATCGCCAGTGAAACATCTACGTACTTTTGGGTCTCTAGCATTTGCGCTAGACAAAACAAATAAAAGTAAGTTCCAAGCAAAAGGTAAGGAGTATATATTTGTTGGTTACTCCCAAACTGTAAAAGCATATCGCTTATACGAGCGCCAGCGACGCGTTATTGTAGCAAGACGCGATGTAAAATTTGTTGAAAATGATTTTGGCACAGAAATAAGTAACGATGAAAATGATGACTTCGCGACAAACATCATTCGCCTTGATTCTGGTGAAGTTCCAGAAAAAGAACGGTCAATAGTCAGTCCTGAAAAAAGTGTTGCAGAAAATGCTATGCATGGGGAATCCGGCGATGATGAGGAAGAGTTTGCCACAGCTGGTGAATCTGAAAGTGACGATGAAGAAGAAGCTCATCATGAACAGACTGCATCGGGTACAGACCAAATTGAGGTAACAAAGCGTGGGCGTGGTAGACCAAAATTAGTTCGTACAGGTCAACCAGGCAGGCCCAGGAAGCAGTTGCAAACGTTAAATAGCGTAAATTGTTTGGAGGATGGTGAAACGCCACAAACTCCGACAGAAGCATTGAATAAAGAATAATACATGGAAAATGATGGATTTACCAAAGGGACAGAAATCCATTGGGTCAAAATAGGTGTACCGAATAAAACGCGATGCCAACGGTGATATCGAAAGGTTCAAATCGAGGTTAGTTGCTAAAGGTTGCGGGCAACAATTTTGTGTCAACTACTGGGAGACGTTTTCTCCAGTGATACGTTACGAGACTATTCGCATGCTTTTTGCGATACCTGCAGAAAAACAGCTGTATATGCATCAGGTTGACATATCGAACGCGTATTTGAACGGCAAGCTTCATGAAGATGTATATATGAAGCAAGCAGGGGATTTTGTAAACAAACAACATCTGGGCAAAGTATTAAAGCTACAGAAGGCGATCTATGGGTTGAAGCAATCGGGACGTGTTTGGAATAGCACGTTAGACGCAATATTGAGTGGCATTGGCTTCAAGAAGTGTGAATACGAATCATGCTTGTACGTAAAAAATGAAAATCAGCAGTTTGGTTACATCGCCATCTACGTTGATGATTTGATCATGATGTGCTCCAAGCAGAGCGAAATAGCAGCAATTAAGAAGAAGATAGCATCGAAGTTCCAGATGCATGATGGCGGCGCGGTAAAGTATTTCCTTGGTTTGGAAATTCAGCGAGATGGTGATAGAGGTGCAATTTCTCTTCATCAAACAAAGTACATAAAATCACTTTTAGAGGCATATGGTATGCAGAATTGTAGAACAGTAGCAACACCGCTTGATCCTGGTTTTGAAGTTGGATGCAAAGTCGAAAATTGTGTAAAGGTAAAAGTTACTGCATATCAATCACTAATTGGTTCTCTCATGTATCTAGCGGTCTTGAGGCGGCCAGACATTTTGAATGCAGTGAGCAAACTATCTAGGCGCAATACAGATAAGCACGTTGAACATGAAGCAGCAGCAAAGCATGTCTTGCGTTATTTATCAGGTACTATAAAGCTATGCATTGTATATCGCAAGACTGGTGAATATGTAAAGGAATTCGCCGACGCAGATTGTGCGAACGATCCATGCGACAGAAAATCATACACAGGCTATGCATTTTATTTGGGAGGCAGCGCATTCTCATGGGCTTCAGTGAAACAAAGCGTTACAGCGTTAAGCAGCACTAGGGCGAATATGTAGCCCTAGCAATGGCAGCAAAGGAGGCAGTGTACCTCAAACGACTATTAACCGAAATAGGGTGGCTTAGTACAACACCAATGACGCTCTATGGTGACAACGTCAGTGCGCAGCATATAGCACGCAATCCAGTTCACCATAAACGTACAAAGCATATGGATATCAAGTATCATTTCATTAGAGAAAAAGTTGAGAATAATGAAATTAATTTGGAATATGTTTCTACACAAGATAATGTTGCCGATATTTTGACTAAATGTTTAAACAAACAGAAGCATTGCAATTTGTAAAATCACTTGGATTAAAGTAAAAATATGTCTTGTTTTTGAAGTAAATATGTAATCTTGAGAAGAAGTGTTGGAAATGTAAGATTAATATTTGCTTAATGTATACATGTGGCAACATTGCATATGAAATGTCATTGATTCTCTTTGTCTCATATTCGTAGTTATAAGAATGACTGTATTTTATTTCTTCAGTCAGTTACAATTAAACTCTTAACTTGTCAACATTGCGTTTCAATAGACTCTTTCTATCAACAAAAATAACCAAAACGGCTCACTGGTAGTGAACTTGAACATTTCTCTATTTGCTGTTGGAATTCTTGCGTCAAATAAAAAAATTATTAACCTATTATGTTTCAAAGTTTTTACTTAATTTAAGAGTGAGATATCGATATGTCTAAATTTGTTTCAAGACTCTTCATTTTATATTAGCAAAATATGTCGAGAAACTAAGTGAAGAAAAAAATTTTTTTTCAGATTAAGCTGCGCTGTCATCAATAAAAAAAATATTATTATTATTATGATGTTTTTTTCATAAGCAGCAAATGAAGGCTAGTCTGACCTAGTACTTTTTTGGTGCAAATAAAAAACATACTTCACCTCTTGGCCCAACGTTTCGCTGAATATTCCAGCATCATCAGGGGCTACACTTTTTTTTTTTTAAAAAAGCAAATAATACATGAATTTAACCAAGACAAATTAAACAAAGTAGAATAATATGAAATATTTGCTTTTTGTAAGAATTCTTACTTCGAGGACAATTTTTGGCTCCCATCCAATTTTTTTATTAAAAAATTAGTATATCAGATTTGCTGAAGCTGCAAAACGATTAATAATATCGAGAAAGATCCTTGTCCAAACAATAATATCTAGTTTCTATAATTTCGCCTATTTGGGAACCCGCATTAAGGAAAAAGCCCGAACGGAGTTACTTTTTCCACCAAGTGCTACTGTGGCATCTACGTATAAAAGGCATTCGCATTATGACAATGCCAAATTTAGAACCTTTGTCGACTCTTGCCAGTGTCATTGACATTAATTCGCAAATATTTTTATTTACAATCCCAAATTTCTTTCATTCCTTTTATTACTCTTCTCGCCTAACTTCCCGATACCCTACCAGAATTTCTGAAAGGGGGAAAGGAGAATGGAAGCACTAGCGAAGATTTTTTACTTGTAGGAATTCACAATGGTGCAAAATGTGTATTCAGTTGTACAGAAATTTTCAACATTAACCAAGCCAAGTATAAAACCAGTAAGGACGGCGCTGTCTTCGGCTGTGCCGAAGGCTTTATACCTTTCATGAATACGTGCAAACTTAAATACGCATTGTTTAAAGTTCTCTAAAACTTTGTCAGCAATACATTTAATTTTCTTTTACCATCTATAAGCAAATATCTCACCAAGTTTCAAGTTTTAATATTTCAAAATGAGGGATAAATGGCCATAATCCTCTTATCTGAACGATCGGTTGTATGGGATATATACTATATATAGCTCCGATCTTGCTGATTTTTTTACGAAATCTTTTACTATCCATAAGAAAATATCTCACCAAGTTTCAAGTTTTAATCTTTTAAAATGAGGGAGAAATGGTCATAATCCTCTTATCTGAACGATCGGTTGTATGGGATATATACTATATATAGCTCCGATCTTAGGGATTTTTAACGAAATTTTTTATTATCTGTAAGCAAATATCTCACCAAGTTTCAAGTTTTAATCTTCCAAAATGAGGGATAAATGGCCATAATCCTCTTATCTGAACGATCGGCTGTATGGGATATATACTATATATAGATCCGATCTTGGTGATTTTTTTACGAAATATTTTGCTATCCATAAGAAAATATCTCACCAAGTTTCAAGTTTTAATCTTTAAAATTGAGGGAGAAATGGTCATAATCCTCTTATTTGAACGATCGGTTGTATGGGAGATATATGCTATAGTGACCCGATTATACCGGATCCGACAAATGTCTAATATAATACAAAAATATATCCGTGTGCCAAATTTCATAGAGATATCTCAAAAATTGAGGGACTAGTTTGCGTTCAAACAGACGGACGGACAGACGGACATGGCTGTATCAACTCAGTTCATCGTCTTGATCAATTTGGTACACTCAATGGTGGGTCTATCTCTTATATTTCTAAACGTTACAAACATCGGACCAAAGTTAATATACTATTTCATGGTCATGAAAAGTATAAAAAAACGAAATGATAAGAAAATTGCTTTGTATAACATAAATCGTTATTAGGTCAAATAAAAATATTTGAGAATTTTGAGAAAAGGCCCAAAATTGCAAAATTTTTAATTAAACTGTGAGCTCCCTAAATAAGAAACAAGTAAGGAAGTCTAAGTTCGGGTGGAAAAGAACATTATAAACCTAGTAGTGATCTATTATAACATCCCAATTTACGCAGGTCTATTTTAATACTTTTCAGTTCGTATTATAAAGCCAGCTGATTGTTTTCAATAAAAACACTTTTGTTATGAGTTTTGAGGGGTAAATTAATTTAAAAAATAAATAAAGGTATGGCCGATATACAACAGGTAAACCACCTAAGGGATTTTTCCGCTGAGCTTCCCTTCCAATTTGTGGTGTGCCGTTTTGAATTTTTTCCTACAAATTGGCGGGACCGACAGATTTTTTCCGACTTTGAAAGGCGTCTACAAAGGAGATGAATTTTTTCTGAGAAGCCTTCCATGGCAGAAAAACAATCGGAGCGTTTGCCAAACTACTGCCGAGGGGCGACCCCGTTTTGAAAAACTTTTTCAAACCACTTTTGAAGTTACCTGTGCCAGGACTCGAACCTCGGACCTTCGTTGTGGTAGGCCGACAACATTACCGCATACCACGGCGGTCGCCATTAATTTATTTGTATATATAAATAGCTTCCTACCAACCACTGCTAACTTTTTCAAAATACCAATACATGCAAATTTTGTTTGAAAAATTTGCGTTCAAATAGACAGACGGACAAATGGACGGGAAGACGAACATGGCTAAATCGACTCAGCTCATCGTCCTTATTATTTCAGTTTACTTATTGATGGGCCCATCTCTTCTTCTTCTCAGACTTACAAACATTTCATGTTCAATAAGGGTATGAAAATCAAAAAAGGTATATAACTTCCCTATTGCAGTGGGGTATTAGCAACTTGCCCGGATATTTTACTTGTGTGTTATCCGATTTTCCTAATTTTTAGCAAGAGTATATTACATACTATTGAGAAGAAGCTGACCAATTTTCATTGAAATATCTAGTTGAAACTACAAGTAATGGAATTTGAAAATAGTAGAATTTTTATGCTGAGGCGCCATGCCTACTTTTCCAAAATTTACAAAATTTTTTAGCGGTTGAGTTTTGCTTAAAATCTATTATGCGTGCAAGATCTTATTAATATAGCTTGCATGGTTATAGAAACAAACTTGTTTTTTCGAAAATATTCTATATATAAAAAGTGGGCGTGGCTATTAAAAGATTTCGCCCATTTTAAATAGCCCTCGGAGATGAGTTCTAAGTAACCCGCATACCAAATTTCATTAAGATATCTCAAAATTTATTCAAGTCATCGTGTTAACAGACGGACGGACGGACGGCCGGACATGGCTTAAACAATTTTTTTTTCCTCCTGAACATTTTGATATGTATAAGTCAATATCTATCTCGATCTGTTTATGCCGTTACATACAACCGTTAGGCGACTAAAGTTACTATACCTTGTGTGCGTAGCCTTTCTGGCTAAGACAATGCAATTTGGTATATGAAGACGCGCATGGATGAATGTGGCATGCATCAATTCTTTTATTTACTATTCTGTGCACAGGTACATAGTTGTTATGCGTATAAAGATTCTAGAAAACAGGAGTTTTCGTGAAAATCTTAGAAAATATCTACATATTTGATTTGTGTGTTAAATACACGGTATATTTATATGAACAATGAAAACATGCAACTCAATTCTCTCGACTTATATTTCATTTTGTGACATACATGCACGCCTTCATATGAATGTTTGTTTATAAGGGCATTGAAAAATTCCTAAAACGCATCCTGTATTTTTCTGTTATGTTAAAGTTTTCTTAAACTTTTGTATGTATGTATATTTAATCATCCTCCATTTGGGTAGCCTGTTCAACTTCCGCTAAGTGCGCAGCAGCGATCGCCTCTTCCTTTCGTGACGATTCGAAAAGCTCCTCTACTTCAGATGTCGTTTCGCTGGCATCAAAATATTCAACATCAAAATCTTTTTCAGTACGTTCCTTATTACCTTTTTGTATTTTGATAGCCGCTTCATTATTGCGCTTGACGCTTTTGCCTTAAAATAAAAAGAATAAAGTATTCATAAAATAAAACTATCTTAAATTTGGTTAAAAACATTGGCTTAAAATAAAGTCGTGCAAATCTCTAAAAAGTAATGTGTTCCCGGCAGATATCTTGTGATAAGCACGTTTCCGGATAAAAGATACAATTTAATCGCCGGATTCTGCGATTGGAAAAATGTTACCAAAAATAAAAATGTTTGATTCCAGCAACTTGTACGAAAGTTCAGTGACCGATCAGATCTTCGGACATGTGAGGCCACAAATATCCAGAAGAACTTAGCGATTATTTGAACCAGGCATCGACAGGGACAACATCCTAGAACGTCAAGGTAATGTTGTCGGTCAGGCGATGTCGATCTCGAGGTTGTCAAAATATACATTTGGTATAAGGAAAATCGAATTCCTAGTCAAAAATGCATATGAATTTTTTATACTAATGGGAAGGTGGTGCTTATCTCCTTTTTCCACTTCCCATATAGGCGTTTAGTAAAATGTTTATATATTACCACTAATGCCAACGACCTGACAAAATCTTTTGATAGGTAGGCAACATATAATATAATAACAGATTTGAGGAATCTTCTGTTGTTGTTGTTTTTAACGAAAGTGGCAGTCCTTTGTCGGATATGAACCCGGTACGTTTCGGTACTCCCTGTGGGTCCTGCCTGACTGTCGTGGAAGCGATTTGGTATGACCAGTGCAACCTTCTAGGTCTCACCCCTATGGGTAATGAAAGGTGAGGGCATCATATCCATTGTCGATAACGGTTTTTTTCAAAAAAATGTTATCGCCAACGTTTTTAGCGCATAATTTTAAGTGGGACAAGAAATATGAGACAAATTCGTTTTCATCGAAATCATTTTTGCATGTATGCTGAAAAAACCTTTAAAAAATGGCGAAAGGGTCAATTTTTTGACCAAAACACTCCGCAAAACCCAAAAAAAATTTTTTTTTCAAAAAACATTTTTTTGTTCAAAAAACTGTTATCGCCAACGTATACATGAAAACAGGGTATACATGAAAATTTTACAATCAAATGAAATTTTTTTTAGTAGGTCATGAAAAAAACCTTAAAAATCAAAGTCGAAAAAAGTCAAAAAAATGAAATTTCGCAGGCTCGAAAATTATTTGTGTGGGTATGCGTAGTGGAGCCCAAAACCTATCGAAAAATCGATGGCGCGATATCGGTTAACTTTCGTCCATACAAATCGACCCACCCTAATGTACATATTTCTATATCCACTTCTATATTGGTAACGGCTGATTCGAATTGGATGAATAGAATGCTTCATTCTAAGACATTCTTGCCAGGTGGGAGCCCAGGATATTATGACAAGGTTGCCACCTTTTTTAGAACTTAAAAATGAGATATGCTAATGTGATATGCAAATGAAGCTTGCTGGTACTACTAATTTATAGCAGTTAGAGAATGCCTCTGTAAAATATTATAAGTCATGCTTGTGTATTTATCACTCGAGTGTTTTCGAAGGAGGTTCAATTTTTTAAGTAAATGTTGATTTGCTCCCTTTTGTTACAAACAAAAAAGACCTACTTAAAAAAAAAAATCGAGGCACAGCAAATGCTTACCCTCTTAGCCAAACTGCTTCTGACATTTGTAATGTGCTTCCCTTATTTTTATAACAAATTGGCGGGAGCTTCATTCTTTACAATTCTGAAAACTGTGATTATTTATTAGAAAAAAAGCATTTCGAATAAGCTTGAGACCTATTTACTTAATTACTGCATTATATATAAAATAACATAATATGCCATTTAATTTCTGTTTGCAAATTCGGCCTATGTTTGATATACAAAAATGTTTCCAGCTTATCGGAGCAACACAAAGAGCTTACTAGTAAAAAAAAAAGCCGAATAAAAATTTTTTTTGCAACAATCATGCTATTAGCTAATAACTGTGTAAACAAGGCTTAAGAAATCTTTGCATGGCTTCATTCCAAAAAAAAATTTAACTCAGTGGAGTGTAACTATGGGTATTTTGAGAATTGCAATAAAAATACTATCAATAACTTTAAGATTGAATTTAATCTAGAAACATTGTATCACAAACCATTAGGTATATCAAACAAATTCGATGATTTGCAAAACTTATGTTTAAGTAATAGTACCCAAAAAGTTTTCATTAGGAGTTTTAAAATTGAAGCAATCTGTCTTAGTGAAAGATAAGTTAAATGAGAGCGATGATGAAGAATAAACGACACAACTATGTATATGTCCGGGGATTGGGGGGATGTCAATGAGCTACTATTTTTTTACTTTCGATTGAATAACACAATACTCGTACCATTTTATGCTTCTAATTTATAATTTTCTTATTTTAAACTAATGACAAAGTGCATTTTTATGAATATATTAAGTTATCGGTTATTGGTTTTTGCGTTTGAATATTAAGCCTATATACATATACTAGTCTTTTCAGAACTTCTACAAAATTCACTAGGCCTTCAAGATGATAAAACCGGTTTCAAGGTATGCGTAGTTATGTGCTGGTAGTAATAAAATAACAGACCGAAATAATACCGTAAATTTACTAAAACTCTTCTCCCTTATCTCTCACGTCTTAAAAAATCCGAATTCAAGTGGTCTGAAAATTTTAGAGTACGCATTAATTTAATCAGAGCACACAACGGCGGAAAATATATAGCGACG
Organism: Merzomyia westermanni; assembly: GCA_949987695.1. Lineage (NCBI taxonomy): Eukaryota > Metazoa > Arthropoda > Insecta > Diptera > Tephritidae > Merzomyia > Merzomyia westermanni. The sequence continues at coordinate 81,772,119 of OX465289.1, forward strand.
AGAAGTTTTTACTCGTTTTTTAAGAACAAATTTCAAACTTTGTTCAAAACCTAGGAAAATTTTCAAATTTCATCGAAATTCCACACTTTTTAATTCGAATGTTTATACAAAATTTAGATATGCAGTTTTAAGACCTATTAAGTTTTAGTATTTTGTATAATAAAGTGCCAGTGTGCAGTTGTTCAAAAATAGTGCCAATCATGGCCATTTATTGATAAATTTATGGTCTCAGTTTTGTTAACAAAATTTCAATATTTTCTCTATTGCTTAGTATTATAAAATTTTTAGGTCAACCATAAAACTATTTTTTTTTAAATAATAAACACAGTCTTTAAGCATCTTTGTTAACACAATGTGTTCTGCCCTTGTGTAAAAAACTTCAACAAGAAAGATAGACTTAGCGCTTGTAGTGGATTTTGCTAAAGACTTAGTATTATTGTTACGTTGTTCAGAACTTGTGACATGGATATTGAAATCAAATTGAACCGAACTGAAAGCATGTAGCCTAGATGTTTATTTCAAGATTTCAGTTTCTATCCATTAATGTATTGAACATATAAAAATGGAAATAGATAGTCGATTCACATAAAACTATCTTTAGAGATTTCGGTTTTTCAACAAACCACAGATAAGAAAATGACAAAATTTTATTTAAGCTTGCTGAATTTTTTGAACCACTTGTTCAAAGCCAAAATATAGTGGCCGAAACCAATTTACGAAGAAGGTTCTTAAAGTGGCATAATCTTCCCCCAAAAACGTCACACGTCATTTCATAACTTGTACAAATTGATACACATTTTTGCAACTCCCTCCTCTTCCACTTCTACAATAGAACTCCCACCTTTTAAACCCTTCTTCTTCTTTAAATGCCGCTTGACCGTCTGAGCCTTTTACCATAGCTCGCCACTCGTTACGTTTTTCTGCCAATTGAAAACACCACGGGATCCGGAACATCTTCATGCATTCTCATAACATGGTCTAGCCAATTAAGACGTTGGGTTGGGTCGTTAAACTATAGGTATTGGTGTCTGCATATAGCTCATACAGCGCATCATTAAATCTTCTTCGGTCCGCCTCATCAGATGTTGTCAGTGTCCAAGTTTCTGCACCATAAACCAGGACGGGTACGACAAGTGACTTATAGAGTATTCTCTTCGAAGGAGAGGACTTTACTTCTCAATTGCCAACTCAATTAGAAATAGCACTTGTTTGCAAGAGTTGGATTTCTAGGCTGAGATTATTGTTGGTGTTAATGCTGGTTCCCAGGTAAAAAATTCTAAATAGGTTAAAAAATCATCTACATAGCTCTACAGAAGAAGTAATTAAAATGCAAATTATGCTTCACAATTGTTGAATATCCTATCCTATTTATCCCTTCTCTTTATACAAGAAGATTACAACTCGCTTTATAAGTAATAATATTTTCTTGGGGACTTCTGTATATTCCTCAATACAACACTGTGAAAGCAATTTCTTTTATATGAAAGAAACCACTTTAGCTCTTCGGTAAAAAATTGCCAAAAATCAGCAAAATATGTCACGACCTTCAAAATTCAGAAAAAATGTAAGACTTTGATAAAATTGCTTTGAATTTTCTCGAATTTTGCATACATTTTTAAAACAAAATTTATTGTGTTTCTCAAATTGTAGGTTTTGATTCAAATTTTTTTTAATCTCCCCTCTTCCTCAAATCCTGTCTGTGCCACTGACTCCTACCTTTCCACATTGACCGCATGTATACCCGGCATACAGCTCGTCCCCTCATGATACCAATCACTTGCTCGGCGGAGCGGACCATCTAACACCAACCTTAATGAATTCAATGTGTTTTTCCTTTTCATGTTATCTGCCGGAAATCGAATTTGGAAACTATATTATAGAAGGCGAATACACTACTCCATATATTACCGACACCTCATCATTAAATGTATAAAGTTATGAAATAAAACACTTGCATTTGCCACATAAATATTTTTTTTTTTAAATTATCGTAAGCGAAATTTATTCAACATCACCCATAAACATTGACAGGGAAATTATCGTAAGGGAAACATTTTTGATTCCTTCGCAAACCCCGAATTTTTTCGAGAAAACAAATAAAAGGTTCAGTGTATTAATTAACAATCTAACACGCCAATTTCATTTCAATAAATCAATAAAAAGTGATAAAAGCAAAACATGCTCTCCTGTAAAATTTGCTCTTTGTTCTTCACGATATCTTGTATGACACTGATGCACATACTGGTCGATAGCTCCGAAACCGGTAGAGTTAACGAAATAAGGGATATCTTAAATTCTAAATCGAAGTTAAATGTCTAATAATGCAACGATGAAAGGTGCATTCAATTCTATTTAAAACTTACAGACAGACAACAATTCTAAAAACTGTTGGTTTGGATTCTATTGGCTTAAAAATATTCCCTCATATCAATTTTTCTTTTACAGACATCGAGATGTTACCATTTTTAATATGTAGAGAAATGACTTTCGTTTTAGATAAATATCTCATTTAAAACCCCCAATTATTGTTATTCATTTAGGTCCAAAGGCTTTGGAGACCACCAAACATACACATTTTTACTATTTTTATATTAAGTTCTTTTCTTGCAAAGTCTTTTTAAGTGACTTTCAGTTGAACTAGTCACTTGAAACTTGTAACATAGTTCAGTAGGTCGACTTTGTAACTATTTTAATGCCAGGTGTTAGCGTTAACTTCGCTTAACACCATTTTTAACGCTTTTGTCTATTCGCTAAGTGTTAGCTAACACTTTTCGTATGGTTAGCTGTCGCGAATTATTTTCGAGGTGTTAACAATCGCGTTAATATATTTACAAGTTTTTTAGCGTTTGAAAAAAGTAAAACAATTAGTTTGGAGTTTTTTAGTGTAAAATGCGGCGACAAGAGAAGTATTGCTGTATTTTATAACTATAAAGAGTCAGCTGTTTAGCGGCTTTAGTTACAGAATCGCATTTTCGTTAAGATCAAACGCCCAAATTTGGCGATAAGCTTAACGCTCGGCGTGTGGACTACAGATCGAGCTATACGGAAAATTTATTTAATATAAATATGGAATCTTGCGATTAATTTGTATGTAACTTCTCGGTAATCTAGAGCGTTGAAACTTATCACATAAATCAACAAGGAAATACCTAGCAATACTCATTACACAATATTCCTCTAGATGGCGCGTTGATATAGACAAATGAAGATTGCTGAAAAACGAAGAAACTTTCCGGTGAGTTAGAGATTCCAAACTTGCCACATAGTTCAGAACCTGTTGACAATGCAATATTTGATCAAACAAATTTCGCTAGCGTGAGCACGGATCTACCTATTGGGAAAATTCGTTTGAAATTTGAAATCTTGCGATCTACTCTTAACTATTTTCTTGGTGATGATAGTATAGCTTTTTGAAACCAAAATTCAGTTAGGTGCCGCGGTGATCGAGATAGGTAAAAAACGGCTCAAGACTTTAAACGTGACATATGGCCAACCATATTACAAAACATATCCACTAATAATTGTCATCAGGGTAGCATTGTGTCAGCGATACCCATTACACAATATTCCTCTAGATGGCGCGTTGATCTAGACAAATGAAGATTGCTGAAAAACGGAGCTAATTTCCGGTGAGTTAGAGATTCCAAACTTGCCACATAGTTCAGAACCTGTTGACAATGGAATATTTGATCAAACAAATTTCGGTAGCGTGAGCACGGATCTACCTATTGGGAAAATTCGTTTGAAATTTGAAATCTTAACTATTTTCTTGGTGATGATAGTATAGATTTTTGAAACCAAAATTCCGCTAGGTGCGGCGGTGATCGAGATAGGTAAAAAACGGCTTAAGACTTTAAACGTGACATATGGCCAACAAAACATATCCACTAATAATTGTCATCAGGGTAGCATTGTGTCAGCGATACCCATTACACAATATTCCTCTAGATGGCGCGTTGATCTAGACAAATGAAGATTGCTGAAAAACGGAGGAAATTTCCGGTGAGTTAGAGATTCCAAACTTGCCACATAGTTCAGAACCTGTTTATATGCAATATTTGATAAAACAAATTTCGCTAGCGTGAGCACGGATCTACCTATTGGGAAAATTCGTTTGAAATTTGAAATCTTGCGATCTACTCTTAACTATTTTCTTGGTGATGATAGTATAGCTTTTTGAAACCAAAATTCGGCTAGGTGCCGCGGTGATCGAGATAGGTAAAAAACGGCTTAAGACTTTAAACGTGACATATGGCCAACCATATTACAAAACATATCCACTAATAATTGTCATCAGGGTAGCATTGTGTCAGCCGTGTTACTCGTATCTGCTATTTTGCGTGAATACCGAAAAGCCTGCAAAATATATACATACACACCTAAAACTAAAATAATCACAATTACAATTGCCTGTTTGCAGGTAGCACTGAAAAATACAATAGAATAAAAGGGTTGAATCACCTATTTTGGAAGTTCGGCAATCCGGGCAAAGAAACATCGCCTTACACCTTGCCACATTTACTAGAGGGGCAATGCAAAACCTCGCAGTTTCGGTGTCGGATTTGTAGTGGGAGACTTAGTAAGCAAGCACTGTCGTTCACACCTGTGGACAAGCGTCTCGCCGTTTTAGACCCACAGTCTGACAATTCAGTCTTTACGATGAAACTTCATCTAACGAATACTGGCTGATCGACTTTGCCGGTGCCCGAAACATGTCATATCCAGCACTAGGTTCATGCACAAGAAAATCCATCACGTGGCTGTCCCCTGATCGAAAATCTGAACATATTGCCTAGGCCGCCTTCTATAGCGCGAAAAGGATCGACCTATATGCCGCTATGTCCGAATTTGGTTTCCCAGCAAAACCTATACGGCTGTGCAAAATGATATTGAGCAACACCACCAGCTCAGTCAGAATCAGACAGGGTGACCCCCTATCATGCGATTTCTTCAATTTAATGCTGGAGAAAATAATGCAAGCCACAGAACTGCACCGCTCAAAAAAAGTATCTATTACAAGAGCGTGCAATTGCTGGCGTATGATGATGACATTGACACCATTTGCTCAAATAACCGCGCCATAAGTTCTGCCTACTCTAAATTGGAGAAAGAAACGAAAAAGGTGGGTTTGTAGGTGAACGAGGAAAAAAAAATACCCTCTATCATCATGTAAAGCGTCAACGGACTCCGTTTACCTGGGAACCAGCATTACCATCAACAATAATGCCAGCTTAGAAACCCATCGAAGAATTACCTTTGCCAATAAATGTTACTTTGAGAAGGAAATTCCTCTCTCGACAAACAAGAACTGTGGGATTGGGAGCTCATAATACCCGTCCTGGAATATTTAGCAGAAGCGTGACAGTCGCAGATAACGGACTTCGTTTACCTGGGAACCAGCATTACCATCAACAATAATCCCAGCTTAGAAATCCATCGAAGAATTACCCTTGCCAATAAATGTTACTTTGAGAAGGAAAGTCCTCTCTCGACAAACAAGAACTATGCTATTGGGCGCTCATAATACTCGTCCTGGAATATGGAGCAGAAGCGTGACAGCCGCAGATAAGAGAAAGGTTCTTTGAAAGATTTGTGGGGCTCTGCGCGATGCCTGCGTTGTTTACAGAAGAAGATCTACATAGTCCAACGAATTAAAACCCAGCGGCTACGTTGGCTTGTCCTTGTTTTGCTAATGGAATAACACACCCATAAAAGCAGAGAATGAGGGAGACCCCCATCCCGTTGGAGGGACCAATTGGAGAACGATCTGCGATCCCTTGGCGCTTCTAATTGGCATCAGCAAGGATCAAAATCGTTTAGACGGTGCAAAAAACAGTTATCACGGGCTGTTAACTTATATATGTAGGCATGTATGTATGTAAATTTAAAGGTAGTCTTTACAATTTTTCTATCATCTTTTTTTATTTTTTTCGTAGTTAAAAAATTTTCTTGTGGCCGAAATAAAAGTCCTTTGCCAATAACCAACCAATAGATAATTTAAAATTAAATAAATTTAGCTTTTAATGCCAGAGGATTGAAAATTTTATATTCATACGGTATTCGACTAACTCCACTCCAGCGAATGCCATCCGGTTTGCACTCCTCTCGCTTGGCGAAGTTTACGCCATTATTTGAGGAAAAATGGATTCAATTGCAATTTATTTCAACTTAAAAGAAGCGGAAAAAATGCAGCATGTGTTAGAAGGTTTTTGGGGGATAGAGTTAGGGCTGCTAACCCCCCGGATTTCGGACGAAGACTCCGGTTTTGAGAGTAATGTTTCCTATCTCCAGCTTTTGGACATATTTGTCCGGTTTTAGGAGATTGGTAGTTCAAAACTTAATAGTTGCACATAATTTTGTGGAGTTTAAACGTTTGCTATAGTCTGTTCAATAAAATTGGTGAAAAATATATTTGTAGCAGCATATTGCACGGTCCTCAATGAATGTCCATTTGTCATTTGATAAAACTCGAAAATGTAGTTTTGTGCCAACTTGGCCGGCACCGGGTAACCTTAAGAACAGACTTTATAAAGCCTTCATAGGACACTAGAATTGGAACAAAGAAATATACAAATTGGAACCGAATAACCGAGTCATATGCGAACATACTTTATACCGACGAATGTGATAAACAATTCTCGTAGAAAATAAAAATTCGCTGGAACATATAAATTAAAACAGATGTGTTATATTTAACTTTGATTTTATACCTTGGTAAGATTTATTTACATATACATGCACCTAAAGCATAATACGCAGATCACAAGTAAATGCAGCCATTTTTCTTGCGTGAAAAACAGTAGTAGGAAAGTAATTTTGACGTTTAAAAATCCATGTGAACAGTGAAGCAAGCGAGAAGAAGAGCGCATAAGCAAACGAAAAGTAAATAAACGAAATAAACGTATTTTACCAATAACTTTTTATTGCAACAAAATATTTAGTTTTTGCTTTCGGATTATTGCTACCGAGGTTAAAACGCGTCTTTTGATACCTCTCCCGATATTTTTGGACGTGTTTTAGCAGTTGACGTATTGCCAAATTACTGTATCCTTCAAGAACTATTTGCCACTTAATATATTTCTTGCGGAAACCTGTGTTGCCGTACTCAAATTTCATGATAAAATAGTAATAAAGTTTCTTATTATATTTCTTGAGAACTGCGTACTACCTCAAGAAAATTGAACACAAGACATTTTCTTGAGCATTTCTTGAGCGTTTTTTTATATGGAGTTTTTGCTTTTCTTGTGATCTGCGTACACACTTAAAGATTAAAACTGTTGTTTACAGTACAGGCACAAGCATGAACGCATATAGTGAGCCTCAACAGAAGAGAAAAAAATATAAATGTGTTTTTCAGCAGTCGTGGCTAGAAAATGAGAAATTGAAAAAACCTGCGATATTTATTAATTTGTAACGTAAGCTTTACAGTAAAATGGGATGGCGAAAATGCCGTATCTAAGCACTTTGGAAGTAAAAATCATAGGAAGAACGTTAGGACAGTGCAGGCAAACTCCTTAATGGCAGCATTTATGCCAAAGAAAATGAAGGTAGAAATTTACCTTGTCATAAACCACAGTCACAGTGACTTGACTTGAGTCAATTGCTTTAAAGGTTCTTGCCAATGTTCAATGTTTGTCAGACTTGAAGGCCATCCACAACCTAACTTTTCTATAGTTATTGATGCTTCAAATAGAGGATCTCAAAAAATGTATTCATTTGGTGTTCGGTATTCTTGCTCTGAAAAAGGTATTCAAAATAAACTTATGGATTTTTTTGAAGACGCAGATAAAACTTCATCACAATTTTTAAAAATATAGAAATCTAATTATGCGGAACCGCACCCATTGGACATTTGTAGCCGGGATGTAAATCGTGGCTGTATTACTACGGAGCCTCTCTGACACCGGACCGCCTGAGAGAGTATTTTGGCCTTAACGCGGTATGGGGCACTGCCGCGGCGGACGCTATATTTCCCCTTTTAATGTTTTGTCCATAAGTTGGCCCTGGCCAACGAATAGTCGTACGAACCAGATGAAGAAAAATATAAAAACCAATATAAATTCGTCCTCTTCCTCACGGGGAAGGACAGCGTCGGCGCAAGCGCCGAAAGCACACTCATGCCTAAGGGGCGCTTTGGGTAGGGAGGAAACCTCACACCTACACAACATGAGCACCAGCAGGGTAGCAAACGCAGTTGCGCTGGCAACGGCGGACGTCCATCAAGGGCAATAGCTGCAACCGGCCTCTCCACGGCTTCGGCAGAGGTCTCACGACCTGGCCCCAAGGAGACAAAGGAGAGGGAGGCCGCAATTAAGCTCTCAACATTGGGAACGACGGCGAGGGCAACTACGGTTTTTATTTCTTTAATTTAGAGAAACAGGCATTGCACATCTAAGACAGTGTCTTTTTAAAGTGCATCAGACGCATAATATAAAAAGTATACATTTACATAAATTCTTACATAACTAGTGAGTAATTACTTAATAAAATAGTAGCAGAAAAGTAGTAGAAAAGATTGAAGTTAAGGGGCAATAAAAAGAAAAGAAAATGAGAATATTGCAACGTCACTTGTATTTTATATGCTTTTAAATGCTCTTAAAGTAATCATGTATTACTACCTTGTATTTTCCTCTATTCAGCACTGCCTTAGTAGTCTGCGGTATGGAATTCCATAGCCTCACAGCATTAATGAAAAGTAATCTTGAGGATGATAAGTAGGTGTATCTAGGAACAATCAGAATTTGATGCCGTCGCGACCTGGTCATGGTAAGCTTATCGTAGAGGTACTGAGGAGATCGAAACTCAATCAGCTTATACAAAAATATGCAGTTTCTTGCTGCTAGATAATTTTCAAGGCTACATCCCAAAATCGAATTCCTCCATAAAGAGATATGATCAAACTTTTTAAGTCCATGAACATAACGAGTTACACTATGAAAGGCAACATTAATTTTATGCGACGAAATTTAGTCAAGTTTACTGTATACAACTTCGGAGTACGTAATAAGCGGTAAAATAAGTTGCTTGGATAATTTTTGTCTGGTCTCTTGCGGCGTAAAAGAGGCAGAGATCCAAAGGCGGCGTAAAACAGCATACACACTACTCACGACCTTATTCATATGGTCACAAGGAGTCAGTTTGGAATTAATAACTATCCTTAACCTTTTCAGTAACCGTGAGTGCACTGGTACCAATATATAGATGGGGTATATTTTCAAAAGGAATTACACCATTGCTTATTGGGAGTACGAAGGATTTCTGAGCATTTAAAGATAAGCAATTATCCCTAGCCCATACCGATATCGCAGACAAATCATTGTTAATCTTAAAACATAAATCATCAACCAGGCCAAAGCGGCTGGAAAGGTACAATTGTATGTCATCAGCATACCCATAAACATTTACATATTGGCACACAGAAAAAACATCATTAACGAAAAGACTAAACGACAGCGGCCCAAGCACCGAACCTTGTGGTATGTCACCTGCTGATATGTTCTCAACTTGGTAACAGGAACTTATGGACTGATACGTACGTTGCGCCATGCTGTCGAGCTACGCAACCTACAACGTCGACCGCTTCGCCACCTTCCGGTGGTTCGGATCCCTCGTCTTCTAGAGTGCGACGCAGTGCGCGAACTGCAACGGTTTAACAGGCAAGGTTGGTGAAATAGTGAATTTCATGAAGCGGCAAAACATAAGGATCGCTGCTATTCAAGAAAAAAAGTTAAACACCCGATCAAATCTTCGGACTTGTGACGGCTACAACATCCAGCGGCGTGACCGGGAGAGGACTTGGGGGCGGACTTGCCTTCGTTCATCAATCTGTGCAATATCGCCTATTTGAGCCTGACGTCGACCCGAGGGACAACTTCCTAAGGTATGGTTGTCCGAACAGGCGATATCGATCTAGAGATTATGAACATTTATATATCTCCTGCCCACTGCTGTCCGAGGGATTACCACCCTGACATCAGTGCGTTACTCAGAGGCGATAATCGTGTAATCCTCGGAGACTTCACGATCTGTGGCACTCAAGCCTACAGGTTGATTGTAGAGGACAGGAATTGGCTGAACAAATAAATGATTCGACGTTTTGCACTGTGAACGGGGATGCCTTCACAAAGAGTTGCGGTAAATTGTTCTAATTCGCCAGGCCTCACAATTGTCAGCGCGGTTCTCATAAATTGCGTTGAATGGCGACCAATTGCATCGGATCATTTACCGATATTCCTCTCAATCGATCGCCCCAATGACTTTGTTACTTCTGAGAATCGCACTTTCACTAATTTCAGTAAAGATGATTGGATTGGTTTTCTTGACTTCACTGAGAGCAACTTCGCTGCTCTTCCCATCCCGTCTGACGTACGAGAAGGGGGAAAAGCGTTTCGCATGGTCATAGCTTCAGCCTCCAATCAATACATTCCGTCAGGTAGAATTAAGGAGATACGTCCGTATTTCCCCTCAGAGGCAGCGGCCCTGGCTAATGAACGCGACCAAGAGCGACGCTTCGACCCTAAGGATCCCCAAATTCAAGATCTCAATGCGGAAATCAGACGGCTGGTTGATCAACACAAACGCACCAAATGGGAGGAGCACCTAAGGTCCTGTAACCTCTCTGCTGGTGTTGGCAAATTATGGTCCACTGTTAAATCCTTGCCAAATCTGACCAAACCTAACGACAAAATATCCATCACCTTCGGTGATAAGGTACAGCCGAAACCAAGGAGATGCCCGAGCGCTTTCTGCCGGCAATTTGTACTGCATCCTCCGGTTGACAAAGAAATCAGACGTGCCATCATTGAAGCGCATAAGCGTAAAAACAGCCAAGCGCCCATTGCCATTACCACCACGGAGGTTCGGGAGGCCATACGGGGGTCCAAAAACTCCAAATCTATTGGTATATCCATGCTGATGCTAAAACATCTCGGAGAAAAGGGAGTAAGGTACCTAACAACTGTCTTCAATCTGTCGAAGACCACCTTTGTCATTCCAGAAAGATGGAAACAGGCAAGGGCACAGACGGTATATCCATGCTGATGCTAAAACATCTCGGAGAAAAGGGAGTAAGGTACCTAACAACTGTCTTCAATCTGTCGAAGACCACCTTTGTCATTCCAAAAAGATGGAAACAGGCAAGGGCGGTGACACTACTAAAGTCCGGCAAGCCGGCCAACGAGGGGGAGTATTATCGACCGATATCACTTCTCTCGCCAGTAGTGAAGACCTTGGAGACGATCTTGCTCCCTTATTATACCGCTAAGTTGCGACTAGCCGAACATCAGCATGGATTCCGTAAAATGCATAGCACTACCACCGCGCTAAACGCCATCACCACACAGATAGGTGTCGGTCTCAACCAACCTGGTCCAAATGACAGGACCGTGCTAGTTGCGCTTGATCTGTCGAAAGCTTTCGACACTGTCAATCATGCGCAACTCATTAACGACCTGGAGGTTTCAACTCTTCCCCCCTGTCTAAAGCGTTGGACCGACAACTATCTGCCTGGTCGGCAGTCATCGGTTGAATTTAGAGGCGAAAGATCAAAACCATGTATAATTAAGCAAGGGGTGCCACAGGGTGGTGTCCTATCCCCGCTTTTGTTTAATTATTACATATCGAGGAGTCTCGATCGTCTCCTACGCCGATGACTGCACGATCCTGGCGATTGGACCCTCCGTTGATGAGATCTGCTCGAGAATTAATTCTTACCTTCCATCCCTTTCCGGTTTCTTCGCTGCACGAGACCTGACCAAAATCGACCAAATCCTCGGCCACCTTATTTACGACGTGGACAGCGCAGGCGAACATGGAATTAGACGTCTACGTCGACGGCATTAAGCTTCCGACTGTCACACACCCCAAAATCTTAAGGGCCATGTTTGATACCCTGTTCAAATACGGTGCTCATGTAGCCGCGATTGCCACCAAAGTACAAAGCCGTAAAAAAATCCTCAAGTCACTACCTGGCAGCACTTGGGGGAAAGATAAAGAAACATTACTGGCAACGTACAAGGCAATCGGCCGGCCGGTTCTGTGGTACGCGACGCCTAGATGGTCACCGGGGTTAGCAGGCACACACTGGAGGAGGTTGCAGGCTTGCCAAAACACCGCACTCAGAACTGCCACGGGGTGCCTCCTTATTTCTCCTGAGCACCATCTTCATAGTGAGGCAAAAATGCTCGATGTCAAAGAGCATTGCGAGATTTTGACCAGGCAATTCCTGTCCAACTGCTATAAACCGCAGCGTCCGAGCAGGAACCTGCTCAACGAAAATCTGCCTCCCAGGAGAATAAGGAGTCACCTCCATAACCACTATGACGAAATCCGGCATCACATTTTCTCGCCGATTGATTCAATGGGTCACCCGCAGGCCCTCAGCCTCATCCACACGGAGTCGGTCAACTCCTTGCAGTCCTACAGGCACAAGCTCCACCTTTTGCCGACGAGGAACGCGAACTGCCTATGGAGACAAGAGTCACGCTGGCTCAACTTGGTTCTGGATATTGTAACAGACTAAGCTCTTACCTATCCAGGTTGAACCCTGACATACCAAATGTCTGCCCGGCGTGCCGCGTGTGTCCCCACGATACTAACCATCTGTTCATCTGCTCAACCGAGCCTACTCTACAGCAATTTCACTCTGGCCCACCCCTGTTGAAGCCGGGAGGTTTCTGGGACTTCCGTTAGAAGAGCCTGATGACAGTGTTGGATGAGGGGTGATAATTTAGGTAGGTTAAGTAGTCGCTAATACAACAACAACAACAACGGGTCAGACCCCATTAGATATCTCTCCCTTTCGCCAAGCGCATCGGGACAAAAGAAAGCCCGCGAAGGTTTTGAAGAAATACGGGGGGTTTCGCTGGATACGATGACCCAAAGTGCGAGCTCTGCTGCCGGAGTTCCAAAGCAGTGCGGTGGCAACTGGGGAAAGTGCTACCTCCTTCAAACGCCAGAGGTCAGACGAGGACACCAAACCCCCTTCCAAAAGGCACCAACATCACCCTGGGGTGGGTAAGCCTAGCTTTGCTGAGGTGGCGAAGGACCGGATACTTAAAGGCATCCTGAACCGAGGCCGGCTTACCATACGCAAAGACCAGTGGCCGTGTGTCCGGAACGCCATCGGCAACGCCGTCTTCGACGAGCTGATGGAGGCTCCGGGTAGTCCGCCGCGAGGTGCTGATGCGGGCTGGTACCAGGTTCAAATCAAGATCCTCGCTTGCGAAGATGCAGCTTGGCCAAGGGCAAGGGTTCCAGCGATCCCAGCAGAACCTGAGAGAGTTGTCAGGATGCTGCAGGATATTAACCCGACTCTCCCTGGTCAGCCCTGAAGCATCATTAAAGTCGGGGACGCTGTAGATTATAGAAGGGGGGTCGGTCTTGGCCTTAAATAAGGAGGCTCTTGAGCTACTGAAGATAGGGAGGTCGTAATCCACCTATAACGTGTAGACGCGCAGCACGCCTCCTTTTCGGATGCTGGTGGACATGGACATCGAAGCACCCAAGGAGGAAGCGGAGCTCTCCGACGCAAAAAGCATGGAGGATGCCCTGCCTGGCAGCGACGGGGAAGATACCGACGTCACGATGATGGTAGGGGAGGCGGAGCACACTCATGATAAGGGTGCTTCAGATAAGTCTACATAAGTCAAAGGCAGCCTCGCCTGCTCAAATAAGTCGCCTTTTTAAAGGCGACGTTGATGTGGTCCTCATCCAAGAACCGTGGGTGAACAACTCACGGATTTGCGGACTGGGAACTAAGGAGTTCAAGCTCATGCGAGCTGCCGCAGAAGGTAAAGCTAGAACTTGTATTCTGTTTAGGTCAGAGCTAATCACTTTTCTTCTAAATAACTACAGCAATGGCGACGTCACATCAGCCAACCTCTCAGTTGGAAATTTCCACCTGACGATTGCCTCGGCCTACATGCCATCCTCATCATATGGCATCATATATGATCCTCCACCGCAAGACAAGATGAAAGAATTGGTGGCCAACTGCAGCAGAGACCACTTAATTATCGGAACCGACGCAAATGCACACTACGTCCAAAGGGGGAGTTCCGATATTAATGCTCGGGATGAGTCACTATTTGATTTCTTCTTAACGACTAACCTAGTATTTAGTCTGCAACGTAGATAATGAACCAACTTTTATTACTAAAAATCGCAAAGGGTCATTGACTTTACTATATGTAGTGAAAGCGTTTATGGGTTAATCAGGAAGTGGCGTGTTCTTGATGAACACTAATTTTCAGACCATAGTTCCATTGAAGTACTTTTGGACTTTGTAGTTGAACAACCCATTATGAGACGAACTACATAATGAGTTGTTAGCTACACGGCTAAAAATTTGAGCATAAATTTTAATCCATTCGTCGGTTTAAGCAATTTTTTAAACTTTTTTGTAATAAATTCCAAACCGTTCAATTACTTACACCAATTTTGAATTTATTGCGGTTTGGATTTAATGTCGTGCATGATAGCAAACTCCCAAGTAAAAAGCAAGTCCGATCGCTTTGTAGCATGCTGGCTGTGTGGTGGACTTGTCCACGCCAAGTGCACTGGGTTAACCGGTAGAGTAGCTGACCTGTGTAATAACGCTGTTTAATAAATTAATGTACGCCGATCGTTAGCGTAAAGTCAATAATAATTCTTTATTGAAAAGCTTTCTCTTTTATACAATTTCTTACTTTACATACGTATACATAATTACACTAATACTTACGAGCTACATTGTATGCAACGTCAGCAAGAAGTTGGTAGTTCACATTGACAAACCGATACTGTCGATCAGTCATGCTGATCGATACGTGTGTTGGTCAATGTGACGGGTTGAGTAATTGGGTGACAAATGTAAGCAGATACGCGGATCCCGCTGGGTTCAACATAATTTATTTGGGTCAATATTTGTATATGCATATAAATGCATTGAAAGTGAAACTCATTCTGAGTAATACTACACCATCCGCCTTAGGAATAGTCGTATACAATTGAAGACAATTGTGTACGGCTATGAAAAAGACTTACGGCCACTTTCATAAAGGCCGGTTAAGCCTAATCGGCGATTAATTTGACAGCTAACCGTACAAAATACGTCAATTAAACTCCGGTTAGCAGTTACCGGCTTTTATGAAAGCGGCCCTTAATGTCCCACTTAAGGTTTGCTTGCGTTTACAAGATTTTAATTGCTCTTCGTATGCCTTTGCAATTTATTGCATAACGGTAACTTGATATCGAAAGTGAAAAGTTTGTTTATGAGGTTTTTTTTTTATCTGTTCACATTTGTTTCACATGTGTCTTTATTATGCTGACTTTTTTTTGTATTTTGAACATGATATGTTGTTTTTTGTTTTCTTTGGCTCGTGTGCCTGTTTATCAAAATGAGTAAACTGGAGTGCTTATGGTTTGGTTGTTCTTTTTTGTTATTACTAGTGGTGTTATACTGTTTTAAGTCTATTCTTATGGATTATATGTTCTTTAGTTTTGCTGTTCTTATTGCTATTTCCTATGCTATGTGGTATTAAAGTAAAATTATTATTCTTATCAATATTTTTAACTTTATAGTGTCCGTTATATCTATTTTCTAACTTATGGGTGGCCTCTTCTCTAACTATGTTTATTTCCTTACTATAGCTACTTTTATCATAATTTGTTTTTCTTTAGCCTCTTGGACTAATTTCCTAGCTCTTTGCTGTGCTACTTGAAGTCTATATTTTACCTCTTTGTCGTAAGCTTCGTGATTGTACAATGGGCTGATTTTATTTTCTTTAAGGAGTTCGTAATTCGGTGGATTTTTTGCAAATATTAGTTCAAAGGGACAATACTTATGTGTGGTTGACGGCGCCGTATTATAACAATACGCGAAATACCTGAGGTATTCATCTCAATCGTCTTTGTCACTGGATAGGTATGAACGTATATATTCATTGAATGTCCGGTGACTGCATTCTACAGTACCCAAAGTTTGATGATGGTACGGTGTTGAAGATTTATGTTCAATTTTCAACAATTTACACAGTTCTTCGAATAAGCTATTTTTGTATTCTGTGTATTCTGTCATGATTGTTTTCATTTGTCCATAAATCAAGATGAAATGCTCGAACACGGCTTTAGCGACTGTTATTGCGTGGTTGCTTGGAACTGGGATAGCTACCAAATATTTGGTAAGATCGCTTATAATGGTAACTGCATATTCGTTTCCATTTATCGACTTCGGTAATGGGCCTACTGTATCGATTTGTACAATGTCAAATGCCTTCGGAGGTGTCTCCGTTATTGTCATTGGTTCTTTTATATGCTTATTTGTCTTATTTTTCTTACAGTGGATGCAGTTTTTTACATATTTTCTTACGTCTTTTTTCATATTCAGCCAGCTATACTTCTGCTTAATTTTATCTGTCATGCGATTTATTCCTGGGTGGCCACCACTAATAGGATCGTCATGATATTTGCGAAGAATTTCTTTAATTTTCCCGGGATTTGTCACATATATAACTTCTGGGGTGAGATCGATTGTTAGTTTTGTGAGAACTTTGTTGCCCATTCCTATAAATTTGCCTACTGCAGTGTAATTTCTTTTAAAGAATTTGTCCCCTAAGGACAACTGTATTTGTACAAGTACTAAATTGCCGGCTTCTTTTTCAAGCCTGGGTCAATCTTATCCTCAACAATTAGGTTGCTTGTATCTAGATCGCTACAAATTTTCTTTCCTTTTTTGAAATATAATTTCGGAGGATTGAAAACGAGCTCGAAATATCTTTTTACTTCAAATTTATTTAGCGCTTCGTATATTTTGGGGTTCTCTTTTTGACTTTCTTTATTTTCAACATAACTGCTGGTATGTTTTGCCGCTGATTGTTGTTATTTTTATTATTTTACTTGCTTCCACTGACATATCTTTTAAGTTTGTGATTGTTATGCGGGATAATGCGTCCGCGATATGATTTTCCTTTCCGGCTATATACTCCACTTCAAAATCGTACTCCTCTAAATCGAGTCTTACTCGTGTCAGCTTAGATGAAGGACTCTTCATTGAGAATAGGTATGTTAAAGGACGATGGTCGGTTTTAACTAGAAACTTTCTGCCATAGACATATGGCCTGAAGAAGGTTATGGCCCAATGGATTGCGGCCAATTCTTTTTCTATTGTGGCTTTGTTGGTTTCGCCTTTTGTGAAGGACCTAGAAGCGTAAGCAATTGGTAACTGTTTGCCATCATGTTCCTGGCTAAGAACTGCCCCACAAGCGTACCCACTAGCATCTGTTGTTATGCAGAATTCTTTATCGAAATCTGGGTATTGCAAAAGTTTTGGACTGATTAATGCTAATTTTAAGTACACAAAAGCTTTTTGACATTCTTCTGTCCATTCGAAGGGAACATTCTTTTTGCAAAGCCTAGTTAATTTTCTTGAGTCTTCTGCAAAATTCGGTACACATCTTCTGTAATAGTTGCAGAAAGCTACGAATCTCTTAACTTCATCGGCTGTTTTTGGTGTTGGGTAATTTTGGACGGTTTCGAATTTGCTTCTTTTTTTTTTTTTTTTTTTATGGCGCGATATACAACAGGTATATCATCATAAACCTCCTAAGAGATTTTTGCGCCAAGCTTCTCTTCCAATTTGTGGTGTGCCGATTTGAATTTTCCCTACAAATTGGTGGGACCTACAGTTTTTTGCCGACTCCGAACGGCATCTACAAAGGAGACGAATTTTTGCTGAGAAGCCTGTCATGGCAGAAATACACTCGGAGAGTTTGCCAAACCACTGCCGAGGGGCGACCCCGTTTTTGAAAAACTTTTTTCAAATCACTTTTGATGTTACCTGTACCAGGGCTCGAACCATGGACCTTCGGTGTGGTAGGCCGGCAACACTACCTCCACACCACGGCGGCCGCCCGGGTCGGGTAATATTCCCTTGTTCATACATTTATGTCCTAAATATGTTACTTCTTGGCTGAAAAATAGACATTTATCTGGATGTAATTTTAGGTTGTATTTTCTACAAGTGGAGAACACGTATCTTAAGTTTTTTAGCATATGGTTTTCAGAACAACCTAATACGACTAAATCATCCATGTAGAGAAATGCTTGAGATGGTTTGAGGCCTGGGAATGCTAGTCTCATCATTCTTTGGAATGAATTCGGTGCTTTTTTTAATCCGTAGGGTAGTCTTTTGAATCTATATGTGCCATTTTCGGCTGTGAATGAGGTTATATCCCTGGAGTCTAGGTGTAATTCGATTTGATGAAAACCTGACATAAGGTCTAGGCATGAAAAATATTTTGCTCTTCCTAGTTGATCTAAAATGTCGTCAATTCTTGGAAGTGGGAATTTGTCTGCTGGTAGCTTTTTATTTACGTGTCTGTAGTCAACCACTAGTCTCCATCTTTTTTCTGTTTTCCCTGGGAGTGATGTTTTAGGGACTAGTAGGATTGGGCTATTATATTCTGATATGGAGGGTTCTATTATGTCATCTTCGATTAACTTATTTACCTGTTTGCTAATTTCTCCTTTTTGTGTTTGAGGCAATCTATAATTTTTTATGTAAACGGGAGTGTCATCCTTCATGTATAATTTTGGTTTATAAAAATTATTAGAGGAAATTGGTTCAGTTTCTAGTGCAAATATGTCTATGAATTCTGTGCATAGTGTTGTTAACTGAGGGTTGACAAATTTTGGAAAGTTTTTTGTTAATCTTTTTAATTTCTCTGTGTCGTTGCAATTTTTATCGTGTGTGGTTGTTTTAATTAGTGTGTAAACGTCTAAATTTTCGGTATTGATCTTTGAATGGTTGTGTTTTTATTTGTTGTGTTGATAATTCTAACGAAAGTTTGATCTTTATTTGTAATGGTGTTGGCTATGAAAATGCCTTCAGATAATTGCTGGTGTGGGATGAAGATGTTTTTATTATCAGTGTTTCCTTTGACTTGTCTAATGACTTCAGATCTAGCAGGTATCGTAATTGTATTTACAGACAGACAATTTGTTAGGTGCATCGTTATTGTTTGGGGGAAATCATATGGTCTTAGGATTAGTTTATCCTCTGTTTTTCGATAGTCTAAAATACAATTGTACTTCTTTATAAAATCTAGTCCTATTATTCCATCGCAAGGGATTGGAAAGTCGTCTTCTACGACGTGGAATTTATGGTAAATTAGAAGGTCATCACCTTTTAAATCTACTTTAACTGTGCCTAATGTGCTGGTTATACCCTGACCAATGCCCTTTAAATCCGTAATTTGCTCTGTATTTATTTGTGATTATTACCAATTTGATACTTTTTAATAATCGAGATGTCTGCTCCTATATCAATTAAGAAATTTGAAATCGAATTATTTAGGGACGTCCTTGTTGATATATATGTAGCTGTTTAGATGTAAGTTTAGTACGCATATTTTTCTCTCTGTTAATCTTGAAGTGGAGCTTCCTAGTTTTCCGTCTGGGTGCAGCTGCGCACGTCACGGGTCTGATTGTAAGGTCTGTTGCCGTTTCGAGCTTGTGGTCCTCTTTGGTTATTATTATTATTATTGTTATTATTGGATCTCGAGTTATTGTTGTAAATCTCCTACCTTGGTAATTCCCATAGTTGTTACTTCGGTAACCTCCACGGAAATTACTCCGGTACTGACTCTGCTGTCGTACGTTTAAAATTGTATTCGAGCTGCCTGTTATTTCGGTACAGCTGTTGGTGGACTTAGAGATAGCATCGTTCATTGTTGTGAACGTTCCCGCTTGCATTTGACCTTATCATTGGAGCAGTTTTTACACATAGCTTTGACTGCTGCTTGCGTTGAATATCTCGTTGCTAAGTCTGGATTGAGTCCGTCCGTTCTATTGTACTTTCGATACTGATAAAATTTCTTGCCGTGCCTTTTAGCTTTGTTTTTATCATTGTGATCGCTAAGGCTTCGTGCTCATCTTTGATTTATTCAAGTATATCAAGGGCATCTAGGAAACTGTGCAAGTTTTCCTGCTTACCATCAAACTCTGGTAGAACTGATGAAGCAGTTTTAATAAATTCAACTACTGTTTATACTATTGTGACGTTTATGGTTGGGATGTTTAGAGGTTTATTTGATGGAGTCTGGCTCACGGCAGGTGATGGAGCCGGGCTCTGAGCACGTTCTGATAAAATTAAATTGAAATCTATCTGCATTTTTTCCTCTATTGTAGTTGGTATTGTTAATTCTATATGGTATCTAGCTAAAGACGATACTAGTTTATCTCGTACGGCGGAGAAAAATTGGTAATCTTCTCTTTGGTGTTCTTTGGTAAGTATGTTATTTACCGATTTAATCGCCTGTCCTATGCTATTCAGGGCTTCTAAAATTATGTTCGAATGCTTTACTATCGTCTCTGTTGTAATAGGAGCATTTGTACGACTTACTGGCTCTTGATTTTTCTTCATAAAACTTGTCGTATATTTCCTGCCATTGATTCATTTCTTGGGCGGCCGCCGTGGTGTGAAGGTAGTGTTGCCGGCCTACCACACCGAAGGTCCATGGTTCGAGCCCTGGTACAGGTAACATCAAAAGTGATTTGAAAAAAAGTTTTTCAAAACGGGGTCGCCCCTCGGCAGTGGTTTGGCAAACTCTCCGAGTGTATTTCTGCCATGACAGGCTTCTCAGCAAAAATTCGTCTCCTTTGTAGATGCCGTTCGGAGTCGGCAAAAAACTGTAGCTCCCACCAATTTGTAGGGAAAATTCAAATCGGCACACCACAAATTGGAAGAGAAGCTTGGCGCAAAAATCTCTTAGGAGGTTTATGATGATATACCTGTTGTATATCGCGCCATAGAGAGAGAGATTCATTTCTTGGTATATTGAGTTTTTGATTAGACGCGGTGTTGTACATTATTTAATTGTCTCAATTTATTCTTGATATAGTTTTTTATTAAAATTGCAATTGCGACAATTAAAAGTGTAATTACGCCTGCAAAGATAGTTAACCATTTGTCTGAAAGTTCTTCCTTATTTTCTATGTTAGGGTGTGGTTCGTATCTAACCAGTTTATTTTAATAATTTTTCTCTGCAGAATTTTCCTTACCTACTTCGTATCCTGCTATTCCTATTAAGATACCGTTTAATGCAATTTTCCACCATGCCATTTTCATAAAAAGAATTTTGAATTTATTTGTATTTTTACTTTATTTGTATTCCAATTTACTCAGTTTACTTAGTAACAAGATTTCTTATTTTCCGAAAATTTTTAGTATTATTATTTATTTCTTAACATGTTTATTTTTTCTTTTAATTTTAACCTATCAACCGTATTTGTTGTTAGGTTAAGTAGCCTAAAAGTTTCGGCTTTTTCTTATTAAATTCTTTCTGGGTCGCAACTTCCTGCATATTATTTACCTATTCTTATATTTAATAAGCCCTTTTTTTGTTTTTTAAATATTTTCCCTATCAAAATGAAAGTTTTGCTCTTGGTTTAGCCGCCGTGAGGCGTGCTCAAATTATTCTAAATATACTTAAATCGCCGCCAGTCTTGCTGCCAGTCATGCTGCCAGTTCCCTTGTCTTCGGCACTAACTTGTAAAATTCCATTAACATCAATTTCAAATGACACTTCAAACGATTTTGATCATTTGTAATAACAATATTTTCCTTGTAAGGATCGTAATGTTCTCTGCGAATGCTGCCCCTATTGCCATGCCATCGGTGATGATATGCCCATGCTTATGACTATGTCCATGATGTGATGATTCGGGCTCACGTAATATTACAGTCGGTACTGAATCAGTGGTTATAGCACGCTTTTTGGCGTTGCCATTCGTGGATACAATGGAATTATAGGCTAATGAATGACTGTGTCAGGCAGGATCGCCATGTAATAACGCTGTTTAATAAATTGATGTACGCCGATGGTTAGCGTAAAGTCAATAATAATTCTTTATTGAAAAGCTTTCTCTTTTATACAATTTCTTACTTTACATACGTATACATAATTACACTAATACTTACAAACTAAAAGTGTTTACATTGTATGCAACGTCAGCAAGAAGTTGGTAGTCCACATTGACAAACCGATACTGTCGATCAGTCATGCTGATCGATACGTGTGTTGGTCAATGTGACGGGTTGAGTAATTGGGTGACAAATGTAAGCAGATACGCGGCGTGTATATATATATATATTTATATAACTCCCGTTGGGTTCAACATAATTTATTTGGGTCAATATTTGTATATGCATATAAATGCGTTAAAAGTGAAACGCATTCTGAGTAATGCTACACCTGCTTAATGAAGAAAAAGGCCTGCGCTGGTCTTGTCCCAAATGCCGATCGACGGAAGTTAATCTCTGTGAAATCTTTAGGCATATCAGAAACGGGTTTTCTGAAATCAGCAAAGATTTTTCATTACTGACTGAAACATTAAAAAAATATGAAAATATTTTCAAAACCTTGGAAACTTTCGATAATTCGTCTCATTTGGAATGCCCTGTTAATCGCGAAAACAAGCGCAGAGGTACGGATGATCGGCCTACTACCTCAACAGTGCCGAACTTGCCTCAATCCCTTGAACTTATCGATTTGGCTTCTCCAATTCTTAGTACGGTTGTCCGAGCAACGTCCAAGCCGCCCCTTTAAAAATATCCACTAGGAAAACCCCAGAACCTCCAACTATTGCAATGGAGTCAGAACCAATCGTTAGTAAGCTGGTTGTGGTCCCATCCAGACACTACCGAGGATTATTTGATGTACCATATTTTTTCTAAAGTTAAAGATCAAAGCGTAACTGTCAGAAAATTTAATTTCACATATCAAAGAAGTATGTCTTCGTTTAAAATTGATGTATATGGGAAAGATTTCGATACTCTTTTGGGCAGCTCTTTTTGGCCTCCCGAGGTTCTTGTGCTGGAGTTTGAATACAGACCGAATAGGAATGTTCAAAATGTAGTGAAAATTTCTCGTAATAACGTTGAGTCAAAAAACTGAGGACTAAATCCGTGAATATCTTTTATCAAAACGTCAGAGGTTTAAATACCAAATTAGCTGATCTCTTTTTGAAATCTTTTCATTGTAAACATAACGTAATTGCTTTTACCGAAACTTGGCTAAAACCTCATGTTTTCAATTCAGAGTTTTTATGTAATGAATATCAAGTATATAGAAATGATCGCTTGAACAGAGTCGGAGGTGGTATTCTACTTGCCGTTCATTCCTAGATTCTTTCAGAAGAGGTTGATATACCTAACATCGATTTCATTGAGTTCAAATGCATTCGCACTTCAGCTAGAGAACGTCTTTATGTACTTATATATTTGCTACATCAATCCAACATCAGATTTTTAAGTATACATGCAACATGTCTCTCTGCTCAAAACTGTTAACTTTTTGACTGGAAAAGGTACTCAATGATACTCATGTAGTAGCTTTGATTTTAACTTTTCCAAAGCAAACTACAAGAAATTAAATAAACAACTGTCTAAATTAACTTGGCCTGAATTTGGTAGTGATATCGATCTAAACGTAAATTAACTTATGAGCATCCTACGCAAGCTTGGTTTACTAAAGACCTTAAGGCTCTAAAAAATAGGAAAACACGATCATTTAATTCATATAAAAAATCCGGATTAAACAAACATTACCTACTGTATTTCATTCTACGTCAGAAGTACATAGATTTAAATAAAAAGTGCTATAAAGCTTATATCTCTAAAACCAAAAGAGACATTATTCTCAATCCAAAGTCATTTTTGGTTTCGTAAATTCTAAACGTAAAGTATTAGGGTTTCCCTCAGCCATGAAATATCAAGACACTATATCTAGCGATAATCACGATATCGCAAATTTCTTTGCTCAATTTTTCGCTTCTAACTATTCTGCCGTCACCAATTCAAACTTTCAAAATCATCCCTATAAGCTACACGGGACAAATTTAATTAACTCACCAATTATATGCGCCAAATATGTTCTAATTTACCTTAAAACCTTAAAAGAATCTTTTAAATATGGTCCTGATAGGATTCCTACATGTTTCTTGAAAAAGTGTGCGAACCATATTTACCAACCCCTTACCAATTTGTCCAATCTATCACTAAAGTGTTGTGTTTTTCCAACTGCGTGCAAAGAATCATTTCTTTTACCGCTGCATAAAAGCGGGAGTAGGTCTTCTATAGAGAACTATCGTGGTATAGCAAAGCTTTCTGCCATCCCAAAATTGTTTGAAGCTATTGTTACAAATCAACTTTCGGGTCCGATATCTACTTTGATAGCTGACTGCCAACATGTGTTCAGTAAGGGAAAGTCCACAGTTACGAATTTACTTGAGTTTACCAGGCTTTAGAAAAAATCTGCACACCGACGTTATTTATACGGATTTCAGCAAAGCTTTTGACAAAGTGTGTCACTCATTACTTATTCATAAAATCGATCAGTTGGGCTTCCAGCCGGGTCGCAATCGCTGGATCTCTTCTTACCTTAGTGACAGGACACAAAGAGTAGTGTTTAAAAATTCAGTATCCGATGTCATTTAGGTCTCTTCAGGGGTTCCTCAAGGAGGCCATCTTGGTCTGATTCTGTTCTTGTTGTTTATAAATGATATTTCTACAATAATAAAATTTTCAAAAATGTTAATGTATGCTCGCGACGTAAAGCTTTTCAGGTCATTCGCGTCATTTGAAGATAGAAATAAGCTACAATCAGATCTAGATACACTAGTTCCTTGGTGCGATTTAAATTATATGCCACTTAACCTTAAAAAAGTAAATACATGGGTTTTTCGAGTGGAATTTCTCAGCCGGCTTCCTATACAATTAAAAGTTATAGTCTTGAGCAAGTGTATGATTTTGTTGACCTGGGGGTTACTATGGACTATAAACTCTGTTTCAACCGCCAAATTAACACAACAGTCAAAGGGGCTAGATGTGTCCTAGCATTCGTTAAACGATGGTCTAAAGAATTTAGCGACCCTTGTGTAATTAAAGCCCTCTTCACTACATAAGTCAGACCGATACTTGAATACGGTTCTATAATTTGAAACCCGCGTTACCTGGTTCATGTAGATCGCCTAGAATCATTTCAAAAACAATTTTTACTATTTGCCTTAAGAGATTTTCATTGGGATCCCTTGTATAATCTGCCACCCTATACGAATCGTTTAAAACTCATTAATCTGCACACATTTTCAAGTCGGAGGGAAATGCTTGGAATTTTTTTATGATTAAATTGCTAAATGGTTCACTCTCCAGCCCATTTCTTCTAAGTGAAGTGAATTTCAATGTACCGTGTCGTCCTTCATGGCATTTTAAACCTCTGGTCTTAAAACAGTGCCGAACCAATTTTCAGTTAAATGAGCCTTTTCGCTGTTTGTGTCTAACATTTTTTTGCTTTTTTTTCATTTATTTCTGAAAGCTTTTTCAAGTCATTGAAACTTTGTCTAAACAGTTTGTGTGCGCCGTAGCTCAGTGGGTAGAGCGGACGATTTTATGGTTTAGTTTTAGGAAAAGTAGTACGCAAAGCTCTTCATCGGTTTAATCAGGTTTATTGGTGTGTTCGTCCGACTTTCGCGATTTTTATTCGCCGCTTACTATTATTAACATGTGCAAACTGTACAAAATTTTCCTTTCTCAGTTATTTATTTAAAAGATATATATAGCCCAAATCCGAGTTTCCGATCTTTATTTATCGTAACAATTGATTGTGTGGGAGCTATATGTTGTGTTGGTTCGATCTTACTGATCTTCACCACACACATTACGTATATAATATGTACAGTAGGTGCAAAATTTTATGATCCTAGGTATTAAATTTCAAGGGTTATAGCCCAAAATCCGTTTATCGAAACAATCGATTGTATGGGAGCTTATGTTGTGTTGTTTCGATCTTACTGATCTTCACCACACACATTACGTATATAATATGTACAGTAGGTGCAACATTTTATGATCCTAGCTATTAAATTTCAAGAGTTAAAGGCCAAAACCCGTTTATCAAAACAATCGATTGTATGGGCTATATAAATATATTTCAAATGGCGGCCACATACCTAATTTCAGCCAGGTAGCTCTAAAACTGAGAGACTAGTTTGCATTCAAACATACAGCCAGACGAACATGGCTATATCGACTCAGCTCATCGCCCTAATCATTTCGGTATACTTCTTGGTGGGTCTATCTATTCTTCTTTTCATACTTACAAACATCGGGCAAAAGTTAAAAAACCATTTCATGGTCATGAAAGGTATAATTGTGTTGTTTTAGCTAGCTCGAGGCCAAAAGTAATAAAACTAAATGTTTTTATTGCTTCTTTTCCGATATATTTCAATCTTCAGTGCTACAACAATTACCAAAGATTAGTTTTCAAAAAAACGTATTATGCTTACATTTATACATGGGCACTTCCATCGTCACTCGCGTTACATCAGAAACAATATTTTACTAGTTAAAGTCACTTTATGCCTTATATGTAACATTTGCAAATAATATGGCGATATCGTTACATCCAGCTTGAGTAGCTTAATTAGAAATGCCAAACTTTTTTTAATTAAATTAATAATTAACAGAAAAAATTAAGAAAAACTTTCCGTCACTCGCGTTACAATTTTTTGCTCAGAGCTTTTAGAGCATTTTTCGAATCTCAAACTCTCTAAATTGGCTTCCTTGAACCAATTTCTGTAAATGAGCCTTTGTTAAGAATTGATGTAAGTGTAACATGCAAAAAAATTAAAAGCCTACCTTAATTATTTTTAAAGTTATTTAAAAAAAAGTACCGTCACTCGCGTTACATCCGAATTATGAAAAATTTTAACTTTCTAAAGTTGATACTTGGCTGGTGGGTTGAATAAAACTGCCTAATATTCTGACTTTAGCACAAAGTTTTTGTTAATTTTTATTTTTTATACATTAAACTGTTCAAAATATGTATTTTTCGTAATTTTTTTTATTTATTCTTTTTACTCTTTATTATATACAATTTTAACTGTATCTTACATAGTTGCCTGGTTAATCACATAATATGTATTTTCCGGTAGTATTCACTAACAATTTATAACCAAAACAAAATATGGGGTATAATAAAACAAGGTGTTATGTAACTGCCTGGTACGGGAGAAGAGGAGTGGCGGGGTGGCATGGTAGTAGCCCGGCTGAGGCTCGTCGGCTTTGAGGCGCGGTTCTTGCCACTTCTCCTTTCCCAACAGTTGCATAGCAAAATTTAGGTTCATGCCTAGGGAGGATAATAAAGCTAGAAAGAAAGCGATAGGTAAGACAAGCGGGAGAAAACCTGTCCTAGTCAGGTGGAGCCGTCCCACCCCTCCTGTTCACGGGATGTGAACAGCCTTTGGACTCTACTATGGCTCCGCTTCCCGAGCAGAGTCCCCTTGAACCTGACTAACGTCCGTCTTTAGGTACTTATGTTTACTTCATCCTTTTCTCAACTACCCCAACTTACCATTCAGTTGCCACAAGGGCAACACCTGCACCAACAACAGTATGTCTTTAGTCCGACATATTATCAATAAAATCCGCTATTAAGAATAAAAACCTTCAACCCATAAACTTCAACCAAATAGCTTAAACCAGCGACTTTCAAATTCATACAATGTTTATTATAACAATAAAAAAACTTACGATTAGCTATTCAAACTATGTAACTATTACAAATACAGTTTCCCCTAGCCTTATCTACAACAATATATTATTTCGTTATTTGAAAAAAAAACCTCGTACCAAAATTTATTTATCGAAATTCGAAACCGGCCTAATGTAGATCTAACTATTTGTGCAAAAGCACACTTATAGTCATATATCAATAAGAGCGCACTTGTGAGCGCTAACTCTCAATAAAAATGTCAACCAAATTATATGTATGAGTATGTGTGCCCTGCTCAGAGAAAACTTCACACCTATAAAGGCATGTGCATATGTAACTTTTCTATTACAAAACTCTTACCTTGCTTATCCGGATGAATTTGGTACCAAAAACAACTCTTAAGCTGAAAGTAGAGAAAATAACAAACAACATGTGCTGGACACAAGACAGTGGTTCTGTTATAGGGCTTTGACCGCGTGGTCAAAGCTGACTTTTCCGAACTAATGTTTTTCGATATTAGTTTAACGTGTCGGTTCGGTGCATGTGCATTATTTCATGCATGTGCAAACAAAAAAAATTTTTTTTTTTTTTTTAGAAAGAATCATAAGAAAAATAGTGGCTGCGCAAAGCAAAAAACTAATAAAACTAACTCGAAAACCGAAACCACAAAAGCAAAAAAACTAAGTGCGTGTGAAAACTAAAAAAGTGTAAAAAAGTAAAAAAGATGTCACTACGGAAAAAGTGAAAACAATATTGTGTCCCTCAACAAAAAAAACAATGTTTAAGCTTGGGTAGGCATTGGTGCGAATGCCAAAATAAAAATATGTTAGTACTACTTCAAGGTAGGTGAAGTTCCAAATTCACAGAACCTAATATTAAATAACTTATAAAACTAATATCGTAAATAAATAAAAAGAGAAAAATTAATGAATTCAGGAAAAAAAATCCAAACTTAAATTTACAACTAGTAACAAAAAAAAATGCATGGGTGGTGCACCCTAATATATACTAAAAACTGTATGAAGAGTGTGATAGTAAAAGTTAAAAATTTCAAGTTGGCGAGCGCGCTCACCGTGAGCTGCGCTTGTCTGCTCTCCCGCTTTGCTGGTTCTGTGCTCGTGGGTGTTAGTGTGTATGTGCAGTGAGAAATGCTGCTGGTGAGTGTTGCTGATGTTGCTGAAGTGGCTAATGTTGCTACGGGTGTCGGTGGTCGTGCCACAAAATGTTTAGCGGCACGTCGATGATGCTGATGATGATGTTTTGCAACACGTAGTGTTGCTGATGTAGCTGTTGTTGTGTATGAAACGCGGTGTTCGCTGGTTTGTAACAAACGTGTGAAGTTGCGTTCTAAAAATGTTCGGTGTTCGTGGCTCGTGTTGGATCTCCGTGTTATGTGTGCGTGTCTGTGTGTTTGTGCAATCTGGCGGGGATCTATGCCAACGCTTTTGGCCACAGATATTCCTCGGATTTGGAACTTTTGGCCAAAAATTACTCCCTGAATATTTCGCTAATGTGTGAATGTGTGATGTTGATGTTTCCCGTGTTTAGTGCCCAATAATTTGTGTAGTTTTATGTGTGGATTTATGTGTATACTTTTGTAGCAGTGAGTTCAAGTAGCAAAAAATGTCGCGGCCCTCGGCTGGCTTCGTGCTCGCTGCAACAAGAGAACGTATATCCATACATATGTTTTTTTTTTCCTAAATATTTTTATTCTTCAATATCTTTGATAAAAAATTTTTTCTCTGGCTTTTTGAATTAAATTCAGCGATTTTTTTTTTCCTTTTCAAATTTAACCTGACTTCAAAAAAAAATTCTTCTTCTTCTTTTCATCTACCCTTTGTTTGCATACATGCCCGTGTACATATGTACACACCTATGTACACCTAAGTGCATTTATGCATATTTTGATATGCTCGAATTTTGAAATTAGATTTAATCGGAAACAATCTAATAAATGAACAATTCAAGCAAATATTTCAATGAAAATCAACAAATATTTATTTACAAAAATTTCATTCAAATTCACTCAACATTGATTTTGATCGTAACTGCCAACAACAATTCTATTGAGACAATTCTGCTAAATAGACTAACGAACTAATTTATCCGAATTTACTCTAGTAAAGGATAACCCAAGTTATTAAGTCAACCATTGTTTTTACAGAAAAAAAATCGCCGAATCAATAACACATATCTACCGCAAAAACTAATTTAAATGAAAATTGATCAAAAAGAAAGTGTATCAACAAATCTGAATTTTACGAAACATTTATTTTAATGAAAATTTACTGCACCACTTTCACAAGGCTATATTTTAGACACGGGTAAAAATTCAGAAAAAAAAAGCTTTTAAACAAACTTTAAATCTTCCAATTTGACTTACCGGTGACTGCTGCTTCTTGAGGGGATTTTCACGTCCTGTGGCGGCGGCTCTCCTTGCGCTGATGAGATACCTAGGGAGGATTCTCTGGTATCAGGAACTCCACTGTTTTTCTTCGATCGCGTTTACTTTTTATCGTGAAACCGCACTTTATAAACAGACTTTTTCACTCGCGCACCTACACTTTAAGGTGAATACAACGCACTTTGAAAAATTACCTTTTTTTTTTTCACAACACTTTTGGCACTAGTTAAGACCGCGACTTTTCGATTTTTAATTGCTGTCGATCAGCGGGACCCCCTTTTATACCCATTAACCCTTGCGGCATTTTGAGCACCGTACGGCACGAATCGCCGGCCTGCTTAGGGTAAACCAATCCGCGTTCGACACTTAAGCGGCACGCATATGCACATATGCGCAAGCAACACTTAACCCACCCACACAAACAAACATCCGCTACGCTAATATCGTAAACGCGGAGAAGGTGGTTCGGTTAGCGGTTGCCCGCGCATCTGTTCATATACCCGCTTGCGCGTAGTCAGAGAAATGCTCAAAGGCTGTCGTTACAGGCTCGCATCCGCCGATGGTGCCTGCATCATGGAGCGTGTGCGTAAAAGAATTCATAACGCAGCCTTGGGTTGGTTTGTAGATCCGGGGCTAACGTGTGGCCTCGACCCACGATCTAATGCCGGGCTTCTAGTTCGCTTCTTATCTAACCTTTCACTAGAACATATATTACACTAAACATTTACTAACACACAAAAATTAGATAAACTATCAAAAAACTAAGTCTAATATCACTGGGCTCTTACGCAAAACTAACCTAGGGTATCACAGATAGGCATCTTAATCCTATATCACAGGTTGAAACTAAAACTATATCACAGATTAGAGAAAAATTAGTCAAGTTGCAAGTGGATAAAAAAGTATAAATCGAAAGGTATGTCAAGTCTGAAATGCATAATCAAAAAAAAGTTAAGTCAGAAATTGTATAATTACATTAGTAGGTCAATAAACCTAAAATAATTGAATAATAATTACAAAAAAATATCCAAAAAAAAGTATGTCAATTTTCTAAAGGTCAGGTTTTTCGGGTACACAGGTAAGTAATAAATAACATGCAACATTGAACACTTAATAACATCATGCCACAAATATGTCCTTAGCATGGTATACCCCGATTCTCTTTCCGCTAACATCGCCGAGTTCATACATAGAGTTACCTATAACTTTCAATACAACGCATTTTACTTGCTTTGGGGCAAGTTTGGGATTATAGTTATCTATTTGTGAACTCTGTTTGAAATTTCGGCGGTATACCATTTGTCCAATTTTAAACGATACATCCTTGCTCCTAGTGTCGTAAACCTTTTTGCTGCGTTCGTGGGCTAACCTCAGCTCTTTCATAATTTTGTTTCTAATTGCCTGTAGTTTATCAGACTTTACCTCTACCACGCAATCTACGTCTTTCACAGCACCTAATTTTCTATATAACTCGTATGATGCACCATGTTGCACCATTGGCATACCAAAAAGCGCGTAATACGGGGATGTGTTAATTGCCGAATGGATTACGCTTCTTAAAGCAAACGCTGCATCACTGATGTGCTTATCCCAGTTCTTTTGATTCTCTCCCACGTATGACCTAACTATTTGTAGTATGGATCGGTTGACCCTTTCTGCGGCATTGCCTTGTGGCGAGTAGAATGCTGTTCTTACATGTGTTGTGCCATATCTTGCCAAAAATGATGCAAACAGTCCTGAGACGAATTGTTTACCATTATCAGAGTGCACGTACTCTGGGACTCCAAAAACATGAAAAACTTCTTTCTCTAAAAATTTTACAACGTCCGCTGAGGTTGCCTTACGCATCGGTTTCAAAAACACAAACTTCGAAAAATGATCTAAACATACAAACACATAAACATTACCATCACACGTACGTGGGTAAGGACCCATAAAATCTATAAATAAACGTTGAAAAGGGCGCTCAGTAACATGTTGCTTTCCCATCAAAGGTTTGTGGAAAGCATTCTGCGTTTTGTTGCCTTTACAAATATCGCAACTTTTGACGTAATTTTGCACATCGGCCACTAGTCCTGGCCAGTAGTATCTTTCGCGTATCCTTGCGAGTGTCTTGTGGATACCTCCATGGCCTGCAGATGGCGAGCAGTGCGATGCCTCCACCAACCCTGAACGAAGCTCAGTCGGTACCCAGAGCTTCCAGGCCTGGTCCTCTTGAAGCCCTTCACCCTTGTCAAATTGTGTCCGTTTATAAACATACCCGTCTGATACGCACAGTTCGGGCAGTTTGTCTTTGTTTAATGTCACCGTATCAATGAGTTCGTGATATTCCGTCGATTTGAAATATGGTGAGGTTACATCTATGTCGAGCACTCTATCGCTCACTAGCAGCTCGTTCATATCGGCCCTGGATAAAGCGTCCGGCACTACATTTTGGGTGCCTTTACGGTGTTGAATATCAAAATCGTATGCTTGCAACTTCAAGCTCCACCTTGCCAGCCGACCGGATAGATCCTTCTGCCCCATCAGCCACTTCAGGCTGGCATGGTCAGTTATCACCGTAAAGGGCAATCCCTCGATATAGGGCCGGAACCTCTTTATGCTCAGGACCGCTGCATAACACTCTAACTCTGTAATACTATAATTGCGTTGTGCCTTGTTTAATTTTGCCGATACATAGGCAATCGGTCTTTCGTTTCCGTCCTGGTCTAGTTGGAAGAGGACACCTCCAACTCCGTCCGTCGATGCATCGCATTGCACATAAAAGTGCTTTTCGAAGTCCGGATGGATTAACACCGGTGCTGAAATAAGCTTTTGTTTTAAGCAATTAAATGCTAGCATCGCTTCGTTCGTCATTTTAAAAGATTTTATCTTGTCCTTAGTGAGGCAGTCGTGAAGTGGTGCTGCAATTGTCGCGTAGTCCTGTATGAATCTACGGTACCAGCCTGTCATACCTAGGAACCGTCTGAGTTGTTTCGGTGTTCGGGGTTCGGGGAAGTCTCGCATTGCTGCCACCTTATTCAAATCTGTACGGATGCATCCGTCTCCTACCACATAGCCTAAATAACGTACCTCTTTAAAACAAAATTTGCTCTTTTCAACGTTTATCGTTAACTTTGCATCGCGAAGACATTTTGCAACACGGGACAAAAAATCTAAATGGGACGAAAAATCTTCAGAACAAACAAGTAAATCATCTAAATAAACAAACACAGATTCACGAAGAGAAGCGGGGATGACCTTGTCCATTCAACGACACATTCGCTGTGCCGCGTTGCACAATCCAAAAGGCATGACTGTGAAATGGTACAAAGGTCTACCAGGTACAGTGAAAGCAGTTTTCTCCCTGGACTTTCGCTCTAATGGTATCTGCCAAAACGCGTCTTTTAAATCAATGGCTGATATGTACCTGGTATTCTGAAGCCGACTTAGAATACCATCTATATGTGGAAGTGGGTATGCATCCTTGATGGTGCGTTCGTTCAATTTCCGGGCATCCAAACATAGGCGGTTTTTGGTTCCTTTGATGACTAGTGATACGGGGGAACTCCAGCAACTGTTGCTTTCCTCTATAACGCCCATTTCCAGCATTCGGTCCAGTTCCGCGAAAACCAACTTTTGTATTGCCGGAGAAATAGGGTAATGGCGCTGCTTCACGGGAAGATGTTCATCGGTAACTTCAATAATGTGTTCTTCAACGTCGGTTTTGCCCAACCCAAGTACTGCGAATGAAGGATACTGTGCTTTCACTCGATCCAAAGCCACAGTCTCCTCGGGACTCAGATCATGTTGCACTGCATCGAATGATAAGTCACCCTCAGCAGGTGTAAGCTCTGACACGACATTAACCTTTGAGTTGATTTGGGGCCCCCTACTGACTACATTAAGCTGGAAGGCTTTCCAGAAATCGATCCCTAGATAGACCTCCTGTTGCAACCCCGGCACTATCAGGAATTCCAGCTCCCTAGTGGTACTGTCCCAAAGCACTGGAAGAGTCACTACTCCGATAACCGCGGTTTCACCCCCATTAGCTGTCTTGACATTTTGACCTCGGATCGGCAGAATCAGACTTTCTTTTCCCTCGAGTAACTTATGGGCATTTTTCCCCAAGCAGCTGGCCCCGGCCCCGGAATCCAAGAGCGCGAGCGCCTGTCGTCCACCGATCTCCGTTTTAGCGAACAACCTATTATCGCCCTGTACAGTCACGATAGTTGAAATTATCTTCTTTCTTAGCCTTTTAAACAATTTCTGTTTTTCCCTGATTTTCCGTATCTTTTCAAAATTCCTCTTCTTCTTTTTCGCGTTCAACTCCTCACAGAAAATTCTTCTTCTTGCCTCATCGTACTTCATTTTCCTAACGTGCAAACTCTCCCTGACTGGTTCAACTTTCTTCTCTACTACTTTCTCTTTTACCTCTATTTCTTTATCCCTCTTCAAAATCTCTATTTTCCTACCTTCTACAAATTCTCCGGGCGATCCTGGCTTGAGGCAGAGCTCCCGGACATCTCTGCCAGTGCCCGGTTTCCCGCCTCTGGCTTAAAAACACAAAATGACGAATCACCACCACACGCAAAACATTTCATGAAATGGAAATTAGACTTGCACTTTGTGTCTTTTGCTGCTTCTGCCGGGTTCTTTATATAAAAATCCACCGGCATGCCACAAGCATAGCACAACATAAGGTGGAATGGGGACGGACAAAACATTTGATTTTGGACAGGACTAACATTTTGACTATGGACATTGGACGACGACCTTGCAACAGGACTGGGAAAATTGGTTGGGATGTTGGGTTTAGGAGGATTTTGATGGACGGGGGCACGAGACACATTCCTATTACCATTAAGATTCCTATTGTCTTTGTTGAACGCTTCAACACAAAAATCACCTCCCTGCTCTTCTGACCAACCTCCGCTGCCTATTTCGCTTATTGGCTTTGCCCTAGACCTATTCTCTTTTATTAATTTTTCCGCCCTCTTGCACTCCAGTTTCAGATCAGCCAATGTTTCGGTCTTCGTCGCGAAAGTTAAGTTGGCCAGATAAGGTTTCAGGTTGCCCTTAATTATCTTAACCAACTCAACTTCCGGGATTCGCTGTCTGAGGCGGAACGTGAGATCGTGGACATCGGCGTAATATTCGTCAAAGCTCTCTTGGGGCTGCTGCTTCCTCTCCATAATCTCGCGTATTACCTCATAATCTGACTCTGCCGATTTGAATTGAGCCAAGATTTCCCGTTTTAACCCAAAGTAATCGAACGCATCGTCATCGGCGTGGTCCTCCAGCACCTGCCAATACCACTTGAGAGCTGGCCCTGTCACTAAACAATGGAAGTCAGCAAAAAGCTGTTGGTAGGACAACTGATATTGTATACGCATGCGTTCCAGGCGGAAGACGAAACTCTCCACTGTCATTCCTTTGGCTGAACCGTCGAACTTCAGATGCCACTTGTCCAAATCGACCTTCTTCCTAACCGAATATCCGGGGTTTCCGTTGCCGGTATATGTTTGATTCGCGGTGCTGCGCTGCTGGTTCGTGGCATCCCTATCCTGCCCTGGCGTAGATGTATTTTGTGTAGGTGCTGATGTAACAGGAGCGCGTATGGATGTCTCCACATGAGCGACACGATTGCTAAGGGTGGATATATCCTCCCTTACCTTTCGCACTTCGCCCATGTGATGATTCATTTCAGCATTCTGCTGCATCATCACCTCCATCATGCGCGCTAAGTGATCAATCCGCTCGTCCACCGTTGGCTGCCGTCTGTTACCGCCATTGTTTCCTCCATTCCCCACTGCCGCTCCGTCGCCTCCAATTGCTCCTTCCTCGTAATCAGACATCTCCAACACCTGATCCAACTTCCGCGAGAAACTCAGGGACTGGTCTGCCGCGTTTACAGTAACCCTATCAGTAACCGTATACTCCTGTCTGTGGCTGTTCGGGACCTCAGGCTGCCCAAAAACCCTAGCAGTGCAGAGATTCAAAAGGTCTATCGGGACGAAATCGGCTGGTAGTTCGATGCCGGTGTCTATTTGGTTAAACAGGGACCCTACCACCTCGTTCCTCAAGTCCCGAGCTATGCTGCGCGTTATCCGTCTGTTACTCGCCAAAAGTCCTAAACCCCTCTTCGAAATTGCCCCTTGGTTCGCAGACTTGTCCATAAACTCAAGGGACTGGTATAAAAAAAAGGAGTCCGAAACCTGACCGCCAACAAAGAACCGAAACTTGCTGACCTCGGAATTGGAAATCAATGACTTAAACCCACAAAACCGGACAAGCCCTTTTTCCCAACAATAAGCAGGAAAAGTAAATTTCAGATTTGGGTATTTCACTTGGGGTTTATTTGTCAATTCAAAAAAAGAAAAATTGTAAACAAACTGTATAAACCGATATAAAAACAATTCAAATATTATAAGATATACCAGAAAATATTTATATATATGTATATGAAACAAACGTGTATATATATGTAAGATAAATGGGTGTAAAAAGATAGTAAGTGTACAACTCAAAATGCAAATTTCTTTAAGGGTATATATGTGTTGGTGTTTATATAGAAATATATGCAGAACGGCAAAAAAAAAATAAATTTCCAAATTAAAATTTAATAAGTGTGTGTATGTATGTATATATACGTAAAGTAACTGCGTGTATAAAAAAGTTAATAATAAATGTGTGGTTCAACAATTCAAAAATCAACCAATTTCCTAAAGGGTATATATGGATATGTGGATATGGTAAATATGATTAAAAGGTGAAATTCAACTGGGCAACTAAAATTAATTCCTTAAAGGTATACCCGTGTTTGTGTATCTGTATGCGTAAAAAAATAAAAAAAACGGAAATTCAAAACTTAAAAATTCTATGTGAGTATATCTGTATATGGGTGTAAAAAGTTTTAAAACTACAAAACTTCAAAAAGAATTATCCTCACAAAATTTCTTTACGTGTATTTATTTGTTTACGTACCACGGTATAAAAAAAATTAAAAGAGTTTTAAGCTTAAGAAATGAAAAAGATGGTCACTTCAAAAATTCAAGAAGAAACGGTTTTTTTCGTAGGGTATAGAGTATGTGGATATGAGTATCAAATATCAAAAGTGTGTATAATAGATATCGTGGTGTGTATATTTATGTATGCTCATGTATACCTATGAAACAAAATTGATTTGCGCAACACTTTCTTAAGGTTGGTAGATAAAAGATGTAAAAAAAAAATTAAAATTCACTTTTAATCTTAACAGAATATAAAAATTTAAAAAAATAAAAAAATATATAAAATGTATAAAAACTATCGAGATATAAAAATTTTATTAGCAAAAGTAATAAATTCCTTGGTGAAATTCCCAGAAACTATAAAAACAAAGAAAAGATTTAAATAGAACCTTCGAAAAGTTCAAAAAAACTTTAGTAATGAAAAGCTATATGAAAATTCAGACAAACTAAAAAGAAGAAAAATTAAAAAAGATTACTTGCAAGAAGAAATTCTGGTATCTAAGTTATGAAATCAAATTACAATGACTTTTATGTGTTTTACGTATAATGTGTTTGTAAATATTAAATAAACAAGACTCGAAACAAATCAATAATTTAGAATTTTTGATGCATATGAAATCGAGAGAAAAAAAAAAATATATGTGTTTTATTTCTATTTATTATATACGATTTATAACAGAAATCGGAAATTCCTAAGGAATTTATAATCTTCAATATTGAGGTACTGTTGGTGCATTTGGTGTTGTCCTCGCCTGATGGACTCTGGGTAGTTGAGTACGGTATGAAGCATGCTGTCCAAGGTCAATGTCAGCTAATCCCCTCTTAATTATGGAATGTGGCACGACAGCGCCTTAAGAACTAGCTGAAGACGTGGTTGCCACAATTCCCCCTTTACCCTGTCAAATTACTCTACCCCCTGCAAACATACAACAACCTCACATATATACGGTGCTGGACCATGCGTATGGCAGCTGATGTAGCTTGTAACAAAACAACAAACAATTGAAATCGTCTTAAAGTACTGCCGATGACCTCTGATACCACTTTTTAAAAACGTTGAAGTTCTTAAAAGGAACTCAGAACTCACCGCCAGCACTCCCCCCACTGTTTTGTCACTTAGGCACATATCGCTCGTTGCTGACAACAAGCGATGTTGCCCTCGTGACCCTAAATCTGTCCGTGAGAAGGAAAAATTAAGAGAATAAATAAGATAGCTAAAAGCTGAAAATAGTATATTGAAAAGCAAGTTAAGGTGAAAAGAAATATTAAATTAGAAAGTATAAGAAAAGAAATATGGGAAAAATTTAAAATGACTAGTGGGCTATAACGTTGGGCGCCATTGTTATGCAACTGCCTGGTACGGGAGAAGAGGAGTGGCGGGCTACTACCATGCCACCCCGCCACTCCTCTTCTCCCGTACCAGGCAGTTGCATAACAAAGGATCTAAAGGTTTGTTGTTTTTACTTTATTTCAGAATATATTTTTTATAGAACAATTCAATTCATTGGTTTTATATAATGATTAAGTGTACTAAAAATAGATAAAAAAAAATAAAATAAAATATTTTCAGCGATTGAAGGCCATATAAGTTTAGATTGGTTAATTCCGACCTCCAGACATCGATCTTTATCAGTATAAGTTATGTTTAAACATACGATTTGCAAAATTATGGTTTTTTTTATATACTGACCAAAGACGTTTTTTAAGCTTTTTGGAACAAGTTTAGCGCTTTTAAGGGTACTAGAGTTCGCCCAGTGGTTGAAATTCAACCAATAAACTTTATTTTATTTTATTTTTTTGCTGTAGGTTTGTTTTATCCGCCTCTTTTTCTTCCTTTCCTCTAACATATTTTTATTTTCCTTGATTTCTTTTTTTACTCTCTTATTTTATTTTTTACTTTCCTCAAACTTCTTTTCCTTTCCCTTCCTTTCTTTATTTTATTCTTTCTTTCCCCTTCGTTTTCTTACCTTTCCTTTAATTCCCTTTCCCTTCCCTTCCTTTCATTTCCTTACCATTCCTTTCTTTCCTTTAATTTTCCTTCCTTTCCTATACTTTCCATTCCCTTCCCTTTCCTTTCTTTCCTTTCCTTTTCCTCTTCTGTCCTTTCTTTCCTTTAATTTTCCTTCCTTTCAATTGTTTTCCTTTCCTTAATTTTCCTTTAATTTTCTTCGGTGTTTAATACTCTTTATGAGTAATCATTTATTTTATTTTTGTAAACCCTGTTTGTAGGTATCAGCAATGAATTTTACATATTTGCTCATATTTTACATTGCTTGTTTAATGTATCCAACAAAGCAACTTTTCGGGCTCTCAGGAGAGCAGCTGACACTGGGCATGGTAGCCAGTAATCAATACAATAACAACAACTAAAGCAAAAATGCATGACACAACAGAGTATCTATAGTGCGAATACTTATTTTTCATTGGTCCACTACCAACTCTTCGCACTCACAGTGAGAACCGACCACACGAATAACACAAAAACATGCATGGCAAGTCTACTCACACTACTACGGCTCTTAATTTTTTCCTACAAAGCAACTCCTCGGCCATGCTCACGATTCAGCATAGTACACAAAAAGCAAGTACACACACACACAGCGTGTCTATAGTGTGAATAAGTAAATGTGTAGTGGTGTAACTTTTATGTTAAATTTTTTATATTAAAATGATTTTTTAAATTTTGTTTATTTACGGATGAAAGTACACCTCAAAATTTCCTATCTATACATATATAATTTGTATACCTTAGAATTATAGTTTAGCAGAAAACGGTTCTACATTGCATTCATCTTGTCTATTTATATATAAGATATATATTATATAACTATTAACTAAGGGAAGTATTTATGAAAATTTGTTATTATAATTTTATTTCAGTACACTTT
This sequence comes from Merzomyia westermanni, assembly GCA_949987695.1. Taxonomy (NCBI): domain Eukaryota; kingdom Metazoa; phylum Arthropoda; class Insecta; order Diptera; family Tephritidae; genus Merzomyia; species Merzomyia westermanni. The sequence continues at coordinate 81,811,933 of OX465289.1, forward strand.
ATTTCGTTACACGCAAAAAACGTTAATAAAAATGTTACCAAAGTAGTTAGAGTAAAAGTAAAACATTGAGACGAAAGGGCCGACCCGTCAATTAGAGAATATGGACTTTCATCAAATTCGAATGAAGATCTTCGATTTTAAGAGGAAAGATGTGCATTTTCGTCACTCGCGTTACATACCGAAAATTACTTTAACCTGTTTAGTTTTTGTTGAGCTTTAGGCCAATAATTTGAAATAAAACACTTTATTTAGATTTATATTCAAATTTTATTTTATTTGGTCGATATTTCGGCTCGATAATATACTGTCATATGTGTCCCGAAGATGACCTCAGACTGAGGCCGAAATATCGACCAAATAAAATAAAATTTGAATATAAAACTAAATAAAGTGTTTTATTTCAAATTATTGGCCTAAAGCTCAACAAAAACTAAATACTCGTAGGTTATTACAACAAAAGGCTATTAAAATGTATCGAAAATTACTTTATATTTTTATTAATATCTTCGAAACTATAAGAAGGCTGCTGATAAAACTTGGCAAATGTTTAATCGAGATATCAGCAGTGATTAGTATGTTTGGTGGAATGATGTGAGTTAAAAACCATGGCATTGGCGTCCTTTCAAAAAAGGTAAAAATAAAATTTTTCTTTTTTAATGTGTTGACTAATTTTAAAGGGGCATTTACTGTAGTTAAGCTCTTAATTTGGCCAAAGTAACACATTGCCATGAAAAGTGGCTGTTTTTATTATACCCTGCATATAATACAAATCAAACCCAAGCAAACAAAATTTTAGGTTTCTTTTGTTCTCCGCTGCGGAAATGCCCACATACATATATTCTGTGTGGATTCCTAAATGCAAAGCGTCTGTTAAGTTCTCCATGGAAATTTGAATTAATTTTATTTTTGATAGCCAAGTAGATGCCTGTATATGCGTGCACAGTTTTCTGCAGTTAAGTCTCTTATTTTCTTTCTCGTGCGTTCGTTATGTGGAGCATTTCCAGTAGAGTTGTGCAGTTCGCGAACGAACTAGTTCAATTCGACGACTCAGTCCACTGAACGAACGAACTACATTGTTCAAATATTTTCAACCTCGTTCAGTGATTGCCAATGTTGCACAATCTTTGTGTATGACAGCGATGACAGTGTGGCAGCGGGACATAGCAACCGAACTAAAATGTGCTTTGTCAACCCAACTCAATATTATTTTGGAAAAACAGTTTAAGTTAGCCGAAATTGGCTCCTATTACCACAATAAATTATACTTCCGAACGGTTAGCCCTTACCCGAGTTTCAAGCCATCGTTTTGTGTCTACGCTTTTTCTTTTGTTTCCTGTGTCATGGATATACAAGGTGGCGCAAAAGTAAGCTTCCGATGTTCAGCATATAGGTTGTGGTACGTGCAGTGTGTGCTGTTGCACCGTCTTGTTGGAACCACATGTTTTCCAATCCCAATTCATCAAGTTGCGGCAAAAAGAACTCTTTGATCATTGCTCTGTAGCGCTCACCATTCACAGTAACCGTTTGGCCCCGACCGATTATTGGTCAAATAAATAGTCAGCAATATTCCGCGTTCTGGAGCAGTGTAGCGTAACATTGTTTATTAACGTGTATTTCGCATGTGTTTACTACACAAATGTCAAAACAGAACTGACTTTAGGGGCCAATCGCAAAATTTAAAGCATTTTCTGATAGGAGGATTACTTTTGCGCAGTAACCGTTTTTCACCGACCGATTATTGGTCAAATAAATAGTCAGCAATATTCCGCGTTCTGGAGCAGTGTAGCGTAACATTGTTTATTAACGTGCATTTCGCATGTGTTTACTACACAAATGTCAAAACAGAACTGACTTTAGCGGCCAATCGCAAAATTTATAGCATTTTCTGATAGGAGGATTACTTTTGCGCCACCTACGGGTTTTGGCCTTTAACTCATGAAATTTAATAGCTAGGATCATAAAATCTTGCACCTACTGTACATATTATAAACATAATGTGTGTGGTGAAGATCAGTAAGATCGGACCAACACAACATATAGCTCCCATACATTCGATTGTTTCGATAATTTAATTTTTATTTATTTTTGCACTTTATTTATTTCAAACAATTTAATTTTTGAAAACAAAATTTCACCGCCTTACCATCGAATTCTAAATAACAGCATCCGATTCCTTATTAAATTCTCTGCAATCCCGGACATAAAATGTATTTTTACATGATTTTCTCTACATTTGTGTAGGAAAAACACCTTTTCTACCTTGAAAATTCTCATTTCTAAAGCATTTTCCCATTTTGAAGTTGTTCAATTCTATCACTTTATGTGTTTTTGTAGGTTGGTTTTTGAAGAACAAAATGTGTTTTTCATACAAAAATGTAGAGCAAATCATACACAAATATATTTTAGTTGAAGTCCGTATGTCCATCGCATTTTCTAGATGCACTGATTTTGTACAGAATTTAATAGCAAATTGGATGCTGTTACTAAGAATAAAACTTTTTATGGTAACGCTGTGAAATTTTGCTTTTAAAAATGGAGTTGTTAAAAAAAAATTAAGTGCAAAATTTAAAAAAAAGTATGCCTATTTGCTATTCTCGTAACTGATCGGCAAAGCAGTTCGCGAATAAAAAGTAAGTGGATAAAGCAATTCGTGGACTCACTGGAAATTCGTGGAAGGAAGAAGACTAGAACCATCGAAAACTTTTGTTACACCAAGTGATTAGAAAAATATGTAGGCGTCAGCCAAAAATATGAAAAGATTTTTGATGTCCATTACACATAGATATACAAGTCTAGTTCACATATGAGGATACCAACACATTTAATATATTGAATTGAGAAAATTCCATGCCCGCATTCGTCTCATCTAGAGATCAAATTGAAGAAGAACAAGAAGACAAATTGCAATGCCCTTAATTGCCAAAATCTTACAAAATTTGATCATTTAAAATATTTATCAAGGAAAGTTGAAATTGAAGAAGCACACTGAACATAATTGTCTCTCAAAACTTCCGTGCTAGCAAGCAATCATAAAAATATGCACATGCCTGTTCAAAAATATTCAAAATATTCTTCTTGTATCCACCCCTCTTCGTCTTAGCAAATCTTCCTAACTATATGCAACAAAAAAATCTATTCTTACGCACAAAATCCAACAAAAAAATCGATTTCTACGCGGAAACCCAAAAATGTAAGAACAAGAATTCAATCAAGCCTCCATTCATAAAAAAAATAAAATATTTTGTCGAGGAAGTTAGAATGAAATGTTGCAACAGGGCATTTGAACAAAAATCATAAAATTAAATTTTTGTCGATTTTATAAACACATACTTGAAAATAGTTTGCTCTCCACCATTCCATGCTACCAAGCAATCATAGAATTATTCAAATAAGTTAATGATCCTAATACATACACATATGTAAATATTTCCTTTGTACCACGCTTGGTGCATAAACACATGCACAGATATTGTTTCAGAAATATGCTTCTTGTTTCCACCCGTCTTCGTCTTAGCTACAAATATAACAAGAAGAAGAGGACACAAAAAATCAAACCTGCAAAAAAGATAGTACAGATGAAACATCCTCTAATTTGGTACTTAACAATAAACAAGCAGTTCAACCAAAAACGCAGATCTTTGTCACTCAATTTCAGGATGAAATTGATAAAATGTTTACTTGTTGTAGTTTATTTCATTATTTATAATAAATAAATATTTATAAATTACCTTATTTATACTAATTATAAATAAAACAAAGAAATTAAATTACATAATAAAATTGTTTATTTTGCCAACAATTGTTCAAGTACGCTAACATAAGTGATAACAGCAGAGAATTTATTTGCAAACATACATATAACAGAAAACATATTTTAAACAGCGCTGACAATGGTGGCGAGTCAATTAAGTTGGAAAAATCTGAAATTAGTTGAAACATATGGACGGTTGGTTAATCAACTGAGACGGTTGCGTGAGAAAAAGTTGAAACATATCAATTACGCCTTCTCAATATATAAACATTCTCTGCTTCAGCTAAGACTGGAAGGCATAAAGGCAGGTTTTGTTGACTGCTCTCGATATAATCACTATAGGGATTTTACTACAAATTAGGCCTAAAATTTGCATCTATGCGTTTTTATGTAGTCGAAACTGCATAACGAACCTTTGGAGCAAAAAATTTGTGAATTGAATTTGTATAGTTATTTATTATTCATTCCACTTACTCCACATCGGCCAGCTCGAAAATTTTAAGTGTTTTATCTTGGGCCGCCAACTTGAAAAATACCAAACCCAGAGATTTGACTTTCGAAAACGGCGAAATATGAAACTCGAAACTAATTATCTCAGACGTTCCAACGTACAGGTTTTATTTAATCTAAATATCGAACCCTAACCGCAATTTTGGCGCAACCAACAAAATCTGAAAATCCGTATTTTAACAGATATCGGTAATTCTGTTTATTTTAAACCATCACAAAATATTACAACTCTAATATGAACCATAAAAAAAATAAAGTCAAGGTAATTATGATGTTAGTAACATTTTGCTTTATAATTTTCTATATTTGTAAACTAAAAAACCTCCTGTAAAATTTTATTTCTGTTCGTTACACTAAAATGGTTGTTAGGGCTCGATATAAATCTTCTAAAAACGTGTTTGAAATTCGTTTGAAGACATTTTGCTTTCGCTTGGATAAATATATATACATAGATTTATGCATATTGAGTTATTTTTTATAAAAACAAATTTTTTCAAATAAAATAAATCATTTTAACAATTCCAAAAAGTTCTTTTGTAAAAATTTGGCAAACTTTTTTTCGACAATTTTAAAAAAGTTTGTTCATTTTGTTCTTAAAAGTTTAGAAATTCTTTGCATGCCATTTCATAGTTGATTTTAATCAAATACCCTGCCTTGACCATATTCACTGATATGCAGTTACGCTCATTAGTCCATAAATTTCCCATTAATGAGAAAACACTCTCCACAAAGGCATTACTTATCGGAATTGATAAAATAGTCCCAATAATTAAGTAAGAATTATTATCAACTGGTCTTGAGCTCGTTAAACTTACAAAAATGTAAAAATGAACAGACCATAAAACCAAGAACAAAAATAAATCTATACCGGAGCACGCGTTTATGTACAATAACTATATTCTAAAAATAGAAAAGAAGAATGTACAAAAACAAAGTCCAGCATACATGATTTACATATAGACAGAATGTTGGCTAGATAACAAACAACAATTAGAGGAAAACTTGAATTAAACAGCTTGCAAAATTACACTTAGCCTATCGGTTAGGCAGCTGCGCTTGCAATCAGAGTGAGTGTGTTCGATTCTCCACAAGATCCTCTGAAATAGCAAAAAATATACGAATTAGTCTGACGACAAATCGTGGCTGTTTTTGAAATAGTACTAGAACTATAGCCTGCATATGTTTGTTGCTTTCAATTTTTCCTCTAATCAAAAATAATAATAATTAACTAAGAATTATTATCAACTGGTCTTGAGCTCGTTGTACTTACAAAAAATATGTAAAATGAACAGACCGTAAAACCAACAACAAAATAAATTTATACCGGAGAACGCGATTATGTACAATAACTATCTTCTAAAAATAGAAAAAGAAGAATGTACAAAAACAAAGTCCAGCATGAATGATTTACATATAGACAGAATATCTAAAATATTGTGTATACCGTTGGCAAGATAACAAACAACAATTAGAGGAAAACTTGAATTAAGCAGCTTGCAAAAACTACACGCAGCATAGTCTATGGGTTAGGCATCTGCGCTGGCAATCAAAGTGAGTGGGTTCGATTCTCCACAAGATCCTCTGAAATAGCAAAAACTATACGAATTAGTCTGACGACAAATCGTGGCTGTTTTCGAAATAGTACTATAACTATAGCCTGCATATGTTTGTTGCTTTAAATTTTTCCTCTAATAAAAAATAATAATAATCAACAAAGAATTATTATCAACTGGTCTTGAGCTCGTTAAACTTACAAAAATGTGTAAAAATAATTATTAAAAAAACAATAATAATTTTCAAAAACTCAAAATTCAAAAAGTGAAAAATTATTATTCTTGGCCTTGAGTTCGTTTCATGAATACTTGATATAACAGAACAATAAACATAAACACGCAAGTGCTATTGTACTAAAAAGATGATTGCACACTAAGGCCCGGTTTTTCAGTACAAGTTCAACTCAATTTGTCAGTTAAACTAAGCTTAAACTTGTTACGCAGTTTTTCAGTCAACTTTAAACGAAGTTTAAACGTAGTTTAAGCGGCCAATTTGGCAGGGTTAAACTCTAGTTAACCTGTCAGCTGTTTGCATATTTTATGGTTTTGGTTGTGAAACAATAAACTGAACGCAATTAAAAAAGGACGATATTTTTTTATTTAATTAAATACTGGATATATCATCTGACGAAAGTGATTATAGTGATTCAGAAATTAGCGAAATCCTAACTATTACAATACTGAAGAGAAGCAATGGCGTTGAATATGTAAGCAAATGTTATCTGTTGCCGCATCTAGATAAAAAAAAACCAATGTGGCCGTATAAAAAGCAAATCTTAAAAGCGGCCTTAAACCCTCACTGAAAAACCGCTCTGCAGTTTAACTGGAGTTTAAATTTATGCCGAGTTTAAGCAAACTTAGTTTAAACTGAGCTTAACCAAGGACTGAAAAACCGGGCCTAAGGGTTGTTTTTTGCCCGTCTATGCAATAACCAAAAACGCATCGCTGCAATAGTACTGTGTTTTACATAGTAGCAGGTAGTAAATAATTTAGGCTTTTGTTAACTGAAAAATTTTAATATTTGGTAACCATTGTCCTGTTAAATATCTATGTGGAACGGTTTGACGAGTGACCCAATTTTTTGAGTAAAAAGTATATGCTCGTGGGATATTCTGGTGTGCCTGAGCCTGAGACGTATAAATATGGTGATATGGTGTTTGGAAAGGGTTGATGGGAATACTGATTTCTCACATTGTGGGTTGATAAAGGTGTAAGGATGGTTTAATTGCGGCCATTCAAGTTTTTTAAGATGTGCCAGATGGCTGTCGATAGTTTTGAGGGTATATTTTTTAGAGAATGTGTTGTATGAGATGGTGGGGTTATAATAAGTGTTTTTGGCCGCTGAGTCCGCATACTCGTTACCAGGTATGCCCATGTGGCTAGGGATCCATAAAACTTTTACCTTGTTTGCGTATCTGATTAGATTTGCTCTGATTCGTGAAACTGTCTCATCATCCTCATTAAAAATGTTCTTTAATGCTAGGCAGACTGACATACTATCTGTGCAAATTAGAAACTTTCCTCTGTTGGTGGTTGCGTACTCTGAAGCTTTGAGGATGGCCAGTGGCTCAGCTGAGAAAATAGAGCAATTTTTGGTCAGCATGCCGTTAGATATTAGTGAACCATCTCTATGTCGCAAATGTCGTGCTATGGTCGGTTTTAGAGCCGTCAGTAAAGATTGGTACCCATCCGTTAAGGGTTTGCGAGTGAAGTAGTTCTTCAAAGGGATGTTTGAATACTAGAGAGTTCGTGTTAGTTTTACGAAGGGCATTCAGATTAATGTTTACAGCTGAGGATGAGAGTTCCCAGGGGCGGCTGACTACTGACTTTCAAGCAGATTGAAGGCAGAGAGATACCGAGGGCTTTGCTGCTAGAAACGCATCGACGGATGGCCGACAATGTTTTAAAAGAGCGTTTATGGCGAAAAGCCGTTTTAAACGTGCCGAATAAAGGTTTATTTGTAGTATTTAATAGTTTTGGTATAAGTTTCAATGTACAGCTTTCTCTTCTTTCAACAATGGATGGTAGGCCAGCTTCAGCCAGAATAGCTTCGGTTGGAGAGGTCGGAAAGGCATTGAGACTACGTCGGACCGCTGAGTGATAGGGAGAGTTGAGGTGGCTTTTAGCACACCAGCCGTAAATGGGGAGGGCGTAGTCTATTTTAGATAATATTAAAGAGCGAGTGATGTTTACCAGGGTATTTTGATGAATCTGAAGGTGTCTCGATGACAAATACTTAATGATGTTGAGCCTGGTAACAAGATTTTTTCTCAATGAGCTGCAGTGCTGTTTAAATGTATACTTATTGTCGAATGTTACTCCTAATATTTTATGTTCAGGTACATTTTCTATGGGACTATTGTCGATAACTAGGTTCAAAGCTTGACAGTTGGTCTTCCGGCATATATGTAGTAACTTACATCTGTTGTAGGTTAGTACCGTGCCTGAGTATTGTCCCCAATAATTAATTTCTTGCAGTAGATTCGTGAAGTAACTTGCGGCTTTTGCGTTTTCTTTTTCTTTGGTGTAGAAAATTGCATCATCTGCAACTTAGAGCTATTTTATTGAGTTGTTCGAAGGCAATTGTAAACAGTACCACGGACAGCGGAGAACCTTGGGGGATTCCATTGTCCATGGGAAATGGGTGACAGGATTCTCTATTAACTTTGACTTGAAATTTGCGCCCCGTAAGAAATGATCTGATGAGATTGTATATCTTTGGTCCCGTACGCCAGGTGGTAAGTTGTTCGAGGACAGCATGGGGCCCAATGCGGTCGAAGGCCTTCTCGAAGTCTATTGAGAGAATAGTTACATGGTTTTTGGTGGAAAGCGCATCAGTAATGAAGTGTTGAAGAGGAAGTAAGCAGTCTAGAACCCCATGTTTTCTTTTAAATGCTACTTGGTTTTGACTAACGAGGCCGTTTTTCGAGATAAACTACATAAGACGTTGCGCTATCATTTTCTCGAGCGTTTTGCTAAGACATGAAAGAAGGTATATTGGTCTGTAGCTGCTAATTAGTTCTAGGGGTTTGTTTGGCTTCAGGATAGGAATAATGGAAGCAGATAACCAAGTATGAAAGTAAACTCCGAGGTCAAGGATTTTATTATACAATGATAGAAGGGAATATTTGGGGGACTTAGGGAGATTACGCAGCATTGGGTATGATATTCGATCTCTGCCCGGCGTTTTACCTTTGGCATGCTGAAGGGCCGCATGAAAGAGAATTTTTCTTCCAGGGAGAGTGCTTCTCTTGATACATCTGATGGTTCGTAGGGCTGTGATAGCACTGAAGCTTTGCGGTAAATGTATTCAGTTGGAAAGTTGGAGTTTTCAGCGTATTGTGACCAGGTCCTACCAAAAGCATTCGATATATCAGACGCAGCTGTCAGAGTTCAGTCGGGAAGTTGGATCTGGTTTATAGATGGGGTTGGAATTCCTGTAAGAGCTTTAATTTTAGCCCAGATTTTCTTTGGCTGAGATGACGGATTAATGTCCGCAGTGAATTTGGCGATGGCTTTCCTTTTGGCTTCTTTGACAGCCTTTCTGAATAACGCATTTGCTTTTTTATAGTCGACCAAGAGTTCTAGAGAAGGGGATTGTTTGTAGGCGTGCCAGAGTTTCTGATTTGTTTCCCTTTGATCGTTCAGGTCCCTACTCCACCATGCAGAGTAATTACGAATCGAGGAGGTGTTGCTTTGGGGTATGGCGATATTGGCAGCAGATCTGATGGCTTTGGTTATATTTGCCGTCAGCTGATGGATATTAGAGGACGTCCATTCTTTGAAATTTCTCTCACATCGGGATTGATATAGGCACCAATCCGCTGCATCCGTCTTAAATTTGGGACTTTTTCTAAGGTTACTGGGAGGAAGGTAAAGCGAGATTTCTGTGAGTAGTGGGTAGTGATCACTACCAAACAGGTCGTCGACCCTTTGCCAGTGACATTTGGGACTCAGCTGCGAGGAGATAAGTGTCAGATCGATATGAGTAAAGGATTTATGGGTGGAGAAATGGGTTGGGGATCCGTCATTTAGGATGGTTAGGCTTTCAGACATGATAACATTTTCTATTGTTGTACCTCGTGCGTTTGATGTATTGGATCCCCACCAAGGGCTCCAGGCATTAAAGTCTCTCACCAAGAGTGGAGGTCGACTTGATCTGGAAAGTAGGGAGAAAATATCAGATTCATTGAAGTTTTGCGATAGCGGAATGTATGTGTTTATGATAGTAATTGGAGAGGGAATGTTAATTTCTATTGCAATAGATTGAACCATAGGGGATTGGTAAAGTAGTTTATGCGGAAGACTACGTCTAACTAGAGTGGCGGTACCTTTTTTGGATCTACTATTATGAGGGGAGTTTGTAAAATAGCCAATAAATGACTTGGGGACTATGCAGTTGTTTGCGTTTAAGGGAACCTTAGTTTCTTGCAAACAAATTATATCGGGATTAAAATCCCGAATGATTAAATCTAGGTCATTATAATTATTGAAATATCCTCTGATATTCCATTGTAAAACTTTTACCATGTTTAACTTAAAAAAAAAAAATAAAGAATAAGTATATACATATAAATGAGCGAGGTTAGTTGTTGAGTATATAATAATTTTAATTTGGGTTAAATTGAGTGTCCCTTGATGTTATACATTCACTGAGTGCTGAAGTAAAGTTGATGATTTCGTTGATGTTGTTGGAAAGGTGTAGGTTACTAGTTGAGTGGTTGTAATAAATTGATTGTTGTGTTGTTTCGGTTTCCATCTCATTCAGAGCATCGTTAAGAGCAGGGCTCTGAGTGTTATAGGAAACTGTATAATTTTCGAAGCGGGATGACGGAATGTGAGAGTAATTATTTTGAGTGGTTTTTGTGATAGTAGTGCCAATTGAGTTTTATATTGTGTCGCTAGGTTGATGTTGATAATTGGTGGTGGTGTAGGCGGAGGAAAAACTGGTTTGGTTTTCTTCTTGTTCATTGTTTGATGTTGATTTTGTCGATGAGATTGTTTTTGAATGTTGGTGTAATGTGCTGGATATTACATTTTGTGTTAATGTTGTTGCTTCTTTCGTGGCATTTTCGTTCGTACTATTTTCTTTGATTGGATTGGCAAAAGAGTTGGAGGTAGGGACGAAGGGGTTGCGTTCTTTATAGATTTTGTTAGCTTCTCGTAGAGTGCATTTTTCTTGGGTTTTGATTTTCATGATTTCTTTCGCTTGTTGGTATTTCTGGCACGAATTGGATGAGGCTGCGTGATCGCCCGCACAGTTGGCACAGAAAATTCTCGTGCAGGGAGCGGGAGTATGAGGGGTGAGGTTACAGTTTTCACAGACTTCCGAATTTTTACAAAATTTCATCGTGTGCCCCAATACTTGACATTTTTTGCATCTCATCGGGTTCGGGTAATAGGGTCGAACTTTGGTGCTGATCCAAGCTATGTCGATCTTATCCGGGAGGAAATAGGTGTCGAAAGATATTAAAATGACTCCTGTATGCTTTTTATCTCCTGCAATAGTACGTTGGAATTTGTAAACGCTGGTTACATTATAATCTTTCAACCCTTCTACGATTTCGTTTTCTGGGACGTTGTTCAGGAACGGTGCATATACAGTGCCTTTCACACTGTTGATATTTTCGTGATAACTGGCAGAGATTTCACATAGGCCGGGCAACACTTGAGCTGTGAGGAACTTTTTGGCGTAGTCACGGTTTTTCACAAGGATTACCAAACTGCCGTCGGATTGTTGGGTAATGGAGTTAATTTCCTTGCATATTGTAAGTAACGAGTTATGTACCGCGAACACTGAATAGTTGGAGAAGGATTTATTGGTGTCTTTGGGCTTTAATGTAACAATTTAGGATCATCTTTTTTTGTCACAGGGAGTTGAAGATAATCCTCAGTGATATTCACAGTTTTTTTCTCTTGGCACGGCTAGGGGGGGATAACAGAGCAAATCTATTATCCCCCAGTCTTGTGGCCCCCGGGGCCATAACCGAGAATTGACTTGTACACACGCGATAATTTAACGTATCGGTGACACCAAGAATAGAAAGCGGCTTGTTGTTGGTTTTTTTTTTTTTTTTTTTTTTACTACGAAAAACGAATTTAGTCAACAATAGTGTACACACAGCGAATATACGGTATGACTGCTAGTCGAAGACTGGAGTAAAAAGTAAAATTTTAGTTTAGTATTGTTTGGTCGCTTAATAATTCATCCGCGTTTTCTTCAACACGTTAAAAAAACCAAAAAAAAGTTTTAATAAATATATATGTAAATTAAAAGAGTGCTAAAGCGGAATATTAATTACTTATATAAGATAAACTAGTTATTTTTTTGTGCTCGAAATTCAAAAGTGTTTTTTTCAAAACGTTACAAAAAAGTTCGAAGAAAAACATTTATTAAAGAAGTGATTAGTGTTCGCGTTATTATCAAAATAGTGCGGAAGCAGTTTGAAAGAAGCGAAATCCATCAAAAAAGCTTACAGTGCAGACGAAGGAAGGACCCAATTACCAGCATCACCAAAAAATCCTCAAAAGTTTGAATAAAGTAAAACAAAATTTATAAATATTTTATATACATGCATTTCACATTAAGTTACCTTTAACCATATGTATACATACATAGTTCATAAACCATGCCTAGGCTAAGTAGAAAATCTGGAAATCTTAGACGCATCGCAGCTAGGAGAGGAATGCACGTACTTCGTGAAGAGGAAGAATATAGAGCACTTGCACACACCTAAAATACATTAGACCGAGCGCAATAGGGACACATTGAGCAAATAGAGCAAATTAGAAATACTGCAGAACGTAGATCTCGCCGGAGAAATGCAGAGATTCGCTCTGCTGAGCGAATAACCAATTCACAGCGACATAGAGTCCGTCGCAAAAACTCTGCAATTCGCTCTATAAAGCAACGTAGAAATACTGCCGAACGTAGATCTTGCCGTGTTAAATGCAGAGGTTCGCTCAGCTGAGCGAATAATCGATTCACAGCAAAACAGAGTAGGTCGCGACAACTCTGAAATTCGCTTTATAGAGCAAAGTAGAAATACTTGTGAGCACCGATCCCGCCGCAGGAATAGGCACCGACAACAACAAAGAAATACTCTTGCTCGTAGAACTGTCCGTAGACGAGCTCGGGTAGAAAGCCTAGACGAAGCCGTCAAAGTCAATTCCGAGTACATCGTCATAGAGCAAATTTACAAAATAGACAAAATGAAAATGAAAGGCAGGCAGATAGAAATCGCTCAATGAGAGAAAATGAGGATCAGGAGAACGAAAATATACTAAATGATTTTAGATTGGCAGATTTTCGACAAACATATTTTAGGAAAATAAAGAAGGGACCAACAGAATTGTGCATTTGCTGCGGTGGGCTATGGTTTCCATACCAAGTACAGCCATTAAATTTTAATATAATTTCCCAAAGTCATCCAGATGTTGCATCTGCCTTTTATTTATCCGATAAATTTCTCGTTGAAGATGGTAGCTATAAATTCTGTGCTACTTGCCGAAACGCAATTAAAAGGAACATCCTTCCAAGGATATGCTTGGCTAATGGTTTAGATTTCCTGAGCTCCCGGAATGCCCAAAAGATCTTACGCACTTAGAGGAACGCCTAATAATGCCAAGATTACCTTTTATGACTATTCGTTCTTTGGGATACCAAGGTCAGAGCTCATTAAGGAAGGGCAGTTGTTAACATTCCTGTTTCAGTTAACGAAATTGTTACTTCCCTCCCAAGATCATTCGATCAAGCGCATGTGATTCAAATCCATTTAAGAAAACGTATGGAGTATAATCATGACTATATGACTGATACCATATGTCCTGCGAAAATTATGGAAGCCTTGCGATATTTAGTGAATACTCCATTATATCAAGAGCACAATATACATATTAACGAAGAGTGGGTTGCAGGTTTTGGTGATAATGAAGAAATTCCATTAATTTCATCTATTGAAGATGTACCCGTGCTTTAAAGTTTGCGACATTGCCCAGCAGAGAATAATCCCCCCTTGGAATTTAAGATTGAAGAAATAAACCCAGGTGGGCTTGAGACTCTTCTCGATAATGGTCCAGTAGAAAATATGGACATGAATAGTTTGATAATTGCACCAGGTGAAGGCCAAAGACCCCTGGATATCATTCAAGACAACAACTCTGAAGAACTTTCATTTGCAAGTATTTATGCTGGGCAGAAGCGAACTTGTACAGAGACATACAGCAAGATTGTTTGATCTGAGATTCGCCGCTACGACAGAAGGGCTTGTACTATTCCAAAGCTTTTCTATAATTACAAGAAGTTAGAACTGCTTCAGATTAAGAATAGTACATCGATTTGCCTACGAAATTTTTCTGGAAGCAATCGAGCTACGGCCCAAAATGTTTTAAATGGAAATTTTGTTCATAATTTGATCCAGCATAACGATGGATATGGAGTTCTTAAAGGTGTTAGATCTTCCGCAGCTCACTGGGAGGCAAAGAAAGAAGGCAATTGCCATGATCCGCATATTCGGCCTCCAACCTTTTTTATCTGCCGCTGAATCTCATGGGATCGAATTACTGGTTATTTTAGCTAAAACTGTGGACTCACGAACTATTTCTGAAGAAGAGCCCAATAATTTATCTACACAAGAACGATATCGTCTAATTCGCTCAGATGCAGTCACATGCGCTAGATATTTTGACTATCGTTATCGTCAGTTGCTTAAGCTTTTTAAAGAAAATGGAGGTATTTGCGACGAGCATTTTTACTGGCGGATTGAATTCCAACAAATGGGCTCACCTCACGTGCATGGCAGTATTGGCTGAAGAATGCTCCTAAGATCGATCTTAGCGTACCTGAATCTTTTCCGAATGCTATTAGTTTCATTGACAAATATGTCTCTACAAATGGATCCATAAGTCATTTAGAAAATTTCATTGAGTGCCAAAGACATAACCATAGCCGATCCACCCATGCCTTCCACGAAAATCTTTTTACCACTTCCAGATGACATAGAAAATTTAGAAACACATAGGGAAAACTACTCAAATATTCAAAACCTTTTAAACTCTATTTTAACTTCTTCTGATATTTCCTGTTTAAATGATTTTGAAGCTTTTCTCTCTGATATGAGAGTAAATTTGTCAGTCGATGTCCATTTACTTGCTCTCAGATCAACTTTAAAAATCGATCCAAAGTCTTTCACACAGGCGGACAGACGGATACTACGATCTTTATACTTTATACATGAAAAAAAAATTCTGACGTGTACATGAAAATCGCCGATACACGTAGATGTTAATACTGGAAACTACATAGTCAAGCAGAAACTTCAGCATATAGGCCATAAATTTATTTCCGGAACAGAAATTTCCGCACAATGCAGAAATATATATTAATACCTCTCGTCCTGAAGAACGAGTGCGGATAGTAAAACCTAGAGCACAACTTCAGAATCTTGCTGAAGGTTCTACCGATATTTTTGTGGCGGGTTTGTTAGAGCATTATACTGAATGTTTGTCTAGCTGATTTTGCAGCTTTGTTTACTTTTGTATAATCAGCTAGAACGGCACAAGATAACTACGATAATGAAGAAGATATAGAAGGCGAAAATACTTTAGTTCGGGGAGTAGCAATTCCATTGAGGGATGGTAGTGGTTGTGTAAAGAAACGTAACAAACTGTGTGTAGTTCTACCAACCGTGGCGGGATGAACAATGGAGGAGGAAATTTCCATACCAGTTGAAATAGATAGACCAGATATTGTTGACAGTGAGTTCAGGGTACTGGCGCTTCCCGAAATAAACTCTGACATAAATTTATTAAACCTTAATGGTAGTGATCCCGAAATCAATGAGAATGACTCCAATGGCACTGTTCGGCTCATTAAACTTCCTCCCTTAGTTCCCGTTGAGGAACTGCTTGCATCCATTCAGACGCTAAACATGAGGCAGAGAACATACTTAACTTATTTGCTATACAATTTTAAAAGAGATCAGCCCTTTTATGACTTTGTAGGTTGCAGGGCTGGCGTTGGAAAAAGCCCCCTAACATCATCAATATATCAAACTCTGAATTACCGTTTTAATTGCATACCTGGAACAAATCCAACCTCTCTGAAGGTACTTCTTTGTGCTCCTACGGAAAAGCAGCATTTGGGATAGGCGGTTTGACACTGCATTCTATATTTTCACTACCTGTTAATCAGTCCAATCTGGAATTACGGCCGCTTAGCAACGATATTGTCAACGCAATCTATACTAGATATGTGATTTGAAGTTGATAATTATAGATGAAATTTCAATGGTTGGCGCTCGAATACACATATTGATGCCAGACTAAAGCAGATTTTCATGAATAATACGAGTATTCCATTTGGTTGTATACCTGTTCTTGTTTTTGGCGACTTGAAACAATTGTCTCCTGAAGGTGATGATGGATTTTTTCACCGAATCCAAGCGATGCTTACATCGTTTTAGTCGGCTCACCATTATGGGAGCTCTTTAAATATTATGAATTGAATGAAATATTGAGACAGCGTGGAGATCAACCGTTTGCTATTGCTTTGAATAATATGGCCTCCGGGGCTATGACCGGTGCAGACACATCTTTAATTCCAAATAGAGTCGTTAACTCTGCCAAGGTTCCCGACGAAGCAATTCACTTATTTTGGTCAAAAGATGAATCTGCCAAATATAATACCCTTAAACTGAGTCAAATTCTTTCTACCCAATCCCACATAAATGATATTAATAATGACATCCTGATGCTATCCTGTGCACTGTGCAGTTATCCATATGAACATTTTGAAATTCACTAAATGCACAGCACCCAAACGGAAAACAGAAATAGGCGAGGCGTTTTAGTGTATGCGAGACCTAACTTTGCTTCCGCAATCGAATTATGTAAGTTGAAAAATATTTGTTCTGGTCGCAAGGTTTTAGAAATCGTTGTATTAAACGCAAATATTTCTACATATTGGTGCTTTATAGGAATTCCACATTCCCAATCAGACATTTCGAATCAGAGCTGCGAGAAAGTCTTACTACAGATCTGCGTGAAAAATATGTATTAATTTTGGGTGACTTTAATCTATTCCCTTAAGTCTAGGAATAATAGAAACATCTGCTTAAAGATTATAGTTTCAGTTCACTGCTGGACCCCCAATATTTCACCACACCTGCTAGTACCCAAATTGTCTGGGCATTCTCAAATATTGGCACTACCCATGTTAAGGCTATAATCTATGAAGCAGTATATAGCTACCGCGATAGCATTTGCGCCTGTTTTTATGAAAATAGTGAAACTAACTAAGGTAGATAAAGATATTTATATACTATTTGATAAACTGTAACTACTTAACCCATCTTCGGCCGCTACATGATCCCGTTATAATTTTTTGTTCCCCTTTAAAGGAAAGGCTTTTAGGACCATAATCAAGAAAAATTTCAAATATAAAAAGATTCTGACCAGCCGTTTGCTTTTTGTGGACTGGTCGAAAAATCGACCACTGGCCAAAATCCGTCAAGTATGTAAAAAAAATAAATTGCTTCATGACAAAAAATGTTGCTCTTTAACTTGAGTTATTTGTTTTTATTTCAAAGAAAACTGCTTAGTATTGAAATGTTATACATTCTTATACATATACATACATATTTTATAAACATTGATAGAGACGTCAATTTACAAATTTTTATGATATTCATCAAAGCATTTAGTATGTAAGTAAATATTGGATTTTTTGCAAGTAAAAATAGTATGTTTCTTGCATAATTTACAGGGCCGATATTTTTTTTTAAGACTTTTTATTACAGAATGTACCCTTTCGTTGCTCCGAGGAAGGTTCGACGGCTGGTTAAAGTCTCCGCCTTCATGTCCACGTCTGCCTTCTTCTTCATTGTCATAAACCAACAATTTTGTTGTGACTTCAGAACGAAAATTAATTTGCGAAAGTGGGGATGTCTTTTGGATTTTTGCAATCATACAATGCAGCTTCCACGCATTGACCATGGCGTTTCCAAGAAGGTTTGTCCTAGTGGACACCACCACTTCTTTCCTCGAATACAAATACGATAATTTGTTATAGCATTATCATGCAGATCTACACCACCCATACCCTTATTATACTCTGGAATAACTAATGGTTGCGATATAGCAATAGTTTTTTGTTGTTTACGGCAATATCTTTTAGCAGAAACAATTGGCTCCACACTCGAGTTATTGGTCATAACATTGACAAGAGCATTGTCTTTCCACCGGACAGTCAATATTTCTTGATTACTATCGAGTAGCTGGTCAAATGCTCTGCGCTTTTATCTTCTTCTTAGCGGTGGTTTTCCCATTCTATTTTCGCGTACAGTGCCAGTTGCAAAGAATCGACGTTCATTCAAAAGACACATGAGGTAATAAGAAGAAAAAAAATTACCGAAGAAACTAATGTGGCACTCAGCAAATCTAAAACAGTTTGCGCGCTTAGACCTATATCCAGATTGTGAGGAGTTGCTGCGCCGCCGTAAAAGGAGCTGGAATATAAATATCCACTTTCTGAGCATAAACCCCACGACTTGAATCCAAACCTGATCGGCTTTCCTTTGATAAACATCTTGCAAGAGTGGCGACCAAAGTACGGAATCATCTGTTCGTCTATAGAAAGAATATGATTAAAGACTATAAATTGCATAAATCTTTCGTTTAGAGCATCAGTAATAGGGCGAACCTTTGCAAATCGATCTGCTGTACTTAAATTGTTGTTATATGAGAGATGAAGAAACTGTTTAATTTTTTTAAAGCGATTATGACTCATCGCTTGTTTCACTATCGGAATCCCCATGTCGGGTCGAACAGACCAATAATGGTTAATGTGAGGCAAAGTATGGTACCCCGAAAGGTACAAAATACCAATAAATCTATGTATTTATAATGGCGTGGCGTCAATTGAAGTATTGTGTTGATTGGCATATTCATTTGTAAAAGTTGTAATCTCTTCAATAACTTTTTCATCAAAAAACAATGCAAATAGATCATAGGGAGATTTAGAGCCTGGAAAAAAGGAGATGAAATATACGTATCAAAATAATCGATAGTAATGTTGTTGACAAAGTGAGACGGTTCTTACCAATTTCAGCAAAAATATCTTCCATTTTGTGACTTTCTACATTTATTGGCTTTCTTGTGTATTGAAAATTTCTAGGCTTTCGCCAAACCTTCTTCTTCTTTAAATGGTCATCTAACCGACTGGGCGATTTTGACCGTCCAACATAGCTCGCCAGTCGTTTCTTCGTTGCGCCAATTGGAAACACCGCGGGATCGCAAATCGGTCTGCACTTGGTCCTTCCGTCGGAGTGGTGGTCTCCCTCTTCCTCTGCTTCCACCGGCGGGTACCACTAAGAATACCTTCTAGGCTGGAGCATCTTCGCTCATTCGCACTACGTGGCCTAGCCAGCGAAGCCTCTGTGTTTTAATTCGCTGAACTATGTCGGCTCATCATTATATCTTCTTCAGTACCAACGCGTAGAGGTCCACAAATCTTTCGAAGAACCTTTCTCTCGAATACTCCCAGAGCCGCCTCATCAGATGTTGTTAGTGTCCACGCTTCTGCACCATATAGCAGGACGGGTGCGATGAGTGACTTGTAGAGTGTTATTTTCGTTCGTCGAGAGAGGACGGTCAAAATCGCCCAGGCGGTTAGATGACCATTTAAAGAAGAAGAGAGAGGACATAACTTTTCAATTGCCTACTCAGTCCGAACTAGCATTTGTTTGCAAGAGTAATTCTTCGTCGGATTTCTAGGCTAACATTATTGTTGGTGTTAATGCTGGTTCCCAGGTAAACGAAATTATTGTTGCCAACAGTGGCTTGGTTGCCAAGGCGCGAATACGCTGACTCTTTGCATGATGACAGAAGGTACTTCGTTTTGCCCTCGTTCACCACCAATCCCATTTTCTCCGATTCTTTTTCTAATTTGGAGTAAGGAGTAAGTAAGATTTTTTCTTAAATCCGCCACATGCATTGGATGTTGATGGATTTTCTGCGTCACCCAGATCGTTGCATTTGGAATATTCTCTGCTCCTGAGTATTGTAGCTCAACTGTGCTTGCTATTTTGAGGTAATCATTATTGTCGTCGTTAATATTTATCAGGTCATCATCCAAGTCTTCTTCGTCCGTCATGCACTCCACATCAGGCGGTGGAATGTATACAATGTCGACCTCTTTTGCGTTCGATACAGCTTGATCCTCCTCATCGTCTGAAAATGGCTCATTTAAAATGGCCATAATTTCACAAATTTTTATTGATTTACGAACCGGCATTGTATTCGCCTATTGCCCGCATAATTTTAAAAAATGAACTGACCAAAATCAAAGCAAAACAATCCGGGGAATACCCTTTTCAAACTTTAAGTAACGATGGATAGAGGGAGACAAATATATGATACAAAAGTATTGCAAAGCCACGGGAGTTGCCAGACTTTTACTAAAAAAGGAGAACTTTAAATAGAGCTAAACCAAAACCTTATACATTTTCAGAATTCAGATGATACTAGTTTGCATTTATACAATGAATAAAACGAATACAGCTTTGAATTTTTTTTAACCTACTTGACGATTTCTGGCCAGCGGTCGATTTTTCGACCACTGAAATTAACGTTCTTGGAAAAGTTAGAAAATTGGCAAAATTAAAGTGGAAATTTGTTTATCCTTACAGGCTGATATTTTATCTTCCCAAGATGTTGGTGTTAATTACTTTTAACATTTGTCTTCTAATAATTTTTATTTAAACAAAAAACTGTTAAAAATATGTATATTTTCTTCCTATCACTAAAATTTTCATTCAATCATTTTTTCAAAAATATCTATACTCACGGCGCCGCCGATATTCCAACTTTACTAACCCTGTAACGGATCAGAAAATCAACATTTAGTTTGAGAGATATGGACCTCTAAAAATGGTGGTCGAAAAATCGACCATTGGCCGAAAATGGGTTAAGTACATGTTTATCTGATTCTTAAGAAGTATTATATTATCAAAATTATTAATTTATGCAAATAATAGAAGCTTTAGTTTAAAGTAAATACATATAAACTTATTAATCAAAATTAAAGCTTAAATTGATATATACTGGGGAAAAAACTATGTACTACTGATTACAAAATATCCAAATTTGACTTTTATAATAAGATTTAATAAACATCGCAGTGATAAAGTTAGCATCAATCAAACGGTATTAATATGGGAGGGTTATCTTATATATAAATAGACAAGACGAATGCAATGTTGAACTGTTTTCTGCTAAACTATAATTCTAAGGTATACAAATTATATATGTATAGATAGGAAATTTTGAGGTGTACTTTTATCCGTAAATAAAAAAAATTTTAAAAATCATTTTAATATAAAAAATTGATAATTGTTTCCTTTAGGAGACAACTGCTAAAACATGTCCAAAAATATCGGGAGAGGTATCAAACAACGCGTTTTGACTTCGGTATCAACAATCCGAAAGCGGATTTTCAATTTTTTGTTTCAGTGAAAAGTTATCCGCGAAAAACCCAAAAATGACCCAGGTCCGATCCCAAATAGGTGGCTTGATCCAAGGTATTTGTGTGCTGAACACCTTGCTGTGTAGGCGGCCTTCGGCCGCGCTTCAAAAAAATAACCCGGCTACGCGGTCCACAGTATTTCTGCGCAGAACACACTTTTTGCACTTTTCGGTTCACCCTTATCTGTGATTACAACAACCACAGGAAAATGACAGAAAATTTTCAACTTTGATGGCAAATATCTCTTCACTGAAACGAAAACTCAAAAATCCGCTTCGGGATTATTGTTACCGAGGTCAAAACGCGTCTTTTGATACCTTTCCCGATAATTTCGGACGTGTTTTAGCAGTTGTCTCCTAAAGGAAACAATTACCAAAAAATTTAACATAAAAGTCACACCACTACACATTCACTTATTCACACTATAGACACGCTGTGTGTGTGTGTAATTGCTTTTTGTGTACTATGCTGAATCGTGAGCATGGCCGAGGAGTTGCTTTGTAGGAAAAAATTAAACAACAATGAAAATGAAACAAAAATACATAGCTGATCATGCATCAAGTGTTTATAAAAACAAAACAAAATAAGCATGTATTACTCGTGGGATCGGCTCTCACTATGAGTGCCGAAGAGCTGGTAGTGGGCCAATGAAAAACAAGTATTCGCACTACAGAGCGTCTGTTGTGTGAGTAAAGGTGTCATGCATTTTTGCTTTAGTTGTTGTTATTGTATTGATCACTGGCTACGATGCCCAGTGTCAGGGGCTCTCCTGAGAGCACGAAAAGTTGCTTTGTTGGACACATTAAACAAGCAATGTAAAATATAAGCAAATATGTAAACTGCATTGCTGATACCTACAAACAGTGCTTACAAAAACAAGATATGTGATTATTCATAGAGCATTCAACACTGGATTTAGTTTGGTTTTTGTATTTGTGGTTGGGTTTGTGTGAATTGAAATAAAATAAAAAAATAAAATAAAATGAAATAGAATAAAAAAAGTTTATTAAAAGAAAGTGAAGGGAAGGACGGTATAGAAAAGGAAAGAAACTGGAAAAGAAATGAATTGAAAGCAAAGGAAAGGTAAGAATAGGAAAAGAAAAAAAGTAAGGGAAAGAAAAGGAAGGCAATGGAAAGGAAAGTAAAGAAAAGAGAAGACAAGGTAAGAAAAAAAAGGGAAATAAAGTGAAAAGAAAGAAAAGGAAAGAAAGGGAATGGAAAGAAAATGAAGGAAAGGCAAGAAAAGGAAGGGACAAATACAAATGAAAGGTATAGCAAATAATTAAAATAAAATAAAGTTTTGTGGTTGAATTTCAACCACTGGGCGATCTCTATCTTATATATAAATAGACAAGACGAATGCAATGTTGAACTGTTTTCTGCTAAACTATAATTCTAAGGTATACAAATTATATACGTATAGATAGGAAATTTTGAGGTGTACTTTTATCCGTAAATAATAAAATTTAAAAAATCATTTTAATATAAAAAATTTTACATAAAAGTCACACCACTACACATTCACTTATTCACACTATAGACACGCTGTGTGTGTGTGTACTTGCTTTTTGTGTACTATGCTGAATCGTGAGCATGGCCGAGGAGTTGCTTTGTAGGAAAAAATTAAACAACAATAAAAATGAAACAAAAATACATAGCTGATCATGCATCAAGTGTTTATAAAAACAAAACAAAATAACCATGCTAATTTATTGTTGGTAAAAATACTCAAAGTAGGGGTTAGTATTGTTTTTTTACTCTATATTGAAAATAAGTGAAGCGAAATCATTTCCAAGAGAATAACGGCGTACGAATGCAGTCTTTGTTTTTGGTTTTGTTTGTTTTCTGGATATTCGAAAAATTACTGTATTTTTGTTGCTATTTTTTGACAACTTTATACTGTTAGCACCAAAAGGGGGTTTTGGCGTTCTTTCACGTTAGATTAACTTATTTAATTAGTTTACCGATACGTGTGCCAAAGTGAAAACCTCTTTTATCTCTCCGTAAATAGTAAATTAAATAAAACGTGGATTTACAAACTTAACTCTTATTAGTAAAATATATAAATAGGCAAGATGAATGCAATGTAGAACCGTTTTCTGCTAAACTATAATTCTAAGGTATACAAATTATATATGTATATATAGGAAATTTTGAGTTGTACTCTTATCCGTAAATAAAAAAAATTTTAAAAATCATTTTAATATAAAAACTTTAACATAAAAGTCACACCACTACACATTTACTTATTCACACTATAGACACGCTGTGTGTGTGTACTTGCTTTTTGTGTACTATGCTGCATCGTGAGCATGGCCGGAGTTGCTTTGTAGGAAAAAATTAAGAGCCGTAGTAGTGTGAGTAGACTTTCCATGCATGTTTTTGTGTTATTCGTGTGGTCGGCTCTCACTGTGAGTGCGAAGAGTTGGTAGTGGACCAATGAAAAATAAGTATTCGCACTATAGATACTCTGTTGTGTCGTGCATTTTTGCTTTAGTTGTTGTTATTGTATTGATTACTGGCTACGATGCCCAGTGTCAGCTGCTCTCCTGAGAGCACGATACATTAAACAAGCAATGTAAAATATGAGCAAATATGTAAAATTCATTGCTGATACCTACAAACAGGGTTTACAAAAATAAAATAAATGATTACTCATAAAGAGTATGAAACACCGAAGAAAATTAAAGGAAAATAGAGGAAAGGAAAAGAATTGAAAGGAAGGAAAATTAAAGGAAAGAAAAGGAAAGAAAAGGAAAAGGAAAGGGAAGGGAATGGAAAGGAGAGGAAAGGAAGGAAAATTAAAGGAAAGATAGGAATGGTAAGGAAATGAAAGGAAGGGGAGGGAAAGGGAATTAAAGGAAAGGTAAGAAAACGAAGGGGAAAGAAAGAAAATAAAAGGAAGGGAAGGGAAAGGAAAAGAAGTTTGAGGAAAGTAAAAAATAAAATAAGAGAGTAAAAAAAGAAATCAAGGAAAATAAAAATATGTTAGAGGAAAGGAACGACACAGAAAGGAAGAAAAAAAGGCGGATAAAACATACATACAGCAAAAAAATAAAATAAAATAAAATAAAATAAAGTTTATTGGTTGAATTTCAACCACTGGGCGAACTCTAATTATTTCAAAAACCCACTTAGGTTTGGGGATATTGACCTAAAGTTGGATCCTAGAATGTGTTTATACTATCAGGCGTTTGACACCTATTGCATTGGCGAGGACATAAATATAGGATGCTATTAACTACTTTAAAGAAATCATTTTGTTTCGGAGATATTGACTTAAATGTGGAACTAGGAAGGACATTTATGTATTTGTGAAATATGATCATCAAATGAAAGGTACGAGCAAGGGATACACCATGGTTTTTAATTTTACCTCAAATGATTCTGAAATACTGGTTATACCGATGCATGTATGGTCCAATACACATATGTGGTTCATAATTTCCAAAAATTCTATATACCTGCTGATTACGTGCCAATTTTACTACCATAATAATTTGCAAAGCTTAAAGCAAAATATCATACTAAGTCTAAAACATAAGCAATATTACTTCCTTTGAGATAGATATGTGAAAGTGAGTGTGGTTTTCAATCGATTTTCTTAATATTTTGTCACGATTATACTCCAATGTCACAATAGTACGCTCACCATTCTTAAATACAATTTCTCTTCAAACTTAGGAGCAATCGCTATCGGGAGACAACAGAAACTGTCTACCCAAAAGAAGGCGGTGCCACGTCCACTACCAATAAATATTTAATTTATTTATGTAAGACTTTTCGAATTTTACAGACACTATTTTCAAAGCTATTATAAAAAAGAAAGCGTGGCTTTCAGCCGATTTCGCTCATTTTTACAGCAAACAGTTGTCGCTACGAGAAAAATGTCTATGCCAAATTTCAATGTTATATCTCCTACTGCTATTGATTTACAGCTTGTTAAACTTCTGAATTTGCTTCTTCTAAATGTGGGCGTTGCCCATATTCCAAAATTTTACTGAACTTGTGTTTTGCGTTATAAAATCAATCCACCTACCAAATTTCATTAATTTAGTGGTATTCGTTTTCGAATTATCTAATTTTTTCAATTTTTTCGATATAGGAAAAGGGGGCGTGGTTATCGTCCGATTTCGCTCATTTCGCTCAATACCAATCTATTCTGAGTCTAAGTAAGCCCGCATACCGAATTTTTTGAAGATATCTAAATATTTGCTCAAGTTATCGTGTTAACGGACGGACAGACGGACGGACATGGCTCAATCAAATTTTTTTTCCATCCTGGTCATTTTGATATATATATATATATCTATCTCGATTCCTTTATACCTGCACAACCAACCGTTATCCAAACAAAGTTATAATACCCTGTGTAGAAGTAGAGCTGGGTATAATAAAAAATGTGTGTCTTTTAAAGGTAGGTAAAAGTACCCAATCAATCTTTATGAAATTTACACAATATATAATACTTGGGTTCACTGGGTACAACATAGACAATATATAGTTTTGGGCGGAGCCACGCCCTCAGGCTATATAAAGTTTCAATTCGTCATAACTTTTTTGGTCTAAATTAATGATATTTGGATATATGTGTCACGCCCACATATTTTGCCTTTTATTTTTGGTCTTGAACTTTCACAATAGGTTCAGGAGTTCGCTGGACACGACACAGTCTGTATATAGCTTTTGGAAAAGCCCCCCAGGTACATTAAGCAGCAGTTCGGTATAGCTAGGAGTTTATTTGGTTCAAGTTAATGACATTTTATAGATATATGTGTCTATGTATCAAAACGTCAAAACAACGTCTACCGGGTTTGCTAGTATATTATAAAATGGCGAAAGCAAACAACGCATTTCAGCATTCTTTTGCAAAACTGAGAGACTAGTTTGCGTTCAAATAGACAGACGGACAGACAGACAGACGGACAGAGAGACGGACATGGCTAAATCGACTCCGCTCATCGTGCTGATCATTTAAGTGAAATTTTCTCTTCTTCTTCTCATACTTAGATACATTTAATGTTTATGAAAGGTATGAAAATCAAAAAAGATATATAACTTCGCTATTGCAGTGGGCTTATAATACGTGTCCGAATATTTTGCTTTTGTGTTTTCCAATTTGGCTAATTTTTGGCAGGAGTATAATACATACTACTGTGAAGCAGTTGACCAATTTTCATTAAAATATCAGGATTGAATTATAAGGGATTGCCTTTGAAAATAGCAAAAATTGTATGCTGAAAAGTGGGCGGCGCCACGCCTACTTCTACGAAATTGAAAAATTTTTTTTGCGTCCGAGTTTTTCTTAAAAAGCTTATTATGTGGGCAAAATCTGATCAATATAACTTGCTTAGTTGTAGAAATATCGCATTTACAATTTTACAAAAAAAATTTTCAGAACTATGTTAAAAAACTGGGCGTGGACATTAACCGATTTTGCCCATTTTTACAGCAAACAGTTTCCTTTGTATCTAGAACATTATCACCAAATTTCGTTTCGACAAATCAATTTTTGGCGGAGTTATGGCATAAAAAGTTTTGTGGAATAATCCACTATAAAAGGGGCGGGGCTACACCCATTTTCGAAAATTTTTATTTTTTGGATTTCTCAGTTTACGGAAACCTTAAAAGTGAAATATAAATGATGTAAAGCTATTTTGCGCAAAATTATTGCCTATTCAATATATCTACGATCCTCTTTGAAATCTTTCATATAAAAGTGGGCTTGGACCTTAACCTATTTCGCCAATTTTTGCCTCGAACATTCCTTGCACACCTGGAAATTTGCGTGCTGAATTTCGTTTCGATATTTTGAACGGTGTTTGATTTATGATTAATAACATTTCTGAATTTGACTTAATCAAAAGTGGGCGGTGCCAAGCCCATTTTCAAAAATTTCCTGAAACATTTAATTTATGCCTCAATCGCAATGTATTCACCAAATGTTATACTTATAGGTGTATTATGTACTGAGTAATCACTTTTCTTGTGTCTTCGAAAATATTCTATATATAAAAAGTGAGCGTGGCTATCATCCGATTTCGCCCATTTTAAATAGCGCTCGGAGATGAGTGCCAAGGAACCTGCATACCAAATTTCATTAAGATATCTCAAAATTTACTCAGGTTATCGTGTCCACAGACGGACGCACGTACATGGCTAAATCAATTTCTCTTTTCGTCCTGAACATTTTGATATATATACATAAGTCAATATCTATCTCGATCCGTTTATGCCGTTACGTACTGCTGTTGGGCGACTAAAGTTAATATACCTTGGATGCGTAGCACTACTAGCTTTTGTTAATTTTTGTTTTTTTTTGTGATAATTTTTGATTATTATACCTACGCACACAAGGTATATTGGGGTCTATCAGCTATTCCGGCGGAGCTGCCGGCGGGGAATAATTGTAATAGAGTTTTGTGATCTCTATCGACTGCATCGAAATTCACAGGCAAATCCCGATTAAATCGATTAATTTCTCTTATGACTTATTACATTTCTCCCGTCGGCCGTTCCGTCGGAATAGCTGATAGACCCTATCAACTTAAGTCGCGTAACGCTGGTATGTAACGGCATAAGCGGATCGAGATAGATATTGACTTATGTATATAAAAATGTTCAGGAGGAAAAAGAATTTGATTAAGCCATGTCCGTCCGTTCGTCTGTTAACACAATAACTTGAGTAAATTTTGAGATTTCTTAATGAAGTTTGGTCTGCACGTTCCTTGGGGCTCATCTTTGAGCGCTATTTAAAATGGGCGAAAGGTCGGAGCAAAAATCTCTTAGGAGATTGATATTATATTATATTATATATTATTTTAAAATTAATTTGTCACTCAGAACTCATAACAGAACTGTTCTATTGAAAAACCCAGCTGGCTTTATAATGCGAGCTGAAAAGTATAAGAATAGACCTGCGTAAATTGGTAAGCCATAATACATAGATAACTACTAGGTATAAAATGTTCGGTTGCACCCGAACTTAGGCTTCCTTACTTGTTTTTATTTGTTGCCTTCTATGCCTAAAATCTCTGCATCTGGTATCGTCCAGCAGTTTTAAATTAGCATATCTTACAATAACCTCGTTCAAATGATTGCTCCCTATTATACAAGGTGGCGCAAAAGTAATCCTCCTATCAGAAAATATTTCATATTTCATATTTATATTTAAACATAAGCATTAGTACAATGAGATGTCAAATCTTTTATAGTACAACAAAAAAAGTTAACATTTTTACATTTTTAAAAACTTAAGAAGATAAAGTACACAATAAAAGTATCATTAAAAAAAAAAAAAAAAAACAAAAACAAAAATGTATAAACTTAAAATCTACAGAGTTTAATATAGGACTTAGCTAGTTGATTCAAGATGGTCGGTCAGAATTATGTGACAAGGTAGAGAAATAAGTGTATAAGACTTGCTTGACATTGCTTTTGTTTAGCTTACCCCTAACAGAAGCTGGTATGGAGTTCCAGGTTCTTATTGTGTTGACAAAAAACAGTCTGGTAGATGCTATAAAATTAAAGGTAGGGACAAGTAGATCACTGGTACGCTCAGACCGCGTGAATATAAGTTTATCAAACAAATAAGATGGCGACTTACAGTACATAAGCCGAAAGAGGAAAATACAACTTCTTGCTTTAACATGCTCGTTAATATCACATCCCAAAAGCTGTCTTCTCCAACTGGAGATGTGATCATACTTTTTCAAGCCATATACATACCGAGTAATATGGTTGAACAATACATCAATTTTGTGGGCAGACTGAGAATCCAGCTTATTATAAACTAGTTCAGAGTATGTAATTAAGGGTAGCAGCAGCTGAATTGCAAGTTTGCGCCTTATAACCAAGGGTGTAAATGGAGCAGTCTGCCTTAGACTTCTTAGGGATGCATACACTTTACATGCTACTGCATTAATGTGATCAACGCATGTCAGGTTTGAGTTAATCACAAAGCCAAGGTTTGTAATTTTACTAACAACTTGCAAAGGTATATTGTTGAGATAAAGAGCTGGTATGGAAACATTTTGTAATCTTCTCTTTGCAATAGGCAACACAAAGGATTTCTTTGGATTAAGGCACAAGCCATTGTTGTCAGCCCAGTGCACTATGGATGCCAAGTCACTATTAAATTTGCGAGTTAGAGTATCCATGTTTGCGAAAGTGTCTGATAAATACAGCTGGATGTCATCAGCATAGGCATGAAGACTAACATAATTGCACGAAGAGAATATGTCATTAACAAACAGGCTGAAGAGAAGCGGGCCAAGGATTGAGCCTTGGGGGACACCAGATGCAAGCACTTTCAGCCCAGAGACATCCGTACCGGTATTTACTCTTTGATGCCTACCAATAAGGTAGCTCCTCATAAGTTTGACAGCGCTTTCACTAAAAGCACAATATCTCCTTAGCTTAGAGCAAAGTATTAAGTGATCCACAGAGTCAAAAGCTTTTGTAAAATCTAACAGACAGAGTAGCGTTAATAGATTTTTATCAAATGGCATACGAATATCATCTAGGATTTTTAGCATTGCGGTAGAGCAACTATGCCCAACCCTGAAGCCAGATTGATATGGAGAGACAAGATAATTGCTATGGACGTGCAAGTTGATTTGGTCAGATAGAAGACCTTCAAAAACCTTTGACAAGGCTGGCAAAATGCTTATTGGGCGGAAATCACTGGGCGAACATGCAGATTTTACTTTTGCTACAGGACGTACAGATGCGGTCTTCCATAGGCTGGGAAAACTTGAAGTGGTGATGGCGTGGTTAATAATATGCGTTAGAGTACCAACAATATAAGGAAGAGCTATTTTGATAACTTTGATTGGTAAACCATCCTCACCAATGGCGTTCGATTTAACCTTGAAAACAGATCTAATCACATCACTCTCAGATACAGAGTGAAATTCAAATAAGGAGTCCACATCAACAGAGGAGTTCACAGGAACAGAAGGAGCTTGGCTAACAATTGAGGAACAACCTTTAAGAAAAGCATCATTTAACACATCAGCGCTCAGCATACAGTCAGAAACATCACGGGAGTATACACGCAGATTCTTCAGATTTTTCCAAAGAATACTTGACGGGAGAGAAGGGTCCAACTTAGCAGAATAGAACAAGCATTTTTCACGTTTGATAACAGATACGGCATTATTTCGGGAGCAACGAAATAGTTCCCAATTTTGAGGAGTTGGATTTCTTTTCCATTGAGAGCGCAGTTTGTTCCTTGCTTTAAGAGCTAGAAGAACCTTCTTATTGAACCACGGACAAGACAAAGACTTAGGTTTACATAAACGAATAGGAACATGCAGGTTAAACATGTTTAGTAAGTTACTGCTAAGATAGTTCAGCATGTCATCAACAGACGTAAGATACCAACAATCAGACCAATTAATACATGAAAGATCCAAAAATAGGGAGTCAATGCTAAGTGCTCTAAAATCCCTGAAGGAACTTGGCTCCATACGAGCGGAGTCAACATATATGTCAAGAGCGCAAAAGATTAGATCATGGTCAGAAATATAGGAAAACTGGTTAAATTTTAAGACTAGGGATAAATCAGATACTATAAAATAGTCAAGTAAGCTGGGGACAGAATTTTTCTCATACCTGGTTGGTACAGACGTATTAACAATAGAGAGGCCTACGCTAGCAGCATTAGCCAAGAAATTTAATGATTCATTCGTGAGCAGATTTACATTGAAATCCCCACATACAACAACATTTGTATAATCCACTGCATGCAAGGACAGAACTTCAAAGAAAGACTTCAGACATATGTGCTTGTGGGGGTTATATACACAAGAGACAAGGGTTTTGGTGGAACCACTACGCAGTTCAATCATTAAATACTCCGTTCCTTGGCCATCTGACTTGCATATTACCTTAGCATTAAGATTCTTTTTATGATAAATGGCTACCCCTCCTCCTTTTCTTCCTACCCTATCATTTCGTATAAGGTTATAACTGGGTATGTTGTAGTGAAAATCGCTTAGGTCACTGAGAAACCATGTCTCAGAGACACAAATAACATCAACCAATAAGGACTCAAAGGTGTAACGGACATCGTCAATTTTCGACATATTTAAACTACGCGCGTTGAAATGCACAATATTGAAACCTTTCTGTTGTTTACATATAACATTCAGCAAGGCCAGACTGTTATCGCCAACATTCAAAGCACTGTTGTTAACAGACATAACAACAAAAGGTTTACCAAGGTAAACAAACAAAAGCACAAATAAAGCATTAAATATTGCACGATAAATAATAAAAAATATAGAAAATAGATCAGACAGACCATCCTTAAGTGAGAATTAAAAACAATAGGTAGATAATTATAAAGTACATTATATGAAAAAAGTGAGTTAGGATCTAAAGCATTCCAAGTCCCCATCACAGGTAATTTTAGTAGCAGGTGAATCTCTTTGCGCTCTAATGTAGACTTCACCACGTAGCGTAAAAACATAGACAATTTTACCTGCGCGCTTAAGCTTAACAGCCTCTTGGAGAAACTTTCTTTTGTCAATCGAAAGGCTTTCGAAAATGGAAAAGTGTCCCTCCAAACCAACCACAGAAAGAGATATTGCTTGCTTTGTCCTCCTTCTAAATTCTCTAAATGCGGCTAAAGTACGGTTACGGTCGATAGGGGAATGAAATTTTATAATTATGGCGCTTCTATGGTTAGTTGCAGATGCTTTCTTCGACCGGAAAATATCACGTATTTGAGGAGCAAGAAAGTCAATCGAGAAGCAGATTTGGTTGAATATGCTTTTGAGATTCTCACCGTCAAAACACATGCGAAATACACGTTAATAAACAATGTTACGCTACACTGCTCCAGAACGCGGAATATTGCTGACTATTTATTTGACCAATAATCGGTCGGTGAAAAACGGTTACTGCGCAAAAGTAATCCTCCTATCAGAAAATTCTATATATTTTGCGATTGGCCCCTAAAGTCAGTTCTGTTTTGACATTTGTGTAGTAAACACATGCGAAATACACGTTAATAAACAATGTTACGCTACACTGCTCCAGAACGCGGAATATTGCTGACTATTTATTTGACCAATAATCGGTCGGGGCCAAACGGTTACTGTGAATGGTGAGCGCTACAGAGCAATGATCAACGAGTTCTTTTTGCCGCAACTTGATGAATTCGGATTGGAAAACATGTGGTTCCAACAAGACGGTGCAACAGCACACACTGCACGTGCCACAACCGATATGCTGAAGGATGCATTTCTCGGGCGCCTAATCTCCCGTTTTGGCGATTTGCACTGGCCAGCAAGATCGCCTGATTTGACCGCTCCAGACTTCTTTTTGTGGGGCTTTTTGAAGTCGCGGGTTTATGTCAACAAACCTCAGACTCTTGCAGCTCTTAAAGACAATATCCGTCAATAATGTGAGGACCTATCGCCGGAAGTTTTGGCCAAAGTGATGGAAAATGCCATAAAAAGGGCTAAAATGACAATCAACTGTGGCGGCGGCCATTTACATGACATCATATTCTCGACTTGATGTAAAATAAATGAAAAGACCAAATAAAAATAATCCACAAGAAGAATCAAAGTTTTTCATTTTTTTTTTTAATTACAGCCAAAAAACATCGGAAGCTTACTTTTGCGCCACCTTGTATATGTATGAGTATATTGAATTCAAATGTAAGGTTTAACATACCCTGTGGGGAAGTCAGTAACTAGTAAGAATAATTTCTGGTTCAGAACTAGAGATAAAGTGGCTAATAAGAACTAGTGAGATAGTAACTAGATTTTCAGTAGTTGGAAACCGGCAGTTGTGTAATCATTCAAATTTAATAAAATTTAGATTCGTATTTGGAAAAAGGGTTTGTTCTTGTAACGTTCTTAAAAGAAAGGTTAAAATTTTAAATCATAAATTATTAATAAGTAAAAACAATAATAATTTTCATAAAAATTCAAAGAGTGAAAAATTATTATTCTTGGCCTTGAGCTCGTTTCATGAATACTTGAAAATGTACAGGCCGTAAATCAACAAAATTGTTGGTATAAAAAATCAATAACAAAACCGAGAGCACATGGTAAGGCAGTTCTGATGATAAAACAGATCTGTCAAAAATCCATCATGATCACACTACTAACTGTCAAATGGCGGAAGTGGTTCATGCATATGGTAAAAAGAAGAATAGAACTAGGAGTTTAGATGACATCAAAACCAGCGTATTGTTAGCTTAATGGTTAGCAATGCGTGCCAAAATTTCTCTGATGAGTGAAGTCCAGCAGCTTCCGAAATGGATCTATAAGAAAAGCTATGGCAGTTGTCTCTAAACATTTTTCCTACTCTATTCAATCAAAAAACTTTTAATAATTAATTAAAAATGATTATTAATAAGTAAAAACAATAATAATTTTCATAAAAATTCAAAAAGTGAAAAATTATTATTCTTGGCCTTGAGCTCGTTTCATGAATACTTGAAAATGTACAGGCCGTAAATCAACAAAATTGTTGGTATAAAAAATGAATAACAAAACCGAGAGCACATGGTAAGGCAGTTCTGATGATAAAACAGATCTGTCAAAAATCCATCATGATCACACTACTAACTGTCAAATGGCGGAAGTGGTTCATGCATATGGTAAAAAGAAGAATAGAACTAGGAGTTTAGATGACATCAAAACCAGCGTATTGTTAGCTTAATGGTTAGCAATGCGTGCCAAAATTTCTCTGATGAGTTAAGTCTAGCAGGTTCCGAAATGGATCTATAAGAAAAGCTATGGCAGTTGTCTCTAAAAATTGTTCCTACTCTATTCAATCAAAAAACTTTTAATAATTAATTAAAAATGATTATTAATAAGTAAAAACAATAATAATTTTCATAAAAATTCAAAAAGTGAAAAATTATTATTCTTGGCCTTGAGCTCGTTTCATGAATACTTGAAAATGTACAGGCCGTAAATCAACAAAATTGTTGGTATAAAAAATCAATAACAAAACCGAGAGCACATGGTAAGGCAGTTCTGATGATAAAACAGATCTGTCAAAAATCCATCATGATCACACTACTAACTGTTAAATGGCGGAAGTGGTTCATGCATATGGTAAAAAGAAGAATAGAGCTAGGAGTTTAGATGACATCAAAACCAGCGTATTGTTAGCTTAATGGTTAGCAATGCGTGCCAAAATTTCTCTGATGAGTGAAGTCTAGCAGCTTCCGAAATGGATCTATAAGAAAAGCTATGGCAGTTGTCTCTAAACATTTTTCCTACTCTATTCAATCAAAAAACTTTTAATAATTAATTAAAAATGATTATTAATAAGTAAAAACAATAATAATTTTCATAAAAATTCAAAAAGTGAAAAATTATTATTCTTGGCCTTGAGCTCGTTTCATGAATACTTATAAATTAAAAAAAATAAAATTTTATCAGTTGGTAGGATTCCAACCGCCGCGTGGTGTGAAGGTAGTGTTGCCGGCCTACCACACCGAAGGTCCATGGTTCCAGCCCTGGTACAAGTAACATCAAAAGTGATTTGAAAAAAGTTTTTCAAAACGGGGTCGCCCCTCGGCAGTGGTTTGTCAAACTCTCCGAGTTTATTTCTGCCATGACAGGCTTTTCAGCAAAAATTCGTCTCCTTTGTAGATGCCGTTCGGAGTCGGCAAAAAAACTGTAGGTCCCACCAATTTGTAGGGAAAATTCAAATCGGCACACCACAAATTGGAAGAGAAGCTTGGCGCAAAAATCTCTTAGGAGGTTTATGATAATATACCTGTTGTATATCGCGCCATAGAGAGAGAGAGAGGATTCCAACCGACGCGTCCCGCATCAGAGTGGAGTGATCTATCCACTCCGCTACGGCGTACGCATCAATAGTGTGAGAAAAGGTTACATAAAAAAACAATAAAAAAATAAGGGTTAAAAATCGATCCAAAGTCTTTCACACAGGCGGACTACCGGTCACTACGACCTTTATACTTTATACATAAAAAAAAATTCTGACGTGTACATGAAAATTGCCGATACACGTTTATTTTTATTCCTTCTCCCCTTTCCGAAAAAGTATATTTGGTTCATAGGACAGAATATGTGTAACGCGGTGTAATAGTCCCTTATGAATTGTGCCCAAGAAAGATAACAAAGCAGCCTCGAAAGAATGGCGAATCGTTATTGATTATCGGAAACTGAACGAAAATACAGTTGCCGATAAGTTTCCAATCCCTAATATAGACGGTATATTAGAAAAATTGTTAAGAGCAATATACTTCACTACACTGGAAATTGCGAGAGGCTTCCATCAAATTGTAGTGAAGCGAGAAGACAGGAAAAAGACTGCGTTTTCGACACCTCACGGGCATTTTGAGTTCATCAGAATGCCATTTGGGTTTAATAACGCTCCATCAACCTTCCAAAGGTTGGTGGATATAGTTCTCCAAAAGTACATAAATAGAAAAGGTGTGGTTTACCGGGACGATATTATGATTTTTAGTACCTCTATGCAAGAACATTTAGCAAACTTGAGACTAATATTAAAAGCATTAAGGAAATCCGGTCTTAAGTAAATGAATCAAATTTTTTATCAAAAGAGACAGAGTATTTAGGCCGTGTTCTAACTCCTGAAGGAGTGAAGCCTAATGGCAACAAAATTGTTGTAATTCGGAACCTTAAATTACCAACTACTGAGAAACAGATTAGGTAATTTTTAGGCATTACTGGCTATTTATTATCTGAAGAAGGGAAAAAAATTAATCCTTAATTGTGTCCCAGCATTTGAAAAATTAAAAGCCCTAATAACAGACCATCCCATTTTGCGCTACCACAATTTTAACAAAAGGTTTAAAGTAACCACCGATGCAAGTAACTTTGTTCTTGGGGTGGTTGTATCCCAAGAAGGCCATCCTATATGTTTCGCTTCGAAGAAATTGAATATCACGAGAAAAATTATTCGACGGTCGAGAAAGAGTTACTAGTATAGTTTGGGCAGTTCAATATTTTAGGCCATATGTTTTCGGCAAAGAATTCGACTTGCAGACGGATCATCAGCCACTTAAGTGGTTACAAGTAAAGTACAGGGGTAAGGATATTAGTCCACGTCTTCAGAGGTGGTTAGTGCAATTAGGAGAATACGACGCGAAAAACGAATATATTCAGGGTAAGATAATACAACTGCCAATTTTCTCAGTGGAATAAATGCCACCACCAAAGAAATTAAAATAATCAATGAAGAAAAGGGCAATTTCTCAACCATGGCAACTATACATTCCCAAGAGCAACTACACATCACCAAGACAGGTTTAAAACACAAGTTATTTTATTAAAAGAAAAACCAATTGAAAAGGAGTATGTACTCGGAAATAAGCGAATATATATTCAAGAAAGTGATATTCCTGGTTTTATATCAGACATTGTTAGACGAAACATGCTATCAGGCAAAATAGGAAAATATTTCGAGCTCAGCAATTCAGTTTACAATACCGTACAGATTAAGTTAACAGAATTATTTGAAAACAGTAAAAGTGCAAAATTCGAAAATGAAAAATTTATCACCCAAATTTAAAGCATTTTATCAGTAAGGTAGCAAATAATTGCGACATTTGTACAGTATCAAAATATGACCGAAATCCTATAAAGTAAAAAATGTACATCATGGAAACGCCTTCCGATAAAAGGGAAATAGTTCATATACATACTTGGGTTACCTAAAAAATGTCGGTCATTATTTTCCTTGATAAGTTTTCCAAGCATGCTGTAGCTTTTTTCCTTGAAGACAGAAACAGTCTTACTCTTGTAGAAAAAATTACAGCATTTGGTAAAATGAAAAAAATCATTTGCCATAACGAATTTAACTCTATCAATGTTAAACAATTTTGTAAAGAGGAAAATATAGAATTACATTTATCAAAGCCGAACAGCCATACAGACAACTCTGATGTCGAAAGGCTGAACAACACTTTAACTGAAAAAATCAGAGCTTTAAATTTATAAAAAAAGATGCCAATTAAAGACCAAGTAAGTAGAGCAATACAGCTTTACAACAACAGTTTTCATTCAACTATAGAAAATACTCCCAACAACGTTCAAACGACATAAAGAACAACCAAAATTTAGAAAAATTAAGTTAGTGAATGTCCATTAATCAAATATTAAAAGACCGTTTAAGCGAAGTACAAGCAAATAACAAAAAAAAAAAAAACCATTTTATACTTACATACTTAAACATATTGCTGGTATAAATATTGAATTGCTATTTTTATTTAAAGTAACCCATATAAGTATACAGTACACACAAATTGTTATATGCGTACAGCTAAGAAAAGCGAATGTACATTTAAAATCACGGAGTGTTTTGAAATCAAAGTAGGGAGGAGTTACATACTCTCTTACCTCTACCGGTTCAATTCTGTGCGTACCCGGTAATTTTGTACCTTATCTAACCGAAAATCGTAACCGTAGGCATGCAGTTCATGTAACCACGATTCTAGCGTACATGGCAACGATGCAAACGTGGACGTAACTTCGTGTAAAAAAGTTTAATATTTGAAATCATAAATAAAAAAAAAAGTTTATCAGTTGGTAGTATCAGAGTCGAGTGACTCTCACTACGACACTCAGCTACGGCGCACGCATCAATAGTGTGAGAAAAGGTTACATATGGACATATTATGATAGAATGATTTAAAATGTAGGCTCAAATTACACCGCGTTACAAACATTCTGTCCTATGAACTAAATATACTTTTTCGGAAAGGGGAGAAAAAATAAAAATAATAAAGCAGTATTATTAGCCGTGCATAAACTAACCGCAAGGGTGTGGCGGTAGTGTTGCTGGACTATCACAACGAAAGTCCAAGGTTCGAGTCCTGGGAAAGGTAACATCAAAAGTGGTTTGAAAAAGTTTTTTAAAACGGGGTCGCGACCGTGGCAGTCATTTGGCAAAAGTCTCCCAGTGAAGTTCTACCATGACAGGCTTCTCCAAATATTTTTTTTAATTCTAAACTAACTACATCCAAACTGCAGAATTTGGAAATAGTTCAGAACTAGAGAAAAAGGTTATGCAGCGGGGGACAATTTCCACCGCCTAGGACATCGCCATGTTAAATTCGCCAGTTGATTACATGTGAAAGAGATTAAAGGCGAACTACTTGTACTAGAACTAGAGATTTTCCCCACAGGGATACATATCAGCAAAGCAGTCAAGCATGATTCTATATACGCATACTAAGCCAAATTTCACTCACAACTCAGATATGCACAGAAACAACATCAACAACAAGGCACAGATAGAGACGCAGGCAGATTTTATGTGTAATTTCGCTGCCCTACCGAGCCCAAAGGTGCTTACACTTACGTATACAAGCCGCGACGCGTAACTTTTCTGGATAGTCGCTACCGAGCCCAAAGATTTTTACACATCAAAAACAACTTTAATTCGCGGTTAACTTGAAAGCTTACCCAACGATTAACGTCAGTTAAAGTCCTGTTGAGACTATCTTAAAACGGTTAGTGTTCAAAAAAGGATTGTTTCGTTATAAAAGAATATGCTACTTCCTTATTTAAGGCAGAAGATATCGTAGCATGCGGTGTAGTAACCATGATGGTGCGGGTGCTACAGATAAATCTTCACCACAGTAAAGCTGCTGCGGCTGCACTGCTGCTCCTTCTGGCATCA
The DNA here is from genome assembly GCA_949987695.1 of Merzomyia westermanni. NCBI lineage: Eukaryota > Metazoa > Arthropoda > Insecta > Diptera > Tephritidae > Merzomyia > Merzomyia westermanni. The sequence goes on from OX465289.1 coordinate 81,850,925, forward strand.
AAGGGGGCAGCAGATATATCCCTCATCCAGGGGCCATGTGTGGTAGGGCACAACATATGTGGGCTGAAGGCAGCAGGGTTTTCACTGGTAAGTGGAGCAACTGTGGGTAAACCTAGGGCATGTATTCTGGTAAAATGTAACATATATACTATACAAAGGAATTCGCCACTTCTTTATTGTGACAAAATTCTGCGTACCACTTAAACTAGACAAACTGTTGTTTTAATTATATGGACATATGTATATCAGGGTTCTTTCTGCACACAATTTCACGTTTATTTCTCACGAGTATAATTTGCCTTTTTTTGTCAAAAAAGTGTAGTTATAATAAAAGACCACTTTTACTAGTTTTTTTGCACGCACCGGTGAAAAAAGCAATAACAACAGGTTTTTTTTATAAATATGATGGCCGCCCACATGACAGCTGTCGGTCATGCGGCGAATTGGTGTGGGGTGATTTACGCGTGGTTGCCACACGTCCCAAATCGTTCCAATTTTAACACTTAAATCTAAAGGTGAATTCATAAGTTGTGATGAGTAAATATCATGTAATAATCATAAAATATAATGTAATCCATGCGTTATAATGATATTATATACAATTCATGACAAATATTTATATGATGAGTATTATTCTATGTACAATTCAGGAAATATGTATATAATGAATATTAGGTTTTTGGGATTGGGACGTGTGGCCACCGATGTCGCGTAAACATTCTGCCTCCCCTAGGCGTACTAAGCGCCTAGTGTATGCTGCAACTCCTGCAAGGCCCGAACTGCTTCCTGAATAAGGATCCGCCCCACCTTATTTTTATACGTGGCTGTGCGTAAACCGGTTGCGGTGCACCGGATGGTGCGATCGCCGACGCTGGTTGGTCGTGCTGGTTGGCGTGCGATGGGAGCGCGACCAGGAGACCGTGGAGGCTGCTGTTGAGGGCGACGACGATGAGTTGCTGTTCGGCGGCGCGGCTCCTGGCGGCGTTGTGGGAGAGGTACCTCCGCCACAGGTGGTGCGACATACGCGGGTTGGCGACCTCCGGTGTCCCGATGAAGGAATGTGTGGTGATGCTGCCCGCAGACCCGGCAGCTTTCTGTGGAGGTGCACTGGTTGGTGCGATGGGACAGCGCTAAGCAGTTGGTGCAATACTGATGTGCCCTAGCGACCAAGAAGCGTTGTTGCGGCTGCATGGCCGTGAACACAGGGCACATCAGCAGCGCGTGATGACGCATGCACAATTTACATTTCCGGTAATCCGGTACGGGTTCGCTACGGCGCGGACGGGCTGCGGGCAGGGTCACTTGCGATGCCAATGAGCGGCGTGGTGTTGGGACCGGAGGGCGTTGACGATCCATCTGTTGAAAAGAGAGAGTAATATATGCATATTAGTTATACGCCTGGGATTAAGCATATGTTTGGAGAGTGACTAAGTTGTTGTCGGGGAGTTTACGATAGCACGAGCATTATGGACTGTATTAAGTTAGTGAGATGGGAATGGGCTCTGAGAGCCCTCGTCACTCTCCGATGACGGTAGAAAACATAGTTTCGTGAGAGGTCTAGTCAAAATCCCATTCTGGGTGCGGACGTCTACGACACGAATGTGTCCGTCTCGTCCTGGGTGTAGGCTTTCTAATCGACCTAGTCGCCATTCCGTGGGAGGTAAGTTGTCTTCCTTGATGATGACTAGATCGCAAATTTTTGGGGGAGTTTGAGCGTTTTTCCATCTGTAACGCTTTTGAAGATCGCTGAGGTAGTCAGTTTTCCAGCGTTTGCTGAACTGATGATGTAAAACTTTCAGTCGTTCCCACCTGTTTATCATAGAGAGATTTTCGTGGTTCGGTTCGGGAAGCGAGAGCATTGGTGCTCCTCGGAGAAAGTGACCTGGCGTGAGGGCGGTGAGGTCATTCGGGTCCTGAGAAAGCTGGGAGATGGGCCGAGAGTTAAGTACGGCCTCTATCCGAATTAATAACGTCGAGAACTCCTCGAAGGTAAAGCTGTGGGTTCCGGCGACCTTTTTAAAGTGTGTTTTAAAGCTTTTGACAGCGGATTCCCATAATCCGCCCATGTGAGGTGCGCCAGGGGGTATGAACTTCCAATTGATTCCTTGGGGGGCGTACTTCTGTACGATATCCGTCGATACTTCTTTCAGGAACGTGACGAATTCCAGTTCGGTAGCACGCTTGGCGCCGATGAATGTTTTGCCGTTGTCGCTCATCATCTGATTCGGGTATCCTCGGCGTCCTACAAATCGGGCGAAGGCGGCAAGAAACGCTTTGCTGGTGAGGTCTGAGCATAATTCCAGGTGGACCGCTTTGGTGGTAAAACAGACAAAGACGGCCACATAGCCCTTTACGAGGGTATGGGATCGGAGCATGGATGCTTTAAGTTGGCAGGGGCCAGCGAAATCTACACCAGTCGTGGTGAAGGGGGGCGCGAATCCACATCTCTCGGGGGGCAAGGCCGCCATTATTTGGGATCGCGTTTGTTGTTTGTGAGTGATGCAGACTTTGCACTGGAAAATGCACCTTTTGATAAGGGGTTTGAGACGGGCAATGTAGAATTCTTGCCTTAACATTTGTTGCATGAGACGAGCCTCCGCATGTAGGAGCATTTCGTGAAGGAATCGCATATATAGAGTACAGAGGCGCGACTTTTCGGGTAGGATAATGGGATGGCGCTCATTGTAAGTGAGGGTTGCGTGGGCTAATCGGCCATTTACTCGTAGGACTCCACTCTTGTCTAGGAAGGGATTGAGTACGAGTAGGGAGCTTCGTTTCGAGATTGGTTTTGAGTCCTCCAGACATGATTTTTCAGGAGCGAAGTATCGAGTTTGGGCCATTATGATGAGACGATGTTTCGATCTTTTGAGATCGGCATGAGTTAGAGAGGGTTCGGTGGGGTCATTAATACCGTTCACCGCGTCTTTTAGCCGACGTACAAACTTGAGAACATACGCTATGACACGTAAAGCACGAGGGTAGGAAGAGAATCGATCTAAGAGATCCTCACTTTCTTCCGTAACATGGAGGGCTTCTATTTTACGTGCCTCTGGGGGGGCGACGTTGCGAACTGTTGGTTGGGGCCAGGCTTCGGGGGGTTGTGAAAGCCACTCTGGACCATTCCACCAGAGGGCAGACTTGGCGAGATCGCCTGGCGTACAACCTCGGGTTCCCAGATCCGCGGGGTTATCTTTGCTTCGTACGTGCCGCCACGGGACATTACCTACGAGGTCTATAATCTGGGCGGTTCGATTGGAGACATAGGTCTTCCATGAGTGAGGTGGCTTTTCGAGCCAGGCTAACACGATTTCAGAGTCAGACCACATAGTCAACTTTCTTCGTGTGAGGCCGAGATGGGGTTGAACTACCGCGATTAATTTGGCTAATAGGAGAGCTCCGCATAGTTCCAGGCGTGGCAGACTTATAGTTTTGAGAGGAGCCACTTTGCCTTTGGACACAAGGAGGTGAGAGTAAACTTGGGTGCCGACAGTAGTTCGCACATAAAGGTTTGCGCAATAAGCCTTTTCCGAGGCGTCGCAGAAGCCATGGAGCTCGACTATGTGGGCCGGGGCGAAATTAATCCATCGGGGGATTTGTATCTCTGCGATTGACTGCAGATTTGTTGAGAATTGCGTCCATTTTATGAGCCGTATCGGTTTGACCCGTTCATCCCAATCAGTTCCGTCCAACCACAATTCTTGCATCAGGATTTTTGACTGTATCATGACTGGCGTCAGCCACCCTGCGGGGTCGAAAAGTTTCGCAATAGAGGAGAGTATCTGCCGCTTGGTGGCTGCCGTTGAGGCTGGATCTGAGTCCACAGTATATGAGAATGTGTCCGAGAGCGCATTCCATTGAATTCCAAGGGTTTTGGCGGTACTACTTTTCTCGAATTCGAGGAAGTCGGTTTCAAGTAAGTCCGCCTTGGGAATTTTCCTGAGTATTTCCGGATGGTTTGCCGTGATCTTTTTCAAGGGGAAGCCGGCTGATTTGAGAGCATTAATAGTCTCGTTTAGGGATTGCTCGGCTGATGGGAGATCATGGCTGCCGGATAAAATGTCGTCTACATACGTCTCGGACTTTAGTATTGGGGCTGCGCGGGGATGGGAGTCGGCTATGTCTTTCGACAGCTCGTGTAGAGTGCGAATAGCCAGGAAGGGAGCGCAGTTCACCCCAAAGGTGACCGTTTTCAATTTGAAGTCCTTTATTGGACTGGTTTCGGGAGTTCGGAATATTATCCGTTGGTAGTCTTGGTCATCGGGGTGTAAGAGAATCTGGCGGTACATTTTCTCAACATCGCCATTAAACACATATTTATATGTCCGCCACTTGAGCAACATAAGTCGGAGATCGGGTTGGAGGGTTGGGCCGGTACATAGAACATCATTAAGGGAGTGACCGGACCCTGTCTTCTTAGAAGCATTGAACACAACTCTGACTTTTGTTGTCTTTTTGTCTGGCCTTACGACTGCATGGTGAGGGAGATAGAAAGAGCAGTATTTTCCTCGAGATTCCATCTCATTGGGACTGCATTCTTCCATGTGGCCTAGGGACAGGTATTCTTCGAGTACCTGGTCGTACTGCTGTTTGAGCTCGCCCTTTTTTGAGAGAGAGCGTTCCATGCCATGGAACTGTCGTAGGGCAGCAGTACGAGATTGGCCTAGGTCGATATCGTTCGGGAATGATTGTTTAAAAGGAAGCCGAACCATGTATCGACCGTCATCCATTCGAGTGGTTGTGCTTTTATAAAACTCTTCGCACATTTGATCTTCGGGGGTTTCCACTCGGGTTCTGGGTATCTCCTCGATTTCCCAGAACTGTCTAAGCTGTTCATTCAGCTGAAAGTTTGAGATTTCCCACACTTGGGAGGAATGGGCTCCAACCTTTTCGGGAGTTTGGCCGCTTATGATCCATCCAAATATTGTATTTTGGGCTAGCAGGCTGGGTGAGATCTTTTCGATGCCATTCAGCATTATTTTTGGGATTAGATCACTGCCCAATACCAGATCGATTTGGGATGGGTTCTGAGTGTTCTGGTCCGCTAGTTTGAGATGGGACCATTTGCGCATTTGGTTCTCATTTAGCCTGAGGGTTGGGAGTTGCCTAGTTAACCGGGGTAGCACTATTGCCTGGGCGTTTATCTTCACTTTTTTGTCATTTGAGACGAGGGTCAACGAGCACAGCTTATTAGAGGTCTGTACCACTCCGCCTCCCATACCCGATATTTCAAACAGGGAGTGGGTATAGGGAAGCCCGAGTCTCGTCTGAGCTTTGGCGGATATGAAGCTTCTTTCGGAGCCTTGGTCAACTAAGGCTCGAAGCTTGAATAGGTCCCCTCTATGTTCTACCAAGACAATTGCTGTAGGGAGTATAATTTTGCTATCATTTTCAGCATGGAATGATTGTACTTGGGATGCGTTGGGTGCAGAGGGATCTCCTTCCTGGGGTACCGCTTGGCTGACGTCCTGAGGCCTTGGAGTGTTGGCTCCTATCGTTGCTACCTGGGATCTGGTCCTTTGAATTCCGGAACTGGTACTGGGGTTTGCTGTGTCGTGAAGGGTGGTGTTATGCCGGCCTTGGCAGTGCATGCACGTTCTCGTGCTTTGGCAGTCTTTTGAGAGATGGGTTTGGGCTAAACAATTCTCGCAGATATTATTGTCTCTTACGAATTTTCTGCGTTCTGAGATTGGCAACTTTTTATACCGCAAACAGCTTTGTAGGGTATGAGTGGACTGTCTGCATAATTTACAGTTATAAAATCGCTGCTGTTCTGTAGCGTGGGATTTTGTATGTGTCGGAGGTTGGTTGCTGTGGTTTTGGGGTTGAGACTGCCTGAACTGGGGGTTGTTCTGACTGGGGAGAGGCCTTGAGAAGTTTGTGGAGGGTGGATTGTATCGGGGTTTGGCCGGGCGCCATTGATCCACCCTTTCCACTATCTCGTAGCGAGTAGTCAGAAACTGGTTCATTTGGGACCAGTTCGGAAGGTCTCTTCTAGAGCTTAATGATTGCTCCCACAGGGCAACTGTATTTTCTGGAAGCTTTGAGGTTACCAGATATATTAATATGGGATCCCAACTAGAGGTCTCGACTTGTTGTGTCGCTAAGATTTGGAGAGCGTTGTTTACAGAGGATTGTAATTTTTGAATATCCTCACTATTCTCCGATTGAATCGGTTTTAGATTCATGAGGACTCGGATTTGATTATCGACCAGGACTCTTTTGTTTTCATAACGTGACTTGAGGGCTTCCCATGCTAGGGCAAAGTTGTCGTCACTTAGAGGGAATTGTTCCACTATTTGGCCTGCCTTACCTTTAGTCTTCTGTCTGAGGTGATACAGTTTTTGGGCACTTGAGAGTTTGGAGTGGTTGATATACACCGCCGTGAACATGTCACGGAAAGACGGCCATTGATCATACCCTCCATAAAATACTTCTGTATCACATGGGGGGACTTTCAGGTTCATATGGGAGGACTCTGAGGGGGGTTGGGTTTGCACAGGAGGCGCGGGATTACTCAATTCCTTGAGTTGGAGTTGGTCGCCTATTTGTGCTTTAGTGTCCTCATAAGCTATGAGGCAGGCTCGGTATTTACCGAAAGCGGCGGACTTGAAGTCGTCGGGAAGGTCCTGGTCGTCGGTTTCTACTACCAAATCGTAGGCGCTCTGTACTCTAGACCAAAATATATCGATATTCTTGTCTTTCAATTTTAGGGCTGCCTCGGTATTATCTTGTATAGGGGTTGAGCGGAACCGAGTACAGTAATCCGTAAAATTATCGGTTTCGGATATAAACTTATTTTCAGCCACGGTAGTCATTCTAAATAGGGACTTGCTTAATTTAATTTTTGGAATTTTGGGAAATTTTTTAGCTGCCGCTAATTATATTCACAAGAGATTGGTCAAATGAATTAGTTTCGGGCTAGTTGTTAGCTACCGCTGCTTTTTTTTTTTTGAAAGGAAGTGATAAAAGGGAGTTTTTTTTTTTTTTTTTTATGGTCCAAAAGGGAGTAGACTGGGACTAGTTTGACCGGACGAGATTTTTTTTCTACTGGGTATCGCAACTTTGGTATGCACGTGTCAATTTACTGCTGGGTTGTCGCCAATAATATAAACGTATGTATATATGTCCAAGTTATACCGCAAGGGACACAGGTTTATAAAGGGCAATGTTTTAGGTTTGTGAGAATATTTACATATATGTATGTAAAATTTCACTTTAGGGGATTTGCCTTTGAATTTCTTGACACTTTTGGCGGGACAATTTATTTTTTTGGCGGGAGCCGACAAGGAAATTTGGGGATTATAATTTTATATATTATATGGGCAGGGGCTGGTTTCCTCAATGGCGAAGAAGGACCATTAGTTAATTTAATAGTAATTTGTGATACTCACGGTTGGGTATGTGGGTCTCGGGCCGATTTTCGGGGTTATCTGTGCGGTAGCGTAGAGGTTAGCGCTTTGCTGTCAATTTGGTTGAAAATGCCGAATATCGCGCAGCAACTTTTCACAGCAATTCGTTCCCTTCTCTGGGGGTTTTCTCAATGGAATTTATACAAAGGAATTCGCCACTTCTTTATTGTGACAAAATTCTGCGTACCACTTAAACTAGACAAACTGTTGTTTTAATTATATGGACATATGTATATCAGGGTTCTTTCTGCACACAATTTCACGTTTATTTCTCACGAGTATAATTTGCCTTTTTTTGTCAAAAAAGTGTAGTTATAATAAAAGACCACTTTTACTAGTTTTTTTGCACGCACCGGTGAAAAAAGCAATAACAACAGGTTTTTTTTATAAATATGATGGCCGCCCACATGACAGCTGTCGGTCATGCGGCGAATTGGTGTGGGGTGATTTACGCGTGGTTGCCACACGTCCCAAATCGTTCCAATTTTAACACTTAAATCTAAAGGTGAATTCATAAGTTGTGATGAGTAAATATCATGTAATAATCATAAAATATAATGTAATCCATGCGTTATAATGATATTATATACAATTCATGACAAATATTTATATGATGAGTATTATTCTATGTACAATTCAGGAAATATGTATATAATGAATATTAGGTTTTTGGGATTGGGACGTGTGGCCACCGATGTCGCGTAAACATATACCTTATTTCTTCCTCAATTTAGCGACGAGGATACGACATCCATCTAAATAGAGGTCAATGGAACGGCATGTATATTGAACTCAACTTATATGGCGCACGACAAACCATCTCCTACGCTGGCGGTGCGTAGACTCTTTGAGCAAGCCAACTCACACAACCCAGCCTGGGGCAGTAATAATATAAAGTAGAGGTGAGTCACTTTTTGACTTTATACTACAACATAATATCTTTATATGTAATAGGGGCGTGGAGCCCACCTTTGTTACTAAAAGTAGAAGGGAGGTTCTGGACGTTACGTTTTGCTCGAGAAGCGCGGAAGACATGGTCGGAAATTGGATGGTCTACGATGAGCACTCCTTCTCCGACCATCGCTACATCCGATTCGACTTAGGATGAGTACCGGCCACCTCCTCCCCTTACAAAAATCTAATGAACGCCAATTGGCAAATGTACAGAAAGGAACTGGACAAGAATCTTTCAGACCATCATCCCGAAGAACCTAGGGATATTAAAGAAAAAGTGGATATGGTGGCTAAGTTCACCAGCGCATGTCAGGTAGCTTTAGATAAAGCCTGCCCCATCAAAAGGGCTAGGGGTAAGCAAAAACCACCCTGGTGGAACCCCAAGCTAGACGGATATAGGAAGCTTTGTAGACAAGCTTTTAATAGGACTAAGGCCTCGAAGGAGGTTTCGAAATGGGAAGCGTATAAGGAGCGCCTGAGAGAGTACAAAAGGGAACTAGGGAAATCAAAAAGAACCTCCTGGAGGGATTTCTGGGGCGGAGTAGAATCGGTATCAGAGGGTTCTAGGTTAAGGAAGATGCTATCTAAATCACCTCGTTGCCCTCTTTCCAGACGCGGAAAATGATAGGTACCAACCAGATATGGGGCAGGGAGTATATGACCTAGGGCAGTACGTCACTAACGAAAGAATAGAATGGGCCATTGGGTCATTTAAGCCGTTCAAAGCATCGGGGCCAGATGATATAGCACCCATACAACTTATATATAGGGTAGAACTTACTTTTTGCTACATTCCTAGCCCGTGGAAAAACTCTAGGGTAATTTTTATACCTAAGGCAGGTAGAATCTCATGTTGACCCAAAAGACTTCAGACCAATCAGTCTGGCGTCCGTCCAGCTTAAGGTACAGAGGGGGCTTTTGACAACTTCACGCCGGAAGCGATCATGGCAGCTCTGATGGGCCTGGGTATTAAACCTTGGCTGGTGTATCTCGTGTACCAAATGCTGATGAGCAAGAGAGAGAGAGAGAGAAACATTGGAATGGGAGAGGGTAAATATCTATCTAGAGATTCATTTACACACGAGAGACTCATTTACATTCGCAAAACACTTTTCGAGTAGCTATTTAATTATCCGAATAATAAAAAAAACTATTCAAAGAACTATATAAAGAACTATTCCAATAAATGACAACTATTCGAATAGTTTGAGATTCGAATAAACAAATGTAACTACTGCTTATGCACACAATTGTACATACAAGTTAGGGTTTGACTATTTTTCGAATATTTTAAATTTGTCCTTTTAAACAAAACACTTAATTTTTAGTTTAGAGTTTGATATTAAAACTTTTATATTTATTAACTTAATCGCGATAACAATTACGGACATCCGATTATGAAGTCAAAAACATATATTCAGCGTTTTCTAAGTACATTAATTCCTACTTAACACTTTTGCTAAGCGACAAACAAAAGGTTAAATGAGAGTATGCTCTTTGTGTAGCACATACATAACTCGCCCTCCGCTAAACTAAATCGAGTCCCTGCGATTTATCTTAACATTGATCATATAAACTTGGTATAGATCTACATACATATATGTATAAATGAAATTATGTATTATGTGAGCAATGCGAGTGCATCAAATCAACGTACATAAATAAGTACTTTATTATAGTTCGAAACCGCTTGTTTAGGAATTATAATAACATAAATTTGATCAAATTTGGTTTTTACATTTATTAAAATATTTTACTTGTTATACCTAGTAGTATTTACTACGCACACAAGGTATATTAACTTTAGTCGCCTAGCGGCAGCCCGTAGCGGCATAAGCCGAGATAGGTATTGACTTATACAGGGTGTTTTTTTTACAGGTTTGTTTTTCGAATAGAGATAAAACTGGCATTTTGTGGTCAAATCTGGCAACTCTAATGTCATTTATGTTCAGTTTGGTTTGCCATTTCATCATGAACAGGTCGACAAAAGAACAACGCTTGCAAATCGTGCAAATTTATTTCGAAAATAATGGTTCAGTTCGCGAAGTTTACCGTGAGCTCCGTCCATTTTATGGTCGACATAATCGTCCATCAGAGCAATTAATTCGGTTAACCATGGATCGTTTTCGCACTACGTTTACTCTATGTGATAATACGCATCCGCAGAGACGTCGAACAGTGCGCACCGAAGAAACAATTGCCGCTGTAGAGCAAAGTGTTGAAGAGGACCCGAATGAATCGATTCGCCACCGTGCACAGCAATTGGAGCTTTGTCCATCAACTTTATGGAAGATTTTGCGCAAAGATCTTGGCTTGCGACCTTACAAGATCCAGCTTGTGCAAGAATTAAAGCCGCGAGACCATGCAATGCGTCGTGATTTTGGTGTATGGGCCGAAAATGAGATTGATTTCGATGCTGATTTTCATCGCAAAATTTTGTTCAGTGATGAGGCTCATTTTTGGTTGAATGGCTACGTCAACAAGCAAAATTGCCGCATTTGGAGTGAAGAGAATCCACATGAGACCCTTGAAACGCCATTACATCCACAAAAACTGACTGTTTGGTGTGCTCTATGGGCTGGTGGAGTCATTGGGCCATACTTCTTCCGCAATAATGCTGGAGAGGCAGCTACCGTTAATGGAGACCGGTATAGAGCCATGATAACCGACTATTTTGTTCCCGAATTGGATGGCATGAATGTGGATGAGTTGTGGTTCCAACAAAACGGCGCTACATGCCACACAGCGCACGTCACAATCGATTTATTGAAGGAAACATTCGATGAGCGCATAATTTCGCGGAATGGACCTGTCAATTGGCCACCAAGGTCGTGTGATTTGACACCATTGGATTATTTTCTTTGGGGATATGTGAAGTCGCTCGTCTACAGCAACAAACCAGAAACGTTAGGGGAATTGGAAGCCAACATTCGTGGCGTTATTGCCGACATACGGCCCCATATGCTCGAAAAAGTGGTTGAAAATTGGACCTGTAGAATTGGCTTTATTCGAGCCAGCCGCGGCGGCCACATGCCCGAAATCATATTTAAACATTAATGGCATAAAATTATCCTTCCAATAAAGCCAAATTGATGGACCTTAAAACGATTTTCCTGTGTTTTATTTCAATTCGAAGTTCTATACCCCTAAAAAAAACACCCTTTACATACATATCAAAATGTTCAGGACGAAAAGAGAAATTGATTAAGCCATGTCCGTCCGTCCGTACGTCCGTCTGTGAACACGATAACTTGAGTAAATTTTGAGATATCTTAATGAAATTTGGTATGCGGGTTCCTTGGCACTCATCTCCGAGCGCTATTTAAAATGGGCGAAATCTGACAATAGCCACGCCCACTTTTTATATATAGAATTATTTCGAAAACACAAAACAAGTGAATACTCAGTACATAATACACTTATAAGAATAAAATTTGGTGACTACATTGAGATTGAGGCATAAAATAAATTTTTCAAGAAATTTTTGAAAATGGGGTCTGGCACCACCCACTTTTGATGAAGTCAAATTTAGATATAATATTAATCATAAATCAAAAACGGTTCAAGATATCGAAACGAAATTCAGCATGCCGGTTTTCAGGTATGCAAGGAATGTTCCAGGGCGGGATCGGTTAAGGCCTACGCCCACTTTTATATGAAAGATTTTTAAGAGGATCGTAGATATATTAAATAGGCAATAACTTTGCGTAAAATAGCTTTACATCATTAATATTTCACTTTTAAAGCTTCCGTAAACAAAGAAATCCAAGAACTTAAAATTTTCGAAAATGAGCATGGTCCCGCCCCTTTTATAGTGGATTATTCCACAAAACTTTTTATGCCATTACTCCGCCAAAAATAGATTTGTCGAAACGAAATTTGGTGATAATGTTCTATATATAAAGGTTACTGTTTGCTGTAAAAATGGGCAAAATCGGTTAATCTCCACGCCCAGTTTTTGAACATAGTTCTGAAAAATTTTTTTTTCAAAATTTAAAAAGCGATATTTCTTCAACTAAGCAAGTTATATCAATCAGATTTTGCACACGTAATAAGCTTTTCAAGAAAAACTCGGCCACAAAAAACTTTTGTCAACTTTGAAGAAGTAGGCGTGGCGCCGCCCACTTTTCAGCATAAAATTTCTGCTATTTTCAAATGCAATCGCTTATAATTCAATCTTGATATTTCAATGAAAATTGGTCAGCTGCTTCTTAGTAGTATGTATTATACTCCTGCCAAAAATTAGCCAAATCGGGAGACACACAAGCAAAATATTCGGGCACGTAGTTAATAGCCCACTGCAATAGCGAAGTTATATATCTTTTTTGATTTTCATACCTTTCATAAACATTAAATGTATGTAAGTTGTGAGGGGGTACCAAAAATTTAACTGCTGGGATAGTTGAGAAGGGACAGTTGCTCAGCTCATTCACTCTCAAAGAAGGCGAGAATTATAAGCTAACAATAATTGCCATCCCGTTAGCAGGCATTCCACATAACTTGCATATCGAAGATCACGCGAGTAATGACGTCATACTACGGAAAAACAGGTTTTTATTTTTCTTTTTTTTGAGTTTCTTTTTGATCAGCGCGCGGCGAGCATATTGCGTACAGAGAGATCGGGTTTCGTGGGTGATCTTGTCTTGTCAAGCCGGCAGTTCTTAAGCAACCGCGGAATACGCCAAACGCAGGAATTTAGCAATTTAGTTTGGATATGTGCAGCGTGGAGTGACAATCCCGTTCGTGGATAATGGACAAAAAGTTACGTCGCGGTTTTTAAGTCGCGCTCCTTACAAAATTAAGGCTTAAACTAAACAGAAAATCGATTTTCTGTCTTCCTCGCCTGGACTATAATGTGTTTTATAAATTACAAAAAAAAAAAAAATTGTTGAATTTCTGTGGAAATTAAAAACAAAACCAAACTATAGAATGCTTGAAAATGGATAAACTCGATCATTCGGAAAACTTTTACAACAAATTAAATAGAAAATGGTGTAATTTGTCGACACAATTCATGGATATGCTACAAAGAGTTGCATGAGCGCAGTGCCTCAAAAGTTTTTGAGTAATACGTCGTTCCCGTAATTCCCGAGGGCAGCGGATTAAGGGCCAGTTTCCGTTTTAGGACACCTTTCTCGAATATAGTATAGTTTAGTGTGTAACATTAATTAATATAATGTCAAATAACTGTCAGACGGACGCGCAGGAATATTAAAATGTATAAATGAAAAACAAAGAAAATTTATTAAAAATTTACATAGATTTTTTTTTGGTACAACCTCAAACAAAAGAATAGAGATTACTAGTAACTATAGATTTCCGATTTGTTAAAAAATATTTTAAATTTGTTTTTAATTCAATTGGTTTTTTTCTTGTTTTGGAAATATGATTTTCGACTATTTTGAGTAAAACCAATATATTTCTGAAGAAAGTTGTGTTGCATTAAATATCCCACAATATGCATAAGTGCGATCAAACCCTTTTTAACCATTTAGATTGCCGCAGAAGGTTTAAGCCATAGCGTTTTGTTAACAAAGCCCATTAGCATTCATTCCGGTTTGAAGCTAACAAAAATATAGTGTCAATGTATGTGTAGAATTGTTGCGTCTCTATCATACCTGACGCAGCCAAACTTGTGCAAACTCGGTTAAACAGCTCGCGCATAAAGTAACAACGCAACATGGAACTTCATCGACTTCGTTGGACCCATCGTCGCATCGATGCAGCAGATGAAAATGTAAGTTGGTTATTTATAATTGAATTGGATTTATTGATTTTAGACTTATGATTAGTATATACATTATCACATATGTAAATATTTCATGAGAGACATTTTTGAATTTGAAGATATTACAATATATGTCTGCATATGTATTTCCTTAACTACCATTTACTTATATACATACATATGTATATGGAAGCTGCAGAAAACTATACACGGATTTTTTTTTGTAAAATTTGTTTTCTCTGCTATGGAGTAGCCATAATGATTGAAATGGGTTTGCTCATAACTGTAGTTTAGATAAAGTTAAAGATAATCTATTTTCTCAATAAATTTTTGACATATATTTCTTATAATTAAGTTATATTGTTGAGTAATTAGTTGTTAGGAAGAACCAAAGAAAAAAAAATTTTTCAACTCTTATTCTACGGTTTTATTAAAGTTTTGTTGTACAATTCATGATGAAATATTAAGCGTTTTCCTTAAGGATATTAGAATGTGGTAGAAAATTATTTGGGCTGTTGACGAAACGGGGCGGCATGTCCTGACAAGGTGAGTAAAATAAAAATAAAAAATAAATTTTTTTTTTCAACATGGGTTAACGAACTATACAACAAACTCGTTAACAGGAAGGGCGGGTATAGATGTCAGGAGAATTTCCACCTTTTTCATCTCCACATCCAGAGTGTTGGTGTGCCATGAATACCTACGTAGAATATTACTGTAATGCGTTCCTCGGTCGACGTACTTTTCTTTAAGACAATTCCCGCTGCTTTTATATATTTTTTTTTTTCGCGTGCCTAATCCTGTGATTCTGCATACTTTTTAATTCATTCCTGTAATGCTTTCGCTGAACACATCGAGGTAATCCCACGCCCACTGTCCCTGAGCCACGCTGAAGCACAGCTAGGTACGCAGAACTACCTCAGATGTGGTCACCTACTTCTTTTCCCTTGAAGCTATGATAGGAGAAAGCCGTTACAAAGTATGAGAAAAAAAGAAAAGTTCACTAAAATGATCAGTGCGATGGGCGGAGTCGATTTAGCCATGCCCGTCTCTCCGTCCGTCTGTCTGTCTGTTCGTCTGTCTATTTGAACGAAAACTAGTCTCTCAGTTTTACAAAAGAATGCTGAAATTCGTTGTTTGCTTTGTCCATTTTATAATATACTAGCAAGCCCGGTAGACGTTGTTTTGACGTTTTGATACATAGAACACATCTATATATAAAATGTCATTAGCTTGAACCAAATAAACTCCTAACTATACCGAACTGTAGCTTTATATAACTTGGGGGCTTTTCCAAAAGCTATATACAGACTGTGTCGAACCTAGCGAACTCCTGAACCTATCGTGAAAGTTCAAGAGCAAAACAAAACACAAAATATGTGGGCGCGGCACCGCCCACATTTGAAAAATTATGTAGATATTGACTAAGTGACACATAAGAGTATATCCAAATTTCATTAATTTAGACCAAAAAGTTCGGAATTATGACGAATTGAAACTTTATATAGCCTGAGGGCGTGGCTCCGCCTACTTTCCCAAAACTATATATTGCCGTGAGTTTGGGACCAATGAAATTCAACAACAAAGCCTCGGATATGACAACCCTTTTTTTAGATGACAACACCCGCAAACGAAATAAGGATTATGAGATAAGGGCATGTACCTGGAATGTCCGGTCCCTTAATGGGGAAGGTGCCGCTGCCCGGCTGGTTGAGGTCCTGAGGAAAGCAAAAGCTGACATCACCGCCATACAAGAGATGCGATGGACGGGGCGAGGAAACACGATCAAAACACCTTGCAACATCTACTGGAGTGGGCATGAAGACAAGCGCAGATTCGGCGTGGGATTTGTGGTGGGAGAGAGACTCCGTCACCGAGTACTGTCGTTCACACCCGTGAACGAGCGTCTCGCTGCAATCCGCATAAAAGTACGATTTTTCACCATATCGTTTATCTGCGCTCATGCACCGACGGAAGAGAAGGACGACGTGGAAAAGGATGCATTCTATGAGCGCCTGGAAGAAGCATACGAGCGCTGCCCCCGTCATGATATCAAAGTCGTGCTTGGCGACTTTAACGCCAGGGTGGGTAAGGAGGGTGTATTTGGCCCCACTGTCGGGAAGTTCAGTCTCCACGATCAGACTTCGCCAAATGGATTCAGGCTGATCGACTTCGCCGGTGCCCGAAACATGGTCATATCCAGCACTAGGTTTATGCACAAGAAGATCCATCAGGCTACATGGCTGTCCCCCGATCGAAAAACACGCAACCAGATCGACCACGTTGTGATAGACGGACGGCATGCTTCCAGCGTTTTAGATGTTCGCACAATACGAGGACCTAACATCGACTCTGATCACTACCTAGTAGCAGCCAAGATTCGTACCCGCCTCTGTACGACAAAACAGGTGCAACAAAAAACGCAGGGAAAGCTGGACGTCGAAAAGCTGCAATCGCAACAGACCGCCAATTATTTCGCAGATCGCCTCTCACACCTGCTCACCGAGAGCACAATTCAACCTAGTGGAATGCATGAGCAGTGGGATCATATCTCAGGAGCACTCCGTACCGCAGCTTGAGATGCTGGCCAACGGGAATAATGCCCGAAAATTCTATCAAAAAATTCGGCGAATGACAGAAGGTTTCAAACCCGGGGCAAACTCCTGTAAGAATGAGAACGGCGACCTGGTGACCGATGTTCAGAGAACACTCAGAATATGGAGGGATCACTTCTCTGCCCTTTTAAATGGAGAAACTGAGCAAGAAACCAGAGAAGATGCCGAACCGAGCCCAGAATCGAAGATGATGGAATTGACGTTCCACAACCCGACTATAATGAGGTGCGAATAGCAATATCCCGATTGAAAAACAATAAAGCAGCTGGCGCTGATGGTTTGCCTGCTAAGCTATTCAAACACGGAGGCGAGGAGCTGGTAAGGCGCATGCATCAGCTTCTATGCAGAATTTGGTCGGATGAATGCATGCCTGAAGATTGGAATCTAAGTGTTCTCTGCCCAATCCACAAGAAGGGCGATCCTGCAAACTGCGCCAACTATCGCGGAATCAGCCTTTTGAATATCGCATATAAGGTCCTATCAAGCGTATTGTGCGAAAGACTGAAGCCTGATGTGAACAGACTGATTGGACCTTATCAGTGTGGCTTAAGACCTGGTAAATCTACCATCGACCAGATTTTTACAATACGCCAAATCTTGGAAAAAACCCTTGAAAAAAGAATCGACACGCATCATCTCTTTGTTGATTTTAAAGCCGCTTTCGATAGCACGAAAAGCAGCTGCCTATATTCCGCTATGTCTGAATTTGGTTTCCCCGCAAAACTTATACGGCTATGCAAAATGACCTTGAGCAACACCGCCAGCTCGGTCGGACTTGGGAAGTACCTCTCCGAGCCGTTGGAAACTAAACGAGGTTTCAGACAGGGTGACCCCCTATCGTGTGATTTCTTTAATTTAATGCTGGAGAAAATAATACAAGCTGCAGAACTTAACCGCGCTGGAACAATATTTTATAAAAGCGTGCAACTGTTGGCATATGCTGACGATATTGATATCATTGGCCTTAACAACCGCGCCGTAACTTCTGCTGACTCCAAATTAGAAAAAGAAGCTGAGAAAATGGGATTGGTGGTGAACGAGGGCAAAACGAAGTACCCTTTGTCATCATGCAAAGAGTCAGCGCATTCGCGCCTTGGCAACCAAGCCACTGTTGGCAGCAATAATTTCGAAATAGTAAAGGACTTCGTTTACCTGGGAACCAGCATTAATACCAACAATAATGTTAGCCTAGAAATCCGACGAAGAATCAGTCTTGAAAACAAATGCTGACTGAGTAGGCAATTGAAAAGTAAAGTCCTCTCTCGACGAACGAAAATAACACTCTACAAGTCACTCATCGCACCCGTCCTGCTATATGGTGCAGAAGCGTGGACACTAACAACATCTGATGAGGCGGCTCTGGGAGTATTCGAGAGAAAGGTTCTTCGAAAAATTTGTGGACCTCTACGCGTTGGCGACGGCGAGTACCGAAGAAGATTTAATGATGAGCTGTATGAACATTACGCAGACGCCGACATAGTTCAGCGAATTAAAACACAGCGGCTTCGCTAGCTAGGCCACGTAGTGCGAATGAGCGAAGATGCTCCAGCCCAGAAGGTATTCTTATCGGCACCCGCCGGTGGAAGCAGGGGTGACCACCACCCCGATGGAAGGACCAAGTGGAGACCGATTTGCGATCCCGCGGTGTTTCCAATTGGCGCAACGAAGAAACGACTGGCGAGCTATGTTGGACGGTCAAAATCGCCCAGGCGGTTAGATGACCATTTAAAGAAGAAAGAAGATATATTGCCTATGCTGTACCCAATGTACCCAAGTATATATTGTGAAAATTTCATAAAGATCGGTTGAGTTCTTTGGCACCTATGAAAGACACCCTGTTTTATATCTATTTTTGTTACGCACACAATGTATATTACTTCATTCGGCATTAACGAATCGAGATATATTTTTATTAATGCATATCAGAACGTTCAGGATGAAAAGTAAAATATCCGGGCAAGTAGTTAATACCCCATTGCAAAAGCGAAGTTGTATATCTTTTTTGATATTCATACCTTTCATGAACATGAAATGTTTGTACGTATACTGCAATGATCAGGAGGATGAGCTGAATCGATGTAGGCATGTCCGTCTCTCGATACGTCTATCTTTAGATACGTCTATCTTTAGACCTGCGTAAATTGGGATGACATAATAGATCACCACTAGGTATATAATGTTCGGTTCCACCCGAGCTTAGACTACCTTACTTGTTTAACTCAAAGAGAGTTTTCGTATACATTCCATTACTTGGTTTTATGTTTAATATACATTTTTAAACTATACTTTTTTCCCCTAAAGCTATTGTTAGAAGTTATTGCGGTAATTCAAGAAACAATAATTAATAAAATAATTTATGTTCGTTAAAAATTAATAAATATGTACATTAGACCTGGCGCAGCTTATATGAGATTTTTTTTTTTTGGAATTTTGAGTACGGGGATTGGTCAAATATGCGATTCGATGTAATAATTCATGTGGTAAATTTTTAACTCAATCAGAGTGTGCCAACCTGTGCCATAATGAGGTCAAAGTTCAAAATATAGAAAAACACTTGGTTTTTTTACTGTTATCTGTTTATTTATTATATATAGAATGTAATGACCTCATTTTTCCTCAATATTTTGCACAGTAATTTTTTCTATATGTCCAATAATGATAAGAAACTTTATAAATATTAGAAAAGAGTAAATTAGTAAAAATTCCATTGAACTAAGGCGGGCCACTGACTACACAAATTATCTGCACAAGACTGTTGTTGGAATTGAGTGGAATTGCGTTCACTGAGTTCACAACAACAAATTACTCGAATTTGCCCAGATAATGTAGTCAGTGGCCCGCCTAACGGTAAATTCATACATTACGGTTCACATACGCCAATGTTGATAATTAGACAGACTGAGACGTGCAAATAGAGCTTTTAATATTTTGTCATTGCGAAATTGACTGTGGTTAAGAAAGGGTCTTTATTAAAATAATTAAAAATAGTAAAAGTTATACTGCAATATCGCGATGGCTGTAAATATATTTGTTACACTTAGATCTGCTGACACAAACGTATATTTGATAGGAAAATGTGAAAAAAATATACTTGGAAGCAAGTTACCGTCAAAACTACAAGTGCTGAAATGTTTTTTTTACTATGTGCGGTGTGAAAAGAAAACAATTAAGGAAAGTGCTAAATTGGCTTCGAAGGAAATATTGCCTTTTTGGGAAAGAGCACGTATTCCAACGTTCAACAAAAGAACATGTGACGATAAATTGGTGAAATTATATGATGATTGGAGAACAGTACAGAAATTTTGTACATCTTCGATCCCTAGTTGTCGTAAAAAGGAAGCAATCGCCCAGTCCATATATAATTACTTAGAAAAAATGAGTATGATAAATTCGGTGGAAATGGTATGCTTTGACACGACAGCTACAAACACTGGTAAACGTAACGGTGCTGGAATGTTGCTGGAACAAAAATTGAATCGTA
The DNA here is from genome assembly GCA_949987695.1 of Merzomyia westermanni. Classification (NCBI taxonomy): domain Eukaryota; kingdom Metazoa; phylum Arthropoda; class Insecta; order Diptera; family Tephritidae; genus Merzomyia; species Merzomyia westermanni. The sequence continues at coordinate 81,871,112 of OX465289.1, forward strand.
GCTTGTTGTGGTTGCCATGCAGGCATCATATTGCAGAAATCATACTACGAGCTGTATTTGAAATATATTTTGGAAAATCTTGTGGCCCGGAAGTTGCCATATTTGAACGTTTTTCGCGGGAATGGAACACTTTCTATTTAAAAGATCTTTCAATTGGAATCATGGATGAAGAAGTGCGACGTGCTATAAATGCAGAGGAATGTGAAGCCAATAAAGAATTTTGCATCAAAAATATAGCAAAAGACCACATTCGCCATGATTACAAAGAGCTATTGCAACTCATGTTTATTTTCTTAGGTGGCAGCATCCCGAACTTTTCCTTTCGTGCACCTGGCGCGACGTCACATGCCAGGTTTATGTCAAAAGCGATATATGCCTTAAAAATGTTTGCTTTGCAAAAACAATTTAAAATGTCTTCCAGCCATTTGAAAGGATTCCGCAATGTGTGTATTTTCCTGGTGCGTCTTTATATTCCGTATTGGTTTCGAACTACTAATGCAGTCGAAGCACCAAATTTGGATTTGCAGCTGGTAAAAAACATTGCCGGTTATTACGACCCAAAAATATCTCTAGCCTTATTAGATAAAATGAAAAACCACTTATGGTATCTGTCCGAGGAAGCCGTTGGTCTCGCCTTTTTCGATTCTAATGTGGACTTAAATGTGAAAAGAAAGATGGTTGAAGCACTAGCATTAGAAAAAGAGTTTGAAAGCAATGACGACAATGGCGTTTATCTGCATAAAAATGTAAATGGCAGCATTGAAGAAATGAAAGCATTCATAAGTAAAGATTTAAGTTTTTTTGTAACGCAAAGAACTAGAAATATCTTTTCACGATTGGAAATAGACGTAAAATTTTTCAACTTAGATCCCTCAAACTGGTGCGAAAATGCAGAATATTTAAAAGGTGTTCAAATCCTCAAAAACGTCACTGCTGTTAATGATTCTGCTGAGAGGAGAGTAAAACTAAAAACAGATCGGTCTTTAACTCATAGCGAAGAAGATAAACAATACTTGCTTCATATTGTCGAGAACTACAGGCAAAAGTTCCCTTCATATACTAAAACTTCGCTTTTGTAATATTCTTGAGACATATATTAACGATTGAAATGCAAATTGTGGAAAAATTGCGTCATTTTATTTTTTCTTTAATAAATAAACAGATAACAGTAAAAAAAGCCAAGTGTTTTTCTATATTTTGAACTTTGACCTCATTATGGCACAGGTTGGCACACTCTGATTGAGTTAAAAATTTACCACATGAATTATCACATCGAATCGCATATTTGACCAATCCCCGTACTCAAAATTCCAAAAAAAAAAATAAGGCCAGGTCTAATGTACATATGTAGTATATCAGCTTATGCGGCCTTTTAATATTTGTAATGTCAATTTTATTTGTAAAACTCATGGGTAATTTTACAAACCTTTTGGCAACTTTATTCCTATTAGTCAGGGGATTTTTCATATAAACTTCGTTGTTATTAAAGGAGGTGACCTTTTCGGCTTTTCGTATATTTTTTCTATTACTTTCCGTTTTTTTTTCTTGTTATTATAGTTTTTGATTTTTTTTAAATCTTTATCATTTCTATTGATAAAGTCCAGCGGTTTCACATTGGTTGAGCTATGAATAGAACTGTTATAAAAACCAATAGCCTTGATCATATTTTCCTCTATTTCTAAGGGGTTATCAGTATTTTTCAATATATATGCTGTAAAAGTGTCGAATGCAGTCTTTCAATTTCGGCGTTTCCGGTATGACTGTTTGGAGTAGTAAAGTGGGAAATTATATTTTTCTCAGGGCAAAATAATCGTATAAGGGAGCTCTTAAATTCGTTGTCTTTCTTGCAGCTTGATTTTGATTGTAACCATATTTCTATCCGGCAATTTATGTATTGACGCCAATTTAGTGAATTTGTCGATAGTCGTTAGAAAACAAGTACGCAAACAATAAAAAATATCAGTATTTACTATTTCATTAGGACTACTTGGGGTTTCTGTGTGATTGAAAAGTTTTTTTAAGGGTTTTCTTGCATATTTGCTTTCATTGCATACATCGCACGTATCAATGAAACTCCTAATTATCTTTTAAAGGTTTGGATAGAAATATTTTAATTTAATTTCCTCATAGTTTTCTAGCATTCTCCTATGATTGCCTTCCGTATGCGTCTTTTCCACTATCTCTAAAATTTCCATCTCCGTAATCGGTCTCCACTTGGTCCTTCCATCGGAGTGGTGGTCTCCCTCTTCCTCTGCTTCCACCGGCGGGTGCCGATAACAATATCTTCTGGGCTGGAGCATCTTCGCTCATTCGCACTACGTGGCCTAGCCAGCGAAGCCGCTGTGTTTTAATTCGCTGAACTATGTCGGCGTCTGCGTAAAGTTCATATTCTCTCTACCTTTAATAAATTCACCTTCAAAGTCGTATTCACTAAGTAAGATTTTTCACCGGAAAACCCTTTCCGCATAATAAGTTTCGGTATGTCGAGAAACTTGCGGTAGTAACCGGTCAACCCTGAAAAGGATTCAATTTCTTTTACAGTTCGCAGTAGTGTTACATTTTGGATAGCTTGTATTTTTTCTGGGTTAGGCTTAATGCCTTCAGGTGTAATCATATGCCCCAAGAATTCTGTATATCTTGATATAAATGTGCATTTGTCGTACTGAGTTTTTAAGTTACTCGCAGACAAACAGTCCAGTTGCTAGACTTTCGAAATGCTCACTAATAGAGGTAGAAAACATTAGAATATCAGCCATTTGGTCGGGAGAAACTACTCACTAAACGCCATTTGTTTTTACCTTTACTAACTGATTTTTTCTCAATTATCCACAACGGTGAGTTATATGGCGATTTGATAGGTCTTATTATACCATTTTCGAGCAAAGAATTTAACTGGGTATTTATTTCTCCTTCAAGCGCGTAAGGATATCGCTAGTTTTTAGTATATACATGTGAATGGGGTTTAGTAATTATTTGAGGTTTCCCTGCTTTTGAAACTGGCAAGTATTGACCATTTTGGAAAAACGTACTTTTACGTACGTACGTAAATCTTTATTCATCAATGGATCTACGTTAAACTTTTCTTCACTTAAGTACAAGGTGTATGGATAGGTGTTAGCTTGGTAATAGTACGCGTAAAAGTTGTGTTATGGGTTACCTGCGACTGAAAGTCATTTTAGCTGATTTAATTGCTGGACTTGTGCGGTTGGATAGGTAGTTGACAGGTCAGATTCACCCTCCGGTTCGACACTTTATCGATAGTTACGGGAAGTGGCGTGATTCTTGCCGAGGTGGCAGCACCAAATGGTTCCATAAGAATGGAAAAGGCACCAATAACGGAACTTTTGTTTGCCAGACAAGCAAATGGTTGGTGTGTTCTTGGTGTGCCCAGAGTTAAATTTCGGGTAACCAATAAGTGTCAAATGAGCGAAATGGGCAAATGGCCCGAAAAGGGCGACTTACAATGAATTGACGTGACGAAGTGGGTAAAAGAAGTAGAGTACAAAAACATGTACAGACTATAAACGTGTATTGAAATTAATGCAAGATAGCGAAAACAAAACCCACAAAAATTCTAAAATCATTAAAAATATGAATTCACAGCCAAATTGACCAGGGTGGGAGTGACGTGGAATCCTGTCCTGCCTTAAGACAAAAATGGCAACTAATGTAATTAATTTTGTAAAAACATAATAAAAATGAACTTAAATGGTTTCCTTTGGCGACAGAATTCATTTATTACACGCCATGCAAGCAGTAATGTCAAAGGCTAGGTCGGATGAGGAGTTTCATGTGCCTCCTATCCCCAAACCTAGCAACATGGTGTCCCGCGGGTTACTAAGGGAACACACCAAACGCATGTTCTAGAACCTTCCTTTTTTCGCGCGCCAACGAAAGCGTGCCTTCAGGGTTCGGACTTGACCAAAATTGCAGTAACTTTCATAGTCACTACACTTTAGCCCAAATTTACTACGTTTTGTGTTTCTCTCTGAATAGTTACAAGTCAATTTGTTTTATCTATAAACCCTCCAAGAAAGTAAAGTTAATTATCATCCATGTTCTTGCATCTAATCTTGTTTTATCCAAAGAAATTTTCCTTAATACAAATAACCAATGAGCAAAATAGTAGCGAAAGTAAGTGTACTTAATTTCTTTTCTTTAAAGCCCAAAGAAAAGTATAATTACCGTACTTTCAGCTCTAAATAATTTCTACAGCCAAATGATCATTAAATCTACTATGGGGGAAAAAAAAAAGTAAAATTATATCTTCCATTTAGTTTCAATAGTTTTATGTTTTATATTCCTGTACTGTACTGTACTCCTACCAAATTAAGTAGTACAAAAAGTATTGAAAATAAAAGTACTAGTTCGAACCCTGATGGCAATCCGTTCATGGCAATCATCTGATGGTAACGACCAATCAGAATGTTCCACCTGGCAATAATCACGCCACGTCAACGGGCAACGGAACTTTTCCATTGCGCAGTCGTGTTCAGTGAATAATTTTGGGCATAGCAGCGTCACCGGCATTCGACCATTTGTTAAAAACTAAAAATTCAGCGAAACCAAACGGACGTGTGCGCGAGAAAAAAAAAGAACGTTGAAAATTGGTTGAGAATCGTGAAAATTTTGCTCGACTGCTGCGGCTGAAATTTTCGATTAAATTTTTCGCATAATGCTTAAAAGGCAAAGTTAAGTGAATAGTGAAAAAAAAATGTACTTGAGAAAAAACGTTGTTAATACTAAAAATATAAAACGAAAGCCAGCAGCACATTCCTACGCCTTCAGTCGTGTATACGCGTGCATTCGTCTGAATATATAGTTTTAGCTGTAGATCAGCGTCTTGGTTAATATCTAAGCCACAAAATCTGCGAAGTTAAGCAATAATTGTGTTCCCTATGAATATCTGCCAATTGGGATTAAATGCTGGACGCAATCCCACCAACAAATAAAGCGATTTCACACATTAATAAGTAACGCGGCCAGCGTATACCCAGCATCATAAACATAAAAGCGACCGTATTCTCAATGCATTTCCCTCTACGTTAATATGGGATACTAATATAATTGGAATTAAAGTTGAGAACATATATACAAAAACCATAAATGTAGCTAATGCATATTGTGCCTGAGATTGTGTTCTAATAGATTACATCAGTGTTTAGTAATTAAACCTTAAAAGTTTGCTTTAAATAAAAGGTGATAAAGTGAAAGGAATATACCACGTCGTTTAATCTCTTCAAAGAATTGCAAGAAGGCTGAAATATTTATTTAGCAATAAAATCAATTGTGCTGATGTTATTGTGAAAATATTGAAATTAAAACATCAAACGCACTATATAAAGGATTACAACTCAATACGAAAACAGAAGACTCAATTTACATTATAGTATCCTCATGGTCAACTGTGCAACAAGAAAAAGTAACTATTGGTTTCCGATAACGTTACACCTATCAGCTGTACGATTGCAATGTTTTGAAAATATAAAAATTTACTTGGGAATTGGTGTGGACACGCTAATTAAAGGGCTAATTTAATTTTTATTTTCGCAAACCGTCTTCTCAACCATTCCGTTACTGCAGCGAACTCGAGAATCTGTCCCATATTTGGTAAGTTGGTGTAACTCGGACTATGCAATTCCAGCAATGCAACAAGAGCAACAACGACCGCGCAACACAGCGCTAACAGCACAACAACAAACGCGCCACTAACAAATCCGGCAGTAATAAAAGCCGATAACAACAACCGGTAACAACCACCGGTAACAAGACCGGCAACAATAACTATCACTAGCAACTAAACCGGTAACAACAAGTCCGGCACAGCAAACCCGGTAACAACATCAGTAACCACCGGTAACAAGACCGGCAACAAATAATCCGGCAGTAACACCGCCGGTAACAAAAAACCGGTAACAGGACCACCAGCAGCAACATCAGCAGGGGCCGCCCTCTTCTAGGCCCACTGCAAAACCACCCGGATTGACCACCACGACACCAGCAGTGACAACAGCGAGGGCCGCCGTAATATAGGCCCGCCGCACTAACCCAGCAACAACAACCAGCACTGACAACAGCGAGGGCCGCCGTAATATAGGCCCGCCGCACTAGCCTCAGCAACGACAACAACAACACAGCAGTCACAACAGCGAGGGCCGCCGTATTATAGGCCCGCCGCACTAGCTACTGCAACAACAGCATAACCAGCAGAGACAACGATAACCATAGTAGCGCCCCACTAACGGCCTACTACAACAACCGGGTGAGACCTATCTGATGTAGACGTAACTTTTTTATAAATTAAGATAAAAAAATTTGGTAGAATTAAATGTAAAGTATATTTTCAAAACTAGAAGAAAAAAAAAGATAAACACATAAGAGAAGAAAGTAATTTAAATTTAAGTAAAATATGGTAGAAAAGAAACTTAAATTAGAGACTTATTAGATTAGGCTTAGGTTAGCTATAACTAAACGAGTTAGAAAAACAAACAAACAAAAAACGGAACAACCGTAAACTTTAATTATTAAAATAAATAAAAATAATAATGTGCTGAGTAAAACCAAAATATATAATTTCTAATAACATAACTTAATCCACCTGATAATAACAAATAAAATGGCCACTTAATAATATATAAACAAATAAATAATTAACAAACAGCTATATATAACCTATCAAAACTAAACAAAAAAAAAAGAAAAACAATATTTGCCTTGGATTAGGTTGCTTTTATTGTCATTTTTCGTTCTTATAACCCATTTATACTGATATAAAATGCGGCATTGCAGTCCAATAATTCGAATGTGTTTATACTGGCTTTAAATACGTACTTTCCTTTTTTATGAAGTATCAACCAAACAATTTGACGCGTTCCAATCAGACATTCATGAATTCATCGCATTTGCTGTGTAATTTTGTTCGAATTCGTGATTTTGTGAATGCGATTTGTATGGGGAAATGTGCCGCATTTCAAACAGTTCTATGAAAATCGCTCATTTCATTCAGCGTAAATGTAGTATTACGACAAACTATAATTTAACTTAAGATTTTTTTTACGTAAGAAATGAATATTAAATAAATTGTAATTAATATGGGAATGCTGACTCTTTTGATTTAGAAGGCATAAAGGATTTTAGGTAAGGGGCCATCGAAACCAGGTGCGTCGATGGCCATGGATGAGGGTGGGCCAAGCACCGGGCGTCGCAACAACACCCGCGGCGCCCCCTTATATGTTCGGCCCTTTACGTTTATTAAATTTTATTTTCAGCTTTTTTTTTCCCAGATGTGGTAATCGGTCGGTTCCGGTTCGGTTCTTTTTTGTTTAAGATTTTCGGTTTTTACTTTTGATTTCCGTTACTAGTTCGTTCTTTTTTGTATCGGTTATTTTTAAATTTTGGTTTGTAGTTTAAATTTTTCGTTCCTTTTGAATTTTAATTTGCTTTTCGGTTATTTTGATTATTTAAATTTGAATGTCAACGGTCTGTCCGTTTTGCAATGTTCCCCGCGTTTAAAGGCACGATTTGACCTTTTTTTCTGTTTATGGCGCAGGACGGTAAGGTTGGCAAGAACCCACCCCAGCCGACAATGACTAGCCACAGTGCGACCTCATATCGTGCCGACCGCCTTCCTTACTGCTCCATTTTTGTTGCGATACCATAACAGTTGTCATCGATTTGTTGGTGATTTACTGCCTTACTATTAAAAAATTTAACTGTTTTATTATTTATTTGTACTATCTTTTGTGAAAAATCATCCAGTATTGTTAGAGGAACAAGAATGTTTATTGAAAATGTACATTGAAAAGGTTTATTTTTTAAATTCAAAAGCTTTACGGACATTGTTTCTCCATTTTTTTCAAATTCAATTTGGAATATTAACTATGGTTCCCTCAAATTTAACATCGGAATCAAAGAGTGTTTTTATCGAAATAGGGTTTCTTAATGTTCTAAGTCTTGGAAATTCCCAAAGGTTTCATAATCTCCTAACGTTGTAGCTAAGCAACTGTTAACTAGGCACCTCACTACCATGCTCTCGATGGGCAAATCGATCAAGGGTAGGTTGGACGATGTGGAGAAAGCTGAAAATTTTCCAAGTTATCGACTTCCATTGGGACAACAGGTGGTTACTGGTTATGCCTTGTGTTGTTGGTAAATCTTCCAAAATTATTTGTGAAATTTGCCGGCCTATTTCTACTACGAGTGTTCCAGTTCCCACTATTTCTGTTTCCATTATTATAATAATTTCCTGAATAGTTGTCCCCAAAATTATTGTGGTACAAATTCGAGTTTTCATAAATAGGGTTGTAACCAAAATTTGTATTTTTATTACAAAAATTGTTTGGATTGTTTCTATGAAGGTTACCACTAGATTGTTCATTCCTAGTTTGCAACCCTTTCGAATTTTTGAGCAAGTTATGATTATTCCCGATATTCTTCCAATTAGCTTCAACCTTCATGTTACCGGTGCCTATATCAATGTTACGCAACATGTTACTTTGCAAATAATACTCTAAATAATACTTTGTGTTAATTTTTTGTAAATTTATCCCTAGGTTTTTGTGCAAATCTTCAATATTTGATAATATCATCATTTCTTAAATTCAAAAATGTGGACTTAACACCATACTCTTCCCTTAACTTATTTAAAATATGTTCGAAACACGGCTCGTTTAGATGTTCGATAACATGTAATGCTCGACCTTTCAGCTTGTTGCATAAGCCGTTAGACACGATGGACATTTCGTTTTCGTTTTTTAAGGACAGAATAGTTTGCCAAATTTCGCAATTAATTGGATATTTGTCCATCGAAAAAGGATATACTGCGCACCTCTCTTAGCGCCTCGGCTAATGTCAGTGATATTTTAATTTTTAATTTATTATTATTTTTTAAACTTTTTGGTTACGTTCTTCTTAGTTTAGATTTGTCTTTGTTGTTTTTTAAGGTTGTCGTTATTTATTTTGTGATTTATTATAATTTTTGCTTAGTTTTTAGTGTTTTTTTTCACATATAAAAATTTTTGAATTCGCTTTATTCATTAGAATTACTAAGCAGCACTTATTTCGCAACAAAACTTTGAGAGATTAATCGTTCAGCAACATTTCGAACGTGCCACAAACAGTATTCACTTCCACAATATGTTTATACGAAGCACCAACTTTAATTTATAAAGCTACACTGCTTAGAAACATTCCGCAATATGTTGTTTGTTTCTATAAAGTTATGATGCTGATAAGCAACAATGTATACAACACAGATGTTGGTTAGACTCTTGTTGCTGAACTAACGTAACAAGTTATTATGTTGCTTGAGAGCAATATATGCATATGGATTAGTTCGCGCTTAACCCTCTAGCAACGTTTAAGGGAGAGAGTGCCCGTTTTAATTTTAAAACTTTTCTCTTGTTTTTTGTTTTCTTTTGATTTTATTTTGTGAAAAGGTTTTACGGGTTACAATTTTTAATGTTGAAGTCAAATGCACTTTTTAAGTGATTTCTTGTTGCTGTAATTTCAGAAAACGTATTTGATTTGCGGTATTTTTAAGAATATAACTTTAAGATTTTATTTTGTTGGATTCCGCTATTTTTTCTACATTGTATTGGCTTTTTTACAATAAATGTACGATTTTAACGAAATAAAATAACAAGTTTTTAACTATTTTACCTTATTTTCTGGCACTATTTCAAAAGTTTTTTTTGGACATCGCATATTTAAATATTATTTGTTTTATTTTTTTTTGCAATACAAGGGTTCAATACAAGGGTTCATACATTTGGTTTCTCAGTTTTCCTTTTTTTTGTGGACAGTATTTTATTCTGGCACTATTTCGGAGTTTTTTGGACATCACATATCTTAGATTTACATTGCAGATATTAAAGAAAAATTTATAGGAATGGACTAGGGTGACCAAAAATGTGTTATGACAATGTGGGTATCAAGCGAAAGGTGCTATTGAGTACTGCAATAAGCGATGGGATTAATTTCCATATCCCAGCTGGTTTCGGAGATATAATTATTACAATCGGACTTAGTCTATTATAAGTTCTCTGATGCAAGGTTTTATAGTTTTTTTTTTAACATAAATATCTTAACTAATATCTATAAGATCAAGTTAATTTTCTATCTAGAAAAGTTAGTGAAATTGTATGGTTTAGTTACATACTAGGGAAAAATGTTGCCAAACTCTTCTTTTATTAAGATATACCAAAATTTACTCAAGTTATCGTGTTTACAGACGGACGGACATGGCTTAATCAATTTATCTTTTCCTCCTGAACATTTTGATATACATAAGTGAATATTTATCTCTATTCGTTTATGCCGTTACATACTACCGTTAGGCGAATGAAGTTAATATACCTTGTGTGCGTAGCACTACTAGGTATAACAATATGTAGAGGATTGATTTGTAATTCAAAGCCAACATAGTGAAATAAGCACATTAATTTAATAATAATCAATTTCTAAGATTTTGCAGGCATATATTTTTGTCTTGTCCTTGTTCAGAACCAATCAGCTGATTATATTCACCTCCAGGACGGGATTGGGGTTGCAGTAAACACTTTTCGGGCATTTCAGGGTGTTGTGTTGCAAATTTAATAGGTGAATAAATTATTTTAGGAGAAGACATACATTTAGACATTTTTCGTTTTAACTAAAATGATGGCTATATTAACTGAAAAAAATAACGCTTTATTTTTATGTCAAAGGTGTTCCAAAAACATTTGTGTGAAAGTTAAGTGTTAATTACAGTTGGCACTTGTTCAAAAAGGTTGTTGAAAATTAATAATTAACCTGTTTTTAATAGGTCTCTGATCGTATGGCGATTTTTCATGTGAATTTGTCACATTTGAACATTTTACATAGAACTATTTCTATTTTCTCTGTATTTTTAGCTTGAAAAAGGCGTTCAACCTATCCTTCGAAACAAGCTTAGTACTTCAAGTGTTTATTTAATGAATGAAAGGTATTCCTGAATCGCATTTAGTCTTTCGCTTGTATACTTGTTTCTGTCTAATATATATTCAAGGATTAAAAATTCACCTAATTTTCTCCAACTGCCAGCAGAGTTTTTATTGAAAACTCCTATTCACTGTCATAGCTCATTAATATGCATTTGTACGACATTTTACAATTTTTGATTTTATACATATATGTATATTTTTGAAACTTGTCATAGTAAACACAATTTTATATATTTATTCACAAAACATTGGTTCTATTTTTTTGTTAAATTACTCCTTAAGTTTTTTTCGTGCTTAAGTGCAAGCATGCGTGCAAGAAATTACGTTGTACAATGAATTTCAGCTCTGAAAATTTAACCTCCAGGACGGGATTTCACCATAGTTGCCAGCGGCATTTAGGATATCAGTTATGAGAGCTTCTATGCTAAATATATAAGACAATAAACACGACAAATCTCTATTCGCTTTAAAGTACACGAAAAATTTACCAATTCCAAACAAATTCTGCACTAGCAGCACATATTCATACAACGACGGATGATAGCATAAGAAAATACAACATGGGCTCGCTAGAAGAGAGTGTGCGCCTGGTCAACATGGTACATCTCTTCAAGTAAGAAAACATAAGGCAAAGCTACGATGACTACATCGGTCAAGCAACGTAGAAGTTCACATAAGCGCACCCTTATTGGTACACACCTTGCACACACTAAATAAAAACAATAACTGAGCATGTGCATTTTAGGAGACACATTTTAAATGGCAGGGAACTTCATTAAGATACGCTGTAAATAAGAAAAATACTTCTTCATTTCAAATATTTCAAGAAAATTATGAAATTAGCACAAACAAAGAAGAACAAGGAAGTGCCATGGCAACATCAACCACATGGTTGCTTTTATGGGTAGCACAGAAATTTTTATAAAGATATCAAAAAGTTGTAATTAAATAAGTTAAACTATTGGAAAAATAATTTTACTTGAAATTATGCGCTTTAACAATAATTTGCGGCAGCTAATTTCTCTCATAATTTAGTTATTATATATATATATATAGAAGGGTCTGGAGAAGAGCTCCAACACCATCATAGTTCAAAGAGTGCAGAGAAGTGTGCTTATATGTGTCAGTGGGGCGCTACGCACAACAGCGGCCAACGCACTGAACGCATACCTGAACTTTTTACCGATTGACCTAAGCGGTAAACTATCCGCGGCTTGTTCCGCTTTGCGAGTAATGAATCTACCAGGATGGCGATCCCTTTGTGAAGGTTACTCATCCATCCTTATCAATCTCCCCGCGTACAGTTCGGACTACAGTACACCGAAGTACTGCTTCGAGAAGAAATTTCAAATCACAATTCCGGAAAAGAATACTGCGACATCGGACCTTTCCAAGACAACGGTTCAATCCACGTGTACACAGATGGCTCGAAACTTGATGACAAGTTTGGAGGAGGGGTGTACGCTCCTCAGTTGGGTCTTAATCTTAGCTTTAGATTGCCAGACCACTATAGTGTCTTTCAGGCAGAAATCTGTAGAAATTCTGAAGACAGTGGACATCAATAATGGTGATGCTTACATCTTCCCTGATAGTCAAGCAGCTCTCAGGGCGCGGGGGGCAAGTACATGTAACTCCAACACTGTGGAGGGCTGCCGCAAATCTCTCAATGAGATGGCTGAGCAACTCTCGATTCACCTGCTATGGGTGCCTGGCCACAGGGATATACCGGGTAATGAGATGGCAGACGAGCTTGCTAGAGGGGCACATCCCCTCCGCTTTCACAATCCTGGAAGGGTTTAGGCATGCCGCTCGCGACCAGTAAGCTCTTAACGAGGCATAAGTTCCTCCAAAAAGCAAGTGACAGATGGGATAAGATCAGTACCTGTAGTCATGCAAAACTAGTATGGCCAGAGATTGGTGCGAGTAGGTCGGAAGACCTACTCAAACTCAGAAGGGAGGAACTCTCTTTACTCTTGGGGCTTCTAACGGGGCATATAGCGTTAGGTAGACATGCGGAAAGGTTGGGTATTCCCTTTAATGACTTCTGCAGAAGCTGCAGGAATGAAGAGGAGTCTGAAACTATGAGGCATCTTATTGAAGTGTAAAATCGAACGACACTTAAAACCATTAAATGCAACCCTGAATATGTATCCACTTTTTTACTGAATAAATATCTACTTACTTCCGGTTTGAATTACTACCGAATGTGTCGTGTCTTTTATTAAACTGCGTGGAATAATCAATTTACAACAGGTTATGGGCCTTAATACGCGAAATATTATTGATAAAGTTTAATAAAGTATATTTTCTAAACGGTTTAACATTTATTAAACTCGGATTGATTGTTTTTAACAGAATAATCAGTGATCTTTTTTTCATCATGGCGACAAATGCAGTAACCTTTCCATTCGCAATGGGAACAAGGGCTCATCAAGCATGGAAAGCATTATTTTCCGCATATGAAGACACCGGTCTTCCGCGAAAAGTAGAGTTATTAAAACAACTAGTGCATTGTAAACTTTCTAATTACGTATCAGTACAGGAATACGTAAATTCGGTCGTGATGATGTCACTTAAAGTGCAAAATGCCGGCCTCAACATCGACGAAGAACTTACCGCATCGTTAATGTTGGCGGGGCTACCAGACGAATTTCGTTCACTTGTATTAGCCGTCGAAAACACCAAAGATAAACTTACGATCGATAGCATAAAAACACTCTTGTTGCAAAATGTTAAATTTGATAACGCGAATACATGTGGTGAGAATGCACTTTATTCAACCACAAAGTCCAACTTTAAGGGAAAGTCAAATCAATCGAATCAATTTCGATGCCATTCTAGCAAGCAGCTTGGTCATATTGCTAGAAATTGTCCTAACAAAAGTAAGCGTGATGGTAACGCCAAAAAGGGCAAAAGTGTTCTTTTCGCATCACTTCTTTCGCATGACATTCGTAATAAAGACGAATGGTTTGTTGATTCTGGCGCAACTTCACATATGACTAAAAATTGTAATGTGATCGTTGATGAAGTGCCAGTTGTAAATAAAAACATTCTAGTTGCAAATAACAAAACAATTAAAGTCAAATCAAAAGGTAATGTAAATATGCGTTTATACGCGAACAAAGAACAAACAGATGCTGTAGTGAAAAATGTGGAATACGTACCAGACCTGTGTGCAAATTTGCTATCGGTACGACAAATGGCTATGAATGGAAATAAAATTATATTCGAAGGTAATGAGTGCAAAATTTACAATCCCAAAAAAAAGTTGATAGCAACCGCAAATGTGGTGAATGGCTTATATCGCCTAAATTGTCATACAGAATATAATCACGACTCGAAAAGCAACAATGCATTTTTTGCTCGCGATAATTATCAGCTATGGCATAGAAGAATGGGGTACATTTGCCCAGAGCATTAAAAAAAGTTAAATGTGCATCTGTTGGTATTGACTTTGAAAAAGCAAGTACAGAAAATTGTGTGGTTTGTGTGCAAGGAAAGCAAACGCGTGCTTCCTTTAAAAGCAGTGGCAGTCGGGCAAAAAATTTTGCTCGATTTAGTACACACGGACGTAATGAGTCCATTTGCAGAAAAGTCTTTCTCTGGCGCTAGTTATTTATTGACATTCGTTGATGATTTTTCCCATAAACTGTTCGTAGTGCCGATTAAACACAAATCTGAAGTTTTTGACGAGTTCGTCAAATTCCAGAAACTGGTTGAGAATCAGTGTTCGCGCAAAATTAAAATGATTCGTTCAGACAATGGCACCGAGAATATTAACTCAAAATTTAAGAACTTCTGTTTGTCGGAAGGTATTGTGCATCAAACCACCTCACCATATACCCCTGAGCAAAACGGAGTGGCTGAGCGGTTTAACCGAACAATAATTGAAAGAGTGCGGTGCATGTTGATCGATTCCGAGTTAAATAAAAAATTTTGGGCTGAGGCTGTAAACACAGCTGCATACATTTTGAATCGTATTCCATTCGCGGCAAACACAAAGAGCCCGTACGAAATATGGACAAACAAGAAATCAAACCTAAAATTTTGAAAAGTATTTGGCTGGAAAGCCATGGTGCATGTGCCTCGGGAAAAACGAAAAAAGCTAGACGCCAAGTCTACTGAGTGCATCATGTTGGGTTATTGCAAAAGATCAAAATCATATAGATTGTTCAATGCTAAAACGCAAAAAATCATAATAAGTAGGCATGTGGGTTTCTTTGAAAAGAAAGAGAAAAGCACGGGTGAAATGAACTATATAGTTGACCTATCAGCCGCGAGTGAACTACTTAACATTGGCAATTCAGAAGAGGCAGATAGCAAAGAATCACCAACTGTTAAGAAAATTGAAATAAAACATGATGCCGATTGTGATAGCGATTCCGTCACTGTAAACAATAATACTGTGGCGACTATTCTCAAGCATGTACCATCCCTAACTCAATAACACTCCCACCACTAGTTAACACACAACTGAGATAACGATGGCTACGCTTATGCATGCAAGCGTGTAACTAGGAAGAGGAAGAGAGATGGCGCGAGTGTTTGCGAATACGATGCAAAGAGGAGATGCTAATAAATAAGACCGACCCTTCCAGAACACGAAAAGCGAACAACCAAGAAAGTTCTCGGTGCGTAGGCAAGCACCCTGTTGGACTATATAAGGCGGTGACCAAGCAAGGCAGGTTGATCAGTTTATTTTCAAGCGTTCAATAGTGAACTACTGCGAAGTTACCAAGCTCTTAAATTTGTATTGCGTTTATTACTAGTAAATAAAACTAGCTATTAGTTACATTATCTGTGCGTGTGTTTATTCGACTTTATAGTGATCGAACCCAGGATCTATAATCAAGGAATCATCGATCTCGTCACAATTGGTGTCAGAAGTGATATTGTTAAATAAATACCGAGAGTTTTCAAGGATAACAAAGACATGGCAAAGTTGAATGAGTTGAAGATCCAGCAACTCAAAAATGAGCTGCAACAGCGCGGACTAAACACTACAGGCAATAAATCAGAGTTACAGTCAAGATTGCAAGAGACTATGGAAGCAGAAGGAATCAACGTTGATGATTATGGTTTTCATCTTGTGGAGGAGGCACCGACAAAAATGGAAGAAAAAAAGGAGTCTCCGAATCCAGTAGCAACCGTGGACACAAACATGATATTGGCTGTATTAACCCAGATGTCGACTAAAATGGAAGAACAGAAAACTTGTATAGTATCTCAGCTGGAAGAACACATGGCATCTCAGCTCGAGGAACAGAAGACACATATGACATCCCAGATTTCAGCTCAACTAGATGAAACGAAGGCATACATGAGATCTCAAATGGAAGAACAGAAGGCATATATCTCATCGCAGTTGGAAGAACAGGAAGCAAAGGTGTCATCGAAACTAGAAGTGCAAGATGCAAAAATTGCACAATTGCAGGATAAAATCGATGCTGAGGTAGATGCATTGAGAGGTCGTATCCAGGAATTGCAACTAAATCGCACATCTGCTTTAGCGAATACTCCCAAGGTAAAATCACCTTCCTTTGATGATTCTGTTCCATTCCAGGTATTTAAGCTGCAATTTGAGAAGACGGCTGCGGTGAATAATTGGTGCACTGAAGATAAAGTTGCAGCACTATTCGTGGCATTGAAGGGACCTGCAGCAGAAATCTTACAGAATATTCCCGAGTCCGAAAGGAACAGTTATGATGCATTGATGGGTGCGGTTGAGAGACGCTATACGAACATAGAAAGCAGATATACCAAATAGAGCTACAGAATCGATCCCAGAAACCTAATGAGACTTTGCAGGACATCTGGTGGTCATGTTCCGAGGAAGCAACGCAACTTAGTGGATAATATGAACCAGTGCAATGGGCATGAGAGAACGGAACGGAATCCTGAAGAAACGAGATGCAGGAATGTTTGCCGGGTACCACTGGGAACGAAAGTGAAGGCACAAATCCATTCGGGATTAAGAACGGAGAAAATGGTTGGAATATGTGACACTGCAATACATTGTGGGAATCTCTGCAGGAGAGGATTGATGTCGGAGTTTCAATCACTGGAGGTAATGAGGTTTGGTAAAGCAGTGCCAACCATTGAGCGTCTAGCAGCGTTTGGTTTGGGAAATGTGTCTGATCGGGACGATCAGACTTAGGTGGAGGGCAGTGTGGCGACTATTCTCAAGCATGTACCATCCCTAACTCAATAACACTCCCACCACTAGTTAACACACAACTGAGATAACGATGGCTACGCTTATGCATGCAAGCGTGTAACTAGGAAGAGGAAGAGAGATGGCGCGAGTGTTTGCGAATACGATGCAAAGAGGAGATGCTAATAAATAAGACCGACCCTTCCAGAACACGAAAAGCGAACAACCAAGAAAGTTCTCGGTGCGTAGGCAAGCACCCTGTTGGACTATATAAGGCGGTGACCAAACAAGGCAGGTTGATCAGTTTATTTCCAAGCGTTCAATAGTGAACTACTGCGAAGTTACCAACCTCTTAAATTTGTATTGCGTTTATTACTAGTAAATAAAACTAGCTATTAGTTACATTATCTGTGCGTGTGTTTATTCGACTTTATAGTGATCGAACCCAGGATTGATAATCAAGGAATCATCGATCTCGTCACAATACAGAGCGTAATAGTGACAATAAAGCAGAACCTGACTGTTCTAGTTTTGAAAGTGCAAATGACTCCGATGAAGTCGAAGTTTTGGATGGTCATATCATAAGACGATCAAAAAGAATCGCAGCAAAAAGAGATGGTTACAATTTTTGTGTAACCGATTTTGTATCGAATGAACCTCAAAATCTATAAGAGGCAATGGCCGGACAACACGCAAATGAGTGGAAAGCCGCTGTAAATAGTGAAATGAACTCTCACCATTCGAACAATACATGGTGTTTGAGTGAACTGCCACCTGGTAAGAAAGCACTGAAATCCAGGTGGGTGTTTAAAACCAAAACAGACGCAAATGGCGCGGTAGTACGACGGAAAGCTAGATTAGTGATCAAAGGGTGTAGTCAAATAAAGGGTATTGACTATGAGGATACGTTTGCTCCTGTAGTTAGATACACCTCGCTGCGTTTTCTCCTGGTGTTAGCTGCAAAACATGACCTACTAATCCATCAGATGGATGCAGTCACAGCATTTCTCAATGGTACAACCCAACGGATTTGATGATGGTTCTGGTCGTGTTTGTAAGCTATTAAAATCTTTATACGGACTGAAGCAATCAAGTCGATTGTGGAATGAGAAATTCAATCATGTTTTGCTAAAGATAGGTCTTACCCGAAGTACCGTAGACCAATGTGTGTATTACAAAGTACACAACAACGTAATGCTATTTGTTGTCGTATATGTCGACGACGTACTTTTGTTTTCAAATGACGAATCTAACATGATAACGCTGAAAAAGCAACTTTCATCAGAATTTAAGATGAAAAATCTTGGTGAAGTATCATCAGTATTAGGTATGCTTATTACTAGAGACATTAAGAAGGGCACTATCGAAGTTGACCAGTCTCAATATATAACAGATATGTTGAATCGTTTTGGAATGCTTTATAGCAACCCGGTGGCAACACCAATTGACTTGAATCAGCGTTTGAGTGCCACAATGTGTCCTACTAACGTGTCTGAACAGCGTGATATGTCGAAAATCCCATATATGCAAGCCGTTGGGTGCTTATTGTTTGCCGCACAAATAACGCGGCCTGACATAAGTTTTGCTGTAAACCTTCTCAGTCGTTTTTCAACAAATCCAGGAAAAGCACACTGGATTGCAGTGAAGCGCGTAATGCGTTACATGAGGGGCATCATAAATTACAGCATTGTGTTTAGCAGAGAAGCCAGCAATCTTACTGGATATTGCGATGCAGATTGGGCTGGTGACCTCGATGAAAGGCGATCAACGACGGGCTATATATTTATGTTCCAGGGAGGTCCGATATCTTGGTGTACTCGACGACAGCGAACTGTTGCTCTATCTTCAACTGAAGCATAATTCATGGCCATGACATCAGCGATTCAAGAATCAACGTGGCTAATGCGATTACAAGAAGAGTTGCTGCCAAACACTTCCCGTGGCATGACTCTTTATTGCGATAATAAAAATGCCATACAAGTGGCTCTGAACAATTCGTACTCACCTCACACAAAACACGTTGACATGAAAGGTAAATTTATTCATCAACACTTGGATGAAGCCAAAATTAAATTAATATACATACCAACCAACGACATGCTAGCAGACATCCTAACCAAAGGCATAGTCAAGTTAAATCATATCAATATTTGTAAACCACTTAGACTACAAAAAAATAAAAAAAATAATAATGAAATGCTTCATTTACAAATGAAATGAAAATGTTAATTACAATTAATAATACTGTTTGAATTAATGATCTTGAATTAGCACGCAAGCAATGTAATTCAAGAAAAAATTTATTAGTTAATCATAAGAATAAAAAGATGTCGTTCAGGAAAATTATTGAAGTGTAAAATCGAAGGACACTTAAAACCATTAAATGCAACCCTGACTATGTATCCACTTTTCTACTGAATAAATATCTACTTACTTCCGGTTTGAATTACGTGTCTTTTATTAAACTGCGTCGAATAATCAAACAACACATCTCCTATGTGAATTCCTCGCGCTGTGGGGCATTAGGTTGAAATATCATCTCGGCGAATTAGCAACAATTAAGCCAAAGGACAAAATGGTTCGAGAAGGGGGTCATCCATTTGGTATTACAACGGGACCTCAGGGGCCTATGTGTGCTAGTTCATTTACTAGTAGGCAATGCAACCTACCTACCTACCATGCTTACTAAAAGAATTACCTTTTATATTACCTCAGCATCAAATTATAAATAATTACATAGGTAAATGCGGAAAAAATATCTTCACCTCATCTGCATATACACACTAAAGGCGTGGTTTCCTCGAAAGTGGTGCAGCTATATAGCGGCCTTCACATAGCGGTAGAGTAGGTTGTCAAAAACGTTGCAATGTTAAAGGAATTACGGGTAGCGGCAATCATAAAGTATTACGGCCGTCATGACGGTGGCAAATCTTTCAACGTTTTTTTCTACCGTCATATTCAAAACGGTGAGAGTCATTGTGAATTCCCACAAGTGAAAAATATTCGCCAATTCCTTAATTCTATTATCCTATTATCCCCTTATCAAAAATTGTGTCAGCGGAACTATCAGAGTTGATTTAAAAAGGCGGAATTTCGGCCGGCGAATGACGGAAGAATGAAGAAATTTTACCTCGCGAAAAATTGGAGAATGGAGGGTGCTCGGGGCTGCAAATGAAAAAATTATTCGGAGGTTGCTATCGTGTTTAGATATCATCTCATACATTTTTAAATTCTTAATGAGTTAATTTAATTTAAATATATTTTATTTTAAAATATTGAAAAGAACATGATTTTAAAATATGACATACGGACAAAAATATGTCATTTCAAGAGGTGTTTTTAAATAGATTAAATATAACAGCTCGGAATCTTTCAATCTCGGACAAGTTGTAATGGAACTCAGCAAACAGAACTTGCTTCAGCTATACGTAAGCCATTATAATTAAATGAAACAGTTTTTACGTAAGTTTTCAATTCTCATTGCAATAAAAAAAAAATAAATAATTGGCTCGATATATACCTCCGAAGAGATTACGGCCGAGCTTCTCTAGAAATGTTTGGTGTGCCGCTTCTAATTTTCCCTATAAATTGGCGGGACATAAAGTTTTTTCAGAAAAACGCCTTTTTTATTTTTTCGCCAACGTTTCGACCTTTTATTTGTGGGCTTCTTCAGGGCCTAGTGACATAAAACTTAGTATATAAGGCCTTGGATTGCAACTAAGGATTACTTAATAATAAGTACGTACATATACAAACAAAAGTACATATAAGGCAAATTATTATACATAAATACAGTATTCTTACTCAAAATTACTGCGTCCTTCTTTGTCTTGTGGTTTTGTATAAAATTTGTGTTTTCTGCATCGTACTAGGTGCAGAAGTAATCATTAATAACTATTTAATTAATAAGGTTCGGAAATTTACAATTTAAATTTGAATTATAAAAATGCAAAGAATAAACACACAATATGATTGCAACAGCAAGCTACATATATACGTATTTGACGTTTGTTGCTGTTTTTGTCAGCCGGTTCATGCTTGGTAGACTGTGTGGGACATCTGTTGATTGTTGACATCGTTAGAAAATACACGTGTAGATGTCGCTGATGTTCTTTGCTTCTATGCTCCTTTTATTTACACAATTCTTATCCGCTTTTATGAATATTTCTTCTAATAGCATTCTCTTTCCCCAGATTTCCTCTCTAGCTAATATTTTGGCTCCGTCGAAGTCAAATCTATGTCTAAAAGTAATAGCGTGGTCAGCGAGTGCGCTTTTCCTGTCTCTTTTCTCTCGACAGTTTTCCTATGTTGATTTGGGCGTTTGTATAAATGTTGACTGGTAGTGCCTATGTAACTTTTGCTTCGCTGGCAATCGATGCAGTCTATTTTATATAGTTACAACATTCTTTTCTTTCTTTGTTGCGATTTTGTCTTTAATTTTGTTGTACATTTTCCCAACATTGTTTTTATTTTTGTACGCAAAACAGACGTTGCCAGCGTACTCTTTGAATTTGTTTGTGATATTTTTGGTTATATATGGGAAGTATGAAATTGTAATGGTTTTGATTTCTGCTGATGGTTGTTGGGCGTTGGTGTTGGTTATATTGGGACGGTATCTTTGTTGTTGGTGGACATTTTATAGGATTTATCAATCTTGAAATTAGTTTTGGTGGGTAATCTTTCGCTTTGAGAATGTCTTTAATAATTAATTTGTTTTTGTTGTGGTATCTTTTATCATATTTATCTGATTTTTGGGTTAATGGGTGTATTGACTTATAGTTAAGGATACGACCTGATGAAACTGGTTTACGGTACCAGTCCGTGTTAAAGGTTCCATCCTGCGTGTTTCTGAAAATGACCATATCCAAGAATGGTAGCATATTGTTCCGTTCCTTTTCAAATGTGAATTCAATTCCTGGTTCCATGGTATTAAATATTTTGAAAGTCGGCGCGAGGATGTTTTCATGCAGTACTAGGTAGAGGTCGTCTACGTATTTTTTTAATTATGCGAATGTTGAAATCTAATTCTTCTTTTACTTTCTGTATGGCTCGTTCTAAAACGTTGTCCATTATAATTTCCACTAGAATACAGCTGATGGGTGATCCCATTGTACATCCGAAATTCTGTGCATAAAATTGTCCATTAAATTAAAAATAGCTGTTTTTTGTGCAAAGTGTGATCATTTCGATGAATTCACTTTGCGAAAAATTTGTAATAGATTCTATTTCTTTCCACCTTTCATTTAATACCCTTAAAATTAAATCGACTGCCGCATTTGTAAAAAGACTTTTAACGTCAAATGATACCTGTATTTGGCCGGTTGGTGTGCTTGTTCGGCGATAAATGTTTTAAATTCGAATGAATTGCGTAAGTGGAACTGCGATTTTGGTATTTTTGCTAGAAGCGCAGCTGCATATTTCGACAGTGCTGTTGTTGGTCCATGACAGTCGGCGGAGATCGGTCTAAGCGGCATAGGATTTTCGTTTTTGTGATGTTTTGGTACGAAGTATATTGTTGGTGAGTTTGCGTGGTATATAGTAAGTCTTAATAAGTCGTCTTTGTACATAAACACCGATTTATTTCCTTTGTCCGATCTAGTACATATTATTTCCGGGTTGCTCTTGAAAAACTGGATGCAACTTTTTTCTTTTTGTAGTAGGAAGTTTTCTAAGTTTGATTTCCTTGCCATTGATTTTGCTTGTAGTATTGTGTGTGTTGTCGCTTGTCTTATTTCGTTTCTGTCTTGGGGATCTACACAATTTTGCATAATGGATTCCACTTCGGTTATTATTTGTTTGGTTGGTAGCTTGTTAGGTGTTGTTGGTAGTGTAAAACTTGGGCCTAAGCCCATTAAGAGCATAACGTCTTTACGTAAATTTGTAGTTGTTGCATTGTGTATGAAGCATGTTGTGTCAGATCTAATGTGTGTTTGTATTTGAGTAGATTTTAATCTATTGTACTTAGTGTTCAGGCTATTTATGGTTACTTCGTGTTTGTTTTGGTAACTTATTTCTTGAGTACGGAAGAACTCATTCGTGTTTGGTAAGCTTCTGGACTAGATGGTTGATCTCAGATTGTTGGTTTCTCTTTCCAGTCGATTGATCTTCCAAAAGTTTTTTGTCGATTGAGAACGGCATCTGCAAAGCAGATGAATTTTTGCTGAGAAGCCTTCCATGGCAGAAATACACTCGGAGAGTTTGCCAAAACACTGCCGAGGGGCTACCCGTTTTGAAAAAACTTTTTAAAACCACTTTTGATGTTACCTGTCCCAGGGATCGAACCTTGGGCCTTCGGTGTGGTAAGCCAGCAACACTACCACCACACCACTGCGGCCGCCTCAAAAAATGAGTTTTATATTAAAAAGCTGAATTCCTTAGAGTGAACTTTATTATAAATTTTAACGAAATGTTTTATCATACAGTGCGGCATTCGTATGAATTAATTAATTTAATAATACTAAATCCTCAGGTCCTCAAATTGGTTCGTAGAATAGGAGTAAGGGTGCCTTTATGTAGTATCACGGCGGGTCTTCTGATATAGGCGCACCTCTCCGGCAGCCTCTTCAACTTAACCTAACATAGTTAACATTTTTATCGAAATCAATTCCCATTCAATTTACACATTTTATTTATTACTCTTAGATCATTGCAATTTGCTAAAAGTGAAAATCTTTAAAAATTCCTCTGTGTCCTCACCCAACTGTCGAAAAATTATATTTGCCAGTTAATGCAGATCATACGACATTTTTTGCAGATAAATGCGGGTATATCACAAAATTAAAGAAAATTTATTATAATATTTTTCAATATGGAAAAGCAACAGCTTGGGTAAAACTCATGTCTTTCTCACTAATGTGTAAGCTGATAATGTTATTAATGTTTATTAATATTTATTAATTTGACGTACGATTTAAATAGATTTTGAGTACTACCAAATGCAACTATGTGGAAAAAGCAACTCTGGGAATCAGGTGATCACAGCTGTTATCTATTGTTAATGCTTCTGTCACACATTCGCCACTTGTATGTATTCACAATGGTGTTAGTTCAATCAAATATTTCAAATATTTTTACACAAAGCCACAGCTGTGACATTCCTGTGGTTTTGAAAAAAGTATTAGAAATAAATAAAAGTCAAAAACTCAGAAAGAGGCAGTAAAATAGTGTAAACAAATTGACCGCAACGCACATCGAACTTTACAGGAAGGCGGTGCCGCTAATGACGGTAAGCGTAGCATAAATAATCAAGTAAAAAATATTCGTATCATACGTTTTGAATTCTGCGTCAAAAAAAAGCAAATTATTTTATTTTTGACACAGAATTCAGAACACTTAATACAAACATTTTTTTTTTTTGATTACATATCTATCAAGCTTGACAATCTGTCAAGAACACAAAATCGAGCAGCATAGAGATAAAACCAAGTTATGCGATTAAAAAATTTCTTGTCATACAGTCACAAAAGTAACACTGATTTAATTTTTTTATGGGATCCAAGCAGGCAGAAAAGTGTATACTTACAATTTTTTTTATCGAATTTCGTATTCGAAAAACGTCGGCAAAATGGCACTTTTGGAGGATTTGTATTGAATTTTCCTTAAAAAACCTCTGGCAAATAATTGCGTCATCCAGAGAGAAAAATTACAAAAGCAATTTTCGTTTTTGAAAATCAAATCAAAAAATATATTTCGCTGCGGAAAATTTGTTTTGCGTTTGAAGTTCTGCTTGCCCGTAAGTACTAAAATGTTGAATTTGAATTAAAGTACAAGAACTAACGTATGTATTATGCTTTCGCTTGTATAGGTACACCATTGTGAGAAATAATGTAGACAAAATCTGGGGTATATCCATTTGACCATGACATGTCTTTATGCCAAATACAAGTTTTATCCACCCGTATTGCATGTTATTTTTTTGGATCTTGTGATAAGATTTTTGTTTTTAATTATAATACGTTAAATAATGTTTTGAATTATATAGTCCCGTTGTTCAAATTATCGCGGATGAAAAATGTTTTTTAATTTTTATAAGATGGGAGAAAAGATAGAAATCAAGACGAAAATGTATGGGAAAAAGATAAGAAATGGGTGCGAAAAGCTTTTAGAATAGCATCAGAAAATGTCCCGGAAAAGTATATTAAATGTATCTAATATTTGTTAGAAAAATGTATGTACATACACAACGCACCTGTTTATAGAGGGCTTTCATTACTTATACATATGTACGTTCCCATCGCACACTTTAGTAGGAAACCCGATCAGCAAAAGTACTTGAAACGTAAAACGAAAACGTCCTCCTTTCCATCTGCCATTTTTCACCTTCGGTCCTATTTTTATGATAAGGTAGCAGTGGTTAAGGCAGTGATTTGCCCTCCTATCGTAATATCTCTTATATGGGACTATTTCGGAATGGAATACGTGATGCCTTAAATAACCGTATTGTATTTTACATGCCATGGCAACCCTAAGAAAGGACGAAGCCTACAAGGCAACGCTGAGATCGAATGCAACGAGGAGTGTGTGTGAACACTACCGCGAGTTGAAGAGGGAAGCGAGGCGGCTTTTCCGGGCGAAAAAAGAGAGGCAGAAAAGCGTGAAATAAAGGAGCTTGAGATGCTGGCCAACGGGAATAATGCCCGAAAATTCTATCAAAAAATTCGGCGAATGACAGAAGGTTTTAAACCCGGGGCAAACTCTTGTAAGAATGAGAACGGCGACCTGGTGGCCGATGTTCAGAGAGCACTCAGAATATGGAGGGATCACTTCTCTGCCCTTTTAAATGGAGAAACTGAGCAAGAAACCAGAGAAGATGCCGAACTCGAGCCCACAATCGAAGATGATGGAATTGACGTTCCACAACCCGACTATAATGAGGTGCGAATAGCAATATCCCGATTGAAAAACAATAAAGCAGCTGGCGCTGATGGTTTGCCTGCTGAGCTATTCAAACACGGAGGCGAGGAGCTGGTAAGGCGCATGCATCAGCTTCTATGCAGAATATGGTCGGGTGAATGCATGCCTGAAGATTGGAATCTAAGTGTTCTCTGCCCAATCCACAAGAAGGGCGATCCTGCAAACTGCGCCAACTATCGCGGAATCAGCCTTTTGAATATCGCATATAAGGTCCTATCAAGCGTATTGTGCGAAAGACTGAAGCCTGATGTAAACAGACTGATTGGACCTTACCAGTGTGGCTTCAGACCTGGTAAATCTACCATCGACCAGATGTTTACAATACGCCAAATCTTGGAAAAACCCCGTGAAAAAAGAATCGACACACATCATCTCTTTGTTGATTTTCAAGCCGCTTTCGATAGCACGAAAAGGAGCTGCCTATATGCCGCTATGTCTGAATTTGGTTTCCCCGCAAAACTTATACGGCTATGCAAAATGACCTTGAGCAACACCGCCAGCTCGGTCAGAATTGGGAAGTACCTCTCCGAGCCGTTCGAAACTAAACGAGGTTTCAGACAGGGTGACCCCCTATCGTGTGATTTCTTTAATTTAATGCTGGAGAAAATACTACAAGCTGCAGAACTTAACCGCGCTGGAACAATATTTTATAAAAGCGTGCAACTGTTGGCATATGCTGACGATATTGATATCATTGGCCTTAACAACCGCGCCGTAACTTCTGCTTACTCCAAATTAGAAAAAAAGCGGAGAAAATGGGATTGGTGGTGAACGAGGGCAAAACGAAGTACCTTCTGTCATCATGCAAAGAGTCAGCGCATTCGCCCCTTGGCAACCAAGCCACTGTTGGCAGCAATAATTTCGAAATAGTAAAGGACTTCGTTTACCCGGGAACCAGCATTAACACCAACAATAATGTTAGCCTAGAAATCCGACGAAGAATTACTCTTGCAAACAAATGCTACTTCGGACTGAGTAGGCAATTGAAAAGTAAAGTCCTCTCTCGACGAACGAAAAACCCACTCTACAAGTCACTCATCGCACCCGTCCTGCTATATGGTGCAGAAGCGTGGACACTAACAACATCTGATGAGGCGGCTCTGGGAGTATTCGAGAGAAAGGTTCTTCGAAAGATTTGTGGACCTCTACGCGTTGGCGACGGCGAGTACCGAAGAAGATTTAATGATGAGCTGTATGAACTTTGCGCAGACGCCGACATAGTTCAGCGAATTAAAACACAGCGGCTTCGCTGGCTAGGCCACGTAGTGCGAATGAGCGAAGATGCTCCAGCCCAGAAGGTATTCTTATCGGCACCCGGCGGTGGAAGCAGGGGAAGAGGGAGACCACCACTCCGATGGAAGGACCAAGTGGAGACCGATTTGCGATCCCGCGGTGTTTCCAATTGGCGCCAGTTGGCGCAACGAAGAAACGACTGGCGAGCTATGTTGGACGGTCAAAATCGCCCAGGCGGTTAGATGACCATTTAACCCTTATGTCAACGGCAACATACCTGGGTACGGTGACGTATGCTCCTGCCACGTAATATCTACGAAGACAGCTGTTTAGCATCAAAAAAACGTCCGATATTGCTGCTGCTTTGTCAGTTTGTTTGCGTTGCTGGCGTGTGTTTCCATTATCAAAACGAATGAAGCGGCTAATTTCCCAAAATCGTCGTACACTCATTGCAGCACGATATACTGGATGTGATTTAGTATTCCACAAATCTTTCGTATGCACGTAACCAGAATGTTTAACGCCACTTAGCAAAAGTACGCCCAAATATGCATCAAATTCACTTTCTGTTATGGGAATCCATGATCTCGGTTCTCTTGTTGGATTGTTGCATTGTCATCATCAAAGAATTGCCTTGCCTTTCGATTTGATTCACGAATAATTATGTCGCATATTTCGTCTGACATTATTAATTTGAACGTTTCTGAAATGGTCAAACCTTGCGTTGCCCGTACTGGTCCAGATTGTGCACTTCTTAGAATGTTGTGCGTACGAAATCTTACAGGTTGTGGTTGTATCGAAGACCAAACATTACCATCTCTGGCAGTAAAATATTCCCCAGTTTCAATTGGTGCATCTTCAAGTTCTTCATCAGAATCACTGCCGTCCTCTGGGTCATATTCTGGTAACGTGGGCTCTTCTAAGTCTGAGTCATCACCACCAATATCACCTACACATTCATCTAAAGCCTCGTCACCAATTACTGAAACGTGGTCACTTATTTCTTCTTGGCTCTCTTCAAGCGTTTGACGAATATATGCTTGCTGTTCTTCGTACGAAAGTGCGCTTAGTTGTCGTGGAGTAAGCCATTTACCATCTGCCATTTCACTTTGATTTTATTTTTTTATTTCCACAAAATAAACAGAAACGTGATGATAAAATCCGTAATACTGGTAAACCCTATTTTATACTTTTTAGCGCAAGTGATTAACGCAGGTACTATCGATTTTTTCAGAGATGTGTACCTGCCGGGTTATAACGGCATGCCATTTGCCATACAAAACGTATGTACATACCCGGGTGTGTTGCTGTTGACGTGCGTAAAAAAGTTCTGCTGTTGACATAAAGGTTAAAGAAGAAAGAAGGCAACCCTAACTACTGTAAGAACTATTATGAAAACCGCACTATGTGGCAACGCAGTTTTGCTGATTGCTTATGTACTGTCATGCGTCTTACTACAATAAAAACTTTGTACATTTCTTTTTTTTATCAAGTGAATTCGAACCAATAAAGTCAAGTTAAACCAATTCAGTAAATTATACTAATCTAGCAACATTTATTTAAAAGGAAAGTCATTCAGGTTAGTATAATTATCAACAAAAAACTGGTCCTATCGAGTCGGATTGTGTTTAACTCAGAATGCAAAGAGATTGGGCAGATTTGGTTCAACTTCGCGGCCGCTTGAAAGGCTCAATTTCACGCACTTTAGCATATGCAGAAAGGCCACCGCCTGATTGCACGGTGGAAGATGTATCTTCGCGCTTGGAACGTTTACAAGAGCTATGGGATGATTTCACCATCATTACTACTGCGATGTATAGGTATAGTAAGGATGATGACTATGTAGATCCGAACGCGGACTTTATCACATACGAATATAAGGTTATGTCGGCACGTGGCCGGATTCGCACATTACGTAACACTTTGCAGCCACCTGAAGAAAAGGAGCACTCGATCTCGCTTGCGAAGCTGGTTGAACAACAAACTTCGTTTTTACAACAATTCGCAGCTAAGCCCTCTCAGTCACCCGCATCTAAGGAAAACGATTTGCCGAAAATAATTATACCTCCGTTTACTGGCCAATATAAGGCATGGCCATCTTTCAAATACCTATTTGTTAGCGCGGTGCATGCGAAGCCTAACCTCACAAACACGCAGAAGTTTCATTTTTAAAGGACGAAGCGGCGCAGATATTAACGCATATTCCGGTTACGGATAAGTCATATGAAACAGCATGGGCGCGGTTACACGAACGTTTCGATCGACCACGGCATATTGTAGCATCTTTTATTGAAGCTTTTGTTTCATTGCCCTTAACCGTTTGCGAGGATGTCAAAACTTTACGCAAAATTCCAGATGGTGCGAATGAGGTTATACGCGGTTTAGATGCCACTGGAAGGGAAGATCGCGACTGCTGGCTTATCTATTGGTTGGAGGCTAAATTAGTAAATTAGATGCTGAGTCAAGACGCAAGTGGATCGAGGAAAGTAAAGAGGTGAGTTTTCCTACTATAAGTGATTTTTTTAAATTCCTGGACTCTCGCTGCGAGGAGCTTGAGTTAGCACACCCAAAGCTACCCTATGTTGGAAAGGGAACTCCACCATCCAAGTCACGCAATACGACCACACGAGCACTTGTTTCAATCGATGATTGTAGCACAAATTCTAAGTGCACCAAATGTGGTGCCTCTAACCATACCCTTTCAAAATGCCCAACTTTTGCAAGCCTACCAATTCAAGAACGCCGACAGCTCGTTAAAGATAAATCGCTATGCTCCAATTGTCTGAAGGGAGGGCATGCATCAAGCACATGTTCCTCAAAGTTTTGTTGTAGGCGTTGTAACCGACGTCACCACACTACGCTACACTCTGACAACTCTGAGGCAAACACTGAGGTAACTCCAGCAGTACCCATATCATCACAACCTGGCTCAGTAAACCCCGTGGTAACCACTACAGCATCAAAGCCTTGGTCTACCGCAGCTCATGTCTCGCAGCCATGCCACTCGTTTATCAGTCCTTCGGCTAATGCAGTATCCCTTACCGAAACACACCGCAAAGCTCTATTGCCCACCGCAATAGTCAATGTTCAAACTGCTCGTGGTCACTTCATTCAATGTCGAATTCTAATCGATTCTGCTTCCAAGCTGTCGTACATCTCGGAGCGGTGTGCCCAAAAACTCGGATTGTTGTTACAGGAATCGCCTCCTGTAAAGCTGAGACAACAAGTCGATGCATTTCTCGATTCATCAAATCCCGTGTGTCTGAAAGTCATTTGGCTGTAACCGCTCACGTATTGCGTAACATCACTACAAAGATACCATCGAAAACCATTGACACAAAAGCAATGCCGCAATTGCAGGAAATTGACTGAGGAATCAATTATCTGGACCTCACAATAAGTATTGATAAAGCTAGCAATAAATTCAACTACGACATATATAGGAAACCAACGGCCACCGACACAATAATACATAATACCTCGAACCACCCACAACAACATAAAAATGCAGCGCTAAGGCACTTAGTACAAAGATTGGAAAGAACACCTCTTACACAAGAAGCATATAGAAGAGAGCTTGGAATAATATATAACATCGCTACAAACAACGGATATAAAAAAGCACTAGTAGATAAACTCAGGAGAGACCTTAGAGAACAAAAAAGAAACAATGGAGAAGAAAGTACACAAACCTGGACGACAATGACATACAGGGTGGCTAATGAAAGCCGCTACCAAAAAATAATTAAATAACTTTTTTTCTATTCAATGAATCTGGTTAATTTTTTTTTATTTTGCAGATTGACTTTTACGTTTAACAAAAATGGATAACTGGGACACTGAAACAAGAATTTGGATTGTCCGCCGCTGTCACGCACTGGAGTCCGTAGTTTCGGTTCAAAGAGAGTATAGGCGCACGTTTGGCGGCAATCCTCCGAGCAGATGGACCATAATAAGACTTGTAAACAATTTTGCCGAGCATGGGACAGTCAACAGAAGACCTTACCATCGAAACCCTTCTGTTCGAACGGAGGAAACAATCGCTGCTGTAGCTGCTGCCATACAAAACAATCCACGTGTTTCGACAAGAAGCTTATCTGCTCAAATGGGTGTAAGCAGACAGTCATTACGGTCAATTATGCACAAAGATTTGGACTTATTCCCATATAAAATTCAAATGGCCAACAAACTGAACGCTGCAGACTTGCCGATTCGCTTGGAATTTTGCCAGAAGATGCTTCAAATGGTGGAAGAGGATGGAAACATGTTGAACTGTCTTTTCATGTCTGACGAGGCCCATTTCGATTTAAACGGCAACATAAACAAACAAAATTGTCGAATATGGAGTGCTTCCAACCCACAGATACTCCATGAGACGGAATTGCATCCACTTCGTGTCACAGTGTGGTGTGCAGTTTCATCACGCTGCATTGTCGGGCCCTACTTCTTCGAAGAAAACGGTCACACCGTTACGGTTACTGGAGACCGTTACTTGAGCATGTTGAGAGAGTTTTTCTATCCAGAATTACGCCGAATGAGAATTTCTTTCTTGTGTGGTTTCAGCAAGATGGTGCAGCTCCTCATATAGCCCAACCTGTTATGACAGAATTGCGACGAAAATTTCCCAATAAGCTGATATCCAGAAACTCCACATTCCGTTGGCCACCCAGGTCGCCTGACCTTACTGCACCTGACTTTTTCTTGTGGGGTTATTGCAAACAGGAAGTCTTCAAAGCAAAACCAACAAATTTGAATGAACTAAGACAATCCATTCGAGAAACAATTGCGGCTATTCCTGTCTCAACTCTCCAAGCAGTAATGAACAACTTTTTGGTAAGATGCCGCACATGCATCGACGAGCAGGGGGGGCATTTAAATTCCATTATTTTTAAAACTAATTAAGCTATATTTAATAAAATTTAATGAGCTTTAACATGAATAAAAGAAAAATGAATTCCATACACTGAAAAAAAAATTATTTGAGTTTCTTAATGTAGCAAAATTCCTGTATACTGGAAGGGCAACACATAAATTAGCAAATTTCCCTAGAAAATACAACATCAACACAGCGTTCAAAACATCGAACAATTTAGGACGGAAGCTAAGAACCAAAACTAACTCAGAAGATCCGTTTAGCACCCATGGTGTATACAAGCTCACTTGTGAATGCCAGCACAGTTACATAGGACAAACCGGACGACAAGTAAGAACGAGGTTCAGAGAACACATTAGAGATTACAACAAAAAGATACGGAATCCAACCATCATACCAGAGTCCAACTTTACGAATCACATGGAGAAGAATAAATGCCCCCCCGGAAACATCAAAAAAACAGTCAAGGTCCTACATGTACAAGCAAAAGGCCGGCGTCTGAACGTACTCGAAAACATGGAAATCTACAAACAAAAAACATTCGACGGTAGAATAATAAACGAACAGACAAACACTGTTTCCGACACAATATTCGAACTTTTAAAATTGGTTTACAAAAAACAAAGCAACCACTCAGGTACCACAAACACACACGCACCGACAAATAAGCACAAAACAGCATAAGATCTAAAACAACAAACAAGCAAAAAAGGTCAAACAACAAAAATTACCAACTTTTACCTGCCTCAGTCAACCACACAAAAAACCGATCGATGACAAACCACCCCCGTTTCTGAATGTACACACACAACACATGCACACACGTACACAAACAGACACCCATGCTGACGTTACCTGCTACCTACTATAAATACAAGACAAACGACCACTACAGATCAGAACGAAAATCGACACTGATGCAGGCACAACGCCGAAACCGGTTTGTCTCAAAACCAAATTTGACAAGGGATGACGAAAAATCGTTCCAATATACAGGGCGGCGCAAAAGTAATCCTCCTATCAGAAAATGCTATAAATTTTGCGATTGGCCCCTAAAGTCAGTTCTGTTTTGACATTTGTGTAGTAAACACATGCGAAATACACGTTAAAAAACAATGTTACGCTACACTGCTCCAGAACGCGGAATATTGCTGACTATTTATTTGACCAATAATCGGTCGGGGCCAAACGGTTACTGTGAATGGTGAGCGCTACAGAGAAATGATCAACGAGTTCTTTTTGCCGCAACTTGATCAATTGGGATTGGAAAACATGTGGTTCCAACAAGACGGTGCAACAGCACACACTGCACGTGCCACAACCGATATGCTGAACATCGGAAGCTTACTTTTGCGCCACCTTGTACATCAATCATTCACCCTGTCGGAAAAACAACAAAACAAAATAAAATTGAACTGGCTTATCCCACCTTTCACATTTCATCAAAAATGGATATTCTTTTTGGGGCTCAGCATGTGTGGGATATTTTCACATACAGCAAACTGGCCGATGATGTGGGCAATCTCTTCGCTGATCAGCGATCTTTGGTTGGGTTATTACTTCTATTGATTCCTTGCACCATCGGATGTAGATAATACGCTCCGTAAATTTTGGGAGATAGACAGCCCGCTTCAATAGATCCGGATGACGTTTTCGTAGAGCAACATTTTCAAAATACAGTATCGAGCCATAAGGATGGCAAGTAAATAGTCGATCTACCCTTCAAGGGTCAGACCCCGTGTTTCGAAAACACCTTGCAGGGAACAGTTTCCAGGTTTTATGCAGTGGAGCGACGCGTGTTAATGAATGTGTCACTGCGAGTTCAATACATACAATTTATGAGAGACTACGAATCGTTGGGGCACATGTCCGTGATAGATGAATGTAATCGTACGACCAACAACGGTCAGGCCTTTTATCTGCCACACCATCCAACTCTAGGAAAGAAGTTAAGGGTCGTTTTTGATGGGCCATACGCTGATGATAGGGGTGTGTCTCTTAATAGCGTTTTACATGTCGGCCCATATATACAACGAAACCTGTCTGCCGTTTGCTTAAGATTTCGTTTTCATCAGCTATGTGATTCTCATCGTGACTATCAGCGGATAGTATGGAGGGAAAATCCAGAGGAGCCTCTTAGACATTATAGGTTGAATACCGTTACATACGGTACAGCATGCGCACCATTTTTAGCTGGAGAGTTTTGCAGCAATTAGCATATGACTATCAGAAGCTGTTTCCTCGTGCGAGTCGCATTCTACAGGAGGACGTTTACGTGGACGATGTGCTTACAGGCGCAGCTTCGGAGACCGAGCTATTGGAAATTCGCGATGAGCTGCTTCAGCTTCTACGCAGTGACGGTCTGGAGTTGAGTAAGTGGGTATCTAATTCACCTTGACTGCCTACGGATCATGCCATACAGCATGCGATATTTTCCGAAGAAACCACAAAGGTACTTGGTTTATATTGGAATCTTAAAGGTGATACATTGAACTATCAAGTACAAATCTCTGTTACCCCGGCGCCTAGCAAAAGGGATATTCTATCAGCCGCTTCACTATTGTTTGACCCCTTAGGTCTATTGGCCCCAATTGTTATACGTTTCAAGGTTAAGTTTCAAGCTCTTTGGCTCCAAAATCTCGGATGGGATGATCCACTGCCTGCCAATTTGGCTAACCTTTGGGCAGCATATCAACAAGACATAAAACACGTATGCAGTTTAACTATTAACCGTTTCGTTCCTAACAGCTACCATATCTTGGAACTCCATGCGTTCTTAGATGCATCGCTCAAAGCATATGCAGCCGCTGTCTATTGTCGCTTCATAACCGAAACAGGCCAAACCAAGGTGGCTCTGATAGCTGCGAAAACCCGTGTAGCTCCGTTGAAGACTGTTTGTTTGCCCAGACTCGAGCTGTCCGCAGCCCTGTTACTAACTCGTTTGGTTAAGCTTATTCTAGGCACCATGGCCCACCGAACTATTAAGGTATTAGCATGGTAAAATTAAACACTTTTGTTGCTAACAGAACCAGCGAAATTCTTGACACACTTCCACGAAACGTGTGGCATCATGTATCATCCAAGGCCAATCCAGCTGATTGTGCCTCCCGAGGAATGTCAGCTGAGGCTCTTATCAATTTTAAGCTCTGGTGTACAGGACCGAGCTGGCTTCACAACGAGGAGGAACTTCATAATATTTTAAGTAGGAGTATGCATTCCATTCCCAATACAGCTCCAGAAGTAACAAGCGAAGTTAAATCCACCGCCATAACCATGTTTTTCACGAACGAAGCGGACGACAACATACAGAGCACACTAGTAGAAAGAATATCTTCGTGGCAGAAGCTATTGCGAACACTTGCGTATGTCCGTCGTTTTATTAACCGATCACAAAAGCGCACTATTTGCGCGACTTCCAGCAAGTTGACATTCAATGAACTTAATAATGAATCGAAATCTTACGCTATACTCAATGCAGTTTTTTCAAGGACGAAATTGATTCACTCCGACATAGGCAGGACTTAAGTCGTCGCTCAAGAATACTTAAGTTAACACCTTACTTAGATGAAAGTAGCCTTCTTCGTGTAGGAGGACGAATCTCTAACGCTGATCTGGACTTGCACGCGAAACACCCGATCATTCTACCAAAACAGCACAAGGTAACTGAACTTCTACTCACTTATGAGCATCTTCGGCATCTACACCCAGGAGTTTCAGCACTCTTCGTCATGTACGCCAAGAATATTGGATATTAGGATCAAGAAATTTAATAAAAACCATAAGGCACAAATGTCTGAAATGCTTTCGCCAACGGAAGACAAATACTCAGCAGTTGATGGCAGACCTGCCAGGTATTCGGGTACAGCGAGCCTTTCCATTTCAGCACACGGGCTGCGATTATGCGGGGCCGATAACCATGAAGCTTTTCCGAGCCAGAAACGCTCGTCAATCAAAGGGGTACATCTGCATCTTCGTGTGCCTTGCCACCTCAGCCATCCACATAGAGCTGGTTACAGATCTTTCAACAGATGGGTTCTTATCAGCCCTTTATATCACGCAGGGGTAAATGCACGCAAATTTTCAGTGACAACGGGTGAAATTTCCTAGGTGCGTCCCGGGCCCTAAACGAAATGCATAAGGCCTTAATGTCGCAGGGGCACAACGAACTAGTTGCTGAGGCTTTGGCAGGAGAAGGAATCAGATGGAATTATATCCCTCCTCATGCACCTCACTGGGGCGGTATTTGGGAATCCGCTGTTCGTTCTATCAAACTTCATCTACGCCGTGTTATTGGCAGCACTATTCTAATAGCGGAGCAACTCATTACTCTGCTGACTCAGATTGAAGCTGTTATTAACTCAAGGCCGCTTGGCGCAGCCCCTGATACAGATATAGAATATTTATCACCTTCTCATTTTCTCATAGGAAGGCCACTGACAATAGTGCCTGAAGGCAGTCTGCAAGACATAAATGAAAATAAGCTTGACTACTGGCAACATGTGCAAAACCTGTATCAAGGCTTCTGGCATCGTTCTCCGAACATTAGCCTCGGTGACATCGCTCTAATACATGAGCCTATTACACCGCCAGCGGTATGGCCCATGGGAAAGGTAGTTGAAACATTCCCGGGACCTGATGGTTTGGACGAGCAGATCGACTTCGCACCTCCCGTGGTGAAATAACACGTCCTATAACCAAACTATCAGTTTTACCTATATTCTGAAACGCTGTTTCAGTGGCTGCGGGGATGTTTCGGAATGGAATACGTGATGCCTTAAATAATCGTATTGTATTTTACATGAAATGACAACCCTAACTACTGTAAGAACTATTACGAAAACCACACTATGTGGCAACGCAGTTTTGCTGATTCCTTATGTACTGTCATTCGTCGTACTACAATAAAAACTTTGTACATTTCTTTTTTTTATCAAGTGCATTCGAACCAATAAGGTCAAGTTAAACCAATTCAGTAAATTATACTAATCTAGCAACATTTATTTAAAAGGAAAGTCATTCAGGTTAGTATAATTATCAACAGGGACTCAAATCGTCCTACCGGGTCGCAAAAAGGGAGTAGAGAAATTTTTTATGTGGCGTATTTATAGATATACCCACCTACACGTACGAGCGACGAATGCCCTAGCCTCCTAGAGGGCGACACATTCTCTGTTTCGCATTTCGTAAAACGTTTCATAGTAGCAATATATGCCTGCTATACGGCGTTCTATTCATTGAGTTTGTATGGGAGGTGCACACCCGTTTTCCAATAGTTGCCAATATTTGTTAAAAGTTTAATATAAACTGTATAACCGTCTACATTTCATTGATGTAGTTTAGCATATGGCCTTATTTCTCACCATGTTTCATTTTTGCTGTTGGTTTTATGGTCTGTTAATTTTTACATATTTTTGTAAGTTTAACGAGCTCAAGACCAGTTTATAATAATTCTTATTATTACTTTATTACAACAATAAAGTACTATTTCACAAACAGCCGCGATTTCTCGTCAGACTAATTCGTATAGTTCTGCTATTTCAGAGGATCTTGTGGAGAATCGAATCCACTCACTCTGATTGCAAGCGCAGCCGCCTAACCCATTGCAAGCCGCTTAATTCAAGTTTCCCTCTAATTACACTGGTTTACAGCCAAAATGCACCAGAGACGCCATAGTGAAATTCCTATGTAAAATCACCTCCTAATTCCGAAAACCAAGGTTATTTTTACTTGAATGGTACCGTTTTTGAGATATTTACGATTTACCGTTATTTCAAAAAACAAAAAAGATGGCTCCACTTAATCGTGTATATCTCAAGAACAAACTAAGCTCTTCCAAAACGGTTTGAAAAATTTGAAAGCTTATAAAATTTACTATAATCAGTACATACAACACTTTTTGCTAGGTCCTGCAGATTCAAACATATTGAACAATCATTACGGATTTTTTAAATTTTTTTTGTAAAAATATAAAAAAATTTGTACTTTGCGAGGAAGCATCTCGAAAACTTTTTGTTTTTTTGCAGATATTTTTTCCCCCTCTAAGCTCTGTTTTATTACAAAAAAAATAAGCTATCAGTGAACAAAATCGATGAACTAATACAAAAGTTATAAGCATTCAAGTAAATATATCCATTTAATGCTTAAGTACCCTACTGGTACATATGTGTTAGTATTCGTATATCAGTTAGTTAGCAGGTAGATTTTCGAAAAGTTATTAGATACAAAAAGCTGTTAGTGTCGTTTTCTCAAACCTAGGTACATTTTAAACAAGAGCATATTTTTGAGGCAGGTAGTGTTTTCTTTGTAGAACTAGGGAACCTTTTTGTTTAGGTAGGCTTGGATTTTTACTGGATCTAAGTATAAATAAGAGTACATGCGCCTTGTTCCTTCATAATATCTGCAAGGCTCGCCGGATACTGTTCAGTTTATAATTGCAGTTTATAACCCGTCATTTACTTAAAATAAAAAATGAATAAAAGGGCGCGAGAGTTTGAGTGTACAAATGATCCAGATATGTTCTGTTTCATCTGCGGTCAATTTATTGTTAAAAGTATGAGACGTGTGTTTTCAAATCCTTTGAAAGTTACATACTATAAGTGTTTTGGAATTGAGATGAAAAACCATGGACACCGAACACTGTGTGCACCACATGCCGAGTCGAATTGATTTCTTCGGAAACCGGAACAAAAAGGTACGTTGTAAAAATTAGGAATTTGTTCCCTTTTAATGCATAGCTGACTAATTCCTGAAACTATCTATTTAGGCGACGTGTGAAATTTATTACACCAATGAAGTGGAGGGAACCAACTTGCCATTCAACGGACTGCTATATTTGTACTACAAAAGTACTTGGGGTTGGAAAGTCCAGAAAAGTAACCTATGCGAGCGTATCTACAGTGTCATTACCAGAACTAATTTCAACAGAAGCGACATTGCCAGAATCAAATTTAACTTTAGTTCCGGCTCCAGTTTCATTGTCAACAGTAGTATCTGATTACGCGGCATCATGTTGTACTGAATTTCAAACGGAAAACGAAAGAAATTCTTTGTCACAACCACAACTCAATGATTGGATAAGGGATTTGGAATTGTCAAAGGAAAAGGCCGAACTACACGCCTCTCGAATGCAACAATTTAAATTTGTTTCATCCGATGTTAAGGTAACATATTATAGAACTCGTCACGAAGAATTTTCCAAGCACTATACGAAGGAGGACAGTGTTTGTTACTGCAAAGACATTGCTGGTCTATTCAAACAATTTGGTGAACCATATGATTCAAAAGAGTGGCGATTGTTCATAGACGGCAACAAATTAAGTTTAAAGGCCGTATTATTGCATATTGGCAACCAAAAGCCATCTATCCCGATCGCGCATGCAGTAAATACGAAGGAAACATATGAGATAATGCAAAAATTGCTCAAGTTAATCAAATACGAAGAACATGATTGGAAAATATGTGCCGATCTTAAAGTCGTTGGAATGCTATGTGGTCTACAAAGTGGATACACAAAATACTGTTGCTTTCTATGCAAATGGGATAGCCGAGCTCGTCAAGACCACTACATCATAAAGGATTGGCCAGAACGAATCGAGTTTCAAGTTGGGGTAGATAACATAAAATACTCTCCACTTATAAAGAAGGAAAAAATAATTCTACCTCCGCTCCACATCAAGCTCGGCCTTATCAAAAACTTTGTGAAGGCTTTGGACAAAGAAGGCGAAGCTTTTCATCATTTGAAGACAATCTTCCCAGAGATTTCAGAAGCAAAAATAAAGGAAGGGATTTTTGTGGGACCGCAAATAAGGAAAATGATGACCAATAACCATTTCAAAGAACTATTGTCACCAGTGGAGGCAGCAGCGTGGGATTCTTTTGAAAAGGTCGTTACTTCTTTTTTAGGCAAACACAAAAGTCCTAACTACGAGATGATAGTGAACGACTTAATCAAAAACTATGCGGAAATGGGTAAATAAAAAAACATATTATAATAAATTATATATTACATAAATTTACATGAGAATATATAGCCATAAATCTGAATTCATCGTCCAGTTCGGAACAAACAAGAACGGGAAAAATATAAACAAAAAATTTGTTCTGAATTGAAAGATAAATCCAGCCTAAGAAAATTATATACTAATGTGTCACTTATGTATTTATCTAATTTACTTTTTTATTTTCTTTCAGGAGTAAATATGTCTTTAAAAATGCATTTCTTACACTCCCACTTAAATTTTTTCCCGCAAAATCTTGGCGACGAAAGTGACGAGCATGGCGAAAGGTTTCACCAGCAAATGAAAGTGATTGAAAGTCGGTATCAAGGATTCTGGGATGTCGCTATGATGGGCGACTACTGTTGGTTTCTCATAAGAGAAACCGATCCTAATCTAAATAAGCGTCAAAACAAGACACATAACTTTTTCAATTATAAAATAAGATCATAGAGTTAAGACAGAACCATATGTACATATGCTATTATTTGTAGGGTACTTAAGTAAAGGGTGTTTTTTTAGGGGTATAGAACTTCGAATTGAAATAAAACACAAGAAAATCGTCTTAAGGTCCATCAATTTGGCTTTATTGGAAGGATAATTTTATGCCATTAATGTTTAAATATGATTTCGGGCATGTGGCCGCCGCGGCTGGCTCGAATAAAGCCAATTCTACAGGTCCAATTTTCAACCACTTTTTCGAGCATATGGGGCCGTATGTCGGCAATAACGCCACGAATGTTGGCTTCCAATTCCCCTAACGTTTCTGGTTTGTTGGTGTAGACGAGCGACTTCACATATCCCCAAAGAAAATAATCCAATGGTGTCAAATCACACGACCTTGGTGGCCAATTGACAGGTCCATTCCGCGAAATTATGCGCTCATCGAATGTTTCCTTCAATAAATCGATTGTGACGTGCGCTGTGTGGCATGTAGCGCCGTCTTGTTGGAACCACAACTCATCCACATTCATGCCATCCAATTCGGGAACAAAATAGTCGGTTATCATGGCTCTATACCGGTCTCCATTAACGGTAGCTGCCTCTCCAGCATTATTGCGGAAGAAGTATGGCCCAATGACTCCACCAGCCCATAGAGCACACCAAACAGTCAGTTTTTGTGGATGTAATGGCGTTTCAAGGGTCTCATGTGGATTCTCTTCACTCCAAATGCGGAAATTTTGCTTGTTGACGTAGCCATTCAACCAGAAATGAGCCTCATCACTGAACAAAATTTTGCGATGAAAATCAGCATCGAAATCAATCTCATTTTCGGCCCATACACCAAAATCACGACGCATTGCATGGTCTCGCGGCTTTAATTCTTGCACAAGCTGGATCTTGTAAGGTCGCAAGCCAAGATCTTTGCGCAAAATCTTCCATAAAGTTGATGGACAAAGCTCCAACTGCTGTGCACGGTGGCGAATCGATTCATTCGGGTCCTCTTCAACACTTTGCTCTACAGCGGCAATTGTTTCTTCGGTGCGCACTGTTCGACGTCTCTGCGGATGCGTATTATCACATAGAGTAAACGTAGTGCGAAAACGATCCATGGTTAACCGAATTAATTGCTCTGATGGACGATTATGTCGACCATAAAATGGACGGAGCTCACGGTAAACTTCGCGAACTGAACCATTATTTTCGAAATAAATTTGCACGATTTGCAAGCGTTGTTCTTTTGTCAACCTGTTCATGATGAAATGGCAAACCAAACTGAACATAAATGACATTACAGTTGCCAGATTTGACCACAAAATGCCAGTTTTATCTCTATTCGAAAAACAAACCTGTAAAAAAACACCCTGTATTAAATGGATATATTTACTTGAATGCTTATAACTTTTGTATTAGTTCATCGATTTTGTTCACTGATAGCTTATTTTTTTGTAATAAAACAGAGCTTAGAGGGGGGAAAAAATATCTGCAAAAAAACAAAAAGTTTTCGAGATGCTTCCTCGCAAAGTACAAATTTTTTTATATTTTTACAAAAAAAATTTTAAAAATCCGTAATGATTGTTCAATATGTTTGAATCTGCAGGACCTAGCAAAAAGTGTTGTATGTACTGATTATAGTAAATTTTATAAGCTTTCAAATTTTTCAAACCGTCTTGGAAGAGCTCAGTTTGTTCTTCAGATATACACGATTAAGTGGAGCCATCTTTTTTGTTTTTTGAAATAACGGTAAATCGTAAATATCTCAAGTAAAAATAACCTTGATTTTCGGAATTAGGAGGTGATTTTACATAGGAATTTCACTATGGCGTCTCTGGTGCAGAAAAAAATTTGGAATTTGTGATCCAGTGTAATTCTTAGTTAATTATTATTATTTTTGATTAGAGGAAAAATTGAAAGCAACAAACATATACAGGCTATAGTTATAGTACTATTTCGAAAACAGCCACGATTTCTCGTCAGACTAATTCGTATAGTTTTGCTATTTTAGACGATCTTGTGGAGAATCGAACCCACTCACTCTGATTGCCAGCGCAGCTGCC
Organism: Merzomyia westermanni; assembly: GCA_949987695.1. Lineage (NCBI taxonomy): Eukaryota > Metazoa > Arthropoda > Insecta > Diptera > Tephritidae > Merzomyia > Merzomyia westermanni. The sequence goes on from OX465289.1 coordinate 81,913,738, forward strand.
TAACCCATAGGCTATGCTGCGTGTAGTTTTGCAAGCTGCTTAATTCAAAGCAGTGTAGTGAAATGAAATGAAATGAAATATATGCTTTCTATAAGTTGTTTGGATGTAGCAGTGGCGTAGCAACGGATTACCCACCATATCCCGCCCGACCGGTGCGAGGGGCGCATGGTTTGTTAATCGTCGGGATATAAAACTGCTCAGCTACAGAGAAAACCTCATCAGCTAAGTAAAGTAAATATGAGATAGATTACACATTTAGAAATAATTAGTTAACATAATAAAATTCTTGTTAGAAGTTAATATAAAAGTCAAAGAATAAGAAACAATTAGTTGCTATGTATTTAGGATAGAACAAATTGGTTTTTTCATGCTGAAAAGCGAGTCTGAAATATCAAATCTACCAGAAAGAGAGTTATAATCTTGACACAAACAGCAAAAAGGCTCATTTAACTGAAAATTGGTTCGACACTGATTTAAGACTAGAGGTTTAAAATGCCTTGATGGTCGAGACGGTACATTGAAGTTCACTTTACTTAAAAGAAACGGGCTGGAGAGTGAACCATTTAGCAATTTTATCATAAAAGCAATTCCAAACATTTCCCTCTGAATAGAAAGTGTGTGAAAATTAATGGGGAATGAAAATCTCTTAAGGCAAATAGTTAAAATTGTTTTTGAACTGATTCTTGGCGATCTAAATGGACCTGGTAACGCGGGTTTCAAATTATAGGACCGTATTCAAGTATCGGTCTGACTAATGTAGTGAAAAGAGCTTTACATATTTTTGTAAGTATAACGAGCTCAAGACCAGTTGATAATAATTCTTAGTTAATTATTATTATTTTTGATTAGAGGAAAAATTGAAAGCAACAAACATATACAGGCTATAGTTATAGTACTATTTCGAAAACAGCCACGATTTCTCGTCAGACTAATTCGTATAGTTTTGCTATTTTAGAGGATCTTGTGGAGAATCGAACCCACTCACTCTGATTGCCAGCGCAGCTGCCTAACCCATAGGCTATGCTGCGTGTAGTTTTGCAAGCTGCTTAATTCAAAGCAGTGTAGTTTTGCAAGCTGCTTAATTCAGAACACCTCTAGCCTTATTGACTGTTGTGTTAATATGGCGGTTGAAACTGAGCTTGTAGTGCATAGTAATCCCCAGGTCCACAAAATCATACACTTGCTCAAGACTATAGTTATTAATTGTATAGGAAGCCGGCTGAGAAGTTCCACGCGAAAAACCCATGTATTTACATTTTTTAAGGTTAAGTCGCATATAATTTAAATCGCACCAAGTAACCAGTGTATCTAGAGCCGATTTTAGCTTTTTTCTATCTTCAAATGACGCCAATAAAATGAAAAGCTTTACGTCGTCAGCATACATTAACATTTTTGAAAATTTTATTATTGTAGCAATATCATTTATAAACAAAAAGAACAGAATCTGGCCAAGATGGCTTCCTTGAGAAACACCTGAAGAGGCATAAATGACATCGGATACTAAATTTTTAAACACTACTCTTTGTGTCCTGTCACTAAGGTAAAAAGAGATTTAGCGATTGAGACACGGCTGGAGGCCCAACTGATCGAGTTTATGAATAAGTAATGAGTGACACACTTTGTCAAAGGCTTTGCTGAAATCCGTATAAATACCGTCGATGTGCAGATTTTTTCTAAAGCCATTTGAGACATGACTTATAAACTCAAGTAAATTCGTAACTGTGGACCATTGCTTACCTCTACTAGTTTGGCATCTTCCTTAGCGAATCGGAGTGGAAGGTAGTGGATGAAGGTACTCCGAGAGAGTGGAATGAAGGAAATCGCTTTCAGAGTTGTTTTAAACTAAAAACTACAACTAAAAACTTTAATTTGAACTGAAATGTACATTCTGCAGGAACTGATAAGGTGTTAAAACTGCGTTATATTCAATAATTTCGGTGTTTTAAGTCTTCACGTTCAATATTGCAGTATTTAAATTTTATTGTTTTATTGTTGTATACAACGCGCCCTGTGTGGTTTGTGTGTGTGTGCAGATTCGGAGTAAGTTGCGCTACTAGTAGACATATACTATGGTGTGGACTTTCCCGTACTGAAGCCGTGTTGGCAGTCAGCAATCAAAGTAGAGATGATACAAATTTGCATCGACAACTGAAATTTGAGACACACATTTATTTCATGGGGTATTCATGCTTTGTTAAAATTTAAAAAACAAACTTATTCTATTTTTTTAATTAACTAGTTGGTAATCCAGTTTTTTTGTGAAAATTTATAATGTATAATCTTGTCGGTGTCATATACTTCAGTTTTTACACATTAAGAATATCTACATGTTTTCTGCCAGTACATATATTTATGTACAATTCAACTAAATATTAGTTCTTATAAAGAGATTCTTTTGTTGTAATGGACACATTTTTGTGTACCGCCAACCGCTCTTTGATTGTATAAAAAGAAGGGAAAAATAAGATAAGATATTCTGCAATTGTAAAGCGTAATGTACATATCAATATTTTAATTACCTGTCCGGTAGAGTTACATAGATAAGTTTTTACCATCGTTAGAGATTTTTACCAGGAAACCAGCATTAACACCAAAAATAATGTCAGCCTAGAAGTCCAACAAAGAATCACTCTTGCAAACAAGTACAAGGAAATTGAGAAGAAAAGTCCTCTCTCGAAGGACAAAAATAGCACTCTATTAGTCACTTATAGTACCCGTCCTGGTTTAGCTGATTGTCATTTGAAATTATTTCGGTTATAAAATTATAAATAATATGCAATTTATAATTGCTATGGAAAAACGGGACACGTTTTATATTCATGCGCTGTAAGAAGCATTTGAGGAAACCAGTGAGCGCAGAATAACCAAGTCAAGAAAACGGCTCTAAGCAATAGAGAAAATGTTCAAATTTTATAAATTTTGCTTCGTTCGCATACGAAAACCAACACCATGAATATATCAATAAATGCCCATAACTGCCACTATTTTTTGCCAACTTCACACTGGCACTATATTATAAATACTAAAATTTAACAGGTCACATAACCTATTATCTAAATCTATATCTATTTCTATATATAAAAGAAAGTTACGATAGTTCCAACGCTCATAACTCAAGAACGCCTGCAGCACCGATTTGGATGATTGACACTAATTTAGATTGTTCTCTGACCAGAATAGGAGAATACCCAATAAAATTTCCGAAAAATTCTTGAAAAAAAAAATTCATTTTCCCATACATTTTGTAGGCTGCAAAATTTTTATAATTTTTTTTGTTTGTTAGAAAAGCTCAATAATTGATCGATCGATGGTGAAGTGGAATTGTGTGTGTGTGAAATAGTTACATCTATAGGGATATGGATAGGGATAGTGATAGAGATAACGATAGGGCTAGGAAAAGCCAATATTTCTAGATCCATTCAGGTAAATATTTGGACAGGACAAAGTCTGCCGGTCCCTCTAGTTTTTTTTATAAAACTTTTGATTAATGAGTGTGGAATTTTGATTTTCCTCTAATATCAATTAACGAACAAACATAAAAATTTGAGCTTTGCTCCAACAACAATCACCGTAACTATAATTGTTACAGGTACAGTGCGGGTGCATAACAAATAACACGGAAGTGTTGATATGCAAAAAAAAAAAAAAGCCATTCTGTATTTAAAACTGTTCTATGAACGCGCCTAAAAATATTCCACTTTCCTTGAGTTGACATATAAAATATATGTATGTACCAAAGAATGTATAAAAGGAATAAGCAAAATGGCACATTAGAGGAAAAATGCATCGTGACGCTACAGGGCATCATAGCTTAGTTGTTAGAGTACTCTAACAGCGGCTTTGGTGCAGACACTTGGGTTAGTATCTCAGTGTCCGAAAAGGGGTCTGATGAGAAGCTGGGCACTTCGAAACATGTCTTCCCATACCATCGCTGTGCATAACGTTGTAATTTTTCCTCTAATATCAATTAACAAACAAACATAAACATTTGAGCTTTGCTCCAACAACAATCACCATAACTATAATTGTTACAGGTACAGTGCGGGTGCATAACAAATAACACGGAAGTGTTGATATGCAAAAAAAAAAAAAGCCCTTCTGTATCTAAAACTGTTCTATGAACGCGCCTAAAAATATTCCACTTTCCTTGAGTTGACATATAAAATATATGTACCAAAGAATGTATAAAAGGAATAAGCAAAATGGCACATTAGAGGAAAAATGCATCGTGACGCTACAGGGCATCATAGCTTAGTTTTTAGAGTACTCTAACAGCGGCTTTGGTGCAGACACTTGGGTTAGTATCTCAGTGTCCGAAAAGGGGTCTGATGAGAAGCTGGGCACTTCGAAACATGTCATCCCATACCATCGCTGTGCATACCGTTGTAATTTTTCCTCTAATATCAATTAACAAACAAACATAAAAATTTGAGCTTTGCTCCAACAACAATCACCATAACTATAATTGTTACAGGTACAGTGTGGGTGCATAACAAATAACACGGAAGTGTTGATATGCAAAAAAAAAAAAAAGCCCTTCTGTATCTAAAACTGTTCTATGAACGCGCCTAAAAATATTCCACTTTCCTTGAGTTGACATATAAAATATATGTACCAAAGAATGTATAAAAGGAATAAGCAAAATGGCACATTAGAGGAAAAATGCATCGTGACGCTACAGGGCATCATAGCTTAGTTGTTAGAGTACTCTAACAGCGGCTTTGGTGCAGACACTTGGGTTAGTATCTCAGTGTCCGAAAAGGGGTCTGATGAGAAGCTGGGCACTTCGAAACATGTCATCCCATACCATCGCTGTGCATACCGTTGTAATTTTTCCTCTAATATCAATTAACAAACAAACATAAAAATTTGAGCTTTGCTCCAACAACAATCACCATAACTATAATTGTTACAGGTACAGTGCGGGTGCATAACAAATAACACGGAAGTGTTGATATGCAAAAAAAAAAAAGCCCTTCTGTATCTAAAACTGTTCTATGAACGCGCCTAAAAATATTCCACTTTCCTTGAGTTGACATATAAAATATATGTACCAAAGAATGTATAAAAGGAATAAGCAAAATGGCACATTAGAGGAAAAATGCATCGTGACGCTACAGGGCATCATAGCTTAGTTGTTAGAGTACTCTAACAGCGGCTTTGGTGCAGACACTTGGGTTAGTATCTCAGTGTCCGAAAAGGGGTCTGATGAGAAGCTGGGCACTTCGAAACATGTCTTCCCATACCATCGCTGTGCATAACGTTGTAATTTTTCCTCTAATATCAATTAACAAACAAACATAAAAATTTGAGCTTTGCTCCAACAACAATCACCATAACTATAATTGTTACAGGTACAGTGCGGGTGCATAACAAATAACACGGAAGTGTTGATATGCAAAAAAAAAAAAAAGCCCTTCTGTATCTAAAACTGTTCTATGAACGCGCCTAAAAATATTCCACTTTCCTTGAGTTGACATATAAAATATATGTACCAAAGAATGTATAAAAGGAATAAGCAAAATGGCACATTAGAGGAAAAATGCATCGTGACGCTACAGGGCATCATAGCTTAGTTGTTAGAGTACTCTAACAGCGGCTTTGGTGCAGACACTTGGGTTAGTATCTCAGTGTCCGAAAAGGGGTCTGATGAGAAGCTGGGCACTTCGAAACATGTCATCCCATACCATCGCTGTGCATACCGTTGTAATTTTTCCTCTAATATCAATTAACGAAATTTGGTTAAATTTTCCTAGGTTTTGTAAAAGATTTCAAATTTGTTCTTGCATGTTTTTTATTAGATGATGGGCTATACTTTTGATGACGTGTCATAATGTCAATGGAATTAATTGAAATACAAATTAATGTCAATGACGTTAATTTTCACGAGAATTTGATATTAATTCGATTTCACAAAAAGACATAATGTAAGAAACGCTAAATATCATAAACGCTTTACTAATTCCTATAACAACAACGCAACTGCTATTTGGTGCATTTACGTAGATAATGGGCTAAGCAGCTTTTACTCCAAATTTTCATTTTATACCTTATATATGTATTTATATAAAAAAAAAGCAATTGTATTTAAAGAATTTTGATAATAATTGCACGATTTTATATTCCAAATTTTCATTTCACACCGCATATACTCGTATGTATGTATATGAAATAAAAAAATTTTATTAAATGAATTTTGATAATTTTCTGAAAAGCGCCGAATGCGAAAATTTGGAATAAAAAATCGTGCGACATGTGTGCTCTAATTAAATTAATGAGCCTGCACACACTAGTGTTTTGAGCGATAAGGGAGTAGAGTTGTAGCTCAGCTATTTCAGACCTCGAAAGTTACGGTATTATTTCTTTATTTCGTCGTCTGTTATTTTATTACTTCCAGAATCAATGTGTACGTACACCTCGAAACCGGTTTTATCGTCTTTAAAGCCTAGTGAATTTCTTAGAAGGTCTAAAAAGACTAGTATATGTATGTGGGCTTAATATTCAAACACATAATCCACTAACCGATATATTCATATATTAATAAAAATGTACTTTGTCATTAGTATAAAACAAAAAAATTATGAATCAGAAGCATGGAATGGTATTGTGTTATTAGTATAAAAGAACGAGAACGAAAATCGACACTGATGATGGCACAACGCCGAAACCGGTTTGTCTCAAAACCAAATTTGACAAGGGATGACGAAAAATCGTTCCAATATACATCAAATAAATTTTGCTAAATAGTAGAAGGAAACTTTAATACGTATATGAGTATATGAGAAAAGAAAAGAAGAATATGCAAAAATAACTAATTTGAATTTGATGTGAACTTATAACCATAAATGAGATTTTATTGTGAAGATACAAGATTGATAAATTCATCCACATGTTTCGTGCGTGCACTCCAGCAAAAAAAAAAAAAAATGTAGTGATCACTACCGTCCAACATACATATAATAAATCCAATAAATAAAACGAGAACTAAGCATCTCAAATTAGTAACGGATACAATATACAATTCAATTTTCAAAATATCATCTTTATCCAAATATCGCATCAATCAACTGCTATATTTTAACGGAAAGAATTTATTATCGCACCATCAATCAACAAACATAAATATTGCTTCTACTACATCTTCGAATACTTCACCTTTTATTCAAACAGACGTCTTTTATTTTTAATAATATCTTTCTTCTACAATCAACAAAAAATTCGGTGAGCTGTATTGTGAACATATTTTAAAATGGTTATAAAATTTTTGATTACATAATTAATCATTTAAAAAGTTCGTTTCTTAAATCTTTCGTTCAATTTATATAAATACAAAAACATAAAAATAAATTATTTTATTACGAATAATTAATGAATATATTAAAATCAAAGGCCATTAATTGTATTTTATAATAAACTTTTCAAAATTATAATCTACTTTAACATATTTTAATTAATTTTCTTATTAAATTGTTAATTTAATAATTATTTTTTTAATATTAATGTTTAAATTTTTATTATTGTGTACACTCTTTCTCCAGTTAACTAAAATGATTCGATCACCTATTCATACAAGTTTCACAGCAACAGAAACTCAAAACGAAAACAACAACTCAATTCCAAGAATCTTCACATCAACAGAGACCCAAAACGAAAACAACAACTCAATTCCGAATTTGAACCTCACACAAAATGTTAATACTGATAATATACTTCCAGATAATAACACAATGTTTAGAGATAATTTTAATTTTTCAAAATCAGTTAAGTTGCCTTATTTTTGGGAACAATCCCCTGAAACTTGGTTTATTCTCGTTGAAGGACAATTCCAAATAAACAACATTCAAAATGATAATATAAAATATCAGAATATTTTAATTGCACTTCAACGAGAAACCATTTCAAAAATTATAGATATAATTAATCCACCTCCTGTGATAAATAAATATGAAACTATTAAAAAAGCATTAATTGATAGATTTTCTCTTTCCGGAGAAAAAAGATTAGAACAATTTATTTCTAAAACAGAACTCGTTCTCCATCAGAATTATTTCGACAAATGACCTCTCTAATTAGTTCTTATTCTATAATTAGTAAATTACCAAAAGAAATACAGATTCATTTAATCTCTTGCAACAATAAAACTAATGATGAAATTATTACTTTAGCAGATAAAATTTTTAATTTAATTAATAATCAGCAATCTTCTAAAATTGCTGCAATAGATAGTTCTGAAAACATTGCCCTGACACAGTGTGAAAAATTTGACTGAATTAACTACTGTCATGTTTCAAAATTTAAATAAAATTAGTGAAGATATAAACGAACTTCAAATTCGATCTAGATCTAGAGAACGACATCGATCTACATCACGTAATTTTTCTAATCCTCGAAATTTCAATAACCAAAATAAAAATATTATTTGTTGGTATCATCAAAAATTTAAACACAACGCTTATAAATGTATTAAACCATGTAATTTTAGGTCAAATTATAGTACAAATTCAAAGACTTTAAACCAAAACGTCACGTTATGACAGTGGCTAGTAGCGAAAGTGACGTTAAACCTTCTCGTCGCCTATTTGTTTTTGACAAATTTAATAAATTAAACTTTTTAATAGATACGGGTGCTATTGTTTCTGTAGTTCCCTCTTCTAAATTCAAATCTTAATTTAACTGCAGCTAATGGCTCTTCAATTAAAACTTTTGGTACAAAACTTTTAAAACTTGCTCTAGGCTTAAGACGCGATTTCGAATTTCCTTTCATATTAGCAGATATTTCTACTCTCATAATTGGCGCTAACTTTTTAGAGAAATTTGGTTTACTAGTTGATATTAAAAATAAAGAAATTACTGACTTAAAAACAAAATTAAAAGTTTCTGGCTCTAGTGGATTTTGTGATATATTTTCTCTCAAAATACCAATTTCTGAAAATAAATTTACCAATCTCTTAAAAGATTTTCCCTCAATAACTTGTGAACCAGATTACACCAAACCAGTGCAACACCAAACAGCTCATAGAATTGAACCTAAAGGAGTTTTACCGTTTTTAAAACCTCGTCGTCTAGATGAAATTAAATTTAAAATTGCAAAAACAGAATTCGAATTTTTGGTCAAAACAGGTATATGTAGACCCTCTAGTTCTCATACTGCATCTCCTTTACATTTGGTCCCAAAAAAAGAACCAAATGATTGGAGACCATGTGGAGACTATCGTAGACTGAATTTCATTACCATACCTGATCGATATCCATTACCCCATATACATGATTTAGCTATTGATTTAAAAAACAAACAAATATTTTCGAAAATTGATCTAGTCCGAGCATATCATCAGATACCCATGGCCGAAGAAGACATTCATAAAACAGGGCACAAACATTTCAACGTTTTATAAATGAGGTATTTTCTGGGTTTGATTTTGTTTTTGTCTATACTGATGATATACTTGTTGCTAGTGATGACGAAGATCAACATTTTGAACATTTAAAATCTGTTTTTGAAAGGTTGGCGGACTATAACTTAAATATTAAACCTTCGAAATGTATCTTTGGAACGAAAAAGTTAAATTTTTTAAGTTATGAAATTTCTAGTGAAGGAATTAGGCCATCCTTAGAAAGAATTGAGACAACAATCAACTTCAAAAAACCTATTTCTATAAATAAATTACAAAAATTTTTAGGAATGGTTAATTATTACCATAGATATGTTAAAATGTTAGCAGCAGAACTTGGTCCACTGCATGAAATGTTAACATTTGCTACTAAACATAAACTTAAAGAACTTAGTTGGTCAGAGAAGACTATTAATGCTTTTGAAAATGTCAAACAGATTTTTGCACAGAAAACTTTACTCACTCATTTTGATAAAAACGGTAAATTATCTCTTGCTGTAGATGCTTCAAATGTAGCAACTGGTGCAGTCTTACAACGAGTTAGTAACAATGTTTTAGAACCACTCGCCTATTTTTCACGTAAATTATCTCCTACTGAAATGAATTACTCAACTTTTGACAGAGAGATTTTAGCGATTTATAATTCAGTTAAACACTGAATCACTGATCATAAACCTTTAACACAAATTCTTAATTCAAAAACAGACAGATCTCCACGACAAATTCGACATCTAGAATACATAGCACAATTTACAAATGACATTCAATACATTTCAGGAAAAGAAAATATTGTTGCTGATACACTTTCTCGTATTCCGGATATTAACACAATTTTAGCTAAAGACATAAATTTCCAGACCTTATATGAAGAACAGCAAAAAGACCAAACTCTTCAAAACAAAATATCTGATCAAAATTCAAACAGTAATTTAAAAGAAATTGGTATTCTAGTTCTTAATCTTAATATATGGTGTGATATTTCCCAAAAACCTTTTAGGCCGTTTGTTCCTAAATCTATGAGAAAAATTATTTTTGACAAAATTCACTGTTTGTCGCATCCAGGTGTTCGCACAACTAGACGATTGATTCAATCTAAATACTTCTGGCCTAATATGCGCAAAGAAATAAATAATTGGTCTGCTACTTGCTTAAATTGTCAAAAATCAAAAATTTCCAAATTTACAAGAACACCGATACAAAAAATTGAGATACCTTTTGCACGATTTGAACACATTCATATGGATCTCGTTGGTCCATTACCTGTATCAAAAGAAAATCGTTACATTTTAACTATCATTGACAGACATACACGTTGGCCTGAAGCATATCCGCTTAGGGATATTTCAGCAAATACTATAGCAACAACTTTTGTCTATAATTACAATCCTCGTTTCGGTATTCCACTAAACATAACTGTTGATCAAAGATCACAGTTCACATCAAAATTATTCACAGAGCTAACTAAGTTATTAGGATCTCACAAAATTCATACAACTCCATACCATCCTCAATCAAATGGAATGATAGAAAGATTTCATAGAACATTGAAAACAGCAGTCACTTCCTCAGATGATTCAATGCACTGGTCTGAAATTCTCCCATTGATTTTATTAGGTTTACGCACATCTTCCAAAGAAGATTTAAAATGTTCTTCTGCGGAATTAGTGTATGGACAAACACTTAGATTACCAGGTGAACTAGTTGTTTCCAATTATAATGGTAATGAAGTAGATAATACGATTGAAACTCTTTCTAAATTAAGAAAATATTTTTCACATGTTAGATCAAAAGTCCTACATCACAACACTGAGTATTCTTCGTTCCTAAAAATTTAGATTCTTGTGAATACGTATTGGTTAAAGTTATTCACAAGTCGAATTTACAATCACCTTATGATGGTCCGTTTATAGTTATTTCTAAACATGATAAAGTATTCAAAATTCAATATGGAAATACTATGAAAATAATTTCAAAAGATTTACTTAAACCTGCAAACATAATTACAGATACAGTACTTAACACTAACTCATCAACACTTTCAAAAAACAAAAAGAAAATAACATTTAACATAAATTAATTGATCGTTTCACTAGAGGGGGAGTATATGTAGGGTTATATATGTACTTGCTTTATATATTACTTTATTGATTTTTAAAGTTGTTTTTGGCTCATTGTTGTTAAATGTTAATTATCAAAATGAAAATATTTCATTCAATTGTTGGTCTTTCAAAAATAAAATTTTCTGACTTGAAGCTATCGAGACATAAAATGTAAAATTATTATTTAATTTTAAATAGTAAATATAATTAACTATAGCCGAATTACGACATACGTTTCGTGATCGTGAACGGTTTTTTAAGTCACAATAACTTTGAAACTGTCCAACTTTTTAAAAGAGTAATAATGCAGATTTGAACCGTCCGTTATTTCCAGCCAATTGCTCACGTATGCCTTCATTCCGCATTATGGTCTTCGAGCTATTGTGATTTAAACATTCGCTTTCGATCACGGAACGTATAACGTAATTCGACCCCAGCTTTAAAAACTCAGGCCAATTAAAAGTTGTACATCGTTTTTTGTTTGAGTGAGTACTTGGCTCTTAATTAAGATTTCCATTAGAAAAATATTAAAATTAATGGAAAATTATTTAAACGGTAAGACATGTCATGTAGGTCTATGATTATCATAAATATTTATTTATTCAAATGCTAAATTATAATATAAAATTATAACCTTAAAAAATAAAAATGAATGTGTGGCTGTGTGTCTGTGGGTCCTTTATAGGCGTTCAAAGCACTGAACCGATCAACATGAAATTTTTACAGCATATTCTTGGGTTCACTGGCTGAAGCATAGGCTATATATAGTTTTTTCAAAGTGGGAGGTGTCACGCCCCCAGAATATATAAAATTTCTATTCGTCATAAATCTGAACGTATTTCGGCACTTGGTCAAAATTTACATAATTTTGGAAAAGTGGCCGATACAACGCCCACATATTTTGTGTTTTGTGGGCGTGGTATCGGCCACTATTCTAAAAATATGTAAATCTGGACCAAGTGCCCAAATACGTTCAGATTTATGACGAATAAAATTTTTGTATATTCTGAGGGCAGAAGAAACCGGCAGGTTTTTGAGGATGGATAAGTGCCCTTCTTCAAGAGACCTCCATCCTGGTAGATTTCGTAGACACAGTGCGGCGCATGCCGCTAGCAGCTTAGCGCTTAGATCCACCAGCAGAACGTTCAGGACTGCATTTAGTGCCTCCGCAGCCGTGGTGTACCCTTTGTAATGCGATGTTATTCAATCTCTTGTCCAGACCCGTCCACCAGACCAGAACTCCATTAAGGAGGATTGGTCTTACCACTGCGGTGTAGAGCCATAGAGTAATTTTAGGCGACAGCTCCCATCTATATCCTATGGCGGCCATGCATGAGTAAAGGCCATTAGGGCCTTTTTAGCACGCTCCTGGGTGCTCTCACCCCGTGTGAGCTTTTTATCGATACTGGTACCAAAGTATCGTGCAGAATCACCCAGTTTAAGGTTTGTATTGCCAATTGTTGGTAACTGTAACTCCGGGGTTTTACATTTCCTAGTAAACAGGACCAGCTCTGATTTGGCGTATGCTATGACTTTTGACCCTTCCTCCACCCCCAGGGCTTCCAACAGTCCGTTTACTGTGGCTACCCATAGAGGAGATGGGAGGACCCCACCTTGCGGCGTGCCTCTATTGACCTTGTCCATCGAAACCCTGGCTAGGTCTGAAAGGCTATAAGTGTGTACTCTTTATTAGCTAAGGATTTTTCGATATGCGTTACAATATCATGTAGCGCCGTCTCCGTGGATCTACCTTCCATGTACGCATGTTGCGATAATGCGATCTTGTTGCCCACCTTGTCCCAAAAGTGGAATTCCAACAGCCTCTCCAGTATCTTGAGCTGGAAGGACGCCAGACTGATGGGCCTAAAGTCTATAGGGCCAACGTGGGAAGTTTAACCTGCCTTAGGTATAAAAATCACCCAGAATCCTTCCAAGGACTCGGTATATAACCATAGGTGAGCACAGCTCTATATATAGCCTGCAGCCATGGGATGCTCTGCTCCAAGGATTGCTGAAGTTGCACGAGTGCTAAGCCATCTAGACCTGGAGCATTGGATGATTTAAATAACCCGATAGCCCATTATATTTTTGTGGCAGTAAAGTATTGCCTTGGTCATTTCCGGCCTGTCCCGTCCAAGGCAATTGAGAAGAAAAGTCCTCTCTCGAAGGACGAAAATAGCACTCTATTAGTCACTTATAGTACTCGTCCTGGTTTAGCTGATTGTCAGTTGAAATTATTTCGGTTATAAAATTACAAATAATATACAATTTATAATTGTAAGAAGCATTTGAGGAAACCAGTGAGCGCAGAATAACCAAGTCAAGAAAACGGCTCTAAGCAATAGAGAAAATGTTCAAATTTTATAAATTTTGCTTCTTCAGCATACGAAAACCAACACCATGAATATATCAATAAATGCCCATAATTGCCACTATTTTTTCCCAACTTCACACTGGCACTATATTATAAATACTAAAATTTAAGAGGTCACATAACCTATTATCTAAATCTATATCTATTTATATATATAAAAGAAAGTGACGATAGTTCCAACGCTCATAACTCAAGAACGCCTGCACCGATTTGGATGATTGACACTAATTTAGATTGTTCTCTGACCACATTAGGAGAATACCCAATAAAATTTCCGAAAAATTCTTGAAAAAAAAAATTCATTTCCCCATACATTTTGTAGGCTGCAAAATTTTTATAATTTTTTTTGTTTGTTAGAAAAGCTCAATAATTGATCGATCGATGGTGAAGTGGAATTGTGTGTGTGTGAAATAGTTACATCTATAGGGATAGGGATAGGGATAGTGATAGAGAAAACGATAGGGATAGGAAAAGCTAATATTTCTAGATCCATTCAGGTAAATATCTGGGCAGGACAAAGTCTGCCGGCCCCTCTAGTTTTTTTATAAAACTTTTGATTAATGAGTGTGGAATTTTGATGAAACTTGGTTAAATTTTCCTAGGTTTTGTAAAATATTTCAAATTTGTTCTTGCATTGTCATAATGAAATACAAATTAATGGCAATGACGTTAATTTTCATGAGAATTTGACATTAATTCGATTTCACAAAAAGAAATAATGTAAGAAACGCTAAATATCATAAACGCTTTACAAATTCCTATAACAACAACGCAACTGCTTTACATAAATAATGGGCTAAGCAGCGTTTACTCCAAATTTTCATTTTATAACTTATATATTTATTTATTTATTTATTTACGGTCTAAAAAGTACAAGCTTTTATACAGACTAATTAAAAACAATTCCAGCTTAAATTTATATAAACTGTTTTTAAAATTAAGAACGTTGCTGTATCGATTTGCTAGCTGTACAGCTCTGGCTACTGGTTCATTCATTGCATAATTGGTTCTATGAGTAACCTCGATAAACAACCTATTATGTCGTAACTCGCGCGAAGGGATATAGTAGATGAATAGATTTGACAGTTCAGCACAGTTGACATTACCATTAATTACATTATAAGCTAACATGACTGAAATACAAGTTCTCCTTTCACACAAAGCCTGGAGGCCGAGTAGTTTACGCCTGCTGTCATAGGATGGAAGGCCATTGGGCCAATGAAGCATATGTAGAGCGACTCTATGCCTCATTCACACTTTTTGTCGTCATTTTTGTTAATTTATTTAGGCCAGGAGAACGCTGTGCACCACATACTTTTCTAAAACTATATACAGTTCTTGTTATACCCAGCGAACTCCTGAACCTATCGTGAAAATAGGGCTATTAATAAAGCACGAACAAAACACAAAATATGTGGGCGTGGTATCGGCCACTTTTCTAAAATTATGTAAATCTGGACCAAGTGCCCAAATACGTTCAGATTTATGACGAATACAATTTTTATATATTCTGAGGGCACAAGAAACCGGAAGGTTTTTGAGGATGGATAAGTGCCCTTCATCAAGAGATCTCCATCCTGGTAGATTTCGTAGACACAGTGGGGCGCATGCCGCTAGCAGCTTAGCGCTTAGATCCACCAGCAGAACGTTCAGGACTTCATTTAGTGCCTCCGCAGCCATGGTGTACCCTTTGTAATCCGATGCTATCTCTTGTCGAGACCCGCAATCTCTTGTCGAGACCCGTCCACCAGACCAGAACTCCATAAAGGAGGATTGGTCTTACCACTGCGGTGTAGAGCCATAGAGTAATTTTAGGCGACAGCTCCCATCTATATCCTATGGCGGCCATGCATGAGTAAAGGCCATTAGGGCCTTTTAAGCACGCTCCTGGGTGCTCTCACCCCATGTGAGCTTTTTATCGATACTGATACCAAAGTATCTTGCAGAATCACCCAGTTTAAGGTTTGTATTGCCAATTGTTGGTAACTGTAACTCCGGGGTTTTACATTTCCTAGTAAACAGGACCAGCTCTGATTTGGCGTATGCTATGACTTTTGACCCTTCCTCCACCCCCAGGGCTTCCAACAGTCCATTTACTGTGGCTACCCATAGACGAGGTGGGAGGACCCCACCTTGCGGCGTGCCTCTATTGAAGACCTTGTCCATCGAAACCCTGACTAGGTCTGCATACACCCTCCTGCTCGTCAGCATTTGGTGCACGAGAGACACGAACCTAGGCTCGATGCCCATATCCGTCAGAGCTTCAGTGATTGCTATCGGCGTGACGTTATTAAATGCTCCCTCAATGTCCAGAAAGGCTATAAGTGCGTACTCTTTATTAGCTAAGGATTTTTCGATATGCGTTACAATATCATGTAGCACCGTCTTCGTGGATCTACCTTCCATGTACGCATGTTGTGATAATGCGATTTTGTTGTCCAACTTGTCCCAAAAGTGGAATTCTAACAGCCTCTCCAGTATATTGAGCTGGAAGGACGCCAGACTGATGGGCCTAAAGTCTATAGGGCCAACGTGGGAAGTTTTACCTGCCTTAGGTATAAAAATCACCCTAGAATAATTCCAAGGATTCGGTATATAACCATGGGTGAGCACAGCTCTATATATAGCCTGCAGCCATGGGATGCTCTGCTCCATGGATTGCTGAAGCTGCACGCGTGCTAAGCCATCTAGACCCGGAGCTTTGAATGATTTAAATAACCCGATAGCCAATTATTCGCAGTAAAGTATTGCCCTATGTCATTTCCGGCCTGTCCCGTATCTGGTTGGTGCCTGAGGTTGTTTTCCGCTTCGGGAAAGTGCGTGTTAAGGAGGAGTTGTAGAGTTTCTTCCCCCGTTTCTGTCCATGACCCGTCTGGTCTTTTCAAGTACCCCGGTGCGCTACGAGGCGATTCAGGAGTTGTAAATTAAATAAATTTACTAGACGAAAAACCAGGTGTTTTTTAGCAGGTTCATTTAACATGATAGATCGTGTTAGTTTAACAAGAAGAAATCTGTGAAGTCAATGGCATGTAAGTTTAATTCAACATAACATTGTGTCAATTTCACTGCCGGGCGTGTTAACTAACGCGGTAACACGTTAAAATTCAAGTCATTCCGGGACTTTGAACCGGCTATACTGTATAAAGATATAGATAGAATGATATAGAAGTGTATCATCGCAGAATAGATACGCACCTTTTGTTACATCATTGCCTCCTTTCAATCGTTTTCTTGCCAATAAAGCTCTCATCATTGATTGGACCTTTATAACTTTTTTCACTTGGACTTCGTATAATCTACAAAAAAAATAAAATATGGTAAAATGCAATTATTACATAGGAAGTTCAAAAATAACTAGGCAATTCACAAGGTCTCATATTTGTCGTATGTGCTATGATTTTTAAACAATAAAATTTTCTTTGTTTTGTTTCTCATATAAACTTCGAATAGCACAATACAATTGAGCAGCCTATGTATATCAGGTGTGCTATATCAATTTTCAAAGTTTATTTGAAGTTTTCTATCAACAAGTGACAAGTTTTCATATAAATGAAATTTTATGTACGTGCCGGACATAATTATTGGCACAGTGGTTTTCTGCGATTTTCACAAAGTTTGGCCTTAATAAAATTATTTTAACATAGACTATATAAAAGCTTTTCTGAATGTCTAATGCAAGAACTCTAAGTTTGGTTTCAAAAATGTACGCAAAATTCGCCAAAAATCCAATAAACTAAGCAATATTTTAAACTTTTTTCGCAGAATTTTTTAGAGTAAGCAGTTTTGTAGGCCATCCAATTTTAGTATAATAAGGTGTTAATCTTAAGTTCGTGACACATTTCGCTAATTTTTTTTAGTTTTTTCTTTTAATTTTTAAGTGTTTTCTTTCATATAAAACAAATTGCGTTCATAAACTTGTACGGAGAAAAATACAGAAGTCCCCAAACAAAAAATTCCTAAAAATCAGCAAAATGTACTAAAGTTTAATGGCCTACCAAACTGCATACTCCGAAAAATTCTGTGAAAACAGTTTAAAGTTTTGTTAAATTTTGCGTACATTTTTGAAACAAAATTTACAGTTTTAATATTAGACATTTACACATGCTTTTATATAGCCTTTGTTAAAATGATTTTATTAAGGCAAAAATATGTGAAAATCGCAAAAAACGACTGTGGCAATAATTATTTTCTGGCACTGTATAGTATGTTACGACCTACAACTCAATGTAGTGTTCACAAGCGTTGTATTGAAAGAAATACTACATAAGACAATACGATACGTTGTGAATTGCCTGAATATTATTTTAAAGCTCTTTACCTGGCCAAAAACTCGTCATTATAGTAACGTAGAAAAACTTTAGTTTTGCCAATGGCCCAGCCTTCCATTTTTAAGCGTATTAGCAAAAGGCGACAATTTTCCTTAGTAATATCCACAGTTTCATCAAAATCGAATGCTAGAAATTGATAACTGAAAAGCGAATAAAATTGTATTGCTATCACCTTGAAAACTAAGTTATCCTAGCATTAAAATTGTGTTGAGGGCATTGTATAGCATTGCCGCGAACCGTTCATATTTATAGCATGCGTCCAACCGTAATATTAATGGCTTATATTTTTAGAGGTCTATTTGTGATTTTGAGGAAACAAATTTTCCATGTGATAATTCATTTACTACAGCAGCTGAGCTTAGGTTAAAACAAGTCTTGTTGGTCTATGATTATCAAAAATATTTAATTATTTAAATGCTAAACTATAATATAAAACAAGTAAGGAAGTCTAAGTTCGAGTGGAACCGAACATTATATACCTAGTAGTGATCTATTATGGCATCCCAATTTACGAAGGCCTATTTTAATACTTTCAGTTCGTATTTGCGTTCAAATAGACAGACGGACTGACACATAGACGTATCGAGAGACGGACATGGCTACATAGACTCAGCTCATCTTCCAGATCATTTTAGTAAACTTTTTGATGGGACTATCTGTTTTTCTTCTCATACGTACAAACATTTCATGTTCATGAAAGGTATGAAAATCAAAAAAGAGATACAACTTCGCTTTTGCAGTGGGGTATTTCGCTACTTGCCTGGATGTTTTGCTTTTCATCCTGAATTTTTGATATACTCGTACATTAATAAAAATATATCTCGATTCGTTTATACCGAATTAAATAACATACCTTCTGTGCGTAACAAAAATAGATATTACAAGTAAGAAAGTCTAAGTTCGGAGGAAACCGAACATTACATACCCAGCTGGGCACTTGAAACGCTGTTATTGTTTATTTTGTGTGGTTAATGGTGTTAAAAGGCTGAGCAATGATACATATCCTGGACTCATTTTCGTTTAAAAGAAGCAAAAAGGATACAGAGGCTAACACTAATGCCCTTGAGCGGGTAATAACGCAGTTTTCCTTCAGATATGGGGATTTCCCTACAAAAACTGTTTACTACACCTAGTAGCAATAGCCACGCCCACTTGATATATATAGAATATTTTTGAAAACACAAAAAAAGTGATTACTCAGTACATAATACACCTATAAGGATAAAATTTGGTGAGTACATTGAGATTGAGGCATAAAATAAATTTTTCAAGAAATTTTTGAATATGGGGTAGCACCGCCCACTTTTGATTAGGTAAAATTTAGAAATAATATTAATCATAAATCAAACACCGTTCAATATATCGAAACGAAATTCAGCACGCAGGTTTCCAGGTATGCAAGGAATCTTCCAGGAAAAAATGGGCGGGATCGGTTAAGCTTTACACCCACTTTTATATGAAAGATTTTGAAGAGGATCGTAGATATATTAAATAGGCAATAACTTTGCGTAAAAAAGATTTACATCATTTATATTTCACTTTTAAAGTTTCCGTAAACAAAGAAATCCAAAAACTTGAAATTTTCGAAAATGGGGGTGGCCCCGCCCCTTTTATAGTGCACTATTCCACAAAACTTTTTATGCCATAACTCCGCCAAAAATTGATTTGTCGAAACGAAATTGATAATGTGCTATATATAAAGGTAACTGTTTGCTGTAAAATTGGGCGAAATCGGTTAATGTCCACGCCCAATTTTTGAACATTGTTCTGAAAAATTTTTTTGTAGAATTTAAAGAGCGATATTTCTACAACTAAGCAAGTTATATCAATTAGATTTTGCACACATAATAAGCTTTTTAAGAAATACTCGGACGCAAAAAAAAATTTTCAATTTCGAAGAAGTAGGCGTGGCGCCGCCCACTTTTCAGCATAAAATGTCTGCTATTTTCAAAGGCAATCGCTTATAATTCGATCTTGATATTTCAATGAAAATTGGTCAGCTGCTTTTCAGTAGTATGTGTTATGCTCCTGCTTAAAATTAGCCAAATCGGAAAACACACCCGCGAAATATTCGGGCACGTAGTTAATAGCCCACTGCAATAGTGAAGTTATATATCTTTTTTGATTTTCATACCTTTCGTAAACATTAAATGTATGTAAGTAATATACTAGCAAACCCGATATACGTTGTTTTGACGTTTTGATATATTGACGTTTTGATATTTTGACGTTCTATATATAAAATTTCATTCACTTGAAACAAATAAACTCCTAACTATACCGAACTGCAGCTTTATATGACCTGGGGGATTTTCCAAAAGCTATATACAGACTGTGTCGTGCCCAGCGAACTCCTGAACTTGTCGTGAAAGTTCAAGAGCAAAACAAAGCACAAAATATGTGGGCGTAGCACCGCCCACTTTTGAAAAATTATGTAGATATTGACTAAGTGACACATATATCCAAATTTTATTAATTTGGACCAAAAAAGTTCGGAGTTATGACGAATTGAAACTTTATATAGCCTGAGGGCGTGGCTGCACCCACTTTTCGAAACTATATATTGTCTATGTTGTACCCAGTGAACCCAAGTATATATTGTGAAAATTTCATAAAGATCGATTGAGTTCTTTGGCGCCTATAAAATACACCCTTTTTTATATCTATTTTTGTTACGCACACAAGGTATATTACTTAATTCGGCATAAACGAATCGAGGTGTGTTCAAAACGTATCGCGAATTTTGAATTTTCGCTGGTTACGTATATTCGAATTTTTGTGGCGTTATGTTGGTACTCATGTCTCTCACTTATGCCGACAAGCTCGGCCATTTTGAATGTTCAGTTAATTTTTGACAGCTGCTTTGCTTGCACGTGTTTTGGATCGTCTTCGATTTTTACCTATTCAAAAAAATGGATCAAAGAACCTGTATCAAATTTTGTGTGAAAAACGAAATTAAGTGCGCGGATGCATTCCGAATGTTGACTGTGGCATACGGAGAAGCTACCTTGGACCGAAGCAACGTTTATCGGTGGTACAAAATGTTCTCAGAAGGCCGAGAAGATGTGCAAAGAAGAACAAAAATTGGCTTTTGCACCACGATAACGCTCCTGCTCACGCATCGTTGCTTGTGCGCGAATTTTTGGCCAAAAACAACACACTAATGATGCCGCAGCCACCGTATTCCCTAGATCTGGCCCCCTGTGACTTTTTCTTTTTCCCTAAACTGAAGAGGCCCATGAAAGGACGACGTTACGCTTCTCTTGACGAGATAAAGACGGCATCGAAGGAGGAGCTGAACAAGATACAAAAAAAATGATTTTTTGAAGTGCTTCGACGATTGGAAAACCCGTTGGCACAAGTGTATAATATCTCATGGGGATTACTTTGAAGGGGACAAAATAGATATTCATGAATAAATAAATAATTTTTGAAAAAACACAAAATTCGCGATACTTTTTGAACACACCTCGTATATCAAAACGTTCAGGATGAAAAGTAAAATATCCGTGCAAGTAGTTAATACCCCACTGCAAAAGCGAAGTTGTATATCTGTTTTGATATTCATACCTTTCATGAACATGAAATGTTTGTACGTATAGAGATAGTCCCATCAAAAAGTATACTGAAGTGATCAGGACGATGAGCTGAGTCGATGTAGCCATGTCCGTTCTCGATACGTGTATCTGCCTGTCCGTCTGTGTATTTGAATGCAAATACGAACTGAAAGTATTAAAATAGACCTGCGTAAATTGGGATGACATAATAGATCACTACTAGGTATATAATGTTCGGTTCCACCCAAACTTAGACTTCGTTACTTGTTTATATCTATTTTTGTTACGGGCCGGGGGTTCCTCAAGGAAGCCATCTTGGCCCGATTCTGTTCTTGTTGTTTATAAATGATATTTCTACAATAATAAAACTTTCAAAAATGTTAATGTACGCTGACGACGTAAAGCTTTTCATGTCATTCGCGTCATTTGAAGATAGAAATAAGCTACAATCAGATCTAGATACACTAGTTACGTGGTGCGATTTAAATTATATGCCACTTAACCTTAAAAAATGTAAACACATGGGTTTTGCGCGTGGAATTTCTCAGCCTTCTTCCTATACAATTAAAAATTATAGTCTTGAGCAAGTGTATGATTTTGTTGACCTGGGGGTTACTATGGACTTTAAACTCAGTTTCAACCGCCATATTAACACAACAGTCAATAAGGCTAGAGGTGTCCTAGCATTCGTTAAACGATGGTCTAAAGAATTTAGCGACCCTTATGTAACTAAAGCCCTCTTCACTACATTAGTCAGACCTATACTTGAATACGGTTCTATTATTTGGAACCCGCGTTACCAGGTTCATGTAGAATCAATTCAAAAACAATTTTTACTATTTGCCTTAAGAGATTTTCATTGGGATCCCTGGTATAATCTGCCACCCTATACGAATCGTTTAAAACTCATTAATCTACACACACTTTCTAGTCGGAGGAAAATGCTTGGAATTATTTTTATGATTAAATTGCTAAATGGTTCACTATCCAGCCCATTTCTTCTAAGTGAAGTGAACTTCAATGTACCGTCTCGTCCTTCAAGGCATTTTAAACTTCTAGTCTTAAAACAGTGCCGAACCAATTTTCAGTTAAATGAGCCTTTTCGCTGTTTGTGTCAAGATTATAACTCTCTTTCTGGTAGATTTGATATTTCAGACTCGCTTTTAAGCATAAAAAAATCAATTCTTTCTATCCTAAATACATAGCTACTAAGTGTTTCTTATTCTTTGACTTCTATATTAACTTCTAACAATAATTTTATTCTGTTAACTAATGTTAATGGTGGGTAATCCGTTTGGGAATTATTATTACTTCATTCGGCATAAACGAATCGAGATATATATATTCATTAATGTACGAGGTGTGTTCAAAAAGTATCGCGAATTTTGTGTTTTTTCAAAAATTATTTATTTATTCATGAATATCTATTTTGTCCCCTTCAAAGTAATCCCCATGAGATATTATACACTTGTGCCAACGGTTTTTCCAATCTTCGAAGCACTTCAAAAAATCATTTTTTTGTATCTTGTTCAGCTCCTCCTTCGATGCCGTCTTTATCTCGTCAAGAGAAGCGTAACGTCGTCCTTTCATGGGCCTCTTCAGTTCAGGGAACAAGAAAAAGTCACAGGGGGCCAGATCCGGGGAAGACGGTGGCTGCGGCATCATTAGTGTGTTGTTTTTGGCCAAAAAGTCGCGCACAAGCAACGATGCGTGAGCAGGGGCGTTATCGTGGTGCAAAAGCCAATTTTTGTTCTTCCACAAATCCGGGCGTTTCTGGCGGATTGCTTCGCGCAAATTGCGCATAACTTCCAGGTAATATTCCTTATTGACCGGTCTTCCCTGTGGCAAGAACTCATGATGCACCACGCCCCTGCAATCGAAGAAAACTGTCAGCAAAACTTTCACATTCGACCGAACTTGGCGCGCTTTTTTCGGTCTTGGTTCGTGCGGCAGCTTCCAGTGAGATGATTGAGCTTTGGTTTCCACGTCATAACCATAAACCCACGATTCGTCACCAGTTATGACCCTCTGGAGCAAATTTGGGTCGTCGCGGACAGAGTTTAACATCTCATTAGCAATGTTCATGCGATGCTGTTTTTGGTCACAAATGAGCAGTGTTGGTACGAATTTCGCGTAAAAATCGAAGACGATCCAAAACACGTGCAAGCAAAGCAGCTGTCAACAATTAACTGAACATTCAAAATGGCCGAGCTGGTCGGCATAAGTGAGAGACATGAGTACCAACATAACGCCACAAAAAAATTCGAAATTCGAATATACGTAACCAGCGAAAATTCAAAATTCGCGATACTTTTTGAACACACCTCGTATGTCAAAACGTTCAGGATGAAAAGTAAAATATCCGGGCAAGTAGTTAATACCCCACTGCAGAGGGAAGTTGTATATCTTTTTTGATATTCATACCTTTCATGAACATGAAATGTTTGTACGTATACTGAAATGATCAGGAGGATGAGCTGAGTCGATGTAGCCATGTCCGTCTCTCGATACGTTTATCTGTCTGTCCGTCTGTCTATTTGAACGCAAATACGAACTGAAAGTATTAAAATAGACCTGCGTAAATTGGGATGACATAATAGATCACTACTAGGTATATTATGTTCGGTTCCATACGAACTTAGACTTCCTTACTTGTTTTAAAATAAAGATATAACAGAACAATAAGCATAAACACGCAAGTGCTATTGTACTAAAATGTTGCACACTAAGGGTTGTTTTTTACCTGTCTATGCAATAACCAAAAACGCATCGCTGCAATAGTACTGTGTGTTACATAGTAGCAGGTAGTAAATAATTTAGGCTTTTGTTAATTTAGGCTTTTGGTCGCTTAATAATTCAAACGCGTTTTTTTCAAAACGTTAAAAAAACCAAAAAAAGTTTTAACAAATATATATATAAATTAAAAGAGTGCTAAAGCGGAATATTAATTTCTTATATAAGATAAACTAATGACTAATTATTTAAATAGAGCGATTACTGTTATTTTTTTGTGCTCGAAATTCAAACGCGTTTTTTTCAAAAGGTTACAAAAAAGTTCGAAGAAAAACATTTATTAAAGGAGTGATTAGTGTTCGCGTTATTATCAAAATTGTGCGGAAGCAGTTTGAAAGAAGCGAAATCCATCAAAAAAGCTTACAGTGCAGACGAAGGAAGGACCCAATTACAACCATCACCAGAAAATCCCCAAAAGTTTGAATAAAGTAAAACAAAATTGATAAATATTTTATATACATGCATTTCACATTAAGTTACCTTTAACCATATGTATACATATAGTTCATAAACCATGCCTAGGCTAAGTAGAAAATCTGGAAATCTTAGACGCATCGTAGCTAGGAGAGGAATGCACGTACTTCGTGGAGAGGAAGAATATAGAGCACTTGCACAAACCCAAAATACATTAGACCGCAGAACTCACCGTACGCTCTACTGAGCGCAATAGGGACACATTGAGCAAATAGAGCAAATGAGAAATACTGCAGAACGTAGATCTCGCCCGAGAAATGCAGAGATTCGCTCTGCTGAGCGAATAACCGATTCACAGCAAAACAGAGTCCGTCGCGACAACTCTGAAATTCGATCTATGAAGCAAAGTAGAAAAACTTGTGAGCACCGATCCTGCCGCGGGAATAGGCTCCGAGAACAACAAAGAAATACTCTTGCTCGTAGAACTGTCCGTAGAAGAGCTCGGGTAGAAAGCTCTACACGAAGCCGTCAAAGTCAATTCCGAGTACATCATCATCGTCGTAAATTTACAAAATAGACAAAATGAAAATGAAAGGCAGGCAGATAGAAATCGCTCAATGAGAAAAAATTAGGATCAGGAGAACGAAAGTATACTAAATGATTTAGGATTGGCAGATTTTCGACAAACATATTTTAGGAAAATAAAGAAGGGACCAACAGAATTGTGCATTTGCTGCAGTGGGCTATGGTTTCCATACCAAGTACAGCCATTAAATTTTAATATAATTTCCCAAAGTCATCCAGATGTTGCATCTGCCTTTTATTTATCCGATAAATTTCTCGTTGAAGATGGTAGCTATAAATTCTGTGCTACTTGCCGAAACGCAATCAAAAGGAACATCCTTCCAAGGATATGCTTGGCTAATGGTTTAGATTTTCTGAGCTCCCAGAATGCCCAAAAGATCTTACGCACTTAGAGGAACGCCTAATAATGCCAAGATTACCTTTTATGACTATTCTTCCTTTGGGATACCAAGGTCAGAGCTCATTGAGGAAGGGCAGTTGTTAACATTCCTATTTCAGTTAACGAAATTGTTACTTCCCTCCCAAGATCATTCGATCAAGCGCATGTGATTCAAATCCATTTAAGAAAACGTATGGAGTATAATCATGACTATATGACTGATACCATATGTCCTGCGAAAATTATGGAAGCCTTGCGATATTTAGTGAATACTCCATTATATCAAGACCACAATATACATATTAACGAAGAGTGGGTTGCAGGTTTTGGTGATAATGAAGAAATTCCATTAATTGCATCTATTGAAGATGTACCCGTGCTTTAAAGTTTGCGACATTGCCCAGCAGAGAATAATCCCCCCTTAGAATTTAAGATTGAAGAAATAAACCCAGGTGGGCTTGAGACTCTTCTCGATAATGGTCCAGTAGAAAATATGGACATGAATAGTTTGATAATTGCACCAGGTGAAGGCCAAAGACCCCTGGATATCATTCAAGACAACAACTCTGAAGAACTTTCATTTGCAAGTATTTATGCTGGGCAGAAGCGAACTTGTACAGAGACATACAGCAAGATTGTTTGATCTGAGATTCGCCGCTACGACAGAAGGGCTTGTACTATTCCAAAGCTTTTCTATAATTACAAGAAGTTAGAACTGCTTCAGATTAAGAATAGTACATCGATTTGCCTACGAAAGTTTTCTGGAAGCAATCGAGCTACGGCCCAAAATGTTTTAAATGGAAATTTTGTTCATAATTTGATCCAGCATGACGATGGATATGGAGTTCTTAAAGGTGTTAGATCTTCCGCAGCTCACCGGGAGGCAAAGAAAGAAGGCAATTGCCATGATCCGCATATTCGGCCTTCCAACCTTTTTTATCTGCCGCTGAATCTCATTGGATCGAATTACTGGTTATTTTAGCTAAAACTGTGGACTCAAGAACTATTTCTGAAGAAGAGCCCAATAATTTATCTACACAAGAACGATATCGTCTAATTCGCTCAGATGCAGTCACATGCGCTAGATATTTTGACTATCGTTATCGTCAGTTGCTTAAGCTTTTTAAAGAAAATGGAGGTATTTGCGACGAGCATTTTTACTGGCGGATTGAATTCCAACAAAGGGGCTCACCTCACGTGCATGGCATGTATTGGCTGAAGAATGCTCCTAAGATCGATCTTAGCGAACCTGAATCTTTTCCGAATGCTATTAGTTTCATTGACAAATATGTCTCTACAAATGGATCCATAAGTCATTTAGAAAATTTCATTGAGTGCCAAAGACATAACCATAGCCGATCCACCCATGCCTTCCACCCAAATCTTTTTACCACTTCCAGATGACATAGAAAATTTAGAAACACATAGGGAAAACTACTCAAATATTCAAAACGTTTTAAATTCTATTTTAACTTCTTCGGATATTTCCTGTTTAAATGATTTTGAAGCTTTTCTCTCTGATACGAGAATAAATTTGTCATTCGATGTCTATTTACTTGCTCTCAGATCAAGTTTAATGAAACCTAAAGTTTTTCTTAAAAGGAAGATCCAAGACCGCTCATTAATGCTTATTACCCGTTTAACTTAGAACTACATAGAGCCAACATGGATATTTAATTTATATCACCGCGTTACACACATTCTGTCCTATGAACCAAATATACTTTTCGGAAAGGGGAGAAAAAATAAAAATACACGTGTATCGGCGATTTTCATGTACACGTCAGAATTTTTTTTTTATGTATAAAGTATAAAGGTCGTAGTGTCCATCTGTCCGCCAGTCTGAAAGACTTTGGATCGATTTTTAACCCTTGGTTTTTTTTTCGATCGATGTTCGATTTTTTTTTCGCCTCATCAATACGAGTATATCAAACTCTTAATTACCGTTTTAATTGCATACCTGGATCAAATCCAACCTCTCTGAAGGTACTTTTTTGTGCTCCTACGGGACAAGCAGCATTTGGGATAGGCGGTTTGACACTGCATTCTATATTTTCACTGCATGTGAATCAGTTCAATAAGGAATTACGGCCGCTTAGCAACGATATTATCAACTCAATCTATACTAGATATACCTGTTATTGTTTTTGGCGAATTGAAACAATTGTCTCCTGTAGGTGATAGATGTGGTTTTTCACCGAATCCAAGCGATGCTTACAGCGTTTTAGTCGGCTCGCCATTATGGGAGCTCTTTAAATACTATGAATTGAATGAAATATTGAGACAGCGTGGGGATCAACCGTTTGCTATTGCTTTGAATAATATAGCCTCCGGGGCTATGACCAGTACAGACATATCTTTGATTGCAAATAGAGTCGTTAACTCTGACCAGGTTCCCGACGAAGCAATTCACTTATTTTGGTCAAACGAGGAATCTGCCAACTATAATGCCCTTAAACTGAGTCCAATTCCTTCTACAGCAGTTTTCTCAATTGCGAAAGACGTGGTTAAAGGAATTTCAGTTAATGGCCAAAATGCTAATATCCTAGAACGGGTCAGACTATTCAAAACTTCGGAAACTCAGGGTCTTACGTATAGCTTAACGTTAAAAACCACGGCCAAATATATGATGACAGTGAATATCAACACAGGCGGGGGTTTGGTAAATGGTGCAACTGGCCAGCTTATGCAGTTAGATTTAGATTCATCAGTTCCAATAACACTGTGCATGAAATTTTTAGAACCTTCTGTTGGTTTTATGGCTAGATCGAAAAAGACCCATCCTAAGGAACCTTCGTGGATACCCATTGAGAAGACTGTTTGGGCCTTTCAATATAAGAGAAATGAGCAGATAACAATTGAAAGGAACCAGTTTCCAATTGTTCCTGCTGAGGCAATAACCATTCACAAAAATCAGGGTGCTACGTATAACAAAGTGGTTGTTCACACCCGACCTAGAATGCCAAGATCATCTTTATATGTAGCCTGCAGTCGAGCTACTAGTGCTGATGGTCTATTTATATTAGGTAATTTTATTCCACCTAATCCTTTTTGTGAATCTGATCCTGCATTTAGATAATTGAATGATTTGACCACAACAAAAGCTTTGGCTCCAACATTTAACTTTATGCTTTCTCGAACATCGAGCCTTCAAATTATATTTTATAATGTTCACAGTCTCCATGCCAACATAAATGATATAAATAATGACATCCTGATGATATTCTCAGATATTCTGTGCATTGTCGGGACATGGAGTTATCCATATGAACATTTTGAAATTCTTGGGTTTATTTCACTAAATGCTTTACGGATAGACAGCACCTAAACGGAAAACAGAAATAGGCGAGGCGTTTTAGTGTATGCGAGATCTAACTTTGCTTCCGCAATCAAATTATGTAAGTTAAAAAAAATTTGTTCTGGTCGCAAAGTTTTAGAAATCGTTGTATTCAAACGCAAAGATTATTACATATTGGTGCTTTATAGGAATTCAACATTCCCCATCAGAGATTTTGAAGCAGAGCTGCGAGAAATTCTTACTACAGATCTGCGTGAGAAAAAGGTCTTAATTTAGGAATAATAGAATCGAACATCTGCTTAAAGATTATAATTTCAGTTCACTGCTAGACCCCCAATATTTCACCACACCTGCTGGTACCCAAATTGTCTGGGCATTTTCAAATATTGGCACTACCCATGTTAAGGCTATAATCTATGAAACAGTATATAGCTACCACGATAGCATTTGCGCCTGTTTTTATGAAAATAGTGAAACTAACTAAGGTAGATTAAGAACTGTAACTAATTCAGTACATATTTATCTGATTCTTAAGAAGTATTATATTATCAACATTATTAATTTATGCAAATAAAAGAAGCTTTAGTTTTAAGTAAATACAGGGTGTTTTTTTTACAGGTTTGTTTTTCGAATAGAGATAAAACTGGCATTTTGTGGTCAAATCTGGCAACTCTAATGTCATTTATGTTCAGTTTGGTTTGCCATTTCATCGTGAACAGGTTAACAAAAGAACAACGCTTGCAAATCGTGCAAATTTATTTCGAAAATAATGGTTCAGTTCGCGAAGTTTACCGTGAGCTCCGTCCATTTTATGGTCGACATAATCGTCCATCAGAGCAATTAATTCGGTTAACCATGGATCGTTTTCGCACTACGTTTACTCTATGTGATAATACGCATCCGCAGAGACGTCGAACAGTGCGCACCGAAGAAACAATTGCCGCTGTAGAGCAAAGTGTTGAAGAGGACCCGAATGAATCGATTCGCCACCGTGCACAGCAATTGGAGCTTTGCCCATCATTTTTATGGAAGATTTTGCGCAAAGATCTTGGCTTGCGACCTTACAAGATCCAGCTTGTGCAAGAATTAAAGCCGCGAGACCATGCAATGCGTCGTGATTTTGGTGTATGGGCCGAAAATGAGATTGATTTCGATGCTGATTTTCATCGCAAAATTTTGTTCAGTGATGAGGCTCATTTTTGGTTGAATGGCTACGTCAACAAGCAAAATTGCCGCATTTGGAGTGAAGAGAATCCACATGAGACCCTTGAAACGCCATTACATCCACAAAAACTGACTGTTTGGTGTGCTCTATGGGCTGGTGGAGTCATTGGGCCATACTTCTTCCGCAATAATGCTGGAGAGGCAGCTACCGTTAATGGAGACCGGTATAGAGCCATGATAACCGACTATTTTGTTCCCGAATTGGATGGCATGAATGTGGATGAGTTGTGGTTCCAACAAGACGGCGCTACATGCCACACAGCGCACGTCACAATCGATTTATTGAAGGAAACATTCGATGAGCGCATAATTTCGCGGAATGGACCTGTCAATTGGCCACCAAGGTCGTGTGATTTGACACCATTGGATTATTTTCTTTGGGGATATGTGAAGTCGCTCGTCTACACCAACAAACCAGAAACGTTAGGGGAATTGGAAGCCAACATTCGTGGCGTTATTGCCGACATACGGCCCCATATGCTCGAAAAAGTGGTTGAAAATTGGACCTGTAGAATTGGCTTTATTCGAGCCAGCCGCGGCGGCCACATGCCCGAAATCATATTTAAACATTAATGGCATAAAATTATCCTTCCAATAAAGCCAAATTGATGGACCTTAAAACGATTTTCTTGTGTTTTATTTCAATTCGAAGTTCTATACCCCTAAAAAAACACCCTTTACTTAAGTACCCTACAAATAATAGCATATGTACATATGGTTCTGTCTTAACTCTATGATCTTATTTTATAATTGAAAAAGTTATGTGTCTTGTTTTGACGCTTATTTAGATTAGGATCGGTTTCTCTTATGAGAAACCAACAGTAGTCGCCCATCATAGCGACATCCCAGAATCCTTGATACCGACTTTCAATCACTTTCATTTGCTGGTGAAACCTTTCGCCATGCTCGTCACTTTCGTCGCCAAGATTTTGCGGGAAAAAATTTAAGTGGGAGTGTAAGAAATGCATTTTTAAAGACATATTTACTCCTGAAAGAAAATAAAAAAGTAAATTAGATAAATACATAAGTGACACATTAGTATATAATTTTCTTAGGCTGGATTTATCTTTCAATTCAGAACAAATTTTTTGTTTATATTTTTCCCGTTCTTGTTTGTTCCGAACTGGACGATGAATTCAGATTTATGGCTATATATTCTCATGTAAATTTATGTAATATATAATTTATTATAATATGTTTTTTTATTTACCCATTTCCGCATAGTTTTTGATTAAGTCGTTCACTATCATCTCGTAGTTAGGACTTTTGTGTTTGCCTAAAAAAGAAGTAACGACCTTTTCAAAAGAATCCCACGCTGCTGCCTCCACTGGTGACAATAGTTCTTTGAAATGGTTATTGGTCATCATTTTCCTTATTTGCGGTCCCACAAAAATCCCTTCCTTTATTTTTGCTTCTGAAATCTCTGGGAAGATTGTCTTCAAATGATGAAAAGCTTCGCCTTCTTTGTCCAAAGCCTTCACAAAGTTTTTGATAAGGCCGAGCTTGATGTGGAGCGGAGGTAGAATTATTTTTTCCTTCTTTATAAGTGGAGAGTATTTTATGTTATCTACCCCAACTTGAAACTCGATTCGTTCTGGCCAATCCTTTATGATGTAGTGGTCTTGACGAGCTCGGCTATCCCATTTGCATAGAAAGCAACAGTATTTTGTGTATCCACTTTGTAGACCACATAGCATTCCAACGACTTTAAGATCGGCACATATTTTCCAATCATGTATTTGATTAACTTGAGCAATTTTTGCATTATCTCATATGTTTCCTTCGTATTTACTGCATGCGCGATCGGGATAGATGGCTTTTGGTTGCCAATATGCAATAATACGGCCTTTAAACTTAATTTGTTGCCGTCTATGAACAATCGCCACTCTTTTGAATCATATGGTTCACCAAATTGTTTGAATAGACCAGCAATGTCTTTGCAGTAACAAACACTGTCCTCCTTCGTATAGTGCTTGGAAAATTCTTCGTGACGAGTTCTATAATATGTTACCTTAACATCGGATGAAACAAATTTAAATTGTTGCATTCGAGAGGCGTGTAGTTCGGCCTTTTCCTTTGACAATTCCAAATCCCTTATCCAATCATTGAGTTGTGGTTGTGACAAAGAATTTCTTTCGTTTTCCGTTTGAAATTCAGTACAACATGATGCCGCGTAATCAGATACTACTGTTGACAATGAAACTGGAGCCGGAACTAAAGTTAAATTTGATTCTGGCAATGTCGCTTCTGTTGAAATTAGTTCTGGTAATGACACTGTAGATACGCTCGCATAGGTTACTTTTCTGGACTTTCCAACCCCAAGTACTTTTGTAGTACAAATATAGCAGTCCGTTGAATGGCAAGTTGGTTCCCTCCACTTCATTGGTGTAATAAATTTCACACGTCGCCTAAATAGATAGTTTCAGGAATTAGTCAGCTATGCATTAAAAGGGAACAAATTCCTAATTTTTACAACGTACCTTTTTGTTCCGGTTTCCGAAGAAATCAATTCGACTCGGCATGTGGTGCACACAGTGTTCGGTGTCCATGGTTTTTCATCTCAATTCCAAAACACTTATAGTATGTAACTTTCAAAGGATTTGAAAACACACGTCTCATACTTTTAACAATAAATTGACCGCAGATGAAACAGAACATATCTGGATCATTTGTACACTCAAACTCTCGCGCCCTTTTATTCATTTTTTATTTTAAGTAAATGACGGGTTATAAACTGCAATTATAAACTGAACAGTATCCGGCGAGCCTTGCAGATATTATGAAGGAACAAGGCGCATGTACTCTTATTTATACTTAGATCCAGTAAAAATCCAAGCCTACCTAAACAAAAAGGTTCCCTAGTTCTACAAAGAAAACACTACCTGCCTCAAAAATATGCTCTTGTTTAAAATGTACCTAGGTTTGAGAAAACGACACTAACAGCTTTTTGTATCTAATAACTTTTCGAAAATCTACCTGCTAACTAACTGATATACGAATACTAACACATATGTACCAGTAGGGTACTTAAGCATTAAATGGATATATTTACTTGAATGCTTATAACTTTTGTATTAGTTCATCGATTTTGTTCACTGATAGCTTATTTTTTTTGTAATAAAACAGAGCTTAGAGGGGGAAAAAATATCTGCAAAAAAACAAAAAGTTTTCGAGATGCTTCCTCGCAAAGTACAAATTTTTTTATATTTTTACAAAAAAAATTTAAAAAATCCGTAATGATTGTTCAATATGTTTGAATCTGCAGGACCTAGCAAAAAGTGTTGTATGTACTGATTATAGTAAATTTTATAAGCTTTCAAATTTTTCAAACCGTTTTGGAAGAGCTTAGTTTGTTCTTGAGATATACACGATTAAGTGGAGCCATCTTTTTTGTTTTTTGAAATAACGGTAAATCGTAAATATCTCAAAAACGGGACCATTCAAGTAAAAATAACCTTGGTTTTCGGAATTAGGAGGTGATTTTACATAGGAATTTCACTATGGCGTCTCTGGTGCATTTTGGCTGTAAACCAGTGTAATTAGAGGGAAACTTGAATTAAGCGGCTTGCAATGGGTTAGGCGGCTGCGCTTGCAATCAGAGTGAGTGGATTCGATTCTCCACAAGATCCTCTGAAATAGCAGAACTATACGAATTAGTCTGACGAGAAATCGCGGCTGTTTGTGAAATAGTACTTTATTGTTGTAATAAAGTAATAATAAGAATTATTATAAACTGGTCTTGAGCTCGTTAAACTTACAAAAATATGTAAAAATTAACAGACCATAAAACCAACAGCAAAAATGAAACATGGTGAGAAATAAGGCCATATGCTAAACTACATCAATGAAATGTAGACGGTTATACAGTTTATATTAAACTTTTAACAAATATTGGCAACTATTGGAAAACGGGTGTGCACCTCCCATACAAACTCAATGAATAGAACGCCGTATAGCAGGCATATATTGCTACTATGAAACGTTTTACGAAATGCGAAACAGAGAATGTGTCGCCCTCTAGGAGGCTAGGGCATTCGTCGCTCGTACGTGTAGGTGGGTATATCTATAAATAC
Organism: Merzomyia westermanni; assembly: GCA_949987695.1. Lineage (NCBI taxonomy): Eukaryota > Metazoa > Arthropoda > Insecta > Diptera > Tephritidae > Merzomyia > Merzomyia westermanni. Next base: position 81,948,254 of record OX465289.1, read on the forward strand.
GCCACATAAAAAATTTCTCTACTCCCTTTTTGCGACCCGGTAGGACGATTTGAGTCCCTGTTGATAATTATACTAACCTGAATGACTTTCCTTTTAAATAAATGTTGCTAGATTAGTATAATTTACTGAATTGGTTTAACTTGACCTTATTGGTTCGAATGCACTTGATAAAAAAAAGAAATGTACAAAGTTTTTATTGTAGTACGACGAATGACAGTACATAAGGAATCAGCAAAACTGCGTTGCCACATAGTGTGGTTTTCGTAATAGTTCTTACAGTAGTTAGGGTTGTCATTTCATGTAAAATACAATACGATTATTTAAGGCATCACGTATTCCATTCCGAAACATCCCCGCAGCCACTGAAACAGCGTTTCAGAATATAGGTAAAACTGATAGTTTGGTTATAGGACGTGTTATTTCACCACGGGAGGTGCGAAGTCGATCTGCTCGTCCAAACCATCAGGTCCCGGGAATGTTTCAACTACCTTTCCCATGGGCCATACCGCTGGCGGTGTAATAGGCTCATGTATTAGAGCGATGTCACCGAGGCTAATGTTCGGAGAACGATGCCAGAAGCCTTGATACAGGTTTTGCACATGTTGCCAGTAGTCAAGCTTATTTTCATTTATGTCTTGCAGACTGCCTTCAGGCACTATTGTCAGTGGCCTTCCTATGAGAAAATGAGAAGGTGATAAATATTCTATATCTGTATCAGGGGCTGCGCCAAGCGGCCTTGAGTTAATAACAGCTTCAATCTGAGTCAGCAGAGTAATGAGTTGCTCCGCTATTAGAATAGTGCTGCCAATAACACGGCGTAGATGAAGTTTGATAGAACGAACAGCGGATTCCCAAATACCGCCCCAGTGAGGTGCATGAGGAGGGATATAATTCCATCTGATTCCTTCTCCTGCCAAAGCCTCAGCAACTAGTTCGTTGTGCCCCTGCGACATTAAGGCCTTATGCATTTCGTTTAGGGCCCGGGACGCACCTAGGAAATTTCACCCGTTGTCACTGAAAATTTGCGTGCATTTACCCCTGCGTGATATAAAGGGCTGATAAGAACCCATCTGTTGAAAGATCTGTAACCAGCTCTATGTGGATGGCTGAGGTGGCAAGGCACACGAAGATGCAGATGTACCCCTTTGATTGACGAGCGTTTCTGGCTCGGAAAAGCTTCATGGTTATCGGCCCCGCATAATCGCAGCCCGTGTGCTGAAATGGAAAGGCTCGCTGTACCCGAATACCTGGCAGGTCTGCCATCAACTGCTGAGTATTTGTCTTCCGTTGGCGAAAGCATTTCAGACATTTGTGCCTTATGGTTTTTATTAAATTTCTTGATCCTAATATCCAATATTCTTGGCGTACATGACGAAGAGTGCTGAAACTCCTGGGTGTAGATGCCGAAGATGCTCATAAGTGAGTAGAAGTTCAGTTACCTTGTGCTGTTTTGGTAGAATGATCGGGTGTTTCGCGTGCAAGTCCAGATCAGCGTTAGAGATTCGTCCTCCTACACGAAGAAGGCTACTTTCATCTAAGTAAGGTGTTAACTTAAGTATTCTTGAGCGACGACTTAAGTCCTGCCTATGTCGGAGTGAATCAATTTTGTCCTTGAAAAAACTGCATTGAGTATAGCGTAAGATTTCGATTCATTATTAAGTTCATTGAATGTCAACTTGCTGGAAGTCGCGCAAATAGTGCGCTTTTGTGATCGGTTAATAAAACGACGGACATACGCAAGTGTTCGCAATAGCTTCTGCCACGAAGATATTCTTTCTACTAGTGTGCTCTGTATGTTGTCGTCCGCTTCGTTCGTGAAAAACATGGTTATGGCGGTGGATTTAACTTCGCTTGTTACTTCTGGAGCTGTATTGGGAATGGAATGCATACTCCTACTTAAAATATTATGAAGTTCCTCCTCGTTGTGAAGCCAGCTCGGTCCTGTACACCAGAGCTTAAAATTGATAAGAGCCTCAGCTGACATTCCTCGGGAGGCACAATCAGCTGGATTGGCCTTGGATGATACATGATGCCACACGTTTCGTGGAAGTGTGTCAAGAATTTCGCTGGTTCTGTTAGCAACAAAAGTGTTTAATTTTACCATGCTAATACCTTAATAGTTCGGTGGGCCATGGTGCCTAGAATAAGCTTAACCAAACGAGTTAGTAACAGGGCTGCGGACAGCTCGAGTCTGGGCAAACAAACAGTCTTCAACGGAGCTACACGGGTTTTCGCAGCTATCAGAGCCACCTTGGTTTGGCCTGTTTCGGTTATGAAGCGACAATAGACAGCGGCTGCATATGCTTTGAGCGATGCATCTAAGAACGCATGGAGTTCCAAGATATGGTAGCTGTTAGGAACGAAACGGTTAATAGTTAAACTGCATACGTGTTTTATGTCTTGTTGATATGCTGCCCAAAGGTTAGCCAAATTGGCAGGCAGTGGATCATCCCATCCGAGATTTTGGAGCCAAAGAGCTTGAAACTTAACCTTGAAACGTATAACAATTGGGGCCAATAGACCTAAGGGGTCAAACAATAGTGAAGCGGCTGATAGAATATCCCTTTTGCTAGGCGCCGGGGTAACAGAGATTTGTACTTGATAGTTCAATGTATCACCTTTAAGATTCCAATATAAACCAAGTACCTTTGTGGTTTCTTCGGAAAATATCGCATGCTGTATGGCATGATCCGTAGGCAGTCAAGGTGAATTAGATACCCACTTACTCAACTCCAGACCGTCACTGCGTAGAAGCTGAAGCAGCTCATCGCGAATTTCCAATAGCTCGGTCTCCGAAGCTGCGCCTGTAAGCACATCGTCCACGTAAACGTCCTCCTGTAGAATGCGACTCGCACGAGGAAACAGCTTCTGATAGTCATATGCTAATTGCTGCAAAACTCTCCAGCTAAAAATGGTGCGCATGCTGTACCGTATGTAACGGTATTCAACCTATAATGTCTAAGAGGCTCCTCTGGATTTTCCCTCCATACTATCCGCTGATAGTCACGATGAGAATCACATAGCTGATGAAAACGAAATCTTAAGCAAACGGCAAACAGGTTTCGTTGTATATATGGGCCGACATGTAAAACGCTATTAAGAGACACACCCCTATCATCAGCGTATGGCCCATCAAAAACGACCCTTAACTTCTTTCCTAGAGTTGGATGGTGTGGCAGATAAAAGGCCTGACCGTTGTTGGTCGTACGATTACATTCATCTATCACGGACATGTGCCCCAACGATTCGTAGTCTCTCATAAATTGTATGTATTGGTGTCTTTCATAGGTGCCAAAGAACTCAACCGATCTTTATGAAATTTTCACAATATATACTTGGGTACATTGGGTACAGCATAGGCAATATATCTTCTTTCTTCTTTAAATGGTCATCTAACCGCCTGGGCGATTTTGACCGTCCAACATAGCTCGCCAGTCGTTTCTTCGTTGCGCCAACTGGCGCCAATTGGAAACACCGCGGGATCGCAAATCGGTCTCCACTTGGTCCTTCCATCGGAGTGGTGGTCTCCCTCTTCCTCTGCTTCCACCGGCGGGTGCCGATAAGAATACCTTCTGGGCTGGAGCATCTTCGCTCATTCGCACTACGTGGCCTAGCCAGCGAAGCCGCTGTGTTTTAATTCGCTGAACTATGTCGGCGTCTGCGTAAAGTTCATACAGCTCATCATTAAATCTTATTCGGTACTCGCCGTCGCCAAGGCGTAGAGGTCCACAAATCTTTCGAAGAACCTTTCTCTCGAATACTCCCAGAGCCGCCTCATCAGATGTTGTTAGTGTCCACGCTTCTGCACCATATAGCAGGACGGGTGCGATGAGTGACTTGTAGAGTGTTATTTTCGTTCGTCGAGAGAGGACTTTACTTTTCAATTGCCTACTCAGTCCGAAGTAGCATTTGTTTGCAAGAGTGATTCTTCGTCGGATTTCTAGGCTAACATTATTGTTGGTATTAATGCTGGTTCCCAGGTAAACGAAATCCTTTACTATTTCGAAATTATTGCTGCCAACAGTGGCTTGGTTGCCAAGGCGCGAATGCGCTGACTCTGCATGATGACAGAAGGTACTTGACCGATTATTGGTCAAATAAATAGTCAGCAATATTCCGCGTTCTGGAGCAGTGTAGCGTAACATTGTTTATTAACGTGTATTTCGCATGTGTTTACTACACAAATGTCAAAACAGAACTGACTTTAGGGGCCAATCGCAAAATTTATAGCATTTTCTGATAGGAGGATTACTTTTGCGCCACCTTGTACATATAAACTTATTAATCAAAATTAAAGCTTAAATTGATATATACTGGGGCAAAAACTATGTACTACTGATTACAAAATATCCAAAGTTGACTTTTATAATCAGATTTAATAAACATCGCACTGATAAAGTTAGCATCAATCAAACGGTATTAATATGGGAGGGTTATTATTTCAAAAACCCACTTAGGTTTGGGGATATTGACCTAAAGTTGGATCCTAGAATGTGTTTATATTATCATGCGTTTGACACCTATTGCATTGGCGGGGACATAAATATAGGATGCTATTAACTACTTTAAAGAAATCATTTTGTTTCGGAGATATTGACTTAAATGTGGAACTAGGAAGGACATTTATGTATTTGTGAAATATGATCATCAAATGAAAGGTACGAGCAAGGGATACACCATGGTTTTTAATTTTACCTCAAATGATTCTGAAATACTGGTTATACCGATGCATGTATGGTCCAATACACATATGTGGTTCATAATTTCCAAAAATTCTATATACCTGCTGATTACGTGCCAATTTTACTACCATAATAATTTGCAAAGCTTAAAGCAAAATATCATACTAAGTCTAAAACATAAGCAATATTACTTCCTTTGAGATAGATATGTGAAAGTGAGTGTGGTTTTCAATCGATTTTCTTAATATTTTGTCACGATTATACTCCAATGTCACAATAGTACGCTCACCATTCTTAAATACAATTTCTCTTCAAACTTAGGAGCAATCGCTATCGGGAGACAACAGAAACTGTCTACCCAAAAGAAGGCGGTGCCACGTCCACTACCAATAAATATTTAATTTATTTATGTAAGACTTTTCGAATTTTACAGACACTATTTTCAAAGCTATTATAAAAAAGAAAGCGTGGCTTTCAGCCGATTTCGCTCATTTTTACAGCAAACAGTTGTCGCTACGAGAAAAATGTCTATGCCAAATTTCAATGTTATATCTCCTACTGCTATTGATTTACAGCTTGTTAAACTTCTGAATTTGCTTCTTCTAAATGTGGGCGTTGCCCGTATTCCAAAATTTTACTGAACTTGTGTTTTGCGTTATAAAATCAATCCACCTACCAAATTTCATTAATTTAGTGGTATTCGTTTTCGAATTATCTAATTTTTTCAATTTTTTCGATATAGGAAAAGGGGGCGTGGTTATCGTCCGATTTCGCTCATTTCGCTCAATACCAGTCTATTCTGAGTCTAAGTAAGCCCGCATACCGAATTTTTTGAAGATATCTAAATATTTGCTCAAGTTATCGTGTTAACGGACGGACAGACGGACGGACATGGCTCAATCAAATTTTTTTTCCATCCTGGTCATTTTGATATATATATATATATCTATCTCGATTCCTTTATACCTGCACAACCAACCGTTATCCAAACAAAGTTATAATACCCTGTGTAGAAGTACAGCTGGGTATAATAAAAAATGTGTGTCTTTTAAAGGCGCCAAAGTACCCAATCGATCTTTATGAAATTTTCACAATATATACTTGGGTTCACTGGGTACAACATAGACAATATATAGTTTCGAAAAGTGGGTGCAGCCACGCCCTCAGGCTATATAAAGTTTCAATTCGTCATGATATTTGGATATATGTGTCAATTAGTCAATATCTACATAATTTTGGAAAAGTGGGCGGAGCCACGCCCACATATTTTGTGTTTGGTTTTGTTCTTGAACTTTGACGATAGGTTCATGAGTTCGCTGGGCACGACACAGTCTCTATATAGCTTTTGGAAAATCCCCCAGGTTATATAAAGCTGCAGTTCGGTATAGTTAGGAGTTTATTTGGTTCAAGTTAATGACATTTTATATATAGAGTGTTCTATGTATCAAAACGTCAAAACAACGTGTACCGGGTTTGATAGTATATTATAAAATGGCGAAAGCAAACAACGAATTACAGCATTCTTTTTTAAAACTGACAGACTAGTTTGCGTTCGAAAAGACAGACGGCAGAAAGACGGACGGAGAGACGGACATGGCTAAATCGACTCCGCTCATCGTGCTGATTATTTTAGTGAACTTTTCTTTTCTTCTTCTCATACTTACATAAATTTAATGTTTATGGAAGGTATGAAAATCAAAAAAGATATATAACTTCGCTATTGCAGTGGGCTATTAATTACGTGCACGAATATTTTGCTTGGGTGTTTTCCGATTTGGCTAGTTTTTGGCAGAAGAATAACACATACTACTGCGAAACAGCTGACCAATTTTCAATAAAACATCAAGATGGAATTAAAAGCGATTGCCTTTAGAAATTAGCAGAAATTTTAACTGAAAAGTGTGCGGCGCTATGTCTACTTCTTCAAAATCGACACAAATTTTTGCGGTCGAGTGTTTCTTAAAAAGTTTATTTTGTCTGCAAAATCTGATTGATATAACTTGCTTAGTTGTAGAAATATCGCTTTTTAAAATTTACAAAACAATTTTTCAGAACTATGTTAAAAACTGGGCGTGGACATGAAGCGATTTCACCCATTTTTACAACAACCAGTAAACTTTATATATTGACCATTATCACCAAATTTCGTTTTGACAAATCAATTTTTGGCGGAGTTATGGCATAAAAAGTTTTGTAGAATAATCCACTATAAAATGGGCGGGGCCACGCCCATTTTCGAAAATTTTATTTTTTGGGTTTATTAGTTTACAAAAACTTTAAAAATGAGATATAAATTATGTAAAGCTATTTTACACAATGCTATTGCCTATTTAATATATCTACGATCCTCTTCAAAATCTTGTATATAAAAGTGGGCGCGGACCCTGCACACCTGGAAACCTGCGTGCTGAATTTCTTTCGATATCTTGAACGGTGTTTGATTTATGATTAATAACATATGTGTATTATGTACTGAGCACTCACTTTTTTGTTTTCGAAAATATTCTATATATGAAAAGTGGGCGTGGCTATCATCCGATTTCGCCCATTTAAATAGCGCTCGGAGATGAGTGCCAAGGAACCCGCATACCAAATTTCATTAAGAGATCTCAAAATTAATGAAGTTATCGTGTTCACAGACGGACGGACGGACATGGCTTAATCAATTTCTCTTTTCGTCCTGAACATTCTGATATATATAAGTCAATATATATCTCGGTTTATGCCGCTACGGACTGCCGCTAGGCGACCAAAGTTAATATTCCTTGTGTGCGTAGCACTACTAGGTATAGTTATAACCTTAAAAAATAAAAATGAATTTGTGGCTGTGTGTCCTTTATACTCGTATGCGTTCAAAGTACTCAACCGAACTTCATGAAATTTTCACAGTATATTTTTGGGTTCACTGGTTACAGCATAGGCTAAAATTTTAGAAAAGTGGGCGGTGCCACGCCCCCATACTGTATAAAATTTCAATTCGTCATAACTCTGAACTTATTTGGTCTTAATCACGGATATTTGGATATACTCGTATGTGTTCTTTAGTCAAGATTTACATAATTTTGGAAAAGTGGAAAATGTCACGTTCAAATTTTTTGTGTTTTGTTTGTCCTTCATTAATGTCCTAAATGTCACAGTCCATATTTAGTTTTTGTGAAAGCCTCCAGGCTATTTAAAGTAGCACCTTGGCATATCAAGGAATTAATTTGGTTCAAGTTAATGATATTTTATACAAAGATATGTGTTCTACATAGCAAAAAACCTTCTTTAACAAAGTTGCACTTTTCTTTCGTTATTTCAACTTATTTGTCCTCACATATGTAAAAGGCAGGAGGTACTGATGTATTGCCTGACGAGCTAATCAAGCATACCGACGAGAAGCTGATAAAATACATGCATTAGCTTCTATACAGAATATGCTAAGATAAATAAAGTGCTCTTGCCTGCGTAGTGTAGAGAGCTGGACAATGCCAATATCGATTGATAGGGTTCTGCGAGTATTGGAGAGAAATGTTCTCGAAAGACTAATGAACCTGTACCCGTTGGCAACGTCCAAAAAGGTTTAATAATGAGCGGTATGCAAACATCGACATAGTTCAACCAATTAACACTGTAGCTTCGTTGGCTGGGCGATGAATGAAGATGTTCCGGCCCTGAATGTATTCTTATCGGCAACATCAAGTGGATACCGATTAACGATCCCGTGGTTTTTCCAATTGGCGCTAGTTTGCAAATCGGAGAAATAACTGCCGCTATATTGGATAGCCAAAACCGTTCAAACGGTTACCCTCCATTTAAGTTAGTAAGTAAGCGAATCTCCTTTTATGTGTCGAATTTCCTATATCACAAGCAGACATTATATTAGAGAGGGAATGTTTTTTACTAGACTTTCTTGAATTTTCGCACAGATATGCAGTGCGATATAGGGAGTATAATATAAGGTGTTTAAAGTATATAAGGTTGTTATTACACGAACTTCACAAATAAATATATTTCTTGCATATCTTAACAATTTGGAAATAGTATACCATCAGAATAAAATTGATATATGTTAATAGATATTAGAGGAAAATTGCAACGATTTGTTCAGCGATGGTATGGGATGACGTGTTTCGAGAAGAGGTCTAATGAGAAGTTGGTGACCTCGAAACATACACACCATGCTATCGCTGTGCAAATCGTTGCAATTTTTCTCTAATTAACAAATAAAAATTAAAAACGGGCACTGCTCCAACAACAACTACCTTAACTAAAATTGATATCACGATAGATTTTACATATTCTGTATTTCTATCTGTTTAAGCGACATAAGCTGTAGTCATTTCTTTCGTTTATTTCATTTGCATTGCATCCAATTCGCAATCAGCTTATGAAATATTCCAAATATATAGTTTATGCTTTGCAATACCGAATCGGGTGGTTTTTCACAGCGAAAATGACGAAGCCAATCCCGCGCAATGCCTCAAACCAATAGTGCTCGCCCCCAATTAATTGATTTTATTTAATTTTTTGATAATCGCCACCAAATGAGTCATTTGTAAAAACGATTTGAAAGAGGAATTCGTCGCATTTGAAATGTTTCACACAAAATTACTCATTTGGTGCAATGTAAATGTAATATCAAATTACCATCAAACTACTTTTATTATGTTGGTCTGGCATCCTCTAGCAATGTGCTCTGCTCACTAATTTTACACACCAGGGTTAAAACTATGGAAAAGTAGTAGTATTATATAGGGAAATATATTGTAGCAAAATAATATCTTGCATATTTTCCAAAGGCAAGAATGCAGTATGTTTATTATGCATAATAACTATTGTAAAATATAGACCCTGTACATAACGGACGGGTTATAAGAACCGTAGAAAAGCCTTGAACATAATCGTGCAAGGATATACTTTATTTTAATATTTTCTTCAATATATCAGTTAGTAGAGAAATGTATCCAATTGCGCCGAAAAGAGTTTAGAAAATTTTATAAGGATTTTTTGCATTTTGAGGCAGGTTAAAATACATATCGTCGCGATCTCGTCACAAGCAAACCACCCCACTTTGCAATCTAAGTTACCTCAAGCAGCCAAAATATACTGATTTTTGAAAAACAATAAACTTTTAAAATTGATTTCCCAACATTTTGATTTTAGCACATTCGTGCTTCTAGCAAGAGGGCGACGGTATTTGGAAAATTATTTCATTTTCGGGATTCTTCATCTTGGTCCGAATATGTCTGGTCATTCATTGTGAAGGTATTAAGTATTTAAAAAATAGTTATATACTTAAATTCAATAAATCTTTTCTGTCTAAAAAATCATGGTAGTAGTGTAGTAAAATAGTAGTAGTAGTAGTGGTAGTAGTAGTAGTAAAGTAGTAGATTTCCAAATATTTCGCGAAACGTACGAAATCTACTACGAGCATAGTAAAGTTCGAAACATGTTTACATACTGCTCGAAAGTGTGTATGTGTAGTGGTCCACATGTACACGTGTATGCATTCCTAACGCTCCCCATCCCTTGCCTAGCACTATAGCGACACGCAGTCGCACAGCAAGTCGACTGCGTGCAGCTCTGCTGGTCATCCCTACCCTAAAGGATTGCGTGTGCGAAAGCCTCCGAGCCCCATATATCCCATTTTATGCATGGTCCTTTTTCGCCTAAAAGAAAGGCGCCTGTGACATTGAAAAAGAAAATATATATATATAAACACTGAAAACATAAGTACCCATGTACAAAAATAATTTAGGGTGACTCAAAAAAAAAAAAAATATATATATGGGACGTTTCACGTTAACCGGGTCACCTTCATACCCAAAATTCTTTTGGAAAAGGGCTTTCAAAAAAATTCTGGTAAAATTTGATATTCAAAATGGCGGTTTAGATATGGCGGCTGAAATATGGAAAAAAATTAAATATAAGTCCAAAAACACTTTCAGAATAAATACACAATGTATTGGATACTTTTTGACTCAAATTAAAGCTTAGAAATACTCCTTAAAAGCTGGTGTGATTAGATAAAAATAACCAACATGGCGGATCCATTAGGGCGACCATAGCGGGCGTATTTTCAAAAATCAACCATTTTTCCTCAAATTTGGTATTTAGGGGTTTTGGGGTTGCTCATAACTAATCCGGAGTTTGCTTTATAAAATTCAAAGCGGTGGCCGAAATTTTCAAAAATTCACCGGCTCATAGCTGCATATCCAGAAGAGGAGATCATTTAAGATTCGACAAATTTTTATTAATGGAACCGGCTATGTATTTACATATAAACAATTATTGTGAGTAAATATAAAAAACATATTACAAGTAAGGAAAGCGCTGTCTTCGTGCCGAAATCTTTATACCTTTCATGAATAAGCATCACGGTTTTAAGTGTCCGATCCTTACTTATAATAAGTACAAACTCTGCAAAATTTAATGGCCTCACCCTGTTAATTTAAAGATACATAGCCCAAACCCCGTTTATAGGAAAATTTGTTGTATGGAGGCTATATGACATATTGGTCCAATCTTAATGATTTTCACTACACACATTACATACATATGTAATAAGTACAGTAGCTGCCAAATTTTGTGTTCCTCGCTATTAAATTGCAATAGTTATAGGCCAAACCCCATTTATCGGAACATACGAGTATATGTTATGTTGGTCCGATTTAACTGATTTTTATTTCTCACATTACGTATATATTATGTACCAAATTTAAAAAATTTTACGTTCCTAGATTTTTAATCGCAAAATTTATAGCCCAAACGTGTTATGTAACTGGTAGATGGTTTGGTGAGAAGGTGTGGCAAGCAGGTATGCTAGCTTCCCAGACTAGCTCGTCGACTTGGGGCAAGGTACTTTCCACCACCCTCACCTACAGCCACATGAACAAAAAGGGGCTTGTACCTGCATATAAAAAAGAGATTATGAGGGAATAAAACAGTATAAAAAAAAGGAGAGAAAAACAGGGAAGAAAGCGCAGCTTGCACGAAACCATGGGCACTGTTCTGACTCCTACCTCCTTACAGTGCCCCCAAACCTGACTTAGGTCTGTTCCATTGTCATTTAGTAATTTTTCTTAATATTCACCTCCACCTCCCCAGGCGCTTAAGTGCAGCACCAACACCAAAAAAGAGAGGAATCTAGCTTTGCATCTTTTGCAATCAAATTCGAGTTTTTAACTACACATTTCCTTACAATTAATTTAGAACAGTCTATATTTCTCTTACGTCTATTTTTCCTAACTCTAATCTTTTATGCAGTATCACTTATAAAGGGTGTTTTTTTTATGGGTTTGTTTTTCGAATAGAGATAAAACTGGCATTTTGTGGTCAAATCTGGCAACTCTAATGTCATTTATGTTCAGTTTGGTTTGCCATTTCATCATGAACAGGTTGACAAAAGAACAACGCTTGCAAATCGTGCAAATTTATTTCGAAAATAATGGTTCAGTTCGCGAAGTTTACCGTGAGCTCCGTCCATTTTATGGTCGACATAATCGTCCATCAGAGCAATTAATTCGGTTAACCATGGATCGTTTTCGCACTACGTTTACTCTATGTGATAATACGCATCCGCAGAGACGTCGAACAGTGCGCACCGAAGAAACAATTGCCGCTGTAGAGCAAAGTGTTGAAGAGGACCCGAATGAATCGATTCGCCACCGTGCACAGCAATTGGAGCTTTGTCCATCAACTTTATGGAAGATTTTGCGCAAAGATCTTGGCTTGCGACCTTACAAGATCCAGCTTGTGCAAGAATTAAAGCCGCGAGACCATGCAATGCGTCGTGATTTTGGTGTATGGGCCGAAAATGAGATTGATTTCGATGCTGATTTTCATCGCAAAATTTTGTTCAGTGATTAGGCTCATTTTTGGTTGAATGGCTACGTCAACAAGCAAAATTGCCGCATTTGGAGTGAAGAGAATCCACATGAGACCCTTGAAACGCCATTACATCCACAAAAACTGACTGTTTGGTGTGCTCTATGGGCTGGTGGAGTCATTGGGCCATACTTCTTCCGCAATAATGCTGGAGAGGCAGCTACCGTTAATGGAGACCGGTATAGAGCCATGATAACCGACTATTTTGTTCGCGAATTGGATGGCATGAATGTGGATGAGTTGTGGTTCCAACAAGACGGCGCTACATGCCACACAGCGCACGTCACAATCGATTTATTGAAGGAAACATTCGATGAGCGCATAATTTCGCGGAATGGACCTGTCAATTGGCCACCAAGGTCGTGTGATTTGACACCATTGGATTATTTTCTTTGGGGATATGTGAAGTCGCTCGTCTACACCAACAAACCAGAAACGTTAGGGGAATTGGAAGCCAACATTCGTGGCGTTATTGCCGACATACGGCCCCATATGCTCGAAAAAGTGGTTGAAAATTGGACCTGTAGAATTGGCTTTATTCGAGCCAGCCGCGGCAGCCACATGCCCGAAATCATATTTAAACATTAATGGCATAAAATTATCCTTCCAATAAAGCTAAATTGATGGACCTTAAAACGATTTTCTTGTGTTTTATTTCAATTCGAAGTTCTATACCCCTAAAAAAAACACCCTTTAGTAAAAAATATTCCGCCTTAAAATTCAGATATATGAACAAAACGCGATGTTATGTATGCTATTCCTAATTTAGATACCTGCTATATAACAAAAACAAATTCGCAAAGTGGCCTTCAATATTAAAATTAAAAAAAATACTCATTAAAAAGAATACTCAATGAAAAAATTTAATTACTGCAAAAAAACAAAAAAAGGGGGAAAATATGTATATATGTATGTACTTATATTCTGTAAGTTAAGAGACGAACGCAACTGCAAAGAAAATAATTAAAAGAGACCAATTAACGCATGTATATGTGGGTGTTTATAAGCATGTAATCAGGTATTTATGTTTGTACATACATTGTTGCGCACTCATTATCAGCTTTGCTTTACCACCTTGCCTTCCTCTAATACAGGGTGGCTGATGAATTTTGCTACATTAAGAAACTCAAATAATTTTTTTTTTCAGTATATAGAATTCATTTTTCTTTTATTCATGTTAAAGCTCATTAAATTTTATTAAATATAGCTTAATTAGTTTTAAAAATAATGGAATTTAAATGCCCCCCCTGCTCGTCGATGCACCAAAAAGATCTTACCAAAAAGTTGTTCATTACTGCTTGGAGAGTTGAGACAGGAATAGCCGCAATTGTTTCTCGAATGGATTGCCTTAATTCATTCAAATTTGTTGGTTTTGCTTTGAAGACTTCCTGTTTGCAATAACCCCACAAGAAAAATCAGGTGCAGTAAGGTCAGGCGACTTGGGTGGCCAACGGAATGTGGAGTTTCTGCACACCACACTGTGACACGAAGTGGATGCAATTCCGTCTCATGGAGTATCTGTGGGTTGGAAGCACTCCATATTCGACAATTTTGTTTGTTTATGTTGCCGTTTAAATCGAAATGGGCCTCGTCAGACATGAAAAGACAGTTCAACATGTTTCCATCCTCTTCCACCATTTGAAGCATCTTCTGGCAAAATTCCAAGCGAATCGGCAAGTCTGCAGCGTTCAGTTTGTTGGCCATTTGAATTTTATATGGGAATAGGTCCAAATCTTTGTGCATAATTGACTGTAATGACTGTCTGCTTACACCCATTTGAGCAGATAAGCTTCTTGTCGAAACACGTGGACTGTTTTGTATGGCAGCAGCTACAGCAGCGATTGTTTCCTCCGTTCGAACTGAAGGGTTTCGATGGTAAGGTCTTCTGTTGACTGTCCCATGCTCGGCAAAATTGTTTACAAGTCTTATTATGGTCCATCTGCTCGGAGGATTGCCGCCAGACGTGCGCCTATACTCTCTTTGAACCGAAACTACGGACTCCAGTGCGTGATAGCGGCGGGCAATCCAAATTCTTGTTTCAGTGTCCCAGTTATCCATTTTTGTTCAATGTAAAAGTCAATCTGCAAAATAAAAAAAAAATTAACCAGATTCATTAAATAGAAAAAAAGTTATTTAATCTTTTTTTGGTAGCGGCTTTCATCAGCCACCCTGTAGCTGGAGAGGATTATTGGTTGAGTGCCAATGTATCTACACAAACACATACCGCATATAAGTTAAGGTTTAACGATATAAACTTATTTTTTAAAAAAGCTAGCGGACTTGTTGCTCCAGCCCACAAGGTATTCTTATCGGCACCCGCCGGTGGAAGCGGACGAAGACGGAGAACACCACTCCGATGGAAGGACCAAGTGGAGATCGATTTGCGATCTCGCGGTGTTGCCAATTGGCGCCAGTTGGCGCAGCGAATAAACGACTGGCGAGCTGTGTTGGACGGTCAAAATCGCCCGGGCGGTTAGATGACCATTTAAAGAAGAAGAAGGACTTGTTGTTCACTTAAGACTTAAGGCTTAGGACTAAGACTGATTACAATTATTTCCCTAATTTAAAATTACACCTACTATTTGCCTCACGTCACTTTGCACTTGCATTGTTGCTGATTGTTGTTGTTTTGATCGATTTTACCAAATGCTGCTGACTGTTGTTTTGGCCGAATTTACCAATTGTTGCTGAATGTTCTTTTGATCGAATTGAGCTATTGTTGCTGACTGTTGTTTGTTACTAATATTGGAGCATCAGCATGTACAGAGTTGATGACGGTTGGAAATGTTTAACTTTTAGATTGTTAAAGCTGTTGCGTTTGCGTGGAGTATATAACCACTGGCGAAAACGTTGTGTACGTGTGCTGTAACAAAAAAACTCAGAAGCATATACGCTCATATGCATGCGTGTAATCACCCTTTTGGCTCGCTATAACTCGGTCAGATCGCTTGCATTTCATCTCAGACAATGAATGATTTAGTCTTAGTATGTCATATATCGCGATCAGTTTTAAAATTAATCCGTCTAGGAAGACCGCTTAGTGATTATTTATTATGTGAACGTTTTGCTTGGTTGGAGATAGTAGAACGGGCAGAAGGCCCCCACCGCAATAGGTTCGAAAGGTGTTCCACACAGGTCTCCAGGAAAATACTTCAATTTGTTTATTTGTTGGTTTCTTTTCTCATGCAACTTGTGTAAAAGAAAACGTCAAAAATAAAGATCCCGCAAAAGTAAAAAAAAAAACAAGCAATGTAAATCTATTAAAAAAAACTTGCGGATTAATAGCGGGTAACTTCTTTCTCGAATGCCTTTTACCCCAATCAATCGGAAAATTGAGCGTCTAACTCTAGTTCTATGTCTGTCAAAAAAAAACCTATTCACATGAATAAAAATTATTCCAACAAAAAATATATTTGTTCGAAGGCTATAAATAATTCGAATAATTTATATTTTTTTAGAATAGTATTATTCGAATAAATGACAACTATTCGAATAGTTTAACAAATATCACCACGTGAATGCATGCCCATGCCCATAGCTAAAAGCGATGAAGACAGTGAATTTTGCTTTCGACATCTCTCGCATTTCAATACAACTATTCGAATACCACTATTCGAATAATACTATTCGAATCAACGGATAAATTATTCGAATTTTTTGAAACGAATATTTCTATTCGTTTATTCGAATAGAATTTTTTGAAATTAATATTTCTATTCGTTTATTCGAATATTATTTGAAAATAGTCCCACTACTAATATAAACATAATTAGAAGTAGACGCAAACTTGTCAGAAACTGGAACCTGTAATCCGCCTGCACCACTGGAAATTAGTTGCTCGTGCTGCTCCTCATTGTTGCTGTGTAGCTTTATCGCTGTTGCTGCCACTATTTTTGGTATCGCCACTATTGTTTTGGTAATTGTTGTTGTGATCGCGGTACTGCGGTATGCGTCTGTGTGGCGGTATCTATGCTGTTGTCAACCCGTGTGCGTGTGTGAGCATGCGCGGGCAATCCAGTGGTCGTTCTCTCTACACAATACTTTCGGGGAAGATGTGTGCCAAGCGGTATGGGTGTGCACCACTGTAGAGCTTCACGCTGCCAAACGTCCGTACTTTGCGGGCCTTCTCAAGCGACGTGACCTAGAATTAAAGAATAATTCAAGTTTTAAAAAAGAGTAGTTGCAGGGTAGTTTTTACAAATCAGACACCAAGTGTGTGAGTATTTCGATAGTTTTTTGTTTGCGTGATCCGAGCCGCACATTTACAAACAGCGTATACTTTTACCGGTGCCGCTGACGGGATTAAAAATCCACGCACTTGCTTTACTACTTTTAAAACTTATAGTACAAAACTGATGTAGTATAACACGCACTTCACTATTTTTGGCACTTCCTCACTTGATTATGTTCCCGCTTGGGCACAGTAAAAACGAATTTAACCGGTTGCAACATTGCATCTACAACAGCCATAATTAAGGCTGGGTCGCCAATTTTTTGGCGTTGATACCTTGAAGCCAGTGCCATAGCCGGTATCAGCGCAGTGCGTTAACGCAATTGCGTTAAGTGCTTTTTTGGCGCAATGATACCATATTGCTAGGGGCGCAGTTTATGAGACATTACCGAAAACTAATGCAAGTCGTTGGGAGCGGGTATCTAGAAACACGTATTCATGCCAGCATAAAGAATGTGAAGGCGGAGTTTAACTTTTTTACCGGTTCAAAAATAATGAGCAAAAATAGTTTGCTCCGGTAATAATATAGTTTGGGAGACACCATCGAGTACTGAACGAAAACGGGCCGATGGGGTATCTACACCCACGTATCCATGCCTTGATGAAGAATCCGAAGGCGGAGTGTAACTTTTTTTACCCGTTTAAAAGATATAAACAAAAGAAACAAAAGGCAAATTATTCAACTTTTTTTTGTGAATAACTTTTAAAATGTTTCAAATCTTAATTTTCCGCACTCGGATTGTGATTCCTGAAACCGAAACGCGTCTTTGGGTATCCCTCTCAACAATTTTGGTAGCGCCTTGGTAGCTGTAGCGCGGATGTTGGCGTCACTGGCGCTGATACCAATTTTTGTGATACCATAACGCCATGACGCCAGCAGCGCCAGAAACACCTTCAACTCAATGGCGCCAGTGGCGTCACTTCAGTTCCGAGAAATTATGAATATATTACAAAATGGCGGCCCCACACCAAATTTCATCGATATATCTCTAAAACTGAGGGCCTAGTTTGCGTTCAAACAGACAGACGAACATGGCTAAATAGACTCGGCTCATCGCCCTGATCATTTCGGTATACTTATTGGTGGGTCTATCTTTTCTTCTTCTCATACTTACAAACACCGGACCAAAGTTATAATACCATTTCATGTTCATGAAAGGCATAACGATTTTACCGTATTCAACGAAAAAGGTAACCAATGTCTTTCCCAGAAAAAAAGCTTCGAGGAGACAGTTGTATTAACCCCATTTTGGCATTAAAAGAGGACATAGTAACATACTCAGAAAATTTCTGAAAAAATTAACGACGCATATCCTGAATTCTCGAAATCCTCGCGCATTTGTCATGCATACCGAAAATCATTTGATGCACTGTATGCTTCATCTGTACCAAACGATGATTCCGATCATGACTTTTCAGATAATGTCGAACCGCAAGATGCAAATTATCCCCTTTCTGACGTAGGGGAAACAGAGGAAGATTCAACTGCAGTTGATGGCCTTGAAGATATTTTACCTGGACTTAAAACAAATTTGATTCTCTTCCTCAGAATGATCTATTACGTACAAGTGTACTTACTATAAAATAGTCAAGCAATTTGGTACATATTATAGGATCGCACGTTTATCCAAGCAGTTGAAAAAATCAAATGGGGTTTACTGTCTTCAATCGCAAACTCCAGAAACCCTTTACCATAGAAACAGTAGAAAAAGTCAAAGATTTTTATGAAAATGATATTAAAAGCAGGACTATGTTGAAAACATTGTGGAAGATCAAAATATTTGTGAAGTAATCTTTTATACATGGCATGACTCATGTACACTAATAAAACAGTGTTTATCAACGCAAGATTTTATTGAAGCTCTTTCTGCCGCATTTAAAAATTTGCTGCTCAGGAATTTCATTATAATAATGATCAATGTGCAATATTTCCAGCTGTAGTTTATTACAAATCAGAGGATCAATTGCGGCATTAAAGCTATTTATCCATGCCTGATTGCACCACTCATGATGCAGAAGTGAAAGAGATTATACACGTCAGCAATGGAGCCAAACAGCATTTCAAAACCGCTATCAACTGGTTAATTTAATGAACCATAAGATAGATTTTAGAGGAGACATACTTCCGCAACTGCCTATGGAAAAGGAGCTTCAGATGGTGTTAGAGCAATTGTAAACAGGGAAGCTACAAGAGCGAGTTTGCAAGTTTCCGACAACAAAGCACCTTTGAATGCGCAAAATCTTGTTGATTGTGCTAACAAACGAAAATTCGACACAAAATTTTTCTTATCTTCTAAGAAGGATCATGAAAAAACGTTTTCATTTCTTAAAAAGAGAGTTAAAGAACGTCCAGCCTTTACGAAAATCCAATCAGCGCATGGATTCATCCCGATAAAAATTAAACTTTATCTCGTCGGCGATACTGCAAGCTACGTAACGCACAAATGCAAAACCGCGTAAGTGATATCTCAGTTTGGCTGTTTTTCAATAACAAATAGCTTAATTTGAAGACGAATAAAGACTTTATGGAAAAAGTGCCCACCAAAATCGATTATTTTAATTGTTTTCCATTCCACCAAGTGGGTTTCTTGAGAATAAATAAATAGATCTTCATGGTAGGGGTCTATAAAAGTTTTTCACACAAATGTCACTTACGCGGTTTTGTATTTTTGGATTGCGCGGTTTCGCAGTGTCACCGACGAACTGTACTAAAATAATCGAAAGCGAAAAAGACACTGGCAAAAATTCATTATAATTAGAATTGTAAAAGTGGATTTTTGTAAATAAATAAGTGAGAAGAGAGGGGATCATTCGTCTCGATTTTTGTTATTGCAACCCACAATTTGTGATCAGCGACTTTCGGGAAATTTCAGGAAATTTTGTCCGCCATGCTGGATGTTGGATCCGCCATTTTAAATTGTGCATATTCGATATCGGATTCGCAACCAGTGACCCCAAAAACCGCTGCATACCAAATTTCAGGAGAATCTAAGGATTTTTGAAAGTTTTGTCGCCATCTTGGAACCGCCATTTTGAATTTTATAAAGCAAACTTTGGATTCGTTATAAAAAACCCCAAAATTTTAAATATTGACCGCCATAGTGGATCCGCCATCTTGGTTTTTTTTATCTAATCATACCAGCTTTTGAAGGTGACCTAATCATAGGTTGCCTCAGAGGGACAATTTCGTTTACACAAAAGTCTGATTAAGTTATCATGATAAAGTTGTTCTTGTTTACAATTTTAAACGAATCATTTTGCCGTACATATTTCCGTTATATTTCTTTAAATAGACATTATTATATTTTTAAACTCCATTACTCGCAGAGTTTGTTAGCAAAACAATTTATCACAAAATCATAGAGCAATCGGGTTTTGGGCCTACCTCTGAGTAAACAACCCTAATCTTTAATTTGAGTCAAAACAGTATCCAATACCTAGTGCATTTATTTCTGAAAGTGTTTTTGGATTTACATTTGATTTTTTCATCACATTACAGCCGCTATATTGAAACAGTCATTTTGAACTTCAAATTTTACTAGAATTTTTTTGAAAACCATTTTCCAGATGAACATTGTGATACCTCAAACATTATGATCCATTGTCCCAAATTTTGGGTTTGCAGATGATCCGGTTAACGTTAACCTCCCATATATATACGCAAAAGTAAGCTTCCGATGTTCAGCATATCGGTTGTGGCACGTGCAGTGTGTGCTGTTGCACCGTCTTGTTGGAACCACATGTTTTCCAATCCCAATTCATCAAGTTGCGGCAAAAAGAACTCGTTGATCATTGCTCTGTAGCGCTCACCATTCACAGTAACCGTTTGGCCCCGACCGATTATTGGTCAAATAAATAGTCAGCAATATTCCGCGTTCTGGAGCAGTGTAGCGTAATATTGTTTATTAACGTGTATTTCGCATGTGTTAACTATACAAATGTCAAAACAGAATTGACTTTAGGGGCCAATCGCAAAATTTATAGCACTTTCTCATAGGAGGATTACTTTTGCGCCACCCTGTACATTAATCCAAGCAATTTAATTATTTTAATTATAAATTGGCAACGAAAACATTTCAATGAATAAAAAACCATATCGGGCTCGCAAATAAAACAAAATAAACAAGTAAGGAAGTCTAAGTTCGGGTAGAACCGAACATTGTATACATAGTAGTAATCTATTATGTCATCCCAATTTACGCAGGTCTATTTTAATACTTTCAGTTCGTATTTCCGCTCAAATAGACAAACGGACAGACAGATAGACGTATCGAGACACGGACATGGCTACATCGACTCAGCTCATCCTCCTGATCATTTCAGTATACGTACAAACATTTCATGTTCATGAAAGGTATGAAAATCAAAACAGATATACAACTTCGCTTTTGCAGGGGGGTATTAACTACTTGCCCGGATGTTTTACTTTTTATCCTGAAAGTTTTGATATGCGTTAAGAAATATATATCTCGATTCGTTTATGCCGAATGAATTTACTTTGTGTGCATAACAAAAATAGATATAAAAAAGGGTGTCTTTCATAGGCGCCAAAGAACTCAACCGATCTTTATGAAATTTTCAAAATATATACTTGGGCTCACTCGGTACAGCATAGACCATATATAGTTTTGGAAAAGTAGGCGGATCCACGCCCCCAGGGTATATAAAGTTTCAATTCGTCATAACTCCGAACTTTTTTGGTCTAAATTAATGAAAGTTAGATATATGTGTCACTTAGTCAGTACCTACATAATATACCTTGTGTGCGTAGCACTACTAGGTATAAAAAGGGTGTCTTTTATAGGCGCCAAAAAACTCAACCGATCTTTATGAAATTTTCACAATATATACTTGGGTTCACTGGATGCAGCATAGACAATATATAGTTTTGGAAAAACAGGCGGAGCCACGCCCCCAGGCTATATAAAGTTTCAATTCGTCATAACCCCGAACTTTTTTGGTCTAAATTAATGAAATTTGGATATATGTGTCACTTAGTCAATATCTACATAATTTATCAAAAGTGGGCGGTGCCACGCCCATATATTTTGTGTTTTGTTTTGCTCTTGAACTTTCACGATAGGTTCAGGAGTTCGGTGGGCACGGCACAGTCTGTGAACTTAGTGAACTTTTCTCTTCTTGTTCCCATACTTACATACATTTAATGTTTATGAAAGATATAAAAATCAAAAAAGATATACAACTTCGCTATTGCAGTGGGCCATTAACTACATGCCCGAATATTTTGCTTGTGTGTTTCCCGACTTGGCTAATTTTTGGCAGCAGTATAATACATACTACTGAGAAGCAGCTGATCAATTTTCATTGAAATGTCGAGATTGAATTATAAGCGATTGCCTTCGAAAATAGCAGAAATTTTATGCTGAAAAGTGGGCGGCGCCACGCCTACTTCTTCGAAATTGAAAATTTTTTTTTGCGTCCGAGTATTTCTTAAAAAGCTTATTATGTGTGCAAAATCTAATTGATATAACTTGCTTAGTTGTAGAAATATCGCTCTTTAAATTCTACAAAAAAATTTTTCAGAACAATGTTCAAAAATTGGGCGTGGACATTAACCGATTTCGCCCAATTTTACAGCAAACAGTTACCTTTATATATAGCACATTATCACAAAATTTCGTTTCGACCAATCAATTTTTGGCGGAGATATGGTATAAAAAGTTTTGTGGAATAGTCCACTATACGAGGTGTGTTCAAAACGTATCGCGAATTTTGAATTTTCGCTGGTTACGTATATTCGAATTTCGAATTTTTTGTGGCGTTATGTTGGTACTCATGTCTCTCACTTATGCCGACAAGCTCGGCCATTTTGAATGTTCAGTTAATTGTTGACAGCTGCTTTGCTTGCACGTGTTTTGGATCGTCTTCGATTTTTACCTATTCAAAAAAATGGATCAAAGAACCTGTATCAAATTTTGTGTGAAAAACGAAATTAAGTGCGCGGATGCATTCCGATTGTTGACTGTGGCATACGGAGAAGCTACCTTGGACCGAAGCAACGTTTATCGGTGGTACAAAATGTTCTCAGAAGGCCGAGAAGATGTGAAAACAACAGACGAAAAAATTAATGAAGTGGAGAAAATGGTATTGGCCAATCGTCGAATCACCGTTAGAGAAGTTGCTGAGGACCTTAACATATCGACTGGCTCGTGCCATTCGATTTTTATCAATGATTTGGGCATGAGACGGGTCGCCGCGAAATTCGTACCAAAATTGCTCAATTGTGACCAAAAACAGCATCGCATGAACATCGCTAATGAGATGTTAAACTCTGTCCGCGACGACCCAAATTTGCTCCAGAGGGTCATAACTGGTGACGAATCGTGGGTTTATGGTTATGACGTGGAAACCAAAGCTCAATCATCTCAATGGAAGCTGCCGCACGAACCAAGACCGAAAAAAGCGCACCAAGTTCGGTCGAATGTGAAAGTTTTGCTGACAGTTTCCTTCGATTGCAGGGGCGTGGTGCATCATGAGTTCTTGCCACAGGGAAGACCGGTCAATAAGGAATATTACCTGGAAGTTATGCGCAATTTGCGCGAAGCAATCCCCCAGAAACGCCCGGATTTGTGGAAGAACAAAAATTGGCTTTTGCACCACGATAACGCCCCTGCTCACGCATCGTTGCTTGTGCGCGACTTTTTGGCCAAAAACAACACACTAATGATGCCGCAGCCACCGTATTCCCCAGATCTGGCCCCCTGTGACTTTTTGTTGTTCCCTAAACTGAAGAGGCCCATGAAAGGACGACGTTACGCTTCTCTTGACGAGATAAAGACGGCATCGAAGGAGGAGCTGAACAAGATACAAAAAAATGATTTTTTGAAGTGCTTCGAAGACTGGAAAAACCGTTGGCACAAGTGTATAATATCTCATGGGGATTACTTTGAAGGGGACAAAATAGATATTCATGAATAAATAAATAATTTTTGAAAAAACACAAAATTCGCGATACTTTTTGAACACACCTCGTAAAAAGGGGGGGCCACGCCCATTTTCGAAAATTTTAAGTTTTTGGATTTCTTTGTTTACGGAAACTTTAAAACTGAAATATAAATGATGTAAAGCTATTTTACGCAAAGTTACTGCTTATTTAATATATCTACGATCCTCTTCAAAATCTTTCATATAAAAGTGGGAGTAGACCTTAACCGATCCCGCCCATTTTATTCTGGAACATTCCTTGCATACCTGGAAACCTGTGTGTTGAATTTCGTTTCGATTTCTTAAACGGTTTTTGATTTATGATTAATATTATTTCTAAATTTGACTTAATCAAAAGTGGGCGGTGCCACTCCCATTTTCCAAAATTTCTTCCAAAATGTATTTTGTGCCTCAATCTCAATGTACTCATCACACTTTATCCTTATAGGTGTATTATGTACTGAGTAATCACTTTTTTTTGTGTTTTCGAATATATTCTATATATAAAAAGTGGGCGTGGCTATCATCTGACTTCGCCCATTTTAAATAGCTCTCGGAGATGAGTACCAAGGAACCCGCATACCAAATTTCATTAAGATATCTCAAAATTAATTCAAGTTATCGTGTTCACAGACGGACGGACGGACGGACGGGCATGGCATAATCAATTTCTCTTTTCGTCCTGAACATTTTGATATATACTCGTATGTATGCTTATACTGAACTAGCTTCTTTTAAGGAACTACATTTACACATTCAATCTTAAATATCTCTGTTGTCCATATTAGAGTTCAAAAAAACCATTTGAGACAACTTTGTTGATGTAATGTTTTTTCTTTTTTCACTTATAATCTGCCCTGCGTGAGAAAATATTTTTTCACAAGGCACCGATGTTGCTGAAATACACGATCTCTTTTTTACTAATTCATATAATCTGGGATAGAGGTGCTTTCTCAGATTCCGCACGGACACTGATTTTTTCCGTTCTTATCTTTATGTGGCATCAAAGGTTCCCCCAAATATTTGTCTACCTCAACTATTGCAGATGCCAATTGATTATTAGGTATCTGGTATTGCTGGACCTCATTATCAAAGTCTCTCCATACCTTTTCTAGACTTTCATTTTCGATATTTACTGCGTTATCTATCACCTCACTTGGTTCTTCTTCGATACCCTGGTTTTGATTAGTATTTATAGTAACCACGTCTTTGTGAAGCTGGTCAATAGAAGCTTTTAATTTAGATTGGCTGCTGTTTACTGCGCTATTAAAATATTATTTTCCAAGTCTTTGAAACGATCATGGAGTTCAATTAATAATTTGTTTACCAATTTTCGCACTATGCTCATAAGTGCTTAATTAACTGCTTTACATAAAAAATAATTGATGACGAGCTGATATGCCTATGAGTACTTATAAGATTTGTTATTATTTCAAACATTTCTATTACTTGAACTGTTTGCTCAATTATTACCCATTCTTCATTTCTTATAATCTTTACATTGAGAAGCACTTCGTCTGCGACCCGCGCAGAAGATTTTATCAGTGCCAGCGATGAGATCAAAGGAGATTTTAATACCAGAAAATGTTTTAGCATCTCATATGTGGAATTCCATCGAGTCGGAGCATCGTTTATAACTTTTAATGGTTTCACGTGCATTTCTTGCATTGTTCGTGTAAGTTGACAACTTGCAAAATTACTTTTGGTGCACAGCCTTACTATAGCTTTTACTTCCTTTAAAATAACTTCTAATTCCTTAAGGCCTGATTGCGCAACCAAGTTTAGAGTGTGGGCAAAGCATCCCCCTCCACGTACAGCCGCCTTCATGTTTGCAGCGTTGTCTGTAGCTATGACCGTTACTTTATTTTCAATATCCCATTCTTTTAAAACACCTTGAAACATTTGTGTTAGATTTCCGGCTGTATGGCGTATAAGATAACAAATCTGCCGCAAGAAATGTTGCATTATCACCTTCGCCTATGTAATGGGCCATAACAATAAAATAGTTATCCTGGGCTCGCGACGTCCATCCATCGACCGTCAAACAAATAGCAGACTCCCTCGTTAAACAATCTTTTACAACATTCACTGCAGCAGAGTATAAACTTGCCAATGAAGTTTGAGAAATAGTTTTCCTTGTTCGCATTATGTACCTAGGATTTAGAAGATAAAGTAATTTTTTGAACTCCTGTTATTCTACTAAGGTGAACGGATGATATTCCTTAACAATCATTTTTCAAATTTGCCTATCGATTTCTTCTTCTTTCTTGACTGAAAGTGGTTTGTTGAAATAATTGGAAATATCGTTTTTCAACTTCCTACCGGTATTACCCACAAGTGGCAAATTTAAATTGGAATTGTGTAAGGTCGTCTCAACGTTACCCGTTAGTTGTCGCCGACCCGTGCGGAGAAAATATCCGAGGGGGGTATTTAAACTCAAGTTACATAATCAATGAAAAAATATAAGAAATTTATTTTCGGAGTACGGAAATTTTATTGTCAAAAGTCATATTTAGTTACAATCTATTGTAAGCGACGGCAACCTTGACAAGATCACAAGTGCCGGCAACCCTTCCACAACTTTCGAAGTGATGAATACATACGAAACGAAAGGGAAGGAATTAAAGATAGCAATCGTCACGCGCACCACGCCTTCATACATTTTCATTTCCATTTAATTCGTTAAGTAATTAATAACTTGTAAATTAAAGTAACATATCATTAAAATTGAAGTTTTGTTTATTTAAAATACGGCTATCGCTACAGTTTTCAGAGTGGGGTCAGAATCCACGCCGTACATACAAGTTTTTGCAAAATATATATGTATGTAAGTACATGTGAAGCGGCAAGTCGCCCTTATTTCGCAGCAAAGACGAAGTGAGTAGCGACTGCGCATAGCAACGGCGACGCAGCAGCGACGCAACGACAAGCAGCTCTCTAATGGAACCACAACGCAAAGTGGAAGCGAAACAATTGTACGTGCAAATGCATTAACGTGTTGCATTTTGGGTACATACATAGTTACGACGATCAGAATATGTGCGGTATTCTATTCCAACAACGAGTAAGTATCACTCAACGCAAAAGCAGTGAACTTAAAACGAAGTCGCTTAGCAGCAGCGCAAACCGAAAACGGCTACACGAAAATAGGCACTCGATACAACGGCTAGCAAACGGAGCTCAGCAGCAGCATCAACGTACGACAACGAACACGAATTTACAACGCAAAACCTTTCAACAGTTTTTATGCACGAAATATGGTGAAAATTAACGAATTAAAAGTAGAGCAGTTAAAGAAATTGCTGCGCGAAAGAGATTTGGCAACGACGGGTTTACGAGACCAATACATACAGCGTCTCAGTACATAGGAGGTTTCCAATGAAGTGGACATCCAAGACGAAGATGCTACGGAACGCCAGCGATAACTCAGCTGCAGGAAGAGATGAAGCAACTTCGTGAAATGATGGCGAAGTTTTTGCAAACACAGAACGCCGGAATTTGACCCAACGAACAACGCAAGAATTACGGTGGAACAATTTATTGACAGAGTCAATAAAGTTGCGAACGCATATAAATGGGAAGACATGCACCCAGGATGCATATACCTTGGACGGAATTTGCCAACGCTTTGCAGTGCGAGTTTGGCTCAGAGAAGGACGAGGCAGAAATTCACTTTGTCATGGCAAATGCAACACGCCGGCCAAAAGAAACAGCGAAGGAATTTTGTTTCCGTATATCATCATTAGGTATTCGTTACAAGCTTAGTGAAGCTGCAGTCATCCTATATGAGAGGTCGGGCTTGAAGCACCGTGAGCTCCAGCAAAGTATAGCAGCAATGAAATGTACAACCATGAACACATGCGAGATGCTATCAAGGATTATTTTGTAAATCGTGGCGAGTTAAGCGATCCGCAAACGAATCAATCAGCAAAACTAAATGAAGCAAAATCAAAATTTGGCGAAACCGAGTCGCGCAAGGAAAAAAAACCGCAGTTGAAATGTTACAACTGCAACGAACCTGGACACTTCTCAAACAAATGTCCATTACCGCAAAAACGGCATCGCTGTACAACATGCAACAAAGTACATCCCAACGGCGGAAATTGTGATAA
Source organism: Merzomyia westermanni (assembly GCA_949987695.1). Taxonomy (NCBI): domain Eukaryota; kingdom Metazoa; phylum Arthropoda; class Insecta; order Diptera; family Tephritidae; genus Merzomyia; species Merzomyia westermanni. Next base: position 81,976,093 of record OX465289.1, read on the forward strand.
AACTATCGCAACTACGAGACGCCTTGGAGCTACGAATCACGATGGATGTTTCAACAAAATAGTTCACATCCAAACGAAACCGTATATCGCTTTCATCGATACTGCCAGCCAGTGCAGTATTATTCGCAACTCAGAAGCGAATCGTATAGACGCAAAACGACACAAATGCTGTATGCAAGTAAAGAGTATTTGTGGAGGAGTATGAATGCTCTACGAGTATATGGTCATAGACATGGTCATCGATAAAGCTATCATCAAAGCACAAATTTACATTGCCGATGACGAGCTATTGCAAGACGACGTACTGTTAGGACAAGATGTCATTGTCAACGCCGATGTTACGATGAAGATTGAGAATGGTCGCACTATTTTCGAGAACAAACGAGCAAATGCAACAATGGTAATATCCGATAGCAAAATGTTCCAAACTTTTGTCTAATTTCAGAAACCGTACTGAGCAAGTTAAGATGCAACGACTTTTGGGTAGTTACGGTGATGTTTTCTCCAGTGGTTTTGACGGCATTGGTAGAACCGACGTGGTTGAAGCGAGCATCGAACTGTATAACGATCACCCTGTATCACAAGCACCATATCGCATTTCAGAGCCGAAACGAGGAATCGTCAACAAAATGATTGAGGAGCTGTTGGAACACGACATTATTACAGAATCGACATCTGAGTACGCAAGTCCAGTTGTACTTGTGAAGAAACAAAACGGAAGTGATCGATTATGCATCGATTACCGGCGTATCAATAAGTTGACCAAGAATGAAAACTTTTCCGTCTCGAACATCGAAGAGCGGCTGCAAGAAGCCAATCGTTTCCGATATTTTTCGTCGCTGGATTTGAATAGTGGCTACTACCAAATCGCAATGGCACCTAATAGCCGAAAGTTCACCGCATTTATAACCACCGACGGATTGTATGAGTTCAAGGGTATGCCATATGGGCTCAAAAACGCTCCTGCTGTTTTTAATCGACTTATGGCCGAAATTCAGAAACAAGTGGAGAAGGGCGACATGCTCCACTACATGGATGACATCCTCATTGGAAGCAACTCCTTTGATGAATTATACGCTAAATTATTACGGATACTCGAAGTATTACGATCGTGCGGACTTACGCTTAACGTAAACAAATGTGAGCTATACAAGCAAACCATAACATTTTTAGGACACCAGTTACATTCTGCAGACATGAGACCAGGAGAAGTGAAAACCAACGCTATTGCTAATTTTCCGACACCACGCAACGCTTCCGACGTGCGCAGGTTTTTAGGTCTTAGCGGCTACTTTCGCAAGTTTGTCGTTGGCTATTCCATCATATCCGAACCGTTACGTAAATTATTGCGCAAGAATACTAGATTCACTTGGGAAGATCAACAAGAATCATCATTCAAGGAATTAAAACGCAACCTCGTATCGAAACCAACAATGGTGAGTTACAGCATCGATGCCGAGCACGAATTAGATACAGACGCAAGCTCTTTCGGCATTGCTAGCGTCCTAATGCAAGTCGAGACTGGGTACCCACAACCGATTGCTTATTTTAGTCGCTCCACTACGGACAACGAAAAGCGTTTCCACAGCTATGAGTTAGAAGCTTTGGCGGTCGTGGAATCATTAGAGAGATTCAAGTACTATGTGTATGGAAAGAAAATCCAAGTCATCACAGATTACAACGCCTTGCGAACGACAATGGAAAAACGAGAGCTCATACCACGCATCGCACGCTGGTGGTCGAGAATCCAAGAATTCGACGTTGAGATCATCCACCGACCAGGTTCTCGTATGGAACATGCAGATGCACTCAGCCGCGCACCTTACGAATGTGCTCACGAGATAGACACCGCAGATCTAAAGATTGCAAAAACCATCATCGATAAACCGGATTGGCTCTTCAGTATTCAATTGCAAGATGAGAAGATCAAACACATTGTCAGCGAGATGAGTAATGGTATAAGACCGGAACACACAGATTATGTCATCGAGCTAGGACGCTTATACAGGAAGCAGAACAGCAAGCTCCTATGGGTTGTTCCGAAGCAAGTATGCCAAGTGGTGCTACATGAATGCCACGACAAAGCAGGACACATGGGTGTCGACAAGACGATCAAGCGCATCCTCAATCTCTTTTGGTTCCCTCGTATGCGCAATTACGTAAAGAGTTACATCAAATCCTGCGTTGGATGTGCACTTAACAAAACACCAGGTGAACGACGAGAGGGTCAGTACCACTACGACAACGTTAAGCCGATACCATTTACGACAATCCACATTGATCATTTGGGACCGTTCCCAAAGAGTTCCAAGCGCAACGAGCACGCACTGGCCATCGTAGGCTCATTCACAAAATTTCCTATCATCCGCGCTGTAAAGGGCACAGCAACGAATCACGTAATCCAAGAGCTACAAGAAGTCACCGGCTATCTTGGAATGCCGGAACGCATAATCTCTGATCGCGGAACGGCATTCACGTCAAAATCTTTCCAGAAGTTTTGCCACGACAATAACGTTAAACATGTGAACGTGCCGAACGAACAAATCGCATAATTCTATCCATGCTTTTACCTACCGCTGAACATGAGAAACGTTGGGATGACAAGTTACGCCAGATACAATGGTATGTATGGGTATACGCCACGAGACATCTTGAAGAATCAGCTCATTCAAGCACTCCAAGATGACCGAGCTACAGAAACTCCGGGAAGATGCAGCTAATCGTATCGACGATATGAGAGCACATGCGAAGGATATATACGACTCCCAGCATTCCAAACCAAAAACGTACAACGAAGGCGATCTAGTGCTTACTATGTATTAACCAATGAGCACTGGTACATAACGAAAGTTGGAGCCTCGATACAAGGGTCCATTCATTATCAGCAAAGTTTTGCCAAACGACCGATACGTGATTGAGGATTTGCCTCATGCTGAAAGAACGCAACGCCATTATATCTCCGTATTTGCATCTGACCAATTAAAGCCATGGTGCCATTTGCCGTCTGATGACCCATCGGACCCAAGCGAACCCGATGATGAAGACGCCAGCATTTCGAGCCAGGGCGCTTCGAATGGTCAGGAAAGCCGACTGAAAGCGACGGCAACCTTGACAATATCACAAGTGCCGGCAACCCTTCCACAACTGTCAAAGTGATGAATACATACGAAACGAAAGGGAAGGAATTAAAGATAGCAATCGTCACGCGCACCACGCCTTCATACATTTTCATTTCCATTTAATTCCTTTAATAATTAATATCTTGTAAATTAAAGTATCATATCATTAAAATTGAAGTTTTGTTTATTTAAAGTACGGCTATCCCTACACTACTCGTATATATATAAAAGAAAGTGACGTTAGTTCAAACGCTCATAACTCAAGATCGCCTGCACCGATTTGGATGATTGACACTAATTTAGACTGTTCTCTGACCAGAATAGGAGAATACCTAATAAAATTTCCAAAGATTCCTGAAAAAAAGGTGTATTTTCCCATATATTTTGTATGGTGCGAATTTTTATAATTATTTTTTTTTTACATCGCGATGTACATTGAGTGAGGCTAAGCCGTTCAGACGATCTTCAGACATTGTTGATCGCAAACACGTTTTTAGTCGTCGCAAAGTTGAGTAGGATCGTTCAGTCGCCGCTGTTGTCATAGGCAAAACTGCCATAACGTGAAGCATTTGGTTAACATTTGGAAACGCATCTTCATTACAAATATCGAGTGCTTCAAGTGAGTTTTTTATATCCTTTCCGACAATGAGCTTCCGCCAAAGTTATACTTCATTCACCCAGATGTCACGGGAATCGTCGTGCAAAATTGAACAGTATGATTGGAATAGTTGAGCGCAGGGCTCTTCTTCGAAAATTTTCATTGTGTTGGGAAATAGGCAAGCGAAATTTGATAAAATATTGCGGTGATTTAAGAATCGATCTTGCAATTGTGTCAGAAGCGAATCAATGTACGGTATGTAGATTGTTATACGGAAATAATCTTCAACTGAATCAGTTTGTACGTTAGAACGTTGAGTTTGTTTCGACGCAATCCTTGGCTTTCGCAATTCAATTTCCTGTTGCTCGCTAATTTTGCTCACGGTTTTGAAAATTTGTCTGAAATCCCCCTTAGCGTTTTCTCTTCTTTCCATCAAATTTTGTTTCGCAGCATCAGCCAATTTGATAGCCTCTCCCAGATCTTGATTTTCTCCTTGAAGTACTCGACTCATTTATCGCATCCTGAAGGGCATTTTGGCGTTTCGTATAAATGAAGAAGGGATGGATATTCTCTAGAACTCCCAGACAATTTTTGATTCCCGTTATATTGCACGCAGAGCTTAACGCCAAATTGAAGCTATGAGCAGCACAATGGGAGTAGAGCGCGAGTGGATAAGTTTTTCTGACAACAGCTTCAGCCCCTTGGAACTCTCCGCTAACCGCTCTCGAAACGCATCCAGTCCGGAAAATTTTAGGAAAACAAGGCAAGCAGTTCCTATTCCCTTGCCAGTGACATCGGTGATAGGAATAAAACCCAAAAAATATTCCTGAATGATGAACTTTTCGCCGCATTTTTCCAAGTAGCGAATACAAATTGAACTTTGTTCTACTCCTGCAATGTCTGGCGTGTCATCACCGAAAAAAGAAAAGCCCTTCGATTTGTTCACTCGATCGATGTTGTAACTCAAATGTTGATTATTTCATTCTGGGCACGGTTGTTTATGTCCATAGCATTCTTTGGTAAATCACTCAAGTGCTCATCAGTTTTGGCTCGATATCTTGAGAGAGCTCTAAAGTTTCCATCATTCATCGGTTCGTCTTCAGAAATTCTTCCCGTATCATTGCAACCTCTGAGAGCAAGTCCTTGTCGACCACACAGGATAACTGTTTTAATAATTGGAATCGTGCGTAGTTTGCTTTCATTCAGAAAGTCTAATTTTTGTTTCGACAGTTGCAAATCAATTGTCAATATCTATCTCGATCCGTTTATGCCGTTACGTACTGCCGTAAGGCGACTAAAGTTAATATTCCTTGTGTGCACTACTAGGTATAACAAGTAAGGATGTCTAAGTTCGGGTGGAACCGAACATTATATACCTAGTAGTGATCTATTATACCTACAAAATTTACGCAGGTCTATTTTAATACTTTCAGTTCGTATTTGCGTTCAAATAGACAGACGGACAGACAGATAGATGTATCAAGAGACGGACATAGTTACACCGACTCAGCTCATCCTCCTGATCATTTCAGTACACGTACAGACATTTCATGTTCATGAAAGGTATGAAAATCAAAAGAGATTAATTACTTGCCCGGATATTTTACTTTTCATCCTGAACGTTTTAATATACATTAATAAATATATATCTCGATTCGTTTATGGCGAATGAAGTTATATACCTTGTGTGCGTAACAAAAATAGATATAAAAAGGTTGTCTTTCATAGGCGCCAAAGAACTCAACCGATCTTTATGAAATTTTCACAATATATACTTGGATTCACTTGGAAAAGTAGGCGGAGCCATGCCCCCAGGCTATATAAAGTTTCAATTCGTCATAACTCCGAACTTTTTTGGTCTAAATTAATGAAATTTGGATATATGTGTCACTTAGTCAATATCTACATAATTTTTCAAAAGTGGGCGGCGCCACGCCCACATATTTTGTATTTTGTTTTGCTTTCGAACTTTCACGATAGACTCAGGAGTTCGCTGGGCACGACACAGTCTGTATGTAGCTTTTGGAAAAGCCCCCAGGTTATATAAAGCTGCAGTTCCGTATAGCTACATAGGAGTTTATTTTGTTCAAGTTAATGACATTTTATATATAGAAGTGTTCTATATATCAAAATGTCAAAACAACGTCTATCGGGCTTGCTAGTATATTATAATGCTGATCATTTTAGTGAACTTTTCTCTTCTTCTTCTCATACTTACATACACATAATGTTTATGAAAGGTATGAAAATCAAAAAAGATATACAACTTCCCTCTGCAGTGGGCTATTAACTACGTGCCCGAATATTTTGCTTTTTTGTTTTCCGATTTGGCTAATTTTTGGCAGGAGTATAATACATACTACTGGGAAGCAGCTGACCAATTTTCATTGAAATATCAAGATTGAATTACAAGCGATTGCCTTTGAAAATAGCAGAAATTTTATGCTTAAAAGTGGGCGGCGCCACGCCTACTTCTTCAAAATTGACAAAAATTTTTTGCGGCCGAGTGTTTTTTAAAAAGCTTATTATGTGTGCAAAATCTGATTGATATAACTTGCTTAGTTGTAAAAATATCGCTTTTTAAATTTTACAAAAAAAAATTTCAGAACTATGTTAAAAAACTGGGCGTGGACATTAACCGATTTCGCCCATTTTTACAGCAAACAGTTACCTTTATATATAGAACATTATCACAAAATTTCTTTTCGACAAATCAATTTCTGGCGGGGTTATGGCATAAAAAGTTTTGTTTTTTGGATTTCTTTGTTTACGGAAACTTTAAAAGTGAAATATAAATGATGTAAAGCTAATTTACGCAAAGTTATTGCCTATTTAATATATCTACGATCCTCTCAAAATCTTTCATATAAAAGTGGGAGTAGACCTTAACCGATCCCGCCCATTTTATTCTGGAGCATTCCTTTCACACCTGGAAACCTGAATGCTTGAACGGTTTTTGATTTATGATTAATATTATTTCTAAATTTGACCATTTTCGAAAATTTCTTCAAAAATTTATTTTATGCCTTAATCTCAACGTAGTCATCAAATTTTATCCTTATAGGTGTATTATGCACTGAGTAATCACTTTTTTGTGTTTGCGAAAATATTCTATATATAAAAAGTGGACGTGGCTATCATCCGATTTCGCCCATTTTAAATAGCGCTCGGAGATGAGTGCCAAGGAACCTGCATACCAAATTTCATTAAGATATCTCAAAATTTACTCAAGTTATCGTGTTCACAGACGGACGGACATGGCTTAATCAATTTCTTTTATCGTCCTGATCATTTTGATATATCTATCTCGATCCGTTTATGCCATTACGTACTGCCGTTAGGCGACTAAAGTTAGTATACCTTGTGTGCGTAGCACCACTAGGTATAAAAACACCGAAATCCACGTTGACAACGAAAGCATTAGCAACTGCACATAAGAAGGCAGACAGAATCAGCAAGAGACTGGCAGCGAGGGAATCAACGGTCCAAAGTAAGTTGGTTCCAAGAAACAATCAAACACCCCCCTCCCACCCCAAAAAAGGACAAATTCAACCCAGGCCTGAAATTCGCAGTCAGTTGAATCGTGTCCCATTTATATAAAGACATACTTAGAGTACCAAAACCGTAGATTTTTATTTGGCCGCATTCCGATACACACATACATTATATTTTCTGAGGAAAATTCCAAAATAAAACCACTGAAATACGGTACTAAAACTAGACATATTTCCAAACACATACACATTAGTCTAAAGTATTCTCCCTTTATTTAAAATCAAAAAATAATAATTTCCTTTATTGCTTACTGTTTCGAGTTGTCTAGCTCAAATCTGGCTCCACAAGAACAATTTAATAGTCAGGTAGGGTAAATGCACCAGTTTCCGGACACTTAACGTTTTCCTCAACTTTGACTTCGACTCATTTTCTCACTATAAACGCTACCGGGAAAAGATATACTGTTTATAATAGCATACATTTTGCTCAATAATATGACGTCTGTATAATTTAATAATATAATGTTGTTAATATTATTAAAGCAAAAACTCAAAAAAGTTCGATTTGCTCTAGTTTATGGACAGACAAATTTAGTTTCCGGACACTTTGGTTTTAGTTTCCGGACACTCGAAATTTGTATGAAATTTGTATATACACATTTTTGTAAAGTATTTCTGAAACATAAAGAAGGACCTTGAATACAATAAATACGTCTTAATCGTATTCACATATCTCTGGATGGACATCTCACTGATTGAAGAGCCAAACTTACGGCGTACGCAGTTGATGTTTTATTTATCATAATTGGTAGAGTTTTTTCAACAATTAGCTATATGAAGGTCCAGGAACAACAGGAGGTCCTTGTCTGGGCATCCTAGGGTTAATCGCAAAATACGGGCTTACATAGTCATGGCGGGGTGCACGTGAGTCTTCTCACCCTCTTTTTAAATGGGTATTCACCGCGATTGTGGAGCTAATAGTCATTATGGAGTCCTCGGTTGGTTACCACCTACACAAAAAAGAACTTTTGCTAACAAACTCGAGAGAGTATGCACATAATCAATAATTCGTATAATGGGAGGCTTGAATGACACCCCGACAGAATTATTAAATGCCATTCTGTACATCGCACCAATAGACTTAGTGGGCAAAAGCATATTGACAACTGAAACTAGGCCCAATGCCTCGTGGCAGTAGCCTGTACCAGCGCCATAAAAAACGGGGCCGACAGACTGTATGGTGCCGCCCGCACTTCGAAATGGGTGATTGCTCTAAATCTGCTTGTTACTGTGCCTATCCGAAGTTAAACAAATCCTACAAGGAGGAAAATTACAACAACTTAAAGTGTCGTAAATTGCAACAGGCGCTAAGAAAAATGTACAAGGAGAGAACGTGCATCTATACTTGGTCATGGGTCATATGGGCATAGATGGAAGCGAAAGGGATGATATCTTCACCTAGAAGGGGAAGTCTCTCGAATAGTATACTATAGAACTCTCCATCAGACTGAGAGTATTGAAAAGCCGTCAAGAACTGTAAGCGATCTACCAAGCAAAAACGGGGTCGTGTGCAAGTCGTATGGGTTAACAACCTAGCTCTTGTTCGTAAACCGGCAAGGCTGCAATATTATGTTTTTATAGCTTGTACAAAAAATGCTTGAACATATTTTGTGATTCTGCCGCTCGCCAGATTAAGGCTCCGACTATTAGGAGTTCCACAGCTATCCTAAGATGCCGCTTGTGTGATGCTTGTTTGGTTTGACCTTATAACCTCGAAGGGCTAAGTAAAAGTCTACATTCATTTTTTAAATAATAATATCGATAAAAACAACAAAGTTTGTACAAAACGCTAACTGTCCGGGCATTGAAACTTTTATTCTCACTATCCGGACAGCAATATTTGTACTTGAAAAACCTGTCCGAGGACTGAAAACATAGGAGAAAAATATGTTTTTCTTTTTGTAATGCATATATGTATAAGATAATAAACTATCATTTAGGAGCATTAAAATGGTAATTCGTAATTTTCGCCTTCTTTTCAGTCCGGAAACTGAAAATTATCTCAAATTTCGGTTCTGGTTTCCGGACAGTAATAATTTATGCTAGTTTAAGTAAGTTTCTTTTTTATTTATAAAATGAAAGTTTATTATATTTTAAACAAATATTATTAACTTTTATTGTAATGTGCTAATACATACTTTGGTAAAATGCTCCCACTATTTTTTTTTTACAAAACCTGCAATTTTGACGCATGCTCAGACTTCTAACAATAAAATTACGTGTAACTTTTAAACTATGCTTTTGATTCAACTTAAACTTTCCTCGTACACTCAGAAAACATGTACATTAGCGCTGTCCGGAAACTAGTGCAGTTACCCTATTAGCCTGCAAATTTACCCCGCAATAACCTCTTTGCTTGTATCTCCATATAAAAGTCGCACATAATATAAGCAGAAGATTAAAGGAAAATGGAAAAACATAGATTTGCTAACGCACCTTGCTTGCCTCCCAAAAAATTTGCATACCTTTATAAATTTATACACATACCTACATACAAACGTTGGGCAGCGACAAAGCAGCAGTCCAACATCAAAGGAATAAAGCATAAGAGCAAACAGTAAAGTCCCTTGCTCTCAACAACTTAGTCAAAACGAAATCATATAGAAACAAAATATTGTTAAGAGGCAAACAAATAAACACACACCCATACGTGTACAAAGTCACCCACAAACGAAAGATTGCATATAATTAGCATAAAAACCGGTCTTACTCAAAATGTAACCCAACAAACCTTTTCGGAACGAAAACACTTAAAACATCCCATTGCCAATAAATCATCTCAGCTCGACATAAAATAAATCTTATTGCGGTATTCAATTATTCATACCAATAAAATGGTTTAGAAATAACACTCGCGAACTCCCAAAGAAAAAAAAGTTATACATAAACATATATACAATCATATTTAAATATGGTAAATAATAGTGCGTCCTTTAATTCAGTTCCTTGGTAGGATTGCCGTTACCGACAATTTTAGCAGTATATACTGGAAACATATTTACCCCGAAGTATGAAAATTGCCTGGACTTGTATGAAGAAACGAAAGCTATGATCTCCGATCAGCTCAACATGTTAAGGCCAACTAAAGCTCCTGCTCCACCACCAAGGGTAGAAGATCTCCAAACTAAAGAGGTCAACTCAGGCATTTACTTTAAACTGCCAGCTTGTGATACGGAGGTGTTTCACGGGAGCTATGAACAATGGCCGCCATTTCGTGACATGTTCACTGCCGTGTATATAAACTCGAAAATTGTACCATCCCAGATACAAAATGAAAGGCCAGGCGGGCACTATAGTCAAACTAAGCATCACTAAGCGACGATAATTTCAATCTGGCTTGGGAAGCTCTTAAAGAGAGGTATGAAAATACACGAGCACTGGTAGATAAACAAGTAGCAATTTTATTGAGCCAAAAATTCGAAGAGCAAGAAGTGAAGAATTTATTAAGCTATCAGTCTTATCTACCCAGAATATCCCCACCGATAACTTGTTCCCCATTCTGGTACACATATGCAACTCTGTATTATCAGAAAAATCGCTACAACAATCCCTCACGAAATCTACAACAATCCCTACGAAATCGCAGAGAAGGTAGATTCAAAAGCATCTAAATCCAAAAACCCATAAAATTTTTTTCATAAAAGCTTCACAAACCCCCAAGCCAGCAATCATAACCCCAATAATCGAAGCTACAATCCATCGCAAACGTATACATCTGAAAACAGATATGCGTCGTGCGAATCGGGCTGAGGAGGTCACGCCTTAAGATATTGCGAGAAATTTAAAAAAATGTCAGTAAATGATAGATACAATTTAGTATAGAATAAAAGTCTATGCATCAATTGTCTTTCACGTTCCCACCTTTTAAAAGATTGTGACAGTAATTTTAACTGTGTGTATTTCCATAGGAGGCATCATTCAATACCCGAAATGCAACCGCATCGAAATGACACCGAAGCCCCCTGCTGCTCACATGCAGCAAACAAAATATTCATTCGAAAAATTAAAGCAAAATACTATTGCCCACTGCCATAGTCTCCATCGAACACCGAGGGGAACTATTCAAACTGAGAGCTCTAGTCGATCGAGGCTCACAAAGATCATTTATCTCTTCCAAAATACAAACCAGTTTGAGGCTCCCTACTCAAACCGCAAACTTTGAAATTTCAGGAATAGGCGGAAGAGTGGTACAAAACTCTAACAAAATCTGCTCACTAGCCCTGGTTTCTCCCGAAGCGGATCTAAGAATACCGCAACTCACTAATATGCTCCCCAACTACAAAAGGAACAGGAAAGATAGAACCAAATATGCTGGAAGCTGGAAGACGCTAGCTGCCATACCCCCGCTCAAATAGATATACTATTAGGCAGCGACCTAATACCCCAGAAAATGCTAGATGGTATTGAGAAAATATCAAATACATTGTTAACCTAAAATACCATATTTGAATGGATCCTGAGTAGTCAAGTAACGGAACAAATATCCGCCTTCACAACCCAAGTTGAAGATATATCAAACGAATATCTTAACTCCCAGCTCAAAAAATTTTGGGAGTTGGAAAAATTTCCGCGTCTACAAGTCAATAGCCTAGAAGACAAAATTTGTGAAGACTTCTACTCTACTTGGCTCTAAACTGCCGTGGTAGGACCAATTCTTCTGTATGGGGTCCTGGTCTGGTGGACGGGCCTGGAGAAGAGCTCCAACATTATCGTAATCCAAAGAGTACAGAGAAGTGCGCTCATATGACTCCCCTTCAAACCCGAACTACCCGAAACTCTCGCCTTAGGTCGCTCCCAAGCCGCTGCGGTTCAGCAGTTTTAAAGTATGGAAAACAATCTACTTAAAAAAGGTGAATTAAAATCAGCATATGATGGTGTCCTGAAAGAATATTTATATTCTTAATATTGGATCACATGCAAAGAGATAATCCTTATGAGAAAATAACCCAAGGTAAATATTCCTCATTTTACCTTCCCATATCGCGGTGATAAAACAAGACAAAACACCACAAAGGTAAGAGTAGTCTTCAACGCCTCAAAAACTATGAGCTCAGGCAATTCTCTAAACGATGTGCTATACACTGGACCCACATTACAACCCGATTTAATACTCCTCATATTAAATTGGTGTATGTACAAATGCATATTTAATGGTGACGTCGAAAAAATGTACAAGCAAATTCTGGTGCATAAAGACGACCAAGATTACCAGCGTATAATATTTCACAATTCCCCAAATAGTCAAATACTGCGATCACAGATAAGTTCCCATACACCCTTGAGTCTATATCTGCGATAAATTCTTTCGTCTGTGGCAAAACTTTCGACCCCGCAGGATGGCTTGCACCAATAATGATACAAGCCAAAATGCTCATACAGGAATTATGGCTAGACGAACCCGATTGGGACGAGCCAGTGAAATCACTTCGATTGGCGATATTGTCCTAATTCGCTGATAATCTGCACTCTATCTCAGAGATACAGAAACCTCGATGTGTCAATTTCTCTCCCGACTATCAAGTCGAAATACATGACTTCTCCAACGTCTTCGAAAGGGCATACTTCGCAGCGAAATATTTGGGCACCCAATTCCATGGCAAACCAACGAGCCAATTGTTAGTCGCAAAGGACAAGGTCGCTCCTCTTAAGACCGTAAGACTGCGTCGCCTTTAGCTATGTGGCGCACTCCTCTGAGCCAAGTTATCCTCAACCGTGCAAACCCACTTGAGCCTCAACGACCAACTACTCTATTTATGGTCTGAGTCGGAAATCGTCTTAGCTTGGTTGGCAAAATCACCCTACCCAAATCCTCGATCTGGTCGGGCCAACCCCTTGGTACTAGAGGTTGCAACCCCTCCAACTAGCCACCACTAATCTTTGGTGGAACGGCCCCAGCTGGTTAATAGTATCATCAGAACTCTCCTGCCCGCAACATAATACCCCCAGAAAGCCGAAAAATCTAAAGCTTTCACATTACTCTGGATGAAACTGACATACTTGAACGGTTTTCATCGTTCTCCCGAGCAATGCGAGTAGTTGCATATGCGAGTATGTTTCAATTTATAAAGCGCCTCAAAAATAAGGTTAACGAAATACCGACTCCACCGAATGCGTCACGAGAGCCTATAGAGAGCAAAGGTATCCCTCATCGTGGCCACCAAGCCACGGTACTTTAGCCGTGAACTATCGATTTTCAATTTAAATTTTTTCAATTTATTTGCATACGAGTATTTATCCTAACACAACAATTTGGTAAAATTATGTTATAGTGCTAGTCATACTATATACATAATTATAAATTCTTATTAATAATTAACATGGATTAAAAGTACCCATACATACATACAGCCGTTGAAAGAAGAAAGACAGAAATAAGAAAGAGGAACTTAATGTGAAAGCAAGTAAGAACATAATATATAACAACATATATATATGTAAGAACATATATATTATACATTTTCGTTAATCAAGCATATTGAAGTAATTGGTTAACTGTTTTTTAAAAATCATTGTGTTATTTATAAGCCTCCAAAGTTCCAAAGACGTATGGTATTTACAAAGAACTGACGTTCAGACACAAAACACCGATATCTTGTATACACTAGGAGTGGAGATCTCTGAGATTGAAGAAATTTTGGGCCCATTAAAAATATATTGTGGTTATTTTGATAATATACCTTTGTGAAGAGTCACAAGTGTTCTGACTTTCAGGAGATTATCAAACGTGATGTTTAGCATCTTTTTAGCATACGCTGATACATGGTCAAGTCTTTTCAGCCAAACACATACCTTGCAATGTTGAGGTACACAACATTTAACTTTTTCCTGTAAACAGAGTCACAATTACTAAAAATTTCACATCCATAAAGGATCGTAGGTATTAAGTACGCTTTGACTAATAGTAATCTTATATATAAGGGGGCAAAATACTGCGTTGACCATAGTGTATGAAGCATTCCATACACTTTTTCCTACCATGCTAAAGATATGATCTTTCCTTGTCAATGTATTGTTAAATAATACGCCAAGGTTTTTAGCCGAGTCAACATAGTTTATCACAGATTGGTCCAACATAATTTTATCTAATGTGTTAGTATCTAAATGTATAAACCGTTGTTTGAAGCCCATTTCCCTACGCGTGTTAAATTACAATTTAATTCAATTATACAATTACTGGTACGATCTAAAGGACAACTCACATATATTTGGACATCACCAGCACAAATATGAACATAACAGTTTTTTAGCACATTAGGTAAATCGTTTACATATAGGACAAATAGCAGAGGACCCAACAAAGACCCTTGAGGTACCCCTCCAATAATGGGTAAAAATCAGACGTTCCAACACATACGGCTTGAGTTCGATTGCCAAGGTAAGACCTAATCAATTTCGTTGACCGCCTCGAGAAATTAAACAAGTTTCTTAGTTTGCAACCCAGTAACTCATGATCGACGGTGTCGAACGCCCTTGAATGATGAAGCAAGGTTAAGAAAGTGACTTTATTTTCATCAATTTGTTGTCGTATGTACTCCGATACATCCAAAAGTGCTGTAGTACAGCTCCTCTTAGGCCTGAACCCCGACTGACGTTTAGTGAGAAGTCTGTTATTATGTATATAAGAATGTATTTGCTTATGCAGTATTCGCTCTACTACTTTGGATAGGAAGGGAAGAATTGCGATGGGCCTAAATTCGAGCTTTGTCTTGTGAACAGGAATCACTTTAGCAACCTTCCAGATCTGCGCAAAAACGCCAATTTTATGGCCTTGTTTACTATTTGCCGTGCCTTTTTAAACTCTATTAGTAACTCAGGGGTCCTGTAGCGCTTCCATCGAAAGTACGCTCGATTGCGTAACGTAATGAGGCGTTTTAAATTGGCCTTTAACCAGGGCTTACTAAGGGGATTAGCGACCTTGCACTTTACCGCAACGTATTTTTCAAAAAGAGAGTTAATCTGGTTCTGCTAGTAGTTCACTTGGTCATTAATTGATTCCATATGCCACACTTGTCTCCAGTCTACTGTATTAACACCTGCTCTCAGTAAATTAAGATTAATATTTTTAAAATCACGATAAACAAAATGGTTTGAGGTAACAGAGGGTTGGAAATTGTAGTTCAGGAATATTAAGTCATGCTTTGACATGATGCTGATTTCTTATTGTTCTTATTGTAGTATACTGAATCGTAAAAATTACTCACGAAGAAGACATCCAAAAGAGTACTGGCAGTAGGAGTAAAATGGGTGGGTGCGGAAATATTTATCGGATATAGGTCCAAGGATTCCATACGCGGATGGAATCCGTGAAGAGAGAGAAATTCACACGACAGTTTGGTCTATATATGCAGCCGACAAGTAATTTACTATTTCTCGAGTGGACGTCAACAAACACATATTCTACAATATCACCAATACCCGACGAACAGTTTATACTACATGACAACACATATTTTACATATATGCCAACCCCACCACCATGACCACTCCTATCAGCCCTAAAGAGATGATAACCCTGATCTTTTAACAGGTCGTTACTTTGACTGGACAAAAACCAGGTTTCCGATACACAAATGATGTCAATATTGGATCCTTGAAAAATATTGCGAAATTCATCAAGTTTTTTAAGGGACTTTGGGAATTTAAATGAATTGTGTTCAAACCTGTAGCTTGTTTACCAAGAACCCGGAGCATAGTTGAAATGTTGTCTTTAGAACTCTGCAAGTTACGAACGAGGAGCGACATATTGAAAAACGGTTAACCAACAACTAAAAAAAAGTATATTTTAAATGTATGAAAGAGAGAAAGAAGCAGAGGATAGAGTCAAAGAATAGAAAAAGAACAATTGTATTATGTTGTCTGGTAATCCTGATTTGTAGTATGATCATACTCGCTTTCACCGGGAGCATCCGCATTCCGAAAAAGGTTAGCATCAGGTGGCTGATTTGCGAGTTCAAGGCATCGGAGATCATCTGGCTCCAGGATACATTTCGGTGTGTCAAGTTTTTTTGTTAAGGCGTCTAAATTTAGTTACACTGCGCAGTAATAAATTCCTATCAGCAGGAGTTCGAAATTTTACGATTGTAGGAGGATCAGTATTGCATTTTTGTAATTTCCGCAAGCGAAAGGTACTTTTAATAGTACGGTGGAAGTATGTCCAAGGTAAAGCAGAGGTTATGGAAAGTACTCTGCAGATTCTCATTTTGGCACTTTTTCCTATTTGAAGGATTTATAGAAAATCACGTGTTGTTTTCGATCCAATCTTTATTAACTGAATTATGGAACAAGAATACCAAAAACTGAGAATAAAAAGGTGTAACAAAAAGGAAAAGAAAAAATGAAATGTCAATGGTTGCCAGAGGATCGATTTGTTTAGTGTTGCCACATCACCCTCTTCCTAGCAATTATGTCGTAAATTGTATACTTAGTTCTCGGCTACAGTAAAAGCTGGTTTAAGCCGTTCTACCGAGACCTGGACATCTTTGTTGCTGATCCTAATGGTGAAAACTCGATCGGATGGTCTTTTTATCATGGATTTATATTGGAACGAATTTTCGTCATCCCTTGTCAATTTTGGTTTTGTAACAAACCGGTTTCGGCGAACCGCCATCTTCAGTGCTTGATTTCGTTCTCACTTTTTATCATTTCATAAGGGCCTGTATATGGTGGTTCCAATGGTGCACGTAATGAATCTGTTCGCAAAAATACGTGGGTACAGTTGTTAATTTCTTTTGTGAGGGCTACTTGGCAAATCTTTGTGATCGAAAAATTCATTGCGTAAACGAATGTTGGTCCCATACAAGAATTAAGCAACAGATGCGTGCAAATCCCCCTTGAAACTAGTCCTGAGGCCCAGAAGAACGATTGCTAGCACTGTGGTCCACCGACTGTCATCATGACACATAAGAGCGGCTTTAAAATATCTGTGCCATCGTTCTATCATGCCGTTGGATTACGGTTGGTATGCTGTAGTGTGTTTGTGTTTCGCGCCAACGAGTTTAGCCAGTGAGTTGAAGAGTGCAGACTCGAATTGGGTTCCTTGATCAGTCGTTATTGACTTTGGGCATCCGAAACGGGATACCCAGTGGCTCCAGAAGGTTTGGGCAACTGTGTCTGCCGTCATGTTTCGAAGTGGTACAGCCTCAGGCCATCGAGAGAATCTAATTAAACCGTAAGCTCTTTGGTATATAAAGTCTGTTGGCCTGTCGAAACATCGCAATAAATTTGTGTTTGGCTATCAAACTTAATGCGATGCAATTTTAACGAGTTAGTGCCTTTTAGTATTTTTCTTAACTCGTCATCCAATTCCTGTGCATGTTGAAGTTGTTGATTAGTAACAGTGATTGGCATGGAAATTGCGCAAAGTCTCGACAATGCATCTGCTACTGCGTTTTCGTCACCAGAAAGATGTACGATACTCGTTGAGAACTGCGATATGTAGTTTAGCTGACGTATTTGGCGAGGCGACACACAGTGGCGCCTTTTGAGTTTTTTCTTTGCAAAAACCAATGAAGATATTTTTTAAAAATTTAAAATGCAAATGAAAGCTAATTATTTGAAGTTTTATTGTGTGAAAGCTCAGAATGTCACAGATACAGGGTGCTTCTAAAAAATTCGTCAAAGTCGAAAATTTTTAGATAAATGCAAAAACAAAATGTTTTTAGTAAAAAATAAAAAAAAGAAACTGAGATTTGTCTTATAATGACGTATTTCAGCATTAAATAAGATAAACTGCCCACTTATGACAAAAAGTTGTATCTAAGTAGTCACGTAATCAATAAATACCAAAATCGATAGACGCATTGTTTCTTTTAAATGGCAATACTCTTATAAAACTCAAATGCCCGTTTTTGGTGACACAATAACAAGGTGCTTCAAAATTCATCGTAAAATTGTACATGTTTTTTTTTTTAATTTACAAGCCAAATATGTATTTTATTGAAAGTGGTTCAATGAAGTTTTATTTGAGCTAAAGATTAAACAGCCAACGAATTTTAGAAAAGGGGAGTGGCACTGCCCTTTTATGCTAAAAAGCTTGATCTTAGTAACCGCTTTACCAATTTGTACCAAACTCGATAGACGTATTGATTTCTATAAAATTTTAATACTCGTTTGAAGGCGAAATGTCTAAGCTTTATAATAAATTTGATAACCTTTAGAGAAATGCAATAACGAAAAGTATGTATTTATAAATTACTCTCTCTCTCTATGGCGCGATATATAACAGGTATATCATCATAAACCTCCTAAGAGATTTTTGCGCCAAGCTTCTCTTCCAATTTGTGGTGTGCCGATTTGAATTTTCCCTACAAATTGGTGGGACCTACAGTTTTTTGCCGACTCCGAACGGCATCTGGCGGCCGCCGTGGTGTGAAGGTAGTGTTGCCGGCCTACCACACCGAAGGTCCATGGTTCGAGCCCTGGTACAGGTAACATCAAAAGTGATTTGAAAAAAGTTTTTCAAAACGGGGTCGCCCCTCGGCAGTGGTTTGGCAAACTCTCCGAGTGTATTTCTGCCATGACAGGCTTCTCAGCAAAAAATTCGTCTCCTTATAAATTACTAAATTAATTAATTCTTTTATTTGAAATAAAAAATTAACTTGTACATAGATATGTATCTTATTTTTCAACAAAGTAACAAAATTGATTAGTAAATCTCTTTTTCATTGTTGTGATAAGAAGTGAGAAACTTATTTTATCTTAACATAGTCATCGTCACTGGAACATATATCTAAGAAAGCAGCCATTTCTGAGCTATACGCATCTGTAAGATCGTTTTGTGTTCTTACATACCTCATAGATAATATGACTGGATCAGAAGAGATAGCTGTTGAAAAGGTCTTCGTTTTGTCTAACTCGTGATACTTTGCAGGTGTTCATACATCTATATTTTTTGTAGTCGTTGTTCTTAGATTCTTAAGCTTCTTCAGACAATTCTCCTAAATGTAAGCACTGGTACTCTATTAAATCTTTTCCATGTGCTAAAATTTTATGTACCGTTGGTGTAAGTTTCTTCTCAGGATACTTTTGATGCAGCAACTCTGTAGTTTTAGATGCATGTTCTCCAAATTTGGGTCCATTACCTAGTTCATGGCAGTTTAAAATATTTAAAATTACTGCCAATCTTTTCACAATATCTCTTTCAACTCCTGTTATGCGAGCAGTCACTTCATCGTTTTCAAAAAAACTTCTTGAGGAGTTAACATCATTTGGGAGGTCAAGCTGTTAGCAGGGTGTGAAAATGCGAATTACAGAGCTTGGACTTCCAAGTTCCTAGCCTCCCTCCCACCTAGACCGTAGTGCACGGTTAAGCCCTCCTGCGGTGGCTGCCGGCGTTGACAGACGCGGTCCCGGTATCGGTACTTCTTCTGTCAATACGGGTTGCCAAAGCGTGGGCACCGATCGTATCCTTCACGAGGTGGTCACCTCTTTTTTCCGTAAAGAACACTACGGATCTAGACCCGGAGGGTATCGATCTTACCCTCCCCCCTTACCCAAGGTGTTAAGCGTGTCCGTGCCTACTGGGTGATTTGCAGTCAGGGGATTCCGACTGTATTCTAACGGAGCCTCCCGGATACCGGTCCACCTCCGGGAGTAACGGTGGACTTGCTACGGTATGAGGCGCTGCCGTAGTCGACCGTTCCCTTCCCCTTTTTATATTTTATGGTCGCCGAAAGGACTCGTCTAAGTAGGTGACCAACGAAGCAGATGGTAGCGGTGCTCAGGAACCAGATTCCTTGCAGGCTACTAGCCTGGTCCCATACAAGAATTCAGCAACAGATGCGTGCAAATCCTCCTTGAAACTAGTCCTGAGGCCCAGAAGAACGATTGCTAGCACTGTGGTCCACCGACTGTCGTCATGACACATAAGAGCGGCTTTAAAAGATCTGTGCCATCGTTCTATCATGCCGTTGGATTACGGTTGGTATGCTGTAGTGTGTTTGTGTTTCGCGCCAACGAGTTTAGCCAGTGAGTTGAAGAGTGCAGACTCGAATTGGGTTCCTTGATCAGTCGTTATTGACTTTGGGCATCCGAAACGGGATACCCAGTGGCTCCAGAAGGTTTGGGCAACTGTGTCTGCCGTCATGTTTCGAAGTGGTACAGCCTCAGGCCATCGAGAGAATCTAATTAAACCGTAAGCTCTTTGGTATATAAAGTCTGTTGGCCTGTCGAAACATCGCAATAAATTTGTGTTTGGCTATCAAACTTAATGCGATGCAATTTTAACGAGTTAGTGCCTTTTAGTATTTTTCTTAACTCGTCATCCAATTCCTGTGCATGTTGAAGTTGTTGATTAGTAACAGTGATTGGCATGGAAATTGCGCAAAGTCTCGACAATGCATCTGCTACTGCGTTTTCGTCACCAGAAAGATGTACGATACTCGTTGAGAACTGCGATATGTAGTTTAGCTGACGTATTTGGCGAGGCGACACACAGTGGCGCCTTTTGAGTTTTTTCTTTGCAAAAACCAATGAAGATATTTTTTAAAAATTTAAAATGCAAATGAAAGCTAATTATTTGAAGTTTTATTGTGTGAAAGCTCAGAATGTCACAGATACAGGGTGCTTCTAAAAAATTCGTCAAAGTCGAAAATTTTTAGATAAATGCAAAAACAAAATGTTTTTAGTAAAAAATAAAAAAAAGAAACTGAGATTTGTCTTATAATGACGTATTTAAGCATTAAATAAGATAAACTGCCCACTTATGACAAAAAGTTGTATCTAAGTAGTCACGTAATCAATAAATACCAAAATCGATAGACGCATTGTTTCTTTTAAATGGCAATACTCTTATAAAACTCAAATGCCCGTTTTTGGTGACACAATAACAAGGTGCTTCAAAATTCATCGTAAAATTTTACATGTTTTTTTTTTTAATTTACAAGCCAAATATGTATTTTATTGAAAGTGGTTCAATGAAATTTTATTTGAGCTAAAGATTAAACAGCCAACGAATTTTAGAAAAGGGGAGTGGCACTGCCCTTTTATGCTAAAAAGCTTGATCTAAGTAACCGCTTTACCAATTTGTACCAAACTCGATAGACGTATTGATTTCTATAAAAATTTAATACTCGTTTGAAGGCGAAATGTCTAAGCTTTATAATAAATTTGATAACCTTTAGAGAAATGCAATAACGAAAAGTATGTATTTATAAATTACTAAATTAATTAATTCTTTTATTTGAAATAAAAAATTAACTTGTACATAGATATGTATCTTATTTTTCAACAAAGTAACAAATTTGATTAGTAAATCTCTTTTTCATTGTTGTGATAAGAAGTGAGAAACTTATTTTATCTTAACATAGTCATCGTCACTGGAACATATATCTAACAAAGCAGCCATTTCTGAGCTATACGCATCTGTAAGATCGTTTTGTGTTCTTACATACCTCATAGATAATATGACTGGATCAGAAGAGATAGCTGTTGAAAAGGTCTTCGTTTTGTCTAACTCATGATACTTTGCAGGTGTTCATACATCTATATTTTTTGTAGTCCTTGTTCTTAGATTCTTGAGCTTCTTCAGACAATTCTCCTAAATGTAAGCACTGGTACTCTATTAAATCTTTTCCATGTGCTAAAATTTTATGTACCGTTGGTGTAAGTTTCTTCTCAGGATACTTTTGATGCAGCAACTCTGTAGTTTTAGATGCATGTTCTCCAAATTTGGGTCCATTACCTAGTTCATGGCAGTTTAAAATATTTAAAATTACTGCCAATCTTTTCACAATAGCTCTATCAACTCCTGTTATGCGAGCAGTCACTTCATCGTTTTCAAAAAAACTTCTTGAGGAGTTACCATCATTTGGGGGTCAAGCTGTTAGCAGGGTGTGAAAATGCGAGCTACAGAGCTTGGACTTCCAAGTTCCTAGCCTCCCTCCCACCTAGACCGTAGTGCACGGTTAAGCCCTCCTGCGGTGGCTGCCGGCGTTGACAGACGCGGTCCCGGTATCGGTACTTCTTCTGTCAATACGGGTTGCCAAAGCGTGGGGCACTGATCGTATCCTTCACGAGGTGGTCACCTCTTTTTTCCGTAAAGAACACTACGGATCTAGACCCGGAGGGTATCGATCTTACCCTCCCCCCCTTACCCCAGGTGTTAAGCGTGTCCGTGCCTACTGGGTGATTTGCAGTCAGGGGATTCCGGCTGTATTCTAACGGAGCTTCCCGGATACCGGTCCACCTCCGGGAGTAACGGTGGACTTGCTACGGTATGAGGCGCTGCCGTAGTCGACCGTTCTCTTCCCCTTTTTATATTTTATGGTCGCCGAAAGGACTCGTCTAAGTAGGTGACCAACGAAGCAGATGGTAGCGTTGCTCAGGAACCAGATTCCTTGCAGGCTACGAGCCTGGGCCTGGATACCAGCAGCGGAACCGTCATCGCCAGAGTCCATTCTGAAGAACATTCAGAACGGAAACGCAGGCCTGCCTACTAGTGAATGGAGGGTAGTGAGGGTTAGTGAGGTCAGGGAGAAACAACGTTTTGTGTCCTTGGTCGTTAGCGAGGATTCTCTCCCTGCTCTGGAAGCCTGTGGCGGAGTCATCACCTACTGCTTTCACTCCATCACCCTGCGGATCGCGAAGAAGGGTGAAATCGCCACTGATGAACCTGGAACGGAGGAACCAGGAAACACCTGGAATGGACCTGGGCCCACCAAGGAAGCCAGCGTGGAGGACAGACCAACCGACAACGCCGTGCGCGAAGCGGATGCTGCTTCCACAGTCTCAGAAATCGCTTCAGGCAGTGATGGTCCCACAGGCAGCACCTTAAGTGAACCTACTGGGAGGGCGCACTCACTGGTCGGATACGACACCGCGAACGCCTCCGAGAGCGACACGGTCTCGGTGTCGTGCTACGTCGGGTCGACCTTCGGTCGGTGGATGCACCAGTCTGAGAGCCAGCTACCGGACTCTGACGTGGAGGAAGCGGCAAATGACACTACAGTCATAGCCGCTCCCAATAACGAGGAGGCAGTAGCAATGGACGAGGGCTCAGACACCGACCTGTAAAATTTTCTAATGATGCGGGTCCTTCAAATTAACTTGCACCACTCCAAGGCAGCCTCGGCTGCCCTTCTCTTGCGCTAACAAGGTTTGGACTAACCTCTGATGCCTACCAGGTGGTCAAGACCCCAGTTACAGGTAGGACCAGAGCGTGTAATCTTATAAAACAGACTTTATTTTACTTTCTATTATCAAATTTCAGTGACGCAGATACGGTGACCATCAGCCTTGATCTGGAAGGCAGACAGTTTTGGCTGATTGCAGCCTACATGGCACATGACGCCCAGCAATTTCCAACCACCTGCTTAATCAACGCAGTGAATGAGGCAAACCGAAGGAAGCTGCCGATTGTAATAGGAGCCGACGCCAATTCGCACAACGTAGTGTGGGGTGAGTGCCTTTTAGACTTTATTCTATCTCAAAACCTACATATAAGTAACTCTGGTAATGAACCAACGTTTGTTACCGCATATAGGAAGGAAGTTCTTGATATCACGCTAGTCTGTGACCCGATACTGGGCCAAATCGAGGACTGGGATGTATCAAGGGACAACTCCTTCTCTGACCACAGATACATATGTTTCTGTCTCCACGTGAGATCACCTACTCTTGCAGCCTACAGAAACAAAAAGCGAACGGACTGGAATGTGTTCAAAAACGTTTTATCACGGTCGTTCTATGAGCACGCTTCTCACGGTAGGCTAAGCCTCCCGCTAAGATCTGATGAAGCGCACACATATTTCGAAAACGAGTCAGCTTCGATCGGTGAGCTTGACTCATCGTCTAAAATTGATAAAGCAGTAGACTTGATCACAGAGTTCTGTAATGCTGCTTTTAAATCCTCCTGCCCTGCTACCAGACCGAGGAATAATAAGAGACCACCATGGTGGAACTCCGAAATTTCCCGGCTCAGGAAAAACAGTAGGAGACTTTTTAATCAAGCTAAACGGACTGGCTCTTGGCACGAATATAAAGAAACCCTAAAAATTTTCAAAAACGCAGTCAACAAAGCCCAAAGGGATTAATGGAGAGACTTCTGCTACAACATTGAAGCCAACTCGGAGGCAAATAGACTGCGTAAAGTTCTATTAAAAAGTCCAACTGTTCCGAGTTTCATTCAGAAACCTGATGGAGATTGGACATCATCTAGCACCGAAATGGTCCAACTTCTAATGGACACGCACTTTCCGGGCTGTTCCACGGAGCCACCAACAGCCGACTACATTGAAAGAAATTACCACTCTATGGAGAAGTTAGTTACTCCTCAAAAAGTCGAATAGGCTATCAGAAGCTTCGACCCATTTAAATCTCCGGGACCCTATAACATCTTCCCCGCCGAACTTCAAATGGCGGGAGACATCCTCTGCCCTGTGCTGTCTAAAATCTACACAGCATATCTAAGGCTATGCTACGTCCCACAGAGATGGACCGAAGCGAAGATAATCTTCATACCCAAAGGCAGAAGAGCTTCACACTCTTCTTGGAAAGAATATTGGATGCGCACATTAGGTATAAGCTGCGCTCGCAAAGCCTCTCGAAGGCTCAACATGCATACTCCAAGGGCAAGTCCGTGGAAACAGCACTCCATGCTATCACCGCAAAGATAGAAAAAGGACTTGCCCTCAAGGGCTACACTTTGGGTATCTTTCTCGACATTAAAGGTGCCTTCAATAACGTAAATCCTCAAGCGGTCATCGAGGCCCTTCTGAGATTGGGACTGGAGCCCCCGCTAGTGGAATTCGTCAGTCAGCTCCTGTCAAGGAGAACTATCCAAGCTAATCTGGGAGAGGCCTCAATAGTGAGATACGCATCCAGGGGCACTCCTCAAGGAGGAGTTTTATCTCCTCTTTTGTGGAACCTAACAGTCAACCCCTTACCTCTAAAGCTGGAAAACACCGGCTGCCAAATCATTGCCTATGCAGATGACATCGCTCTTAGGGCGACTGGAAAACATCTTCAGATCCTAAGCGAACTGCTTCAAACCGCCTTAAACCTCGTGGAGGACTGGGCCTTGGAAAGTGGCCTTAGTGTTCATCCATCTAAAACGGAAATGATCCTTTTCACCAGGAAGTACAAAATACCAGTTCTTGTACCACCACGCCTGAATAGGGTCAGGCTCAAACTCTCTCCAGAGGTCAAGTACCTCGGCGTAATCCTAGATAGTAAACTCAATTGGAACAAACATGTTGAGGACAGATCCAGGAAGGCTATTACTGCCCCATACGCATCCAAAGCAGCCTTGGGGAAGAGATGGGGTTTCAACCCCCGGATCATGCACTGGCTGTACATCGCGGTAGTTAGACCCATCCTCTTCTATGGCATTGCCCTGTGGTGGCCAGCACTTGAGCGTAGCAGCAACATAGGCAAGATGGGCAGAGTACAGCGATCGGCGGCGGTCTTATCACGGGGGCACTTTCATCAAAGCCCACAAAAGCTTTGGAGATCATGCTCAACCTACTTCCGGTTGACTTGTACGGTAAACTCCAAGCAAGCTATAGCGCAGTGCGACTGAATGCCGTTCAACACTGGAGCGACACCAGATTCGGACACACAAGCATTCTGGAGACCATACCCAAAAATCTGAAGGTGGTGGACTACACTACGCCTACCGGCTATGAGCTAAACACCAAGTTCTCCACCAGAATCCCTAAGAGGCACGAATGGGAGGACGTGCATATTCTAAACCCACAATCAACCTCCATCTTCACAGACGGCTCAAAGCTCAAAGGCAAGGTGGGCAGCGGCGTCTACTCGGAGGAACTTTCACTCTTCTTAGGCATCAGACTACCTAGCCACTGCAGCGTATTCCAGGCTGAACTTACAGCCATAGAGGAGGCTGCGCGCTGGCTGCTCTCCAAAAACTGCACATCAGTGTCTATATACAGCGACAGCCAAGCAGCGATCAAAGCCCTTCAGGGTAGCAACACTGCATCGAAGGTAGCACTCGACTTCAGGCAATCGCTCAATTTACTGGCCTCGAAGTGCCCCACAGCAGTGATATGGCTCCCTGGGCACAGAGACATACCTGGAAACTGCGCTGCTGATGAACTGGCAAGGAATGCCACAGAGCAATCAGAGGTGAACCTAACAAGGAACATCTCCACCCCTCTTACCGCGACTAAGCTCTGGCTCCTACGCGAATTCGAAGAAAAGGCTAATTCTAGATGGACTAGGGAGACGACATGTGAGGTGTCCAGGCAAACGTGGCCCTGCATATGTAGGAAATAAACCGAGTCCATACTCAATCTAAAACGATTATTCCTAGCCCCCTTGATCGGGGTACTCACCGGACATTGTCTAATGGGAATACATGCTGAGCGCATGGGGCCCCTTCTGTCGCAGCTGTAGTGACGAGGAGGAAATAGAAAGTGTTGAACACTAACTCTGCAGCTGCCCTGCACTAGCCAGGACCCGTTCGGAGTGCCTAAACAAGTGCATACTCGCTAGTTTAGCGGAGCTGGGCTCTGCCGAAATCTTAGACATTCTGCGTTTTATTAAGCGGACAGGGTGGTTCGACTTTAAGAATGTTTAACAAAGGAGGAAGGGTCGCAACCCGTTCAGTGGTATCACAATGGGCCATTTGGCCTAAGTGCGCTTCTCGGCGATGCAGAGAGGCAGCCACCTTAACCTAACCTAACCTAACCTACCATCATTTGTATTTCCGTATCCATACTTTGGACAGTCAACTCTAAGGCCAATCTCTTTATAGAATGCATCCTGAACTATTTTTTTTCTCCTGTTTTGTTTCTCCTTACATGTTGTATTGTCGTCGAAAACTTCTCCTTGTTGTGGTAGTGTATCAGCCAGCTTCAAAACAAATTCCATACATCTTATCCTAGCATGCAAAGGAGATATTCCATACTTATAATCTAGTTCGTCAATTATTGAATCATCAAGATTTTCAAAGTCGATTTTTGTTGGAACGATTTTCCGTCATCCCTTGTCAAGTTTGGTTTTGTGACAAACCGGTTTCGGCGTTCTGCCATTTTTCGAAACTAGGCATTGAAAATGGCAGAACGCCGAAACCGGTTTGTCACAAAACCAAACTTGACAAGCGATGACGGAAAATCGTTCCAACAAAAATCAGCTTACTACCCTGTCGGAAGATCAACACAACAAAATAAATAATTTTCAAAGTCCTTTTGGCTCTTCTTACAAATTGGACATTTCATTGTAGATGTCGTATTTGTTATTAAGTTCAAAACTTTTCCATCGACCATTGTTAGAAGAAAATCATGCTTTATTGTAATGACATTCCCCTCTTCAATTTCAATTATTGTTGGTTCTAATTTGGCAATTTGATTTTTTATATCACTCACTGTAGCTTTTATGAGTTCCGAAGACTCCTTCTCGTATTTAAATAATATCGGGCGGCACAATATAGTTGATGACAGACGTGGATTTTTCCAATATTCTGAAGCTTCATCTTTTAGTCGTAATGGAACAATGGAAGCCATAAACATATTACTATCTGTAATTGTTTCATCGTCTACATTTATTCTTTGTTTATATGCGCTTTGTCCTGATGATCCATCACAGCCCCACTTAGTTATCAATGCTAGCTCTTTTGGCAGTGATTTCAACTTTTCTTCAGTAAAACTTTGAAGGAGTCGTGTAGACGTATGATCCATTAGGTTTTGTAGCTCAATTTCAGCTGATACTTCGGTTATTTTGGGACTTAGAGGAACTGCTTCTTTCTTGGGTTGAGTAATTTTTTTGTATCCAGGTAAAATATCGGCATTACGTTGCAATAATGACTTACGCAATATAATATATTTTTTCTTCGTTAAACCGAGATCTATAAACAGCGCCAAAGCTTCTTCGGGGGTGTATTTCCTAGGTAGCGCATTTGGTGGTGTGGGAATGCTGTTTTTGATCCTCATCAGTCGCACTGGACTTGCTACCGCAACTGCTTCTTTTATATGAGACTTCACGTTTTCTTCGTCTTTTTTTATATTTAATAGGCAGTGCTTCTGAAAGATGAGATGATGTTAGCTGGCCTCTTTTCATGCTTACTTAGAAATTTTGAATTGTTACGATAGACGTCCTTCCATTTTCTTTCTATCATAATGTATTGTAAACCAATTTTTATATATACCTGCTCAGGCGCGTATTTATGCCCAAGGTTGTTTAACTTTATTTGATGTAAAAAGTGAAGTTGCAGCTGGACGCAGGTAGACTTTATGAATTTAGGTAACTGAATATTTCACAAATAACTACTGTTAATTTGACGGAGCACATATTTTAACATTTTTGTTTTTTTCCCATCAAAGTTTACAAAGGGCCTAAAAATAGGCATTTCGAAAAACAGGTATATCCGCAAACTTTTAACAAATTTTTTTTTTTTTTTTTCAATCCTGAATTAAATTATCTTTAATTGCTATACAAGAAAACGACAACCGGGCGGCTTATTTACTCACAAAACCATTTTAAATACAACGAAAAAGAAGAAAATTTTCAAATTTTTCCCAATGTTGAAAATTGGTCAACTTTGAGCGGCTTTACCTGGTAAACTATAATTTCCCTGGAAAATTCTCTATTAGAAACATGTATTAGATTTAGCGAACGCTTTCATGATTTTTTTGATTTTTGCCATGCTTTAACGGCAGAGGCGCCACTGTGCGACGCTTTGTCAAGCTTTTGAGCAAACGCGTACATTAGCGGCTTGTGATCGGTTTTGATGATAAATTGCTGTGCTTCTACGAAATGGCGAAAGTATTTAACCGATTCGTAAATTGCTAAGAGCGCCCGATCATACGTACTATACTTGTTTTCAGCTGGTGATAGCTTGCGGGAGAAGAAACCGAGAGGACGCCAGATGTTGGCGACCTTTTGCTCAAGCGAGGCGCCTATGGCTACGTCAGAAGCGTCACAAGTGAGTGGAAGTGGGGCATTGCATGTCGGATGCGCTAGAATTACTGATTGGGATATGCTTTTTTTGCATAATTCGAATGCGTCAGATGATTTTGGCGTCCAGGTAACTTTTGAATCATGCGGGTATTCATTAAGCAGCGCTTGTAGTTCGGCTGCATGGGGTATGCACCGTCGATAATAATTTATTATTCCCAGAAACCTTCGAAGCTCGGCTATAGTTTCTGGTTTTTTGTATTTTTCAATAGTAGCCACGCGATCGTTGAGAATTAATAGTATACCCTAAAAATTCTACTTCAGACCGACTAAACTTACATTTGTCAAGATTGACACGAAGACCATGTTGCTTTAAACAAGAGAAGACTGAACGTATGTGTTCGTGGTGTTCGCTTTGTGGTTTTGACATTACCAATATGTCATCAACGTATACATAAACAAAATTAATGTCTCTAAAAATCGAGTCCATAAATCGCTGAAATGTTTGTGTGGCATTTCGTAGCCCAAAGGGCATATATATGTACTCAAACAATCCAAACTGTGTACATACGGCGGTCTTAGTAACAACTTCATCGGCCATCGGAATCTGGTGATATGCTTTGACAAGATCGATGGTCGAAAAGATCACGTTACCGTACAAATTTTCGTTAAAATCGTGGATGTGAGCTACAGGGTAGCGATCCGGTGTCGTCTGAGAATTGAGCTTTCTGTAATCTCCGCAAATGCGCCACTCACCATTCTTTTTATGAACCATATGTAATGGACTTGACCACGGGCTTTTCAACCCACGGCATATGCCATTTTCAATAAGAGTTTTTAATTCAGCCTTCGCCGCCCCTAATTTTTCTCCATTGAGACGCCTGGGCCTCTCTGCAGCCGGTGGTCCGGTTGTTTCAATGTGATGTCGCACTACCGTGCTTGTTTGCATCCGGCACTTCGCAGATGGGCGAAAAATTCATTCATATTCATTTAATAATGATTTGGGCAGATTTGTTGTGCTTAGTATGGCAACACGATGGTCAGTCATGTCAGATAAAAAGCCTTTTATTGTTCTGCCAGTTTTGTGGTCAACGAGACATTGATTTGTTAAATCCGGCAGTAAGTGGAAGTGCGAGAGGAAATCTGCACCAATAAGGGGTGTTTGCACATCAGCTATAATGAAATCTCATTCATAAAGAGAAGACGGCGCGATGTTAACTTTAAAATGCTTACTGCCGAATGTACGAATTGGGGTATGGTTGGCAGCAGTTAATTGCAAATCATTTTCCGGAAGAGTTTGCTTTATTAAACACCGGGGAAATACTGAAACACAGGATCCGCTGTCGATTAGGAAACGTTTTCCAGTACTATGATCATACACATGGAGTCGATTTTCCTTGATGAATTTATTCCTGACGAGTGATGATTTGGAAGTTATGGCAGTAAATGAGCCGATCGTCAAAATAGGTTTGTTATTGTTGCTGCTGCCGCCCGCAGAGTGTGCCGGCGACACCCTGATTAGTTTCCGGATTTCGACCAGTGAATGCAGCCATATCTACATCTTTTGGCAGAGTTTCCAAACTTTCTGTGAAAATAGCATAAGTTTGATGAATTTGTGTTGATCAGTGAGCTAGGCTTTGAAACAATATTTAATTTTGTGAGCTCGGTCTGAATGTCGTCGACTCTGATAATCAAAGAATTTATTGCGGTATTGATGTCGGAAATTTTAGAACTATCTTTGGAAGTCGACCTTATGGCCAAGACGGAGTCGTCTTGAAGAGGAACTTCAATAGCTGATACAGTATTGGGAGTATTTTTTTATAGTTTCTACCATTCGGTCTGCCGAGGTGGCTAGCTGGTCTAGGTCACTTTCTGATAGCACGAGTGTAGGCCTTATCGATGCTGGCAGCTGACGAAGAAACAGCATACGTATAAGGTCGGTATTGCTGTTTTCTGGCACCAAACGTCGCATTTGAGCCATCATGTCAGACGGTTTTAAACCAGAAAATTCATTACCTAACAGCAACTTATGAAGCTTTGTTTCTAGGGAGTCGGTGAACTTTTTTAGTATGTGTTGCTTCAAAATGACGTACCTGTTGTTGTCCGGAGGTTGAAATATAAGGCTTTCGGCGTGAAGTAAAACATCATCTTCTAGTTTGATTGCAGTTATATCAAATTTATCGTTGTCTGAAGTAATGTTGTTCAGTCGAAAAGCTCGTTCAAGTTGAGCGAACCAAAGATGTGGACTACTTCTATTGAATGTTGGGATAGACACGTGTCGAAAATTCGCATTAGTGCTTGGCTGTTGACTGATGCGCACATATTCTTCCTGTAGGTCATTCAGCTGTTTCTTGATTGTTTCCAACTCCGACATGGTGGCGTCTGTAGTTTTTGAGCAAAGTTTATATTCCGTTTTTTCATTTACTGTCTCGGGGTAACCAATATAGAAAATCACGTGTTGTTTTCTATCCAATCTTTTTTAACTGAATTATAGAACAACTATACCAAAAACTGAGAGTAAAAATGTGTAACAAAAAGGAAAAGAACATATGAAATGTCAATATGTCAATGGTTGCCAGAGGATCGATTTGTTTAGTGTTGCCACAGATTTTTCCAAAAATAAAATCTGACAGCACTGTTCCAAATTGTACACCAGATGGTGCTACTAATTTGCTTTGTGAAAATTATCGAGAACAAGAACCTTACTTGGAAAAAACAAAACTTTTTTTGGCGAGACTAAAATGGATTGTGGTTGTATCGGCTGCTTAAATCTTCCAAGCCCATTGATGAAAAGAGCTCACTCTTAATTTTACACGCCGAACATCGTCTGATGCAACAAATGATCCGACAAGAGTTCTACATTCCACACCTTAAGCCGCAAATCAAAAAATTCATGTTTGTGAGTAAAGTTTGCACTATGCACAAGCAAAATATGCGCACTCAGATTATGGCAGCACTTCCCTCAGACCGCTGCAATTTCGCTCCGCCCTTTACGACCACTGGTGTTGACTTTGCTGAGCCTTTCCAGATAAAGGCATTCACTTTAAGGACTTCCATCTATACAAAGAGCTATGTGGCTGTTGTAGCATGACATGTAAGCAAAACAAATTGTAAGTAAAAAGTTCAATATACTTTTGGCAATAACTAGGCCAAAGTATTCAAATCAATTTAGCTTGCGCTGCACTTCTCCAATAACATAAACTCGATTGAACCCATATACATTTATGTATGTATGCACAACAACGTAGAATCTAAAGCATGACTAACTACTTAGAAATGTAAGTTTGTAAACTAGATTACTCATAAGGTAGATTGTAAGCATATAAAAGTAACGGCGATGAGCCGAATAAAACATTCCGACTTTAAGGCTCAACCACTGTGTTTTTCAATTGGAATCATTGTGGGGCATTTTAATGCTCACCTAAATGCGGCTGTAGAGCTTAGTAAATACTCGTTCACCTACCTACCACCTCATGGCGATCCTGCCAGCTCAAATCTAGATCCTAATTTACCCAAATCTAGACCCTGCCAACTCTAACTAGATCCTGCCAGTTCATTATGGTAGAGGAATACGTTCCTAAAGGATCGAAAAACCCAGAAGAATACCCCAAATACATCCCTACAAAAATTGTAGTAGGACCCAAGCCAATATCCCTAGAGGAATACCGGCAAAGACAAAACCACCAAAAAGCCAACTTACAAGAGTTTAGGCAAAGAATAAGCTGCGAACATAAACCAAAAAAACGTGGAGGTAGAAAGCGAAGGCACCAAAAAGAATGTACAGAACTCCAACGAATAATCAATATCAGTAAAGGGCAACAAAAGAAGAAGTTGATAGCCAAATTAGAAGAATTGCGTAAAAAAGGGTGGAAACCCAGCAACAATAACAACGTAGCAACACCAAAAGGATCATGTTAGAATAAGAACTAACAATAACAAGGAAAATTGTTTTTCTCATTCATATTTTTTTTAAATAAATATTTTGTTAACAGAAAAATGGCCTCATGGTGGAAAATAGCTCTAAATAGCATTTTAGTAGGATTAGCAGGATTTCAAATAGGTAAGGAAAGTTCGGTAAACAATGCAAATGAAAACAGGGTAGTCAAATACGAACCACACCCCATTGTAGAAAACAAGGAAGAGCTTTCTGATAAATGGCTGACTATTTTCGCATGCGTAACTACATTGTTAATTGTCGCAGTTGCAATTCTAATAAAAAATGATATAGAGAATAAACTGAGACAATTAAACAATGTACAACAACGAATTTAAACAAAAAAGCCATATGTCCAGAGATGAATACATGGCAAGAAATCAGCGACACATTAGCTGAAGAGAAAAATCAAGCCATTAAGTCTTACAAATGCATAAATAAAAGCAATCATATCTCAACAGAAACCATAGTAAAGCACTTGAACATAATCCTAGAAGCTCTAAATAACATAAGACAGGTAATTAAAGCTGCAAATAGCAGACTTACCGAAGAACACAGAAGAGAAGCGTACCAATTTTTCTCTGCCGTGCGAGATAAACTCGTATCTTCCTTAGCTAGACACAATATAGAAACAACAATACCAAACACATTAGAGGAAACCTCCAGGTTGATTTTAACTTACTTTTGTCAGAACGTGTCCGGAGGCGGACTCCATCACCTTCCTTAAATCAAGGGGAAGAAAATAAAAAGACAAACATTCCAATTATAAACGTCACAATGCCACAAACAGTAGTCGAATTTATTAAAACTGCTTCATCAGTGCCACCGGAGTTTGATGGTCAGCCCGAGAATTTACACAGTTTTTTAGACGCCCTGGATATACTTGAACAAATCAAGGATGACCATGAACCTTTAGCCATAACCATGATTAAGACCAAGCTAAAAGGCACGGCAAGGAATTTTATAAGCAACGAAAGCACGATAGAACAAATAAAATTTAAATTAAAAACCGCGATTAAGGGTGAATCAGTAGAAGTTTTAACCGCTAAACTCCTGAACATCCAGCAGCGTAGCAAAACTGCAAATCAGTACACAGCGGAAGTAGAGAAAATAACAAGGTCGCTAGAAGGAGCGTATATCTCTGATGGATTAAACCCAGACCTAGCCACGAGATATGAAACACAGGCAGCAGTCAAAGCCATGTGCAAAAACTGCTCCAACACCCAAGTTAAAATGATAATGCAGGCGGGAACGTTCACAACAATGAACGACACAATCTCTAAATTTACAAATAGCTGTACCGAAGTTACAGGCAGCTCTAATACAATTTTAAATCTACGACAACAAGGTCAGTATCAAAGTAATTTCCGTGGAGGTTACCGAAGTAACAACTATGGGAATTACCAAAATAGGAGATTTAGACCGCAACCAAGGTACAACAACAATTCTAGACCAAGTAGTACCAACAATAATAGTTATAACAATAACCAAAGGGGATCACATTCCCGAAATAGCAACAGACCCCACAACCAGACCCGTAACGTGCGCAGCTGCATGCAGACGGTAAACCAAGAAGCTCCACTTCAAGAGTAAAAGAAAGAAAAATATGCGTACTAAACTTACATCTAAACAGCTATATAGCAACAAGGACATCTGTAAATAATGTAATTTCAAACTTTTTAATCGATACAGGAGCAGACATCTCCATTATAAAAAAGAATCAAATTAATCAAAGTCATAAAATAAATACGGAACAAATTACAGATCTAAAAGGCATTGGTCAGGGAATAGCCAGCACTCTAGGCACAATTAAAGCAGACTTAAAAGGCGATGACCTTCTTATTTACCATAAATTTCATGTCGTAGACGATGATTTCCCAATTCCATGCGATGGAATAATAGGGCTAGATTTCATAAAAAAGTACAATTGCATTCTAGACTATGGAAAAACAGAGGATAAATTAATCCTAAGACCATATGATTTTCCCCAAACAATAACAATGCATCTTACAAATTGTCTGTCTGTCAATACAATCACAATCCCTGCTAGATCAGAAGTCATTAGACAAATTAAAGTAAATACCGATAACAAAAACATTTTTATCCCACACCAAGAATTATCTGAAGGCATTTTCATAGCAAACACAATAACAAATAAGGATCAAACTTTCGTTAGAATCATTAACACTACACATAAAAACACAACTATCCAAAATTACAAAATCAATACCGAAAACTTAGATGATTACACACGGAGAAATCAGCAAACAAGTAAATAAGCTAATAGAAGATGATATAATAGAAAATTCCATATCGGAATATAATAGCCCAATCCTACTAGTCCCTAAAAAATCACTTCCAGGAAAACCAGAAAAAAGATGGAGACTAGTGGTCGATTACAGACAGGTAAATAAAAAGCTAGCAGCGGACAAATTCCCACTTCCAAGAATTGATGACATTTTAGACCAACTTGGAAGAGCAAAATATTTTTCATGCCTAGACCTTATGTCAGGTTTTCATCAAATCGAACTACACTCAGATTCGAGGGATATAACTTCATTTACAGCCGAAAATGGCATATATAGGTTCAAAAGACTACCCTACGGTTTAAAAGTAGCACCAAATTCATTTCAAAGAATGATGACCCTAGCATTCGCAGGTCTCAAACCATCCCAAGCATTCCTCTACATGGATGACTTAGTTGTATTAGGTTGTTCCGAAAATCACATGCTAAAAAATCTAAGAGACGTATTCTCCACTTGCCGAAAATACAACCTAAAATTACATCCAGATAAATGCCTATTTTTCAGTCAAGAAGTAACTTAAGACATAAATGCATAAACAAAGGAATATTACCCGATCCAAGCAAATTTGAAACCGTTCAAAACTATCCAATACCGAAAACAGCCGATGAAGTTAAAAGATTCGTAGCTTTCTGCAATTATTAGAGAAGATTTGTACCGAATTTTGCAGAACATTCTAGAAAATTAACTAGGCTGTGCAAAAAGAATGTTTCCTTCGAATGGACAGAAGAATGTCAAAAAGCTTTTGTCTACTTAAAGGAAGCATTAATTAGTCCAAAACTTTTGCAATACCCAGATTTCGGAAAAGAATTTTGCATAACAACAGACGCTAGTGGATACGCTTGTGGTGCAGTCCTTAGCCAAGAACACGATGGCAAACAGGTACCAATTGCTTACGCTTCAAGGTCCTTTACAAAAGGCGAAACCAACAAGGCTACAATAGAAAAAGAATTAGCCGCAATCCATTGGGCCATAGCCTTCTTCAGACCATACGTATATGGCAGAAAATTCCTAGTT
Organism: Merzomyia westermanni; assembly: GCA_949987695.1. Classification (NCBI taxonomy): domain Eukaryota; kingdom Metazoa; phylum Arthropoda; class Insecta; order Diptera; family Tephritidae; genus Merzomyia; species Merzomyia westermanni. Next base: position 82,012,470 of record OX465289.1, read on the forward strand.
AAAACCGACCATCGCCCACTAACATACCTATTTTCAATGAAAAGTCCTTCCTCAAAGCTGACACGAGTAAGACTAGATTTAGAAGAGTACGATTTTGAAGTGGAGTACATAGCTGGTAAAGAAAACCATATAGCGGACGCATTATCCCGCATAACTATAACAAATTTGAAAGACTTGTCAGTGGAAGCAAGCAAAATATTAAAAGTAACTATCAGATCAGCAGCTAAAAAGAACAGCAATAATATTGAGAAAAAAGAAAGTCACACAGAGAACCCCAAAATTTATGAAGCGCTAAATAAATTTGAAGTAAAAAGACATGTCGAGCTCGTTTTCAATCCTCCGAAATTAAATTTCAAAAAAGGAAAGAATATTTGTAGCAATTTAGATACAAGCAACCTAATTGCTGAGGATAAGATTGATTTAGATCAATTCTTTACCAGGCTTGAAAGAGAAGCCGGCAATTTAGGACTTGTACAAGTACAGTTGTCCTTAGGGGACAAAAGAATTATACTGCAGTAGGCAAATTAATTGAAAAGGGTAATAAAGTTCTCAAAAAGTTAACAATAGCACTTACCCCTGAGGTTATATATGTGACAAATCCCGGGAAAATTAAAGAAATTCTGCACAAATATCATGACGATCCTATTAGTGGTGGCCACCCAGGAATAAATCGCATGACAGATAAGATCAAGCAGAAGTATAGCTGGCTGAACATGAAAAATGATATAAGAAAATATATAAAAACCTGCATCCGCTGCAAGAAAAATAAGACAAACAAACATATAAAAGAGCCAATGACAATAACGGAGACACTTCCGAAGGCATTTGATATTGTACAAATCGACACAATTGGACCCTTACCAAAGTCGATAAATGGCAACGAGTACGCAGTTACCATCATTTGCGACCTACCCAAGTATCTAGTAGCCATCCCGGTCCCAAGCAAACACGCAATAACGCCGTGTTCGAGCACTTCATCCTAACTTACGGACAAATGAAGACGATAGTAACAGACATGGGCACACAATACAAAAATAGCCTGTTCAAAAAACTTTGTAAATTGTTAAAAATCGAACACAGAACTTCAACGCCGTATCACCATCAAACTTTGGGTACTGTAGAACGCAGTCATCGGACATTCAATGAGTATATACGTTCATATATATCCAGTGACAAAAATGATTGGGATGAATATCTTAAGTATTTCGCGTGTTGTTACAATACGACGCCATCAACCACACACAAATATTGTCCTTTTGAACTAATATTTGCAAAAACCCACCGAACTACGATTTTTTAAAAGAAAATAAAATCAGCCCATTGTATAACCACGAAGCTTATGACAAAGAGGTAAAATATAGACTTCAAATAGCACAGCAAAGAGCTAGGAGATTAGTCCAAGAGGCTAAAGAAAAACAAAAAACAAATTATGATAAAAGTAGCTTTAGTAAAGAAATAAACATAGGAGATTTAGTATTAGTTAGAGAAGAGGCCTCCCATAAGCTAGAAAATAGATATAACTGATACTACAAAGTTAAAAATATCGATGAGAACAACAATTTTACTTTAATACCGCATAGCATAGGAAATAGTAATAAAAACAATAAAGAAATTATAATTCATAAGAATAGACTTAAAACAAAATAACTCCACTAGTAATAAGAAAAAAAAAACCCAAACAATAAACACTCATTTATCCATTTTAATAAACAGGCGCACAAACCAAAGAAAACTAGTTACAACATATCATGTCCAAAATACAAAAAAAATATCAATACAATAAAGACACATGTGAAACAACTGTAAACAAAATAAAGTAAGAAAACCTTTTTATGATGGCATAACAATAAACGATAAGTTAAGTAAGCCAAACATTTTTAATTAATTGTTACTGATTAGGTCATTGAAATACAGGGTGTTTTTTTTACAGGTTTGTTTTTCGAATAGAAATAAAACTGGCATTTTGTGGTCAAATCTGGCAACTCTAATGTCATTTATGTTCAGTTTGGTTTGCCATTTCATCATGAACAGGTTGACAAAAGAACAACGCTTGCAAATCGTGCAAATTTATTTCGAAAATAATGGTTCAGTTCGCGAAGTTTACCGTGAGCTCCGTCCATTTTATGGTCGACATAATCGTCCATCAGAGCAATTAATTCCGTTAACCATGGATCGTTTTCGCACTACGTTTACTCTATGTGATAATACGCATCCGCAGAGACGTCGAACAGTGCGCACCGAAGAAACAATTGCCGCTGTAGAGCAAAGTGTTGAAGAGGACCCGAATGAATCGATTCGCCACCGTGCACAGCAATTGGAGCTTTGTCCATCAACTTTATGGAAGATTTTGCGCAAAGATCTTGGCTTGCGACCTTACAAGATCCAGCTTGTGCAAGAATTAAAGCCGCGAGACCATGCAATGCGTCGTGATTTTGGTGTATGGGCCGAAAATGAGATTGATTTCGATGCTGATTTTCATCGCAAAATTTTGTTCAGTGATGAGGCTCATTTTTGGTTGAATGGCTACGTCAACAAGCAAAATTGCCGCATTTGGAGTGAAGAGAATCCACATGAGACCCTTGAAACGCCATTACATCCACAAAAACTGACTGTTTGGTGTGCTCTATGGGCTGGTGGAGTCATTGGGCCATACTTCTTCCGCAATAATGCTGGAGAGGCAGCTACCGTTAATGGAGACCGGTATAGAGCCATGATAACCGACTATTTTGTTCCCGAATTGGATGGCATGAATGTGAATGAGTTGTGGTTCCAACAAGACGGCGCTACATGCCACACAGCGCACGTCACAATCGATTTATTGAAGGAAACATTCGATGAGCGCATAATTTCGCGGAATGGACCTGTCAATTGGCCACCAAGGTCGTGTGATTTGACACCATTGGATTATTTTCTTTGGGGATATGTGAAGTCGCTCGTCTACACCAACAAACCAGAAACGTTAGGGGAATTGGAAGCCAACATTCGTGGCGTTATTGCCGACATACGGCCCCATATGCTCGAAAAAGTGGTTGAAAATTGGACCTGTAGAATTGGCTTTATTCGAGCCAGCCGCGGCGGCCACATGCCCGAAATCATATTTAAACATTAATGGCATAAAATTATCCTTCCAATAAAGCCAAATTGATGGACCTTAAAATGATTTTCTTGTGTTTTATTTCAATTCGAAGTTCTATACCCCTAAAAAAAACACCCTTTAGAATACTTATACATTAACCCAAATGTATGAGCATTCTTTTAAAGGAAGGAGGTGTAGCATGACAGGTAAGCAAAACAAATTGTAAGTAAAAAGTTCAATATACTTTTGGCAATAACTAGGCCAAAGTATTCAAATCAATTTAGCTTGCGCTGCACTTCTCCAATAACATAAACTCGATTGAACCCATATACATTTATGTATGTATGCACAACAACGTAGCATCATAAGCATGACTAACTACTTAGAAATGTAAGTTTGTAAATTAGATTACTCATAAGCTAGATTGTAAGCATATAAAAGGAACGGCGATGAGCCGAATAAAACATTCCGACTTTAAGACTCAACCACTGTGTTTTTCAATTGGAATCATTGTGGGGCATTTTAATGCTCACCTAAATGCGGCTGTAGAGCTTAGTAAATACTCGTTCACCTACCTACTACCTCACTGTTTTATTTTGTTGTTTTTCCGACAGGGTGAATAATTGATATATATTGGAACGATTTTTCGTCATCCTTTATCAAATTTGGTTTTGACACAAACCGGTTTCGGCGTTGTGCGATCATCAGTGTCGATTTTCGTTCTGATCTGTTGTTGTCGTTTGTCTTGTATTTATAGTAGGAAGCAGGTAATGTCAGCATGGGTGTCTGTTTGTGTACGTGTGTGTATGTGTTGTGTGTGTACATTCAGAAAAGGGGGTGGTTTGCATCGATCGGTTTTTGTTTGGTTGACTGGGTAAGAGTTGGTGATTTTTGTTGTTTGATCTTTTTTGCTCGGTGCGTGTGTGTTTGTTGTACCTGAGTGGTTGCTTGGTTTTTTTCGAATATTGTGTCGGAAACAGTGTTTGTCTGTTCGTTTATAATTCAACGCCGAATGTTTTTTGTTTGTAGATTTCCATGTTTTCGAGTACGTTCAGACGTCGGCCTTTTGCTTGTATATGTAGGACCTTGACTATTTTTTTAATGTTTCCGTGGGGGCATTTATTCTCCACCATGTGATTCTCAAAGTTGGACCCTGGTATGATGGTTGGATTCCGTGTCTTTTTGTTGTAGTCTCTAATGTGTTCTCTGAATCTCGTTCTTACTTGTCGTCCTGTTTGTCCTATGTAACTGTGCTGGCATTCACAAGTGAGCTTGTATACACCATGGGTGCTAAACGGATCTTCTGAGTTAGTTTTGGTTCTTAGCTTCCGTCCTAAATTGTTCGATGTTTTGAACGCTGTGTTAATGTTGTATTTTCTAAGGAAATTTGCTAATTTATGTGTTGCCCTTCCAGTATATGTCATTGTCGTCCAGGTTTGTGTACTTTCTTCTCCATTGTTTCTTTTTTGTTCTCTAAGATTTCTCCTGAGTTTATTTACTAGTGCTTTTTTATGTCCGTTATTTGTAGCGATGTTATATATTATTCCAAGCTCTCTTTTATATGCTTCTTGTGTAAGAGGTGTTCTTTCCAATCTCTGTACTAAGTGCCTTAGCGCTGCATTTTTATGTTGTTGTGGGTGGTTCGAGGTATTATGTATTATTGTGTCGGTGGCCGTTGGTTTCCTATATATATCGCAGTTGAATTTATTGGTAGCTTTATCAATACTTATTGTGAGGTCCAGATAATTGATTCCTCCGTCTTTTTTGGTTTCCATTGTGAATTTTATGTTCCCGTGCTGCTTGTTGAGGTACGTGGCTGTGAGGCTATGTGAACGTCTTTGTGTGTTTCACCACAAAAGCGGTGCACATAGAGCTGTGCTCTGATCTTACCACCTCTACCGCTTTCCTCGCCGCATTTTCTCGCTTCTTCGGACGGCGAGGATTTCCTTCAAAAATGACGATCGACAATGGTAAAGCCTTTGCCGGAGCTGAAAGGGCAACCGAACCAGAATTTGTCAAATTCACGGAAAAAGCCTCACCTGAAATTATCTCAAAAGACACACCACAAGGCATTGATGGCAATTCATCCCTCCTAGTGCCCCACACATGTGTGGCTTATGGAATCAGCTTCAAAATGCATTTAAAAAAAATGGCTGGAGCTCACAAGTTCAATTTCGAAAAGTTTACCGCGTTAGTCGCCTGAATCGAAGCCGTTCTCAACTCACGGCCCCTCTGCCCTCTCGCAAGATCCCTCAGATTTTACAGCCCTTACACCCGGGCATTTCGTTCCTGGAGCACCACTCATCATCCCTCAGCCAAGTGTTGACTGTCTTTCCCTGCTAAAATAAAAATTCTACATCACGAAGGAGGAATATCTCAAAGACCTCCATAAACGTTACCGGTAGAAAGACACCCATAAGGCCTCAAATACTGGAGAGTGCGTCTTTATAAGCGACGAATGTCTCCCTTCAACTGAATGTTAACTTAGCCGTATAAAAAAGGTCCATCAAGTCTACGACTGCCATATTCTTGTCGTAGACCTTCTTACACAGACCGGCAGGCCGCTCGTCAAGCTATGTTTCTTACCGAATGAAATTAGAAAATTGGAAAGCGATACCCTGCCCAAAATACAACTCACTAAGCCAACAATCTGCTTATCTTCTGCAAGCAACCATTTAAAAAACACAAACCCCATGGCGATCCCAGTGGCAGCACCATGCAATCGCGCCTCCAGAGCCATAGCAGCTTCACCCGACCGCCAAACCGACGCGCGTAGTACAGCGTGCTCCACTGCGATGTAGGCTTTGTAGTCGTCCGCATGCCCAATCTTCAGGGGCATGCCCCACCTCAACGCCTACAAGTAGCAGCCGCGCATGGGTACTGCCTCAAAATATCCGAAACCTTTGTTTACACAAAACACATAAGTTTGCAGTTTTGGAAGTGAAGGGACGTGTGCTCAATAGTGTTTTCCTGATAATTATTTTGGTATCGAAGCAGTTTATTAAACATCACCGAAAACTAATAGGAAGCGGTGGGATTGGGTATCTAAATACACCAATTTATGCCAGGAGAAAGAATTGGCAGCCGGAACCAAACGTTTTTTACTCGTTCAAATATGATGAGCATAAATAGTTTGCTCCGGTAATAATGTAGTTTAGGAGACACCATCGAGCGCTGAACGAAAACGGTCCGATGGGGTCTCTACACCCGCATATCCATGCCAGGATAAAGAATCCGAAGTCGGAGTCTAACTTTTTTTTACCCGTCTGAAAGTAATGGACAAAAGGCAAACTATTAAAACTTTTGTTGTCAATAACTTTTAAATTGTTTCAAATCTTAATTTACCGCACTCGGACATTAGTGGTAGCTTTTTAGTAATTGTAGCGCGGATGTTGGCGTCAATGGCGCTGATGCCTTTATTTGTGATACCGTAACGCCATCAGCGCCAGAAATACTAGACTAGTACAAAACACCGCTGTACTGTAGTGGCGCCATTGAGTTGAAGTCTGTCAGTTGATGTTTTGTACTAGTCTACTGTTACTGGCGCTATGGCGTTACGGTATCACTAACAAAGGTATCAGCGCCAGTGACGCCAACATATGTATCGACGCAAATCCTTGAATACGCGCAGAGTTACACAGCCTTATTGGTGACCTCAAACTACCAGAAAATACAGTTACCTTGTTTGAGCAGTCAATGGCGACCAGCCAAACCCCAATACAATCCACCCTCCACAAACTTCTCCAAGCCCCTCCCCAGTCAAAACAAGCTCCAGTGCAGGCAAGGTCAGCCCCAAAACAATGTCAACAACTTTCTAACAAATAAATGCACTTGCGACAGAGCACCAAAAAATTTACGCCTGCAAATTGTGCAAAAAACCCTTCCATACACTGTTTATCTCAGACCCATGCCTTAAAAGACTGCTAAAGTACAAGAACATGCACTGCCAAGGCCATCCTAATAACAACCTTCATGACACAGCAAGCCCCAGTCCCAATTCCGGAGTTCTGCCGGGCAGACATTTGCCATGTCGGGGTTCAGTCTGGATAGGTAAGAGTTTAACCTGTTACAGTATCCAGAACGAAGTTCGGTCAGCATAACTCTTGTCTCCCTAGGCAGTTCGCGTTCCTCTTCGGCTGGCCGATTGCCTTGTACGTTGCCAGTAACGTATTTATCTTTTCCCCAAATGCTGCCAGCTAGTGACTTAAAGATTTTGTTGCGGCTTTGTATTTCGGTGGAAATCGCGTCTAAATGAGCACCGTAGTTGAACATGTTATCAAACGTGACCCTCAGATTTTGGGCTGCGCTGTCCACGTCGAACATAAGGTGGCCGAGGATTTGGTCGGTGACAATGCCATATTTCGTCCAGCGAAGAAACCGGACAAGGATGGGAGGTAAGACTTTATTCTTGAGGGGCCCGTCGCCAGGCGTAAGAGACGATCGAGCCACCCTCTGGTGGGGAGGAGAGCCTCGGTATGTAGTAATTAAACAAAAGCGGGGATAGAACACGCCCTATGGCACCCCTTGTTTAAGAATACTAGGTTTTGATCGTTCGCCTCTGAGTTACATCGATGACTGCCGACCACCCAGATAATTGGCGGTCCAACGCTTTAGACAGGGGGGAAGAGTTGACTCTTCCAGGTCATTAATAAGTTGCGCGTGATTGACAGTTCAAGTGGAACCAGTCATCAGGGCGATTTTGTTTGAGACCGACATTGAGCTGAGTGGTAATGGCGTTTAACGCGGTGCTCGTGCTATGCTTTTTACGGAATCCATGCTGATGTTCAGCGAGAAGCAAGTAAGCGGTGTAGTAAGGGAGCAAGACTGTTCCCAAGGTCTTCACTACTGGCGAGAAGAGCGATATCGGTCGATGCGACTCCTCCTAGTTAGCTGGCTCACCAGGCTTTAGTAGCAGCACCATCTTTGTCTGTTTCCATTTTTCTGGAATGACAAAAGTGGTATTGGACAAATTGAAGACAGTTGTGAGATTTTAAAATCAGCACGGAATAACCGTCGGAACGATCGATTTAGAGCCTTTAGACCCCCTTATGGCCTCGTGAACCTCCGTTGTGGCGACGGTAATGGGCGCTTGATTATTTTTTCGTTAGTGCGCTTGGTGGCTCGGAGGATGAAGTACAAATTGCCGGAAAAACGCGATAGCGCATATCTTCGGTTTCGACTGGATCTTATCGCCGAAGGCGATGGGTATTTTATATATTGGTAACGACAAAAACACTCCCCAAAGGTTTTGGGGAGTGCTGTCGAATCAACAGTCCTTGGCCGGATTTGAACCCCTCATGTCACCCCTCCTTCCGTAAGGAAGGATAAGATGGGAAATAAGAGGTGAGAGGCATCATATCCGTAGATCAACCATCGAGTTGTGCATATTAGTCGCCTCTTACGACCGGTATGCCTGCGGGTTAGGGGTTTAGCATATGGGTATTGTGTCGTTAGGTTTAGTTGGATTTGAATTTGGGGATCCGTAGGGTCTTACCTGTCAACGATTACCTGTCAAATTAACCGCCGTTTAGTTTGAATCGAATTTTTTATAAAAGCGGCCTTGAATAACTCAACCATACACAATAAATTCAAGTAACAAAAAATTGCTCAACTATGAACAGAAGACACTAGTCCCTACATATAATTAAATTGTAAAAGGTCGATGTCTGAATGTACCTGTATATGAATGCGTGTATATGAAAATTTGTATGTATGTAAGGAACAAGTACAGAATACGAGTATTTAACGGAATTCTAAAATCGGGCCTTATAGGGGGCTTGATGCTGATTCTAACAGTATATTTATACTCAAATTCAATTTTTTAAAATTAAAATAACTGAAAACCTAGGAAACCAATGCCGCAAATTGTGATAGTATTAGATAGCTACAGCAAATTGCCTTTCAGAAAATATATACGGTAAGACCGGATCGATATTAACACAATAAAAACTATAATTAACAAAAATATATAATAAAAATATATTTTATAAAAGATGTGTTTTTTTTTAATTTTACGTCACTCACTTTTCTCACTATTACGTTTTGGCCTACGGTGAATGTTGTATCGCGTTTACCTCTATAGTTATTAACCGCGGTCTGTTGGTTCGCGATTTTAGCTCCCTCCCTAGCATCAATTTTGCGGGGGACTCATTTCTTGTACAATGTTTAGAAATCCTGTAGTCGAACAAAAACCTCTTCAATACCTCATCAAAACTAAAGCTAGCGTTGCCTGCAAAACTTGCTACCAAAGACTTTTTCAACGTTTTTACGAAATTCTCCGCTTTCCCATTAGTGGATGGGTGGCTCGGCGCCGTTAGTACATATTTAATATGGTTTTTAGTCATGAAGGTTTTAAACTGCGTTCCGTTATCGCTAACTAGTTTGGTGGACAAACCAAACCTACAAAACACTTCGCACTGATTGTGAACGCACTACTCATCTCTTTCCTTTCAAAAAACTCCACCCATTTCGAAAAGGAATCTTCTTCTTCTTTAAATGGTCATCTAACCGCCTGGGCGATTTTGACCGTCCAACATAGCTCGCCAGTCCTTCCTTCGTTCCGCCAACTGGCGCCAATTGGAAACACCGCGGGATCGCAAATCGGTCTCCACTTGGTCGTTCCATCGGAGTGGTGGTCTCCCTCTTCCTCTGCTTCCACCGGCGGGTGCCGATAAGAATACCTTCTGGGCTGGAGCATCTTCGCTCATTCGCACTACGTGGCCTAGCCAGCGAAGCCGCTGTGTTTTAATTCGCTGAACTATGTCGGCGTCTGCGTAAAGTTCATACAGCTCATCATTAAATCTTCTTCGGTACTCGCCGTCGCCAACGCGTAGAGGTCCACAAATCTTTCGAAGAACCTTTCTCTCGAATACTCCCAGAGCCGCCTCATCAGATGTTGTTAGTGTCCACGCTTCTGCACCATATAGCAGGACGGGTGCGGTGAGTGACTTGTAGAGTGTTATTTTCGTTCGTCGAGAGAGAACTTTACTTTTCAATTGCCTACTCAGTCCGAAGTAGCATTTGTTTGCAAGAGTAATTCTTCGTCGGATTTCTAGGCTAACATTATTGTTGGTGTTAATGCTGGTTCCCAGGTAAACGAAGTCCTTTACTATTTCGAAATTATTGCTGCCAACAGTGGCTTGGTTGCCAAGGCGCGAATGCGCTGACTCTTTGCATGATGGCAGAAGGTACTTCGGTTTGCCCTCGTTCACCACCAATCCCATTTTCTCCGCTTGGAGTAAGCAGAAGTTACGGCGCGGTTGTTAAGGCCAATGATATCAATATCGTCAGCATATGCCAACAGTTGCACGCTTTTATAAAATATTGTTCCAGCGCGGTTAAGTTCTGCAGCTTGTATTATTTTCTCCAGCATTAAATTAAAGAAATCGCACGATAGGGGGTCACCCTGTCTGAAATCTCGTTTAGTTTCGAACGACTCGGAGAGGTGCTTCCCAATTCTGACCGAGCTGGCGGTGTTGCTCAAGGTCATTTTGCTTAGCCGTATAAGTTTTGCGGGGAACCCAAATTCAGACATAGCGGCATATAGGCAGCTCCTTTTCGTGCTATCGAAAGCGGCTTGAAAATCAACAAAGAGATGATGTGTGTCGATTCTTTTTTCACGGGGTTTTTCCAAGATTTGGCGTATTGTAAACATCTGGTCGATGGTAGATTTACCAGGTATAAAGCCACACTGATAAGGTCCAATCAGTCTGTTCACATCAGGCTTCAGTCTTTCGCACAATACACTTGATAGGACCTTATATGCGATATTCAAAAGGCTGATTCCGCGATAGTTGGCGCAGTTTGCAGGCTCGCCCTTCTTGTGGATTGGGCAGAGAACGCTTAGATTCCAATATTCAGGCATGTATTCATCCAACCAGATTCTGCATAGAAGCTGATGCATGCGCCTTACCAGCTCCTCGCCTCCTTGTTTGAATAGCTCAGCAGGCAAACCATCAGCGCCAGCTGCTTTATTGTTTTTCAATCGGGATATTGCTATTCGCACCTCATTATAGTCGGGTTGTGGAACGTCAATTCCATCATCTTCGATTGTGGGCTCGGGTTCATCATCTTCTCTGGTTTCTTGCTCAGAACATCGGCCACCAGGTCGCCGTTCTCATTCTCACAGGAGTTTGAAAAGGTATCTACTATTATTAATAACTGAAAGCCTCGCAAAATCCACGTGGTTACGTTGCCATGCCGAATCCGCTGCCGCACAGGGTATCAAATTACTTTTTTTAGGACTAGGCAGTACTGACTGACACGATTAGCAAGACTTTATAAGAGCCTCACGTCATTGTCTATACGCGGCCACCATATATACGAGCGAACCAACGCTTTCGTCTCGACGATGCCAAGGTGTGACTGATGAAAGGATTCCAAAATTTGTTTCTGCACCTTTTTTGGTATTACAGTCCGGTAACCCCATAAAACGCACCCTGCCTCGACACTTAGCTTAATCCCTTTTGTCCGAAATGACTCAAACTCTTTGGTTTTTAAACCTGAAACCGTACCCTCTTGAATACTTTGCATCACTTTTGACAACACCGGGTCTCGCCGTGTCTCAATTACCACTTCTTTGTAATTTAACTGCGCTGAACTACAATAATTAATAACCCTGCCGATACCGATGAAACACTCGCTTGCGAAATTCGCGATGAATTATCTGCATAATTAATAGACCCCTTGACATATTTAATTTTATAGTCAAATCCTGATAATATAAAAGCCCAGCGTTGTATTTTGGCCGCGGCTATGGACGGAATACTCTTATTTTCGCCAAACAAGGTAAGCAAAGGTCTATGGTCTGTTTCTAGGTTAAATGATACTTCCAACAAGAATTGCCTTAACTTGGTTACCTGACCCGATTTCGGTTTTGAGCATATCGTACGCTTCTTGGCACTTATTGCTCCAAATAAAGGGAACATTTTTCTGCAAAAGCTTACATAGAGGAACCATCTTCTGTACGAAGTTGGGTATAAACCTCGAATGGTAGTTTACCAAACCGATAGAAGCGCGTAATTGGGACACAGAATTAGGTTTTGGGGCACGCGTTCTTTATTTTCTTTTAACCCGTCCACATCAATATCGACACCTAAATGTGAAATTTTACTTTTAAAAAACTCGCATTTGTCAACATTTAGTCGCAATCCGGCCGCTTGAAGTTTCCCCAATACACGTTTAAGAGTCATAACATGTTTTGCCAAGCATTTGCCGGTAACGGTGATAAAGTCGAGTCAACAAAGTACATTGGGAACTCCTCTTAACAATCCCTCTATAGTTTTTTGAAAAATAGCAGTCGCGGTTTTGATGCCAAATGGCAACCGCGTCATCTTAAAAATACCCTATGCGTGCTCCAAGTACACATTTTTTGTGACTCTTCATCAAGGACCAGCTGATTATACGCATTAGACCTATCTAGCCTCGTAAAAAGCTTCCCACCCTGCATCGACGCATAAATTTGGTCTATCCGGGTAATGGGTACTTAAAATCTTTAGGAAAACGATTTACGGTGGTTTTGTAATCCCCACAGATTTTTATATGACCGTTCTGCTTTAATATAGGGACCAACGGTATTATCAACTGGTACCAAAACACCCTTTCCGACTAAATCTGCTAATTGCTTTTCAATGGACTCACGCCAAGCCAGCGGGACTGCTATTGGCTTACAAAATACAGGGTTGCACCCTCTTTCCACCTGTAACTTGACTACCATTAAATTACACTTGCCCAAGTTCAAAGTATCATAATCTTCTTTTACATTTACAAATTGTACGTTATTTTTATTAACCTGACATACATACATTCGCCAAATGGCCAAACTTGTTGCAGGAATGGCACACGCTATTACGGTATCTGAATTTGCTTGATTGATGATTTTTCCAACCACCAACATGTGGTTTGTGGATTGTCGGTTGCCGAAAACTGCACGATATAAAGTCTTTCACACAGGCTGACAGGCGGACACTACGACCTTTATACTTTATACATAAAAAAAAAAAAATTCTGACATGTATATGAAAATCGCCGATACACGTGTATTTTTATTTTTTCTCCCCTTTCCGAAAAAGTATATTTGGTTCATAGGACAGAACTAAAGCTTGTTTTAGTAACGCAGTATTAAATGCAAAAATTAAGTGGTCTGCGAAAAACATTATCAATTAAAATCAGTTTATGTTTGTTTATTAATTGATATCAGAGAAAAATTACAACGATTTGCACAGCGATGGTATCGGATGGCATGTTTCGAAGTCACTAACCTCTCATCAGACCCCTTCTCGACCACTGGGATACAAACCCAAGTGCTTGCATCAAACCCGCTATTAGAATACTCTAACAGCTAAGTTATGGTGCCCTGTAGCGTCAACGTGCACTTTTCCTCTAATGTGTCGGAAGTGGAATATTTTTAGGCGTGTTCATGGAACAGTTCAGATACAGCCGATAGTTTTTTTGTTTTTGCATATCAACACTTCCGTGTTATTTGTTATACACCCGCACTGTATTGTTGTTGAAGCAGTGCTCGAGTTTTAATGTTTGTTTGTTAATATCAAGGTTTGGGTCTGGGGCTCAATAGGTATGGGCCTACAGACCCGAAACTCCAACCTTTTTACACTCATGGAAGATGTAAAACGAGAGCCTGAATCCTTGTTAGGAATACATTTCATGCTTTCGTTTTGCCTAATTTCAGCACATGCGACATTGCAGCGGTCAAAGTAGAAGCACGGGGCGATCACAGTCAAACAATCGCTCCAGCATATATGGCACATGATCGGCCCGCACCACCCAAGGAGGTGCATCAACTCGTAACAGAATGATCCAGTCGATGAAACAGAATGACCCAGTAGACAAGGCATTCTAATTGACTGTGACGCCAACGTAAGGCATGCGCTTTTGGGCAGCAGCGAAATAAACGAACGAGGTGAGTCTCTTTTTGACTTTATATTATCGAATAATCTCTCCGTATGTAACAATGGCAGTACTCCTACATTTGTCTTTCCGGGTTCAGAGAACTATCGAAACTATCAATTTTGATATAGGTTAGGATAGAGAGTTAAGTCAATCACATAGAAATCCGAAACGAACTTATATATGACAAGATAGTCATGGATATACTTCGTAGAAACGAGACGTCCATCCAATCATCTGACTATCTGGATGACCGAGTCAAGTCTCTAGCGAAAAGTTTTCAGGTAGCTTATAAAGTTGTCTGTCCAATACCCAGGAGCAACAAGACCTTTCTACTGTGGTGGGAAAAAAACCTTGGCGATCTAAGGTCAAATCTTAGGAAGATTTTCAATGAATTATACTCAAGGAAGACTTTCAGGAGTACAATAGCTGCTTGAGGGAGTTTAAAAAAGTTGTGCGAATCGCAAAGACGAAATCCTCGGAGCACTGCTAGCTTATGGAGTCCACGAAGGACTCATCATGGCTTGGGAAGATCTTTTCCAGGACGCACTTAAACAAGACATTCTTGATGGGGCATGGGCACGGTTATCAGTGGAAACCCTTGACATCCTTATCCACTTTCCGGAATGTCCCGGAGAAGCGGAGCAAGAAAATGAATTTTGCAGCAGGAAGTACCGAAATTTTAATTAGAAAAAATCTTAGCCGAAGCTGAAATCGCCTAGGCGATAAACAGTTTCTCACCATATAAATCACAAGGGCAAAAGAGGCCATGAGCTGGTCAAGGACTTTCGGCCATTAATCTTCAAGCTAAAGACTTTTGAGAGATTATTAGACATACATATGCGGGAACTTCTTCAGAAAGCCCCTCTCTCAGGAGGAAATTTACAGGGACCGTACTACACGAAGTAGTTGGAATAGTTGAGAAGTCCCTTTTATATAAGGAGTTTACTGTAGCTTCTAAACAGCGAACTATCGGCTGATATAAAGGGGCAAAAGTCAGTAAATAGATAGTGTCTTACATTCAGTCGGTTCGACTAGTTTTTATGGCATCAAAACGGCTTCTAAAAGCTACTTGGGCGACCTGGGTCGCAACCATTTTACCTACATACTTTTGGTACATTTATTTTTATATGTCAGCTCAAAATAGTGGAATATTTTTAGGCATGTTAATAAGTTTAGATCAGTCACGATTTTTTCCTAGCCCGCGGACGGAGAATTTTAATTCTCTCACACACTTTGGCGCACGTACAAGACAAAAACTCTATCTGCACTGTGAAAGATTAAAGTAGGTTTGCCAATCAGTTGATCAACGACTGTCATTGTTTACCCGTACCAGTTTGGCATCTTCTTTTGCGAATCGGAGGGGAAGGCAGTGGATGAATGTACTCCGAGAGACTGTAATGGAGGAAATCGCGTTCAGAGTTGTTTTAAAGTAAAAACTGAAACTAAAAACTTCCATTTAAACTGAAATATACATTCTATAGTAACTGATAACGTGTTATTCAATATTTTATATTCAATATTTTGGGAGTTTCAAGTCTTCATGCTCAATATTGCAGTATTTAAATTTGATTGTTTTATTACTGCATACAACACACCCTGTGTGGTTTGTGTGTGTGTGCAGATTCGGAGTAAGTTGCGCTACTAGTAGACATATACTATGACGACTGTTGACTGTAAAGAATCTTACATGATGTACAATATTGAGTTGGAAGAGTTATTCTTAGTTTCCTAAGCCTGCAAGAATATGACTCAAGCCTTAATACGTTGCAGCCTAGTTTTCAAACCAGATTTCAGGACTTTTAAAAAATTATTGAAGCATATTATTGAAATTCATAATAACCCTACTGGGTGCAACATTGCCGAGTTTAGATATAAAACTCGAACTAGAAAAGATGCATGGACATTTACTGTTGCCTCGTGAATCTGTACAAAAGTTTTGGAAAAATCTGCAAGAGAGCTTTTATCCAAAATTAAAGAACGAAATGTGGAAGCTCTATTCAATATTTGGAACTACTTATTGTTGCGAAGATTCTTTTTCAACTTTAAAACTAATAAAATCAAACACTATAAATAAAATATGCGATCCTCACGTTTAAGACTTACTTCGTATTAACTATATTTAGAAAACTTATTTCAGAACCATGAAAATATTTATTTTTAATTATCACTAAAGTTACACCAGTTGAATACTTCAAAGTCAGTTCAATATTTCTAATTTTTAAAAGCTGCGGAATAAATGTGCAATTAATTTAATTTTTCTTCCTCAAACGAGTAATAATAAAATTTTGTTATCGTTTACGTACACAATTTATTCACTTATTAATATCACACTGACTCAAAGACCCCTTCGGGTTAGGGGTTTAGAATATGGCCGAGGTAGGCATACCGGTCGTAAGAGGCGACTTATATGCACCGAGGTAATGACGTGCAACTCAATGGTTGATCTAAGGATATGGTGCCTTTCATCTCTTATTACCCATCTCTCCTTCTTATGGAAGGAGGGTTGACATGGTCTAGAAGGTTCCACTGGTCATACTAAACCGCTACCACGACAGTCGGGCAGTACCGCAAGGGAGTACCGGAGCGTACCGTATTCATATCCGGCCAAGGACTGTCAGTTCGACAGCACTCCCCAAAACCTTCGGGAGTGTTTTTGTCGTTGCCACAACAACAACAACAACACTGACTAAAACAGTAGTTATGTTGTTACAGAAAACCATTTATTTTTAACCCTTATGGACAGGGATGGGCACCACTACAAAAAAATTATCAGCACATCTTGTGCTTTTATGAGTGTTCTTTTGAGAGGACAGTGGGACAAACCGCGATTTTCATATCTTTGTTCTAAGATATTGCAATTAACATGTTAAATATGAAAATTGCTATGATTCTAATCAGAAGTAATTATTTTTATTTCAGTTTCCTTTTGGTTGGGTTTTAGATTATATTTTATGGTTTGTGTTGTGTTTTTTGAAATAAAAAAATACTCTTTCTTTCTTCAAATATAATGGTTTTAGTTCTTTCTATAGTTTTTTGTAGTCTTTTTTTAAACAAAATATATATTCCTTTTTTTATTAAAAAATAATAGTTCAGGTTTCTTTGTATATTGTTTTGTTTTGATGACGCAAGTTCCTTGATGGTACATAAAAGTTCAAGGATTCTAGAAGACCTGGACAGTCAATATTGCCATTAACGGTATCAAAAATAAATAAAATTGATGAGATGACCCTTCTATTCTCTAGCGTTTCCAGATTTATTAATTGCCACCGAGAAATATATAAGGGGAGCGGCATATCGAAATTCATATCAGATAAGCAAAATTTCATAAATATTCCTTGCACACGTTCTACACTCCTATTGTGCACCTCATAGTATGGCCTCCATATTATTGAGCCATATTTTAGCCTTGAATGAACAAAGGTATTATTTTGAGGGGTAAATTAATTTATTAGTATATAAATAGCTTCTTTACCAGCCACTGCTAACCACATTTTTTTAAAATACCAATACATGCAAATTTTATGATTAAAAATTTGCGTTCAAATCTACGGACGGACAGACAGACGGACTCTGATTACGTCCTGATTACTCCAGTTTACTTATTAATGGGCCCATCCCTCCTTCTTCTCATACTTACAACATTTCATGCTCATTAAAGGTCCCTGCAAAAACAGTACGGGTAAAATATGCGTAAATTTACCCGGAGCCATCCGGAAAGTTTTCCTATTTTTCTCATCACATTTATAAGGGCATTGGTAGACGTTGTGACTGTTTCTTTCCTCACGTTCCTATGTGTGTGGTTTTACATCTCGCTCTTTCTAATTTATTTAGATGCGACAGGCGCCTTCCGATGAAAATGTAAAAGAGAGAGAATTCATATGTGCTCAGCGCTTTTATAGTGTTCCCAACACTTTAAGTTCGAAGGAAAGCAGGGATGCTTCCTTTGATAGAGTCGCAGGGGTGCGTTCCATTGAAGTGACGAAAGTCACTTAAACATGGCGCCCTCGTTGCATTGGTGCAAGCGATGCGATTCGGAACCTCAGATTGAGAAGGCAGCGGGCAGAGCTTGACAATTGGTCGAGTAAAAGTTCCAGTCTGAGTCTTGACATCCGCCACTCGCACACAATTGTCCGAACCATGATACACTTTTTGAAGGCGTCCTAGTCTCCATTCAAATCCATGTACGGTACACTTTGAACGTATGTCATAGGAAGTTTCTTTGAGGAGTTTTTTGAAATCCTGTTGATAGGCGCGATTAGCACCAACAAAGTTCCTGCGGTTGTCCGAAAAGACTCGTTGCGAGAGCCCGCGTCTACCTACAAAGCGGGAAAATGCTGCCTGAAAAATTTTGGTTGACAAATCCGAACCTGGTTCAAGGTGGATTGCCTTTGTGGAAAAGCAAATGAAGACGCAAACGTATCCCTTCAGAAGGGGGGTCCTCCGGAGGGTTGATGACTTTATGTCGAAAGGACCGGCAAAGTCTAAACCGGTGTAGGTGAATGGCAACGAGAAAGGTGCACGCTCTGTTTTGTTTGAAAATTGTACAGATTTTGCAATTGCGTATACAGCTTTTTGCTTTAGATTTTAGCCTGGGAATGTAGTATTCCTGCCTTGCCATTCGAACCATGAGTTGCTGTTCAGCATGCAGAAAGTTTAGAAAAAGATAACATAATCTTGAAGATTCTGGAATAATGGGTGGATGTCTTTCATTGTACGTGAGGCCAGAGTTGGCCAAGCGACCATTCACACGGAGAAGTCCATGTTGGTCAAGAAAGGGGGTTAACGTTGAAAGCGAGCTCTTTTTGGAAATTGATTCTCGATTGAACAATTGATAATATTCCTTTGGGTAGTGTCTTTGTGAATTTCCTTTTGCGTAATAACCACAGAGTTATAGCAAGTAGGAGAAACGGACTGTATTGGTGAATTAATCGAAACATGTACGCTAGTAAGCGTAAGGCTTTGGACCATGAAGAGAAGCGGTCTAATATATCGGGGTCGTCGTCCAAAACGTGAAGAGCTTGCACTTTACGTTGTTCTCGAGCTACGACATTTTGTCGAAATGATATTGGCCAATGGTCGGGTGGTTTAAGTAACCAATCTGGTCCGCGCCACCAGAGTGATCTAAGAACTAGGTCGTGTGGTCTACAACCTCTTGTTCCAAGATCCGCCGGGTTGTGATTAGCAGTAACATGCCGCCACTTTACATTTCCGACATTTTTGATGATTTCTGACGTACGATTAGCTACGTACACCTTCCACGCACACGGCGGCTTTTCGAGCCATGCAAGTACAATATACGAATCGGACCAAAGAAAGACGTCTGCACAATCCAGAGATAATTGAGTAATAACCCTTTTTATGCATTTCCACACAATTCTAGGTGTGGGAGACTCACTGTCTGTAGTGGTGCTACCTTAGTTTTTGAAAACAGAAGGAAAGAGGATACCGTATTGGCTGTTTGAGATCGAATGTAAACGGATGGACAGTATGCTTTCTCTAAAGCATCGCAGAATCCATGGATTTGAATTGATCTGTCCATCTAGGAATTTGGATTTGTTCGATTGTGGGCAAATCGGTTATGAATTGGTACCACTTTTGAAGTGAAAGGGGTTTGACACACTCGTCCCATTCCGTTCCTTCTAACCAAAACAAAGAATCGTTTAACGCGTTCCATCGCATACCAAGCGTTTTGGTAGAACTGGAATAATCAAATTTCAGGAAGTCAGAGTCGAGAAGGTGATCTGCAGGAATTTGATTTAAAAGTTGAGGATGATTTGCTGTAATTTTCCGGAGAGAGAACCCAGCTGAAAGCAAACATTCAATAAGTTCAGTTTGAGCTTTTAAACACGATGGAATATCGTGACCTCTACATAAGACATCATCCACATAGGTTTCTTTGGTTAAAATTTGTTTAGCTAGTGGATGGGACTCTTTTGTATCAGTTGCTAGTTGATGCAAAGTTCGAATTGCAAGACAAGGCGCGCAGTTGATTCCGAATGTCACTGTCTTCAGTGCAAAATCAGATGGTTTATCCTCGTTGTTTCTTCGAAAGAGAATTCGTTGATACGGTTGATCATCTTCGTGGAGAAGAATCTGTCGGTACATTTTTTGTATGTCACCGTTAACGACATACTTATACAATCGCCAATTTAAAATCACAAATAGAAGATCTGTATGCAAGGTTGGACCGATATGAAGTATATCGTTTAGCGAAATACCAGATGCCGTGGGTTTGGAGGCTTTGAATACCAATGTCTATAATGTCTATTTTCGTGCACCTCATCGGGAGCGATTTACCTCATATGATCGAGGGTGAGTTACTCTTCTAGAACGAGGTTATATTATTCTTTGAGGGTGGGGTTTTTGTGAGCATGTGCTCCATTCGGATAGCTTGTTGCATCGCTTGGGAGCGAGATAGTCCCAGGGTCAGGCAGGATGGAAACTTCGATTTGAAAAGTAGCCGAACTATATATCGGCCATCACTTCGCCTAACAGTGGTGTCTTGATAGAACTGTTCGCAGTATGAATCTTCGTCAGAAGATAAGCGAGATTCGGGCAGTTTCTCGAGTTCCCAGAACCTCTTCAATTGAATATTGAGTTTTTCTGTATCTGCCTGGGATGTGGTGTTGAATTCCTTGAAGAAGGATCTGCGGTATGAGATCGCTTCCGATCACCATATCAATTGGACCAGGAGTGAAGAAATAAGGATCAGCGAGATCTAGATCCTTCATGTATGTTGGATTTGGTTTAGGGATAGAGAATGTTGGTAAAAAGCTTGTGAGCTTTTGAAGCACCATCGCTTGCGTAACGACTTTTGTGTCATAACGCTTGGAGATTAGAGTTAGTTGACAGACTTTGTTCGCGTTTTCTACAACCATTCCGCCCATACCGGTTACTGCATAATCTGCCCGGTAAATAAGAAGATTTAAGCGTTTCTGTACCTTCTCGGAAATGAAGAGTTTTTGAGAGCCTTGGTCGATTAAAGCTCTTAGGGTGAAAACTGTGCCTATGTGCTCAATGTGCACTCGGGCGGTGGGAAGCAAAGTCTTCTCATGGTTCGCTGAGAAGCTAGCTTGGATTATGGACGCACTGTCAGCAGCGGTGGACGGAGATTCATCGCAGTTGCCTTCGGTAATGTTGAATATTGGATGCCTTGGGGTATGCGGCAGTTCGGTAGAGTGGGTGTGCAACAGGGGGGTTGCTTTTGTGGTTGGCTTTGCGGATGAAGTCGCGTTTGCTGACTTAGGGGTAGATTTTGTAGGTGGTTTAGAATGAAGCATCGTGTGATGCGGTTGTCTGCAATAAAGACATCTAAAAACGCTTTGACAGTTGGTAAGTGTGTGGTTATATGCCAAGCAGTTGGTGCAATAACCATTTTTCTCTGCGAATTTGGTTCGATGGGAAACTGCCAAGTTACGGAGTTTCGGACAGGATGTCAGAGCATTATTATTTTGCAAAGTTTACAAGTGAACGTCACTTGTTCTTGAGAGAAGTAAGATTGCACTTTAGTTGGAGTCTTTGGCAGGACTCCATGTGGGACCAGTCGGGCAACTCTTTCCTTGATTTTAAGGATTGCTTCCAAAGAGAGAGGGTTTATTCTGGGAGTTTTGTGGAGCCTAGGTAAGTTAATATCGGATCCCATTCGACCACGGAAACCCCTTGAGAAATAAGGCAAGAAAGACAATCATTTATTGTACTCTGAATTTTCTGAACTCCTTCACTATTTTCGGATGTAACAGGGGGAATGTTGAAGAGGGTTAGGTTTAATTTGTGTGCTTATTTAGTGACGCTACTGGGGATAGTAGCAGGAAAGGCAAACGAAAAGGAACCAACGTAATATACTCAATGATTTACGTTTGTCTTTCGAATGACTTTGGGTTATATTTGTGTTAATATTTAGTTACGCTACTGGGTATAGTATCGGGAGACGCAGCAAATATATAATTAACGTATGTACATTAGGGCGGGTCGGCTTAAAAATCGCTCACTGCTCTGTGAAAATTGTATCCTAGGGGGATCATATGTCCCCCAATTTGGGCCGAACTTTTGGGTAGGGGCAAATTTTTAAAAATCCCACTTTGACCCATTTAGAGTGCTCCAATCGAGTCCAAATGTATGACCGACCCCCCTTTGCTTTGGAGGCCCGACCCACCGATACCAGTGGCACACCCCCTGGAACCCCCCTGGGGTTTCACCATACAAACATTTCAAAAAATCGCCGGTTTTGCACTTTATTTGAAAAAATCAGCGAAATGCCTATGTTTTTTTTTTTTTGGAGTTTATTTTTCTCTTTAGAAATTTATTTAGTCAGAACATATGTAAATGAAAAAATTAATTTAACTTAGTAATAGAAAAGAAATTTAAAAAAATTATTAGAAATTAGCGTTTTTACAACCCTTTTAAAACCAAGGCATCACTGTGATGCATTTGCATGTCGTAAACATAGTTGTGTGGGTTTTTTATTCAACCGTTTTAAAAAATTAAGGTATCACTGTGACACAATTGCAGATCGTAAAATTGCTTGTGTTGTCTTTTTTAAGCCACCACAAGACACAGCAGGTAGAATTGAAATTACCATTTCATTCTTATTACCTCTTCTCGTAGACCATATATAACGCAACAGTTTTTGTGAATGCATTAAGTCATTGTGAAGAACTCAAAGTGTGAAGTGCTAATTTCAGATAAAAAAAATATTTCAAAAAAAAAATAAGTGAAGTGACCATTCCAAATCAAAAAGTTTACAATGAATCCACCATCCTCTACACCGCAAGATGAAGCAACTACATCAACAACTATCGAAAACCAAATGATGTTACTGTTTTTGGTGTGTCTACTGATTTAACTGATCTTAATTTACCAACCCATCTGGATATCTTGAGATATTATTTTTACTTAAGCGAACGTGCTAAAACAGAATAAAAAAAGTTTTTCCATAAATCATTCACTATTCAAGTACAAGATAAGTTGATTGGAATTTGGGAAAAACTTAGTATGGAAATAATGCTGAAAAAAAAATATATTTAATAAATTGAATAAATTGATTGACAAGTATCAAGAGCAAATCAATAGAAGAAACAACACCCAACAATTTACAGAGTATGTAAAATCTCTGGAAACAATTTTTTACATTGGAACATGTAAATGCGATTTGAAGGCAGCTCCATGTGCATGCGGCTGGGTTCCCGAACGCCTCAAAGAGTTCATACACGATCAACATAATCAGAGAAGACTAACAATGGATGCATTTATGATGGAAACTGAAGAGCAAGGAGCAACGTCTATGTCATCAATGCCAACATACCAAGATCTCGATGATCCAACATACGCACCGCCACCGGTTCAAGAAGACATGGATAGAAGCACAAGTTCACAATATACAGAGAGATACGATTGTTTTAACTTTGCCTTGGTATGTGACAGATTTGGTGTGCCTGACAGAGTAGCATCAGCATTGGGAACCGCTCTTTTGCAAGATTTTAAAATTAAAGATAAGCATGGGAAACCTCTTATCATGGATAAATCGACAGTTCGCAGAGAAAAAGAGAAATGCAGACAAGAAGTACTTCGCAAACGGTTAGATGATACCAATTTGTTAGCGTTTTCATTCGATTGCAGAAAAGATGATACTTTAACGATAGATAAAATTGATGAGAAGTATCATACTAGGATGGTAAATGAACCTCATCTTGTTATTTTGAGAGAACCCAATTCTGAATTGATTGGTTACGTAAGACTGGAACATAAAACCGCTGAATACAAAACAACCAAATTAAATGGTTTTTTCAACGATAAAAATATATCACTGGATGCATTAATTGGAATATGCACTGACGGTGAGGTAACAAACACTGGCCCACACGGTGGAATTATACGACGATTCGAATTGCTGTTAAAAAGACCATTGCATTGGTTCGTTTGCCTTCTACACTTCAACAAACTTCCGTTTCGGCATTTGTTTGAAGCTTTGGATAAATCAACCAGCACTGGACCAAGATCGGCAACCAGAAAACTGAGCTGTCAAATCGAAACTTGTGAAACTCTTCATTGCTATCACTCATTTATTAGAATTGTCAACCATTTTTAATTATTTTGTTATTATATATTTTCAGGTGGTGGACGGCTTCCAGAAAATTGAGTTGCAAAATATGCCCGCTGCTCCAGAAAAAATTGAATTTTCCACCGATTCGAAGTACTTATACGACATGGCCCATGCAATTTCTAGCGGCGTGGTTCCGGTGGATCTGGCTAACATCAAACCAGGGAAAATTGTACATTCTCGGGTGCTCACCAAGGCCGCTAGATTATTGCGATTATATGTGACAACGGAAAATCCAGATGCAAATTTAAGAATTCTGTGTGAATTTATAATTAAATGTTATGTGCCAATGTACTTCAATATCAAGTATTACAGCTCTGTCGTGTACGGCAGTGCATTATTTTTCAAGTTCATTGGTTGGTCACGATTTCTACAACCTCGTTTACGCAAAATTGTCAATCAAGTAATTAAAGATAATTCATATTATGCGCATTCGGAAAATATCTTGTTATCAATGTTGTTTGATGATAGGAAAGAAAAGCGCGACTGTGCCATCAAGAAAATTCTACGCTATCGAACCGATGTTGACGAGCCAATGGAACTTAGAGTTTATAAAAAACCAGATATAAACTTTAATTGCACAAGTTATACGGAAATGGTCAATTTGAATGATATAAATATCGTATTTGAACCACCATTCACGTGGAGCATTCCGTACGATACATTGAAAGAATATTTAAATCAAGATGATCCACCGTTTAATGATCCAAAATTCCATCACACATACAAGGAACGGAACGACATGTTCAATTGCTAGCTAGCGTTTCCAAGCGGGTTATACCGGAAAATGTAGAGGATGTTATGGCGACGAGATTAGAGAGCCATGCGAAATTGCCCAGACTTGAAAGTAAAAAAGACTTCAAACAATAATTTTTTTTACTTTCTTTTCTATAACTCACTTAAATTAATTTTTTCATTTACATATGTTCTGACTAAATAAATTTCTTAAGAGAAAATATAGATATTATTATAAATAAATAATAAATATTATTATAAATAAATAAATAAAAATAAAGAAAAAACATAGGCATTTCGCTGATTTTTTCATGTAAAGTGCAAAACCGGCGATTTTTTGAAATGTTTGTATGGTGAACCCCCAGGGGGTTCCAGGGGGTGTGCCACTGGCAGCGGTGGGACGGGCCTCCAAAGTTAGTGGGGGTCGGTCATACATTTGGACTCGATTGGAGCACCCTAAATGGGTCACAGTGGGATTTTTCAAAATTTGCCCCTACCTAAAAGTTCGACCCAAATTGGGGGACATCAGAATTCGTTTTAGAGGTATGGTTCCTTCGGCAAAGTTTTTTATTTTGATCACTAGAATATGATTTTCACAGAGCAATGGGCGATTTTTTTGCCTCCCCACAAATCGACCCGGCCTAATGTACACATGTAGCAATGCCTATATCTGCACTCAAATGTAAATACTTTTGGCTAATATTTTCTTGTTTTAACAAAATACAGGCAGAATTCCAGTTTTATGCATACATATGTCTATATGTACAAATTTTCAGACAGACATAAGTCTATTCAAGTGCTTTTACTCAAAATAAGGGCGCAAACAGTAAGTACTTAAAACAGCACAGCGATATGGTGTTTAATACTAAATGTACTTATGCGCGTATGTATGAACAAAATCACAACTTGCACAAAGTTTGCGAAAGAAAATATTGTGACGAATTCGATGATTCCTTGATTATCAATCCTGGGTTCGATCACTATAAAGTCGAATAAACACACGCACAGATATTGTAAGTAATAGCTAGTTTTATTTACTAGTAATAAACGCAATACAAATTCCCGAGTTTGGTTACTCCACAGTAGTTTACTGTACAATACTTGAATACAAACTGATCAACCTGCCTTGCTTGGTCACCGCCTTATATAGTCCAACAGGGTGCTTGCCTACGCACCGAGAACTTTCTTGGTTGTTCGCTTTTCGTGTTCTGGAAGGGTCGGTCTTATTTATTAGCATCTCCTCTTTGCATCGTATTCGCAAACACTCGGGCCATCTCTCTTCCTCTTCCTAGTTACACGCTTGCATGCATAAGCGTAGCCATCGTTATCTCAGTTGTGTGTTAACTAGTGGTGGGAGTGTTATTGAGTTAGGGATGGTACATGCTTGAGAATAATCGCCACAATATGTATAGCGTTTAAACGATATGAGAACACTTTTGAAACTTTAGAGTAAGTACACTGTAAAGAACGATGAAACCCACAAACTATTTTCTGTCGCGTTGTTTACCCGCTTTTGGTTTTCACTAGTTTCACTTTGTATATATATTGGTGCAGAAAAGGGATGTAGATAAAATACCTTGGACATGGGATATACACAAATGGTCAGCGCGAGTGAAATGGAGTACGTTTTTGTTTAACTTTAAATAAAGCGAACCGCGCAAAATGGCTATATGTACAAGGGGTTGTGTATACAGTGTGTGTGTATATACAAGGTGGCGCAAAAGTAAGCTTTCGATGTTCAGCATATCGGTTGTGGCACGTGCAGTGTGTGCTGTTGCACCGTCTTGTTGGAACCACATGTTTTCCAATCCCAATTCATCAAGTTGCGGCAAAAAGAACTCGTTGATCATTGCTCTGTAGCGATCACCATTCACAGTAACCGTTTGGCCCCGACCGATTATTGGTCAAATAAATAGTCAGCAATATTCCGCGTTCTGGAGCAGTGTAGCGTAACATTGTTTATTAACGTGTATTTCCCATGTGTTTACTACACAAATGTCAAAACAGAACTGACTTTAGGGGCCAATCGCAAAATTTATAGCATTTTCTGCGCCACCCTGTACGTGCATACGGTGTTGGTAAGAAACAACCAACTAGAATAACCAAAGAGGAATATTTGGCGATTTTAAGTTTTCGTATGCTTATATCTAAATATATGTATATATTTAATACTGTTAGGGGAACGGTGTATAAGAAAAATAACGGCACTTACATGAAACTTTTTGGGGTGCTCATCGTTTTTAGGTTAGGGTACCTTCCCACTTTGGCCCGAAACTCTGGGCAGGACTTACCTTACTTTTTTCTTTTTGTACTGGCTACAGGTGACTCCCCCGATAAATGTGATGATTTTCGTTGCACGTACAGGTAGATGTATTCCCACGTTGGACCGCGGCAGTTTTGTGGCAAAAGTTTTTACTAAGCTTTGTTTCTTTTCGCAACCGAATTTAACACTTTTACTTTATTTTTTAACATAAAACGGTTTTAAAGATTTACTGTTAACTGTATGTTACTTTAATCGCGGTTTTAAAATATTTTTGCGCACAATATTCACTTTACTTACTTTTGCTTGTTGATGCGGCCGATATGCTGCTATTCGTTGTGGTGGTTGAAAATGCAATGCGTGTGCAGCGCAAAAGACTAGACAAGCAGTGTTGTATTGCGGTTGTTTTCCTTCGAAGTTGTTCGCTTTGCCAATAGAGTTTTTGATGGTTAGGTGTATTCCTGTGTCGTCAAATTCGGCTTGTAAGGGCCATGTTCAAATTGATGATAAGGAATAGGTAGGAGTGAAGGGAGTTTTCACTCGGCTTGTATTTGGGGGTAAATACAAGTGTAAATACTTCAATGTACAATACGATTTTCTTATGCGATTAAGAATAAGTTAAGGAAATGGAAAAATGCAACATACTTTTTTAAATGAAAGTATTTGTGATTTAACACCTTAATGTTTAACAATATTGATATTGTGGAAATTCAAGATCTTTAAGTTTACTTTAATTCTCTCTCTATGGCGCGATATACAACAGGTATATCAGCATAAACCTCCTAAGAGATTTGTGCGCCAAGCTTCTCTTCCAATTTGTGGTGTGCCGATTTGAATTTTTCCCTACAAATTGGTGGGACCTACAGTTTTTTGCCGACTCCGAACGGCATCTACAGAGGAGACGAATTTTTGCTGAGAAGCCTGTCATGGCAGAAATACACTCGGAGAGTTTGCCAAACCACTGCCGAGGGGCGACCCCGTTTTGAAAAACTTTTTTCAAATCACTTTTGATGTTACCTGTACCAGGGCTCGAACCATGGACCTTCGGTGTGGTAGGCCGGCAACACTACCTTCACACCACGGCCGGTTTAATTAATTAAACAAATTAATAGAAAAATTGAAAATAGAAATTGGATGGTTGATTGCGGAGGTTGAAGGTCCCGCGTTGATGATAGTTACTTCGATTGATTGCAGATGCAAATGCGATGGAAATATAAAAGAGAAAGAATTCATATGCGCTCAGCGCTTTTATAGTGTTCCCAACACTGGAAGTTCAAAGGAAAGCAAGAATGCTTCCTTTGACGGAGTCATGCAGGGATGCATGACGGGCTTCGCGAACATAGTAATGTGTCCGCTGAAAAGATATGAAGGTAGGCATTACGGGCTTGAAGATCGCAGGGGTACGTTTCATTTAAGTGACGAAAGTCACTCAAACATCGGGTTTTAAATTTTACAAACAATTGTTTAAGAACTATGTTTAAAAAGTGGGCGTGGCTCTCAACCGATTAAGCCCATTTTTACAATAAACAGTTACCTTTACGTGTTCAACATTTTCGCCAAATTTCGTTCCCACAAATCAATTTTTGCCGGAGTCATGGCATAAAAAGTTTTGTAGAATAATCCAGTATAAAAGGGGCGGGGCCAGACCCATTTTCAAACATTTAAATTTTTCGAATTTCTTCGTTCACGGACACTTTGAAAGTGAAATAGAAATGATATGAAGCTATTTTACGCAAAGTTATTGCCTATTAAATATATCTATGATCCCTTTCATAACCGATTCCGGCCATTTCTTCCTGGAACATCTGTGTGCCAAATTTCGTTTCGATATCTTGAACGGTTTTTGATTTATGATTAATAATATTTCTAAATTTGGGGGTGCCACACCCATTTTTAAAAATTTCTAAAAAAAATTAATTTTTTGCTTAACCGTTAATGTACATGTAGTGACTACCATCCCTACTTATCTTTAAATATTTTTCTAACTACTAATATGGCAACTTTCAATATAGTCAGACGACCTTTAGCAGTCCCTTAGCTAAATTTAAATTTTTCTTATGTTCGACCTTCCTTCAATTACCCGTTCGGCGAGATGATACGCATTGTATGAATTGTTAAGTTAATTATTATTTTTGTGTAACATTTTCATTATTTAATAAAGATCAAAATATAAGTAGTTGGCTATTTGAAATTTACTTTGTGGATAACCTAACCGCTACATACACACCAAATTTTATCCTAATAGGTTTATTATGTACTGAATAATCATTTTTTTGTATTTTCAAAAATGTTCTATATGTAAAAAGTGGGCGCGGCTATAATCCGATTTCGCCCAATTTAGATAGCGCTCGAAGATAAGTGCTTAAGATATCTCAAATTTACTCAAGTTATCGTGTTCACAGACGGAAGGAGATGGCTTAATCAATTTCTCTTTTCCTCCTGAACATTTTGATACACATAAGTCAATATCTATCTCGAACCGTGTATGCCGTTACATACTGACGTTAGGCAAATGAAGTTCATATACCTGTATGCATAGCACTGCTAAGTATAATAAAGTCTAATTCAAAAACAATAAAATAGAAGAAACATTAGATATAAATAGACCTGTTGAATTCCCATTAGAATTAAGCAATCCACTGATTAAATCTTCTTCTTCTTTAAATGGTCATCTAACCGCCTGGGCGATTTTGACCGTCCAACATAGCTCGCCAGTCGTTTCTTCGTTGCGCCAACTGGAAACACCGCGGGATCACAAATCGGTCTCCTCTTGGTCCTTACATCGGAGTGGTGGTCTCCCTCTTCCTCTGCTTCCACCGGCGGGTGCCGATAAGAATACCTTCTGGGCTGGAGCGTCTTCGCTCATTCGCACTACGTGGCCTAGCCAGTGAAGCCGCTGTGTTTTAATTCGCTGAACTATGTCGGCGTCTGCGTAAAGTTAATACAGCTCATCATTAAATCTTCTTCGATACTCGCCGTCGCCAACGCGTAGAGGTCCACAAATCTTTCGAAGAACCTTTCTCTCGAATACTCCCAGAGCCGCCTCATCAGATTTTGTTAGTGTCCACGCTTCTGCACCATATAGCAGGACGGGTGCGATGAATGACTTGTAGAGTGTTATGTTCGTTCGTCGAGAGAGGACTTTACTTTTCAATTGCCTACTCAGTCCGAAGTAGCATTTGTTTGCAAGAGTAATTCTTCGTCGGATTTCTAGGCTAACATTATTGTTGGTGTTAATGCTGGTTCCCAGGTAAACGAAGTCCTTTACTATTTCGAAATTATTGCTGCCAACAGTGGCTTGGTTGCCAAGGCGCGAATGCGCTGACTCTTTGCATGATGACAGAAGGTACTTCGTTTTGCCCTCGTTCACCACCAATCCCATTTTCTCCGCTTCTTTTTCTAATTTGGAGTAAGCAGAAGTTACGGCGCGGTTGTTAAGGCAAATGATATCAATATCGTCAGCATTGGCATATGCACGCAGCGTCGGCAGTTGCACGCTTTTATAAAATATTGTTCCAGCGCGGTTAAGTTCTGCAGCTTGTATTATTTTCTCCAGCATTAAATTAAAGAAATCGCACGATAGGGGGTCACCCTGTCTGAAACTTCGTTTAGTTTCGAACGGCTCGGAGAGGTACTTCCCAATTCTGACCGAGCTGGCGGTGTTGCTCAAGGTCATTTTGCATAGCCGTATAAGTTTTTCGGGGAAACCAAATTCAGACATAGCGGCATATAGGCAGCTCCTTTTCGTGCTATCGAAAGCGGCTTGAAAATCAACAAAGAGATGATGTGTGTCGATTCTTTTTTCACGGGGTTTTTCCAAGATTTGGCGTATTGTAAACATCTGGTCGATGGTAGATTTACCAGGTATAAAGCCACACTGATAAGGTCCAATCAGTCTGTTCACATCAGGCTTCAGTCTTTCGCACAATACGCTTGATAGGACCTTATATCCGATATTCAAAAGGCTGATTCCGCGATAGTTGGCGCAGTTTGCAGGATCGCCCTTCTTGTGGATTGGGCAGAGAACACTTAGATTCCAATCTTCAGGCATGCATTCATCCGACCATATTCTGCATAGAAGCTGATGCATGCGCCTTACCAGCTCCTCGCCTCCGTGTTTGAATAGCTCAGCAGGCAAATCATCAGCGCCAGCTGCTTTATTGTTTTTCAATTGGGATATTGCTATTCGCACCTCATTATAATCGGGTTGTGGAACGTCTTCGATTGTGGCCTCGGGTTCGGCATCTTCTCTGGTTTCTTGCTCAGTTTCTCCATTTAAAAGGGCAGAGAAGTGATCCCTCCATATTCTGAGTGCTCTCTGAACATCGGCCACCAGGTCGCCCTTCTCATTCTTACACTGAGTAAATAGCTTTTTCAAACATTAATGATTATTTTAATTGCTTTCAAAAATTTTCAATTTCTACTTGATTAAAATTGGAAAAAAACTTAAAAAAAAATTAAAGGTAACCAAAAAAAGTTTTTTTTATTGTTTTTGATTTTTTTTCGATAATTTTCTGTTTTTTTTTTTGATTGTTTTGCTACAGTACATTTGGGAGTATTTTTAAGATGTAGTCGTGCACCATAGCAGCCTCCGGTATGTGGTGATTGTGTGCAAGCCTACCACACCGAAGATCCCACTTTCAAATTTCGGGACAGGGAACATCAAAATCTTTATAAAAGATTTCTTCCATGAAAGACCTTCGCAGGAATAATTAGAAACAGCATGCTTAAAATTTTGAAGAGAAACTCAGTCTTAATCTGGTCGGATGTTTATTGCGCCAAATTATTTTTAATTATTATAAGTAGTACTGAACCGTTACGATACAAAACCCGTTGGATCCTGTGACATATTTTTTTTAACGGGTAGTTTATACAAAGTCGGTGATTTCTTTCCATACTTCCAGGCCGCTCTACATTGCTATGGTTTTATCGGCAGTAATTTGGCACTTGTCGCTCCTCGATCCATCTTGAACATTTGAATAATGTGTGTTCAATATCGTCTTCGTCTGCATCGCCATACACGCACTTCCTATCTCCCACTTTTCCCATTCTCTATAAGTACTTTCTAAAATACTCATGCCCATGTAGTTGACCTCGCCAAAGTTTCTAACGACAGTGATAAGTCTTGCTGTCCATCTGCCTCGGTGTTCACTTTTCCAGCGCTCTTGGCAAAGTCTAAACGTTTCCTCTTGGTGAGCGACTCTTATGAGCTCCTCATCCGTGTGCTTTTTTGCTTCCCATAATCTTCTTCTTTGCAGCACTAATAGATCGATGGGGTTCGCTACAGTTATCGCCTGAACGGCTGGTCCTGACGTTATATTGGAGTACTCGCATAGCACTCTTTGCAATGCATTAGCGGGCCACCTCTGTTTAGTACAACCCAATCTTTGCGAATCTTATTGGGCTGGGTTGTCAAGAAATTCAAAACTAATAATAACAAGTAAGGAAGTCTAAGTTCGGGTGGAACCGAACATTATATATCTAGTAGTGATCTATTATGGCATACCAATTTACGCAGGTATATTTTAATACTTTTCAGTTCGTATTATAAAGCCAGCTGATTCTTTTCTATAAAAATACTTCTGTTATGAGTTTTTAGGGGTAAATTAATTTAAAACAAATTAAATATATGGCCGATATTTAACAGGTATATCCACCATAAACAAATTGGCGGGACCTACAGATTTTTGCCGACTTCGAACGGCATCTACAAAGGAGATGAATTTTTGCTGAGACGCCTTCCATGGCAGAAAGACACTCGAAGAGTTTGCCAAACCACTGCCGAGGGGCGACCGCGTTTTGACAAACTTTTAAAAACCATGTTTGATGTTACCTGTCCCAGGACTCGAACCTTGGACCTTCGGTGTGGTAGGCCGGCAACACTATCGCCACATTTATTTGTATATAAATTATCTTCGCTACCAACAACTGCTAACCACACTTTTTCAAATACCAATACATGCACATTTATATTTGAAAAATTTGCGTTCATATAGACAGACGGACAAACAGACAGGCGGGAAGACGGACATTGCTAAATCGACACAGCTCATCGTCCTTATTACTTCAGTTTACTGACAAACATTTCATGTTCATTAAGGGTATGAAAATCCAAAAAGGTTAATAACTTCGCTATTAAAGTGGGGTACTAACTATTTGCCCGCATATTTGGCTTGAGTGTTATCCGATTTGCCTTATTTGTGGCAAGAGTATACTACATACTTTAAAAAGCAGCTGACAAATTTTGATTGACATATCTAGTTAAAACTACAAGCAATGGCTTTTGAAAATAGCAGAATTTTTATGCTGAAAAGTGGGCGGCGACACGCCTGCTTCCCCAAAATCCACAAAACTTTTTTGCGCTCGAGTTTTGCTTAAAACGCTTATTATGTGTTCAAGATTTCAATGATATAGCTTGTTTATAGAAATATCGCGATTAACATTTTGCAAACAAATTTTTCAGAACTATGTTAAAAAACTGGAAGGGATACATTTTTCACTGGGATAATAAATTTTTAGCGGAGTTACGGCATCAAAAGTTTTGTGGAATAATCCAGTATAAAAGCCAACGCCCATTTTGAAAAATTAATATTTTTCGACTTTCTTCGTTCACGCACAATTTGAAATGAAATAGAAATGATATAAATTTTTTGTACACAAAGTTATTGCCTGCTAAATATATCTATTATCCTTTTCAAAGTCTTTCGGATAAAAGTGGGCGTGGACCGATTTCATCCATTTTTTTCCGGATATTAAAATAAATATGTGTGCTGAATTTCGTTTCGATATCTTAAAAGATTTTTGATTTATGATTAATGTTATTTCTAAGTTTGATTTAATCAAAAGTGGGCGGTGCCACGACCATTTTCAAAAAATTCGTGAAAATTTATTTTCTGCTTTAAAGTTAATATACACACCAAATTGTATCCTTATAAATGTATTACGTACTGAATAATAACTTCTTTTGTATTTTGGAAAATATTCTATATATAAAGTGGGCGTGGATATCATCCAATTTCGCCCATTTTAAATAGCGCTCGGAGATGAGTGCCAAGGAACATGCATACCTAATTTCATTAAGATATCTCAAAAGTTACTCAAGTTATCGTGTTCACAGACGGATGGACGGACGGACAGACCGACGGACATGGCTTAATCAATTTATCTTTTCGTCCTGAACATTTTGATATGCATAAGTCAATATCTATCTCGATCCGTTTATGCCGCTACATACGACCTGTTAGCCGACTTAAGTTGATATACCTTGTGTGCGTAGCACTACTAGGCATACAAATTTTAGTATGCAGTTTTGTAACCCTATTAATTTAATCAATTGTTCAAGTCCAATTACAGCCCAATTACTCACGAACGCAAGTAGTACGTGTCAGCTGAGACGACCTGTCTTATGAGAGTGCAGTGTGAATGAACAGTCACCGACGTTCAATTTTTCCGTGTACTTAGAACGCTCCGTAGAACTCAAACAAGTTTTGATTTTTTCCGTAAGCACTTATCAGCTGATTGCTTTCTCATATTTAAGGGTTGCCTATTCATACGTTTTTATGCTTGTTATGGATCGTTTCATTTCATTTATTTATATTAAAGTGCGGTAAGGCTTAGAGTATTTTCTTTGCACATACTTAAAAGAGTGTTTACAAAGATCCATCTTAAATTTAAACTTACGCTAACAGTAGTATAAAACCTTACGACTAAGGTTTTTCGGGAGGGGAGAGGAGGGTTTGGAAACTAGGAGAAGGTTATTGCTTGAAATGATCTCTTACTGCCGTTTTGAAGCATCCATATGACTTGATGCATTTTATTGAGATAGGTAGAGAATTCCACACTCTCACAGCACTAACAAAGAATAATCTAGAGGCCACCACTGTGTTATACGCAGGCATTACGATGTTGTGAGTTCGCGAGGATTGAACAAATTTAAGTTTTTCATAGAGATATGCAGGCCTTTGGCATTTTATTATTTTATATAAAAATAAAACATTTCGGACATTATGCCAAACCCAAGTATATTTTTTGCGCATGGCCAAATGTGGTCAAACTTTCGTTTGCAATAGACGAATCTTGCTATATTGTTTATAGTCAACCCCAATTTATTTTTGGACTCGCAGTCTAAATCCCCATACACAGTTTCAAAATAGTTAATTTGAGGCACAATCAGGGCCTTTACTAATTTAAGTTTTATATAAAGGGGTAGACAGTAACAGGTATGCCACAAGTTTCTTAGGGTGTTGTATATTTTTGATATGCTATACCGGACATGATGTGCACATGTTAGCCCAGAGTTAACTTAATAGCCGAGACTAGTGACTACAGACTGAAATTGTAAATTTTTTCCATCAAGGGTTATAGGCGACAGCCCACTAAGATCTACGGAATCGAAGGATATTGGCAGGACCTGTGTTTTTTCCGCATTCAAGCAAAGGCCATTCGTTTTGGCCCAAACCGATATTTTATCAAGGTCATCATTTAACCTAAATACAAGATCTTCACTAAGGCCGATCGGTCGTGATAAATAAATTTGTGTGTCGTCAGCATATAGATGTACGGATGAATTTTTACAGCAATGTACTATGTAGTTAATAAAAGCCGTGAATAGTATAGGACCCAAGATTGACCCTTGGGGTACACCTGAGGGAATACCACTAGGTTGAGAAAAAGCTTCACCACACTGAACTTGTAGCCTTTGCGAAAGATAACTTTCCATTAGTTTAATTGTTCAATCGAGTAGAATACTGCATTAGTTCTCGATTCTTTTTGGTAAGACATTCGTGCACAAACAATATTCCTTCAGCATCGACTCCAATGTCACGAAGAGTTAATGACTTATGGTTTGTTTTAAACAAATTAGCAGTAGCTTTAAATAGCTGAGAGCGGTCGTATGACGAATTCAACTTGAAAATTATGGGAGGGGAAGTTCTGCTGTTTGGTTTATTGTTGTTGCTGCGCACTCTAAAACTAGAGCGGATGGTGAGTGGGGCCACTTTTAATGTCTTGCATAACTTAGAGAATAATGCTGGCAGGTTCTCATCAGCAAGTTGCGGTACTCCATACATAATAACATCGCTAGACACTAACGAATTTTCAAGTTCATCGACATTCTGGAAAAAAGTGAGAACATTTTTACTCTGCTCCCTATTTTCGTTGCGCTATCCCTCCAACGCCGCTACCCTCTCATCCATCTTGACCAAACGCGTTTTAAGGTTAGTTAGTTCTGTAGCTACTTCATTTATTCTTTTCATAACTCGCTGTTCACTTTCACTTATTTTTGTTATTATATTCTCCATGAGTTCTTCCATCCTACTCTCCAACATACTTATTGTTCGCGAACTGTCTATTAGTTTGGATTGTTGTTTTTGCTCTGGAGTTAGCAGCTGATGTTGGTTATTGTTGCGGGTAGCCCTTTTTTGTGACATTATTGTTTAAAAAATTATTTATTAGGAAGAAAAAATCCAGCAAAAATAAGGAAAAACAATTTGTTGTAAGATAATTAACCAACGCGAAACGTTATTGAGATAATTTAGTATTAAAACTTTTGGAAATTACTTTATAAATCGCGATTTACTGCAGCGCCACACAAAACACGTCCACTCACAGCGACATTATCAATATGTTTTTGGTTTGCAGTTGCTTTACCAAAATTGTAAAAAAGTACCTTTTAAATTTTCAGAACAATTTTGAAAGAAACTGTAGCTATTATATTAAGTTGTTGCTTTTAAATAAATTGACTCGCTTCGATTATGTAATATTAGTTTCGGGAATTCATAAATTGAAAGATGTTCTGCACATAAATATCATGGGTCACGTCCCCCATTTGGGATTGGACCTGGGTAATTTTTTCGTTTTTTTGCCAATAACTTTTTACTGAAACAAAAAAATAATAAACCGCTTTCGGATTTTTATTACCGAGCCCAAAATGCGCTGTTTTGATACCTTTCCCCATAATTTTGACCGTGTTTTAGCAGTTGTCTCCTAAAGGAAAGAAATACCGAATTAACTTCACCGCAACAGAACTGTGTGCACTATAATAATTTATTTATTTTATTTATTTATTTATTTAATAAAAACGGGTTGTGCATAAGACTAATGTCTTTTAAGCCCATCATCTTTACAACATTTAACAATATGAATATTTGTAACAGATTTTAATATCCAAATATATATCATTTAAAACAAAAATTAATTAATTTAAATTCAAGAAATATAGATATGGAGTGAAAAGGATACAGAAATAGAGAAGAATCAGAAATACCTAGCTAGTTAAAAATTTAAACACTTCCATTTTAAAGCACCTGGCATTTGTTATTGATTTTATTGCATTTGGTAAAGAGTTCCAGAGTTTGACAACACTCACAAAAAACATTCGTGATGAAGAATAATAATTATGTTTTGGTACAATGAGGTAATGAATACACAAATACGGCGATACCTCATGATTTCTCTGTTGAATCTACGGCAGGGATGGGCCAAACACTTTCAGAGCCAGCGAATGCTGGGCGAGACGTTTTCATATTTCCCGGTATCAGAGGAATAAGAAACACATATGTTATGGTTTACCTGCGACTGAAAGTCATTTTAGCTGATTTAATTCCTGGACTTGTGCGGTTGGATAGGTAGTTGACAGGTTAGATTCACCGGCATTTGAACGGGAGCGGTCGTGCGCGCAAAACAAAATAAAAAATTCGCGAATGTGTCAATGCTGAAACGAAACGTAGCGGCTTTGGTTTCTGCATAAAATAATCAACTTGCGTTGAAAAGAAAATATTTAAGACTTATCCTGAAAATACAGTGACGATTACTATCGCTACCGAAATACGTGTACAATTGAATTGTTAAAAATTCTCGAGGAAACTCTAAAATCGCTTGCGTACGTGTGTGTCTCGTCGTTGAGATTGTGTGTCGTGTAGCAAAAATAAAGGAGAAAAGCAAAATTCATAAAGAACAAGTGGTTTCAACATATTTGTTCAGCCAAATCTTTGTAAAAGCGTTGCATTTTTTTTTAACAGTCAAAGCAACCTATTTAGGAGGCAAAAATACCCCATAAGAGTGATATCTGCTTAATCTTTTTAGCAAAAAAGGTTGGAGAAAAATTCTGTGAGAAAAATGGTTGTAGTGGCACCCTGACTTATAGAATCATTATATAAAGTGAAATCTTTTCATTAAATGGATTTGGCCTTGCTATTTTGGCATTTAAGAACTTGGGAAGGGGGTATTTTTAACAATAATTTCACAAAAACGTTATCTAGTTTGTACAGTTTTTTTGATACTGTAACTCGTTTAGAAAATTACTTCTTTCGAATTAAATACGCAGCTCACTTTTATGAAAGCATTCTGAATCAAGTTTAAATTGAGCTATGGAATCGGCAATTCTGTACGACGGCACGTGCTGCTGATGTGCGTCCGAGAGTCTCGGGGGGTGTATCGGGCGACGGGTTTTGACCTCCATGTCGATGGTCCGGGGGCGGAAGTTCTATATTTTGTGTCTGTTTAGAGATATTTGCAATCAAAGTTGAAAATTTTCGTCATTTTCATGTGGTTGTTGTAATCACAGATTAGGGTGTACCAAAAAGTGCAAAAAGTGTGTCCTGCTCAAAAATATTGTAGACCGCGTAGCGGGGGTTGGACCGGCTAAGGGTTATTCTTTTGAAAGGCGGCCAAAGGCCGCCTATTTGGGATCGGACCTAGCGCATTTTGAGTTTTTTGCTAATGGCTTTTCACTGAGACAAATTATTTGATTCCCGCCTTCGGATTGTTGGTGCAGAGATCGGAACGCGTCGATTGATGCCTTTCCCGAGATTTTTGAACGTATATTGGCGGTTGAATGCTGTCGTATAGAATTGCCATTGAATCTGAATGGTTTTAGCATTCGGCCTAAAACCTATTTTAAAAAAAAAAAATCTGTAAACTATGAACCGACTTGTCTTCAAACCGTAAACAACAACCTTTAAGAAATTAATATAAATCTAAAGTTATGATGCATTTTTAAAGTCAGTATGCCTACAAGATGTTTAACCAAGAGCAAAGCGATTCTGCTCATTCAAAAATTGTCTTGCTTAGCGAACTACAAAAAGCTTACCACCGTAATCAAATTTATAATTAAAAGTGCATAGCGTGCGGTGCTGTAAAAGACTTGCTAGTAAAGCATAAACATAGATAACAAAATAAACAAAAAAAAAAAAAAAGAGCAGCAAGCTACAACGATTACAAATACAAAGCTTTTGTTTTCGTTTTCGAGCACTCGAGAAACTTGACGTTACTTGCTTAACGCCTAAAAATTAAGTTAAAGCAACACACCTAGCGGCAACAACAACACAGCAGTAACAACAGCGGGGGCCGCCCTTACATAGGCCCGCCGCACCAGCATAGACAACACCAGGGGCCGATTCTGTTAGACCCACTGCATTAACAGCAACGACAACAGTAACCACCGGTAACAACAAAACCGGAAGACAACCAGCATTGACATCAGCAGGGGCCGCCCTCTTCTAGGCCCACTGCAAAACCACCCGAATTGACCACCACGACACCAGCAGTGACAACAGCGAGGGCCGCCGTAATATAGGCCCGTCGCACTAGCCTCAGCAGCATCGGCAGCAACAACAGTAACCAGCGGTAACATCAGCGAGGGCCGCCGTAATATAGGCCCGCTGCACTATTACCTACAACCACAACAGTAGCGCCCCACCAACGGCCTACTACAACAACCGGGTGAGACCTATCTGATGTAGACGTAACTTTTTTATAAATTAAGATAAAAAAATTTGGTAGAATTAAATGTAAAGTATACTTTCAAAACTAGAAGAAAAAAAAAGGATAAACACATAAGAGAAGAAAGTAATTTAAATTTAAGTAAAATATGGTAGAAAAGAAACTTAAATTAGAGACTTATTAGATTAGGCTTAGGTTAGCTATAACTAAACGAGTTAGAAAAACAAACAAACAAAAAACGGAACAACCGTAAACTTTAATTATTAAAAATAATAATGTGCTGAGTAAAACCAAAATTTATAATTTCTAATAACATAACTTAATCCACCTGATAATAACAAATAAAATGGCCACTTAATAATATATAAACAAATAAATAATTAACAAACAGCTATATATAACCTATCAAAACTAGTCAAAAAAAAAAAAAGAAAAACAATATTTGCCTTGGATTAGGTTGCTTTTATTGTCATTTTTCGTTCTTATAACCCATTTATACTGATATAAAATGCGGCATTGCAGTCCAATAATTCGAATGTGTTTATACTGGCTTTAAATACGTACTTTCCTTTTTTATGAAGTATCAACCAAACAATTTGACGCGTTCCAATCAGACATTCATGAATTCATCGCATTTGCTGTGTAATTTTGTTCGAATTCGTGATTTTGTGAATTCGATTTGTATGGGGAAATGTGCCGCATTTCAAACAGTTCTATGAAAATCGCTCATTTCATTCAGCGTAAATGTAGTATTACGACAAACTATAATTTAACTTAAGATTTTTTTTTTCGTAAGAAATGAATATTAAATAAATTGTAATTAATATGAGAATG
The DNA here is from genome assembly GCA_949987695.1 of Merzomyia westermanni. Taxonomy (NCBI): domain Eukaryota; kingdom Metazoa; phylum Arthropoda; class Insecta; order Diptera; family Tephritidae; genus Merzomyia; species Merzomyia westermanni. The sequence continues at coordinate 82,053,099 of OX465289.1, forward strand.
CTGACTCTTTTGATTTAGAAGGCATATAGGATTTTAGGTAAGGGGCCATCGGGATTCGGTTTGGTGCACCGATGGCCATGGATGAGGGTGGGTCAGCACCAGGGCGTCGCAACAACACCCGCGGCGCCCCCTTATATGTTCGGCCCTTTACGCTTATTAAATTTTATTTTCAGCTTTTTTTTTTCCAGATGTGGTAACCGGTCGGTTCCTTTTTGTTTAAAATTTTCGGGTTTTATTTTTGATTTCCGTTACTAGTTCGTTCTCCTTTTCAGTTATTTTTGAATTTTAAGTTTCCTTTTTGAACATTTTTTCGCCCGTTTCATTTTGAATTTTAACTTGATTTTCCGTTTTTTTCTTTCCATTAGAGTTTTGAATATTTAAATGTCAACGGTCTGTCCGTGGCATCCGGTGTTTTAACCGGATGTTGTTTTAAAAGTTGTTTTGCGCGGCTTTTTTGCGTTTTCCCCGCGTTTTCAAAAGGCATGATATGACCTTTTCTCTGATTATGGCGCAGGACGGTAAGGTTGGCAAGAGCCCACCCCAGCCGACAATGACTAGCCACAGTGCGACCCTAGATCATGCCGACCGCCTTCCTTACTGCTCCATTTTGCTGCGATACCATAACAGATGGCGCCCAACGAGGAAACCGAAGCGCTGACCGCGGTGACCTTTCGGGTCAGCTTGTGAGGTTTCACCATTCCGTAAGTCCCAGGTAGGCAGGCCCAGGAGCCGCCACCTGCGTTGCGACGGGATGGTGGGTCTGATCAAGTTGTCCGGATTAGTCATCGTGTTCAGTAGCTATGGGCGCTCGCGAATACCATAACAGATGGCGCCCAACGTGGAAACCGAGGCGCTGACCGCGGTGACTTTCTGGTCAGCTTGTGAGGTTTCACTATCCCGTAAGTCCCAGGTAGGCAGGCCCAGGAGCCGCCACCTGCGTTGCGACGGGATGGGGGGGGACCGATCAAGTTGTCCGGATGGGTCTTCGTGTTCGGTAGCCAAGGGCTCCACGAGACTGAACGTCATGTCCACCGGAAGTTTTCATTTCACCCGGTGAGGAAGTGCTAAACGCACTTAGTTTTTTTGTAGTAAAAAAATTTTTTTTTGTCCCGGGCCTGTTGTCCGATGTCGGCTTCGGGAAAAATATATATGTCCGCTAAGTGGGGTTTAGTTTTCTTTTGAGGATTATTAATATTTATGTTTTTGCCGAACGTGATGTTTTGTTTTGTCTTCGTTTTTTTGTATGCATTTTTTTTTGTAGGATCCTTACTTCTCCAACCAGTCTCAGGGAGGCAGCCCTTAGCAGCCCCTGCATTGCGGGAGGAGGAGTAGGGACCCCATATCCACCCCTTTCCAACTGCGCAAGTCTGGGTAAAAGCGGTACCTAACCGCATCCTTTCATTGCGGCGTGGTTGAGGAGGGGTGTTTCAAAAAAAAATAAATAAAGTTTTGACGTTTTGATCGCTGGTGTCCAGTGCTCCGATCAGTCTCAGGGAGGCAGCATTAGCAGCCCTGCATTGCGGTCCGGGGTACTGGAGTCCAAATAAGATTAAAAATTTAGCCAATTCTCGCCATGGTACACCAACATGTCTCAGGGCGAGGTGTCTTATAACCACCCCTGCATTGCGGTAGGTGTACCTGGAAGAATGTCCTTGTCTAGTGTTATTTCGTTTTTTTTTTGTTATACCTACGCCTTCTGGTGATGGGATGTCAGCATTCCCATTAAACATATAAATACACAACTAGCTTTTGCAAACTTCATACCGTTTTTTCTTTTTACATATTACATTTAAACACGTATATATACTAATAATCAATTTCTTTCAGCATATGTATATTTATATGTATATAATTTTTGTTTTGAACACATTCGCGGTAATTAGTGATACAAATATCGGTTAGGAAAATTTGCATTAATTAAATTTTTATTTTTCAAAACCTTGCAATCGTCGGCATTATAGGGTTGGGGAGTTAATCTTGAGTTTTTATACCCTCCAACCGCCCCTTGTAACCGAACACCTTTTTTTTACCTTGGTTATCTAACGTGGTCATAGGTTCATAGGCCGTTTTCATGCTTCGGATATTCGTCCACAATAACCAGACTTTTGTAATTTTTTTTTACCCGAACTTACAATTTCATTTGGGCGTTTTGGCGGTCGGGGACAACTCGCCCAGTATCCTCCCCGAGCATTGACTTAATAGGGTATTTACATAAGCTTCCATCGGAAGTAGTGGATAACCTGGCAATCCTCGGTTATGCGGATTGTCTTTCGGAGTTTTGACGAGTTCTCCTTAATTAAAATGTCTACCGGGTGAAAAGTTTTTTTTTTTACCATGGAACAAGCTTCTCCGGTTATTTTTTTGCTAAACCTTTTTGTGGGGGTGAAACCACTAGAACCAAAAATTTTCGGAGTTTTGACGATTTCTCCTTTATTAAAATGTCTACAGCCGCGAAGCATTGTAACTAGGAAACCAAAATAAATTCTCCGTTTGCCTCGGAGTTTTGACGCGTTCTCCGATATCAAAATGTCTAACTAAATTACACGTTTTTCTTATAAGCCTATTTCGGTGGGGGTAAAGCCACTTAACAAATTTCCATTTGCCGCAAAGCCTACTAAACTATGAAACAAAATACTTCAAAAATGTTCCTTTACTGGCGGATCTTCTTGCCCGGCTAGCTCGTGGTAGAACTAGAGACTCTTATCTAGGGGTGAGTCGTGCCCCACGTTTTGCATCTCGAAATGGCTCCCTCGCATGTAAACCTTTTTCCTGTTCGCTTCATCGAGCAGTCTTCGAAGCGAAGCAGGTTTGTTATGGTTTACCTGCGACTGAAAGTCATTTTAGCTGATTTAATTGCTGGACTTGTGCGGTTGGATAGGTAGTTGACAGGTTAGATTCACCCTCCGGTTCGACACTTTATCGATAGTTACGGGAAAGTGCGTGATTTTTGCTGAAGTGGCAGCACCAAATGGTTCAATCCGTTCATAGCAATCATCCGAGAGTAACGACCAATCAGAATGTTCCACCTGGCAATAATCACGCCACGTCAACGGGCTAACGGAACTTTTCCATTGCGCAGTCGCGTTAAGTGAATAATTTTGGGCATAACAGCGTCACCGGCATTCGACCAATTCAAAAAGTATACCTGATTTGAACGGGAGCGGTCGTGCGCGCAAAACAAAATAAAAAATTCGCGAATGTGTCAATGCTGAAACGAAACGTAGCGGCTTTTGTTTCTGCATAAAATAATCAACTTGCGTTGAAAAGAAAATATTTAAGACTTATCCTGAAAATACAGTGACGATTACTATCGCTACCGAAATACGTGTACAATTGAATTGTTAAAAATTCTCGAGGAAACTCTAAAATCGCTTGCGTACGTGTGTGTCTCGTCGTTGAGATTGTGTGTCGTGTAGCAAAAATAAAGGAGAAAAGCAAAATTCATAAAGAACAAGTGGTTTCAACATATTTGTTCAGCCAAATCTTTGTAAAGGCGTTACATTTTTTTTTAACAGTCAAAGCAACCTATTTAGGAGGCAAAAATACCCCATAAGAGTGATATCTGCTTAATCTTTTTAGCAAAAAAGGTTGGAGAAAAATTCTGTGAGAAAAATGGTTGTAGTGGCACCCTGACTTATAAAATCATTATATAAAGTGAAATCTTTTCATTAAATGGATTTGGCCTTGCTATTTTGGCATTTAAGAACTTGGGAAGGGGGTATTTTTAACAATAATTTCACAAAACCGTTATCTAGTTTGTACAGTTTTTTTGATACTGTAACTCGTTTAAAAAATTACTTCTTTTGAATTAAATACGCAGCTCACTTTTATGAAAGCATTCTGAATCAAGTTTAAATTGAGCTATGGAATCGGCAATTCTGTACGACGGCACGTGCTGCTGATGTGCGTCCGAGAGTCTCGGGGGGTGTATCGGGCGACGGGTTTTGACCTCCATGTCGATGGTCCGGGGGCGGAAGTTCTATATTTTGTGTCTGTTTAGAGATATTTGCAATCAAAGTTGAAAATTTTCGTCATTTTCATGTGGTTGTTGTAATCACAGATTAGGGTGTACCAAAAAGTGCAAAAAGTGTGTCCTGCTCAAAAATATTGTAGACCGCGTAGCGGGGGTTGGACCGGCTAAGGGTTATTCTTTTGAAAGGCGGCCAAAGGCCGCCTACGCGAAAAGGTGTTGTGCACATAAATACCTTGGATGAAGCCGCCTATTTGGGATCGGACCTAGCGCATTTCGAGTTTTTTGCTAATGGCTTTTCACTGAGACAAATTATTTGATTCCCGCCTTCGGATTGTTGGTGCAGAGATCGGAACGCGTCGATTGATGCCTTTCCCGAGATTTTTGAACGTATATTGGCGGTTGAATGCTGTCGTATAGAATTGCCATTGAATCTGAATGGTTTTAGCATTCGGCCTAAAACCTATTTAAAAAAAAAAAAAATCTGTAAACTATGAACCGACTTGTCTTCAAACCGTAAACAACAACCTTTAAGAAATTAATATAAATCTAAAGTTATGATGCATTTTTAAAGTCAGTATGCCTACAAGATGTTTAACCAAGAGCAAAGCGATTCTGCTCATTCAAAAATTGTCTTGCTTAGCGAACTACAAAAAGCTTACCACCTTAATCAAATTTATAATTAAAAGTGCATAGCGTGCGGTGCTGTAAAAGACTTGCTAGTAAAGCATAAACATAGATAACAAAATAAACAAAAAAAAAAAAAAAGAGCAGCAAGCTACAACGATTACAAATACAAAGCTTTTGTTTTCGTTTTCGAGCACTCGAGAAACTTGACGTTACTTGCTTAACGCCTAAAAATTAAGTTAAAGCAACACACCTAGCGGCAACAACAACACAGCAGTAACAACAGCGGGGGCCGCCCTTACATAGGCCCGCCGCACCAGCATAGACAACACCAGGGGCCGATTCTGTTAGACCCACTGCATTAACAGCAACGACAACAGTAACCACCGGTAACAACAAAACCGGAAGACAACCAGCATTGACATCAGCAGGGGCCGCCCTCTTCTAGGCCCACTGCAAAACCACCCGAATTGACCACCACGACACCAGCAGTGACAACAGCGAGGGCCGCCGTAATATAGGCCCGTCGCACTAGCCTCAGCAGCATCGGCAGCAACAACAGTAACCAGCGGTAACATCAGCGAGGGCCGCCGTAATATAGGCCCGTCGCACTAGCCTCAGCAGCATCGGCAACAACAACAGTAACCAGCGGTAACATCAGCGAGGGCCGCCGTAATATAGGCCCGTCGCACTAGCCTCAGCAGCATCGGCAACAACAACAGTAACCAGCAGTGACAACAGCAGGGGCCGCCGTAATGTAGGCCCGCTGCACTATTACCTACAACCACAACAGTAGCGCCCCACCAACGGCCTACTACAACAACCGGGTGAGACCTATCTGATGTAGACGTAACTTTTTTATAAATTAAGATAAAAAAATTTGGTAGAATTAAATGTAAAGTATACTTTCAAAACTAGAAGAAAAAAAAAGGATAAACACATAAGAGAAGAAAGTAATTTAAATTTAAGTAAAATATGGTAGAAAAGAAACTTAAATTAGAGACTTATTAGATTAGGCTTAGGTTAGCTATAACTAAACGAGTTAGAAAAACAAACAAACAAAAAACGGAACAACCGTAAACTTTAATTATTAAAATAAATAAAAATAATAATGTGCTGAGTAAAACCAAAATATATAATTTCTAATAACATAACTTAATCCACCTGATAATAACAAATAAAATGGCCACTTAATAATATATAAACAAATAAATAATTAACAAACAGCTATATATAACCTATCAAAACTAATCAAAAAAAAAAAAAGAAAAACAATATTTGCCTTGGATTAGGTTGCTTTTATTGTCATTTTTCGTTCTTATAACCCATTTATACTGATATAAAATGCGGCATTGCAGTCCAATAATTCGAATGTGTTTATACTGGCTTTAAATACGTACTTTCCTTTTTTATGAAGTATAGGGTGTTTTTTTTAGGGGTATAAAACTTCGAATTGAAATAAAACACAAGAAAATCGTTTTAAGGTCCATCAATTTGGCTTTATTGGAAGGATAATTTTATGCCATTAATGTTTAAATATGATTTCGGGCATGTGGCCGCCGCGGCTGGCTCGAATAAAGCCAATTCTACAGGTCCAATTTTCAACCACTTTTTCGAGCATATGGGGCCGTATGTCGGCAATAACGCCACGAATGTTGGCTTCCAATTCCCCTAACGTTTCTGGTTTGTTGGTGTAGACGAGCGACTTCACATATCCCCAAAGAAAATAATCCAATGGTGTCAAATCACACGACCTTGGTGGCCAATTGACAGGTCCATTCCGCGAAATTATGCGCTCATCGAATGTTTCCTTCAATAAATCGATTGTGACGTGCGCTGTGTGGCATGTAGCGCCGTCTTGTTGGAACCACAACTCATCCACATTCATGCCATCTAATTCGGGAACAAAATAATCGGTTATCATGGCTCTATACCGGTCTCCATTAACGGTAGCTGCCTCTCCAGCATTATTGCGGAAGAAGTATGGCCCAATGACTCCACCAGCCCATAGAGCACACCAAACAGTCAGTTTTTGTGGATGTAATGGCGTTTCAAGGGTCTCATGTGGATTCTCTTCACTCCAAATGCGGCAATTTTGCTTGTTGACGTAGCCATTCAACCAAAAATGAGCCTCATCACTGAACAAAATTTTGCGATGAAAATCAGCATCGAAATCAATCTCATTTTCGGCCCATACACCAAAATCACGACGCATTGCATGGTCTCGCGGCTTTAATTCTTGCACAAGCTGGATCTTGTAAGGTCGCAAGCCAAGATCTTTGCGCAAAATCTTCCATAAAGTTGATGGACAAAGCTCCAATTGCTGTGCACGGTGGCGAATCGATTCATTCGGGTCCTCTTCAACACTTTGCTCTACAGCGGCAATTGTTTCTTCGGTGCGCACTGTTCGACGTCTCTGCGGATGCGTATTATCACATAGAGTAAACGTAGTGCGAAAACGATCCATGGTTAACCGAATTAATTGCTCTGATGGACGATTATGTCGACCATAAAATGGACGGAGCTCACGGTAAACTTCGCGAACTGAACCATTATTTTCGAAATAAATTTGCACGATTTGCAAGCGTTGTTCTTTTGTCAACCTGTTCATGATGAAATGGCAAACCAAACTGAACATAAATGACATTAGAGTTGCCAGATTTGACCACAAAATGCCAGTTTTATCTCTACTCGAAAAACAAACCTGTAAAAAAAACACCCTGTACTTTTGGTTAGCTGGGTACTATACTTATTTAATACATATGTAAATACTCCCTTCTGTTTGTTGTTGTTCCTGCAATGCATATTTAACCGGTTCATTGTTGCGCGTATTCTATCATGTTATTAGAATGTTTGACAATTCTTTGCCGCACACTTCATTATCATTCATTTATCAGAGAAAACCGGTGAGGCACACAATACGGTAAGCTGAATATTATTAAATTATTTATATTATTATTGAATAATATGCATTATTATTGTTTGCTTCATGCTAGGACTTTGGCGAATGTAGTCGTACTGAGCTTCAAACTCAGACAAATATTGCTGGAAGTGATGCATGTAAGCCACAAGCGGGACTAGCACTGACTACTACAGAAGTGGAATTTAATTTGGAGGTACCGAAAAGCTCGTCTTTGCCAGTTTGCTCTTTGAATGATATTCGATTGTTTGTGCAAAAATCAGCAGCTGATGGAATAAACTCAATTCCTGTATTGTAAAAGAAGATTTGGAGTCCTCCTGACGGCTACAGTTTTCCTGCATCGCTCTTGTGTCCAAAAACAGTAATGGCTAGCGTGTTCGGCAATAGAAGGCGGTGCATATTGCAAATTCTGTGTCTTATTTTGTGCTACATTGAGGGGAGTCGGGAATCAAACTCTGGGCCAGTTAGTTACCACCCCATTAAAAACCTGGAAAAAGCACTGGAAACTTTCGAAAAGCACAGTTCATTAGAATACCACAAAAAATGTCTGTTGCAATGGTTTTGAGAATGGGAATCAAAGAAGAAAATGTTTCACCCATTGATTTGCAACTGTCCAAACAAAAATTATACTCTCTGAATGAAAGCAAACTACGTACGATTCCAATTATTGAAACAGTTATCCTGTGTGGTCGACAAGGACTTGCTCTCAGAGGTTGCAATGATACGGGAAGAATTTCTGAAGACGAACCGTTACGAATGATGGAAACTTTAGAGCTCTCTCAAGATATCGGGCCAAAACTGATGAGCACTTGAGTGATTTACCAAAGAATGCTATGGACATAAACAACCGTGCCCAGAATGAAATAATCAACATTTGAGTTACAACATCGATCGAGTGAACAAATCGAAGGGCTTTTCTTTTTTCGGTGATGACACGCCAGACATTGCAGGAGTAGAACAAAGTTCAATTTGTATTCGCTACTTGGAAAAATGCGGCGAAAAGTTCATCATTCAGGAATATTTTTTGGGTTTTATTCCTATCACCGATTTCACTGGAAAGGGAATAGGAACTGCTTGCCTTGTTTTCCTAAAATTTTCCGGACTGGATGCGTTTCGAGAGCGGTTAGCGGAGAGTTCCAAGGGGCTGAAGCTGTTGTCATAAAAACTTATCCACTCGCGCTCTACTCCCATTGTGCTGCTCATAGCTTCAATTTGGCGTTAAGCTCTGCGTGCAATATAACGGGAATCAAAAATTGTCTGGGAGTTCTAGAGAATATCCATTCCTTCTTCATTTATACGAAATGCCAAAATGCCCTTCAGGATGCGATAAATGAGTCGAGTACTTCAAGGAGAAAATCAAGATCTGGGAGAGGCTATCAAATTGGCTGATGCTGCGAAACAAAATTTGACGGAAGGAAGAGAAAACGCTAAGGGGGATTCCAGACAAATTTTCAAAACCGTGAGCAAAATTAGCGAGCAACAGGAAATTGAATTAAACGCAACCATGTGACACAATAAGCCGAAACTTATCCAGCAAGAAGTCGGAACCTCTCCCAAAATCAAATGTAATTTTGCTCTTTCAATTTCCTCTCACTTGCAATTTTTTTAGACATCACGAACGCGACTTAGACACAAATCATGATAATTCGTTACAATTTGTAACAATTATTTGCATCACGAATGGACTTATTATCACACACATAACCTCCAAAAGTTCCGTAGCTGTGAAATGTACCGTTATGAATTTAGAGCAAAAGCAATTTAGTCGTAAGTACTAGGCATGGGTAATAACAAAATTTTTGTGGCTCTGGCGCATAAACAACGGCGCCATCTGTGGCACTAGCTCAAAACTCCAGCGCAATAGCGCCGCGTGGTGCCGTTAATTGATAACATTCAATTAACGCATGGTGTCAGCACCAATCCTTGTATGATTTTTGGCACTGTGTTATTTTAAAGTCCCCTATTGGGGATATTTAAGCATGCATTTATATTCCAAATGGCCAAATTCCATTCCAACTGATACTCCTTACTGCCTTAGATAAGGTTCAAACTTTTTGGTAGGCATATGTATTCAAATTGCCTTTTACCTTCGTGCATTCACTTGTATGTGTGAAGCGGTTTAAAGCGGAGTTGCTTAAAATTTGGTTATTCACTGTGTCGTGGGGTGCGCATTTGTTAATACATTTTCTTATATTTAATAATTCCAATAACTACAATGTTTTGCCCAATATGTAAAGAAAAAGTTGATCGCTCGGGCGTTCCTAAAGTGGCGTGTGGTGACTGTGGTAGCTATTCTCATGCCGCTTGTGCCAGGGTCAATGCTTCTGATTTGGACTTTATGAAGGCGAATAACATCAAGCATCGATGTGATCAATGCAATGCTTTGCGCCGACAATCTTTACATCTGCAGCCATTGCCGGGTGCTGCTTCTGCAGCTACAGAGGATGATCCTACTGCATCTGGATCGAGGCTGACTCCACAAGCAACCAACAAATCTTCAACAGCAGCTCAAAACAGACCAAGGCAAGCCACCAACAACGGCCAAAAACAACAACCACTAAAGTCCACTAATATCGATGCTAATAAAAATACAATTCGGCAAAACAGCGTACAAAGTAATAACAACACCAACGCTAAGAAAACGGAATCAAGTCAACGTCCTCAGCAAGAGCAAGTACAAAGTGATATTGTTACAAAAGAGATAACTTTGCAGCTGCTCTATGATGAAATTCTGAGTCTGAAAAAACTGAACTCTGATTTCCTTAACATTGTAACGGAGCTTGAAGATGAAAACTGGAAATTGAGCGAGAGAGTGTGCAAACTTGAAATTGTGTTAAACTGGCGTGAACAGCAACTGCTAAGCAGCGCAGTCGACATTGTTGGTGTGCCAGCACTAACTAGCGAAAATGCGAATGAGTGCGCAAAACAAATGTTAGGCACTGCTTTAAGCGTACCTGTCTCTTCAAAAGAGATAAGCAGATGCTATATTAAAAAATTTAAGCAAACAAGTGTGCTGCGTGTTCACTTTTCTTCAACTGAAGCCAAAGTAAGAGTAATGGTTAAAAAACGTGAGGCAAAGAGAAATTTGACGACTGTGATCTTTGGTGATGCTAGCAATAACAAAAACAACATCTACATAAACGACAGTCTCACTAGCTACAACCGAGCTTTGCTTTCAGCAGCGAAGAAAACAAAAAAAGACAAAGGTTACAAGTTTCTGTGGGTGAAAAATGGAAGAATTCTATTGAAAAAGTCTGATGATGGCGAAGTTGTTTCTCTAAGAACATTTGACGATTTGTCAAAAGTCAAGTAGACCTTTATAATTAATAATTTAATTTTTTCGTTATGTTTTTAGAAATTTTTTAGACGAAAACAACTACGCCATAATCAGACCTATTAATGACTCGAATTTTCTCCTTAATTTAAATAACTATTTTATGGTAATTCACCAAAATATACGAAGTCTTCGGCAAAACTTTGATTTATTGCTCTGCAATTTAGAGGTCTTTAAAAACCCTCCGGATTTAATTTTTGTCTCCGAAATCTGGATATACGCTCATGAAACGTATGATTTTACAATAGCTGGATATAATTTTTTTGCAAATACTAATGACTCGTATTCAGCAGGTGGTGTTGGAGTTTTTGTGCGTAGCACGTACGAATGTGATTTTGTTAATTATAACGTCACGAGCGCTGATATTTTAAAAGTTACGATAAGTATCTCCAACAAGCTTTTTAGTTTTATGTGTGTTTATAGACTGCATGCGGTATGTGTTCAAACGTTTTTGGAGGAGTTTTCGGGTCTTCTTTGTAGGGAAAATTCTAGTAATATTGTTATATTAGGAGATTTTAATTTGGATATCCTAAACCTAAATGCTACAACAGATAGCTACCTAACCCTTATGGCTAATCACGGCCTAACATCATTCTTAAGCGAACCTACACGTTTTATATCTGGAAGTTGCCTTGACCATATTTTCTGTCGGAGTAATTGCGATACTAGTTTTAACAGCCTTAACATCGATTTAAGTATTACGGACCATACCATGACGGGTCTAATAATAAACAATGCTTGTACCAAAAACGATAGTTCGGAAATAGTTAATTCTAACTTAAATAAGAAAAATTTTGGTTTGCTTAACGTGCGGTTACGTTTTGAATCCTGGGATGTAGTGTATGCTGAGGAAAATGTATCACAAGCCTACAATATGTTTTTGAACATTTTACAAGGTCACATAAAGGCCGCAAGTTTTCCTTATACCCCTAGTAGGAGACAAGCAAAAATTAAACCATGGATTAGCAATGAGCTAGTAAAAAAAACTCGCTTGAAAAATAAATTAGGTAGAAAGAGTCGTAAGCACCCGTCCAATGCGAATCTTCGTAGCCGATATCTAAACCTGTGTAGGAACTTAAGAAAAGAAGTCCGTTTGGCACGTGATACATATTATCGTAACGCGTTAAGGTCCTCGTATGGTAACCCGAAAAAAGAATGGGGCATCATTAACGGTATGCTCAATCGTAAGAGCAAAGCAAATGATAAAGAAATTCGATTGTGTGATAGTGGAGAAATTATCTGTGAGGCCGATGTAATAGCAAATATCTTTAATGACCATTTCTCGTCAGTCGGGCAATCTGATTGTCCCGCACATTCGCATGAATCTTTTTCATCAACATATGCAGCTTCAAATGAAGGTGACAGTTTTTTCTTTGAAACTTTTAGTGGCATTGAAGTCCTAAGAGCCATAAACTCGCTGAATAACTCTAGATCCTGTGGTTCGGATGGACTTTCCAATCAAGTCATAAAAAACGTAGCTTTTAACTTGGTAGATGTTTTAACACATCTTTTCAATACAAGTGTCTTGTCTGGAACCCGTCCTGTTGATTTGAAATGTGCTGTTGTGATCCCTTTGTTTAAAAAAGGCGACAAAAAAGATGTGAATAATTACAGGCCAATCTCTCTACTTTCCTCTTTTTCAAAAGTTTTTGAGAAACTTGTTAAATGCAGAATTCTTTCTTTTCTTGAAAATAAGAACTTCTTCAGCCCTATGCAATACGGATTCAGGAATGGGAGGTCAACAGAAGATGCCCTTTTGGATTTTTGTTCGTTTATCTATAGGGAACTTGACAACAAAAAGAATTGTGCTGGTTTGTTTGTTGATATCACGAAAGCCTTTGATATGGTAGATCACAAAATTTTACTCGATAAATTATTTTCCGCTGGCTTCCGTGGTTTCTTCTTTAATTGGTTCGAATCTTACTTATCGGGGAGAGTGCAGCAAGTAAAGGTTGGTAGTAGTTTAAGTAATCCTGTTACAATCAACTTAGGAGTACCTCAAGGATCTGTTTTGGGTCCAATATTATTTCTGGTTTATCTGAACTCCATCTTTTCCTTACCATTTTTTGGAAAAGTGACGGCTTTTGCAGACGACCTTGCTATTGCGTATGGTTCATCGAACTATTTGGATTTGGTAGCAGGCGTAGATAATGATGTACATTTGCTAAGGGCGTGGTTTGCTGCACATAAGCTTATTGTTAGCAAGAAAACTAAGATAATGTATTTCAATCGGCATCCAAAAATCTCACCTGAAATACCCATAGTATTCCATGCCACTGACTGCAAGCGTTACGCTTTAAATGCTATGCTGTGCTCAGGAACATCTTTTTGTTCCGATAAAAACTGTTCTGAAAAGTGTTCCTCTATTGAAGAGGTCAGCGACTTTCAATACCTGCGTGTTTCTGTTGACAATAACCTAAGTTGGTCTACCCATATATCTCGTTTAAAGTCCTACATGCGCTGTACTGTTCGTTATTTTTATAGCTTGAGAAAGATTTGCTCAAACGCAACTCTTAAAACTATTTATTACGCGTTGGTCCACTCAAAACTCGACTATGGTATAAGCTGTTGGGGAGGTGCATCTTATAGTAAAATCCAGCAGCTTTTAATTACTCAAAAATGTGTCATAAGAAAAATATCGAATGTAAACCGTCTTCATCACACCATCGACCTGTTTAGAGATCTGAAAATTCTTCCCGTAAAACATATGTACTACTACAAAGCTTTAAAGATATTTTTCCTTCGCTGTGGTTATTTACATAGCCTGGTCTCGGATAGTTACAATCTAAGACAAAACTCACACGGACTTGTTTATGTTCCCATATATCGCACAACTCACTTCAGTAACTTCTACACTATTGTCTCTTGTAAAATTTTCAATGCGTTACCTGCGTCTATACGTGTCATTAGAAGTTTGCCTAAATTTTTATCAAAGGTTAAATCATTTTTATTAGAACAATCACACAATGACATCAAAGTTTTGCTGAACCCAATAGCTTAGTAAACTTGAACTAAATCTGTAATCTCTTAAGAATGTACACATCTTTTACATAAACCAACTTAATTAAATTTACTTTACAATGTATAGGTTATACTGAATTTCACCCCACACACTTTTGATAATGTGCATTTAATTTGTTTTAAGACGGCATTCGATACTAAAATATCAATACTTTTTGCAGAATGCCTTACCTTTTCCTTCTTTTAATATTAACAGTCTTAATTTAATTTAAGTTAAAATTGTAATTTGAATACAAATGTTTATTTCAGAAAGAAAAATGAATAAATCAATCAATCAATTTGCCTTATTACTTATAACTGAACCGCAATGCGGCATTTTTTCTCCCTTTCGCACACATAAAAAACCTACTCAAAGCTTGTATTTACCCCAGCTTACCAAAATCGGAGCGCTCCGAAATAATGATCCAAAAAGAGTCCATAGTTTGAGCTTTTTTGGAGTGCTATTTAGTAAACATCAAAAATACTACTTTTTTATGAAGATTCACGGAGCCTTCGAAGAAATATTGTAGAGCGGATAAACTGCAAGGCTCAGTTATAAGAACGTTTTAGAGCATTTTCTGATCCTTTTTGTTGTACGCGTAAAGATAATTGTGAGAAACTAAACGTTGGAGAGCGGATAAGCAGCAACGTGCAGGTATATGTATGTTTTAGAGCATTTTCTGAAGTTTTTTTATTTTACCTAATGGAACGTAAAGTGTCTTTTCCCCTGAATGTTTATCAATAGTCAATAATTGAAATCCAACTAAAGTGCATTTAAAATAAAACAAAGTCTATTATAGAAACCACATAGTAAAACTTTCAAAGTTAACACAATGTTTTGAAGCCAATTTTTTAAACTTTGATAAACTTTCCTGAACTTTTTGCAAACTTTGAAAATTTTGTTTATTTGGTTTCTATAAAAGATTTTGCTTTATTATAAATGAAAATTATTAAAAACACAAATAAATATATTTTACGGGTAAAAGTATTTCCAATTTTGTTTCTATTATTCCTGTCACCACTGTTTGTATATTCTATATATCATTTTAATGAATCGAATATAGTTTTTGATTGTATGAAGTGATAGGTTCCAAATGAAAAATGTATATGCTTAGTTGTACCTATATATTTAGTTATACAAATATTTTTACATAAAACTTGTTTTCAATAAAGAACTAATAGAATTACATATGTTTTCAATATAAAAGAAATGATACTGTATAAACCATTAGAAGGTGAACTTTCTTCTGATTAGTTAAATACAGATATAAGTATTAAAAACCTATAAGAAGCTTAGCAAAAGAGTAAAAAATGTGCCTAAAAAGGCTCAAAAAAAGCTTCAGAGAAGCACCAATAAAAAGCACGGAGAAGAGTCCAAAAAGACTCCGAAGGTCATTTAAAGAGAGTCATAAAACGCCCCAAATTCATCGGATTCGGACTCATTCTGGACTCTTTTTTATGACTGATTTTTTGGTGCCCACGTAGAACGATTTTTCGCACCATTTGGGCTCCGAAAAGAGCTCATTTTGGCGGGTAAAGCTCCGAGAAATGTGCGTTTGATAGCTCCTAAAGGAGTATTTTTTCCTACTTTTGGTTAGCTGGGTACTATACTTATTTAATACATATGTAAATACTCCCTTCTGTTTGTTGTTGTTCCTGTAATGCATATTTAACCGGTTCATTGTTGCGCGTATTCTATCATGTTATTAGAATGTTTGACAATTCTTTGCCGCACACTTCATTATCATTCATTTATCAGAGAAAACCGGTGAGGCACACAATACGGTAAGCTGAATATTATTAAATTATTTATATTATTATTGAATAATATGCATTATTATTGTTTGCTTCATGCTAGGACTTTGGCGAATGTAGTCGTACTGAGCTTCAAACTCAGACAAATATTGCTGGAAGTGATGCATGTAAGCCACAAGCGGGACTAGCACTGACTACTACAGAAGTGGAATTTAATTTGGAGGTACCGAAAAGCTCGTCTTTGCCAGTTTGCTCTTTGAAACATGATCTCAGTTCCTATGATATTCGATTGTTTGTGCAAAAATCAGCAGCTGATGGAATAAACTCAATTCCTGTATTGTAAAAGAAGATTTGGAGTCCTCCTGACGGCTACAGTTTTCCTGCATCGCTATTGTGTCCAAAAACAGTAATGGCTATCGTGTTCGGCAATAGAAGGCGGTGCATATTGCAAATTCTGTGTCTTATTTTGCGCTACACTGAGGGGAGCCGAGAATCAAACTCTGGGCCAGTTAGTTACCACCCCATTAAAAACCTGGAAAAAGCACTGGAAACTTTCGAAAAGCACAGTTCATTAGAATACCACAAAAAATGTCTGTTGCAATGGTTTTGAGAATGGGAATCAAAGAAGAAAATGTTTCACCCATTGATATGCAACTGTCGAAACAAAAATTAGACTTTCTGAATGAAAGCAAATTACACACGATTACAATTATTGAAACAGTTATCCTGTGTGGTTGACAAGGACTTGCTCTCAGAGGTTGCAATGATACGGGAAGAATTTCTGAAGACGAACCGTTACGAATGATAGAAACTTTAGAGCTCATTCAAGATATCGAGCCAAAACTGATGAGCACTTGAGTGATTTACCAAAGAATGCTATGGACATAAACAACCGTGCCCAGAATGAAATAATCAACATTTGAGTTACAACATCGATCGAGTGAACAAATCGAAGGGCTTTTCTTTTTTCGGTGATGACACGCCAGACATTGCAGGAGTAGAACAAAGTTCAATTTGTATTCGCTACTTGGAAAAATGCGGCGAAAAGTTCATCATTCAGGAATATTTTTTGGGTTTTATTCCTATCACCGATTTCACTGGAAAGGGAATAGGAACTGCTTGCCTTGTTTTCCTAAAATCTTCCGGACTGGATGCGTTTCGAGAGCGGTTAGCGGAGAGTTACAAGGGGATGAAGCTGTTGTCAGAAAAACTTATCCACTCGCGCTCTACTCCCATTGTGCTGCTCATAGCTTCAATTTGGCGTTAAGCTCTGCTGCTAATTGTCTGAGAGTTCTAGAGAAATGTATATTGGAACGATTTTTCGTCATCCCTTGTCAAATTTGGTTTTGAGACAAACCGGTTTCGGCGTTGTGCCATCATCAGTGTCGATTTTCGTTCTGATCTGTTGTGGTCGTTTGTCTTGTATTTATAGTAGGTAGCAGGTAACGTCGGCATGGGTGTCTGCTTGTGTACGTGTGTGCATGTGTTGTGCGTGTACATTCAGAAACGAGGGTGGTTTGCATCGATCGGTTTTTTTGTGGTTGACTGAGGCAGGTAAAAGTTGGTGATTTTTGTTGTTTGACCTTTTTTGCTTGTTTGTTGTTTTTGATCTTTTGCTGTTTTGTGCTTATTTGTCGGTGCGTGTGTGTCTGTTGTACCTGAGTGGTTGCTTTGTTTTTTGTAAACCAATTTTAAAGGTTAGAATATTGTGTCGGAAACAGTGTTTATCTGTTCGTTTATTATTCTACCGTCGAATGTTTTTTGTTTGTAGATTTCCATGTTTTCGAGTACGTTCAGACGTCTGCCTTTTGCTTGTACATGTAGGACCTTGACTGTTTTTTTGATGTTTCCGGGGGGGCATTTATTCTCCGCCATGTGATTCGCAAAGTTGGACTCTGGTATGATGGTTGGATTCCGTATCTTTTTGTTGTAATCTCTAATGTGTTCTCTGAACCTCGTTCTTACTTGTCGTCCGGTTTGTCCTATGTAACTGTGCTGGCATTCACAAGTGAGCTTGTATACACCAGGGCTGCTAAATGGATCTTCTGAGTTAGTTTTGGTTCTTAGCTTCCGTCCTAAATTGTTCGATGTTTTGAACGCTGTGTTGATGTTGTATTTTCTAAGGAAATTTGCTAATTTATATGTTGCCCTTCCAGTATATGTCATTGTCGTCCAGGTTTGTGTACTTTCTTCTCCATTGTTTCTTTTTTGTTCTCTCCTGAGTTTATCTACTAGTGATTTTTTATATCCGTTGTTTGTAGCGATGTTATATATTATTCCAAGCTCTCTTCTATATGCTTCTTGTGTAAGAGGTGTTCTTTCCAATCTTTGTACTAAGTGCCTTAGCGCTGCATTTTTATGTTGTTGTGGGTGGTTCAAGGTATTATGTATTATTGTGTCGGTGGCCGTTGGTTTCCTATATATGTCGTAGTTGAATTTATTGCTAGCTTTATCAATACTTATTGTGAGGTCCAGATAATTGATTCCATAAGAATAGCCGATGTTGGGTTTCCCATCGCAAGTCCGTTTGTTTGTCTGTATATTTTATTGTTGAATTGAAAATAGTTTTGACGTAGTGTGGTTCTTACCGTGTTCGTGATTTGCGTACTTTTTACTTTATCTCTTGTTTTACGTATTATGGAGTTTACTATGTTCAATGTCTCTGCTAGTGGTATTGATGTGTATAGATCTTTTATGTCGAAAGATACCAATTTGCTGTCCTTTGTCACTTCAACGGTCCTAAGTTTGTTTATTAGTTCAGATGTATTAGTTATGGTGTGTTCGTTGCTAAGTTCCAGTGTGTCCTTCAATACTGTTTTTAAATATTTAGATAGCTTAGCATGGTGCCGATTTAAAATTAATGATTGGTCTCATTGGGTTGCCTGGCTTGTGGATTTTTGGTAGCGCAATCAGTGGTGGAGTTGACGGGTTCATTTGGACTAATGTATATGCCGAGTTTTTATCTATTATATTTGTTGCAGTTTTTATAGCCACTTTGATTTCTTTCTGGTATTCATCCGTGGGGTTCACTCTTATTCTACGACATTCCATATCCTCGATGAGTTTTTCGGTTTTTGTTATATACTCATCTTTTGCAATTAGCACAGTTGTGTTGCCTTTGTCCGCCTTCGTTGCGACAATGTTGTTTATCCTGAGTTTATGTTGTAGGTTCTTGACTGTTTTTTGCTCCGTGTTTCTCTTCTGTCCTTCCTTTGCTTTCACTTCCTTGTTTATTATTTCTCTGCACATGTGTCTTGCGTGCTCTTGTTCCTCAACCGGTATTAATGATATTGCGACCTCTGCGTCTACGATCGCCTGTTCCGTTTTTCTTTTTTCGTTTTGGTCTATAATATTGTGTTTCAGCCCCTTTTTAAGAAGTTGTTCTTCCGCCGCGGTGATGGAAACTGTCGTTAGGTTTACGAGCCTGGCATGGAAATGGTGCGGTTGTTGGTTGTTGTCCCGTTCGCGACGTCCTGTCAGCTTATCTAGTTTCCGGTTCAGCGTCCTGTATTTCTGTTGTAGTTCATGTTCGACCTCAGTCCTTATGCGCTCGAAGCATTCCATTAACGTATCGGTAGCTAATTGCTCCGCCAACCTTAAATGGATGGATAGAATTTCGGCATTTATTCCATCTTTCACCGTTTCTGAATGTACACGCACAACACATGCACACACGTACACAAACAGACACCCATGCTGACGTTACCTGCTACCTACTATAAATACAAGGCAAACGACCACAACAGATCAGAACGAAAATCGACACTGATGATGGCACAACGCCGAAACCGGTTTGTCTCAAAACCAAATTTGACAAGGGATGACGAAAAATCGTTCCAATATACATCAATCATTCACCCTGTCGGAAAAACAACAAAACAAAATAAAACAGTTCTAGAGAATATCCATTCCTTCTTCATTTATACGAAACGCCAAAATGCCCTTCAGGATGCGATAAATGAGTCGAGTACTTCAAGGAGAAAATCAAGATCTGGGAGAGGCTATCAAATTGGCTGATGCTGCGAAACAAAATTTGATGGAAGGAAGAGAAAACGCTAAGGGGGATTTCAGACAAATTTTCAAAACCGTGAGCAAAATTAGCGAGCAACAGGAAATTGAATTGCGAAAGCCAAGGATTGCGTCGAAACAAACTCAACGTTCTAACTACAAACTGATTCAGTTGAAGATTATTTCCGTATAACAATCTACATACCGTACATTGATTCGTTTCTGACACAATTGCAAGATCGATTCTTAAATCACCGCAATATTTTACCAAATTTCGCTTGCCTCTTTCCCAACAAAATGAAAATTTTCGAAGAAGAGCCCTGCGCTCAACTATTCCAATCATACTGTTCAATTTTGCACGACGATTCCCGTGACATCTGGGTGAACGAAGTATAACTTTGGCGGAAGCTCGTTGCCGGAAAGGGTATAAAAAACTCACTTGAAGCACTCGATATTTGTAATAAAGATGCGTTTGCAAATGTTAACCAAATGCTTCACGTTATGGCAGTTTTGCCTATGACAACAGCGCCGACTGAACGATCCTACTCAACTTTGCGACGACTAAAAACGTATTTGCGATCAACAATGTCTGAAGATCGTCTGAACGGCTTAGCCTCACTCAATGTACATCGCGATGTCAAAATCGATCCGCAAATAATTTTGAAAGAGTTTTTTTCAGTACCTCGAAGAGTTGATTTATTAAATAACTAGAGGGACCGGCAGACTTTGTCCTGCCCAGCTATTTACCTGAATGGATCTAGAAATATTGGCTTTTCCTGTCCCTATCATTACCTCTATCACCATCCCTATCCCTATCCCTATAGATGTAACTATTTCACACACACACAATTCCACTTCACCATCGATCGATCCATTATTGAGCTTTTCTAACAAAAAAAAAAACATAATTATAAAAATTCGAATCATACAAAATATATAGGAAAATACAACTTTATTTTCAGGAATTTTGGGAAATTTTATTAGGTATTCTCCTATTCTGGTCAGAGAACAATCTAAATTAGTGTCAATCATCCAAATCGGTGCAGGCGTTCTTGAGTTATGAGCGTTGGAACTATCGTCACTTTCTTTTACATATATAGTGTAGGGATAACCGTTTTAAATAAACAAAACTTCAATTTTAATGATATGATACTTTAATTTACAAGATATTAATTATTAAATGAATTAAATGGAAATGAAAATGTATGAAGGCGTGGTGCGAGTGACGATTGCTATCTTTAATTCCTTCCCTTTCGTTTCGTATGTATTCATCACTTTGACAGTTGTGGAAGGGTTGCCGGCACTTGTGATATTGTCAAGGTTGCCGTCGCACAGTGGCGCCTCTGCCGTTAAAGCATGGCAAAAATCAAAAAATCATGAAGCGTTCGCTAAATCTAATACATGTTTCTAATAGAGAATTTTCCAGGGATCAAGAGTATACAACTGTTTTTTCACAGAAAATTATAGTTTACCAGGTAGAGCCACTCAAAGTTCACCAATTTTCAACATTGGGAAAAATTTGAAATTTTTCGTCTTTTTCGTTGTATTTAAAATGGTTTTGTGAGTAGATAAGGCGGTTGTCGTTTTCTTGTATAGCAATTAAAAATAATTTAATTTAGGATTGAAACAAAAAAAAAATTGTTTTTTTTTTGTTAAAAGTTGGCTGATATACCTGTTTTTCGAAATGCCTATTTTTAGGTCCTATTTAAAACTTTGATGGAAAATAAAAAAAAATGTTAAAATATGTGCTCCCTCAAATTAACAGTAGTTATTTGTGAAATATTCAGTTACCTAAATTCATAAAGTCTACCTGCGTCCAGCTGCAACTTCACTTTTTACAACAAATAAAGTTAAACAACCTTGAGCATAAATACGCGCCTGAGCAGGTATACGAGTATATAATTCAGTACGGCCGTAAGGTCGTTTTTGTTATTGGAACTTGTTAACAACATACATTTTTTTAGTTACGAATTGTATACCTGAAATTCATTTAAATAATTTGAGTAGGTATATAAAGCTATCCATCATACAATGCACATTATCATTCGTCTTTTGGAGATTAAGGAACTTAGTATTCTGTTTACTTAAATAAAGTGAATAGTATTTTTTAAATATAGTTCACAGTTTAATATTTAGTCAGATACACTCGAAGCCAATTTTTTAATATGTATCTAGAAAACTCGAAACTATTTGCGGTGTTTAAATCTACAAAGTCAAGACGGGACTTCGTTAAGGCTATTATGAGAGAATTAGCGAGTGAAACAAGCATTAAAGAAAAGGAAGGCCTGGAAGAAAAAATTGGCTTACAATACATTATGATAGAAAGAAAATGGAAGGACGTCTATCGTAACAATTCAAAATTTCAAAGTAAGCATGAAAAGTGGCTAGCTGACAAAACTTTTTTGGACGAAGAAACGCCTAGCACGTCAACCAATCCAACTAGAGGGAGACCAACAAAACCCATAGAAGAGTGTTCTACCTACCCAAGGAAAAGGAAGCTGTCTGATACCACAAAAGCTATGGCCACGACTCATCTTTCAGAAGCACTGGCTATTAAATATAAAAAAGACGAAGAAAACTTGAAGTCTCATATAACAGAAGCAGTTGCGGTAGCAAGTCCAGTGCGACTGATGAGGATCAAAAATAACATTCCCACACCAGCAAATGCGCTATCTAGGAAATACACTCCCGAAGAAGCTTTGGCGCTGTTTATAGATCTCGGTTTAACGAAGAAAAAATATATTATATTGCGTAAGTCATTATTGCAACGTAATGCCGATATTTTACCTGGATACAAAAAAATTACTCAAGCCAAGAAAGAAGCAGTTCCTCTAAGTCCCAAAATAACCGAAGTATCAGCGGAAATTGAGCTACAATACCTAACGTCTACACGACTCCTTCAAAGTTTTACTGAAGAAAAGTTGAAATCACTGCCAAAGGAGCTAGCATTGATAAGTGGGGCTGTGATGGATCATCAGGACAATGCGCATATAAACAAAGAATAAATGTAGACGATGAAACAATTACAGATAGTAATATGTTTATGGCTTCCATTGTTCCATTACGACTAAAAGATGAAGCTTCAGAATATTGGAAAAATCCACGTCTGTCATCAACTATATTGTGCCGCCCAATATTATTTAAATACGAGAAGGAGTCTTCGGAACTCATAAAAGCTACAGTGAGTGATATAAAAAATCAATTTGCCAAATTAGAACCAACAATAATTGAAAATGAAGGGGGAATGTCATTACAATAAAGCATGATTTTCTTCTAAAAATGGTCGATGGAAAAGTTTTGAACTTAATAACAAATACGACATCTGCAATGAAATGTCCAATTTGTAAGAAGAGCCAAAAGGACTTTGAAAATCTTGTTGATTCAATAACTGACGAACTAAATTATGAGTATGGAATATCTCCTTTGCATGCTAGGATAAGATATATGGAATTTGTTTTGAAGCTTTGAAGTAGTGTATAAGACTACCACAACAAGGGGAAGTTTTCGACGACAACACAACATGTAAGGAGAAACAAAACAGGAGAAAAAAAATAATTCAGGATGCATTCTATAAAGAGATTGGCCTTAGAGTTGACTATCCAAAGTATAGATACAGAAATACAAATGATGGTAACTCCTCAAGAAGATTTTTTGAAAACGGTGAAGTGACTGCCCGCATAACAGGAGTTGATAGAGATATTGTGAAAAGATTGGGAGTAATTTAAATATTTTAAACTGCCATGAACCAGTTAATGGACCCACATTTGGAGAATATGCATCTAAAACTACAGAGTTGCTGCATCAAAAGTATCCTGAGAAGAAACTTACACCAACGGTACATACAATTTTAGCACATGGAAAAGATTTAATAGAGTACCAGTGCTTACCGTTAGAATTGTCTAAAAAAGCTCAAGAATCTAAGAACAAGGACTACAAAAGATGTAGATGTACGAGGTGTGTTCAAAAAGTATCGCGAATTTTGAATTTTCGCTGGTTACGTATATTCGAATTTCGAATTTTTTGTGGCGTTATGTTGGTACTCATGTCTCTCACTTATGCCGACAAGCTCGGCCATTTTGAATGTTCAGTTAATTGTTGACAGCTGCTTTGCTTGCACGTGTTTTGGATCGGCTTCGATTTTTACGCGAAATTCGTACCAAAATTGCTCAATTGTGACCAAAAACAGCATCGCATGAACATTGCTAATGAGATGTTAAACTCTGTCCGCGACGACCCAAATTTGCTCCAGAGGGTCATAACTGGTGACGAATCGTGGGTTTATGGTTATGACGTGGAAACCAAAGCTCAATCATCTCAATGGAAGCTGCCGCACGAACCAAGACCGAAAAATGCGCGCCAAGTTCGGTCGAATGTGAAAGTTTTGCTGACAGTTTTCTTCGATTGCAGGCCCGTGGTGCATCATGAGTTCTTGCCACAAGGAAGAACGGTCAATAAGGAATATTACCTGCAAGTTATGCGCAATTTGCGCGAAGCAATCCGCCAGAAACGCCCGGATTTGTGGAAGAACAAAAATTGGCTTTTGCACCACGATAACGCCCCTGCGCACGCATCGTTGCTTGTGCTCGACTTTTTGGCCAAAAACAACACACTAATGATGCCGCAGCCACCGTATTCCCCAGATCTGGCCCCCTGTGACTTTTTCTTGTTCCCTAAACTGAAGAGGCCCATGAAAGGACGACGTTACGCTTCTCTTGACGAGATAAAGACGGCATCGAAGGAGGAGCTGAACAAGATACAAAAAAATGATTTTTTGAAGTGCTTCGAAGATTGGAAAAACCGTTGGCACAAGTGTATAATATCTCATGGGGATTACTTTGAAGGGGACAAAATAGATATTCATGAATAAATAAATAATTTTTGAAAAAACACAAAATTCGCGATACTTTTTGAACACACCTCGTATGAACATCTGCAAAGTATCACGAGTTAGACAAAACGAAGACCTTTTCAACATGTTAGCTATCTCTTCTGATCCAGTCATATCATCTATGAGGTAGGTAAGAACACAAAAATATCTTACAGATGCGTATAGCTCAGAAATGATTGCTCTGTTAGATATATGTTCCAGTGACGATGACTATGTTAAGATAAAATAAGTTTCTCACTTCTTATCACAACAATGAAAAAGAGATTTACTAATCAATTTTGTTACTTTATTGAAAAATAAGATATCTATGTACAAGTTAATTTTTTATTTCAAATAAAAGAATTAATTAATTTAGTAATTTATAAATACATACTTTTCGTTATTGCATTTCTCTAAAGTTTATCAAATTTATTTTAAAGCTTAGGCATTTCGCCTTCAAACGAGTATTAAATTTTTATAGAAATCAATATGTCTATCGAGTTTGGTACAAATTGGTAAAGCGGTTACTAAGATCAAACTTTTTAGCATAAATGGGCAGTGCCACTCCCCTTTTCCAAAATTCGTTGGCTGTTTAATCTTTAGCTCAAATAAAATTTCATTGAACCACTTTCAATAACTTTTAGTTATTAATAAAATACATATTTGGCTTGTAAATTAAAAAAAAAACATGTAAAATTTTACGATGAATTTTGAAGCACCTTGTTATTTTGGCACCAAAAACGGACATTTGAGTTTTATAAGAGTATTGCCATTTAACAGAAACAATACGTCTATCGATTTTGGTAGTTATTGATTACGTGATTACTTAGATACAACTTTTTGTCATAAGTGGGCAGTGCCACGCTATCTTATCAAAATCATTAGTTTATCTTATTTAATGCTTAAATACGTCATTATAAGACAAATCTCATTTTAGTTTTTTATTTTTTACTAAAAACATTTTGTCTTTGCATTTTTCTAAAAATTTTCGAATTTGACGAATTTTTTAAAAGCACCCTGTATCTGTGGCATTCTGAGCTTTCACACAATAAAACTTCAAGTAATTAGCTTTCAGTTGCATTTTAAATTTTTAAAATATCTTCATTGGTTCAAAAGTTATGATTTTTGCAAAGAAAAAACTCAAAAGGCGCCACTGTGCGTCGCTTACAGTCGGCTTTCCTGACCATTCGAAGCGCCCTCGCTCGAAATGCTGGCGTCTTCATCATCGGGTTCGCTTGGGTCCGATGGGTCATCAGGCGGCAAATGGCACCATGGCTTTAATTGGTCAGATGCAAATACGGAGATATAATGGCGTTGCGTTCTTTCAGCATGAGGCAAATCCTCAATCACGTATCGGTCGTTTGGCAAAACTTTGCTGATAATGAATGGACCCTTGTATCGAGGCTCCAACTTTCGTGATGTACCAGTGCTCATTGGTTCATTCATAGTAAGCGCTAAATCGCCTTCGTTGTACGTTTTTGGTTTGGAATGCTGGGAGTCGTATATAGCCTTCTTATGTGCTCTCATATCGTCGATGCGATTAGCTGCCTGTAGTGCGCTGCTAATTGATAACAGCGTCTGCTCTTCAATTAACGCATGGTGTCAGCACCAATACTTGTATGATTTTTGGCGCTGTGTTATTTTGAAGACCCTATTGGGGATATTTCAGCATGCATTTATATTCCAAATGGCCAAATTCCATTCCAACTGATACTCCTTACTGCCTTAGATAAGGTTCAAACTTTTTGGTAGGCATATGTATTCAAATTGCCTTTTACGTTCGTGCATTCACTTGTATGTGTAAAGCGGTTTGAATTTGCCTTATTACTTATAACTGAACCGCAATGGGGCATTTTTTCTCCCTTTCGCACACATAAAAAACGAACTAAAAGCTTGTATTTACCCCAGCTTACCAAAATCGGAGCGCTCCGAAATAATGATCCAAAAAGAGTCCGTAGTTTGAGCTTTTTTGGAGTGTTATTTAGTAAACATCAAAAATACCACTTTTTTATGAAGATTCACGGAGCCTTCGAAGAAATATTGTAGAGCGGATAAACTGCAAGGCTCAGTTATATGAACGTTTTAGAGCATTTTCTTATCCTTTTTGTTGTACGCGTAAAGATAATTGTGAGAAAATAAACGCTGGAGAGCTGATAAGCAGCAACGTGCAGGTATATGTATGTTTTAGAGCACTTTCTGACGTTTTTTTATTTTACCTAATGGAACGTAAAGTGTCTTTTCCCCTGAATGTTTATCAATAGTCAATAATTGAAATCCAACTAAAGTGCATTTAAAATAAAACAAAGTCTATTATAGAAACCACATAGTAAAACTTTCAAAGTTAACACAATGTTTTGAAGCCAATTTTTTAAACTTTGATAAACTTTCCTGAACTTTTTGCAAAACTTTGAAAATTTTGTTTATTTGGTTTCTATAAAAGATTTTGCTTTATTATAAATGAAAATTATTAAAAACACAAATAAATATATTTTGCGGGTAAAAGTATTCCCAATTTTGTTTCTATTATTCCTGTCACCACTGTTTGTATATTCTATATATCATTTTAATGAATCGAATATAGTTTTTGATTGTATGAAGTGATAGGTTCCAAATGAAAAATGTATATGCTTAGTTGTACCTATATATTTAGTTATACAAATATTTTTACATAAAACTTGTTTTCAATAAAGAACTAATAGAATTACATATGTTTTCAATATAAAAGAAATGATACTGTATAAACCATTAGAAGGTGAACTTTCTTCTGATTAGTTAAATACAGATATAAGTATTAAAAACCTATAAGAAGCTTAGCAAAAGAGTAAAAAATGTGCCTAAAAAGGCTCAAAAAAAGCTTCAGAGAAGCACCAATAAAAAGCACCGAGAAGAGTCCAAAAAGACTCCGAAGGTCATTTAAAAAGAGTCATAAAACGCCCCAAATTCATCGGATTCGGACTCATTTTGGACTCTTTTTTATGACTGATTTTTGGGTGCCCACGTAAAACGATTTTTCGCACCATTTGGGCTCCGAAAAGAGCTCATTTCGGTGGGTAAAGCTCCGAGAAATGTGTGTTTGATGGCTCCGAAAGGAGTATTTTTTCCTACTTTTGGTTAGCTGGGTACTATACTTATTTAATACATATGTAAATACTCCCTTCTGTTTGTTGTTGTTCCTGCAATGCGTATTTAACCGGTTCATTGCTGCGCGTATTCTATCATGTTATTAGAATGTTTGACAATTCTTTGCCGCACATTTCATTATCATTCATTTATCAGAGAAAACCGGTGAGGCACACAATACGGTAAGCTGAATATTATTAAATTATTTATATTATTATTGAATAATTTGCATTATTATTAAATAGTTTGTATAAGTCCTATCATAATATTTTTTACCATGGATATTTGTCGTTTTCTGTGTAAAAAAAAGTCAAATCGAGAACGAAGATGTAAGTTCACCATAATATTAAATACAGCATAAATTGGTTCATGCTAGGACTTTGGCGAATGTAGTCGTACTGAGCTTCAAACTCAGACAAATATTGCTGGAAGTGATGCATGTAAGCCACAAGCGGGATTAGCACTGACTACTACAGAAGTGGAATTTAATTTGGAGGTACCGAAAAGCTCGTCTTTGCCAGTTTGCTCTTTGAAACATGATCTCAGTTCCTATGATATTCGATTGTTTGTGCAAAAATCAGCAGCTGATGGAATAAACTCAATTCCTGTATTGTAAAAGAAGATTTGGAGTCCCCCTGTCGGCTACAGTTTTCCTGCATCGCTCTTGGCTCCAAAAACAGTAATGGCTAGCGTGTTCGGCAATAGAAGGCGGTGCATATTGCAAATTCTGTGTCTGGCAATAGAAGGCGGTGCATATTGCAAATTCTGTGTCTTAATTTGTGCTACATTGAGGGGAGTCGGGAATCAAACTCTGGGCCAGTTAGTTACCACCCCATTAAAAACCTGGAAAAAGCACTGGAAACTTTCGAAAAGCACAGTTCATTAGAATACCACAAAAAATGTCTGTTGCAATGGTTTTGAGAATGGGAATCAAAGAAGAAAATGATTTGCAACTGTCGAAACAAAAATTATACTTTCTAATTGAAAGCAAACTACGTACGATTCCAATTATTGAAACAGTTATCCTGTGTGGTCGACAAGGACTTGCTCTCAGAGGTTGCAATGATACGGGAAGAATTTCTGAAGACGAACCGTTACGAATGATGGAAACTTTAGAGCTCTCTCAAGATATCGAGCCAAAACTGATGAGCACTTGAGTGATTTATCAAAGAATGCTATGGACATAAACAACCGTGCCCAGAATGAAGTAATCAACATTTGAGTTACAACATCGATCGAGTGAACAAATCGAAGGGCTTTTCTTTTTTCGGTGATGACACGCCAGACATTGCAGGAGTAGAACAAAGTTCAATTTGTATCTTGGAAAAATGCGGCGAAAAGTTCATCATTCAGGAATATTTTTTGGGTTTATTCCTATCACCGATTTCACTGGAAAGGGAATAGGAACTGCTTGCCTTGTTTTCCTAAAATTTTCCGGACTGGATGCGTTTCGAGAGCGGTTAGCGGAGAGTTCCAAGGGGCTGAAGCTGTTGTCAGAAAAACTTATCCACTCGCGCTCTACTCCCATTGTGCTGCTCATAGCTTCAATTTGGCGTTAAGCTCTGCGTGCAATATAACGGGAATCAAAAATTGTCTGGGAGTTCTAGAGAATATCCATCCCTTCTTCATTTATACGAAACGCCAAAATGCCCTTCAGGATGCGATAAATGAGTCGAGTACTTCAAGGAGAAAATCAAGATCTGGGAGAGGCTATCAAATTGGCTGATGCTGCGAAACAAAATTTGATGGAAGGAAGAGAAAACGCTAAGGGGGATTTCAGACAAATTTTCAAAACCGTGAGCAAAATTAGCGAGCAACAGGAAATTGAATTGCGAAAGCCAAGGATTGGGTCGAAACAAACTCAACGTTCTAACGTACAAACTGATTCAGTTGAAGATTATTTCCGTATAACAATCTACATACCGTACATTGATTCGTTTCTGACACAATTGCAAGATCGATTCTTAAATCACCGCAATATTTTACCAAATTTCGCTTGCCTCTTTCCCAACACAATGAAAATTTTCGAAGAAGAGCCCTGCGCTCAACTATTCCAATCATACTGTTCAATTTTGCACGACGATTCCCGTGACATCTGGGTGAATGAAGTATAACTTTGGCGGAAGCTCATTGTCGGAAAGGATATAAAAAACTCACTTGAAGCACTCGATATTTGTAATGAAGATGCGTTTCCAAATGTTAACCAAATGCTTCACGTTATGGCAGTTTTGCCTATGACAACAGCGGCGACTGAACGATCCTACTCAACTTTGCGACGACTAAAAACGTGTTTGCGATCAACAATGTCTGAAGATCGTCTGAACGGCTTAGCCTCACTCAATGTACATCGCGATGTAAAAAAAAATAATTATAAAAATTCGCACCATACAAAATATATGGGAAAATACACCTTTTTTTCAGGAATCTTTGGAAATTTTATTAGGTATTCTCCTATTCTGGTCAGAGAACAGTCTAAATTAGTGTCAATCATCCAAATCGGTGCAGGCGATCTTGAGTTATGAGCGTTTGAACTAACGTCACTTTCTTTTATATATATACGAGTAGTGTAGGGATAGCCGTACTTTAAATAAACAAAACTTCAATTTTAATGATATGATACTTTAATTTACAAGATATTAATTATTAAATGAATTAAATGGAAATGAAAATGTATGACGTTTCGTATGTATTCATCACTTTGACAGTTGTGGAAGGGTTGCCGGCACTTGTGATATTGTCAAGGTTGCCGTCGCTTTCAGTCGGCTTTCCTGACCATTCGAAGCGCCCTCGTTCGAAATGCTGGCGTCTTCATCATCGGGTTCGCTTGGGTCCGATGGGTCATCAGACGGCAAATGGCACCATGGCTTTAATTGGTCAGATGCAAATACGGAGATATAATGGCGTTGCGTTCTTTCAGCATGAGGCAAATCCTCAATCACGTATCGGTCGTTTGGCAAAACTTTGCTGATAATGAATGGACCCTTGTATCGAGGCTCCAACTTTCGTTATGTACCAGTGCTCATTGGTTAATTCATAGTAAGCACTAGATCGCCTTCGTTGTACGTTTTTGGTTTGGAATGCTGGGAGTCGTATATATCCTTCGCATGTGCTCTCATATCGTCGATGCGATTAGCTGCATCTTCCCGGAGTTTCTGTAGCTCGGTCATCTTGGAGTGCTTGAATGAGCTGATTCTTCAAGATGTCTCGTGGCGTATACCCATACATACTATTGTATCTGGCGTAACTTGTCATCCCAACGTTTCTCATGCTCAGCGGTAGGTAAAAGCATGGATAGAATTATGCGATTTGTTCGTTCGGCACGTTCACATGTTTAACGTTATTGTCGTGGCAAAACTTCTGGAAAGATTTTGACGTGAATGCCGTTCCGCGATCAGAGATTATGCGTTCCGGCATTCCAAGATAGCCGGTGACTTCTTGTAGCTCTTGGATTACGTGATTCGTTGCTGTGCCCTTTACAGCGCGGATGATAGGAAATTTTGTGAATGAGCCTACGATGGCCAGTGCGTGCTCGTTGCGCTTGGAACTCTTTGGGAACGGTCCCAAATGATCAATGTGGATTGTCGTAAATGGTATCGGCTTAACGTTGTCGTAGTGGTACTGACCCTATCGTCGTTCACCTGGTGTTTTGTTAAGTGCACATCCAACGCAGGATTTGATGTAACTCTTTAAGTAATTGCGCATACGAGGGAACCAAAAGAGATTGAGGATGCGCTTCATCGTCTTGTCGACACCCATGTGTCCTGCTTTGTCGTGGCATTCATGTAGCACCACTTGGCATACTTGCTTCGGAACAACCCATAGGAGCTTGCTGTTCTGCTTCCTGTATAAGCGTCCTAGCTCGATGACATAATCTGTGTGTTCCGGTCTTATACCATTACTCATCTCGCTGACAATGTGTTTGATCTTCTCATCTTGCAATTGAATACTGAAGAGCCAATCCGGTTTATCGATGATGGTTTTTGCAATCTTTAGATCTGCGGTGTCTATCTCGTGAGCACATTCGTAAGGTGCGCGGCTGAGTGCATCTGCATGTTCCATACGAGAACCTGGTCGGTGGATGATCTCAACGTCGAATTCTTGGATTCTCGACCACCAGCGTGCGATGCGTGGTATGAGCTCTCGTTTTTCCATTGTCGTTCGCAAGGCGTTGTAATCTGTGATGACTTGGATTTTCTTTCCATACACATAGTACTTGAATCTCTCTAATGATTCCACGACCGCCAAAGCTTCTAACTCATAGCTGTGGAAACGCTTTTCGTTGTCCGTAGTGGAGCGACTAAAATAAGCAATCGGTTGTGGGTACCCAGTCTCGACTTGCATTAGGACGCTAGCAATGCCGAAAGAGCTTGCGTCTGTATCTAATTCGTGCTCGGCATCGATGCTGTAACTCACCATTGTTGGTTTCGATACGAGGTTGCGTTTTAATTCCTTGAATGATGATTCTTGTTGATCTTCCCAAGTGAATCTAGTATTCTTGCGCAATAATTTACGTAACGGTTCGGATATGATGGAATAGCCAACGACAAACTTGCGAAAGTAGCCGCTAAGACCTAAAAACCTGCGCACGTCGGAAGCGTTGCTTGGTGTCGGAAAATTAGCAATAGCGTTGGTTTTCACTTCTCCTGGTCTCATGTCTGCAGAATGTAACTGGTGTCCTAAAAATGTTATGGTTTGCTTGTATAGCTCACATTTGTTAACGTTAAGCGTAAGTCCGCACGATCGTAATACTTCGAGTATCCGTAATAATTTAGCGTATAATTCATCAAAGGAGTTGCTTCCAATGAGGATGTCATCCATGTAGTGGAGCATGTCGCCCTTCTCCACTTGTTTCTGAATTTCGGCCATAAGTCGATTAAAAACAGCAGGAGCGTTTTTGAGCCCATATGGCATACCCTTGAACTCATACAATCCGTCGGTGGTTATAAATGCGGTGAACTTTCGGCTATTAAGTGCCATTGCGATTTGGTAGTAGCCACTATTCAAATCCAGCGACGAACAATATCGGAAACGATTGGCTTCTTGCAGCCGCTCTTCGATGTTCGAGACGGAAAAGTTTTCATTCTTGGTCAACTTATTGATACGCCGGTAATCGATGCATAATCGATCACTTCCGTTTTGTTTCTTCACAAGTACAACTGGACTTGCGTACTCAGATGTCGATTCTGTAATAATGTCGTGTTCCAACAGCTCCTCAATCATTTTGTTGACGATTCCTCGTTTCGGCTCTGAAATGCGATATGGTGCTTGTGATACAGGGTGATCGTTATACAGTTCGATGCTCGCTTCAACCACGTCGGTTCTACCAATGCCGTCAAAACCACTGGAGAAAACATCACCGTAACTACCCAAAAGTCGTTGCATCTTAACTTGCTCAGTACGGTTTCTGAAATTAGACAAAAGTTTGGAAAATTTTGCTATCGGATATTACCATTGTTGCATTTGCTCGTTTGTTCTCGAAAATAGTGCGACCATTCTCAATCTTCATCGTAACATCGGCGTTGACAATGACATCTTGTCCTAACAGTACGTCGTCTTGCAATAGCTCGTCATCGGCAATGTAAATTTGTGCTTTGATGATAGCTTTATCGATGACCATGTCTATGACCATATACTCGTAGAGCATTCATACTCCTCCACAAATACTCTTTACTTGCATACAGCATTTGTGTCGTTTTGCGTCTATACGATTCGCTTCTGAGTTGCGAATAATACTGCACTGGCTGGCAGTATCGATGAAAGCGATATACGGTTTCGTTTGGATGTGGACTATTTTGTTGAAACATCCATCGTGATTCGTAGCTCCAAGGCGTCTCGTAGTTGCGATAGTTTTATCACAATTTCCGCCGTTGGGATGTACTTTGTTGCATGTTGTACAGCGATGCCGTTTTTGCGGTAATGGACATTTGTTTGAGAAGTGCCCAGGTTCGTTGCAGTTGTAACATTTCAACTGCGGTTTTTTTTCCTTGCGCGACTCGGTTTCGCCAAATTTTGATTTTGCTTCATTTAGTTTTGCTGATTGATTCGTTTGCGGATCGCTTAACGCGCCACGATTTACAAAATAATCCTTGATAGCATCTCGCATGTGTTCATGGTTGTACATTTCATTGCTGCTATACTTTGCTGGAGCTCACGGTGCTTCAAGCCCGACCTTGCATATAGGATGACTGCAGCTTCACTAAGCTTGTAACGAATACCTAATGATGATATACGGAAACAAAATTCCTTCGCCGTTTCTTTTGGCCGGCGTGTTGCATTTGCCATGACAAAGTGAATTTCTGCCTCGTCCTTCTCTGAGCCAAACTCGCACTGCAAAGCGTTGGCAAATTCCGTCCAAGGTATATGCATCCTGGGTGCATGTCTTCCCATTTATATGCGTTCGCAACTTTATTGACTCTGTCAATAAATTGTTCCACCGTAATTCTTGCGTTGTTCGTTGGGTCAAATTCCGGCGTTCTGTGTTTGCAAAAACTTCGCCATCATTTCACGAAGTTGCTTCATCTCTTCCTGCAGCTGAGTTATCGCTGGCGTTCCGTAGCATCTTCGTCTTGGATGTCCACTTCATTGGAAACCTCGTATGTACTGAGACGCTGTATGTATTGGTCTCGTAAACCCGTCGTTGCCAAATCTCTTTCGCGCAGCAATTTCTTTAACTGCTCTACTTTTAATTCGTTAATTTTCACCATATTTCGTGCATAAAAACTGTTGAAAGGTTTTCGTTGTAAATTCGTGTTCGTTGTCGTACGTTGATGCTGCTGCTGAGCTCCGTTTGCTAGCCGTTGTATCGAGTGCCTACTTTCGTGTAGCCGTTTTCGGTTTGCGCTGCTGCTAAGCGACTTCGTTTTAAGTTCACTGCTTTTGCGTTGAGTGATACTTACTCGTTGTTGCGTCGTTGTTGGAATAGAATACCGCACGTATTCTGATCGTCGTAACTATGTATGTACCCAAAATGCAACACGCTAATGCATTTGCACGTACAATTGTTTCGCTTCCACTTTGCGTTGTGGTTCCATTCGAGAACTGCTTGTCCTTGCGTCGCTGCTGCGTCGCCGTTGCTATGCGCAGTCGCTACTCACTTCGTCTCTGCTGCGAAATAAGGGCGACTTGCCGCTTCACATGTACTTACATACATATATAGTTTGCAAAAACTTGTATGTACGGAGTGGATTCTGACCCCACTCTGAAAACTGTAGCGATAGCCGTATTTTAAATAAACAAAACTTCAATTTTAATGATATGATACTGTGGCGATTATTCACAAGCATGTACCATCCCTAACTCAATAACACTCCCACCACTAGTTAACACAACCGAGATAACGATGGCTACGCTTATGCATGCAAGCGTATAACTAGGAACAGGAAGAGAGATGGCGCGAGTGTTTGCGAATACGATGCAAAGAGGAGATGCTAGTAAATAAGACCGACCCTTCCAGAACACGAAAAGCGAACAACCAAGAAAGTTCTCGGTGCGTAGGCAATCACCCTGTTGGACTATATAAGGCGGTGACCAAGCAAGGCAGGTTGATCAGTTTATTTTCAAGCGTTCAATAGTGAACTACTGTAAAGTTATCAAACTCTTAAAACTGTTTTGCGTTTATTACTAGTAAATAAAACTAGCTATTACTTACATTATCTGTGCGTGTGTTTATTCGACTTTATAGTGATCGAACCCAGGATTGATAATCAAGGAATCATCGAATTCGTCACAATTGGTGTCAGAAGTGATATTGTTAAATAAATACCGAGAGTTTTCAAGGATAACAAAGGCATGGCAAAGTTGAATGAGCTGAAGATCCAGCACCTCAAAAATGAGCTGCAACAGCGTGGATTGCATACAACAGGCAATAAATCCGAGCTTGAGTCACGATTGCGAGAGGCTATGGAAGCTGAAGGAATTAACGTTGACGATCATGTGTTTCATCTTGTGGAAGAAGCATCGACAAAAATGGAAGAGAAGGAGTCTACAATTCCAGCCGCAAGTGTGGACACTAACGCGTTGTTGCCTGTATTGACTCAGATGTCATCTAGAATTTCAACACAGCTGGAAGAACAAAAGCCACACATGGCATCTCAGTTGGAAGAACAAAAGACACACATGGCATCTCAGTTGGAAGAACAAAAGACACACATGGCATCTCACTTGGAAGAACAAAAGGCACACATGGCATCTCAGCTGGAAGAACAGAAGACTAGCATGGCATCTTAGATTTCAGTTCAACTAGACGAACAGAAGGCATACATGAGATCTCAGATGGAACACCAGGAGGCACGTATAACATCAAAATTGGAAGAACAAGAGGAGCGTATATCTATGCAGGTGGCACGAATGTCTTCGCAGCTAGAAGTGCAGGATGCGAAAATTGCACAGCTACAGAATAAAATCGATGCTGAAGTAGATGCACTGAGAGGTCGTATCCAGGAGTTACAACTGAATCGTCCAACTACTTCAATGAGTGTCCCGAAGGTAAAAACTCCATCTTTTGATGGTTCTGTTCCTTTTCAGGTATTTAAGCTACAGTTTGAGAAGACGGCAGCTGTGAATAATTGGGGCATGGAAGACAAAGTTGCTGCATTATTCGTGGCATTGAAGGGACCTGCAGCCGAAATTTTGCAGACTATTCCTGACGGAGAACGGAACAATTATGAAGCATTAATGGGTGCAGTTGAGAGACGCTATGGTAGCGAACATCGGAAGCAGATATACCAAATAGAGCTACAGAATCGCTTCCAGAAACCTAATGAGACTTTACAGGAATTTGCATCGGATATCGAGAGGTTGGCCCATCTAGCAAATGCAGACGCACCTGTAGAGTATACGGAGAAGGTAAAAATCCAGTGTTTCATAAATGGAATACGCGATGTGGAGACGAAGCGGGCCACATATGCAAACCCGAAAAGGACATTTGCTGAAACGGTATCGCATGCTCTGACGCAGGAAACAGCCTCGCTTTTGAGTAAACCTGCATACAAGGCTCATCGCGTAGAAGTGGACACTCCGGCTTGGGTAGCCAAAATTTTGGAAGCGTTGAACGGAGTACAGAAAAAAAGTGATGGTGCCATTAAATGCTTTAAGTGCGGGAAACCAGGTCACATAGCACGTTATTGCGGCACTGGCTCCAGTAACCCCAGCAATTCAGGTGGACGAAAACGCAAAGCTGAAGGAGATGAGCAAACCTCCCAACCAAATCAGTCGTTAAACTAAATCGAGCCAGCCGAAAGGGGCGTGGACTAGCTCCCGCAACTGAATGCCCCGTAATCTCTGTCTCACAGATCGGAAGGAAAGCTAGTAATGTTACTGTTGTTGCATATGTAGATGGAAAAGAGCACGTACTAACTGTGGATACAGGCGCATCGCATTCCATAATTCTATCTGATTTAGTCAACAAGGAGCTGAGACCATTGCATGGAGCAAAGTTACGTACGGCCACTGGTGAGGACACCCATATCCTAGGAGAAGTAACATGTGTAGCAGATATTGTTGACGAAATCATAGTTGGTGTGGACTTCTTAAGCGAGCAAGGCATCAAGATCGACATGCAAAACAGGATTATGAATTACCAGAACATGGATGTGCCATTAAATTTTGGTTACGAAAACAAACACGTTAGTAAGCGAGTGCTTGTGGAGGAGAGCCAACAAATTCCACCGAAGTCGGAGGCATTCATATGGGCAAAGATTGATGGAGATTATGGGACAAACAAGTTGTGGGTTGTCGAGGCAGCAAACAAATCAAGGACGAACATATTAGTAGGAAAAACCCTGGCCATGACAAAACAAGATGGACGTGTACCGGTAAGAGTACTTAATGAGTTCAAATCGCCGATAAAACTTTCCAAAGGAGCAATATTGGGGCAATGCCAAGAGGTCGAGGTAGTTATCAATTGCGAACAGCTTCAGGAATATGATTCTACTATCAAGATTAATCTTTCAGATGATATCACGTCGTGGACGGCAGGCCTCGAAAAAGATCATCAGAAAAAGGCAAAGGAACTTCTATCAAAGTACTCGAGCATATTTGACAAGGATGGTTCTAAACCAGGTCGGACCAAAGTTGTGAAGCATCAAATTGATACTGGTGATGCAAGGCCCATCCGCCAAGCTCCTCGTAGTATTCCTTTGGCCAAACGCCAAGTAGTAAGAGAAATTATACAGGAAATGAGTGACAGCGGTGTGATCGAACCATCAGCTAGTCCATGGAGCTCACCGGTAGTACTAGTGAAAAAGAAAGATGGAAAAATGAGGTTCTGTGTGGATTACCGGAAATTAAACGACGTAACGAAGAAGGACAGTTATCCATTGCCAAGAATCGACGATACTCTGGACTCGTTATCTGGCACGAAATGGTTTTCCACACTGGACTTGAAAAGCGGCTACTGGAAAGTGGAGGTAAAGGATGAAGATAAACAGAAGACGGCTTTCAGCGTTGGAGAAGGGCTTTGGCAATTTACGGTAATGCCCTTCGGGCTATGCAATGCTCCAGCTACTTTTGAGAGACTTATGGACCAGATACTAAAAGGATTGCACTGGCGAACATGTTTGGTGTACCTCGACGACATCATCGTGCTGGGAAAAAGTTTTGAGGAACACCTAAAGAACTTGGAGGAAGTTTTCCAAAGAATAGCTGGTGCTGGTCTGAAACTAAGTCCAAGAAGTGTTCCTTGTTTAAAAAGGAAGTAAGTTATTTGGGTTACAAAGTAACTACGGAGGGAATCTACACTGCTAAGAAAAAGATCGAAGCCGTAAAGTATTGGCCAAGACCGAGAAATTTGCATGAGTTACGGAGCTTCCTTGGGCTGTGCACGTATTATCGCCGATTTGTACCAAATTTTGCCAGCGTAGCTAGTAGTCTCCATGACCTTACAAGGAAGAATATGAGTTTTGAATGGAAGAAGGAACAGGAGGTGGCTTTTCAAACATTGAAGGAACGACTATGCACTGCCCCGATGTTAGCATATCCAATTCCGTA
The DNA here is from genome assembly GCA_949987695.1 of Merzomyia westermanni. Lineage (NCBI taxonomy): Eukaryota > Metazoa > Arthropoda > Insecta > Diptera > Tephritidae > Merzomyia > Merzomyia westermanni. The sequence continues at coordinate 82,091,686 of OX465289.1, forward strand.
ATCCGGAAGGTCAATTGGCACGGTGGATAGAGCGACTGCAAAATTATGACTTTTCCATAGAGCATCGCAAAGGTAGCGCCCACGGAAATGCTGATGCAATGTCACGAAGACCATGTAACTTTGAATGCAAGCATTGTTCCAAAGCTGAGGCCAAGGAAGACATTATAGATGTGCGGCTCATGACTATAACATCTACGGACGAATGGAACATTGATCAATTAAGAAGGTTTCAGCACGAAGATCCAGATCTTACACGTGTAATGCAAGGAATCGAACGAAACGAGCGACCATCAAGAGAGGAGATGTCAGCAGAAAGTCCTGTTGCCAAGTCATATTGGGCACAGTGGAATAGTTTGCAATTAGAATCCGGTTGTTTGCATCGAATATGGGAGAGTGAGGATGGTCAATGTGTTCGAAAGCTGATAGTCGTCCCAAGGAAGAAAATCGCTGATGTACTCAATGAATTACATAACGGTCCAAGCGGAGGTCATCTTGGAGTCACCAAGACCTTGGAGAAAGTCAAGCAAAGATTCTATTGGGTTGGTTGCCGTCAATCGGTCGCGGAGTGGATTGAAGTATGCATCAAAGCTAAAGGACCGAAATCAAGGAGCCATGGCCAAATGAAACAGTATAACTCAGGTGCGCCATTTGAGAGGATAGCCATGGATGTAGCTGGTCCATTTTCTACTAGCAAACTCGGAAACAAATATGTCCTGGTAGTTATGGACTATTTCAGCAAGTGGCCAGAAGTGTACCCTATTCCAAATCAAGAGGCAGAAACCATAGCAGAAGTGTTTACTAACAATTAGGTAGCTAGGTTTGGTGCACCGATGGAGATACATTCTGACCAAGGCAGGAATTTGGAATCAGCTTTGTTCCCGGAAATGTGCAAGACATTGGGCATTCGGAAAACTCGAACAACTGCACTACATCCTCAGTCAGATGGCATGGTGGAACGATTCAATAGAACCTTGGAAGAGCACCTGAGGAAAGTAGTGGATAAGTTCCAGAAGGATTGGGATACTCACATCTCCTTATTCCTAATGGCATATCGCTCTGCAGTACATGAAACAACTGGTCACACTGCTGCAAAGGTAATTTTCGGGAATGATCTTCGATTGCCAGCTGACTTGAAGTTTGGGATAAACGCTGATGCAGGAGTAAATGCTCGGAAATCTACTAGCGTATTGGAAGAAGAAATGAGAGAAATTCACGACTTTGTGAGACAACGGACTAAGATCATGAGCGATAAGATGAAGGCCAGGTACGACAAAGCAATAAATTCGGAAGGTTTTATAGAAGGAGATTTAGTGCTGCTATACAACCCACAGCGTAAGAAAGGTTTGTCCCCAAAACTACAATGTAACTGGGAAGGCCCATACAAAGTCATAAAACGGATCAACGCTGTGGTATATCGCATACAAACTATGGGAAGGCCAAGGAATAAGATGAAGGTGGTCCATTTGGAAAGGCTAGCTGCGTTTGGTTCCGGCAATGTGTCTGATCGGGACGATCAGACTTAGGTGGAGGGCAGTGTGGCGATTATTCTCAAGCATGTACCATCCCTAACTCAATAACACTCCCACCACTAGTTAACACAACCGAGATAACGATGGCTACGCTTATGCATGCAAGCGTATAACTAGGAAGAGGAAGAGAGATGGCGCGAGTGTTTGCGAATACGATGCAAAGAGGAGATGCTAATAAATAAGACCGACCCTTCCAGAACACGAAAAGCGAACAACCAAGAAATTTCTCGGTGCGTAGGCAAGCACCCTGTTGGACTATATAAGGAGGAGAAGGAGATTTAGTGCTGCTATACAACCCACAGCGTAAGAAAGGTTTGTCCCCAAAACTACAATGTAACTGGGAAGGCCCATACAAAGTCATAAAACGGATCAACGCTGTGGTATATCGCATACAAACTATGGGAAGGCCAAGGAATAAGATGAAGGTGGTCCATTTGGAAAGGCTAGCTGCGTTTGGTTCCGGCAATGTGTCTGATCGGGACGATCAGACTTAGGTGGAGGGCAGTGTGGCGATTATTCTCAAGCATGTACCATCCCTAACTCAATAACACTGCCACCACTAGTTAACACAACCGAGATAACGATGGCTACGCTTATGCATGCAAGCGTATAACTAGGAAGAGGAAGAGAGATGGCGCGAGTGTTTGCGAATACGATGCAAAGAGGAGATGCTAATAAATAAGACCGACCCTTCCAGAACACGAAAAGCGAACAACCAAGAAATTTCTCGGTGCGTAGGCAAGCACCCTGTTGGACTATATAAGGCGGTGACCAAGCAAGGGAGGTTGATCAGTTTATTTTCAAGCGTTCAATAGTGAACTACTGTAAAGTTATCAAACTCTTAAAATTGTTTTGCGTTTATTACTAGTAAATAAAACTAGCTATTACTTACATTATCTGTGCGTGTGTTTATTCGACTTTATAGTGATCGAACCCAGGATTGATAATCAAGGAATCATCGAATTTGTCACAATACTTTAATTTACAAGTTATTAATTATTAAACGAATTAAATGGAAATGAAAATGTATGAAAGCGTGGTGCGCGTGACGATTGCTATCTTTAATTCCTTCCCTTTCGTTTCGTATGTATTCATCACTTCGACAGTTGTGGAAGGGTTGCCGGCACTTGTGATCTTGTCAAGGTTGCCGTCGCTTACAATAGATTGTAACTAAATATGACATTTGACAATAAAATTTCCGTACTCCGAAAATAAATTTCTTATATTTTTTCATTGATTATGTAACTTGAGTTTAAAACCCCCCCTCGGATATTTTCTCCGCACGGGTCGGCGACAACTAACGGGTAACGTTGAGACGACCTTACACAATTCTAATTTAAATTTGCCACTTGTGGGTAATACCGGTAAGAAGTTGAAAAACGATATTTCCAATTATTTCAACAAACCACTTTCAGTCAAGAAAAAAGAAGAAATCGATAGGCAAATTTGAAAAATGATTGTTAAGGAATATCATCCGTTCGAATAACAAGAGTTCAAAAAATTACTTTATCTTCTAAATCCTAGGTACATAATGCGAACAAGGAAAACTATTTCTCAAACTTCATTGGCAAGTTTATACTCTGCTGCAGTGAATGTTGTAAAAGATTGTTTAACGAGGGAGTCTGCTATTTGTTTGACGGTCGATAGATGGACGTCGCGAGCCCAGGATAACTATTTTATTGTTATGGCCCATTACATAGCCGAAGGTGATAATGCAACATTTCTTGCGGCAGATTTGTTATCTTATACGCCATACAGCCGGAAATCCAACACAAATGTTTCAAGGTGTTTTAAAAGAATGGGATATTGAAAATAAAGTAACGGTCATAGCTACAGACAACGCTGCAAACATGAAGGCGGCTGTACGTGGAGGGGGATGGAGACATTGGGGATGCTTTGCCCACACTCTCAACTTGGTTGTGCAATCAGGCCTTAAGGAACTAGAAGTTATTTTAAAGGAAGTAAAAGCTATAGTAAGGCTGTGCACCAAAAGTAATTTTGCAAGTTGTCAACTTACACGAACAATGCAAGAAATGCACGTGAAACCATTAAAAGTTATAAACGATGCTCCGACTCGATGGAATTCCACATATGAGATGCTAAAACATTTTCTGGTATTAAAATCTCCTTTGATCTCATCGCTGGCACTGATAAAATCTTCTGCGCGGGTCGCAGACGAAGTGCTTCTCAATGTAAAGATTATAAGAAATGAAGAATGGGTAATAATTGAGCAAACAGTTCAAGTAATAGAAATGTTTGAAATAATAACAAATCTTATAAGTACTCATAAGCATATCAGCTCGTCATCAATTATTTTTTATGTAAAGCAGTTAATAAAGCACTTATGAGCATAGTGCGAAAATTGGTAAACAAATTATTAATTGAACTCCATGATCGTTTCAAAAACTTGGAAAATAATATTTTAATAGCGCAGTAAACAGCAGCCAATCTAAATTAAAAGCTTCTTTTGACCAGCTTCACAAAGACGTGGTTACTATAAATACTAATCAAAACTAGGGTATCGAAGAATAACCAAGTGAGGTGACATATAACGCAGTAAATATCGAAAATGAAAGTCTAGAAAAGGTATGGAGAGACTTTGATAATGAAGTCCAGCAATACCAGAGACCTAACAATCAATTGGCATCTGCAATAGTTGAGGTAGACAAATATTTGGGGGAACCTTTGATGCCACGTAAAGATAAGAACGGAAAAAATCAATGTCCGTTACAGTGGCGGAATCTGAGAAAGCACCTCTATCCCAGATTATATGAATTAATAAAAAAGAGATCGTGTATTTCAGCAACATCGGTGCCTTGTGAAAAAATATTTTCTCACGCAGGGCAGATTATAAGTGAAAAAAGAAAAAACATTACATCAACAAAGTTGTCTCAAATGGTTTTTTTGAACTCTAATATGGACAATAAAGATATTTAAGATTGAATGTGTAAATGTAGTTCTTTAAAAGAAGCTAGTTTAGTATAAGCATACATACGAGTATATATCAAAATGTTCAGGACGAAAAGAGAAATTGATTATGCCATGTCCGTCCGTCCGTCCGTCCGTCTGTGAACACGATAACTTGAATTAATTTTGAGATATCTTAATGAAATTTGGTTTAATGATGAGCTGTATGAACTTTACGCAGACGCCGACATAGTTCAGCGAATTAAAACACAGCGGCTTCGCTGGCTAGGCCACGTAGTGCGAATGAGCGAAGATGCTCCAGCCCAGAAGGTATTCTTATCGGCACCCGCCGGTGGAAGCAGAGGAAGAGGGAGACCACCACTCCGATGGAAGGACCAAGTGGAGACCGATTTGCGATCCCGCGGTGTTTCCAATTGGCGCCAGTTGGCGCAACGAAGAAACGACTGGCGAGCTATGTTGGACGGTCAAAATCGCCCAGGCGGTTAGATGACCATTTAAAGAAGAAGAAGAATGAAATTTGGTATGCGGGTTCCTTGGTACTCATCTCCGAGAGCTATTTAAAATGGGCGAAGTCAGATGATAGCCACGCCCACGTTTTATATATAGAATATATTCGAAAACACAAAAAAAGTGATTACTCAGTACATAATACACCTATAAGGATAAAGTGTGATGAGTACATTGAGATTGAGGCACAAAATACATTTTGGAAGAAATTTTGGAAAATGGGAGTGGCACCGCCCACTTTTGATTAAGTCAAATTTAGAAATAATATTAATCATAAATCAAAAACCGTTTAAGAAATCGAAACGAATTTCAACAAGGTTTCCAGGTATGCAAGGAATGTTCCAGAATAAAATGGGCGGGATCGGTTAAGGTCTACTCCCACTTTTATATGAAAGATTTTGAAGAGGATCGTAGATATATTAAATAAGCAATAACTTTGCGTAAAATATCTTTACATCATTTATATTTCACTTTTAAAGTTTCCGTAAACAAAGAAATCCAAAAACTTAAAATTTACGAGGTGTGTTCAAAAAGTATCGCGAATTTTGTGTTTTTTCAAAAATTATTTATTTATTCATGAATATCTATTTTGTCCCCTTCAAAGTAATCCCCATGAGATATTATACACTTGTGCTTCAAAAATTCATTTTTTTGTATCTTGTTCAGCTCCTCCTTCGATGCCGTCTTTATCTCGTCAAGAGAAGCGTAACGTCGTCCTTTCATGGGCCTCTTCAGTTTAGGGAACAAGAAAAAGTCACAGGGGGCCAGATCTGGGGAATATGGCGGCTGCGGCATCATTAGTGTGTTGTTTTTGGCCAAAAAGTCGCGCACAAGCAACGATGCGTGAGCAGGGGCGTTATCGTGGTGCAAAAGCCAATTTTTGTTCTTCCACAAATCCGGGCGTTTCTGGCGAATTGCTTCGCGCAAATTGCGCATAACTTGCAGGTAATATTCCCTATTGACCGGTCTTCCCTGTGGCAAGAACTCATGATGCACCACGCCCCTCCAATCGAAGAAAACTGTCAGCAAAACTTTCACATTCGACCGAACTTGACGCGCTTTTTTCGGTCTTGGTTCGTGCGGCAGCTTCCATTGAGATGATTGGGCTTTGGTTTCCACGTCATAACCATAAACCCACGATTCGTCACCAGTTATGACCCTCTGGAGCAAATTTGGGTCGTCGCGGACAGAGTTTAACATCTCATTAGCGATGTTCATGCGATGCTGTTTTTGGTCACAATTGAGCAATTTTGGTACGAATTTCGCGGCGACCCGTCTCATGCCCAAATCATTGATAAAAATCGAATGGCACGAGCCAATCGATATGTCAAGGTCCTCAGCAACTTCTCTAACGGTGACTCGACGATTGGCCAATACCATTTTCTCCACTTCATTAATTTTTTCGTCTGTTGTTTTCACATCTCCTCGGCCTTCTGAGAACATTTTGTACCACCGATAAACGTTGCTCCGGTCCAAGGTAGCTTCTCCGTATTCCACAGTCAACATTCGGAATACATCCGCGCACTTAATTTCGTTTTTCACACAAAATTTGATACAGGTTCTTTGATCCATTTTTTTGAATAGGTAAAAATCGAAGACGATCCAAAACACGTGCAAACAAAGCAGCTGTCAACAATTAACTGAACATTCAAAATGGCCGAGCTTGTCGGCATAAGTGAGAGACATGAGTACCAACATAACGCCACAAAAAATTCGAAATTCGAATATACGTAACCAGCGAAAATTCAAAATTCGCGATACGTTTTGAACACACCTCGTACAGTGGACTATTCCACAAAACTTTTTATACCATAACTCCGCCAAAAATTGATTTGTCGAAACGAAATTTTGTGATAATGTTCTATATATAAAGCTTACTGTTTGCTGTAAAAATGGGCGAAATCGGTTAATATCCACGCCCAGTTTTTTAACATAGTTCTGAAACACTTTTTTGTAAAATTTAAAAAGCGATATTTCTACAACTAAGCAAGTTATATCAATCAGGTTTTGCACACATAATAAGCTTTTTAAGAAAAACCCGGCCGCAAAAAAATTGGTCAATTTTGAAGAAGTAGGCGTGGCGCCGCCCACTTTTCAGCATAAAATTTCTGCTATTTTCAAAGGCAGTCGCTTATAATTCAATCTTGATATGTCAATGAAAATTGGTCAGCTGCTTCTCAGTAGTATGTTTTATGCTACTGCCAAAAATTAGCCAAATCGGAAAACACAAATGCAAAATATTCGGACACGTATTAATAGCCCACTGCAATAGCGAGGTTATATATCTTTTTTGATTTTCATATTTTCATAAGCATTAAATGTATCTAAGTATGAGAAGAAGAAGAGAAAAGTTCACTTAAATGATTAGCACGATGAGCGGAGTCGATTTAGCCATTTCCGTCTCTCCGTCCGTCTGTCTGTCTGTCCGTCTGTCTATTTGAACGCAAACTAGTCTCTCAGTTTTACAAAAGAATGCTGAAATTCGTTGTTTGCTTTCGCCATTTTATAACATACTAGCAAACCCGGTAGACGTTGTTTTGACGTTTTAATACATAGAACACATCTATATATAAAATGTCATTAACTTGAACCAAATAAACTCCTAACTGCAGCTTTATATAACCTGGGGGCTTTTCCAAAAGCTATATACAGACTGTGTCGTGCCCAGCGAACTCCTGAACCTATCGTGAAAGTTCGAGAGCAAAACAAAACACAAACTATGTGGGCGTGGCACCGCTCACTTTTGAAAAATTATGTAGATATTGACTAAGTGACACATACGAGTATATCCAAATTTCATTAATTTAGACCAAAAAAGTTCGGAGTTATGACGAATTGAAACTTTATATAGCCTGGGGGCGTGGCTCCGCCTACTTTCCAAAACTATATATTGTCTATGCCGTACCCAGTGAACCCAAGTATATATTGCGAAAATTTCATAAAGATCGGTTGAGTTCTTTGGCGCCTATAAAAGACACACATTTTTATACCTAGTAGTGCTACGCACACAAGGTAAATTAACTTTAGTCGCCTAACGGCAGTATGTAACGGCATAAACGGATCGTGATAGATTTTGACTTATATATATCAAAATGTTCAGGACGAAACGAGAAATTGGTTAGGCCTTGTCCGCCCGTCCGTCCGTCTGTGAACACGATAACTTGAGTAAGTTTTGAGATATCTTAATGAAATTTGGTATGCGGGTTAATTGGCGCTCACCTCTGAGCCCTATTTAAAATGGGTGAAATCGGATGATAGCCACGCCCACTTTTTATATATAGAATATTTTCGAAAACACAAAAAAGTGATTACTCAGTACATAGTACACCTATAAGGATAAAATTAGGTGAGTACATTGAGATTGAGGCATAAAAAAAATGTTTCTAGAAATTTTTGAAAATGGGCTTGGCACCGCCCACTTTTGATTAAGTCAAATTTAGAAATAATATTAATCATAAATCAAAAACCGTTCAAGATATCGAAAAGAAATTCAGCATACAGGTTTCCAGGTATGCAAGGAATGTTCCAGGAAAAATGGGCGGGATCGGTTAAGGTATACGCCCACTTTTATATGAAAGATTTTGAAGAGGATTGTAGATATATTAAATAGGCAATAACTTTGCGTAAAATAGCTTTACATCATTTATATTTCACTTTTAAAGTTTCCGTAAACAAAGAAATCCAAAAACTTAAAATTTTCGAAAATGGGTGTGGCCCCTCCTCTTTTATAGTGGACTATTCCACAAAACTTTTTATGCCATAACTCCGCCAAAAATTGACTTGTCGAAACGAAATTTGGTGATAATGTTCTATATATAAAGGTAACTGTTTGTTGTGAAATTGGGCGAAATTGGTTAATGTCCACGCCCAGTTTTTTAACATAGTTCTGAATTTTTTTTTGTTTAATTTAAAAAGCGATATTTTTGCAACTAAGCAAGTTATATCAATCAGATTTTGCACACATAATAAGCTTTTTAAGAAAAACTCGGCTGCAGAAAAAATTTTGTCAATTTTGAAGAAGTAGGCGTGGCGCCGCCCACTTTTCAGCATAAAATTTCTGCTATTTTCAAAGGCAGTCGCTTATAATTCAATCTTGATATGTCAATGAAAATTGGTCAGCTGCTTCTCAGTAGTATGTTTTATGCTACTGCCAAAAATTAGCCAAATCGGAAAACACAAATGCAAAATATTCGGACACGTATTAATAGCCCACTGCAATAGCGAGGTTATATATCTTTTTTGATTTTCATATTTTCATAAGCATTAAATGTATCTAAGTATGAGAAGAAGAAGAGAAAAGTTCACTTAAATGATTAGCACGATGAGCGGAGTCGATTTAGCCATTTCCGTCTCTCCGTCCGTCTGTCTGTCTGTCCGTCTGTCTATTTGAACGCAAACTAGTCTCTCAGTTTTACAAAAGAATGCTGAAATTCGTTGTTTGCTTTCGCCATTTTATAATATACTAGCAAACCCGGTAGACGTTGTTTTGACGTTTTAATACATAGAACACATCTATATATAAAATGTCATTAACTTGAACCAAATAAACTCCTAACTATACCGAACTGCAGCTTTATATAACCTGGGGGCTTTTCCAAAAGCTATATACAGACTGTGTCGTGCCCAGCGAACTCCTGAACCTATCGTGAAAGTTCGATAGCAAAACAAAACACAAACTATGTGGGCGTGGCACCGCTCACTTTTGAAAAATTATGTAGATATTGACTAAGTGACACATACGAGTATATCCAAATTTCATTAATTTAGACCAAAAAAGTTCGGAGTTATGACGAATTGAAACTTTATATAGCCTGGGGACGTGGCTCCGCCTACTTTTCCAAAACTATATATTGTCTATGCTGTACCCAGTGAACCCAAGTATATATTGTGAAAATTTCATAAAGAGCGGTTGAGGTCTTTGGGGCCTATGAAAGACACCCTTTTTTATATCTATTTTTGTTGCGCACACAAGGTAAATTACTTCATTCGGCATAAACGAATCGAGACAGATATTTATTAATGTATATCAGAACGTTCAGGATGAAAAGTAAAATATCCGGACAAGTAGTTAATACCCCACTACAAAAGCGAAGTTGTTCATCTTTTTTGATTTTCATACGTTTCATGAACATGAAATGTTTGTACGTATGAGAAGAAAAAGAGATAGTCCCATCAAAAAGTATACTGAAATGATCAGGAGGATGAGCTGAGTCGATGTAGCGATGTTCGTCTTTCGATACGTCTTTCTGTTTGTCCGTCTGTCTATTTGAACGCAAATACGAACTGAAAGTATTGGGGATGACATAATAGATCAATACTAGGTATATAATGTTCGGTTCCAGCCGAACTTAGACTTCCTTACTTGTTATATCTATTTTTGTTACGCACAAAAGGTAAATTACTTCATTCGGCATAAACGAATCGAGATAGATATTTATAAATGTATATCAGAACGTTCAGGATGAAAAGTAAAATATCCGGGCAAGTAGTTAATAGCCCACTGCAAAAGCGGCGTTGTATATCTTCTTTGATTTTCATACCTTTCATGAACATGAAATGTTTGTACGTATGAGAAGAAAAAGAGATAGTCCCATCAAAAAGTATACTGAAGTGATCAGGAAGATGAGCTGAGTCGATGTAGCCATATCCGTTGTTGTTGTTGTTGTTGTTAACAGTGCTTCGCCCTGCCCAATGGGCTCGATCCCTCTATATTGTCATCAGGCTCTTCTAACGGAAGTCCAAGGAAACGCGCAGTTTCGAGAAGACAGGGTTGGACCAGAGTGATATAGGTGTTAGAAGAGTGGGTTCAACTGAACAGGAGAAGAGATGTATGGTATCATCAAGGGACATACCACATGCAGGGCATGTGTTTGGTATGTTGGGGTTCAGTCTGGATAAGTAAGAGTTTAACCTATTACAATATCCAGAGCGAAGTTGTGCTAGTATGACTCTAGTCTCCCTCGGAAGTACACGCTCCTCTTCAGCCAATTCAGGTGGTTGAGTATTAATAACGGGATTCACAGGCCGATATTTGAGAGATCTGTCTACCGACTCGGTGTGGAGGTAATTTAGATCCCGTCTATGGTTCCGCAGATCAAACGGCAAAGAGATATGGTGGCGGATTTTATCGTAGTGCTTACGGAGATGTCTCCTTATGTCTCTGGGGGCGGTGCTTCATCCAAAAGATGTCGATTAGGATGACTAGGTTTATGACAGTTCAGAAGGAACTGTCTACTCAAGAGTTCCGCGTGCTCTTGAGCATTGAGCAATTTTGCCTCTTGATGGAGGTGAGGCTCAGATGACATAAGCAGACATCCCGTAGCAGTTCTGATGGCGGCGTTTTGGCAGACTTGCCGTGTCGAAATATAGAAATTAAACAAAAGGGGAAAGAGAACACCACCTTGCGGCACCCCTTGTTTTATTCTTCGTGGTCTAGATGTCTTGTTCCTGAATTTGACTGATTCCTGTCAGCCATATCCGTCTCTCGATACGTCTATCTGTCTGTCCGCCTGTCTATTTGAACGCAAATACGAACTGAAAGTATTAAAATAGACCTGCGTAAATTGGGATGCCATAACAGATCACTACTAGGTATATAATGTTCGGTTCCACCCGAACTTCGAATTCCTTACTTGTTAATTTTAATTTGTTAGTCGATATTAGATTCCATTTTCCAACTTCTGATTGGACCCCTTTTCGAAACACGTCATCCCATACCATCGCTGAGCAAATCGTTGCAATTTTCTCTAATATCGATTAACAGATATACATTTTTTTCTGTTGGTATACTATTTCAAAATTGATATTGTTAAAATAAGCAAGAAATATGTATACTGATTTGTGAAATTTGAGTAATAAAAACATAATATAAATACGTTACTTTATACTTCCTATACGACACTGCATATCTGTGCGAAAACTCAAGAAAGTCGAGTAATAAATATTCCCTCTTTAATATAATGTCTGTTTGTGAACCGATATCGGATATTTCGAAAAACACATAAAAGGGGATTCGCTTACTTACTAACTTAAATAGAGAGTAACCGTTTAAACGGTTTTAGCTGTCCAATAGAGCACTCCAGTCAATTCCTTGATTTGCAAACTGGCGCCAATTGGAAGCACCACGGGATCGTAAATCGGTGTCCACTTGCTGCTTCTTCGGAGTGGTGGTCTCCCTCCGATTCCACAGCTGGTTGCCGATAAGAATACATTCAGGGCCGGAAAATCTGCAATCATCGCCTAGCTAACGGAGGCACAGTGTTTTTATTCGTTGAACTATGTCGATTTTTGCATACAACTCATCATTAAAACGGTTTGAACGTTGCCAACGGGTAGAGGTCCATAATTCTTTCGAAGAACTCCCAGAACCCTATGAACAGATGTTGTCAGCGTTCAGCTTTCTGCACTATGCAGCAGCCAAGAGCACTTAGAACCATGCATTAATCGTACCATATTCTGTATAAAAGCTTATGCAGGCGTTTTATCAGCTTCTCGTCGCCGTGCTTAAATAGCTCCTCAGGTAATCCATCAGTACAGACTACTTTTTACATATGTAAAAACGTAACAGCCAAATTATCAGAAAGTAGACTGATATCCTCACCATATCAAAAAATAATTATGTGTATATTACACATATAAAAATTAAATTGATTGCATTATAGGTTGGGCTAAAGGAAACATAAGTAGCTAATTTCATGGCAATACACAAAGAAAATGGGAAATAATTAAAAAAAACGTTCTCCTGTAAAACTTTCCTTTTGCCTCTTACGTCTCTTTTGTGCATTGGGCTCGATATATTTATATCGTCGGTGACATCTCAAAATTGAGATTTTCTTACCAGAACCTCAGAGGAACAGGCTCCATTCGACAATACCAAACATTTTTGCACAATAGGATGACATATAACGGCACTAATGCAAAACCGTGGATACATAGTTGCATAAAATTTGGCTGGAAAAACCGCGGATGTATTAGCTCGTTAGTTGAAATAAATCTACTTTCTCAAGTAAATACTGTTGGAACCATAAAAATGTGTTTAATTTTAAAAATTGCTGAAAGATTTATTATATTTTTGTTTCATTGGGGTGAATTCAAAGCATTCTCTTTTCGATATACAACTTTAAACCAGCCTAATACATTACATTGCCGACTCAGTTTCCAATATACGTTTGAAGGCATTTTCATTCAATTGACGGAATGTAACCTCACTAATCTTGGTGTAAGCGGTAGTGCTCCTACCTTACCAAATGTCTCAGGTGCTATTCTTAATAAGTTGTAAAAAATGTCAGTGCTTCGGACAAAAGATCGAAAAATGGAAGCCTTAAATATGTTTTTGATAAAAGTGTTTTGTTCGCATATAAGCCTGAAACTCAAGATGCTAGTATGGATACATTGCAAACCATTTTAAGGATTTTCCTTATACAAAGATAACCGAAAAGGCACCTGTAAATATTAGACATTAAAATGGAAACACGAGTCTGTTAATATAATTACAGAAGTTAAAATCAGGCGTTATTACTTATGAGTTAGTTTGTCAGATTTACTTTCTTTTTAAATGTAAATAAAAGTATTGGCTTTAGTTTAAGGTTGGTCTAAGGAATTCAATAACCCATGTACTACCAAAATGCTGTGTGCCTCTTTAGTAAGACCGATTTTGGAATACCGCATTTCATATTCATGCTGACAAAATGGAATCGACACAAAAACCATTTAGAGCCTCACGGAATCTTCCTCTCTATTGCAACAGTCTAAAACTTTAAGAGCGGCCTACATTACAGTCGCCGAGAAATGCTTGGTGCTTAGTTCATGGTAAAACTTTTGAGGGACATGCTGAGTAGTCCATTCTACAGGGTGTTTTTTTTACAGGTTTGTTTTTCGAATAGAGATAAAACTGGCATTTTGTGGTCAAATCTGGCAACTCTAATGTCATTTATGTTCAGTTTGGTTTGCCATTTTATCATGAACAGGTTGACAAAAGAACAACGCTTGCAAATCGTGCAAATTTATTTCGAAAATAATGGTTCAGTTCGCGAAGTTTACCGTGAGCTCCGTCCATTTTATGGTCGACATAATCGTCCATCAGAGCAATTAATTCGGTTAACCATGGATCGTTTTCGCACTACGTTTACTCTATGTGATAATACGCATCCGCAGAGACGTCGAACAGTGCGCACCGAAGAAACAATTGCCGCTGTAGAGCAAAGTGTTGAAGAGGACCCGAATGAATCGATTCGCCACCGTGCACAGCAATTGGAGCTTTGTCCATCAACTTTATGGAAGATTTTGCGCAAAGATCTTGGCTTGCGACCTTACAAGATCCAGCTTGTGCAAGAATTAAAGCCGCGAGACCATGCAATGCGTCGTGATTTTGGTGTATGGGCCAAAAATGAGATTGATTTCGATGCTGATTTTCATCGCAAAATTTTGTTCAGTGATCAGGCTCATTTTTGGTTGAATGGCTACGTCAACAAGCAAAATTGCCGCATTTGGAGTGAAGAGAATCCACATGAGACCCTTGAAACGCCATTACATCCACAAAAACTGAATGTTTGGTGTGCTCTATGGGCTGGTGGAGTCATTGGGCCATACTTCTTCCGCAATAATGCTGGAGAGGCAGCTACCGTTAATGGAGACCGGTATAGAGCCATGATAACCGACTATTTTGTTCCCGAATTGGATGGCATGAATGTGGATGAGTTGTGGTTCCAACAAGACGGCGCTACATGCCACACAGCGCACGTCACAATCGATTTATTGAAGGAAACATTCGATGAGCGCATAATTTCGCGGAATGGACCTGTCAATTGGCCACCAAGGTCGTGTAATTTGACACCATTGGATTATTTTCTTTGGGGATATGTGAAGTCGCTCGTCTACACCAACAAACCAGAAACGTTAGGGGAATTGGAAGCCAACATTCGTGGCGTTATTGCCGACATACGGCCCCATATGCTCGAAAAAGTGGTTGAAAATTGGACCTGTAGAATTGGCTTTATTCGAGCCAGCCGCGGCGGCCACATGCCCGAAATCATATTTAAACATTAATGGCATAAAATTATCCTTCCAATAAAGCCAAATTGATGGACCTTAAAACGATTTTCTTGTGTTTTATTTCAATTCGAAGTTCTATACCCCTGAAAAAAACACCCTTTAGCTTGGCGTGAATATGTCTATTGCTCCTATCAGATACATCTGACCCAATTTTCTTAGTTAAAAGGTTTCCATACCACAAATTGAGCTTATGAGGTTGACTTTAAAATCTGTCCTTTCGAACCTTGCAGTCATAGCTACTCAATCGAAACGCTAAATCTACAACTTCTCAGTGAGCTTACACTCTCTTGCTCGGAATCGCATATATTTGGACATCACAAATTTATTAATATCCTAAATTACGTTTAAGCTCATACTGTAATATTTGTTGAATCTGTAGACTTAATGAATAAACAAATTAATCCCGCTGGACGCCAGGGGAAGGTTCCAATTTTCTTCTGGGTTTTTTCCTACAAATCGTCGATACCGACTCTGAACCACATTCGTTGGAATTACACTCTAAGGGCCTGTAAAACAGTGGGGAAAAGCAAATCTATACTGAAAAATTTTTCGAAAGAATTCCGAATTTAACAACCCTGGGACCTTCGGTAAGGTAGACCAGCACACCTACCTGCAATTCAACATATTTCTTTTTATAATGCAACATTGGGTTGGAAATATATTTTAAAAATCTAACTTTATAGGAATTTATCCCACTAGATAACGGTTCGAGTAAAGTAAAACCGTTTTTTGCTTCTCCTGTTAAATTTAAGTGGCAACACTTACGCGGCTTTGCATTTATGCGTTTCGCGATTTTGCAGTGTCACCAACGATATATATTTACGATACAAAGTTTTCTATGGCAAAGTTGAAATGATTCATAAAGATAAAAGTAATACAATATCTTAAGATTGTTTATTCTTCTTTTTTAGCCTATACATTTTCTTCAAATAGTTTGATTTTACAACATGCAATCCACTCCTGATCGTTTCGTCCGGGAAAGTACTTGACAACAAGAGTGTTTTGTACTTCCTGGCGCATCAACTGCTCCATAGGAACTTTCACTCCAGCTATGGCATTCATAATGGCGGTGTGTTGGGTTTCCAATTTCTCAAAAACGCTTTGTGTGGAATGATTTTTTATTGAATACCTTTAGTTTGTCACCCGATTTATTATAATTTTAACAAATGAAGGTTATATTTTGATTCGGCACTTAAACTTTTCCTACACTTGCACTCGCAGTCTTAACTTGCACTACAAAAATTAACTTTTTTTAATTTGGAAAAGTTAAAGATCGCCTACTATCGATAGCAACGAACCTTAATTTATCGATAGCACTATGGTAATTTGTTACCTATTCCGATAAATGAAAATCGTGTGGGAAGGAAGAAATTGTTATAGCGAAATTATCAAGTGGAAGCATTGGTAAGCCGTTTGCAACTTTTTCTGTCATTCTTACATTGCAATTATGAAAGCAGTGTGATTTTAACAATAAACCAAAAGAATTGCAAAAACAATAAATTATTTCTACTTATTTATTTCTTGCTATAAAAACGTGATTTTAATATATGGAGGAATATACATAGTCAAATGTTTCTCATTGACACATAGTCTGAGCTGAAAAATGTCATGAAATCACAGTAGGTAGCAATAAATTATGACTTTATATTTATATAGGGTGTTTTTTTTACAGGTTTGTTTTTCGAATAGAGATAAAACTGGCATTTTGTGGTCAAATCTGGCAACTCTAATGTCATTTATGTTCAGTTTGGTTTGCCATTTCATCATGAACAGGTTGACAAAAGAACAACGCTTGCAAATCGTGCAAATTTATTTCGAAAATAATGGTTCAGTTCGCGAAGTTTACCGTGAGCTCCGTCCATTTTATGGTCGACATAATCGTCCATCAGAGCAATTAATTCGGTTAACCATGGATCGTTTTCGCACTACGTTTACTCTATGTGATAATACGCATCCGCAGAGACGTCGAACAGTGCGCACCGAAGAAACAATTGCCGCTGTAGAGCAAAGTGTTGAAGAGGACCCGAATGAATCGATTCGCACCGTGCACAGCAATTGGAGCTTTGTCCATCAACTTTATGGAAGATTTTGCGCAAAGATCTTGGCTTGCGACCTTACAAGATCCAGCTTGTGCAAGAATTAAAGCCGCGAGACCATGCAATGCGTCGTGATTTTGGTGTATGGGCCGAAAATGAGATTGATTTCGATGCTGATTTTCATCGCAAAATTTTGTTCAGTGATGAGGCTCATTTTTGGTTGAATGGGTACGTCAACAAGCAAAATTGCCGCATTTGGAGTGAAGTGAATCCACATGAGACCCTTGAAACGCCATTACATCCACAAAAACTGACTGTTTGGTGTGCTCTATGGGCTGGTGGAGTCATTGGGCCATACTTCTTCCGCAATAATGCTGGAGAGGCAGCTACCGTTAATGGAGACCGGTATAGAGCCATGATAACCGACTATTTTGTTCCCGAATTGGATGGCATGAATGTGGATGAGTTGTGGTTCCAACAAGACGGCGCTACATGCCACACAGCGCACGTCACAATCGATTTATTGAAGGAAACATTCGATGAGCGCATAATTTCGCGGAATGGACCTGTCAATTGGCCACCAAGGTCGTGTGATTTGACACCATTGGATTATTTTCTTTGGGGATATGTGAAGTCGCTCGTCTACACCAACAAACCAGAAACGTTAGGGGAATTGGAAGCCAACATTCGTGGCGTTATTGCCGACATACGGCCCCATATGCTCGAAAAAGTGGTTGAAAATTGGACCTGTAGAATTGGCTTTATTCGAGCCAGCCGCGGCGGCCACATGCCCGAAATCATATTTAAACATTAATGGCATAAAATTATCCTTCCAATAAAGCGAAATTGATGGACCTTAAGACGATTTTCTTGTGTTTTATTTCAATTCGAAGTTCTATACCCCTAAAAAAACACCCTTTACTAGCTGGACCCGTGCGCTTCTTGCGCAAAAAAAAAAAAAAACCAAAATGGTTTGAAACCTTTTGTTAGTCCAGGTCCAGGATTTTTCAAACCTTTTTCTCAAATTATAAAAAAAGATTTTCAGCTACACTTGTTGTGAGACCACAAAAAATGGTAATTCTATACGACAGCACGTAACTGCTAATATAGGTCCAAAAATCTCGGGAAAGGTATCAAACGACGCGTTTTGATCTCTGTATCAATAATCCGAAAGCGGAAATTAAATAATTTGTTTCAGTGAAAAGTTATTAGTAAAAACCCCAAAAATTGCCTAGGTCCGATCCCAAATAGGGGACTTGATCCAAGGTATTTATGTGCACAACACCTTTCTGCGTAGGCTTCAAAAAAATAACCTTAGCCGGTACAACACCGGCTACGCGGTCCACAATATTTCTGCACTTTTCGGTACACCCTAATCTGTGATTACAACAACCACATGAAAATGACAGAAAAATTTCAACTTTAATTGCAAATATCTCTGAACAGACATAAAATATCGAATTTCCGCTTTCGGGTTATTGATACGAAGGCTAAACCCCGTCGTTTGGTACCTTTACCGATATTTTTGGACCTATATTAGCAGTTACGTGCTGTCGTATAGAATTACCAAAAAAATTTTACAAATATGCGCAAACAGCTATTTGAAATTCCACCACTTATATTACATTCACATTGAGCCATATAGTACTTGAGTTGATTGCCAACATCAATATGAATTAACTCAAAAAATGTCCCTTTAACTCGAGTTTATGACTCAGTGTGGACGCAGTCTTATTCACTTATTTTAGCAATGTTCAAGTGTAGATGGTATTCTAGCACTGTTCAGTCTTACTATTCAACTGTAGATGTCGCGAGGCATATGAATGTCACAGTCACAATAGCGTTGCAGTACAAATTGATTTTTTTGTGCATTCACAATCGTTTATTTTAAAGAATTTACTTTTATAAAATACGCTTAAACAAAAGCACTCCGCTAATTAAAACATGGTTTCGCATGTAGAGCTAACCCCCACCTTTAAAACGATACCTTATTTATTAATATTGGTTCCAAATGAGAGCAGAAAATTAGGAAATAACACAAAAAGACCTTACAGAAATAATATATATGATCATCCAATATTTACGTAATATAACTTACGTTTAACGTTCACAGAGATAAATGTCAGAATTTACCTTCGCTCTGTTAAAATTGATCTTTTTGATCCATTTTCCACAGGGCTTTAATTATACTGTATACACAAAGGCGAATTTATACCAGGTCATATCACGGTCAATTCGCTGCTGAATACACACACATACTTCATATGTTTTGTTTTTGCATTCGCGGCTGTTCCTGTCAGATTGCATATAATTTTTTTATTTTGATAAAAGGCTCATATCGAGCCTTAACAGCCATTTTAGTGTAACCAACAAAAATAAAATTTTACAGTTGAAGGTTTTTTAGTTCACAAATATAAAAAATTTCAAAGCAAAATGTTGCTTAGATCATGATTGCCTTTGCTTTATTTCTGTAATGGTACATATTAGAGTTTTAATATTTTGTGAGATGGTTTAAAATAAACAGAATTATCGATATCTGTCAAAATACAGATTTTCAGAATTTTGTTGGTTACACCAAAATTGCGGTTAGGGCTCGATATGTTCTTATGATATCACCAGTAAGTAAATTCGCTTTGGTATACACTTTAAATTATTTACTTAGTGAAGGTTGTCAAACGAAAAAGCAAGATATTGGAAAAGTTTTTTAGTTATCTTTAAATGATAATACTATAATTTTTCCGAGTCCTGATTATGATTCCTGAGACCGAAACTCTTCTTTTGATACCTCCCATGACTTTTTCGACGTGTTTGAGCAGTTGACGTAGGATAGAAAGAATTACGCTTATCGTATCTCCAAATTTTGCAAATTTTATCAGTCGATAACTATTGCCTAAGGAATCATAATTCGGATACGAAGAACTATTATTTTTAGTAGTTTGCAAGCTACCTCTCCCGAAATTTTTGGATGAATATTAGCGGTCGTAAACAATTACCAAATATTTAAGTTATGTGTAATGTGAGGGCGGCCGCCTGGTGTGGTGGTAGTGTTGGCGGGCTACCACATAGAAGGTCCAATGTTCGAGTCTTGGGAAAGGTAATATCAAAAAGTGGTTCGAAAAAGTTGTAGTGTAAATGTATGGAAATGAGATATGGTTTTTTGTCCATAAAATCCCCAATTTTTCAGCAAAAGCCGTGAAATTTTTGTTTGGCTTTTTCCACTTATTGCCACAGATATAAATATGTAAAATTTCTATATAGAGCTGCAGGTGGCGTTACGTTATCTTATGACGCTCACTCAAACCTTTGTGATACTTTAATTGTTTATGCCAAGACCGGCAGTGGTGCAGCCGAAAAGCATGCGATTGCAGCATTCATCATTGAAATAGCATGGGAGGGGTTCAGTGAACAGTTGAATTTCAAGTGATGCAGGGCAAAATGGCCGATATGTACACCACTTTGAGTGCTTGCCGTTCCTATTTGTATGCTGCGGCGAGCGCAGTAGATAATAGTGAACGCAGCCCAAAGGATTGCGCTGATGTTATTCTGTTTTATGCTATGAAAGCAACGCAAGTTGCATTAGATTCGAAAGAAATACTTGGTGACAATGGATATAAAAATGAATATCAGACGGGGCATATAATGCTTTATGCGAACTTGTATGAAATTGGTGCTGGTACCGAGGAAATAATAAGTTTATTGATTGAATACAAGTAAAGGACGCTAAGCGACTCATGTGCCTTGCAGGGATCTTCTATATTTTGACAAATTGGCTTAATGTTGAATTTAAGTGTACTAACTTGTTTGCCAATGTTATTTTTGTGTAACAAAATTTGAAAGCTATAAATGTTAATCACCTTTGAGAGAAGAGGGGTTCAATTAATTTTCTCTCCGTCATATTTCTATTTTAATAAAATATATATTTTTTAATAAAAACACCAAGCTTTAAGCACTGCCTTTAGGGGGTGTAAAATAATTGTATGAAATCTAGGAAAAAGTTAGTTGTAAAATTAGATTAGATTTTATTAGGAAAAGCTTGTGAGTTGTGTGTAACTCCTTAGGGGCTGAATCCTGAAGTTTGTATATGGCTTTTTCTAAGGACTTTCTTTATAAAATGTTTTTCAATGTGCATCCCGCATGATCAGATTCGAGTCAGGAAGGTTTTCTTTAGCAATTCTTGACCCCTTCAAATGCATTAAGAAAACCGTCCTGAATCGAATCTGATCATGCGGAATGCAAATGGAAAAACATTTTATAAAGAAAATTATTATAGAAGGCAATGCTTTAATAATAATGTTGTGTAATTTCATCAGCTGATTCAATTTGTTTGAAGTATTTGGTGTATAGATTGTCAGGAGATGCAAAGGGCAGAGTATTACGAACATTAAGTAAACAAGCGTGATTTGCATTTGCCATTTTGTGTTTTTTCTATTGCAATAATAATCACTTTTCAACCATGCTTGCACCACATAATTTCTCACAAATGAATATTTCTCCCGTTTCTCTTCGTTTCATTCGCCATTGACATTTGACAAACTTTACCCCAGGTGTTGTTGCTGTAGAGTTCACTTTACCTTGTCAAATAAAAATAACTTCAAATTTGGCTTCCATATCAAAATAAACAAATTTCTTAAGCGTTTTCTTGCGAACTGGATTCAGCCCCTAGGCGTGAGGAAAATAAATTAGTTGCCAATTAGGCTTGCAGTTTTGCATTATTCAAAAAGAAAAATTTACTTGTCTTTAATTATTCCCATAAGGGACTAGTTGCGGTCAATTATACCCCTTTTTAGACGAAAAGGATTAATCAGAGCCCGCTCTCTTTAGATATTAGTCTCACAATTTTTTGCAGGGAAGATATGCAGATATGGGCATCACCACAGGTAACCCAATATGCATTAGTATAACTTTTTTCCAACCTTTGAGAAGTTGTGTAGTTCTCAAATGGATATACATACAACTTAGATATCAATTTAAGATCAAACAATTTCTTCAAAGTTTGTTTGTCATTGGAAGTCGATTTGAGGTATTACTAAAAAATTTTCATATGGTACATGTTATATGTATTATACGTAAAAAAATTTAAAAGCATACGAAGAGCAGTGAAAAAGATGAAAATTTGAAGTGTACAAATTTCAATTACTGGTGCAATTAAGTCTCAATGTCGATAATATGAATAATTATTTAGTTGCAGAAGTACACAATACGTTATGGGTATCAGAAAAGGTTGTTTTAATGAGAAGGCTGACGAGGCAGCAAAAAATTCGACTGAAGTAAGACCAAATTTGAGCCTTGATCTTGCACCCAGGGCAGCTCTGCTACTAATTAGTAGGAAGTTATGGGCCCAGTGTATTTCTGCCATGGAAGGCTTCTCAGCAAAAGTTCATCTCCTTTGTAGATGCCGTTTGGAGTCGGAAAAAAACTGTAGGTCCCACCAATTTATAGGGAAAATTTAAATCGGCACACGACAAATTGGAAGGGAAGCTTGGCGCAAAAATCTCTTAGGAGGCTTATGATGATATACCTGTTGTATATCGCGCCATAGATTGATTTATTTTTATTGGCCGAAGCTGTGGTAGAATCTATAGTTAAATGTCTCAATATAGACACATGTTTAATTGCTATGTTCGCAAAAAAGGAAAAAAAAAGCCTTGGTTCAAAAGCAAAAAAAATCCTTTTGACCCATATGATACAAATCTGTTTAACAGACTGATACTCGAATATACGTACGGCAAGACTTACTTAGAAAAATTCAGAGACAACATCTCTAGCCACTGCGCTAGATGCCATGTAGCTGAGATACCCTAACATCTAATTTTTGAATGTAGCAGATACAGCGCCTTCAGAAGCTACCATTTTCGAAAAGTTCAACAATTTAAAATATCTTTTTTTAAGCAAGAACTGCAAATACTATGAAGATCTCAGACAAACGTTGCTAAATCACTTAAAAAAAATACATTTATTTCAATAATTAACAAATATCATAGGTATTCATGGATAAGGTAAACTTTCAGTACAAAGAACAATGTACCTTGTAGATTTAGGTATCTAGGCAATACTTTTATAAAAGTGTTGTTTAACAACAATATTTGGTTTTTCTTTTATGTGGTTTCAAACCCATTTAAATATTATATTTATATATATCTTAGGACACTCAAAACATAAACATGTAAACAACTTATTTGGATAAGCATTTTTGTATTAAATATATAAACCCAGCATCGAAACACTAAAAGTAAATTATAAACATAAGAAAGACAAGTCAAAACGAACAGCAGATGCAGCTGTCGTTTGACATCCACAAGAAATACAATCAAACGCCTTGAATAAAAAATAACCACAATTTCACACCCTGGTGTCTAGGGTAACATAATCAACTCTAGTTTATTTTCAGCTGTATGTGACAGCTACAAACACAAAAAAAAAATGCATGTAAAAAATTTAATGTAAGTATCCCTACTAGACAATGCTGAGCACTTTGGGTAAAAAATCCAGCTCATTTGTGCAATCCCCCCTTATTTCCCAACACATTCACATTTTCAAATAAATTTTGTTTTTGAAATTTTTAATGCACAAAAGAGACAATATCGACGGATTTATCTCCTTTTAAAAATGCTTAAGGTAGAACAACACAGATGTACAAACCCTTTTATGTCATGTTTTCCGCTTGATGGACTTTTCGAATTTGGCAGATTAAAATGTCAAAATGAAAAATTATATTGAAATAGTAAAAATTTCAAATATAGAAAAAATGTGAGTGAAAATATATTTTTAAAGATTCAGCTGTATGCAGCTACCGGTTTAATTAAGTGATTAAACCATAGGACGCTACCAGCTTGAGCCAGAGATTGAGATGCAACCTTGCCAAACGCGCGGACAGAAGCTTAGGTACGTCTTTCAAGAGCGTCAGTCACAATGTGGACCGTTTCGTCGTTTCAGCGGCCGGGAATTTGTTTCTTTGAAATATTTAACATAAAATTTATATAATTATAATTATTTTTAGATAATTATTATAGTTAGATAATTATTACCTATAAACAAAATATAAAAAAATTGTGTAATTTTTTTGATAAGTTAACACATGTATAAAAATATATTTCCACAAAATAAAATTTTTTCAAATGGCATATGAAAAAACAAAAATTTGAATCTTTTTCTTCCATATAAGTACTTTGGAGAGAAAATGTTAGTAGTTTGGAGTGAAAATATAAGACGTTTAAACATTTGCTGTGAATAGTTTGTGAGGCCATATATAAGTAGTACGAATGAATAGTTTGTGAGGCCATTTTTATGTACTTTGAACATTAGGAATGAACAGTTTGTAGGGTTATTCATCAGTACATTGAGTTTTATTTCTAAGGTGTTGAAGATGTAAATATGGAGCAGTTTGATTGCTGCTCTAAGTAATTTGTAAGCATTTGAATGAAGACTTTGAGGCTTTGTTAGAAGCAAAGAAGATATATTTTTCATCTATACGAATACAATTAGAAAAAAAAAAACAGATGTCATATCACATCGTAAAGGGAAAGTGTTCAAATTCTTAACACGGCTTGAACAAAACTGAACACATTATTAAGGGAATTCGCCAATAATGAAAAGGCTTTAATGAGTGCTTATAAAAGGCTCAAGTGTCTAGTAGGGATTCATTTTTACTATAAAAGTTAATGTAATATGTGTGCATGTGATGTTATAAATTGAAATATAAAAGAAATTTGAGAGTTTTGATATTATTGAACTACAACCGATAGTTTGTGACAGTTCCATACGCTTCATAACAATGGTGGGGCGAAAAGTGATGATTGATGTAGCTGCCAGGCACTTCACTTGGAAGGGGACGTCCAACAAGAAAGCTGTTAGAGTCCTCAGTACGACGGGGGCCCTAAAGAGTAACTATTGCATATCTATTATTATTTGAATTTGTAGTTGAAACCTTTTTTATTTCAGAGGCTTACAACCAAAAATTTTCCAACTCTACGGTTGAGGATTTTGAAAGGACTTATATGAACTTCTCATTCATTAAACCAACAATGCGAAATTTTGTTTCTGTAAAAATGTATCTGCAAAAAACAAAAACTTGCCCTAACTCGATCCAAACCCGGGGCCTGATCCAATGATACAATTTCCGCTTGTGCACTTCTGAAAACGGGGTCAAGACGATTTTTGATGAAAATTAGGCTTTGGACCTTGTTGTAAAATTCTACCTTTAGTTTTGTAATTGATCTCATAGTTTAACTCACTCTCTGTTGCTACGCATTAGTTTTACATTATAAAATGAACTGTTATAATAACAGTGTGAACTTTTGTTTATTTCATTAAACTGTAGCCAAATTTATATACAGCCATGTTATTTTTCAAATTGGGAATTTCATTCTAACAAGAAAAGTATATTTGTTTTCATTTAAATCTAATTGGAATTTGATGTTCGAGTTCAAATTGATATCAGAGGGTTTCTCAAGTGGAGAACTAAGATTATTTACATACAAAAAATGTGCTGGAGCATGGGTTGGTTTTCCAATCGAGGTACAGGGTGGCTAATGAAAGCCTCTACCAAAAAAAAAATTAAATAACTTTTTTCTATTTAATGAATCTGGTTAATTTTTTTTTTATTTTGCAGATTGACTTTTACATTTAACAAAAATGGATAACTGGGACACTGAAACAAGAATTTGGATTGTCCGCCGCTATCACGCACTGGAGTCCGTAGTTTCGGTTCAAAGAGAGTATAGGCGCACGTTTGGCGGCAATCCTCCGAGCAGATGGACCATAATAAGACTTGTAAATAATTTTGCCGAGCATGGGACAGTCAACAGAAGACCTTACCATCGAAACCCTTCAGTTCGAACGGAGGAAACAATCGCTGCTGTAGCTGCTGCCATACAAAACAATCCACGTGTTTCGACAAGAAGCTTATCTGCTCAAATGGGTGTAAGCAGACAGTCATTACAGTCAATTATGCACAAAGATTTGGACTTATTCCATATAAAATTCAAATGGCCAACAAACTGAATGCTGCAGACTTGCCGATTCGCTTGGAATTTTGCCAGAAGATGCTTCAAATAGTGGAAGAGGATGGAAACATGTTGAACTGTCTTTTCATGTCTGACGAGGCCCATTTCGATTTAAACGGCAACATAAACAAACAAAATTGTCGAATAAGGAGTGCTTCCAACCCACAGATACTCCATGAGACGGAATTGCATCCACTTCGTGTCACAGTGTGGTGTGCAGTTTCATCACGCTGCATTGTCGGGCCCTACTTCTTCGAAGAAAACGGTCACATCGTTACGGTTACTGGAGACCGTTACTTGAGCATGTTGAGAGAGTTTTTCTATCCAGAATTACGCCGAATGAGAATTTCTTTCAACTCTGTGTGGTTTCAGCAAGATGGTGCAGCTCCTCATATAGCCCAACCTGTTATGACAGAATTGCGACGAAAATTTCCCAATAAGCTGATATCCAGAAACTCCACATTCCGTTGGCCACCCAGGTCGCCTGACCTTACTGCACCTGACTTTTTCTTGTGGGGTTATTGCAAACAGGAAGTCTTCAAAGCAAAACCAACAAATTTGAATGAACTAAGGCAATCCATTCGAGAAACAATTGCGGCTATTCCTGTCTCAACTCTCCAAGCAGTAATGAACAACTTTTTGGTAAGATGCCGCACATGCATCGACGAGCAGGGGGGGCATTTAAATTTAATTATTTTTAAAACTAATTAAGCTATATTTAATAAAATTTAATGAGCTTTAACATGAATAAAAGAAAAATGAATTCCATACACTGAAAAAAAAATTATTTGAGTTTCTTAATGTAGCAAAATTCATCAGCCACCCTGTACAATGGAAGTTAACATTAACATTGGAAATTGGGAATGATCAGCACAACTTGTATATATATGAGTGTGTTTGTAATACCACAGTGGGACAAATCGCAATTCAATATCAAAATGTGTATATGAAGCCGAAACGTATAACGTTTGAACAATTTTATTGACACATTTAATACCTAAGAGCATTTATGGATCTTCAGCGCTTTTTAAAATAAAAAACACAATTGGAAATATCATAAAATATTTTACAAATACAGCAATGTTTGGCAATAGTATCTCTCGTACATTTCTCGCTCAAATCTTGCTCACCGCTATTGTTCATCGGTGCTCTACGGGCATAAAATTGCTCAAACGTGTGTATGTACGGGATACGTAAAGGTACGTTCCACATGTCGGTGGGTAATTGGACTATTAGAAACTGTTTAAAAATTAAACAAAATTTTCAGAATTTCGCTCGTCGATGGTGTTGAGTGATTTCTGCCATACAGCGCATGAACAAGATTTAATTTTGTATAGAAGAGACTTTTGGAATTTTTTTATGTGTGCCAAAATTTCTCTGACGAAGAAGTCTAGCAGTTGCCGAAATGGATCTATAAGGAAAGCTATGGCGGTTGTCTCTTAAAATTTTGCTTTTCTAATCAAATAAAAACCTTGAATAATTATTTAAATTACTAAAAAAAAATTAAAACAATAATAATTTTCATAAGAAAAAGTTATTATTATTGGCCTTGAGCTCATTTATAGTCATGGATACTTTAAAAATGTACAGGCCGTAAAAGCAACAATTCAATTCAATTGAATTGTAGGTACAAAAAATAAAAACAACAACCGAGACCCCGCGGTTAAAATTGTCGATAATACAAACAAAATTTCATCATGATCAACACTCGCTGCCAGCTGGCGGGGTTTGCTCATAGATATGGTAAAGTGAATTGAAATAGGAGTTTAGCTGGCAGAAAAGCAGCGCTCTGTTAGCTTAACGATTAGCAGAGCGTGCCAAAATTTCTCTGATGAAAAAGTCTAGCAGCTTCCGATATGGATCTATAGGAAAAGCTATGTCAGTTGTTTCTAAACATTTTTTTTTTCTATTCAAATAAAAACATTTAATAATTAATCAAATTATTAAAAAAAAAACAATAATAATTTTCATAAAAAATTTATTTTTGTTCTTGGCCTTGAGCTCGTTTAGAGTAATGGATAGAGTTCGCTATATTTTATATGAAATTATAGAAAACACAGCTTCCTCTTATTACCTCAAACGATAGCAAATTTAATTTCACTACTATTATTTTAAACACAACTGTACACACCCTGGACATAGTTAATTTTTTTATTTATATGAACGTTTAACTTACATATAATACCAAAACATTTTTAAATTGAGATTGATTTTTTTATATTTTTGAACCCCTGATGACTATGAATTATTTTTCTAAATAAAAACAAGAAAGGAAGTCTAAGTTCGGGTGGAACCGAACATTATATACCTAGTAGTGATCTGTTATAGCAGCCCAATTTACGCAGGTCTATTTTAATACTTTCAGTTCGTATTTGCGTTCAAATAGACGTATCGAGAGACAGACATGGCTACATCGACTCAGCTCATCCTCCTAATCATTTCAGTATACTTTTTGATGCGAATATCTCTTTTTCTTCTCATACGTACAAACATTTCATGTTCATGAAAGGTATGAAAATCAAAAAAGATATACAACTTCGCTTTTGCAGTGGGGTATTAACTACTTGCCCAGATATTTTACTTTTCATTCTGACCGTTTTGATACACATTAATAAATATATATCTCGATTCCTTTATGCCGAATGAAGTAATATACCTTCTGTGCGTAACAAAAATAGATATAAAAAATGTGTGTCTTTTATAAGCCCAAAGTACTCAATCGATCTTTATGAAATTTTCACAATATATACTTGGGCTCACTGGGTACAGCATAGACAGTATATAATTTTGGAAAAGTGGGCGGATCCACGCCCCCAGGCTATATAAAGTTTAAATTCGTCATAACTCAGAACTTTTTTGGTCCAAATTAATAAAATTTGGATATATGTGTCACTTAGTCAAGATCTACATAATTTTGGAAAAGTGGGCGGTGCCACGCCCACATATTTTGTGTTTTGTTTTTGCTCTTGAACTTTCACGATGGGCTCAGGAGTTCGCTGGGCACGACGCAGTCTGTATATAGCTTTTGGAAAAGCCCCCAGGGTTTATAAAGCTGCAGTTCGGTATATATATATATAGATGTGTTCTATGTATCAAAATGTCAAAACAACGTCTACCGGGTTTGCTAGTATATTATAAAATGGCGAAAGCAAACAACGAATTTCAGCATTCTTTTGTAAAACTGAGAGACTAGTCTGCGTTCAAATAGACAGACGGACAGACAGACAGGCGGACTGAGAGACGGAAATGGCTAAATCGACTCCGCTCATCGTGCTGATCATTTTAGTGAACTTTTCTCTTCTTCTTCTTCTCATACTTACATACATTTAATGTTTATAAAAGGTATGAAAATCAAAAAAGATGTATAACTTCGCTATTGCAGTGGGCTATTAATTACGTGCCCGAATATTTTGCTTGTGTGTTTTCCGATCGGGCTAAGTTTTGGCAGGAGTATAACACATACTACTGAGAAGCAGCTGACCAATTTTAATTGAATTATCAAAATTGAATTATAAGCGATTGCCTTTGAAAATAGCAGAAATTGTATGCTGAAAAGTGGGCGGCGAAACGCCTACTTCTTCAAAATTGACACAATTTGTTTACGGTCGAGTTTTTCTTAAAAAGCTTATTATGTGGGCAAAATCTGATTGATATAACTTGCTTGGTTGTAGAAATATCGCTTTTTAAAATTTTACAAAAAAACTTTTCAGAACTATGTTAAAAAACTGACCGATTTCGCCCATTTTTACAGCAAACAGTTACCTTTATATATTCAACATTATCACCAAATTGCGTTTCGAGGAATCAATTTTTGGTGGAGTTATGGCATAAAAAGTTTTGCGGAATAATAGTCCACTATAAAAGGGGCGGGACCACGCGCATTTTCGAGAATTTTTATTTTTTAGATTTCCTAGTTTACGGAAACTTTAAAAGTGAAATATAAATAATGTAAAGATATTTCACGCAAAGTTATTGCCTATTTAATATATCTACGATCCTCTTCAAAATCTTTCATATAAAAGTGGGCGTGCACCTTAACCGATTTCGCCCATTTTTTCTCGAACATTCTTTGAAAACCTGGAAACCTGCGTGCTGAATTTCGTTTCGATACCTTGAACGGTGTTTGAATTATGATTAATACATTTCGAAATTTGACTTAATCAAAAATGGGCGGTGCCCTCCCATTTAAAAAAATTTCTTCAAAAATATAATTTATGCCTCAATCTCAATGTATTCACCAAATGTTATACTTATAGGTGTATTATGTACTGAGTAATCACTTTTTTGTGTTTTCGAAAATATTCTATATATAAAAAGTTGGCGTGGCTATCATCCGATTTCGCCCATTTTAAATAGCGCTCGGCAAGTAACCTGCATACCAAATTTCATTAAGATATCTCAAAACTCAAGTTATCGTGTCCACAGACGGACGGATGGACATGGCTTAATCAATTTCTCTTTTCGACCTTAACATTTTGAAATGTATAAGTCAATATCTATCTCGATCCGTTTATGCCGTTACGAACTGCCGTTAGGCGACTAATATACCTTGTGTGCGTAGCAATACTAGGTATAAAAATATATGCTTACTTAGCTAAAGAATAATATATCTGTACTGTAATGTTTTTGTACAGTATTAGGTCTTGCTGCCAATGTAGAAGTATTAAAGATATGGTGAAAACAAGTTTATCAACTTGAAAATAAATCAAGCTTTATTTTAATACACGACATGGTTAACTACGATAATTTGCGGCTGTTTTCTACAAAAAAATGTTCATTACTTCTGCATAGTATTGTCTACAATATATTGATATTTAATAATACGATTAGTAAACATTTTTTTTTAGGTTTATAAGCAACTGTTTTTTTGCATGCATCGTTTAAAAAAACATAGTTTTCATTAGATTTAGTATAAAAAAAATGTAAAAGGCGAAAAAGCTCTATTTGGCTTTAAGCGCCCTTAATAATACATCTAAAGTCATAAATCTGAGCATCAAATCATTATTTTTTTAATTTAGCGCTAGCTTCTATTAAACTCATACGTACCGTCTAAGAAACTCTTGAAATGTGATGCGATTAGAATAGCCACGCTGTCTACCGACTATTGTATCCAGAACTCCAAGAGCTTTCATTTGTTGTTGGACCATGTCAGAGTGAAAAGCGCGTGGTTTGTACTCTAAGTCAGCTCTAATACAGCGAACAAAATGCACACCCAAATTATTGCTTAATGTAAGCATCTTAAGCAATGTTAGGCAAGTGAAACGAAAATTAGCTGCCAAAGTTCGAAGGTTATTTACTTGCGAAATACAACCAACAGATAGAGTATTTAGAGGCTATAAAATGATAAAATCGATATAATACAGCAAATTACAAACCTATCAATATTTGAAATTACGTACATATGATTTTCTTTGAGAATCATCTGGCTTGTGTTGTACACTTTCAAATGGCATGGTTAAATTACCGGCTTTTGTAAGTTGATTAGTAAACATCATCATGATATTCTCATCCATTGACGACCGAAATGTTTCTATCATTTCTGGTGGGACGAAATCTCGGTTGATATCAGTAAAAGCGCGGGTGTCGTATATGATCCTACCAGTATAGTGAGCTACGGAAATTTCTGTAGCTGTGTGCTTTTTAACAAATTGACTATGCTTTTCCGTAACGCGATCTATAGAAAACAGAAACTGTCGTTAGAAAGATAATTATTAATGTATCTATGTACCGTCGCTGCGATTGTGAAACCGGTTATCTGTTATCCAGTAGAGCAAAAAGACCGTCATGTATCTAGAAATGGATGTTTTATAATTTGCCTTTATAACGGGTCTAACTTGCGATCAAAATCTATAAGCAAGTAAGAGTATACACCTTTTTTAGACGATATATAGTAATAGCATCACATATGTATGTAGATATTTTCTATAACTCCTATCCCTAGGGGATATAAAAAAATTGCAAAACAAAGAATTGTCTGAAACAGAAAGTGCCAATGAAATGTGATATAGAAGCAAGTAGGGAGAGCGCTGTCTTCGACTATACCCAAGGCAGTATACCTTTCATGAATACACGGATACAAATTTTTGACTAAATTTTAAACTTCTGATTACTATATATTGGTCCAAACAAAATTAAGTTTAGAATCTGACTTATTGCAGTCTTCAAAAAAAGTCAAATTGTTTAAACTTTAAACCATAATATCTTAACATGTACAAAATAAATATTTATATCAGCTGGCAGGATTCGAACGACTGCTCCACCCAGTGAGCTACGGCGCACACAAAAATGTTGTGAGAAAAACACGATTTTCACATTCCGATTATTATTTACAATAAGTACAAACTGTGCGGAATTTGAACTTTTTAGCTATAAAATCGTCTTATATGTTACATTGATGAAAATTTACTGATTTGATCGGCCTGATCATACTTATTGAAGGGACCATTTCATCTTTTTCCCACACTTAAAAACATCGGACCAAAGTTATTATAACATTTCATGAAAGGTATACAAATTTACAAAAAGAAATATATAACCGTTTTTGTTGCCGCAGCGACGATATATAAATATAATTTACCCATAATGAGATCCTGATCTTGGCTCGTGCGGGAAGCATCGTCGATGATGTAAAATAGCCCTTCTGGCTTGCTTAGCAAATTATCAAGGGCGGTTTTATTATCGTAGAAATTTAAGTTGTCTGTTGGTATGTCATCAGCTTCCTATATATGACAAATAAAATGAAAAAATTAGTACCAAGCCGAATTTAATACAAGGCGGTAGCGAATCGAGTTTCAAACACACAAATGTTAAAATTTGAGAAAAAAGTAGCATCAGACTATTGGATACTTTCATCTTGTACTGAGTTTGTCTTCATTAGTGCAGTTAGGGTTACAAAAGTTAATAAAATCCTGTTCGTGACTCAAAACTTTTCCAAGGAGAGATTTTGACCTTTCATTTCGAGAGGAAGTTAAAAGCTCGTGCTGGGAAAATTTCACTCATTAAGTTTTGCAATAAATAAAAAGATGATACACATTTTTTTTAAAAGTACCTTCATATTTATGTCGCCAAAAAACAGCAGCAAGTTTGTCCTTAAACAAAGACATAGTTTCTGTGAGTTTTAGCTTTGAAGTTTTAATCATACCAGTTGTAATCAGTTTCTGAGATTTGATAATATGGAGGTGGGGTGCAATTAATAGACTTTAAATGTTTTGTCAATTGCCGAACTTCAATTTGGGATTCTAAAGATTTATTTCCTTAGTTTGGAAACGTGCACTCCACCTTTACATTTTCAAAACTCTTGCTGCCTGAAAAACTGTCATTTACATTCTGGGTTGCTTTTTTCGAAAACATGTAAAAATAGTAGTTAAAAATGGAATATTATACAAAATTTTAAATAGGTTGGTTTCAGAAAATTGATTACTATTATTTAGATCGACTTTTGAGAGTTGCATGTCGCCGGATCTAATCGTGGACGTTTAAAACTCGAGACATTCCGGTATGTAGCAAGTTTTGGCCCTGCACTTGCATACTTACTAAGGTCAATCGTGACTTGTAACCTGTTTTTATGTGATTCGAAGTCTGTTATTTTTCACAAAACTTGACTACTATTATGTTGGTTTGATAATCAGTTCTGTCTTAACTTATATATAAAGTAACAGTTTTAAGTCAACTTCTGTTCTAAGTGTGCATGAATAAATAGGAGCCAATCTTATCTTATTCAAACTTATTCCTTTACTATGTCCGTTTATCTTTATGCCCTAAAAAGTTTCCAACAAATATGCATCTTGTCAATTTGTCATTATTACTAAAAACGTCGCCCTCTAGTCAGCAGCACCAATGTGCAATTATTTCCAGTTTGAGTTGATAAGTTTAATGTATTAGCCATCGAACGTTGTAAATTTGACGAAAGCCCCCGGTATTATGCTTACACCGAAACTACAATATTTTGCAGTCCATGTTAACGGAATGAGTCCAAAATCCTACTTCAAACTGGAAGCGACAAAAGTAAACTTCAGCTAGAGAGCTAACCTTCTTGTGAATCATGAGAACAAACTTGTTGCTGTTTTTTGGCGACATAGATGCAAAGGTAGTCTTTAAAATTTTGTATCATCTTTTAATTCACTATTTTTGAATGCTACCTACAAAAACGCAATTAGAATTGAGATTATTTGAATTTTAGGCGCATATGTACATATTTTACAGCTTACGTTGTATTGAAAAGAATCGAATTCTTGCAAAATAGTATGGACGAGTAACACAACAGCACAGTTGGCCCAATCCTACTCTGATAATAGTTATTAGAGGATATGTGCTGTAATATGGGTGGGCATATGTATGTCAAGTTTAAAGTCTTTAGCTCACCGGGAAGTAACTCAAAAATCGATGGCAATATTTCCCCTGTATTTCACCTATCGCTATCGGCACAACACCTAGAGCAATTCTAGTTTCAGCAAACTATACTGTCATTGTGTCCTTTTCAACTCCCTACGTCATCAGTCAAATAAGTAAAAATTGATCGCAAAATTCCCAATTCCCCGTTTTTCAAAGATTTTCAGCGATTTTCAGTTATCACGAGAAGCGCGCCACCTAGTGCAATTTTGATTTCTAAAAATTATGTTGTCACAGTGGCCTGAACTATGTGATATCTTTCAAGTTCCCAGGTAAACAGGAAGCTATTTAAAAATCAGTCTTAAGATTCAAACTTTCAAACGAATTTTCAAAATAGGTAGATCCGTGCACCACCTATGGGAATTTTTTTTCCGGTTTTTTAATTTTCAAGCGATTTCCAGCTAAGTGCGCCACCTAGTCAAACTTTTAATTCTAAAAATTATACTGCCGTAGAGTCCTGAACTATGAGCTAAGTCTCAAGCCCCTGGGTTACCAGAAAGTTAGTGAAAAACCAATCGTAAGATTCAAAACTTCATACGAATTTTCAAAATAAGTAGATCCGTGACCCACCTAGCGAAATGTGTTTCATCAAATATTGCATTGTCACCGGGCTCTGCACTATAGGACAAGTTTCAAGTCTCTACCTTACCAGGAAGCTACCCAAAAATCGATCGCAAGATTCCCATAGATTGTTTTAGCGATTTTCAGGGCGCCATCTGGAGGAATTTTGTGTACAAATTTTTGCATGGCATTTCATTGTTGATCTATGTGTCAAGTTGCAAGATACCAATTTTAAATAAATTTTGGTAAATCTCGATCCGTGCGCCATCTAGCAGATATTTTTGTGGTACACATTGCATTTTCCGGGAGTTCGGATCTATGTTACAATTTTCAAATGTCTAGCTCAACGGGAAGTTACCTAAAAAGAATTTGTAATATTCCGAAAATTCGTATCGCTGACAAACAAGTAAGGGACTTAATATAAAGGTAGTAACAAAAAACAGCTGATCGTTACAAACATACATTCATATATTTTAAATTTAGAGAGAGTTTTTCCTCACGATTGTCAAAAGTCGCCATTATAGTATAAATAAAATAATAAAAATATATATAAATAATAACTACTAATACCATTTAAGTTATATAATAATGTCAGATGTGATGTTATATAGCATTTTCAGGTCAAAGGAAACCTTTTTCAAATGAAGTGAAACCTTTTTTAAATGAAATTAAACTTTTTTTCAAATGAAGTGAAACCTTTTTTAATTGAAATGAAACTTTTTTCAAATGAAATGAAACCATTTTTAGATCATAATATATCTCCCTTACTAGAGTTTTGGAATTCTATTGGGGGTTTCTTAAAATTACTTAATATTTTATAATTTTACACATTCTACTTTGTACTATGTATTTTGTACTTATCATTTTCAAAAGATTTTAATCGTGTCCAATTTTTTTATTGAAAATTTTTGAAAGTTAAAAAAATATGTATTAAAAAAAGTTATTGAAGTACTATCGATAAATTAAATTTAAAAAATTATTTCAATTATATATATATGTACTAACTCCATATATTTGGCGATCGTGCGAACCTACTCAATAGGTACTAATTTTTGACCATTATACAATCTGCGAGTCTAATTCCTACATCTGCAAACTTCCCATCCTGTGAAATGAATTTCGAATAAGCTCACCATCAACAGGCAATTTCAAATGTAATTAACGGTTTACAAACAACAACACAATAGCTGTCGACGGCTCGAGGTACTGCAAAGCAACACATTCTATTTTGCACTTTTACTTTGCATTTTTTAAATATTTGAATCGTGTTCAATTTTGTTACTGAACATTTTTTAAAGTTAAAAAAATAATAAAAAAGTCATTGAAGTGCTTTTGATAAATTAAATCTAAAAAAATTATGCATACATATATGGACTAACTCCATATATTTTAAAGTAATTGCCACTATCTTATAACTTTAAACGAGTTATTCTTGTATATTTGTATATCTTATAACTTTAAACGAGTTATTCTCGTATATTTGTAAATCCACTACTATCTCAGGAACGACTTAACCGATTTGGGTGAATATTGGTATATCCTTTGTTTTAAGATTTTCTAATTTGGTGTTGCCACTTGTGGTGGTTCACAGGGTTGGCACCTATATCAATTTTTTTTTAAAATATTAAGCAATATATAGGAATATGGGTATCAAATGAAAGGTATTTTAGGCCGTATACCAACCAAAGTATTTTCGAGTAGAGCTGCCACCTAGGGTTGCCACCTGACCACATTTTATTTATTCCTTCAGATATCGACCACTATCTCGGGAACGGCTAAACCGATTTCGATGAAATTTGGTAGATGGATAGTATGCTTCCTTCTTAGATTTTTTACTTGGATGTTGCCACTAAAGGAAGCTTAGAGGGTTGTCACCTTTCCGAATTTTTTTTTAAATATTAAGCAATATATGGCAATATCGGTATCAAACGGAAGGTATTTGAAGCCGTATACCAACCAGAATATTTTTAAGTAGGATTGCCACCTAGGGTTGCCACCTGACGGCATTTTAATTATTCCTTCTTATATCGACCACTATCTCGGTGCTCTATCTATCTGAGTGCTCTTGGTAAGTAAGATTATGCGACAAATTCGAAAAATACCGAGCAAGGCTCTGTCACCCAGGTACTTTGTTATACATATATGTAAGTGACATATTTACTAACTAAAGTATACATACATATCTACCTTCTTTACTGAGAGCTAGGGGGTTTGACTTGCTGCCTTGGGTTTCGCTCAAGTCACTAGTCATACCTCCGGAAGTTACAGGGTGTTTTTTTACAGGTTTGTTTTTCGAATAGAGATAAAACTGGCATTTTGTGGTCAAATCTGGCAACTCTAATGTCATTTATGTTCAGTTTGGTTTGCCATTTCATCATGAACAGGTTGACAAAAGAACAACGCTTGCAAATCGTGCAAATTTATTTCGAAAATAATGGTTCAGTTCGCGAAGTTTACCGTGAGCTCCGTCCATTTTATGGTCGACATAATCGTCCATCAGAGCAATTAATTCGGTTAACCATGGATCGTTTTCGCACTACGTTTACTCTATGTGATAATACGCATCCGCAGAGACGTCGAACAGTGCGCACCGAAGAAACAATTGCCGCTGTAGAGCAAAGTGTTGAAGAGGACCCGAATGAATCGATTCGCCACCGTGCACAGCAATTGGAGCTTTGTCCATCAACTTTATGGAAGATTTTGCGCAAAGATCTTGGCTTGCGACCTTACAAGATCCAGCTTGTGCAAGAATTAAAGCCGCGAGACCATGCAATGCGTCGTGATTTTGGTGTATGGGCCGAAAATGAGATTGATTTCGATGCTGATTTTCATCGCAAAATTTTGTTCAGTGATGAGGCTCATTTTTGGTTGAATGGCTACGTCAACAAGCAAAATTGCCGCATTTGGAGTGAAGAGAATCCACATGAGACCCTTGAAACGCCATTACATCCACAAAAACTGACTGTTTGGTGTGCTCTATGGGCTGGTGGAGTCATTGGGCCATACTTCTTCCGCAATAATGCTGGAGAGGCAGCTACCGTTAATGGAGACCGGTATAGAGCCATGATAACCGACTATTTTGTTCCGGAATTGGATGGCATGAATCTGGATGAGTTGTGGTTCCAACAAGACGGCGCTACATGCCACACAGCGCACGTCACAATCGATTTATTGAAGGAAACATTCGATGAGCGCATAATTTCGCGGAATGGACCTGTCAATTGGCCACCAAGGTCGTGTGATTTGACACCATTGGATTATTTTCTTTGGGGATATGTGAAGTCGCTCGTCTACACCAACAAACCAGAAACGTTAGGGGAATTGGAAGCCAACATTCGTGGCGTTATTGCCGACATACGGCCCCATATGCTCGAAAAAGTGGTTGAAAATTGGACCTGTAGAATTGGCTTTATTCGAGCCAGCCGCGGCGGTCACATGCCCGAAATCATATTTAAACATTAATGGCATAAAATTATCCTTCCAATAAAGCCAAATTGATGGACCTTTAAACGATTTTCTTGTGTTTTATTTCAATTCGAAGTTCTATACCCCTAAAAAAACACCCTTTATAATTAATAAAGAATTTAAATAATCGTGAATTTTGTCACTGGCGCAGTCCACTGTAAGAACCTACATACGACGTTTACCAAGAAGTTTGTAATAAAAATATCCAACAAAAAGAAAAGAAATTATTAAAAATTAAAAATAAATCATAGAAATTGTGTTCAAAGCATACAATTACAATTTAAAAGTTCCCCGCGGATAAGCAAACCAAAGCGGTAATTTACTTCATTCGGCCTCCTGTTTGTCATCAGTGTATTAATTTTGATATTTTCATATGTTATTGAAAAAAAGCTATTAAAAACAGACAAAAACGTTTTGAAAAGTTTCGATAGTTAAGCCAAAGCTTATTATAATAAATAAAAAATTGTAAATCTGAATCCAAAGAAAACTAAGCCACAAACTGGTCAACCATTGCAAATCGTTCATTCACCTTCAATGACCTCTAAGTAGAGAGAATTCAACGAACATTTAGTGCAGCTCCAAAGAGTGAACGATAAATGTATATACGATGGCGAAGTTAGTGAGCTTTGCCAACAATTATTGTGTATGAGCGACGTAGAGAGGTAATACAGGTGAGTGCAACAGCAGCAACGTCAATAGCTGGATTACCGATAACAACATCAACAATTACAATGGCTGAAGCTAATAAAAGAAGAGAACGTACAGTGCAAAGCATTAGGTTAGGTTAGGTTAGGCACGGTGGCGATTAACCAGAGGTCAATCCACTTGGACATTTTAACTGTCCGTTGTGCTACCACGTTGGCTAACGGTGACCGAATACTGACGTATTTATTTATTTACGAACCGCTGCGTGGCAGCGATGTAGTTTTGGATGAGGTGCACTTCAATCCCGGAGAGCTCTTCCGGATAATCAAGGACATCTGGACCAAAGTATTTACGCCTCGTCCTTGCAAAAGCTGGGCAACTCAATATAAAGTTACTTGGTGTTTCAACCTCGTCATCCTCCATGCAGCTGACACAGCTGGGGTTTTCTAGGATGCTCAGCCGTACTGTAGCATTACTCAGAATGCTTTTCACTGTCAATGCACTTCAAATATTGACCCACTTAAATTATGTTGAACCCACGGGAGTTCAACAGCATATACCAACTGACACCTATCAAATTGTCAACCCATTACTCAATGCGTCGCTTTGACCAACACACGTATCGATCAGCACGACTGATCGACACTATCGGTTGGTCAACGTGAACTACCAAATTATGTGCTGACATTGCACACAATGCAAATACTTTTAGTGTCTAAGTATTAGTGTAAGTTTGTCTACGTAAGTTAAGCTAGAAATGTATAAAAGAGAAAGCTTTTGAATAAAGAACAATCAATTCTGATCATACGCTACACATCAGCGATTCAATCACATTACATGGCGATCCTGCCAGTTTTGGTCGTTCTATTGCAATTATTTAAAGATGAAGATACAGTTTTTGGCTCTCAGCATGTAAATTTGAATTTAATAAGCTGCCTACACTGAACACTAAACAGGAGGAAAATTTAGATGCTACAACTGGTGAGGACACTATACCATTTTATGCATTTTACACCTACCTGCTTTTCATGAAACCGCTATATACGGCGGGTAAACAATTGGACTTACCTGGTGGCAAATCCGTCGAATGGGCTTCACAAATAAAGGCATAAAAAGGGTGGAATAATAGAAGCAACCCAACTGGCGGTATAGTGCAAAAAAAAAAAGAGTGGAATAATTTGATGACAATAAACCCCAACACTCAACAAGACTGGCAGCGCAAAATATGGTGACTGGCAGCAAGAATAGCAGCTATTAAAATATAAGTATATTAGAATAATTTGAGCACGCCTTATGGCCGCTAAACCAGTAGCAATTAAATTTGCTTAGGGATTATAAATAGTTTAATTACATGTCAGTATCAATAATGAAAGAGATTGAGACTCAAAAAGAATTTGACAAAATTTTTCATCAATGTTAATAAATTGAGTAAATTGGAATATAAAAATACCTATTTCTTATGGATAATGCACTACCACCTGATCTTGATTATGAATTAATCAATGATATTGTTGATAAGCTAGAGCATGAAAACGAAGAAATAGGAATACAAAGGTCAAGACCTCGTAACAAGGGAGGCAACAGGAAAAATTTAGAATATTTAAAACACGTTTGGTCCTATATAGGAATGGGTAGAGAACCCACAATGAAAGACTTAGTATACCCTTCCACATTAGAAGAAGAAATAAATAGATTAATAAGGAAACTGAGTAAATAAAAATAAAAATATAAGAAGAAAAATTTTTTACTGTTTTAAAATGGCAGCATGGTGGAAAATTGCTGTAAACAGCATTCTAGTAGGTATAGCAGGATATGAAGTTGGTAAAGAAAGTTCAGCAGAGAAAAACTCTGAAAATAGAATAGTTAAGTACGAACCACACCCTATACCTGTTGAAAATAAAGAAGAACTGTCTGATAAATTTTAATATTAAATTTTAAAATTTTCAACCAATACACGTCCCAATAATAAACGTCACAATGCCACAAACAGTAGTTGAATTTATCAAAACTGCTTCGTCAGTATTACCAGAGTTTGATGGTAAACCGGAAAATCTACATAGTTTCCTAGGTGCACTCGATATACTTGAGCAAATCAAGGATACACACGAGGCATTGGCCATTACCATGATAAAAACAAAACTGAAGGGTACGGCAAGGAATTTTATAAGCAACGAAAGCACGATAGAACAAATAAAATTAAAATTAAAAACCGCGATTAAGGGTGAATCAGTAGAAGTTTTAACCGCTAAACTCCTGAACATCCAGCAGCGTAGCAAAACTGCAAATCAGTACACAGCGGAAGTAGAGAAAATAACAAGGTCGCTAGAAGGAGCGTATATCTCGGATGGATTAAACCCAGACCTAGCCACGAGATATGCAACACAGGCAGCAGTCAAAGCCATGTGCAAAAACTGCTCTAATGACAAGGTCAAAATGATCATGCAAGCAGGAGCGTTCACAACGATGAACAACGCAATCTCTAAATTTACAAACAGCTGCACCGAAATTACAGGCAGCTCTAATACAATTTTAAATGTACGACAACAAGGTCAGTACAGGAGTAATTTCAGTGGAGGTTACCGAAGTAACAACTATGGGAATTACCAAAACAGGAGATTTAGACCGCAACAAAGGTACAACAACAATTCTAGACCAAGTAGTACCAACAATAATAGTTATAACAATAACCAAAGAGGATCACAATCCCGAAATAGCAACAGACCCTACAACCAGACCCGTAACGTGCGCAGCTGCACGCAGACGGAAAACCAAGAAGCTCCACTTCAAGAGTAAAAGAAAGAAAAATATGCGTACTAAACTTACATCTAAACAGCTATATAGCAACAAGGACATCTCTAAATAATGTAATTTCAAACTTTTTAATCGATACAGGAGCAGACATCTCCATTATAAAAAAGAATCAAATTAATCAAAGTCATAAAATAAATACGGAACAAATTACAGATCTAAAAGGCATTGGTCAGGGAATAACCAGCACTCTAGGCACAATTAAAGCAGACTTAAAAGGCGATGACCTTCTTATTTACCATAAATTTCATGTCGTAGACGACGATTTCCCAATTCCATGCGATGGAATAATAGGGCTGGATTTCATAAAAAAGTACAATTGCATTCTAGACTATGGAAAAACAGAGGATAAATTAATCCTAAGACCATATGATTTTCCCCAAACAATAACAATGCATCTTACAAATTGTCTGTTTGTCAACACAATCACAATTCCGGCTAGATCGGAAGTTATTAGACAAATTAAAGTAAATACCGATAACAAAAACATTTTTATCCCACACCAAGAATTATCTGAAGGCATTTTCATAGCAAACACAATAACAAATAAGGATCAAACTTTCGTTAGAATCATTAACACTGCACATAAAAACACAACTATCCAAAATTACAAAATCAATACCGAAAACTTAGATGATTACACACTAATTAAAACACAAACACACAGTAAAAATTGCACCGATACAGAAAAATTAAAAAGATTAACAAAAAATTTTCCAAAATTCGTCAACCCTCAATTAACAACACTTTGCACAGAATTTATAGACATATTCGCATTAGAAACCGAACCAATCACCTATAATAATTTCTACAAACAGAAATTACACATGAAGGATGACACCCCAGTCTACATAAAAAATTACAGATTGCCTCAAACCCAGAAGGGAGAAATGAGCAAACAAATAAATAAGCTAATAGAAGATGATATAATAGAACCTTCCATATCGGAATATAATAGCCCAATCCTACTAGTCCCTAAAAAATCACTTCCAGGAAAAACAGAAAAAAGATGGAGACTAGTGGTCGATTACAGACAAGTAAATAAAAAGCTAGCAGCGGACAAATTCCCACTTCCAAGAATTGATGACATTTTAGACCAACTTGGAAGAGCAAAATATTTTTCATGCCTAGACCTTATGTCAGGTTTTCATCAAATCGAACTACACCCAGATTCGAGGGATATAACTTCATTTACAGCCGAAAATGGCACATATAGGTTCAAAAGACTACCCTACGGTTTAAAAGTAGCACCAAATTCATTTCAAAGAATGATGACCCTAGCATTCGCAGGTCTCAAACCATCCCAAGCATTTCTCTACATGGATGACTTAGTTGTATTAGGCTGTTCCGAAAATCACATGCTAAAAAATCTAAGAGACGTATTCTCCACTTGCCGAAAATACAACCTAAAATTACATCCAGATAAATGCCTATTTTTCAGTCAGGAAGTAACTTATTTAGGACATAAATGCACAAACAAAGGAATATTACCCGATCCAAGCAAATTTGAAACCGTTCAAAACTATCCAATACCGAAAACAGCGGATGAAGTTAAAAGATTCGTAGCTTTCTGTAATTATTACAGAAGATTTGTACCGAATTTTGCAGAACATTCTAGAAAGTTAACTAGGCTATGCAAAAAGAATGTTTCCTTCGAATGGACAGAAGAATGTCAAAAAGCTTT
This sequence comes from Merzomyia westermanni, assembly GCA_949987695.1. Classification (NCBI taxonomy): domain Eukaryota; kingdom Metazoa; phylum Arthropoda; class Insecta; order Diptera; family Tephritidae; genus Merzomyia; species Merzomyia westermanni. The sequence goes on from OX465289.1 coordinate 82,135,289, forward strand.
TGTCTACTTAAAGGAAGCATTAATTAGTCCAAAATTCTTGCAATACCCAGATTTCGATAAAGAATTCTGCATAACAACAGACGCTAGTGGATACGCTTGTGGAGCAGTCCTTAGCCAAGAACACGATGGCAAACAGTTACCAATTGCTTACGCTTCAAGGTCCTTTACAAAAGGCGAAACCAACAAGTCTACAATAGAAAAAGAATTAGCCGCAATCCATTGGGCCATAACTTTCTTCAGACCATACGTATATGGCAGAAAATTCCTAGTTAAAACCGACCATCGCCCACTAACATACCTATTTTCAATGAAAAGTCCTTCCTCAAAGCTGACACGAGTAAGACTAGATTTAGCAGAGTACGATTTTGAAGTGGAGTATATAGCTGGTAAAGAAAATCATATCGCGGATGCATTATCCCGCATAACAATTACAAATTTAAAAGATATGGCAGTGGAAGCAAATAAAATATTTAAAATAATAACAAGATCAGCAGCTAAAAAGATCAGTAATAAAACTGAAATTAAAGAAAGTCACAAAGAGAACCCCAAAATATACGAAGCGCTAAATAAATTTGAAGTAAAAAGACATGTCGAGCTCGTTTTCAATCCTCCGAAATTTTATTTCAAAAAAGGAAAGGAAATTTGTAGCAATTTTGATACAAGCAACCTAATTGTTGAGGATAAGATTGACTTAGGACAACTCTTTACCAGGCTCGAAAGAGAAGCCGGCAATTTAGGACTTGTACAAGTACAGTTGTCCTTAGGGGACAAATTGTTTAAAAAGAATTATACTGCAGTAGGCAAATTTATAGAAATGGGTAATAAAGTTCTCAAAAAGTTAACAATAGCTCTAACCCCAGAGGTTATATACGTGACAAATCCCGGGAAAATAAAGGAAATTCTGCATAAATATCATGACGATCCTATTAGTGGTGGCCACCCAGGAATAAATCGCATGACAGATAAGATCAAGCAGAAGTATAGCTGGCTGAACATGAAAAATGATATAAGAAAATATATAAAAAACTGCATCCACTGCAAGAAAAATAAAATTAATAAACATATCAAAGAACCAATGACAATAACGGAGACACCTCCGAAGGCATTCGATATTGTACAAATCGATACAGTGGGCCCTTTACCGCAGTCGATAAATGGAAACGAATATGCAGTTACCATTATATGCGATCTAACTAAATATTTGGTAGCTATCCCAGTCCCAAGCAAACACTCAATAACAGTCGCTAAAGCCGTGTTCGAGCATTTCATATTGATTTATGGACAAATGAAAACAATCTTGACAGACATGGGCACGGAATATAAAAATAGCTTATTCAAAGAACTGTGTAAATTGTTGAAAATTGAACATAACACTTCAACACCGTACCATCATCAAACTTTGGGTACTGTAGAACGCAGTCACCGAACATTCAATGAATATATACGCGCATACATATACAGTGACAAAGACGATTGGGATGAATACCTCAAATATTTCGCGTATTGCTACAATACGACGCCATCCACCACACATAAATATTGCCCTTTTGAACTCATATTTGGAAAAAACCCACCAAATTACGAATTTTTAAAAGAAAATATAATCAGCCCACTATACAATCACGAAGCTTACTACAAAGAGGTAAAATATAGACTCGAAATAGCCGAGCAAAGAGCTAGGAAATTAGTCCAAGAGGCTAAAGAAAAACAAAAAACGAATTATGATAAGAACAGCTATAGTGAGGAAATTAACATAGGAGATTTAGTATTAGTTAGAGAAGAGGCCTCCCATAAGCTAGAAAATAGATATAATGGACGATATAGAGTTAAAAATATTGATAAGAACAACAATTTTACTTTAATTCCACATAGCATAGGAAATAGCAATAAAAACAAAAAAGGAATCATAATTCATAAGAATAGACTTAAAACAGTATAACACCACACACCACCAGCAATCCAGTTTACTCACTTTAATAAACAGGCACAAGCCAAAGAAAATAAAAACCACATATTATGTTCAAAATACAACTATACACTAAATAAATAAATGTAAACGACTGAAAATAAAAAGAAAAAAAAAATATATAAATGCAATAATGACAAACGAGAAACAAATGTAAACAAGTGAAAAAAAAATTCTTATGCAATAATGGCAATAAGAGCCGAAAAACAATTAAAATTTTGTAAACGCAAACAAACCCTAAGTAGGTCAATAAGTCGCTTTAATAGTCGTATACAATTGCCTTCAAGTGTATACGACTATTCATAAGGCGGATGGTGTAGCATTACTCAGAATGCTTTTCACTGTCAATGCACTTCAAATATTGACCCACTTAAATTATGTTGAACCCACGGGAGTTCAACAGCATATACCAACTGACACCTATCAAATTGTCAACCCATTACTCAATGCGTCGCTTTGACCAACACACGTATCTGCTGACATTGCACACAATGCAAATACTTTTAGTGTCTAAGTATTAGTGTAAGTTTGTATACGTAAGTTAAGCTAGAAATGTATAAAAGAGAAAGCTTTTGAATAAAGAACAATCAATTCTGATCATACGCTACACATCAGCGATTCAATCACATTACAGTACCGCGTGCAACCCAATTGGAGAGTGACCACAGCACTCCAATGTTGTTGTTGTAGTAACGACAAAAACACTCCCCGAAGGTTTTGGAGAGTGTTGTCGAATTAACAGTCCTTGGCCGGATTTGAACCCGGTGCGCTCCGGTACTCCCTTGCGGTACTGCCCGACTGTCGTGGTAGCGATTTATGACCAGTGAAACCTTCTAGGTCATGTCACCCCTCCTTCCGTAAGGAAGGATAAGATGGGTAATGAGAGGTGAGAGGCATCATATCCTTAGATCAACCATCGAGTTGCACGTCATTAACTTTGTGCATATTAGTCGCCTCTTACGACCTGTATGCCTACCTCTGGCATATTCTAAACCCCTAACCCGCATATTCTTACTCCAAATTAGAAAAAGAAGCGGAGAAAATGGGATTGGTGGTGAACGAGGGCAAAACGAAGTACCTTCTGTCATCATGCAAAGAGTCAGCGCATTCGCGCCTTGGCAACCAAGCCACTGTTGGCAGCAATAATTTCGAAATAGTAAAGGACTTCGTTTATCTGGGAACCATCATTAATACCAACAATAATGTTAGCCTAGAAATCCGACGAAGAATCACTCTTGCAAACAAATGCTACTTCGGACTGAGTAGGCAATTGAAAAGTAAAGTCCTCTCTCGACGAACGAAAATAACACTCTACAAGTCACTCATCGCACCCGTCCTGCTATATGGTGCAGAAGCGTGGACACTAACAACATCTGATGAGGCGGCTCTGGGAGTATTCGAGAGAAAGGTTCTTCGAAAGATTTGTGGACCTCTACGCGTTGGCGACGGCGAGTACCGAAGAAGATTTAATGATGAGCTGTATGAACTTTACGCAGACGCCGACATAGTTCAGCGAATTAAAACACAGCGGCTTCGCTGGCTAGCCCACGTAGTGCGAATGAGCGAAGATGCTCCAGCCCAGAAGGTATTCTTATCGGCACCCGCCGGTGGAAGCAGAGGAAGAGGGAGACCACCACTCCGATGGAAGGACCAAGTGGAGACCGATTTGCGATCCCGCGGTGTTTCCAATTGGCGCCAGTTGGCGCAACGAAGAAATGACTGGCGAGCTATGTTGGACGGTCAAAATCGCCAGGCGGTTAGATGACCATTTAAAGAAGAAGAACCCGCATATTCTAAACCACTAACTCCAATCACCATAGACAGATGTGTCTTGGTAAATCCTAATAGCTCCGCCGACCGCTTGGAGTCTATTAGTGGCCAGAAGGACATCGATACCTGACAGGAAGTTGTGTCAGCCCAGCGCCTGCTTAGCTGATCCAAGGCCCATCTGTCCAGGATCAGACCGCATTTAGCCAGCGGAATCCCATAAACCCTGCCGGTAGCCATATCGGGTTCGCACGTGCCCTCTCGGGCAAGGATATCTGCTCTGCAGTTACCAGGAATGTGCCTGTGCCCCGGCACCCAGATGATCTTAATTGTAAAATGATTCGAAGCCACAGCCAGCGAGGTCAAGCACTCCTTGACAACCCTCGATCGCACAGTAGCCGATCTCAGCGCTCTTATAGCCGCTTGGCTATCCGAGTAGGCATTAAATTTCCTGACAGTAGTGTATAGCATTTCATCCACAGCAACCTTAATAGCAGCCACCCCCGCTTGGAAGACGCTGCAATGATCGGACAGCCTAAATGTATGGCTTATGCCAAGCTCTTTGCAGAAGACCCCGACCTCAACCTCCTCATCAAAATTGGACCCGTCCGTGAACACCTCTCTCGAGGTTAGGTCTTTGTCAAGGGTGGTCACAGGATAAGAGACCGGCGCACGGAGCGTTATCGGTGCCCTTGCTGCAATAGTTTTGCCCACAAAGACAACCGGTTGCAAGTTCAGCATTACTTTCAGAGCCAGTGTAATTGTTGTTCGAAGGGATCCACTAGTTCCGATCAGAGCCCTCAGTTGCACCTTTTCCAGCAATTTTACTGTAGAACCCGTGTCTAGCGCTTTCCACCAGACCACAGCCCCATAGAAAAGGAACGGCCTAACTACGGCGTCGTACAGCCAATGAGCTACCCCACGACACCAGTACAATGCAGCAGAGGCTTTGTTAGCTCTTTCCTCAACATCAAACTTCCATGATAACTTTCTATTAAGTATAATACCAAGATGCTTGATCCCGTTTTACTGTAGAACCCGTGTCTAGCGCTTTCCACCAGACCACAGCCCCATAGAAAAGGAACGGCCTAACTACGGCGTCGTATAGCCAATGAGCTACCCCACGACACCAGTACAATGCAGCAGAGGCTTTGTTAGTTCTTTCCTCAACATCAAACTTCCATGATAACTTTCTATTAAGTATAATACCGAGATGCTTGACCCTGTCAGAAAGTTCCAGCGATACATATAACCTGGTAACCCTGTACGGTACGGGCGGCAAAATATTTGATCCGCGTTTAAAAGTTCGGAATATAATTAAATAAATAGTTTAACACTGTAGAAACTGCTTCAACAGGATACTAAAGATCATACGATTTGCCGAAAGTTGGAATACATAGGATACCAGCGTCTGGAGTGACTGTGTAATTCCAAATTGGCTTTGCTGCTACTTTTGCGGTCGCTGTGCAGATGAACGCCACAAACAAACATACACAGGTGATAGCTGAGACATCCAGTGTGGGTGAGCGCAACAATCAACTTGTTTGACTGCCTTGTTGTTGTACTCTAGCTGCTGATTAGCTGAGTTGATGTTGGTTTTCTATTTTGTTTGTGCTTTTTTCTTTGTTATCTGTCTGTGACAGTGCGAATAAAATTTGCGGTCCGCCAGCATCATTATTGTTTATCATTAGTGAGTGGCAGAAAAGCGAAAGTGAAGACCAAAGAAGGGTAGAAGATCATAGGCGGATTAGCTAAACTGCAGTGCTGCCACCACGTATGAAAGTGGAAGTGGTATCAATTAGTATTTAAGATATTTATACTTATATTTTTACGTTATATTTAACCTTGCACATAATAATTTGCTTTTTAACTATATTTTATACGTTTTTAAAATTGCGAATGCATATTCGAAATGCCCTCAGAGTGTAAGGAATGTACTGCTAAACTCGTCCAGGTAGATGATCTGATAACATGCTCTGTTGGGTGTGGCTGTAACTTCTGCGTGACGTGCAGTAAAATTAAAAGAAGTGAAGTTAAAACAATAAAAGAAAATTTAAAATGGTTCTGCAGTCAATGTTCGTTATCAGATACCAATACAAAGTTTGTAGAGATTAAACATTTGATTAAAAAATATGAAGAAACAAAAATGAAAATATCTGATGTCAAAGAAATAGTTGAACAAGTATTTAATAGTAAATTCTCCTATATAAAAACTAGTATCATACCTGATTTCAATGCTCTAGCGGAGCACAACATTAAGATAAAATTGAACACAAAGAAATGTGACTTAATAAAAGATTCATCCAATGAATTGAAAAAAAGTACTGAATTACTTAACAGCTTGAAAATTGCTAGTAATACAGTAAATACGACACTGTCATATGCCGAGGTAGCTGCACCGACGGGTAATAAAGTATTTATTAAACCGAAAAACAAAACAAAAAAAGCTAAGGAAACTAAAGCGGCATTAAAAAAAGTAGTTGAGCCTACAGATGGCCTTGTTAGGACAATAAAAGAGACTAATAGTGGAGCCATTGTTGTGGAATGTAGAAGCAAAGAAGCTTGTGAGAAAGTGCAACAAACAGTTAGGGATACTATAGGAACTGAGTATGAAGCAGAGAGGGCTAAGAATAAAAGCGAAATAAAAAGAATAATGAAAATAGTTGGGTTAACTGATAAGATAAGTAATGATCGTTTGGTAGAATATCTTACGAATCAGAACGATGTCTGTTTTGGGAAGGACTTCAAAGTCCTAAAGATGTATGAAAATACTAATCGCAGAGCTGAAAGCTACATTGCTTTAGTAGAAACAGATGCTGTGACTTATGAAAATATATTGCTACAAAAGAAATTGTACATTGAATGGGATTCCTGTATTCTTTACAAACATGTAACGATGTTAAGCTTAAATGCTCGGGATACAAGCACAAGGCCAGTGAGTGCACAAATAAAATAGCTTGTAGCAAATGTGCTGGATCCCACGAAAGCAAAGACTGTAGTTCAAACATAGCTAAATGTGTGAATTGTAGTGAGCTGGTAAAGAAAAACGTAATTAATGTCGATGTTAACCACTGTGCTTACAGCGTAGATTGCCCAGCATATAAAAAGCATGCGCAATCAAAACAGAAAACGCGCATATAGCAACAAAAAATTAAAGAACTAAACTGCATCTACTTAAACATCAGTAGCATTGTCGCGAATAAATGTGAGCTAGAACGCCTTATAGAATTACGGAAGCCCCATTTGATTTAATGTTCAGAGACATGCACCACCGAGGACATAGCAAACCAAGAGCTGCGGGTTGAAACATTCAAAGTTTTACGGTGTGATTCCCATAGTAGACACACTGGTGGGGTGCTAGTATACATACATGACTCCATTGAATACAAAACAATTTATAACTATACATTCAACAATAACATATGGTGTATAATAATCAAAATTAAAAATGTTTTCCCGCAATAGCAAATAGGCCTGATATATCACTCACCTAGCTCGAGCGATACAGAATTTATTGCATGCATGCAAGACTATTGAGTAACAGGTGCTTAACACATGATAAGATCATATTTATTGGTGATTTCAATATAATTTGTATAAAAATACAACAAATAGTAAGCAGTTACTTGACTTGTTTCATTCTTTTGCTATGGACCAAAAAATTGACTTTTATACACGAAAAGGGACCAACACTGAAAGATTGATTTATCTCTTATTTACGAACAGTGAGTCCATCTCTTGTAAAAGACTAGATGAACATCGTATAACAGATCACGAAACCATTTACTTTAGTGTCAAATAAGATAAGATGTTTCAAACAAATCTTAACGTCTTGGGAAAACTATACAAGTGATAATCTCGTTAGCCAATTGCGACAGTGTAATTATATTGAGTTTGAGAACCTGAGTATTGAAAATAAGGTTGTGTTATTACAAAACAATATATCAAGTGCTATGAGCTATCTGACATACAAAAGAAGTCTGCGTTAAGCTTATGAATAAGTGGTACGACGCAGAACTGGCAAATCTTAATAAACTTAAGCTAAGGCTCTATAAGATCGCTCTAGAGACAGGTATATGGGATGATTATCAGACTACCCGACATAAATATAAAAAGTTAATTAAGATAAAAAAGGCCAAATACATGGAGCATAAAACCACAAATAATATAGGTGACAGCAGGGAAATGTGGAAGAACTTAAAAAATTGCATATCATTGTCTAAGGAGTGCAATATTATTAACAAAATATGGATCAAAGATCGACTTCTCACCCTTGAGAGTGAAATAGCGGAGTCTTTAAATAACTATTTCATTGACAGTATCATAGAAATTAGCCTAAGTATTACTGCTAGTAGTGATGTCAGTATGGACATTGAACAAAGTAGTCTCGCATTTCAGTTTCGAAAAGTCACTACAACCGATGTACTGGATATAGTTAAAAAATTCAAAAATAAAATAAGAGGGAAGAAACTGTTATCTGAAGGAGTTGTCAAAGACTCTATTACATATACTGGATACTTTTATACTCAAATCGTCAACGAAAGACCGAAACTAGGCATTGAAAATGGCAGAACGCCGAAACCGGTTTGTCACAAAACCAAACTTGACAAGGGATGACGGAAAATCGTTCCAACAAAAATCAGCTTACTACCCTGTCGGAAGATCAACACAACAAAATAAATCTAGAGAAAGGTTTAGTACCAGACCCCTGGAAAACTTCTGTAGTAGTGCCAATTGAGAAAGTCAAAAATACTCTGAGAGTTGATGAGATTTGGCCCATTAATACGCTACCATGTGACGAAAAGATACTTGAAACAGTGGTAAAAACCCAACTAGTAAAGTATTTATGTAGAAGATAGTAAAATTATTATACCGCAGCAGTCTGGATTTCGGAAAAAGCATTCATGTGAAAGTGCCCTAAATGTAGTTATTGCTAACTGGAAAGAAGACTTGAGCAGGAACAAACATATTATAGCCGTATTCCTTTATTTAAAGCGAGCCTTTGAGACAATTGACCAAAATTTGCTTTTGAGAAAATTAAACAACATAGGTATTTCTGAAACCGAGCTGAACTGGTTTGAAAACTTTGTTAAAAACAGATATCAAAGGACAGTAATTGGATCATATATATCAGAGTAAAGACAGGTACCTGTTGGACTACCACAAGGCTCCGTATTGGCTCCTATATTGTTTAACATTTATATCAATGAAATCGCAAAATGCATGCAGTATAGTGACATTAAATTATTCGCCGATGATACATTACTGATGATTAGTGGCGAAAATGTCAATGAAATGTACGCAAAGTTACAAAATGACTTAAATAGAGTCAACGATTGGTTATGCTTAAACAAACTGAAATTAAACGTGAAGAAAACAAAATTCATGGTTATATCAAGACGCAATTTTAGTAACGCAGACTTGCACCCATTAAGTATAAGCAATGAATCTATAGAAAGAGTCAACCAATTCAAATACCTAGGAATAATAATCGATGAAAAATTAAATTTTAACGAGCAATTTGATTACACGGTCGGGAAAATTGCTAAAAAATTGTATTTCACACAAAGAACCTGTAGATACTTAAATAAAAGGTACAAAGTAATGGTCTACAGATCAATTTTCGAGCCTCACTTTATCTACTGTCCAACTATATTTTTTACTATGAGAGATAGTCAAATTTATAAATTGCAAAAGCAACAAAACCGGGCAATGAGATTTATTCTTAGTAAACGCAATGATACACCTATACGGGATATGGTTGCGGCTCTTAATTGGCTAAGCGTTAAACAACAGCTTTTTTACTATACCATGAAGTTCATTAAGAATCTAATAGAGGGCAACCTGCCCGATTATTTGAAAAATAACATTAAATATGTCAGAAATATGCATTCCGTAAACACTCGAAATAGAAATGATTTCAATTTACCTTCTTATAGAACAGAATCAGATAAATGTAACTTATATTATAAAGGCCTAAAATGTTACAACGAACTTCCAAATGATGTAAAATTATGTAATATGAATCAATTCAAACAAAAACTGTATGATTACTGTAAAACACTACCAATTTAGTGCAGAATGGGCAGCCCTTCAAAATATCGTACAAAGTGCGGGCGAACCAAGTACTTCCAGATGTACAGCCACATGCTCACGTGCAGAAAGTTGCCGAAACTTATACTGAAACGCATCACTATTCCATCAGTGCTTCGCCGTTCATATATTGTCTTCGCGCTTTACTTGCATAGACGGCCTGTTATCTGCATCCAACTGGTTCTACCCTTGTATTGGTATGTTCCGAAGGACTGCCAATGCTTCGCACTAAAAAGTGGCAACCAAATTGTTACTGTAATTTTTCCATTTATAATCTAAGTTAGATTATAAATGAAATACTGGAAATAGGTATAAGCTAGGCTAAGTTTAAGCTGTAAGAAATAAATAAATAAACAAATATATACTTTCTCTATCGAGGAAGGCCTGAAGTGGGGTATCTTGTATCTTCTCGTAAACAAGACTAGATCTGTCTTACCAGGGTTAACTGATAGCCTGCAGGATCTGGACCACCGAGTTACCATGCCCAGGTAGCCCTGAAGTATGTCCCGTACGGAAAAGTCGATTTTTTGACCAAAACAAGTCCCAAAGCCCGAAAAAAAATATTTTTTTTCAATAAACCGTTATCGCCAACGTTTTTAGCGCATAATTATACCAAGTGGGGCGGGAAATATTACACAAATTCGCGAAATGGCGAAAGGGTAAATTTTTTGACCAAAACACTCCCCAAAACCCAAAAAAAATTATTTTTTTTTCAAAAAACTGTTATCGCCAACGTTTTTGGGTCGAACAGGGTATACGAGTACATGAAAATTTTTAAATCAAATGAAAATTTTTTTAGTAGGTCATAAAAAAAACCTTAAAAATCAAAGTAAAAAAAAATTAAATTTCGCAGGCTCTAAAATTATTTTTTTGGGGTATGCGTAGTTGAACTTTTTTTTCCTGAGCCCAAAACATATCGAAAAATCGATCACGCGATATCGGTTAATAAATCGACCCAGTCTAATGTATAATCAATGATAGCATAACATTAGTTAGTTAGTTACACAAACAAATAAGTTTAAAGACTCTCAAGAGATAATTACCCTTTCATTTGGTAGCTTTAGTTAATGCTAATATGGCGACGGATGTGAACTCTGCTATTCGAATTTTAAAGGAAAATAACAATAAGAACACACAAAGTAGCATTATATAAATAATGGAAATTCAAATGCGTATTTACCTAAACCTAATAATAATTTTAGTGCACAACAATACACTTTTAACAGTAATATTTTTGCTGATATGCAACAATATTATCCTTCTAATATTGATTGCAGTAATGTTCAACAAATACCATACTACAATACCCGTTTTAGCAATAATCCACAAAATCATAACACGCCATTAATAAGCAAAAAAAATTTTAGTAACACATGATAACCCAGTAGTAAACTCACAGCAAGTATATACTAATAGGAGAAATAATTCAAATCAATCTAGAATTAGACGTTTCGGGAATGGTGAGCCTATGGAGCAAGATTGTGAGCATTTTCGGCTAGAAGCCTCGGATACCTACCAAAAGTTGAATTCATATTCGAAAACCGCCCTTTTCAGTTTCTCGTTAACACAGGATCATCAGTGAGTTTAATTAGGCCTAACCTTTTCACTATTAAAATTTTGGAAACAAAATCAACTAAACTAAAAACTGTTACAGGGAAGATAACATTAAATAAAATTCAAAAGGTATATAATAAAATGGACAATATGTTCGATTTTTCCACAAAATACGACGGTTTGTTAGGGTACAACATTCTTCAACGATTGAACGCTCAAATTGATTTAGTTCGCGAATGTATTATATTAAATGATGTGATTCATAATTTTGTAGATAAGATTGATACAAAACCATCCACGTTTTTAGATAGCGTAAACATGATTGGTAGTTCCAAAAATTTAGGATTTAGACCCGAACATCTGAACAGAGAAGAGCTTTCCAAATTAAAACAGCTATTGAACAAATACAAAAATATTTTTTATAGAGAAGGTGGTACACTAACGTTTACAAATAAAATTAAACATAGAATTAATACTATACATGAGGATCCCATATACGTCAGATCCTACAGGTATCACCAGATACACAACTTAAAAGTAGACAAACAAATAAAAGAAATGTTGCAACAAGGTGTAATTAGCCACAGTAAGTCACAGAATTTCTGAACAAAGAAACAGAATTTCTCGGCCACATTGTGACCCCAGAGGGAATCAAGCCTAGCCCTAATAAAATAAACTCAATTTTGGAGTACCCATTGCCAAAAACTGAAAAAGAGATTGGGCAATTGTTGGGACTACTTGGATTTTATAGAAAATTTATCAGAGATTTTTCTGAAATATCAAAGCTTCTAACTCTGTGCCTAAAGAAAGGCAACAAAATAATCATAACCAACGAGTATAAAAATGCAGTAGATACGCTGAAACTTCTTATTGCAAAAGGTCCAATTTTGGCCTACCCAGACTACGAAAAGAAGTTTACGTTAACTACCGACGCATCGAATGTATCTCTTGAAGCTATCTTAAGCCAACAGTAACGAGTATTAAATATAAAAGTATAAAACGATATTTTAATAAATAAAAATGGATATGTGTCTGTGGGTCTGTGTGTCCTTTTTAGGCGTTCAAAGTAGTAACCGATCTTTATGAAGTTTTCATAGTATTTTATAAATTTTGGGTTCACTGGTTACAGCATAGGCTATTTGTAGTTTTGGAAAAGTGGGCGGTGTCCCCAAGCTATTTAAATTAAAATTCGTCATAACTCTGAACTTATTTGTTCTAAATTTGTGACATTTACATAATTTTGGAAAAGTGGGCGGCGCCCACATATTTGGTGTTTTGTTTGTGCTTCATTAATATCCACAGTTTATTGTCGCTGTCTATGAAACTTTCACAATCGGTTCAGAAGTTCGATGGGTACGACATAGGTTATATATATTTTATGGAAAAGTGGGCGGTCCCACGCCCCCACGCCACATACAATTTTATTTTGTCATATCTCTGAACGTATGTGATCTAAATTATTGATATTTATCTTTATGTGTCCTTTAGTCAAGAGTTACATAATTTTGGAAAAACGAGGGGTGGTACGCCCACATTGTTTGTGGTTTGTTTGTGCTTCAATAATGTCCAAAGTTTAAAGTCGATCTCTATGACACTTTCACAGTGCTTTCAGGAGTTAGCTGGGGACGACACAGGCCATATATATAGTTTTTGGAAAAGACCCCAAGATATTTTTAAGTAGCAATTCGGCATAGCTAGGAATTTATTTGGTTCAAGTTAATGATATTTTATATATAGAGTTAAATTAAACAATTTTTAGATTATAATATATCTCCCTTACTAGTGTTTTAGAACTCTATTAAAGTAATTCCCAATATATTTATTATATAGTTTAATACTTTTATACTTTTTTTTTTACTTATATATTTATATTTAAGTCGATAAATATAAAAATCACTCAAGTCCACAGATGAGGTTTTTACAGGTTTTTGATATATTTTTTTCAAACTAATATCAATTTAAGAATTTTTTCCATAATTCTGGTACTGTGTTTGAGCGTGAAAAATGTTGAAAGTTGTCTAGAAACCATTTGAAATCACATTTCCAAACGTTAAAATAAAAGATGTGTTTATCGTTTTCCATCATTTCAGTCATTTTTAGGGCTTGAATGTGTTTTTTCATGTCATAATCTCTTTGGCAACATTTTTCGCACTTTTCATCAAATGATGCCAACGACCGTATTTTCAAATAATTTCAGGTCCTGAAAAACCACATAAAACTGTAGCAGTATGATGTAAAAAACCTGTTTTATTTTATTTATCAAAAATTTATTTAAAATGATGCTTGGATTTGTTGCAACACTTGTTACGCGTGAACACAGTACCAGAGTAACGAGGCTTTTCCACAGCCCCGATGCTTCTTCAGTAATTGCTGGGGTATACTCGCCTTGTCCAGGGTTCGTTTACAATAAATTTGTATTTTCGGGGCTCCTTGCAAATCGTTTAACATTTATTTCATTTATTTCAAATCTAAATTCTATAATTAAAAATATATTTCATTTACTTCAACGTGTAGTGGTGAGGTTACGGTCCGGTCGTGTCCGTTAGACGTGTCAGGTTAGCGCTCGGCCTCGATTTGCGCTGGCGCTCTGCTGCGACGAACGTCGGCGTACCTCTGCCGCGCCATGTACGTTCATAACTATGCTGCGCTTTCTATCGGCGTACCTCTGCCGCACCGTGTGCTGGCGTATCTGCTGCGGATCTCAAGCGTTGTGGGGTGGTTAAACCCTACACATCCACAACCTTCAGCCCACGTCTCTCTCCTATGAAACGCGCTATCTTGCCCTGGTTAAAAAAGTACCTACAATCGATATGCACTCCCATAGTAGCTTCGGTCGCGACTACAGACCTGTGCTGACTGACTGCTGTGCCGCTTTCTCGCTCTTTTTAGAGCCAGTATCCTTGGTGTTGCTAGCACGGTGGGTTAAGTTGCTATGGCTACGGTGTTGCTGTGAAGTCCCGCTTCAGTTTGGTGTACTAGTGGTGTTTCTGAGACTAGTTTGCCTTATGTTGTTATGCTTGTTATGTCCGTGAAGTTGCTGATATTTGTGGTGCGTTTAAAGGTGTGGAGGTCGGCCTGTGTGGGCCAAATTTATGAGTTATAGTTGGTCCCCCCCTTCGGTGAATTAACCCTTGGTATCCAGTATGTATGCTCCGTTCTTGGTTATGGAGACCTTGTATTTTTATGTGCGGAACCTTACTAGGGTGTTGCCTTTGCCTTCGGCCATGCGTCTGAAAACTCCTCGTATCTTGCTTGCAATTTCTGGGAATAGGTCCGACGTCGGGTCCTCTGCGTCCACGACGGCGATCATCCCCTCCTGTCGTCTCTCCGTTCGCGATACTGAATTCGTTTCCGTTTGGCGTTGGCAAAGCGTGCAAGGGCTGAGTGGTGTTCGCGGTGATTGCCTGTGCTAGTGAGTGCGTTTGATCTACGGTGGAATTGGTTCGTGGTTATTCTTGGGTGTCTCGATTGCCTGTAGGAAGGTGGCTAGCATGTGCGGGCGCTTCCCGCTCGCCATATCTTCCGTGGCTGGCTGCTTTATCAGTCCAGGTATTCCTTTCCCGTGTCCCGTGTATCGTAGTTCTCTTTTCCATTGTTTCCGCCACAGTCGTTGTTGCTGCTTTGTTGTGGTATCTCTTGTTGTAATTCCTTTGCTTCGAAACCGTCATGCCCGTACCTCTGCTGATACTCTTACCGAAGGGATTCCATCCACGCTTGCGTCGCATGCAGAACATTGGACCTGTGCATCGAGTTCGCAATCCATACGTAGCGGTCCTACCAGCATTCGGGGTCGGTGACGTGGTGTGTAACTGTCTAGTTTTCCAGACCAAGTAGAAACCAATGTTTGGCTACGTTGTAGGGCGCGAGTATTACGCGCTTGTCAAACAGGTCTACGTTCTGAGCCCAGCGGTGTATACGCCGGTGGTTCTCCACTTTGTTTGCCTTTTGGGTCAGCTGCCAGATCACGAACGGGCAGTTTCCAGGCCCTTTGCCCAAGCGTCAATAACGGTGTCAGTCAGCCAATGTGATCGCTCCAGCGATTGGAGGTCAGGTGTATATAGGGCGATGCCGCCTGGCCCCACCGGAATTACTGCCATGGGCCCTTCCTTTACGGCGGAGCTGTGTCCTTATCCGAATGGAGCTCAATGACTGCCGGGCCCTGCGCTGCCGTGTGTGCGTCGTTGCCATTAGATGGATCGCTTGGTTGGATCTCTCCTGGGTCTACTTGTCGTAAATAGACGACGCACGTTGCTGTTGATGTGTGCTCGAATCGACGCTTCCTCCCAGATTGCGGCGCGTGTGGGGTTTGCGAACGAAGTGGCTGCGCGTCTAGCGATAGCTTCCGTGGCCGCAGTGTGTGACGTAGCTGCGTGTGCTGCTGTAACGTATGATACGGTTGCTCGCCTGGCGATTGTTGCGGTGATGGGAGCGAGTACAGTGGGTATGCATACAAAAACTGCGTGTATGGGGCGGCGGCGCATGTAATAGCCAGCGTTGCGTTGGCGTCGACCTTTGTAGCGGCTGCGTGTGCGGTGATCGGGCGTTTTCAGCCCGTTTTTCTCTTTTCCGCCATTGATTTTTAGTAATTTGAGTATCACTGGCGATACGTACCTTAGGATTTGGTATGGGCCGTCGTATTTATGGGCAATTTGGCTGCGAAGTTTTCCGTGCCATTGGATAGGTGGTGTTCCTTGACCAGAACTAATTCGCTCGCTATGGGGTCCATTTTCTCCGCCCTAGTTTATAATGATGTGCTTGATCTGCTATCGCTCCCTCCATATTTTGACTGACTATTTTAAAGGCTTCCTGCATTCTGCTACATTTTTCCTCGGGCATGGTGGCAGCCGTGCCTGTTCCAATATTAATTTCGTAAAACAGCGATCCTGGCAGTCGTGGTTCCCGTTCTTGTACAAGGAAAGGTGGACTGTACCCTGTAGATGCGGCGAAGGTGGTGTTTATGGCGAGCTCCATTTCCGGGAGGAGGCCGTACCATCGGTTGTGTTGTGAGGGGGTGAGTTGTGTTATATGACCCATTGGTCTAGCGCTTGGCATTTCATGATTTTCTTGTAGTAACTGCTGTCTGAATTTGGAAATAGTAAAGGACTTCGTTTACCTGGGAACCAGCATTAACACCAACAATAATGTTAGCCTAGAAATCCGACGAATTATTACTCTTGCAAACAAATGCTACTTCGGACTGAGTAGGCAATTGAAAAGTAAAGTCCTCTCTCGACGAACGAAAATAACACTCTACAAGTCACTCATCGCACCCGTCCTGCTATATGGTGCAGAAGCGTGGATACTAACAACATCTGATGAGGCGGCTCTGGGAGTATTCGAGAGAAAGGTTCTTCGGAAGATTTGTGGACCTCTACGCGTTGGCGACGGCGAGTACCGAAGAAGATTTAATGATGAGCTGTATGAACTTTACGCAGACGCCGACATAGTTCAGCGAATTAAACCACAGCGGCTTCGCTGTATGGCCACGTAGTGCGAATGAGCGAAGATGCTCCAGCCCAGAAGGTATTCTTATCGGCACCCGCCGGTGGAAGCAGAGGAAGAGGGAGACCACCACTCCGATGGAAGGACCAAGTGGAGACCGGTTTTCGATTCCGCGGTGTTTCCAATTGGCGCCAGTTGGCGCAACAACGAAACGACTGGCGAGCTATGTTGGACGGTCAAAATCGCCCAGGCGGTTAGATGACCATTTAAAGAAGAAGAATTGCTGTCTGAGCGGTGTGGGCATACTTAATTTCCACGGGACCGCTTGTTCGTCATATGAACGGCAGGGAATATGGCGGTAAAGTTGCCCCTCTTGCATTGCGGGTTCTCTGGGTTGGTTAGTATTTCGCCAACACGCTTGTGCCACTACTTGCTATTTGGCTCTGTCGCATAGCGCGTCCGCCGCCATGTTGAGGTTTCTTTTCCGATACTCGACGTCGAAGGTATGTTGCCGCAGTTCCAAGACCACGAGACCGTAATTGTTCGCGTCCGTTGGGTGAATATTTTGGTAACATCTGGACATGCGAGCATAGGGGTTTCCGTGAGTTTTGGCTTGGTGTTATCGAGGCCGTTTTGCTGTTCAGTTTCCCACCTCCAATGTTTGTGAAGTCGAAAACAAATGGGCGATATCAAGACGCTATTCCAAGGGATTGCGGGTGCCGAGTGTAATCCAAAAGGCATAACACGCCACTGGAACAATCTCGCCCTGGTACAGTGAAAGCCGTGTTAGGGCGACTATGTGGTTCCAGAGGTATTTGCCGTTCTTTAGGTGCAGGCTGCTGATGTACTTTGCCCTTAGTAGTTTGTCTAGTATGTAATGTATTCTTGGCAGGGGGTATGCATCGGCTACTGATCGGCCGTTGAGCTGACGATAATCCACACACAACCTCCACTCTACGTTCTTTTTCTTGGGTAACACGATCGGTGCGCTGTGTCGGCTACAGGATGGCTCGATGCAACCCTTATCGAGGAGTTCGTCGATTTCACTATTGATGATGCTTTGCATTGATGAATTGCATGGTAAATAACGTTGCCTGATGGGGAGGTCGTCAGTAAGGATAATCTTTTTCTCGGCTACTGTTGTCACCTCGCTTATGGTCTCGTACTTTTGGAGCCCCTTTGCCAGAAAATCTAGTATTCGTTTCGCCTCGTCCTCGTTGTGGCTGCCGTTACTCCTATTAACTCTCTCATATCTGTTGTTATTTAAACTCTGTAGTGTATATTCTCCGTATTTCGTGAACTCACACTAGAAGGCGGTGTATGCTGTGCAAGGAGTCTGGTTAACACGAGGTGGCCTCCACCGCAGGATATAGTGGCTACCATGCTACCTAGTGTATCTAGACCGAGTATGATGTCGTCAATTGCCCCGGCATAACGTGTAAGACTGTGTGGTGTAAAGATTCCCCGAGGCGAACTTCTGTCCTTACGGTGCCGAAGATTGTAGTGCTAGTTCCGTTTGCCATTGTAATTTTGATGGCCACCCTTACCATCTTTTCGCTCCTAGAATTCAACACACGTTCTGCTAGGTTTGTTGAAACGAAACTTCTTGAGGCCCCTGTGTCGATGACAGACTTCGCTGATTCTCCGCCAAGCTTGGCCAAAGCGTAAAGACGGTCATACTCCTGGTACATGACTACACATGATTCGGCGCTGGATTCCCCGGGCTCACCGCGAATTGTCCTTGGTGAAGCCCTTTGTCGTTTCTCTGCCGCCGACGCCAGCATTCGATCGTTCGTGTATCGTACAGGCCGCACTAGCAACAGAACAGTTTCTTTGGATTACGACATTTTCTTGCATAGTGTTCTTCTTGACCGCACCTTCTACATACGTTGCTGCGATCGAGCCCTGCGTGTCTGGAGGTGAGTGGCGTTGTACATTCGGTGGTTGTTGGGGGAAGGATCGGGGTGTCCGCGGTGGGGAAACCACGGACTTGTCACCTACGACGTGTCATGCTATTTCGCGGCGAGGTCCCTCCGTTGTCCGCCGATAACCTTCGTCACAGATGCTTCCGTCTTCAGATGAAATATATTTCTATTTTTGAAAGGACGCCACTTTTTTTCATGTGAATAAAATTAAGGCGAATTTGTAAAGGTGACATTTTCCCATCTTCCCTGTACTAAAGTGGCGAAAGTTTCAAATTATTTCTTTTGTTTACATAACAATTTTTTATTTACTTATGAGTTTAAAAAAATTAAAACAGAGGCGTGAGAAAAAACTTTGCATGGGAGACTTGACTATAAAACATTCTATACAGCACCGAACCATTTGTTTATAGACGGTCATTCTATTTTTTGTCTCAGTAA
This sequence comes from Merzomyia westermanni, assembly GCA_949987695.1. Lineage (NCBI taxonomy): Eukaryota > Metazoa > Arthropoda > Insecta > Diptera > Tephritidae > Merzomyia > Merzomyia westermanni. The sequence continues at coordinate 82,154,474 of OX465289.1, forward strand.
AACCATTTGTAGTAATAGAAATTCTGAAAATAAGGATTTGGTAGTTTTCGACTTTTTCTCAAGAGCTGCAACAAATATGAAGGCATTGTAACATTCTTGTCTGTATTTTTTAAATATTAAAGCGGGCCCAATGATTCCCAAAAATATCATAAGAGCAGCAAGCAAGCGTTAATTTTGCTTCAGGCTAAGTTAGACTTTTATACGATATAAGATCAATATAAGCCAAAACCTCAGCAACGATATTGTCATAAAACTCGAAATGTCAAAAATACATTGGATAGATTTAAATTGAAACTGAAATAGAATATTACTAATTTTTTTTAAGACGGTTGAGTGAAAAATAGCCCCATTTAAAATATTCTTGTAGAAAACCCTATTTCAGATTATTTTCCGAAACGCCCCATTTCTAAATTTTTTGAAGATCGCCTATCTCAATTCTTTTTTCAATAGGATCTAGTTTAGGTTTTGATCATATCAACTGAAAATTTATTGAATTTACTTTGAGATAGGCCATTTTATACCTCTCTGAACTAGGCCGTTTTTTCAAAGTAACTTAGTTTAGCATTATCAATCAAGGATTTTTGAAAATTTAGTCAGAGCTTTATTAATCCACATTGGCTCTAAGAACTCCTGTTATTCACACAAAAAAATACCAAAAGGTTGAACATTTCTATAACAGCGAGTAAATAGTTACAGAAACTACCAAAAGTAACATAACATTGGGTTTTAACTGCAACTTCAATGTTAGCAATGAGATATTTTTAGCAAGTTCGATGCGGGATCTAAGCCCCAAAACAACCCCCAGCAGTATGAGTGACATCAGCAAAATAAAACATCATCATTTGAAAATAAATATCACACAAATGATAACCATATTTAATCAATAGTGGATCATGTTTCTCAGGAACTCGTTGTGGCACAATAAGAGCTTGTGTTGTAAAATCAGCCCTTCAATCAAAACAGGAAGCTCCTTAGCTCCTTAGGCTACGATGTTCAAATAGGCTGCAGGTCTTTACTATTAATATGTAAATGTTTATAGTGCATAAAATTTCTTCAAAACAAAAAATGAATTTAATTCATTTTTGACATTGCACTCACTTTCTACAACAACATGAGCGTAGCCATCAAGAGGGGAACGAATTCTTGTGTGGATATTTTTAGTTTAGAAAAAATACACCTCTGGGAGTAATTAAGTCCAGTCATTCGGCTTACAATGGAAGATAAGAAATTCGCAATTCATATCTTCATTTATAAACATGGTATTATTTTAAAAGGCGGTTCTATACCTGGTTTTTATTAAAAATTATCGAGGGGGTATAAAAGGACGAGTTTTGGCTTCAGTTTTTACAATCCGATGGCGGTGTGAAAAGTTTTTGATAACACTTTTTAATAACGAATATTTAATTTATTTGACACATATTTTTTGGATTAAGGTTAAAAGCACGCTATATATACATTATACAAGGTGGCGCAAAAGTAATCCTCCTATCAGAAAATGCTATAAATTTTGCGATTGGCCCCTAAAGTCAGTTCTGTTTTGACATTTGTGTAGTAAACACATGCGAAATACACGTTAATAAACAATGTTACGCTACACTGCTCCAGAACGCGGAATATTGCTGACTATTTATTTTACCAATAATCGGTCGGGGCCAAACGGTTACTGTGAATGGTGAGCGCTACAGAGCAATGATCAAAGAGTTCTTTTGGCCGCAACTTGATGAATTGGGATTGGAAAACATGTGGTTCCAACAAGACGGTGCAACAGCACACACTGCACGTGCCACAACCGATATGCTGAACATCGGAAGCTTACTTTTGCGCCACCTTGTATTTGTGATGAAGCACGTGTGAATTAGCAACATCATTTTGTTAGTAACTTTTGAAAGAAGTAAAATTATAAATTTCAGTCCCCAGAACTTTGAAATTGTATAAAATTATAAAAGGAACTACCCGATCGAGCTTGGTGACTTGATCTACGCTTTTGTAAGTGAACTTTGACTTGAAATGTGATACTCCTGAAATGTGCACTTTTCCTGTTATAAGTTCTTTAAAAAATAATTATACCTTTCCAAAGAATAATTATACCTTTCCAGGTAATTATACCTTTCCAAATTCCCTTATATTTCTCAATTATAAATAAATAAAATACATAAATGTAATGGACTGCTCAAACAGTACTTGAAATATAGACTTACATTTCTCAGTGAGGCAACTTCCCAAGATCAAATATCATATCAACCAAATCGTGTTTAAAGAATGTAATTATTTTGGATGGACCTAAAAAGCTTTATAATATATAAAGATTTTATGCAGCTAAATGCAATATCGATTATTGAAAAGATCTAAAGGAAATGCCAACAAAAAATAATTAAAAATACGAACTGTTTTAGTGGCTTTAACTTTTCGCATTTAATACAGCTAAGCTGATAAATAATTGGATATCCCCCCTTTGTCTGTGCACCATCATTCTAATGCGGTTTATGACATTTTACTTATTTCAAACGAATTCGCCCTTAGTTCCTATTTTAATTTATCTGACATTTAAGCCATTCCAAAGCAACAACAAAATACATAGAGTATATGTGTTGGTGCTTTTGCGACCACCTTATATGAATTCGCCTTGAATAAAAGTGAGAACTTAACAAGTAAGGAAGTCAAAGTTCGGGTGGAACCGAACATTAAATACCCAGCTGTGTAAAAGTGGTCGTGGTAAATTGTTGTTGAGTAATGACCTATAGAGGTTTTAAACTTTTTCTGCTACCATGTGGGCAAACTTATAAATAAAAATGCATGTGTGACTTTGTGTCTGGCGTCCAAAGTACTTAACCGATCGTTATGAAATTTTACAGTAGATTCTTGGGTTCACTGGTTACAGTATAGGCTGCATAAAATTTTTTTAAAGTGGGCGGTGCCACGCCCTTATACTATTTAAAATTTCAATCTTGTCCAATGGCGTCCAAGTTACTCAACCGATCTTTATGAAATGTTCACAGTAGATTCCTGGATTCACTGGTTTCAGCATAGGTTATATATAATTTTGAAAAGCGTAGATAGTATACTTCGTATCAAGTTTCGTAATTTTATTTAACACATTTCTAAAGTTAATAATAGCTGAAATTCGACAATTTGTTCATTTGAACTTTGCTTAACTCATAAGTAGGCGGTGTCACACTTACTTTCCAAAATTTTCTGAAGTTATTAAGAGTCAAAGTTTGAAAATTTCTTCACATATATGTCGGCGGCGCCAATCCCCCTTTCCAAAAATTTAAAAAATCGTCTGTGGGACAATCAAATTAATAAAACTAGCAAACTTCATCATTGTAGCTGCTTTTATTATTGAATTACCAAATTTTAAAGGTTTTTCGAAATTTTCGATATCGAAAAAAGGGGGCGTGGTTATGGTTCGATTTCGGCTATTTCAAATAGTAATCTACCTTGGCCGGAAAGCAACCTGTGTGCCAAATTTCATTCAAATATCTTAATTTTTACTCAAGTTATCGTGTCCACGGACGGACGGACATGTCTTAATGAATTCCTCTGTTTATTCTAAGAAATTTGATATATGGAACTCTATATCTATCTCTATTACTTTGTACCGTTACAAACCACCGTTATATGACTCAAACTACGAGTGTAATACCATGTGTGCTGGGTGTACAAATGTTAAAATATGTGTAAAAATAGTTGAGTTATGTATATGTTTTTGTTAACACAGCCTATACTTTCCTATACATTTTGTGCTATTTTTTTTTTAATTTACATCTGTTGCCGGTCCCATTATAATCATGTCGCGAATGCTTGACGGTTTGGTTTTTCGTGGCTGTAGTAATTTGAAGGGGGGTCTATACGCGCGTGCTGGCCATTTTCGAACTTGGTCGATGATGGGCGCTAATACCACGGCTGGAGCTTGAGTTACCTGTGCTGTTGCCTCGATCGTTGGTGCTGCTACTCTTCATGGTGCGTGGTTGCATGGGAGAGAGCGTCAAGATGGTAAGTTCTGGTAGTATTGCGTTGAAGTTCATAGTTCCACTGTGTTTGCAGGTAGGGGTGTTTTCAACAAACTTTCGCCCTCAGTGGATCTGTGGTTTGTACGCAAACTAGTCCCTCATAGTCCAATTACCCACCGACGTGTGTAACGTACGTTTACGTATCCCGCACGTACGTACGTTTGAGGGAATCTTATGCCCGTGGCGCCAACGGAGAAATCAGCCATTTTCTGTTATTTACATTCAATACAATGTTGCCATTGATCAGTTTTCATGCATGATAACTCAAACGTGTACTTTTAAAATAATTATTTTTCATTTTATGAGTGTCCGAAATTAATATTAAATACTTATATCCAGTCAATTTATTTAAAAGCAACAACTTAATACCGTAATTTCAGGTTATTTCAACATTATTACGAAAATTTAAAAGGTATTTTGAGGTATTTTTGTAAAGCAACTGCAAACCATAACCAGCGTACACACGTATGAATAGGCAACACTGCATATGAGAGAGCAATCAGCTGACACGTTCTTACGGAAAAAATCAAAATTTCTTCAATTTCTACGCTACGTACTACGTATACGGAAAAATTTAACGTCGGGGAGTGTTCGTTTACATGGCACTCTCATAAGACAGTTCGTGTCAGCTGACACGTACTACGTGCGTGCGTCGGTGGGTAATTGGACTATCAGTTTTTGAGATATCTTGATGAAATTTGGTATGGAGCAGCGATTTTGCATAAGATTAATCATTTGTCGGAATCAGCAAGATACAATCGATTGTTCCGATTAACGGAGTTTGACCTATAAATATTGAAATTTAAGAGTAAGGATTTTTCAATTTTGTGGGTTTAGTTCATATTACATACGCAATGTGACCAGTGAAAATCAGCCAGATCGGACCAACATAACATATAGCTCCCATATAATCGATAGTTCCGAAAAATGGGTTCTGGGCTATAAATTTGGAATGAAAAAGCTAGGAACGCAAAATTTTGTAGGTTTGGTACATATTATATATGTAATGAGTGTAGTAAAAATCACCAAGATTTGACCAACATAACATATACCTGCCATATAATAGATTTTTCCGATAAATGGGCTTTGGGCTATAAATTTTGCAAATTAAAAAGCTAGGAAGGTAAAATTCTTCAGGTTTAGTACTTTTTATATATGTAATCTATGTAGTGAAAATTACCCAAATCGGACCAACATAACATATAGCTCCCATACAATCGATTGATCCGATAAAGGGGGTTTGGGATGTGCATCTTTAAATTAACAGTTTTGCAGAGTTTGTACTAATTGTTAGTAAGGATCGGACACTTAGAACCGTGATGCGTATTCATGAAAGGTATGAAGTCTTCGGCACAGTCGAAGACAGCCCTTTCCTTACTTGTTTTTAATTCTCTTTAACACCACGGGGTGGATGAGTAACAAAAAATGAATTTTCAATTGCATTTCACAAGAGTAATTGACATGATATGTTAAAAGGAAAACATGTACAAAGAAGTGTAGTTTTAAAATATCGTGTAAAAAATGCGTTTATATTCTACTAGTCGAACAAATGAAAAACGTTTTAGAGAACAATAATAGGCAACTTATAATAAATAAATTATCCAATGAAAAAGTCAATGAAGTAATGGAGAATACTAATAAGATATCTAAACTAGTTCAAGGAATTAAAGATTATTATTTTTCGCCTTGAGCTCATTTATTCATTCATTCATTCATTCATTTATTTAATTATTTAGTACAAGTGAGACTTTTGTCTCTTAAAGTACATCAACATATGGATATATATCATTATTTCTGTGTAACAATATTAAAACATTAAGAAAAGAAAAGTGTTTACAGAATAGTATAGATTGAAATAAGATAGTTAGATAATTGTTTCACGTATTTCAAAAAATTCCGACAAAGCCAATTTAAAGGGCAATGCATTGCGTTAATTTTTTATAAAATTTGGTAGCGAGTTCCATAGTTTGATAGTACTGACGAAGAACGTTCTTGAAGACGAGAGATATTTATAGCGTGGAGAGATAAGGTTACATGTTCTGTCAGATTTCGCAAAACATAAATTTCGGAAAAGGTATTCTGGTTGCTTTCCATTAATTAATTTATTAAAGAAAATTAAGTTGTGATAGTTTAGAAAGTTAGAAAGACTGCAGTCAAGTATTTTAATAGAAAACTCTGATATATGATCGAGTTTTCTTTTCGAGAAGATATATCTTGCACAATTGTTTAAAGCAAGTTGCAGATTTTTTCTTGATTCGTAGTCAATATAACCAAACACAAGCCCTCCAAAAGAATTGTAGGGAACTAGGAGTGTTCTAACTAACATTAATTTTACATTTGAAGGAACAAAGTCAGCTGTGTACCATAATTTTCTTAACACAAAGTAAATTTTTGATAGAACGTAATTAATATGATTACTACAACCAAGATGAGAGTTTATTTTGAACCCTAGACTACTAACAACCGACTCATAGTTAATGGTGATACCCTGCAATATAACCGATGGCAAATTATTTACGAGTTGGGAAGAATGGGAAATACAAATAGCTTTTGTCTCTGACGCATTAAGATTTAAATAATTGTCCCTTGCCCATGAAGAGATGCGTTCAAGATCCTCGTTTATCCTGTACACCAAATCATCTGATAATCCAATTGGACGAGATAAATATATTTGTGCATCGTCAGCATATAGATGTATTGAAACATTCTTGCAGCAATGAGTAATATCATTGATAAACATACTAAACAAAATTGGTCCAGGTATAGATCCCTGAGGTACCCCGGAGTAAAGAGACTTCGTCGCAGAGCAACCACCTTCAACAACTACCTTCTGCCAACGATTCCTAAGATAGTTTTCGAAGCACTGCCAGAAAATCCAAACTAATGTTGTAATTTAAACAGAAGTATTAAATGATCTACTGTGTCGAAGGCTTTGGAAAAATCTTAAAGTGTCAGCACAGTCAGATCACCCCTGTCATACGCAGGGCGGATATCTTCAATTACCTTAAGTATAGCCGTTGCACAACTATGGCTGGCCTTATAACCAGACTGGCATTCCGTTAGTAGGTTGTTTTTGTTTAGGTGTTTAGTGATCTGGACCACAACTAACTTTTCCCAGATTTTAGAGAGAGCGGGTAATATACTTATGGGCCATTGGTAAAGCAGTCGATGGCTTTTTATCAATTGGAATAACTTTTGCTATCTTCCAAGCATCTGGAGAAACTGAGGCCGTTATTGAAAAATTAATTATATGTGTCAACGATGGGGCAATGTTTGTGCAATAAGTTTGAGAAACCTAATACTTATGCCGTGCTCGCCAACGGCGTTGGACTTTATGGAATACAAAGTTCTTATAACATCATCCTCTGATACTGCGATAAATTGAAACGTGTTTATTGAATTGTATAATATATCACTATTTACTTGGAAATTACCATTATTTCTAAATCTACTAGACTGTAGAAAGAAGCCGTTCATGGAGTCAGGGTCTAAATCACATTTCGACTCGATTTTACATCCTACACCATTGAATTGAGATTTTTCCACAAGTTTTTGGTTGGTAAATTTGTATCAAGCTTTGATTGAAAAAATAGTCTTTTGGAATTTCTAATTGTGAGCGTAGCATGATTTCTAGCTAAATGATACAAATTCCAGTTTTCATTTGTGGGATGTTGCTTCCAATTTTTATATAGCTTACTTCGTGTTTTGATAGTCAGCAAAACTTCTTTTGTGAACCATGGCTGTTCTTTGGATTTAATTTTGACCGCTTTTACAGGTATGTATTTATTATACGATAATTTATGAGAGACATTAAATAAATGAGTTTTTGGTTAATGTCTGGAAACATCAAACGCGGTTCCAATATAGTTAGTTCAGAGAAATTCACTGACCTAAAATCTCTGTAATAAAACTGAGTTTCGGTATTACAATTAAAATTAATATCATATGATATAAACAACATATCATGATCTGATATTCCAGCAACAGAGAACTGGTCATATTAAAGTACACTGGAGCGGTCTGAGGTGCACATTAGATTAGGTGAAAGCCATGTAGGAAACTTTTTACGACTTCTAAGCCAGCGGAATACAAGTTATCAATCAATATAACTGATCTTAAATCATTGTTTGATAGATCTATTTTAAAATCACCACAGACCAAGATGTGTTAATATTTGTATATTAGCTCAGACAGTTTTAAGAACAAATTGTCCAGCTCATACATTTTGTTTGAGTTGTAAACACATACAACCAGGTATTTCTTAGATCCATCGCTTACTTCAATAAGTAAATACTCAACAGGATCGTTTTCGCTAGATTTGTAAATAATATTATGCATCAGGATTGTTGTACAATAAATGGCAACACCTCCACCTCTCGCACCAGTTTTCCCATCATTCCGTATCAATGTGTAACCGTGTAATTTATAAAAATCATCCTCAACATCATCTCTTAACCAAGTCTCAGTCACACAAAATATATCAATATTAGTATTTTTCAAAATATGATTCATATAATCAAGCTTCGGTAAATTAAAACTACGCGCATTTATGTGGCAGAGCTGCAAACCTGTGTGACTGTTACTTACTAGTTTTAAAATAAAGTCAAAACATTCGTTTTCAGTACTCAAACACTCATTTGGACTAGTCATTGGGATTAATGCAGTTAGCGCTGCGTAATGGGCTTTGTCTAGTGGAATTAGTAAAAATTAAGAAAACAGTAAACTGAAAGTGATCGTACGTATTTGTAAACATAAGAGGAAAAGGTAAAGAAAGAAATACGAAGTAAGATATAAATATACTTTGGATGCTTGATTGTTGGTAGAAATCCGTCATCTTCGTTTGACTTCGCTGACAAGAGCATTCACTTCTTCTTTGATTTTCACTAGCTTCGCCTCAGTATTTCGTTGCACTCTGATGTAAACTCTGCCTATAATACTAAAAGCAGATGCTAACGCTCCTTGACGTTTCAGCTGTGTTGAGTGGTACATTATCTCCCTGTTTCGCCGAGTTAAACTTTCATGCACAAATACTTTACCATAGCCAACCTCATCAACATCAGAGAGAGTTAAAGCTCTTGCATGCTGTTTCACAAAAATGGCTATAGCTTTGAGTAGTAGACTTCTATCATGCGCGGTGTTAAGTTTAATCAAAACAGGCGCTTGATTAGTTTTGTTGTGACGGATACTTTAAAAATGTACACGCCGTAAAAGCAACAAATCATTTGAATTGTTCGTACAAAATAAGCTAAAAGAAAATAAAGATATTGATAATGAATTATTACTAGAAGCAAAGTTTAAAATAGAAATAATAAAAAGGATTGCTTATGCCATTCATTAGGAAATTTCGAACATTATAAATTTATACATTATATCTGAAAAATTAAAATAACAAGAAAATTTTAAGAAGATGAAAATATCCCTTTTAGAAATATTGACGAAGCAATAGAATTCGCCAAAATAAAAACTTACTCCAAAAAAGAGAGCTTAATTTACACAACAAACTTACCTGAAACAAGAATAGAAGATTGTAGATCATTAGAAATTAGGCCAATAAAGAAAGGAAAATTTATAAATAAAATCGAATACGAATCTAGACTGATAGATAGATAAGAACGAAAAAATGCGGAAAAATAAAAAATTTTAAATTATACAATAATTAATCGATATATTCAAAAGATTCAGTAGAAAAATTTCATACGGCACATGCATAGAACATTTGCTTCAACGTAAATTAGACAACTGTTCGAAAATAAATAATCAAAAATCGATGTGCCCTACGAAAACTAGCACCGGCATTTTTGTGTCTCGCGAAAACTAGCACTTTCGATACAAAAATAATTGAAGAAATTTCATATGGTTTAATATTTATAAATAAATACCAAGGTTTTGTCAAAGTTGAGAACGCAAGTGTAAAAATAAACGAAACTTTAGCATGAAATAAATGCGATTTTAAACTTTTTTATAGGATTTAGTACCAAAAGCATAAAAACACATGTTTACAAAAAATATTTTATTGAATTTTTTTTTTAATAAAAGAATTTCAAAATAAATAATTAGAAGAATTACAAGAATTGAGGACGTACCAAAGTTTTACGTTAACTTATCGACCGAGGACGCTCGTTTTTATGGGCGGAGGAGTTAACAGACATTAAATTACTTACCTTTTTTACGATTTATATATTCACATACTTAAAGTTAGCACATATTTAGTGCTTACCTTTTTCCGTTACAAAATACCGCACTACACATTTACATATCTTTGGTTTTACCGTCACAACAAATTCTCATAATTCAGATAAGTTGCGACCCAGAGAATTAGCGCAACAAGTAAAATATTGTTTGCGAACCTACTGCACGCGTATCCGGTTAAATGCTCAACGCTGACGCTAGCGTCTGGCATATTTGGTGAAAGCAGTTGTCGTTGCTTTGGTTTGTGTAAGAAGTTGTTGCTTGCATTAGCTAACTTTCGTTTACAAATAAAAATTGAGTAAAATCAAGTTAGTTTCTCTACTGCAGTGTTTAGGTGGTGTTGCACTTCAATGCAACTTGTTGTGATTTATCTTATATGCATATGTGTGTGTATGAGAGTATCAACCGCTGTTATTAATGTTCATCGATATCCAGATCTTTGCAACCATTACATTCACCCCTCTTGCGCAGAAATGGTCCAAATTTATTTTATTTATTTAAGGTCTTCGAGATTGGTCGGCAAAAATCCTCATACTGAACCCGCCCAGAGGGTGCCGACTGGTAATGGATACCAAAGTTGTCTGTTCAGATTGGTACCTCAGTACCCCTCTGTGCGGATGGTATCCAGCTGAGGTCAGGAGTCACAGCTGCACGTCTCAGCTCTTCAATAGCCCTGGCTTGTGGAAATGGTTCTTGACTATGGTAGTGAGGTAAAAAATGGTGACTGATTTAGGACTTTCTCGGACGATGTTTGGATTTAGTTTGCTTTGGGCTGGCAGGTGCGGTATTCTGCCACCTCAGTAGGTTGGGGTGAAACCCAACTCAAATGGCTGGTGGGCTAATATCGCAGCTGCCCACGTCCCGTTAAAACCTTGCCAGGCCTCAGGGTACGTTCCAGGCCCGTCGCCATTTAGTTGGTGGTGTAGGTGCGGTTGAGGATCTCCCGTTTTTGCGCTCGGTCTGGCTCTGAACGCATGTCTCATAAGGGCATGCGTCAACCCTCGCGTGGCCTCCCTGCTCGCATAGATAACCACGGGACCATTATTGAGCGACTACACATTCGGGTCTGGATAGCGGCCCTGAGTGGGGACGTATATTAGCATGGACAAAAATAACAACAACAAGGAAGAAAAGGAGGTGGAGAAAAACGGGAGGAAGACGGACAAGGACAACGGGGACAGGAAACCGGCCAGCAACGAGGCTCGCTCTTGCGTATCGCTTGGGAGTGGCTCGGCTGCTGACCGGTTTACAAGTACGGGACAGGGGCGCAGACCTGACAGGGTGCTCGTGTCTCCGAATCGGAGCCAGAGGACTCACTTTGAGGGGATGCGACCAGACATAGCTGGAGGCCTGAAATCAGGCCGCAGAGACACCCAAGCGCGACGTGACAACAGGGCGAAAAGGACGGACAAGCTTCGAAACCTAGAAGCAACTTCCCCCTTAGGGTGCAGCGTGGCTGGCGCTCTTGCGAGTGCGGGCTCCGCTGGCAATAAAGGAGCGTCGAAATCGACATCCGCGACTGGACATTGCTCCAGTGCACAATTAGGTGCTCAGCTGCAGAGGGTTCACTTGGTGAGCAACCTGGACAATATGGCTACCACCAGCAGAGGACTGTCCCCCAGCATTCCTGTAAACACAGCGAAGCGGAGGCGGTCTGGAAGAAGCAAGCGAGCGACTCCACGAAGGAAAGCCATCTGCGATCAGCGCTTGGCTGCCAAAATCCTGGAACGCTACAGCGGTCAGGATGGTTCTCAGCTTTCTGAGAAGCATTCCCGTACGCTGGAGTGGGCCAGGAATGTCATGAGCAGCGCTGACCAGACTCCGGCACCTAAGAAGGGAAGTGAGTCGGTCCCGCTTGGTGACGACGCTCAGCCGAAGAGGCCGAGTAATGGAGAGCACAGGGCCCGGGGTAGTGAAGCTGTGCAGCGTACGTTTAGTGAAGTCGCTAGACATGCCGGCTCCATCACCCTGGGGGTAGTCGACAGAAGCAGGGAAGACGGGGCCATCTCCAGGGAAGAGTGGAGCTGGGTGGTCAACGCCTTTTCTGCGGTCTACTTGACTGCTGCTAGTAGGTATCCGGGGCCACAGCCATCCATAGAACATATGGGATGGTACCATGGCTTCAGGCTGGTGGAGTGCGCTGACGAGCGGTCAGCGAGCTTCTTTAGGTGCCTTGTCTCGCTGGTTGGGGAGTTGTGGCGGGGGGCTAGACTCGAGGCCGTGGATAGGAGGAATCTCCCTCTTCGACCAAGGGCTCGGGTGTGGCTACCTGCCGAACCGTCCCAGCCAGAGAGAATTCTGGAGCAGTTGCGGTACTGCAACCAGAACCTTCCGACCCACAACTGGAGGGTTCTTAGGGCTGAGGAAAACGAGGGGCCCCGACGGCAAGTGCTGTTGCTGCTTAATGCAGATTCCGTGGGTCCTATCTCTGAGTCGAGGGGTGTTATCTCCTATGGTATCGAGCGGGTGACTCTTAGGATCTACAACGCCGATGCCAGGGGGGATGACGCTTCGCCTCCGGTTGTGGTGCGGGCGGGAGGAGAGCCTGAGGAGGCCTCGACGGCCGCAAATACGGTGCCCATGCCTGCAAGGTCGGACAGCATTGGCTCTGCGGGCATCCCGTCTGTGGCGGGATCTGTCTGTAGTGTTGGACTGCTGTTCGACAGGTTGGAGGAGGAGAGGCTTTTAGCTTCGGAGGGGGAGGCCGCTGAGGTGGAGCCTCCTACTCTGCCTGGAGCAAGGCGGGGTGGACGTTGTCCTTATCCAAGAGCCGTGGCTAAGCAGTAGCGGCAAAATATGTGGATTGAGGACTGGCAATTTCAACTTATTTGTGCACGGAACGGCAGGTAGGTCAAGATCATGTGTACTGGTCAAGAAGGATTTTAAAGCCTTTCTTCTTTCCAATTTCAGTGACGATGACGTAACGGCTGTGTGTTTGGGGGAAGGTAATAAGGGATCGTGGCTGGTCTCGGCCTATATGGCCCATGATGATACTTATGGGCCGCCTCCTGAAATACTATGCAAGATTACCGCTGAGGCAAAGCGAGGAGGCGTAGGGCTCATTGTCGGAGCGGATGCGAACTCGCATCATTCACTGTGGGGAAGTTCGGATACGAATGCAAGAGGTGAGTCACTATTTGCTTTTATTCTAAATGAAGGGCTATGTATTTGTAACAGGGGTAATGACCCCACTTTTGTAACCTCAGTTAGAGAGGAGGTCCTGGACCTCACTCTTGTTTCAGAAGACCTGTTTCCCCTTATATCCGACTGGCGTGTTCTTCCGGAACGCTCCTCGGATCATAGGTATATTCAGTTCTCTCTTGTTAAATCTAGACCCAGTAAAACCATGTTTAGAAATCTTAGGCGTACTAACTGGGTCCGGTACTGTAGCAAGCTGGATGAGTTTCTCCCAAGAGCACCCATATCGGACTCAGAACTATCTGAGACCGCTATTGATGCTCTGGTGGAGAGATTCACCCATGCTTGTAATAAAGCGTATAAAATCGCATGCCCACTGAAAACCGTAAGTGGAAAGCGTAAACCACCTTGGTGGACTAAGGAAGTAGACGACCTTAGGGCTTCCAGTAGGCGCCTGTTCAACAGGGCCAGGAAGAGTAAACTACCTTCTGACTGGGAGCTCTACAAAGTTGGGTTGGGTATTTACAAATCTGCGATCAGGAAAGCCAAACGAGACTCCTGGAAGACTTTCTGCGAAAGCGTGGAAGGCTGTAATGAGTCTGCGAGATTCCGGAAGAGTCTCTCCGGGAATCCTGCTCCCTTGGGTTACTTGAGGAATGTAGATGGCAGCTGGGCTATGAGTAGCGAGGAATCCCTCAAACTTCTCATGGATGCTCACTTCCCTGACGTCCCGGTTTCACAGGACCGCGATGCCCCATCGCCCACTAGTGTGAGCGGGGGGGCTCGGCCAGCCATCTGCCTGGATGAAAGCCAGCTTGTTTGGGCTATTAATTCTTTTAAGCCGTACAAGTAACCCGGGCCTGATGGCATAACTCCTGTGCAACTACAGAGATCGCTGGGGATTTCTTGTAGCTGGCTGGCTCCCATCTACGCCAACTGCTTGAGGTTGGGCTATATCCCCGCCTCTTGGAATATGGTCAAGGTTACCTTTATTCCAAAGGCGGGGAGGTGCTCTCACGTATCTCCCAAGGACTTCAGGCCAATCAGTCTCTCCTCGTTCCTTTTAAAAACGTTGGAGCGGCTGATTGACCTGCATATACGCAGCAGGGTCCCTAGGGAGCGTTTTTCGGCTTCGCAACATGCTTACTGCAAAGGCAGATCAACTGAAACGGCGCTTCACTCCGTTGTAAAACTAATAGAGGGGTCTTTCCAGCACAAAGAATTCGTGCTGGGGGCCTTTCTGGATATCGAAGGAGCGTTCAATAATGTTTTGCCTTCTGCCATCGTACGGGGCTTAGCAAGCCTAGGAGTTGAACCAAGCTTGATAGAATTTATCAGCAGATTACTCTGTGGCAGAGAGGGGTGAGAAGGGGCACGCCGCAAGGAGGTGTTCTTTCTCCACTTCTCTGGGTCATTGTAGTCAACGGCTTGCTCCAGGACCTCGAGCGTAGGGGCTGTCAAGTGATAGCCTATGCGGACGACCTGGCAATCCTCGTCAGGGGAAAGTTTCTTAGTACCGTAAGGGATGTTCTTCTTCTGTTGTAACAGAGTGGTCCGAATCTTGTGGACTGGCTGTTAACCCAGGTAAAACGGAACTAGTCCTCTTCACGGGAAGGTATAAGATTGATGATTTTGTACTACCCTCTATTGGGGGTGTACCGCTGGTGCTTTCTGAAAAGGTTAAGTACCTAGGTGTTATTCTGGACAGGAAGCTGTCCTGGAAGCTGAATGTAGAGGATAGAGCTAGGAAAGCTTCGGTCGCTCTGTATTGCTGCAGAGGGGCCATCGGCAAACGATGGGGTCTCTCTCCTAGGGTGGTTTATTAGTTATATGAGATGGGAGTGAAACCTATCCTATTTTATGGGGTATTGGTCTGGTGGGGCGCACTAGACACGGCTTCCACCACGAAGAAGATGGTCACGGTGCAGCGAATGGCCATGGTTGGGATCAGTGGGGCCATGCGCACCACTCCTACCCTGGCATTGGACGTTATGCTCAATCTGCACCCAGTTGGCCTTGTAGGAAAAATAGGCGCAGCTCGGGCTGCAATTAGGCTCCGAGACGCTGGTTATAGGCTTGTTCAGTATGGCCATTCCAATATACTATCGGTCTTTGATTTTATCCCCAATAGAACAGATTACTGTGCGCCGACCTCTTCTCCGGCGAAGGGTTTTTCGACTTACATTCCCGCAAGGGATGAGTGGACAGGCGGAGAACCTATCTGGGGGGAGGCCTTGGCGAATCTGTTTACGGACGGGTCAAAGCTGGATGGATGTGTTGGGGGGGTGTATAATGTCAGGAACTCGGGATTAGCACGAAATTTAGGCTACCTGATCATTGTAGCGTTTTCCAAGCGGAGGTTGCCGCCATTAAGGATGCGGTAGATGGGATGCTGTCGAGCGCATTCACTGTCAAGGAGTTCAACATCTACTCCGACAGTCAAGCGGCAATTAGGGCGCTGAGTGCAGGCAACGTTCGATCGAGGACAGTGAGCGACTGTCTGCAATCGCTTGCGGTTGCGTCCAACTACTTCAAACTAAAAATCATTTGGGTGCCTGGCCACTGTGATGTTCCCGGCAATTGCCATGCGGATCTCTTGGCCAGAGCTGGCACGCGTGACACAGATGTGGCTGACTCCAGTACACTGGGTATTCCCCTTACCACCTGTAGTTTGCTTCTGGGCAGGTGGGCTTCGGAACAGTTAAGCAAACGCTGGACTGACACCACCTCATGTCAGGTGTCGAAGTCCTTCTGGCCAGTAGTTGACTCCGGGCGGTCAGTGGAATTACTTAGGTTCCCCAAGTTACATCTTTCCATGGTGATAGGGGTGTTGACGGGGCACTGTCCGATTGGGGTACATGCGGTGCGGTTAAATATTCTTGAAGACCCGAGCTGCGTAAGCTGCATGGAGGACGACGAGGTGGAATCATCAAGTCATTTCATGCTCAGTTGTCCAGCGTTTGCTAGGACTAGGCGCAGGTATCTCGGTTCGGATGTTCTTAGGTCTCCGGAAGACGTGTCTAAAATCGATGTGTCCCAAATCCGGAGTTTTATTGTCGCTACGCAGCGATTTGCCAAGTAATCCTAAGTTAGTGTCACCGTTCAGAATGTGGTATCACAACGGACCTTCAAAGTGTCCAAGTGAGCGGCCCACCTAGTGGGCTGCTACCACCTAACCTAACCTAACCTAACCTAAGGTATTCGAGAACTAATTCAAAACAAAACAAGTAAGGACAGCGTTGTCTTCGGCTGTGCCGAAGGCTTTACACCTTTCATGAATACGTGCAAACTTAAATACGCAGTGTTTAAAGTTCTCTAAAACTTTGTCAGCAATACATTTACTTTTCTTTTACCATCTATAAGCAAATATCTCTCCAAGTTTCAAGTTTTAATATTTCAAAATGAGGGATAAATGGCCATAATCCTCTTATCTGAACGATCGGTTGTATGGGATATATACTATATATAGCTCCGCTCTTAGCGATTTTTTTACCAAATTTTTTATTATCTGTAAGCAAATATCTCACCAAGTTTCAAGTTTTAATCTTCCAAATAAGTGGCCATAATCCTCTTATCTGAACGATCGGTTGTATGGGATATATACTATATATAGCTCCGATCTTGGTGATTTTTTTACGAAATCTTTTGCTATCCATAAGAAAATACCTCACTAAGTTTCAAGTTTTAATCTTTAAAAATGAGGGAGAAATGGTCATAATCCTCTTATTTTAACGATCGGTTGTATGGGAGATATATGCTATAGTGACCCGATTATACCGGATCCGACAAATGTCTAATATAATACAAAAATACATCCGTGTGCCAAATTTCATCGAGATATCTCAAAAATTGAGGGACTAGTTTGCGTTCAAACAGACGGACGGACGGACAGACGGACATGGCTGTATCAACTCAGTTCATCGTCCTGATCAATTTGGTATACTTAATGGTGGGTCTATCTCTTATATTTCTAAACGTTACAAACATCGGACCAAAGTTAATATACCATTTCATGTTCAGGAAAGGTATACAAATAAATAAAAACTATTCATGCAAGTAAGTTGTAATGCCAGAGTGTAAATTCATGTTTTGCAATATAATTAATATATTTTTATCTATGTTTTTTCTCCATGTTTTGTGTACAATAGTCTTGATAATGACTTCAGATTGAAGTCGAAATATCGACCGACCATTAAAAGTTTTAAAAATAAAAACACCGTGTTTTATTTCAATTTTGGCCTTGAGCTCACCAACATATAACTTAAATTTAATTTACCAAATACCTTGCAATGGTGACGAGTCCCACGTATGCGAGAAGGTATATGTAGGGACAACAAAACAAAAACTAAAGACAAGGATTTCCGGCCACAGATCGAATTTAAAGCTACGTAACGCTTCGTCTGAAAACAAGACTGCCTTGTCATCCCATTGCACCAATACTGGACATCATCCTGACTTTGAAAATGTTAAAATCCTCGCCAAAGAAAAGCACTACAATAAACGCTACATTTTGGAAATGCTTCACATTATGAACACACCTAATAATAAAAGGATGAACTTCAAATGAGACACAGACCAATGTGCCTACGCTTATCGCAACTTGGTTATGAAACAACAACAACACAACACACAATGTTCACTGAGAGCGCCACAATCCAGAAAACATCCCGCTACAAACGAGTTTGAGGACAACAACTAGCATGTAGGATGGCACATGTTGTTTATATATTTTTTGTCTTGTTTATAATTTAATGTAAGATAGTTGGTGTATATACATGTTTGTTTACATATACTGTTCTTTAAAATTTGTTTATATTTGCGGTACTTTAATTGTTTGCTTTTCACCTTCTTCTCAATTACATGTTTTCTAATATTGAAACAGTCGACAAAGCATATTCATGCAAGTAAGTTGTAATGCCAGAGTGTAAATTCATGTTTTGCAATATAATTAATATATTTTTATCTATGTTTTTTCTCCATGTTTTGTGTACAATAGTCTTGATAATGACTTCAGATTGAAGTCGAAATATCGACCGACCATTAAAAATTTTAAAAATAAAAACACCGTGTTTTATTTCAATTTTGGCCTTGAGCTCACCAACATATAACTTAAATATAATTAAATAAGGCCAGCAAAACTAACAATAATAAGTAAAAACGTTACCAAAAAAAAACATATTTCATTGTATGCTTACCCCCATATTCATAAAAAATAAAATTGGTTTATAAAGCTCTTGTGATTCAAAATTTGTATGAAAATGTCATTTAAAAAAGCTTTATAAGCCACATTTATTTTTTATGTGTTTCACAGTATAAAAATAACTTTTCTTCAAACTTATGGATGTTTTCACAGTCTATTATCTCAGTAGGTCATTCATTGTACATTTTATACCCTGCTTATTCTAAACCTTTTTTTCAAGCTCAGTTCTTACTCTAGGTAGTCTTATATATTGTTGGAACTTCTAGTTCTAGTCTCGTTGTTATAATGAATTCTGTTAATTAAGTAATTCGGTAACAATCCCAGTTGACATTTTGTATAAATTTCAATGTAAAGTTTCTAATGGATTGTTTTATACTAAGCCAATTCAACATATTTAGCATTGTGACCTTTGATGTTCTTGCGGTACATTTTAAGATTAACCGCATTGCCTTGTTTAGCTGTATTTGTAGCTTCTTGATCTGCGTATGGTTTGCCAATAACATTTTTGTAGGACAGTAGATAAAGTGCGGTTCAATGATTGAGTAAAAATTGAAATATTTTAATTGAATTTGGCACACAGGTTGCTTTCCGGCGAAGGTAGGTTGCTATTTGAAATGGGCGAAATCGAACCATAAACACGCCCCTTTTTTCGATATAGAAAATTTCGAAAAACTTATAAAGTGGGTTAATTCAATAATAAAAGCAGCTACAATGATGAAACTTCCTAGATTTATTAATTTGGTTGTGCCATTGACAATTTAATAAATTTTTGGAAAAGGGGCTTGGCACCGCCCTTCCATGAGTGAAGAAATTTTCAAACTTTGACTCTTAATAACTTTGGAACTGTTTACGCTAGTATAACAAAATTTCGTAGGAGGAATACTATTGTTGTGATAAATGCACCTATGGAAAATAAGCGAAATCGATTTTCGACCACGCCTACTTTTTCATAAAAGTTATATGGAAATGAGGTAGAAATATTGAACTGCGCATATCTAATTAACTGATCCAGGTATAATAATATAATTTGGTAGTTACATCAAATTTCTTATTCTTTATATGATTTTTGCAAAATGTTGGAAAGTGGGTGTGGCACCGGCCACTTATGAGTCAAGCAAATTTCAAATTCGACTGTTAACAACTTCAAAACGGTGAAAGATAGAATTACGAAACTTAATACGAGGTATACTATAGACACGTAGACTACGCCCAAAATCGGTTGACGACCATGCCCCCTTTTTACCAAACCTTTTTAAAAGAGGTAGGAAACCGGAACATTCCATATCTCCTTCACTGATACAGATAGAATGATAGAATTTCGTAGTTAAAATGACCTGATGACATTATTAGTGATTTTATATAAATATTGGAAAATGGGCGTGGTACCGCCCACATATAAAGTAACAAATTGTCAAATTTCAGCTATTATTAGCTTCAGAATGGTGTTAAATAAAATTGCGAAGTATGATACTGTGAAAATTTCATAAAGATCGGTTGAGTCCCTTGGACGCCCAAACAAGATTAAAATTTTATATGGCATGAGGGCATGGCACCGCCCACTTTTCCAAAATTATGTACTGTAACCAATGAACCAAAGAATCTACTGTGAAAATTTCACAAAGATCATAGATCGGTTAAGTACTTTGAACGCCCACACATTCATTTTTATACCCAGCGTGTACTAGTACACAGGGTATTATAGTTTTGGTCATATAACGGTGGTTTGTAACAGTACAAAATAATAGAGATAGATATGGAGTTCTACATATCAAAGTTCTTGTAATGAACAGAGGAATTTATTAAGGCGTGTCGGTCCGTCCGTCCGTCCGTCCGTGGACACTATAACTTGAGTAAAAATTGAGATATTTGAATGAAATTTGGCACGCAGGTTGCTTTCCGGCCAAGGTAGGTTGCTATTTAAAATGGGCGAAGTCGAAGCGTAACCACGCTCCTTTTTTCAATATCGAAAATTTCGAAAAACCTATCGACTGTTAATAACTTTGGAATTGTTTATGCTAGAATAACGAAACTTGGTAGGGGGCATTTGATTGTCATGGTACATACACGCATAAAAAATGAGCGAAAGGTTTTTCGATCACTCCTACTTTTTCATCTGAAAAATAGGTAGAAATACTGAACTGGCCATATACCACTGACTGATACAGGTAGAATGATTTAATTTGGTAGTTACATCAATTTTCTTATTCGATTTTTGCAAAATTTTGAAAAGTGGGCGTGGACCGCCGTGAAATAAAAATGCTTGAGATGCTAGCCAACGGGAATAACAACCGAAAATTCTATCACAAAGGTCGGCGACTGACGGAAGGTTTTAAAGCCTGGGCAAACTCCTATTAAAATCAGAACGGCGGCCTGGTTGCCGATGTTCAGAGAGTACTAAGATTATGTTGAGCAAGAAACCAGATGTAATGAAACAGATGGTTTCCGGGCGAGAAGGGTGGCGGGTCGGCATGGTGGTAGCCCGGCTGAGGCTCGTCGGCGTTGAGGCGAGGTTCTTGCTTGCCATCTTCCTTGTCCCACAGTCACCGAGACAAAATTTGGTAGGATCATGCCTATGAGGTGCAATATGTGGATACTAGGGAAATAAAGAATAAAAGGCAAAGCGGGAGAAGACTGTCCATTTCAGGTGGATTCATGCCACCCCTCTGGTTAATGAGGCACGAACAACCTTGGACTCCACTTTGACTCCGATTACCGAGTGTAGTCCCCTGTCCTCACATTCGTCCGTCTGTCTGGAATTTGTCGGGCCTAATTCATCGTCCGTTCGTCCAGTTGCAACACCTCAGTCATTCCCAGTGTGCCGCAAGGACAACACCCACATTAACACAAAGGGAAGTTTATCTGCCTGCATTCTTTTCTAGTAGCATTTCTCAACTGCGCTAATCTAAGAAAAGAATAACTCTATAATACTTACCATTCAAAATTTATTTTTATGTCTAGTTTTAAACGCTATCTATTGTTTCGAAAAATTATTTCTTATGACTTATTTTTAATAACTGGGGTCCAAATAAATCATTTCAAACACGATTTTTTTAATTTTTTTAGTACGAAATTTAATATAATTGAAAGATAAAATTAAACATGCTTATATTATTCAAAGCAAATGGCATTTCAAAGTTTTTTATTAAAAAAAAAAAAAAAAAATACATGTGAAGTAAGGAAAGTGCTGCATTCGGCTGTGCCTGCGGCTTTATACCTTTCATGAATACGCATAACGATTTTAAGTGTCCGATCATTACTTACAATAAGTATAAACTTTACAAAATTGTTTGTCTTACCCTGTTAACTCAAAGATACATATCCCAAACCCCGTTTATAGGAAAAATATGTTGTATGGGGGCTTGATGATTTTCACTACACACATTACATATGTAATAACTACCGTAGCTGGGTGGTCCTCTATGTTATGCAGCTCCGATCTGGTTGATTTTCATTTGTCACATTACGTATATAGTATGCATGGCTTTTAATCGCAAGAGTTACAGCCAAAACCCCGTTTATTGGAACTATCGATTAATGGGAGCGATGCCTTATATTCGTCAGAACTTTTCGGTTCCGACAAATGATTAATATATTGCAAAATATCGGTGCCATACCAAATTTCATCGAGATAACTCTAAAACTCAGGGACTAGTTTTCGTTGAAAGATACAGAAGGGCATGGCTATATCGACTCAGCTCATCACGCTAATCATTTCGGTATACTTATTAGTGGATCTATCTCTTCTTCTTCTGATACTTACAAATATCAGAGCAAAGTTATAATTTCATTTCATGTTCATAAATGACAAAATATGATCTAAGCTTGCTTATTTCAGTGCATTCGAAAATCGTATTTGAAATGAAACCGACAGAACAGTAAACAGGGGGACTAAAAATGTACAAAAAAAGCGAATTTGTACCCTATAAATTCTGACAATAATTGAGAGAAATACTAAAACATTACCTATTATTGGACTATAAAAACTTTTGTCCACATATGTGAACACTATACCCTGAAAAAAAAGGACAAACAAACGATGAAAAGAATCGGAAAAAAGAGCCAGGACTCCGAATTAGACACCCTTTAGCTTTAGACTTGCAAACCGTGGCAACTGGTAAGTATGAAGTGTTCTTGGTGTTGTGTGTTTGGATTTGTGTAGACTGTGGTTTGCGTGTACCAACTCACCGACCGACGGTGTGGTCAGCGTTGAAACTGGTGGATCCTTCCACCCTTATTGTGTTTGTTCTTACCGTGTATTTTTGTTATCGTTTTAATGACGGGGGACGTTGTATTTGGGATGGTGAATGTGTTACGTGAGTATTGTGGCTTTGTTGTGACTGTGGCTTGTGATGTTTGCTTTTGTGTGGAATGTTGTGGTTGAGCGGCGTTACCTGGTGTGGTTGATTCGAAACTTAGTAGTGGATTTTGTACGTGTATGTTGCATGTGTTAGCGTGGTATGTGAGTGATTCTAATGTTGTATGTTGTGTCAATGTGAATCGGTTTTTTGAGCTGCCATCTGTTTTCCTGTGGTCTTTGTTTTCTATGTAAATTTGATTCGAGCGTGGTGTAATCGTGTGATGAATTGGTGGGGTGCCACTCACCAACGATGGTGTTTGTTGGGTTAGAATGTCGTACTCCTGAAAAACAAAAAAAAAAAGAAATTTAAAATAAAAATTAGGAAAAATCGTGGTTTTATATTCAAATGTCATGGGGTAATAGGGTTTTGATAACATATTGTGTGTATTGAAAAAAAAAATGTTGATCAAATTGACTTATTGTTGGTATATCTGTTGATGATCGGTTTCTTTGCTCCCATTTAATCGCGGCACTTCAATTTAGAACTTCACCGTTCGGAAACAGTAACACAATTTATACTAAAACAGTTTTTTTTTTTCAATTCAAGATGAGGTATCAGATCGATACTGTGGCTTGCGATGGCACCCGTTTTTATACCCTAACGAATCACTGTTGCACTCACCGTTTCACTCACATTTCATCGTGGCGTCGAACATGTTGCGTGCAACAATATTTTCTACCCACACACATACACACCTAGTATAGAGGATGTCAGCAGATAATCAGCATGGTCATCTGATAGGGTTATGTTGCGTATACATATTTAAAGAATTTGGCTGGAATGTTTGATAGAGATGTTTAGCAAATGCCTCTACTTTTATTTCATCACTCTTGCACCATATACCATCTGCATCCCTTACGGCGACGTTACGCTTGGTTGATCGTTTTAGGTACTTTGTAGCTCTCCACAGACAGTGCTCATCATTTTTAGTAGGTTCGAGGTTTTTAATGAACGAACTGAAATACTTATTTTTAAAATCAGATAGCTTTAACTTTAGTTGCTTCGTCGCTCTATTAAGAGCTCTCTTTTCTGCAGGAAATCTATTTTCCTGCCAGGCTTTTCTTAATTTTCTCTTGGAAGCAATAAGCTGCAATATTTCAGCTGGTAGTTGAAAATTATCATTAGTACTAGGTTGCTCCTTAGGGCTTGATAGATGTGGCACCTCATGGATAAGATTTGTAAAAGATTCTATTGCTGCGTCCAGGTCAACGCCTGTTTCCATCGATACATTTAAGTCAATATGTTCAGCAATCCACTGTTGGAAGGATTCGATGTTAGTTTTCGGGGTAATGATCTTATATTTTTTAGAAATTTTGTGAACATTGCAGTTGTATATTACAATTAAGGGAGAATGATCGGAACTAAGATCATTACTGCTCTGTATGCTTAGTTTGCTAATTGGTATACCAGTGTGTACCACAAAATTCAGAAGATCCGGGATTTTTCTGGGATCACTTGGGCAGTATGTTGGCGTGCCTGTTGACAAAATGTCATAATTTCTTTTAGTGATGCATCTTTGAAGTTCTCTGCCTTTAGGGTTAACGAGCCTAGATCCCCACCAAGGGTGCTTTGCACTGAAGTCCCCACCTACAAAAAATTTGGAGCCAAAGTTTTTTAAAATGTGATCATACTTATCAGTTTTTATACTGAAGCGTGGTGGAAAGTATACTGAGTATATGGCTAAATCGTGAGAGTCACATTTAATTTTAACGCCGGCCGCTTGTAAATATTCTTCTCTCACTTCTTACAAAATTTTGTATATGATGGTATATCTGATTAGGACAGCAGAGCCTCCGTGAGCTCTGTCGTAGGGATGATTTGCGCAAATAAAGTTGTAACCCATAACTTTAAAATAGGATTTACTAGTGAAATGAGTGTCGGACACTAAGAAAATATCAATATTCATCTGCTAAGGAAAATTAATCTAAAAAATAAACTTGGTGGTAAATGCCGTAAACGCCCAACCAACCATAGACTTCGTTCTCGTTACACTAAGCTGTGTAAGGAGCTAAGTAAAGAAATATCTGCTCAGCGAGATAACTATTTTCGTGACAGATTCGTTGACTGCAAGGGTAACTCAAAAAAAGAATGGGAAGTCATCAATAGTGTTGTCTACAGAAAACAGCGTAGTGATGACCAGGTTATCGCTTTGACCGAAAATGGTAATATGTACCATCTCCGACCCATCCGTTGTTTCTGGCATTTTTAATGATTTTTTTGTATCGGTGGGCCAATCTTACTCTACACCGTGCAAGTGTATCTTGTCTGGCAACGATATAAGTAGTTCCAGTGTCAGCTTTGTGTTTGAACCTTTCACAGGCTTGGAGATTCTTACAATCATTAAAAACCTCAATAACTCGAATTAATGTGGATATGATGGCATATCAAATAAATGGTTCAAAAATACAGCTCTTAGCCTTGTTGACATTTTAAAACATATTTTTAATAACAGTATCTTCTCAGAAACTTTCTCTAATCTACTGAAATGTGCGATAGTTATCCCTTTGTTCAAAAATGGAAATAAACAAGATAAAAATAATTACAGGCCAATTTCGCTACTGCCATCTATTTCTAAAGTTTTCGAGAAAGCACTGAAAATCCGTATTTTATGTTTCCTCCAAAAAATAAGTTTTTTCAGCCCAAAACAGTTCGGTTTCAGGTCGGGCCGCTCAACTGAGGATGCTCTCCTGGAATTTTGTTCATTTATTTACAAAGAGCTGGACAATAAAAAACACTGCGCTAGTCTCTTCGTTGACATTAAAAAAGCTTTTGATACCGTGGACCATGAATTTTTACTACACAAGCTATACTGCGCCGGCTTCCGGGGATTTGTACACGAGTGGTTCAAATCATACTTGTCAAGTCGAGTGCAAAAGGTCAAAGTTAACGACAATCTTAGCAGCAGTAGTTCAGTAAAGATTGGGGTTCTACAAGTTTCTGTTCTGGGTCCAATCCTGTTTTTAGTGTACATTAATTCTATTTTTGATTTGCCTTTCAAAGGAAATATCACTGCATTTGCTGATGACCTTGCGATAGCTTATGGGTGTAGCAATGCTGCTGATTTGATAGCCAATATAAATAATGATGCACTTCTTTTAAGAACTTGGTTTGCTAAGCACAAGCTTCTAATCAGCAGTAAAACTAAACTAATGTTCTTTAGCTTGACTTCGAGGCAATCTCCAGATTTCATTATATCTTTTCTTTCTTCAGGTTGTGAGCATTTTACCCTACACAAGCACTTATGCCCGGATTTTAAGACCAATACGTACAATTCGCTTGCATCGTGCTGTGCCAATTGTTTTGTAATTGATGTAGTACAGGAATTCCAGTATCTAGGCCTCACACTCGATAGCAATACGAACTACACATTTACCGTTTGAAACAACATCTGCAATATTCTTTACGCTGCTTTTATCACCTTGGAAATTTCTGCTCAAAACGTACATTGAAAACAGTTTACTATGCATTATTTCACTCGAAATTGTCGTATGGCATAATCTGTTGGGGAGGTACGAGTCTACACAATATCCAACCTTTATTAACTTTGCAAAAGTATGCTATACGTAAAATATGCAAGGTGAATAGGACACATCCCTCTAGAGAGCTCTTTAGAAGTTTACAAATTCTTCCAGTCAGAGACTTATATTACTTTAAAGTTTTGAACATTTTTTTTATCAGGTGTGGTTACCTGGAAAGCATGTCGTCAGAAATCTACAGTCTGAGGATAAACTCACGCAACGCTGTCATAATGCTTTCTTGGAGAACCTCACACTATAGCAGATTTTATACAATATTATCTCGCAAACTATTCAATGCGCTTCCTGTAGGTATTCGTGCCTTAAGGAATCTTCATCAGTTTGTAAAACAAGTGAAATCCTTCTTTTTAAATTTATCTCGTTTAGTGAAATCGAAGTGTTGCTACGGACCGGTGCCTAAAAAAGAAATTTTTGTTGTCTTTTTTTTTGTATGCTCTAAGTATTAGGTAATTCTATTCAATTTTTCTTTTTTACTTCTCCTAATATCTTGAGAATATCGCACGCAAATATTTATTTAGCCTGTTTATTTAATTGCGTTTATAAAATTTAAAAGTTCTGTTTATTATCTTTTATACTTCAAATCTAGAATAAGATTTTTGGCATTGATTGTAACTTAAAAAAGCCACCCCACAATATTAAATTTCTAGCAATTGGCATTCGTCGCTATGTTAAGCTTAACATAGAGAATGCCATATCTTTTCTTATATCTAATTTTACTTTATATCTGGTATTGTATTGTGATTGTATTTGAAATTGTGGCAACTTTGTAGATATAAGAAAAATGATTAATAAATGAAATGAAATGAAATATTGTTTGAATTGACGAACATTTTTATTTCATCAACATGGCTGTTCAAGCCATTGGCGTTCCAGATCGCTATTCGCAAGGTTTACTTGCATAGTTTTTCCAATAAAAGGGACATCATTTTAAATAAACTTTGAGTAATTTCAAGTTGTTTGGAAAGCAAATTTTCAATCTTTTCAAGTAGATTATTATTTTTATTGGAATTATTTTGGACACATTGTGCATAAGACATTGTTACGAGCGAAGCGTAGACGAGTGAATTCTCGATTGTAAAACCTTCTTTATTCTGTATGTTCTTATATTTATAACTTAAAGCTAATAAGTAATGCATGGTCATGACTAATACCATGATTGGTGTGAATGGACAAGGGTAATCCGAGTGCACATACGCTGACCGTTAATTAGGTCAGTAAATAGGTATTTAATATCAACATACCGAAAGTGCATTGCACTGACAATGAGTTGAGCAATGTGAGATGGTTTAGAGTTAAATGACTCAGGCAATATTGTTATATTGCGAAAGTGCAATTGTGCTGAAAACCGTTGTCCATTACACCTTCCCTTTTTGGGAAAAAAAAAGAAAACAAAGAGACAAATATTTATATTTTTCTTTTTGTTTTTTCTTTTTTTTTTTTTTTATTGTGTTTGTTTAATACACATAATAGTTTGTCTATTCAATACATATAATAAAATAATACCGCCGGCCGGTGGTATTCGTTTTAACGTGCTAACTTATAAAGCATATGATTAAATTTGTACATAAATATGTTTCTTATTTACTTATGCTTTTTTTAGTCTATTTTTGTGTACAATTTTTTCTTTTGAATTAACATTAATTTTGCAGTTTCCTAAGCAATCAGTTTCAAGCACTTTATAAGGACCTTTGTAAATCTTGTCTAATTTGTGGTTAGCTTCATTTTTCAAGTATACCATATCGTTTTCCTTAATAATTTGTGGTTTTGATTTCCGGTCATACCTTTCTTTTGTTTTTTCTTTTGCTACTTCTAACAATTCTGATGCTCGCTTTTGGGCTGTTTGCAATTGAAATTTTAGTTCGGATTTGTAGTTATCAATATTATATATGGGATCAACTTTCCCGGTCAACATAAAGTCATACGGGGCAGCAATTTTCCCGTATACCAATTCAAACGGAGTGTAACCATGAGTGGTTGATGGAGTTGTATTGTAGCAGTATGTAAAGTACTTAAGCCAGAAGTCCCAGTCCAGTTTGTCTCCTGATATGTAAGCCCTGATATATTCGTTTAAAGTTCTGTGTGATCGCTCAACTACACCTAACGTCTGGTGATGGTATGGTGTAGAAGTTTTATTTTTTATATTTAATAGTTTACAGATTTCGTTAAATGTTTCATTTTTATCTGTTAAAATTTCTTGTAAAGGTCCATGAACCAATATGCAGTTTTCTACTATTGATTTGGCTACTATGAGGGCAGATTTATTTGGAATTGCGATGGTAATGAGGAATTTTGTTAATTCGCAGATTATAGTTAAAGCATATTCATTTCCGTGAAATGATTTAGGGAAGGGGCCTATTGTGTCAATTTGCACGACATCAAAAGCTCTAGCTGGCGTGTTAGTTTTTATAAGAGGTTCAATATGGTTTTTGCCATATTTATTTTCTTTGCATTTCTCACATTTTCGGATATAGGCCTTCACGTCTGAAGTCATGTTCTTCCAAAATATGTTCGTCGGAGTTTTGATAAGAATCGTGTGAATCCCGGATGGCCTCCGAATACGGGATCGTCGTGATATCTTTTTAATATTTCAAGTTTTTGTGTGGGCGAAGTGATTTCGTTTATTTTTGGTGTTATAGCTATCGTTACCGTTTTCAAAATTTTGTTGCCTATATTTTTAAATTCCTCAATGTCGACATATCTAAATAAATTATCGTTGATCGCGATCTTCATGCTTTTAAAGTTTTTATTGCCAACTATTTTTTCAAGTTTGGGAAATAATTGCGCTAGTTCAATCTTCCCATAAGCAATAAATTCTTTAGCAGATATTTCATATATTTTCCTTTTTCCATGGAATAGTGTTAAATGCGAGGATTCGAGTAATTTTGTATATCTATTTTTATTTACGGTGCACCTGTTCATAATTAATTTAAGGCACGGTAACTTTTTCACTTCGTGTGTCGTAATTGTGTTGTAAACTTTTTCCTTTAAGTTGGTAGTCGTGTGTGTTGTCCTGTCTTCTGTATTCGGAAATGCAATTTTGGTTTTCGATCGCGTTGATACTTGTCGGATGGTCGAATTTGCTTCCGTAATTCCTTTGATATGTCCAAATCAATGCGAGATAAGGCGTCTGCACCACAATTATCTCTTCCTTTGATGTACTCGACCTCGAAATCAAATTCTTCAAGGTCAAGTCTCATTCTGGTGAGTTTGGACGATGGGTTCTTCATGGCAAAAAGATAGGTAAGTGGTTTATGGTCACTTTTGATCCGAAATTTCGTACCATAAA
Source organism: Merzomyia westermanni (assembly GCA_949987695.1). Lineage (NCBI taxonomy): Eukaryota > Metazoa > Arthropoda > Insecta > Diptera > Tephritidae > Merzomyia > Merzomyia westermanni. The sequence goes on from OX465289.1 coordinate 82,184,191, forward strand.
TATAGGGTCTGAAAAAGTTGATTGCCCAGTGTATGGCCGCTAGTTCGTGTTCTATTGTTGACTTATTACTTTCGCCCTTTGTAAAGGCTCGTGATGCATAAGCAACTGGTAATTGCATTCCATTGTATTCCTGGCTTAATATGGCACCACAGGCTTCCTTGCTAGCGTCAGTGGTGATGTAAAATATTTTTTTAAAATCTGGGTACTGGAGCAAGGGCGGTTTTAGGAGTGAGCTTTTCAGATACTGGAATGCTTCGTCGCATTCTTTGGACCAAATGAAAACAGTATTTTTTCTTGTTAGCTTTGAGATGTGTGTTGAATAGTGAGCAAAATTTTTAATGAAGCGTCTATAATAATTACAAAAGGCAACGAACCGTCTTGCTTCATCGGCATTTTTCGGCGTTGGGTAATTTTTTATTGCCTCATGTTTTGTTTCATCGGGCAATATACCGTTTGCAGTGCATTTATGCCCGAGGTAAGTTACTTCATGGCGGAAGAATGTACACTTATCTGGGTGTAGCTTTAGTGAAAGTATCAACGAGATTTATAGCATCAATGAATCTGTTCAAATTTTCTGGCTTTCCATCGAATTCGGGCAAAATTTTTGCTCCCAAACTTAAAACCGTGGAAGCCATTATATTGACTTTTCGCTTCTTTCCAACATCTTTCGTTTCTTTATCTGCTCCTTCACCTTCGTCTGCCTCACTTTCCTCTGTTTCCTCAATATTGCTGTCAACTTCACATCTCAGTGTAAGGGGGATTTTAATGTTAATATTATGCCGTTGAAAGGCTTTTAAGAGTTGGTCCCTTAGTTTTAGAAATATCTGGTCTGCTGATTCTCTGTGTTGGGATGTGTACCTATCGTACTGCCTATGTAGTATAGCTCTAACCTTGTTAAATTTCTCTATTAAAATTTTTGTATGCTTTTCCCTGGTTTCCACTTTAATAGTCCTGTTTTGTGTCATACATTTGTATGAAAGTCTAAACTCCTGGGTTGGTGGTTTAATTTCGTTCAAAATCTCTTCCCATTGCATAATAATTATTGTCCGTGACTTTTTCTTTAACTAGTGTTGCTACATTATTTTGTTGTATTTATTAGCATTGGAATTTACTTTTTTTTTTTTGTTATAGTTTACCTAAACGTAAAGAACATACTTAATTAAAAAAATTATCTATTAAGGTGTTGGTACGATCTCACCCCACTGTGCTGCTGTTGTTAGTGTCGTTGGTTGCCGGACTCAGATGATTGATGTATTCCTTGTATTAACCTCTGTACCTAACGGCATGGGCTTCTTGCACCGTTAGGTCGTAATTTACTTATTGTGTTCAAAGAATAGTATTATCCTCTGTACCCAACGGCATGGGCTTCTTGCACCGTTAGGTCGTAATATTTGTGTTGTATGGGCATCACTGTGTGGTGGTTCGGAAGACTAAGTCACTTCACTTCACCTTTATGTGACTTGTTAGACTTGTTCTGCCCTGTTTCGAACGTCCCTTTTTATTTTATTCACGTAGCACTTAATTAGTACGTACACCATAGTCAATATTGCCATTATCAACAATAGTTCAGTGGCGCTGACTTGCTCTATATTATAATTTGTTTTATTTTTACTTGTTTGTACATCTTCATCGTATTTAACGATTTTTGTTTGTTCTTTTTTTTCACTTTCCGTATTGGTGTCTTTTCCTATTTCGTAGCCAGTTATGGCTATCATGATAGATGTAAGCACTGGTTTCCACCACGTCATTTTCGCGGGTAAAAAAAAAAAGGAAACTATTTCAATTCAAATATTATCTTTATGATTTTTGTTTTTCACTACAATAAACAGCTATTTCAATTCAGATATTGTCTTTATGATTTTTGTTTTTCACTACCGTAAGCACTCCTGGCAGGATCGCCATGTTACGAACGAAGCGTAGACGAGTGAATTCTCGATTGTAAAACCTTCTTTATTCTGTATGTTCTTATATTTATAACTTAAAGCTAATAAGTAATGCATGGTCATGACTAATACCATGATTGGTGTGAATGTACAAGGGTAATCCGAGTGTACATACGCTGACCGTTAATTAGGTCAGTAAATAGGTATTTAATATCAACATACCGAAAGTGCATTGCACTGACAATGAGTTGAGCAATGTGAGATGGTTTAGAGTTAAATGACTCAGGCAATATTGTTATATTGCGAAAGTGCAATTGTGCTGAAAACCGTTGTCCATTACAACATATTTGGGTTGGTATTTAAATTTTCTCTTGGTGTAGAGTTATGCAATTGAGGGAAATATAGACCTGCATAAGAATAAGTTGGAACATTCTGTCTTTTATCTGAAAAACTTGGTTTTTTAGCAAGGCTCTGATACACCTTGCATCCCTTATAGTTCGCTGGGTGGTTTTGCAAGCAGTTAATGCATTTGGCTAGTGTATCTTGGCTTGTGTATCTTGGCTTTTCACACATTCTACTGTTGCGTTATCTAGACCACATTTAACACATCTATACGGTTTTGTGCAATACGATTTGGTATGACCGAACTCTTGGCACCGATGACATTGTACAATATCAGTAACCCTCTTTGGCGGGTCAACCTTTACAATAGCATTACCGAGATATTTTAATTCAAATATATTTTTATTGTTATTGTTTGGTTCTAGATCAACAAAATGCATACATAAAGGCATGTTTGTGAATCTGCTTCGTATATTACTCACATTTCTTACCTGAAAGCCCAATGCTTCTATTTCTTTTTTTTATTTCATCTACTGGAGTAGAGTAGTGTACATTTTTTAGAACAATTTTATACGCACGCTACTGCTTAAGTTGATATGTATGGAAGTTTATTTTCTTTTCCTTCATATCTGCAATTAGAGCCCTGTATGAATCTATAGATTTGACCATTACTCTAATTTGTAATTTGTTTGTAACTAAACTCGGACTTATCTATGACTATTTGGAAATACTTAATCATACCGCTTATATCTGTAATATTAGGTATAATAATTGGTGGTGGTCTTGGTAGAGTCTCTTCCATGTTCTGATCTGGTTCATTATGACTTTCCGACTGATCTTCTAAACGGGCAAACATATTTGTGCTACTGGGATTGTTGATAGCATTATTGTTGTTGTTGTTTGTGTTACTACAACTACCGATGGTATAATTGTTGTTTTCAGTAATGTTATTAGCTTGTTCTAAGTTCATGTGGGCGTCTGACTTTGTTCGCTGGCGTTCAATAGTTGGGGAGCCAAACTGTCGCCTTTTGCTTGCCACTGTTTGCCATTCCACTTTATTCTCACCTTCGGTACTCATTTCAAGATTTTCATTAGCAGAATTGCCAGGTAGACCACTCAAAGTTGTCATGTTGGATGAGTTATATTGTAGCAAATCATGTATGTTTGTTGTTTGTGTTCGGTATTGGCTAGTCAGAGTATTTAAGTCATACTCCAGAGCTGACGTCCTCTGCATCGAGTGACCTTGCTCTGAAGATGAGCGTTGGTCACTCATTTATTCACGTGTTATATTCGCAGCAGTTTTTTTATAAAACTTTAATAATAAATAATAACACTGTCAAGCTTTAATGGATTTTTTATTTTTTTTTGTTTTACGTTTTGTTAATGTTTATTTGGTTTCTGAAGTTGCACCTTTTAATTGTTGTTATCAAATAACATACTAAATTTGAAATTAACTAATTCACATGTGCACTTGCTAACTCTCTCAAAGCAACTACGAATACGTGAAATACGTCTCTTTCTAAAAATTGTACTACTTCAGTAGAAGTGGCTTTTCACTATGGTTTAAGAAACACAAATTTTTTAAAATGGTCGAAACATACAAACATATAAACATTACCGTCACAACTACGTGGGTATGTAGTCCATATTATGGACCCATAAAATCGCCGAACAAACGTTGAAAAGGGCGTTCAGTAAGGTGCTTTTGGTTCGCTTATGAAACGCGTGCAAGCTTTAACATATGCCTGCACATCTGCAACCATAAAAAAAAGTTTAAAAAAAATAATGGGCGCTATATATAAATCCTGAGGAAATTAAGGCCGAGCTTCTCTACCAATTTGTGGTGTGCTGCTTCTAATTTTTCCTACGAATTGGAGGGACCTACAGTTTTTTGCCTATTCCCAACGGATGAACAGATGAATTTTTGATGAGAAGCCTTCCATGGCAGAAATACACTCGGAGAGTTTGCCAAACCAATGCCGACGGCCGACCCCGTTTAAAAAAAAAAACTTTTTTAAACCACTTTCGATGATAACTGTGTGCTAACTCTACTAAACTACTCCGCAGCTCTGTCGGAACCCAGAGTTTCCAGGCATGGTCTTCTTGTTGTTCGTCCCCTTTGTTAAATTGCGTTCGTCTGTACACGTATCTGTCTGACACACACAGTTCGGGAAGTCTGTCTTTGTTCTCTGTCACTGTCTTCTGCAACTCCATGTACTCGGGCGATTTAAAATGTGGCGAGTTTAGGTTTAATGTCGAGTCTTTTGTCGTCATGTCCATTCGCGAAAGGGCATCAGGCACTACGTTTTAGGTCCCTTTACGATACTCAATATTACAATTATATGCCTGTAGCTTCAGGCTCCATCTTGCCAGTTGGCCTGACATGTCTTTCTGGTTCATGAGTCACAAGGCGATTGCAGATATATAGCGCGTGTTTTGTAGACGGATCAAGATACCGTCAATGTGGGGGAGTGGGCAGGCATCTTTTATGATGCGTTCGTTGCCTTTTCGAGCATCGGGGCACAGTCTGTTCTTGGTTCCTTTAGTCACCAGTGATACCGGCGAATTCCAGCAGCTGTTGCTCTCCTCTATGACTCCCATCTCTAACAAGCGATCAAGTTCGTAATAAATCAACTTCTGTATGGCTGGTGATAATAGGTAATGGCGTTGTTTTACTTGTAGTTGCTCCTCAGTCTCGTCGATGACATGTTCCTCCATATTCGTTTTCCCCAGTCAAGAACAGTGAACGATGGAAACTGTGCCTTCATGCTTGCAAACGCTTGGTCTTCCTCAGGGCTAAGTGTATGTTGCACGGCTTAAAATGACAAGTCCCCTTTGGCGGGTACGAGTTCGGACACTGCAGCACTACTCGACGCAACGCTCCGGGCCCTATTAATAAAACTTAGCTCGATATCCTGCCAAAAATCTACCCCAAGTAAACCTCCTGCTGTAAGTCAGCGACAATCAAGAATTGCAGACCCCGGGTCATACCATTCCACAGAATTGGCAAATTTTTCCTAAACAAGAAGCTCCTGCACCTGAGTCCAATAACATCATCATCTCGGTGCTCACAAAAAATCTTTTGTCACCTTTCATTTTGACTATTGTTGCTATTATTTTGTTCTTTCTCTCTATCTCTATGGCGCGATATACAACAGGTATATCATCATAAGCCTCCTAAGAGATTTTTGCGCCAAGCTTCTCTTCCAATTTGTGGTGTGCCGATTTGAATTTTCCCTACAAATTGGTGGGACCTACAGTTTTTTGCCGACTCCGAACGGCATCTACAAAGGAGACGAATTTTTGCTGAGAAGCCTGCCATGGCAGAAATACACTCGGAGAGTTTGCCAAACCACTGCCGAGAGGCGACCCCGTTTTGAAAAACTTTTTCAAATCACTTTTGATGTTACCTGTACCAGGGCTCGAACCATGGGCCTTCGGTGTGGTAGGCGGGCAACACTACCTTCACACCACGGCGGCCGCCGTTCTTCGTTTGTTCTTTATTCGTTTAAAATTCCTCCTTTTACCCCTAATTTTTCTTATCTTACTAAATTCCTGTTATTGTTTCCTTGTTTACTCTTCTCTAACTGAAGCTGCGCCTACGCGCTTCTTATTTAATTTTTCTGATATGAAGCCTCATTCTTTCTTCGGTAGTTTTACGCTCCTCATCTTTTTTGCTACACAAATTAGTTACTTCCCGTTAAAAATCTTAAGAGATTTATTTTGGTCCTCGCCATTTCCTAATTTTCCGGAAGCTCGGAACATCTCCGCCAGACGCCGGTTTCTCGCCTCAGGCTTGTACACAGAGAAGGGCGAATTTTTGCCACATTGAACACAATCCATACTGTTGTAAGAGGAGTTACATGTGCTGTCCTTTGCTGTTTCATCCAGGTTTCCAATGTGTGTGAAATGATGGTTTTCTGGCTTTTTTCCTCAACCAGAACTTAAACATATTTAAAACACATTTTATGTTGATTTTTAAGGAAGGTTATCATCTTAACTGGTCAAATTTAGTGTGCATATGTAAGGGTTCGGGTTATATGTCTTCCCTTTGCCAAATTAAAATCTTCTTCAAATGAAAATAATTGATGTCTTCAGGAAAATTTACACGATTTCTAACCACTTCGTAAATATAAAATTGCAGAAGTTACAAACTATGTTTTTGGTTTTTTGTATTTCGTCTTATCTGGAAAACCCGGATAAAAATAATGAAAATTATCGAAATTATCTACCGAACTCTGATAAATTTCGAGATTTTTATCGAGCATCTCGTATGGATCGAATTGGGTTGTGATATATATGAATGTTCTAATATTAGGAGGTCTTAAACCGAAAAATATTAGATTAAAAATCTAATAAATCAAAAAAAATCAATGTAAGAAGTTTTCATATATTTAAAAACAAATTCAATTTAATAAAGAAAGAAAAAAGACAAAGTTGTCCAGAGAACCTGTACTCGAACTTTGGAACACACGCGTTCTACCTCAGACGCTTACCACCTGCGCTACTTCGGTACGTAGAACAACTGCAGTTAAGCGCCATGGCTTTATGCAGGAAACTTTAGTGAATTATTAGAAAATATGCCTATCGCTCCTGATCGGTAGGAAGATATCAAAATACATTTAAATAGGAATTATGCATGTTTGAGTAAGATATACTCTGGCAATTCATTGTATGGATAAAATTTTAGCCTATTAATATATAAATAATGGTTACTTTAACTCAATGTGCTCAGTGAGTGAAAATACGTCCACCGTTTAGACATGGTTGCCATATTGTAATTTTTTGGGTATTAGTATACAGGCAGTGCTTTTTGTAAGCCATTTACCGGGAGAAAATTACAAATTCAATTTAGCAATTCCGACTCAACGACGCACCTTCCTATTTTTACTCTCCTTTCTTTTTGATCTGAAATTTTGAATCATAAGGCGGCCATGGCTGGTTTGGAATCTCGTTTTAATATTGGAGTTTTATTATAAGAACTTAGGGTTTTCAGGTTTTTAGGATACATCTTAATAAAAAATAATGGCCACGAATACCTTTGAATCTCATTTTCATTATAGAATTTTACAAAAAAAATAGAAATTTGATTGCGTTTTTAAAAAAAATGTTAATTTTGAATTATGTGAACAGCAGCCACTTTAAATGCTTTTGCATCTCATTTTTAAAACAGAGTTCTATTAAAAAAATTAAGCTTTTGTTGTCTTTTTTTCCCTAAAAATTTTAATTTTGAACTATTGCTTGCAATAAAACGCGCGAGATATGTTGAAAACAAATTGGTATTTTTGTTAAGATTTTGGTACAGTTTAGTGGAGGGCAACTCTCGCTCAAAATCAAATTGGACCGACGCGTCGACGCCGGTGTACAGCTGTGTTCAATATAATAGTAGTGAAATTAAAATCAATATTGTTCGACAAAATAAGAAGAAGATGTGATTTTAATAATTTTCATTTAAAATATAGCAAATTTCATAACAGAAACCATATAAAAAGAAATTTCCAAGTTCAGGAAAGTTAATTTAACTTTAAAAAATTTACATCAAAATTTCAATATTTTTGGGCAGAACTTCTAGAAAACTTTTGAGTAAGCAGTTTTGTAGACCAATGAATTTTAGTATAACATTATGCAAGTTAGAACTCACTGAAAAATGTTCTTGAATTTTCAGAATTTTTTTCGTCAAGGGTGTTGAGTGATTTCTTCCATACAACGCATGAAGAAAAATAAATTTTGTATGAAAAAATACCAAACATTCTTGACAAAAAAAAATTTCGAGGTACTGCTAATTTATTGTACTAAAATTGATTGGTCTACGAAATTGCGTACCCAAAAAGTTTTCTAGAAATTCCTTAAAAAAATTTGAAGATTTTGATGGCAATTTTTAAAAGTTTAATTAACTTTCCTGAACCTTGTGCAAACTTTAAAATTTCTTTTTATGTGATTCTGTTATGGAATTCGCTATATTTTAAATGAAAATGATCAAAAACACAGCTTCCTATTATTTCGTCGAACGATACCGAATTTAATTTCACTACTATTATATTGAACACAACTGTATACTTTAGCTCAATTTGCTTAATGAGTAAGAGAATGAAAATATTTTTGACCTTTTGGAGAACAAATGAAGTATGAGTTGGATGCACCGACGCCACTACTTTAACTCAATATGCTCAGTGAGTGAGAGAATGAAAATATTTCACCGTTAGGAGTGTGCCCACATATACATAATTTGATTGGAAATTAAGATTAATTAAATTAATTTAGCGTTTCTTTTGAAGTTCCTTAAATTTCTCAATATGAGCATGAAGCCGGTTTCCATTTTGGTTTTTATGTTTTGGATATACAGACAATTTAGCAATTTTCCTTTAGATATGGCTCTTTTGAAACCCATTTAGCGGGGGAAAATTAGAACTTCAGTATATGGTTTTCTGGTTTTTTTTCCTTAACCACAATTTATACATGTATAAAGACATTTCATATTGGCTTTTATAGCATTTCAATAATATTTTGTGATATATGTATATGAATATGACTTGAACTTATTATTTCTTATGGCTGTTCGTATAAGTTTACCTTAAGTCCTATACCAATCAGAAAAAAGTAAATTCTTTAAAAACAAAATTCATAAAACCACGTAACTATGTAAGTATTTATCTTACATATTTTGTTATGGTAAATTTTTAGTAATTTTGTTGCGATTTTTTTGTAAAAATTGGTTTTAAGAAAAGAATGCTTTAAAAACTTAACAAATTCAATTCAAGGTAAGAAATTCAATTTCATAAAAAAAAAAAATTACTGTCCGGAACCTGGGCTCGAACCATGGAACGCACGCGTCTCACCCGAGACGCTTATACCTGCTTCAGAAAATATTTTCACCATTCGGAGTATATATAGATATCCATATGGCTGGGGTCGAGCTGTTAGAAGGGTGTGAAAATAGGTGTCGATCTTACCCTCCCCCTAACCCAAGGTGTTAAGCGTGTCAGTGCCTACTGGGTGGCTTGCAGTCAGGGGCATCCGACTGTATTCTAACGGAGCCTCCCGGATACCGGTCCACCTCCGCGAGTAACGGTGGACTTGCTACGGTATGGGGTGTTGCCGTAGTCGACCGTTCCCTTCCCCTTTTTTACATTTTATGGTCGCCGAAAGGACTCGTCTCAGTAGGTGACCAACGAAACAAATGGCGAATGATTAAACTAAACTCCGCCTTGGATCCCTGCGCGGGTAAAAATGCTGCCTCTGGACTAGGCGCTAAAGTAGTCCAAAAAAATCGTCTGCACAAAGTGGTGCGGCACAACCTTTTGAGGGTAAGCCATTACCACGCGAAACCGTACCGACCAAACCCCTCGAGGGTAAGGCAAACACGGGGAGAAATGGCCAGCCTCCAAATGCCCGATTAGGGCAATATTAAAATGCAGCCCAAGGGTGCTGTCCCTAATCCCTCTACGGGAGGAAGGACAGCCCATAGAGCTGCCCATAGAGCTGCCAATAGAGCTAGACAGCCCGAGGTGAAAAATGGGCATAAAATTTCCCCCTCAATCAGAGCACAGCGTGACCGCACATCCGCGGCCAAGATAATAGCTCGACGTGTCTCCAAGCGCACTGACGGAGGACCAAAAGGCCTCTTTAGCCTGGGCAACCAAACTTCTCGCCTCGAGACAGGAGCGAGAAGTAGAGAAGAGCTGCGAGAAGATAGACCATCTTAGGGCCGGGCCAAAGCACTGGGCTCTAAGAGACAGCGCTCTCAGGAAAGCACCACGAGTGAATCCAAGAGACATAGATTTTTGGCGGCAGCCACGAGAACCTCTGCGGCGAACCCGTCCAGGCCGTTCAGCGAAGTGGCAAAGAGCACCTCACATAAGTCCTGACAACTGGCAGTCGGTGTCAATAGGTCTGTGCAGGGTATACGACGAAGTCATGGGGAAACACCCAGGCCCTGCACCTGTCATCCGAGATGCCGGCTGGCATCAGCGGCGAATAAAGATGGTCTCTTGCGCCGATGAGCGCTTGGCTATGCTTTATAAGGAAGCTATTTCCGCTGTGGTCTGGGGCAGACTTGGTAGAGGTGCACAGGAACGAGATTCCTTGCAGGCTACGAGCCTGGGCCTGGATACCAGCAGCCGAACCGTCGTCGCCAGAGTCCATTCTGAAAAACATTCAGAACGGAAACGTAGGCCTGCCAACCAGTGAATGGAGGGTAGTGACGGTTAGTGAGGTCAGGGAGAAACAACGCTATGTGACCTTGGTCATTAGCGAGGAACCTCTCCCTGCTCTGGAAGCCTGTGGTGGAGTCATCAGCTACTGCTTTTACTTCATCACCGTGCGGATTGCGAAGAAGGGTAAATTCGCCACTGATAAACCTGGAACGGAGGAACCAGGAAACACCTTGAGTGGACCTAGGCCCTCCAAGAAAGCCAGCGTAGAGGACAGATCATCGGACAACGCCGTGAGCGAAGCGGATGATGCCGTCTCACAAACCGCTTCAGGCGGTGATGGTCCCACCGGCAGCACCGTAGTTGAACCTACACGGTCTCGGTGTCAGGCTACATCGGGTCGACCTTTGGTCGGTGGGTGCACCAATCTGACAGCCAGCTACTGGTCTCTGACGTGGAGGCAGCGGCGCATGACGTTACAGTCATAGCCGCTCCCAAACGCAAAGACGAAGTAGCAATGGACGAGGGCTCTGACACCGACCTGTAAATTTCTGATGATGCGGGTCCTTCAAATCAACCTGCACCACTCCAAGGCAGCCTCGGCGAGAAAGCCGAGGAGCTCGTGCTAATCCAAGAACCCTGGATCGTCCGAAACAAGGTTTGCGGACTAACCTATGATGCCTACCAGGTGGTCAAGACCCCAGTTACAGGTAGGACCAGACGGTGTATTCTTATAAAAAAGACTTCCTCTCACTTTCTGTTACCAAATATCAGTGACGCAGATACGGTGACCATCAGCCTTGAACTGGAAGGCAGACAGTTTGGCTGATTGCAGCCTACATGGTGCATGACGCCCAGCAATTTCCATCCACCTGCTTAATCAACACAGTGAAAGAGGCAAACCCACGGAAGCTGCCGATTGTAATAGGAGCCGACGCCAATTCACACAATGTAGTGTGGGGTTCTACAGACACTAACCCTAGAGGTGAATGCCTTTTAGACTTTATTCTATCACACAACCTAAATATAAGTAACTCTGGAAATGAACCAACGTTTGTTACCGCAAATAGGAAGGACGTCGTTGATATCACGTTAGTCTCTGACCCGATACTGGGCCAAATCGAGGATTGGCATGTATCAAGGGACAACTCCTTCTCTGATCACAGATACATATGCTTCTGTCTCCACGTGAGACCACTTACTCTTGCAGCCTACAGAAACAAAAATCGAACGGATTGAAATGTGTTTAAAAACGGTCTATCACGTTCATTCTATGAGCACGCTAACATCTGATGAAGCGCACACATATTTCGAAAACGAGTCAGCTTCGATCGGTGAGCTTGACTCATCGTCTAAAATTTATGAAGCAGTAGACTTGATCACAGAGTCCTGTAATGCTGCCGAGGAATAAGAAGAGACCACCATGGTGGAACTCGGAAATTTCCAGGCTCAGGAAAAACAGTAGCTCTGGCTCTTGGCACGAATATAAAGAAGCTTAAAAATTTTCAAAAAAGCAGTCAACTAAGCCCAGCGGGATTCATGGAGGGAATTCTGTAACAACATTGAAACCAACTCGGAGGCAAATAGACTGCTTAGAGTTCTATCAAAAAGTCTAACTGTTCCGGGCTTCATTCAGAAACCTGATGGAGGTTGGTCATCATCTAGCGGCGAAATGGTCGAACTTCCAATGGGCACACACTTTCCACGGAGCCACCAACAGCCGACTACATTGAAAGAAATTACCTCGCTATGGAGAAGTTAATTACTCCTCAAAAAGTCGAATGGGCTATCAGAACCTTCAACCTATTTAAATCTCCGGGACCCGATAACATATTCGCCGCTCCCCCTTCCCCCCACGTTCCACAGAGATGGACCGAAGCGAAGATAGTCTTCATACCCAGAGGAAGAAGAGCTTCACACTCGAATCCAAAGGAATTCAGGCCTATAAGCCTTACATCTTTTCTTCTCAAGGTCTTGGAAAGAATATTGGATGCGCACATTAGGAACAATTTACGCTCACAAAGCCTCTCGAAGGCTCAACATGCATACTCCAAGGGCAAGTCAGTGGAAACAGCACTCCATTCTATCACCGCAAAGATAAAAAAGGACTTGCCCTCAAGGACTACACTCTGGGTATCTTTCTCGGCATTGAGGGAGCCTTCAATAACATAAATCCTCAAGCGGTCATCGAGTCCCTTCTGAGATTGGGACTGGAGCCTCCGCTAGTGGAATTCGTTGAACAGCTCCTGTCAAAGAGAACTATCCAAGCTAATCTGGGAGAGGCCTCAATAGTGCGATACGCATCCAGGGGCACTCCGCAAGGAGCAGCTTTATCTCCTCTTCTGTGGAGTCTAAGTACTTCTGAAGTTGTAAAACACCGGCTGCCAAATCATTGCCTATGCAGATGACATCGCTTCGACGGCGACTGGAAAGCATCTTCAGATCCTAAGCGAACTGCTCGAAACCGCCTTGAACCTCGTAGAGCACTGGGCCTTGGAAAGTGGCATTAGTGTAAATCCGTCTAAAACGGAAATAATCCTTTTCACCAGAAAGTACAAATACCAGTTTTTGTACCACCACGCCTGAATAGGGTCAGGCTCAAACTCTCTCCACAGGTCAAGTACCTCGGCGTAATCCTAGATAGTAAACTCAACTGGAACAAACATGTTTAGGACAGATCCAGCAAGGCTATTACGGCCCTATATGCATCCAAAGCAGCCGTGGGGAAGAGATGGGGATTGAACCGCTGGGAGCTTCTACAGGGGCACTTCCATTAACGCCCAAAAAAGCTTTGGAGGTCATGCTCAATCTACTTCCGGTTGACCTGTACGGTAAACTCCAAGCAAGCTATAGCGCAGTATGACTGAATGCTGTTCAACACTGGGGCGACACCAGATTTGGACACACAAGCATTCTGGAGACCATACCCAAAAATCTGAAGGCTATGGGTTACACTACGCCTACCGACTATGAGCTAAACACCAAGTTCTCCACCAGAATCCCTAAGAGGCAGGCACGAATGGGAGGACGTTCACATTCTAAATCCACAATCAACCTACATTTTCACAGACGGCTCAAAGCTCAATGGCTCCTATTCGAAAAAAAGCTAATTCTAGATGGACTAGGGAGACGACATGTGAGGTGTCCACGTAAACGTGGCGCTGCATATGTAGGAAACGGACCAAGCCCATACTCAATCTAAAACGATCCCTCCTATCCCCCTTTATTGGGGCACTACCTGGACATTGTCTAATGGGATTACATGCTGAGCGCATGGGGCCCCTTCAAATGACTTCTGTGTGGACAAGGAAGAAAAAAAAGTGTTGAAGACTTCCTCTGCAGCTGCCCTGCACTAGCCAGGACTCGTTCGGAGTGCCTATGGAGGTGCATATTTACTAGTTTAGCGGAGCTGGGCTCTGCCGAAATCACAGACATTCTGCGCTTTATTAAGCGGACAGGGTGGTTCGACTTTAAGAATGTTGAACAAAGGAGGCAGGGTCGCAACCCGTTCAGTGGTATCACAATGGGCCATTCGGCCTAAGTGCGCTTCTCGGCGATGCAGAGAGGCAGCCACCTCAACCTTAACCTAACCGAACCTATCCATATGGCTTTTGAAAATGAATGAAACGTTCCTTTGGAAGTTCCACAAATTTCTCAATATTAGCGTGACGCCGGTTTCATGATTTGTTTTTTTTTTTATACAGGAAGTTTTCTCAATTTTTCCTTTACATCTGGCTTTTTTGAAGTCCATTTAGGGGGAGAAAATTACAATGAAATGATGGTTTTCTGGCTTTTTTCCTCAACCACAACTTATGCATATTTAAAACACATTTCATGTTGATTTTTAAGGAAGTCTTAACTGGTCAAATTTAGTCTACACATGTAAGGGTTTGGGGTATATGTATTTGAAGAAGAAAATTGTTGATGTCTTCAGAAAAATTGACACGATTTCTAACCACTTTGTAAATATAAAATTGAAGAAGCTACAAACTATGTTTTTGGCTTTTTGTATTTCGTCTCATCGGAAAAACTGGATAAAAATAATGAAAATTATCGAAACTATCTACCGAACTCTGATAAATTTCGAGATTTCTATCGAGGCTTTAAAACCGAAAAATATAAGGTCGAAAATCTAATAAATAAAAAAAAAATCAAGAAAAGAAGTTTTTATATGTTTAAAACCAAATTCAATTTAATAAAAAAAAAACAAAGTTGTCCAGAGAACCTGTACTCGAACCTTCGAACACACGTGTTCAGTCACTTACCACCTACGCTACTTCGATATGTAGAACAACGCAGTCAGATACTATAGTTAAGCTCCTATGTACCGTTACTGATCCATAGCAAGATATCAACATACATTTAAATAGGAATTATGTATGTTTAGATAAGATATACTCTGGCAATTGATTGCATGGAAAAATAGTTAGTCTATTAATATATAGATACTCTTCGTCAGCATATTATTTGGTCGCGATTTGTTTACATTAGTGGCCAAATAAGTTCAATGCATTTTCGATGCATGTAAGTTACGTTCCTCAGTATTTAAGGAACAAAAACCAGGAAAATAAATATTTTTTCCTGTGGGACAGAGTGTCCACTTTTTATTGAAGTCAAATATGAACTTAATCTTAGTTACAAAATTCTTACTATTTATACTGAAATTGTGCCTGCGCTGCAACTGCGTTTGACCTAATTTCTATGTATGTGTGTATTGGGGCAGAATTTTACCGTATTGGAAAATAATTGATTATATTGGTGAATAGTTGTCGAATTGGTTAACTTAAACTGCATTTTCCATATGACCCATTTCTGTTATTGTCAGCTCAGCGTTTCGATATTGTGCAAGCATTGTGTGAATGTTTGTGCTATGTCACCATTTAGCATATCTGAGTGCCGCTTTGAAGTGGATTTGCTTGAGGCGGCTGAATTATGATAAGCAATCATATTTCAGGCGACTTACGAATTGTTTGGAACGAGCTTACATTTTTGTAAGCAATTATTAAGAAAAATTTATGGGCAATTAATATGAACAATTTATGGGTGATTATTGGGAAATAATTGGTGGGAGTTGGATCGGCTATTTTGTAATAGGCGATCCTGTTTCAGGCGACGTAGGTGGTATTAACTTATTATAAGTTAATTCTTCCCCTCTTAAGTCAATTGTTCTCAATCGGCATTAGTGTAGATAGCAAAAAGAATTTTATGAAAAATTACTATGTAAACAAATGGATTATGACAAATTACTACGAATTTGTTTTTATTTGCAAGAATGGACCATTTGTTATATTTTCAATGTTTCGCGTTGGCAATTTCAGTTCAGGCGATATATAGTAAAGTTTATTTTATATTTATGAATGTATATAGAAATAAAAATTGAATATAATTAGCAAATCAGAACTTAGACTAATTAGATGTACATTCTTATTTTTATTTACTAGTAATTTAATATATTTTTCTTGATCAATTTGTTTTATATATAATTTTTCCAACGTTGAGAAGTTAGAGTTTTGTTTAATTTTTGTAATTTTATTTGGCAAGATAAATGTGCCATACATTTTAATTTTATTATTTTCATATGTATTGTTTGAAATTGTTACTTTTCAGTTTTCGAATTTAATTATGAATGTTCCTGTTTGTTTAATTTTTAGCTTACTGCAATTGTGTTCAATAATTGAATTGAAGTTTTTGAATATCAATTTCTACAATACTAGTTTTAACAAATATATCTAATTAACAGCTTCTTTAAACTTCAAAATATTTGTAATTCATTCATTTTCTATAATCTTTAGATTCTTTTCCATATTATATTCTACAAATTTACTGTATACGTTATTTTTTCCACCTAACAAAATTTCGTAATAATCTAATATTATTGACATATTATTAACATTTGGAATTGGTTCAAATTTAATTTTGCAAAGAATATTAGGGGAGAATTGTGGAATTAATATGGTTATTATAATATTATTTTTTTCGAAAATAACTGCTATTTTTATGTCCCTATAACTGTCAAAGTCATGAATGAGATTGAGTTCGGTCTGTGTTAAAATGCCTGTTGGGATTGAGCCTATTTTACTAGAAAAAAATTATTTGTCCAATGTCATTTAGACGGTTTTGTAAAAGAGTTATGTCCTTATTTGTTGGTACGTATGTTGCATAAATACTAAATCGTCCTCTAAAGTTTTAATTTTATTTTGTGTTGTTTCTCTAAATTCGTTCATATAGTTCTGTATGAATGTCTGTTGTTCATTTGTATGTGTAGTGATATTATTGATTTGGTCAGCTAAAAATTTATTGTTGTAAATTATTTTATTCACGTTGTCAGTTGTATCTTGTGCGTATTTTACTTAATGTGTTAATTATTTGCTGTTAATCGTCACTGTCCATAGTACCTGCTATGTATTTTAGTCCTTTACCTAATACATTAACTAAACCTCGTAAAGCAAAATTTCTAAAGTATCTAATAATCGTTTATCTTCAAAGGTAATTGTTTTTAAAGTTCTAATATTATCTGCAATTAGTAAAATTGTTTCGTCGTATGCTGTTAGATTGATAAAATTAAAAATTTTGTTGTAGTGGTTAATAGGGGTTAATAGGTTGTCTTTCTCCTATTTTAATTGGTATGTATTCGTTATTATTTGTCAAATCCTGTACCTCGATTTGTTGTGCTTTTGCATAAGTATTATTGTAATGAAGATTTTTATGGTGTTGGTTCTCGTTTTAAGTATTTCCTGAACGTAAAACTATAGAGAGAAGAAAGGAGAGAAAAAAAAATATACAACAATGTTTGATATTATTTTTGTGTACTATTCTGCCTGACTGTGTTTTAACTGTGGTGTTATAATTTTGTGCTACTATTTCTTTTTTATATCTAGGTGTCCATTTATTTCCTAATCTTTTATATATCTTTACATAAATTTGTTCTCCTTGGTTATATTGTTTTAATGCTATTCTATTTCTATTATGGTAAGCAAGATCTACAATTTGCTTCTCCTTAAGTTTATTTGTTGTTTCTAATCTATGCTTACCTAATAATAAAGGGTTCCTGCAACCTCTTCTACCAAACTATACTTCTATTGGTCTTTTCCCTAATGTGGAATGTATTGTATAATTATACTCTTTGACTGATCTTTCTAAAAGTGCATTGAAAGATTGGTGAGCTTTTTCGCGTTGTAGGCATCGCATTATTTCTTGCAGAGAGGAATGAAATCGTTCCACCTGTCCATTAGAGCAACTTGTATATGGTTGTTTTACATCTTCCGCTGCCTTTGCCCGCATGAGTTTTGCAATTGCATATTTTGAGAATTTGTCAATTGCGGTTAAAATTAATTCTTTCCCCATATGTAATATATCAATATGCACAATTTGGCCTGGGAAAGTGGATATTGGCGTTGCCTGAATTTGTGGCTTTGCTGGATGACGGTCATATTTATTTTCTTTACACGTCACACAATTTTTTATGACCTCTTTAATCTTACTCGCCATTGCGAGAGAATAATATTTAAAAAAAATTTGATTTTTATTTTCTTTGTAATTTCTATGCTCTCTGTTGTGTTCTTTAATTATTATCTCCTGCTGTCTCTGTTTATTGGTTATATCTTCCACCATTTTATGAGCAAATCTTATTTTGAATTTACCGAAATGTAGGAGGTAAAGTATCTGTATTTGTCCCATGATAGACTCTTCTGTTTTTATGCAGTTTGCGACCGATGGATTTAAATACTTTTTTAAAACGTTAACTGCCAAGGCCATTTTCAGAAAACTGTCCAAAAATGACATTTTGATTTTTTCACATTATATTACTAAAAACTCTATTTCTAGATCATTGGTATCATCAAAAATCAAAAATGATGTTTTTTAAAGGAGAAAAAGGACCTACGAGTTATCTCGTAGTTGGCGTCTGGGAAAGAACGCTACGAATTATAACATCATTTTTGCTTTCTATAGTATTTTGTTTTATAGTTATTATTATTTATTATAATTATCATAATTTTATTATTATTTTCGTTCTTTTTAGATTTATAAACATTCTCTAAAATTACTGTTATAATTATCAAGAACTCAATATGGATAGGAAAAGGTCACTGAATCAAACTGAAATTGAGTACAACGCAAATCTAAGTGATTCAGAAGATGATTTCAGCGATGGTAGTAACGACATTTATGAGCCTTCTGAGAATACAAGTGATAGTGAAGATGAAGTCATCTCCGAACCTGAAGACGTCTTCGAATCTGTTAATAATGACGATGATTTTCAAGCAACAACGTCAAATGAGAATGATGATTTGTGGACAGAAGTTCAACACAATCCTGAACTATTTCTTTTCGAAGAAAATGTTGGTGTGAAATTAGATACATCAAATTTTACAGTACAAATGCTGGTGGATTTATTTTTTTCGGATGAGTTTCTTGCATTACTGGTAGAACAAACTAATTTATATGCTGCGCAAGAAGTTGCAACATTGGAAAATGGGAATCAAAATGCTATAACAAAATCTAAAAGGATATCAAATTGGCAAGACGTAAGTGCTACAGAGATGAAAGTTATTATTGCACTTTTATTTCAAATGGGGTCTTGTACTTTTCCAACAATAGAACATTACTGGACCACAAACAAGCTATATAATGTAAACTTTTGGCGCACACATATGAGCCGCAATCGATTCCAGTTGATGCTTCGTTATTTTCATTTGGTTGATAACTCACAACCATCTACCGACAGATTATACAAGGTGAGACCAATCCTAAATCATTTCAACGATGTTATGCGTGAAAACTATGTACCAAGTAAAAATATTTGTATTGACGAATCCATGATGCTATGGCGGGGAAGATTGCTTTTCCGCCAATACATAAAAAATAAAAAACACAAATATGGTGTCAAACTATATGAACTATGTGAGTCCGACGGTCTTGTAATAAAAATAAAAATTTACAGCGGAAAATCTGAGGAAACTACCCATAATGTAGGTCACACTGCTGACGTGGTTTTACATTTACTTGAGGACTATCTCGATAAAGGCTACGCGCTTTACATGGATAATTTTTATAATTCAGTTGGTCTTACAAAACTGTTATACACACGAAAAACTTATGTGTGTGGAACCCTACGAAGTAACAGAAAAGGAAACCCCAAAGATGTGGTAAATCGTAAACTAAAAAGAGGGGAGTGTTTTTGGCAGACAAATGGTCCTGTTACTGTATGCAAATGGAAAGACAAACGAGAAGTCCTTTCCATTTCAAACATGCACGCTATTGAAATTCTAGAGGTGCCCAATCGCAATAGAACAATTTCTATGAAACCGAATATAAATCGAGATTACAATAATGGAATGTCTGGCATTGACCGATCAGATCAAATTATTTCGTACTACTCATTTCTAAGAAAGACTATTCTCTCTCTCTATGGCGCGATATACAACAGGTATATCATCATAAACCTCCTAAGAGATTTTTGCGCCGAGCTTCTCTTCCAATTTGTGGTGTGCCGATTTGAATTTTCCCTACAAATTGGTGGGACCTACAGTTTTTTGCCGACTCCGAACGGCATCTACAAAGGAGACGAATTTTTGCTGAGAAGCCTGTCATGGCAGAAATACACTCGGAGAGTTTGCCAAACCACTGCCGAGGGGCGACCCCGTTTTGAAAAACTTTTTTCAAATCACTTTTGATGTTACCTGTACCAGGGCTCGAACCATGGACCTTCGGTGTGGTAGGCCGGCAACACTACCTTCACACCACGGCGGCCGCCAGACTATTAGATGGCACAAAAAGGTTTCACTTCATATTATAGAGATATATATACAAAATGCTCACAGAATTTACCAAAAAGTAACTTCATCTAAAATAAAACTGATAAAGTTCAGAGAAGAATTAGTCTTGGCGTTGATTGGACAAAGCCATGTCGAACAAAAGTAGATATAAATTTTAACACTTTGAAAATATTGCAACGTGAACATGGATTGCGTAATTAATTACTTACATAAAAATGGAAATTATGTACTAAAAACGGTAAACTAAACTATACTATAAAAACAAAAAACTTAAAAAAAAAAAACATTTAAAATTTTAAATTCGATACCGTTTGTGTGCGGTAAACTTGTCATACTAAAGATAAGCTATAAGCATAATAGATAAGAAGCGGCAAATATTGTCAGTATCTTCTTTTTTGTTTATTGTATTGGCCTTTTTTCTAATATTCTTAGGCTCTCTAAAGTGTAACGTGTTCTTTCTCTTCTTTCGTTGTCTATTATTTTTGTGTTTGCAAAGTCAGCTGTATGATTGTTTTCTATTGCGTGCTGTGACAATGCTGTGCTTTGGTTTTGCTTTTTGATGTCGGGTTCGTGTTCAGCTATTCTCGTACCTAATGAACGCTTTGTTGTGCCTATGTAGACTTTGTTGCAGTTTTCTTTGTCATTTCCTTTGCACTGTATTTCATAAACTACATTATTGCGTTGTTGGGGATCTATAGGAGTTTTTGTTTTTGTAAAGCACGTTGCCAGGGTGCAATTTGATTTGTATGCTAGTGTAGTGTTGTGTGTTTTGGTAAATTCGTGTGCAAAGTTTTCTGTGAGCCTGGGAACGTATGTGACACTGAAATATCGCTTTGTGTGGTTATTTTGTGTTTTTTGGGTATGTTTATTATTTGTGTTATTTTGTTTTTGTTCGATCAAACTTGCTATCAAATGGTCCGGAAAATTATTCTTTTTAAGCGTCGTTTTTATTTTTCTAACATTGGCGTCGTGAAATTGTGGGTGGCTGATCGATAATACTTTGTGTATAAAGTTCTTGGCAGTATTTATTTTGTATTTAGACGGTTGTGAAGAAAAGAAGTTTATGAGGCGCCCAGAACCAGTTGGTTTTGAGTACCAGTCCAATATTAGTTTTTCGTCGGATCTGTGTATGCGAGTGTCCAAAAAGGGGATATTGCTGTTTTCTTCGATGGTGAACTTGAGTCGATTATGATAGCTGGATGACGTACTTAATCACATCTTTATGGAACTATAACAACAACATAACATACACATTAAATTCCTTGCAAAATATGTAGATGATATATTTGCCATTATTGCCTGAAAAGATGCAAATATAATACTAGATGTTTTAAACAATTTATGGGTTATTATTGGAAATAATTTATGGGAGTTGGATCGGCTATTTCGCGATCCTGTTTCAGGCGATGTAGGTGGTATTAACTTGTTATAAGTTAACTTATACATATGTACAAATATATTTGTGTGGATATGTTACCGAATGGGTTGAAGTGTCCAATTCTTACTTATAATAAATACAAACTCTGCAAAATTTTGACGGTCTTACCGTGTTAATTTAAAGATACATATCCGAAACCCCCTTTATAGAAACAATGTGTTGTATGGAAGCTACGCGCTATATTGGTCAAATCTTCATGATTTTCACTACCCATATTACATATGTAATAAGTTCTGCAGGTGCTGAAATGTTGTGTTCCTCGCTATTAAATTGCAATAGTTATAGCCCAAACCCCCTTTTATCAAAACAATGGATTGTATGGCAGCTATATGTTATGTAGGTCCGATCTGACTGATTGTCATTTGTCACATTACGTATATAATATGTAACAAATTTGCAAAATTTTACGTCCGTAGCTTTTCAGTTGCATAATTTATAGCCCAAAACTTATTCATCGAAACTTCCGATTATGGGAGCTATATATTATGTTGGTTCGATCTGGCTGATTCTCACTATCCATATTACGTATATAAAATCTATGAAACCTGCAAAATCTTAAGTTCCTTGCTCTTTAATTGCAAACATTTATAGTTCAAAACCCGTATGTCGGAGCAATGTATTGTAAGAGAGCTATGCTTTGTAGTGGTCCGATCTTTTAGATTCCAATAAATTATTATTATTAATATACACTTACCAAATTTAAGCCAGATATCTCAAAAACTTGTTGCGGTCACCCGGTAGTGCTCAAACAAGTATGCGATCTGGCAACTCGGCTTTAAGAACATCTCCGTGCCACGTCCGCAAACCGTCATCCCAACCGCAGCTACCTACCAAAATTTCCGCCTCCGGTCTTTCTTCCTATCACCGCCAGCCGAGGCGAGTAGCAGCTTTTACATCAAGGTTTGCTAGAACCATCCAGAAGTGGATGAAGGTTGGTGCAAGGTGCACTTAACATCCAAACGAAAAGGAATAAGGGGAAGGAACCTCCCGAAAGCATTTCGGCACGGGAGTCTACAATTCACCCTCCGAAAAAAGTACCCTAACAGCATATTGGTAAGTATTGTCGGTGAATGGTTTGAAACAAGTAACTGAATAGGGTATTCTTCCATAGACGCTGTCTAAGCCGCTAGCATAAGGGGGTATCGCTGGATTTACCAGGACCAAATACGCGCAATCACAGTTGCGCAATCTACCGCCACCGCCATTAATTGTGCGCTTCGGTCACCCGATCACAAGGGGAGTATTCCCGAGGTCAACCTCCACCACCACCATCTTTTTTGCTGCCAAGGTAAGAGTCGGCTTCAACTAGAGGCAACAACATTTCACCACCACCGCCCTTTGCCACCGACATCGTCACTGGAGCACGCCATTTTTACACCTCCGGTCTCCGGGGCATAAGAGGCGCCACTATACGGATCGCCACACGGATCAGCATATTGACCAGTACCACCAATCACAGGAGACCAACGAACATATAAACCACGTCCAACACCACGACCTTACCGACGGCGCCAGCTGATAGCAACAACATTGCCACCATCACCATCCGGATGTCGAGGTGACCAGTGTGCAGAGCAGGCCAGGTTTTTAAGGATAAATATGTAGTGTAGAGTAGAAGCTGTAATATTTATAAGTAAATTTTGCATTCAGTAGCGTAAACTCTTAGGAAGTGTTGGCATTGCGTAAGGATTAAAGTTGTCAATTTGTTAAAGTGCAACAGACGGGATTCATTTTTGTAATCACGTAGTGGTCAACGACTTTCAATGTTCTCTTAGAGTTTACCCTGTGAGATATATATATATATAAATACGTCGGCAAATGTCCGCAGCGATGACATTAGGAATTGCGTTACACCGATAGGTATACGAGGCCGGCTCGAAAAGTCAAGTACATAAGAGCATGTACTGAAGGCCACTTTTGAAAAGGGAATTGGCCCACACTTGTTACACACCACCCACCCCCTAACCCAAGACGTCTTGTAGGCCGGGGCGGGAGTAGGAATTATAAATTTTTGTTTGGTATAGACCACTTCTAACTCTTACGTACCTGCTCTTATCGCTCTTGTGTACCTATAAAGTTTAATTGGAGACAAATTTTTCATTTATAATCTATTTTGGAAATTTACTTGTAAGGAGGGAGTACGAGTGTGTGTAAGTGTGCCGACTCGAACGACAGTCATGGGGTATCGCTTTAGTCGACCATAGGCGTAGTCAGTTGGCGTTCGAATCGGCACTCGCATGCACGTAAATTCTCCTGATTAGTCAAGGTTGACTTACCGGAGGGTATGTATTTATATAGTAGTACCCTCACAACGTATACATATAATATATAGAGTTATAACAAATTGACCTAGACAGTGGATTCGAAATATATGTAAAAGATTAGGTCTAGGTTAACACGTAGCTAGGTTGCTTCATACATTCGATAGTTTAAGGAAACTCACGAAGAGTACAAACAAAACGGTGAGTGGGAAATTATAAGGGGGAGTAAGAGGGGGGAATTCGTATTGTGGTCGGCAATGATCAGTAGCCACAGCCGACCATGGAAGGGAGGGTGTCGAGGCACGGCCATTTACCATCTAGTCCATAGAGGGTATAATAAAGGGTGCCAACTGACCCAGATAGAAAGTGATAGCCAGGTATGATAATTTTTTTTGTATGGTGCGGCTGACATGCCTCGGGGTCAAAGATCCACCCCACAGTCCAGCTAGCTAGTTCGCGCAATACGCACGCATACCTACGAGGCTTCCGGGGCATGCAACATGAGGGTGAGGGGCGCTATAGGAGATAGCAGTTCCACCCGAAAAAACTGCACGTAACAAACTGAAGGACTAGTTTGCGTCCAAACGGACAGACAGATGCACAGACGGACATGGCTAAATCGACTCAGCTCATCGCCCTGATCATTTCGGTTTATTTAATATTTTTCACCATTTGATGCTCATGATAAGTTATAATTATTTAGCAGTATCCAGTCCTAAAAATTAATAGCATAGTAGGGTAAAACATAGAATTAAGTAAATTTGAAATACATTTAACGCACCAGCAGCTGTCCGCGCACACCTACGATGTCTTCAAAATTGACATCCGGGATTGATATGGTTGGTTCATGAATGGGCAGTTCAAGAGGATAGCAGAGGTGAAGAATTTAGGCAGTAAAATTGTACAAAGTAAGTTTTTGGGCAGGCAACGTCTGCTTATTCTGCTAGCTCAAAAAATTGTCTCGTCTATGTTAAGAATATCACTGTACCACAGGGGAAAATTGATATCACCAAAGATTTTGCCTGTTCTTTCTTTAATTTTCAGAAAACTGTTTTTGTGGATTTCAAATATCTAAATTTTTACTCAATTTATCGTGTACAAGGACGGACATGTCTAAATCGATTCCTCTACTCATTTTACAATCTTTGATATTAAATCCATACATGTAAACATAGAAAAGCTGGACGGTCAAAGTCCAGCCTGACAAGTGTACCCAACACAGCGGGTATCAATCATTTTTTGAATACATAGTCAATTTAGTATAACTTACACAATTATAAACACCATATGCAAGATTCATTAAAATTTCATTGCCGTCATTATACCTTTCATGAACATGAATCATTATTATAGCCTTGGTCCGATGTTTGTAAGTATGAGAAGAAGAAGAGATAGACTCACTAATAAGTGTACCGAAATGATCAGGGCGACGAGTTGAGTCGAATTAGCCATGTCGGTCTCTCTTTCCGTCTGTCTGTTTGAACGCATACTAGTCCCCCAGTTTTATAGATATGTCACTGAAATTTGGTATGGGCCGCCACTTTGTATATATTAATCATTTGTCGGTACCAATACAAACGGTAGCTCCCATACAATCGATTGTTGCTATAAACTGGATTTGACATATAACTCTTGCAACTAAAAAGCCATGAACATAAAATTTTGCTTGTTGGGGACATTTTATATACGAAATGGGGCTACTGAAAATCAGCCAGATTGGACCAACGTAACATATAGCTCCCATATAATCAATAGTTGCAATTCTAAAGCGAGGAACGTAAACTTTTACAGATTTGGTGCATATTATAGAGGTAATGTGGCAAATGAAAATTAGCCAGATTGGACCCACATATCATATAGGTTCCATACAATCGATTGTTCCGATAAATAGGGTTTGGGATATTACTCTTGCAATTTAATAGCGAGGAACACAAAACGTGGTAGCTAAAGTCCTTATTACATATCGACGTGCCATACGAAAACTAACACTTTCAAAATTTCTTACGAAAACTAACAATTTCAACATTTCGTATCAAAACTAACACTTTCGACTTGTGGCTGACGAAAACTAACACTTTCGTTTTGTGATTGTCGAAAACTAGCATTTTGTTTTTGTTTTTCTGCTTATTTACAGGGTCTAGATTCGTTTAAGAGGTTTTGGTTTTTAATATTAGAAAGAGCCGACATAAATTGAGATGTGGTGTGGTCTTTCTGGCATACCACACCGGAGGTCGCCAAACCTTCGAGTGTATTCCTGACATGAAAAAGCGTCTATTCTGCCTTATTAAATGCCATAGAATATGTAGGTCCCTCCAATTTGTATGATAAAAACTTCAAGCAGCAAATCAATGATAGAGAATTGTATTGAAGTGTAATTTTATACAGCCTGGGGGATTGGCAACGCCCACTTTTCCAAAATTATATATAGCCTATATTGTAACCAGTGAGCCCAAAAATCTGTGAAAATTTCATAAAGATCGGTTGAGTACTTTGGACTCCAGACACACAGACCCACGCTAATTTTTATTTAAAATATTGAAATTTAGCTAAACAGAATGAGCTTGGTATTGCCCACATGGTAGTAGAAAAAGTTCAAACCCTCTACAGGCCATAACTCCACAACAATCTACCACTACCACTTTTACAAAGCTGGGTATTTAATTTTCGGTTCCACCCGAGCTTAAACTTTCTTACTTGGTCTTATTATATTTACTTTATTATCATGCGATCCCTGCCATTTCAAATTAGCCCCACATTTTCGGTGGGCACATGTTCGTGATTCGTTCACAAAAACGTTCAAGCCGTATTTACCTGCAAAAAGAATGAAATCGGCATGCTAACTTTAAATTTAACTCACATGCTCAATATTTATCTACGTATCGAATTCCTATTTTAATATAACTATATTATAAGCAACAATTTGGCTACCGAGCCAAAACCTTTTAAAAAAATAACATACTCCATTTAAGTGCTACTTTTCGTCAGCAATAAAACGAAATTGTTAGTTTTCGTCAGACATAAATTGGAAGTGCTAGTTTTCTTCAGACACAAACTGAAAGTGATACTTTTCTTCACTCACAAAACGAAATTGCTACTCTTAGCACGTCGATATGTAATGTGTGTAGTGAAAATCATCAAGATTGGACCAATATACCGTATAGCCTCCATTCAACAAATTTTTCCGATAAACGGGGGCTTGGGCGATGTACTTTGAGCTAAGCGAATCCGAAATATCAAATATGCCAACATGGGAGTTATACTCTTGACACAAACAACGAAAAGGAACATTTACCTCAAAATTGGTACGGCACTGTTTCAAGACATTGTTTTAAAATGCCTTGATGGACGAAAGCATACTTTCAAGTCCACTTCGCTCAGAACAAACGGGCTTGAGAGTAAACCAGTTAGTAATTTAATCATAAAAACAATTCTAAACATTTCTCCCGACTATAAAGTATGTGAAGATTAATGACTTTTAAACGACTCGTAAACGTTAGCACATTATACAAGGGATGCAAATGAAAAGCTCTTAAGGAAAATAGTGAAACTTGTGTTTGAACTGATTGTAGGCGATGTACATGGACCTGGTAACGAGGGTTCCAAATTATAGAACCGTATTCAAGTATCGGTCTGACTAACATTGTAAACAAAGCTTTAGTTTCATAAGGGTCGCTTAATTCTTTAGACCATTTTTTAACGAATGCTAGAACACCTCTAGCCCTATTGACTGTTGTGTTAATATGGCGGTTGATTCTGAGCTTGTAACCCATAGCAACCCCCAAGTCAACAAAATCATACAATTGCTCTAGACTATAATTGTTAACTGTATAGGAAGCCGGCTGAAAAGTTGTACGCCAAAAACGCATGTATATACGTTTTTTAAGGTTAAGTGGCATACAATTTAAGTCGCGCCAAGTAACTAGTGTATCTAGATCTGAATGTAGCTCATTTCTATCTTCAAATCACTCGAATGACATGAAAAGCTTTACGTCGTCAGCATGCATTAACATTTTTGAAAATTTGATTATTGTTGAAATACTATTTATAAACAGCAAAAACAGAATCGGGCCAAGATGGCTTTCTTGAGGAACTCCTGAAGAGACATAAATGACATCGGATACTAAATTTTTTAACACTAGTCTTCCTGTACTGTCACTAAGGTAAGAAGAGATCCTGCGATCGAGACGCGGCTGGAAGCATAACTGATCAAGTTTATGAATAAGTGATGAGCCACAAACTTTGTCAAAAGCGTTGCTGGAATCAATATAAATAAATTCGGTGTGCAGATGTTTTCTAAAGCCATTTAAGACATGACTTGTAAACTCAAGTAAATTCGTAACTGTAGACTTTCCCTTACTGAACCCGTGTTGGCAGTCAGCAATCAACGTAGAGATTGGATCCGTCAGTTGAGGTAACAATAACTTCAAACAATTTTGGGATGGCAGAAAGCTTTGCTAAGCTACGAAGGCGAAAATTTAAAAACTATATTTAACATGGTTTGTCGGTCTATTGACTTCCTGGCTCCTCAAATAAGGGATATTTTTCGAACGAAACCCTCAATCTCAAATGTAAACAGTGCCATTATCATCAAATTTCACTCGCCTCTAGACCGCAATCGTACCCTGCGATCTTTTGGTGAGCAACGTAAAAAAAATCAAGTCAGCTATTCCCCTACTTCCTCTTGGTATGGAGGGATCCTTTCATATTTATGAAAGCCTCTCTAAAGAAAATAGAGTTCTGCTACAAGAAGCCGTCAAACTGCGTCGAAATGGGAAGCTGAAGTCGGTTTTCACAATAAGAGGTATGGTTTACGTGAGAAGCGACAGCGCTGCGGACAGCCCGCCCACAGGTATTAGCTGTGTAGAGGACTTGCATCAGTTTCGCTAGTTCAGTCTTAAGCATATTTCCTAGTTGTGGTGCATTAGTTTTTGTAAAGGTAGTTAAACTCAGTTATTGCATATTATCAATTTTGTTATTTTCTTGTTATCTTAAAGTTGCTTTTAACTTGTGCTATGCTAATGATGGGAGACTATAATGCGAATGGCGTTGGCGATAATAGTCTCGCGCTTGTGAATATTTTGTGCAGTCGGCAAAAGGGTTTTAATGTGGTTCATTTTAATGCTAGAAGCCTTAATAATGAGAAAATGGATCAGGTGAGGAGAATATTTGAACAGTCTTCGGTGGATGTTATATGTGTATCGGAGACATGGTTCAGGAATGAGATAAAGGATACACATTTTGAAATTGAGGGTTATACTATATATCGGAATGATCGAATGGATAAAAAGGGTGGAGGGGTAGCTATGTACTGTAAAAAATACCTTAAATCGAGAATAGTATCCCATGCTGGGGAAGGTACAACGGCGTAATTGTTGGTGGAGGTGTCCAATTGCCGGTCTAAGGTCCTTTTGTCTTGCGTGTATAATCCCAATAGATGTTTAAGTGTAAACGATTTCTTTAATGCGTTGTCGGTAGTAGCAGTGGATTATGATGAAATAATAGTCTGTGGTGATTTTAATGTAAATATGTTATGTCGTGATATGTACAGCTCCCGCTTTCTAGATGATGTGTCTAGTGTTGGTCTTTCCTTAGTGAATTCCTCTGTACCGACTAGGTACGGTAATAACTGTTGTCCTAGTCTACTCGATTATTTCATTGTGTCCGATTTGTCTTCTGTCTTAAAATTCGACCAAATTTGTGTCTGATCATTATCTAATCTTCTGTTCCTTTGACATTACTTTTGACCATGATAATTTAGTTTCTGTTCCTCGTAGTTTTCCTGACTATAGCTCGATTAATTTTAACAACTTGAGCACTGATATATCTTGTGTTGACTGGACTTATTGCTGGAGCTTGCCATCGGTGAATGATAAGCTAAACTTTTTAAATAGTATACTATTATCACTTTATAATGCTCATGTACCGATGCGCAACGCTCAAAGAAAGTCACGATCTTGTCCTTGGT
This sequence comes from Merzomyia westermanni, assembly GCA_949987695.1. Taxonomy (NCBI): domain Eukaryota; kingdom Metazoa; phylum Arthropoda; class Insecta; order Diptera; family Tephritidae; genus Merzomyia; species Merzomyia westermanni. Next base: position 82,214,006 of record OX465289.1, read on the forward strand.
TCAACAAAACTGCTCCTGATATAATTATAAAACGTAACAAAGCCTATGCGGTATGGAAAAGAAAGCGAACAGATATAAACTGGCGTGCGTATACAAATATACGAAATGTAGCTACTGCCACTATAAAACACGAGAAGCGGTCATACTTTCGTAGAATGTTAAAATGTGAACTTCCAAATAATGTGTTGTGGCGTAACTTGAAAAGTCTCCGTGTGCATGTTAAAGACAACACAGATTGCTCGCTTGACCCTGAAGATCTGAATGCTGTGTTCGTAAATTGTGCTAACTCTTCCAATGATCCAAGCACCCACCCGATTCCTTGTCCTGTGACTTTTTCTCAACAATTTGAATTTTGTGCTGTGTCGGAGCTTGATGTGGTGAGATGCATTTATAAGGTACGCTCAAATGCTATTGGTGCAGATGGAATACCGATAAAATTTATAAAAATTATTCTTCCACAGATACTGCCAACCCTGACCCATATTATCAACCACTGCATCACAACCTCTTGCTTTCCTGATGTGTGGAAGATTGCTACTGTTATTCCTGTAGCTAAAAATAAGACAGCCAGCTGTCTAAGTGATTTTCGTCCCATAAGCATTCTACCTGCACTGTCAAAGACCTTTGAGACATTATTATCTGAACAGATTCATTCACATATTGATAAATTCAAACTACTTTCCCCATTCCAGTCTGGCTTTAGAGCAAAGCATAGCTGCTCAACTGCAATTATTAAAATCCTGGATGATATTCGGGCCCCCTATGACAGTGACATGATAACTATGTTGTGTTTGCTTGACTTTTCCAAAGCGTTTGACTCTGTTAACCACACGTTGTTATGTATGAAGTTAAAGTCTTATTTCGCTTTTGGTGACGCTGCGGTAAGTCTCATGAGGAGTTATCTGGGTGGTAGAGCACAACGAGTTAAGGTGGGGTCGCAGCTCTCTAGTCTCAAGTTTTTGTTTAGTGGTGTACCACAGGGATCTATACTTGGACCATTATTATTTAGCCTGTTTATTAATGACATATTTAGCACCTGTTTGTATGCGCAAATGCATGCTTATGCAGATGATATACAACTGTATATGTCTGGAACACATGCACAAGCCTCTCTACTTTGTTCCAAGTTGAATAGCGACTTGTCAGCTATTTCGTCTTGGGCGCAAAGAAATTGTCTTTCCCTTAATAGTGAAAAGTCGTATGTGTTACCCATATCTAAAAGGCAAATTAATTCTTTGGATCTCCCAGCTTTATGCATTAATAATAAGAGCCTCAAATATGTGTCTAAAGTAAAGAATTTGGGGGTGGTTATTAACTCTAGTCTCTCATGTAATGATCATATTAATGCTGTTATAAGTAAAGTTTACTACACTCTACGTAATTTACGAATGTCTGCGGCCTTCACCCCACTTGGAATAAGAAAGCGGCTTTCAATGCAACTAATACTACCAATTATTTGCTATTCAGAATGCATATACAGCAAATTAGACTCTAAATCGGCACATAAGATTGATGTCGCCTTTAATCATGTCACGCGGTATGTCTTCGGTTTGGCAAAGTATGATCATATATCTGCGTGGAGAACGAGTCTCTTAGGTTGTGAAATATCTAAGTATCTTAAGGCAAGAAACTGTATCTTTCTGTGTCGCGTGATTGCTGATAAAATGCCTACTTACTTATATAATAAGCTAACATTCTCTAGATCTGCTCGCATAAGTGATTTGATCGTGCCCAGCTACAATTATCTAAACTCTGCAAGACTTTTCTTCGTCAATGCTATCCGCATATGGAACTCTATCCCCAATCCGGTTCGCAATAGCTTAAGTAAAGGCAATTTTAAGAATGTTATATTTTCTTTCTTCGGTAAGGTATATGCAAATTAAAAACTGAGTTCAGCTGCTTTTAGCCTAGTCAATCATTGTTGTAAAATATTGTTGTTCTGTGTCCTTGTAACTATTGTCACCCTTATATTAATACTGCTAATACTTTATTCTTTCTTGTTTTTGTTCTCAATATTGTACCTGTAATAGTATATAAATTTTTAAGTTTTCAGTTTTAAGAATTATACCCAATTTTATGTAATCACTGTTGCACTATAAAAGATCAACCAGGATCTTATTGTGCTAATACTGACAATCAATAAATGAAATGAAAATGAAATGAAAAATAGTTGTCTATAGAAGACCTACTCCACTTTAGAGTGAACAAATGGGTGAGGGGCTGGTAAATATGGTTAGCACACTTTTGCAAGAAACATGTATAAATCCTATCAGGACCGGATTTAAAAGATTCTTTTCAGGTTTTACGGTAAATAAGAACATCTTTGGCGCATATATTTTGAGAATTAATAAGATTTTTTCCGTGTAGCTTATAAGGATAATTTTGAAAATCTGAGTTGGTGACGGCAGAATAGTTATATTATCGCTAGATATAATGTCTTGATATTCATGGCAGAGGGAATCCTGCTACTTTAAGTTTAGAATTTACGAAACCATCAAATAACTTTGGATTGAGAATAATATCTCCTTTTGTTTTAAAGATATAACCTTCATAGCACTTTTTATTTAAATCGATGTACTTCTGCCTTAGAATGGAATACAGTAAGTAACGTTTGTTTAATCCAGATTTCTTATATAATTTAAAAGATCGCCTTTTCTATTTTTCAGCGTCTTAAGATCTTTAGTAAACCAAGCTTGTTTTGAATGCTCATAGGTAAATTTACGTTTAGCAATATATTTTTCAAATAGGCACTAATAAATAATTTGATTGAAATTTGAGACGTTTAGATCAATATCACCACTAAATGTCGGGCAAGTTAATTTAGACAGTTCTTCATTTAATTTCTTGTAGTTGGCTTTGGAAAAATTAAAATCAAAGCCACTACTTGAGTAGCATTGTGCACCTTGGCCACTACTTATGGTTTCGAGAGTATTTTCTTCCAAAGAAGGGTGGTAGAGGTCTGCTGTTAAAACCAAAGGATCACAACGATTTACAGAAAATTTGTTCATCAACATAAACTAAATCTAAGACTTTCCCAAACTTATTAGGGGTAACATTTATTTGATTAAGGCAGAGATCGGAAATTCCATCCAAAAAGTCATTGTAGTTTGGATAGATTTGGAATAATGTTTTCATCAGATATGTTCCGCGATATATGAGGTAGGTTAAAATCACCCAAAACAGTCATCGAATCAGAAGCTTGAGTCAATAAGTTAGCCGTTTAGAGCAGAGAGACATGTTTCATGTAGACTGAAAAATCTGATGCTGGAGGGATGTAGCAATTAGATAAGTACATATAGAAAAGTTGTCTAGCTGAATGCGGATGCATTTGAACCCAATGGAACCTGTGATAGCTATGTTAACCTCCTCTGAAGGAATGGAGGAATGAACGGCAAGTTTAACTTCACCTCCGACTCTGTTCAAGCGATCATTTTTATATACTTGGTACTCGTTACATAAAAACTCAGAAATTAAAACATGAGGTTTTAGCCAAGTTTCGCATTTACGTTATAGTTACAATGAAAAGATTTCAAATAAAGACCACCTAATTTGGTATTTAAACCTGTGACATTTTGAAAAAAGATTTTCACTGACTTAGTGCTCAGTTTTTTGACTCAACTTTATTACGAGACATTTTCGCTATATTTTGAAAATTATCATTCGAGTCTTGTGATTACTTTTCGTTGGAAGCCTTTCGACGTTCAATTTATCCTTGTATGTTCCCCTGTGTGGAAGTCAGTAAATAGTGAGAATAATTTCTGGTTCAGAACTAGAGATAAAGTGGCTAATAAGAACTAGTGAGATAGTAAATAGATTTTCACTAGTTCGAAACCGGCAGTTGTGTAATCATTAAAACTTAATAAAATTTAGATTCTTATTTGGAACAATGGTTTGTTCTTGTAACGTTCTTTAAAGAAAGGTTAAAATTTGAAATTATAAATAAAAAAAAAAATGTATCATTGGTAGGATCCGAACCAACTCGTTCCGCATCAGAGTCGAGAGCTCTACCCACTCAGCTACGGCGCACGCACCAATAGTGTGAGAAACAGTTACAAATATATACATTATGATAAATTTGTTTAAAATATAGGCTCAAATTGCATAACGTGCATAAACTAACCGAAATGGCAGTGTTGCTGGACTATCACACCGAGGGTTCAAGGTTCAAGTCCTGGGAAAGGTAACATCAAAAGTGATTTGAAAAAGTTTTTCAAAACGGGGGCCGCGACCGTAGGCGGTCATTTGGCAAAAAGTTTCCGAGTATAGTTCCACAATAGCAGGCTTCCCCAAATATTTTTTTTTAATTCTAAGCTAACTACATCCAAACTGAAGAATTTGGAAATAGTTCGGAACTATATTTTTAGCAATAAACGAACTACATCCAACTGTCGAAATTTTAACAAGTACAGAACAGTCGAAAAGGTAGCGGAGGACAATTCTCACCGCCTAGGTCATCGCCATGTTAAATTCACCAGTTGATTACATGTGACAGAGATTGAAGGCGCACTACTTGTGGTTCGAAACGCACTGGATGCGCACCAGTTCAGAACTAGAGATTTTCCCCACATGTTATATTCACACTATAGAACCGTAGTTTTATGAGTAGACATGTCATGCATATTTTTGTGTTACTCGTGTGATCGGCTCTCACTGTGAGTGCGAAGAGTTGGTAGTGGACCAATAAAAAACCAGTATTCGCACTTTAGGGGAAAGGGAAGCAAAGGAAAGGAAAAGAAAGGAAAGGAAAACATAATATAAATTTAAAATACAGACCGTAAAGAGTAAGTTAGAGGAAAGGAACGGCAGAGAAAGGAAAGTAAAATAGGCGAATGAAGGGTATAGCAAATTTTTAAAATAAAAAAAAGGTTTGTGGTTGAATTTCAACCACTGGGCGATCTCTAGTCTATAATATAAACTAGTATATCCCGTGGTCGAAATTCGACCACCTTAAATTAGTTTAAGTTACTAAATCCTCTGTAATTTGACAACTAACCGAAAAAATAAGTCCATTAAAGACCGGTAATCATTAATAGGAGATGGCAAAAACAGTCCTTAGGAATGATTGAAAGTCCACCATCAGGGCCACCACTCCTTTCAGATTCGGTCAATAATTCAGTAAAAAAATTTGGATTTGATGGACATATACCAACAACATAGTTAGACTTATAATATATATATACTCGTATAATGGTTACTTTAACTCAATGTGATCAGTGAGTGAAAATATGTCCACCGTTTAGACATGGTTGCCATATTGTAATTTTTTGGGTATTAGTATACAGGCAGTGCATTTTGTAATCCATTTACCGGGAGAAAATTCAAAATTCAATTTAGCAATTCCGACTCAACGACGCACCTTCCTATTTTGACTCTGCTTTCTTTTTATCTGAAATTTTGAATTACAAGGCGGCCATGGCTGGTTTGGATTCCCGTTTTAATATTGGAGTTTTATGAGCAGTAAAAATTTACACTTAATTATAAACACTTAGGTTTTTCAGGATTTTAAGATGCATCTAAATAGCCGACCGAAAATAGAGGCCATGAATACCTTTGAAACTCATTTTAAATTTGAAATTTTACAAAAAAAGAAGTAGAAGTTTGATCACGTATAAAGAAAAAAAAAATTTTGAATTATATGAACAGGGGGGACTATGGGTGTTTTTGAACCTCATTTTTATAATGGAGTAAAAATTTTAATTTTGAACTATTGTTTGCGACCGAAAATAGTGGCCACGAATACCTTTGAATCTCATTTTCATTATAGAATTTTACAAAAAATAGAAGTTTGATTGAGTTTTAAAAAAAAATTTTCCTTTTGAATTATGTAAACAGCAGCGGCCTTGAATGCTTTTGAATCTCATTTTTATAATAGAGTTCTATTAAAAAAATTAAGCTTTTGTTATGTTTTCCCTAAAAATGTTAATTTTGAACTATTGCTTGTAATAAAACACGCTAGATATGTTGAAAACAAGTTGGTATTTTTTTTTAAGATTTTGGTACAGTTCAGTATAGTGGAGGGCAACTCTCGCTCAAAATCAAATTGGACAGACGCACCGACGTCGGTGTATACTTTAACTCAATTTGCTTAATGAGTGAGAGAATGAAAATATTTCACCGTTTGGAGTGTGTCCACATATACAGATTTTGATTGAAAATAAATTAAGCGTTTATTTTGAAGTTCCTTAAATTTCTCAATATGAGCATGAAGCCGGTTTCCATTTTGGTTTTTTTGTTTTGGATATACAGACAGTGCTGTCAATTTAGCAATTTTCCTTTAGATATGGCTCTTTTGACACCCATTTAGCGGGGGAAAATTATATTATAATTATATTAATATAATTACATGTATAAAGACATTTCATATTGACTTTTATTGCATTTCAATAATATTTTGTGATATATGTATATGTAAATGACCTGAACTTATTATATCTTATGGCTGTTCTTATAAGTTTACCTTAAGTCCTATATCAATCAGAAAAAAGTAAATTCTTTAAAAAAAATTCATAAAACTATGTAAGTATTTATCTTACATATTTTGCTATGGTAAATTTTTAGTAATTTTCTTGCGGGTTTTTTGCAAAAAATTAGTTTTGAGAAAAGATTGTTTTAAAAACTTAACAAATTCAAGTCAAGGTAAGAAATTCAATTTTAGAAAAAATATAAAAAATTATTGTCCGGAACCTGGGCTCGAACCATGGATCGCATGCTTCTCACTCGAGACGCTTATGCCTGCTTCAGAAAATATTTCCACCATTAGGAGTATACATATATATCCATATGGCTTTTCAAAATAAATGAAACGTTCACAAATTTCTCAATATTAGCGTGACGCCGGTTTCCATATTTGTTTTTTTTTATGTACAGGCAGTTTTCTCAATTTTTCCTTTAAATCTGGTTTTTCAAGTCCATTTAGGGGGAGAAAATTACAACGAAATGATGGTTTTCTGGCTTTTTTCCTCAACCACAACTTAGACATACTTAAAACACAGTCATGTTGATTTTTAAGGAAGGTTATCATCTTAACTGGTCAAATTTAGTCTACATATGAAAGGGTTCGGGTTATATGTCTGCCCTTTGACAAATTAAAATATTTGAGGAAGCAAATAGTTAATGTCTTCAGGAAAATTGCAAGATTTCTAACCACTTCGTAAATATAAAATTGAAGAAGCTACAAACTATGTTTTTGGTTTTTTGTATTTCGTCTCATCGGAAAAACCGGATAAACATAATGAAAATTATCGAAATTATCTACCGAACTCTGATAAATTTCGAGATTTCTATCGAGCATTTCGTTCCGATGGAATTGGGTTGTGATATATATGAATTATTATGAGGTCTTAAGCCGAAAAATATTAAGTTAAAATATGAACTGAACTTATTATATAAAAAATCAAGATGAGAAGTTTTCTTATATTTAAAAACAAATTCAATTTCAAAACAAATTCAATTTAATAAAAAATCCAAAAAAACAAAGTTGTACAGAGAACCTGTACTCGAACTTTGGAACACACGCGTTCTACCTCAGACGCTTACCACCTGCGCTACTTCGGTATGTAGAACAACTGTAGCTAAGCGCCATCGCTTTATGTAGGAAACTTTAGTGAATTATTACAAATAAATGAAGCACTATTTGTTAAAGAAAATATGCCTATCGCTCCTGATCCATAGGAAGATATCAAAATACATTTAAATAGGAATTATGCATGTTTGAGTAAGATATACTCTGGCAATTGATTGTATGGAAAAAATGTTAGCCTATTAATATATAAATGACCAAGTTGAGTTGAAATTGTTCCACATTATGGCCAAACTATACATTTAAGGTATTAACAATTACATATGCATTCATAGATATGGCCGAATCGCAGTACCGTCAATCCAAATGACACCAACACTAATGCCAAAAATACCCTGTGGGGAAGTCAGTAACTAGTAAGAATAATTTCTGTTTCAGAACTAGAGATAAAGCGGCTTATAAGAACTAGTGAGATAGTAACTAGATTTTCACTAGTTCGAAACCGGCAGTTGTGTAATCATTAACATTTAATAAAATTTAGATTCGTATTTGAAAAAATGTTTTGTTCTTGTAACGTTCTTTAAAAAAGGTAAAAATTTGAAATCATAAATAAAAAAAAATAATCGTTCGTTAATAGAATTCGAGCCGACGCGTTCCGCATCAGAGTCGAGAGCTCTACCCACTCAGCTACGGCGCACGCATTAATAGTGTGAGAAACAGTTACAAATATATACATTATGATAGATTTGTTTAAAATATAGGCTCAAATTGCATAACGTGCTTAAACTAACCGCAATGGTGTGGCGGTATCGTTGCTGGACTATCACACCGAAGGTTCAAGGTTCGAGTCCTGGGAAAGGTAACATCAAAAGTGGTTTGAAAAAGTTTTTCAAAACGGGGGTCGCGACCGTAGGCGGTCATTTGGCAAAAAGTTTCCGAGTATAGTTCCACAATGGAAGGCTTCCCCAAATATTTTTTTTTAATTCTAAACTAACTACATCCATACTGAAGAATTTGGAAATAGTTCGGAACTATATTTTTAGCAATAAACGAACTACATCCAACTGTCGAAATTTTAACAAGTACATACAGAACAGTCGAAAAGGTAGCGGAGGACAATTCTCACCGCCTAGGTCATCGCCATGTTAAATTCACCAGTTGTCACATGTGAAAGAAATTGAAGGCTACCTACTTGTAGTTCGAAACGCCCTAGATGCGCACCAGTTACGAACTAGAGATTTTCCCCACAGGTTCCGTATGAAGAGCTGATTTCGCTCTCACACTACAAGGTTGCCTTTTCATATTGTTGTGTGCTGGTTACCCTTCCAGTTGTTTTACAAAAATACGTTATAATATCCGTGAAATCTTCCAAATAATGTTAAAATAGAACGAAATTTGTGAAGTGGGTCACTTGTTTTGAAGCTCGACTTTCTTACTGAAACTTGTTGTGTATAGTTCCCAACAACAAAAAAAAATACCTTTGGGCTAGTTTTTCGCAATTCGATTTATTTCCAAAAGTAAAGCTATAAACCTGTTTTCGAAGCTGCATAGTTTTTGCCAATTTTCTCGCGATGTACCCGTCCTATTTTATTCATATTTGAAATATATGTATCCACAAGATGTTATCTTCTAGTAAACTGCATTACTTGTTCTGGTATATTTATTTTTTTTGCACAAATTATTCACAAATTTTTAAAAATATTTGACTTCTTCATCGCTGACAGATCTCGCTTTAGTATAATGTTGTTGGTCATTCCATTACATCCTTTCAGCAGAAATAAAAATAATAAATAATTTTTGAAAAAAAATTAATATGCCAAAATAAGTAGTGCAGTTTGAAAGATGATACCATATTGTATATATATATATTTCATCAACAAAAATCTTGGAACTTCGAAAATATGCTTATAGCTGTAACTTAGAAAATAATTCGAGTTTCGAAAAATTGTGAAATATATATTTTTGTTTAATCGTTGTGAGCTGTACCACCCAATTTCATTAAAATATATTACCTTTGAAAAAATTTAAGGTGTTTCACTGCACAAATTTCTACCTAAAGTAAGTTTGTGATTTTAAATACATTTATGACCTACTTACTTCACTTATTTAATATTAGTTTCGGAAAAATAATTAGTTTACTGCATAATCATTTCAGAAGTCCATGTTTGTCTTATCATGAACGAGAACTGATCAACGGCAATATGTATTATATGTTAACAAAAGAATCGGGTAACTGTGCTATTACGTTTTGGACCCACCGGTTGTTATCATTGTAGAAAGGTGGTTACTGCAAGTGTTAAAGTTATCTTACTAAGCTGTAGGAACATAGGAGGAGAAGTCCTCGAAAATTTTTGCTGAAACCTTTGAATGGATCTCCTTTCAAGACACGGATTTATATTATAACCAACATACCATTTCGAGCATCTCGTTGACAAAAATACGTTGATTATAGTGGTACTGCATTTGTTCATTCAAAGTATTTATCATCAGTTGCTCTAATCCGTTTCTATGAAAGCACTCGAATCCGTACATGTCGTGGATCACGACGGCATTTGTGTCGCCACTAATTGAAAATAAAGAAAAAATATATTATAGAAGAATAAGTTTTAATATGAAGGAGCTAGAAGCAAACGGATCTAAGTAGGCCTGACATTGTTTAAAAATTATTACTTATTGTAAATGCTGGGTAGTGCTTTTATTGCCCCGCCAATAGATGGCACTACAATGTTCGAAATGACCTGGATCTCTTTGTCAACAAATAAACACTATATTTAACTACGCAAATATGGGTAAAACTTAAGTTTTCAAAAAATGTCATTTAAACTCTTTTGCTTTAATCCCTTCATATTTTTTTATTATGTGAACTTAATCACATTGTTTATTGCAGTATTCTTTAGGACCATTTGTTTGATACCTGTTTAAGTGACTTTCGTCCCTTAAATGGAACGCACTCCTGCGATCCTCAAGCCCGTAATGCAACCCTGCATACCTTAGCAGCGAACACAACACTGTGTCCGCAAAGCCCGTCATGCATCCCTGCATGACCCTGTCAAAGGAAGCATCCCTGCTTTCCTTCGAACTTCCAGTGTTGGAAACACTATAAAAGCGCTGTGCGCATACGAACTCTCTCTCTTTTACTTTTTCATCGGAACGCGCCTGTCGCATCTGCAATCAACAGAGGTAACTATCATCAACGCGGGACTTACAACCTTCGCAATCAACCATACAAGCAGTGCGCGGTTCATTAATATCTAGTTTCAATTTTTCTATTAATTTGTTTAATTAATTGATGTAAACATAAATATCTTGAATTTCCATTCATTTAAAGAAAGGATATTGCATTTTTCCATTTCATTAAATTATTCTTAAACTCATAAGAAAATCGTATTGTACATTGAAGTACCGAATAATTGAATTAAATCGTTGTTGTTAGTATTAAGTTGCCAATAGAAATTCGCGTTTCATTTGTTAGTGCAATCTCCCACTTGTATTTACCCCCAAATATAAGCCGAGTGAAAACTCCTTTCACTCCTACCTATTCCTTATCAACATTTTGAACATGGTCCTTACGAGCCGAATTTGACGGCACAGGAATACACCTAACCATCAAAAACTCTATTGGCAACGCGAACAACTTCGAAGGAAAACAACCGCAATACAACACTGCTTGTTGAGCCTTTTGCGCTGCCCACGCATTGCATTTTCAACCACCAACGCGAACGGCAGCAGATCGGCAAGCGATACAAGTGTGCAAAAAGAAAAGTTGAAAAGTGTGCGCGAAACTAAAAGTTTATTTTAAATCGTTGTGTAAAAGTAAAAGTAAAAGTGAAAACGCTTTTAAAACAGTGAGTAAAACTAAAATTCGGTGAAAATAAAGACAACATACATAAAACATATTATTTGCACAAAGCTGCCGCTGCCCAACGTGGGAATATATACCAGCAAACCCACCGGTGGAGTCACCTGTAGCCGGTACAACCAAAGGAAATCCAAATCCTGCGCAGAGTTTAGGGCCAACGTGGGACTGTACCCCAACACCAAAAAAGATGAGTACCCCAAAAAATTACAAGTAAGTGCCGTTATATTTTCATATACCATTCCTCTAACGGGACTCATATATATACATATATACATATATATGCACATATATGCATTCAAAAAGCTATTTGCGCCAAGAAATTCGGTTCTGTTTAAGTTACCAGTCGGTTGTTTCCAACCCACAGCTTAGGCATATATATACATAAATTAATACACAACCCTTTGTATATTCATTTCTCGTGATTTTTCAACCAAATATTGTTTCATTCGCACTGACCATTTTGCGTATTTTCCCGGTTGCGCCGGTAAGCATTTATTTTGTTTCCTTTTCTACTTGGTCAAGTGGGCTAAAATTCTAGTTCGTTGCCTGCCCATGGTTAACTATACCCATCCCTTTTCTGCACTCATATACCTACATATAAAAGTGACACTACTGATAAAAGCAAGTAAACAGAACTAGAAAGGCAAATAGTTTGTGGTTTTCATTGTCTTCTACAGTGCAATTATGCTAAATTTTCAAAGGTGTTCTCATACGCCTTTAATATTTACTTAACAAATTTTGTGCAAAGTGGTGATTTTATTCATACATACGGGCAAAGTCCATTTGTATACAACTGCAAATCGCTTTGCTATTTGAAATTCGCTGCGCAACCTGCTTGGCGCAGACATAGAGTTTTGCTTCTCTATCTACCCTTACTTTGCTTACAATCCCTTCAATATATCTATACGTTTGTCTGAAAATTTCGTACATATCGACATATGTACATATAAAAAGGAATTCTGCCTGCTCTTTTCGTTTCGCTGCTCGCGTCAGCGTAGATTTGTATTTTGTTTTGGTTCTATCGACGACAAACAACAAAAATCCCAATAAGAATTTGCAATCGAAAACCCATTCCCAGTGGTGAACAAACATAAATATTAACGAACAAAAAAGTCTTTACATTTGTGTGCAGTTATCGGTATTGGTATATATGTATGTACATACGTTAAGTAGTTCCCCCCGCTACTATCCCCAGTAGCGTAACCCAGTAGCAACATAAAATCAGTCATAAATATTTGATGAATCAGTTAATATATACGGTGATTTTTTCTCGTTTGCATTTAATGCTATTATCCCCAATAGCATAAACTAATCGTTCATCAAAGTCTACTAAAACATAAAGTGCAAGTTTTCTGTGCTAGTGCTACTTACGCGATTTATTTAATAAGTTTGTATCCAAAATTCATCCGAGTGCATCTTGCAGGGTGCCTAAATAACTCTACCTATTAGCACGGTCACTAATTTCTAGTGCGTGTTTTACTGCTACTATACGCAGTAGCCTAATCCAGTTGTTTCACCAAGCCCGTTCAAGGAGCAAGTCTGAGTCTTCCCAACCCAAGCAAAGCACAGTGATCATTAAAATTCCTAAATATAATCCTTAAAATCAAGTTGAGTGAAAGATCTCATTGTGAAGCTTAGTTTAAATTTTATACATTTTTAAGTTTTTGTTGCTATACCCAGTAGCGCACGTCATTACGGAACTCTCCTAATCGTTTTTATCAATTCCCATCTCAATCTTAATTACATCCGGGCAATACTGTCAAAATATTAAATCATGGCTATTGGTTCAGCCGTAATGGCAGAATTCATATTCTGTTCAAATGATTTAATGAATTTTTGTTCTCGTTTTGAAAAAGAAGATCCTGAAGAAAATACTGACACCTTATTGGATGTTAAACTTCAGGATCTAAACAAACGTTGGGAGAATTTACAAATCTCTTATAAGAGCGTCTGCCTCGAAGACGAAAAACAAGTTTCCGTCGATTTTAAAGACGAAGCAACAAACAAGTTCCAAGTATGTACTGACAGCTTCTATATATGTAAATCCCAAATTATCGATCAGCTTAAGTCCTTTCATGGCACCACTCCCGATAAAAATGTAACTGCTAGACATTCCTTGTCTTTTGTCGATAACTCGATTCCATGCATAAAAGTGCCCCCATGCGATACACAGATTTTTTATGGTAGTTACGAGGAGTGGCCGAGCTTCCGTGACATGTTCACGGCAGTGTACCTCAATCACCCAAAACTAACCCCAGCTCAAAAACTATTTCATCTGCGCAATAAAACTCGGGGAAAGGCAGGCCTTATAGTGAAACATTACAAACTCTGTGATGAAAACTTTTCACTGGCCTGGGAAGCACTTAGAGCCCGTTTTGAAAATAAGCGGATTTTGATCGATAACCAATTGAAGACCCTCTTCAACATTCCCCCTGTTACATCCGAAAATAGTGAGGGAATTCAGAGAATACAGAGTACAATAAATGATTGTCTTTCTTGCCTTACTTCTCAAGGGGTTTCCGTGGTCGAATGGGATCCGATATTAATTTATCTATGCTCCACAAAACTCCCAGAAGACACGCTCTCTCTTTGGGAGCAATCCTTAAAATCAAGGAAAGAGTTGCCCGACTGGTCCCAAATGGACTCCTTCCTAACTAGTCGGTATGAAGTAGTTGAACGATTGCACAACTTCAAAACTTCCAAACCTCGCCACTCTTCCAACCCAAAGACTCCAACTAAAGTGCAATCTTACCTCTCTCAAGAACAAGTGACGTTCACTTGTAAACTTTGCAAAAATAATCATGCTCTCAAATCCTGTCCGAAATTCCGTAACTTGGCAGTTTTCGATCGAACTAAATTCGCCGAGAAAAATGGTTATTGTACCAACTGCCTGGCATATAACCACACACTTACCAACTGTCAAAGCGTTTTTAGATGTCTTCATTGCAGACAATCGCATCACACGATGCTTCATCCTAAACCACCTATAAAATCCGCACCTAAGTCAGCAAATGCGACTTCATCCGCAAAGCCAACCACAAAAGCAACCCCCCTGTTGCACACCCACTCTACCGAACTGCCGAATACCCCAAGGCATCCAATATTCAACATAACCCAAGGCAATTGCGATGAATCTCCATCCACCTCTGCTGACCGTGCGTCCAGAATCCAAGCTAACTTCTCAGCAAACCATGAGAAGACGCTGCTTCCCACCGCCCGAGTGCACATTGAGCACATGGGCACACTTTTCACCCTAAGAGCCTTAATCGACCAAGGCTCGCAAAAAACCTTCATTTCCGAGAAGGTACAGAAACGCTTAAATCTTCCTACTTACCGGGAAGATTATGCAGTAACCGGGATGGGCGGAATCGTTGTAGAAAACGCGAACAAAGTCTGTCAACTAACTCTAATCTCCAAACGTTATGACACAAAAGTCGTTACCCAAGCGATTGTGCTTCAAAAGCTCACAAGCTTTTTACCAACATTCTCTATCCCTAAACCCAATCCAACAGACATTAAGGATCTGATCCTTATTTCTTCACTCCTGGTCCCATAGATATGGTGATCGGAAGCGATCTCATACCGAAGATCCTTCTTCAAGGAATTCAACACCACATCCTAGGCAGTCTCCTTGCTCAAAACACAATTTTCGGGTGGTATTTGAGCGGACCCATGCAACCCACTTCTTGTTCTACCTTTCATACGTACGCTGTAGAAGATACTAATGAAAACCTCAATATTCAATTGAAGAGGTTCTGGGAACTCGAGGAACTGCCCGAATCTCGCCTATCTTCTGACGAAGATTCATACTGCGAACAGTTCTATCAAGACACCACTGTTAGGCGAAGTGATGGCCGATATATAGTTCGGCTACCTTTCAAATCGAAGTTTCCATCCAACCTGGCCCTGGGACCATCCCGTTCCCAAGCTATGCGACAAGCTATCCGAATGGAGCATATGCTCAATAAAAATCCCACCCTCAAAGAAGAATACAACCGCGTTCTAGAAGAGTACCTCACCCTCGATCATATGAGGCAAATCGCTCCCGATGAGGTGCACGAAAATGGACATTATCGTTCATACTATCTTCCACATCATTCAGTTGTTAAACCAGACAGTAAGTCTACGAAAGTTCGTGTGGTATTCAATGCCTCCAAACCCACGGCATCTGGTATTTCACTAAACGATATACTTCATATCGGTCCAACCTTGCAAACAGATCTTCTATTTGTCATTTTAAATTGGCGATTGTATAAGTATGTCTTTAACGGTGACATACAAAAAATGTACCGACAGATTCTTCTCCACGAAGATGATCAATCGTATCAACGAATTCTCTTTCGAAGAAACAACGAGGATAAACTATCTGATTTTGCCCTGAAGACAGTGACATTCGGAGTCAACTGCACCCCTTATCTTGCAATTCGCACTTTGCATCAACTAGCAACTGATACAAAAGATTCCCATCCACTAGCGAAACAAATTTTAACCAAAGAAACCTATGTGGATGTTGTCTTATCTGGAGGTCACGATATTCCATCGTGTTTAAACGCTCAAACTGAACTCATCCATTGTTTACTTTCAGCTGGGTTTCCTCTCCGGAAAATTACAGCAAACCATCCTCAACTTTTAAATCAAATTCCTGCAGATCACCTTCTCGACTCTGACTTCCTGAAATTTGATTATTCCAGTTCTACCAAAACGCTTGGTATACGATGGAACGCGTTAAACGATTTTTTTTCATATTCAGTTGAATACTTGACACCACCCTCCAGCGCCACAAAACGCCAAATTTTATCCTCAGTCTCGAAACTTTTTGACCCCGCAGGATGGCTATCGCCCATTCTTATTCAAGCGAAAATACTCTTACAACAAATTTGGTTAGAAGGTACGGAATGGGACGAGTGTGTCAAACCCCTTTCACTTCAGAAGTGGCACCAATTCATAACCGATTTGCCCACAATCGAACAAATCCAAATTCCTAGATGGACAGAATTCTCGCCTAGTAGATCAATTCAAATCCATGGATTCTGTGATGCTTCAGAGAAAGCATACTGCGCATCCGTTTACATTCGGTCGCAATCAGCCAATACGGTATCCTCTCACCTCCTGTTTTCAAAAACCAAGGTAGCACCACTACAAACAGTGAGTCTCCCACGCCTAGAATTGTGTGGAGCAGTCTTATTATCTAAATGCATAAAAAGGGTTATTACTCAATTATCTCTTGATGGTGCAGACGTCTTTCTTTGGTCCGATTCGCCTATTGTACTTGCATGGCTCGAAAAACCACCATGTACGTGGAAGGTATACGTAGCCAATCGTACGTCAGAAATCATTAAAAATGTTGGAAATGTAAAGTGGCGGCATGTTACCACTAATCACAACCCGGCCGACCTTGGAACAAGAGGTTGTAGACCACAGGACCTAGTACTTAGATCACTCTGGTGGCACGGACCAGATTGGTTACTTAAACCCCCCGATCATTGGCCAATATCATTTCGACAAAACGTCGTACCTCAAGAACAACGTAAAGTAGAAGCTCTTCACGTTTTGGACGACGACCCCGATATATTAGACCGCTTCTCTTCATGGTCTAAAGCCTTACGCGTAATAGCGTACATGTTTCGATTTATTCACCGATTCAAACCAATACAGTCCACTTCTCCCACTTGCTATAACTCTGTGGTTATTACGCAAAAGGAAATTCACTGGGTCAAAACTCGTCTCATCAAACTTTCGCAAGAAAGACACTACCCAAAGGAATATTATCAATTGTCCAATCGAGAATCAATTTCCAAAAAGAGCTCGCTTTTAACGTTAAACCCCTTTCTTGACCAACATGGACTTCTCCGTGTGAATGGTCGCTTGGCCAACGCTGGCCTTACGTACAATGAAAGACATCCAACCATTATTCCAGAATCTTCAAGATTATGTTATCTTTTTCTAAATTTTCTGCATGATGTTCTAATGCATGCTGAACAGCAACTCATGGTTCGAATGGCAAGGCAGGAATACTACATTCCCAGGCTAAAATCAAAAGTAAAACGCTGTATACGCAATTGCAAAATCTGTACAATTTTCAAACAAAACAGTCGTTCGCAAATTATGGCAGCTTTACCCCCAGAGCGTGCAACTTTCTCGTTGCCATTCACCTACACCGGTTTAGACTTTGCCGGTCCTCTCGACATAAAGTCATCAACCCTCCGGAGATCCCCACTACTGAAGGGATACGTTTGCGTCTTCATTTGCTTTTCCACAAAGGCAATCCACCTTGAACCATGTTCGGATTTGTCAACCAAAGCATTTCAGGCAGCATTTGCCCGCTTTGTAGGTAGACGCGGACTCCCGCAACGAGTCTTTTCGGACAACGGCAAGAACTTTGTTGGTGCTAACCGCGCCTTCCAACAGGATTTCAAAAAATTCCTCAAAGAAACTTCTGATGACCTACGCTCCAAGTATACCGTACATGGATTTGAATGGCATTTCCTGCCACCGAATGCTCCTCATATGGGCGGCCTTTGGGAAGCAGCTGTAAAGAGTTTCAAGCATCACTTCAAACGCACTGTTGGAAACCACATCTTCACTTTTGAAGAAATCACAACTTTACTTGCTCGTATCGAAGCAGTACTGAACTCTCGACCCCTTTCCCCGATGTCTGATAATGCCAATGACTTGCTTGCATTAACTCCAGGACATTTTCTCCGAGGCGGGCCACTACTGGGCTTTCCAGAACCTCAAATTGACAATCTCTCCCTACAAAATCGATGGGAAAAGCTCAAAGCTTTGTATCAACAGTTCAGCCAACGCTGGAAGGATGAGTATCTCAAAGAACTCCATCATAGATACAAATGGAAGCTCCCACAAAAAGACCTTTCCATTGGTGATTTCGTGGTCATCAAAAATGACCAAACTCCCCCCAACGAGTGGAGACTAGGACGCATCGAAAAAGTGTATCATGGTTCGGACAATTGTGTGCGAGTGGCGGATGTCAAGACTCAGACTGGAACTTTTACTCGACCAATTGTCAAGCTCTGTCCGCTTCCTTCTCAACCTGAGGTTCCGAATCTAAACTCTACCCTTGACACTTAAGAATCAACTTGTTTGCCATAGTTTTAAGATTTCCACGACCTTCTCATACCGTTAATATTTTACAGATCAAAACCATCCAACAACACCAACCTGGACCCACGGATCTATCAATGTAAGGTCTGCCTGAAGTATCATCCACTCCGGTTTTGTAAGGAATTCATGGCAATGAACATCGAAGAACGCAGCGAAGTAGTGCGACAATTTAGATACTGCCCGAATTGTCTTGCTCGTACCCACGACAGCATCAGGGATTGCTCGTGTCCCGACACGTGCAAACTATGTCAAGAATTACACCACACCCTGTTGCACACTACGGCGTCAGATGACATCGTGGAAGACCGTCGCAGCATTCGTAGCCAAGCATCCAACAGCCGAAACGTTCGTAAGCCGCTGAAACGGCTCCAAGTGTCCGCACGTAGAGGTGCCCGTAAGCCGGCAAAGCGACCTCAGGTACCCAAACGCCAAGAATCACGTCAACCAAGAAGCCAAATCTCCATTCAAAAGGAGAAAATAGACGTAGCCATACGGGCATTGGCTCAATTGAAGGCATCCCTTGCACCAGTGCAACGAGGGCGCCATGTTTAAGTGACTTTCGTCCCTTAAATGGAACGCACTCCTGCGATCCTCAAGCCCGTAATGCAACCCTGCATACCTTAGCAGCGAACACAACACTGTGTCCGCAAAGCCCGTCATGCATCCCTGCATGACCCTGTCAAAGGAAGCATCCCTGCTTTCCTTCGAACTTCCAGTGTTGGAAACACTATAAAAGCGCTGTGCGCATACGAACTCTCTCTCTTTTACTTTTTCATCGGAACGCGCCTGTCGCATCTGCAATCAACAGAGGTAACTATCATCAACGCGGGACTTACAACCTTCGCAATCAACCATACAAGCAGTGCGCGGTTCATTAATATCTAGTTTCAATTTTTCTATTAATTTGTTTAATTAATTGATGTAAACATAAATATCTTGAATTTCCATTCATTTAAAGAAAGGATATTGCATTTTTCCATTTCATTAAATTATTCTTAAACTCATAAGAAAATCGTATTGTACATTGAAGTACCGAATAATTGAATTAAATCGTTGTTGTTAGTATTAAGTTGCCAATAGAAATTCGCGTTTCATTTGTTAGTGCAATCTCCCACTTGTATTTACCCCCAAATATAAGCCGAGTGAAAACTCCCTTCACTCCTACCTATTCCTTATCAACATTTTGAACAATACCCATATTTTACAAAGACATTTTATGTCACCTGGCCCACATATTGGTCGATAACTCCAAATAAGGGATATCATAAATTTTTGGTTAGATACCTAACAATGCAAGTTGAATTCAATTCTCATACAGACATACCGAAAGACAAAAATTCTAAAAACTGTTGCTCGTCATTTTATGTGCACAATAATGATGTCTCCAATAGATTTTTCTTGAATATCCGTAATGTACAGACATCGACCTGTTACAATTTCATTATATGTAGAGATATCTTGACTGGCACATTTATATTGGCTTCACCTGGATTGACAGATTAATGCGAAATTTTGGACACTTGTCAAGAGTCAATGAAAACCCAAAAAGTCGACGACTTTATGGGCGTATCAAGTGTAACCAATGAGTCTATATGAGTCGTTCTCATGTTGTGACTCATACATTAATGATAAGTCACCCTATACTTTATTTGTTTGGCGGTTTACGAATTACCCTGTGCTGAGGCAAGAGAAGAGTACGAAGATAACCGAATTATAATCCGTTCGCAACCGTCGTCGCGTTA
Source organism: Merzomyia westermanni (assembly GCA_949987695.1). Classification (NCBI taxonomy): domain Eukaryota; kingdom Metazoa; phylum Arthropoda; class Insecta; order Diptera; family Tephritidae; genus Merzomyia; species Merzomyia westermanni. The sequence continues at coordinate 82,234,248 of OX465289.1, forward strand.
ACTATGCGTATTATAAGAAATCAAATGAATTACACATATACTTTTTTCTGTAAATTTAATATTTGATAACTAAACCAATATTTCAACTAATTACTTTTAAAAATGAAAGATAATTGAATTTCCTTAATATAGAAAATCTAATTTAATTACTTTAAACGGTCATCCTAACCACGACTACAAACGTAAGTAGAGGATATTAAGCCCTCTTTCACAAGGGGCAAAGGGGGACCGATGGTGGACCTGCTTGCCCTCTTGAAATGGTCAATGATAATAGAGTAATTTGATAACGTGCGTATCTAGGGGTCAGGTTTGTGGAGCCGTTCTCATAAAGGTAAGTGCTTAATCGGAATTAAATGGGTGATCTAAATTAAAACCTTTATATATATTGTTACAATAATAATTCGCAAATTTAGTTTACTAACGGGTAATTCAACCATACATAACATCTCTGTAATTTCTCAGCTGTTCAGATACATACATACATCCATACATATATAGGTCAACATCCCTTAATATATATATATAGAGTCGTCTCTTGAGGTTAAGGAAATAGAGAAGAGAGCACAGGCAAATGATATGGCTAAGGATGGAAGCTCATCCCCACCAGGAAATAGACCGAGGAACAGTTCGTACTCGGCCGTGAAGAACCAAACAGGCAAATCCACTGCTCCTTCAATGAACACCGTACCAAGGGATGAGGTCAATCACAGGCGAGCCTAAGGCCACAGCAGGAGACTGCTCAGAAGGGAGAGACAGCACCACAGAAGGCGACAGAGGGGCATCTAGGTAAAAAGATGCTATTATTATTTCTAAGGCAGGCGATGCGACATATGACATGACGATATGACATACTTCGCAAAGTAAGAAGCTCTGAAGAATTGAAATCCCTTGGCGGCGACGTTAAAGCTATCAGAAGAACGGCAAAAGGGAACTTGCTGCTGCAGTTGAAGAGACCCCAAGAGGGTAAAACCAAAAGTTATCAAGCAGAGATCGAAGCAGTGCTCAAGGAATCGGCGAAGGTCATTAATTCCGCCAATTGGATGCAGATAATGACGGTGCTACTAAGTTTCGGTACACCCGCGTACCTATGCAAAATAATTGGAAGATACTTTAAAGACCAAGTACTTATCTACGATACGGATGAGAGGGAAAAAGAGTACAAGATCACGGGTGGAGTCCCGCAGGGCTCTGTTCTGGGGCCCACTTTATGGAACACGATGTACGACGGCAGCCTAAAGATCGATCTCTCCGAAAACGCACAAATCATCGGCTATGCAGACAATATAGCAGTAGTGGATCTCCTACAAGCATTATGCAATGATGCCGTAGGTAGAATTAAAGAATGGCTGTCGAACAAGGGACTGGAATGAGCTCAAAACGGTCCGCGCAAGAGCTAGTCTTAACTGTGGGGGATCATCAAATCACCTCAAAGACGCACTTAAAATACCCAGGAGTATACATCGATTCAAGATTAATTTTCAGGGAGCACTTTAAAGCAATGGGTGAGAAAGCGGCCAAAGTAAATGGAGCCCTTACGCTAATAATGCCCAATATTGGTAGTCCAGGCGAATATGCCCGGCAGTTACTGTCTACTGTAACCAGATCGATAATATCATATGCAGCGCCTGTGTGGCACGGATCAAAAAGATATACTAGCAGCTTACAGACTTATAGCTAAACGCGCGGCAAGCGCTTATAAAACGGTGTCTGACATTGCGATACTTCTTCTATCACGTAAAATACCAGTAGATTTGATGACAAGCGAAATGGCCGACCCGTATCACAGTTCTATCGAGCGAGCATCTGAAGAAGAAAAAAAATGTAAGGTCACGTACTATCACCAACTGGCAAAATCGGTGGGAGAATTCAACGAAGGGGCGTTGGACCCACAAGCACGGCGAACTCAACTACCATCTCACGCAGAATTAAGGGGACACGGTGGTTTCAAGGAGTGTTTATTCAAGCGCAGAATAGACAAGGATGCTTTCTGTTCAAGCTGCCTTGTCGAAATGGAAACCGCAGAGCACGTCTTGTCTGCTGCTGAAAAGGCTCGCAGAGATATGCGTTCCCTAAGCAGTGGCCTTTCTCCCCCGTGATGTAATGCCTAACGGCGATCCCGTGGGGTGTGGAGATATGAACAGGATTAGCCTGGTTTCATTGGGCCACTTGAGGGTATTGCGCTGCCACAATGTTCACGGAAAAAAACCCTTAATAGCTGTTTGTTTAACTGTCTAAATGATGTTGACCTTCCAACAAAGCGCGCCACCTGACGTCATCATTTGCCAATTGAAGCCAATTAGAAACGCCAAGGGATCGCAGATTGTTCTCCATTTGATCTTTCCAACGAATTGGGGGCCTCCCTCTTCCTCTGCTTCCATAGGTGGGTTCCAACCTTCTGGGCCGGAGCATCCCCTTCCATTCACATTACATGGTCAAGCCAACGTAGCCGCTGGGTTTTAATCCTTTAGACAATGTCGATGTCTGCGTAGAGCTCATACAACTCATCATTAAATCTTCATCGGTAAACACCGTCGGTATCGCGTAGGGGCCCATAAATCCTTCGAAGAATATTTCTTTCGAATACTCCAAAGGCCGACACATCTGCGGCTGTCATCGTCCATGCTTCTGCTCCATATTGCAGGACGGGTGACTTGTAGAGTGGGGTTTTTGTTCGTCGAGAGAGGACTTTGCTTCTCAATTGCCTACTCAGTCCAAAAAAAACATTTATTGGCAAGGGTTATTCTTCGATGGATTTCTAAGCTGACATTATTTTTGGTGTTAATGCTGGTTCCCAGGTAAGCGAAGTCCTTTACTATTTCAAACTTATGGCTGCCAACAGCGGCGTGTGTGCCAAGACGCGAATGCGCTGACTCTTTGCGTGATGGGAGAAGGTACTTCGTTTTGCTCTCGTTCATCTCCAAACCCCCTTTTTTCGCTTATTTCGCCACTTTGGAGTACGCAGAACTTACTGCGCGGTTATTTTAACCAATGATATCAATGTCATCGACATCCGCCAGCAATTTTGCACTCTTGTAATAGATGGTTCCTGAGCGTTGTAGTTCTGCGGCTTGTATGTTGTTGTGTTAACGACAAAAACACTCCCCGAAGGTTTTGGGGAGTGTTGTCGAATTAACAGTCCTTGGCCGGATTTGAACCCGGTACGCTCCGGTACTCCCTTGCGGTACTGCCCGACTGTCGTGGTAGCGATTTATGACCAATGAAACCTTCTAGGTCGTGTCACCCTAGGAAAGATAAGATGGGTAATGAGAGGTGAGAGGCATCATATCCGTAGATCAACCATCGAGTTGCACGTCATTACCTTTGTGCATATTAGTCGCCTCTTACCACCGGTATGCCTACCTCGGGCGTATTATTTTCTCCAGCATCAAATTAAAGAAATCGCAGATAGGTGGTGACCCTGTCTGAAACCTCTTTTAGTTTCGAACGGCTGGTGGTGTTGCTCAACTGAGCTGGTGGTGTTGCTCAACGTCATTTTGCACAGCCGTATACGTTTTGCTGGGAAACCAAATTCAGACATAGCGGCATATAAGCAGTTCCTTTTCGTGTTTTCGAAATCGGCTTTAAAATCAACAAAGAGGTGATGCGTGTCGATTCTTTTCTCGCGAGTTGTTTCTAAGATCTGGCGTATTCTAGAAATCTATTCGATGGTAGATTTACCAGGTCTGAAGCCGCACTGATAAGGTCCAATCAGTTTGTCAACGGTGGGCTTCAGTCTTTCGCACAATACGCTTGATAGAACCTTACATGCCGATCCCCCGATAAACAGATTGTAGGATCTCCTTTCTTGTGGATTGGGCAGAGGACACTTAGATTCCAATCGCCAGGCATGCATTCTTCCGACCATATTCTGCATAGCAGCTACTGCATGCACTTTACCAGCTCCTCGACGCCGTACTTGAATAGCTCAGCTGGCAATCCGTCAACGCCCGTGGCTTTGTTGTTTTTTAATCCCGATATTGCTACTCGTATCTCGTTATGGTCGGGTAGGGGGTCGAGTTCTTCTCTGTGTAGTTGCTCGGTTTCTCCATTTAGGAGGGGAAAGAAGTGTTCCCTCCATAGTATAAACACTCTCTGTACATTGCTCACTAGGTCCCGATTTTCGTCCTTGCACGTATTCGCTCCGATTTTAAATCCTTCCGTCATTTGCAGGTTTTTTTGGTCTACTGGTAGCGCAACTTACTCCGAATCGGCACACAAACCACACAGGGTGCGTTGTTTGCAATATTGAAAGTGAAGGCATAAAACTCCCAAATTATGGAATATAAAGCAGTTAGAACACCTTATCAGCTACTACAGGATGTAAATTTCTGTTTAAATTGAAAATTTTAGTTGTAGTTTTTACTTTAAAATACTCCGAAAGCGATTTCCGTCATTGCACTCTCTCGGAGTACCATCATCCACTACCTTCCTCTCATATTCGCAAAAGAAGATGCCAAACTAGTTGGGTAAACAATGACTCATTTGGTGCAGTGTAAGTGTAGTATTATTTAGAAACAAAATTAAAGCTTACGTGTGTTAGTGTGTGCAGTACTTATACGATATTGCTTTGGACAGTGCTTTACATACAACCAGCATACGTACTACGAATAAAATTGAGCATACCTAATACAACATTTCTTGTAAAAAATTATTCTAAATAAAATCGTCCTAAACTAGCTGTCGAATCAATCTATGAATTATTTCCTTCGATCAAACAACAACAGTAAGGTGTCATACTTTTGTTTATTTCCACTAATTTTAACTTCCATGGATATTTGCAACACTGCGCATACTGTACTTACGGATACACCCTGTCTTGCCTACCCAGAATGCAACTTTTTCCTAATTTGTGAAAACATAGCTGTGAATAGCCGGTGCAAAATAATTTAACCACCCTTTATGAAGGCGGCCCTAAGTCTACAGAATTTACAAATATTGACTTTTCGAACTGAATACTGAGTGGACGACTACCCTATTTGAAAATAGTTTTGAAACCCGCCCCCCCCCCGCAATTTTTTTAAAAACGCCTTATTTTAGAATTAGGTTGAAAGCGCATTTTTTCCACCAACTCTCTATCTCAGCTGAATATGTATAAAAAGTTGATGCAGATATTTTTTTGGAACTCATTGAATTTGAAAAAGAAGGTGTTATTGAAATAAATTTTTCAAACAAATTGTTAGATAGAGGATTCGTTTTGAAATAGGGTTATCTTCCACTCAGCCAGCGAAATGTAAAATAAATACTATAATATAAGATCCTTTACGATGGCACGCACCTTGCCGTTAGTGTCACTGGGCATAGAGAACTAACCATTGTTGTGGAGAGCGCCGAGGCTTTCGTCAACACAATGGTCTGGGATGCATGCAAGCGGCCACCTCCTAATCCAAGATATTACGCGGCACGCCCACTGGAGCGGTTTGATGTCAGGATGTTTGTATTAGAACGGCACCTTATCAACACCAGGCTACATGGAAATAACTATGACCATACCGCGTCGAGGGGCTCTGCCTGAGCTTACCGAATTAGCTCCTCACAGTAGCAGCAATAGATCAGAAGCGCGGCAGCTGCGATGATACAGCCGACAGAAGGCAACAAGAATGCTAACGTACGCAAAGAGTTATCGAAACCTGCATAACGCGAAAGAGGAGAACAGGGAGTGCCAGACCTCACCCAACGGCGCGTTGTGGTACCACTGGGAGCTTATACAATGTAAAAAGGGGGGGGCTCAGTGGATACGGAATCAGATGGTATTTACGATACCTGGCTCTGGTAAAGGCTTATCTCCATATGGATGCGAGCAGAGAAGGTGGAACTGAGTATAAAATAAGAGCAAGAGGGAAATCCTTCGGGCGTAGAGTACAGAGAAGCAAAATACAACAGGGGAGCCAGCCTGAAAACGGCTCTGGGCGTAGTAGCGGGTCAAAAAATTACTCTTATACCACTCTACTTGACTATAAGAGATAGCGGGCAAACAATCGGGCCCGAGGGTTGCGCTAAAGGGACCAAGGCAAGAAAGTTACTCTGACGCCACAAGAGACATCAGAATAGCGCTCCAAATGGAGCTGCAGTAGCCCAGATCAACCTCCACTACACCAAATCAGCCTTAGCTGTACAGAAGTATTAGGCATTACCATGGGAATCAACCTGGCGAATGCCTTTGTCCCGAGTTGGACGGTCTCATCCGAGTCTTCACTGTGAGACCATCGCATCATTCAGTTTGTTGTAGGGGCAGGGGTAGACTAAAGCTTATCATGAAAGAACCCTACACCGCTCAAAATTTGAGCCTAAGTTGTAAATTTTTTTGGGCTACAAATATCGAGCCTTGTGCCCAAAAAAGACATAAGAACCAAAAATAAAATTTTACAGAAGAAGGTTTTTAAAGTTTATTTCGCATTAAGTTTATGTATTGCCATGAAATTACTTAGCCTTTCTTTAGCCCAAACTATATAATGCAGTTAGTTTCATTTTTATATATTTAACTAGCAGACCCGGCAGAAGTTGTCCTGCCTCAGTAGCGGATACAGGGAGAAGGGGGCGATCAACCTCCTTCAGACCTGAAGAAATATTGGACGTGCTTAATTTTCCCGAAATTCAAATGCATTTTTTTTTAAGATTTCCGTAAAATTGAGATCGAATGAAATCTTTCTTATCTTCGTTTGGCTGCTTGTCTAGCGGTAAATGTAAATGTATAATAAGTATATTCTCTCAAAAAAGCCCGACAAAAAATCAATACCAAAACCGACGGAAATGCTCTTCCACTTATAAGGATGCTATTGCACATTTTGCACACTGCCAGTCAGTAGTGCTTCGCCAGAAAGAAGTTTTTCTACCCCTCGGCGATTAAACACAAGGTTACGAACAACTATGACTGAAGAGAGGCTCATTGGTTTAGCACTTTTACACACATTATGATATTAAAATCGACGTTGAAAACATTATAGAAAGATTCGAAAAAAAGGGAATCGAAACATTGATTTTATAATATAGAATTGTATCATAACAGCTTGACGCTAATTTATGAAAAATAATAATGTATACTGTTTCAAAAACATCTTTGCAACAAAACTACATATTTAATCGGTCGAAATGTCCTTAATTTCACTAAACATTATTGTTCAACTCTTTTTTTTTCATTGCTCCAAAAAATATAGATTCAAGATAACTCCACTTAGTTAAAAGACACAATGAAACTCTTTTTTTTTCATTGCTCCAAAAAATATAGATTCAAGATAACTCCACTTAGTTAAAAGACACAAGGAAACTCGCTTATCAGAAAGATCTAGTTTCTACCTTTGACCTGTATAAAATCATTTCCTGATTGCTTTTTGTTCGAAAGCTAATTTGAGTGCTTAAAGATAAATTTGTTACGTTTATTGGTAATTATGTCAAAATCGTGTTCTGAAATTAATCATTCATTTATATTACTGACTTTCATGGCAATTTGGATTTTTAGCTTTCGGCCATGATCGCCCGCCTTCAACTAGAGACTTGTATCCGCACCTGTCCTGCCTAAAATTTGAGTTGCCTGCATTTATCAAATTTTACTCTCTTCCCTCCCACTTGGCACTTTTGCTTTTCCCCACCTCCTATCACGTTAATTTATTTTACCCTCTTAATTTTCCTCTAACACCTTCTCTAATTCTTAAATTTTCTGTTCCTACTCCATTTCTTCTCCCACAAGTGGGCGCCGCCCACTTATAAAAATATATGTAAATCTTAACTAATTTATACATATATCCAAATATTATTAATTTAGATCAAATACATTTAGAGTTGGGTTTCTGCTTTTTCCTTTTACTAATGCGACTTGTTTGTTTATGTAAAAAAAAGTGTTTCACTTGATATTCCAAGGAAATATAAGATCGCGTTAGCAAAGTTCGGTCTCGATTTTGATCTGCGTAACTATGACAAGTTTTAGGTAGCGAAAGATAATGGTGAAGATTTTGTTACAACCTCTGTTAGCATCAGCATCAGCAAAATGCAGTAGCCATTTCAAGCAGGGGCCGTAACTATTATGAGTTCTATTATAAAACTCGCTATTTGATCAATATTGTCAGATTTTTTTTTAATAAAGATCAACAATAATAGGTATCTTCAGGTTTTATTTTTTTTATTAAGGCTAATGTTTACTTTTTGAGTTTTGTTTTTTCTGATCGAAAATAAAACTCATATTTGTGTTTTGTTTTTTTGACAAAAATAATACTTATTGCTTGAGCGAGTTTTTATCCTTCAAGAATAAAAATTAAATTTAGAGTTTTAATTTTTTTTCACAGATCAAAAACTCAAAAAGCCGCTGCGCCGTTTTGGCAAGTAATTGATCATGGAAAGGTTTGATCCTTCTTAAATGATGAGGTGTGGTTTTTTTTTGTTTATTTGTTTATTAAGCCAATTAGACAACCAAATCTTACAGGCTAAGTAGAAATTATAAAATTAGAGTAGGTACATTAAAAATAAGTCTGAATGACTTAGTTATAAAAAGAATTTATAGTAGTTAAGAAGCGACTTTTTGAACATGAAAAATCTATTTCCAAATAATTAGAAATTTTATTAAACTCAATCAATGATCTAGTTATTGGACCGTTTATAGCATAAAGTGCTTTGAAAAGACGAATATTGAAAAATTCAGAGTTCCTAAGGGCTCTAGCAGGAATATTTATGAAGATCCTCTCAAGGAGCACAGGGCAGTCAGTAGTGCCACGAAAAACGTCAAAAATAAACGTAAGCGATAAAATTACCCTCCTATTCTGCAGTGACTTGAGGTTGATCAATAGGCATCTCGCTTCATAAGACGGGATGGGTTCAGAAAACCGTAAGGTGCGCAAAGCAAAATGTAAAAATACTTTCTGGATCCGCTCAATTCTTGCGATATGGCAGTGATAATAAGGCGACCAAATGAGGCAAGCGTATTCGAGTTTGGAACGTACAAATGCAGAATATAAGAGTTTTAGCGAGTAGGGATCAGTAAACTCCGAGCTATGACGCCTAACAAATGCAAGCATGGCGTATGACTTCGAGATACACAGATTAATATGACTTGAAAGTAAATTTGGAGTCAAAAACTACACCCAGGTCTTTCAATTCACTTACACGCAATAGGGGCGAATTACATAAAAAATATGACGTATTAATGATATTAAGGCGTTTAGAATAAGTAACTTGAAAACACTTATTTAAGTTGAGTGTTAGCAGATTATTGTTGCACCAAGTACTTAGTTTATCCAATTCTAACTGCATCACTTCAGAGTCATGCTGACATTTAATAAATGAATAAATTTTTAGATCATCCGCATAAAGTAAGAATCTTACTGCAGTGAAGCAAGAGCTAATGTCATTAATGAACAATAAGAAAAAGAGTGGTCCTAAAATACTTCCCTGAGGAACGCCTGAGAAGGCCACAAAAGCAGAAGACCTGACAGAGTCAACAACAACCCTACACCTGCGATTTTGTAGATAGGACTCAATCCAGCTCATAAACACTGAGTGGAAACCAATACAGGCAAGCTTTTTGCACAGGACAGCATGAGAAACCCGATCAAACGCTTTAGAAAAATCCGTATAAACTGTGTCTACCTGGTATCCTGACTGAAAGGCCGCGATGCAGTCATCGGAAAAGATAGCCAAGTTAGTCACCGTTGAGCGTCCAGGAAAAAACCCATGCTGCTCTGGACACACGATATTCTTAACGAAAAATAACAATTTTTCCTGGATAATGCATTCAAATAGTTTCGAGGTGGCAGAAAGTTTCGAAATAGGTCTATAGTTACTTATATCATTTTTGTTGCCACTCTTGAAAATAGGTGTTATAGAGGCCAATTTCCACGCGTCAATAAAAGTGCCCGAAGAAAGGGAACTATTGAAGATTACTAAAAGGGGATAAATAAGAGCTTCGCACTGTTTAAATAAAATTGCAGACAACCCATCAACATCGGTATTAGATGACTGTTTAAGTCGAGATATGCCACTAACAACATCATCCAAGGACAGTACAAGACCTCCAAGGTCGATTGCTGGTTGTATGTTGAGACGAATGTCTTCACTGCGAACAGAGTCGGCAGTGAAGTTGGCCATGAAATATTTAGCGAACAGATTTGCCGCATCAGCAGGACTATCAACAGCTTTGTCGCCAAGGAATAGAGAGGAAGGAATATTCGAGATTGCTTTTTTAGAATTTACGAAACTCCAAAACGATCTTGGATTTGTTTTTAGGTTCTCTTCGATACTTAAAATGTAGTTTCTGTGTAGGAATTTATCCAAACACAGGAGCTTCCTTTCATACTCCTTGTATTTAACGAAAAACACCATATTATTAGTGTTTTTGTATTTACGAAAAAACTTATTCCTCAAATTCCGAATTTTCATCAATGCTGCATTATGCCAAGGGACTCTGTACTTCTTTTTAGAAACCAAAGGAATATACCTTTTACAAATGTCTACAACGGTAGATCTAAATATCTCGAAAGAGCTGGTAGTATCTAGATTGTGAAACAAGTTATCCCAGTTAATTTCTAGAAATAGATTGTTCAAGTCCAAGAAGTTACATCGTTTAAAATTGAAACACAAATTAGATGTATCCATTCTAGCCTTGGCGTACTTATAAAATTCAAGAGTAATAATTAACGGAACATGATGCATGTCCGACTTTGAAACAGGTGAGTCGCATTCACACAGGGTGAAGTTAAGATTCTCGCTAAGAAAAACTAGATCTAAAGTGCGACCAAGGCGATTTGGGAAACAGTTAATTTGCCTTAAACCGATGCTTAGAAGGCTATCTATTACATATATTTCATTAAGGCTAGTAACGTCGCATGCAATTAAAGAAGAACTGGAAGTAGTCTTAGACCAGTTTAGGTTTGAGAGATTGAAGTCGCCCAGCACGCAGAGATGATCACCACCAATTTTGTTCGTTGCCAATGTAACAATGTTGTCGACGTGCGACGTGTATAGGTCATGGCTACTGTTGGGCGGGATATAAGATGCACAAAGAAAAATTGAGTCAGATGAACCACGGATATGAACACAGAGTTGGTTTTGTACGTAAATTATACGTCATTTATTGAACAATTAAATAGTTAACAGTAAAAAATATATTTGTGTGTGTAGGCGAAGTACAACAAAACAATAATCAGCTTAGCTTTTTATTAGTTGGAACTGTCCGAAGTAATATCGGACGAGAACCGCACTCGTCAGTGGCCAGTGGCTGATTGAAAAAATTAAGCTAAGCGAAAGTATGATACAAGCGCACACAAGTGCTGGTCAGTGTTGCGTTATACATAAAAACATAAAATGTATGCATGGTTGCATTCTTACAGTACTAACACAGAGTTGAATGTTGTGCAATTGAGTACAATAACGTAACGTAACGAATATACGTAATACAGGTCTGCTACAGTCTCCCCCTAGGATGCTGAAATCGCCTCGATGATGTATCCTACTAAGTAACTTTTCGGGGACGTCCTCGTCGACGTATCATATTTACTGGCTTACCAGGAACATCGTTTGTACTTTGATACGGCGTTAATGATGATGCGTGGTATGTGCCCAGAGGAAGTTGTGGATTATCCTCATGTGCGATAGTGTAGGTAGAAGAGCCTTTTTTAGCTATAATTATATAAGGCCCATCTCGTCGTGGTGCAAATTTTGACGTCACACCTTTAGCGGCATTGCTGAGAATATGAGTGTTGACTAAAACCTTGGAGCCAACTTCTAACCCTTCTTGCTCACGTCTTCGAGGATTAGTTGCGTCTTTATTTAAATCTTGCTGCTTTTGCTCACATTCACGAGCATTTTGGAATACCTTGGTGAGAGTAGCGAGATACGGAGTGATTTCCGCGATAAAATTCTCGGACTGAATGATAGCCCTAAGATCATGTTGAACATCGTCGATTGTTCTTAATTCGCGCCCAAATGTTAGATAGGCGGCAGAATATCCAGTACTTTGGCAGCGTGTTGTGTTCATGGCAAAACGAATAGCTGGAAGCTTCTCTGCCCAAGTGCGGTGTTGATTGCCAACCAGTATAGCCAGTTGCGTCTTCATATCGCGATTATTCCTTTCAACGGGATTTGCTTGAGGATGATACAGAGGTGTTAACACTTGGCTTATTTCGAGGCAGAAGGTGACCTTTTGCATGACCGCAGATACGAATTGCACCCCATTATCGCTGATGATTCGCCTTGGAACTCCATACCGCAGGAACACCTCGTCTATCAGCGTTCTTGCACAATTTTCTGCAGAAGCTTCTTTTAGTGCAAATAGCTCCACCCAACGACTTGCTACATCCTCGACAATGTATATCCACTGCATTCAATTGTGATCTGGTGACAACGGCCCAAACAAATCGATAGCTATGGTTTCAAAGCGTTGCTTACTTGACGTTGTTTGATATAAGCCCATTGGCTTCAGATTGGATATTTTGTATCTTTGGCAATCTGTACAATTCTTCACGTGGTTCTCTATATCTTTGCGAATTCCAGGCCAGTAGTAGCGAGACGTTATCTTATTTATTGTTCCATCGATTCCATAGTGACCCGCTGTATCTTTATTATGATAGTGGTCCAATATTCTTGGACGCTCGGATGTAGGAATGACCAATTGTGCCTCCTCACTAGCTTCATCATGGTAGCAATATAATACACCATCATTCATGATGTATCCTCTTTTGGACCAATGAATCGCATCGTCGGTTTTATTTTCAAAACATTCAATAATCTCTTTAAGCTCTGGATCGCCCAATTGTCCTTCTCGAATCTGCTTCGCGCCTCGTCGTGGAAGATCAACTTCAAAGGAGCATATGTCGCAGGATTCGGGTGGATCATGCTCTGCATTACATGGTGGCCGTGATAACATATCAGCTACAACATTGGTTCTCCCAGGCTTATAGTCAATTTGGATATTGTAGGGCTGTATAAGCAATGCCCATCGTGCGAGCCTTCCTGTTGGAGATTTCAATGTCATCAACCACTTTAAGGGTCGGTGGTCCGTGATAAGCTTCACATCGGAGCCTTCAATGTATCCGCGGAATTTCTGTACAGCCCACACAATGGCTAAGGCTTCCCGCTCTATAGTGGAATAATTTTGCTCGGCTTTTGACAGCAATCTACTAGCGTACTCTATGGGATGCTCATCTGGCCCCTCCCCCTGGATTAGAACTGCTCCTAGTGCATATCCACTAGCGTCTGTTTTGAGGATGAAAGGTAGATTCTCGTCTGCTTGCTTTAGTATGGGCGTCGTTGTCAAAAGCTTTTTTAATTCGTCGAACGCTTTCTGTTGCTGATCAGACCAAACCCACATAGCATTTTTCTTCGTCAATTGCGAAAGCGGTTTTGAGACATCTGCGAAGCCAGGTACGAAGCGTCTGTACCATGAGCACATTTGTAAAAACGATAATATTTCCTTAAAATTCCTCGGAGGCTTACGGAGTGTTATTGCTGTAATCTTGTCAGGATCGACCTTGATACCATCTGGCGTTAATATATGTCCCAGATACTTCACATATTGACAAGCAAATCGACATTTCTCTCTATTAATCTTGAGACCAAAGCGTTTGAGTTGTTCAAAAAGTGCACTTAGTTCATCCAAGTGTTCTTCAAAATTCTTGGAGCATAAAATAATATCATCCAAGTACGCGACCAGGACAATCTCACTCAGCGATATTTTGAGGCGATCTATCAAGCGCTGGAAGGTTGCTGGCGCATTGCGTAGGCCGAAGGGCATTCGAGTAAATTTGTATATCCGAAATGGCGTAACAAAAGCAGTTTTGTCTTGGTCCTCCTTCTCCATACCGACTTGCCAATATCCTGATTGTAGATCCAACGTTGACATATATTTGGTAACTTTAGCTTCATGCAACAGATCATCAATTCGAGGCAACGGGTACCTGTCTGGTTTAGTGATAGCGTTTAACTCCCTATAGTCAATGCACACACGTATACCGCCTGATTTCTTTGGAACAATTACGACTGGGGCTGCCCATGGTGATTCGCAATTAACTATTACGCCAGTATTGATCATTTTGTCCAGTTCCACTTTTAATTGCTCTTTCCGCTGTGATGATAGACGGTACGGTGGCAAAGCAATTGGGGGATGTTGACCCGTGTCGATCCTATGCGTTGCGAATGGTGTTACAGACGTCGGTATTTCGAAGATTTCGGAGTGCTTTGACAATAATGCATCCAGACTGGCCTTCTCTATTGCGGTCAACTCATGGACAGTTGGCAATTCCACGTCCAAGGAGTTGATTGGGAAAAAATTATCGTCGCAAAACTTGGTGAAATCAGTTATCTGCGTTTTAACTTTGATTGGAGGTGCGAATAGACGCGAAGAGTTCTCAGGTGTAGTTTCGCCTTCTGGTAGACAGTTCCTGAATATATTTTGAACGGAGTGTGGTGAATAATCGTTTGAGTGCGTGCGTTTATTTTTTACCGCTGGACCATAGTTACTCTCTGTACAAATCTCTGGGGAGTCAGGCGCAACGTCGGTGGTGCTATATTTCTCAACGTAGCTTATGAAGTTCGACAACTCGTTTGTAGCTTTTGTACGCGGTGACTGCAAATAGCTTGTTACGACGTGCGCACCAGCAATATCGATAGCTAACGGTAACTTACTCGAGTTGGGTTTCGCAAAATCGTACTTCACTTTAGGTTCACCTTCGAAGTACCAAAAACGTTGTGCCAAATTCAGCACGATACCAGCTTGCTCCAAAAAGTCTGCCCCTATGAGTGTACGATTTTTCTTTGCGTTAGGTAGCGATATCATTCGTATCTTCCGTTGGCGGTTGCCGATCGTAATGTCACATATCGTGGACAGTACCTTTTGTGTGGTGGTGGTACCATCTGCCAACGTGACATCTGCCACCACATCCTGAAATACACACCCCTTGCTCGTCAATATTTTCTTTAAATGAGCGATAGCTACACTGGTTTTTGCTCCAGAATCAAATAACGCTTCACCTTGCATTCCAAACATCTCAATCTGGACCGATGGAATTGCTCTTCCAACAATGGTAGTGGATACGCTGTTGAAGGAAAGATATTGTGGGCTCTCATTGCTATGCCCACTACATTTTGGACAGTTTGCACGGTAAAATCCAGGTGCACCACAGCCGTAGCATGAAAACGAAGCACCGCGTTTGACTTGCGGCGCAGCTGTACTAGTACTTGCTGTAGCCTGTTGTTGTTGTTGTGCCTGTTGCGACTGTTGCTCCTTTTTCTTTTTGAAGCAAACATCTGCATTATGGCCTCGTAGTCTACAAAATGAACACCGTTTCGGTACTTCCGCGTGTTCGGCTTTTTCTTTAACCAGTGGCGTGACCTGCTTTGCTTCTGCTAAAAATAATTCTGCGTCTCGACAACGTGCAATTAACTCATCGAATGATAAAAATGCTTCACGATGAACGCGCTCTCTTATTTTTACCGATAAGAGGCCGTATACCATGTTTAGATGCACAGTTTCACTAACAGGATGAGTCAACTGTGAAAAAACAGTCGCTTTTTGCAGATAAAGCTATCACTGGGTTCACGCACTTGTTGTTTTTGCTCAAACATATTTAGAAAAATTTTCCAATCAGGAGTTGGAGGCGAAAATGTTGAGCGGAGCAGCTCTGTTGCAGCGGCAAAAGTATTCACCGTTTCCTTCACACCAATCCACCACGTTGCAGCGTAGTCCTCGAGCAGTAGTGGCATACCACGCAAAGCATCTTTGTCAGGAATCTTTTCGATGTCTTTATACACCGTTATGGCGGTAATAAATTCTTCGACTGCTGCGGGATCGCGTTGACCTCGAAAACGTGATGTACATTACGTGAAAGAACCGCTATTTTTGTTGCTTGAAATTGCAGCTAAAATTTGGTTAAACTGTTCTGGTGAAAAAGTAGCCATGCTTGCTGTTGTTGGTGAGTCACGATTGGAGTGGTTCGTAGCCACTAAGTTGGGCGCCAGTGGAAAGGTTTGATCCTTCTTAAATGATGAGGTGTTGTTTTTTGTACGTAAATTATACGTCATTTATTGAACAATTAAATGGTTAACAGTAAAAAATATATTTGTGTGTGTAGGCGAAGTACAACAAAACAATAATCAGCTTAGCTTTTTATTAGTTGGAACTGTCCGGAGCAATATCGGACGAGAACCGCACTCGTCAGTGGCCAGTGGCTGATTGAAAAAATTAAGCTAAGCGAAAGTATGATACAAGCGCACACAAGTGCTGGTCAGTGTTGCGTTATACATAAAAACATAAAATGTATGCATGGTTGCATTCTTACAGTACTAACACAGAGTTGTATGTAACAGTGTTGTGCAATTGAGTACAATAACGTAACGTAACGAATATACGTAATACAGGTCTGCTACAATCATAACTATTGGTTGGTATAATCTCGTCAACATATGTCCTCAATAATTAAAATATATTTATAGACACATACATATATATATAGGTTGGCATGCAAAAAGGCTTTTTGAGTTTTTCGAACTGTGAAAAAAATTAAAACTTCAAATTTTATTTTTATTCTTGATTGAAAATAAAACTCATGTTTGAATAAAACTCAAAAAATTATGATTATTTCTGATCAAAGAAAATAAAACTCAAAAAAGATTGATTAGATGTAATTTATATAGGTTTCGCTCAAATTTTCTTCAATCAATGCAGATTTCCGTTTAGCATCACGAGACACGCACGTTCATATACTTTAAGCTGTCCTCGGATACTGGGAAGCCTTTGATTTTTTTCATTAAAAATATAAAAATAATTATTATGGGGGGGTCCCTGATTTCGAGTGCCATTCTTATACATCATACCTCGCCGCTCGTTTCTTCTTTCTACCAACTGGCGCGAATTGGACACACCACGTGATCGCAAATCGGTCTCCATTTGGGGTCTTCCTCTTCCTCTGCTATCACCGGCGGGTGGCGATAAGAATACCTTATAGGCCGGAGCATCTTCTCTCAATCACACAACATGGCCTAGCTTCGAAGACGCTGGGTTTTGAATTCGTTGGACTATGTCGGTGTCTCCATATAGGTCATACCGCTCGCCAGTAAATTTTCTTCGGAACTCTTCATCGCCAACGCATAAGGGTCAGTAAGTCTTTCGAAGAATATATCTCCCGAATACTCCCAGAGCCGCCTCATCAGATGCTTTCAATGTATAACCTTCTGCACCATAAACCATGGCTGGTACTACGCTGGGACTTATAAAGTGTTAGTTTCGTTTGTAGGTTAAAACTTGCACATAGAAACTTTGAATTTGCATTACCTTGTTTCTGTTCTTCTAAAAAGATTTCCTTAGACTTAATTTTGTCTCTCATGTGGCTTTGATATGGTTCAGTTTGCTTTGTATAGGGAATATGCGTTGTACTATTAGTCCAATCTTGTTGGTTCCAACAAATGATTAGTATATCACAAAATGGTCGCCTCATTCCAAGTTTCAGCGAGATATCTCTAAAACTGAGAGACTATTTTGCGTTCAAACAGACAGAAGGGCGGACAAGGCTAAATTGACTTGTATTGGTAGGTTTATCTACTCTTCTTGTCATACTTACAAACATCGGCCAAAGTTATAATACCATTGCACAAAAACTTCACAAATGACATAAGGTTTGCAAAAGCTAAACGTTCTATTCGGTTGAATTTAGAAAGGAAAAAAAGACGTAACAGCCACTTTTCCCTCACTAAAAATGTGAACGAACAAAGCACAATCATCATGCCCAATGTCATGTAGTTACGTCAAAATTGTTTTTGCTGTAAAGTCAAAACGGTACACTTTACAATGATAAAATTTTGGGAGGTCAAGCGTGTTATAACAAACTATCGAATTTCATAAAATAGCTTAAGTCGAAAATCATGACTCTTACGCCTTTTTTGCGCATAGGGCTCGATATGACCAAACCAAATTTGGTTTAAAAACAAGTAAGGAAGTCTAACTTCGGGTGGAACCGAACATTACATACCTAGTAGTGATCTATTATGTCAGCCAATTTACCCAGGTCTACTTTAATACTTTCAGTTCGTATTGCCGCTCAAATAGACAGACGGACAGACAGATAGACGTATCGAGAGACGGACATGCCTACATCGATTCAGCTCATCCTCCTGATCATTTCAGTATACGTACAAACATTTCATGTTCATGAAAGGTATAAAAATCAAAAAAGATAGACAACTTCGCTTTTGCAGTGGGGTATTAACTACTTGCCCGGATATTTTACTTTTCATCCCTTTTCCCTTTTGCAGTACGAATTGAATAAACTTGTTGACTGGTGTGATACTAACAAGCTCTTTCTAAACGTCAAAAAATGTTTTCAGATATTTTCTCGAAGTCCAATAATAATTTTGTTTCACATTTCTATTTTGCAAGCAGTCGTTTGACCGCAGTCAAAGAATTTGTTGATCTAGGTGTTGTCTTTGATACTAATTTTTCTTTTGTTAATCACATCTGTCATGTCCTTCCGAAAGCTTATAGGAATCTTGCTTTCCTACGTCGTTATGCAAAGGACTTTAAAGACCCCTATACCAGGAAGGCTTTATGTATCTTTGGTTCGCTCAAAGCGTGAGTACGCGTCTATTGTTTGGAACTCTATCTACAGCTGTCATGCGGCTAGAATCGAGAGGGTTCAAAGGAATTTCGAGGATCCGTTGCCTTCTTATGTGTCTCAGGGTACGTTGATTAACCTACAATCCCTTCATTCCAGAAGAACTCTGCACGTGCTTGTGTTCGTGTATGATCTCGTTGTTGGTTCGGTAAATTGCCTCGCGAAAATCATGTTTAATGTGCCCAATAGATACCTTCGTTTTTCCCTACCTTTTTATTTGAGCTCTTTTAGGACGAATTACGTCCTTTTCGATCCAATAATTCGCTCTCTAGCTGAATTCAATAAACTTTCGAGAAGGCTAAATATTGATTCTGTCCAGGGATGTTTTCAAATCCCAAATACTTTCACATTTAGATATATAGTAATACTCTATCTATTTTTATATGTATGTTTTTTATTAGTTTTTATTAATATTATTATTTGTTTGGTTTTAATAATTACTGTATCTAGTCTGTAAGATTTAAATCATAGACTGAATTGAATTGAATGAAAAGCCCAAGGACTTCAGACCCATTAGTCTTTCATCGTTCGTTTTAAAAACCTTCGAAAGACTTCCGGACGTTCATATTCGAAAGATACTGAATAACTCAGGGCTATCAACAGCTCAGCATGCGTATCTCAAGGGACGGTCGACGGAAACAGCTCTACACGAAGTGGTGCACAAAATGGAAGCATCTCTTGAGAGTAAACAGTTCACTATGGCCGCATTCCTGTACAATAATGGTAGACTGGATGGCGATAGAAGAGTAGCTCTCTGTCCTTGGTATTGAGGACCCTTTAAAAAATTTGATAGAGATGGCCCTGCGGTGAAGAGTTATAAGTGCCAAGGTGGGAGCAAGTGAGGTCATAGCACACCCGCGGAGAGAGATTCCTCAGGATGGTGTTCTGTCCCCACTTCTCTGGCTTTGTGTTATAGACAGCATACTTCGTAAACCCAACAGGAATGGAGTTAAAGTGGTTGCCTACGCGGACGACGTAGTACTAGTAGTATCGGGCCTGTGCCCTAACGTGATCAGTCTGATCATGCAGGGAGCACTAAGGAAACTGAGTGGATGGGCGGAGATCACGGGGCTCAACGTCAATCCCTCAAGGACAGAGCTAGTGCTCACTACTAGCACGAAAATACCAAGTTTCAATCTACCTTCTCTTAATGGTCAAGAGATGCATCTTTCGATAGCGCGAAATATCTAGGCGTCCTTTTGACACCTAAGTTGAACTGGAAGCTTAATATAGAACACAGGGTCAAACGGGCATATGGAGCTATGTACGCCTGTAAAATAATGTTAGGCGGACAGTGGCCTTTGAGTCCGGAACTGACAGCATGGATGTACAAAGCAATTATTCGACCAATCTTAGCTTACAAGGCAATAGTGTGGTGGAAGGCAGACGAGGTGAACTACATTAACAAAATGTTATACAAATTTAAGCGAGCTGCCTTTGGTGCAATCACCGGGGCGATTATATCATGTCCCACAGAGGCTCTGAACGTGATATGTGCCATGCCACCTATCGGTATCTTTATCAAGGAAACAGCATCCACAGTGCACTCAGGCATTGGGAGTTGGGACTCTGGAAAGAGCGCACATACGGCCACAGCCGTATTCTGCTGAATATTAACGACTCCTATATCAAAACTACAACGGACTACATCTGTCCCAGGACAGTTTTAGACGCAAACTTCAAGATTATATTCCCTTCCAGGAAGGGCTGGAAGGAAGAGGAATTCACTCAGAAATTCGACATTTCAGTTTTTACGGACGGATCAAAAATGGCCTGCGGAGTAGGAGCTGGCATTTTTGCCGCACTGTGTGCGAACATCGCTGGTAATAGGATAGCAATTTTCTATGACAGCCAGGCGGCTCTTCTTGCTCAGCAACGATTACATCGAGCCTGGTTAGTCAGTGAAGGGGGTTGAACATGAACCTGGCTAGTCGGCATATCGTTTCTCTAATATGGGTGCCGGGGTATCGTAAGATACAGGGAAATGAGATGGCCGATGAGCTGGCATGGCGTGAATCGGCTCTTGATACCCCTGGGACTTATCAAGAGTCGGGTCCCTCAGCACTGGCTTAGCGAGGCTAAGGATAGGTGGAAGCGTTTGCAGTCCTGCAGAGTAGCAAGGAGTATGTGGTCCTTCTACGACGAAACACGTTCCACGAGCCTTCTGAGGGTGAACAGAAGAGACCTTTTCAGATTAGTTGCGGTGCTCACTGGACATTGGACTATTGGGACGCACGCTGCTCTGATGGGTTTGGAACTCAACACCTCGTGCCGTAGTTGCAGCCTTGCGGGGCCGGAAGAGACGATCGCAAGAGTCCAGCGCACTGCCGGAGTAGAATGAAATTTCTAGAAAACCCCATTTCGGGAACCTCTCCGAGCTTGGATATATTAAACCCGGGGAGCTTTAAAATTTTTTCAACTCATCGTCATGGATATAGAAGGACGGGAGTCCCGCCTAGAACCTTGAGATCGTGCCAGCTTTCTTCTATAGTTTTTCATATTTATTAACTATAAACAAACCAAACTTAACCGAAATTGTTTGCTGTGTTCTGTTTCTTCCGTTCGTTGTTAAATGGAAACAAAAATTCTAATCATTAAAATCCACACAACATTTCTTTAAACACAAAGATTTTTAATCCCCCTTTCCTTTTTGCATACTTATTTTGTTTTTATTGTTGCTGTGTAAGCGCTGTTTATGCCATTTACATCCTTCTTAAAGTTCATGGCATTGCTTAGCTGTTGTTGAATGCGTAGACTTTCCAATGCCATTCTTCTTTGTTCTTTTCCTTTCCTTTTTGCATACTTATTTTGTTTTTATTGTTGCTGTGTAAGCGCTGTTTATGCCATTTACATCCTCCTTAAAGTTCATGGCATTGCTTAGCTGTTGTTGAATGCGTAGACTTTCCAATGTCATTCTTCTTTGTTCTTTTCTTTCTATGTCCGGGATTCGTATGTTCCTGGTGTGTATGAAATCCCAATATACTTCTTATTTGTGTTTTCCGCGTATGATGTATTATTTATTATACCCAGCGTGTACTAGTACACAGGGTATTATAGTTTTGGTCACATAACGTTGGTTTGTAAGGGTACAAAATAATGGAGAAAGTTCTTAGAATCAACGGAGGAATCCATTAAGACATGTCCGTCCGTTCGTGGACAAGATAACTTAAGTAAAAATTGAGATATTTGAAATTTTTCACACAGGTTGATTTCCGCCCAAGGTAGGTTGCTATTTAAAATAGGCGAAATCGAACCATAACCACGCCCCTTTTTTCGATATCGAAAATTTCGAAAAACATTTAAAATGAGATAATCCAATAAGAAAAGCAGCTTCAATCATGGAATTAGACAGATCCATTAAGTTGGTTGTCCCATTGACAAATTTTCCAAATTTTTAGAAAAGGAGCGTGGCGAACAAGTTTTCAAATTTCAAGAGTTAATAACTACAGAACCGTTTATGCTAGAATAACGTAGGTTGTATACTATGGTCATGGTAAATGCACCTACGTAAAATAAGCGAAATCGCTTTCCGACTACGCCTACTTTTTCACAAAAGTTGTCTGAAAAGGAGGTAGATATACTGAACTGCCCATATCTCATTGACTGATACAGGTAGAATGATATACTGTGGCAGTTACATCAATCTTCGTATACTTTATACGACTTCTGGAAATTTTTGGAAAGTGGGCGTGGCACCGTCCACTTATGAGTCAAGCAATTTTAAAATTCGACTGTTAAGAACTTCATAACCGTGTAAAATAGAATTACGAAACTTGGTATGAGGTTTCCTATGCACATGTAGAGTACGTCCACTGAAAACAAGCGAAGTCGGTGGACGACCACGCCTACTTTTGTACTAAAGCTTTATAAAAGAGAGGTAGGAAACCCAGACATGCCATATCTTCTTCAATGATGCAGATAGAATGCTAGAATCTCGTAGTTAGAATAACCTGATTATCCTATTAATGAAATTTTTAAAATTTTGGAAAATGGACGTAGCACCGCCCAAACGTCGAATTTAGGGTATTATTAACTTCAGAACCGTCGCATATAAAATTACGAAACCCACGATACGAGGTATACTATCTACGTTTTCCAAAATTATATATAGCCTATGCTGTAACCAGTTATTCCAAGAATCTTCTGTGAAAATTTCATAAAGATCGATTAAGACGCCTTGGACGCCTATAAAAGTTTTCAATTTTATATAGCATGGGGGCGTGGCACTGCCCAGTTTTTCAAATTATATATAGCCTATTCTGCAAGCAGTGAATCCAAGAATCTACTGTGAAAGATGGGTTGAGTACTTTGGACGATAGACACACATTCAATTTTATTTATAAGATTGCCCACATGATAGTAGAAAAAGTTTAAAACCTCTACGGGTCATAAATCCACAACAATATACCGATTTACCACGGCTGGGTATTTAACGTTCGGTTCTACCTGAACTTAGGCTTCCTTAGTTGTTTTAATTTTGATTTTGAATTTTCTTAAGTGTTGTCTCCATAACGCTGTCTATTAGTTTTGGCGGGTAGCTATTTCTGAATAATATCGCTGCAGGGAAATCAGTTAACTATAAGTTCACTATTTTTCAGCTAGCTTTGTCTTTCCCTCAACTACTGTACATTGCTTTTAGCTGACTACTTTTACATAGCGATGACACCGAAAAAGTTAGGGGTTTTTCAGCTGAGTACAAGTTGACTACTTTTATGCAGACTTGTACCCAGCTCAGTCCTAAGCAATTTTTGGTACTTTTGATACCTATACTTATTACTTAATTAATATATAAATTTTTATTATACTATGGTTAATGTGTGTTCATGTGTATCATGCATAAATATGTGGATGTCCTGCTCTCAAAACATGGTCAGAAACCAATGTCTTAAGCCATAACTATGTTGAGGCATGCAAATTTTCACTGAAATAGAAATATGAAATGAAAATTTAGTGAACAATTTTTCTATTGAACACTGAATGACTTTGAAACCAACTAATAGTTAGACACAATAAGACTACTAAAAGTTAGCTATTGTAGTAGTCGGCCACAAAATTCCCCACAGGGATGTTCTGTATTTTCATTGTATTTTCCGCTAAAAATTCTTTGTCGCTAAGGAGATATACTTTCCTTATGAAACTTGAAGAAGTATTTATTTTTTGCTTCCACGGGTGATTAGAGTGGTAGTTGATAATTCTACCCGAAGCTATTGTCTTTGTGTACCAATTTAAAATCATGTTATTGTTTCTTCGATGCACTTCAACATCTAGGAAGGCTATTTTGTGGTTTTGTTCTTCTTCTTTTGTAAACTGCATTCGCAAGCAAAATTCTAGAAGGGTCTGGAACTGTTTCTTGCCAATATGCGTGTGTTTTTTTATGCATTCCATTTTATAGCACGCAGTGGCGTAGCCAGGATTTTGGTAAAGGGGGATGAAAAACAAACAATAAATTTTGTTTTAAGAATGTACACGAAAATTCAAAGCCATTTTATCAAAGTCAAACATTTTTTTTCATAATTTTTGGGATTTTTTGAAGTATGCAGTTTTGTGGTTCATTAAATTTTAATACGGTAATGGGCCAATCTTCCAGTCCAGAAGCTATTCTTATCGGCACCCGCCGGTGGAAGCAGAGGAAGACCAAGTTGAGACCGAATTGCGATACCGCGGTGTTTCCAATTGGCGCAACGAAGAAACGACTGGCGAGCTATGTTGGACGGTTAAAATCGCCCGGGCGGTTAGATGACCATTTAAAGAAGAAGAATGGGTCAATCTGAAGGTCGTGAAAAACTTTGCTGATTTTAGGCCATGTTTTTTTTTCCAAAGTGTTATCTTTGTTAATTGATATTAGAGGAAAAATTACAACGATATGCACAGCGATGGTATGGGATGACATGTTTCGAAGTGCCAAACTTCTCATCAGACCCCTTCTCGGACACTGGGATACGAACCCAAGTGTCTGCACCAAAGCCGCTGTTAGAGTACTCTAAGAACTAAGCTATGATGCCCTGTAGCGTCACGATGCATTTTTCCTCTAATGTGCCATTTGCTTATTCCTTTCGTACATTCTTTGGTACATATATTTTATATGTCAACTCAAGGAAAGTGGAATATTTTTAGGCGCGTTCATAGAACAGTTTTAGATACGGAAGGGCTTTTTGCATATTAACACTTCCGTGTTATTTGTTATGCACCCGCACTGTACCTGTATCAGTTGTAGTTATGGTGATTGTTGTTGGAGCAAAGCTCGAATTTTTATGTTTGTTTGTTAATTGATATTAGAGGAAAAATTACAACGATATGCACATCGATGGTATGGGATGACATGTTTCGAAGTGCCCAACTTCTCATCAGACCCCTTCTCGGACACTGGGATACGAACCCAAGTGTCTGCACCAAAGCCGCTGTTAGAGTACTCTAACAACTAAGCTATGATGCCCTGTAGCGTCACGATGCATTTTTTCTCTAATGTGCCATTTGCTTATTCCTTTTATACATTCTTTGGTACATCTATTTTATATGTAAACTCAAGGAAAGTTTTCTTTCATATAAAAAATTGCCTTCATAACCTTGTATTGAGGAAAATACAGAAATCCCCAAGAAAATATTTCTTTAGAGTTTTTAACCTGGAAACCAGCATTGACACCAACAATAATGTCAGCCTAGAAATCCAACGAAGAATCACTCACGCAAACAAGTGCTCCTTCTGACTGAAAACGAAAATAAATAAGTCACTTATCGTACCCATCCTGGTTTATGGTGCAATAGCTTGGACACTGACAACATCTGATGAGGCGGCTCTGGGAGTATTCGATAGAAAGATTCTTCGAACCGAAGAAGATTCAATGATAAAGAAGAAGAAGAACGGGGAGAGTTGCAAAATTTTTAGTAATATGCATAAGCCATACAATGACGTTTTGTCGCAATTCTGAAGTGCGTGAAGTGTAATTTTTGGCGGAAAAATATGTCGCTTTAAGAACCTTCTCCACAAATTGGTTTCGGCCACTATATTTTGCTTTTGAACAAGAGGTTCATAAAATTCAGCAAGCTTAAATAAATTTTTGTCATTTTCTTCTCTCTGGTTTGTTGAAAAACCTAAGCGAAATCTCTAAAGATAGTTTTATGTTGAGTGAATCGACTATCTATTTCCATTATTATATGATCAACACATAAATGGATAAAAACAGAAATTTTGAAATAAGCATTTAGGTTACATGCTTGCAGACCTATACCAGATTTGAGTCGGTTCTATTTGATTTCAATATCCATGTCACAAGCTCTGAACAACGTAACTCTAGTACTAAGTCTTTTGCGAAATCCACTACAAGCGTTATATCTATCTTTATTTGTTGAAGTTTACTACACAAAGGCAGAACGCATTGTGTTCACAAAGATACTATCTCCTGTTTTTATTATTTAAAAAAAAAAGTTTTTAATGTTGACCTAAGTATTTTATAATACTAAGCAATAGCGAAAATGTTGAAATTTTTTAAATTTTGAGCCTTTTGCATAACAAAACTGACAACATAAATTTATCATTAAATATATGCCCTTAATTGGCACTATTTTTCCCCAACTTCACCCTAACACTTTATTACATATCTTAAAATTTATTAGGTCATAAAACTGCATATTCAAATTTTTTATAAAAATTCGAATTAACAAGTGTAGAATTTTGATGAAACTTGGTTACATTTTCCTTTTTATCAGATAATGGATTATACTTTTGTAAAAAACGTTTAAAAAATTCTCTGCGCAATCTATTTTTCCGCCTTTTTGTGGTCTGATTAAATTAATGAGGTAAGAGAGTAGAGTTTTATTAGTTTTACGGTATTATTTCGATCTGTTATTTTATTACGAGCAGAACCAATGTGTACGCATACCTCGAAACCGGCGAATATATCCCCCATTACTACGCCAGATTTTATGGAGAGAAATCCAATAAATAAAGTACTGAAGTGAAATAAAATGAAATGAATTGAAGTGAAATCGAATAAAATAAAATGCAATAAAATTAAGTGGTATAAAAGGAAATCAAATGGATTGAATGAAATTAAATAAATAAAACCATATAAATTAAAATGAAATGAAACAAGTAAGGAAGTCTAAGTTCGGGTGGAACCGAACATTATATACCTAGTAGTGATCTATTATGTCATCCCAATTTACCCAGGTCTATTTTTATACTTTCAGTTCGTATTTCCGCTCAAATAGACAGACGGACAGACATATAGGCGTATCGAGACACGGACATGAATACATCGGCTCAGCTCATCCTCCTGATCATTTCAGTATACTTTTTGATGCGACTATCTCTTTTTCTTCTCATATGTACAAACATTTCATGTTCATGAAAGGTATAAAAATCAAAAAAGATAAACAACTTTGCTTTTTCAGTGGGGTATTAACTACTTGCCCGCATATTTTACTTTTCATCCTGAACGTTTTGATATACATAAATAAGTATATATCTCGATTCGTATATGCCGAATGAAGTAATATACCTTGTGGGCGTAACAAAAATAGATATAAACTAGGTATAAAAATGTGTGTCTTTTATAGGCGCCAGAGAACTCAACCGATCGTTATAAAATTTTCACAATATATACTTGGGTTCACTGGGTACAGCATAGACAATATATAGCTTTGGAAAAGTAGGCGGAGCCACGCCCCCAGACTATATAAATTTTTAATTCGTCACAACTCCGAACTTTTTTGGTCTAAATTAATGAAATTTTTTTTTACTTTTCCAAAACTATATATTGTCTATGCTGTACCCAGTAAACCCAAGTATATATTGTGAAAATTTTATAACGATCGGTTGAGTTCTCTGGCGCCTATGAAAGACACCCTTTTTATACCTAGTAGTGCTACGCACATACTCGTAAGGTATATTAACTTTAGTCGCCTAACGGCAGTACGTAACGGCATAAACGGATCGAGATAGATATTGACTTATGTGTATCAAAATGTTCAGGACGAAAAGAGGAATTGATTAAGCCATTGCCGTCCGTCCGTCCGTCTGTGAAGACGATAACTTGAGTGAATTTTGAGATATCTTAATAAAATTTGGTATGCGGGTTCCTTGGCAATCATCTCCGAGCGCTATTTAAAATGGGCGAAATCGGATGATAGCCACGCCCACTTTTTATATATAGAATATTTTCGAAAACACAAAAAAAGTTATTACTCAGTACATAATACACCTATAAGGATAAAATTTGGTGAGTACTTTGAGATTGAGGCATAAAACAAATGTTTCAAGAAATTTTTGAAAATGGGTGTGCCACTTTTGATTCAGTCAAATTTAGAAATAATATTAATCATAAATCAAAAACCGTTCAAGATATCGAAACGAAATTCAGCACGCAGGTTTCCAGGTATGCAAGGAGTGTTCCAGGAAAAAATGGGCGGTTTCCGTAACAAAGAAATCCAAAAACTTCCCCCCTCTTTTTTTAATGGACTATTCTACAAAACTTTTTATGCCATAACTCCGCCAAAAATTAAGTTGTCGAAACGTAATTTGGTGATAATGTTCTATATACAGGGTGGCTGATGAATTTTGCTACATTAAGAAACTCAAATAATTTTTTTTTTCAGTGTATGGAATTCCATTTTCTTTTATTCATGTTAAAGCTCATTAAATTTTATTAAATATAGCTTAATTAGTTTTAAAAATAATGGAATTTAAATGCCCCCCCTGCTCGTCGATGCATGTGCGGCATCTTACCAAAAAGTTGTTTATTACTGCTTGGAGAGTTGAGACAGGAATAGCCGCAATTGTTTCTCGAATGGATTGCCTTAGTTCATTCAAATTTGTTGGTTTTTCTTTGAAGACTTCCTGTTTGCAATAACCCCACAAGAAAAAGTCAGGTGCAGTAAGGTCAGGCCACCTGGGTGGCCAACAGAATGTGGAGTTTCTGGATATCAGCTTATTGGGAAATTTTCGTCGCAATTCTGTTATAACAGGTTGGGCTATATGAGGAGCTGCACCATCTTGCTGAAACCACACAGAGTTGAAAGAAATTCTCATTCGGCGTAATTCTGGATAGAAAAACTTGCTCAACATGCTCAAGTAACGGTCTCCAGTAACCGTAACGGTGTGACCGTTTTCTTCGAAGAAGTAGGGCCCGACAATGCAGCGTGATGAAACTGCACACCACACTGTGACACGAAGTGGATGCAATTCCGTCTCATGGAGTATCTGTGGGTTGGAAGCACTCCATATTCGACAATTTTGTTTGTTTATGTTGCCGTTTAAATCGAAATGGGCCTCGTCAGACATGAAAAGACAGTTCAACATGTTTCCATCCTCTTCCACCATTTGAAGCATCTTCTGGAAAAATTCCAAGCGAATCGGTAAGTCTGCAGCGTTCAGTTTGTTGGCCATTTGAATTTTATATGGGAATAAGTCTAAATCTTTGTGCATAATTGACTGTAATGACTGTCTGCTTACACCCATTTGAGCAGATAAGCTTCTTGTCGAAACACGTGGATTGTTTTGTATGGCAGCAGCTACAGCAGCGATTGTTTCCTTCGAACTGAAGGGTTTCGATGGTAAGGTCTTCTGTTGACTGTCCCATGCTCGGCAAAATTGTTTACAAGTCTTATTATGGTCCATCTGCTCGGAGGATTGCCGCCAAACGTGCGCCTATACTCTCTTTGAACCGGAACTACGGACTCCAGTGCGTGATAGCGGCGGACAATCCAAATTCTTGTTTCAGTGTCCCAGTTATCCATTTTTGTTAAATGTAAAAGTCAATCTGCAAAATAAAAAAAAATTAACCAGATTCATTAAATAAAAAAAAAGGTATTTAATTTTTTTTTGGTAGCGGCTTTCATTAGCCACCCTGTATAAAGGTAACTGTTTGCTGTAAAACTGGGCACGCGATATTTCTACAACTATGCAAGTTATATCAATCAGATTTTGCACACATAATAAGCTTGTTAAGAAAAACTTTTGAAGAAGTAGGCGTGGCGCTGGCCACTTTTCAGCATAAAATTTCTGCTATTTTCAAAGGCAATCTCTTATAATTCAATGTTGATATTTCAATAAAAATTGGTCAGCTGCTTCTCAGTAGTATGTGTTATCCGCCTGCTAAAAATTAGCCATATCGGGAAAAGCACAAGCAAAATATTCAGGCACGTAGTTAAAAGCCCACTGTAATAGCGAAGTTATATATCTTTTTTGATTTTCATACCTTTCATAAACATTTAATATATGTAAGTATGAGAACAAGCAGAGAAAAGTTCACTAAAATGATCAGCACGATGAGCGGAGTCGATTTAGCCATGCCCGCCTCTCCGTCCGTCTGTCTGTCTGTCTGTCTATTTGAACGCAAACTAGTCTCTCAGTTTTACAAAAGAATGCTGAAATTCGTTGTTTGCTTTCGCCATTTTATAATAAACTAGCAAGGCCGCCGTGGTGTGGAGGTAGTGTTGCCGGCCTACCACACCGAAGGTCCATGGTTCGAGCCCTGGTACAGGTAACATCAAAAGTGATTTGAAAAAAGTTTTTCAAAACGGGGTCGCCCCTCGGCAGTGGTTTGGCAAACTCTCCGAGTGTATTTCTGCCATGACAAGGCTTCTCAGCAAAAATTCGTCTCCTTTGTAGATGCCGTTCGGAGTCGGCAAAAAACTGTAGGTCCCACCAATTTGTAGGGAAAATTCAAATCGGCACACCACAAATTGGAAGAGAAGCTTGGCGCAAAAATCTCTTAGGAGGTTTATGATGATATACCTGTTGTATATCGCGCCATAGAGAGAGAGAGAGCAAGGCCGGTAGACGTTGTTTTGACGTTTTGATACATAGAACACATCTATATATAAAATGTCATTAACTTGAACCAAATAAACACCTAACTATACTGAACTGCACCATTATATAACCTGGGGGCTTTTCCAAAAGCTAAATATAGACTGTGTCGTGCCCAGCGAATTCCTGAACCTATCGTGAAAGTTCAAGAGCAAAACAAAACACTGCAAAAGCAAAGTTGTATATCTTTTTTGGTTTTTATACCTTTCATGAACATGAAATGTTCGTACGTATGAGAAGAAAAAGAGATAGTCGCATCAAAAAGTATTCTGAAATAATCAGGAGGATGAGTAGGCATGTCCGTCTCTCGATACGTCTATCTGTCTGTCCGTCTGTCTATTTGAGCGGAAATACGAACTGAAAGTATTAAAATAAACCTGGGTAAATTGGGATGACATAATAGATCACTACTAGGTATATAATGTTCGGTTCCACCCGAACTTAGAGTTCCTTACTTGTTTATATCTATTTTTGTTATGCACACAAGTTATATTAATTCATTCGGAATAAACGGATCGAAATAAGTATTTATTTATGTATATCAAAATGTTCAGGATGAAAAGTAAAATATCCGGGCAACTAGTTAATACCCCACTGCCAAAGCGAAGTTGTATATCTTTTTTGATATTCATACCTTTCATGAACATGAAATGTTTGTACGTATACTGAAATGATCAGGAGGATGAGTCGATGCAGCCATGTCCGTTTCTCGATAGGTGTATCTGTCTGTCCGTCTATCTATTTGAACGCAAATACGAACTGAAAGTATTAAAATAGACCTGGGTAAATTGGGATGACATAATAGATAACTACTAGGTATATAATGTTCGGTTCCACCCGAACTTAGACTTCCTTACTTGTTTTCTTATAGATCCATTTCGGAAGCTGCTAGGCCTCTTCATCAGGGAAATTTTGACATGCATTGCCAGCCGTTAAGCTAATTTTGATGTCATCTAAACTCCTAATTCTATTCTTCTTTTACCATATACATGAGCAGAACTGCCTTACCTCGTACTCTCGGTTTTTGTTATTGCTTTTTTTGTACCAACAATTTTTGTTGATTTTACGGCCTGTACATTTTCAAGTATTCATGAAACGAGCTCAAGGCACATAATAATAATTTTCATATTTTTAACTTTTATGAAAATTGTTATTGTTTTTATTTTTTTTAGTAATCGTTTTTTAATTAATTATTAAAAGTTGTTTAATTAAATAGAGTAAGAAAAATTCTTAGATGCTGAAGGCCAATAATAATAATTTTCATATTTTTAATTTTTATGAAACATGTTAGTGTTTTTATTTTTTTTTTTAGTAATTAAAATTAAAAAAATTAATTGTTAAAAGTTGTTTAATTGAATAGAGTAGGAAAATTTTTTAGAGGCAACCGCCATAGCTTTTCTTATAGATCCATTTCGCAAGCTGCTGGCCTTTTTCCTTAGAGGAAATTTGGCACGCATTGCTAACCATTAAGCTAACAATACGCTGGTTTTGATGTCATCTAAATTCCTTCTTCTTTTACCATATGCATGAACCACTTCCGCCATCTGACAATTAGCAGTGTGATCATGATGGATTTTTTGGCAGATCTGCTTTATCATCATCAGCAGAACTGTCTTACCGCGTGTTCTGGGTTTTGTTATTGCTATACGAACAATTTTTGTTGATTTGACGGCCTGTACATTTTCAAGTATTCATGAAACGAGCTCAAGGCCAAGAATAATAATTTTTCACATTTTTAATTTTTATGAAAATTATTATTGTTTTTACTTTTTAATAATCATTTCTAATTAATTATTAAAAGTTTTTCAATCGAATAGAGTAGGAAAAATTTTTAGAGACAACCTCCATTTTTTTCTTATAGATCCATTTCGGAAGCTGCTGGCCTCTTCATCAGAGAAATTTTGACATGAATAGCTAGCCATTAAGCTAGTTTTGATGTCATGTAAACTCCTAATTATATTCTTCTTTTACCATATGCATGAACCACTTGCGCCATCTGACAATTAGTAGTGTGATCATGATGGATTTTTTGGCAGATCTGCCTTATCATCATCAGCAGAACTGTCTTACCGCGTGTTCTGGGTTTTGTTATTGCTTTTTTGTACCAACAATTTTTGTTGATTTAACGGCCTGTACATTTTCAAGTATTCATGAAACGCGCTCAAGGCCAAGAATAATAATTTTTCACACTTTAATTCTTATGAAAATTGTTATTGCTTTTATTTTTTTTAGTAATCGTTTTCTAATTATTTATTAAAAGTTGTTCAATTGAATAGAGTAGGAAAATTTTTTAGAGGCAACCGCCATAGCTTTTTTTATAGATCCATTTCGCAAGCTGCTAGGCTTTATCCTTAGAGAAATTTTTGCACGCATTGCTAACCATTAAGCTAACAATACGCTGGTTTTGATGTCATCTAAACTCCTTCTTCTTTTCCCATATGCATGAACCACTTCCGCCATCTGGCAGTTAGTAGTGTGATCATGAAGGATTTTTTGGCAGATCTGCTTTATCATCATCAGCAGAACTGCCTTACCGCGTGTACTTGGTTTTGTTGTTGCTTTTTTATACCAACAATTTTTGTTGATTTGACATTTTCAAGTATTCATGAAACGAGCTCAAGGCCAAGAATAATAATTTTTCACATTTTTAATTTTTATGAAAATTATTATTGTTTTTACTTTTTACTAATCATTTCTAATTAATTATTAAAAGTTTTTCAATTGAATAGAGTAGGAAACGTTTTTAGAGACAACCGCCATTTTTTTCTTATAGATCCATTTCGGAAGCTGCTAGGCCTCTTCATCAGAGAAGTTTTGACATCCATAGCTAGCCATTAAGCTAGTTTTGGTGTCATCTAAACTCCTAATTCTATTCTTCTTTACCGTATACATGAACACCAATAGATCAATGCAAATAGTTGCACATATCATAAATCGTATGATGTAAGAATGAAGACGTAAGACAATTACCGATTAAAGAGAGTAGTGAACCAGGGTTGCATATTAGTGGCGGCCGCCGTGGTGTGAAGGTAGTGTTGCCGGCCTACCACACCGAAGGTCCATGGTTCGAGCCCTGGAACAGGTAACATCAAAAGTGATTTGAAAAAAGTTTTTCAAAACGGGGTCGCCCCTCGGCAGTGGTTTGGCAAACTCTCCGAGTGTATTTCTGCCATGACAGGCTTCTCAGCAAAAATTCGTCTCCTTTGTAGATGCCGTTCGGAGTCGGCAAAAAACTGTAGGTCCCACCAATTTGTAGGGAAAATTCAAATCGGCACACCACAAATTGGAAGAGAAGCTTGGCGCAAAAATCTCTTAGGAGGTTTATGATGATATACCTGTTGTATATCGCGCCATAGAGAGAATCTAACAAACTCCACCTCAACCATAATCCACGTAATCTTAAATTTGATAAATTTTTTGTAAATAAGTGTCTACAAAATATGTTATGCTTGTCTTTACTCAAATTTTTAATAAATCCATCTGCTACATTATCTGATGTGGAAACATTTAATACTAATGTCTTTTAAATTACGCTTCTCTCTTATAAGTGATACTATGTGCTTGTTCCTCTTCTTCGTGGTCTCATTTTTGGCCAGGAAAACAGCCCCTTGATTGTCACAATAGAAATCTAATGGTAATTTGGTATATAATTTGAATCCAATTTTATTTAGCAAGTTTTTAAGAAACATTACTTCTTTTAATGCTTGCGACTAGCAATTTATTCAGCTTCGGTTGAGCTAAGAGCTATTACGTTTTGTTGCTTGGACTCCCATTGTATAAGCCCTTGACCAAACATAAGCACAAACCCAGTATACGACTTCCTATCAGACGCATCAGATGCCCAGTCAGAATCCGTATAACACTTAAAGTCATTAGCGGTAGAGTACAGTACACACTCGTCACTCATGCCTTTAAAATATCGCAAAATGTGCTTTGCCATGACAAAGTATTCTTGATGAGCGTGACTACAAAATTGAGAGAGTTTAGAAACAGCGAACGATATATCAGGCCTTGAAATCGTTGATAAATAAGTTAAAGCACTCATTAAAGATTGAAACTTTTTTGTTGCTTCACCTATACAACCAGTTGCGCTACATTTTTGTAGATAGTATCCACTTGGCAGAGGGGTATAGGCAGGCTTACACTCAGTCATCCCCCACTCATCAAGTAACTTTGTCATGTACGGCTTCTGGTGAATTCTTATATCACCCCGACTTCCGTCTCTTTCAATCTGCATTCCTAGATAATGGTGAATAGGACCTCTATCAACAGCTCGTACACTTTCATTTAGTTTATTCAAAAAATCAACAATTAAGTTGTCAGAGCTACAGGTAACTATCAAGTCATCAACATATACGCCAATTATGTTGATTTCATTTAAGTCTATTTTATAAAAAACACAACAATCTGACTTAGCACGGTGAAAACCCATTTTCATTAATATATCAGTAATGTTGTCTGACCAGTCCCTACCAGCTTGCTTCAAACCATATATTGATTTCTATAAGCTACAAACGCTTTGTGGTCTATCGGAATCTTTAAACAAATCCAGTTGACGCATAAATATTTGTTCTTTTAACTCTCCATTGAGATAAGCTGCGGCTATATCGAAATGATGTAGCAGAAGCTTATGTTTAACTGAACGTGCCAATATCAGGCGAATGGTTGCATGTCTAACAACAGGTGAGTACGAGTAAGTGTCAAAATAATCTATGTTCTCTCTTTGGGAACAACCCTGTGCGACGAGGCGCGCTTTGTATTTCTAAACACTTCCGTCTGCTAATCTCTTTGTAGCAAACACCCATTTGCAACCTATTTACCAGTGATGCCATGCTTAGGGAAAAGATGCTACATCTAGGGAAATTCAGCCTTTATTTTGGGATTTTGGGAAAAAAGGAAAGATTCTCAATATTTTCTTAAATGTAAGGAATTTCTTTTAACTAGCCTAAATGTAAGAAAATATTGAAAATGTATAATATTAATTAAAATTTTTTCAAATTTTATCGACTTCTTTGAAACTCGGCAGGAAATTTGACGTAATGAAAACCAGCCCTTAGCAACTTTAATTCTTTTACATGCATGAACACACTCGCTTGCCAGCATTAAAAATTTTGCTGGTACTGTGGCTTTGAACATACTCATTTGTCACCAAGCTTGACATATGTATGTATGTAATTTTTGCAGCCACTTCATTCACACTTGTCTACAGCCGGCTACCATTGAATCAATTATTATTTACTTTATTATAAAAACCACATAATAAGAGTTTGGATAAAGTAGTAAGGACCATAAGTTGTTGCAAACGTTTATTATACAAGGTGGCGCAAAAGTAATCCTCCTATCAGAAAATGTTATAAATTTTGCGATTGCCCCCTAAAGTCAGTTCTGTTTTGACATTTGTGTAGTAAACACATGCGAAATACACGTTAATAAACAATGTTACGCTACACTGCTCCAGAACGCGGAATAGTGCTTACTATTTATTTGCCCAATAATCGGTCGGTGAAAAACGGTTACTGTGAATGGTGAGCGCTACAGAGCAATGATCAACGAGTTCTTTTTGCCGCAACTTGATGAATTGGGATTGGAAAACATGTGGTTCCAACAAGACGGTGCAACAGCACACACTGCACGTGCCACAACCGATATGCTGAACATCGGAAGCTTACTTTTGCGCCACCTGATACTTAACACAGTTTTATTAACCCCGTTTTTAGAAATATGAGCGATTCTTCCGATTCATCTTCTTCTTCTGAAGTGGGTGCTGCGAATAGATCAGTGCAATGCAAGTATTTAAAACAAAAATTTAACGACAAATGGTTGGAGATTGACGAAGTCCAGGGATAGCTGGAAAAAATAGAAACGGATGCTTTCAAGTGTAAGTGGGCAGCTTGTAACGAGATTTTAAGCTGTGGTCTGATCTCTGATCCATTCGCAAAGCAAATTTCATCAAAAAAACGTAGTATCCACTAATAGATCAAAGACCATTGAAACATTTTTCGAAAAACCTGCCAAAAAAAAGCTATACTACCGAAAATTTTGAGTTAAAGCCAAGTATGCTCTTTGGCGAACATAACGTAGCATTACTAGTGGTTAAATACTTAGTACCTCTTTTAAAAGAAGGTTTTCCGGATTCCGAAATTATTAAAAATGCTTCTCTTGGAAGAACAAAGTGTCCTAGCATTATAAAAAATGTATTAGCGAAAAAACAAAAAGATGAATTGACCCAAAAGCTGAACAGTACACAGTTTTCAGTTATGGTAGACGAGAGCACTGATATTGGATCGAATAAATGCCTCCGTATTATTGTTAGGTACTTTGATAGTATTAATGGCAGAGTTGCGGTGAAGTTACTAGACTTTTTGGAAGTTAAATCAGATTGCTCAGCGGAGGCGCTATATGCAAAGTTCAAGCAACTTATTTTAAGTTATTAAATTCCTTTTACTAATATTATTGGTAAGATAATTATAAAGCAATATTATTATGCAGTGATGGAGCGAGTGTAATGATTGGCAAGCACAATTCATTTGCTTCAAGACTTTTACAAGATATTCCTGACGTAATTATAACAAAATGCATTTGTCACACAGCAGCTATTGTAGCAAACAAGGCATGTTTAGCATTACCTAGGGCTCAGAAGAATTATTAAGACAAATTGCAATTGTTTCAGGTAGTTCGAAAAGGTGTGCTCAGATAGAGGAGTTTCAAGATGTTTTGAACGAGAAAAAACGAAAAATTTTAAAAAAAGGTATGACTAGGTGGCTTTATTTATTTATTTATTTAACAATTTGGTTGTAACTGTAAGACAGAGCCTTTTGTAGTACATCATCTGTGTTTGATTACAAAATATAGATAATTACATCCGCTTAAAACTAAAGTTGAAGCAAAAGTTGTATTTAAGGGCCTGCACCTTAAATTAAAATACATTGTGGTAGATTTCTAAGTACATTCTTAATTTTAAGTTGCAGGGAAATTTAAGTTAAGAAAATGAGAAGAAAAGAATAGATATCGAGATAACACATTCATTACACTAAGCTGAAGTAATTGTAAATCACCTTCTTGTAGTTGCTCCTACTCAAAGCACCCTTAGAAGAGTCAGGAATAGAATTCCAGAGCCTCACAGCATTCACAAAAAATAGCCTGGAGGAAGATAGATAAAGGTATCTTGGTATAAGTAAATTACGATGCCGGCTAGACTTGGCAAACCTTAACTTTTCATAAAGATAGTGGGGAGTTTTGAATCCAATTAGTTTGAACATATAAATACAATTTCGAGTCGCAATGTAGTCAAAAATACTGCATCCTAGGACCTCACGCTTCCAAAGAGAAATGTGATCGTATTTTTTTAGACCTAAGACATAAAACGTGATATAGTTGAAAGCTACATCAACTTTATGGCGGGAAGCAGAATCAAATTGACTATAGACGAGCTCACTACACGTTAAGTGCGGTACGATTAGTTGGATAGCTAGCTTTTTTCTTGTCTCTGTGGGGGTAAACGAGGCAGAAAACCTCAACCTCCTTAAAATGATGTAAACATTACTCACTGCTTTATTGTCATGATCGACACAAGTTAGCTTGGAATTTAACACAAAGTCCAAGTTACTAATCTTGTCAGTAAATGAGAGCACACTATTACCAACAAACAGCTTGGGAATAGATTTAAAATGCGCGACACTGTTACTTATGGGCAACACAAAAGACTTTTTGGTATTTAAGCTGAGGTAGTTATTTTGAATCACAAATCCTCAACGAGACCAACACGGTTAGACAAATACAATTTCACTTCATCTGCTTAGGCGTGAACATTTACATACTGACATACCGTGAACAAGTCATTGACAAAAAGGCTAAACATAAGAGGGCCAAGTACAGAGCGTTGCGGTACACCTGAGGATACAGTACGTGGTTTTGATACAGAGCCATTGCCCCTGCGGGTTAGGGGTTTAGAATATGCCCGAGGTAGGCATACCGGTCGTAAGAGGCGACTAATATGCACAAAGGTAATGACGTGCAACTCGATGGTTGATCTACGGATGTGATGCCTCTCACCTCTCATTACCGACCTTATCCTTCCGTAAGGACATGGGTGACATGACCTAGAAGGTTTCACTGGTCATAAATCGCTACCACGACAGATGGGCAGTACCGCAAGGGAGTACAGGAGCGCACCGGGTTCAAATCCGGCCAAGGACTGTTAATTCGACAACACTCTCCAAAACCTTCGGGGAGTGTTTCTGTCGCTACCACAACAACAACAACCTTCTGAGTTCGGCCCGCCAAGTAACTAGCCATAAGTTTAACAGAACTGTCAAAGAAACCAAAGTAACATTCAAGCTTTTGACAAAGAAGGCTATGGCTTACTGAATCGAACGCTTTAGAAAAATCAAGGAGGCATAGTAGAGTTAAGTCACCACTATCGAAGTGCACTCTTATGTCATCCAATTTGGACTGAACTTAGCAGTCTGCCATCTCGAGCATATGCTGAAATTTGAGCTGCCATCAGGGACTCACACACTTTTGCAAAGGCAGGTAAGATGCTAATAGGTCTATAATTATTAGGTTCTACTGCTGAATTTCAAAGCCTTTTTCCACTCTATGGGGAAGCATAAGCTTCTTAAGCAGTGGTTTATTATATGTGTGACAGTCCCCAGGATAAATGGCAGCACTAGTTTCACAAACTTCAATTATATCCGGTCTTCTCCTATGGCATTTGACTTAATCCTCATAATAGATACTGCGCTAAACTCAAATTTGTTCTCCAATGCCAAGTTACTTAAATTCTGGGGTACAGGATTTCCTCGACACTTACTCGAGCTAACAAAATACTCATTCAGGATATCTGGATCTAACTGACATCCGACTTGTTTCTTCCCATGTATATTGAGAGTTTTCAGGTTGCGCCATAGGTATTTTGATCAAATTGTCGGGCTTAACTTTGTCTGACAGTACATTTGCTTTGAGCTGCGGGTGATAATTGACGCTCTGTTTCGGGCAATTTTTTACCTCGACCATGCAGACTGAGTATTGCTCCTCTTCCATTTTAAGTACAGTTTGTTGCGTTCTTTAATGGTAGATCGTACTTTATTATTATACCACGGAACACTGTTGGGAGTGAATCGAACTTCTCGCAAAGGGACATGAACGTCGTATAGCATACAAAATGCATTATTTAAAAATTCCAATTTCGCATCCATCGTAGCAATTGACCAGCAAAAATTCCAGTCAACAGTAGACATATCACAAAACAGCGCATCAAGATCTATAGACTTGAAATCACGATAAGTAGTAGTGACAGTATCAACCGCACAATTAAAAATGACATCAATCGAACAAAAAATTAAATCGTGATCAGAAACGAAGCTAATTTGGTCAAACTTGAGAATATGATGCAGACTGGACGTAATAAAGAGGTCTAACAAACTAGGTGTCGAGTTATGCGAATAAAGTGTTGGCATCAATCTATTGACTAAGGCAAGACCTGCAGTCGAGACATGGTCATGTAATTTATTAGCATATGAGTCATTAAGGAGAATGTTTACATTGAAGTCGCCGCATATAATATACCGCTCAAAGTCAATCAAAAACAAATACAAATCCATAAAAAACGAATCTAGCAAGTTACATCTATGTGGATTGTAAACACAGGATACTAAAATTTTGTTTGAGCAATCCGAGAACTCAGAAATAATATACTCCAAATCACTGTTTTTTGATTCTGCTAAAATACTTATTTTTAGAGGGGTCTTGCAATATATTGCAACACCGCCACCCTTCTTACCTTTTCTATACTATAGTAGAGATCAGATATGTCAGGAGAAAACCAGGTTTCTGATACACAGATAATATCAACATTTGATTTATCGAAAGTATCCCTAACATGGTCCAGTTTCTCACCATTCAGGCTACGTGCATTGAAATGTACCACGCTATGTCCTTTGGACTGATTGCATAGTATATCTATCAGAATCTTATGACTATTTTTCAAGCGGAAGGCTGATTTCCTACAGGGGCTTAAAACCATTTGTAAGGGAAGAAGCGCATACAGAAAGTAATAAAAACACAACGACAACATCACAATGGCAAGTGTATGTGTACGCACAAAGTAGGGAAAATATTGAAAGCGAGATGAAAAGAAGAAAATAGGTATAAGCGTAACATGTCTTAACGCGAAAGAATATAGAAAGACAATAAATAGTGAGAAGCTTACACAAGAGAGAAAGGAAGAGTAGAAACAGGGAAAAATAACTTAAGTAAATTAAGCAATACATTTTACTGTGTTACTAATACTAACTACTGTGCGCTCATTTGCCTAAAACCGCATTCACCTCTGCGATACTGCTTACTAGTTTTGGCTCTTCACTTGCCTTGACACGCACAAAGACTCTGCCGCGAATAGAAAACGCCGACGCTAATTGCTTTTGCCGCTTAAGCGCACTTGCATGTGTCATCACCAATCCAAAGAGCATCTATGAATAAGAGGCGTCAGTTCGCTCTTTTGAAAATCGGCAGAATTTTCACTCGTATGTTCGATGCTACTCGATGTTTTCTATTAGGGTTTCAGCGAGTCCTCTTTGTGCTTTGTCCTTAATATTTCCAAATTATTTGAGTTAAAGTTTGTACTTTATGAGTGGGAATCGCGTAAACCCAAAAGGTAAACAAACGGAATGAGTTGAATAAACGACTCATTTTAATGTGATGGCCCTGGATTTTGACGTTCGTTTGCCAAAAAATGCAAGTATTTTACTTGAAAATAATTTTGATGCGAAAATTTAATTAAATGCTGAAAAATACTTTGTGCTATTATTTCGAGATTTCCGATCTCAAATCTATGGATGTATATGACTCCCGACCTTGATTAAAACATTTTTCCTTTCTATTATTTCTATTTCCAATAAGTATTTTATGACTTAAGCCTTTGGTTCAATCATTTTAATAATTTTTTTCAATAGGATATTTTAAGTTTAAAGTCTTAGATAAATTTTTTTAGTAGGTAGGTATGCAATTGCTTTCAATTTATAATAAATTGGTTAAAGGTAAAAAAAACTTAAAATACCTTTTATCGTTATCAGATTATCTGATATAAAATTTAAACTTTTTCGCAAAACGCAAACGAAGCTGATTTTGCTCATTGAATATCTTTGAAAAAAAAATTATT
This sequence comes from Merzomyia westermanni, assembly GCA_949987695.1. Classification (NCBI taxonomy): domain Eukaryota; kingdom Metazoa; phylum Arthropoda; class Insecta; order Diptera; family Tephritidae; genus Merzomyia; species Merzomyia westermanni. The sequence continues at coordinate 82,275,796 of OX465289.1, forward strand.
TAATGGTTCCTAACAAACAATACCATTTCTACTTATAAAAATTTCTACAAAGAAATAGTAAAAACTCGTAATTTTCGAGCGTTTTGGAATTCACCCTAAAACATGAAATTCATAGCATTACATTTTAAATAAATATATGTTATAGTAAACCTGAAAATAAATATAAAAAGCAGGTAAGGATAATTAAAATTGCATAAAACAGTAGGGTAAATGTTTCCTTTAGGAGACAACTGCTAAAATCCGTCCAAAAATATCGGGAGAGGTATCAAACAACGCGTTTTGGCCTCTGTATCAATTATCCGTAAGCGGAAATTAAATCATTTCTTTCAGTGAAAAGTTATTAGCAAAAAACCCAAAAATTAGCCAGGTCCGATCCCAAATAGGGGGCTTGATCCAAGGTATTTCTGCGCAGAACACACTTTTTGCACTTTTCGGTACACCCTAATACGTGATTACAACAACCACATGAAAATTACAGAAAATTTCAACTTTGATTGCAAATATCTCTTCACTGAAACAAAAACTCGAGAATCCGCCTGATTATTGTTACCAAGGTCAAAACGTATCTTTTGATACCTTTCCCGATAACTTCGGACGTGTTTTGGCAGTTGTCTCCTAAAGGAAACAATTACCAAAATTAGTTTCATAGCAATTGTATTTAAAATAAATTTGAATTATTGAACATAAAAATAAATATAGGGAGTAGGATTTTACGTAAGGATAATAAAATTGCAGAAAAAAGGAAATATGCATGTGAATATCATATCAATTAATCATTAATATGGGAAGAATGTATTTTGCCGTCGGCCAATCACACATTCATATTCCCATATCATCCACCAAAAAGTGTGCATGCGTAAAGCTACCGCGCACGCACATATTTGTGTACATACATATGTCTAAAAAAACAAACAAACGTATGCGCACAATCACACATAAATACCTACACATGTCCTCACATCCCCCTCTAATGCAAGTGCTGTCCACAACTACCATGATACAAAAACAAAAACCATTTCTACGCACAGTCGCAGCAGCGAAATCTGTCCTACAAATCTGTCGTCATAAATACAACAATAACTATTTCATTCATAAATCAAATATTATTTCCTGATCGACAAAATTAAAATCTGACAAAAATCTTAATTTCCAACTTCAATTCATATTGGGGGTATTCAGTGACGGGGTAAACTTAAATTCAACTGGGCATATTTGCTAAAAATTTTTAATTTAGGAACTTCATAGGTACTTTGCTAGGCAACCAGCATTGTATATTGGATAAAATTCTGACCCACCATACAGAAAGTTCCAGGTACAAGTACCGGGACAGGTAACATAAAGAAATTGAAAGTAAGGCACGAGATATATATATGCAATATGTTGATATTATTACTATATATACCAATATATTGGAAATCTTTCCAAAAATTTAAACAAAAAAATACAGATATTGACCAGCAATTGGTATAAATCTATACTAAAACACGAAAAAGTTATTTTTCAAAATTTTCTATATATTTTTTATATATTTCGTACAAAATTGGCATTTTTATTTTAAACGTGCCAAAGTACGCAGTATATGTCGTTTGTTAAATTTTTGAGCTTTGTGATGAGAGCCCTTAAAAAAGTAGATCGCAGTAGCAGAGCGACTGATTTGCTTGACAATGTTGTACTAATTATCAATTTTACCCTTTCGGCACCAGCTTCCTTTGTAACTGCCTTTTGCAAATTTGGATATTTTCGAGACTTCTAAGCTATTGACATTTCCGATATGTCAAATAAAAGCGTAGTCAACCGACTAGCTATAGTCTTGCCAAGTTACAGAACATAATACAAGAAAATAGTAAGGATTTTGCGTTTTCACTAGTAATTTATTTAGTCCCTTTTTCTTGCGTTTTACTAGAAGCTGCAACGGCAACATTGTTCTTGGCTGCCGCACATGCATATGTATTTATGTGTGAATGTTCATATTGCATGAATGAAGGTGTTATGTGGAATTTCAGAATTTTCGCTATGTCTATCAAAAATTCAGAACATTCAACTGAGTTTTCGCGAAATTTAAATGTTTGCACATATATCCTTCATCCATTCAACGATGCCAGCAGCCTCGGACATACACAAATATCTACATACATATGTATATTATTAGATGGCATAATACGTATTGACGTTTGTACGTACAAAATTATGTGGTAATAAACATTTTCTTATCAAATCTGATTATGAATGAATCTTTTTTTGGATAAAACTATTATATTAGTATATTATTATAAAAAATAATAGGTTATGGCTAGGTATTTTTAATTAAAATTCGGAAAAAATATATAGAATTAGCTATCAATTTTTTCAAAAAAATAGGTGAAAAAATAGATAACCTAATTTAAATAAAATTCGAAAATTGTCATTAGAAGTAGGTATGGATTTTTTGAAAACTATGGACTAGTGAATTTTTTTTTAATTTAATTGAAACTTGGTTGATAATATAAAATTATAAGGTATGAATTTTTTCAAAAAAATAGGTGAAAAAATAGATTACCTAATTTAAATAAAATTCGAAAATTGCCATTAAAAGTAGGTATGGATTTTTTGAAAACTATGGACTAGTGATTTTTTTTTTTGAAAATTTAATTGAAACTTGGTTGATAATATAAAATTATAAGGCATGAATTTTTTCAAAAAAATAGGTGAAAAAATAGATTACCTAATTTAAATAAAATTCGAAAATTGCCATTAGAAGTAGGTATGGCTTTTTTGAAAACTATGGACTAGTGATTTTTTTTTTTGAAAATTTAATTCAAATTCGGTAAAAAAATATAAAAATTTTAAATTAAATAAATAAAAAGTTATAATAATATTATTGAAATAGTCTGTACATTCAGCTATTTGATATCTATTTCTACTTTTGCACATATATACATATGTATAGCAGAACACTTTGCAATCAAATATTTCATACTTGTAAGCATGCCTTGCATATCTTGAAGCATGCTTTTCATTTCTAGTTGAAAATTTTATTTTTTTTTTTTTCAATCTAAAATGCCTTTTCTAGTTAAAAAAAAGTATCAAATATTAATAAAAAAAGGGAAAACAACATTTTTGTTCCTTTTGATGGGACTTGAACCTGGGTCTGGTAAGCCAAGCCACCATATCAAATGGAAGCTTGCATGCATATTTTATGGAAATAAAAATAAAAATATCTTCAAATATCTATTGGAAAACATTTTCAATTAATAAAATGAAAATATTCCAATATTTTGATATTTGTCATATTTAATATTTTATTTCCATTAAGTTGATCAATTTGCACAAACATAATAGGCAAATACCCTCAACTTCATGAAAACGCAATGTCCGGAAAGACTCAACTTCATCAAAAAGTCAATGAAGTCAGCTACTCCAACTAAAAATTTGCTACTCATTCGATCAGCTGATATTTGGCAAAGTCACTCTAAATAAATTAAGAAAATGCACAAAGGGGAATGCTTGAAACCCTAATAGATATCGGCGAGCAAGTGTGGCGAGTAGCTCTGCTCGAACATACGTGTTGGTGGCTCTTATTCATACATGCTCTTTGGTATATGTATGTATTGCGAGAATGTCAGTAAAAAACATAATCAACCAAAGCAATTCCTTTCCGTGTTTGAACGACATGGGAAACACTTGAGCAACACCAAAAGAGATTTGCCGATAAAAGCAACTCCGAGTTTCTCTGTTTGAACACGGACATTGGGTTGCCCAAATATGTAGGCGTGCACGTGAATGTAACCAAAGCACCGCTGCTTGAGTTGGCTGACCCGTTTGCTCGCTGGAATGCCGGTTACTTTGCTTGTGCAATATTTGTTTATTGCAAATTAGAATTGTCGTTTGGTTAGCGGCTCATATTTTGCCTAATTATTAAAATGTGTATTAGGGGGTTCGGGGAAAAAATTTATATTAGAGCATCCAGAAAAATAGGTGTATTTGTACTAACTTATACCGCGGAATTCATTTTGGTATAACATAATAAATATTGGAATATATATAAATAAGCATGTAACTATGTACAATAGGGAGTTCCAATTTAGAATTTCATGATTTCAAAGTATATATTTTTAATAAAAATTCATATCGTGTGAATAATAAATAATTCAGGTATGCTGTGTTGTGTGTAATCTGTGGGTTCCAAAACCGGTGGTTTTGGGTCCTCACACTCTCCCCTCACCTGCCGCAATGAGGGTTACCGTGACGAGGCCCGTCCTCGTTATCCTCACCCTGTACCTTTTGGCATCTACGTTCCGGTGGAACGTGATCTTCCTTCGCCTCGCTCGCGCCTCTTCCAAAGTACTTGGAAGGGGGTCGACTCCTGTCTTATTAGCCAAGGTGGTTGTCGTTGACCCTTGGAGCCATCGCTCAATCTCCCCGACTACGTCCTGCGATACCCCTGCGACGTTGTTGGTCGTGTCGCCGTTTTCGCTCGGCGTGCCCAGTATGTCCTTGCTAGGCTCAAGACATCGCTCCTCTCGGTCGGGTCTGGGTCCTCGATAGCCTCGCATATATATCCCTTGGTCGGTGGGGGGTCTGACTCCCTGGACGTGGCATTTTTGGTGTATATCCGTATCCTCATCCTTATGCTCCTCGTGTACTCCATGTACCCACGGCCTGGAACTTCTTCGTCCTCTTGGCGGATTGATATCTCGCCCTGCCTCGGTGGAGCCTCGTTACAACCTGCCTCACTCTCTGAGGATACAGATTGGTGTCCCCTCTCGCACCAATGGCCCACGGTCATACGACTCGTCATAGCTGCAGCTTGGGCTCCTAATTTGGCTGCCCCGGTCGTCAAACGCCTCCACGGAGCCGCACTCTGACACCGTTTCATATTCGGGGCTCCGGATGGACTCGCCCTCGATAAAACACCCAAGCTCCTTTGTGCTTTGACTGTCGGCATCGTTCTCGGGGCCGGTATTGCCCTCCTCGTCTGACCCTGCGCCTGCCAGGTCTTTGTAGCTCGCCTCTTCTTCGCTAGCAGTTATTCCAATGTCGTGTTCGTCTTCGTTGCGCACTGACCCTGTCGTGCCGCCTTGTCATCTGATTCATAAGCGGAGGGAACCGTCCTTGGCGTTTTCGGTGGTGTACTTTATTACTGCGCGATTGCACATGATAAACCACTTTTTGATTTATTTGCACGTCGGCGCCTCATCTTTATAGTCGTCCTCGCCGTTCTTCTAACAGTGGTTTTCCAGGCAGCATTGTCTTTGCGGTCCTCTTTGTTAGGTATTTTGTTCTTGCAGGATAATTCCGCTTCCTCATATGCTCCAGCGCGGTTTGTTTGTGTGATTCTGCTGATGCTCCATTGGGTTAGCGTGTACTAATTTCTACTGCTTAGTTGTGTCAACGTATGTATGTTTTGTGGCGATTGGTAGTTGTATTGTGGTGCCTGATGAATGTTCGCTGAAGGGGTTTGCGCCTGACATTCGATTCGATGTTTCTTTTATCTGGACCTCGTTCTAAAAAGATATGTTATACAAAATTCCGTCATTAGGTTATAACATTGGCTGGCTATGTTGTTGTCGCCATCTGTATCCCGTTATACATGGTTGGGGCTTGTCCTTCTACTTGTGCTGCATGCCACCCACTCCGGTCACCGTCTACCACCTGTTGATCGTTGCTTATCCTTGCGCGTTCGGTTCTTAAGCCATTTTGACTTGAATTAGCGAGTGCTAGTGACCCACCTATCGCCACCGTGCTACAATCGGCTTGACCTTGCTCCTTGAGATGTTGATGCGCGTGGTGTTGCTCTCACTACGGCCAGTTGTTCTGTGAACTTCGGTAAATCCCCCATCCGGGGCTTGGTGAGACGCGTTCGACTTACCACGCTCACGGGATAACCGTATTTGTCTTTCTGCTGCCGGACTTGCTTCTTCTTCGACTGTCACCTGATGGTACGCGTTTAACTGGCTAACGTGTATCGTTCTCCTTTTGCCGTTATACACCTTTCCTAGCTCGACGATCACCTGGGATACGAAGTTCGTGACAATATGAGGCCCACTGTATCTTGTGGCCAACTTTGCTGCGAAGTTGTCCACCGCCTTGGACAGCTGGTGCTCTTTTACTAATACCAGATCACCGAAAGTCGGTTGCCACTGTCTCCTACGTAAATTGTAATGCCTTGCCTGCTCCGCTGATGCTTGTTGTTGTCTACGTCGTACCATCTGATACACCTTCTTCATTTTCGCCACCTTTTCACTGAGAGTCACCTTCTCCTCGCCTGTGCCAAGAGTTTGCTCATCGTAGAGGGCGTTGGGGATCCTCGTTTCCCTACTCTGTGCTACGAATGCTGGACTGTGGCCTGTTGACTCGCCTACGCTCGTATTCAGTGCAAGTTACATGTCTGGCAACAACTCATCCCATATCTTATGATCCATCCCAGTGAACTTGGGGTGTGTACCGTGCCGCTAGCTGGTGATTTATGCCAGCTTCTTGCAGAAACTTCTTAAAATGCCGGCTCGTGAATTGTGCTCCATTGTCTGTGATTAGAATTTTTAGCGCGCCAAATCGGGCCAAAATTCGCTCTCTCATTCCCCTGATCAGATTCTCCGTCGTCGCCTACCGTATTGCCATGATTTCTACCCATTTTGAGAATTTATCCACAAAAACTAATGCCATCGTATTTCCATGCTTCGAGCGAGAGAGTGGTCCAACGCAATCTGCACAAACAGTAGCAAAAGGATCATTAGTCTGTGTGAGCATCTTACCTGCAGCTTGTTGTTGGCTGGGCTTGTAGACTTGGCATGCGTGGCATTGTTGCCTGTACTTCCGTACGTCTCTAAACATTCCAGGTCAGTAGTACCTCATCATTGCACGCGCGACCGATTTTCGTATACCCATGCGTCCTGCGCTCGGTGTGTCGTGTATTTCGTTGAGCACTCTTCTCCTCTCTGATGTCGGCACGCATAACTTCCACGGTACCGCATTCTCGCCATCCATTTGACTTCCTATTCGTCGATACAATCGTCCTCCCTCCATCACGTAATCGGGGAATTTCTCCGGCTCTTTCGCTACTTCGGCCATTTTCGTTGTGTACCATTTGCAGGTAATACCATCCTCCTTCATACTTCCCAATTGTTCTTCCAGCGGCTGCCTCAAGAGTGCGTCGACGACCACATTCATTTTGCCTTTCCGGTATTGTACGTCGAACGAGTACTGCTGCAATTCAAGCGCCCATCTAGCGATCCGGCACGATGGACTCTCGATCGCGTTCAACCATTAGAAAGACAAGTGATCAGTGTTACCATAAAATTGTACCCCTCCGAATATGGCCTCATCTTCCTGGTACCTCAAACGATGGCTAGAAACTCCTTCTCCGTTTCCGAGTAGTTTGTTTCGGCCTTATTCAGCCGACGGCTCGCATATGCTATTACTCGTTCCTCGTCGTCCAACCCCTGGGTAAGGACTGCACCAAGGCCGTAATCGCTCGCATAAGTCTGTAACCGGAACCTGTTCGAAAAATCTGTACACGCCAATTCTGGTGCTTGTACGAGAGCGTTATTCAACGCTTCGAATGCCACCTGCTGTTCCTCACACCATATCCACTTCCTTCCTTTCTTCAACATTGACGTTAGCGTGTATGCAACTCGTGAAAAATCAGGTACGAACCTTCGGTACCACGAAACTACTCCTAGAAATCGCCTTAACTCTCGTTTGTTCTGTGGTGGCGTCAGTTCCTTGATGGCGCCGATTTTGTCAGGGTCCGTATGGATACCATCTTCCCTGACCACGTGACCTAGATATTTTAAACTTTTCTTAAAAAACTCACATTTCTCCGGATTGATCTTCAAGTTGGCTCGTCGTAATCTTTCAAAAACTTCTTTCAGGTGGGTGATATGCTCTTCCAATGTCGTGCTAGTAATTATGATGTCGTCTAGGTAGGCGAACGCACGTGGTTCTAGCTCTGAGCCGATGACTCGATCGAGTGCTCTCTGAAATGTGGCAGGGGCAGAGTGTAATCCAAACGACATCAATTTCCATCGGTACAATCCTCGTCCGGGTACCATAAATGCTGTGAATTGCTTACGACTTTCTTCCGTCGGGATTTGCCAATAACCATTTTTAAGATGCAGAATATGTTGTATTCGGGGTAATGGGTAGGCATTTGGTACCGAACGCCCGTTGAGTTGCCGATAGTCGACGCAGAGTCTCCATTTGCCGTTCTTGCTCCAGGCCAGAACTAGCGGCGCGCTGTGTGGGCTATGGGATGGCTCGATACAACCTTTCTCTATTAGCTCGTCTATCTCCTTGTTTATTATCTCTTGCATCTTTGTGTTCTTTGGAAAATACCTTTGTTTTATTGGCCGGTCATCTCGCATTACTACCTTGTTGGTGGTTATGTTCGACACGCCGGACATCTCTTCAAAAATCTATAACTCATGTTTGAGAAAGTTACTCACCGCATCGTCTGTACTGTTCTCGCTAGTGGGACCTCGTGTTCACGCCTCGCGGTCTCCTCGGCACCTTTGCTCTCTCCTTGGTCTACCATCGTCGTACATGTTGCCGATGGCTGCTTCTGATCATCCACTTGCAATACTATCGTCTCATAGCCACACTTCAACTCCAGCTTAGCCTTTGTCAGATAGTCTGTTCCTATCACGACGCTGTCGACTAGCCCCGGTAAAACAAGCAACTCACTCGCATGCCTTTGTTCGCCCAACTTGAGCTCCGCCTCCACCGCTTGAGCTACCCTATGTGCTCTGCCATCACCCGTTATGGATGTCAAACGAAATTTATTTTCCTGCATTGTAAGAAAAAATATTTCTAAGTAGGTTTGCCACTTTTGTTCGGCAACAAAAATCGGGCACATCTACCGAGAATCATACTCAGGGTTGTAGCACGCAACTGCATCAATTTCCAGTAAGGCCAACATTTGCCATGACTGCGCATAAAGCTCAGGGACAAACTTTTGAGTTTGTCGGAGTGGAGCTAAATTCATCAACGTGCATGGTATGCTACATGTGGCGTTTTAAAGAGTTAAGCAACCATATACGTTAAAAGTAATGCTTCCGAAAGAAAGTCAGGGACGTACTGGGAACATGGTAAGGAAGAAAATGTTGGCTTAGATTTCATATGCATTAAATATAAGAAGTTATGGATAATTCTTGAAAAATAAAGAAGAAATCAAAGTATGTTGACCGACATATAGAGATATGGAGAAAATTTTTTTAAGCTGCCATCAAGGAGTAATTAGGTATATTCAAACTTTTCTACCATTAAAAAAAAAATATTAAACATCGTTCTAAAATTATTTATACAAACAACCAGAATATCTTTACTGAGGAGTATCTAAAGCAAACTAAATTGTGTGGCAACCTATGAAAATGCCAGGTCAGATCAAGATCCTCGCTTACGAAGATACAAGGTCTGTTGCGCTCTACAAGGCAGGAGCTGCAAAGTTGGGCCAGTGTACCCCGGGGCGAAAATAGAGGTCGTCGATTGGAAGAACATTCCAGCTTGGCCAAAAGATAAGGCATGGGTTCCAGCGACCCCAGCGGAACCTGAGAGAATTCTCAGAATGATACAGGTCACGAACCCGGCTTTCCTGACACATGACTGGAGCGTCATTCAGGTCAGGGACGCTGCTGGACCAAGAAGGGAAGTGGTTCTGGCCCTGAATAGGGAGGCTCTAGAGCGTTTACATTACAGCATCAGCGAGGTCGTAATGCACGTATACCATGGCGACGCGCAGCGCGCATCCTTTTCGGGTGCTCCGGCGGCCACGGACATCCAAACATCGGAAATGGAAGCGGAGCTTTCCGACGTGGAAAGCCTGGTGCCGGCCACGTCAAATTGTGCAGGTGCTCTAAACAATTTTACGATGGAAGACATCCTGCTGGACAGCGACTGGGAAGAACTCGACGCCACGGTGGTGGTAGGGGAGTCTAAGCACACTCATGTTGAGGGTGCTGCAGATAAACCTACAAAAATCTAAGGCAGCCTCGGCTGCTTTAATAAGTTGCCTTTCTAAAGGCGACGTCGATGTAGTCCTCATCCAAGAACCCAGGGTGAACAACTCACGGATCTGCAGACTGGGGACTAAGGATTTCAAGCTCATCCGAGCTGATATAGAAGGTAATGTTCGAACCTGTATTTTGGCTAGGTCTGAGCTAATTACCTTTCTCCTACCTAACTATAGCAACGGCGACGTCACAGCGGCCAGACTTTCAGTTGGGGTTCTGCGGCTGACGATAAACTCAGTATACATGCCCTATGATGCGGAGGAACCTCCACCGCAAGATAAGGTAAAAGAGATGGTGGCCAACTGCAGCATGGACTACTTGCTTATCGGAACGGACACGAATGCTTATCACGTCCAATGGGGAAGTTCCGATATAAATGCTCGGGGTGAGTCGCTTTCTGATTTTCTTTTAACGATTAACCTCGTACTTTGCAACGTAGGTAATGAAAAGTTGGATTACTAAAAATCGAAGCGAGGTCAATGACCTTGCTATTTGTAGCGATAGCGCTTATGAGTTAGTTAGGAACTGGCGGGTTCTTGATGATCACTCATTTTCAGACCACCGCTATTTTGAAGTTGTTTTAGACTTTGCCGTTGAACAAGCCATTAGGAGACGTAACACAAACTGGGAATGGCATAATGAGATGTTAGCGGGAGGTCTGCCGGCACTACCTTCGCAATGCCCCTCATCGGTAGAGGAGCTGGAGGACATGGTTACGACATTTACATCGGCTCTCTCAAATGCCTTAGAAAAGGCCTGTCCAGTGCTAAAACAGCGCGACAAACGTAGACCCCCATGGTGGTCCCAGGATTTGGACTCACTTCGGAAATCCTGTAGGAAACCGTTCAATAAAGCCAAAAGCCTCGATAGCGAGGCTCAGTGGCTTGAATATAGAGACAAACTGACTCCCTATAAAAATGGAAAAGCAGAATTGTGTAAAATTCATGTGGGTCCCATTGAGGGAAACTGTAGGGCAGATGACCTTGCTAGGCAGGGCACTACCAAGCAGGTTCTTCCTGAGAAAGAACGCTTGGGTATACCCTTTCCCACATATAGGCTACTGCTAAGAGAATATACCTATCGACAAGCCAACAAAAGATGGCTAAAACCCCAGGGTGTCGGATATCCAGGCAAACCTGGCCAAAAAAGGAACGCAAGAGATCTCGACAAATCTACACCCTAAAAAGGGCTGATATTTCCAAGTTAATAGGAATACGAGGCTAGGTGTCCCCTATCGTCGTTGCTGCAGGAGCTGCAAAGACGACGAAGTGGAGGAAACGGTAGAACACCTCATCTGCAACTACCCTGCACTTAGCGGGGTCAGACGGCGCTGCTTGGGGGTTCCCTTCCTGGACAACATCCGCAAGATTGCGGAGTATGACATCAAGGACTTGATGGCCTTCATCAAGTCTACAAATTGGTTCGAAAAGGAGGTATAAGGGTGTCTCTACGTGGTTTCACAACGGGCCTTCTGATACTGGCCTAAGTGTGCCCTCGTGGCAGCAAATTCAACCTAACCTAACCTAAAATGCCGAGCGGTCGCCCATATACTATAACTTAAGTAAGCAAATTATTTGCAATGAATGAATTTTTGTAGGTCATTGAACGTGCATTCATCAAAGTGTGAGTGCTATTACACTAAAACGTCTGACTTATGTGTAAAGCTAAACATAAATGTGTAATTTTTACACAATGTACGAGTAAATTTATATTACAGGAAAGTAGTTCCGTTGTGAAATCACAACGCTTTGGTGTAAATTTCAACAAAACCTGCTTAAAATATTACTCAGTCGGGGTAGATTTTACACGTTTAGGACCGTTTACTCAATCTCTCATTAACGGTTTAATCAAGACTTTATTTGAGGTTGGCCCAAAAACCGTTTACTCAATGTCTGGTTATCGACGATTCGCTCATTATCTTCTGATCACAAGAAAAAGTTACAGCTGAAAGTAAACATCTGATGTTGTGATAAATTGTTTTGGAAACAAATTCGCCGAGTAATATAGGTTGAAAACGTAAGAATATTCATACAAAGATTTGTGAAGGTGTATGACAAATATTGCAGATATTCCGCTAGTGATAGTGTTCGAAAACTCATCATTTACGAGAAAATAAGTGCATCAAAGGAGTATCACACATACCTCCTAAAGGTTTGTAAATAAATATACCAAACAACATTTTTGTAACTGGTTTCCCTTTATAGAAGTGATGCATTAAGCCCCGTTTAACTTTACGTTTTTACGCGTCAGGAAGTTTCTTTGTAGGAGTAAAATAGCTGCCAAAAATCCTCATATCCTTACAATTGGTATGAATCATTCACAAATAGCGCGCCCCTAGCTCTGACCACTTGGAATTTTCTATTTTGTTGCACAAGATGGGAACGAAGGAATACAAATTAGGCAGAAATTTAGTGTTTTTATTTGGGTAAGGCGCATACTGCCACCCGTCGGTGTAAGAACTAAACATACCGAAACAAAAATATACCGAAATCCGTTTGATTCCCGAGGATGTCCTATACTACAAATAAACCAAATGGATAAGGTTTCTGAATGGTTTAATTGTCCCTAAATTCGTATGGTGGTGGATATCTGTTTCATATGGTCTCTGTCAGCTGTAGGGAAAGGAATGTTATTGAAGCAAAACCAATACTACTTGATCAGTGTGTATTGTGTATGCTTTCAGCATTAATATGCAGAGTAGTAGGAATGAAGGGATATCGTATGCATGCTCCCTGAGAAATAATACGTGTAAAAATATGTAAATGGAATTTTATTTATACTGGTATGCATGCTTGAAATGTTGAAGCCGTATGCATATGTTTCAAACTCGGTATTTTTTATATTTTCTTTTCTTAACAAAAAAGGTCATACTTTTAAATACATGGTAAGTACATGTACTTGTACTTTCGATTCCAAGTACAAGTATTGCGGTCTTGTACTCTGTACTTGACTTTCGAAGTACTTGAGTAATTTCATGTAATAATTTTTTTATGTGCAAACACATGTTAAAATTGCAAATACATAAATTTAAGACGAGTTTGTCTAAAACGAGTTTTAAGCATATCTTTAGAAATTAAAACTCCCCCAAAAATGTTGCTGTTTGCGGCACTGGTAGAAACAATATGAGGATGCAAATTACACTTAGTATGTGTGTACTTACAAAACTGCACGTGGGAACGCCAAGTTCATATTAATTTTATTTACAATCCAATCAACAAGTCTACAGTAGATAGTCGAAGCCACAGCATCCCTGGCGTCGCGAGCTTCTTCAGTAGTGTATTGACGCCGTTCAGCTATTCCTCCTTTCACCATTATGAAGTTCGTTAACGACCACATGTACTTTTTTTCGTCCACTCGCAATAATTCAGATATACGTGTAACCATTTCGGTATTCTCCACTTCAGCGTACTTGCCCGAAGGTCTAAAACGGATATTCCCAATATTTAAGATGGCCGCAAGAACCTGCCGAATTGTGTAATAAGAGCTTCTTTTTTTAGCACATGTGTTCGTCATAAAATTATAATCAATACAACAAACTCTTTAAAGTAAGCTAAATAAAGTGCTTATGTAAACGAGCTCAATTCAATTGTTGGATAGCAAAATCAAAAAAAAAAAAAGCAATAAGGAAGTTTAAGTTAGGGTGGATCCGAACAATAAATCCCCAGCTATGTAAAACTGGTCGTGGTAAATTCGTAAATTGTTTTGGAGTTGTGACCTGTAGAGTCTTTACACTTTTTCTACTACCATATGGGCAAAACCTGTTTAGATAATTCGGTTTAGCTAAATTTTAAATTAATAAATAACAAGTAAGGAAGTCTAAGTTCGTGTGGAACCGAACATTATGCACCTAGTAGTGATATATTATGTCATCCCAATTTACGCAGGTCTATTTTAATACTTTCAGTTCGTATTTGCGTTCAAACAGACAGACGGACAGACCGATAAACGTATCGAGAGACGGACATGGCTACATCGACTCAGCTCATCCTCCTGATCATTTCAGTATGCGTACAAACATATCATGTTCATGAAAGGTATGAATATTAAAAAAGATATACAACTTCGCTTTTGCAGTGGGGTATTAACTACTTGCCCGGATATTTTACCTTTCATCCTGAACGTTTTGACATACATTAATAAATATATATGTCGATTCGTTTATGTCGAATGAAGTAATATACCTTGTGTGCGTAACAAAAATAGATATAAACACGTAAGGAAGACTAAGTTCGGGTGGAACCGAACATTATACACCTAGTAGTGACATATTATGTCATCCCAATTTACGCAGGTCTATTTTAATACTTTCAGTTCGTATTTGCGTTCAAACAGACAGACGGACAGACAGATAAACGTATCGAGAGACGGACATGGCTACATCGACTCAGCTCATCCTCCTGATCATTTCAGTATACGTACAAACATTTCATGTTCATGAAAGGTATGAATATCAAAAAAGATATACAACTTCGCTTTTGCAGTGGGGTATTAACTACTTGCCCGGATATTTTACCTTTCATCCTGAACGTTTTGACATACATTAATAAATATATATGTCGATTCGTTTATGCCGAATGAAGTAATATACCTTGTGTGCGTAACAAAAATGGATATAAACACGTAAGGAAGTCTAAGTTCGGGTGGAACCGAACATTATACACCTAGTAGTGACATATTATGTCATCCCAATTTACGCAGGTCTATTTTAATACTTTCAGTTCGTATTTGCGTTCAAACAGACAGACGGACAGACAGATAAACGTATCGAGAGACGGACATGGCTACATCGACTCAGCTCATCCTCCTGATCATTTCAGTATGCGTACAAACATATCATGTTCATGAAAGGTATGAATATTAAAAAAGATATACAACTTCGCTTTTGCAGTGGGGTATTAACTACTTGCCCGGATATTTTACCTTTCATCCTGAACGTTTTGACATACATTAATAAATATATATGTCGATTCGTTTATGCCGAATGAAGTAATATACCTTGTGGGCGTAACAAAAATAGATATAAACAACTAAGGAAGTCTAAGTTCGGGTGGAACCGAACATTATACACCTAGTAGTGATATATTATGTCATCCCAATTTATATTTTCATCCTGAACGTTTTGACATACATTATTAAATTTATATGTCCATTCGTATATGCCGAATGAAGTAATAATAATTCCCAAGCGGATTACCCACCATATCTCGCCCGACCGTCGCGAGGGGCGCATCCGCATAACGCGCGGATTATTCGTTCGTGCCGAGTCGTTGAAAGGCTTTGGTTTGTTAATCGTCGAGATCTAAAACTGCTCATCTACAGAGAAAACCTCATCAGCTAAGTAAAGTAGATATAAGATAGATTATAAATTAAGAAAAAACTAGTTAACAGAATAAAATTCTTGTTAGAAGTTAATATAGAAGTCAAACAATAAGAAACAATTAGTAGCTATGTATTTAGGATAGAAAGAATTGATTTTTTTATGCTTAAAGGCGAGTCTGAAATATCAGAACTACCAGAAAGAGAGTTTTAATCTTGACACAAACAGCGAAAAGGCTCATTTAACTGAAAATTGGTTCGGCACTGTTTTAAGACTAGAAGTTTAAAATGCCTTGAAGAACGAGACGGTACATTGAAGTTCACTTCACTCAGAAGAAATGGGCTGGATAGTGAACCATTTAGCAATTTAATCATAAAAATAATTCCAAGCATTTTCCTCCAACTAGAAAGTGTGTGTAAATTAATGAGTTTTAAACGATTCGTATAGGGTGGCAGATTATACCAGGGATCCCAATGAAAATCTCTTAAGGCAAATAGTAAAAATTGTTTTTGAATTGATTCTACATGAACCTGGTAACGCGGGTTCCGAATAATAGAACCGTATTCAAGTATAGGTCTGACTAATGTAGTGAAGAGGGCTTTAGTTACATAAGGGTCGCTAAATTCTTTAGACCATCGTTTAACGAATGCTAGGACACCTCTAGCCTTATTGACTGTTGTGTTAATATGGCGGTTGAAACTGAGTTTAAAGTCCATAGTAACCCCCAGGTCAACAAAATCATACACTTGCTCAAGACTATAATTTTTAATTGTATAGGAAGAAGGCTGAGAAATTCCACGCGCAAAACCCATGTGTTTACATTTTTTAAGGTTAAGTGGTATATAATTTAAATCGCACCAAGTAACTAGTGTATCTAGATCTGATTGTAGCTTATTTCTATCTTCAAATGACGCGAATGACATGAAAAGCTTTACGTCGTCAGCATACATTAACATTTTTGAAAGTTTTATTATTGTAGAAATATCATTTATAAACAAGAAGAACAGAATCGGGCCAAGATGGCTTCCTTGAGGATCCCCCGGCCCGTAACAAAAATAGATATAAACAAGTAAGGAAGTCTAAGTTTGGGTGGAACCGAACATTATATACCTAGTAGTGATCTATTATGTCATCCCAATTTACGCAGGTCTATTTTAATACTTTCAGTTCGTATTTGCATTCAAATACACAGACGGACAGACAGATACAGTATCGAGAACGGACATGGCTACATCGACTCAGCTCATTCTCCTGATCACTTCAGTATACTTTTTGATGGGACTATCTCTATACGTACAAACATTTCATGTTCATGAAAGGTATGAATATCAAAAAAGATATACAACTTTGCTTTTGCAGTGGGGTATTAACTACTTGCGCGGATATTTTACTTTTCATCCTGAACGTTTTGATATACATTAATAAGTACATATCTCGATTCGGTTATGCTGAATGAAGTAATATACCTTGTGTGCGTAACAAAAATAGATATAAAAAAGGGTGTCTTTTATAGGCGCCAAAGTACTCAGCCGATCTTTATGAAATTTTCACAATATATACTCGGCTTCACTGGGTACAGCATAGACAATATATAGTTTTGGAAAAGTGTGCATAGCCACGCCCAAACGTTATATAAATTTTAAATTCGTCATAACTTCGATATTTTTTGGTCTAAATTAATGATGTTTAGATATATGTGTAACTTAGTCAATATCTACATAATTTTTCAAAAGTGAGCGGTGCCATGCCCACATATTTTGTGTTTTGTGTTGCTCTTGAACTTTCACGATAGGTTCAGGAGTTCGCTGGGCACGACACAGTCTGTATATAACTTTCGGAAAAGCCCCCAGGTTATATAAAGCTGCAGTTCGGTATAGTTAGACGTTAAGTTAATAACATTTTATATATAGATGTGTTCTATGTATCAAAACGTCAAAACAACGTCTACCGGGTTTGCTAGTATATTATAAAATGGCGAAAGCAAACAACGAATTTCGGCATTCTTTTGTAAAACTGAAAAACCCTTTGCGTTCAAATAGACAGACGGACAGACAGGCAGACGGCCGGAGAGACGGGCATGGCTAAATCGACTCCGCTCATCGTGCTGATCATTTTAGTGAACTTTTCCCTTCTTGTTCTCATACTTACATACATAAAATGTTTATGAAAGGTATGAAAATCTAAAAAGATATATAATTTCGCTATTGCAGTGGGTTATTAACTATGTGCCCGAATATTTTGCTTGTGTTTTCCGGTTTGGCTAATTTTTGGCAGGAGTATAACTCATACTACCGAGAAGCATTGACCAATTTTCATTGAAATATCAAGATTGAATTATAAGTGATTGCCTTTGAAAATAGCAGAAATGTTATGCTGAAAAGTGGGCGGCGCCGCGCCTACTTCTTCAAAATTGACTAAAGGTTTTTGCGGCCGAGTTTACAAACAAATTTTCAGAACTATGTTAAAAACCTGGGCGTGGACATTAACCGATTTCGCCCAATTTTACAGCAAACAGTTTCCTTTATATATAGAACATTATCACCAAATTTCGTTTCGACCATTAAATTTTTGGCGGAGGTATGGCATTAAAAATTTTGCGGAATAGTCCACTATAAAACGGGCGGGCCACGCCCATTTTCGAAAATTTTAAGTTTTTGGATTTCTTTGTTTACGGAAACTTTAAAAGTGAAATATAAATGATGTAAAGCTATTTTACGCAAAGTTATTGCCTATTTAATATATCTACGATCCTCTTCAAACCCTTTCATATAAAAGTGGGCGTACACCTTAACCGATCCCGCCCTGGAACATTCCTTGCATACCTGGAAACCTACGTGCTGAATTTCGTTTCGATATCTTGAACGGTTTTTGATTTATGATTAATATTAATTCTAAATTTGACTTAATCAAAAGTGGGCGGTACCACTCCCATTTTAAAAAATTTCGTGAAATATTTATTTTATGCCTCAATCTCAATGTATTCAATTTATCCTTATAGGTGTATTATGTACTGAGTAATCACTTTTTTTGTGTTTTCGAAAATATTCTATATATAAAAAGTGGGAGTGGCTATTGTCCGATTTCGCCCATTTTAAATAGCGGTCTGAGATGAGTGCCAAGGAACCTGCATACCAAATTTCATTAAGATATCTTAAAATTTACTCAAGTTATCGTGTTCACAGACGGACGGACATGGCTTAATCAATTTCTCTTTCGTCCTGAACATTTTGATATATATAAGTCAATATCTATCTCGACCCGTTTATGCCGTTACGTACTGCCGTTAGGCGACTAATTCCTAATAATATACCTTGTGTGCGTAGCACTACTACGTATAATACATTTTTTTGTTCTCCATTGGTTGATTTCAGCATTCAGGGTCAACTAAAAATCAATTGGTTGGTTTCTCCATGACTTTATGGTTAACTAGAAGTCAAGTTAAAAAATGGGCACAGCGTCAAAGGAATTGCGTTTGATATCTGGATTACGTAAGACTATCTATAGGCCAAGCTGGATACCAGTTACCGGCAATTATTCACATTTTCAAGTACATAGTTGACTAACCAAAGTAATAGTGCTAGTGTGCATGCAGTACACGAACGCAATGTACTCCCTGCAAAAACGATACGGGTAAAAATGATTAGTAAATTGACCCGGAGCCGTACTGAAAGTTTCCGTATTCCACCCATCATGTTTCTAGGAGCAGCGGAAGACATTTTAACTGTTTCTTTCCTCACGTTCTTCTGTATGTGGTTATACATGTCGATCTTTCTCATTAATTGTTTGACCTAAGATAAACACATAGCTGTACTGATCACACCGGTGTCACAGCTACTAGTATTAGAGTAGTATATAACACGAAAAATTACCGCAATTTTACCGACATGTATACGTGTTGGAGTTTCAGTCATTCGATTTTTGCAGGCCTTATATCACTAATACAATAATATGAATCAGTGCTCACTCGATTCGAAGCAGTTAGTGCTCAAATCTTAGGGCCCGTCATCACAGTCGTTGCTTAACACGCGTTTTAATTAATATATTTACTTAACTTAAAAATACATTTAAAATGTTGGTCAATCATAGTCATATTAAACAAAGAATTTCGCTAAAATGAACGATTTTGTATATACATAGTGTACTACATGCCAAGGACTCTTTCATAGGCGTTGCCACATAGAATGTTTTTACGGAAAGGAAAGTCATTTTCCTGCGTATTAAAGAAAAATATTTCTAAGCAGGGTTGCCACTTTTTGTTGCCACCTGGGCGTATTATATCTTATAATTTTAAGGAGCTAATCTTGTATATTTATACCCAGCGTGTACCAGTACACATGGTAGTATAGTTTTGGTCATATAACGGTGGTTTGTAACGATACAAAATAATAAAAATAGATATGGAGTTCCATATAACAAGGTTCTTAGAATGAACAGAGCAGTTCATGAAGACATGGGCGAAATCAAACCATAATCACGCCCCTTTTTTCGATATCTAAAATTTCAAAAAACGTATAAAATGGGTTTGAAAATTCGTGCGAGATACTTACTTGGAGCGGCCGTGGCTCAAAAGCACCGCGGTCAAATTTGTGGTCGAAAAAAAGAAATAAACAAAAACGAGAATTCTCGTTATAATAAATTGGCAGTTTATTTTGTAGAAAAATATAATTACAAGTGAATTTTACCTCTTTAAATATTTTGATGAGCTGGGAAATCCTGGGGTGGGCGTGACGATGTGTTCTCCTCGATGGTCGCTGAAAAAGTAGAACGTTGTCAAGTCGAAGACAACCGGTGACCCGAAAAATTATGCTCCGGTTTTAAGAGGAGGCACAAGCATGTATGTGTGTGCTAACAAAACAGGAATATGCATGCATGCACCCACAGGTGGGTGGCTTGGTGTTAGTGATTGGAAGGGCACCAAAACCGGCATTAGGGTGGCACCTTTTTTGGGAATTTAGGCATCTCGCCTAAACATGCCGGCCCCGTTGCGATACGCAACATCTTGACTTGGCCCAGGATTTCAGACCACATTCTTTTAAATCTATGATCTTAACCTAGAACGTGTGAGGGCCGGATGGCCCTGTCATAGCTCCGTCTGCCTTCGAATGCTAAGATTTGACCAGGCACAGCACCATCGTTTGTCCTAAAGCTAAGAAAGAGGAAGAGACTCCGAAATGAAAACACAAAAAGATGTATATTTCTTGCCAGATACTCTCGTATTTTATTTATCGAGAAAAATTTTTAAATTTTAAATCTAAACTTACACACTAATGCCACCCGAAAGCACCCAACCAAAAATTGTGCTTTGGGCAAGCAACGACCCAAAGGACAGTGGTAGAGTACCCGGGGTGATAATTACCCCATAGACGGCGCCGCCGAGAACCAGCCGGATTGGTCCTGACTGGTGGAATTGTGGGTCAGGCAGCCTAATATGTGCATACGGGGCAGCAACTCGCGCGTCGATACTGTAAGCTGGGCTGATCCGCCTAAATCGTGCAATGCACAACGCGTGGGCCGTCAGCGTCGTGCTGTTTCCGCGGACCCGGATAAAGCAGGCTTGCTCAGCGCCATAGTGGGTGGCATGCAGCCCTAACTCTTTCGCAAAACTTCGGTCGCTGGCTGTGCGGGGGGGCAGGCATCTATGAGTGCCCGGATGCAAAGCAGCCCGCCCCCGACCTCCAGCTTCACAATCTCATTCGGCGAAAAAGTCTTCATGGGACGCAATGGTGGGCCCACCACGGTGGGAGCTCAGCTGGATCCGTCGCGGAAACCCCCTATAGGCGGTAGCTGGCGCGGCTGGGAGGCCAGTCTACGCTCACTGGTATGGTCAGACGGTCGTCGATTGTTGCGGTGATCATGGGTGGGAAGTCGCTGGGAACGCGTCGTGGAGTACGGATGGACGTGTTGTTATTATCTCTGGCGTCGCGGGTGTTGCGTTGGAGTGACCGCGCGATGTAGCGCCAGCTCGGCGATTTCGTCATCTTCTGGCGTCTAAGCGGTCTGCGACGCATTGAGTGACAGCATCTCCTCTCAATTTCGTTCCGTGGTGATGTGCCCGTGTTCCCCTCGGCCCAAGCTTCTTCCTGCTCGGCCTCCTCCACCTGTTGGGCCCAGCTCTTGTAGGGCGTAGGTGCGCGTGGTGGATGGTCCATTGGCGCGTATTGTGGGTCGTCATTGGCAGAGTGAGGGCGGTGTGGTGTTTGCCACCACATCGACGGCACCTGGCGTCGCTAGTACAATCCCTGGCGCAGTGGACCATTGACAAGCAATTGCCACAAAAGCCCGCCCGGATTACCTCCTTAAGGGGTTGATCACCTTGTATTTCGTTTCGCCACTGGCCCTCATGCAGAGATTGATTTCTCATTCTCAATTGCCTGGCCATCGTCATAAGTGGCGTTAGTGCCGTGCACACAGCGACATTTTCGGGACTCGGATTTCGGTACCGAGCTGGGTAGAGAGTGTGTAAGTGGTGGGATTAATTGTTGTTTTGGTGGGCAAAACAGTCCTGCCCCCTTCGAAAACAAGCCAAAACACGAAAAGAAAAAAAAAATGATTAACAATATTTTCGTAACGCGAACGAATTAAAAAATTTTTTTTTTTCTCGAAAATTGGTTCATTATTATTACTTTTCCCTATTTGTGTACTCGGCATCTGCAGTGATCGGGTACGAAAGTTAATTTCGTCACCCTATTTCCCCCGCAGTCAGCGGTACCGATTATGGCATATCCGGGTTTCGGTACCCTTTGACCAAAACATAGCAGCACTAACGTGGCGCTGGAGTTATGCAAATATATATATGTACGTATACTCGCAAATTTTGCGAGTCAATGAGAGTAGCATGGATTGGTGGTTAATTATTTGCACACATACATATATTTGTGCACTCATAATTTTGCAAAGCGTGAGAAAGAAACGGAGAAAATTTATTGAATTGGAACAGATCATAATTTTCTTGTTTCCGGCACGCGAGTTACATATAAAGACAATGACCCTCCTAGTACATACATATCATTTTCTGATGATATAGATAAATTCATTAACTCAATAACAAAATCGAAACCACCTTCCGGTCCCATTTTAACATGATAATGCAGCATTGCATAAACAAAACCAAGCATTTCCACTTAAAGATAAGTAAGCATTTTCTACAATAACAAATAAGCATAGTTAATACAAATGTATAAGTTACATTTTAAGTAAAAGAAATCAATAAAGACAGTCTGATGTTACCACTTCAAGCGGCAGCTCGCTTTCAACAAAATAACTTCTTTTTTTAAAAAGTTCGGACGTACTATAAAGTACGCAGGTGGCGCAGTCGGTAGGATTTCAATACAACTTGGAATCCAGTGATCGAACCGTAAAAGAAAATAAAAAGATTCGTTAATAAAATACATATAGTAAATTCTGCGATTCTGTAGCCAACTCAGGAGTTGACCAGACCCTCCAGAATTATAATCCTTGAAACACTTAACTACAAAAAGCGAAAATATTAGTGCAGTGAACATAAACCCTTGTTATCACCACTAAAGAACAGAAGAATTTTAAAAAGCAAAACTATTGGTGCAGTGAACATAAATCCTTGTTATCACCACTAAAGAACAGAAGATTTTTATAAAACAAAAATATCAGTGCAGTGAACATAAATCTCTATTATCACCACTGAAGAACAGAAGATCAAAAATTTTGAAAGTGTAAAGGTCAGTGTAGTGGACACAAAACGTAGCTTACACCACTGAATCGAAAACAAAAATAAAAACAAAAATCATCATTAAGCGAATCAACCGACAGCGAGCATTTGACGAAGTAAGGATGGCACAGACTCAAGAACAGTCAAATATGTCTCCAGTAGAACTTGTAGAGGAACTAGCGAGAAGAGAACAACAAATCGAGCAACTTCGAAGTGCATACTTGGAACTACAACATCAACAACAACAAAGTCATGGTACCGACAGGGCTAATATATTCAAGGCGATAAATAATCTACCAACGTTCACGGGTACAGGTGATATAACCGTAAACAGTTTCTTCAGCAGCGTCGAATACTTTTTATCTACAATACACAATGAAGCATTAAAACGAGAATCGGTACGTACAATATTCTATAAGACTATCCAGGGACAGGCAAAAGATGTAGTCATAAATATATCCGAGCCAGACAATTGGCAACTAATTAAAGAAACGTTAAAATTGAGATATAGGCCAAATGTAGAACCCCACCATATATATAGGATGATATCCAATCTAAAAGTAAATACAGTGAATGAGTTAATTGTTGAAATTCAAAACATTAAATACAAAGCAGACGAACTGACAGTTTATTATAGGGGCGAACATTACATAGACTTGACAAACGTGGACAGCCTATTAGTAAACACAGTAAAAGAAATTACTCAGGGAACGCTACTCGACAAAATTTATGAGGAAACAAATTTAAATCAAATTTTAAGACTTCTGACTAGGAGAAGATTTGAAGACGCATGTATTAGACCAGAATACAGAAAAATAGCCAGAGACGACAGGAAATATAATAGACAATACCCTAACAGATCAAATAATTCAGATCATAGATATTATAAAAACAACTACAATCAACCTAATGTCAATGCAAATCAAGGGCAAGCTAATAAAGATAATTTGGGTCAAGTTAGACAAAATCCCCAAACATATGACCAGAAGAGATGGGTTAATAATTCGGGACAGTCTAAACATAATCCCCAATATATTCCTAAAAATAAGGAGTATAATGAAAATAATTCGTTTCAAAGAAGACAGGATAATAGATCAGGTCAAAGGAAACAAAATATAGAACCAATGGAAGTAGATAACGTCGAAGTTAATTGCATAGGGACTCAAAGAGAAGGAAACCATAGTCCAAACTATAGCCAAGATCGCTTAAATGAGGATAGGCAAAGCAAAGGAGAACCTGAAGACAATTTTTGTGAAGAAGAAAATACAATTTTTTTTTATGAATCAGCCTCGGAATCCTTACCAAAAATAACGTTAACAATAAATACAAGAAAATATGTAGCGCTAATAGATACGGGAGCAACACTAAGCCTTATAAATAGCGGCATAAAAGATTTTCCAATAAAAAATTTAAAGAGTCCAATCACATTTAGTACCTTAACGAATAAGGACACAATTAAATACGAAGCACATACAGAAGCACCCGAAGAATTTAATTTACCAAAAAATGCTAGAGTAAGATGGAAAATGACACCTTTAACAGAAAGAAAATATGACTTCATTATAGGGTTTGATATTTTAAACTATCTAAACGCAATCATAAATGTCGAAGAGGGAAAATTAATTCTTAATAACAAAGAATCGCTAATTTTAAATAAACCACACACATTTAATGAAATTTGCACACTAGAAACAAATGACGAAAGGATTGGAGGAATACAACTAAATCATTTAAACCCAGAAGAATATGAGGCAGTTATCAAAATTCTAAAACGTTTTAAAAAGTTATTATTTAAGGAGGGCGATAAGCTAACAAATACTACATCAGTGCAACATGAAATAAAAACAACTACAAATGAACAAATCAATTCAAAGTTATATAGATACCCACCACAACATGAAGAGGAAGTTAGGAGACAAATAAAAGAAATGTCAGAGCAGGGTATTATAAGAAAAAGTAAATCAAAATATTCAAGCCCCCTTATTGTAGTACCGAAAAAAATTGACAATTCTGGTAAAAAG
Source organism: Merzomyia westermanni (assembly GCA_949987695.1). Lineage (NCBI taxonomy): Eukaryota > Metazoa > Arthropoda > Insecta > Diptera > Tephritidae > Merzomyia > Merzomyia westermanni. The sequence goes on from OX465289.1 coordinate 82,300,804, forward strand.
AAATATCGGTTAGTAGTGGATTATAGAAAATTAAATGAGGTCACAATAGATGACAAATATCCATTACCAAATATTGATTCAATCCTAGATAAGTTAGGAAGAGCTCAATACTTTACTACAATAGACTTAGCGAAAGGGTACCATCAAATATTAGTAAAAGAAGAAGATAGAGAAAAAACAGCGTTTGTCACTCCACACGGATTATATGAATTCATAAGGATGCCATTTGGTTTAAAAAATGCTCCAGCCACATTCCAAAGGCTTATGAATGAGATCCTAAGAGAATATATTAACAAAACTTGTGTCGTATATTTAGATGACATATTAATCTTTAGTACTTCCTTACAAGAACATGTCAAAGCAGTTACGGAAATCTTTAGTGAACTAGAGAAAAACAAGTTAAAAATTCAGGTAGATAAATGTAATTTTTTAAAAAAAGAGACAGAGTTTTTAGGACACATTTTAACCAATGAAGGAATGAAACCCAACCCCAATAAAATAAAAATTATAGAGGGATTAGAATTGCCACGAACAGAGAGGCAAATTAAAAGTTTTCTAGGAGTCACAGGATATTACAGAAAATTTATTAAAGACTATGCTAAAGTTGCACAACCAATTACTAAATACTTAAAAAGGGTGATTAACACCAAAGATCCTACATATATTGAAGCATTCGAAAAACTTAAAAATTTAATTAAATCTCATCCAATACTTCGATTTCCGAATTTCGAAAAGAAATTTACGTTAACGACCGACGCATCAAATTATGCGTTAGGGGCGGTACTATCCCAAGAAGGACACCCAGTTTGTTTTGCATCAAGAACACTTAATAATCATGAAAGAAATTACTCAGCAACGGATAAAGAATTTCTGGCAATCATCTGGAGTGTAGGATATTTCAGACCTTACCTTTACGGTAGAAAATTTAAAATTTTAACTGATCATCAACCGATAAAATATCTTCATTCAAAATACAAAGGGAAAGACATATCTCCTAGACATCAAAGATGGAAAGGAAAATAAGGTAGCTGATTTTCTAAGTCGATTAGAAAATGAAAATGAAGTAAACGAAAAAGAGAAGTCGATTTCAGAATTTTTTTCCAAAAATACGGAAGATGATCGATAACATAGAGGATAATGTAACAATTGCTACTATACATTATGCAGAAGAAAATTTAGGTGACTATTTTCCTATCAAAGAAGAAATCGTCAATAAATATAAAATGCAAATAATCCTAACTAATAATAAAACTGAAGAATTGAAAATAATTCACGGAAAAAAGCAAATCTTTATAGCAGAAAATGATTTTGAAAATATGGGCGATATATTTAGAAGGTATATAAAGAAAGGAAATATAGGAATATTTTCTTAACTCAGCGATCAGAAATATAATATAGTACAGGAAAAACTAATTTCTATGTATTCAAATGATAACCAACTTAAATTTATTAAATGCACTCACAGAGCACAAGATATAGAGACAGAAGTTGAAGCTATTAAGCAAATATCCTTCTATCATGTAAAAGAAAGTATGCATTCGGGTATACAAGAGACATATAATCAAATAAAATATAAAATTTATTATCCAAAAATTATGGAATTAATTCAAATAGTAATTAATCAATGCGACATATGCAAAGAAGGGAAATACGACAGGAATCCGATAAAAGCTAAATTCTATTATACTGAAACTCCATTAGATAAAAATCAAATTGTTCACGTAGACACTTATGTGATGAAAGGATTCCGGTTTTTAACTATAATAGATAAATTTTCTAAATTCGGGGCAGCATATCCATTAAATGATAGGAATCCCATTACAATAATCGAACAACTCTAAGACCATTTTGCAAAAATAGGGAAACCAAAGAAAATAATAGCAGACAACGAATTTAACGCATTAAGAATGAAAGAATTTTTAAGTAGTGAAAATGTTGATTTGCATCTTACTAAACCAAATAGTCACACGGGTAATGCTGATGTAGAGCGATTGCATAACACAATAGCCGAAAAGTTTAGAATATTATATAAAGCAAATAAAGACACGCCTATTAAACAGTTAATCCAAAAAGCAATTAGGAATTATAATGATAGATACCATTCTACTATTAAATGTACTCCCAATGAGGTACACCTAGGTAAAGTAGACATACAAAAAATAAAAAAATAATATAGAAAATACTAAAAGAAAGATAATAGATAAACTTAATAAAAACAGGATAAGTTATGAAGAAAGGAGAAAAGAGGGTTTTATTAAAAACTATAAAGCACTTAGACATAAGGAACAACCTAGATATAAGAAGGCGTATCTAAAGAATATTCATCCTTGTAACATAAAAAAACCTTAAATTTTCAGAAATCCCTAACGATAACGATGATACTACTGACATGGATATTTCTAGTTGAGGGATCACTTACAGCGACAAAATTAACGGACCAGGTAGGGTTTGTTGACATTCAAATAAAGACAGAAGATATAGTAAAAGATACAGACATAGTAATACATGTAATAAACTTAGAAGAAATAGGCAATATAATAAAAGAAATGACCGAAAATATTAGCTTAATGAAAATTAAAAACAAAGACATATTACAAACAGAACTTGTAGACACTAGAAATAAATTACGAACATTAATACCAAAAAATAGAAGACTAAGAAGAGGACTAACAAATGCAGTAGGAAGCGTGTCCAAATGGATATTCGGGACGATGGATGACGACGATAGAAAAACAATTCAAAACCATTTCCTACAGAAGAACGAAAATTTAAATAACCAAATATATGTAAATGAACATTTTAACTTAGCATTAGAACAATTAAAAAATATTGTGAAGAGCGATAGAAGAATAATTGAAAAAGAATTTAATGAAATTAATAAATATGTAAATGAGGATCATGAACAAAATATGTACTTGGAACAAATTGCGAAAATTCAGTTGTTAAAAAATAAAATCGAACAAATACAAGATAATGTGGTATCAGCTAAATATGGAATACTTCACCCAAACATTTTAACAAACCATGAAATAACAAAATACAATATAGATTTTAATAAACTCAAATATTTACAATTAGGGACAGCAACTTTAAATAATACTTTTCTTATATTAGGAATCAAAATACCAAAATCATTTATACAAGTAAATATAAGAAAAATCATTCCCATTCCTAATAAAGAACAAAAAGAAATAGAAGCGAAAATAGAGGAAATTTTTTCTTATGAAAATATGTCAATACAATACCAAGAAAATAAACACTTCAAACAACTAAAACCTAGCACCCATTGTGTAATAAAAAGTAATTGTAAACTTGTGACAGATAAAGAATTAGAAGTTATATCTCTTGATGAAAAAACAATAGTTGTAAAAAACGCAATTGATTTGATTGTAAATAACATATGCAAAAAAGATTACGTTACTCTTAATGGAAATTATATTTTGAAATTTAACAACTGCTCATTAAAAATAAATGACTATTATTTTTCCAACATTGTCGAAACTGTAGAAGAAAATATTGTAAGCATGAAACATGAAAATATAAAAAATTTTACACATAAAATTACATTTGAAGAAATAGACCAGCAAAATAAAATGTATAACAAAAGCATTTTTCAATTGAAATGGCATAGTCAAATAACATATGGATTAAATATTTTTCTTGCAATAATCATTTTGTTGGTTTTTGCAATTTTGATATCAAAGCACAAATACATTAAAATTAAATTAAATAGTAGAATTCAGGAGAATTCTAAGCTAAAAGGGGGAGTAGTTACATATAAAGACAATGACCCTCCTAGTACATACATATCATTTTCTGATGATATAGATAAATTCATTAACTCAATAACAAAATCGAAACCAACTTCCGGTCCCATTTTAACATGATAATGCAGCATTGCATTATTCAGTAAATTCAAGCTAAACTTACCTAAAAATGTAGAATTACAGAAATCAATTAATTGTAATTTGAATAAACAAAACCAAGCATTTCCACTTAAAGATAAGTAAGCATTTTCTACAATAACAAATAAGCATAGTTAATACAAATGTATAAGTTACATTTTAAGTAAAAGAAATCAATAAAGACAGTCTGATGTTACCACTTCAAGCGGCAGCTCGCTTTCAACAAAATAACTTCTTTTTTTAAAATGTTCGGACGTACTATAAAGTACGCAGGTCGCGTGGGTCAGCAGCAGTAGCAGAGGTAAGTAAAATTGTATATTTTTATTTTTAAAATGTATTTAACCTAATTTTTTCTTTTTGAGATGCACATGGACAAATTGAGATGCTGCTGTGGAGGATCGCCTGGCCGGCGTATGGACATGGACATGGTACGTATTTATTAGCGCTGCCCGAAATTCTGTATCGAAAAAATGTGTGCTCAAACGCTGTGACGGCCGGCGCATGCTTTGAGACACATTTCTTTCGCACATCGTCTCCGTACCCATTTCATTACGTCAACACAAGCATCTAAAATCAGGCCAAACAACATCATGTGCGTGAATTGCTGAAATAATGTCTGTACTCTTCTTCAACACATTGCGTTTGAATATGAAATTCCCTCCCGATCCATCCAGCGATCGGTTTGTGCTTTCTAAAGGTCACTCGCTCCCATACTTTACGCTGCGTGGGCTGAAGCTGGTCTCTTCCCAGTTTAAGACTTACAAAATTTACGTAAAATAAATAGCGATCTTGAGGGTCATCCAACACCACGTCTAAACTTCATTGATGTCGGGACTGAATCTCTAGGCCAAGGTTTTGCAGTTGCTGCTGGTATAGCTTATGTAGGCAAGAACTACGATAAAGCCTACTAGAGTAGTCACGTACTTGTTGGTGATGGCGAATCCGCTGAAGGTTCCATTGAAGTATCATTGCATTTTGCTGGACATTACAAGTTGGACAACTTGTGCGTAATTTTCGACGTCAACCGTTTGGGTCAATCTGAACCTACTTCTTTACAACATCAAATGGAAGTTTATCGTAAGCGTTTAGATGCCATTCTGTGGTTTCAATGCGTTGGTGGTTGATGGCCATGATGTTGAAGAATTATACAAAGATTTCCATGAAGCCGGCACAACCAAGAATAAGCCCACTTCCATCATTGTGAAAACGCACAAGAGTAAATTCTTTCCAAATATTGAAGATTTGGAGACCTGGCATGGTAAGGCCTTGGGCGACAAAGCAAACGAAGCACTTGGAGGGACTGATGGTGAATGGTACCACAAATATTCCAGCATTTCCAACTAAGTTGAAACCCGCACCAACCATAAATATCACGAACGTAAAGTTGTCTTCGCCATCAAACTATAAATTGGGCGAGCAATTTGCTACACGTTTGGCATACCGTACAGCATTAGCCAATATTGCTCAAAACAATGATCGCGTCATTGCATTGGATGGTGATACTAAGAACTCTACCTTCTCCGATAAATTGAAAAATATATTCCCCGAGCGCTACATTGAGTGTTTCATTGCGGAACAGAATCGGCGTTGCGATTGGTGCTGCATGCCGTGATCGTACTAGCGCTTTCGTTTCAACATATGCGACATTCTTTACTCGAGCTTTCGATCAAATTCGTATGGGTGCCATTTCACAACCAAATGTTAACTGGTGTAAGCATTGGTGAAGGTGCTCCGTCTCAAATGGGCATAGAAGATATTGCTCTCTTCCGCGCCATCCCTGGCAGTACCGTATTCTATCCCGCCGATGCGGTCAGCTGTGAACGTGCCGTCGAGTTAGCAGCAAATACAAAAGGCGTCTGCTTCATTCAGACATCAGGCCCCAATACAGCTATTATCTATAGCAACGACGAGGTACTTCAAATTGGCAAAGGTAACGTAGTGAAGCAATCTGGAAAGGGTCAAGTTTTGTTGATCGGAGCTGGTATTCCTCTATATGAATGTCTCGCTGCTACAACTGAGCTTGAGAAAAATGGTGTCCATGCACGTGAAATTGATCCGTTCATCATTAAACCTTTAGACGCTAAATTGATCCTCGAAACGGACGAGCTACTGGCGGGCGCATTGTTGTCGTTGAGGATCACTATCAGCAAGGTAGTCTGGGTGAAGCTGTCTTGAGCGCGTTGGCTGAACATCGCGACTTCGTGGTGAAGCATCTCTATGTGCATGGCGTGCCACGATCTGGTCCACCAAATGTACTCATCGATGTGTATGGCATTTCAGCGCGTAATGTGGTGAATGCTGTTGCAGCTATTTTAAAGTTTTAGTCTTTTTTCAAGGATAATAGTGAAAATATAATGCATACATGACATAGTAAAACAGTTAATATATAGTATTACATAAATACGCCGCACTTACAGACATTTTTTATGCACATACAAATATTGTGACCCATTTAAGTTCCGTTAAACTCAGCGGGAGTTTACCATCTGATGTACACACCGCCACACAAGGCGAAGATCTGGTTACATTTGTTACTTTGAGTCAAGTGCATTGCCCAAGCCGTCACACTGACCAACTGATCGATAGCGTCAGTTCGTTAATGTGACTGACGAAATAACTAGGAAGCGCATATGCTGACATAGCATATTAGGTATACGTATGTAGTTTATACACATAAGTAATTTGTAAGCATTAGTGTAAATTAGGGTAATAAATTTTCTATAAAAAGATAGTGATTTTCAATAAAGAATCAATTTTGATCATACGTTACGCATCAGCGTTTCAATTGTTTACATGGCGATCCTGCCAGTTTTAGTCAAAAGGAAGCAAAAATTTGCTAAATTAGCAAAACGCTACCAAGACTTAAAGTAATATTATCGTAACTAATTTTTATGGTGCATAAAATGTTGCTGATTGGTTTAAAAGTGAAACCACAAAAGGCTCATTATATTATTTAAAGAGCCAGTTTTAGCTTTCAGCGTGTAAACTTGAATACGCTGCCCACACGGAAAACTCAATAGAGGATGGTGCTGTAACTGGCGAGCACACTAAACAGGATGAAGATTTAGATATTACAATTGATATACTGCTGGGTTACAATTGCGATTACCCGTCGGCGCTGACATTCAAATTATCCTAAACAGACGACGCTTATAATAGACTACATCCTGAGGACGAAAGCCGACCGGAGGCATAATGCATAAACGGGTGGAATACCAATTAATTTGACGACAATAGCCCACCAGCGGCATGATGCATAAGAAGGGTCGAATACCTAATAATTTGATGGCAATAAATCATTGGTGACTGGCAGCAAGAATAGCGGTTACTAATTTTAAAATACAAGTAAACTAGAATAATTTGAGCACGCCTCACGGCCGCTAAGCTAGGAGAAAATTTCTCATTTTGCTTAGGGAAAATACAAAAAAAAAATATACAATGAATAAAATACTTAGAAATATTTAATAGAATATAAAAGAAAACATCTACATCGGTTAAATACAAATTTCAGTTAGGAAAGTTCATGCTAAAGAAAAGAGAGCTTACAAAATATGATGCAGGAGATTACGACTCACGAGGAATTTAATAGAATTTTCAAAAATTGCGAAGACATAATTAAAGAATTTATAAAAATTTCCGAACAAATCCTCGAGAGTTGTAAAGCTGCACAGCATTGTCTGACACCGATTACCATAGAAGAGTATCGGCGAAGGAACAAGTTCAATAAAAAGGAGAAAAATCCAAAAATACCTACCCCTATAAAAAGCCACAAAAAGAAACGGGGAGGCAAACAGGTTAGGAAGAGAAAAGAATTAGCCGAAACTTTTAGGCTACTTAACCTAACAACAAATACGGTTGATAGATTAAGATTAAAAGAAAAAATTAACATGTTAAGAAATAAAAAATAGAAAAAAAATCGTTTTTTCGGAATATAAGAATTCTTGTTAATAAACAAATTGAGTAAATTGGAATGTAAATAAAGCAAAAATACTATTAAGCTCAAAGTTTTTCTTCTAAAAATGGAATGGTGGAAAATTGCACTAAACGGTATATTAATAGGAATAGCAGGATACGAAGTAGGTAAAGAAAATTCGGCCGAGAAAAGTTATTAAAATAAATTGGTTAAATACGAACCACACCCAATTATAGAAAATAAGGAAGAACTTTCTGATAAATGCTTAACTATCTTTGCATGCGTAGCTACATTTTTAATTGTCGCTATTGCAATTTTAATAAAAAATTACATAAAGAATAAATTCAGACAATTAAACAATATAACAACGCGTCTAAGCAAAAACTTTATATAGCAAGAAATGAATAAATGGCAGGAAATATATGACACAGTATATGAGGAAAAAGCAAAAGCTAGTAAGTCGCACAAATGCATAAATAAAAGTACTCCTATTACAACAGAAACAATAGTAAAGCATTTGAGCATAATTCTAGAAGCTCTAAATAGCATAGGACAAGTGATTAAATCAGTAAATAACACACTTACCAAAGAACACCAAAGAGAACCTTACCAATTTTTTCCGCCGTACGAGATAAACTGGTATCTTCTTTAGCTAGACACAATATAGAATTCAACGTACCAATCACAGTAGAGGAAAAAATTCAAGTCGATTTCACGTATAACTCCAAATTTTATCAACAAACATACGGGATGCCAATGGGAAATCCGCTATCTCCAACTATCGCGGATATAGTATTAGACAAAATACTTGACGACAGCATAGCTGAATTAAAGGAAAATGACATATACATCAAATACATCAACAAGTATGTAGATGATGTATTCGCAATTATCAAATCCAAAGACGCGGAACATATCTTAAATATATTAAACAGACAACACACAAGCATAAAATTCACCACGGAAAAAGAAAAATAAAACAAAATAGCTTTTCTGGACGTAGAAATAAATAGGAGAAATAAAAACCTTATAATCAATTGGTATGCCAAATCAATCGCATCGGGACGGATAATAAATTATCATTCAAACCATCCATGGAACCAAAAAATCAACACAGCAAAAAGCTTAATAAAGAAGGTAGCTCTACTTAGCGATAAAGAATATATGAACGAAAACAGGAAAAAGTTAAAAAACATTTTATTTAAAAACAGTTATCCGCATAAACTGATAGATACCCTAATTGAAAACACAATAAACGTAACTCGGAGCAAAGAAAACAGCGCACCGGCGGATATTTCTAACAATAATAAAAAATACATCGGCGTACCGTATATACCGGGTCTAACAAATAATCAGACATTACATAAACTAATAGATAATGAAAGCACTAAATACGCTCACAAACCAAACGCTACTCTTAGGAAAATTTTTACCAAAACAAATGACCCAGTAGAAAAAGAACAGCAAAGTAATGTAGTTTACCAAATTACGTGTAATGGTCGTGATAACGAGGCGTGTGGAAAATATTACATTGGCACCACGAAACGGCAACTGGGTATAAGAGTTAACGAGCATAAAAAAGATGCACAAAATAATAAAACAACAACGGCATTAGCACAGCATCTAACTCAGAGTAACCACATAGCGGACTTCACAAACATCAAAATATTAGACATCGAAAAAAGAGAGAAAACAAGATTGACTCTTGAGAGTATACGTATACAACAAAACATAGAAAATACTCTTAACTATAAAGATGACGTCGACGGCCTGAGCAGCGTCTACTCAGCTGTAATAAGAAGAAGCCAAAAAAGGAATTAAACAAACGTCATTGCAGGTGACAACAAGAAAATGAATTTGAAATTGTGATTCTTTTAATGTAATGTAATTAATTAATTATCTCTATGTAAGTGCAATGTTTAAAAATTTGTTCATGTTTATTGTGCAGTATAAGTGATAAATGTATGTAATAACATATGTATTTATACAAATTTTAATCAATACAGATCCCCAGAAGAAGGCGCGGAGTGCGTCGAAACGCGTAGGGAAAACAAAAACAACAACAACTTGTTTTATTTAAACGGCCGTAAATGCTCTACCCAGCAAACATAAATATGAAAATTGGCCCAATAAGAATTAAATGATTTCAATTTACTTTTACCAGAACGTGCCCAGAGCCCGACTCCATCACATTCTCAGAGCCAGACTCCAGCAGTAGGAGAAACTAAACCAGTAGTTACCCCAACCATAAACGTCACAATGATGCAAACGGTAGTTGAATTTATTAAAACTGCTTCATCAGTGCTACCAGAGTTTGATGGTAAGCCGGAGAACTTACACAATTTCCTAGACGCCCTTGATATACTTGGGCAACTCAAGGATGATCACGAAGCCTTAGCGATCACAATGATAAAAACCAAGCTAAAGGCACGGCAAGAAGTTTTATCAGTAGCGAAAGCACAATCGAACAGATAAAAACAAAATTGAAAACCGCAATAAAGGGTGAATCAGTAGAAGTTTTAACTGCTAAACTCCTGAACAGCCAACAACGTAGCAAAACTGCTAACCAATACACAGCAGAAATAGAAAAAATTACCAGGTCACTAGGAGGAGCGTATATCTCGGATGGACTCAACCCAGACTTAGCAACGAGATATTCAACACAAGCAGCAGTCAAAGCTATGTGTTAAAACTGCTCCAATGACAAGGTCAAAATGACAATGCAAGCGGGAACGTTCACAACAATGAATGATGCAATCTCTAAGTTTACCAACAGCTGTTACGAAATAACAGGCAGCTCAAACACAATTTTGAATGTACGACAGCAGAGTCAGTACCGGAGTAATTTCCGTGGAGGTTACCGAAGTAACAACTATGGGAATTACCAAGGTAGGAGCTTTAGACCGCAACCGAGATTCAACAATAACTCGAGATCCAATAATAACAATAATAATAACCAGAGAGGATCACATACCCGAAACGGCAATAGACTTTATAACCAGACCCGTAACGTGCGCAGCTGCACCCAGACGGAAACATTTAGTCAAAATATCGGTAACATTATCTTGTGTAGGAACATATTCCAAATTAATTTCATTATTTTCAACTTTTTCTCTGATGAAATGATACTTGATATCTATATGCTTTGCACGTTAGTGGTGAACTGGATTGCGTGCTATATGCTGCGCACTGACGTTGTCACCATAGAGCGTCATTGGTGTTGTCCTAAGCCACCCTATTTCGTTTAATAGTCGTTTGAGGTACACTGCCTCCTTTGCTTCCATTGCTAGGGCTACATATTCAGCCTCAGTGCTGCTTAACGCTGTAACGCGTTGTTTCGTTGAAGCCCATGATAATGCGCTGCCTCCCAAATAAATTGCATAATCTGTGTATGATTTTCTGTCGCATGGATCGTTCGCCCAATCTGCGTCGGCGAATCCCTTTACATATTCACCAGTCTTGCGATATACAATGCGTAGCTTTATATATAGTACCTGATAAATAACGCAAGACATGCTTTGCTGCTGTTTCATGTTCAACGTGCGGATCTGTATTGCGCCTAGATAGTTTGCTCACTGCATGCAAAATGTCTGGCCGACTCAAGACCGCTAGATACATGAGAGAACCAATTAGTGATTGATATGCAGTAACATTTACCTTTACACAATTTTCGACTTTGCATCCAACTTGAAAACCAGGATCAAGCGGTGTTGCTACTGTTCTACAATTCTGCATACCATATGCCTCTAAAAGTGATTTTATGTACTTTGTTTGATGAAGAGAAATTGCACCTCTATCACCATCTCGCTGAATTTCCAAACCAAGGAAATACTTTACCGCGCCGCCATCATGCATCTGGAACTTCGATGCTATCTTCTTCTTAATTGCTGCTATTTCGCTCTGATTAGAGCACATGATGATCAAATCATCAACGTAGACGGCGATGTAACCAAACTGCTGATTTTCATTTTTTACGTACAAGCATGATTCGTATTCACACTTCTTGAAGCCAATGCCACTCAATACTGCGTCTAATGTGCTATTCCAAACACGTCCCGATTGCTTCAACCCATAGATCGCTTTCTGTAGCTTCAATACTTTGCCAGGATGTTGTTTGTTTACAAAACCTTCTGGTTGCTTCATATATACATCTTCAGGAAGCTTGCCGTTCAAATACGCGTTCGATATGTCAACCTGGTGCATATACAGCTGATTTTCTGCTGCTATCGCAAAAAGCATGCGAATAGTCTCGTAACGTATCACTGGAGAAAACGTATCCAAGTAGTTGACACCCAATTGTCGCCCGCAACCTTTACCAACTAACCTCGATTTGAACCTTTCGATATTACCGTTGGTATCGCGTTTTATTCGGTACACCCATTTTGACCCAATGGCTTTCTGTCCCTTTGGTAAATCCACCATTTTCCATGTATTAACTATTCTTTATAAGCGCGTCGTACTCTTCTTGCATAAAGTTGCGCCAATCACTTGCATATTGACCATTCAATGCTTCTGTCGGAGTTTGTGGCGTTTCACCATCTTCCAAACAATTTACGCTATTTAACGTTTGCAACTGCTTCCTGGGCCTGCCTGGTTGACCAGTCTACTAATTTTGGTCTACCACGCCCACGCTTTGGTACCTCAATTTGGTCTGTACCCGATGCAGTCTGTTCATGATGAGCTTGTTCTTGATCGTCACTTTCAGATTCACCAGCTGTGGCAAACTCCTTCTCATCATCGCCGGATTCCCTATGCATACCATTTTCTGCACCACTTTTTTCAGGACTGACTATTGACCGTTCTTTTTCTGGAACTTCAGCAGAATCAAGGCGAATGATGTCTGTCGCGAAGTCATCATTTTCATCGTTACTTATTTCTGTGCCAAAATCATTTTCAACAAATTTTACATTGCGTCTTGCTACAATAACGCGTCGCTGGCGGTCGTATAAGTGATATGCTTTTGCAGTTTGGGAGTAACCAACAAATATATACTGCTTACCTTTTGCTTGGAACTTACTTTTATTTGTTTTGTCTAGCGCAAATGCTCGAGACCCAAAAGTACGTAGATGTTTCACTAACGGTTTACGCTGTTTCCATATTTCGAATGGAGTGCGTCGACTGAATGCTTGAGTTGGGCATCTATTGCGTAGATATACTGCGGTTAGTACCGCCTCAGCCCACAAGAACTCTTCAAGCTTCGCCTTAATCAATAAACTTTTGGCCATTTCAACTATAGTGCGATTGGCTCGTTCCGCAACAGCATTTTTCTGTACTGCGTAAACGGTACGGTCAATTCTCTTTTTATGCCACACTTTTTCAGATAATTTTCAAAATCATTATTTATATACTCTGTGCCGTTATCACTTCGTAATGCCTTCACTCTACAGTCCATTTGGCATTCTGCATAGCTCTTAAATTCTTTGAATTTTTCAAAAACTTCATTCTTGGCCTTCATGAAATAAACAAATATTTTGCGCGAAAAATCATCAATGAAAGTGACAAAGTAACGATTGCCACCCAACGACTTTACATTCATAGGCCCACATACGTCTGTATGAATAAGTTCAAGTACTTTCTTTGTTGAACGTTCAGTTTTTTGTGGAAAAGGTAACGCACAAATTTTGGCTCTGTTGCATGTATCACAATTCATTTGCTTTGGCATATTTTTCAATTTCATGCCACTCACTAATTCTTTATCATTAATTTCTTTTAAATTTTGAAAATTCAAGTGACCGTATCTATTATGCCACATCGTTACAAGCGAATTTTCAGTTATCATATTAACTTCACCCGTGAAAAGAGAATCGACACACATCATCTCTTTGTTGATTTTAAAGCCGCTTTCGATAACACGAAAATTAGCTGCCTATATGCCGCTATGTCTGATTTTGGTTTCCCCGCAAAACTTATACGGCTATGCAAAATGACCTTGAGCAACACCGCCAGCTTGGTCAGAATTGGTAAGTACCTCTCCGAGCCGTTCGAAACTAAACGAGGTTTCAGACAGGGTGACCCCCTATCGTGCGATTTCTTTAATTTAATGCTGGAGAAAATAATACAAGCTGCAGAACTTAACCGCGCTGGAACAATATTTTATAAAAGCGTGCAACTGTTGGCATATGCTGACGATATTGATATCATTGGCCTTAACAACCGCGCCGTAACTTCTGCTTACTCCAAATTAGAAAAAGAAGCGGAGAAAATGGGATTGGTGGTGAACGAGGGCAAAACGAAGTACCTTCTGTCATCATGCAAAGAGTCAGCGCATTCGCGCCTTGGCAACCAAGCCACTGTTGGCAGCAATAATTTCGAAATAGTAAAGGACTTCGTTTACCTGGGAACCAGCATTAACACCAACAATAATGTTAGCTTAGAAATCCGACGAAGAATTACTCTTGCAAACAAATGCTACTTCGGACTGAGTAGGCAATTGAAAAGTAAAGTCCTCTCTCGACGAACGAAAATAACACTCTACAAGTCACTCATCGCACCCGTCCTGCTATATGGTGCAGAAGCGTGGACACTAACAACATCTGATGAGGAGGCTCTGGGAGTATTCGAGAGAAAGGTTCTTCGAAAGATTTGTGGACCTCTACGCGTTGGCGACGGCGAGTACCGAAGAAGTTTAATGATGAGCTGTATGAACTTTACGCAGACGCCGACATAGTTCAGCGAATTAAAACACAGCGGCTTCGCTGGCTAGGCCACGTAGTGCGAGCGAAGATGCTCCAGCCCAGAAGGTATTCTTATCGCCACCCGCCGGTGGAAACAGAGGAAGAGGGATACCACCACTCCGATGGAAGGACCAAGTGGAGACCGATTTGCGATCCCGCGGTGTTTCCAATTGGCGCCAGTTGGCGCAACGAAGAAACGACTGGCGAGCTATGTTGGACGGTCAAAATCGCCCAGGCGGTTGGATGACCATTTAAAGAAAGAAGAAAGAGAAAGAATATTAACTTCACCCACCACATTTTTTACTGTGTACAAATATAAGTTATTTTATCGCTTTGCTTGTAACACTATTTTTTGCTCTTTGTTTCTTACAACGGAAACATCTTTTTCAAACGTCGTGAAATTATCGAACTGCGCTGCTTTGCTCACTGACAAAAAATTCATTTGAAGCGATGGTACATACAGGGTGGCTGATGAATTTTGCTACATTAAGAAACTCAAATAATTTTTTTTCAGTGTATGGAATTCATTTTTCTTTTATTCATGTTAAAGCTCATTAAATTTTATTAACTATAGCTTAATTAGTTTTAAAAATAATGGAATTTAAATGCCCCCCTGCTCGTCGATGCATGTGCGGCATCTTACCAAAAAGTTGTTCATTACTGCTTGGAGAGTTGAGACAGGAATAGCCGCAATTGTTTCTCGAATGGATTGCCTTAGTTCATTCAAATTTGTTGGTTTTGCTTTGAAGACTTCCTGTTTGCAATAACCCCACAAGAAAAAGTCAGGTGCAGTAAGGTCAGGCGACCTGGGTGGCCAACGGAATGTGGAGTTTCTGGATATCAGCTTATTGGGAAATTTTCGTCGCAATTCTGTCATAACAGGTTGGGCTATATGAGGAGCTGCACCATCTTGCTGAAACCACACAGAGTTGAAAGAAATTCTCATTCGGCGTAATTCTGGATAGAAAAACTCTCTCAACATGCTCAAGTAACGGTCTCCAGTAACCGTAACGGTGTGACCGTTTTCTTCGAAGAAGTAGGGCCCGACAATGCAGCGTGATGAAACTGCACACCACACTGTGACACGAAGTGGATGCAATTCCGTCTCATGGAGTATCTGTGGGTTGGAAGCACTCCATATTCGACAATTTTGTTTGTTTATGTTGCCGTTTAAATAGAAATGGGCCTCGTTAGACATGAAAAGACAGTTCATTGTAACTTTGTTGCATCTTTAAACGCAACAGTTTTTGGTACATCTGTACCTTTCTAATGGGTCCACTTGGCATATAGTTACATAAATGTATCCGCAGCCTTGATCCTACATATACTTATAATACCAATACATAATTTACCTATTTATCATTACCCTACAATTTCTAATTTCTTAATATACTACTCATTTATTACACACTATATAACTGTTATCCTCTCATCAGACTTTGCTTATAAATTCCTTTTCTTCTTAGCTTTAATATTTATTACACTCTCCATTAGCTTACCAAATGTGAATCTCTATTTTTAACTCTTACCATAGTTTTTAAGAACTAGCACTAATCAATCAATGTTTAACTCTTAACTTGTGCGGATCGTTTGGTAACACTTAAAAATTAAAGCAATTAAAATATCTATTAAAAAACGTTTGAATCCCTGCTACATCTGAAGTCATTAGACAAGTTAAACAAAAACATTTTCATACCGCACCAACAATTATCTGAAGGCATTTACATAGCAAACACAATTACAAATAAGGAGCAAACTTTCTTTAGAATTATCAACACAACACATAAAAACAAAACTATTCAAAATTATAAGATTAATTTCGAAAATCTAGACGACTACACACTAATTAAAACAACCATACACAATAAAAATTGCAACGATACAGAAAAATTAGAAATATTAACCAAAAACTTTCAAAAATTTGTCAACCCTCAGCTAACAACACTATGCAAAGAATTCATAGACATATTTGCACTAGAAACAACCCCGATTTCCTCTAATAATTTTTATAAACAAAAATTATACATGAAGGATGACACTCCCGTTCACATAAAAAATTATAGATTGCCTCAAACGCAAAAAGGAGAAATAAGCAAACAGGTAAATAAGTTAATCGAAGATGACATAATAGAACCCTCCATATCAGAATATAATAGCCCAATCTTTCTAGTCCCTAAAAAATCACTCCCAGGGAAAACAGAAAAAAGACGGAGACTAGTGGTTGACTACAGAGAGGTAAATAAAAAGCTAGCAGCAGACAAATTCCCACTTCCAAGAAGTGACGACATTTTAGATCAACTAGGAAGAGCAAAGTATTTTTCATGCCTAGACCTTATGTCAGGTTTTCATCAAATCGAATTAAACCTAGACGCCAGGGATATAACCTCATTCACAGCCGAAAATGGCACATATAGCTTCAAAAGACTACCCTACGGATTAAAAGTAGCACCGAATTCATTCCAAAGAATGATGACACTAGCATTCGCAGGCCTCAAACCATCTCAAGCATTTCTCTTCATGGATGATTTAGTCGTATTAGGTTGTTCTGAAAACCATACGAGGTGTGTTCAAAAAGTATCGCGAATTTTGAATTTTCGCTGGTTCCGCATATTCGAATTCCGAATTTTTTGTGGCGTTATGTTGATACTTATGCCGACAAGCTCGGCCATTTTGAATGTTCAGTTAATTGTTGACAGCTGCTTTACTTGCACGTGTTTTAGATCGTCTTCGATTTTTACGCGAAATTCGTACCAAATTTGCTCAATTGTGACCAAAAACAGCATCGCATGAACATTGCTAATGAGATGTTAAACTCTGTCCGCGACGACCCAAATTTGCTCCAGAGGGTCATAACTGGTGACGAATCGTGAGTTTATGGTTATGATGTGGAAACCAAAGCTCAGTCATCTCAATGGAAGCTGCCGCACGAACCAAGACCGAAAAAAGCGCGCCAAGTTCGGGCGAATGTGAAAGTTTTGCTGACAGCTTTCTTCGATTGCAGGGGCGTGGTGCATCATGAGTTCTTGCCACAGGGAAGAACGGTCAATTAGGAATATTACCTGCAAGTTATGCGCAACTATTATAATCGTCGTTAATAGTTATAATCGTCGTGGTGAACGGACGTGTTTTTTGACCGCTCTTTAAACGATGATAATATTTCTCAATGGTAAAGCTTTTATTCACTTGTTGACCTAAGTGTAATCAAACTATTTTACCTTCCTGCATTTAACATTTTTATATCGTGAATTTCGATTATAATGTGAGACAGTGACTCTATAAAATATATTTTATTTAAATCTGGCATAATAAGTCATAATAATTAAATTAGCTATTTTGCTCAATTTATGCTTAAGTGAGACAGTGACTCTTTTTTACCGTACTCATTTTTGTTGCTTTGCTTATCTTGCTCTCTAAAATGCCGTGTTTCTGTGCAAATAAGGTAGTGAGATCGCATAAAACAGTTCAATGCGCAAAGTGCAATGATCTTTTTTATTTGGACTGTGTGAATATTCTACCGGCTGATCTTGAGTGCCTTGGAGCTCTTTCTCTTTCTCTGGATGACATTGTGGATGGAATTCGGAACCTAAAGTCGTCTTCCCAGACAGATCTTGACGGCTTATCGTCTTATCTATTCAAAAAGTGTCTGGTTTTAGCCACCCCGCTTCTTTTAATCTTTAATAAATCTCTCGAGTGTGGTGAGTTCATTGATGCATGGAAGCTAACATTCATATCTCCAATTTTTAAAAGTGGCAATAAAAACAATGTTGCCAACTACAGACCAATTGCTAAATTGTCTACTATCTCTAAACTGTTTGAGTATGTTGTAAAACAAAAAATTAGTTTTGCCGTCAAGCAGTTAATTAGTGATAGTCAGCATGGCTTCATGCCTGGTAGATCCACGGTCTCAAACTTAGCAATTTTCTCTGAATTTTGCCTTGCAGCCTTCAATACCCGTTCTCAAGTCGATACGGTTTATACGGATTTCTCCAAAGCGTTTGACAAAGTTAGTCATCCAATCCTGATTTCCAAACTAGCCAGACTGGGCCTTCACTCTATATTTTTGTCTTGGATTAAGTCCTACCTTCACTCACGCAAATGTGTAGTTGTTGTTGACAGCTCTCACTCCAGACCTTTCATTGCCTCTTCTGGAGTTCCGCAAGGCAGTATTTTGGGGCCTCTGCTATTCGTAATTTTTATTAATGACATTTCAGCCTGCTTTCATCATTCCAATTTTCTGCTTTATGCTGATGATCTGAAGGTGTTTACAGCTGTTTCTACTCCTTCTGATTCTGAAAACATTCAGTCTGATCTTAACAATGTTGCTGACTGGTGTCGCAAAAATAATCTGCCTTTAAATATTGGTAAATGCTTTCATGTAACCTTTTCTAAGTCTCGTTGCACAATTCCTACTTCATATTATATTGGCGGCTCTCGCCTATCTACACGTACTGAGATTTCTGACTTAGGCGTTGTTTTCGACTCTCATTTTTCGTTTACCACTCATATAACCTCTGTAATTGCTAAGTCCTACTCGGTTTTGGCTTTCATTCGGCGTTTAAGCTCTGACTTTACAGACCCCTATACTCTTAAGTTGCTGTTTACGTCTCTTGTACGCTCTAAGCTGGAATATGCTTGTTTTATTTGGAGACCTTATCACGACTGCCATATCAAAAGGCTGGAGCGGGTCCAAAAAATCTTTTTATGGTTTGGCTTGAGGTCTTTGAACTTTTCTGAGCCGATTCCCTCTTACAATGCCAGATGTGCACTCATTAGTCTCCAATCACTACAAAGTAGGAGAACCATTATCTCTCTTACTTTTGTCTATGACATTATTAACGGTATCATTGATTCTCCACGTCTACTCGAGAATATTTGTCTCCACATCCCCCCTAGATTACTTCGTAATTGGGATATGTTTTATACTGATTGCGCCCGGACCCTCTATGCCTCTAACGCTCCTATCTTTAGAGCATTGAAGGAGCTCAATACTATTTCAAATTCTTTATCCATTGACTTTTCTTTGCCTAAGACTGCCTTCAAATCCTTGTTGAGCGTCGTAAGTTTTTGATAGTATTGCTAAGGTCTCTATTTTTAATTACATTTTCAAGTAGTCTGTAAGTACACACATTGTAATCTTGACTATTTTTTCTTAAATAAATAAATAAATTTGCGCGAAGCAATCCGCCAGAAACGCCCGGATTTGTGGAAGAACAAAAATTGGCTTTTGCACCACGATAACGCCCCTGCTCACGCATCGTTGCTTGTGCGCGACTTTTTGGCCAAAAACAACACACTAATGATGCCGCAGCCACCGTATTCCCCAGATCTGGCCCCCTGTGACTTTTTCTTGTTCCCTAAAGTGAAGAGGCCCATGAAAGGACGACGTTACGCTTCTCTTGACGAGATAAAGACGGCATCGAAGGAGGAGCTGAACAAGATACAAAAAAATGATTTTTTGAAGTGCTTCGAAGATTGGAAAAACCGTTGGCACAAGTGTATAATATCTCATGGGGATTACTTTGAAGGGGACAAAATAGATATTCATGAATAAATAAATAATTTTTGAAAAAACACAAAATTCGCGATAATTTTTGAGCACACCTCGTATGCTAAAAAACTTAAGATACGTGTTCTCCACTTGTAGAAAATACAACCTGAAATTACATCCAGATAAATGTGTATTTTTCAGCCAAGAAGTAACATAGTTAGGACATAAATGTACAAACAAGGGAATATTACCCGACCCAAGCAAATACGAAACGTTCCAAAATTACCCAACACCAAAAACAGCCGATGAAGTTAAGAGATTCGTAGCTTTCTGCAACTATTAATGAAGATTCGTACCGAATTTTGCAGAACATTCAAGAAAATTAACTAGGCTTTGCAAAAAGAATGTTTCCTTCGAATGGACAGAAGAATGTCAAAAAGCTTTTGTCTACTTAAAGGAAGCATTAATTACTCCAAAACTTTTGCAATACCCAGACTTCGATAAAGAATTCTGTATAACAACAGACGCTAGTGGGTACGCTTGTGGGGCAGTCCTTAACCAAGAACATGATGGCAAACAATTACCAATTGCTTATGCTTCTAGGTCATCCACGAAAGGTGAAATCAACAAAGCCACCATAGAAAAAGAATTGGCCGCAATCCATTGGGCCATAACCTTCTTCAGACCATATGTCTATGGCAGAAAATTTCTAGTTAAAACCGACCACCGTCATTTAACATACCTATTCTCAATGAAGAGTCCTTCGTCTAAGCTGACACGATTAAGACTCGATTTAGGAGAGAACGATTTTGAAGTGGAGTATATAGCCGGAAAGAAAAATCATATTGCGGACGCATTATCCCGCATAACAATTAAAAGTAAAGCAAGTAAAATATTCACAATAACAACAAGATCAGCAGGAAAAAAGACCAGCAGTAATGTTGAAAATAAAGAAAGTCACAAAGAGAACCCCAAAATATTCGAAGCGCTAAATAAATTTGAAGTAAAAAGACATGTCAAGCTCGTTTTCAATCCTCTGAAATTATATTTCAAAAAAGGAAAGACAATTTGTAATAATTTGGATACAAGCAACCTAATTGTTGAGGATAAGGTTGACTTAGGACAATTCCTTACCAGGCTTGAAAGAGAAGCCGGGAATTTAGGACTTGTACAAATACAGTTGTCCTTAGGGGACAAATTGTTTAAAAGAAATTATACTGCAGTAGGCAAATTTATACAAATGGG
This sequence comes from Merzomyia westermanni, assembly GCA_949987695.1. Lineage (NCBI taxonomy): Eukaryota > Metazoa > Arthropoda > Insecta > Diptera > Tephritidae > Merzomyia > Merzomyia westermanni. The sequence continues at coordinate 82,322,029 of OX465289.1, forward strand.
TAACAAAGTTCTTAAAAATCTAACAATCGCTCTAACCCCAGAGGTTATATATGTGACAAATCCCAGGAAAATTAAAGAAATTCTGGACAAATATCATGACGATCCTATTAGTGGTGGCCACCCAGGAATAAATCGCATGACAGATAAAATCAAGCAGAAATATAGCTGGCTAAATATGAAAAATGGTGTAAGAAAATACGTAAAAAAATGCATCCACTGCAAGAAAAATAAAACAAATAAGCATATAAAGGAACCAATAACAATAACGGGGACATCTCCGAAGGCATTTGATATTGTAAAAATCGATACAGTAGGACCATTACCAAAGTCGATAAATGGAAACGAATATGCAGTTACCATTACATGCGATCTAACCAAATACTTGGTAGCGATCCCAGTTCCAAGCAAACACGCAACAACAGTCGCTAAAGCCGTGTTCGAGCATTTCATCTTAATTTATGGACAAATGAAAACAATCATGACAGACATGGGCACAGAATACAAAAATTACTTATTCAAAGAACTGTGTAAACTGTTAAAAATTTAACATAAAACTTCAACACCGTATCATCATCAAACTTTGGGTACCGTAGAACGCAGTCACCGGACATTCAATGAATATATACGTTCATACATATCCAGTGACAAAGATGATGGATCTGAATACCTCAGGTATTTCGCGTATTGTTACAATACGACGCCATCTACCACACATAAATATTGTCCTTTTGAACTAATATTTGCAAAAAACCCACCGAATTACGAATTTTTAAAAGAAAATAAAATCAGCCCATATACAATCACGAAGCTTATGACAAAGAAGTAAAATATAGACTTCAAATAGCACAGCAAAGAGCTAGGAAATTAGTCCAAGAGGCTAAAGAAAAACAAAAAACAAATTATGATAAAAGTAGCTATAGTAAAGAAGTAAACATAGGAGATTAAGTGTTAGTTAGAGAAGAGGTCTCCCAAAAGTTAGAAAATAGATATAACGGACACTATAAAGTTAAAAATATTGATAAGAACAACAATTTTATTTTCATTCCACATAGCTTAGGAAATAGCAATAAAAACAAAAAAGAAATTATAATTCATAAGAATAGACCACCACTAGTAATAACAAAAAAAAAAAAAAACCAAAACAATAAACACTTCAGTTTACTCATTTTGATAAACAGGCACATAAGCCAAAGAAAACAAAATACAACATAACATGTTGAAAATACAAAAAAGGGTGAGCACAATAAAGACACATGTGAAACAAATGGAAACAAACACAACAAAAACACCAAAACAAACTCTTTATGCAATAATTGCAAAGCAATTAAAATTCTGTAAACGTAAGCAAACCTTAAGTGCGTCATTAAGTCTTTTTAAATAGATATATATATATTTAGCTACAATTATATATATCTATTTTTTTAAGGAGGAAAGGTGTAGTATTACATAATACACCGCGCTTACAGACATTTTTTATGCACATACAAATACCGACCGCACACAAAGCCAAAATATTGTGACCCATTTAAATTCCGTTAAACTCAGCGGGAGTTTAACATCTAATATACACACCGCCACACAAGGCGAAGATCTGGTTACATTTGTTACTTTGAGTAAGTGCATCGCCCAAGCCGTCACACTGGCCAACTGATCGATAGCGTCAATTCGTCAATGTGACTGACGAAATAACTAGGAAGCACATATGCTGACATAGCATAACAGGTATACTCGTACGTATGTAGTTTATACACATAAGTAGTTTGTAAGTATTAGTGTAAATTAGGGTAAGAAATTTGCTATAAAAAGAAAATGATTTTCAATAAAGAATCAATTCTGATCATACGCATAAGCGTTTCAATTGTTTACAAATAGCACGGCGGCCATATTTAAAATCGTTCCTCTAAAACGTCAAAGCAGCAGAGTACATGTTAAAGTGTAAACACCCCGACTGAAAGCAAGTTTGACAGTTTGAAGAAAATTAAAATGAAAAAAAAAACGTATCAACTGTTGAGTTTATATTACCTGTATTGGTGTGCCAGGAGTACATACCTATGTTGTAGAGTTCTTAACAATCGACTAATCGAATAGTCGATTAATCGATTTGAAGTTGTTGTTTGGAAAAGTAATCGATTGTCACTAATCGACCAATTGTTTGCATTCGACTAGTTCTGTTTTTTATTGACAATGGATACTCTTCGCATGGAACTGAGTTCTAGCAGCATCATAGATATGCGTTGCTAGAATATGTTTAATTTTATATTTTTGTTTTAAAATTTTATTTATCAACCGGCAGTATTCGATTAGTCGAAATCGAAAATTTGCTATTCGATTTTCAAACAGCCTAATAGTTGCTATTCGACCAATCGGCCATTCGGATAATCGACTGTAAACAAGAGCCCTACTATGTAGGTACTTAAAATTTGTTACGATTAAGAAATACCTACTACTGCGTTATTGAAACATACCTTCGACGATTGCAATTTGGTATCGTCTTCAACGTTATGTATATATGTAGATACTTTTATATATAGATGTCTATACCCCTGATCAAAGATTAATGTTTGTCCTACTTTCAGGTCCGTAAACAATTGCGATATAGAGGCTGGTTGTGAGCGCTACGACTCCAGCATCCAGCCCACCACTAGACAATATGGGCTCAATAGTATAGGCAAGTACACCGCGGAGAGGGGGTAAGTGAAAATTTGTTTTCCTTATGCCCAACAAGCATTTCTGTAACTGGTGTTAAAAAACAACTCAAGGTAAATTGTTTTTGGACTTCGAAAAATAGTTGTTAGAAGTGAAATCTTTGTAAACCTTTATTTTCAGTTGACCTTGCTTGTTGGGTGTTAACGAACTGTTCCATTTGTTATTTGCCTGTAAATATATGTTTGGAAGGGGGTTTGTATACGAGGGGGGAACCGTCTGCTGCCAATTTGTCGTGGCAGATGGATAGATTTTTCGTGGCAGATTGACTCGCCTTTCTGCGTTAGGTTTTCTGCGGTAGGCTTTCTGGTGTCCTCGTTAAGGATAGCGAGTGAAGGGGGAATTTCGGAATAAGGGATTGAACAAGGCTGGTAGAAAAATGGAGAGGATGGTTAGGGTGAGGCGGCGGTCCTTTCGCCATCCGGTCCCTCCGTGGGGAGCAGAATCAGCTTGACCAACGATCTTCTCATCTGACCCTTCTCGGCCATGAGGTCCACGACCCGCACTCGGTTATCTTCGCCGGGCTGTACGTTGGTAACTCTACCGAGATTCCATTCGTTTGGAGATAAGTTGTCTTAATATTTTGCTTCGGATGCTTCCACTTCACCCGTTTTTGAAGTTCGGATAAGTATTACACTTTCCATGGCCTGCAGAAGGTTTGATGAACCGCCTTGAGCTTCTGCCACGTATTTAAAAGGGAGGCAGGGCTCTCCTTCACCTCTGGTTCATGGAGCCAGGGAGTGACTTCCAGTTAGGAAGTGCCCAGAGGTCAATGGCTCTGGGTGCGCGGGCTCGTTTGAGGATGGACTAAGTGGCCGTGAATTTAGGCATGCCTCACTCCGGCACAATAGCGTATCAAACTCCTCATGCGTGAATTTCAGAGGCGAGGCTATCTTCTTGAAGTGGCTTTCAAAGCTCTTCACTCCCGCCTCCCAGAGTCCCCCATATGTGGAACCCCGGCCGGAATAAAATGCCATGTCATGGATTGATGCCTATATTTGGAAATAGTCGTATCTCGGGATTCCGAGAGAAATGCCTTACATTCAGATCTTAAAGATCGTAAAGCTCCGACAAAGTTAGTACCATTGTCGGAGTAAATGTTTCTCGGACATCCTCGTCGAGCGATAAAACGCGAAAACACTGCTAGAAAGGATGGGGTACTAAGATCACTGGTCGCTTCCAGATGGATCGCTTTGATAGTCGACATCCTCTACCGCGGTAGCTTTTGATGTCAAAAGACCCGGAAAAGTCCACCCCGGTATTTGTAAACGCGCGGGTAAATGTGGTACGTTCGCAAGGAAGGGTACCCATAAGTTGGGGTTGCGCCTTTTTTTTATAAATGGTGCAGACTTTACAGTTATGGATGGTGGCCTTAATCATGTTCTTGACATTCGGAATCCAGTATTGGGTGCGGATAAGACGGAGCATGAGTTGGTTTTCCCCATGAAGGGTAGATGTACCATTTGTACAGTCAAACGCCTTAACCTACAATTACATGGGAGTATGATTGGGTGGCGCTCGTTATAGCCGAGATCTTGAGACACTCCAAGACGACCACCTGCCCTCATAATATCATGTTTGTCGATGAACGGATTGAGTGGCAATATCTCGCTTTTCCTATCGATTACCTGTCCCTTCTTCAAGTTCACATATTCCTCGCATTAATGTTCCTTGTGATACAGTTTAATCAAGAGTTGCGTCGTGGTCTTGATCTCATGGGATGGGATTAGGCACGATTTTTCTTGAAATGAAGCTTTTGTCTTGGGATGAGTTCTTTGAAAGAATCTCATAACATATGATAGTACCCTCAAAGCCCTCGGTAAATTCGAAGACCGGTCGAGAATCTCGATTTCTTTTTGCGTTGATTTGCGTTGGCCTGCGCTCTCTTTTCCTCCACGGTTGTATTATACTCTTTTTCTTGTACTGGCCATTGGGAATAGTCTTCTTACAGCCAAGAAGGTCCCTGCCACCACAAAGAATTGTTGACCAAATCCAATGCCGGTAGTCCTCTGCTTCCTAAGTCTGCTGGATTCGTTTCCGAGTTGACATGAAGCCAGCCCTTGCTGCCGACTAGGTCGTTGATTTTTGTCATCCTGTGTGCCACGAATGTTGACCAGGAACAGGGTGGTTTCCGTATCCATGCGAAGACGATGGTGGAATCCGTCCATAGATATTGTTTCACCGGTACCAGTTTGATGTTTCGGAATATTGATTCCATCATCTCCGCTAACAGTACTGCTCCGCAAAGTTCCAGACGCGGAAGTGAGATCGTCTTCACTGGTGCTACTCTGGTTTTGGCCAGAAGTAGATTTACGAAGATATCATATTTCCTTTTGCCTCGCATGTAGACAGATGCACCGTATGCCTTTTCCGAAGCATCACAGAATCCATGTATTTCGACCTCATCTTCTGGTGAAATGTTTACTCATCGTGGTATTCTTATTTTGTCGATTTCGTGGAGTTGCTGTCTGAAGTTTTGCCATCGTTCCAATGTAATGGACGAAACAGGCTTATCCCAGTCGGTGCCCTCTAACCAGATGGTCTGCATCAAAATTTTAGCCACAATGAGCATTGGTCGAAGAGCTTGGCGATGGCGGATAGAATCTCCCGTTTAGTCGGGTTTTCACCTTCTTCCACTGACCCTGCTTTAAAGTAAAACAAGTCAGAATGGGCATTCCATCCTATGCCCAATGCCTTCCCGGTGCTGGTATCTTCGAATGCTAGCAAGTACTCGGGCAGCCGATCCGAATTTGGGATGTCGGTGAGAATTTCATCAGCATTCGAAGTTCATTTTCGTAGTGGGAAGCCCGCGGAGAGTAAGACTTGTCGAATCTCATTCCTCGCGTTTATGGCCGATGCGAGTGTGTGTCCCCCCGCTAGTACGTCATCTACGTACATGCCTTCCCTTAATATGCTAGATGCTGTGGGGTGAGAGCTCTCTACTTCATCTGCTAGTTGTAAAAGGGTTCTAATTGCCAGATAAGGCGCACAATTAACCCCGAAAGTTACCGTTTTCAACTCGTAAAGGCTTATGGGTTCCTGAGGCGATGTTCGATAAATAATCCGTTGGAATTTTACGTGATCATTGCTCATCCAAATCTTCCGATACATCTTTTCGATGTCACTATTGAAAACGAAGCGATAAAGTCTCCATCGCAATATAAGTACTGGAAGATCTGACTGAAGTACTGGGCCTGGCAGGAGAATGTCATTTAAACTTGTACCATTTGCCGTCGGGCTTGACGCATTAAAAACGACGCGTACCTTTGTGGTGGTACTCTCCGCCTTTACTACGGCGTGATGGGGCAAAAAATAGTTGTCCGCCGAATTGGCTGGTACAATGGCATTAACTTTTCGCATATGCCCTAAACTCTCGTATTCAGACAGGACCCTTATATATTCTTTCCCTAATTCCGGGTTCTTTGCTAACCGTGTCTCATTTCTAAAAAATTGTGAACACGCCCGCCTAAGAGACCCTCCTATGTTTATCTTATCTGGGTAGTCCTGTCTGAATGGAAGACAGACGACAAATCTCCCATCCTCTCTACGACTTGTAGTTTCCCTATATAAATCTTCGCAGTACTTGTCATCTGCGTTTGGGCTTTTATTTCTGGACAGATTTTCCAAGTCCCAGAATGCGGTCAGCTGTTTGTCCAAAGCAACTTCGCTGTAAAAGGCCACTATATTTCTGGTTGGATTCGGTGCTTCTATGCGCCCGGTTAATATCCAACCGAACACCGTTTCTTGGGCGAGAAGTGTACTAAGTACATTCTTTTACGTCTCCGCCAAGTATAATATCAACTTCCTCGTTAATGTAGAATCACTTATCTGCCAAGACTAAGTCTGGGAAAGCCTGCATAGTCGTAGCATCGATATGGCAGGATGGCAGATTCCCAGTTAGTTTGGCTAGAATTAGCACTGATGTTGTTAAGCTGAAGCAAGGGTCCACTGGTGAACGGAGTTCAATATTGGATGCCTCCTTGACTTGAGCTGAGACGGCATTAGTGATGCCCGAAACTTGAGCATGCATCCTTTTTGCCGGTAATTTGATTCTGCGTTTGAGTCGTTCTGTCATAAACGAGCACTCTGAACCAGAATCAATCAGTGCTCTTGCTGGGAAGTCTGTACCATTATGATGAATGGTTAATCGAGCTGTCCCTAGCAGCACACCTGCGCTTGAATGCACATGGCAGGATTTAACATTTCGGTTTACGGCCGAAACAGATTTTTCAGCTTCCCGTCTCTCTTGTGCCTGTTTTGAAGTTGAGGCAGCATTATCAGCATGATACTGTTTAGGGCTGATGGTTGCCTGCGTCTGAAGAGACTCCGCATGCAGGAGCGTATTATGTCGCGAGTGGCACTTGTTGCAGTCGAAAGAACTGGTGCACTTCGACACAGTATGTCCTGGGGATAGACAGTTCAAACAGCTCTTGGTGGATTTGACAAAGTTAATTCTCTCCACCGGAGTTAATTTCAGAAAACGGGGACAGTTTCGTAATCTGTGGGCATTCGATTTGCACTTTGTGCACAGTAGTTTAGTCACATTTGCTTGGTATGTACCAAGTCTTTTGGCAGGGGTTTAGTTGGCATTCCGCGTACTTTGCGGTTTTTGCGCTTTCGAAGAACACCCTATGAACCCAGATATTGTTTCGAGTGTCTGTAAGCGGTTGGACAAAAATTTGTCCATATCCTCCCACTTAGATATTTCCACTTTGTGGTCTATGCTTTGCTCCCATAGACCAAGCGTACTTTCCGGCAATTTCTTCGAACACAAATATGTAATAATAGCATCCCAGTTAGAAATGTCAATTCTATGACTTCGAAGGGAGGAAAGGCAATTATTTATTTTGCGCTGAATGGTTTGGATCGAGCTACCACACTCATTCTCTACCTTTTTTAAATTAAACAAAATTTGGAGTTGCGAGTTCACCAAGATACGTTTGTTTTCGTATCTCTCGCATAAGTTTGTCCAGGCCGTATCAAATCCCTCATTTTTGAGTGGACATTTTTTAACAATATCTTTTGCCTCACCTTGTGTCTTATTGGTCAGATGGACCAATTTCTCCACAGGAATTAGACGTCTGTTTAAGATATATATGGCCGTGAACATGGCACGAAATGTTGGCCATGACAGATAATCGCCCTTGAAAACTTCAGTATAACATGGAGGCAGGCGGATACTGTGTTCCAATTCTGGCTTTTCTTCAGTTTTATTTTCTGGTTTTGTATACGTAGATTTGTAATTTGTATGTAGCCATATTTGACATTCAGCGTAAATATACTGCATATGCTCTTTTATATTTCTGTTTAACGGAAACTATACAAGTGGCTTCTAACTTATCTGAATTAAGTAAGTCGTCATAAGCAGTTCTGGTTTTCCTCCACATTGCTTTCAAGTCCTCTTATTGAAGCTCAAAAGTGTACTTGCTGTGGACTGAATCCTCTAATTCATTGTAGTCTGATTCGAATTCACGAATCGAATCACCCAGCCTAATGAAACTTTCCATATTTTGGACTTAGAGGATATACAGAATCAAAACAAAACAGAAAAAGATAGCTGAAGGTACGATGAAATGCTCAATAAAGAAGTACACAAAACCACAGATAAGGTGCGCGGTGTATCAAACTAGCGAAAGTGAATATTAAATGAAAAAATGTGATAACAAATGAAAATTGTGATAAACTTTAGTGAATTTATTAAAAAAACTAAAACTAGCTTTTGATTGGAATGCTGTGTGAATTTCTTACTAAAGAAAAGTGAACCAACAAAGACAAACTGTAGATAGAAAGAAAAGCGCAAGCGGTTCGAAACGTTTAATTACATTTGAAAATTAAAGAAAAGAAAAGTAAGGAAGTCTAAGTTCGGGTGGAACCGAACATTATATACCTAGTAGTAGCGGCCGCCGTGGTGTGAAGGTAGTGTTGCCGGCCTACCACACCGAAGGTCCATGGTTCGAGCCCTGGTACAGGTAACATCAAAAGTGATTTGAAAAAAGTTTTTCAAAACGGGGTCGCCCCTTGGCAGTGGTTTGGCAAACTCTCCTAGTGTATTTCTGCCATGACAGGCTTCTCAGCAAAAAATTCGTCTCCTTTGTAGATGCCGTTCGGAGTCGGCAAAAACTGTAGGTCCCACCAATTTGTAGGGAAAATTCAAATCGGCACACCACAAATTGGAAGAGAAGCTTGGCGCAAAAATCTCTTAGGAGGTTTATGATGATATACCTGTGTTGTATATCGCGCCATAGAGAGAGAGAGAGTGATCTATTATGTCATCCCAATTTACGCAGGTCTATCTTAATACTTTCAGTTCGTATTTGCGTTCAAACAGACAGACGGGCAGACAGATAAACGTATCGAGAGACGGACATGCCTACATGGACTCAGCTCATCCTCCTGATCATTTCAGTGTACGTACAAACATTTCATGTTCATGAAAGGTATGAAAGTCAAAAAAGATATATTTCGCTTTTGCAGTGGGCTATATAAAGTTTCAATTCGTCATAACTCCGAACTTCTTTGGTCTAAATTAATGAAATTTGGATATATGTGTCACTTAGTCAATATCTACATAATTTTTCAAAAGTGGGCGGTGCCACGCTCACATATTTTGTGTTCTGTTTTGCTCTCGAACCTTCACGATAGGTTCATGAGTTCGCTGGGCACGACACAATCTGTAAATAGCTTTTGGAAAAGCCCCCAGGTTATATAAAGCTGCAGTTGGGTATAGTTAGAAGTTTATTTGGTTCAAGTTAATAACATTTTATATATAGATGTGTTCTATGTATCAAAACGTCAAAACAACGTCTACCGGTGTTGCTAGTATATTATAAAATGGCGAAAGCAAACCACGAATTTCAGCATTCTTTTGTAAAACTGAGAGACTAGTTTGCGTTCAAATAGACAGACGGACAGGCAGACAGACGGACGGAGAGACGGGCATGGCTAAATCGACTCCGGTCATCGTGTTGATCATTTAAGTGAAATTTTCTCTTCTTCTTCTCATACTTAGATACATTAAATGTTTATGAAAGTTATGAAAATCGAAAAAGATATATAACTTCGCTATTGCAGTGGGCTATTAATACGGGCCCGAATATTTTGATTTTGTGTTTTCCGATTTGGCTAATTTTTGGCAGGAGTATAATACATACTACTGAGAAGCAGCTGACAAATTTTCATTGAAATATCAAAATTGAATTATATGCAATCGCTTTTGAAAATAGCATACATTTTATGCTGAAAAGTGGGCGGCGCCACGCCTACTTCTTCACAATTGACAACATTTTTTTGCGGTCGAGTGTGCCTTAAAAAGCTTATTACGTGTGCAAAATCTGATTGATATAACTAGCTTAGTTGTAGAAATATCACTTTCTAAATTAAAAAAAAAAAATTTTCAGAACTATGGTAAAAAACTGGGCGTGGGTGGACATTAACCGATTTCGTCCATTTTTACAGCAAACAGTTACCTTTATGATGCGATTTGTTAAGCTTTTCCGATCTAACCTAATGTGGTGCAAATAAAACTAGTTTGTTTCACCTTACAGCCGACGTTTCGCCAATTTTCCTTGGCTTCTTCAAGGGCGATTCTATATATTTGGAAAATACAATAATTTAAAACGGAACAATATGAATTACAAAAACCAAGAAACATTACTACATATAACATTGAACAAAATATTAAAAAAAGAACTTTATAACTTACATTTAAAAGGTGGTTCGAACCGACTGCATCTGGACGCCTAATAAATTTTTTATCTTCACAACAACGAAAATACAAAATCAACACAGCCCGAAACCTCATACACAAGACACTAACAATAAGCCATTCCAAATTCCATGCCGCCAATATAGACAAAATTAGAAGAACCCTTCACAGCAACAATTTTCCAAATCACATCGTAGATGATCTAGTACAACAAAAGATAAATGAAATAAATCACAACCATAATCGGACTCAAACAAGGACCAATAACGAGACAAAGCAATATCACAGTATTGCTCACATTCCCAGGCTAACAGAAAATCTTGCACACGACATTATCAAAAATCCAAACTTGACGCTAGCTTATAAATCCATCTACACATTAAAAAGTTGTTTTACACAAACAAAAACTAAAATAGACACAAAACAACAAAACAACGTAATATACAAAATACAATGCGAAGGAAACAGCAACGAAAAATGTGACAAAATATACATAGGTACAACAAAACGCGCTTTAGGCACGCGACTAGCAGAACACGAAGCCGACATTAGAAAACAAAAACACAGCACAGCACTCTCCCAACATGCAATAACAAACAATCATAGGGCTGACTTTGCAAACGCAAAAATAATAGACAAAGAAGCGCGAACAAAAACAAGATACACACTAGAGAGTTTACGAATCATGCAAAACAGGGACAAAACAATAAACAAGAAAGAGGACACAGATGATATTGCGGCTGCTTATCTTTTATGTTTATGAGCTCCTCATTTTTGTTTATATTTAGTTTGACAAGCTTACCACATAAGATGGTATCAATTATTTTACAACTAAGCAGTAATTAGTTTCTACTTCGAACCACCTTTTAAATGTAAGTTATAAAGTTCTTTTTTAATATTTTGTTCAATGTTATATATAGTAATGTTTCTTGGTTTTTGTAATTCATATTGTTCCGTTTTAAATTATTGTATTTTCCAAATATATAGAATCGCCCTTGAAGAAGCCAAAGAAAATTGGCGAAACGTCGGCTGTAAGGTGAAACAAACTAGTTTTATTTGCACCACAGTAGGTTAGATCGGAAAAGCTTAACAAATCGCATCACAAATAAAGAACCGATCGGAAGAATTCAATTTATTATCATTGCCGGAAAGCCTGCCGGGAAACCCCCTTTTTGAAAATACAAAATTATATCCAACAAGTTTTCTTAACAACAACAAAAACAAACACCTACCACCAAAATGAGGAACTACTACAACCATATGAAGTACAAACACGGAGAACATATATGCATGACACTAAAACATCTTAGCAAACAGAAAATCAAACTGGCAAAATTAAGTGAACAGTTAAAATTTCTACTGGAATGCAAAAAATATGATCTAATTCCAAACCATCTGGTCAACTCAATAAAAAATAGCACACTAAATACAACATCTGAAAAAGTAAAAAGACTTGTGGAAAAAACAAAACAAAATTTTTTATTTAAAATGCTAAACATAGAAGTCACACAAACCAACATAAACATAAAAACTGCCAAAGACTCAATATACCACGCACAACAACAACTAAAACGTTCGCTGAGTGAACAAGAGTTCAATACTTTCGTCAGCAAACAAAACTCTTTAAGCCAAAAGATAGGCAGAGAAAAAGAGAAAACTATAAAATCAAAAACAGACAAACTCAAACAGGAACAAATAAGGAAACTTGGCTTCAGCATGAACCATGAGTGGTTCGTCAACAAAACCGAAATTGAGTTTCCAGAAGAAGTAATGTGGCTTCTCTCACTCGGAAGAAAATTCACACTACCAACAACAAGAACCAACTTCTCACCGATACACCTGATAGCAGAAGTATAACAAATAATTCAAGCACTGGACAACGAAAAAGACAAGGAAGTGGCCAGAAACAAACTCAGCAACAGGATCCTACAATTCAAGAGGCACATAAAAAATAGCGCAGCCGAAAAATTTATAATTGAAGCACACAAGAAGACTAAGACCTTCTTACATTTGCACAAAGACGACATAATTGTGACTGACGCTGACAAAGGCAACAAAACAGTTGTGCTATATAAAAAGGATTACATTCAAAAGATGGACCAAGTATTAGGAGACAAGAATACGTACAAAGTAACAAGAATCGACCCAACTAACACACTACAAAGAAAGAACAACAACATCGTTGAAGACTTATACAAAGGAAAATACATAAACGTGAAGGAAAAATACCAATTGACTAATACAGCTGCGACCGCACCTAGATTGTATGGACTACCAAAAATACATAAGCCCGACTTTCCACTACGCCCAATTGCCTCTTTTGTAAATGTGCCTTGCTATCATTTATCCAAATTCTTAAAACTTTAGTTTCGGAGAAACACAACATAAAAAATGCTTATGAGTTAAAAGACAGGTTGAAAGATGTTAAGTTAGGTGATGAAGACACCTTAGTATCCTTTGATGCAATTTCCCTCTTTACGAACATACCCACTACGTTGGCCATAAAGATCATAATGGAAAAATGGAATAAAATTCAAGAAATTACTAACATACCTAGAAACAAATTTTTAAATATATTAGAGTTCTGCCTTAAAGACAACAACTATTTCGTGCACGACAGTAAAATCTATACCCAAACGTTTGGAATGCCAATGGGCAATCCCCTCTCCCCCACGATAGCAGATATAGTTATGGATGACATCCTCGATGCCACATACTCGGACCTCAGGAAACAAAGAAAAGAAAGCGTCAACTTTTTAGTGAAGTATGTAGACGATATATTCGCCATAGTGAAAAAGAATGACACAAAACTTATACTTGACACACTAAACAAATACCATAACAGACTACAGTTCACCATGGAAATGGAAGAAAATAACAACATTCCATTTCTAGACACACGCATACACAAAAACGACAACAACCTTATACTAGACTGGTACTCGAAACCGACTGCATCTGGACGCCTAATAAATTTTTTATCTTCACAACCACGAAAATACAAAATCAACACAGCCCGAAACCTCATACACAAGACACTAACAATAAGCCATCCCAAATTTCATGCCGCCAATATAGACAAAATTAGAAGAACCCTTCACAGCAACAATTTTCCAAATCACATCGTAGATGATCTAGTACAACAAAAGATAAATGAAATAAATCACAACCATAATCGGACTCAAACAAGGACCAATAACGAGACAAAGCAATATCACAGTATTACTCACATTCCCAGGCTAACAGAAAATCTTGCACACGACATTATCAAAAATCCAAACTTGACGCTAGCTTATAAATCCAACTACACATTAAAAAGTTGTTTTACAAAAACAAAAACTAAAATAGACACAAAACAACAAAACAACGTAATATACAAAATACAATGCGAAGGAAACAGCAACGAATAATGTGACAAAATATACATAGGTACAACAAAACGCGCTTTAGGCACGCGACTAGCAGAACACGAAGCCGACATTAGAAAACAAAAACACAGCACAGCACTCTCCCAACATGCAATAACAAACAATCATAGGGCTGACTTTGCAAACGCAAAAATAATAGACAAAGAAGCGCGAACAAAAACAAGATACACACTAGAGAGTTTACGAATCATGCAAAACAGGGACAAAACAATAAACAAGAAAGAGGACACAGATGATATTGCGGCTGCTTATCTTTTATGTTTATGAGCTCCTCATTTTTGTTTATATTTAGTTTGACAAGCTTACCACATAAGATGGTATCAATTATTTTACAACTAAGCAGTAATTAGTTTCTACTTCGAACCACCTTTTAAATGTAAGTTATAAAGTTCTTTTTTTAATATTTTGTTCAATGTTATATATAGTAATGTTTCTTGGTTTTTGTAATTCATATTGTTCCGTTTTAAATTATTGTATTTTCCAAATATATAGAATCGCCCTTGAAGAAGCCAAGGAAAATTGGCGAAACGTCGGCTGTAAGGTGAAACAAACTTGTTTTATTTGCACCACAGTAGGTTAGATCGGAAAAGCTTAACAAAGCGCATCACAAATAAAGAACCGATCGGAAGAATTCAAATTAGTTACCTTTATATATAGAACATTATCACCAAATTTCGTTTCGACAAATCAATTTTTGGCGGAGTTATGGCATAAAAAGTTTTGTGAAATAATCCAACATTAAAGGGGCGGGGCCACGCCCATTTTCGAAAATTTTAAGTTTTTTGATTTCCTTGCTTACGGAAACTTTAAAAGTGAAATATAAATGATGTAAACCTATTTTACGCAAAGTTATTGCCTATTTAATATATCTACGATCCTCTTCAAAATCTTTCATATAAAAGTTGGCGGAGACCTTAACCGATCCCGCCCATTTTTTTCTGGAACATTCCTTGCATACCTGGAAACCTGAATGCTGAATTTCGTTTCGATATCTTGAACGGTTTTTGATTTATGATTAATATTATTTCTAAATTTGACTTAATCAAAAGTGGGCGGTGCCACTCCCGTTTTCAAAAATTTCTTGAAAAATTTTATTTATGCCTCAATCTCAATATACTGACCAAATTTTATCCTTATAGGTGTATTATGTACTGAGTATTCACTTTTTTTGTGTTTTCGAAAATATTCTATATATAAAAAGTGAGCGTGGCTATCATCCGATTTCGCCCATTTTAAATAGCGCTCGAAGATGAGTGCTAAGGAGCCTGCATACCAAATTGTATTAAGATATCTCAAAATTTACTCAAGGTATCGTGTTCACAGACGGACGGACGGACGGACGGACATGGCTTAATCAATTTCTCTTTTCGTCCTGAACATTTTGATATATAGAAGTATATATCTATCTCGATCCGTTTATGCCGTTACGTACTGCCGTTAGGCGACTAAAGTTAATATACCTTGTGTGCGTAGCACTACTAGGTATAAAAAGCCATTCACTGAACTAATAAAATCGCTATTATTAGATATTCACTTAACGCACTTACGTTTGATTACACTCGGGGGCGGCACTTTTGAGCAAATTTTTTTGCAACACAAAAAATTAAGTGGCAAGAAATACACAACTTACGTGCTTTGATGTGGTGATCGGCAGAATTTGTTGATTGGTGTATATTGATATGTGTGGCAGCTGCTGTGTTGTTTGTGATATGTGACAGAGTATATTGGTTGCAGAGTGTGTTAGTTGTTTGTTGTTGGGTATAATATATAAACTTTGGAAATTTCGGCAGTGTGTTGTGGCAAATTAAATATTGACCCGATTGCTTGTTGAAATATTGGGTTTGTTCCAAATGTGTTTGGCTTGATCCAAGTAAAATCAATAGACGTTTGTGTTGTGGACTGCATAGGCTGTGCTTTCTCTACGGGGAGAAGGACCATGAAAATTCGTGCGTGATGCTTACTTGGAGTGGCCGTGGCTCAAAAGCACCGCGGTCGCATTTGTGGTCGAAAAAAAAAATTTACAAAACCGAGAATTCTCGTTATAATAAATTGGCAGTTTACTTTGTAGAAAAATATAATCACAAGTGAATTTTACCTCTTTATATATTTAATGAGCTGGGAAATCCTGGGGTGGCCGTGACGATGTGTTCTCCTCGATGGTCGCTGAAAAAGTAGAACGTTGTCAAGTCGAAGACAACCGTTGACCCGAAAAACTATCCTTCGGTTTTAAGGGGTGGTGAACCCACACATGCACACCCACATGCATGTATATGTGTGCTAACAAAACACGAATATGCATGCATGCACACACAGGTGGGTGGCTCGGTGTTAGTGATTGGAAGGGCACTAAAACCGTCATTAGGGTGCCACATTTTTTGGGAATCTAGGCATCTCGCCTAAATAGGTTAATTTAATAATAAAAGCAGCTAAATTGATGAAATTTGCTAGATTTGATTTGACGAATTTATAAAATTTTTGGAAAATGGGTGTGGCACCAAATATCAAAATTTGGCTATTAACAACCCACTGTGAAAGTATCATACAGATCAGTGATGAAGTTTGGACGTCAATAAGGGACAAAGAACACATTAAAATATGTGGGCGTGCTACCACCCACTTTTCTAAAATTATGTAAATTTTGATTAAAGGACACATATATCCTTATATCATTAATTTAGACTAAATACGTTAAGAGTTATGGCGAATTGTAATTTTATACAGCATGGGGGCATGGCACTCGTTAAAAATTATGTATAGCCCATGCTGCAACCCGTGAACCCGAGAGTATACTGTGAAAATACGATACGTAAATAAAGATCGATTGAGTACTTTTGATGGCTGTAAAAGATTAAAATTTTATATTCGCACCGCCCACTTTTCAAAAATTGTATATACCCTATAATCTAGCCAGTGAACCCGAAAATCTACTGTGAAAATTTCATCGAGATCGGGTGATTACTTTGGACGCCTAGAAAAGACACATACATTTTCTATTCATAAGATTGAAATTTTATACAGCATTTTATCGTGGAACCGCCCACTTTTCCAAATTTATATATATCCTATAATATAGCCATGAACCCGAAAATCTACTGTGAAAATTTCATCGAAATCGTTTGATTGCTTTGGATTGTAATTTTTTCTAGGATTGAAGCATGGCAGCGCTCACTTTTCCAAAACTACATGTAGAAAAGAGAATCTACTGCGAAATTTTCATAATACAACTAGACAAGGATGCTATTTATGTCATCCGTAATAAAACACTTAAAATATATAAGAATGTTCATGAAAATATGTCTAAACAAATGAAAAGTACAGATTTTTTTAATCTCAGACAGTGGCGGATTTACCGGTCAGCAAAAGAGGCATTTGCTGACTGGGCCCCGCAGGGCCGCTTCAGTAACATATATAATTTTATTTACGTTGTCATTAAAAAGAAACTATAGATTTCCGAATTTAAGCTTATAAAACCGTGTGATTTCTTAAAATACCACAAAATTGCAAGAAGTTGGTTAGCCGAGTTTTTCGTTCTTTGCCGATAAACAGAATTCGTCCTAGTATACTAGAATAACATCAATTGTGGAACTGTGAATGATGTATACAGACAAGCATCTCATTATTCATTTTTAACAAGTAAGCAAAGGGCTGCCTTCGACTGTGCCGAAGACTTTATACCTTTCATGAATATGCATCACGGATATAAGTGTCCGATCCTTACTCACAATTAGTACAAACTCTGCAAAAATTTTAATTTAAAGATACATATTCCAAGCCCCATTTATCGGAACAATCGTTTGTATGGGAGCTATATGTTAAGTTGATCCGAGCTCGGTGATTTTCACTACGAACATTACTTATATAATATTTACCAAATCTGCAAACATTTTACGTTCCTAGCTTTTTAATTGCAACATTTATAGCCACAAACCCATTTATCGAAACTATCGATTATATGGGAGCTATATGTCATGTTGATTCGATCTAGGTGATTTTCACTACACACATTACATATATAATCTGTACTAAAACTGCAAAATTTTACGTTTATAGCTTTTTAATTGCAACAGTTATAGGCCAAAACCCGTTTATCGGAACAATCGATTGTATGGAAGCTATGCGTTGTATTGGTCCGATTTTGCTGGTTCCGACAAATGATTAATGTTTTACAAAATGGCTGCCCCATAGCAAATTTCTTCCAGATATCTCTAAAACTGAGGGACTAGTTTGCGTTCAAAGAGACAAACGGACGGGCGGGCGGACGGACATGGCTAAATCAACTCAGCTCATCGCCCTGATCATTTCGGTATACTTATTGGTGGGTCTATCTCTTCTTCTTTTCATACTTACAAACATCGGACCTAAGTTATAATATCATTTCATGTTCATGAAAGGTTTAAAATTACACTTTTCTACGGTTTTTGTGTTTTTTTTCTCAATCATTTTGAGTATGTACAAATACTGTTTTAGGCCCCTGGCATTGTGGAGTGCATTAAACTAAAAGTTTTTGTTTTAGAAGTGGCCTTTATTATAAGCAAATGTTCAAAAATCGTAAATATTAAAAATGTAGTGACTTCATCGTTTTTGATGTGTAACAACAATCACAGTGCTTTTTACATTGTGTATTAACTATGAAAACAATTGATATCAATGAATTGATATTAGTTGATAGTAATTTATTATAATAATTGATACATATTTAATAATAATTGTATTAGGTGATGTGCGTTGATTCTTAATAAATATTAATGATAATGGTAAAGTTGAGGAAAAATGCGATATTAGAATTTTTTACGAATGACGCGCAATTCAAAAGTGTTGGCAAGGTAGCATTAGACGGGAGAGCAATTGCGCTGCACGGCCAGCTACAGTCGTTGCGTGTTGGTTAGTTAGATTTGGTTAGATCCTATTGACAGATGCGTCCTGCTATCCTGGGCTTAAAGTCAATTTTGTTTGTAACAACAATAACCTAATCAGAAAGCGCAGTGAAAGACTGATATCAGCTTTGGCAGTGTTCCTGGACTAATCTTACTCTGCCTCGCCTGATCAAAGTGAGTTCTGTTATGACAAAACTGTGATTTTCATTCCCAGCGTGTACTAGTACACAGGGTATTATATTTTCGGTCATATAACGGTGGTTTGTAATGGTACAAAATAATAGAGATGGATATGGGGTTCCATATATCAAAGTTCTTAGAATGAACAGAGGACTCAATTGAGCCATGTCCGCCCGTCCGTCCGTCCGTGGACACGATAACTTGAGTAAAAATTGAGATATTTGAATGAACACAGGTTGCTGTTCAGCCAAGGTAGGTTGCTATTTGAAATGGGCGAAATCAAACCATAGCCACGCCCCTTTTTCGATATCAAAAATTTCGAAAAACGTATAAAACCGGTTAATTTAATAATAAAAGGAGCTACAATGATGAAATTTGCTAGATTTATTAACTGGGTTGTCCCTTTGGCAATTTTATCAAATTTTTTAAAAAGGGGTGTGGCACCACCCACATATGAGTGAAGAAATTTTAAAATTTTGACTCTTAATAACTTCAGATCCGCTTACGCTAGTGTAACGAAATTTCGTCGGAGGCATACTATTGTTGTGATAAATGCACCCATGAAGCGAAAGAGCTTTTCGACGACACCTCCTTTTTTACAAAAGTTATATGGAAAGGAGGGAGAAATATTGAACTGCCCATATCTAATTAATTGATACAGGGATAATATAATTTGATAGTTACATCAATTTTCATATCCTTTATATGATTTTTGCAAAATTTTGGAAAGTGGAAGTGGCACCGCCCACATACGAGTAAAGCAAATTTCTCATTCGACTGTCAATAACTTTATAACGGTGTAAGATAGAATTACGGAACTTAATAATAATAAAAATAATTCCCAACGGATTACCCACCATGTCCCGCCCGACCGGCGCGAGGGGCGCATCCGCATAACGCGCGGATCATTCGTTCGTGCCGAGTCGTTGAAAGGATTTGGTTTGTTAATCGTCGAGATCTAAAACTGCTCAGCTACAGAGAAAACCTCATCAGCTAAGTAAAGTAGATATAGGATAGATTATACATTAAGAAATAACTAGTTAACAGAATAAAATTATTGTCAAAAGTTAAAATAGAAGTCAAAGAATAAGAAACAATTAGTAGCTATGAATTTAGGATAGAAAGAATTGATTTTTTTATGCTGAAAAGCGAGTCTGAAATATCAAATCTACCAGAAAGAGAGTTATAATCTTGACACAAACAGCGAAAAGGCTCATTTAACTGAAAATTGGTTCGCCACTGTTTTAAGACTAGAGGTTTAAAATGCCTTGAAGGACAAGACGGTACATTGAAGTTCACTTCACTTAGAAGAAATGGGCTGGATAGTGAACCATTAAGCAATTTAATCATAAAAATAATTCCAAGCATTTCCCTCCGACTAGAAAGTGTGTGCAGATTAATGAGTTTTAAGGCAAATAGTAAAAATTGTTTTTGAACTGATTCAAGGCGATCTACATGAACCTGGTAACGCGGGTTTCAAATTATAGCACCATATTCAAGTATCGGTCTGACTAATGTAGTGAAAAGGGCTTTAGTTACATAAGGGTCGCTAAATTCTTTAGACCATCGTTTAACGAATGCTAGGACACCTCTAGCCTTATTGACTGTTGTGTTGATATGGCGGTTGAAACTGAGTTTATAGTCCATAGTAACCCCCAGGTCAACAAAATCATACACTTGCTCAAGACTATAATTTTTAATTGTATAGGAAGCCGGCTGAGAAATTCCACGCGAAAAACCCATGTGTTTACATTTTTTAAGGTTAAGTGGCATATAATTTAAATCGCACCAAGTAACTAGTCCATCTAGATCTGATTGTAGCTTATTTCTATCTTCAAATGACGCGAATGACATGAAAAGCTTTACGTCGAGGTATACTATCGACGCTTTTCAAAATTACATATATCCTATATTGTAACCAGTGAACCCAAGAATCTACTGTGAAAATTTAATGAAGATCGGTAAAGAACTTTGGACGCCAGACATTCATTCATTTTTATCTATAAGATTGCCCACATGATAGCAGAAAAAGTTGAAACCCTCTATAGGTCATAACTCCACAACAATTTACCAATTCACCAAGACCACTTTTACATAGCTGGGTATTTAATGTTCGTTTCCACCCGATCTTAGACCTCCTTACTTGTTATTTATAAGATTGCCCTCATGGTAGTAGAAAAAGTTTAAAACCTCTATAGGTCATAACTCCACAACAATTTACCAATTTACCACGACCACTTTTACACAGCTGGCTATTTAATGTTCGGTTCCACCCGAACTTAGACTTCCTTACTTGATATACCCAGTAGTGCTACGCACACAAGGTGTATTAACTTTAGTCGCCTAACGGCAGCACGTAACGGCATAAACGGATCGAGATAGATACTGACTTATATACATATATCAAAATGCTCAGGACGAAAAGAGAAATTGATTAAGCCATGGCCGTCCGTCCGTCTGTGAACACGATAACTTGAGTAAATTTTGAGACATCTTAATGAAATTCTGTATGCGGGTTCCTTGGCACTCATCTCCGAGCGCTATTTAAAATGGCGAAATCGGATGATAGTCACGCCCACTTTTTATATATAGAATATTTTCGAAAACACAAAAAAAGTGATTACTCAGTACATAATACACCTATAAGAATAAAATTTGGTGAGTACATTGAGATTGAGGTATAAAATAAATGTTCCAGGACATTTTTGAAAAGGGGCTTGGCACCGCCCACTTTTGATTAAGTCAAATTTATAAATAATATTAATCATAAATCCAAAACCGTTCAAGATATCAAAACGAAATGGGCGGGATCGGTTAATGTCCACGCCCAGTTTTTTAATATAGTTCTGAAAATTTTTCTTGTAAAATTTAAAAAGCGATATTTCTACAACTAAGCAAGTTATATCAATCAGATTTTGCACACATGATAAGCTTTTTAAGAAAAACTCGGCCGCAAAAAAATTTTTCTCAATTTTGAGGAAGTAGGCGTGGCGTCGCCCACTTTTCAGCATAAAATTCCTGCTATTTTCAAAGGCGACTAACGACTGCAAAAAATGTGCTCAAATTACATTCTTCGCTAACTGGAAAAATACTGTTATATTTGTTTTTGTGTTACCTGCACTGCTTGAACAGCACTAACTAAAGAGTACTATTTTCAGTTGTGACTGTTTTTAATTTAGTGTCCGATATGGGCAACAGAGTATTTGTTTTCCGCCTTAACAGTGTTTTTGTGCTTTGTGACGCTTTTGGTGAAAAACTGTGGATTATTTGAAGTGTTCTTTTTGATCAAATCATAATTATAATTGCAAATAATACGATGCATTTATTAGTGTTGTGAATTGAAAAACTGCAGTACTATTGAGATATTTGATGATGAAAACATGGAATAATATCATGTAAAAAATTTTATTTTTAGTTTTCACATTGCTTTTGAAAATGTCGTGCCCAAATCTTGAACATTATTCAAGTACTATCAAAATGTTAAGTACAGAGACTGATCCTACTCCGTCTAATCCTATGGATGATAGTAGTACATACATATTTACAGATTCTGGGATTCTTAAAAATTTCTATGAGGATTATTATGAAACCCTATTATCTGATTAGTTTGTTGGCATTTTGAAAATAAAATTTATCGCTTTATAGTTTTTTATGAAATGATTTTTTATGTATTTTAGTTTGTATTCTGTGACCTGAATAAAATATAATTTTAATATATTAAAAGTATAATATAAGCATTTCTTGGCTTTTGCTTTTATGTTAGAGGTATTTAAAGTAAACAAAAACATGTTTTCAATTAAAGAGACACATTTTGACATAATACCTATAATCCCACGAAACATTTCCAACTTAAGAGTCACAAGTCTAAATTACTATTTAATGTGAAAACCACGGTAGAGAACTAAACAAACTTTAGATAAATCATCTTCTATAAAGGTTCTCTGTGCTGTGGAACTCAATTTGATTCAGAAATTACAACCATATGTGCGAAAACAGTTTTTGGCCACTCCTGAACATTTTAGATTTTTTGAGTTGTGACTGTTTTTGATTTAGTGTGCGATATATAGACTGTGTCGTGCCCAGCGAATTCCTGAACCTATCGTGAAAGTTCAAGAGCAAAACAAAACAGAAAATATGTGGGCGTGGCACCGCTCACTTTTGAAAAATTATGTAGATATTGACTAAGTGTCACATATATGCAAATTTCATTAATTTAGACCAAAAAAGTTCGAAGTTTTGACGAATTGAAACTTTATATAGCCTGGGGACGTGGCTCCGCCTACTTTTGCAAAACTATATGTTCTCTATGCTGTACCCAGTGAACCCAGGTATATATTGTGAAATTTTCATAAAGATCGGTTGAGTTCTTTGGCGCCTATAAAAGACACCCTTTCTATACCTAGTAGTGCTACGTACACAAGGTATAATAACTTTAGTCGACTAACGGCAGTACGTAACGGCATAAACGGATCGAGATAGATATTGATTTTCCCGACCCCTATGCTTCTTATCTAATGCTGGGGTATACCCGCTGTGCCCAGGGTCCTTGTACAATAGATTTATACTTTGGGGCCCTTTTGCAAGTCATATTCTGAACTTTATTAAATACTGCTTAGCTTAACTACAACTATAATTCATAAATTTCAAATAATTCAATAACTTCTGCATTCGATACCGGTATTATTGGCTTGGTGCCTAGATGTCTGGCGTGATAACGGGTCTCTTGGCTCGGTAAAGCCTCGGCGTGTCACGTTGTCCCTCTTGTTAGCGGTGCTCTGTGCTGCTGACGTCGGCGTACGTCTCCTGGCGTTGTGCTGCGTTACCTGCGGTGACGTTACTCTGTCGGCGTTTCGTTGCTGGCGCTTGATCGCGCGTGTTTGTGACGACGTCGGTCTATTAGCGTTGAGTTGCTCGGATGGTGCTCTGCCGCGTGTGTGGTTGGTTACGTGATTAGGCTTCTCCGCTACTACTCTGTCGCACGTATTATGTCTCGGCGTACTGGTAAC
The DNA here is from genome assembly GCA_949987695.1 of Merzomyia westermanni. Classification (NCBI taxonomy): domain Eukaryota; kingdom Metazoa; phylum Arthropoda; class Insecta; order Diptera; family Tephritidae; genus Merzomyia; species Merzomyia westermanni. The sequence goes on from OX465289.1 coordinate 82,345,925, forward strand.
GGGCTGTGTGAGACCCGTTGGTGCGTTTATAAGGCGACGTTGGCTGGCTGCGCTGGCTTCCTCTGCTGCGCGACACCACGGCGGGTTCTGGCTGAACGGCGGAGCTCGGCCTTAAGTGTATAATGGGCGGGGTAAGTCCAGCACACCTCAAGTACAACTTAGTCCGCGTCTACCCTGGATTGTAATGTCTAATATTGGTAAAGCCCAATTACTAACTATCACTACCCAGCGTAGATCCGATCTTTGCCGTGACTCCGTACTGGTCCACGCCTTCCAGTTGTGGTGGTGATCTTGCAGCTCCGCTTGGTTAGCGTTATCGTGCTTTGCTGTTGTCGTTGACGGTCTTGCGGTTTAATTGCGTTCCGCTATCTCTGCTACTGCTTCGGTTTTGTGCCTGTGTCGACGTCGCGCTGTAGTACCCACTGCTTTGCTGTCGCAACTCTACTCGCGCTGATAATCTGCGTATCCACGGCTGACCGCGGTAGCACAGGTTATCGCGGCCTTAAGTGTATAATGGGCGGGGTAAATCCAGCACACCTCAGTCCGCGTCTACTCTAAACGATGATGACTAATATTGGTAAGCGCCTATTTACTAGCTAATCACCCTTCAGCGTAAATCTTGTCACTACCGCAGCTCCGTGCTGACTCACTCTTGTCTTCTTGTGTTGCCTCAAGCTGTGGTTGCTGTTGGGTTTTGCTTGCATGCCTCGCTGTTTGATGTTGATGTTGTTTATTTTGTGTGGGCCAAATTTGTAGCCATATTTGGTTCTCACAACTTATATAAGTTAACACAATGTTTGCACATAATCATAAAAATATGCAAACAAATATCATATGACCGTCTAGCGACTCTTCACTTGCTTCAGTCGCACGGTCAAACGACACCACACGCGCAACCGAAATATGATGACGTCGCGAGAACGCCAAATAATAACTTTCCCAGCACATGTAGGTGCAACGTGACCTGACGCGCTGCAGAATAGTTAGTATAAAAATAATTGTAACATTTTGAATTGGGTTCATTCGTATTCAATAAAGAACGGACTACGGTTCGGAAAAACGACTTTTTTTTTGCCAACTTAATTTGGTAATTCTATCACTGGCGCCCGAGCAATGGGTCCGGTTTTTTAGTGCGCGGTAAAGTCGTCAATCACAACGCGATCCTAAAAAAGTCGCCAACTACAAAGCGATCCTAAGAAAGTCGCCAACCACAAGCACTAAGAAGCCGTTCATCAACCTGGTTAGGAAAAGAGGCCCCCTAGTAGCAGTCGAAACGCAAACGGGAAGCAGATAACGCTAGCCGCCTTCCAGAGAAAAGGAACCCCACCGAAAGGATGATACCGATATTTATGTAAGAATTAGGTTAAGAAAAAACATATATGAAGTGAACAGTGTATTAAAACAAAACTTCCTCTTGCTAAGAAAGGCGCAAATTACCACTAATTGAAGCATGTTCGCGAATAACGTTGTAAACGACAATGTTTTCAAAACTGTTTTTTTTGCATTTTATAGTTATAATTACTCTCTTCTGTCTGTAAAAAAAAATGCTCTCTTATACAAGCAGTCAGTGGAAGAACGTTACATGTATAAGGATAAAATTTGGTGAATGCATTGAGATTGAGGCATAAAATACATTCTTGAAGAAATTTTTGAAAATGGGAGTGGCACCGCCCACTTTTGATTAAGTCAAATTTAGAAATAATATTAATCATAAATCAAAAACCGTTCAAGATATCGAAACGAAATTCAGCATGCAGGTTTCCAGGTATGCAAGGAATGTTTCAGGAAAAAATGGGTGGGATCGGTTAAGGTCTACGCCCACTTTTATATGAAAGATTTTGAAGAGGATCGTAGATATATTAAAAAGGCAGTAACTTTGCGTAAAATAGCTTTACATCATTTGTATTTCACTTTTAAAATTTCTGTAAACAAAGAAATTTAAAAACTTAAAATTTTCGAAATTGGGCGTTTCCCCGCCCCTTTTATAGTAGACTATTCCACAAAACTTTTTATACCATAATTCCGCCAAAAATTGATTTGTCGAAACGAAATTTGGTGATAATGTTCTATATATAAAGGTAACGGGGCGAAATCGGTTAATATCCACGCCCAGTTTTTTAACATAGTTCTGAAAAATTTTTTTGTTAAATTTAAACAGCGATATTTCCACAACAATCAGATTTTGCACACATAATAAGCTTTTTAAGAAAAACTCGGCCACAAAAAAAATTTTGTCAATTTTGAAGAAGTAAGCGTGGCGCAGCCCACTTTTCAGCATACAATTTCTGCTATTTTCAAAGGAAATCGCTTATAATTCAATCTTGATATTTCAATGAAAATTGGTCAGCTGTTTCTCAGTAGCCAAATCGGGAAACACACAAGCAAAATATTCCGAGACGTAGCTAATAGATCACTGCAATAGCGAAATTATATATCTTTTTTGATTTTCATACCTTTCATAAACATTAAATGTATGTAAGTATGAGAACAAGAAGAGAAAAGTTCACTAAAATGATCAGCACGATGATCGGAGCCGATTAAGCCATGCCCGTCTCTCCTTCCGTCTGTCTGTCTGTCCTTCTGTCTATTTGAACGCAAACTAGTCTGTATACGAGTATATTGTCTATGCTGTGCCTAGTGAACCCAAGTATATATTGTGAAAATTTCATAACGATCGTTTGAGTTCTTTGGCGCCTATGAAAGACACCCTTTATTATATCTATTTTTGTTAGGCACACAAGGTATATAACTTTATTCGGCATAAACGATAGATAGTCCAATCAAAAGGTATACTGAAATGATCAGGAGGATGAGCTGAGTCTATGTAGCCATGTCCGTCTCTCGACACGTCTATCTGTCTGTCCGTCTGTCTATTTGAACGCAAATACGAACTGAAAGTATTAAAATAGACCTGCGTAAATTGGGATGACATAATAGATCACTACTAGGTATATAATGTTCGGTTCCACCCGAACTTAGACTTCTCTACTTGTTTATATCTATTTTTGTTACGCACACAAGGTATATTACTTCATTCGGCATAAACGAATCGAGATATATATTTATTAATGTATATCAAAACGTTCAGGATGAAAAGTAAAATATCCGGGCAAGTATGTTATATCCCACTGCAAAAGCGAAGTTGTATATCTTTTTTGATTTTCATACCTTTCATGAGCATGAAATGTTTGTACGTATAAGAAGAAAAAGAGATAGTCCAATCAAAAGGTATACTGAAATTATCAGGAGGATGAGTCTATGTAGCCATGTCCGTATCTCGATACGTCTATCTGTCTGCCCGTCTGTCTATTTGAACGCAAATACGAACTGAGAGTATTAAAGTTCTGGGTAAATTGGGATGCCGTAATAGATCACTACTAGGTATATAATGTTCGGTTCCACCCGAACTTAGACTTCTTTACTTGTTAAATATTCATTTAATTAAATGGTAATTTGCGAACTTCGTGGTTTAAATAGTACATTTGGCTTGCAGATCTTGTACGTATGTGCATGTCAGAAAAATCACCCTTATTTTTGCCACGTCGTTACTGCAATAACGACGCATCAGCGAGGCAACAACGAATAAGAAATGTTTAAATGAAACCACGAAGAAAAGTATAAGTAAATAACATTTCTTTTTGAAATAATTTAAGTAACCTTTTCCTAATAAAAAAACCTTTAAAAAAATTCACAAAAGAAATATTTTGTTGTTATTTTTCAGGGTTGTTTAATTTTGATTGTGAAATGCAGTTGTCATAAATAACAATGAATCTCCAATCGGGTAAAAGCTGCAACAACGAAATTGGCGAGCATAGGCATATACAATAACAAGGTGGTTAAAATAGCACTTTCAAAAAGGTTTAGTTACTAGGAACTTGCACATTATGCACTAGAATTCCATAGGAGAGTTATTTGTGAAGATAGAAATAAGCTACAATCAGATCTAGATACACTAGTTACTTGGCGCGATTTAAATTTTATACCACTTAACCTTAAAAAATGTAAATACATGCGGTTTTGGCGCACAACTTTTCAGCCGGCTTCCTATACAATTAACAATTATACTCGTAGTCTAGAGCAATTGTATGATTTTGTTGACCTGGGGGTTGCTATGGATTAAAAGCTCAGTTTCAACCGCCATATTAAAGCAACAGTCAATAAGGCTAGAGGTGTTCTAGCATTCGTTAAACGATGGTCTAAAGAATTTAGCGACCCTTATGTAACTAAAGCTCTTTTCACTACATTAGTCAGACCGATGCCTACATACGGTTCTATAATTTGGAACCAGCGTTTCCAGGTCCATGTAGATCGCCTAGAACAGCGGTGCACTAAAGAGTTTCGCGGAGCAACGGAAAAGTATTTGGCATTCACTTACAGGTCGTGTGAGCGCAGCTATTGAATTGCTTTAACGGAAACAGAACAGCAGTTTGCATTTGAAATTCAAACTGCTAACATCACATGCACAAGTTTTGTTGAACGCATGTATGTACGCATGAACGAATGAATTAACTAATCAGGTCTCGACCCGAATGGGGATTCAAGTATTTTTTTTTATACCTAGTAGTGCTACGGACACAAGGTAGATTAACTTTAGTCCCGTAACGGTGGTGTGTAACGGCATAAACGGATCGAGATAGATATTGACTTATGGATATCAAAATGTTCAGGAGGATAAAATAAATTGATTAAGCCTTGTGCGTCCGTCCGTCCTTCTGTTAGCACGATAACTTGAGTAAATTTTGAGATATCTTAATGAAATTTGCTATGCAGGTTCCTTGGCACAGATCTCCGAGCGCTATTTAAAATGGGCGAAATCGGATGATAGCCACGCCTACTTTTTATATATAGAATATTTTCGAAAATACAAAAAAATTGGTTATTCAGTACATAATACATTTATAAGGATAAAATTTGGTGTGTGCATTAATGTTAAGGCAGACAATAAATTTTTCAAGAAATTTTTTAAAAGGGGGTGGCACCGCCCACTTTTGATTAAGTCAAATTTAGAAATAATATTAATCATAAATCAAAACCCGCTCAAGATATCGAAACGAAATTTAGCACACTTATTTACATTGATACGAGATATGTTTCGGAAAAAAATGGGCGGAATCGGTTAAGAACCACTTTCTAATTCACTTTCAAAGTGTCCGTGAACGAAGAAAGTCGAAAAATATAAATTTTTGAAAATGGGCGTGGCCCTGCCGCTTTTATGGTGAACTATTCCACAAAAATTTTCATGACATAACTCTGGCAAAAATGTATTTATCGAAACGATATTTGGGGAAAATTTTGGATAAATAAAATTAAATGTTTGTTGTAAAAATGCTCGAAATCGGCCCACGGCCACGACCAGTATTTTAACATTGTTCTAAAAAATTTGTTTGTAAAATGTAAAACGCGATATTTTTATAACCATGCAAGCTATGTCAATAAGATCTTGCGCACATATAAAGCTTTTTAGTCAAAACTCAACCGCAAAAAATTGTGTGCATTCTGTTGAGTAGCCTATTTTCAAAGGCGATTGCTTGTAGTTTGAACTAGATATTTCAAGCAAAATTGGTCAGCTGCTTCTCAATGCTATGTATGTATGTAGTATACTTCTGCTAAAAATTAAGCAAATCGGATAACAAGTAAAATATCCGGGCAAGTTGTTATTACCCCATTGCAATAGGGAAGTTGTATACTTTTTTTGATTTTCATACCTTCAATGAACATGAAAGGTTTGTAAGTATAAGAAGAAGAAGAGATGGACCCATCAATGAGTAAACTGAAATAATAAGGACGATGAGCTAAGTCGATTGAGCTGTCCGACTGTCTATTTGAACGCAAATTTTTTTAACATAAAATGTGCATGTATTGGTATTTTGAAAAAATGTGGTTAGCAGTTGTTGGTAGGGAAGCTATTTACTATATAAAAATAAATTAATGGCGGCAGCCGTGGTGTGGCGACAGTGTTGCCGGCCTACCACACCGAAGGTCCAAGGTTCGAATTCTGGGACAGGTAACATCAAAAGTGGTTTGAAAAGTTTTTCGAAATGGGGCCGCCTCTCGGCAGTGGTTTGGCAAATTCTCCAACTGTCTTTCTGCTATGGAAGGCTTCTCAGCAAAAATTCATCTCCTTTCTAGATGCCGTTCGAAGTCGGCAAAATTATGTAAGTCCCGCCAATTTGTAGGAAAAAATTCAAAACGACCCACAACAAGTTGGAAGGGAAGCTCGGCGCAAAAATCTCTTAGGAGGTTGTATATCGCGCCATACATTTATATATTTTTTAAATTAATTTACCCCTCAAAACTCATAACAGAAGTGTTTTTATTGAAAACAATTAGCCAGCTTTATAATACGAACTGAGAAGTATTAAAATAGACTTGCGTAAATTGGTATGCCATAATAGATCACTACTAGGTATGTACTGGTCGGTTCCACCCGAACTTAGACTTGCTTACTTGTTATTTATAAGATATCAATATCTGGAATCAAATGCTTTCCAACTTCATATAGCGTCGTACCCAGAGGCCCCCTGAACGCAATATGAAAGTATCAAAAATATCCACCGCCCACTTTTCTAAAATTGTGTAAATATTGAATAATGAATATATAAATATCACTAATTAGACCAAAAACGTTAAAAGATATAACGAATAGTAATTTTATACAGCATGGGAGTGTGGCACTGCAAGCTTTTCCAAACTGCCTAATAAGTTGGCCAAATATGCTTTTTGAACAGGAAAATTTAAAAATTATTTATCAAAACTTATCGTAACGTGGGGATAAAAATGGTGGTTAAGATAGAAGGAAGTATGGAGATGAATATGAGATGAATGAATGTTGTAGACTTCGACTGAACTTTTTTTTAGATTTCCTGTTGTTTTTGTTTGTAACGACACAAACACTCCCCGAAGGTATACTGGTATGCCTACCTCGGGCATATTCTAAACCCCTAATCCTCAGGGTATCAAAGCGGATAAGGAAGGGGAAGTATTACGACTGGAAGGGCTGATAGAAATGAAGACTGACCTGCCAACTCTGTGTTCCTGACAAATTGTCAATCTTGATAAATAATCAAGAAAAAATTATATGTAACATGTTTTCGAATTTTTTATCAAAAACAACACAAATCATTACATAAAAAAGAGCTTTCTGCGACCTTTCTATTTGTAATCTTAATTATTTTGCCGGCTTTAGGTCAGAATTAAATAAAAACACATTTGGTTGGTTTTTAATGCCTATATATTTCGGTATGCTCAACGGTAACCGTCTTCAGGGCAAACTGTTGACAAACATAAAACAATAAATTATAGTCTTATAAGTAAGAAGTAAGGAAGTCTAAGTTCGGGTGGAAGCGAACATTATATACCTAGTATTGATCTATTATGTCATCCCAATTTACGCAGGTCTATTTTCATACTTTCAGTTCCTATTTGCGTTCAAATAGACAGACGGACAGACAGATAGACGTATCGAGAGACGGACATGGCTACATGGACTTAGCTCATCCTCCTGATCATTTCAGTATACTTTTTGATGGGACTATCTCTTTTTCTTCTCATACGTACAAACATTTCATGTTCATGAAAGGTATGAAAATCAAAAAAGATATACAACTTTGCTTCTGCAGTGGGGTATTAACTACTTGGCCGGATATTTTACTTTTCATCCTGAACGTTTTGATATACATTAATAAATATATATCTCGATTCGTTTATGCCGAATGAGTTAATATACCTTGTGTGCGTAACAAAAATAGATAGAATAGAACTCAACCGATCTTTATGAAATTTTCACAATATATACTTGGGTTCACTGGGTATAGCATAGACCATATATAGTTTTGGAAAAGTAGGCGGAGCCACGTCCTCAGGCTATATAAAGTTTCAATTCGTCATAACCCGGAACCTTTTTGGTCTAAATTAATGAAATTTTGATATATGTGTCACTTAAGTCAATATCTACTGTAACGAAGCTTTCTTGTTGCCCCGTTGCTTCTTTGGTAATTGCTGGGGTATACTCGCCTTGTCCAGGGTTCGCTTACAATAAATTTGTAAATTCGGGACACTGCGCAAATCGTTTCGCTGTATTAAACTTTACTTTATTCTTACTTAATGCTAGAATATTAATTCATTCGTATTTTATTCTAAAATTCAACTCCCTCTGACTTCATTCGTCGCCACTCGGCTGTGGTGGCGTGGCTTAACGGTCCAGCCGCGTTCCGTTAGACGGATTCCGTTAGGGTCTGGTGCGTTGCACTCTACCGTGCTTCCGTTGGCGTCGCTGTCGCGTACTATGCTGGCGTACTGACGTCGGCGTCGTGTGTTGCAGCGGCGTTGCTGCTGACGTATCTCTGCCGCGCGGTATGTCGCCGCTCTGCTGCGGTCTCTGCTGACGTGTCTCTGCCGTGCGGTATTTCGTCGCTCTGCTCGGTCGTGTGGTGCGTTCGCGCTGTTACTCCGCCGGGTATCACTCTCGCGGCGCGGTCTACGTCGGCGTAGGCGAGCGGACGTCGCCTGTTCGCGGTTGCGCTTTACTGTGGCGGGACTTTTGCTGAGGCGGGTGTGCGTGAGGTTTCTAGTGGTAGTTGTACTGGATAGACCCAACTACAACTCCCTTCGATCCCACGGCTCACTCCTACGGGGCGATTGTACTGGATATACCCAACTACGATCGATATGCGCTCGCTAGTCGCTCTGGTCGTGACCACAGCTCCGTGCTGACTGACTCCTGTGATGCTGTGTTGATGCTTTTATAGCTGTGGTGTTACATGTTGCTGGCTCGGGTGGTTGTGTTGCCATGGTTACTGTGTTGCTGTGACATGTTGCGACCGCTCGTTGTGTTCATGTTGGTGCTAGTTTTGTTGTTGAGCCTTGTTGTATGTTCATCTGGTTATGTGGGGTCGTTTTTGTGTTGGCCAAATTAATGGGGATTTATTTGGTCCTCACACTACATAATATTTCAAAGTGGGCGGTGCCACTCCCACATATTTTGTGTTTTGTTTTGTTCTTGTGCTTTCACGATAGGTTCAGGAATTCGCTGGGCACGACACAGTCTATACGAGGTGTGTTCAAAATGTGTCGCGAATTTTGTGTTTTTTCAAAAATTATTTATTTATTCATGAATATCTATTTTGTCCCCTTCAAAGTAATCCCCATGAGATATTATACACTTGTGCCAACGGGTTTTCCAATCTTCGAAGCACTTCAAAAAATCATTTTTTTGTATCTTGTTCAGCTCCTCCTTCGATGCCGTCTTTATCTCGTCAAGAGAAGCGTAACGTCGTCCTTTCATGGGCCTCTTCAGTTTAGGGAAAAAGAAAAAGTCACAGGGGGCCAGATCTGGGGAATACGGTGGCTGCGGCATCATTAGTGTGTTGTTTTTGGCCAAAAAGTCGCGCACAAGCAACGATGCGTGAGCAGGGGCGTTATCGTGGTGCAAAAGCCAATTTTTGTTCTTCTTTGCACATCTTCTCGGCCTTCTGAGAACATTTTGTACCACCGATAAACGTTGCGTTGTATGAAAATCAAAAACGATATATAACTTCGCTATTGCAGTGGGCTATTAACTACGTGCCCGAATATTTTGTTTGTGTGTTTCCCGATTTGCCTAATTTTTGGCAGGAGTATAATACATACTTCTGAGAAGCAGCTGACGAATTTTCATTGAAATATCAAAATTGAATTATAAGCGATTGCCTTTGAAAAAAGCAGAACTTGTATGCTGAAAAGTGGGCTGCGCCACGCCTACTTCTTCAAAATTGACAAAATTTTTTTTGCGACCGAGTTTTTCTTAAAAAGCTTATTATGTGTGCAAAATCTGATTGATATAACTTGCTGATTTGTAGAAATATCGCTTTTAAATTTTCCAAAAAAATGTTTCAGAATTATGTTAAAAAACTGGTCGTGGCCATTAACCGATTTCGCCCATTTTTACAGCAAACAGTTACTTTTATATATAGAACATTATCACCAAATTTCGTTTCGACAAATCAATATTTGGCGGAGTTATGGCATACAAAGTTTTGTAGAATAGTCCACTATAAGAAAGGCGTAGCCACGCCCATTTTCGAAAATTTAAAGTTTTTGGATTTCTTTGTTTACGTAAACTTTAAAAGTGAAATATAAATGATGTAAAGCTATTTTACGCAGAGTTATTGCCTTTTAAATATATCTACGATCCTCTTCAAAATCTTTCATATAAAAGTGGGCGTAGACCTTAACCGATCCCACCCATTTTTTCCTGGAACATTCCTTGCATACCTGGAAACCTGCATGCTGAATTTCGTTTCGATATCTTGAACGGTTTTTGATTTATGATTAATATTATTTCTAAATTTGACTTAATAAAAAGTGGGCGGTGGCACGCCCATTTTCAAAAATTTCTGCAAGAATGTATTTTATGCCTCAATCTCAACGCATTCACCAAATTTTATCCTTATACTTGTATTATGTACTGAGTAATCACTTTTTTTGTGTTTTCGAAAATATTCTATACATAAAAAGTGGGCGTGGTTATCATCCGATTTCGCCCATTTTAAATAGAGCTCGGAGATGAGTGCCAAGGAACCCGCATTCCAAATTTCATTAAGATATCCCAAATTTACTCAAGTTATCGTGTTCACAGGCGGACGGACGGACATGGCTTAATCAATTTCTCTTTTCGTCCTGAACATTTTGATACACATAAGTCAATATCTATATCGATCCGTTTATGCCGTTTCGTACTGCCGTTAGGCGACTAAAGTTAATATACCTTGTGTGCGTAGCACTACGAATGTTTGTCTGTGTGTCCTTTATAGGCGTCCAAAGTACTCAACCGACTTTTATGCAATTTTCGCAGTATACTCTTAAGATCAGAGGTTAAAGCAAAGGCCATATATAGTTTTGGAAAAGTGGGCGGTGCCACGCCACCAGGCTATATAAAATTTCCATTCGTCATAACCTTGAACTTATTTGGTCTAAATCAATGATATTTGGATATATGTGTCCTTTAGTCAAGATTTACATAATTTTGGGAAAGTGGGCGGGGCCACGCCCACATTTTTTGTTTTTTGTTTGTGCTTCATTAATGTCCACAGTTTACAGTCGACCTCTATGAATTTTTCACGATAGATTAAGAAGTTCAGTGGGTACAGCATAGACTATATATAGTTTTGGAAAAGTGGGCGGTGCCACGCAACCAGGCTATATACAATTTTAATTCGTCATAACTCTGAACTTGTTTGGTCTAATTCAATGATATTTGGATATACAGGGTGTTTTTTACAGGTTTGTTTTTCGAATAGAGATAAAACTGGCATTTTGTGGTCAAATCTGGCAACTCTAATGTCATTTATGTTCAGTTTGGTTTGCCATTTCATCATGAACAGGTTGACAAAAGAACAACGCTTGCAAATCGTGCAAATTTATTTCGAAAATAATGGTTCAGTTCGCGAAGTTTACCGTGAGCTCCGTCCATTTTATGGTCGACATAATCGTCCATCAGAGCAATTAATTCGGTTAACCATGGATCGTTTTCGCACTACGTTTACTCTATGTGATAATACGCATCCGCAGAGACGTCGAACAGTGCGCACCGAAGAAACAATTGCCGCTGTAGAGCAAAGTGTTGAAGAGGACCCGAATGAATCGATTCGCCACCGTGCACAGCAATTGGAGCTTTGTCCATCAACTTTATGGAAGATTTTGCGCAAAGATCTTGGCTTGCGACTTTACAAGATCCAGCTTGTGCAAGAATTAAAGCCGCGAGACCATGCAATGCGTCGTGATTTTGGTGTATGGGCCGAAAATGAGATTGATTTCGATGCTGATTTTCATCGCAAAATTTTGTTCAGTGATGAGGCTCATTTTTGGTTGAATGGCTACGTCAACAAGCAAAATTGCCGCATTTGGAGTGAAGAGAATCCACATGAGACCCTTGAAACGCCATTACATCCACAAAAACTGACTGTTTGGTGTGCTCTATGGGCTGGTGGAGTCATTGGGCCATACTTCTTCCGCAATAATGCAGGAGAGGCAGCTACCGTTAATGGAGACCGGTATAGAGCCATGATAACCGACTATTTTGTTCCCGAATTGGATGGCATGAATGTGGATGAGTTGTGGTTCCAACAAGACGGCGCTACATGCCACACAGCGCACGTCACAATCGATTTATTGAAGGAAACATTCGATGAGCGCATAATTTCGCGGAATGGACCTGTCAATTGGCCACCAAGGTCGTGTGATTTGACACCATTGGATTATTTTCTTTGGGGATATGTGAAGTCGCCCGTCTACACCAACAAACCAGAAACGTTAGGGGAATTGGAAGCCAACATTCGTGGCGTTATTGCCGACATACGGCCCCATATGCTCGAAAAAGTGGTTGAAAATTGGACCTGTAGAATTGGCTTTATTCGAGCCAGCCGCGGCGGCCACATGCCCGAAATCATATTTAAACATTAATGGCATAAAATTATCCTTCCAATAAAGCCAAATTGATGGACCTTAAAACGATTTTCTTGTGTTTTATTTCAATTCGAAGTTCTATACCCCTAAAAAAAACACCCTTTATGTATCCTTTAGTCAAGGTTTACACAATTTTGGAAAAGTGGACGGTGTCACGTATAACTAGGAATCTATTTGACTTAAGTTAATGTTATTTTATATACAGATATGTGTTTTATACATCAAAAAACCTTGGAAATAGAAAGCAGTACCAGGATCAAATAAAAGTTAATTCGAGATATCCTCGAAACTATGTACATATTAGTACCCGCAGAGTAAATGGGAAAAGAAGGTAAGTAGGAAAAGAAATTTGGGATATAGAGGCGGGGTTAGAGGGCAAGTAAGACGGTAAAGAATAGTAATGGTACATGGGGATGGGGGAAAAGCAAAAGTGAGAAAAAGGAGGAGATAAGGAGAAATGTAAAAGAAGCGATAAGTGGGGAAGGAAAAGAGTACAATTTGTTAAAGGTAGGCAAGCCAAGTTTTGGGCAGGACAACGTCTGCCGGGTCTGCTAGTAAATAATAATCAATCAACATTATTGACATACATTTATTTACGTCTGCGCCGTGTGACGTGGAGTTGTGTACCATTGTTTACCTATACTAGTTTGGAATCTAATTCTTCAGCCATTTTGCGAATTTAAGTGGGAGGCAGTAGATAATGGTACTCGGCTGCGTGGAATGAAAGATCGGAGTCCGGGACTTTCGACAAAATACGCACAAAACCCAAAAATTCAAAAAGGAGTTAAACTTTGTACGAAATTTGCAAATAGTACCTATATGGTGCTCCCAATTATAAATGTAAAATCCGCCAGCTAGTGTTTGATTTATTACTTATTTTGCTTAGGTTAAGTAAAAATTTTAGTATATTTAATTGTTGTAGTATAAGTTCATAGGAAAATACATGAATAACATAAAATTGGTAGTTATTTCTATTTAACGTCAACTGCAAAAACATGTCCAAAAATGTCGGGAGGAGTGCCAAAAACGCGCTTTGAGCTTGTTATATGTATATGTAAACTATGGCATCCCCTGCACACATACATGTAACAATTACTTTACGTTGACATCGCTGTCACTTTAATTGAAATAAACAAGACAGTCTTGCACTGCACTTAAACGGAATAACACATGGCGCAGCCGAATAAGGAATGAAAACACGGAGTGGGGCTGAATTGAAGCAAGATACAAGCGAGGACAGCACGGACGACGAAGGTGATGATTTCAAAATGGCCAATAGTAGCAGCACTTATGGTAGTTTGGACGTGAGACGCCCTGATCCCCTAAAGTTTGATGGGAATGTTGCAGAGCAATGGCGTGTTTTCAAACAAAATTTCGACATATACGCCATAGCAATTGATTTTGAAGAAAGAAAAGAACAGCAAAAAGTTGGAATATTTCTCAACGCCTGTGGTCCTGAAACAATTGAAATTTTTAACACTTTTGGACTCACCGTGGTACAGAAGAAAAATTACGATGCAGTTTTTGCTGCAGTAGAAAATTACTGCACGCCAAAAAAGAATGAGGTGTATGAAGCTTTTAGATTCAACTCGCGGAAGCAGGAGGAGGGGGAGCCATTCGAATCGTATTTGCTTGACTTGCGCAAAAGAGTCAAACATTGTGGGTATACGGACACGGATAGAATGATTCGAGACAATATTGTTATTGGGACAAACAGTCAAAAGCTGCAGAAAAAACTCTTGGAAACAGAAAATTTGACTCTGAGCAGAGCCATAGAAATAGCGCGCGCTGCTGAGCTAGTGGAAAAATATACAAATGAAATGCAACAACAAAGCAAATACACAACAGTGAATGCAATAAGATCACACAAACAAATTTCGCAAAATAGCGGTGGGCGCAATACAATAGAAAATACAAAAAGTTTGAGCAAAGAAAATGTACGAGTTAAGCATAACTCAAGACAAAGTGCTAATTGTAAATTTTGTAAAGGGGTTCATGAGTTTGGCAAATGCCCAGCCTTCGGGGAAAAATGCAACAACTGCGGTCGTTTAAATCATTTTAGCGTTGCGTGTTATAGCTCACAAGTTCACGAAATAAAAGAGAGTGACGAAAAAAGGGAAAGTGGCGATGATATTGTTTTGCATAATATTGAAGATGTATCAGTGGGTCGGAAAAGATGGTATGAAAAAATCAGAGTGAATGATTGCCTTATAAACTTTAAGTTGGATACGGGTGCCGACGTTAATATTTTACCTTATAAGTATTTTATAAAATACATGAAAAATACGATGCTCTATGAAGGTGGTTTGCCTCCACGCAGTTATAGTGGAGCTGAGTTGGATTACAAAGGTGTAATTCAATGTGTAGTGATGTGCCGTAATGAAATAAAGACTTTACAATTCACGGTTGTTGATACACCATACGAACCTTTGTTGGGACTATCAGCGTGTGAGCAGCTTAATCTTATAAAGCGTGTAAACGTCATTCGTGAAGCAACAAGCGATGAATTTATACGAAACTATAGAGATGTTTTTGAAGGCACGGGATGTTTTGTAACGAACTTGGATATCCAAGTAAAGAAAAATTCGGTTCCGGTGGTAAAACCAGCAAGGAGAATCCCACAGTCGTTAGCAGAAAAAGTCAAAAATGAAGTACAAAAAATGGTAGAAAATGGAATAATTGAACGAATGGATTGTCCTATTGAACGTGCCTCCAATCTTGTAGTGGTTGAGAAGAAATCAGGTAAACTTCGTTTGTATATAGACCCGCAAGATTTAAATGCAGACATTTTATCGGAAAATCATACGATTCCATCATTTGAATCTATATCGGTACGTATTGCTAATAGTAAGATATTCACTGTGTTGGATTTGAAAGAAGGGTTTTGGCAAATCGGACTTAGTGAAAAAGCTAGTAAACTTTGTGCTTTCAATACACCGTTTGGGTGTTATCGTTTCAAGCGCTTGCCATATGGTATAAAAATAGGCCCTGAGGTTTTTCAAAAATACAATGAGAGAAATTTTGATGATATTCCAAACGTAATAGTCTTCATTGACGATATATTGATTGCAGCTAAAAGTGTTGAAGAGCATGACCACACATTAAAGCTAGTTATGGCTCGCGCAAGGAAGTTGAATATCAAATTTAATGTCGAGAAAATTCAATACAAGGTACCAGAGGTCAAATATTTAAGAAAAATTATTTCACCAGATGGCATACGCTGTGATCCTGACCGAGTAAAAGCGATAATGAAAATAAAAAAACCGAATACTAAGAAAGATTGGCAAAAATTGCTAGGCATGATAAATTATATTCGCGAATACATACCAAATTTATCTAGTATTTCACAACCGTTACGAGAATTGCTAAAATCGAATGTCGTGTATGAATGGCATTCAGCTCACGAAAGTTGCTTAAAGTCGATTAAAACACTGATTGCAAATGCACCAACGCTGCAATCTTTTGATGAGAAAAAAGAAATAACCCTCGAAACAGATGCATCTAAAACTGGTATAGGGTGTTGCCTCATGCAAAACGGAAAGCCCATCGCATTTGCATCACGCAGTCTTACAGACGCCGAAATTAACTACGCTCAGGTTGAAAAGGAGTTTTTAGCCATTTTATTTGCTTGTCGTTAATTTCACTATTACATCTATGGTCGACAGGTTACGATTAGGACAGATCACAAGCCCCTTGTTTCGATAATGAAAAAAGAATTTTGCAAAATCCCTTCCGCTAGACTCCAACGCATTAAACTTAGTTTAATTAAATATGACCTAAACTTGATCCACGTTCCAGGAAAATTTTTATACATCGCTGATCTGTTGTCTCGATATTTTGATGAGGACAATAACGTTCCCGATATTGAGGATCTTAACAAATTCGTCCATTCATTAAACATCACCGACGAACACCTAGACAGTTTTCGAATTGAGATAGAAAAAGATAAACATTTAGCACAGTTGAAACAAGTTTTAATAAATGGCTGGCCTAGTAAGAAAGAGTTGTTATGTGACGATATTAAAATGTTTTGGAAGCATCGTTCTGATCTGTTTTTAGAAGACGGTATCTTATATTTGAATAACAGGGTTATTGTACCGCCTGCTTTGAGAGAAACCATATTATCGCAGCTGCACTTGTCTCATTTAGGTATTGAGAAAACAAAAAAACGCGCTCGCGAGCTAGTGTACTGGCCAGGAATTGATAATGCTATTGAGAAAACGATAACCAATTGTGACATATGCCAGCGAAGTCGATCCGCTGTTGTTAAGGAACCAATGATACCACACAGCATTCCCAATCTACCCTTTAATAAAATAGGCGTAGACATTTGTGAATTTGCATCAAGAAACTATTTAATAATAGCGGATTATTACTCGCGGTATTTGGACATAGCGCCGTTGAAATCGAAAACAGCAACTGAGTGTATCAATGCACTTAGAACATGTTTCGCCGTACATGGATTACCTGTAGAAATAATTTCAGACAATATGACTTTCAATTCGTACGAGTTTAAACGATTTTGTGATCAAATTGGAGCGAAATCAACAACAACAAGCCCTGGTTATTCGCAATCCAACGGTTTTGCTGAGCGTTTCGTTGGGATAGCAAAAAACTTAATAAAGAAAACAAATGAGAGTAAAAAAGAGTTATGGCTGGCTTTACTCGAATATCGTAATACACCGCTTAAAGATATTGATGCTTCACCAGTGGAACTTTTAATGAGTAGAAAAACCCGCACTCTTTTGCCAACAAAAACAACTTTGTTTCAACCAAGAATCATTCCGAATATATCTAACAACATAAATGCTAAAAATTACAAGTCAAAAAAATACTACGATCCTTCTGCATCGCAAAAAAAATCATTTGTGAAGGGTGACAGGATATGGTATAAGAACAACAATAGAGGATGGGTAAAAGCTAAAATAATCGACACACACGATTCACCTAGATCATACTGGATCGAACTAGAAGACCAAACTATTTACCGGCGAAATTCGAAATGGCTCCGAAAACGATTATAGTTATTGGTATATAAGAATATTTGAACTTTTTTTATGATTTAATTATAAATTATTAATGAATTTACTTAGTATTTATATGAATTAAGAAGGGAGATGTTATATGTATATGTAAACTATGGCATCCCCTGCACACATACATGTAACAATTACTTTACGTTGACATCACTGTCACTTTAATTGAAATAAACAAGACAGTCTTGCACTGCACTTAAACGGAATAACACAGAGCTCTTTATCAACAATCCGAAAACGAAAATTCAATTTTATATTTCTGTCAAAAGATATTTGCAATCAAAATTGCAAATTTTCTGTAATTTTCATGTGGTTGTTGTAATCACACATAATGGGTGTTACAAAATGTACAAAAGTGTGTTACGCGCAGAAATACTGGGGATCGCATAGCCAGGGTTGGATCGGCTAAGGGTTATTTTTTTCAAGCGCGACCGAAGGCCGCCTACGCAGAAAGGTGTTCTCCCCCGAAATACTGTGGAAGAGAGCCCCCCTTTGGGATCGAACCTAGGTATTTTTTATGGGTTTTTTGCCAATAACTTTTAAATTACTAAAATTAATGGATTAGGGTTCCTGGGACCGAAACGCGTCTCTGGGTACCTATATCGACATTTTTAGTGCAGTTTTTGCAGTTGACGTTGGATGTGAAGTATTACCTTTTCATATATTCACACACAACATATTTGTGTAATAAGCAAATAAACAAATTAAAATTTTGCAATTTAAAAAGTCTCTGCTTGCTACAACTATTGTTTACGTATTAGGAAACAATGACACAGCACATACGAATATCAACAAAACGGACATCAACTTTAATTGAAAGTTAAAAAAATTACAAAAAACTTTATTAAAATATAAAAATTTCTTCTTGTAACAACAAATAAGGTGTTATCTATATTGTGACGAATTCGATGATTCCTTGATTATCAATCCTGGGTTCGATCACTATGAAGTCAAATAAACACACGCGCAGATATTGTAACGAGTAGCTAGTTTTATTTACTACTAATAAACGGAAAACGAATTTAAGAGTTTGGTAACTTCGCAGTAGTTCACTGAACAAAACTTGAAAATAAACTGATCCACCTGCCTTGCTTGGTCACTGCCTTATATAGTCCGACAGGGTGCTTGCCTACGCACCGAGAACTTTCTTGGTTATTCGCTCTTCGTGTTCTCGAAGGATCGGTGTTATTTATTGGCATCTCCTCTTTGCATCGTATTCGCAAACACTCGCGCGATCTCTCTTCCTCTTGCTTTGTACATGCTTGAATGCATAAGCGTAGGCATCGTTGTGTTTAACTAGTGGTGGGATTGTTATTGAGTTAGGGATGGTACATGCTTGAGAATAATTGCCACACTGCCCTCCACCAGTCTGATCGGGACATTTCCCAAACCAAACGCTGCTAGACGCTCAATGGTTGGCACCACTTTATTAAATTTCATTTCCTCCAGGGACTGAAACTCCGACATCAATCCTCTCCTGCAGAGATTCCCACAATGCATTACACTGTCACACATTCCAACCATTTTATCTGGCCCCGCATAGATTTGTGCCTTATCCTTTTATCCTCAGCACACTCTGCACACTTAGTAATCCATTTCCTTACAGTTTGTTTGCAACCGATCCAATAGAACCGCCGCTTTACCTCTTGCAGCGTTTTCTTTATTCCCATGCGACTTCCATCTGGGCAACTATGCGACGCTTTGATAACATCTGGAATTCTTGCCTTGGGAACAACAAGAAGTTCTCGATGATTCTGGCCATCTTCACTTTCCCATATCCGATGCAAACAACCAGATATTAGCTTCAACCTACTCCATTGTGCCCAGTATTCTTTGCAATGCGACTCTCTGCGACCATCCCTTCTCGTCTTGGCTGATTGTTTTCCTTCAGTCCTTTCAATACACGTGCCAAACCTGGATCTTCCTCCTGGCCTTTCCGAATCTTCTTCAGGAGGCTCCTGTCCACGAAAGCCAATGGTCGAGGAGCTACCTCTGCTTTACGAGGCTTCTGCTGCTTCATCTCGAAGATCACCCCCTTGGTGCTAAAGCCACTATGGTGTTCAAAGATCAGAGGAACCTCTTGGCCATTGTAAGTCATAAACCTGTTGCTTACCTTGATGTGAATGTCTCTTTCAGCCAAGAAGTCGATGCCAATGATGACTTCGTCGACAATATTCGCTACCAGGAAGTTGTGGTGTGTAGCCACATTTCCAATTACAACCTTGCATGTCACTTTTCCAAGGACTGGCTTGCTATCACCAGTTACTGTCTCAACTTAGCTTTCTGCAATCGTCTCACCTTCCCGCTGACCAATTCACTCCGAATGATGGAATGTCATGCACCAGTATCCACAGTCAGCAAGCGCTCCTTCCCGTCCACGTAGCCTTTAAGTAACATTACTCGCTTTCCATCCGAGTTGTGACACAGAGATTATGGAACAATTATCTTGATCATCTTCTCCAGCTTTGCGTTTACGTCCACCTGAATTGCTGGGTTTACTGGAGGCAGTGCCGCAATAGCGTGCTATATGACCAGATTTTCCACACTTAAAGCATTTAATGGCACCATTACTTTTTTTTCTGTGCTCCGTTCAACGCTTCCAAAATTGGATCTACCCAGTCTGGCCGTTCTACCTTCACGCGGTGAGCTTTGTACGCCGTGTTACTTAAAAGCGAGGCTGTTTCCTGCGTCAGAGCATGTGATACCGTCTCAGCGAGTGATCTCTTGGAATTTGCATATGTGGCTCGCTTCGTCTCCACGTCAAGTATTCGATTTATTAAGCTTTGGATTTTTACCCTTTCTGTGTATTCTACGGGTGCGTCTGCGTTGGCTAGATGGGCCAACCTCTCGATATCCGATACAAATTCCTGCAATGTCTCATTAGCCTTCTGAAAGCGATTCCGTAGCTCTATTTGATATATCTGTTTTCGATGTTCGCTACCATAGCGCCTCTCAACTGCACTCATCAATGCTTCATAATTCTTGCGTTCACCGTCGGAAATCGTCTGTAAGATTTCGGCTGCAGGACCCTTCAATGCCACGAACAGTGCAGCAACTTTGTCTTCAGTGCCCCAATTATTCACCGCTGCCATCTTCTCAAACTGTAGCTTAAATACCTGGAAAGGAACAGAACCATCAAATGACGGGGATTTTACCTTGGGAGTATTCGCTGAAGCAGATGGACGGTTCAGTTGCAACTCTTGAAATTGTGCAATTTTTGCATCTTGCACTTCTAGTTTCGATGACACCTTTGCTTCCTGTTCCTACAACTGCGACGAGATATATGCCTTCTGTTCTTCCATTTGAGATCTCATGTATGCCTTCGTTTCATCTAGTTGAGCTGAAATCTGGGATGTCATATGTGTCTTCTGTTCCTCGAGCTGAGATGCCATTCGAGATGTAGTACGTGTATACTGTTCTTCAAGCTGAGATGCCATGTGTGCCTTCTGTTCCTCCAGCTGTGTTGAAATGCTTGACGACATCTTAGTCAATACAGCCAACGACGCGTTTGTGTTCAGACTTGCCACTGGATTCGGAGGCTCTTCCACTTTCATCGATGCCTCCTCCACAAGATGGAAAACATAATCATCAACGTTGATTCCTTCCGCTTCCATTTCCTCCCGTAGTCGTGATTGTAACTCGTATTTATTTCCTGTGGTGTTTAGTACGCGTTGTTCCAACTCAGTTTTGAGATGCTGAATTTTAAGTTTATTCAACTTAGCCATGTCCTTATTATCCTTGCAACCACTGGTATTTATTTAACAATACCGCTTCTGACACCAACTGTGACGAATTCGATGATTCCTTGATTATCAATCCTGGGTTCGATCACTATAAAGTCAAATAAACACACGCATGGATATTGTAACTAATAGCTAGTTTTATATACTAGTAATAAACGCAAAACAAATTTAAGAGTTTGGTAACTTCGAGTAGTTCACCGAACAAAACTTGAAAATAAACTGATCCACCTGCCTTGCTTGGTCACTGCCTTATATAGTCCGACAGGGTGCGATAACTTTCTTAGTTATTCGCTCTTCGTGTTCTCGAAGGATCGGTGTTATTTATTGGCATCTCCTCTTTGCATCGTATTCGCAAAAACTCGAGCGATCTCTCTTCCTCTTGCTTTGTACATGCTTGCATGCATAAGCGTAGCCATCGTTATCTCTGATGTGTTTAACTAGTGGTGGGAGTGTTATTGAATTAAGGATGGTACATGCTTGAGAATAATCGCCACAATATATATAAAAATGATTTGGTGTTTAATCGAAATGATAAAACTTGAAAACGGCTGCACCAAATCAAATACTTCCTTTGGGGGAGTTTGTTTGTTATTACCACGCGCAGGTCAGATTGAAAAAAAATAACAAAGTATAAAGGGGGCGTGGCACCTCCCATACAAACTTAATTTTTCAAGATGAATATCTCCAAAAGGATTTATGGCAGGGACCTGAAAATTGGTATAGAGCTACATTACATCAAAACCATTCTCATGCACAAAAGTGACGGTTAGCGGAAAAGGGGGCGTGGTGGCTCCCATACAATCTTAATTTTTCAAGCTGGTTATCTCTAAAAGAGTTCAAGATAGGGAGCTGAAAATTGATATAGAGCTAGCTGACAGAAAAGTGGGGGTTATCAGAAAAGGGGGCGTGGCACCTCCCATACAAACTTAATTTTTTATGCCGAATATCTCTAAAAGGGTTTCAGGTAGGGCCCTGGAAATTGGTATAGAGCTATATTACATAAAAACCATTCTTATGGGAAAAAGTGAGGGTTATTGAAAGAGGGGGCGTGGTACCTCCCATACAATCTCAATATTTCAAGCTGATTATCTCTAAAAGAGTTCAAGGTAGGGAGCTGAAAATTGATATAGAGCTAGATGATATCAAAATCCTTCTCACGCAAAAATGGGGGTTATCAGAAAATGGGGCGTGGCACCTCCCATACAATCTTAATTTTTCATGCTGAATATCTCCAAAAGGGTTTCAGGTAGTGCACTGGAAATTGGGGTGGAGAAAAATTGGAGTTATACGAAGAGGGGGCGTGGCACCTCCCATACATACTTAATGTTGAAAACTGAATATCTATATAAGGGTTTAAGGTAGGGACATAGAAATCACTATAGAGATATACGATATCAATAGAATATTCAAAGAAAAAAAAAATTATTAAAAAAGGGGGCGTGGCACCACCCATTATACGTACTAAACTTTTTAGGCTGAATATATATAAAAGTTTTGGTGGTAGGGACCTGAAAACCATTGTGGAGATTTACTACACCAATACTCTTCCTTACTTACTTACTTACTTAAAATAGCCATCTATCCGCCTAGCCGATTTTGGCCTTTCAATACTCAGTGAAAATAAATTGGGGCGTAGTATGCGTGTCATTCCATTTGACAGCTTACAATATTATTTCTAATTTAATAATTGAAGCGGTAGCGGTAGCTTTTCGTGTTAAATAGTTTACATTTACGAAATAAACAGTTGCGAATGTGTAGATTATCAATGGTAAAAGTGATTTAGTGTGTCGGCGAATATCAATTTACATTGGAATAGATACAAAGGTTATCGTTAAACTGCATCTTCTTCCTTAGTTTTTTTAATTCGTTTTTAGATTTTTCAAAGGTAAGTTATTGGTTGGTGAAACCTCATGTGAGCTTGTAACGACTGTGTCCAGAGGCAAAATCCATAATAGCGATGGTTTCACACACACACGCAGATAAATCAATTTCATCCTAAAAGCTGACTATATTATCTTGATAATATTAACCAAGTTATGTTAACTATCGTTATGTTAAATATTTGTTATCTTATGTTATCATTTTTTTCACTCAATGAAACGATGTTAATAAGATCACTTTGATCACTCTAAAGTTAACTGAGGTATGTTGTTACTATGTATGTACATAATTATGCTAAAACGAATAAGTTATCTTTACGAAGAATATTCTCAAATTCTCAATTTTACGATTGTATATAACTGTAATCCTTTTCATCCCAATTCAATTATTTAGAGTATTTATGGCTCTACTCGAATGTATTTTAATGATTAGTACAGCGACTAATAAAGAGGACACATCGCCTAAAACATTTCGCTTTTTCTTTTTATTAGTTGCCGAGTTTGGTTGGAATTAGACACAAGTGGACAGAATTGGCTCTTGGGGCTAGTTTTGCTTAGCACGGACGTACTAATTATTTTGGGGAAGACGTACTTCCCTACATTGGCGCCCAACTAAAACCAAAAAAGTAAAAAAAATTTTATTTAAATTCGTGCAAAATCTCGGGTATTAATATTTCACAAACATTTTGAAAAATTACCGAGAGAAAATCATTTAGACGCTTGTATACATTTTGGCTCGTGCGGCTAATGATAAAAATCAACGTGTAAAATCAGCAAGCGTAAAATAAATACACAAAAAACTAAACATTCATCGCAAAGTTACTGTGGGTTTGCTAGGTCCGCAGGCAGCATATGACGTTTTAGAGTTGTGCTATCAAAGTGTTGTTGGAGAAAAGAACAAAAAAAAAAGAAGAAACACAGCTGTTAGAAAATCGCGTGTTCCTATTGCTTTTTGGAGTTTCCAGAGGCCTTGAAACTGTTTTAAATTTATTGTTGCTTTTGAAAACAAAAAGCCATTGCACACTTTTAGGCGCAAAAGTTTTACTGTTATCTATATGTGCCGTTGATTCGCAGACTTCGTCCAAATATCACACATAGAACTGATTCCATTTTATTTTGCTTGAATTCTCTCTCTATGGCGCGATATACAACAGGTATATCATCATAAACCTCCTAAGAGATTTTTGCGCCAAGCTTCTCTTCCAATTTGTGGTGTGCCGATTTGAATTTTCCCTACAAATTGGTGGGACCTACAGTTTTTTGCCGACTCCGAACGGCATCTACAAAGGAGACGAATTTTTGCTGAGAAGCCTGTCATGGCAGAAATACACTCGGAGAGTTTGCCAAACCACTGCCGAGGGGCGACCCCGTTTTGAAAAAGTTTTTTCAAATCACTTGATGTTACCTGTACCAGGGCTCGAACCATGGACCTTCGGTGTGGTAGGCCGGCAACACTACCTTCACACCACGGCGGCCGCCATTTTATTTTGCTTGAATTCTCTCTCTATGGCGCGATATACAACAGGTATATCATCATAAACCTCCTAACTTTTTTTGAATTGTAATAGGGAATTTCACCCTACAGTGCTACGTGGAAATATTAATGAGTAGAAAAAGTCCAAGACTTAACCCAGAAATAACAGAGGGAGAAATGGAGACAGGCCCAAGGAATGTTGTCCCTAATGCTAATGTTAACAGCAATGCTAACATAGACGCACAAAGACAATCTGTTAATGTTACTAAACACAATACGAATCAAGCTGCAAGTACTACTGCTAGTGCCACCCAGCGACAAGCGAGTATGAATGCAAATGTTAACCGTGCAACAAATCAATCAAATGTTACGCTAACAGAAAATCAATTTAAGCAATTGCTAGGGAACCTTCACGTTAATCAAGACAATAAGGGTAATTTTAGTAAATGTAGCGCCCATTTTAACGGTGGTAGGAACACCAGCAAAATTGAAGATTTTATAGCAACCATTTTAGTATACAAAGAGGCAGAGAATGTATCAGACGAACGAGCACTGTTAAGTTTACCCCTTATGTTAGAAGGCTACGCATGGTCATGCTGGCAGGGTCTATAGCAGGAAGCTGAAACATTTCAGGACGCGGTTGAGTTGCTTCGCAGGGTATTCTCTCCCCCGAAACCAGATTGGCGCATTTTTTCGGAGTTAAGCCAAGTAAAGCAAAAGTTTTCCGAGCCCACTGACTCATTTATATGCAAATAGCGTCAATTATTCGCACAGCTTTCGGAAAAACCATGATAGATATTTTCCCAATTGCTTTTAAAGATACGAGAAAGAGTTCCTCGTGAAAGCGTAAATACTTTTAGTGAGTTATTCGACAAAACGCGTGAAGTAGAGTTGCTTCTTGGGGAAAACGAAGAGGGGTATAAAACCACTGAACGTTTCCCAACCACTGAACCAATGAAACGTAAAACTCCTCTGCGCTGCTCTTATTGTAGAAAGAAAAATCATTCTTCTGAAAATTGCTATAAGAAGATGGAAACTGAGAGGAAAACCACAAAGAAATTGAAAGAAACGACTATAAGCTGTTATGGTTGCGGTGCACCAGGGTACTACCGGTCAAATTGTCCAAAATGCAATCAGAGGAACCCGTTACGTAGTCCTGAGCAACTGGACTTTCACACTATACAAACCACAGTTATTGGTCGAGATGTGCCAACTATAGATATAAATGTCAGTGGCTTGAACGGCGAAGCTTATTTAGATACAGCTGCCAGAACAAGCGTTGCAAGTAGGCAATTGTTTGAAAAGCTTAAAAGCAAAGGCCATGAATTTCAGAAAGTTTTCGCTGAAATTATATTAGCTGACGGCATTACTCGCCAGGAAATGGTTTACTCAACGATTGTCTCTATTGTTATTGGCAAGCGATACAAACGTACGAGTATACGCTTGGACTCTATTAGGCATAGATTTTCTTGAGCAAGCAGCTATAGTCATGGATCTATCACAGCGGACGTGGCATTTTAAAGATGATCCTAGTAGCATATTCGAATTTAAAATGCAAAAAGTGCAACGAAACGAGCCGTTATCTTTATCTAAGGCAAACATTCAAAAACATAGCGGTGAAACCAATGAAATTGATCATTTCATGTCTTGGTTCAAAAAAAACGAAAGTGCGGTGGCACCGAGTATTAACCTTGATCTACCATATGAATATTCGCCGAGGGGTATAAATGACATATTTAGGAACAGTATTCCACCATATTTTGAGACACCAGAAGAAAGCAATTTATTTCCACCCATGAAAAAACTTAAAACGAGTAATAAAGCTGAGCGGAGAGTAAGCTGCTCGGTTGAAATAAATTCCGTTGAAATAAATTTGCGACGTAACGAAGGTGTACTGTTGTCTGAGGACGAAAAAACTACTTTGAAAAGTTTGTTAGATGAATACAAAACCATTTTTGAGGAGACCCCAGTTCCAATACCACATTTCGAACATAGCATAAAGACTGAGGTGCAGATAACCATGACGTCACAACCATACAGAATTTCACCCGCTATGAAAAATAAACTTAAAGCAGAACTGGATGACATGTTGAAAAAAGGAATAATTGAAGAGAGTAAATCACTGTGGTGTTTTCCCGTAGTGTTAATACCTAAAAAAGATGGTGGAGTAAGGTTTTGCGTCGATTATAGGCGTCTAAATGCCATAACCACAACAGACACTTATCCTCTGCCACGAATGGACGATTTAATACACGCCGCTAAAGCCACACCATTCATGTCAACTATCGATCTAAAAGCCGGATATTGGAAAATAAAAATGGCATCTGCAGATAAGCCGAAAACTGCATTTACAACACATTTCGGAGTATACGTTTTCAACCGAATGCCGTTCGGTTTGAAAAACGCACCAGCGACGTTTCAGCAATTGATTGATAAATTTCGTTCCGAATTGCCACATATTTTAATTCTAGCGTATATAGATGATATCATCATATGCTCAAATGATTTTAATAGTCATATGAAAGACTTGCGACATACTTTTTCAAAGCTTTGAGAGCATGGGCTACAATTGAACAGAGAAAAATGCGTTTTCTGCCGAAAAGAGGTAAAGTACCTTGGGCACATTTTAACTACAGGAGGGCTTAAGGTTGATAGCGGAAAAACAGAGGCTATTCTCCAGCGCCCAAACCCGAAAAACTTGAAGCAACTCATATTGTTTTTGCAAACTTGCTCATGGTATAGGCGGTTTATCCCACATTTTTTGGACGTAGCGAAACCATTATCCACACTAACGAAGAAAAACACGCCGTGAAAATGGCAGTCAGAAGAGAAAAAGTCATTTGATGAGTTAAAAACATTGCTCTCGTCTCCACCAATACTACAACAAGTAGATGAAACAAAGCCTTTTCTCCTGAAAACGGATGCCAGCGACTATGCCCTTGGAGCGGTTTTACTTCAGGGGGAGAATGAAGAAGAACACCCGATAGAATATGCAAGTCGCCTTTTGCTTCCAGCAGAAAGAAACTATTCTACCACCGAACGAGAAGCACTTGCCGTAGTTTGGGCATGACAAAAGTTTCGTGGTTATGTAGAAGGGGCAGAAATAAAAGTTTTGACAGACCATCAGCCACTCAAAAGGTTGTTTAGCTTAAAACCCCCAACAGGACGTCTCGCTAGATGGGCTCTGCAACTCCAAGTGTATATTTTGAAACTAGAATATACTGCAGGCAAACAAAACGTTGTGGCCGATATGTTGTCGCGCCCACCATGCCAGCCGGAGAACAACGCCAACATTAATTCTTTTGAAATTGATTTTCCTAGAAAAGGCGCTGAAGAGTTTAGAAAGGAGCAACTAGAAGACGAAGAATTGAAAGATATTATTGAGTCATTTGAAAAAGATGACGAAAACGTTACCAGACATACAAAGCGAGGATATATAATGGTTAATGGTGTGCTGCATCGATTTTGCTCAGAAGAAGACTCGGAAAACGGTCAACTTGTTGTACCAAAAAAATTAAGAGAAACGTTTTAAAAAAGTTTCATGCGGATACAACCGCAGGACATTATGGTTTTGATCGCACTACCAATAGAATAACTGCTCTGTATTTTTGGCCAGGTATGCGTATGCGTATGAAATCTTGTATTGAATGCAAGAAATATAGGCCGACGAATTTGAAACCACCTGGTCTGCTCCAAACAGTGTCGAGTAACCGGAGATTTGAAATCATTGCCTTGGATCTCTTTGGCAATTTACCTCCTACTGCGAAGGGTAGCCGCTGGATTCTTGTCATTGAAGACTGGTGTAGTCGCTGGGTGGAGCTGCTGGCACTTATAGAAGCATCCGCGGAAGCTTGTGCTATAGCTTTATTAAATGAAGTTATCTTGAGATATGGTGTACCACGGCGTATACACGCGAACAATGGAAGTCAGTTTATGTCAGCTGTAATGCAAAAACTAACATATTGCCTAGGAATCCAGCAAACGGTTACTCCATTGTACCATCCAGAAGCTAATCCTGTCGAACGGAAAAACAGGGATCTAAAAAGTCAACTGTCAATCTACGTCGGAAAAGAGCATACTACATGGGACAGATGTTTACAATCAATAAGGTTTGCCATGAATACGGCTAAATGCGAAAGCACTGGTTTCTCTGCTGCTTACTTCACGTTTGGCAGAGAGCTAAGGAGTCCATTGGAAGCGCATTTTGACCTAAAACAGGTAATAGAGACAGAAAACGTTGTGCCACAAAAACGCCACATTTAACAAAACTTGCCAATACACTAGAAATAGCAATGCAATCACAAGAAAAACCGCAAGATAAGAATAAACGATATGTTGATAGCAAACGTCGACCCCAGCCATTATTTAACATTGGAGATATGGTTCTGGTGGCAACCCACGTACAGAGCAAAGCAAGAAAAAAAGTTACGTCTAAATTCGCCACACGCAGAGATGGGCCATACCGCATCATAGCCAAAAAAGGAGCTAGTTGTTACGTTATTGCAACAAATGATAATCCACACCAACTCATCACGCAACAGCACTGACTCCATACGATAGACCGAATGTAAATCCGAAGTACACACCTAGAAAGCGTGGCCGTCCAAAAATCACGCATGCGCCTGAAAACAACACAACAACGATAGAAACACAAATGCCTATGCGATACAACAACAATGCAACAGATACCCACAGTAACAATGCAAATGCAACAAGAGTTCTACGCCCCCGTAAATGATACCGTAAATTGCTGACTGCATCATCGGGACGATTTCCGCGTCAGAGGGGGGAGGATGTAACCACTGTGTCCAGAGACAAAATCCATAATAGCGATGGTTTCACACACACACGCAGAAAAATCTATTTCATCCTAAAAGCTGACTATATTATCTTGACTATGTTAACCAAGTTATGTTAACTATCGTTATGTTAAATATTTGTTATCTTATGTTATCATTTTTTTCACTCAATGAAACGATGTTAATAAGATCACTTTGATCACTCTAAAGTTAACTGAGGTATGTTGTTTTTATGTATGTACATAATTATGCTAAAACGAATAAGTAATCTTTACGAAGAATATTCTCAAATTCTCAATTTTACGATTGTATATAACTGTAATCCTTTTCATCTCAATTCAATTATTTAGAGTATTTATGGCTCTACTCGAATCTATTTTAATGATTAGAACAGCGACTAATAAAGAGGACACATCGCCTAAAACATTTCACTTTTTCTTTTTATTAGTTGCCGAGTTTGGTTGGAATTAGACACAAGTGGACAGAATTGGCTCTTGTGGTTAGTTTTGCTTAGCACGGACGTACTAATTATTTTGGGGAAGACCTACTTCCCTGCAAGCTTTATACAAATGTATGGTCATTTCCAATTAGATATTTGTTAAGATGCCAAGAATCAGTAGGTATCCTAACATTGGTCGGAATTCTCAGAACGCAAGGAGAATACGAAATATCAAAGAACGTCAAACGGAAAGGAAAAGTGTTATTGAGAGGGTATCACTTCGAAATGGACTGTTGGAGAATCGTGCGCACCAGTTAGAAAATGTCAACCAAACTTGCAATCAGCAAGAACGATTGAGACGAAGAACCGCAAGGGTTATGTTGCGTGGGGGGAAAGGTTAAGTTCCCAGAATTGCTTCCACCACCAGAGCCATTGGTCCAGCTGCTTTACGGTGAATTTCCTAACTATAGGCATTTCTTACAGCACACTCAAATGTACAATGATTGTTTTCAAATGACGTCGTTTGGGGGTGAAATTGTAAATGAACAAAACTACAATCCAACGCTTAAGGTAATTTTACTAAACACAATACTCGACAGAAACTACCAAACTTTCCTTCAATTATACAGGTTCATGGGCAAATTTTTCATCTCGCTGGATCGCTGTTGCAGCATCCAGATCAAGGACACAAATATCTCCAAATTTTCTTTCTGGGAGATTCACATGATGAAGTAAATTGGCGTTGTGCTATCTTTAATACAACAAAAAGATAAATAATCGATCAATTCCAGCAAATGCTACACGAACACAATGATGTCATCAAACTGCTTACGACTTCGTTGGAACGTATGCCAACAGATGATCATAGTATAATCATACGAGCGGACAAGAGACCAACAGGAACTCATGAAAGGTAATATAATGCACCTACAGTTAGCGAAATATCAGTTGTTGTTGTTGGAGAAAACTTGGAGCCGCGTGATATTGTCATCAAACGCAGAACTGAAAACGCACTACAGCGGATAATTGAGACACATCGGTCTTACGACGCAATGCAATATCCGCTCATGTTCTGCCGTGGGGAAGACGGATATCACTTAGGATATAACATGGTAAATGCGGTGAATGGTTAGTACAAAAAAATATTTGTTTATTACTTCATATACATATGTATGTACCTAATTTAAACTTTTAGGTGTCGAGACAAATAAAAAGGTCAGTTCAATGAACTTTTACGCATATCGAATGATGATTCGCCAAAACGATTACAACCATTTACTGAGATATCGACGATTATTTCAACAGTATGCAGTTGATATGTATGTAACAGTGGAGACAGAACGACTCAATTACATTCTATACAATCAGTCAAAGTTGCGATGTGAAGAGTATATATTTACATACGAGATGCGATGAATAGTAAAGGGGATATTACGGATATTGGCCGACTCACTATTTTGCCATCGACATACATTGGCAGTCCTAGACACATGCATGAGTACTCCCAAGATTCGATTACATACGTGCGCAATTATGGACGGCCGGATTTGTTTGTAACATTTACTTGCAATCCAAAATGGCCAGACATTACGAATCTATTGCATGCTGGTCAATCACCAAGCGATCGCCACGACGTTACAGCACGAGTGTTTAAACAAAAACTCAGATGTTTGATGGACTTTATAACGAAACAACGTGTACGAGGTGTGTTCAAAAAGTATCGCGAATTTTGTGTTTTTTCAAAAATTATTTATTTATTCATGAATATCTATTTTGTCCCCTTCAAAGTAATCCCCATGAGATATTATACACTTGTGCCAACGGTTTTTCCAATCTTCGAAGCACTTCAAAAAATCATTTTTTTGCATCTTGTTCAGCTCCTCCTTCGATGCCGTCTTTATCTCGTCAAGAGAAGCGTAACGTCGTCCTTTCATGGGCCTCTTCAGTTTAGGGAACAAGAAAAAGTCACAGGGGGCCAGATCTGGGGAACACGGTGGCTGCGGCATCATTATTATGTTGTTTTTGGTCAAAAAGTCGAGACATGAGTACCAACATAACGCCACAAAAAATTCGATATTCGAATATACGTAACCAGCGAAAATTCAAAATTCGCGATACTTTTTGAACACACCTCGTATATGGTACTGTTCGATGCTGGATGTACTCAGTGGAGTGGCAGAAGAGAGTTTTGCCCCACGCACACATTCTCCTTTGGATGGTGGAGAAAATTACACCTGACCAAATTGATGACATAATTTCCGCCGAAATTCCTGATGTTGAGATAGATCCAGAGTTGCACGAAGTGGTGATGGCCAATATGGTTCATGGGCCATGCGGACAACACGATCCATCTTCGGTTTGTATGTCGGACAATAAATGCAAAAAACGCTATCCACGTGTTTTTATTTCGGAAACGACGGATACCCACTCTATCGGAGTCGCTCACCCGCTAGCAATGGCAGAACATCCATCATTCAATTGAAAGGATGGAATTTCGTGGTTGATAACACATGGATCGTTCCATATTCGCGTATTTTGCCTAAGACATTCAAAACACATATAAATGTTGAGTATTGCAATTGCGGCCGCCGTGGTGTGAAGGTAGTGTTGCCGGCCTACCACACCGAAGGTCCATGGTTCGAGCCCTGGTACAGGTAACATCAAAAGTGATTTGAAAAAAGTTTTTCAAAACGGGGTCGCCCCTCGGCAGTGGTTTGGCAAACTCTCCGAGTGTATTTCTGCCATGACAGGCTTCTCAGCAAAAATTCGTCTCCTTTGTAGATGCCGTTCGGAGTCGGCAAAAAACTGTAGGTCCCACCAATTTGTAGGGAAAATTCAAATCGGCACACCACAAATTGGAAGAGAAGCTTGGCGCAAAAATCTCTTAGGAGGTTTATGATGATATACCTGTTGTATATCGCGCCATAGAGATAGAGAGATTGCAATTCAATAAAATCAATTAAGTATGTTTGCAAATACGTTACCAAAGGAAGCGGAATGGCGGTTATTGGCGTTGAACGAGATGAAATTAGCAAATTTCAAATGGGCAGCTATGTGAACTGCAATGAAGCAATCTGGAGAATATTTTCATTTGCGATTCATGAACGTCATCCGACTGTTGTGCATCTCGCAGTTCATTTGGAGAATGGCCAACGAGTTTATTTCAACGAAGGGAATATAGCACTGTTAACAACAACAACAACAACAAGGGAACATAGTACAGCGAGCGGAAAGACCACCAGCAACCACTTTAACAAGTTTCTTTGCAACTTGCGCCAGTGATCCGTTCGCGGGAACATTGGTTTACTCGGAGATGCCTCGGTATTATACATGGAATGTATCGTCGAAGAAATGGTTACGCAGGAAGTACGGCCATCCAGTAGATGGTTATCCAGGTGTTTTTTCAACTGATGCATTGGGACGAATTTACACAATCCATCCAAGGAACGATGATTGCATTTACCTACGTTTGCTTCTGGTTAATGTGCGCGGTCCAACTTCATTTCAATCATTGAGGACTGTAGATGGTACCATTTGTGCATCATTTCGGGAAGCATGTCAACAGTTGCAATTGCTTGAACATGACAGTCACTGGAATAAAACACTAGCGCATGCAATCGCGTCGTCACCCGCCACTGCAGTTCGTGTACTTTTCGCTATTATAATCTCGACATATCAGCCTTCAAACCCGCGTCTATTATGGGATACGTTAAATATGACATGGCAGAAGATATTTTACATCGCTTGCGACTCGAGACAAGACATTTTTAGTTGCAAATGAACGCTGACATCTATAATGAATCAATAGTCCTTATTGAAGATTTATGTTTACTTATGAGTGGAAAACTATTGATTGAAATTCATATGCCAACGCCAAGTCGTCAAGCAAGAGCCGTACTGAATTGTGAATTGGAACGCGAGCGTGCTTACGATGTACAAACAAATTATCCACTGTTGAATCAACTGATAAATGCTGTAGATAGTGGAAAAGGTGGCATATTTTTCCTCGCTGCGCCCGGCGGGACTGGTAAAACGTTCCTATTGCCTTTAATACTAGCAGCAATACGTGGTCAAGGTGGTATTGCATTAGCTCTTGCATCTACCGCGATTGCTGCAACACTTTTGGAAGGTGGAAGAACGGAACATTCAGCACTAAAGCTTCCATTAAACTTGCAAATATACGAAAATCCAGTTTCCAATATTTCAAAACAATAAGCAATGACTCAAGTTTTAAAAAATTGTAAGTTAATCATATGGGATGAGTGTACAATGGCCCACAAACGATCATTAGAAGCACTCGATCGAACATTGAGAGATTTGCGTAACAATAATCGTTGCTTTGGAGTAGTGATTATATTGCTGGCGGGCGATTTCAGACAAACAATTCCCGTGATTCCAAAATCAACAGCGGCGGATGAGCTAAACGCATCTCTGAAGTCATCGCATTTGTGGAGGTTTGTTAAAACCATTTCATTGACCATGAATATGCGAGTTTTGCTGCAACACGATAGAAGTGCAGAGGTTTTTTCAAAAGAGCTGCTGCGAATCGGAAATGGACAAGTTCTGATAGATCCTTGCAGTGGATATATATCGATTCCAACTACGATTTGCCAATTCACTTCAAATAAAGATGAACTAATCAGTAGTGTAATATTGATCAAAATTATGGTAGCTTCGATTGGTTAAGCGCACGCGCAATTTTAGCAGCGAAAAATATAGATGTCAACGACTTGAATTAGACGATTCAAAATCAAATTCCGGGAGATCTGCGTTCATATAAATCTATTGATCGCGTTTAAAATGAAGACGAAGTAGTAAATTACCCAGTGGAGTTCTTAAACTCTTTGGATTTGCCTGGAATGCCGCCTCATCATTTGCGTCTCAAAGTTGGGTCTGTTATAACTATGCTTCCCAGTGCCCCCAAACTGTGCAATGGTACTCGACTGATTCCTACGAAGCTAATGGGTAATTTAATAGTGGCAAGTATTTTGAAAGGCCTGTTCAAGGGAGAGGAATGCCTACTTCCCTGAATTCCCTTGACTTCAACAGATTTGCCCTTCCAATTGAAACTTGCATTTGCGATGACAATAAAGAAGTCACAAGGGCAGTCGCTGGAAGTATGCGCCATAAATCTAGAAACGTCCTGCTTTTCACATGGCCAGCTCTATGTGGCGTGTTCCCGTGTTGGAAAACCGTCCACACTATTTATTTACGCTCCGGGACAGAAAACTGAAAATGTTGAGTATAGTGCAGCCTTAAATAAATACTAATAAAATTACATATATATTTTTGAGACTTGATTAAAACAAACATGACTGAATGCAAATAGTACATACTTCATTTTATTAAATTGTCAACAAATCCTAGACGCGATGTGTCAGCATTCCTGAAAAGTATGGCATTTTTGAATCAATTGAATTCAAAAAGCAGTACCCCCGAAAAAATATTTATATCATGTGTTTTGATTTGAATTTTGTATCAAAAACAGTTCAAAAAAAGTTCAGCAACTGTTTATCAATATTGAGAATTTGTCAAGGACAAAAAAGTTAAGGTTTGATCTATACACAATGAAATTGTGAAAAAATCGTTAATTTTCTATTAAAAGAAAATACCGGTGTAATAACAATTTTTGACAAAAAAAAAATTAAAAACAGTTTTAGAAATGAACTTAATAATAAAATCTATTTTGGGCAGAACGAAGTTTGCCGGGTCAGCTAGTAAGGCTATATATTCAAAAATGTGCTAGGTGTATGCCTTTTTAAAATGTTGCTTAAAAAATCTTTAAGTTTTCTTCAAATAATGTGTTGAGAACTGTGCGTGTGTTTATATGCGTTTTTAGCAATCAGCTGTTAGTTGCGCTACTATGTAGTAGAGATATACCATGTTGTGTACTGTCTGTTTGTTAGTAAGTGTTTGTATAAGTGAGCGCAATTATCCGCGTCTGTTTTGTAGTTTAATCGTATATTAGTTTGTGTGTTTATAATATCCCTGCCGTTAATCCAACTCGTTGCAAACTACTCTACAACTAGTATATATACCAAGCCCAACTAGTCAGCCAACTGTCATATTTCCATATAAGCAACTGGTTATTTTAACATGGCGATGTCCTTCGATATGTCAATTGCAGATTTCGACCAGAACATACCAGTCATCTACTACTCTTGATATACCAGTTTGTGTATAGTGGAAATATACTAGTGTCATTCTGGTCGTAAAATACCAGTTTCATAGTAGTTTAAAATAGAAGGATATGTACTAGTAAAATTGCCGTCTAATCATACCAGTATCCTACTAGTTCGAAAAAGGTAAAAGAATACTAGTCCAAATGTGGGCCAAAATCTCTAGCAGGCATTAAAAAAGAAAATTTACTCATCAATACATCATTTTTATTTGTGAAAAACTTCGACTAGGGATTGCAAAACATAAACTATATCTTTGGAATATTTCATAAGCTGGTTGCGAATTACAATAGCATGCCATGCAAATGAAATAAACGAAAGAAATTATTACAGCTTATGTCGCTTAAACACATACTGTGAAAATTGTAGTGATATACAAGTATGGATGGAATTTTTTCTGAATAGTATGATTTCAACCAGAAAATTATAGATGTATTCTAGTATCATGTGGACTTTTTAAGACTAGTATGATTTCACCCAGAATATTACAGTTGTATTCTAGTATCGACAGGACTTTTTCTGACTAGTATGATTTCAACCAGTAAATTATAGTTGGTTACTAGTATGTTTACTGACTAGTTTGATATTACACTGCAGGGATGTAACATCTCCAGTGTAAAGGGCTTGCTATATTGTTTCTCTTGTTGGAGTATTTTTGCGTTGTTGAAATTTGGCGAGTACCCGCTGCTTCCACAGTGGGCCATGAGTGCTGTTTTGTGATTCTTAACGTGACGACATTATTTATAGTCGGATTTGTGCTGTGATAATCTGGTCTTTAGTTTCGCCTTCGTCGTTCCTACATATATACTGTTACATGGTTCATTGCTGTTACCGTTGCATGGAATTTCATATACCACATTGCTTTTTTCTGTTAGGGGTATCGATGATTTTTTCCTATTAAAAAAGTTCTTCCGGTTTAAAATTATCGGACGTTCTGATAATTTGGGTACATATGACCTTCACTTAAAGATAATGGGATTTTTTTTATGTTTCTTTACGGGTGATATGACTAAATCTCCTTAACAATGTGTTGATTGTCCTTTTTGGAAAGTCGTTGTTCCTTAGTAACTCTATTATTTCTATTTGAATAAGGTAAATTTTTTTAAAATTTTTTATGTTGATTGTTTATTATAATTTATTGTATTATGTTTGTCAACAGTTTGCCCTGAAGATGGTTACCGTTGAGTAAACCGAAATATGTTGGCATTAAAAACCAACCAAATGTGTTTTTATTTAATTCTGACCTAAAGCCGGCAAAACAAATAAGATTAAAAATCATTTTAAGTACTTTACTTTATCTTGATTATTTGTCAAGAACACTGAATCGGAGGGGTTATGTAAAACAAGCTATTAAAAATTTATAAAAACAAAAAATTTCAAAAACAACTGAGTTTTAATCTTTGCAGGGTTCGAAAATGCCTCAAAATTTTTAGAGCACATGATTTTGGTTTTGCTTTTGCTTGAAACAAAGCAGAACGAAAAATGCTGTTAGGTAAATGTTCAATGCTTCACAGCCAATGAGTTTGCTGTTGCTTGCTTTTTAGGAAACTTCAAAAGCGCATGTTGCATAATAATTTGGGACCCTCTTTGTTTAAACAGATATTGTCTATTTAATGGAACGGGCTAACCTGTTAACCTCAAATTAGCAGAAATCTTGGTTTCTTCACCAGTCAACACTGCTAATTCCAATCTAACATAAATCGTTTCTAATTCAAACGTCTCTGACTGTAATCTAAAGTTCATAGGAATTTATATTAATTTAACTGCACAACTGTTGACGTTAGATAAAAAGACACAGAAAGAGGTCAGTAAGGAGAAAACAGTTTTGGTGCGAGCGGTTAAATCACGCTTTGTGCCATTTAAAAATTACCTAAAATTGGTTGAATTACCCCCTATTTTCATTGATTTTACCATCGATTTTCAGGTGATATGGTGAATTCCCACCACATCCAGTTTTATGTACCGGAATCCCCATCCAAGGGCTGTTATTTCACGTTCCACCCTAAATTGTCATCCTCGGAGCAATACCTTGCAGAGGAGTCGGCTCCATTTTCTCTTGTTACCGATTATTAGGCAAAAAGGTATCATATACGAGTATGACTCATATTCAAGTTCATATGATATATAAAATATCGGACGACCATCGCAAGAAGGGAAATATCCTCTTTTCGGACTCATAAATAAGCTCATAAAGAGCGTAAACGCTCCAATCTATGACTCCTTTCTGACTCATTTAGGACTCCTATGGTTTGCTGGAAATGATTAAATAAATATAAAATATCCATAACCTCCACCG
This sequence comes from Merzomyia westermanni, assembly GCA_949987695.1. NCBI lineage: Eukaryota > Metazoa > Arthropoda > Insecta > Diptera > Tephritidae > Merzomyia > Merzomyia westermanni. The sequence goes on from OX465289.1 coordinate 82,384,212, forward strand.
TCTCTGTCGTTCCCAAACAGCTACAATAGTAGCACAGTCTTCACGATTAAGGCGTACTGCGCACTGCCCGCCACACTTAACTCCGACTGCCGCTCACGCTTAACAGCGAAACCACCTCGCACGGCCGCTCAACACTCATAACCTCTTCTAGACAGGACAGGGACTGGAGTCACTATGGTACTACTGTGATCTCGAAACAGGGTGAACTATTACTTGTCCAGACTCAACCCCACCCTATAAAATTTTTTCCCAACATGTGGTATGTTTAGTATCACATCTCTTTGGTTATTGAAAACGGCAGAGTGATATTAGTATTAGACTCTCCAATCCAATCCTTTTGAAACTGCCTGTTTGCTTGGTTAGAAGAGCGATTCGCAGAGTGATCGTGCCTATTAGGCATAGAAACTCAATGCTAACAACAAAAACAGTTGGAAACCCAATAAAACTATCCGTACCAGTAACAAAGGACTGATTTTGTGGGTATTTGAAAATACCGTTTGCTGACTTAGGGGCTAAACGCAATTTGCAAGAAAATGCTTAATAAATTTTTCACCTGCTAGCCAAATTTTAAGTTATTTTTATACCTAGTAGTGCTACGTACACAAGGTATATTAACTTAAGTCGCGTAACGGTGGTATGTAACGGCATAAACGGATCCAAATAGATATTGACTTATACATATCAAAATGTTCAGGACGAAAAGAGAAATTAATTAAGCCATGTCCGTCCGTCTGTTAGCACGATAACTTGAGTGAATTTCGGGATATCTTAATGAAATTTTGTATGCAAGTTCCTTGGCACTCATCTCCGAACGCTATTTAAAATGAAAAAAAAATTCTGACGTGTACATGAAAATCGCCGATATACGTGTATTTTTATTTTTTCTCCCCTTTCCGAAAAAGTATATTTGGTTCATAGGACAGAATGTGTGTAACGCGGTGTAATATGCTTTTTAAGCAAAACTCAAGCGCATAAAAATTCTGCTATTTCCAAAGGCGACTGCTGGTAGTTTGAAATAGATATTTCAATGACAATAGGTCAGCTCTTTTCTTTTTATGGCGCGATATACAACAGGTATATCATCATAAACCTCCTAAGAGATTTTTGCGCCAAGCTTCTCTTCCAATTTGTGGTGTGCCGATTTGAATTTTCCCTACAAATTGGTGGGACCTACAGTTTTTTGCCGACTCCGAACGGCATCTACAAAGGAGACGAATTTTTGCTGAGAAGTCTGTCATGGCAGAAATACACTCGGAGAGTTTGCCAAACCACTGCCGAGGGGCGACCCCGTTTTGAAAAACTTTTTTCAAATCACTTTTGATGTTACCTGTACCAGGGCTCGAACCATGGACCTTCGGTGTGGTAGGCCGGCAATACTACCTCCACACCACGGCGGCCGCCAAGGTCAGCTGCTTCTCAATAATATGTAGTATAACCCTCTGATAACACATAAGTAAAATATCCGGGCAAGTTATTAATACCCCACTGCAATAGGGAGGTTATATACTTGTTTTGATTTTCATACCTTTAATGAACATGAAATGTTTGTAAGTATGAGAAGAAGAAGAGAGTAAGTAATCTGAAATCATACGGACGATGAGCTGAGTCGATTTAGCAATGTCCGTCTCTCCGTCTGTCTGTTTGAACGCAAATTTTTCAAACATAAAATTTGCATGTATTGGTATTTTGAAAAAATGTGGTTAGCAGTTGTTGGTAAGGAAGCTATTTATATACAAATAAATTAATGGCGGCAGCCGTGGTGTGGCCTACCACACCGAAGGTCCAAGGTTCGAGTCCAAGGTTCGAGTCCTGGGACAGGTAACATCAAAAGTGGTTTGAAAAAGTTTTTCAAAACGTGGTCGCCTCCGGCAGTGGTTTGGCAAACTCTCCGATGTCTTTCTGCTATAGAAGGCAAAAATTCATCTCCTTTGTAGGTGCCGCTTGAAGTCGGCAAAATTCTGTAGGTGCCGCCAATTTGTAGCAAAAAATTCAAAACAGCATACCAAATTGGAAGGGAAGCTCGGCACAAAAAATTCTTAGGAGGTTTATGATGATATACCTGTTGCATATCGCGCCATGCACTCATATTCTTACACCCAGCGTGTACTAGTATACAGAGTATTGTAGTTTTGGTCATATAACGGCGGTTTATAATGGTACAAAATAATAGAGATGGATATGGGGTTCCATATGTCAAAGTTCTTAGAATGAACAGAGGAATCAATTCAGCCATGTCCGCCCGTCCGATAACTTGAGTAAAAATTTAGATATTTGAATGAACACAGGTTGCTGCCCAGCCAAGGTAGGTTGCTATTTGAAATGGGCGAAATCGAACCATAGCCACGCCCCTTTTTCGATATCGAAAATTTCGAAAAACGTATAAAACCGGTTAATTTAATAATAAAAGAAGCTACAATGATGAAATTTGCTAGATTTATTAACGGGGTTGTCCCTTTGACAATTTTATCAAATTTTTGGAAAAGGGGTGTGGCACCACCCACATATGAGTGAAGAAATTTTCCAATTTTGACTCTTAATAACTTCAGAGCCGCTTACGCTAGTATAACGAAATTTCGTCGGAGGCATACTATTATTGTGATACATGCACCCTTGGAAAATAAGCGAAAGAGCTTTTCGACCACGCCTCCTTTTTTACAAAAGTTATATGGAAAGGAGGGAGAAATATTGAACTGCCCATATCTAATTAACTGATACAGGGATAATATAATTTGATAGTTACATCAATTTTCATATCCTTTATATGATTTTTGCAAAATTTTGGAAAGTGGGAGTGGCACCGCCCACATACTAGTCAAGCAAATTTCTCATTCGACTTTCAATAACTTTATAACGGTGTAAGATAGAATTAGGGAACTTGATACGAGGTATACTATCGACGCTTTTCAAAATTACATATATCCTATATTGTAACCAGTGAACCCAAGAATCTACTGTGAAAGTTTAATGAAGATCGGTAAAGAACTTTGGGCGCCAGACACTCATTCATTTTGTTTATAAGTATGCCCACATGATAGCAGAAAAAGTTGAAAACCTCTATAGGTCATAACTCCACAACAATTTAGCAATTCACCAAGACCACTTTTACACAGCTGGGTATTTAATGTTCGGTTCCACCCGAACTTAGACTTCCTTACTTGTTTTAAAATTAATTTACCCCTCAAAACTCATAACAGAAGTGTTTTTATTGAAAACAATCAGCTGGCTTTATAATAAGAACTGAAAAGTATTAAAATAGACCTGCGTAAATTGGTATCCTATAATAGACCCCTACTAGGCATATAATATTCGGTTCCACCCGAACTTAGACTTCCTGACTTGTTATTTATAAGATTGCCCACATGGTAGTAGAAAAAGTTTAAAACCTCTATAGGTCATAACTCCACAACAATTTACCAGTTCACCAATACCACTTTTACACAGCTGGGTATTTAATGTTCGGTTCCACCCGAACTTAGACTTCCTTACTTGTTTTAAAATTAATTTACCCCTCAAAACTCATAACAGAAGTGTTTTTATTGAAAACAATCAGCTGGCTTTATAATAAGAACTGAAAAGTATTAAAATAGACCTGCGTAAATTGGTATCCTATAATAGATCCCTACTAGGCATATAATATTCGGTTCCACCCGAACTTAGACTTCCTAACTTGTTATACCTAGTAGTGCTACGCACACAAGGTATATGAACTTTAGTCGCCTAACGGCAGTACGTAACGGCATAAACGGATCGAGATAGATACTGACTTATATACATCAAAATGTTCAGGACGAAAAGAGAAATTGATTAAGCCATGTCCGTCCGTCCGTCTGTGAACACGATAACTTGAGTAAATTTTGAGATATCTTAATAAAATTTGGTATGCGGGTTCCTTGGCACTCATCTCCGAGCGCTATTTAAAATTGGCGAAGTCGGATGATAGCCAGGCCCACTTTTTATATATATAATATTTTCGAAAACACAAAAAAAGTGATTACTCAGTACATAATATACCTATAAGGATAAAATTTGGTCAATACGTTGAGATTGAGGCATAAAACAAATTTTTCAAGAAATTTTTGAAAATGGGCTTGGCACCGCCCACTTTTGATTAAGTCAAATTTAGAAATGATATTAACCATAAATCAGAAACTGTTCAAGATATCGAAACGAAATTCAGCACGCAGGTTTGCAGGTATGCAAGGAATGTTCCAGGAAAAAATGGGCGGGATCGGTTAAGGTCTATGCCCACTTTTATATGAAAGATTTTGAAAAGGATCGTAGATATATTAAATGGGCAATAACTTTGCGTAAAATAGCTTTACATCATTTATATTTCACTTTTAAAGTTTCCGTAAACAAAGAAGTCCACAAACTTAAAATGTTCGAAAATGGGCGTGGCCCCGCCCCTTTTATAGTGCACTATTCCACAAAACTTTTTATGCCAGAAATCCGCCAAAAATTGAGTTGTCGGAACGAAATTTGTTGATAATATTCTATATATAAAGGTAACTGTTTGCTATAAAAATCGAAATCGGTTAATGTCCACGCCCAGTTTTTTAATATAGTTCTGAAAATTTTTCTTGTAAAATTTAAAAAGCGGTATTTCTATGTATGTACATAATTATGCTAAAACGAATAAGTAATCTTTACGAAGAATATTCTCAAATTCTCAATTTTACGATTGTATATAACTGTAATCCTTTTCATCTCAATTCAATTATTTAGAGTATTTATGGCTCTACTCGAATGTATTTTAATGATTAGTACAGCGACTAATAAAGAGGACACATCGCCTAAAACATTTCACTTTTTCTTTTTATTAGTTGCCGAGTTTGGTTGGAATTAGACACAAGTGGACAGAATTGGCTCTTGTGGTTAGTTTTGCTTAGCACGGACGTACTAATTATTTTGGGGAAGACCTACTTCCCTGCAAGCTTTATACAAATGTATGGTCATTTCCAATTAGATATTTGTTAAGATTCCAAGAATCAGTAGGTATCCTAACATTGGTCGGAATTCTCAGAACGCAAGGAGAATACGAAATATCAAAGAACGTCAAACGGAAAGGGAAAGTGTTATTGAGAGGGTATCACTTCGAAATGGACTGTTGGAGAATCGTGCGCACCAGTTAGAAAATGTCAACCAAACTTGCAATCAGCAAGAACGATTGAGACGAAGAACCGCAAGGGTTATGTTGCGTGGGGGGAAAGGTTAAGTTCCCAGAATTGCTTCCACCACCAGAGCCATTGGTCCAGCTGCTTTACGGTGAATCTCCTAACTATAGGCATTTCTTACAGCACACTCAAATGTACAATGATTGTTTTCAAATGACGTCGTTTGGGGGTGAAATTGTAAATGAACAAAACTACAATCCAACGCTTAAGGTAATTTTACTAAACACAATACTCGACAGAAACTACCAAACTTTCCTTCAATTATACAGGTTCATGGGCAAATTTTTCATCTCGCTGGATCGCTGTTGCAGCATCCAGATCAAGGACACAAATATCTCCAAATTTTCTTTCTGGGAGATTCACATGATGAAGTAAATTGGCGTTGTGCTATCTTTAATACAACAAAAAGATAAATAATCGATCAATTCCAGCAAATGCTACACGAACACAATGATGTCATCAAACTGCTTACGACTTCGTTGGAACGTATGCCAACAGATGATCATAGTATAATCATACGAGCGGACAAGAGACCAACAGGAACTCATGAAAGGTAATATAATGCACCTACAGTTAGCGAAATATCAGTTGTTGTTGTTGGAGAAAACTTGGAGCCGCGTGATATTGTCATCAAACGCAGAACTGAAAACGCACTACAGCGGATAATTGAGACACATCGGTCTTACGACGCAATGCAATATCCGCTCATGTTCTGCCGTGGGGAAGACGGATATCACTTAGGATATAACATGGTAAATCCGGTGAATGGTTAGTACAAAAAAATATTTGTTTATTACTTCATATACATATGTATGTACCTAATTTAAACTTTTAGGTGTCGAGACAAATAAAAAGGTCAGTTCAATGAACTTTTACGCATATCGAATGATGATTCGCCAAAACGATTACAACCATTTACTGAGATATCGACGATTATTTCAACAGTATGCAGTTGATATGTATGTAACGGTGGAGACAGAACGACTCAATTACATTCTATACAATCAGTCAAAGTTGCGATGTGAAGAGTATATATTTACATACGAGATGCGATGAATAGTAAAGGGGATATTACGGATATTGGCCGACTCACTATTTTGCCATCGACATACATTGGCAGTCCTAGACACATGCATGAGTACTCCCAAGATTCGATTACATACGTGCGCAATTATGGACGGCCGGATTTGTTTGTAACATTTACTTGCAATCCAAAATGGCCAGACATTTCGAATCTATTGCATGCTGGTCAATCACCAAGCGATCGCCACGACGTTACAGCACGAGTGTTTAAACAAAAACTCAGATGTTTGATGGACTTTATAACGAAACAACGTGTACGAGGTGTGTTCAAAAAGTATCGCGAATTTTGTGTTTTTTCAAAAATTATTTATTTATTCATGAATATCTATTTTGTCCCCTTCAAAGTAATCCCCATGAGATATTATACACTTGTGCCAACGGTTTTTCCAATCTTCGAAGCACTTCAAAAAATCATTTTTTTGCATCTTGTTCAGCTCCTCCTTCGATGCCGTCTTTATCTCGTCAAGAGAAGCGTAACGTCGTCCTTTCATGGGCCTCTTCAGTTTAGGGAACAAGAAAAAGTCACCGGGGGCCAGATCTGGGGAACACGGTGGCTGCGGCATCATTATTATGTTGTTTTTGGTCAAAAAGTCGAGACATGAGTACCAACATAACGCCACAAAAAATTCGATATTCGAATATACGTAACCAGCGAAAATTCAAAATTCGCGATACTTTTTGAACACACCTCGTATATGGTACTGTTCGATGCTGGATGTACTCAGTGGAGTGGCAGAAGAGAGTTTTGCCCCACGCACACATTCTCCTTTGGATGGTGGAGAAAATTACACCTGACCAAATTGATGACATAATTTCCGCCGAAATTCCTGATGTTGAGATAGATCCAGAGTTGCACGAAGTGGTGATGGCCAATATGGTTCATGGGCCATGCGGACAACACGATCCATCTTCGGTTTGTATGTCGGACAATAAATGCAAAAAACGCTATCCACGTGTTTTTATTTCGGAAACGACGGATACCCACTCTATCGGAGTCGCTCACCCGCTAGCAATGGCAGAACATCCATCATTCAATTGAAAGGATGGAATTTCGTGGTTGATAACACATGGATCGTTCCATATTCGCGTATTTTGCCTAAGACATTCAAAACACATATAAATGTTGAGTATTGCAATTGCGGCCGCCGTGGTGTGAAGGTAGTGTTGCCGGCCTACCACACCGAAGGTCCATGGTTCGAGCCCTGGTACAGGTAACATCAAAAGTGATTTGAAAAAAGTTTTTCAAAACGGGGTCGCCCCTCGGCAGTGGTTTGGCAAACTCTCCGAGTGTATTTCTGCCATGACAGGCTTCTCAGCAAAAATTCGTCTCCTTTGTAGATGCCGTTCGGAGTCGGCAAAAAACTGTAGGTCCCACCAATTTGTAGGGAAAATTCAAATCGGCACACCACAAATTGGAAGAGAAGCTTGGCGCAAAAATCTCTTAGGAGGTTTATGATGATATACCTGTTGTATATCGCGCCATAGAGATAGAGAGATTGCAATTCAATAAAATCAATTAAGTATGTTTGCAAATACGTTACCAAAGGAAGCGGAATGGCGGTTATTGGCGTTGAACGAGATGAAATTAGCAAATTTCAAATGGGCAGCTATGTGAACTGCAATGAAGCAATCTGGAGAATATTTTCATTTGCGATTCATGAACGTCATCCGACTGTTGTGCATCTCGCAGTTCATTTGGAGAATGGCCAACGAGTTTATTTCAACGAAGGGAATATAGCACTGTTAACAACAACAACAACAACAAGGGAACATAGTACAGCGAGCGGAAAGACCACCAGCAACCACTTTAACAAGTTTCTTTGCAACTTGCGCCAGTGATCCGTTCGCGGGAACATTGGTTTACTCGGAGATGCCTCGGTATTATACATGGAATGTATCGTCGAAGAAATGGTTACGCAGGAAGTACGGCCATCCAGTAGATGGTTATCCAGGTGTTTTTTCAACTGATGCATTGGGACGAATTTACACAATCCATCCAAGGAACGATGATTGCATTTACCTACGTTTGCTTCTGGTTAATGTGCGCGGTCCAACTTCATTTCAATCATTGAGGACTGTAGATGGTACCATTTGTGCATCATTTCGGGAAGCATGTCAACAGTTGCAATTGCTTGAACATGACAGTCACTGGAATAAAACACTAGCGCATGCAATCGCGTCGTCACCCGCCACTGCAGTTCGTGTACTTTTCGCTATTATAATCTCGACATATCAGCCTTCAAACCCGCGTCTATTATGGGATACGTTAAATATGACATGGCAGACATATTTAAATCGCTTGCGACTCGAGACAAGACATTTTTAGTTGCAAATGAACGCTGACATCTATAATGAATCAATAGTCCTTATTGAAGATTTATGTTTACTTATGAGTGGAAAACTATTGATTGAAATTCATATGCCAACGCCAAGTCATCAAGCAAGAGCCGTACTGAATTGTGAATTGGAACGCGAGCGTGCTTACGATGTACAAACAAATTATCCACTGTTGAATGAACTGATAAATGCTGTAGATAGTGGAAAAGGTGGCATATTTTTCCTCGCTGCGCCCGGCGGGACTGGTAAAACGTTCCTATTGCCTTTAATACTAGCAGCAATACGTGGTCAAGGTGGTATTGCATTAGCTCTTGCATCTACCGCGATTGCTGCAACACTTTTGGAAGGTGGAAGAACGGAACATTCAGCACTAAAGCTTCCATTAAACTTGCAAATATACGAAAATCCAGTTTCCAATATTTCAAAACAATAAGCAATGACTCAAGTTTTAAAAAATTGTAAGTTAATCATATGGGATGAGTGTACAATGGCCCACAAACGATCATTAGAAGCACTCGATCGAACATTGAGAGATTTGCGTAACAATAATCGTTGCTTTGGAGTAGTGATTATATTGCTGGCGGGCGATTTCAGACAAACACTTCCCGTGATTCCAAAATCAACAGCGGCGGATGAGCTAAACGCATCTCTGAAGTCATCGCATTTGTGGAGGTTTGTTAAAACCATTTCATTGACCATGAATATGCGAGTTTTGCTGCAACACGATAGAAGTGCAGAGGTTTTTTCAAAAGATCTGCTGCGAATCGGAAATGGACAAGTTCTGATAGATCCTTGCAGTGGATATATATCGATTCCAACTACGATTTGCCAATTCACTTCAAATAAAGATGAACTAATCAGTAGTGTAATATTGATCAAAATTATGGTAGCTTCGATTGGTTAAGCGCACGCGCAATTTTAGCAGCGAAAAATATAGATGTCAACGACTTGAATTAGACGATTCAAAATCAAATTCCGGAGATCTGCGTTCATATAAATCTATTGATCGCGTTTAAAATGAAGACGAAGTAGTAAATTACCCAGTGGAGTTCTTAAACTCTTTGGATTTGCCTGGAATGCCGCCTCATCATTTGCGTCTCAAAGTTGGGTCTGTTATAACTATGCTTCCCAGTGCCCCCAAACTGTGCAATGGTACTCGACTGATTCCTACGAAGCTAATGGGCAATTTAATAGTGGCAAGTATTTTGAAAGGCCTGTTCAAGGGAGAGGAATGCCTACTTCCCTGAATTCCCTTGACTTCAACAGATTTGCCCTTCCAATTGAAACTTGCATTTGCGATGACAATAAAGAAGTCACAAGGGCAGTCGCTGGAAGTATGCGCCATAAATCTAGAAACGTCCTGCTTTTCACATGGCCAGCTCTATGTGGCGTGTTCCCGTGTTGGAAAACCGTCCAAACTATTTACGCTCCGGGACAGAAAACTGAAAATGTTGAGTATAGTGCAGCCTTAAATAAATACTAATAAAATTACATATATATTTTTGAGACTTGATTAAAACAAACATGACTGAATGCAAATAGTACATACTTCATTTTATTAAATTGTCAACAAATCCTAGACGCGATGTGTCAGCATTCCTGAAAAGTATGGCATTTTTGAATCAATTGAATTCAAAAAGCAGTACCCCCGAAAAAATATTTATATCATGTGTTTTGATTTGAATTTTGTATCAAAAACAGTTCAAAAAAAGTTCAGCAACTGTTTATCAATATTGAGAATTTGTCAATGACAAAAAAGTTAAGGTTTGATCTATACACAATGAAATTGTGAAAAAATCGTTAATTTTCTATTAAAAGAAAATACCGGTGTAATAACAATTTTTGACAAAAAAAAAATTAAAAACAGTTTTAGAAATGAACTTAATAATAAAATCTATTTTGGGCAGAACGAAGTTTGCCGGGTCAGCTAGTAAGGCTATATATTCAAAAATGTGCTAGGTGTATGCCTTTTTAAAATGTTGCTTAAAAAATCTTTAAGTTTTCTTCAAATAATGTGTTGAGAACTGTGCGTGTGTTTATATGCGTTTTTAGCAATCAGCTGTTAGTTGCGCTACTATGTAGTAGAGATATACCATGTTGTGTACTGTCTGTTTGTTAGTAAGTGTTTGTATAAGTGAGCGCAATTATCCGCGTCTGTTTTGTAGTTTAATCGTATATTAGTTTGTGTGTTTATAATATCCCTGCCGTTAATCCAACTCGTTGCAAACTACTCTACAACTAGTATATATACCAAGCCCAACTAGTCAGCCAACTGTCATATTTCCATATAAGCAACTGGTTATTTTAACATGGCGATGTCCTTCGATATGTCAATTGCAGATTTCGACCAGAACATACCAGTCATCTACTACTCTTGATATACCAGTTTGTGTATAGTGGAAATATACTAGTGTCATTCTGGTCGTAAAATACCAGTTTCATAGTAGTTTAAAATAGAAGGATATGTACTAGTAAAATTGCCGTCTAATCATACCAGTATCCTACTAGTTCGAAAAAGGTAAAAGAATACTAGTCCAAATGTGGGCCAAAATCTCTAGCAGGCATTAAAAAAGAAAATTTACTCATCAATACATCATTTTTATTTGTGAAAAACTTCGACTAGGGATTGCAAAACATAAACTATATCTTTGGAATATTTCATAAGCTGGTTGCGAATTACAATAGCATGCCATGCAAATGAAATAAACGAAAGAAATTATTACAGCTTATGTCGCTTAAACACATACTGTGAAAATTGTAGTGATATACAAGTATGGATGGAATTTTTTCTGAATAGTATGATTTCAACCAGAAAATTATAGATGTATTCTAGTATCATGTGGACTTTTTAAGACTAGTATGATTTCACCCAGAATATTACAGTTGTATTCTAGTATCGACAGGACTTTTTCTGACTAGTATGATTTCAACCAGTAAATTATAGTTGGTTACTAGTATGTTTACTGACTAGTTTGATATTACACTGCAGGGATGTAACATCTCCAGTGTAAAGGGCTTGCTATATTGTTTCTCTTGTTGGAGTATTTTTGCGTTGTTGAAATTTGGCGAGTACCCGCTGCTTCCACAGTGGGCCATGAGTGCTGTTTTGTGATTCTTAACGTGACGACATTATTTATAGTCGGATTTGTGCTGTGATAATCTGGTCTTTAGTTTCGCCTTCGTCGTTCCTACATATATACTGTTACATGGTTCATTGCTGTTACCGTTGCATGGAATTTCATATACCACATTGCTTTTTTCTGTTAGGGGTATCGATGATTTTTTCCTATTAAAAAAGTTCTTCCGGTTTAAAATTATCGGACGTTCTGATAATTTGGGTACATATGACCTTCACTTAAAGATAATGGGATTTTTTTTATGTTTCTTTACGGGTGATATGACTAAATCTCCTTAACAATGTGTTGATTGTCCTTTTTGGAAAGTCGTTGTTCCTTAGTAACTCTATTATTTCTATTTGAATAAGGTAAATTTTTTTTAAATTTTTTATGTTGATTGTTTATTATAATTTATTGTATTATGTTTGTCAACAGTTTGCCCTGAAGATGGTTACCGTTGAGTAAACCGAAATATGTTGGCATTAAAAACCAACCAAATGTGTTTTTATTTAATTCTGACCTAAAGCCGGCAAAACAAATAAGATTAAAAATCATTTTAAGTACTTTACTTTATCTTGATTATTTGTCAAGAACACTGAATCGGAGGGGTTATGTAAAACAAGCTATTAAAAATTTATAAAAACAAAAAATTTCAAAAACAACTGAGTTTTAATCTTTGCAGGGTTCGAAAATGCCTCAAAATTTTTAGAGCACATGATTTTGGTTTTGCTTTTGCTTGAAACAAAGCAGAACGAAAAATGCTGTTAGGTAAATGTTCAATGCTTCACAGCCAATGAGTTTGCTGTTGCTTGCTTTTTAGGAAACTTCAAAAGCGCATGTTGCATAATAATTTGGGACCCTCTTTGTTTAAACAGATATTGTCTATTTAATGGAACGGGCTAACCTGTTAACCTCAAATTAGCAGAAATCTTGGTTTCTTCACCAGTCAACACTGCTAATTCCAATCTAACATAAATCGTTTCTAATTCAAACGTCTCTGACTGTAATCTAAAGTTCATAGGAATTTATATTAATTTAACTGCACAACTGTTGACGTTAGATAAAAAGACACAGAAAGAGGTCAGTAAGGAGAAAACAGTTTTGGTGCGAGCGGTTAAATCACGCTTTGTGCCATTTAAAAATGACCTAAAATTGGTTGAATTACCCCCTATTTTCATTGATTTTACCATCGATTTTCAGGTGATATGGTGAATTCCCACCACATCCAGTTTTATGTACCGGAATCCCCATCCAAGGGCTGTTATTTCACGTTCCACCCTAAATTGTCATCCTCGGAGCAATACCTTGCAGAGGAGTCGGCTCCATTTTCTCTTGTTACCGATTATTAGGCAAAAAGGTATCATATACGAGTATGACTCATATTCAAGTTCATATGATATATAAAATATCGGACGACCATCGCAAGAAGGGAAATATCCTCTTTTCGGACTCATAAATAAGCTCATAAAGAGCGTAAACGCTCCAATCTATGACTCCTTTCTGACTCATTTAGGACTCCTATGGTTTGCTGGAAATGATTAAATAAATATAAAATATCCATAACCTCCACCGTCTCTGTCGTTCCCAAACAGCTACAATAGTAGCACAGTCTTCACGATTAAGGCGTACTGCGCACTGCCCGCCACACTTAACTCCGACTGCCGCTCACGCTTAACAGCGAAACCACCTCGCACGGCCGCTCAACACTCATAACCTCTTCTAGACAGGACAGGGACTGGAGTCACTATGGTACTACTGTGATCTCGAAACAGGGTGAACTATTACTTGTCCAGACTCAACCCCACCCTATAAAATTTTTTCCCAACATGTGGTATGTTTAGTATCACATCTCTTTGGTTATTGAAAACGGCAGAGTGATATTAGTATTAGACTCTCCAATCCAATCCTTTTGAAACTGCCTGTTTGCTTGGTTAGAAGAGCGATTCGCAGAGTGATCGTGCCTATTAGGCATAGAAACTCAATGCTAACAACAAAAACAGTTGGAAACCCAATAAAACTATCCGTACCAGTAACAAAGGACTGATTTTGTGGGTATTTGAAAATACCGTATGCTGACTTAGGGGCTAAACGCAATTTGCAAGAAAATGCTTAATAAATTTTTCACCTGCTAGCCAAATTTTAAGTTATTTTTATACCTAGTAGTGCTACGTACACAAGGTATATTAACTTAAGTCGCGTAACGGTGGTATGTAACGGCATAAACGGATCCAAATAGATATTGACTTATACATATCAAAATGTTCAGGACGAAAAGAGAAATTAATTAAGCCATGTCCGTCCGTCTGTTAGCACGATAACTTGAGTGAATTTCGGGATATCTTAATGAAATTTTGTATGCAAGTTCCTTGGCACTCATCTCCGAACGCTATTTAAAATGAAAAAAAAATTCTGACGTGTACATGAAAATCGCCGATATACGTGTATTTTTATTTTTTCTCCCCTTTCCGAAAAAGTATATTTGGTTCATAGGACAGAATGTGTGTAACGCGGTGTAATATGCTTTTTAAGCAAAACTCAAGCGCATAAAAATTCTGCTATTTCCAAAGGCGACTGCCGGTAGTTTGAAATAGATATTTCAATCACAATAGGTCAGCTCTTTTCTTTTTATGGCGCGATATACAACAGGTATATCATCATAAACCTCCTAAGAGATTTTTGCGCCAAGCTTCTCTTCCAATTTGTGGTGTGCCGATTTGAATTTTCCCTACAAATTGGTGGGACCTACAGTTTTTTGCCGACTCCGAACGGCATCTACAAAGGAGACGAATTTTTGCTGAGAAGTCTGTCATGGCAGAAATACACTCGGAGAGTTTGCCAAACCACTGCCGAGGGGCGACCCCGTTTTGAAAAACTTTTTTCAAATCACTTTTGATGTTACCTGTACCAGGGCTCGAACCATGGACCTTCGGTGTGGTAGGCCGGCAATACTACCTCCACACCACGGCGGCCGCCAAGGTCAGCTGCTTCTCAATAATATGTAGTATAACCCTCTGATAACACATAAGTAAAATATCCGGGCAAGTTATTAATACCCCACTGCAATAGGGAGGTTATATACTTGTTTTGATTTTCATACCTTTAATGAACATGAAATGTTTGTAAGTATGAGAAGAAGAAGAGAGTAAGTAATCTGAAATCATACGGACGATGAGCTGAGTCGATTTAGCAATGTCCGTCTCTCCGTCTGTCTGTTTGAACGCAAATTTTTCAAACATAAAATTTGCATGTATTGGTATTTTGAAAAAATGTGGTTAGCAGTTGTTGGTAAGGAAGCTATTTATATACAAATAAATTAATGGCGGCAGCCGTGGTGTGGCCTACCACACCGAAGGTCCAAGGTTCGAGTCCAAGGTTCGAGTCCAAGGTTCGAGTCCTGGGACAGGTAACATCAAAAGTGGTTTGAAAAAGTTTTAATTTGATAGTTACATCAATTTTCATATCCTTCATATGATTTTTGCAAAATTTTGGAAAGTGGGAGTGGCACCGCCCACATACTAGTTAAGCAAATTTCTCATTCGACTTTCAATAACTTTATAACGGTGTAAGATAGAATTAGGGAACTTGATACGAGGTATACTATCGACGCTTTTCAAAATTACATATATCCTATATTGTAACCAGTGAACCCAAGAATCTACTGTGAAAGTTTAATGAAGATCGGTAAAGAACTTTGGGCGCCAGACACTCATTCATTTTGTTTATAAGTATGCCCACATGATAGCAGAAAAAGTTGAAAACCTCTATAGGTCATAACTCCACAACAATTTAGCAATTCACCAAGACCACTTTTACACAGCTGGGTATTTAATGTTCGGTTCCACCCGAACTTAGACTTCCTTACTTGTTTTAAAATTAATTTACCCCTCAAAACTCATAACAGAAGTGTTTTTATTGAAAACAATCAGCTGGCTTTATAATAAGAACTGAAAAGTATTAAAATAGACCTGCGTAAATTGGTATCCTATAATAGACCCCTACTAGGCATATAATATTCGGTTCCACCCGAACTTAGACTTCCTGACTTGTTATTTATAAGATTGCCCACATGGTAGTAGAAAAAGTTTAAAACCTCTATAGGTCATAACTCCACAACAATTTACCAATTCACCAATACCACTTTTACACAGCTGGGTATTTAATGTTCGGTTCCACCCGAACTTAGACTTCCTTACTTGTTTTAAAATTAATTTACCCCTCAAAACTCATAACAGAAGTGTTTTTATTGAAAACAATCAGCTGGCTTTATAATAAGAACTGAAAAGTATAACTAGGCATATAATATTCGGTTCCACCCGAACTTAGACTTCCTAACTTGTTATACCTAGTAGTGCTACGCACACAAGGTATATGAACTTTAGTCGCCTAACGGCAGTACGTAACGGCATAAACGGATCGAGATAGATACTGACTTATATACATCAAAATGTTCAGGACGAAAAGAGAAATTGATTAAGCCATGTCCGTCCGTCCGTCTGTGAACACGATAACTTGAGTAAATTTTGAGATATCTTAATAAAATTTGGTATGCGGGTTCCTTGGCACTCATCTCCGAGCGCTATTTAAAATTGGCGAAGTCGGATGATAGCCAGGCCCACTTTTTATATATATAATATTTTCGAAAACACAAAAAAAGTGATTACTCAGTACATAATATACCTATAAGGATAAAATTTGGTCAATACGTTGAGATTGAGGCATAAAACAAATTTTTCAAGAAATTTTTGAAAATGGGCTTGGCACCGCCCACTTTTGATTAAGTCAAATTTAGAAATGATATTAACCATAAATCAGAAACTGTTCAAGATATCGAAACGAAATTCAGCACGCAGGTTTGCAGGTATGCAAGGAATGTTCCAGGAAAAAATGGGCGGGATCGGTTAAGGTCTATGCCCACTTTTATATGAAAGATTTTGAAAAGGATCGTAGATATATTAAATGGGCAATAACTTTGCGTAAAATAGCTTTACATCATTTATATTTCACTTTTAAAGTTTCCGTAAACAAAGAAGTCCACAAACTTAAAATGTTCGAAAATGGGCGTGGCCCCGCCCCTTTTATAGTGCACTATTCCACAAAACTTTTTATGCCAGAAATCCGCCAAAAATTGAGTTGTCGGAACGAAATTTGTTGATAATATTCTATATATAAAGGTAACTGTTTGCTATAAAAATCGAAATCGGTTAATGTCCACGCCCAGTTTTTTAATATAGTTCTGAAAATTTTTCTTGTAAAATTTAAAAAGCGGTATTTCTACAACCAAGCAAGTTATATCAATCAGATTTTGCACACATGATAAGCTTTTTAAGAAAAACTCGGCCGTCAATTTTGAAGAAGTAGGCGTGGCGTCGCCCACTTTTCAGCATAAAATTCCTGCTATTTTCAAAGGCAACTAACGACTGCAAAAAATGTGCTCAAATTACATTCTTCGCTAACTGCTAATCATACGAGCGGACAAGAGACCAACAGGAACTCATGAAAGGTAATATAATGCACCTACAGTTAGCGAAATATCAGTTGTTGTTGTTGGAGAAAACTTGGAGCCGCGTGATATTGTCATCAAACGCAGAACTGAAAACGCACTACAGCGGATAAGTGAGACACATCGGTCTTACGACGCAATGCAATATCCGCTCATGTTCTGCCGTGGGGAAGACGGATATCACTTAGGATATAACATGGTAAATCCGGTGAATGGTTAGTACAAAAAAATATTTGTTTATTACTTCATATACATATGTATGTACCTAATTTAAACTTTTAGGTGTCGAGACAAATAAAAAGGTCAGTTCAATGAACTTTTACGCATATCGAATGATGATTCGCCAAAACGATTACAACCATTTACTGAGATATCGACGATTATTTCAACAGTATGCAGTTGATATGTATGTAACAGTGGAGACAGAACGACTCAATTACATTCTATACAATCAGTCAAAGTTGCGATGTGAAGAGTATATATTTACATACGAGATGCGATGAATAGTAAAGGGGATATTACGGATATTGGCCGACTCACTATTTTGCCATCGACATACATTGGCAGTCCTAGACACATGCATGAGTACTCCCAAGATTCGATTACATACGTGCGCAATTATGGACGGCCGGATTTGTTTGTAACATTTACTTGCAATCCAAAATGGCCAGACATTACGAATCTATTGCATGCTGGTCAATCACCAAGCGATCGCCACGACGTTACAGCACGAGTGTTTAAACAAAAACTCAGATGTTTGATGGACTTTATAACGAAACAACGTGTACGAGGTGTGTTCAAAAAGTATCGCGAATTTTGTGTTTTTTCAAAAATTATTTATTTATTCATGAATATCTATTTTGTCCCCTTCAAAGTAATCCCCATGAGATATTATACACTTGTGCCAACGGTTTTTCCAATCTTCGAAGCACTTCAAAAAATCATTTTTTTGCATTTTGTTCAGCTTCTCCTTCGATGCCGTCTTTATCTCGTCAAGAGAAGCGTAACGTCGTCCTTTCATGGGCCTCTTCAGTTTAGGGAACAAGAAAAAGTCACAGGGGGCCAGATCTGGGGAACACGGTGGCTGCGGCATCATTATTATGTTGTTTTTGGCCAAAAAGTCGAGACATGAGTACCAACATAACGCCACAAAAAATTCGATATTCGAATATACGTAACCAGCGAAAATTCAAAATTCGCGATACTTTTTGAACACACCTCGTATATGGTACTGTTCGATGCTGGATGTACTCAGTGGAGTGGCAGAAGAGAGTTTTGCCCCACGCACACATTCTCCTTTGGATGGTGGAGAAAATTACACCTGACCAAATTGATGACATAATTTCCGCCGAAATTCCTGATGTTGAGATAGATCCAGAGTTGCACGAAGTGGTGATGGCCAATATGGTTCATGGGCCATGCGGACAACACGATCCATCTTCGGTTTGTATGTCGGACAATAAATGCAAAAAACGCTATCCACGTGTTTTTATTTCGGAAACGACGGATACCCACTCTATCGGAGTCGCTCACCCGCTAGCAATGGCAGAACATCCATCATTCAATTGAAAGGATGGAATTTCGTGGTTGATAACACATGGATCGTTCCATATTCGCGTATTTTGCCTAAGACATTCAAAACACATATAAATGTTGAGTATTGCAATTGCGGCCGCCGTGGTGTGAAGGTAGTGTTGCCGGCCTACCACACCGAAGGTCCATGGTTCGAGCCCTGGTACAGGTAACATCAAAAGTGATTTGAAAAAAGTTTTTCAAAACGGGGTCGCCCCTCGGCAGTGGTTTGGCAAACTCTCCGAGTGTATTTCTGCCATGACAGGCTTCTCAGCAAAAATTCGTCTCCTTTGTAGATGCCGTTCGGAGTCGGCAAAAAACTGTAGGTCCCACCAATTTGTAGGGAAAATTCAAATCGGCACACCACAAATTGGAAGAGAAGCTTGGCGCAAAAATCTCTTAGGAGGTTTATGATGATATACCTGTTGTATATCGCACCATAGAGATAGAGAGATTGCAATTCAATAAAATCAATCAAGTATGTTTGCAAATACGTTACCAAAGGAAGCGGAATGGCGGTTATTGGCGTTGAACGAGATGAAATTAGCAAATTACAAATGGGCAGATATGTGAACTGCAATGAAGCAATCTGGAGAATATTTTCGTTTGCGATTCATGAACGTCATCCGACTGTTGTGCATCTCGCAGTTCATTTGGAGAATGGCCAACGAGTTTATTTCAACGAAGGGAATATAGCACTGTTAACAACAACAACAACAACAAGGGAACATAGTACAGCGAGCGGAAAGACCACCAGCAACCACTTTAACAAGTTTCTTTGCAACTTGCGCCAGTGATCCGTTCGCGGGAACATTGGTTTACTCGGAGATGCCTCGGTATTATACATGGAATGTATCGTCGAAGAAATGGTTACGCAGGAAGTACGGCCATCCAGTAGATGGTTATCCAGGTGTTTTTTCAACTGATGCATTGGGACGAATTTACACAATCCATCCAAGGAACGATGATTGCATTTACCTACGTTTGCTTCTGGTTAATGTGCGCGGTCCAACTTCATTTCAATCATTGAGGACTGTAGATGGTACCATTTGTGCATCATTTCGGGAAGCATGTCAACAGTTGCAATTGCTTGAACATGACAGTCACTGGAATAAAACACTAGCGCATGCAATCGCGTCGTCACCCGCCACTGCAGTTCGTGTACTTTTCGCTATTATAATCTCGACATATCAGCCTTCAAACCCGCGTCTATTATGGGATACGTTAAATATGACATGGCAGAAGATATTTTACATCGCTTGCGACTCGAGACAAGACATTTTTAGTTGCAAATGAACGCTGACATCTATAATGAATCAATAGTCCTTATTGAAGATTTATGTTTACTTATGAGTGGAAAACTATTGATTGAAATTCATATGCCAACGCCAAGTCGTCAAGCAAGAGCCGTACTGAATTGTGAATTGGAACGCGAGCGTGCTTACGATGTACAAACAAATTATCCACTGTTGAATCAACTGATAAATGCTGTAGATAGTGGAAAAGGCGGCCGCCGTGGTGTGAAGGTAGTGTTGCCGGCCTACCACACCGAAGGTCCATGGTTCGAGCCCTGGTAAAGGTAACATCAAAAGTGATTTGAAAAAAGTTTTTCAAAACGGGGTCGC
The DNA here is from genome assembly GCA_949987695.1 of Merzomyia westermanni. Classification (NCBI taxonomy): domain Eukaryota; kingdom Metazoa; phylum Arthropoda; class Insecta; order Diptera; family Tephritidae; genus Merzomyia; species Merzomyia westermanni. Next base: position 82,404,619 of record OX465289.1, read on the forward strand.
CCCTCGGCAGTGGTTTGGCAAACTCTCCGAGTGTATTTCTGCCATGACAGGCTTCTCAGCAAAAATTCGTCTCCTTTGTAGATGCCGTTCGGAGTCGGCAAAAAACTGTAGGTCCCACCAATTTGTAGGGAAAATTCAAATCGGCACACCACAAATTGGAAGAGAAGCTTGGCGCAAAAATCTCTTAGGAGGTTTATGATGATATACCTGTTGTATATCGCGCCATAGAGAGATAGTGGAAAAGGTGGCATATTTTTCCTCGCTGCGCCCGGCGGGACTGGTAAAACGTTCCTATTGCCTTTAATACTAGCAGCAATACGTGGTCAAGGTGGTATTGCATTAGCTCTTGCATCTACCGCGATTGCTGCAACACTTTTGGAAGGTGGAAGAACGGAACATTCAGCACTAAAGCTTCCATTAAACTTGCAAATATACGAAAATCCAGTTTCCAATATTTCAAAACAATAAGCAATGACTCAAGTTTTAAAAAATTGTAAGTTAATCATATGGGATGAGTGTACAATGGCCCACAAACGATCATTAGAAGCACTCGATCGAACATTGAGAGATTTGCGTAACAATAATCGTTGCTTTGGAGTAGTGATTATATTGCTGGCGGGCGATTTCAGACAAACACTTCCCGTGATTCCAAAATCAACAGCGGCGGATGAGCTAAACGCATCTCTGAAGTCATCGCATTTGTGGAGGTTTGTTAAAACCATTTCATTGACCATGAATATGCGAGTTTTGCTGCAACACGATAGAAGTGCAGAGGTTTTTTCAAAAGAGCTGCTGCGAATCGGAAATGGACAAGTTCTGATAGATCCTTGCAGTGGATATATATCGATTCCAACTACGATTTGCCAATTCACTTCAAATAAAGATGAACTAATCAGTAGTGTAATATTGATCAAAATTATGGTAGCTTCGATTGGTTAAGCGCACGCGCAATTTTAGCAGCGAAAAATATAGATGTCAACGACTTGAATTAGACGATTCAAAATCAAATTCCGGAGATCTGCGTTCATATAAATCTATTGATCGCGTTTAAAATGAAGACGAAGTAGTAAATTACCCAGTGGAGTTCTTAAACTCTTTGGATTTGCCTGGAATGCCGCCTCATCATTTGCGTCTCAAAGTTGGGTCTGTTATAACTATGCTTCCCAGTGCCCCCAAACTGTGCAATGGTACTCGACTGATTCCTACGAAGCTAATGGGCAATTTAATAGTGGCAAGTATTTTGAAAGGCCTGTTCAAGGGAGAGGAATGCCTACTTCCCTGAATTCCCTTGACTTCAACAGATTTGCCCTTCCAATTGAAACTTGCATTTGCGATGACAATAAAGAAGTCACAAGGGCAGTCGCTGGAAGTATGCGCCATAAATCTAGAAACGTCCTGCTTTTCACATGGCCAGCTCTATGTGGCGTGTTCCCGTGTTGGAAAACCGTCCACACTATTTATTTACGCTCCGGGACAGAAAACTGAAAATGTTGAGTATCGTGCAGCCTTAAATAAATACTAATAAAATTACATATATATTTTTGAGACTTGATTAAAACAAACATGACTGAATGCAAATAGTACATACTTTATTTTATTAAATTGTCAACAAATCCTAGACGCGATGTGTCAGCATTCCTGAAAAGTATGGCATTTTTGAATCAATTGAATTCAAAAAGCAGTACCCCCGAAAAAATATTTATATCATGTGTTTTGATTTGAATTTTGTATCAAAAACAGTTCAAAAAAAAGTTCAGCAACTGTTTATCAATATTGAGAATTTGTCAAGGACAAAAAAGTTAGGGTTTGATCTATACACAATGAAATTGTGAAAAAATCGTTAATTTTCTATTAAAAGAAAATACCGGTGTAATAACAATTTTTGACAAAAAAAAAATTAAAAACAGTTTTAGAAATGAACTTAATAATAAAATCTATTTTGGGCAGAACGAAGTTTGCCGGGTCAGCTAGTAAGGCTATATATTCAAAAATGTGCTAGGTGTATGCCTTTTTAAAATGTTGCTTAAAAAATCTTTAAGTTTTCTTCAAATAATGTGTTGAGAACTGTGCGTGTGTTTATATGCGTTTTTAGCAATCAGCTGTTAGTTGCGCTACTAGTAGAGATATACCATGTTGTGTACTGTCTGTTTGTTAGTAAGTGTTTGTATAAGTGAGCGCAATTATCCGCGTCTGTTTTGTAGTTTAATCGTATATTAGTTTGTGTGTTTATAATATCCCTGCCGTTAATCCAACTCGTTGCAAACTACTCTACAACTAGTATATGTCCAAGCCCAACTAGTCAGCCAACTGTCATATTTCCATATAAGCAACTGGTTATTTTAACATGGCGATGTCCTTCGATATGTCAATTGCAGATTTCGACCAGAACATACCAGTCATCTACTACTCATGATATACCAGTTTGTGTATAGTGGAAATATACTAGTGTCATTCTGGTCGTAAAATACCAGTTTCATAGTAGTTTAAAATAGAAGGATATGTACTAGTAAAATTGCCGTCTAATCATACCAGTATCCTACTAGTTCGAAAAAGGTAAAGGAATACTAGTCCAAATGTGGGCCAAAATCTCTAGCAGGCATTAAAAAAGAAAATTTACTCATCAATACATCATTTTTATTTTTCATCATTTTCGCTGTGAAAAACTTCGACTAGGGATTGCAAAACATAAACTATATCTTTGGAATATTTCATAAGCTGGTTGCGAATTACAATAGCATGCCATGCAAATGAAATAAACGAAAGAAATTATTACAGCTTATGTCGCTTAAACACATACTGTGAAAATTGTAGTGATATACAAGTATGGATGGAATTTTTTCTGAATAGTATGATTTCAACCAGAAAATTATAGATGTATTCTAGTATCATGTGGACTTTTTAAGACTAGTATGATTTCACCCAGAATATTACAGTTGTATTCTAGTATCGACAGGACTTTTTCTGACTAGTATGATTTCAACCAGTAAATTATAGTTGGTTACTAGTATGTTTACTGACTAGTTTGATATTACACTGCAGGGATGTAACATCTCCAGTGTAAAGGGCTTGCTATATTGTTTCTCTTGTTGGAGTATTTTTGCGTTGTTGAAATTTGGCGAGTACCCGCTGCTTCCACAGTGGGCCATGAGTGCTGTTTTGTGATTCTTAACGTGACGACATTATTTATAGTCGGATTTGTGCTGTGATAATCTGGTCTTTAGTTTCGCCTTCGTCGTTCCTACATATATACTGTTACATGGTTCATTGCTGTTACCGTTGCATGGAATTTCATATACCACATTGCTTTTTTCTGTTAGGGGTATCGATGATTTTTTCCTATTAAAAAAGTTCTTCCGGTTTAAAATTATCGGACGTTCTGATAATTTGGGTACATATGACCTTCACTTAAAGATAATGGGATTTTTTTTATGTTTCTTTACGGGTGATATGACTAAATCTCCTTAACAATGTGTTGATTGTCCTTTTTGGAAAGTCGTTGTTCCTTAGTAACTCTATTATTTCTATTTGAATAAGGTAAATTTTTTTAAAATTTTTTATGTTGATTGTTTATTATAATTTATTGTATTATGTTTGTCAACAGTTTGCCCTGAAGATGGTTACCGTTGAGTAAACCGAAATATGTTGGCATTAAAAACCAACCAAATGTGTTTTTATTTAATTCTGACCTAAAGCCGGCAAAACAAATAAGATTAAAAATCATTTTAAGTACTTTACTTTATCTTGATTATTTGTCAAGAACACTGAATCGGAGGGGTTATGTAAAACAAGCTATTAAAAATTTATAAAAACAAAAAATTTCAAAAACAACTGAGTTTTAATCTTTGCAGGGTTCGAAAATGCCTCAAAATTTTTAGAGCACATGATTTTGGTTTTGCTTTTGCTTGAAACAAAGCAGAACGAAAAATGCTGTTAGGTAAATGTTCAATGCTTCACAGCCAATGAGTTTGCTGTTGCTTGCTTTTTAGGAAACTTCAAAAGCGCATGTTGCATAATAATTTGGGACCCTCTTTGTTTAAACAGATATTGTCTATTTAATGGAACGGGCTAACCTGTTAACCTCAAATTAGCAGAAATCTTGGTTTCTTCACCAGTCAACACTGCTAATTCCAATCTAACATAAATCGTTTCTAATTCAAACGTCTCTGACTGTAATCTAAAGTTCATAGGAATTTATATTAATTTAACTGCACAACTGTTGACGTTAGATAAAAAGACACAGAAAGAGGTCAGTAAGGAGAAAACAGTTTTGGTGCGAGCGGTTAAATCACGCTTTGTGCCATTTAAAAATGACCTAAAATTGGTTGAATTACCCCCTATTTTCATTGATTTTACCATCGATTTTCAGGTGATATGGTGAATTCCCACCACATCCAGTTTTATGTACCGGAATCCCCATCCAAGGGCTGTTATTTCACGTTCCACCCTAAATTGTCATCCTCGGAGCAATACCTTGCAGAGGAGTCGGCTCCATTTTCTCTTGTTACCGATTATTAGGCAAAAAGGTATCATATACGAGTATGACTCATATTCAAGTTCATATGATATATAAAATATCGGACGACCATCGCAAGAAGGGAAATATCCTCTTTTCGGACTCATAAATAAGCTCATAAAGAGCGTAAACGCTCCAATCTATGACTCCTTTCTGACTCATTTAGGACTCCTATGGTTTGCTGGAAATGATTAAATAAATATAAAATATCCATAACCTCCACCGTCTCTGTCGTTCCCAAACAGCTACAATAGTAGCACAGTCTTCACGATTAAGGCGTACTGCGCACTGCCCGCCACACTTAACTCCGACTGCCGCTCACGCTTAACAGCGAAACCACCTCGCACGGCCGCTCAACACTCATAACCTCTTCTAGACAGGACAGGGACTGGAGTCACTATGGTACTACTGTGATCTCGAAACAGGGTGAACTATTACTTGTCCAGACTCAACCCCACCCTATAAAATTCTTTCCCAACATGTGGTATGTTTAGTATCACATCTCTTTGGTTATTGAAAACGGCAGAGTGATATTAGTATTAGACTCTGGTCCAATCCTTTTGAAACTGCCTGTTTGCTTGGTTAGAAGAGCGATTCGCAGAGTGATCGTGCCTATTAGGCATAGAAAATCAATGCTAACAACAAAAACAGTTGGAAACCCAATAAAACTACCAGTAACAAAGGACTGATTTTGTGGGTATTTGAAAATACCGTTTGCTGACTTAGGGGCTAAACGCAATTTGCAAGAAAATGCTTAATAAATTTTTCACCTGCTAGCCAAATTTTAAGTTATTTTTATACCTAGTAGTGCTACGTACACAAGGTATATTAACTTAAGTCGCGTAACGGTGGTATGTAACGGCATAAACGGATCGAGATAGATACATATACATATCAAAATGTTCAGGGCGAAAAGAGAAATTAATTAAGCCATGTCCGTCCGTCCGTCCGTCCGTCTGTTAGCACGATAACTTGAGTGAATTTCGGGATATCTTAATGAAATTTTGTATGCAAGTTCCTTGGCACTCATCTCCGAACGCTATTTAAAATGAAAAAAAAATTCTGACGTGTACATGAAAATCGCCGATATACGTGTATTTTTATTTTTTCTCCCCTTTCCGAAAAAGTATATTTGGTTCATAGGACAGAATGTGTGTAACGCGGTGTAATATGCTTTTTAAGCAAAACTCAAGCGCATAAAAATTCTGCTATTTCCAAAGGCGACTGCTTGTAGTTTGAAATAGATATTTCAATCACAATAGGTCAGCTGCTTCTCAATAATATGTAGTATAACCCTCTGATAACACATAAGTAAAATATCCGGGCAAGTTATTAATACCCCACTGCAATCTCTCTATCTCTATGGCGCGATATACAACAGGTATATCATCATAAACCTCCTAAGAGATTTTTGCGCCAAGCTTCTCTTCCAATTTGTGGTGTGCCGATTTGAATTTTCCCTACAAATTGGTGGGACCTACAGTTTTTTGCCGACTCCGAACGGCATCTACAAAGGAGACGAATTTTTGCTTAGAAGCCTGTCATGGCAGAAATACACTCGGAGAGTTTGCCAAACCACTGCCGAGGGGCGACCCCGTTTTTGAAAAACTTTTTTCAATTACCTGTACCAGGGCTCGAACCATGGACCTTCGGTGTGGTAGGCCGGCAACACTACCTTCACACCACGGCGGCCGCCGCCCACTGCAATAGGGAGGTTATATACTTGTTTTGATTTTCATACCTTTAATGAACATGAAATGTTTGTAAGTATGAGAAGAAGAAGAGAGTAAGTAATCTGAAATCATACGGACGATGAGCTGAGTCGATTTAGCAATGTCCGTCTCTCCGTCTGTCTGTTTGAACGCAAATTTTTCAAACATAAAATTTGCATGTATTGGTATTTTGAAAAAATGTGGTTAGCAGTTGTTGGTAAGGAAGCTATTTATATACAAATAAATTAATGGCGGCAGCCGTGGTGTGGCCTACCACACCGAAGGTCCAAGGTTCGAGTCCAAGGTTCGAGTCCTGGGACAGGTAACATCAAAAGTGGTTTGAAAAAGTTTTTCAAAACGTGGTCGCCTCCGGCAGTGGTTTGGCAAACTCTCCGATGTCTTTCTGCTATAGAAGGCAAAAATTCATCTCCTTTGTAGGTGCCGCTTGAAGTCGGCAAAATTCTGTAGGTGCCGCCAATTTGTAGCAAAAAATTCAAAACAGCATACCAAATTGGAAGGGAAGCTCGGCACAAAAATTTCTTAGGAGGTTAATGATAATATACCTGTTGCATATCGCGCCATGCACTCATATTCTTACACCCAGCGTGTACTAGTATACAGAGTATTGTAGTTTTGGTCATATAACGGCGGTTTGTAATGGTACAAAATAATAGAGATGGATATGGGGTTCCATATGTCAAAGTTCTTAGAATGAACAGAGGAATCAATTCAGCCATGTCCGCCCGTCCGTCCGTAGACACGATAACTTGAGTAAAAATTGAGATATTTGAACGAACACAGGTTGCTGCCCAGCCAAGGTAGGTTGCTATTTGAAATGGGCGAAATCGAACCATAGCCACGCCCCTTTTTCGATATCGAAAATTTCGAAAAACGTATAAAACCGGTTAATTTAATAATAAAAGGAGCTACAATGATGAAATTTGCTAGATTTATTAACGGGGTTGTCCCTTTGACAATTTTATCAAATTTTTGGAAAAGGGGTGTGGCACCACCCACATATGAGTGAAGAAATTTTCCAATTTTGACTCTTAATAACTTCAGAGCCGCTTACGCTAGTATAACGAAATTTCGTCGGAGGCATACTATTATTGTGATACATGCACCCTTGGAAAATAAGCGAAAGAGCTTTTCGACCACGCCTCCTTTTTTACAAAAGTTATATGGAAAGGAGGGAGAAATATTGAACTGCCCATATCTAATTAACTGATACAGGGATAATATAATTTGATAGTTACATCAATTTTCATATCCTTCATATGATTTTTGCAAAATTTTGGAAAGTGGGAGTGGCACCGCCCACATACTAGTCAAGCAAATTTCTCATTCGACTTTCAATAACTTTATAACGGTGTAAGATAGAATTAGGGAACTTGATACGAGGTATACTATCGACGCTTTTCAAAATTACATATATCCTATATTGTAACCAGTGAACCCAAGAATCTACTGTGAAAGTTTAATGAAGATCGGTAAAGAACTTTGGGCGCCAGACACTCATTCATTTTGTTTATAAGTATGCCCACATGATAGCAGAAAAAGTTGAAAACCTCTATAGGTCATAACTCCACAACAATTTAGCAATTCACCAAGACCACTTTTACACAGCTGGGTATTTAATGTTCGGTTCCACCCGAACTTAGACTTCCTTACTTGTTTTAAAATTAATTTACCCCTCAAATCTCATAACAGAAGTGTTTTTATTGAAAACAATCAGCTGGCTTTATAATAAGAACTGAAAAGTATTAAAATAGACCTGCGTAAATTGGTATCCTATAATAGATCCCTACTAGGCATATAATATTCGGTTCCACCCGAACTTAGACTTCCTGACTTGTTATTTATAAGATTGCCCACATGGTAGTAGAAAAAGTTTAAAACCTCTATAGGTCATAACTCCACAACAATTTACCAATTCACCAATACCACTTTTACACAGCTGGGTATTTAATGTTCGGTTCCACCCGAACTTAGACTTCCTTACTTGTTTTAAAATTAATTTACCCCTCAAAACTCATAACAGAAGTGTTTTTATTGAAAACAATCAGCTGGCTTTATAATAAGAACTGAAAAGTATTAAAATAGACCTGCGTAAATTGGTATCCTATAATAGATCCCTACTAGGCATATAATATTCGGTTCCACCCGAACTTAGACTTCCTTACTTGTTATACCTAGTAGTGCTACGCACACAAGGTATATTAACTTTAGTCGCCTAACGGCAGTACGTAACGGCATAAACGGATCGAGATAGATACTGACTTATATACATCAAAATGTTCAGGACGAAAAGATTGATTAAGCCATGTCCGTCCGTCCGTCTGTGAACACGATAACTTGAGTAAATTTTGAGATATCTTAATAAAATTTGGTATGCGGGTTCCTTGGCACTCATCTCCGAGCGCTATTTAAAATTGGCGAAGTCGGATGATAGCCACGCCCACTTTTTATATATATAATATTTTCGAAAACACAAAAAAAGTGATTACTCAGTATATAATATACCTATAAGGATAAAATTTGGTCAATACGTTGAGATTGAGGCATAAAACAAATTTTTCAAGAAATTTTTGAAAATGGGCGTGGCACCGCCCACTTTTGATTAAGTCAAATTTAGAAATGATATTAACCATAAATCAGAAACCGTTCAAGATATCGAAACGAAATTCAGCACGCAGGTTTGCAGGTCTGCAAGGAATGTTCCAGGAAAAAATGGGCGGGATCGGTTAAGGTCTATGCCCACTTTTATATGAAAGATTTTGAAAAGGATCGTAGATATATTAAATGGGCAATAACTTTGCGTAAAATATCTTTACATCATTTATATTTCACTTTTAAAGTTTCCGTAAACAAAGAAATCCACAAACTTAAAATGTTCGAAAATGGGCGTGGCCCCGCCCCTTTTATAGTGCACTATTCCACAAAACTTTTTATGCCAGATATCCGCCAAAAATTGAGTTGTCGGAACGCCCAGTTTTTTAATATAGTTCTGAAAATTTTTCTTGTAAAATTTAAAAAGCGATATTTCTACAACCAAGCAAGATATATGGCGGCCGCCGTGGTGTGAAGGTAGTGTTGCCGGCCTACCACACCGAAGGTCCATGGTTCGAGCCCTGGTACAGGTAACATCAAAAGTGATTTGAAAAAAGTTTTTCAAAACGGGGTCGCCCCTCGGCAGTGGTTTGGCAAACTCTCCGAGTGTATTTCTGCCATGACAGGCTTCTCAGCAAAAATTCGTCTCCTTTGTAGATGCCGTTCGGAGTCGGCAAAAAACTGTAGGTCCCACCAATTTGTAGGGAAAAATTCAAATCGGCACACCACAAATTGGAAGAGAAGCTTGGCGCAAAAATCTCTTAGGAGGTTTATGATGATATACCTGTTGTATATCGCGCCATAGAGATAGAGATAGAGAGAAGCAAGTTATATCAATCAGATTTTGCACACATGATAAGCTTTTTAAGAAAAACTCGGCCGTCAATTTTGAAGAAGTAGGCGTGGCGTCGCCCACTTTTCAGCATAAAATTCCTGCTATTTTCAAAGGCAACTAACGACTGCAAAAAATGTGCTCAAATTACATTCTTCGCTAACTGGAAAAATACTGTTATATTTGTTTTTGTGTTACCTGCACTGCTTGAACCGCACTAACTGTTTTTGATTTAGTGTCCGCTATGGGCAACAGAGTATTTGTTTTCCGCCTAAACAGTATTTTTTTGCTATGCGACGCTTTTGGTGAAAAACTGTGGATTATTTGAAGTGTTCTTTTTGATCAAATCATGATTATAATTGCAAATAATACGATGCATTTATTAATGTAGTGAATTGAAAAACTGCAGTACTATTGAGATATTTGATGATGAAAACAAGGAATAATATCATGTAAAAATTTTATTTTTAGTTTTCACATTGCTTTTGAAAATGTCGTGCCCAAATCTTGAACATTATTCAAGTTCTATCAAAATGTTAAGTACAGAGACTGATCCTACTCCGTCTAATTCTATGGATGATAGTAGTACATACATATTTACAGATTCTGGGATTCCTAAAACTTTCTATGAGGCTTATTATAAAACCCTATTATCTGATTAGTTTATTGGTATTTTTAAAATAAAATTTATCGCTTTATAGTTTTTTATGAAATGATTTTAATGTATTTTAGTTTGTATTCTGTGACCTGAATAAAATATAATTTAATAGGTATTTAAAGTAAACAAAAACATGTTTTTAATTAAAGAGACACAGTTTGACATAATACCTATAGTCCCACGAAACATTTCCAACTTAAGAGTCACAATTCTAAATTACTATTTAATGTGAAAACCACGGCAGAGAACTAAACAAACTTTAGATAAATCATCTTCTATAAAGGTTTTCTGTGCTGTGCGAAAACAGTTTTTGGCCACTCCTTAACATTTTATTTTTTTTGAGTTGTGACTGTTTTTGATTTAGAGTGCGATATATAGACTTTGTCGTGCACAGCGAATTCCTGAACCTATCGTGAAAGTTCAAGAGCAAAACAAAATACAAAATATGTGGGCGTGGCACCGCCCACTTTTGAAAAATTATGTAGATATTGACCAAGTGACACATATATGCAAATTTCATTAATTTATACCAAAAAAGTTCGAAGTTATGACGAATTGAAACCTTATATAGCCTGGGGGCGTGGCTCCGCCTACTGTTCCAAAACTATATGTTGTCTATGCTGTACCCAGTGACCCCAAGTATATATTGTGAAATTTTCATAAAGATCTATTGAGTTCTTTGGCGCCTATAAAAGACACCCTTTTTATACCTAGTAGTGCTACGTACACAATAATAACTTTAGTCGCCTAACGGCAGTACGTAACGACATAAACGGATCGAGATAGATACTGACTTTGTAACGAAGCTTTTCCTGACCCCTATGCTTCTTATCTAATACTCGCTGTGCCCAGGGTCCTTGTACAATAGATTTATACTTTGGGGCCCTTTTGCAAGTCATATTCTGAACTTTATTAAATACTGCTTAACTTAACTACAACTATAATTCATAAATTTCAAATAATTCAATAACTTCTGCATTCGATACCGGTATTATTGGCTTGGTGCCTAGATGTCTGGGTCTCTTGGCTCGGTAAAGCCTCACCGTGTCCCGTTATCCCTCTTGTTAGCGGTGCTCTGTGCTACTGACGTCGGCGTACGTCTGCTGGCGTTGTGCTGCGTTACCTGCGGTGACGTTACTCTGTCGGCGTTTCGTTGCTGGCGCTTGAGCGCGCGTGTTTGTGACGACGTCGGTCTATTAGCGTTGAGTTGCTCGGATGGTGCTCTGCCGCGTGTGTGGTTACGTGATTAGGCTTCTCCTCTACTACTCTATCGCACGTATTATGTCTCGGCGTACTGGTAACGGGTTGTGTGAGACCCGTTGGTGCGTTTATAAGGCGACGTTGGCTGGCTGCGCTGGTTTCCTCTGCTGCACGACACCACGGCGGGTTCTGGCTGAACGGCGGAGCGCGGCCTTAAGTGTATAATGGGCGGGGTGAGACCAGCACACCTCAAGTACAACTTAGTCCGCGTCTACCCTGGATTGTAATGTCTAATATTGGTAAAGCCCAATTACTAACTATCACTACCCAGCGTAGATCCGATCTTTGCCGTGACTCCGTACTGGTCCACGCCTTCCAGTTGTGGTGGTGATCTTGCAGCTCCGCTTGGTTAGCGTTATCGTGCTTTGCTGTTGTCGTTGACGGTCTTGCGGTTTAATTGCGTTCCGCTATCTCTGCTACTGCTTCGGTTTTGTGCTTGTGTCGACGTCGCGCTGTCGTTCCCACTGCTATGCTGTCGCAACTCTACTCACGTTCACTCTTCACTCGCGCTGATAATCTGCGTATCTACGGCTGACAGCGGTAGAGCAGGTTATCGCCGCCGAGCGGGGTAAATCCAGCACACCTCAAGTACAACTCAGTCCGCGTCTACTCTAAACGATGATGACTAATATTAGTAAGCGCCCATTTACTAGCTTTCACCCTTCAGCGTAAATTTTGTCACTACCGCAGCTCCGTGCTGACTCACTCTTGTCTTCTTGTGTTGCTTTTTATATACATCTCTCATCGTATAGTTGGTTGTGCGAGTGACGGTGTTGCTACGACTTGTTGTGTTACATGTAGGTTTGTGTTGTAGCTGGTTGTTGTGGTTCGCTGTTGTCGTGCTCCAGCGACTTGTTGTGTAGTTTCGTGTTGGAGTTGGCTTATTTGATGGTACTTTTTGATGTTGGTTCTCGGCCTGCTTGTTTATTTTGATGTTGTTGTTGCGTGTTGGCTCGTCCGGCAATGTTGTGCGACCATGTTGTGGTGATCGGTCGTGTGTCGCCTCAAGCTGTGGTGGCTGTTGGGTTTTGCTTGTATGCCTCGCTGTTTGATGTTGATGTTGTTTATTTTGTGTGGGCCAAATTTGTAGCCATATTTGGTTCTCACAACTTATATAAGTTAACACAATGTTTGCACATAATCATAAAAATATGCAAACAAATATCATATGACCGTCTAGCGACTCTTCACTTGCTTCAGTCGCACGGTCAAACGACACCACACGCGCAACCGAAATATTATGACGTCGCGAGAACGCCAAATAATAACTTTCCCAGCACATGTAGGTGCAACGTGACCTGATGCGCTGCAGAATAGTTAGTACAAAAATAATTGTAACATTTTGAATTGGGTTCATTCGTATTCAATAAAGAACGGACTACGGTTCGGAAAAAAGATTTTTTTTTTGCCAACTTAATTTGGTAATTCTATCACTGGCGCCCGAGCAATGGGTCCGGTTTTTTAGTGCGCGGTAAAGTCGTCAATCACAACGCGATCCTAAAAAAGTCGCCAACTACAAAGCGATCCTAAGAAAGTCGCCAACCACAAGCACTAAGAAGCCGTTCATCAACCTGGTTAGGAAAAGAGGCCCCCTAGTAGCAGTCAAAACGCAAACGGGAAGCAGATAACGCTAGCCGCCTTCCAGAGAAAAGGAACCCCACCGAAAGGATGATACCGATATTTATGTAAGAATTAGGTTAAGAAAAAACATATATGAAGTGAACAGTGTATTAAAACAAAACTTCCTCTTGCTAAGAAAGGCGCAAATTACCACTAATTGAAGCATGTTCGCGAATAACGTTGTAAACGACAATTTTTTCAAAACTGTTTTTTTTTGCATTTTATAGTTATAATTACTCTCTTCTGTCTGTAAAAAAAATGCTCTCTAATACAAGCAGTCAGTGGAAGAACGTTACATGTTGCTTATGTTATCTGTGCAAAATGTCAAGAAATGAATATTCATGTGTTCTTAATAAGACAAACAGAGGGTCAAAAAGGAAAATAAATATAGAAAATTGGAAAGACCTAAACAATAAAAGATTAAGAAATAGTGGGCAATCATATGTGAATAGAAAAAATAAAGTAGTGCCGGCTAAAAACGCGCCTGAACAGGTAAAGTGGAAAAACATTTTAAGATTGAGATTTTCTACTATATATTTGAGTTTTGTTTTATACATAGGTTTGTGGCTGCAGATGCAATTTTCAGTGTGATAAGTTTAATTTATTACATATAAAAGAGCTATTTGATAGTTTTTATAAAAAAAACTACAACGATCAAAGTTCATATTTAAGTTGCTACATTGAATTGAGTGAACCTCAAAGACGAAGAGTTAATGAGGGAACTTCTAGGCGAAACACCACAATCTGCTATTTTTTGTTGTCTTCTAGCGGTCAAAGAGAAAGAGTGTGTAAAAATATGTTTTGTCACACATTCCAGGTAAATAAGTGTTGAGTGTTTTTATTTATTTATTTATTACCTACTTCTTATTCATATTTTTATTCAGATAACGCATCGGAGAGTACAAATTTTGGTTGAAAAATTAAAATTTGGAAAACTTGTTACTGATCAGCGTGGTAAACATGGAAATCGTCCACACAAAATCGTTGATGCGGAGAAAATGTGTGTTATGGAACACATAGCAAGCTTTCCTAGCCAAGAAAGCCACTATAGTCGTTCTACATCAGAGAACAATTGTTTAAGCCCTGATTTAAGTATTAAAAAAATGCATATCTTATACAAAGTTAAATACCCTGATACTGCAATTTCTTATGACACATACAAGCATATTTTTCATACGGAATTTAAGCTACGATTTGGTTACCCGAGAAGTGATACGTGTAAGGTTTGCGATAAGTATTTTATTGAAATGGTTGCTGCCGCGAATACAGAACGATTCGAAAGTATACAAAACTTAGCTGCAGCTCATCACGAGAAGGCAGAAAAAGCTTACTTACAGCTTAGAAATGATACCAACACCGCCAAAAATTCACACAGTACTGTAGTCATTTGTGTCGACATGCAGCAAGTGATTTTCACACCAAACCTGACACACTCCGATGTCTTTTATCAGCGGCAGTATTCAAATTATAATTTTGCTATTCATAATATGTCAGACAATGCAGTAGATATGTATACATGGCATGAAACAGTTGCAAAAAGAGGATCTGCAGAAATCGCATCGTGTATTTTGAAACACATTTCCTCAAAATATAGTATTTTAGAAAATGATGGAGTTAGGAAATTGATAATATGGTCAGATAGGTGCGTTTGGCAGAACAACAACTGGACAATAATCGCTTTGTGCCACAGTCTCTTAACAAAATACTTTTCTGAAATAAATCAAAAATTTTTAACATCGGGACACAGTTTTCTCCCCTGTGATCGCGATTTTGCGCTAATTGAAAAACAAAAAAAAACAGCTCAATTATATACCCCAGAAGATGTGTGCCATATGATTGAGTCAGTAAGAACTTCATGTACATCAAATGGTTTCAGATGAATTTAAAAACTTTGAGTTTCTAAACAAAAATTTAACTAGAAATTCAATGTTCAAAATTACGGATGCTCGATGGTTTCAATTTTCAAGAGATGATCCAAACACCCTTAGAATGCGCAAAAATCATAGCATTACTGAATCCTAGTCCTGCTACACTATTCGACCAAAAAAAAATTTATCTAATAACACTTTACCGGTGCTTAGAAATAGTCTAATTGAATTAAGCCCTGAGAAAAAAAAGGATCTTCTTGCAATGGCGTCCTATTTGCCAGAAAATTATGCAGAGTTTTATAAGAACTTGCAATAAATAAATTTATCACACATAAGACTTTAAATACATTTCGTAGTTGCTTATGTAAAAATTAAATATCATTTACTTATGTATATTTGTAAGAAGAGAAAAAAGTTACGTCTTGTTGGTTAAAAAGAAAAAACCAATCGCTTTGTTAACTTTTTTGTTGAAATAAAACTTCATTCTTTTTGAAAATATTTAAACTTTCTTTATCTTCGCAAAATGTTTATGGAAAAACGTTTTAAACGCCATTGCACTATAAGTTATGCGTAGTGGAAGAACGTGATAACATCCATTTTATTTTGGATATAAAACGTTTTTCCATTTTGAAAATCTTATGAACGTATTTGTAGTTGTGTTTTGAGTTTATATATATTTTTTTTTAGAGAATAAGGTGAGAAATGTTGTTTTTCACTTAAATATAAAAAACAATTAATAAAAAATGCAATCTACCACATGTTAACTATTTTTTTCGTTTCCTCAACTATTTGAAATTTGTCGTTTACAACGTTATTCGCGAACATGCTTCAATTGTTGCCAATATATTCCGAATTAAAGTTTTTTTTTCTCTTTAAATTTTTCTCGCACCAACTATAAAATAAGGGTCGTACACCCAATAAAAATATAATAAAACGAGCCACCGGCCCGTATAACTTAAAGTTCAGCTCTGCGATTCACCACCTTCGGGGGGACCCTCCAGGGCAAAAGGACACCTAACATAATACAAAAATAATACCATAATTATTTGTTTCCCTAAAAATGTTGCAAAATGATTCGTCCTAGTCTACTGGCCAACGCGCAAGCAAGCCAAGCCGACCAACCACCTCAACCCCCCCAACCTCCAGCTAATAACCCTTCCAACACCTCCATAGTGAAAAGTCCTTAGAGAAGAAAGGCAGAGACTAAATGCCGACCTCACAAACGCGACAGACGAAACAATTAGGTCTGAATACAACGGACAGCTTGGAGATTTGGAAAAAATTCCGGATATAGTCCGAAGCCTTAGGGAATTTGGTGGTAATCCCGGCGAATACAGTTCATGGAAAAAGAGCGTAGACATAGTATTAAAAATTTATGAAACATTGAGAGGAACTCCCAAATATTTTGGAATATTGTCCGTCATTAGGAACAAGATAGTCGGCAACGCCGACATAGCTCTAGAGTCGTACAGCACACCGCTCGACTGGAAAACGTATTCAGGGTGTCTATCCCTACATTACGCGGACAAGAGGGACATAACAACCCTTGAATGTCAATTGACCTCGTTGATCCAAGGAAACGCAACGACCCCAGAATTCTACCAAGGCGTATACACGCACCTTTCCTTGATCGTTAATAAATTAAGTAGCCTGGAAATGAGCCAGGAATCTCTCTCACTGCTCACGCAGACGTATAGTCATAAAGCCTTGGACACATTTATAAGAGGTCTAAAGGGTGACCTACCTCGCCTTTTGGGTATGAAAGAACCCGAAGATCTTCCACAGGCACTACACTTGTGCCTAAGACTGGAAAATCAAGTGGCCCGAAGTAATTACATTTTTACTCAGGGCGCTTCCCGAAAATTGGCCGCACCTCCCTTGCCACCAAGGACACAACAATGTAGGCCACAACCTTTTACCCGCAACTTGCATATATGCCAGGACCAAACGTGCAGCCCCGTTATCAGCAAATTCCCCAGAATAACATGCAATTTCCCCTATTTAACCAACAGTCCCACCAACAATTTGCTCCGACCCAAAACGCCCAGCAGTCTTGGCCAAACTATCGACAAGGCCAGCCCATAAGACCAATGGCTCCTAAGCCACAACCTCGCCCAGAGCCTATGGACATAGATCGGTCCACCCAATCTAGAGCAATAATTTACATGAACAGACCAAATCTTAACAAATCAGATGAGAAGAGGACATCAAATTTTTCGCAGCGGGTTCCACTCAAACAACAAAAAAACTTCCACATAGATACCACTACCCAGGGAGAAAAGTGCTATCAGCAAGACCCCTACGATCAGACAGATCCCTATCACCACGAAGAAGAACGGTACCAACAAAATTGGGCCCCAACTGAACAGGAATACGAGGCATACATGGCCAATGCAGTGAATGAAGAACCACCGCAGGAATTCACTGAGGAACACCAAGCAGACTACATTGATATAAATTTTTAGAATGAAGAGTTCTTCGTTGCCTTACGTGGAATTTAAAACGAAGAACGGAGGAACTTTAAAAATACTTATAGATACGGGTTCAAGTAAAAACTATATACAACCGCAATTTGTGTCAAGACCCATCCCTAACGAAAAACCATTCTTTGCAAACTCAATAGCAGGTCAAATTAATATCACTCACCATACCGTTATAAATTTGTTTGGTGAGGACAGTACAAATTTAAAATTTTTCATATTGCCAGAGCTTAAGTCTTTCGATGGAATTATCGGAAACGACAGCTTAAAGGACCTTAACGCAACCATCAACATTCGAGATGACACAATCAAATTCGGTAACGGAAGACAAATCAGATTTAAGAAAATGCTCTCCCCATCTGTGAATAAAATTGATATAAGAACGGAACACATGACTTCGACCCAGAAATCTAAAATGCAGCTACTCACCAGGAAATATTGTCAACTCTTTACCGACCCTAACGAGAAATAAACATACACTACGACCGTGCTAGGCGAAATAAGAACCTTTTCTGACACTCCCGTATACACCAGATATTACCCATATCCTGTTGGCATGAGAGAATTTGTCGCCAATGAAATGCAAGGCTTACTTAAAGATGGCATAATAAGACCATCACGTTCCCCGTACAATTCGCCTGTATAGGTGGTTCCCAAAAAGGCAGATGCCTCAGGGCAAAAAAGGTATAGACTGGTAATCAACTACAGGAAACTGAACAACGTAACTGTAGCCGACAAGTACCCAATACCCGAGATTAACGAGATTATAGCTCAATAAATACTTTTCTCTCTTCGGGTTTCACAGGATCCCTTTAAAAGAAACCGACATAGAGAAACCAGCCTTCTCCGTAAATAACGGCAAATATGAGTTTACACGACTCCTATTCGGGCTGAAAAATGCACCCTCCATTAGATGACATTCTAAGGGAGTACATAGGCAGCATATGCTACGTCTATATAGACGATATAATCGTATTCGGCAATAATGAAGAAAGCCATTTTCAGAATATAGAAAAAATATTCCGCACGCTGGAGAAAGCTAGCATGAAGCTGGACAAATGCCAGTTCTTCCGAGAAGAAGTCGAATTTTTAGGCTTCATTATCTCACCCAAAGGAATAAGAACCAACCCTGCAAAAGTCGAAGCAATACAGAACTTCCCTTGTCCAAAAACCTTAAAAGATTTAAGATCTTTCCTTGGCCTCTCCGGCTATTACCGTCGCTTCATCAGGGACTACGCCAAGCTAGCAAAACCCCTGACCACGCTCTTAAGAGGGGAGGATGGACGCGTCTCGAAAAGCGCATCCAGCAAAAAACAAATAACCCTCGACGGTACTGCGCTAGAAGCCTTTAATAAAATAAAATCTTCGCTAGTCTCAAAGGAAGTAGTACTAGCATACCCGGACTTCACACAGGACTTTCACCTTACAACAGATGCATCCAACTTCGCACTTGGGGCGGTACTCGAACAGGCAGGTAAACCCATAGCATACATCTCCCGTTCCTTAAACGCGACGGAAGAAAATTACGATGCGAACGAAAAGGAAATGTTGGCGATAATATGGGCACTAAATAGTTTCAGAAGTTATTTGTGTGGTTCAGCTAAAGTAATAATTTACACCGACCATCAGCCCTTGACATTCGCCTTAAGTAATAAAAACAACAACGGAAAAATGAAAAGGTGGAAGTGTATTCTAGAAGAATACAATTACGCTTTGCAGTATAAGCCTGGAAAACCCAATGTGGTGGCCGATGCACTTCCTAGGCCCCCGAAAACCGAAAACAATAACCTGTCAACAGTCACATGTCATAGCAGCGATAGTTCTTCACATGACCTAATAACCAGCGTGGAAACACCCGTCAATGCATTTAAAACCAAATCCTTTTAAAGATAGGCCCAACGTCTACATATCAGCTTAAAATAGTTTTTCCGACTTATCATAGACACATTATGGAAGAACCAGACTACGATACCACCCTCCTCATTAATCTCCTGAAAAGATATTTAAACCCATCTGTAATAAATTGCATAAAAACTGAAGAAGCAATAATGGGAAGAATTCAGGAAATCTATCCCATCCATTTTAGATCCTACAGGATAAGATTCACTCAAAAACAAGTACAAGACATTATAAACGAACAGGAGCAAGAAGAAATGATCATAAGAACTCACAGAAGAGCGCATAGAAATTGCCACGAAAATAAAAACCAAATTTTAGAAAACAATTTTTTCCCAGCCATGCCCAGGAAGATAAAAAACACAATCAGAAGCTGCTCGGTATGCAGCGAGAACAAATATGACCGCCATCCCACTAATCCTGAATTAGGGAAAACCCCAATACCTCAGTACCCAGGACATATTCTCCACATAGACATATACATGACCGAAAGAAACTTGGTGCTAACGACAATCGACAAATTTTCTAAATACGTGCAAACTAAAATAATAAAATCTAGAGCAATAGAACACGTTAAAGAACCCTTACGCCAACTTCTATTCCAATTCGGCGTCCCAGAAGGCATAGTCATCGATACCGAGAAAAGCCTAAATTCTGTCTCTATTACCTTCATGCTCGAGGATACCCTTGGTATAAGAATATACAAAACCCCTCCATATAAGAGATCGGTAAACGGGCAGATTGAACGTTTTCATTCCACTCTTACGGAAATAATACGCTGCCTCAAAGCTGAGCAAACATTTCCATCGTTCCCCGAACTCATAGACAGAGCAGTTTACGAATACAATTAACCGATACATTCAACAACAGGTAGAACGCCAATGGATATTTTTTTCGGACGAAATGTTAGTACAGACCCAGAAAAATTTGCACAAGCCCGACAGGAAAATATTGACAAGCTTAGAGAAAAACAAAATAAGGACATTTCCCGACACAACAAGAAACGCTCACCCATAAAAACATATTCACCAGGAGACATCATATCGTATATGTGAATATAGACAAACGATTAGGCTCAAAAATTTCACCAAAATATAAAAAGGAGTTTAGTTAAGGAAAACAATAATACAACAATCCGGACAGAATAGTACACAAGAGTAATATTAAAAGTTAACCCACACTTCTTATTTCAGACTTTGCTTCCTTTTACCGGCAAACGGAGATGTCGAAATTCTTGACTACACCAACTCGTACTTAGTGACCATAAACAACGGAATCGCCAAAATTCAATACGGGACCTTTAGACTAATCCACATAATTGACCTGGAGAAATATGAAAGGCTCTTAACGGATATTCACAGCCACGTAACCGAAAAACTACCCAAGGACAGTTTCCTCTACCCAATCCTTAAGCACGAGACAAACCAAACCCAAGAAATCCTTGACACCCTTAAACCCATTGGCAAATTTCGCTCCAGAAAAGCAATTAACATCCTAGGTACCGCATGGAAATATTTGGAAGGATCACCTGACAACGAGGACCTAGAAGTTATTAACAATAATTTAATAAATCTCAACCAAAATAATACTAAACAAACTATAATAAACGAACTCTTTGATAAGAGGTTAAATAATATTACCACTATTACTAATGTAATCCTAAATTCAATAAAGAAGAGCAACAATTTAGTGAATGAAATCGTAATAGATTTGCAAAGCAAAATAAGATTAATTAAGGACGAACTAGTTAACATTAAGTACGCCATTCAATGGGCAAAAGGAAATATCATAAATACGGTTATATTAGATAAAAATGAAGTAAAAATTGCTTTAGATAAATTAAAAGAGGAAAATTTTCCATTTAATAACGCAGAGGAAGCGTTAGAATTTTCAAAAATAAACGTTTTCTGTAAAGAAATGATTATAGTCTACATGATAAAAATTCCGCTTACGAGCTCAGAAATATTTAGGAAATTAATATTAAAACCAGTAAAAACGGAAAATAATATTGTACTAAAGGTTCAATTTGACGAAATTTTAAGAAATAAAAATGCAACATACGGCATTAGGAAAAAATGTGAAAAATATAATGAAATATCAATTTGTAATAGAGATAATATAATAGATCTAAGCATGGATCAATGTATACCTAGGGTAATAAATAGTTTAAACTCGAATTGCACAACAACGTCAAGTCACAACTTACCAACAATAGAAGAATAACTTTAACGGGAATGTAAAGATCGATAATTCCTCCCAGCAGATCAATGGTACACATATCATTAAATTCTTCAAAGCAACAATAAAGGTCAATAATCAGTCATATAAAAATTTCGTGTCGCAACCATTCGAAGCAATACCCTCAGCCCTCCAGTTAGCTCCAACCAAAAATAAGCACATAGACATTTTATCACTAGAAGCCCTCCAGCAAATGCACATCAATAATACAAAAAGAATTGAATTGCTAAAGAAAACAACATTTTCGATTGGGACGCTCACCATTGTAACAGTCATTGCTTTGGTGGTAATATCAATTATCCTACGTTCACGCAGATCAATAACAGTGGAATATGTAGAAAAAAAAACAAGCAGCCCCAACGACGATTACTCCACCTATTACGGCCAGTCAAATAAATAAACCACTGACCTACATCAAGTTTAACAACCTACCATACTTTTAATATCCGAGGACGTCCATTTTTGAGAGGGGGATAGTTAACACAATGTTTGCACATAATCATAAAAATACGCAAACAAATATCATATGACCGTCTAGCGACTCTTCACTTGCTTCAGTCGCACGGTCAAACGACACCACACGCGCAACCGAAATATGATGACGTCGCGAGAACACCAAATAATAACTTTCCCAGCACATGTAGGTGCAACGTGACCTGACGCGCTGCAGAATAGTTAGTATAAAAATAATTGTAACATTTTGAATTGGGTTCATTCGTATTCAATAAAGAACGGACTACGGTTCGGAAAAAAGATTTTTTTTGCCAACTTAATTTGGTAATTCTATCACTTATATATCAAAATGTTCAGGACGAAAAGTGAAGTTTAAAGTTTCCGTAAACAAAGAAATCCACAAACTTAAAATGTTCGAAAATGGGCGTGGCCCCGCCCCTTTTATAGTGGACTATTCCACAAAACTTTTTATGCCATAAATCCGCCAACAATTGAGTTGTCGGAACGAAATTTGTTGATAATATTCTATATATAAAGGTAACTGTTTGCTATAAAAATGATCGAAATCGGTTAATGTCCACGCCCATTTTTTTAATATAGTTCTGAAAATTTTTCTTGTAAAATTTAAAAAGCGATATTTCTACAACTAAGCAAGTTATATCAATCAGATTTTGCACACATGATAAGCTTTTTAAGAAAAACTCGGCCGTCAATTTTGAAGAAGTAGGCGTGGCGTCGCCCACTTTTCAGGATAACATTTCTGCTATTTTCAAAGGCAATCGCTTATAATTCAATCTTGATAGTTCAATGAAAGTTGGTCAGCTGCTTCTCAGTAGTATGTATTATACTCCTGCCAAAAATTAGCGAAATTGGGAAACACACAAGCAATAGCCCACTGCAATAGCGAAGTCATATACCTTTTTCGACTTTCATACCTTTCATAAACATTAAATGTGTGTAAGTATGAGAACAAGAAGAGAAAAGTTCACGAAAATGATCAGCACGATGAGCGGAGTCGATTTAGCCATTTACGCCTCTTCTTCCGTCTGTCTGTCTGTCCGTCTGTCTATTTGAACGCAAACTAGTCTCTCAGTTTTACAAAAGAATGCTGAAATTCGTTGCTCGCTTTCGCCATTTTATAATATACTAGCAAACCCGGTAGACGTTGTTTTGACGTTTTGATACATAGAATACATCTATATATAAATTGTCATTAACCTTAAACAAATAAACTCCTAACTATACCGAACTACAGCTTTATATAACCTGGGGCCTTTCCAAAAGCAATTTATAGACTGTGTCGTGCAAAGCGAATACCTGAACATATCGTGAAAGCTCAAGAACAAAACAAAACACAAAATATGTGGGCGTGGCACCGCCCACCTTTGAAAAATTATGTAGATATTGACTAAGGGACACATACTCGTATATCCAAATTTCATTAATTTAGACCAAAAAAGTTCGGAGTTATGACGTATTGAAACTTTATATAGCCTCGGGGCGTGGCTTGGCCTACTTTTCCAAAACTATATATTGTCTCTGGTGTACCCAGTGAACGCAAGTATATATTGTGAAAATTTTATAAAGATCGGTTGAGTTCTTTGGCGCCTATAAAAGACACCCTTTTTTATATCTATTTTTGTTACGCACACAAGGTAGTATATTACTTCATTCAGCATAAACTAATCGAGATATATATTTATTAATGTATATCAAAACGTTCAGGATGAAAAGTAAAATATCCGGGCAAGTAGTTAATAACCCACTGCAAAAGCGAAGTTGTATATCTTTTTTGATTTTCATACCTTTCATGAGCATGAAATGTGTGTACGTATGAGAAGAAAAAGAGATAGTCCAATCAAAAGGTATACTGAAATGATCAGGAGGATGAGCTGAGTCGATGTAGCCATATCCGTCTCTCGATACGTCTATCTTTCTGTCCGTCTGTCTATTTGAACGCAAATACGACCTGAAACTATTAAAATAGACCTGCGTAAATTGGGATGCCATAATAAATCGCTACTAGGTATATCGTATAATGTTCGGTCCCACCCGAACTTAGACTTCCTTACTTGTTATTTATAAGATTGCCAACATTATAATAGAAGAAGTTTAAAACCTTTATAGGTCATAACTCCACAACAATTTACCAATTTACCAATTTACCACGACCACTTTCACACAGCTGGGTATTTAACGTTCGATTCAACCCGTACTGAGACTTCCCTTCTTGTTATTTATAAAATTGCCCAAATGGTAGTACAGGGTGGTTTTTTTACAGGTTTGTTTTTCGAATAGAGATAAAACTGGCATTTTGTGGTCAAATCTGGCAACTCTAATGTCATTTATGTTCAGTTTGCTTTGCCATTTCATCATGAACAGGTTGACAAAAGAACAACGCTTGCAAATCGTGCAAATTTATTTCGAAAATAATGGTTCAGTTCGCGAAGTTTACCGTGAGCTCCGTCCATTTTATGGTCGACATAATCGTCCATCAGAGCAATTAATTCGGTTAACCATGGATCGTTTTCGCACTACGTTTACTCTATGTGATAATACGCATCCGCAGAGACGTCGAACAGTGCGCACCGAAGAAACAATTGCCGCTGTACAGCAAAGTGTTGAAGAGGACCCGAATGAATCGATTCGCCACCGTGCACAGCAATTGGAGCTTTGTCCATCAACTTTATGGAAGATTTTGCGCAAAGATCTTGGCTTGCGACCTTACAAGATCCAGCTTGTGCAAGAATTAAAGCCGCGAGACCATGCAATGCGTCGTGATTTTGGTGTATGGGCCGAAAATGAGATTGATTTCGATGCTGATTTTCATCGCAAAATTTTGTTCAGTGATGAGGCTCATTTTTGGTTGAATGGCTACGTCAACAAGCAAAATTGCCGCATTTGGAGTGAAGAGAATCCACATGAGACCCTTGAAACGCCATTACATCCACAAAAACTGACTGTTTGGTGTGCTCTATGGGCTGGTGGAGTCATTGGGCCATACTTCTTCCGCAATAATGCTGGAGAGGCAGCTACCGTTAATGGAGACCGGTATAGAGCCATGATAACCGACTATTTTGTTCCCGAATTGGATGGCATGAATGCGCACGTCACAATCGATTTATTGAAGGAAACATTCGATGAGCGCATAATTTCGCGGAATGGACCTGTCAATTGGCCACCAAGGTCGTGTGATTTGACACCATTGGATTATTTTCTTTGGGGATATGTGAAGTCGCTCGTCTACACCAACAAACCAGAAACGTTAGGGGAATTGGAAGCCAACATTCGTGGCGTTATTGCCGACATACGGCCCCATATGGTCGAAAAAGTGGTTGAAAATTGGACCTGTAGAATTGGCTTTATTCGAGCCAGCCGCGGCGGCCACATGCCCGAAATCATATTTAAACATTAATGGCATAAAATTATCCTTCCAATAAAGCCAAATTGATGGACCTTAAAACGATTTTATTGTGTTTTATTTCAATTCGAAGTTCTATACCCCTAAAAAAAACACCCTTTATAAACAGTTTAAAACCTCTATAGATCATAACTCCACAACAATTTACCAATTCACCAATACCAGTTTTTCATAGCTGTGTATTTAATGTTCGGTTCCACCCGAACTTAGACTTCCGTACTTGTTATTTATAAGATTGCCCAAATGGTAGTAGAAGTTTAAAACCTCTATAGGTCATAACTCCACAACAATTTAATAATGTACTACGACCCCAGCTGGGTATTTAATGTTCGATTTCACCCGAAGTTAGACCTCCTTACTTGTTATTTATAAGATTGCCCAAATGGTAATAGAAGAAGTTTAAAACCTCTATAGGCCATAACTCCACAACAATTTACCAATCCACCAATACCACTTTTACATAGCTATGTATTTAATGTTCGGTTCCACCCGAACTTAGACTTCCTTACTTGTTATTTATAAGATTGCCCACATTGTAGTAGAAAAAGCTTAAAACCGTTATAGGTCATAACTCCACAACAATTAACCAATTCACCAAGACCACTTTTACACAGCTGTGTATTTAATGTTCGGTTCCATCCGAACTTAGACTTCCTTACTTGTTTTAAAATAAATTTACCCCTCTGTTGAGAAACGAGACACCCTTTTACTGCAGCTGCTGCCTACCGAAGCGACACACCCTTTACTTCCAGTCTCTCACTTTATTCATACCGCAACTGTACTTTGTATTAATAGAGACTATACTTCTGTATGAATGTAAATTCATACCTACGAGTATTGTCTTTGCTAACAGTTAATAGTATTCATCATACAGTCCATCTCATGTACATATGTACATGCATATTTATGTAAAGCACAAACAGGTTCGCTTAGTAGTAGTAAAATCATACCATATCAGTCCAATTTAAACAAATAAAGAGATCGGTTCGTCCGCCTTTAAGTTAAACGGTTGTGCCTTTTATTATTGTTATCAGCACCATAAGTAATTCGGGGCCAAGCGTGGTTAGTTCCGGACCATATTAAAACTTGTGCTTCGAGCCGGATAGTAAAATTAGTGCTTATACATTGCCTACGCCTGAGCCGTCGAGCCGTGTTAAGCAACAGGGGCAACTCTTACACGAGAAGCCCTTGTCTACAAGCTGGAAAAGTTGGAATCTGCTTACAACGATTTTTCGCCATTGAGTCAAGAGCTGTATGCATATTCGGCAGATGAAAACTTTGTCTACCCTGTCGAAGACGTTGAGCTAACAGAATACAAATATTTCCAAACGCATGCCCTCCTTTCGCAACTTGCTAGTTTGGCATCAACACGCCAAGCATCTACGTTCAGGGAGGACGACGCAATGGATCGTCTAGTTACACAGCAAGCGTAATTTTTGGGAACTCTTTCGGCTACCCGTAATGAGCAAAATGTTCACTTAACCAAAATTCAGCTACCTATATTCAATGGAAAGTGTGAAGGTTGGATTACTTTCCGTGATTTATTTCTTAGCGCAGTGGAAAAAAAACACTTATATTTAAGTCACTTGTACAATCGTTTCTAGCTCTACCTACTCAACTTCTAACAACACAGCGGTACTTCGACAAATACTCGATGGTGCAGATCAGGCCATCAGAGGATTGGATGCGTTAAATATCACATCCCGTGATCCTTGGCTAATCCAACTCATGCTAAATAAATTAGACGCGGAAGAAGTGGGCGAAAAAATGCGATAACAATAGTGAAAAAATGCTTGGTGAGTTTCTAGAATTTCTTTCTCATCGCTGTGACTAATTTGGGGCTTGCTTGCCTCCTCGTTCAGCAGACAGCCGACGCCAATGACATAAAGGGCAAACCATGTTTGATTTGTAAGGAAAATCATACTCTTTGGCAATGCCTTAAGTTCAAACAGTTGTCACCATCTCTACGTCGGGAAACTGCACAGAAGCAAAGATTATTCTTCAACTGTTTGGCCCCTTCGCATTCGATAGGCTCGTGCCAATCAAAGCATACTTGAACAAAACCATATCGGGGCTAATATGCCAATTCTGATGAACAGCGTGTTCGGTTGGATTTAAGCCGGAACGTATTTATCTGGAAGTGAAATCAACCTAAGTGCTGCTACTCATCAACCATTAACATTGATGCCTTGTTTCAATCATTTATGGAAGTCGAGGAAGTCAGCACTCCCCCAGAAAGGATCGACTTGGCAGACCCCACAGAGGCTCATTTTGTCCTCACGCACACTCGTCGTGCTGACGGTACTTATATAGCTCGATATCTTTTCAAAGAAAAAACTCCACATATATCATCAACGCTTCCGCAAGCTATGACGAGATTTCAACATATGGAACGCCGGTTCAAACGTGATCCCACCCTCAAATCTCCGTACATAAACTTTATGCGTGAGTACATATCACTTGGTCATATGACCCGTACTGCGCCCAATGAAATTAGCTGCGATCCATCGGAGTGCTTCTATCTCGCTCATCACGCTGTCCTTAAGCTCAATTCCAAAATGTTGCGTCATGTTCGATGGATCATGTAGGGATACCACTTTATACTCACTCAACGATAGGTTACATATTGGCCCACCAATTCAGTGCGATTTCTTTGGAGTATGTGTTCGTTTTCGTCAACATTGCTATGTTCTCTCAGCCGACATTGAGAAAATGTTCGTGGCATTATTAGATCACACCCTGATACTAACCTTCAGCGTATCGTTTGGCATGAAGATGAGAACTCTCCATTGGAACATTACCGACTACTCACGGTAACGTGCGGGCTAGCTTCGTCGCCTTTTTTCGCCGTACATGTACTCAAGCAACTAGCCGAGGATCATAAAGGAACTTATCCACACGCAGCGAGTGTATTTCTACAGGATACTTATGTCGACGACATAGCTACAGGATGCGATAACATTGATGAGCTACTTCAGCTGAAAACTGAACTTATAGAAATATTAAAATGTGTAAATTTTAAGTTGCAAAAATGGTGTTCGAAACGCAAACCTTTGCTGGAAACGCTACCCAAAGAGCTATGTGAGCAGAGGCCAGTCGATATAGCTGTTGAACCACACAATTTTTGTATTAAACTATTAGGAATACAGTGGAGCCCTGACACAGACGGGTTTCAGATATCAATTAAAATGCCTCTAGAGTCATGGAATGAGCCTACAAAACGCAACGTGCTAGTGACGGCATCCAACATCTTTGATCCACTGGGAATAGTATCACCAAGTGTTGTGCTTTTTAAGATACTTTTACAAGAAACTTGGTGCCACGGCGTGGGCTGGGATGATGCACTGCCTCCAACTTTACGGGATCGCTGGAAAGGAGTTATGTCTGAATTATTATACACGGATTTGCAGATGCTTCATCTTCTGCGTACGCAGCTGCAGTTTATAGCAGAACCAAACCGATTCCAAAGCTGATTGCCGATAAGAATACATTCAGCGCCAGAACTTCTTCACTCATAGCCTAGCCAACGAAGCCACATTGTTTTAATATCGCTCATCATTAAAACTTTTTTGACGGTGCCATAAATTTTTTGAGGAACATTTCTCTCCAACACACCCAGAACCCTATCAACAGATGTTGTCAGCGTCCAGCTTTCTGCACTATGCCGAAGACAAGAACACTTAGCACCATGCATTCATCCTACCATATTCAGCTTCTCGTAGTCGTGCGTAAATAGCTCTTCAGGCAATCCATCAGGGGGTACTGATTTTTACATATGTGAGGACATATAATTTGAAATAACGAAAGAAAAGTGCAGAAAAGCAACTTTTGTTAAAGAAAATTTTTGACGTAACAGCCAAATTATCAAAAAGTAGACTGATATGGTGAGGGAAAAAAAAACGTATGCGCCAAAATTATGCTTATGTTACATACGAGTATATAAAAATAAAATTTATTGCATTATATAGGTTGGGCTAAAGGAAGCCTAAGTATGTACCTAATTCCATGTCAATATATAAACTGAATGCGAAATAAATTCAAAAAACCCTTTTCCTGTAAAATTTTCTTTTTGGCTCTTACGTCTTTTTTGCACACAGGGCTCGATATAGATGTATTCTATGTATCGAAACGTCAAAACAACGTCTACCGGGTTTGCTAGTATATTATAAAATGGTGAAAGCAAACAACGAATTTAAGCATTCCTTCGTAAAACTGAGAGACTAGTTTGCGTTCATATAGATAGACGGACAGATAGACAGACGGACGGAGAGACGGACATGGCTAAATCGACTCCGCTAAATCGACTCCGCTGCTCATTTTAGTGAACTTTTATCTTCTTGTTCTCATACTTACATACATTTAATGTTTATGAAAGGTATGAAAATCAAAAAAGATATATAACTTCGCTATTGCCGTGGGCTATTAACTACGTGCCCGAATATTTTGCTTGTGTGTTTCCCAAGTTGGCTAATTTTTGGCAGGAGTATAATACATACTACTGAGAAGCAGCTGAAATATCAATATTGAATTATAAGCGATTGCCTTTGATAATAGCAGAAATTTTATGCTGAAAAATGGTCGGCGCCACGTACCCTTCCTCAATATTGACAAAAATTGTTTGCAGTCGAGTTTTCCTTAAAAAGCTTATTATGTGCGCAAACTCTGATTGTAGAAACATCGCTTTTTAAATTTTCCAAACAAATTTTTCAGAACTATGTTAAAAAACTGGGTGTGGACATTAACCAATTACGCCCATTTCTACAACAAACAGTTACCTTTAGATATTGAACGTTATCACCAAATTTCGTTTCGACAAATCAATTTTTGGCGGAGTTATGGCATAAAAAGTTTTGTGGAATAATCCATCATAAAAGGGGCGAACATTTTTATTGTTTGTGGTAACAACACCTGGCGGCCCGTAATGAAATTAATATTCGAGTCTCCTTATATTCAATAATAAGCAATGAGCTGAAATCGTTATTAATTTTCTTACATTTTGCTTTACCTACGGCGCCTGTGTGTTCTTGGACGTTTGCAGTTAGCGAAGGTGGAGTGTTTGCTACATAGCGAAAATGCGATGGCCTGCCAACGCAGCTTTCGCAACATAGCCCCCCTCGTAAATTACGTGCGTCCTCTCGTATGAAATTTACCAACTTAGATGTGGCTCGTTAGGTTCAGCTTCGCTAACTTAACCACCGCTCGCTGTTCTCACCACTGCACGATGAAAATCTACCACTATTCCCTTCGGCCATGAATTTCTCTTCGCATTATCGTCAACGATGAGTACTGTGTCGTTTATTTCAATTGGTCGAATCGGTGGTTGAAACCATTTTGCGGCCCTGGTAATGCACGGGAGATACCACGTACGTGGACGTACCCAACGCCAGAACTGGTTCGCCAACTGATTGGAAATTGGAAAGCATCGGCGAAGAGAGGATCCGCTATCGTCCTCGGTTCCAGTTTCCCGAACGCCACTTGAATTATCTAAGAGGAAGTGGTTGGGCGTAAGTGCCTCATCACCCACAGTGTCAAGTGGTACGTAGGTTAGAGGTCTGAAATTAAGAATGTTTTCGATATCAGCTAGAGTAGCCCTAAGAACTTCTTCTCGCAGTATTGTGTTGTGTAATATCCATTAAAATTGATTTCGTTGACCGAATCACTCGCTCCCATGCTCCGCCCATATGCGGAGCAGCTGGCGGAAGGAAAGATCACTCTATTTGAGGATGCCGCTTTTCTAACTCCCCAGCGGATATCTTTTCTATTACGCTGACAAGAGCTCTACTTGCACCGCGGAAATTCGTGCAGTTGTCCGATACGACGCATTGTGGTACTCCTCTCTGGCACAGAAAATGCTTCAGCATGAGTAGGAACGATTCTGTAGACAACGACGCTGCGACTTCAATATGAACTGCTCGAGTCGGTAAACATGTAAACAGAGCTCCCCACCGCTTTTCTCGACGCCGTCCAACTGCAACATCAATGGGGCCGAAAAAGTCCACACCTGTGAAGGAAAAAGGCCTCGTGAATTGAGATGAGCGCTCCACTGGCAGATTTCCCATTTGAGGTGGATGGGGATTAGCTTTGCGATTGCGACAAATCTGACATCGGTTGACGCAGTTCTTCACCATTGTACATCGTGCAGCCACGCAGAACCGTTGACACATCTCGTTGACAATGGTCTCGTTATGGTGATGGTGATACTTTCTATGATAGAAATCCACCATAAGATGAGTTACTTTGTGGTTTCTAGGAAGAATTATTGGCCGTTTCACGTTGATTGTCACGCCCTCTGCTACTCGAAGGATTCCGATCTCGTCCAGGTACGGTGACCACTTATAGATTGCGGATCGCTGGTCCACACATTGACCGTTTTTCAGGTTCCCTATCTCTTCTCTAAATACTTCCCTTTGGAACGTTGACATAAAGACTATCTCTGCTGCTTGTATATCGCGTAGTTCAAATAGCTTTTGGTATGATATTCAAAACCCTTCGTAGGAAACGCACGACGAATATTTGTGTGAGCCTAAGTTTCTCCCAAGTACTAAACCTTTTTATATCGGCTACTATTACTGATAGTGTGAATACCAGTGGAGTTTCAGTACTTATGTGATGCAATCCTGCGATTTCCTCTGTGGTATTGCCCGTTAACTTGGTCACAGGCCAGTCAGATTTGGGTTAAGTTAAGAACTCCGGCCTACTAAACCAACGTTTATTATCATCAAAGTTGCGTTTCTCGTTCCATTTCGTTCCCTCGTTGGCTATGTTTTCAGAAGAGGGAAGCCACTTCCACTCCCTAGCACAGGAGCTCTCAAGAATTCCGCCAATAAGTAACGCAACGAATTGCTGATATTTCCTTTCATCTGATCGCACCCAATATACTACATTTTTCGAGTGTACGGCTTACCTGAACGGAGAGTTGTTCGCTTATAAAGTTTGCTAACCGCAACCCCAGAACAGCTGCTAATAATTCCAGCCTCGGTATTGAAAGAGGCTTCAGTGGGGCCACCCTAGTCTGCGAAACCAACAGCGAACAGCTCACTTCGGTAATCTTTTCAGCACGTAAGTACGTAACAGCAGCGTAAGCATTCATGCTTGCATCCACGAAGGTATGCAGCTGATTTGTTTGACTACAGCTGGCGAAGGTGTAGCATCGCGGAATTCGAATGTCGTTTATTGAAGAAATTCGCTGCATCCATTAAACCAGCTCCTCCGCTCACTTTCTCCAATAGGTTCGTCCCAATTGACGCCAGATATCTTGAAGAATTATTTTTGCTTGTATGACTACGTACCCCAGGAGTCCCAAGGGATCGAATATTTTCATGATCGAACGGAAATGTTGATTCATCGAATGTGTCGTTCTGAAACTTTTCCTAAAGGTGAGTTCGTCGGACTCTGGTAGCCACCACATTCCTAAAACCTTTTCCATACCTGTTACGTTATCCTCAAAACATTTGGCTACCTGGGCGCTATCCGCAAAGAGTGCAGCCAATATACGCTTAGAATTTGAAATCCAATTTCGCATTACAAATCCGCCTTCGTTATGGATTCGGTGAACCTCAATAGCCATACGCATTAGTTCCTTTTTGGTGTTTGCGCTCTGAAGTCCATCGTCGAAGAAAGTGTTGTCGATAATTTCCTGAGAAGCTTCAGCGTGGGCCTCGGTAAAACGATCAGCATTACGGTTCTTCACGTAGTTCGTCAGCGAGGGCGAGCATGAAGCGCCAAATGTCACCACACACCTGGCGTATACATCCGGCTGTCGGTTCGAATCACCATTGAGCCATAAACACTTTTGAGTGACTTGGTCCTCTTTGGATCGCCACAGACCTCTCTCGAAACCGGAGGAGGATACCCATTTATAGCATACTATTCAACGACGTACCTCCGACCTTAGCAGCGGCGTCCCATACCAACCTAGTTTTGTTCTTGTTGGCGTTGAACACTGTAAATATGGGAATACACCACGAATTACCATCTGCTGATATTTTGTGCTCTTCCAATTTGCGTATATACCGTTTCTTCGTATAATGGTCAATTCTATCTACAATAAACCTGTGGAGTTGAGGATCGCGTTTCATCTTGGCCTCCAAACACACTAGTCGACGGCGTGCCATTGGAAGAGAATCGGGTAAGTCGACGATATCTTGTTTCCACAACAATCCAGTTTCCCATCGCTTCTCGGATGGAAGAAACTTTGTGAAATTTTCCATAAGTTGTAAGGATCGTTCATCCTCCTTAAATCTGAGTTGTTTGCTTGGAGCGTAGACACCAGTAGAATCGAGGACAAAATAATCTTTCATTTGTTCATCCATGCGCGCACTTCTTGTGGGATCACAGCTGCAAATATGAAGTAAGCGTGGCGTTACTGCGTGGATACCGAAAACCGTCTATCCCAACCGGCATCTGGCAGCAATGAGATTGGAGGAAGTCTCCAAATATAGAAATTAAACAAAAGGGGAGAGAGAACACCACCTTGCGGCACCCCTTGTTTTATTCGTCGTGGTCTAGATTTCTTGTTCCTGAATTTGACTGTTACCTGTCGACCATTGAGGTAATTAGCGGTCCACCTCTTAAGGCCGGCAGTGAGCGGTGTCTCATCCAGATCTCGGAGGAGTGTGGCGTGATTAACCGTGTCAAATGCATTTGACAAGTCAAGTGCCACGAGAACCGTTCTATGGTTTGGTGGATGTTGATTCAAACCGTTGTTAATCTGCGTTGAATTGGCGTTCAAAGCGGATGTCGTACTACGATTTTTGCGGAAACCATGTTGATGATCGCCCAATTTTAGATTTGTAACGAAGTAAGGAAGCAGAATGGACTCTAGCAATTTCGCTACCGGCGAAAGGAGGGATATCGGACGATAAGACTCTCCTAGGTTCGCCGGCTTCCCTGGTTTTAATAAGGGAACTACAATTGTTTGTTTCCATATCTCAGGTATAACGAAGGTAGTTAGAGAGAGATTAAAGAGAGCCGCTAAATAACTCTGTCCTTCGTGGCCAAGGTGTTTGATCATCTTCATGGCGATTCCGTCGGGTCCGATGGATTTTGAGGGTTTGGCCTTCATTATGGCTTCCTTAACATCTGCGACTGAGACGGCAATGGGCGCAGTAGAGTGTTTGTGTTTGCGCGCACGTCAGAAGGCTCTTCTCTTAGTCCTATCCGCAGGTGGATGCATTATAAACAGCCGGCAAAAGGAGCTCGCGCATTTTCTGGCGTCCGATTTAACACTGTCGCCGAATGCAATGGCGACCTTGTCTTTGTGTTTAGTCGGATTGGATAGGGCCTTGACAGTCGACCATAATTTGCCGACTCCGCCGGAGAGGTTGCATGTCTCGAGGTGTTGTTTCCACTTGGTCAGCTTGTGTTCGTTGTCGATCCTACGAATTTCCGCATTGAGATCTTTTATTCTGGGATCTGCGGGATTGATGAGTCTCACTTGGTCACGTTCTCTTGCCATCGCCGCAGCTTCTGTCTGTAAGTGGGTAAGGCAGCGAAGGAGCGCTCTGTATATTCAGTAAAGCGGTCCTAGTCCGCTTTGGTGAAGTTGATGTATGTTATTTTATCAGTCGTTATGAAGTCGGTCGGTCGTTCAACAGAGAGTAAGATGGGTAGGTGGTCTGTAGCTAATGTAAGCATCGGTCGCCAGATGACAAAGTTGATAAGGCCCGCGCTCGTTATGGAGATGTCTGGCGAACTGTGACAGTTACCTGCCACCCTGGTGCGGGCATCTCCATTGACTGTACAGAATGCTGAGTTATCTATTTGGTCTGCAATTGCGTGTCCTCTGCTGTCTGCTGGCAAGTTGGAGTGCCAGAGAAAGTGTTGCGCGTTGAAGTCGCCTAGAATTAGACGGTTATCGCCCCTTAGCAACGCACTAATGTCGGGATGATAATCTCTAGGACAACACGTGACAGGAAGAATATAGATGTTTATGATTTGCAGGTCGGCGCCTCCTGACCGGACTGCTATGCCTTGGCATTC
Source organism: Merzomyia westermanni (assembly GCA_949987695.1). Lineage (NCBI taxonomy): Eukaryota > Metazoa > Arthropoda > Insecta > Diptera > Tephritidae > Merzomyia > Merzomyia westermanni. The sequence goes on from OX465289.1 coordinate 82,440,161, forward strand.
TAAGGTAGAGTCCCTGGGGTCGACGTCAGGTGAAAATAGATTATATTGTACAGAGTGATGTGTAATGAACGCAAGGCCACCCCAAGACCGCTGGGACGGTCTTTACGATGTACATTATACCCATCACAAGTTCGTAAGTCCGATCTCGTGTTCAGTTTTGTCTCTTGTATCGCGGCGATTTTGATGTTGTGCGTCTTCATAAAGTCAGTTATCTCCGCGATCTTTCCAGCTAATCCGTTACAGTTCAGCTGCAGAATTTTGAAGTGTGTAGGGGGGGGAGAGACGGGGGACATACTAGGCGTGAGGGACGGATGCGTTTGCCTAGGTGGAGGTAGGCTAAGGCCTAAGCCATGTCGCAGTCTAGAGTTGACAGCGCCATGGCCGATGTTGTCTGGCGTGGAGGGTGGCCGTGTACTGCAACAGGGGGCTATGAACGAATTCGTCCAAAGGTTACCGTTTGCGAGCCCAGAGCACATAAGGATGTGACACAGGCCAAGGCAATTATTGCACTTGACCGATGACGCAGGCGTATATAATCTTTGCCGACAAACGGTGCACGTAGTGAAAGGTACTAGGTGGTGTTCCTGACCCACGTGCAGGCTGAAAGCAGGGGGGGGGAAGGGGCATTAGGGACAGAGACAGAGGGGAATGATGCTCGGCGATGTGGTGTGCGTGAGCGACAGTCGGGAGTGGGTGAGGCAGGGATGGCAGCGGTGCTGCCAGTCGTATAGACTGAGCCACTATTGTGACTATTTGATGTAGGTAGAAGCGGTAAGGGAGTGCCAGAGCGGCGACTACCGCGGGACGTCCTTGGACGTGTACAGCAAGGTGCCTCAAAAGTACTAAAGAAAGTACGGGGTTAAGCCCTGAACATCCAGATTTATGTAACCATCTCTTACACTTGGCGCATTGTACCGAATCCGACCGTTTAATATAGATTTTCTTCCAGTAAACGCAGCAGATCCAGTCTCTTGGTCCAGGATTGGGTTCGACCCCAGCCCGTAACAAGAGACAATGGAGCAACCCAGCTGCAAGGGTTTGCTCCGAGAATGACAATTTAAGGGTGGGACGGGACAGATTGGACAGGGTTACACTGAAATAACAGCCCTTGGCCAGGTAAAAAAACCCGGGTCATTCCGCTGCGATAGAACCGGCTGTTGTGGGAATGTATATAATGTTAGGCTCCACTTAGACTTCCTTACTTGTTATTTATAGGTTGCTTGAACCCTTCAAAAACTGCTCAAGGAGACCTTCCAAGCTCAAACCTTCACATGGGGAACGTGCATTGAAAGGAATTTTGTAAAGAAAATCCGTAGAGAAAGACACTTGCACCCTTTCAAGTAAAAAGCTCTTCAAATTTATCTCATAGTTGAAAAAAAATAAAAAAATTCTTGAGCGTTTGTTTCGATGTTTGTAGGTATAATAGATGCACCTGTCAGTAAGTATAACAAAATTATCAGGACTACCTGAGTCGATTGAGCCAAGCCCGCCTGTCTGTTTAAACGGAAACTAGTTCCTCAGTCTTGGGGATGTCTGGCTAAAATTTGGTATGGAACTGGCATTTTAAAATATAGGTTTAGGCTATAACACTTACAATTAAATAGTTGGGGAAAATTGTTCAGCTCTAGCACATATTACACATGTAATGTGTATAGTGGAAATCGATAAGATTAGAACAATGTAAATGTTGATAGTTTTGCTAATTTATGCAGTAAATTTTGTTGGCCTTTTCCATAACTTTCTAGTTTCTTCTCTCATATCTTAGTTTTCATTATTTTTAAAGACTACCTGGCGGCTAGAAATTTACAAACATAAGTACCTTTCGCAACGTTTCTAATTGCTTGTGGTTAAAGTCCAAATCTTGTAAGATGGATTCGAATCGTTTATAATTTTCAACGTTTCCAATGGGATCATCACGATGGTACTTCAATTTAGTTGGTTGAATGTCCGCAGGTAAGCGAAGGTAGCGGTATCCCCGATCTGTTTTTAAATGGTATTCCTGTAAATGATTTTCGCCGTTCATATAATCGTAGAAGTAGTAAAAGATATGGAAATTATGTTGATTCCTAAAAAAATTCAACATAAAAGTATTTGAAATATTTTATTAGCCAATATATTTTCTTACATGTCTGTTGTGGAAACTCTAAGTTTTTCTAACATGTACGTATTAAAAACTGCACCACTTAACTTTCCTGTTTGACCAAAGGTCAAGAAGTATTGTAACACACACCGAGTGGATTCATTGTTAATAGGAGTTCCAGCATTGACAAGCATATGAATTGCGTCGATTGAGTTCTCCACCCGTCCGGTAGCTCCACGATTACCAGCCCCAAGATAACATAAATGTTTTATAAGTAAGCGGACATTTGTCGATTTACCGGAAAAGCTTTCACCAGAAAAGACAACATGCTGCGGCTCCTTGTGATGAAGCATATCCTGATAAGCGATATCAGCAACAGCAAAAATATGTGGAGAATTTTCTGAGCGAGACTTGAATTTGTATTTACTGTGAAACTAAACAAAAAATGTAAGTTAATGTAATTGTATTATTTATTTACAAACCTCTTCGTTAAACTCTGTTTGCAAATCGTTAGAATTTAATGACAGTAAAACGTCACCGATAAAGCTATAGGAACTACCAAGCTGCATGCGGTTTCTAAGGGATTCTAGAATCATTTCGTCAGTTGGATTCTCAATGGCAGCTAGATCTTCGGGATACATCCTTTCTGGTTTTCCATTGAAGCGTTTAATATAACCACGATCAACAAATATTTCGGGTTGCTTATATATTGGTGGGGCGTCTCTGCAGAATACTAGTAACTCTCTTATATCTGCTTGCATCTAATACATAATTAATTTATTTATTATATAATAAAATTAATTTATTAAAATGCTTACCTCTTCCTCATTATCAAATAGTTCGTTGAGAAACGGATGTTCGATCATCTCTATCATCATCGGCCGATTTTCTACATTTTTCTCCAAACATTCCGCTACAAAATCATTAATTTGCTGCGACCAATTAGTTGGCCTTAATAGAGTGGGCGGAGGATTGCGCACTATTTGAAACATAGCACGGGTCGGGTGCATGTCGGCAAAGGGAGGCTGGCCGTCAGCTAACTCAATTGTTGTTATACCTAAAGCCCATACATCAGCTCTAGAGGTAATCTCCGGTTCCTCTAAAAATTAAAAAAAAGAAGTATTTTTTATGTACAGTAAATTTTATGTATAGTAAATTCTTAAGAAAATTATGGATGATTTTAGTATATGAATTCACATTTGTACATTAGACTGTCGGTCCACATACAAAAAAAAAAGGTTACAAAAGTCCGCCCCTAAATTTGAAGGTTATGAAGTTTCGGAACAACTTTTTTTTACCCTTACAAAAGCAGCCAAAATGGTCTTTTATTTCTAACTTTGTTATTTGACATCCGATTTGTAAAGTGATATGTTAGTCTTGAGAAGCTCTATATTTCCTTCTCACGCCCCTTCAACCTTAAAATATCCTCTTTGTTTCTTCAAAAGAAAGCGCTTTAAATGTAAGATAATGCTGCCCTTTATCTGTTTGAATGAGTTTATAAACAAAGAAGTAAGTTGCAATATTTACTATACTATCTCGAGTAAACTTTAAAAAATATGTTTTGGGCATCGTTTCCCATCATTTTCAGTTAGTTTTACGGCTTGAATATGTTTTTCCATGTTGTGACCGCCTGTCCAAATCCTCTCATTTCACGTCTTGAAAAACTACATAATATGATGTTTTACCGTACTCATCAAAATAAGTGATTTAAAATCATGCTTGGACCCGTTGCAACACAGTACCAGCCCATACATATAAAAACGGGATCTCGTTATATCGACAAAAACCTCCCAAATAATTAGAAAAAAAGCAAATTATTAAGCATAAGTAATGCATCAAAAAACTGTTAAAACCTCATCTGTTGACTCAAACGATTTTTATATATACTAAGTCAAATATAAATATATAAGTATAAAAGTATAAAACCATATAATGAATACAGTGGCAATTACTTTAATTAATTTACAAAACACTAGAAGGGCGATATATTATGATCTAAAAATGGTTTCATTTGACATGAAAAAAGTTTAATTTCATTTAAAAAAAGTTTCATTTCATTTGAGAAAAGTTTCATTTCATTTGAGAAAGGTCTCACTTAATTTGAAAAAGATCCCATTTGACCAGCAAATCTCATAAATAACAAGTAAGGAAGTCTAAGTTCGGGTGGAACCGAACATTATATACCTAGTAGTGATCTATTATGCCATCCCAATTTACGCAGGTCTATTTTAATACTTTTAGTTCGTATTTGCGTTAAAATAGACAGACGGACAGACAGATAGACGTATCGAGAGACGGACAGGGCTACATCGACTCAGCTCATCCTCCTGATCATTTCAGCATACTTTTTGATGGGACTATCTCTTTTTCTTCTCATACGTACAAACTTTTCATGTTCATGAAAGGTATGAAAATCAAAAAAGATATACAACTTCGCTTTTGCAGTGGGGTATTAACTACTTGCCCGGATATTTTACTTTTCATTAATTTCATTCATTAATGATATTTGGATACATGTGTCCTTTAGTCAAGATTTACATAATATTGGAAAAGTGGGAGGTGCCACGTTCAAATTTTTTGTGTTTTGTTTGTGCTTCATTAATGTCCAAAATTTGTTGTCGATCTCTGTGAAACGACACAGGCCATATTTAATTTTTGGCAAAGTCTCCAGGCTATTTAAAGTAGCAATTCGGCATAGCAAGGAATTTTTTTTGGTTCAAGTTAATGATATTTTATATATAGATATGTGTTCTGTATATCAAAAAACCTTGGAAACAGAAAGCAGTACCAGGATCGAATAAAAGTAAATTCGATATATCATCGAAAGTATGTACATATAATTGTACTTATAAGTACCCGCAGAGGAAATGGGACAAGAAAGTGAGTAGGAATAGAAATTTGAGATAAGGAAGTGGTGTTAGATGAAAATTGAGAGGGTAAAGAATAGTAATGGTATATGGGGATGGGGGAAAAGCAAAAGTGGGAAAAAGGAGGAGATAAGGAGAAATGTAGAAGCGATAAGTGGGGAAAGAAAACAGTGCAATTTGTTAAATGTAGGCAAGTAAAATTTTAGGGAGGACAACGTCTGCAGGTTCTGCTAGTTCTATATAGATACAGTGGTTATCAAATAAATATAATGCTTTTCCTTTTCCTACTTTCATCGCAGATGCTTTTATCTTTAACTTGTTCGTTAATTCACAATTAAAATACTCTAAAAATCAACTAAAAATTGTTGGTACAAAAAATAAATAACAAAAAACCGAGAGCACGCGGTAAGACACTTCTGCTGATGATAAAACAGATTCTGCCAAAGAAATCCATCATGATCACACTACTAACTGTCAGATAGCCGGGATTGTTCATGAATATGGTAAAGAGAATAGAGTTAGGAGTTTACATGACATCAAAACCTGCGTATTGTTAGCTTAATTAGCAATGCGTGCCAAAAATTCTCTGATGAAGAAGACTAGCAGCTTCCGAAATCGACCTATAGGAAAATCTAAACAATTTTTCCTACTCTATTCAATTAAACAACTTTTAATAATTAATTAAAAATAATTGCTACCAACAATTTTTGTTGTTGTATGATTAATAAAAAAATAAAAGCAATAATAATTTCCAGTGGTGCTCTAATTATTTTATTTGGAAGGGTAAATCACAATACATGTACAAAAATATGTGTACACTGAGATTTTCTTTTTAAAATTGACTAAGCACAAGAAAAGATTTCGAAAATGTGTTTGAGTAATCACAAAAAAAATTGTTTTTTTAAATAACGAGTCCGGTTCCAAGTAAGATCAGTTCAGTCCTTGGTAGGCTACATAAAGTTTATGGATTCCACTAATTAAGAATTTCTTCTTCTTTCTTTAAATGGTCGTCTAACCGCCTGGGCGATTTTGACCGTCCAACATAGCAAAAAGGGCTTCTCATATCCGAGGCTTTGTTGTTGAATTTCAATGGAACGTTGTTTTATGTGGTGGGCCCCAAACCCAACGCACAACCCGTTTCACGGGAGGTTGAATTCTATTACACGTTTGTATAGCGAGCCGCTTGATCCAAGACAGACGCCCGCTTGTAGCCGCACCACATGGTGATCAGACGCTGCTGTTTGATGAACCCCCCAGCAAGCCCTTAAACCGATAATGTCGAAGTGGCCTTACCAGGTTGTCGCCTTCTCACGTTTAGCTCACCACCAAACGGGTGTTCGGTGGTTACCTAGAGGATACTTGGGCGCAAAGCCCGGAAGTAGTGAGCTGCTTGAACCGCATGCAAAAGAATCGCTCTGGCCATTCCCAGGTGAATGTCGATCAGAAACTTTCCCCACTTGCGTGGACTTCTGCACACGGCCCCATCCCCCAAGAATTTACTTGTTTTAATTACGGAGATTTTTCCTGCTAATTTTAGCTTTGTAACTCAAGCAGAACAATTTCGAAAGTTATAACAAAAGTGGGTGTGGGGGGATTCTCGTGAAGATGGTATCGGAAACAAACTAAATGTCAAACAAATTTATACCGCTAAAGGTTTCAGTTAAAGCTGGTAAAATGACCATTTGCAAGTTAAATTTAGAACTATTTTGACAAAATATGTCATACACATGTAAAAGTTAGGCGTGCTTATTTCTCGATTCCACACGTTTCTTATGCCAACTGAAATTCGTATACCAAATGTCATTGTCTTCATATAAATGCTACATATTGAAATAAGCTGGTATTTTTTTGGTATATCAAGGAAAGAAAAACAAAAGTGTACAGGGATTGCGCAGCCCTGATAATTTTCATGAAAATGAAAAGGTGAAAAATTATTATTCTTGGTCTTGAGCTCGTTTCATGGATACTTGAAAATGTGCAGGCCCTAAAATCAACAAAAAATTGTTGGTACAAAAAAGCAATACCTAAAATTTATCAGCCGATAAAAACATCTTTGGTATAAAAAGTTTTGGTAATTGTTGTTGAAGCAGTGCTCAAATTTTTATGTTTGTTGATTGATATTAGAGAAAAACTACAACGATATACAACTGATCTATGGTTCTCTGTAGCGTCACGATGATCTTTTTCTCTAATGTGCCATCTTTACATTCTTTGGTACATATATTATGTATGTCAACTCAATGAAAGTGGAATTTTTTTTGGCGTGTTCATAAAACAGAAGGGTTTATCGCATATCAACACTTTCGTGTTATTATGCACTCACAATGTACGAGTACCTGTGTTAATTATAGTTATGGTAATTGTTGTTGGAGCAATGCTCGAATTTTTATGTTTGTTTGTTGATTGATAGTAGAGAAATGTATGTAGTATGGGTAATATGAGTAATCTAACAGCGGCTTTGGTGCAGATACTTGTGATACTTTGATCGAGGATGCATTAAAATATGATGAAATCACTCACGGATCCAAAAAGGGCATGTGCATTATTAGCGGGAATCTTTGCACCATATTCCTCCATGTCCTGATCTACATATGTATCTCCTAGACTCAGCAAGTATACAGGGTGGCTGATGAATTTTGCTACATTAAGAAACTCAAATAATTTTTTTTTCAGTGTATGGAATTCATTTTTCTTTTATTCATGTTAAAGCTCATTAAATTTTATTAAATATAGCTTAATTAGTTTTAAAAATAATGGAATTTAAATGCCCCCCCTGCTCGTCGATGCATGTGCGGCATCTTACCAAAAAGTTGTTCATTACTGCTTGGAGAGTTGAGACAGGAATAGCCGCAATTGTTTCTCGAATGGATTGCCTTAGTTCATTCAAATTTGTTGGTTTTGCTTTGAAGACTTCCTGTTTGCAATAATCTCACAAGAAAAAGTCAGGTGCAGTAAGGTCAGGCGACCTGGGTGGCCAACGGAATGTGGAGTTTCTGGATATCAGCTTATTGGGAAATTTTCGTCGCAATTCTGTCATAACAGGTTGGGCTATATGAGGAGCTGCACCATCTTGCTGAAACCACACAGAGTTGAAAGAAATTCTCATTCGGCGTAATTCTGGATAGAAAAACTCTCTCAACATGCTCAAGTAACGGTCTCCAGTAACCGTAACGGTGTGACCGTTTTCTTCGAAGAAGTAGGGCCCGACAATGCAGCGTGATGAAACTGCACACCACACTGTGACACGAAGTGGATGCAATTCCGTCTCATGGAGTATCTGTGGGTTGGAAGCACTCCATATTCGACAATTTTGTTTGTTTATATTGCCGTTTAAATCGAAATGGGCCTCTTCAGACATGAAAAGACAGTTCAACATGTTTCCATCCTCTTCCACCATTTGAAGCATCTTCTGGCAAAATTCCAAGCGAATCGGCAAGTCTGCAGCGTTCAGTTTGTTGGTCATTTGAATTGTATATGGGAATAAGTCCAAATCTTTGTGCATAATTGACTGCAATGACTGTCTGCTTACACCCATTTGAGCAGATAAGCTTCTTGTCGAAACACGTTGATTGTTTTGTATGGCAGCAGCTACAGCAGCGATTGTTTCCTCCGTTCGAACTGAAGGGTTTCGATGGTAAGGTCTTCTGTTGACTGTCCCATGCTCGGCAAAATTGTTTACAAGTCTTATTATGGTCCATCTGCTCGAAGGATTGCCGCCAAACGTGCGCCTATACTCTCTTTGAACCGAAACTACGGACTCCAGTGCGGACAATCCAAATTCTTGTTTCAGTGTCCCAGTTATCCATTTTTATTAAATGTAAAAGTCAATCTGCAAAATAAAAAAAAAAAATTAACCAGATTCATTAAATAGAAAAAAAGTTATTTAATTTTTTTTTGGTAGCGGCTTTCATTAGCCAGAAATTTCAATTCGATATCTACGCTATTCAGGAGTAATGAATGTGATTATTGCACGCGGACATAGTAAGCAAAAGAATAGTAATCTTGTCTGACGTCAACATGGTTGGTCAGTGCAGAGACTGAATCTATAACCGGGGAAGTGAGTACATTGTTTCTCTAATATGGGTTTCGGACGTGGATCGGCTCTTCATGTCTCATAAGCGGAGGTGGTTATCCCTCAGCACTCGGTTTGCTAGACTTATAACAGATGTTTGTATTTCTGTATATTGTGCCCGTGAGTTTCCTACAATTACGGACGCTGAATCCTCATAGTACCTTAATTTTATTTTTTTTTTTACACTTATTCCTTTGAAAGCTCTTCACCTTTTCTATGGTGAACTAAAAAAGTCAGGGTTCAAATTGCTTAAGCAATAATAGCACAAGCAGCAAAAATGTGTTGATACTGTGCTTTAGATTTTTTCTTGCTTTTAAAGCAGCATGTTTGCTTTTGCTTTTGCTTGAAAACAAACGAGCAGCAACAGCAGCAGCATGAAACTGTTGATAAGCAAACGATCGATTGCTGATGCTGCTTATTGAAGATTAGAAAAGCAGAAACAACCATGATACAAAACGCAGATAGTTTCACTTAACACATTGAGTGGCAAGCGGTTTTGACGAAAACCATCACCGGGTGCCAAGCACATTTTTTGCTATAAACTGGTCAGAAAGTAGAAAATTAAGATTTCTGAGCCAATCCCGTAATATTATGTCGTTTATTTTGGATTTTATAACGATTTTTACGAAACTTAAAACATAAGCTCTCTAGGCATACGACATGGTTATGGCTCAAAAAAATGCAAATATTTTCCGGGTTTTCCAGACATAGTTCAAAATGTGGACCAGGGGTGACCCCAGAAGATGTTTATACGATATGGGTATTAAATGAAAGTTGTTGATGTGTGTTTTAAAAAGGAGCGGTTTTTAGGTCCATATTAGAGCCCGTTTAGGAGATATCGACCGAAATGTGGACCAGGGGTGGCCGCGGATGGTGTTTATACGATATGGGTATCAAATGTAAGGCGTTAAGGAGTGTTTTAAAAGGGAGTGGTTTTAGGTCCAGGGGTGACCGCAGATGGTGTTTACCAAACAGGGTTATCAAATGAAAGTTGTTAATGAGGGTCCTTGCATTCGCAATGTTTCGAATCCTCTTTGTATTACAATTTTGTCGTGAAAGATTTGATCGTATTGGTCGCGGCATGATATTGTTATAACATCGGCACAATAAGTTAATAGAAACTCGAAACAAATACATCTACCGGACAACTTCAAAAATTCAAATTGTTAAATTTTCAACCATACTTAAATATTAATAAAAGCAAAAGACTACCAATGTATCGAATTTTTATAAAATCAGCATAAATGAAAAATGTTGGAATAGGTTGCCTTCTGGTCCACTTCCCGGAAAAAACGATTTGTAAATTTTAATAAAAGTAAAGGGCTACCAATGTACCGAATTTCAAGCAAATCGCACTCCACTTCCCAGAAAAAAATATCCTATGTCCGTTTCTTGGTTTAAAGCTACCTTCCCACCAATTTTGAGCCAAACCGATTCAGCCGTTCTTTAATATATATATCTATATACAGACATCTGTATATTGCTTTGCTGGTTGCATCAGCCGTTTTATATGGACATGATCGATTCACCACCTCTAATTATTGCTTTACTGCTGCTAAGCAGTTCGCTTTTCAGACTTGGCAGCAGCAGCAACAAACAAATATCGAAAGCCCCTCGATTAAATTAGCTTGTGCTTTTGAAATTTTTAGTAAGCAAGCAATAGAAAACTCATTGGCTGCCAAGCATTGAACATTTGTTTAACAGCAATCCATCGTTTGCTTATCAGCATTTTTCATGCTGCTGCTGGGCTGGCCGTTTTTTTTCAAGCAAAAGCAAAATGTACTTCAAAAATTTTTAAGCATTTTCGAACCCTGAAAAAAGATTACCGATTGTCATTTTTGGCTGTGCATACCTATAGCGCTTTGGAGTGAAAAAATTGTGTCTTTTCTAGTACGACAAAGTACCCACATTTCAAAATCTGACGAAACGCTGCAGGATAGCGCTCTAACTTTACAAAATCTAACACGAAGGTAGCTTTTTAGATAAATATAATTACACTGTGTAGGACCAAAAAAACAACAGAGAGGAGATAAATCTAGTAAAGATAACTCGGGTATGCTGAGCACGATAGTACTATTCGTTTGTCTTGTTTAGAAGGTATTGGCCTTTAAAGATATCTTACTAAATGGCTGATTTCGGTTCATGAAGGGTTCATATAACTGGCAATTTCGTTATGATATAGGAGGAAGAAAACAAAGGATGAAGCTTTTTGTAAAGATTATACCTCACAGAAGATATTTTATCAAAAATATAAACATTCGGATAGTTTTGAACATAGGTTTTTTGCAAAAATGTAATTTTTTTTAATTTTTACTTTTAGATCGATGTTATGGATTTAAGTTGACCCAATATCTATTACTTTATGAAATTCATACTTAAAACAAAATCAAAAATAATAATAATTAACTAAGAATTATTAACAACTGGTCTTGAGCTCATTATACTTACAAAAATATGTAAAATGAACAGACCGTAAAACCAACAACAAAAAAAATGTATACCGGAGCACGCGGTTATGTACAATAACTATCTTCTAAAAATAGAAAAGAAGAATGTACAAAAACAAAGTCCAGCATGCATGATTTACATATAGACAGAATGTCTAAAATATTGTGTATACCGTTGGCAAGATAACAAACAACAATTAGAGGAAAACTTGAATTAAGCAGCTTGCAAAACTACACGCAGCATAGCCTATGGGTTAGGCAGCTGCGCTGGCAATCAGAGTGAGTGGGTTGGATTCTCCACAAGATCCTCTGAAATAGCAAAACTATACGAATTAGTCTGACGAGAAATCGTGGCTGTTTTCGAAATAGTACTATAACCTGTATATGTTTGTTGCTTTCAATTTTTCCTCTAATCAAAAATAATAATAATTAACTAAGAATTATTATCAACTGGTCTTGAGCTCGTTATACTTACAAAAATATGTAAAATGAACATACCGTAAAACCAACAACAAAACAAAATATTTAAGCTAAAATATGGAACGTTGCTTTACTTTTACATAGTTTTTCACAATCTTCTTCGTTTTTTTCTATGTACCTATGTATATGTCAAATATTTTGCAAATAAAATGAGCTAAAAATAGAAAAGAGTTTCCCTAGAGATATACATATGTATTATGTAGTACATAACCCAAAAATATATGCTTTTTTAAACAAATTCTAACAACAGGAAACGGAGTGAGTGGAGTGATTGTAAGGCTGAATGTATGCCATTTGGTGTACCGATGGATAGATCCAAAAGAACATAATCGAGACGATTGTTATGCAAGTTAACACGCATCATTCGCGCTCGCCGCGATGCTCCAACGGCTGGCCAACACAAGTGCCGCTGAGTAAGCATAATTACAATTCTCACATCGAACTGCCGCGCATTGCAACCTAACACCTAAATTCAAGGCCATGGGGATTAGCAGCGACTAAAACTTAGTTATTGCAATTACTCCACACTCATCGTCAGCACAACTCTATTTCACACGATTGTAAAATGGAACCAACTCATAAAGCTTAGTGGGAACCAACGATCAAACTGATTCACAGGCAACCGGCTGTCAAAAATTACACAACAAATTCGTCGTTGCTGGAGATTTGGTTTGATAACGTCACCGTCGTTTCTCAAATTTCATATACAACTGCTGAAGAATCGGATACATTAATATATCAACCATCCCATGAAACTGCAGCGTGCAATCACTTGGAACTTACGAAAGAGCGTTTGGATATTATGGTGCGACGCCTTAAATTATCGCAGAGACAACATATTTTAATGACAAAGGAATTGAGTAAATTGAATATTTTAGCACCTGGTGCGCATATATTCATAAATTAAAATTCACCGTCGTTTCTCAAATTTTTCAAAGCTATTGGTGTGCTTGGAGAAAACTTGATGCACGTGTGTGAAGTTGGCATACAAAGGTTCAGAAAAAAACAAGATTAAAAACTGTTCTGGGTAGCATTCAAAAAGTTCTGGAGTTCCTGAAAAGTAAAAAAACGTTCTAAAAATTAGTCAAAAAAATATGATTTTAAAATTTTGTCTGCCAAGTTCACGCTGTCACCACCTTAATTAACACTTCGGGATCGCTAGTCCCGAAACCCTAGTCCCGAAACTAGTCACAGTGACAACACTAATGGGTGACAATAGGAATATACAAACGCAGCCGGCTAAACCCAGTGAAGACGGGGGGGTTACTAACTGCTCCAAAAGGAGGGGGGTTGGGGATGGGTATAATTTCTACACCAAGAAAAATATAACAAAAGGTAATCACAACTACTCACTACGCTAATTACCAAATCTATGACAAACAAATAGTTTTGGGGTGCACCCGAGGTGAGGTCCAACCAAAAGGTTACGAACCTACTCGCATAGTCCCTGAGCTGCCAGGGACAACTTTAACCCGCCAAGTGACTGGGCTCTGGGTACGGGACGCTCAAAGGATGGGATGACACGGGGAGAGAAACAAAAGGGCAGAAAACAAACAACAACACCCAAACACGATACTTATCTAGCCAGAGTGTGTTCCGGCTCAGGGCTCCTGCGGTGTCCACCACGACACCACCACCAAAAATTAAGAACGCGATTTTCCTGCTGGGAAACACAAACGACTTTTCCCTTTTTCGCTACGCCAACAAAACTCCCGCACCGTAACTAACAGAAAACTCGCAAGACTACTTTTATTTATATTTTTCTTTTTAACAACAAACTGATAACTTTCGCGCACTACTTGCTTTCACTGAGAACGATGTTCTCGCCTTCACAGATAGAATAAATCTGACGAGCACCTGCAAGCCAGGCTGAAGGCTGCGCGCCAGCACATATTCATGCCAACATACATAACAGGCGTGCGTGTGGGTGACCGCGGTACTCTCGGTCGCCCCGTCCAATGATACACAACCACACACACATATTGCCATAACTTAGCCGGGACTTCGAAGCGCCGCAAACAGGAGAAGGCGATGACACTCCTCTCAGTGTATTTTGGCTTACATTTCCTCTACAATTCCTTTTACTGGTGGTGGGGTGGGGAACAACGCTAGTTGAGTAAAGCGCACAAACACACTCACGTCCATGCTGCCCAAATACCGTCATGATAAAAAAACCGATTAGCTGGCTTTAGGGTTCACTCTCCGCGGGGAGCATAGGAAAATAGGTAAAGGAGGGTGAAACAATACAAAGAAAATTTGCTCTACCAGTGCGTGCAGCGCATAGAAAAAGAAATGCCAGACCAGAAAACTTTTATCGCGATCAGCACGCGACAACGCAGCATACGATATATCCAAATATACGAATTTGGACCTCAACCAGTTTTTTTTTCAATTGACCAAAAAACTGAAAATTTCCAAAATGATCAAAAAACGGTAATTTTAAAGCTGTTCTGTAGGTCGATTCTGTAACTATTTTTAAAGTGTTAGCGTCAACATTTTTAACGCTTTTTCCTATTCGCTAACTTTAACAATCGCGTTAATATATTTACAGGTGTTTTAACGTTTAGAAGAAGTAAAAAAATGATTTTCAGTGCTAAATGCCTTTAAACACCAGTCATATTTCATATTTTCTCATATTTTCATATTTTATCAATATCAAGAGTCAGCTGTTTAGCAGTGTTAAAGGAGAGTTACAGAACCGCAAACGCCAAAATTTGGCGATAAGCTTAACGCTCGGCGAGTGGTTAAAAAGTTGCAGAATCGGGCTACTGGGAAGCATTTAAAAAGTTCTAAAGTTCCTGAAAAGAAGAAAAAAAGTTCAGCAAAATTGCACCTAAAGAACTGAAAATTTCTAAAATTTTCAAAAAACCGAAAATTTGAAACTTGCTCTTCTCTTCCATTTCCTCTTCCTCTCCGTGTTTTCCCCTTTCCCTCTGTTCCATCCCCTCTCGCTATTTCTCTCTTTTCTCTCCCTCTCGCTACGCTTATCATCTAAACTTTGGCCTATTTACTAAACACTTAGCCATATCCTATAGAGATCTAAATATATATATGATATTTTTGATCGGGGTCCAATCGATAGAAGAGGTGAGATTTAAAAAAACGGGCATTTGATAAAATAATACATTTATATAGTGAATTGTTTCCTTTTTAGTTTTGTTTGAAAGTTATACATTTTCGTATTTACTTTGTTTGAAAAAAATAAATACACTTCGTTTCGCATTAAATGTAAATATATATATTATATGTAGACCCAAATTCCAAAATTAAAGGGCTGAATGCAGTTCGCAAGGAAACGCTCAAGAAACTATTTTGTTTTTTGACATGGAAGCAAAATTTGATGTTATTTTTGTTTGAAAGTTTGTGTTTGGCTTTCTATAATCATTTTCTTTATAAAATGTCCTTCAATGTGCATCTCGCATGATCAGATTCGAGTCAGAAAGGTTTTCTTGAGTATTTCTTGAAGGGAACAACCAAGATTTGAAACTACATATCATAAGCTTATTCTGTCATTACTGCAAATACCCCAAGTATTTCTAATTCCTCACCAGTGGCGTAGCCAGGGGGAATTTGGGGGATAGATCCCCCTTTCGTCAATAAACTACTATTTTTTTACTTTCGATTGAATAACACAATACCATTTTATGCTTCTGATTTATAATTTTCTTTTTTTAGACTAAGGACAAAGTGCATTTTTATGAATATATGAAATTATCGGTTAGTGGATTATGCGTTTGAATATTAAGCCTATATATTTATACTAGTTTTTTCAGACCTTCTACAAATTTTTATTTTTTTCTATACGACAAAACCGGTTTCGAGGTATCTAATAAAAAGCATTCAAGAACAAAGTTCAAACTTTGTTCAAAACCTAGGTAAATTTAACCAAGTTTCATCAAAATTCTACACTTTTTAATCCGAGTATTCATAAAAAATGTGGATTTGTGGTTTTCTCTCTCTCTCTATGGCGCGATATACAACAGGTATATCATCATAAACCTCCTAAGAGATTTTTGCGCCAAGCTTCTCTTCCAATTTGTGGTGTGCCGATTTGAATTTTCCCTACAAGTGGTTTTATGACCTATTAAATTTTAGTATTTGTAGTAAAGTGCCGGGGTGTGATAAATTTATGGTGTCAGTTTTGTTATGCGAAAGGCTCAAAATTTAAAAAATTTCAACATTTTCTCTATTGCTTAGTATTATAAAATTCGTAGATCAACATTAAAAACTATTTTTGTTTTTAAATAATAAACGCAGTCTAACACTAAAAACCCTTTACTAAAAATCCCTTAAACTCTAAAGAAATATTTTCTTGGGGATTTCTGTATTTTCCTCAATACAAGGTTATTTCTTTTATATGAAAGAAAACACTTTTGCTCTTCGGAAAAAAAAAATACAAAAAATCAGCAAAATGTGTCACGACCTTAAAATTGACACTTACCGGATTAAAGTTTAATGAACTACAGAACTGCATACTCCACAAAATTAAAAAAATTGTGAAAAAAATGTAACACTTTAAAAAAGTGCTATGAATTTTCGAATTTTGGGAACGTTTTCCAAACAAACTTTATTGTGTGTCTCAAATTTCCGATTTCGATAAAAAACAATTTCAACCCTATCCCCCTTCCCCAAATACTAGCTCCGCCGCTGTTCCACAGAAACACTTATCACATTTTTTCGTGGGGATCTGTGCGTGTCGTGAGTATCTGCTATACACAACTTGCCTACAACGGTTTGCGTTTTTGATTTCTATGTTATTTGTATTATTTGATCATTTCTATTATTTCATCAAAAGTAAGCCTGACATCTGAGTTCCCACTTTAGTTGACCAAAAAAACGTAATTTTGCTAGGAATTGAGTTGAATTAAATATTCTGTTATTTTGGTGCGTAGACTTGGCATACAAAGTTTTATAACAAATTTTTAAAAATTGTAGGTTGAATGCTAGCTTGAATAGTTTCGAAATTTCCGTTTTTTGAACATTTTAGGAATTCTAAATTTTTGGGTCAATTTAAAAAACACTTTTTAATACTTTTTTAACTTTAGTCGCATAACGGTGGTATGTTACGGCATAAACGGATCGAGATAGATATTGATTTATGTATATCAAAATGTTCAGGAGGAAAAAAGAAATTGATTAACATTGACATGTCCGTCTGTTAACACGATAACTTGAGTAAATTTTGAGATATTTCAATGAAATTTGGTACGCAGGTTCTCTTGCACTCATCTCCGAGCGCTATTTAAAATGATCGAAATCGGATGATAGCCACGCCCACTTTTTATGAATAGAATATTTTCCAAAATAAAAAAAGTGATTATTCAGTACATAATACACTTATAAGGATAAAATTTGGTGTACATTAATGTTAAGGCAGAAAATACATTTTTCAAAAAATTGTTTAAAATGGGCGTGGCACCGCCCACTTCGAATTAAGTCAAATTTAGTAATATTATTAATCGTAAATCAAACACCGTTCAAGATATCGAAACTAAATCCAGCACGCAGGTTTCCAGGTGTGCAAGGAATGTTCGAGGAAAAAATTGGCGGGATCGGTTTAGGTCCACGCCCACTTTTATACGAAACATTTTGAAAGGGATCATAGATATATTTAATAGGCAATAACTTTGCGTACAAAATAGCTTTATATCATTTATATTTCACTTTCAAAGTGTCCGTGAACGAAGAAAGTCAAATATAAATTTGTTTAAAAGGGTCGTGACCCCGCCCCTTTTATAGTGGATTATTCCACAAAACTTTTTATGCCAGAACTCCGCCAAAAAATGATTTATCGAAACGATATTTGGCGAAAATTTTGAATATATAAAGGCAAATGTCTATTGTAAGAATGGGCGAAATCGGTCAACGCCACGCCCAATTTTTACATTGTTTTGAAAAATTTGTTTATAAATTTCAATCGCGATATTTTTATAACCATGCACGCTATATCAGTAAGATCTTGCACGCATAATCAGCTTTTCAAAGAAAACTCAACCGCAAAATTTTTTTTACCTACCACACCGAAGGCCATGGTTCGAGCCCTGGTACAGTTAACATCAAAAGTGATTTGAAAAAAGTTTTTCAAAACGAGGTCGCCCCTCGGCAGTGGTTTGGCAAACTCTCCGAGTGTATTTCTGCCATGACAGGCTTCTCAGCAAAAATTCGTCTCCTTTGTAGATGCCGTTCGGAGTCGGCAAAAAACTGTAGGTCCCACCAATTTGTAGGGAAAATTCAAATCGGCACACCACAAATTGGAAGAGAAGCTTGGCGCAAAAATCTCTTAGGAGGTTTATGATGATATACCTGTTGTATATCGCGCCATAGAGATAGAGAGATTGCAATTCAATAAAATCAATTAAGTATGTTTGCAAATACGTTACCAAAGGAAGCGGAATGGCGGTTATTGGCGTTGAACGAGATGAAATTAGCAAATTTCAAATGGGCAGATATGTGAACTGCAATGAAGCAATCTGGAGAATATTTTCATTTGCGATTCATGAACGTCATCCGACTGTTGTGCATCTCGCAGTTCATTTGGAGAATGGCCAACGAGTTTATTTCAACGAAGGGAACATAGCACTGTTAACAACAACAACAGCAACAAGGGAACATAGTACAGCGAGCGGAAAGACCACCAGCAACCACTTTAACAAGTTTCTTTGCAACTTGCGCCAGTGATCCGTTCGCGGGAACATTGGTTTACTCGGAGATGCCTCGGTATTATACATGGAATGTATCGTCGAAGAAATGGTTACGCAGGAAGTACGGCCATCCAGTAGATGGTTATCCAGGTGTTTTTTCAACTGATGCATTGGGACGAATTTACACAATCCATCCAAGGAACGATGATTGCATTTACCTACGTTTGCTTCTGGTTAATGTACGCGGTCCAACTTCATTTCAATCATTGAGGACTGTAGATGGTACCATTTGTGCAACATTTCGGGAAGCATGTCAACAGTTGCAATTGCTTGAACATGACAGTCACTGGAATAAAACACTAGCGCATGCAATTGCGTCGTCACCCGCCACTGCAGTTCGTGTACTTTTCGCTATTATAATCTCGACATATCAGCCTTCAAACCCGCGTCTATTATGGGATACGTTAAATATGACATGGCAGAAGATATTTTACATCGCTTGCGACTCGAGACAAGACATTTTTAGTTGCAAATGAACGCTGACATCTATAATGAATCAATAGTCCTTATTGAAGATTTATGTTTACTTATGAGTGGAAAACTATTGATTGAAATTCATATGCCAACGCCAAGTCGTCAAGCAAGAGCCGTACTGAATTGTGAATTGGAACGCGAGCGTGCTTACGATGTACAAACAAATTATCCACTGTTGAATCAACTGATAAATGCTGTAGATAGTGGAAAAGGTGGCATATTTTTCCTCGCTGCGCCCGGCGGGACTGGTAAAACGTTCCTATTGCCTTTAATACTAGCAGCAATACGTGGTCAAGGTGGTATTGCATTAGCTCTTGCATCTACCGCGATTGCTGCAACACTTTTGGAAGGTGGAAGAACGGAACATTCAGCACTAAAGCTTCCATTAAACTTGCAAATATACGAAAATCCAGTTTCCAATATTTCAAAACAATAAGCAATGACTCAAGTTTTAAAAAATTGTAAGTTAATCATATGGGATGAGTGTACAATGGCCCACAAACGATCATTAGAAGCACTCGATCGAACATTGAGAGATTTGCGTAACAATAATCGTTGCTTTGGAGTAGTGATTATATTGCTGGCGGGCGATTTCAGACAAACACTTCCCGTGATTCCAAAATCAACAGCGGCGGATGAGCTAAACGCATCTCTGAAGTCATCACATTTGTGGAGGTTTGTTAAAACCATTTCATTGACCATGAATATGCGAGTTTTGCTGCAACACGATAGAAGTGCAGAGGTTTTTTCAAAAGAGCTGCTGCGAATCGGAAATGGACAAGTTCTGATAGATCCTTGCAGTGGATAAATGTCGATTCCAACTACGATTTGCCAATTCACTTCAAATAAAGATGAACTAATCAGTAGTGTAATATTGATCAAAATTATGGTAGCTTCGATTGGTTAAGCGCACGCGCAATTTTAGCAGCGAAAAATATAGATGTCAACGACTTGAATTAGACGATTCAAAATCAAATTCCGGGAGATCTGCGTTCATATAAATCTATTGATCGCGTTTAAAATGAAGACGAAGTAGTAAATTACCCAGTGGAGTTCTTAAACTCTTTGGATTTGCCTGGAATGCCGCCTCATCATTTGCGTCTCAAAGTTGGGTCTGTTATTACTATGCTTCCCAGTGCCCCCAAACTGTGCAATGGTACTCGACTGATTCCTACGAAGCTAATGGGCAATTTAATAGTGGCAAGTATTTTGAAAGGCCTGTTCAAGGGAGAGGAATGCCTACTTCCCTGAATTCCCTTGACTTCAACAGATTTGCCCTTCCAATTGAAACTTGCATTTGCGATGACAATAAAGAAGTCACAAGGGCAGTCGCTGGAAGTATGCGCCATAAATCTAGAAACGTCCTGCTTTTCACATGGCCAGCTCTATGTGGCGTGTTCCCGTGTTGGAAAACCGTCCACACTATTTATTTACGCTCCGGGACAGAAAACTGAAAATGTTGAGTATCGTGCAGCCTTAAATAAATACTAATAAAATTACATATATATTTTTGAGACTTGATTAAAACAAACATGACTGAATGCAAATAGTACATACTTCATTTTATTAAATTGTCAACAAATCCTAGACGCGATGTGTCAGCATTCCTGAAAAGTATGGCATTTTTGAATCAATTGAATTCAAAAAGCAGTACCCCCGAAAAAATATTTATATCATGTGTTTTGATTTGAATTTTGTATCAAAAACAGTTCAAAAAAAAGTTCAGCAATTGTTTATCAATATTGAGAATTTGTCAAGGACAAAAAAGTTAGGGTTTGATCTATACACAATGAAATTGTGAAAAAATCGTTAATTTTCTATTAAAAGAAAATACCGGTGTAATAACAATTTTTGACAAAAAAAAAATTAAAAACAGTTTTAGAAATGAACTTAATAATAAAATCTATTTTGGGCAGAACGAAGTTTGTCGGGTCAGCTAGTAAGGCTATATATTCAAAAATGTGCTAGGTGTATGCCTTTTTAAAATGTTGCTTAAAAAATCTTTAAGTTTTCTTCAAATAATGTGTTGAGAACTGTGCGTGTGTTTATATGCGTTTTTAGCAATCAGCTGTTAGTTGCGCTACTAGTAGAGATATACCATGTTGTGTACTGTCTGTTTGTTAGTAAGTGTTTGTATAAGTGAGCGCAATTATCCGCGTCTGTTTTGTAGTTTAATCGTATATTAGTTGGTGTGTTTATAATATCCCTGCCGTTAATCCAACTCGTTGCAAACTACTCTACAACTAGTATATGTACCAACCCCAACTAGTCAGCCAACTGTCATATTTCCATATAAGCAACTGGTTATTTTAACATGGCGATGTCCTTCGATATGTCAATTGCAGATTTCGACCAGAACATACCAGTCATCTACTACTCATGATATACCAGTTTGTGTATAGTGGAAATATACTAGTGTCATTCTGGTCGTAAAATACCAGTTTCATAGTAGTTTAAAATAGAAGGATATGTACTAGTAAAATTTCCGCCTAATCATACCAGTATCCTACTAGTTCGAAAAAGGTAAAAGAATACTAGTCCAAATGTGGGCCAAAATCTCTAGCAGGCATTAAAAAAGAAAATTTACTCATCAATACATCATTTTTATTTTTCATCCTTTTCGCTGTGAAAAACTTCGACTAGGGATTGCAAAACATAAACTATATCTTTGGAATATTTCATAAGCTGGTTGCGAATTACAATAGCATGCCATGCAAATGAAATAAACGAAAGAAATTATTACAGCTTATGTCGCTTAAACACATACTGTGAAAATTGTAGTGATATACAAGTATGGATGGAATTTTTTCTGAATAGTATGATTTCAACCAGAAAATTATAGATGTATTCTAGTATCATGTGGACTTTTTAAGACTAGTATGATTTGACCCAGAATATTACAGTTGTATTCTAGTATCGACAGGACTTTTTCTGACTAGTATGATTTCAACCAGTAAATTATAGTTGGTTACTAGTATGTTTAGTGACTAGTTTGATATTTCACTGCAGGGATGTAACACCTCCAGTGTAAAGGGCTTGCTATATTGTTTCTCTTGTTGGAGTATTTTTGCGTTGTTGAAATTTGGCGAGTACCCGCTGCTTCCACAGTGGGCCATGAGTGCTGTTTTGTGATTCTTAACGTGACGACATTATTTATAGTCGGATTTGTGCTGTGATAATCTGGTCTTTAGTTTCGCCTTCGTCGTTCCTACATATATACTGTTACATGGTTCATTGCTGTTACCGTTGCATGGAATTTCATATACCACATTGCTTTTTTCTGTTAGGGGTATCGCTGATTTTTTCCTATTAAAAAAGTTCTTCCGGTTTAAAATTATCGGACGTTCTGATAATTTGGGTACATATGACCTTCACTTAAAGATAATGGGATTTTTTTTATGTTTCTTTACGGGTGATATGACTAAATCTCCTTAACAATGTGTTGATTGTCCTTTTTGGAAAGTCGTTGTTCCTTAGTAACTCTATTATTTCTATTTGAATAAGGTAAATTTTTTTAAAATTTTTTATGTTGATTGTTTATTATAATTTATTGTATTATGTTTGTCAACAGTTTGCCCTGAAGACGGTTACCGTTGAGTAAACCGAAATATGTTGGCATTAAAAACCAACCAAATGTGTTTTTATTTAATTCTGACCTAAAGCCGGCAAAACAAATAAGATTAAAAATCATTTTAAGTACTTTACTTTATCTTGATTATTTGTCAAGAACACTGAATCGGAGGGGTTATGTAAAACAAGCTATTAAAAATTTAAAAAAACAAAAAATTTCAAAAACAACTGAATTTTAATCTTTGCAGGGTTCGAAAATGCCTCAAAATTTTTAGAGCACATGATTTTGGTTTTGCTTTTGCTTGAAACAAAGCAGAACGAAAAATGCTGTTAGGTAAATGTTCAATGCTTCACAGCCAATGAGTTTGCTGTTGCTTGCTTTTTAGGAAACTTCAAAAGCGCATGTTGCATAATAATTTGGGACCCTCTTTGTTTAAACAGATATTGTCTATTTAATGGAACGGGCTAACCTGTTAACCTCAAATTAGCAGAAATCTTGGTTTCTTCACCAGTCAACACTGTTAATTCCAATCTAACATAAATCGTTTCTAATTCAAACGTCTCTGACTGTAATCTCAAGTTCATAGAAATTTATATTAATTTAACTGCACAACTGTTGACGTTAGATAAAAAGACACAGAAAGAGGTCAGTAAGGAGAAAACAGTTTTGGTGCGAGCGGTTAAATCACGTTTTGTGCCATTTAAAAATGACCTAAAATTGGTTGAATTACCCCCTATTTTCATTGATTTTACCATCGCTTTTCAGGTGATATGGTGAATTCCCACTAAATCCAGTTTTATGTACCGGAATCCCCATCCAAGGGCTGTTATTTCACGTTCCACCCTAAATTGTCATCCTCGGAGCAATACCTTGCAGAGGAGTCGGCTCCATTTTCTCTTGTTACCGATTATTAGGCAAAAAGGTATCATATACGAGTATGACTCATATTCAAGTTCATATGATATATAAAATATCGGACGACCATCGCAAGAAGGGAAATATCCTCTTTTCGGACTCATAAATAAGCTCATAAAGAGCGCAAACGCTCCAATCTATGACTCCTTTCTGACTCATTTAGGACTCCTATGGTTTGCTGGAAATGATTAAATAAATATAAAATATCCATAACCTCCACCGTCTCTGTCGTTCACAAACAGCTACAATAGTAGCACAGTCTTCACGATTAAGGCGTACTGCGCACTGCCCGCCACACTTAACTCCGACTGCCGCTCACGCTTAACAGCGAAACCACCTCGCACGGCCGCTCAACACTCATAACCTCTTCTAGACAGGACAGGGACTGGAGTCACTATGGTACTACTTTGATCTCGAAACAGGGTGAACTATTAGTTGTCCAGACTCAACCCCACCCTATAAAATTCTTTCCCAACATGTGGTATGTCCTCTCTTGATACTAAACATCTCTTTGGTTATTGAAAACGGCAGAGTGATATTAGTATTAGACTCTGGTCCAATCCTTTTGAAACTGCCTGTTTGCTTGGTTAGAAGAGCGATTCGCAGAGTGATCGTGCCTATTAGGCATAGAAAATCAATGCTAACAACAAAAACAGTTGGAAACCCAATAAAACTATCCGTACCAGTAACAAAGGACTGATTTTGTGGGTATTTGAAAATACCGTTTGCTGACTTAGGGGCTAAACGCAATTTGCAAGAAAATGCTTAATAAATTTTTCACCTGCTAGCCAAATTTTAAGTTATTTTTATACCTAGTAGTGCTACGTACACAAGGTATATTAACTTAAGTCGCGTAACGGTGGTATGTAACGGCATAAACGGATCGAGATAGATACATATACCTATCAAAATGTTCAGGACGAAAAGAGAAATTAATTAAGCCATGTCCGTCCGTCCGTCTGTTAGCACGATAACTTGAGTGAATTTCGGGATATCTTAATGAAATTTTGTATGCAAGTTCCTTGGCACTCATCTCCGAACGCTATTTAAAATGAAAAAAAAATTCTGACGTGTACATGAAAATAGCCGATATACGTGTATTTTTATTTTTTCTCCCCTTTCCGAAAAAGTATATTTGGTTCATAGGACAAAATGTGTGTAACGCGGTGTAATATGCTTTTTAAGCAAAACTCAAGCGCATAAAAATTCTGCTATTTCCAAAGGCGACTGCTTGTAGTTTGAAATAGATATTTCAATCAAAATAGGTCAGCTGCTTCTCAATAATATGTAGTATAACCCTCTGATAACACATAAGTAAAATATCCGGGCAAGTTATTAATACCCCACTGCAATAGGGAGGTTATATACTTGTTTTGATTTTCATACCTTTAATGAACATGAAATGTTTGTAAGTATGAGAAGAAGAAGAGAGTAAGTAATCTGAAATCATACGGACGATGAGCTGAGTCGATTTAGCAATGTCCGTCTCTCCGTCTGTCTGTTTGAACGCAAATTTTTCAAACATAAAATTTGCATGTATTGGTATTTTGAAAAAATGTGGTTAGCAGTTGTTGGTAAGGAAGCTATTTATATACAAATAAATTAATGGCGGCAGCCGTGGTGTGGCCTACCACACCGAAGGTCCAAGGTTCGAGTATACCCAGCTGTGTAAAAGTGGTATTGGTGAATTGGTAAATTGTTGTGGAGTTATGACCTATAGAGGTTTTAAACTTTTTCTACTACCATGTGGGCAATCTTATAAATAACAAGTCAGGAAGTCTAAGTTCGGGTAGAACCGAATATTATACGCCTAGTAGGGATCTATTATAGGATACCAATTTACGCAGGTCTATTTTAATACTTTTCAGTTCTTATTATAAAGCCAGCTGATTGTTTTCAATAAAAACACTTCTGTTATGAGTTTTGAGGGGTAAATTAATTTTAAAACAAGTAAGGAAGTCTAAGTTCGGGTGGACCCGAATATTAAATACCCAGCTGTGTAAAAGTGGTATTGGTGAATTGGTAAATTGTTGTGGAGTTATGACCTATAGAGGGTTTAAACTTTTTCTACTACCATGAGGGCAATCTTATAAATAACAAGTAAGGAGGTCTAAGTCCGGGTGGAACCGAACATTAAATACCCAGCTGTGTAAAAGTGGTCTTGGTGAATTGCTAAATTGTTGTGGAGTTATGACCTATAGAGGTTTTCAACTTTTTCATGTGGGCACACTTATAAACAAAATGAATGAGTGTCTGGCGCCCAAAGTTCTTTAGCGATCTTCATTAAACTTTCACAGTAGATTCTTGGGTTCACTGGTTACAATATAGGATATATGTAATTTTGAAAAGCGTCGATAGTATACCTCGTATCAAGTTCCCTAATTCTATCTTACACCGTTATAAAGTTATTGAAAGTCGAATGAGAAATTTGCTTGACTAGTATGTGGGCGGTGCCACTCCCACTTTCCAAAACTTTGCAAAAATCATATAAAGGATATGAAAATTGATGTAACTATCAAATTATATTATCCCTGTATCAATTAATTAGATATGGGCAGTTCAATATTTCTCCCTCCTTTCCATATAACTTTTGTAAAAAAGGAGGCGTGGTCGAAAAGCTCTTTCGCTTATTTTCCAAGGGTGCATGTATCACAACAATAGTATGCCTCCGACGAAGTTTCGTTATACTAGCGTAAGCGGCTCTGAAGTTATTAAGAGTCAAAATTGGAAAATTTCTTCACTCATATGTGGGTGGTGCCAGACCCCTTTTCCAAAAATTTGATAAAATTGTCAAAGGGACAACCCCGTTAATAAATGTAGCAAATTTCATCATTGTAGCTCCTTTTATTATTAAATTAACCGGTTTTATACGTTTTTCGAAATTTTCGATATCGAAAAAGGGGCGTGGCTATGGTTCGATTTCGCCCATTTCAAATAGCAACCTACCTTGGCTGGGCAGCAACCTGTGTTCATTCAAATATCTCAATTTTTACTCAAGTTATCGGACGGGCGGACATGGCTGAATTGATTCCTCTGTTCATTCTAAGAACTTTGATATATGGAACCCCATATCCATCTCTATTATTTTGTACCATTATAAACCGCCGTTATATGACCAAAACTACAATACTCTGTATACTAGTACACGCTGGGTGTAAGAATATGAGTGCATGGCGCGATATGCAACAGGTATATCATCATAAACCTACTAAGAAATTTTCTAAGAAGACATCGGAGAGTTTGCCAAACCACTGCCGGAGGCGACCACGTTTTGAAAAACTTTTTCAAACCACTTTTGATGTTACCTGTCCCAGGACTCGAACCTTGGACTCGAACCTTGGACCTTCGGTGTGGTAGGCCACACCACGGCTGCCGCCATTAATTTATTTGTATATAAATAGCTTCCTTACCAACAACTGCTAACCACATTTTTTCAAAATACCAATACATGCAAATTTTATGTTTGAAAAATTTGCGTTCAAACAGACAGACGGAGAGACGGACATTGCTAAATCGACTCAGCTCATCGTCCGTATGATTTCAGATTACTTACTCACTTCTTCTTCTCATACTTACAAACATTTCATGTTCATTAAAGGTATGAAAATCAAAACAAGTATATAACCTCCCTATTGCAGTGGGGTATTAATAACTTGCCCGGATATTTTACTTATGTGTTATCAGAGGGTTATACTACATATTATTGAGAAGCAGCTGACCTTGGCGGCCGCCGTGGTGTGGAGGTAGTGTTGCCGGCCTACCACACCGAAGGTCCATGGTTCGAGCCCTGGTACAGGTAACATCAAAAGTGATTTGAAAAAAGTTTTTCAAAACGGGGTCGCCCCTCGGCAGTGGTTTGGCAAACTCTCCGAGTGTATTTCTGCCATGACAGACTTCTCAGCAAAAATTCGTCTCCTTTGTAGATGCCGTTCGGAGTCGGCAAAAAACTGTAGGTCCCACCAATTTGTAGGAAAAATTCAAATCGGCACACCACAAATTGGAAGAGAAGCTTGGCGCAAAAATCTCTTAGGAGGTTTATGACGATATACCTGTTGTATATCGCGCCATAGAGAGAGAGAGACGTGTCGCAGCCCATTTTTCACCATACAAATTTTGCTATTTTTAAAGGCGATTGCTTGTATTTTAAACTAGATATTTCAATTAAAATTGGTTAGCTTCTTCTGATTAGCATGCAGTATACACATGCCAAAGACTAAGCAAATCGGATAGCAAACAAATAAAATATCCGGGCAAATTGTTAATACCACACGGCAATAGGGAGGTTATATACTTTTTTTAATTTTCATACTATTAATGAACATGAAATGTTCGTAAATATGAGAAAAATAAGAGAAGGGCCCATCAATAAGTAAACTGAAATAATAAGGACGATGAGATGAGTCGACTTAGCAGTGTCCGTCTCTCCGTCCGTCTGTCTGTCTGTCTATTTGAACGCAAATTTTCCAAACACAAAATGTGCATGTAATGTTATTTTAAAAATAATTTGATTAGCAGTTGTTGATAGGGAAGCTATTTACATACAAAAAAATATAAATATATAATATATATACCGTGGTGTGGCGGTAGTGTTGGCGGCCTACCACACCGAAGGTCCAAGGTTCGAGTCCTGGGACTGGTAACATCAAAAGTGGTTTGGAAAAGGTTTTTCAAAACGGGGTCGCCCCTCGGCAGTGGTTTGGCAAACTCTCTGATTGTCTTTCTGCTATGGAAGGCAAAAATGCATCTCCTTTGTAGATGCCGTTCGAAGTCGGCAAAAATTTGCTGTTATACCTGTTGTATATCGCGCAATACATTTATATATTTTTTAAATTAATTTACCCCTCAAAATTCATAACAGAAGTGTTTTTATTGAAAACTATCAGCTAGCTTTATAATACGAACTGAAAAGTATTAAAATAGACCTGCGTAAATTGGTATGCCATAATAGATCACTACTAGTTAAATGCTACCCAGAAAAACACTTTTTTAGGTCCAATTTTGCAGAACTTTTTTTCTTTAAGTATTCATGAAACGAGCTCACGGCCAAGAATAATAATTTTTCACTTTTTAATTTTTATGAAAATAGTTATTGTTTTTATTTTTTAATAACACTGGATCACAAATTCCAACTTTTTTTCTGCACCAGAGACGCCATAGTGAAATTCCTATGTAAAATCACCTCCTAATTCCGAAAATCAAGGTTATTTTTACTTGAATGGTACCGTTTTTGAGATATTTACGATTTACCGTTATTTCAAAAAACAAAAAAGATGGCTCCACTTAATCGTGTATATCTCAAGAACAAACTGAGCTCTTCCAAAACGGTTTGAAAAATTTGAAAGCTTATAAAATTTACTATAATCAGTACATACAACACTTTTTGCTAGGTCCTGCGAACCTATTTTAAAAATGCGGACGGATTTTTAAAATTTTTTTTGTAAAAATATAAAAAAATTTGTACTTTGCGAGGAAGCATCTCGAAAACGTTTTGTTTTTTTGCAGATATTTTTTCCCCCCTCTTAGCTCTGTTTTATTACAAAAAAAATAAGCTATCAGTGAACAAAATCGATGAACTAATACAAAAGTTATAAGCATTCAAGTAAATATATCCATTTAATACTTAAGTACCCTACAAATAATAGCATATGTACATATGGTTCTGTCTTAACTCTATGATCTTATTTTATAATTGAAAAAGTTATGTGTCTTGTTTTGACGCTTATTTAGATTAGGATCGGTTTCTCTTATGAGAAACCAACAGTAGTCGCCCATCATAGCGACATCCCAGAATCCTTGATACCGACTTTCAATCACTTTCATTTGCTGGTGAAACCTTTCGCCATGCTCGTCACTTTCGTCGCCAAGATTTTGCGGGAAAAAATTTAAGTGGGAGTGTAAGAAATGAATTTTTAAAGACATATTTACTCCTGAAAGAAAATAAAAAAGTAAATTAGATAAATACATAAGTGACGCATTAGTATATAATTTTCTTAGGCTGGATTTATCTTTCAATTCAGAACAAATTTTTTGTTTATATTTTTCCCGTTCTTGTTTGTTCGGAACTGGGCGATGAATTCAGATTTATGGCTATATATTCTCATGTAAATTTATGTAATATATAATTTATTATAATACGTTTTTTTATTTACCCATTTCCGCATAGTTTTTGATTAAGTCGTTCACTATCATCTCGTAGTTAGGACTTTTGTGTTTGCCTAAAAAAGAAGTAACGACCTTTTCAAAAGAATCCCACGCTGCTGCCTCCATTGGTGACAATAGTTCTTTGAAATGGTTATTGGTCAACATTTTCCCTATTTGCGGTCCCACAAAAATCCCTTCCTTTATTTTTGCTTCTGAAATCTCTGGGAAGATTGTCTTCAAATGATGAAAAGCTTCGCCTTCTTTGTCCAAAGCCTTCACAAAGTTTTTGATAAGGCCGAGCTTGATGTGGAGCGGAGGTAGAATTATTTTTTCCTTCTTTATAAGTGGAGAGTATTTTATGTTATCTACCCCAACTTGAAACTCGATTCGTTCTGGCCAATCCTTTATGATGTAGTGGTCTTGACGAGCTCGGCTATCCCGTTTGCATAGAAAGCAACAGTATTTTGTGTATCCACTTTGTAGACCACATAGCATCCCAACGACTTTAAGATCGGCACATATTTTCCAATCATGTTCTTCGTATTTGATTAACTTGAGCAATTTTTGCATTATCTCATATGTTTCCTTCGTATTTACTGCATGCGCGATCGGGATAGATGGCTTTTGGTTGCCAATATGCAATAATACGGCCTTTAAACTTAATTTATTGCCGTCTATGAACAATCGCCACTCTTTTGAATCATATGGTTCACCAAATTGTTTGAATAGACCAGCAATGTCTTTGCAGTAACAAACACTGTCCTCCTTCGTATAGTACTTGGAAAATTCTTCGTGACGAGTTCTATAATATGTTACCTTAACATCGGATGAAACAAATTTAAATTGTTGCATTCGAGAGGCGTGTAGTTCGGCCTTTTCCTTTGACAATTCCAAATCCCTTATCCAATCATTGAGTTGTGCTTGTGACAAAGAATTTCTTTCGTTTTCCGTTTGAAATTCAGTACAACATGATGCCGCGTAATCAGATACTACTGTTGACAATGAAACTGGAGATGGAACTAAAGTTAAATTTGATTCTGGCAATGTCGCTTCTGTTGAAATTAGTTCTGGTAATGACACTGTAGATACGCTCGCATAGGTTACTTTTCTGGACTTTCCAACCCCAAGTACTTTTGTAGTACAAATATAGCAGTCCGTTGAATGACAAGTTGGTTCCCTCCACTTCATTGGTGTAATAAATTTCACACGTCGCCTAAATAGATAGTTTCAGGAATTAGTCAGCTATGCATTAAAAGGGAACAAATTCCTAATTTTTACAACGTACCTTTTTGTTCCGGTTTCCGAAGAAATCAATTCGACTCGGCATGTGGTGCACACAGTGTTCGGTGTCCATGGTTTTTCATTGTTTTTAGGCTCAATTCCAAAACACTTATAGTATGTAACTTTCAAAGGATTTGAAAACACACGTCTCATACTTTTAACAATAAATTGACCGCAGATGAAACAGAACATATCTGGATCATTTGTACACTCAAACTCTCGCGCCCTTTTATTCATTTTTTATTTTAAGTAAATGACGGGTTATAAACTGCTATTATAAATTGAACAGTATCCGGCGAGCCTTGCAGATATTATGAAGGAACAAGGCGCATGTACTCTTATTTATACTTAGATCCAGTAAAAATTCAAGCCTACCTAAACAAAAAGGTTCCCTAGTTCTACAAAGAAAACACTACCTGCCTCAAAAATATGCTCTTGTTTAAAATGTACCTAGGTTTGAGAAAACGACACTAACAGCTTTTTGTATCTAATAACTTTTCGAAAATCTACCTGCTAACTAACTGATATACGAATACTAACACATATGTACCAGTAGGGTACTTAAGCATTAAATGGATATATTTACTTGAATGCCTATAACTTTTGTATTAGTTCATCGATTTTGTTCACTGATAGCTTATTTTTTTTGTAATAAAACAGAGCTTAGAGGAGGGAAAACCTATCTGCAAAAAAACAAAAAGTTTTCGAGATGCTTCCTCGCAAAGTACAAATTTTTTTATATTTTTACAAAAAAAATTTAAAAAATCCGTAATGATTGTTCAATATGTTTGAATCTGCCGGACCTAGCAAAAAGTGTTGTATGTACTGATTATAGTAAATTTTATAAGCTTTCAAATTTTTCAAACCGTCTTGGAAGAGCTCAGTTTGTTCTTGAGATATACACGATTAAGTGGAGCCATCTTTTTTGTTTTTTGAAATAACGGTAAATCGTAAATATCTCAAAAACGGTACCATTCAAGTAAAAATAACCTTGGTTTTCGGAATTAGGAGGTGATTTTACATAGGAATTTCACTATGGCGTCTCTGGTGCATTTTGGCTGTAAACCAGTGTAATCATTTTTTTATTAATTATACCTAGTAGTGCTACGCACACAAGGTATATTAACTTTAGTCGCCTAACGGCAGTACGTAACGGCATAAACGGATCGAGATAGATATTGACTTATGCATATCAAAATGTTCAGGACGAAAAGATAAATTGATTAAGCCATGTCCGTCGGTCTGTCCGTCCGTCCATCCGTCTGTGAACACGATAACTTGAGTAAATTTTGAGATATCTTAATGAAATTTGGTATGCGGGTTCCTTGGCAGTCATCTCCGAGCGCTATTTAAAATGGGCGAAATCGGATGACAGCCACGCCCACTTTTTATATATAGAATATTTTCAAAAGCACAAAAAAAGTGATAACTCAGTACATAATACACCTATAAGGATAAAATTTGGTGAGTACATTGAGATTGAGGCATAAAAGAAATGTTTCAGGAAATTTTTGAAAATGGGCGTGTCACCGCCCACTTTTGATTTAGTAAAATTTAGAAATAATATTAATCAAAAATCAAAAACCGTTCAAGATATCGAAACGAAATTCAGCAAGCAGGCTTCCAGGTATGCAAGGAATGTTCCAGGAAAAAATGGGCGGGATCGGTTAAGGTCTACTCCCACTTTTATATGAAAGATTTTAAAGAGACTCGTAGATATATTAAAAAGGCAAAATAACTTTTCGTAAAATAGCTTTACATTATTTTATGTTTAGTATGTTTATTAATGACGTATTTTCAGTGTGTAAATATGTTAGTGCGCATGCGTATGCTGATGATATTCAGTTATATCTTTCGAATCGTATCGGTCTTGTTGAAGATTTATGTTTTAAAGTAAATAGAGATCTGTCTGCTGTTTTGTGCTGGGCGCAAAAAAATGTTCTTTGTTTAAATGCAAGTAAATCATATGTCGTACCTATATGTAAAACTGAAATAGAACCTGTTGACATACCGCCTTTAGTAATTGGTACCTCCACCCTTGAGATCACTCACAAAATAAAGAACCATGGGTTTATAATAAATAATAAACTTAGTTGCTGTGATCATGTTAACCGATTAGTAAGCAATGTTTATTTTATTCTGCGTAGGTTGAGAATGTCCGCAGCGTTTATGCCTCAAGGAACACGTCAAAAACTCGCGATACAATTAATTGTGCCCCATTTCACATACGCGGAATTAGTATACAGTAAACTTGACTCGCAATCAGCAAACAAGGTAAATGTAGCCTTCAACAATGTAACACGGTACGTTTATGCCATAAGTCGTTATGCCCACATATCACCATGGCACGATAAAATTTTACAACTCAGTATTATGCAATATTTGGCTGCCAGGAACTGTATTTTCATGTTTAAGTTGCTGGAATGGAAACCCCTAAATATTTGTGTGACAAGATTCGATTAACCAGATGTCAGAGACTGAATAACTTAATAATCCCGAAATATAGTACACTAACGTCTAGCCGACTGTTTTTCATTAGTGCGGTTAAATTGTGGAAAAGGATACCAGAAAATATAAAATCACAATTAAATAGAAACAACTTCAGAAAGCTAATATACGAATATTTTAGTGACCTCAATATGACTCTAGCTTCATAACTATAAATAAGCTGCTAATATCCTAATTTCTATTTTCCAACTTTCGCTATTTTTTAAATCTGATTTACTATCTATATCACTTACTGATTTGAGCTGTTAAGTTCCATTATACTAGTGTAAAGCTTGCATCATATATTTTGTTATATCTCTCAAATAATGTTTTTTAAATATTAATAAGAATGTATCCCGTTGTTGATGTACATATAAAAGACTGGCTAGTCTTAGTTGTACAATGAAATTAGGTAAATAAATGTTTAAATGTTTAAAGTTTCCGTAAACAAAGAAATCCAAAAGCTTATAATTTTCGAAAATGGGCGTGGTCTCCGCCAAAAATTGAGTTGTCGAAACGAAATTTGGTGATAATGTTCAATATATAGAGGTAACTGTTTGTTGTAAAAATGGGCGAAATTGGTTAATGTCCACGCCCAATTTTTTTACATAGTTCTGAAAAATTTGTTTGGAAAATTTAAGAAGCGATGTTTCTTCAATCAGAGTTTGCACACATAATGCGCTTTTTAAGGAAAACTCGACTGCAAACAATTTTTGTCAATTTTGAAGAAGGGTACGTGGCGCCGCCCACTTTTCAGCATAAAATTTCTGCTTTTTTCAAAGGCAATCGCTTATAATTCAATCTTGATATTTCAATGAAAATTGGTCAGCTGCTTCTCAGTGGTATGTATTATACTCCTGCTAAAAATTAGCCAAATCGGGAAACACACAAGCAAAATATTCGGGCACGTAATTAATAGCCCACTGCAATAGCGAAGTTATATTTCTTTTTTGATTTTCATACCTTTCAGAAACATTAAATGTATGTAGGTATGAGAACAAGAAAAGAAATTTAGCCATGCCCGCCTCTCCGTCCGTCTGTATGTCTGTCCGTCTGTCTATTTGAACGCAAACTAGTCTCTCAGTTTCACAAAAGAATGCTGAAATTCGTTGTTTTCTTTCGCCATTTTATAATATAGTAGCAACCCCGGTAGACCTTGTTTTGCCGGTTTGATACATAGAACACATCTATATATAAAATGTCATTAACTTGAACCAAATAAACTCCTAACTATACCGAACTGCAGCTTTATATAACCTGGGGGCTTTTCCAAAAGCTATATACAGACTGTGTCGTGCCCAGCGAACTCCTGAACCAAAACACAAAAAAACGAAATTCAGCACGCAGGTTTCCAGGTATGCAAGAAATGTTCCAGGAAAAAATGCGCGGGAGCGGTAAAGGTCTACGCCCACTTTTATATGAAAGATTTTGAAGAGGATCGTAGATATATTAAATAGGCAATAACTTTGCGTAAAATAGCTTTACATCACTTATATTTCACTATTAAAGTTTCCATAAACAAAGAAATTCAAAAACATAGAATTTTCGAAAATGGGCGTGGCCCGCCCCTTTTATAGTGTACTATTCCACAAAACTTTTTATGTTATAACTTAGCCAAAAATTGATTTCTCGAAACGAAATTTGGTGATAACGTTCTATATATAAAGGTGACTGTTTACTGTAAAAATGGGCGAAATCGGTTAGTGTCCACGCCCAGTTTTTTAACATAGTTCTGAAAATTTTTTTTGTAAAATTTAAAAAGCGATATTTCTACAACTAAGCAAGGTATATCAATTAGATTTTGCAAACATAATAAGCTTTTTAAGAAAAACTCGGCCGCAAAACCGGTAGACCTTGTTTTGACGGTTTGATACATAGAACACATCTACGAGTATATATAAAATTTCATTAACTTGAACCAAATAAACTCCTAGCTATACAGAACTGCATCTTTACATAACCTGGGGGCTTTTCCAAAAGCTATATACAGACTGTGTCGTGCCCAGAAAGTTCAAGAGCAAAACAAAACACAAAATATGACAAATTTGAAAACTTATGTAGATATTGACTAAGTGACACATATGCACGAGTATATCCAAATTTCATTAATTTAGACCAAAAAAGTTCGTAGTTATGACGAGTTGAAACTTTATATAGCGTGGGGGCGTGGCTCCGCCTACTTTCCAAAACTATATATTGTCTATGCCGTACCCAGTGAACCCAAGTATATATTGTGAAAATTTCATAAAGATCGGTTGAGTTCTTTTGCGGCTATAAAAGACACACATTTTGTATACCTCGTAGTGCTACGCACACAAGGTATATTAACTTTAGTCGCCTAATGGCAGTACGTAACAGCATAAACGGATCGAGATAGATATTGACTTATATATATCAAAATGTTCAGGACGAAAAGATAAATTGATTAAGCCATGTCCGTCGGTCTGTCCGTCCGTCCATCCGTCTGTGAACACGATAACTTGAGTAAATTTTGAGATATCTTAATGAAATTTGGTATGCGGGTTCCTTGGCAGTCATCTCCGAGCGCTATTTAAAATGGGCGAAATCGGATGACAGTCACGCCCACTTTTTATATATAGAATATTTTCAAAAGCACAAAAAAAGTGATTACTCAGTACATAATACACCTATAAGGATAAAATTTGGTGAGTACATTGAGATTGAGGCATAAAAGAAATGTTTCAGGAAATTTTTGAAAATGGGCGTGTCACCGCCCACTTTTGAGTTAGTAAAATTTAGAAATAATATTAATCAAAAATCAAAAACCGTTCAAGATATCGAAACGAAATTCAGCACGCAGGCTTCCAGGTATGCAAGGAATGTTCCAGGAAAAAATGGGCGGGATCGGTTAAGGTCTACGGCCACTTTTATATGAAAGATTTTAAAGAGACTCGTAGATATATTAAAAAGGCAAAATAACTTTTCGTAAAATAGCTTTACATTATTTTATGTTTAGTATGTTTATTAATGACGTATTTTCAGTGTGTAAATATGTTAGTGCGCATGCGTATGCTGATGATATTCAGTTATATCTTTCGAATCGTATCGGTCTTGTTGAAGATTTATGTTTTAAAGTAAATAGAGATCTGTCTGCTGTTTTGTGCTGGGCGAAAAAAAAGGTTCTTTGTTTAAATGCAAGTAAATCATATGTCGTACCTATATGTAAAACTGAAATAGAACCTGTTGACATACCGCCTTTAGTTATTGGTACCTCCACCCTTGAGATCACTCACAAAATAAAGAACCATGGGTTTATAATAAATAATAAACTTAGTTGCTGTGATCATGTTAACAGATTAGTAAGCAATGTTTATTTTATTCTGCGTAGGTTGAGAATGTCTGCAGCGTTTATGCCTCAAGGAACACGTCAAAAACTCGCGATACAATTAATTGTGCCCCATTTCACATACGCGGAATTAGTATACAGTAAACTTGACTCGCAATCAGCAAACAAGGTAAATGTAGCCTTCAACAATGTAACACGGTACGTTTATGCCATAAGTCGTTATGCCCACATATCACCATGGCACGATAAAACTTTACAACTCAGTATTATGCAATATTTGGCTGCCAGGAACTGTATTTTCATGTTTAAGTTGCTGGAATGGAAACCCCTAAATATTTGTGTGACAAGATTCGATTAACCAGATGTCAGAGACTGAATAACTTAATAATCCCGAAATATAGTACACTAACGTCTAGCCGACTGTTTTTCATTAGTGCGGTTAAATTGTGGAAAAGGATACCAGAAAATATAAAATCACAATTAAATAGAAACAACTTCAGAAAGCTAATATACGAATATTTTAGTGACCTCAATATGACTCTAGCTTCATAACTATAAATAAGCTGCTAATATCCTAATTTCTATTTTCCAACTTTCGCTATTTTTTAAATCTGATTTACTATCTATATCACTTACTGATTTGAGCTGTTAAGTTCCATTATACTAGTGTAAAGCTTGCATCATATATTTTGTTATATCTCTCAAATATTGTTTTTTAAATATTAATAAGAATGTATCCCGTTGTTGATGTACATATAAAAGACTGGCTAGTCTTAGTTGTACAATGAAATTAAGTAAATAAATGTTTAAAGTTTCCGTAAACAAAGAAATCCAAAAGCTTACAATTTTCGAAAATGGGCGTGGTCTCCGCCAAAAATTGAGTTGTCGAAACGAAATTTGGTGATAATGTTCAATATATAGAGGTAACTGTTTGTTGTAAAAATGGGCGAAATTGGTTAATGTCCACGCCCAATTTTTTTACATAGTTCTGAAAAATTTGTTTGGAAAATTTAAGAAGCGATGTTTCTTCAATCAGAGTTTGCACACATAATGCGCTTTTTAAGGAAAACTCGACTGCAAACAATTTTTGTCAATTTTGAAGAAGGGTACGTGGCGCCGCCCACTTTTCAGCATAAAATTTCTGCTTTTTTCAAAGGCAATCGCTTATAATTCAATCTTGATATTTCAATGAAAATTGGTCAGCTGCTTCTCAGTGGTATGTATTATACTCCTGCTAAAAATTAGCCAAATCGGGAAACACACAAGCAAAATATTCGGGCACGTAATTAATAGCCCACTGCAATAGCGAAGTTATATTTCTTTTTTGATTTTCATACCTTTCAGAAACATTAAATGTATGTAGGTATGAGAACAAGAAAAGAAATTTAGCCATGCCCGCCTCTCCGTCCGTCTGTATGTCTGTCCGTCTGTCTATTTGAACGCAAACTAGTCTCTCAGTTTCACAAAAGAATGCTGAAATTCGTTGTTTTCTTTCGCCATTTTATAATATAGTAGCAACCCCGGTAGACCTTGTTTTGCCGGTTTGATACATATAACACATCTATATATAAAATGTCATTAACTTGAACCAAATAAACTCCTAACTATACCGAACTGCAGCTTTATATAACCTGGGGGCTTTTCCAAAAGCTATATACAGACTGTGTCGTGCCCAGCGAACTCCTGAACCAAAACACAAAAAAACGAAATTCAGCACGCAGGTTTCCAGGTATGCAAGAAATGTTCCAGGAAAAAATGCGCGGGAGCGGTAAAGGTCTACGCCCACTTTTATATGAAAGATTTTGAAGAGGATCGAAGATATATTAAATAGGCAATAACTTTGCGTAAAATAGCTTTACATCACTTATATTTCACTATTAAAGTTTCCATAAACAAAGAAATTCAAAAACATAAAATTTTCGAAAATGGGCGTGGCCCGCCCGTTTTATAGTGTACTATTCCACAAAACTTTTTATGTTATAACTTAGCCAAAAATTGATTTCTCGAAACGAAATTTGGTGATAACGTTCTATATATAAAGGTGACTGTTTACTGTAATAATGGGCGAAATCGGTTAGTGTCCACGCCCAGTTTTTTAACATAGTTCTGAACAATTTTTTTGTAAAATTTAAAAAGCGATATTTCTACAACTAAGCAAGGTATATCAATTAGATTTTGCAAACATAATAAGCTTTTTAAGAAAAACTCGGCCGCAAAACCGGTAGGCCTTGTTTTGACGGTGTGATACATAGAACACATCTACGAGTATATATAAAATTTCATTAACTTGAACCAAATAAACTCCTAGCTATACAGAACTGCATCTTTACATAACCTGGGGGCTTTTCCAAAAGCTATATACAGACTGTGTCGTGCCCAGAAAGTTCAAGAGCAAAACAAAACACAAAATATGACAAATTTGAAAACTTATGTAGATATTGACTAAGTGACACATATGTACGAGTATATCCAAATTTCATTAATTTAGACCAAAAAAGTTCGTAGTTATGACGAGTTGAAACTTTATATAGCGTGGGGGCGTGGCTCCGCCTACTTTCCAAAACTATATATTGTCTATGCCGTACCCAGTGAACCCAAGTATATATTGTGAAAATTTCATAAAGATCCGTTGAGTTCTTTTGCGGCTATAAAAGACACACATTTTGTATACCTCGTAGTGCTACGCACACAAGGTATATTAACTTTAGTCGCCTAATGGCAGTACGTAACAGCATAAACGGATCGTGATAGATATTGACTTATATATATCAAAATGTTCAGGACGAAAAGAGAAATTGATTAAGCCATGTCCGTCCGTCCGTCCGTCTGTGAACACGATAACTTGAGTAAATTTTGAGATACCTTAATGAAATTTTGTATGCGGGTTCCTTGGCACTCATCTCCGAGCGCTATTTAAAATGGGCGAAATCGGATGATAGTCACGCCCACTTTTTATATATAGAATATTTTCGAAAACACAAAAAAAAGTGATTACTCAGTACATAATACACCTATAAGAATAAAATTTGAGATTGAGGCATAAAATAAATGTTCCAAGAAATTTTTCAAAAGGGGCTTGGCGCCGCCCACTTTTTATATATAGAATATTTTCGAAAACACAAGAAAAGTGATTACTCAGTACATAATACACCTATAAGGATAAAATTGGTGAATACATTGAGATTGAGGTATAAATTAAATGTTTCAGTAAATTTTTGAAAATGGGCTTGGCACCGCCCACTTTTGATTAAGTCAAATTTAGAAATAATATTAATCATAATTCAAAAACCGTTCAAGATATCGAAACGAAATTCAGCACGCAGGTTTCGAGGTATGCAAGGAATGTTCCAGGAAAAAATGGGCGGGATCGGTTAAGGTCTACGCTCACTTTTATATGAAAGATTTTGAAGAGGATAGTAGATATATTAAATTGGCAATAACTTTGCGTAAAATAGCTTTACATCATTTATATTTCACTTTTAAAGTTTCCGTAAACTAAGA
Organism: Merzomyia westermanni; assembly: GCA_949987695.1. Taxonomy (NCBI): domain Eukaryota; kingdom Metazoa; phylum Arthropoda; class Insecta; order Diptera; family Tephritidae; genus Merzomyia; species Merzomyia westermanni. The sequence continues at coordinate 82,480,485 of OX465289.1, forward strand.
AATCCAAAAAACTAAAATTTTCGAAAATGTGGATTATACACAAAACTTTTTATGACATAACTCCGCCCAAAATTGATTTGTCGAAACGATATTTGGTGATAATGTTCAGTATAAAGAGGTAACTGTTCGTTGTAAAAATTGGCGAAATTGGTTAATGTCCACGCCCAGTTTTTTAACATAGTTCTGAAAAATTTGTTTGGAAACTTTAAAAAGCGATATTTCTACAACCAAGCAAGTTATATCAATGAGAGTTTGCACACATAATAAGCTTGTTAAGGAAAAGTCGCCCGCAAAAAAATGTTGTCAATTTTGAATATGTAGGCATGGCGTCGCCCACTTTTCAGCATAAAATTTCTGCTATTTTCCAAGGCAATCGCTTATAATTCAATCTTGATATTTCAATGAAAATTGGTTGGCTGCTTCTCAGTAGTATGTATTATACTCCTGCCAAAAATTAGCCAAATCGGGAAACACACAAGCAAAATATTCGGGCACGTAGTTAATAGCCCACTGCAATAGCGAAGTTATATATCTTTTTTTGATTTTCATACCTTTCGTAAACATTAAATGTGTGTAATTATGAGAACAAGAAGAGGAAAGCTCACTAAAATTATCAGCACGATGAGCGGAGTCATATCCGTCGCTCCGTCCGTCTGTCTGTTAGTCTATTTGAACGCAGACTAGTGTCTCAGTTTTACAAAAGAATGCTGAAATTCGTTGTTTGCTTTCGCCATTTTATAACATACTAGCAACCCCGGTAGACGTTGTTTTGACGTTTTGATACATAGAATACATCTATATATAAAATGTCACTAACTTGAACCAAATAAGCTATACAGAACTGCAGCTTTACATAACCTGGGGGCTTTTCCAAAAGCTATATACAGACTGTGTCGTGCCCAGCGAACTCCTGAACCTATCGTGAAAGTTAAAGAGCTAATCAAAAGAGAAAATATGACAAATTTGAAAAATTATGTAGATATTGACTAAGTGACACATATGTATATCCAAATTTCATTAATTTAGACCAAAAAAGTTCGGAGTTATGACGAATTGAAACTTTATATAGCCTGGGGGCGTGGCTCAGCCTACTTTTCCAAAACTATATATTGTCTATGCTGTACCCAGTGAACCCAAGTATATATTGTGAAAATTTCATAAAAATCGGTTGAGTTCTTTGGCGCCTATGAAAGACACCCTTTTTTATATTAATTTTTGTTACGCACACAAGGTATACGAGGTGTGTTCAAAAAGTATCGCAAATTTTGTGTTTTTTCAAAAATTATTTATTTATTCATGAATATCTATTTTCTCCCCTTCAAAGTAATCCCCATGAGATATTATACACTTGTGCCAACGGTCTTTCCAATCTTCGAAGCACTTCAAAAAATCATTTTTTTGTATCTTGTTCAGCTCCTCCTTCGATGCCGTCTTTATCTCGTCAAGAGAAGCGTAACGTCGTCCTTTCATGGGCCTCTTCAGTTTAGGGAACAAGAAAAAGTCACAGGGGGCCAGATCTGGGGAATACGGTGGCTGCGGCATCATTAGTGTGTTGTTTTTGGCCAAAAAGTCGCGCACAAGCAACGATGCGTGAACAGGGGCGTTATCGTGGTGCAAAAGCCAATTTTTGTTCTTCCACAAATCCGGGCGTTTCTGGCGGATTGATTCGCGCAAATTGCGCATAACTTGCAGGTAATATTCCTTATTGACCGTTCTTCCCTGTGGCAAGAACTCATGATGCACCACGCCCCTGCAATCGAAGAAAACTGTCAGCAAAACTTTCACATTCGACCGAACTTGGCGCGCTTTTTTCGGTCTTGGTTCGTGCGGCAGCTTTCATTGAGATGATTGAGCTTTGGTTTCCACGTCATAACCATAAACCCACGATTCGTCACCAGTTATGACCCTCTGGAGCAAATTTGGGTCGTCGCGGACAGAGTTTAACATCTCATTAGCAATGTTCATGCGATGCTGTTTTTGGTCACAATTGAGCAATTTTGGTAAAAAAATAGGTAAAAATCGAAGACGATCCAAAACACGTGCAAACAAAGCAGCTGTCAACAATTAACTGAACATTCAAAATGGCCGAGCTTGTCGGCATAAGTGAGAGACATGAGTACCAACATAACGCCACAAAAAATTCGAAATTCGAATATACGTAACCAGCGAAAATTCAAAATTCGCGATACGTTTTGAACACACCTCGTATATTACTTCATTCGGCATAAACGAATCGAGATATATATTTATTAATGTATATCAAAACGTTCAAGATGAAAAGTTAAATATCCGGGCAAGTAGTTAATACCCCACTGCAAAAGCGAAGCTGTATATCTTTTTTGATATTTATACCTTTCATGAACATGAAATGTTTCTACGTATACTGAAATGATCAGGAGGATGAGCTGATGTTCGGGTCCACCCGAACTTAGACTTCCTTACTTGTTTATATCTATTTTTGTTACACACAAAAGTTATATTAATTCTTTCGGAATAAACGGATCGAGATATATATTTATTTATGTATATCAAAACGTTCAGGATGAAAAGTAAAATATCCGGGCAAGTAGTTAATACCCCACTGCAAAACCGAAGTTGTATATCTTTTTTGATATTCATACCTTTCATGAACATGAAATGTTTCTACGTATACTGAAATGATCAGGAGGATGAGCTGAGTCGATGCAGCCATGTCCCTTCTCTCGATACGTCTATCTGTCTGTCCGTCTGTCTATTTGAACGTAAATACGAACTGAAAGTATTGAAATAGACCTGCGTAAATTGGGATGACATAAAAGATCACTACTAGGTATATAATGTTCGGTTCCACCCGAACTTAGACTTCCTTACTTGTTTGATTTTCATATCTTTCATAAACATTAAATGTATGTACGTATGAGAAGAAGAAGAGAAAAGTTCACTAAAATGATCAGAACGATGAGCGGAGTCGATGCAGCCATGTCCGTCTCTCGATAGGTCTATCTTTCTGTCCGTCTGTCTATTTAAACGTAAATACGAACGGAAAGTATTAAAATAGACCTGCGTAAATTAGGATGACATAATAGATCACTACTAGGTATATAATGTTCGGTTCCACCCGAACTTAGACTTCCTTACTTGTTTAATTTTCATATCTATTATATAAAAATAAGTAGCGTTTTCCTCCCTGACGCTATAACTCCAGAACGGCTGGACCGAATTTAATGAAATTTTACACGTAGTTTTCGATTGAGCCCGACATGGTTTACGGCCAAAAAAAGTATAAGAATCCGGGAAGGTTTTGGAGATATTCCACAAAATGTGGACCAGGGTAACCCTATAACGGGTTCGTACGATATGTGTTTCAAATGAAAGGTGTTGACGAGTGCTTGGACATGGTGTAGTCCGTATTCGAGGTATTTCCCGAAATATGAACCAGGTGTGATCCCAGACGGGTTTTCTACAAAATGGGTATCAAATAAAAGGTGGTGAGTATTTAAAAAGTAGGTGATTTTCAAGACCCTGTGCGACCCGTTTTCCGAGATATCGACCAAAATGTGAACCAGGGGTGACCCTAGAAGGTGTTTATACGATATGGGTATCGAAAAAAAGGTGTTAGTGAGTGTTTAAAAAAGAGTTGATTTTCAGGACCCTATGCTACCCCGTTTACGAGATATCGCCAAAAATATGGACCAGGGGTGACCCTGGTATAATATAAAAATAAGTCGGGGTTTCCTTTTTGACGCTATATCTCAAGAACGCATGAAGCGATTTCAATGATTTTGCATTCGTTGGAAAAGTCTCGGGCGCCGTGAGGGTTATAGCAAACAAAATTCAGGAAAATTTTCAAAAGAACAGCGGGGAAATGGGGGAAATCATTTTTTACATACAGCGCCATTAATTTTATGTGACATTTTTTATTATACGCACGTTCTTTCAAACGCAAAATTAAAACCGGTATTGTGATCATTGTGAAATTGACGTTGAAGTTATTCGTTTCCTAACAGATCAATTGGGAACCATCAAAACAATCACGCGTATTGTGCAAGTTAACACAGCAGTAGAGGTATACCAGCATATTGTATGTATGCCTGTGTGTTATCCCAATAACAAACAGACAAACCTACATAAATACTCATCAGTGGTTGTTGTAAGCACGCATTGCATTTTATTGGCATACAAATTTACATGTATGTACGTTTGTACAGTGGTGGCTGACGCCCGCACGAATCAATCAACTGCTGCTGTTATAATCCAGCACTTTGCTTAAATACTTTTTCTCCACGCCGACGCTTCGAGTTAGCCGAAGTAAAATCGTGCGCTCGATGTACCTGAAAGGTTCGTCGCTAAAAAAGTACTTAAGCACGCATAATTTTAAGGTACTCTTACTAACGACTTTTCCCGATTTGTAGACTCTCAATCAGCTCTTATTGAAAATGTTTTCCCAAACATTAGTGAGAATTGTCTGAATTATGCTTGATTAAGTCAACGAGCAATTCTGTCTGCAAAGAATAATGATGTACACGCACTGAATTTTACCATTCAATCAAAAATCGCTGGCAATTTGGTGACATACAAATCCGTTGATTCCATAACAAATCCCGATGATGTAGTAAATTATCCAACGGAGTTTTTGAGCTCTCTGGTGTTACCAGGATTTCCACCACATAACTTGCAACTCAAAGTTGGTTCAGTTGTAATGATATTGCGTAATTTGAATCCACGGCGACTTTGCAACGGTACTCGACTTGCGGTGCAAAAACTTATGCAGAATTTGATTGAGGCAACCATTATTAACGGAAAGTACGCGGGTGAAAATGTATGTATTCCTCGAATACCAATTATTCCGACTGATCTTCTTTTTGACTTCAAACGATTGCAATTTCCGGTTAACCTTGCGTTCGGAATGACAATCAACAAGTCGCAAGGCCAATCGCTTAGTGTTTGCGGGATGAATTTAGAAAATCATTGTTTTTCACATGGTCAGCTATACGTTGCGTGTTCACGAGTTGGGAAGCCATCCGCTTTGTTTGTGTTAACGTCAGACTTTGGTTTACCAAAGAGCACTTCAATGAGACCGATAACTTGCGGACACGTATAACGCTTCGATTCAGTATTTACTTTGGATTCGCTTTCATTTTTTTACTTATAGAAATTCAACTAAATTACACTTCATTTTTGTAATCGAAATGAAGTCATGACTGTTGTGAAGTGAAATAAAATATTTCTTTTTCAAATATAAAACAAACAAAAAATTGTCTTCATCTTTTAATCCCCAAACGAAATATTAAAAAAAAAACGAACCCATCTGACTTCCTTACTTGTTTATATCTATTTTTGTTACACACACAGGTTATATTAATTCATTCGGAATAAACGGATCGAGATATATATTTATTTATGTATATCAAAACGTTCAGGATGAAAAGTAAAATATCCGGGCAAGTAGTTAATACCCCACAGCAAAAGCGAAGTTGTATATCTTTTTTGATATTCATACCTTTCATGAACATGAAATGTTTGTACGTATACTGAAATGATCAGGAGGATGAGCTGAGTCGATGCAGCCATGTCCGTCTCTCGATACGTCTATCTGTCTGTCCGTCTGTCTATTTGAACGCAAATACGAACGGAAAGTATTAAAATAGACCTGCATAAATTAGGATGACATAATATATTACTACTAGGTATATAATGTTCGGTTCCACCCGAACTTAGGCTTCCTTACTTGTTTATATCTATTTTTGTTACGCATACAAGTTATATTAATTCAGTCGGAATAAACGGATCGAGATATATATTTATTTATGTATATCAAAACGTTCAGGATGAAAAGTAAAATATCCGGGCAAGTAGTTAATACCCCACTGCAAAAGCGAAGTTGTATATCTTTTTTGATATTCATACCTTTTATGAACATGAAATGTTTGTACGTATACTGAAATGATCAGGAAGATGAGCTGAGTCGATGCAGCCATGTCCGTTTCTCGATACGTCTATCTGTATGTCCGTCTGTCTAATTAATTATTAAAATAGACCTGCGTAAATTGGGATGCCATAATAGATCACTACTAGGTATATAATGTTCGGTTCCACCCGAACTTCGACTGCCTTACTTGTTTGGTTTTCATATCTTTGATAAACATATGTGTAATATTAAATGTATGTAAGTATGAGAAGAAGAAGAGAAAAGTTCACTAAAATGATCAGCACGATGAGCGGAGTCGATTTAGGCATGTCCGTCTTTCCGTCCGTCTGTCTGTCTACCCGTCGGTCTATTTTAACGCAAACTAGTCTCTCAGTTTTACAAAAGAATGCTGAAACTCGTTGTTTGCTTTCACCGTTTTATAATATTCTACCAAACCCGGTAGACGTTGTTTTGGTACATTGAACACATCTGTTCCAGAGGCAAACCTCCAAAATATGTAGCAGCCAATGTTACGTGTTGACCCGCAAATCCGTATGTCTGCGCACCAATGTCCAGGTTAACCGGGAATCCAAACCCAACCACGAGAATACCCACAGGGAATGACCAATTTATCCCCACGTTTGTAAACTACGATGCGCAAGTTGTGAGCCACAATCTATACCAGAATTCAAAATAAAACCACAAGTAAATGCAAATTGTGGAACACGCAGAAAAAATGCTCGCACTTCTTTATTCCTTTCGTTCTACATACACTGAACATACACTGAATATGGCGGATCGCCGAAACCGGTTTGTAACAAAACAAAAATTGACAAGGGATGACGAAAACTCGTTCCAATATACATATTAATATGCAGCTATCAATGCTGTAGTGCTTCATAACGGATGAGAAAGAAATAGACAACATATACATATGGGAAATTATCCAACGATATTGTGCGACGTTTACAAATAGCCTTGTTCGATTTGCTCGATGATTCTGCTCACACGACATCCCACCCAATCACCTGTGTGGGGTTGCACAGTGATTCAACTACTTCGAATCTTGTACATAATATATATAAAATGTCATTAACTTGAACCAAATAAACTCCTAGCTATACCAAACTGCAGCTTTATTAAACTTGGGGGTTTTTCCAAAAGCTATATATAGACTGTGTCGTGCCCAGCGAACTCCTGAACCTATCGTGAAAGTTCAAGAGTAAAACAAGACACAAAAGATGTGGGCGTGGCACCGCCCACTTTTGAAAAATTATGTAGATATTGACTAAGTGACACTTATATCCAAATTTCATTAATTTACACCAAAAAAGTTCGCAGTTATGACGAATTGAAACTTTATATAGCCTGGGGGCGTGGCACCGCCGACTTTTTCAAACCTATATATTGTCTGTACTGTACCCAGTGAACACAAGTATATGTTGTGAAAATTTCAGAAAGATCGATTGAGTACTTTGTCGCCTATAAAGGACACCCTTTTTATACCTAGTAGTGCTACGCACACAAGGTATATTAACTTTAGTCGGCTAACGGCAGTACGTAACGGCATAAACGGATCGAGATAGATATTGACTTATGTATATCAAAATGTTCAGGACGAAAAGAGAAATTGATTAAGCCATGTCCGTCCGTCCGTCCGTCCGATTCTGAACACGATAACTTGAGTACATTTTGAGATATCTTAATGCAATTTCGCATGCGGGTTCCTTGGCACTCATCTTCGAGCGCTATTTAAAATAGGCGAAATCGGGTGATAGCCACGCCCACTTTTTATATATAGAATATTTCAGAAAACACAAGAAAAGTGATTACTCAGTACATAATACACCCATCAGGATAAAATTTGTTGAGTACATTTAGTATGTAATTAGGTTCCCTAGCAATGAAATGATAAAATGCAAGTTTTCTGGAGTGCCGATTTCTAGCACTATGTATACTTTGAGATTGAGGCATAAAATAAATGGTTCAAGAAATTGTTGAAAATGGGAGTGGTACCGCCCACTTTTGATTAAGTCAAATTTAGAAATAATATTAATCATAAATCAAAAACCGTTCAAGATATCGAAACGAAATTCAGCACGCAGGTTTCCAGGAATGCAAGGAATGTTCCAGCGAAATAGGCACGTAGTAAATAGCCCACTGCAATAGCGAAGTTATATATATTTTTTGATTTTCATACCTTTCATAAATATTAAATGTATGTAAATATGAGAACAAGAGGAGAAAAGTTTACTAAAATTATCAGCACGATGAGCGGAGTCGATTTATCCATGTCCTTCTCTCCGTCCGTCTGTCTGTCTGTCCGTGTGTCTATTTGAACGCAAGCTAGTCTCTCAGTTTTACAAAAGAATGCTGAAATTTAATGTGTGCTTTCGCCATTTTATAATATACAGGGTGTTTTTTTTACAGGTTTGTTTTTCGAATAGAGATAAAACTGGCATTTTGTGGTCAAATCTGGTAACTCTAATGTCATTTATGTTCAGTTTGGTTTGCCATTTCATCATGAACAGGTTGACAAAAGAACAACGCTGGCAAATCGTGCAAATTTATTTCGAAAATAATGGTTCAGTTCGCGAAGTTTACCGTGAGCTCCGTCCATTTTATGGTCGACATAATCGTCCATCAGAGCAATTAATTCGGTTAACCATGGATCGTTTTCGCACTACGTTTACTCTGTGTGATAATACGCATCCGCAGAGACGTCGAACAGTGCGCACCGAAGAAACAATTGCCGCTGTAGAGCAAAGTGTTGAAGAGGACCCGAATGAATCGATTCGCCACCGTGCACAGCAATTGGAGCTTTGTCCATCAACTTTATGGAAGATTTTGCGCAAAGATCTTGGCTTGCGACCTTACAAGATCCAGCTTGTGCAAGAATTAAAGCCGCGAGACCATGCAATGCGTCGTGATTTTGGTGTATGGGCCGAAAATGAGATTGATTTCGATGCTGATTTTCATCGCAAAATTTTGTTCAGTGATGAGGCTCATTTTTGGTTGAATGGCTACGTCAACAAGCAAAATTGCCGCATTTGGAGTGAAGAGAATCCACATGAGACCCTTGAAACGCCATTACATCCACAAAAACTGACTGTTTGGTGTGCTCTATGGGCTGGTGGAGTCATTGGGCCATACTTCTTCCGCAATAATGCTGGAGAGGCAGCTACCGTTAATGGAGACCGGTATAGAGCCATGATAACCGACTATTTTGTTCCCGAATTGGATGGCATGAATGTGGATGAGTTGTGGTTCCAACAAGACGGCGCTACATGCCACACAGCGCACGTCACAATCGATTTATTGAAGGAAACATTCGATGAGCGCATAATTTCGCGGAATGGACCTGTCAATTGGCCACCAAGGTCGTGTGATTTGACACCATTGGATTATTTTCTTTGGGGATATGTGAAGTCGCTCGTCTACACCAACAAACCAGAAACGTTAGGGGAATTGGAAGCCAACATTCGTGGCGTTATTGCCGACATACGGCCCCATATGCTCGAAAAAGTGGTTGAAAATTGGACCTGTAGAATTGGCTTTATTCGAGCCAGCCGCGCCGGCCACATGCCCGAAATCATATTTAAACATTAATGGCATAAAATTATCCTTCCAATAAAGCCAAATTGATGGACCTTAAAACGATTTTCTTGTGTTTTATTTCAATTCGAAGTTCTATACCCCTAAAAAAACACCCTTTACTAGCTGACCCGGCAAACTTCGTTCTGCCCAAAATAGATTTTATTATTAATTTCATTTCAAAAATTGTTTTTTTTTGGTCAAAAATTGTTATTACACCGGTATTTTTTTTGAAAAGAAAATTAACGATGTTTTCACAATTTCATTGTGTATAGATCAAACGACAACTTTTTTGTCCTTGAAAAATTCTCAATATTGATAAATAGTTGCTGAACTTTTTTTTGAACTGTTTTTGATACAAAATTCAAATCAAAAAACATGATATAAATATTTTTTCGGGAAAGCTGACACATCGCGTCTAGGATTTGTTGACAATTTAATAAAATTAAGTATGTACTTCTTTCTTCTTCTTCTTTAAATGGTCATCTAACCGCCTGGGCGATTTTGCCCGTCCAACATAGCTCGCCAGTCGTTTCTTCGTTGCGCCAACTGGCGCCAATTAGAAACACCGCGGGATCGCAAATCGGTCTCCACTTGGTCCTTCCATCGGAGTGGTGGTCTCCCTCTTCCTCTGCTTCCCCCGGCAGGTGCCGATAAGAATACCTTCTGGGCTGGAGCATCTTCGCTCATTCGCACTACGTGGCCTAGCCAGCGAAGCCGCTGTGTTTTAATTCGCTGAACTATGTCGGCGTCTGCATAAAGTTCATACAGCTCATCATTAAATCTTCTTCGGTACTCGCCGTCGCCAACGCGTAGAGGTCCACAAATCTTTCGAAGAACCTTTTTCTCGAATACTCCCAGAGCCGCCTCATCAGATGTTGTAGTGTCCACGCTTCTGCACCATATAGCAGGACGGGTGCGATGAGTGACTTGTAGAGTGTTATTTTCGTTCGTCGAGAGAGGACTTTACTTTTCAATTGCCTACTCAGTCCGAAGTAGCATTTGTTTGCAAGAGTAATTCTTCGTCGGATTTCTAGGCTAACATTATTGTTGGTGTTAATGCTGGTTTCCAGGTAAACGAAGTCCTTTACTATTTCGAAATTATTGCTGCCAACAGTGGCTTGGTTGCCAAGGCGCGAATGCGCTGACTCTTTGCATGATGACAGAAGGTACTTCGTTTTGCTCTCGTTCACCACCAATCCCATTTTCTCCGCTTCTTTTTCTAATTTGGAGGAAGCAGAAGTTACGGCGCGGTTGTTCAGGCCAATGATATCAATATCGTCAGAATATGCCAACAGTTGCACGCTTTTATAAGATATTGTTTCAGCGCGGTTAAGTTCTGCAGCTTGTATTATTTTCTCCAGCATTAAATTAAAGAAATTGCACGATAGGGGTCACCCTGTCTGAAACCTCGTTTAGTTTCGAACGGCTCATTCAATCATGTTAGTTTTAATCAAGTCTCAAAAATATATATGTAATTTTATTAGTATTTATTCAAGGCTGCACGATACACACCATTTTCAGTTTTTTGTCCCGGAGCGAAAATAAATAGTGTGGACGGTTTTCCAACACGGGAACACGCCACATAGAGCTGGCCATGTGAAAAGCATGACGTTTCTAGATTTATGCCGCATACTTCTAGCGACTTTCCTTGTGACTTCTTTATTGTCATCGCAAATGCAAGTTTCACTGGAAACTGCATACGTTTCAATTGGAAGGGCAAATCTGTTGAAGTCAAGGGAATTCAGGGAAGCAGGCATTCCTCTCCCTTGAACAGGCCTTTCAAAATGCTTGCCACTATTAAATTGTCCATTAGCTTCATAGGAATCAGTCGAGTACTATTGCACAGTTTGGGGGCATGAAGATTCCGAAGCATAATAATAACAGACCCAACTTGGAGACGCAAATGATGAGGCGGCATTCCAGGCAAATCCAAAGAGTTTAAGAACTCCACTGAGTAATTTACTACTTCGTCTTCATTTTAAGCGCGATCAATAGATTTATATGAACGCAGATCTCGCGGAATTTGATTTTGAATCGTCTAATTCAAGTCGTTGACATCTATATTTTTCGCTGCTAAAATTGCGCGTGCGCTTAACCAATCGAATCTACCATAATTTTGATCAATATTTGTGTATACACTACTGATTAGTTCATCTTTATTTGAAGTGAATTGGCAAATCGTTTTTGGAATCGATATTTATCCACTGCAAGGATCTATCAGAACTTGTCCATTTCCGATTCGCAGCAGCTCTTTTGAAAAAACCTCTGCACTTCTATCGTGTTGCAGCAAAACTCGCATATTCATGGTCAATGAAATGGTTTTAACAAACCTCCACAAATGCGATGACTTCAGAGATGCGCTTAGCTCATCCGCCGCTGTTGATTTTGGAATCACGGGAAGTGTTTGTCTGAAATCGCCCGCCAGCAATATAATCACTACTCCAAAGCAACGATAATTGTTACGCAAATCTCTCAATGTTCGATCGAGTGCTTCTAATGATCGTTTGTGGGCCATTGTACACTCATCCCATATGATTAACTTACAATTTTTTAAAACTTGAGCCCTTGCTTATTGTTTTGAAATATTGGAAACTGGATTTTCGTATATTGCAAGTTTAATGGAAGATTTAGTGCTGAACGTGCCGTTCTTCCACCTTCCAAAAGTGTTGCAGCAATCGCGGTAGATGCAAGAGCTAATGCAATACCACCTTGCCCACATATTGCTGCTAGTACTAAAGACAATAGGAACGTTTTACCAGTCCCGCTGGGCGCATCGAGGAAAAATATGCCACGTTTCCACTATCTACAGCATTTATCAGTTGATTCAACAGTGGATAATTTGTTTGTACATGTGGTTGCAAGTGAGTTATATCGTAAGCACGCTCGCGTTCCAATTCGCAATTCAGTACATCTCTTGCTTGACGACTTGGCGTTGGCATATGAATTTCAATCAATAGTTTTCCACTCATAAGTAAACATAAATCTTCAATAAGGACTATTGCTTCATTGTAGATGTCAGCGTTCATTTGTAACTAGAAATTTCTTGTCTCGAGTCGCAAGCGATGTAAAATATCTTCTGCCATGTCATCTTTGTACGTATCCCATAATGGACCCGGGTTTGAAGGCTGATATGTCAAAATTATAAAAGCGAAAAGTACACGAACTGCAGTGGCAGGTGACAAAGCGATTGCATGCGCTAGTGTTTGATTCCAGTGACTGTCATGTTCAAGCAATTGCAACTGTTGACATGCTTCCCGAAATGTTGCACAAATGGTACCATCTACGGTCCTCAATGATTGAAATGAAGTTGGACCGCGCACATTAACCAGAAGCAAACGTAGGTAAATGCAATCATCGTTCTTTGGATGGATTGTGTAAATTCGTCCCAATGCATCAGTTGAAAAAACACCTGGATAACCATCTACTGGATGGCCGTACTTCCTGCGTAACCATTTCTTCGACGATGCATTCCATGTATAATACCGAGGCATCTCCGAGTAAAGCAATGTTCCCGCGAACGGATCACTGGCGCAAGTTGCAAAGAAACTTGTTAAAGTGGTTGCTGGTGGTCTTTTTGCTCGCTGTACTATGTTCCCTTCGTTGAAATAAACTCGTTGGCCATTCTCCAAATGAACTGCAAGATGCACAACAGTCGGATAGCGTTCATGAATCGCAAATGAAAATATTCTCCAGATTGCTTCATTGCAGCTCACATATCTTCCCATTTGAGATTTGCAAATTTCATCTCGTTCAACGCCAATAACCGCCATTCCGCTTAATTTGGTGACGTATTTGCAAACATACTTAATTGATTTTATTGAATTGCAATACTCAACATTTATATGTGTTTTGAATGCCTTAGACAAAATAGGCGAATATGGAACGATCCATGTGTTATCAACCACGAAATTCTTTCCTTTAATTGAGTGATGGATGTTCTGCCATTGCTAGCGGGTGAGCGACGCCGACAGAGTGGGTATCCATCGTTTCCAGTTTGAGTTTCCGAAATAAAAGCACGTGGATAGCGTTTGTTGCATTTATTGTCCGACATACAAACCGAAGATGGATCGTGTTGTCCGCATGGCCCATGAACCATATTGGCCATCACCACTTCGTGCAACTCTGGATCTATCTCAACATCAGAAATTTCGGCGGAAATTATGTCATCAATTTGGTCAGGTGTAATTTTCTCCACCATCCAAAGGAGAATGTGTGCGTGGGGCAAAACTCTCTTCTGCCACTCCACTGAGTACATCCAGCATCGAACAGTACCATAAACACGTTGTTTCGTTATAAAGTCCATCAAACATCTGAGTTTTTGTTTAAACGTCGTGGCGATCGCTTGGTGATTGACCAGCATGCAATAGATTCGTAATGTCTGGCCATTTTGATTGCAAGTAAATGTTACAAACAAATCCGGCCGTCCATAATTGCGCACGTATGCCATCGCATCTTGGGAGTACTCATGCATGTGTCTAGGACTGCCAATGTATGTCGATGGCAAAATAGTGAGTCGGCCAATATCCGTAATATCCCCTTCACTATTCATCGCATCTCGAAAGTAAATATACTCTTCAGATCGCAACTTTGACTGATTGTATCGAATGTAATTGAGTCGTTCTGTCTCAACTTTAACATACATATCAACTGTCCGCTCGTATGATTATACTATGATCATCTGTTGGCATACGTTCCAACGAAGTCGTAAGCAGTTTGATGAGATCATTGTGTTCGTGTAACATTTGCTGCAATTGATCGATTATTTATCTTTTTGTTGTATTAAAGATACCACAACGCCAATTTACTTCATCATGTGAATCTCCGAGGAAGAAAATTTGGAGATATTTGTCTTCTTGATCTGGATGCAGCAACAGCGATTAAGCGAGATGAAAAATTTGCCCATGAACCTGTGTAATTGAAGGAAGTTTGGAAGTTTCTGTCGAGTATTGTGTTTAGTAAAATTACCTTAAACGTTGGATTGTAGTTTTGTTCATTTACAATTTCACCCCCAAACGACGTCATTTGAAAACAATCATTGTACATTTGAGTGTGCTTTAAGAAATGCCTATAGTTAGGAGATTCACCGTAAAGCAGCTGGAACAATGGCTCTGGTGGTGGAAGCAATTCTGGGAACTGTTACCTCTTTGCTACTTATGCGGCACCGCTTCAAACTAATGCGCCGTGATACACCCGGGTACGCTCGCATTCCTTTCAGCTCAGCTCGCCGGATCGGGGTGGGTTTATTTGGTGATCACTAGATGGTATACATGCCGCGCGAACAATAGAAAAATTGTACCCCCTTGGTAGATGGCCTACCAAACCTTTTCCCCACCCATCCGCTGCAAATCCGAATTCAAGTTATCCCCCCTTTTTCCCTTCTTTACGCTACTCAACCAAGTGGCTCACCGGCCACTGTGTGGCCATCCAGCTGAACCTTCTCCACACACACACAATTTGTTTCGTTTAGCAATTCATTATTTATTAATAATTCATTTTCAAGGAATCTTTAATAATTCTTGTTTCCACTACCTGTCTCTACAATTTCTCACATTTGCTTACATTCTATGCCTTCCTCGCGCTTTTTGTTTACTCTATACGTGTTTTCACTTCGCTTTACTTTAACATATGATTTCCTTTTACCTTCTATACTATCATTTCTATTGTGTCTCTTTGTGTTCTTATTGTAAATAGTTCATTTACATATGCGCCTATGTACCGCATATCCATTTACTTGCACTAAACACAGGCCCTTTATTTACCTGGGCAGAGATATAAAATTTCAGTTGGGAAAATGGTATTCTCGAACGCCTCTCGCAAGCAAACGGATGGGGCACCAGGGGTGTTCCCGCAGCCTCGCAAGTTGTCACTACCCAACCTTACCCATTATCAACTCAAACCTAAGGCGCCTCAGCGATAAGCTAACAGATTTGGGCAGCTCACTGCGCCAAATCTCCACACTATGTACTATCCTCAGCCTCTCTAATTGCTCAACGCGCCCTAAAAATTACGCTGACACTCAGCACAACGTACGTCAGACACCCACTTGTATTTTGTGCCTCTGCCCCTCTCTGTTCTTTGCCTAGATTTTGGCTATTTTACAACTTTCTTTTTAACCCTTTTTTTTTACTTAGCTTTGCGTTCCTTTTATGTAATATCAATTATAAATACTTAAACTTGCATTCATATGTGGTACTGCGCAAACGGCAGCACCAAGGTGACATATGTATGGTTAATATTGGAGTGGCTTCGCTGCTTGCACTCGATTTCGAGTGGATCGCTCCTCACTCGATGACAAGGAGTTTGCGGCCACACGGACGTTCTTATTTTCGTCCCGGTTATGTTATTATTCTGAGTTACCTTTGAATACAGCTTTGAACTACCTGACAGCGACAAATGTTAGCGCACTGACTCCGTTGCTGACTCTATGCGCACAGATTGTGTTTTTGCTTCGCTCCCACGCAGATTGGATGAAAATTTGTCACGTGACCGATTCAAGTATGGATTGGATGAAGAACGGAGCCGTGACAGCCGTTTATAAGTGAAATATTCTCCCACTGCAATGAGCGATTGACTTAACAACGTTGTTGGCATAGATTATGGGTGCTCCCTCTTTGTCACACCCCGCTTTAGATTGGACGAGGAACGAATGCCTAACAACGTAAGCGCTAGCGTTAGTGCATTGCCAACCAATTATTATTTTTTTTTGTCAACTAGCTACCTGTCCAAAATTGAAATCTTTATATTTTTTTGTTTCTTTTCCTCGTGCTGCTGCGGCTGGTGGCTGGATCGAAAAGGCGGAAACGGAAAGTTGGCTGCGTTTATAAATATTTTTTTTCCCCCCTAGTTTTTGACAGCTGGGAATGTCACACCGAGTGGTGTCGACGACGTGTTAAATGAGCTCTTAACTTGCACTAATTAACCCTTTGTAAACATCGATCGTAACAGAACTTAACCTTTCCCCCCACGCAACATAACCCATGCGGTTCTTTTTGAAATTTGACTGCATTGCAATGTTGACAAACTACTGACATCTGACCGATTTGAACGGATGCGCTATATTGAATGTTTGGATCATATCGAAAGCCTGACCGTTCAGTGTTCACCAAAGAAACTTGTTGTTGCCACTGTTGTCGTCTTATAATCGCATGTTGTGATCTTACTTCATTGCTTTCGCGAGCACGAACTTCCTTCTTCTCAATCGTTCTTGCTGATTGTAAGTTTGGTTGACATCTTCTAACTGGTGCGCACGATTCTCCAACAGTCTATTTCGAGGTGATACCCTCGCAATAACACTTTCCCTTTCCGTTTGACGTTCTTTGATATTTCGTATTCTCTTTGCGTTCTCAGAATTCCGATCAATGTTAGGATACCTACTGATTCTTGGCATCTTAACAAATATCTAATTGGAAATGACCATACATTTGTATAAAGCTCACATAAGGTTTCACCAACCAATAACTTACCTTTGAAAAATCTAAAAACGAATTAACCAAACTAAGGAAGAAGATGCAGTTTAACGATAACCTTTGTATCTATTCTAATGAAAATTGATATTCGCCGACACACTAAATCCCTTTTACCATTGATAATCTACACATTCGCAACTGTTTATTTCGTAAATGTAAACTATTTAACACGAAAAGCTACCGCTACCGCTTCAATTATTAAATTAGAAATAATATTGTAAGCTGTCAAATGGAATGACACGCATACTACGCCCCAATTTATTTTCACTGAGTATTGAAAGGCCACAATCGGCTAGGCGGTTAGATGGCTATTTTAAGTAAGTAAGTAAGTAAGAGTATTGGTGTAGTATATCTCCACAATGGTTTTCAAGTCCCTACCACCCACCCTTTTATATATATATATTCAGCCTCAAAAGTTTAGTACGTACGCCACCTTTTTTAATAATTTTTTTTTTCTTTGAATATTGTATTGATATCGTATATCTCCATAGTGATTTCTATGTCCCTACCTTAAACCCTTTTATAGATATTCAGTTTTCAACATAAAGTCTGTATGGGAGGTGCCACGCCCCCTCTTCGTATAACTCCAATTTTTCGCCGTTACTATTGAACTGATATCGTTTATCTCCAACCCAATTTCCAGGGCACTACCTGAAACCCTTTTGGAGATATTCAGCATAAAAAATTAAGTTTGTATGGGAGGTGCCACGACCCCTTTTCTGATAACCCCCACTTTTCTGCGTGAGAAGCGTTTTGATATTATCTAGCTCTATATCAATTTTCAGCACATTATCTTGAACTCTTTTAGAGATAATTAGCTTGAAAAATTAAGATTGTATGGGAGGTACCACACCCCCTTTTCCGATAACCTTCACTTTTTTGCATGAGAATGGCTTTGATGTAATATAGCTCTATACCAATTTCAAGGGCCCTACCTGAAACCCTTTTAGAGATATTCAGCATGAAAATTAAGTTTGTATGAGAGGTGCTACGCCCCCTTTTCTGATAACCCCCACTTTTCTGCGTGAGCAGGGTTTTGATATCATCTAGCTCTATATCAATTTTCAGCTCCCTACCTTGAACACTTTTAGAGATAATCAGCTTGAAAAATTAAGATTGTATGGGAGGTGCCACGCCCCCTTTTCTGATAACCCCCACTTTTCTGCGTGAGCAGGGTTTTGATATCATATAGCTCTATATCAATTTTCAGCTCCCTACCTTTTGCCCCTCTAAAATTTTCCAAAAGCTATATACAGACTGTGTCGTGCCCAGCGAACTCCTGAACCTATCGTGGAAGTTCAAGAGCAAAAACAAACCTTAAAATATGTCGGCGTGGCACCGCCCACTTTTCCAAAATTATGTAGATATTGACTAAATGACACATATATCCAAATATCATTAATTTAGACCAAAAAAGTTTGGAGTTATGACAAATTAAAACTTTATATAGCGTGGGGGCGTGGCTCCGCCCACTTTTCTAAAACTATATACTGTCTATGCTATACCCAGTGAACCCAACTATATATTGTAAAAATTTCATAAAGATCGGTTGAGTACTTTGGCGCCTATAAAAGACACACATTTTTATATCTATTTTTGTTACGCACACAAGGTATATTACTTCATTCGGCATGAACGAATCGAGATATATATTTATTAATGTATATCAAAACGTTCAGGATGAAAAGTAAAATATCCGGGCAAGTAGTTAATAACCCACTGCAAAAGCGTAGTTGTATATCTTTTTTGATTTTCATACCTTTCATGAGCATGAAATGTGTATACGTATGAGAAGAAACAAAAATAAACTCATCAAAAAGTATACCGAAATAATCAGGAAGATGAGCTGAATCGATGTAGCCATGTACGTCTCTCGATACGTCTATCTGTCAGTCCGTCTGTCTATTTGGGCGCAGATACGAACTGAAAGTATTAAAATAGACCTGCGTAAATTGGGAGGACATAATAGATCACTACTAGGTATATAATGTTCGGGTCCACCCGAAGTTAGACTTCCTTGCTTGTTTATATCTATTTTGTTTTTGTTACGCCCACGTTCATTCGGAATAAACGAATCGAGATATATATTTATTTATGTATAACAAAAGGTTCAGGATGAAAAGGAAAATATCCGGGTAAGTAGTTAATACCCCACTGCAAAAGCGAAGTTATATATCTTTTTTGATATTCATACCCTTCATGAACATGAAATGTTTGTACGTATACTGAAATGATCAAGAGGATGAGCTGAGTCGATGTAGCCGTGTCCGTCTCTCGATACGTCTATCTGTCAGTCCGTCTGCCTATTCCCTGCAGGGAATGGAACTGGCACAGAGCTGGCGTGGGACTATCCACTTTGTGTACGGTAGTAGCCCCTGCTCTATCCCCTAGCAATGCTTTCAACTGTCTACTTTTACATGGCGATGTCCACCCATTGCATAACTTTCGAACTAGCTCTTAACTGGTACTAACATAAGCGGCTCTGCGCCAGAGCAGAAGTGTATAGTTTTGGACTGCTACAAATGTGGTTAGTTATGGACTTGTTCCAAAGTCGACAGTTGTAGGTTATTTCTACAATTGCTAGCTAGGAACTAGATCCACAGTAGATAACAAAGGGCGACTTTTAACTTCTTCTTCTTTAAATGGTCATCTAACCGCCCTGGCGATTGTGACTGTCAAACATAGCTCGCCAGTCGTTTCTTCGTTGCGCCAACTGGAGCCAATTGGAAACACCGCGGGATCGCAAATCGGTCTCCACTTGGTCCTTCCATCGGAGTGGTGGTCTCCCTCTTCCTCTGCTTCCACCGGCGGGTGCCGATAAGAATAACTTCTGGGCTGGAGCATCTTCGCTCATTCGCACTGCGTGGCCTAGCCAGCGAAGCCGCTGTGTTTTAATTCGCTGAACTATGTCAGCGTCAGCGTAAAGTTCATACAGCTCATCATTAAATCTTCTTCGGTACTCGCCGTCGCCAACGCGTAGAGGTCCAAAAATCTTTCGAAGAACCTTTCTCTCGAATACTCCCAGAGCCGCCTCATCAGATGTTGTTAGTGTCCACGCTTCTGCACCATATAGCAGGACGGGTGCGATGAGTGACTTGTAGAGTGTTATTTTTGTTCGTCGAGAGAGGACTTTACTTTTCAATTGCCTACTCAGTCCGAAGTAGCATTTGTTTGCAAGAGTAATTCTTCGTCGGATTTCTAGGCTAACATTATTGTTGGTGTTAATGCTGGTTCCCAGGTAAACGAAGTCCTTTACTATTTCGAAATTATTGCTGCCAACAGTGGCTTGGTTGCCAAGGCGCGAATGCGCTGACTCTTTGCATGATGACAGAAGGTACTTCGTTTTGCCCTCGTTCACCACCAATCCCATTTTCTCCGCTTCTTTTTCTAATTTGGAGTAAGCAGAAGTTACGGCGCGGTTGTTAAGGCCAATGATATCAATATCGTCAGCATATGCCAACAGTTGCACGCTTTTATAAAATATTGTTCCAGCGCGGTTAAGTTCTGCAGCTTGTATTATTTTCTCCAGCATTAAATTACAGAAATCGCACGATAGGGGGTCACCCTGTCTGAAACCTCGTTTAGTTTCGAACGGCTCGGAGAGGTGCTTCCCAATTCTGACCGAGCTGGCGGTGTTGCACAAGGCATTATTAGATAGCCGTATAAGTTTTGCGGGGAAACCAAATTCAGACATAGCGGCATATAGGCAGCTCCTTTTCATGCTATCGAAAGCGGCTTGAAAATCAACAAAGAGATGATGTGTGTCGATTCTTTTCTCACGGGTTTTTTCCAAAATTTGGCGTATTGTAAAATCTGGTCGATGGTAGATTTACCAGGTCTGAAGCCACACTGATAAGGTCCAATCAGTCTGTTCACATCAGTCTTCAGTCTTTCGCACTATACGCTTGATAGGACCTTATATGCGATATTCAAAAGGCTGATTCCGCGATAGTTGGCGCAGTTTGCAGGATCGCCCGTCCTGTGGATTGGGCGGAGAACACTTAGATTCCAATCTTCAGGCATGCATTCATCCAATCATATTTTGCATAGAAGCTGATGCATGCGCCTTACCAGCTCCTAGCTTCCGTGTTTGAATAGCTCAGCAGGCAAACCATCAGCGCTAGCTGCTTTATTGTTTTGCAATCGGGATATTGCTATTCGCACCTCATTATAGTCGGGCTGTGGAACGTCAATTCCATCATCTTCGATTGTGGGCTCGGGTTCGGCATCTTCTCTGGTTTCTTGCTCAGTTTCTCCCTCTTAAAAGGCAGAGAAGTGATCCCTCCATATTCTGAGTGCTCTCTGAACATCGGCCACCAGGTCACCGTTCTCATTCTTACAGGAGTTTGCCCCGGGTTTGAAACCTTCTGTCATTCGCCGAATTTTTTGATAGAATTTTCGGGCATTATTCCCGTTGGCCAGCATCTCAAGCTGCGGTACGGAGTGCTCCTGAGATATGATCCCACTGCTCATGCATTCCAGTAGATTGAATTGTGCTCTCAGAGAGCAGATGTGAGAGGCGATCTGCGAAATAATTGGCGGTCTGTTGCGATTGCAGCTTTTCGACGTCCAGCTTTCCCTGCGTTTTTTGTTGCGCCTGTTTCGTCGTACAGAGGCGGGTAGGAATCGTGACTGCTACTAGGTAGTGATCAGTGTCGATGTTATGTCCTCGTATTGTGCGAACATCTAAGACGCTGGAAGCATGCCGTCCGTCTATCACAACGTGGTCGATCTGGTTGCGTGGTTTTCGATCGGGGGACAGCCATGTAGCCTGATGGATCTTCTTGTGCATAAACCTAGGGCTGGATATGACCATGTTTCGGGCACCGGCGAAGTCGATCAGCCTGAATCCATTTGGCGAAGTCTGATTGTGGAGAATGAACTTCCCGACAGTGGGGTCGAATACACTCTCCTTACCCACCCTGGCGTTAAAGTCGCCAAGGACGACTTTGATATCATGACGGGGCCAGCGCTCGTCGTCCTTCTCTTCCGTCGGTGCATGACCGCAGATAAACGATATGGTGAAAAATCGTACTTTTATGCGGATTGCGGCGAGACGCTCGTTCACGGGTTTGAACTACAGTACTCGGTGACGGAGTCTCTCCCCCACCACAAATCCCTCGCCGAATCTGCGCTTGTCTTCATGCCCACTCCAGTAGATGTTGCAAGGTGTTTTGATCGTATTTCCTCGCCCCGTTCATCGCATCTCTTGTATGGCGGTAATGTCGGATTTTGCTTTCCTCAGGACCTCAACCAGCCGGGCAGAGGCACCTTCCCCATTAAGGGACCGAACATTCCAGGTACATGCCCTTATCTCGTAATCCTTATTTAGTTTGCGGGTGTTGTCATTTAAAAAAGGGGTTCTCATATCCGGGGCTTTGTTTTGTTGAATTTCATTGGAACGTTGTTTTATGTTGTGGGTCCCAAACCCAACGCACAATCCGTTTCACGGGAGGTTGAATTCAATTGCACGTTTGTATAGCGATCCGCTGGATCCAAGACAGACGCCCGCTTGCAGCCGCACCACCACCAGTTTGAATCCCCCAGCAAGTCTTTAAACCGATTATGTCGAAGTGGCCTTACCAGGTTGTCGCCTTCTCACGTTTAGCTCACCACCAAAAGAATCGCTCTGGCCATTTCCAGGTGAATGGCGATCAGAAACTTTCCCCACTTGCGTGGACATCTGCACACGGCCCCATCCAACTTTTAACTAGTTGTATAAAATATAAACAATATTTCTTTTACAAACGAAGTGCATGTAGGCATATACATACATACATATCTATGAACGTGTAACCATGCTTTTTATTAAAAAAATGAGCGAAACAAAATATATATCATCACATACTTATGTATATAAAGCATCACATACTTATATATACAAAACAAGAAATTCAAATCAAAGATTCATAAATTCTAATCGAAACGTACTTACATATATTAATTTCAAATCTTTTTGTATACTTTTTAATCTCTAACTACAGCTATTATGTAAACCTCTAAGCGATAAATTAGTAAAAGGTTTTACGAGATCGTACGTGTTGTTTTAATTTAATGATAATCCTTCCAATCTGAATTTTTGACAAATTGTTAGTGTTGACAAATAGTCCAGAAAAAATAGTTGCATCATGCTTCCTGACTTTCGTCAAATATACAGTATAGCAACGAGGAACTAATGGTTTTTGGTTATACCATGTTGCGGATATATACCTTTAATGTTTAATATATAACACAATAAATAAAATCAAAGCTTCCTTAATTCTTATGAAAAATATGTTTAAGAACATATGTACATATTTCAATTTGTCATATACATATGTAATTTTTTTATTATCGTTTCAGTAAAACTTCTGTGAACAAATTAAATTAAATAATGTTTCAATCGAGGCATTGCAGCGCTTTTCTAACTATCCGCAACCATTGAAGTGATATTCTTAAAAAATTTACTTGATTTCATCGAATTCGATTCTGAAAAATTAGTAGCTAGTGGCCTAGCAGAAATAAAAAATATCTTGTCATGAGTTAGTCATATAAGTCGCTTAGATTTTTGAAGTATCGCTTTTTGTGAAGCCTGAATCCATTCCGCAACTGCTCCTCGGGCTGTCCAGATGTAAGTAAACGTGAAATGGCATTTATTTAGAAAACATATTATACATAGGGAAATGGTGGTTGTTATTAAAATACCTAAAAGGGCGGCGTAGAAATTTGTGTACCATTTAAGCATTTTTTTATGCCGTGAGTCCCATCCAAGTTGTGTGAAATAATGATTTTTTTAGCACACATTTTCGTGTTGGTTGGCACTCTATGTACCACTGTTTTAATTTAGTTTTCACGTCATCACCCATGCCAAATCTAACACCGCCTAAAGCACCCTCACTTGCTGGCCGCACGTCTATTGTAGGCGCTTCCATTTCCACTTATTCCACACAATCACTTTTAACTGCACTAACACTGAAATCATCCAATTTAGCCAAGTCTCTTTGTTTTTTTACGAGTCGTCGAATGTGTCGCTTACTCGTTTTAAAAAAATATTTTGCACCAAACAATTTTTTTACGATTCACAAAACTCCCCAATTTGTAACAGTGCAAAAATAGCTGATTCTAGAGCATGTAAATAACCGATAATTTAGCAAGAGTTTATTTCACTAGTGATGCCAATTTGATATAAATATGTAAGTATCAATGTACCAAGTGACTCTTCCTGCATTCCTTGTGCACTAGTTCAGAGCCAGGCACCAAATTGGTAGCACCGGACTAGCGTATTCAAGGGACAGTCTCTATTTTCCCTGAAGGGTTTGAACGCAAATACGAACTGAAAGTATTAAAATAGACCTACGCAAATTGGGATGCCATAATAGATCACTACTAGGTATATACTGTTCGGTTCCACTTAGACTTCCTTACGTGTTATTTATAAGATTGTTCACATGGTAGTAGAAAAATTTTGAAACCTCTATAAGTCATAACTCCACAACAATTTACCATTTTACCACGACCACTTTTGCACAGGTGGGTATTTAAGGTTCGGTTCCACCCGAACTTATACTTCCTTACTTGTTTTTTATTTATTTTTTATTCGATTAACTTATTTAATAATTTCTTTGTTGCTGGAAAAGTATTCTCTCTACATCTGCTATTATTGGTTTTTGACAATTAGGCACACAAGTACTTCCTTGGAATCTATCCAGCGTGTAGCCATTATACCATCGCAGCTTACTTGGAACTGGTTTATTTTGTTGTGTTGATCTTCCGACAGGGTAGTAAGTTGATTTTTGTTGGAACGATTTTCCGTCATCCCTTGTCAAGTTTGGTTTTGTGACAAACCGGTTTCGGCGTTCTGCCATTTTCAATGCCTAGTTT
The DNA here is from genome assembly GCA_949987695.1 of Merzomyia westermanni. Taxonomy (NCBI): domain Eukaryota; kingdom Metazoa; phylum Arthropoda; class Insecta; order Diptera; family Tephritidae; genus Merzomyia; species Merzomyia westermanni. The sequence goes on from OX465289.1 coordinate 82,505,295, forward strand.
CGTTCTGGTCTGTGTCTATCCGCTGCGTAGACATACCGCTTGTTAGCTAAGCGGTAGGTTGATGTAGGTAGAAATCGGTGATTTTTGCAGTTTGGTTCATATTTCGTTTTTGCTTGTTCATTGTTACGTGTTTGGTTGCTGTACCTGCTGGCTTGTGCTGTTTTTAGTAAACTAGTTTTAAGGGTTCAAATATTTCGTCAGAGATAGTGTTGGTTTGTTCGTTTATGATCCTGCCGTCAAATGTTTTTAACTTGTATATCTCCATGTTCTCAAGTACATTAAGCCGCCGGCCTTTTCCTTGTACGTGAAGTATTCGAGCCGTTGTTTTTATGTTAGCTGGGGTGCAGTTGTTCTCAAACATGTGGTTCGCGAAATTAGATTCTGGTATTATGGTGGGTTTTCGTGTTTTTTTGTTGTAGTCCCTGATATGCTCTCGGAATCTTGTGCTTATTTTTCTTCCTGTTTGTCCTATGTAGCTGTATTGACATTCACAAGTAAGCCTATACATTCCGTGTCTGTTGAATGGGTCATCAGAATTAGTGTCGGTTCTTAGTTTTTGTCCGACGTTGTTAGATGTTCTGAATGCTGTGTTGACGTTATATCTTTTAAAGAACTTTGCTAATTTGTACGTCGCTTTTCCAGTGTATGTCATTGCCGTCCAAACCATTGGATTTTTCTCTACGTTTACTCTTTTTTGTGTTCCATGGCTACTTCTGAGTTTATCCACAAGTGCTTTCTTGTATCCATTATTTGCCGCTATGTTATATATTGTATTAAGCTCTCTCCAGTATGCTTCCTGTGTGAGCGGCGTTCTCTGAAGCCTATCCACTAAGTGCCTCAATGCTGCATTTTTGTGCTGTTGGGGATGGTTTGATGTAGAGTGTATAATGGTGTCCGTGGCAGTCGGTTTTCTATAAATGCCGTAGTTGAACCTATTTGTTATTTTGTCAATCCCTATAGTTAGGTCCAGGTAGTTCATTATTCCATCTTTTTCTACTTCCATTGTGAACTCTATGTTGCTATGTTGCCTGTTGAGGAACTCTAGTATTTGCTCTTCGTTATCGTCATTTAGGATGCAGATGATGTCATCCACGTATCTAGCGTATAATGCCACGTCTAACTTGGTTTTTAACTCCTGTATATATTTTCCTTCCAAGTTTTGCATGAATGTTTCCATGAGAATGGCCGATGTTGGGTTACCCATTCCTAGTCCGTTTGTCTGTCTATATATTTTGTTGTTGAACCGGAAATAGTTTTGCCGCAGCGTTGTTCTTAGCGCGTGGGTAATTTGCGCAGACAAGAGAATGGCATATACCCTAACACAAATGAATCCATCTGCTCCTCCACTCATTGCGTTACCTAAAATCCACAAACAGGATACGCCGATGAGACCTATAATTAATTTTAAGTCCGCGCCGGGTTATAAACTGTCGAAACATCTAAAAACGATTTTAAAGGACACTCTGAAACTAGGGCACGAATACACAATAAGCAATACGATAGAACTACTACAAAGACTTGAGACCGTTAAACTCACAAGGAGCAGTAAACTCGTATCCTTTGACATAAAGGACTTATACCCGTCAATACCACTAACAGATACAATGGATATAGTCAACAAAACACTACTGGACAAAACTGAAGATAAGGTAAAAACTGCGCAAATTACCCACGCGCTAAGAACAACGCTGCGGCAAAACTATTTCCGGTTCAACAACAAAATATATAGACAGACAAACGGACTAGGAATGGGTAACCCAACATCGGCCATTCTCATGGAAACATTCATGCAAAACTTGGAAGGAAAATATATACAGGAGTTAAAAACCAAGTTAGGCGTGGCATTCTACGCTAGATACGTGGATGACATCATCTGCATCCTAAATGACGATAACGAAGAGCAAATACTAGAGTTCCTCAACAGGCAACATAGCAACATAGAGTTCACAATGGAAGTAGAAAAAGATGGAATAATGAACTACCTGGACCTAACTATAGGGATTGACAAAATAACAAATAGGTTCAACTACGGCATTTATAGAAAACCGACTGCCACGGACACCATTATACACTCTACATCAAACCATCCCCAACAGCACAAAAATGCAGCATTGAGGCACTTAGTGGATAGGCTTCAGAGAACGCCGCTCACACAGGAAGCATACTGGAGAGAGCTTAATACAATATATAACATAGCGGCAAATAATGGATACAAGAAAGCACTTGTGGATAAACTCAGAAGTAGCCATGGAACACAAAAAAGAGTAAACGTAGAGAAAAATCCAATGGTTTGGACGGCAATGACATACACTGGAAAAGCGACGTACAAATTAGCAAAGTTCTTTAAAAGATATAACGTCAACACAGCATTCAGAACATCTAACAACGTCGGACAAAAACTAAGAACCGACACTAATTCTGATGACCCATTCAACAGACACGGAGTGTATAGGCTTACTTGTGAATGTCAATACAGCTACATAGGACAAACAGGAAGAAAAATAAGCACAAGATTCCGAGAGCATATCAGGGACTACAACAAAAAAACACGAAAACCCACCATAATACCAGAATCTAATTTCGCGAACCACATGTTTGAGAACAACTGCACCCCAGCTAACATAAAAACAACGGCTCGAATACTTCACGTACAAGGAAAAGGCCGGCGGCTTAATGTACTTGAGAACATGGAGATATACAAGTTAAAAACATTTGACGGCAGGATCATAAACGAACAAACCAACACTATCTCTGACGAAATATTTGAACCCTTAAAACTAGTTTACAAAAAACAGCACAAGCCAGCAGGTACAGCAACCAAACACGTAACAATGAACAAGCAAAAACGAAATATGAACCAAACTGCAAAAATCACCGATTTCTACCTACATCAACCTACCGCTTAGCTAACAAGCGGTATGTCTACGCAGCGGATAGACACAGACCAGAACGAAACTAGGCATTGAAAATGGCAGAACGCCGAAACCGGTTTGTCACAAAACCAAACTTGACAAGGGATGACGGAAAATCGTTCCAACAAAAATCTACTTGGAACTGGCTTTTCCCACCTACTAGACAAAACTCGAATTCCGGCATTCCCCTTCGATTTCGAATATACAGTTTGAAAAAGTGACATCAAATTTCAATATATGCGGGCAGAATTTTTGAAAAATTTTTGAGTGAGCAGTTTTATAGCTATGCAATTTTAGCACAATAATGTAGAAGTTAAAAGAACCTCAAAATTTTCCCCGAATTTTGTGAATTTTTTTTTTCGAGGATCTTGAGTATTTTCTTCCATCTATCAAATGAACGAAACTCCAATTTTCTATGGAAAAAATACCCAACTTCCTCGCCAAAAAAAATTTAAAAAGTTCAGGGGAGATTTTGAGGTACTGTTCTTCGACATCTGGAAAACCATTATTGGTATAAATAAGTCCCACGTAAAACACAAAACGTAAATGTAATATTATATAAAACTCACCTTTTCTGGTATTTTAGAACCTTATTTGCGAAATACTCATACAATGTGAGACTAGCTACCGATTATCACAAAGGAAAACAAAATGGATATCGAAAAACAAATGTTTGCTACAGTTTAACACCTCCCAGATCGATAAAAATTTGCCAACATATGTCGAAAACTTGACAATTGTTACCAAACATAACACTTTTGGGGTATTATAAAAAATTTACAGAACTTTTATTGGGGCAATTCAGATCAAAGTCTTCACAAATATTATAACAGATAATCTATATTGAATAAAGTAGTCGCGAAAGGGTTAAGTCTTGTTTTGTACTTATTCAGTTGCACCACATAACTAAGGTAAGTCACAAATTAGTCAATCTGTCAGCGGACTTATACTCGACTAAGTCAGTCTTGCTGTCGCTCAAAAGCTAAATGTCAGTAATGTTACTCATTTGTTTTGTGCAATGTCCCAGTCGGAAAATTCGTCATGTATGTATTTAAAAGCGTGAGCGGTGATGCATGTGAACGCTTCTTTTCACGCATGCAACCATTACAAAACTATCGTTTTAAATTAAGCACTATTTCTCGTACCTTCCAACTAAAGGAAGTGGGGGTCTAAGATCAATACATTCCTTTGTGGATGGCGATACATGACTATTTCGCACTGGGGTATTGCGATGTGCCGAGTTGTAAGGTATTAAAAAAAAAAACCGACAATGTATAAAACAGCTGACCTGGTTGTTGTGTTCAGTTGGTGAAAACCAAAATTAAGTTAGTCCTGCATTTTCGCTAGCTTAAGTCACGACTTAGTTTTAGTCTTATTCGCATTGGTGACACCGCCCCTCAGACTTTTTGTGAAGGACCGCCAGAAATCAAATCAAAGATGATATCTCGCTTGTCTTCTTCCTTCAGAGGGGAAATTCGGTGAACTTGTTCTTGTTACTGGTTAAGTAGTGGGTCTTAATTAAGGCTAACTTTCAGCAATGCCTTTCTTATAATTTCCGTACTGACACTCCGTGAAAAAAAAAATGTGAACACTTTATTAAAAACTCTTTTGAGGTGAGGCCAGATGTCCAATTTCCTCGTGATTCAGAGGTCTTTCCCCGAACGTGAAAAAGTCTTACTTCCTGTTAGTTTGGGTCATCTGTCAAAGTCTTGTCAGTTGACTTCTTTTTTTTGCGGCTTTTCTTCTTTCTTTAAATGGTCATCTAACCGCCCGGGCGATTTTGACCGTCCAACATAGCTCGCCACTCGTTTCTACGTTGCGCCAACTGGCGCCAATTGGAAACACCGCGGGATCGCAAATCGGTCTCCACTTGGTTCTTCCATCGGAGTGGTGGTCTCCCTCTTCCTCTGCTTCCACCGGCGGGTGCCGATAAGAATACCTTCTGGGCTGGAGCATCTTCGCTCATTCGCACTACGTGGCCTAGCCAGCGAAGCCGATGTGTTTTAATTCGCTGAACTATGTCGGCGTCTGCATAGAGTTCATACAGCGCATCATTAAATCTTCTTCGGTACTCGCCGTCGCCAACGCGTACAGGTCCACAAATCTTTCGAAGAACCTTTCCCTCGAATACTCCCAGAGCCGCCTCATCAGATGTAGTGTCCACGCTTCTGCACCATATAGCATATAAATTATTGCTGCCAATAGTGGCTTGGTTGCCAAGGCGGGAATCCGCTGACTCTTTGCATGATGACATAAGGTACTTCGTTTTGCCCTCGTTCACCACCAAACCCATTTTTTCCGCTTCTTTTTCTAATTTGGAGAAAGCAGAAGTTACGGCGCGGTTGTTAAGGCCAATGATATCAATATCGTCAGCATATGCCAACAGTTGCACGCTTTTATAAGATATTGTTCCAGCGCGGTTAAGTTCTGCAGCTTGTATTATTTTCTCCAGCATTAAATTAAAGAAATCGCACGATAGGGGGTCACCCTGTCTGAAACCTTGTTTAGTTTCGAACGGCTCGGAGAGGTGCTTCCCAATTCTGACCGAGCTGGCGGTGTTGCTCAAGGTCATTTTGCATAGCCATATAAGTTTTGCGGGGAAACCAAATTCAGACATTGCGGCATGTAGGCAACTCCTTTTCGTGCTATCGAAAGCGGCTTTAAAATCAACAAAGAGATGATGTGTGTCGATGCTTTTCTCACGGGTTTTTTCCAAAATTTGGCGTATTGTAAAAATCTGATGGTAGATTTACCAGGTCTGAAGCCACACTGATAAGGTCCAATCAGTCTGTTCACATCAGGATAGGACCTTATATGCGATATTCAAAAGGCTGATTCCGCGATATTTGGCGAAGTTTGCAGGATAGCCTTATTGTGGATTGGGCAGAGAACACTTAGATTCCAATCTTCAGGCATGCATTCATCCAACCATATTCTGCATAGAAGCTGATGCGTGCGCCTTGCCAACTCCTCGCCTCTGTGGCTGAAGAGCTCAGCAGGCTGGGGATACAAAAATACCTAATGCACCATATCCGATACCGTCGCATCAGCCGTGTGTCCGTGAAATAAAAAACTACCCCAAAATTTTGGAACAGTCGCCCACCCCGGAACCAATTTCGCATTTCTTCAGGGTGGTGTTCCATATTTCTCAATCCTTGAGAGCATTCTATTGTCACTGCGTTCATGTCCCGTTTTTTTGCTCTGAGTGTAGTTTCTAAAAAGATGCTGATTTGTTTCCACACTTCTTTTTCTATGACGTTATCAGCAGTAATTTGGCCGACACTACCTCGCTAAAGTTTCTAGTGCTCCATACCTTACCGTCTTTGATCAGTCTTGCTGTCCATCTGCCTGGGTGTCACTTTCCCAGCGCTCTTGCCAAAGTCTTAACGTCTCCTCTCTCAATTCTTGGTGAGCTTTTCTTATGAGCTCTTTATCTGCGTGCCTTTTAGCTTCCCATAGTCTTCTGCTTCTCAGCGCCAATAGGTCGATATGGATAGCTCTGGTTATCATCTAAACATATGGTCCTGATACGGTTCGATGAGCGGAGTCTACTCTCAAAGCTGCTGTTCGCAGTAAATATGCTATGAGTTTACAGCGGTTCTTTATCTTAAGTGTCTCTTCCGACAGCTCGGAGCCATATAGTAGAGTGGACATGGTAATATCCATCAGTAACTTCCTTTTGCTTTCTGTAGGTCCTCCGATGTTTGCCTGGCGCATTCTGAATTTGTGCCCAGTGTGTTAGTGAGGATTCTCATCTTATGTCTAAATAGTTAAATACTTTCTTTGATGTTATAGTTCCGGAGAAGGTTTCGAAACCAATCTCTAACGGTATGTACTTTTTTGGTTAAGACTATCAGTTCCGTTGCAAGCCACTCTTTTGTTCGTATCATTACCTGATTGAGCTTACTGCTTGCTTCTTCTCTATTCCGGGCGGTAATGACTGCGGCAATGTCGTCTGCGTATCCGACTAGAAGGTATCATCCGGCATTTCTTGGTTAAAGATTTTATCGTACCTGACGTTCCATAGGTCAGGACCAGGAATTGAACCTTGTGCTGCTCCGCACACGGTCTCTTAATCTTAGAACCGTCCTTAGGGTGCTGGACTCCCCAAGCTAACTTTATCTACTGATTAATATTATAGTTTTTTTCATACCACTATTAGAATCACATTTGTGCACTCTTAAGTTTATGTATATATAGAATTTATGATATTCGGTGTAACGGTTTTGATGAAAAAAGATTAAACGTAAAATTTCCCATATACGTCTTTGGGCAGTAGGGAGTAGTACTCCCCACGCATATTTTGAACTTAGTGTATTTTTAAGTCTCGGTTGTTGTGTTTCTGTTTCGATTTTGGATCCGATTCTCGAAAATTATACAATGAGTGAAAGAATTGCCTATTTACAGGGTGGCGCAAAAGTCATCCTCCTATCAGAAAATGCTATAAATTTTGCGATTGGCCCCTAAAGTCAGTTCTGTTTTGACATTTGTGTAGTAAACACATGCGAAATACACGTTAATAAACAATGTTACGCTACTCTGCTCCAGAACGCGGAATATTGCTGACTATTTATTTGACCAATAATCGGTCGGGGCCAAACGGTTACTGTGAATGGTGAGCGCTACAGAGCAATGATCAACGAGTTCTTTTTGCCGCAACTTGATGAATTGGGATTGGAAAACATGTGGTTCCAACAAGACGGTGCAACAGCACACACTGCACGTGCCACAACCGATATGCTGAACATCGGAAGCTTACTTTTGCGCCACCTTTTATAAAACATTCGGCGTCAATTGACTGCTGAAGAAGACGAAGAATTTGCTGATTATTTCAACAGAATTGACGAGGATGCGAACGAAGTGACCGCTGCCATTGGGGGCGTGATTTTACGATGACATTATTCAGTCCTGCTTATGATGATACTGCTGACACTGATAGCAATGCTTCGGACTTCGACGTCCTTTTAGAAACTACGGAGTCCCTTCAAGACATGCATTTTGAAAAGCTAGTTACGGTGTTTAGGCGAGATGCCTAAATTCTTAAAAAATGTGCCACCCTAATGTAACTTTAGCGCCCTTCCAATCACTAACACCAACCCACCCACCTGTGTGGGCATGCATGCATATTCGTGTTTTGTCAGCACACATATACATGCATGGGGGTGTGTATGTGTGGGTTCACCTCCCCTTAAAACCGGAGGATAATTTTCAGGTTCAACGGTTGTCCTCGATTGCAAAACCGTCTACTTCTCCAGCGACACTCGACGCAGCAACAGCGTCACGGCCACCCCAGGATTTTCGACCTCATCAAAATTATTCGTAAAGGTAAACTAATTGCTTGTAATAATATTTTATATACATATACGGCCACTTTATTATAACGAGGATTCTCGTTTTTTTCTTATTTCTTTTATATTCAAAATCACAATTTGACCGCGGTGCTTTTGAGCCACGGCCGCTCCAGCGAAGCCCCATTGTCGACTTTTGTTCATGGTCCATTCTCCCCGCAGAAAAGAAGCCAGCCTGCCTATACAGTCCACAAACAAACATTTATTCACATCATTTGGATTAAACATCATCAACGATAATTGGGTCACATTAACCAGAACCTGCCACATAGGAAATTAGAGAAAACTCAATATTGTTCACGCACTGCCGCAATTACAAACAACAAACAACTCTGCCATACACTCTGCCACATACCACAACCAACAACACAAACTATATACAACAAATTCGGCCGATCACCACATCAAAGCACGTAAGTTGTATATTTCTTGCCACTTAGTTTTTTTTTTGTGTTGCATACAATTGTATAAAAGTGCCGCCCGCGAGTGTAATCAAACGTAAGTGCGTTTAGTGAATATTTAATAATAGTGATTTTTTTAACAGTTAACTGCTTTACTTTTCTTTAAATTTTAAATTAAATTAAACGCTTAAAAATCCTTGTGACTATCCGGATTATCCCCCCACCAGTGGTTAGGTTTTTTGGACACAGCGCAAGGCAAGAGGTAACATAACCTCATTTTCGCAATAAGTTCACTTAGACTTTCGATCTTCAGTTTGTTTTTGTTTTTTCCACTTGTTTTTTTTTCGGTAATATACAGAACAGAATTTTAATCGAAGGCTAGTTTATTATTTGCTTATAAAATTCACTATTTTCATAGCACTTTTCTTTTGTTTTCACATTTTTTCATTTAATATTCACTTTCGCTCGTTTGATACACCGCGCACTTTATCTGTGTTTTGCTGTGTATTTCTTTATTTCGGCAACACATACACACATTTATATATACATATTCCCCTTATACGTGTAGGTGGCGAGTAAGTCACAAAGATTTTGTTTAAATTTTTGCTTCTGTAGCAAACAAATATTCGTCAGACAAATCGGCCAAGTCTGCAATATAATTCAAAAATTAACAATAAATAAAAATAATTGAATTAATTGAGTTGATTGCAATTTTATTGAGGTTGTTTTGATTTTCCTGGGTAAAATACTGCCTTTACCTTTTCTATTCAGCATTTATCTTGTACGGTTGAGCATTTCATCGTACCTTCAGCTATATTTTTTCGGTTTTGTTTTGATTCTACAGATCCTCTAAGTCCAAAATATGGAAACTTTCATTAGGCTGGCTAATTCGATTTTTGAATTCGAATCAGACTACAATGAATTAGAGGATTCAGTCCACAGCAAGTACACTCTTGGGCTTCAACAAGAGGACTTGAAAGCAATGTGGAGGAAAACCAGAACGGCTTATGACGACTTACTTAAATCAGATAAGTTAGAGGCCACTGGTATAGTTTCTGTCAAACAGAAATATAAGAGATCATATGCAGTATATTTACGCTACATGTCAGATATGGCTACACGCCAAGCGACATACAACAAACCAGAAAATAAATCTGAAGAAAAGCCCGAATTTGAACACAGTATCCGCCTGCCTCCATGTGATACTGAAGTTTTCAAGGGAGATTATCTGTCATGGCCAACATTTCGTGACATGTTCACGGCCATATATATCTTAAACAAACGCCTAACACCTGTGGAGAAATTGTTCCATCGGAACAACAAGACACAAGGTGAGGCAAAAGATATTGTTAAAAAATGTCCGCTCACGAATGAGGGATTTGATACGGCCTGGAGAAATTTATGCGAGAGAAACGAAAACAAACGTATCTTAGTAAACTCGCAACTCCAAATTTTATTTAACTTGAAAAAGGTAGAGAGTGAATGTGGTAGCGCCATTAAAACCCTTCGGCACGAAATAAATTATTGCCTTTCGTCCCTGCGAAGTCATAAAATTGACACTTCGAACTGGGATGCAATTATAACGTATTTGTGTTCGACGAAATTGCCGGAGAGTACGCTTGGTCTATGGGAGCAGAGCATAGACCACAAAGTGGAAATATCCAAGTGGGAGGATATGGACAAATTTTTGTCCAACCGCTTCCAGATACTCGAAACAGGGTCTGGGTTCATAAGGAGTTCTTCGAAAGTGCAAAAACCGCAAAGTACGCGGAATGCCAACGAAACCCCTGCCAAAAGACTTGGTACATACCAAGCAAATGTGACTAAACTACTTTGCACAAAGTGCAAATCGAATGCCCACAGATTGTCCTGTCCCCGTTTTCTGAAATTAACTCCGGTGGAGAGAATTAACTTTGTCAAATCCACCAAGGGCTGTTTGAACTGCCTATCCCTAGGACATACTGTGTCGAAGTGCACCAGTTCTTTCGACTGCAACAAGTGCCACTCGTGACATAATACGCTCCTGCATGCGGAGTCTCTTCAACCAGGCAACCATCAGCCCTAAACAGTATCATGCTGATAATGCTGCCTCAACTTCAAAACAGGCACAAGAGAGACGGGAAGCTGAAAAATCTGTTTCGGCCGTAAACCGAAATGTTAAATCCTGCCATGTGCATTCAAGCGCAGGTGTGCTGCTAGGGACAGCTCGAGTAACCATTCATCATAATGGTACAGACTTCCCAGCAAGAGCACTGATTGATTCTGGTTCAGAGTGCTCGTTTATGACAGAACGACTCAAACGCAGAATCAAATTACTTATGGGGCGACCTTTCTGGGACAAGACTGCCCCCAAAGCGCTTGAGGAGGCATCAGTAGTGAGCTCAAAGGGAATATTATAATTTTGGTACTGAAGAAGAGCGTCTTCGGAGGCTAAAACTCGTTTTACCTTTTCAAACGCACATAAAGCCTCACGGTCAAGAAAAATTTCACATTTTTTTGATTTTCTAGCTCCTACATGACCATTCTCACCTCTAAGATACTTCGTCAAAGGTTTTACCATATCAGCATAATTTTTTACAAGGCGGCGGTAGTAACCCGATAAGCCGAGGAATGACCGCAGTGCTCGTAGTGTTGTTGACGTTTGGTCATTTAAAATGTCGTTAACTTTATCTGGAGATGTCTTGATACCTTTTTCCGATACCAGGAACCCTAAAAACTCGACTTCTGTTTTAAGAAACTTCGATTTTTCTGTCGAAACTCTCATTCTAGCTACTTCCAACTTAGTCAACATTTTATCAATATCATTCAAATGCCATTTTTCGTCTGGGGAATATATAATTATATCGTCGATATAAACTTGACAACATTTTCCGATATATTCCCGCAGAACATCGTCAATAGCTCTTTGGAAAATACTTGGCGCGTTCTTTAGGCCAAAGGGTAGTCGACAGAATTCATATTTGCCGTTATTGATGCTGAAAGCAGTTTTTTTCCAATCTTTTTCGCAGATGACGATCTGGGGAAAACCGGACTTTAAATCTGAAGTGGTGAAATATTTTGAATTTCCTAAATTCGCTAATATTACAGCTGTATCAGGTATTGGGTACCGATCAGAAATAGTTTTTTCATTAATCTTTCCATAGTCAATTACTAAACGTAACTTTCATCTAAACCCTTTTTTGATACCACGTGAACAGGGGAGTTATAAGAGGAACACGATTGTCTAATTATACCATCTCTGAGCAGCACGTCGATCTCTTTATTAATGAAGGGTGCAACGGAAACAGGATAGGGATAGCTTCTGCTATAAATGGCTTCGTCTGTATTAGTGCGAATCCTAGCCTCAACATTAGTATTAAACGGCAATGGTATGTTTGGGTCGGTGAAAGCGTTTGCTTTGACATGCAATGGAACTGACTTCTCTTCTATTGCAATCAAATTACTTTGTTCACATGAGAGATGTTTAAGCTTTTCTTTACCATTACTAAAAAATATGTATCCTTTTCCTGTGTCAACGGTTGCCTTAATTTTTTTAAGGAAATCATATCCAATGATACCATCGAACGTACTTAAGGTAGGCAATAAGTAAAACGTTGAGGTATAGTCGAAAATATTCATTGAGCACTTTTTGTTTATTAGATTGGGACCATTTATGGATTTTAACTTGAAGGGTATGTCAATAGTTTTTATACCTTGAAGAAATGAAAGAGGTTTAATGTAATTCCGTAAGGTTCCAGTGTCGATTAAGATGCGTAGCTCCTGACCGCTTTCGGAAGTTTTTGTTATAAACGGTAGGAGCGATTCTAGTTTAAAAAATTAATATCTTCGACCTGTTCGGCACTGATTTCATTTTGATTGCGGTTGTGAGAATAAGTGTTCATGTTGTAGCTTTCAGCATAATTTACGTATAATTCATTAAGATATTCTTCACTATATTTTCCAGTTTTACTTCTTTTTCGGGCATAAAGTTAATCTTTTGTGTCTTGTTAAGAGGTGTATGATTGGACGATGACTGTTCGCGTGATCTCTTAAATACCATAGGGGGAAGAGGGACCTGCGGCGATGAATTATTTACTAGTGGATAAGGTTGGGAAGCAAATGTATTTTGCTGATCATGGACGTTGTATTGCATTTGAGGATTCGGACGTCTATGGTAGTATGAGTTATTGTGGTCGGTTTTCATGGGTGTTGGTCTAGTGTCGGTGTTTTTGAAATTATGTGTGGCGCTCTGGATTTTTCGGAGGATGAGTTGATGATATTGATTGATTGTTTTAACTGAATTACCTACAGCAAACGCTTGAGCAAAATCATGACGCAGATAACTAGTTTTTAGCTCCTGAGCTATTGCTAGTCCTGAAGGGAGATCGTTTGGTCTTGCCAAAAATAAAATATCACACATTGGACGGCGAAGCCCAGATATAAAAACTCGTAGGGCATTTTCCCTTGCACGTTCATTATTAGCCCCTCTGCTATCGTTATTTGATATTATTTACTTGTTAATTATGAGAGTAAGTTGTTTATCAACTTTTTCCAAATAATCGGAAATTGACAAATTTTCTTGTCTCAAAACACTGAGCTCATTTTCTAGGACATATAAGGACAAAGTTAAGAACCGTGTTAAATGAGGAGAGCGTAGAATTAGCATATTCTGTAATTTTGTTACGCAAAGTGCCTACTGCAATTTTTCCGAACCTGGCTTGTAATAAGCCATTGCGAATTTTGCTGCCGAGCGCCATGCTGGATATGATTGAGAGGTACCTTTAAATTCCGGGAGTGACTTGATTAAATCTAAACCAAATCAGTTACTGAAGGATCAATAGATACTGGCTCATAAACCTTAGCGGTTGGAGAAGCTAATCTTTTTACTGCTTCTGTTATTTCCCTAAGCTGCTCGGAAAATGCCTGCGAAGCACGCTGTGTAGATGTGTTCCTAGTGAAATCGAATTTTTAATTGGGACTTGCAGACAAAGATCGGTTGGATACACAAAAATTCGATTACTAACGCTTATTTTAACTATATTAAACTTTTATTGTTTTCTTCGAATATTTAGATATAACCAAATTCCGTTTTAATTAAAAAAAAGGTTATTTTGAAAGAGACCTTGTTTTTTTGTTAACCTTATACTCAATAAGTTTTTGCATAGTAAACTGATAATCTCACGAATTTTTTTATAGACAATTGGTTTTTGGTAATATTTATTTTTTATTAATATATCCTTTTTGTCACAAAATGTTCACTTTTAATGATTTTGCCTTAATACTTACAGAAAAAACGTGTCTTATAATATGCTGTTTTAATTTCTGGATAAGTTTATCGTTTTCTTCTTAGAATGCTGGGTTCTCTAGATCATAGGATCATATATTTTGATTGCAGGAACCCTCTAGAAGTCCTTTAGTTGGGCGCCAGTTAAATAAAATTCCTTGTATCACGATTAATTTCGTTTTTTATTCAGAAAGGGTTCTATAATATTTTAAATGATGTTACTCGGTCTATGCCATAAATGATTCTGTCCTCTCTCATTCGATTTTCTTCCATGCATCTCCTGATGCGTACGTGACCAAAAATTCAACAATACGTGTTATTGTCAAAGCTAAGGTATGCCGGCTAATTATTGTTGTTTTTCATTCATTGTTTTTTCATTCATTGCTTTTCATTCATTGCTCTTCATTCATTGCTTTAGCTGATCGTATGAGTACGTTTGACTTGAGTAGAAATAGCAAGTTCTCAACTGGATAATTTTGGGTTGTTACAATCATAGCTGGGAATAATGCAAATGTTACATAGCAGCATTGGTAATTCGTACCCGCTAACTTAACTTGTATAAATCGACAATAATAAAAGCAATGCCTAAAATAAATGTTCCTATTCAATGGGTGGGGCAACTCTTACTCAGAAGTTTTGACGTTTCATACATCAAATCAGTTTTTTTGTGATTTCTTACAGACTTAGTTCAGAATAATTGCCCCTTAAAAATTAAATTATACTATATGCATTTGTTTAGTGATATTTCAGTGAATGTAGTAAAAATTGCATTTCAAATTCGAAACGGTCAACGTCAAAACGAAGTGGACAGTGTTCAACTGCAGATACAAACGAAAACAAAATTCCATTGCGTAATATTTTAGTTTGCCTGTATTTTTATTTCAGATAAGTGATGTGAGAATGAAATTTTATTTGAGAAAAATTATAATAAAAAAATATCATGCTCAAAAAAACTAAAAATGTTTGTTGTAAAAGAAGTATAAAGAGTTCTGTAACAAATAAATGAAAATTATTTCAATTCAATCCGGAGCGAATGTGGCTTTTTTATGCAAATACCTAGACGGAGAATCACAATGTACAGTGAAAAGCGTGCGAAAATCGTGTGGCTTGCAAGGTATTAGATATATTCCTTAAGTAGAACCGAGGAGCCTGAATTAATCGTGATAAACCATATGTGAAAAGAATTTGTATGAGGCCTCAAAAGTTAAAATTGTTTACACTTTCTTAGCAACGTGAAGATGACTGTGTAGGTGCAAAGCGTGCAAGCTATGAAATTGCGTTTAAGCTAGTTAATGAGAATCGTCCGTTTTCAGATGGAGGTATGGTAAAGTTCTGCATATTGAAAGCAGTGGGAATTTTATCTCCTACAGAATTTCCCAAGTATGAAGATGTGTCCTTATCCCGTCTAACTATAAGCAGACGAGTAGATCAAATGGCTGAAAGTACGGAATCTCAGCTAAAAGACCGTATAAAATCAAGCACAGCCATTTCTTTGGCAATTGACGAGAGTACAGACATAGCCGACATAGCAGAACTAGCTATATTTATACGAGGAGTTGACGCACAGCCGAATATAATGGAAGAACTTTCGGATATCATTCCAATGGCAGAGACAACGAGAGGTGCAGATATATTTCAATGTGTCAATGGATGTGCTGGATATATGGGTATATCATGGCGTAAAGTAGTTTGCGTTGCCACAGATGGCGCAAAATCCATGACCGGATCAAAGTCAGGCCTAATTACCAGAATTCGGCAAAAGCTTGTAAGTGAGAATATACCTAGTAATTGCGTTGCAATTCACTGTTTGTTACATCAAGATGCGCTTGGTGCGAAGTGATTTTGCTTACGAAATAAAATGGATGTTTTTGTAAAGTGTGTCGACTTATTCATGGATTGCATCATCGCCAGTTCACCGACTTTTTAGAATTTGCAGAAAGCAAACACACAGCCATTCCATTCCCCGAAATACGATGGTTTAGTCTTGGCGGAACTTTAAATCGGTTTTTGAGTTGCGAAAATGTGTTTATTTTTTTGGTAAGTATCTACATAATTAAGTTTTTAAATCGATCCCATTACTGAACATGTCATAGGAAGAGACAGGAAAACGTTTTACTGATCTTGTTGACCTGGAGTGGATGTACAACTTAGCCTTTATGACAGATGTAACACAACACTTGAATGCATTAAGTTATTCTTTAATGAGGCGACAGAGGCTTATTTTTCACATGCGAGATGAAATTGAAGCATTCTTGAAAAAAACATATTTGTGAAAACGCCAGGTAACTCTAAAAAACTTCGACCACTTTCCGTGCTTACAAGCACTAACTGTGATCCCAGATGTAGATTTAACAAAGTACGTCGAGGAACTTGAAAAGAATTCGCGGAACAATTTGTTGAGCTATGTATTGATTTGTTCGCCGCGTCTTTTGATTTCAAATGTTTTGAAGCACCAAAAATCCTACAAATGGAACTGATCGATCTGGAATGTGATACCAGAACTAGAGCTGATTATAGAGAATCTACATGCCTTGTTCAGTTTTATCAAGGTATTTGTAGTACTAAATTTCCTAATTTACGAGAGTTTTTTTTTTGCTGCAGTAGTAATAGCAATGTTTGGCTCAACATATTCATATGAACAGTTCTTTTCGTTGATGAAACTAAATAAGTGCCGGCTGAGAAATCGAATCTCGGATACCAATTTACAGGAAACATCTCCCAATATTGAGGAACTAACAAAAAAAAACATATCAAATTTTACAACCATTTGTCGTTTTATTTATATGTTCATTGATTCAACTTCTTTCCTTTACTCATACTTACTGTTTACTTTAAATCTGAATTAAAAAAAAATTATTATTATGTATGTACTTTGTTATACTGTGCACAGTATTTATGTGCAGAAGACCTTTCTGCGTAGGCGGCCTTCGGCCGCGCTTCAAAAGAATAACCTATAGCCGGTCCAACACCGGCTACGCGGTCATCGGTAATTCCGCACTTTTGCACTTTTCCCTATAACTGTGTACACCGTATATCTGTGTCTACAGCAACATGAAAATGATAGAAAATTTTCAAATTTGATTGCAAATATCTTTTGACAAAAATATATAACCGAGTTTCCGCTTTTGGATTATTGATACCGAGGTGAGAACGCGTCTTTTGATACCTTTCCCGATATTTTTGGACGTGTTTTAGCAGTTACGTACGGTCGTACAGAATTACCCAAAAAAGTAATTATATAAATTGTAATTGTAAAATTTGGGGTTTATCATATATTTAATGGCTTATCATACATTTAATGGTTATCGCATCGACAATGGTCAACAAGAAACATTCCGTTTACTACGTAAGTGCTCGTGATACTCAACAATATTATATAGTGCAACAAAATTAACAACGAACCCAAAATGCAATGCCTCACCCCCAAATGCTGCGTTTTAGCAATGCAACAGTGACACCCAAAAATACTCAGTACTTTTATCGGTCACCGGTAGTTACTCGGAATTCCTATCTCCAGTATTGTGGATCAACAAAGTAGTAAAAAGTCTTGAGTCGCTTTTTTCAATATCTATTCTTTTATCCTATCATCTTTTTCGGTAATTGTTTCCTTTAGAAGACAACTGCTAAACACGACGCGTTTTGACCTCGGTAACAATAATCCGAAAGCGAAAATTCGATTCTATATTTCTGTCAAGAGATATTTGCAATTAAACTTGAAAATTTTCACAGTTACAGGGTGTACCGAAAAGTGCATAAGTGTGTTCTGCGCAGAAATACTGGGGATCGCGTAGCCGGTGTTGGACCGACTGAGGGTTATTTTTTTGAACGCGGCCGAAGGATCATAAATACCTTGGATCACGCCCCCTATTTGGGATCGGAACCGGGTAATTTTTTGTTTTTTTGCAAATAACTTTTCACTGAAACAACACAAATACAAATATTGATACCGAGGTCATAACGCGTCTTTCGAAACCTCTCCCGACATTTTTGGACGTGTTTTAGCAGTTGTCTCCTAAAAGAAACAGTTACCTCTTTTTCTATTATTCTGTACTATTATTGTGTTGCTTTTCACATCTACATATCGTGGGACACTTTTCAACTGCCTATATGTTTTCAAATATTTATTATTATACTTATTATTAAATACCTTACTTTACTTTGTAATTTAAATTGGAATTTTGACCACGGGAGATACTAGTTATTATTAATACCGCTAACCACTTTTGGTGCCAATCCATTACTTGATTCTCGATTTGTTTAAAGACTAAGGACCATGCAATATTTTCTGGTATGAAAAAAGTTTGTGGCACATTACGGTTAATTTATATAAATTTTTAAAAATAGGGAAAACAGGAATATTCTGTTTTCGACCATTTTTGAAAAATTGTATGAAATGATTGTAACCAGCCACAAACTTTTCTTATGCCAAATATTATTTTCTGAAGATTTCTATTTAAATAGGCTGACAATCGAATTATGAATGTACACCCAAACAACGGGGGGCATGCTCAAATTATAAACATTTTGGGGTTTCAGACCACTTTTCTGGGAACCTAGACATGATGGGAAATTTCTAAGGACGGATTCGTCTTCAGCAAGAAAAATCCTTAAAAAATCATGTGGCCTTATTGCATTTGCAATATTAGTACAGGGAAGTGCAACTAGTGTATGAGTTTGTTTTTAACTTTTTTTTAAAAAGTGTAGTTTTTCTCGATATATGTAAGTACTAGTACCCATATACTCTAACAAATGCACAAACGCTATTGTTAAAGATACTTTTTGTCCAAATGTATCCTTTTGTCGTGTTTTAGAAGATTTAAAGTGAGATATTTCGCGAAATCGAACCGGCGTGATTTCACTGAAAACATAGTTGGATACCCTGGATATTTGCGGACAAGATGTCATTCACACTTTTGATTCCCATTTGTTTCAAACTATATTATTCCAGCAAAACGCTGTATACTCGTATAACTCTAAGAGTTTTACAGCGTTATGATTTAAAAATAATTTTTTTTTTAAATCCCAGAACAGAAAGTATTCAAGTTATGATAACTGGCATCAAAATGTTGGACCATTTTTTTTCTTAACGGAATATCTTAGAGAGTAATATTTTGTATATGTGGTATTTTTTTCGGACCGATTTTAATAATATCTATATTTAAAATTAAATTTTAAAGAAATAAAAAATCTGCTCTTGAAGAGAATACTGCCATTTGAATTAGCAAAATCGGTTCAGGATATGGGAAGTTATTGAACTTTGATATAAAAAGGACAAACATTTTCAAATGTCCATAAAACAGGATACATTTTTTTCCCAAAAATCAAAGATAGGCATTTGTTTGTATTGTCAATAGGCACCAAATAATACCATTATTGATCAAAAATAAATTTTCTCAATTTTAGGTGATTCGTCTTAGAAATTCTTACCCTATCATAAGAATCGCAATATTACACATAAAATGTTTTAGAGTAAATTTTAAGAATTTTTTGAGTTAGTACACACTTTTTTGTTGAAAGGTCAACTTATTTCTATGGTAAGTTTACATGATGTTTTTAGAACGTATGTGCCTTTTCAATTGACTGTTTGTCGTCAAAACGTTATCAGCTTTGAATGTTCTTTTCCATCTTTACATAACACAACCCTAGCATTTCTCCTAATTGCCGATTGATATCTATACAAGATATGGTTGACCCGTTGTTTGTGTCGCTGGAATCGATCGAATGAGAGGGCGGATTGGAGAGGCCGTGTTTCCAACCATCCACCCTTAAATTAATAAAACGACCGATCGAGGAGGTGGATTGCAGACACGGCCTCTTCAACCTTCCAGTTAATTAATAATCTTTCTAAGCACAACTTTTAATGAACGAATTAGAGGGTGGATTGGAGAAACGGCCTCTCCAACCGTTTCAGTCACTATTATATTGGTCATGTAAGATTTGTTCAATCTGTTAAACTTAAAGCTTATTTATTTTAATAATTGAGCTTTTGTTACAATATATGTGTTCAATACTTTTGTTATATTTTGTATATTTATAATATTACGTTTTATACAGGGTGTTTTTTTTACAGGTTTGTTTTTCGAATAGAGATAAAACTGGCATTTTGTGGTCAAATCTGGCAACTCTAATGTCATTTATGTTCAGCTTGGTTTGCCATTTCATCATGAACAGGTTGACAAAAGAACAACGCTTGCAAATCGTGCAAATTTATTTCGAAAATAATGGTTCAGTTCGCGAAGTTTACCGTGAGCTCCGTCCATTTTATGGTCGACATAATCGTCCATCAGAGCAATTAATTCGGTTAACCATGGATCGTTTTCGCACTACGTTTACTCTATGTGATAATACGCATCCGCAGAGACGTCGAACAGTGCGCACCGAAGAAACAATTGCCGCTGTAGAGCAAAGTGTTGAAGAGGACCCGAATGAATCGATTCGCCACCGTGCACAGCAATTGGAGCTTTGTCCATCAACTTTATGGAAGATTTTGCGCAAAGATCTTGGCTTGCGACCTTACAAGATCCAGCTTGTGCAAGAATTAAAGCCGCGAGACCATGCAATGCGTCGTGATTTTGGTGTATGGGCCGAAAATGAGATTGATTTCGATGCTGATTTTCATCGCAAAATTTTGTTCAGTGATGAGGCTCATTTTTGGTTGAATGGCTACGTCAACAAGCAAAATTGCCGCATTTGGAGTGAAGAGAATCCACATGAGACCCTTGAAACGCCATTACATCCACAAAAACTGACTGTTTGGTGTGCTCTATGGGCT
The DNA here is from genome assembly GCA_949987695.1 of Merzomyia westermanni. Classification (NCBI taxonomy): domain Eukaryota; kingdom Metazoa; phylum Arthropoda; class Insecta; order Diptera; family Tephritidae; genus Merzomyia; species Merzomyia westermanni. The sequence goes on from OX465289.1 coordinate 82,525,991, forward strand.
GGTGGAGTCATTGGGCCATACTTCTTCCGCAATAATGCTGGAGAGGCAGCTACCGTTAATGGAGACCGGTATAGAGCCATGATAACCGACTATTTTGTTCCCGAATTGGATGGCATGAATGTGGATGAGTTGTGGTTCCAACAAGACGGCGCTACATGCCACACAGCGCACGTCACAATCGATTTATTGAAGGAAACATTCGATGAGCGCATAATTTCGCGGAATGGACCTGTCAATTGGCCACCAAGGTCGTGTGATTTGACACCATTGGATTATTTTCTTTGGGGATATGTGAAGTCGCTCGTCTACACCAACAAACCAGAAACGTTAGGGGAATTGGAAGCCAACATTCGTGGCGTTATTGCCGACATACGGCCCCATATGCTCGAAAAAGTGGTTGAAAATTGGACCTGTAGAATTGGCTTTATTCGAGCCAGCCGCGGCGGCCACATGCCCGAAATCATATTTAAACATTAATGGCATAAAATTATCCTTCCAATAAAGTCAAATTGATGGACCTTAAAACGATTTTCTTGTGTTTTATTTCAATTCGAAGTTCTATACCCCTAAAAAAAACACCCTTTATATTCAATTATTTGACCGCTCTTTGTTAGTATCGATTTAAAATAAATAAATAAATAAATCACTAAACTCGAGAAACCAATCGCGAGAAATCTGGCAAAAACTATGGACCTTCGAAAATAGGTTTATAGCTATAACTTCAAAAATAATCCGAGCTTCGAAAAACTAGCCCAAATGTATTTGTATGTTTTTGTTGTGAACTATACAAACAAGTGTCAGAAAGAAAGTCGAACTTCGAAAAAAAGTGGCCAACTTTGCAAATTTTTACCCAGGTGTTTAAGAGGGTTATTGAATTGAGATTAAATAAATATTTTGTTGTTGGTTTTACGGTCTGTTCATTTTACATATTTTTGTAAGTATAACGAGCTCAAGACCAGTTGATAATAATTCTTAGTAAATTATTATTATTTTTGTTTAGAGGAAAAATTGAAAGCAACAAACATATACAGACTATAGTTATAGTACTATTTCGAAAACAGCCACGATTTCTCGTCAGACTAATTCGTATAGTTTTGCTATTTCAGAGGATCTTGTGGAGAATCGAAAATAATAATAATTAACTAAGAATTATTATCAACTGGTCTTGAGCTCGTTATACTTACAAAAATATGTAAAATGAACAGACCGTAAAACCAACAACAAAATACATTTATACCAGAGCACGCGGTTATGTACAATAACTATCTTCTAAAAATGGAAAAGAAGAATGTACAAAAACAAAGTCCAACATGCATGATTCACATATAGACAGAATGTCGAAAATATTGTGTATACCGTTGACAAGATAACAAACAACAATTAGAGGAAAACGTGAATTAAACAGCTTGCAAAACGACACGCAGCATAGCCTATGGGTTAGGCAGCTGCGCTGGCAATCAGAGTGAGTGGGTTCGATTCTCCACAAGATCCTCTGAAATAGCAAAACTATACGAATTAGTCTGACGAGAAATCGTGGCTGTTTTCGAAATAGTACTATAACTATAGCCTGTATATGTTTGTTGCTTTCAATTTTTCCTCTAATCAAAAATAATAATAATTAACTAAGAATTATTATCAACTGTTCTTGAGCTCGTTATACTTACAAAAATATGTAAAATGAACAGACCGTAAAACCAACAACAAAATACATTTATACCGGAGCACGCGGTTATGTACAATAACTATCTTCTAAAAATGGAAAAGAAGAATGTACAAAAACAAAGTCCAACATGCATGATTTACATATAGACAGAATGTCTAAAATATTGTGTATACCGTTGGCAAGATAACAAACAACAATTAGAGGAAAACGTGAATGAAGCAGCTTGCAAAACTACACGCAGCATAGCCTATGGGTTAGGCAGCTGCGCTGGCAATCAGAGTGAGTGGGTTCGATTCTCCACAAGATCCTCTGAAATAGCAAAACTATACGAATTAGTCTGACGAGAAATCGTGGGTGTTTTCGAAATAGTACTATAACCATAGCCTGTATATGTTTGTTGCTTTCAATTTTTCCTCTAATCAAAAATAATAATAATTAACTAAGAATTATTATCAACTGGTCTTGAGCTCGTTATACTTACAAAAAACGATTAAATAAATATATAGATTGATTGAATACTTTATTGCAGGAAATACTACTTGAAACAACTTACTTGCATTCATCGACGTTACAATCTCTGGTGCCATCCAGCAAGGTGATCCAATGCATGTTCCCCGCTTACCAAAAGTTGAATCTACTTCTCTTGACAAACCGAAATCGCAAAGCTTTACTCGCCCATCTTTAGTAAGTAGAATATTATCACCTCGTATATCTCTGTGGATTACGTGATTTCTATTCAGTTCAATAGCTCCTCGGCAAGTTTCACGAATGATATAAGCAACGTGCTCCTCACGCATGCGACGTTCTAGTTTTATTAACTTATTAACCATATCGACGGCAGTCCCTCCACTGCAATACTTTAAAAATTGTTCAACATTTTAATATCACCGAGTAGACCAAGAACCTCGAAAGTCGAGACCGAGCAAGATTCATATAAAGCATAAGCATTTTAAAAAGTTGAAGTACTTATTTATTTATTTCCGCCCTAATTCTGGTGTGGCAACAACATTAATTTTACCAGCAAATAAATAACTTGTAAACTCTAACACCCTTTTGGTATTCTGTCGGCTTAAGTTGCAATTCAATTCCGTAACTACCAAAATAGGTGGCAACGTCGCGTAAACGTGAAAACCCCAATATTTTTGTGGACAGAAAATACTAGACATTTTGTACACATACTAGTTCACAAGAATTAGTAAACAATATAAGTATTTTTCATACGAAGTTTCGTTTGCGTTCGCATTTTATTCTCTATTGCACACTGTCAGCCTAATTCTGAATATTTTTGTTTAATTTATTTGTTTAGTCTGTGGACATCAGAAATATTCTTTCAGACTATGGGAAAATGTAAAGTAACTAACTTAAGTATTATAGAAATGGAATCATATTACATCCAAAATTTGATTTAGAAATAGAAAAATCAAGATCGATAGAATTAAAGATTATGTTGTATTCAGTAAGAGCTCGTAACATTGGAGCGTTACTCGGATAATTTGTGCGACAGTTAGCGGTATAAAATATATATGAATACCGTAATGATCTTTGCGGGACATCTTATATATAAATAGACAAGATGAATGCAATGTAGAACCGATTTCTGCTAAACTATAATTCTAAGGTATACAAATTATATATGTATATATAGGAAATTTTGAGTTGTACTCTTATCCGTAAATAAAAAAAATTTAAAAAATCATTTTAATATACAAACTTTAACATAAAAGTCACACCACTACACATTTACTTATTCACACTATAGACACGCTGTGTGTGTGTACTTGCTTTTTGTGTACTATGCTGAATCGTGAGCATGGCCGAGGAGTTGCTTTGTAGGAAAAACTTAAGAGCCGTAGTAGTGTGAGTAGACTTGCCATGCATGTTTTTGTGTTATTCGTGTGGCCGGCTCTCACTGTGAGTGCGAAGAGTTGGTAGTGGACCAATGAAAAATAAGTATTCGCACTATAGATACTCTGTTGTGTCATGCATTTTTGCTTTAGTTGTTGTTATTGTATTGATTACTGGCTACGATGCCCAGTGTCAGCTGCTCTCCTGAGAGCACGAAAAGTTGCTTTGTTGGATACATTAAACAAGCAATGTAAAATATGACCAAATATGTAAAATTCATTGCTGATACCTACAAACAGGGCTTACAAAAATAAAATAAATGAATACTCATAAAGAGTATTAAACACCGAAGAAAATTAAAGGAAAATAGAGGAAAGGAAAAGAAAGGAAAGAAAAAGAAAAGGTAATGAAAGGAAAGGAAGGAAAGGGAAGGGAATGGAAAGGATGGGAAAGGAAGGGAAAGGAAGGAAAGGGAAGGGAATGGAAAGGATAGGAAAGGAAGGAAAATTAAAGGAAAGAAAGGAATGGTAAGGAAATGAAAGGAAGGGAAGGGAAAGGGAATTAAAGGAAAGGTGAGAAAACGAAGGGGAAAGAAAGAAAATAAAGGGAAAGGAAGGGAAAGGCAGAGAAGTTTGAGGAAAGTAAAAAATAAAATAAGAGAGTAAGAAAAGAAATCAAGGAAAATAAAAATATGTTAATGGAAAGGAACGACATAGAAAGGAAGAAAAAAAGGCGGATAAAACAAACCTGCAGCAAAAAAATAAATAAAATAAAGTTTATTGGTTGCATTTCAACCACTGGGCGATCTCTATCTTATATATAAATAGACAAGATGAATGCAATGTAGAACCGTTTTCTGCTAAACTATAATTCTAAGGTATACAAATTATATATGTATAGATAGGAAATTTTGAGGTGTACTTTTATCCGTAAATAAAAAAAATTTTAAAAATCATTTTAATATAAAAAATTGGTAATTGTTTCCTTTAGGAGACAACTGCTAAAACATGTCCAAAAATATCGGGAGAGGTATCAAACAACGCGTTTTGACTTCGGTATCAACAATCCGAAAGCGGATTTTCAATTTTTTGTTTCAGTGAAAAGTTATCCGCGAAAAACCCAAAAATGACCCAGGTCCGATCCCAAATAGGGGGCTTGATCCAAGGTGTGCTGAACACCTTTCTGTGTAGGCGGCCTTCGGCCGCGCTTAAAAAAAATAACCCTTAGCCGGTCCAACACCGGCTACGCGGTCCACAGTATTTCTGCGCAGAACACACTTTTTGCACTTTTCGGTTCACCCTTATCTGTGATTACAACAACCACAGGAAAATGACAGAAAATTTTCAACTTTGATGGCAAATATCTCTTCACTTAAACGAAAACTCAAAAATCCGCTTCCGGATTATTGTTACCGAGGTCAAAACGCGTCTTTTGATACCTTTCCCTATAATTTCGGACGTGTTTTAGCAGTTGTCTCCTAAAGGAAACAATTACCAAAAAATTTAACATAAAAGTCACACCACTACACATTCACTTATTCACACTATAGACACGCTGTGTGTGTGTAATTGCTTTTTGTGTACTATGCTGAATCGTGAGCATGGCCGAGGAGTTGCTTTGTAGGAAAAAATTAAACAACAATGAAAATGAAACAAAAATACATAGCTGATCATGCATCAAGTGTTTATAAAAACAAAACAAAATACGCATGTATTACTCGTGGGATCGGCTCTCACTATGAGTGCCGAAGAGCTGGTAGTGGGCCAATGAAAAACAAGTATTCGCACTACAGAGCGTCTGTTGTATGAGTAAAGGTGTCATGCATTTTTGCTTTAGTTGTTGTTATTGTATTGATCACTGGCTACGATGCCCAGTGTCAGGGGCTCTCCTGAGAGCACGAAAAGTTGCTTTGTTGGACACATTAAACAAGCAATGTAAAATATAAGCAAATATGTAAACTGCATTGCTGATACCTACAAACAGTGTTTACAAAAACAAGATATGTGATTATTCATAGAGCATTCAACACTGGATTTAGTTTGGTTTTTGTATTTGTGGTTGGGTTTGTGTGAATTGAAATAAAATAAAAAAATAAAATAAAATGAAATAGAATAAAAAAAGTTTATTAAAAGAAAGTGAAGGGAAGGACGGTATAGAAAAGGAAAGAAAAGGAAGGGAAGGGAATGGACTTGAAAAGAAATGAATTGAAAGCAAAGGAAAGGTAAGAATAGGAAAAGAAAAAAAGTAAGGGAAAGAAAAGGAAGGCAATGGAAAGCAAAGTAAAGAAAAGAGAAGACAAGGTAAGAAAAAGAAGGGAAAGAAAGTGAAAAGAAAGAAAAGGAAAGGAAGGGAATGGAAAGAAAATGAAGGAAAGGCAAGAAAAGGAAGGGACAAATACAAATGAAAGGTATTGCAAATAATTAAAATAAAATAAAGTTTTGTGGTTGAATTTCAACCACTGGGCGATCTCTATCTTATATATAAATAGACAAGATGAATGCAATGTTGAACCGTTTTCTGCTAAACTATAATTCTAAGGTATACAAATTATATACGTATAGATAGGAAATTTTGAGGTGTACTGTTATCCGCAAATAATAAAATTTAAAAAATAATTTTAATATAAAAAATTTTACATAAAAGTCACACCACTACACATTCACTTATTCACACTATAGACACGCTGTGTGTGTGTGTACTTGCTTTTTGTGTACTATGCTGAATCGTGAGCATGGCCGAGCAGTTGCTTTGTAGGAAAAAATTAAACAACAATAAAAATGAAACAAAAATACATAGCTGATCATGCATCAAGTGTTTATAAGAACAAAACAAAATAAGCATGCTAATTTATTGTTGGTAAAAATACGCAAAGTAGGGGTTAGTATTGTTTTTTTACTCTATATTGAAAATAAGTGAAGCGAAATCATTTCCAAGAGAATAACGGCGTACGAATGCAGTCTTTGTTTTTGGTTTTGTTTGTTTTCTGGATATTCGAAAAATTACTGTATTTTTCTTGCTATTTTGACCAAAAGGGGGTTTTGGCTTTCTTTCACTTTAGATTAACTTATTTAATTAGTTTACCGATACGTGTGCCAAAGTGAAAACCTCTTTTATCTCTCCGTAAATAGTACATTAAATAAAACGTGGATTTACAAACTTAACTCTTATTAGTAAAATTTAATTAAAAAAAAAAATGTCATAATTTGGTTTACAGAAGGTAAGTAAAATATTTCTTAATTAAGATGTTAAAATTTGTGATTTTAATTATTTTATTGGCATTAAGTCCAAATATCCTTTCCTTTCCTTTCCTTCTCTTTCTTTTCTCTCCTTTGCTTTCCTTTCCTTTCCTTTCCTTTCCTTTCCATTCCTCTACTTTTCTTTTCTTTCATTTCTTTTATTTTCATTTCTTTTCCATTGATTTTCCTTCCTTTCCTTTCCTTTTCCTTCCATTCCTCTAATTTTCTGTTCATTCATTTCTTTATTTTCATTTCTTTTCCATTGATTTTCCTTCCTTTCCTTTCCTTTACTTTTCCTTCCATGCCTCTACTTTTCTTTTATTTAATTTCTTTTATTTTCATTTCTTTTCCATTGATTTTCCTTCCTTTCCTTTTTTTTCCTTTTCATTCATCTACTTTTCTTTTCTTTCATTTCTTTTATTTTCATTTCTTTTCCATTGCTTTTATTTCCTTTCCTTTTCTTTCCTTTCCTTTCCTTTCCTTTCCTTTCCTTTCCTTTACTTTCCTTTCCATTCCTCTACTTTTATTTTCTTTCATTTCTTTTATTTTCATTTCTTTTCCATTGATTTTCCTTCCTTTCATTTCCTTTCCATCCCTCTACTTTTCTTTTCTTTCATTTCTTTTGTTTTCATTTCTTTTCCATTGATTTTCCTTCCTTTGCTTTTCTTTCCTTTTCCTTCCTGTCCTCTACTTTTATTTTCTTTCATTTCTTTTTCATTGATTTTCCTTCCTTTCCTTTCCTTTCCTTTCCTTTCCTTTCCTTTCCTTTCGTTTCCTTTCCTTTCCATTCCCCTACTTTTCTTTTATTTCATTTTTTTTATTTTCATTTCTTTTCCATTGATTTTCCTTCCTTTCCTTTCCTTTCCTTTCCTTTCCTTTCGTTTTCTTTCCTTTCCTTTCCTTTCGTTTCCTTTCTTTCCTTTGCATTCCTCTACTTTTCTTTTCCTTCATTTCTTTTATTTTCATTTCTTTTCCATTGATTTTCCTTCCTTGCCTTTCCTTTCCTTTCCTTTCCATTCCTCTACTTTTCTCTTAAATCATTTTTTTTATTTTCATTTCTTTTCCATTGATTTTCCTTCCTTTCCTTTCCTTTTCTTTCCTTTCGTTTTCTTTCCTTTCCTTTCCTTTCCTTTGCATTCCTCTACTTTTCTTTTCTTTCATTTCTTTTATTTTCATTTCTTTTCCATTGATTTTCCTTCCTTTCCTTACCTTTCCTTTCCTTTCCTTTCCTTTCCTTTCGTTTTCTTTCCTTTCCTTTGCATTCCTCTACTTTTCTCTTCTTTCATTTCTTTCCTTTCCTTTCCTTTCCTTTCCTTTCCTTTCCTTTCCTTTCGTTTTCTTTCCTTTCCTTTGCATTCCTCTACTTTTCTTTTCTTTCATTTCTTTTATTTGCATTTCTTTTCCATTGATTTTCCTTCCTTTCCTTTCCTTTCCGTCTCTACTTTTCTTTTCTTTCATTTCTTTTATTTTCATTTCCCTTCCATTGATTTTCCTTCCTTTCCTTTCCTTTCCTTTCCTTTCCTTTCCTTTCCTTTCTTTCCTTTCCTTTCCTTACCTTTCCTTACCTTTCCTTTTCCTACCTTTTGTTTACGAGAAGCAGATTGATTAGATCATATCCTTCCTGCCAGAGCAATATAAAATTTCCCTATTTTGAGCTTACTTATTAATTATATTACCCAGCGAATGTTCCTATTATTATATAAAAATGACAAATTTTATATTAAAATGAAAAATCAAATTTATGACAGGAAAACTATTTAACCTCACACATATTATCACAACGCTCCCGTTCCTCTCCCTATTTCCTTTCCTTCTTTTTCTTTTCTTGCTTTCCTTTGCTTGCCTTTCTACTACTCTCTTTTCCTTTCGTTAATCTTTCTTTCCTTTTCTCATTGATTTTATTTCTCTCCTTTCCTTTTTTTTCCTTACTTTCCTTTTCTTTTCTTTCCTTTGCCTTCCTTTTTTTGCTTCCCTTACCTTACCTTTTCTTTCCTTTACTTTCATTTCCTTTCCTTCTATCCTTTTTCTATCCTTCCTGTCCCCTCCCTTTTCGTTCCTTTAATTCCAGGATTTATATATAAAATGTGACCGCAAATTGCAATCCTTGGTATACTTCCAAATAATTCCTAACAGATCTAGCCAACATATTTTTTTCCAAATCCCAATGCAAACCAGATAAAATTTAAGTGTCCAAATAGAGTACCATATACATGTGTGTAAAACTTTGGTCATTTCAGTATCTTAAATGAAGTTATAATGACCATAATTGCTGTTACCTGCGGTTCTTTTCTGACTCTTTTTTTGACCACGAAAATTTTATAACATATCGTCGCTCGCATGCCAAAAGCATGAATATGCCAATTTTTCGATTTTTAGTTAATTAGTCTACTAGATGAACCATTGAGTGATCTATGTGATATCAAAATCTTTAATAAAATACATAACAGGAAGCCACTCTAATTGGGAAACAAAGACGATAATGTAGAAAAATAAATTGATTTCCCAACATTTTTAGTTTGGCACATTCATGTATCTAGCTAGCGAGCAACGATATGTACGAAGTTTTATTGATCTAACGATAACCCGTGCCGATTTTTACACTAAACCAAAAAAGTACATGTTTCCTGTGAAAAAGTACATATATTTAACGAAAATTTCATGAAAACCTCTCCAAAAACCGTTTTCATAAAATTTAAAGAATATTTCATAGAATATAAATATTTTTTCTTAGAATCTATGAACCCATTCTTAGAATACATGAACCTATTCTTAGATTGCATGAACCCATTCTTAGAATGGATGAATCCATTCTAAGAATATATGAATCCATGCTTATATTATAAGAAAAATCAACGTGAACTTCTATGAAACTTTTTCTTAAAAAAACATGTACGTTTTTGCTTCAGTGTAGTTAAAGTTTTACCTAGCAGCTTTACTAAGTCCCCAAAAAAGTCCGCACTCTAAACTTTTTTGTTGAATTTTACAGCGATGATATCAGTAAATTTTTGTTGACTCTCTCACTGTTGCTTGAAATTGCAATCATTTCTGTTTATTTTAGGCTTTAAGTCGCAAAAGGAATAAATTTAAACACAAATTACAGCAAACTTTCATTTCACAGCTGAAAAAGAACATAAAATGGTGCAAACTTTTTTTTGCGCACAAAAAATACGAAATAAACAAACCCTTTGTTGCGTGAAGCTGAAGCGCACAGTCAAATATGCGTAATTCCTCTCAGCAAGCGCTTGTTGAGTAGCGCTCTCTCTGGTTTGAAATACATTTCAGTTGAAAGTGTTGCGGTAGCGTGCATGTGCGCAACAGAAATAAAATATATTAAAATAAATAAATATAATAAAATAAATAGATAAATAAAATATTGTTAGTGTTAAGTAATTGAAATAGAAATAATAAGAAAAATGTTCAAGTGCAATATATGCAAAAGTGAATTTGCTAGCTTTATAAATTATCATCGACACTTATACCCCCATAAAGACGCGCGCGATTGTATTTTTGTTTGTTTGTGTGGAGAATGTAAAAAGACATTTTCCAACTACAATAGCTATACAGTGCATTATTCGCGAAACCATCATGTAAATAAAGTGTGCTACAAAAAACGCGAAGGAAAATACGAATGTAGTGTAACCGGTTGCAAATATATTGGATGCGGTGTTAAGGAAATTTATGTGCATGTGTTAAGACATTTTCATTTTAACAAATATGTTAGTTGTCCAATGCCAATGTGCTCTAAAATTTTTTTGAAAAAATCCACCTTTCGGTCTCATTTCCATCGAAAACATCGGAATGAAAACGATACAACATCTGCCGAAGTAGCAGACCTTCCTTCCTTACTTCCTTTTTCATCGAAAGAAAAAGACGCCACAACTTCCCAAGTAGTCGAAGCCACAAATCAAATTTCATCTGTCTGTGACTTGAATGAAGTAGCAGACGTTCCTCGCAGCAATTCCACCAATTGCTTTGCAAATATTTTGATAGATTTGAAATGCAAATATAATGTTTCTGAAGCTTGTTTGCAATTTTTGTTTTCAGAGCTTTCCTCTTTAATTACAACAAATACGTCCGATAACATGGCGCAAATAAAGCAAATATTCGCTAACCACACTACCAGTATATCGGGAATAGAACATGAAGTTATAAGAATCTTCACTCAATCGAAGTTGTTGCAAGATGTACACAACTTAGCTTCAAGGTGTAAACAAAAAAATTTCTTTTCAGGAAACATTGAACCTAAAGAAATTTTTCTTGGCCTTGATAATTATCATAATGCATGTTCCTATCATTATATTCCACTTTTGGAAACATTGAAATCTCTTCTGAACGACGAAAAATATTTTGAGGCCTTTTCCGAAGTAAAGGAGTCGAGAACCAATGTATATTCTGATTATAATAATGGATATGTTTATCAAAATCAATCTTTCTTTTCACGCGAAAAACGCATTGAGCTGCTGATTTTTCAAGATGCTTTCGAAGTGTGTAATCCCTTAGGCTCAGCAAAACAGAAGCACAAGCTGATAGGTTTTTATTTTATTATCGGAAATATACATTCCAGATATAGATCAGTAATAAATAATATTCAGTTGATTTTATTGTGCAAGGAAAAGTATGTGAAAATGTTTGGATTTCAAACTGTTTTGAAGCCTCTATTGGATGACCTCAAAATATTAGAATCAGAAGGAGTAACTATTTTAAATAGCAAACATGGAACTGAAAAAAAGTTTCTTGGTACTGTATTTTCTGTAATTGGAGATAACCTGGGTTCGCATCAAATTGGAGGATTTACGGAAAACTTTAGCTTTGCAAAGTACGTTTTCCGCTATTGTTTCTTTGAGCGAAAATGTTTAGAAACCAAAGATGTTGAAATTCGTACACTTAGAACTATTAGCAATTATAATGAACTGATTTCGACAGAAACTTTCGACAGAGGAGTAGTTCGCAACTCATGTTTAAACATCCTTGATTTCTTCCATGTTTGTAATCCAGGACTACCACCTTGTATTGCACACGACTTATTTGAAGGAATAGTCCCATATGACTTGATGGAAATTTTAAAAAAGTTAAGCAATAAATACTGTTTTTCCTTTGACCACATAAATATTTTGTTAACAGCTTTAAGAAAGAAACTCCGTTTACAATTGTCATTTCCGATGATAAATGCTAAAATGAAGAAGCTTCCAGGCAATGCGGATGAAGTTCGTCACATATTATTTCTAATGCCACTTGTCTTGATGAGGGTTATTACTTCTTACGAAGATCCACTATATTTGCTTTTTACAACCATGGTTAGTATGTGTCGTTTAATCTGTGCACATGAAATTACCTTATCACAAATAGAATTGTTAAACTACTACATACGGGTTTTTTTTGAATACAGAGTTGAGTGCTTTCCTGATTTTAATTTAAGACCAAAACATCACTATTTGAAGCATTATCCAGATTTAATTAAGCAATTTGGTCCTTTAAAAAACTTGTTTACATTACATTTTGAACAAAAACACCAATATTTTAAGAATATAGCTAAAAGATGTAGAAACTTCAAAAACATTACCTATACTTTAGCACAAAGGCATCAATACCTTCAGTCGAGTCTTTATGGGCATAGATTAATGGAAAAAGTAATATGTAAAAAGGCATATGCAATGGAAGAGAACATGTTTAATATTAGCTTGCCAAATGATTTCATATTTGTAACAAAAAAGTTATCTTTTCTGGGAACCTTTTATAAAGAAAATGATGCTATATTATATTCAATTGACGAACATAGTAATGTGAATGTTCTCATTATTAACTCGTTATTTATAAATGAGAATTATGAAAATTTCATTTTTTACGGTGAAGTAGTAAAAATGTGGTTCAATAGCGCAATAAGCTTATACGAATCCTTTGATATTACAACGAAGAGTTTTTCCACTGTGAACAAAAATGAACTTTTAACTCCAAAACCTATAAAACTAGTTGTGTTTAATTCTAAACAATATTTTGCACCATTTTCTTCAATTTTGAATCACATATAAAATAAGGATCTATTTTCTTAAATTATCGAATAGTTATTATTTCTAATGTAATTTTTATTTTCATGTTAACTTAAATTAAGTCAAGTAGCCTATAAGAAAGAATAGAAATGTCGAAATACTTATGCAAGCTGTGGAGCGCCGACAGAAAGAAGAAAAAAGCGTTCATATCTCAAGCTTCTATCACTCATATAATTGCAAAAGGTATGAGTATCAAAAACCTTTCACCTATCACCTGCGTAATAAACAAAACACCAAATTTTGTTATTTCATTTAGCTAAAGACTATACGCTTACGGGAAATAAGCTAGTTTTGGAATGTGATGGAACAGAGATAGATGATGACGAAACGTTACAACTTTTTTTAGAGGAAAAGAGTACTTTAATAATACTAAATTCTTGGGAGACGTGGACTCCACCCAATATGATAACAGCTTCCACTAATTCTAACAACACGCCGCCACAGGAAAATTCTCGATCGAGCCAAGAAACTTTTTTGACCGAAGCTCCATCTTGCTTTACTTTATCTTGTGATGATGTTGGTGCTACAAATTTATTGCTAGTACCACAGTCCTCGCCCCAAGAAGAACCCCTAAAAAATTGCCAGGAATTGCAGGAAGAAGAAGTTATCCTATATTATACAGATGATGTAAATACAAATATGTCTTCTGAGCACCAAACCAACATGCCGACATCAAGTAAGAGAGCACCACAGGCGATGTGTGACTCATTTAACGCGTTCGAAATACCTTGGAATAAAATGTCAACAGAAATCAATAAAGCACTGGAAGATAAAAAGCATTTGGGAAAATTGCTGAACCAATTTTGCAACACCATTGTAGATGAATTACGGCAAAAATCTGAATACATTCCCATGAGAGTTTACCGAAGCATTGCGCAAATGGCCGTTAACAAATACCCTGAATCTTTTCTTGAAAGAGATGGTCAAAAAAATATCATGTCACACACTCCTGTGTCGATAATTACAACTATGAGAAACCGTAACAACTTTTTAAATTCATCAGCTAAAAAGGGGCTTTCAAGCTCAAATGCGCCACTCAAAATTAAAAAAAAAAGTAAATACAATGTCTCGTAGTTGCGTTAATTGGCAGCCAAACGAATCCAAAAGTGAAGAAGATTACACATCAAAAAAACAGTTTCTAATATCGATGTACCAAAAAAAATCACTACAGCAATCGGAAGAGGAAACTGTTTCGCAATACATGGCTGATTGCTTTGCTCCGCAAAGAAAGTTTTTTAACAATTCACAAAATATTCCAACAGTTAAAGATATTCTTCAAAATTGGCCAATGATATTTTACAAAAAATGCCTATTTCAACATTTTGAAAAATTAATGGAGCTTGATGTCTCAGCATTCAGGTTGAACTTTACATTATCAAAACCGAAACTCAAAGCGTTTTTCAAAATTTCTGAAACAGGGAATGATGAAGAGATTATAATAGTGATTTCCAATCATTTCAAAGAAAATCACGAATTGTTATTTTCAAAGTTTGAGGTACAACTAAATGCAAAAACTTTAACATTTATTTTTATTAACTAATAAGTAAATTTCAGTTGGGAACAACAATTGAGGAAATAAAAAGCGGAAGAAATATATTAACTCCTTGGATATCAACAATTTGTAAGTTTTTTTTAATAATCAGGCCAATTATGAACAGTTCTCGCAAATTCTTTTGCCGATTTTACCCGGCTTTTGGATAAATATTTGGGTATTTACCCATTATTACCTTATTTTACCAGGTATTTACCATTTGGGTATGTAACCTTTTCTCATCTCTATGGATATCATAATTTTGGTGTTGAATCTTTTTTTATTTTAAAAATGAGAAATTCTCAGACAACTTTTCAGAATCAGCCTGAATATTTTAAAGATTTTGGTTTTGTCTGCATCACATTTTTTGTATTTTTTAGATACATCTCTTTCAAATGAAACAGACCCGGTTTCGTATATATGGCTAGAAGGCGAAATTACGACTATAGATATTAAATATGATATCGTTGATTTAATTTTATGTCTTCTTTGCTATTATTATATTTTTAATATAGAATACCCTAAGGATATTTCGCAAACTAGCGAGTTTTTGATGAGATTTCTATTTAAATTTTACCCATCACAAGTAAGAGGCAGAAAAAAACATATAAATAATTTAAAAAAAATTATGGCACTGATTTCGAAAATTGAAAAGGTTCCTGAAATTTAACATAATAATACATAAATATGTAAAATTTAATAATACATAAATATGTAACATTTCAATTAATTTTATTTGTCCTATTTTGGTGCTATTGATATGCACAACACTATATTTTAAACCTATGTATGTATAGTCCTTCATTTTAATGTATGAATGCATGTATTTGCTTATTTTTAACATGAAATTAAATTCTTTTGTTAATTTACTATATTTCCTGTTGTTTTAATAAAAAAATAAAATAATTTTCATCCTTATAACCTTCAAATTCCAGCAATAATTTAATTCTTTTCACAAATTTCGCTCTTTTTTTTAAAGTATGTGTACATATAAGTACATGTTTCAAAAAAAATTGCTAAAAATCAGACAATTCCTTTAGCTGCTCAGGACTAGTATTTTTCTATACTAAAATGAATGAACTACAAAACTGCATACTCGGAAAAAATCGAAAAATTCTTTTTCAAATTTTCTCCAATTTTCCAAAAAGCTGTTAACCTTAATTTGCAGTAATTGTATTGAATTTTTACACATATGTACTTTCATAAAATAGCGAAATTTTTTAAAAGAAGTTATTCTTGCTGGAATTTGCAATTTTAATGGTGGCCCATTTTGACTGTGAGCTACTGTATATTTTCAAATTAAACATTTTTGGCTTTAAACATAAAAATAAGTGAGAGAGAGCGCGCAGAAAGTGCTGCAAATTCAAGCAGCTGTGTGTGTATGGAATTACACATTTTTCGGTTTAATCAATCAACAAAAAAATGCGTATATTAACATGCGTGAATTTAGACATAAACAGTCGGTAATCTGTTGCCTACCATTATCGCTGTAAAATTCAACAAAAAAGTTTAGAGTGCGCAAGGCTGCAAAGATACAAAATTTTAGTAGTTCGCCCATATGTGAAGGAGATTAAGAAATCTCCACCTATGAATTTTTTTACAATATGTTTTCTAGACTATACGAAAAAAAAAAAATAGAAAAGACCGCCCCTAAATTTGAAGCTTAGGATGAGAGGGTTTCATAATTTTTTTTTTAATTTTTGTTGATCCTTACAAAAACAACCCAAATGGTTTTTAGTGCAACTTTTTTATTTGACATCCGATTTTTAAAATTGATGTGTCAAAAATGTTTATCTTGATATGCAGTAAATATCGGAACTGCTATAACTTCTTTGTTTATAAACTTTATTAAAACGTTCAAAGGCAGCATTGCCATGAATTTTAAAGCAATTTAATTTGATGAAACAAAAAAGACATTTTAAGGACCTACAACTCTCCTTTCCTCATTAGAAAGAATTATGAAGGCTCTCAAGATAAACATTTTGACATATCACTTTTAAAAATTGGATGCCAAATAAAAAAGTTAAAATAAAAAGCCATTTGGGCTGTTTTTGTAAGGATCAAAAAAAAATTTTAAAAATTTTCCCGAAATCCTCTCAACATAAGCTTCAAATTTAAGGGCGGCATTTTACAACTTTTTTTCGACACAGTCTAATGTTTTCTATTCAAAATAATTGTGTATATCCTATATGTTTTCAGTGCACTTTTTATAGGACATAAATTAAGCAACATTTAAATAAATTGTATGTTATTTTATTATAAAATAAAATCAATTTATTTTATTTTATCAATATTTCAAAACCGGGCCTCTTTAAATAGTTTTATAAACATTTTCAACATTTTTACAACATATCGACTTTTCAAAACATACACCGAGTTTTTACAACTTTGAAATATTATCATTTTAAAGGACATTTTTTGCATATCCTGAAAGGATAATTAAAAAAAAAATTTGATATATTTTAATTATTTTCTAATTATTCTATAAATTAATACCCACATTTTGTTGAAATTTTTCAATATGCGTTAACTTTTAATCATTTAAAGGAGATCTTAAGCATCTGATTACAAAAAAATACCGACTTACTTATGCGACAAAGATGCAATAGCATGAGTAAAACGAATAGCTAAATGTATAAATTTGCAAAACGCGCAGTGAAATTCATTAAATTCATTAATAATTGCATCTACAAATCGAAACGGGTTGCCGTGGTCCGAATTTCATCAAACTTTGTCAAGATAGTCCTTGATGTATGATGGTATGCGTTTAAACAAAGCAACTTTGATTTTTTGGGACAGTATAATATATGTACATGTTGATATATAGTACAAATGCAATAGTCTATGTCTTAACAGCGATGAACTCAAAATACAAATTGCTCACAAAACACAAATATATTACTCAATTAACTTTAAACTTTCCCTTTTGACTTTTTTTGTTAAGTAGAAATATATTACACAGACCAATCCCTATTGCAAAAAGAACCACGTACTAATGTGACACCTTAAAAAACCTAAGTTTTTGACAAAGCTCTCCTTACACGCCAATGTGCGATATGACACTATAAAAAGAAAAAATCCATTGCCAAAGGGAATAAAAATATGTATTTCGAAGAAGAAATGTCCATTCATATTTTTTTCCTATATCCTTAGCTACTACTTATCTATACTGTCATGTATGCATTATTTTAAAATGGCTTAATTCGTAGTTTTTATTTCAGCAAATGTAAAATATTTACTTCTAATTACTATTATCAATATGCCACGTAATCGAACACTTACGTATAGAACGCAGAGAAATCAAAACCCTCGAAATAGGTTACAAAGAAATAACAATGAGGAAAGAAGAAATCAAGACAGTACCACAGATCAACTTGATGATAACATTAATTTGGCAGACGGATTTAAGTGTGCTCTAAAAACTATTCCCAGGAATTTCGTTAGTTTTAGTTGTGGTGAAATGAACCTAATTTGTAGTTTTTGTGAAGCTAAGCACTTCACGTCAGAGATTACTCAAAATAACGTAAATTCTTTCACTTCATGTTGTCATAAGGGTAAAGTTTCTATTCCAGCTTTGACACAAAATAATTTTTTTAATGGTATATTCAGGGAACTAAACTCTGATAATTTAAATGAAAAACGAAGATCGACGAATTTCTTTACAAATATTCGCTCCTACAATTCGGCGTTTGCAATGGTCAGTTCTGAAGCCAAAATAGATCAAAACTGTATGCAGGGTGTTTTTCATTTTAAAATACACGATGTTTTTTACCATCGTGCTGGACCGATGATACCCACTTATGGAAGAAATCCTTGCTAAGCTCAACTTTATTTTTATGACGTAGAAATGGCAGTCAATTATAGATTACGAGAAGTCACAAACCATAATTGTCATACAGAATTAATGAGATCGATTTCTATTGAATTAGATAGTGTTAATTCATTTCTTCGCTCTTTCAAAACAATGAAAGACTTCTGCTCGAGGGATGAAAACGCATGCAAAGAAGTGACTATGCTCATTAAAGTAAACCGCAATTTAGATATAAGAAGGTATAATGATGCAGTTGAAACTGATGTAGCAATAATATTTAGCACGACGGATGGCGAACCTCCATTCGAAAGGAATATTATTGCTTTCAATAAACTCAATGGTACAGTGCACAATATATCCGTCTTAGATAGTTCACTAGATCCTCTTGCCTACCCACTTCTCTTCCCAAACGGTGATACAGGGTGGCATCCAAATATTTTCCACAACACTCCAAGTACATCTAATTCTACGGCTCCAAGAAATCGAGTCACAATGTTGCAGTATGCTGCTTATCGCCTTGCAATTAGAAATGAATTTAGCTTTCTGCACCATAGCCAAAAATTCACGCCTACATTTCATAAAACAAAATCAACAAAACTTACGAAGTGAACTGTATAATAATCTTACTGATTATTTGAACACAAATTCATACAATGTCTCAAATATTGGACGACGTATTGTCCTTCCTTCTTCTTTTATGGGCTCTCCGCGTAATATGTATCAAAACTATATCGATGCCATGTCAATAGTTCAACATTTTGGAAAGCCAAGTTTGTTCATCACAATGACATGTAACCCCAAATGGCCAGAAATTTTAAATAACCTTGATAGTAAAGATTCCGCAAATTTCAGACCTGATGTTGTAGTAAGAGTTTTTAAAAGCAAATTTAAAGAATTATTAAAGTGCATCATTTCTAATAAAACTTTTGGTAATGTTGTCGCATGGGTTCACACCATAGAGTTTCAAAAGCGCGGTTTACCACATGCTCATATTTTAATAACTCTTTCAGAGAATGATAGGATTGCTTCCATTACAAATATCGACAATGTTGTCTGCTCTGAGATACCTGATAATGACGCACAGCCAAAACTGCTTGATTACGTCAAGAGTCATATGATGCATGGTCCATGTGGGTTACTAAATCCAAATGCTGTATGCATGACGGAAGGAAAATGCTCGAAAGCCTTTCCAAAAGACTTCTGTGAGCGAACGCATGATTCTGCAAACGGATACCCAATTTACAGGAGAAGAGACAATAATGTAACTGTCGATGTGAGGGGCAACAGCTTTGATAATCGATACGTCGTTCCATACAATCCTTACCTCCTAGCAAATGGAAGTGGAAGTTTGCACGACAGTTAAAAGTGTTAAATACATTTATAAATATGTATATAAAGGCTACGATAGCGCAAGTGTTGAAATAAATAAAATAATTTAAACGATAATGTTTCTGTCAATGAAGTAACAAATTATGTAAGTGGACGCTATGTTGGATCCACAGAAGCTACATGGCGTATACTTGAATTTGAAATGCATCAGCAGTCACATACTGTTTATCGTTTAGAGTCTAAACTTTAGACATTCACTTACCTAATAGGCAAAATGTCATTTTCAGAGAAGGACAAGAACGAAATGCCGTTGATAATCTTAGACTTACAAAATTGCTAGCTTTCTTCGAATTGAATAGAACCGACCCCAATGCTCACCAATATCTCTATACAGAAATTCCTTCGCACTATAAATGGGATAAAAAATGGGAAAAGAGAGCGCGAGGTGGAGATAAGATAATCTCGCGAATGTACGTAATTTCACCAAAAGACATAGAACTTTTTAATTTAAGATTATTATTACTGCATGTTCGAGCTGTTACAAATTTTGAGGACATTAGAACATATAACAATGTTTTGTATAGTACATTTGTTGAAGCCTGTCATGCCCGTGGTATAGCTTCAGACGATAATGAATGGAGAAAGTGTTTAGATGAAGCAAAGAGTTTTCAATCACCAAAAAAATGAGAGAATTATTTGCAATAATATGTGCATTAAATTTGCCAACAAATGCATTAGAATTGTGGGATGAATTCAAAACGTACATAAGTGAAGATTTTATGAGGATTTATAACGAAAATTTGGCATATAATCACGCTCTCCTAGAAATTGAAAATATTTTGAACGTTCATAATTTGAATTGCCAAGCTTTTGGTCTTCCAAGTCCTATTCAATATTCAAATGAAAGTTTTGAAAATGTGCTCGATCCGTGTGAAGAACAAGCTGTTTTTACACAATTGTACGACAGAGCTAATGAAGAACAAAAAACCTTAATAAATAACGTTATTCAAGAAGTCCAATATCACGATACAGGATCAAATGTTTTCTGTTTAACTGCACATGCAGGCTGCGGAAAAACATTTGTTGAAACAGCAATAATTCATAAAATGCAGGCATTGCAGCGAAGTTGCATTATTACAGCTTTCAGTGGCATTGCATCAACGCTTTTAATTAATGGTAGAACGTTACATAATGCCTTCAAATTACCGATTCCTTTATTGGATACATCCACTCCAAATATAACACCGAACAGTTCTTACGGTCAATATATCAATTCAGTTGATTTAATTATAATTGATGAAATTTCAATGTGTCCACTCAGTATATTTAAAATAATCGATGCATTTTTAAGAGACATCACATCTGACCATACAAAAAAAAATATTTTATTTGGGGGCAAGACCGTTCTTCTCAGCGGTGATTTTAGACAAATTTTACCAGTCATCCCACATGGTACACGAACCACACTTATTGAAAACTGTATCACAAGTTGGAATGAGTTTAACTCATTTCATCATTGCACCCTTAAACAAAATATGAGAGTAAGACCAGATGAAATAGAATTCGTTGAATTTCTTAACAAGCTGGGCAATGGTGAGCTAGGAACTTCTTTGCAGCTTGATGCAGATACTATTGAATTACCACCCCAAATAATTGGTGCTTTTGAAAATTTGATTACAGACACATATGGCAATATATCTGATAATATTTTATCAGAAGAAATTCTAAATTCTGTAATTTTGGCACCTACGAATGAAGATTGTTATCTTATAAATGCTGATATACTTAATCGTATATCAGGAGAAGAAAAAATGTATTGCAGTTTTGACAAAATATTAGATGAAATAGAAATAAATGAATATCCTATTGAATTTCTAAATTCACTGAGTCTAAGCGGAATGCCTCCACACAAATTGACATTAAAAATCAATGCGATAGTGATGCTTATCCACAATTTAAATAAAGGGTGTTTTTTTAGGGGTATAGAACTTTGAATTGAAATAAAACACAAGAAAATCGTTTCAAGGTCCATCAGTTTGGCTTTATTGGAAGGATAATTTTATGCCATTAATGTTTAAATATGATTTCGGGCATGTGGCCGCCGCGGCTGGCTCGAATAAAGCCAATTCTACAGGTCCAATTTTCAACCACTTTTTCGAGCATATGGGGCCGTATGTCGGCAATAACGCCACGAATGTTGGCTTCCAATTCCCCTAACGTTTCTGGTTTGTTGGTGTAGACGAGCGACTTCACATATCCCCAAAGAAAATAATCCAATGGTGTCAAATCACACGACCTTGGTGGCCAATTGACAGGTCCATTCCGCGAAATTATGCGCTCATCGAATGTTTCCTTCAATAAATCGATTGTGACGTGCGCTGTGTGGCATGTAGCGCCGTCTTGTTGGAACCACAACTCATCCACATTCATGCCATCCAATTCGGGAACAAAATAGTCGGTTATCATGGCTCTATACCGGTCTCCATTAACGGTAGCTGCCTCTCCAGCATTATTGCGGAAGAAGTATGGCCCAATGACTCCACCAGCCCATAGAGCACACCAAACAGTCAGTTTTTGTGGATGTAATGGCGTTTCAAGGGTCTCATGTGGATTCTCTTCACTCCAAATGCGGCAATTTTGCTTGTTGACGTAGCCATTCAACCAAAAATGAGCCTCATCACTGAACAAAATTTTGCGATGAAAATCAGCATCGAAATCAATCTCATTTTCGGCCCATACACCAAAATCACGACGCATTGCATGGTCTCGCGGCTTTAATTCTTGCACAAGCTGGATCTTGTAAGGTCGCAAGCCAAGATCTTTGCGCAAAATCTTCCATAAAGTTGATGGACAAAGCTCCAATTGCTGTGCACGGTGGCGAATCGATTCATTCGGGTCCTCTTCAACACTTTGCTCTACAGCGGCAATTGTTTCTTCGGTGCGCACTGTTCGACGTCTCTGCGGATGCGTATTATCACATAGAGTAAGTGCGAAAACGATCCATGGTTAACCGAATTAATTGCTCTGATGGACGATTATGTCGACCATAAAATGGACGGAGCTCACGGTAAACTTCGCGAACTGAACCATTATTTTCGAAATAAATTTGCACGATTTGCAAGCGTTGTTCTTTTGTCAACCTGTTCATGATGAAATGGCAAACCAAACCGAACATAAATGACATTAGAGTTGCCAGATTTGACCACAAAATGCCAGTTTTATCTCTATTCAAAAAACAAACCTGTAAAAAAAACACCCTGTACAACACAAGCATTAGTAAATGGGACTCGAATGAGAGTTAAATGCCTACATCGGAACACCATTGATTGCGAAGTCTTAACAGGAGTAGCACGTGGTAAAAGAATCTTACTTCCACGAATAAATCTAACTTTTTCAGGGTCGATTCTTCCATTTAAATTTCAAAGAACGCAGTTTCCCATAACACCAGCATTTGCTATGACCATCAACAAGTCTCAGGGTCAGACTGTTGAGAAAATTGGCGTTCTCTTGAGAAGGCCAGTTTTTGCCCATGGACAACTATACGTAGCAGCAAGTAGAGTTCGCTCTTTTGATAGCATAAAGTTTTATATTTCAAATGAAAATGGACAGGGAAACATATTTAATGACAACAGAGTGTTTACAAAAAATATTGTATATAAAGAAGTTCTACGTAGTCATTAAGCATTTTATTAGCTACAAACAAACTTGGAATATGATTTTTTTTACCAGAGTAGCCGTAGTATTTTTGAGAATTTTGGTTTGCAATGTTACTTTTTTATAAGAACAAATAGCTTCTTAGATATCAATAGTTGTAGTTTCTTATATTTTTAAACATTAGGTCCAAAAAGTATTTTAAAGCCATCTTAGAATAAATAAATAAATATAAATTAAAATTTTAGTTAGTTCTGAACTATGTAATAGTTTTTTAAGTTTTGTTCAATATTGAAATTGTTAAATTTAGCAAAATATTAATATTAATAAAAATTTTAACGTTTTTAAATAACTCTTTTTCTTATTAAGGTGACAAATGAAAATTGTATATATTATTTTAACTACTTATGTGGTTGAATTTCAACCACTGGGCGAACTCTAGTTAAAATAAATTCGTTCCAAAAGGTAAGGGCATTCTACAGTTTCTTGGATAATGCCAAGAACAAAAGTTAAGGAGAGGACAGACCTTCTCTTTTCCAGACTTTTAAGATTTATGAGTAATAATCTAGAACTGTAGGAATGAACTGAGTCCGGAGAGACTGCAAAGCGTTTGTAAGAAAAACTTTTTGAATACGTCCTATCCTGTCAATCCTAAATTGATGGAACGGACGCCAAATAAAAGCTGCGTACTCTAGATTGGCACGAACAAAAGAAGTGTAAGGCAATTTTAGAGTATAGGGATTTGAAAACTCTCCACTATGTCGCCTTAGGAATCCAAGCATAGAATACGATTTCGAGATTATAAAGTCAATGTGCCTGTTGAAAGAAAGTTTGGTACCAAAAATAACCCCGAGATCCTTGATTTCATTAGTTGTTTTCAGTGCAA
The DNA here is from genome assembly GCA_949987695.1 of Merzomyia westermanni. NCBI lineage: Eukaryota > Metazoa > Arthropoda > Insecta > Diptera > Tephritidae > Merzomyia > Merzomyia westermanni. Next base: position 82,549,987 of record OX465289.1, read on the forward strand.
GCCCCAAGATGTTGTAACATGTTGTTAACAAATTAACAGACCTGGTAAAAGAGACATGGTGGCATTTACTAACTTTGAGCGGAAGGTGCGACTGTAGGCACCATTAGCCCAAGCCTTCAAGGTCCATTAGAATTTTTGCCACTTCAGCAAGATGGCTTACTTTCAGGAATATCTTTAACTCATCAGGATATATCAAGAAGTGGCATAACTGAAAACCCAAATAAATATCATTGATAAATAGTACAAAAAGCATGCTACCGAAATGGAGCTTCCGAAATGGATCTATAAGAAAAGCTATGGCGGTTGTCTCTTAACATTTTTCCTACTCTATTAATAATAACAACTTTTAATAATTAATTAAAAAAGATTTTTAAAAAATAAAAAACAATAATTTTCATAAAAATTCAAAAACAGAAAATTTATTACACTTGAAAATGTACAGGCCGTAAATCAACAAAAATTGTTGGTACGAAAAAAAAGCATGACAAGGAACATTACCTACAATTACCGAGCACCGCCTATGACATGAGTATGTCTTAACCCACATTAAAAAAATGGAATGGAAGCCAAGACGCTCAAACTTTTCAATTAAGATCTTATGAGACACTTTGTCAAACGCTTTGGAAAAGTCTGTACAGATACAATCTATCTGAGATCCATTTGAAAAAGACGATGTGCAATACTCGGAAAAAACTGGCAGGTTCGAGACAGTCGAACGTCCAGGAATAAAACCATACTGATTTGGGATGATCAAACTTTTGACTGAAAAGTACATTTTGTCCTTGACAATACTTTCAAAAAGCTTAGAGACAGTGGATAGTTTGGAGATAGGTCTATAATTGGTCATTTTATTTTTGTTACCGCTTTTGAAAACTGGGGTAATAGAAGCAAATTTCCAAACATCTATAAAATCACCAATAGACAACGATCTGTTAAATATAGTTAGTAGAGGCGAAATTAACGCTGGACAATTTTTTAGTAAAAGCGCGAATATGCCATAGATGTCAGTACGTGAAGAAGGCTTGAGCTGTAGAATACCGTTAGTAACATCATCATATGAGATGCACAGCGACCCAAAATCAGATGTGATATTTGAGTTTGATATAAAATCAGAATTATGGTCAGACTCTAGATCATTACTATAAAAGTTAGATTTGAAAATTTATTTTTTAAATTTGCAGATTTATCATTAAGAAAAACTGTGGACGGGATTGTGGAGCAGGACCTTTTTGATTTCACAAAATTCCAAAAGAGCTTGGGATTCGAATTGAGGTTATGTTCAACACTAATAATATAATTTCGGTGCAAAAACTTATTCAGACAGTTAAACTCTTTTAAAAATCGCATGTAAGTGTTGTAATGATTTTGAGTTTTGGTCGCTTATATACTTCTTAAAAAATGTATTACGTAGGTTCTTCAACTTTTTCAGTCTGCGGTTATACCAAGGTAATTTATATAACTTACTTCTTACGGTGGGAATATTGGCAATACAGATTTCTGACAAGATTTCTTTGAATATATTAAAACCACCAGAAACTTCCAAGCTTTCGCGCGACACCCACCAGGGGCCGAATTGTGTATTCCGTGATCGAATTGACAATCGTATCAAAAATTATTACGTTACTGATCGTATAAGGGCCATTATTGGTATCGCGATATATGTTCACAATCGTATCGTAACCCTTGACAAAATGTCAAAAATATTAATTAAAATTTGTTTTGTTTGCTGGGTTTGAATTCGCTGAACTATGTCGGCGTTTGCGTAGAGCTCATACAGCAAATCTTTAAATCTTGTTCGGTACTCGCCGTCGCCAACGCGTAGAGGTCCACAAATCTTTCTAAGAACCTTTTTCTCGAATACTCCCGGATCCGCCTCATCAGATGTTGTTAGTTTCCACGCTTCTGCACCATAGAGCAGGAGGGGATGATTGACTTATAGAGTGTTATTTTCGTTCCTCGAGAGATGACTTAACTTCTCAACTACGTACTCAGAAAAAGAAGCTACGCTTTTCGAAGAGCATGTAAAGTGTGGCGAAGACGTACCGTCGTCAAACAACGGCAAATCACGCAAACGGTGAAGGCTGTGATGATAGAAACTCGGACTAATACATGCTATACATGGCGAGATGACAAAAAAAGGCGCAGAGACGACTGCGACCGAGCGCTCACCAGCTCCGCGACAGTGACGAATCCTGCCCACCATCCCCTAAGATCATCTTTGGACCACGCCGTAGAAAACTGTCAAGTCCTCTGCTGCAAAAGGTTACTTTCGCCTTCTACAGAAAGACAAGGGCCACATACACCTGTGGACGGAAGAGCGGTAATTACCAAATCAACAACGGCGCAATGAGGAAACACCTACTTCTGCTGGAATGCGTAGGTCAGATTACACATAAGACGATGCCCAGCTCAAAAATATAGCGAACGAGCATTTTTACCTATTTTCAGGGGTAGAGCCAAACGGGTATACTCTGTCAAACAACTATAGCAGACTGTGGTAACGAGCGTACGGCGGACCGATTTGCGAGTGTGGTACCGATAGCCTTAGTTGTCGAGGGTCTGACCACGTAGATGTAGCGTATTATCAATGGAGGGGCTTAGGCTACTGGCCTTCATCTAAACTTAGATATGAACGAAGACCCGTACAACGGGTTTTTAGGTTAAGTTTCATTTTGAAGAGGCCCTGCGAACAGAAAGCATCAAGTAGATTAATTTCCGCCCCTGAGGCAGCACATGTAGGGAAAGTAGAGGAAGCAAATGAGGTTGGCACTTCATAAGGGACTGAAGACTCCTGATTTCCACCAGAAAGTAGCGTCCCTGTCTAAAAAAAAAAACGGCAGCCTCTTTTCGCTTTGTCGGATGGCGAAAGAGATTTCTGAGACCATTCTTTTCGAGTGTGATGCTATCTACCGGAAAAGAGGGCATCTTGGCCTACCTTGGTCAGAGCATGACCAAAAACTATTTATTATCCCGAAGAAACTTCTTGACTTTCTAAAGGATTTGTGCCTATAGGGACATACATAAAAAATGTCTTCCAAGACAGAAGGAGCCAAGGTTGTTTCTTAGTCAGAGGACCACTTCATAGTGGCATCACCTGGGAGCCCGCGGCACTGTACAACTGGCCTGGGGTTTTGGTCATAGACGGTTGAAGGAAATGAGCAGGCGGATATCTTAGCGAGAAACGAAACGACAGTAACACCAATTGGCCACGAGCAGCGGCTTACAGTTGGTCCAAAACTAATGAGAAGGGAGAAAAAAGAGGAAAAAGATATACACTGGTACAACACGACAGGTTTAAGATAGGCAAAGTTGCTCTTGGGGGTCATAACACAACTCGCTTAAGAATTTTAAGAGGTATTCTTACAGGAAACTGCAGGCTCAGTTTGTTTTTGTTCCAGAAATATTATTTCAATTTCTTTTCGAATGCAATTTAGCTATCGAATAAAATTTTTTTACTTAGACAAGTATTTGAGTACGTATAAAACGATACCAAACAAGTAATTTTACGAAACGAGTATTCAGTTAACGTGAAACCCGATACGCCCCCTGTTCACCTCTGAACAAATTTCATTTAACTGAACAAAGTCACAACGGAATAATTGAAAGGTATAATATTTTTTGGGGAAATTTTTTCGAAATGATAAAATTCAACTTTGCGGACAAGAGGAACATGATGTAGACCTGGAACTGATATTGGAGCAAGACATTCAGATAGGATATACTTTAACCCATCACCGACCATTTAATTTCGCCAAGATTGAATTCCCCACGCACACAAAACTGAATACACAAAACGGATTATCACCCAATTTATTGTGAACCTATGATGAAATATTATGTGTCATATAAAATCAATCCGCACTATTCGGTGGAATATACTAAGCAACAGTATACGAGGTGTGTTCAAAAAGTATCGCGAATTTTGTGTTTTTTCAAAAATTATTTATTTATTCATGAATATCTATTTTGTCCCCTTCAAAGTAATTCCCATGAGATATTATAGACTTGTGCCAACGGTCGAAGCACTTCAAAAAATCATTTTTTTGTATCTTGTTCAGCTCCTCCGCCGTCTTTATCTCGTCAAGAGAAGCGTAACGTCGTCCTTTCATGGGCCTCTTCAGTTTAGGGAACAAGAAAAAGTCACAGGGGGCCAGATCTGGGGAATACGGTGGCTGCGGCATCATTAGTGTGTTGTTTTTGGCCAAAAAGTCGCGCACAAGCAACGATGCGTGAGCAGGGGCGTTATCGTGGTGCAAAAGCCAATTTTTGTTCTTCCACAAATCCGGGCGTTTCTGGCGGATTGCTTCGCGCAAATTGCGCATAACTTGCAGGTAATATTCCTTATTGACCGTTCTTCCCTGTGGCAAGAACTCATGATGCACCACGCCCCTGCAATCGAAGAAAACTGTCAGCAAAACTTTCACATTCGACCGAACTTGGCGCGCTTTTTTCGGTCTTGGTTCGTGCGGCAGCTTCCATTGAGATGATTGAGCTTTGGTTTCCATGTCATAACCATAAACCCACCATTCGTCACCAGTTATGACCCTCTGGAGCAAATTTGGGTCGTCGCGGACAGAGTTTAACATCTCATTAGCAATGTTCATGCGATGCTGTTTTTTATCGAGCTTTATTTATTTATTACGGTCTAAAAAGTACAAGATTTTATACAGACTAATTAAAAATAGAAAACAATTCCAGTTTAAATTTATATAAACTGTTTTTAAAATTAAGAACGTTGCTGTATCGATTTGCTAGCTGTACAGCTCTGGCTACTGGTCCATTCATTGCATAATTGGTTCTATGAGTAACCTCGATAAACAACCTATTATGTCGTAACTCGCGCGAAGGGATATAGTAGATGAATAGATTTGACAGTTCAGCACAGTTGACATACAAGTTCTCCTTTCACACAAAGCCTGGAGGCCGCATGCTGTCATAGGATGGAAGGCCATTGGGCCAATTAAGCATATGTAGAGCGATTCTACTAAATAATTTCTGAATTCTTTCAATTTTATATGAACTCCCTTCATAAAATGGATTCCATATTATTGAGCAATATTCCAGACGAGTTCGTACCAAAGCGGTAAAAAGTGCTTTCAGCGTCATTGGATCCTTAAAGTCTCCAGAATTACGTCTTATAAATCCAACCATTGCAAATCCCTTCGAAGCTATAAAGTCAATGTGACGAGAGAATGAGAGTTTGGTGTCGAAAATGACACCCAGGTCTTTAATCTCATATGAACGACTTAAAGGTTCGGCATTTAAATTGTAATTGAAATAAGTTGTAGTTGACTTTTTCGAATATGAAACAACGCAGCACTTATTTACATTCAAAAACAAATTATTGTCAATACACCATTCAGCAAAAGAATCAAGGTCTGATTGTAAATTGGCACAGTCGGAAATATTACGGACTGTTAAGAACAATTTGACATCATCTGCAAACATTAGGTATTTGGCGAAGTTGAAACAATTAGGCAAATCATTAATAAAAATCAGGAATAATAAAGGGCCGCTATGGGTTCCCTGCGGAATTCCCGACCAAGCGTCGATATATAAGGATGACTTTACGTCTCCAATTGAAACAAATAGCCTCCTATTCGATAAGAAACTAGAGAAAAACCTCAATAAGTTACCTTCGATTCCATACATCTCCAGCTTACGCAGTAGTATCCTGTGATCAACTTTATCAAATGCTTTCGAGAAGTCAGTGTAAATGACATCAAGTTGCGCATATGTCTCAAATGCATCGATAATTCTGTTGGTCAATAAAGCTAAGCTGGTAGAAGTGGATCTCCCAGGGAAAAAACCATGCTGGCAGTCAACAATGGCCTTACCTATGTGATCGAATAATTTGCGTTGGATTATGTCATCAAATATCTTTGCCAGAGTTCCCTGTTTAACTATGGGTCTATAGTTGCAGACATCGTTGCGGTCACCAGACTTATATATGGGATTAATTGAACAAAGCTTCCACGAATCTAAGAAAATTCCACAGGTCAGACATTCTTGAAAAAGGAGTGACAGGGGCTCCGCCACAGCATTTGAACAAATTTTAAAAAACATAGGACAGAATCCCTCCGTATCAGATTTTGTACTGTTTGTCAGTTTTGAGATTGACAGAAGCACATCATCGGTCGTAATAGCGAAGGAAGAGATAGATAAAGCAGGCGCAGAAAGGTGGGCAGAACCTTGTGGGGATGTAGATTTTAGATACACTTTTTGAAAGAGTTTGGCAAACAGGTTGCATGCACCTTGCGTGTTGCTGGATACTTCACCATCATATTCCATACTAGTCGGAAAACCGTTAGTTTTCCTCTTAGAATTTATGACAGACCAAAAACAGGATGGGTTTGATTTCAAGTTAGACTCTATTTTGAGCATATAGTTCTTATAAAGAAACTTATTAAGGCAATCAAATGTTTTCTTAAGTCTAATATAGATAAGACGATCAGTTTCATCATTGCTCTTTTTATGTTTCTTAAACGCTTTATTTTTAGAGTTCTTGAGGCTACTCAGCTTCGCATTAAACCACGGCGGCTTATTACTCGGAACCGATCTCTTTAAAGGTACAAAATTTGAGATTGATGATAAGAGTTTTTGACGCAAATTTGCGTAAGAGGCTTCTGGGCTATTAGCTGCGCCCAAGAATGACCAGTCTACAGCTAATAAAAACTCATTCATGGCTATAGTGTCAGCCCTGGAATAATTGTATGCGAACGAGGGTTCCGCTGGTTTCTTATCGAAATTATAGTACTCGAACTTGACAATCAAAGCGTTGTGATGAAGACTATTTTCCAGAATTGGAGACGAGCATTCAAGGCATGACAATCTGAGATCATCGGATGCAAAAATTAGGTCTAGAAATCTACCGTTACTGTTAGGATAATAGTTGCATTGTGTAAGACCATGTGAGAACAGGGTGCTTACAACTAGCATATCGATATCGGTTTTAATATTGGATGGAGCATTGCAATCGTTCAACCAAGAGATATTACTTAAATTAAAGTCTCCTAAGTATACAATCTCAGATATATTAATATTACCAATGACAGATGTCAAATTATCCATATGTCTCTGATAGATTGTGATGTCGCTGCTTGGTGGAATATAAGACAATGGGAAAATTATTGTTTTATTACCAGCAAACTCTACGCTCACACAAATCTGCTCTATATCACCATTATTATAGTTAATATTGATGGATTTACTACATAGATCAGCCCTGACAGGAAGCAGTACACCACCACCTCTCTCGAGACCATTTGCAGATGGGCAACGATCATTTCGAAATACATGATAGTAACTGTCGAAGAATTCATCATTTAACCAAGTTTCAGTAAGAGCTATAATATCATACTCATGAGAAATAATATTACAGTAAAACATAGATGATTTGGTGCGCATACCATTGACGTTTTGATAATACATAGTATAGATCGATCTTGATACATTAGTGAGACGAGGAATATATAAGTCCTCGGTTGAAGGCAAACTAACATAATTCAGCTGAGCCAGGGTTGTGACTTCGGATTCCCTGGCTGTTGAAAAAAACGGAATGGGCGCACAGTTACTTTGTCCGGCCAGACCTTTCGGCATCATGCACTTATCAAGTAGATTTGGAGGAATACCTAATTTGAAGCTTACACGGAATAGAGAGTCGAGTGCTGCATCCTTTTTAACAAGAATGTGGCACTCAAGAAGTTGCTTGCAGATGCCTGTCTGCGTCTCGACATAAGCCAAGATGTCTTTGGATGTGACACTTGGTTTGAATGATGAAACATGCAACCATTTCAATTGGGATGCAACAGCGAGTTCCGCGTTAGTATTACATCCAGTAACTCTTGCATTATTTATCTTACGGCCTTTTTTGCGTAGACCAGTTATATTAGCACTCCCCGTTGATGATTTGCCAAAATCTCCTACGTCGGAATCATTGGAGTTAAGTCCTTTATTGCGTTGACTAGGTTTATTAGCTTTCTTCAATGTAGCTGATTTGCCAACATCTCCTACGTCAGATACATTAGAGTTAGCGACAGGGGCACTATCCATTGCTATTTTAGTGACAGCAGCATAAGATGCAGCGGCGGTAGAGGTAGATGTCTGCTCATTATCTCGCACAGCATTGATTTGCTCAGGAACAGAAACGGCAGAAGTAGCTTTGTCAATGCTCTGATTATTAGTCTCAACGTCACAATTGAGCAATTTTGGTACGAATTTCGCGGCGACCCGTCTCATGCCCAAATAATTGATAAAAATCGAATGGCACGAGCCAATCGATATGTTAAGGTCCTCAGCAACTTCTCTAACGGTGATTCGACGATTGGCCAATACCATTTTCTCCACTTCATTAATTTTTTCGTCTGTTGTTGAAGTGCTCGGGCGTCCGGCACGCTCTTCGTCGTTCACATCTTCTCGGCCTTCTGAGAACATTTTGTACCACCGATAAACGTTGCTTCGGTCCAAGGTAGCTTCTCCGTATGCCACAGTCAACATTCGGAATGCATCCGCGCACTTAATTTCATTTTTCACACAAAATTTGATACAGGTTCTTTGATCCATTTTTTTGAATAGGTAAAAATCGAAGACGATCCAAAGCACGTGCAAGCAAAGCAGCTGTCAACAATTAACTGAACATTCAAAATGACCGAGCTTGTCGTCATAAGTGAGAGACATGAGTACCAACATAACGCCACAAAAAATTCGAAATTCGAATATACGTAACCAGCGAAAATTCAAAATTCGCGATACTTTTTGAACACACTTCGTATAATGGTCTTGAAGACGGTAATCCACCAATACACACACAAAGCTGATCCAGTAGGGAATCCATGTTCTCTAAATGGACTTACACGGAGCTTTATTTACGTTGGACCTACTGCAAAATATGTCACCTTTATTAATTTTCACCTGTTTCACAACGTAGTCAATTATGTTATCTGGGGTGACCAAAGGCTTAAACCATGATAGATGAACCCACTAGTTAAACTCATTTTCATCTTGATTTTTTTCCAAGTGAGGACGGCCCACTGTGCGCAGTGACGAAACAGCGGAAAAATTTATAATAATATATACATTTGTTTTTTTGGTGGCGCAGAGACAGCAGTGACATCAGAAGCACCACCAGCAGCATGATTAATTGTTCTTGTATTAGTAGCCGACGCACAGTGGCGCCTTTTGAGTTTTTTCTTTGCAAAAATCATAACTTTTGAACCAATGAAGATATTTTAAAAATTAAAAATGCAAATGAAAGCTAATTATTTGAAGTCTTATTGTGTGAAAGCTCAGAATGTCACAGATACAGGGTGCTTCTAAAAAATTCGTCAAAGTCGAAAATTTTTAGAAAAATGCAAAAACAAAATGTTTTTAGTAAAAAATAAAAAAAATAAAGTTTGATTTGTCTTATAATGACGTATTTAAGCATTAAATAAGATAAACTAATGATTTTGATAAGATAGCTTGGCACTGCCCACCTATCACAAAAAGTTGTATCTAAGTGGTCAAGTAATCAATAAATACCAAAATCGATAAACGTATTGTTTCTTTTAAATGGCAATACTCTTATAAAACTCATATGTCCGGTTTTGGTGCCACAATAACATGGTGATTCAAAATTCATCGTAAAATTTTACATGTTTTTTTTTTTAATTTACAAACCAAATATGTATTTTATTAATAACTAAAAGTTATTGAAACTGGTTCAATGAAATTTTATTTGAGCTAAAGATTAAACAGCCAACGAATTTTGGAAAAGGGGAGTGGCACTGCCATTTATGCTAAAAAGTTTGATCTTAGCAACCGCTTTACCAATTTGTACCAAACTCGATAGACGTATTGATTTCTATACAAATTTAATACTCGTTTGAAGGCGAAATGCCTAAGCTTTAAAATAAATTTGATAAACTTTAGAGAAATGCCATAACGAAAAGTATGTATTTATAAATTACTAAATTAATTAGTTCTTTTATTTGAAATAAAAAATTAACTTGTACATAGATATCTTATTTTTCAATAAAGTAACAAAATTGATTAGTAAATCTCTTTTTCATTGTTGTGATAAGAAGTGAGAAACTTATTTTATCTCAACATAGTCATCGTCATCGGCGGCCACCGTGGTGTGAAGGTAGTGTTGCCGGCCTACCACACCGAAGGTCCATGGTTCGGGCCCTGGTACAGGTAACATCAAAAGTGATTTGAAAAAAGTTTTTCAAAACGGGGTCGCCCCTCGGCAGTGGTTTGGCAAACTCTCCGAGTGTATTTCTGCCATGACAGGCTTCTCAGCAAAAATTTGTCTCCTTTGTAGATGCCGTTCGGAGTCGGCAAAAAACTGTAGGTCCCACCAATTTGTAGGGAAAATTCAAATCGGCACACCACAAATTTGTAAGAGAAGCTTGGCGCAAAAATCTCTTGGGAGGTTTATGATGATATATCTCGCCATAGAGATAGAGATAGTCATCGTCACTGGAACATACTCGTATATCTAACACAGCAACAATTTCTGAGCTATACGCTTCTGTAAGATCTTTTTGTGTTTTTACATACCTCATAGATGATATAACTGGATCAGAAGAGATAGCTAACATGTTAAAAAGATCTTCGTTTTGTCTAACTCGTGATACTTTGCAGGTGTTCATACATCTATATCTTTTGTAGTCCTTGTTCTTAGATTCTTGAGCTTCTTCAGACAATTCTCCTAATGGTAAGCACTGGTACTCTATTAAATCTTTTCCATGTGCTAAAATTTTATGTACCGTTGGTGTAAGTTTCTTCTCAGGATACTTTTGATGCAGCAACTCTGTAGTTTTAGATGCATATTCTCCAAATTTGGGTCCATTAACTGGTTCATGGCAGTTTAAAATATTTAAATTACTCCCAATCTTTTCACAATATCTCTATCAACTCCTGTTATGCGAGCAGTCACTTCATCATTTTCAAAAAGCTTCTTGAGGAGCTACCATCATTTGTATTTCCGTATCCATACTTTGGACAGTCAACTCTAAGGCCAATCCCTTTATAGAATGCATCCTGAACAATTTTTTTTCTCCTGTTTTGTTTCTCCTTACATGTTGTATTGTCGTCGAAAACTTCTCCTTGTTCTGGTAGTGTATAAGCCAGCTTCAAAACAAATTCCATACATCTTATCCTAGCATGCAAAGGAGATATTCCATACTCATAATTTAGTTCGTCAGTTATTGAATCATCAAGATTTTCAAAGTCCTTTTGGCTCTTCTTACAAATTGGACATTTCATTGTAGATGTCGTATTTGTTATTAAGTTCAAAACTTTTCCATCGACCATTGTTAGAAGAAAATCATGCTTTATTGTAATGACATTCCCCTCTTCAATTTCAATTATTGTTGGTTCTAATTTGGCAATTTGATTTTTTATATCACTCACTGTAGCTTTTATGAGTTCCGAAGACTCCTTCTCGTATTTAAATAATATCGGGCGGCACAATATAGTTGATGACGGACGTGGATTTTTCCAATATTCTGAAGCTTCATCTTTTAGTCGTAATGGAACAATAGAAGCCATAAACATATTACTATCTGTAATTGTTTCATCGTCTACATTTATTCATTGTTTATACTCGTATGCGCTTTGTCCTGATGATCCATCACAGCCCCACTTAGTTATCAATGCTAGCTCTTTTGGCAGTGATTTCAACTTTTCTTCAGTAAAACTTTGAAGGAGTCGTGTAGACGTATGATCCATTAGGTTTTGTAGCTCAATTTCAGCTGATACTTCGGTTATTTTGGGACTTAGAGGAACTGCTTCTTTCTTGGCTTGAGTAATTTTTTTGTATCCAGGTAAAATATCGGCATTACGTTGCAATAATGACTTACGCAATATAATATACTTTTTCTTCGTTACACCGAGATCTACTAGTATAAACAGCGCCAAAGCTTCTTCGGGAGTGTATTTCCTAGGTAGCGCATTTGGTGGTGTGGGAATGCTGTTTTTGATCCTCATCAGTCGCACTGGACTTGCTACCGCAACTGCTTCTGTTATATGAGACTTCACGTTTTCTTCGTCTTTTTTATATGTATTTAATAGCCAGTGCTTATGAAAGATGAGTAGTGGCCATAGCTTTTGTGTTATCAGACAGCTTCCTTTTCCTTGTGTAGGTAGAACCCTCTTCTATGGGTTTTGTTGGTCTCCCTCTAGTTGGATTGGTTGACGTGCTAGGCGTTTCTTCGTCCAAAAAATTTGTCAGCTAGCCACTTTTCATGCTTACTTAGAATGTATTGTAAACCAATTTTTCTTCCAGGCCTTCCTTTTCTTTAATGCATGTTTCACTCGCTAATTCTGTCATTCATAATAGCCTCAACATTTTAAACACCGCAAATAGTTTCGAGTTTTCTAGATACATATTAGAATTGGCTTCGAGTGTATCTGACTAAATATTAAACTGTGAACTATATTTAAAGTACTATTCACTTTATTTAAGTAAACAGAATACTAAGTTCCTTAATCTCCAAAAGACGAATGATAATGTGCATTGTATGATGAATAGCTTTATATACCTACTCAAATTATTAAAATAAATTTCAGGTATACAATTCGTAACTAAAAAAATGTTTTTCACAAGTTCCAATAACAAAAACGACCTTACGGCCGTACCGAATTATATACATATACCTGCTCAGGCGCGTATTTATGCCCAAGGTTAACTTTATTTTATGTAAAAAGTGAAGTTGCAGCTGGACGCAGGTAGACTTTATGAATTTAGGTAGCTGAATATTTCACAAATAACTACTGTTAATTTGACGGGCACATATTTCAACATTTATTTTTTTTCCATCAAAGTTTTAAAAAGGGCCTAAAAATAGGCATTTCGAAAAACAGGTATATCCGCCAACTTTTAACAAAAAACTGTGCGACGCGTCGGTGACATTAGCAAAATAGTGTCACAGAGAACATCACTCGAAGAAATTAAATTGGTACGAGTATTATCAGCAATAGAGAATTGCTTTGATTTAACACTACCATTTGCTTTGGTCATCTTCGCACTAACAGCAACATCAGTGTCAACAGCATCAGCATGCACAACAGCAGGTAGCGGTTTCTTTGTTATCACATACTTGCGCTTTAGATCGTGTAATAATAATGTTTTTGTTATTGTTAGCTTTAACGAAATTATTGGCACTGTCAGTCAACAAAAGTGAATTTAGAAATTCACGTATATTATTTAACTTAGATAGAACTTCAGATATTTTTTCTTGCTTAAAGAAAACCCCAAACACTGGGCGGCACAATTGGGGCAAAGAGACATAATAACGAATGCTGTAAAAACTAAGCACTATTTAAAAAAACACCTCCGTCCACGGTAAAAGACAAACTAAAACACAATATGTTCATGGGAGTTTTTCTCCCAAAAAACGATCTTCTGTGAGAAGATTTTTTCCAAACATTTTGGGAAAGCGAATTCGAAGCTCGAAGTTTGACATTTCTCGTAAGTGCAAATATGTGAACAAATGATGGGAAAACTTTTGTTTACATTTTTAAAAATGAACTATGTATTTAGTAAAAATAATGCAGTTCTATATAAGTTAAATATTGTTTTAATAGAATAAAAAGTGTGCTAGCTAGACCTGATCGTTTGACTGGCGAAGATGTTAGTGGCGTTCCAGTTTAACACAGGCCGGCCAGTGCAACTAGAACACAATGGTGGTGTCGGCGGCAGTAGCGGAGTATCTAATCGACTCTCTGATAGAGGGGTGGGCGGAAGTGAATTTAGAAATTCACTAATATTATTTAAGTTAGATAGAACTTCAGATATTTTTTCTTTGCTAAAAGAAAACCCCAAACGCTGGGCGGCACAATTGGGGAAAAGAGACATAATAACGAATGCTGTAAAAACTAAGCACTATTTAAAAAAACACGTCCGTCCACAGTAAAAGACAAATTACAACACAATATGCTCATGGGAGTTCTTCTCCCAAAAAACGAGATCTCCCAATTACGAACTCCTTGGGAGAAGATTTTTTCCAAACATTTTGGGAAAGCGAATTCGAAGCCCGAAGTTTGACATTTCTCGTAAGTGCAAATAATGGGACAACTTTTGTTTACATTTTTAAAAATGAACTATGTATTTAGTAAAAATAATGCAGTTCTATATAAGTTAAATATTGTTTTAATAGAATAAAAAGTGTGCTAGCTAGACCTGATCGTTTGACTGGCGAAGATGTTAGTGGCGTTCCAATTTAACACAGGCAGGCCAGCGCAACTAGAAAACAATGGTGGTGTCGGTGGCAGTAGCGGCGTATCTAATCGACTCTCTCTCGGCGTATAACCTAATATGAGTAAGTCCGTTGCCACTAAACTCCTTTTAAACCCCTGGACCGATATTGATGAAATTTTGTTTGTATACTAAAGTAGGCTAGAGGAAGGTTAAGTTTCACAATCCGGACCACTGGATGATGTGGGCGTGGTACCTCCCATACAAACCAAATGTTCCAAACCTCATATTTCTAGAAGTATTTAATGTAGAATATTGACATTTGATAAGGAGCTTAATGAGATCAATCTCTAACACTAAGGGATGGAAGAGGGGAGTGGGCCTGACACCTCCCATACAAATGAAATTTTCCCTAATGCTTTTCTCTGGAAGTATTTATGATAGGACTTTTAAAATTATTAAGGAGTTAAACGAGAGCAATTTCTAACACCTCAAGAAAGAAAAGGAGGAACGAAGGAGTGGGCGTGGCAACTAACATATAAATGAAATTTTTCGTACTGCATAGTTCTGGAATTATTCGTGGCAGAATACTGAAAACTGGTACAGAGTTATAATATATAAATCTCAACATAAGAAGAATAAAAGGGTGGAAGGGAGACCCGAAGGTGCCACGCCCCCAGTCAAACTCTACCACCTCAACAAAAAAGGTCGGTAGGGGGAAAAGGAGCCGTGACGCCTTTTGATATAATATAAATTAATATTACTCCGCAACTATTGCGAGATGTTTTATATGAAAGAGAAGCGCGGATAGGAATAGGGTAGCGAAAGGGGTAAGGATAGGAATAGGGATAGGCAATATATCAAGATTCATTCAGGTAAATTTATGGGCAGGACAAAGTCTGCCGAGCCCTCTAGTATATATATATGGTTATTTGTGTAAATAATTAATTAAAAGAACAATGAACAAAATAATTTCGGCACAAAGAAATCTTTTTACAAATCGGTGGATGAGTGGAAGATCACCCTATTCGTACTGAAAAACATTCCATGTTAACTTTTAAATATTTGTGCTTCTATTGTCTCAGAGGCGAATGAGGTCCTTACGCCCCTGGGACTGCCTTAATAATAATGAAAATGGCCGAATAAACCTCAAAAGAGATTAAGGCCAATTTTTGTTTTGCTGCTCCTAATTTCCATCCTACAACTTAGCGGGACCTTTTGAAAAGCTTTTCATGGCAGAAATGCCCTCTGAGCGTTGGCTAAACACCTGCCGAAGGGTCGACTACCTTCAGAAAAAGCTTTTCAATCAACTTGTGGTGCTACCTGTCCCGGTACTCGAACGAGGACCTTTAGTGTGACAGAGCAGCAAACTTATCGCCACAGTACGCCGCCCTCACCACTTCCATAGCAAGGCAATAATAGGGTTCTCCCTGCCCATTGGGCTATTGGGACGCAACACAGTACCTCGTGCATCAGCTACATCCTTCCGTGGGCGAAAGATACGATCGAGCACCTGTGCGATTTTTGTACCAGAATAAAATTTCCAGAAAAGCCCTAAGTTAGCCTCTCGGAGCTTCATGTTAATAAGCGTGGGGAGCTTTTAAAATGTTTGATTGAGAGTATGAATATAGTGACACGGGAGTTCCACCATGGTCTTTGAGACTTCGCCAGTTTTCTTATATCCTTCATTGGCTAATTCACGAGATATGGTATTGAAACAGCGCATATGCGTTTATTGGAGACATAGGGAACTCTAACAACTACAAAACTAACAAACCAACTGAAAAATATTTCTTCTCCGGGGGCATATGCTGGTACTTGGGACCGATACGCGTCTTTTGGTACCCAAATCGACATTTTTTTAAAACTAGGTAGCTAAAGTAAAGAATTACATATTCCTACTCAACTATAGCTTATAACTATCATTAATTAACGAAAAATTTTGTTGTTTTAAATAGTAATCAGATATCTCTTAATAGAAACAAGTAAAGAAGTCTAAGTAGTGATCTATTATGGGATCTCAATTTACGAAGGTCTTTTTTAATACTTTTCAGTTAGTATTATGAAGCCAGCCGATTGCTTTTAAAAACAAATCTCTTATGAGTTTTCGGTGGTAAAATAATTTATTTGTATGTAATTAGGTTCCCTAGCAATGAAATGATAAAATGCAAGTTTTCTGGAGTGCCGATTTCTAGCACTATGTACTGTGGCTGATGAAAGCCGCTACCAAAAAAAAATTAAATAACTTTTTTTCTATTTAATGAATCTGGTTAATTTTTTTTTTATTTTGCAGATTGACTTTTACATTTAACAAAAATGGATAACTGGGACACTGAAACAAGAATTTGGATTGTCCGCCGCTATCACGCACTGGAGTCCGTAGTTTCGGTTCAAAGAGAGTATAGGCGCACGTTTGGCGCAATCCTCCGAGCAGATGGACCATAATAAGACTTGTAAACAATTTTGCCGAGCATGGGACAGTCAACAGAAGACCTTATCATCGAAACCCTTCAGTTCGAACGGAGGAAACAATCGCTGCTGTAGCTGCTGCCATACAAAACAATCCACGTGTTTCGACAAGAAGCTTATCTGCTGGGTGTAAGCAGACAGTCATTACAGTCAATTATGCACAAAGATTTGGACTTATTCCCATATAAAATTCAAATATCCAACAAACTGAACGCTGCAGACTTGCCGATTCGCTTGGAATTTTGCCAGAAGATGCTTCAAATGGTGGAAGAGGATGGAAACATGTTGAACTGTCTTTTCATGTCTGACGAGGCCCATTTCGATTTAAACGGCAACATAAACAAACAAAATTGTCGAATATGGAGTGCTTCCAACCCACAGATACTCCATGAGGCGGAATTGCATCCACTTCGTGTCACAGTGTGGTGTGCAGTTTCATCACGCTGCATTGTCGGGCCCTACTTCTTCGAAGAAAACGGTCACACCGTTACGGTTACTGGAGACCGTTACTTGAGCATGTTGAGAGAGTTTTTCTATCCAGAATTACGCCGAATGAGAATTTCTTTCAACTCTGTGTGGTTTCAGCAAGATGGTGCAGCTCCTCATATAGCCCAACCTGTTATGACAGAATTGCGACGAAAATTTCCCAATAAGCTGATATCCAGAAACTCCACATTCCGTTGGCCACCCAGGTCGCCTGACCTTACTGCACCTGACTTTTTCTTGTGAGGTTATTGCAAACAGGAAGTCTTCAAAGCAAAACCAACAAATTTGAATGAACTAAGGCAATCCATTCGAGAAACAATTGCGGCTATTCCTGTCTCAACTCTGCAAGCAGTAATGAACAACTTTTTGGTAAGATGCCGCACATGCATCGACGAGCAGGGGGGGCATTTAAATTCCATTATTTTTAAAACTAATTAAGCTATATTTAATAAAATTTAATGAGCTTTAACATGAATAAAAGAAAAATGAATTCCATACACTGACAAAAAAAATTATTTGAGTTTCTTAATGTAGCAAAATTTATCAGCCACCCTGTATGAGTAAGTTTATTACATTTTCTTATTTGCTATAATACATATTTGCTCAAATTCTTACATACTAGACAAATATACATATTGTATGTGCAGTCAAAATGTATGCACACACAATATCCCAGCTTACCAAAGTCGGAGCGCTCCGAAATAATGATCCAAAAAGAGTCCGTAATTTGAGCTTTTTTGGAGTGTTATTTAGTAAACATCAAAAATACCACTTTTTAGGAAGACTCACGGAGCCTTGAAAGAAGAAATGAATATTGTAGAGCGGATAAACTGCAAGGCTCAGTTATATGAACGATTTAGAGCATTTTCTGATCCTTTTTGTTGTACGCGTAAAGAGAATTGTGAGAAAATAAACGTTGGAGAGCGGATAAGCTGCAACGTGCAACTATATGTATGTTTTAGAGCATTTTCTGAGGTTTTTTTTATTTTACCTAATGGAACGTAAAGTGCCTTTTTCTCCTGAATGTTTATCAATAGACAAAAGTTAACTAAAGTACATTTAAAATAAAACAAAGTCTATTATAGAAACCACAAGGTAAAACTTTCTAAGTTAACACAGTGTTTTGAAGGCAATTTTTTCAACTTTGATAAACTTTCCTGAACTTTTTGCAAACTTTGAAAATTTTATTTACGTGGTTTCTATAAAAGATTTTGCTTTATTTTAAATGAAAATTATTAAAAACACAAATAAATATAATGAATTTTGCAAGAACAAAGTTATCATTTTTGATAAAAGATTCTCTAACCAGCACAAATGCAATAGGACGGATCTAGCAATAAAGGATACAGTGGAGCGAACACATAAATTTCTGAAAGAAAATAAAAATATTATAATTCTGAATTCAGGCAAAGGCAATGTCACGGTAGCAATGGAAAAAGCGATTACAAGGTCAAAATGAATAATTTATTGAAAGATCTATCAACATATAGAGGTTTACGTCAGGACCCGACACTACGGTTACAAACGAAAAATAATCAACTGGTAGATAGGTTACACAAATTAGGTCTTATAACAAATATTGAAAAACATAAGATGACTACACACACAGCTCTGCCCCCAAGAATATATGGCTTACCCATAAGGAATACATGCCCTTACGACCAATTTGTTCGATGATAAACGCCCCATCCTTTAATTTATGTAAATACTTGACCCAAATTTTAGAAAACTTGACAAACAAATCTAAATTTATTGTTAAAAGTGCAGTAGAGTTCAAAGACAAGGTTAATGACACCGATATACACGATGATGAACGACTTGTGTCGTTCGACGTAATATCACTTTTTCCAAGTATACCAACAGACTTGGCTATAGAGACCTGCGGTCAAAGTGGGAAGATATTAAACAGCACACAGAAATTCCCAAAAAGCTATTTATGGAAATAGTTACTTTTTGTATCTCGGAAATTAGATACTTGAAATATGAAGACGGATTATATACACAACTAAAGAGACTTCCCATGGGATCCCAAGCATCGCCAATACTTGCTGACATAATAATGGAGGAAATATTTGGAAAATTGTCAAACACAAGGCTACTTAGTAAGTACGTAGAGGACGTGTTTGCAGTAGTGAAGGAAGAAAAACTGGAGACAACCCTGAATATCCTAAACTCGTACCACAAAGATATTAAATTTACTATGGGGTTGGAAAATAATAATAAATTACCGTTTTTGGATTCTCTAGTGTATAGAATGAATAATAAAATTAAAATTGATTGGTACCAAAAGCCCACATCATCAGGACGCATAATAAACTATAAATCGAAACATCCAAAAAGCATGATAATAAACACGGCAAGGAATTTTATAGTAAGGGTTTTGGATACCAGCGATCCGGATTCCACCCGGAAAATAATGAACGCATAACGAATATCCTAAAAATGAACGATTTTCCAGCTAGAATTATAAAAAGTATGATTAATTCATATCGAAGAGATAGATCCCAGGAGCGCGAAAAGAGAGAAAAATAGTCGTTAATATATAAATCCGTGGTATACATAGCCGGTTTCTCTGATAGACTACAGGTTTCTAATATATATGACAAGGATACAGTTGGTATTGCACATAAACCAACCTACACTACAAACATGGTTTTCCATAATATGAAATCCAAAGTGGCGAAGATGGAAAAAAGTAATCTTGTGTATAAAATTTCATGTGGGGGTGACAAAAACAACAACTGTGACAAAGAATATGTGGGTACAACCAAAAATTAACTCAAAACACGAATATCAGGGCACCGATCGGACATTAAAAATATACAATCACAAAACACACAAAAAACAGCGGTTGCGGCCCACTGTGCGGAGAGCGGTACAAACCAAACTTTGAATCAGTGAGCATATTACAACAAGAGCAACATTATAATAAACGTTTCACATTAGAAATGCTCCACATTACTAACTTAGCTGAAAACAAGAGATTAAACTACAAGAAAGATATAGAGGGATGTGCTCATATATACCAACACTTACTAGACTGTAAAAAGTAAAAAATAAAAAATCAAATCAGTTCAAAATTGCATGGCGAACTAAACGCAGGCTGTATGCTTAGAATTCACATTAAACGTATGTATGTATGTACAGTTCTACAACAATTTGAAAACAACGGAGGATCAGTCTGAAGATTTCATCGTAATGGAGGAAGCCTATGATGAATAATGACATTTTTGTAACTAGTTTCTTGCACGTTTGTATGTTCATAAAATATACCAGCTGTTCTTACGAAATATCTGTATTTTTTGTATTTTAAAAATTTTTATAAAAAGCAAATCGGCCTAACCCACAATTTTTTTTTAATACGCTATTTAATTTCCAATTTTTCTACTAGTACGTTCTTAGTATAGCTAGATTAGCAAAATAAATAACAGTATACCATAAAAGACGGTTTGGGGTAGGAATCAAATAAAGCAATATTATCTATCAATTTCCATTTCACGTTTTCTCAAAACTATGTTTTGTGGGTTAGGCCGATTTGGCTCTGGTAGCGTCATATGTAAATGAGAAAATGAATTTAACTTAGTAATAGAAAGGAAATTAAAAAAAATTATTAGAAATTAGCGTTTTTGCAACCCTTTTAAAACCAAGGCATCACTGTGATGCATTTGCATGTCGTAAACATAGTTGTGTGGGTTGATTTGGTTTTGTGTTTTTCCGACAGGGTGGATACTGGATTTATATTGGAACGAATTTTCGTCATCCCTTGTCAATTTTGGTTTTGTAACAAACCGGTTTCGGCGATCCGCCATCTTCAGTGATTGATTTCGTTCTGATCTGTGTCTATCCGTTGTCATGTATTTATAGTCTGGATGCTGTATTAGGTAGTGTTAGTATTCGTGTATATGAGTCGTGTCTTACGAACGTATCCGAACGAGTACCTGCAATGAGGGTTGTTTTTAACGCTCGTTTATTAGTTGTGGTGTTATCTCAGATAATTAGTTTGAGGATGTTAGGTCAGGTAATGTTAAGTGTATACTTAAGGGTGGGTTTTGACGCTCGTTAGTCATGTAGAAGTCATTAGTTATGGTTTTAGATCAGGTAATTAGTTTGAGGATGTTAGGTTAGGTAATGTTAAGTGTATATTTAAGGGTGGGTTTTGACGCTCGTTAGTTATGTAGAAGTCAGTGATTTTTGTTTTCTGATTTGTTTTGTGTGTGTGCTCGTTTATTGTTACTCGTTTTGTTATTGTACCTGCGGTGTTGTTTGGTCCTCTGTAAATTAGTTTTAGCGGTTCAAATATTGCGTCAGAAATGGTGTTTGTTTGTTCGTTAATTACTCTCCCGTCAAATGTCTTAAGTTTGTATATTTCCATGTTTTCTAGCACATTTAAGCGCCGCCCTTTTCTTTGTACGTGAAGTATTCTGGCTGTGTTTTTGATGTTGGTCGGGGTGCATTTGTTTTTGAACATGTGATTTGCATAGTTTGACTCTGTTGTGATAGTGGGTTTCCGTGTTTTTGTGTTGTAGTCCCTGATGTGCTCCCGGAATCGTGTACTTATTTTTCGTCCTGTTTGCCCTATATAGCTGTGCTGGCATTCGCAGGTAAGCTTGTACATTCCTTGTTTCCTGAATGGTTCTTCCGAGTTAGTGTTGGTTCTTAGTTTTTGTCCTAAGTTGTTCGATGTTCTGAACGCTGTGTTGATATCGTGTTTATTGAAGAAGTTTGCGAATTTGTGTGTCGTTTTTCCAGTGTATGTCATTGTAGTCCAGATCTTGGATTTTTCTTCTGCGTTGTGTCTTTTTTGCGATCCATGGTTCCTTCGGAGTTTGTCTATTAGGCATTTTTTGTATCCGTTGCTCGTGGCTATGTTGTATATGGTGGTTAGTTCTTTCTTGTATGATTCATGAGTAAGGGGTGTTTTTTGAAGTCTGTCCACTAGGTGCCTTAATGCCGCATTCTTGTGCTGTTGAGGATGGTTTGACGTAGCATGAATTATGGTGTCTGTAGTTGTTGGTTTCCTGTAGATGTCGTATTTAAACTTGTTTGTCATTCTGTCAATTCTTATTGTTAGGTCCAGGTAGTTCAGTTCTCCTTCTTTCTCGGTCTCCATAGTAAATTTTATGTTTTCATGTTGTCTGTTTAGGAATTCTAGTATTCGTTCTTCATTGTTATTGGTCAGTATGTAGATGATGTCGTCGACGTACTTTGCGTAAAATGTCACTCCTAGTTCGTTTTTTAGTTCTTGCATATATTTTGTTTCCAAGTTCTGTATGAATGCCTCCATGAGAATTGATGACGTTGGGCTTCCCATTCCTAGCCCGTTTGTTTGCCTATATATTTTATTGTTGAACTGGTAGTAGTTTTGCTGTAAAGTTGTTCTTAGTGTGTTTGTGATTTGTGCTGTTCTGATCATATCTTTGGTTTTGTCTCGTAGCGGTATGGAGGGATATAAGTCTTTTATGTCAAATGAGACGATTGTGCTGTTCTCTGTGAGTTTGACGGTTTCAAGTCTTTCTATTAGTTCGTTTGTATTCTTTATTGTATGTTCATGGTCGAGTTCAAGCGTGTCATTCAGTATCGTCTCTATATGTTTTGAAAGTTTATAACATGGCGTTGATTTGAAATTTATTATTGGTCGCATTGGCGTGTCCTGCTTATGAATTTTTGGTAGCGCTATTAGTGGGGGAGCTGACGGGTTCATTTGTGTCAGAGTATGTCCCGTCCAATCGTCTATTATTTTTGTGGCATTCTTAATGGCCTTTTTGGTCTCCATTTGGTATTTATCGGTGGGATCCTCGCTGATTATGCGGCATTTCATTTCTTTAATTAAGTTTTCGGTTTTCGTTATGTATTTGTCCTTGTCCATGAGTACTGTTGTGTTTCCTTTGTCGGCCTTTGTTGTCACCACGTTGTTCCGTTTTAGTTTTTGTTGAAGCCCCTTCATTATAATCTCCTCTTTATTCGTGTTTCGATGTTCGGATACATTCGTAAGACACGACTCATATACACGAATACTAACACTACCTGATACAGCATCCAGACTATAAATACATGACAACGGATAGACACAGATCAGAACGAAATCAATCACTGAAGATGGCGGATCGCCGAAACCGGTTTGTTACAAAACCAAAATTGACAAGGGATGACAAAAATTCGTTACAATATAAATAGTTGTGTGGGTTTTTTATTCAACCGTTTTAAAAAATGAATTTATCACTGTGACACAATTGCAGATCGTAAAATTGCTTGTGTTGTTTTTTTTAAGCCACCACAAGACACAGCAGGTAGAATTGAAATTACCATTTCATTCTTATTACCTCGTCTCGTAGACCATATACAAGGTGGCGCAAAAGTAATCCTCCTATCAGAAAATGCTATAAATTTTGCGATTGGCCCCTAAAGTCAGTTCTGTTTTGACATTTGTGTAGTAAACACATGCGAAATACACGTTAATAAACATTGTTACGCTACACTGCTCCAGAACGCGGAATATTGCTGACTATTTATTTGACCAATAATCGGTCGGTGAAAAACGGTTACTGCGCAAAAGTAATTGTAAATTCGAGCGTGGTGCTAACTTGGAGGGGCGGTGGCTCAAAAGCACGGCGGTCGAATTTGTGCTCGAAAATAGAAAATAAACAAGAAACAACGAGAATTCTCGTTATAAAAAAGTGGCCGTATATTTATATAAAATATAATTATAAACAATTAGTTTACCTTGACGAATAAGTGATGCGGTCGAAAAATCCTGGGCTGGCTGTGATGTGGTCGTGTCGACTGTCTCTGGAAAATCGAGGACAACCGTTGAACCTGAAAATTATCCTCCGGTTTTAAGGGGAGGTGAACCCACACATGCACACCCCCATGCATGTATATGTGTGCTGAAAAAACACGAATATGCATGCATGCCCACACAGGTGGGTGGGTTGGTGTGAGTGATTGGAAGGGCGCTAAAGTTACATTAGGGTGGCCCATTTTTTAAGACTTTAGGCATCTCGCCTAAACATGCCGGCCCCCTTGCGATACGCAACATCTTACCCCGCCCCAGGATTTCCCACCGCGCATCCTCTTAAGCTAAGGACTTAAACTAGGATGGTGAGTGCCGGCTGGCGCTGTCCCAGTCGTTTGCCTCCGAAATGCCGTTTGAAGTTTGGCGGCTCCATCGTATCGCACCTAGAGCTAAGAGATAGGAGGAAGAAACTTTAGAAAATAAGAACGCTGTATATTTCTTGCCAGGAAATAATTGGTATTATTTATTTTAAATAAAAACAAGAAAAAAAAATTTAAAAAATGTTATTTTAGCTTACATCTAACCTTACATGCTAACGGCTCCCGATAGCACAAATCCAAAAATAGTGCTTTGAGCAAGCAGTGGCCCAAACGACGGTGGAAGAGTGCCCGCTGTTATTACGTCGGCATAGACGTCCCCACCTAGTACGAGGTGGATCGGCGTTGAGATAAAAAACTGCGGATAAGCCAGCCGAATATGCTCATAAGGAGCGGCGACTCGGGCGTCGACGTTCTGGGCTGGGCTGATCCGCTGCAGATTGGACACGCATAACGCGTGCGCCGTTATACTTTTCGGGTTTCCATGTTTCCCGCGGACTCGGAGGAAGCAGCCGCGTTCTCCGCCCGAGTGGGTCGTATGCAGCCCTAACTCTTCCGCCAAGCTGCGATCGATCACTGTGCGGGGGGAGCAGGCATCAATGATCGCCCGGATGCGGAGCAATCCCCCACCGACTTCCAGCTTCACAATCGCAGTAGGCGAGAGAGTGGTCATGGGGCGCAACGGAGGGCCCACCTGGGAAAGGACACGGCTGAGACCGTCGCGGAAGCCGGAAACCCTTGGTAGCTGGCGCGGCTGAAGGGCCAGTCTACCGTCGAAATTCGCGTTGATGCGTAGCTGGCGTGGCTGGGAGGCCAGTCTACGCTCGTCTGTATTTGGGCGGCGATGATTGATGAGCAGTCGCTGGCGCGGCTGAGTGGCCAGTCGACGTTTGCCGCTATTTCGGTGGGCGCGTCGTGGGGTCCGGTTGGATGTGTTGCTGTGATGTCCGGCATCACTGGTGTTGCGTTGTGGTGAGCGCGGGGTATGCCGTTGGAAGGCGCGCCGCTCGTGGGCTAGAAGGGGCCGGAACGGCCGTGGTTCCGGTACCGGCTCGGTGATCTCGCCTTCTGGCGACCAAGCTGCCTCCGATGCATGGAGGGACAGCAACTCCTCCTCCATCGCGTCCAATGTAGCTGCTTCCAGTTCGGCCTCTTCTACTTGTTGGGCCCAGCTTTTATAGGGCGTAGGCGAGCGTGCTTGATCGTCCATGGGCGTGCGTTGTGGGTCGTCCATGGGCAGATGGAGGGTGGTGTGGTGTTTTCCACCACATCGTCGGCACCTGACGTCGCTTGTGCAGTCCCTGGCAATATGGACCATCGACAAACAGTTGTCACAGTAGCCCGCCCGGATAACCTCCTTGAGGCGCTGCAGAGGTTCCATCCCCTGGTATCGGGTGCACGCACGCAGTGGGTGGCTATCGCCACACAGCGGGCTTGGCTTTGGGTACCGGGCGGCTAGGCGTTCGGCCCGCTTGCGCAAGGATGCGTAGCGAGTCATACTGCATATGACCGAAAAAGAAAGAAAGAAACAAAAAAAATCCCCTTTGAATATTTGTATATTTGTATGGACCTCGACCTCGTTCGGGGTTTATCAATGCCATATAATGTGGCCTTATTTTATAATTACAATGCATATTACCCGTACATGGGAATTGGTTATTTTTTCCCACACGGCACGGTAGCGACAGGTTGATTACGTTGATCGCCTTGTATTTCGATTCGCCACTGGCCCTCATGCAGAGATTTATTCTTACTTGCATGGTCGCCGTCATAAGTGGCGTCAGTGCCGTACACACAGCGACATTTTCGCTTTTTTCTGTACTTGGTTTCGGTACCGAACTGGGTAGAGAGTGTGAGTGTGGTGACTGTTAGGGTTTATTTTTTGTTGTTTTGTGGGCAAAACAGTCCTGCCCCTCCGAAAACAAAAACAACAAACCCTGAGAAAAATTAATAACAACAAAAAAATGTTTCTTACTTTACGAACGTATATTTCGTTACCCTATTGAACCCGCAGTGAATGGTACCGATTTTGGCAGATCGGGATTTCGGTACCCGCTGACGAAAATATCGCATCACTAGCGTGATGGTAAAATTATGCATATATACATGTATACATATGCTAGCAAATTTTTTGCGAGTAAATGAGAGCTCGCATGGCGTGATGGGCGAAGATTTGCACACATACATATATGTGCGTACTCACGATTTTGCAAAGTCGTGAAAAAGAAACAAAGAAATTCATTGTTCCAATTTTCTCTGCCCTAGCGTAGCAGAAAGAATTGGAACAATTCATTATTTTCTTGTTTCCGGCACGCGTGGGCAGCAGCAGTAGCAGAGGTAAGTAAAAATTTTATATTTCAATTGTAAAATGCATTTAACCTAATTTTTTCTTTTCTTTTCAGATTCATAAAGGATAAATGCATGAACGAATTATACAAGATTAAGCCATCAATTTTGCCGCCATATTGTGAATAAAACAGCTGACTTTTTGTGACGTATACAGGGTTCATGTACGGCCCAATCAATTTTTGTTTATTTTGTAAATATTTCCAAAACTACACTGCCGGAACTTATTTAATACAATTATTATCGTGATACGACATTAAATCATAGATATTTAACAATTTTTTTGAAAGAAATACATTCACATTTGATATAGTAAGTATTTCGTACCAATGTTTACATACAAATTTGCACTGGTACACGGCTATGAGGACCTCAATTAAAATGAGTAAATATTTCCAAAAACACACTGCCGGAACTTATTTAATACAATTATCATCGTGATACGACGTTAAATCATAGATATTTAAAAATTTTTTTGAAAGAAATACATTCACATTTGATATACTCGTAGTAAGTATTTTGTACCAATGTTTACATACAAATTTGCACTGGTACACGGCTATGAGGACCTCAATTAATATGAGTAAATATTTCCAAAAATACACTGCCGGAACTTATCTAATACAATTATCATCGTGATACGACGTTAAATCATAGATATTTAACAATTTTTTTGAAAGAAATACATTCACATTTGATATAGTAAGTATTTTGTACCAATGTTTA
This sequence comes from Merzomyia westermanni, assembly GCA_949987695.1. Taxonomy (NCBI): domain Eukaryota; kingdom Metazoa; phylum Arthropoda; class Insecta; order Diptera; family Tephritidae; genus Merzomyia; species Merzomyia westermanni. The sequence continues at coordinate 82,577,306 of OX465289.1, forward strand.
CACTTTCTTTCTTGAAATGTATGGTATTTGACAGCTCTGTCAGGGCGACAACACACCGCATACGTCACGCAAAAAAATTACTTTTTTCTCACACATGTGACGGCTAAACCTTATCTATTTCATCCATGGGATAAATGGTGATGCAACGCACATTGGAGGATAGCCTGGCCGGCGCATGGACAATGGACGTGGTTTGGTAAGTATATATTAGCGCTGCCCGAAATTCTGTATCGATTCGGTAGCAGCGCAAATTACTTAGGAACCAAAAAAATGTGTGAACATATATGTACATATAGTTTGTATGCAAATATTAATCGTTTTCTTTCTTTTCAGGTCAGGAATCAGTGCCTCGCTATAGGTCAACCAAAAACGTGCATTTTGCAAAACCTTCATCTTTGCTGCAACAAAAAACCTGATATAATATCGTGAAATTCCGGTTTGCAGAAATCATGAACATTTGGAAATTTATTATATGCATATATTTTGTTGCCCAGACAACAAATGCCATTTTAGAAACTGATGCTAATACCCTAGTTGTGTTGGGTAATTTAGCAACACGCGAAACACCTTCCATCTTTAAATATTTGCAAAAACGAGGTTTTAAGCTGGTTTACAAATTGGCTGATGATTTTGGACGGGTTCTTTCGCGTTTTGGTGAATATCTTTACAAGAATGTCGTAAGATTTGCACCTAGTGTAGAGGAATTTGGTAGCGATTTGTGTGTCGAAAAGTTTACTGAATTTGTTGATGATGGCGGCAATGTGTTAATAGCTGCCAGTGAACAAGCTGGAGATGCTTTACGTGAATTCGCATCGGAATTTGGTTTCGAATTGGATTATTTATTTGAAGCGCGGTTTTGTTTTGTTTCAACCTGTTAAAGAATATCCGCATGCAGTGGGACGTGGTACATAATTAATCGCAGCGTTGCAAGCGCGCAATAATGCACGCGTAGTGTTTTCAGGATCATTACACTTCTGTTCTGATGAAGCATTCCCAGCACCTGTACCAGTTTAAGGTAAATTATGATAGAGTTGGTTATACACATCCACATTTGTAAGACCCTTATGGGGATATTCCTTTGATATTTGCATTTTTTTAATACATTTATATGGGTATGCTGGGGTTTTTGTACGAATGCAATAAATATGTTGGGCTGGCATAAATGGTTGAGAAGTTGGCCAGTCGGCTATTATCAGTGCATCGGTTTTATGTTTTAATTTCCTAGAATTGGCGCTCGGACATCAGATCGATTGCCCCAAGTTTTCAATTTATCTAATGTTACCATTTTGGCAGTTTCACTTGCACTATGGAAGTACAATAAATATCCTTCGCAAGTATTTGTCGGCGATACGTATTGCTACTTTGCGGGCATGACATTTGCTCTCGTCGGTATATTGGGACATTTTAGCACAACTCTGTTGCTACTCTTCATACCGAAAATTCTAAAACTTTTATACTCAGTGCCGTAATTATTTCACTGCGTGCCATGCCCCCGACATCGTTTACCAACATACGATCCCAAAACCGATCTGCTACATATAAGTACAACAGAATTTCATCCGAAAGACTTGAACCTGTTAGGTTCGCTGATGGTGCGTGTACTAAAGACACTAAAACTCGTATCCTGGAAGGAACAAAGTGATGGTCGTGTGCTTACCACCAATTCCACTTTGATCAATCTTGTTTTGGTTGTTTTTAGGTTCAGTGCACGAGAAGGTTGTTGAGCACTTTCAAAGAAATAACCCTTAGTCGGTCCAACACCGGCTACACGGTACACAGTATTTCTGCGCACAACACCTTTTGCACCTTTCGGTACACCCTAATCTGTGATTACAACAACCAAATGAAATGACAATAGACTTCCAACTTTGATTTCGAATATCTCCTCACTGAGAAAAAAATTCGAAAGTCCGCTTCCGGATTATGGTTACCGGGGTGAAAACGTGTCTTTTGATACCTTTCCCGACAATTTCGGACGGGTTTTAGTAGTTGTCTCTTCAGGGTAACAATTACCAAAATTCACTTCACGTTCGCCATATCCTGGCTTACCGAACGATTTTCTCGGCTGAAGACGAATATTAACATTGTTGTTGCGATTATTGATATCTATCCCCTTGAAATATGTATGAAATATGTCCTACTTGCAGGTACGTAAGCAACGTGCAGTACAGAGGATGGCTTGGCGCGCCACTGGGCCATATGGGATTAGCGCTATAGGCGATGCGCACCGGAGGAAGAGGGTAAGTCAGTTATATTATTACATAGAACAAACATCCCAACAATCATTTCTGTAAATATTTTCCAAAATAAATTTGCTGCAATAAGCGATATGTAGGCTTTTGTAGTTTTAATTTCTTTGAAAGTTTCAAGTAAACTTTCTATAAACTTCAAGAAAAAACTGTTACAAATTATTTCAATTTCAGAGTGAAATGCAAATGTTTATAAAAATTCAGAAAAAAATATTTGTAAATTTTTTCTTTTCAACTTAAAACATTTCGAATTCCTTTCAAAAAAAGGTTTTTCATGAGAATGACGGCGAGAAAACATTGGTCGTGGTTCCATCTTAACCACTTCCGAAAACTGGTGCCAGTTGTTTTAAGTTGCAGGATTCAATGTATGACTAGAACTTAGTTATTTATTTTTTGAAATAACTAAATAACAGACAAAATATGGCTTAAATAAAATTAAACAAACTTTTAGAAAGCGTTCTTTAAAGTCTTTCTTGTAGGTTTAAATTAATAAGCCTTTTAATAACGTGTTGTTTTAATTAAACAACGTTTATTTTCAAACGTTTTATAATTAAAGCTTTTTAAAGATTTATTTCTAAGTTTACTTTGCTTGTTGGGTGTGAACAAAAATATATTTTTTCATATGTACATTTGAAAAGATGAACATATATGTATATGTATATGAGGGTGGGACCATCTGCTACCAAGTTGTCGTGGCAGATGGATAGCTTTTCAGTGGAAGATTGGTTCGCCTTTCTGCGTTAGGTTTTCTTTGGCCTCGATATCGAGAGCAATTACGTTTTCTATGGCAGAATGGATCGCCCTTCTGCGGTAGGCTTTCTGGTGTCCTCGTTAAGGGTAGCGAGTGAAGGGTGGAAAATTTTGGGATAGGGGCGGTTAAAACGGCAGGGAGGTGATGGAAGGGGATGGTTAAGATGAGGCCCCGGGCCTCTCGCCAGCCATTCCCTCCATAGGGAGCAGAATCAGCTTGACCAACGGTCTTCTGATCTGACCCTTCTCGGTCATGAGGTCCACTACACGCACTCGGTTATCTTCGCCGGGGTGTACTTGGGTAACTCGGCCGAGCCTCCATTTATTGGGAGACAAATTGTCTTCTTTGATGACAACGAGATCCCCCACCTTAATATTTTGTTTCGGATGCTTCCACTTCACTCGTTTTTGAAGTTCGGATAAGTAAGAAGGTTTGATGAAGAGCCTTGAGCTTCTACCACCTATTAATAATGGAGGCAGGGCTCTCATTCACCTCGGGCTCTGGCGGAGCCAGGAGATGACTTTCAGTCAGGAAGTGCCCAGGGGTCAAGGGTTCCAGGTCCGCGGGATCATTTGAGGCTGGACTAAGTGGCCGCGAATTGAGGCATGCCTCAATCCGGCACAATAGCGTATAGAATTCCTTATGCGTGAATTTATGAGGCGAGGCGAACTTCTTGAAGTGGCTTTTGAAGCTCTTCACTCCAGCCTCTCAGAGTCCCCCCATATGTGGAGCCCCGGCCGGAATGAAATGCCATGTCATGGCTTGATGGCTATATTTGGAAATAGTCGTGTCTCGGGCTTCCGAGATAAATGCTTTAAATTCAGATCTCAAAGATCGTGAAGCGCCGACAAAGTTAGTACCATTGTCGGAGTAAATATTTCTCGGACATCCTCGTCTAGCGATAAAACATGAAAACGCTGCTAGAAAGGATGGGGTGCTAAGATCACTGGTCGCTTCCAGATGGATCGCTTTAGTCGTGAAACAAACAAAGAGGCAAACGTAGCCCTTTGATAATCAACATCCTCTACCGCGGTAACTTTTAATGTCGAAAGGCCCGGCAAAGTCCACCCCGGTATTGGTAAACGCGCGGGTGAACGTAGTGCGTTCGCAAGGAAGGGTACCCATAAGTTGGGTTTGCGCTCTTTTTTTTATAAATGGTGCAGACCTTACAGTTATGTATGGTGGCCCTAATCATGTTCTTGATATTCGGAATCCAATATTGGGTGCGGATGAGACGGAGCATCAGTTGGTTTTCCCCATGGAGAGAGATTTGATGTATCATTTGTACAGTCAGACGCGTCAACCTACAATTGTATGGCAGTATGATTGGGTGGCGCTCGTTATAAGCGAGGTCTTGAGACGCTCCAAGACGACCACCCGCCCTAATAATATCATCTTTGTCGATGAATGGGTTGAGTGGCAATATCTCGCTTTTCCTATCGATTACCTGTCCCTTCTTCAAGTTTACATATTCCTCCTTATAATGTTGCTTCTGATAGAGTTTAATCAATCACCGGATGAGATTAGGCACGATTTTTCCTGAAAGGAAGCTTTTGTCTTGGGATAAATCTCATAATATATGATAGTACCCTCAAAGCCCTCGGTAAATTCGAAAACCGGTCAAGAATCTCGATCTCTTTTTGCTTTGATATTGCGTAGGCCTGCGCTCTCGTTTCCTCCACGGATGTATTATATTCCTTTTCTTGTACTGGCCATTGGGAATTGTCTTCTTGTAGCCAAGAAGGTCCCTGCCACCACAAAGAATTGTTGACCAACTCCGATGCCGGTAGTCCTCTGCTTCCTAAGTCTGCTGGATTCGTTTCCGAGTTGACATGAAGCCAGTCCTTGCTGCCGACTAGGTCGATGATTTTTGTAATCCTGTGTGCAACGAAAGTTGACCAGGAACAGGGTGGTTTCCTTATCCATGCCAAAACGATGGTGGAATCCGTCCATAGATATTGTTTCACTGGTCCTGTTTTGATGTTTCGGAATATTGATTCCATCATCTCCGCTAACAGTACTGCTCCGCAAAGTTCCAAACGCGGAAGTGAGATGGTCTTCACTAGTGCTACTCTGGTTTTGGCCAGAAGTAGATTTACTCAGATATCATCATTCCTTTTGACTCGCATGTAGACAGCTGCAGCTTATGCCTTTTCCGAAGCATCGCAGAATCCATGTATTTCGACATCATCTTCTGGTGAAAAGTTTACCCATCGTGGTATCTTTATGTTGTCGATTTCGTGGTATTGATGTCTGAAGTTTTGCCATCGTTCCAATGTATTGGACGAAACTGGTTCATCCCAATCGGTGCCCTCTAACCAGATGTTCTGCATCAAAATTTTAGCCACAATGACCATTGGTGCAAGCCATCCTAAAGGGTCGAAGAGTCTGGCGATGGCGGATAGAATCGCTCGCTTTGTTAACTTTTCACTTTCTTCTAGTGACCCTGCTTTAAAGTAAAACAGGTCTGAATGGGCATTCCATCTTATGCCCAATGCCTTAACGGTGCTGGTATCTTCGAATGCCAGAAAGTCCTCGGTCAGCCGATCCGATATTGGGATGTCGTTGAGAATTTCCTCAGCATTCGAAGTCCATTTTCGTAGTGGGAAGCCCGCGGAGAGTAAGACTTGTCGAATCTCATTCCTCGCGTTAATGGCCCATGCGAGTGTGTGTCCCCCTAGTACGTCATCTACGTACGCTAGATGCTGTAGGGTGAGAACCCTCTACTTCATCTGCTAGTTGTAAAAGGGTTCTAATTGCCAGATAAGGCGCACAATTAACCCCGAAAGTGACCGTTTTCAGCTCGTAAAGGCTTATGGGTTCTTGAGGCGATGTTCGATAAATAATCCGTTGGAATTTTACGTGATCATCGCTCATCCAAATTTGCCTATACATCTTTTCGATGTCACTATTGAAAACGAAGCGATATAGTCTCCATCGCAGTATAAGTACTGGAAGATCTGATTGTAGTACTGGGCCTGGCAGGAGAATGTCGTTCAAACTTGTGCCATTTGCCGTTGGGCTCGACGCATTGAATACGACGCGTACCTTAGTGGTGGTACTCTCCGCCTTTACTACGGCGTGATGGGGCAAAAAGTAATTGTCCGCCGAATCGGCTGGTACAATGGCAGTAACTTTTCGCATATGCCCTAATGTCTCGTATTCAGACAGGACCCTTATATATTCGATGCCTAATTCTGGGTTCTTTGCTAACCGCGTCTCATTTCTAAAAAATTGTTAACACGCCCGCCTAAGAGACCCTCCTATGTTTATCTGACCTGGGTAGTCCTGTCTGAATGGAAGAGAGACGACATATCTCCCATCCTCTCTACGACTTGTAGTTTCCCTATATAAATCTTCGCAGTACTTGTCATCTGCGTTTGGGCTTTTGTTTCTGGGCAGATTTTCCAAATCCCAGAATGCTGTAAGCTGCTTGTCCAAGGCAACTTCGCTGTAAAAGGACACTATATTTCTGGTTGGATTCGGTGCTTCTATGCGCCCGGTTAATATCCAACCGAACACCGTTTCTTGGGCGAGAAGTGTACTAAGTACATTCTTTTTCAGCCCACTTAATATAATTTGCGGATATACGTCCCCGCCGAGTATAATATCAACTTCCTCGTTGATGTAGAATCGCTTATCTGCCAAGACTAAGTCTGGGAAAGCCTGCATAGTCGTAGCATCGATATGGCAGAATTGCAGATTCCCAGTTAGTTTGGCTAGAATTAGAACTGATGTTGTTAAGCTGAAGCAAGGGTCCACTGGTGAACGGAGTTCAATATTGGAGGCCTCCTTGACTTGAGCGGACACGGCATTAGTGATGCCCGAAACTTGAGCATGCATCCTTTTTGCCGGTAAATTGATTCTGCGTTTGAGTCGTTCTGTCATAAACGAGCACTCTGAACCAGAATCAATCAGTGCTCTTGCTGGGAAGTTTCTACCATTATGGTGAATGTTTACTCGAGCTGTCCCTAGCAGCACACCTGCGCTTGAATGCACATGGCAGGATTTAACGTTTCTGTTTATGGCCGAAACAGATTTTTCAGCTTCCCGTCTCTCTTGTGCCTGGTTTGAAGTTGAGGCAGCATTATCAGCATGATACTGATTAGGGCTGGTGGTTGCCTGCGTCTGGAGAGACTCCGCATGCAGGAGCGTATTATGTCGAGAGTGGCACTTGTTTCTGTGGGCATTCGATTTGCACTTCGTTCACAGTAGTTTAGTCACGCTTGCTTGGTATGTACCAAGTCTTTTTGCAGGGGTTTCGTTGGCAATCCGCGTACTTTGCGGCTTTTGCACTTTCGAAGAACTCCCTATGAACCCAGACACTGTTTCGAGTGTCTGGAAGCGGTTGGACAAAAATTTGTCCATATCCTCCCACTTGGATATTTCCACTTTGTGGTCTATGCTTTGCTCCCATAGACCAAGCGTACTCTCCGGCAATTTCGTCGAACACAAATACGTTATAATTGCATCCCAGTTCGAAGTGTCAATTTTATGACTTCGCAGGGACGAAAGGCAATTATTTATTTCGCGCTGAAGGGTTTTAATCGCGCTACCACATTCACTCTCTACCTTTTTCAAGTTAAATAAAATTTGGAGTTGCGAGTTTACTAGGATACGTTTGTTTTCGTATCTCTCGCATAAATTTCTCCAGGCCGTATCAAATCCCTCATTCGTGAGCGGACATTTTTTCACGATATCTTTTGCCTCACCTTGTGTCTTATTGTTCAGATGGACGTTTATTTAAGATGTATCTAGCCGTGAACATGTCACGAAATGTTGGCCATGACAGATAATCGCCCTTGAAAACTTCAGTATCACATGGAGGCAGGCGGATACTGTGTTCAAATTCGGGCTTTTCTTCAGATTTATTTTCTGGTTTGTTGTATGTCGCTTGGCGTGTAGCCATGTCTGACATGCAGCGTAAATATACTGCATATGATCTCTTATATTTCTGTTTAACAGAAACTATACCAGTGGCCTCTAACTTATCTGAATTAAGTAAGTCGTCATAAGCCGTTCTGGTTTTCCTCCACATTGCTTTCAAGTCCGCTTGTTGAAGCCCAAGAGTGTACTTGCTGTGGACTGAATCCTCTAATTCATTGTAGTCTGATTCGAATTCAAAAATCGAATCAGCCAGCCTAATGAAACTTTCCATATTTTGGACTTAGAGGATCTGTAGAATCAAAACAAAACCGAAAAAATAAAGCTGAAGGTACGATGAAATGCTCAACCGTACAAGAAAGATGCTGAATAGATAAGGTAAAGGCAGTATTTTACCCAGGAAAATCAAAACAACCTCAATAAAATTGTAATAAACTCACTTAATGTATAATTTAATTCAATTATTTTTATTTATTGTTAATTTTTGAATTATATTGCAGACTTGGCCGATTTGTCTGACGAATATTTGTTTGCTACAGACGCAAAAAATTTAAACAAAATCTTTGTGACTTACTCGCCACCCACACGTATAAGGGGAATACGAGGTGTGTTCAAAAAGTATCGCGAATTTTGTGTTTTTTCAAAAATTATTTATTTATTCATGAATATCTATTTTGTCCCCTTCAAAGTAATCCCCATGAGATATTATACACTTGTGCCAACGGTTTTTCCAATCTTCGAAGCACTTCAAAAAATCATTTTTTTGTATCTTGTTCAGCTCCTCCTTCGATGCCGTCTTTATCTCGTCAAGAGAAGCGTAACGTCGTCCTTTCATGGGCCTCTTCAGTTTAGGGAACAAGAAAAAGTCACAGGGGGCCAGATCTGGGGAATACGGTGGCTGCGGCATCATTAGTGTGTTGTTTTTGGCCAAAAAGTCGCGCACAAGCAACGATGCGTGAGCAGGGGCGTTATCGTGGTGCAAAAGCCAATTTTTGTTCTTCCACAAATCCGGGCGTTTCTGGCGGATTGCTTCGCGCAAATTGCGCATAACTTGCAGGTAATATTCCTTATTGACCGTTATTCCCTGTGGCAAGAACTCATGATGCACCACGCCCCTGCAATCGAAGAAAACTGTCAGCAAAACTTTCACATTCGACCGAACTTGGCGCGCTTTTTTCGGTCTTGGTTCGTGCGGCATCTTCCATTGAGATGATTGAGCTTTGGTTTCCACGTCATAACCATAAACCCACGATTCGTCACCAGTTATGACCCTCTGGAGCAAATTTGGGTCGTCGCGGACAGAGTTTAACATCTCATTAGCAATGTTCATGCGATGCTGTTTTTGGTCACAATTGAGCAATTTTGGTACGAATTTCGCGTAAAAATCGAAGACGATCCAAAACACGTGCAAGCAAAGCAGCACAACAATTAACTGAACATTCAAAATGGCCGAGCTTGTCGGCATAAGTGAGAGACATGAATACAAACATAACGCCACAAAAAATTCGAAATTCGAATATACGTAACCAGCGAAAATTCAAAATTCGCGATACTTTTTGAACACACCTCGTATGTATATATAAATGTGTGTATGTGTTGCCGCAATAAAGAAATACACAACAAACACAGATAAAGTGCGCGGTGTATCAAACGAGCGAAAGTGAATATTAAATGAAAAAATGTGAAAACAAAGAAAAGTGCTATAAAAATAGTGAATTTTACCAGAAAATAATAAACTAGCCTTCGATTAAAATTCTGTTCTGTATATTACGAAAAAAAAACAAGTGGAAAAAACAAAAAACAAACTGAAGATCGAAAGGCTAAGTGAACTTATTTGTGAAAATGAGGTTATGTTACCTCTTGCCTTGCGCTGTGTCCAAAAAACCTTACCACTGGTGGGGGGATAATCCGGATAGACACAAGGGTTTTTAAGCGTTTAATTTAATTTAAAATTTAGAGAAAAATAAAGCACTTACCTGAACAAAAAAATCACTATTGTGAAATATTCACTAAACGCACTTACGTTTGATTACACTCGCGGGCGGCACTTTTATACAATTGTATGCAACACACAAAAAAAAACTAAGTGGCAAGAAATATATAGGGTGTTTTTTTAGGGGTATAGAACTTCGAATTGAAATAAAACACAAGAAAATCGTTTGAAGGTCCATCAATTTGGCTTTATTGGAAGGATAATTTTATGCCATTAATGTTTAAATATGATTTCGGGCATGTGGCCGCCGCGGCTGGCTCGAATAAAGCCAATTCTACAGGTCCAATTTTCAACCACTTTTTCGAGCATATGGGGCCGTATGTCGGCAATAACGCCACGAATGTTGGCTTCCAATTCCCCTAACGTTTCTGGTTTGTTGGTGTAGACGAGCGACTTCACATATCCCCAAAGAAAATAATCCAATGGTGTCAAATTACACGACCTTGGTGGCCAATTGACAGGTCCATTCCGCGAAATTATGCGCTCATCGAATGTTTCCTTCAATAAATCGATTGTGACGTGCGCTGTGTGGCATGTAGCGCCGTCTTGTTGGAACCACAACTCATCCACATTCATGCCATCCAATTCGGGAACAAAATAGTCGGTTATCATGGCTCTATACCGGTCTCCATTAACGGTAGCTGCCTCTCCAGCATTATTGCGGAAGAAGTATGGCCCAATGACTCCACCAGCCCATAGAGCACACCAAACAGTCAGTTTTTGTGGATGTAATGGCGTTTCAAGGGTCTCATGTGGATTCTCTTCACTCCAAATGCGGCAATTTTGCTTGTTGACGTAGCCATTCAACCAAAAATGAGCCTCATCACTGAACAAAATTTTGCGATGAAAATCAGCATCGAAATCAATCTCATTTTCGGCCCATACACCAAAATCACGACGCATTGCATGGTCTCGCGGCTTTAATTCTTGCACAAGCTGGATCTTGTAAGGTCGCAAGCCAAGATCTTTGCGCAAAATCTTCCATAAAGTTGATGGACAAAGCTCCAATTGCTGTGCACGGTGGCGAATCGATTCATTCGGGTCCTCTTCAACACTTTGCTCTACAGCGGCAATTGTTTCTTCGGTGCGCACTGTTCGACGTCTCTGCGGATGCGTATTATCACATAGAGTAAACGTAGTGCGAAAAGATCCATGGTTAACCGAATTAATTGCTCTGATGGACGATTATGTCGACCATAAAATGGACGGAGCTCACGGTAAACTTCGCGAACTGAACCATTATTTTCGAAATAAATTTGCACGATTTGCAAGCGTTGTTCTTTTGTCAACCTGTTCATGATGAAATGGCAAACCAAACTGAACATAAATGACATTAGAGTTGCCAGATTTGACCACAAAATGCCAGTTTTATCTCTATTCGAAAAACAAACCTGTAAAAAAAACACCCTGTACAACTTACGTGCTTTGATGTGGTGATTGGCCGAATTTGTTGTATATAGTTTGTGTTGTTGGTTGTGGTATGTGGCAGAGTGTATGGCAGAGTTGTTTGTTGTTTGTAATTGCGGCAGAGTGTATTACAGAGTTGTTTGTTGTTTGTAATTGCGGCAGTGCGTGAACAATATTGAGTTTTTTCTACTTTTATTGTGTGGCAGCTTCTGGTGGTTTGATCCAAATTAGATTCTTTGAGATTCTTTCTCCAATTTTTGTTGTTGTGGACTGTATGCAGGTTCCTCTAGACGGGGAGATGGACCATGTAAATTCGAGGGTGGTGCTAACTTGGAGCGGCGGTGGCTCAAAAGCACGGCGGTCGAATTTGTGCTCGAAAATAGAAAATAAACAAGAAACAACGAGAATTCTCGTTATAAAAAAGTGGCCGTATATTTATATAAAATATAATTATAAACAATTATTTTACCTTGACGAATAAGTGATGCGGTCGAAAAATCCTGGGCTGGCTGTGATGTGGTTGTGTCGACTGTCTCTGGAAAAGTAGACGGTTTTGCAATCAAGGACAACCGTTGAACCTGAAAATTATCCTCCGGTTTTAAGGGGAGGTGAACCCACACATGCACACCCCCATGCATGTATATGTGTGCTGACAAAACACGAATATGCATGCATGCCCACACAGGTGGGTGGGTTGGTGTGAGTGATTGGAAGGGCGCTAAAGTTACATTAGGGTGGCCCATTTTTTAAGACTTCAGGCATCTCGCCTAAACAGTAATCCTCCTATCAGAAAATGCTATAAATTTTGCGATTGGCCCCTAAAGTCAGTTCTGTTTTGACATTTGTGTTGTAAACACATGCGAAATACACGTTAATAAACAATGTTACGCTACACTGCTCCAGAACGCCGAATATTGCTGACTATTTATTTGACCAATAATCGGTCGGGGCCAAACGGTTACTGTGAATGGTGAGCGCTACAGAGCAATGATCAACGAGTTCTTTTTGCCGCAACTTGATGAATTGGGATTGGAAAACATGTGGTTCCAACAAGACGGTGCAACAGTACACACTGCACGTGCCACAACCGATATGCTGAACATCGAAAGCTTACTTTTGCGCCACCTTGTATAACGCAACAGTTTTTGTGAATGCATTAAGTCGTTGTGAAGAACTCAAAGAGTGAAGTGCTAATTTCAGATAAAAAAATATTTCAAAAAAAATAATAAGTGAAGTGACCATTCCAAATCAAAAAGTTTACAATGAATCCAATATTTGGTTCAACAAGCAATGGAATCCAACTTCCTCTACACCGCAATATGAAGCAACTACATCAACAACTATCGAAAACCAAATGAGTCATATACCCAAGCATGATGTTACTGTTTTTGGTGTGTCTACTGATTTCACTGATCTTAATTTACCAACCCATCTGGATATCTTGAGATATTATTTTTACTTAAGCGAACGTGCTAAAACAGAACAAAAAAAGTATTCCCATAAATCATTCACTATTCAAGTAAAAGATAAGTTGCTTGGAATTTGGGAAAAACTTGGTATGGAAATAATACTGAAAAAAAGTGTATTTAATAAATTTAATAAATTGCTTGACAAGTATCAAGAGCAAATCAAGAGAAGAAACAACACCCAACAATTTACAGAGTATGTAAAATCTCTGGAAACAATTTTTTACATTGGAACATGTAAATGCGATTTGAAGGCAGCTCCATGTGCATGCGTCTGGGTTCCCAAACGCCTCAAAGAGTTCATGCACGATCAACATAATCAAAGAAGACTAACAGAGGATGCATTTATGATGGAAACTGAAGAGCAAGGAGCAACGTCCATGTCATCAATGCCAACGTACCAAGATCCCGATGATTCAACATACGCACCGCCACCGGTTCAAGAAGATATGGATAGAAGCACAAGTTCACAATACACAGAGAGATACGATTGTTTTAACTTTGCCTTGGTATGTGACAGATTTGGTGTGCCTGACAGAGTAGCATCAGCATTGGGAACCGCTCTTTTGCAAGATTTTATAATTAAAGATAAGCATGGGAATCCTCTCATCATGGACAAATCGAAAGTTCGCAGAGAAAAAGAAAAATGCAGACAAGAAGTGCTTCGCAAACGGTTAGATGATACCAATTTGTTAGCGTTTTCATTCGATGGCAGAAAAGATGATATTTTAACGATAGAGTAAATTGATGAGAAGTATCATACTAGGATGGTAAAAGAACCTCATCTTGTTATTTTGAGAGAACCCAATTCGGAATTGATTGGTTACGTAAGACTGGAACATGAAACCGCTGAATACAAAACAACCAAATTAAATGGTTTTTTCAACGATAAAAATATATCACTGGATGCATTAATTGGAATATGCACTGACGGTGAGGTAACAAACACTGGCCCACACGGTGGAATTATACGACGATTCGAGTTGCTGTTAAAAAGACCATTGCATTGGTTCGTTTGTCTTCTACACTTCAACGAACTTTCTTTTCGGCATTTGTTTGAAGCTTTGGATAAATCAACCAGCACTGGACCAAGATCGGCAACCGGAAAACTGATCCGTCAAATCGAAACGTGTGAAACTCTTCCGGTAAGTTATTGCTATCACTCATTTATTATAATTGTCAACCATTTTTAATTCTTTTGTTATTATATATTTTCAGGTGGTGGACGGCTTCCAGAAAATTGAGTTGCAAAACATGGCCCATGCAATTTCTAGCGGCGTGGTTCCGGTGGATCTGGCTAACATCAAACCAGGGAAAATTGTACATTCTCGGTGGCTCACCAAGGCCGCTAGATTATTGCGATTATATGTGACAACGGAAAATCCAGATGCAAATTTAAGAATTCTGGTTGAATTTATAATTAAATGTTATGTGCCAATGTACTTCAATATCAAGTATTACAGCTCTGTCGTGTACGGCAGTGCATTATTTTTCATTGGTTGGTCACGATTTCTACAACCTCGTTTACGCAAAATTGTCAATCAAGTAATTAAAGATAATTCATATTATGCGCATTCGAAAAATATCTTGTTATCAATGTTGTTTGATGATAGGAAAGAAAAGCGCGACTGTGTCATCAAGAAAATTTTACGCTATCGAACCGATGTTGACGAGCCAATGGAACTTAGAGTTTATAAAAAACCAGATATAAACTTTAATTGCACAAGTTATACGGAAATGGTCAATTTGAATGATATAAATATCGTATTTGAACCACAATTCATGCGGAGCATTCCGTACGATACATTGAAAGAATATTTAAATCAAGATGATCCACCGTTTAATGGTCCAAAAATTCCATCACACATACAAATAACGGAACGACATGTTCAATTGCTAGCTAGCGTTTCCAGACGGGTTATACCGGAAAATGTAGAGGCTGTTATGGCGACGACATTAGAGAGCCGTGCGAAATTGCCCAGACTTGAAAGTAAAAAAGACTTCAAACAATAATTTTTTTTAATTTCTTTTCTATAACTCACTTAAATACATTTTTCATTTACATATGTTCTGACCAAATAAATTTCTTAAGAGAAAAAATAGATATTATTATAAATAAATAAATAAAAATAAAGAAAAAACATAGGCATTTCGCCGATTTTTTCATGTAAAGTGCAAAACCGGCGATTTTTTGAAATGTTTGTATGGTGAACCCCCAGGGGGGTTCCTGGGGGTGTGCCACTGGCATCGGTGGCTCGGGCCTCCAAAGTTAGTGGGGGTCGGTCATACATTTGGACTCGATTGGAGCACTCTTAATGGGTCAAAGTGGGATTTTTCAAAATTTGCCCCTACCCAAAAGTTCGACCCAAATTGGGGGACATCAGAATTCGTTTTAGAGGTATGGTTCCTTCGGCAAAGTTTCTTATTTTGATCCCTAGAGCATGATTTTCACAGAGCAATGGGCCATTTTTTTGCCTCCCCACAAATCGACCCGGCCTAATGATGATGGTTTGGTGTTGAGGTTTTATGCTCAATTTTGAACAGTTTGCATAGTTATATTTTTGTATTCAGTTCCCATATCTGTTATGATTCATACAATCAGAAAGAAGTGTTCAAATGTAGCTTCAGCAACTGTTATTGCATGTTTGCCTTTAACTGGGATTGTTACTGCATATTCATTTTCATTTATTGATTTCGGTACTATCTGATTGTATCAATTTGTACTAAATATATCAAAAGCTTTCGAAGGTGTCTCCGTTATTGTCATTGGTTCTTTCAGGTGTGTATTAGTTTTGTTTTTGTTACAATGAAGGAATTTTTAAATGTACTTTTTAATGTAATTTTTCAAATTTTTGCAGTAATATCTTTGTCTTATTTTGTTGGTCGTAGGATTGATTGCTGGGTGGCCACCATTAATATGGTTATCGTGATATTTATGAAGAATTTCTTAAATTTTTTCAATACTTCATACATGCATACCCTCCGGAGTTAGTGCAATAGTTAAAGGTTTCTCAGAACTTTGGTACCTATTTCATTAAATGTATCTACTCGAGTATAATTAAACAATTTGTCTCCTAAGGACAACTGTATTTTGATAAGTCCTAAATTGTCGGTTTATTTCATAAGCCTGGTAAAGAATTGTCCTAAGTAAATTTTTTTCTCAACAATAAGGTTGCTTATATCTATTCTGCTACAAATTTTCTTTCCTTTTTTGAAATGTAATTTCGGAGGATTGAAAACGAGCTCGACATGTTTTTTCACTTCATATTTATTAAGCGGTTCTTATATTACAGGGTTCTCCTTGTGACTTTTAGCTTCTTCTTTTGTAATATTATTACTGATCGGTTGTCTAGTTTCCAATCTTGTCGTAACTTTTAATATTTTACATGCTTCTATTGACATTTCTTTAAGATTATTTATATTAATGCGCGATAGCCCATCAGCTTCGTAATTTTCTTTTCCAGCAATATACTCCACCTCAAAATCATATTCTTCCAAATCCCATCTAACTCTAGTTAAATTTTGATGAAGGGGCTTTCATCAAGAAAAGATATGTTAAGGGGCGATTGTCTGTTTTAATTAAACATTTTCAGCCATAAACATATGGCCTAAAATCAGTGATAGCCCAATGAATTGCTGCTAATTCTTTTTTTAGTGTTGCTTTATTAATTTCGCCTTTTATGAATGAGCTTGACGCATAGGCAATTGGTAATTGTTTGCATTCATATTCTTGATTAAGAACTGCGCCACAAGCAAAGCCACTGGCATCTGTTCTTATACAAAATTCTGTACTGAAGTCTTGATATTGTAAAATATTTAGTCTAATTAATGCCTCCTTGAAATAGGCCAATGCCTTTTGACATTACTGTGTCCAATCGAAGGAAAGATTCTCTTTACATAATTTTGTTAAAATTCTAGAATATGCTGCAAAATTTGGTACGAGTCGTCGTTAATAGTTACAGAATTCAATGGTAATTTTGAATAATTTCAAATTTATTTGGATCTGGCAGAATTCCTTTGGCTGTGAATTTATGTCCAAGATAAATAACTTCTTGACTAACAAATAAACATTTATCGGGGTGTAACTTTAAATTACCTTTTCTGCAAGTTGAAAATACATCTCTTAAATTTGTCATCATATGCTTTTCTGAGCGCCCTAATACTATATATAGAAATGCTTGGGATGGTTTAAGACCTTCAAATGCTAGAGTCATCATTCTTTGAAATAAATTGGGGGCTATTTTCAAGGCATATGACAATCTTTTGAAACGTTAAGTGCCATCGTCTGCTGTAAACGATGGTTATATCTCCAGAGTGTCGGTCTAATTCTATTTGGTGAAAACCTGACATTAGGTCTAAACAGGAAAAGGTTCTGTTTCGAATGCAAATATGTCTATGTATTCTGAACACATGCATTTAATTGTCTGCTAACAAAATTTGGAAAATGAGATGAATCTAATTTTTTTTACTGTTAGTGTTATTATCTATAGTCTCATTAATTAATATGTAATCATTTAAATTTTCTATTTTAACATTGTAGTTCTGAATAATTACGTTTTTGTCTGTTTTGTTTATTATTCGAACAAAAGTTTGATCTCTATTTGTTATGGTATTAGCAATGAAAATACCGTGTGCTAATTTTTGGTGAGGAATGAAAAGTTGATGATTATTAGAATTAACGTTAATTTGACGAATTGCTTCAGATCTAGCGAGTACTGTAATTGTATTGATATTTGGTCTATTTGTCATTTGAATTATAATATTATCTGGAAAGTCATAAGGTCTCAATATTAATCGATCGTCGTGTTTACTGTAATTTAAAATGAAATTATATTTCTTTATAAAATTTAACCCTAAAATTCCGTCACATGGGATTGGAAAATTGTCATCTACTATATGAAATTTGTGTCTTGTTAAAAGATAATTTCCTTTTAAGTCTGCTATAATTGTTCCTTGTGATGTTACTATCAATTTGTCCATTTTTTATAATTAATATGTCGGCTCCTGTGTCTATCAAGAGAGTTGAAATTGAATTATTTAAAGAAGTTTTGGAAGATATGTAGCTGTTTAGGTGTACATTAAGTACACGTACTTTTTTTATTATTTACTGTTGAAGTGGAGTTTGATGGTTTTCCTGCTGGGTGCAATTATGTACATTGCACGTATTTGTTCGCTGTTGGTTACCAAAATTTCTGTTCCTGTTTTGGAAGTTATTAGTCTGTCTTGGATTGTTGTTGTATCGGGTCTGAGGTCTAAATCTTCTATCTTGGTAGCCTTCGTTGCAGTTATTTTGGCTTTGTTGCCATATGCTCAAAATTAAATTAGAGTTGCCTATTGTTTCCGTACAAATATTTGTAAATTTAGAAATTGCGTCGTTCATGGATATGAACGTTCCGGCTTGCATAATTGTTTTTACTTTTTCATTGGAGCAATTCTTACACATTGCTTTAACAGCAGATTGTGTAGCATATTTGTTTGCTAGTTCTATTTCGGTGGTGTACTGGTTAGCAGTTTTGCTACGTTGTTGTATCCCTGCAGTCAGTTCTTCTAGTTTCCCTGCAGTCAATTCTACTAGTTTTATATTAGTCAAATACTAGTTTGCCAAACTGGCTCAATTTGATCGAGTTCTGTAATATTTCCATATTAACATCTGGTATTTTTAACACGGCGAAATTGTCCCCTTCTGCATCAACACCATACCAATTGACATACTAGTCAGTCTCAGCATCAGCAATATATCAGTGGACATACTAGTTATCATATACATCAATATCCTACCATTTAAAATACTAACCTGTATAGACATCAAGATCATACCAGTTTACATACTAGTCAGTACGTACACCAGAATCATAGCAGTTACTGTACCGCTTTATAGCAGGTTAGCTCATGTTTGGTTTAAAAATACACGAAAATTGGAAAATTACATTACAAACCACTTTGTTGAAAATTCAGTCATCAGATATAAAATATATGTCATCAGACATAAAAATATGTCTATCACTATATTAAACAAATAAAACTAATTTCAATAAAAATATAGTCGATATTCATAGAAATTTTATCCTTGGAAAACATTTCTAAAAAGTAATTTTCTTCTTTTTTAATAATAGTCCTTTTTGATTGAATTTTATAATTGATTTCCAGTCATAAATCTTTAAATTTTCTTGAAACATTTTATGGAAAAATTAAAATCTAAATACTAATCCCAGAGAGAATCTAATTCATACTTTTAAAAATATCTTTACATAAAATTAAGGAAATTCAAGGAAGATTCCCTTTTTATGGTGAAAATTTTATGTTTCGGAGTTCTTGGCAAATAACCATGCAGATAACTCACTTATGAAATTTTAGTAAATAATGTGCAAGTTCTTAGTAACTAAATTTTTTAAAAATTGCTATTTTAACCACCATATGCCTCTGCTCGCCAATTTCGTTGTTGCAGCTTTTACCCGATTCCGTTGGAGATTCATTGTTATTTTATTTATGAAATTTGCATTTCACAATCAATATAAATCAATCCTGAAAAATAACAACAATTTAATATTTCTTTTGTGAAGTTTTTGAATACATTTTTTTATTAGGAAAAAGTTACTAAACTATTCCAAAAAGAAATGTTATTTACTTACACTTTTCTTCATGGTTTCATTTGAACATTTCTTATACGTTGTTGCTTCGCTGATGTGCCGTTATTGCATTACCGACATGGCAAAAATAAGGGTGATTTTTGTCGACATGCATATACGTACAAGATCTGCAACCCAAATGTACTATTTAAACCACGAAATCCTCAAACTATCAGAACTATCATTTAATTAAATATATATTTAAAAACTCAGAATATTAGTTGAATAGATAATTAAAATGTAGGACGGCGTTGTTAACTCAACGATTGCGGCGATACTGAATTGTTTCCTTTTTCGCTCGTGTATGCATGTATCGACAATTTTAGATGATAGCGGGAACGTTGCAGTTGCCCAAACTGGTATGGATAAGACCACGAAATTCTAGTTATTGAACTAGAATGTTTACTAACCAGTTTGGCAGTTAACTGCAGGGATATTAAGAAGTTTTGCTGTCAAAACCTCTACTGATTCACCTTTAATTGCTGATTTTAGTTTTTGTTTTATCGCTATGATTCTAATCTTCAGTGCTTAAAAGGTTTCTAGCTGTTCCTTTCAGCTTAGTTTTTATCATAGAAACTGCTATCCTTAATTTGTTCGAAGATATCTAGAGCATCTAAGAATATATGCAAATTGTCGGCTTTAGCATCAAACTCAGGCACCGCCCACTTTTAATTAAGTCAAATTATTAATTACAAATCAAAAACCGTTTGAGAAACAGATATCCATTAATACAAGGAATGTTGAGGGACAAAATGGGCGGAATCGGTTAAGTTCCACGTCCACTTTTATATGAAAGATTTTGAAAAAAAATAGCTTTATAACATTTTTATTTCACTTTTAACGTGTACGTGAACTCAAAAATTTGCAAAATAAAAATTTTCGAAAATGGGAGTGGCCCGCCCCTTTTATAGTGGATTATTCCACAAAACTTTTTATCCCATAACTCCTGATTTGTCGAAACCAAATTTTTTGAAGATGTTGAATATATAAAAATGGGCGAAAACGGTTGAAGGACAAGCTCAGTTTTTTAACAAAGTTCTGAAAAATTTGTTTGTATTCCAACAATTCAATTGAATTGAATCGTAGTTTTTAAGGCCAGTACATTTGCAAAGTACCATGACTATAAATGAACTCAAGGTCAATAATAGAAATTTTGGCACGATGTGCTTACCATTAAGCTAACAAACCAGCGCTCTGCTTGAAAACAATCAGCTGGCTGCGAAAGTATTAAATAGACCTGCTTAAATTGGTATGCCATAAAACAGGGATGGCCGAGCTAGTCAAATAGCCAACTACAACCACGTCGAAATTTTTACAACGAAATAGTTCCCAGGATTACAAAAAAAATATTCAAAAGAATTGTTGTTTTTATAGATATTGAATTGTGACCACCAACCCACCTATAACTACACATTAACTACGATCGGTCGATCAGCAAGCAAGAGTTTTTGACTACACTGCGAAAAATAAACAATTAAAAAATTCACTTTTAAGATTTTTTTATGTGTAGACATCTTTGGGCTCGGTATGAACTGTACCAGTATAGGCTACTGGTCCAGCTAACTTCTCTATCTCTATGGCGCGATATACAACAGGTATATCATCATAAACCTCCTAAGAGATTTTTGCGCCAAGCTTCTCTTCCAATTTGTGGTGTGCCGATTTGAATTTTCCCTACAAATTGGTGGGACCTACAGTTTTAGCTAACTTACTCGTAACAAAATTTAACATATTAGTTAATTTTTGATGCGAAGTGGGAAAAATAAAATAAAGAAGAAGATTTTCACTCCACACATAACATATGTAATAAGTACTGTAGCTGCCAAATTTTGTGTTCCTAGCTATTAAATTTCAATAGCTATATCCCAAACCCCATTTATTGCAACAATCGATTGTATGGGAGCTACATGTTATGTTGGTCCGATCTGGGTGATTTTCAATTGTCACATTACGTACATATGTAATATGTACCAAACCTGCAAAGTTTTACGTTCCTGGCTCTTTAATTGCAAGAGTTATAGGCCAATACCCGGTTATCGGAACAATCGATTGTATATGAGCTATGCGTTGTATTGGTCCGATAATGCTGGTTCTGACAAATGATTAATGCTTTACAAAATGGCTGCCTCCTACCAAATTTCATCGAGATATCTCTAAAACTGAGGGTTTAGTTTGCGTTCAAACAGACAGACGGACACGGCTAAATCAACTCAGCTCATTGCCCTGATCATTTCGCTATATTTATTGGTGGGTATATCTCTTCTTGTTATCATACTTACAAACATCGGGCCAAAGTTATAGTACCATTTCATGTTCATGAAAGGTGTAAAAAGGTTTTGGCTCTTGATACTCGCGAGCATCTAACATAAAGTTGCCTGGGAAAAGCAAGGGGATCCTAGATGCAATCCTGCCACTTTGAGTATTTGCCCTTTACTCTTATTTACGGTTATCGAAAATGCGACTTCTACAGGATACTGTAGACTTCAAACAGGAATGGCATGTTAGTTGGAATAATAGGTCTTCTTGCGATTAACAGTGATTCTACTTGTCCCCTCCAGTAATAAAAATGGCTTTTAAAATAATTTTTTTAGCCCTGCAATTTGCAAAATCAAAAGAAGAACGTCTGTTTGTAAAATCTGTTTTTAGTGAAAACTACAAAACTTAATCACAGCATTTTATGGATTGCGTTGGCGTCACCAAGTCTCGTAATGCATATTCGTACCTAACCAAAATGTATCGCTTTATATAATTAAGTGAAATAGTACTCACCAAAACTGCAACGATTTACATAATGTCAGTAGGCATAAAAGTTATCTAAAAGGTAACCCTAGAAAAAAGGCTTAGATGTCATGTAAAGTAAGACTTACAGGATATTACTCCCGCTCTGAAATGTATTCTTATACCTATATAAGGCTAATGGGCTCTTAGTGACAACCCTACATATGAGTCCGATAGGCCATGCAAAGTCATTCTTATGTAAGGCTTTATTATAAGAAAAGTGAATATAGAGAACTTAGTATAAGTGATTTATATGGGTTATAATATCCTTATTTTACCGATATCGCCAGAACTTTTTTATATATCAAAATATGTGATATTGTGTCCTTTTTAACAAAAGCACCAAAGTACATACTTTAAAGCAAATCGTATCACAAAAAAGATTTTTTTGAATAGGTTGCCCCCTGGTTTTGCGCCGTAACCGTTTTTCACCGACCGATTATTGGTCAAATAAATAGTCAGCAATATTCCGCGTTCTGGAGCAGTGAGCGTAACATTGTTTATTAACGTGTATTTCGCATGTGTTTACTACACAAATGTCAAAACAGAATTGACTTTAGGGGACAATCGCAAAATTTATAACATTTTCTGATAGGAGGATTACTTTTGTGCCACCATGTAGATGCAGACACATGTATCTGGTAGTATGCGTGAAGTTTTTGTGAAAGTTTATATCTGTCGTGTCCCGCCAGTTATAATCTCTTAAATGTATTTGTGTCCCTCGTCTGTGAGGAAAACGAAAAATTTTCGTCTATGGGGTACGAATCTAGGACAGGTTTCAAATTGGAAGTTTATCCAAATGCATATTCAAGTCGTCATCCGTGCGCCTTATTTAGTCCGTGGTAACGGGCTTTGAACATACCGGCAACTGAAAGAACCGGAATACAGCGTCCTGTCCAGCTACTAATCTTAGAGGGGAGTTCCCTAAACAAGCCCATTGTGATCGTGTCCATAAAATACAATTAAAATGAATTTATATTGGAACGAATTTTCGTCATCCCTTGTCAATTTTGGTTTTGTAACAAACCGGTTTCGGCGAACCGCCATCTTCAGTGCTTGATTTCGTTCTGATCTGTGCCTATCCGTTGTCATGTATTTATAGTCTGGATGCTGTATCAGGTAGTGTTAGTATTCGTGTATATGAGTCGTGTCTTGCGAACGTATCCGAACGGGACCTGCAATGAGGGTTGTTTTTAACGCTCGTTTAATAGTTGTGGTTTTATATCGGATAATTAGTTTGAGGATGTTAGGTCAGGTAATGTTAAGTGTATATTTAAGGGTGGGTTTTGACGCTCGTTAGTCATGTAGAAGTCATTAGTTCTGGTTTTAGATCAGGTAATTAGTTTGAGGATGTTAGGTTAGGTAATGTTAAGTGTATATTTAAGGGTGGGTTTTGACGCTCGTTAGTCATGTAGAAGTCAGTGATTTTTGTTTTCTGATTTGTTTTGTGTGTGTGCTCGTTTATTGTTACTCGTTTTGTTATTGTACCTGCGGTGTTGTTTGGTCCTCTGTAAATTAGTTTTAGCGGTTCAAATATTGCATCAGAAATGGTGTTTGTTTCTTCGTTAATTACTCTCCCGTCAAACGTCTTAAGTTTGTATATTTCCATGTTTTCTAGCACATTTAAGCGCCGCCCTTTTCTTTGTACGTGAAGTATTCTGGCTGTGTTTTTGATGTTGGTCGGGGTGCATTTGCTTTTGAACATGTGATTTGCATAGTTTGACTCTGTTGTGATAGTGGGTTTCCGTGGTTTTCTGTTGTAGTCCCTGATGTGATCCTGGAATCGTGTACTTATTTCTCGTCCTGTTTGCCCTATGTAGCTGTGCTGGCATTCGCAGGTAAGCTTGAATATTCCTTGTTTCCTGAATGGTTCTTCCGAGTTAGTGTTGCTTCTTAGTTTTTGTCCTAAGTTGTTCGATGTTCTGAACGCTGTGTTGATATCGTGTTTCTTGAAAAAGTTTGCCAATTTGTGTGTCGTTTTTCCAGTGTATGTCATTATAGTCCAGATCTTGGATATTTCTTCTGCGTTGTGTCTTTTTTGCGATCCATGGTTCCTTCGGAGTTTGTCTATTAGGCATTTTTTGTATCCGTTGCTCGTGGCTATGTTGTATATGGTGGTTAGTTCTTTCTTGTATGATTCCTGAGTGAGGGGTGTTCTTTAAAGTCTGTCCAGTAGGTGCCTTAATGCCGCATTTTTGTGCTGTTGAGGATGGTTTGACGTAGCATGAATTATGGTGTCTGTAGTTGTTGGTTTCCTGTAGATGTCGTATTTAAACTTGTTTGTCATTCTGTCAATTCTTATTGTTAGGTCCAGGTAGTTCAGTTCTCCTTCTTTCTCGGTCTCCATAGTAAATTTTATGTTTTCATGTTGTCTGTTTAGGAATTCTAGTATTCGTTCTTCATTGTTATTGGTCAGTATGTAGATGATGTCGTCGACGTACTTTGCGTAAAATGTCACTCCTAGTTCGTTTTTTAGTTCTTGCATATATTTTGTTTCCAAGTTCTGTATGAATGCCTCCATGACAATTGATGACGTTGGGCTTCCCATTCCTAGTCCCTTTGTTTGCCTATATATTTTATTGTTGAACTTGAAGTAGTTTTGCTGTAAAGTTGTTCTTAGTGTGTTTGTGATTTGTGCTGTTCTGATCATATCTTTGGTTTTGTCTCGTAGTAATTTGTTTACTATGTCTAATGTCTCTGGAAGCGGTATGGAGGGATATAAGTCTTTTATGTCAAATGAGACGATTGTGCTGTTCTGTGTGAGTTTGACGGTTTCAAGTCTTTCTATTAGTTCGTTTGTATTCTTTATTGTATGTTCATGGTCGAGTTCAATCGTGTCATTCAGTATCGTCTTTATATGTTTTGAAAGTTTATAACCCGGCGTTGATTTGAAATTTATTATTGGTCGCATTGGCGTGTCCTGCCTATGAATTTTTGGTAGCGCTATTAGTGGGGGAGCTGACGGGTTCATTTGTGTCAGAGTATGTCCCGTCCTATCGTCTATTATTTTTGTGGCATTCTTAATGGCCTTTTTGGTCTCCATTTGGTATTTATCGGTGGGATCCTCGCTGATTATGCGGCATTTCATTTCTTTAATTAAGTTTTCGGTTTTCGTTATGTATTCGTCCTTGTCCATGAGTACTGTTGTTTCCTTTGTCGGCCTTTGTTGTCACCACGTTGTTCCTTTTTAGTTTTTGTTGAAGCCCCTTCATTATAATCTCCTCTTTATTCGTGTTTCGATATTCCTGCTGTTTTATGTCCTTATTGATGATCTCCCTAAACATGTGTCTTGCGTGTTCTTGTTCTTCGTAGGGGAGGAGCGATATTGCAACCTCTGCATCCACTATCGCTTGCTCCGTTTTTTTAGCCTTGTTGTTGTCTGCTACGTTGTGTTTTAATCCCTTCTCCAGAAGTTTCGTTTCTTCGCTGTTGATGTCCACTGTGGTCAGGTGTAAGGATACGACGACGTCAACTTGCTACGTCAACATTACGTACGCAAACACTGCTGGCAATGCCATTGTTGGCAACGCGAGCTGTGTTTATTAGTTTAGTAACATAAAATTGTAAGACAGAGATAACTATATTTGTAACCACACTGTCATACAATTACCCAATGTTGAAAAGAATAAAAGATACGATTGAACATCTGCGCAACTGATGGGCGAACGATGTTCAACTCGTGATCGGTTATTATAATATTGGATTTGAGCAGAACGGCTGTGTTTTATTAAAGTGAATTAAAAACCCAATCTAAGAAGCATCAACGAGGCTGGGATTAGGATAGAAATCCTAACTTCGGCGGCAGATCAGAAAAGGGCGTACAACAACAATGTGGAAAGTGGAGGTGGTCGGCTAGAAAAGCTGCTTCAATTAATTTTAAAATACAACATGGCGACCGTGAGGCTTGAGCCTCATGCCGGAGTGATGGCGAAATTTGAAACTTTGATCTTCGATTAGTCAAGTGGGACAGCTCAGGTGAGTGGCGTGGTTTAAGTGCTGTGGTTTTGAAAATTTAATAAATTTAAAAAAAAAAAAAAGAACTTTAATAATCAGAAACTAAAACACCAACGTTTTGTAACAAATTTTAAACCAACGTTTTGTAACAAATTTTAAAATCAAAAAATTAGAAAAAAAAGATTTTGCAACAATTATAATAAACAAAATCTAAAAGCAACAGAAATAAAAGCAATTTTTAAAAATCGAAATAATAAATTAAACTAAAATTAACAGAGATAACAGCGAGCTAAAGACATTTTTGAAATAATTAAAATCTACTAAATTAAACAGAAGTAATGCAACGCAACAAAAAAGAAAAGAATATAACAAAAAGCGCTAATTTAAACAGATATAAAAATTTGAAAATTGAAATAAAATTTAATAACGCCACCACATAACGGCATCAAATAACGGCACCAAATAACGGCGCAATATACCCACGCCACCAATAGGAGAAAAAACAACAACACAAAATAACGGCGCACAAATCACTCCATCAGGCCGGCAGCAACTTCGGCAGCAGAATTATCCCGCAGCAGCAGCGAGTTAGCAGCGGCAAGCAGTTATAAGTATACATATATATATGTGTAAGTAGTTTTTTGCTTACAATTTTTTTTGCTTCCATTATATGTATATATAACAAATCTGGATTATTTTTAACTTTAACAAATTTTTGGATTTTTTTACTACAACGGTAGTACTGTCGAACAACCAATATTTCCTTTTGAATTAAAGCGGTGCGTCCGCTTCGCGCATACTTATGCACAACCTGTACAATAGAACTTTTTCCATTTAACTTTGTAAATTCATTAATTTTCCGTAATAAATTTGTAATTTTGCCATAGAATTTTGCCATTTAAAGTAGTTTACAATAGAATTTTGTCAGTATTTAAACTTGCAGTACAATCCTTCAACAAATTTACCATTAGCCTGGTCCGTAAAATCGAATTTTTTTTTTTTTAACTTTTGGCTAATTTGGAATATTTGTTGGGATTTTCACATACAGCCTTGTATTACTATTATTCTTTCAACTGAATAAATTTGCATTTTTGAACTTGCATGTGAAACCCATTACCTTTTTCCCGTTCCTTGCATGAAAACTTTTCAGCGGATTTGCACTAATTGAACACTCAAGTGGCAGTTATTTAAAACGTAAAGTATATTTTTCAAATTTTTCTTAACTAACTCAATTAACCCCAAATATTCAAAATTATTGCCATATTTCTAATTCTTCAAATATTTCAAGATTTCTATTTCTTTCAAAAGTTCCACATTGCAATTAAAAATTTTTTCAATTCCCTTGGAAAATTTTTCAAATTTTCAAATATTTCAACATTTCCAAATATTTTAAAATATTTCCACATTTCTATTCATTTAGTCAATTAATTTCTCAAAAATTCATATGCATACTTAACTACTAATCTTCAATTTCAAATTTTCAATTTTTTAATACTAAATCGTGAACAAAACAGGTCAGTTTCTTGAGTTCCCTTAAGGTTATTGTGTTATGACAGACTTTGGGCAAAAATTTAAAGAAAATAAAGAAGTTTTTTTGAAAATTACTAAGTGCATTTTGCAAAGTCGTCCACTGTCGACAAATGAAGAAAAGCTTAATGAGTATAAAGAGTCTCTCATAAGCACATATAACAATATTATAATAACCTCAAAGCAAAGTGAAGCCCATAACCTTAAGGATATTCAAGTTAAACTCGATCGTATTAGGGAATTGTTGGTGAAGTGTTTTGATAAGTTAAAGTGCGAAATAGAAATTCTAGCAGACACGCTGAGTCTCATTGAATATAGCGATCAGATCAAAGTAGACTCTGACGAGGAATACTCAGATGCTAGTAACTTATTTACAGAAAATTTCGAAGATCTAAAAAGCACTTCGTTTCCCGATATCAAAAATTCACTTACATCAGTTAATAGTTCACCAAATAATTCAGAAGATAGTAAAGTTTTAACTAAAATGCCTACAACAGAAGAAAAGAAATCACTCATAAGCCTTTGTGCTTCGATAATCACGGAAAATTATTTGATTGAGGAGTTAGTAGAAGAAGGCCTAGCCAGTACATTCATAGCATTTATAAAATCAAAGTTAGAGGGAAAAGCTCGCGAAGCTATACCAACGCAAGTAAATTCAGTTAGCGAAATTAAAATAGCACTACGTAATAGGATCAAGCCAGACAACTCGAAAGTTGTAGCAGGGAAAATAGCAGCGTTGCACGTTAACAATAACAATTATACAGATTTTGCCAAAAAAGTTGAAGAATTAGCTGACTCACTTGAGCGGTCTCTTATTATTGAAGGGATCACTCAAGGAAAAGCTCATGAAATGGCAGTTGGACAAACGGTTAACGTGTGTCGTTTAAACGCTAGATCCGATTTAGTTAAAACTATTGTGGCTTCAACAGCATTCACTGATCCAAAAGACGTAGTAGCGAAATTAATTGTAGAACAGAATAATGAAGTAAAAGAGCATCAGGTCTTAGCTTTTCGATCTCGTGGTAACAACGCATTTAGAAATTCACGTGGTAGTTATCGGGGGTTTTATCCAAATCGCAACTTTACTGGTCATAGAAATAATAGGTCATTTTCATACAATAACAACCTTCACGGTACCAAAGATATCGAAACACTAACGGAAATAGGCACCAAAATAGCAACAATAGTAATACACGTTCTAATTCATATAACGGTAACAATTCAAGATCGTCAAACGGTAGAGGTAGAAATGCAAATGTCCGCGCTTTAAACGCGAGCGCCCCTCAGGAGCGAACACTGGGGGAGGACGAATTGAGCGTGTAAGCGATTTTTCTTCACCAAAGAGTATTTATTGCTTAAATTTAAACTATTCTGATTTTATCGAGTTACAACTTAACGAGTCACAAAAATTTTGTTCTTTCTTAGTAGACACTCAAGCTGACATTTCCTTAGTAAAAATCTCAAGTATAGATTCCTTTAAATACAAATGACATTATTAACATTACCGGGGTCACTTCCAATACTGTTTCTACTTTAGGTAAACATACTCTGCATATAGTAAACGAAGACTTTAATATTCCATCCGATGGTATATTGGGTAAAGATTTTCTGAAAATTAACAAATGCATTATTAATTATGAAAGCAATAGTATTTCCTTTTGGATAGGTAATGAAAAAGTCGCGGTACCAATCCTACACGGAACAGAAAGCGACAGTTGTATAATTCCTCCCAGATGTGAAATTTTCAGACTTTTTGATTTAGGAGATTCACCTGATGCACTTTTCGTGGACTCTCAGGAAATTGAAAAGGGTGTTTTCACAGCTAGGTGCATTGTTAATTCAAGTAACCCAATAATTAAAGTCATAAACACCACGGATGATGTCAAATATGTAAAAAGAAACAGTATTCGGACAGAAAAACTTTCAAATTACAACGTTTATTCTATTAATAAAACAGAAACAGAAGACAAACGTACGAAAAACCTGATTTCAATTTTAAAAAACCAAATACCTCAAAATGCTCAAAGTAAATTAATTGACCTTTGCATAGATTATGCTGACATTTTCGCTCTTGACAAGGACAAAATGACTTTAAACAACTTCTATGAGCAAAAATTAAGATTGACAGACAACGATCCGGTATATGTAAAAAACTATAGATTGCCTTACTCCCAACGTGAAGAAATAAACCGCCAAGTAAATAAACTGTTAGATAACGATTTGATTGAACCTAATTACTCTAATTACAATAGTCCTTTGATTGTAGTCCCAAAGAAGGATACTAATGGTCAAAAAGCTTATCGTATGTGCGTAGATTTTCGTGCAGTTAACAAAAAACTCATTGCTGATAAATTTCCGCTAGCTAGAGTTGACGATATTTTAGACAACCTAGGTAGGGCAAAGTATTTTTCGACATTAGACCTTTTTTCGGGATTTCATCAGATCCTCTTGCATCCTGACTCACGTGACGTTACTTCTTTCAGCACTGACCGAGGTGCATTTAGATGGAAAGTTCTTCCATTTGGCCTAAATATAGCACCAAACTCATTCTCACGAATGATGACAATCGCTTTTTCGGGTATACCACCCATTGTCGCATTTTTGTACGTCGACGATATTATCGTCATCGGTTGTAGTGAAGCACATCATATCAAAAATCTTTCAAAAGTTTTCAATACTTGTAGGTCTTTTAATCTCAAACTTAACCCAAATAAATGCAACTTTTTACGACCAGAAGTTTCATTTTTAGGTCACAAATGTTCAGCCAAAGGTTTGTTGCCAGACGACTCCAAAATAAACGCAATAAAAAAGTATACAAAACCGACTGATAAAGACGCGGTACGACGATTTGTCGCGTTTGCAAATTATTACAGGAGGTTTATACCAAATTTTGCGTCTCTGGCAGCGTCTCTAAATCGATTAAGCAGAAAAAGAGTTGAATTTGTTTGGGATGTTGAGTGCGAAAGGGCATTTTTATCTTTGAAAGCAGCACTACTTTCACCAAAATTACTACAATACCCAGACTTTACAAAACAATTTATTATCACCGTAGATGCTTCATGGATGCGGTGCTATTTTGAGTCAAGAACAACAAGGCAGTGATCTACCAATTTGTTTCGCTTCTAAAGCATTTAATAAAGCCGAACAGAAAAAACCCATTATAGAATTAGAAATTTTAGCTATTTACTTTGCAATCAAGCAATTTCGACCATATGTTTATGGCACCCATTTCACTGTAAAATCAGACCATATACCACTAGTTTACCTATTCAACATGAAAGATCCCTCTTGAAAACTTTCGAGAATTAGGCTAGAATTAGCAGAATATAACTTTACTATAGTTTATATTAAGGGTAAATCAAACGTTGGCGCTGATGCTTTATCACGCATTACAATAGACGAAATTAGAGAAACTAACAAACAAATCATAGCAGTAGAGGCAAGGGCAGTGACAAAACTGACAAACGACAAAAATTTGCTTAGGAAAAACGACATAAATACAGAAAAACAACATACTTTAAACATACGAAAATTTTCATTCAATTTTTCAAAAAAGATTCCGCCAATAAGATCTGAAATTACTCACGATAAAAATATAAAAACAACAAATTTGGGAATTTTTGCGCATATTAAACATAAGAAACTCGAGTTACTTAGTTTTGAGGTTGCTAACGAAATAATTACTTTAGAGAAATTACTTTCGAGGCTTGAATCAGAAGCCAGCAAACGCAAAATTAAGCAAATAGAATGGCCTAAAGATGATATTTTTTTCAATCATTTTACTATTACAAATTTAAAAGACCGCGGAAATAAAGTTTTAAAATCTCTAGAAATTATTTTAACAGATCCCGTAGAGACTGTAACTGACAACGACATCTCAGGAGGACATTGTGGTATGAAAAAACTTTACGCAAAACTAAGAACAAAATTTTATTGGAAAAACATGACTCGTGATATAGCAAATTATGTTAAAAGTTGTAACAAATGTCTCTTGAACAAGGTTAAACCAAAAACAAAAGAAAATCTTGTTATAACTCCAACACCCTGTAAACCGTTTGATGTATTAGTAATAGATACAATAGGACCCTTACCTGAGTCCAAATATGGTAACAAGTTCGCACTTACCATGATTTGTGACATGACTAAATATTTGGTAACAGTAGCTGTACCAGATAAATCAGCAAAAACAATTGCATCTGCAATTTTTGAAAGTTTTATTTTAACATACGGCACAATGAATGCCATAAAATCAGATTTAGGTACAGAATTTAAAAATGAATTATTTGAAGAATTAACTAAACTTTTAAATATTAAACATAATTTTTCAACTGCATACCATCATGAAGCTGTTGGTACAATTGAACGTAATCATAGAGTCTTTAATGAATACTTACGTGCATATTTAAACGAATCATTTTCAGACTGGGATGTATATTTAAAATATTTCACATTTTTACACAATACTACAACAAGCACAGTTTTCGACAATCAATTTTCGCCTTTCGAATTAGTTTTTGGAAAAAAGGCAACTTTGCCTAATGACTTAAAAAAAGAAAAACTTGATCCAATATATAATGTCGAAAACTATGCTAAAGAAATCAAATTTAGAATGCAAACAGCACACAAAATGGCACAAAATCTAATAAATAAACATAAATTACAAAGTAAAAATTTTTATGATAAAACGGCTCGTCCGTTAATTGTTAAAATCGGCGATAAAGTTCTTTTACAAAAAGAACCACGTCACAAACATGAAAATATATACCAAGGTCCGTTTACTATAACAAAAATAAACGAACCTAATATAACTATTTTCGACAAGGTTAAAAATAGAGAAAAAGTTGACCACAAAAATCGCCTTGGTAAAGTAAATTAACATTTCATTTAACTTTAAAATTCGACACAAAAAAAACCAAAAATATTAAATATTAGTTTTATTGTCAAACGATTAAACCGAAAACAAAAAAAAAAAACAACAAAACAAAAAAAAAAAAGATTTGTATATTAAAAAAAAAATATAATTCATGTAAATCATTTATATCTAAGTAATATTTTTAAAATTTGTATATAAAATCAGAAACAAAAAAAATAAAAACCTCAATTACTTTCTAATATCGTATCAAACACAAAAAAATTTTTTTTTTTAATGTAACAAAAATTTAAATTAAAATATACAAAATAAATATTGTACAAAGAAATATTCAAAACAAATATATTACTAAATTAAAATCTAATTAATATTTATAGTTTATAGCTACTTTATCTTTAAAAAAACTAAAACAAATGTAATTAAATTTGAGCATTTTCATATCTAAGTGTTTTTAAATAGTCACAAAAATGGTTCCGAATGAACGAATTAAAAAGGGGAGGAACACCCTAATGTACAGATATTCGTTCGTTCGCAACAATTTTTATAAGTGCATATATGGGCAAGAAGAATTGACAAAACTGATCACTTTGTCCATTCTTCTTTTCCCCAAAAAGGATGATGTAAGGATACGGCGACGTCAACAAAACAGTACGGAAACACTGCTGGCAATGCCATTGTCGGCAACGCGAGCTGTGTTTATTAGTTTAGTAACATAAAATTGTAAGACAGAGATAACTATATTTGTAACCACACTGTCATACAATTACCCAATGTTGAAAAGAATGAAATATACGATTGAACATCTGCGCAACCGATGGGCGAACGATGTTCAACTCGTGATCGGTTATTATAATATTGGATTCGAGCAGAACGGCTGTGTTTTATTAAAGTGAATTAAAAACCCAAACTAAAAAGCATCAACGATGCTGGGATGGACAAAAGGCATATGGAGGCGCCGTCCTCCTAGGGATTAGGATAGAAATCCTAACATCGGCGGCAGATCAGAAAAGGGCGTACAACAACAATATGGAAAGTGGAGGTGGTCGGCTAGAAAAACTGCTTCAATTAATTTTAAAATACAACACAGGTTCACGAACCTATCGTGAAATGTATGTGTTTGTTGGGCGTTATGCTCGTGTCTTCCTGATAGTTTGTCTAATTTCTTGTTCAATGTCCTGTATTTTTTGTTGCTGCTCGTTCTTTACTTCAGCTTCTATCCGGTCCAAGCAGTCCATCAATATAGTTGTTGGTATTAATTCAGCTAGTTGTAAGTGGATTGCCAATATTTCCGCATATGTCTTGTCCTTTTTAGCATTTAGGTTACGTATTTCATTCCGTAGAAAGTCCTTTTCCGCTCTCTTAACCGTTCTCCTGCTCGCTGGTGTGTTTAATTTTATCTGGATCCGGGCGTATTTGGGTGTGACGTTCAAGGACAGACATTGTCTGTTGAACCAGATGCATGCTTATGTGGTATGTATTTTGGATAGACGTCGTTTTTACCTTATTAATATTATGTTTGGGTTTATGTTGAAAGCCTGACAGGCGCTAATTGAGTTGATTTGGTTTCGTGTTTTTCCGACAGGGTGGATACTGTATTTATATTGGAACGAATTTTCGTCATCCCTTGTCAATTTTGGATTTGTAACAAACCGGTTTCGGCGAACCACCATCTTCAGTGCTTGATTTCGTTCTGATCTGTGTCTATCCGTTGTCATGTATTTATAGTCTGGATGCTGTATCAGGTAGTGTTAGTATTCGTGAACGGGTACCTGCAATGAGGGTTGTTTTTAACGCTCGTTTATTAGTTGAGGTGTTATATCGGATAATTAGTTTGAGGATGTTAGGTCAGGTAATGTTAAGTGTATATTTAAGGGTGGGTTTTGACGCTCGGTAGTCATGTAGAAGTCATTAGTTCTGGTTTTAGATCAGGTAATTAGTTTGAGGATGTTAGGTTAGGTAATGTTAAATGTATATTTAAGGGTGAGTTTTGACGCTCGTTAGTCATGTAGAAGTCAGTGATTTTTGTTTTCTGATTTGTTTTGTGTGTGTGATCGTTTATTGTTACTCGTTTTGTTATTGTACCTGCGGTGTTGTTTGGTCCTCTGTAAATTAGTTTTAGCGGTTCAAATATTGCGTCAGAAATGGTGTTTGTTTGTTCGTTAATTACTCTCCCGTCAAATGTCTTAAGTTTGTATATTTCCATGTTTTCTAGCACATTTAAGCGCCGCTCTTTTCTTTGTACGCGCAGTATTCTGGCTGTGTTTTTGATGTTGGTCGGGGTGCATTTGTTTTTGAACATGTGATTTGCATAGTTTGACTCTGTTGTGATAGTGGGTTTCCGTGTTTTTCTGTTGTAGTCCCTGATATGCTCGCGGAATCGTGTACTTATTTTTCGTCCTGTTTGCCCTATGTAGCTGTGCTGGCATTCGCAGGTAAGCTTGTATATTCCTTGTTTCCTGAATGGTTCTTCCGAGTAAGTGTTGGTTCTTAGTTTTTGTCCTAAGTTGTTCGATGTTCTGAACGCTGTGTTGATATCGTGTTTATTGAAGAAGTTTGCCAATTTGTGTGTCGTTTTTCCAGTGTATGTCATTGTAGTCCAGATCTTGGATTTTTCTTCTGCGTTGTGTCTTTTTTGCGATCCATGGTTCCTTCGGAGTTTGTCTATTAGGCATTTTTTGTATCCGTTGCTCGTGGCTATGTTGTATATGGTGGTTAGATCTTTCTTGTATGATTCCTGAGTGAGGGGTGTTCTTTGAAGTCTGTCCACTAGGTGCCTTAATGCCGCATTTTTGTGCTGTTGAGGATGGTTTGACGTAGCATGAATTATGGTGTCTGTAGTTGTTGGTTTCCTGTAGATGTCGTATTTAAACTTGTTTGTCATTCTGTCAATTCTTATTGTGAGGTCCAGGTAGTTCAGTTCTCCTTCTTTCTCGGTCTCCATAGTAAATTTTATGTTTTCATGTTGTCTGTTTAGGAATTCTAGTATTCGTTCTTCATTGTTATTGTTCAGTATGTAGATGATGTCATCGACGTACCTTGCGTAAAATGTCACTCCTAGTTCGTTTTTTAGTTCTTGCATATATTTTGTTTCCAAGTTCTGTATGAATGCCTCCATGAAAATTGATGACGTTGGGTTTCCCATTCCTAGTCCGTTTGTTTGCCTATATATTTTATTGTCGAACTTGAAGTAGTTTTGCTGTAAAGTTGTTCTTAGTGTGTTTGTGATTTGTGCTGTTCTGATCATATCTTTGGTGTTGTCTCGTAGTGTTTTGTTTACTATGTCTAATGTCTCTGGAAGCGGTATGGAGGGATATATGTCTTTTATGTCAAATGAGACGATTGTGCTGTTCTGTGTGAGTTTGCCGTTTTCAAGTCTTTCTATTAGTTGGTTTGTATTCTTTATTTTATGTTCATAGTCGAGTTCAAGCGTGTCATTCAGTATCGTCTTTATATGTTTTGAAAGTTTATAACCCGGCGTTGATTTGAAATTTATTATTGGTCGCATTGGCGTGTCCTGCTTATGAATTTTTGGTAGCGCTATTAGATGTTCCTGCTGTTTTTGTCCTTATTGATGATCTCCCTACACATGTTTCTTGCGTGTTCTTGTTCTTCGTAGGGGAGGAGCGATATTGCAACCTCTGCATCCACTATCGCTTGCTCCGTTTTTCTAGCCTTGTTGTTGTCTACTACGTTGTGTTTTAATCCCTTCTCCAGAAGTTTCATTTCTTCGCTGTTGATGTCCACTGTGGTCAGGTTCACGAACCTATCGTGAAATGTATGTGTTTGTTGGCCGTTATGCTTGTGTCTTCCTGATAGTTTGTCTAATTTCTTGTTCAATGTCCTGT
Organism: Merzomyia westermanni; assembly: GCA_949987695.1. Lineage (NCBI taxonomy): Eukaryota > Metazoa > Arthropoda > Insecta > Diptera > Tephritidae > Merzomyia > Merzomyia westermanni. Next base: position 82,613,656 of record OX465289.1, read on the forward strand.
ATTTTTTGTTGCTGCTCGTTCTTTACTTCAGCTTCTATCCGGTCCAAGCAGTCCATCAATATAGTTGTTGGTATTAATTTAGCTAGTTGTAAGTGGATTGCCAATATTTCCGCATATGTCTTGTCCTCTTTAGCATTTAGGTTACGTATTTCATTCCGTAGAAAGTCCTTTTCCGCTCTCTTAACCGTTCTCCTGCTCGCTGGTGTGTTTAATTTTATCTGGATCCGGGCGTATTTGGGTGTGACGTTCAAGGACAGACATTGTCTGTTGAACCAGATGTTTACTTTTGTCGTATGTATTTTGGATAGACGTCGTTTGTACCTTATTAATATTATGTTTGGGGTTATGTTGAAAGCCTGACAGGCGCTAGTTGAGTTGATTTGGTTTTGTGTTTTTCCGACACGAATACTAACACTACCTGATACAGCATCCAGACTATAAATACATGACAACGGATAGACGCAAATCAGAACGAAATCAAGCACTGAAGATGGCGGTTCGCCGAAACCGGTTTGTTACAAAACCAAAATTGACAAGGGATGACGAAAATTCTTTCCAATATAAATCCAGTATCCACACTGTCGGAAAAACACAAAACCAAATCAACTCAATTAAAATGAACTTAACCCATACGTAAATAATAATAAAATGAATAAAGTAAAAGTGAATTAAAATTAACATACCCTAGCTTACAAATACTATAAAATTAAATATAATAATTAAAAATTAAATACATGAACAGATCAAATTTAAATAAAAAGAACTTAAATTTTGTAAAGATATGTACGAGTATATCTATGCATGCCTCATATGCATACATACAAACCAATAATAAATTAAAGCCACTTTCATATGTACCCGTTTTGTTCTTGTATTTTTGTATATAGACATTAAAGTCCTTTCTCTTCCCCTGATAGGGCATTGCCTAAGGCAGAGCTAGAGGCCTTAAACCGCGAGATAACCTATTCAAACCAGACCCCATAGAAGCAGCAGGCAAAGAAGAAAACAAGGGAAAAACAAGCAAGGAAGTCTAAGTTCGGGAGGAACCGAACATTATATACCTAGTACCTAGTAGTGATCTATTAAGGCATCCCAATTTACGCAGGTCTATTTTAATACTTTTCAGTTCGTAATATAAAGCCAGCGGATTGCTTTTAATAAAAAGATTTCTCTTATGAGTTTTGAGTGGTAAATTAATTTATTTGTATATAAATAGGTTCCCCACCAACCACTGCTAACCAAATCTTTTCATAATACCAATACACGCACATTTTATGTTTGAAAAATTTGGGCTCAAATAGGCAGACGGACGGGAGATGGACCTGGCTAAATCGACTCAGCTCATTGTGCTTATTACTTCAGTATACTTATTATTGAGGCCCATCTCTTCTTTTTCTCATACTTACAAACATTTCATGTCCCTTAAAGGTGTGACAATCAAAAGAGTTATTTAACTTCTCTATTGCAGTATGGTATTAAATACTTGTCCGGATATTTTGTTTGTGTGTCATCCGATTTGTCAAATTTTTGGCAGGAGTATACTACATACTATTGAGAAGCAGTTGACAAATTCACATTTCTACTTGAACTTAAAAGGGCGTCGCCGCGCCTACTTCCTTAAATCCACAAAATTTTTGTGCGTTCGAGTTTTGCTTAAAAAGCTTATTATGTGTGCAAGATCTTATTGATATATGCTGCATGGTTATAAAAATAGCATGTTTTACATATTACAAACAAATTTTGCAGAACTATCTCAAAAAACTGGGCGTGACCGCTGACCGATTTCGCCAATTTTTACAACAGACATTTACATTTATATATTCAACATTTTCGCCAATTTTCCTTTCGATAAATAAATTTTTGCCGAAGTTATGGCATTAAAGGTTTTGTGGAATAATTTACTATAAAAGGGGCGGGGCCCCGCCCTTTTTTTTTAATTTATTTTTTTCGACTTTCCTTGTTCATGGACACTTTGAAAGTGAAATAGAAATGATATAAATCTATTTTACGCAAAGGTATTGCCTATTAAAAATGTCTATGATCCTTTTTAAAATCTTTCGTATAAAAGTCGGCGTGGACCTTAACCGATTTCGCCCATTTCCGGAACATAACTTGTATTAATATAAATAAGTGTGATGAATTTCGTTTCGATATCTTGAACGGTTTTTGATTTATGATTATTAATATTTCTAAATTTGACTTAACCAAAAGTGGGCTGTGCCATTCAAATTTTCAAAAATTTATTGGAAACTTTATTTTCCGGCTTAACGTTAATGTACACAACAAATGTTAACCTCATAAGTGTATTATGTACTGAATAATCACTTTTTTTGTATATTCGAAAATATTCTATATATAAAAAGTGGGCGAGGCTATCATCCGATTTCGCCCATTTTAAATAGCGCTCAGAGATGAGTGCCAAGGAACCTGCATACCAAATTTCACTAAGATATCTCAAAATTTACTCAAGATATCGTGTTAACAGACGGACGGACGACGGATTGACGGGCATGGCTTAATCAATTTCTTTTTTCCTCCTGAACATTTTGATATACATAAGTCAATACCTGTTTATGCCGTTACATACCACCGTTACGCGACTTAAGTTAATATACCTTATGTGCGTAGGACTACTAAGTATAAAAATGATGGCCGCCCACATGACAGCTGTCGGTCATGGGGCGAATTGGTTTGGGGTGATTTACGCGAGGTTGCCACACGTCCCAAATCATTCCAAATTTAACACTAAGGTGAGTTCATACTCTTAGGTCATTAAATATAATGTAATAATAATATAATGTGATAAAACACATGCGTTATAATGAAATTATTTACAGTTCATGGGGAATATATATAACGAGTATCATTTTATGTACAATTCATGAAATATGTGTATAATTAGTAGTATGCTTTGGGATTGGGAAGTGTGGCTACCTATGTCGCGTAAACATTCTGCCTCCCCTAGGCGTACTAAGCGCCTAGTGTATGCTGCAACTCCTGCAGGGCCGGAACTGCTTCCTGGATAGGGATCCGTTCAAGCTTATTTTTGTTTCTGGCGGTTCGTAAGCCGGTTGCTGTGCATCGGATGGTGCGAGTTGGCGGACTGGCGACCTCCCGTGTAACGGTGGAGAAAGGTGTGGTGGTGCTGTCCGCATACCCGGCAGCTCTCGGTGGAGGTGCACTGGTTTGCGCGATGGGAAAGCGCTAAACAATCAGTCCAATGGGTCTACCATATAAACAAATACAAATTTGATGTATATTCGAACAATTTTTCGTCATCCCTTGTCAAATTTGGTTTTGAGACAAACAGGTTTCGGCGTTGTGCCATCATCAGTGTCGATTTTCGTTCTGATCTGTTGTGGTCGTTTGTCTTGTATTTATAGTAGGTAGCAGGTAACGTCAGCATGGGTGTCTGTTTGTGTACGTGTATGCATGTGTTGTGTGTGTACATTCAGAAACGGGGGTGGTTTTGCATCGATCGGTTTTTTGTGTGGTTGACTGAGGCAGGTAAAAGTTGGTAATTTTTGTTGTTTGACCTTTTTTGCTTGTTTGTTGTTTTTGATCTCATATCCGAGGCTTTGTTGTTGAATTTCATTGGAACGTTGTTTTATGTGGTGGGTCCCAAACCCAACGCACAACCCGTTTCACGGGAAGTTGAATTCTATTACACGTTTGTATAGCGAGCCGCTTGATCCAAGACAGACGCCCGCTTGCAGCCGCACCACATGGTGATCAGACGCTGCTGTTTGAACCCCCCAGCAAGCCCTTAAACCGATTATGTCGGAGTGGCCTTACCAGGTTGTCGCCTTCTCACGTTAAGCTCACCACCAAACGGGTGTTCGGTGGTTACCCAGAGGATACTTGGGCGCAAAGCCCGGAAGTAGTGAGCTGCTTGAACCGCATGCAAAAGAATTGCTCTGGCCATTTCCAGGTGAATGGCGATCAGAAACTTTCCCCACTTGCGTGGACTTCTGCACACGGCCCCATCCCGAGGATGATTTGGAAGGATGGTCCGATGGAAGGACCAAGTGGAGACCGATTTGCGATCCCGCGGTGTTTCCAATTGGCGCCAGTTGGCGCAACGAAGAAACGGCTGGCGAGCTATGTTGGACGGTCAAAATCGCCCAGGCGGTTAGATGACCATTTAAAGAAAGAAGAAGTTGTTTTTGATCTTTTGCTGTTTTGTGTTTATTTGTCGGTGCGTGTGTGTTTGTGGTACCTGAGTGGTTGCTTTGTTTTTTGTAAACCAATTTTAAAGGTTCGAATATTGTGTCGGAAACAGTGTTTGTCTGTTCGTTTATTATTCTACCGTCGAATGTTTTTTGTTTGTAGATTTCCATGTTTTCGAGTACGTTCAGACGTCGGCCATTTGCTTGTACATGTAGGACCTTGACTGTTTTTTTTTATGTTTTCGGGACGGCATTTATTCTCCGCCATGTGATTCGCAAAGTTGGACTCTGGTATGATGGTTGGATTCCGTATCTTTTTGTTGTAATCTCTAATGTGTTCTCTGAACCTCGTTCTTACTTGTCGTCCGGTTTGTCCTATGTAACTGTGCTGGCATTCACAAGTGAGCTTGTATACACCATGGCTGCTAAACGGATCTTCTGAGTTAGTTTTGGTTCTTAGCTTCCGTCCTAAATTGTTCGATGTTTTGAACGCTGTGTTGATGTTGTATTTTCTAAGGAAATTTTGCTAATTTATATGTTGCCCTTCCAGTATATGTCATTGTCGTCCAGGTTTGTGTACTTTCTTCTCCATTGTTTCTTTTTTGTTCTCTAAGGTCTCTCCTGAGTTTATCTACTAGTGCTTTTTTATATCCGTTGTTTGTAGCGATGTTATATATTATTCCAAGCTCTCTTCTATATGCTTCTTGTGTAAGAGGCGTTCTTTCCAATCTTTGTACTAAGTGCATTAGCGCTGCATTTTTATGTTGTTGTGGGTGGTTCGAGGTATTATGTATTGTTGTGTCGGTGGCCGTTGGTTTCCTATATATGTCGTAGTTGAATTTATTGCTAGCTTTATCAATACTTATTGTGAGGTCCAGATAACTGATTCCTCCGTCTTTTTCGGTTTCCATTGTGAATTTTATGTTCCCGTGCTGCTTGTTGAGGTACTCCAGTACTTGCTCTTCGTTGTTGTTTTTAGTTAAAACGCATATGATATCATCCACGTACCTTGCTTAAAATAACACTCCTAATTTGGAATTTAACTCCTGTATATACTCTTTTTACAGGTTTTGCATAAACGCTTCCATAAGAATAGCCGATATTGGGTTTCCCATCGCAAGTCCGTTTGTTTGTCTGTATATTTTATTGTTGAATTGAAAATAGTTTTGACGTAGTGTGGTTCTTACCGTGTTCGTGATTTGCGTACTTTTTACTTTATCTTTTGTTTTACGTAGTATTATAGAGTTTACTATGTTCAATGTCTCTGCTAGTGGTATTGATGTGTATAGATCTTTTATGTCGAAAGATACCAATTTGCTGTCCTTTGTCACTTCAACGGTCCTAAGTTTGTTCATTAGTTCAGATGTATTAGTTATGGTGTGTTCGTTGCTAAGTTCCAGTGTGTCCTTAAATACTGTTTTTAAATATTTAGATAGCTTATAGCATGGTGCCGATTTAAAATTAATGATTGGTCTCATTGGATTTCCTGGCTTGTGGATTTTTGGTAGCGCAATCAGTGGTGGAGTTGACGGGTTCATTTGGACTAATGTATATGCCGAGTTTGTATCTATTATATTTGTTGCAGTTTTTATAGCCACTTTGATTTCTTTCTGGTATTCATCCGTAGGGTTCACTCTTATTCTACGACATTCCATATCCTCGATGAGTTTTTCGGTTTTTGTTATATACTCATCTTTTTCAATTAGCACAGTTGTGTTGCCTTTGTCCGCCTTCGTTGCGACAATGTTGTTTATCCTGAGTTTATGTTGTAGGTTCTTGACTGGTTTTTGCTCCGTGTTTCTCTTCTGTCCTTCCTTTGCTTTCACTTCCTTGTTTATTATTTCTCTGCACATGTGTCTTGCGTGCTCTTGTTCCTCAACTGGTATGAATGATATTGCGACCTCTGCGTCTACGATCGCCTGTTCCGTTTTTCTTTTTTCGTTTTGGTCTATAATATTGCGTTTCAGTCCCTTTTTAAGAAGTTGTTCTTCCGCCGCGGTGATGGCCACTGTCGTTAGGTTTACGAGCCTGGCATGGAAATGGTGCGGTTGTTGGTTGTTGTCCCGTTCGCGACGTCCTGTCAGCTTATCTAGTTTCCGGTTCAGCGTCCTGTATTTCTGTTGTAGTTCATGTTCGACCTCAGTCCTTATGCGCTCGAAGCATTCCATTAACGTATCGGTAGGTAATTGCTCCGCCAACCTTAAATGGATGGATAGAATTTCGGCATTTATTCCATCTTTCTTGGCGTACTGGTTTTTCAACTCATATCTTAGGAAGTCTCTTTCCGCCTTCCTAATTGTCCTCATGCTTGTATTGGTGTTTGTTTTCATTGTTATTTTACAAAATAAAACCGTTAATGCTTGTCAGGCTTTTAACTTAAACGAAAACGGTCTACTAATAGTTTACAAACGACGTTTACTAAAATTGCATACAACGAAGGCAAACATTTGGTTTAACAAACAATGCATAGAATTGAATGTGACACCAAAATTTGCAAAAATAACAATGAAAACAAACACCAATACAAGCATGAGGACAATTAGGAAGGCGGAAAGGGACTTCCTAAGATATGAGTTGAAAAACCAGTACGCCAAGAAAGATGGAATAAATGCCGAAATTCTATCCATCCATTTAAGGACTGAGGTCGAACATGAACTACAACAGAAATACAGGACGCTGAACCGGAAACTAGATAAGCTGACAGGACGTCGCGAACGGGACAACAACCAACAACCGCACCATTTCCATGCCAGGCTCGTAAACCTAACGACAGTGGCCATCACCGCGGCGGAAGAACAACTTCTTAAACAGGGACTGAAACACAATATTATAGACCAAAACGAAAAAAGAAAAACGGAACAGGCGATCGTAGACGCAGAGGTCCCAATATCATTAATACCAGTTGAGGAACAAGAGCACGCAAGACACATGTGCAGAGAAATAATAAACAAGGAAGTGAAAGCAAAGGAAGGACAGAAGAGAAACACGGAGCAAAAAACAGTCAAGAACCTACAACATAAACTCAGGATAAACAACATTGTCGCAACGAAGGCGGACAAAGGCAACACAACTGTGCTAATTGAAAAAGATGAGTATATAACAAAAACCGAAAAACTCATCGAGGATATGGAATGTCGTAGAATAAGAGTGAACCCCACGGATGAATACCAGAAAGAAATCAAAGTGGCTATAAAAACTGCAACAAATATAATAGATACAAACTCGGCATATACATTAGTCCAAATGAACCCGTCAACTCCACCACTGATTGCGCTACCAAAAATCCACAAGCCAGGAAATCCAATGAGACCAATCATTAATTTTAAATCGGCACCATGCTATAAGCTATCTAAATATTTAAAAACAGTATTGAAGGACACACTGGAACTTAGCAACGAACACACCATAACTAATACATCTGAACTAATAAACAAACTTAGGACCGTTGAAGTGACAAAGGACAGCAAATTGGTATCTTTCGACATAAAAGATCTATACACATCAATACCACTAGCAGAGACATTGAACATAGTAAACTCTATAATACTACGTAAAACAAAAGATAAAGTAAAAAGTACGCAAATCACGAACAGGGTAAGAACCACACTACGTCAAAACTATTTTCAATTCAACAATAAAATATACAGACAAACAAACGGACTTGCGATGGGAAACCCAATATCGGCTATTCTTATGGAAGCGTTTATGCAAAACCTGTAAAAAGAGTATATACAGGAGTTAAATTCCAAATTAGGAGTGTTATTTTAAGCAAGGTACGTGGATGATATCATATGCGTTTTAACTAAAAACAACAACGAAGAGCAAGTACTGGAGTACCTCAACAAGCAGCACGGGAACATAAAATTCACAATGGAAACCGAAAAAGACGGAGGAATCAGTTATCTGGACCTCACAATAAGTATTGATAAAGCTAGCAATAAATTCAACTACGACATATATAGGAAACCAACGGCCACCGACACAACAATACATAATACCTCGAACCACCCACAACAACATAAAAATGCAGCGCTAATGCACTTAGTACAAAGATTGGAAAGAACGCCTCTTACACAAGAAGCATATAGAAGAGAGCTTGGAATAATATATAACATCGCTACAAACAACGGATATAAAAAAGCACTAGTAGATAAACTCAGGAGAGACCTTAGAGAACAAAAAAGAAACAATGGAGAAGAAAGTACACAAACCTGGACGACAATGACATATACTGGAAGGGCAACATATAAATTAACAAATTTCCTTAGAAAATACAACATCAACACATCGACAATTTAGGACGGAAGCTAAGAACCAAAACTAACTCAGAAGATCCATTTAGCAGCCATGGTGTATACTAGCTTACTTGTGAATGCCAGCACAGTTACATAGGACAAACCGGACGACAAGTAAGAACGAGGTTCAGAGAACACATTAGAGATTACAACAAAAAGATACGGAATCCAACCATCTTACCAGAGTCCAACTTTGCGAATCACATGGCGGAGAATAAATGCCGCCCCGGAAACATCAAAAAAAAACGGTCAAGGTCCTACATGTACAAGCAAAAGGCCTACGTCTGAACGTACTCGAAAACATGGAAATCTACAAACAAAAAACATTCGACGGTAGAATAATAAACGAACAGACAAACACTGTTTCCGACACAATATTCGAACTTTTAAAATTGGTTTACACAAAACAAAGCAACCACTCAGGTACCACAAACACACACGCACCGACAAATAAGCACAAAACAGCAAAAGATCAAAAACAACAAACAAGCAAAAAAGGTCAAACAACAAAAATTACCAACTTTTACCTGCCTTAGTCAACCACACAAAAAACCGATCGATGCAAAACCACCCCCGTTTCTGAATGTACACACACAACACATGCACACACGTACACAAACAGACACCCATGCTGACGTTACCTGCTACCTACTATAAATACAAGACAAACGACCACAACAGATCAGAACGAAAATCGACACTGATGATGGCACAACGCCGAAACCGGTTTGTCTCAAAACCAAATTTGACAAGGGATAACGAAAAATCGTTCCAATATACATCAATCATTGACCCTGTCGGAAAAACAACAAAACAAAATACAAATTTCTTTGTTTTCCAAATTACATACTATCAACAAAAATTTTGATTTCACAAATACAAGTTACATACATACATAGCAATACATAATAAGTAAACATATAATACAGAGTGAGTCGTATATATAGTAAATACAAACTTCTTTGTTTTTGAAATTAGTGTAAAAAAATTTATGATTTCACAAACATTTAAATACTTATAAACATAGTACATACTATGTCAATATCAGCTTAAACCGAACAAAATATACTACACCACAAAGAATTGCCTATACATACATTCATATAAAAAACTTGAAAGATCTTAATACTAATTACACAGTGCAATATTGAAGGCTATAGATCTCAAATAAGTCAGTTTGTCTAAATCCAAACGACTTTTAACCACTTTTTTATTTTCTTGGCACGCTCCACATTTTTTTTTTTTAATTTTTTTTATATCTGAACCTTATTTAACCTCAATCATTTCTTTACCTAAATGTTTTATCATTTCATATACACCACATTTTTTTGTTCCTGTTATAATTTTTAGCCTACGGTGCCAAGCCTCCATCGAGTTTTGAGTGCATGGGAAATTTTCTTTAAAGGTGTCTGAAACACTCCAAAATATAGGGTTATTCAAAACTTGGAAATTTTGTTTGGGGATTTGATTTTGGGGATTTTGATTTTGGGGGTTTTTTCTTTGGGGATTTTTACTTTGGGGATTTTGATTTAGGGAATTACTTATTTGGGGATTTTGTGTTTGGGGATTTTTTTTCGGGGATTTTGTGGCACTCCCCAGTGCAATACTGATGTGCCTCAGCAATTAGGAAGGGTTGTTGCGTCTGCATGGCCGTAAACACTGTGCACATCAGCAACGTGTGATGACGCAAACACAACCAGTATTTCCGGTAATCCATTACGAATTCGGTACGGCGCGGACGGGCTGCGGGCAGGGTAACCTGCGAAGCCAATGAGCGGAGTGGGGTTGAAACCGGAGGGCCTTGACGATGCATCCGTTGAAAAGAGAGAGTAATATATGAATGCATATTAGTTAAACGCCTGAGATGAAGCCCAATTTTTGGGAGTGTCTAGGTGGTTGTCTGAGAGCTTACGATAGCACGAGCTTAGGGGACTGTATTAAGTTAGGGAGATGGGAGTGGGCACTGAGGGTCCGCGTCACACACAGATGATGATAGAAAAAATAGTTTAGTGAGAGGTCTCGTGAGAATGCCGTTCTGAGTGCGGACGTCTACGACACGAATGTGTCCGTCTCGTCCTGGGTGTAGGTTTTCCAATCGGGTCGCCACTCGGTGGGAGGTAAGTTTTCTTCATTAATGATGACTATATAGCCAATTTTTGGGGGAGTTTGGGCGCTTTTCCATCGGTAACGCTTGAAGGTCGGTGAGGTAATCCGTTTTCCAGCATTTGCTAAACTGGGGGGTTTCCACCTGTTTATCATAAAAGGGATTTTCGTGATTCGGTTCGGGATGCGAGAGAATTGGTGCACCTCGAATGATCTGGCGTGAGGGCGGTGAGGTTATTCAGGTCATGAGACAGCTGGGAGATGAGACGAGAGTTAAGTTCGGCTTCTATTCGAATCAATAAAGTCGAGAACTCCTCGAAGGTAAAGCTGTGAGTTCCGGCGACCTTTTTAAAATGGGTTTTAAAGCTTTTTACAACGCCGGGGGGTATAAACTTCCAGTCGATTCCGTGGGGGGCATACTTTTCGACAATATCTGACGACACTTCTTTCAGAAACGAGGCGAATTCCAATTCGGTAACACGCTTGGTGCTGATGAATGTTTTCCCGTTGTCGCTCATCATCTGGTCGGGTATATTCGGCGTCCTACGAATCGGGCGAAGGCAACAAGAAAAGCCTTGCTGGTGAGATCTGAGCCTATCTCCAGGTGGACGGCCTTCGTGGTAAAACAGACAAAGACGACCACGTAACCCTTTACAAGGGGTTGACATCGAAGTATGGAGGCCTTTATTTGAAATGGGCCACCGAAATCTACACCAGTCGTGGTGAAGGGTGGAGCGAATCTACATCGTTCGGGGGGCAAGTCTGCCATTATTTGTTATCGCGTTTGTTGTTTGTGATTGGTGCAGACTTTGCACTGGAATATGCACATTTTGATAATTTGTTTGAGACGGGCAGTGTAAAATTCTTGCCCTAGGATTTGAAGGAATCGTATGTAAAGTGTATAGAGCCGAGACTTTTCGGGTAGGAGAATGGGATGACGCTCATTGCAAGTTAGGTTTGCATGGGCTAGTCGACCATTCACCCGGATGACTCCGCTCTTGACTAGGAAGGGATTGAGTACGAGTAGGGAGCGCCGTTTTCCAGTGGGTTTTGGGTCAACATACGACTCGGACCTTAATATTGGGTATTTAATGTTCGGTTCCATCCATTAGTTTGATAATAAAGCGCCAATAACATGTGAATAAATATTTTTAAAACTGATGAATCAAAATAAATTGTTTGCATCGAATACTTTTTCTTTGGTACCGATTTCATGGTGAAGTACTGATTTAACATGTATGTATTGATTTTTGGTCTTAAGTATCTGGCAGCCATATTAATAAGTTACAAACATAAAATCAAAGTCAACGCCAACCCCGCTTGCCAAGTGTAAACATTACGTTCACCATTTCGTTAACAAAAATCATATTTTTGTAAGTTTAACGAGCTCAAGACCAGTTGATAATAATTCTTAGTTAATTACTATTATTTTTGGTTAGAGGAAAAATTGAAAGCAACAAACATATACACGCTATAGTTATAGTACTATTTCGAAAACAGCCACGATTTCTCATCAGACTAATTCGTATAGTTTTGTTTTTCTTGTACGATGTCGCTAGCCATAATACTTCGGCTTAAGCAAGTCAGTGGTTTTAATAGACTCGCGAACGATAATAAAGGCCTACATTTCTATGCGAAATACATTACAGGGCACTGAGTGCAGAGATCACGCGATGAAGCTGCATAGCCAAGTCACTGTTCTAAGGTGATCTTGAGCTCAATGTAAATATGTATGTATGTATGTAATCTCTTACCTCCATAACAAACCATATTTCATCAGGTGTGTTTGGCTTTGTAAGCTTATAAACGCCATAAAATTCTGGTAGGTTCAAGTGATTACAATGATCACGCAGCGTGCGATATTCCTCTTCAATTGACACTTGGTGCTCATCATCGTAGTGTTGGATCTTAAGAGCAACCATGCGATCATTCTCCAATTCCTTAGCTCTAAATACTTTCGCGTTGACTCCTTGCGCAATTTCCTCATAGATCTCAAATTTATCTGTAGGATCGGGCAGTTGCGTATATGGTAAATACATTTTATAATCCTTTTGTCTGACACCTGTAAATCAAGCAAAACCTAATCAATATAAACAATTTGGAATTTGAATTAAATAAATGAAAGTTTCATCTCATTGTTGGCTCTTAAATTACGCACAACTAATAAACACAATAACACATTTATTTTTATTTCTTCTACTTTTTATTTAAAGTGACGACATGAAAGAAAAACAAGTAAGGACGGCGCTGTCTTCGCCTGTGCCGCAGGCTTTATACCTTTCATGAATACGTGCGGACTCAAATACGCACTGTTTAAAGTTCTGTTTATTTACTTAGTCAGCAATACATTTAATTTTCTTTTATTTTTTTTTACGAACTCTTTTAATATCCTGTAATAGAACTATTCAAAGTCAAATAGGTTCGAGTAGTGCCATCATTCGGCACTAAACATGAATTAATTTATTCAACATATTTTCCTTCTATTTATACAATAAATTCCTATATACTACTTATTTACCATAATACATATTTACCTAAATTCTAAGCTCAGCCAAAGTATGTAAGCCAGCGTATGCAAACGCTCGTTGGTACATTCATACACAAACATTGGCTTGTGCATTCGCACATATGTTCATACATATATTCGTATGATTGCAACGCATTTGTGGGCATTGCCGCATAGCGTGTGACTTTGCTGACAAAGCGTATTCGACAGTTTTTAATAGCTGCGTGCCGACTGTTCGTAAGTATGCATGTATTTATGTATGCATTTACTTTGGCTACACTTCATCTACCCTTTCAAAAAGTTTTATATATATATAAATATGTAAAACTCTAATTTGATTAATTTTTATAATTGATATATCCGCTCCTGTATCGATTAGGAGGGTTGAAAAGGAATCATTCAGAGTTGTTTTGGAAGTTATGTAGCTATTTAGGTGTAAATTGAAAACATATAATTTTTTATTTATTGAGGTGGAGTTTGCTGGTTTTCCTGTTGGGTAACATTCCTTACATTTATGGTGTTATTACGGTTATAACCTCTTGATGCAAAGTTTCGACCAGATCTTTGATTATTTGCTCGGTTATTACTATTATTATTATTATTATTATTATTATTATTATTATTATTATTATTATTATTATTATTTCCGTAATTATTAAATGTACGCCTCTGATTTCTTCTATAGTTATTGTTATGGTAACTCCTGCGGAAGTTACCTCGGAAATGATTTTGTTGGCGAATATGTAACAGTGAATTTGGATTTCCAGTTACTTCTGTGCAACTGTTAGTGAATTTTGATATGGCTTCGTTCATCGTGGTGAACGTTCCAGCCTGCATTATATTTTTTACTTTATCGTTGGAGCAATTTTTACACATAGCTTTTACAGCTGACTGTGTAGCATACTTGGTAGCTAACTCCGGTGTTAGTCCGTCAGATATGTATGCTCCTTCCAACGATTTTGTGAGTTTTTCAATCTCAGCAGTGTATTGATTTGCAGTTTTACTGCGTTGTTGGATGTTCAGGAGTTTTGCCGACAAAACTTCTACTGATTCACCCTTAACTTGTGACTTTAATCTTTGTTTAATATCTTGAATAGAGGATTCAGCACTTATTATGTTTCTAGCTGTCCCTTTGAGTTTTGTTTTTATCATGGATACCGCGATAGCCTCTTGACTATCCTTGATTTGCTCCAGTATATCAAGGGCATCGAGAAAACTAGACAGATTTTCTGATTTTCCATCAAAATCTGGTAAGATCGATGATGCAGTTTTAATGAAATCTACATTTGTCAGTGGCATTTTGGCGTTTTCTGTTTGTGATTCTTTTTCAGTAATTTCAATTTTTACTGCTTCCTCCAGATTGGGTTGAGCCTCCGTCAATAAGACCAATGCCTCAATGTTATATCTGGCTAGCAAGGATACCAATTTATCCCTGACACTGGAAAATGTTTGTTGTACCTCTAGCTGATGCTTATCTGTCAACTTGCTATACACCTTTTGTGTGGCTTTTCCTATATTATTCAACGACTGTAATATTGCCGTGAGATGTTTCAATACCGTCACTCTTTGTATGGGTATATTTTTGTTAATACACTTATATGACCTTTCCGCCAAAATTTTCTCTTCCACCAGTGTATTCAGAACGGTTTCCCATTTGTCCATTGGGGTATATAATTTTCCTTTGGGTTTAGACCTTGTCTAGACCATCTGCTCGGCTCATGTATTTTTTCTTTAAAAATTTGTTGTGAGCTGAGTATAATTTGAGTAAAGTGCAGATTGCCAATATTATTAATAAGATTTTAACAAATTCTAGTGCCTCAGTGTGGTCGGCTATTTGGATTGAGTTAATCACATTAGCATTAGGCTCTTCCACTTTGGATTCTTGTCCTCCCATCGTAAGAAAAACTATAAATGTAATGATTTATTTTATTTTTTGGTATCTTCTTTATTAAAAAAAAATTCCTTTTTACATATATTTTTCCCTCTTTCATTTACAGTTTTTTTAGGCCAAATTTTATTAGAGCTCGGACCGTTACTTCTTCCATTGCTGTGTTATACCTAACATCTTCAAGGGTTGGTTCCCTGATCATTCCTATATATTCCCAATGACTTTTAAGCCAAACTAGTGTTTTCTTTTCCTCCTCACTGTAAGGTCTTAATCTTTACCTTTCTATACGGGCCTCAATTGCGCTTTCACTTTCCAAATTATTAACGACACTGTCGATAGTCTCGTAATCAAGATCATTAGGCAAAGCGCCCTCCATAGGGAATAAATAAAAATTTTAGCACTGCAATAGAAAATACTTTTTTTTTTTTATATATTTTTAATCTTTTTTATTTCATTTTTTAAACGGATTCTTTCCTCCGTGTTTGTAGTTAGATTAATTTGTTGGTACAGTATTGCTACTGCCCTTCTGTAGTTGAATCCTTTCCTCCTCTCTTTCTTTTGCTGCTAATAGGTTTGGGAATCTTAGGTTCCTCTACCTTTATTGGTTTCGTCCTACGCCTATATTCCTCTATGGTTATTGCTTTAGGGCCTTGTTTAATTATTTCTGCTTCTCCTACTTCTTTTGTTTTTATCTCTATTTCTACTTTATCCTTCTCTTCTACTATTAATTTGCTGTAACGCAAGAATATTGCGTCAAATTCTGCCTGACTTATGATATCTAACTCCTCATTCACTTGAAAAAAAAAATTTAAGTACAGAAGGAGAGAAAAAAAAATTCTTACCTTATAAGCAAAAATCTACTTTTTGCCCTTAATGGCAGCAGCCGTTAGGTTGCTATATGCTCCTAAATATACATTAAAATACCTAAATGATATATGTCTCCCTTGCTGCAGGATTCGTGCTCAGGATAGCATCATGAAATGAACCAATAAACTGCTTCCTTGTAACACGTATTTCGTCCGTGTAAATGGTTGAGGCGCGGGATTTTTTCCCTTTATTCCACCCTGTTATGCATGTGCTTTGTATTTCATTTCGTAATTTCGTCCGTGTAAATGGTTGAGCCTTGCCGCGGGATTTTTTCTCTTTATTCCACCCTGTTATGCTTGTGTTTT
Source organism: Merzomyia westermanni (assembly GCA_949987695.1). Classification (NCBI taxonomy): domain Eukaryota; kingdom Metazoa; phylum Arthropoda; class Insecta; order Diptera; family Tephritidae; genus Merzomyia; species Merzomyia westermanni. The sequence goes on from OX465289.1 coordinate 82,629,789, forward strand.
TAATTTCATCAGTTAGTTTTCTTTGCCAAAAAGTGGTCTGCCTTTAATGTAAGCAGCAGACCTGGCAGGAATTCTAAAGGGAGTCTGCTTTTAAAAACAGCAGACCAGGCAGGATCTTTTAAAAGTAGTCTACTTTTTTAAAGGCAGCAGACCAGGCAGGATCTTTTAAAAGTAGTCTGCTTTTTTAAAGTCAGCAGACCAGGCAGGATCTTTTAAAAGTAGTCTGCTTTTTTAAAGGCAGCAGGCCAGGCAGGATTTTTTAAAAGTAGTCTGCTTTTTTATTGTATAAGTATGTAAGCCAGCGTATGCAAACGCTCGCTGGTACATTCATACCTACATTCATACACAAACATTGGCTTGTGCATATATTCATACATACGAGTATATTCGTATGATTACAACGCATTTGCGGGCAATGCCGCATAGCGTGAAACTTGTCGTGGAGAGCAAGGGGCGAATTTTTAAAAAAAGACTTAAGACAATTGAAAACGAATGAACTTATTCTGGAGAGACTCAAATCCAAACTGAATTCTTTTCTTTATTCAATATCAAAAGAAAGTGTAAATGAACAATGGTAAAAGTGCTTATTACTAATTAACGTGAATTGTTTACTTAAATTTGCAATGCTTAGTCTAGCTATAATTTTGTATTGGGCCGGATGTTGTTTGCTATTTAGTTGCATTATAGTTAACAAGAATTGGGCAATATTAATTGTTGTTGACTCTACATTTTATTTATTAATTATTGGACCGGAAGTTACTTTTACTTATTTTGTTATACTTAATATGAATTTGTCGATATCGTCTGGTGCTGAGTCTGCACTTACATAAGTTGACGAATTAATGGTAGTTGGGGGGTTATTGGCATTATACATAACTACTCCCCCTTTTAGATTAGAATTCTCCTGGATTCTACTGTTTAATTGAATTTTTATATATGTATCTGTGTTTAAGTACAATAATCAATATTAGAGTTATTATAAGAAAAAAAATTGCTACATTGCATATATAAGATATTTTACTATGATATTTTAGATTAAAAATTCTTTTGACATTTATTTTGCTTTCTTCTACTACTTCATCAAATGTAATTTTTTTTGAAAAATTTGTATTTATTTCATATTTCATGCTTACAATATTTTCTTGTGAATCTTCAATAGAATTTAAAAAGTAGTAATCTTTGATTTTAATTGAACAATTCGTGTATATTATCAAATTATTATCATTTATTAATATTTCATCTTCCGTACATGTTTGATTTATTAATAGATTCTCTGCGTTTTTTACAATTATTTTATCTATATCTAATTCTATAATTTCCAGCTCTTTATTTTTGATTGTTTGACATGAATTCTTTATTACACAATTTGTTGCTTGTTTCATAGTTTTTAATTGCTTATTTTCTTCAAATTTATACATTTTGCTATTATATTCAAATATTTTTTCAATGTTTGAATCTATTTCATTATGCTCTTTATTGGGTATTGGGATGATGTATCTAACTTTAACATTTACAAAATTTGTTGGTACTTTGATTCCAAATATTACGTATGTGTTATTAAGGAGAGCTGTTCCTAATTGCACGCACTTTAACTTTGTATAATCAATATCGTATTTTATTATTTCCTCGCTCGTCAAAATATTAGGGTGCAAGATATTGTACTTTGATGCTACTATGTTGTCTTGAATGTGTTCAATTTTACTTTTTAATAGTTGAATTTTAATTAATTGTTCCAAATATAAATTTCTTTCTTCTTCTTCATTAGCCCACTTACTTATGGCATTGAATTCTTGCTCTAGCTTATTCCTATCGCTACTTATCGTTTTATGTAATTGTTCAAATGAATTTTCAAAATAATCATTAATTTGTATTTGTTTACTAACTTTGTCGTTTGTTTGAGTAAGATGGTTTTGTATGTTTTGCCTGTCCTCTTCGTCCATCGTACCAAATATCCATTTGGATAAAGTACCTACACCGTTAATTAGTCCACGTCTCGGTCTGTTTCTTCTGGGTATTAAAGTTAATAATTTATTTCTAACGTCTAATAATTCTATTTGCAATAAGTCTTTAAAATTTGATTTCATTAATATAATATTGTCCGTCATTTCATTTAATATATCTTCTATTTTACTCACGTTTATTCTATGTATTACTATTTCCGTGTCCTTAACAATTTGTTCTTCTTTTATCTGAATATCCGTAAATCCGTTTTCGTCCTGTATTTTGGTCACATTTAAATTCGCTTTAGTTTGAGGTATCCACATTGCCATCAACAGCGTGAGGATCATTAATATCTGGGTTGCTCCTTATGTCTAACCGCTTTGTAGTTTTTAATAAATCCCTCTTTCCTTTTTTCGACATAGTTTTCCCTTTTTTCATTGACTCTAGCAATATTTTTCTTTTTGACTGATAGTAGGTTTTTCTTTACTAAATCCTGATCTACTTTATTCATCTGTACTTCGTTTGGTGTGCATTTTATCGTGGAATGAAACCTATCATTATAATTTCTGATCGCTTTATGCATAAGTTGTTTTACTGTTAATTCTTTATTCAATTTGTATAAAATTCTAAATTTCTCTGCTATTCTATTATGGAACATTTCTATATCGGAATTTCCTGTATGACTGTTTGGTTTTGTTAAATGAATTTCGACATTTTCATTGTCCAGAAATTCTTTTATTCTCAAAGTTTTAAATTCATTATCCGCTACTATTTTCCTTGGTTTCCCTAATTTAGAAAAGTGGTATTCCAATTGTTCAATAATCGTTACATGATTTCTATCATTTAGTGGGTACGCTGCACCAAATTTGGAAAATTTATCTATGACTGTTAAAAAATGATGCCCTTTTATAACGTAAGTGTCTACATGAATAATGTCATTTTTTTTGTTGGAGTTTCAGTGAGATTAAACTTTGGTTTAACTGGATTTCTATCGTATTTTACTTCCTGACATATGTCGCATTGGTTAATTACTATTTGGATAAGTTCCAATAGTTTGGGATAATATATTTTATTTTTTATTTGGTTGTATGTTTGTTGTATACCTGAATGAAGGCTTTCTCTAACGTGATATAGCGATATTTGTTTTACTGCTTCTACTTCCATTTCTAAATCCTGTGCTCTCATTGTGCACTTGAAAAATTTTATATTTGAATCATTGGAAAACATTGAAATTAGTTTTTCTTGAACTATATTGTAGCTATGCTCAGAAATTTCGGAGTATATGCCTATAATCCCTTTTGTGATATAATTTCGGAATATTTCTCCTAATCTATCGAAATCGCTTTCTGCTATAAAAATTATTTTTTTTCCATGTAAACATTTAAATTCTTCTATTTTATTATTGGTCAAAATTATTTGTGTTTTATACTTATTTACAATTTCCTCTTTAATAAAAAAATGGTCCTGAAGGTTTTCTTCTGCTGAATGCATTGTTGCTATTGTTTCGTTATCTTCTAAATTATTTTCTTCATTTATACCTGATTGTAAATAATTTTGATTTAAAACAGTAATTTTGTTATCCTTTTCATTAAAATTTCCTTCTTCCGCGTTATCTGTATTATTTTCTAGTCTACTTAAAAAATCTGCTACTTGGTTTTCTTTCCCTTTCAGATACTCTATTATGAAATCGTATTCTCCTAACTTTAGAAGCCATCTTTGATGTCTTGGTGACATATCCTTTCCTTTATATTTGGTATGAAGAAATTTTATTGGTTGGTGATCAGTTAAAATTGTTAACTTTTTTCCGTATAGATATGGTCTTAAGTAGTTCACACTCCATATAATGGCTAAAAATTCTTTGTCCGTTGCGGAGTAGTTTTTCTCGTCGTTATTAAGCGTCCTTGAAATGAAACACACTGGGTGTCCTTCTTGTGATAATACGGCGCCTAATGTATAGTTTGAAGCGTCAGTTGTTAATGTAAATGGTTTGTCAAAGTTAGGGTATCGCAAAACTGGGTGGGTACTAATTAAAATTTTTAGTTTTTCGAATGCCTCTATATAAGTTGGGTCCTTTAAATTAATTTTCACATTTTTTTTCAAATATTTCGTTATAGGTTGGGCTATCTTTGCATAATCTTTAATAAACTTTCGATAATAACCCGTAATACCTAAGAAACTTTTTATTTGTTTTTTTCTGTTTTCGGCAATATTAACGTTTCTATTACTTTAATTTGATCAGGGTTCGGTTTTAGTCCTTCCTCTGTCAAAATATGTCCCAAGAATTCCGTCTCCTTTTTCATAAAATTACATTTGTCTATTTGCACTTTTAAATTAGCCTTTTCTAGGACTTTGAAAATTTCCGTTATTGTTTGAACATGTTCTTGTAGGGATGTACTAAAAATTAAGATGTCATCAAGATATACTACGCATGTTTTATTAATAAAGTCACGTAAAGTTTCGTTCATCAGTCTCTGGAATGTTGCAGGTGCGTTTTTCAGTCCGAATGGCATTCTAATAAATTCATATAGGCCATGTGGTGTGGCGAATGCCGTCTTTTCCCTATCTTGTTCTCGTATTAGGATTTGTTGATAGCCCTTTACTAAGTCTAGTGTTGTAAAATATTGGGCTTTTCCTAACTTGTCTAGGATTGACTCAATGTTGGGAAGTGGATATTTGTCGTCTATGGTTACTTCGTTCAACTTTCTGTAATCTATGACAATCCTGTATTTTCGTTCTCCTGAATTATCCATCTTTTTGGGTACAACAATTAATGGGCTAGAGTATCGTGAACGACTTTTTCTAATAATCCCTTGTTCTTCCATTTCCCTTATTTGTTTTCTAACCTCTGCTTCATGTTGAGGGGGATATCTGTATGATTTGCTGTTAATTTGTTCCTCTGTCGTAGTCCTGATTTCATGTACAACCTTCGTTGTGTTTGTTAACTGATCACCTTCCTTAAAAAATAAGTTTTTGAATCTTTTTATAATTTTTCCTATCTCTTCTTTTTCTTCTTTGTTTAAATGTTCAAGGTTTCTTTAATAAAACTTTTTCAAAATCCTTTATACTGCTATCTATTAGGCTTATACTTGCTCCTGTGTCAATTAGAGCTTTATATTCATTTTTTCGAAACCTGAGTGTTATGGTGGGAAGACAGTCCGAGCTGGTCCCTCGAAAAAATTCTGCTCATCTGCATTTTGAATTTGATTAACCTCCTTTTCATAATATTCATAACTATTCAAATCTTCCTGATTTCTTTCTTTTTCATAATATTCGCAATTATTTACTTCTTCTTTTCTTTCTTTTTTATAACATTCACAATTATTTAATTTCTTTTTTCTTTAAATTTTTTCTAAATTGTCAACCTCCATAGGATCCGCACGGTCTTGCCTAGGTTGATTCCAGCGATTTTGGCCGGAATTTGGCCTAGGGTGTCCTACCTCTTGTGGGCCCCTATGGTATTTACCTGAATTATTTTGATACCCTTTATTTTGGTAATTATATTGAGGACTCTGCCTCCTTTGTAATTACATATTTTCTCTATTCTGATATGCATTTTGTTGATTTTGCTTCACTTGCCCTGAGTTACCTGTCCTATTAAAGTATGCTTGATTCTGCCTAACATTACCTGAATTTTGTTCCATATTTTTGCTATTGAACTGTGGGGTTTGATTGTAATTCCTATAGTCAGTATTTTGATTTCTCTTTGGCCATTCTCTACAGTGTGGTTTTTCTTCCCTTCTATTTATTTTTCGGTATTCTGGCCTTATGCAAATATCCTCGAATCTTCTTTGGTTCATGATTGATATGATTTGGCCTAGATCCCTACACTCATAGATTTTGTCCAATACGGTCTCTTGTGTCATTTCTTTTGTTGTGTTTACTAGTAAACTATCTATGTTTGTAAGATCAATGCCCTGACCTCCCCTATAATAAACAATTAACTCATCTGACTTGTACTTAATTTTTTGGATCTCTATCGCTAATTCACTTACCGAGTTTACCCTCAGTGACGTAATTTTTCTATAGATCTCGTGTGGCTCCGTGTCTGGTTTGAACCGCATCTTCAGAGTTTCCTTTATGCACCTCCAGTCATCTGGTTGTGGGTTGTTTATTATTGCGTTTTCCGCTTCTCCTTGTACCACCTTGTAGAATATCATTCTTGTTGCTTCTTTCTTTAAGTCGTCGTCTGTTATTGTAGACAGTAGGTACTCACTACTGCTGAAAAATGAGTTAACTGATACATCTCCGTATCCTGTGAAGATTGGCAATTGGGCTATGTTTTTGAATAGGCGATCTGTCCTGATGTAATCAGGAGTTTGTCTACGTTGTAACTCAATATAGGCGTTTCTCAGTTGTTCTAATTGTTGCTCCCTCCTGGCGAGCTCTTCCACCAATTCTAAAGGCGGAATTTGAGGTTGGTCCTGACCAATTCTCCTCGTATCAAATTCTTGCTGTCTTCTTGATGTAATTTTGCCTCTTACTTTGTGGGTGGCGGCTTAAATTTGGTATTAAGCCACTGCAATGCCACTTTATTTTCAATTTCAAATTTATACGATTATGGGTGGTGGCTATAATTCAATATTATGCCACTGCACTGCCACTTTTTTGTAGAATTTGTTTGTGGATAGCAGTTTTATAATCACTGTTACACTTACTACCACTTTTTCCTTTTTAGAGTTTGTTTCAGTTTTTGTGGATAGCTGTTGGTAGTCACTGTTTCACTAGCTGACACTCTCTTTTTGTTTTTTTTTTTTTTTTTTTTTTGAAATTGTTCGTATCACGATCCTTTTCTTATTAGTTAAAGGACTAAAGACTGCGCCAAACTTGTCGTGGAGAGCAAAGGGCGAATTTTTAAAAAAAGACTTAAGACAATTGAAAACGAATGAACTTATTCTGGAGAGACTCAAATCCAAACTGAATTCTTTTCTTTATTCAACATCAAAAGAAAGTGTAAATGAACAATGGTAAAAGTGCTTATTACTAATTAACGTAAATTGTTTACTTAAATTTGCAATGCTTAGTCTAGCTATAATTTTGTATTGGGCCGGATGTTGTTTGCTATTTAGTTGCATTATAGTTAACAAGAATTGGGCAATATTGATTGTTGTTGACTCTACATTTTATTTGTTAATTATTGGACCGGAAGTTACTTTTACTTATTTTGTTATACTTAATATGAATTTGTCGATATCGTCTGGTGCTGAGTCTGCACTTACATAAGTTGACGAATTAATGGTAGTTGGGGGGTTATTGGCATTATACATAACTCGTGTGACTTTGCTGACAAAGCGTATTCGACAGTTTTCAATAGCTGCGTGCCGACTGTTTGTGAGTATGCATGTATTTATGTATGCATTTACTTTGGCTACACTACAATCCATAAGAAAAAGTTTCAAGTTTTAATATTTCAAAATGAGGGATAAATGGCCATAATCCTCTTATCTGAACGATCGGTTGTATGGGATATATACTATATATAGCTCCGATCTTGCTGACTTTTTTTACGAAATCTTCTACTATTCATAAGAAAATATCTCATCAAGTTTCAAGTTTTAATCTTTTAAAATGAGTGCGAAATGGCCATAATCCTTTTATCTGAACGATCAGTTGTATGGGATATATACTATATATGTATAGCGATCTTGGTGATTTTTTTACCAAAGCTTTTACCATCTATAGTCAAATATCTCACCAAGTTTCAAGTTTTAATATTTCAAAATGAGGGATAAATGGCCATAATCTCCTCTTATCTGAACGATCGGTTGTATGGGTGTAACGACAGCCTTTGAGCATTTCTCTGACTACGCGCAAGCGGGTATATGAACAGATGCGCGGGCAACCGCTAACCGAACCACCTTATCCGCGTTTACGATATTAGCGTAGCGGATGTTTGTTTGTGTGGGTGGGTTAAGTGTTGCTTGCGCATATGTGCATATGCGTGCCGCTTAAGGGTCGAACGCGGATTGGTTTACCCTAAGCAGGCCGGCGATTCGTGCCGTACGGTGCTCAAAATGCCGCAAGGGTTAATGGGTATAAAAGGGGGTCCCGCTGATCGACAGCAATTAAAAAATCGAAAAGTCGCGGTCTTAACTAGTGCCAAAAGTGTTGTGAAAAAAAAAGGTAATTTTTCAAAGTGCGTTGTATTCACCTTAAAGTGTAGGTGCGCGAGTGAAAAATTCTGTTTATAAAGTGCGGTTTCACGATAAAAAGTAAACGCGATCGAAGAAAAATAGTGAAGTTCCTGATACCAGGGAATCCTCCCTAGGTATCTCACCAGCGCAAGGAGAGCCGCAGCCACAGGACGTGAAAATCCCCTCAAGAACCAGCAGTCACCGGTAAGTCAAATTAGAAGATTTAAATTTTGTTTGAAAGCTTTTACCCGTGTCTAAAATATAGCCTTGTGAATTCTTATCCAGATAAATCTTTGTGCGAAATTATAACCTTTCTCTTAATTAAGTGCAGTAACTTTTCATTAAAATCAAATTTTCATAAAATTCAAATTTGTTGATACACTTTCTTTTTGATCTATTTTCATTTAAATTAGTTTTTGCGGTAGATATGTGTTATTGATTCGGCGATTTTTTTTCGGTAAAAAAAATAGTTGAATTAATAAATTAGGTTATCCTTTACTAAAATAAATTCGGATAAATTAGTTCATTAGTCCATTTAGCAGAATTGTCTCCATAGAATTGTTGTTGGCAGTTTTGATCAAAATCAATGTTGAATGATCATTCTAGATTTTTTTTTCCAAAATTTCCTTCTATATTTTCCGAAATTTTTGTAAATAAATATTTGTTGAATTTCCATTGAAATATTTGCTTGAATTGTTCATTTATTAGATTTTTTCCGATTGAATCTAATTTCCAAATTCAAGCATATCAAAATATGCATAAATGCACTTAGGTGTACATAGATGTGTACATATGTACACGAGCATGTATGCAAACAAAGGGTAGATAAAAAGAAGAAGAACACATTTTTTTTTGAAGTCAGGTTAAATTTGAAAAGAAAAAAAATCGCTGAATTTAATTCAAAAAGCCAGAAAAATTTTTATCAAAGATACTGAAGAATACAAATATTTAGGAAAAAAACATATGTATGGATATACGTTCTCTTGTTGCAGCGAGCACGAAGCCAGCCGAGGGCCGCGACATTTTTTGCTACATGAACTCACTGCTACAAAAGTATACACCAAATCCACACATAAAACTACACAAATTATTGGGCACTAAACACAGGAAACATCAACATCACACATTCACACATTAGCGAAATATTCAGGGAGTAATTTTTTTTGGCCAAAAGTTCCAAATCTGGGGGATATCTGTGGCCAAAGCGTTGGCATAGATCCCCGCCAGATTGCACAAACACACAGCCACGCACACATAACACGGAGATCCAACACGAGCCACGAACACCGAACATTTTTCCCATAAACCGCCAAACAAGGGTAGAACGCAACTTCACACTTTTGTTACAAACCAGCGAACACAGCGTTTCATTCACACAACAGGGACAGCAGCATTACTACGTGTTGCAAAACATCATCATCAGCATCATCGACGTGTTGCCAAACATTTTGTGGCACGACCACCGACACCCGTAGCAACATTAGCCACTTCAGCAATATCAGCAACACTCACCAGCAGCATTTCTCACTACACATACACACTAACACCCACGAGCACAGAAACAGCAAGCGGGAGAGCAGACAAGCGCAGCTCACGGTGAGCGCGCTCGCCAACTTGAAATTTTTAAAATTTTCTACTACACACTCTTCACACAGTTTTTTGGTATATATTAGGGTGCACCACCCATGAAATTTTTTGTTACTAGTTGTAAATTTAAGTTTGGATTTTTTTTTCGTGAATTCATTCATTTTTTCCTTTTATTTGTTTATGATATTAGTTTATAAGTTATTTAATATTAGTTTCTTTGAATTCGGAATTTCACCTACCTTTAAGATAGTACTAACATATTTTTTTTTCTGGCATTCGCACCAATGCCTACCCAGGCTTAAACATTTTTTTTGGTTGAGGGACATTAGCCTAGTGGGCAACAATATAGTTTTCCCTTTTCGGTTGTGTCATTTTTTTATTTCCTTTTCCTTTTCTTTTTTTTTTGTTTTTTACACTTTTTTAGTTTTCACGCACACTTAGTTTTTCCTTTTTTTCTTTTTTTTTTTTTTGGGTTTTGGATTTAGTTTTATTAGCTTTTTTGCTTTGCACTGTCACTATTTTTACGAGTCTTTCTAATAAAAAAAAAAAAAAATTTTTTGTGTTTGCACATGCATGAAATAATGCACATGCACCGAACCCATAGTATATGTCTACTAGTAGCGCAACTTACTCCGAATCTGCACACACACACAAACCACACAGGGTGAATTGTATGCAATAATAAAACAATGAAATTTAAATGCTGCAATATTGAACGTGAAGACTTAAAACACCCAAATTATTGAATATAAAGCAGTTATAACACCTTATCAGTTCGTGCAGTATGTAAATTTCAGTTTAAATTGAAGTTTTTAGTTGTAGTTTTTACTTTAAAGCAACTCTGAACGCTATTTCCTTCATTACACTCTCTCGGAGTACATTCATCCACTGCCTTCCACTCCGATTCGCAAAGGAAGATGCCAAACTAGTACGGGTAAACAATGACCGAACCGACACGTTAAACTAATATCAAAAAACATTAGTTCTGAAAAGTCAGCTTTGACCACGCGGTCAAAGCCTTATAACAGAACCACTGTCTTTTGTCCAGCACATGTTGTTTGTTTTTTTCCTCTACTTTCAGCTTAAGAGTTGTTTTTGGTACCAAATTCATCCGGATAAGCAAGGTAAGAGTTTTTGTAATAGAAAAATTGAATAGATAAACGTAAGTTTTTTTATTGTTATAATAAACATTGTATGAATTTGAAATTCGCTGGTATAAGCTATTTTGTTGAAGTTTATGGGTTGAAGATTTTTATCCTTAATAGCGGATTTCATTGATAATATGTCGGACTAAAGACATACTGTTGTTGGTGCAGGTGTCGCCCTTGTGGCAACTGAATGGTAAGTTGGGTTAGTTGAGAAAAGGATGAAGTAAACGTAAGTACCTAAAGACGGACGCTAGTCAGGTTTAAGGGGACTCTACTCGGGAAGCGGAGCCATAGTAGAGTCCAAAGGCTGTTCACATCCCGTGAACAGGAGGGGTGGGAAGGCTCCACCTGACTCGGACACGTTTTCTTCCGCTTTCCTATGTATCTGTTGCTCTGTTTGCTTTTTTTCTTTCCCCAGGCATGAACCTAATTTTGCTATGCAACTGTTGTGAAAGGAGAAGTGGCAAGAACCGCGCCTCTAAGCCGACGAGCCTCAGCCGGGCTACCACCATGCCACCCCGCCACTCCTCCTCTCCCGCACCAGGCAGTTACATAACAATGGCGCCCAACGTAATAGCCCACTAATTAATTTCATTTTTCGCATATTTCTTTCGCGTTCTAACTTTCATTCCTTCTCTCCTTGACTAACTTTCCTGTCAACTATATTCAACTTTTTTACTATTAAATGTTTTTCGGTTTTCCATCTAGCGGACAGATTTAGGGTCATGAAGGCAACATCGCTTGTTGTCAGCAACGAGCGATATGTGCCTAAGTGACAAAACAGTGGGGGGAGTGCTGGCGGTGAGTTCTGATTTCCTTTTAAGAACTTCAACGTTTTTAAAAAGTGCTATCAGAGGTCATCGGCAGTACTTTAAGACGATTTTAATTGTTTGTTGTTTTGTTGCAAGCTACATCAGCTGCCATGCGCATGGCCCAGCACCGTATGTATGTGAGGTTGTTGTATGTTTGCAGGGGGTAGAGTAATTTGACAGGGTAAAGGGGGAATTTTGGCAACCACGTCTTGAGCTAGTTCTTAAGACGCTGTCGTGCCTTATTCCATAATTAAGAGGGGATTAGCTGACATTGACCTTGGACAGCATACTTCATACCGTACTCGACTACCCAGAGTCCATCAGGCGAGGACAACACCAAATGCACCCACAGTACCTCATTATTGAAGATTATAAATTTCTTAGGAATTTCCGATTTCTTTTATAAATCGTATATAATAAATAGTTAAATAAAATACATATATTTTTTTCGATTTCATATGCATCAAAAATTCCAAATTATTGATTTGTTTCGAAGCTTGTTTATTTAATATTTACAAATACATTATACGTAAACACATAAAAGTCATTGGTAATTTGATTTCACAAATTAGATACCAGTTTTTACGGGGATTTCGCTTGAAGTCGTTTATCGTTACTGTAGGAAACTCGTGAAAGAATTTCTTCTTGCAAGTAATCTTTTTAATTTTTCTTCTTTTTAGTTTGTCTGAATTTTCATATAGCTTTTCATTTCTAAAGTTTTTTGAACTTTTCGAAGGTTTTATTTAAACCTTTTCTTTGTTTTTATAGTTTATGGGAATTTCACCAAGGAATTTATTACTTCTGCTAATAAAATTTTTATATTTCGATAGTTTTTATATATTCTATATCTTTTTTTATTTTTTATTTTTTTATTTTTATATTCTGTTACGATTAAAAGTGAATTTTAATTTTTTTTTACACCTTTTATCTACCAACCTTAAGAAAGTGTTGCGCAGAGGCAGGCGATTCTGAATTTTGCTCAAATCAATTTTGTTTCATGGTACATATGGTCCGATTTCGCCCATTTTAAATAGCGCTCGGAGATGAGTGCCAAGGAACCCGCATACCAAATTTCATTAAGATATCTCAAAATTTACTCAAGTTATCGTGTTCACAGACGGACGGACGGACGGACATGGCTTAATCAATTTCTCTTTTCGTCCTGAACATTTTGATATATATAAGTCAATACCTATCTCGGCTTATGCCGCTACGGGCTGCCGCTAGGCGACTAAAGTTAATATACCTTGTGTGCGTAGTACTACTAGGTATAACAAGTAAAATATTTTAATAAATGTAAAAACCAAATTTGATCAAATTGATGTTATTATAATTCCTAAACAAGCGGTTTCGAACTATAATAAAGTACTTATTTATGTACGTTGATTTGATGCACTCGCATTGCTCACATAATACATAAATATACTCGTACGCACCACGATATTTATTATACACACTTTTGATATTTGATACTCATATCCACATACTATACCCTACGAAAAAAACCGTTTCTTCTTGAATTTTTGAAGTAACCATCTTTTTCATTGCTAAAGCTTAAAACTCTTTTAATTTTTTTTTATTTTATACCGTGGTACGTAAACAAATAAATACACGTAAAGAAATTTTGTGAGGATAATTCTTTTTGAGGTTTTGTAGTTTCAAAACTTTTTACACCCATATACAGACATACACACATAGAATTTTTAAGTTTTGAATTTCCGTTTTTTTAAATTTCTTACGCATACAGATACACAAACACGGGTATACCTTTAAGGAATTAATTTTAGTTGCCCAGTTTAATTTCACCTTTTTATCATATTTACCATATCCACATATCCATATATACCCTTTAGGAAATTGCTCGATTTTTGAATTGTTGAACCACACATTTATTATTACATTTTTTTATACACTCAGTTACTTTACACATATATACATACATACACACACTTATTAAATTTTAATTTGGAAGTTTATTGTTTTTTTGCCGTTCTGCATATATTTCTATATAAACACCAACACATATATACCCTTAAAGAAATTTGCATTTTGAATTGTATACTTACTATCTTTTTACACCCATTTATCTTACATATATATACACGTTTGTTTCATATACATATATATTGTGGCGATTATTCTCAAGCATGTACCATCCCTAACTCAATAACACTCCCACCACTAGTTAAACTACAACAGAGATAACGATGGCTACGCTTATGCATGCAAGCGTATAACTAGGAAGAGGAAGAGAGATGGCGCGAGTGTTTGCGAATACGATGCAAAGAGGAGATGCCAATAAATAACACCGACCCTTCCAGAACACGAAAAGCGAACAACCAAGAAAGTTCTCGGTGCGTAGGCAAGCACCCTGTTGGACTATATAAGGCGGTGACCAAGCAAGGCAGGTTGATCAGTTTATTTTCAAGCGTTCAATAGTGAACTACTGCGAAGTTACCAACCTCTTAAATTTGTATTGCGTTTATTACTAGTAAATAAAACTAGTTATTAGTTACATTATCTGTGCGTGTGTTTATTCGACTTTATAGTGATCGAACCCAGGATTGATAATCAAGGAATCATCGAATTCGTCACAATTGGTGTCAGAAGCGGTTTTGTTGAATAAATACCAGTGATTTCAAGGATAACAAGGACATGGCGAAGCTGAATGAATTAGAGATTGAGCAACTCAAAAATGAGTTGGAAGAACGCGGACTAAACACTACAGGCAATAAATTAGAGTTACAGTCACGATTGCGAGAGGCTATGGAAGCAGAAGGAATCAACGTTGATGATCATGTTTTTCATCTTGTGGAGGAGGCACTGACAAAAATGGAAGAAAAAAAGGAGTCTCCGAATCCAGTAGCAACCGTGGACACAAACATGATATTGGCCGTATTAACTCAGATGTCGACTAAAATGGAAGAACAGAAAACTTGTATAGTATCTCAGCTGGAAGAACAGAAGGCACACATGGCATCTCAGCTTGAAGAACAGAAGGCACACATGGCATCTCAGCTTGAAGAACAGGATATACGTATTACATCTCGAACGCCATCTCAGCTCGAGGAACAGAAGACACATATGACATCCCAGATTTCAGCTCAGCTAGATGAAGCGAAGGCATACATGAGATCTCAAATGGAAGAACAGAAGGCATATATCTCATCGCAGTTGGAAGAACAGGAAGCAAAGGTGTCATCGAAACTAGAAGTGCAAGATGCACAAATTGCACAATTGCAGGAGAAAATCGATGCTGATGTAGATGCATTGAGAGGTCGTATCCAGGAATTGCAACTAAATCGTCAATCTGCTTTAGCGAATACTCCCAAGGTAAAATCCCCGTCATTTGATGGTTCTGTTCCTTTCCAGGTATTTAAGCTACAGTTTGAGAAGACGGCAGCTGTGAATAATTGGGGCATTATTCGTGGCATTGAAGAGGCCTGCAGCCGAAATTTTGCAGACTATTCCTAACGGAGAACGGAACAATTATGAAGCATTAATGGGTGCAGTTGAGAGACGCTATGGTAGCGAGCATCGGAAGCAGATATACCAAATAGAGCTACAGAATCGCTCCCAGAAACCTAATGAGACTTTGCAGGAATTTGCATCGGACATCGAGAGGTTGGCCCATCTAGCAAACGCAGACGCACCCGTAGAATACACAGAAAGGGTAAAAATCCAAAGCTTTATAAATGGAATACGTGACGTAGAGACGAAGCGGGCCACATATGCAAACCCCAAACGGACATTCTCTGAAACGGTATCACATGCTCTAACGCAGGAAACAGACTCGCTATTAAGTAAACCTGCATACAAGGCTCATCGTGTAGAAGTGGAAACTCCGGCTTGGGTAGACAAAATTTTGGAAGCGTTGAACGGAGTACAGAAAAAAGGGATGGTGCCATTAAATGCTTTAAGTGCGGAAAAGCAGGTCACATAGCACGTTATTGCGGCACTGGCTCCAGTAATCCTGGCAATTTAAGTGGATGTAAACGCAAAGCTGGAGAAGATGAGCAAGATGAATGCCCTATAATCTCTGTGTCACAACTCGAACGGAAAGCGAGTACTGTTACTGTTGAAGGCTACGTGGACGGGAAAGAGCGCTTGCTGACTGTGGATACTGGTGCATCACATTCCATCATTCGGAGTGACTTGGTCAGCGGGAAGGTGAGAATATTGCGGAGAGCTGAATTGTGGACAGTAACTGGTGAAAGCAAGCAAGTCCTGGGAGAGGTGACATGTAAGATTGTGATTGGGAATGTAGCTACTTATCACAACTTCTTGGTGGCGAATATTGTCGACGAAGTCATCATTGGCGTTGACTTCTTGGCTGAGAGAGACATTCACATCAACGTAAGGAACAGGGTTATGACTTACAACGGCCAAGAAGTTCCTCTGGTCTTTAGACACAATAGTGGCTATACCACCAAGGGAGTGATCTTGAAGATAAAGCAACAGAAGCCTCGTAAAGCACCGGTAGCTCCTCGACCAAAGGCTTTCATGGACAGGTGCCTCCTGAAGAAGATTCGGCAAGGGCAGGAGGAAGATCCAGATTTGGCACGTGTGTTGAAAGGAATAAAGGAAAACAAACAGCCAAGAAGAGGAGAGATGATTAGAGAGAGTCGCATCGCAAAAGCATACTGGACACAATGGAGTAATTTGAAGCTAATATCTAGTTGTTTGCATCGGATATGGAAAAGTGAAGATGCCCGGAATCATCGAGCACTTATTGTTGTTCCCAAGGCAAGAATTCCAGATGTTATCAAAGCGTCGCATAGTTGCCCAGATGGAAGGCACATGGGAATAAAGAAAACGCTGCAAGAGGTAAAGCGGCGGTTTTAGCGGATCGGTTGCAAACAAACTGTGAGGAAATGGATTACTAAGTGTGCAGAGTGTGCTGAGAATAAAAGACGAACATCTGGTGGTCATGTTCCGAGGAAGCAACGCAACTTAGTGGATAATGTGAAACAGTGCAATGGGCATGAGAGAACGGAACGGAATCCTGAAGAAAGGAGTTGCAGGAATGTTTGCCGGGTACCACTGGGAACGAAAGTGAAGGCACAAATCTATTCGGGATTAAGAAGGGACAAAATGGTTGGAATATGTGACACTGCAATGCATTGTGGAAATCTCTGCAGGAGAGGATTGATGTCGGAGTTTCAATCCCTGGAAGAAATGAGGTTTAGTAAAGCAGTGCCAACCATTGAGCGTCTAGCAGCGTTTGGTTTGAGAAATGTGTCTGATCGGGACGATCAGACTTAGGTGGAAGGCAGTGTGGCGATTATTCTCAAGCATGTACCATCCCTAACTCAATAACACTCCCACCACTAGTTAAGCTACAACAGAGATGACGATGGCTACGCTTATGCATGCAAGCGTATAACTAGGAAGAGGAAGAGAGATGGAGCGAGTGTTTGCGAATATGATGCAAAGAGGAGATGCCAATAAATAACACCGACCCTTCCAGAACACGAAAATCGAACAACCAAGAAAGTTCTCGGTGCGTAGGCAAGCACCCTGGTGGACTACATAAGGCGGTGACCAAGTAAGGCAGGTTGATCAGTTTATTTTCAAGCGTTTAATAGTGAACTACTGCGAAGTTACCAACCTCTTAAATTTGTATTGCGTTTATTACTAGTAAATAAAACTAGTTATTAGTTAGATTATCTGTGCGTGTGTTTATTCGACTTTATAGTGATCGAACCCAGGATTGATAATCAAGGAATCATCGAA
This sequence comes from Merzomyia westermanni, assembly GCA_949987695.1. Taxonomy (NCBI): domain Eukaryota; kingdom Metazoa; phylum Arthropoda; class Insecta; order Diptera; family Tephritidae; genus Merzomyia; species Merzomyia westermanni. The sequence continues at coordinate 82,647,144 of OX465289.1, forward strand.
TTCGTCACAATATAAATATTTTCTGGTATATCTTATTATATTTGAATTGTTTTTATACCGGTTTATACAGTTTATTTAAATTTTTTTTGAATTGACAAATAAACCCCCAAGTGAAATACCCAAATATGAAATTTACTTTTCCTGCTTATTGTTGGAAAAAGGGCTTGTCCGGTTTTGTGGGTTTAAGTCATTGATTTCCAATTCCGAGGTCAGCAAGTTTCGGTTCTTTGTTGGCGGTCAGGTTTCGGACTCCCTTTTTTATACCAGTCCCTCTAGTTTATGGACAAGTCTGCGAACCAAGGGGCAATTCCGAAGAGGGGTTTAGGACTTTTGGCGAGTAACAGACGGATAACGCGCAGCATAGCTCGGGACTTGAGGAACGAGGTGGTAGGGTCCCTGTTTAACCAAATAGACACCGGCATCGAACTACCAGCCGATTTCGTCCCGATAGACCTTTTGAATCTCTGCACTGCTAGGGTTTTTGGGCAGCCTGAGGTCCCGAACAGCCACAGACAGGAGTATACGGTTACTGATAGGGTTACTGTAAACGCGGCAGACCAGTCCCTTAGTTTCTCGCGGAAGTTGGATCAGGTGTTGGAGATGTCTGATTACGAGGAAGGAGCAATTGGAGGCGACGGAGCGGCAGCGGGGAATGGAGAAAACAATGGCGGTAACATACGGCAGCCAACGGTGGACGAGCGGATTGATCACTTAGCACGCATGATGGAGGTGATGATGCAGCAGAACGCTGAAATGAATCATCACATGGGCGAAGTGCGAAAGGTAAGGGAGGATATATCCACCCTTAGCAATCGTGTCGCTCATGTGGAGACATCCATGCGCGCTCCTGTTGCATCAGCACCTCCACAAAATACATCTACGCCAGGACAGGATAGGGATGCCACGAGCCAGCAGCGCAGCACCGCCAACCAAACATTTACCGGCAACGGAAACCCCGGATATTCGGTTAGGAAGAAGGTCGATTTGGACAAGTGGCATCTGAAGTTCGACGGTTCAGCCAAAGGTATGACAGTGGAGAGTTTCGTTTTCCGCCTGGAACACATGCGTATACAATATCAGTTGTCCTACCAACAACTTTTTGCTGACTTCCATTGTTTAGTGACAGGGCCGGCTCTCAAGTGGTATTGGCAGGTGCTGGAGGACCACGCCGATGACGATGCGTTCGATTACTTTGGGTTAAAACGGGAAATCTTGGCTCAGTTCAAATCGGCGGAGTCAGATTATGAGGTAATACGCGAGATTATGGAGAGAAAGCAGCAGCCCCAAGAGAGCTTTGACGAATATTACGCCGATGTCCACGATCTCACGTTCCGCCTCAGACAGCGAATCCCGGAAGTTGAGTTGGTTAAGATAATTAAGGGCAACCTGAAACCTTATCTGGCCAACTTAACTTTCGCGACGAAGACCGAAACATTGGCTGATCTGAAACTGGAGTGCAAGAGGGCAGAAAAATTAATAAAAGAGAATAGGTCTAGGGCAAATCCAATAAGCGAAATAGGTAGCGGAGGTTGGTCAGAAGAGCAGGGAGGTGATTTTTGTGTTGAAGCGTTCAACAAAGACAATAGGAATCTTAATGGTAGTAGGAATGTGTCTCGTGCCCCCGTCCATCAAAATCCTCCTAAACCCAACATCCCAACCAATTTTCCCAGTCCTGTTGCAAGTTCGTCGTCCAATGTCCATAGTCAAAATGTCAGTCCTGTCCAAAATCAAATGTTTTGTCCGTCCCCATTCCACCTTATGTTGTGCTATGCTTGTGGCATGCCGGTGGACTTTTATACGAAGAACCCGGCGGAAGCAGCAAAAGACAAAAAGTGCAAGTCTAATTTCCATTTCATGAAATGTTTTGCGTGTGGTGGTGATTCGTCATTTTGTGTTTTTAAGCCAGAGGCGGGAAACCGGGCACTGGCAGAGATGTCCGGGAGCTCTGCCTCAAGCTAGGATCGCCCGGAGAATTTGTGAAGGTAGGAAAATAGAGATTTTGAAGAGGGATAAAGAAATAGAGGTAAAAGAGAAAGTAGTAGAGAAGAAAGTTGAACCAGTCAGGGAAAGTGTGCACGTTAGGAAAATGAAGTACGAGGAGGCAAGAAGAAGAATTTTTTGTGAGGAGTTGAACGCGAAAAAGAAGAAGAGGAATTTTGAAAAGATACGAAAAATCAGGGGAAAACCGAAATTGTTTAAAAGGCTAAGAAAGAAGATAATTTCAACTATCGTGACTGTGCAGGGCGATAATAGGTTGTTCGCTAAAACGGAAATCGGTGGACGACAGGCGCTCGCGCTCTTGGATTCCGGGGCCGGGGCCAGCTGCTTGGGGAAAAATGCCCATAAGTTACTCGAGGGAAAAGAAAATCTGATTCTGCCGATCCAAGGTCAAAATGTCAAGACAGCTAATGGGGGTGAAACCGCGGTTATCGGAGTAGTGACTCTTCCAGTGCTTTGGGACAGTACCACTAGGGAGCTGGAATTCCTGATAGTGCTGGGGTTGCAACAAGAGGTCTATCTAGGGATCGATTTCTGGAAAGCCTTCCAGCTTAATGTAGTCAGTAGGGGGCCCCAAATCAACTCAAAGGTTAATGTCGTGTCAGAGCTTACACCTTGTCATTCGACGCGGTGCAACATGATCTGAGTCCCCAGGAGACTGTGGCTTTGGAACGAGTGAAAGCACAGTATCCTTCATTCGCAGTACTTGGGTTGGGCAAAACCGACGTTGAAGAACACATTATTGAAGTCACCGATGAACATCTTCCCGTGAAGCAGCGCCATTACCCTATTTCTCCGGCAATACAAAAGTTGGCTTTCGCGGAACTGGACCGAATGCTGGAAATGGGCGTTATAGAGGAAAGCAACAGTTGCTGGAGTTCCCCCGTATCATTGGTAATAAAAGGAACCAAAAACCGCCTATGTTTGGATGCCCGGAAATTGAACGAACGCACCATCAAGGATGCATACCCACTTCCACATATAGATGGTATTCTAAGTCGGCTTCAGAATACCAGGTACATATCATTGATTTAAAAGACGCGTTTTGGCAGGTACCATTAGAGCAAAAGTCCAGGGAGAAAACTGCTTCCACTGTACCTGGTAGACCTTTGTACCATTTCACAGTCATGCCTTTTGGACTGTGCAACGCGGCACAGCGAATGTGTCGTTTAATGGACAAGGTCATCCCCGCTTCTCTTCGTGAATCTGTGTTTGTTTATTTAGATGATTTACTTGTTTGTTCTGAAGATTTTTCGTCCCATTTAGATTTGTTGTCCCGTGTTGCAAAATGTCTTCGTGATGCAAAGTTAACGATAAACCTTGAAAAGAGCAAATTTTGTTTTAAAGAGGTACGTTATTTAGGCTATGTGGTAGGAGACGGATGTATCCGTGCAGATTTGAATAAGGTGGCAGCAATGCGCGACTTCCCCGAACCCCGAACACCGAAACAACTCAGACGGTTCCTAGGGATGACAGGCTGGTACCGTAGATTCATACAGGACTACGCGACAATTGCAGCACCACTGCACGACTGCCTCACTAAGGACAAGATAAAATATTTTAAAATGACGGACGAAGCGATGCTAGCATTTAATTGCTTAAAACAAAAACTTATTTCAGCACCGGTGTTAATCCATCCGGACTTCGAAAAGCACTTTTATGTGCAATGCGATGCATCGACGGATGGAGTTGGAGGTGTCCTCTTCCAACTAGACCAGGACGGAAACGAAAGACCGATTGCCTATGTATCGGCAAAATTAAACAAGGCACAACGCAATTATAGTATTACAGAGTTAGAATGTTATGCAGCGGTCCTGAGCATAAAGAGGTTCCGGCCCTATATCGAGGGATTGCCCTTTACGGTGATAACTGACCATGCCAGCCTAAAGTGGTTGATGGGTCAGAAGGATCTATCCGGTCGCCTGGCAAGGTGGAGCTTGAAGTTGCAAGCATACAATTTTGATATTCAACACCGTAAAGGCACCCAAAATGTAGTGCCGGACGCTTTATCCAGGGCCGACATGAACGACCTGCTAGTGAGCGATAGAGTGCTCGACATAGATGTAACCTCACCATATTTCAAATCGACAGAATATCACGAACTCATTGACACGGTGACAGCGAACAAAGACAAACTACCGGAACTGTGCGTATCTGATGGATATGTTTATAGACGGACGCAATTTGACAAGGGTGAAGGGCTTCAAGAGGACCAGGCCTGGAAGCTCTGGGTACCGACTGAGCTTCGTTCAGGGTTGGTGGAGGCCTCGCACTGCTCGCCATCTGCAGGTCATGGAGGTATCCATAAGACACTCGCAAGGATACGCGAAAGATACTACTGGCCAGGACTAGTGGCCGATGTGCAAAATTACGTCAAAAGTTGCGATATTTGTAAAGGCAACAAAACGCAGAATGCTTTCCACAAACCTTTGATGGGAAAGCAACATGTTACTGAGCGCCCTTTTCAACGTTTATTTATAGATTTTATGGGTCCTTACCCACGTACGTGTGATGGTTATGTTTATGTGTTTGTATGTTTAGATCATTTTTCGAAGTTTGTGTTTTTGAAACCGATGCGTAAGGCAACCTCAGGTGAAGTTGTAAAATTTTTAGAGAAAGAAGTTTTTCATGTTTTTGGAGTCCCAGAGTACGTGCACTCTGATAATGGTAAACAATTCGTCTCAGGACTCTTTGCATCATTTTTGGCAAGATATGGCACAACACATGTAAGAACAGCATTCTACTCGCCACAAGGCAATGCCGCAGAAAGGGTCAACCGATCCATACTACAAATAGTTAGGTCATACGTGGGAGAGAATGAAAAGAACTGGGATAAGCACATCAGTGATGCAGCGTTTGCTTTAAGAAGCGTAATCCATTCGGCAATTAACACATCCCCGTATTACGCGCTTTTTGGTATGCCAATGGTGCAACATGGTGCATCATACGAGTTATATAGAAAATTAGGTGCTGTGAAAGACGTAGATTGCGAGGTAGAGGTAAAGTCTGATACACTCCAGGCAATTAGAAACAAAATTATGAAAGAGCTGAGGTTAGCCCACGAACGCAGCAAAAAGGTTTACGACACTAGGAGTAAGGATGTATCGTTTAAAATTGGACAAATGGTATACCGCCGAAATTTCAAACAGAGTTCACAAATAGATAACTATAATCCCACAATTGCCCCAAATTGTGTGGTACTTACTTACTTACTTACTCTGAATAATGGGGTTTTTGGGGCTCTGCCAATAATCAGCTTGGTTTCAGTTAAACTTTTCCGAAGGGGTTTACCAAACAATCTTGTTTTCTTTAGTCCGAAATTTGCCAATGGCTACGCTTGTTTTGAGATTTTCTTTAGCACACAATGTACGGTTCCCTTCCAAATTTCATCTATTAATTACCACCCGATGAATAAGCAGTTTCAAATCTGACGAATGTAAGTATTCTGCACTTGTTCCAAATAATCACTTGCAGAGTTGATTACCAGCATAAATAGCACACCAGATAACTTCTGCCTTTTTCGTCTGCAAGAGCTTTTAGTTTTTTAATGCACGAAAGACGCTTTTAACCTTTTTTATTTTGTTTTATTTGCAAGTTTTATTAGCATGCCAAAAGGCCGGTGGTAAAACAACAAGAAATAGTATACAGGTTGGTTCTTTCTATGTAGCACAGTATCTATTAATATTTGTTAGGTTTTTTTTCCGTTTTCCGACTATATAAAACCGTATAAAAGGGTAAAAAATAGGGAGCCGGTATTTTGTTAAAGAAAAAACAATGAGAATTTAATAAGAAAATCGGTGCACCAATAACAATAATCATACAATGATATGATGGCCGCCTACATGACAGCTGTCGGTCATGCGGCGAATTGGTGTGGGGTGATTTACGCGTGGTTGCCACACGTCCCAAATCGTTCCAATTTTAACACTTAAATCTAAAGGTGAATTCATAAGTTGTGATGAGTAAATAATGTAATAACAATAAAATATAATGTGATATAATACACGCGTTATAATGAAATTATTTACAATTCATGGAAAATATGTATACGAGTATTATTTTAAATACAATTCATGCAATATGGGTATAACGAATATTATGGTTTTGGGATTGGGACGTGTGGCTACCGATGTCGCGTAAACATTCTGCCTCCCCTAGGCGTACTAAGCGCCTAGTGTATGCTGCAACTCCTGCAAGGCACGAACTGCTTCCTGAATAAGGATCCGCCCCACCTTATTTTTATACGTGGCTGTGCGTAAGCCGGTTGCGGTGCACCGGATGGTGCGATCCCCGACGCTGGTTGGTTGTGATGGTTGACGTGTATTTGGCGCACGACCGTTAGCCCTGGGAGGCTGTGGTTGAAGACGGCGACGGCGACGGCGACTTGCTGCTCGACGGCGCGGTTCGTGGTGGCGTGATGTCGGAGGTATTTCCGCTACAGGCGGTGCGACGTACGCGTGTTGGCGACCTCCGGTTTCCCGATGAAGGATTGTGTGGTGATGCTGCCCGCAGACCCGGCAGCTTTCTGTGGAGGTGCACTGGTTGGTGCGATGGGACAGCGCTAAGCAGTTGGTGCAATACTGATGTGCCCTAGCGACCAAGAAGCGTTGTTGCGGCTGCATTGCCGTGAACACAGGGCACATCAGCAGCGCGTGATGACGCATGCACAATTTACATTTCCGGTAATCCGGTACGGGTTCGCTACGGCGCGGACGGGCTGCGGGCAGGGTCACTTGCGATGCCAATGAGCGGCGTGGTGTTGGGACCGGAGGGCGTTGACGATCCATCTGTTGAAAAGAGAGAGTAATATATGCATATTAGTTATACGCCTGGGATTAAGCATATGTTTGGGGAGTGACTAAGTTGTTGCCTGAGTGCTAACGATAGTATGAGCTTTATGGACTGTATTAAGTTAGGGAGATGGGAGTGGGCACTGAGGGCCCTCGTCACTCTCAGATGACGGTAGAAAGCATAGTTTCGTGAGAGGTCTTGTGAGAATTCCGTTCTGGGTGCGGACGTCTACGACACGAATGTGTCCGTCTCGTCCTGGGTGTAAGGTTTCCAGTCGCCCTAGTCGCCATTCCGTGGGAGGTAAGTTGTCTTCCTTGATGATGACTAGATCGCAAATTTTTGGGGGAGTTTGAGCGTTTTTCCATCTGTAACGCTTTTGAAGATCGGTGAGGTAGTCAGTTTTCCAGCGTTTGCTGAACTGATGATGTAAAACTTTCAGTCGTTCCCACCTGTTTATCATAGAGAGATTTTCGTGGTTCGGTTCGGGAAGCGAGAGCATTGGTGCTCCTCGGAGAAAGTGACCTGGCGTGAGGGCGGTGAGGTCATTCGGGTCCTGAGAAAGCTGGGAGATGGGCCGAGAGTTAAGTACGGCCTCTATCCGAATTAATAACGTCGAGAACTCCTCGAAGGTAAAGCTGTGGGTTCCGGCGACCTTTTTAAAGTGTGTTTTAAAGCTTTTGACAGCGGATTCCCATAATCCGCCCATGTGAGGTGCGCCAGGGGGTATGAACTTCCAATTGATTCCTTGGGGGGCGTACTTCTGTACGATATCCGTCGATACCTCTTTCAGGAACGTGACGAATTCCAGTTCGGTAGCACGCTTGGCGCCGATGAATGTTTTGCCGTTGTCGCTCATCATCTGATTCGGGTATCCTCGGCGTCCTACAAATCGGGCGAAGGCGGCAAGAAAAGCCTTGCTGGTGAGGTCTGAGCATAATTCCAGGTGGACCGCTTTGGTGGTAAAACAGACAAAGACGGCCACATAGCCCTTTACGAGGGTATGGGATCGGAGCATGGATGCTTTAAGTTGGAAGGGGCCAGCGAAATCTACACCAGTCGTGGTGAAGGGGGGCGCGAATCCACATCTCTCGGGGGGCAAGGCCGCCATTATTTGGGATCGCGTTTGTTGTTTGTGAGTGATGCAGACTTTGCACTGGAAAATGCACCTTTTGATAAGGGGTTTGAGACGGGCAATGTAGAATTCTTGCCTTAACATTTGTTGCATGAGACGAGCCTCCGCATGTAGGAGCATTTCGTGAAGGAATCGCATATATAGAGTACAGAGGCGCGACTTTTCGGGTAGGATAATGGGATGGCGCTCATTGTAAGTGAGGGTTGCGTGGGCTAATCGGCCATTTACTCGTAGGACTCCACTCTTGTCTAGGAAGGGATTGAGTACGAGTAGGGAGCTTCGTTTCGAGATTGGTTTTGAGTCCTCCAGACATGATTTTTCAGGAGCGAAGTATCGAGTTTGGGCCATTATAATGAGACGATGTTTCGATCTTTTGAGATCGGCATGAGTTAGAGAGGGTTCGGTGGGGTCATTAATACCGTTCACCGCGTCTTTTAGCCGACGTACAAACTTGAGAACATACGCTATGACACGTAAAGCACGAGGGTAGGAAGAGAATCGATCTAAGAGATCCTCACTCTCTTCCGTAACATGGAGGGCTTCTATTTTACGTGCCTCTGGGGGGGCGACGTTGCGAACTGTTGGTTGGGGCCAGGCTTCGGGGGGTTGTGAAAGCCACTCTGGACCATTCCACCAGAGGGCAGACTTGGCGAGATCGCCTGGCGTACAACCTCGGGTTCCGAGATCCGCGGGGTTATCTTTGCTTCGTACGTGCCGCCACGGGACATTACCTACGAGGTCTATAATCTGGGCGGTTCGATTGGAGACATAGGTCTTCCATGAGTGAGGTGGCTTTTCGAGCCAGGCTAACACGATTTCAGAGTCAGACCACATAGTCAACTTTCTTCGAGTTAGGCCGAGATGGGGTTGAACTACCGCGATTAATTTGGCTAATAGGAGAGCTCCGCATAGTTCCAGGCGTGGCAGACTTATAGTTTTGAGAGGAGCCACTTTGCCTTTGGACACAAGGAGGTGAGAGAAAACTTGGGTGCCGACAGTAGTTCGCACATAAAGGGTTGCGCAGTAAGCCTTTTCCGAGGCGTCGCAGAAACCATGGAGCTCGACTATGTGGGCCGGGGCGAAATTAATCCATCGGGGGATTTGTATCTCTGCGATTGACTGCAGATTTGTTGAGAATTGCGTCCATTTTATGAGCCGTATCGGTTTGACCCGTTCATCCCAATCAGTTCCGTCCAACCACAATTCTTGCATCAGGATTTTTGCCTGTATCATGACTGGCGTCAGCCACCCTGCGGGGTCGAAAAGTTTCGCAATAGAGGAGAGTATCTGCCGCTTGGTGGCTGCCGTTGAGGCTGGATCTGAGTCCACAGTATATGAGAATGTGTCCGAGAGCGCATACCATTGAATTCCAAGGGTTTTGGCGGTACTACTTTTCTCGAATTCGAGGAAGTCGGTTTCAAGTAAGTCCGCCTTGGGAATTTTCCTGAGTATTTCCGGATGGTTTGCCGTGATCTTTTTCAAGGGGAAGCCGGCTGATTTGAGAGCATTAATAGTCTCGTTTAGGGATTGCTCGGCTGATGGGAGATCATGCCGGATAAAATGTCGTCTACATACGTCTCGGACTTTAGTATTGGGGCTGCGCGGGGATGGGAGTCGGCTATGTCTTTCGACAGCTCGTGTAGAGTGCGAATAGCCAGGAAGGGAGCGCAGTTCACCCCAAAGGTGACCGTTTTCAATTTGAAGTCCTTTATTGGACTGGTTTCGGGAGTTCGGAATATTATCCGTTGGTAGTTTTGGTCATCGGGGTGTAAGAGAATCTGGCGGTACATTTTCTCAACATCGCCATTAAACACATATTTATATGTCCGCCACTTGAGCAACATAAGTCGGAGATCGGGTTGGGCCGGTACATAGAACATCATTAAGGGAGTGACCGGACCCTGACTTCTTAGAAGCATTGAACACAACTCTGACTTTTGTTGTCTTTTTGTCTGGCCTTACGACTGCATGGTGAGCGAGATAGAAAGAGCAGTATTTTCCTCCAGATTCCATCTCATTGGGACTGCATTCTTCCATGTGGCCTAGGGACAGGTATTCTTCGAGTACCTGGTCGTACTGCTGTTTGAGCTTGCCCTTTTTTGAGAGAGAGCGTTCCATGCCATGGAACTGTCGTAGGGCAGCAGTACGAGATTGGCCTAGGTCAATATCGTTCGGGAATGATGGTTTAAAAGGAAGCCGAACCATATATCGACCGTCATCCATTCGAGTGGTTGTGCTTTTATAAAACTCTTCGCACATTTGATCTTCGGGGGTTTCCACTCGGGTTCTGGGTATCTCCTCGATTTTTCAGAACTGTCTAAGCTGTTCATTCAGCTGAAAGTTTGAGATTTCCCACACTTGGGAGGAATGGGCTCCAACCTTTTCGGGAGTTTGGCCGCTTATGATCCATCCAAATATTGTATTTTGGGCTAGCAGGCTGGGAGAGATCTTTTCTATGCCATTTAGCATTATTTGTGCGATAAGATCACTACCCAATACCAGATCGATTTGGGATGGGTTCTGAGTGTTCTGGTCCGCTAGTTTGAGATGGGACCATTTGCGCATTTGGTTCTCATTTAGCCTGAGGGTTGGGAGTTGCCTAGTTAACCGGGGTAGCACTATTGCCTGGGCGTTTATCTTCACTTTTTTGTCATTTGAGACGAGGGTCAACGAGCACAGCTTATTAGAGGTCTGTACCACTCCGCCTCCCATACCCGATATTTCAAACAGGGAGTGGGTATAGGGAAGCCCGAGTCTCGTCTGAGCTTTGGCGGATATGAAGCTTCTTTCGGAGCCTTGGTCAACTAAGGCTCGAAGCTTGAATAGGTCCCCTCTATGTTCTACCAAGACAATTGCTGTAGGGAGTTATACCGCAAACAGCTTTGTAGGGTATGAGTGGACTGTCTGCATAATTTACAGTTATAAAATCGCTGCTGTTCTGTAGCGTGGGATTTTGTATGTGTCGGAGGTTTGTTGCTGTGGTTTTGGGGTTGAGACTGCCTGAACTGGGGGTTGTTCTGACTGGGGAGAGGCCTTGAGAAGTTTGTGGAGGGTGGATTGTATCGGGGTTTGGCCGGGCGCCATTGATCCACCCTTTCCACTATCTCGTAGCGAGTAGTCAGAAACTGGTTCATTTGGGACCAGTTAGGAAGGTCTCTTCTAGAGCTTAATGATTGCTCCCACAGGGCAACTGTATTTTCTGGAAGCTTTGAGGTTACCAGATATATTAATATGGGATCCCAACTAGAGGTCTCGACTTGTTGTGTCGCTAAGATTTGGAGAGCGTTGTTTACAGAGGATTGTAATTTTTGAATATCCTCACTATTCTCCGATTGAATCGGTTTTAGATTCATGAGGACTCGGATTTGATTATCGACCAGGACTCTTTTGTTTTCATAACGTGACTTGAGGGCTTCCCATGCTAGGGCAAAGTTGTCGTCACTTAGAGGGAATTGTTCCACTATTTGGCCTGCCTTACCTTTAGTCTTCTGTCTGAGGTGATACAGTTTTTGGGCACTTGAGAGTTTGGAGTGGTTGATATACACCGCCGTGAACATGTCACGGAAAGACGGCCATTGATCATACCCTCCATAAAATACTTCTGTATCACATGGGGGAACTTTCAGGTTCATATGGGAAGACTCTGAGGGGGGTTGGGTTTGCACAGGAGGCGTGGGATTACTCAATTCCTTGAGTTGGAGTTGGTCGCCTATTTGTGCTTTAGTGTCCTCATAAGCTATGAGGCAGGCTCGGTATTTACCGAAAGCGGCGGACTTGAAGTCGTCGGGAAGGTCCTGGTCGTCGGTTTCTACTACCAAGTCGTAGGCGCTCTGTACTCTAGACCAAAATATATCGATATTCTTGTCTTTCAATTTTAGGGCTGCCTCGGTATTATCTTGTATAGGGGCTGAGCGGAACCGAGTACAGTAATCCGTAAAATTATCGGTTTCGGATATAAACTTATTTTCAGCCACGGTAGTCATTCTAAATAGGGACTTGCTTAATTTAATTTTTGGAATTTTGGGAAATTTTTTAGCTGCCGCTAATTATATTCACAAGAGATTGGTCAAATGTATTAGTTTCGGGCTAGTTGTTAGCTACCGCTGCTTTTTTTTTTGAAAGGAAGTGATAAAAGGGAGTTTTTTTTTTCTATGGTCCAAAAGGGAGTAGTCTGGGCCTAATTTGACCGGACGAGATTTTTTTTCTACTGGGTATCGCAACTTTGGTATGCACGTGTCAATTTAGTGCTGGGTTGTCGCCAATAATATAAACGTATGTATATATGTCCAAGTTATACCGCAAGGGACACAGGTTTATAAAGGGCAATGTTTTAGGTTTGTGAGAATATGTACATATATGTATGTAAAATTTCACTTTAGGGGATTTGCCTTTGACTTTCTTGACACTTTTGGCGGGACAATTTATTTTTTTGGCGGGAGCCGACAAGGAAATTTGGGGATTATAATTTTATATATTATATATTATATGGGCAGGGGCTGGTTTCTTCAATGGCGAAGAAGGACCATGTATAATTGTGTGGTACTTACTCTGAATAATGGGGTTTTTGGGGCTGTGCCAAGAATCAGCTTGGTTTCAGTTAAACTTTTCCGAAGGGGTTTACCAAACAATCTTGTTTTCTTTAGTCCGAAATTTGCCAATGGCTACGCTTGTTTTGAGATTTTCTTTAGCACACAATGTACGGTTCCCTTCCAAGTTTCATCTATTAATTACCACCCGATGAATAAGCAGTTTCAAATCTGACGAATGTATGTATTCTGCACTTGTTCCAAATAATCACTTGCAGAGTTGATTACCAGCATAAATAGCACACCAGATAACTTCTGCCTTTTTCGTCTGCAAGAGCTTTTAGTTTTTTAATGCACGAAAGACGCTTTTAACCTTTTTTATTTTGTTTTATTTGCAAGTTTTATTAGCATGCCAAAAGGCCGGTGGTAAAACAACAAGAAATAGTATACAGGTTGGTTCTTTCTATGTAGCACAGTATCTATTAATATTTGTTAGGTTTTTTTCCGTTTTCCGACTATATAAAACCGTATAAAAGGGTAAAAAATAGGGAGCCGGTGTTTTGTTAAAGAAAAAACAATGAGAATTTAATAAGAAAATCGGTGCACCAATAACAATAATCATACAATGATATGATGGCCGCCTACATGACAGCTGTCGGTCATGCGGCGAATTGGTGTGGGGTGATTTACGCGTGGTTGCCACACGTCCCAAATCGTTCCAATTTTAACACTTAAATCTAAAGGTGAATTCATAAGTTGTGATGAGTAAATAATGTAATAACAATAAAATATAATGTGATATAATACACGCGTTATAATGAAATTATTTACAATTCATGGAAAATATGTATACGAGTATTATTTTAAATACAATTCATGCAATATGGGTATAACGATTTGTATTTAAAATAATACTCGTATACATATTTTCCATGAATTGTAAATAATTTCATTATAACGCGTGTATTATATCACATTATATTTTATTGTTATTACATTATTTACTCATCACAACTTATGAATTCACCTTTAGATTTAAGTGTTAAAATTGGAACGATTTGGGACGTGTGGCAACCACGCGTAAATCACCCCACACCAATTCGCCGCATGACCGACAGCTGTCATGTAGGCGGCCATCATATCATTGTATGATTATTGTTATTGGTGCACCGATTTTCTTATTAAATTCTCATTGTTTTTTCTTTAACAAAACACCGGCTCCCTATTTTTTACCCTTTTATACGGTTTTATATAGTCGGAAAACGGAAAAAAACCTAACAAATATTAATAGATATTTGGGATTGGGACGTGTGGCTACCGATGTCGCGTAAACAGCAAGTAAAATGCGTTGTATTGAAAGTTATAGGTAACTCTATGTATGAACTCGGCGATGTTAGCGGAAAGAGAATAGGGGTATACCATGCTAAGGACATATTTGTGGCATGATGTTATTAAGTGTTCAATGTTGCATGTTATTTATTACTTACCTCTGTACCCGAAAAACCTGACCTTTAGAAAATTGACATACATTTTTTTGGATATTTTTTGTAATTATTATTCAATTATTTTAGGTTTATTGACCTACTAATGTTATTATACAATTTCTGACTTAACTTTTTTTGATTATGCATTTCAGACTTGACATACCTTTCGATTTATACTTTTTTATACTCTTGCAACTTGACTAATTTTTCTCTAATCTGTGATATAGTTTTAGTTTCAACCTGTGATATAGGATTAAGATGCCCATCTGTGATACTCTAGGTTAGTTTTGCGTAAGAGCCCAGTGATATTAGGTTTAGATTTTTTTTGATAGTTTATCTAATTTTTGCGTGTTAGTAAATGTTTAGTGTAATATATGTGCTAGTGAAAGGTTAGATAAGAAGCGAACTAGAAGCCCGGCATTAGATCGAGGTTCGAGGCCACACGTTAGCCCCGGATCTACAAACCAACCCAAGGCTGCGTACGACATCGACACTCTACCAGCAGTCAAGTATCTGGGGATTATGATAGACAGGAGGCTATCGTTCAAAACACAGCTAGAGTATGCTAATGAAAAGGCATCTAAAACAGTATCATCGTCATCGAGGATAATGCTAAATGCGCGAGGGCCAAAGTAAGGACGCCGCCAGCTTCTTGCAGGCGTCGTAAAGAGCCAGCTACTCTACGGGGCACTAGTTTGGCATCACGCCACGGAGTATCAGTCGTACTTCCGCGGGGTAAAGTCGACCTACCGACTCTGTGCTCTTCGAGTCTGTAGTGCCTTTAGAACGGTCTGAGACGATGCTGCACTGGTAATCGCAGGAATGTGCCCTATTGACATTTTGGCAAAGGAAGCAGCGATGATTTCTGAGGACAGAAACTCGCGGACCGAAGCACACGAGATTAGCGTGCAAAAGTGGCAGCACAGATGGAGATATCAAAAGCTGGGTAACGAGAGCACACGGGGAAGTAGGCTTCTACTTGACCCAGTTCTTAAGCGGCCACGGATGCTTCAAGGAATATCTTCACCGATTCAAACACGAGCAAAACAACCTATGCGACCACTGCGGTGGCGAAGCGGCTGAGGACGTCTATCACGTATTCTTCGAATGCCCTAGATCGATTAGCTTTAGAAGAAGGCTACGCAGCATTATCGGTGAGGATTACACTCCGGAAACACTAGTGGGGCACATGCTACAAAACAAACTAAAATGGACTGCAGCGTGCGACGTAATTGCAGAAACCATGAAGTGGCTAAGAAGCCAGGAAAGGCTGCGGCGCATGAGGGAGAACTAAACTAAGAGCGAGGTGGGCCATGTCTCCGAACTGTTTGTAGCTCGTGCGATGCTTTGTCTCTTGTTTGGAGATTTTTGCCGAGCTAGTTTGCAGCTCGGACGGTTGGAGAGACCTTGTCTCCAATCCGTCCGAGTTGCAAGCCGGCTTGGCGGGAGTCTCTGAATGGGAGATGGGGCATCGTACGGGTGATAAGCGGTTTGGAGACATGGCCTCCCTAACGGCCAGATAATGACACTGGAATTACGGACAGTTTTGGACCCACGGCCTGTCCAACTGTCTTGGCCCACAACGAGTAAGTGTTTTATTGGAAACATGGGTGAGTAGATTTGAAGCGGATTGGAGCCACGGCCCTTCCACCGCCGGGTCCACCGGACCTTATCAAGAATGGCGAATACGGCCCACTGAGGACAGTTTTGGACCCACGGCCTGTCCAACTGTCTTGGCGCACAATGAGAGCCGTGATACGAGTAAGTTTTTTATTTTTATTGGAAACATGGGTGATTAGATTTGAAGCGGATTGGAACCACGGCCCTTCCACCGCTGGTCCACGGGACCTTATCAAGAACGACGATTACTGCCCACTGAGGACAGTTTTGGACCCACGGCCCGTCCAACTGTCTGGGCTCACATTTAGAGCCGCTATAGGGCAAGCGTTTCATTAGAACTGCCTGGGCTTGTCATTATAGCCATCGTGTAAGTAAGTGTAAGGTTTTGATCAAAGAGATGCGTTATATTCATAGAGGCGGATTGGAACCACTGCCTGTCCAACCACCTAGCTTCGGAAGTACCAAAGAGGTAAATGTAAGTGTCGATAAATCATTGCCAACGGAGTAAACATGTTTACATATATATATACATAGAGTAGGTATGTAGTTATAATTTATACATATATTTGTGTTGGTGCACAAGACCGACCTTCTCAACACCACTCCCGACTAGTAGAATAAAAAATCTAGTAAAAAGATCCCCAGTTAAGAACTGAAACGGACGGTTACGCCGACCAACAGACGTTGAGACTAGTGCTCAAACCACCTCCCGACGGAATACTTAACGGTAGTACCGGGGGATCGGTACATGACGGTTGGAGTTTTAGTGCTTAGGTTCAAGTCCCACACTGACTTTAAGGCTTTCGATGCTTTCTCCACTGAAAAAAAAAAAAAAAAAAAAAAAACCCACGGCTGCGTTATGAATTCTTTTACGCACACGCTCCATGATGCGGGCACCATCGGCGGATGCGAGCCTGTAACGACAGCCTTTGAGCATTTCTCTGACTAAGCGCAAGCGGGTATATGAACAGATGCGCGGGCAACCGCTAACCGAACCACCTTATCCGCGTTTACGATATTAGCGTAGCGGATGTTTGTTTGTGTGGGTGGGTTAAGTGTTGCTTGCGCATATGTGCATATGCGTGCCGCTTAAGGGTCGAACGCGGATTGGTTTACCCTAAGCAGGCCGGCGATTCGTGCCGTACGGTGCTCAAAATGCCGCAAGGGTTAATGGGTATAAAAGGGGGTCCCGCTGATCGACAGCAATTAAAAAATCGAAAAGTCGCGGTCTTAACTAGTGCCAAAAGTGTTGTGAAAAAAAAAGGTAATTTTTCAAAGTGCGTTGTATTCACCTTAAAGTGTAGGTGCGCGAGTGAAAAATTCTGTTTATAAAGTGCGGTTTCACGATAAAAAGTAAACGCGATCGAAGAAAAATAGTGAAGTTCCTGATACCAGGGAATCCTCCCTAGGTATCTCACCAGCGCAAGGAGAGCCGCAGCCACAGGACGTGAAAATCCCCTGAAGAAGCAGCAGTCACCGGTAAGTCAAATTGGAAGATTTAAATTTTGTTTGAAAGCTTTTACCCGTGTCTAAAATATAGCCTTGTGAATTCTTATCCAGATAAATCTTTGTGCGAAATTATAACCTTTCTCTTAATTAAGTGCAGTAACTTTTCATTAAAATCAAATTTTCATAAAATTCAAATTTGTTGATACACTTTCTTTTTGATCTATTTTCATTTAAATTAGTTTTTGCGGTAGATATGTGTTATTGATTCGGCGATTTTTTTTCGGTAAAAAAAATAGTTGAATTAATAAATTAGGTTATCCTTTACTAAAATAAATTTGGATAAATTAGTTCATTAGTCCATTTAGCAGAATTGTCTCCATAGAATTGTTGTTGGCAGTTTTGATCAAAATCAATGTTGAATGATCATTCTAGATTTTTTTTTTCCAAAATTTCCTTCTATATTTTCCGAAATTTTTGTAAATAAATATTTGTTGAATTTCCATTGAAATATTTGCTTGAATTGTTCATTTATTAGATTTTTTCCGATTAAATCTAATTTCCAAATTCAAGCATATCAAAATATGCATAAATGCACTTAGGTGTACATAGGTGTGTACATATGTACACGATCATGTATGCAAACAAAGGGTAGATAAAAAGAAGAAGAACACATTTTTTTTTTTTGAAGTCAGGTTAAATTTGAAAAGAAAAAAAAATCGCTGAATTTAATTCAAAAAGCCAGAAAAATTTTTATCAAAAATACTGAAGAATAAAAATATTTAGGAAAAAACATATGCATGGATATACGTTCTCTTGTTGCAGCGAGCACGAAGCCAGCCGAGGGCCGCGACATTTTTTGCTACATGAACTCACTGCTACAAAAGTATACACCTAAATCCACACATAAAACTACACAAATTATTGGGCACTAAACACAGGAAACATCAACATCACACATTCACACATTAGCGAAATATTCAGGGAGTAATTTTTTTTGGCCAAAAGGTCCAAATCCGGGGGATATCTGTGGCCAAAAGCGTTGGCATAGATCCCCGCCAGATTGCACAAACACACAGACACGCACACATAACACGGAGATCCAACACGAGCCACGAACACCGAACATTTTTCCCATAAACCGCCAAACAAGGGTAGAACGCAACTTCACACTTTTGTTACAAACCAGCGAACACAGCGTTTCATTCACACAACAGCGATAGCAGCAAAAATATCATCATCAGCATCATCGACGTGTTGCCAAACATTTTGTGGCACGACCACCGACACCCGTAGCAACATTAGCCACTTCAGCAATATCAGCAACACTCACCAGCAGCATTTCTCACTACACATACACACTAACACCCACGAGCACAGAAACAGCAAGCGGGAGAGCAGACAAGCGCAGCTCACGGTGAGCGCGCTCGCCAAGTTGAAATTTTTAAAATTTTCTACTACACACTCTTCACACTCTTGCACCACCCATGCATTCTTTTGTTACTAGTTGTAAATTTAAGTTTGGATTTTTTTTCGTTAATTCATTCATTTTTTCCCTTTATTTATTTATGATATTAGTTTATAAGTTATTTAATATTAGTTTCTTTGAATTCGGAATTTCACCTACCTTTAAGTTAGTACTAACATATTTTTTTTTCTGGCATTCGCACCAATACCTACCCAGGCTTAAACATTTTTTTTGGTTGAGGGACATTAGCCTAGTGGGCAACAATATTGTTTTCACTTTTCGGTTGTGTCATTTTTTTATTTCCTTTTCCTTTTTTTTTTGTTTTTTACACTTTTTTAGTTTTCACGCTAACTTAGTTTTTCCTTTTTTTGTTTTTGTTGTTTCGCTTTCGATTTAGTTTTATTAGCTTTTGTGCTTTGCACTGTCACCATTTTTACGAGTCTTTCTAATAAAAAAAAAAAAAAATTTTTTTGTTTGCATATGCATGAAATAATGCACATGCACCGAACCGACACGTTAAACTAATATCAAAAAACATTAGTTCTGAAAAGTCAGCTTTGACCACGCGCAAAGCCCTATAACAGAACCACTGTCTTTTGTCCAGCACATGTTGTTTGTTTTTTTCCTCTACTTTCAGCTTAAGAGTTGTTGTTGGTACCAAATTCATCCGGATAAGCAAGGTAAGAGTTTTTGTAATAGAAAAATTACATATGCACATGACTTTATAGGTGTGAAGTTTTCTCTGAGCAGGGCACACATACTTATACATATAATTTGGTTGACATTTTTATTGAGAGTTAGCGCTCACAAGTGCGCTCTTATTGATATATGACTATAGGTGTGCTTTTGCACAAATAGTTAGATCTACATTAGGCCGGTTTCGAATTTCGATAAAAAATTTTTTGTAAGAGTTTTTTCAAATAACGAAATAATATATTGTTGTAGATAAGGCTAGGGAAACTGTATTTATAATAGTTACATAGCTTGAATAGATAATCGTAAGTTTTTTTTATTGTTATAATAAACATTGTATGAATTTGAAATTCGCTGGTATAAGCTATTTTGTTGAAGTTTATGCGTTGAAGATTTTTATCCTTAATAGCGGATTTCATTGATAATATGTCGGACTAAAGACATACTGTTGTTGGTGCAGGTGTCGCCCTTGTGGCAACTGAATGGTAAGTTGGGGTAGTTGAGAAAAGGATGAAGTAAACGTAAGTACCTAAAGACGGCAGCTAGTCAGGTTTAAGGGGACTCTACTCGGGAAGCGGAGCCATAGTAGAGTCCAAAGGCTGTTCACATCCCGTGAACAGGAGGGGTGGGAAGGCTCCACCTGACTCGGACAGGTTTTCTTCCGCTTTCCTATGTATCTGTTGCTCTGTTTGGTTTTTTTCTTTCCCCAGGCATGAACCTAATTTTGCTATGCAACTGTTGGGAAAGGAGAAGTGGCAAGAACCGCGCCTCTAAGCCGACGAGCCTCAGCCGGGCTACCACCATGCCACCCCGCCACTCCTCCTCTCCCGCACCTCGCAGTTACATAACATGGGATATATACTATATATGTATAGCGATCTTGGTGGTTTTTTTACCAAATCTTTTGCCACCTATAAGCAAATATCTCACCAAGTTTCAAGTTTTAATCTTTTAAAATGAGTGCGAAATGGCCCTAATCCTCTTATCTGAACGATCGGTTGTATGGGAAAAATACTATATATGTGTAGCGATCTTGGTGATTTTTTTACCAAATCTTTTACCATCTATAAGCAAATATCTCACCAAGTTTCAAGTTTTAATATTTCAAAATGAGGAATAAATGGCCATAATCCCCTTATCTGAACGATCGGTTGTATGGGATATATACTATATATAGCTCCGATCTTGCTGACTTTTTTACGAAATCTTTTACTATCCATAAGAAAATATCTCACAAAGTTTCAAGTTTTAATCTTTTAAAATGAGTGCGAAATGGCCATAATCCTCTTATCTGAACGATCGGTTGTATGGGATATATACCATGTATGTATGGCGCTCTTGGTGATTTTTTTACCAAAGCTTTTACCATCTATAAGCAAATATCTCACCAAGTTTCAAGTTTTAATATTTTAAAATGAGGGATAAATATCCATAATCCTCTTATCTGAACGATCGGTTGTATGGGATATATACTATATATAGCTCCGTTCTTGCTGACTTTTTTACGAAATATTTTACTATCCATAAGAAAATAGCTCACCAAGTTTCAAGTTTTAATCTTTTAAAATGAGTGCGAAATGGCCATAATCCTTTTATCTGAACGATCGGTTGTATGGGATATATACTATATATGTATAGCGATCTTGGTGATTTTTTTACCAAAGCTTTTACCATCTATAATCGAATATCTCACCAAGTTTCAAATTTTAATATTTTAAAATGAGGGATAAATGGCCATAACCCTCTTATCTGAACGATCGGTTGTATGGGATATATACTATATATGTATAGCGATCTTGGTGATTTTTTTACCAAATCTTTTACCATCTATAAGCAAATATCTCACTAAGTTTCAAGTTTTAATCTTTTAAAATGAGTGCGAAATGGCCATAATCCTCTTATCTGAACGATCGGTTGTATGGGAAAAATACTATATATGTATAGCGATCTTGGTGATTTTTTTACCAAATCTTTTACCATCTATAAGCAAATATCTCACCAAGTTTCAAGTTTTAATATTTCAAAATGAGGGATAAATGGCCACAATCCTCTTATCTGAACGATCTGTTGTATGGGATATATACTATATATGTATAGCGATCTTGGTGATTTTTTTACCAAATCTTTTACCATCTATAAGCAAATATCTCACCAAGTTTCAAGTTTTAATATTTCAAAATGAGGAATAAATGGCCATAATCCCCTTATCTGAACGATCGGTTGTATGGGATATATACTATATATAGCTCCGATCTTGCTGACTTTTTAACCAAATCTTTTACTATCCATAAGAAAATATCTCACAAAGTTTCAAGTTTTAATCTTTTAAAATGAGTGCGAAATGGTCATAATCCTCTTATTTGAACGATCGGTTGTATGGGAGATATATGCTATAGTGACCCCACTATACCGGATCCGACAAATGTCTAATATAATACAGAAATACATCCGCGTGCCAAATTCCATCGAGAGATCTCAAAAATTGAGGGACTAGTTTGCGTTCAAACAGACGGACGGACGGACGGACAGACGGACATGGCTGTATCAACTCAGTTCATCGTCCTGATCAATTTGGTATACTTAATGGTGGGTCTATCTCTTATATTTCTAAACGTTACAAACATCGGACCAAAGTTAATATACCATTTCATGTTCATGAACGGTATAAAAACAGCGAGAAATCGGCAAAAATTTGAATGCGCAAATTTCAGGAGCTGACCATACTTTTTGCCTCGGCATCAGTGTTGTCACATCAAGTAACCAAAAATTAAAAAATTAACGACCAAAAAACGACTATTTTATAACAATGAACACATACAGGTTTATTTGAAATTAAAGATACGTAGATCAAATAATATAAAAATGTTGCATGCTAAATGGAATTGTGAAAAGAAAAATCAACAAAACCTCTTTGAATCTCTTTAACTAAATATACCCCAAAATGTATACGTTTTCTTAAACCACTATAAATTTTTCAAGAAAAAACTATTAATTTTTCTGTCATAACTTAAGTTTCTTTTATTGAAACGCCATTCTTTCAGCATTTGCTTTATATTTCAAACAGGGAAAAAGTTACCAAATTACCAAAAATGTTTTAAGGTGAGAAAAATTACCAATTTTGGTTAAAACTAACCAAAAGTGCAACACTGCTCGGCATTCCTATGGGAGAAAACGCGCGGTGAATTGAGTTGCCGCAATTTGTAAAGATATATTAAAATGGTTTAATCAAAGTGACAACTTTAAATATCCTAAAATATAGAACTTAAATACGATTTATTCAACTATTTTGGGTAAAAAAAGGCCAGTAACATTAATCTTCATATTACGCATGCCTATATTCCCACGATGTTACTGCTACGCTTTCTGCACAAAAGGTACATTTAATATTTTTTGTATAAGGCCGACTTACATAAAATTTTGAACTCATTAGTTTATGTAAGCTATAAGTAAGTCTTGCTATTGCCCGTAGGACACTTGAAATACTGACGAACACCTACCGAAAATCAAATTGCAAAAACAATTTCAAGGTAGTTGAAGTGGGACAAACACTGTGTTTATTCAAGAGCCTTTTCTTGAACAGCGAAAACTCTAATTATGATTTTTTTTTGGGGGTGTATATTTGCACTAAACAAGACAAAGAAATGCGCGAACCACTTATGTTGAGTGAGAAAATTATAATGTTTATTCCAAGTTATTAAAATATCTACAAAGCAAAGAAATCTTAGAAAGAGAATGCGAACTGTTTTAGTGTAGTATGTACGTATGAATGTGTGTGTATGTGTGTAATGAGATGTACAGTGAGAACTTTGTATTAGTTAACTACCCTACTAGACGGACCTAACCACACTCACTAATACATGCAAGCGAAAATTGTAAATTACTAACACACACAAAGCCTTCTGTCAAGTTTTTTTTTCTTTGTGTATCTTCTTCTTTGGTATTGTGAGTGAAATGTTAGTGCGTCGTAAAAAAATGTATAAAATATTTAATAAGGAGTTTTGCAAAGAAATTTCAAGTAATACGTCTAGATAAGGCAAGTATATAGTGCTTATTATTGTTATTAAACAAGTAAAGTCCGGGTTTATATTTTTATGCACAAAAATTTTCATATTTTCAGGTGGACGAGCAAAGGAATTTTCAACTTGCGCCAAATGGATTGAAATTATATTTTGTAAATGTTTAGTGGTATAAATATGTATTTATAGATCTAATTGACTGTTGTAAACGTGAAAATTGTGTAATTTTAAATTATATTAAACATTAAAAACCAGCTATATATGAAGTTTCCATTATTCATAACCATTAGGCCTGGCGCATGTTTGCCGTACTCGTAACCATTAGCGATTGCGTGCGTTTGCATTATACCTGACTGTTAGCGCTAACCCAACTTTTCATTACGGATAATGAGAGTGAAGAGTGGAGACAGATGTGGTTTTACATGCGCAAGAAAGGGATGCCGTATACTGTACGTGTGCACACGGACAGCAAACACATGGTTAGATTTGGCACACTGCTCTTCAGAAACTAATTGAGAAAAATAAGCAAAAATAACGCAAACGCAAGTCACGCCGAGGGGTTATCTGACCAACCATTTAACTGGTACCTGTCTAGTAGGGTAGGTAATACATAATAATACAGTGCCTCCCACGATTGTTCGGGCAAAGTGATTCGCAATTGTGATCCACCATCCCGGCCCCGTTGAAAGCATCCGCTTTCAAGAGACTGGCAGCAGGTACCATTAGCTGTGCGGAGGTGCACTACTCGCACGTGACCGTCTTTTCCTTGGACTGTGGATACTACACGGCCAAACTTCCAACGTTGTGGGGGCAGATTATCGTCGTGTATAAGTACTAGGGTCCCTTCTTTGACATTAGGTGCAGGAGTTGTCCACTTAACCCTTGAGCGTAGTTCATTTATATACTCTGCCGACCATCGGCGCCAAATTCGTTGTTTGATGGCAGTGATCAAGTATATCGTACCGATCCACGTTTGAAATGTTTTTGTCTTCGAGTGAGCGTTCGGGTAAGGCCCGTAGAGAAGAGCCGACCAAAAAATGTGCCGGAGTGATTGCACCAAAATCGTTTGGGTCGGATGACATCGGGCTAATCGGGCGGGAGTTGAGTATAGCCTCCACTTCGACGGCAACAGTGCTAAGTTCATCGAATGTCAATCGAGTGTTTGCCACCGTGCGATTCAAAAGTCCCCTTGCGCTTTTTGATTTTTATTGAGTAATTGAAAATCGAGAGAGAAATTTTGTTGTTGCAAATTCCAAATAATGCAGTATAATGCGCGTCGTAATTCGTCAGGAGAAGCAATGGTAGATGATGTAGGTTTCTTTCTGCACGAGTCGCAGAATCAAAATAACCATGCAACGAGACGTAAGCAATGAGTGTATGAGCCGATACCGTTTATGATGTCGAGAATATAAGGCTTGCGTTTCTCAGCCTTGATAACATCATTGTCGAGAGCAATTGGACCCTTGCTCTTCGGCCATTTGTTCTCATCCTGCAGCAAAATGTCTGGACCCGAAAACCAATTAGACGAACTAAGCTCTTGCGTGGAACAACCCCGGGAGACAAGGTCTGCTGGGTTGTCTGCCGTTGGGACATGCTTCCAATGTGAACCCACAAAAGGTGATAGCGAAATTGAATGTTGTTGGGGCCAATGCAAGACTAGTTGCGAATCGGCCCACAAGTAAGTGGTAACTGGTCTATAGGAGAATATGTTTTTTATTTGAACGTAGAGACAAGCGGGAAGATGAGCGCCGCAAAGTTCAAGTTTGGGAAGGGACTGCTTTTTTACTTGAGCGACTCTGGACTTTTTTTTTTTTTTTTGCGCCAAGCTTCTCTTCCAATTTGTGGTGTGCCGATTTGAATTTTTCCCTACAAATTGGTGGGACCTACAGTTTTTTGCCGACAAAAATCTCTTAGGAGGTTTATGATGATATACCTGTTGTATATCGCGCCATAGAGAGAGAGAGACTCTGGACTTTGATGTCAGTAAATGTGCTGCAACTTTACCATGCGGGTCCTCAGTACCAACGTATACTGAGCAGCCATACGCGCGTATTGATGCATCACAGAATCCATGAATTTTTATGTTACGTGAATTAGGCTGCAAGCAAAAGCGAGGTACGGTGAGTGACGAGATAGAGTTCAAAGTTGGCAGGCAGTTGGTCCAAGCTTGATATACATGTTGAGGTACGGACTCATCCCAATCGAGCTTTAATAGCCAAAGTTCTTGTAAAATTTTTTTCGCTGAAATTATCAGTGGTTATAACAAGCCAAGTTTATCGAATAGGGATGAGGCGATGCACAGTATTGTTCTCTTCGTTGCTACATTGTATTCCTTTTTGGGCTGGAACGAGAATGAAAAATTGTCGGAAAGTTGGTGCCATGTTACCCCTAATGTGCTGGTTACAAAATCGTCGGTAATGTTAAGCTCTTTTTAAGCTTCACTTCCATTTTCCATAGCGGAAATTGTCCACGACGAAGTACTCGATGACTTGGGACTTGAGCGCATGCAAAGCGTCGACATCATCTGCCCCACACAAAAAGTCATCAACGTAAAATGAGGCCTTTACTGCTGAAGCGCCAATTGGAAGCTCATCCATGTTTTGATCTGCTAAATAGTGAAGACTACGTACTGCGAGATACGGGGCTGAGGCTGTGCCGTAAGTGACCGTATTAAGCTGATACGTCTGGAGATCGAGTGCAGGCGAAGCTCGCCAAATAATGAATTGGTATTTACAATCATTGTTGTTCATGAGCACTTGCCTGTACATCTTGGTGACATCTGCAGTTAGAGCGAAACGATACAAGCGAAAGCGAAGTAAAAGCATGTACAAATCTTGTTGGATGGTGGGTCCAAAAAACAAAACATCATTCAATGATGTTTGCGAAGATGTGCGCCATGATGCGTCAAAAACGACTCGGAGCTTGGTCGAGGTGCTGCTATGTTTGAAAACGCAATGATGAGGTATGTAGTGATGCGGGTCATTCAAGTTCGGTTTTGCTACGACGGCCATGTGACCAAGAATTTCATACTCCTCCATGAATGAGATATATTGGGGACGAATTTCGGACGAATGTAGGAGACGTTTCTCAAGGGCGAGAAATCGTCGACGGGCGATATCGAAGGACTCTCCTAGGCTGGTGGGATTTTCTTTGAATGGTAAACTAACGATTACACGACCATTAGCATATTGAGTTGTTGTTTTTACGAAGTGATCCTCACAAGTACGATGATCAGGCAAAAAAGATTTTGATGGGGTACTGATGGTTTCTAGTTTCCATAGTTTTTGCAGGTTCTCGTCGATGGAAGCTTCACCAGACATCAAGCACGCTGATGTCGCCACATCACGTTCACCACGGTATCTACCAGAGACGATCCAACCGAACAGTGTTTTCTCAAGCGTAGGTAAATTTGGACCGAGGCGGATTTGGCCTACAGAGAGCGCTTTGAAAAATGCCTCTGTTCCTAACAACAAATCGATTCGACGTGGTTTAAAGAAGTTTCGTCGGCCAATTTCGTATTGGCAGGCAAGTTCCAAGCAGACGTGTTAATTTCACTGTCAGGTTGGTACGCAATATGTGACAAAATTCCAAACTGAAGAGAAAGTTGAAAACCTGAAGTGCGGGACTTGATTGTTGTACTGCTTCGAGATTGTAGATTTGTGAGTGACTCGCCGATGCTGCGAATTCCGAGGTGATGTTTTTCTGGGCGAAGACGAAGTTTTTGCGCAAAGTCGTCAGTAATGAAGTTGACCTGGGAACAAGAGTCAAGTAGAGCCCTACCAAGCTTGTACGCACCTGTGGAGTCTTTTACCAGGACCAAAGCTGTAGCCAAAATAACTTGTCTGCAATCAGAGGCCTCCATGTGTGAATGGGTAGCGGCTTGCTGATTTCCTGATTGGGGTTTGGTTCAAGAACTCGGTGTGAACGACGGTGCTTGCCATGAAGGTCGAGGGGCTTGAGAAGTATTAGAAGAAGTGAGTGGAGTCTGAGATGACGGAGCTGAATGTGGGGTTTTAGATGTCGATTGAGAAGTAATCATACTATGCGAGTTAGCGTCGTGATGTAGTAGAGAATGATGTGCACGATTGCAAGTACGGCACCCATGTTTCGAAGAACACTGAGCCATTCGGTGACCGTGACTCAGAGAGTTTATGCATAGGTCATTCTTTTTAGAAATTTCGAAACGTTGATTGGTATTCGTTTCCCTAAACTCAGGGTAGGCAGTGAGCTTATGATTTGAGCTAGAACACAGAACACAATTCGAATGAGTTACTGCAAAAGACTATTGTTGATTGCGATTGGTCGAACGACTGGTTTTCGAAGACTCGGGTTTGCGCACCTCTGATGATTCGAATGAATGCAGAAACTGGCATTGTCTTTCCAATAACTGGGTACATTGGGACCATGTAGGTAGCGATTTATAATCGAGGGACTCATTCCATTTTTTGCGTGCTTGCTGGTAGCATTTGCTTATAACGAGATAGATGAGCATTGCCTGTGCGATGTTGGTACTTGTACCCAATGACTCCAAAGAGCTGAAAATGGCTGAAGCTTTATGTACTAAACTACGCAGTTTTTGAGGGTTTGATTTTTCAACAGATTCTAGAGTAAATAGCAACGCGCCGCCTTCGAGAAATATGAGGGTTGGGTTATCGAACCGTTCCTTTAGTCTATCTAGGGCCTTTGGGTAATTCTCACTAGTAACTTGAAATGCCTTTACCGTTTCTAATGCGGGCCCTTTTAGGCAGGATAACAAGTAATTAAATTTTTCAATATTTCATAAGTTGGGTAAACGATGTTATGAAGTTTTTATAGTCGGCACAGTCACCGCTAAATGTTGGCAACAACAATCAAGGTAAATGGGGTGATTGGGTAACAGCTGCTGGCGACGATGCTACGGGATAGCGCATGGTGCTGTTTCGATCTTCTCCTAATTGAGCTTGGATGCTAAGTTTTACGGCGACGTAGCTATCCTCCAGATTTGCGCGGCCGTGGTCAGTCGGATCTAAGTCTTCAATGTCGGCTTGAACGGATAACGCCTGCTTGAAATAGGACTCGAGGATACCTAACCGGCATTGTAATTCAGCATTCGAGAGTTTTTCATCTGATTGCTTTGCTGCTTCAACAATAGATTTGATGCGAGAAATGTTTCGCTTAATGTTAGAACGCTTACGCTTGCATTCTTCTGGAGTCATGATTTTTTGGTGGGTATTCTCTGCTAAATTTACTGCTGAGCTAGCAAAATGTAAAGTGTTGGGAACTAACTGCTGGCAGTCAACCAATGACGCAAACAACGGCAGCGACGAAAACGAAAAGGTAGGCAACACGTGGGCAGCGAATATAACAGCAGCCAAGTGCGACGGTGACTTGTGCTGGCAGAGAATGCAGATGAACGAAAATAGCGAAAGTCAAATAGGTAGCAACAAAGAATGCGACGTTAGCTAAAGTGGGCAGCGCAGCTGCTAGCGAGAGTGGGGAATGCAGGCAAACGCCAAAAACACCAGATTACGGCGATTGCAAAACACAACAACAAAATGTATGGGTAGGGCGATTGAACTCAAAGTCTTACGGAACTTATGTATTTGGGCACTTTAGGGAATTATATTTCATGCATACATACCAAATCATAAATGCAATACCAATATGTCTTTCCGTTACCAAGTGATGGATTTGAGGCAGCAATTACTGATTTGTAGAGATGTCCAAATATGCCCTTTGATGATGTGAAATCCTTTTGTTGATTATTGCTGCTTTCTCCAGCAGAATTTGTCCAATATATGTATGTATTGATGTTGGTGTATTGTAGATTTGTTAGCACTACTTGTATTTTTGCGAAAATTTGAATTAAATGCACGAGCCCCACGTTGGGCCCCAAAATGTTTATTCAAGAGCCTTTTCTTGAACACCGAAAACTCTAATTATGATTTTTTTTTGGGGGTGTATATTTGCACTAAACAAGACAAAGAAATGCTCGAACCACTTATGTTGAGTGACAAAATTACAATGTTTATGCCAAGTTATTAAAATATGTACAAAGCAAAGAAATCTTAGAAAGAGAATGCGAACTGATTTAGTGTAGTATATACGTATGAATATGTGTGTATGTGTGTAATGAGATGTACAGTGGGATTTTGTATTTTAGTGTTGTTGTTATATGCGCAAATTAGTTAACTAGGTAATACATAATAATACAGTGCCTCCCACGATTGTTCGGGCACAGTGATTCGCAATTGTGATCCAAAACACTGCCTCTAATGTCAATTAGGTCCACGTTTAGTTGAAAGCTGAATCAAAATCAAATTTAACAAGTAAGGAAGTCTAAGTTCGGGTGGAACCGAACATTATATACCTAGTAGTGATCTATTATGTCTACCCAACTCACGCAGGTCTATTTTAATACTTTCAGTTCGTCTCTGCCTTCAAACAGACAGAAGGACAGACAGACAGAAGGACGGAGAGACGGGCATGGCTTAATCGACTCCGCTCATCGTGCTGATCATTTATGTGAACTTTTCTCCTCTTCTTCTCATACTTAGATACATTTAATGTTTATGAAAGTTATGAAAATCGAAAAAGATGTATAACTTCACTATTGGAGTGGCTATTAATACGGGCCCGAATATTTTGCTTTGTGTTTTTCGCTTTGGCTAATTTTTGGCAGGAGTGTAATACATACTACTGAGAAGCAGCTGACCAATTTTCATTGAAATATCAAAATTGAATTATAAGCAATCGCTTTTGAAAATAGCAAAAATTTTATGCTGAAAAGTGGGCGGCGCCACGCCTACTTCTTCAAAATTGACAAAATTTTTTTGCGGTCGACTTTGCCTTAAAAAGTTTATTATGTGTGCAAAATCTGATTGATATAACTAGCTTAGTTGTAGAAATTTCGCTTTTTAAATTTAAAAAAAAAATTTTTCAGAACTATGGTAAAAAACTGGGCGTGGCCATTAACCGATGTCGTCCATTTTTACAGCAAACAGTTACCTTTATATATAGAACATTATCACCAAATTTCGTTTCGACAAATCAATTTTTGGCGGAGTTATGGCATAAAAAGTTTCGTGATATAGTCCACTATAAAAGGGGCCACACCCATTTTAGATAATTTTATGTTTTTGGATTTCTTTGTTTACGGAAACTTTTAATGTGAAATATAAATGATGTAAAGCTATTTTACGTAAAGTTATTGCCTATTTAATATGTCTACGATCCTCTTCAAAATCTTTCATATAAAAGTGGGCGTAGACCTTAACCGATCCCGCCCATTTTTTTCTGCAACATTCCTTGCATACATGGAAACCTTTCTGCCTCGAATCTGATCATGCGAGATGCACATTGAAGGACATTTTATAAAGAAAATCATTATAGAAAGCCAAACACAAACTTTTAAACAAAAATAACTTCAAATTTTGCTTCCATGTCAAAAAACAAAATAGTTTCTTGAGCGTTTCCTTGCGAACTGCATTCAGCCCTTTAATTTTTGAATTTGGATCTACATATAATATATATATATTTAAATTTAATGCGAAACGAAGTGTATTTATTTTTTTCAAACAAAGTAAATACGAAAATGTATAACTTTCAAACAAAACTAAAAAGGAAACAATTCACTATATAAATGTATTATTATATCAAATGCCCGTTTTTTTTAAATCTCACCTCTTCTATCGATTGGACCCCGATCAAAAATATCATATATATATTTAGATCTCTATAGGATATGGCTAAGTGTTTAGTAAATAGGCCAAAGTTTAGATGATAAGCGTAGCGAGAGGGAGAGAAAAGAGAGAAATAGCGAGAGGGAATGGAACAGAGGGAAAGGGGAAAACACGGAGAGGAACAGGAAATGGAAGAGAAGAGCAAGTTTCAAATTTTCGGTTTTTTGAAAATTTTAGAAATTTTCAGTTCTTTAGGTGCAATTTTGCTGAACTTTTTTTCTTCTTTTCAGGAACTTTAGAACTTTTTAAATGCTTCCCAGTAGCCCGATTCTGTAACTTTTTAACCACTCGCCGAGCGTTAAGCTTATCGCCAAATTTTGGCGTTTGCGGTTCTGTAACTCTCCTTTAACACTGCTAAACAGCTGACTCTTGATATTGATAAAATATGAAAAAACTGGTGTTTAAAGGCATTTAGCACTGAAAATCATTTTTTTACTTCTTCTAACCGTTAAAACACTTGTAAATATATTAACGCGATTGTTACAGTTAGCGAATAGGAAAAAGCGTTAAAAATGTTGACGCTAACACTTTAAAAATAGTTACAGAATCGACCTACAGAACAGCTTTAAAATTACCGTTTTTTGATCATTTTGGAAATTTTCAGTTTTTTGGTCAATTGAAAAAAAAATGGTTGAGGTCCAAATTCGCAGAACTTTTTTTTTTTTCCAGGAACTCTAGAACTTTTTGTTTGCTACCTAGAACAGTTTTAAAAAGCTCGTTTTTGGATATATCGTATGCTGCGTTGTCGCGTGCTGATCGCGATAAAAGTTTTCTGGTCTGGCATTTCTTTTTCTATGCGCTGCACGCACTGGTAGAGCAAATTTTCTTTGTATTGTTTCACCCGCCTTTACCTATTTTCCTATGCTCCCCGCGGAGAGTGAACCCTAAAGCCAGCTAATCGGTTTTTTTATCATGACGGTATTTGGGCAGCATGGACGTGAATGTGTTTGTGCGCTTTACTCAACTAGCGTTGTTCCCCACCCCACCACCAGTAAAAGGAATTGTAGAGGAAATGTAAGCGAAAATACACCGAGAGGAGTGTCATCGCCTTCTCCTGTTTGCGGCGCTTCGAAGTGCCTGCTAAGTTATGGCAATATGTGTGTGGGTTGTGTATCATTGGACGGGGTGACCGAGAGTACCGCGGATGGCGGTTCGGCGCGACCGGGTGATCACCCACACGCACGCCTGTTATGTATGTTGGCATGAATATGTGCTGGCGCGCAGCCTTCAGCCTGGCTTGCAGGTGCGCGTCAGATTTATTCTACCTGTGAAGGCGAGAACATCGTTCTCAGTGAAAGCAAGTAGTGCGCGAAAGTTATCAGTGTGTTGTTAAAAAAAAAATATAAATAAAAGTAGATTTGCGAGTTTTCTGTTAGTTACGGTGCGGGAGTTTTGTTGGCGTAGCGAAAAAGGGAAAAGTCGTTTGTGTTTCCCAGCAGGAAAATCGCGTTCTTAATTTTTGGTGGTGGTGTCGTGGTGGACACCGCAGGAGCCCTGAGCCGGAACACACTCCGGCTAGATAAGTATCGTGTTTGGTTGTTGTTGTTTGTTTTCTGCCCTTTTGTTTCTCTCCCCTGGCATCCCATTCTTTTAGCGTCCCGTACCCAGAACCCAGTCACTTGGCGGGTTAAAGTTGTCCCTGGCAGCTCAGGGACTATGCGAGTAGGTTCGTAACCTTTTGGTTGGACCTCACCTCGGGTGCACCCCAAAACTATTTGTTTGTCATAGATTTGGTAATTAGCGTAGTGAGTAGTTGTGATTACCTTTTGTTATATCTTTCTTGGTGTAGAAATTATACCCATCCCCAACCCCCCCTCCTTTTGGAGCAGTTAGTAGCCCCACCGTCTTCACTGGGTTTAGCCGGCTGCGTTTGTATATTCCTATTGTCACCTATTAGTGTTGTCACTGTGATTGGTTGCGAGATTAGGGTTTCGGGACTAGCGATCCCGAAGTGTTAATTAAGGTGGTGACAAATTGGCGCCCAACGTGGGGCCTAATAAAGAAATTCCTTGTTTCGTGGAAAAATTGAAATTTGTGAAAAGTTTGTTTTGTGATTTTGGTTGTGCTGTACAGTGTTTGACAAAGATAGTTGTGCCCCAAGTGTCTCTATTGTGTTGTTGTTGTCACTATATTGCAAAAGAATAAACCTGCCGTTTTTCCTTTCTTTTTTATTTTTATTTAGCAGAAAAAGAGATGTATCGGGACTAATTAAGTCAAGTGGTGACTTCGGGATCTAACCCCATTTCGGGACTTTGGCTTTCTTATTTTACAGCACTAGTAAGAACAGGTTTGAAGAAGGAGAATACGGAAGAACCACAAGTATACCCAAGCAAATTATTTAAATTTTAAAATATTAGGCCGCGGTAATTTGCATACATATAAACATATATACGTACATTTTCGTTTCAAAGTTAAATTCACTTTGGGGTGTCCCATAATTTTAAAAATATCTTCCCAACATTTTTTTTTACGTATTGTAAATTTTTTCTGCCGAGTTTTATGAAATAATTTTGGTTTCGATTTTAATTGAAAAAGAAAATAAGAAATCATAATAAATAAATAATTTTTTTCGAGCGTATCAAAAAAATTAAAATCTTAAAATCACAAACTTGCGGAAATATAAAGTAAAAAAAAAAAAAAAAATTTAGTTAAACGCATTACGGAGTAAATTGTTAGAAGTAGGCGGAAAAAAATACTTATTGGTACTCAAAAGCTAAATAGAGGAACAAAGAGTAATTTTTGATATATTCCACAAAAAAAAATTTTTTACCGGCCACCCTATTTCTTAGCTATTGAGTTTACTTACATATTTTCACACGTACATACATATATATATTTTGGGAATAGTTTGCCAAAAATTTTCCACTAGTTCGATCTGAGCCCCAAGCGAAGAGCAGGCAAAAGGTACGTACCTATTGTGTTGTCCCAATAGGCAGTGTTGTTGCATTTTTAATTGTGCAATTACTGTGTTAGGCTCTATTGTTTTTTTGTTTAGCGCTCAAATTTGTTGCGCCAGTGCTAGGTTGGAGCAAAATTTTTAATTCTCGGTTCACTAGGGTGGAAATTTTAAGGTTGAATTGGAAAATTATCTTTTACTTTCGGTACTGCCGGGGAAGATTGTTAGTGTTGCTAAATGTTAAGTTTGGCCTTTTGGAAATTTTTAAGGTGTAGTTTGGTTTAAATTTCGGGGTTTTTCTTTCATTCTCGTAAATCTTGTAAGAAATCATGGAAATTAATAGATTGTCTCAAGAGGAGTTGGCGTATGAGATGGAGGCAAGAGGATTGCCAGTAGCATCGGTAGAATCTATGCGTAAATCGCTGCGGGCATCGCGAGGGGTAGAAAGGCGAGGATCGGTGGATTTATTCAAGGAATACCCGTTTTCGTTCTAGGAGGATAAGGCAGCAGTAGAGGGAAAAATGGAGGAAATCGCGAAACTGTTGTCCAACGTTGGGAAAGGGGGTAAATCGTCGGACGAGGCTAAGGCGATCACGAAATTGGAGTGGTGTTTGAATAGAATAGGGCGCGCGAAACCGGAAAATGATGAGGACATGGCAGCGCAAACGGAAATTAGGAGCAAGTTAGTTTTACTACTGGGAGATTTGCAGGAGTTAACTGGCGAAAATGAGGGTGAAAACCCGGTACAACCCAGTAGTGAAAATACGAAACAAGTGGCACCAGCACTGGACCAAAAGGAAGATTAGGTGAGACCAGTTCTACTTGTGGTCCCAACGGAGGTGATAGGTGGACCAGTAACAGGAGTGATACAGAAGCCTCCGAAGTTGGCTAAATGGGAGTTGAAGTTCGACGGGGAAAAATCAGGTTTGTCTCTGTATGCGTTTTTAGAGCGGGTTGATGAGCTGAGTGAGGAACGCGGTGTTGCCAAGGCTCAATTACTTCGAGGGGCGGTTGATTTATTCTCGGGAAGGGCGCTATTGTGGTTCCGTTCGGTTAGGCGGTCGATAACGAGCCGGGAAGAATTGGTTCGGGAGTTAAAGCTGGAGTTTTTACCCCCTAATTAAGATGATTTGTTGATGACGGAAATTCGAAGAAGGACTCAAGGGCCCAACGAGTCCATAGGGGTGTACGTCGCGGCGTTGAGAATAATGTTTGGTAGGTTGCAAGAGCCAGTTTCTGAGAGTAGGATGTTAGGGATTATTAAGGCGAATCTTCTACCTTTCTACCAGACCCAATTGGGCCTAGTTACTCCAGGGTCGATTTCGGAGTTGGTCGCTTTGGGAAGAAAATTAGAAGCAGTTAGGTCATCGGTCGATGCTTTTGTCCCCCCTATAAATCCTAGGTCTAAGGGTTTGCTGGAACCTGACTTGGCCTACGTCTCCTAGCGTCAAAGAAGGATTTTCCTTCTTTTACGAGGAAAGGGTGGAGTTGTCGCGGGCTGATCGCGACAAAAGTTTTCTGGTCTGGCATTTCTTTTGCTATGCGCTCCACGCACTGGTAGAGAAAATTTTTTTTGTATTGTTTCACCACCCTTTACCTATTTTCCTATGCTCCCCGCGGAGAGTGAACCCTAAAGCCAGCTAATCGGTTTTTTTATCATGACGGTATTTGGGCAGCATGGACGTGAGTGTTTTTGTGCGCTTTACTCAACTAGCGTTGTTCCCCACCAGTAAAAGGAATTGTAGAGGAAATGTAAGCCAAAATACACTGAGAGGAGTGTCATCGCCTTCTCCTGTTTGCGGCGCTTCGAAGTGCCTGCTAAGTTATGGCAATATGTGTGTGTGGTTGTGTATCATTGGACGGGGCGACCGAGAGTACCGCGGATGGCGGTTCGGCGCGACCGGGTGATCACCCACACGCACGCCTGTTATGTATGTTGGCATGAATATGTGCTGGCGCGCAGCCTTCAGCCTGGCTTGCAGGTGCGCGTCAGATTTATTCTATCTGTGAAGGCGAGAACATCGTTCTCAGTGAAAGCAAGTAGTGCGCGAAAGTTATCAGTTTGTTGTTAAAAAGAAAAATATAAATAAAAGTAGATTTGCGAGTTTTCTGTTAGTTACGGTGCGGGAGTTTTGTTGGCGTAGCGAAAAAGGGAAAAGTCGTTTGTGTTTCCCAGCAGGAAAATCGCGTTCTTAATTTTTGGTGGTGGTGTCGTGGTGGACACCGCAGGAGCCCTGAGCCGGAACACACTCTGGCTAGATAAGTATCGTGTTTGGGTGTTGTTGTTTGTTTTCTGCCCTTTTGTTTCTCTCCCCGTGTCATCCCATCCTTTGAGCGTCCCGTACCCAGAGCCCAGTCACTTGGCGGGTTAAAGTTGTCCCTGGCAGCTCAGGGACTATGCGAGTAGGTTCGTAACCTTTTGGTTGGACCTCACCTCGGGTGCACCCCAAAACTATTTGTTTGTCATAGATTTGGTAATTAGCGTAGTGAGTAGTTGTGATTACCTTTTGTTATATTTTTCTTGGTGTAGAAATTATACCCATCCCCAACCCCCCTCCTTTTGGAGCAGTTAGTAACCCCCCCGTCTTCACTGGGTTTAGCCGGCTGCGTTTGTATATTCCTATTGTCACCCATTAGTGTTGTCACTGTGACTAGTTTCGGGACTAGGGTTTCGGGACTAGCGATCCCGAAGTGTTAATTAAGGTGGTGACAGCGTGAACTTGGCAGACAAAATTTTAAAATCATATTTTTTTGAATAATTTTTAAAACGTTTTTTTACTTTTCAGGAACTCCAGAACTTTTTGAATGCTACCCAGAACAGTTTCTAATCTTGTTTTTTTGTGAACCTTTGTATGCCAACTTCACACACGTGCATCAAGTTTTCTCCAAGCACACCAATAGCTTTGAAAAATTTGAGAAACGACGGTGAATTTTAATTTATGAATATATGCGCACCATGTGCTAAAATATTCAATTTACTCAATTCCTTTGTCATTAAAGTATGTTGTCTCTGCGATAATTTAAGGCGTCGCACCATAATATCCAAACGCTCTTGCGTAAGTTCCAAGTGATTGCATGCTGCAGTTTCATGGGATGGTTGATATATTAATGTATCCGATTCTTCAGCAGTTGTATATGAAATTTGAGAAACGACGGTGACGTTATATAACCAAATCTCCAGCAACGACGAATTTGTTGTGAAATTTTTGACAGCCGGTTGCCTGTGAATCAGTTTGATCGTTGGTTCCCACTAAGCTTTATGAGTTGGTTCCATTTCACAATCGTGTGAAATAGAGTTGTGCTGACGATGAGTGTGGAGTAATTGCAATAACTAAGTTTTAGTCGCTGCTAATCCCCATGGCCTTGAATTTAGGTGTTAGGTTGCAATGCGCGGCAGTTCGATGTGAGAATTATAATTATGCTTACTCAGCGGCACTTGTGTTGGCCAGCCGTTGGAGCATCGCGGCGAGCGCGAATGATGCGTGTTAACTTGCATAACAATCGTCTCGATTATGTTCTTTTGGATCTATCCATCGGTACACCAAATGGCATACATTCAGCCTTACAATCACTCCACTCACTCCGTTTCCTGTTGTTAGAATTTGTTTAAAAAAACATATATTTTTGGGTTATGTACTACATAATACATATGTATATCTCTAGGGAAACTCTTTTCTATTTTTAGCTCATTTTATTTGCAAAATATTTGACATATACATAGGTACATAGAAAAAAACGAAGAAGATTGTGAAAAACTATGTAAAAGTAAAGCAACGTTCCATATTTTAGCTTAAATATTTTGTTTTGTTGTTGGTTTTACGGTCTGCTCATTTTACATATTTTTGTAAGTATAACGAGCTCAAGACCAGTTGATAATAATTCTTAGTTAATTATTATTATTTTTGATTAGAGGAAAAATTGAAAGCAACAAACATATACAGGCTATAGTTATAGTACTATTTCGAAAACAGCCACGATTTCTCGTCAGACTAATTCGTATAGTTTTGCTATTTCAGAGGATTTTGTGGAGAATCCAACCCACTCACTCTGATTGCCAGCGCAGCTGCCTAACCCATAGGCTATGCTGCGTGTAGTTTTGCAAGCTGCGTAATTCAAGTTTTCCTCTAATTGTTGTTTGTTATCTTGCCAACGGTATACACAATATTTTAGACATTCTGTCTGTATGTATATCATGCATGCTGGACTTTGTTTTTGTACATTCTTCTTTTCTATTTTTAGAAGATAGTTATTGTACATAACCGCGTGCTCCGGTATACATTTTTTTTGTTGTTGGTTTTACGGTCTGTTCATTTTACATATTTTTGTAAGTATAATGAGCTCAAGACCAGTTGTTAATAATTCTTAGTTAATTATTATTATTGATTTTGTATTTCTTTGCTGGCTTGAGGTCCGTGTTCAATAATTATAAAAATTAAAAACACATTTTGATTTTTTTGTTAAAATCGATATATTTCGACTGCTCAACGGCAATCATCTTCAGGATTGTAGCAACTAACAAAAATAAACAATTAACAATAAAGAAATTTTGCATTTTAAATATCACATAAATACATACTTTTATTAACACGTCTGCTCTCTGTGACGTGGAGTATGGTACTGTTTTTTAGTGAGTAGGTGTTTATAGATATGTGCTGTGTGATCAACGTCGTTCTTATAGTTGAGTCTTGTGTTAGTCGGAGTATTAATAATGTGTAACATTTCTAGTGTGAAGCGTTTGTTATAGTGTTGTTCTTGTTGCAGTATTTTAGTCTCGTCAAAGTTTGGTGTGTGGCCGCTATCTGCACAGTGGGCCATGAGTGCCGTTTTTTGATTATTTACTTGATGGCAAAATTTAAAATCAGACTTATGCTGGGAAATTCTCGTTTTGAGCTTGGACTTTGTAGTACCTATATATATATTATTGCACGTTTCATCTCTATTGCCTTTACATGGTATCTTGTAAACTACGTTATTTTTTTCCATGATTGGTATTTTCGATTTTGTTTTGTTAAATATGTTTTTTAAAGTGTTCGTAGGTTTATGCGCAATTTTTGTGGTTTCTTTATCATAGCAGTCAGATTTTGCTAGACGCTCTGATAGATGCGGTACATAAGCCACCGACTTGAAAATAATTGGTTTATCGGGGGTTTTTGGACTATTTGGATTTTTAGTTTTTCGTAATAAAGTTTTTATGGTTTATCATACAAGAAAAATGGATAACAATTAAAGAATACACAAAAATACCAAAACAGCTGTTCATGGAAATAATTAAATTCTGCATTCAAGAAAGCAGATATTTCAAATTTAATGATACTATCTATACGCAACTAAAAGGAATGCCGATGGGAGCACCCACATCCCCAATAATAGCGGATATAGTTATGGAAAAGCTATTAGATGATACCATGCTGAAGTTGCGACATAAGCCAAGAATACTTACAAAATACGTCGACGATTTATTCGCGATAATAAAAGAAAATGAAATACAAAACACACTTAACACACTAAACACCTTTGACAAAAATATAAAATTTACTATAGAGCTAGAGAACGATGAGGAATTACCATACCTCGATTCCATAATAAACAGACGAGGAAATCAATTAAAACTGAAGTGGTATCAAAAGCCTACAGCATCAGGACGAATTATAAACTTTAATTCAAAACATCCGAAAACCATGATTATGAATACAGCAAATGGCTGTATACGGAAAATGTTGCAGACCTCAGATGAAATATACCACAAAGAAGTTACAAAAGACATTTTTACATTACTAACAAACAATGATTTTCCGAAAAAAACCATAAAAACTTTATTACGAAAAACTAAAAATCCAAATAGTCCAAAAACCCCCGATAAACCAATTATTTTCAAGTCGGTGGCTTATGTACCGCATCTATCAGAGCGTCTAGCAAAATCTGACTGCTATGATAAAGAAACCACAAAAATTGCGCATAAACCTACGAACACTTTAAAAAACATATTTAACAAAACAAAATCGAAAATACCAATCATGGAAAAAAATAACGTAGTTTACAAGATACCATGTAAAGGCAATAGAGATGAAACGTGCAATAATATATATATAGGTACTACAAAGTCCAAGCTCAAAACGAGAATTTCCCAGCATAAGTCTGATTTTAAATTTTGCCATCAAGTAAATAATCAAAAAACGGCACTCATGGCCCACTGTGCAGATAGCGGCCACACACCAAACTTTGACGAGACTAAAATACTGCAACAAGAACAACACTATAACAAACGCTTCACACTAGAAATGTTACACATTATTAATACTCCGACTAACACAAGACTCAACTATAAGAACGACGTTGATCACACAGCACATATCTATAAACACCTACTCACTAAAAAACAGTACCATACTCCACGTCACAGAGAGCAGACGTGTTAATAAAAGTATGTATTTATGTGATATTTAAAATGCAAAATTTGTTTATTGTTAATTGTTTATTTTTGTTAGTTGCTACAATCCTGAAGATGATTGCCGTTGAGCAGTCGAAATATATCGATTTTAACAAAAAAATCAAAATGTGTTTTTAATTTTTATAATTATTGAACACGGACCTCAAGCCAGCAAAGAAATACAAATTTAAGGAAAAAGGTCGCAAAAAAACTTCATAATTATTGATTTTGTTTTAAGTATGAATTTCATAAAGTAATAGATATTGGGTCAACTTAAATCCATAACATCGATCTAAAAGTAAAAATTAAAAAAAATTACATTTTTGCAAAAAACCTATGTTCAAAACTATCCGAATGTTTATATTTTTGATAAAATATCTTCTGTGAGGTATAATCTTTACAAAAAGCTTCATCCTTTGTTTTCTTCCTCCTATATCATAACGAAATTGCCAGTTATATGAACCCTTCATGAACCGAAATCAGCCATTTAGTAAGATATCTTTAAAGGCCAATACCTTCTAAACAAGACAAATGAATAGTACTATCGTGCTCAGCATACCCGAGTTATCTTTACTAGATTTATCTCCTCTCTGTTGTTTTTTTGGTCGTA
This sequence comes from Merzomyia westermanni, assembly GCA_949987695.1. Lineage (NCBI taxonomy): Eukaryota > Metazoa > Arthropoda > Insecta > Diptera > Tephritidae > Merzomyia > Merzomyia westermanni. The sequence goes on from OX465289.1 coordinate 82,687,972, forward strand.
CACAGTGTAATTATATTTATCTAAAAGCTACCTTCGTGTTAGATTTTGTAAAGTTAGAGCGCTATCCTGCAGCGTTTCGTCAGATTTTGAAATGTGGGTACTTTGTCGTACTAGAAAAGACACAATTTTTTCACTCCAAAGCGCTATAGGTATGCACAGCCAAACATGACAATCGGTAATCTTTTTTCAGGGTTCGAAAATGCTTAAAAATTTTTGAAGTACATTTTGCTTTTGAGTGAAAAAAAACGGCCAGCCCAGCAGCAGCATGAAAAATGCTGATAAGCAAACGATGGATTGCTGTTAAACAAATGTTCAATGCTTGGCAGCCAATGAGTTTTCTATTGCTTGCTTACTAAAAATTTCAAAAGCACAAGCTAATTTAATCGAGGGCTTTCGATATTTGTTGGTTGCTGCTGCTGCCAAGTCTGAAAAGCGAACTTCTTAGCAGCAGTAAAGCAATAATTAGAGGTGGTGAATCAATCATGTCCATATAAAATGGCTGATGCAACCAGCAAAGCAATATACAGACATCTATATATATTAAAGAACGGCTGAATCGGTTTGGCTCAAAATTGTTGGGAAGGTAGCTTTAAACCAGGAAACGGACATAGGATATTTTTTTCTGGGAAGTGGAGTGCGATTTGCTTGAAATTCGGTACATTGGTAGCCCTTTACTTTTATTAAAATTTACAAATCGTTTTTTCCGGGAAGTGGACCAGAAGGCAACCTATTCCAACATTTTTCATTTATGCTGATTTTATAAAAATTCGATACATTGGTAGTCTTTTGCTTTTATTAATATTTAAGTATGGTTGAAAATTTAACAATTTGAATTTTTGAAGTTGTCCGGTAGATGTATTTGTTTCGAGTTTCTATTAACTTATTGTGCCGAAGTTATAACAATATCATGCCGCGACCAATACGATCAAATCTTTCACGACAAAATTGTAATACAAAGAGAATTCGAAACATTGCGAATGCAAGGACCCTCATTAACAACTTTCATTTGATAACCCTGTTTGGTAAACACCATCTGCGGTCACCCCTGGACCTAAAACCACTCCCTTTTAAAACACTCCTTAACGCCTTACATTTGATACCCATATCGTATAAACACCATCCGCGGCCACCCCTGGTCCACATTTCGGTCGATATCTCCTAAACGGGCTCTAATATGGACCTAAAAACCGCTCCTTTTTAAAACACACATCAACAACTTTCAAATAATACCCATATCGTATAAACATCTTCTGGGGTCACCCCTGGTCCACATTTTGAACTATGTCTGGAAAACCCGGAAAATATTTGCATTTTTTTGAGCCATAACCATGTTGTATGCCTAGAGAGCTTATGTTTTAAGTTTCGTAAAAATCGTTATAAAATCCAAAATAAACGACATAATATTACGGGATTGGCTCAGAAATCTTTATTTTCTACTTTCTGACCAGTTTATAGCAAAAAATGTGCTTGGCACCCGGTGATGGTTTTCGTCAAAACCGCTTGCCACTCAATGTGTTAAGTGACACTATCTGCGTTTTGTATCATGGTTGTTTCTGCTTTTCTAATTTTCAATAAGCAGCATCAGCAATCGATCGTTTGCTTATCAACAGTTTCATGCTGCTGCTGTTGCTGCTCGTTTGTTTTCAAGCAAAAGCAAAAATGCTGCTTTAAAAGCAAGAAAAAATCTAAAGCACAGTATCAACACATTTTTGCTGCTTGTGCTATTATTGCTTAAGCAATTTGAACCCTGACTTTTTTAGTTCACCATAGAAAAGGTGAAGAGCTTTCAAAGGAATAAGTGTAAAAAAAAAATTAAATTAAGGTACTATGAGGATTCAGCGTTCGTAATTGTAGGAAACTCACGGGCACAATATACAGAAATACAAACATCTGTTATAAGTCTAGCAAACCGAGTGCTGAGGGATAACCACCTCCGCTTATGAGACATGAAGAGCCGATCCACGTCCGAAACCCATATTAAAGAAACAATGTACTCACTTCCCCGGTTATAGATTCAGTCTCTGCACTGACCAACCATGTTGACGTCAGACAAGATTACTATTCTTTTGCTTACTATGTCCGCGTGCAATAATCACATTCATTACTCCTGAGTAGCGTAGATATCGAATTGAAATTTCTGGCTAATGAAAGCCGCTACCAAAAAAAAATTAAATAACTTTTTTTCTATTTAATGAATCTGGTAAATTTTTTTTTATTTTGCAGATTGACTTTTACATTTAACAAAAATGGATAACTGGGACACTGAAACAAGAATTTGGATTGTCCGCCGCTATCACGCACTGGAGTCCGTAGTTTCGGTTCAAAGAGAGTATAGGCGCACGTTTGGCGGCAATCCTCCGAGCAGATGGACCATAATAAGACTTGTAAACAATTTTGCCGAGCAGGGGACAGTCAACAGAAGACCTTACCATCGAAACCCTTCAGTTCGAACGGAGGAAACAATCGCTGCTGTAGCTGCTGCCATACAAAACAATCCACGTGTTTCGACAAGAAGCTTATCTGCTCAAATGGGTGTAAGCAGACAGTCATTACAGTCAACTATGCACAAAGATTTGGACTTATTCCTATATAAAATTCAAATGGCCAACAAACTGAACGCTGCAGACTTGCCGATTCGCTTGGAATTTTGCCAGAAGATGCTTCAAATGGTGGAAGAGGATGGAAACATGTTGAACTGTCTTTTCATGTCTGACGAGGCCCATTTCGATTTAAACGGCAACATAAACAAACAAACTTGTCGAATATGGAGTGCTTCCAACCCACAGATACTCCATGAGACGGAATTGCATCCACTTCGTGTCACAGTGTGGTGTGCAGTTTCATCACGCTGCATTGTCGGGCCCTACTTCTTCGAAGAAAACGGTCACACCGTTACGGTTACTGGAGACCGTTACTTGAGCATGTTGAGAGAGTTTTTCTATCCAGAATTACGCCGAATGAGAATTTCTTTCAACTCTGTGTGGTTTCAGCAAGATGGTGCAGCTCCTCATATAGCCCAACCTGTTATGACAGAATTGCGACGAAAATTTCCCAATAAGCTGATATCCAGAAACTCCACATTCCGTTGGCCACCCAGGTCGCCTGACCTTACTGCACCTGACTTTTTCTTGTGGGGTTATTGCAAACAGGAAGTCTTCAAAGCAAAACCAACAAATTTGAATGAACTAAGGCAATCCATTCGAGAAACAATTGCGGCTATTCCTGTCTCAACTCTCCAAGCAGTAATGAACAACTTTTTGGTAAGATGCCGCACATGCATCGACGAGCAGGGGGGGCATTTAAATTCCATTATTTTTAAAACTAATTAAGCTATATTTAATAAAATTTAATGAGCTTTAACATGAATAAAAGAAAAATGAATTCCATACACTGAAACAAAAATTATTTGAGTTTCTTAATGTAGCAAAATTCATCAGCCACCCTGTATGAAAATTGTCTACATAAATTTTTCAAGCCCAAACAAAAACGCACGCACTAGAGTGTTAAATATCCTAAAATATAGAATTTAAAAACGACTGAAATTATTTTTGATCCGAAAAATGTACAAAAAGAAGCGAAGTTCTTAGCACTATGGGAGTAAGCGAAATAGGAAGAATGGACCTAAATATTTTTTTTTAACGCACAGGTGCAGTAATTAAACAAACCTATATTTTTTACAAATATTTTTTGATATTGCGCATAATTTTTTATTTATTTATAAATCCCATGCACCAGGGACCATAAAAATTAAAATGTTTCCAGTTTCCTTTTGGAAAAACTTCAATTTGCGACAAATAATTTGATATTTCTTATTTTGCTTGAGTGAAGCTTTGCCACAAACTTTAGACCGAACCAGAAAAAGCATTTGCTTTGTTATTAACAATGGTTTTGGTGGTGGCTGTAAAATGAGTTCTTTGCAACAGATTGCCTCCTACCGTGATGGGAAAAGCACAGCTTGTTAAGTTTCAGTTAGCAGTATTTGGAACTTTATACAAATCTTGTCGGTGTCGGCTTGTAAAGCGAAAAACACAAAATCTGGTAGGGTCTACTCAATATGCACACAAGCACAGTCTTTGCGTACATTGCATTTATGCACAGCTTTCTTTAAGTGTATTTGTACATTTGTTAGAAACCCTGTTAAAGACGACAGAGTATCAGGGTACTCCAAAACTTATCCTCATCCATATAAAAAAGGTGGTCCAATTTACATGAGGATGTTCGCTCATTGGATTACCTAATCTTTCTAATGATGATGATATAGAGAAGGTCCATGAACAAATTTGAGTGTGAATTGGCAAACCTCGTCAATTCGTTGGTAGGGAATTCCCCACCGGCTGGCTGGTTGAGCATGTTAAGTTAACAGAATTTAATGCTACCCATTCCAAACAACATAAATTTATAAGTATAGAAAACACGCTACTTCACACAATTTTTATTCTAGTTTTACTTAAAATTTTCGATTTGAAGTGAAGTGAAAATAGTTAACACCAATATAAATTTGGTGTTAACGTCAAAATCGGATGTTTATACCAGTAGTGCTACGAACACAAGGTATATTAACTTTAGTCGCATAACGGTAGTACGTAACGGCATAAACGGATCGAGATAGATATTGACTTATGTATATCAAAATGTTCAGGACGAAAAGAGAAATTGATTAAGCCATGCCCGTCCGTCCGTCCGTCTGTGAACACGATAACTTGAGTAAATTTTGAGATATCTTAATGAAATTTGGTATGCGGGTTCCTTGGCACTCATCTCCGAGCGCTATTCAAATGGGCGAAATCGGACGATAGCCACGCCCACTTTTAATATATAGAATATTTTCAAAAACACAAAAAAAGTGATTACTCAGTACATAATACGCCTAGAAGGATAAAATTTGGTGAATACATTGAGATTGAGGCATAAAATACATTTTTTCAAGAAAGTTTTGAAAATTCGGGTGGCAACGCCCACTTTTGATTAAGTCAAATTTAGAAATAATATTAATCATAAATCAAAAACCGTTCAAGATATCGAAACGAAATTCAGCACGCAGGTTTCCAGGTATGCAAGGAATGTTTCAGAAATATATTCGGGCACGTAGTTAATAGCCCATTGCCATAGCGAAGTTATATATCTTTTTTGATTTTCATACCTGTCATAAGCATTAAATGTAAGTAAGTATGAGAAGAAGAAGAGAAAATTTCACTAAAATTATCAACACGATGAGCGGAGGCGATTTAGCCATGCCCGTCTCTCCGTCCATCTGTCTGTCTGTCCGTCTGTCTATTTCAACGCAAACTAGTCTCTCAGTTTTACAAAAGAATGCTGAAATTCTTTGTTTGCTTTCGCCATTTTATAATATACTAGCAAACCCGGTAGACGTTGTTTTGACGTTTTAATACACAGAACACATCTATATATAAAATGTCATTAACTTCAACCAAATACGTTCCTTACTATACCGAACTGCAGCTTTATATAACCTGGGGGCTTTTCCAAAAGCTATATATAGACTGTGTCGTGCTCAGCGAATTCCTGAACCTATCGTGAAAGCTCAAGAGCAAAACAAATCACAAAATATATGGGCGTGGTACGGCCCACTTTTTTAGGCTCCGCCTACTTTTCCATGCTGTACCCAGTGAACCCAAGTATATATTGTGAAAATTTTATAAAGATCGCTTGAGTTCTTTTGCGCCTATAAAAGACACAAATTTTTTTATATCTATTTTTGTTACGCACACAAGTTATATTAATTCATTTTTAAGTAACGGAACGCCATTTTGGACGACATTAATCATTTGTGGGAATCAGCAAGTTCGGAGCAGTACAACGCATAGCTCCCATACAATCGATTGTTCCTAAAAACGAGTTTTGGTCTATATCTGTTGCAAATAAAAAGCTAGGAACGTAAAATTTTGCAGGTTATGTACATATTATATGTATAGTGGGTGTAGTGAAAATCACCCAGTTTGGACCAACACAACATGTTTCTCCAATACAATCGATTGTTCCGATAAATGGGGTTTTTGGCTATGTAACTTTAAATTAATAGTTTTGTAGAGTTTGTACTAATTGTGAGTAATAATCGGACATTTAAAACCGTGATGCGTATTCATGAAAGGTATAAATTCTTCGGCACAGTCGAGGCTAGCCCTTTCTTTACTCTTTATTTATGAGATTGCCCACATGGTAGTAGAAATAATGTTCCTTTCCACCCGCATTTAGACTTCCTTACTTGTTTTATAGTTTGTTTTAATTAACTCTGCCTTGACCATATCCACTCACAAGTAGTTACGCTTATTAGTCCATTAATTTCCTATTAATGAGAAAACACGCTTCACAAAAGCATTACTTATAGAAATTGATAAAATACTCAATGTCTGGTGATGATAAACTATCACATGATAACCTAATCAGGGCTTGCCTCAGAATGACATTTTCATATACACAAAAATCTGATTAAGTTATCATGACATGTGGGAAACAATTCACAAAAGTTGCATTGTGAAAGCATGAAAAGTGACAGTTGACCTTGTTTACCATTTTAAACGAATCGTTTTGCCGTACATATTTCGATTGTGATATTTCTTTATATGGATATTATTACATTTTTAAACTCCATTACTCGCAGAGTTTGATAACAAAACAATTTATCACAAAATCAGATTTTTACTTTCAGCTGTAACTTTTTGGTCTGCTAAGCCATTAATCAGACGTCCATACTTTGATAACTTTTATCAGAAGATAATCAGGGCAACATCGATAACACTGGTCTACAGCCAAAAACCACCATAAACGCGAATATGAAATTATTTGTATGTAAAACCACCCCCTGATTCCGAAAACCGATTTACCGTTATTTAAAATAAATAAAATGGCTCCACTTCATCATGTATATCTCAAGAACAAATTGAGTAATTCCAAAACGGTTTGACATTTTCAAAAGGTAATAAAATTTGCTATAAGCAATGCATACAAAACTTTTCGCTGGGCCCTGTAGGTTCGAAGATAATGAACAATCAATACGGATTTTACCTATTTTTTTGTAAAAATATAAAAATATTTGTACTTTGCGAGGAAGGATATCGAAAACGTTTTATTTTTTTCCAAATATTTCTTTTTCTCTGTAAGATCTGTATTATTACAGGAAAAATAAGCTTCCATCCAATAAAATCGATGGACTAATACAAAAGTCAGAAGCATTCAAATAAATATAACTATATAATACTTAAGTACCCTACAAATATTAGCATACGAGTATGTATGTACATATGAGACGATAACAATTTACGTAAGTTTTGTCTTAACGATATGATCTTATTTTATACTTGAAAAAGTTATTTGTTTTATTTTTACGTTTATTTAGATTAGGATAGGTTTCTCTTATGAGAAACCAACAGTAGTCTCCCATCATTGCGACATCCCAGAACCTTTGATACCGACTTTCAATTAACTTTATTTGCTGATGAAACCGTTCGCCATGCTCGTCACCAAGATTTTGCGGAAAAAAATTTCAATTGGAGTGCAGAAGATTAATTTTTAAAAACATATTTACTCCTGAAAAGAAAATAAATAGGTAAATTAGATAAATAACTGACACATTTGTGTGTAATTTTTTTTGGCTGGATTTATCGTTCAGTTCCGAACAAATTTTTTGTTTACATTTCACTCGTTCTTTTTCCACTTCTGTGATACAGAATGAGAATGATGAGTTCAGCTTTAGGGACGTTTTCTCATGTAAACTTTAAAACTTTCATATAAATTGGTAGATAGGGTTTAAAGTTTACTTTAGAAAACGGCCTTAAATATGATTTTTTATTTAGCCATTTTGATTAAGACTTTTGCGTTTGCCTAAAAATTGCGGCCCAACAAAAATGCCTTCCTTTATCTTGGCTTCTGAAATCTCTGGAAATATGGCTTTTAAATGACGGAAGGCTTCGCCTTCCTTGTCCAAAGACTTAAAAAATAATTTTGATAAGGCCGAGCTTGATGTGGAGCGGGGGTAAAATAATTTTTTCTTTCTTTATAAGAGAGGAGTATGTTATGTTATCCACACCAACTTTAAATTCGATTCGGTCTGACCAATCTTTTACGATGTAGTGGTCTTGAAAAGCTCGGCTATCTCATTTGCAGAAAAAGCAAAAGTATTTTGTGTACCCACTTTGTAGACCACATAGCATTCCAACGACTTTATTTTCCAATCATGCTCTTCACTGGACCCGGAACTAAAGTTGAATGTGGCAATGGCAATATAGTTAGATGAGCAAATTCGGTTGAATTTGTTACTGGCAATGACGCTGGCATTCGTTAGTTTTCTTGACTTTCCAACCCCAAATACTTCTGTAGTACAAATATAGCAGTCCGTCGAATCGCAAGTTGGTTCCCTCCACTTCATTGGTGTACTAAATTTCATATGTTGCCTGAGTAGATAGTTTCAGAAATTAGGCCGATATGCATTAAAAAGTAGCAAATTCCTAAATTTTACTACGCACCTTTTTGTTCCGGGTTCCGAATGAATCAATTCGATTCGACATGTGGTGCACACAGTATTCGGTGTCCATGATTTTCCAGTACTTTTAGTCTGAATGCCAAAATACTTATCGTATATAACTTTCAAAGGATTTGAAAACACACGACACATCTTTTAACAATATATTGACCGCAGATGAAACAGAACATATCTGAATAATTTTTACACTCAAACTCTCGCGCCCTTTTATTCATACTATTTTTTTAACTAAATGGCGGGTTATAAGATGCACTAATAGACTGATCAGTATCCTGTGAGCCTTGTAGATATTATGAAGGAACAATTCGCATTTACTTCAATTTATACTCAGATTAGACAAAAAGGTTTCTTAGTTATACAAAGAAAACACTACCAGCTTTAAAAAATTTGCTCTTGCTTCAAATGTACCTGGGTTTGAAATTTTAAAGTTTACCTACTTGAGAAAACGGCATTAACAGTTTTTGTAACTAATATTTTTCTTGTAATAACACAGAGCTAACAGAGAAAAAAAAATATATGGAAAAAAATAAAAAGTTTTCGATATACTTCCTCGCAAAATACAATTTTTTTTACATTTTTACAAAAAAAATAGGTAAAAATCCGTATTGATTGTTCATTATCTTCGAATCTACAGGGCCTAGCGAATGCAAATTTTATTAGCTTTTAAATTTTTCAAACCGTTTTGGAATTGCTCAATTTGTTCTTGAGATATACATGATTAAGTGGAGCCATTTTTTTTAAAATAACGGTAAATCGTAAATATCTCAAAAACGGTACCTAGAATGGAAAATAACCTCGATTTTCGGATTTCTTATTCGCGTCTCTGGTGGAGAAAAAAGTTCGAATTTGTAGACCAGTGTAATCAGACATTGAGTAAACGGCCCTAAGATTACTGATGTATCTATTGATAATATAAATTGGGAATGCATTTCTTTTAATTTGCTAACGTCATCGTATGGCAGATCTTCATTAATATTATTTAAGCCAAGTAGCTCCACTGCCTTGAGCGCGTCGTCGGATGTAACCGCATTGGTTAAGTCAAATCTGCTAAATTACTTGAATAGCGAATTTTCAAAATCATAATATTGGTCTAAGTATTTTAATGCCATTTTGTATACTTCATTGGGTTCATTCTTAAACAGGTATTGGTCTGAATTGTCCAGATATCGTAAGTTCCTCATTACTTTGGCTCCAAAAAACTTGTCTACTTGCCGGTCTTATATTATAGATTTAACTCTTACAAGAATAGAATGTAATTCGGCTGACGTAACCGTATTTTTCTCAAGTGCCAATATTCCCTCTGTCATAATCTGTGGTGCTCAAATTATTTTATATGGAAGGGTAAATCACAATACATGTAAAAAAATGTGTGTACACTGAGATTTTCTCTTTGAAATTGAATAAGCACAAAAAAAAAAACAAAATTCGAAAATGTTTTAGAGATATCGCAAAAAATATAAAAAATTCTAAATTGCGCGTCCGATTCCAAGCAGTATAAGTTCAGGCCTTGATAGGTTATATAAAGCTAATGGATTGCACAAATAAAGAATTTACTTGTTTTTTAATGACGGAGATTCTTCCTGCTAATTTTAGCTATGTAATTCAAGCAGAACAATTTCGACAATTTTAACAAAAGTGGGTGCACGGGGATTCTCGGGAAGATAGTATCGGTAGCAAACTAAATTTCAAACAAATTTATACCGCTAAGAGTACGGCGTAGTTACTTCGATATTCCACAAATTTTCGGTAACAAAATTTCCTATGCCAACTGAAATTAGCATACCAAATTTCATGCTGTCTCCATCTAAACGCTACCTATTGAAATAAGCTGGTTATAATTTTGGTATTTCAATAAATAGTCCTTGCTAATATCTGTCGATATTTCTGAGGCCAGAAGTCTATTTTTATACCCACCTGCTTACGGTTGCGATCATATATGCTTCGGACCGTTTGAACCAACCCTAGTTTCATTTTAATAGCTTTTCGAACAAAGTTTATGTTCATTTAGACCTTTTTGTGTTTTTTATAAGACTTGGAAAATGGTTTTATGCATCAAAATTCTATTCCCATCCCTACAAGACGCTGCTGATAGATGCATCAGATTTTTGATATTGCTGCTACAAATCTGATGGCAGATTTGGTCTACGCCCTGGTTTCCCCTTCATCGCTTTCTTTCAAATGACTGCTCATGTGAAGGTCAGCTGTCTTGTAGGAATATGTTTATCTGTTTTGTTCAATTAAATTCGAGTACATTCAATTCCGGATATAAAATTTCATTGTCAATTTGTTAGTGTAAATTTCGATTTTTAATGGAAGTGCCTGAGCTTCATTCCAAAGTGTTTTTGTTTTGCACTTCCATAAGAAACTCAGGCACTTTCATATGTATTGTATTTATACGTGAGGGCATATGGGAGTGCTTTGAAATTTTTTTTTGTATTCAAAGTGTAAATTTGTATATGTGCCTATATTTGAGGGCAAAACAAAAACAAAAGTGCGTCAAGTGTATAAGGATTGCCCAGCCCTGGTCATAATTTTCAAATAGTGTTGCGTAAAATAAAGAAAACATTCTGGAAGCGTAAGTTTTGAAAATAAATTTCCGACGTCGTCATAATGGCTCCCTTTTACGACCTGTCATATAACCTTATGGCACTTAAATTCCCCGCGGCTTTTGAAACACATCGATATGGCTGGCCACGATTGTAATAAACAATCAACAGCTTTACCCAAAGTGAGCCATGGCTGACTTCCTAAATGTCAGTTGATCTGCATAAGGTAAGTGTACCTATTTACGTGCTACTAAGGCATATCTTATAACTTTAAACAAGTTATTCTTGTATACTCGTATTTGTATATTTGTGTAGTTGTATATTTGTATAGTTGTATATTTGTATATCCACTACTATCTCAGGAACGACTTAACCGATTTGGATGAAATTTGGTATATGGGTAGTATCCTTTGTTTTGAGATTTTATACTTTGCTGTTGCCACTTGCGGTGGTTCACAGGGCTGCCACCTATATAATTTTTTTTTTAAATATTAAGCAATATATGGGAATATGGGTATCAAATGAATAGTATTTTAGGCCGTATACCAACCAAAGTATTTTCGAGTAGACTTGCCACCTGACCGCATTTTATTTATTCCTTCAGATATCGACCACTATCTCGGGAACGGCTAAACCGATTTCGATGAAATTTGGTAGATGGATAGTATGCTTCCTTCTAAGATTTTCTACTTGGATGTTGCCACGAAAGCAAGCTTAGAGGGTTGCCACCTTTCCGAATTTTTTTCATATTAAACAATATATGGAAATATGGGTATCAAACACAACATTTAAGCCTAGGAGAAAGGAGTTGAACTCTGGTATTACTTTCAGTGGGTCCAGAGACCTTTTTTTTGCCTTCACAATTTATAAAGTTTGTTTTTTCCCAAAAAATTCAACCTTATATTCGTAATTTTCCACAACCGCATTTTGTTCCTAAATCCGTTCGAAAATTTGGTACGGTTCCTAATTCCGTGCAAGAGCGTTCCTATTTCCGTTACATATTACATATTTAAACAAAAAATTTTAAATATTTCAAGGAAAAACAAGCCAGTTGAATATAAAGTATATACACATGGGTATTTTTATTTATTTAAAACATGAAAACATATCCATATAAGAGCCGCATCAAATAAAAAGAAAAATAATTCATTCGTATCGAACAGTAGATACCAAAAAAAATCACTTCTAGCGTTTGAAGCATTTGGAAATTACATAATAAAATTGAAAATTATATATGTAAAAAATAGTTATATAGAGCAATTTTTTTTAAATAAGTAATTTTCAGTTTAATGAAGGTGGTTTATTGAAAATATTCCTATTTTATTTATTGGACGAGGAGAATCAATCTTTTTTAATATTTCATCTGCTTCATAATCAAGAACGTCGTCTTTTTTCGGCCAACGCCAGTTAAATCCGCTCATGGTCATAGCTTTTATTTTGAATTTTAAAGGATCTCCTCTTATAACTTCTAATACTTTGCCGGGAAACTTTTCTCCTTCATCCTGGATAACGACAAAGTCTCCTTCGTTGTAATTTTTGTCTGGATGTAAGGGTTTTTTCAAAAGAACCTTGTCACCTTTTTGTTTTGTCACTTTTTTCATGGCCATTTTTTGAAGTTTTTTCTGGGTCTTCTTTTCTTTTTTTAAAACCATTTTCTGAAGTTTTTCTTGCTTTTCCTCAACCAAGCGCCGTCGATATGTTATGCAATCTGAAGCTATTACCACAGTTGGAGTGAGCTTTTTCTTCACTTGTTTCTTTTTCGGGTCGCTTGATGAAGGCTCAGGCCAGAAGAGAGCATTTTTGAATGGTGTTGGAAATTCAGCTTTGTTAGTTCCTGGACCTTCCATGCTATTGGTAGTTGGGCTATCTACAGCCACATCGTTAGGAAGTGGTGCTTGATTATCTTCCATTATGTTATCGTCCACCTGAAATGTAGTTTCCCTCATGTCCATTATAGCTTGATTTTGTGCGCCTTGACAAGATGCATCTGGTGTTTTCTGCACATAGGATTGTGAGTCCACTACTCTACAAGTTGGAGTTGAACTTGTCAAACGGGCGTTTTCAGGAGCCTCTAAATCAATAACTTTTTCATATAAATCGAGGAAATCGATGCTCATGTTTGCTATATCGATGGAGCCACAATCTCCAGCCAATATACTAGTAAATCCGGTTAATGGCGCGATTCCATTGCCGTAAGCACCCTGTTCATTCTTCAGCTTTTTCCAAAAATAGTACAAATTTTTGTCTTTAATATCGCCAGCCCATACTCCAGCGCACTCGTTAAATAACTTTAATTTCTCATCTTCTAGTCGCTCTTCAAAAAGCTTAATAAGGTTAGACTTAGGCGGTTGCTGCTCTCCACTACGAATCACAGCTTCAACATTTCCAGCACCATGGGACATTCCATGGTCGTTTTTAAAATTTTATTGTAAGCAACTGCATCTTCATTGAACGGATACAAACCACAAGCTCAGAAAGCGCTTTGTATAACATCAGTAGTAATCGAGGATTTCATACATTTCTCTATAGCTGGGCCGAAATTTTCACGTTTCATTCGCTGTCCATTATTTGTAATTCTCCAATCTTGGGCTTCCTTTTTCCAAGCGGCTTTTAAACAGTGAAAAACTCCGACGTCCATGGGCTGTAACAAGTGCGTAGAATTTGGAAGAAGCGCAATTAGAATAATGCCGTGTTTCTTGCAAAATTCGCTGAGAGGTAAAGATATATGGGACACATGTCCATCCAAAACTAAAACCACAGGAAGCTGTACGTTCAGTCTGAGTCAGATTTGGCAATGGCCCAGCTTTTGGGATATTTCGACATAATGTTTGGTGGAAAGCGCTTATATGGGAAAATAGCAAAAAGTAGGCATCATTTTTCCATCTGCAGATGCTCCTACAGACTATGTTAGACATTCTTTGTCATCATTTCCTGACCTAAAGTAGACGTGCTTAGCACCACGTGTAGTCAACACTGCTTGGCCCTTGGGGCACAGAAAGAACGCTGACTCATCACAATTAAATATCCTGGTTGGATCTTCTAATACTTCGAGGTAGGTATTGTCTTTCATATATGTCTTGACTCTTTCGAACCAAGCCCTTATGGAAGATTCTGTGACAGAAGTTCGGGAAGCTGTTAGGCATTGAGACATTCGTTGGCTCAAAGACGGATTTCTTTGTAAAAAGCCTTTGAACCATTTTTTTCCGGGGATACCATTTGTGAAAGAGTTTGGTCGTTTCAGCTCCTTAACCAAGTTTCCCACGGAGTTCGCGAGTTGGTCCTTAGTTATTGGAAAGCCCATCTCCGCCAAATGATGAATCCATTTAACAATATTATTTTCTTCTTCTGTCGACAGCACTGCCAGAGGGCCGGAGGACGGGTTTTTCGTATACTTCTTGTTAATCTTGTCCAATAACATCTGTTTGGGAATTCCATATATTTTTGATGCTCTGTAACACGTCATATCTCCCTTTTGAACAGCTTCAAGTGCTAACTGTAAGCAAGTTGGTGAATATTTCGGCATGTTGTGAAACTAGTTTCGTCGTGTTTTATTTTTATGTCACTAAAAATATTGTGTGCTGGAAAAAAATTTAAGTAAAACTACCTAAGTATAACTATTTTCTAATTACTTACTACAGGGTGGCGCAAAAGTAATCCTCCTATCAGAAAATGCTATAAATTTTGCGATTGGCCCCTAAAGTCAGTTCTGTTTTTACATTTGTGTAGTAAACACATGCGAAATACACGTTAATAAACAATGTTACGCTACACTGCTCCAGAACGCGGAATATTGCTGACTATTTATTTGACCAATAATCTGTCGGTGAAAAACGGTTACTGCGCAAAAGTAATCTTCCTATCAGAAAATGCTATAAATTTTGCGATTGGCCCCTAAAGTCAGTTCTGTTTTGACATTTGTGTAGTAAACACATGCGAAATACACGTTAATAAACAATGTTACGCTACACTGCTCCAGAACGCGGAATATTCTCTCTCTATGGCGCGATATACAACAGGTATATCATCATAAACCTCCTAAGAGGTTTTTGCGCCAAGCTTCTCTTCCAATTTGTGGTGTGCCGATTTGAATTTTCCCTACAAATTGGTGGGACCTACAGTTTTTTGCCGACTCCGAACGGCATCTACAAAGGAGACGAATTTTTCGCTGAGAAGCCTGTCATGGCAGAAATACACTCGGAGAGTTTTGCCAAACCACTGCCGAGGGGCGACCCCGTTTTGAAAAACTTTTTTTCAAATCACTTTTGATGTTACCTGTACCAGGGATCGAACCATGGACCTTCGGTGTGGTAGGCCGGCAACAATACCTTCACACCACGGCGGCCGCGAATATATTGCTGACTATTTATTTGACCAATAATCGGTCGGGGCCAAACGGTTACTGTGAATGGTGAGCGCTACAGAGCAATGATCAACGAGTTCTTTTTGCCGCAACTTGATGAATTGGGATTGGAAAACATGTGGTTCCAACAAGACGGTGCAACACCACACACTGCACGTGCCACAACCGATATGCTGAACATCGGAAGCTTACTTTTGCGCCACCTTGTATATTACGGAATTGAGAACATGGGCAAAATTATGCAGCCTATTTTCGGTCTATCGGTTTTGTCTTCAGCAACTACCAAAGCCAATTTTTTTTTAATTAGTTGTGTTTGCATAACATTTTATACGCCCATAATGCTTTTATATACACAAAATATGTATATTTATACACAGGATTAAATATTTACTTTATTAACTTTTTGTTTATTTTTCCCAAATATAAGAAGTTTTACCATAACTTACGGCTTTAAAAACGGTCGTTATTTTGAAAAAAGTGTTGAACGGAAATAGGCCATGAGCATATATGTGAAATTTAAAAACTATTGAAATTTTCAAAAATTATAAAAAATATATGTCTTATACGTTAATAATAACAAAAAAAATTTCCAAATGTTCCTAATTCCGTGCTATTTTAAAATTAAGATTTTATATAACATTTTTATTATATACTAACTTTAATGCATAAATTTATATAGAAAATACTTTAAAATTTTAATATTTGAAGAAAAATATACACATATACTTACGATGTGAAGGTTAAAGCCTTAAGAATTTATCACTGCACTCTTAGCAATTTCGCGAACAATATACATTGACACATACGTTTTTAGCAAATTTTTATAGTTGACTGCTAGTTTGATGCAAAATTTATTAAACTGATGTGGCTCGGTAGCTACCAAGCCCGAATTGAATAATTTGAACAATTCTGATAAATGTCATAATTTTTTCTAATTAAAAATTGTTTCCCAAAAATAGCACGGTGATAGGTGCTAGCACGGGAATGGGTACACTTACCTTAAGTACAAAGTCAAATATTCCTAATAGTTGATGCGCGCAATCGTAAAATCCGCTGCATACATTTAGGCGTGTTCGCGGAGCGCATAACATTAGCAAATTGCGCATAACAAAATTTGTTGATGCTTTTCATATTCATGTGTATATTGCAATTGAGAAGCTGGAGCGTAAGTAGGCATATTTCCATGTATATTATTCATTTGAAGTAATAAATTTATTACTTTTCATATTATGTTAGGAGAAATAAATAAAAGTGATAAGTTGTGTTCACAAAGAAATTCATGATTTATGCAATGTACCGGAAAAGCATCATGCATCCCTGCCGCTTTCCTATAATAAATTTAGGAAGCCAGTTCATCTGGTCGGTCCGTGCCGAGTAATTTTTCTGAAGTCAATTTTAAATTCTTTAAAAAACGTTTAGAGTTCTTTGGGCTGCTTTGCACTATTCGAAAACTCGGCATAAACTTTCGAAATTAAGTTTTCACCATCTAAAACAACATCTTGGTAAAATTTCTGGCAGCATTATAGAGGGAATGACAATAGGAATTAGCCTTCACAACTTTTATATCATGAAACTTATTTGTAATTTTTTTTTTTGGTACACAGAATTATATACACCATAATTAATGAGGCATTACCTGCAGAAAACGCAGAAACAAGGTTTGCGCTTTAATTATATTTTTCGAGGAACTTTTCTACATCTTAAAAAACTTTCGATGAAGTTTCATCTGCGCTTAAATCCATTCGTTTATTATACCTAGTAGTGCTACGAACACAAGGTATGTATATTAACTTTAGTCGTCTAACGGCAGTACGTAACGGCATAAACGGATCGAGATAGATATTGACTTATATATATCAAAATGTTCAGGACGAAAAGAGAAATTGATTAAGCCATGTCCGTCCGTTCGTCCGTCCGTCCGTCTGTGAACACGATAATTTGATTAAATTTTGAGATATCTTAATAAAATTTGGTATGCGGGTTCCTTGGCACTCATCTCCGAGAGCTATTTAAAATGGCCGAAATCGGATGATAGACACGCCCACTTTTTATATATAGAATATTTTCGAAAACACAAAAAAAGTGATTACTCAGTACATAATACACCTATAAGGATAAAATTTGGTGAATACATTTAGATTGAGGCATAAAATAAATTTTTCAAGAAATTTTTGAAAAAGGGCTTGGCACCGCCCACTTTTGATTAAGTCAAGCTTATAAATAATATTAATCATAAATCAAAAACCGTTCAAGATATCAAATTCAGCACGCAGGTTTCCAGGTATGTAAGGAATGTTCCAGGAAAAAATGGGCGGGATCGGTTAAGGTTTACGCCCACTTTTATATGAAAGATTTTGAAGAGGATCGTAGATATATTAAATAGCAAAGCAAATGATATGGGTGAAGAGATTGACAAACTTGAAGAAAATGCGGTCTCCAGTGGTATCGCCTTGATAGGAATACCGCCTACTAGGGGTGAAAATATCAGCGATATATTTTCAAAGCTGTGTCGTGTCATAAATATTGAGCCTCCTATGTTGCGGCAATTATTTCGTATGCGCGCAAACAACAATAACAACAGATCCAGTCCCGCTTCCATTATAATTAAACTCAACACAGCGGGCGACAGAAGTCAACTGCTTAAAGCTATAGCTGCGTTCTGCAAATCGAATAAAAGGCCGTTAATACTTTCTGACATCGACGAAGTTGGCTATGGCAATATTTATGTACATGAGAGTTTAACTAAACTAAATGTCCGTGTTCAACCACAGATACAAATTGACGTCAAGGAGTTGCTTTTTTGCTTTTTGTGGGAGAGAGGGCGACGATGGAAGGGGACGGGTACCGAGTTGCCTGTGCTCGCGAAACACGCTTTGTGTTGCCGTTCGTCTCAATTATGTTATGTTGGCCGCAGATTAATATGTATGAACTTTTTCCATTTTTATCACTTCGTTCTGATTTGAGTCATTCCACTGTTGAAGGCCAATTATACAGTGCTAGGTGCGTTTATGATCATGGTTAGCATAAATGAGTGTTTGAACACTGACGGCGGATGTGTTAAGTTTATGTTAAATACTGTAAGCAAGAGTCACCCAGGCTTTCAGCTATGCCATATAAATGCCCGTAGCTTAAATATGCCAAAGCTTGATTACCTGAACTATATTTTAGTTAACTTAAAAATTAATATGATATGCGTTACAGAGACGTGAAGAAGATATTGGCGATAAGGTGTATGAGTTACGTGGTTACAGGGTAACAAGAAATGATAGGAGGTGCTAGAGGTGGCGGCGTGGCCATATATTGCAAGAGTAATATTCCCCAAAAAGTGATTTATAAATCAAATGTAAGTGATCCCGTTGAATTTATAATCATGGAGGTCCGAGATAGTTTTACGAAGTGTCTAATTATATGCCCTAGTAAATTGTTTGAATTAGATTCCCTGTTTTCGCAATTAGCACAAATTTCACACGCGTATGCACATATTTACTTTGTGGGGACTTAAATATTGACATGTTTAACGACGATTCGCGATCTTTGAAATTAAGAGATAACTACTCCATTGGCATGGATGTTTTTAATAAATTTCCCACTCGGTTTTCACCAAACTGCAAACCTAGCATGCTAGACTTGATGTGTACATCCAACAGTTCCGACGTCCTTCATTATGACCAATTTTCGTTTGCAGGAGTATCGGACATGACATGCTGTTTCTTTCTAATAATGCTGACCTCAATTGCACAACCCCAACTCATTTTCATTACAGAGACTTTGCGGCGGTTAACTTTTCTGAGCTTGCGTATGAAGCTAATATTCTAAATTGGAAGATCGTATGGATGTTTCCTAATATAAATGAAAAACTGAACTTTCTTGCCAATCAAATTATTTATTTATTTAATAAATATATACCGCTCAAGGAAGTAAGAGTTCGAAGCAAGCAACAGCCGTGGTTTACTAGAGATGTTATGTTGGCTATTAAATCACGTTACAAGTTTTACAACCGTTGGAAGAGAAATCCTACAGACACTAGTTGGGATTTTTATCGCCAAGCCCGAAATCAAGCTACACTGTTACTAAGAATTTCGAAAAGACGATTTTTCCAGTCAAAGCTTGATACTGACTTGCCGCATAAAAGTCTGTGGAAAAATTTAAAATCCATTGGTATAGGAGGGAAAACTAACTCAGGTTGTAACTTGGAACCAGGAAGAAATCCAAAAACTTAAAATTTTGAAAAATGGGCGTGGCCCGCCCCTTTTATAGTGGACTGTTCCACAAAACTTGTTGTGCCATACCTCCGCCAAAAATTGATTTGTCGAAACGAAATTTGGTTATAATGTTCTATATATAAAGGTAACTGTTTGCTGTAAAAATGGGGGAAATCGGTAAATGTACACGCCCAGTTTTTTAACATATTTCTGAAAATTTTTTTTGTAAAACTTGAAAAGCGATATTTCTACAGCAAGTTATATCAATCAGATTTTGCACACATAATAAGCTTTTTAAGAAAGACTCGGCCGCAAACAAAATTTTGTCAATTTTGAAGAAGTAGGCGTGGCGTCGCCCACTTTTCAGCATAAACTTTCTGCTATTTTCAAAGGCAATCGCTTATAATTCAATCTTAATATTTCAATGAAAATTGGTCAGCTGCTTCTCAGTAGTATGTATTATACTCCTGCCAAAAATTAGCCAAATCGGGGAACACACAAGCGAAATATTCGCCCACGTAGTTAATAGCCCACTGCAACAGCGAAGTTATATATCGTTTTTGATTTTCATACCTTTCGTAAACATTAAATGTATGTAAGTATGAGAACAAGAAGAGAAAAGTTCACTAAAATGATCAGGACGATGAGCGGAGTCGATTTAGTCATGCCCGTCTCTCCGTCCGTCTGTCTATTTGAACGCAAACTAGTCTCTCAGTTTCACAAACGAATGCTGAAATTCGTTGTTTGCTTCCGCCATTTTATAATATACTAGCAAACCCGGTAGACGTTGTTTTGACGTTTGCAATGACAATCAACAAGTCGCTGTTCGCTTCGCTATGTTTGTCAGTTGGTTTGAATCCACTACCTGTTCGTGCTGCTTTTCGTGTGCGCAAGAAAAATAGTAACAACAACCAACCTTCTCCCATCATTGTCAAACTGCAATCAACGTATGATCGCTCAAAATTATTTAGGGCAATCGCAAACACCTTTAAGTCAAAGCAGAAATGCTTAACTCAGCGTGATGCAGGTATAGAGGGTGATGGAAAAGTATTTATACACGAATGTCTTACTAAGAAAAATCGTCATTTGATGCACTTTGTAACTCAGCTGAAAAAGCAAAGAAAATTAGTGAGTGCTTTCTCAATGCGTGGGAGAATTTATGTTAAAACTCAAGCCAATAACGAAGCAATAATGGTTTTGGATCAAAAGGGCGCCGAACGTGTGGTAGCTGCTCTTTAAATTAAATTATGATTTTTATGAGTTTTACTTTATATATTTATATAGTGCTAATATTTGCAAATTTTTTCATATCTTTGGTTTTTAGTACACATCTTCAACGTTATGTATTTAGATTCCTTTTCTTATCTATACTTTCCCTCTCTATATTTTTCCCCGTTTTGACTGTCAGATCGCAAACATCTTATTTATGTCGCTAATATGGGTAGCAATTCGGGTATATATGCTAACAATAACTATCTAAGGCTTGCTTTGAAACTAGTTAGTGAACATCACAAAGGCTTTAATGCTTGTCAGTTTAATGCACGTAGCTTAACAACTGATAAACTTGACTACTTAAACCTTGTTTTTAGTGATCTTAACATTGATTTGATTTGTGCTACTGAGACTTGGTTTAAACCCAGTTTATCTGACTCTATTTGTATGCTTGGTGACTAAGCTATTGTACGTAATGATAGAACGTCTGGTCAAAGGGGTGGTGGACTAGCAATTTATTATAAAACTAGGCTCAGCTGTAAAATTATTTATAGGTCATCTTCTAATGATGTTGTTGAAAGTCTCTTTGTTGAGCTTAGTGATAATGAACAAAAATTTCTTGTCATAAGTGTTTACAATCCACATAAAAATAATGATTTATCATACTTATTTGAAGTGATATCTGAGCTGTCTATGAGCTATGTGCACGTATTGATTTGTGGTGATTTAAACGTTGATCTCCTGACAGACAACTCACTGCGTAGGAATCTCTTGAATAATTTTGTCTCGAGTGGACTCACAGTTGTGAACAAGTATGCCACCCGGTTTGGACCGTCCTGTAATCCCAGTATGCTCCATATTTTTGGTGTAAGTGCGCCTAATATGATTAATCATATTGACCAATTCGCCCTCGATGGCGTTACTGATCACGAGCTGCTCTTTATTTCTTACAATTTAGCTTTGGGCAGGGAAAACTCACCCAGAACTTTAACTTTTCGGGACTTTAAAAACATAGATTTACCTGCACTAATAAATGAGGGTGCATCTCTAGATTGGAATGCATGCTGGTCTCTTTCTTCAGTGGACCTTAAGCTGACCCATATAACAACGCTTATGAAATACTTGCTTAATAAATATGTCCCTCTACGTAGCATAAAAACGGCATCTAGAAGAAAGCCCTGGTTCACTAAGGAAAATCTTAATTGTATTAAAGCTCGAAACAAAGTATACAAAAATTGGAAGATGTACCCCACATCTGAAAACTGGGAAGTTTATAAAAGAGCAAGAAATAAAGTTACTGCTGAAATTCGACACGCTAAAAAAGTTTATCTCGAAGCTAAATTCAAAAAGGATGTTCCTTCCAAGGTCTTATGGAAGAACTTAAAGTCTTTAGGTGTTTGCTCCAAGGATGTAAAGGTCTGCGGAATAAATCCGAATGAGATTCGTATTTTATCAGTGCAGGTTCCCGAACGGAAAGTCCCGCTTTCAATGTTGATACAAATCTAGTCTGCGAGTTTCCCAATTCTTTCAGTTTCGTGGTGTCATCTGAAATGGAAATTCTGAAATGCGTATATGCCATTAAATCGAATGCTATTGGCGTTGATGGCGTAAGCCTCCGATTTTTAAAACTTATTGCCCCACGTGTGCTTCCATCGCTCACACATATTTTCAACTTCGCCATTACGTCTTCCACCTTTCCAAGTGAATGGAAAATTGCTAATGTTATTCCGGTTTCGAAAAGCAATCAATCCGAATCTCCTAAGGACTTCGGCCCATTAGCATTTTGCCTGCACTTGCTAAAGTATTTGAAAAGCTTCTTGCTACTCAAATTGTGTCTCATTTGAAAAAGTATAGCTTACTAAGTGAGTGTCAGTCTGGCTTTAGACAAGGACACAGCTGTTCTACAGCAATATTAAAAGTTGTAGAAGACATTCGTCCTTCCTTTGACAAGAAATTTTTAACTTTCCTCGTGCTCCTGGACTTTTCCAAGGCATTTGATACTGTGAATCATGATATACTTTTGTTAAACACTATTTTGGTTTTGATTTACCTTCAATTAAATTTGTAAAAAGCTACCTTTCGTCTAGATATCACCAAGTTCAGTGTGGTGATATTTTTTCTAATTGTGCAGAAGTCATCTCGGGCGTACCGCAAGGCTCAATTCTAGGTCCTATTCTTTTTAGTATATTTATTAACGACATTGTTCACTGCTGCCAAGATTCATCTGTACATCTCTATGCTGATGATACCCAAATCTATCTTTCACGCCCTATTGGTCTAAGCGAGGACTTAGTTTTCCGGCTAAATGCGGACCTTGAAGGAATATCGACTTGGGCCAAGCTGAATGGACTTTCTTTAAACGCAGCTAAAACACAACTGCTCCCCATATCACATGCTCCATTTGACATTAAAGATATATCTACAGTTATTTTACAAGATACTGAAACAAAACCTCAGATGACTGTCACTAACCTAGGCTTTAAGATGAACGCAAATCTAACTTGCTCCGATCACATTAACTACAGTGTATCAAAAATTTATTTCACTCTGAGGAGTTTGTGGCATGTATGTTTTGAGCTACCTACACATGCAAAACTATATTTAGTAAGGACATTAATTGTCCCACACATAACATATTTTGAACGAGTGTATTGCGATCTTGATTGTAACTCACGAAATAAATTGAACTTAGCGCTAAATAATGCAGCTAGATTTGTATACCGTAGAGGAAAGTTTGACCATATTTCAGCTTACACAATAAATATTTTAAACTCGAGCCTTGTCAATTATTTGAAAATCCGGAGTTTAATTTTTCTCTTCAAGGTTATAAATAGCCATCAGCTGAATAGCCAAAGCTGAAGTTTGTTCAATCGTCCCGCACTCACAATATCGTTGTGCCTAGTTACTCGACCTTAACAGCCTCTAGATGTTTCTTTGTTAGCACTGTCAAAACCTGGAATTCGCTACCAGTCACAATTAAAAGCTTAACATCGATAGGATGTTTCGAGAAGGCAGTCGCAAGTTTCTTTAATTAAAACCTTATAATCCTACTTTCATTTCCTTCACCGTGTCATCCTCTTCTGACATATTGTTTCCTTTTCCCTTACCTTTCTCGTTTATCCTATTATTCTATTTCCAATTTCGTTGTTATTCTTATAAGTTTTAATATAATTTTTTAATCTTAAGTTAAAATCTTTGTATCTTTGAATGTAAATTAATTTGGATCATGTTTGTACAATTAAAAGACATACGTCTTACTGTATCGCCTAAAATGTCGTAAATAAATAAATAAATAAATAAATAAATAAATAAATAAATAAATAAATAAAAGACACCCTTTTTATACCTTTCAAGAACATGAAATAGTAGATTAACTTTGGTCCGATGTTTGTAACGTTTAGAAATATAAGAGATAGACCCAGCATTAAGTATACCAAATTGATCAGGACGATGAACTGAGTTGATACAGCCATGTCCGTCTGTCCGTCCTTCCGTCTGTTTGAACGCAAACTAGTCCCTCACTTTTTGAGATATCTCGATGAAATTTTCCACACGGATGTATTTTTGTATTATATTAGACATTTGTCGGATCCGGTATAATCGGGTCACTATAGCATATATCTCCCATACAACCGATCGTTCAAATAAGAGGATTATGACCATTTCTCCCTCATTTTTAAAGATTAAAACTTGAAACTTGGTGAGATATTTTCTTACGGATAGCAAAAGATTTCGTAAAACAATCACCAAGAGCGGAGCTATATATAGTATATATCCCATACAACCGATCGTTCAGATAAGAGGATTATGACCATTTCTCCCTCATTTTTAAAGATTAAAACTTGAAACTTGGTGAGATATTTGCTTATAGATGGTAAAAGAAAATTAAATGTATTGCTGACAAAGTTTTAGAGAACTTTAAACAATTCGTATTTAAGTTTGCACGTATTCATGATAGGTATAAAGCCTTCGGCACAGCCGAAGACAGGGCCGTCCTTACTTGTTTATATCTATTTTAGTTACGCACACAAGGTATATTACTTCATTCGGCATAAACGAATAGATATATATATTTATTAATGTATATCAAAACCTTCAGGATAAAAAGGAAAATATCCGTGCAAGTAGTTAATACCCCACTGCAAAAGCGAAGTTGTATATCTCTTTTTTGATATTCATTCCTTTCATGAACATGAAATGTTCGTACGTATACTGAAATGATCAGGAGGATGAGCTGAGTCGATGTAGCCATCCTTCTTTCGATACGCCTATCTGTCTGTCCGTCTGTCTATTTGAACGCAAATACGAACTGAAAGTAATAAAATAGACCTGCGTAAATTGGGATGCCATAATGAATCACGACTAGGTATATAATGTTCGGTCCCACACGAACTTAGACTTCCTTACTTGTTTATATCTATTTTTGTTACGCACACAAGGTATATTACTTCATTCGGCACAAACGAATCGGGATATATATTTATTAATGTATATCAGAACGTTCAGGATGAAAAGTAAAATATCCGGGCAAGTAGTTAATACCCCACTGCAAAAGCGAAGTTGTATTTTTTTTTGGTTTTTCATACCTTTCATGAAAATCAAATGTTTGTACGTATGAGAAGAAAAAGAGATAGTCCCATCAAAAAGTATACTGAAGTGATCAGGAGGATGAGTTGAGTCGATGTAGCCATCCGTCTCTCGATACGTCTATCTGTCTGTCCGTCTGTCTATTTGAACGCAAATACGAACTGAAAGTATTAAAATAGACCTGCGTAAATTAGGATGCCGGATGTTCGGTTCCACCCGAACTTAGACTTCATTACTTGTTCCAAAATACCAATACATGCACATTTTATTTTGAAAAATTTGCGTTCAAATCGACTCAGCTCATCCTCCTGATTATATGTATAAAGGTATATAACTTCCCTATTGCTCAATTTTTTGGCTGAAAAGTGGGAGCCGCCACGCCTACTTCCCCAAAATCCACAAAATTTTTTTGGCGGTCGAGTTTTGCTTAAAAAGCTTATTATGTGTGCAAGATCTTATTGATACAGCTTGCATGGTTATAGAAATACCGCGTTTTACATTTCACAAACAAATTTTTCAGAACTCCGTTGACCGATTTCGCCCATTTTTACAATAAATATTTATATATTCAAATTTTCGTCCAATTCCGTTTTATAAATATTTTTTTCCGGAGTTGTGGCATAAAAAGTTTTGTGGAATAATCCACGATCAAAACTTTCAAAAATCTATATTTTTCGACTTTCTTCATTCACGGACACTTTGAAAGTGAAATGGAAATGAGATAAAGCTTTTGTACGCAAAGTTATTGCCTATTTAAATATATCTATGATCCTTTTTAAAATATTTCGTATAAAAATGGGCGTGGACCTTAATCGATTTCGCCCAAATGTTTACTGAAACATTCCTTCTATTAATATAAATGTGTGTGCTAAATATCTTTTCCATATCTTGAACGGTTTTTGATTTATTATAAATATTACTTCTAAATTTTACTCAATCAAAAGTGGGTGGGCCAAAAATATCTTGAAACACTTTTTTTCTGCCTTAAAGTTAATGTACATACCAATTTTATGCTTACGATATAAGTGTATTATGTACTGAATAATCACTTTTTTTGTATTTTTGAAAATATTTGCCCATTTTAAATAGCGCTCGGAGATGAGTGCCAAGGAACCTTTATAGCATATTTAATTAAGATATCTCAAAATTTACTCAAGTTATCGTGTTCACAGACTGACATGGCTTAATCATTTTCGTTTTTCCCCCTGAACATTTTGATATATATAAGTCGATATTTATCTAGATCCGTTTATGCCGTTACTTACCACCCTTAGGCGATTAAAGTTAATGTACCTCATGTGCGTAGCACTTCTTCTTTGAATGGTCATCTAACCGCCCGGGCGATTTTGACCGTCCAACATAGCTCGCAAGTCGTTTCTTCGTTGCGCCAACTGGCGCCAATTGGAAACACCGCGGGATCGCAAATCGGTCTCCACTTGGTCCTTCCATCGGAGTGGTGGTATCCCTCTTCCTCTGTTTCCACCGGCGGGTGGCGATAAGAATACCTTCTGGGCTGGAGCATCTTCGCTCGCACTACGTGGCCTAGCCAGCGAAGCCGCTGTGTTTTAATTCGCTGAACTATGTCGGCGTCTGCGTAAAGTTCATACAGCTCATCATTAAATCTTCTTCGGTACTCGCCGTCGCCAACGCGTAGAGGTCCACAAATCTTTCGAAGAACCTTTCTCTCGAATACTCCCAGAGCCTCCTCATCAGATGTTGTTAGTGTCCACGCTTCTGCACCATATAGCAGGACGGGTGCGATGAGTGACTTGTAGAGTGTTATTTTCGTACGTCGAGAGAGGACTTTACTTTTCAATTGCCTAGTCAGTCCGAAGTAGCATTTGTTTGTTTCTTCGTGGGATTTCTAGGCTAACATTATTGTTGGTGTTAATGCTGGTTCCCAGGTAAACGAAGTCCTTTACTATTTCGAAATTATTGCTGCCAACAGTGGCTTGGTTGCCACGGCGCAAATGCGCTGACTCTTTGCATGATGACCGAAGGTACTTCGTTTTGCCCTCGTTCACCACCAATGCCATTTTCTCCGCTTATTTTTCTAATTTGGAGTAAGCAGAAGTTGCGGCGCGGTTGGCGTAGCACTACTAGATATAAAAAAGAAACAAGAATTAACTAAACAAAAGAATATAAGTCTGGACATTAAAACATGACTCTCAGAGGTTGAAGAAACGATCGACGAAATCGGAAGATACCGATAAGCAGAAGTTGCGGCGCGGTTGGCGTAGCACTACTAGATATAAAAAAGAAACAAGAATTAACTAAACAAAAGAATATAAGTCTGGACATTAAAACATGACTCTCAGAGGTTGAAGAAACGATCGACGAAATCGGAAGATACCGTCGTAACTGGATCAAAGTCGAGCTCGAGGTTAAAAAGACGTGGCAACAACGGCGGTAACAAGGTCCAGAGAGATACGCGACGTGGAATTTCTCACTACAAAGGAAGAATTAATCGACGCTTTGAAGTCAAATTTCAGCATTGACTCGGAAGAGAAGAAAGTCAGCGTAACAGCGCCAAACACAAGACATATTACTCAATAGCCCAACTCCAACACGACGAATTAATACGAGTAAGCTGCTATTCCACACCCAGCGACAGCATAGGAGAGTTTCAAAACAAGTTAAATGATATCGAGGACACCGACCCAGAAATAGGTGGATCGGTAATCATTGCAGGCGACTTTGACTCAAGAGCCATCTAGTGGGGAATGCCAACGACTAACGCAAAAGCTGACGAGTTCTGGCCAGGCTGGGACTAACAGTCATTAATTCCGAAACATCAACAACTGTCAGGATACCAGGTAGCGAAGAAATAATACCAGATATCACGACGGCACTAAGCGCTAATTGCTGAAATCGATACATACCTGCTAAGAGCCCACACACCTACGAACGCCAGAGACTGGGTCAAACCTACCATGCTCACCGTTAAACAGGCCTATAATACGCCCATGCCAATATTATCAAAAAAAGCGGCGTAAAGATTCCGTTTGCTGGCAGTCAGAAAAAATCCCTGAACAAAGGCGCAACTGATTACGCTTAAGTCGATTATATACAAAGGCTAGGCGCCTGGGCCAAGCCACAGCCGAAGCTAAATCATATGAAAACGAGAAGAAGCTTTTGAAAGCAGAGCAAGAAGAACAAATGTGAGGAGCTCCGGGAAGACGTCAACAGGAATCCATGGGGCCTGGGCTACAGGAAAGTACTCAAGAAGATTAGGGACAGAATGCACATACCTGATTTAGATGCAAACGTAATGGATAACATAGTGAACGCACTTTTACCTACTCATGAAATCAGGGATAAGGTAAAGATCGGATCAGCATGTCGAAGAACCTCCAGCATTCACCACAGCAGAACTGAAATCCCAACAAAGCTTGAAGAACAACAAGGCCCCATGCTGACGCCTTAGGTTACCTGCATCAAGTAGTCAGAAGTTATTTAGGATATTTAAAGGGCCCGCAGTGCATCAACGTCACATGCGGAGCAGCACAATGTTCAATTCTTGGACCCATGGAACGTCAGCTACGATGAAATGTTTAACCTAGAAATGCCCGATGATACCTTCTTAGTCGGATACGCAGGCGACATTGTCGCAGCCATTTCCGCCCGAAATACAGAAGAAGCGCGCAGGAAGGTCAATCAGGTTATGATAGGCACGAAAGCGTGGCTTGACCTGTGTGGCCTCCAACTGGTGGCACAAAAATCTGAGTTGATACTCTTATCAAAAAAGTACATACAGTTAGAGGTTGGTTCCGATACACTTTCTGGAACTATTACATCGAAGAAAGTAGTTAACTATTTAGGCGTGAGATTAGATTCCCGAATAACCTACTGGGCAAAAATTCAGCATGCGACAGAGAAGGCATGTAAGCATTCCATCGTTACTAAGTAGGCTGATGGAAAAATTTAAGGACCTATAGAAAGCAGTAGGAAGCTACTGATTGACACTACTCTGTCCACTCTACTATATGGCTCCGATCTATGGAGAGACACACTTAAGATAAAGAACCGCTGTACACTCCTAACAACTGTACAGCAAATATCGGCTTTGAGAGTAGCCTCCGCTTATCGAACCGTATCAGGACTAAGCTTTCAGGTTATAACCGGAGCGATCCCCATCAACTTATTGGCGCTGCAAAGAAGAATAATATGGGACTGGACGCAAGTACAATAGAACGCCACCATTTTCCATTGTCACATTGCAATTTCATTACTCGGTTATCAAACTGATTTGCAATTAAATTAACATAATCAATTAAACAACCTGCAGTTTCACTTTTGTTCTAGTGCAATACATTCTTGACCATTTGCTATATTATATTCACCACAATAACCAGTTGTGTTGTTGGACCATTTGAGTCAGTTAGTACCAGTTCCAATGTTTCTGTTGTTTTAGACTCAGGGCCGCTTGACAGATACCCAGGAACTTCTGATAATAAATCTGCCGATTAGCGTTAACCTGACATTTGTAATTTTACTTTCGATACAATTAACACATCTCGTTTCTAAATTTTCGAGTTCTCCCGGTAGTCTGTCAAGTAATTTGTTCTTAACTATTTTACTCAGGTACTCAAAGTTTCGGTACCCAAACGGTCTGTGCACTTTCTCTTTTTCTGTTTGTTTTGTTAAGTTTATATATATCCCCTTCCCCTTTCTGTAAAGTAACTATTAATTTTAAGCAAGTGGTTTTCCTTATATGCAACTGCTAATAGCCTTCTATTTTCTTCATAAAACTTTGCGTTATTACTCTTTGCGAAAAAAGTACAATTTGTTTGTGTTACTTTAGATAAACTTTGTTAATTTTAATTAATCTATTGTAAGCAACTTTGAAAATAATGCTCGACTGTCTTATATTCAAGTATCTTATATTTCATATATTCCTTACAACACTGCTTCTATCTGCCAAATTAAATTGTATTTCTTTGAAAATTTGTTGTCAAAAAAACAAAAAGAAAACAAAGCGAACGTAATAATTTCTGAGAACCTTTGGTAAGTTAATTATTAGATTACAAATAGTGTTTATAGATTATGTCCTTGTATGCACGAGGTATTGTGTTCCAGACCCATCAGTGCCGCATTTGTACCAATAGTCCAATGCCCAGTGCGCAGCACAACATTGATAAATAATCTAATTTAAGGTCCTTTCTAAGCAACCTGAGATGAGACAAAGATAGTGTTTCATGGTAGGAGGGCCAAAGACTTGATCTGCAGAGCTTGAAACGCTTAAACCGAGGATTAGCCTTGCTAAAACAGCATGCAAAGATCGACCCTTGATACGTCCCTGAGGATCCTTCGCCTTTGAGTCATCAAGAGCCGACGAAGAAACAGCTCATCGACAGTCTCGTTTCCCTGCATGTAACGATGTCCCGGAGCTCATAGAGAAACGATATGTCGACTTGGTAGGTTCATGGTCGACTTGCTAGGTTCATATGTTACGAAAAGTGCAAACGGCCCCTCAGCTACGGATCGGTCCGTCTGCTCATGCAACCTTGCGAAGTCGACAAAACAGAAGACAATTGCATTATGACAGTTAGCAAGCGCAGCTGACTTTGTATTGATCAACTTCCGACCTTTTTGTACGAGCAGCCGGCAGAACAGCATCGAAGAAGACATCCAAGGTAAGAAAGAAATATGATTAACTATATTGGGCAAGAGATTTATATCAAGAAAGCTCTAAAACAGGTATAAGCAAATCGCAGCCACGGTATCACGATCAATCCATCACGGTAGCAGAACGGGGATTGCAGGGAAATTGGCTGATTGGAGAGACGTCTGGCCATTGCGTGGCAGCAACATGACGTGCAACTAAGACGTGGCCCCGAATCCGGAAAGCGATAACGACGGCGGGGCATCAGCCAGCATACATACTCACGCACCTCAGCAACAACTACCATCGGTACCAAATCCACCAGGTATGACACTCTGTGGCGCCAAAAGCAGGCAATAACAGTGAGGAAGGTACCAGACACTATTATAAGCACTAACGTAGCGCCAACATAAGCGTAAGAAAGTGGAAATAAAAATTTTGGCAGTGCAATCAATACAAGGCACATTCAAGTTTGTGTATGACAGAGTGGCGTTATTCGGGTGAGTGACATTATTTAGCAGTATAGTTGTGAACGGATAACTCCTCTGGGCGCTGCGGAATCACCCAGCCGCGAGATTGTCATCCCGCTATTCGATTTGTCCATACTATAATTAAACAGTCGCTGGTGAACGAGAATACGGCCAGCGCGGGCATTATCCACGGATATACTTGACGGATGTGTCGCAATTCGGTCGCTTTGATACTCAGCCACGCGCGAGAGTGGAAGAGAAATAGTTAAACTGCTGCTGGCAGCGCAGCGTAATGCGCACATTTGTCCAGAAGTTCAAACCACCGGCCAGCGCATATGCGTGTACATGCTGGGAGCTGTTCCAGCGTAGCTTAGATTATAATTTACATAATACGTTTGTTTGTTAGTAGGTTGCATAAAGGAGTGTGCCAGCGAACGGTGTGGGCTGTTAGCAAAAAAAAACCCGTACACGAGGGTAATGCAAGTCCACTTAGCACGGTAACGATTCGTTGTTGTTGTGGTTGGGTGAGCAGCCAATGCGATTTCAAACGAAACGAAGCAACCAGCCCTAGTCTTTCGCCGGCATATGTACAACCCATATCGCGATTGCCTGTGATCCAGTCAGAGACAATATAGTATTTATATATCGCCACTGTGAGCACACGGTATACGGGGAGTGCTAGTTTGATCGATATGCATATATAGTTTGCGGGCGCGGTTGATTGCCCACCCTATTAGCTTAACACCAAGGCGCCTTAGGGAGACAGCATATAGGTATAAACCGTTTTAATCACCAGCTAGGAAAGCGAGAGCTACACTTAGAAAGTATAACCCCCCCGTATGCTGAGTGCAAAAGCGCTTGAAATGCCATCAACCCTTGGGCCCACAAGAAAACATATAGTGGGAGATATTGAATTAGTTATCTTTTCCAATTAGTTATTGTCTCTCTCCAGTGGCAGTGAGTTTAATTTTGCACCACTATAAAACATAAATTAAAGACACTCATTGGAGCATACAGGCGTAGATTCGTATGTGCAGGCCAAGTCACACATAAGTTGCCTAAAACATGCAAGTTAACGGCAGCCTCCACACACCAGCCTTACGGTAATTGTAAACAATTATTGAGATTTGTCCAATATCCATAGTGGCCTGCTACTGCAAGGTTAAAGTAAACAATCCAAGTCACTTCTGTTACACATCGAAGTATTAAGTAAACCCAAGCTCAATCAGCAGTCTAAAAATGATCGTTTGTTATTTCAGCTAAAATAACAAACTCATTCTTTGTTTTTGCAGTTGGCTACTTTTGCATCTTTGAGGATGTAATGTAAACAATGATCCGTTTAATTAAAATTCCAATGGATACTGATATCTTCATTTCAAGGCTAAGCCTATTTCATCGAGTGATGAAATTAATTTTAAGTAAACATGTAAAGAATGTATAAATAGACGTAAATTAGAAGAATCAGTTCAGTTTTGGAATACCGTGTGAAGCACACGTCTTGGAATCGTTGCTCAATGCAATTAATAAAACAACTCTCAATAAAGTCAAGTGTTTTAATTTAAGTATTGAAAGCTCGTTCGGTAACGTGAACTAAAATAAAGTTTTTTAAAAACGTTTAGGGAAACCCCTAAACCTTAATTTGCATATGAATATAAGGTTAATAATAGGTTTAACAACCACGAAGGGGCAGGTGCCCATCATGCTGCGAAGCCGTGTGATTATTGCTTAAGTAATTGAATAAATATCCAGTGAATTGTTAAAATTTAAAGGGGCGTTGACAGACGGACCAGACAACGGTAGAAAGACTCATGAATAAGGGGATTTGTAAAACTGTAAGGGCCAACCACAAGGCCTAGGTTGGCAAAGGTTGAGGAGGGGCGGATTGGCCGGTCCCATCCAAAGGAGACAAACCGAGACCGGGACGAAGGGGGAACGATGGGGAAGGGTAAGGACAGCTAGGGTAGAAGTGCGCTAGAAAGGGTGGAATAATTATGTAATGCCAGTGGCTGACCAGAGGCTATGAGGGTGGAGTAGTTGCTCCGAAGTCACTTGAGGGTACGATTTTTTTTTTTTTTGCGGTTGCTGCATGAACCGTGGTACAACGAACCCACCCAATTCGGACGAGCTAGGTCGTGCTTCGGTTCCGCGACCTGGCAGAGAGGTCATGTGGCTTGAGGCCCTTGGCCTAAACCAGTCCGCATACGCCGAAACGACGGTAACACATAATCCACGTATTATCGTTTCTAATCCGTAGATCTGGGAAACGCATAAGCAGTGGGGTGACTATGCTTTACATAAAGCTTCCAGTTGAAATTAGGTGTCAAAAGGATGCCCGTGTACGTCGCTGTCAAAAAGATGCAACTAGATAGATATTGATTGATTTATTCATTTTTATACCTTTCATGAACATGAAATGGTATATTAACTTTGGTCCGATGTTTGTAATGTTTAGAAATATAAGAGATAGACCCACCATTAAGTATAAAAATTGATCAGGACCATAAACTGAGTTGATACAGCCATGTCTGTCTGTCCGTCCGTCCGTCTGTTTGAACGCAAACTAGTCCCTCAATTATTGAGATATCTCGATGAAATTTGGCACACGGATGTATTTTTGTATTATATTATACATTTGTCGGATCCGGTATAATCGGTATAGCATATACCTCCCATACAACCGATCGTTCAAATAAGAGGATTATGACCATTTCTCCCTCATTTTTAAAGACTAAAACTCGAAACTTCGTGAGATATTTTCTTATGGATAGCAAAAGATTTCGTAAAAAAATCACCAAGATCCGAGCTGTATATAGTATATATCCCATACAACCAATCGTTCAGATAAGAGGATTATGGCCATTTATCCCTCATTTTGGAAGATTAAAACTTGAAACTTGGTGAGATATTTGCTTATTGATGGTAAAAGAAAATTAAATGTATTGCTGACAAAGTTTTAGAGAACTTTAAACAATGCGTATTTAAGTTTGCACGTATTCATGAAAGGCACAGCCGAAGACAGCGCCGTCCTTACTTGTTCTTTCTGAAATAAACATATGTATTCAAATTGCAATATTGACTTAAATTAACTTAAATTAAGACTGTTAATAATAAAAGAAAGAAAAGGTGAGGCATTCTGTAAAAAGTATTTAAATTTTAGTTTCGAATGCCGTCTCAAAACAAATTTAATGCACATCAGCAAAAGTGTGTGGGGTGAAATTCAGTATAACCTATACATTGTAAAATAAATTTTATTAAAATGGTTTATGAAAAAGATGTGTTCATGCTTAACAGATTACAAATTTAGTTCAAGTTTACTAAGCTATTGGGGTCAGCAAAATTTTGACGTCATTGTGTGATTGTTCTAATAAAAATGACTTAACCTTTGATAAAAATTTAGGTAAATTTCTAATGACACGTATAGACGCAGGTAACTCATTGAAAATTTCACAAGAGACAATAGTGACGAAGTTACTGAAGTGAGTTTGGCGTGAGCGTGATACTTGTGCTCCGAGAAACTACTTAAGCTCTCAATCGCATATTCAGTGATATTTGTTACCAATTTTTAAAGGTTCTTCAAGGCTGGAAAAATATGTTTTCAATGGTTGTGGCTGCTACATTTTCAGATATATCTGGCATTTCGTTTACTGTTTTTTGGCTATTTTTTCTACCCTATTTTGACTCTGTAACGCTTCTCAACACTTCTAATTGGGTCGGTTACTGCTTAAGCACTTTCGCCTCAAACCGCTCATACCAACTTGGTAGCTTATTTCTTGTTGTTGCTTCCCATTTATTTTTCTCACCTACCCAGCGATCGTTTTGAGGTTGCTTACAACAGATTATAACTATAATAAAAAATTTGTATATCTATTATTGCTTTTTTTATTCCAACAATTTTTTGGGTTTTACGGCCTGTACATTTTTAAGTATCATGACTATGACGAGCTCAAGCCCACTAATAATTTTTCTATAGCGAAAATTATTATTGTTTTTTTTTTTATTTATTAGTAATTTGTTTAATTTTTAGAGACAACCGCCATAGCTTTTCTTATAGAAGCTGCTCATCAGAGAAATTTTGGCCCGCACTGCCAACCATTAAGCTAACAATACCCTGGTTTTTCTGCCCTCTAAACTCCTTATTCTATTCACTTTACCTTATACATGAACAACACCGCCTTCTGGCAGTCAGTTTTTGATCATGAAGGATTTTTTGCAGAGCTGCTTTGTAACATTTTCTATCTCAACACTGATTGCAGGTTCTCAGTATGGATTTTGTAAGGGTAAATCGACAATAACTAATTTACACGAATTCACTACCCACGTCTCGAATGGGTTTCGCGATAATCTCCACACCGACGTTATCTGCACCGACTTTATTTAAACATTTGACAAAATTGTCACTCTTTACTCATTCACAACCTTGATCTGATTGGTTTTCAACCTGGTCCTACCCATTGGATCTCCTCCTATCTAAGTGCTAGAACACAAAAGAGTACCTTTAAAAAAATATATTTTTTTTAATTCCATAGACTTGCCACCTAGGGTTGCCACCTGACCGCATTTTATTTATTCCTTCAGATATCGACCACTATCTCGGGAACGGCTAAACCGATTTCGATGAAATTTGGTAGATGGATAGTATGCTTCCTTCTAAGATTTTCTACTTGGATGTTGCCACGAAAGCAAGCTTAGAGGGTTGCCACCTTTCCGAATTTTTTAAATATTAAACAATATATGGCAATATGGGTATCAAACAAAAGGTATTTGAGGCATTATACCAACCAGAATATTTTTAAGTAGGATTGCCACCCAGGGTTGCCAACGGGCAAGACTCGGTCACCCAGGTACTCTACGTTTAAAGCAACATTTTAGCCTAGGAGAAAGGAGTTGAACTCTGGTATTACTTTCAGTGGGTCCAGAGACCTTTTTTTTGCCTTCACAATTTATAAAGTTTGTTTTTTCCCAAAAAATTCAACCTTATATTCGTAATTTTCCACAACCGCATTTTGTTCCTAAATCCGTTCGAAAATTTGGTACGGTTCCTAATTCCGTGCAAGAGCGTTCCTATTTCCGTTACATATCACATATTTAAACAAAAAAATTTAAATATTTCAAGGAAAAACAAGCCAGTTGAATATAAAGTATATACACATGGGTATTTTTATTTATTAAAACATGAAAACATATCCATATAAGAGCCGCATCAAATAAAAAGAAAACTAATTCATTCGTATCGAACAGTAGATACCAAAAAAAATCACTTCTAGCGTTTGAAGCATTTGGAAATTACATAATAAAATTGAAAATTATATATGTAAAAAATAGTTATATAGAGCAATTTTTTTTAAATAAGTAATTTTCAGTTTAATGAAGGTGGTTTATTGAAAATATTCCTATTTTATTTATTGGACGAGGAGAATTAATCTTTTTTAATATTTCATCTGCTTCATAATCAAGAACGTCGTCTTTTTACGGCCAACGCCAGTTAAATCCGCTCATGGTCATAGCTTTTATTTTGAATTTTAAAGGATCTCCTCTTATAACTTCTAATACTTTGCCGGGAAACTTTTCTTCTTCATCCTGGATAACGACAAAGTCTCCTTCGTTGTAATTTTTGTCTGGATGTAAGGGTTTTTTCAAAAGAACCTTGTCACCTTTTTGTTTTGTCACTTTTTTCATGGCCATTTTTTGAAGTTTTTTCTGGGTCTTCTTTTCTTTTTTTAAAACCATTTTCTGAAGTTTTTCTTGCTTTTCCTCAACCAAGCGCCGTCGATATGTTATGCAATCTGAAGCTATTACCACAGTTGGAGTGAGCTTTTTCTTCACTTGTTTCTTTTTCGGGTCGCTTGATGAAGGCTCAGGCCAGAAGAGAGCATTTTTGAATGGTGTTGGAAATTCAGCTTTGTTAGTTCCTGGACCTTCCATGCTATTGGTAGTTGGGCTATCTACAGCCACATCGTTAGGAAGTGGTGCTTGATTATCTTCCATTATGTTATCGTCCACCTGAAATGTAGTTTCCCTCATGTCCATTATAGCTTGATTTTGTGCGCCTTGACAAGATGCATCTGGTGTTTTCTGCACATAGGATTGTGAGTCCACTACTCTACAAGTTGGAGTTGAACTTGTCAAACGGGCGTTTTCAGGAGCCTCTAAATCAATAACTTTTTCATATAAATCGAGGAAATCGATGCTCATGTTTGCTATATCGATGGAGCCACAATCTCCAGCCAATATACTAGTAAATCCGGTTAATGGCGCGATTCCATTGCCGTAAGCACCCTGTTCATTCTTCAGCTTTTTCCAAAAATAGTACAAATTTTTGTCTTTAATATCGCCAGCCCATACTCCAGCGCACTCGTTAAATAACTTTAATTTCTCATCTTCTAGTCGCTCTTCAAAAAGCTTAATAAGGTTAGACTTAGGCGGTTGCTGCTCTCCACTACGAATCACAGCTTCAACATTTCCAGCACCATGGGACATTCCATGGTCGTTTTTAAAATTTTATTGTAAGCAACTGCATCTTCATTGAACGGATACAAACCACAAGCTCAGAAAGCGCTTTGTATAACATCAGTAGTAATCGAGGATTTCATACATTTCTCTATAGCTGGGCCGAAATTTTCACGTTTCATTCGCTGTCCATTATTTGTAATTCTCCAATCTTGGGCTTCCTTTTTCCAAGCGGCTTTTAAACAGTGAAAAACTCCGACGTCCATGGGCTGTAACAAGTGCGTAGAATTTGGAAGAAGCGCAATTAGAATAATGCCGTGTTTCTTGCAAAATTCGCTGAGAGGTAAAGATATATGGGACACATGTCCATCCAAAACTAAAACCACAGGAAGCTGTACGTTCAGTCTGAGTCAGATTTGGCAATGGCCCAGCTTTTGGGATATTTCGACATAATGTTTGGTGGAAAGCGCTTATATGGGAAAATAGCAAAAAGTAGGCATCATTTTTCCATCTGCAGATGCTCCTACAGACTATGTTAGACATTCTTTGTCATCATTTCCTGACCTAAAGTAGACGTGCTTAGCACCACGTGTAGTCAACACTGCTTGGCCCTTGGGGCACAGAAAGAACGCTGACTCATCACAATTAAATATCCTGGTTGGATCTTCTAATACTTCGAGGTAGGTATTGTCTTTCATATATGTCTTGACTCTTTCGAACCAAGCCCTTATGGAAGATTCTGTGACAGAAGTTCGGGAAGCTGTTAGGCATTGAGACATTCGTTGGCTCAAAGACGGATTTCTTTGTAAAAAGCCTTTGAACCATTTTTTTCCGGGGATACCATTTGTGAAAGAGTTTGGTCGTTTCAGCTCCTTAACCAAGTTTCCCACGGAGTTCGCGAGTTGGTCCTTAGTTATTGGAAAGCCCATCTCCGCCAAATGATGAATCCATTTAACAATATTATTTTCTTCTTCTGTCGACAGCACTGCCAGAGGGCCGGAGGACGGGTTTTTCGTATACTTCTTGTTAATCTTGTCCAATAACATCTGTTTGGGAATTCCATATATTTTTGATGCTCTGTAACACGTCATATCTCCCTTTTGAACAGCTTCAAGTGCTAACTGTAAGCAAGTTGGTGAATATTTCGGCATGTTGTGAAACTAGTTTCGTCGTGTTTTATTTTTATGTCACTAAAAATATTGTGTGCTGGAAAAAAATTTAAGTAAAACTACCTAAGTATAACTATTTTCTAATTACTTACTACAGGGTGGCGCAAAAGTAATCCTCCTATCAGAAAATGCTATAAATTTTGCGATTGGCCCCTAAAGTCAGTTCTGTTTTTACATTTGTGTAGTAAACACATGCGAAATACACGTTAATAAACAATGTTACGCTACACTGCTCCAGAACGCGGAATATTGCTGACTATTTATTTGACCAATAATCTGTCGGTGAAAAACGGTTACTGCGCAAAAGTAATCTTCCTATCAGAAAATGCTATAAATTTTGCGATTGGCCCCTAAAGTCAGTTCTGTTTTGACATTTGTGTAGTAAACACATGCGAAATACACGTTAATAAACAATGTTACGCTACACTGCTCCAGAACGCGGAATATTCTCTCTCTATGGCGCGATATACAACAGGTATATCATCATAAACCTCCTAAGAGGTTTTTGCGCCAAGCTTCTCTTCCAATTTGTGGTGTGCCGATTTGAATTTTCCCTACAAATTGGTGGGACCTACAGTTTTTTGCCGACTCCGAACGGCATCTACAAAGGAGACGAATTTTTCGCTGAGAAGCCTGTCATGGCAGAAATACACTCGGAGAGTTTTGCCAAACCACTGCCGAGGGGCGACCCCGTTTTGAAAAACTTTTTTTCAAATCACTTTTGATGTTACCTGTACCAGGGATCGAACCATGGACCTTCGGTGTGGTAGGCCGGCAACAATACCTTCACACCACGGCGGCCGCGAATATATTGCTGACTATTTATTTGACCAATAATCGGTCGGGGCCAAACGGTTACTGTGAATGGTGAGCGCTACAGAGCAATGATCAACGAGTTCTTTTTGCCGCAACTTGATGAATTGGGATTGGAAAACATGTGGTTCCAACAAGACGGTGCAACAGCACACACTGCACGTGCCACAACCGATATGCTGAACATCGGAAGCTTACTTTTGCGCAACCTTGTATATGCAGCCAGCTTCTTATGAAATTAAAAACCACAGTCTTGAACAAGTTAATGTGTTTGTTGACTTGGGTGTGACGATGAACAGCAAACTTAGTTTCATTCTGATTTTTGTTGGAACGATTTTCCGTCATCCCTTGTCAAGTTTGGTTTTGTGACAAACCGGTTTCGGCGTTTTGCCATTTTCAATCTGAGAGAATGAAACTAGGCATTGAAAATGGCAGAACGCCGAAACCGGTTTGTCACAAAACCAAACTTGCCAAGGGATGACGGAAAATCGGTCCAACAAAAATCAGCTTACTGCCCTGTCGGAAGATCAACACAACAAAATAAATTAGTTTCATTCCTCATGTTGCGGCTACAGTCAATAAGGCTAGAGGTGTTTTAACCTTTGTGAAAAGGTGGTCAAAGGAATTTAGCGACCCTTATGTTACAAAGACTCTTTTTACTACTTTAGTTAGA
This sequence comes from Merzomyia westermanni, assembly GCA_949987695.1. Taxonomy (NCBI): domain Eukaryota; kingdom Metazoa; phylum Arthropoda; class Insecta; order Diptera; family Tephritidae; genus Merzomyia; species Merzomyia westermanni. The sequence continues at coordinate 82,728,553 of OX465289.1, forward strand.
CCGATATTGGAATATGACTCGATTACACAGGCCGACAAGAAATTTGACCATAAACCAGACCATACTTTCCTAAAGGTTTTCGATGTGCTGAATTCAAATCTGGACGCAGAATTGCTCTGTCACGTCAGGATGTTGAGATATCCTAACATAAATGTGCAAAAAACACCGTTTTTGCCTATTTTTGAGGTTATACGAGGTGTGTTCAAAAAGTATCGCGAATTTTGTGTTTTTTCAAAAACTATTTATTTATTCATGAATATCTATTTTGTCCCCTTCAAAGTAATCCCCATGAGATAATATACACTTGTGCCAACGGTTTTTCCAATCTTCGAAGCACTTCAAAAAAGCATTTTTTTGTATCTTGTTCAGCTCCCCCTTCGATGCCGTCTTTATCTCGTCAAGAGAAGCGTAACGTCGTCCTTTCATGGGCCTCTTCAGTTTAGGGAACAAGAAAAAGTCACAGGGGGCCAGATCTGGGGAATACGGTGGCTGCGGCATCATTAGTGTGTTGTTTTTGGCCAAAAAGTCGCGCACAAGCAACGATGCGTGAGCAGGGGCGTTATCGTGGTGCAAAAGCCAATTTTTGTTCTTCCCCAAATCCGGGCGTTTCTGGCGGATTGCTTCGCGCAAATTGCGCATAACTTGCAGGTAATATTCCTTATTGACCGTTCTTCCCTTTGGCAAGAACTCATGATGCACCACGCCCCTGCAATCGAAGAAAACTGTTAGCAAAACTTTCACATTCGACCGAACTTGGCGCGCTTTTTTCGGTCTTGGTTCGTGCGGCAGCTTCCATTGAGATGATTGAGCTTTGGTTTCCACGTCATAACCATAAACCCACGATTCGTCACCAGTTATGACCCTCTGGAGCAAATTTGGGTCGTCGCGGACAGAGTTTAACATCTCATTAGCAATGTTCATGCGATGCTGTTTTTGGTCACAATTGAGCAATTTTGGTACGAATTTCGCGTAAAAATCGAAGACGATCCAAAACACGTGCAAGCAAAGCAGCTGTCAACAATTAACTGAACATTCAAAATGGCCGAGCTTGTCGGCATAAGTGAGAGACATGAGTACCAACATAACGCCACAAAAAATTCGAAATTTGAATATACGTAACCAGCGAAAATTCAAAATTCGCGATACTTTTTGAACACACCTCGTATATAAACGACAGAATTTTTTTTTTAAAAAAGCCCACATAGCGTCTTAAAGAAGAAGTCTTTCTCTCACGACTGGCGTTCTGTTTGCTCAAATATCGTTTTTTTTCGCTAAGATAGAGCAATTTAAAGTTTATAAATTTGCTAATTTTCCTATAGCTGAAAAACCACTGAGGCGGCCGCCGTGGTGTGAAGGTAGTGTTGCCGGCCTACCACACCGAAGGTCCATGGTTCGAGCCCTGGTACAGGTAACATCAAAAGTGATTTGAAAAAAGTTTTTCAAAACGGGGTCGCCCCTCGGCAGTGGTTTGGCAAACTCTCCGAGTGTATTTCTGCCATGACAGGCTTCTCAGCAAAAAATTCGTCTCCTTTGTAGATGCCGTTCGGAGTCGGCAAAAAACTGTAGGTCCCACCAATTTGTAGGGAAAATTCAAATCGGCACACCACAAATTGCAAGAGAAGCTTGGCGCAAAAATCTCTTAGGAGGTTTATGATGATATACCTGTTGTATATCGCGCCATAGAGAGAGAGAAAAACCACTGAATTAACGTAGGTATGATGCAGTAGAACACATACCTCCAAATTTCAAGCTTACACATAAAAAATTTTGTTTCTAACGCTATCTAGATTCTAGAAACATTACTGATACTTATTTTTTCGGCTTTACTTAGGGTTTGTGAGTTTAAGGGTTAGTGGACGTAGATTTGTTGAGTTTTATTGTTATTTCTATTCGAGTATTTTGTTTCGTTACAATACAAGCTCAAGCAAAACTTATAATTTTACATCACTTGAAATATATTTTACATCACTTTAAATTTATTTCTCATCACTATACATACGTCACCTTATAGTTAATATATAATTTTATCTTAAACTAAATAAATTTTAATAAAAATGTTAAGAAAAATGCAAATCGACAGAACTCCCTGTGGCAATAAGAAATACCAATTTTGCAATGTTTGTGGAGACTTTCAACCACAGGAATTTCGGAGATCAATAAATGACTCGATAAAAGAATCATATCTTAAATGTTATAATAAGCCAATGAGAAACTTAAATAAATCATGGGTACCCCAATCTATTTGTAATGCTTGTAGAACAAATATGGGGAGATGGGACGAAGTTAAAACAGAGGTCGTCATTCAACCAGCTATTTGGCGCGAGCCTGTAGATCACGGTAATGACTGTTATTTTTGCTTAAGCAATGTAAGTGGCTTTAATGTGTTCTACTGCATCATACCTACGTTAATTCAGTGGTTTTTCAGCTATAGGAAAATTAGCAAATTTATAAACTTTAAATTGCTCTATCTTAGCGAAAAAAAATAGATATTTGAGCAAACTCAATGCCATTCGTAAGAGAAAGACTTCTTCTTTAAGATGCTATGTGGGCTTTTTTAAAAAAAAAATTCTGTCGTTTATATATAACCTCAAAAATAGGCAAAAACGGTGTTTTTTGCACATTTATGTTAGGATATCTCAACATCCTGACGTGATAGAGCAATTCTGCGTCCAGATTTGAATTCAGCGCATCGAAAACCTTTAGGAAAGTATGGTCTGGTTTACGGTCAAAAAATCGGTCTTATTTTGTCGGCCTGTGTTATCTGGAATCCTCGTTATCAAGTTTATGTTGATAGGTTAGAATCGATTCAAAAACAATTCTTACTTTTTGCCTTGGAAAATCATCAATGGGATTCATTGTATAGCATTCTTCCTTATACTAATCGTTTGAAACTTTGAAATGCTTTCTGTAATAATTATGTCTAAACTCTTAAATGGATCAATTTCTAGCCCAGTTCTTCCGAACAAAGTTAGCTTTAATATTCCCTACCGAGATTAAAGACATTTTCAACCAATTCTTCTGAAACAATGCAGAACAAACTTTCAATTACACGAGCCGTTCCAGTGTATATGCAAATATTGTAACTCTCATTCAGGCACTTTTGATACTTCGGACCCGCTTTTTGCTATAAAAAAAAAAAAATTCGGTCCTCTCTTAACAAATGACTTATATTTTAGTATTTAAATGTATGTATGTATCGTTTTCAGCTCATGAACTTTTTTCTGTAGTTGAGCAGTTTGAGATCTCGACGCTTAACAAACCTCCGCCTTTCAAACACTCGGCAAATCTCACGGCCGGTTATGCGGCCGCGCCCCTCGTGACGGTTAGGCGGGATGGTGGGTAATCCGTTGGGTTTATTATTATTATTATGAAAGCTTTCAGTTTTCCAGGAATATAAGTTGGGAAAGGTTTCACACTATCCACACGAGCCGACCATCGTGTTTGAGACATGCTGTGCAAGGAACAATAAATTTTTTCCTTGAGAATTTCCCATCTCTGACAAGTTGCGCTAAATATATTATACAACTTCTGTATAATAACATTCAGCTTTTTTCCAAGCACAAGGTGCCAGGGAGTTATCCCTCCTTTCCTTCGCTCATATTACTGGCATTGTCATACCCTTTTCCGCGGCAGTCATCCAATGGAACATTGTGCTGTTTTAGAGTGGTACGAATAAGGTCAGCAATAGCTTCTCTTACTTTTGCGTTGCGTTCGACAAACTCCAAGAATCGTTCTTGGATTCTCCATTTTCCGGAGTCCCTGTCTAATAAAACATAACACAATATAAAACGGTCTGCTCAATATGCGGTTGCATCCACTATCAATGTGTAGTACTTGACCGCCTATCTCTCGCTTTCTATCTTTCGAATAACTTGACCTGCACAGATTTTTATACCCAGCGTGTACTAGTACACAGGGTATTATAGTTTTGGTCATATAACGGTACAAAATAATAGAGATAGATGTGAAGTTCCATATATAAAAGTTCTTAGAATGAACAAAGAATCCATTAAGACATGTTCGTCCGTCCGTCCGTGGACACGATAAATTGAGTAAAAATTGAGATATTTTAATGAAATTTGTGGAACAGGTTGCTTTCCGGCCAAGGTAGGTTGCCGGTAGGTTAAAATCAAACCATAACCACTCCCCTTTTCTCGATATCGAAAATTTGGAAAATCGCATAAAATGGGTAAATTCAATAATAAAAGCAGGTACAATGATGAAATTTGCTAAATTCATTAATTTGGTTGTTCACTTTTTAAAATTTTTGGAAACGGGGTGTGGCACCGCCCACATATGAGTGAAGACATTTTTAAGTCTTGACCGTTAATAACTTCAGAACCGTTTACGCTAGTATAACGAAATTTCGGAGGAGGCATACCATTGTTAAGATAAATGCAACTATAGCAAACAAGCGAAATCGCTTTTCGACCATGCCTACTTTTTTATAAAAGTTATATGGACAGGAGGTAGACATATTGAACTGCCCATATCTAATTAATTGATACAGGTATAATAATATAATTTGGCAGTTACCTAAATTTTCTTATTCTTTATACGATTTTTGCCAAATTTTCGAAAATGGGAGTGGGACCGCCCACTTATAAGTCAAGCTAATTTCAAATTCGACTGCTAATTACTTCAGAACGGTGTAAGATACAACTACGAAACTTGTTACGACATATACTATAGACATGTAGAGTACGCACACGGAAAATTAACAAAGTTGGTGGGCGACCACGCCCACTTTTGGACCAAAGTTTTCTAAAAGATAGAATGCTAGACTTTCGTAGTTACAATGGTCTGATGATCTTATTAATGGTTGTTTTTAAATTAGGGAAAATGGACGTGGCACCGCCGATATGTAAATGAACGAAATTTAAAATTTCAGCGATTATCAATTTCAGAACCGTGTTAAATAAAATCACGAAACATGATAGGTATACTATCAACAGTTTTCAAAATTATATATAGCCTATACTGTAACTGGTGAACCCAGGAATCTACTGTGAAAATTTCATAAAGATTGGTTAAGAACTTTGTATGCCAGACACACATTCATTTCTATACCTATTAGTGCTACGCACACAAGGTATATTAACTTTAGTCGCCTAACGGCAGTATGTAACGGCATAAACGGATCGATATAGATATTGACTTATGTATACCAAAATTTTCAGGACGAAAAGAGGAATCAATTAAGCCATCTCCGTCCGTCCGTCCGTCCGTCTGTGAACACGATAACTTGATTAAATTTTTAGATATATTAATGAAATTTGGTATGCAGGATCCTTGGCACTCATCTCCGAGCGCTATTTAAAATGGGCGAAATCAGATGCGAGCCACGCCCACTTTTCATATATAGAATATTTTCGAAGACACAAAAAAATTGATTACTCAGTACGTAATACACCCATAAGGATAAAATTTGGTGTATACATTAAGATTGAGGCATGAAATACATTTTTCAAGAAATTTTTGAAAATGGGGGTGGCACCTGCTATGCTCAAAGACTCGAGTTGCACCTCTGAAGACACTTACTGTACCAAAGCTGGAACTTTAGGCTGCGGCGGTGCTCGCACAACTAGTAGGTGAGCTAGCACATTGAAACTTTTTGACTGTAAATGTTATTGTGGGTCAGACTCGTCGATCGTGCTATCTTAGCTTCGAGAAGAATCGTCTAAGCTCAACGGCTTTGTTGCAAAAAGCATTTGTTCCATTCAACAGCTCACGCAAGGTATGGAGCGGCGTTATGATCCCACCGCTATGAACCCAGCTGACATTTTGTCAAAAAGTGCCTCGCCAGAAGACCTCGTCACCTGAACCCTTTCGATGCACGGACCTGCCTTTGTATTTTGTATTTGTATTTATTTGAATAATATCCTGGCACAACAATTTTAAGAAAGTTATTTTATAGCACCAATCAAGAATGTCATAGTATAAATATATAAAAAGATATATTAAAAATTTTGTTTAAAAATAACTTAATTCAAAACAGAAAATTTGGTAAAAGAAATTACAGAATCGATCTTTAGAAGAAAATATGAATAAGGGAAACAAAAAGTATAAAATTATTAGTAAGAGTAAGTTACGAGTCATTATAAAAACAAATTAAATTTTCTTTGAAATGCAATGCATTGCTTATCAGTTTTAATCTGGATGGCAGAGAGTTCCAAAGACGTATAGAAGTAGTAAAAAATTTACGTTCAGATGTTAACATACGATATTTGGTGTGTGTGAGAAGCACAGACCGTCAGCGTTAGACTTGACAGAGAGAATGGCTTCCACAATGTCACAGTCATCGACACAGACAAACTCAAAAGGACTAGCATCAACACTAAAGCGAGCACAATAATTATCAACACATATGTTATTCGTTGAAATTGGCAATGTTACAAGGTTTTTATTAATATCATTAATATCTACATCACGGGAGAAAGATAGATCACCTTTGGATTCCCAATAACGATTTCCTTAATCGTAATTCATTTTCCCTGGAATTCAAGGCAGAACTAAATTTATCTTTATAGTAGTTCTCCTTAGCCGACTGTATTGCTTTGTTGACAGCGAGCCTCGCAGCTTTGAAGGAACTATGAGATTCATCAGACCTATATCTTTTCCACCGTGCGTAGGCAAGGTTACGCAGCTAAATGGGTCGTTTCAGACTAGCATTACACCACGAGTTATTATTGTGTCTAGCTAAATTTCACAGGTACATGGTTGTCAAAGAGCAAATTTATGCTGTTTTGTAAGAATAATGTTCGATCATCGACAGATTGTACTCCATTCAACTGAATCCACTGCTGTATTAAGGGATATGTAGTATAAACTTCGGAAATCGCGATACGTAAATGAACAAGGTCTGCACGACGTTTGAAGGTCATACCTTAAAAATATGAGGTAATGCTTTGAAAAACTAGATGCAGAATGTTGAGTGTAGAATAGACGTTTCTTAGGATCGTTCACGAAGAATAAATCTAGCAACGAAGTGTTTGAGCTAGTAAAATGTGTTGGAAGTGTAGAGTTTGTGGGATGTAGTCCTAGAGATCCCATGCTTAGCTTTAAGCTGGCATCCATCCACAAGCGGGTTGCAGTTGAAATCGCCGGCGATTATAATATTAGTATACCTTATAAGTAGCGGTTGTAGAAGCTCGATGAAGCCAGAGAAATTTACTTGGCTTAGGTCTATACACACATCCAATAAAGACTTTTTCATTACTTTCGGAAAACACATCGACAAACACGTATTCTACAGAATCACCAGGACTAGAACAACAACCTAACTTACAGGACAGAGTACTTTTAACATATGTATAAACACCTCCACCATGACCACCTCTATCAGCCCTGAAAAGTTGATATCCGTTTAATTTTACCAGGGCATTTGAATGGCAAGAAGAAACCCAAGTTTCAGAGATGCATATGACATCAATATCGAAACCTACGCATAAAAATCTTAACTCATCTAGCTTTTTATATAAACTTTGAGCATTTATATGAATAACGTTCAGACCTTTAGCACGGTTACTGACTATCCGCAACAGAGTACGAAGGCAGTCGTTGGAACTCGATAATCTATAATCTGAGACCATCATGATAACATGACATTTTTGAAATCTTTTTGAAAGCATTTGGCTAGGGATGACACATTTGATAATTTACTAAATTTGTTTGAGGAGATAGAGAAGAGAAGTAAGTATATTAGGAAGCAATAAATAGGTAATAGGCTATACGTAAAAGAAGAATCACTGGCATTCCTTGTGGCCATCCGAAGGAGTATTCGCAGTATCCGCGCTTTTTTCACAAAAGGAACTCACGCCTTCTGTGCTGGTGTCCTCGAGGCCCTCAAAATACCCCACACTAGAAACTGCTATGGGGCTATCGCTTGCGTTTCGTTTTATGTGCACCATAAACCGCATTGTGAACACCGAAAACAGCTTTTTTCGTTTCTTAAGGCGGATTGCGGCTTTGAAAATTTCGTTGTTTTGGATTGCGATGCACGTGAACCAGTCTCAGTCCTTTGTTGTTATTTAGCCGCCTGAAGGTCACACAACTTTTAAGCAGCATATATCTGTCTCTAGGCGAATTAAATTTAATAATTATGGCCGGATCGATCGTGCTGCTGGGTATTTTTCGTGGCAGAAAAATGCTTTTGAGAGGAGGTGGCTGTAAGTTTAGGGTGAGGCATAAATGGTGGAATAGTTTTTGCAGACTTTCACCCTCCTCGCAGGGAATTCCGTGGACTCGGACCTCACATGCTGCATTTTGGCTGTCTTGCTTAGACAAGGTATGCTTTAAGGAATCTATCTCGTTTTCCAGGCGCCCAATGCGACATTCGCATTCGTTAAACGTGTTACTCTTCCATTCAGCTCAACAATGTCTCGTTTTACGCTTTCATACTTGTCTTCCAGCTTTTTACACACGAACTCAATTAGTCTTTTTTCTGACTCAATGATTTGCTTCGATAATTTAGGGAGTAGGTCATTGAATTTGGCGAAGCGTTTCTTTAAGAGAATGAAAAAAATTGGCACGAAAACGTCGTAGCTCCTACAAAACTTCCTGAAACTCGTCAAACGGTTCTACTGACATAAAATACATCAACTCTTTCGCAACTATACAGCGCATCTTCGGGTACGTTAGCAAATTTATCAATATTAAAAATTCGAAAGGAACATCGCAGCGTACATCCCAAGACATTAATCGCTATACTTGGCTGCGTATGATTCAACGCGCACCGCTATGGCCAGAGTATGTCGCATTGAAGAACAGTACCTGTGTCCACGATTCCAGCAGTATCGCCTCGCTATCACCGTTTCTTGACGACTTTGGTATAATTCGTGTCGGTGGAAGTTTAAAACACTAAATGCTTGGTTTTGAAGCGCGTCATCCTTGTATTCTTCCAAAGGATCATCCACTAACATTTGTTATTATAACTTATTACCATCACAAGCATCTTCACACAGGACGTCAACCTTTGTTAGCGTCGATTCGGATGAGATATTGGCCTATTGGCGGGAGAAAAACGGTGGAAAAGGTGTTGCGAAACTGTATCATATGTTGCAGATATAAACCACGACTTGTTCAGCACATCATGGATGACTTACCAAAAGAGCGTATTAAAGTCTCGCGTGCCTTCATCATTGCTGGTGTGGACTACTGTGGCCCCTTTGATTATAAACTCGAAATACGTAACAAACCACAGCAAAAGTGCAACGCCAGTATTTTCATCTGTTTTTTGACAACAGTCGTAAGGATAGAGCTGGCCAAGGACTACTTAACCAGAGCATTTCTTCAAACCAAACAGTATTTGGTCGGACAATGCAACCAACTTTGTAGGAGCTAAAAACGAATTGAGGGATCTTAGTCGTTTATTCCTTAGTGAAGGACATCGTAATGCAGTTCATAACTTCTGTCTAACCAATGGTTTCGATTGGCCTTTCTAGCCCTACGCTCTCCACATTTTGGCGGGCTGTGGGAAGCAGCGGTTAACATGCCAAAACAACACTTTTATCGGTCAGTGGGCTCCTCGATTCTTGGCTGTGACGAACTACAGACATTGGTATGTGAAATCTCTGCTATTATCAATTCTAGTCCTCTTGTACCAATTTCAGAAAATCCAGAAGATCTAGACGTACTGACTCCCGGTCATTTTTTTATTGGTGATCCGCTCACAGCTTTCCTCGAGCCTGATCTCACGCATCTCATCTGTAGTCGTCTCGACCAATGGCAGCGCGTTACGCAAATACAACAGGTTTTCTGGAAGCGATGGAGTCAAGAGTATCTTACCCTTCTCCAACAGCGTAGAAATTGGCTTACACCACATGACAACATTAACGTGAATAATATTGTTTGCATAAAAAATGAAAACTCGGCACCCCTAAAATGGGAACAAGGTCGCGTAAAAGATATCACACTGGAGCAGTCGGCGTTGCGCACACCCACTGGTATGACGGGAAGAGCAGTGAACAAACTATGCGTTGTTCCCATCGCAGATAATGTTGAAAACCCGAACTTCTCAAAGGGGGAGGATGTTCAGATTCACAGCTGACACCGCATCAAGATGAACGAATCAACACCAAATAATATGATAAAAGAATATTATAGTAATATATTGTAAGCTGGTAACTTTAATTCATCTTGTGATCTGGTCACCTAATACAATCTCGGTGCACTCCTATTTTTTATACCTTGTGTGCGAAGCACTACTAGTCGCATAACGGCAGTACGTAACGGCATTAACGGATCGAGATAGATATTGATTAAATATATATCAAAATGTTCAGGACGAAAAGAAAAATTGATTAAGCCATGTCCGTCCGTCCGTCCGTCTGTGAACACGATAACTTGAGTAAATTTTGAGATATCTTAATGAAATTTGGTATGCAGGTTCCGAGCGCTACTTAAAATTGGCGAAGTCGGATGATAGCCACGCCCACTTTTTATATATATTCGAAAACACAAAAAAAGGGATTACTCAGTACATAATACACCTATCAGGGTAAAATTTAGTCAATACGTTGAGATTGAGGCATAAAATAAATTTTTCAAGAAATTTTTGAAAATGGGCGTGGCACCGCCCACTTTTGATTAAGTCAAATTTAGATATAATATTAACCATAAATCAGAAACCGTTCAAGATATCCAAACGAAATTCAGCACGCAGCTTTGCAGGTATGCAATGAATGTTCCAGGAAAAAATAGGCGGGATCGCGTAGGGTCTACGCCCATTTTTATATGAAAGATTTTGAAAAGGATCCTAGATATATTAAATAGGCAATAACTTTGCGTAAAATAGCTTTACATCATTTATATTTCAGTTTTAAAGTTTTCGTTAACAAAGAAATCCAAAAACTTTAAATTTTCGAAAATGGGCGTGACCCCGCCCATTTTATAGTGGACTATTCCACAAAACTTTTTATGCCATAACTCTGCCAAAAATTGATTTGTGGAAACGAAATTTGGTGATAATGTTCTATACATAAAGGTAACTGCTTGCTGTAAAATTGGGCGAAATCGGTTAATGTCCACGCCCAGTTTTTTAACATAGTTCTGAAAATTTTTTTTTGTGAAATTTAAAAGCGATATTTCTACAACTAAGCAAGTTATATCACTCAGATTTTGCACACATAATAAGCTTTTTAAGAAAAACTCGGTAGCAAAAAAAATTTTGTCAATTTTGAAGAAGTAGGCGTGGCGCCGCCCACTTTTCAGCATCAAATTTCTGCTATTTTCAAAGGCAATCGCTTATAATTCAATCTTGATATTTCAATGAAAATTGGTCAGCTGCTTCCCAGTAGTATGTATTATACTCCTGCCAAAAATTAGCCAAATCGGGAAACACACAAGCAAAATATTCGGGCACTAGTTAATAGCCCACTGCAATAGCGAAGTTATATATCTTTTTTGATTTTCCTATCTTTCATAAAGATTAAATGTATGTAAGTATGAGAAGAAGAAGAGAAAAGTTCACTAAAATGATCAGCACGATGAGCGGAGTCGATTTAGCCATGCCCGTCTCTCCGTCCATCTGTCTGTCTGTCCGTCTGTCTATTTGAACGCAAACTAGTCTCTCAGTTTTACAAAAAAATGCTGAAATTCGTGGTTTGCCTTCGCCGTTTTATAACATACTAGCAAACCCGATAGACGTTGTTTTGACGTTTTGATATATAGAACACATCTATATATAAAATTTCATTCACTTGAACCAAATAAACTCCTAACTATACCGAACTGCAGCTTTATATGACCTGGGGGATTTTCCAAAAGCTATATACAGACTGTATCGTGCCCAGCGAACTCCTGAACTTATCGTGAAAGTTCAAGAGCAAAACCAAATGATGTAGATATTGATTTTTGCTCTTGAACTTTCACGATAAGTTCAGGAGTTCGCTGGGCACGATACAGTCTGTATATAGCTTTTGGAAAATCCCCCAGGTCATATAAAGCTGCAGTTCGGTATAGTTAGGAAATGATATAGATATTCATTTCCCTGCGGGTTAGGGGTTTAGAATATGCCCGAGGTAGGCATACCGGTCGTAAGAGGCGACTAATATGCACAAAGGTAATGACGTGCAACTCGATGGTTGATCTACGGATATGATGCCTCTCACTTCTCATTACCCATCTCTCCTTCCTTACGGAAGGAGGGGTGACATGACCTAGAAGGTTCCACTGGTCATCCCAAATCGCTACCACGACAGTCGGGCAGTACCGCAAGGGAGTACCGGAGCGTACCGGATTCATATCCGGCCAAGGACTGTCAGTTCGACAGCAACCCCCAAAACCTTCGGGGAGTGTTTTTGTCGTTACAACAACAACAACATGTAGATATTGACTAAGTGACACATACATATATCCAAATTTCATTAATTTAGACCAAAAACCTTCGGAATTATGACGAATTGAAACTTTATATAGCCTGGGGGCGTGGCTCCGCCTACTTTTTCAATACTAAATGTGGTCTATGCTGTACCCAGTGAACCCAAGTATATATTGTGAAAATTTCATAAAGATCGGTTGAGTTCTTTGGCGCCTATAAAAGACACCCTTTTTTATATCTATTTTTGTTACGCACACAAGGTATATATTTATTAATGTATATCAAAACGTTCAGGATGAAAAGTAAAATATCCGGGCAAGTAGTTAATACCCCACTGCAAAAGCGAAGTTGTATATCTTTTTTGATTTTCATACCTTTCATGAACATGAAATGTTTGTACGTATACTGAAATGATCAGGAGGATGAGCTGAGTCGATGTAGCCATCCTTCTTTCGATACGTCTATCTGTCTGTCCGTCTGTCTATTTGAACGCAATTACGAACTGAAAGTAATAAAATAGACCTGCGTAAATTGGGATGCCATAATAAATCACAACTAGGTATATAATGTTCGGTCCCACCCGAACTTAGTGAACAAAAGTCGACAATGGTGCTTCGCTGGAGCGGCCGTGGCTCAAAAGCACCGCGGTCGAATTGTGATTTTGTATATAAAAGGAATAAGAAAAAAACGAGAATTCTCGTGTTAACAATTTGGCAGTTTATTGTGTAGAAAGAAACACTGTAATTACAAATGAGTTTTACCTTGAGTTAATTCTTGATGACGTTGGTTGAAAATCCTGGGGTGGCCGTGATGTGGTCGTGTCGACTGTCTCTGGAAAAGTAGACGGTTTTGCAATCGAGGACAACCGTTGAACCTGAAAATTATCCTCCGGTTTTAAGGGGAGGTGAACTCACACATGCACACCCCCATGCATGTATATGTATGCTGACAAAACACGAATATGCATGCATGCCCACACAGGTGGGTGTGAGTGATTGGAAGGGCGCAAAAGTTACATTAGGGTGGCACATTTTTTAAGACTTTAGGCATCTCGCCTAAACATGCCGGCCCCCTTGCGATACGCAACATCTTACCCCGCCACAGGATTTCCCACCACGCATCCTCTTAAGCTAAGGACTTAAACTAGGATGGTGAGTGCCGGCTGGCGCTGTCACAGCCGTATACCTCCGAACTGCTTCCCGAAGTTTGAAATGTTGTCTCTGGTGGCTCCGTCGTTCCGTACCTAGAGCTAAGGAGTAGGAGGGAGAAACTTTAAAAAATGAAACGCTGTACATTTCTTGCCATTAAGTTATATATATTAATTTTTTTTTTTTGTAACGAGAAAAGCTGGAAGTCTGTGGTAGCTGGCGCGGCTGAAGTGCCAGTCTACCGTCGAAGTGCGCGTTGATGCGTAGCTGGCGCGGCTGGGAGGCCAGTCTACGCTCGTCGGTATTTGGGCGGCGATTGTGGGTGAGACGTCGTTGGCGCGGCTGAGTGGCCGGTCGACGTTTGCCGCTATTTCGGTGGGCGCGCGATGTAGCGTGCGTGGGTGCGCCGCTCGTGGGCTGACAGGGGTCGGAACGGCAGTGGGTCCGATACTCCCTGTACCGGTCGGAACGGCCGTGGTTCCGATCTCGGCTCGGCGATTTCGTTGTACTCTGACGTCCAAGTGGTCTCCGACGCAGAGAAAAGAAAAGAAACAAAAAAAAAATCCCCTTGGATATTTGTATATTTGTATGGACGTCCATATACATGGGTGGCGAGCGACCTCGTTCGGAGCTTATCAATGCCATATAATGTGGCATTATTCTCGATTCTACGGAGAAATTTTATAATTACAACGCATAGTATGCGTACATGGGAATTGGTTATGTTTTCCCACACGGCACGGTAGCGACAAGTTGATTACGTTGATCGCCTTGTATTTCGCTTCGCCACTGGCCCTCATGCAGAGATTTATCCTTACTTGCATGGTCGCCGTCATAAGTGGCGTTAGTGCCGTGCACACAGCGACATTTTTGCTTTTTTCGGTACTTGGTTTCGGTACCGAACTGGGTAGAGAGTGAGACTGTGGTGAGTATTTGTGGGCAAAACAGTCCTTCCCCTCCGAACACAAACAAAACCCGAGAAAAAAGAACAACAAAAACAAAAAAAAAATTTTTCTCAGCGTGAACCAAAAAAAAATTGTTTTTTTTTCAAAATTCTTTTGAAACTTATCCAGCCGCTTTAGGTTTGCATTTTAATAGAATAGGCATCTTCGCCGATCGGGTACGAACGTAGATTTCGTCACCCTATTTACCCCGCAGTGAGCGGTGCCGATTTTGGCAGATCGGGATTTCGGTACCCGTTGACCAAAATATAGCATCACTAGCGTGGTGGTAAAATTGTGCATATATATATATATACATATGCTAGCAAATTTTTTGCGAGTAACAGCCCTATGCTGCGCGTTACCGGTAAAATTGCCATCGGCAAACAATTTTCCCTAAAACACGTTACCAACTAAAGTACCCGCGATTCTGAGCAGATGGTAACGCTCTAATGGCAAAAAAACTCACCAGTGTGTATGGTGAATTGAAAAGCAACCCTGCTAGTCATCTGCCATATGTTTTTTGTTTATCAAATGGAAATGAACAAGTAAGTAAATTTGGTAAATATTTCATGAAATTTATGGAAATGAACAAGTAAGTAAATTTGGTAAATATTTCATGAAATTTATTAAAGATTGTTTAATTTATTTACAGAAAATATGCACGCACCACCCCAGCGCAGTTGCGGTTGTATGTGGCATTTTGTAAGGACCATCCCGAGCTCCTGCAGGGGAAAAACTGCCCCACATCGCCACATTTGATAGAAAAATTGTGGGAGGAGATATCCGCAAACCTAAATGCGATGGTGGGGCCATCACGGACACCGGATGCTTGGCATGAGGTAAGGGAATTGAACAAAAATTTAGTTTCTATATAGTTAGGAGTCTTGTGTTATTGTGTGTGCAAAAATATGTAGTCCGGTCGAACAAACACCGGCTACGGCATGATTGTGTGTGTTTACCAAACAATTAGTGGGCTAATTCCAAAGCGCAACTGTTAGCTCCACTAATCAGTTATCAGCTGAGTGATAGAAAATGTGCTAATGGAACGATACGTTGAGCCAACTCTCAACAACCAATCGATAGATACACTGAGTGAATGGAGTTCAAAATTTTTATGCTCACTAAAGTGGCAACTGTTTGTGGAACTCAACTACTCAGCTGTGCGTTCCAAGAAGCTATCACTGATATGCTGAGCTACCAATTGTGCTTTGGAATGCTTATGAATATACATACTTATATAAAATAGGATGTATCTATGCATACATGTATGCAGCTTATGGACTCGGAAACTACTGTGCCGATTTTGTTGAAATTGTCAGAACAGCTTAGTAGGGTTTCTGTTATTTTCCGGAAAGTTCTACTGGACATTTTTTGTAAAGCGTTAAATTTTGTATACGAATAACTTCTTCAAATTGTTTCAAGGCGAAAAATTCAATAAAAAAGTATAACATCTGCCGGGTCTGATAGTTGTATTATATTATTGTTACAATCAGGGTTAGAACTGAATATGCAAATTTATAATTTCAGAGTTTTCGAAACTGGCGAAAGCAGCTGCGTGCCCGGGCCCGAAAATTGACTGCGGGGAAGAGACAGACAGGTGGCGGACAAAACACTGCGGCAGAGCTGACGGAGTTCGAGCAGCAAGCGTTAGAGGTGTTTGGGCTTGCTGCTGTAGAGGGCCACTCAACCTCGCGGCTCGGCTTCCAGGTAAGTAAAATGGTAATAAACATGTGTAATACAACAATACCCGCTAGTGGTGTGTGTTTCAGAATGTAAATATATTTACATATACCTAAAACATACAAGCGATATTGTAGTATTTCATGTTG
The DNA here is from genome assembly GCA_949987695.1 of Merzomyia westermanni. NCBI lineage: Eukaryota > Metazoa > Arthropoda > Insecta > Diptera > Tephritidae > Merzomyia > Merzomyia westermanni. The sequence continues at coordinate 82,744,793 of OX465289.1, forward strand.
TAGTATTATTATATTATAATAGACATGTTGAACGATAATACTCTTTTATTTACATAATAGAACGCCAACAATGCCGAAAATGTTCCGCCGAGAAATTCCACGCCAGCGCAGATCATATCACCGGTTCCAGACGACCCGAACGAGTTTGCCTCGTTTTGCTTAGTGGTAAGTGAATCGCCCAGCCAAACTCCCTCACGTCCTTCTACTCCCCATCCCGCCCCGAATTCTGAAGTGGCGAGTGATTCGCCAAGGCAGATTTTGTTGCCACCGGCACGCAACAGGAGGAGGGGTGTTCGCGATGAAATTTTGCAATTCTTGCAAGAGGACATGAGGGACAGACGGCATGAGCAGTCAAGATTTGCTCAAGCCCTTGAAAATTTGGCAAATGGGTTGTCGTCATTGGCTGCGGCGGTTCACGAGATGGTGGCACTGCAAAGGCAAAACCAGGGCTAAACTCGTATGAGGTTGTTGTTGTTGTTGATGTCATCCAATTGATGTGTGCAATTTAAAAAAAGAAATGAAATTGATTAATGATTTCATTCCTCTTACAAACCAAAGATATTTTTTGTTTGTTATCTGCATCTCCATCCACATCAAGGATACTTTTCATTTGAGATTTGAATCTCACTACAAATCAAAAATAATTTTCCTTTATTATCTGAATCTCCAGCCAAATCAAAAATACTTTTGATTTGTGATTTGAGTATCCAGCCAAATGAAAAATACTTTTGATTTGGGTCTCCATCCAAAAATTATTTTTGATTTGTAGTGAGATTCAAATCTCAAATGAAAAGTATCCTTGATGTGGATGGAGATGCAGATAACAAACAAAAAGTATCTTTGGTTTGTAAGAGGAATGAAATCATTAATCAATTTCATTTCTTTTTTTAAATTGGACACATAAATTGGATGACATCATACCAAAATTAAAATATAAATACATTTTTTTTAGTATTAAGTAAGACTGAATTTTTTTTTTTTAGTATTAAGTAAAATTAAAACTGAATTTTTTTGTTTTTTTTTAGTATTAAGAAATAAATATAAGACTGAATTTGTTTTTTTATCATTAAGTAGAAATAATTATTAGACTGAATTTATTTAATTTTTTGGTTTTATATAATGGAGTTTTATTTTTTTTGGTTTAGGACGAATTTATTTTAATTTTTAATGTATCAATATGGTGGAGTAATTTTTGCTTATTGAAGAAATTTGAAATGTGATAAAGTTATTTATTTGTTAACTGTTAAAAAAGTAAATTCAAACTTTAAAAAACTAAAAAAATTTTAAGAAATTAGTGGTGCTATAATTATAACAACCAGTATACTGCTGTACCTGAATTCAATCGAGTTAAGCTAATATTAACGATTACCTAATAATTTTTGTTAAACTTAAGTCGTTATCATTGTACTCATTCTGCGAATCCGTTCGCCTTGGCGGCGAAGATGGGTGTTGGTAGTATCTTCGGATGCAGTGGTTTCTTCTTCTAGCTCCAATTCTTCAATTTCCACTTCATCGCTTGGAAAATTTTTTCTTACAATATTATGAAGAATAAAGCATGCGTTTACAATTATTGTTACTGCTTCGGGACTATAATTCAGAGTACGATGTTTTGCCAAGCATCGAAAACGTGACTTAACAACCCCAAAGCCTCTTTCAATAACATTCCTAGCCTTACAATGTATTTTATTGAAGTTTTGTTCCCGAGGATTAGTGGGCTGAGCTAAGGGTGTAATAAGCCAAGGCTCTAGTGGGTAGCCCTGATAACCTAACAGTAAACTTCCTCTCTGCTCGCTCATAAACGCACGCACGTTTGATGTTGTCCATATGCCTGAGTCGTGGCATGACCCAGGAAAAGTTGCATCAATCGCTAGAAACTTTAAGTTGTCGTCACAAACAGCTTCCACATTGACACTGTAGTATCCCTTGCGATTCATGTAGAGGCTACACGGTCTGTTGGGAGAGTTTCTTGGTGGATAAATCAGCGCTACATGTGTGCAATCGATTGCACCGATAACACCCTTCAATCCAAACTTTGCGTAAAACCTAAACAAGTATAAACAAAAAATCTTAGCCCATGTACTGTCTATAACTGTACACGTTCAACTTTACCTTGCTTTTATAGCCAACTGCTCTTCGTTTGTGGTAGGAAAACTCACTTCAGATGCTTTTTCCTTCACAATCAAATTTGTTATATATTTGATAGCTCGTGACGCAGAAGATTGGCTGAGCGCAGCATATATATTGTTAGCAACACATTTCTGATATGATCCATGAGCCAAAAATGCCAGACAACAAAAAAAACGTACTCCAAAGGCCAGAGAAGTAGGTTGGTCATCCTTTGGCCACAACTCTTCTATGAGCATTTTACAGGCTTCTTTCGGCAAACGAAAATGTTGCTTGAAAATATTGGAAGGAAGTTGCAACGGATCATGACTGTCCCGAAGGCTTTTCAAGTTGTGTCTCCGCTCCAAAATTTCATCATTTTCATCTTCTTCAGCCAGCAGCAATAGTATTAACGCGGACATTTTTACTATATTAAAGGAATTACTGGCGTTAGCAACGTTATACACAGTTTTTATTGTGATTTATTAATACTATATACCTGTTTATTTGTTTGATTTTCACTTTGTTTAATTGCACTTTCGCTTTTTTATTTTTCAAAGTAAACATCAGCTGTTTTATTTTGATGTTACCACATGTTACCACCTATTTTGGTGGTAACGGTGTTACCAGAAAACTTTTGCCCTCAGAATACCAAAAAGGAGTAAAAGTTGGCGAGTGAATTTGTTTGCCGGTAATAATAAAGTTATTACCACAGTAGAATTGACCTGTAAATGAGAGCTCGCATGGCGTGATGGTTGAATTTTTTGCACACATACATATATGTGCGTACTCACGCCTTGCAAAATCGTGAAAAAGAAACAAAGAAAATTCATTGAATTGGAACAATTCAACAAAATTCCAATACTGCAGGGAAAATATAAAATTAAGAGGTGTTTATACCTCACAACCAGATGGCAAGGTCATATTACCTTTTAGTGCAAGTAGCGAGATGATTACATTCTCTCGACAATGGCTTGGTTGTGACTTTGCGTATGGTTTACTATGTGAACTATAATATAACAACTGTTATAATGCCAAAATTTGTAAGACCCTTATTGGGATATTCCTTGGATATTGGCATTTTCTATTACATTTATATGGGTATGCTTGCGGTTTTTTGGTTCGAAATTTGTGACCGTATGTGTAAACAGTCGCGCTTCAAAGAAATAACCCTTAGTCGGTCCAACACCGGCTACGCGGTCCACAGTATTCCTGCGCAGAACACCTTTTGCACCTTGCGGTACACCCTAATCTGTGATTACAACAACCACATGAAATCAGAAAATTTCCAACTTTGATTTCAAATACCTCTTCACTGAGGCAAAAACTCGAAAGTCCGCTTCCGGATGATTGTTACCGGGGTCAAAACGCGTCTTTTTACACCTTTCCCGATGATTTCGCACGGGTTTTAGTAGTTGGCTCCTTAAGGTAACAATTACCAATGGTTCACTTCACTTTCGCCATATCCTGATATACCAACGATTTTGTCTGCTGAAGACGAATATTGACATTGTTGTTGCGATTATTGATATCTATCCCCTTGAAATATATGTACATACTAATGTTGTCCGACTTTCAGGTACTTTGTAACAATTGCGATATAGGGGGTGGTTATGAACGCTACTAGACCATATGGGATTAGCGCTATAGGCGATGCGCACCGTAGGAAGAGGGTAAGTCTATTATATTATTATTATTAGATATATGTGCACCCAACAAACATCCCAACAATCATTTCTGTAAATATTTTTCAAAATAAATTTGCTGCCATAAGCGATATGTAGGCTTTTGTAGTTTTAATTTCTTTGAAAGTTTCAAGTAAACTTTCTATAAACTTCAAGAAAAAACTGTTACAAATTATTTCAATTTCAAAGTGAAATGCAAATGTTTATAAAAATTCAGATAAAAATATTTGTCAATTTTTTTCTCTTTTCAACTTGAATTATTTCCAATTCTTTCCAAACAAGATTTTTATATGAGAATGACTGCGAAAAAACATTGGTCGTTGCTGCATCTTAACCACTTCCAAAACTGGTAACAGTTGGTTTAAGTTGCAGCATTCAATGTATGACTAGAACTTAGTTATTTATTTTATTGCAATAGCTAAATAATATACAAAATCTGGTTTGAATAAAGTTGAAAAAAAAACTTTTAGAAAGCTTTCTTTAAAGTCTTTCTTGTAGGTTTAAACTAATAAGCTTTCTAATAACGTGTCGTTTTAATTAAACAACGTTTATTTTCAAACGTTTGATAAACGAAAGATCTGAATTTTGTAAGGTTCATACTTATTTCCGAAAGCTTTTTAAAGATTCATTTTAAGTTTACTTTGCTATATATAATATATATTTTTTTCATATGTATATTTGGAATAATGAACATATATGTATATGTATACGAGGGTGGGACCATCTGCTACCAACTTGTCGTGGCAGAGGGATAGATTTTCAGTGGCAGATTGGTTCGCCTTTCTGCGTTAGGTTTTCTTTGGCCTCGATATCGAGTGCAATTGCGTTTTCTGTGGCAGAATGGATCGCCCTTCTGCGGTAGGCTTTCTGGTGTCCTCGTTAAGGGTAGCGAGTGAAGGGTGGAAAATTTTGGGATAGGGGCGGGTGAAACGGCAGGGAGGTGATGGAAGGGGATGGTTAAGATGAGGCCCCGGGCCTCTCGCCAGCCATTCCCTCCATAGGGAGCAGAATCAGCTTGACCAACGGTCTTCTGATCTGACCCTTCTCGGTCATGAGGTCCACTACACGCACTCGGTTATCTTCGCCGGGGTGTACGTGGGTAACTCGGCCGAGCCTCCATTCATTGGGAGACAAGTTGTCTTCTTTGATGACAACGAGATCCCCCACCTTAATATTTTGTTTCGGATGCTTCCACTTCACTCGTTTTTGAAGTTCGGATAAGTATTCCGCTTTCCATCGCCTGCAGAAGGTTTGATGAAGAGCCTTGAGCTTCTGCCACCTATTGATAATGGAGGCAGGGCTCTCATTCACCTCTGGTTCTGGCGGAGCCAGGAGATGACTTCCAGTCAGGAAGTGCCCAGGGGTCAAGGGCTCCAGGTCCGCGGGCTCATTTGAGGCTGTACTAAGTGGCCGCGAGTTGAGGCATGCCTCAATCCGGCACAATAGCGTATGGAATTCCTCATGCGTGAATTTATGAGGCGAGGCTAACTTCTTGAAGTGGCTTTTGAAACTCTTCACTCCCGCCTCCCAAAGTCCCCCCATATGTGGATCCCCGGCCGGAATAAAATGCCATGTCATGGCTTGATGGCTATATTTGGAAATAGATGTGTCTCGGGCTTCCGAGATAAATGCTTTAAATTCAGAGCTCAAAGATCGTGAAGCGCCGACAAAGTTAGTACCATTGTCGGAGTAAATGTTTCTCGGACATCCTCGTCTAGCGATAAAACGTGAAAACGCTGCTAGAAAGGATGGGGTGCTAAGATCACTGGTCGCTTCCAGATGGATCGCTTTAGTCGTGAAACAAACAAAGAGGCAAACGTAGCCCTTTGATAATCGACATCCTCTACCGCGGTAACTTTTAATGTCGAAAGGCCCGGCAAAGTCCACACCCGTATTGGTAAACGCGCGGGTGAACGTAGTGCGTTCGCAAGGAAGGGTACCCATAAGTTGGGTTTGCGCTCTTTTTTTATAAATGATGCAGACCTTAGAGTTATGGATGGTGGCCTTAATCATGTTCTTAACATTCGGAATCCAATATTGGGTGCGGATGAGACGGAGCATTAGCTGGTTTTCCCCATGGTTTTTTCCCAGATTTGATGTATCAATTGTACAGTCAGACGCGTCAGCCTACAATTGTACGGCAGTATGATTGGGTGGCGCTCGTTATAAGCGAGGTCTTGAGATGCTCCAAGACGACCACCCGCCCTAATAATATCATCTTTGTCGATGAATGGGTTGAGTGGCAATATCTCGCTTTTCCTATCGACTACCTGTCTCTTCTTCAAGTTTACATATTCCTCATTATAATGTTGCTTCTGATATAGTTTAATCAAGAGTTGCGTCGTGGTCTTGATCTCACCGGATGAGATTAGGCACGATTTTTCCTGAACGGAAGCTTTTGTCTTGGGATGAGTTCTTCGAAAGAATCTAATAATATATGATAGTACCCTCAAAGCCCTCGGTAAATTCGAAAACCGGTCAAGAATTTCGATCTCTTTTTGCGTTGATATTGCGTAGGCCTGCGCTCTCTTTTCCTCCACGGATGTATTATATTCCTTTTCTTGTACTGGCCATTGAGAATTGTCTTCTTGTAGCCACCACAAAGAATTGTTGACCAAATCCGATGCCGGTAGTCCTCTGCTTCCTAAGTCTGCTGGATTCGTTTCCGAGTTGACATGAAGCCAGTACTTGCTGCCGACTAGGTCGATGATTTTTGTAATCCTGTGTGCAACGAAAGTTGACCAGGAACAGGGTGGTTTCCTTATCCATGCCAAAACGATGGTGGAATCAGTCCATAGATATTGTTTCACTGGTCCCAGTTTGATGTTTCGGAATATTGATTCCATCATCTCCGCTAATAGTACTGCTCCGCAAAGTTCCAAACGCGGAAGTGAGATGGTCTTCACTGGTGCTACTCTGGTTTTGGCAAGGAGTAGATTCACAAAGATATCATCATTGCTTTTGACTCGCATGTAGACAGCTGCAGCGTATGCCTTTTCCGAAGCATCGCAGAATCCATGTATTTCGACATCATCTTCTGGTGAAAAATTTACCCATCGTGGTATCTTTATGTTGTCGATTTCGTGGTATTGATGTCTGAAGTTTTGCCATCGTTCCAATGTATTGGACGAAACTGGCTCATCCCAATCGGTGCCCTCTAACTAGATGTTCTGCATCAAACTTTTCCTTACTTGTTGTAACTAATTTAAACCTAGCTGTTCTCACTCTAATCAATTACACATATGAACGTATGTATGTGCACAAATATGTATCCATTTGCCTAATGCAATAACGTTCATCACATGCCATCGCTGAGTAGGCGGCCAAGAGGTATATAAGTGATAGAATTACCAATTAAGTTGGCAAAAAAAATTTTTTTTTCGGACCGTAGTCCGTTCTTTATGGAATGCGAATGAGCCCAATACAAAATGTTACAATTATTTTTATACTAACTATTCTGCAGCGCGTCAGGTCACGTTGCACCTACATGTGCTGAAAAGTTGTTATTTGGAGTTATCGCGAACTCATCATATTTTGGTTGCGCGTGTGGTGTCGTTTGACGGTGCGACTGAAGCAAGTGAAGAGTCGCTAGTCGGTCATATGATATTCGTTTGCGTATTTTTATGATTATGTGCAAACATTGTGTTAACTATCCCCCTCTTAAAAATGGACGTCCTCGGATATTAAAAGTATGGTAGGTCGTTAAACTTGATGTAGGTCAGTGGTTTATTTATTTGACTGGCCGTAATAGGTGGAGTAATCGTCGTTGGGGCTGCTTGTTTTTTTCTTCATATTCCACTGTTATTGATCTGCGTGAACATAGGATAATTGATATTACCACCAAAGCAATGACTGTTACAATGATGAGCGTCCCAATCGAAAATGTTGTTTTCTTTAGCAATTCAATTCTTTTTGTATTATTGATGTGCATTTGCTGGAGGGCTTCTAGTGATAAAATGTCTATGTGCTTATTTTTGGTGGGAGCCAACTGGAGGACTGCGGGTATTGCTTCGAATGGTTGCGACACGAAATTTTTATATGACTGATTATTGACCTTTATTGTTGCATTGAAGAATTTAATGATATGAGTACCATTGATCTGCTGGGAGGAATTATCGATCTTTACATTCCCGTTAAAGTTATTCAGTAGTATTACGCCTGGTTGTACTTCTTCTATGGTTGGTAAGTTGTGACTTGACGTTGTTGTGCAATTCGAGTTTAAACTATTTATTACCCTAGGTATACATTGATCCATGCTTAGATCTATTATATTATCTCTATTACAAATTGATATTTCATTATATTTTTCACATTTTTTCCTAATGCCGTATGTTGCATTTTTATTTCATAAAATTTCGTCAAATTGAACATTTGGTACAATATTATTTTCCTTTTTTACTGGTTTTAATATTAATTTCCTAAGTATTTCTGAGCTCGTAAGCGGAATTTTTATCATGTAGACTATAATCATTTCTTTACAGAAAACGTTTATTTTTGAAAATTCTAACGCTTCCTCTGGGTTATTAAATGGAAAAGTTTCCTCTTTTAATTTATCTAAAGCAATTTTTACTTCATTTTTATCTAATATAACCTTTTTTTTTTTTCTTTATGGCGCGATATACAACAGGTATATCATCATAAACCTCCTAAGAGATTTTTGCGCCAAGCTTCTCTTCCAATTTGTGGTGTGCCGATTTGAATTTTCCCTACAAATCTAAATCTAATATAACCGTATTTATGATATTTCCTTTTGCCCATTGAATGGCGTACTTAATGTTAACTAGTTCGTCCTTAATTAATCTTATTTTGCTTTGCAAATCTATTACGATTTCATTCACTAAACTGTTGCTCTTCTTTATTGAATTTAGGATTACATTAGTAATAGTGGTAATATTATTTAACCTCTTATCAAAGAGTTCGTTTATTATAGTTTGTTTATTGTTATTTTGGTTGAGATTCATTAAATTATTGTTAATAATTTCTAGGTCCTCGTGGTCAGGTGATCCGTCCAAATATTTCCATGCGGTACCTAGGATGTTAATTGTTCTTCTGGAGCGAAATTGCCAATGGGTTTAAGGGTGTCAAGGATTTCTAGGGTTTGGTTTGTCTCGTGCTTAAGGATTGGGTAGAGAAAACTGTCCTTGGGTAGTTTTTCGGTTACGTGGCTGTGAATATCCGTTAAGAGCCTTTCATATTTCTCCAGGTCAGTTATGTGGATTAGTCTAAAGGTCCCGTCTTGAATTTTCGCGATTCCGTTGTTTATGGTCACTAAGTACGAGTTGGTGTAGTCGAGAATTTCGACATCTCCGTTTGCCGGTAAAAGGAAGCAAAGTCTGAAATAAGAGGAAGCAAAGGCTGAAGTAAAAGGAAGCAAAGTTTGAAATAATAAGGTTGAGATTCATTAAATTATTGTTAATAATTTCTAGGTCCTCGTGGTCAGGTGATCCGTCCAAATATTTCCATGTGGTACCTAGGATGTTAATTGTTCTTCTGGAGCGAAATTGCCAATGGATTCAAGGGTGTCAAGGATTTCTAGGGTTTGGTTTGTCTCGTGCTTAAGGATTGGGTAGAGAAAACTGTCCTTGGGTAGTTTTTCGGTTACGTGGCTGTGAATATCCGTTAAGAGCCTTTCATATTTCTCCAGGTCAGTTATGTGGATTAGTCTAAAGGTCCCGTCTTTAATTTTCGCGATTCCGTTGTTTATGGTCACTAAGTACGAGTTGGTGTAGTCGAGAATTTCGACATCTCCGTTTGCCGGTAAAAGGAAGCAAAGTCTGAAATAAGAAGTGTGGGTTAACTTTTAATATTACTCTTGTGTACTATTCTGTCAGGATTGTTGTATTATTGTTTTCCTTAACTATCTCCTTTTTATATTTTGGTGAAATTTTTGAGCTTAGTCGTCTGTCGATTTTCACATATATGATGTCTCCTGGTGAATATGTTTTATGGGTGAGCATTTCTTGTTGTTTCGGGAAATGTCCTTATTTTGTTTTTCTCTAAGCTTGTCAATATTTTCCTGTCGGGCTTGTGCAAATTTTTCTGGGTCTGTACTAACATTTCGTCCGAAAAAAATTTCCATTGGCGTTCTACCTGTTGTCGAATGTATCGTATAATTGTATTCGTAAACTGCTCTATGAGTTCAGGGAACCAGGGAAATGTTTGCTCAACTTTGAGGCAGCGTATTATTTCCGTAAGAGTGGAATGAAAACGTTCAATCTGCCCGTTTACCGATCTCTTATATGGAGGGGTTTTGTATATTCTTATACCAAGGGTATCCTCGAGCATGAAGGTAATAGAGGCAGAATTTAGGCTTGTCTCGTTATCGATGACTATGCCTTTTGGGACGCCGAATTGGAATAGAAGTTGGCGTAAGGGTTCTTTAACGTGTTCTATTGCTCTAGATTTTATTATTTTAGTTTTCACGTATTTAGAAAATTTGTCGATTTCCGTTAGCACCAAGTTTCTTTCGGTCATGTATATGTCTATGTGGAGAATATTTCCTGGGTACTGAGGTATTGGGGTTTTCCCTAATTCAGGATTAGTGGGATGGCGGTCATATTTGTTCTCGCTGCATACCGAGCAGCTTCTGATTGTATTTTTTATCTTCCTAGACATGGCTGGGGAAAAATATTTTGCTAAAATTTGGTTTTTATTTTCGTGGCAATTTCTATGCGCTCTCCTGTGAGTTCTTATGATCATTTCTTCTTGCTGCTGCTCGTTTATAATGTCTTGTACTTGTTTTTGAGTGAATCTTATCCTGTAGGATCTAAGATGGATGGGATAGATTTCCTGAATTCTTCCCATTATTGCTTCTTCAGTTTTTATACAATTTATTACAGATGGGTTTAAATATCTTTTCAGGAGATTAATGAGGAGGGTGGTATCGTAGTCTGGTTCTTCTATAATGTGTCTATGATAAGTCGGAAAAACTATTTTAAGCTGATATGTAGACGTTGGGCCTATCTTTAAAAGGATTTGGTTTTAAATGCATTGGCGGGTGTTTCCACGCTGGTTATTAGGTCATGTGAAGAACTATCGCTGCTATGACATGTGACTGTTGACAGGTTATTGTTTTCTGTTTTCGGGGGCCACCACATTGGTTTTTCCAGGCTTATACTGCAAAGCGTAATTGTATTCTTCTAGAATACACTTCCACCTTTTCATTTTTCCGTTGTTGTTTTTATTACTTAAGGCGAATGTCAAGGGCTGATGGTCGGTGTAAATTATTACTTTAGTTGAACCACACAAATAACTTCTGAAACTATTTAGTGCCCATATTATCGCCAACATTTCCTTTTCGTTCGCAGCGTAATTTTCTTCCGTCGCGTTTAAGGAACGGGAGATGTATGCTATGGGTTTACCTGCCTGTTCGAGTACCGCCCCAAGTGCGAAGTTGGATGCATCTGTTGTAAGGTGAAAGTCCTGTGTGAATTCCGGGTATGCTAGTACTACTTCCTTTGTGACTAGCGAAGATTTTATTTTATTAAAGGCTTCTAGCGCAGTACCGTCGAGGGTTATTTGTTTTTTGCTGGATGCGCTTTTCGAGACGCGTCCATCCTTCCCTCTTAAGAGCGTGGTCAGGGGTTTTGCTAGCTTGGCGTAGTCCCTGATGAAGCGACGGTAATAGCCGGAGAGGCCAAGGAAAGATCTTAAATCTTTTAAGGTTTTTGGACAAGGGAAGTTCTGTATTGCTTCGACTTTTGCAGGGTTGGTTCTTATTCCTTTTGGTGCGATAATGAAGCCTAAGAATTCAACTTCTTCTCGGAAGAACTCGCGTTTGTCCAGCTGCACCTTCATGTTAGCTTTCTCCAGCGTGCGGAATATTTTTTCTATATTCTGAAAATGGCTTTCTTTATTATTGCCGAATACGATTATATCGTTTATATAGACGTAGCATATGCTGCCTATGTACTCCCTTAGAATGTCATCTAAGGCCCTCTGGAAAATGGAGGGTGCATTTTTCAGCCCGAATGGGGGTCGGGTAAACTCATATTTGCCGTTATTTACGGGGAAGGCTGTTTTATCTATGTCGGTTTCCTTTAAAGGGATCTGGTGAAACCCGCTTTTTAAGTCTAAGACAGAAAAGTATTTATTGCTTCCGAGTTGAGCTATAATCTCGTTAATCTCGGTTATTGGGTACTTGTCGGCTACAGTTATGTTGTTCAGTTTCCTGTAGTCGATTACCAGTCTATACTTTTTTTGCCCTGAGGCATCTGCCTTTTTGGGAACCACCCATACAGGCGAATTGTACGGGTAACGTGATGGTCTTATTATGCCATCTTTAAGTAAGCCTTGAATTTCATTGGTGACAAATTCTCTCATGCCAACAGGATATGGGTAATATCTGGCGTATACAGGAGTGTCAGAAAAGGTTCTTATTTCGCCTAGCACGGTCGTAGTGTATGTTAATTTCTCGTTAGGGTCGGTAAAGAGTTGACAATATTTCCTGGTGAGTAGCTGCATTTTAGATTTCTGGGTCGAAGTCATGTGTTTAGTTCTTATATCAATTTTATTCACAGATGGGGAGAGCATTTGCTTAGTTCTGATTTGTCTTCCGTTACCGAATTGTATTTAATTGTATCATCTCGAATGTTGATGGTTGCGTTAAGGTCCTTTAAGCTGTCGTTTCCGATAATTCCATCGAAAGACTTAAGCTCTGGCAATATGAAAAATTTTAGATTTGTACTGTCCTCACCAAACAAATTTATAACGGTATGGTGAGTGATTTTAATTTGACCTGCTATTGAGTTTGCAAAGAATGGTTTTTCGTTAGGGATGGGTTTTGACACAAATTGCGGTTGTATATAGTTTTTACTTGAACCCGTATCTACGAGGTGTGTTCAAAAAGTATCGCGAATTTTGTGTTTTTTCAAAAATTATTTATTTATTCATGAATATCTATTTTGTCCCCTTCAAAGTAATCCCCATGAGATATTATACACTTGTGCCAACGGTTTTTCCAATCTTCGAAGCACTTCAAAAAATCATTTTTTTGTATCTTGTTCAGCTCCTCCTTCGATGCCGTCTTTATCTCGTCAAGAGAAGCGTAACGTCGTCCTTTCATGGGCCTCTTCAGTTTAGGGAACAAGAAAAAGTCACAGGGGGCCAGATCTGGGGAATACGGTGGCTGCGGCATCATTAGTGTGTTGTTTTTGGCCAAAAAGTCGCGCACAAGCAACGATGCGTGAGCAGGGGCGTTATCGTGGTGCAAAAGCCAATTTTTGTTCTTCCAAAAATCCGGGCGTTTCTGGCGGATTGCTTAGCGCAAATTGCGCATAACTTGCAGGTAATATTCCTTATTGACCGTTCTTCCCTGTGGCAAGAACTCACGATGCACCACGCCCCTGCAATCGAAGAAAACTGTCAGCAAAACTTTCACATTCGACCGAACTTGGCGCGCTTTTTTCGGTCTTGGTTCGTGCGGCAGCTTCCATTGAGATGATTGAGCTTTGGTTTCCACGTCATAACCATAAACCCACGATTCTTCACCAGTTATGACCCTCTGGAGCAAATTTGGGTCGTCGCGGACAGAGTTGTACATCTCATTAGCAATGTTCATGCGATGCTGTTTTTGGTCACAATTGAGCAATTTTGGTAAAAAAATAGGTAAAAATCGAAGACGATCCAAAACACGTGCAAGCAAAGCAGCTGTCAACAATTAACTGAACATTCAAAATGGCCGAGCTTGTCGGCATAAGTGAGAGACATGAGTACCAACATAACGCCACAAAAAATTCGAAATTCGAATATACGTAACCAGCGAAAATTCAAAATTCGCGATACTTTTTGAACACACCTCGTATAAGTATTTTTAAAGTTCCTCCGTTCTTCGTTTTGAATTCCACGTAAGGCAACGAAGAACTCTTCATCCTAAAAAATTTACATCAATGTAGTCTGCTTGGTGGTCCTCAGTGAATTCCTGCGGTGGTTCTTCATTCACTGCATTGGCCACGTATGCCTCGTATTCCTGTTCAGTTGGGGCCCAATTTTGTTGGTACCGTTCTTCTTCGTGGTGATAGGGACCTGTCTGATCGTAGGGGTCTTGCTGATAGCACTTTTCTCCCTGGGTAGTGGTATCTATGTGGAAGTTACTTTGTTGTTGGAGTGGAACCGGCTGCGAAAAATTTGATGTCCTCTTCTCAGCTGATTTGTTAAGATTTGGTCTGTTCATGTAATTTATTGCTCTAGATTGGGTGGACCGATCTATGTCCATAGGTTCTGGGCGAGGTTGTGGCTTAGGAGCCATTGGTCTTATGGGCTGTCCTTGTCGATAGTTTGGCCAAGATTGCTGGGCGTTTTGGGTCGGAGCAAATTGTTGGTGCGACTGTTGGTTAAATAAGGGAAATTGCATGTTATTCTGCGGAATTTTCTGATAATGGGGATGCACGTTTGGTCCTGGCATATATTCAAGTTGCGGGTAAAAAGGTTGTGGCCTATATTGTTGTGTCCTTGGTGGCAAGGGAGGTGCGGCCAATTTTCGGGAAGCGCCCTGAGTAAAAACGTAATTACTTCGGGCCACTTGATTTTCCAGCCTTAGGCACAAGTGTAGTGCCTGTGGAAGATCTTCGGGTTTTTTCATACCCAAAAGGCAAGGTAGGTCACCCTTTAGACCTCTTATAAATTTGTCCAAGGCTTTGAGCCTATACGTCTGCGTGAGCAGTGAGAGAGATTCCTGGCTCATTTCCAGGCTACTAAATTTGTTAAGGATCAAGGAAAGGTGCGTGTATACGCTTTGGTAGAATTCTGGGATCGTTGCGTTTCCTTGGATCAACGAGGTCAATTGACATTCAAGGGTTGTTATGTCCCTCTTGTCCGCGTAATGTAGGGATAGACACCTTGAATACGTTTTCCAGTCGAGCGGTGTGCTGTACGACTCTAGAGCTATGTCGGCGTTGCCGACTATCTTGTTCCTAATGACGGACAATATTCCAAAATATTTGGGAGTTCCTCTCAATGTTTCATAAATTTTTAATACTATGTCTACGCTCTTTTTCCATGAACTGTATTCGCCATGATTACCACCAAATTCCCTAAGGCTTCGGACTATATCCGGAATTTTTTCCAAATCTCCAAGCTGTCCGTTGTATTCAGACCTAATTGTTTCGTCTGTCGCGTTTGTGAGGTCGGCATTTAGTATCTGCCTTTCTTCTCTAAGGACTCTTCACTATGGAGGATACTAAATTTTCCAGCTCGGTGTTGGAAGGGTTATTAGCTGGAGGTTGGGGGGGTTGAGGTGGTTGGTCGGCTTGGCTTGCTTGCGCGTTGGCCAGTAGACTAGGACGAATCATTTTGCAAAATTTTTAGGGAAACAAATTATTATGATATTATTTTTGTATTATGTTAGGTGTCCTTTTGCCCTGGAGCGGCCCCCCGAAGGTGGTGAATCGCAGAGCTGAACTTTAAGTTATACGGGCCGGTGGCTAGTTTTATTTTATTTTTATTGGGTGTGAGACCCTTATTTTATAGTTGGTGCGAGAAAAATTTACAGAGAAAAAAAACTTTAATTCAGAATCTATTGGCAACAATTAGTGGTAATTTGCACCTTTCTTAGCAAGAGGAAGTTTTGTTTTAATACACTGTTCACTTCACTTTGAATGAATTTCACTTAATATACATATATGTTTTTTCTTAAGCTAATTCTTACATAAATATCGGTATCATCATTTCGGTGGGGTTCCTTTTCTCTGGAAGGCGGCTAGCGTTATCCACTTCCCGTTTGCGTTTCGACTGCTACTGGGGGCCTCTTTTCCTAACCAGGTTGATGAACGGCTTCTTAGTGCTTTTGGTTGGCGACTTTCCAAGGATCGCTTTGTTGTTGGTGACTTTCTTAGGATCGCTTTGTAGTTGGCGACTTTCTTAGGACCGCTTTGTGGTTGGCGACTTTTTTAGAATAGCGTTGTGTTTGGCGACTTTTTTAGGATCGCGTTGTGATTGACGACTTTACCGCGCACTAAAAAACCGGACCCATTGCTCGGGCGCCAGTGATAGAATTACCAATTAAGTTGGCAAAAAAAAATCTTTTTTTCGGACCGTAGTCCGTTCTTTATTGAATACGAATGAACCCAATACAAAATGTTACAATTATTTTTATACTAACTATTCTGCAGCGCGTCAGGTCACGTTGCACCTACATGTGCTGAAAAGTTGTTATTTCGCGTTCTCGCGACGTCATCATATTTTGGTTGCGCGTGTGGTGTCGTTTGACCGTGCGACTGAAGCAAGTGAAGAGTCGCTAGACGGTCATATGATATTCGTTTGCGTATTTTTGTGTATCGCTGTAGCTTTTGCAAACAAGCTATGTTTTGGTGGTATGACCATCCCTGGCCTAATATAAGTATGAATATGCATTCTCATCTTGCAAAAACGCATTTAGCAAAACAACAACATACTGGAAAAGTGCAGTTACTAAAATCATCAGGCGACTGTGGCTAGCACCATTTTTGCGGAAGGAGATTTCTTAACTCCTTCCTAAGCGCACGGCCACGTCACATTATAGTTGTAACAACATAATACAAAATAAAAACACTTGCGAATTTTATATATATTCAAGTGCGTTATTTTTTATTGAATCTTTAGATGTCACAAAAAGCTTGCAGCTAAACACCCCCCCCTTCAATTGAATCCGCTTTGCAAGACTTGAAAATTAGCCGTCCATCAGTTCAATTTACTATAGCTATTGATGCTTTAAATAGAGGATTTCAAAAATTTCATCCAATGTTTGTTCGGTATTTTAACTCTGAAAAAGATATTCAAACCAAGTAAGGAAGTCTAAGTTCGGGTGGAACCGAACATCATATACCTAGTAGTGATCATCATCCCAATTTACGCAGGTCTATTTTAATACTTTCAGTTCGTATTTGCGCTTAAGTAAACAGACGGACAGACAGATAGACGTATCGAGAGACGGACATGGCTGCATCGACTCAGCTCATCCTCCTGATCATTTCAGTATACGTACAAACATTTCATGTTCATGAAAGGTATGAAAATAAAAACAGATATACAACTTCGCTTTTGCATTGGGGTATAAGCAACTTGCCCGGATATTTTACTTTTCATCCTGAACGTTTTGAGATACATTAATAAATATATATCTCAATTCGTTTATGCCGAATAAAGTAATATACCTTGTGTGCGTAACAAAAATAAATATAAACAAGTAAGGACGGCGGTGTCTTCGGCTGTGCCGAAGGCCTTATACCTTTCATGAATACGTGCAAACTTAAATACGCATTGCTTAAAGTTCTCTAAACTTTGTCAGCAATACATTTAATTTTCTTTTACCATCTATAAGTAAATATCTCACCAAGTTTCAAGTTTTAATATATCAAAATGAGGGATAAACCGCCATAATCCTCTTATCTGAACGATCGCTTGTATGGGATATATACTATATATAGCTCCGATCTTAGCGATTTTTGTACCAAATTTTTTTAATATCTGTAAACAAATATCTCACCAAGTTTCAAGTTTTAATCTTCCAAAATGAGGGATAAATGGCCATAATCCTCTTATCTGAACGACCGGTTGTATGGGATACATGATATATATAGCTCCGCTCTTGGTTTTTTTTTACGAAATATTTTGCTATCCATAAGAAAATATCTCACCAAGTTTCAAGTTTAAATCTTCAAAAATGAGGGAGAAATGGTCATAAACCTCTTATTTGAACGATCGGTTGTATGTGAGATATATGCTATAGTGACCCGATTATAAAGGATCCGAAAAAATGTCTAATATAATACAAAAATACATCCGTTTGCCAAATTTCATCGAGATATCTCAAAAATTGAGGGACTAGTTTGCGTTCAAACAGACGGACGGACGGACAGACGCACATGGCTGTATCAACTCAGTTCATCGTCCTGATCAATTTGGTATAAATTAATGAATTGGTGTAAATTAATGAAATTTGGATATATGTGTCACTTAGTCAATATCTACATAATTTTTCAAAAGTGGGCGGTGCCACGCCCACATATTTTTTGTTTTATTTTGCTCTTGAACTTTCACGATAGGTTCAGGAGTTCGCTGGGCACGATACAGTCTGTATATAGCTTTTGGAAAAGCCCCCAGGTTATATAAAGCTGCAGTTCGGTATAGTTAGGAGTTTATTTGGTTCAAGTTCATGAAATTTTATATAAAGATGTGTTCTATGTATTAAAACGTCAAAACAACGTCTACCGGGCTTGCTAGTATATTATAAAATGGCGAAAGCAAATAACGAATTTCAGCATTCTTTTGTAAAACTGAGAGACTAGTTTGCGTTCAAATAGACAGACGGACAGACAGACAGACGGACGGAGAGACGGGCATGGCTAAATCGACTCCGCTCATCGTGCTGATCATTTTAGTGAACTTTTCTCTTCTTGTTCTCATACTTACATACATTTAATGTTTATGAAAGGTATGAAAATCAGAAAAGATATATAACTTCACTATTGCAGTGGGCTATTAACTACGAGCACGAATATTTTGCTTGTGTGTTTCCCGATTTGGCTAATTTTTGGCAGGAGTATAATACATACTACTGCTGACCAATTTTCATTGAAATATCAAGATTGAATTATAAGCGATTGCTATTGAAAATAGCAGAAATTTTATGCTGAAAAGTGGCGACGCCACGCCTACTTCTTCAAAATTTACAACATTTTTTTTTCTTAAAAAGCCTATTATGTGTGCATCTGATTGATATAGCTTGCTTAGTTGTAGAAATATCGCTTTTTAAATTTTACAAAACAAATTTTTAGAACTATATTAAAAAACTATGCGTGGACATGACACGATTTTGCCCAATTTTACAGAAAACAGTTACCTTTATATATAGAACATTATCACCAAATTTCGTTTCGACAACTCAATTTTTGGCGGAGTTATGGCATAAAAAGTTTTGTGGTATAGCCCACTATAAAAGGGGCGGGACCACGCCCATTTTCGAAAATTTTAAGTGACCAAGTGAGACTCATCAATCCCGCAGATCTCAGAATCAAAGATATCTATGCCGAAATTCGTAGGATAGTCGACGAACACAAGCTGGCCAAGTGGAAACAGCACCTTGAGGCATGCAACCTCTCCGGCGGAGTCGGCAAATTATGGTCGACTGTCAAAGCCCTATCCAATCCGACCAAATACAATGACAAGGTCGCCATTGCATTCGGCGACAGCGTCAAATCGAACGCCAGGAAATGCGCGAGCTCCTTTTGCCGGCTGTTTATAATGCATCCACCTGCGGATAGGACTAAGAGAAGAGCCTTCCGACGTGCGCACAAACACAAACACTCCACTGCGCCCATTGCCGTCTCAGTCGCAGAGGTCAAGGAAGCCATAATGAAGGCCAAACCCTCAAAATCCATCGGACCCGACGGAATCGCCATGAAGATGATCAAACACCTAGGCCACGAGGGACAGAGTTATTTAACGGCTCTTTTTAATCTCTCTCTAACTACTTTCGTTATACCTGAGATATGGAAACAGGCGATTGTAGTTTCCCTACTAAAACCAGGAGAGCCGGCGAAAGAAGGAGACCCTTATCGCCCGATATCCCTCCTTTCGCCGGTTGCAAATTACTAGATACCATTCTGCTCCCTTACTTCATTGCAAATCTCAAATTGGCCGATCACCAGCATGGTTTCCGCAAATTTCATAAGACGACATCCGCTTTGAATCCCATTACAACGCAGATAAATTATGGTTTGAATCAACACCCACCAAACCATAGCTCGGTTCTCGTGGCACTTGACCTATCAAATGAATTTGATACGGTCAATCACGCCACACTCCTTCGAGATCTGGAAGAGACACCGCTCCCTGCCGGCCTTAAAAGGTGGGCCGCTAATTACCTCAATGGTCGACAGGCATCAGTCAAATTCAGGAACAAGAAATCTAGGCTACGAAGAATAAAACAAGGGGTGCCGCAAGGTGGTGTTCTCTCTCCCCTTTTGTTTAATTTCTATATTTCGAGACTTCCCCCCCCCACCAGAGGGAGTCTCCATTGTTTCCTACGTTGACGACTGCACAATAATGGCCCGGGGCAAGGGTCCCTACATCGACGAACTCTGTACTAGAATCAGCAGTTACCTGCGTGACCTTTCCAGCTTCTTCACCGAGCGAAATCTGACCTTATCTCCGACTAAATCGCCGGCGACCCTGTTTACGACATGGAATGCGCAGATGGGGCAAGAGTTAAATATCCACGTAGACGGAGTACCTCTACCTACTGTCAACCACCCGAAAATCTTGGGTGTGACATTTGACAACGGCCTCATCTTTGCTGGTCATGCCACCGCAATATCTTCAAAGGTAGAGAGCCGCAATAAGATCCTCAAGTCACTGGCCGGCAGTACTTGGGGAAAAGAGAAAGAAACATTGCTTGCTACATATAAAGCTATTGGCGGGCTGGTTATTGACTACGCTGCGCTCAAATGGTCGCCCAATCTTGCTGACACCAATTAGAGGAAATTGCAAGTCTGCCAAAACACCGCCATCAGAACTGCTATGGAATGTCTGCTTATGACATCTGAGTCTCACCTCCATCAAGGGGCAAAATTGCTCAATGTTCAAGAGCTCGCGAAACTCTTGAGTAGACAGTTCCTTCTGAACTGTCATAAACCCAGTCATCCAAATCGACATGTTTTGGATGTAGCACCGCCCCTCAGAGACATAAGGAGACATCTTCGGTAGCAATACGATGAGATCCGGTACCATATCTCTTTGCCGTTTGATCTGCGGAACCATAGACGGGCTCTAAATGACCTCCACACCGAATCCCGTTATTAATATTCAACCACCTGAATTGGCTGAAGAGGAGCGTGTACTTCCGAGGGAGGCTAGAGTCATACTAGCACAACTTTGCTCTGGATATTGTAATAGGTTAAACTCTTACTTATCCAGACTGAATCCCAACATACCAAACACATGCCCTGCATGTGGTATGTCCCCTCATGATACCAAACATCTCTTCTCCTGTTCAGTCGAACCCACTCTTCTAACACCCACATCCCTCTGGTCCAACCCTGTGGAAACTGCGCGTTTTCTCGGACTTCCGTTAGAAGAGCCTGATGACAATTTAGAGTGATCGATTCCATTGGGCAGGGCGAAGCACTTTTAACAACAACAACACCAACACCAACAACAACAGACGGAGGGAGAGACGGGCATGGCTTAATCGACTCCGCTCATCATGCTGATCATTTTAGTGAACTTTTCTCTTCTTCTTCTCATACTTAGATACATTTAATGTTTATGAAAGGTATGAAAATAAAAAAATATATATAACCTTGTTATTGCAGTGGGCTATTAACTACGTGCCCGAATATTTTGCTTGTGTGTTTCCCGATTTGGCAAATTTTTGGCAGGAGTATAATACATACTACTGGGAAGCAGCTGACCAATTTTCATTGAAATATCAAGAGTGAATTATAAGCGATTGCCGTTGAAAATAGCAGAAATTTTATGCGGAAAAGTGGGCGGCGCCACGCCTACTTCGTCAAAATTGACTAAATTTTTTTGAGGCCGAGTTTTTCTTAAAAACCTTATAACGTGTGCAAAATCTGATTGATATAACTTGCTTGGTTATAGAAATATCGCTTTTTAAATTTCACAAAAAAAATTTTCAGAACTATATTAAAAAACTGGGCGTGGACATTAACCAATTTCGCCAATTTTTACAACAAACAGTAACCTCTTTATATTGAACATTATCACCAAATTTCGTTTCGACAACTCAATTTTTGGCGGAGTTATGGCATAAAAAGTTTTGTGGAATAGTCCACTGTAAAAGGGGTGGGACCACGCCAATTTTCGAAAATTTTAAGTTTTTGGATTTCTTTGTTTACGGAAACCTTAAAAGTGAAATATAAATGATGCAAAGCTATTTTACGCAAAGTTATTGCCTATTTAATATATCTACGAGCGTCTTTAAAATCTTTCATATAAAAGTAGCCTTAACCTTACTTTAACCGATCCCGCCTATTTTTTCCTCGAACATTCCTTGCATACCTGGAAACCTGCGTGCTGAATTTCGTTTCAATATCTTGAACGGTTTTTGATTTATGAATAATAATATTTCTAAATTTTACTTAATCAAAAGTGGGCGGTGCAAAAATTTCTTGAAAAATTTAATTTATGCCTCAATCTTAATGTATACACCTAATTTTATCCTTATAGGTGTATTATGTACTGAGTAATCACTTTTTTGTGTTTTCGAAAATATTCTATATATAAAAAATGGGCGCGGCTATCAGCCGAGTTCGCCCATTTTAAATAGCGCTCGGAGATGAGTGCCAAGGAAACCGCATACCAAATTTCATTAAGATATCTCAAAATTTACTTAAGTTATCGTGTTCACGGACGGACAGACGGACGGACATGAATATTTTGATATACATAAGTCAATATCTATCTCGATCGGTTTATGCCGTTACGTACTGCCGTTAGGCGACTAAAGCTAATATACCTTGTGTGTGTAGCACTACTAGGTATAACAAAAAATATGACATATTTGAAAAATAGATATTGACTTAGTGGCACATATATCCAAATTTCATTAATTTTGACCAAAACAGTTCGTAGTTATGAGGAATTAAAACTTTATATAGCCTTGGGGCCTGGCTCCGCCTACTTTTGCAAAACTATATATTGTCTATGCTGTACCCCGTGAACCCAAGTATATATTGTGAAAATTTCATAAAGATCGGTTGAGTTCTTTGGCGCCTATAAAAGATACCCTTTTTTATACCTAGTACTGCTACGCACACAAGGTATATTAACTTTAGTCGCGTAACGCCAGTAAGTAACGGCATAAACGGATCGAGATAGATATTGACTTATATATATCAAAATGTTCAGGACGAAAAGAGAAATTGATTAAGCCATGTCCGTCCGTCCGTCCATCCGTCAGTCTGTGAACACGATAACTTGAGTAAATTTTGAGATATCTTAATGAAATTTGGTATGCGGGTTCCTTGGCACTCATCTCCGAGCGCTATTCAAATGGGCGAAATCGGACGATAGCCACGCCCACTTTTTATATATAGAATATTTTCGAAAACACAAAAAAAGTGAATACTTAGTACATAATACACCTATAAGGATAAAATTTGGTGAATACATTGAGATTGAGGCATAAAATAAATTTTTTTAAGAAATTTTTGAAAATTCGGGTGGCAACGCCCACTTTTGATTAAATCAAAAACCGTTCAAGATATCGAAACGAAATTCAGCAGGCAGGTTTCCAGGTATGCACGGAATGTTCCAGGAAAAAATGGGCGAGATTGGTTAAGGTATACGGCCACTTTTATATGAAAGATTTTAAAGACGCTCGTAGATATATTAAATAGGCAATAAGTTTGCGTAAAATAGCTTTACATCATTTATATTTCACTTTTAAACTTTCCATAAACAAAGAAATCCAAAAACATAAAATTTTCGAAAATGGGCGTGGCAACTCCCCTTTTATAGTGGACTATTCCACAAAACTTTTTATGTCATAACTCCGCCAAAAATTGATTTCTTGAAACGAAATTTGGTGATAATGTTCTATATATAAAGGTAACTGTTTTCTGTAAAAATGCGCGAAATCGGTTAATGTCCACGCCCAGTTTTTTAACATAGTTCTGACAAATTTTTTTTTAAAATTTAAAAAGCGATATTTCTATAACTAAGCAAGTTATATCAATAGGATTTTGCACACATAATAAGCTTTTTAAGAAAAACTCGGCCGCAAAAAAATTTTGTCAATTTTGAAGGAGTAGGCGTGGCGTCGCCCACTTTTCAACATCAAATTTATGCTATTTTCAAAGACAATCGCTTATAATTCAATCTTGATATTTCAATGAAAATTGGTCAGCTACTTCCCTGTAGTATGTATTATACTCCTGCCAAAAATTAGCCAAATCGGGAAACACATAAGCAAAATATTCGGGCACTAGTTAATAGCCCACTACAATAGCGAAGTTATATATCTTTTTTGATTTTCATACCTTTCATAAACATTAAATGTATGTAAGTATGAGAACAAGAGGAGAAAAGTTCACCGAAATGAGCGGAGTTGATTTAGCCGTGCCCGTCTGTCCGTCCGTCTGTCTGGCTGTCCCTCTGTCAATTTAAACGCAAACTAGTCGCTCAGTTTTACAAAAGAATGCTGAGCATAGGAAAATAGGTAAAGGAGGGTGAAACAATACAAAGAAAATTTGCTCTACCAGTGCGTGGAGCTCATATAAAAAGAAATGCCAGACCAGAAAACTTTTGTCGCGATCAGCCCGCGACAACTCCACCCTTTCCTCGTAAAAGAAGGAAAATCCTTCTTTGACGCTAATGCTACCTATCTCGATACGGCCTCAAATCTCGAACATTCCAGACTCCTTTGTCCCTACCAGTTTCATCAACTAAACAATAAGTCAAAGGGGACACTCTTTTCTTCATGACATACTTCGGGGCTAATTTGCCGCAAAATAATTCTCCGCGTCTGACAGAGCGAAGTTCTTTCTCCAGACAAGCTCTCCTGGCATGTACTGGATATCTCTACTCCTGAGATTATATTGCTGCGCTAGCTTAGCTCCTGCCTGTTCTAACTTCGAACGTATGTCTGCCCTCATTTCTGCCATTTTCTTTGCCCTGTCCTAGCAGTTTAGCTGCTCCTGTTCTCCTAGGGACTCAATATAACCTTGACTACCCTCAAGCACCATGTCTCTACCGAATTTTGCGAAATAAGGCGTAACTCCTAACACCTCGTGCTGTGATGACCTAATACAACACGCCACCTTCGCCAATTGGTGATCCCACGATCTTTGATTTTCTGAGACATAAGCCAAGCGTAGTCTTGATAAGCTGGTTTATTCGTTCTGCCGGATTAGCTTGTGGATGATAATTTGCGGTATACCGTAATTGGACTCCGTAGACACCGCAGAGACCCTGCAGCTCACGACTCCGGAACTGGGTTCCATTATCGCAAACAACAGATCGGGGTACATCAAATAAAAGAAAAACGTTATCCTCCAGGGTTTTACAAACATTCTTTGAAGTCGCTGTACGCAAAGAAAACAATAACGGAAATTTCGAAAAATATTCGACAACGGTGTGTGTGAACACTACCGCGAGTTGAAGAGGGAAGCGAGGCTGCTTTTCGGGCAAAAAAAATAGAGGCAGAAAAGCGTGAAATAAAGGAGCTTGAGATGCTGGCCAACGGGAATAATGCCCGAAAATTCTATCAAAAAATTGGGCGAATAACAGAAGGTTTTAAACCCAGGGCAAACTCCTGTAAGAATGAGAACGGCGACCTGGTGGCCGATGTTCAGAGAGCACTCAGAATATGGAGGGATCACTTCTCTGCCCTTTTAAATGGAGAAACTGAGCAAGAAACCAGAGAATATGCCGAACCCGAGCCCACAATCGAAGATGATGGAATTGACGTTCCACAACCCGACTATAATGAGGTGCGAATAGCAATATCCCGATTGAAAAACAATAAAGCAGCTGGCGCTGATGGTTTGCCTGCTGAGCTATTCAAACACGGAGGCGAGGAGCTGGTAAGGCGCATGCATCAACTTCTATGCAGAATATGGTTGGATGAATGCATGCCTGAAGATTGGAATCTAAGTGTTCTCTGCCCAATCCACAAGAAGGGCGATCCTGCAAACTGCGTCAATTATCGCGGAATCAGCCTTTTTAATATCGCATATAAGGTCCTATCAAGCGTATTGTGCGAAAGACTGAAGCCTGATGTGAACATACTGATTGGACCTTACCAGTGTGGCTTCAGACCTGGTAAATCTACCATCGACCAGATTTTTACAATGCGCCAAATCTTGGAAAAACCCCGTGAAAAGAGAATGGACACACATCATCTCTTTGTTGATTTTAAAGCCGCTTTCGATAGCACGAAAAGGAGCTGCCTATATGCCGTTATGTCTGAATTTGGTTTCCCCGCAAAACTTATACGGCTATGCAAAATTACCTTGAGCAACACCGCCAGCTCGCTCAGAATTGGGAAGTACCTCTCCGAGCCGTTCGAAACTAAACGAGGTTTCAGACAGGGTGACCCCCTATCGTGCGATTTCTTTAATTTAATGCTGGAGAAAATAGTACAAGCTGCAGAATTTAACCGCGCTGGAACAATATTTTATAAAAGCGTGCAACTGTTGGCATATGCTGACGATATTGATATCATTGGCCTTAACAACCGCGCCGTAACTTCTGCTTACTAAAAATTAGAAAAAGAAGCGGAGTAAATGGGATTGGTGGTGAACGAGGGCAAAACGAAGTACCTTTTGTCATCATGCAAAGAGTCAGCGCATTCGCGCCTTGGCAACCAAGCCACTGTTGGCAGCAATAATTTCGAATTAGTAAAGGACTTCGTTTACCTGGGAACCAGCATTAACACCAACAATAATGTTAGCCTAGAAATCCGACGAAGAATTACTCTTGCAAACAGATGCTACTTCGGACTGAGTAGGCAATTGAAAAGTCCTCTCTCGACGAACGAAAATAACACTATAACTCACTCATCGCACCCGTCCTGCTATATGGTGCAGAAGCGTGGACACTAACAACATCTGATGAGGCGGCTCTGGGAGTATTCGAGAGAAAGGTTCTTCGAAAGATTTCTGCACCTCTACGCGTTGGCGACGGCGAGTACCGAAGAAGATTTAATGATGAGCTGTATGAACTTTACGCAGACGCCGACATAGTTCAGCGAATTAAAACACAGCGGCTTCGCTGGCTAGGCCACGTAGTGCGAATGAGCGAAGATGCTCCAGCCCAGAAGGTATTCTTATCGGCACCCGCCGGTGGAAGCAGAGGAAGAGGGAGACCACCACTCCGATGGAAGGACCAAGTGAAGACCGATTTTGCGATCCCGCGGTGTTTCCAATTGGCGCCAGTTGGCGCAACGAAGAAACGACTGGCGAGCTATGTTGGACGGTCAAAATCGCCCAGGCGGTTAGATGACCATTTAAGGAAGAAGAATGAAGTAAGGGAGCAGAATGGTCTCTAGTAATTTCGCAACCGGCGAAAGGAGGGATATCGGGCGATAAGAGTCTCCTTGGTCCGCCGGCTTCCCTGGTTTTAGTAGGGAAACTACAATCGCCTGTTTCCATATCTCAGGTATAACGAAAGTAGTTAGAGATTAAAAAGAGCCGCTAAATAGCTCTGTCCCTCGTGGCCTAGGTGTTTGATCATCTTCATGGCGATTCCGTCGGGTTCGATGGATTTTGATTGTTTGGTCTTCATTATGGCTTCCTTGACCTCTGCGACTGAGACGGCAATGGGCGCAGTGGAGTGTTTGTGTTTGTGCGCAAGTCGGAAGGCTCTTCTCTTAGTCCTATCCGCAGGTGGATGCATTATAAACAGCCGGCAAAAGGAGCTCGCGCATTTCCTGGCGTTCGATTTGACGCTGTCGCCGAATGCTATGGCGACCTTGTCATTGTGTTTAGTCGGATTGGATAGGGCCTTGACAGTCGACCATAATTTGCCGACTCCGCCGGAGAGGTTGCATGCCTCAAGGTGCTGTTTCCACTTGGCCAGCTTGTGTTCGTCGACTATCCTACGAATTTCGGCATAGATATCTTTGATTCTGAGATCTGCGGGATTGATGAGTCTCACTTGGGCACTTAACATTTTCGAAAATGGGCGTGGTCCCGCCCCTTTTATAGTGGACTATTCCACAAAACTTTTTATGCCATAACTCCGCCAAAAATTGAGTTGTCGAAACGAAATTTGGTGATAATGTTCTATATATAAAGGTAACTGTTTTCTGTAAAAATGGGCTAAATCGTGTCATGTTCACGCCCAGTTTTTTAATATAGTTCTAAAAATTTGTTTTGTAAAATTTAAAAAGCGATATTTCTACAACTACGCAAGCTATATCAATCAGATGCACACATAATTAGCTTTTTAAGAAAAAAAAATTTTGTAAATTTTGAAGAAGTAGGCGTGGTGTCGCCACTTTTCAGCATAAAATTTCTGCTAATTTCAAAGGCAATCGCTTATAATTCAATATTAATATTTCAATGAAAATTAGTCAGCTGCTTCTCAGTAGTATGTATTATATTCCTGCCAAAAATTAGCCAAATCGGGAAACACACAAGCAAAATATTCGGGCACGTAGTTAATAGCCCACTGCAATAGCGAAGTTATATATCTTTTTTGATTTTCATACCTTTCATAAACATTAAATGTATGTAAGTATGAGAACAAGAAGAGAAAAGTTCACTAAAATGGTCAGCACGATGAGCGGAGTCGATTTAGCCATGCCCGTCTCTCCGTCCGTCTGTCTGTCTGTCCGTCTGTCTATTTGAACGCAAACTAGTCTCTCAGTTTTACAAAAGAATGCTGAAATTCGTTATTTGCTTTCGCCATTTTATAATATACTAGCAAACCCGGTAGACGTTGTTTTGACGTTTTAATACATAGAACACATCTTTATATAAAATTTCATGAACTTGAACCAAATAAACTCCTAACTATACCGAACTGCAGCTTTATATAACCTGGGGGCTTTTCCAAAAACTATATACAGACTGTGTCGTGCCCAGCGAACTCCTGAACCTATCGTGAAAGTTCAAGAGCAAAATAAAACAAAAAATATGTGGGCGTGGCACCGCCCACTTTTGAAAAATTATGTAGATATTGACTAAGTGACACATATATCCAAATTTCATTAATTTATACCTTTCATGAACATGAAATGGTATATTAACTTTGGTCCGATGTTTGTAACGTTTAGAAATATAAGAGATAGACCCCCCATTAGGTATACCAAATTGATCAGGACGATGAACTGAGTTGATACAGCCATGTGCGTCTGTCCGTCCGTCCGTCTGTTTGAACGCAAACTAGTCACTCAATATTTGAGATATCTCGATGAAATTTGGCACACGGATGTATTTTTGTATTATATTAGACATTTTTTCGGATCCGGTATAATCGGGTCACTATAGCATATATCTCCCATACAACCGATCGTTCAAATCAGAGGTTTATGACCATTTCTCCCTCATTTTTGAAGATTTAAACTTGAAACTTGGTGAGATATTTGTTTACAGATAATAAAAAATTTGGTAAAAAAATCGCTAAGATCGGAGCTATATATAGTATATATCCCATACAACGGATCGTTCAGATAATAGGATTATGACCATTTCTCCCTCATTTTAAAAGATTAAAACTTGAAACGTTTTGAGATATTTTCTTATGGATAGTAAAAGATTTCTTAAAAAAGTCAGCAAGATCGGAGCTATATATAGTATATATCCCATACAAGCGATCGTTCAGATAAGAGGATTATGGCGGTTTATCCCTCATTTTGATATATTAAAACTTGAAACTTGGTGAGATATTTGCTTATAGATGGTAAAAGAAAATTAAATGTATTGCTGACAAAGTTTAGAGAACTTTAAGCAATGCGTATTTAAGTTTGCACGTATTCATGAAAGGTATAAGGCCTTCGGCACAGCCGAAGACACCGCCGTCCTTACTTGTTTATATTTTTTTTGTTACGCACACAAGGTACGAGGTGTGTTCAAAAAGTATCGCGAATTTTGTGTTTTTTCAAAAATTATTTATTTATTCATGAATATCTATTTTGTCCCCTTCAAAGTAATCCCCATGAGATATTATACACTTGTGCCAATGGTTTTTGCAATCTTCGAAGCACTTCAAAAAATCATTTTTTTGTATCTTGTTCAGCTCCTCCTTCGATGCCGTCTTTATCTCGTCAAGAGAAGCGTTACGTCGTCCTTTCATGGGCCTCTTCAGTTTAGGGAACAAGAAAAAGTCACAGGGGGCCAGATCTGGGGAATACGGTGGCTACGGCATCATTAGTGTGTTGTTTTTGGCCAAAAAGTCGCGCACAAGCAACGATGCGTGAGCAGGGGCGTTATCGTGGTGCAAAAGCCAATTTGTGTTCTTCTTTGCACATCTTATCGGCCTTCTGAGAACATTTTGTACCACCGATAAACGTTGCTTCGGTCCAAGGTAGCTTCTCCGTATGCCACAGTCATTCGGAATGCATCCGCGCACTTAATTTCGTTTTTCACACAAAATTTGATACAGGTTCTTTGATCCATTTTTTTGAATAGGTAAATATCGAAGACGATCCAAAACACGTGCAAGCAAAGCAGCTGTCAACAATTAACTGAACATTCAAAATGGCCGAGCTTGTCGGCATAAGTGAGAGACATGAGTACGAACATAACGCCACAAAAAATTCGAAATTCGAATATACGTAACCAGCGAAAATTCAAAATTCGCGATACGTTTTGAGCACACCTCGTATATTACTTTATTTGGCATAAACGAATTGAGATATATATTTATTAATGTATCTCAAAACGTTCAGGATGAAAAGTAAAATATCCGGGCAAGTTGTTTATACCCCAATGCAAAAGCGAAGTTGTATATCTTATTTGATTTTCATACCTTTCATGAACATGAAATGTTTGTACGTATACTGAAATGATCAGGAGGATGAGCTGAGTCGATGTAGGCGTGTCCGTCT
The DNA here is from genome assembly GCA_949987695.1 of Merzomyia westermanni. NCBI lineage: Eukaryota > Metazoa > Arthropoda > Insecta > Diptera > Tephritidae > Merzomyia > Merzomyia westermanni. Next base: position 82,775,075 of record OX465289.1, read on the forward strand.
CTCGACACGTCTATCTGTCTGCCCGTCTGTCTGTTTGAATGCAAATACGAACTGAAAGTATTAAAATAGACCTGCGTAAATTGGGATGATATAATAGATCACTACTAGGTATATAATGTTCGGTTCCACCCGAACTTAGACTTCCTTACTTGTTTTGAATATCTTTTTCAGAGTTAAAATACCGAACAAACATTGGATAAAAATTTTGAAATCCTCTATTTAAAGTATCAATAGTTATAATAAATTGAACTGATGGACGGCTAATTTTCAAGTCTTGCAAAGCGGATTCAATTGAAGGGGGGGGTGTTTAGCTGCAAGCTTTTTGTGACATCCAAAGATTCAATAAAAAATAACGCACTTGAATATATATAAAATTCGCAAGTGTTTTTATTTTGTATTATGTTGTTACAAGTATAATGTGACGTGGCCGTGCGCTTAGGAAGGAGTTAAGAAATCTCCTTGCGCAAAAATGGTGCTAGCCACAGTCGCCTGATGATTTTAGTAACTGCACTTTTCTAGTATGTTGTTGTTTTGCTAAATGCGTTTTTGCAAGATGAGAATGCATATTCATACTTATATTAGGCCTGGGATGGTCATACCACCAAAACATAGCTTGTTTGCAAAAGCTACAGCGATACACATTGAACGCCTAGTAAAACGCGGCATACATATAAGTTAACACAATGTTTGCACATAATCATAAAAATACGCAAACGAATATCATATGACCGTCTAGCGACTCTTCACTTGCTTCAGTCGCACGGTCAAACGACACCACACGCGCAACCAAAATATGATGACGTCGCGAGAACGCGAAATAACAACTTTTCAGCACATGTAGGTGCAACGTGACCTGACGCGCTGCAGAATAGTTAGTATAAAAATAATTGTAACATTTTGTATTGGGCTCATTCGCATTCAATAAAGAACGGACTACGGTCCGAAAAAAAAAATTTTTATTGCCAAATTAATTGGTAATTCTATCACTTATATACCTCTTGGCCGCCTACTCAGCGATGGCATGTGATGAACGTTATTGCATTAGGCAAATGGATACATATTTGTGCACATACATACGTTCATATGTGTAATTGATTAGAGTGAGAACAGCTAGGTTTAAATTAGTTACAACAAGTAAGGAAGTCTAAGTTCGGGTGGGACCGAACATTATATACCTAGTAGTGATTTATTATGGCATCCCAATTTACGCAGGTCTATTTTAATACTTTCACTTCGTATTTGCATTCAAACAGACAGACGGGCAGACAGATAGACGTATCGAGAGACGGACACGGAAGAGGGACATAACAACCCCTCAATTGACCTCGTTGATCCAAGGAAACGCAACGATCCCAGAATTCTACCAAAGCTTATACACGCACCTTTCCTTGATCCTTAACAAATTAAGTAGCCTGGAAATGAGCCAGGAATTTCTCTCACTGCTCACGCAGACGTATAGGCATAAAGCCTTGGACACATTTATAAGAGGTCTAAAGGGTGACCTACCTCGCCTTTTGGGTATGAAAGAACCCGAAGATCTTCCACAGGCACTACACTTGTGCCTAAGGCTGGAAAATCAAGTGGCCCGAAGTAATTACGTTTTTACTCAGGGCGCTTCCCGAAAATTATCCGCACCTCCCTTGCCACCAAGGACACAACAATATAGGCCACAACCTTTTTACCCGCAACTTGCATATATGCCAGGACCAAACGTGCAGCCCCATTATCAGCAAATTCCGCAGAATAACATGCAATTTCCCTTATTTAACCAACAGTCGCACCACCCAAAACGCCCAGCAATCTTGGCCAAACTATCGACAAGGACAGCCCATAAGACCAATGGCTCCTAAGCCACAACCTCGCCCAGAACCTATGGACATAGATCGGTCCACCCAATCTAGAGCAATAAATTACATGAACAGACCAAATCTTAACAAATCAGCTGAGAAGAGGACATCAAATTTTTCGGAGCAGGTTCCACTCAAACAACAAAGTAACTTCCACATAGATACACTACCCAGGGAGAAAAGTGCTATCAGCAAGACTCCTACGATCAGACAGGTCCCTATCACCACGAAGAAGAACGGTACCAACAAAATTGGGCCCCAACTGAACAGGAATACGAGGCATACGTGGCCAATGCAGTGAATGAAGAACCACCGCAGGAATTCACTGAGGAACACCAAGCAGACTACATTGATGTAAATTTTTTAGGATGAAGAGTTCTTCGTTGCCTTACGTGGAATTCAAAACGAAGAACGGAGGAACTTTAAAAATACTTATAGATACGGGTTCAAGTAAAAACTATATACAACCGCAATTTGTGTCAAAACCCATCCCTAACGAAAAACCATTCTTTGCAAACTCAATAGCAGGTCAAATTAAAATCACTCACCATACCGTTATAAATTTGTTTGGTGAGGACAGTACAAATCTAAAATTTTTCATATTGCCAGAGCTTAAGTCTTTCGATGGAATTATCGGAAACGACAGCTTAAAGGACCTTAACGCAGCCATCAACATTCGAGATGATACAATTAAATTCGGTAACGAAAGACAAATCTGAATTAAGCAAATGCTCTCCCCATCTGTGAATAAAATTGATAAAAGAACTAAACACATGACTTCGACCCAGAAATCTAAAATGCAGCTACTCACCAGGAAATATTGTCAACTCTTTACCGACCCTAACGAGAAATTAACATACACTACGACCGTGCTAGGCGAAATAAGAACCTTTTCTGACACTCCCGTATACACCAGATATTACCCATATCCCTTTGGCATAAGAGAATTTGTCACCAATGAAATTCAAGGCTTACTTAAAGATGGCATAATAAGACCATCACGTTCCCCGTACAATTCGCCTGTATGGGTGGTTCCCAAAAAGGCAGATGCCTCAGGGCAAAAAAAGTATAGACTGGTAATCGACTACAGGAAACTGAACAACATAACTGTAGCCGACAAGTACCCAATACCCGAGATTAACGAGATTATAGCTCAACTCGGAAGCAATAAATACTTTTCTGTCTTAGACTTAAAAAGCGGGTTTCACCAGATCCCTTTAAAGGAAACCGACATAGAGAAAACAGCCTTCTCCGTAAATAACGGCAAATATGAGTTTACACGACTCCTATTCGGGCGGAAAAATGCACCCTCCAATAGATGACATTCTAAGGGAGTACATAGGCAGCATATGCTACGTCTATATAGACGATATAATCGTATTCGGCAATAATGAAGAAAGCCATTTTCAGAATATGGAAAAAATACTCCGCACGCTGGAGAAATATAACATGAAGGTGCAGCTGGACAAATGCGAGTTCTTCCGAGAAGAAGTTGAATTATTGGGCTTCATTATCTCACCCAAAGGAATAAGAACCAACCCTGCAAAAGTCGAAGCAATACAGAACTTCCCTTGTCCAAAAACCTTAAAAGATTTAAGATCTTTCCTTGGCCTCTCCGGCTATTACCGTCGCTTCATCAGGGACTACGCCAAGCTAGCAAAACCCCTGACCACGCTCTTAAGAGGGGAGGATGGACGCGTCTCGAAAAGCGGATCCAGCAAAAAACAAATAACCCTCGACGGTACTGCGCTAGAAGCCTTTAATAAAATAAAATCTTCGCTAGTCTCAAAGGAAGTAAAGGGTGTTTTTTTTCGGGGTATAGAACTTCGAATTGAAATAAAACACAAGAAAATCGTTTTAAGGTCCATCAATTTGGCTTTATTGGAAGGATAATTTTATGCCATTAATGCTTAAATATGATTTCGGGCATGTGGCCGCCGCGGCTGGCTCGAATAAAGCCAATTCTACAGGTCCAATTTTCAACCACTTTTTCGAGCATATGGGGCCGTATGTCGGCAATAACGCCACGAATGTTGGCTTCCAATTCCCCTAACGTTTTTGGTTTGTTGGTGTAGACGAGCGACTTCACATATCCCCAAAGAAAATAATCCAATGGTGTCAAATCACACGACCTTGGTGGCCAATTGACAGGTCCATTCCGCGAAATTATGCGCTCATCGAATGTTTCCTTCAATAAATCGATTGTGACGTGCGCTGTGTGGCATGTAGCGCCGTCTTGTTGGAACCACAACTCATCCACATTCATGTCATCCAATTCGGGAACAAAATAGTCGGTTATCATGGCTCTATACCGGTCTCCATTAACGGTAGCTGCCTCTCCAGCATTATTGCGGAAGAAGTATGGCCCAATGACTCCACCAGCCCATAGAGCACACCAAACAGTCAGTTTTTGTGGATGTAATGGCGTTTCAAGGGTCTCATGTGGATTCTCTTCACTCCAAATGCGGCAATTTTGCTTGTTGACGTAGCCATTCAACCAAAAATGAGCCTCATCACTGAACAAAATTTTGCGATGAAAATCAGCATCGAAATCAATCTCATTTTCGGCCCATACACCAAAATCACGACGCATTGCATGGTCTCGCGGCTTTAATTCTTGCGCAAGCTGGATCTTGTAAGGTCGCAAGCCAAGATCTTTGCGCAAAATCTTCCATAAAGTTGATGGACAAAGCTCCAATTGCTGTGCACGGTGGCGAATCGATTCATTCGGGTCCTCTTCAACACTTTGCTCTACAGCGGCAATTGTTTCTTCGGTGCGCACTGTTCGACGTCTCTGCGGATGCGTATTATCACATAGAGTAAACGTAGTGCGAAAACGATCCATGGTTAACCGAATTAATTGCTCTGATGGACGATTATGTCGACCATAAAATGGACGGAGCTCACGGTAAACTTCGCGAACTGAACCATTATTTTCGAAATAAATTTGCACGATTTGCAAGCGTTGTTCTTTTGTCAACCTGTTCACGATGAAATGGCAAACCAAACTGAACATAAATGACATTAGAGTTGCCAGATTTGACCACAAAATGCCAGTTTTATATCTATTCGAAAAACAAACCTGTAAAAAAACACCCTGTAGTACTAGCATACCCGGACTTCACACAGTACTTTCACCTTACAACAGATGCATCCAACTTCGCACTTGGGGCGGTACTCGAACAGGCAGGTAAACCCATAGCATACATCTCCCGTTCCTTAAACGCGACGGAAGAAAATTACGCTGCTAACGAAAAGGAAATTTTGGCGATAATATGGGCACTAAATAGTTTCAGAAGTTATTTGTGTGGTTCAACTAAAGTAATAATTTACACCGACCATCAGCCCTTGACATTCGCCTTAAGTAATAAAAACAACAACGGAAAAATGAAAAGGTGGAAGTGTATTCTAGAAGAATACAATTACGCTTTGCAGTATAAGCCTGGAAAAACCAATGTGGTGGCCGATGCACTTCCTAGGCCCCCGAAAACAGAAAACAATAACCTGTCAACAGTCACATGTCATAGCAGCGACAGTTCTTCACATGACCTAATAACCAGCGTGGAAACACCCGTCAATGCATTTAAAACCAAATCCTTTTAAAGATAGGCCCAACGTCTACATATCAGCTTAAAATAGTTTTTCCGACTTATCATAGACACATTATGGAAGAACCAGACTACGATACCACCCTCCTCATTAATCTCCTGAAAAGATATTTAAGCAATAATGGGAAGAATTCAGGAAATCTATCCCATCCATTTTAGATCCTACAGGATAAGATTTACTCAAAAACAAGTACAAGACATTATAAACGAACAGGAGCAAGAAGAAATGATCATAAGAACTCACAGGAGAGCGCATAGAAATTGCCACGAAAATAAAAACCAAATTTTAGCAAACTATTTTTCCCCAGCCATGTCCAGGAAGATAAAAAATACAATCAGAAGCTGCTCGGTATGCAGCGAGAACAAATATGACCGCCATCCCACTAATCCTGAATTAGGGAAAACCCCAATACCTCAGTACCCAGGAAATATTCTCCACATAGACATATACATGACCGAAAGAAACTTGGTGCTAACGGCAATCGACAAATTTTCTAAATACGTGCAAACTAAAATAATAAAATCTAGAGCAATAGAACACGTTAAAGAACCCTTACGCCAACTTCTATTCCAATTCGGCGTCCCAGAAGGCATAGTCATCGATAACGAGACAAGCCTAAATTCTGCCTCTATTACCTTCATGCTCAAGGATACCCTTGGTATAAGAATATACAAAACCCCTCCATATAAGAGTTCGGTAAACGGGCAGATTGAACGTTTTCATTCCACTCTTACGGAAATAATACGCTGCCTCAAAGCTGAGCAAACATTTCCATCGTTCCCTGAACTCATAGACAGAGCAGTTTACGAATACAATTATACGATACATTCAACAACAGGTAGAACGCCAATGGATATTTTTTTCGGACGAAATGTTAGTACAGACCCAGAAAAATTTGCACAAGCCCGACAGGAAAATATTGACAAGCTTAGAGAAAAACAATATAAGGACATTTCCCGACACAACAAGAAACGCTCACCCATAAAAACATATTCACCAGGAGACATCATATCGTATATGTGAAAATCGACAAACGATTAGGCTCAAAAAATTTCACCAAAATATAAAAAGGAGTTTAGTTAAGGAAAACAATAATACAACAATCCTGACAGAATAGTACACAAGAGTAATATTAAAAGTTAACCCACACTTCTTATTTCAGACTTTGCTTCCTTTTACCGGCAAACGGAGATGTCGAAATTCTCGACTACACCAACTCGTACTTAGTGACCATAAACAACGGAATCGCGAAAATTCAAGACGGGACCTTTAGACTAATCCACATAACTGACCTGGAGAAATATGAAAGGCTCTTAACGGATATTCACAGCCACGTAACCGAAAAACTACCCAAGGACAGTTTTCTCTACCCAATCCTTAAGCACGAGACAAACCAAACCCTAGAAATCCTTGACACCCTTGAATCCATTGGCAATTTCGCTCCAGAAGAACAATTAACATCCTAGGTACCACATGGAAATATTTGGACGGATCACCTGACCACGAGGACCTAGAAATTATTAACAATAATTTAATGAATCTCAACCTTATTATTTCAAACTTTGCTTCCTTTTACTTCAGCCTTTGCTTCCTCTTATTTCAGACTTTGCTTCCTTTTACCGGCAAACGGAGATGTCGAAATTCTCGACTACACCAACTCGTACTTAGTGACCATAAACAACGGAATCGCGAAAATTCAAGACGGGACCTTTAGACTAATCCACATAACTGACCTGGAGAAATATGAAAGGCTCTTAACGGATATTCACAGCCACGTAACCGAAAAACTACCCAAGGACAGTTTTTGTTATGATACTGCCTGGTACGGGAGAAGAGGAGTGGCGGGGTGGCATGGTAGTAGCCCGGCTGAGGCTCGTCGGCTTTGAGGCGCGGTTCTTGCCACTTCTCCTTTCCCAACAGTTGCATAGCAAAATTTAGGTTCATGCCTAGGGAGGATAATAAAGCTAGAAAGAAAGCGATAGGTAAGAAAAGCGGGAGAAAACCTGTCCTAGTCAGGTGGAGCCGTCCCACCCCTCCTGTTCACGGGATGTGAACAGCCTTTGGACTCTACTATGGCTCCGCTTCCCGAGTAGAGTCCCCTTTACCCTGACTAACGTCCGTCTTTAGGTACTTATGTTTACTTCATCCTTTTCTCAACTACCCCAACTTACCATTCAGTTGCCACAAGGGCAACACCTGCACCAACAACAGTATGTCTTTAGTCCGACATATTATCAATAAAATCCGCTATTAAGAATAACAACCTTCAACCCATAAACTTCAACCAAATAGCTTAAACCAGCGAATTTCAAATTCATACAATGTTTATTATAACAATAAAAAAACTTACGATTAGCTATTCAAACTATGTAACTATTATAAATACAGTTTCCCCTAGCCTTATCTACAACAATATATTATTTCGTTATTTGAAAAAAAACCCTCTTACAAAAATTTATTTATCGAAATTCGAAACCGGCCTAATGTAGATCTAACTATTTGTGCAAAAGCACACCTACAGTCATATATCAATAAGAGCGCACTTGTGAGCGCTAACTCTCAATAAAAATGTCAACCAAATTATATGTATGAGTATGTGTGCCCTGCTCAGAGAAAACTTCACACCTATAAAGGCATGTGCATATGTAACTTTTCTATTACAAAAACTCTTACCTTGCTTATCCGGATGAATTTGGTACCAAAAACAACTCTTAAGCTGAAAGTAGAGGCAAAAAACAAACAACATGTGCTGGACACAAGACAGTGGTTTTGTTATAGGGCTTTGACCGCGTGGTCAAAGCTGACTTTTCAGAACTAATGTTTTTTGATATTAGTTTAACGTGTCGGTTCGGTGCATGTGCATTATTTCATGCATGTGCAAACAAAAAATTTTTTTTTTATTGGAAAGAATCATAAAAAAATAGTGACTGCGCAAAGCAAAAAAAACTAACTCGAAAACCGAAACCACAAAAGCAAAAAAAACTAAGTGCGTGTGAAAACTAAAAAAGTGTAAAAAAAATAAAAAGATGACACTACGGAAAAAGTGAAAACAATATTGTGTCCCTCAACAAAAAAAATGTTTAAGCTTGGGTAGGCATTGGTGCGAATGCCAAAATAAAAATATGTTAGTACTACTTAAAGGTAGGTGAAGTTCCAAATTCACAGAACCTAATATTAAATAACTTATAAAACTAATATCGTAAATAAATAAAAAGAAAAAAATTAATGAATTCAGGAAAAAAAATCCAAACTTAAATTTACAACTAGTAACAAAAAAATGCATGGGTGGTGCACCCTAATATATACTAAAAACTGTATGAAGAGTGTGATAGTAAAAGTTAAAAATTTCAAGTTGGCGAGCGCGCTCACCGTGAGCTGTGCTGAAGTGGCTAATGTTGCTACGGGTGTCGGTGGTCGTGCCACAAAATGTTTAGCGGCACGTCGATGATGCTGATGATGATGTTTTGCAACACGTAGTGTTGCTGATGTAGCTGTTGTTGTGTATGAAACGCGGTGTTTGCTGGTTTGTAACAAACGTGTGAAGTTGCGTTCTAAAAATGTTCGGTGTTCGTGGCTCGTGTTGGATCTCCGTGTTATGTGTGCGTGTCTGTGTGTTTGTGCAATCTGTCGCGGATCTATGCCAACGCTTTTGGCCACAGATATTCCTCGGATTTGGATCTTTTGGCCAAAAATTACTCCCTGAATAATGGTACCTGCCAAAACGCGTCTTTTAAATCAATGATATGTACCTGGTATTCTGAAGCCGACTTAGAATACCATCTATATGTGGAAGTGGGTATGCATCCTTGATGGTGCGTTCGTTCAATTTCCGGGCATCCAAACATAGGCGGTTTTTGGTTCCTTTGATGACTAGTGATACGGGGGAACTCCAGCAACTGTTGCTTTCCTCTATAACGCCCATCTCCAGCATTCGGTCCAGTTCCGCGAAAACCAACTTTTGTATTGCCGGAGAAATAGGGTAATGGCGCTGCTTCACGGGAAGATGTTCATCGGTAACTTCAATAATGTGTTCTTCAACGTCGGTTTTGCCCAACCCAAGTACTGCGAATGAAGGATACTGTGCTTTCACTCGATCCAAAGCCACAGTCTCCTCGGGACTCAGATCATGTTGCACTGCATCGAATGATAAGTCACCCTGAGCAGGTGTAAGCTCTGACACGACATTAACCTTTGAGTTGATTTGGGGCCCCCTACTGACTACATTAAGCTGGAAGGCTTTCCAGAAATCGATCCCTAGATAGACTTCCTGTTGCAACCCCGGCACTATCAGGAATTCCAGCTCCCTAGTGGTACTGTCCCAAAGCACTGGAAGAGTCACTACTCCGATAACCGCGGTTTCACCCCCATTAGCTGTCTTGACATTTTGACCTTGGAACGGCAGAATCAGATTTTCTTTTCCCTCGAGTAACTTATGGGCATTTTTCCCCAAGCAGCTGGCCCCGGCCCCGGAATCGAAGAGCGCGAGCGCCTGTCGTCCACCGATCTCCGTTTTAGCGAACAACCTATTATCGCCCTGTACAGTCACGATAGTTGAAATTATCTTCTTTCTTAGCCTTTTAAACAATTTCTGTTTTTCCCTGATTTTTCGTATCTTTTCAAAATTCCTCTTCTTCTTTTTCGCGTTCAACTCCTCACAGAAAATTCTTCTTCTTGCCTCCTCGTACTTCATTTTCCTAACGTGCAAACTTTCCCTGACTGGTTCAACTTTCTTCTCTACTACTTTCTCTTTTACCTCTATTTCTTTATCCCTCTTCAAAATCTCTATTTTCCTACCTTCTACAAATTCTCCGGGCGATCCTGGCTTGAGGCAGAGCTCCCGGACATCTCTGCCAGTGCCCGGTTTCCCGCCTCTGGCTTAAAAACACAAAATGACGAATCACCACCACACGCAAAACATTTCATGAAATGGAAATTAGACTTGCACTTTGTGTCTTTTGCTGCTTCTGCCGGGTTCTTTATATAAAAATCCACCGGCATGCCACAAGCATAGCACAACATAAGGTGGAATGGGGACGGACAAAACATTTGATTTTGGACAGGACTAACATTTTGACTATGGACATTGGACGACGAACTTGCAACAGGACTGGGAAAATTGGTTGGGATGTTGGGTTTAGGAGGATTTTGATGGACGGGGGCACGAGACACATTCCTATTACCATTAAGATTCCTATTGTCTTTGTTGAACGCTTCAACACAAAAATCACCTCCCTGCTCTTCTGACCAACCTCCGCTACCTATTTCGCTTATTGGCTTTGCCCTAGACCTATTCTCTTTTATTAATTTTTCCGCCCTCTTGCACTCCAGTTTCAGATCAGCCAATGTTTCGGTCTTCGTCGCGAAAGTTAAGTTGGCCAGATAAGGTTTCAGGTTGCCCTTAATTATCTTAACCAACTCAACTTCCGGGATTCGCTGTCTGAGGCGGAACGTGAGATCGTGGACATCGGCGTAATATTCGTCAAAGCTCTCTTGAGGCTGCTGCTTTCTCTCCATAATCTCGCGTATTACCTCATAATCTGACTCTGCCGATTTGAAGTGGGCCAAGATTTCCCGATTTCCAAAGTAATCGAACGCATCGTCATCGGCGTGGTCCTCCAGCACCTGCCAATACCACTTGAGAGCTGGCCCTGTCACTAAACAATGGAAGTCAGCAAAAAGTTGTTGGTAGGACAACTGATATTGTATACGCATGCGTTCCAGGCGGAAGACGAAACTCTCCACTGTCATTCCTTTGGCTGAACCGTCGAACTTCAGATGCCACTTGTCCAAATCGACCTTCTTCCTAACCGAATATCCGGGGTTTCCGTTGCCGGTATATGTTTGGTTCGCGGTGCTGCGCTGCTGGTTCGTGGCATCCCTATCCTGTCCTGGCGTAGATGTATTTTGTGGAGGTGCTGATGTAACAGGAGCGCGCATGGATGTCTCCACATGAGCGACACGATTGCTAAGGGTGGATATATCCTCCCTTACCTTTCGCACTTCGCCCATGTGATGATTCATTTCAGCATTCTGCTGCATCATCACCTCCATCATGCGCGCTAAGTGATCAATCCGCTCGTCCACCGTTGGCTGCCGTCTGTTACCGCCATTGTTTCCTCCATTCCCCACTGCCGCTCCGTCGCCTCCAATTGCTCCTTCCTCGTAATCAGACATCTCCAACACCTGATCCAACTTCCGCGAGAAACTCAGGGACTGGTCTGCCGCGTTTACAGTAACCCTATCAGTAACCGTATACTCCTGTCTGTGGCCGTTCGGGACCTCAGGCTGCCCAAAAACCCTAGCAGTGCAGAGATTCAAAAGGTCTATCGGGACGAAATCGGCTGGTAGTTCGATGCCGGTGTCTATTTGGTTAAACAGGGACCCTACCACCTCGTTCCTCAAGTCCCGAGCTATGCTGCGCGTTATTCGTCTGTTACTCGCCAAAAGTCCTAAACCCCTCTTCGGAATTGCCCCTTGGTTCGCAGACTTGTCCATAAACTCAAGGGACTGGTATAAAAAAAGGGAGTCCGAAACCTGACCGCCAACAAAGAACCGAAACTTGCTGACCTCGGAATTGGAAATCAATGACTTAAACCCACAAAACCGGACAAGCCCTTTTTCCCAACAATAAGCAGGAAAAGTAAATTTCAGATTTGGGTATTTCACTTGGGGGTTTCTTTGTCAATTCAAAAAAAGAAAAATTTAAATAAACTGTATAAACCGATATAAAAACAATTCAAATATTATAAGATATACCAGAAAATATTTATATATATGTATATGAAACAAACGTGTATATATATGTAAGATAAATGGGTGCAAAAAGATAGTAAGTGTACAACTCAAAATGCAAAATTTCTTTAAGGGTTTATATGTGTTGGTGTTTATATAGAAATATATGCAGAACGGCAAAAAAATAAACTTCCAAATTAAAATTTAATAAGTGTGTGTATGTATGTATATATATGTAAAGTAACTGCGTGTATAAAAAATTTAATAATAAATGTGTGGTTCGACAATTCAAAAATCGAGCAATTTCCTAAAGGGTATATATGGATATGTGGATATGGTAAATATGATAAAAAGGTGAAATTCAACTGGGCAACTAAAATTAATTCCTTAAAGGTATACCCGTGTTTGTGTATCTGTATGCGTAAAAAATTAAAAAACGGAAATTCAAAACTTAAAAATTCTATGTGTGTATGTCTGTATATGGGTGTAAAAAGTTTTAAAACTACAAAACTTCAAAAAGAATTATCCTCACAAAATTTCTTTACGTGTATTTATTTGTTTACGTACCACGGTATAAAAAAATTAAAAGAGTTTTAAGCTTAAGCAATGAAAAAGGTGGTTACTTCAAAAATTCAAGAAGAAACGGTTTTTTCGTAGGGTATAGAGTATGTGGATATGAGTATCAAATATCAAAAGTGTGTATAATAAATATCGTGGTGTGTATATTTATGTATGCTCATGTGTACCTATGAAACAAAATTGATTTGAGGAAAATTCAGAATCGCCTGCCTCTGCGCAACACTTTCTTAAGGTTGGTAGATAAAAGGTGTAAAAAAATTAAAATTCACTTTTAATAGTAACAGAATATAAAAATTAAAAACAATAAAATAAAAAAAAAATATATAAAATATATAAAAACTATAGAGATATAAAAATTTTATTAGCAAAAGTAATAAATTCCTTGGTGAAATTCCCAGAAACTATAAAAACAAAGAAAAGGTTAAATAGAACCTTCGAAAAGTTCAAAAAACTTTAAAAATGAAAAGCTATATGAAAATTCAGACAGACTAAAAAGAAGAAAAATCAAAAAGATTACTTGCAAGAAGAAATTCTTTTACGAGTTTCCTACAGTAACGATAAACGACTTTAAGCGAAATCCCCCGTAAAAACTGGTATCTAATTCATGAAATCAAATTACAATGACTTTTATGTGTTTTACGTATAATGTGTTTGTAAATATTAAATAAACAGGACTCGAAACAAATCAATAATTTGGAATTTTTGATGCATATGAAATCGAAAAAAAAAAATATATGTATTTTATTTCTATTTATTATATACGATTTATAACAGAAATCGGAAATTCCTAAGAAATTTATAATCTTCAATATTGAGGTACTGTTGGTGCATTTGGTGTTGTCCTCGCCTGATGGACTCTGGGTAGTCGAGTACGGTATGAAGCATGCTGTCCAAGGTCAATGTCAGCTAATCCCCTCTTAATTATGGAATGTGGCACGACAGCGTCTTAAGAACTAGCTCAAGACGTGGTTGCCACAATTCCCCCTTTACCCTGTCAAATTACTCTACCCCCTGCAAACATACAACAACCTCACATATATACGGTGCTGGACCATGCGTATGGCAGCTGATGTAGCTTGCAACAAAACAACAAACAATTAAAATCGTCTTAAAGTACTGCCGATGACCTCTGATACCACTTTTTAAAAACGTTGAAGTTCTTAAAAGGAACTCAGAACTCACCGCCAGCACGCCCCCCACTGTTTTGTCACTCAGGCACATATCGCTCGTTGCTGACAACAAGCGATGTTGCCCTCGTGACCCTAAATCTGCCCGTGAGAAGGAAAAATTAAGAGAATAAATAAGATAGCGAAAAGCTGAAAATAGTATATTGAAAAGCAAGTTAAGGTGAAAAGAAATATTAAATTAGAAAGTATAAGAAAAGAAATATGGGAAAAATTTAAAATTACTAGTGGGCTATATCGTTGGGCGCCATTGTTATGATACTGCCTGGTACGGGAGAAGAGGAGTGGCGGGGTGGCATGGTAGTAGCCCGGCTGAGGCTCGTCGGCTTTGAGGCGCGGTTCTTGCCACTTCTCCTTTCCCAACAGTTGCATAGAAAAATTTAGGTTCATGCCTAGGGAGGATAATAAAGCTAGAAAGAAAGCGATATGTAAGAAAAGCGGGAGAAAACCTGTCCTAGTCAGGTGGAGCCGTCCCACCCCTCCTGTTCACGGGATGTGAACAGCCTTTGGACCCTACTATGGCTCCGCTTCCCGAGTAGAGTCCCCTTTAACGTGACTAACGTCCGTCTTTAGGTACTTATGTTTACTTCATCCTTTTCTCAACTACCCCAACTTACCATTCAGTTGCCACAAGGGCAACACCTGCACCAACAACAGTATGTCTTTAGTCCGACATATTATCAATAAAATCCGCTATTAAGAATAAAAACCTTCAACCCATAAACTTCAACCAAATAGCTTAAACCAGCGAATTTCAAATTCATACAATGTTTATTATAACAATAAAAAAACTTACGATTAGCTATTCAAACTATGTAACTATTATAAATACAGTTTCCCCTAGCCTTATCTACAACAATATATTATTTCGTTATTTGAAAAAAAACCCTCTTACAAAAATTTATTTATCGAAATTCGAAACCGGCCTAATGTAGATCTAACTATTTGTGCAAAAGCACACCTATAGTCATATATCAATAAGAGCGCACTTGTGAGCGCTAACTCTCAATAAAAATGTCAACCAAATTATATGTATGAGTATGTGTGCCCTGCTCAGAGAAAACTTCACACCTATAAAGGCATGTGCATATGTAACTTTTCTATTACAAAAACTCTTACCTTGCTTATCCGGATGAATTTGGTACCAAAAACAACTCTTAAGCTGAAAGTAGAGGAAAAAACAAACAACATGTGCTGGACACAAGACAGTGGTTCTGTTATAGGGCTTTGACCGCGTGGTCAAAGCTGACTTTTCAGAACTAATGTTTTTTGATATTAGTTTAACGTGTCGGTTCGGTGCATGTGCATTATTTCATGCATGTGTAAACAAAAAAATTTTTTTTTATTAGAAAGAATCATAAAAAAATAGTGACTGCGCAAAGCAAAAAAAACTAATAAAACTAACTCGAAAACCGAAACCACAAAAGCAAAAAAAACTAAGTGCGTGTGAAAACTAAAAAAGTGTAAAAAAATAAAAAGATGACACTACGGAAAAAGTGAAAACAATATTGTGTCCCTCAACAAAAAAAATGTTTAAGCTTGGGTAGGCATTGGTGCGAATGCCAAAATAAAAATATGTTAGTACTACTTAAACGTAGGTGAAGTTCCAAATTCACAGAACCTAATATTAAATAACTTATAAAACTAATATCGTAAATAAATAAAAAGAAAAAAATTAATGAATTCAGGAAAAAAAATCCAAACTTAAATTTACAACTAGTAACGAAAAAATGCATGGGTGGTGCACCCTAATATATACTAAAAACTGTATGAAGAGTGTGATAGTAAAAGTTAAAAATTTCAAGTTGGCGAGCGCGCTCACCGTGAGCTGTGCTTGGCTGCTCTCCCGTTTTCTGTTTCTGTGCTCGTGGGTGTTAGTGTGTATGTGCAGTGAGAAATGCTGCTGGTGAGTGTTGCTGATGTTGCTGAAGTGGCTAATGTTGCTACGGGTGTCGGTGGTCGTGCCACAAAATGTTTAGCGGCACGTCGATGATGCTGATGATGATGTTTTGCAACACGTAGTGTTGCTGATGTAGCTGTTGTTGTGTATGAAACGCGGTGTTCGCTGGTTTGTAACAAACGTGTGAAGTTGCGTTCTAAAAATGTTCGGTGTTCGTGGCTCGTGTTGGATCTCCGTGTTATGTATGCGTGTCTGTGTGTTTGTGCAATCTGGCGGGGATCTATGCCAACGCTTTTGGCCACAGATATTCCTCGGATTTGGATCTTTTGGCCAAAAATTACTCCCTGAATATTTCGCTAATGTGTGAATGTGTGATGTTGATGTTTCCCGTGTTTAGTGCCCAATAATTTGTGTAGTTTTATGTGTGGATTTAGGTGTATACTTTTGTAGCAGTGAGTTCATGTAGCAAAAAATGTCGCGGCCCTCGGCTGGCTTCGTGGTCGCTGCAACAAGAGAACGTATATCCATACATATGTTTTTTTCCTAAATATTTTTATTCTTCAGTATCTTTGATAAAAATTTTTTCTGGCTTTTTGAATTAAATTCAGCGATTTTTTTTTCCTTTTCAAATTTAACCTGACTTCAAAAAAAAAAAATTCTTCTTCTTCTTTTCATCTACCCTTTGTTTGCATACATGCTCGTGTACATATGTACACACCTATGTACACCTAAGTGCATTTATCATATTTTGATATGCTTGAATTTTGAAATTAGATTTAATCGGAAAAAATCTAATAAATGAACAATTCAAGCAAATATTTCAATGAAAATCAACAAATATTTATTTACAAAAATTTCGGAAAATATCGAAGGAAATTTTGGGTAAAAAAAAAATCTAGAATGATCATTCAACATTGATTTTGATCGTAACTGCCAACAACAATTCTATGGAGACAATTCTGCTAAATAGACTAATGAACTAATTTATCCGAATTTACTCTAGTAAAGGATAACCTAAGTTATTAAGTCAACCATTCTTTTTACAGAAAAAAATCGCCGAATCAATAACACTTATCTACCACAAAAACCAATTTAAATGAAAATTGATCAAAAAGAAAGTGTATCAACAAATCTGAATTTTATGAAACATTTATTTTAATGAAAATTTACTGCACTTAATTAAGAGAAAGGTTATAATTTCGCACAAAGATTTATCTGGATGAAAATTCACAAGGCTATATTTTAGACATGGGTAAAAATTCAGAAAAAAACTTTCAAACAACACTTAAATCTTCCAATTTGACTTACCGGTGACTGCTGCTTCTTGAGGGGATTTTCACGTCCTGTGGCGGCGGCTCTCCTTGCGCTGGTGAGATACCTAGGGAGGATTCCCTGGTATCAGGAACTCTACTATTTTTCTTCGATCGCGTTTACTTTTTATCGTGAAACCGCACTTTATAAACAGACTTTTTCACTCGCGCACCTACACTTTAAGGTGAATACAACGCACTTTGAAAAATTACCTTTTTTTTCACAACACTTTTGGCACTAGTTAAGACCGCGACTTTTCGATTTTTAATTGCTGTCGATCAGCGGGACCCCCTTTTATACCCATTAACCCTTGCGGCATTTTGAGCACCGTACGGCACGAATCGCCGTCCTGCTTAGGGTAAACCAATCCGCGTTCGACCCTTAAGCGGCACGCATATGCACATATGCGCAAGCAACACTTAACCCACCCACACAAACAAACATCCGCTACGCCAATATCGTAAACGCGGATAAGGTGGTTCGGTTAGCGGTTGCCCGCGCATCTGTTCATATACCCGCTTGCGCGTAGTCAGAGAAATGCTCAAAGGCTGTCGTTACATTTTCTCTACCCAATCCTTAAGCACGAGACAAACCAAACCCTAGAAATCCTTGACACCCTTAAACCCATTGGCAATTTCGCTCCAGAAGAACAATTAACATCCTAGGTACCGCATGGAAATATTTGGACGGATCACCTGACCACGAGGACCTAGAAATTATTAAGAATAATTTAATGAATCTCAACCAAAATAACAATAAACAAACTATAATAAACGAACTCTTTGATAAGAGGTTAAATAATATTACCACTATTACTAATGTAATCCTAAATTCAATAAAGAAGAGCAACAATTTAGTGAATGAAATCGTAATAGATTTGCAAAGCAAAATAAGATTAATTAAGGACGAACTAGTTAACATTAAGTACGCCATTCAATGGGCAAAGGGAAATATCATAAATACGGTTATATTAGATAAAAATGAAGTAAAAATTGCTTTAGATAAATTAAAAGAGGAAACTTTTCCATTTAATAACGCAGAGGAAGCGTTAGAATTTTCAAAAATAAACGTTTTCTGTAAAGAAATGATTATAGTCTACATGATAAAAATTCCGCTTACGAGCTCAGAAATATTTAGGAAATTAATATTAAAACCAGTAAAAAAGGAAAATAATATTGTACTAAATGTTCAATTTGACGAAATTTTAAGAAATAAAAATGCAACATACGGCATTAGGAAAAAATGTGAAAAATATAATGAAATATCAATTTGTAATAGAGATAATATAATAGATCTAAGTATGGATCAATGTATACCTAGGGTAATAAATAGTTTAAACTCGAATTGCACAACAACGTCAAGTCACAACTTACCAACCATAGAAGAAGTACAACCAGGCGTAATACCACTGAATAACTTTAACGGGAATGTAAAGATCGATAATTCCTCCCAGCAGATCAATGGTACTCATATCATTAAATTCTTCAATGCAACAATAAAGGTCATATAAAAATTTCGTGTCGCAACCATTCGAAGCAATACCCTCAGTCCTCCAGTTGGCTCCCACCAAAAATAAGCACATAGACATTTTATCACTAGAAGCCCTCCAGCAAAAGCACATCAATAATACAAAAAGAATTGAATTGCTAAAGAAAACAACATTTTCGATTGGGACGCTCACCATTGTAACAGTCATTGCTTTGGTGGTAATATCAATTATCCTACGTTCACGCAGATCAATAACAGTGGAATATGTAGAAAAAAAAACAAGCAGCCCAACGACGATTACTCCACCTATTACGGCCAGTCAAATAAATAAACCACTGACCTTCATCAAGTTTAACGACCTACCATACTTTTAATATCCGAGGACGTCCATTTTTAAGAGGGGGATAGTTAACACAATGTTTGCACATAATCATAAAAATACGCAAACGAATATCATATGACCGACTAGCGACTCTTCACTTGCTTCAGTCGCACCGTCAAACGATACCACACGCGCAACCAAAATATGATGAGGTCGCGATAACTCCAAATAACAACTTTCCCAGCACATGTAGGTGCAACGTGACCTGACGCGCTGCAGAATAATTAGTATAAAAATAATTGTAACATTTTGTATTGGGCTCATTCGCATTCAATAAAGAACGGACTACGGTCCGAAAAAAAAAATTTTTATTGCCAAATTAATTGGTAATTCTATCACTTATATACCTCTTGGCCGCCTACTCAGCGATGGCATGTGATGAACGTTATTGCATTAGGCAAATGGATACATATTTGTGCACATACATACGTTCATATGTGTAATTGATTAGAGTGAGAACAGCTAGGTTTAAATTAGTTACAACAAGTAAGGAAGTCTAAGTTCGGGTGGGACCGAACATTATATACCTAGTAGTGATTTATTATGGCATCCCAATTTACGCAGGTCTATTTTATTACTTTCAGTTGGTAGTTGCGTTCAAATAGACAGACGGACAGACAGATAGACGTATCGAAAGAAGGATGGCTACATCGACTCAGCTCATCCTCCTGATCATTTCAGTATATGTACAAACATTTCATGTTCATGAAAGGTATGAAAATCAAAAAAGATATACAACTTCGCTTTTGCAGTGGGGTATTAACTACTTGCCCGCATATTTTACTTTTCATCCTGACGGTCTGATATACATTAATAAATATATATCTCGTTTCGTTTATGCCGAATGAACTAATATACCTTGTGTGCGTAACAAAAATAGATATAAAAAAGGGTGTCTTTTATAGGCGCCAAAGAACTCAACCGATCTTTATGAAATTTTCACAATATATACTTGGGTTCACTGGGTACAGCATAGACCACATATAGTATTGAAAAAGTAGGCGGAGCCACGCCCCCAGGCTATATAAAGTTTCAATTCGTCATAATTCCGAAGTTTTTTGGTCTAAATTAATGAAATTTGGATATATGTGTCACTTAGTCAATATCTACATGTTGTTGTTGTTGTAACGACAAAAACACTCCCCGAAGGTTTTGGGGGTTGCTGTCGAACTGACAGTCCTTGGCCGGATATGAATCCGGTACGCTCCGGTACTCCCTTGCGGTACTGCCCGACTGTCGTGGTAGCGATTTGGTATAACCAGTGGAACCTTCTAGGTCATGTCACCCCTCCTTCCGTAAGGAAGGAGATATGGGTAATGAGAGGTGAGAGGCATCATATCCGTAGATCAACCATCGAGTTGCACGTCATTACCTTTGTGCATATTAGTCGCCTCTTACGACCGGTATGCCTACCTCGGGCATATTCTAAACCCCTAACCCGCAGGGAAATGAATATCTATATCATTTCCTAACTATACCGAACTGCAGCTTTATATGACCTGGGGGATTTTCCAAAAGCTATATACAGACTGTATCGTGCCCAGCGAACTCCTGAACTTATCGTGAAAGTTCAAGAGCAAAAATCAATATCTACATCATTTGGTTTTGCTCTTGAACTTTCACGATAAGTTCAGGAGTTCGCTGGGCACGATACAGTCTGTATATAGCTTTTGGAAAATCCCCCAGGTCATATAAAGCTGCAGTTCGGTATAGTTAGGAGTTTATTTGGTTCAAGTGAATGAAATTTTATATATAGATGTGTTCTATATATCAAAACGTCAAAACAAAGTCTATCGGGTTTGCTAGTATGTTATAAAACGGCGAAGACAAACCACGAATTTCAGCATTTTTTTGTAAAACTGAGAGACTAGATTTATTCTTCGTGAACGATCCTAAGAAACGTCTATTCCACACTCAACATTCTGCATCTAGTTTTTCAAAGCATTACCTCATATTTTTAAGGTATGACCTTCAAACGTCGTGCAGACCTTGTTCATTTACGTATCGCGATTTCCGAAGTTTATACTACATATCCCTTAATACAGCAGTGGATTCAGTTGAATGGAGCACAATCTGTCGATGATCGAACATTATTCTTACAAAACAGCATAAATTTGCTCTTTGACAACCATGTACCTGTGAAATTTAGCTAGACACAATAATAACTCGTGGTGTAATGCTAGTCTGAAACGACCCATTTAGCTGCGTAACCTTGCCTACGCACGGTGGAAAAGATATAGGTCTGATGAATCTCATAGTTCCTTCAAAGCTGCGAGGCTCGCTGTCAACAAAGCAATACAGTCGGCTAAGGAGAACTACTATAAAGATAAATTTAGTTCTGCCTTGAATTCCAGGGAAAATGAAATACGATTAAGGAAATCGTTATTGGGAATCCAAAGGTGATCTATCTTTCTCCCGTGATGTAGATATTAATGATATTAATAAAAACCTTGTAACATTGCCAATTTCAACGAATAACATATGTGTTGATAATTATTGTGCTCGCTTTAGTGTTGATGCTAGTCCTTTTGAGTTTGTCTGTGTCGATGACTGTGACATTGTGGAAGCCATTCTCTCTGTCAAGTCTGACGCTGACGGTCTGTGCTTCTCCCACACATCAAATATCGTATGTTACCATCTGAACGTAAAGTTTTTATTACTTCTATACGTCTTTGGAACTCTCTGCCATCCAGATTAAAACTGATAAGCAATGCACTGCATTTCAAAGAAAATTTAATTTGTTTCTATAATGACTCGTAACTTACTCTTACTAATAATTTTATACTTTTGGTTTCCCTTATTCATATTTTCTTCTAAAGATCGATTCTGTAATTTCTTTTACCAAATTTTCTGTTTTAAATTAAGTTATTTTTAAACAAAATTTTTAATATATCATCTTATATATTTATACTATGACATTCTTGATTGGTGCTATAAAATAACTTTCTTAAAATTGTTGTGCCAGGATATTTTTCAAATAAATACAAATACAAAATACAAAGGCAGGTCCGTGCATCGAAAGGGTTGAGGTGACGAGGTCTTCTGGCGAGGCACTTTTTGACAAAATGTCAGCTGGGTTCATAGCGGTGGGATCATAACGCCGCTCCATACCTTGCGTGAGCTGTTGAATGGAACAAATGCTATTTGCAACAAAGCCGTTGAGCTTAGACGATTCTTCTCGAAGCCAAGATAGCACGATCGACGAGTCTGACCCACAATAACATTTACAGTCAAAAAGTTTCAATGTGCTAGCTCACCTACTAGTTGTGCGAGCACCGCCGCAGCCTAAAGTTCCAGCTTTGGTACAGTAAGTGTCTTCAGAGGTGCAACTCGAGTCTTTGAGCATAGCAGGTGCCACCCCCATTTTCAAAAATTTCTTGAAAAATGTATTTCATGCCTCAACCTTAATGTATATACCAAATTTTTGTTAATTTATTTCATAAGTCCGGTAATATCAAAATAATTTGATGTTTACTTAAATAAGTATACTATGTATGTAAATATATGTATAAAAGCTGAATAAAAAGGTCACTTGAAGTACGACCGTCAATAAGTATTCACGTGTTCTTATTAATAGGTTATGGGCCCAGTGACTTTCTTGAATTAGTTTAAAGAAAAATAATTTAACTGAATTTTTTTTGGAATAATGGCGAACAATTATATTCAAACCGTGCCGAAGTTGAAAGGCAGAGAAAATTATGATGAATGGTGTTTTGCGGCGGAAAATTTGTTGGCACTCGAAGGGAAGGTCAACTACATCAAATCTGGTTCTAGCATAGAAAGAAAACCCGAAGAGGTTGCAAAAACCAAGGCAAAGCTAGTATTGACGATTGACCCAAGTTTGTATGTGCATATCAAGGCTACTAACACCTCGGAAGAGTTATGGACAAAGCTAAAGGCAATGTTTGATGACTCAGGTTTTTCGAGAAAAATAACTTTGCTGCGACACTTAATCTCGTTACGGCTGGAAAATTGTGATTCAATGACAACATATGTTACCCAAGTGGTTGAAACAGCACAGAGATTGGATGGTACAGGTTTTCAGATTACCGACGAGTGGGTAGGTTCTTTACTTTTAGCTGGATTGCCAGAAAAATTTTCGCCAATGATAATGGCAATAGAACACTCTGGAATAGGTATAACTTCTGACGTCATCAAGTCAAAGTTGCTAGACTTTGAAGTATCGAAATTCGATATCGACGCTAGTGGCGCTGCATTCGCTGCGAATAAAGCACACAAAAAATAATAGCAAATACAGCCACGAAATGTCAAGTAAAAAGCAACTGAGTGACGAAAATCATATTACGTGTTACAAATAAAAACAAGTGGGCCATTATAGAAATCAATGTCCTCAACTGAAAAGTAAAAAATCAAACGCGTTCAGTGCGGTATTCCTAAATGGTAGCTATGATAAAAGTGAATGGTATGTGGACTCTGGCGCTAGTTCACACTTAACAGCAAATATGCATTAGATTAAAAACGCAAATAAATCCCCGGACATGTCTGAAATAATCATTGCAAATGAAACCAAAATACCAGTTGAATGTTCTGGAGATATACAAATTTTCACTAGCTACAATTACGATATCACAGTTAAAAATGTGCTGTGTGTGCCAAACTTAAGTGGGAATCATGTATCTTTTGAAGCTACCCACTGTTATATTCGCAAAAAAAAAGTGAGTTAGTTGCTAGAGCTGACCTGGTTAATGGAGCTTACAAATTAGTATTAAAGAAACCCTCCGTGATGGCTGCGACAGCACTAGTAAGCGCGGAGCTATGGCACAGACGCTTAGCACATATTAACAGTTGTGACTTGAACAAAATGAGAAATGGAGTTGTTGATGGTGTACATTACTCTTCTGTCAGTGACATCAAGAAAAGTTCATGTGTGATCTGCTGTGAAGGTAAACAAGCAAGATTGCCGTTTCCACGCAAAAAACATAAAAGCAATGATGTGTTGCAAATAGTACATGCTGATCTCTGTGGTGCAATGGAAACGACGTCTATTGGAGGAGCGAGGTACATCCTGTTATTCGTGGACGACTATAGTCGCATGACATTTATATATTTTTTAAAGTGTCCATTAAATGAATCTCTGAACATATCACCCTCAGCCCACCGTGTTTACACAGATCCAGACGGCAACATACCGATTATGCCATGTGAAGAAATTCAAGAGCCTACAGGATTTGTTGATGGTAAAAGATTGAGGAAAGCTCCAGATCGTTTTGGTTTTTCTAATATGTGTGTTTCGAATATCGTGTCAGAACACATCGACTTTGCAGAGGCATTGTCAGGTCCAGAAGCAAAACAGAGGTCCATATCTATGCAAGATGAGCTTCAATCATTCGAAGACAACAATGCATGGGAGATTTCGGAAATGCCAAATGGGGCATCAATAGTTAAGTCTAAGTGGGTCTTTAACAAAAAGCTTGACGTAGATGGCAAAGTACGTTTCTGTGCTCGACTTGTGGCGAAAGGCTTTACCCAGAAATATGGTATAGATTGCCATGAGACCTTCTCCCCAGTTGTAAGACACTCTACGTTGAGAATGTTATTCGCTATTAGCGTGAAATATGCGATGAATATCACGCACTTAGATGTCACTACAGCTTTTTTAAATGGTCACCTGAAGGAAGACATTTACATGTGATTTATTTTGTTGTGTTGATCTTCCGACAGGGTAGTAAGTTGATTTTTGTTGGAACGATTTTCCGAAACTAGGCATTGAAAATGGCAGAACGCCGAAACCGGTTTGTCACAAAACCAAACTTGACAAGGGATGACGGAAAATCGTTCCAACAAAAATCACATTTACATGTATTTTCCAGAAGGGTTCAAGAGTAAAACTACCGGGAAAGTTTTAAAGCTAAAAAGAGCTATATATGGCCTGAAACAGTCTTCCTTGGTTTGGTATGAAAGAGTTAAAGAATGTTTATGCAAATTAGGTTATAAAATAAGTTTTTATGAACCATGTCTTTTTACAAAAATTGAAAATAATGTTAAGACTATAGTAACAGTCTACGTGGATGATTTTTTGATATTTTCAAATGATGTAAAAGAAACAAAAATGTTGAAAAATTTATTAAGTTCGCAATTTAAAATAAAAGATCTTGGATATGTAAAACGTTACTTAGGTATGACAATTCAAACGAATACAGATTGCGACACTATTACCATAGATCAGCAAGAATATATCGAACAATTATTATGCAAATTTAATATGTCTAGTTGTAAACCAATCGATACGCCTATTGAGTGTAAGCTTAATATAGAACAATCTAAAAATACTTGGTATGATGTTCCTTATCAAAAACTTATAGGCTCTTTGATGTATCTAGCTGTTCTTACAAGACCAGATATTGCATATTCAGTAAGTTATCTTAGTCAATTCAATAACTGTTATAAAGAAATCCATTATACTTATGCAAAAAGAGTTTTGAAATATTTACAAAAAACTAAAGGTTACTGTTTAAAATAAACGAAAGAATGTAATGAAAGTTTGACAGGTTTCGTTGATGCTGACTGGGCGAGTGACATTATATAAAGAAAATCATATAGTGGTTACTGTTTAACCATGTTCGGTTCTGTTATTTCCTGGCAAAGTAAAAAACAGAAATCAATTTCTTTGTCCAGTACTGAATCAGAGTACGTGGCTCTCTCAGAGGCATCAAGAGAAGCTGTTTACTTAAGAAATGTATTGTATGATATTACCAAAGAATGGTATAAAATTCCTATATATTCCGATAACCAAAGTGCTTTAAAACTTGCAACAAATCATCAGTCGCATAATAGAACTAAACATATAGATGTTCGTCATCACTTCGTAAGAGATGTTGTTAAAAATAATACAGTTTCTCTTGTATATGTACCAACTCAAGAAATGCCTGCTGATTTGTTGACAAAGGGCCTTACCCAACCAAGCATTATAAATTTATGAAAATGTTAGGAGTTACACCAATCTAATGAAAATATATACCCTGTTAACGCTAGGCACTGCACTTATTTTGATAAGTGGGGGTGTTAATTTATTTCATAAGTCCGGTAATATCAAAATAATTTGATGTTTACTTAAATAAGTATACTATGTACAGGTGACGCAAAAGTAAGCTTCCGATGTTCAGCATATCGGTTGTGGCACGTGCAGTGTGTGCTGTTGCACCGTCTTGTTGGAACCACATGTTTTCCAATCCCAATTCATCAAGTTGCGGCAAAAAGAACTCGTTGATCATTGCTCTGTAGCGCTCACCATTCACAGTAACCGTTTGGCCCCGACCGATTATTGGTCAAATAAATAGTCAGCAATATATTCGCGGCCGCCGTGGTGTGAAGGTATTGTTGCCGGCCTACCACACCGAAGGTCCATGGTTCGATCCCTGGTACAGGTAACATCAAAAGTGATTTGAAAAACAAGTTTTTCAAAACGGGGTCGCCCCTCGGCAGTGGTTTGGCAAAACTCTCCGAGTGTATTTCTGCCATGACAGGCTTCTCAGCAAAAAATTCGTCTCCTTTGTAGATGCCGTTCGGAGTCGGCAAAAAACTGTAGGTCCCACCAATTTATAGGGAAAATTCAAATCGGCACACCACAAATTGGAAGAGAAGCTTGGCGCAAAAACCTCTTAGGAGGTTTATGATGATATACCTGTTGTATATCGCGCCATAGAGAGAGAATATTCCGCGTTCTGGAGCAGTGTAGCGTAACATTGTTTATTAACGTGTATTTCGCATGTGTTTACTACACAAATGTCAAAACAGAACTGACTTTAGGGGCCAATCGCAAAATTTATAGCATTTTCTGATAGGAGGATTACTTTTGCGCCACCCTGTATGTACTCGTATATGTATAAAAGCTGAATAAAAAGGTCACTTGAAGTACGACCGTCAATAAGTATTCACGTGTTCTTATTAATAATTTTATCCTTATGGGTGTATTACGTACTGAGTAATCAATTTTTGTGTGTCTTCGAAAATATTATATATATTAAAAGTGGGCGTGGCTCGCATCTGATTTCGCCCATTTTAAATAGCGCTCGGAGATGAGTGCCAAGGATCCTGCATACCAAATTTCATTAATATATCTCAAAATTTAATCAAGTTATCGTGTTCGCAGACGGACGGACGGACGGACGGAGATGGCTTAATTGATTCCTCTTTTCGTCCTGAAAATTTTGATATGCATAAGTCAATATCTATATCGATCCGTTTATGCCGTTACATACTGCCGTTAGGCGACTAAAGTTAATATACCTTGTTTGCGTAGCACTAATAGGTATAGAAATGAATGTGTGTCTGGCATAGAAAGTTCTTAACCAATCTCTATGAAATTTTCACAGTAGATTCCTGGGTTCACCAGTTACAGTATAGGCTATATATAATTTTGAAAACTGTTGATAGTATACCTAGTATCATGTTTCGTAATTTTATTTAACACGGTTCTGAAATTGATAATCGCTGAAATTTTAAATTTCGTTCATTTATATATCGGCGGTGCCACGTCCATTTTCCCTAATTTAAAAACAACCATTAATAAGATCATCAGACCATTGTAACTACGAAAGTCTAGCATTCTATCTTTTAGAAAACTTTGGTCCAAAAGTGGGCGTGGTCGCCCACCAACTTTGTTAATTTTCAGTGTGCGTACTCTACATGTCTATAGTATACCTCGTAACAAGTTTCGTAGTTGTATCTTACAACGTTCTGAAGTAATTAGCAGTCGAATTTGAAATTAGCTTGACTTATAAGTGGGCGGTCCCACTCCCATTTTCGAAAATTTTGCAAAAATCGTATAAAGAATAAGAAAATTTAGGTAACTGCCAAATTATAATATTATACCAGTATCAATTAATTAGATATGGGCAGTTCAATATTTCTACCTCCTTTCCATATAACTTTTATAAAAAAGTAGGCATGGTCGAAAAGCGATTTCGCTTATTTGCTTTAGTTGCATTTATCTTAACAATGGTATGCCTCCTCCGAAATTTCGTTATACTAGCGTAAACGGTTCTGAAGTTATTAACGGTCAAGACTTAAAAATGTCTTCACTCATATGTGGGCGGTGCCACACCCCGTTTCCAAAAATTTTAAAAAGTGAACAACCAAATTAATGAATCTAGCAAATTTCATCATTGTACCTGCTTTTATTATTGAATTTACCCATTTTATGCGATTTTCCAAATTTTCGATATCGAGAAAAGGGGAGTGGTTATGGTTTGATTTTAACCTACCGGCAACCTACCTTGGCCGGAAAGCAACCTGTTCGACAAATTTCATTAAAATATCTCAATTTTTACTCAATTTATCGTGTCCACGGACGGACGGACGAACATGTCTTAATGGATTCTTTGTTCATTCTAAGAACTTTTATATATGGAACTTCACATCTATCTCTATTATTTTGTACCCTTATATGACCAAAACTATAATACCCTGTGTACTAGTACACGCTGGGTATAAAAATCTGTGCAGGTCAAGTTATTCGAAAGATAGAAAGCGAGAGATAGGCGGTCAAGTACTACACATTGATAGTGGATGCAACCGCATATTGAGCAGACCGTTTTATATTGTGTTATGTTTTATTAGACAGGGACTCCGGAAAATGGAGAATCCAAGAACGATTCTTGGAGTTTGTCGAACGCAACGCAAAAGTAAGAGAAGCTATTGCTTATTCGTACCGCTCTAAAAGAGCACAATGTTCCATTGGATGACTGCCGCGGAAAAGGGTATGACAATGCCAGTAATATGAGCGAAGGAAAGGAGGGATAACTCCCTGGCACCTTGTGCTTGGAAAAAGCTGAATGGTATTATACAGAAGTTGTATAATATATTTAGCGCAACTTGTCAGAGATGGGAAATTCTCAAGGAAAAAATTTATTGTTCCTTGCACAGCATGTATCAAACACGATGGTCGGCTCGTGTGGATAGTGTGAAACCTTTCCCAACTTATATTCCTGGAAAACTGAAAGCTTTCATAATAATAATAATAAACCCAACGGATTACCCACCATCCCGCCTAACCGTCACGAGGGGCGCGGCCGCATAACCGGCCGTGAGATTTGCCGAGTGTTTGAAAGGCGGAGGTTTGCTAATGTTCATGAGCTGAAAACGATACATACATACATTTAAATACTAAAATATAAGTCATTTGTTAAGAGAGGACCGAATATTTTTTTTTTATAGCAAAAAGCGGGTCCGAAGTATCAAAAGTGCCTGAATGAGAGTTACAATATTTGCATATACACTGGAACGGCTCGTGTAATTGAAAGTTTGTTCTGCATTGTTTCAGAAGAATTGGTTGAAAATGTCTTTAATCTCGGTAGGGAATATTAGGGCTAACTTCGTTCAGAAGAACTGGGCTAGAAATTGATCCATTTAAGAGTTTAGACATAATTATTACAGAAAGCATTTCAAAGTTTCAAACGATTAGTATAAGGAAGAATGCTATACAATGAATCCCATTGAAGATTTTCCAAGGCAAAAAGTAAGAATTGTTTTTGAATCGATTCTAACCTATCAACATAAACTTGATAACGAGGATTCCAGATAACACAGGCCGACAAAATAAGACCGATTTTTTGACCATAAACCATACCATACTTTCCTAAAGGTTTTCGATGCGCTGAATTCAAATCTGGACGCAGAATTGCTCTATCACGTCAGGATGTTGAGATATCCTAACATAAATGTGCAAAAAACACCGTTTTTGCCTATTTTTGAGGTTATATATAAACGACAGAATTTTTTTTTTAAAAAAGCCCACATAGCATCTTAAAGAAGAAGTCTTTCTCTTACGAATGGCATTGAGTTTGCTCAAATATCTATTTTTTTCGCTAAGATAGAGCAATTTAAAGTTTATAAATTTGCTAATTTTCCTATAGCTGAAAAACCACTGAATTAACGTAGGTATGATGCAGTAGAACACATTAAAGCCACTTACATTGCTTAAGCAAAAATAACAGTCATTACCGTGATCTACAGGCTCGCGCCAAATAGCTGGTTGAATGACGACCTCTGTTTTAACCTCGTCCCATCTCCCCATATTTGTTCTATAAGCATTACAAAAAGATTGGGGTATCCATGATTTATTTAAGTTTCTCATTGGCTTATTATAACAATTAAGATATGATTCTTTTATCGAGTCATTTATTGATCTACGAAATTCGTGTGGTTGAAAGTCTCCACAAACATTGCAAAATTGGTCTTTCTTATTGCCACAGGGAGTTTTGTCGATTTGCATTTTTCTTAACATTTTTATTAAAATTTATTTAGTTTAAGATAAAATTATATGTTAACTATAAGGTGACGTATGTATAGTGATGAGAAATAAATTTAAAGTGATGTAAAATATATTTCAAGTGATGTAAAATTATAAGTTTTGCTTGAGCTTGTATTGTAACGAAACAGAATATAGAAATAACAATAAAACTCAACAAATCTACGTCCACTAACCCTTAAACTCACAAACCCTAAGTAAAGCCAAAAAATAAGTATCAGTAATGTTTCTAGATAGCGTTAGAAACAAAATTTATTATGTGTAAGCTTGAAATTTGGAGGTATGTGTTCTACTGCATCATACCTACGTTAATTCAGTGGTTTTTCTCTCTCTCTATGGCGCGATATACAACAGGTATATCATCATAAACCTCCTAAGAGATTTTTGCGCCAAGCTTCTCTTCCAATTTGTAGTGTGCCGATTTGAATTTTCCCTACAAATTGGTGGGACCTACAGTTTTTTGCCGACTCCGAACGGCATCTACAAAGGAGACGAATTTTTTGCTGAGAAGCCTGTCATGGCAGAAATACACTCGGAGAGTTTGCCAAACCACTGCCGAGGGGCGACCCCGTTTTGAAAAACTGTTTTCAAATCACTTTTGATGTTACCTGTACCAGGGCTCGAACCATGGACCTTCGGTGTGGTAGGCCGGCAACACTACCTTCACACCACGGCGGCCGCCTTAGTGGTTTTTCAGCTATAGGAAAATTAGCAAATTTATAAACTTTAAATTGCTCTATCTTAGCGAAAAAAAAACGATATTTGAGCAAACACAACGCCATTCGTAAGAGAAAGACTTCTTCTTTAAGATGCTATGTGGGCTTTTTTAAAAAAAAAATTCTGTCGTTTATATATAACCTCAAAAATAGGCAAAAACGGTGTTTTTTGCACATTTATGTTAGGATATCTCAACATCCTGACGTGATAGAGCAATTCTGCGTCCAGATTTGAATTCAGCGCATCGAAAACCTTTAGGAAAGTATGGTCTGGTTTATGGTCAAATTTCTTGTCGGCCTGTGTAATCGAGCCATATTCCAATATTGGTCTAACTAAAGTAGTAAAAAGAGTATTTGTAACATAAGGGTCGCTAAATTCCTTTGACCACCTTTTCACAAAGGTTAAAACACCTCTAGCCTTATTGACTGTAGCCGCAACATGAGGAATGAAACTAATTTATTTTGTTGTGTTGATCTTCCGACAGGGTAGTAAGCTGATTTTTGTTGGAACGATTTTCCGTCATCCCTTGGCAACTTTGGTTTTGTGACAAACCGGTTTCGGCGTTCTGCCATTTTCAATGCCTAGTTTCATTCTCTCAGATTGAAAATGGCAGAACGCCGAAACCGGTTTGTCCAAAACAAAACTTGACAAGGGATGACGGAAAATCGTTCCAACAAAAATCAGAATGGAACTAAGTTTGCTGTTCATCGTCACACCCAAGTCAACAAACACATTAACTTGTTCAAGACTGTGGTTTTTAATTGCATAAGAAGCTGGCTTCATATACCAACGTGAAGGAAACATGAGTTAGCAATTGTTTAGATTGACTAAGTAGTCTAAATCCGTTTGAAGCAAAGAACGATTTTCCGACGACGCATATGACTTAAATAGTTTTACATCGTCTGCATACATCAAGATCTTTGAATACTTTATAGTCGTACAGATATCGTTTATGAACAGCAAAAACAGAGCCGGGCCAAGATGGCTGCCCTGAGGAACACCTGCGGTCACATCAATGGAATTAAAAAAAATAAATTTTTTTAAAGGTACTCTTTTGTGTTCTAGCACTTAGATAGGAGGAGATCCAATGGGTAGGACCAGGTTGAAAACCAATCATATCAAGGTTGTGAATGAGTAAAGAGTGACAATTTTGTCAAATGTTTAAATAAAGTCGGTGCAGATAACGTCGGTGTGGAGATTATCGCGAAACCCATTCGAGACGTGGGTAGTGAATTCGTGTAAATTAGTTATTGTCGATTTACCCTTACAAAATCCATACTGAGAACCTGCAATCAGTGTTGAGATAGAAAATGTTACAAAGCAGCTCTGCAAAAAATTCTTCATGATCAAGAACTGACTGCCAGAAGGCGGTGTTGTTCATGTATATGGTAAAGTGAATAGAATAAGGAGTTTAGAGGGCAGAAAAACCAGCGTATTGTTAGCTTAATGGTTGGCAGTGCGGGCCAAAATTTCTCTGATGAGCAGCTTCCGAAATGGATCTATAAGAAAAGCTATGGCGGTTGTCTCTAAAAATGAAACAAATTACTAAAAAATAAAAAAAAAACAATAATAATTTTCGCTATAGAAAAATTATTATTGGGCTTGAGCTCGTCATAGTCATGATACTTAAAAATGTACAGGCCGTAAAACCCAACAAATTGTTGGAATAAAAAAAGCAATAATAGATATACAAGTTTTTTATTATACAGGGTGTTTTTTTTACAGGTTTGTTTTTCGAATAGAGATAAAACGGGCATTTTGTGGTCAAATCTGGCAACTCTAATGTCATTTATGTTCAGTTTGGTTTGCCATTTCATCATGAACAGGTTGACAAAAGAACAACGCTTGCAAATCGTGCAAATTTATTTCGAAAATAATGGTTCAGTTCGCGAAGTTTACCGTGAGCTCCGTCCATTTTATGGTCGACATAATCGTCCATCAGAGCAATTAATTCGGTTAACCATGGATCGTTTTCGCACTACGTTTACTCTATGTGATAATACGCATCCGCAGAGACGTCGAACAGTGCGCACCGAAGAAACAATTGCCGCTGTAGAGCAAAGTGTTAAAGAGGACCCGAATGAATCGATTCGCCACCGTGCACAGCAATTGGAGCTTTGTCCATCAACTTTATGGAAGATTTTGCGCAAAGATCTTAGCTTGTGACCTTACAAGATCCAGCTTGTGCAAGAATTAAAGCCGCGAGACCATGCAATGCGTCGTGATTTTGGTGTATGGGCCGAAAATGAGATTGATTTCGATGCTGATTTTCATCGCAAAATTTTGTTCAGTGATGAGGCTCATTTTTGGTTGAATGGATACGTCAACAAGCAAAATTGCCGCATTTGGAGTGAAGAGAATCCACATGAGACCCTTGAAACGCCATTACATCCACAAAAACTGACTGTTTGGTGTGCTCTATGGGTTGGTGGAGTCATTGGGCCATACTTCTTCCGCAATAATGCTGGAGAGGCAGCTACCGTTAATGGAGACCGGTATAGAGCCATGATAACCGACTATTTTGTTCCCGAATTGGATGGCATGAATGTGGATGAGTTGTGGTTCCAACAAGACGGCGCTACATGCCACACAGCGCACGTCACAATCGATTTATTGAAGGAAACATTCGATGAGCGCATAATTTCGCGGAATGGACCTGTCAATTGGCCACCAAGGTCGTGTGATTTGACACCATTGGATTATTTTCTTTGGGGATATGTGAAGTCGCTCGTCTACACCAACAAACCATAAACGTTAGGGGAATTGGAAGCCAACATTCGTGGCGTTATTGCCGACATACGGCCCCATATGCTCGAAAAAGTGGTTGAAAATTGGACCTGTAGAATTGGCTTTATTCGAGCCAGCCGCGGCGGCCACATGCCCGAAATCATATTTAAACAATAATGGCATAAAATTATCCTTCCAATAAAGCCAAATTGATGGACCTTAAAACGATTTTCTTGTGTTTTATTTCAATTCGAAGTTCTATACTCCTAAAAAAAACACCCGTTAGTTATAATCTGTTGTAAGCAACCTCAAAAAGATCGCTGGGTAGGTGAGAAAAATAAATGGGAAGCAACAACAAGAAATAAGCTACCAAGTTGGTATGAGCGGTTTGAGGCGAAAGTGCTTAAGCAGTAACCGACCCAATTAGAAGTGTTGAGAAGCGTTACAGAGTCAAAATAGGGTAGAAAAAATAGCCAAAAAACAGTAAACGAAATGCCAGATATATCTGAAAATGTAGCAGCCACAACCATCGAAAACATATTTTTCCAGCCTTGAAGAACCTTTAAAAATTGGTAACAAATATCACTGAATATGCGATTGAGAGCTTAAGTAGTTTCTCGGAGCACAAGTATCACGCTCACGCCAAACTCACTTCAGTAACTTCTTCACTATTGTCTCTTGTAAAATGTTCAATGAGTTACCTGCGTCTATACGTGTCATTAGAAATTTACCTAAATTTTTATCAATCATTTTTATTAAAACAATCACACAATGACGTCAAAATTTTGTTGAACCCAATAGCTTAGTAAACTTGAACTAAATCTGTAATCTGTTAAGCACGAACACATCTTTTTCATAAACCATTTTAATAAAATTTATTTTACAATGTATAGGTGATACTGAATTTCACCCCACACACTTTTGTTGATGTGCATTAAATTTGTTTTGAGACGGCATTCGGAACTAAAATATAAATACTTTTTACAGAATGCCTCACCTTTTCTTTCTTTTATTATTAACAGTCTTAATTTAAGTTAATTTAAGTCAATATTGCAATTTGAATACATATGTTTATTTCAGAAAGAACAAGTAAGGACGGCGCTGTCTTCGGCTGTGCCTTTCATGAATACGTGCAAACTTAAATACGCATTGTTTAAAGTTCTCTAAAACTTTGTCAGCAATACATTTAATTTTCTTTTACCATCTATAAGCAAATATCTCACCAAGTTTCAAGTTTTAATATATCAAAATGAGGGATAAACCGCCATAATCCTCTTATCTGAACGATCGCTTGTATGGGATATATACTATATATAGCTCCAATCTTGCTGACTTTTTTACGAAATCTTTTACTATCCATAAGAAAATATCTCACCAAGTCTCAAGTTTTAATCTTTTAAAATAAGGGAGAAATGGTCATAATCCTCTTATCTGAACGATCGGTTGTATGGGATATATGCTATATATAGCTCCGATCTTAGCTATTTTTTTTACCAAGCTTTTTATTATCTATAAGCAAATATCTCACCAAGTTTCAAGTTTTAATCTTCCAAAATGAGGGATAAATGGCCATAATCCTCTTATCTGAACGATTGGTTGGATGGGAGATATACTATATACAGCTCGGATCTTGGTGATTTTTTTACGAAATCTTTTGCTATCCATAAGAAAACATCTCACGAAGTTTCAAGTTTTAGTCTTTAAAAATGAGGGAGAAATGGTCATAATCCTCTTATTTAAACGATCGGTTGTATGGGAGGTATATGTTATAGTGACCCGATTATACCGGATCCGACAAATGTCTAATATAATACAAAAATACATCCGTGTGCCAAATTTCATCAAAATATCTCAAAAATTGAGGGACTAGTTTGCGTTCAAACAGACGGACGGACGGACAGACGGAGATGGCTGTATGAACTCAGTTCATCGTCCTGATCAATTTGGTATACTTAATGGTGGGTCTATCTCTTATATTTCTAAACATTACAAACATCGGACCAAAGTTAATATACCATTTCATGTTCATGAAAGGTATAAAAATGAATAAATCAATCAATCAATCAATCAATATCTATCTAGTTGCATCTTTTTGACAGCGACGTACACGGGCATCCTTTTGACACCTAATTTCAACTGGAAGCTTTATGTAAAGCATAGTCACCCCACTGCTTATGCGTTTCCCAGATCTACGAAGTAGGAACGATAATAAGTGGTGGTTGGCCCTTACAGTTTTACAAATCCCCTTATTCATGAGTCCTTCCTTCTACCGTTGTCTGGTCCGGCTGTCAACGCCCCTTTAAATTTTAACAATTCACTGGATATTTATTCAATTACTTAAGCAATAATCACACTGCTTCGCAGCATGATGGGCACCTGCCCCTTCGTGGGTGTTAAACTTATTATTAACCTTATATTCATATGCACGTTTTAGGCAACTTATGTGTGACTTGGCCTGCACATACGAATCTACGCCTGTATGCTCCAATGAGTGTCTTTAATTTATGTTTTATAGTGGTGCAAAATTAAACTCACTGCCACTGGAGAGAGACAATAACTAATTGGAAAAGATAACTAATTCAATATCTCCCACTATATGTTTTCTTGTGGGCCCAAGGGTTGATGGCATTTCAAGCGCTTTTGCACTCAGCATACGGGGGGGGTTATACTTTCTAAGTGTAGCTCTCGCTTTCCTAGCTGGTGATTAAAACTGTTTATACCTATATGCTGTCTCCCTAAGGCGCCTTGGTATTAAGCTAATAGGGTGGGCAATCAACCGCGCCCGCAAACTATATATGCATATCGATCAAACTAGCACTCCCCGTATACCGTGTGCTCACAGTGGCGATATATAAATACTATATTGTCTCTGACTGGATCACAGGCGATCGCGATATGGGTTGTACATATGCCGGCGAAAGACTAGGGCTGGTTGCTTCGTTTCGTTTGAAATCGCATTGGCTGCTCACCCAACCACAACAACAACGAATCGTTACCGTGCTAAGTGGACTTGCATTACCCTCGTGTACGGGTTTTTTTTTGCTAACAGCCCACACCGTTCGCTGGCACACTCCTTTATGCAACCTACTAACAAACAAACGTATTATGTAAATTATAATCTAAGCTACTCTGGAACAGCTCCCAGCATGTACACGCATATGCGCTGGCCGGTGGTTTGAACTTCTGGACAAATGTGCGCATTACGCTGCGCTGCCGGCAGCAGTTTAACTATTTCTCTTCCACTCTCGCGCGTGGCTGAGTATCAAAGCGACCGAATTGCGACACATCCGTCAAGTATATCCGTGGATAATGCCCGCGCTGGCCGTATTCTCGTTCACCAGCGACTGGTTAATTATAGTATGGACAAATCGAATAGCGGGATGACAATCTCGCGGCTGGGTGATTCCGCAGCGCCCAGAGGAGTTATCCGTTCACAACTATACTGCTAAATAATGTCACTCACCCGAATAACGCCACTCTGTCATACACAAACTTGAATGTGCCTTGTATTGCACTGCCAAAATTTTTATTTCCACTTTTTTACGCTTATGTTGGCGCTACGTTAGTGCGTATAATAGTATCTGGTGCCTTCCTCATTGTTGTTGCCTGCTGTTGGCGCCACAGAGTGTCATACCTGGTGGATTTGGTACCGATGGTAGTTGTTGCTGAGGTGCGTGAGTATGTATGCCGGCTGATGCCCCGCCGTCGTTATCGCTTTCCGGATTCGGGGCCACGTCTTAGTTGCACGTCATGTTGCTGCCACGCAATGGCCAGACGTCTCTCCAATCAGCCAATTTCCCTGCAATCCCCGTTCTGCTACCGTGATGGATTGATCGTGATACCGTGGCTGCGATTTGCTTATACCTGTTTTAGAGCTTTCTTGATATAAATCTCTTGCCCAATATAGTTAATCATATTTCTTTCTTACCTTGGATGTCTTCTTCGATGCTGTTCTGCCGGCTGCTCGTACAAAAAGGTCGGAAGTTGATCAATACAAAGTCAGCTGCGCTTGCTAACTGTCATAATGCAATTGTCTTCTGTTTTGTCGACTTCGCAAGGTTGCATGAGCAGACGGACCGATCCGTAGCTGAGGGGCCGTTTGCACTTTTCGTAACATATGAACCTAGCAAGTCGACCATGAACCTACCAAGTCGACATATCGTTTCTCTATGAGCTCCGGGACATCGTTACATGCAGGGAAACGAGACTGTCGATGAGCTGTTTCTTCGTCGGCTCTTGATGACTCAAAGGCGAAGGATCCTCAGGGACGTATCAAGGGTCGATCTTTGCATGCTGTTTTAGCAAGGCTAATCCTCGGTTTAAGCGTTTCAAGCTCTGCAGATCGTCAGGTAGTCTTTGGCCCTCCTACCATGAAACACTATCTTTGTCTCATCTCAGGTTGCTTAGAAAGGACCTTAAATTAGATTATTTATCAATGTTGTGCTGCGCACTGGGCATTGGACTATTGGTACGAATGCGGCACTGATGGGTCTGGAACACAATACCTCGTGCATACGTGGACATAATCTATAAACACTATTTGTAATCTAATAATTAACTTACCAAAGGTTCTCAGAAATTATTACGTTCGCTTTGTTTTCTTTTTGTTTTTTTGACAACAAATTTTCAAAGAAATACAATTTAATTTGGCAGATAGAAACAGTGTTGTAAGGAATATATGAAATATAAGATACTTGAATATAAG
This sequence comes from Merzomyia westermanni, assembly GCA_949987695.1. NCBI lineage: Eukaryota > Metazoa > Arthropoda > Insecta > Diptera > Tephritidae > Merzomyia > Merzomyia westermanni. The sequence goes on from OX465289.1 coordinate 82,813,525, forward strand.
ACAGTCGAGCATTATTTTCAAAGTTGCTTACAATAGATTAATTAAAATTAACAAAGTTTATCTAAAGTAACACAAACAAATTGTACTTTTTTCGCAAAGAGTAATAACGCAAAGTTTTATGAAGAAAATAGAAGGCTATTAGCAGTTGCATATAAGGAAAACCACTTGTTTAAAATTAATAGTTACTTTACAGAAAGGGGAAGGGGGTATATATAAACTTAACAAAACAAACAGAAAAAGAGAAAGTGCACAGACCGTTAGGGTGCCGAAACTTTGAGTACCTGAGTAAAATAGTTAAGAACAAATTACTTGACAGACTACCGGGAGAACTCGAAAATATAGAAACGAGATGTGTTAATTGTATCGAAAGTAAAATGACAAATGTCCGGTTAACGCTAATCGGCAAATTTATTATCAGAAGTTCCTGGGTATCTGTCAAGCGGCCCTGAGTCTAAAACAACAGAAACATTGGAACTGGTACTTACTGACTCAAATGGTCCAACAACACAACTGGCTATTGTGGTGAATATAATATAGCAAATGGGCAAGAATGTATTGCACTAGAACAAAACTGAAACTGCAGGTTGTTTAATTGATTATGTTAATTTAATTGCAAATCAGTTTGATACCCGAGTAATGAAATTGCAATGTGACAATGGAAAATGGTGGCGTTCTATTGTACTTGCGTCCAGTCGCATATTATTCTTCTTTGCAGCGCCAATAAGTTGATGGGGATCGCTCCGGTTATAACCTGAAAGCTTAGTCCTGATACGGTTCGATAAGCGGAGGCTACTCTCAAAGCCGATATTCGCTGTACAGTTGTTAGGAGTTTACAGCGGTTCTTTATCTTAAGTGTGCCTCTCCATAGATCGGAGCCATATAGTAGAGTAGACAGAGTAGTGTCAATCAGTTCCATCAGCCTACTTAGTAACGATACCTGCTTACATGCCTTCTCTGTCGCATGCTGAATTTTTGCCCAGTAGGTTATTCGGGAATCTAATCTTACGCCTAAATAGTTAACTACTTTCTTCGATGTAATAGTTCCGGAAAGTGTATCGGAACCAACCTCTAACTGTGTGTACTTTTTTGATAAGAGTATCAACTCAGATTTTTGTGCCACCAGTTGGAGGCCACACAGGTCAAGCCACGCTTTCGTGCCTATCATAACCTGATTGACCTTCCTGCGCGCTTCTTCTGTATTTCGGGCGGAAATGGCTGCGACAATGTCGCCTGCGTATCCGACTAAGAAGGTATCTTCGGGCATTTCGAGGTTAAAAATTCCATCGTAGCTGACGTTCCATGGGTCCAAGAATTGAACATTGTGCTGCTTCGCATGTGACGTTGATGCACTGCGGGCCCTTTAAATATGTGTACATAAGGCTGCGGTCTCCTAAATAACTTCTGACTACTTGATGCAGGTAACCTAAGGCAGTCAGCATGGGGCCTTGTTGTTCTTCAAGCTTTGTTGGGATTTCAGTTCTGCTGTAGTGAATGCTGGAGGTTCTTCGGACATGCTGATCCGATCTTTACCTTATCCCTGATTTCATGAGTAGGTAAAAGTGCGTTCACTATGTAATCCATTACGTTTGCATCTAAATCAGGTATGTGCATTCTGTCCCTATTCTTCTTGAGTACTTTCCTGTAGCCCAGGCCCCATGGATTCCTGTTGACGTCTTCCCGGAGCTCCTCACATTTGTTCTTCTTGCTCTGCTTTCAAAAGCTTCTTCTCGTTTTCATATGATTTAGCTTCGGCTGTGGCTTGGCCCAGGCGCCTAGCCTTTGTATATAATCGACTTAAGCGTAATCAGTTGCGCCTTTGTTCAGGGATTTTTTCTGTCTGCCAGCAAACGGAATCTTTACGCCGCTTTTTTTGATAATCTTGGCATGGGCTTATTATAGGCCTGTTTAACGTTGAGCATGGTAGCTTTGACCCACTCTCTGGCGTTCGTAGGTGGGTGGGCTCTTAGCAGGTATGTATCGATTTCAGCAATTAGCGCTTAGTGCCGTCGTGATATCTGGTATTATTTCTTCGCTGCCTGGTATCCTGACAGTTGTTGATGTTTCGGAATTAATGACTGTTAGTCCCAGCCTGGCCAGAACTCGTCAGCTTTTGGGTTAGTGGTTGGCATTCCCCACTAGATGGCTCTTGAGTCAAAGTCGCCTGCAATGATTACCGATCCACCTATTTCTGGGTCGGTGTCCTCGATATCATTTAACTTGTTTTGAAACTCTCCTATGCTGTCGCTGGGTGTAGAATAGCAGCTTACTCGTATTAATTCGTCGTGTTGAAGTTGGGCTATTGAGTAATATGTCTTGTGTTTGGCGCTGTTACGCTGACTTTCTTCTCTTCCGAGTCAATGCTGAAATTTGACTTCAAAGCGTCGATTAATTCTTCCTTTGTAGTGAGAAATTCCACGTCGCGTATATCCACCGTGACTTTTGGTTTAAGGTCAGGTATGATGCTTTTGTCCCGCTACATCGCTTCTCCTTTTTTGCCTTTTCTACCCTATTTCGGTTTGGTAAAGCTTTTGCATATGCTTCGGTAGTTTTCTGGACAAGCCTCTTTTCCCCGTTTACTACTTGCCATTTTCCGCTTTCGGTGCTCGGTATTTGAGTGACCGCGGGCCTACTGGACCGGGTTACCGCCGGTGTTGCCACGTCTTTTTAACCCCGAGCTCGACTTTGATCCAGTTACGACGGTATCTTCCGATTGCGTCGATCGTTTCTTCAACCTCTGAGAGTCATGTTTTAATGTCCAGACTTATATTCTTTTGTTTAGTTAATTCTTGTTTCTTTTTTAATCTAGTAGTGCTACGCCAACCGCGCCGCAACTTCTGCTTATCGGTATCTTCCGATTTCGTCGATTGTTTCTTCAACCTCTGAGAGTCATGTTTTAATGTCCAGACTTATATTCTTTTGTTTAGTTAATTCTTGTTTCTTTTTTATATCAGTGCTACGCCACCGCGCCGCAACTTCTGCTTACTCCAAATTAGAAAAATAAGCGGAGAAAATGGCATTGGTGGTGAACGAGGGCAAAACGAAGTACCTTCGGTCGTCATGCAAAGAGTCAGCGCATTTGCGCCGTGGCAACCAAGCCACTGTTGGCAGCAATAATTTCGAAATAGTAAAGGACTTCGTTTACCTGGGAACCAGCATTAAAACCAACAATAATGTTAGCCTAGAAATCCCACGAAGAAACAAACAAATGCTACTTCGGACTGAGTAGGCAATTGAAAAGTAAGGTCCTCTCTCGACGAACGAAAATAACACTCTACAAGTCACTCATCGCACCCGTCCTGCTATATGGTGCAGAAGCGTGGACACAAACAACATCTGATGAGGCGGCTCTGGGACTATTCGAGAGAAAGGTTCTTCGAAAGATTTGTGGACCTCTACGCGTTGGCGACGGCGAGTACCGAAGAAGATTGAATGATGAGCTGTATGAACTTTACGCAGACGCCGACATAGTTCAGCGAATTAAAACACAGCGGCTTCGCTGGCTAGGCCACGTAGTGCGAGCGAAGATTCTCCAGCCCAGAAGGTATTCTTATCGCCACCCGGCGGTGGAAACAGAGGAAGAGGGATACCACCACTCCGATGGAAGGACCAAGTGGAGACCGATTTGCGATCCCGCGGTGTTTCCAATTGATAGATAAATATCGACTTATATATATCAAAATGTTCAGGGGCAAAACCGAAAATGATTAAGCCATGTCAGTCTGTGAACACGATAACTTGAGTAAATTTTGAGATATCTTAATTAAATATGCTATGAAGGTTCCTTGGCACTCATCTCCGAGCGCTATTTAAAATGGGCGAATATTTTCAAAAATACAAAAAAAGTGATTATTCAGTACATAATACACTTATATCGTAAGGATAAAATTGGTGTGTACATTAACTTTAAGGCAGAAAAAAAATGTTTCAAGAAATTTTTGGCCCACCCACTTTTGATTGAGTAAAATTTAGAAGTAATATTTATAATAAATCAAAAACCGTTCAAGATATGGAAAAGATATTTAGCACACACATTTATATTAATAGAAGGAATGTTTCAGTAAACATTTGGGCGAAATCGATTAAGGTCCACGCCCATTTTTATACGAAATATTTTAAAAAGGATCATAGATCTTATATATAAATAGACAAGATGAATGCAAGGTAGAACCGTTTTCTGCTAAACTTTAATTCTAAGGTATACAAATTATATATGTATAGATAGGAAATTTTGAGGTGTACTTTTATCCGTAAATAATTTTATAATAAATCATTTTAATATAAAAAATTTTACATAAAATTCACACCACTACACATTCACTTATTCACACTATAGACACGCTGTGGGTGTGTGTACTTGCTTTTTGTGTACTATGCTGAATCGTGAGCATGGCCGAGGAGTTGCTTTGTAGGAAAAAATTAAGAGCCGTAGTAGTGTGAGTAGACTTGCCATGCATGTTTTTGTGTTATTCGTGTGGTCGGCTCTCACTGTGAGTGCGAAGAGTTGGTAGTGGACCAATGAAAAATAAGTATTCGCACTATAGATACTCTGTTGTGTCATGCAATTTTGCTTTAGTTGTTGTTATTGTATTGATTACTGGCTACGATGCCCAGTGTCAGCTGCTCTCCTGAGAGCACGAAAAGTTTCTTTGCTGGAGACATAAACACGCAATTTCAAATATGAGCAAATATGTAAACTTCATTGCTGATACCTACAAACAGAGTTTACAAAAATAAAATAAATGATTACTCATAAAGAGTATTAAACACCGAAGAAAATTAAAGGAAAATAGAGGAAAGGAAAAGAATTGAAAGCAAGGAAAATTAAAGGAAAGAAAGGAAAGAAAAGGAAAAGGAAAAGGAAAGGAAAGGAAAGGAAGGAAAGGGAAGGGAATGGAAAGAATAGGAAAGGAAGGAAAATTAAAGGAAAGAAAGGAACGGTAAGGAAATGAAAGGAAGGGAAGGGGAAGGGAATTAAAGGAAAGGTAAGAAAACGCAGGGGAAAGAAAGAAAATAAAAGGAAGGAAAGGGAAAGGAAAAGAATTTTGAGGAAAGTAAAAAATAAAATAAGAGAGTAAAAAAGAAATCAAGGAAAATAAAAATACGAGTATGTTAGAGGAAAGGAACAACATAGAAAGGAAGAAAAAAAGGCGGATAAGACATACCTACAGCAACAAAATAAAATAAAATAAAGTTTATTGGTTGAATTTCAACCACTGGGCGAACACTAGTATATTTAAATAGGCAATAACTTTGCGTACAAAAGCTTTATCTCATTTCCATTTCACTTTCAAAGTGTCCGTGAACGAAGAAAGTCGAAAAATATAAATTTTTGAAAGTTTTGATCGTGGATTATTCCACAAAACTTTTTATGCCACAACTCCGGAAAAAAAGATTTATAAAACGGAATTGGACGAAAATTTGAATATATAAAGGTAAATGTTTATTGTAAAAATGGGCGAAATTGGTCAACGGAGTTCTGAAAAATTTGTTTGTGAAATGTAAAACGCGGTATTTCTATAACCATGCAAGCTGTATCAATAAGATCTTGCACACATAATAAGCTTTTTAAGCAAAACTCGACCGCCAAAAAAATTTTGTGGATTTTGGGGAAGTAGGCGTGGCGCCGCCCACTTTTCAGCCTAAAAATTGTGCAATAGGGAAGTTATATACCTTTATATAATCAGGAGGATGAGCTGAGTCGATTTGAATGCAAATTTTTCAAAATAAAATGTGCATGTATTGGCATATTGAAACAAGTAATGAAGTCTAAGTTCGGGTGGAACCGAACATTACGCGTATATACCTTAATAGTGATCTATTACGGCATCCTAATTTACGCAGGTCTATTTTAATACTTTCAGTTCGTATTTGCGTTCAAATAGACAGACGGACAGACAGATAGACGTATCGAGAGACGGATGGCTACATCGGCTCAACTCATCCTCCTGATCACTTCAGTATACTTTTTGATGGGACTATCTCTTTTTCTTCTCATACGTACAAACATTTCATGTTCATGAAAGGAATGAATATCAAAAAAGATATACAACTTCGCTTTTGCAGTGGGGTAATAACTACTTGCACGGATATTTTACTTTTTATCCTGAGGGTTTTGATATACATTAATAAATATATATCTCGATTCGTTTTTGCCGAATGAAGTAATATACCTTGTGTGCGTAACTAAAATAGATATAAACAAGTAAGGACGCCCCTGTCTTCGGCTGTGCCGAAGGCTTTATACCTATCATGAATACGTGCAAACTTAAATACGAATTGTAGTTATGGTGATTGTTGTTGGAGCAAAGCTCGAATTTTTATGTTTTGTTTGTTAATTGATATTAGAGGAAAAATTACAACGATATGCACAGCGATGGTATGGGATGACATGTTTGTACCAAGAATGTATAAAAGGAATAAGCAAATGGCACATTAGAGGAAAAATGCATCGTGACGCTACAGGGCATCATAGCTTAGTTGTTAGAGCACTCTAACAGCGGCTTTGGTGCAGACACTTGGGTTCGTATCCCAGTGTCCGAGAAGGGGTCTGATGAGAAGTTGGGCACTTCGAAACATGTCATCCCATACCATCGCTGTGCATATCGTTGTAATTTTTCCTCTAATATCAATTAACAAACAAAGCATAAAAATTCGAGCTTTGCTCCAACAACAATCACCATAACTACAATTGATGCAGGTACAGTGCGGGTGCATAACAAATAACACGGAAGTGATAATATGCAAAAAGCCCTTCTGTATCTAAAACTGTTCTATGAACGCGCCTAAAAATATTCCACTTTCCTTGAGTTGACATATAAAATATATGTAACAAAGAATGTATAAAAGGAATAAGCAAATGGCACATTAGAGGACAAATGCATCGTGACGCTACAGGGCATCATAGCTTAGTTGTTAGAGCACTCTAACAGCGGCTTTGGTGCAGACACTTGGGTTCGTATCCCAGTGTCCGAGAAGGGGTCTGATGAGAAGTTGGGCACTTCGAAACATGTCATCCCATACCATCGCTGTGCATATCGTTGTAATTTTTCCTCTAATATCAATTAACAAACAAAACATAAAAATTCGAGCTTTGCTCCAACAACAATCACCATAACTACAATTGATGCAGGTACAGTGCGGGTGCATAACAAATAACACGGAAGTGATAATATGCAAAAAGCCCTTCTGTATCTAAAACTGTTCTATGAACGCGCCTAAAAATATTCCACTTTCCTTGAGTTGACATATAAAATATATGTACCAAAGAATGTTTAAAAGGAATAAGCAAATGGCACATTAGAGGAAAAATGCATCGTGACGCTACAGGGCATCATAGCTTAGTTGTTAGAGCACTCTAACAGCGGCTTTGGTGCAGACACTTGGGTTCGTATCCCAGTGTCCGAGAAGGGGTCTGATGAGAAGTTGGGCACTTCGAAACATGTCATCCCATACCATCGCTGTGCATATCGTTGTAATTTTTCCTCTAATATCAATTAACAAACAAAACATAAAAATTCGAGCTTTGCTCTAACAACAATCATCATATCTACAATTGCTACAGGTACAGTGCGGGTGCATAACAAATAACACGGAAGTGTTAATATGCAAAAACCCCTTCTGTATCTAAAACTGTTATATGAACGCGCCTAAAAATATTGCACTTTCCTTGAGTTGACATATAAAATATATGTACCAAAGAATGTATAAAAGGAATAAGCAAATGGCACATTAGAGGAAAAATGCATCGTGACGCTACAGGGCATCATAGCTTAGTTGTTAGAGCACTCTAACAGCGGCTTTGGTGCAGACACTTGGGTTCGTATCCCAGTGTCCGAGAAGGGGTCTGATGAGAAGTTGGGCACTTCGAAACATGTCATCCCATACCATCGCTGTGCATATCGTTGTAATTTTTCCTCTAATATCAATTAACAAACAAAACATAAAAATTCGAGCTTTGCTCCAACAACAATCACCATAACTACAATTGATACAGGTACAGTGCGGGTGCAAAACAAATAACACGGAAGTGATAATATGCAAAAAGCCCTTCTGTATCTAAAACTGTTCTATGAACGCGCCTAAAAATATTCCACTTTCCTTGAGTAGACATATAAAATATATGTAACAAAGAATGTATAAAAGGAATAAGCAAATGGCACATTAGAGGAAAAATGCATCGTGACGCTACAGGGCATCATAGCTTAGTTGTTAGAGCACTCTAATAGCGGCTTTGGTGCAGACACTTGGGTTCGTATCCCAGTGTCCGAGAAGGGGTCTGATGAGAAGTTGGGCACTTCGAAACATGTCATCCCATACCATCGCTGTGCATATCGTTGTAATTTTTCCTCTAATATCAATTAACAAACAAAACATAAAAATTCGAGCTTTGCTCCAACAACAATCACCGTAACTACAATTGATGCAGGTACAGTGCGGGTGCATAACAAATAACACGGAAGTGATAATATGCAAAAAGCCCTTCTGTATCTAAAACTGTTCTATGAACGCGCCTAAAAATATTCCACTTTCCTTGAGTTGACATAAAATATATGTACCAAAGAATGTATAAAAGGAATAAGCAAATGGCACATTAGAGGAAAAATGCATCGTGACGCTACAGGGCATCATAGCTTAGTTGTTAGAGCACTCTAACAGCGGCTTTGGTGCAGACACTTGGGTTCGTATCCCAGTGTCCGAGAAGGGGTCTGATGAGAAGTTGGGCACTTCGAAACATGCCATCCCATACCATCGCTGTGCATATCGTTGTAATTTTTCCTCTAATATCAATTAACAAACAAAACATAAAAATTCGAGCTTTGCTCCAACAGCAATCACCATAACTACAATTGATACAGGTACAGTGCGGGTGCATAACAAATAACACGGAAGTGATAATATGCAAAAGGCCCTTCTGTATCTAAAACTGTTCTATGAACGCGCCTAAAAATATTCCACCTTCCTTGAGTTGACATATAAAATATATGTACCAAAGAATGTATAATTTATTTATTTATTTTTTTACAGCTTATTCTGAGCCTAGCTTATATCTATTTAAAAATATTTATATAATCTAACATAGACTATAAATGTACCAACATTATGGAGTGCCAAAATGTAGTGCTGGCGTTGGACTGGCCTCCCATATCTACCAAGGCATGTAAGGTGCCGGATGTAGCTGCTTAGAGGCCGTTAACGCATTTCAAGTGCAAAAGCAACATCTGAACGGCGATGCACTGACTTGATCGAGTGCTGCGTGGCAGTATGAGGCTTCGGCGACTTTTCGACTACGTGGGCGCTGCATTGCAGAGTCCTCGACACGCATGTACTACCGTTGATGTCTAGAAAGCCAGCCCTACCATCACTATAATGGCATTGTTTTACAATAATTATACAATTTGGTTTTAAATTCCTTAGCGTTACTTAATTTAACATCATTTGGCAGTTCATTGAAGCATTTTAGACCTTTATAATATAAATTACATTTATCTGCTTCAGTTTTGTAGGAGGGCAAGTTAAAGTTATTTTTGCTTCGTGTGTTTACTGAATGTATATTTCTTACATATTTTATATTACTTCTCAAATAATCTGGCAAGGTACCCTCAATAATATTTTTAATAAATTTCATTGTATAATAAAACAGTTGCTGTTTAATGCTTAGCCAGTTAAGATCAGCAAGCATATCTCTGACAGGTGTGTCATAGCGTTTCTTAAGAATGAATCTCATAGCTCGGTATTGTTGCTTTTGCAGTTTGTAAATTTGACTATCTCTCATAATAAAAAAAATAGTAGGACAGTATATAAAATGAGGTTCAATTATCGATCTGTAAACCATAGCCTTGTATCTTCTACTTAAGTACTTGCAGGTCCGTTGCGTGAAGTATAACTTTTTGGCTATTTTCCCAACAGTGTAATCAACATGCTCATAAAAGTTAAGTTTATCATCTATTTTGATTCCTAAGTACTTGAAATTGTTAACTTTATCAATTGCTTCATTATTTATTCTTAGATTTTGCAGCTCGGTGCTCTGAAATTTCCGTCTTGATATTACCATAAATTTCGTTTTGGAAATATTTAATTTTAGTCTATTCACGCATAGCCAATCATAGACTCTGTTAAGATCCTCTTGTAATTTTATAAATATTTCTGTGATATTATCCCCACTAATCATAAGCAATGTGTCGTCAGCAAAGAGTTTGATATCACAATGCTTCAGAGAACTAATAACATCGTTGATGTAAATATTAAACAAAATAGGTGCCAGTACAGAACCCTGCGGAAGTCCAACAGTTACCTCTCCTTTCTGAGAAGGATGATCCAACTATGGTTCTTTGATACCTATTGGTTACAAAGGCTTGGAACCATTTAAGTTCCGTACCAGTAACCCCTATATTGTAAAGCTTTTTTAATAACAGATTTTGATGTATCATCTCAAAGGCACGCTTTAAGTCTAAAAACACAGCAATCACATGTTTATTTCTGCTCAAGTCTTCTTTCCAGTTAGCTATAACTAAGTTTAAAGCACTTTCACAGGAATGCTTTCGGCGGAAACCAGATTGTTGCGCTATAATTAGTTTATTTTCTTCTAAGTATTTCACGAGCTGGTTTTTTACTACTGTTTCCAAAATCTTTTCATCACTCGGTAATGTATTAATAGGTCTGAATTCATCAGCTCTTATGGTGTTACTAACTTGCTCAACTGGTACAACAACGGATGTTTTCCATAAGTTAGGAAAAGTCCCTTGATCTAAGCTCTCGTTTACAATTTGTTTATAGAAGTACCCTGTATAAATAATAGAGTCTTTTATAACTCTTTCACTTATCAGATTTTTCCCTCCCGTTTTATTTTTAAATTTACTCACTATTACAAGTATTTCATTTGTAGATACTTTTTGGAATTTGAATTCAAGCGTATCGATTTCCTCAGCCAGGATTTCTACATATCTAACACGAATATTTGAGCTGATTTCGACTATACTGTCTATAAAGTAGTCATTTAAAGACTGTGCTATTTCGCCCTCGTTTGTGTAAAGTCGGTCATTTATTAATATTTTGCTTATGACATTGTTTTCTTTGGACATACATATGCTATTTTAAGGTGCTTCCACATAGCTTTGCTATCCCTTGCATTATAAGTAATTTTCTTCTCCATATAATTTGCCTTTTTAACCTTTATATGTTTTTTATAGTTACGCTTAGAATTGTTGTCCTCATTCCAATTACCTGTTCTAATGGCGAGTTTGTATAAATAATGTTTGTGTCTGTTCAGATTTGATAGTTCTGAATCGTACCACTTATTCATAAGTTTGACATTAATATTTTTTGAGTACGTCAAGGTGGTGAGCGCGTTTGATAGGCTATTATGCAACAACGTTGCTTTGTTTTCGATACTGAAGTTTTCAAATTCAGCGAAGCTATACTGTCGCAACTGGTTAAGAAGGCTATCACGAGTATAGTGTTCCCAAGAGGTTATATTTTTATTAACTCTCATTTGTTGCATTCGGTCCAATTTGATTCTGAACTCTATGGTTTCGTGATCGGAAATCTGATGTTCTTCCAATCTTTTACAGGAAATTGAGTTACTGCTAGCAAATAGCAGATCAATCAAAGTTTCCGTGTTATCCCCCTTTCTTGTATAAAAATCTATTTTTTGCTCCATAGCAAACGATCGAAAAAGTTCCACTAATTGCTTGCTATATGTTGTGTCTCTGTAGAGATATATGTTAAAATCCCCAACAAAGACAGTTTTATCATGTGTTATGCAATTATTGCTCAGTATGTCGTTTAAGTATGTAATGAATTCAGCATCGCTTGAGCTAGGGGAATGGTAAATAAGACCTACTTGGTATCTAGGATAAATGTTTTTGATTTTCAGAATTATGCACCAGATATTTTTGTTATGCGTAAAGTTGAAACTTATTTTATAATCTATTGATTCGTGCGCATAGACTAAAACGCCTCCTGTATGCCTACTATGGGAATCGCATCGAATAATTTTATAGGTTTGGATTTGTAACTCTTGATTTATTATTTCATCTGTTGTACAGCTCTCTGAACAGAACACCAGAGGTGGCTTTTTAAGCTCTATGAGACGCTCTAGTTCCCATTTGTTTGCAACTATACTACTAATATTCAGATACAGGCACTTCAGCTCTTGAAAAGTTCGTTGCTAAACCCGCAATTTGTGTTTAGATTGCGTATGTTTTTTATACGCAGGGCAATCTTTACTAAATGCATGATGATTAACATCAACATCAAGCACTTTTTTTTGAACCAATTCGCTACAGTTGACACATTTAATAATACTTGAAGTACACTCCTTTCTATCATGGGATCCCGCACATTTACTACAAGCCAATTTATTGGGGCAATCGCTTGCTTTGTGCTTATATCCCAAACACTTGAAGCATCTCAAAACATTAATATGCTCATAAGCGGAACAACTATCCCATTCTATATACAACCTCTTTTGCTGCACAATATACTCGAATGTCACTGCATCAGTTTCTACTAATGCAATATAGCTCTCTTCCCGACTATTGGAGTTTTCATACATTTTAATTATCTTGAAATCTTTTCCAGCACATGAATCATTTTGCTTGGTTAAGCACTCTATCAAACGCTCGCTACTGATTTTCTCAGTTATTCCAACTATCTTCAACATCTTTTACATCTCGCTTTTATTTTTGTTTTTTTCGGCCTCATAATCATCTCCTATAACCTCCCTAACTTTTTGTTGTACTTGTTCACAAGCTTCCTTACTTTTACATTCGACAATTATGGCCTCTTTCGTAACTTCCTTAACCTTTTTTACGAGGCCATTTGTGGGCTCTACTACCTTTTTTAACGCTTCCTTTGTTTGCTTAGCTTTCTTACCTTTATCTTCAGGTTTTATAACAATCTTGTTTTCATTTACCTTAAAGGTTTGCGCAAAAGTCATTTTAGGTTTATCGCTATCGTTAGGTAGTTGCAAGTTACTGATAAATATAATCTTTACTTTTTTGGAACTCACTAGAAATATCCTTAATAATTTCATTTTTCATTTCATTAATTTTTACTTCTATGTTGTGCTCCAACAGAGAATTAAATTCCGTAAGGATACACCTATTAATAAATATCTGCTCAACAATTTGTTTGACATCAGCTGCTTTCATTTTTGATTGCTCACTTTTGTTGATTAAGTGTTTAATCTCTATAAATTTTGTATTTGTGTCCGACACCGTACACTGGTTACAGAACCATTTTATATTTAAGTTCTCCGTTAAGACCTTAATTTCATTCCTTTTAATGTTACTACATTTTAAACAAAAACTATATCCACACCCACGAGAGCATGCTACCATTTCATCTAACTGTAGCAACTTTGCCGTACATTCCTTGCATTCGGTTGGCATTATGAAAGTATAATTATAATTGTATTTATAATTATAACAAACATATGCACAACAAAAATAATGAAACTACGCAAAAAATACAAAATCCACTAATTATAAATATAAATTAATATTTAAAAACTAAACGTGGTGGCAGCACCGTTTTTTATGTTCTGCAAATTGCCTTCCGTTTTTCTTCTACTAATTAGCAGAGCAAAACTCTGTTGACGCTGAACAGGCACAAATAATAGGCGCAATGTTAGAGGCAGAAGAAGCAAAGTAAACAAAGAAAACAACACACAAAGTAAAGCAGCTGAACTGTGATAACAGCAACAAAGAAGTCAAGCAGGTTTTTGTGTGCTTAGCTTTGTGCAGTCAACCTGCATTCGTTTGTGTGTTTACCTTCCCAGCACTGCGACTGCGACGTTCCTTTTGGCTGAGGATGAAGCGGCAAAACAAATCCAGATTTAATGGATTTCGATGTCCTCCTCTGCTTGTTGTCCACTTGTTAATGTACTCAAATTATCCCCAATTTTGTTTACGCGTTTTTTTCGTTTTAATTTCAGTTTTTTTTCTACAAAAAGGCGGAGCGAAAATTAGCACAACCGTTTAGTTTGACATCAGTTAGTATAGTTATAAAAGGAATAAGCAAATGGCACATTAGAGGAAAAATGCATCGTGACGCTACAGGGCATCATAGCTTAGTTGTTAGAGCACTCTAACAGCGGCTTTGGTGCAGACACTTGGGTTCGTATCCCAGTGTCCGAGAAGGGGTCTGATGAGAAGTTGGGCACTTCGAAACATGTCATCCCATACCATCGCTGTGCATATCGTTGTAATTTTTCCTCTAATATCAATTAACAAACAAAACATAAAAATTCGAGCTTTGCTCCAACAACAATCACCATAACTACAATTGATACAGGTACAGTGCGGGTGCATAACAAATAACACGGAAGTGTTAATATGCAAAAAGCCCTTCTGTATCCGTCTCATTGAAGTGCTCTTTGGTAAACCACATTTTTTGTTTGTTTGTCTGACGTTAACCCAAACAAAGCGGATGGCTTTCCAACTCGTGAACACGCAACGTATAGCTGACCATGTGAAAAACAATGATTTTCTAAATTTATCCCGCAAACACTAAGCGATTGGCCTTGCGACTTGTTGAGTGTCATTGCCAACGCAAGGTTAACCGGAAATTGCAATCGTTGGAAGTCAGAAGGAAGATCAGTCGGGATCATTGGTATTCGAGGAATACATACATTTTCACCCGTGTACTTTCCGTTAATAATGGTTGCCTCAATCAAATTCGGCATACGTTTTTTCACCGCAAGTCGAGTACCGTTGCAAAGTCGCGGTGGATCAAATTACGCAATATCATAATAACTGAACCAACTTTAAGTTGCAAGTTATGTGGGGGAAATCCTGGTAACACCAGAGAGTTCAAAAACTCTGTTGGGTAATTTACTACATCATCGGGATTTGTTATGGAATCAACGGATTTGTATGTCACCAAATTGCCAGCGATTTTTGACTGAACACTGAAATTCAGTACGTGTACATCATTATTCTTTGCGGACAGAATTGCTCGTTGACTTAACCAAGCATAATTCTGATAATTCTCACTAATGTTTGTGAAAACATTTTCAATAAGAGCTGGTTGATAGTCTACAAATCGGCAAAAGTCGTTGGTAAGAGTAATTAATCCAGTTGTCGCATCAACTGGGACTTTTCCATTTCCAACAGCTAACAATTGTTTTGAAAATTGTGCAGCACTTTGATCATTTTGAAGTTGAACTCTCATATTAGTGGTTTACTATAATGTTTTTATGTTATTCCACAAAGGTGATGCCTTCAGGCAAGCATTCAATTCATCTGCAGGCGTTCCACGAGGAATTACTGGCAACGTCTGCCTGAAATCGCCTGCCAACAATATCATCAAGCCGACAAAGATGTTGGTATTTCGCCGAAGATCCTTCAGTGTTAAGTTAAGTGCTTCAAGTGATTTCTTATTTGTCATTGTGCACTCATCCCAAACAATGAGTTTGCTTTGTTGTTTTTCCGACAGGGTGAATGATTGATGTATATTGGAACGATTTTTCGTCATCCCTTGTCAAATTTGGTTTTGAGACAAACCGGTTTCGGCGTTGTGCCATCATCAGTGTCGATTTTCGTTCTGATCTGTTGTGGTAGTTTGTCTTGTATTTATAGTAGGTAGCAGGTAACGTCAGCATGGGTGTCTGTTTGTGTACGTGTGTGCATGTGTTGTGTGTGTACCTTCAGACCACCCCCGTTTCCCGTTTTTCGTCATCCCTTGTCAAATTTGGTTTTGAGACAAACCGGTTTCGGCGTTGTGCCATCATCAGTGTCGATTTTCGTTCTGATCTGTTGTGGTAGTTTGTCTTGTATTTATAGTAGGTAGCAGGTAACGTCAGCATGGGTGTCTGTTTGTGTACGTGTGTGCATGTGTTGTGTGTGTACCTTCAGACCACCCCCGTACACAAACAGACACACAACACATGCACATACGTACACAAACAGACACCCTACTATAAATACAAGACAAACTACCACAACAGATCAGAACGAAAATCGACACTGATGATGGCACAACGCCGAAACCGGTTTGTCTCAAAACCAAATTTGAAAAGGGATGACGAAAAATCGTTCCAATATACATCAATGAGTTTGCATTGCATCAACAATTTTCCTATTGCACTGGATCGGGAAATATTGCATGCTGGAGTATCAACTATGTTTAAATTGAGTGGCAACTTAAGCGCAAAATGTGCAGTACGACCGACATCTAGAAGAGTCGCCGCAATTCCAGATGATGCTAACGCCAAAGCTATGTCACATCTTGATGGAACAGTGGCCAAAATCAATGAAAGTACAAATTTTTTCCCTGTTCATTGCGCTTAGATTTTTGTTCGTTGATACGCCTGAATATGCAAAATTAAATGGATTGTTAATGGAACCCAATAATAAGTGTGTTAATATTGTACCTGTAGTTGGATCGACCATCTTCAACGTGATGTCGTATCCGTCTTGCCCTTAGGTTAGGTTAGGTTAGGTTAGGTTAGGTGGTAGCAGCCCACTAGGTGGGCCGCTCACTTGGACACTTTGAAGGTCCGTTGTGATACCACATTCTGAACGGTGACACTAACTTAGGATCACTTGGCAAATCGCTGCGTAGCGACAATAAAACTCCTGATTTGGGACACATCGATTTTCGACACGTCTTCCGGAGACCTAAGAACATCCGAACCGAGATACCTGCGCCTAGTCCTAGCAAACGCTGGACAACTGAGCATGAAATGACTTGATGATTCCACCTCGTCGTCCTCCATGCAGCTTACGCAGCTCGGGTCTTCAAGAATATTTAACCGCACCGCATGGACCCCCATCGGACAGTGCCCTGTCAACACCCCTATCACCATGGAAAGATGTAACTTGGGGAACCTGAGTAATTGCACTGACCGCCCGGAGTCAACTACTGGCCAGAAGGACTTCGACACCTGACATGAGGTGGTGTCAGCCCAGCGTTTGCTTAACTGTTCCGAGGCCCACCTGCCCAGAAGCAAACTACAGGTGGTAAGGGGAATACCCAGTGTACTGGAGTCAGCCACATCTGTGTCACGCGTGCCAGCTCTGGCCAAGAGATCCGCATGGCAATTGCCGGGAACGTCACAGTGGCCAGGCACCCAAATGATTTTTATTTTGAAGTAGTTGGACGCAACCGCAAGCGATTCCAGACAGTCGCTCACTGTCCTCGATCGAACGTTGCCTGCACTCAGCGCCCTAATTGCCGCTTGACTGTCGGAGTAGATGTTGAACTCCTTGACAGTGAATGCGCTCGACAGCATCCCATCTACCGCATCCTTAATGGCGGCAACCTCCGCTTGGAAAACGCTACAATGATCAGGTAGCCTAAATTTCGCGCTAATCCCGAGTTCCTGACAGTATACACCCCCCCCAACACATCCATCCAGCTTTGACCCGTCCGTAAACAGATTCGCCAAGGCCTCCCGCCAGATAGGTTCTCCGCCAGTCCACTCATCCCTTGCGGGAATGTAAGTCGAAAACCCCTTCGCCGGAGAAAAGGTCGGCGCACAGTAATCTGTTCTATTGGGAATAAAATCAAAGCCCGATAGTATATTGGAATGGCCATACTGAACAAGCCTATAACCAGCGTCTCGGAGCCTAATTGCAGCCCGAGCTGCGCCTATTTTTCCTACAAGGTCAACTGGGTGCAGATTGAGCATAACGTTCAATGCCAGGGTAGGAGTGGTGCGCATGGCCCCACTGATCCCAACCATGGCCATTCGCTGCACCGTGACCATCTTCTTCGTGGTGGAAGCCAGACCAATACCCCATAAAATAGGATAGGTTTCACTACCATCTCATATAACCAATAAACCACCCTAGGAGAGAGACCCCATCGTTTGCCGATGGCCCCTCTGCAGCAATACAGAGCGACCGAAGCTTTCTTAGCTCTATCCTCTACATTCAGCTTCCAGGACAGCTTCCTGTCCAGAATAACACCTAGGTACTTAACCTTTTCAGAAAGCACCAGCGGTACACCCCCAATAGAGGGTAGTACAAAATCATCAATCTTATATCTTCTCGTGAAGAGGACTAGTTCCGTTTTACCTGGGTTAACAGCCAGTCCACAAGATTCGGACCACTCTGTTACAATACCCAGATACCCTTGCAGAACATCCCTTACGGTACTAAGAAACTTTCCCCTGACGAGGATTGCCAGGTCGTCCGCATAGGCTATCACTTGACAGCCCCTACGCTCGAGGTCCTGGAGCAAGCCGTTGACTACAATGACCCAAAGAAGTGGAGAAAGAACACCTCCTTGCGGCGTGCCCCTTCTCACCCCTCTCTGAGCCCCAGCACCTCCCCACTCCGCCCTGACAATCCTGCCACAGAGTAATCTGCTGATAAATTCTATCAAGCTTGGTTCAACTCCTAGGCTTGCTAAGCCCCGTACGATGGCAGAAGGCAAAACATTATTGAACGCTCCTTCGATATCCAGAAAGGCCCCCAGCACGAATTCTTTGTGCTGGAAAGACCCCTCTATTAGTTTTACAACGGAGTGAAGCGCCGTTTCAGTTGATCTGCCTTTGCAGTAAGCATGTTGCGAAGCCGAAAAACGCTCCCTAGGGACCCTGCTGCGTATATACAGGTCAATCAGCCGCTCCAACGTTTTTAAAAGGAACGAGGAGAGACTGATTGGCCTGAAGTCCTTGGGAGATACGTGAGAGCACCTCCCCGCCTTTGGAATAAAGGTAACCTTGACCATATTCCAAGAGGCGGGGATATAGCCCAACCTCAAGCAGTTGGCGTAGATGGGAGCCAACCAGCTACAAGAAATCCCCAGCGATCTCTGTAGTTGCACAGGAGTTATGCCATCAGGCCCGGGTGACTTGTACGGCTTAAAAGAATTAATAGCCCATACAAGCTGGCTTTCATCCAGGCAGATGGCCTTGCCCTTGCCATTAAGGATTGGAATCGATGTGTCTCGTTTACACGATGCATGATATTGCTTTTTCGCTGAACGACAATGTCTCATGATTTAGTTTGATCGCCAACAATAATTGCAGCAACATCATCAACGGTGGGTGCATTGAATCTTCGCGCATGTTCACCTGTTGGGGTACGATCCGCTCTTATCAAAAATTTGTGCGTATCCGATGGTATTCGTTCCAATGCTGTTTTGAAGTGATTGGTTGCGTGTGTTGTATCTTTTACCTTGCAAGTCGGCATGAAGCCGCCTTCTCGAATGATATTAGCTCCAAATGAAGTCATGCGAAAGCAGTTATTGTATTCGAGGATGTGGTGAAGAAAATGGTTGGAATCAAGATCACTTCCATCGAACAATGCTTTCAGTGGCTGTGGTGCTGTAAGTAATGGCTCCAGTTTGACTTTTCCACTTGCGCAGCACAATCCATCCGTTTCTCTTTTGAACTTTAACGCATTGCAATATCGGCATACAGTCGTCATTGGTCCAATATCTAAATTTTCATCATCACTGTAGTTCGTAGTGGGATCATATTGGAATGCTAAGCGATTGTATGATGCCAAAAACGCGTTGTCTTATCATATTTTGTCTTTCTTATTTGTTGCTGGCTTGCATGCCGTGCGCGGCGGCCGATGTTCGCACGTCATCCTCTGGGCATTTTGGGCTATGGACAGATGGTGAATTTACAATTCAACTTACCACCTTAAACAAAAATTTGCAAGTTTTTTTTATGCCACTTCTAAAGATATATAATTTTTGATCTTTTTGCAAAATACGACAATTTTTGATCTTTTTGACTAAAAATTTGCAAGTTTGAACAGACTGGTGAATTTAACCCTAAATGCACTATCCATATAATTTACACAATTCAACTTACCACCTTAAACAAAAATTTGCAAGTTTTTTTATGCCACTTCCAAAGATATTAAATTTTTCATCGCTTTGCAAAATACGATAATCTTTGATCTTTTTGACTAAAAATTGCAAGTTTGGACAGACTGGTGAATTTAACTTCAAATGCACTATCCATATAATTTACACAATTCAACTTACCACCTTAAACAAAAATTTGCAAGTTTTTTTTATGCCACTTCCAAAGATACATAATTTTTGATCTTTTTTTTAATATTATTGGCATACAAATTTACATTTGTGCACGTTTGTACCGCCCGCACTAATCAATCAACTGCTGCTGTGATAATCCAACACTTTGCTTAAATACTTTTTATCCACTTTTATTAAATCACTTTTATTAAAGCATTATTCACGTGTCTGACCTTAAAATTATGCGTGCTTAAGTACTTTTTTAGCCACGAACCTTTCAGGTACATCGAGCGCACGATTTTAATTCGGCTAACTCGAAGCGTCGGCGTGGAGAAAGAGTATTTAAGCAAAGTGTTGGATTATAACAGCAGCAGTTGATTGATTAGTGCGGGCGGTCAGCCACCACCGTACAAACGTACATACATGTAAATTTGTATGCCAATAAAATGCAATGCCTGCTTACAACAACCACTGTTGAGTATTTATGTAGGTTTGTCTGTTTGTTATTCGGTTAACACACAGGCATACATACAATATTTACACCTAATGCTGGTATACCTCTACTGCTGTGTTAACTTGCACAATACGCGTGATTGTTTTGATGGTTTCCAATTGATCCGTTAGGAAACGAATAACTTCAACCTCAATTTCACAGTGAACACAATACCGGTTTTAATTTTGCGTTTGAAAGAACGTGCGTATAATAAAAAATATCACATAAAATTAATGACGCTGTAAGTAAAAAATGATTTCCCTTATTTTCCTACTTTTCTTTTGAAATTTTTCCTGAATTTTGTTTGCTATAAACCTCCCGGCGCCCGAGACTTTTCCAACGAATGCAAAATCATAGAAATCGGTTCTTGCGTTCTTGAGATATAACGTCAGGAAGGAAACCCCGACTTATTTTTATATTATACCAGGGCCACCCCTGGTCCACATTTTTGGCGATACCTCGTAAACGGGGTAGCATAAGGTCCTGAAAATGACCTCTTTTTTAAACACTTACCAACACCTTTTTTTCGATACCCATATCGTATAAACACCTTCTAGGGTCACCCCTGGTCCACATTTTGGTCGATATCTCGGAAAACGGGTCGCATAGGGTCTTGAAAATCACCTCTTTTTTAAATACTTACCAACACTTTTTATTTCTACCCATTTTGTAGAAAACCCGTATGGGGTCACACCTGGTTCATATTTCAGGAAATACCTCGAATACGGGGTCTTATATGGGACCAATAACTACACCATGTTCAAGCACTCGTCAACGCGTTTCATTTGATACCCATATCGTACGAACCCGTTATAGGGTTACCCTGGTCCACATATTGTGGAATATCTCCAAAATCTTCCCGGATTCTTATACTTTTTTTGGCTCAATCGAAAACTACGTGCAAAATTTCATTTAATTCGGTCTAGCTGTTCTGGAGTTATAGCGTCAGGGAGGAAAACGCGACCTATTTTTATATAATAGATGTGTTCTATGTATCAACACGTCAAAACAACGTCTACCGGGTTTGCTAGTATCATCATATATATTATTTCTGTAAGGTCTTTTTGTGTTATTTCCTAATTTTCTGCTTTGGAACCAATATTAATAAATAAGGTATCGTTTTAAAGATGGGGGTTAGCTCTACATGCGAAACCATGTTTTAATTAGCGGAGTGCTTTTGTTTAAGCGTATTTTATAAAAATGAATTCTTTAAAATAAACGATTGTGAATGCACAAAAAAATCAATTTGTACTGCGACGCTATTGTGACTGACATTCACATGCCTCGCGACATCTACATTTGAATGCTAAGACTGAACAGTGCGCCATCTACACTTGAACATTGCTAAAATAAGTGAATAAGACTGCGTTCGCATTGGGTCATAAACTCGAGTTAAAGGGCCATTTTTTGAGTTAATTCATATTGATGTTGTCAATCAACTCAAGTTTATGGCTCAATGTGAATGTAATATAAGTGGTGGAACAAATAGCTGTTTGCGCATATTTGTTTAATTTTTTAGGGTCTCACAACAAGTGTAACTGAAAATCTTTTTTTATAATTTGAGAAAAAGGTTTGGAAAATCCTGGACCTGGACTAATAAAAGGTTTCAAACCATTTTTGTTTTTTTTTTTGCGCAAGGAGCGCACGGGTCCAGCTAGTACTATAAAATGGCGAAAGCAAACAACGAATTTCAGCATTCTTTTGTAAAACTGAGCGACTATCTCTATCTCTATGGCGCGATATACAACAGGTATATCATCATAAACCTCCTAAGAGATTTTTGCGCCAAGCTTCTCTTCCAATTTGTGGTGTGCCGATTTGAATTTTCCCTACAAATTGGTGGGAACTACAGTTTTTTTCCGACTCCGAACGGCATCTACAAAGGAGACGAATTTTTGCTGAGAAGCCTGTCATGGCAGAAATACACTCGGAGAGTTTGCCAAACCACTGCCGAGGGGCGACGCCGTTTTGAAAAACTTTTTTCAAATCACTTTTGATGTTACCTGTACCAGGGCTCGAACCATGGACCTTCGGTGTGGTAGGCCGGCAACACTACCTTCACACCACGGCGGCCGCTGAGCGACTAGTTTGCGTTTAAATTGACAGAGGGACAGCCAGACAGACGGACGGACAGACGGGCACGGCTAAATCAACTCCGCTCATTTCAGTGAACTTTTCTCCTCTTGTTCTCATACTTACATACATTTAATGTCTATGAAAGGTATGAAAATCAAAAAATATATATAACTTCGCTATTGCAGTGGGCTATTAACTACGTGCCCGAGTATTTTGCTTTTGTGTTTCCCGATTTGGCTAATTTTTGGCAGGAGTATAATACATACTTCTGAGAAGCAGCTGCCAATTTTCATTGAAATATCAAGATTGAATTATAAACGATTGCCTTTGAAAATAGGAGACATTTTATGCTGAAAAGTGGGTGGCGCCACGCCTACTTGTTCAAAGTTGACAATATTTTTTTGCGGCGGACGGCTTAATCAATTTCTCTTTTGGTCCTGAACATTTTTATATATATAAGTCAATATCTATCCCGATGCGTTTATGCCGTTACGTACTGCCGTTAGGCGACTAAACCCAATATACCTTGTGTGCGTAGCACTACTAGGTATAAAAATAGCTAGTTTTAGTTAAAATATTTAATTTTCATAAAAACTTACCAAATTGAACGCTTTCAGAAAATCAAAGTATATTAAACAAAGTAGTAGAGAACTTGACAGTTCTCTATTTTCTGTAGGAATTTTAGCGTCAAATAAAAAAAAATTATTAACCTATTATGTTTAATATTTTTTCACATTTATCAAGAGTGAGAAGAAATAACAAATCGTACATTTGTTCCGAGACTCTTTATTTTATGTTAGCAAGAAATGTCGAGAAAGTGGACTAGGAAATTTTGAAGCGGCTGTAACATGCTCCATTTGCCAGTACTGGAATATGTTCAGAAAGTTTTGGTAAGGACGAGGGAATAGATGCGATAAGATGATATCTATGAATATGGCCTTGACAACATTGCTGGGTATATAATCCAGCTTACCCCAACCGTTAGAGCTTTTTAAAGCCATATGTATATACGAGTGTGTTCAAAAAGTATCGCGAATTTTGTGTTTTTTCAAAAATTATTTATTTATTCATGAATATCTATTTTGTCCCCTTCAAAGTAATCCCCATGAGATATTATACACTTGTGCCAACGGTTTTTCCAATCTTCGAAGCACTTCAAAAAATCATTTTTTTGTATCTTGTTCAGCTCTTCCTTCGATGCCGTCTTTATCTCGTCAAGAGAAGCGTAACGTCGTCCTTTCATGGGCCTCTTCACTTTAGGGAACAAGAAAAAGTCACAGGGGGCCAGATCTGGGGAATACGGTGGCTGCGGCATCATTAGTGTGTTGTTTTTGGCCAAAAAGTCGCGCACAAGCAACGATGCGTGAGCAGGGGCGTTATCGTGGTGCAAAAGCCAATTTTTGTTCTTCCACAAACCCGGGCGTTTCTGGCGGATTGCTTCGCGCAAATTGCGCATAACTTGCAGGTAATATTCCTTATTGACCGTTATTCCCTGTGGCAAGAACTCATGATGCACCACGCCCCTGCAATCGAAGAAAACTGTCAGCAAAACTTTCACATTCGACCGAACTTGGCGCGCTTTTTTCGGTCTTGGTTCGTGCGGCAGCTTCCATTGAGATGATTGAGCTTTGGTTTCCACGTCATAACCATAAACCCACGATTCGTCACCAGTTATGACCCCCTGGAGCAAATTTGGGTCGTCGCGGACAGAGTTTAACATCTCATTAGCAATGTTCATGCGATGCTGTTTTTGGTCACAATTGAGCAATTTTGGTAAAAAAATAGGTAAAAATCGAAGACGATCCAAAACACGTGCAAGCAAAGCAGCTGTGAACAATTAACTGAACATTCAAAATGGCCGAGCTTGTCGGCATAAGTGAGAGACATGAGTACCAACATAACGCCACAAAAAATTCAAAATTCGAATATACTCGTACGTAACCAGCGAAAATTCAAAATTCGCGATACTTTTTGAACACACCTCGTATTTGAAATCGTTTTTTAGACGAGAGATATTTCTTAGAACGAAGCATTTTACCAAAAAATTGAGTAAGAGAAAATATAAAAAATCGCATATAAAAACAAAAAAATTTACAAAGGCCATTATATAAATACAGTTATTTCAATCACTGTTGCCCATAAATAAACTCTATGAGAAACAAAGTCCTTACTCGCCAGTGTCATAATGCAATGGTCCTTAAAGATGTAAGGAGTGCCATTGTCATTTACTAATTACGACAAATTTCGTAAACTAGTAGTCCGATTTTGAAAATAAAACTAGCTGTTATTTGTCCTTTTAATTACAAGTTTTATTATACGAGGTGTGTTCAAAAAGTATCGCGAATTTTGAATTTTCGCTGGTTACGTATATTCGAATTTCGAATTTTTTGTGGCGTTATGTTGGTACTCATGTCTCTCACTTATGCCGACAAGCTCGGCCATTTTGAATGTTCAGTTAATTGTTGACAGCTGCTTTGCTTGCACGTGTTTTGGATCGTCTTCGATTTTTACCTATTTTTTTACCAAAATTGCTCAATTGTGACCAAAAACAGCATCGCATGAACATTGCTAATGAGATGTTAAACTCTGTCCGCGACGACCCAAATTTGCTCCAGAGGGTCATAACTGGTGACGAATCGTGGGTTTATGGTTATGCCGTGGAAACCAAAGCTCAATCATCTCAATGGAAGCTGCCGCACGAACCAAGACCGAAAAAAGCGCGCCAAGTTCGGTCGAATGTGAAAGTTTTGCTGACAGTTTTCTTCGATTGCAGGGGCGTGGTGCATCATGAGTTCTTGCCACAGGAAAGAACGGTCAATAAGGAATATTACCTGCAAGTTATGCGCAATTTGCGCGAAGCAATCCGCCAGAAACGCCCGGATTTGGGGAAGAACAAAAATTGGCTTTTGCACCACGATAACGCCACTGCTCACGCATCGTTGCTTGTGCGCGACTTTTTGGCCAAAAACAACACACTAATGATGCCGCAGCCACCGTATTCCCCAGATCTGGCCCCCTGTGACTTTTTCTTGTTCCCTAAACTGAAGAGGCCCATGAAAGGACGACGTTACCCTTCTCTTGACGAGATAAAGACGGCATCGAAGGAGGAGCTGAACAAGATACAAAAAAAATGATTTTTTGAAGTGCTTCGAAGATTGGAAAAACCGTTGGCACAAGTTTATAATATCTCATGGGAATTACTTTGAAGGGGACAAAATAGATATTCATGAATAAATAAATAATTTTTGAAAAAACACAAAATTCGCGATACTTTTTGAACACACCTCGTATATCAACAACTTTGTCACTACTATTGTTGTAAAAATCGTTTTAATTTTTCCGGCACCCTTCCATGAATAATTTTATAGTAGTATTTGACACTTTTCGAGCTGCTGAACTCCACTTTTCCCAAAAGTCTTTGGCATTCCTTTTACTTTTTTTGTTGCTTTAGTTTCTTTTTTGACCAATGCCCTGTATCTTTCAATTGGCTTGAGTTCTGTAGAGTTGGGCGGATTTGCTTCTCGAGGCACCAAAAGCACATTATTTTTTGAATACCATTCCAAAGCCAATTTGCTATAATGACAAAAAGCTAGGTCATTCCAGAAAAAGTGGAAACCTTATGTCGTCTTAGGAAAGGCTTTAATCTTTTTTCTAAGCACTCTTTAATATATATTTGGGAGTTTATTGTTCCCGTAGTTACAAAAGCACTGCTCCTTTCCCCACAGCTGCAGATTGCTTGCCAAACCAGGAATTTACGAGGAAGTTTTGAGTGCCTTTTTGACTTCAACCTTTCATCCACATTCCCGCGTGAGTCTGCTGTGTAAAACTCCTAGCCTGGAACCTGCAAAAAGTCGGCTAAACTTACGTCTCGTCGTCCATGATGCAGCAATTGAATTTTTCAAGGAAACACATTTATAGTTTCTTTGCGCCATTTTTTGCTTCCACATTCTTCACAGAGTTTCTGTCTGGAACTTTTTGAACCTTGAACGTTTGGGGACCAGCTTCCTTTTTTGCTTTACGGACAAAAACTCGGAACATCCCACCTTCTGCTCTAGTTTTCTACCAGGAATATTGGGGTTCTTCTGAAAAACGGTGATGATTTTTCTTTTCATGTCTTGGTCACTGGGCCAATTCGTCCTTACAGTTTTTTAACACCCTACTAAAAACTAAAGAGCTTAAGGCTCTTGAAAATAGGAAAACGTGATCATTTAATTTATATAAGAAATCTTGATTAAATAAACATTACTTACTGTATTCCAGTCTACGTCAGAAGTACATAGATTTAAATAAAAACTGCTATAAAGCTTATATCTCTAAAACCAAAAGAGACATTATTCTCAATCCAAAGTCATTTTATGGTTTCGTAAATTCTAAACGTAAAGTATCAGGGTTTCCCTCAGCCATGAAATATCAAGACATTATATCTAGCGATAATCAATATATCGCAAATTTTTTTGCTCAATTTCTCACTTCTAACTATTCTGCTGTCACCAATTCAAACTTTCAAAACCATCCTTATAAGCTACACGGGACAAATTTAATAAATTCACCAATTATATGCGCCAAAGATGTTCTAATTTACCTTAAGACCTTAAAAGAATCTGTTAAATACGGCCCTGATAGGATTCCTAAATGTTTCTTGAAAAAGTGTGCGAACCATATTTACCAACCCCTTACCAATTTGTTCAATCTATCACTAAAGTGTGGTGTTTTTCCAACTGCGTGGAAAGAATCGTTTCTTCTACCGCTGCATAAAAGCGGGAGTAGGTCTTCTATAGAGAACTATCGTGGCATCGCAAAGCTTTCTGCCATCCCAAAATTGTTTGAAGCTATTGTTACAAATCAACTTACGGGTCCGATCTCTACTTTGGTAGCTGACTGCCAACACGGGTTCAGTAAGGGAAAGTCCACAGTTACGAATTTACTTGAGTTTACCAGTCATGTCTCAAATGCCTTTAGAAAAAATCTGCACACCGACGTTATTTATACGGATTTCAGCAAAGCTTTTGACAAAGGGTGTCACTCATTACTTATTCATAAACTCGATCAGTTGGGCTTCCAGCCGGGTCTCAATCGCAGGATCTATTCTTACCTTAGTGACAGGACACAAAGAGTAATGTTTAAAAATTTAGTATCCGATGTCATTTATGTCTCTTCAGGAGTTCCTAAAGGAAGCCATCTTGGCCCGACTCTGTTCTTGTTGTTTATAAATGATATTTCTACAATAATAAAATTTTCAAAAATGTTAATGAATGCCGACGACGTAAAGCTTTTCATGTCATTCGCGTCATTTGAAGATAGAAATAAGCTACAATCAGATCTAGATGCACTAGTTACTTGGTGCGATTTAAATTATATGCCACTTAACCTTAAAAAATGTAAACACATGGGTTTTTCGCGTGGAATTTCTCAGCCAGCTTCCTATACAATTAAAAATTATAGTCTTGAGCAAGTGTATGATTTTGTTGACCTGGGGGTTACTATGGACTATAAACTCAGTTTCAACCGCCATATTAACACGACAGTCAATAAGGCTAGAAGTGTCCTAGCATTCGTTAAACGATGGTCTAATGAATTTAGCGACCCTTACGAGGTGTGTTCAAAAAGTATCGCGAATTTTGAATTTTCGCTGGTTACGTATATTCGAATTTCGAATTTTTTGTGGCGTTATGTTGGTACTCATGTCTCTCACTTATGCCGACAAGCTCGGCCATTTTGAATGTTCAGTTAATTGTTAACAGCTGCTTTGCTTGCACGTGTTTTTGGATCGTCTTCGATTTTTACCTATTTTTTTACCAAAATTGCTCAATTGTGACCAAAAACAGCATCGCATGAACATTGCTAATGAGATGTTAAACTCTGTCCGCGATGACCCAAATTTGCTCCAGAGGGTCACAACTGGTGACGAATCGTGGGTTTATGGTTATGACGTGGAAACCAAAGCTCAATCATCTCAATGGAAGCTGCCGCACGAACCAATACCGAAAAAAGCGCGCCAAGTTCGGTCGAATGTGAAAGTTTTGCTGACAGTTTTCTTCGATTGCAGGGGCGTGGTGCATCATGAGTTCTTGCCACAGGGAAGAACGGTCAATAAGGAATATTACCTGCAAGTTATGCGCAATGTGCGCGAAGCAATCCGCCAGAAACGCCCGGATTTGTGAAAGAACAAAAATTGGCTTTTGCACCACGATAACGGCCCTGCTCAGGCATCGTTGCTTGTGCGCGACTTTTTGGCCAAAAACAACACACTAATGATGCCGCAGCCACCGTATTCCCCAGATCTGGCCCCCTGTGACTTTTTCTTGTTCCCTAAACTGAAGAGGCCCATGAAAGGACGACGTTACGCTTCTCTTGACGAGATAAAGACGGCATCGAAGGAGGAGCTGAACAAGATACAAAAAAATGATTTTTTGAAGTGCTTCGAAGATTGGAAAAACCGTTGGCACAAGTGTATAACATCTCACGGGGAATACTTTGAAGGGGACAAAATAGATATTCATGAATAAATAAATAATTTTTGAAAACACACAAAATTCGCGATACTTTTTGAACACACCTCGTATGTAACTAAAGCCCTCTTCACTACATTAGTCAGACCGATACTTGAATATGGTTCTATAATTTGGAACCCGCGTTACCAGGTTCATGTAGATCGCCTTGAATCAGTTCAAAAACAATTTTTACTATTTGCCTTAAGAGATTTTCATTGGGATCCCTCGTACAATCTGCCACCCTATACGAATCGTTTAAAACTCATTAATCTACACACACTTTCTAGTCGGAGGGAAATGCTTGGAATTATTTTTATGATTAAATTGCTAAATGGTTCACTATCCAGCCCATTTCTTCTAAGTGAAGTGAACTTCAATGTACCGTCTCGTCCTTCAAGGCGTTTTAAACCTCTAGTCTTAAAACAGTGCCGAACCAATTTTCAGTTAAATGAGCCTTTTCGCTGTTTGTGTCAAGATTATAACTCTCTTTCTGGTATATTTGATATTTCAGACTCGCTTTTCACCATAAAAAAATCAATTCTTTCTATCCTAAATTCATAGCTACTAATTGTTTTTTATTCTTTGACTTCTATTTTAACTTTTAACAATAATTTTATTCTGTTAAGTAGTTATTTCTTAATGTATAATCTGTCCTATATCAACTTTACTTAGCTGATGAGGTTTTCTCTGTAGCTGAGCAGTTTTAGATCTCGACGATTAACAAACCAAAGCCTTTCAACGACTCGGCACGAACGAATAATCCGCGCGTTATGCGGGCGGGATATGGTGGGTAATCCGTTGGGAATTATTATTATTAAAAAAAAAAGAATCAAATAAAACTATGAACGACAGAAATAAAGAACCAGATAGTCCGTGTCGAATTAGAGAAACTCGGAGTTGCTTTTATCGGCAATCCTCTTTTGTTGTTGCTCATGTTGTTCAAAAACGGGAAGGAGTTGCTTTGGTTTATAAAGTTTTGTACTGACATTCTCAGAATACATACATATGTACTAAGAAATTTTGGTATGCGTAGAACGAATATTTTGAATAAAAAAGTGTGTTTTAGCTCACATTAAAATTGCTGTGTTATTTTCTTGGAAATAAACAGTGGTACTCAAATTATTTTATATGGAAGGGTAAATCATAATACATGTACAAAAACATGTGCACACTGACATTTTCTTTTTGAAATTGTGTTAGCACAAAATTATTAAAGAGATTATTTCTGCTAATTTTAGCTATGTAACTCAAGCAGCAGAATTTCGACAATTATAACTAATTCTTCTCGTGAAGATAGTATCGGTAACAAACTAAATTTCAAATAAATTTATGAAGCTGTTAAAATTTCCATTTGCAAGTTAAATTCAAAACTATAGGAGATTTTATTAAAATATTTCATACACATATAAAAGTTATGCGTGGTTACTTCTCGATTCCACATATTTTCGGTAACAAAATTTCCTGTGCCAACTAAAATTAGTACACCAAATTTCATTCTGTCTCCATTCAAACGCTACCTATTGAAATAAGCTGGAATATTTTTTCGTATATCAAAGAATAGTCTTTGCTAGTATCTTTCGACTTTTTTAAGACCAGAAGTCTATTATTATACCAGCTGCACCAGTCACGGTTGCGATCATCTATGTTTTGGGCCGTTTTGAACCTATTTTAGCTTCATTTTAGTTGGTTTTTAAACCAAGTTAATGTTCATTTAGACCCTTTTGTGTTTCTTATAAGACTTGGAAAATGGGTTTGGCCATCAAAATTCCGCTCCCATATGTTTTCCTTTTTTGTTTAATTAAATTCGATCACATTCAAATCTGAATATAAATTTTTCTCAGTGCCTGATATCATAAAAATAAAAAATTTCTATGCAATTTGACAGGAGAAGCCGCGAAATCAAAAACAAAACACATGAAGTAGGTGTGGGCTTACAGCAATGAATTCGCCGTGGTATCACCTGGTATAAATTCGCCTTGAATTGTATTTATGTGTGAGGGCATATAGGTTAGGTTGTGCTTTAAATTTTTTTTTTGTATTCAAAGTGTAAATTTGTAGTGCATCAAGGGTATAGCGGTTGCGCAGTCCTGGAAATAATTTTTGAAAATCCGTCCCCTTAAATCGTCCCCCTTTCTCCCACAAAAAGCAATAAGGCAACTCCTTGATGGCAATTTCTATCTGTGAAAACGGACCTGCAGCTGAAAGAAGCTCGAATAACAAGTAAGGAAGTCTAAGTTCTAAGTTGGAACCGAACATTATATACCTAGTAGTGCTCTATTATGGCATACCAATTTAAGCAGGTCTTTTTTAATACTTTTCAGTTCGTATTATAGAGCCAGCTGATTGTTTTCAATAAAAACACTTCTGTCATGAGTTTTGACGGGTAAACTAATTTAAAAAAATATATAAATATATGGCGCGATGTACAACAGGTATATTAGCATAAACCTCCTAAGAGATTTTTGCGCCGAGCTTGCCTTCCAATTTGTGGTGTGCCGTTTTGAATTTTTTCCTACAAATTGGCGAGACCTACAGATTTTTGCCGACTTCGAACGGCATCTAGAAAAAAGATTTTGCTGAGAAGCCTTCCATGGCAGATAGACACTCGGAGAGTTTGCCAAACCACTGCCGAGGGGCGACCCCGCTTTGAAAAACTTTTTCAAACCACTTTTGATGTTACTTGGCCCAGGACTCGAACCTTGTACCTTCGGGTGGTAGGCCGGCAACACTACCGTCAGCCCACGGCGGCCGCCATTAATTTATTTGTATATAAATAGCTTCCCTTCCAACAACTGGTACCCATACATGTTTGAAAAATTTGCGTTCAAATAGACAGACGAACGACAGACAGACAGACGGACGGAGAGAAGGACATTGATAAATCGACTCAGCTCATCGTCCTTATTATTTTAGTTAACTTACATATTCATAAATCTTCTTCTTCTCATACTTACAAACATTTCATGTTCATTAAAGGTAAGAAAATCAAAAAAGTTATAAAACTTCCTTATTGCAGTGGGGTATTAAAAACTTCTCCAGATATTTAATTGTGAGTTATCCGATTTGCCTAATTTTTGGCAGGAGTATAAATTATTAAAACACTTGGTTAAAACTTATATCCTTTGCTGGTGAGCAAAAGCAGCCGACTTTATTGACTGAGTTAATACTACTAACTAATTAACTCGACGACTCCTTGTAAATACCTAATACCCCACCAGTTGCCGCTGTGTGTGTGTGTATGTTTCTTTTGGCCGCATACGCGATCGCCGGCGCATCGAATTGTTTGTTGTTACTTGTTTAGACGGCAGACGCATCGTCAGCAATTTCGGTGGGAATGGGCTGACCAGATACGCGTTTGCCGGTGTTAACTTATACTACATACTATTGAGAAGTCGCTGACCAATTTTGATTGAAATATCTTGTTGAAACTACAAGCAATCGTCTTTGAAAGTAGCAGAATTTTTTTGCTGAAAAGTGGACGGTGCCACGCCTACTTTCCCAAAATCCACTAAATTTTTTTGGGGTTGAGGTTTTGCTTAAAAAGCTTATTATGTGTGCAAGATCTTATTGATATAGCTTGCATGGTTATAGAAATATTGCGTTTTAAATTTTAGAAACAAATTTTTCAGAGCTATGCTTAAAAAAACTGGGCGTGACCGTCGACCGATTTCGCCAATTTTTACAATAAACATTTCCCTTTAAATATTAAAATTTTCGCCAAACATCGTTTCGATAAACCAATTTTTGCTGGAGTTCTGGCATAAAAAGTTTTGTGGAATAATCCACTATAAAAGGGGCGAGGCCATGACCATTTTCAAAGATTTGTATTTTTCCACCTTTTTCGTTTACGGACACTTTGAAAGTGAAATAGAAATGCTATAAAGCTTTTGTACGCAAAGTCATTGCCTATTAAATATATCCTTTTCAAAATCTTTCGTATAAAAGTGGGATTGGGAATCCTTAATGGGCTGT
Source organism: Merzomyia westermanni (assembly GCA_949987695.1). Lineage (NCBI taxonomy): Eukaryota > Metazoa > Arthropoda > Insecta > Diptera > Tephritidae > Merzomyia > Merzomyia westermanni. The sequence goes on from OX465289.1 coordinate 82,846,501, forward strand.
GACATGCCCATTTTCAAAAATTTCTTTAAAAATTTATTTTCTGCCTTAACATTAATGTACACACCAAATTTTATCCTTATAAGTGTATTATGTATTGGATAATCTCTTTTTTTGGTATTTTCGAAAATATTTTATGTATAAAAAGTGGGCGTGGTTATCATCCGATTTCGCACATTTTAAATAGCTCTCGGAGATGAGTGCCAAGGAACCCGCATACCAAACATGGACGGACATGGCTTAATAAATCTATTTTTTCCTCCTGATCGATCCGTTTATGCCGTTACTTACCACCGTTACGAGACTAAAGTTAATATACCTTGTGTGCGTAGCACTACTACGTATAAAAATGAAAGTGTTTCTGTGTGTCTGGCGTCCAAAGCCGGCTTGACCGATTTTAATAATTTTTTCTTTAATATATTCGATCTAATCCAGGCCTCATTTATGACAAAAATTTTTTTTTAAGAACTTCAATCGAATAATATTTTAGCTAATACAAATTTACCTGGTTCAGTATTTAACCTTACCAACTCCAACATAATTGTTTTAAGGGCTTGCTGGGGGGATTTATATTCGGCCCCACTGTCGGGAAGTTCAGTCTCCACGATCAGACTTCGTCAAGTGGATACAGGATAGGTTTATACACAAGAAGATTCAGCAGGCTACATGGCTGTCCCCTGATCGAAAAACACGCAACCAGACCAACCACGTTGTGATCTACGGACGGCATGATTCCAATGTTTTTAACGTTCGCACAATATGAGGACCTAACATCGACCAAGATTGGTACCCGCCTCTGCACGACAAAACAGGTGCAACAAAAAACGCAGCGAAAGGTGGGCATAGAAAAGCTGCAATCGCAACAGACTGCCAATGATTTCGCAGATCGCCTTTCACACCTACTCTCCGAGAGCACAATTCAACCTAGTGGATTCCAGCGAACGCAAAGAAACAACTGGCATGATGATGAAGAGTGCCGCACTGCAACGTAAAGAAAGGACTAGGGCAACGCTGAGATCAAACGCAAAGAGGAATGTGTGTGCACATTACCGCGAGTTAAAGAGAGGCTTGGCGGCTTTTCCGAAAAAAGAGAGCCAGAAAAGCGTGAAATCAAGGAGCTTGAGATGCTGGCCAACGGGAATAACGTCTGAACATTCTATCAAAAAATTCGGCGAATGACAGAAGGTTTTACACCCGGTGCAAACTCCTGTAAGAATGAGAACAGCGACCTGGTGGCCGATATTCAGAGAGCACTCAGAATATGGAAAACAATAAAGCAGCTGGCGCTGATGGTTTGAATGCTGATCTATTTAAACACGGCACCGAGGAGCTAGTAAGGCGCATGCATCAGCCTCTATGCAGAATATGTTCGGATGAATGCATGCCTGAAGATTGTAATCTGAGTGTTCTTTGCCCAATCCACAAGAAGGGCGATCCTGCAAACTGCGCCAACTATCGCGGAATCAGCCTTTTGAATATTGCGTATAAGGTCCTATCAAGCGTATTGTGCGAAAGACTGAAGCCGGACCTGAACAGACTAATTAGACCTTATCAGTGTGGCTTCAGACCTGGTAAATCTATCATCGACCAGTTTTACCATACGCCAAATCTTTTGGAAAAAACCCGTGGGAAAAGAATCGACACACATCATCTCTTTGTGGATTTTAAAGCCGCTTTCGATAGCACGAAAAGGAGCTGTCTATATACCGCGATGTCTGAAGTTGGTTTCCCAGCTTAACTTATACGGCTGTGCAAAACGACCTTGAGCAACACAACCAACTCGGTCAGAACGAAGAAATGACTGGCGCCCAGTCGGTTAATGACCATTTAAACAAAAGAACCACGGCACTACTCTCATTCTAACCCAATCACAAATTTTTTCCAACACAGCCATCACCTAAAAGTTTATAGGCTCTTATACTTCTCACCGGCACAGAGAAGTAATTTATGAGGTGAATAAGTGAAACATCTATCGTCTTCTATCTATATATGTATACAAAAATTATGTAAAAAGTACTTTCTTGGACCTTCTCTGTGGAAGGCTTTTCGGTAAAAAATTACTAAAAACTTTTAGTTATTGCCACCGAATAATGAATGCATCTGAGAGGTCACGATTTCGCAATTTTGTTGAGTTTTCAGTATATTTTATGCCACTAAAGTACTGCACCGCTTAACAGATTTGGTTCATATTTGGAACATGTGTTGCTACTTTGGGGAACGGTTCTATAAAAAATTTACTTGATAGATGGCGCTGGATTAAGTCCGAGATATTAACCAAAACTTTTACCATGTGTGGGCATAGAAGGTGTTGATACGATATGGGTATCAAATGAAAAGTATTAATGAGTGTGTGGGATATATAGTCAAACCGTATATTTTATAAATACTATTTATTAAATATGTACTTAAATACAAAAACTTTAAACTAACGAAAATATGAAATTTAGGTTGAATCAAATGAGAATATTCTTTCGCTTGTGCCGGCGCGTGTTGTTCGCTTTGATCGGATAAAAAGACTGTGTGGAATTTGTATGCCGTTAAGTGCATTTTCCTTGCGCTTTCTGATTCCTTTTGTTATGTTCGTTCGTGAGGTGGGTTGCCAGACTACTTAACCTTGAGCCGGGTGCCACATTGCTCCCCCCAGACTTTTACGTTCGGAAGCGGACGGGGAGTCTAATCCTGCGCCCAACGCGATTTGTTTGTATCTTCGGCGAAGTCGTTTGCTCTGTTGGCGATGTAGTAGGTGGTGATGGAACTGAATGTTCTTGCGCCGAAGGTGTAGTTGCTTGCTCATATGGCTGCGTATGCTCTACTGATGATGATGGTTGTTGTTCGGATTCGATGAATGCTGGCTTTAACCGGTCTACGGTTACATTGACATTGTTGCGGTTGATTTTTAACGTAAAATGTTTCGGTTGTCTAGCTATAACGAGGTATGGACCGTCATATGTAGGTTGAAACGCTGGCTTCACTTTGTCGTTGCGTACAAACACATGCGTGGAGTCTGCAAGCCTGTTAAATACGAATGATTTTGATGAATCGTGGCTTGCCGTTTGCGTAGGGCGAACTTTTTGCATTGCTTCGGTGAGTTCTTTGACGAATTCGGATTGAGGGCGAGAAACATTGTTTTCGCTGAAAAACTGTCCTGGTAACCTTAATGTGGTACCATAAACTAGTTGCGCGGCTGTTGCTTCGATATCGGGTTTGAATGATGTTCGTAGTCCCAGTAAGATCAATGGCAAACAGTTTGCCCAATCTTGACGTTCGTGGCAAGTTATCGCTGTTTTCAGAGTGCGGTGCCAGCGCTCGATGATACCATTTGCCTGTGGGTGGTATGCTGTTGTGGGCAAATGTGTAATGCCCAGCATGCGTGACAGTTCGTTGAAGAGTCGCGATTCAAACTGTCTTCCCTGATCAGTTGTGATGCGTGCTGGTAAACCGAACCTTGCGAACCAAACCGAAAGTAGCTCTTTTGCGACTGTTTCTGCTGATATGTCTCTCAATGGCACTGCTTCTGGCCAGCGCGTGTATCGATCGATGATTGTAAGGCAGTATTGATATTCATTCGATGGTGGAAGTGGTCCGATTAAGTCGATGTTTATGTGTTCGAATCTGCATGATGGCAATACGTATTTTTGTAGTGGCGCGCGCACATGTCTGCTGACCTTAGCTTTTTGGCAGCTTACACAGTGTTGTACCTCTTTAGCGATGCTTGAACCCATGTTCCGCATACGAAACGAGACTTAATGAGCTTGGTGGTTGCCCTTGCACCACCATGTGCGATGCCATGCAGTTTGTGTATGATTCTTTTTCGATGCGACTGCGGTATAAATGGGCGGACTTCCGGTGTTGAAACATCACAGTAGATTGTACGATTCGTGTTGGGTATACGTAAGTTTTTTCAGGTCCGGGCAACATGTTTGGTCTTCGGCGATTCGGTCGTAGTCGATGACGGTTGATTCTAGCGCCTCAATGCGCGAAAGTGTATCAGCTGTGGTGTTTCCTACGCCAGCGATGTGCACAATGTTGGTTGTAAATTGGCTGATGAAGTCCAGCTGTCGGAGTTGTCGTGGTGACGCCTCATCGTGCTTTTGCTTAAAGGCATATATTAGCGGCTTGTGGTCCGTGCGTACCTCGAATGATCTTCCTTCAAGCATGCCTCGAAAATGTTTGATGGCGAGGTAAACAGCGAGCAGTTCGCGGTCATAGGTGCTGTACCTTTTTTGTGTGTCCGTGAGTTTGAGGCTAAAGAATGCTAGAGGTTGGAGCTCGTTGTCGATAACTTGATGTAAGGCTGCGCCGACGGCTATGTCGCTTGCATCAGTGCTGAGCGATATTTGTGCGTTAGATGCTGGGTGGACGAGCAGCGTTGCATTTGCCAGCGCCTGCTTGCACTTGTTGAAGTGGTTAATTGAATCTTCGGTCCATGCTATGCGAGTCGTGTCATTCTTCTTGTTGCCTGGGATAAGTTTTACCAACGGAATTTGATGATGTACGGCATTTGGCAAAAAACGACGATAACAATTAATCATCGCCAGAAACCGACGCAACTGTTTGGCGGTTTCGGGCAAGGGGAAGTTGTTGATAGCCTGCACTTTGTCGGTCAGTGGTTTAATGCCGCGTGCTGTGACCACATGACCGAGGAACTCAATTTTTGTTTGTGCAAATTTACATTTTGAGAGGTTTATCGTAAGGTGGTATTGTTGGAGGCGTTCGAACACCTGCCTCAAATGCTGCTTGTGTTGTTTGATGCCTTCGGAGGCTACGCACACGTCGTCGATATACACAAACACGAAATTGTGGCCTCGGAAGACTGCGTGCATAAACCTTTGAAAGGTTTGTGCGGCGTTGCATAAGCCAAACGTCATGTGTGTAAATTCATATAACCCAAACAGTGTGGTAATTGCCGTTTTGTGGATATCGCTGGGCTCGATAGGTATTTGGTGGTAAGCTCGGTTGAAGTCGATTTTGCTGAATATGTCTTTTTTGTGGAGAAAGTGTGTGCAGTCTTGTATGTGCGGTAGCGGATATCGATCCGGTACCGTTTGTGCATTCAATGCGCGGTAATCACCGCATGGACGCCACTCCCCATTAGCTTTCCTTACCAGGTGCAACGGAGAAGCGTACGAGCTTTTCGAAGGACGGCAAATACCTAGTCGAGTGAGATACTCAAACTCCTCTTTGACTGCTTTGAGCTTTTCTGGTGTGAGGCGTCTAGGTCGGGCAAACACAGGAGGACCTTTAGTTTCTATGCAGTGTGTTACCCCAGCCTGCATAGGCGACGGGGCTATGGCGTTCGGATCGGTTATTATGCTGAATTCGCTGAGCAGCTTGTGTACCTCGCTGTGGTCACCTTCTGGATTGATATTCGTCGACTTTTCGAAGCTACAGATGCCCGATCGATACTGTGTTTTGTCTATAAGCGTCATGTTGCTGATATCGATTATTAAGTTGAAATGGCGTAAAAAGTCAACGCCAATGATTGCGTATTTAGTATCGGCAATAATAAAATTCCACGTGAATCTCCTTTGGAGAGCGAAGTCGAGTGTGACGCGCGTAACACCGTACGTTTTGATGGCGGTACCATTTGCAGCGTAAAGTGGTTTGCCCTCTTTACTTGACAAACGGCAGCCTCGCGTAGTTGGACACCTCAGCTCCCGTATCGATTAAAAAATGTTGTTTTGAGATCTTATCTAGGATGAAAAAACGTTAAGATTTTGTGAATTCGGAAAACTTTACCTCAAGTTCGCATTGTATTGATTGGTTGCTCGATAATGTTTTACTGCCGGAAGTGTCGAGCATCATCGTTACGGCGGCCTTCAGTTTTTTGGTTTGTCGACTTTTTTGGTTGGAAAATCACACGGGCTTCTGCATTTACGTGCTTGAGTTCCATATTCACGATAATACCAGCATGTCGAAGATTGGTCTGCGTGGGTGCTGCGGTGCGGCGTTGTTGTGACCGTTCTCGTTGTCGGCTGCGGTTTTGGGCCATGAGCTGATTTAGTTTTGCGCTGATGTTTTCGAGGACGGCGTCTTGTTTTTCGATTCGTTTTTCCAAAACGGTGACGTGACTGGTGGGCGATGCGATAGCGTTTACGGTTGCTGATTGGGTTGATGTTGCATTGGAGTCGCGGCTTAATGCGTCGAGTACCGCATCGGCGGTGATGGCAAGTTGGTGCAGAGGTGTACTCGGTTGAGCCTGCAGCATACCAGCGATGACAGCACGGGCAGACTCGGGTAACTGTTTAAGCCAGTATTGCTGTATTACGGATTCATCATTCGTGGCGTTTGTGCGCTGCATCTGGCTAAGCAAGTGGCTCGGTTTGCCATCGCCTAACTGTATACCTGTGAGTTTATCCAGACGTGCCATGGCTGAATCGCTGAATTTTTCGATGATGGCCTTTTTTAGCGTAGTATACGGTGCTGTGTTTGGAGGATTACGGGCCAAGTCAAAAACTTGGTCGAGAATATAGTCGTCGGCATGAGCGATGATGGCGGTGTATTTATCCTTCTCTTTGCGAACGCCGAAGCCGTGCAATTCGAACCATGCGTCTACTTTTATGAACCATGATTCGATATTGTACTTGGAGTTCAGTTTGGGAAACGGTAGTTTTCCAAAAACTGCATTGATTTGCGGTATGCCGCCGTCGGTGCCTGCGCCTGCGTCGGCGTTAGCTCTTGCATTTTGGGCGGCGTTGCCGTCGTTATGAGCAGGCTCATCGTCGCCTAACTGATTGCCGTTTAGGTTATTGTTGGTGGCCATCGTTTTCTCGTTTCTTTAAGCGCCGTTATTGTCGGCAAGTTTGGTAGCGGAAAAAGAATTTTTGGTGGCGTGATGCCTGTACTGTACTCGATTCACGTTATGTCGATGTTGAATTGGCTAAATTGCGTACTTATAGCAACTATTTGTTATATACCGATTGCGACCGCTTTTTAATTTGATTTGATTTTGATTTGCTACTAAATTGAGCGTAATTGTATTTTTCGGCGCGAGGTTTGACACGGTCCACCGTTTTTCTCGGGGTCACCAATGTGGGGATATATAGTCAAACCGTATATTTTATAAATACTATTTATTAAATATGTACTTAAATACAAAAACTTTAAACTAACGAAAATATGAAATTAGGTTGAATCAAATGAGAATATTCTTTCGCTTGTGCCGGCGCGTGTTGTTCGCTTTGATCGGATAAAAAGACTGTGTGGAATTTGTATGCCGTTAAGTGCATTTGCCTTGCGCTTTCTGATTCCTTTTGTTATGTTCGTTCGTGAGGTGGGTTGCCAGACTACTTAACCTTGAGCCGGGTGCCACAAGTGTTTTAAAAGGGTTAGTTTTTCGACCCATATAAGAACCCGTTTTCGAGATATTGACTAGAATGCGGGCTAGGTGTGGTCCTAAAAGATGTTCCTACGATATGGGTATAGAATTTAAAGTGTTGATTATTGGAATTGGCAGTGAGATGTTTCTAGGATAGGGACAGGGATAGCGATAATGATAGTGATATGGATAGTCATAGTAATAGAGATAGAGTAAGATAAATAAGAGATAAACCATATGAATAACGAGAAGCAGATAAAGAAGAAAAAATGAATGTGGGCAGGTAGAAGAATATGGATCTAATATGAGAAGGGAGAGTCAAGTAAAATTTTTCAAGAAAAATTATTTTTTTAATAGTTTTACTTATTTATCACTTTCTGATATCTTTGAAATCTCTATAAAAACCTCCGTGCCACCTTTAAAAGCAACCATGTGTTTGATGTTGCCATGGCAATTCTCTTGTTCTTCTTTGTTTGCAATAAAATTTTACGTGCTAATTTGATCTTTTTCTTCAAATCTTTCAACTTAAGAAGTATTTTTCTGGTTTACATCGTATCATAATAAAGTTCCTTGCCAGTTAAAGTGTGTCTTCTAAAGGCCTGCTCATTTCTTGTTTTTATTTTATGTGTGCAAGGTGTGTACCAAGCGTACAAATAAGGGTACGTTTATGTGAAATCCAACTTTGCTTGAGCGCTGTAGTTATCATAACTTTGCCTTATTTTTTAAAAAAGGGTATAGAAGTTATCTTTTAATTGATATTAGAGAAAAATTAAAACGATTTGCACAGCGGTGGTTGAGTTTACATGTTAGGAAGTCACCCGCTTCTCATCAGACCCCTTTTAGACACTTGGGTGATTAACCATTGCTTAATCATAGGCGCTTTATCTAAATGTTTTTGGGTGTGCGGTTCCCCTGTAGGCCTATTATCACCCATATACATAACTTACGCAATATTTACAAATAAAATTAATAACTTCAAAAACTATTAAGAAAAAAAATAATTGCAGAATTCACGGTACGTAAATAAAATAAAATTTAAAAAATAATAACTAAACAAACTCCTTGGAAAAGTAAATATCTCTATCTCTATGGCGCGATATACAACAGGTATATCATCATAAACCTCCTAAGAGATTTTTGCGCCAAGCTTCTCTTCCAATTTGTGGTGTGCCGATTTGAATTTTCCCTACAAATTGGTGGGACCTACAGTTTTTTGCCGACTCCGAACGGCATCTACAAAGGAGACGAATTTTGACTGAGAAGCCTGTCGTGGCAGAAATACACTCGGAGAGTTTGCCAAACCACTGCCGAGGGGCGACCCCGTTTTGAAAAACTTTTTTCAAATCACTTTTGATGTTACCTGTACCAGGGCTCGAACCATGGACCTTCGGTGTGGTAGGCCGGCAACACTACCTTCACACCACGTAAGTAAGTAAATATTTAAAATATTTTCAAAATCATCCTCGGCGAACTCCTATTGAAATATAAGATTCGTGACGAAAATGGCGGGACCTATTTCCAAATGAAATACCCGAAATCTGCTTAAAAAACAACGGAATATGGCGGACAGGCACTCGGACTTAAAGAAAATAGCACAAATTCAGACTATAGCGGACAGGCACTCAGACTAAAACCAATGACTATCGGTGTGATGTACACAAAAATTCCACGTTTTCAAAATTAGGCTTAGTCGCTTTCTTATTATAATAATTTATTAAAAAATATATTCTAATTCTTATAAAAAGCACTTCGATGAGGTCTGGCTTGCAATTTTCTCAACAGAAATACGGCAAATAACCCAATCAATAACACGATCTAAAGACAAGTTTTGACCCCTGTATCAATAATCCGAAATCGGAGACGATATTTCTGTAAAGAGATATTTACAATCAAAGTTGAAAATTTTCTGTAATTTTCATGGTGGTTTTGTAATCACATATATTGGGCGTTCCGAAATGTGTAGAAGTGAGTTTTTTTGCAGAAATTAAATTAAATTAAATAGCGCGGCCAGTGTTGGACCGGCTAAGGGTTATTTTTTTGGAACGAGGCCGAAGGCTGCCTACGCAGAAAAGTGCTCTGCCATCCACACCGTGGATCGCCTCACCCACATGGGAGCGGACCTGGGTTTTTTTTCTTCGCAATAACTTTTCATTGAAACACAATATTTATTTTCCGCTCTATACTAGTGATAGTCAGGTCAAACCGCGTCTTCTGATACTTTTCCCGATATTTTGGAACGAGTTTTAGCAGTTGCGCGTGGTCGTATAATATTAGCAAAACAACATTTTACTATTCTTAATATGCAAAATATGTTTATTTTTATTCAGTAAGGCCTTATTATTAGTTATTTTCCAAATTTCTAAACACGTTTTGATACTAAATTCAGTAACAGAAATAAACTAACAAAGCAACCCAGCTGTAAAATTCAGTACATTTTATCACTAAGCCATCCCAAGTAGCACCAAAGTAACAGAAACGGAGACGGCAACCTCAAGCGAGGACATTTTACGAAGCCTTCACCAAATTTTGCAACTTTTGGGTATAGATAACTTTGTTTGAATAACCTTAGGTAGCTGCAGGGTTACGACTACCACTTGCGGTTACCATAACATTATGGGACTATTAAGTAGCATTACCAGTACTGAAGAAGTCGTTATTACCTGTATTTCAACTCCAAAGATTTCATAACTTTTAGGTTGTGAATCACTTAACTGTGACTGACTCAAATTACTGGTTTACTACTTCAAAGTTCAAGCAATCTAAGAGGTTTTGGTAGTTTCAGCAACGTTGTGGGTGTTCCTTTTTGTGCACATAAAATTGTTAGTTCTATTTCTGAGTAGTAGGATAGATACCATTACCTGAATAAATGATTTTGGTTACTACTGAGCCCGTGCCATTTGTTAAATTTACTAAGAAGTAAATATCGCTACCAATTTTAAAACACTGAAACAAAATATCGAAAGTCCGCTTTTGGATAATTGATACCGAGGATACAAATACCCATTTCCTTTTAAAAATTGTATCAATTTTCGAAAAAAATTCATATTTCTCGGTTGTCGTAGCATTTTGCAAGCGGTTTAATGAGGTCAGGCGATTGCTTGATTTTGTCCACCCATATGCACCTAATAACAAATTAACCTGCCATTTTTTCCGTACAAAATGAAAATTTCTTTTCAGTTAACATTACATTCAAGATGAAATTTCTAGTAAATTTTGCTGTAAAGCTCTATGTAATCAGTTGAGGTCACTACCGTGAAGTTCTAAATTCTTTGAAGAAATTATTTTTGGGAATAATGCTTTAAGATCGCACTTTCAGTAATTTCAACAAAACGGACTGAGTTGGATTTATCAACTTCACTGAGAGCTCCTTCGCTGCTCTTCCCACCCCATCTGACGTACGAGAATGGTAAAGATCGTTTTGCTTGGTCATCGCACATACCGTCAGGGACAATCAAGTGCGTCCGCATTTCCCCGCATAAGTAGTGGCCCGGCAAATAAACGTGACCATGTGCGACACTTAGACCCTACGGATCTCAATACGGAAATCAGACTGCTGGTTGATCAACACAAACGCGCCAAGTGGAGGAACACCTAATGTCCTTTAACCTCTCTGCTGGTGTTGGCAAATTATGGTCCACTGTGAAATCCTTGTCCTGAAAGTCGATCGGCCCCGACGGTATTACCATACGAAAGATTTCGACACGGTCAACCATACGCAACTTATTAATGAACTTAAAGATTCAACTATTACCAGTTTCAAAAGCATTGGACCGCCAATTATCTGAGTGGTCGGCAGTCTTTGGTGGAATTCAGAGGCGAACGATCAATACCGCGTATAAAGAAACAAGGGGTGTCACAGGGAGGTATACTATCCCCGCTTTTGTTTAATTACTACATATCGAGGCTATCCTTCCCATCAAAGGGTGTCTCGATCGTCGCTAACGCCGATGACTGCATTCTGGCGACAGACGCCTCCTTAACTGAGCTGTGTTCAGAAATAAACTCTTACCTACCATCCTTGTCCGGTTTCTTCGCTAGACGAAATCTGGCACTGTTACCGACCAAATTCTCGGCCACCATATTTACGACGTGGACAACAAAACAAAATTCTCAAGTCACCAGCTGTGCGCACTTGGGGAAAGACAAATAACGCACAAGGCAATCGGCCAGCCCGTTCTTAGCTACGCGACCCCGATATGGTCGCCGGGGCTAGCAGATACACACTGGAGAAGGTTGCAAGCCTGTCAAAACACCGCCACGGGATGCTTCCTTATGTCAGCCGAACACCATCTACACAGTGAGGCGAACAATGCTCGGAGTTAAAGAGCATAGTCAGATGTTGACTGTTCAATAGCTGCAAACCGCAACACCCTAACAGGCGCCTGCTCGACCAAAATCCGTCTACCAGGAGAATAAGAAGTCATCATCATGATGATGCGGGATCACATTTTTCGCTGTTTGATCCTAAGGTGCATCGACGGGCCCTCAAACTCGTCCACACAGAGTCGGTAAACTCCTTTGTCAGCTCTCGTCCAGTGAACGCCACTATTCGGGCACAGCTGTTACCGAAGAGGTACACTAACTGCCTAGGGAGACATCAGTCATGCTGGCCCACCTTTGTGGATACTGTTACTGAACCCCACATACTAAATGTCTTCCCGGCATTCGGCGTGTCTCCCCATGATTTTATCCATCTATGCATCTGCTAAATTGAGCCTACTCTTCTAACAGCAATTTCATTATGGTCCAACCCTGTTGAAGCCGTTGGAAGAGCTCGATGACAATGTAAGGTAAGGGAGGTGACGACTAGGCAGGCAAACTATCGCTACAACAACAACAATACCTTGTGCACTTATACAAAACTGTGCCTGACTCCAGTACCTTAAATAAAAACGAGGAAACGTTTTTATTTGCTAATAAAATTTAGATTATTTATTGCTCTTATATTAGGACAATGAATGATAATTTAAATTACACATTTTAGTATTACGTTACCATCTTCACATATAACATGCAAAAACTTAAATTTTTTCAAACGCATTTAGTGTACCTAATCATTGTTTAAAATTTATGAATGGTTTATGTGAATGACTAGGCAACCATACGACAATCTGGCATCGCCTCGCAATAGTTATCGATATTCCATCGCTATACTCTTGCGATCACTCATGTTCAATTCGCCAAATCATCGTAGAGGAAGACATACAAACTTGTAGTTTTCGTTTTTCGTCTTTGTGGCATTTTTATCGATATCTATGAGTGCAAGCAGAACACTGCAAGAAAATTTAGCTGCATACATATTAGACTGGGTCGATTTATTAACCGATAGCGCGCCATCCATTTTTCGATAGGTTTTGGGGTCAGGAAAAAAAAGTTACATTACGCATACCCAAAAAAATAATTTTCGAGCATGCGAAATTTAATTTTTTTGACTTTTTTCGACTTTGATTTTTAAGGTTTTTTTTATGACCTACTAAAAAACTTGTAATGCCGCTTCAAGAAGCCTTACAATATTTCACACCTACACTCTACCTTACTACCACACACGCGCCCACTGCGAATGCAAAGGTAAGCATAGCAGAAAGCACAAAGCAAGTGAGCGCCTAACATGATTTCGCTCATGCGAGATCAAATGCTTATGCGCACCAGTAATTCGCAATTAGTTCATCCCACCTTATGTATAAGAAGATTATTCGCGCTTCAGTAATTGTCGACGGTGTGGTTTCGGTAAGTGAGACGGCAAGTACCACAACATATCGTGAGAAACTTCCACCCTTACCCTGCACAACCCTCCGCTATCGATCAAACGTTTTGGTTGCGTCTACGGGACGTAGAGAAGCACCCTAACGGTTGCACCTGCGCTCCCAAGACCAGTGGTGAGTCCTTCGGGACCACTAAATACATTTACCGGGGTGTACTCACGGGCCATCGCCTTACACCAACTGGTAACTCATCGGTAACCTGGCACCGATCCACCAACCCGTCGTTGGTGAGTTGCAAAGCTCCACCGTCATCGGTAACCTGGCACCGATTCACCGGCATCCACCAACCCGTCGTTGGTGACTTGCACCGTTCCACCGTCATCGGTAACCTGGCACCGATTCACCGGCATCCACCAACCCGTCGTTGGTCACTTGCTCCGTTCCACCGCCACCGGTAACCTGGCACCGATTCACCGGCATCCACCAACCCGTCGTTGGTCACTTGCTCCGTTCCACCGCCACCGGTAACCTGGCACCGATTCACCGGCATCCACCAACCCGTCGTTGGTGACTTGCACCGTTCCACTGGTCATTGGTAACCTGGCGCCGATCCACCGACATTCACCAACCCGTCATCGGTGATTCATACCGATCAACCAACACGTCATCGGTAATTAATACCGATCCACCAACCCGCCATCCGGGATTAGCACCGATCCACCCTACCAATACCCCTGTGTGTGTGTGTGCCCGACTGAAATAACACCATCAAATCACCGTGTTCTTATTAGTAAAGGAAGTGGGACCTCTACTCGACTCTGGATAGGCTGAGCATTACCCCAGCCTTCGATGTAACCCACCTCACAAACTTTTCGTTTGATTTTAAAATTTTCATGTATACCCTGTCCGACCCAAAAATGTCCGCTAAAAACGATAACAGTTTTTTAAAAAAAATATTATTTGGGTTTTGGGGAGTGTTTTGGTAAAAAAATTGATCCGGCATCATCATGATGATGACTTCTTATTCTCCTGGGAGACGGATTTTGGTCGAGCAGGCGCCTGTTAGGGTGTTGCGGTTTGCAGCTATTGAACAGTCAACATCTGACTATGCTCTTTAACTCCGAGCATTGTTCGCCTCACTGTGTAGATGGTGTTCGGCTGACATAAGGAATCATCCCGTGGCGGTGTTTTGACAGGCTTGCAACCTCCTCCAGTGTGTGTCTGCTAGCCCCGGCGACCATATCGGGGTCGCGTAGCTAAGAACGGGCTGGCCGATTGCCTTGTACGTTATTTGTCTTTCCCCATGTGCGGACAGCTGGTGACTTGAGAATTTTGTTTTGTTGTCCACGTCGTAAATATGGTGGCCGAGAATTTGGTCGGTAACAGTGCCAGATTTCGTCCAGCGAAGAAACCGGACAAGGATGGTAGGTAAGAGTTTATTTTTGAGCACAGCTCAGTAAAGGAGGCGCCTCTCGCCAGAATCGTGCAGTCATCGGCGTTAGCAACGATCCAGACACCCTTTGATGGGAAGGGGAGCCTCGATATGTAGTAATTAAACAAAAGCGGGGATAGTATACCACCCTGTATAATTAATTATAAGCGGTATTGATCGTTCGCCTCTGAATTCCACCAAATACTGTCGACCAGTCAGATAATTGGCGGTCCAATGCTTTAGAAACTGGTAAGCGGTGAATCTTTAAGTTCACTAATAAGTTGCGTATGATTGACCGTGTCGAAATCTTTCGTATGGTTATACTAAATATGAATTTTTTTCGAAAATTGATACAATTTTTAAAAGGAAATGGGTATTTGTATCCTCGGTATCAATTATCCAAAAGCGGACTTTCGATATTTTGTTTCAGTGTTTTAAAATTGGTAGCGATATTTACTTCTTAGTAAATTTAACAAATGGCACGGACTCAGTAGTAACCAAAATCATTTATTCAGGTAATGGTATCTATCCTACTACTCAGAAATAGAACTAACAATTTTATGTGCACAAAAAGGAACACCCACAACGTTGCTGAAACTACCAAAACCTCTTAGATTGCTTGAACTTTGAAGTAGTAAACCAGTAATTTGAGTCAGTCACAGTTAAGTGATTCACAACCTAAAAGTTATGAAATCTTTGGAGTTGAAATACAGGTAATAACGACTTCTTCAGTACTGGTAATGCTACTTAATAGTCCCATAATTTTATGGTAACCGCAAGTGGTAGTCGTAACCCTGCAGCTACCTAAGGTTATTCAAACAAAGTTATCTATACCCAAAAGTTGCAAAATTTGGTGAAGGCTTCGTAAAATTTCCTCGCTTGAGGTTGCCGTCTCCGTTTCTGTTACTTTGGTGCTACTTGGGATGGCTTAGTGATAAAATGTACTGAATTTTACAGCTGGGTTGCTTTGTTAGTTTATTTCTTTTACTGAATTTAGTATCAAACCGTGTTTGGAAATTTGGAAAATAACTAATAATAAGGCCTTACTGAATAAAAATAAACATATTTTGCATATTAAGAATAGTAAAATGTTGTTTTGCTAATATTGTACGACCACGCGTAACTGCTAAAGCTCGTTCTAAAATATCGGGAAAGGTATCAGAAGACGCGGTTTGGCCTGACTATCAATAGTCCAGAGCGGAAAATAAATATTGTGTTTCCATGAAAAGTTATTTCGAAAAAACAAAAAAATTACCCAGGTCCAATCACAATTGGGTGAGGTGATGGCAGAACACTTTTCTGCGTAGGCAGCCTTCGGCCTCGCTCCAAAAAAATAACCCTTAGCCGGTCCAACACCGGCCGCGCTATTTAATTTAATTTAAGTATTTCTACAAAAAAACTCACTTCTACACATTTCGGAACGCCCAATATGTGTGATTACAAAACCACCATGAAAATTACAGAAAATTTTAAACTTTGAGTGTAAATATCTCTTTACAGAAATATATTATCGTTTCCGATTTCGGATTATTGATACCGGGGTCAAAACTTGTTTTTAGATCGTGTTATTGATTGAGTTATTTCCATGGGGGAAGTGTAGCCGTATTTCTGTTGAGAAAATTGCAAGCCAGAAATAAATTTTGGGGGGGGGGGGGGGAAGTTTGACTTAACAGTTTTTTATTTATTTAGTTACAGAATAATGCTCAATCTTGTTTTTATGCTTTGCCATTGAATCTAAAATTTCCTAAATTTTCACTTCTATATCCCTGTGAACGTTGAGTAGTGCTAGACCATTAAGTCTCTCTCCTCCGGTTTTACTTCTTAAGTATGTTTTCAATCTTCGAAGCGATGAAAATTAACGTTCGCTTGAAGCTACATACACTGGCAACGTTGCATCAATCTGCAAGAATCTTTTTATTGATGTAAATATATTTGCATCACAACAATTCATGGGTTCTATAAATGTTTTAGGCTGACTAGTCTGATTCAAACAGTGCCTGAAAATATATTTAAAACAATTGAAATATTCAGCATATGGTAATCAGAAAAGGAGAGATACGATGATTCCATACTATACTATTTGTATAAACTAGCGGTTTTAAAATTTATATAACCGAGCGATTAGGTGAATATGAAAACAAAGCGTAGCAATTCTTCATATAGGCGTATTTTTTATGTGTATGCCAAAATAATGCATTTTATATACACATATCTATGTATAGCCGACTCAGAATTGACATGTTTTAAGCATAATTTAAATATTTGTCTCATATTTCGAAATTATTAAATGGTTAAAACTTGCTAATTATGAGTGGGTTTTATATGAATTAGAGTATAGTATGGAATAAATGCGCTACACTGGTTGCACATAATCACGGATGGTTTTAATAAAGAAGATAATATTTATCATACCTCCTCCATATTTTGAACTCAGCTATGAAATCTTCAACGGAACCTGCAATATCATTAGGCCATTGTGATTCTAAAACTCTAACTGTCTCCTGTATTTGTTCGTCATTCAGATTTATGCATTTATTTGGCAAAATATTTTAAATTTTTGAGAGCAAACTGCGATGCTTCAAAAATCGCGATTGAAGTTGTTCCAGAAAATGATCCGAAAACGGTATATAAACCGACCGTCGGAAGTATTCTCCGGGTTCGCCTTCGTAGTTATCTCTATGGGTTTGCCTTCTAACCAAACGCGGAGTTTTAATTTCTAATTCCACTTCCAAAGCAATTTCTTTCACATTTTCATAAATGTGTCTAAACGATTGCACGGAATCCTCGCGCATGCCACTTACTTCAGTATGTAAGTTATTTGCAAAATCAATGCAGCTGCTCAAATCGCAATCTACTTGGTGCAAAAATTCGCTTAAATTTTTGGATAAAGAGAAAATGGGTTTTAGCACTGCCAAAGCAATAATAAATTGAGGTGGACGAATCGCTGCCAACAAAGCATGTGGTTCAGATCGCAAGTTCTCATTATCAAGATCTTCCAGGGCCACGCAAATCAAGTTAAATATATCAAAAAATAATGAAAGGGAATTCAAGTGTTCTATCCAACGCGTTTCACAAAATTTAAGAAGACGAACATGCTTTGATTGGGACATGATTTTAGAATTATATTTTTGAGAACTGCTCCGGCTTTTAGGGGACATTCGAAAAAGATTAACAACGTCCTTGATTGAACTAATGCAGTTCCTAATAGCGGTTATATTGCAAAAGCTTGCGTTAAATTTTTTATAGAAACGTTCCCCAAAGTAGCAACACATGTTCCGAATATGAACCAAATCTGTTAAGCGGTGCAGTACCTTAGTGGCATAAAATGTACTGAAAACTCAACAAAATTGCGAAATCGTGACCTCTCAGCTGCATTCATTTTTCGGTAGCAATAACTAAAAGTTTTTAGTAATTTTTTACCGAAAAGCCTTCCACAGAGAAGGTCCAAGAAAGTACTTTTTACATAATTTTTGTATACATATATAGATAGAAGGCGATAGATGTTTCACTTATTCGCCTCATAAATTACTTCTCTGTGCCGGTGAGAAGTATAAGAGCCTATAAACTTTTAGGCGATGGCTGTGCTGGAAAAAATTTGTGATTGGGTTCTTTTCTTTAAATGGTCATTAACCGACTGGGCGTTTTTGACCGTCCAACATAGCCCGCCAGTAATTTCTTCGTTCTGACCGAGTTGGTTGTGTTGCCGTGTTGTTGTTGTCGTATAAGTTAAGCTGGGAAACCAACTTCAGACATAGCGGTACATAGACAGCTCCTTTTCGTGCTATCGAAAGCGGCTTTAAAATAAACAAAGAGATGATGTGTGTCGATTTTTTTCCCACGGATTTCCTCATCTCCTTATTATAGTCATTAAGTTATTCAACTATTGTAATTTCCTTTTCCACCTATCTTTCCTGTTTTCCTCTTTTATTTATTTATCTTTTTTCTTTTTTTTTCTTCCTTTCTTTATGTTATTTGTTAGAACTCTTAGAACATTTAGCTTTAATTTTAATTGGATCATACGTGACTGGCACTGTTAATAATTTTTTCCAAAATTGTTGTGCTAGGGTGACTCATAATAAATTTGATTTGATTTGATTTGATTTGATTTCCAACGGGTCGATGATAGATTTACCAGGTCTGAAGCCACACTGATAAGGTCCAATTAGTCTGTTCAGGTCCGGCTTCAGTCTTTCGCACAATACGCTTGATAGGACCTTATACGCGATATTCAAAAGGCTGATTCCGCCAAAGTTGGCGCAAACTTTTCCCAAACCCGAAAATAAAATTTTTTTTTCAAAAAACTGTTATCGCCAACGTTTTTTTGCGCATAATTTTAAGTGGGACAGGAAATATGAGACAAATTCGTTTTCATCGAAAACATTTTTGTAAGTATGCTGAAAAAACCCTTAAAAAAAATGGCGTAAGGGTAAATTTTTTTACCAAAAAACTCCCCAAAACCCAAAAAAAAAAATTTTTTTTTCAAAAGACTGTTATCGCCAATGTTTTTAGTGGACATTTTTGGGTCGGACAGGGTATACATGAAAATTTTAAATTCAAATGAAAATTTTTTTAGTTGGTCATGAAAAAACCTTAAAAATCAAAGTCGAAAAAAGTCAAAAAAATTAAATTTCGCAGGGTCAAAAATTAGTTTTTTGGGTATGCCTAGTGGAACTTTTTTTTCCTGAGCCCAAAACCTATCGAAAAATCGATGGCGCGATATCGGTTAACTTTCGTCTCTACAAATCGACCCACCCTAATGCATATACATGGCCGGTCCCACAACAGCCGGTTCTTTGTACCGTAATGACCAGGGTTTTTTCACCCGGCCAAGGGCTTTTACTTGAGTCTAACCCTGTCTAATTTGTCAAGTCCCAACCTTAAACTGTCATCCTCGGAGGAAACCCTTGCAGCAGGGTTGCTCTATTTTCTCCTTTTACGGGCTGGAATCGAATCCAACCCCGGACTAGGCGATTGGGTCTGCGTAAATCATTATCCACGAAAAAAACTAATTTGCCAAACCGCTTAGGCATCTTAATAGACTGGCAAAGGTATTAAAAACACAGCGCATGAACAACGGGTGGAGGCCTTCATTAAGAAGATAATTAATTTATGGATTATATTTATTGATTATATTTTATTATATTTTTAGTACTTTGGTGCCAGCTTCACATTAAATACGTTTGCAGGTGAATAATGAAACACATGAAGCATTAGATGCCAGTTCGTGAAACCAATTAAATGGTAGAAGAGTTTATGCTGGTAGCGAATTGTATTGCTGCAGAGCATATATGCACAGAGTCATCCACATGCAGGGCCTAGCAACTTCGAGACACCTATTAAAGCAATTAGTCATCAAGGTTTTGAAATAAAAATTTAATCGGCATTCTTTCGTTTAAGCAAAAAGTGGGAATTTCAATGCGATGAAACGTATCCTAACGACACGTGGTATAACGAAAGGGTACCATTTTACAAGACGGTTCAATGTCTAAGTTTCATCGAAAATTATCGATAGGGGTGTCAAAAGACCCGTCTTGACCCCGGTATCAATAATCAGAAGGCGGAAATTAAATTATTTATTTCTATCAAGTGAAATTTTCGTGTGTTAGTTATAATATCACATAAAGGGTGTTCCGACGAGTGCAGACTGTGCTCTGCGCTGAAATACGGGGGATGGCTTAGCCGGTGTTGGACTAGTTAATGGTTATTTTTTTAGCGCGCTGCCGAAGGCCGCCAACCCGGAAAGGTGTAATGCACATAAATACCAGGGATCAGGCCGCCGGGTTTGAACCGATTTAGGATAATTTTTTGCCGGTAACTTTGCACAGAAATAAGATTGTTAATTACAGCTTTCGCTTTTGACACCCCTATAGACAATTTGTCATAAAAATTAGGCATTGAACCGGTTTGTAAAATGGTACCGATGGAAGCTGTGTATTTTATTAGTGGTACCGTCCAACCTGAAGCCGAAGTTCGTTTGTGGTACGGAGTGGCGGGAAAAATCTTGGATATAGGAGAAATCTCCCAAGAAATTTGTTTTCAGAATCGTATATGTATATGAAATATTATATTTTCGAAATAAAACAATTGCAAATGTACTCTAAACTCCAATAATGTATTGACATGTGTACAAAATGTCTACAAACTTAAGCTCTTGCTATTCATAAACCCTGAAAACGATTGTAATAAATTTGGTAATTGTTTACGACCGCCACCGATTACTAATATTAATCCAAGAACAAGTAAGGAAGTATAAGTTCGGGTAAGACCGAATATTATATGCCTCGTAGTGATCTATTATGGCATCCCAATTTAAGCAGGTCTATTTTAATACTTTCAGTTCGTATTTGCGTTCAAATAGACAGACGGACAGACAGATAGACGTATCGAGAGACGGACATGGCTACATCGACTCAGCTCATCCTCCTGATCATTTCAGTATAGGTGCCTACATTTCATGTTCATGAAAGGTATGAGAATCAAAAAAGATATACAACTTCGCTTTTGCAGTGGGCTATTAACTACTTGGCCGGATATTTTACTTTTCATCCTGAACGTTTTGATATACATTAATAAATATACATCTCGATTCGTTTATGCCGAATGAAGTAATATACCTTATGTGCGTAACAAAAATAGATATAAAAAAGGGTGTATTTCATAGGCGCCAAAGAACCAACCGATCTTTATCAAATTTTTACAATATATACTTAGGTTCACTGGGCACAGCATAGACAATATATAGTTTTGGAGAAGTGGGCGGAGCCACGCCTCCAAGGCTTTATAAAGTTTCAATTTGTCATAACTCCGAACTTTTTTGGTCTAAATTAATGAAATTTGGATATATGTGTCACTTAGTCAATGTCTACATAATTTTTCGAAAGTGGGCGGTGCCACGCCCACACATTTTGTATTTTGTTTTGCTCTTGAACTTTCACGATAGGTTCAGGAATTCGCTGGGCACGGCAAAGTCTATATATAGCTTTTGGAAAAGCCCCCAGGTCATATAAAGCTGCAGTTCGGTATAGTTGGAGTTTATTTGGTTCAAGTTAATGACATTTTATATACAGATGTTTTCTATGTATCAAAATGTCAAAACAACGTCTACCGGGTTTGCTAGTATATTATAAAATGGCGAAAGCAAACAACGAATTTCAGCATTCTTTTGTAAAACTGAGAGACTAGTTTGCGTTCAAATAGACAGACGGACGGAGAGACGGGCATGGCTAAATCGACTCCCCTCATCGTGCTGATCATTTTAGTGAACTTTTCTCTTCTTGTTCTCATACTTACATACATTTTATGTTTATGAAAGGTATGAAAATCAAAAAAGATATATAACTTCGCTAGTGGGCTATTAATTACATGCCCGATTATTTTGCTTGTGTGTTTCCCGATTTGGCTAATTTTTGGCAGGAGTATAACAAATACTACTGAGAAGCAGCTGATCAATTTTCATTCAAATATCAAGATTGAATTTTAAGCGCTTGCCTTTGAAAATAGCAGAAATTTTATGCTGAAAAGTGGGCGACGCCACGCCTACTTCTTCAAAATTGACAACATTTTTTTGCGGCCGAGTTTTTCTTAAAAAGCTTATTATGTGTGCAAAATCTGATTAATATAACTTGCTTAGTTGTAGAAATATCGCTTTTTAAATTTTACCAAAAAAATTTTCAAAACTATATTAAAAAACTTTCGCCCATTTTTACAGCAAACAGTTACCTTTATACGCCCATTTTCAAAATTTTAAGTTTTTGAAATATAAATGATGTAAAGCTATTTTACGCAAAGCTATTGCCTATTTAATATATCTACGAGCCTCTTTAAAATCTTTCATATAAAAGTGGGCGTAGACCTTAAGCGATCCCGCCCATATTTTCCTCTAACATTCCTTGCATACCTAGAATTCTGCGTGCTCAATTTCGTTTCGATATCTTGAACGGTTTTTGATTTATGATTGATATTATTTCTAAACTTGACTTAATCAAAAGTGGGCGGTGCTACTCCCATTTTCAACAATTTCTTGAAACATTTATTTTATGCCTCAATCTCAATGTACTCACCAAATTTTATCCTTATAGGTGTATTACTGAGTAATCACTTTTTTTGTGTTTTCGAAAATATTCTATATATAAAAAGTGGGCGTGGCTATCATCCGATTTCGCCCATTTTAAATAGCGCTCGGAGATGAGTGCCAAGGAGCCCGCATACCAAATTTCATTAAGATATCTCAAAATTTACTCAAGTTATCATGTTCACAGACGGACGGACGGACGAACGGACGGACATGGCTTAATCAATTTCTCTTTTCGTCCTGAACATTTTGATATCTATAAGTCAATATCTATCTCGATCCGTTTATGCCGTTATATACTGCCGTTAAGCGACTAAAGATAACATACCTTGTGTGCGTAGCACTACTAGGTATAATGACGATATGGGTATCAAAAGACGCGTTTCGTTTCCAGCTCCGGAGAAGAGATATTTTCAATATTTTTGAAATTGTTTGCAAGAATCCGTAAATTACCCTAGCCGATCCAAAATCTGGGACCTGATCCATAGTTTTGTATTTGTTTCCTTTAGGAGACAAGTGCTAAAACACATTAATGTCGGGAGCAGTAACAAAAGACGCGTTTTGACGTCGGTATCAATAATCTGAAAGCGGATTATCGATTTTTTGTTTCAGTGAAAAGTTATTCGCAAAAAACCAAGAAATGTCCCAGGACCGATCCCAAATAGGGGGCGTGATCCAAGGTATTTATGTGCAGAACACCTTCCTGAGTTGGGGACCTTTATCCGGTCCAACACCGGCTACGTCATACCCAGTATTTCTGTGCAGAACACACTTCTGCACTTTTCGGCACCCCCTATATCTGCGTCTACAACAACCACATAGAAAATTGTTAACTTTGCTTGCAAATATCTTGAAAACTATTCACATAATTGCTCTCCGGACTATGATTATGATTCCTAGGACGGATACGCGTCTCTGGATACCTCTCATGGCACTGTTTGCAAATTTTTCGAGAGAAAATATGTAAAAAAATCTTGATAATCTGTTTGCTGGATAATTGTTACTGGACTTTTACCTGAACACACCTTATATAAAATTATTCAACAAAATGAATATTTTAAGTGAGTTAACAAACATTTCTATAAAACAAAGGACAACGTTGTGAAGAAACCTTGTGGTTCAAAGCCTTTTCTGTGCATGTGCACTATTACATAGTTATTGCCTAGTTGTAAAAAAAAAAATATTTGGGGGCATAGTCATAAGTGAAGAGTTTAAATTTAGGTAAAGCTTTTTTGGCTACAACTAAATTAAAATTTGACTAAATATGTCTATGTCCTATGATGATATAAATAAAGATATGTCGGCTCTTTTATTTTGTTTTGTTGTTTTTCCGACAGGGTGAATGATTGATGTATATTGAAACGATTTTTCGTCATCCCTTGTCAAATTTGGTTTTGAGACAAACCGGTTTCGGCGTTGTGCCATCATCAGTGTCGATTTGCGTTTTGATCTGTCGTGGTCGTTCGTCTTGTATTTATAGTAGGTAGCAGGTAACGTCAGCATGGGTGTCTGTTTGTGTACGTGTGTGCATGTGTTGTGTGTGTACATTCAGAACCGGGGGTGGATTGGATCGATCGGTTTTTTTGTGGTTGACTGAGGCAGGTAAAAGTTGGTGATTTTTGTTGTTTGCCCTTTTTTGCTTGTTTGTTGTTTTTGATCTTTTGCTGTTTTGTGCTTATTTGTCGGTGCGTGTGTGTTTGTTGCACCTGAGTGGTTGCTTTGTTTTTTGTAAACCAATTTTAAAGGTTCGAGTATTGTGTCGGAAACAGTGTTTGTCTGTTCGTTTATATTATATGTCGGCTCCCTATGGCCAGAGATAAATGTGTTTAAAAGATATATAAATAATAACAACAGAAAGATAACCAAATTTTGACCTTGTCACTTTTAACATTTGCATACAACTTTAAAAGGTTCCACTAAAAGCTGTTGACAATGATAAGTTATGAAATAAAATTACAGCGTCGTCCCTAAGGACCGTTTTCTCAAAATCCGGTTTATTCTAACCGTCAGTTTGTTTGACTAATAACCGAGGAATTTCTGGCAGTTAAACTGCCGATTAGCGTTAAAAAGTAAAGAGGGAAAAGTAAAAACCGGCGTGCAAAACAAGAATTGATTATATTTACAAATCAAGCATTGTCTTCGCCTTTTCTGCCTATGTAGTTTATCGTTTCGAAGATACATACTTGCAATTTTTCCTTTAAAATAATAAAAATAAATAGTTTCATCGGACATTTACAAGTTTACTTGAGAAACGGCCCCAATGTTTCTGTATTTTTTTCTTCTAACGTATTTAATGTGAAATATATTAAAATTATAAGCTAAAAGTTCCATGTTAAAATATTTTGAAACGAATTTAAATTATAAGGGTGTGCAACACAGCAACACTTTTGTGCAAACACGACCCTGTTTCATGTTTTTACGGTCCTGCACAAAACCGTGGTTTGCCGAATTCAGCGAAAACAACTATAGCAACCCGAAAGCATTCTGCGAATGCATCCACTCGGCGAATTTTTTGCTACCATTCGGCAATGGCAGCCATATTGAAGTGCCTCAGATGTAAACAATGACTCCATGTTGATGTACCTGTCTAAGGTTTGACAGATAACATATCATACTTGTTCTGATACACAATGATAATAGATATGAATGACTGTGGCGAGTTAACTTACGTACGTACGTAACTATTTTATTTGAAAGAATGCATGCACGTTGCATATAACATTACAACTATCTTCTTCTTTAAATGGTCATCTAACCGCCTGGGCGATTTTGACCGTCCAACATAGCTCGCCAGTCGTTTCTTCGTTGCGCCAACTGGCGCCAATTGGAAACACCGCGGGATCGCAAATCGGTCTCCAATTGGTCCTTCCATCGGAGTGGTGGTCTCCCTCTTCCTCTGCTTCCACCGGCAACTATCTTACTTATACAGGGTGTTTCTTTTACAGGTTTGTTTTTCGAATAGAGATAAAACTGGCATTTTGTGGTCAAATCTGGCAACTCTAATGTCATTTATGTTCAGTTTGGTTTGCCATTTCATCATGAACAGGTTGACAAAAGAAAAACGCTTGCAAATCGTGCAAATTTATTTCGAAAATAATGGTTCAGTTCGCGAAGTTTACCGTGAGCTCCGTCCATTTTATGGTCGACATAATCGTCCATCAGAGCAATTAATTCGGTTAACCATGGATCGTTTTCGCACTACGTTTACTCTATGTGATAATACGCATCCGCAGAGACGTCGAACAGTGCGCACCGAAGAAACAATTGCCGCTGTAGAGCAAAGTGTTGAAGAGGACCCGAATGAATCGATTCGCCACCGTGCACAGCAATTGGAGCTTTGTCCATCAACTTAATGGAAGATTTTGCGCAAAGATCTTGGCTTGCGACCTTACAAGATCCAGCTTGTGCAAGAATTAAAGCCGCGAGACCATGCAATGCGTCGTGATTTTGGTGTATGGGCCGAAAATGAGATTGATTTCGATGCTGATTTTCATCGCAAAATTTTGTTCAGTGATGAGGCTCATTTTTGGTTGAATGGCTACGTCAACAAGCAAAATTGCCGCATTTGGAGTGAAGAGAATCCACATGAGACCCTTGAAACGCCATTACATCCACAAAAACTGACTGTTTGGTGTGCTCTATGGGCTGGTGGAGTCATTGGGCCATACTTCTTCCGCAATAATGCTGGAGAGGCAGCTACCGTTAATGGAGACCGGTATAGAGCCATGATAACCGACTATTTTGTTCCCGAATTGGATGGCATGAATGTGGATGAGTTGTGGTTCCAACAAGACGGCGCTACATGCCACACAGCGCACGTCACAATCGATTTATTGAAGGAAACATTCGATGAGCGCATAATTTCGCGGAATGAACCTGTCAATTGGCCACCAAGGTCGTGTGATTTGACACCATTGGATTATTTTCTTTGGGGATATGTGAAGTTGCTCGTCTACACCAACAAACCAGAAACGTTAGGGGAATTGGAAGCCAACATTCGTGGCGTTATTGCCGACATACGGCCCCATATGCTCGAAAAAGTGGTTGAAAATTGGACCTGTAGAATTGGCTTTATTCGAGCCAGCCGCGGCGGCCACATGCCCGAAATCATATTTAAACATTAATGGCATAAAATTATCCTTCCAATAAAGCCAAATTGATGGACCTTAAAACGATTTTCTTGTGTTTTATTTCAATTCGAAGTTCTATACCCCTAAAAAAACACCCTTTATTATATATGCGTAAGTTTGTGAGTGAGTGTGTTTGAAATGTTTTCACGCCCAAACTACAGCACGGATCTGTACGAAATTTTGCACACTTATTTCCCGATGTCTCCGATAGGTAACAAGTTTCATGAAATCTCTATACCTCACATGGTTATGGAGTTATGGCTACTAATGTGACCCAACTAACCCAAAAATTCATTTTATCCAATGAATTTATGCAATTTGGTGCCCTAAAACCTTAAAATGTGCATACAATATGGGTATTGAACGAAAGGGGAAGGCCACAGTATTCTTTTGGACTTTGCCATATTTCGATAAATTAATCGATAACTGAGTTATCGGTCAGAATGTGGTTGCCGAAAACCCCATGAATTTGCATACAACATTGGTATCAAACGAAAGGGAAAGGTCACCGGATTCTTTTGGACTCTGCAGTATTTCGATAACTTTATCGATAACTGAGTTATGGGTCAGAATGGGGTCGCCCAGAAAACCCTGAATTTGCATACAATATGGATATCAAACGAAAGGGGAAGGACACAGTATTCTTTTGGACTTTTCCATATTTCGATACATTAATCGATAACTGAGTTATCGGTCAGAATGGGGTAGCCCAAAAACCCCTGAATTTGCATACAATATGGGTATCAAACGAAAGGAGAAGGTCACAGGATTCTTTTGGA
Organism: Merzomyia westermanni; assembly: GCA_949987695.1. Classification (NCBI taxonomy): domain Eukaryota; kingdom Metazoa; phylum Arthropoda; class Insecta; order Diptera; family Tephritidae; genus Merzomyia; species Merzomyia westermanni. The sequence continues at coordinate 82,873,930 of OX465289.1, forward strand.
CTCTGCAATATTTCAATAAATTAATCGATAACTAAGTTATCGGTCAGAATGTGGTTGCTCCCAAACGCCTAAATTTGCATACAATATGGGTATCAAACGAAAGGGGAAGGCCACAGGTTTCGTTTAGACATTGCAATATTTCGAAAAATTAATCGATAACTGAGCTATCGGTCGAAATGTAAAAGCCCTGAAACCTCTAAATTTGCATTAAGTATGGATATGACACGAAACGGAAAGGCCAAATATTCATATGGACTTCTCGATATTTCAAAAAACTAACCGATACTGCTGTTTCGTTGTGTAAGTTAATCGATAACTGAGTTATCGGTCAAAACGTGACTAAAAAATTCATCGCCATATCTACTGTGGCGACAGGCAGAAAAACAGTATTTTGAGCTATTTCGTTAGCTGGTTTGCTAAAATCTGCAGTTTATTAGAATTCATAAATTTACATCATGTACATACTTATGTTAACAATTCAATGCTTACACTTGTGTTTGGCCTTACAAAGCCCGTTGCCATCAAATTAATAAAAGGTAAGCAGCTATTATCCAAAGTTCTGCAGGGGATATACGTTCAATTTCAGCTTGTAAAATTCGACTGGCCCCCTATAATTTGTAGCATTGTCGGACCAAATGCTTCTTGGAGCCCCACGACGAGCAATGAACTGCTTTAGCACGAGCAGAAATGAGTCAGTAGATAGTGAACTGCACGGACGGTGAGACACGTGAACAGCACACCCCATCTCTTCTCTCTACGTCTTCCTAGTACAATCTCCAAGGGGCCGAAGTAATCAACACCGGTATTCACAAATGGCTTGGAATAGGTGGCAAACCGTTCCGGTGGTAAACTCCCCATTAGAGGTGGATGTGGTGTAACACGGCGGTTACGGCACAGCTGGCATTTTTTAGTCACCTCTCGAACTAGTGCCCTCAGTCCATTTACACAGTATATGCTGCGTCGATGCGACCCTTTACTCGTAGCAGACCAGTGTCATCAATATACGGCGAACTTTTGTAAATAGCACTCCTTCGTGGAACATGACCGCCATTTTTTAGGCAACTGATTTATTCACTGTAAAACGAATTTTGGCAGTTACGAATGATGATGTGTTCTACATCTTTAATGTTGCAAGCGTTCACCACCTCATAAAATTGTTTTGACATAGTGGTATTTCGAACGCTATCACGTATAAATTGCAATACAAGCTCTTGCGTTAGGCGTAATTTTTCCCACTTGCTGAAACGTTGCGGATCGGGACCGGCTACTATTGGCAAAGGCTCGACTTGTTGCATTGTATCAATATGGCAGACTAGCTCGTTAGAGTTTTCAGCTAAACATTCCAAGTCAGCCGTCGGCCATTGAACTTCCGGCTGGTACAGAAATTGGGGTCCAATGAATCATCTTGCATCCTTGTTAAAGTCCGGTTCTGTAGTCCATTTGATTCCATCATCAGCCACGTTTTGTTGCGATGGTACCCATCGCCATTCATTGATTTGAGAATCCTCCAAAACTTCACCTATGCGTACTGCTACGAACTGGTGGTATTTTCTTGCATCGGATCTTATCCAGTGCAGAACGTTTTTGGAGTCAGACCAAAATATTCGGCGATCGACATGCAATGACATCTCCTTCATAATGAAGTTTGCCAATCGCAACCCTAGTACTGCTGCCATCAATTCCAGTCGTGGAATAGATATAGGCTCAAGAGGCGACACTCGAGTTTTTGACATAACCAAAGTACAAGAAATTAAAGAATTTTGTGTTGGTCGCAAATAAACAGCTGCAGCATAGGCGTCAACACTGGCATCCACGAACGTATGCAACTCTAGTTGATCCGCTTTATTTGCAAGGGTATGGCATCGAGCTATTCGTACTTCTGGTATGAAGCGTAAGCAGCGAATCCATCGCCACCATTTTTCAAGCTCTGTTCTTCGGATGGGTTCGTCCCACGAAATACCCGATAGCCATATTTCTTGCATAAGAATTTTCGCATAAATTATAAAAAAACCCAAATTCCCAAAGGATCGAACAATGTCATGATAACACGTAAGATTTGCCGCTTGGTGGGAATCCGCTGGAAACTTCTCAAAAAATCGCAGTACATCACCTGAAAACCACCACATTCCAAGAACCTTTTCGTAACGTACGTCTGCCTGATCGATGTACTTCTCTGCTTGATCCTTCCGACCAGCTAGCGCAAGTAAAACCGTATTGGAGTTAGAAATCCAGTCACGCATTTCAAATCCGCCATCAGCGTGTATTTGGCGTACAGCGGTGGCCAGTTTTATCATATCCTCTTCCAAACTGACACTTTGCAGCCAGTCATCTACAAATGTGTTTTGTACAATGCCCTCCACAGCGGTTGGAAGCTCTCGCTCGAATCGACGAGCATTCTTATTCTTGATGTGGTTTGCAATGGAAGGTGAGCATGTGGCACCAAACGTCATGACCCGCATTACGTAAACATCCGGATCTTTCGATGAATCGCCTTTTCGCCAGAAAAATTTCTGCGCTGCTTGATCTTTCTGTACTACTCTCGAAAACGAATCAGGACTCCGACCAAGGACCTTAGCAGGTCCGGACCTTTCATGAGCACAGAGTTTAGTGCGATTTTGTTCACGGCTGCTGCCGCATCCCACACCAACCTTGTTTTATTTTTGTTTACGTTGGTAACTGTGAACATGGGAATATACCAAGACCTTTTCCCAGCATGAATACTATCATCCTTTCCCAACTTCCTAACGTACCCCTTTTTTTTCGTAGTTGCGGATGGTATCTACCATAAAGATGTTAAGAGAAGGGTTACGAACCATTCGGGCTTCAAGGCAATGCAGGCGACGCAGCGCCATTGGCAGGGAATCAGGAAGATTTATATTATCGTATTTCCAAAGTAGCCCTGTCTCCCATCGCTTTTCAGACTTGATGTATTTCGTAGTTGCTTCCATGATGCTCAACGAACGCTCATCTTCCTTTGATACTAGTGTGTTCGTAGCTCGAATACCTACCGCCTCTAACGAAGAGTTAGATCTTACAAGATTTTCAAAGAGCCTTGGGTTTCATTGCATCCATACACCGACCATCCTATCTTGCATCGGGATGGTTGAGGCCAGCTACGGTGCGCACGTTTTCCATGAAAAACTTCGCAGCGTGTGGATTCTGCGACGATATCTGCAGAGAGACCGATTGGGAATTCGGATCGCATTGTGTAATATCTCCCGTCCATTGCAAACAGAGTTCTAAAGTCGGCCCTTCCAATCCTAACTCAGTAGCCAAAGCATGTTCCATTATAGTGCGGGACGACCCCTCGTCAATAAAAGCGAACGTATTAAGAGAACGACCCTTACTATGCAATGTAACAGGAATGTAACGAAATAATGCGAGCTTACTTTCTTTAGCATGAAAGAGTACCGTGGGATTGGCAACGCCTCCACCTTGCTTGTCAGTGACACTGTATTTAGAGTAGCGGATTATGAGCCTGCTGGCAACCATCTCCTCCGCAACGTCTTTTGGAGCTGAAGCGGCGAATAAAATGTTTTCCAAAACAGCGAATGAATAGTTTCGATTCACGAACAAATTGCCATCTCATGCCTTTCCCTAATTCAAGAAATGCGCGACATTCGGATAAACAATGATCTTGAAAACATTTCGGGCTATTGCGAACTGTTTCTCCCTTAGTTACATCATGTAACAAATTTCGCTCCTGCCTACGACCTACACTTTTTTCTTCCCTAGGGGATAGCGTAGAAGTTGAAGAGCCCAAAGGCGCTACTTGACTGGCGCAAGTTGCCAGGTTAAAGAGCCATTCATCGAATACTGTAATATCTACTCGAACACGTGTTACCCTAAAGCGAGCCCAATCTAACATAAGATCGGAAGGTAACTTCCTTACTAATTCAATTAATAGCATGGGGTCATTCAAATAATCTCCCAACCCAATAGCTTGCATAGTGGCTTGGTTGGACTGCCAAAGAAAACTTTATTAGGGATTCTAATTTATCCAATCTTACCGCGTTATCCAATCTTGCATGTGTAAAAAAAACATAAAACTAATCAATTTCAACACATATTTAAAACAATTTGCATATATATTGCACGACCGTCGCTGTCAAATTAGAAATAGATCTAATCTGGCGACAGCGGCATTCATTATTGATTGCCGATTTGTTGTGTTGTGCCCAAAAAATTCCTCCACATAAGAACATGTGTAAAAATAATTTGACAGATGGCGCACCGTCGTTGTCGTCTTGAATCTGTTTTCCCTTAATGACAGAAAAAGTACCGAAAACGCAAAATAAAATTGGTATTGTATGTATAGCAAGGCGAATATATTACATGAACGTTATTTTCTTTTGATCTGACATTTATGACCATACTAAATTCGCCTTGCTCTCACCTTATATGAATTCGCCTTGATGTATAGTAACTAAACTTAATTAAATCATAGCAATTAGTTTTTGAAAGTATTTTTGTAGATGTTGAGTCGTTGTGTACGTGTCGCCCGACAGCAAGGTTGTGACCATGGTATGAGCGCAACTTCTCCAACGTTTGGAAACGCCGTTTATCTCTCCTTCTCCTCGTTGATTATTTAGTAATTATTTTCTGCTGAGCTGTCAAATATTTTCTCTCGCAACTTCATTTTACCTTCTTTTCTACTTGACCACTGGCGCGAACAGAACTTTGGATAATAGCTGCTTACCTTTTATTAATTGATGGCAACGGGCTTTGTAAGGCCAAACACAAGTGTAAGCATGGAATTGTTAACAAAAGTATGTACATGATGTAAATTTATGAATTCTAATAAACTGCAGATTTTAGCAAACCAGCTAACGGAATTGCTCTAAATACTATTTTTCGGCCTGTCGCCACATTCTAAAATACTTGGCTTATAAGGAAAAGGTGAGAGCGAAATCCAAATCTTTGTGCGAACATTTATTTAGAGAAGCAAGAAGTAAATTTGACGTTGTAGTTCACCAGAAACAACTTTAAATCATATACAATTCGATATGAGTGATCAAGAAAAGTGCCACAACAGGCCGGTACTTATGAGGCAACATTTGCGCAGGCCAACGTTCCGCCTGTAGTGCCCACTAGCATTACACCGCAATCGAGCACCTTTACATCTAAAGAGCCGGATGCAGCGACCAGCGTACACGCCCCGATCGGTGCTACAGCACACGTTGCTGAGAGTGCGCCAACTGAGGCACACACGCAAGCAGCCACGGTATCAACAATGAAGGGCGCGGTTAAAAGGGTAACTCGTTTGGCAGCATCAACACCACTGTACAACGTTAGTGAAGTTTTATTGAATGAGAAGGAGGGAGGAACACCATCGGCAGATATCTCACCGCTTCGTACCCGTTCAGGGACTCGTCGGGCAGAACAGACACTAAAGCGTCCACGTGTAGCTCGTAGCAGTTCTTCAGCAAAACAGGTAGGTGAAAATACACAACGCCCGACTCAACCCCCCTCTACGTTGGCACCAATGTCAAACGTATTCTCTCGTAACACCACCCACGATTTGAATAGCCATTTCGGTAACCTACACGTACACGATGCGCCCGGGATAACAACACCACAGCAATCTTATATGGCTTATTTAAATGAAAATAAAGTACAATCTAATGTTTTTCCGACATTCACTAAGCAAATTTCTGACCCAAACGTTTCACAGGGGGTTTCCGATTATTTTATTACATCACACGCACCAAACATGTGCTCGTTTTCTAATGCAGCAATTCCACCTCTATCAAATATAGGGTTAGGGGGCAACTCTAGTATACTTCCTCAGAGGATTGCAACGGCCCGCTCAATAGCACGCTGCCAGGGGCAGCGCATCCTCAAAACTTAAGCTACAATATACATTCGTCGAACTTTATGCAGAATTCTAGAGCAGATATAAGCTTGTCTACCCGAATATCGCTGCACGCCAAGTAATGAGTAAGGATCTTCCCCCTTTCTCTGGTAGTCCCGAGGAATGGCCCCTCTTCATAACTAATTATGAGCAGTCAACCGAAAGGTGTGCGTTTACTGACCAGGAGAACTTAATACGACTTTACAGATGTCTACGAGGCCTGCCCTGGAAGCTGTACGTGGGAAGCTGATGATGCCGAGTACTATCTCATTTGCCATTGAGACGCTGCGTATGCTGTACGGTAGACCAGATGTCATTCATCAGTTGTTTGCATTGTTTTTGATGAAAAAGTTATTGAAGAGATTACAACTTTTACAAATGAATATGCCAATCAAAACAATACTTCAAAGACGTCACGCCATTAGAAATACATAGATTTATTGGTATTTTGTACCTTTCGGGGTACCATACTTTGCCTCACATTGACCATTATTGGTCTGTTCGACCCGACATGGGGATTCCGATAGTGAAACAAGCGATGAATCGTAATCGCTTCAAAAAAATTAAACAGTTCCTTAATCTCTCAAATAACAACAATTTAAATACAGCAGATCGATTTGCAAAGGTTCGCCCTATTACTGATGCTCTAAACGAAAGATTTATGTAATTTGGGGTCTTTAGTCATATTCTTTCTATCGACGAACAGATGATTCCGTACCTTGGTCGCCACTCTTGCAAGATGTTTATCAAAGGAAAGCCGATCAGGTTTGGATTCAAGTCGTGGTGTTTATGCTCAGAAAGTGGATATTTATATTCCAGCTCATTTTACGGCGGCGCAGCAACTCCTCACAATCTGGATATAGGTCTAGGCGCGCAAACTGTGTTAGATTTACTTTCTAACGTATCTGACCCTGAGTGCCACATTATTTTCTTCGATAATTTGTTTTCTTCTTATCACCTCATGTGTCTTTTGAATGAACGTCGATTCTTTGCAACTGGCACTTTACGCGAAAATAGAATGGGAAAACCACCGCTAAGATGTTTAAAAAAAGGAAAGCGCGGAGCATTTGACAAGCTACTCGATATTAATCTAGGAATATTGACTGTCCGGTGGAAAGACAATGCTCTTGTCAATGTTATAACCAATAACTCGAGTGTGGAGCCAATTGTTTCTGCTAAAAGATATTGTCGTAAACAAAAAAAAACTATTACTACGAGTATATCGCAGCCAAAAGTTATTCAAGAGTATAATAAGGGTATGGGTGGTGTAGCAAATTATCGTATTTGTATTCGAGGAAAGAAGTGGTGGTGGCCACTATGGACAAACCTTCTTGGTAACGCCATGGTCAATGCTTGGAAGCTGCATTGTATGATTGCAAAAATCCAAAAGACAACCCCACTTTCGCAAATTAATTTTCGTTCTGAAGTCACAACAAAATTGTTGATTTATGACAATGAAGAAGAAGGCAGACGTGGACATGAAGGCGGAGACTTAAACCAGCCGTCGAACCTTCCTCGGAGCAACGAAAGGATACATTCTGTAATAAAAAGTTTTGAAAAAAAATATCGGCGCTGTAAATTATGCAAGAAACATACTAGTTTTACTTGCAAAAAATTCAATATTTACTTACATACTAAATGCTTTGATGAATATCATAAAAATTCGAAATTGACGTCTCTATCAATGTTTATAAAATATGTATGAATATGTATAAGAATGTATAACATTTCAATACTAAGCAGTTTTCTTTGAAATAAAAACAAATAACTCAAGTTTGAGAGCAACATTTTTTGTCATGAAGCAATTTATTTTTTTACATACTTGACGGGTTTTTGCCAGTGGTCGATTTTTCGACCAGTCCACAAAAAGCAAACGGCTGGTCAGAATCTTTTTATATTTGAAATTTTTCTTGATTATGGTCCTAAAAGCCTTTCCTTTAAAGGGGAACAAAAAATTATAACGGGATCATGTAGTGGCCGAAGATGGGTTAAAGCAAACTTTTTTAGGAGAATAGTTTACGTCAGTTATAAACTCTTGCGAGAAATATTGTTTATAGGCTTCCAAAAAACAATCACTCGCATTGCCACATTTTTCATCGCTTGCTATGAAATGTCCACAAACATTACGAAAATGGTCCATTTTACATTTTGGTTCCGACATTTTTAATACAATATATATTATATAATGTTGTTTTTGTTATTTTTGTGAAACCGATGCACCTAACTTAAATCACTCACAAAATGAAATAAGTTCCAAAAAAATTAATAGGGAATTTTATCACGACCGAGCGAAAATTAAAAGACATCAGCTTCGGCTGAGTTTCGATCTTTATTTTTGATATTAGTTCGGTTGTACGAAATAAATAAAAATCGCTATCGAAGACGAGGAAAAAGAGGAAGAAGGGGGAGAAATTTATTGCATTTGAATGCAAAGTTCGAAGGTCGATTAAACAAAAATGCGAACTAACATAAACAAACGCCGCGATACGGTTCTTCTAATTTAGCCTCTATTTTCACCCCTCACTCTCAGAATCGACCTAACTTTTGCTAACCTGAATTTATTCCACAGTGTAATTTGTCCGTTTATTCGAATAGTATTATTCGAATAATATTATTCTAATAGTATTATATCACCTTCCGTTTGATACCCATATTGCACTAACACATTTAGAGTCACCTTGGTCCACATATAGGTCGATATCTCCGAAACTGGTTGAGCTATGGGTATAAATGATATCTTAAATTTTAAGTTCAACGTTTAGTAATGCAATGCAATCAAATCAATTCAATTGAGCAGTTTGTGAGTGCTGCGCTACCAACCTACAGACAGACAAACAGCCAAAACTTAAAAAAAAATTTTATTAAATGCTTAATAATGATCCTTCCTATCGATTTTTCTCAAATATCTGCAATGTTCAGGTATCGACCTTCTACAATTTTATTATATGTAGAGATATTGCGTAAATATGTAATATTTTTTATTTAATTAATTAAATATTCGTTTGTGAGTTTCAATTTAAAATATAAAATATGTAATTCATATATATTGTGCAAAATAAATTCAAAATAGGTTTAAAATCGCGCAAGTCCACATAACCAAATCCACATTTACTTTGTAAAATAAATTAAATTAGGTTTCACTTCACAGTAAATGTGGATTTGGATTGGCGGATGAAATGTTGCATGCATATGTCGTTGTTACCGTAATATATTTGTTGCCTACTCGTTGTTTCATGTGGTATTTATGATTTATTACAATTTAAAAAATAAATATACTGTATTTTTTAAAATTAATAAGTGTGTACTCCAGTTTTTGTGTGAAACTTTATAATGTAAATTTCTTCATTATTTTTATATCTACGCGGACATATTTATGTACAAGTCAACAAAATATTGTTACTCTTACTTCTTGTGTTTTAATGGGCACATCTTTATGGACCGCCAGCATTGTTAAACCACTTAACCGCTCCTTGATTGTATAAAGAGAAAGGATAAATAACATAGGATATTCAACAATTGTAAAGGATAATATACATACCAAAATTTTAATTACCTGTCGTAATTACGTAGATAAGAACTTAGCCTCTTTAGAGTTTTTTTTACCAGGGAACCAGCATTAACACCAACAATAATGTCAGCCTAGACATCCAACGAAGAATAACTATTGCAAACAAGTACTATTCCGGTCTGAGTAGGCAGTTGAGAAGTAGTATTCTCGAAGAATGAAAATAACACTCTATAAGTCACTTATCGTATCCTTCCTGGTTTATGGTACAGAAGCTTGGACACTGGCAAAATTTTATGAGGCGGCTCTGGGAATATTCGAGAGAAAGGTTATTGCAAATATTTACGGACCATAACGCGTTGCCCAGTACCGAAGACGATTTAATGACGAGCTGCAAGCGATATATGTAGACACCGACATGATCCAACGAATTAAAACTGAGCGGTTTCGTTGGCTAGGCCATATTGTGCGAATGAATGAAGATGTGCGGGCCCAGAAGGTATTATTATCGGCACCGGCTGGTAGTAGAAGAGGAAGAAGGAGACCACCACTCTGATGGAAAGACCAAGTGGGGACCGATTTGCGATCCCGTGGCTAGTCCAATTGCCTACAGAAACGACTTGCGAGCTATGTTGGACGGCCAAAATAGTTAAGACTGTTAAGTGCTATTAAAAGAAGAAGAAAAGTTGAAAAGGTTTTTGGGAGAAGATTATGTCGGTTTAAGAACCTTCTCCATAAACTGTTTTCGGCCACTATATTTTGTCTTTGAACAAGTGGCTTATAAAATCATTTTGTGCGTGCTTGCCACCGCTTATCAACGAAAAGTCGTTGATGTTTGACGCGTCTCAGACAGTTAGCTATAGTGAATTTAGTTTAAATTAGTATAAAGTATTTTAGTATGTAAAACGATTTGTCAGCATTATTCGACATGATGTTAAGAGATAATCGAAAGTAATGCTATTTTCAGAAACGTGAATTGAAAGTGTGTCGGAAGAAACGATTAAATCGCTCAAGAAAATTTATTTGGCCCTGTGTGGGTGTTTGCACAAGCTCAGCACACGTGGGGCTACGTGGGGACGTCCATCTCTTTATTTTTTCAAATATCAGTTGAATGGATTAGCTGCTCTGGCAATGCACCGTGATATTGGAATCACAGCTACCGAAGTTATCGACGAGATATTTAAGAACCCGCGAACACTCGATTTTATTTTGTAACAGATCTGGCATTTGTTATCAATAACATGCGTTATTTTGAGTTGTAAGTTATAATTGTAAGGACGTTCATGAAATAAAATGTATGTTTTAAGGTAGTTTTAGATTGTAAACTTTGTATATTGATCGAACAGTTTACTGCAGCAAGCTTAAAAAACTGTGTGTCATTTTCTTCACTGTGGTTATTTGAAAAAATCGAAACCTCTGAAGATCGTTGCATGTTGAGTGACTCGAGTATTTATTTCCATTATTATATGATCAACTAGCATTTACCCGCGGCTCCGCTCGCATCACAGAAATAAGCAAAATAACTAAGCTTCTTTTGAAAACATTTTCAGTTATCAAACAGATAAGTTTTAAAGTTCACATGTTCCTTGAAATAATGATATACAAAAAACTTTAAATAATCAGGTTACACACCAAATATTAAAAATTTCTTAGCAGCACTTGTAAACAATTAAATTCACACAGATCACCAACTTCTAAAACAGGATTCTAAACAAAAGCCAAAGCTATTAATTATTTTTCAGATCGAATTGAAGAAGAGATACATACAGAACAAACCGTAAGAGCTTCATAAATTGTATTATTATATAAACACTCATAAAAGTTAAATTCTTACGAAGCAACCAAAATATGAAGAATTGCTAAACTTACTAAAAGGATATTTTCCGCAGAAACGATATCAATATCTTTAAAATGCACAACTATTTTGCTCAAGCGTTACAAAAAATTCATTCAAAATATTTGATTTTATGTTTGACAGGTGACGATTTACTCATATTTATTAACGACGACAATAGCCCGGCCGACATTCAAAACGACGACTGCGAACGACAACGGCGAAAAACCGAAGCTTGACGATAATTGCCGCCAAGCACCGACGCCATGATAATAATGAAAGCGGCAACGACAGTTCTGCATTAGCTCAAACAACTGCAAAAAAATTTTGAAAAAAGTATTGCATGTGTAAAACAAAACATACAACTAATCAATTTCAACACATATTTAAAGCAATTTGCATATATTTTCGATTTAATTCACAAAAAGAAAAAAGGACGCCACGACCGTCGCTGTCAAATTAGAAATAGATCTAATCTGGCGACAGCGGCATTCATGAAAAATTCCTCTACATAAGAACACGTGTAAAAATAATTTGACAGATGCCGCACCGTCGTTGTCGTCTTGATTCTGTTTTCCTTAAGTGACAGAAAAAGTACCGAAAACGCAAAATAAAATTGGTATTGTATGTATAGCAAGGCGAATTCATTACATGAACGTTATTTTCTTTTATTCTGACATTTCTGAACATGCTAAATTCGCCTTGCTCTCACCTTATATGAATTCGCCTTGATGTATAGTAACTAAACTTATTAAAATCACAGCAATTAGTTTTTAAATGTATTTTTGTAGATATGGCAATGAATTTTTTAGTCACGTTTTGACCGATAACTCAGTTATCGATGAACTTATCGAAATATTGCAATTTCCAAATGAAACCTGTGGCCTTCCCCTTTCGTTTGATACCCATATTGTATGCAAATTCAGGGGTTTTTGGGCTACCTTATTCTGACCGATAACTCAGTTATCGATGAATTGATCGAAATATTGCAGAGTCCAAAAGCATACTGTGGCTTCCCCATTCGTTTGATATCCATATTGTATGCAAGCGCAGGGGTTTTGGGCGACCCCATTCTGACCGATAACTCAGTTATCGATAAAGTTATCGAAATATTGCAGGGTCCAAAACAATAATGTGGCCTTCCCCATTCGTTTGATACCCATATTGTATGCAAATTTAGGGGTTTTAGGGTAACCACATTCTGACCGATAACTCAGTTATCGATGAATTGATCGAAATATTGCAGAGTCCAAAAGCATACTGTGGCTTCAACATTCGTTTGATATCCATATTGTATGCAAGCGCAGGGGTTTTGGGCGACCCCATTCTGACCGATAACTCAGTTATCGATTAATTTATCGAAATATTGCAGAGTCCAAAAGAATACTGTGGCCTTCCCCTTTTCGTTTGATATCCATATTGTATGCAAGTTCAGGGGTTCTTGGGCTACCCCATTCTGACCGATAACTCAGTTATCGATTAATTGATCGAAATATTGCAGAGTCCAAAAGAATACTGTGGCCTTCCCCTTTTCGTTTGATATCCATATTGTATGCAAGTTCAGGGGTTCTTGGGCTACCTCATTCTGACCGATAACTCAGTTATCGATTAATTGATCGAAATATTGCATAGTCCACCAGAATCCTATGACCTTCCCTTTCGTTTGATACCCATATTGTATGCAAATTCAGGGGTTTTTGGGCTAACCCATTCTGACCGATAATTCAGTTATCGATTAATTGATCGAAATATTGCAGAGTCCAAAAGAATACTGTGGCCTTCCCCTTTTCGTTTGATATCCATATTGTATGCAAGCGCAGGGGTTTTGGGCGACCCCATTCTGACCGATAACTCAGTTATCGATAAAGTTATCGAAATATTGCAGGGTCCAAAACAATAATGTGGCCTTCCCCATTCGTTTGATACCCATATTATATGCAAATTTAGGGGTTTTAGGGTAACCACATTCTGACCGATAACTCAGTTATCGATTAATTGATCGAAATATTGCAGAGTCCAAAAGAATACTGTTGCCTTCCCCTTTTCGTTTGATGCCCATATTGTATGCAAGTTCAGGGGTTCTTGGGCTACCCCATTCTGACCGATAACTCAGTTATCGATTAATTGATCGAAATATTGCATAGTCCAAAAGAATACTGTGGCCTTCCCCTTTTCGTTTGATATCCATATTGTATGCAAGTTCAGGGGTTCTTGGGCTACCCCATTCTGACCGATAACTCAGTTATCGATTAATTGATCGAAATATTGCATAGTCCACCAGAATCCTATGACCTTCCCTTTCGTTTGATACCCATATTGTATGCAAATTCAGGGGTTTTTGGGCTACCCCATTCTGACCGATAACTCAGTTATCGATTAATTGATCGAAATATTGCAGAGTCCAAAAGAATACTGTGGCCTTCCCCTTTTCGTTTGATATCCATATTGTATGCAAGTTCAGGGGTTCTTGGGCGACCCCATTCTGACCGATAACTCAGTTATCGATAAAGTTATCGAAATATTGCAGGGTCCAAAAGAATACTGTGGCCTTCCCCATTCGTTTGACACTAATATTGTATGCAAATTCATGGTTTTTTGGGCAACCACATTCTGATCGATAACTCAGTTATCGATTAATTTATTGAAATACTGCGGCCTTCCCCATTCGTTTGATACCAATATTGTATGCAAATTCATGGTTTTTTGGGCAACCAAATTCTGATCGATAACTCAGTTATCGATTAATTTATCGAAATACTGCAAAGTCCAAAATAATACTGTGGCCTTCCCCTTTCGTTCAATAACCATATTGTATGCACATTTTAAGGTTTTAGGGCACCAAATTGCATAAATTCATTGGATAAAATACATTTTTGGGTTAGTTGGGTCACATTAGTGCCCATAACTCCATAACCATGTGAGGTATTGAGAATTCATGAAACTTGTTACCTATCCGAGACATCGGGAAATAAGTGTGCAAAATTTCGTACAGATCGGTGCTGTAGTTTGGGCGTGAAAACGGTTCAAACAAACTCACTCACAAACTTACGCATTTATAATATAAGTAAGATAAATGGATAGAAAACAGAAATCTTGAAATGAACATCCAGGTTACAAGCTTGCAAAATTTTGACTAGATTTGTATCGGCTCTTTTTGACTTCAATATCCATGTCGTTTGCATTTTTTTCACAAGTTCTGAGCAATTTTTCAAAGTAATGTTCATCGGAATGAATATGTCGTAACTCCGCCACTAAGTCATTTGTGAAATCCACTACAAGCGCTAAAACTCTTTTTATTTGTTGGAGTATCTTACACAAAGACAGAACGTACCATTTTAGAGTGAGGGATTTTTAGACTTGTGTTAACAAAAATGCTGCGATTATTATAAAAAAAATTTTTTTTAATGTTGACCAAGAATCTTCTAATACTAAGTAATAGAGAAAATGTGAAAGTTTTATAAATTTTGCGCCTTTCGCATAACAAAACTGACAACATAAATTTATCAACAAATGCTCGTGATTAACACTGTTTTTTGATAACTGCACACTGGCCTTTTATAATAAATACTAAAATTGAATAGGCCATGAAACTGCAAACCCAAATTTTTTATAAAAATTCGGAATAAAAACTGGGGAATTTTGATGAAACTTGGTAAAATTTTCCGAGGTTTTGTACAAAATTTGAAGTTTGTTCTTGCATATTTTTTATTAGATAAGGGGATATACTTTTATAAAAACCGTGTAAAAAACTTTCGTCGCTATCTATTTTTTGCCATTTTGTGATCTGATTAAATAATAATTAGCCCGCCTACTCTGATGTTTTCAGACTGTCTGAATTTGAATTTTTAAAGACGTGAGAGAAAAGGGAGCGGAGCTTTAGCTCAGCAATTTCAGACCGCCCAAATTACGGTACTATTTCGATCTATTTTTTTATTACCGGTTTTATCGTCTTGAAAACCTAGTGAATTTTGTAGAAGGTCTGAAAAGGCTAGTGTATGTATATAGACTTAAAATTCAAGCGCATAATCCACTAACCGATAATTTCATATACTCATAAAATATAATTTGTCATTAGTATAAAATTATTTCTTTCGTGTTTTTTCGGCCTTAAATTGACGATTGTATGTGTTGTTGAGCTCTAGGCCACCCAAATATATATGAATAACAGCAATTTTAAATTTGTTAATATTATATATTTATTTAAAATGATCGATATTTCGATTTCAATTTGAAATCATCATCAGGATCTGAAACATATAAACATTGAGATCAACAAAATTCAACAAAACACTTTCATACACTTACACTATTGACTGCACCTTATCGACTAATTTAACATTTATAATAGAATGCAGTATAAAGTCAAAAAATGAAAAATGTAAACAATTTCAAAAACAATAATGATCAACAAAACTTCTCCAATAACAACAATACATGAAAATATGCAAAGAGAACGGCGCTTCAATAATATAGAAACAGATGATTGCTTGTTGTTGTTGACACTCTCTGTGTGCTAGGTGTAACTCTTTTTCCTTTCTATCAAATACCGGTATGCTGGAGCGACTCTCTCTACGTCGCTCTTAAAATTCATGCGTATGTCGCTAGGTGTGTTAATAATGTGTAGCATCTCCAAAATATAGCGCTTTTTGTAATTTGTTTCTTGTTGTAATATAGCTACGTTGTCTAAGTTGGGAGAGTGTCCAGTGATGATGCAGTGTTGTGATAGAGCCGTTTTGTTTACATTAGAGTGGTCACGATTTTTGATGTTTGATTTATGAGCGGAAATCCTTGTCTTTAGTTTCGATTTAGTTGTACCCACATATGCTTTATTGCATACGTGGGACCCGTCCCCATTACAATTAATTTGATAAATTAAGTCCGATTTCTCCAATTTTTCTATTTTGCTTTTCGTGTTGCTAAATATTTGTTGTAATGTGTTAGTGTATTTAAATGCTATTTGAAATTTTTCTTTGTCATACATAGTGGAGTGTTTAATCCGGTTTGATAGGCCTGGTACAAATATGGCAGTCTTATATATTTTGTTAGCGTTATTATTGTTGGTGCTCTGTTTAGTGTAATATTCATGTATATATCCATTGACTAAGTGGGTGGGAAACTCATTGTCCGAAAGAATCCTTTTTATAATGTCAATATTCTTCTTGTGGTAAATCTCGTCGCTAATTGAGAGCACTTTTCGATAAAATTCCTTGCCGTGTTAACTATCGTTGTCTTCGCATGTTTGGAATTAAAATTTATTAACCTTCCGGACACAGTAGGCTTTTGATACCAGTCGAAGGTTAAGTGATTATCTTTCTTTACTACCATCGTGTCCAAGAAAGGCAGTTGTCCATTATTTTCGATCTCGCATGTAAATTTAATAGACTTATGATATGAATTTAAAATAGTCAACATTTCATTAATGGAGTCTGTCATGGCTATAGCGAATAAATCATCCACATATTTTGTGAGCAGCCGCGGTTTGTGTGGTGAGTCCTCTTGAAATTTTAGTAATAACTCCTCCATAACTATGTCAGCTATGACCGGTGATGCTGGGGAGCCCATTGGCATCCCTGATCTCTGCTCGTAGATTTTATTATTATATTTAAAATACCGGGACGGGTCCCACGTATGCAATAAAGCATATGTGGGTACAACTAAATCGAAACTAAAGACAAGGATTTCCGCTCATAAATCAAACATCAAAAATCGTGACCACTCTAAAATAAACAAAACGGCTCTATCACAACACTGCATCATCACTGGACACTCTCCCAACTTAGACAACGTAGCTATATTACAACAAGAAACAAATTACAAAAAGCGCTATATTTTGGAGATGCTACACATTATTAACACACCTAGCGACATACGCATGAATTTTAAGAGCGACGTAGAGAGAGTCGCTCCAGCATACCGGTATTTGATAGAAAGGAAAAAGAGTTACACCTAGCACACAGAGAGTGTCAACAACAACAAGCAATCATCTGTTTCTATATTATTGAAGCGCCGTTTTCTTTGCATATTTTCATGTATTGTTGTTATTGGAGAAGTTTTGTTGATCATTATTGTTTTTGAAATTGTTTACATTTTTCATTTTTTGACTTTATACTGCATTCTCATATAAATGTTAAATTAGTCGATAAGGTGCAGTCAATAGTGTAAGTGTATGAAAGTGTTTTGTTGAATTTTGTTGATCTCAATGTTTATATGTTTCAGATCCTGATGATGATTTCAAATTGAAATCGAAATATCGATAATTTTAAATAAATATATAATATTAACAAATTTAAAATTGCTATTATTCATATATATTTGGGTGGCCTAGAGCTCAACAACACATACAATCATTAGTATAAAATGAGAAAATTATAAATCAGAAGCATTAAAGCAGTGGCTAAGCCACTGATGGCAACTATAGAACAAAAAAAGGGCAAACTATTCTGGAGATCCTCTTGCACTAGCATCTTTTATAGCCAAAATAGATTCAGCAGAAATCTTAGGCGAATATTATTTTATGCCCACCCTTGTATGTTTCCTGAAATCAAAGCTCGAATGTATAGCCCGTGGGGCTCGCCCATCGAGTGTAACAACGACTAATGAACTAAAAATAGCATTGCGAGCTAGGATAAAGCCGAAAAATTCAAAAGGCGTGGTGGAAAAAATTGTATCATTATGTGTTGTGAACAACAACTACGCTGATTTTGTCAAACGTGTCGATGAATCAGCTGAGTCACCACAACGTACTTTTATTGTAGACGGCATAACAGAAACAAAATCGCGTGAAATGCCAGTGCAGCAGACTGTCGAGTGAACGCCAAATCCCCTCTGGCCAAGTCGATAATGGCTTTAATAGCATCTACCGATTCGAAGGATATAGCTGCTAAACTAATCTTTGACCAATGAGGTACAAGAGCCCAAAGTGTTAGCTTTAAGGACAAAAAGGATAATAATTTTAGAACCTTTCGTGGTAACCAAAGATGAAACTATTTATATAACTGTAGTAATAAAACGTGTAACTTGTGTAGTTTCTAGAACGAATGTTTTATTTTTACAGCTATGACTTTATTACTACCTAAGTATTATTTTACTTTACAGCTATGTACTTCTCTTCCAGTGAGTACTTATGAGAACTTCATTAACCTACATTCATAGTGTTATTCTCTTAGCCGCCGTGCTACCATAGTGTTAAATTCTAAAGCTAAGATTAAAAAGATTCAATTATGTTAATGTGTACTGCCACACTACCCTCCTCCAGAATCTTCGCTAAGCGGAGATAAAAACGCAGGTTTCAACTGATCGATTGACAATTTTGTCCCATTATTTCGAAGTATTTCTCATGTCTGCTTGTAACTTCAAACGGACCTTTGTAAGACGAGGACAGTGAAGTCCTAATTTAGCCATCCCTTACAAAAACATGTGTGCAAGTTCTCAAGGTCGGATGTACAAAATACTTTTCTTCGTGAATGCCAGCTGTCTCTGTCGGCCTTAACTCTCTCATAGCTTTACGGAGGTTTTGCAATGACTCTGCGTGCATTTCATCGGTTTCGTTATTTGTAAAGAACTCCCCTGGTAATCGCAGGGTGGTACCGTATACGAGCTCACTGGGCGTTGATTTTATATCTTCCTTATAGGTGCAGCGCATACCTAAAAGTATTATCGGTAAGTAGGTTGTCCAGTTCTGAGCACTCTGACACAATATTGCGGATTTTAATGTGCGATGCCACCTTTCAACAAGCCCATTCGTTTGTGGATGGTATGGTGTTGTCCGTAGGTGTTTAATCCCAAGGGTCTTCATAAGCTGTCGAAAACTGAGCTCTCGAACTGCTGCCCAAGGTCCGTAGTAATGTCAACGGGAACTCCGAAATGAGAGATCCAACCATTGAACAGTGCATTAGACACTGTTTCAGCTGTCTTGTCGGTCATGGGGATAGCCTCTGGCCATCGAGTAAAACGATCCACGACCGTGAGGCAGTATCGAAATCCACATGAGATGGCACTTCCCGTCTTGATAGTGGTGTAACACAGTGACGCTGAATCTTATTCCGTTGGCAGGACGTGCAGCTTTGGGCGAACCTTCTGCTATCGCGTTGGACTCCTGGCCAAACAAATCGTTCACACATCAGCCGAGCGGTAGCTTTAGGTCCAGGGTGGGATAAATCGTGAATCGCGTGAAGAGCGTTTGATCGAAAACGCTTCGTAATAAATGGCCGTATACGGTCATGCGAAAAGTCAGTAATTGATCTAGTACTAGATAACAAGGTATATGGCTTTAATTGGAGTGAATTAATTTGGTTACCTTGGAGCTTTCGATTTCCTTAGCTTTTCGTCTGACTCTTGATCCGCTGATAATTCCTCGTAGTTTATACCCTCACAAGTTATAGACTGGATATGCGATAGCAGATCGGCAACAACATTCTCGCTGCCCACAATATAACGAATGTCGGTGGTTATTTGGCCAATGAAATCGAGCTGCCTTGCTTGACGATCTGAAGCCTTAGACGAATTTTGGTGGAATGCGAATGTTAAAGGTTTGTGGTCGGTGTAGATATGGCAATGCCTACCTTCCAGCATATATCGAAAATGCTTCACCGCTAGATAGACGGAAGTGAGTTCTCGATCGTAAGTGTTATAGCGAGTTTCAGCAGGATAAAACTTCACTCAAGAAAAGCTGAGCGGTTGAATTTCATTACCTACAACCTGATTGAGAACAGCTCCAGCGGCAAACTTCGAAGCATCAACCGAAATGGACAATTCAGTGTCAGGTAATGGATGGGCTAGCAATGTTGCCTCTGCTAGCTGTTGTTTGCTCTTTCCAAAACACTGTTCGGTGTCAGCGGTCCACTTTAACAAGGTTTTGTCGTTTTTTTTGTTTGACTTAGCCATCTCAAATATTAATTGCGTTTTTTAAAAACCGTCTACAAAAGTTGAGCATAGCTAAAAACTTTTTCATCTGTTGGATGGTTTGTGGTTTCGAAAAATTCAACAATGCCTCGACATGCTTCCGTAGTGGGCGAATACCGTCCTTGGTTATAGTATGACCGAGAAACTCTAGTTCGGTTACCCCAAAAATCGACTTAGATGCATTTATGGACAAATTGTTATCACAAAGACGTTAAAAAAGCATTCGTAAATGTTTGCTGTGGGCTTCTGGATTTGGAGAAGCAATAACCACATCGTCTAAATACGCAAAATCGAAATTGAACCCTCTAAAGACCTCGTGAATTAAGCGCTGAAACGTTTGGGTTGCATTTCTAAGCCAAAACGTCATATGGGCGAACTCATATAAGCTGAAAGGTGTACAGATGGCTGTTTTAGGTATATCCGTAGGATGGATCGGTACTTGGTGGAAAGCCTTCCTCAGATCAATCTTTGAGAAAATTGAGTTTCCTGCTAGGATTGTGGAAAAGTCGTTAAGATACGGCAAGGGGTAACGGTCTGGAACTGTTATTGAATTAAGGGCTCGGTAATCACCGCATGGTCTCCAAGACCCGTCCGCTTTACGTACCATGTGTAAAGGGATTGACCAGCTGCTATTTGATGAGCGGCAGATGCCGAGTTTCATTAAAGTCTCAAATTCCTCTTTAGCAGCAGCTAGTTTTTCGGGCGATATCCTTCTAGGTCGAGCGAAAATCGGATGCCCTCTCCTTTCTATGCAATGAGTTACACCGGACAAAGTTTTAGTGCCTGGAGCCGGTGGGCGCGTAATTCTCGTGAACTCTTCGACGATATTGGAGAAATTAATGTTGCTGTCATATGATTTAATGGAAAATACACTACTGCGATCGATTTTACATATAGCTTTCGCAGCAGTCCTGTGATCAAGTAAACAACGATGTTTAAGATCTACCAAAAGATCGAAGTGTGCGAGGTAATCAGCGCCAATGATAGGACAGCTGACCTCAGCGATGATGAAATTCCATAGGAATTCACGATTGAAATTTAAGCTTAAGTTAAGGAGAACCTCTCCGAATTCTTTTATCGGAGAGCTGTTTGCTGCAAACAATTGAGCGGTGGTGGGTCTAGCCCTGACAGATTTTGATAATTTAGGAAGCACAGACACGTCCGCCCCTGTGTCTACCAAAAATGTTAAATTTGTTTTGTTGTCGTTAATTCTAAGGCGGGACATGCCATGTGCGTTCTGATGTATATGACGTGTCACAGTTTGCTCGCGTTTACCTGTAACACAATCTGTCGAGCAACCCTATTGTAAATTTGTTTTGTTCGTTTGGCGTTGATGGACATTTGAGACTGCTTGATTTTTTTCTTTCACGAGTAAGCATGGGTCCCTACATTTGGTTGCTTGTCTCCCAAATTTGAGGTGATACCAACAAATATTAGAGTCATTAGTAGGAGAGCGAATTGAAGAGCGAAAGTTTGCGAATCTTGTATTGATTTGCTGAATTTCAGCAGAAATCTGAGCTATATCTTCGCGCGAACTTGAAATGTCTGTATCTGACATAACTGCATTTACCTGGGTGCTTTGCAAACTATTTGCTTCGACTATAGCATCAGCGATGCGTAATTTTTCTGCTAAGTCAGCACTTGAAGCAATAACAGCAGGTTGCACAGTTGGCGGTAGTCGACTGATCCAAATATCCATAAGTGCACTATCGCTCCATGATGTACCAGCTACGTGTCGCATGCTCGAAAGGAATTCGCTAGGCTTTTGATCGCCTAATAACATTTCTTGAAGAACTTTTTGCAGACGTCTCGGTTGGCTGTCGGAGAAACGTTGAATTAAAGCGGATTTAAGGTAGTCGTACTTGCTTGATGAAGGTGCTGCTCGATTATCGATCGTAGGCTAAGTAGTCTGCTCGGTGAAATACTAGCTAAAACAATTGAGTATTTGCGGCTATCTCCAGATATGCCAGAAGCTTCGAACCAAAACTCCAATGAGTAGAAAAAGGCTTCGATATCGTTGTCCGCGATAGTAGGAAGTGGAATTCGCGGTGAACAAATTGCAGCCAAGCCAGTAGCCGTAGGTGGGCCTTGAGGAAGCTTATTTTCCCCTGGAATTATCGCCCCGGCTCCTCCTTGCGAAATATCGGCTTTCGGATCAACCATCTTGTGAAATCGCCTGGGTCACCAATGTAGAAATAAAACGTGTCACTTCAAAGTTTCTAGAACGAATGTTTTATTTTCACAGCTATGACTTTATTACTACCTAAGTATTATTTTACTTTACAGCTAAGTATGTACTCCTCTTGGAGTGAGTACTTATGAGAACTTCATTAACCTACATACATAGGGCCGATTTCACCAGCTCGACTTAACTAAGTTAAGTTGAGTTTTTCACTTTTTCAGTTTCACCATCTAACTTAACTAAGTCACAACTTAGTCAGCCTGCCAGCTGACTTATTCTCAACTAAGTCAGTGGTGCTGTTGTTCAAAACCTAAACGTCAGTTATGCTCCTAATTTGTTTTGTACAATGTCCCGGCCGGAAAATTCGTCAAGCATAACTTTTACGGCGTATGCATAGATGCATGTGAACGCTTGTTTTCTAGCATACAACCATTACGAAACTATCGTTTTCAATTAAGCGCTAATTTTAGTACCTTCCAACTAAAGAGAAATGGGTGTAAGATCAATACATTCCTTCGTGTATGGCCATACATGCCCATTTCGCCCTGGGGTATTGGGATGCGCAGAGTTGTCTGGTATGAAAAAATACTACTATGCACAAACTGCTGATCGGGTTGTTGTGTTCAAAATTATTTAAGTCGCGCAGTTGGTGAAACCCAAAATTAAGTTAGTCTCGAATCTGTGCTAACTTAAGTCACGACTTAGTTTTAGTCTTAGTCGCGTTGGTGAAACCGGCCCATAGTGTTATTCTCTCAGCCGCCGTGCTACCATAGTGTTAAATTCTAAATCTAGGATTAAAATGATTTAATTGTGTTAATGTGTACTGCCACATAACTATGACTGTGGCTATGCAAGCAATCGGGGTAACAGAGAAAGTCATGGCAGTAACACAAATATTAACAAAAACAGCTCAAGACAAAATCAGGGATTTGCAAGCAGAAGAAACAACAACAAGACCAGATAAACGAACGTTCGTACTTTGACCGCGCAAGCCTCTCGGGGCGAACCCTTGGGGAGCAAGGAGAGGAAGTTTAAATAAACGTGCACTAATTTCATTGAGCTAGAATGCTCAGGTTCTACCAATTCATGCACATTTTTAGTAGATATGCAAGCAGATGTCTCATTAATATAAATTTCTGCCATTAATCAGAACGAACTGATTAATATAACTGGCATAATAACAGAAGCAGTTTCAACCTTAAAAACCTTAATAAAATAAAATAATGGCGGAAGTGGTTCATGAAGAATAGAACTAGGAGTTTAGATGACATCAAAACCATCATATTGTTAGCTTAATGGTTAGCAAAGCGTGCCAAAATTTCTCTGATGAAGAATCTTAGCAGCTTCCGAAATGGATCTATAAGAAAAGCTATGGCGGTTGTCTCCAAACATTTTTCCTACTCTATTCAATAAAAAAAAAAACTTTTAATAGTTAATTAAAAATGATTATTAAAAAAAAAACAATAATAGTTTTCATAAAAATTCAAAAAGTGAAAAATTATTATTCTTGGCCTTAAGCTCGTTTCATGAACACTTGAAATATCCACTAACTTAATAACAGCTAATTTTTATTTTAAACATACAATGCATATAGTACCAGATGCTATAAACATACCATCTGATGGTATACTCGGTGGAGACTTTTTGAGAATCTACCCAAAAAAATAAGAATGTAAAATTGAATTCATAATAGTTTTAACTACAGAACTATATTAAGCGTGTATGCGTAGGTAGATAAAAACAAAAAAAAAAAACATGGAACGTAAAGCATAGAAATTAATATATAAAAGTTAGGAAGTCTAAGTTCGGGTGGAACCGAACATTATATACCTAGTAGTGATATATTATGGCATATCAATTTACGCAGGTCTACCTTGATACTTTTCAGTTAGCATTATAAAGCCAGCTGATTGTTTTCAATAAAAACACTTCTGTTATGAGTTTTGAGTGGTGAATTGATTTAAAAAAATATAAATGTGTGGCGCGATATACAACACGTACATCATCATAAACCTCCTAGAGATTTTTGCGCCGAGCTTCCCTTCCAATTTGTGGTGTGCCGTTTTGAATTTTTTTCTACCATTTGGCGGGACCTAAAGATTTTTGCATTTACAAAGGAGATGAATTATTGCTGAGAATCCTTCCATAGCAGAAAGACAATCGGAGAGTTTGCCAAACAACTGCTGAGTGGCGACCCCGTTTTGAAAAACCTTTTTAAACCACTTTTGAGGCTACCAGTCCCAGGACTCGAACCTTGGACCTTCGGTGTGGTAGGCCGGCAACAATACCGCCACACCACGGCGGTTTGAAAAATTAACCTTCAAATCGACAGACGGACAGACAGACAGACGGACGGTGAGACGGACATTGCTAAATCGACTCAGCTCATCGTCTTATTATTACAGTTTACTTATTGATGGGCCCATTTCTTCTCTTTCTCATACTTACAATCATTTTATGTTCACTTATTGTATAAAAATCAAAAAAGATATATAACTTCACTATTGCAGTGGTGTATTAAAGACTTGCCCGGATATTTTACTTGTGTGTTTCCCGATTTGGCTACTTTTTGGCAGGAGTAGAATACATACTACTGAGAAGCAGCCAACCAATTTTTATTGAAATATCTAGTTGAAACTACAACAATCGCCTTTGAAAATAGCAGAGTTTTTATGCTGAAAAGTGAGCGACTCCACGCTTACTTCCCCAAAATCCACAACAATTTTTTGCAGTCGAGTTTTGCTTAAAAAGCTTATTATGCGTGCAAGATCTTATTGATATAGCTTGCAGAGTTATAGACATATCGCGTTTTACATTTTACAAACAAATTTTTCAGAACTATGTTCAAAAACTGGGCGTGGCCGTTGACGGATTTCGCCCATTTTAACAACAAACATTTCTCTTCATATGTACACCATTTTCGCCAAATTTTCGATAAATCAACTTTTGCCGAAGTTATGACATGAAAAGTTTTGTGGAATAATCCACTATAAAAGGGAAGGGGCAACGCCCATTCTTAAAAATTTATATTTTTCGACTTTCTTCATGATATCAAGCTTCTGTACGCAAAGTTATTGCCTATTAAATATATCTATGATCCTTTTCAAAATCTTTCGTATAAAAGTGGACGTGGACCTTAACCGATTTCGAAAATTTTTTTCCGGAATATTCCTTCTATTAATATAAATATGTGTGCTAAATGTCGTTTCGACATCTTAAACAGTTTTTGGTTTATGATTAATAATATTTCTAAATTTGACTTAATCAAGACTGGGCGGTGCCATGCTCATTTTGAAAAATTTCTTAAAAAATTTAATTTCTGCCTTAACATTAATGTACACGCCAAATTTTATCGTTTTAAGTGTATTATGTACTGGATAATCACCCTTTTTGTATATAAAAAGTGGGCGTGGCTATAATTCGCTATTTTAAATAGCGCTCGGAGATGAGTGCCAAGGAACCTGCATACAGAATTTTAGTAAGATATCTCAAAATTTACTCAAGCTATCGTGTTAACAGACAGACGGACGGACGGACATGATTTCACAATTTATATTGTATGCGGGTGTGGGAAAAGCATCTATTTAAAAAGAAATTGATTTAGTTTTGATACACTACACACCGTTAGGCGACTAAAATTAATATACCTTGTGTGAATAGCACTACTAGGTATAATACTATATGCCTTAGCGTTAATACAGCTCCACATTTTATGCACACATTCAAGATTATAGAAACCATTTAGTTAAAATATTCAAGCAACTCAGTCGTAATAATTGGGAAACTGACCCAATTTAACAAAGGGGGAGGATAGTATCCACTCAAATTCAAAAATTCGTTCACCGTTTCCAATTGGCGTTTACTTCCGTTATTCGTCCCATTTCCATATAAAGCTTAACCCTAGACAAGTAACCTTCGTCGATTCGACGAATACGCTATCGAATATTGTCTGTCTCTTTTTAAGACTGCCTTCTAAAAGACTTAAAAAAAATATATCAGAATTGTTCCCAAATAATAAAAAAATGTTTTATTTAGAGGTACACAAATGCGTACAAAGAATGAAACCAAAAATTAAATAACTATATTAGAAACTAGCTGACCCGCCGAACTTTGTTCCGCCTTAAAAGCACAAATCATACAGTCACCCTGGGTCCACATTTAGGTCAATAAATTGGGACCCGGGTAAAATATCGAGGTGAAAGATATCTTAAATTTTAGGAGAGACGTCTAGAGAATGATTATTGAAAGCTTCATTCATTTCTATGCAGTCGTTTTTGTGTGACGCGGGCGTTATGGTAAAAAAACCACATTTTTGGTCACATTTTTCCCATATTTTGGTCAATAACTCGGGAACTGGATGAGATATCCAAATGAAAGTTGTCCTAAATTTTAAGTTAGATGTTAAGTGATAGAATGGTGAAAGTTTCATGCAATTCTATTCAGTAGCTTTTGCGTGATACGCGCACAATCATACAGACGGACAGACAGACAGACAGACAAAAATTCTAAAAATTGTAGATTTGGGTTCCGCTGGTCCAATAACGACCTCTCCTATCAGTTTTTCTTGAATATCTTCAATGTACAGACATCGACCTGAAAACTGTAGGTCCCACCAATTTGTAGGGAAAATTCAAATCGGCACACCACAAATTGGAAGAGAAGCTTGGCGCAAAAATCTCTTAGGAGGTTTATGATGATATACCTGTTGTATATCGCGCCATAGAGAGAGAGACATCGACCTGTTACAATTTTATTATATGTAAAGATAAGTATTTTAAAGAATGTCCGTCGAATCGCCGAATGGTTAGGTTTTATAGGAAGAGATCGAAGGTTAACCTTCTAGGGTTAATCAACTTGATACGCCCATCTTTCCCTTTTAACGATAGTGTACTCGCACCGTATATATATATTGCAATCCAATTAGAATCCTCGTGCTTACGCACCCTTATTGTAGTTTTGACTTACTTTTGCGCCCATATTCTTTATTCTTAAGTTGTGTTATGTAAGAACCATTGCATAGTGTAAACCCATAAAATGTATTACTGTGGTGTTCTTTGATTGTCAATCGTCAAATAAAAAAAAACAAAAGATAATATAGTATTTCTTGCTGATATTAATATGGACTTAATTATATAAAGTCGATAACTAAATTTTTGCCTTTCCATCAGAAAGATTAGTATTATTTGTATTAATTGAAAACAAAATAGAAAACACTGATTACGAGAAAATATTCCAACTGGCTAATTTGGACAATACTTTCTCTTAAGGATACCGATGCAAATACCGATGTGTCAAGTCAATGTTTGAAGAAATGTCAGCGAAAAAACATCACTTTGAGCCTAATTTTGTTGCTAGGTAACTTTTTTCAGAAAACAGTATCTGCATTAATATTATTTATTATGGTCAACATGTAATGCAGTTTTTTAGGCTGGATGGTTAGTTATCGATGCATGTCAAAATAAAAAGATGTTGACGACTTTAATTTTTCAATAAACAGCGTTACATTAAATACGAATTCTAGATTAAATTTTTTTAACATATCTGGCTCGTGCAAAGTAACTGATAAAAAAGGAAAATAAAATTTGACTTCGCCGGTGCCGGAAACATGATCATATCCAGCACTAGGTTTATGCATAAGAAGATCCATCAGGCTACATGGCGAAAAACACGCAACCAGATCGACCACGTTGTGCTAGACGGGCGGCCTGCTTACAGCGTTTTAGATGTTCGCACAATACGGGGACGTAACATCGACTCTGATCACTACCCAATCCGTACCGCAGCCTTAGAAGTAAATGGATTCCGGCGAACGAGAAGAAACAACTGGTATGATGATGAAGAGTGCCGCGCTGTAACGAAAAGAAAGGACAGAGCCTACAATTCAACGCTGAGAGCGAATGCAACGAGGAGTGTGTGTGAACACTACCACGAGTTAAAGAGCGATGCGAGACGGCTTTTCGGGCGAAAAAAGGAGAGGCAGAAAAGTGTGTTATCAAAAGTTTGGCGAATGACGGAAGGTTTTAAACCCGGTGGGTGATGTTCAGAGAGTACTAAGAATATGAAGGAATCACTTCTGTGACCTTATAAATAAGGAAACTGAGACAGAAGCCGGAGAAGATGCCGAATCCGAACCCACAATTAATGATGATGGAATTGACAGAGTGACCCCCATCGTGCGATTTCTTTATTTTTAATGCTGTGGAAAATAATACAAGATGCAGAACTTAACCGCGCTGGAACAATATTTTATAAACGCGTGCCCATTTTGACGTATGCTGACGACATTAATATCATTGGCCTTCACAACCGCGCCGTAACCTCTGCTTACTCCAAACTGGAAAAAGAAGCGGAAAAATTGGGTTGGTGGTGACCGAGGGCAAATCGACATACATGCTGTTATCAAGCAAAGAGTCAGCGCATTTGCGTCTTGGCAACCACGCCACTGTTGGCAGCAATAATTCCGAAATAGTAAAGGACTTCGTTTACCTAGGAACCAGCATTAACACCTTCGCTGGCTAGGCCACGTTGTGCCAATGAACGAAGATGCTCCAGCCAAGAAGGTATTCTTATCGGCACCTGCCGGTGAAAGCAGGGAAGAGGGAGACTACCACTACGATGGAAGGCCCAAATGGAGACCGATTTGCGATCCCGCGTTGTTTCCAATAGGCGCCAGTTGGCGCAACGAAGAAATAATGACCATTTCCAGAAACTGGAAAAAGGTTTGCTTCGCCTGCCACGTCAAGAGATATAATAATCTTAAATTACATTTTGCAGTCAAAAAGGAAGAAAATAAAAATAACTGCTCTGTATTGAAACTACTTGTGAAATCAAATTTTGCACTTGTTGATTCTTTTAGGCATTTAAATATTCAGATTATTGTTGTTTTCAAGAGACCTTATGTCAGGAGATTAAACATGTATATAAGAAGATTGGCTCCTGCTATTGTCATCAAAACGCTATGAAAAAAATTACAACTGCTAAAGCAGACATTAAGTCAGTCGACCTTGTAGAAAACAAAATAAAACAAAGAGGTTTTCTAAAACAGGAAATAAATAAGCGTAACGCATCCGTTCTCTATTTTTCCTTTATTGAGTTCGCTAAATTGCCCTCGTAAGTCATTATAATTTTATTCGTGGGAAGTGTGAGCTTTCTCTCCACTTCATCATAAAATTGTATAACCGTCACATTCCCTTGCCTTAAAGTACTGAGCTCCTGATCAATAAAATAATTTGATCGCTTATCAGCATAGGTGAAGTCTACCCTAGCGCTTTTGTCATACCTCTCATATAGTGTATAGACCGTCTGCCTCGGGCAACGATTTGGCAAGGTCAAGGGGTTCGTCACATTGTTAATTTCCTACATTTCTCATTTCCTCAAAAGGTTCTACGTTTTCAGTTAATGTAGTAGCAAACTTTTTCGTAATTTGCTCTAATTTTTTTTATCAAAATCTTCCTTCTGTGATTTTAGTGCAACCAATAGCCGTAACAATAGCTGTCAATTCGTCAGTGTTCATACTTAAACGAAGTAAAAAACACACCAAATTAAAGTATAATACGCGGTTTTAAAGGGGTTTCCTGTATATAGGCAAATGATAATAGACAAAACTTGAGAAAAAGTTCAAGAAGAAAAAAATCACAAAAAAATTCACAAATTTATTGAAATAGGATTATGGATACTCCGAATTATTTAAATATTTTGTAAAATTCACCGATATTTTTTGCAGGAGCACAGAAATGTGTAGTATGTAATTAATTGCCGTTGTTTAAGTTTTGTTTCTTCTTGAATATTGAATTTGGGC
Organism: Merzomyia westermanni; assembly: GCA_949987695.1. NCBI lineage: Eukaryota > Metazoa > Arthropoda > Insecta > Diptera > Tephritidae > Merzomyia > Merzomyia westermanni. The sequence continues at coordinate 82,904,004 of OX465289.1, forward strand.
GCCAGTTAAATAGAAGTCTTAAGCATTTGTTAATATTCATTTACTTTATTCTTAAAATCTACTTATGTCGCTACTTATCATTGTACGACCTCCGTTATCCAATTGCAACACTATTCTTATTAGAAACCGATCCAAAAAAATAATAATACCGCTTACTCAATCAGCGCTGTTATTCGCAACTTCTTTATTCAATTCCAATAAGAATGAGATTACCGTTTGCCTTCTCTACCAGAGAACTCAGAAGTGTACCACACACAAGACCAGTGTGACCAGGTAAGCCTTTTCGAGGCTAGATCTATCCTTTTTTTGTTCTTTAGCCTCATAACTTTGATTTTAGCTTCGTGGTTTTTTCTAGCCTTTTTTACTCCAAACCTTATCTGGTCCCAACCCCATATTTGTTATATAAAATTAAAGTTGATGACGAAAAACGGAAAATTATTCGTAAAAATTGTCAAATATTTTTAATGGAGTTGATAACCCAATTGCGACATCGCCTACCTGATAATATGAACTCTTTACAAAAGATACGTTTTTTTTCCGTTGAAAATTCTTTGAAATTTACAAAGCCGGATGTATTTTCTCACTTTCAAAATGAAAAGTCTAGGTATTCTCCAATTCAAGTAGCATTGACTGATCTGCAGTGACGAAAGCTAATAACCGTACAGTGGACAAGTGTGACCCCTACCATTGAATTTTGGGCGGAAGTCCGAGAACATAAAAATTCGTTAAACGAACCCCCTTTTTTAGGACTGGTCGAAGTCGTATTTAACTTTTTGGTATTACCGTTCAGTAACGCGGAGGGTGAACGAATTTTTAGTGTCATAAACATTTTAAAAACTAAATTAAGTAACAGATTAAAAATTAAAATGATTAACTCGATGCTTAATAATACATGTTCGTTAAAACGCTTATTCAAATGTTGCACTAATTTTGAAATTACCGTGATCTCATCTCTATGATAAATACACATACTTTGTACGCAAAGTTATGTTCTTCTGATTCATCATACGAAGAAAATATTATAAAATTAATAAGTTTATAGTGATTTTTCCATAGCATGTGTTTCTTTGAAAAAATCCCTAGTCAAGGAAAATGTGCCAGATATGTATTGAAACAAGAATAGTTCCTTTAAGTTATATCTACAGCTTTATATACAAACTAGCAGACCTGACAGACGTTGTCCTGCCTAAAATTTTACTTGCTTACATTCAGCAAATTGTACTCTTTTCCCTCCCCACTTTTCGCTTCTTCTACATTTATCCTTATCTCCTTCTTTTTATTTGAACTTTTGCTTTCCCCCATATACCATTACTCTTCTTTACCCTCTTAATTTTCCTCTAATACCACCTCTATATCTCAAATTTTTATTCCTACTCCCCTTTTTCTCCGATTTCCTCTGCGGGTACATAATGATATGTACACAATTTCGAAGAACAGCGAGCTAATTTATTTTTGGTATTGGTACCGCTTACTTTTTCCAAGGTTTTCTGGCTATATAGAACACATATCTATATATAAAATATCATTAACTTGAACCAAATAAATTCCTAGCTATGCCGCATTGCAACTTTTAAAATTGGAGGCATTTCCAAAACCTATATATGGCCTGTGTCGTACCTAGTGGACTCCTGATCCCAATGTGAAAGTTGCACAGAGAAACGTCAATAAACTTTGTACATGAATAAAAGACCACCAACACTCAAATATATCCACGCCCACCGCCCACTTTTCTAAAACTATGCAAATCTGGATTTAGGCATATACTCGTATATCCAAATATAATGAATTTAGACCAAATAAGTTCAGAGTTATGACGAATTGAAATTTTGTATACGCTGGAGGTGTGGCAACGCCCACTTTTCCTAAAAATATATACAGAATGTGTCGTACCCAGTGAACTCCTGAACCAATCGAGACATTTTCATGGAGATTGGCAATAAAGTATAGACATTAAGGAAGCACGAACATAACACAAAAATATGTGTGCGTAGCACCGTCCACTTTTTCAAAGTTCCAAATAACACTAGTTTTGACCAAATACGCTCCGAGTTATGATAATTGAAATTTTGTATAGCTTGGGGGCGTGGCAACGCCCACTTTTCCTAAACTAAACATTTATTTGTATACCTAGTAGTGCTACGCACACAAGGTATATTCACTTCATTCGCCTAACGGTAGTATGTAACTGCATAACCGAATCGAGATAGATACTGACTTATGTGTATCAAAATGTTCAGGACGAAAAGAGAAATTGATTAAACCATGTCCGTCCGTCCGTCTGTGAACACGATAACTTGAGTAATTTTGAGATATCTTAATAAAATTTGGTATGCAGGTTCCTTGGCACTTATCTCTGAGCGCTATTTAAAATGGGATAAGTTGGATGATAGCCACGCCCACTTTTTATACATAAAATATTTTCGAAAATACAAAAAAAGTGATTATTCAGTACATAATACACCTATGAGGATAAAATTTGGTGTATACATTAAAACTGAGCCATAAAATAAATTTTTTAAGAAAGTTTTGAAAATGGGAAATTTGGCGATAATGGTCAATATATAAAGAGAACTGTTTGTTGCAAAAATGGGCGAAATCGGTTTATGTCTACACCCAGTTTTTAACATAGTTCTGATATTTTTTTTTTAATTTCAAAAGCGATATTTCTACAACTAAGCAAGTTATATCAATCAGATTTTACACACATAGTAAGCTTTTAAAAGAAAACTTGGCCATAAACAACTTTTGCCAATTTTGAAGTAAGTGTGGCGCCGCCCACTTTACAGCATAAAATGTCTGCTATTTTTAAAGGCAATCGCTTATATTCAATCTTGATATTTCAATGAAAATTGGTCAGCGGCTTCTCAAAAGTATGTATTATACTCCTGCCAAAATTTTGCCACATCGGGAAACACACAAGCAAAATATTCGGGCACGTAGTTAATAGCCCAATGCAATGTCTTTTTGATTGTCATACCTTTAATAAACATTAAATGTACGAGTATGTGAGTATGAGAACAAGAAGAGAAAAGTTCACTAAAATGATCAGGAGGATGAGCTGAGTCGATGTAGCCAAGTCCGTCTCTCGATACGTCTATCTGTCTGTCCGTCTGTCTATTTAAACGCAAATACGAACTAAAAGTATTAAATAAAGTAGACCTGCGTAAATCGGAATGCCATAATAGATCACTACTAGGTATATAATGTTCGGTTCCACCCGAACTTAGTTAGACTTCCTTACTTGTTAGCTCTTAGATTTTTAGTTTTAGTATACATACTTGATGAAACAGTACAATTAAAATTGAATAAACACAATTAAAAAAACTGTATTGAACAAATTAAATTAATCCAATTTGAAGAAAAGTAATAAAGTACGAACTAGAACAAAAAAGACTTGTAAAAGTATTAAGAAAACTTTTTGCTAAAGCATTGAGTAGAATATGCAAAAGCATATTCCATTAATGGCGCAGTGGGACACAGTTATTTGCGGACATTAAAAGTGTACCGTTCACTCCGTTATAAGTGTGAAAAAAATAAAAAGCAACCCAACAAACACCGCACGCAAAAACCTCAAACGTTTGAGAAAACCTTGCTTCTCAGTTTGATTTTCAACGTTATTTATCGTTTGAAAGTAAATATATTGTCAAATTTTTCTCAGAAGTTCTTTTTCAATTAGAGTATGCGTTGAGATATACTTGAAATTTTTTTGAAGCATTTAATGCCAACATAGCGAAAGTCTGTTACATCGATCACGTGTTCGGACGTGTTTTAGCATTTGTCTCCTAAAGGAGGCAATTACCATAATAATAAAACCATGTTTAAATTCAATAATTTCAAAAAATTAATCAACACATAAGTTGTTAAAGAGGGTATTGGAAAAAGTAAAATCGGCAGCAAATTTTTGAACGGCGAAACGCAAAAAGATTTTACATCAAAAGCCCTTTCGAGAAGCGAATGAATTCTCCGAATTTGAAGCAAAAATTCAAAGCTCTGAAAACAAATATAATGATTTGGTGAATATCTTAATTCCTAATCTTCTATTCAATCGAAATGGAGCTATTTAATATGTATGTATGTATATATTTTACAGGTGGCCGAATTGCAAACCATCATCTGTGCAAGTACAACAAACTTCATAAAAATTTTTTTATTTATGTATATATTATTTTTGGTAATTGTTTTCTTTAGGAGACAACTGCTAAAACGCTTCCAAAACATCGGGAGAGGTATCAAAAGACGCGTTTTGACCTCGGTGACAATAATCCGGAAACAGATTTTCGAGTTTTTGTTTCAGTGAAGAAATATTTGCAATCAAAGTTGAAAACTTTCTGTCATTTTCATGTGGTTGTTGTAATCACAGATTAGGGTGTACCGAAAAGTGCATAAGTGTGTTCTGCGCGGAAATACTGTGGACCCCGTATCCGGTGTTGGACCGTCTAAGGGTTATTTTTTTGAAGGGCGCCGAAGGCCGCCTACGCAGAAAGGTGTTCTGCACATAAATACCTTGGATCACGCCTACTATTTGGGATCGGACCTGAGTCATTTTTGGGGTTTTGTTCCAGTGAACAAAAAAATGAAAATCCGCTTTCGGATTGTTGATACCGAAGTCAAAACGCGTTGTTTGGTACCTCTTCCGATATTTTTGGGCGTGTTTTAGCAGTTGTCTCCTAAAGGAAACAATTACCTCATTTTTTATTTAACATTTCCACTATCCTAAAAGCCGAACAACGCTGTTGGATTTTTGAACTGCAACCAGTAATTTAAAATTTTTGTACTTGCTGGTTACGCTCCTACACATGTATGCACTTAAAGGGTTTGTAGGTGCGTTCTTTGTATCCTTAATTTTCTTGTGCCCAATTTTTTTTAACATATCGGAATATGTCGGAAAATCAGTACATTTTGACTCATAGTAACTTAGATTGCAAAATATTGTCGTTTCAGACTAAACCTTCATAATATGTAGATACATTTCTACCTATCGAAATAGAAACGATTTAACTCATAATTTAGGTTTAAAAGCACATAACTCGGTTCTTTGAAAAGGTCGTAACTCGGCGATTTCAGTAATAAGGCCATATCTCAGGAAATTTTTTAGAATGCTGTTACTACAAAAACACGTTTTTTTTAGATTTGACACATCTTTTTCATTTGTTAATCATATTTGCTTTGTGCTTCCAAAGGCATACCCAAACCTTGCTTTCCTTCGTCGATATGCAAAGGACTTTCAAGATCCATATAGTAGGAAGTCACTTTATATATCCTTAGTGCGTTCAAAGTTAGAGTACGCCTCGATTGTGTGGAATCCAATATACAGCTGCCACTCAGCTAGAATCGAAAGGGTACAAAGGCAATTTATCCGGTTCTGTCTTATATCGTTAAATTTTGATGACCCGATTCCCTCCTACACTTCGCGCTGTAAGCTTATCAATTTGCAACCCCTTGAATCCAGGCGGGTAATGCAATTACTTATGTTCGTCTATGACCTCATTACTGGCTCTTTGAACTGTTCAGCTCTTCTTGAGAAGGTATCATTTAATGTGCCAAATAGGTGCTTAAGATCATTCTTGCCTTTTTATTTGTATGCTACCAGGGCCAATTATTACTATTTCGACCCTATTTTTCGCGCCCTCAAGGAATTTAATAAACTCTCAAGGGCTCTTTCTATTGATTTTTCTCTCTCGAGAACTACTTTTAAGTCAACTCTTGATATTTATTTTTAATGATAAAGAAAATAATTTAACTTTTGCTTAATACTTTATCGTATGTACTTGTCGTTACTTTACTGTTATATGTCATTGTACTAGTCTGTAAGATTTTTTATCATAGACGAAATAAATAAATGAAAAGAATTGGTGTTATCTTATATATAAATAGACAAGATGAATGCAATGTAGAACCGTTTTCTGCTAAACTATAATTCTAAGGTATACAAATTATATATGTATAGATAGGAAATTTTGAGGTGTACTTTTATCCGTAAATAAAAAAAATTTAAAAAATCATTTAAATATAAAAAATTTAACATAAAAGTCACACCACTATACATTCACTTATTCACACTATAGACACGCTGTGTGTGTGTGTACTTGCTTTTTGTGTACTATGCTGAATCGTGAGCATGGCCGAGGAGTTGCTTTGTAGGAAAAAATTAAGAGCCGTAGTAGTGTGAGTAGACTTGCCATGCATGTTTTTGTGTTATTCGTGTGGTCGGCTCTCACTGTGAGTGCGAAGAGTTGGTAGTGGACCAATGAAAAATAAGTATTCGCACTATAGATACTCTGTTGTGTCATGCATTTTTGCTTTAGTTGTTGTTATTGTATTGATTACTGGCTACGATGCCCAGTGTCAGCTGCTCTCCCGAGAGCACGAAAAGTTGCTTTGTTGGAGACATAAACACGCAATTTCACATATGAGCAAATATGTAAACTTCATTGCTGATACGTACAAACAGGGTTTACAAAAATAAAATAAATGATTACTCATAAAGAGTATTAAACACCGAAGAAAATTAAAGGAAAATAGAGGAAAGGAAAAGAATTGAAAGGAAGGAAAATTAAAGGAAAGAAAAGGAAAAGGAAAGGAAACGAAGGAAAGGGAAGGGAATGGAAAGGATAGGAAAGGAAGGAAAATTAAAGGAAAGAAAGGAACGGTAAGGAAATGAAAGGAAGGGAAGGGGAAGGGAATTAAAGGACAGGTAAGAAAACGAAGGGGAAAGAAAGAAAATAAAAGGAAGGGAAGGGAAAGGAAAAGAAGTTTGAGGAAAGTAAAAAATAAAATAAGAGAGTAAAAAAAGAAATCAAGGAAAATATGTTAGAGGAAAGGAACAACATAGAAAGGAAGAAAAAAAGGCGGATAAAACATACCTACAGCAACAAAATAAAATAAAATAAAGTTTATTGGTTGAATTTCAACCACTGGGCGAACTCTAGTTACAATTGAAGCGACAAAATACATGATCGAGGCAAGTACCAGAGACATCACGCGTTGATTCATTTAAGTATGACGTAAGCCCAAAGCTAGCCATTAAAGTTTGGTACGTATCTGATGCAACAGTTTGTTGCAAAATATCTAAATTAAAATCGCCTAAAACGATGAGATTACCCGATTTTTCACTGTCTAGAAGGAGTGAGAATTCTTCAAAAAAGTTTTGGACAGAAGCTGAATGCAACCTGTAAACACATAGACAAGTAAACACTTTGCCAAAGATATTAATCGAGCGCTTTAATATATCCGCGCTCATCAAGTGATAACAACAATAATCACAATCGTACGAATTGCGCACGAATACTCCTACTCCACCTGCACAGTAACGCTCACTAGTATTCGCAAAAAAATTATAATCACGCATTTTAAAATCTTGTGTTTCGTACTCATATATCCAGATTTCGGATAAAAAGATAATATCAGGATAAATTTTAAATGACTCGATATTACAAATAAGTAAGTCAAAATTTTGCCGGAGACTACGAATATTTTGGTGTACAATAACAAAGGGATTGGTAACGTAAGACAAGTGTTTCACATCGTTTAAAGGATTAGGAATGACGTTGTTGTTTGTTTTAAGGAAATTTGAAAAATTCATAAAAGTTACTTTAGAATTAATTTAAATTAAATTTGAAAAAAAAGACTTAAATGATTTTGACAGATCGTCAAAGGTTCTTAAAACAACAACTCCGTCATTAGCGTCCTTTTTCATAAGTATTTTATTATTACTAATCCAAAGATATTTGTACTTTTTTTTCATTCTTGCTTTTCTTCGCAGAAGCCAGCAGTGACCTGTTGTATGCAGTGAGACTCTCATTTATAAATATCTTCTTCTTATCTTTGTCCCCAAAAAGCTCTGTTTATAGTTTGCCCTTTGCCTGTCTTTTAGTTTGCATTACCTTTTGCTTCAGTTCAGTGGAGGCAAAATGCACGCGAATAATATTTTTTGCAGGAGAAGTCTCACGTTTATGCTTAATTTTTTTTAAATAGCACTTTTGCATTAGCTCCGGAGTTAGGGAAATTCCCAAAGCTGTGCTTAAAACATTTTGAGTGCACTCTCTTACATTTTCGTTGGTAAGAGCTGGCACTCCAACAATATCAACAGCTTGCTTTCTCCAGTTTAACATACCTTCGCTGAGTTTTGCGTATTCTGCTTTAAGCTGCTTCACTGTGCTGAAAAAATCTGTATTGAATTTCTTCAAACGCACAATTTTGTCATACAGCAACTGCAGTGTAATTTCTTTGGAGAATGCACCGTTGCCAATGTTTGTTTTTTTTTTGCTTTCTTGCTGTGTACATTGAACTTGATTTGTTGAGCTTATGGTGGTGCTATTATTGTTGTTGGAATTTCTATTGCTGATCGAATTGGCATTGTTGGATGACTTCTGTATCTGCTGTTTTTGCCCGTTGCTTGCAGCTGGTTTTTGTTTTGTCACAGTCAAAGGTTTAACGGCAGGCTGTGACTGAATTTTTGGTCCCGAATATGTATCTGCAGCTAAGGTACCTGGTAATGGCTGTAGATGTGGGGACTTTCGACGCACGAGATTACAGCCGTCGCAGCGATGCTTGGTGTTGTTTGACTTCATATAGTCCAAGTCGATAAGATTGATATTGGCGCACAATGCGTGGGAGTAGGCACCACAATCTGCACACGCAACTTTAGCTACTTCATTACGTTCAACTCTGTCTTTACAAATTTCACAATTCATATTTAAAATTTATTTTGTATATATGTATACGAGTATATGTAAAAAATTATTATTTTAATACTGCTTTACTTAGCGCGCACCCCACAACACAAAGGAAAACACGTCCACTCGGCTTGAGAGTTATACTATCAACAACACTTTAACTGAAAAAATCTGAGCTTTAAATTTAGAAAAAAAGATGCCTATAAAAGACCAAGTAAGTAAGGCAATAGATTTTTACAATAACACTTTTCATTCAACTATTGAAAATACTCCCAACAACGTTCATAACAATAAAGTGGATACAAAGAAGGTTAAGGAGAAAACTGACTTAAACAAAATTAATAAAACATCTTAAGCAAATGAAAAGAGAGGAATATGTAGAAACTAGAAGTGAGGGATTCGTTAAAAATTATTTAAATGTCCGACACAAAGAACAACCAAAATTTAGAAAAATGAAGTTATCGAATGTCTATGAATCCAATATTATAAAACCGTTTAAGCAAAGTGCATCCTTAAACATGCTGCTGGTATAAATACTGAATTGTGCTATTTTTATTTAAAGTAACCCATATAAGCATACAGTACACACAAATTGTTATATACATACATACAACTAAGAAAAGTAAAAAGATGAAGCGTAAAACAACGCCAATGTACATTAAAAATCCGGGGTATTTTTAAATCAAAGGGGGGAGGAGTTACATACTCTCTTACCTCTAAGAGTATGTCCAGTTAGTTATTATAAATATACGTAACTCAAAGTCTTACTTATTATTTCTGTTTCATATGTACACATCCTGTGGCTTTACCGGAGTTTTCGATATGTTAACTTGCAACTCGCGTGTTGTGTGATATTGTTAAAATAAAACCATCTACAAGTTAATCTGATGTTTACGAATCGAATGAACCGAAAGATTTAATAAAAATGTGAATATTTTTGCACACGTGCTGCATAAAAATTCTAGCCTCTTAAAGCCGAAAGTACTTGGTCGCCCAGTCAAAAATAATAGGCCAATTAAGAAACCAGTTTTAGCCGCTATTGCAAACAGAAAACAAAAGCGATGTGCTGTGTATGAAAAAATTCAGGAACAATTTATACCAAATATAGTCGCTGTATGCATGCCCATTTCCCTGTAGTTTTTTAAAACATGATTTAGTATTTATTTGTAAGAATACTCGTTTTTGAATTTTTCTTTATATTTTGGATCGCTTTTACAGAAAATGGGACCAAAGTTGCAAAACAAAAGTTGGACGCTAATAGGTTACAACATTGTATTTATTAAATTTAAGAAAAGTATATACTACCAGCAGGTCCGGCAGACGTTGTCTTGCCCAAAATTCTTATGTTTTACAAATTGTACCCTTTACCCTCCCCACTCGGCGATTCCTCTTCATTTATCCCTATAACTTCCTTTTTATACCTAGTAGTACTACGCACACAAGGTATATTAACTTTCGTCGCGTAACGGTGGTATGTAACGGCATAAGCGGATCGAGATAGATATTGACTTATTTATATCAAAATGTCCAGCAGGAAAAAATAAATTTATTAAGCCATGTCCGTCCGTCCGTCTGTTAACACGATAACTTGAGTAAATTTTGAGATATCTTAATAAAATTTGGTAGGCGGGTTCCTTGGCACTCATCTCCGAGCGCTATTTAAAATGGGCGAAATCGGATGATAGCCACGCCCACTTTTTATATATAGAATATTTTCGAAAACACAAAAAAAGTGATTACTCAGTACATAATACACCTAAAAGAATAAAATTTGGTGAATACATTGAGATTGAGGCACAAAATAAATTTTAAAAGAAATTTTTGAAAATGGGCGTGGCACCGCCCACTTTTGATTAAGTCAAGTTTAGAAATAATATTAATCATAAATCAAAAACCGTTCAAGATATCGAAACGAAATCCAGCACGCAGAATTCTAGGTATGCAAGGAATGTTCCAGGCAAAAATGGGCGGGATCGGTTAAGGTCTACGCCCACTTTTATATGAAAGATTTTAAAGAGGCTCGTAGATATATTAAATAGGCAATATCTTTGCGTAAATAGATTTACATCATTTATATTTCACCTTTAAAGTTTCCGTAAACAAAGAAATCCAAAAACTTAAAATTTTCGAAAATGAGCATGATCCCGCCCTTTTTATAGTGGGCTATTCCACAAAACTTTTTGTGCCATAACTCCGCCAAAAATTGAGTTGCCGAAACGAAATTTGGTGATAATGTTCTACATATATATAAAGGTAACTGTTTTCTGAAAAAATGGGAGAAATCGGTTTATGTCCACGCCCAGTTTTTAGGTATATTTCTGAAAATTTTTTTTGTAAAATTTAAAAAGCGATATTTCTACAACTAAGCAAGTTAAATCAATTAGATTTTGCATACATAATAAGCTTTTTAAGAAAAACTCGGCGGCAAAAAAATTTTGTCAATTTTGAAGTAGTCGTGGCGCCGCACACTTTTCAGCATAAAATTTCTGCTATTTTCAAAGGCAATCTCTCGCTTTATGGCGCGATATACAACAGGTATATCATCATAAACCTCCTAAGAGATTTTTGCGCCAAGCTTCTCTTCCAATTTGTGGTGTGCCGATTTGAATTTTCCCTACAAATTGGTGGGACCTACAGTTTTTTGCCGACTCCGAACGGCATCTACAAAGGAGACGAATTTTTGCTGAGAAGCCTGTCATGGCAGAAATACACTCGGAGAGTTTGCCAAACCACTGCCGAGGGGCGACCCCGTTTTGAAAAACTTTTTTCAAATCACTTTTGATGTTACCTGTACCAGGGCTCGAACCATGGACCTTCGGTGTGGTAGGCCGGCAACACTACCTCCACACCACGGCGGCCGCCGCAATCGCTTATAATTTAATATTGATATTTCAATGAAAATTTGTCAGCTGCTTCTCAGTAGTATGTATTCTACTCCTGCCAAAAAGTAGCCAAATCGGGAAACACACAAGCAAAATATTCGGGCTCGTAGTTAATAGCCCACTGCAATAATGAAGTTATATATCTTTTCTGATTTTCATACCTTTCATAAACATTAAATGTATGTAAGTATGAGAACAACAAGAGAAAAGTTCACTAAAATGATCAGCACGATGAGCGGAGTCGATTTAGCCATGCCCGTCTCTCCGTTCGTCTGTCTGTCTGCCCGTCTGTCTATTTCAACGCAAACTAGTCTTTCAGTTTTACAAAAGAATGCTGAAATTCGTTGCTTGCTTTCCCCATTTTATAATATACTAGCAAACCCGATAGACGTTGTTTTGACGTTTTGATACATAGAACACACAGGTGGCGCAAAAGTAAGCTTCCGATGTTCAGCATATCGGTTGTGGCACGTGCAGTGTGTGCTGTTGCACCGTCTTGTTGGAACCACATGTTTTCCAATCCCAATTCATCAAGTTGCGGCAAAAAGAACTCGTTGATCATTGCTCTGTAGCGCTCACCATTCACAGTAACCGTTTGGCCCCGACCGATTATTGGTCAAATAAATCGTCAGCAATATTCCGCGTTCTGGAGCAGTGTAGCGTAACATTGTTTATTAACGTGTATTTCGCATGTGTTTACTCCACAAATGTCCAAACAGAGCTGACTTTAGGGGCCAATCGTAAAATTTATAGCATTTTCTGATAGGAGGATTACTTTTGCGCCACCTTGTATATATAAAATGTCATTAACTTGAACCAAATAAACTCCTAACTATACCGAACTGCAGCTTTATATAACCTGGGGGCTTTTCCAAAAGCTATATACAGACTGTGTCGTGCCCAGCGAACTCCTGAACCTATCGTGAAAGTTCAAGAGCAAAACAAAACACAAAATATGTTTGCGTGGCACCGCCCACTTTTGAAAAATTATGTAGATATTGACTAAGTGACATATATCTCCAAATATCATTAATTTAGACCAAAAAATATCGGAGTTATGACGAATTTAAAATTTATATAGCGTGTGGGCGTGGCTCCACACAATTTTCCAAAACTATGTATTGTCTATGCTGTACCCAGTGAAGCCAAGTATATATTGTGAAAATTTCATAAAGATCGGTTGAGTACTTTGGCGCCTATAAAAGACACCCTTTTTTAGATCTATTTTTGTTACGCACACAAGGTATATTACTTCATTCGACATAAACGAATCGAGATATACATTTATTAATGTATATCAAAACTTTTAGGATGAAAAGTAATATATCCGGCCAAGTAGTTTTCATACCTTTCATGAACATGAAGTGTTTATACGTATGAGAAGAAAAAGAGATAGTCCCATCAAAAAGTATACTGAAATGATCAGGAGGATAAGCTGAGTCGATGTAGCCATGCCCGTCTCTCGATACGTCTATCTGTCTGTCCGTCTGTCTATTTGAACGCAAATACGAACTGAAAGTATTAAAATAGACCTGCGTAAATTGGGATGACATAATAGATCGCTACTAGGTATATAATGTTCGGTTCGGTTCCACCCTAACTTAGACTTTCTTACTTGTTTAAATTAATTTACCCCTCAAAACTCATAACAGAAGTGTTGTTATTGAAAACAGTTAGCTGGCTTTATAATGCGAACTGAAAAGTATTAAGGTGGACCTGCGTAAATTGGTATGCCATAATTGATCACTACTAGGTATATAATGCTCGGTTCCACCTGAACTTAGCCTTCCTTACTTGTTCTTTCTACTTTTGTTTTTCCTCAACTCCCATATCTCTTTACTCTTCTTTACCCACTTAATTTTTCTGTAAGAACTGCCCTACATCCAAAAATTTGAATTTTCTATTCCTGCTCGCCTTCTTCTCCCTTTTCCTCTGCTGGCACTGATATGTATTTACATATTTACAGTTTCGAAGAAGAGCAAGATACTTTTTTATTTGGTATTGGTACCGCTTACTTTTTCCTAGGTTATATGGCTATATAGAACACATATCTATACATTAAATATCATTAACTTGAACCAAATAAATTCCAAGCTATGCCGAATTGCAACTTTCGAAATTGGGGGCTTTTCCAAAAACTATATATGGCCTGTGTCGTACCTAGTGGACTCCTGATTCCAATGTGAAAGTTGCACAGTGATCGGCAGTAAACTTTGTACGTGAATAAAGGACCAACAACACAAAAATAGGTGGGCGTGGCACCGCTCACTTTTCCAAAACTATGTAAATCTTGATTAAGACATATATATCCAAATATAATTAATTTAGACCAAATAAGTTCAGAGTTATGACCAATTGAAATTTTGTATACCCTGGAGGCGTAGCACGGCCCACCTTTAAAAAAGATATATACAGCCTGTGTCGTCCCCAGCGAACTCCTGAACCAATCGTGAAATTTTCATAGAGATCGGCAATAAAGTGTGGACATTAAGGAAGCACAAACATGACACAAAAATATGTGGGCGTAGTACCGTCCACTTTTTCAAAGTTATGTAAATCATGACTAAAGGACACATACTCGTATATCCAAATAACAATAGTTTTGACCAAATACGTTCCGAAATTTTGTATAGCTTGGGGCCGTGGCAACGCCCACTTTTCCAAAACTATGCATTTATTTTTATACCTATACACACACAAGGTATATTAACTTCATTCGCTTAACGGTAGTATGTAACGGCATAAACGAATCGAAATAGATATTGGCTTATATACAAGGTGGCGCAAAAGTAAGCTTCCGATGTTCAGCATATCGGTTGTGGCACGTGCAGTGTGTGCTGTTGCACCGTCTTGTTGGAACCACATGTTTTCCAATCCCAATTGATCAAGTTGCGGCAAAAAGAACTCGTTGATCATTGCTCTGTAGCGCTCACCATTCACAGTAACCGTTTGGCCCCGACGGATTATTGGTCAAATAAATAGTCAGTAATATTCCGCGTTCTGGAGCAGTGTAGCGTAACATTGTTTATTAACGTGTATTTCGCATGTGTTTACTACACAAATGTCAAAACAGAACTGACTTTAGGGGCTAATCGCAAAATTTATAGCATTTTCTGATAGGAGGATTACTTTTGCGCAGTAACCGTTTTTCACCGACCGATTACACTGGATCACAAATTCCAACTTTTTTTCTGCACCAGAGACGCCATAGTGAAATTCCTATGTAAAATCACCTCCTAATTCCGAAAATCAAGGTTATTTTTACTTGAATGGTACCGTTTTTGAGATATTTACGATTTACCGTTATTTCAAAAAACAAAAAAGATGGCTCCACTTAATCGTGTATATCTCAAGAACAAACTGAGCTCTTCCAAGACGGTTTGAAAAATTTGAAAGCTTATAAAATTTACTATAATCAGTACATACAACACTTTTTGCTAGGTCCTGCAGATTCAAACATATTGAACAATCATTACGGATTTTTTAAATTTTTTTTGTAAAAATATAAAAAAATTTGTACTTTGCGAGGAAGCATCTCGAAAACTTTTTGTTTTTTTGCAGATATTTTTCCCCCCTCTAAGCTCTGTTTTATTACAAAAAAAAATAAGCTATCAGTGAACAAAATCGATGAACTAATACAAAAGTTATAAGCATTCAAGTAAATATATCCATTTAATACTTAAGTACCCTACAAATAATAGCATATGTACATATGGTTCTGTGTTAACTCTATGATCTTATTTTATAATTGAAAAAGTTATGTGTCTTGTTTTGACGCTTATTTAGATTAGGATCGGTTTCTCTTATGAGAAACCAACAGTAGTCGCCCATCATAGCGACATCCCAGAATCCTTGATACCGACTTTCAATCACTTTCATTTGCTGGTGAAACCTTTCGCCATGCTCGTCACTTTCGTCGCCAAGATTTTGCGGGAAAAAATTTAAGTGGGAGTGTAAGAAATGAATTTTTAAAGACATATTTACTCCTGAAAGAAAATAAAAAAGTAAATTAGATAAATACATAAGTGACACATTAGTATATAATTTTCTTAGGCTGGATTTATCTTTCAATTCAGAACAAATTTTTTGTTTATATTTTTCCCGTTCTTGTTTGTTCGGAACTGGACGATGAATTCAGATTTATGGCTATATATTCTCATGTAAATTTATGTAATATATAATTTATTATAATATGTTTTTTTATTTACCCATTTCCGCATAGTTTTTGATTAAGTCGTTCACTATCATCTCGTAGTTAGGACTTTTGCGTTTGCCTAAAAAAGAAGTAACGACCTTTTCAAAAGAATCCCACGCTGCTGCCTCCACTGGTGACAATAGTTCTTTGAAATGGTTATTGGTCATCATTTTCCTTATTTGCGGTCCCACAAAAATCCCTTCCTTTATTTTTGCTTCTGAAATCTCTGGGAAGATTGTCTTCAAATGATGAAAAGCTTCGCCTTCTTTGTCCAAAGCCTTCACAAAGTTTTTGATAAGGCCGAGCTTGATGTGGAGCGGAGGTAGAATTATTTTTTCCTTCTTTATAAGTGGAGAGTATTTTATGTTATCTACCCCAACTTGAAACTCGATTCGTTCTGGCCAATCCTTTATGATGTAGTGGTCTTGACGAGCTCGGCTATCCCATTTGCATAGAAAGCAACAGTATTTTGTGTATCCACTTTGTAGACCACATAGCATTCCAACGACTTTAAGATCGGCACATATTTTCCAATCATGTTCTTCGTATTTGATTAACTTGAGCAATTTTTGCATTATCTCATATGTTTCCTTCGTATTTACTGCATGCGCGATCGGGATAGATGGCTTTTGGTTGCCAATATGCAATAATACGGCCTTTAAACTTAATTTATTGCCGTCTATGAACAATCGCCACTCTTTTGAATCATATGGTTCACCAAATTGTTTGAATAGACCAGCAATGTCTTTGCAGTAACAAACACTGTCCTCCTTCGTACAGTACTTGGAAAATTCTTCGTGACGAGTTCTATAATATGTTACCTTAACATCGGATGAAACAAATTTAAATTGTTGCGTTCGAGAGGCGTGTAGTTCGGCCTTTTCCTTTGACAATTCCAAATCCCTTATCCAATCATTGAGTTGTGCTTGTGACAAAGAATTTCTTTCGTTTTCCGTTTGAAATTCAGTACAACATGATGCCGCGTAATCAGATACTACTGTTGACAATGAAACTGGAGCCGGAACTAAAGTTAAATTTGATTCTGGCAATGTCGCTTCTGTTGAAATTAGTTCTGGTAATGACACTGTAGATACGCTCGCATAGGTTACTTTTCTGGACTTTCCAACCCCAAGTACTTTTGTAGTACAAATATAGCAGTCCGTTGAATGGCAAGTTGGTTCCCTCCACTTCATTGGTGTAATAAATTTCACACGTCGCCTAAATAGATAGTTTCAGGAATTAGTCAGCTATGCATTAAAAGGGAACAAATTCCTAATTTTTACAACGTACCTTTTTGTTCCGGTTTCCGAAGAAATCAATTAGACTCGGCATGTGGTGCACACAGTGTTCGGTGTCCATGCTTTTTCATTGTTTTTAGGCTCAATCCCAAAACACTTATAGTATGTAACTTTCAAAGGATTTGAAAACACACGTCTCATACTTTTAACAATAAATTGACCGCAGATGAAACAGAACATATCTGGATCATTTGTACACTCAAACTCTCGCGCCCTTTTATTCATTTTTTATTTTAAGTAAATGACAGGTTATAAACTGCAATTATAAACTGAACAGTATCCGGCGAGCCTTGCAGATATTATGAAGGAACAAGGCGCATGTACTCTTATTTATACTTAGATCCAGTAAAAATTCAAGCCTACCTAAACAAAAAGGTTCACTAGTTCTACAAAGAAAACACTACCTGCCTCAAAAATATGCTCTTGTTTAAAATGTACCTAGGTTTGAGAAAACGACACTAACAGCTTTTTGTATCTAATAACTTTTCGAAAATCTACCTGCTAACTAACTGATATACGAATACTAACACATATGTACCAGTAGGGTACTTAAGCATTAAATGGATATATTTACTTGAATGCTTATAACTTTTGTATTAGTTCATCGATTTTGTTCACTGATAGCTTATTTTTTTTATAATAAAACAGAGCTTAGAGGGGGGAAAAAATATCTGCAAAAAAATAAAAAGTTTTCGAGATGCTTCCTCGCAAAGTACAAATTTTTTTATATTTTTACAAAAAAAATTTAAAAAATCCGTAATGTTTGTTCAATATGTTTGAATCTGCAGGACCTAGCAAAAAGTGTTGTATGTACTGATTATAGTAAATTTTATAAGCTTTCACATTTTTTAAACCGTTTTGGAAGAGCTCAGTTTGTTCTTGAGATATACACGATTAAGTGGAGCCATCTTTTTTGTTTTTTGAAATAACGGTAAATCGTAAATATCTCAAAAACGGTACCATTCAAGTAAAAATAACCTTGGTTTTCGGAATTAGGAGGTGATTTTACATAGGAATTTCACTATGGCGTCTCTGGTGCATTTTGGCTGTAAACCAGTGTTATTGGTCAACTAAATAGTCAGCAATATTCCGCGTTCTGGAGCAGTGTAGCGTAACATTGTTTATTAACGTGTATTTCGCATGTGTTTACTACACAAATGTCAAAACAGAACTGACTTTAGGGGCCAATCGCAAAATTTATAGCATTTTCTGATAGGAGGACTACTTTTGCGCCACCCTGTATATCAAAATGTTCAGGAGGAAAAGAGAAATTGATTAAGCCATTTACGTCCGTCCGCCTGTGAACACGATAACTTGAGTATATTTTGAGATATCTTAATAAAATTTGGTATGCAGGTTCCGTCGCACTTATCTCCGAGCGCTATTTAAAATGGGCTAAATTGGATGATCGTGGCTGACCACTTTTTTATATAGAAAATATTTTCGAAAATACAAAAAAGTGATTATTCAGTACATATTACACTTATAGGGATAAAGTTTGGTGGGTACATTAACATTAAACTAAATGTTTGATTAAGTCAAATTAAGAAATATTACACAGCTTTACAGCCAAAAGCAACCAGAGACGCAAATATGAAATTCGTATGTAAAACCACCCCCTGATTTCGAGGTTATTTTTGATTCTATTGTACCGTTTTTGAGATATTTAAGATTTACCCTTATTTCACAAAAAAAAAAATGGCTCCACTTGTTGTTGTTGTGGTAACGACAAAAACACTCCCCGAAGGTTTTGGGGAGTGTTGTCGAATTAACAGTCCTTGGCCGGATTTGAACCCGGTACGCTCCGGTACTCCCTTGCGGTACTGCCCGACTGTTGTGGTAGCGAGTTATGACCAGTGAAACCTTCTAGGTCATGTCACCCTTCCTTCCGTAAGGAAGGATAAGGTGGGTAATGAGTTGCACGTCATTACCTTTGTGCATATTAGTCGCCCCTTACGACCGGTATGCCTACCTCGGGCATATTCTAAACCCCTAACCCGCAGGGTCGGATGGCTCCACTTAATCATGTATGTCTCAAGAACAGATTAAGTAATTCCAAAACGGTTTCAAAACTTTAAAAGATAATAAAATTTGCTATAAACAATGCATACAACACTTTTCGCTAGGTCCTGTAGGTTCGAAGATAATGAACAATCAATACGGATTTTTACCTTTTTTTGTAAAAAGGAAGGATATCGAAATTTTTTTTTCCTCATATTTTTTCTCTACACGCTCTGTTTTGTTACAAAAAAATAAGCTTTCATCGAATAAAATCGATGGACTAATACAAAAGTTATAAGCATTCAAATAAATATAGCCATATAATACTTAAGTACCCTACAAATATTAGCATATGTACATATGAGACGATAACAATGTATGTAAGTATTGTCTCAATTCTACGATCTTATTTTATACTTGAAAAAGTTATTTGTTTTGTTTTGACGCTTATGTGGATTAGGATCGGTTTCTCATAACAGTAGTCACCCATAATTGCGACATCCCAGAATCCTTGGTACGGACTTTCAATTAACTTCATTTGCTGATGAAACCATTCCCCATGCTCGTCACTTTCGTCACCAAGATTTTGGGGAAAAAGATTTAAATGGGAGTGCAGAGAATGAATTTTTAAAGATATATTTACTCCTGAAAAGAAAATAAATAAGTAAATTAGATAAATAAGTGACACATTTGTGTGTAATTTTCTTTGGCTGGATTCATCGTTCAGTTTCGAAAAAGTTTTTTGTTTACATTTTACTCGTTCTTTTTCCACTTCTCTGGTACAGAATGAGAAGAGAACGAGCAAAATGTAAACAAAAAATTTGTTCGGAACTGAGCGATGAATTCAGCTTTAGAGCCGTTTTCTCATGTAAACTTTAAAATTTTCATACACATTTTTTGAATATCGGGCAGATAGGTTTTAAGGTTTACTTTAGAAAACGGCCTTAAATATGTTTTTTTATTTGCCCATTTTCGCATAGTTCTAGATTAAGTCGTTCACTATCATCTCGCAGAGAAGCAACGGCCTTTTCAAAATAATCCCACCCTGCTGCCTCCACTGGTGACAATAGTTCTTTGAATTGGTTATTGTTGAGCATCTTTTGTTATTTGCGGCCCAACAAAAATGACTTCCTTTATCTTGGCTTCTGAAATCTGGGGAAAGATGGTTCTTAAATGACTGAAGGCTTCGCCTTCTTTGTCCAAAGCCTTAACAAAGTTTTTGGTAAGGCCGAGCTTGATGTGGAGCGGGGGTATTTTATGTTATCCACACCAACTTTAAGTTCGATTCGGTTCGGCCAATCCTTTATGATGTAGTGGTCTTGAAGAGCTCGGCTATCCCATTTACAGAGAAAGCAACAGTATTTTGTGTACCCACTTTGTAGACCACATAGCATTCCCAGGACTTTAAGACCGGGACATATTTTCCAATCATGCTCTTCATTTTTGAAAAGTTTAAGTAATTTTTGCATTATCTCGTAGATTTTCTTCGTATTTACTGCATGCGCGGTCGGGATATGGCCTTTAAACTTAGTTTATTGCCGTCTATGAATAATCGCCACTCTTTGGAATCATATGGTTCACCAAACTGTTTGAATAAGCCAGTAATGTCTTTCCAGTAACAAACACTGTCCTCCTTCGTATAGAACTTGGAAAATGGTTTGTGGGGAGTTCTATAATATGTTACCCTAACATCGGATGAAAGGAATTTAAATAGTTGCATACGAGAGCCGTGTAGCTAGGCCTTTACCTTGGAAAATTCCAAATCTCTTATCCAATCATTGAGTTGTGCATGTGACAAAGCGTTTCTTTCGTTTTCCGTGTGAAGTTCAGTACAACTTGATGCGCGTAATCAGATGTTGCTGTTGACAATGAAACTAGACCCGGAACTAAAGTTGAATGTGGCAATGTAGTTAGATGAGCAACTTCCGTTGAATTTGGTACTGGCAATGACGCTGTAGATACGCTGGTAGGCGTTACCTTTCTTGACTTTCCAACCCCAAATACTTCTGTAGTACAAATATAGCAGCCCGTCGAATGGCAAGTTGGTTCCCTTCTTTTCATTGGTGTACTAAATTTCATATGTTGCCCAAGTAGAAAGTTTTACAAATTAGTCAGATATGCATTAAAAGTAGCAAATTCCCAAATTTTACTACGCACCTTCTTGTTCCGGATTCCGAATGAACCAATTCGATTCGACATGTGGTGCACACAGTATTCGGTGCCCATGATTTTCCAGTGTTTTTAGGCTGAGTGCCAAAATACTTATCGTATGCAACTTTCAAAGGTTTTGAAAACACAATTAGCATCCTTTTAACAAAATATCGACCGCAGATGAAACAAATATCTGGATAATTTTTACACTCAAACTCTCGCTCCCTTTTATTCATACTTGTAACGTGAATATCACGCAACATAGTTATTTTTAAGTGTTTCTAACTATTTTATGTTAAATCTACATTAGTGACTTACACTTTGTAATTTGGGTATACAGTAGGTCTAGGCCATTAGTTCAAACATCTTGACAGAGTGTTAATAACTCTAGCTTTGAATATTTATCCGTGTGGTAGTTGTTGTTTTGTTTTATACTGGCATGTACATAGATAGGTATAGAGAATTGGACGAGGAATTACCACGGCCGTTCATATACAGGGTGGCGCAAAAGTAATCCTCCTATCAGAAAATGTTATACATTTTGCGATTGGCCCGTAAAGTCAGTTCTGTTTTGACATTTGTGTAGTAAACACATGCGAAATACACGTTAATAAACAATGTTACGCTACACTGCTCCAGAACGCGGAATATTGCTGACTATTTATTTGACCAATAATCGGTCGGGGCCAAACGGTTACTGTGAATGGTGAGCGCTACAGAGCAATGATCAACGAGTTCTTTTTGCCGCAACTTGATGAATTGGGATTGGAAAACATGTGGTTCCAACAAGACGGTGCAACAGCACACACTGCACGTGCCACCACCGATATGCTGAACATCGGAAGCTTACTTTTGCGCCACCTTGTACATATGTACTCATGCATGTAAATATGATTTATTTTGGTGCATATTACCCAACTAGCTTTTTATTTCTTTGCATATCTTCGTAGGTTTTTTTTCAAGTTTGATTTTCTTTGTGTTTGCTATCGTACCCACATAATACAACAACAAATATACACTACTGTACCAATTCCACTATTTTGATTTATAGTATAAATATATGCATGAAAATTGCGCTAAGCCTATTTCGCACTCCTTTTTATTTCCAAGGCTCATTTGACTGGCGTTTTTTGGTTATTTAGGGCCAAGCTATACCCCCTTCCTTCATTATAACCACAAGCGGTGAGAAATTTATTAAATCTCAGCGGTTTGCTGTTATAAATTTGGCGCCCAACAGCGTGGCCAACACAAGCCTCGTGAGCTTAGCGTCTCTTCGCCTAAGCGAACGCATTTTAAATAAAGTCAAGAAAATGACGACCCTTTCTGATGACCAGTTTACTAGATTGCTACAAGCAGTTAACCAAAGCAACCAACGTTTAGGCTCTTTTAGTAGTTGCACTGCTCGTTTTAATGGTGAGCGTAGCTCCTCAAAGGTAGAAGAGTTTTTAGCGGCTGTTTTGACATTTAAAGCAGTAGAAAAAGTTTGCGATTCAGATGCGATTAGCGGTATGCCCATGGTTTTAGAGGGAGATGCAGCAGAATGGTGGCAGGGTGTTAAAACAAAAGCCGAAGCTTTTGGTGACGTTGTCCGGATTGTACGTGAAGCATTTTCACCGCCTAAGCCAGCGTGGCGTATATACTCAGAAATCGTTGAATCAAAGCAACAAAAAACGGAACCTACTGATACCTTTATTCGTAAAAAGCGTGCACTTTTTTCACAGTTAGCCAATGTACCAGCCGAAGCTGACCAAATTGATATTTTGTTTCGTTTGATACATTTTCAAATCCGTGATAGGATAAGACGTGAGCGAGTTTCTGATTTTGATGGGTTGTTGAGGGAAGCACGGGAGGCAGAGTCGTCAATGCAGGAGCGTATAAACCACGTTGTGAACGCTGACTTGCAAAGGTCGAGCGGTCCAAGTCGTTGTAATTTTTGCCGAAAGAAAGGTCATATCGTTGACACATGCTATAAAAAGAAAAACGAGGAAGCTAAAGACGCACATGCTACAATGCTGGCGCAAGCTCAGTCAAAAAAACCGAAATTTTCTTGCTATGGTTGTAATGCGCCTGGAGTTACACGCGCAAATTGTCCGAAAGCCAACAGAAAGTTCGAGCACGGTAAATTTTAATACAATAAACGTTACTGTAGGCAGAGACATTCCAATTGCAAGCGTTCAGCTTTTTGGGGGTGCCAGGTCAAGCATATTTTGACACCGGTGCAATCACAAGCGTTCCAAGCGCAAACCTTAAAAAAGTTATGGATTATCATCGATGCGTGTTCAAAAGCATCACTTGTGAAATAACCCTGGCTGATGGTCTTAGATCATCCCAAAATTGTCTGTCAACGGTGTGTAAAATGTCAATTGGTGGACGTGGTCTCGATACGCAATTTATAGTATTGCCAAATGCCGAAAATAATAGGATGTTGTTAGGTGCCGACTTTATGGAAAAGGCCGGAATCGTCATGAATATGGGCCAGAAATGCTGGTATTTTGAAGATGAACCGACTAAGAATTTGGATTTTGTAGATTGTTTGCCGCTTGAGCTGAATATAATCGAGCGCGTGAAAGTAACGAACGTTAACGATAAACGTAAACCAGAAGATGTGGTAGACAGAGAAGTAAACAAACCTAAGGTATATATGTCCGATTTCGAGTATCATGGACCAGAAGTTCCGTCGGCGTATTCGTCGCATTCTATTCAAGAATTGTTTAGGGATTCGCTTCCACCACAATCGGTAACACCTGATATGAGAGGCATTCTACTACGGACTTGTTTTCGATAGACTTCCGCTTTTTTAAGGAATCAAATGGAGCTGAGTTGGCACAACCTGAAAAGGTGCAGCTAGAAGATATGCTGACTGATTATTCAGCTGTTTTTGGGGCATCTTATGAGCCGTCACCCTATGCCCAACATTATATTGACACAGGAGGCCACAAGCCCATTGCCTCGCCACCGTATCGTATGTCCTTTCCTAAATTGCGTGAATTAAAATTAGAGATACACTAAATGATAGAGAATGATGTAATCGAAGAATGTAATTCTGCATGGGCATCACCCGTAGTTATGGTACCAAAGCGAGATAGAAGTATACGAGTATGTGTAGATTACCGCAAGATTAATGCGATTACACAACTTGATAGGTACCCAATTCCTCGGATGGACGACTTGTTGCATGCCGCTATATGACTACCCTGGACCTGCAATGTGGCTACTTCCAAATAGCCGTTGCAGAGGGAGATCGTGACAAGACGTGCGTTATTACACCTTTTGGCACTTATCGCTTCAAACGTATGCCGTTCGGCCTTCGAAATGCACCAGCGACCTTTCAGCGTTTAATTGATCGATTCAAGATGTCAGTACCGAATGTGCAGATCCTCGCCTATCTAGACGCCATAATCATTTGCTCTACCTCGTTCGAAGATCATATACGTGATTTGCGTAGTGTGTTTCAAAACCTTCAAAAGTTCAAGTTGAGCGTGTGAAATACCTTGGCCATGTCCTTACTGCAGAAGGCATTAAAGTCGATCCTGATAAGACAATAGCGATAACTCAGCGGAAAAAACCACGTAATCTTAAAGAACTTATATCGTTCATACAGACTTGCTCATGGTATCGACGTTTTATTGACCAATTCGCGTCAATCGCTAAACCGCTTACTGACCTTTTGAAAAAAAATGCCGTGTGGCAATGGAAAGAACCTCAAGCTGAAGCCTTCACTAAACTCAAAAATTTGCTTGTGCAACCACCTATTTTAAAGCAGATGATATACCATTCGTTATCAAAACGGATGCAAGCTCATATGCGTTGGGAGGAGCTTTACTCCAGGGGGAGAATAATCTACAGCATCCCATAGAATACGCTAGTCGACTTTTAACTTCAGCCGAACGAAACTATTCGACCACAGAACGTGAAGCACTTGCTATCGTGTGGGCGTGTGCGAAGTAGGGGGATATATCGACGGCGCGGAAGTTCGCTTAGTGACGGATCACCAACCGTTAAAATGGCTATTAACCCTCAAGTCACCACCTGGCCGCCTTGCGAGATGGGCACTGCAAATACAACAGTATAACTTTAAAAACTAATTGTTTAGCGGATATGCTGTCACGTCCAGCATGCGCAGAAGAACAAGAGAGCCTATTTAATTGTACGTGTGCTTTTGATGTAGATTTGCCAAGAGTAAAGAGCAGCGAGCTGGGAAATGAACAGCTGAAAGATACCTACTTGAAAAACGTTATCAAGTCCATAGAAGACGGTGATGAAAATGCCACTTTATGGTACAATCGCGGCTATCTCCTAAATGATGGCGTGCCATACTGTTACGCTAACGACGACGTAGAAGATGCTCAACTTGTAGTGCCACATCAGGATCGGTTGGACATTCTAAAGGCATACCACGACGAAAGCACTGCTGGTCATTATGGAATCGACAAAACTATTGCCCGCATTACGAATCGCTATTTTTGGCCTGGAATGCGCTCGGAAATAAACAAGCACATAAGAAAATGCATCGACTGTCAGCGATATAAAGCGACTAATATGAAGCCGATGGGCTTATTACAAACAAGTGCAAGTAAGCAAAGATTTGAAGTAGTGGCTGTAGATTTATTTGGCCCGTTACCGAAGACGACTGAAGGATACCAATGGATACTAATACCAGAAGATGTTGCAAGTAGATGGGTTTAACTTTTTCCAATGGTAGAAGCTACAGCCGAATTGTGCGCAAAGATTTTGATTAACGAATTTTTTTTACGATATGGGGTACCGCGGCGACTCAAGTCTGACAATGGGGTACAGTTTGTGTCAGCTATCATGCAACAAGTTGCATATTGCATGGGAATACAACAAATATTCACTCCTGTATTTCACCCTGAAGCAAACCCGGTTGAACGTAAAAACCTGAAAGCTCAGTTAGCCATATTTGTCCAAAACCAGCACAATGTTTGGGATGTGGGGTCACCCGCTATACGCTTCGCTATGAATACTGCTAATTGTCACTCTACTAGCTTTTCAGCCGCTTACCTTACCTTTGGAAGAGAGTTGCGGACTCTTGACGATGGTTATCATGATATTAGGGCCATAACAGAAAGTGAGAATTTTATACCACAAATAACGCCGTAACTGAAGAATATGGTAGAAAATTTTAAGAGTGCCAAAGAAAAGGAGCAAATGATGCAAGATAAAAATAAAGTGTATGTGGATAAGAACCGAAGACGCCAAGAGGACATCATCGTAGGTACGGAAGTGCTAGTGAAGACGCATGTGCTGAGTCAAGCAGCAAAGGGTGTAACTTTCAAATTGGTACCCAAACGTGATGGACCGTATGTTGTTATGCGGAAGATTGGTACATCCACCTACGAAATTGCATCCAAAAGGGAACCAAATGGCCACTTGGGGCATACCATGCATCTGCCTTATCAGTATATAGAGGCACCAATACCGACGATTCACCTATACCAGTCCAACCCATAAGGAAGAGAGGAAGACCTAGGAAGAGCAAAAATTGATGACGACTGACTCGTTTACTCATCATCCGTCAAGGGGGAGGCTGTAACGTGAATATCACGCAACGTAGTTATTTTTAAGTGTTTGTAACTATTTTATGTTAAGTGTACATTAGTGACTTACACTTTGTAATTTGTGTATACAGTAGGTCTAGGCCATTAGTTCAAACATCTTGACAGAGAGTTAATAACTCTACTCATTTACATGATGACTAATTCACCACACATAAACTACCGTTAGAATAATACGAGAAAAGCATTAGCGAAAAAGCTACAAAAAGCAAGTCTCTGAGCAAACATCTTTTTCTTTCGGCGTTTGCTCAAGAGGTAAGTTACATATGTGGCAACTCCGTCTCCGGCTTGTAACAGCCCTGTTGCAGAGCAACGAAAAAGCAATTCAAATAATTCTACCGTGACCTGTCAAAGCAGAAGGAAGCAAATAATTATTCCGAGAACTGATTTTTAGCCACACGTTTGGCACTCTTTATTCTTTCTGAAATACTAAAAATTAATTGTTTGAAACTCAATAAATGCTGAATAGAATATAAACGGTAGTATCTTTATTTCACAAGGAATCAATTGAATACTTTACAATTGGTGACCCCGACGTGATTCCTTGCGATATTTACTAAAAAAAACAAAATTGTCTAACCTTTTGGGAAAAACTCAAACGCTTGCAACGATGCCTCTCGGTCGTTCACCAGTTCGTGGTGGCCAGGAACAACACGACCCATCATCATCGAGCCTCCTTGAGCAACAACCACCACAACAACCACCGCAACAACCACCGCAGCAACCACTTCAACAACCACAGCAATATTCAGTGCCACCTCCTGATCCGCAACAAGCAGTCAACAATATGATAACAGGCAACTATCAAGGGTTCTCACCGGGTTATTCATACATAAATCCGCAACTGAACATTGATGCACACGTCATGGCAATAACGCACTTAAGTTACCCGAATTTTGGATCAACGACCCCGAAATATATTTTATACATAATGAAGCACAGTTTGCCACTCGCAACATCAGGAATGACAACAGCATGTATCAGGCCGTCGTGGGTGCCCTGAAGCCTGAAGTTCTAAAGGAAGTTTCCGACATCCTCAGGGCACCGCCCATTCAAGATAAGTATAATCATTTAAAGTTAAATCTTATAAAACGTTTTACCGACTCAGTTGATCGCCAGTTGTATAAATTATTAACAGAACTCGAACTTGGAAATCGGAAGCCCAGCCAGCTTCTCAGAGAGATCCGTACACTTGAAAGCAACAGAGCATCAGAGGAACTTCTTCGCAGCAGATGGTTGGCTTTACTGCCTGATATCGTGTGCAAGACCCTTAAAGCCGTTCAAAACAACAGCACACTTGACGAACTAGCTGTAGCTGCAGACAGTGCCATGGAGAACCACACAAATTCTTGCGCAATGTCAACAAGTTTGCAAGGTCAGCATGTTGAAGTTCAGGCCATGACAGCTGGAGGGCAGACCAAGCCGTACTCCAGTTTGGATTCTAAGAGCTCCGTAGAGCGCAGGCTCAGCAACCTGGAAAAGGCCATTGAGACCATGACACTTTCATTGGCTGAACTTTCTGGAAAGCTCAACAAGAACGGTGAGAGATGATCACGATCTAGAACACGAACTCCAGGTCCGTCAGGACTCTGTTTTTACCACAGCCGGTTTGGTGACAGAGCAAATCGTTGTTTACAGCCCTGCAGTTACAAGCCACACACTTATGGTCATCAACCACTAACAATTAATCTTGGTCTCCGTCGAGCATTTACATGGCCGTTCATTATAGCCGACGTCAAAACAGCGATAATAGGTGCTGACTTTATTGCACATTTTGGTCTGCTGATAGATCTAAAAAAACAACGACTAATCGATCCGCACACATCACTGTCGACGACTGGAGAACTTGTTGAAGCGATTGAGTATAATATATCAACAATGGATCAGCAAGGCCTCTCCAAAATACATGTCGACCATAAGTACATCGAACTTCTCCACAAATTCAGCGAAATCACCAAGCCCAGTGTTACTGCAGCAACGTATAAAGACATCGGCGTGGCACATTACATTGTTACAACGGGACCACCTGTGGTTAAACGAGTACGGCGAATAGCTGGCGAAAAGCTGAAGGCAGCTAAAGATGACATCAACCTTTTGCTTGAGCTTGGTGTCATACGACCTTCTAGTAGCAAGTGGGCCAGTCCAATACACATGGTTCCTAAAAAACTAGGAGGTTGGCGTACCACTGGTGATTTCCGACGACTCAATGCGCAGACTGTCCCGGATCGGTACCCTGTGCCTGTTCCTGATAACATATTTCAACGACTCCATGGCAAGAGTATCTTCTCCACTATTGACTTGGTTCGCGCGTACCACCAAATCCCGATGGCTCCAGAGGACATTGAGAAGACAGCTGTTAGAACTCCTTTTGGGCTCTTCGAGTTCCTGGGGATGCCTCAGGACTCCGCAACGCCACGCAAACGTTCCAACGCCACATGGATAATATCTTGAGAGGTCTTGATTTTGTTGGATGTTTCATTGATGACTTAATAGTAGCTTCTGAGACTCCTGAGGAAAACATCAACCACTTGGAACACATTTTTGCAATCCTGCGTGAAAACAATCTCACAATAAACCCGAGCAAGTGCCAGTTTGGCAAAGAGGAAGTGGTATACTTGGGTTATACGATCAACCAGCGGGGGTACCAACCTCCGGCCGAACGTGTAGAGGCAACTCTAGCATATTCCAAACCAGAGACCATTATGGAACTTCGCCGGTTTTTAGGAATGATCAATTATTACCGCAAATGTGTTCCAAATGCATCAGAGCTTCAAGCGCCTCTAAATGAATTTTTAAAAAAAGCCAAGAAAAAAGACAAAAGTAAAGTGCCTTGGACGAAGGAGTCCGAAGAAGCTTTCGAAGCTTGCAAGCATGGTGTAGCAGCAGCTACGCGTACAGCATTCCTTTCAGCAACCGCGCCACTCTCTCTCACAACTGATGCATCTGATTCCGCCATAGGCGCATCACTGGAGCAGTTTGAGGAGGAAGTTTGGAAACCAGTGGGGTTTTTCTCCAGGAAGCTTAGTCCGACCGAAACCAAATACAGCAGATATGACAGGGAACTGTTAGCAATCTTTGCAGCCATTAAGTTCTTTCGTCATATTTTGGAGGGCCGCCAGTTCATAGTAAAAACAGATCACAAGCCTCTCGTCTACGCCTTTGCCCAGAAAGCCAGCAAAGCCTCTCCGCGACAACTCAATTAACTTGATTTTATATCCCAATTTACCACGGAGGTCGTGTACCTCAAGGGAGAAGAGAACGTAGTTGCCGACGCCCTGTCGAGAATTAATGCGATTAACATGCCTACCGTTTTGAGCGCTGAAAGGCTCGAGCAAGAGCAGCAAGATGATGAAGAGCTCCAAAAGCTCATCAACAACAACAATACCTCGTTAAAGCTTCAACGTTTATCAATCGATGGAAAATTCACCATATATTGCGACATATCATCGGGTATGGTGACACCTTTTATTCCCAAAAATTTGCGCCGCATAGCCTTTGATACTATCCACGGACTTTCTCATCCGAGCGGTCGAATCACAGCACGTTCACTCAAGCAGAAATTCATATGGCCTGGCATCAAGAAGGACGCACTAGACTGGTCCCGCAACTGTATACCTTGCCAGCGTTCAAAAATCCAGCGTCACAATCGTGTAGCACCTAAAAACATTGACGTTCCAGATACCCGATTTAGCCATGTGCATCTCGATCTGATTGAGCTTCCAGTGGTTAACGAATTCAGGTATTGTCTCACTATAATTGATAGATTTTCTAGGTGGCCAGTTGCGATTCCTCTAAAGGACATGACAGCTCTTTCTGTATTTAATGCGTTCTACTCAGGCTGGATAGCTCAGTTTGGCACACCACTCACTATTACCACTGATCAGGGTGCACAGTTTGAGTCAGCCCTGTTCACAGCTATGATGAAGATGGTGGGAGCCAATCGTATACGGACCACGCCTTATCACCCGCAATCAAATGGCCTTGTCGAGAGATGACATAGGACTCTCAAAGCAGCGCTGATGTGTAATTCTCATGCTCCGTGGATGGAAATGCTTCCAACAGTCCTCCTTGGTCTTCGCACTTGCTTCAAAGAAGATTTGAACGCCTCACCTGCGGACCTGGTATACGGTACGTCGTTACGCCTCCCTGGGGAATTTTTCGTCTCCGAAGATACGCCAGTCGACCCACCTAACTTTCTGCAAAAGTTTCGAGGACATATCAGAAGTCTGAGGCCTACTCCAACAGCTCACCATACAAAATCTAATAGGTTCGTTCTTAAAAATTTGTACACCTGTTCGCATGTATTCCTCCGAATCGATGCAATCAAACGGCCACTGGAGCATCCCTACTCTGGCCCGCACGAAGTTGTAGAGCGGTTAGATGACTACGTTTTTAAAATCAATGTTGACGGCGTCGAAAAAGTGGTGTCCATAAGTCGACTCAACCCAGCCTATATCGCGAAGCAAGATCATCAGGAGGAATCGAATCAAAGTCAGGCGATTCCTCGAGAAGTGGATAAACGAAAAGACCAGCAACAGTCTCAAAGAGTTAATGAGTCAAACCTATCGGGATTTCAGACTCCAGCTAACACAGACAAGCCTTCATCTACGCATACCAAACTAAGCAAAAGAGTTTCGTTCCCTTCGCAACCCACGAAGGTCTCTAGGGGGGGAGTGGCTGTGGCAACTCCATCTCCGGCTTGTAACAGCCCTGTTGCAGAGCAACGAAAAGCAATTCAAATAATTCTACCGTGACCTGTCAAAGCAGAAGGAAGCAAATAATTACTCCGAGAACTGATTTTTAGCCACACGTTTGGCACTCTTTATTCTTTCTGAAATACTAAAAGTTAATTGTTTGAAACTCAATAAATACTGAATAGAATATAAACGGTAGTATCTTTATTTCACAAGGAATCAATTGAATACTTTACACATATTCTTCGCTTGAGTCAGTTGACCAACGGAAAGATGGTCGCTGATGATAGCTTTGAATATTTATGCGTGTGGTAGTTGTTGTTTTGTTTTACACTGGCATGTACATGTACATAGGTATAGAGAATTGGACGAGGAATTACCACGGCCGTTCATATACATATGTACTCATGCATGTAAATATGATTTTGTTCTATATATATATGTAAGCATGTACATAGATATAGAGAATTGGACGTGGAAGCACGGTCGTTCATATACATACATAGATACCACTACCCAGGGAGAAAAGTGCTATCAGCAAGACCCCTACGATCAGACAGGTCCCTATCACCACGAAGAAGAACGGTACCAACAAAATTGGGCCCCAACTGAACAGGAATACGAGGCATACGTGGCCAATGCAGTGAATGAAGAACCACCGCAGGAATTCACTGAGGAACACCAAGCAGACTACATTGATGTAAATTTTTTAGGATGAAGAGTTCTTCGTTGCCTTACGTGGAATTCAAAACGAAGAACGGAGGAACTTTAAAAATACTTATAGATACGGGTTCAAGTAAAAACTATATACAACCGCAATTTGTGTCAAAACCCATCCCTAACGAAAAACCATTCTTTGCAAACTCAATAGCAGGTCAAATTAAAATCACTCACCATACCGTTATAAATTTGTTTGGTGAGGACAGTACAAATCTAAAATTT
Source organism: Merzomyia westermanni (assembly GCA_949987695.1). Lineage (NCBI taxonomy): Eukaryota > Metazoa > Arthropoda > Insecta > Diptera > Tephritidae > Merzomyia > Merzomyia westermanni. Next base: position 82,936,418 of record OX465289.1, read on the forward strand.
TTCATATTGCCAGAGCTTAAGTCTTTCGATGGAATTATCGGAAACGACAGCTTAAAGGACCTTAACGCAACCATCAACATTCGAGATGATACAATTAAATTCGGTAACGGAAGACAAATCTGAATTAAGCAAATGCTCTCCCCATCTGTGAATAAAATTGATAAAAGAACTAAACACATGACTTCGACCCAGAAATCTAAAATGCAGCTACTCACCAGGAAATATTGTCAACTCTTTACCGACCCTAACGAGAAATTAACATACACTACGACCGTGCTAGGCGAAATAAGAACCTTTTCTGACACTACCGTATACACCAGATATTACCCATATCCCTTTGGCATAAGAGAATTTGTCACCAATGAAATTCAAGGCTTACTTAAAGATGGCATAATAAGACCATCACGTTCCCCGTACAATTCGCCTGTATGGGTGGTTCCCAAAAAGGCAGATGCCTCAGGGCAAAAAAAGTATAGACTGGTAATCGACTACAGGAAACTGAACAACATAACTGTAGCCGACAAGTACCCAATACCCGAGATTAACGAGATTATAGCTCAACTCGGAAGCAATAAATACTTTTCTGTCTTAGGCTTAAAAAGCGGGTTTCACCAGATCCCGTTAAAGGAAACCGACATAGAGAAAACAGCCTTCTCCGTAAATAACGGCAAATATGAGTTTACACGACTCCCATTCGGGCTGAAAAATGCACTCTCCATTAGATGACATTCTAAGGGAGTACATAGGCAGCATATGCTACGTCTATATAGACGATATAATCGTATTCGGCAATAATGAAGAAAGCCATTTTCAGAATATAGAAAAAATACTCCGCACGCTGGAGAAAGCTAACATGAAGGTGCAGCTGGACAAATGCGAGTTCTTCCGAGAAGAAGTTGAATTCTTGGGCTTCATTATCTCACCCAAAGGAATAAGAACCAACTCTGCAAAAGTCGAAGCAATACAGAACTTCCCTTGTCCAAAAACCTTAAAAGATTTAAGATCTTTCCTTGGCCTCTCCGGCTATTACCGTCGCTTCATCAGGGACTACGCCAAGCTAGCAAAACCCCTGACCACGCTCTTAAGAGGGAAGGATGGACGCGTCTCGAAAAGCGCATCCAGCAAAAAACAAATAACCCTCGACGGTACTGCGCTAGAAGCCTTTAATAAAATAAAATCTTCGCTAGTCTCAAAGGAAGTAGTACTAGCATACCCGGACTTCACACAGTACTTTCACCTTACAACAGATGCATCCAACTTCGCACTTGGGGCAGTACTCGAACAGGCAGGTAAACCCATAGCATACATCTCCCGTTCCTTAAACGCGACGGAAGAAAATTACGCTGCGAACGAAAAGGAAATGTTGGCGATAATATGGGCACTAAATAGTTTCAGAAGTTATTTGTGTGGTTCAACTAAAGTAATAATTTACACCGACCATCAGCCCTTGACATTCGCCTTAAGTAATAAAAACAACAATGGAAAAATGAAAAGGTGGAAGTGTATTCTAGAAGAATACAATTACGCTTTGCAGTATAAGCCTGGAAAAACCAATGTGGTGGCCGATGCACTTCCTAGGCCCCCGAAAACAGAAAACAATAACCTGTCAACAGTCACATGTCATAGCAGCGATAGTTCTTCACATGACCTCATGCATGTAAATATGATTTATTTTGGTGCATATTACCCAACTAGCTTTTTATTTCTTTTGCATATCTTCGTAGGTTTTTTTTTCAAGTTTCATTTTCTTTCTGTTTGCTATCGTACCCACATAATACAACAACAAATATACACTACTGTACCAATTGCACTATTTTGATTTATAGTATAAATATATGAATGAAAATTGCGCTAAGCCTATTTCACACTCCTTTTTATTTCCAAGGCTCATTTGACTAGCGTTTTTTGGTTATTTATAGCCAAGCTACACCCCCTTCCTTCATTATAACCACAAGCGGTGAGAAATTTATTAAATCTCAGCGGTTTGCTGTTATATACAATTTTTTTAAGTAAATTACGGGGTATTAGATGCACTAATAGACTGATCAGTATCCGGTAAGCCTTGCAGATATTATGAAGGAACAATTCGCATTTACTCCTATTTATACTCAGATCAAGTAAAAATCGAAGCCTACCTAGACAAAAAGGTTCCTTAGTTATACAAAAAAACACTACCTGCTTTAAAAGGTTTGCAGGCCTAGCGAAAAGCATTGTTTATAGAAAATTTTATTAGCTTTTAAATTTTTCAAACCGTTTTGGAATTATTTGATCCATTCTTGAGATATACATGATTAAGTGGAGCCATCTCTTTTTTTTTTTTTTTAATAACGGTAAATCTTAAAGATCTCAAAGCAGGCACCATAGAATCAAAAATAACCTCGATTTTCGGAATCAGGGGTGGTTTTACATTCGAATTTCATATTCGAGTTTCTGGTGGACTCGAATTTGTAGACCAGTGTTATTAATCGTAAAAAAAGGGGTTCTCATATCTGAGGCTGTGTTGTTGAATTTCATTGGAACGTTGTTTTATGTGGTGGGTCCCAAACCCAACGCACAACCCCTTTCACAGGAGGTTGATATCTATTACACGTTTGTATAGCGAGCCGCTTGATCCAAGACAGAAGCCCGCTTGCAGCCGCACCACATGGTGATCAGACGCTACTGTTTGAACCCCCCAGCAAGCCCTTAAATCGATTATGTCGGAGTGGCCTTACCAGGTTGTCGCCTTCTCACGTTTAGCTCACCACCAAACGGGTGTTCGGTGGTTACCCAAAGGATGCTTGGGCGCAAAGCCCGGAAGTAGTGAGCTGCTTGAACCGCCCACAAAAGAATGGCGATCAGAAACTTTCCCCACTTGCGTGGACTTCTGCACACGGCCCCATCCTCCCTCGCTATAATGAGGTGCGAATAGCAATATCCCGATTGAAAAACAATAAAGCAGCTGGCGCTGATGGTTTGCCTGCTGAGCTATTCAAACACGGTGGCGAGGAGCTGGTAAGGCGCATGCATCAGCTTCTATGCAGAATATGGTTGGATGAATGCATGCCTGAAGATTGGAATCTAAGTGTTCTCTGCCCAATCCACAAAAAGGGCGATCCTGCAAACTGCGTCAACTATCGCGGAATCAGCCTTTTGAATATCGCATATAAGGTCCTATCAAGCGTATTGTGCGAAACTCTGAAGCCTGATGTGAACAGAATGATTGGACCTTATCAGTGTGGCTTCAGACCTGGTAAATCTACCAGCGACCAGATTTTTACAATACGCCAAATCTTGGAAAAAACCCGTGAAAAAAGAATCGACACACATCATCTCTTTGTTGATTTTAAAGCCGTTTTCGATAGCACGAAAAGGAGCTGCCTATATGCCGCTATGTCTGAATTTGGTTTCCCCGCAAAACTTATACGGCTATGCAAAATGACCTTGAGCAACACCGCCAGATCGGTCAGAATTGGGAAGTACCTCTCCGAGCCGTTCGAAACTAAACGAGGTTTCAGACAGGGTGAACCCCTATCGTGCGATTTCTTTAATTTAATGCTGGAGAAAATAATACAAGCTGCAGAACTTAACCGCGCTGGAACAATATTTTATAAAACCGTGCAACTGTTGGCATATGCTGACGATATTGATATCATTGGCCTTAACAACCGCGCCGTAACTTCTGCTTACTCCAAGTTAGAAAAGGAAGCGGAAAAAATGGGTTTGGTGGTGAACGAGGGCAAACCAAAGTACCTTCTGTCATCATGCAAAGAGTCAGCGCATTCGCGCTTTGGCAACCAAGCCACTGTTGGCAGCAATCATTTTGAATTAGTAAAGGACTTCGTTTACCTGGGAACCAGCATTAACACCAACAATAATGCTAGCCTAGAAATCCGACGAAGAATTACTCTCGCAAACAAATTCTACTTCGGACTGAGTAGGCAATTGAAAAGTAAAGTGCCCTCTCGACGAACGAAAATAACACTCTACAAGTCACTCATCGCACCCGTCCTGCTATATGGTGCAGAAGCTTGGACACTAACAACATCTGAGGAGGCGGCTCTGGGAGTATTCGAGAGAAAGGTTCTTCGAAAGATTTGTGGACCTCTACGCGTTGGCGACGGCGAGTACCGAAGAAGATTTAATGATGAGCTGTATGAACTTTACGCAGACGCCGACATAGTTCAGCGAATTAAAACACAGCGGCTTCGCTGGCTAGGCCACGTAGTGCGAATGAGCGAAGATGCTCCAGCCCAGAAGGTATTCTTATCGGCACCCGCCGGTGGAAGCAGAGGAAGAGGGAGACCACCACTCCGATGGAAGGACCAAGTGGAGACTGATTTGCGATCCCGCGGTGTTTCCAATTGGCGCCAGTTGGCGCTACGAAGAAACGACTGGCGAGCTATGTTGGACGGTCAAACTCTCCCGGGCGGTTAGATGACCATTGAAAGAAGTAAAGTTATTAATCGTAAATCAAAAACCATTCAGGATATCGAAACGAAATTGGACACACAGATTTCATTGAATACAGGGAATGTTCTGGGAAAAATGGGCGGAATCAGTTACCGTCCATGCCCAGTTTTGTCTGAAAGATTTTTAAAAGGGTCATAGATATATTAATATGCAATAACTTTGCGTACTGTATATGATTTCTATTTCACTTTCAAAGTGTCCGTGAACGAAGAAAGTCGAAAAATATGAATTTTTGAAAATGGGCTTGGTCCCGCCCCTTTTATAGTGGATTATTCCAGAAAACTTTTTATGCCATAACTCCGGCAAACATCGATTTATCGAAACGATATGTTGACCATATGAAGATAAATGTTTGTTGTAAAAACGGGCGGAATCGGTTGAGGGCCCCGCGCAATTTTTTAACCCAGATAACCCTAATGTCCTATATATAGGACGGCAAGTTTATGTATTATAACTCACACGCGCGGACGTTAACAAATAACTAGAACGCGCTGTTATACGCAGCAGAGATTGTGCAACTGCATTAATAGTTGTAATTTGTTCTTTTGCTATAGAAGTGTGAGATATTTGATTTTGAAGTTTGTGAAATTTGGAAAATGCTAAATTATAACATACGCTTTGAAAGGAAAGTAATTTAAGGGGCTAAAATTAAAATTTTGTTAATGTTTTATATTGGAAAGGAGAGTAAAATAAGTGTGTTATCGAATACATTCACTGGCATGAAATGAAAAAATTTTATTTTACTATAAATAGGACACGTCCAAAAACATAAAAATCGTTTATTATTTTTTGCTTAAATCATATAAATGCGTTTTTATATCTGTTTTAAGAAGTGTGGAAGGGAAAAAGTGGAAAAATTTCCACTGCATAACTTTAAGGGTTATCTGTGTTAATATAGTTCTGAAAAATTAAAAACGCGATATTTCTATAACCATACAAGCTATACTCGTATCAATACCTAATAAGCTTTATAAGCAAACCTCGACCGCAAAACAATTGTGTGGATTTTGCGGAAGTAGGCGGGGCGCCGCAACCTTTTCAGCAAAAAAGTTCTACTGTTTTCAAAGGTGATTACTTGTAATTTCAAATAAATATTTCAATGAAAATTTTGCGCTGCATCTTAATCGTATGTAGTATATCCCTGCCAAAAATTCGGCAAATCGGATAACACACAGGCAAGTAATCCTGGTAAGTAGTTAATACCCCACTGCAATAGGGAAGTTACATATCTGATTTGATTACCATACCTTTCATGAACATGAAATCTTTGTAAATATGAAAAGAAGAAGAGATGGGCCCATCAGTAAGTATACTGAAATAATCAGGACGATGAGCTGAGTTGATATAGTCATGTCTGTCTCTCCGTCCGTCTGTCTGTCTATTTGAACGCAATGTTTTTAAAAATAGAATGTGCATTTATTGGTATTTTGAAATAATGTCATTATCAGTGGTTAGTAGGGAAGCTATTTATATACAAGTAAATTAATTTGCCCCTCAAAACTCATAATTGAAAACAACCAGCTGGCTTTATAATACGAACTGAAAATTATTAAGGTAGACCTGGTATGCCATAATACCATAATACATCACTACTAGGTATATAATATTTGGTTCGCACATGGTAGTTTAAAACCTCTATGGGTCATAACTCCACAAAAACTTACCAATTTACCATTATCGCTTTTACACAACTCAGAGTAGAGAGCAGCCACCGGTACTCGTAGGTACTTCAAGAAAAACAGGGTACGTAAACATTGAATTGTGTTGTCCCCTTAAGCAGTGTTGGGGCTGTGTTGTTTTTAAATTGTGCATTCAGCGTGTTTAAACCCAGTGGTCAATCGGTGGAGCATTTGATACCAGTTGCGGTGTCTCTGTGTGTCTAGCACCCAAAGTACTCAAGCGATCTTTATGAAATTTTCGCAGTAGATTTTAGTGTGAACTGATTACAGTATAAGCTATATATGTATAATTTTGGAAAAGTAAGCGATGCTGTATAAAATTGCACTTAGTCATAACTCTAAATTAATGATATTTGGATTCGTGTGTCTTTTAATCAATATTTACACAATTTTAGAAAAGTGGGCTGTGGATATTTATGAGACTTTCACAGTGGTTTCAGGGGACCTCTGGGTGCGACGATATATAATGTTGGAATTCAGCATAACTACGAATGTATTTCTCTCAAGATCCCATATATCCAAAAAAAAAACTTTGTAAAATGTTCATTTATCTGTGGACGGTGCACCGCCCATTTCCCATAATTTAAAAAAAATATTAATAAGATAATCAGGTCATTGTAGCTACCAAATTCTAGCATTCTATCTGCATCAATGAATTAGATATATGTATGTTCCGGTTTCCTACCTCTTTTTTTTTGCATATTTTACATGTCCACAGCATACCTCGTATCAAGTTTCGTAACCACTAACAGCCGAATTTGAAAATTGCATCACTCATACGTCGGCGGTGCCACGCCCACTTTCCAAAATTTTGCAAAAATCGTATAAGGTGTGAGAAAATGGATGTAATTGCCAAATTATATCGTTCTATCTGTATCATTCAATGCGATCCGGGCAGTTCAGTATTTCTATCTCCTTTTCAGATAACTTTTATGAAAAAGTAGTCGTGGTCGAAAAGCGATTTCCCTTATTTTCTTTGTACACCTTTTACCAAAATAAATTATTCTAGGATGAACGGTTCTGTGCTTATCAACAGTCGAAATTTGAAAAATTTTTTCACTCATATGTCGGAAGAGCCGCGCCACTTTTCCAAAAATTTTAAAAAATCGTCAATAGGACGATCAATTTATAAATATACCAAATTTCATTATTGCAGCTGTTTTTATTATTGAATTATGTCATTTTAAACGGTTTTCGAAATTTTCGATATCCAAAAAAGCAGCGTGGCAGTTCCTACCTTGGCGTTTGTGTGTCCAAATTTCATTCAAATATCTCAATTTTTACACAAGTTATCGTGTCCACGGACGGGCGAAGTTGTCTTAATGGACTCCTCTGGTAATTCTAAGAACTTTCATATGTGGAACTCTATATCTATCTCCATTATTTGGTACCGTTACTGTTTACGCGACATCGGTAGCCACACGTCCCAATCCCAAAACCATAATATTCATTATACCCATATTGCATGAATTGTACATAGAATAATACTCGTCATATAAATATTTGTCATGAATTGTATATAATATCATTATAACGCATGGATTACATTATATTTTATTATTATTACATTATATTTACTCATCAAAACTTATGAACTCACCTTTAGATTTAAGTGTTAAAATTGGAACGATTTGGGACGTGTGGCAACCACGCGTAAATCACCCCACACCAATTCGCCGCACAGCTGATAGCTGGTCGGCCATCATTTTTTCCCTTTTGCATATTATCAACATTGTCATTATATATTGTTATTATTGGTACACCGGATTATTGACCCTAGACGGTCATCCTTCGTCAAAATGACTACGAACTATTTTATTTTCACTGTAAATAAGTTTTTTATTGTTCGTGTTGATCTCCGCTTTCGTACAGCGATAGTCGGTTGTTTACTCTCTTTGAATTTGTATTTATTAATAATGAAATCTCTATCTATCTCTACAACAGGTATATCATCATAAACCTCCTAAGAGATTTTTGCGCCAAGCTTCTCTTCCAATTTGTGGTGTGCCGATTTGAACTTTTCCCTACAAATTGGTGGGAGCTACAGTTTTTTGCCGACTCCGAACGGCATCTACAAAGGAGACGAATTTTTGCTGAGAAGCCTGTCATGGCAGAAATACACTCGGAGAGTTTGCCAAACCACTGCCGAGGGGCGACCCCGTTTTGAAAAACTTTTTTTCAAATCACTTTTGATGTTACCTGTACAAGGGCTCGAACCATGGACCTTCGGTGTGGTAGGCCGGCAACACTACCTTCACACCACAGCGGCCGCCAATAATAATGAAATAAATAATTAAAAAAAAATAAAACGCGTCCATTATTTCGACTCACACCCTACTGAAAATGGATTTGAAATAAGTCGTCGTCATATTGACGAAGGATGACGTTAATGTACAAAAAAAAAGGATGACCGTCCAGGGTTAAATTCTTGTTTTTTCCACCGGCCTTTTTTTGCATAAAACCCAAAAATATATTTTTCGTGCAAAACCCAAATTTTGTTTTTATTATTGGCAAATAAAAGGCAATATAAGCGAAGTAAATGAAAGTTGATTAATGCATAATTAATTGCAATTGAAAAAAAGTTATTATTTTGTGTAAACGGGAGCATTGTGTACAAAAAGGAAAAAGGAATTATGTGCCAATTGGAATAATTTTTTCCAAATAGATTTTATGAATTAATGCAAATTAATATCTTCTCTTTAATCGTCAACATTTTGTTGGGCGTGATTTTTTCGTTAAAAGGGCAGCTTTGCCAAAGAAATACAGGCCTTTTAATTGAATGCAGTGCAACTAGGTGCGGAGTATAAAAAATCACCGAATTGCAGCTACAAACATTCGCAATACAAAGAAATAGTCTCAGGATATATCCCGTAGCTGCCAAAAGGGAAGCCTTCTGCCGAAACCCATCATTCCTAACTGTGAGTATTGCATGAAAATTATACATGGTCCTTCTTCGCCATTGAAGAAACCAGCCCCTGCCCATTATAATAATATAAAATTATAATCCCCATATTATAAATCCCAAATTGAAACTTGTTGGCTCCCGCCAAAGCAATTTTTTCCCGCCAAATTAAAATCTCGGTGAACCCAAATTCATTACGGCGAAATTTCTCACACATACAATGTTATATTAAACACTAAAATCCCTTGCGGTACAAAAAAAATATATATACAGCCAAAAAAAAGTGGGCCTCATCGCCAATTTCACCCAACAAAAAATTTAATTACTTTCTCACGTGTTATAATAAAAATAAAGTCCCAAACTTTAACAAATCCAAGTCGGTACGTACCCCAATTACGAAGCACTACAAATAGTATTATACCTCCCATTAAATTAAATTATAAATAATCCCCAAAATACCGCTCTGTGTTTATACCGACACACATTTATATATATAAAGTAAACAAGTATATACAATAAGTACACAGCGAATATCCCCTGAAAAGTGGTACAAGACTGCTACATCCCCCATCAAAATTTTTTTTCGTAAATAAACGCAACAGTCTCTCCAAATAATTCCCAAAATTGCGACCATAAAATTAAGTAAATCAATCATCCATATAACCACCGTTATATGGACAAAACTATAATACCCTGTGTACTAGTACACGCTGGGTGCAAAAAGTGGAGTTCATCACTGCAGCGAACCCTAAGAGCTCGAAATAAGAGTATACAGGACTCTTTCCTCTGAGCGTTTACATTCATTATTCATCATATAATTACAGTCTTAAAATGGTCGTATTTGAGAGGATTTTTCTATGAAGCTGGTAATTCAAAACACATAATTGTGTTTTCCGTGATCGAATCTGCGATGGTATCACAAATGATTCAAACGTTTTAGAAATTAAAAAATAAAAAAATAAATTTTTAATGGCTTTTGGTTTTGTAGAACGTCGAACCCTTCATTTTCTCTTCTTTTTCTTCTTTAAATGGTCACCTAATCGCCTGGGCGATTTTAACCGTCCAACATAACTCGCTAGTCGTTTCTTCGTTGCGCCAACTGGCGGAAATTGGAGCCTTTGCTTCCACTGCCGTCTGCTAATAAGAATACCATTTTTGGCCGGAACATCTTCGTTCATTCGCACAACGTGACCTAGCAAGCGAAGCCGTTGGGTTTGAATTCGCTAAACTATGTCGGCGTTTGCGTAAAGCTCGTACAGCAAATCTTTAAATCTTGTTCGGTACTCGCCGTCGGCAATGCGTAGAGGTCCAGGAATATTTCTAAGAACCTTTTTCTCGAATACTCCTCATCAGATGTTGTTAATGTTCACGCTTCTGCACCATATAGCAGGACCTACTCAGAAAAAGAAGATACGCTCTTCGAAGAGCATGTAAAGTATGGCGAAGACGTACCGTCATCAAACACCGGCAAATCACGCAAACGGTGAAGGCTGTGATGATAGAAACTAGGACTAATACATGCTATCCCCGGCGGGATGACAAAAAAAGACGCAAAGACGGCTGCGACCGAGCGCTCACCCGCTCCGGGTAGGATAGCGACAATGACGAATCCTGCACACCATCCCCTAAGATCATCTTTGTACCACGCCGTAGAGAAATGTCAAGTCCTCTGCCGCAAAGTGTTACTTTCGCTGTCTACAGGAAGACAAGGATCGCATCCACCTGCGGGCGGAAGAGCGGTAATTACCAACAACGGTGGAATAGGGAAACACATACTCCTGCTGGAAGGCTTAGGTCAAATTACACATAAGACGATGCCCAGCTCGAAAAGATAGCGAACGAACCCTCTTACCTATTCTCAGGGATCCAGCTAAACGGCGATACTCTATCAAACAACTCTATAGATGTGTGAAGAGGATTATAAAACTTGGTTTCAGGAACCCATTATGGCTTAGATTTTCAAGACGGGTTTTTAAGGAAAGGCGTACTCATAGCCGACTGGTAACGAGAGTACGGCGGACTGATTTGCGAGTATGATACCACGCCTGAGCAGTTGGGTTGTTGACACAATCTTGTGCACAAGAAAAGTGACCGTACGAGTGGTCGATAGTCTGAGTTTTCGAGGGTCTGAGAACGTAGATGTGGCGTATTATCAATAGAAGGGTTGAGGATACGGGTCTTCATCTAAACTTGAATATAAACGAAGACCCGTACAAAGGGGTTTTTAGGTTAAGTTTCCCTTTGAAGAGGCCCTGCGAACAGAAAGCATCAAGTAGGTTAATTTCCGCCCCTGAGGCAGCACATGTTGGGAAAGTAGAGGAAGCAAATGAGGTTGGCACCTCATCAGAGACTGAAGACTCCTGTTTTCCACCAGAAAGTAGCGTCCCTGCCTAAAAAAAACGGCAGCCTCTGTTGGCTTTGTCCCTGGCGAAATAGATCTCTGAGACCATTATTTTCCGTGTGGTGCTATCTACCGAAAAAGAGGGAAGCATCTTGGCCTACCTTAGTCATTGCATGGCCAAATACTGTCTATTATCCTGAAGAAACTTCTTGAATATCTAAAGGATTTGTACCTATATCCCCTATACTGTTCAATTTCCATACATAAAACAAGTAAGGAAGTCTAAGTTTGGGTGGAACCGAACATTATATACCTAGTAGTGATCTATTATGTCTACCCAATTTACGCAGGTCTATTTTAATACTTTCAGTTCGTATTTGCGTTCAAATAGACAGACGGACAGACAGATAGACGTATCAAGAGACGGTCATGCCTACATCAACTCAGCTCATCCTCCTGATCATTTTAGTATACGTACAAACATTTCATGTTCATGAAAGGAATGAATATCATAAAAGATATACAACTTCGCTTTTGCAGTGAGGTATTAACTACTTGCACGGATATTTTACTTTTCATCCTGAAGGTTTTGATATACATTAATAAATATATATTTCGATTCGTTTATGCCGAATGAAGTAATATACCTTGTGTGCGTAACAAAAATAGATCTAAAAAAGGGTGTCTTTTATAGGCGCCAAAGTACTCAACCGATCTTTATGAAATTTTCACAATATATACTTGGCTTCACTGGGTACAGCATAGACAATACATAGTTTTGGAAAATTGTGTGGAGCCACGCCCACACGCTATATAAATTTTAAATTCGTCACAACTCCGATATTTTTTGGTCTAAATTAATGATATTTGGAGATATATGTCACTTAGTCAATATCTACATAATTTTTCAAAAGTGGGCGGTGCCACGCAAACATATTTTGTGTTTTGTTTTGCTCTTGAACTTTCACGATAGGTTCAGGAGTTCGCTGGGCACGACACAGTCTGTATATAGCTTTTGGAAAAGCCCCCAGGTTATATAAAGCTGCAGTTCGGTATAGTTAGGAGTTTATTTGGTTCAAGTTAATGACATTTTATATATACAAGGTGGCGCAAAAGTAATCCTCCTATCAGAAAATGCTATAAATTTTGCGATTGGCCCCTAAAGTCAGCTCTGTTTGGACATTTGTGGAGTAAACACATGCGAAATACACGTTAATAAACAATGTTACGCTACACTGCTCCAGAACGCGGAATATTGCTGACTATTTATTTGACCAATAATCCGTCGGGGCCAAACGGTTACTGTGAATGGTGAGCGCTACAGAGCAATGATCAACGAGTTCTTTTTGCCGCAACTTGATCAATTGGGATTGGAAAACATGTGGTTGCAACAAGACGGTGCAACAGCACACACTGCACGTGCCACAACCGATATGCTGAACATCGGAAGCTTACTTTTGCGCCACCTTGTATATAAGCCAATATCTATTTCGATTCGTTTATGCCGTTACATACTACCGTTAAGCGAATGAAGTTAATATACCTTGTGTGTGTATAGGTATAAAAATAAATGCATAGTTTTGGAAAAGTGGGCGTTGCCACGGCCCCAAGCTATACAAAATTTCGGAACGTATTTGGTCAAAACTATTGTTATTTGGATATACGAGTATGTGTCCTTTAGTCATGATTTACATAACTTTGAAAAAGTGGACGGTACTACGCCCACATATTTTTGTGTCATGTTTGTGCTTCCTTAATGTCCACACTTTATTGCCGATCTCTATGAAAATTTCACGATTGGTTCAGGAGTTCGCTGGGGACGACACAGGCTGTATATATCTTTTTTAAAGGTGGGCCGTGCTACGCCTCCAGGGTATACAAAATTTCAATTGGTCATAACTCTGAACTTATTTGGTCTAAATTAATTATATTTGGATATATATGTCTTAATCAAGATTTACATAGTTTTGGAAAAGTGAGCGGTGCCACGCCCACCTATTTTTGTGTTGTTGGTCCTTTATTCACGTACAAAGTTTACTGCCGATCACTGTGCAACTTTCACATTGGAATCAGGAGTCCACTAGGTACGACACAGGCCATATATAGTTTTTGGAAAAGCCCCCAATTTCGAAAGTTGCAATTCGGCATAGCTTGGAATTTATTTGGTTCAAGTTAATGATATTTAATGTATAGATATGTGTTCTATATAGCCATATAACCTAGGAAAAAGTAAGCGGTACCAATACCAAATAAAAAAGTATCTTGCTCTTCTTCGAAACTGTAAATATGTAAATACATATCAGTGCCAGCAGAGGAAAAGGGAGAAGAAGGCGAGCAGGAATAGAAAATTCAAATTTTTGGATGTAGGGCAGTTCTTACAGAAAAATTAAGTGGGTAAAGAAGAGTAAAGAGATATGGGAGTTGAGGAAAAACAAAAGTAGAAAGAACAAGTAAGGAAGGCTAAGTTCAGGTGGAACCGAGCATTATATACCTAGTAGTGATCAATTATGGCATACCAATTTACGCAGGTCCACCTTAATACTTTTCAGTTCGCATTATAAAGCCAGCTAACTGTTTTCAATAACAACACTTCTGTTATGAGTTTTGAGGGGTAAATTAATTTAAACAAGTAAGAAAGTCTAAGTTAGGGTGGAACCGAACCGAACATTATATACCTAGTAGCGATCTATTATGTCATCCCAATTTACGCAGGTCTATTTTAATACTTTCAGTTCGTATTTGCGTTCAAATAGACAGACGGACAGACAGATAGACGTATCGAGAGACGGGCATGGCTACATCGACTCAGCTTATCCTCCTGATCATTTCAGTATACTTTTTGATGGGACTATCTCTTTTTCTTCTCATACGTATAAACACTTCATGTTCATGAAAGGTATGAAAACTACTTGGCCGGATATATTACTTTTCATCCTAAAAGTTTTGATATACATTAATAAATGTATATCTCGATTCGTTTATGTCGAATGAAGTAATATACCTTGTGTGCGTAACAAAAATAGATATAAAAAAGGGTGTCTTTCATAGGCGCCAAAGAAATCAACCGACCTTTATGAAATTTTCACAATATGTACTTGGGTTCACTGGGTACAGCATAGACAATATATGGTATTGGAAAAGTAGGCGGAGCCACGACCCCAGGCTATATAAAGTTTCAATTCGTCATAAATCCGAAGTTTTTTGGTCTAAATTAATGAAATTTGGATATATGTGTCACTTAGTCAATATCTACATCATTTTTCAAAAGTGGGCGGTGCCACGCCCATATATTTTGTGTTTGTTTTGCTCTTGAACTTTCACGATAAGTTCAGGAGTTCGCTGGGCACGACTAAGTCTGTATATAGCTTGTGGAAAATCCCCCAGGTCATATAAAGCTGCAGTTCGGTATAGTTAGGAGTTTATTTGGTTCAAGGGAATGAAATTTTATATATAGATGTGTTCTATATATCAAAACGTCAAAACAACGTCTATCGGGTTTGCTAGTATATATTATAAAACGGCCAAAGCAAACCACGAATTTCAGCATTGTTTTGTAAAACTGAGAGACTAGTTTGCGTTCAAATGGACAGACGGACAGACAGACAGATGGACGGAGAGACGGCCATGGCTAAATCGACTCCGCTCATCGTGCTGATCATTTTAGTGAACTTTTCTCTTCTTCTTCTCATACTTACATACATTTAGTATTTATGAAAGGTATGAAAATCAAAAAAGATATATAACTTCGCTATTGCAGTGCGCTATTAACTACGTGCCCGAATATTTCGCTTGTGTGTTTCCCGATTTGGCTAATTTTTGGCAGGAGTACAATACATACTACTGAGAAGCAGCTGACTATTTTTCATTGAAATGTCAAGATCGAATTATAAGCGATTGCCTTTGAAAATAGCAGACATTTTATGCTGAAAAGTGGGCGGCGCCACGCCTACTTCTTCGAAATTAAAAAAATTTTTTTGCAGCCGATTTTTTCTTAAAAAGCATATTATGTGTGCAAAATCTAATTGATATAACTTACTTAGTTGTAGAAATATCGCTCTTTAAATTTTACAAAAAAAATTTTCAGAACTATGTTAAAAAACTGGGCGTGGACATTAACCGATGTCGGCCAATTTTACAGAAAACAGTTAACTTTATATATAGAACATTATCACCAAATTTCGTTACCACAAATCAATTTTTGGCGGAGTTATGGCATAAAAAGTTTTGTGGAATAGTCCACTATAAAAGGGGCGGAGCCACGCCCATTTTCGAAAATTTACAGTTTTTGGATTTCCTTGTTTACGGAAATTTTAAAACTGAAATATAAATGATGTAAAGCTATTTTACGCAAAGTTATTGCCTATTTAATATATCTACGATTCTTTTGAAAATCTTTCATATAAAAGGGGACGTAGACCTTAACCGATCCCTCCCATTTTTTCCTGGAACATACCTTGCATACCTGCAAACCTGCGTGCTGAGTTTCGTTTCGATATCTTAACCGGTTTCTAATTTATGATTAATATTATTTCTAAATTTGACTTAATCAAAAGGATTTACCAAATTTTATCCTTATAGGTGTATTATGTACTGAGTAATCACTTTTTTGGGTTTTCGAAAATATTATATATATAAAAAGTGGGCGTGGCTATCATCCGATTTCGCCCATTTTAAATAGCGCTCGGAGATGAGTGCCAAGGAACCCGCATACCAAATTTCATTAAGATATCTCAAAATTTACTCAAGTTAGTTCACAGACGGGCGGACGGACGGACATGGCTTAATCAATTTCTCTTTTCGTCCTGAACATTTTGATACACATTAGTCAATATCTATCTCGATCCGTTAATGCCGTTACGCACTGTGTGCGAAGCACTACTAGGTATAAAAATGTCTTCCAAGACTAAAGGAGCCAAGACTGTTCCTTAGTCAGAGGACCATTTTATAGTGGCATCACCTAAACACCTGGGAGCCCGCGGCACTGTACGACTAGCCTGGGTTTCTGGTCATAGAGGGTTGAAGAAAATGAGCAGGCGGCTAACTTAGCTAGAAACGAAATGACAGTAACACCAATTGGCCACGAGCCGTTTCTAACAGTTGGTCCATAACTTACGAGAGAAAGTCTGAGGAGGAAGAAGAAAGGGGAAAAAGATATACACAGGTACAATACCCCAGGTTTAAGACAGGCAAAGTTGCTCTTGGGTGGTCATAACATAACTCGCCTAAGAATTTTAACAGGTATTCTTACAGGAAACTGCAGGCTCAGTTTGTTTTTGTTCCAAAAATATTATCTTAATTTCTTCAATTTTGCTACCGAATACAATTTTTTTACTCACGTATAAAACGATACCAAGTAAGCAATTTTAGGAAACGAGTATTCAGTTAACGGGAAACGCGATTCGCCCACAGTCTTTTTGAATGATAATTTGAGCTCTTGAAAATATTCTCATCTTATCCGTTCATTTCTTTTAATTTTCTTGTACAAAAAACTCTTTTTCTAGAAAGTTTTGTTTTTGTAGTTCAATACAAATTTTTTTTAAGTATACAAATTTATTTTCCTTTAATCCGGCTTACACGCCTAGATGATAAAATTTCTTAAAGGCGAGCATAGGTGGAAAATTATTTTTAAAATTCAATGCCTATGAGTATTTGAAAAACAAAATAAGTTTTAAAAGTATAGATGAAGGGGGGTTGTAACAAAATAAAAATTAATAAATATAAAAGGATTTTGGACCATAACTTTACCACTTTCCTCAGGAAGGATATTCAGCTATCAGCAAAGACCAAGGTTGGACTTTCTTTTTAATACCGATATTTCACTTTTTATTTAAACACATACCTGTGATTGTAAATATGCTTCAACTCTTTCTTTTTTTTTTTATTTAAATTTAACTCACAACTGAAAAAAGCGTACGAAAGTCAGAGGCGTTAGGTGTCATACGCTGCATAACGTGAACTAAAGTTTCGTGTTTGTATAAGAAAAGAAAATTGGCAATGAAGCCTTGTAAGTTCTTTTCTAATTAGTATTTTAAATGTTTGTAATGGGGTGAACATTTCAATGTAAAGTTGAGTGTTCGTCGATATTAGGATGGCATACTTTTAATCTTTGATCTCAACTGCTCGTTTTGTTGCATAGTTTTGCTTACGTTGAGATTGTAATTAATTACTAAACGTTTTTATTAGAATAGAAAGGAACATTTTGAAACAGCTGTCATTGATTTTTTTATAGTTCCATTTCTATTAATTTTTACTATAACAGGTCACTGCCCATGATGTAATTTTTTTTCGTAGTGTACATTTATACATAGTCCGATTTGTGATTATCGGTTTTTGTTTATTTTGTATACCTACCCACCATTCCATTGAATGGTTGATTTTCCGACCAGTACATTTGCTAACATCATCAGCCTTCTACAAAGTCACTAAAAGGAGCATTGACAATAAGGAGTTTTTGACAATGTGGACAGAGCCTTTTTGATCCACATTTGCTCTAATAACTCCTGGCCTTGGTAGAGGAAACAAGCAAAAAGCTGTATATTTACATGGCACCGAGTAAATAGTTACAGAAACCATCACAGGTAGCTTAATATTGTATTTTAACCACAACCTCAACGCAAGTACATAAATCGATATAAGGGTTTAGGCCCCACAACAAACATAAAAAAAATTTAATAATATTAAATCAACACTGGCTCAAGAAACATGAACCAAAGTGTATTCATTCTCTTGTAAGGGACTATTATGTAATCCGAATGTAAACAAATTAAGAAACACTTTGAGATGCATGTAGCTTTTCACCACTCATCTATAACTTTAGTTTTTTATACCTTTCATGAACATGAAATGGTATTTTAACTTTGGTGCGATATTTGTAAGTATGAGAAGAAGAAGAGATAGACCCACCAATAGGTATACCGAAATGATCAGGGCGATGAGCTGAGTCGATTTAGCCATGCCCGTCTGTACGTCTGTCTGTCTGTTTGAACGCAAAGTAGTCCCTCAGTTTTTGAGGTATCTCGATCAAATTTGCTAAGGCGGCACCATTTTGTAAAACATTAATCATTTGTCGGAACCAGCAAGATCGGACCAATGCAAGGCATAGCTCCCATACAATCGATTGCTCCGATAAATGGAGTTTGTTCTATAAATCTTGAAATTTAAAAGCTAGGAACTGAAAATTTTTTCAGGTTTTGCACATATTACATACGTAATGTGACTAGTGAAAATCAGCCAGATCGGAACAACACAAGATATAACTCCCATATAATGGATAGTTTCGATAAATGGGCTTTGGGGTATAACTTTTGCAATTAAAAAGCTAGGAGCGCAAACTTTTGAAGGTTTGGTACTTATTATATACGTAATATGTGGATCGAAGGATCGGAGCAACATAACATATAGCTCCATATAATCGATAGTTTCGATAAATGGGCTTTGGGGTATAACTTTTGCAATTAAAAAGCTAGGAGCGTAAAATTTTGAAGGTTTGGTATTTATTATATACGTAATATGTGTGGTGAAAATCAGAAGGATCGGACCTACATAATATATAGCTCCCATACAATCGATTGTTCCAATAAATAGGGTTTGAACTATGTATCTTTAAATTAACAGTTTTATAGAGTTTGTACCAATTGTGTGTAAGGATCGGACACTGAAAACCCTGATGCGTATTCATGAAAGGTATAAAGTCTTCAGCACAGTCGAAAACAGCCTTTTCCTTACTTGTTTCTTATTATCTTTGTTATTATTCTTATTTCACCGGCAAATTAAAAGTGTCTGCAAATCAAATATAAATTGTTGAGTTTTACCAAAGAACGTTTAACCATAAGAAGGTTCAATGTGACGAATAGTGGGAAACACTAAACCATCAATTCGGGGGAGATAATTCACCACTGGGGAAGTTTGCGATTAAATTACGACTTTTAAGGCTATTAGCACTTTTACTTTTATTCAATATTCACAATTAAACGATTTTGTAATGCCAACTATAGTTTTTTGGGTAAATATTCATCTAAAACACAGTGAATTCAGGCATTTCGCACGCAGGCTATTTTTCTTAAAATTATATTTTGAAATTTAATACTGTTTAGGCGAGATGCCTAAATTCCTAAAAAATGTACCACCCTAATGTAACTTTATCGCCCTTCCAATCACTAACACCAACCCACCGCCCTGTGTGGGCATGCATGTATATTCGTGTTTTGTTAGCACACATATACATGCATGGGGGTGTGCATGTGTGGGTTCACCTCCCCTTAAAACCGGAGGATAATTTTCAGGTTCAACGGTTGTCCTCGATTACAAAACCGTCTACTTCTTCAGCGACACTCGACGCAGTAACATCGTCACGGCCACCCCAGGATTTTCCACCTCATCAAAATATTCGTAAAGGTAAACTAATTGTTTGTAATTATATTTTATACAAATATACGGCCATTTAATTACAACGAGGATTCTCGTTTTTCTTATTTCTTTCCTTTTATCAAAATCACAATTCGACCGCGGTGCGGTCCGACTAAGCCGTCTAGGGGGGCGAGAATGTTTAAGCGACATAAGCTATAACTATTTATTTCGTCTATTTTATTTGCGATGCACTCTCTTGTAATTCGCAAGCAGCTTATGAAATATCCTAAAGATATAGTTTATGTTTTGTAATCCCAAAGTGGGGTTTTTACAACAAGAATGAGGTAGCTAATCCCGTACAATGCCTCAGAGCCAACAGTGCTCGCCCCCAATTAATAAATACAAGGTGTAACAGGTGCGCCGCACCCCGTTCTATATAGAACAAATAATTTAAATAAATAAAATAATAATTAAATAAATATTAGAAAAGGGCTCCCTATACTAAACATGTACTCCGCACACCCCCTATTCCTCTCTAAACCAATAATATAATATAAATAATAAAATAAAATAAAAATAACTCAAAAAAACTACTCGTCCTCCATAAAGCTTAGTCATGGTCCATTCTCCCCGTAGAAAGGAACCAGCCTGCCTATACAGTCCACAACACATTATATATTCACTTCATTTGGATCAAACCACCAGAAGCTGCCACAAGGAAATTGGAAGAAAGTCAATATTGTTCACCACTACGGTAATTGTTCATGGTCCATTCTCCCCGTAGAAAAGAAGCCAGCCTGCCTATACAGTCCAAAAAACAAACATCTATTCACATAATTTGGATCAAACCACCAGGAGCTGCCACATAGAAAAGCAGAAAAAACTCTATATTATTCACGCACTGCCGCAATTACCAACGCAAACAACAACGAACAACTCTGCCACATACCACAACCAACAACACAAACTATATACATACAACAAATTCGGCCAATCACCACATCAAAGCACGTAAGTTGTATATTTCTCGCCACTTAGTTTTTTTTTGTGTTGCATACAATTGTATACAAGTGCCGCTCGCGAGTGTATTCAAACGTTAGTGCGTTTAGTGAATATTTAATAATAGTGATTTTTTTTGAACAGTTAACTGCTATACTTTTCTTTAAATTTTAAATTAAATTAAACGCTTAAAAATCCTTGTGACTATCCGGATTATCCCCCCACCAGTGGTAAGGTTTTTTGGACACAGCGCAAGGCAAGAGGTAACATAACCTCATTTTCACAATAAGTTCACTTAGCCTTTCGATCTTCAGTTTGTTTTTGTTTTCTCCACTTGTTTTTTTTTCGGTAATATACAGAACAGAATTTAAATCGAAGGCTAGTTTATTATTTTCTTATAAAATTCACTATTTTTATAGCACTTTTCTTTGGTTTTCACATTTTTTCATTTAATATTCACTTTCGCTCGTTTGATACACCGCGCACTTTATCTGTGTTTTGTTGTGTATTTCTTTATTGCGGCAACACATACACATATTTATATATACATATTCCCCTTATACGTGTGGGTGACGAGTAAGTCAAAAAGATTTTGTTTAAATTTTTACTTCTGTAGCAAACAAATATTCGTCAGACAAATCGGCCAAGTTTGCAATATAATTCAAAAATTAACTATAAATAAATATAATTGAGTTAAAAATATACAAATAATTGAGTTGATTGCAATTTTATTGAGGTGGGTTGTTTTGATTTTCCTGGGTAAAATACTGCCTTTACCTTTTCTATTCAGCATTTATCTTGTACGGTTGAGCATTTCATCGTACCTTCAGCTATATTTTTTCGGTTTTGTTTTGATTCCACAGATCCTCTAAGTCCAAAATATGGAAAGTTTCATTAGGCTGGCTGATTCGATTTTTGAATTCGAATCAGACTACAATGAATTAGAGGATTCAGTCCACAGCAAGTACACTCTTGGGCTACAACAAGAGGACTTGAAAGCAATGTGGAGAAAAACCAGAACGGCTTATGACGACTTACTTAATTCAGATAAGTTAGAAGCCACTGGTATCGTTTCTGTTAAACAGAAGTATAAAAGAGCATATGCAGTATATTTACGCTGCATGTCAGACATGGCTACACGCCAAGCGACATACAACCAACCAGAAAATAAATCTGAAGAAAAGCCCGAATTTGAACACAGTATCCGCCTGCCTCCATGTGATACTGAAGTTTTCAAGGGCGATTATCTGTCATGGCCAACATTTCGTGACATGTTCACGGCCACATATATCTTAAACAAACGCCTAACACCTGTGGAGAAATTTTTCCATCTGAACAATAAGACACAAGGTGAGGCAAAGGATATTGTGAAAAAATGTCCGCTCACGAATGAGGGATTTGATACGGCCTGGAGAAATTTATGCGAGAGATACGAAAACAAACGTAGAGAGTGAGTGTGTAGCGCGATTAAAACACTTCAGCGCGAAATAAATAATTGCCTTTTGTCCCTGCGAAGTCCTAAAATTGACACTTCGAACTGGGATGCAATTAT
This sequence comes from Merzomyia westermanni, assembly GCA_949987695.1. Taxonomy (NCBI): domain Eukaryota; kingdom Metazoa; phylum Arthropoda; class Insecta; order Diptera; family Tephritidae; genus Merzomyia; species Merzomyia westermanni. Next base: position 82,958,689 of record OX465289.1, read on the forward strand.
AACAGACACTCGAAACAGTGTCTGGGTTCATAGGGAGTTCTTCGAAAGTGCAAAAACCGCAAAGTACGCGGAATGCCAATGAAACCCCTGCAAAAAGACTTGGTACATACCAAGCAAATGTGACAAAATTACTGTGCACAAAGTGCAAATCCAATGCCCACAGATTACGAAACTGTCCCCGTTTTCTCAAATTAACTCCGGTGGAGAGAATTAATTTTGTCAAATCCACCAAGGGCTGTTTGAACTGCCTATCAACAGGACATACTGTGTCAAAGTGCACCAGTTCTTATGACTGCAACAAGTGCCACTCGCGACATAATACGCTCCTGCATGCGAAGTCTCGTCAGACGCAGGCAACCATCAGCCCTAATCAGTATCATGCTGATAATGCTGCCTCAACTTCAAAACAGGCACAAGAGAGACGGGAAGCTGAAAAATCTAGTTCGGCCATACACCGAAATGTTAAATCCTACCATGTGCATTCAAGCGCAGGTGTGCTGTTAGGGACAGCTCGAGTAACCATTCATCATAATGGTACAGACTTCCCAGCAAGAGCACTGTTTGGTCTGGTTCAGAGTGCTCGTTTATGACAGAACGACTCAAACGCAAAACCAATTTACCGGCAAAAAGGATGCATGCTCAAGTTTCGGGCATCACTAATGCCGTCTCAGCTCAAGTCGAGGAGGCATCCAATATTGAACTCCGTTCACCAGTGGACCCTTGCTTCAGCTTAACAACATCAGGGCTAATTCTAGCCAAACTAACTGGGAATCTGCCATCCTGCCATATCGATGCTACAGGCATTCCCAGATTTAGTATTGGCAGATAAGCGATTCTACATCAACGAGGAAGTTGATATTATACTTGGCGGAGACGTATATCCGCAAATTATATTGAGTGGGCTGAAAAAGAATGTACTTAGTACACTTCTCGCCCAAGAAACGGTGTTCGGTTGGATATTAACCGGGCGCATAGAAGCACCGAATCCAACCAGAAATATAGTGTCCTTCTACAGCGAAGTTGCTTTGGACAAACAGCTTACAGCATTCTGGGAGTTGGAAAATCTGCCCAGAAACAAAAGCCCAAACGCAGATGACAAGTACTGCGAAAATTTATATAGAGAAACTACGAGTCGTAGAGAGGATGGAAGATATGTCGTCTCTCTTCCATTCAGACAGGACTACCCAGATAGGATAAACATAGGAGGGTCTCTTAGGCGGGCGTGTTCACAATTTGTTAGAAATGAAACGCGTTTAGCAAAGAACCCGGAATTAGGGAAAGAATATATGAGGGTCCTGTCTGAATACGAGACATTAGGGCATATGCTAAAGGTTAATGCCATTGTACCAGCCGATTCCGCGGACAATTACTTTTTGCCCCATCACGCCGTAGTAAAGGCGGATAGTACCACCACTTAGGTACGCGTCGTATTCAATGCGTCGAGCCCAACGGCAAATGGCACAAGTTTGAACGACATTCTCCTGCCAGGCCCAGTACTTCAGTCAGATCTTCCAGTACTTATACTGCGATGGAGACTATATCGCTTCGTTTTCAATAGTGACATCGAAAAGATGTATAGGCAAATTTGGATGAGCGATGATCACGTCAAATTCCAACGGATTATTTACCCAACATCGCCTCAAGAACCTATAAGCCTTTACGAACTGAAAACGGTCACTTTCGGGGTTAATTGTGCGCCTTATCTGGCAGTTAGAACCCTTTTGCAACCAGCAGATGAAGTAGAGAATTCTCACCCTACAGCATCTAGCATACTATCTAAGGGAAGGCATGTACGTAGATGACGGACACACACTCGCATCGGCCATTAACGCGAGGAATGAGATTCGCCAAGTCTTACTCTCCGCTGGCTTCCCACTACGGAAATGGACTTCGAATGCTGAGGAAATTCTCAACGACATCCCAATATCGGATCGACTGACCGAGGACTTTCTGGCATTCGAAGATACCAGCACCTTTAAGGCATTGGGCATAAGATGGAATGCCCATTCAGACCTGTTTTACTTTAAAGTAGGGTCACTAGAAGAAAGTGAAAAGCTGACAAAACGAGCGATTCTATCCGCCATCGCCAAACTCTTCGACCCTTTAGGATGGCTTGCACCAATGGTCATTGAACACAAAATTTTGATGCAGAACATCTGGTTAGAGGGCACCGATTGGGATGAGCCAGTTTCGTCCAATACATTGGAACGATGGCACAACTTCAGCCATCAATACCCCGAAATCGACCAAATAAAGATACCACGATGGGTAAACTTTTCACCAGAAGATGAGGTCGAGATACGTGGATTCTGCGATGCTTCGGAAAAGGCATACGCTGCAGCTGTCTACATGCGAGTCAAAAGCAATGTTGATATCTTCGTGAATCTTCTCCTTGCCAAAACCAGAGTAGCACCAGTGAAGACCATCTCACTTCCGCGTTTGGAACTTTGCGGAGCAGTACTGTTAGCGGAGATGATGGAATCAATATTCCGAAACATCAAACTGGGACCAGTGAAACAATATCTATGGACGGACTCCACGATCGTTTTGCCATGGATAAGGAGACCACCCTGTTCCTGGTCAACATTCGTCGCACACAGGATTACAAAAATCATCGACCTAGTCGGCAGCAGGGACTGGCTTCAGGTCAACTTGGAAACGAATCCAGCAGACTTAGGAAGCAGAGGACTACCAGCATCGGACTTGGTCAACAATTCTTTGTGGTGGCAGGAACCTTCTTGGCTACAAGAAGACAATTCCCAATGGCCAGTACAAGAAAAGGAGTATAATACATCCGTGGAGGAAAGGAGAGCGCAGGCCTACGAAATATCAATGCAAAAAGAGATCGAGATTCTTGACCGGTTTTCGAATTTACCGAGGGCTTCGAGGGTACTATCATATATTATGAGATTCTTTCGAAGAACTCATCCCAAGACAAAAGCTTCCTTTCAGGAAAAGACGTACCTAATCTCATCCGGTGAGATCGAGACCACGACGCAACTCTTGATTAAACTATATCAGAAGCAACATTATAATGAGGAATATGTAAACTTGAAGAAGGGACAGGTAATCGATAAGAAAAGCGAGATATTGCCACTCAACCCGTTTACCGACAAAGATGATATTATTTGGGCGGGTCGTCTTGGAGCGTCTCAAGACCTCGCTTATAACGAGCGCCACCCAATCATACTGCCGTACAATTGTAGGTTGACGCGTCTGACTGTACAAATGATGCATCAAATCTCCCTCCATGGGGAAAACCAAATAATCTGATTTTTGTTGGAACGATTTTCCGTCATCCCTTGTCAAGTTTGGTTTTGTGACAAATCGGTTTCGGCGTTCTGCCATTTTCAATGCCTAGTTTCGTTCTGGTCTGTGTCTATCCGCTGCGTTGTTTTTATAGTCCGTGGGTGCTGTGGCAGGTAATGTCAATCTATGTGGTCGTGGTAGGTAACGTTAATATGCGTGTGTGTGTGCGCGGTATTGATACGTCCGAATTGTTATCTGTCCCAAGGGTTGTTTTTGTAGGTATGTAGACATACCGCTTGTTAGCTAAGCGGTAGGTTGAGGTAGGTAGAAATCAGTGATTTTTGCAGTTTGGTTCATATTTCGTTTTTGCTTGTTCATTGTTACGTGTTTGGTTGCTGTACCTGCTGGCTTGTGCTGTTCTTTGTAAACTAGTTTTAAGGGTTCAAATATTTCGTCAGAGATAGTGTTGGTTTGTTCGTTTATGATCCTGCCGTCAAATGTTTTTAACTTGTATATCTCCATGTTCTCAAGTACATTAAGCCGCCTGCCTTTTCCTTGTACGTGAAGTATTCGAGCCGTTGTTTTTATGTTAGCTGGGGTGCAGTTGTTCTCAAACATGTGGTTCGCGAAATTAGATTCTGGTATTATGGTGGGTTTTCGTGTTTTTTTGTTGTAGTCCCTGATATGCTCTCGGAATCTTGTGCTTATTATAAAACCAAATAATGCTCCGTCTCATCCGCACCCAATATTGGATTCCGAATGTTAAGAACATGATTAGGGCCACCATCCATAACTGTAAGGTCTGCACCATTTATAAAAAAAGAGCGCAAACCCAAGTTATGGGTACCCTTCCTTGCGAACGCACTACGTTCACCCGCGCGTTTACCAATACCGGGGTGGACTTTGCGGGCCTTTCGACATTAAAAGTTACCGCGGTAGAGGATGTCGATTATCAAAGGGCTACGTTTGCCTCTTTGTTTGTTTCACGACTAAAGCGATCCATCTGGAAGCGACCAGTGATCTTAGCACCCCATCCTTTCTAGCAGCGTTTTCACGTTTTATCGCTAGACGAGGATGCCCGAGAAACTTTTACTTCGACAATGGTACTAACTTTGTCGGCGCTTCACGATCTTTGAGATCTGAATTTAAAGCATTTATCTCGGAAGCCCGAGACACAAGTATTTCCAAATATAGCCATCAAGCCATGACATGGCATTTTATTCCGGCCGGGGCTCCACATATGGAGGGACTTTGGGAGGTGGGAGTGAAGAGCTTCAAAAGCCACTTCAAGAAGTTAGCCTCGCCTCATAAATTCACGCATGAGGAATTCCATACGCTATTGTGCCGGATTGAGGCATGCCTCAACTAGCAGCCACTTAGTCCAGCCTCAAATGAGCCCGCGGACCTGGAACCCTTGACCCCTGGGCACTTCCTGGCTGGAAGTCATCTCCTGGCTCCGCCAGAACCCGAGGTGAATGAGAGCCCTTCCTTTATTATCAATAGGTGGCAGAAGATCAAGGCTCTTCATCAAACCTTCTGCAGGCGATGGAAAGTGGAATACTTATCCGAACTTCAAAAGCGAGTGAAGTGGAAGCATCCAAAACAAAATATTAAGGTGGGGGATCACGTTGTCATCAAAGAAGACAACTTGTCTCCCAATGAATGGAGGCTCAGCCGAGTTACCCACGTACACCCCGGCGAAGATAACCGAGTTCGTGTAGTGGACCTCATGACCGAGAAGGGTCAGATCAGAAGACCGTTGGTCAAGCTGATTCTGCTCCTTATGGAGGGAATGGCTGGCGAGAGGCCCGGGGCCTCATCTTAACCATCCCCTTCCATCACCTCCCTGCCGTTTTACCCGCCCCTATCCCAAAATTGTCCACCCTTCACTCGCTACCCTTAACGAGGACTCCAGAAAGCCTACCGCAGAAGGGCGACCCATTCTGCCACAGAAAACGCAATTGCACTCGATATCGAGGCCAAAGAAAACCTAACGCAGAAAGGCGAACCAATCTGCCCCTGAAAAGCTATCCATCTGCCACGACAACTTGGTAGCAGATGGTCCAACCCTCGTATACATATACATATATGTTCATTTTTTCAAATGTACATATGGAAAAAAAAATATATATTTTTTTGTTAACACCCAACAAGCAAAGTAAACTTAAAATAAATCTTTAAAAGGCTTTCGGAAATAAGTATTAACCTTACAAAATTCAGATTTTTCGTTTATAAAACGTTTTAAAATAAACGTTGTTTAATTAACACGACACGTTGATAAAAGCTTATTAAGTTAAACCAATAAAAAAGATTTTAAAGAAAGCTTTCTAAAAGTTTTTTTTAAAAAACTTTATTCAAACCAGATTTTGTATATTATTTAGCTATTGCAATAAAATAAATAACTAAGTGCTAGTCATACATTGAATGCTACAACTTAAACCAGTTTTTGGAAGTGGTTAAGATGCAGCCACGACCAATGTTTTTTCGCAGTCATTCTCATATAAAATCTTGTTTGGAAAGAATTCGAAATAATTTAAGTTGAAAAAGAAAAAATTTACAATTTGAATTGAATTGAATTTTTATAGACAAGTGCATTTCACTTTAAAATTGAAATAATTTTTAACAGCTTTTCTTGAAGTTTATAGAAAGTTTACTTGAAACTTTCAAAGAAATTAAAACTGAAAAAGCCTACATATCGCTTATTGTAGCAAATTTATTTTGAAAAACATTTACAGAAATGATTGTTGGGATGTTTGTTGGGTGCACATATATCTATGTAATAATATAATACTTACCCTCTTCCTATGGTGCGCATCGCCTATAGCGCTAATCCCATATGGTCTAGTAGCGTTCATAACCACCCGCTATATCGCAATTGTTCAAGTACCTGAAAGTAGGACAACATTAGTACATATATTCCACGGGGATAGATATCTATATATGCAACAACATCAAAACAAAATCGTTAGGTAAACCAGGAGATGGCGAACGTGAAGTGAATTTTGGTAATTGTTACCTTGAAGAGACAACTACTAAAACACCTCCGAAATTATCGGGAAAGGTATCAAAAGACGCGTTTTGACCCCGGTAACAATAAACCGGAAGTTGACTTTCAAGTTTTTGTCTCAGTGAACAGATATTTGAAATCAAAGTTGGAAAATTTCTGTCATTTCATGTGGTTGTTGTAATCACAGACTAGGGTGTACCGAAAGGTGCAAAAAGTGTTCTGCACAGAAATACTGTGGACCGAGTAGCCGGTGTTGGACCGACTAAGGGTTATTTATTTGAAGCGCGACTGTTTACACATACTGTAACAAATTTCGACCGAAAATAACCACTAGAACCGTCTTTACATGGACCTGGGTGACGGTTTTGTAGTTCGCCCGCCCTACACCTTTTTCTTAGAACTACCACACTAAATTTTGATATTGGCACTTCACCTTTTCAGATTAAATATAAAAAGGTGGTTGCTTCTGATAAAATATTTTAAAGTCTGATTTCAGATATTGGAAATGACATTATTTACATTGAAATATTGAGAAGGTTACACCCAAGGCGAATCTATACCATTGGTTCTAAATTCGTCTTGCATAACCCTATTTAAAAAAAAATAAAATCTAGACAACTTTTAAAATTAAAATTCATACAAGTATATAAGCATACTTAGGTACCATTGTACATATGGCGCGTTGGGCATATTTAAGAAAATAATATTCTTTATGAAAAAATATAAATATTATATTAATCTGATCATCTCACGTGCCATTGCGGTTAACTTCCATCCGTTTTGAGTGAACTTCAGACGTCTTTAGAACCAGAAGGGTTATCACCCCTTGAATCCGTATTTTGTCTATCCAATCTTTTCTTTGCACATCACGTAAAATATCCATAATTCTCCATTTAGCAACGAAATATAGGTCATCAGGTGCATCATGCAAATTAGATTTTATCATTTCACAAAGACTATTTAATTGTTTCATGTTCCTCTGGACTCTTGTTGGTGTAATGTAGGATGTAGGTGATTTCTTTAGTTTAAATGTTGTTGCCTCATAATGCTGCGGCCTCAAACCAAGTGGATTGCACACTTTTACATCCTCAGTTGTATTCTCCAAGCTATGGTCGATATCATCTTCATTTTCTTCGTATGTGTCATTGTCATATTCGTTATCATTGCCGCGATTCGTGTCTTCGCCACCATCCCTATCATTGCAATCTACCATATCTTCACAATATTCCGTAGTGTCATCATCTTCCTTTTTATTTTCCGCATCGTTTCTATTAACATGATTTTCATGAGAGCCTTCCATCATTTCAATGAAGCGCTTTACTGTTTTATTTTGTTTTGTTGTTTTTCCGACAGGGTGAATGATTGATGTATATTGGAACGATTTTTCGTCATCCCTTGTCAAATTTGGTTTTGAGACAAACCAGTTTCGGCGTTGCGCCATCATCTGTGTCGATTTTCGTTCTGATCTGTTGTGGTCGTTTGTCTTGTATTTATAATAGGTAGCAGGTAACGTCAGCATGGGTGTCTGTTTGTGTACGTGTGTGCATGTGTTGTGTGTGTACATTCAAAAACGGGGGTGGTTTGCATCGATCGGTTTTTTTGTGGTTGACTGAGGCAGGTAAAAGTTGGTGATTTTTGTTGTTTGACCTTTTTTGCTTGTTTGTTGTTTTTGATCTTTTGCTGTTTTGTGCTTATTTGTCGGTGCGTGTGTGTTTGTTGTACCTGAGTGGTTGCTTTGTTTTTTGTAAACCAATTTTAAAGGTTCGAATATTGTGTCGGAAACAGTGTTTGTCTGTTCGTTTATTATTCTACCGTCGAATGTTTTTTGTTTGTAGATTTCCATGTTTTCGAGTACGTTCAGACGTCTGCCTTTTGCTTGTACATGTAGGACATTGACTTTTTTTTGGATGTTTCCGGGGGGGCATTTATTCTCCGCCATGTGATTCGCAAAGTTGGACTCTGGTATGATGGTTGGATTCCGTATCTTTTTGTTGTAATCTCTAATGTGTTCTCTGAACCTCGTTCTTACTTGTCGTCCGGTTTGTCCTATGTAACTGTGCTGGCATTCACAAGTAAGCTTGTATACACCATGGCTGCTAAATGGATCTTCTGAGTTAGTTTTGGATCTTAGCTTCCGTCCTAAATTGTTCGATGTTTTGAACGCTGTGTTGATGTTGTATTTTCTAAGGAAATTTGCTAATTTATATGTTGCCCTTCCAGTATATGTCATTGTCGTCCAGGTTTGTGTACTTTCTTCTCCATTGTTTCTTTTTTGTTCTCTAAGGTCTCTCCTGAGTTTATCTACTAGTGCTTTTTTATATCCGTTGTTTGTAGCGATGTTATATATTATTCCAAGCTCTCTTCTATATGCTTCTTGTGTAAGAGGTGTTCTTTCCAATCTTTGTACTAAGTGCCTTAGCGCTGCATTTTTATGTTGTTGTGGGTGGTTCGAGGTATTATGTATTATTGTGTCGGTGGCCGTTGGTTTCCTATATATGTCGTAGTTGAATTTATTGCTAGCTTTATCAATACTTATTGTGAGGTCCAGATAATTAATTCCTCCGTCTTTTTCGGTTTCCATTGTGAATTTTATGTTCCCGTGCTGCTTGTTGAGGTACTCCAGTACTTGCTCTTCGTTGTTGGTAGTTAAAACGCATATGATATCATCCACATACCTTGCGTAAAATAACACTCCTAATTTGGAATTTAATTCCTGTATATACTCTTTTTCCAGGTTTTGCATAAACGCTTCCATAAGAATAGCCGATGTTGGGTTTCCCATCGCAAATCCGTTTGTTTGTCTGTATATTTTATTGTTGAATTGAAAATAGTTTTGACGTAGTGTGGTTCTTACCGGGTTCGTGATTTGCGTACTTTTTACTTTATCTTTTGTTTTACGTAGTATTATAGAGTTTATTATGTTCAATGTCTCTGCTAGTGGTATTGATGTGTATAGATCTTTTATGTCGAAAGATACCAATTTGCTGTCCTTTGTCACTTCAACGGTCCTAAGTTTGTTTATTAGTTCAGATGTATTAGTTATGGTGTGTTCATTGCTAAGTTCCAGTGTGTCCTTCAATACTGTTTTTAAATATTTAGATAGCTTATAGCATGGTGCCGATTTAAAATTAATGATTGGTCTCATTGGATTGCCTGGCTTGTGGCTTTTTGGTAGCGCAATCAGTGGTGGAGTTGACGGGTTCATTTGGACTAATCTATATGCCGAGTTTGTATCTATTATATTTGTTGCAGTTTTTATAGCCACTTTGATTTCTTTCTGGTATTCATCCGTAGGGTTCACTCTTATTCTACGACATTCCATATCCTCGATGAGTTTTTCGGTTTTTGTTATATACTCATCTTTTTCAATTAGCACAGTTGTGTTGCCTTTGTCCGCCTTCGTTGCGACAATGTTGTTTATCCTGAGTTTATGTTGTAGGTTCTTGACTGGTTTTTGCTCCGTGTTTCTCTTCTGTCCCTCCTTTGCTTTCACTTCCTTGTTTATTATTTCTCTGCACATGTGTCTTGCGTGCTCTTGTTCCTCAACTGGTATGAATGATATTGCGACCTCTGCGTCTACGATCGCCTGTTCCGTTTTTCTTTTTTCGTTTTGGTCTATAATATTGTGTTTCAGTCCCTTTTTAAGAAGTTGTTCTTCCGCCGCGGTGATGGCCACTGTCGTTAGGTTTACGAGCCTGGCATGGAAATGGTGCGGTTGTTGGTTGTTGTCCCGTTCGCGACGTCCTGTCAGCTTATCTAGTTTCCGGTTCAGCGTCCTGTATTTCTGTTGTAGTTCATGTTCGACCTCAGTCCTTATGCGCTCGAAGCATTCCATTAACGTATCGGTAGGTAATTGCTCCGCCAACCTTAAATGGATGGATAGAATTTCGGCATTTATTCCATCTTTCTTGGCGTACTGGTTTTTCAACTCATATCTTAGGAAGTCTCTTTCCGCCTTCCTAATTGTCCTCATGCTTGTACTGGTGTTTGTTTTCATTGTTATTTTTGCAAATTTTGGTGTCACATTCAATTCTATGCATTGTTTGTTAAACCAAATGTTTGCCTTCGTTGTATGCAATTTCAGTAAACGTCGTTTGTAAACTATTAGTAGACCGTTTTCGTTGAAGTTAAAAGCCTGACAAGCATTAACTGTTTTATTTTGTTTTGTTGTTTTTCCGACAGGGTGAATGATTGATGTATATTGGAACGATTTTTCGTCATCCCTTGTCAAATTTGGTTTTGAGACAAACCGGTTTCGGCGTTGTGCCATCATCAGTGTCGATTTTCGTTTTGATCTGTTGTGGTCGTTTGTCTTGTATTTATACATAGTAGGTAGCAGGTAACGTCAGCATGGGTGTCTGTTTGTGTACGTGTGTGCATGTGTTGTGTGTGTACATTCAGAAACGGGGGTGGTTTGCATCGATCGGTTTTTTTGTGGTTGACTGAGGCAGGTAAAAGTTGGTGATTTTTGTTCCTTGACCTTTTTTGCTTGTTTGTTGTTTTTGATCTTTTGCTGTTTTGTGCTTATTTGTCGGTGCGTGTGTGTTTGTTGTACCTGAGTGGTTGCTTTGTTTTTTGTAAACCAATTTTAAAGGTTCGAATATTGTGTCGGAAACAGTGTTTGTCTGTTCGTTTATTATTCTACCGTCGAATGTTTTTTGTTTGTAGATTTCCATGTTTTCGAGTACGTTCAGACGTCTGCCTTTTGCTTGTACATGTAGGACCTTGACTGTTTTTTTGATGTTTCCGGGGGGGCATTTATTCTCCGCCATGTGATTCGCAAAGTTGGACTCTGGTATGATGGTTGGATTCCGTATCTTTTTGTTGTAATCTCTAATGTGTTCTCTGAACCTCGTTCTTACTTGTCGTCCGGTTTGTCCTATGTAACTGTGCTGGCATTCACAAGTAAGCTTGTATACACCATGGCTGCTAAATGGATCTTCTGAGTTAGTTTTGGTTCTTAGCTTCCGTCCTAAATTGTTCGATGTTTTGAACGCCGTGTTGATGTTGTATTTTCTAAGAAAATTTGCTAATTTATATGTTACCCTTCCAGTATATGTCATTGTCGTCCAGGTTTGTGTACTTTCTTCTCCATTGTTTCTTTTTTGTTCTCTAAGGTCTCTCCTGAGTTTATCTACTAGTGCTTTTTTATATCCGTTGTTTGTAGCGATGTTATATATTATTCCAAGCTCTCTTCTACATGCTTCTTGTGTAAGAGGTGTTCTTTCCAATCTTTGTACTAAGTGCCTTAGCGCTGCATTTTTATGTTGTTGTGGGTGGTTCGAGGTATTATGTATTATTGTGTCGGTGGCCGTTGGTTTCCTATATATGTCGTAGTTGAATTTATTGCTAGCTTTATCAATACTTATTGTGAGGTCCAGATAATTGATTCCTCCGTCTTTTTCGGTTTCCATTGTGAATTTTATGTTCCCGTGCTGCTTGTTGAGGTACTCCAGTACTTGCTCTTCGTTGTTGGTAGTTAAAACGCATATGATATCATCCACATACCTTGCGTAAAATAACACTCCTAATTTCAATTCAACAATAAAATATACAGACAAACAAACGGACTTGCGATGGGAAACCCAACATCGGCTATTCTTATGGAAGCGTTTATGCAAAACCTGGAAAAAGAGTATATACAGGAATTAAATTCCAAATTAGGAGTGTTATTTTACGCAAGGTATGTGGATGATATCATATGCGTTTTAACTACCAACGACGAAGAGCAAGTACTGGAGTACCTCAACAAGCAGCACGGGAACATAAAATTCACAATTGAAACCGAAAAAGACGGAGGAATCAATTATCTGGACCTCACAATAAGTATTGATAAAGCTAGCAATAAATTCAACTACGACATATATAGGAAACCAACGGCCACCGACACAATAATACATAATACCTCGAACCACCCACAACAACATAAAAATGCAGCGCTAAGGCACTTAGTACAAAGATTGGAAAGAACACCTCTTACACAAGAAGCATATAGAAGAGAGCTTGGAATAATATATAACATCGCTACAAACAACGGATATAAAAAAGCACTAGTAGATAAACTCAGGAGAGACCTTAGAGAACAAAAAAGAAACAATGGAGAAGAAAGTACACAAACCTGGACGATAATGACATATACCGGAAGGGCAACATATAAATTAGCAAATTTCCTTAGAAAATACAACATCAACACAGCGTTCAAAACATCGAACAATTTAGGACGGAAGCTAAGAACCAAAACTAACTCAGAAGATCCATTTAGCAGCCATGGTGTATACAAGCTTACTTGTGAATGCCAGCACAGTTACATAGGACAAACCGGACGACAAGTAAGAACGAGGTTCAGAGAACACATTAGAGATTACAACAAAAAGATACGGAATCCAACCATCATACCAGAGTCCAACTTTGCGAATCACATGGCGGAGAATAAATGCCCCCCCGGAAACATCAAAAAAACAGTCAAGGTCCTACATGTACAAGCAAAAGGCAGACGTCTGAACGTACTCGAAAACATGGAAATCTACAAACAAAAAACATTCGACGGTAGAATAATAAACGAACAGACAAACACTGTTTCCGACACAATATTCGAACCTTTAAAATTGGTTTACAAAAAACAAAGCAACCACTCAGGTACAACAAACACACACGCACCGACAAATAAGCACAAAACAGCAAAAGATCAAAAACAACAAACAAGCAAAAAAGGTCAAGGAACAAAAATCACCAACTTTTACCTGCCTCAGTCAACCACAAAAAAACCGATCGATGCAAACCACCCCCGTTTCTGAATGTACACACACAACACATGCACACACGTACACAAACAGACACCCATGCTGACGTTACCTGCTACCTACTATAAATACAAGACAAACGACCACAACAGATCAAAACGAAAATCGACACTGATGATGGCACAACGCCGAAACCGGTTTGTCTCAAAACCAAATTTGACAAGGGATGACGAAAAATCGTTCCAATATACATCAATCATTCACCCTGTCGGAAAAACAACAAAACAAAATAAAACAGTTAATGCTTGTCAGGCTTTTAACTTCAACGAAAACGGTCTACTAATAGTTTACAAACGACGTTTACTGAAATTGCATACAACGAAGGCAAACATTTGGTTTAACAAACAATGCATAGAATTGAATGTGACACCAAAATTTGCAAAAATAACAATGAAAACAAACACCAGTACAAGCATGAGGACAATTAGGAAGGCGGAAAGAGACTTCCTAAGATATGAGTTGAAAAACCAGTACGCCAAGAAAGATGGAATAAATGCCGAAATTCTATCCATCCATTTAAGGTTGGCGGAGCAATTACCTACCGATACGTTAATGGAATGCTTCGAGCGCATAAGGACTGAGGTCGAACATGAACTACAACAGAAATACAGGACGCTGAACCGGAAACTAGATAAGCTGACAGGACGTCGCGAACGGGACAACAACCAACAACCGCACCATTTCCATGCCAGGCTCGTAAACCTAACGACAGTGGCCATCACCGCGGCGGAAGAACAACTTCTTAAAAAGGGACTGAAACACAATATTATAGACCAAAACGAAAAAAGAAAAACGGAACAGGCGATCGTAGACGCAGAGGTCGCAATATCATTCATACCAGTTGAGGAACAAGAGCACGCAAGACACATGTGCAGAGAAATAATAAACAAGGAAGTGAAAGCAAAGGAAGGACAGAAGAGAAACACGGAGCAAAAACCAGTCAAGAACCTACAACATAAACTCAGGATAAACAACATTGTCGCAACGAAGGCGGACAAAGGCAACACAACTGTGCTAATTGAAAAAGATGAGTATATAACAAAAACCGAAAAACTCATCGAGGATATGGAATGTCGTAGAATAAGAGTGAACCCTACGGATGAATACCAGAAAGAAATCAAAGTGGCTATAAAAACTGCAACAAATATAATAGATACAAACTCGGCATATAGATTAGTCCAAATGAACCCGTCAACTCCACCACTGATTGCGCTACCAAAAAGCCACAAGCCAGGCAATCCAATGAGACCAATCATTAATTTTAAATCGGCACCATGCTATAAGCTATCTAAATATTTAAAAACAGTATTGAAGGACACACTGGAACTTAGCAATGAACACACCATAACTAATACATCTGAACTAATAAACAAACTTAGGACCGTTGAAGTGACAAAGGACAGCAAATTGGTATCTTTCGACATAAAAGATCTATACACATCAATACCACTAGCAGAGACATTGAACATAATAAACTCTATAATACTACGTAAAACAAAAGATAAAGTAAAAAGTACGCAAATCACGAACCCGGTAAGAACCACACTACGTCAAAACTATTTTCAATTCAACAATAAAATATACAGACAAACAAACGGATTTGCGATGGGAAACCCAACATCGGCTATTCTTATGGAAGCGTTTATGCAAAACCTGGAAAAAGAGTATATACAGGAATTAAATTCCAAATTAGGAGTGTTATTTTACGCAAGGTATGTGGATGATATCATATGCGTTTTAACTACCAACAACGAAGAGCAAGTACTGGAGTACCTCAACAAGCAGCACGGGAACATAAAATTCACAATGGAAACCGAAAAAGACGGAGGAATCAATTATCTGGACCTCACAATAAGTACTGATAAAGCTAGCAATAAATTCAACTACGACATATATAGGAAACCAACGGCCACCGACACAATAATACATAATACCTCGAACCACCCACAACAACATAAAAATGCAGCGCTAAGGCACTTAGTACAAAGATTGGAAAGAACACCTCTTACACAAGAAGCATATAGAAGAGAGCTTGGAATAATATATAACATCGCTACAAACAACGGATATAAAAAAGCACTAGTAGATAAACTCAGGAGAGACCTTAGAGAACAAAAAAGAAACAATGGAGAAGAAAGTACACAAACCTGGACGACAATGACATATACTGGAAGGGCAACATATAAATTAGCAAATTTCCTTAGAAAATACAACATCAACACAGCGTTCAAAACATCGAACAATTTAGGACGGAAGCTAAGATCCAAAACTAACTCAGAAGATCCATTAAGCAGCCATGGTGTATACAAGCTTACTTGTGAATGCCAGCACAGTTACATAGGACAAACCGGACGACAAGTAAGAACGAGGTTCAGAGAACACATTAGAGATTACAACAAAAAGATACGGAATCCAACCATCATACCAGAGTCCAACTTTGCGAATCACATGGCGGAGAATAAATGCCCCCCCGGAAACATCAAAAAAACAGTCAAGGTCCTACATGTACAAGCAAAAGGCAGACGTCTGAACGTACTCGAAAACATGGAAATCTACAAACAAAAAACATTCGACGGTAGAATAATAAACGAACAGACAAACACTGTTTCCGACACAATATTCGAACCTTTAAAATTGGTTTACAAAAAACAAAGCAACCACTCAGGTACAACAAACACACACGCACCGACAAATAATCACAAAACAGCAAAAGATCAAAAACAACAAACAAGCAAAAAAGGTCAAGGAACAAAAATCACCAACTTTTACCTGCCTCAGTCAACCACAAAAAAACCGATCGATGCAAACCACCCCCGTTTCTGAATGTACACACACAACACATGCACACACGTACACAAACAGACACCCATGCTGACGTTACCTGCTACCTACTATAAATACAAGACAAACGACCACAACAGATCAAAACGAAAATCGACACTGATGATGGCACAACGCCGAAACCGGTTTGTCTCAAAACCAAATTTGACAAGGGATGACGAAAAATCGTTCCAATATACATCAATCATTCACCCTGTCGGAAAAACAACAAAACAAAATAAAACAGTTAATGCTTGTCAGGCTTTTAACTTCAACGAAAACGGTCTACTAATAGTTTACAAACGACGTTTACTGAAATTGCATACAACGAAGGCAAACATTTGGTTTAACAAACAATGCATAGAATTGAATGTGACACCAAAATTTGCAAAAATAACAATGAAAACAAACACCAGTACAAGCATGAGGACAATTAGGAAGGCGGAAAGAGACTTCCTAAGATATGAGTTGAAAAACCAGTACGCCAAGAAAGATGGAATAAATGCCGAAATTCTATCCATCCATTTAAGGTTGGCGGAGCAATTACCTACCGATACGTTAATGGAATGCTTCGAGCGCATAAGGACTGAGGTCGAACATGAACTACAACAGAAATACAGGACGCTGAACCGGAAACTAGATAAGCTGACAGGACGTCGCGAACGGGACAACAACCAACAACCGCACCATTTCCATGCCAGGCTCGTAAACCTAACGACAGTGGCCATCACCGCGGCGGAAGAACAACTTCTTAAAAAGGGACTGAAACACAATATTATAGACCAAAACGAAAAAAGAAAAACGGAACAGGCGATCGTAGACGCAGAGGTCGCAATATCATTCATACCAGTTGAGGAACAAGAGCACGCAAGACACATGTGCAGAGAAATAATAAACAAGGAAGTGAAAGCAAAGGAAGGACAGAAGAGAAACACGGAGCAAAAACCAGTCAAGAACCTACAACATAAACTCAGGATAAACAACATTGTCGCAACGAAGGCGGACAAAGGCAACACAACTGTGCTAATTGAAAAAGATGAGTATATAACAAAAACCGAAAAACTCATCGAGGATATGGAATGTCGTAGAATAAGAGTGAACCCTACGGATGAATACCAGAAAGAAATCAAAGTGGCTATAAAAACTGCAACAAATATAATAGATACAAACTCGGCATATAGATTAGTCCAAATGAACCCGTCAACTCCACCACTGATTGCGCTACCAAAAAGCCACAAGCCAGGCAATCCAATGAGACCAATCATTAATTTTAAATCGGCACCATGCTATAAGCTATCTAAATATTTAAAAACAGTATTGAAGGACACACTGGAACTTAGCAATGAACACACCATAACTAATACATCTGAACTAATAAACAAACTTAGGACCGTTGAAGTGACAAAGGACAGCAAATTGGTATCTTTCGACATAAAAGATCTATACACATCAATACCACTAGCAGAGACATTGAACATAATAAACTCTATAATACTACGTAAAACAAAAGATAAAGTAAAAAGTACGCAAATCACGAACCCGGTAAGAACCACACTACGTCAAAACTATTTTCAATTCAACAATAAAATATACAGACAAACAAACGGATTTGCGATGGGAAACCCAACATCGGCTATTCTTATGGAAGCGTTTATGCAAAACCTGGAAAAAGAGTATATACAGGAATTAAATTCCAAATTAGGAGTGTTATTTTACGCAAGGTATGTGGATGATATCATATGCGTTTTAACTACCAACAACGAAGAGCAAGTACTGGAGTACCTCAACAAGCAGCACGGGAACATAAAATTCACAATGGAAACCGAAAAAGACGGAGGAATCAATTATCTGGACCTCACAATAAGTATTGATAAAGCTAGCAATAAATTCAACTACGACATATATAGGAAACCAACGGCCACCGACACAATAATACATAATACCTCGAACCACCCACAACAACATAAAAATGCAGCGCTAAGGCACTTAGTACAAAGATTGGAAAGAACACCTCTTACACAAGAAGCATATAGAAGAGAGCTTGGAATAATATATAACATCGCTACAAACAACGGATATAAAAAAGCACTAGTAGATAAACTCAGGAGAGACCTTAGAGAACAAAAAAGAAACAATGGAGAAGAAAGTACACAAACCTGGACGACAATGACATATACTGGAAGGGCAACATATAAATTAGCAAATTTCCTTAGAAAATACAACATCAACACAGCGTTCAAAACATCGAACAATTTAGGACGGAAGCTAAGATCCAAAACTAACTCAGAAGATCCATTAAGCAGCCATGGTGTATACAAGCTTACTTGTGAATGCCAGCACAGTTACATAGGACAAACCGGACGACAAGTAAGAACGAGGTTCAGAGAACACATTAGAGATTACAACAAAAAGATACGGAATCCAACCATCATACCAGAGTCCAACTTTGCGAATCACATGGCGGAGAATAAATGCCCCCCCGGAAACATCAAAAAAACAGTCAAGGTCCTACATGTACAAGCAAAAGGCAGACGTCTGAACGTACTCGAAAACATGGAAATCTACAAACAAAAAACATTCGACGGTAGAATAATAAACGAACAGACAAACACTGTTTCCGACACAATATTCGAACCTTTAAAATTGGTTTACAAAAAACAAAGCAACCACTCAGGTACAACAAACACACACGCACCGACAAATAATCACAAAACAGCAAAAGATCAAAAACAACAAACAAGCAAAAAAGGTCAAGGAACAAAAATCACCAACTTTTACCTGCCTCAGTCAACCACAAAAAAACCGATCGATGCAAACCACCCCCGTTTCTGAATGTACACACACAACACATGCACACACGTACACAAACAGACACCCATGCTGACGTTACCTGCTACCTACTATAAATACAAGACAAACGACCACAACAGATCAAAACGAAAATCGACACTGATGATGGCACAACGCCGAAACCGGTTTGTCTCAAAACCAAATTTGACAAGGGATGACGAAAAATCGTTCCAATATACATCAATCATTCACCCTGTCGGAAAAACAACAAAACAAAATAAAACAGTTAATGCTTGTCAGGCTTTTAACTTCAACGAAAACGGTCTACTAATAGTTTACAAACGACGTTTACTGAAATTGCATACAACGAAGGCAAACATTTGGTTTAACAAACAATGCATAGAATTGAATGTGACACCAAAATTTGCAAAAATAACAATGAAAACAAACACCAGTACAAGCATGAGGACAATTAGGAAGGCGGAAAGAGACTTCCTAAGATATGAGTTGAAAAACCAGTACGCCAAGAAAGATGGAATAAATGCCGAAATTCTATCCATCCATTTAAGGTTGGCGGAGCAATTACCTACCGATACGTTAATGGAATGCTTCGAGCGCATAAGGACTGAGGTCGAACATGAACTACAACAGAAATACAGGACGCTGAACCGGAAACTAGATAAGCTGACAGGACGTCGCGAACGGGACAACAACCAACAACCGCACCATTTCCATGCCAGGCTCGTAAACCTAACGACAGTGGCCATCACCGCGGCGGAAGAACAACTTCTTAAAAAGGGACTGAAACACAATATTATAGACCAAAACGAAAAAAGAAAAACGGAACAGGCGATCGTAGACGCAGAGGTCGCAATATCATTCATACCAGTTGAGGAACAAGAGCACGCAAGACACATGTGCAGAGAAATAATAAACAAGGAAGTGAAAGCAAAGGAAGGACAGAAGAGAAACACGGAGCAAAAACCAGTCAAGAACCTACAACATAAACTCAGGATAAACAACATTGTCGCAACGAAGGCGGACAAAGGCAACACAACTGTGCTAATTGAAAAAGATGAGTATATAACAAAAACCGAAAAACTCATCGAGGATATGGAATGTCGTGGAATAAGAGTGAACCCTACGGATGAATACCAGAAAGAAATCAAAGTGGCTATAAAAACTGCAACAAATATAATAGATACAAACTCGGCATATAGATTAGTCCAAATGAACCCGTCAACTCCACCACTGATTGCGCTACCAAAAAGCCACAAGCCAGGCAATCCAATGAGACCAATCATTAATTTTAAATCGGCACCATGCTATAAGCTATCTAAATATTTAAAAACAGTATTGAAAGACACACTGGAACTTAGCAATGAACACACCATAACTAATACATCTGAACTAATAAACAAACTTAGGACCGTTGAAGTGACAAAGGACAGCAAATTGGTATCTTTCGACATAAAAGATCTATACACATCAATACCACTAGCAGAGACATTGAACATAATAAACTCTATAATACTACGTAAAACAAAAGATAAAGTAAAAAGTACGCAAATCACGAACCCGGTAAGAACCACACTACGTCAAAACTATTTTCAATTCAACAATAAAATATACAGACAAACAAACGGATTTGCGATGGGAAACCCAACATCGGCTATTCTTATGGAAGCGTTTATGCAAAACCTGGAAAAAGAGTATATACAGGAATTAAATTCCAAATTAGGAGTGTTATTTTACGCAAGGTATGTGGATGATATCATATGCGTTTTAACTACCAACAACGAAGAGCAAGTACTGGAGTACCTCAACAAGCAGCACGGGAACATAAAATTCACAATGGAAACCGAAAAAGACGGAGGAATCAATTATCTGGACCTCACAATAAGTATTGATAAAGCTAGCAATAAATTCAACTACGACATATATAGGAAACCAACGGCCACCGACACAATAATACATAATACCTCGAACCACCCACAACAACATAAAAATGCAGCGCTAAGGCACTTAGTACAAAGATTGGAAAGAACACCTCTTACACAAGAAGCATATAGAAGAGAGCTTGGAATAATATATAACATCGCTACAAACAACGGATATAAAAAAGCACTAGTAGATAAACTCAGGAGAGACCTTAGACAACAAAAAAGAAACAATGGAGAAGAAAGTACACAAACCTGGACGACAATGACATATACTGGAAGGGCAACATATAAATTAGCAAATTTCCTTAGAAAATACAACATCAACACAGCGTTCAAAACATCGAACAATTTAGGACGGAAGCTAAGAACCAAAACTAACTCAGAAGATCCATTTAGCAGCCATGGTGTATACAAGCTTACTTGTGAATGCCAGCACAGTTACATAGGACAAACCGGACGACAAGTAAGAACGAGGTTCAGAGAACACATTAGAGATTACAACAAAAAGATACGGAATCCAACCATCATACCAGAGGCCAACTTTGCGAATCACATGGCGGAGAATAAATGCCCCCCCGGAAACATCAAAAAAACAGTCAAGGTCCTACATGTACAAGCAAAAGGCAGACGTCTGAACGTACTCGAAAACATGGAAATCTACAAACAAAAAACATTCGACGGTAGAATAATAAACGAACAGACAAACACTGCTTCCGACACAATATTCGAACCTTTAAAATTGGTTTACAAAAAACAAAGCAACCACTCAGGTACAACAAACACACACGCACCGACAAATAATCACAAAACAGCAAAAGATCAAAAACAACAAACAAGCAAAAAAGGTCAAGGAACAAAAATCACCAACTTTTACCTGCCTCAGTCAACCACAAAAAAACCGATCGATGCAAACCACCCCCGTTTCTGAATGTACACACACAACACATGCACACACGTACACAAACAGACACCCATGCTGACGTTACCTGCTACCTACTATAAATACAAGACAAACGACCACAACAGATCAAAACGAAAATCGACACTGATGATGGCACAACGCCGAAACCGGTTTGTCTCAAAACCAAATTTGACAAGGGATGACGAAAAATCGTTCCAATATACATCAATCATTCACCCTGTCGGAAAAACAACAAAACAAAATAAAACAGTTAATGCTTGTCAGGCTTTTAACTTCAACGAAAACGGTCTACTAATAGTTTACAAACGACGTTTACTGAAATTGCATACAACGAAGGCAAACATTTGGTTTAACAAACAATGCATAGAATTGAATGTGACACCAAAATTTGCAAAAATAACAATGAAAACAAACACCAGTACAAGCATGAGGACAATTAGGAAGGCGGAAAGAGACTTCCTAAGATATGAGTTGAAAAACCAGTACGCCAAGAAAGATGGAATAAATGCCGAAATTCTATCCATCCATTTAAGGTTGGCGGAGCAATTACATACCGATACGTTAATGGAATGCTTCGAGCGCATAAGGACTGAGGTCGAACATGAACTACAACAGAAATACAGGACGCTGAACCGGAAACTAGATAAGCTGACAGGACGTCGCGAACGGGACAACAACCAACAACCGCACCATTTCCATGCCAGGCTCGTAAACCTAACGACAGTGGCCATCACCGCGGCGGAAGAACAACTTCTTAAAAAGGGACTGAAACACAATATTATAGACCAAAACGAAAAAAGAAAAACGGAGCAGGCGATCGTAGACGCAGAGGTCGCAATATCATTCATACCAGTTGAGGAACAAGAGCACGCAAGACACATGTGCAGAGAAATAATAAACAAGGAAGTGAAAGCAAAGGAAGGACAGAAGAGAAACACGGAGCAAAAACCAGTCAAGAACCTACAACATAAACTCAGGATAAACAACATTGTCGCAACGAAGGCGGACAAAGGCAACACAACTGTGCTAATTGAAAAAGATGAGTATATAACAAAAACCGAAAAACTCATCGAGGATATGGAATGTCGTGGAATAAGAGTGAACCCTACGGATGAATACCAGAAAGAAATCAAAGTGGCTATAAAAACTGCAACAAATATAATAGATACAAACTCGGCATATAGATTAGTCCAAATGAACCCGTCAACTCCACCACTGATTGCGCTACCAAAAAGCCACAAGCCAGGCAATCCAATGAGACCAA
This sequence comes from Merzomyia westermanni, assembly GCA_949987695.1. Taxonomy (NCBI): domain Eukaryota; kingdom Metazoa; phylum Arthropoda; class Insecta; order Diptera; family Tephritidae; genus Merzomyia; species Merzomyia westermanni. The sequence continues at coordinate 82,981,484 of OX465289.1, forward strand.
TCATTAATTTTAAATCGGCACCATGCTATAAGCTATCTAAATATTTAAAAACAGTATTGAAGGACACACTGGAACTTAGCAATGAACACACCATAACTAATACATCTGAACTAATAAACAAACTTAGGACCGTTGAAGTGACAAAGGACAGCAAATTGGTATCTTTCGACATAAAAGATCTATACACATCAATACCACTAGCAGAGACATTGAACATAATAAACTCTATAATACTACGTAAAACAAAATATAAAGTAAAAAGTACGCAAATCACGAACCCGGTCAGAACCACACTACGTCAAAACTATTTTCAATTCAACAATAAAATATACAGACAAACAAACGGATTTGCGATGGGAAACCCAACATCGGCTATTCTTATGGAAGCGTTTATGCAAAACCTGGAAAAAGAGTATATACAGGAATTAAATTCCAAATTAGGAGTGTTATTTTACGCAAGGTATGTGGATGATATCATATGCGTTTTAACTACCAACAACGAAGAGCAAGTACTGGAGTACCTCAACAAGCAGCACGGGAACATAAAATTCACAATGGAAACCGAAAAAGACGGAGGAATCAATTATCTGGACCTCACAATAAGTAGTGATAAAGCTAGCAATAAATTCAACTACGACATATATAGGAAACCAACGGCCACCGACACAATAATACATAATACCTCGAACCACCCACAACAACATAAAAATGCAGCGCTAAGGCACTTAGTACAAAGATTGGAAAGAACACCTCTTACACAAGAAGCATATAGAAGAGAGCTTGGAATAATATATAACATCGCTACAAACAACGGATATAAAAAAGCACTAGTAGATAAACTCAGGAGAGACCTTAGAGAACAAAAAAGAAACAATGGAGAAGAAAGTACACAAACCTGGACGACAATGACATATACTGGAAGGGCAACATATAAATTAACAAATTTCCTTAGAAAATACAACATCAACACATCGAACAATTTAGGACGGAAGCTAAGAACCAAAACTAACTCAGAAGATCCATTTAGCAGCCATGGTGTATACTAGCTTACTTGTGAATGCCAGCACAGTTACATAGGACAAACCGGACGACAAGTAAGAACGAGGTTCAGAGAACACATTAGAGATTACAACAAAAAGATACGGAATCCAACCATCATACCAGAGTCCAACTTTGCGAATCACATGGCGGAGAATAAATGCCCCCCCGGAAACATCAAAAAAACAGTCAAGGTCCTACATGTACAAGCAAAAGGCAGACGTCTGAACGTACTCGAAAACATGGAAATCTACAAACAAAAAACATTCGACGGTAGAATAATAAACGAACAGACAAACACTGTTTCCGACACAAAATTCGAACCTTTAAAATTGGTTTACAAAAAACAAAGCAACCACTCAGGTACAACAAACACACACGCACCGACAAATAAGCACAAAACAGCAAAAGATCAAAAACAACAAACAAGCAAAAAAGGTCAAGGAACAAAAATCACCAACTTTTACCTGCCTCAGTCAACCACAAAAAAACCGATCGATGCAAACCACCCCCGTTTCTGAATGTACACACACAACACATGCACACACGTACACAAACAGACACCCATGCTGACGTTACCTGCTACCTACTATAAATACAAGACAAACGACCACAACAGATCAAAACGAAAATCGACACTGATGATGGCACAACGCCGAAACCGGTTTGTCTCAAAACCAAATTTGACAAGGGATGACGAAAAATCGTTCCAATATACATCAATCATTCACCCTGTCGGAAAAACAACAAAACAAAATAAAACAGTTAATGCTTGTCAGGCTTTTAACTTCAACGAAAACGGTCTACTAATAGTTTACAAACGACGTTTACTGAAATTGCATACAACGAAGGCAAACATTTGGTTTAACAAACAATGCATAGAATTGAATGTGACACCAAAATTTGCAAAAATAACAATGAAAACAAACACAAGTACAAGCATGAGGACAATTAGGAAGGCGGAAAGAGACTTCCTAAGATATGAGTTGAAAAACCAGTACGCCAAGAAAGATGGAATAAATGCCGAAATTCTATCCATCCATTTAAGGTTGGCGGAGCAATTACCTACCGATACGTTAATGGAATGCTTCGAGCGCATAAGGACTGAGGTCGACCATGAACTACAACAGAAATACAGGACGCTGAACCGGAAACTAGATAAGCTGACAGGACGTCGCGAACGGGACAACAACCAACAACCGCACCATTTCCATGCCAGGCTCGTAAACCTAACGACAGTGGCCATCACCGCGGCGGAAGAACAACTTCTTAAAAAGGGACTGAAACACAATATTATAGACCAAAACGAAAAAAGAAAAACGGAACAGGCGATCGTAGACGCAGAGGTCGCAATATCATTCATACCAGTTGAGGAACAAGAGCACGCAAGACACATGTGCAGAGAAATAATAAACAAGGAAGTGAAAGCAAAGGAAGGACAGAAGAGAAACACGGAGCAAAAACCAGTCAAGAACCTACAACATAAACTCAGGATAAACAACATTGTCGCAACGAAGGCGGACAAAGGCAACACAACTGTGCTAATTGAAAAAGATGAGTATATAACAAAAACCGAAAAACTCATCGAGGATATGGAATGTCGTAGAATAAGAGTGAACCCTACGGATGAATACCAGAAAGAAATCAAAGTGGCTATAAAAACTGCAACAAATATAATAGATACAAACTCGGCATATAGATTAGTCCAAATGAACCCGTCAACTCCACCACTGATTGCGCTACCAAAAAGCCACAAGCCAGGCAATCCAATGAGACCAATCATTAATTTTAAATCGGCACCATGCTATAAGCTATCTAAATATTTAAAAACAGTATTGAAGGACACACTGGAACTTAGCAATGAACACACCATAACTAATACATCTGAACTAATAAACAAACTTAGGACCGTTGAAGTGACAAAGGACAGCAAATTGGTATCTTTCGACATAAAAGATCTATACACATCAATACCACTAGCAGAGACATTGAACATAATAAACTCTATAATACTACGTAAAACAAAAGATAAAGTAAAAAGTACGCAAATCACGAACCCGGTAAGAACCACACTACGTCAAAACTATTTTCAATTCAACAATAAAATATACAGACAAACAAATGGATTTGCGATGGGAAACCCAACATCGGCTATTCTTATGGAAGCGTTTATGCAAAACCTGGAAAAAGAGTATATACAGGAATTAAATTCCAAATTAGGAGTGTTATTTTACGCAAGGTATGTGGATGATATCATATGCGTTTTAACTACCAACAACGAAGAGCAAGTACTGGAGTACCTCAACAAGCAGCACGGGAACATAAAATTCACAATGGAAACCGAAAAAGACGGAGGAATCAATTATCTGGACCTCACAATAAGTATTGATAAAGCTAGCAATAAATTCAACTACGACATATATAGGAAACCAACGGCCACCGACACAATAATACATAATACCTCGAACCACCCACAACAACATAAAAATGCAGCGCTAAGGCACTTAGTACAAAGATTGGAAAGAACACCTCTTACACAAGAAGCATATAGAAGAGAGCTTGGAATAATATATAACATCGCTACAAACAACGGATATAAAAAAGCACTAGTAGATAAACTCAGGAGAGACCTTAGAGAACAAAAAAGAAACAATGGAGAAGAAAGTACACAAACCTGGACGACAATGACATATACTGGAAGGGCAACATATAAATTAACAAATTTCCTTAGAAAATACAACATCAACACATCGAACAATTTAGGACGGAAGCTAAGAACCAAAACTAACTCAGAAGATCCATTTAGCAGCCATGGTGTATACTAGCTTACTTGTGAATGCCAGCACAGTTACATAGGACAAACCGGACGACAAGTAAGAACGAGGTTCAGAGAACACATTAGAGATTACAACAAAAAGATACGGAATCCTACCATCATACCAGAGTCCAACTTTGCGAATCACATGGCGGAGAATAAATGCCCCCCCGGAAACATCAAAAAAGAGTCCAACTTTGCAAATCACATGGCGGAGAATAAATGCCCCCCCCGGAAACATCAAAAAAACAGTCAAGGTCCTACATGTACAAGCAAAAGGCAGACGTCTGAACGTACTCGAAAACATGGAAATCTACAAACAAAAAACATTCGACGGTAGAATAATAAACGAACAGACAAACACTGTTTCCGACACAATATTCGAACCTTTAAAATTGGTTTACAAAAAACAAAGCAACCACTCAGGTACAACAAACACACACGCACCGACAAATAAGCACAAAACAGCAAAAGATCAAAAACAACAAACAAGCAAAAAAGGTCAAGGAACAAAAATCACCAACTTTTACCTGCCTCAGTCAACCACAAAAAAACCGATCGATGCAAACCACCCCCGTTTCTGAATGTACACACACAACACATGCACACACGTACACAAACAGACACCCATGCTGACGTTACCTGCTACCTACTATAAATACAAGACAAACGACCACAACAGATCAAAACGAAAATCGACACTGATGATGGCACAACGCCGAAACCGGTTTGTCTCAAAACCAAATTTGACAAGGGATGACGAAAAATCGTTCCAATATACATCAATCATTCACCCTGTCGGAAAAACAACAAAACAAAATAAAACAGTTAATGCTTGTCAGGCTTTTAACTTCAACGAAAACGGTCTACTAATAGTTTACAAACGACGTTTACTGAAATTGCATACAACGAAGGCAAACATTTGGTTTAACAAACAATGCATAGAATTGAATGTGACACCAAAATTTGCAAAAATAACAATGAAAACAAACACCAGTACAAGCATGAGGACAATTAGGAAGGCGGAAAGAGACTTCCTAAGATATGAGTTGAAAAACCAGTACGCCAAGAAAGATGGAATAAATGCCGAAATTCTATCCATCCATTTAAGGTTGGCGGAGCAATTACCTACCGATACGTTAATGGAATGCTTCGAGCGCATAAGGACTGAGGTCGAACATGAACTACAACAGAAATACAGGACGCTGAACCGGAAACTAGATAAGCTGACAGGACGTCGCGAACGGGACAACAACCAACAACCGCACCATTTCCATGCCAGGCTCGTAAACCTAACGACAGTGGCCATCACCGCGGCGGAAGAACAACTTCTTAAAAAGGGACTGAAACACAATATTATAGACCAAAACGAAAAAAGAAAAACGGAACAGGCGATCGTAGACGCAGAGGTCGCAATATCATTCATACCAGTTGAGGAACAAGAGCACGCAAGACACATGTGCAGAGAAATAATAAACAAGGAAGTGAAAGCAAAGGAAGGACAGAAGAGAAACACGGAGCAAAAACCAGTCAAGAACCTACAACATAAACTCAGGATAAACAACATTGTCGCAACGAAGGCGGACAAAGGCAACACAACTGTGCTAATTGAAAAAGATGAGTATATAACAAAAACCGAAAAACTCATCGAGGATATGGAATGTCGTAGAATAAGAGTGAACCCTACGGATGAATACCAGAAAGAAATCAAAGTGGCTATAAAAACTGCAACAAATATAATAGATACAAACTCGGCATAGAGATTAGTCCAAATGAACCCGTCAACTCCACCACTGATTGCGCTACCAAAAAGCCACAAGCCAGGCAATCCAATGAGACCAATCATTAATTTTAAATCGGCACCATGCTATAAGCTATCTAAATATTTAAAAACAATATTGAAAGACACACTGGAACTTAGCAATGAACACACCATAACTAATACATCTGAACTAATAAACAAACTTAGGACCGTTGAAGTGACAAAGGACAGCAAATTGGTATCTTTCGACATAAAAGATCTATACACATCAATACCACTAGCAGAGACATTGAACATAATAAACTCTATAATACTACGTAAAACAAAAGATAAAGTAAAAAGTACGCAAATCACGAACCCGGTAAGAACCACACTACGTCAAAACTATTTTCAATTCAACAATAAAATATACAGACAAACAAACGGATTTGCGATGGGAAACCCAACATCGGCTATTCTTATGGAAGCGTTTATGCAAAACCTGGAAAAAGAGTATATACAGGAATTAAATTCCAAATTAGGAGTGTTATTTTACGCAAGGTATGTGGATGATATCATATGCGTTTTAACTACCAACAACGAAGAGCAAGTACTGGAGTACCTCAACAAGCAGCACGGGAACATAAAATTCACAATGGAAACCGAAAAAGACGGAGGAATCAATTATCTGGACCTCACAATAAGTATTGATAAAGCTAGCAATAAATTCAACTACGACATATATAGGAAACCAACGGCCACCGACACAATAATACATAATACCTCGAACCACCCACAACAACATAAAAATGCAGCGCTAAGGCACTTAGTACAAAGATTGGAAAGAACACCTCTTACACAAGAAGCATATAGAAGAGAGCTTGGAATAATATATAACATAGCTACAAACAACGGATATAAAAAAGCACTAGTAGATAAACTCAGGAGAGACCTTAGAGAACAAAAAAGAAACAATGGAGAAGAAAGTACACAAACCTGGACGACAATGACATATACTGGAAGGGCAACATATAAATTAACAAATTTCCTTAGAAAATACAACATCAACACATCGAACAATTTAGGACGGAAGCTAAGAACCAAAACTAACTCAGAAGATCCATTTAGCAGCCATGGTGTATACTAGCTTACTTGTGAATGCCAGCACAGTTACATAGGACAAACCGGACGACAAGTAAGAACGAGGTTCAGAGAACACATTAGAGATTACAACAAAAAGATACGGAATCCAACCATCATACCAGAGTCCAACTTTGCGAATCACATGGCGGAGAATAAATGCCCCCCCGGAAACATCAAAAAAACAGTCAATGTCCTACATGTACAAGCAAAAGGCAGACGTCTGAACGTACTCGAAAACATGGAAATCTACAAACAAAAAACATTCGACGGTAGAATAATAAACGAACAGACAAACACTGTTTCCGACACAATATTCGAACCTTTAAAATTGGTTTACAAAAAACAAAGCAACCACTCAGGTACAACAAACACACACGCACCGACAAATAATCACAAAACAGCAAAAGATCAAAAACAACAAGCAAGCAAAAAAGGTCAAGGAACAAAAATCACCAACTTTTACCTGCCTCAGTCAACCACAAAAAAACCGATCGATGCAAACCACCCCCGTTTCTGAATGTACACACACAACACATGCACACACGTACACAAACAGACACCCATGCTGACGTTACCTGCTACCTACTATAAATACAAGACAAACGACCACAACAGATCAAAACGAAAATCGACACTGATGATGGCACAACGCCGAAACCGGTTTGTCTCAAAACCAAATTTGACAAGGGATGACGAAAAATCGTTCCAATATACATCAATCATTCACCCTGTCGGAAAAACAACAAAACAAAATAAAACAGTTATTGCTTGTCAGGCTTTTAACTTCAACGAAAACGGTCTACTAATAGTTTACAAACGACGTTTACTGAAATTGCATACAACGAAGGCAAACATTTGGTTTAACAAACAATGCATAGAATTGAATGTGACACCAAAATTTGCAAAAATAACAATGAAAACAAACACCAGTACAAGCATGAGGACAATTAGGAAGGCGGAAAGAGACTTCCTAAGATATGAGTTGAAAAACCAGTACGCCAAGAAAGATGGAATAAATGCCGAAATTCTATCCATCCATTTAAGGTTGGCGGAGCAATTACCTACCGATACGTTAATGGAATGCTTCGAGCGCATAAGGACTGAGGTCGAACATGAACTACAACAGAAATACAGGACGCTGAACCGGAAACTAGATAAGCTGACAGGACGTCGCGAACGGGACAACAACCAACAACCGCACCATTTCCATGCCAGGCTCGTAAACCTAACGACAGTGGCCATCACCGCGGCGGAAGAACAACTTCTTAAAAAGGGACTGAAACACAATATTATAGACCAAAACGAAAAAAGAAAAACGGAACAGGCGATCGTAGACGCAGAGGTCGCAATATCATTCATACCAGTTGAGGAACAAGAGCACGCAAGACACATGTGCAGAGAAATAATAAACAAGGAAGTGAAAGCAAAGGAAGGACAGAAGAGAAACACGGAGCAAAAACCAGTCAAGAACCTACAACATAAACTCAGGATAAACAACATTGTCGCAACGAAGGCGGACAAAGGCAACACAACTGTGCTAATTGAAAAAGATGAGTATATAACAAAAACCGAAAAACTCATCGAGGATATGGAATGTCGTAGAATAAGAGTGAACCCTACGGATGAATACCAGAAAGAAATCAAAGTGGCTATAAAAACTGCAACAAATATAATAGATACAAACTCGGCATATAGATTAGTCCAAATGAACCCGTCAACTCCACCACTGATTGCGCTACCAAAAAGCCACAAGCCAGGCAATCCAATGAGACCAATCATTAATTTTAAATCGGCACCATGCTATAAGCTATCTAAATATTTAAAAACAATATTGAAAGACACACTGGAACTTAGCAATGAACACACCATAACTAATACATCTGAACTAATAAACAAACTTAGGACCGTTGAAGTGACAAAGGACAGCAAATTGGTATCTTTCGACATAAAAGATCTATACACATCAATACCACTAGCAGAGACATTGAACATAATAAACTCTATAATACTACGTAAAACAAAAGATAAAGTAAAAAGTACGCAAATCACGAACCCGGTAAGAACCACACTACGTCAAAACTATTTTCAATTCAACAATAAAATATACAGACAAACAAACGGATTTGCGATGGGAAACCCAACATCGGCTATTCTTATGGAAGCGTTTATGCAAAACCTGGAAAAAGAGTATATACAGGAATTAAATTCCAAATTAGGAGTGTTATTTTACGCAAGGTATGTGGATGATATCATATGCGTTTTAACTACCAACAACGAAGAGCAAGTACTGGAGTACCTCAACAAGCAGCACGGGAACATAAAATTCACAATGGAAACCGAAAAAGACGGAGGAATCAATTATCTGGACCTCACAATAAGTATTGATAAAGCTAGCAATAAATTCAACTACGACATATATAGGAAACCAACGGCCACCGACACAATAATACATAATACCTCGAACCACCCACAACAACATAAAAATGCAGCGCTAAGGCACTTAGTACAAAGATTGGAAAGAACACCTCTTACACAAGAAGCATATAGAAGAGAGCTTGGAATAATATATAACATAGCTACAAACAACGGATATAAAAAAGCACTAGTAGATAAACTCAGGAGAGACCTTAGAGAACAAAAAAGAAACAATGGAGAAGAAAGTACACAAACCTGGACGACAATGACATATACTGGAAGGGCAACATATAAATTAACAAATTTCCTTAGAAAATACAACATCAACACATCGAACAATTTAGGACGGAAGCTAAGAACCAAAACTAACTCAGAAGATCCATTTAGCAGCCATGGTGTATACTAGCTTACTTGTGAATGCCAGCACAGTTACATAGGACAAACCGGACGACAAGTAAGAACGAGGTTCAGAGAACACATTAGAGATTACAACAAAAAGATACGGAATCCAACCATCATACCAGAGTCCAACTTTGCGAATCACATGGCGGAGAATAAATGCCCCCCCGGAAACATCAAAAAAACAGTCAAGGTCCTACATGTACAAGCAAAAGGCAGACGTCTGAACGTACTCGAAAACATAGAAATCTACAAACAAAAAACATTCGACGGTAGAATAATAAACGAACAGACAAACACTGTTTCCGACACAATATTCGAACCTTTAAAATTGGTTTACAAAAAACAAAGCAACCACTTAGGTACAACAAACACACACGCACCGACAAATAAGCACAAAACAGCAAAAGATCAAAAACAACAAACAAGCAAAAAAGGTCAAACAACAAAAATCACCAACTTTTACCTGCCTCAGTCAACCACAAAAAAACCGATCGATGCAAACCACCCCCGTTTTTGAATGTACACACACAACACATGCACACACGTACACAAACAGACACCCATGCTGACGTTACCTGCCACCTATTATAAATACAAGACAAACGACCACAACAGATCAGAACGAAAATCGACACTGATGATGGCACAACGCCGAAACCGGTTTGTCTCAAAACCAAATTTGACAAGGGATGACGAAAAATCGTTCCAATATACATGAAGCGCTTTACCTTTCCCCCGTTGTTCATAAGCATTTTGTAGCATCAATTAAAATTATATTTTGCTTCATTTATGTAAATTTGCATTAATTGTTACTTGTTAAAAAAGAGAACTACTAAAAATTATTATAAATTGAAAATTGTATTTAATCCGTCAGAAAGATTTTAGTACGTATGTTTGTACATACTCGTACATACAAATGTATATAAGAAACTCGATAACAAAACACATTACATTTTCGAATCACGAAAAAATGTTAATTATGTAAACTCATTGGGTTTTCATATGCAAGTTTCCACATATGTATATATACACTTGTAGTACACAATATATCCCACGACTATATATATTTTTTTCACATTGCCCCAAAATTCAAATACCAATGAACCGGATGCGTAACTAACACTTGAATCATCCATATCCTTGCATTGGCTACTTTGTGCATATTTAAGAAATTTAAAACTCACATTACTGTCGCCTTGATTTTGTAATGTTTTTACTGAGTTAAGCATCACTCCAATCGGATGTCGCCCACATATTGTATTATTGTACTTTCGTATATATTCAGGTTTAGGGTCTCAATTAGCGCCATGCCATGCTTATCTAGTTTTTCAATTGATGAATAAATTTGACCGCAAGAGCGATCATAATATGTATAATTAAAACGATGACCCCAATGACGGAAATCTGATGATATCACAAATAAATTTTGCGGATCTGTAAAATAGTTTGCCATACGCAATATACTGATGTCAAACTAAACGGTTGTGCTAATTTTCGCTCCGCGTTTTTGTAGAAAAAAAACTGAAATTAAAACGAAAAAAACGCGTAAACAAAATTGCGGATTTGCGCAACACAATCCTGGATAATTTGAGTACATTAACAAGTGGACAACAAGCAGAGGAGGACATCGAAATCCATTAAATCTGGATTTGTTTTGCCGCTTCATCCTCAGCCAAAAGGAACGTCGCAGTCGCAGTGCTGGGAAGGTAAACATACAAACGACTGCAGGTTGACTGCACAAAGGTAAGCACACAAAAACCTGCTTCACTGCTTTGTTGCTGTTATCACAGTTCAGCTGCTTTACTTTGTGTGTTGTTTTCTTTGTTTACTTTGCTTCTTCTGCCTCTAACATTGCGCCTATTATTTGTGCCTGTTCAGCGTCAACAGAGTTATGCTCTGCTGATTAGCAGAAGAAAAAAGGAAGGCAATTTGCAGAACATAAAAAACGGTGCTGCCACCACGTTTAGTTTTTAAATATTAATGCTTTTTTATACCAACAATTTTTGTTGATTTACGGCCTGTACATTTTCAAGTATTCATGAAACGAGCTCAAGGCCAAGAATAATAATTTTTCACTTTTGGAATTTTTATGAAAATTATTATTGTTTTTATTTATTAATAATCATTTTTAATTAATTATTAAAAGTTTTTTGGATTGAATAGAGTAGGAAAAATGTTTAGAGACAACTGCCATAGCTTTTCTTATAGATCCATTTCGGAAGCTGCTAGACTTCACTCATCAGAGAAATTTTGGCACGCATTGCTAACCATTAAGCTAACAATACGCTGGTTTTGATGTCACCTAAACTCCTAGTTCTATTCTTCTTTACCATATGCATGAACAAACCCCGCCGTCTGGCAGTTAGTAGTGTGATCATGATGGATTTTTTGACAGATCTGTTTTATCAGTAGAACTGCCTTACCGTGTGCTCTCGGTTTTTTGTTATTGCTTTCCATTTACATTTTTCCTACTCTATTCAATCCAAAAAACTTTTAATAATTAATTAAAAATGATTATTAATAAATAAAAACAATAATAATTTTCATAAAAATTCCAAAAGTGAAAAATTATTATTCTTGGCCTTGAGCTCGTTTCATGAATACTTTTTAAATATTAATTTATATTTATAATTAGTGGATTTTGCATTTTTTGCGTAGTTTCATTATTTTTGTTGTGCATATGTTTGTTATAATTATAAATACAATTATAATTATACTTTCATAATGCCAACCGAATGCAAGGAATGTACGGCAAAGTTGCTACAGTTAGATGAAATGATAGCATGCTCTGGTGGGTGTGGATATAGTTTTTGTTTAAAATGTAGTAACATTAAAAGGAATGAAATTAAGGTCTTAACGGACTTTTCAAGAGCTGAAGTGCCTGTACCTGAATATTAGTAGTATAGTTGCAAACAAATGGGAACTAGAGCGTCTCATAGAGCTTAAAAAGCCACATCTGGTGTTCTGTTCAGAGAGCTGTACAACAGATGAAATAATAAATCAAGAGTTACAAATCCAAACCTATAAAATTATTCGATGCGATTCCCATAGTAGGCATACAGGAGGCGTTTTAGTCTATGCGCACGAATCAATAGAGTATAAAATAAGTTTCAACTATACGCATAACAAAAATATCTGGTGCATAATTCTGAAAATCAAAAACATTTATCCTAGATACCAAGTAGGTCTTATTTACCATTCCCCTAGCTCAAGCGATGCTGAATTCATTACATACTTAAACGACATACTGAGCAATAATTGCATAACACATGATAAAACTGTCTTTGTTGGGGATTTTAACATAAATCTCTACAGAGACACAACATATAGAAAGCAATTAGTGGAACTTTTTCGATCGTTTGCTATGGAGCAAAAAATAGATTTTTATACAAGAAAGGGGGATAACACGGAAACTTTGATTCATCTGCTATTTGCTAGCAGTAACTCAATTTCCTGTAAAAGATTGGAAGAACATCAGATTTCCGATGACGAAACCATAGAGTTCAGAATCAAATTGGACCGAATGCAACAAATGAGAGTTAATAAAAATATAACCTCTTGGGAACACTATACTCGTGATAGCCTTCTTAACCAGTTGCGACAGTATAGCTTCGCTGAATTTGAAAACTTCAGTATCGAAAACAAAGCAACATTATTGCATAATAGCCTATCAAACGCGCTCACCACCTTGACGTACTCAAAAAATATTAATGTCAAACTTATGAATAAGTGGTACGATTCAGAACTATCAAATCTGAACAGACACAAGCATTATTTATACAAACTCGCCATTAGAACAGGTAATTGGAATGAGTACAACAATTCTAAGCGTAACTATAAAAAACATATAAAGGTTAAAAAGGCAAATTATATGGAGAAGAAAATTACTTATAATGCAAGGGATAGCAAAGCTATGTGGAAGCACCTTAAAATAGCATATGTATGTCCAAAGAAAACAATGTCATAAGCAAAATATTAATAAATGACCGACTTTACATAAACGAGGGCGAAATAGCACAGTCTTTAAATGACTACTTTATAGACAGTATAGTCGAAATCAGCTCAAATATTCCTGTTAGATATGTAGAAATCCTGGCTGAGGAAAATGATACGCTTGAATTCAACTTCCAAAAAGTATCTACAAATGAAATACTTAAAATAGTGAGTAAATTTAAAAATAAAACGGGAGGGAAAAAGCTGATAAGTGAAGGAGTTATAAAAGACTCTATTATTTATACAGGGTACTTCTATAAACAAATTGTAAACGAGAGCTTAGATCAAGGGACTGTTCCTAACTTATGGAAAACATCCGTTGTTGTACCAATTGAGAAAGTTAGTAACACCATAAGAGCTGATGAATTCAGACCTATTAATACATTACCGAGTGATGAAAAGATTTTGGAAACAGTAGTAAAAAACCAGCTCGTGAAATACTTAGAAGAAAATAAACTAATTATAGCGCAACAATCTGTGAAAGTGCTTTAAACTTAGTTATAGCTAACTGGAAAGAAGACTTGAGCAGAAATAAACATGTGATTGCTGTGTTTTTAGACTTAAAGCGTGCCTTTGAGACGATAGATCAAAAGCTGTTACTAAAAAAGCTTTACAATATAGGGGTTACTGGTACGGAACTTAAATGGTTCCAAGCCTTTGTTACCAATAGGTATCAAAGAACCGTAGTTGGATCATCTTTCTCAGAAAGAAGAGAGGTAACTGTTGGACTTCCGCAGGGTTCTGTACTGGCACCTATTTTGTTTAATATTTACATCAACGATGTTGTTAGTTCTCTGAAGCATTGTGATATCAAACTCTTTGCTGACGACACATTGCTTATGATTAGTGGGGATAATATCACAGAAATATTTATAAAATTACAAGAGGATCTTAACAGAATCTATGATTGGCTATGCGTGAATAGACTAAAATTAAATATTTCCAAAACGAAATTTATGGTAATATCAAGACGGAAATTTCAGAGCACCGAGCTGCAAAATCTAAGAATAAATAATGAAGCAATTGATAAAGTTAACAATTTCAAGTACTTAGGAATCAAAATTGATGATAAACTTAACTTTAATGAGCATGTTGATTACACTGTTGGGAAAATAGCCAAAAAGTTATACTTCACGCAACGGACCTACAAGTACTTAAGTAGAAGATACAAGGCTATGGTTTACAGATCGATAATTGAACCTCATTTTATATACTGTCCTACTATTTTTTTTATTACGAGAGATAGTCAAATTTACAAACTGCAAAAGCAACAAAACCGAGATATGAGATTCATTCTTAAGAAACGCTATGACACACCTGTCAGAGATATGCTTGCTGATCTTAACTGGCTAAGCATTAAACAGCAACTGTTTTATTATACAATGAAATTTATTAAAAATATTATTGAGGGTACCTTGCCAGATTATTTGAGAAGTAATATAAAATATGTAAGAAATATACATTCAGTAAACACACGAAGCAAAAATAACTTTAACTTGCCCTCCTACAAAACTGAAGCAGATAAATGTAATTTATATTATAAAGGTCTAAAATGCTTCAATGAACTGCCAAATGATGTTAAATTAAGTAACGCTAAGGAATTTAAAACCAAATTGTATAATTATTGTAAAACAATGCCATTATAGTGATGGTAGGGCTGGCTTTCTAGACATCAACGGTAGTACATGCGTGTCGAAAAGTCGCCGAAGCCTCATACTGCCACGCAGCACTCGATCAAGTCAGTGCATCGCCGTTCAGATGTTGCTTTTACACTTGAAATGCGTTAACGGCCTCTAAGCAGCTACATCCGGCACCTTACATGCCTTGGTAGATATGGGAGGCCAGAATAAGCTGTAAAAAATAAAAAAAAATAAAAAAAAAAATAAAAAAAAAAATAAAAAAAATAAAAAATTCCGCCATATAAAGCTTCTTGCTCGGGATTCAGAGAACCAACCAAAATGGGCTGTGGACAACGATTCTTCTTACACTGAAACGAAAAGAAAGAAAGAAAACCATTAGAATTTGCATAGAACTATATGAACATATATGCATATACTCGTACATACAAAATGTGTCTCAAAGCATGCGCCGGCCGCCACAGCGTGTGAGACACATTTTTTTGGTTCCTAAGTAATTCGCGCTGCTACCGAAACGATACAGAGTCTCGGGCAGCGCTAATATATACTTACCAAACCACGTCCATTGTCCATGCGCCGGCCAGGCTATCCTCCAATGTGATGTTGCATCTCCATTTACCTATTCTTTCTTTCTATGGCGCGATATACAACAGGTATATCATCATAAACCTCCTAAGAGATTTTTGCGCCAAGCTTCTCTTCCAATTTGTGGTGTGCCGATTTGAATTTTCCCTACAAATTGGTGGGACCTACAGTTTTTTGCCGACTCCGAACGGCATCTACAAAGGAGACGAATTTTTTGCTGAGAAGCCTGTCATGGCAGAAATACACTCGGAGAGTTTGCCAAACCACTGCCGAGGGGCGACCCCGTTTTGAAAAACTTTTTTCAAATCACTTTTGATGTTACCGGTACCAGGGCTCGAACCATGGACCTTCGGTGTGGTAGGCCGGCAACACTACCTTCACACCACGGCGGCCGCCATTATGCATCTGAAAATAAAAGAAAAAATGAGGTTAAATACATTTTACAATTAAAATTTACAATTTTTACTTACCTCTGCTAATGCTGCTGCCCACGCGTGCCGGAAACAAGAAAATTATGAATTGTTCCAATTGAATGAATTTTCTTTGTTTCTTTTTCACGGTTTTGCAAATCGAGAGTACGCACAAATATGTATGTGTGCAAAAAATTCAACCATCACGCCATATGAGTTCTCATTTATCTTATTATTATTATTTATTTATTTATCCCACGTATGCAATAAAGCATATGTGGGTACAACTAAATCGAAACTAAAGACAAGGATTTCCGCTCATAAATCAAACATCAAAAATCGTGACCACTCTAATATAAACAAAACGGCTCTATCACAACACTGCATCATCACTGGACACTCTCCCAACTTAGACAACGTAGCTATATTACAACAAGAAACAAATTACAAAAAGCGCTATATTTTGGAGATGCTACACATTATTAACACACCTAGCGACATACGCATGAATTTTAAGAGCGACGTAGAGAGAGTCGCTCCAGCATACCGGTATTTGATAGAAAGGAAAAAGAGTTACACCTAGCACACAGAGAGTGTCAACAACAACAAGCAATCATCTGTTTCTATATTATTGAAGCGCCGTTTTCTTTGCATATTTTCATGTATTGTTGTTATTGGAGAAGTTTTGTTGATCATTATTGTTTTTGAAATTGTTTACATTTTTCATTTTTTGACTTTATACTGCATTCTATTATAAATGTTAAATTAGTCGATAAGGTGCAGTCAATAGTGTAAGTGTATGAAAGTGTTTTGTTGAATTTTGTTGATCTCAATGTTTATATGTTTCAGATCCTGATGATGATTTCAAATTGAAATCGAAATATCGATCATTTTAAATAAATATATAATATTAACAAATTTAAAATTGCTATTATTCATATATATTTGGGTGGCCTAGAGCTCAACAACACATACAATCGTCAATTTAAGGCCGAAAAAACACGAAAGAAATAATTTTATACTAATGACAAATTATATTTTATGAGTATATGAAATTATCGGTTAGTGGATTATGCGCTTGAATTTTAAGTCTATATACATACACTAGCCTTTTCAGACCTTCTACAAAATTCACTAGGTTTTCAAGACGATAAAACCGGTAATAAAAAAATAGATCGAAATAGTACCGTAATTTGGGCGGTCTGAAATTGCTGAGCTAAAGCTCCGCTCCCTTTTCTCTCACGTCTTTAAAAATTCAAATTCAGACAGTCTGAAAACATCAGAGTAGGCGGGCTAATTATTATTTAATCAGATCACAAAATGGCAAAAAAATAGATAGCGACGAAAGTTTTTTACACGATTTTTATAAAAGTATATCCCCTTATCTAATAAAAAATATGCAAGAACAAACTTCAAATTTTGTACAAAACCTCGGAAAATTTTACCAAGTTTCATCAAAATTCCCCAGTTTTTATTCCGAATTTTTATAAAAAATTTGGGTTTGCAGTTTCATGGCCTATTAAATTTTAGTATTTATTATAAAAGGCCAGTGTGCAGTTATCAAAAAACAGTGTTAATCACGAGCATTTGTTGATAAATTTATGTTGTCAGTTTTGTTATGGGAAAGGCGCAAAATTTATAAAACTTTCACATTTTCTCTATTACTTAGTATTAGAAGATTCTTGGTCAACATTAAAAAAAATTTTTTTTATAATAATCGCAGCATTTTTGTTAACACAAGTCTAAAAATCCCTCACTCTAAAATGGTACGTTCTGTCTTTGTGTAAGATACTCCAACAAATAAAAAGAGTTTTAGCGCTTGTAGTGGATTTCACAAATGACTTAGTGGCGGAGTTACGACATATTCATTCCGATGAACATTACTTTGAAAAATTGCTCAGAACTTGTGAAAAAAATGCAAACGACATGGATATTGAAGTCAAAAAGAGCCGATACAAATCTAGTCAAAATTTTGCAAGCTTGTAACCTGGATGTTCATTTCAAGATTTCTGTTTTCTATCCATTTATCTTACTTATATTATAAATGCGTAAGTTTGTGAGTGAGTGTGTTTGAACCGTTTTCACGCCCAAACTACAGCACCGATCTGTACGAAATTTTGCACACTTATTTCCCGATGTCTCGGATAGGTAACAAGTTTCATGAAATCTCAATACCTCATATGGTTATGGAGTTATGGGCACTAATGTGACCCAACTAACCCAAAAATGTATTTTATCCAATGAATTTATGCAATTTGGTGCCCTAAAACCTTAAAATGTGCATACAATATGGTTATTGAACGAAAGGGGAAGGCCACAGTATTATTTTGGACTTTGCAGTATTTCGATAAATTAATCGATAACTGAGTTATCGATCAGAATGTGGTTGCCCAAAAAACCATGAATTTGCATACAATATTGGTATCAAACGAATGGGGAAGGCCACAGTATTCTTTTGGACCCTGCAATATTTCGATAACTTTATCGGTAACTGAGTTATCGGTCAGAATGGGGTCGCCCAAAAAGCCCTGAATTTGCATACAATATGGATATCAAACGAAAAGGGGAAGGCCACAGTATTATTTTGGACTCTGCAATATTTCGATCAATTAATCGATAACTGAGTTATCGGTCAGAATGGGGTAGCCCAAAAACCCCTGAATTTGCATACAATATGGGTATCAAACGAAAGGGAAGGTCACAGGATTCTGTTGGACTATGCAATATTTCGATCAATTAATCGATAGCTGATTTATCGGTCAGAATGTGGTTACAATAAAACCCCTAAATTTGCATCAATTGGTATCAAACGAATGGGGAAGGCCACATTATTCTTTTGGACCCTGCAATATTTCGATAACTTTATCGATAACTGAGTTATCGGTCAGAATGGGGTCGCCCAAAACCCCTGCGCTTGCATACAATATGGATATCAAACGAATGGGGAAGGCCACAGTATTCTCTTGGACTCTGCAATATTTCGATCAATTCATCGATAACTGAGTTATCGGTCAGAATGGGGTAGCCCAAAAACCCCTGAATTTGCATACAATATGGGTATCAAACGAAAGGGGAAGGCCGCAGGTTTCGTTTGGACATTGCAATATTTCGATAAATTAATCGATAACTGAGCTATAGGTCAAAATGTAAAAGCCATGAAACCTCTAAATTTGCATTAAATATGGATATGACACGAAACGGAAAGGCCAAAAATTCATATGGACTTCTCGATATTTCAATAAACTAACTGATACTGCTATGTTTCGTTATATAAGTTCATATACATATAGATCAAGGCGAATTCATATAAGGTGAGAGCAAGGCGAATTTAGCATGTTCAGAAATGTCAGATCAAAAGAAAATAACGTTCATGTAATGAATTCGCCTTGCTATACATACAACACCAATTTTATTTTGCGTTTTTGGTACTTTTTCTGTCAATTAGGGAAAACAGAATCAAGACGACAACGACGGTGCGGCATCTGTCAAATTATTTTTACACGTGTTCTTATGTAGAGGAATTTTTCCTGAAAGTCGCTGTCGCCAGATTAGATCTATTTCTAATTTGACAGCGACGGTCGTGGCGTCCTTTTTTCTTTTTGTGAATTAAATCGAAAATATATGCAAATTGCTTTAAATATGTGTTGAAATTGATTAGTTGTGTGTTTTGTTTTACACATGCAATACTTTTTTCAAAATTTTTTTGCTGTTGTTTGAGCTAATGCAGAACTGTCGTTGCCGCTTTCATTATTATCATGTCGTCGGTGCTTGGCGGCAATTACCGTCAAGCTTTGGTTTTTCGCCGTTGTCGTTCACAGTCGTCGTTTTGAATGTCGGCCGGGCTATTGTCGTTGTTAATAAATATGAGTAAATCGTCACCTGTCAAACATAAAATCAAATATTTTGAATGAATTTTTTGTAACGTTTGAGCTAAATAGTTGTGTATTTTAAAGATATTGATATCGTTTCTGCGGAAAATATCCTTTTAGTAAGTTTAGCAATTGTTCATATTTTGGTTGCTTCGCTGTTTCGTAAAAATTAAACTTTTATGAGTGTTTATATAATAACACAATTTATGAAGCTCTTACGGTTTGTTCGGTATGCATCTCTTCTTCAATTTGATCTGAAAAATAATTAGTAGATTTGGCTTTTGTTTAGAATCCTGTATTAGAAGTTGTTTACAAGTGCTGCTAAAAAATTTTTAATATTTGGTGTGTAACCTGATTATTTAAGGTTTTTTGTATATAATTATTTTAAGGAACATGTGAACTTTAAAACTTATCTGTTTGATAAATAAAAATTGTTTTCAAAAGAAGCTTAGTTATTTTGCTTATTTCTTTGATGCGAGCGGAGCCGCGGGTAAATGCTAGTATGTATATATATATATGCACAATTTCACCACCACGCTAGTGATGCTATATTTTGGTCAACGGGTACCGAAATCCCTGCGGGGTAAATAGGGTGACGAAATCTACGTTCGTACCCGATCGGCGAAGATGCCGATTATATTAAAATGCAAACCTAAAGCGGCTGGATAAGTTTTCAAAAATTTTAGAAAAAAAAAACTTTTTGGTTCACGCTGAGAAAACTTTTGTTTGTTTTGGTTGTTCCTTTTTCTCGGGTTTTGTTTGTTTTCGGAGGAGCAGGACTGTTTTGCCCACAAAACAATAAAAATTAACCCGAATACTCACCACATTCACACTCTCTACCCAGCTCGGTACCGAAACCAAGTACATACCGAAATCGCGAAAATGTCGCTGTGTGCCCGGCACTAACGCCACTTATGACGGCGACCATGCAAGTAAGAATAAGAAATAAATCTCTGCATGAGGGCCAGTGGCGAAACGAAATACAAGGTGATCAACTTGTCACCACCGTGCCGTGCGGGAAAAAATAACTAATTCCCATATACTAATAATATGCATTGTAATTATAAAATTTTACCGTAGATCATAATAATGCCACATTATATTGCATTTATAACCACGGAGAGAGATCGCTCGCCACCCACGTATACGGGCGTCCATACAAATATACAAATATTCAAGGGGATTTTTTTTGTTTCTTTCTTTCTCTTTTCTGTAGTATGACTCGCTACGCATCCTTGCGCAAGAGGGCCGAACGCCTAGCCGCCCGGTACCCAAAGCCATGCCCGCGATACCAGGGGATGGAACCTCTGCAGCGCCCCAAGGAGGTTATCCGGGAGGGCTATTGTGACAACTGTTTGTCGATGGTCCACATTGCCAGGGACTGCACAAGCGACGTCAGGTGCCGACGATGTGGTGGAAAACACCACACCACCCTCCATCTGCCCATGGACGACCCACAACACACACCCATAGACGATCCACCACGCGCAGCTTCGCCCTACAAGAGTTGGGCCCAACAAATGGACGAGGCCGACCAAGAAGCAGCGTCACTGGACGCAATTGAGGACGAAGCGCTCTCACTCCACGCGTCGGAGACCGCTAGGACGCCAGACTACGACGAGATCATCGAGCCGGTACCGGAACCACAGCCGTTCCGACCGGCAGAAGGGGTATCGGACTCACTGCCGTTCCGGCCCCTTCTAGCCCATTAGCGGCGCAACATCACGAAACCATCCAACCGTCCTCCACGACGCGCACACCAAGATCGCGGCAAACATCGACTGGCCACTCAGCCGCGCCAGCGATTTCCTACCCATGACCACCGCAGCAATCGACGACCGTATGACGAAACCAATGAACGTAGACTGGCCTCTCAGCCGCGCCAGCTACGCATCGCCAACACCGAGTATACCACATCGATTTATGGTAGACTGGCCCCTCGGCCGCACCAGCTACCGCCCATCAGGGGCTTCCGCGACGGATTCAGCCGAGCTCCCACCGGTGTGGGTCCACCCTTGCGCCCCATGACGACTCTTGAGCCGACTGCGATTGTGAAGCTGGAGGTCGGGGGCGGACTGCTTCGCATCCGGGCGCACCGCAGTCTCGCCGAAGAGTTAGGGCTGCATGCCACCCACTATGGCGGTGAGCAAGGCTGCTTTATCCGGGTCTGCGGAAGCCACGGAAACAGCACGACGCTGACGGCCCACGCGTTATGCATTGCCAAATTTCAGCGGATCAGCCCAGCCTACAGTATCGACGAGCGGTTCTGTCGCACCGGAATGACCCGGGTTTTTTCACCCGGCCAGGGGCTGTTATTTCGGTGTAACCCAGTCCGGTCTGGGGCGGAGCAAAGCACTGTTAACAACAACAACAAAAACAACAACGAGCGAGCTGCTGCCCCGTATGCACATATAAGGCTGACCCTCAGTTCCACCAGTCAGGACCCATCCGGCTGGTTCTCGGCGGCGATGTCTATGGGGACCTTATCACCCCGGGCACTCTACCACCGTCCTTTGGGCCGTTGCTTGCCCAAAGCACCATTTTTGGGTGGGTACTGTCGGGTGCCGTTAGCATGTAAGGTTAGATGTAAGCATAGAATAAAATTTTTTTTTTTTTCTTGTGTTTTATTTAAAATAAAGATAATATAAACAGTTTCCTGGCAAGAAATATACAGCGTTCTCATTTTTTTAAAAAAGTTTCTTCCTCCTACTCCTTAGCTCTAGGTACGAAACGATGGCGCCACCAGAGACCAAACCTCAAACGTCGGGAGGCAGTTCGGAGGCAGACGGCAGTGACAGCGCCAGCCGGCACTCACCATCCTAGTGTAAGTCCGTAGCTTAAGAGGATGCGTGGTGGGAAATCCTGTGGCGGGGTAAGATGTTGCGTATCGCAAGGGGCCGGCATGTTTAGGCGAGATGCCTAAATTCTTAAAAAATGTGCCACCCTAATGTAACTTTATCGCCCTTCCAATCACTAACACCAACCCTCGATTGTCCTCGATTACAAAACCGTCTACTTCTTCAGCGACACTCGACGCAGTAACATCGTCACGGCCACCCCAGGATTTTCCACCTCATCAAAATATTCGTAAAGGTAAACTAATTGTTTGTAATTATATTTTATACAAATATACGGCCATTTAATTACAACGAGAATACTCGTTTTTCTTATTTCTTTCCTTTTATCAAAATCACAATTCGACCGCGGTGCTTTCGAGGCACGGCCGCTCCAGCGAAGCATCGTTGTCGACTTTTGTTCAAATACTACTGCACTTAACGCAAAACGGCACAACAAAGCATCTTTGTGTATTAATAGCCCCACTTTTTTTTTACACGCATATACATCTGCGTCTGCGAATAAAAAAAAGGTCATCGGCAATTGCGCATAATCCATATAACTATTTGTCAGCACTGCTCCTCAAATGTCAGACAAACAGATATTTGTTTATGGAGCAGAGCAACGCACACACATACATACAATTCCTCTGTCGTCGTTCCGCTTATTATTAAGGGATGATAAAACCGATTGCTAAAAGTTGGTAAAGCAGTTTGCAAAATGTAGAGAAAACTGCTTGGAAGTACTGATTTTATCAGCCACTATTTCATAGTAGCAGATAAAGTTGTGCGCTTAGCAGTCCGTACAACTATTAAGCGCAAACGCATAAAAACAGGTCTAATATACGAGTATATTAATATATTACAAGAATCCAATTTTTATCTCCAAATTAAATACAGTTGGTTTTTTTCATTTCTGCTTCTATTGTCGATGAAGTTTTCAACCCTTGAGCATTAGTGATATTTCGATGAAAGTTTTGCTGAAACCTATTAAATAAAGTTTATCAATACGAATAGTATTCAATATAGGAAAGAATAAAGATTGATCGAGAGGAAAATCTCTGAGAGTATACTGAGAATACCGAGAAATAGTACCACAATTGGAGCAAATCCGCACCAGAGCGCCAGTACCAGGAAAAGTAAATTCCACCAGGTTTCCCTGAAACAAGGAGTGCGGCTGTGAACTAAGGCCAACCTACAGTGAGTACAATATAACTCTCCAATTAGTTACCAACGTATGTTCCGATAAACGGGTTTTGGGCTGTAATTCTTGCATTTTAATAGCTAGGAACATAAAATGTTGCAGTTACTGTACATATCACAGATGTCCCATTAAACAACAAGTAAGAAAGTCTAAGTTCGGGTGGAACTGAATATTAAATAGCTAGCTGTGTAAAAGTTGTCGTGGTAAATTGTTAAATTGTTGTGGAGTTATGACCTATAGAGGTTTCAAACTTTTTCTACTACCATGTGGGTAGTCTTATAAATAAAAATGAATGTGTGTCTGTGCGTCTAGCGTTCATAGTACTTAACCGATACTTGCGAAATTTTCACAGTAGGTTCCTGGGCTCACTAGTTACAGTATAGGCTATATAAAATTTTGGAAAAGTAGGAGGTGCGACGCCCCTTATTCTATATAAAATTAAAATCTTGTATAGGCGTCCAAGGTACAAAACAGATCTTAATGAAATTTTCAAGGTAGATTCCTGCATTCACTGGTTACAGCATAGGCTATATATAATTTTGAAAAGAGTTGATAGTATACCTCGTATCCTGTTTCGTAATTTTATTTAACACGGTTCTGAAATTAATAATAGCTGAAATTCTACATTTTGTTCATTTATATGTGGGCGGTGCCAAGCCTATTTCCCAAAATTAAAAAAAAAAAATCATTAATAAGATCAGCAGTTGCTTATAACTACGAAATTCTAGCATTCTATCTGCAACAGTGAAGGAGATATGGCATGTTCCGGTTTCCTACCTCTCTTTTAGAAAGCTTTGGTCCAAAAGTGGGCGTCGTCGTCCACCGATCACGCTTATTTTCCGTGGGCGTACTCTACATATCTATAGTATACCTCGTTAGCCTGTTCGTTAAAAATTTTTATTCGAAATTTTTATCACGAAAGCTGAAAATAGTTGAGACTTGATAAGAAAATGAATCTACGAAACTTTCACGCCTCTCGGACCACGCCTTATAGTGCCGATAGAAAATTGTATTGTTAATTGCACGTCACTCATACCCCAATGGTACATTCGCTGAATTATGTATGATACATTACACAAAATTATAATTATTTACAACTTTTAAAAGTTTGTTTTGAACAATTCGGATACATTTTCCTATGTTCTTGTATGCATTGCAAAATATAACCCCAATCACTTTCATTTTTGGTTAGCAATCCATGGTAATCTTGCATTAGTTTTACGGCTCTTTCTGCAGTGTCGTTAACTACTTTTAGAGAGTTTATTATTTTTTTGCCATCCATATATGAAGCCTGCGTCTGCCATGTTTCTGGGTTGAAATTCAAGAAGCTGGTATCTATCTGCAGCCTTGAAAACAATTTGAGACTGTTGGAAGATATGAAATGCTCCATGGTCTCGTCTGTAAGACAATAATTTAAGAGTATTATTCTCGTATTATACCTAACAGTTGTCCCATGTCTTGTGAACTTAGAATAAGTTTTTTGCATCCATCGCATCTGCCGGGTTTTTTAAGAGCACTGACCATTTTGACTTTTGTCTCTACTGATAGTCTGTCATCAAAAAAGGCTAAAGCGGCTGCTTCCTATGTCAAATACCATAAATGGTTAGACAATTTTCGCAGTGCAGCATCGCTGGTTGTAAAATCAATGCTTTCATAATATTTTAAACTTTTTATTATATTTAAATCGTCAACGGGAGCAGCAGTAGCGTCGGAGCATTTGAACCAAATCTTAATATAAAATCGCACTATGAAAATGCAGACATCAGCTAGTGCTGCTTTTTGTTCTTCCTGCACAGGATATTGAGCTCGGAACAGGAATATTTTTAAACAGTAAATAGCGCGCGCCATCCATCTGGCTTGATGCATTGCTCCTGGAGGACGAAGTCGGATTCGTGTATCGCTTTTTATATCCAAGAAGATTAATGTCAATTCTAAAAGCTCTCGATAGTCTTCTCTAACTAGACTTTTTTTTAATTGTTGTGCAGCAAAATCTGCAATGTCATCGATTACATCGTTAATGCTTTCACGGCAATGTTCATCCTCCATACCACTTTGATATTTTTCTCTGTCAAGCTTTGACCAAGATTTCTTAAATTCTTTAAATAACGGAATATCGGGGCTTGATGTGAAGTGTGGAAGTTTAGCTTCAAACACTCCTCTCAGTACTATCTCAAATATATGGTGTCGACAAGGGAGATAAAGCAGCTCTCTATCAAGCATTTGCTCTAAGAGCACACAGGCACCACTCAATCGGCCAGTGTTTGAAGCTGTAGTGTCACAGCATAATGCCTGCACTTTCTCCGATACATTCCACTCCTCCAACGCATTATATACTGCTATTGCTTGTTCTTTGCCCGTTGAATTTGGCAGTTTTGAAACGGCAAGAAGTTGGTCATGGTGCATTCCTGAAACAACTACTGGCAACCGCTCAGCACTCTTATCATGGACATCTTGATTATAAAATGTATGTTATTTTTAGATACCTGCCTCTAATCTTTGTAAATAAAATCAAATTTGTACTTACTTAATGATGGCAGCATCTTACCATCCCAATGCACAACAAGGAATGGCGGAAGTGATGATTTAAACTTCTCTTTAATCAGCTCAGCTTGCACAGAGCGCAGGTGTTTTCTTTGATGATAAATTGACGTTTGAGTTATAACCAAGTCGTCAACATTGTGGCCAAGAGCTTCTGCAGCCGCTTGTAATATATAAACTGCATTCCGTACACTTACTTGGCATCGATCTAGGACAGAAACTAATTTTGCCGTTATAAAATGTTGTTGGCCTCTCTTGACTACTCTCGATTTCTTCAGTGACGGTATAGCTTCGGCTTGATCACTATCCACTTCGTTTGAATCATCAGAAATACTGCTAAATGATATTTCTCCCGGTTGAATTTTTTGTTCAGCCATATTTCGCTCCCGACGTTCTTCTTCATCATGCCTTCTTTTTTGCCTTTTTTCCTCTGCTTGACATAAATTAAAATCGACTGATCCAAGGTAACCAACACGACCCTGCTGTCTTTGTCCGAGAAGAAAAAGCCTATCTTCTTCAACCTTTACGAGTTTCATAACATCTGCATGCGCAACATCAAATAAATTGTCCAAATTTTTAACAAAAGCTTTTTCTTTTTCACGGTAAGAATCACCGGACTTTTTATTATTTTTCTGCAGAAAACGCCACTCGTCATACAATTTTTGCAATTTTTTAGTGCAATGGTGCTTTTCTTTAGTGGGCAAACGAGCCTTTTCCCAAAATATTAGTACTTCTCGAATTACAAGATTTGCACTTTCACACACAGATAACTTTACTACACGAATATTAAAAAAAAGTACCTGCAGCACTTGCTTATTTGATGGTAGTTTCGAGCCCAGAATACTCAAGTTGATCGAACCAACCAAAAATATTTTATTTTTATTTCTTAAATCCATTTCACTTCAAATCACTCTTTCTTGCTTGTAAATATAAACAGAATGAGCTCACCGTAAAATGAGAAACGCCAAAAAGCATTGACGCCGAGACGGTGTAACGGTACTATCTTGCTCATCAATACAATCAATACCAAAACAATAACGTAAGTGTTAGCAAAAGGCGTCTAGACGAAACGGTAAGTTGTCATCAATTGAGAAATATAGTTTTGGAAATTGATTTTAACAAAAAAAATGTTTTCTTAATTCAATGCATTGATAATTTGATATAGTAAGAGGCGAAATAAACTCGAATGAAGCAATATAAAATAATAATTTGTGAAATGTAAATAATTTTTTGTAATGTATCATACTTAATTCAACGAAGATACCATTGGGGTATGACTGACGTGCAATTAATAATACAATTTTCTATCGGCACTATAAGGCGTGGTCCGAGAAGCGTGAAATTTTCGTAGATTCATTTTCTTATCAAGTCTCAACTATTTTCAGCTTTCGTGACAAAAATTTCGAATAAAATAATTTTCCCATACAAAGTAAGAACAGCCTAATACCTCGTATTAAGTTTCGTAATTCTATCGTAGACGTTCTGAAGTTATTAACAGTCGAATTTGAAATTTGCCACGGCCACTTTCGAAAATTTTTGCAAAAATCGTAAACAAATATGGAAATTGAGGTTACTGCTAAATTATGTTATGATACCTGTATCAGTTATTTAGATCTGGGCAGTTCAATGTTTCTATCTCCTTTCCATATAACTTTTATTAAAAAGTAGGCATGGTGAAAAGCGATTTCGCTTATTTTCTATTGGTGCATTTATTAAATAAATACAAATAAAATCGTCAGTGGGACAATTAAATTAATGAATGTACCAAATTTCATCATGTAGCTGCTTAATTATTCAATTAACCCATTTTATACGTTTTTCGAAATTTTCAATATCGAAAAAAGTGGCGTGGTTATGGTTCGATTTTGCATAGCGATTTCCTTGGCCGGCAAATTTCATTCAAATATCTCAATTTTTACTCAAGTTATCGTGTCCACGGACGGACGAACTGACATGTCTTAATGGATTCCTCTGTTCATTCTAAGTATTTTGATACATGGAACTCTATATCTATCTCCAATATTTTCTGCCGTTACAAACCACGCCCCAAGCTTTACAAAAGTTCAATTATCATACCTCGGAACGTATTTGGTCAAAACTAATGTTATTTGGATATATGTGTCTTTAGTCATGATTTACATAACTTTGAAAAAGTGGACAGTGCTACGCCCACATATTTATACCTTTCATGAACATTAAATTGTATATTAACTTTGGTCCTATGTTTGTAACGTTTAGAAATATAAGAGATAGACCCACCATTAAGTATACCAAATTGATCAGGACAATGAACTGAGTTGATACAGCCATGTCCGTCTGTCCGTCCGTCCGTCTGTTTGAACGCAAACTAGTCCCTCAATTTTTGAGATATCTTGATGAAATTTGGCACACGGATGTATTTTTGTATTATATTTGTCGGATCCGGTTAAATCGGGTCACTATAGCATATATCTATACAACCGATCGTTCAAATAAGAGGATTATGACCATTTCTTCCTCATTTTTAAAGATTAAAACTTGAAACTTGGTGAGATATTTTCTTATGGACAGAGAAAGATTTCTTAAAAAAATCACCAAGATCGGAGCTATATATAGCATATATCCCATACAACCGATCGTTCAGATAAGAGGATTATGGCCATTTATCCCTCATTTTGGAAGATTAACTCTTGAAACTTGGTGAGATATTTGCTTACAGATAATAAACAATTTGGTAAAAATATCCCTTAGATCGGAGCTATATATAGTATATATCCCATACAACCGATCGATCAGATAAGAGGATGATGACCATTTCTCCCTCATTTTAAAAGATTAAAACTTGAAACTTGGTGAGATATTTTCTTATGGATAGTAAAAGATTTCGTAAAAAAGTCAGCAAGATCGGAGCTATATATAGTATATATCCCATACAACCGATCGTTCAGATAAGAGGATTATGGCCATTTATCCCTCATTTTGAAATATTAAAACTTGAAACTTGGTGAGATATTTGCTTATAGATCGTAAAAGAAAATTAAATGTATTGCTGACAAAGTTTTAGGGAACTTTAAACAATGCGTATTTAAGCTTGCACGTATTCATAAAAGGTATAAAGCCATCGGCACAGCCGAAGACAGCGCCGTCCTTACTTGTTTTGTGTTATGTTTGTGCTTCCTTACTGTCCACATTTTATTGCCAATCTCCATGAAAATTTCTCGATTGGTTTAGGAGTTCACTTGGTTAGACGCATGCTGTATATATTTTTTTGGAAAAGTGGGCGGTGCCACACCTCCAGGGTATACAAAATTTCAATTCTTCATAACTCTGAACTTCTTTGGTCTAAATTAATTATATTTGGATATAGATGCCTAAATCCAGATTTGCATAGTTTTAGAAAAGTGGGCGGTGGGCGTGGATATATTTGAGTGTTGTTGGTCCTTTAATCATGTACAAAGTTTATTGTCGTCTTTCCGTGCAACTTTCACATTGGGGTCAGGAGTCCACTAGGTACGACGCAGGTCATATATAGTTTTTTAAAATTCCTCGAATTTTAAAAGTTGCAGTTCGGCATAGCTAGGAATTTATTTGGGTCAAGTTAATGATATTTTATACATAGATATGTGTTCTATATAGCCATAGAACCTTCGAAAAAGTAAGCGGTACCAATAACAAAAAAAAATTAGCTCGCTATTTTTCGAAGTTATGTAGAAATCAGTGCCAGCAGAGGAAACGAGAGAAGAAGGGGAGCAGGAATAGAAAATTTTAGATGAAGAGCAGTTCTTACAGAAAAATTAAGTGGGTAAAGAAGAGTAAAGGAATATGGGGGTTGAGAAAAAGGAAACGTAGAAAGAACAAGTAAGGAAGTCTAAGTTCGGGTGGAACCGAACACTACATACCTAGTAGTGATCTACTATGGCATCCGTTCAAATAGGCAGACGGTAAGACAAATAGACGTATCGAGAGCCGGACATGGCTACACCGACTCAGCTCACCGATTTCCCCATTTTTTCCTGGAACATTCCTTGCATACCTGGAAACATGCGTGCTGAATTTCGTTTCGACATCTTGAACGGTGTTTGATTTATGACTAATAACATTTACAAATTTAACTTAATCAAAAGTGGGCGGAGCCACTCCCAGTTTCAAAACTTTCTTAAAAAAATAGTATAGATTTTTCTTAAATTTAATAAATACACAGTTGTAACCCATTATCGTCCAACTTTTCTTTCTCAATTTCGGCCCCATTTTCTGTAAATGCGATCCAAAATCTTTAATATAAATTTGCAAGTTGAGGGAAATTGTCTCACTTTATGGCCAAACTACATTTGAGGTTTTTAACAATTATATATCTTTGGATAGGTATTGCCAAACTGCAGTGTTGCTATCAAAAAACTAAAAAAAAGATTAATTATAGTATTGAAAAATTAGTTTAAACAAGTAAGGACGGCGCTGTCTTCGGCTGTGCCGAAGGCTTTGTACCTTTCATGAATTCCAAAATGAGGGATAAATAGCCATAATCCTCTTATCTGAACGATCGGTTGTATGGGATATATACTATATAGAGCTCCGATCTTGGTGATTTTTTTACCAAATCTTTTACTATCCATAAGAAAATATCTCACCAAGTTTCAAGATTTAATCTTTTTAAATGAGGGAGAAATGGCCATAATCCTCTTATCTGAACGATCGGTTGTATGGGATATATACTATATATATATAGCTCCAATATTGGTGATTTTTTTACCAAATCTTTTACCATTTATAAGCAAATATCTCACCAAGTTTCAAGTTTTAATATTTCAAAATGAGGGATAAATGGCCATAATCTTCTTATCTGAACGATCGGTTGTATGGGATATATACTATATATAGCTCCGATCTTGCTGACTTTTTTACGAAATCTTTTACTATCCATAAGAAAATATCTCACCAAGTTTCAAGTTTTAATCTTTTAAAATGAGGGAGAAATGGCCATAATCCTCTTATCTGAACGATCGGTTGTATGGGATATATACTATATAGAGCTCCGCTCTTGGTGATTTTTTTACGAAATCTTTTAATATCCATAAGAAAATATCTCACCAAGTTTCAAGTTTTAATCTTTTGAAATGAGGGAGAAATGGCCATAATCCTCTTATCTGAACGATCGGTTGTATGGGATATATATTATATATGTATAGCTCCGATCTTGGTGATTTTTTTACCAAATCTTTTACCATCTATAAGCAAATATCTCACCAAGTTTCAAGTTTTAATATTTCAAAATGAGGGGTAAATGGCCATAATCCTCTTATCTGAACGATCGTTGTATGGGATATATACTATATATAGCTCCGATCTTGCTGACTTTTTTACGAAATCTTTTACTATCCATAGGAAAATATCTCACCAAGTTTCAAGTTTTAATCTTTTGAACTGAGGGAGAAATGGCCATAATCCTCTTATCTGAACGATCGGTTGTATGGGATATATACTATATATATATAGCTCCAATATTGGTGATTTTTTTACCAAATCTTTTACCATCTATAAGCAAATATCTCACCAAGTTTCAAGTTTTAATATTTCAAAATGAGGGATAAATGGCCATAATCCTCTTATCTGAACGATCGGTTGTATGGGATATATACTATATATAGCTCCGATCTTGCTGACTTTTTTACGAAATCTTTTACTATCCATAAGAAAATATCGCACCAAGTTTCAAGTTTTAATCTTTTAAAATGAGGGAGAAATGGCCATAATCCTCTTATCTGAACGATCGGTTGTATGGGATATATACTATATAGAGCTCCGATCTTGGTGATTTTTTTACGAAATCTTTTAATATCCATAAGAAAATATCTCACCAAGTTTCAAGTTTTAATCTTTTGAACTGAGGGAGAAATGGCTATAATCCTCTTATCTGAACGATCGGTTGTATGGGATATATACTATATATGTATAGCTCCGATCTTGGTGATTTTTTAACCAAATCTTTAACCAAATATAAGCAAATATCTCACCAGGATTGAAGTTTTAATATTTCAAAACGAGGGATAAATGGCCATAATCCTCTTATCTGAACGATCGGTTGTATGGGATATATACTATATATAGCTCCGCTCTTGCTGACTTTTTTACGAAATCTTTTACTATCCATAAGAAAATATCGCACCAAGTTTCAAGTTTTAATCTTTTAAAATGAGGGATAAATGGCCATAATCCTCTTATCTGAACGATCGGTTGTATGGGATATATACTATATAGAGCTCCGATCTTGGTGATTTTTTTACCAAATCTTTTACTATCCATAAGAAAATATCTCACCAAGTTTCAAGTCTTAATCTTTTGAAATGAGGGAGAAATGGCCATAATCCTCTTATCTGAACGATCGGTTGTATGGGATATATACTATATATATATAGCTCCAATATTGGTGATTTTTTTACCAAATCTTTTACCATTTATAAGCAAATATCTCACCAAGTTTCAAGTTTTTATATTTCAAAATGAGGGATAAATGGCCATAATCCTCTTATCTGAACGATCGGTTGTATGGGATATATACTATATATAGCTCCGATCTTGCTGACTTTTTTACGAAATCTTTTACTATCCATAAGAAAATATCTCACCAAGTTTCAAGTTTTAATCTTTTAAAATGAGGGAGAAATGGCCATAATCCTCTTATCTGAACGATCGGTTGTATGGGATATATACTATATAGAGCTCCGATCTTGGTGATTTTTTTACGAAATCTTTTAATATCCATAAGAAAATATCTCACCAAGTTTCAAGTTTTAATCTTTTGAAATGAGGGAGAAATGGCCATAATCCTCTTATCTGAACGATCGGTTGTATGGGATATATATTATATATGTATAGCTCCGATCTTGGTGATTTTTTTACCAAATCTTTTACCATCTATAAGCAAATATCTCACCAAGTTTCAAGTTTTAATATTTCAAAATGAGGGGTAAATGGCCATAATCCTCTTATCTGAACGATCGTTGTATGGGATATATACTATATATAGCTCCGATCTTGCTGACTTTTTTACGAAATCTTTTACTATCCATAGGAAAATATCTCACCAAGTTTCAAGTTTTAATCTTTTGAACTGAGGGAGAAATGGCCATAATCCTCTTATCTGAACGATCGGTTGTATGGGATATATACTATATATATATAGCTCCGATATTGGTGATTTTTTTACCAAATCTTTTACCATCTATAAGCAAATATCTCACCAAGTTTCAAGTTTTAATATTTCAAAATGAGGGATAAATGGCCATAATCCTCTTATCTGAACGATCGGTTGTATGGGATATATACTATATATAGCTCCGATCTTGCTGACTTTTTTACGAAATCTTTTAATATCCATAAGAAAATATCTCACCAAGTTTCAAGTTTTAATCTTTTGAACTGAGGGAGAAATGGCTATAATCCTCTTATCTGAACGATCGGTTGTATGGGATATATACTATATATGTATAGCTCCGATCTTGGTGATTTTTTAACCAAATCTTTAACCACCTATAAGCAAATATCTCACCAAGATTGAAGTTTTAATATTTCAAAACGAGGGATAAATGGCCATAATCCTCTTATCTGAACGATCGGTTGTATGGGATATATACTATATATAGCTCCGATCGTGCTGACTTTTTTACGAAATCTTTTACTATCCATAAGAAAATATCGCACCAAGTTTCAAGTTTTAATCTTTTAAAATCAGGGATAAATGGCCATAATCCTCTTATCTGAACGATCGGTTGTATGAGATATATACTATATAGAGCTCCGATCTTGGTGATTTTTTTACGAAATCTTTTAATATCCATAAGAAAATATCTCACCAAGTTTCAAGTTTTTATCTTCCAAAATGAGGGATAAATGGCCATAATCCTCTTATCTGAACGATCGGTTGTATGGGAGATATATGCTATAGTGACCCGATTATACCGGATCCGACAAATGTCTAATATGATACAAAAATACATCCGTGTGACAAATTTCATCGAGATATCTCAAAAATTGAGGGACTAGTATGTGTTCAAACAGACGGACGGACAGACGGACACGGCTGTATCAACTCAGTTCATCGTCCTGATCAATTTGGTATACTTAATGGTGGGTCTATCTCTTATGTTTCTAAACGTTACAAACATCGGACCAAAGTTAATTAGCCATTTCATGTTCATGAAAGGTATAAAAAGGGTGTACTTTATTGGCGGCAAAGAGCTCAACCGATCTTTATGAAATTTTCACAATATATACTTGGGTTCACTGGGTACAGCATAGATAATATATAGTTTCGGAAAAGTAGGCGGAGCCACGCCCCCAGGCTATATAAAGTTTCAATTCGTCATAACACCGAACTTTTTTGGTCTAAATTAATGAAATTTGGATATATGTGTCACTTAGTCAATATCTACATAATTTTTCAAAAGTAGACGGTGCCACGCCCACATATTTTGTGTTTTGTTTTGCTCTTGAACTTTTACGATAGGTTTAGGAGTTCGCTTGGCACGACACAGTCTGTATATAGCTTTTGGAAAAGCCCCCAGGTTATATAAAGCTGCAGTTCGGTATAGTTAGGAGTTTATTTGGTTCAAGTTAATGACATTTTATATATAGATGTGTTCTATGTATCAAAACGTCAAAACAACGTCTACCGGTTTGCTAGTATATTATAAAATGACGAAAGCAAACAACGAGTTTCAGCTTTCTTTTGTAAAACTGAGAGACTAGTTTTCGTTCAAATAGACAGACGGACAGACAGACAGACGGACGGAGAGGCGCGAATGCCTAAATCGACTCCGCTCATCGTGCTGATCATTTTAGTGAACTTTTCTCTTCTTTTTGTCATACTTACATACATTTAATGTTTATCAAAAGTATGAAAATCAAAAAAGATATACATATAACTTCGCTATTGCAGTGGGCTATTAACTACGTTCCCGAATATTTTGCTTGTCTGGAGTATAATACATACTAGTGAAAAGCAGCTGACCAATTTTCATTGAAATATCAAGATTGAATTATAAGCGATTGCCTTTGAAAATAGCAGAAATTTTATGCTGGAAAGTTCTTCAAAATTGACAAAATTTGTTTGCGGCCGAATTTTTCTTAATAAGCTTATTATGTGTGCAAAATCTGATTGATATAACTTGCTTAGTTGTAGAAATATCGCTTTTTAAATTCTCCAAAAAAAATTTCAGAGCTATATTAAAAAACTGGGTGTGGACATTAACCGATTTCGGCCATTTTTACAGCAAACAGTTATCTTTATATTGTCACCACCTTAATTAACACTTCGGGATCGCTAGTCCCGAAACCCTAATCCCGCAACTAATCACAGTGACAACACTAATGGGTGACAATAGGAATATACAAACGCAGCCGGCTAAACCCAGTGAATACGGTGGGGTTACTAACGGCTCCAAAAGGAGGGGGTTGGGGATGGGTATAATTTCTACACCAAGAAAAATATAACAAAAGGTAATCACAACTATTCACTACGCTAATTACCAAATCCATAACAAACAAATAGTTTTGTGGTGCACCCGAGGTGAGGTCCAACCAAAAGGTTACGAGCCTACTCGCACAGTCCCTGAGCTGCCAGGGACAACTTTAACCCGCCAAGTGACTGGGCTCTGGGTGCGGGGCGCTAAAAGGATGGGATGACACGGGGAGATAAACAAAAGGGCAGAAAACAAACAACAACAACCAAACACGATACTTATCTAGCCGGAGTGTGTTAGGGCTCCTGCGGTGTCCACTACGACACCACTATATCGTTTGGATATATATATATAAATGTTTTATTTTTTATATAAAGAATATTTTATTTTTGAAAGAACAAAAATTGAATAATAATTTTCATTTTATGGTGATTGTTGTTGGAGCAAAGCTCGAATTTTTATGTTTGTTTGTTAATTGATATTAGAGGAAAAATTACAACGTTATGCACAGCGATGGTATGGGATGACATGTTTCGAAGTGCCCAACTTCTTATCAGACCCCTTCTCGGACACTGAGATATGAACCCAAGTGTCTGCACCAAAGCCGCTGTTAGAGTACTCTAACAACTAAGCTATGATGCCCTGTAGCGTCACGATGCATTTTTCCTCTAATGTGCCATTTGCTTATTCCTTTTATACATTCTTTGGTACATATATTTTATATGTCAACTCAAGGAAAGTGGAAATATTTTTAGGCGCGTTCATAGAACAGTTTTAGATACAGAAGGGCTTTTATGCATATCAACACTTCCGTGTTATTTGTTATGCACCCGCACTGTACCTGTAACAATTATAGTTATGGTGATTGTTGTTGGAGCAAAGCTCGAATTTTTATGTTTGTTTGTTAATTGATATTAGAGGAAAAATTACAACGTTATGCACAGCGATGGTATGGGATGACATGTTTCGAAGTGCCCAACTTCTCATCAGACCCCTTCTCGGACACTGAGATATGAACCCAAGTGTCTGCACCAAAGCCGCTGTTAGAGTACTCTAACAACTAAGCTATGATGCCCTGTAGCGTCACGATGCATTTTTCCTCTAATGTGCCATTTGCTTATTCCTTTTATACATTCTTTGGTACATATATTTTATATGTCAACTCAAGGAAAGTGGAAATATTTTTAGGCGCGTTCATAGAACAGTTTTAGATACAGAAGATTTTGATAATTCACATTAAACCAAAACCCATTTTTAAAATTAATAAAGTATTATATAACGCAAGTATATAACCCTACATACGAGTATACTCCCCCTCCAGTGAAACGATCAATTAATTCATGTTAAATGTTATTTTCTTTTTGTTTTTTGAAAGTTTTGATGAGTTGGTGTTAAGTACTGTATCTGTAATTATGTTTGCAGGTTTAAGTAAATCTTTTGAAATTGTTTTAATAGTATTTCCATGTTGAATTTTGAATACTTTATCATGTTTAGAAATAACTTTAAACGGACCATCATAAGGTGATTGTAAATTCGACTTGTGAATAACTTTAACCAATACGTATTCACAAGAATCTAAATTTTTAGGAATGAAAGAATAGGTACTCAGTGTTGTGATGTAGAACCTTTTATCTAACATGTGAAAAATATTTTCTTAATTTAGAAAGAGTTTCAATCGTATTAGCTACTTCATTACCATTATTATTGGAAACAACTAGTTCACCTGGTAATCTAAGTGTTTGTCCATATACTAATTCCGCAGAAGAACATTTTAAATCTTCTTTGAAAGATGTGCGTAAACCTAATAAAATCAATGGGAGAATTTCAGACCAGTGCATTGAATCATCTGAGGAAGTGATAGCTGTTTTCAATGTCCTATGAAATCTTTCTATCATTCCATTTGATTGAGGATGGTATGGAGTTGTATGAATTTTGTGAGATCCTAATAACTTAGTTAGCTCTGTGAATAACTTTGATGTGAACTGTGATCCTTGATCAACAGTTATGTTTAGTAGAATACCGAAACGAGGAATGTAATTATAGACAAAAGTTGTTGCTATAGTATTTGCTGAAATATCCCTAAGCGGATATGATTCAGGCCAACGTGTATGCCTGTCAATGATAGTTAAAATGTAACGATTTTCTTTTGATACAGGTAATGGACCAACCAGATCCATATGAATGTGTTCAAATCGTCCAAAAGGTATCTCAATTTTTTTGTATAGGTGTTCTTGTACATTTGAAAATTTTTAACAATTTAAGCAAGTAGCAGACCAATTATTTATTTCTTTGCGCATATTAGGCCAGAAGTATTTAGATTGAATCAATCGTCTAGTTGTGCGAACACTTGGATGCGATAAACAGTGAATTTTGTCAAAAATAATTTTTCTCATAGATTTAGGAACAAACGGCATAAAAGGTTTTTGGGAAATATCACACCATATATTAAGATTAAGAACTGGAATACCAATTTATTTTAAATTACTGTTTGAATTTTGATCAGATATTATATTTTGAAGATTTTGGTATTTTTGCTGTTCTTCATATAAGGTCTGGAAATTTATGTCTTTAGCTAAAATTGTGTTAATATCCGGAATACGAGAGAGTGTATCGGCAACAATATATTCTTTTCCTGAAATGTATTGAATGTCATTTGTAAATTGTGCTATGTATTCTAGATGTCGAATTTGTCGTGGTGATCTGTCTGTTTTTGAGTTAAGAATTTGTGTTAAGGGTTTATGATCAGTGTAAATGGTGAATGTCCTACCTTCAAGAAAATGTTTAAAGTGTTTAACTGAATTATAAATCGCTAAAAGCTCTCTGCCAAAAGTTGAGTAATTCATTTCAGTAGGAGATAATTTACGTGGAAAATAGGCGAGTGGTTCTAAAACATTGTTACTAACTTGTTGTAAGACTGCACCAATTGCTACATTTGAAGCATCTACAGCAAGAGATAATTTACCGTTTTTATCAAAATGAGTGCGTAAAGTTTTATGTGCAAAAAGCTGTTTGACATTTTCAAAAGCATTAATAGTCTTCTCTGACCAACTAAGTTCTTTAAGTTTATGTTTAGTAGCAAATGTTAACATTTCATGCAGTGGACCAAGTTCTGCTGCTAACATTTTAACATATCTATGCTAATAATTAAAAATTCCTAAAAATTTTTGTAATTTATTTATAGAAATAGGTTTTTTGAAGTTGATTATTGTCTCAATTCTTTCTAAGGATGGCCTAATTCCTTCACTAGAAATTTCATATCTTAAAAAATCTAACTTATTCGTTCCAAAAAATACATTCCGAAGGTTTAATATTCAAATTATATTCCGCCAACCTTTCAAAAACAGATTTTAAATGTTCAAAATGTTGATCTTCGTCATCACTAGCAATATGTATATTATCAATATAGACAAAAACAAAATCAAACCCAGAAAATACCTCATTTATAAAACGTTTAAATGTTTGTACGCTGTTTCGTAAACCAAAAGGCATGCGTACGAACTTAAACATTCCAAATGGTGTAGTTATTGCTGTTTTATGAATGTCTTCTTCGGACATGGGTATTTGATGATATGCTCAGACTAGATCAGTTTTCGAAAATATTTGTTTGTTTTTTAAATCAATAGCCAAATCATGTATATGGGGTAATGGATATCGATCAGGTATGGTAATGAAATTCAGTCTACGATAGTCTCCACATGGTCTCCAATCATTTGGTTCTTTTTTTCGGACCAAATGTAAAGGATATGCAGTATGAGAAATAGAAGGTCTACAAATACCTGTTTTGACCAAAAATTCGAATTCTGTTTTTGCAATTTTAAATTTAATTTGATCTAGACGACGAGGTTTTGAGAACGGTAAAGCTCCTTTAGTTTCAATTCTATGAACTGTTTGGTGTTGCACTGGTTTGGTGTAATCTGGTTCACAAGTTATTGAGGGAAAATCTTTTAAGAGATTGGTAAATTTATTTTCAGAAATTGGTATTTTGAGAGAAAATATATCGGAAAATCCACTAGAGCCAGAAACTTTTAATTTTGTTTTTAAGTCAGCAATTTCTTTATTTCTAATAACAACTAGTAAACCAAATTTCTCTAAAAAGTTAGCGCCAATTATAGGAGTAGAAATATCTGCTAGTATGAAAGGAAATTCGAAATCGCGTCTTAAACCAAGATCAAGTTTTAAAAGTTTTGTACCAAAAGTT
This sequence comes from Merzomyia westermanni, assembly GCA_949987695.1. NCBI lineage: Eukaryota > Metazoa > Arthropoda > Insecta > Diptera > Tephritidae > Merzomyia > Merzomyia westermanni. The sequence goes on from OX465289.1 coordinate 83,021,740, forward strand.
TTAATTGAAGAACCATTAGCTGCAGTTAAATTTAGATCAGAATTTCTTTTATTAGATTTGAATTTAGAAGAGAGAACTACAGAAACAATAACACCTGTATCTATTAAAAAGTTTAATTTATTAAATTTGTCAAAAATAAATAGGCGGCGAGAAGGTTTAACGTCACTTTCGCTACTAGCCACTGTCATAACGTGACGTTTTAGTTTAAAGTCTTTGAATTTGTATTATAATTTGAGCTAAAATTACATGGTTCAATACATTTATAAGCGTTGTGTTTAAATTTTTGATGATACCAACAAATAATATTTTTATTTTGGTTATTGAAATTTCGGGGATTAGAAAAATTACGAGATCGATGTCGTTCTCTAGATCTAGATCGAATTTGAAGTTCATTTATATCCTCACTAATTTTATTTAAATTTTGAAACATGACAGTAGTTAATTCAGTCAAATTTTTAACATATTGTGTCAGGGCAATGTTTTCAGAACTATCTATTGCAGCAATTTTAGAAGATTGTTGATTATTAATTAAATTAAAAATTTTATCTGCTAAAGTAATAATTTCATCAGTAGTTTTATTGTTGCAAGAGATTAAATGAATCTGTATTTCATTTTGATAATTCACATTAAACCACAGTGAACCAAAAACCATTTTAAAAATTAATAAAGTAATATATGACGCAAGTATATAACCCTACAACCACCACCAAAAATTAAGAACGCGATTTTCCTGCTGGAAAAAACACAAACGACCTTTTTCGCTACGATAACAAAACTCCCGCACTGTAACTAACAGAAAACTCCCAAATCTACTTTTATTTATTTTTTTTTAACAACAAACTGATAACTTTCGCGCACTACTTGCTTTCACTGAGAACGATGTTCTCGCCTTCACAGATAGAATAAATCTGACGCGCACCTGCAAGCCAGCACATATTCATGCCAACATACATAACAGGCGTGCGTGTGGGTGATCACCCGGTCGCGCCGAACTGCCATCCGCGGTACTCTCGGTCCCCCCGTCCAATGATACACAACCACACACACATATTGCCATAACTTAGCGGGCACTTCGAAGGGCCGCAAACAGGAGAAGGCGATGACACTCCCCTCAGTGTATATTCGCTTACATTTGCTCTACAATTCCTTCTACCGGGGGTGGGGTGGGGAACAACGCTAGTTGAGTAAAGCGCACAAACACACTCACGTCCATGCTGCGCAAATACCGGCATAGTAAACAAACCGATTAGCTGATCTTAGGGTTCACTCTCCGCGGGGAGCATAGGAAAATAGGTAAAGGAGGGTGAAACAATACAAGGAAAATTTGCTCTACCAGTGCGTCGAGCTCATATAAAAAGAAATGCCAGACCAGAAAACTTTTGTCGCGATCAGCCCGCGACAACTCCACCCTTTCCTCGTAAAAGAAGGAAAATCCTTCTTTGACGCTAATGCTACCTATCTCGATACGGCCTCAAATCTCGAACATTCCAGACTCCTTTGTCCCTACCAGTTTCATCAACTAAACAATAAGTCAAAGGGGACACTCTTTTCTTTATGACGAAAGGGGCTAATTGGCGCAAAATAATTCTCCGCGTCTGACAGAGCGAAGTTCTTTCTCCAGACAAGCTCTCCTGGCATGTACTGGATATCTCTACTCCTGAGATTATATTGCTGCGCTAGCTTAGCTCCTGCCTGTTCTAACTTCGAACGTATGTCTGCCCTCATTTCTGACATTTTCTTTGCCCTGTCCTAGCAGTTTAGCTGCTCCTGTTCTCCTAGGGACTCAATATAACCTTGACTACCCTCAAGCACCATGTCTTTACCGAAATATGCGAAATAAGGCGTAACTCCTAACACCTCGTGCTGTGACGACCTAATACAACACGCTACCTTCGCCAATTGGTGATCCCACGATCTTTGATTTTTTGAGACATATTATATTGCTGCGCTAGCTTAGCTCCTGCCTGTTCTAACTTCGAACGTATGTCTGCCCTCATTTCTGCCATTTTCTTTGCCCTGTCCTAGCAGTTTAGCTGCTCCTGTTCTCCTAGGGACTCAATATAACCTTGACTACCCTCAAGCATCATGTCTCTACCGAAATTTGCGAAATAAGGCGTAACTCCTAACACCTCGTGCTGTGACGACCTAATACAACACGCCACCTTCGCCAATTGGTGATCCCACGATCTTTGATTTTCTGAGACATAAGCCAAGCGTAGTCTTGATAATCTGGTTTATTCGTTCTGCTGGATTAGCTTGTGGATGATAATTTGCGGTATACCGTAATTGGACTCCGTAGACACCGCAGAGACCCTGCAGCTCACGACTCCGGAACTGGGTTCCATTATCGCAAACAACAGATCGGGGTACATCAAATAAACGAAAAACGTTATCCTCCAGGGTTTTACAAACATTCTTTGAAGTCGCTGTACGCAAAGAAAACAATAACGGAAATTTCGAAAAATAATCGACAGCGGTGTGTGTGAACACTACCGCGAGTTGAAGAGGGAAGCGAGGCTGCTTTTCGGGCAAAAAAAATAGAGGCAGAAAAGCGTGAAATAAAGGAGCTTGAGATGCTGGCCAACGGGAATAATGCCCGAAAATTCTCTCAAAAAATTCGAATAACAGAAGGTTTTAAACCCGGGGCAAACTCCTGTAAGAATGAGAACGGCGACCTGGTGGCCGATGTTCAGAGAGCACTCAGAATATGGAGGGATCACTTCTCTGCCCTTTTAAATGGAGAAACTGAGCAAGAAACCAGAGAATATGCCGAACCCGAGCCCACAATCGAAGATGATGGAATTGACGTTCCACAACCCGACTATAATGAGGTGCGAATAGCAATATCCCGATTGAAAAACAATAAAGCAGCTGGCGCTGATGGTTTGCCTGCTGAGCTATTCAAACACGGAGGCGAGGAGCTGGTAAGGCGCATGCATCAACTTCTATGCAGAATATGGTTGGATGAATGCATGCCTGAAGATTGGAATCTAAGTGTTCTCTGCCCAATCCACAAGAAGGGCGATCCTGCAAACTGCGTCAATTATCGCGGAATCAGCCTTTTTAATATCGCATATAAGGTCCTATCAAGCGTATTGTGCGAAAGACTGAAGCCTGATGTGAACATACTGATTGGACCTTACCAGTGTGGCTTCAGACCTGGTAAATCTACCATCGACCAGATTTTTACAATGCGCCAAATCTTGGAAAAACCCCGTGAAAAGAGAATGGACACACATCATCTCTTTGTTGATTTTAAAGCCGCTTTCGATAGCACGAAAAGGAGCTGCCTATATGCCGTTATGTCTGAATTTGGTTTCCCCGCAAAACTTATACGGCTATGCAAAATTACCTTGAGCAACACCGCCAGCTCGCTCAGAATTGGGAAGTACCTCTCCGAGCCGTTCGAAACTAAACGAGGTTTCAGACAGGGTGACCCCCTATCGTGCGATTTCTTTAATTTAATGCTGGAGAAAATAGTACAAGCTGCAGAATTTAACCGCGCTGAAACAATATTTTATAAAAGCGTGCAACTGTTGGCATATGCTGACGATATTGATATCATTGGCCTTAACAACCGCGCCGTAACTTCTGCTTACTAAAAATTAGAAAAAGAAGCGGAGTAAATGGGATTGGTGGTGAACGAGGGCAAAACGAAGTACCTTTTGTCATCATGCAAAGAGTCAGCGCATTCGCGCCTTGGCAACCAAGCCACTGTTGGCAGCAATAATTTCGAATTAGTAAAGGACTTCGTTTACCTGGGAACCAGCATTAACACCAACAATAATGTTAGCCTAGAAATCCGACGAAGAATTACTCTTGCAAACAGATGCTACTTCGGACTGAGTAGGCAATTGAAAAGTCCTCTCTCGACGAACGAAAATAACACTATAACTCACTCATCGCACCCGTCCTGCTATATGGTGCAGAAGCGTGGACACTAACAACATCTGATGAGGCGGCTCTGGGAGTATTCGAGAGAAAGGTTCTTCGAAAGATTTCTGCACCTCTACGCGTTGGCGACGGCGAGTAACGAAGAAGATTTAATGATGAGCTGTATGAACTTTACGCAGACGCCGACATAGTTCAGCGAATTAAAACACAGCGGCTTCGCTGGCTAGGCCACGTAGTGCGAATGAGCGAAGATGCTCCAGCCCAGAAGGTATTCTTATCGGCACCCGCCGGTGGAAGCAGAGGAAGAGGGAGACCACCACTCCGATGGAAGGACCAAGTGGAGACTGATTTGCGATCCCGCGGTGTTTCCAATTGGCGCCAGTTGGCGCTACGAAGAAACGACTGGCGAGCTATGTTGGACGGTCAAAATCGCCCAGGCGGTTAGATGACCATTTAAAGAAGAAGAAGAATCGACAACGGTGAGAATATATTGATAACCTTGGAACGACTTAACCAAAGGACCAACCAAATCGACGCAAATAATTTCCCACGGTTCAACTTCTTTGGCTCTCTCTATCATTCCCCCAGCTGGCTGTTTATTTTCAGGCTTAACCTGTTGACAAACTTTACACGTGCGTACATATTTCGCAATATCGGACTTCATACGAGGCCAATAGAATTTTTGAGCAACCCTAGCAAAAGTCTTCCTTACGCCCATATGCCCCGCCAATGGGCTATCGTGACAACTTTCCAATACACCAGTTCTTTCGGAGCTACTGACTACTTTCTTCCACTCGGGTCCCTCCCCGTAGATGGATGCATACGCGGACTTAACGATCTTATAGAGGACTTCATCTTCTACTCTCCAGTTAGGGTACCACAGGGGTTGCTTCGAGACCGAATCAATCATTTTGTTCAACCAAGGGTCAGGAGTACATATTCCGAAAACAACGGGGACGCTTCGAGATAACAAATCGGGGACAACGTGTTCCTTCTCTTTCCGATGAATGATATCAAAATCGTATTGTTGAAGCTTCAATACCCAACGAGCCAATCTACCACAAGGATCTTTCAGATTATTTAACCAAACTAAAGAGTGATGATCGGTAATCACCCTGAATTTCGCGCCTTCGACGTATGGTCGTGATTTCTCGACTGCCCACAGGACCGCTAAACATTCCTTTTCTGTGGTTGAATAATTTCTTTCACCCTTATTAAAAGACCTACTGAGATACGCAATCACCGTCTCACCGTGTTCAAATTCTTGGGTAAGCACTGCTCCTATACCAAAATCGGACGCATCTGCTTGAATAATGAAGGGCCTATTAAAATCGGGACAGCTTACAACAGGCGCCGTAACTGGCCCTTCCTTGGCTTCTTTAAAACTCCTTTCGCAATCGTCGCTCCAAATAAATTTGTTATTCTTCTTTGTCAATTCGGTGAGAGGCCTAACTAACTCGGAAAAATCTTTGATGAATCTGCGGTACCAGGACACTGTACCTTAAAACGATCGCGCTTGCTTAACATTCTTCGGTTTCTCAATCCTAACCATTGCCTCAACTTTTTCGGGATCCACATGTAAGCCATTCCTATCTACAATATAGCCTAAATATTTTAACTCTGGCCTACGGAAGTTGCATTTATCTCGATTGAGTCTTAGACCTGCTTTAGCTAACCTATCCAAAACTTCTTCCAGGATTTCTAAGTGTTTTTCAAAGTTATTTGTAACGATGAGTATGTCATCTAGGGACACGAAGACATGAGGCTCTAATTCAGGACCTCTCACAGAATCTATGAACCTTTGCCAAGTTGCCGGTGCATTATGCAAACCAAAGGGCATCCTCTTAAATTGAAACAGACCCCTGCCTGGCACCGTGAATGCTGTAAAGGGCCTAGACTTTTCCTCGACTGCTATTTGCCAATAAGCGGATTTTATATCTAAACTTGATAGAAATTTGGCGTCCCTCAGCTTATCCAAGGTCGCCGAAACAAAGGGTAGGGGATAACTATCCTTTTCGGTACACTTGCTCAATACCCGGTAGTCTACGCAAAACCTATAGCTACCACCTTTCTTCCTTATCATGACCACCGGGGAGGCCCACGGACTATGAGACTTCTCAATTACACCCTCGTTAAGCATATCTTTCAATTCTTCGTCCATACGCGACTGTATAGCAGGCGATACTGGATAGTACCGCTGTTTCACAGGTTCAACTCCTGCCTTTACTCTTATCTTATGCTCAACAAGGTGGGTTCGACCTAACCCGTCTGGTATAGCCTCGAAAGCATTCCCAACTAATCTACCTAACGCTTCAGACTGCCTAGCATCTAACTCACTGTGGTCCATGAGTGCTACCGACGGTTCCTGTTCCAGTCAAGAAAACGACCATTCCATTCTCCTCAGATCCGGGACTATACCCGCCTTGGTCCAGAAATCGAGACCAAGAATAAGAGCAAGGGGAACGCCAGGAACAACGAGACAATCGATGAGGACCGACATGCCCTCCGCCACTATTGGTAGCAACACAGAACCTAACGTAGATACTTGGCCACCATCCGCCAAAGTGATCTGTAAAGAATTATCAGGGACCGAAAGTTTTATACCGTACGCCTGTAACATGCTCCAACCGAGCCGACCAACCACTGTACGCGAAGCCCCAGAATCTAACAGTGCCTTAAACGAAAAACCAAACACCGAAACATCCAAATGAGGCCGCTGATCATGGCCACTTGCCACTAACGAATATCCCATATAAGTAACGACTTGACGATCGCCGATAATAGCCAGCTGGAAGTTAGCAGGATTATTAACTCGCCCTGATAGACTACCTGACCTGCCGTCCCAGGAGTCTAATTCCCATTTCCCGAACTATTAGAAGCACCATTCGACTTTGAGTAGAAATCAGAACTCGACCTAAACGGATTTGAAGACCGCCTTCCCTCGGGAACCGCTCTCCTATTATTTTCCTGGCCACCATTAGGCTTTGCTGCACACACCGGGCAGTCCCGCTTCATGGCTCCAGACCTACCACAACCGAGGTACTTTAATGTCTTCCGACAATCCTTAGAAACATGACCAAAACGAAGATTCGCCCTAATAATCCCTAACATCCTACTCTCAGAAACTGGCTCTTGCAACCTACCAAACATTATTCCCAACGCCGCTACGTACACCCCTATGGACTCGTTGGGCCCTTGAGTCCTTCTTTGAATTTCCGTCATCAACAAATCATCGTAATTAAGGGGTAAGAACTCCAACTTTAACTCCCGAACCAATTCTTCCCAGCTCGTTATCGACCGCCTAACCGAACGGAACCACAAAAGCGCCTTTCCCGAGAATAAATCAACCGCCCCTCGAAGTAATTGAGACTTAGCAACACCGCGTGCCTAACTCAGCTCATCAACCCGCTCTAAAAACGCATACAGAGACAAACCTGATTTTTCCCCATCGAACTTCAACTCCCAGTTAGCCAAATTCGGAGGCTTCTGTATCACTCCTGTTACTGGTCCACCTATCACCTCCGTTGGGACTATAAGGGGAAATGGGCTCACCTCATCTTCCTTTTGGCCCAGTGCTGGTGCCACTTGTTTCGTATTTTCACTACTGGGTTATACTGGCTTTTCACCCTCATTTTCACCATTTAACTCCTGAAAATCTCCCAGTAGTAAAACTAACTTGCTCCTAATTTCCGTTGCGCTGCCATGTCCTCATCATTTTCCGGTTTGCGCCCTATTCTATTCAAACACCACTCCAATTTCGTGGTCGCCTTAGCCTCATCCGACGATTTACCCCCTTTCCCAACGTTGGACAACAGTTTCGCGATTTCCTCAATTTTTCCCTCTACTGCTGCCTTATCCTCCTCGAACGGAAACGGGTATTCCTTGAATAAATCCACCGATCCTCGCCTTTCTACCCATCGCGATGCCCGCAGCGATTTACGCATAGATTCTGCCGATGCTACTGGCAATCCTCTTGCCTCCATCTCATACGCCAACTCCTTTTGAGACAATCTATTAATTTCCATGATTTCTAAAAAGATTTACGGAAATGAAAGAAAAACCCCGAAATTTAAACCAAATTACACCTTAAAAATTTCCGAAAGGCCAAACTCAACAATTTAGCAACACTAACAATCTTCCCCGGCAGTACCGAAAGTAAAAGATAATTTTCCAATTCAACCTTAAAATTTCCACGCTAGGGCGCTAAACAAAAAAACAATAGAGCCTAACACAGTAATTGCACAATTAAAAATACAACAACACTGCCTAATGGGACAGCACAATAGGTACGTACCTTTTGCCTGCTCTTCGCTTGGAGCTCAGATCGAACTTGTGGAAAATTTTTGGAAAACTAGTAGCAATAGTCCCCCAAAATATATATATGTATGTACGTGTGAAAATATGTATGTAAACTCAATAGCTAAGAAATAGGGTGGCCGGTAAAAAATTTTTTTTTGTGGAATCTATCAAAAATTACTCTTTGTTCCTCTATTTAGCTTTTGAGTATCTATAAGTATTTTTTTTCCGCCTACTTCTAACAATTTACTTCGTAATGCGTTTAACTTTATTTTTTATTTTATTCTATTTTTTTTTACTTTATATTTCCGCAAATTTGTGATTTTAAGATTTTAATTTTTTTGATACGCTAGATAAAAATTATTTATTTATTATGATTTTTTATTTTCTTCTTCAATTAAAATCGAAACCAAAATTATTTCATAAAACTCGGCAGAAAAAATTTACAATACGTAAAAAAAAATGTTGGGAAGATATTTTTAAAATTATGGGACACCCCAAAAGTGAATTTAACTTTGAAACGAAAATGTACGTATATATGTTTATATGTATGCGGCCTAATATTTTAAAGTTTAAATAATTTGCTTGGGTATACTTGCGGTTCTTCCGTATTCTCCTTCTTCAAACCTGTTCTTACTAGTGCTGTAAAGTAAGAAAGCCAAAATCCCGAAATGGGGTTGGATCCCGAAGTCACCACTTGACTTAATTAGTCCCGAGAAATCTTTTTTTCTGCTAAATAAAAATAAAAAGAAAGAAAAAAATCGGCAGGTTTATTCTTTTGCAATATAGTGACAACAAGAACACAATAGAGACACTTGGGGCACAACTATCTCTGTCAAACACTGTACAGCACAACCAAAATCACAAAACAAACTTTTCACAAATTTCAATTTTTCCACGAAACAAGGAATTTCTTTATCGAGCCCCACTTTGGGCGCCAATTTGTCACCACCTTAAGTAACACTTCGGGATCGCTAGTCCCGAAACCCTAATCCCGCAACTAATCACAGTGACAACACTACTGGGTGACAATAGGAATATACAAACGCAGCCGGCTAAACCCAGTGAAGACGGTGGGGTTACTAACTGCTCCAAAAGGAGGGGGGTTGGGGTTGGGTATAATTTCTACACCAAGAAAAATATAACAAAAGGTAATCACAACTACTCACAACGCTAATTACCAAATCTATGACAAACAACTAGTTTTCGGGTGCACCCGAGGTGAGGTCCAACCAAAAGGTTACGAGCCTACTCGCACAGTCCCTGAGCTGCCAGGGACAACTTTAACCCGCCAAGTGACTGGGCTCTGGGTGCGGGACGCTAAAAGGATGGGATGACACGGGGAGAGAAACAAAAGGGCAGAAAACAAACAACCACAGCCAAACACGATACTTTTCTAGCCGGTGTGTGTTCCGGCTCAGGGCTCCTGCGGTGTCCACCACCACCAAAAATTAAGAACGCGATTTTCCTGCTGGGAAACACAAACGACTTTTCCCTTTTTCGCTACGCCAACAAAACTGCCGCACTGTACCTAACACAAAACTCGCAAATCTACTTTTATGTATATTTTTTTTTTAACAACAAACTGATAACTTTCGCGCACTACTTGCTTTCACTGAGAACGATGTTCTCGCCTTCACAGATAGAATAAATCTGACGCGCACCTGCAAGCCAGGCTGAAGGATGCGCGCCAGCACATATTCATGCCAACATACATAACAGGCGTGCGTGTGGGTGATCACCCGGTCGCGCCGAACCGCCATCCGCGGTACTCTCGGTCGCCCCGTCCAATGATAAACAACCACACACACATATTGCCATAACTTAGCAGGAACTTCGAAGCGCCGTAAACAGGAGAAGGCGATGACACTCCTCTCAGTGTATATTCGGTTATATTTGCCCTACTATTCCTTCTACTGGTGGTGGGGTGGGGAACAACGCTAGTTGAGTAAAGCGCACAAACACACTCACGTCCATGCTGCCCAAATACCAACATAATAAAAAAACCGATTAGCTGACCTTAGGGTTCACTCTCCGCGGGGAGCATAGGAAAATAGGTAAAGGAGGGTGAAACAACATAAGGAAAATTTGCTCTACCAGTGCGTGGAGCGCATAGAAAAACAAATGCCAGACCAGAAAACTTTTGTCGCGATCAGCCCGCGACAATATATAGAACATTATCACAAAATTTCGTTTCGACAACTCAATTTTTGGCGGAGCTATGGCATAAAAAGTTTTGTGGAATAGTCCACTATAAAAGGGGGCGGCACCACGCCCATTTGCGAAAATTTTAAGTTTTTGGATTTCCTTGTTTACGGAAACTTTAAAAGTGAAATATAAATGATGTGAAGCTATTTTACTCAAAGTTATTGCCTATTTAATATATCTACGAGTCTCTTAAAAATCTTTCATATAAAAGTGAACGTAGGCCTTAAGCGATCCCGCCCTGGAACATTCCTTGCATACCTGGAAACCTGCGTGCAGAATTTCGTTTCGATATCTTCAACGGTTTTTGATTTATGATTAATATTATTTCTAAATTTGACTTAATCAAAATTTCTTGAAACATTTATTTTATGCCTCAATCTCAATGTACTCACCAAATTTTATCCTTATAGGTGTATTATGAACTGAGTAATCACTTTTTTTGTGTTTTCGAAAATATTCTATATATAAAAAGTGGGCGTGGCTATCATCCGATTTCGCCCATTTTAAATAGCGCTCGGAGATGAGTGCCAAGGAACCCGCATACCAAATTTCATTAATATGTATGTCTCAAAATTTACTCAAGTTATCGTGTTCACAGACGGACGGACTGACGGACGGACGGACATGGCTTTATCAATTTCTCTTTTCGTCCTGAACATTTTGATATATATATATATATATAAGTCAATATCTATCTCGATCCGTTTATGCCGTTACGGTCGTTAGGCGACTAAAGTTAATATACCTTGTGTGCGTAGCACTACTAGGTATAAAAAGGGTGTATTTTATAGGCGCGAAAGAACTCAACCGATCTTTATGAATTTTTCACAATATATACTTGGGTTCACTGGGTACAGCATAGACAATATGTAGTTTTGGAAAAGTAGGCGGGGCCACGCCCCCAAGCTATATAAAGTTCCAATTCGTCATAACTCCGAACTTTTTTGGTCTAAATTAATGAAATTTGGATATACATATGTGTCACTTAGTCAATATCTACATAATTTTTCAAAAGTGGGCGGTTCCACGCCCACATATTTTGCGTTTTGTTTTGCTCTTGAACTTTCACGATAGGTTCAGGAATTTGCTGGGCACGACACAGTCTATATATAGCTTTTGGAAAAGTCCCCAGGTTATATAAAGCTGCATTTCGGTATAGTTAGGAGTTTATTTGGTTCAAGTTAATGACATTTCATACATACAGGGTGGCTGATGAATTTTGCTACATTAAAAAACTCAAATAATTTTTTTTTCAGTGTATGGAATTCATTTTTCTTTTATTCATGTTAAAGCTCATTAAATTTTATTAAATATAGCTTAATTAGTTTTAAAAATAATGGAATTTAAATGCCCCCCTGCTCGTCGATGCATGTGCGGCATCTTACCAAAAAGTTGTTCATTACTGCTTGGAGAGTTGAGACAGGAATAGCCGCAATTGTTTCTCGAATGGATTGCCTTAGTTCATTCAAATTTGTTGGTTTTGCTTTGAAGACTTCCTGTTTGCAATAACCCCACAAGAAAAAGTCAGGTGCAGTAAGGTCAGGCGACCTGGGTGGCCAACGGAATGGGCTATATGAGGAGCTGCACCATCTTGCTGAAACCACACAGAGTTGAAAGAAATTCTCATTCGGCGTAATTCTGGATAGAAAAACTCTCTCAACATGCTCAAGTAACGGTCTCCAGTAACCGTAACGGTGTGACCGTTTTCTTCGAAGAAGTAGGGCCCGACAATGCAGCGTGATGAAACTGCACACCACACTGTGACACGAAGTGGATGCAATTCCGTCTCATGGAGTATCTGTGGGTTGGAAGCACTCCATATTCGACAATTTTGTTTGTTTATGTTGCCGTTTAAATCGAAATGGGCCTCGTCAGACATGAAAAGACAGTTCAACATGTTTCCATCCTCTTCCACCATTTGAAGCATCTTCTGGCAAAATTCCAAGCGAATCGGCAAGTCTGCAGCGTTCAGTTTGTTGGCCATTTGAATTTTATATGGGAATAAGTCCAAATCTTTGTGCATAATTGACGCAAACGTCAAGCTGTGCAGTTCTGTTTATATTTTCTCTGTGATTATATTTAATAAATTAATAATATCTTTTATATTCTAAAGTTAAAATTAAAGTTAATAGAGATAAATATCTAATTGTGCTTCACTACTTGGTGTGAATAGTGTTAAAAAGTTTTGATAGTGATTCATTATTATAAATTCATTTTGTTGAATTTGTGTGTGCCGAGTTCTTTGCATATTTTATTTGTTGCTATTGAAAGGCTTTATTTCATATTGCAATTGTTGTTGTGCTCTGACTTGCTTTTCTTATTTCTTTTTCGTTACAGCTGTTTTGCGTGGTTTGTTGAACGTCAGATACAGTGTGTTTAAAACTGTTCGCTCAGTGCTGTGTCATTTAAACTGTCAGGGTTGCTTTTCTTTAATCCGCTAAATTTTTTTTCTTAACTTATAATTTTTATTATAAATTTATATAAGTATTTATATGAAAATGTCGTGCATGATAGCAAACTGCCAGTTAAAAAGCGAGTCCGAACGCTTTGTAGCTTGCTGGCTGTGTGATGGACTTGTCCACGCCAAGTGCACTGGGTTAACCGGTAGAATAGCTGACCTGCTTAACGAAGGAAAAGGCTTGCGCTGGTCTTGTTCCAAATGCCGGTCGACGGAAGTTGATCTGTGTAAAATCTTTAGGCATATCAGAAACGGTTTTTCTGAAATAAGCAAAGATTTTTCATTGCTGACTGAAAAGTTCCAAAAATATGAAAATATTTTCAAAACCTTGGAAACTTTGGAGAATTCGCCTCATTTGGAATGCCCTGATCATCGCGAAAACAAGCGCAGGCGTACGGATGATCGGCCTACTACCTCAACAGTACCGAACTTGCCTCAACCCCTTGAACTTATAGATTTGGCTTCTCCAGTTCCTAGTACGGTTGTCCGAGCAACGTCGAAGAACGCCCCTTCAAAAATGTCCACTAGGAAAAACCAGGAAATTCCAACTATTGCAATGGAGTCTGAACCAATCGTTGGTAAGCTGGTTGTGGTTCCTCGCAAAAAATCTATTTTTGTGTCTAGGTTCCATCCAGACACTACCGAGGATGATTTGTTGTACCATATTTCTTCTAAAGTTAAAGATCAAAGCGTAACTGTTAGAAAATTTAATTTCACATATCAACGAAGTATGTCTTCGTTTAAGATTGATGTATCTGGGAAAGATTTCGATACCCTTTTGTACAGCTCTTTTTGGCCTCCCAGGGCTCTTGTGCGGGAGTTTGAATACAGACCGAATAGGAATGTTCAAAATGTAGCGAAAATTTCTCGTAATAACGTTGAGTCAAAAAACTGAGCACTAAATCCGTGAATATCTTTTATCAAAATGTCAGAGGTCTAAATACCAAATTAACGTAATTGCTTTTACCGAAACTTGGCTAAAACCTCATGTTTTCAATTCATAGTTTTTATGTAATGAATATCAAGTATATAGAAATGATCGCTTGAACAGAGTCGGGGGTGGTATTCTACGTGCCGTTCATTCCTCCATCCCTTCAGAAGAGGTTAATATTCCTAACATCGATTTCATTGAGTTCAAATGCATCCGCCTTCAACTAGACAACGTCTCTATGTACTTATATGTTTGCTACATCCCTCCAGCATCAGATTTTTCAGTCTACATGCAACATGTCTCTCTGCTCAAAACTGTTAACCTTACGACTAAAGCTTCAGATTCAATTATTGTTTTGGGTGATTTTAACTTACCTCATATATCGTGGAACATATCTGATGGTAACATTATTCCAAATCCGTCCAAACTGGGGTTCAATGACTTTTTAGATGGAATTTCCGATCTTTGCCTTAATCAAATAAATGCTACCGCTAACAAGTATGGGAAAGTCTTAGATTTAGTGTATGTTAATGATATAAACCAATTTTCTGTAAATCGTTGTGATCCGTTGGTTTTACCAGAAGACCTTTACCACCCTTCTATGGAAATAGTCTACGAAACCATAAGTAATGGCCAAGGCACTCAATGCTACTCATGTAGTAGCTTTGATTATAACTTTTCCAAAGCAAACTACAAAAATTAAATAAAGAACTGTCTAAATTAACTTGGCCTGAATTTGGTTGTGATATCGATCTAAACGTCTCACATTTCAATCACACTATTTACTGCCTATTTGAGAAGTGTATTCCTAAACGTAAAGTAACTTATGATCATCCTACGCAAGCTTGGTTTACTAAAGAGCTTAAGGCTCTTAAAAATAGGAAAACGCGATCATTTAATTTATATAAGAAATCCGGATTAAATAAACATTACCTACTGTATTCCATTCTACGTCAGAAGTACATAGATTTAAATAAAAAGTGCTATAAAGCTTATATCTCTAAAACGAAAAGAGACATTATTCTCAATCCTAAGTCATTTTATGGTTTCGTAAATTCTAAACGTAAAGTATCAGGGTTTCCCTCAGCCATGAAATATCAAGACATTATATCTAGCGATAATCAATGTATCGCAAATTTTTTTGCTCAATTTTTCACTTCTAACTATTCTGCTGTCACCAATTCAAACTTTCAAAACTATCCCTATAAGCTACACGGGACAAATTCAATTAATTCACCAATTATATGCGCCAAAGATGTTCTAATTTACCTTAAAACCTTAAAAGAATCTTTTAAATATGGTCCTGATAGGATTCCTACATGTTTCTTGAAAAAGTGTGCGAACCATATTTACCAACCCCTTACCAATTTGTTCAATCTATCACTAAAGTGTGGTGTTTTTCCAACTGCGTGGAAAGAATCGTTTCTTCTACCGCTGCATAAAAGCGGGAGTAGGTCTTCTATAGAGAACTATCGTGGCATCGCAAAGCTTTCTGCCATCCCAAAATTGTTTGAAGCTATTGTTACAAATCAACTTACGGGTCCGATCTCTATTTTGATAGCTGACTGCCAACACGGGTTCAGTAAGGGAAAGTCCACAGTTACGAGTTTACTTGAGTTTACCAGTCATGTCTCAAATGGCTTTAGAAAAAATCTGCAAACCGACGTTATTTATACGGATTTCAGCAAAGCTTTTGACAAAGTGTGTCACTCATTACTTATTCATAAACTCGATCAGTTGGGCTTCCAGCCGGGTCTCAATCGTTGGATCTCTTCTTACCTTAGTGACAGGACACAAAGAGTAATGTTTAAAAATTTAGTATCCGATGTCATTTATGTCTCTTCGGGGGTTCCTCAAGGAAGCCATCTTGGCCCGATTCTGTTCTTGTTGTTTATAAATGATATTTCTACAATAATAAAATTTTCAAAAATGTTAATGTATGCCGACGACGTAAAGCTTTTCATGTCATTCGCGTCATTTGAAGATAGAAATAAGCTACAATCAGATCTAGATGCACTAGTTACTTGGTGCGATTTAAATTATATGCCACTTAACCTTAAAAAATGTAAACACATGGGTTTTTCGCGTGGAATTTCTCAGCCGGCTTCCTATACAATTAAAAATTATAGTCTTGAGCAAGTGTATGATTTTGTTGACCTGGGGGTTACTATGGACTATAAACTCAGTTTCAACCGCCATATTAATACAACAGTCAATAAGGCTAGACGTGTCCTAGCATTCGTTAAACGATGGTCTAAAGAATTTAGCGACCCTTATGTAACTAAAGCCCTCTTCACTACATTAGTCAGACCGATACTTGAATATGGTTCTATAATTTGGAACCCGCGTTACCAGGTTCATGTAGATCGCCTTGAATCAGTTCAAAAACAATTTTTACTATTTGCCTTAGGAGATTTTCATTGGGATCCCTCGTACAATCTGCCACCCTATACGAATCGTTTAAAACTCATTAATCTACACACACTTTCTAGTCGGAGGGAAATGCTTGGAATTATTTTTATGATTAAATTGCTAAATGGTTCATAATCCAGCCCATTTCTTCTAAGTGAAGTGAACTTCAATGTACCCTCTCGTCCTTCAAGGCATTTTAAACCTCTAGTCTTAAAACAGTGCCGAACCAATTTTCAATTAAATGAGCCTTTTCGCTTTTTGTGTCAAGATTATAACTCTCTTTCTGGTAGATTTGATATTTCAGACTCGCTTTTCAGCATAAAAAAATAAATTCTTTCTGTCCTAAATTCATAGCTACTAATTGTTTTTTATTCTTTGACTTCTTTTTTAACTTTTAACAATAATTTTATTCTGTTAAGTAGTTATTTCTTAATGTATAAGCTATCCTATATCTACTTTACTTAGCTGATGAGGTTTTCTCTGTAGCTGAGCAGTTTTAGATCTCGACGATTAACAAACCAAAGCCTTTCAACGACTCGGCACGAACGAATAATCCGCGCGTTATGCGGATGCGCCGCTCGCGCCGGTCGGGCGGGATATGGTGGGTAATCCGTTGGGAATTATTATTATTAATGACTGTCTGCTTGCACCCATTTGAGCAGATAAGCTTCTTGTCGAAACACGTGGATTGTTTTGTATGGCAGCAGCTACAGCAGCGATTGTTTCCTCCGTTCGAACTGAAGGGTTTCGATGGTAAGGTCTTCTGTTGACTGTCCCATGCTCGGCAAAATTGTTTACAAGTCTTATTATGGTCCATCTGCTCGGAGGATTGCCGCCAAACGTGCGCCTATACTCTCTTTGAACCGAAACTACGGACTCCAGTGCGTGATAGCGGCGGACAATCCAAATTCTTGTTTCAGTGTCCTAGTTAACCATTTTTGTTAAATGTAAAAGTCAATCTGCAAAATAAAAAAAAAATTAACCAGATTCATTAAATAGAAAAAAAGTTATTTAATTTTTTTTTGGTAGCGGCTTTCATCAGCCACCCTGTATTATTTATTATGGTCAACATGGAATGCAGTTTTTTAGGCTGGATGGTTAGTTATCGACGCATGTCAAAATAGAAAGACGTGGACAACTTTAATTTGTCAATAAACAGCGTTACATTAAAAACGAATTCTTGAGAAAAGGAAAACATGGTCATATCGACCACGTTGTGATAGACGGACGGAATGCTTCTAGCGTTTTAGATGTTCGCACAATACGGGGTATTAACATCGACTTTGATCACTACCTATTCCGTACCGCAGCCTTACAAGTAAATGGATTCTGGCGAACGCGAAGAAACAACTGGTATGATGATGAAGAGTGCCGCCCTGTAACGAAAAGAAAGGACAGAGCCCACAATTCAACGCTGAGAGCGAATGCAACGAGAAGTGTGTGTGAACACTACCATGAGTTAAAGAGAGATGCGAGACGGCTTTTCGGGCGAAAAAAGGACAGGCAGAAAAGTGTGCTATCAAAAGTTTGGCGAATGACGGAAGGTTTTAAACCCGGTGGGCGATGTTCAGAGAGTACTAAGAATATGAAGGAATCACTTCTGTGACCTTATAAATGAGGAAACTGAGACAGAAGCCGGAGAAGATGCCGAATCCGAACCCACAATTAATGATGATGGAAATGACAGAGTGACCCCATCGTGCGATTTCTTTATTTTTGATGCTGTAGAAAATAATACAAGCTGCAGAACTTAACCGCGCTGGAACAATATTTTATAAAAGCGTGCCAATTTTGACGTATGCTGACGACATTAATATCATTGGCGTTCACAACCGCGCCGTAACCTCTGCTTACTCCAAACTGGAAAAAGAAGCGGAAAAATTGGGTTGATGGTAACCGAGGGCAAAACGACATACATGTTGTTATCAAGCAAAGAGTCAGCGCATTTTGCGTTTTGGCAACCACCCCACGGTTGGCAGCAATAATTCTGAAAAAGTTAAGAGCTTCGTTCACCTGGAAAACAGCATTAACACCTTCGCTGGCTAGGCCACGTTGTGTCAATGAACGAAGATGCTCCAGCCAAGAAGGTATTCTTATCGCCACCTGCCGGTGAAAGCAGGGAGGAGGGAGACTATCTCTCCGATGGAAGGATCAAGTGGAGACCGATTTGCGATCCCGCGTTGTTTCCTATAGGCGCCAGTTGGCGCAACGAAGAAATGATGACCATTTCAAGAAAGAGGAAGAAAATTTGATTCGCCTGCCACGTCAAGAGATATAATAACTTTAAAGTACATTTTGCAGTCAAAACGCAAGAAAATAAAAATAACTGATCTGTACTAAAACTACTTGTGAAAATAAAATTTTGCAATTGTGGACTCTTTTGGGCATTTAAATATTTTAACTGATTATTGTGGTTTTCAAGAGACCTTATGTCAGGAGATTAAGTAGGTTGGCTCCTGCTATTGTCATCAAAACGCTATGAAAAAAGTGGAAAAGCAGACGGTAAGTCAGTTGGCCTTGTTGAAGATAAAATAACACAAAGAGGGTCTCTAAAACAGGAAATAAATAAGCGTAACTCATCCGTTCTGTATTTTGCATTTATTGAGTTCGCTAAACTGCCCTCGTAAGTCATTATGGTTTTATTCGTGAGAAGTGTGAGCTTTCTCTCGACTTCATCATAAAATTGTATAACCGTCACATTCCCTTGCCTTAAAGTACTAAGCTCCTGCTCAGTGAAATAATTTGGTCGCTTATCAGTAAAGGTGAAGTCTACCTAGCAATTATGGCTGCTTTGAAGTTTAACACAGTACTAAAGGAAGCTAGAACATTGTCTACGAGGTCTCTAATTTTATTCCTAATTATTGCGGCCGCTTGGTAATTTTTTGTGCTTTCGTCATACCTCTCATATAGTTCATAGACCGTCTGCCTCGGGTAACGATTTGGCATTTCCTACAATTCTCACTTCCTCAAAAGGTTTTACGTTTTCAGTCAATGTAGCAGCAAACTTTTTCGTAATTTGTTCCAATTTTTTACCAAAATCTTCCTTCCGTGATTTTAGTGCAGCCAATATCGTTGCCGTAACAATAGCTGTCAATTCGTCCGTGTTCATACTTAAACGAAGTAAAAAACACACCGACTTAAAGTATAACACGCAGTTTTAAAGTGGTTTCCTATATATAGGCAAAGGATAATAGAAAAAAAATTGAGAAACAGTTCAAGGAGAAAAAATTCACAAATTTATTGAAATAGGATTATGATTATTCCGAATTATTTAAATATTTTGTAAAATTACTGAGCATATCACTTACATACCTGCAGTGTATCCTACTAGTAAAATACTAGTTTATCAAACCGGCTCAACTAGTTGGAGTTCTGTAATTTTTCCATATTAGCAACTGGTATTTTTAACACGCCATTGGAAATTTAGTCATCAGATATAAAATATGTATCAAAATAAGTATTTCTTCTCTACATTGATTAATGGAAACAAATTTCAATCAAAATACAGTTGCTGTTCATAGCAATTTTACCCGTGCAAAACATTTCAAAAAGTAATTTTCTTCTTTTTTCATAGAAGTCCTTTTATGAATGAATTTTATAATTGATTTCACAGGCATAAATCTTTTAAATTTTTTTGAAACATTTTGTCGAAAACTTTAAAATTTATATATTAGTCTAATAAATATAAGTTTCGGAGTTCTTTGTTCTAGTACATAATGTGCAAGTTCTTAGTAACTAAATTTTTTAAGAAGTGCATCTTGTTATCATGTGTCCCTGCTCGCCATTTTCGTTGTTGCAGCTTCTAAAAGATTCCGTTGGAGATTCATTGTTATTTTTATTTATGAAAACTGCATTTCATAACACAACAAGTCATCCCTAAAATTAACAACAATTCCATATTTCTTTTATGCATTTTTGAAAACTATTTCTTCAGAAAAGGTTACTTTGATTATTCCAAAAATAAATGTTATTTACTTACACGATTGCTTTGAAAAATGATCGCTTTGTTTCCACTTTTCGTCGTGGCTTCATTTGAGCACTGATTACTCGTTTTTGCTTCACTGCTGCGCTTCTATTGCAGTAGCGACATCGCAAAAAATAAGGGTGATTTTGTTGGCATTCACGTACGTACATGATCTGCAACCCAAATGTACTATTTGAACACGAAATTCTCAAAAGAATTATGATATCACTACAAAAACTATTATTTACAAAAAAGATTTTTATTTAATTTAAATAAATTAATATTTTAAAATTAAGAATATTAGTTAAACAGAAAATTAAGACGTAGGACAGCGTTGTTAACTGAACGATTGCGGCCGAATACTGAATTGTTTTCTTTTTCGCTCGTATGCATGTATCGACAATTTTAGAGGGTTGTTGATGCTTATGATAACGGAAACGTTGCAGTCGCTTAAACTGATATGAATAAGCCCACGAAATTCTAGTTAATGAACTAGAATGTTTAACTACTAACCAGTTTGGCAGTTTACTGCAGGGTATTTAATCTTCTTTGTTTTAACAAATTTTTTTTTTTTTTTTGTAATTTTGTACTCAATTAAACGTGGTTTCTGTAGTTGCTATGTCCTTCAGATGTCAACCAAGGTTATACCGTCCAATCTCAGATTAAGGTGCTGTACTCTACCGATATTTTTTGCAGGAGCACAAAAATATGTAGTACATATGTAACTAATTTCCGTTGTTTAAGTTTTTTTCCTGTTTGAATATTGTATTTGATAGACGTGTTGATTTATTAAACACCGTTGCCTGTGATCCTTCCTAGTCCCTTTTTTCCAGTTAGTATTTTATTTAATATTTGCAGCATTCAGTCTGATTTAATTAATTCTTAGACAGCTGTTCTCCGACAAGAATATGCATTTTAAATATTTTGAAACTTCCCGAGCCCCACGTTGGGCGCCAGTTAAGTAGAAGTCTTAAGCATTTGGTAATATTAATTTACTTTATTCTTAAAGTCTACTTAGGTCGCTACTTCTCATTGTACGACTTTTGTTATCAAATTGTAACACTATTCTTACTAGAGATTACCCAGTGATTGAAATTCAACCACACAACTTTATTTTATTTCAATTATTTGCTATACCTTTATTTGCCTTTTCTCCCTTCCTTTCTCTTCCGTTCGTTTTCCGTGATTTCTTCTTTTACTCTTTGCAGTCTCTATTTTTAATTTATTTTATTCTTTCCGTTCCTTTCCGTTCCCATCCTTACCTTGACATTCCTTTCCCTTCTTTTCGTTTCCTCTCCTTTCTTTTCTTTTTCTTTCCCTTTTCCTCGTTTCCTTTCTTTTCCTTTCCTCTTCTTACCTTTCCTTTCCTGTCCCTTTCCTGTCCCTTTCCTTTCATTTTCTTTCCTTTGTTTTCTTTCCCCTTCCTTTTATTACCTTGTATTTAATTCCCTTTCCTTTCCTATCATTTCCTTTACCTTCCTTTCCTTTCGTTTCCTTTCCTTTCCTTTCCATTACCTTCCCTTCCTTTAATTTCCTTTTCCTTCTTTTTATTTCCTCTCCTCTTTTCCCTTCCTTTCCTTTTCCTTCGTTCCCTTTCTTTTAATTTCCTCTTCTTACCTTTCCTTTCCTGTCCCTTTCACTTTCTTTACTTTCATTTTCTTTCCTTTCCATTGCCTTCCTTTCCTTTTCTTTCCCTTACTTTTGTTTCTTTTCCTTTCCTTTCCTTTGCTTTTTATTCATTTCCTTTCCTTTCCATTCCCTTCCTTTCCTTTTCTTTCCTTTTGCTTAATTCCCTTTTATTTTCCTTAGTATCAATTCTAGCCTTTCTTTTCCTTTACTTTTCTTACCTTCCCTTTCCTTACCTTTCCTGTCCTTCCCTTCGACTTCGTTTCCTGAAATTTTGTTTTATTCTTTTCTATATTATTTCATTTATTATACCTAGTAGTGCTACACACACAATGTAACGGCATAAACGGATCGAGATAGATATTGAATTATATATAACAAAATGTTCAGGACGTCTGCGGCTTCCTTGGCACTCATCTCCGAGCGCTATTTAAAATGGGCGAAATCGGATGACAGCCACGCCCACTTTTTATATATAGAATATTTTCGAAAATACAAGAAAAGTGATTACTCAGTACATACATAGTACACCTTTAAGGATAAAATTTGATGTATACATTGATATTGAGGCATAAAATAAATTTTTCAAGAAATTTTTGAAAATGGGAGTGGCACCGCCCACTTTTGATTAAGTTAATTTTAGAAATATATTAATCAAAAATCAAAAACCGTTCAAGATATCGAAACGAAATTCAGCACTCAGGTTTCCATGTATGCAAGGAATGTTGCAGAAAAAAATGGGCGGGATCGGTTAAGGTCTACGCCCACTTTTATATGAAAGATTTTGAAGAGGACCGTAGATATATTAAATAGGCAATAACTTTACGTAAAATAGCTTTACATCATTTATATTTCACATTAAAAGTTTCCGTAAACAAAGAAATCCAAAAACATAAAATTATCTAAAATATGTGTGGCCCCGCCCCTTTTATAGTGGACTATTCCACAAAAATGTGTATGCCATAACTGCGCCAAAAATTGAGTTGTCTAAACGAAATTGGTGATAAGCTTCTATATATAAAGGTAACTGTTTGCTGTAAAAATGGGCAAAATCGGTTAATGTCCACGCCCAGTTTTTTAATATAGTTCTGAAAATTATTTTTGTAAAATTTAAAAAGCGGCATTTCTACAACTAAGCAAGTTATATCAATCAGATTTTGCACACATAATGAGCTTTCTAAGAAAAGCTCTGCCGCAGAAAAATTTTGTCAATTCAATGGCAATCGCTTATAATTCAATCTTGATATTTCAATGAAAATTGGTCACTAGTAGTATGTATTATACTCCTGCCAAAAATTAGCCAAATCGAGAAACACACAAGCAAAATATTCGGGCGCGTAATTAATAGCCCACTGCAATAGCGAAGTTATATATTTTTTTTGATTTTCATACCTTTCATGAACATGAAATGTTTGTATGTATGAGAAGAAAAAGAGACAGTCCCATCAAAAGGTATACTGAAGTGATCAGGAGGATCAGCTGTGTCGATGTAGCCATATCCGTCTCTCGATACGTCTATCTGTCTGTCCGTCTGTATATTTGAACGCAAACTAGTCTCTCAGTTTTACAAGAGAATGCTGAAATTCGTTGCTTGCTTTCACCATTTTATAATATGTATACTAGCAAACCCTGTAGACGGGTTTTTGACGTTTTGATACATAGAACACATCTATATATAAAATGTTTTTAACTTGAACCAAATAAACTCCTAGCTATACCGAACTGCAGCTTTATATAACCTGGGGGCTTTTCCAAAAGCTATATACAGACTGTGTCGTGCCAAGCGAACTCCTAAACCTATCGTAAAAGTTCAAGAGCAAAACAAAACACAAAATATGTGGGCGTGGCACCGTCTACTTTTGAAAAATTATGTAGATATTGACTAAGTGACACATATATCCAAATTTCATTAATTTAGACCAAAAAAGTTCGGTGTTATGACGAATTGAAACTTTATATAGCCTGGGGGCGTGGCTCCGCCTACTTTTCCAAAACTATACATTATCTATGCTGTACCCAGTGAACCCAAGCATATATTGTGAAAATTTCATAAAGATCGGTTGAGCTCTTTGCCGCCAATAAAGTACACCCTTTTTATACCTTTCATGAACATGAAATGGTTAATTAACTTTGGTCCGATGTTTGTAACGTTTAGAAACATAAGAGTTAGACCCACCATTAAGTATACCAAATTGATCAGGACGATGAACTGAGTTGATACAGCCGTGTCCGTCTGTCCGTCCGTCCGTCCGTCTGTTTGAACGCATACTAGTCCCTCAATTTTTGAGATATCTCGATGAAATTTGTCACACGGATGTATTTTTGTATCATATTAGACATTTGTCGGATCCGGTATAATCGGGTCACTATAGCATATATCTCCCATACAACCGATCGTTCAGATAAGAGGATTATGGCCATTTATCCCTCATTTTGGAAGATAAAAACTTGAAACTTGGTGAGATAGTTTCTTATGGATAGTAAAAGATTTCGTAAAAAAGTCAGCAAGATCGGAGCTATACATATATATATATTAATGCAGATACTGTTTTCTGAAAAAAGCTACCTAGCAACAACATTAGTCTCAAAGTGATATTTTTCGCTGACATTTCTTCAAACATTGACTTGACACATCGGTATTTGCATCGGTATCCTTAAGAGAAAGTATTGTCCAAATTAGCCAGTTGGAACATTTTCTCGTAATCAGCGTTTTCGTTTTTGTTTTCAATTAATGCAAATAATGCAGACACTCTTTCTGATGGAAAGCCAAAAATCCAGTTATTGACTAAAATTTAATATTTTATAATTAAATCCATATTAATATCAGCAAGAAATACTATATTATCTTTAGTATTTTTATTATTTGACGATTGACAATCAAAGAACACCACAGTAATAAATTTTATGGGTTTACACTATGCCATGGTTCTTACTGTAAGAATATGTATAGAGGTGGCAACCCATAATCACTCTTATAATTATGTATATTAACATATGTCCTCTCCTAACTTACACATAAGCACATATCAATAAGCAAAACCCTCAAACTCTCTTGAAGCATTCAATAAAGTACATGCAAAGATACTACATGGCGCTGCGTACAATTGAATCGACCTTAAAAATTAAAGGTTATACACGTGGGTGCAAAGAATTATATTTTGATTGAAATAATAAAGCAGAGTAGTCTGCATTTCTAAGACAACCAACAACATAAAGGAGCCAAAACTTCCAATCATTGCAAAACAAACAAAAAGTAATAATGTTACCATCAAATTTACCGACACCAAGCCCGCTATCCATTACAGGAAACTTGGCTCATAATTGCAAAAAGTTTAAGCAAAATTTTAGAGGCGCAAGTAGCTGTATTTAAGTTATTGGTTGGGGAAGGTGGTATTGAAATTTTTGAAGTGCTCAATCTCTCCGAAACTGAGGCAGTCTTTGGAAGTCATGATCAACAAATTTGATGAAAATTGTAAAAAATGCCTTACACGTAAAGAATAAGTGCCCAGCTTACAATAAAATGTGCTACAATTGCAAAGGGCGGAACCATTTTAGGGCTGCCTGTAAATACCGTAATAAACAAAAAATAAACGCTGTTAATGCAGATGACAGTTCTTCTTCACGAGATGACAATAATTCTGTTGACGAGAAGCCTTGTATTATTCTGATGGTATTGATGCTGTTGGTGGTGGGGTGACACCGTGGTACGGAGACATAAAGATTGAGGGTAAGAGCATTAGATTCAAATTTGACACCGGTGCGGATGAGAATGTTCTTTCCAAAAAAAATATCAGGGTTGAATCATATGATTAAAAAAACAAATGTGTCAGTAAAAGCTTTTGGTGGGCATGAGGGCAAGGGGGAGATAAAATTAACATGTGATGTTAATGATGTTAGGAAATCCTACAAATTTATTGTTGTTAAAGAAAATTTCGGAGTGGTAACATTATTAAATAGTTTTTACGAAAATCAAGAAGATCATGAGATGCTTCGAATACATAAACATGTTTTCTCAAGTAAAGGGTGGTTTCCAGACACATATTCCCTTAAATTAAAAAAGTGTTGGAAACCTATCGTGAAACCAGCTCGTAGAGTTGCACAAAAGTTAATGCAGCCATTAAAATATGAACTGAATCGTCTCGAAAGAATTGATATTATTAAAGCAGTCCGGGAGCCCGTTGTATGGACTACTACATTGTTATTGTTGAGAAACCGAATAATAATAGCATAATAATCTGTCTTAATCCTAAAGAATTAAATAGTTCACTGGTTTTGGGTAACATTCCGACTTTGGAAGAGCTTAGGTCAAAGCTTGTAGATATGACAGTGTATTTCGTTCTTGTTCTTAAAGATGGCTACTTTCATATCCCATTGAAAACAGAATCCAGTTATCTTTGTTCTTTTAGTACATCGTTTGGAGTATACCTGTATTTGAGGCTATCTTGGACTAAAACCTGCTCCAAAGATATTTCAGAGTATACTAAATCTTGAAGGTGTATTTATTTATTTTGACGATCTCCTTAATTTTGCAAGATCTTTAGAGGAGCGTGACAAAAGAGGTCCTGCAAATAGCTTCTACAAATGGTATTAAATTTAACAAAGATAAACTGCAGTTGAGATTGCCCAAAGTAAAATATATGGGATTTACACTGTCACGGGATGGCTTGGAAATCAATGAAAGCCGAATTGAACCTCTATTAAAGTTAAAAAATCCTGACTCCAAGGTGGGCTTACAGGAAATTCGAGGAATGATCAATTATTTACGAGATTTTTTACCAAACTTGGCAAACTTAACTAAGCCACTTCGAGAGTTGTTAAGAAAGAATACTCATTTTAGTTGGCTGCAAATTCACACGGATTGCATGAACCAAATTAAAAAGATGTTGGCAAATGCAACGGCTTTACAAAATTTTGATCAATTGAAGGATATTGTTATCTATACTGATGCTAGTTCGTATGGGATCGGGGCATGCCTCTTACGGAATGAAAAACCAACCTCGTGAGCGTGACGTGCACTAAGTGACACAGAAAAAACTGTGGCCAAATAGAAAAAGAAAGGCTTGCAATTTTATTTGCTTGTAAAAAATTCCATTACTAGATATATGGTCGTGAAGCCTTAGTTGAAACAGACCATAAACCTTTAGTTCCCCTTTTTGAAAAAAGTATTAATAAAATTCCATCAATGAGACTTAAGTTGGATAGGTATAAGCTCAATCTTTGTTACGTTCCTGGAAAGTATTTGCATCTTGCAGACGTAATGTCACGTTATACTAACGAATCTCAATATTTCCGGAAATTTAATATTTTCGGCAGTTTAAACTGACAAACACAATTGTACAAGGTACAAAGTGGAAATAAAGGATACACTGATAATTTGGTAAACAAACTTTTTGGCTATTTTCTACAATGGTTAAATTAATAGGGTCCAAAGATGCAAACAAATTTATTGGCTGGATTAGCTTCAGGTCGGAAAGGGATATATGACCTTAACTTATTTTTTCATATGGGTGTGCATATATGTTTACCCTAAGTCAGGCCCGTGCTCAGAAAATACTCGAGGGCGGGTTTAAACTCAAGTTACGTAATCAGTGAAAAAAGATAAGAAATTTATTTTCGGAGTACGGAAATTTTATTGTCAAAAGTCATATTTAGTTACAATTATTAATTAAATCAATTCTTCGAGGTACTGAAAAAAACTCTTTAAAAATTATTTGCGGATCGATTTTGACATCGCGATGTACATTTAGTGAGGCTAAGCCATTCAGACGCTCTTCAGACATTGTTGATCTCAAATACGTTTTTCTTCTTCTTTCTACAAATGGTCATCTAACCGCCCGGGCGATTTTGACCGTCCAACATAGCTCGCTAGTCGTTTCCCAACTGGCGCCAGTTGGAAACACCGCGGGATCGCAAATCCGTCTCCACTTGGTCCTTCCATCGGAGTGGTGGTCTCCCTCTTCCTCTGCTTCCACCGACGGGTGCCGATAAGAATACCTTTTGGGCTGGAGCATCTTCGCTCATTCGCAATACGTGGCCTAGCCAGCGAAGCCGCTGTGTTTTAATTCGCTGAACTATGTCGGCGTCTGCGTAAAGTTCATACAGCTCATCATTAAATCTTCTTCGTTACTCGCCGTCGCCAACGCGTAGAATTCCACAAATCTTTCGAAGAACCTTTCTCTTGAATACTCCCAGAGCCGCCTCATCAGGTGTTGTTAGTGTCCACGCTTCTGCACCATATAGCAGGACGGGTGCGATGAGTGACTTGTCGGGTGTTATTTTCGTTCGTCGAGAGAGGACTTTACTTTTCAATTGCCTACTCAGTCTGAAGTAGCATTTGTTTGCAAAAGTAATTCTTCGTCGGATTTCTAGGCTAACATAATTGTTGGTATTAATGCTGGTTCCCAGGTAAACGAAGTCCTTTACTATTTCGAAATTATTGCTGCCAACAGTGGCTATGTTGCCAAGGCGCGAATGCGCTGACTCTTTGCATGATGACAGAAGGTACTTCGTTTTGCCCTCGTTCACCACCAATCCCATTTTCTCCGCTTCTTTTTCTAATTTGGAGTAAGCTGAAGTTACGGCGCGGTTGTTAAGGCCAATGATATCAATATCGTCAGCATATGCCAACAGTTGCACGCTTTTATAAAATATTGTTCCAGCGCGGTTAAGTTCTGCAGCTTGTATTATTTTCTCCAGCATTAAATTAAAGAAATCGCACAACAGGGGGTCACCCTGTCTGAAACCTCGTGTAGTTTCGAACGGCTCGGAGAGGTGCTTCCCAATTCTGACTGAGCTGGCGGTGTTGCTCAAGGTCATTTTGCATAGCCGAATAAGTTTTGCGGGGAAACCAAATTCAGACATAGCGGCATATAGGCAGCTCCTTTTCGTGCTATCGAAAACTGCTTTAAAATCAACAAAGAGATTGTGTGTGTCGATTCTTTTCTCACGGTTTTTTTCCAAGATTTGGCGTATTGTAAAAATCTGGTCGATGGTAGATTTACCAAGTCTGAAGCCACACTGATAAGGTCTAATCAGTCTGTTCACATCAGGCTGCAGTCTTTCGCACAATACGCTTGATAGGACCTTTTATGCGATATTCCAAAGGGTGATTCCGCGATAGTTGGCGCAGTTTGCAGGATCGCCCTTCTTGTGGATTGGGCAGAGAACACTTAGATATCAATCTTCAGGCATGCATACATCCAACCATATTCTGCATAGAAGCTGATGCATGCGCCTTACCAGCTCCTCGCCTCCGTGTTTGAATAGCTCAGCAGGCAAACCATCATCGCCAGCTGCTTTATTGTTTTTCAATGAGGATATTGCTATTCGCACCTCATTATAGTCGGGTTGTGGAACGTCAATTCCATCATCTTCGATTGTGGGCTCGGGTTCGGCATCTTATCTGGTTTCTTGCTGAGTGTCTCCATTTAAAAGGGCAGAGAAGTGATCCCTCCATATTCTGAGTGCTCTCTGAACATCGGCCACCAGGTCGCCGTTCTCATTCTTACAGGAGTTTGCTCCGGGTTGAAAACCTTCTGTCATTCGCCGAATTTTTTGATAGAATTTTCGGGCATTATTCCCGTTGGCCAGCATCTCAAGCTCCTTTATTTTTTTCGCCCGGAAAAGTCGCCTCGCTTCCCTCTTCAACTCGCGGTAGTGTTCACACACACTCCAAATACGTTTTAGTCGTCGCAAAGTTGAGAATTATTGTTCATTCGTCGCTGTTGTCTGTCAGTGAGTTTATTATTTCCTTTCCGGCAATTAGCTTCCGCCAAAGTTCTACTTCGTTCACCCAGATGTCACGGGAATCGTCGTACAAAATTGAACAGTATGATTGGAAAATTTTAATTTTGTTGGGAAAAATGCAAGCGAAATTTGATAAAATATTGCGGTGATTTAAGAATCGATCTGGCAATTGTGTCAGAAACGAATCAATGTACTCTACGGTATGTAGATTGTTATACGGAAATCATCTTGGAACGTTGGGTCTGGTTCGACGCAATTCAATTTCGTATGGCTCGCTAATTTCACTCACGATTTTGAAAATTTGTCTGAACTCCCCCTTAGCGTTTTCAGAAATTTTTCCGGTATTATCCTTGTCGGCCACACAGGATAACTGTTTCAATAATTGGGATCATGCGTAGTTTGCTTTCATTCAGAAAGTCTAATTTTTGTTTCGACAGTTGCAAATTCTTCTTCAATTGCCATTCTCTAAGACCATTGCAACAGACATTTTTCCTGGTATTCTAATGAACCATGCTTTTCGAAAGTTTCCAGTGTGTTTTTCCAGTTTTTTAATGGGGTGGTAACTAACTGGCCCAGAGTTTGATTACTGACTCCTCTCAATGTAGCACAAAATAAGACACAGTATTTCCAATATGCACCCTCTTCTACTGCCGAATACGATAGCCATTGATGTTTTTGGAGCCAAGAGCGTTGAAACTTCAAACTTCTAGGGCCCGATGCAGGAAAACTGTAGCCGTCAGGGGGACTCCAAATCTTCTTTTGCAAATTCAGGAATTGAGTTTATTCCATCAGCTGCTGATTTTTAAACAAACAATCGAATATCATAGGAAAGAGATCATTTTTCAAAGCGCAAACTGGCAAAGACGAGCTTCTCGGTAGCTCCAAATTAAATTCCACTTCTGTAGTAGTCAGTGCTAATCCCGTTTGTGGCTTACATGCGTAATTTTAAGCAATATTTGTCCGAGTTTGAAGCTCAGTACGACTACATTTGCCAACGTCCTAGGATGAACCAAATAAAATTATGCACTTAGTACAAATCTGAATTTATGCTGTATTTAATATTATGTTAAACTTACATCTTCGTTCTCGAATCGCCTTTTTTTACACAGAAAACGACGAAGATCCATGGTAAAAAATTTAAGGATAGGACTTATATAAACTATTTAATAATAATGCAAATAATTTAATAATAATATCTTATAACTTTAAACGAGTTATTCTTGTATATTTGTGTAGTTGTATATTTGTATATCCACTACTATCTCAGGAACGACTTACCCGATTTGGATGAAATTTGGTATATGGGTAGTATCCTTTGTTCTAAGATTTTCTTTTTTGGTGTTACCACTTGGGGTGTTTGTCACAGAGTTGCCACCTATACACATTTTTTTTTAATATTAAGCAATATATGGGAATATGGGTATCAAATGAAAGGTATTTTAGGCGAGTAGTGTTGCCACCTGACCGCATTTTATTTATTCCTTCATATATCGACCACTATCTCGGGAACGGCCGAACCGATTTCGATGAAATTTGGTTGATGGATAGTATGCTCTTTAGGAAAATTGACACGATTACGAGCCACTTCGTAAATATAAAATTGAAGAAGCTACAAACTGTGTTTTTTGTATTTTAAATATAGGGTCTATCAGCCATTCCGTCTTATCGGGAAAACCCGATAGAAATAAAGAAAATTATAGAAATTATCTACCGAAATGTAATAAATTTCTAGATTTCTATCGAGCTTCGAGGAATTGGGTTGTGATATATATGATTATTAGAATATTATGACATATGGGCTGAATATAAGTTTACCATAAGTCAAATATTATTGAGAAAAAAGTTAATTTCTTAAAAAATTAATAAAGCTATGTACGTATTTACTTTACGTGTTTTGTTTGATATATTGGAATCATTTTCTGGCGCTTTTTTGAAAAAATTTGAGAACCTGTGCTCGAAGCTTGGAACGCACGCGTCCTACCCCAGACGCTTCCCAATAAACAATGAAGTAAGCTAGTTTATTAAACAATAATTTCCAAACGTTGAAATCAGTTGGGGAATTAACTTGAGGTGAACTTTCTGCGAGGGGAACAGCTTGACAGTTTTCAAAAATAACGATAAGGTTCGAGTCCTAGGACAGGTAATATCAAAAGTGGCCAATTTGTATAAAAAATTAGAAGCAGCACGCCACAAATTGGTAAAAAAGCTCGCGTCGAATATTTAAAAAAATTTTTTTTTTTATTATACTTAAATTGTAAAACAAGTAATAAATGGAACTGGAATAACTATAAAGCATATTTGAAAATAATTATAATAATTTATTTAATAAAAAAACTTGAAGAAATTGTTGGGACTCGAATCAGCAATTTTCGTAGCAAAGGCCTAGTACATATTCATTAGGCTACTGGCCCGTTTTTACCGTCGTTGATTAAATTGGACTTTTATCAACCAGTTTTCAACAAACCCTTACTGTACTTTGAATAAAACGTTAATTAAATATTGTTTTCCAAACCTCATTTCCAATTGTTTATGAAGGGATCACTTTCGTTGATTCGACAATATTTTCCAAACGTTTAACAATAATTATAGTAAACGTTTTCCAAACGAAAAGCTTGCTAAAGTAAGTTTATCGTAAGCTTATAGTAAACGTATTTTGCTTATTGGGTTACCACCTGCGCTACTTCTGTATGTACAAGGTGGCGCAAAAGTAATCCTCCTATCAGAAAATGCTATAAATTTTGCGATTGGCCCCTAAAGTCAGTTCTGTTTTGACATTTGTGTAGTAAACACATGCGAAATACACGTTAATAAAAAATGTTACGCTACACTGCTCCAGAACGCGGAATATTGCTGACTATTTATTTCGGTCGGTGAAAAACGGTTACTGCGCAAAAGTAATCCTCCTATCAGAAAATGCTATAAATTTTGCGATTGGCCCCTAAAGTCAGTTCTGTTTTGACATTTGTGTAGTAAACACATGCGAAATACACGTTAATAAACAATGTTATGCTACACTGCTCCAGAACGCGGAATATTGCTGACTATTTATTTGACCAATAATCGGTCGGGGCCAAACGGTTACTGTGAATGGTGAGCGCTACAGAGCAATGATCAACGAGTTCTTTTTGCCGCAACTTGATGAATTGGGATTGGAAAACATGTTATTCCAACAAGACGGAGCAACAGCACACACTGCACGTGCCACAACCGATATGCTAAACATCGGAAGCTTACTTTTGCGCCACCTTGTATATAACTGTAATCCTTTTCATCTCAATTCAATTATTTAGAGTATTTATGGCTCTACTCGAATGTATTTTAATGATTAGTACAGCGACTTCTATAGAGGACACATCGCCTAAAACATTTCGCTTTTTCTTTTTATTAGTTGCCGAGTTTGGTTGGACTTAGACACAAGTGGACAGAATTGGCTCTTGTGGCTAGTTTTGCTTAGCACGGACGTACTAATTATTTTGGCGAAGACCTACTTCCCTACAATTTTTATTTATTTGAATAAAAACAAATATGTTTTTGTTTTGTTTTTGTAGTACTTAAGAAAAAATTATCGATTTTGATGCCTTTTTGTTAGTCACTTAAAATCAATCAAATAAATGATTACAAATTTAATGCGTAGTTTTATTTTTTTACTACATCTACGAGATTGAAAAATAATAATTTGTTTTTGTTTTGTTTAAAGAAAAACTAATATTTTATGTAGTTCGGTCTGGGAGACCGTGCGCGGGTATATGTGTCACAAAGGTTAACGCGGGTATAGAAAGGTTAAGAGCTTTGAACATTTTCTGTTAATGCTTTGTAAGGCCATATATAAGTTGTTTGAACTTTGAACATTAGGAGTAAAAGTTTGTAAGGTTATTCATCAGCACATTGGGTTTTTGGTTCTAAGTTCTTGAAGATGTATAAGCAATACGAATACCATTAGCGGAAAAGAGCGAGAAAAATTCTTCACACGGCCTGAAGTAAATGGAACATATTTTTAAGGGCATTCGTCATTAAGTACGATTTTTTATTCCCCGCTTTTTTTAATAAATGTCAAATTAATAGGACTATATATTTTTAGTTCTTATCATGGTAAAAAAATTTTAATTTGTAATTAAAAATCGAGCGATTTATTATTCCGAATGGCCTGCGTGTGACTTTTTATGATTAAGTATGCGACACAACAGATAAATTTTGCTACCGTCATAGGAGAACGTATGTCATCCAAATTTTTAATTACGGCCAGGTATGGTTTGTTCTAAATCCCGACTAAAATGTGAAAAGTAGTTTGGGCTTATCAAGATGTGAATGAGTCTGTTCTGATAGCAAGGTCTCAAAAGTCATTGATAGAGAAGGACAAAAATCACTTGCGCAACTGGCAGTCTAGTTTTTAGCTGAGGGTGTAATGCAGTGACTGAGGTCGGAAGTATCTGTGGAAGAAGAATTTTGACTAATTTTACCTGAATTCTATATGCAGCAACTGCGTTTGAACGTATCTTATACTCGTAAATGCATCTTACCATATCATTCTCCGACACTGCACAAAACTCAAATTGCTGACGGAAAGCCACAAGAGAAGAAAATATCGGGTGGTTGAAAAGAAGCCGTTTCTTAGGAAAAAGGAAGCGTTTCCCTGGGAAAAAAGCATTTTACTGGTATAGAGAAGCATTTTTCTAGGAGAAAGGAAGCCTTTTTTAGGAAAAAAGAAGCCTTTTCGTATGAAAAAGGAAGCCTTTTCCTAGTATAAAGAATAATGTTCTTAGGAAAAAGGAAGATTTTTCTTAGGAAAAATGAAGTTTTTTATTAGGAAAAAGGAAGCCTTTCCCTGCCTAAAAATATCATTTGCTCGGATTGTGATAAATCCCTAAGTTCTGATCATAGTATTTCGTGCAAATTTTGTAAAGACAATTTCTATCAAATATGTGCAAATATTAGAAGCAAAGATATTAGAGAAGCTTTGGCTGAGTGCAGTAACATTGCTTTTGCTTGTAACAGTTGCTTAAGTGTATCAACTGATAGTAGCTGGGCGACTGAGCTTTGCTTGGCATTTTCAAGGGTTGCTATACAATTTAGTTTGCTTTAGATACTCCTCAGTAAAGGCCGGTATGCAGATCACAAGAAATTGCTCAAGAAAAATTTAGCAATTTTTCTTGCGTGAAAAATAGTAGTATGGAAGTAATAAAAATCCATGGTGAAGCAGGAAGAAGAAGAGCACATAAGCAAATAAACGAATT
This sequence comes from Merzomyia westermanni, assembly GCA_949987695.1. Lineage (NCBI taxonomy): Eukaryota > Metazoa > Arthropoda > Insecta > Diptera > Tephritidae > Merzomyia > Merzomyia westermanni. Next base: position 83,056,506 of record OX465289.1, read on the forward strand.
AAACGTTTTTTGCCAATAACTTTTCACTGAAACAAAATTTTTCTTTTCCGCTTTCGGATTATTGATACCGAGGTCAACACGCGTCTTTTGATACCTCTCCCGACATTTTTGGACGTGTTTTACCAGTTGGCGTATTAACAAATTACTGTTTTCTTCAAAAAATAAATGCCGCTTGATATATTTCTTGCGGAAACTTGTGTTGCCGTACTCAAATTTCACGATAAAATAGTAGCAAAATTACGTTGAGAACTGCTTACTACCTCAAGAAAAGGTAACCCAAGAAATTTTCTTAAGCGTTTTTTGATATGGAGTTTTTGCTTTTCTTGTGATCTGCATATCGGCCTTAAAGATATCCTGGTTGTTTGTATGAATAATATTACTTACCAGCAGTGGAGCTTTTCAAAAAGAGATTTTGAAAACATATCTTAGCGTATCTAGTATTTTTGTTTCGATTCTACTATACATGTACAGCGATACTTATAAGGTATGTAAGTGTAAGTATCAAATTAATAAGGTAATATAAATTGCAAAAAGTATAAAGTTAAAAAGGTAAGTTACAGAGACATAAGTATGTATATATATGTAAGACGGAGAGGTTTGCGTTCTCTCGTGTGTGGTGCTACACATTTCGGCGACAGAACAAGAGAGAGACTTTTACGGCAGTCAGTTGTAAAATGGCGAACAGTCGACATGTGAAGTTCTGCATTTAATTATTAAACTCTGTATTTAAACCATTGTACTATCATTAAACCTTTTCATTAAACTTTTATTCATCATTAAACTATTATATAAAACTAAACACAATCCTACATTTGGGGGCTCAACCGATTGGGTCAAGATCAGTGCGTTTTTCCTAAGCTGCGCGATAGCCTCAAGTAGTGTACGCAACAACGCGTTTCGCGGTATAAAAAACAAAATCAAGTGGAAAATTTCAGAAAAAGAAGAAAAAAAACAGTGCTGTGAACGCAGGAAAAAGCTAAAATTCGTACATAAAAAGTTTTAAAATGTGCATGAAAAAGCGGAGCTATATTTAAAGAACAAAAAGTTCTATGAATTATAAAAAGTGACCACATAAAAGTAGTAAGTGTGTGTGTGCAAAATTAGAGCTACAGTTGAAAAGAAAGAAGACAAGCAAAAAAAAAAAAAAAAAGAGGGTAATATAAAACAGCCGATATTTCAAAATTTGTCGCTGCACAGTTGGTATGTAAGTAGTCATTTGTTTTTTTTGTAGTCGTGCTCGGTTGAACAGTTGTAGCGTACTCAAAATAACGAAGTTGAATCTCCAAAAAAATGTCAAATGTCTCCTAAAGTCACACACACACCAGCGAAAAAGAACGATAAAGAGCAGAATCAAAAGAAGAGTAAAAAGAATACTGAGAGTGAATCTAAAGTCGAGAGCGCAATGGCGACAGGTGGTGGTCAGTTAGCAAATGCGGTAGGGAACAGCAGTGAAGGCGAGATGGAACAGAAAATTCAACAACTACTGCAGCTTCTCACCCTTAAAATACAAGTCGACGAACAAAGAGACGACAAAGTAAAAATGTCGCAAGAGAATTTTGAGAAAGTAATTAACGAGTGCGATGGGCGCTCTATTCCTATTGCCAAATGGTTGGAAATTTTCGAGGCAAACGCAGACGCGTACGGCTTGACTGATAAACAGAAATATGTGCAGGCGAGAGGAAAAATGCGCGGTGCGGCGAAGTTGTTTTTAGAAGCAGAGAATGTGTCTGAGTACGTCGGTTTGAAACAGGCTCTTGTTGACGAATTTGCATACAATTGGAATAGTGCAGAAATACATCAGCAGATGCGCGAACGCAAAAGAAAACAGAACGAATCACTACAAGAGTATATGTTGATAATGAGAAAAATAGCAAGCATTGGCAACATTGAAGAGGCAGCAGTTTTGCGATATATTGTTGACGGACTGAACATAAAAAATGAGTACAAGTGTGTGATGTATCGTAGCAAATCATTTAAAGAGCTGAGAGAAGAATTTTACATATACGAGCGGCTGCACGTAAATGAAAAGAAAGATAGTGGTGGGCAAAAGCAAAATATAGTCGACAAAGAACAAGGGAGTCAAAACAAAAGAAAAGAACATTGCTTTAATTGCGGCTCAGTATAATTGCGGCATAAACGTAAAGATTGTTCTGCTGAAACTAAATGTTTTAAATGCAATGAAAAAGGCCACATCTCTAAAAATTGTTCTAAAAAATCGGAAAAAGTAAATTTAGTAACTAATCAAAGTCGTATAAAGCAAATTTTTGTTAATGAGGTAGCCATTAATGGATTGGTCGACACGGGTTCGGATGTCACAATAATCAAAGAGACTACTGCGAAGCAAATTCGTAACATAAAGATAAACTTAAGTACGACAGTACTACGTGGCTTAGGTAATATAACAACAAAACCCGTTGGAGTTTTTACAGCGAAAGTAGTAGTTGATGGGCTTCAGACTGAACAGCAATTTGTTGTTGTGCCAGATGGTAAAATGGGGTGTGATGTTCTTTTGGGGCATGACTTCATAAAAAAGTTTCGGATGATTGCTGATTCAGAAGGGTACAAATTTGAGAGTTTAAAGGTAGAAACGTCAGTTTTAGTAGATTACGCTGCTGACGTTTTTAATGTTTTTGAAGCGCCAGTTGTAACAGCACCACCGGAGTTCCGTGAAAGAATTGAAAAAATGATTGAAGAAAACTGTAATGTTAAAAATTATACCAGATGGTACAATAAAGCCTTTTCGCCAGTCACCAAGTCGACTTGCATCAGATGAAGCAATAGCCGTTAAAGAGCAGGTAGACGAGTGGATAACTCAGGGTGTGGTACGCAAGTCAACCTCGAATGTAGCTAGTCGAGTGGTAGTGGTCCGCAAAAAAGATAACACCCTTAGAGTTTGTATCGACTACAGAAAACTGAATAGTATGGTGTTGGACGATTGTTTTCCGGTTCCACTGATGGAAGAAGTTTTAGAGAAACTTCAGGGTGCCAAAGTTTTTACGGTAATGGACCTTGAAAATGGTTTTTTTCATGTGCCGGTTGAAGAGTCGAGTAAAGCATTTACGGCATTTATTACTAAAGAGGGTTTGTTTGAGTTTAACAAAGCTCCATTCGGTTTTAAAAATTCACCAGCTGCCTTTATCAGATTTGTTAATCACATTTACCAAGATCTTATTAATAATAATGTTATGCAATTATACATGGATGATATCATTGTCTATGCAAATACTCCCGAGGAGTGCATCCAGAAAACGGAGAAGGTACTAGGAAGGGCCGCACAGTATGGCCTAAAAGTGAAATGGAACAAATGTAGTTTCCTTCAGTCGCGCATTAATTTTCTTGGACATGTTGTTGAGAATAATAAGATCTGGCCAGGCAAAGAAAAAACAGCAGCTGTTAGTCGTTTTGTGTTGCCATCGAATATTAAGACAGTACAGGCATTTCTGGGTCTTACAGGATTTTTTAGAAAATTTATCCCAGGTTATGCACACATAGCGCGTCCGTTGACAAATCTTTTGAAAAAAGGTGTCGAATTTAACATGGGTCCAGAGCAAGTTGAGGCCGTACAGAAGTTGAAACAGCGGCTTGCAAATTAGCCGGTGCTACGTATATACGAAAGGGGGGCCGTGACTGAGCTGCACACCGACGCGTCGAAGGAGGGGTTTGGAGCTGTGTTGCTTCAAATGTGTGACGACAAGCTTCATCCAGTATATTTTTGGAGCAAAAAACATCCGAGAGCGAATCTAAGAGACACAGCTACATTTTAGAAGTGAAGGCAGCGTATTTATCAATAAAAAAATGTCGACATTATTTATTGGGGATTCGCTTCAAATTGGTCACGGATTGCATTGCATTCAAGCAGACCACGTCGAAGCAAGACGCACCAAGAGAGGTTGCTCAGTGGGTGTTATACCTGCAAGATTTCAGTTTTGACGTAGAACATCGTGCAGGTAACAAAATGAAGCACGTTGACTCTCTCAGCCGTCACCCGCAGTCTGTCATGGCGATTACAACGGAAATATCAGCTAGAGTTAAGAGGGCACAGCAGAATGATGATCATATAAAGGCACTCGTCGAGATATTGAAAGAGCGTCCATATGAAAATTATACATTAAAAGGCGGTATGTTGTTTAAGTCCGTCGAAGGTAACGATTTGTTGGTGATACCAAAGCTTATAGAGCGAGATATTATTCGAGAAGCACACGAGGTAGGTCATTTTGCGGTAGTAAAAACGATGCATTCCATACAGCAGCAATACTGGGTGCCACATTTGGAGAGCAAAGTTAGTAAATTTATCGCGAACTGTATTAAATGCATTATCCACAACAAAAAGTTAGGCAAGCAAGAAGGGTACCTAAACTGCATTGATAAGGGCGACACCCCGCTGCACACAATCCATATCGACCACCTGGGGCCAATGGACGCAACATCCAAGCGTTATAAATATATATTGTCAATGGTGGATGGATTTTCGAAGTTCGTGTGGTTGTTTCCAACGAAATCTACAGGGTACGAGGAGGTAGTACAAAAGTTGAGCGAGTGGTCCAATACGTTTGGATTCCCAAGGCGACTACTAAGCGATCGAGGTACAGCATTCACTGCAAAAGGTCTGGTTGATTTCCTTAACGAACACAAAGTTGAGCAAATTTGGACAACAACAGGAGTAGCCAGAGGCAATGGTCAAATTGAGCGCGTCAATCGCTCGATCTTATCAGTTATTGCAAAGCTATCACAAGATCCTCTGAAATAGCAAAACTATACGAATTAGTCTGACGTGGCTGTTTTCGAAATAGTACTATAACTATAGCCTGTATATGTTTGTTGCTTTAAATTTTTCCTCTAATCAAAAATAATAATAATTAACCAAGAATTATTATCAACTGGTCTTGAGCTCGTTAAACTTACAAAAATATGTGAAAGGGCAAACAAATAAAAGCTCAATTAAACAGGAAAAACAAGACTGAAACTACCAAACAACTTAAGAAGAGAAAGAAAATAATCATTATTAAAGACAACAAAAATAAAAAAACAAAACGAAATAAAGCAAATTCTTTTAGTGAAAATGGCGATGACAGCCTAGCTGATTTGCTTGATAAAGAAAATGAAGTCTATTTAAAACAAAAGCAAGACCTAGAATCAGTGAAAAGACAAACTATTTACAGTTCAACAGATGAAGACAGTCCAGCAAATCGAGATTTCTGCATTGAATGTTTTGACAACTATATAAGTGCAAAGTCGCAATCCGACTGGATTCAATGTGTAATGTGTCACAACTGGCTACATGAAACCTGCACACTTTTCAGAAATTATTCCTCAAGACATGGAAAATTATCAGACTAAACTTCAATTAAATTGAATAAAATAATGATTTTACTTACTTTTGTTAGTATAAAATGTATGTGCAATGCGCATTTTAACACTTAAAATGAATTTTTATAGTAATATAAATATTTATTTTTTTTTTAATTAACGCTTTTAAAATTTAGTTTCAAAAAAGATATAACTATGCATGCTATTGTTTAGTTAAGCAAACACTTTGATTCAATTATGGGAATTAGTGTGATATTAGAATTATTTTCTAATGACAACAATTAAAAGATAAAAAAAAACACAAAATGTTTCCTTTTTATGGTTCTGGAGTAGCGTTTGGTTTGCGTTTTTCGCCTACATGGTATAAAGGGCATCTATCCTGCACTGAAGGCATCTATTCTTCTCAGGATTATTATGGTGGGGCAACTATCCATACAGGTAGGCATCTATCCCCAAATGTTGCACGAAAAGCTAATTTCTGCAAAAACTGTGTATTATACGTTAGAAACTAATAATAATATTCAAGCAGAATATTGAACTAGCTACATTAATAAAAATTATTCATATAAAGTCAATATTTTAGAAATTAAGCAGCTTTCCCAAAAAGTGGGGCATCTATCCCGGTTTTACCCTATATACGAGTATATCAAAATGTTCAGAAGGAAAAAAGAAATCGATTAAGACATGTCCGTCCGTCCGTCTGTTAGCAAGATAACTTGAGTGAATTTTGAGATATATTAATGAAATTGGGTATGCAGGTTCCTTGGCACTCATCTCCGGGCGCTATTTAAAATGGACGAAATCGGATAATAGCCCCGCCCAATTTTTATGTATAGAACGAAGAAAGTCGAAAAATATAAATTATTGTAAAAACTGAATTTATTGTAAAAATTGATTTATCGAAACGATATTTGGCTAAAATGTTACACATACAGGGTGGCGCAAAAGTAATCCTCCTATCAGAAAATGCTATAAATTTTGCGATTGGCCCCTAAAGTCAGTTCTGTTTTGAGATTTGTGTAGTAAACACATGCGAAATACACGTTAATAAACAATGTCACGCTACACTGCTCCAGAACGCGGAATATTACTGACTATTTATTTCGGTCGGTGAAAAACGGTTACTGCGCAAAAGTAATCCTCCTATCAGAAAATGCTATACATTTTGCGATTGGCCCCTAAAGTCAGTTCTGTTTTGACATTTGTGTAGTAAACACATGCGAAATACACGTTAATAAACAATGTTACGCTACACTGCTCCAGAACGCGGAATATTGCTGACTATTTATTTGACCAATAATCGGTCGGGGACAAACGGTTACTGTGAATGGTGAGCGCTACAGAGCAATGATCAACGAGTTCTTTTTGCCGCAACTTGATGAATTGGGATTGGAAAACATGTGGTTCCAACAAGACGGTGCAACAGCACACACGTGCCACAACCGATATGCTGAACATCGGAAGCTTACTTTTGCGCCACCTTGTATAATGATGAGGTCAGATACTATAGTTAAGCGCTATGGCTTTTTACAGAAAACTTTAATTACAATTCAATTTATTGTATGGAAAAAATGTTAGCCTTTTAATATACAGATAATAGTTACTTTACCTCAATGTGCTCAATGAGTGAAAATATGTCCACCGTTTGGAATGGTATGCGTATACATATGTTTATGTTTGCCATTTTGTAATATTATATACATATGTCTTTTGAAAATGAATAAGACGTTACTTTTGAAGTTCTGCGTATTTCTCAGAGCTCGACGTCGGTTACCATTTTGGAATTTTTTATTGTTTGGTATACAGGCAGTGTGTTAATTAAGCCAGATCTGGCTTTTTAGAAATAAATTTTCCGGAAGAAAATCACATACGTATTCAAGATTTGGCGGATTTCTGGCATTTTTTCCTTAACCTTCTTCTTCTTAAATCGGTCATCTAACCGCCCCGGCGATTTTGACCGTCCAATATAGCTCGCCAGTCGTTTCTTCGTTGCGCCAACTGGCGCCAATTGGAAACACCGCGGGATCGCAAATCGGTCTCCACTTGGTCCTTCCATAGGAGTGGTTGTCTCCCTCTTCCTCTGCTTACACCGTCGGGTGCCGATAAGAATACCTTCTGGGCTGGAGCATCTTCGCTCATTCGCAATACGTGGCCTAGCCAGCGAAGCCGCTGTGTTTTAATTCGCTGAACTATGTCGGCGTCTGCGTAAAGTTCATACAGCTCATCATTAAATCTTCTTCGGTACTCGGCGTCGCCAACGCGTAGAGGTCCACAAATCTTTCGAAGAACCTTTCTCTCGAATACTCCCAGAGCCGCCTCATCAGATGTTGTTAGTGTCCACGCTTCTGCACCATATAGCAGGACGGGTGCGATGAGTGACTTGTACGAGTGTTATTTTCGTTCGTCGAGAGAGGACTTTACTTTTCAATTGCCTACTCAGTCTGAAGTAGCATTTGTTTGCAAAAGTAATTCTTCGTCGGATTTCTAGGCTAACGAAGTCCTTTACTATTTCGAAATTATTGCTGCCAACAGTGGCTTGGTTGCCAAGGCGCGAATGCCTGACTCTTTGCATGATGACAGAAGGTACTTCGTTTTGCCCTCGTTCACCACCAATCCCATTTTCGCCGCTTCTTTTTCTAATTTGGAGTAAGCAGAAGTTACGGCGCGGTTGTTAAGGCCAATGATATCAATATCGTTAGCGTATGCCAACAGTTGCACGCTTTTGTAAAATATTGTTCCAGCGCGGTTAAGTTCTGCAGCTTGTATTATTTTCTCCAGCATTAAATTAAAGTAATCATACGATAGGGGGTCACCCTGTCTGAAACCTCGTGTAGTTTCGAACGGCTCGGAGAGGTGCTTCCCAATTCTGACTGAGCTGGAGGTGTTGCTCAAGGTCATTTTGCATAGCCGTATAAGTTTTACGGGGAAACCAAATTCAGACATAGCGGCATATAGGCAGCTCCTTCTTGTGCTATCGAAATCGGCTTTAAAATCAACAAAGAGATGATGTGTGTCAATTCTTTTCTTACGGGTTCTTTCCAAGATTTGGCGTATTGTAAAAATATGGTCGATGGTAGATTTGCCAGGTCTGAAGCCACACTGATAAGGTCCAATCAGTATGTTCACTTCAGGCTTAAGTCTTTCGGACAATACGCTTGATAGGACCTTATATGCGATATTCAACATTTTTCCTTAACCACAACTTAGAATAAGTCTAAGTTCGGGTGGAACCGAACATTATAAACCTAGTAGTGATCTATTATGGCATCCCAATTTACGCAGGTCTATTTTAATACGTTCAGTTCCTATTTGCGTTCAAATAGACAGACGGACAGATAGACGTATCGAGAGACCGACATGGCTACATCGACTCAGCTCATCCTCCTGATCATTTCAGTATGCGTACAAACATTTCATGTTCATGAAAGGTATGAATATCAAAAAAAGATACACAACTTCGCTTTTGCAGTGGGGTATTAACTACTTGCCCGGATATTATACTTTTCATCCTGAAAGTTTTGATATACATAAATAAATATATATCTCGATTCGTTTATGCCGAATGAAGTAATATACCTTCTGTGCGTAACAAAAATAGATTTACGGACGAAGGGACGGACATGGCTAAATCGACTCCGCTCATCGTGCTAATAATTTTAATGAACTTTTCTCTTTTTCTCATATTTACATACATTTAATGTTTATGAAAGGTATGAAAATCAAAAAAGATATATAACTTCGCTATTGCAATGGGCTATTAACTACGTATCCGAATATTTTTCTTGTGCGTTTCCCGATTTGGCTAATTTATTAGGAGTATAATACATATTACTGGGAAGCAGCCGACCAATTTGCATTGAAATATCAAGATTGAATTATAAGCAATTTCCTTTGAAAATAGCAGACATTTTATGCTGAAACGTGGGCGGTGCGACGCCTACTTCTTCAAAATTGGCAAAAAAAAAATTAATAACCTTATTATTTAAGCAAAATCTGATTGATATAACTTGCTTCGTTGGACATGAACCGGATTGCACCAATTTTGGTAACAAACAGTAACCTTTATATATTGAACATTATCACCAAATTTCGTTTCGACAAATCAATTTTTGACGGAGTTATGGCATAAAAAGTTTTGTGGAATAATCCACTATAAAAGGGGCGGGGCCACTCCTATTTGCGAAAATTTTTCTGTTTTGGATTTCTTAGTTTTCGTAAACTTTAAGGGAGAAATATAAATGATGTAAATCTATTTTACGCAAAGTTATTGCCTATTTAATATATCTATATACTATCCTCTTCAAATTCTTTGATATAAAAGCGTACGTATTTGCTTTACGTATTTTGTTTTGGTAAAATGTAATCATTTTCTGGCGGTTTTTTGGAAAAAATTCTTTTTCTCACTCCAAGGTAAAGGTCATAAACCGAAAAATATTAGGTCAAAAATCTACTGAGTTAAAAAAAAATCAAGATAAGAAGTTTTCATATATTTAATATCAATTCAATTTAATAAAAAAAATAAAAGATTTTAGAAAGACCCTGACGCTACTGCTGTATGTATAATGATGCGGTCATATACTGTGGTTAAGCGCTATGGATTTTTGCAGAAAACTTGAATTAATTATTACAAACAAATGAAGCATTATTTGTTAAATATAATATGCCCATGCACCGCTCCTGATCCATACGAAGATATCAAAATACATTTTTATTGGAGTTATGCATGTTTAGATATAGATATACTCTGGTAATTGATTGTATGGAAAAAATGGTAGCCTATTAATATATAAATTATTATTATTATCCAGCATCGAACTGAGCAATAGAAAAAGCAATAAAGTTAGTAATTTTGGAAATGAGATTTTTTTTTTGAGGGATTTGTACTAATATAAATATACTAAGAGCAAAATAAAAGCAAAAACCGGAATCATCATGGAGTTCTTGGGGCTCGTAGTAGGAATGATTTTATGTTAAAATGTAAAAATGTTAATTGCAAACGCTTATCCATTCCTCAACTTCACATTTATCACATTCCACTTTACAACACCACTGAAACTTGCAATGGCAACGCTCAGCTCGCTTTTCCTTTTCCAAACTGTAGCCGCGTCCACAACATAACGATGTGCAACCGTCGGTTACTGTACTATTCAAATTGCACCTTCGACCGGACGTCCCTAAAACGAAAGAAAACCATAGATGTAAAGATTTTCAAAAAAGTTGCTTACTATGTATTAAAAATGCAGTTCCCATAGCTCAATTTTGCAATTAGGCAGAGCTGTCAAACAATTCAATTCTTTGCATATAAATCCATATTTTTTATACACTTAAGATCACATTTTTTCGTCTTTATATGTGACGGTGAGTCATTACATATTTTAATTCAGAACTCATGTTAAGAAAAAGTCACCTGCGTCAAGTAATGTAGAGGTTCAGAGATTCTGTAACATGAAGGCTAAATACTCTTTCTATAAGAGCTTAGAAATATAAATAGTTGTTGTCCTAATATCTACCGTCCCGTTATGAAAACATAATTCTAGCCTCCTTATCAAAAAGATAAAACTCCAAACACAAAATCTCCCGCTTTAAAAATCACCACATTTTTGGTGGGTGCTTACAAAATACCTAAATCTTATACATAACAAGTAAAGAGAGCGTGTCTGCGGCTGTGCCGAATGCTTAATATATTTCATGAATACGAGCCACGATTTTCACTTTCCAATCCTAATTACAAGTACCCTGCAGTCAACTAGTTCATTACCTAGAATTTCGTGGGTTTATTCATACCAATGATTTAAGCAGTTTGTAAACAACACGCAGCATAGCCAGTGGGTCAGACTACTGCGCTTGAAAATCAGAAGTGTACGGGTTCGCTTCATCTCAAGATATTCCGACATAGCAATTAATCTGACGAGAAATCGTAGCTGTTTTTGAAATAGTACTATTTTACAAATTTAAACGAGCTATTTTTTTATATTTGTATATCCAGATATTCTCGAAAACCGCTCAAACCGATTTGGATGAAATTTGGCATGTAAATAGTGTGGCACATTCTAAGAATTTTTACAAAAGTGTTGCCATATAAGATGCCTTTACGGGGTTTCCACCTGATTGAATTTTTCTTAAAAGAAATGTTATAAGCCAATATGGTTATAAAACGAAATTTTTCTTCTTGCGTATTGAAAAAAAAAAATGTGTGAGTAGTGTTGCCACTTATTGTTGCCATCTGAGCTTATTATATCTTATAACTTGTAACAAGCTATTCTTGTATATTTGTATATTCAGAATATCTCGGAAATGGCTAAACCGATTTGGATTAAATTTCGTATGTACATAGGATACCACATTCTTAGAATCTTGATCTAGCCGTTGCCACATAGGATGTTTTTACGGAGTTTCCACCTATCTGAATTTTTTTCAAATGAAATGTAATATGCCAATATGGACATCAAACGGAAGGTATTTTTGTGCGCATTAAACCAAATATTTCTAAGTAGGGTTTGCCACTTTTGTTCGAGAACAAAAATCCTGCAGAGAAGCACACATACGGAAAATCACACCTATTCAAGGGACCGCTAAGGTACACCATGCAAGGGCATCAATTTCCAGTAAGGCCAACATTAGCCATGACTGCGCATAAAGCTCAGGAAAACACTTTTGAGTTTATCTGAGTGGAGCTTAATTAATTTATGGCCATGCAGGGTATATTATATGAGGCGTTTTCAAGAGTTAAGCGAGCGAGTATGTTAAAAGCAATGCTTCCGAAAGAACATAACGACATAAACGGATCGAGACAGATATTGACTTATGTACATCAAAATGTTCAGGACGAAAAGAGAAATTGATTTAGCCATGTCCGTCCGACCGTTCGTCCGTCTGGGAACACGATAACTTGATTAAATTTTGAGATATCTCAATGAAATTTGGTATGCAGGTTCCTTGGCACTCATCTCCGGTTGCTATTTAATATGGGCGAAATCGGATAATAGCCACGCCCAGGTTTTATACATAGAATATTTTCGAAAATACAAAAAAAGTTATTACTCAATACATAATAACCCTTAAAGGATAAAATTTGGTGAATACATTGAGACTGAGGCACGAAATAAATTTTTCAAGAAGTTTTTGAAAACTTGATTAAGTCAAATTTAGAAATAATATTAATCATAAATCAAAAACTGTTCAAGATATCGAAACGAAATTCATCACGCAGGTTTCCATGTATGCAAGGAATGTTCCAGGAAAAAATGGGCGGGATCGGTTAAGGTCTACGCCCACTTTTATATGAAAGATTTTGAAGAGGATCGTAGATATATTAAATAGGCGATAACTTTGCGTCAAATAGCTTTACATCATTTATATTTCACTTTTAAAGTTTCCGTAAGCAAAGCAATCCAAAAACTTAAAATTTTCGAAAATGGGTGTGGCCCGGCCCTTTTATAGTGGACTATTCCACAAAACGTTTTATGCCATAACTTCGCGAAAAATTGATTTGCCGAAACGAAATTCGGTGATAAGCTTCTATATATAAAGGTAACTGTTTGCTGTAAAAATGGGCAAAATCGGTTAATGTTCACGCCCAGTTTTTAACATAGTTCTGAATTTTTTTTTTTTTAATTTAAAAAGCGAAATTTCTACAACCAAGCAAGTTATATCAATCAGATTTTGCACACATAATAAGCTTTTTAAGGAAAACTCGGCCACAAAAAAATTTCTGCTATTTTAAAAGGCAATCGCTTATAACTCAATGTTGATATTTCAATGAAAATTGGTCAGCTGCTTTTCAGTAGTATGTATTATACTCTTGCCAAAAATTAGCCAAATCGGAAAACTCACAAGCAAAATATTAGGGCACGTAGTTAATAGCCCACTGCAATAGCGAAGTTATATATCTTTTTTGATTTTCATACCTTTCATAAACATTAAATGTATGTAAGTATAAGAACAAGAAGAGAAAAGTTCACTAAACTGATCAGTACGATGAGCGGAGTGGATTTGGCCATGTCCGTCTCTCCGTCCGTCTGTCTGTCTGTCCGTCTGTCTATTTGAACGCAAACTATTCTCTCAGTTTTACAAAAGAATGCTGAAATTTTTTGTTTGCTTTCGCCATTTTATAATATACTAGCAAACCCGGTAGACGTTGTTTTGACGTTTTGATACATAGAACACATCTATACTACTTATAAAATAAAGTCGCTAAAAAGCTATGTACGGAATTGGCTTCGCACAGAATGCTCCGATTTGAAAGCGGTTTTTTGCATTTTAAAGCTTAGCTGTGTGAGATGGACTTTTTTTTTATATAATGTGAAGGAATATATAAAGGGGGCGTGGCAATCGGACAAAATGTGGTAAAGAAACATAAATTTTTTGTTTACACAGCCATACATCATAACCTAATCAACCGATTAGAATGAGTCTTCCTTGAAGTTAAACTTTGAAATATTTACTTTCGTTCTGCATCAAAAAAAATTGTTGATTTCTTTCTAATTCAACCAAAATTGTTAAAACAAAAGCAGCACTTTTTCCAAAAAAATCTGTTTGTGTGTTTGTTTGCTGCCAACCGAATAAGTCAGCGTGCTTTAAGCGACAGCTGTGGTGAGCTATTCATTTGATGAATTCGCGAAAGAGCTCGCTAGCGTTACTTCACTTCGGACGTATGTATGTATGTATGTAATGTTAATTATAAAGTTGTTTTAAACATTATCAACCTGTGTGAAACAAGGTGCGGGTTGCTAGTCTATATATAAAATGTCATTAACTTGAACCAAATAAACTTGTTAAATAATTGCGGCCATATGACAACTCTGTCGATGGTCATCGTTCGTGCGTTTTCCCTTTTGTGCTTCCATTTGGAGCTACATATTTAGAATGTATGTACATAACCATATAATGTATGGATCTATACCATATTGTATGTACAGGGTGGCGCAAAAGTAATCCTCTTATCAGAAAATGCTATAAATTTTGCGATTGGCCCCTAAAGTCAGTTCTGTTTTGACATTTGTGTAGTAAACACATGCGAAATACACGTTAATAAACAATGTTACGCTACACTGCTCCAGAACGCGGAATATTGCTGACTATTTATTTCGGTCGGTGAAAAACGGTTACTGCGCAAAAGTAATCCTCCTATCAGAAAATGCTATAAATTTTGCGATTGGCCCCTAAAGTCAGTTCTGTTTTGACATTTGTGTAGTAAACACATGCGAAATACACGTTAATAAACAATGTTACGCTACACTGCTCCAGAACGCGGAATATTGCTGACTATTTATTTGACCAATAATCGGTCGGGGCCAAACGGTTACTGTGAATGGTGAGCGCTACAGAGCAATGATCAACGAGTTCTTTTTGCCGCAACTTGATGAATTGGGATTGGAAAACATGTGGTTCCAACAAGACGGTGCAACAGCACACACTGCACGTGCCACAACCGATATGCTGAACATCGGAAGCTTACTTTTGCACCAGCTTGTATATATGTATGTTGACACATAACAGGTACTAGAAAATAAATTTGCCAGTATACGGAGCAGAGTATTTGAAAGAGGTCGTTCGTTTTATTATTTCTCGCGTTAACATTGGCATCCCTTGCGGGTACATATACCATGAAGGCACTCATAAGGCAGCAAACATGTGCTGCAACCTTCATTACAAATTTCATGACAAATTTGCGCAAAACAGCTAAAAATAAGCAAACCAAAGGCTTTTTAATCGGTCGGCGATCACTCCTTTGTCAATATTGGGAGATATATGTGAAAGGGAATGAGGACCTTTCAAATGCAGCTGAAGACGACACCACAACCGAAATGGTCCAACAAGCCTTGGACGCATTCAGTGAATCCGAGCGAGTTTACACTGAAACATTAGGGGAGTTGAACGATATGATTGAGGCAGCTACTAATCCTCCTACCATTTCAGGGCAACAACAAACGGTGACCACCACGCCTCTCGACGTTCAGCTAAGTCAAAGGCTACCACCAATAAAAATTCCACTGTTCCTCGGCTCATTTCTACGCTGGTATCCCTTCAAGGATTTATTCACATCCATAGTTGCTCAAAGCCGAAGCTTTTCCAATACGCAGAGTTTGCAGTATTTAAAAGACAGCCTCACCGGCGAAGCTAAAAATACACTGGACAACATAGCAACAACAGACGCTAATTTCATCGTAGCCTGGGAGCTACTGGAGCGCAAGTTTGACAACAAACGCATTATTATCAATGCGCATCTCAATGAAATAATGACATTGACACCAATCCGAAAGGAATCAGCTGTAAACTTGCGATCACTAATTGACAAGGTCACTGCGACCTTGCGCGCATTGGAACAACTTGGACGTCCAGTAGCGCACTGGGACGATTGGTTGATTTATACTGTCGTACACAAATTGGACGCTGCTTCTGTACGTGCTTGGGAGTTATCTATCTCGTCCAAGTAAACCATTCCAAGCTTTGACGATTTACGCCAGTTTCTCGAAAAGCAAACCAAATCATTAGAAGTTATGCTAAGCCTTGCAGATTCTAACCTAACAATGTTCCATCTAAGGACGATGCGAAATCCAAACCATCGGGCGTGAAAGGATATCACACCACTGCGTCTAACTGTCCATGTTGTGCCAGCAAACATTATATCCTCTTTTGCACAGAGTTTCGCAACCAAACTCCACAGTAGCGGTACAAAACAGTACAACAATCAAAGCTGTGCTCAAATTGTTTACGACCTAATCACAAGTCACAAACTTGTCCTTCAACCCTCCGATGTCAAAAATGTAGTTTGGCTCATCACACAATGCTTAATGATTATTACACGTATAGTTCCCCAAATCAGTTGAGGTCTGCGGTGGGAGACGCAGATCAACAACCAATAACCATTCACAACGCATCCATCGCACATCATAATTCATGTGGCATTCCTCTAGTGCTACTCGGTACAGCTTTAATTGAAGTAAGATCTGACACTGGTCATACGATGGTGCTCCGTGCCTTGTTAGATAGTGGAGCTGAAGCAACGTTTATTAGCGAGTATGCCGTATCGCAATTAAGGTTAGCGAAATCTGCGCTGCGCATACCACTAAACGGCGCAAATGGTGAAAGGCTGACTACCACTACTGGCTCGGTGAAATTCACGCTACGCTCAACTAAATCCACGTTCTGCTATGCTCTTGTATTACCACGCGTGGGAAATCCCTGTCCGTCCGTCAGCAGCCCTCCGGAACAATTCGCAAGCTTTTGGAAACTTGATGTTGCTGACCCTAAATTCCATCTAGCTGGAACGATAGATGTCATCTTGAGCGCAGGTGACTACGCTGCAATTCTACTCAGCATAATCAAGCACTGTCCAAACTCAGAGATGATTGCCCAAAATACACAATTGGGGTGGATCATTTTCGGTAGATTGGCACCACAAGGCACACCTTCACTTAAACCCGCATATGACTGTTATGCCACTAGCTTAGAGCTTGACGAACTCATCAGTCGTTTTTGGGAGCAAGAAGAGGTATCGACTCAAAACACCTTAAGTAAAGATGATACACTGTGTGACAAGTTCTTTGAGGCAACTACTGAACGTACTGAAACAGGTCGGTATGTGGTCCGACTTCCTGTAAAAAATGAGTCGCAACTGTCCCAACTTTCATCAACACGAGGGGCAGCACTATCACTTTTGAATTCGATGGAACGTCGTTTGCATCGAGATGATACGGTGCGAAAATTATACCACGACTTTATGTCCGAGTATTATTCACTTGGCCATATGGAACGCGCTAACGACGATACAACAAGCAGGCGAGTCAGCTATCTCCCACACCATAGCGTATTAAAAGAATCCAGCACTACGACCAAACTACGAGTAGTGTTTAACGCATCCAAGTGCAGTGAGTCAGGACTGTCATTAAACGATTGTCTGTATACCGGTCCTAAACTACAAAGACACCTCGCCTCGATTGGTTTGAATTGGCGAAAACACCGCGTCGCATTCACCGCGGATATTGAAAAAATGTACAGGCAGATATTGGTCCATCATGACGACGTTGACTTGCAACGAATTCTATGGAGATTCGACGATCAGGAACCAATTTCTACATTTTGCCTATTAACTGTCACTTACGGCACCAACTGTGCGCCATTCCTCGCGATGAAAGTGTTGCAAACGCTCGCTAAGGACGAAGAGCATCGTTTTCCTCGCGGCTCTGCTACTCTACTACACGAGTTCTATGTCGACGACTTTCTGTCTGGAGGTGAAACTATAGATGAAGCCAATAAACTCAGAAGCGAGTTGCAAAAATTATTACTAGCTGGAGGATTCAAGCTCCGTAAATGGAATTCTAACTGCCAGGACATCCTAGTCAAAATTGACCCTGCCGACCGTGAAGAAAGGGGTTCGCATGAACTACACACGGAAACCGAATCTAAGGCACTAGGTATCGTTTGGATGACGCATACCGATAGCTTCAGCTACAACATAAAGCTAAGTCCTGTCGATCGTCGATTCACCAAACGAGAATTCCTTTCGGATGTCGCAAATTTGTTCGATCCTCTGGGGTTTCTATCTCCAGTACTTATCAAAGGGAAAATGCTATTTCAGAATCTCTGGAAACTTGGAATCGATTGGGACGAGGATTTACCCGGTACCATACAAAGTGAATGGGGTTCACTTCGAGCCGAACTAGAAACCTTACGCAACCTAAGAATTCCGCGCTGGATACAAACCTCTGACAACGCCACCTCACTAGAATTCCACGCATTCGCAGATGCATCCACGCAAGCCTACGCCGCGGTGGTGTATTTAAAGGTTGTTTTTGGTCTGGACATACATGTAACTTTGCTCATAGCTAAAACTAAAGTAGCACCACTTAAGAGGATGACCATACCGAGACTTGAACTTTGTGCTGTACTTTTGGCATCCAAACTTATGGCAAAGGTTCAGGAAGTACTTAAAATTCAAAATGTTGCTACATATTTTTGGTCCGACTCGACCACGGTTCTTGGCTGGATTCGATCAAACCCTGGCAGCCTCAAAGAGTTCGTATGTAACCGCGTAACTCAAATTCATGAAACTTCATCTAGGGACCAGTGGAGGTACGTGCCCACAGCCGACAATCCAGACGATTGCGCAACGAGGGGAATATATCCAACTCAACTAATCAACCATGTACTCTGGTGGACTGGTCCACCATGGCTACATTTACGTGAAGACCAACGGCCGAAACTGCGTCCAGGAATTCCAGACACGCTTCCAGAAACTAAATACGCGAATAGTTGATGTGTCCATTTTGAAAAAATATTCGGATCTTGACAAGTTACTTGCAATTACTGCCTGGTGTCAACGTTTCATCGATATCGCACTTGGAAGGCAACACTCTACGGCACCATACTGACTGTGGACTGAACTCTATGCCGCATTGAAGTCGTGGACCAAACGTGTACAGCAAGAAGAGTATCCTCAAGAAGTAAGACATCTACGTGCAAGCAAGAGCATCGACAAAAAAAGCAAACTAGTCAGCCTATACCCTTTTCTTGACTCGGAGGGCGTACTACGTGTTGGTGGGCGGCTCAAAAACGCTAACTTATCATTCAATGAGCGACACCCAATGATTTTACCAAAAAACAGTAATCTAACTACTTTGCTTATTAACCATGCACATAATCAATTACTGAATGCTGGGGCGCAGGCAACCTTGAATCACATCACACGACGATTCTGGGTTATAAATGGTCGTGATGCAGTTAAAGGGGTCATCAGGAAATGCCTTGTCTGTTTCCGTCAGTCCTGCAAGCCAAACACGCAACTGATGGGTCAATTACCTGCTCCTGGATGCAATATCTCTTCACCATTCGGAGATACCAGGGTGGACTATGCAGGCCCGTTTCATGTGCGCACTACAAAGGGTAGAGGGAATCGTGCGTACAAGGGATATGTTGCTGTCTTCGTCTGTCTCGCCACAAAGGCTTGCCATCTAGAACTTGTGAGCGACATGACAACCGAAGCGTTTATCGCTGCTCTAAACCTCTTCATTGCTACGCGCGGCCTCGGCACCGATATCTACAGCGACAATGGTACCACGTTCGTAAGCGCCAATACACTTTTGGACAGCGAACGAGTAGCTCTGCAAGCCCAACTTAAATCCGCTGCATCATACACCTCTCGTCGTGAGATCAATTGGCACTTCATACCCCCTGCTGCGCCTAACTTTGGAGGACTCTGGGAGGCCGCGGTCAAAAGCATGAAGATGCATCTGAAGCGAGTAATCGGGTCAACTACACTGACATTTGAAAAGTTTTACACTTTACTTAAACAAATTGAGGCCTGTTTGAACTCGCGCCCGCTTACACCATTAACTGACGATCCTAGCGACCTCACGGCGTTAACTCCCGGACACTTTTTGATCGGCAGAGCTCTCACTACCAGCCCAGAGGCGTGTCCGCTCAATGCTAAGATGACCCATGTAAGCAGATGGAAACAACTGACCCAAATGTATCATGACTTCTGGTCAAACGAATACCTTCAAGGGCTTCAATCGAGAAACAAATGGCAACATCAACAAAGTAAACTCGACGTCGGACAACTCGTTTTGGTTCGAGATGAACGGCTACCTCCTACCTATGGTTACTGGGCAGGATCCTGGATATTCATCCGGGCACGGATGGCATTGCTAGAGTCGCATCTGTCAAAACGAAAGCCACCATTCTTAAGCGACCAATTACCAAACTTTCCATATTACCCATTGAAAATGATATGGCCGACGGTGGGCGGCCTGTGTCAATATAATTTCGTCCTAATTTTGGAAGAGGTGGGCGGGATGTTAAATAATTGCGGCCATATGACAACTCTGTCGATGGTCATCGTTCGTGCCCTTTCCCTTTTGTGCTTCCATTTGGAGCTACATATTTAGAATGTATGTACATAACCATATAATGTATGGATCTATACCATATTGTATGTACAGGGTGGCGCAAAAGTAATCCTCTTATCAGAAAATGCTATAAATTTTGCGATTGGCCCCTAAAGTCAGTTCTGTTTTTACATTTGTGTAGTAAACACATGCGAAATACACGCTAATAAACAATGTTACGCTACACTGCTCCAGAGCAATGATCAACGAGTTCTTTTTGCCGCAACTTGATGAATTGGGATTGGAAAACATGTGGTTCCAACAAGACGGTGCAACAGCACACACTGCACGTGCCACAACCGATATGCTGAACATCGGAAGCTTACTTTTGCACCACCTTGTATATATGTATGTTTACACATAACAGGTACTAGAAAATAAATTTGTCAGTAGACGGAGCAGAGTATTTGAAAGAGGTCGTTCGTTTTATTATTTCTCGCGTTAACATAAGTAAGCTTCCGATGTTTAGCATATCGGTTGTGGCACGTGCAGTGTGTGCTGTTGCACCGTCTTGTTGGAACCACATGTTTTCCAATCGCAATTCATCAAGTTGCGGCAAAAAGAACTCGTTGATCATTGCTCTGTAGCGCTCACCATTCACAGTAACCGTTTGGCCCCGAGCAATTATTGGGCAAATAAATAGTCAGCAATATTCCGCGTTCTGGAGTAGTGTAGCGTAACATTGTTTATTAACGTGTAGTTCGCATGTGTTTACTACACAAATGTCAAAACAGAACTGTCTTTAGGGGCCAATCGCAAAATTTATAGCATTTTCTGATAGGAGGATTACTTTTGCGCAGTAACCGTTTTTCACCGAGCGAAATAAATAGTCAGCAATATTCCGCGTTCTGGAGCAGTGTAGCGTAACATTGTTTATTAACGTGTATTTCGCATGTGTTTACTACACAAATGTCAAAACAACTGACTTTAGGGGCCAATCGCAAAATTTATAGAATTTTCTGATAGGAGGATTACTTTTGCGCCACCTTGTATAACCTGAGGGCTTTTCCAAATCTATATACAGACTGTGTCGTGGCCAGCGAACTCCTGCACCTATCGTGAAAGTTCAAGAACAAAACAAAACACAAAATATGTGGGCGTGGCACCGCCACTTTTGAAAAATTATGTAGATATTGACTAAGTACACATATATCCAAATTTCCTTAATTTAGACCAAAAAAGTTCGGAGTTGTGACGAATTAAAAATTTATATAGTCTGGGGGCGTGGCTCCGCCTACTTTTCCAAAGCTATATATTGTCTATGCTGTACCCAGTGAACCCAAGTATACTCGTATATTGTGAAAATTTCATAAAGATCGGTTGAGTTCTTTGGCGCCTATATAAGACACACATTTTTATACCTAGTTTATATCTATTTTTGTTACGCCCACAAGGTATATTACTTCATTCGGCATAAACGAATCGAGATATATACTTATTTATGTACATCAAAACGTTCAGGATGAAAAGTAAAATATCCGGTCAAGTAGTTAATACCCCACTGAAAAATCGAAGTTGTATATCTTTTTTGATATTCATTCCTTTCATGAACATTAAATGTTTGTACTTATACTAAAATGATCAGGAGGATGAGCTGAGTCGATGTAGCCATGTCCGTCTCTCGATACGTGTATCTGTCTGTCCTTCTGTCTATTTCAACGCAAATACGAACTGAAAGTATTAAAATAGACCTGCGTAAATTAGGATGACACAATAGATCACTACTAGGTATATAATGTTCGGTTCCACCCGAACTTAGACTTCCTTACTTGTCAAGATATGTTTTTTAAATCTCTTTTTGAAGAGCTCCACTGCTGATAAGTACAATTTTCATGTAAACAACCAGAATATCTTTACTGATGAGTATCTAAAGCAAGCTAAATTGTATGGCAACCTATGAAAATTCCGAGCAAAGCTTCTCAACAAAACGTACAAAATACAGCGTAAGTATGTTCAACCTTTTGCCTTGAAATGGACATGATTTCGAAGATATAAAATTATGTTTGTCTCAACCACCCCGAAAGGAGTCACAAAACAGATTCCGAAATGAGTCCGAATCCGATGAATTTGGAGCGTTTCATGACTCTTTTTAAATGAACTTCGGAGTCTTTTTGGACTCTTTCAGAGCCTTTTATTGATGCTTTTCTGAAGCTTTTTCGGAGCCTTTTTTGAGCCTTTTTAGGCACATTTTTTCCTCCATTCTGATGGTTTTTGGATCCTTTTTGGACTCTTTTTGAAGCCTTTTTTGAGCCATTTTAGGCACATTTTTTCCTTTTTTTTTACTATTTTGTTTTGTATTTAACTAATCAGAGGAAAGTTCACTTATTAATGGTTTATACAGTATTATTAATTTAATATTGAAAATATATATAATTCCATTAGTTTTTCGTTTGAAAACAAGTTTCATGTAAAAATATTTGTATAACTAAATATATGGATACAACTAAGCGTATACATTCTTCATTCGGAACTTATCACTGCATACAATCAAAAATTATATTCTTTTCATTGAAATGTTATATAGAATATACATACATCCAGTGGTGGCAGGAATTATAGAAACAAAATTGGAAGTAGTTTTACTCGTAAAATATATTTATTTGTGTTTTTAATAATTTTCATTTAAAATAAAACAAAATCTTTTACAGAAACCACATTAATAAAATTTACAAAGTTTACATAAAGTTCAGGAAAGTTTATCAGAGTTATAAAAATTACCATCAAAACTTTGTGTTAACTTTGAAAGTTTTACTATGTGGCTTCTGTAATAGACTTTGTTTTATTTTAAATGCACTTCTGGCTTCCAACTTTCTACTATTGATAACGATTTACAAAAAAACGACTATTTACCTTTCGTTAGGTATAATAAAAAAAACTAATAAAATGCTCTAAAACATTCATATAATTGAACGTTGCTGCTCATCCGCCCTCCAACGTTTATTTTCTCCCAACAAAAAGGATCAGAAAACGCTCTAAGTCGTTCATATAAGTGAACCTTGCCGTTTATCCGCTCTAAAATATTCATTTCTTCTCCCAATCTTCATAAAAAAGTGGATTTCTTGATGTTTACTAAAAACACTCCAAAAAAGCTCAAATTACGGACTGTTTTTGGATATTTTTTCGGAGCGCTCCGACTTTGGTAAGCTGGGTAGGAGCATGCGTTCACGTTTTGTATGTATGGATGTATGTTTGCGTGTGCAAATGCGTGCATAAGCTGTAGTGATATTTGTTTAACTATTCGAATGCTTATTATTCTAATAGTTGTCATAAGGCGGGTTGAATAGCTTTTTATTTGTTATCTATTTATAATATAAATCCGCAAGTTGAGGGAAATAGTCCCACTTTATGG
Source organism: Merzomyia westermanni (assembly GCA_949987695.1). Classification (NCBI taxonomy): domain Eukaryota; kingdom Metazoa; phylum Arthropoda; class Insecta; order Diptera; family Tephritidae; genus Merzomyia; species Merzomyia westermanni. The sequence goes on from OX465289.1 coordinate 83,080,050, forward strand.
CCAAACTATACATAAGGTATTAACGATTATGTATGTATGGATAGGTATGGCCAAACTGCAGTAGCGTCAATCACAAAAACTAAAACAAATTTATTTTAATATTGAAAAATTAGTTTAAAAATTACACCAACACAAATGCTAAACTTGTATTCACATTATAGAGCCGTAGTTGTGTGAGTAGACATGTTATGCATGTATTGTATTACTCATGTGAGGAGCAAATATGTAAACTTCATTGATCATACAAACAGTGTTTACTAATCGCAAAACAAAATATTTGATTATTCATAATATTCAACATCGGAGTTAGTTTTGTTTTTATACCTTTCCTTACTTGTTACATTTGTGATAGGGTTTGTGTGAATTGAAATTAACTAAAACAAGTAACGAAGGCGCTGCCGTAGGCTTTATACCTTTCATGAATACGTGCAAACTTAAAAACGCATTGTTTAAAGTTCTCTGAAACTTTGTCAGCAATACATTTAATTTTCTTTTACCATCTATAAGCAAATATCTCACCAAGTTTCAAGTTTTAATATTTCAAAATGAGGGATAAATAGCCATAATCCTCTTATCTGAACGATCGGTTGTATGGGATATATACTATATATAGCTCCGATCTTGCTGACTTTTTTACAAAATCCTTTGCTATCCATAAGCAAATATCTCACCAAGTTTCAAGTTTTAATCTTTTAAAATGAGGGAGAAATGGTCATAATCATCTTGTCTGAACGATCGGTTGTATGGGATATATACTATATATAGCTCCGATCTTAGCGATTTTTCTACCAAATTTTTTATTATCTGTAAGCAAATATCTCACCAAATTTCAAGTTTTAATCTTCCAAAATGAGGGATAAATGGCCATAATCCTCTTCTCTGAACGATCGGTTGTATGGGATATATACTATATATGTATAGCTCCGATCTTGGTGATTTTTTTACGAAATCTTTTGCTATCCATAAGAAAATATCTCACCAAGCTTAAAGCTTTAATCTTTAAAAATGAGGGAGAAATGGCCATAATCCTCTTATTTGAACGATCGGTTGTATGGGATATTATTAACTAGTTCTATAAAGTACTGTGATATAAAACTGTTCGCTGATGATACACTATTGATGCTTAGTGGAGAAAATATTACTGAAATATATATCAAACTGCAAGAAGACCTAAACCGAGTCTACGACTGGTTATGCGTTAACAGACTAAAATTGAATGTCAGCAAAACTAAGTATATGGTGATACCCAGGCGGAATTTCCAAGATAGGGAGTTGCAAAACCTAAGCATCAACCACGAAGAAATTGAGAATGTTAATACAATCAAATACTTGGGAGTAAAAATAGATGAGAAACTTAATTTCAATGAGCACGTAGACTATACAGTGGGTAAAATAGCAAAAAAGATTTATTTCATGCAAAGAACCTGCAAATACTTGAGTAAAAGATACAAGGTTTTGATTTACAGATCCATAATCGAACCTCATTTCATCTATTGTCCTACAATATTTTTCATAATGCGAGATAGTCAGATCTACAAGCTGCAAAAGCAACAGAGCCGAGCGATGAGATTTATTCTCAAAAAACGCTATGACACACCCATCAGGGACATGCTCTCTGCCCTTAATTGGTTAAGTGTTAAACAGCAACTTTTTTATTATACTATGAAAATCATAAAAAACATCATAGAAGGTAACTTACCTGCCTATTTGAAGAGTAGCATAAAATATGTAAAAGATAGGCATTTTGTAAATACCCGAAGCAAAAATGATTTCAATCTACCTGCATATAGAACTGAAGCAGACAAATGTAATTTGTATTATAAAGGACTAAAACTTTATAATGAGCTTCCAAATAATGTTAAATCATGTACTGGAAATAAATTTAAACCAGAATTGTATAAGTATTGCAAAACACTGCCAATTTAGTGCTAGATTGGCAGGCATCCAAAACATAAATAACAAGGCATGCGTGCCAAGTTTCTGCAATGCAGTGCCAGCATATCCTATTGCACACGCATACGAAAGATGCCGGAGCTCATATTGAGACGAGTCACTCGATTGAATCAGTGCACCGCCGTCCAGATGTTGCCTTCGCGCTTTATAAGCGTACACGGCCTGTATTCCGCAGACAAATATTACCATCATTGTTCCAAATGATTTGGAGGTCGGCCACAGCACTATACCGCAGTCCAAAGATTTAAACTAGGTTAGAATTTATAGTCTAGTCTAGATAATTATATCTTGTAAATAGGTATAAGCTAGGCTAAAATTTAGCTGTAAGAAATAAATAAAAAAAAAAGAAGATATATGCTATAGTGACCCGATTATCAATAATGAAATTTGGTAGATTTATTTAGTTGATCGTCCTATTGACAATTTTACGAAATTTTTGAAAAGGCGTGTGGCACCTCCAATATATGAGTGAAAAATTTCGACTGTTTTTTTCACTGCTAATAAAAGTTCTCGCCGTACCCTTTAGCTTTGGTTTTACCAAAGAGACTGCTATTGCGTCATGGCTATCTTTGATCAAGAATGTCAAGGGCATCCAGAAAACTAGACAAGTTTTCCGGGTTGCCGTCGAATTCGAGAAAGATCGACGACACAGTTTTAATGAATTCTACTGTCGTCTATACCATTTTGGGCTCTGTATTTGCAAAAACTTTTTTTGATCTTCAGATTCCCTTTGGTCTTCTTCGATGTCGGAAGCAGATTCCAAGGAAAAGTCCAACAACTTTTTATCAACTTGAATATCCTGCTCAAATGAAGTCGGTACTATCACATCTATGTTATACCTTGACAACGATGATACCAACTTGTATCTGACACTTGAAAATATCTGGTTTGCCTCTCTTTCGTGAATACCAGTGAGTTGGCTATATATATCGCGTATTGCCTTACCTTATCTTTTAAAGGATTGTGTTATTATTGTCAAGTGCTTGACTATTTTTTTCTTTTTATACCTAGTAGTGCTACGCTTCTCCTTTAAATGGTCATCTAGGCGATTTTGACCGTCCAACATAGCTCGCCAGTCGTTTCTCCGTTGCGTCAACTGGCGCCAATTGGAAACACCGCGGGATCGCAAATCAGTCTCCACTTGGTTCTTCCATCGGAGTGGTGGTCTCCCTCTTCCTCTGCTTCCACCGGCGGGTGCCGATAAAAATACCTTCTGGGCTGGAACATCTTCGCTCATTCGCACTACGTGGCCTAGCCAGCGAAGCTGCTGTGTTTTAATTCGCTGAACTATGTCGGCGTCTGCGTAAAGTTCATACAGCTCATCATTAAATCTTCTTCGGTACTCGCCGTCGCCAACGCGTAGAGGTCCACAAATCTTTCGAAGACCCTTTCTCTCGAATACTCCCAGAGCCGCCTCATCAGATGTTGTTAGTGTCCACGCTTCTGCACCATATAGCAGGACGGGTGCGATGAGTGACTTGTAGAGTGCTATTTTTGTTCGACGAGAGAGGACTTTACTTTTCAATTGCCTACTCAGTCCGAAGTAGCATTTGTTTCGGGCTCGGCATCTTCTCTGGTTTCTTGCTCAGTTTCTCCATTTAAAAGGGCAGAGAAGTGTGTTACGCACACAAGGTATATTAACTTTAGTCGCCTAATGGCAGTACGTACATAATGGCATAAACGGATCGAGATAGATATTGACTTAAATTTATCAAAATATTCAGGACGAAAAGAGAAATTGATTAAGCCATGTCCGTCAGTCCGTCCGTCCATCTGTGAACACGATAACTTTAGTCAATTTTGAGATATCTTAATGAAATTTGGTATGCAGGTTCCTTGGGCGAAATGGGCGAAATCGGATATATAGAATATTTTCGAAAGCACAAAAAAGTGAGTACTCAGTACATATTACACCTATAAGGATAAAATTTGGTGTATACATTAAGATTTAGCATAAAACAAATTTTTCGAGAAATTATTTAAAATGGGTGTGGCACCGCCCGATTTTGATTAAGTCAAATTTATAAATGTTATTAATAATAAATCAAACACCGTTCAAGATATCGAAACAAAATTTAGCACGCAATTTTCCAGGTGTGAAAGGATTGTTCGAGTAAAAAATTGGTGAAATCGGTTAAGGTCCACGCCCACTTTTATATGAAAGATTTTGAAGATGATCGTAGATATATTAAATAGGCACTAACTTTGCGTGAAATAGCTTTACATCATTTATATCTCACTTTTAAGCTCTCCGTAATCTAAGAAATCCAAAAAAAAAAATTTCCGAAAATGGGCATGGTCCCCTTTTTATAATGGATTATTCCACAAAACTTTTTATGCCATAACTCCGCCAAAAATTGATATGGCGAAACGAAATTTGGCGGTAATGTTCAATATATAAAGATAACTGTTTGTTGTAAAAATGGGCGAAATCTGTTCTTGTCCACGCCCAGTTTTTTAACATAGTTCTGAAAAATTTGTTTGTAAAATTTAAAAAGCGATATTTCTACAATCAAGCAAGTTATATCAATCAGATTTTGCACACATAATAAGCTTTTTAAGAAAAGCTCGACGGAAAAAATGTCAATTTTGAAGCAGTAGGCGTGGCGCCGCCCACTTTTCAGCATAAAATTTCTGCTACTTTCAAAGGCAATCGCTTATAATTCAATACTGATATTTCAATGGCTGCTTCCCAGTAGTATGTATTATGTATTATACTCCTGCCAAAAATAAGCCAAATGGGAAAACGCACAAGCAAGTTATTCGGACACGTAGTTAATAGCCCATTGCAATAGCGAAGTTATATATCTTCCGTTTTATTATTATTGCTGTTTCCGACAGGGTAGAAGTATGAATTTATCTGGAACGATTTTCCGTCATCCCTTGTTAATTTTGGTTTGGAGACAAACCGGTTTCGGCGTTGTGCCATCTTCAGTGCCTTTCTTTGTTTTGTTGCGTTCGTTCTGTATTTGTGTGCTTTTATAGTTCTTCGCTGTGCTGTTTATTAGCTACGTTTTGTATGTGCGGCTGGTAGCTGGTAGTTTGTGTGTGTGTACGGTTGAGTTCGGTTTGTCGTCTTTCGTTCTGCTGTGTCGTTTATTTAGTTAGGTGCATTTTATATGTGTTGCAACCAGCAGGTAGTTCTTTTATGTGTATGTATGCGCTCGTTAGGTGATTGTTTGGTTTGTTGGCATGTAGAAGTCTGTGATTCTGATTTGTATACCCTCTGAGGATTGATTGCCTGTTTTTGTTCTCGCGTCAATTGCCTGTGTTATGTTCGTTTTTCTGTATGTCAATTTCAGAGGTTCGAATAATGCGTCTGAAACGGTGTTTGTTGGTTCGTTAACTATATTTCCTTGAAATGTTTTTTGTTTATCTATCTCTATGGCGCGCTATACAACAGGTATATCATCATAAACCTCCTAAGAGATTTTTGCGCCAAGCTTCTCTTCCAATTTGTGGTGTGCCGATTTGAATTTTCCCTACAAATTGGTGGGACCTACAGTTTTTGCCGACTCCGAACGGCATCTACAAAGGAGACGAATTTTTGCTGAGAAGCCTGTCATGGCAGAAATACACTCGGAGAGTTTGCCAAACCACTGCCGAGGGGCGACCCCGTTTTGAAAAACTTTTTTCAAATCACTTTTGATGTTACTTGTACCAGGGCTCGAACCATGGACCTTCGGTGTGGTAGGCCGGCAACACTACCTTCACACCACGGCGGCCATTTTCTCCAGTATGTTTAAACGTAGACCTTTATGTTCTGTATGGAGAAGCTTGGCTGTGTTTTTGATCTGCGTCGGTTTGCATTTGTTTGTGAACATGTTGTTTGCGAAGTTTGATTCCAGTGTGCTATTGGGTGTTTGCCCTATTAATTTTATTCACCACTTATTTTCCGTATCCATTGTTTTTAGCGATTGCATATATTGTGCCTAACTGCCTTTTATATTCGTGCTTAGTAAGCGGGGTTCGTTCAAGTCTCGTTAATAGCTGTCTAAGGGCTGCGTTTTTGTGTTGCTCTGGGTGCTTTGAGGTGCTATGTGTTATCATGTCGGTCGCCGTGGGTTTCCTATATATTCCAAACTCCAGTTTATTTGTCGATATGTTTATTTTTATGGTGAGATCCAAATAATTTAATTTTCTTTCGACTTCTTTCTGCATTGTAAACATTATATCTATGTACTGTCTATTCAAAAATTTCTTCTTCATTCTCCCTCGTTATAACGCACATAATGTCATCAACATATCTGGCGTAGAAAGTTACGCCTAGTTCAGCTGTAAGATGCTTCATGTACTGTTCCTCTAAGTTTTGCATGAACACCTCCATGAGTATAGCTGAAGTTGGGTTGCCCATTCCTAGTCCGTTTGTTTGCCTGTATACGAGTATGCTGTTATTGAATTTAAAATAATTCTGACTTAATGTTATTTTCAAGGTGTCCATAATTTCTTTTGTCATGCTCTTGCTTGTTTTGTTTATCAATACTTTTGCAATGCTTCCATTGTTTCGGGTATTGGTATCGATGGGTATAGATCCTTTATGTCGAATGATATGAGCTTGCTACTGTTTGTGAGAGCCAAATATTCCATTTTCTCTACCAATTCCGCTGTGTTTGCGATGGTGTACTTGTTAGGTAGTTCTGGGTTGTCCTTCTTTAGGTTTTTGGAGAGTTTATATGCCGGTGCTGATCGGTAGTTGATTATTAGTATCATATGGTGGCCTGGTTTGTGAATTTTTAGTAGTGCTATGATTGGAGGCGCCGATGGGTTCATTAGTGTTAGCGATGATATTCGGGTCTCTTTTATCAGCGCTGTAGCTTTTCTTATGGTATTTTTTATAGCCGTTTCCTTTGTTCGCTTTCGTTGTTACTATGTCGTTTTCCCTTATTTTCTGTTTTAGTGACCTGATTATTTTTACTTCTTTGTCCATGTTGCCTTTGTTGTTTGATCTTGCGCATTTCTCAATGATCTGTCGGCATATGTGTCTTTTGTGCTCTCGTTCATCTTCAGGGAGAAGAGATATAGCCATTTCTGTGTCCACAATGGTATTCTCCATACCTTTTTTAACGTCATACTCTTTGATGTTCGTTAAGTGGGACTCCTGTAAAATTCACCAACCTTGGGTGGACCTGTGAATCTGTTTCTTTGGCTTTCTGGCTGCCACTTTTCTTCCCGATAAGATTGCTTTGCTTTTTATTGAGGGTTTTGTACTTCAGTTCCATTCTTTTCTTAATGTCCGCGTCTTTTTGGGATAAGACATCCATTAGAATAAAAACTGGAAGGCGCTCAGCTATTTGTAGGTGGATGTTGAGTAATTCTAAGTTAGTAGCTTCTTGTTTTGAGCAAAGGCTCCTTATTTCGTGCCGGGGGTGGTATATTTCCGCTTCTCGTTTTATCTTCCTACTTGTCTTAGTGGTCGCTTTTGTTATTATTTGGGCAAATTTTGGGATAACCTTTTCTGCAAGGCACTGTTTGTTAAACCAAATGTTTGCTTTGGTGTTGTATATTTTGCGTAGCCATCTTTGGTATACAGTAATTAGTAAGTTACTCCTTTCTGATACTCCTGACAAAAGCTAATATCTTCCTTTTTATACCTTTCATGAACATGAAATTGTATATTAACTTTGGCCCGATGTTGGTAACGTTTAGAAATATAAGAGATAGACCCACCATTAAGTATACCAAATTGATCAGGACGATGAACTGAGTTGATACAGCCATGTCCGTCTGTCCTTCCGTCCGTCTGTTTGAACGCAAACTAGTCCCGAAATTTTTGAAACATCTCGATGAAATTTGGCACACGGATATATATTTGTATTATATTAGACATTTGTCGGATCCGGTATAATCGGGGCCTCTATAGCATATATCTCCCATACAACCGATCGTTCAAATAAGAGGATTATGACCATTTCTCCCTCATTTTAAAAGATTAAAACTTGAAACTTGGTGAGATATTTTCTTATGGATAGTAAAAGATTTCGTAAAAAAGTCAGCAAGATCGGAGCTATATATAGTATATATCCCATACAACCGATCGTTCAGATAAGAGGATTATGGCCATTTATCCCTCATTTTGAAATATTAAAACTTGAAACTTGGTAAGATATTTGCTTATAGATGGTAAAAGAAAATTAAATGTATTGCTGACAAAGTTTTAGAGAACTTTAAACAAAGCGTATTTAAGTTTGCACGTATTCATGAAAGGTATAAAGCCTTCGACACAGCCGAAGACAGCGCCGTCCTTACTTGTTATTATTATTGCGGTTTCCGACAGGTTAGAAGTATGAATTTTTCTGGAACGATTTCCCGTCATCCCTTGTCAATTTTGGTTTGGAGTTATATATCTTTTTAGATTTTCACACCTTTCATAAACATTAAGGGCCGGTTTCACCAACGCGACTAAGACTAAAACTAAGTCGTGACTAAAGTTAGCACAGATTCGAGACTAACTTAATTTTGGGTTTCACCAACTGAGCGACTTAAATAATTTTGAACACAACAACCCGATCAGCTGTTTTATTCATATTAGTATTTTTTCATACCAGACAACTCTACGCATCCCAATACCCCAGTGCGAAATGGGCATTTATGGCCATACAAGAAGGAATGTATTGATCTTACACCCATTTCTCTTTAGTTGGAAGGTTCTAAAATTAGCGCTTAATTGAAAACGATAGTTTCGTAATGGTTGCATGCTAGAAAACAAGCGTTCACATGCATCTACGCTTACCCTGTTAAAGTCAAGCATGGTGAAGTTTCCGACTGGGGCGTTGCACAAAACAAATTAGCAACATTACTGACATTTAGGTTTTGAACCACAGCAACACTGCTTAGTCGAGAATAAGTCAGCTGGCAAGTTGACTAAGTTGTGACTTAGCTAAGTTACGTGGTGAAACTGAAAAAGTGAAAATCGCTACTTAACTAAGTTAAGTCGAGTTGGTGAAACCGGGCCTAAATGTATGTAAGTATGAGAAAAAGAAGAAAAAAGTTCACCCAAAAGATCAGCACGATGAGCGGAGTCGATTTAGCCATGTCCGTCTCTCCGTCCGCCTGTCTGTCTGTCCGTCTGTCTATTTGAAAGCAAACTAGTATCTCAGTTTTACAAAAGAATGCTGAAATTCGTTGTTTGGTTTCGCCATTTTATAATATACTAGCAAACCCGGTAGACGTTTTTTTGACGTTTTGATACATATAACACATCTATTTATAAAACGTCATTAACTTGAACCAAATAAACACCTAACTATACCAAACTGGGGGCTTTTCCAAAAGCTATATACAGACTGTGTAGTGCCCAGCGAACTCCTGAACCGTAAAAGTTCAAGAGCAAAAACAAAACACAAAACGTGTGGCAGCGCCCACTTTTCCAAAATTATGTAAATATTGACTAAGTGACACATATATCCAAATATCATTAATTTAGACCAAAAAAGTTCGGAGTTATGAACTGAAACTTGATATAGCCTGGGGGCGTGGCTTTACCCACCTTTCCAAAACTATATAGTGTATATGCTGTACCCAGTGAATCCAAGTATATATTGTGAAAATTTCATAAAGATCGGTTTAATTCTTTGGCGCCTATGAAAGGCACACATTTTTATACCTAGTAGTGCTACGCACACAAGGTATATAACCTTTAGTCGCCTAACGGCAGTACGTAACGGCATAAACGGATCGAGATAGATATTGACTTATAAATATCAAAATGCTCAGGACGAAAAGAGAAACTGATTAAGCCATGTCCGTCCGTCCGTCTGTGAACACGATAACTTGAGTAAATTTTAAGATATCTTAATGAAATTTGATATGCAGGTTCCTTGGCACTCATCTCCGAGCCCTATTTAAAAGATTTTCGAAAACACAAAAAAAGTGATTACTCAGTACATTATTTACCTATAAGGATAAAATTGGGTTAATACATTGAGATTGAGGCATACAATACATTTTTGAAAATGGGAGTGGCACCGCCCACTTTTGATTAAGTCAAATTTAGACATAATATTAACCATAAATCAAAACCCGTTCAAGATATCGCACGCAGGTTTCTAGGTATGCAAGGAATGTTCTAGGAAAAAATGAGCGGGATCGGTTAAGGTCTACGCCCACTTTTATATTGTGGCGACTATTTTCAAGCATGTACCATCCCTAACTCAATAACAGTCCCACTACTAGTTAAACCCAACAGAGGTAACGATGGCTACGCTTATGCATGCAAGCATGTATAAAGCAAGAGGAAGAGAGATCACTCGAGTGTTTGCGAATACGATGCAGGGAGGAGATAATAATAAATAACAACGATCCTTCGAGAACACGAAGATCGAATAACCTATAAAGTTCTCGGTGCGTAGGCAAGCACCCTGTCGGACTATATAAGGCAGTGACCAAGCAAGGCAGGGGGATCAGTTTATTTTGAAGCGTTGAACAGTGAACTACTGCGAAGTTACCAAACTCTTAAATTTGTATTGCGTTTAATACTAGAAAATAAAACTAGCTATTAGTTACAATATCTGTGCGTGTGTTTATTTGATTTTATAGTGATCGAACCGAGGATTAATAATCAAGGAATTATCGAATTCGTCACAATTTTTGTTAGAAGTGGTATTGTTAAATAAATACCAGTGGGTGCAAGGATAGCAAGGACATGGCTAAGTTGAATGAATTAAAGATTCAGCAATTCAAAACTGATTTGGAACAACGCAGACTAAATACCACGGGCAATAAATACGAGTTACAACCACGACTACGGGAGGCAATGGAAGCGGAAGGAATCAACGTTGATGATTATGTTTTCCATCTTGTGGAGGAGGCATCGAAGAAAATTGAAGAGAAAAAGGAGCCTCCGAATACAGTGGCAAGTGCGGACACAAACGCGTTGTTGGCTGTATTGACTCCGATGTCGTCAAGCATTTCAACGCAGCTGGAAGAACAGGAGACACACATGGCCTCTCAGCTGGAAGAACAACATACACGTATTACATCCAAGTTGGAGGCACGTATTTCCGAAATATCATCACAAAGTTCAGCACAGGTGTTATCGCAGATCTCTGCAAAGCTGGAAGAGCAGGAAGCTAGGATGTCATTGAAGCTAGAGGCACGCATGGACGCGAAAATAATGCAGTTTGAGGAGAAAATCGAGGCCGAGGTAGATGCGTTAAGGGGCCGTATCCAGGATTTGTAACTGAAACGTCCATCTGCTTCAGCGATTACTCTCAAGGTAAAATCCCCTTCATTTGATGGTTCTCTTCCTTTCCAGGTATTTAATCTACAGTTTGAGAAGATGGCAGCGGTGAATAATTGGGGCACTGAAGACAAAGTTGCTGCACTATTCGTGGCATCGAAGGGTCATGCAGGCGAAATCTTACAGACGATTTCCGACGGTGAACGAAATAATTATGAAGCATTGATGGGTGCAGTTGAGAGACGCTATGGTAGCGAACATCGAAAACAGATATACCAAATAGAGCTACAGAATCGATTTTAGAAGGCTAATGAGACATTGCAGGAATTTTCATCGGATATCGAAAGGTTGGCCCATCTATCAAACGCAGAAGCACCTGTAGATTATACGGAGAGAGTAAAGATCCAATGTTTCATAAATGAAATACTCATATGCAAACCCCAAAAGGACATTCGCTGAAACGGTATCGCATGCTCTGACGCAGGAAACAGCCTCGCTTTTGAGTAAACCTGCATACAAGGCTCATCGCGTAGAAGTGGACACTCCGGCTTGGGTAGACAAAATTTTGGAAGCGTTGAACCGAGTAGAGAAAAAAAGTGGTGGTGCCTTTAAATGCTTTAAGTGCGGAAAACTAGGTCATATAGCACGCTATTGCGTCACTGGATCCAGTAATTCTGGCAATTTAAGTGGACGTAAACGCAAAGCTGGAGAAGATGAGCAAGATGAATGCCCCATAATCTCTGTGTCACAACTCGGACGGAAAGCAAGTAATGTTACTGTTGAAGGCTACGTGGACGGGAAGGAGCGCTTGCTGACTGTGGATACTGGTGCATCATATTCCATCATTCGGAGTGACTTGGTCAGCGGGAAAGTGAGACGATTGCAGAAAGCTAAGTTGTGGACAGTAACTAGTGAAAGCAAGCAAGTCCGGGGAGAGGTGGCATGTAAGGTTGTGATTGGGAATGTGGCTACGTATCACAACTTCTTGGTAGCGAATATTGGCGTCGATTTCTTGGCTGAGCGCGACATTCACATCAACGTAAGGAACAGGGTTATGACTTACAATAGCCAAGAAGTTCCTCTCGTCTTTGGACGCAATAGTGGCTATACTACCAAGGGAGTGATCTTCGAGATGGAGCAGCAGGAGCCTCGTAAAGCACAGGTAACTCCTCGACCAAAGGCTTTCACGGACAGATACCTCCTGAAGAAGAATCGGCAAGGCCAGGAGGAAGATCCAGATTTGGCACGTGTATTGAAAGGACTGAAGGAAAACAATCAGCCAAGACGAGAAGAGATGGTCGCAGAGAGTCGCATTGCAAAAGCATACTGGGCACAATGGAGAAGTTTGAAGCTAATATCTGGTTGTTTGCATCGGATATGGGAAAGCGAAGATAGCCAGAATCATCGAGCACTTATTATTGTTCCCAAGGCAAGAATTATCAAAGCGTCACATAATTGCCCAAATGGAAGGCACATGGGAATAAAGAAAACATTGCAAGAGGTAAAGCGGCGGTTCTATTGGATTGGTTGCAGACAATTTGTAAGGGAATGGATTAATAAGTGTGCAAAGTGTGCTGAGGAATAAAGGCGAACATCTGGTGGTCATGGTCCGAGGAAGCAAAGCAACTTAGTGGATAAAGTAAAACAGCGCTCTAGGCGTGAGGGAAAGGAAAGGAATCCTGAAGAAGTGAGTTGCAGGAATACTTGCCAAGTACCACTGGGCACGAAAGTGAAGGCGCAAATCTATGCGGGGCCAGATAAAATGGTTGGAATGTGTGACAGTGTAATGCATTGTGGGAAGCTCTGCAGGAAAGGATTGATGTGGGAGTTTCAATCCCTGAAGGAAATGAAGTTTAATAAAGCGGTGCCAACCATTGAGCGTCTAGCAGCGTTTGGTTTGGGAAATGTGTCTGATCGGGACCATCAGATTTAGGTGGAGGGCAGTGTGGCGATTATTCTCAAGCATGTACCGTCCCTAATCAATAACACTCAAACCACTAGTTAAACACAACAGAGGTAACGATGGCTACGCTTATGCATGCAAGCAAAGGAAGAGAGATCGCACGAGTGCTTGCGAATACGATGCAAAGAGGAGATAATAATAAATAACACCGATCCTTCGAGAACACGAAGATCGAATAACCTAGAAAGTTCTCGGTGCGTAGGCAAGCACCCTGTCGGACTATATAAGGCAGTGACCAAGCAAGGCAGGGGGATCAGTTTATTTTGAAGCGTTGAACAGTGAACTACTGCGAAGTTACCAAACTCTTAAATTTGTATTGCGTTTATTACTAGAAAATAAAACTATCTATTAGTTACAATATCTGTCCGTGTGTTTAACGAATTCGTCACAATATGAAAGATTTTGAAGAGGATCGTAGATATATTAAATAGGCAATAACTTTGCGTAGAATAGCTTTACATCATTTAAATTTCACTTTTAAAGTTTCCGTAAACAACGAAATCCAAAAACTTAAAATTTTCGAAAATGGGCGTGGCCCCGCCCCTTTTATAGTGGATTATTCCACAAAACGTTGTCGAAACGAAATTTGTTGATAATGTTCTATATATAAAGGTAACTCTTTGCTGTAAAAATGGGCTAGATCGTTTAATGTCCACGCCCAGTCTTTTAACATAGTTCTGGAAATTTCTTTTGAGAAATATAAAAAGCGATATTTCTACAACTAAGCAAGTTATATCAAGCAGATTTTGCACACGTAATAAGCTTTTAAGGAAAGCTCGGCCGCAAAAAAATGTTGTCAATATTGAAGAAGTAGTTGTGGTGCCGCCCACTTTTCAGCATAAAATTTCTTCTATTTTCAAAGACAATCGCTTATAATTCAATCTTGATATTTCAATGAAAATTGGTCAGCTGCTTCTCAGTAGTATGTATTATACTCCTGCCAAAAATTACCCAAATCGGGAAACACACAAGCAAAATATTCGGGCACGTAAGTAATAGCTCCTTCCAATAGCGAAGTTATATTTCTTTTTTGATTTTCATACCTTTCATAAACATTAAATGTATGTAGGTATGAGAACAAGAAAAGAGAAGTTCACTAAAATTATCAGCACGATGAGCGGAGTCGATTTAGCCATGCCCGCCTCTCCGTCCGTCTCGCTGTCTGTCCGTCTGTCTATTTGAACGCAAACTAGTCTCTCAGTTTTACAAAAGAATGCCGAAATTCGTTGTTTGCTTTCGCCATTTTATAATGTGCAAGCAAACCCGGTAGACGTTGTTTCGACGTTTTGATACATAGAACACATCTACGAGCATATATAAAATGTCATTAACTTGAACCAAATAAACTCCTAACTATACCAAACTGCAGCTTTATATAACCTGGGGCTTTTCCAAAAGCTATATACAGACTGTGTCGTGCCAAGCGAACTCCTAAACCTATCGTAAAAGTTCAAGAGCAAAACAAAACACAAAATATGTGGGCGTGGCACCGTCTACTTTTGAAAAATTATGTAGATATTGACTAAGTGACACATATATCCAAATTTCAATAATTTAGACCAAAAAAGTTAGGAGTTATGAGGCATCGAAACTTTATAGAGCCTGGGGGCATGGCTCCGACTACTTTTCCAAAACTATATATTGTCCATGCGGTACACAATGAACCCAAGTATATATTGTGATTCATAAAGGTCGGTTGAGTTCTTTGGCGCCTATAAAAAACACCCTTTTTATACCTTTCATGAACATGAAATGGTATATTAACTTTGGTCCGATGTTTGTAACGTTTAGAAATATAAGAGATAGACCCACCATTAAGTATACCAAATTGATCGTAACGATGAACTGAGTTGATACAGCCATGTCGGATCCTGTATAATCGGGTCACTATAGCATATATCTCCCATACAACCGATCGTTCAAATAAGAGGATTATGACCATTTCTCCCTCATTTTTAAAGATTAAAACTTAAAACTTGGTGAGATAATTTCTTATGGATAGCAAAAGATTTCGTAAAAACATCACCAAGATCGGAGCTATACATAGTATATATCCCTTGTAACCGATCGTTCAGATAAGAGGATTATGACCATTTCTCCCTCATTTTTAAAGATTAAAACTTAAAACTTGGTGAGATAATTTCTTATGGATAGCAAAAGATTTCGTAAAAACATCACCAAGATCGGAGCTATATATAGTATATATCCCTTGTAACCGATCGTTCAGATAAGAGGATTATGGCCATTTATCCCTCATTTTGGAAGATTAAAACTTGAAACTTGGGAGATATTTGCTTACAGATAATAAAAAATTTGGTAAAACAATCGCTAAGATCGGAGCTATATATAGTATATATCCTATACAACCGATCGTTCAGATAAGAGGATTATGGCCATTTATCCCTCATTTTGGAATTCATGAAAGGTATAAAGCCCTCGGCAGAGCCGAAGACAGCGCAGTCCTTATCCTTGTTTATATCTATTTTTGTTACGCACACAAAGTATATTACTTCATTCGGCATAAACGAATCGAGATATATATTTATTAATGTATATCAAAACCTTCAGGATAAAAAGTAAAATATCCGTGGAAGTAGTTAATACCCCACTGCAAAAGCGAAGTTGTATATCTTTTTTGATATTCATTCCTTTTATGAACATGAAATGTTTGTACGTATACTGAAATGATCAGGAGGATGATCTGAGTCGATGTAGCCATCCTTCTTTCGATACGTCTATCTGTTGTCCGTCTGTCTATTTGAACGCAAATACGAACTGAAAGTAATAAAATAGACCTGCGTAAATTGGGATGCCATAATAAATCACTACTAGGTATATAATGTTCGGTCCCACCCGAACTTAAACTTCCTTACTTGTTTATATCTATTTTTGTTACGCACACAAGGTATATTACTTCATTTGGCACAAACGAATCGGGATATACGAGGTGTGTTCAAAAAGTATCGCCAATTTTGTGTTTTTTCAAAAATTATTTATTTATTCATGAATATCTATTTTGTCCCCTTCAAAGTAATCCCCATGAGATATTATACACTTGTGCCAACGATTTTTCCAATCTTCGAAGCACTTCAAAAAATCATTTTTATGTATCTTGTTCAGCTCCTCCTTCGATGCCGTCTTTATCTCGTCAAGAGAAGCGTAACGTCGTCCTTTCATAGGCCTCTTCAGTTTAGGGAACAAGAAAAAGTCACAGGGGGCCAGATCTGGGGAATACGGTGGCTGCGGCATCATTAGTGTGTTGTTTTTGGCCAAAAAGTCGCGCACAAGCAACGATGCGTGAGCAGGGGCGTTATCGTGGTGCAAAAGCCAATTTTTGTTCTTCTTTGCACATCTTCTCGGCCTTCTGAGAACATTTTATACCACCGATAAACGTTGCTTCGGTCCAAGGTAGCTTCTCCGTATGCCACAGTCAACATTCGGAATGCATCCGCGCACTTAATTTCGTTTTTCACACAAAATTTGATACAGGTTCTTTGATCCATTTTTTTGAATAGGTAAAAATCGAAGACGATCCAAAACACGTGCAAGCAAAGCAGCTGTCAACAATTAACTGAACATTCAAAATGGCCGAGCTTGTCGGCATAAGTGAGAGACATGAGTACCAACATAACGCCACAAAAAATTCGAAATTCGAATATACGTAACCAGCGAAAATTCAAAATTCGCGATACGTTTTGAACACACCTCGTATGTTTATTAATGTATATCAGAACGTTCAGGATGAAAAGTAAAATATCCGGGCAAGTAGTTAATACCCCACTGCAAAAGCGAAGTTGTATATCTTTTTTGATATTCATTCCATTCATGAACATCAAATGTTTGTACGTATGAGAAGAAAAAGAGATAGTCCCATCAAAAAGTATACTGAAGTGATCAGGAGGATGAGCGGAGTCGATGTAGCCGTATCCGTCTCTCGATACGTCTATCCGTCTGTCTATTTGAACGCAAATACGAACTGAAAGTATTAAAAGAGACCTGCGTAAATTGGGATGCCATAATAAATCACTACTGGGTATGGCAATTCGATTTCGTATTGCTCGTTGTGCACGCACGTATTAATTTTCGCTCTGCTTTCTTAAGTAATTTTCACTATGGGCCGGTTTCACCAGCTCGACTTAACTTAGTTAAGTCAAGTTTCTCACTTAATCAGTTTCACCACATAACTAAGCTAAGTCACACAATAGCCATCCTGCCAGCTGACTTATTCTCGACTAAGTCAGTGTTGCTGTCGTTCAAAACCTAAATGTCAGCAATGCTCCTAATTTGTTTTGTACAATGTCCCAGCCGGAAAAGTCGTCAAGCATGACTTTAACGGCGTATGCGTAGATGCATGTGAACGCTTGTTTTCTAGCATGCAACCATTACGAAACTATCGTTTTCAATTAAGCGCTAAATTTAGTACCTTCCAACTAAAGAGAAATGGGTGTAAGATCAATACATTCCTTCGTGTATGGCCATACATGCCCATTTCGCACTGGGGTATTGGGATGCGCAGATTTGTCTGGTATGAACAAATACTACTATGCATAAAACAGCTGTTCGGGTTGTTGTGTTCAAAATTATTTAAGTCGCTCAGTTGGTGAAACCCAAAAGTAAGTAAGTCTAGAATCTGTGCTAACTTAAGTCACGACTTAGTTTTAGTCTTAGTCGCGTTGGTGAAACCGGCCCTATGTCTTCGCATAAAACAATAACTTGCTTGGACTGTTCTAAGCGTATTAAAGTCGGTATCTGTGTTACCTGTAAATTATGTGACTTTAAGTTTCATAATTATTTTGCTAAAGTTGAATTTGACGATTCTTCTGAAATATTTATTAATTGCAAAAACATTTTTTTCATCTGCAATAACTGTTTAAACATGTCAGTGAATCTCTTTGCTATGATATCAAACCTATCTAAAGAAATTAACTCTCTAAAGAGTGAATTCGAAGAGTTTTGGCACAATAACAAATCTGTTTGCATTTTTGGCGATTTTGGTAAAGTATTTTTCTGTGTTTCATACATACCACCTAATAGTGATGGATCTTTATAGAATTCACATGTAAATAATATTGTTAACATCTGTGAAAGGAATTTAGAAAGCCATTTCTGTATTCTTGGTGATTTTAACCTTAATAAAATTATTTGGTCTAACTTCTTAGACAAAAATAGACTCACTCCTACTAATATTAACTATTCTTAGGAGATAAATTTTCTTGATAGCTTTTTTAGTGTCAATCTTATCCAAATTAATTATCTGCCTAACAGACTGAATAATATTTTAGATCTTGTCTTTGTTGACGAGAACCTAAGTTTCAATTTAGATGAATGTGAATTTCCACTCTGTTGCTCGGACATGCACCATATTCCTCTCTCAATAACTCTTGAAGTGCTAAATTTTAGCCCAGCTTCTTTCAATGAACCGCGCACTTATGTCTTTGGAGGAGTTAACTTTGACGACTTGAATGCTAGGCTTTTGGATGTAAACTGGGAAGGTCTCTTCAACTCGAAATCAGTCTCTGAATGTTTAGATATTTTTCTTATTAACGTTTTAGAAGTAGTTTGCAGCATCGTACCTGCACGCCCCGCCCGTATACACAAACTCCCCTGGTATACAAAAAACCTAAAAAGGCTTAAAAATAAGCGAAACAAATATTTTAACCTGCACAAATCTACTGGTACTTGTAATTTTAAAGATGAGTATAGTCGACTTTCAAGAGAGTTTAATGCTCTTGATAAACAGTTATACAATCAATACATCGCTTGGTATGAAGTTGAACTCAAATCCAACCCGAAATCCTTCTGGAATTTCATACGTTCAAAAAAAGGTTGCACAAACATTCCCACTTGTGTGACTTTTGATGATAAGCATTCTCTGTGTTTATCTGATACCACTAATTTATTTGCTGATTTTTTTAGCTCAAATTTTGTCAGTGGAAGCGTCTCAAATACCAGTGGTTCTCCAAGTTCTCTTGACCAGCATGGGTTTGTCTGTGGTCGCTCCACAGTTACAAACCTTGCTGAATTTTCCCAATATTGCATCTCAGCCTTTAAGTCTTGTCATCAAGTCGATATTGTTTATACAGACTTTTCGAAAGCTTTCGATACTGTTGTACATAGCACTTTCCTATTGAAGTTAGAAGAGCTTGGTTTCCATTCAACTCTTCTTTCTTGGTTAAACTCTTATGTGTCTAACTGAGTCTCATATGTTGAAATTAGTCATACTAAATCGTACCCCTTCTGGTGTGCCTCAGGGTAGTATTCTTGGCCCATTGCTATTTCTACTTTTTATTAATGATATTAAAACTTGTGTTGGTACTTCACAATTCTTACTCTATGCGGATGATTTAAAAATTTTTTATGTAATAACCTGTTTGCCAGATACATTATCATTGAAAGGCGATCTAAATAAGCTATCAGATTGGAGTATGAGAAATAAACTGTCGCTCAACATAAAGAAATGCTTCCAAATGACTTTTGCTAAAATTGTAAATCCAATTGTCACTACGTTCACTATTTCTAACACCTGCCTATCTATCGTACATGAATATCTGGATTTAGGTGTGGTTTTTGACTCAGGCTTCAGCTTTGTCAATCACATCAATCATATTATACCTAAGGCGGGTTCTAACTTGGGCTTCTTGTGTCGTTATGCGCGTGATTTTAAAGACCCATACACTAGAAAATCACTCTATAATTGCCTAGTAAGATCAAAGTTAGAATATGCCTCAGTAATCTGGAACCCTATTTACTCTTTACATTCCGACAGGATCGAAAGATTTCAACCTCTTCATTTTGATGAGCCATTCCCATCGTATGAGGCCCGTTGCCTTTTAATTAACCTTAAATAGCTTAAGTCAAGGCGCATAATGCACTCTCTCATGGTTGTTTATGATATAATTTCTGGCATGATAAATTGTCCTAACCTTTTCGAGCAAATTGGCTTTAATGTACCCCAAAGGATCCCACGTACTCAACTTCCGTTTAATGTTAAAACGCTTAAATCTAACTATTTATTGTTTGCACCCATTACAAAGTCCCTTATGGAATTCAATCGAATTTTTACACCTCTCGATCTAGATTTTGCTCAGTCCAGATCCATATTTTTGGCTAAATTGCAATCAATTTATTTTTAAGTGTTATTATGTTTAATCTTTAAGAAAATTTGTATTTCTAGTCTGTAAGGTTTTGTAAACATTGACTGAATAAAATGAAAATGAAATGAAATAATGTTCGGTTCCACCCGAACTTAGACTTCCTTACATGTTTATATCTATTTTTGTTACGCACACAAGGTATGTTACTTCATTCGGCTTAAACGAATCGAGATACATATTTATTAATGTATATCAAAACGCACAGGATGAAAAGTAAAATATCCGGGCAAGTAGTTAATACCCCACTGCAAAAGCGATGTTGTATATCTTTTTTGATTTTCATACCTTTCCTGAACATGAAATGTTTGTAAGTATGAGAAGAAGAAGATACAAGTCCATCAATAAGTATACCGCCTGTTTGTCTGTCTATTTGAAAGCAAATTTGTCAAACATATGCATGTATTGGAATTTTTTAAAAATGTTGTAAGCAGTGGTTTTTAGGGAACCTATTTATATACAAAGTTATTGCCTATTAAATATACAGGGTGGCTGATGAATTTTGCTACATTAAGAAACTCAAATAATTTTTTTTTCAGTGTATGGAATTCATTTTTCTTTTATTCATGTTAAAGCTCATTAAATTTTATTAAATATAGCTTAATTAGTTTTAAAAATAATGGAATTTAAATGCCCCCCTGCTCGTCGATGCATGTGCGGCATCTTACCAAAAAGTTGTTCATTACTGCTTGGAGAGTTGAGACAGGAATAGCCGCAATTGTTTCTCGAATGAATTGCCTTAGTTCATTCAAATTTGTTGGTTTTGCTTTGAAGACTTCCTGTTTGCAATAACCCCACAAGAAAAAGTCAGGTGCAGTAAGGTCAGGCGACCTGGGTGGCCAACGGAATGTGGAGTTTCTGGATATCAGCTTATTGGGAAATTTTCGTCGCAATTCTGTCATAACAGGTTGGGCTATATGAGGAGCTGCACCATCTTGCTGAAACCACACAGAGTTGAAAGAAATTCTCATTCGGCGTAATTCTGGATAGAAAAACTATCTCAACATGCTCAAGTAACGGCCTCCAGTAACCGTAACGGTGTGACCGTTTTCTTCGAAGAAGTAGGGCCCGACAATGCAGCGTGATGAAACTGCACACCACACTGTGACTCGAAGTGGATGCAATTCCGTCTCATGGAGTATCTGTGGGTTGGAAGCACTCCATATTCGACAATTTTGTTTGTTTATGTTGCCGTTTAAATCGAAATGGGCCTCGTCAGACATGAAAAGACAGTTCAACATGTTTCCATCCTCTTCCACCATTTGAAGCATCTTCTGGCAAAATTCCAAGCGAATCGGCAAGTCTGCAGCGTTCAGTTTCTTGGCCATTTGAATTTTATATGGGAATAAGTCCAAATCTTTGTGCATAATTGACTGTAATGACTGTCTGCTTACACCCATTTGAGCAGATAAGCTTCTTGTCGAAACACGTGGATTGTTTTGTATGGCAGCAGCTACAGCAGCGATTGTTTCCTCCGTTCGAACTGAAGGGTTTCGATGGTAAGGTCTTCTGTTGACTGTCCCATGCTCGGCAAAATTGTTTACAAGTCTTATTATGGTCCATCTGCTCGGAGGATTGCCGCCAAACGTGCGCCTATACTCTCTTTGAACCGAAACTACGGACTCCAGTGCGTGATAGCGGCGAACAATCCAAATTCTTGTTTCAGTGTCCCAGTTATCCATTCTTGTTAAATGTAAAAGTCAATCTGCAAAATAAAAAAAAAATTAACCAGATTCATTAAATAGAAAAAAAGTTATTTAATTTTTTTTTGGTAGCGGCTTTCATTAGCCACCCTGTATCTATGCTCCTTTTCAAAATCTTCCGTATATAAGTGGGCGTGGACTTGAACCGATTTCGCCCATTTATTCCCGAAACATTCCCTGTATTAATATAAATATGTGTGTTGACTTTCGTTTCGATATCTTGAACGGTTTGTGATATATGATTAATATTATTGCCACTCCCATTTTCAAAACTTTCTTTAAAAATTTGCGTTGAGTGCCAAGGAACCTGCATATCAAATTTCATTAAGATATCTCAAAATTTACTCAAGTTAAATGGATGCCGTTACATACTACCATTAGGCGAATGAAGTTAATATACTTTGTGTGCGTAGCACTACTAGGTGCAAAAAATATAAATGTGCATTGTTCAGAAATTCTAATTTTATGTTGAGAAAAGCTGATAATGATGAAGTTGTTGTCATTCCCACAACAGCCGGTTCTATCGTAGCTGAATGACCCGGGTTTTTTTACCCGGCCAAGGGCTGTTATTTCAGTGTAATCCTGTCTAATGTGTCTGGTCCCCCCTTAAATTGTCATCCTCGCAGAAGGCCCTTGCAGCGGGGTTGCTATATTGTCTCTTGTTACGGGCTGCGGTAGAACCCGACCTTGGACCAAGAGATTGGATGTGCTGCGTCTGCTGGAAAAAATTTATATTAAACGGTCGCATTCTGTTCAATGCGCCAAGTGTAAGAGATGGCTACAGAGATCTGGACGCTCAAGGCTTAACCCTGCCATCCACAGACCCCGTACTTTCTTTAGTACTTTCGAGGCACCATGCTCTACACGCCTAAGGGGTCCCGCGGTACACGTTGCTCTAGCACACCCCCACCGCCCCTTCCAACTTCAAGCAGCCACAATGGTGGCTCTGTCTACACGACTAGCAGCACCGTTGCAATTCACGCCTCATCCACTCCCGACTGTCGCTTCCGCTCACCAGCGTCTCCATCTCGCACGGCCGCTCAACACTCCTATACCCTCCTGGATAGGCCAGATATGAGCCAACAATGCCCCTAACTGCTTCCAGCTTGCACGTGGGCTAAGACCACCACCTCCTCGTACCTTTCACTACTTGCACTGTCTGTACGCCTGCGACACCGGTCAAGTGCAACAATTGCCCTGGCCTATGTCACATCCATATGTGCCTGGGACTGGCAAACAGAAATCTCTCGACGGATACGTTCATAGCCCCCTGTTGCAGTACACAGCCGCCTTCCACGCCAGACAACAACGACAAAGGCGCTGTTAACTCTAGACTGCGACATAGTTTAGGACTTAGCCTACCCCCACCTAGGCAAGCGCATCTGTTTAGGCCACTGGCCTAAATATTGAAGCACACCCTAATTTCCAAAGCTTTTCTTATAATTTATCTCGGTTGAAACCGTTAACCGTTTACCCCGCCGGATAATAGCGAGAGCCAGGATTCGGCGGTGGGTACGACCTAATTTATTAATTTTCACTTTCTCACTTCTTTTTCGAACGTCGAAGAAACAGCCAACACCCAAGTCACCGAAGGTAGGCCCTTTTCTGCTACGTATATATTTGCGTTTTTAATTCTATTCCAATTTTAAATAATTTCCCTAATTGTTTAATTCCTGCACTTTCACTATAATGAACATAGTTATTATGTATCTGAACTAACGAGTTCTTTGTTTCTTTCTTTCTTACACCTTATTACGAGCACTTATAACTTGGTATCGCCATACCAAGTATCAAGTCATCGTAACATTTGGTCCATCTCGTCAGGAAAAACAAAATCGGAGAATTAATCATATTTTTCCATTTTAATTAAATTTCATCACGATCAAGAAGTAAATAACGAGACATATACACTAGGCTTGGCAGATCCCGTGATTTTTGAAGAACAGTGTGATTTGTGATTGTGACATCTCAGTCACAGCTCCTTTGATCCGTGACTGTGACTGCACTTTGGAAGAAGAAGAGCTTCTAACTGTGATTGTTCTTATCGTTTGTTTTGTTATACACCTTCGTTAGCAGTCTGAAATTTGTGTCACCAATTGGATGCAAATAGGTAAGTTTTAGTATATTTTTGTGTTATATTAAAACACTTATCTATCAGTTTTCCACTTTCACAGGTTTCTGCAAATGTAATATATATATTACGTACCGATTGGTACGTGCTACAACACATTTTGTACATGGACATTGCGGCGTAGATAATTCTACTAAAATGCGTTTAGAAATCACATTCTAAATTGCAAGATAGTTGGGAAACGATGACGATACGCCACTGTTAGATTTAATTTCATCCATAAAAGGTAAGCGGTACCTATTTCACATGGTTAAAGTCATTGTATAATAATTGCTGAGTTGGTGATGTACGCGATGTACTGCACTACTATAGGAAGTTCAATGATCCTAGAGAAAAGGGACAAAAATTTCGCTGTAACAAATGGAAGGGAAGGTGCGTGAGGAACATACTAAAAGCCTTTGAATGTATTACGTACGAATATTTGGTAATTCTAACTGCTAATACCCGTCCAAAAATATTGAGATGGGTAATTGTTTACGACAGCCGGCGAGTGCTAAAACGCGCCCAAAAATGTCGAGAGAGGTATAAAAAGACGCGTTTTGACCTCTGTAACAAGAATCCTAAAGCGGAAAACAAATATTTTGTTTCAGTGAAAGTTATTGCAAAGAACCATAAAATTATACAGCCCCGCTGCCGATACTTTTGTACGTGTATTAGCAGTTACGTGCTGTCGTATAGAATTACCAAAAGGCTTAACCGAGCCTTTAAAACTAACCACAATCTCCTCCAGCTGTACAGTAGGATGTTTGCGAATCAGATGTCGTTTTAAGTTGCTTGTCGAGGTTTTGTACGACATTTTGCTTTTGCAAATATTGCATTTAGCAAAAGCGTTGTCCACCTTTTCAAAAAACTGCCAAAGGGAACTTCTGGTTTTGTCTAAAGGCATTATTATTTTAATATATTTAGGGAAATTTAAACACTAAAAAACGCCACAGCCGAAACGATTAAACGTATATATTCAAATAGAAACGAATTCACATCAATTTAAAAATAGGAACCATTCAAAATGCAACGCAAAAAACGTCATTCAAAAAAGCTCATATTCTAAGGGTTGCATGAAGCGCTGTTTTTTTAATCATTACGTATGGTGGAATTTTATATTCGCCATGATTCTTAAATTGCTACTGCGCCATCTATGATACTTTGTCGCATCACAGATAACAGATTCATATATGCACTGTGAGCTGTGATTGTGATTTTATGGAGTCGTGATTGGGAACGAGATCAGGGAGCGGGTGCTGTCACAGTCACGGCATTTTCTTTGAAGCTGTCACTCCGATTTACTGTGACATTCCAGTCGCTGTGACAAAATCACAGGTATGCGAATATTAGCCAACTCTAATATACACAAAAGCCATAATAGCGAGTGGCAGCAACAAGCAGACAGAGACAGTCATATCACACATCACATCATCAGCAACACATCGCATACATCATATCATACAGTCCATTCAAACAACACATCGCCTACATCACATCATACAGTCCATTCAAATCATGACACATCACATTATTTGCACATATTAAACCTCTAAATTTCATCAAGGTAAGTGGTTGATTTTAGTGCACAATTTTTTTAAGTACGCATTAACGTACCACGAGTGAAAGTGTGATATAGATTTGTAGATCAGAGCAAGTGGAAGTTCGTTGTGTTTGAAAAACACACTTAGCGCCTTTTGACTATCGAGAAGTTCCCCCCTCCAGTGGTAACGTCTTTTGTTTTTTTATTTTTTAACACATTACCACAGCACTGTACAGTCTTTATTCTTTATAATATAAGTTTCCTTTGTTTGTTGATTTTCAACAACAATTTACACTTCCACTTGGTTGATGCATTTGCAAATAAATACCACAATATTCACTCACTAAAATACTGTCGTAAACCGTACATAATACGTGCCACTACAAAATTATCACTTGCGTTGGGTGGCTAGTGGTCATTAATTCACTTAGTTCGAAAGATATATATATATACCTTGTTTATCAGTAAATCATTTTAATAAATAATCCACTTGAACGTATTTACACTGTATTTATTGCGTTCATTTGATTTTAAACACCTTGGTTTTGGCTATTCGGCGTTTGACACTTTCATTTTCACTTTAATAAAAGACACATTAAATCCCTGTCCAGATTTCTGTCTGTGTCACACATACCAGTCCACGATACATTAAATCTTCAGAAAAATTTCTATCTGTGTCACTTTTCGGTAATTAAGCTTATATTCAAAGCATTTTACATCTCCGAGTCATTACAGTCGGCTATTGCTTCACTGTAAAGAATCAAAATTTTTAAAATCATCAAAAAAATGGAAACATATATACGACTCTCAGATTGCATAATAGAGTTTGATCAATACTTCGGCCCTCACGACCAAGATAAGCACACCCTTGCGATACAGCAAGAGAAGCTAAAATCATTGTGGAAGAAGACAAAAGCTGCCTATGAAAGTCTTCTGAGCTCACCAGACCTGTCCAAGGAAGATCTGTGCCCTTGAGACAGAAAACTAAGACTTGCTTCGCATGTTACGCTAAAGGCATTGCTGCAAATAATACTGAAATTGAAAAGCTAACAGTGCAAGCAACACCAAAAGCTACAGTCTCTGAAACCTCCAGCCGTGAACAAAACATTCGACTTCCACCTTGTGACACTGATGTGTTTAAGGGCGACTACCTATCCTGCCCAACTTTTAGGGACATGTTCACGACCATATACATATTACCCCGGTTGAAAAACTATACCACCTCAATTAAAAGACACAAGGGGAAGCGAAGGAAAGTGTGCGAAGGTGCCCCCTAACCAACGAAGGTTTTACCACAGTCTGGAAAAATTTAAGCGACAGGTATGGGAATAAGCGTATCCTTGTTAATACGCAATTGAAATCCCTGTTTAGTTTGACGTCAGTCGAACATGAATGCGGAGCAGCAATCAAAAAGCTTCAACCCGACATATTCAACTGGGATGCAATTATCACGTATCTATGTTCTACAAAACTTCCCGAATGTACTCTGGCCTTATGGGAGCAAACCATAGAAAACAAAACAGAAATACCGAAATGGGAAGACATGGACAAGTTCCTTTCCAACCGTTTCCAAACGTTGGAAACTGTTTCTGACCTCAGGGGTAGCAAAGCATTTAAGGCACCGAAGAGTCAAACCAACACAAGGGAAACGCCTGCGAAACTTGAAGTATACCAAGCCAGCGTCCCCAAAGCATCGTGTAAAATGTGCAGCAGTAAAGAGCACAAACTACGAAATTGCCAAAAATTCCGAGGGCTAACCATTGCAGACAGAATAGCCTTCATCAAGAACAACAGTTGTTGCGTGAACTGCCTGTCGGCTGGACATACTGTGACACGATGCACTAGTTCATTTAACTGTAGCTCGTGTCACGCAAGGCACAACACATTGCTCCACCTGGCAACAGCTCAGCCAAAAGGAACGACCCAGAGGTGGCGTCAAAACACCACCGATGACAGACCTTCAACCTCACAGCAGGCTAGGGAAAGGCTGGAATCTGCTAACAGAAAAGAAAATGTAAGTAATGTCTCATCTTGTCACGCAAATACAACTAAGGGGGTATAATTGGGAACGGCACGGGTCAACATTAACCATAACGGAGTCAATTTCTCGGCCAGAGCTCTGATTGACTCCGGCTCAGAGTGCTCTTTCATAACAGAAAGACTAAAGAAAAGAATAAACCTGCAATCGAAACGCATACATGCCCAAGTTTCGGACATCAATAATACGCCATCAGCACAGGTTGAAGAGTCGTGTCACATCCAATTCGGTTCCCTCACAGACCCCTTAGTGCGTATTGACACAATTGTCCTGGTCCTACCACAACTTACAGGGGACCTTCCGACTTGTCGGGTAAGCGCAATGACCCGTCAAGCATTCCCTGACTTAATCCTGGCGGATAAAAGGTTCTTCATTAATGAACCAAATGACCTCATCCTAGGAGGCGACATTTATCCTCAAATTATTCTGAGCGGTATATGGAAGAATGTTCCGAATACGCTTCTCGCCCAAGAAACTGTCTTCGGTTGGATTATAACCGATCGTGCGGACGCACATCACCCAACCAATACGCGGGTATCATTTTTCAATGAGATGGCCCTTAACAGACAGTTAACTTCCTTCTGGGAATTGGAAAATGTGCCAAAGAAAAGGGCATTTAATGAAGATAATGCCTATTGCGAGGCACTCTTCAAGGCCACAACTCAAGGCCACAACGACCAGAAACTCCGACGGAAAATATACAGTCGCCCTCCCCTTCAAACAGGATTTTCCTAACAACATCTGCTTAGGGGCTTCTCTAAAAGGCGTTTGCTCTCAATTCTACCGGAATGAGACGCGCTTATCAAAGACACCGGCTCTACAGACAGAGTACAAAAGGGTAGTAGCGGAATATGAGACATTAGGACATATGTCAAAAGCTCCTACGCTCATACCACCCCAATCTACTGAGTGCTACTTCTTGCCCCCCATCCAGTTATAAAGGAAGGCAGTACCACCACCAAAGTCCGAGTGGTATTTAACGCGTCGTGTCCTACCTCCAATGGCACAAGCTTGAACGACGTGCTACATACAGGCCCCGTTCTCCAGGCCGATTTAACAATTCTACTACTGCGCTGGCGTTTATACAAATATGTTTTCAACAGCGACATAGAAAAGATGTACCGACAGATATGGGTAGAGTCCAAGCAAACAAGATACCAAAGAATCGTTTTTCGTACCAAACCGAAGGATCCGATCAGCGTGTACGAGCTGAAGACGGTAACTTTTGGTGTGAATTGTGCCCCATATCTGGCGATAAGGACACTGCACCAACTAGCAGATGACGTGGAGCCTTCGTTACCCATAGCTGCAAACATTCTGCGGACCAGTATGTACGTCGACGACGTCTTGGCAGGAGGTCACAACATCGATTCTGCGATTAAAGCCCGAGATGAAATCACGCAGGCACTGCAGTCACCAGGATTTCCCCTTCGAAAATGGACTTCGAATTGCTGTAAAATACTCAAGGGATTACCCAAACAACATCTGCTAAATGAAGATTTTCTGGAGTTCGAAGACTCCAGTACTGTAAAAACCCTATACATACGTTGGAACGCCCATTCTGACTATTTCTTCTTCATAGCGAAACCAATCGAGAATCAAGATATTTTAACAAAAAGGGCAATACTTTCAGCTATCGCCAAACTTTTCGACCCTCTATTTTGGCTAGCCCCAATTAGCATCGTGGCAAAAATCATAATGCAAAACATATGGCTGGAGGGGACAGACTGGGACGAGCCAGTGTCGGCAACTACCTTGGAACGATGGCAAACCTTTATGCGGGATTACCCCGCAATTGATCACATACGAATACCACGTTGGGTATATTTTACGCCAACTAACGACGTGGAAATACATGGGTTTTGCGACGCTTCGGAGAAGGCTTATGGAGCTACAGTCTACCTACGAGCAAAGGTAAAGGATCAGATACACGTCAATCTTTTAATTGCTTGTTGGCCGAAACAATAGAATCCGTGCGCGAAAACCTGAACTTAGGAAATTTCAACACAAATCTATGGACAGACGATTGTTCTACCATGGATCAAAAAACCCCCCTGCGCCTGGTCGACCTTCGTCGCTCACCGGGTAACGAAAATCGTAGAGAAAGTTGGAAACAAAGCTTGGCACCATGTCGAGTCCGCATACAATCCAGCAGATTTGGCCAGCAGAGGCCTTTCCGCGAAGGATTTAGTCGAAAACGCTCTGTGGTGGCAGGGACCTTCTTGGTTACAAGAAGACAAGACAAAATGGCGTCAAAAATTTACGTCTTTACCCTCAACCCCTTCGTCGACAACCATAACATTTTGAGGGTGGGCGGCCGTCTTGCCGCATGCCATGACCTCGTCTACAACGAACGCCACCCGATCATCCTCCCCTACGCTTGGCGGTTCACTCGTCTTTTCGTCCAGTTTGTCCACCAGGTAGCCCTTCACGGCGAAAACCAGCTCATGTTGCGTCTCATACGCACGCGGTACTGGATCCCGATGGTAAAAAATCTTATCCGTTCCAGCAAGGTGTGCACTATATACCGGAAGCGCTCCCAAACCCAACTTATGGAGAACCTTCCGCGGGCACGTACCACTTTTTCCCGAGCATTTACGAATGCCGGCGTGTATTTTTCCGGTCCTTTCGACATCAAAGCCTACAGCGGTAGAGGATGTCGACTTTCAAAGGGCTACGTTTGCCTCTTTGTGTGTTTTTCTACCAAGGCTATTCATTTAGAGACCACCAGCGACCTGAGTACTGTGTCTTTTCTGGCAGCCTTCGATAGGTTCGTTGCTAGACGGGGATGTCCAAAGAACAACGGAACTAACTTTGTCGGAGCATCCAGGGCGCTCCGTTCAGAGCTTAAAGCCTTTCTAGCGGACACCCGCAACCAAACCCTATCCAAATACAGCCAGCAAACCGTGGCATGGCATTTCATCCAAGCAGGCGCTCCTCACATGGGCGGATTATGGGAAGCAGGGGTCAAAAGTATCAAGCACCACTTCAAAAGGATTGCGTTGGATCACAAATTTACTCTTGAAGAGTTCAGCACCCTACTTTGTCGAATTGAGTCGTGCCTCAACTCTCGACCATTAAGCCCCTCCTCCAATGACCCGCCACTCACTCCAGGACATTTCCTCATTGGCGGGCATTTATTCGCCCCACCCGAGATCGACATCAGCGAGTATCGTGCCTCACTCGTCAACGTCTGGGAAAAGTTGAAAGCCTTGCATCAGGTTTTTTGCAAGCGGTGGAAATTCGAATATCTCACCGAACTGCAGAAATGTGTCAAGTTTACACACCCACAGCCGAACTTGAAACAAGGGGACCTAGTCGTCATCAAAGACGACAACTTGCCCCCCAACGAATGGAGATTGGGAAAAATCACCAAACTACATCCTGGTCCGGATAATCGAGTTCGAGTAGTCGAACTCGACACAACAAGGGGCCAAACAACCAAAGCAATTACGAAATTGGTTCTACTGCCCCCGAGCGGTGAAGACGGGGCGAAGCAGTAGTGTACCACCTCTCCCTCTCCCTACTTCCACGTCCAATTCACTCGAGTGTTAAATTAAAGAAGT
The DNA here is from genome assembly GCA_949987695.1 of Merzomyia westermanni. Classification (NCBI taxonomy): domain Eukaryota; kingdom Metazoa; phylum Arthropoda; class Insecta; order Diptera; family Tephritidae; genus Merzomyia; species Merzomyia westermanni. Next base: position 83,111,255 of record OX465289.1, read on the forward strand.
AGGGAGTTCCGCATACCTTGGACCCAAAATTAAAACCTCCGAGCCAGCAACCAAATACCACCCTTAGAACCAAATACCCGAGTTCACTCGTTAGCCCATAACGAGGACAACTAAAAAGACCTAACGAAGATGGGCGAACCCATCCGCCCCACCAAAAATATCAAACCGTGGGCAAAATGTACAGCAAATCAGACAGCTATCTGACTCAACAAGTCGAGAAACTAACCAAAACTATCTAGAAATAAAAATCATTAAAAAAGGCCACCACTCCAAGTTGGCGCAACGAATAAACGACTGCAGAGCTATGTTGGACGGAAACCATCGCACAGGCGGTTAGATGACCATTTAAAAAGGAAAAGGGTAGACCCCACAAATTCTATACAAGTTTAGGACGTTTGCAAAGGTTCGAGATACTGAGTATAGTTTTAATGAATTTTCGTTTTGGTTAAAATATAAATAACAAGAAATCAGTATAGATTTGTAATTTTGAACTTTACCTCGTCCGTATCACTTCCAACCAGTAACAGATCAAAGGGAATAGCAGCCACTAAATCGATCAGGAACCATTCACTTAAATAGTGACCGGCAATACGTCCGGGATGAGAAAGAACTTCGTCTTGGCAATCAATGCATACTATATTTCGAATAATGGCGTACACCAAATATCAGCAGCAGATATGTATTTTAACATGGAACATGTTAACAGTTTTTGCAATAAACAATTGCAACCATAGAGGTGCAAGCACAGCGGATACGAAACTCTTGTTGCACAATTATTCCCACAAAATTGCAGACGCAAAGTCAGCAACTTAAGCTCAAAAATTAATTAGAGCGGAAGCCCAAAATTCACACCAACTACCAAAAAGCGCAGTCAGCAATGCACTTAAGCGGAAGCTCAACACGTGCAGCAAAACACACAGCAACGCCAGCAGCAACGCCGTAGCAACGCCAGCGAAAGTAGCCCCTAAGCTAGGTTTAGTTTTAAGCTTGTAACTGTTAAATGTTCAGTCTGAAAATAAAGATTCAATAAAACGGTCATAAGACCGACAAAAACGCTTTTTTTAGTTAATACAACTAAAGCCGCGTTATCTTGTATTTAACTTAAAAAATTTGAATACGTACTAATTTCCACTCCCAAACACATCCATAAAATATAAAATCAACCAATACTAATCAAAGTCAAATCTTAAAAGTGAGCATATTTGAATTTTCTAAGGCACTCAGGCATAGATAAAATATTTTTGTTAACGATAATTCGTTGATAATAAATTGTACATGTACATACGTGTTTTCTCGAGAGTATGCGTCAGAAACCACACGTCTAACATCAATATTGCATGTAAATATTTGATTTAGCTTACCTTTACTATAAACTACAAGCACTTGTCTTTTTAAAACCAAATAGTACATCGATTACGTTACAACGTTTATATACATATTACATTCAATGGATGTGTTTGGTTACTCTTGCATGATAGTTACTGTACAAATTTAGGAATTGTATTTCTCATCACTGGTAAAGACATTATAAGCACAGCCTAGCGCCCACGATATTTCATGTCCATCGATTTTTTTGTAAAGCTTAAAATTTACTATCACCCAAAGCAAATCCTTCACGCAGTAGCACCGATATACAAGGTGGCGCAAAAGTAAGCTTCCGATGTTTAGCATATCGGTTGTGGCACGTGCAGTGTGTGCTGTTGCACCGTCTTGTTGGAACCACATGTTTTCCAATCCCAATTCATCAAGTTGCGGCAAAAAGAACTCGTTGATCATTGCTCTGTAGCGCTCACCATTCACAGTAACCGTTTGGCCCCGACCGATTATTGGTCAAATAAATAGTAAGCAATATTCCGCGTTCTGCAGCAGTGTAGCGTAATATTGTTTATTAACGTGTATTTCGCATGTGTTTACTACACAAATGTCAAAACAGAACTGACTTTAGGGGCCAATCGCAAAATTTATAGCAATTTCTGATAGGAGGATTACTTTTGCGCCACCCTGTATGTCGAATCGAAGCACATAAAAGGCTGTTCATCATTGGCAATGCTACAAATTTCTTCAGCTTTCTTACGATATGCTGAAATGGTTATTTCACCGCCTTGAAACGGATCTATTAGTTCAGATTCTATAGCGCGTTCAAAGTAATAACTGAAAGCAGCCACTGTATGTTGTTTTATGTAAAGGGCTTGGGCTTCACCAACAAATTTAGTAATTTCCTTTTTTGTGTTCGTTGTCACCTTCAAATTTTTGTGCGACCACGCAACTGCACACGGTAGTGAAGAAGTTTGGTTTGGTTTGTTTATTTTAAGTATATAAATATACAAAAATGCAAAATTACAGCACTAGCTCGAGGCCATCAGCTGATCTTACATTAAGGAGAGAGAATATATGAATATAGTTTTAATATCTAGAGCTTATATCTATTTTAAAGTGTAATTATTATCATACGTTAAATAAGATGTGATATGTTACATCGTGTGAAAAAATTTGATATGGTGTTTATATTGTGCGGTAAAGTGTTGGTGAGGAGGTTGGTTGGAAGCGCTGTGCCAAAAATCGGTCGCCTTATGCTGTTGAAGTGACTGCAGTCATTTAGTATGTGTTTTACTGACGTGATAATCGCTCCGCAGAAACAACAGGCAGCGTCTCTATTGTTTAATAGGTGGCTATGGGTGAGTTGTGTATGACCCAAACGTAGCCTGGTGAATATCAGAATATCGGTATGTTTACATTCAGCAGAAAAAATGGGCTTAGCTTTGGTGGGGTTTATATCCGAATAATGGTTGACGTACTCCTTCCATTTTGTTAAAAACTCTTTGTAAAGATACTCTTTTATTGAGCTCTTCAAATCGGATTTTTCGAAGGTGTCAAAACAATATACGGGTTGACTATGTAGTTCCTTAGCAGCGCAGTCGGCGAATTCGTTACCCGAAATTCCGCAATGGCCTGGTACCCACATCAACTTAATTTTGGCTTTGTGCTTTATAAGTAGGTCTCGTATATAAGATGCTAACATGCTGTTGTTTCTGAGGTTGCGAACGGCATCAATAGCTGATTGGCTGTCGCTACATATGCAGAAGTTCCCTTTTTCTTTCGAAGCTATTTCGACGGCTTGGTAGACAGCACAAATTTCGCTGGTGTAGACGGAACAGTATTCATGCATTATTCCTTTCCTCAGGACGGCAAGATCTTCCGTTACTACGGAGAAAGATATTGATCGGTCATTTTTAGAGCCGTCGGTGAAAATAAATTTGAATGGTTTCATGTTCTGTTGATATTTCAGTTCCAAAAATATTTTTTGGTAGGTGGTTGGAGAGGTGTCTGGCTTTCGATAACATTCCAGGGTGTTGATAAATGATGATTCGGCCAGCTGCCACGGTGGGAATTTAGGATAAACTTTCCGAGTGGGTTTAATTGTGAAGCTCATTTTCTTAGCCATGGTAAGTACTCGATGTAAAGTTGAAGGTTTTTTTGGGGAGAGTTTCCGTTTCACTGCGTTCATGCCCAGCAGTCATATAGGTCACCCGTTCAGATATGCTGGAGAGCCCGGATTCAGCCAGAATGTTGATTATAGGAGTGGTGGCGAAAGCACGTAAGCTTCTCCGTATCGCAGCGTGATATGGCGCGCAGAGAAGATTTAGGTTACTTTTGGCACAGGCTCCATAGATTGGTAACGCATAATCAATGATAGATAACATTACTGATTTTACAATAGAACAAAGTGTGGAAATATGTACAAATGATTTCTTAGATGAAAAGTATTTTACAATGTTAAGACGTTTCAAAAGTTTGTTTCTTATATAAATGCAATGAGATCTAAACGTATATTTGCAATCGAAGTAAACCCCTAATATTTTCATTTGGGTAACATTATTTATAAGTACATTATTGTATCTGATTTGTATGTTGGAACAGTTTCTCTTCCGACAAATGTGCAAGATGTTGCATTTCTCGTTTGAAATAATCGCTCCGGACTCGAGCGACCATAGGGAAATGTCATCAAGGATGTTATTAAATATTGTTTTAACTGTTTCTGGATTGCTTTGTTTGGTAAATATTAAAAAGTCATCTGTGTAGATGCTGTGACTTATATTGTATTTGTCCACTATTTTGCTTAGTTCATCAAAAGCGATGACAAATAAGACTACGGAGAGAGGGGATCCTTGAGGGATCCCATTTACCAAATTGTACTGCTCGAAAGAGGAACCGTTTATACGGACTACAAATCTTCGGTTTATTAAGAAATGTTTAATTAAGCTATAAATTTTTGGACCAATAGCCCATTTCTTTAATTGTCTTAGAACAATATACCCACCAATGCGATCCAACGCTTTTGTGAAATCCAGAGAGAGGGTTGAAACGTGATTTTTAGTCGAAAGAGCGGACGAACAGAAGTGGTCGAAAGATAGCAGCGCATCAATGGTGCTGTGATCTTTCTTAAAAGCGACCTGATTTGGACTCAACAGTTTGTGTTTGGAAGCAAACCACATTAGTCGACTGGCGATTATTTTTTCCAGAACTTTGCTATTGCATGGTAATAAAAATATTGGTCGGAAATTGGATGGGTTATCTGTTTGTTTACCAGGCTTAGGAATCGGGGAAATGACAGCACATTTCCAGCTTTGAGGAATTATGCCAGAACGGAAACTGTTGTTGTACAGACTTAAAATTCTTGCTTTAGCGGACGCAGGTAGATTTTTCAACATTGCATAACTAATCCTGTCCAGTCCAGGTGAGGATTTTTTGGTATGGTTGACAGAGTTTTCAAACTCAGTAAAGGTGATGGGGCTGTCTATTTCGATTGCTGACTGAAAGAGCTTTTGTGGTGGACGATATTGTTCATTCTAAATCCTAGTTTTCTCTATGACAAAGTTTTGGGGGAAATTTGTATCATCTGAGTACTCAGACCAATGTTTGGCGAAAAAGTTTGCCACTTCTTTAGGACAGGTGATGAGCTTGTTATTTAACATAAGTCGAGGTATAGTGATAGTATTGTAGGATCCAGATAACTTTTTTATGTTTCTCCAAATTTCCTTTGGTGAAGATGACGGACTTATTGAACTCGTGATCAGACTATAACTTTCTTTTCTTGCTTTTTTCGAAAAGAATTTGAATTTGGCGTTGGCAGCCTTGTAAGTCATTAGATTTTGGTTCGACCGGGATCTTTTAAAAGTATACCAGGCATCTTGCTTTGTTTAACGTAGCTCAGCCAGTTGTTTGCTCCACCATGGTACGGATTTGCTAGAGGTTGGGGGCGCGTTTGGGGTATACATGACGTAGCTGAATTGAGAATAATCTTTTTAAGGGAAGCAGCTTCTTTATTAATGTTTGCACTGAAAGGGAGTAGTTGACATTGCTCTTCACATGATAATTTATATTTAACCCAGTCCGCTTTATCGGTTTTGAACTTAGGTATATGAACAAATTTGTTCGTATTGTTGCAGTTTAGGTAAAAAATTATCGGGAAGTGGTCACTCCCACATAGCTGATTTAGAATCTTCCAAGAGAGGAGTGGGTAGATACTTGTCGAAGATATGGTGACGTCAACATGAGTAAATGTGCCATGCGTGGAAAAATGAGTAGGGGATTTGTCATTTATGACGGTTAGGTCTTGTGAACAAATTAGCTCTTCAATATCTTTGCCCCTTTTGTTTTGGACTGCAGAGCCCCATAAGGGGCTCCAAGCATTAACATCTCCTGCTATTACCAGTGGCTTAGGAAGGGGGGAAAGGATTAAATTGAACTGGGTTATATCAAAAACTTTACCGGGTGGGAAGTAAACCGATATGAGGGTAAAAGTAATATTAGCTTTAACTTCGATAGCAATAATGTTCAGGCTGGTTTGGATGTCTATTCTTTTATGACAAACACTTTTCTTGATGAGAACACCAGTCCCGTGTTTGCGTTCGTTGCTTGGATTATGGAAATAGGCTGTATAAGGCAAAGGTGGTACAGGATTACAATTATGGTCAAGATGTGTTTCTGGAAGGGATATAATATCAGGCTTAAATTCAGAAATTAGCAAGCTAAGCTCGTGATAATTGTTGAAGTATCCGTTCAAATTCCATTGAAGAAACGTGAACATGATAATTTTTTGTAATGGATAATAAGGGTTAAGATGAATCGAGAAGGGTATAAAATTAATGGAATTGCTTTTAAGTTTTACTCGTCGGAAGAGTCCGACATATGAGATAATTGAGTTAAAGGAATAACTCTGTGAATCGATGGGAGTGGGGTAGTAAAATTTGTGCTGAAATTACTTTCAGTAATTGTTTGTGTGTTTGTTTGAAGATAGTTATTTGATTGTTGATTTGGAGATGAAAAGTTTTCTTTAGTGCTTTTAGTTGTTGTTTCGAGAGAGGAGCTCTTTTGATTTATTTTGTTGGTGAGTGTGTAGTTGCTTGAAAAAAGGGGCGCTTGATCATTGGAGACTTTTTGATTTAAGTAGTTATATAGCTCGAAGGCTTTTGTGTTGCTGTCGTTTTTTTCGTTGTTGTTTTCACAGGTGGTAGTTTTTGAATTAGCTGTACTTTGTGTAGTGGTAGCGAGACAGGAATTTTTAAATGAGAAACTTGTGGTCGGAGTATTTTTTTCTTCTTGATTTGTTTTTTCGTTAGCTGTTTTGGCATTGATTGTGTTGTTGGTTTTGTTTGTTCCAGTTTTCGAGTTGGATGTACTTTGTGTACTGAAAGTGGGTGGAGGTGCTGAAAATGAAAGGGCAGCAGCATAAGTAGTTGACTGACTGGTGGGGGGCAATGTAATTTGTGTACGATATATTTCCCTAGCTTCGCTCATCGAGCACTTGTTTCTTGTTTTTATAGCTAAGATGTCTTTAGCTTCTTGAAATTTCTTGCACTCTCTTGATGCCGATGAATGTTGCTCTGAGCAATTGACACACGTAATTCGGGTACAGGGTTTAGGTTCATGAGGGGGGAGTGCACACGTGATGCATGCAGGGTTATTTTTACACCACTTAGTTGTATGACCAAGCAATTGACACTGTTTGCACCGCATGGGGTTGGGAGGGTATTCCCTAACTTTGACGGTGTGCCATGATATGTCTAGTTTATTAGGTAATTTGTGAGTGTCAAATGACAGTAGAACTACACCGGTGAAGACATCTTTGCCATCAACAGTTTTTTTGAATTTATAGATGGATGTGACACCTTGGCTGCTTAGTTCTCTTACTATTTCTTCGTCAGACACGTTGTTTAGATAGGGAGCGTAGATTGTCCCCTTAGTTGTATTGAGTGAGTTATGGTAGGCAAAATTCACCTCGCATATGCTGTGCAATTGCTTAGTAGCAACGAATTTTTGGGCTATTTTTTGTCTTTTACCAACAGCAAAAGGTTTCCATCCCGGAGTTCGGTGATCGATATAACCTCCTTACTGATGATTTGTATAGCCTTGTGAAGAGCAAAGCATGAAAAATCGCGTATTTTTTTGTTATTATCAGCACACGATAGAACAAGATATTTAGGAGCAGGCACTACCACTTCACGTAATACTGGGTATATGTCTACAGGTTTCCCGCTTGTAGGTTTCTTTTTTTTTATTGGGGGTCGCAAGCAAAGCAAAGCGATTCTCCCTATGATCACTTGCCCCAGGGGGCATTTGCACCAGAAGAAAACAACACCAAATGAAAGGAGAATTTATTCGTATACCGAAATTTATGTAAAAAAGCCAAGCGAATCAAATAAGAGAAAAGTATGATAATCAACTCTCACTGAGTGAATACGAGAAAATATGAATTAACACGACCAAACACCTCGAATGCCAGACGCTGACTGGTAGTGAAGAAAGCCGAATAAATTACTTCAGAAAGATAGCGTGATTTTGAATATGGATAACATAAACTGGGGCCGAATTACGTTATACGTTCCGTAATCGAAAGCGAATTTTTAAATCTTGTTTGCTTTAAGCCCGTAATTCGGAGTGACGTCATACGTGAGAAATTGGCTGAAAGTACCGGTCGGTTCAATTATGAATTATTACTCTTTCAAAAAGTTGGAAAGTTTCCAAGTTATTGTGACTTGCAAAACTGTTTACGATCACGGAACGTATGTCGTAATACCGCCCCTGCAATATCGACTCAACATCGCACCATACTAGTGATGGCGATTTTGACATAAACGATTACCGAAGACCCGATCTGTCAAAATCGGTATGGGCTACCCATTAGAAGTCACACTAGAATAATTAGTCGGTTCTCATGCGTAACCAAGTTGGCACGGACGACACGACTTACAAATGCTATGCGCGGCAATTTCCGCTTGATGAGAGAAATGATGAGTTTACACGTCTACCATCAGAACGCCCTATTGAACGTTGATTAACATTCAACAAGCTTCTGAACATGTACAACTTTTCGAATCTTGGGATATGCGTTTGGATACAAATTTGCTTGTAACCCCAGTTTTTTGTACAGTACTAACACCTGTTGCGACGAGTTCTACTCGGTGTTGAGATCCTAATACTGTGATAAAATAAATTTTTGTACAGCACTTGTACCCGTCCTCGACGAAATAGGGTTGTATGTGAACATAGGCATAATGCTATGAGCAGATACCTGGCCACACTGCCGTGCCGTATGCCACGTTAGACTGGCGGCAAAGATGTTCGGTTGAGCATGTTGACTAACGAATATGCGTGCAGGGACTAAGATAAATAGCGAAAATACCGAAAAATACACAGCGGTCGCTGTGTGAACTGAATTTATGCACGAATAAGCCAAAACCAAATGTATATTTATGTGAATGACCCATAAACCACCCGACATACGGAAATCCCCATCCGTAACAAATTAGTACACCACAACTTAATATTCTAGAATGACTGGTTTCAGCGTCAAACGCAACAAGACTGAGACACGGGGCACCACGTTCACCATTCCTTGCCGCCTGTGTCAGAAGTCGCACAGCATTCGGCTGTGCCCAATTTATCGGGGCATGTCGAACATAGAGCGACTAAGGGTAGTCATCGACGCGCGGTACTGCACTAACTGCTTGTCGCCTTTTCATCAGAGGAGGTCATGCCCCAGCGAAGATCGTTGCCACCAGTGCCACGAACAGCACCATACTTCAACACACACAGACGAGGCACCACCAACCATCAACGAGGACGACGACGATGAAGCAAGCTCGGATGGGGCGCTATCCATCCACATTGCGGAGAACACGATGACATGAGCAGAAAAAGTAGCTGACGAAGAAGCGAATAGAAGGGAGGACATTACCGCACTACCGTCAAGGGTTCAACAGGTTGCGTCGGGACCTCGCCGGTTTCGACCATCCTAAACCACGAGAAGCCCTCAAACTCTTCACGCGGGGATGGCGCGGAGACACGTCCTTTCCGCCCGTCGCACCGTCCTACCGGAGGGCCCCGTGGTGATGCGGAACCACGTCCGTCCCGCTCGTCACGACGTTCCGCTGGCAGGGCGGCCTCGTATCCAGCACGTAATCAAGGAACAGCTCTCGCGCTACACGAGAGGACTCCATCCGACTTTAGAACAGGGCGCTTAGGGTAGGCGCCCTTAACCATCACGCGAGCCTTCGCAGCCATCGCTCCAACGGCCATGGTCCGAATCGCGGCGGGTGGTGAGCTCCACATAGTGCGCGCCCTCATCGATCCGTGCGCTCCCAATTCCATTATCGACGCTAACCTAGCCAAGGACCTACATTTAGAACGTACCGGTGGGCACTACCATACTAAGTCCACTCTCGTCCTTCGCGGGAAATATGGGGTAGTCGAAGAAGTAACGACCCAGACCACATTAGTGGCTCGTTATTCGCGGCTCAGTCCGACCACCTCACTTGATCCGTCAGTAGCAACGCCATTCCAATTCATGAAGCTGGCGGATCCTACTTTCCGACGGGCCTCACCAGTCCGGCTCACATGGCGCCGATGTCTACACGCGCACCGCGATAGACTGTGGGGGGCTGCTGACCCAGGCAACCATATTTGGCTTGGTGGTTTCTGGAGCCCACCAGCAATAAACTTCATCCGCATCCGTCCGTCACGCCTAGCATGTCCCCCCTCTCCCATGGCACCCACTTGAAAATTTTACAGCTGACCTGCAACGGATAAGCTGGAAAGATTGCGGAGATAACTGACTTTATGAAGTCGCACAACATCAAAATCGCTGCGACAAAATTAAACACAAGATCGGACTTACGAACTTGTGATGGGTATAATGTACATCGAAACGATGGTCCCAGCTGTCTTGGGGGTGGCCTAGCGTTCATTACACATCACTCTGTACAATATAATCTATTTTCCCCTGACGTCGACCCCAGGGACTCTACCTTAGAATGCCAAGGCATAGTAGTCCGGTCAGGCGACGTCGACCTGCAAATTAAAAACATCTACATTCCGCCTGCCACGTGTTGTCCGAGAGCTTATCATCACGACATTAGCGTGTTTCTAAGGGGCGACAACCGTCTAATCCTAGGCGACTTCAACGCACATCACGATCTCTGGCACTCCAACTCACCAGCAGATAGCAGAAGACACGCAATTGCAGATCAAATAGACAACTCAGCATTCTGTACAGTCAATGGAGATGCCACCACCAGGGTGGCAGGCAGCTGCCACATTTCGCCAGACATTTCCATAACGAGCCTAATTAACTTTGTCAACTGGCGACCGATGCTTACATAAGCTTCAGACCACCTACCCATCTTACTCTCCGTTGAACGACCGACCGACTTCATAACGACTGATAATCTGACATACATTAACTTCACCAAAGCGGACTGGGACCGCTTTACGGACTATACAGAGAGCTCTTTCGCTGCCTTAGGCACACCGACAGACGTACGCAAAGGTAAAAGAGATTTCCGCTGGTAGAATACCACAAATTCGTCCGAATTTCCCTACAGAAGCTGCGGCAATGGCGAGAGAATGTGACCAAGTGAGACTCATCAATCCCGCAGATCCCAGAATCAAAGATCTCAATTCCGAAATTCGTGGGACAGTGAATGAACACAAACTGACCAAGTGGAAACAACACCTTGAAGCATGCAACCTCTCCGGCGGTCGACTATCAAAGCCCTATCTAATCCGACCAAATATAATGACAAGGTCGCCATTGCACTCGGCGACAGCGTCAAATCGGACGCCAGGCAATGCGCGAGCTTCTTTTGCTGGTTGTTTATAATGCATCCACCTGATGATAGGACTAAGAGAAGAGCCGTCGGACGTGCGCACAAACACAAACACTCCACTGCGCCCATTGCAGAGGTCAAGGAACCCATAATGAAGGCCAAACCCTCAAAACCCATCGTTGTTTCTGATATATTTAATAATTGGTCAACGTAATATTTCTTCCTGCAATTGTATCATTCCGATGGCGACGCAGCTAGTTCTAGGTGCAGTTTTATGTTTGAATCCTTCTCCGGGTGTAGACTCCTGTCAATAATAAAAAATCTAAGTAACTCTGGTGCTAGTGGATGCGATGGTGTTTCCAATAAACTCCTTAAAAAAGTAGCCCTTAATTTGCTGGACGTTCCAAAGGATCTATTCAATACAAGTGTTTATACAGGAATCTTCCCCGATGCTTTGAAATGTGCAATTATTGTTCCCTTGTTTAAAAAGGGCAACAAGGAAGATAAAAACAACTATAGGCCAATTTCACTACTATCCTCTCTCTCTAAGGTTTTTGAGAAAGCTCTTAAAAAACGAATTTTGAAATTTCTTGAAAGCAGAAGGTTCTTTAGTCCAAGACAGTTTGGATTTAGAGCAAACCGTTCAAACGAAGATGCTCTGCTTGAATTCTGCTCATTAATTTATCAATAGTTGGACAGTAAATAATTGCGCTGGTCTTTTCGACAAGGTAGATCATTTTATTTTGCTTAATAAATTACATTATTTAGGAGGAGGATTTATGCATATGTCGTTTCAATCATACTTTTCTGGAAGGGTACAGCGCGTCAGAGTTTGCGGCAAGCTCGGGAAATCTAATCCAATAAAAGTAGGTGTTCCGCAAGGCTCCGTGCCCGGAACCATTTTATTTCTATTTTACGTCAATAAAATTTTTGAGATCCCCTTCTTGGGAAAAGTCACTGCATTTAAAGATTATCTTGCAATGGTCTATGGTTATTCGAATACTTTTGATTTGATAACTAGTACAAATCATGATGTACATCTTCTGCTAGCAATAAGACCATGCTCATGACTTTTAGTTTAAATACAAGAAAATTGCCGGATGTAAGTATTGTTTTTATACGTAGTAGTTATTTGCACACCTAGGTATATTAACTTTAGTCGCCTAACTGCAGTACTCAACGGCATAAACGGATCGAGATAGATATTGACATATATATCAAAATGTTCAGGACGAAAAGAGAAATTGATTAAGCCATGTCCGTCCGTCCGTCTGTGAACACGACAACTTGAGTCCGGCATCTCCGAGCGCTATTTATAGAATATTTTCGAAAACACAAAAAAAGTGATTACTCAGTACATAATACACCTATAAGGATAAAATTTGGTGAATATATTGAGATTGAGGCATAAAATGAAGAAATTTTTGAAAATGGGATTGGCACCGCCCACTTTTGATTAAGTCAAATTTATAAATGTTATTAATCATAAATAAAACACCGTTTAAGATATCGAAACGAAATTCAGTACGCAGGTTTCTAGGTATGCAAGAAATGTTCGAGGAAAAAATGGGCGAAATCGGTTAAGGTCCACGGCCACTTTTATATGAAGGATTTTGAAGAGGATCGTAGATATATTAAATAGGCAATAACTTTGCGTAAAAAGTTTTACATTATTTATATTTCACTTTTAAAATTTTCGTAAACTAAGAAATGCAAAAAATAAATATTTGTGCGTGATTTTTGCTGAAGTGGCAGCACCAAATATTCCCATAGAATGGAAAAGGCACCAATAACGGAACTTTTAATTTCCAGACAAACAAGTGTTTGGTGTGTTCTTGGTGTGCCTAGAGTTAAATTGCGGGCAACCCAGGGCGCCCTAAAGTGTCAGACAAAAGGGAAATAGGCAATTGGCATCAAAAAGGGGTTTTCCTTTGTAGGATGAATTCAAAGTATTTATGTTAGTAAAAGTGCACGGGTAAAAAGTTTGTACCGAATAAACAATGCCGTTTTTGTAATGCAATATCTCGAAAACCAAAAACCAACAAATTGCCAAAAACAAGCAAAGTGAAAGATACGCCCCCAAAATGCCGTATTTACCAGGGTGGGAGGCACATGGAATCCTGTCCTGATCTCTGACTTTAACGCGGCTGACATAACGGTCTCGACCAAACGCAAGTAAAACAAAGTATATTGCCAGAATACATTTTAACAGCAATGGCGATCCAATTTAGTTAAATTGGATTTAAAAACGCTTTAAAGAAGCAGTATTTTAGTTAGTATGTACAATATGACCGAAGCTGTTGATCGGAACATTATTGTCAACGGCGAGATAGAATGAGGAGTTTCCTGTGTCTCCTATCCCGAACTCAATAACTTGAGGTCCCGCGGGCCACCAAGGGAACACACCAAACGCATGGTCTAGAACCTTCCTATTTTGCGCGCCAACGAAAGCGTGCCTTCAGGGTTCGGACTTGATCAAAATTGCAGTAATTTTAATATCTACTGCACTTTACCAAAATCTACTACGCTTTATGCTTCCTTACAATAGTGCCATACTCTGATTTATTTTGACAAGTGATGCTTTTTTCTTAACTATAAACTCTCCCATAAAGTCATTAGTCAGTAAAAATATTCTTGCGTTTATTTTGCTCCATATGGGAAAAGAATTACCTTTAATAAAAATAGCCAATAGTATTAAAAGTAAAAGTACTAAAATCATTTTCATTTATTCCTCAAACAAAAGCGTAATTACAGTAATTTGGGTTACAGGTAAAGGCAATGGTATGAACGTTCAATGCTCATTTAATTTCCTACGCAAAAACAAAGCTAACTTTATTTTCCCTAGTATATTGTTCTTTTTTTTATCTTGGTATGTATACTAGTAATAAAAAGGTAGTTAAAATAAAAATAAAAGTCCGGGCCCTGATGGCAACCACCATCCCGAGTGGCAACAATCATGCCACGTCAGACTGGGTAACGGAACTTTTCCGTTGGGCAGTCGCCGTTGACTGACGACTTTCACCCTAGCGACGTCGCAGGCACTCAAATGAATTCAAAGTAAAATTGATTTTGGTATGAACGGTCGTGTGCGCGTGAATAAAACAAAATACAAAAGTTAATCCAAAAACGTGGTCGCGATGACCTAAAACAATTACAATAAATAAAAGAAAGTGACAAAAGTGTTTACGTTTTAAAAGAAGCATATCTCTATAAACATCGCTCAAAATATATAAAAACTAAAATATTTCATTTTCACTTGCACTAACAAGAAAGATTTTCAGAAACGAGACAATAAATGAGTAAAATGCAAGCGATTGTAAGGTTTAAATTATGAAATGAAAATAAATTTTGTAAAACAAGTGAATTGAAGAAAAAAAGAAGAAAAAGCGAAAAAAAATTGTGGTGTGGTGGTGCTTCATAGGCCCAGAGAACAGTAGTGAAAACGGAACGTCGTGATCAAGTAAGTAAACTAAGCTATGGTTTTACATAAATGGGTTATGAACTTATTTATTTAGATCTTTCGATCTTCTAATAAAAGCAGTTTGGGTTATATAAAGCTGCACTAGTTACGGTTGCGATCACTTAAGTTACAACCCGTTTTGACCAAACCTTATTTATTAAGATAATCTTGTAAAATGGGGTTATGCATAGCAAAATTCTTCCAAATTCCTCTTTCTTATGTTTCCTTTTGGGTCAATTAAATTCGCGCAAATTCAATTCTGAATATAATTTTTTTCCAGTCCCTCAATAATTTGAATAAAAAAAATCCTCCATTGTGAATTTGCTAGTGTAAACTTCTATTTCATACGGAAGTGCTTTATACTTCTTTTTATGTATATTCGAAGTGTAAATTTGTACTATTTTAAAGAGTTGGGTTTGCGGCCTGAATATGTTTTACGGTGTAATATCTTTGGCAACATTCTTGTCGTGAAAAAGTATTTTTATAGCCCAATTGTAAATATCCGCTCGGATATCTTCTTTGCGAAATTTTCGTACTCGCCAGGAAAGTTTTCGCCAATTCTCTTTCGCTGGTAAATAGGGAAAATCTGACAAAGAGGATTTTCGAAATTCGTAGCTGTCTTTTCCATTGCAGCTGATTTGTATTTTTCGTATTAAAACCAGAAAATCAATACGATGGTAATGTTTAGAAGCGATTTTTATTATTCAACACTAAAAAGCCTTTCATTTAGTACAGCACGCACTTAAGGTTTCCTGGTAAAATATCTTTTTTACCTAAGTTTAGAATAGACGAAGAATGAGAAACGAAGAAACACTTGTGGTTCCTTTTGGCCGGAACAGAGGAGAAGAGAGAGGGGGAAAAATACGTACGGAATTTTTGTTTAGGACTGGGCTGTAAATCTTTTTGTTTTACGCATTAGGAAACACAATGAAAGGTAGAAATATAATAAAAGACCCTCGTCATATTTCAGTTAACTATAAACAAAAAAAAAAAACGAAAAAAAATGTGTGTTCATCTCTCTTTCTTATTGTCAGAGTGCAACAGCGCCATCAATGTCCACGACACGCCGCATTAGCGTGCACCATCGACGCATTTTCGTGTAATTCAGGCCGTATTAGCGCGCACCACCGGCACCTTAACGCGCAACATTAGCGCGCGTCACTGACCCACTAACGCACGACGCATTAACACGCAAAGCGCGACACCACAACGCGCCCCTAGGCTCGTAACAACCAGCGCGCAACATAGCGCTCAACAGCATCGCTCCATCACAGCGCGTAACCACAACGCGCCATTAAGCGCGCGGCAGTAACAAACCCGGCAACAACAAAGGCAACAACCAGCAGTGACAACAGCAGGGGCCTCCCTCGTATAGGCCCACTGCATTAACAAAGGTAACAACCAGAGCGCAACAGC
The DNA here is from genome assembly GCA_949987695.1 of Merzomyia westermanni. Classification (NCBI taxonomy): domain Eukaryota; kingdom Metazoa; phylum Arthropoda; class Insecta; order Diptera; family Tephritidae; genus Merzomyia; species Merzomyia westermanni. The sequence goes on from OX465289.1 coordinate 83,127,239, forward strand.
ATCGCGCTATCACAGCGCGTAACCACAACGCAACATAGCGCTCAACAGCCAGGTGCCATTACAGCGCGTAACCACAACGCGCCACTAAGCGCGCGGCAGTAACAACCACCGGCAACAACAAACACCGGCTGTGACGACAACAGCGAGGGCCGCTCTATTAATGGCCCGTCGCACCACCAACAACAACAACATGCCAAAACACCACTTGCTACAACAATAAATTCCGGTGAGTTCGTTCCATGGGTTGATTTTATGTAGGCTATGTAGCTGCTAATCTAATGCAATTCATAAGTTTATTTAATTGTATGTGGTATTCAAATTCAGCATAAAACTTGACTGCCGTATGTTTTGTCAAGTTATTATTATCGTATTATCCTGTTTCATGGTTGCGCTTTAAGTGGCTCCTTTTATATCCCACACGGATTTCAATGGGAAGTTAATTTTTACCATGTACTTAATGTATATGTGTGAATTTGCTTAGAAGCAAATATTTAAATGAACTTAGGATTGGATAGGAGGTTAAATTCTATGGGTTTTTTGAGAAACAAAAAAAAAACACAAAACAAAAAAAAAACAAATTTGTATGATATGTCGAGAATTAAAATATAACTAAACCTAAGCATCTAATTTAACAAAAATATATACACAAAAAAATAGGATAGGGTGAAATGAACTAAGATTAATAAATAATGGATACAAGAAAGCACTTGTGGATAAACTCAGAAGTAGCCATGGAACACAAAAAAGAGTAAACGTAGAGGAAAATCCAATGGTTTGGACGGCAATGACATACACTGGAAAAGCGACGTACAAATTAGCAAAGTTCTTTAAAAGATATAACATCAACACAGCATTCAGAACATCGAACAACGTCGGACAAAAAATAAGAACCGACACTAATTCTGATGACCCATTCAACAGACACGGAGTGTATAGGCTTACTTGTGAATGTCAATACAGCTACATAGGACAAACAGGAAGAAAAATAAGCACAAGATTCCGAGAGCATATCAGGGACTACAACAAAAAAACACGAAAACCCACCATAATACCAGAATCTAATTTCGCGAACCACATGTTTGAGAACAACTGCACCCCAGCTAACATAAAAACAACGGCTCGAATACTTCACGTACAAGGAAAAGGCCGGCGGCTTAATGTACTTGAGAACATGGAGATATACAAGTTAAAAACATTTGACGGCAGGATCATAAACGAACAAACCAACACTATCTCTGACGAAATATTTGAACCCTTAAAACTAGTTTACAAAAAACAGCACAAGCCAGCAGGTACAGCAACCAAACACGTAACAATGAACAAGCAAAAACGAAATATGAACCAAACTGCAAAAATCACTGATTTCTAGCTAACAAGCGGTATGTCTACATACCTACAAAAACAACCCTTGGGACAGATAACAATTCGGACGTATCAATACCGCGCACACACACACGCATATTAACGTTACCTACCACGACCACATAGATTGACATTACCTGCCACAGCACCCACGGACTATAAAAACAATGCAGCGGATAGACACAGACCAGAACGAAACTAGGCATTGAAAATGGCAGAACGCCGAAACCGGTTTGTCAAAAAACCAAACTTGAAAAGGGATGACGGAAAATCGTTCCAACATAAATAAGATTAATTAAATTATCTAAAATTAAAATAAACTATAGAAACAAGATAAACCTAAATAAAAATTAACTGAAATAAAGCAAATCAAAAATACAACAAAATAAGGTGAAATAAACTCAAAGCAAAATCAAAAATAAATTAAAATAAAATAAGCTAAATCATCATCAAACCATATGGAAATAAAATCTAATAAACAATATTATATTATAAAATAATGTAAAATGAACTAATTAATCAATAAAACTTAATAACGTAAACTTAATAAAATAACTCAAAATAAATGATAAAACATTAAAGGCCACAAATAAAGAATATAAGATAAATAAATATTTTTTTACAATAAAAATCATATAACTAACAAATTCCAAAGAAACCAAGAAGGGAAAAAGGGGGTAAATAAGCTAGATTTTTATTTTGCTTTTTCTTATCCAAAACAAAAAATTCGATTAATGTTGTTGTGGGTTTAATGGTATGTTCGTTTATACATATTTTTGTAAGTAAACCTGCTTAAGACCAGTTTATTATAATTAAGATAAAATGAAGTGTAAATAAATTCTTTTGTAATATAATGGGAATGGTGATATTAATTTTCATTTAGAAGGCACATAGGATTCTTGGTAAGGGACCATCGGGATTCGGTTTGGTGCGCCGATGGCCATGGATGAGGGTGGGTCAGCACCAGGGCGTCGCAACAACACCCGCGGCGCCCCCTCATATTGTTTGGCCTCTTTTTTTGGTTGTATCTTTTTATTTTTCAGCACGGTAACCGGTCGTTTCCAGTTCGTTTTTTTTTTTTAAGTTTCAGCTTTTTTTCTTTCCGTTAATTTAAATTTATCTTTTTTTCCTTTTCCGTTCGTTTATTTCAGTTTTAATTTCGTTACCTTTTTGATTATTTTTGAATCTCAAGTTTCCGTTTTAACATCTTTTGCCCGTGTTTATATTTTCATTAACATGAAATGGAATATTAACTTTGGTCCGCTGTTTGTAACGTTTAGAAATATAAGAGATAGACCCACCATTAAGTATACCAAATTGATCAGGACGATGAACTGAGTTGATACAGCCATGTCCGTCTGTCCGTCCGTCCGTCCGTCCGTCCGTCTGTTTGAACGCAAACTAGTCCCTCAATTTTTGAGATATCTCGATGAAATTTGGCACACGGATGTCTTTTTGTATTATATTAGACATTTGTCGGATCGGGTATAATCGGGTCACTACAGCATATATCTCCTATACAACCGATCGTTCAGATAAGAGGATTATGGCCATTTATCCGTCATTTTGAAATATTAAAACTTGAAACTTGGTGAGATATTTGTTTATAGATGGTAAAAGAAAATTAAATGTATTGCTGACAAAGTTTTAGAGAACTTTGAACAATGCGTATTTAAGTTTGCACGTATTCATGAAAGGTATAAAGCCTTCGGCACAGCCGAAGACAGCGCCGTCCTTACTTGTTTTTTTTTCTTTTTGAATTTTAATTTGATTTTCTGTTTTGTTTCGAGTTTTGAAACATGAATGTCAACGGTCTGTCCGTGGCATCCGGGTTTAACCGGATGTTGTTTTTATAGTTGTTTTGCGCGGTTTTGTGCTTTTCCCCGCATATTAAAGGCATTATTAGAATTTTTCTGATTATGGCGCAGGACGGTAAGATTGGCAAGAGCCCATCCCAGCCGACAATGACTAGCCACTGAGCACCATTGATATCATGCCGACCGCCTTCCTTACCGATCCAATTTGACGCGTTTCCATAACAGATGGCACCCAACGTGGGGCCCCGAAGCGCTGACCGCGATGACTTTTCCGGTCAGCTTGTGAGGTTTCACCATTCCGTATGCCCCAGGTAGGCAGGCCCAGGAACCGCCACCTGCGTTGCGACGGGATGGTGGGACTGATCAAGTTGTCCGGATTGGTCATCGTGTTCAGTAGCTAAGGGCGCCCAACGTGGGGCCCGAAGCACTGACCGCGATGACTTTTCTGGTCGGCTTGTGAGGTTTCACCATCTCATATATCCCGGGTAGGCAGGCCCAGGAGCCGCCACCTGCGTTGCGACGGGATGGTGGAACTGATCAAGTTGTCCGGATTGGTCGTCGTGTTCAGTAGCTAAGGGCTCCTAGAGACTGAACGTCATGTCCACCGGAAGTTTTGCATTTCACCCGGTGAGGCAGTGCTAAACGCACTTAGTTTTTTTTTTTGTAGTTTCCATTTTGTTCTCCCGTGTCAGTTGTCCGATGTCGGCTTCGGGAAAATATATATGTCCGCTAAGTGGGGTTTAGCTTTGTTGGGATTTATTAAATTTCTTTTTGCCGAACGTGTCTGTGTAGTTTTGTCTTAGTTTTTGTATGTTTTTTTGGTAGGGATCCTTACTCCTCCGACCAGTCTCGGGAAGGCAGCCCTTAGCAGCCCCTGCATTGCGGTCCGGAGTACTGGAGTCCAAATAAGGTTAAAATTTAGCCAATTTTCGCCACGGTACACCAACATGTCTCAGGGCGAGGTGTCTTATAACCACCCCTGCATTGCGGTAGGTGTACCTGGAAAAATGTCCTTGTCTAATGTAATTTCGTTTTTTTGTGTACCTATGCCTTCTAATGATGGGATGTCAGAATTCTCATTAAATATATAAATACACAACTAGCTTTTGCAAACTTTATACCTTTTTTGCTTTTACATATTACATTTTAACACGTTTATGTACTAATAATCAATTTCTTTCAGCATATGTATACTTATATGTATATATATATTTTTTTTTTTAACACATCCGCGGTAATTAGTTGATGCAAATATCGGTTAGGAAAATTTGCATTAATTCAAATTTTATTTTTCAAAGCTTTGCAATCGTCGGTATTATAGGGTGGGGGGAGTGAATCTTGACTTGTTATACCTTCCAACCGCCCCTTGTAACCAACAATTTTTTTAAAATTCTTTTTTGTGTATCTAACGTTGTTAGGAGATTTTTTTTTTAAATATGGATCGGTCGGCTGAACGCATGACTACTTCCGCTTCCGAAAGAACCCACCAATCGGCCTCTGGTACTGCATTCTCCAATAGGTAGTCCGGGGGAGCAGATCCGACCAGGATCGTATTGAATCCTGCCTCCAACCCGAAAATTGATAGACCAGGTAGTACTAATATCCTTGACTCGTCCATGGCAGCAGAGCCAAGGCAGAATCTCTTCGATCCTCCGAATAACGTGTTGACAGGTATGCGGAGGGAGCTAATGGTTTTCTAGAAAACCCTTAACACTTTAGGTGATAGGATCGCTACTCAGAGGAATGTGGCTGAGGCCCCTCCTGGAGACTCGTGGATGAACGTGCTACATCAAGTGTTCAGAACTTCTCAGGAGGAGATGAGGAACGAGATGAGGACGATCAGGGAAAACATGGACTTACTTAATGCGGCAGTACACAAGCCGGTGCCACCTATACCAGGAATAACAATAGGGAGGAAAGTAACCGTGCAAAAACCTTCGTGAGCAATGAAGCCAACATTGTTTCCGGTAGCATGGCGGTGAAACCACAGGACTGGAAGGTTTCTTTCGATGGTACTGGAAGCGTCGCCGATTTCTTATTTAAGTTGGATACCCTATGTGAGCGAACGCAATGCTCTAGCGACCAACTTATGGCGAGTTTTCATTTATTTTGATCAGGACGGGCGGAAGAATGGTACTGGCTTTTCACTAAGCAGAACCCAAATGCGAATTATCCCTTTTTGTGCTATTCCCTCAAGCGTGAGTTTGGAACATTGAAAAGTGACGACGAGATCATGATGGAGATCTCAATGCGTAGCAAAAGCTAAGTGAGTCATACGACGTGTTCCACACTGACATAGTAGCACTAAACGCGCGCCTTAGAGAGCCGATGTCAGAAGTCCTACTAATTGACATAATAAATCGGAACGTCAACAGTAGCTTGAAGCTAATGCTCTTCAATGCGGATGCCAGGACATTGCATGATTTACGTGACATAGCACGAAAAGGAGAGCAAGTGTTGAAGGAAAGCAAGATCCTGGGTACAACTTATACCGGACGGCACGTTAATGAACCTCGAGCGATAACACCTGATAGTAGGATGGAAGGCGAGGACTTCGAAGCTGACCCGCAGATCGAGGCGTTGGAGTATCGACGCAATAGGAAACCGGACTATTCAGGAATTCAATGTTGGAATTGTCAGGCCATGGGCCACTCATACATTTATTGTGAGGAACCCATTAGGAACCCGTTTTGCTTTAAGTGCGGGCATAGAGGGGTGTTCACCCCGAAGTGTCCAAAGGACCATCGCCGGCAGGGAAACCAACACCCGACCGAGAAGATGGGGGAAACTCGTTCGGTGCCATAGCCCCCATATCAGCCAGCGCTCGAGGAGTCATCTCGGGTGCTGAACCAATTAGTAGGTCCCCCGCGAGCAGTGAGTTGCATGGAAGTGGTGAGCTTCCAAGGAGTAGTGGCACTCGGGCGAAGGAATACCCAAAAATAATAGTAACTTTTCCTGATAGTACAGAAAGCTCCAATAGTTCTGATTCCGATAGTCCTAGGTTATTAACGGCAATTTCCAAACCAACAAAAATTTTGAAAGCTTCGAAAAGAGATTTTGCGTGTCAGGCCAGTTTCTCACCTAGTTTGGAACAGAGGGCAACCAATTACGAGCTAGTTAGGTCGCGAATTTTCAAAACAATCCAGAGTCATTTGTGTCCGAAAATATTTTGAAATGTAGGAAGAGATATTATAGCCGAGTACAGGAGCGTAAACTTTTGCAAAGCACCACTTTGGTGCTCACAGAGGAAAAAAGCCCTCGGGTGCGAGTAAAAATAGAAAACAACTTTATAGTAGGGTTACTGGACTCAGGCGCGAATGTCTCTATCCTCGGGAAGGACTGTGAAAAGTTTTTGGACTCAATTGGACTTAAATACCACCCACTACAGGCTTTCGTATACACGGCGGGTGGCGGCAAGCAGAAAATATTAGGGTATGTTTCTTTACCAGTGACTTTTAAAAATACTACCAAATGTATTAGTTTTTATCTTGTTCCTTCGGTTCTTCAAGAAGCCTATTTCGGAGTTGATTTCTGGAGAGCTTTCGCGTTAGCACCTGATATATTCCCCAGTGTAGCATGTCTAGAGATTAGCGAAGAAAAGGAACAGGAGCACAATTTTCATGATTTATCAACAAGGCAGAAGGTCGAGCTGCAGAATGTAGTAGATATGTTTCCGTTGTTTCAGAAGTTAGGGCTGGGTCAAAGAAAGCTAGTCGAACATCACATTGACACGGGCGATGCGGTTCCAATCAAAAGCAAACATTTCGGAAACCAGGGAAAGTCCGGCTTTGTATTGATTCCAGAAAAGTCAACGCGGTTACGAAAAAGGCATATTGCCGCATATCAATGGGCTATTGAGCAAGTTGAAGGATACCCACTTTATCGGTGGAATCGACCTGAAAGACGCGTTTTTCCAGATCAAGTTGACGGAATCATCAAAGGAAAAGACAGCATTCGCAGTTCCTGGGAAGCCTGTGTATAATTTAAAGGTGATGCCCTTTGGTCTGAGCAATGGACCGTAGACTATGAGCCGGCTCATGGACAAGGCAATCCCCTCGCGATTGCGGGAGAATGTTTTCGTCTACTTGGATGATCTGATGGTATGCAGCACCAACTTTGAGGATCACCTGAGCCTGTTAACGGAAGTAGCAAAGTGTTTGAGGGACGCGGGCCTTACAATCAACATTAAGACAAGCAAATTTTGTCAGAAAGAAATTCGATACTTAGGGTACTTGATAGGTAGTGGGTGCTTGATGGTAGACCCAGGGAAGATAGAGGCAGTTAAAAGTTTCCCAATTCCTAAGTCTCTTCGGCAGGTTCGTAGGTTCGTGGGCATGGCAAATTGGTACAGGGCGTTTATTACAAATTTTGCTGATTTAGCAGGGCCTTCGACCGATTGCCTTCGGAAATCGCTAGGACCCTTTAAACTTACTCCTGAGGCAATAGAGGCCTTCGAAAAGCTGAAGGTAGCCTTGAGTTCCGCTCCTTGCTTGGCCCAACCCGATTTCTCCAACGAATTTGTTATTCAGTGCGACGCGTCCAAAATAGGTGTGCTATTTCAGATCGACGACGAGGGCGCTGAGCATCCAATCGCTTTTGTTTCGAAGAAACTTAATAATGCTCAGCGCAATTATACGGTGACCGAACTGGAATGCCTCGCCGCCATTATCAGCGTCAAGCGTTTTAGGCCGTACGTAGAGGGTTTGCCATTCCGAATTGTCACAGACCATTTGAGTCTCAAGTGGTTACAGACACAAAGGGACTTGAGTGGTAGGTTGGCTAGGTGGTCACTCCTGCTTCAAAAGTACGACTTCGCAATGGAACATCGCAAGGGAACCCTGAATGTAGTACCGGATGGCCTCTCGCGTTTCGACGTAGAGGAGCTAACCTCTTCGTCCATACCTCACGAAATTGATTTAGCATCGCCCGAATTTGAAAGCGCGGAATACTTAAGTCTTTGTAGAACCATTTTGGAGAACAAAAGATGCGCTGCCGGATTTAAGTATAATGGATGGCGTAGTCTTAAAAAGAGTCAAATTTCTTGAGGGTGTGGAGGGTGAGGAGGACTCGTTATAGCGGGTGTGGCTACCGGCAGGGTTAATCGAAGAGGCTATACGACTTGCACATGATGCGAACAGGAGTTATCATTGGGGTTGGCAGAAAACTTTGTAACGCGTTAGGCAGAAATATTTCTGGCCACGGCAGGCGAGGGATGTTAGAGACTATGTAGGGAGATGCGACACTTGCAAGGCTGTTAAGTCAACAAATCATCAGTCAGGGCAGAAAGACCATTTTAGCGGTTCTATTGCGACTTTCTAGGACCTTATCCGCGATGTAAGCGGCGAAATGAGTTTCTCTTTATAGTATTGGACCATTTTACAAAGTATGTTTGGTTGCAGCCCATGCAGAGAGCGACGACGGTAAATGTTATGAATTACTTTACTTCAGAGATTTTTCCATCTGTAGGGGTCCCTCAGTATATTCACAGCGACAACGGCAAACAGTTTATCTCAAAGGAGATGAAACAATTTCTAGATAATTACGGGCTAACCCATATCAGGACAGGGCTATACCCCCTACAGGCTAACGTGTCTGAGCGCGTAAATAGAGAAATTGTTTCAAAGATAAGAATTTTTCTGAAAGATAAACAGGATCATACTGACTGGGACAAGCACATACCCGAAATTCTAGCAGTTTTAAGAAGTGATTTTCATACCGCAATTCAGTGCTCTCCATACTTTGCTTTATATGGTCAGAACATGATTCAGCACGCATCAGCATATAATATAAATATTAAATAAACTCGGCGCTCTTAGGCAAGATGAAATTCCAATAGTAACTAGGGCGGATAAGTTGTCCACCAATCGCGAGCAAATTCGTAGGAATTTAGATCAGGCGAAGGATAGGGGAAACAACGTTTATAACAAGCGCTCTAGGCAAGTTAACTATGGGAAAGGTCAGGAGGTTTTTAGGAAACATTTTGCTTTGGGTAACTTTAAACAAGGCATACACGCCAAATTCCTGCCGAAATATCTCAAGTGTCGAGTCCGCCGAAAAGTAGGGAATGCGCTGTATGATTTAGAAGGGAAATTGATAGGCCGTTTCCATGCTTCGGAATTCGTCCACAATAACCAGACTTTTGAAAATTTTTTTCCATCCGAACTTACAATTTCATATGGGCGTTTTGGCGGTCGGGGACAACTTGCCCAGTATTCTCCCCGAGCATTGATTCAGAAGGAAATCCACGTGCGCTTCCACCGGGAGCAGTGGATAACCTGGCAATGCTCGTGTAAGCGGATTGTCTTTCGGAGTTTTGACGAGTTCACCTTAATTAAAATGTCTACCGGGTGAAAAGCTTTATTTACCATGAAATCAGCTTCTCCGGTTATATTTTTTTTTAAACTTTTCTGTGGGGGGTGAAACCACTAGAACCAAAATTTTCGGAGTTTTGACGAGTTCTCCAATAATAAATGTCTACCGCCACGAAGCAGTTAAACTAAGAAACAAAAAGTAATTCTCCGTTTGCCTCGGAGTTTTGACGTGTTCTCCGATATCAAAATGTCTATTGGCGCAAAGCGTATAACTAGGAAACAAAATACTTCAAAAAAATTTTCCTTTACTGGCGGGTCTTCTGTTGTCCGGCTAGCTCGAGCGGTCTTCGAAGCGAAGCAGGCCTGTTATGGTTAACTTTCAATTGATAGTCATTGTTATTTGGTTCAATCGGTCAGAGCTCACTGCGGTTGGTTAGATGACAGTTTTGATGCACCTTCCGGTTTGACGTTTAGCTACGGGAAAGTGCGTGATTTTTGCTGAAGTGGCAGCACCAAATATTCCCAAAGAATGGAACTTTTAATTTCCAGACAAACAAGTGTTTGGTGTGCTCTTGGTGTGCCTAGAGTTAAATTGCGGGTAACCCAGGGCGCCCGAAAGTGTCAGACAAAAGGGAAATGGGCAATTGGCATCAATAAGGGGGTTTCCTTTGTAGGATGAATTCAGAGTATTTATGTTGGTAAAAGTGCAGGAGTACAAAGTAAATATGTTCGGAATAAACAATGCCGTTTTTGTAATGCAATATCTCGAAAACCAAAAACCAACAAATTGCCAAAACCACCAAAGTGAAAGATACGAACCCCAAAATGCCATATTGACCAGGGTGGGAGGCACATGGAATCCTGTCCTGATCTCTGACTTTAACGCGGCTGACATAACGGTCTCGACCAAACGCAAGTAAAACAAAGTATATTGCCAGAATACATTTTAACAGCAATGGCGATCCAATTTGGTTAAATTGGATTTAAAAAAGCTTTAAAGAAGCAGTATTTTAGTTAGTATGTACAATATGACCGAGGCTGTTGATCGGAACATTATTGTTAACGGCGAGATAGAATGAGGAGTTTCCTGTGTCTCCTATCCCGAACTCAATAACTTGAGGTCCCGCGGGCCACCAAGGGAACACACCAAACGCATGGTCTAGAACCTTCCTAATTTGCGCGCCAACGAAAGCGTGCCTTCAGGGTTCGGACTTGATTAAAATTGCAGTAATTTTAATACCTACTGCACTTTACCAAAATCTACTACGCTTTATGCTTCCTTACAATAGTGCCATACTCTGATTTATTTTGACAAGTGATGCTTTTTCCATAACTATAAACTCTCCTATAAAGCCATTAGTCAGTAAAAATATTCTTGCATTTATTTTGCTCCATATGGGAAAAGAATTACCTTTAATAAAAATAGCCAATAGTATTAAAAGTAAAAGTACTAAAATCATTTTCATTTATTCCTCAAACAAAAGCGTAATTACAGTAATTTGGGTTACAGGTAAAGGCAATGGTATGAACGTTCAATGCTCATTTAATTTCCTACGCAAAAACAAAGCTAACTTTATTTTCCATAGTATATTGTTCTTTTTTTTATCTTGGTATGTATACTAGTACTAAAAAGGTAGTTAAAATAAAAATAAAAGCCGGGCCCTGATGGCAACCACCAACCCGAGTGGCAACAATCATGCCACGTCAGACTGGGTAACGGAACTTTTCCGTTGGGCAGTCGCCGTTGACTGACGACTTTCACCCTAGCGACGTCGCAGGCACTCAAATGAATTCAAAGTAAAATTGATTTTGGTATGAACGGTCGTGTGCGCGTGAATAAAACAAAATACATACTCAAATAATTACAATAAATAAAAGAAAGTGACAAAAGTGTTTACGTTTTAAAAGAAGCATATCTCTATAAACATCGCTCAAAATATATAAAAACTAAAATATTTCATTTTCACTTGCACTGACAAGAAAGATTTTCAGAAAAGAGACAATAAATGAGTAAAATGCAAGCGATTGTAAGGTTTAAATTATGAAATAAAAATAAATTTTGTAAAATAAGTGAATTGAAGAAAAAAAGAAGAAAAAGCGAAAAAAAATTGTGGTGTGGTGGTGCTTCATAGGCCCAGAGAACAGTAGTGAAAACGGAACGTCGTGATCAAGTAAGTAAACTAAGCTATGGTTTTACATAAATTTGTTATGAACTTATTTATTTAGATCTTTCGATCTTCTAATAAAAGCAGTTTGGGTTATATAAAGCTGCACTAGTTACGGTTGCGATCACTTAAGTTACGAACAATTTTGACCAAACCTTATTTATTAAGATAATCTTGTAAAATGGGGTTATGCATAGCAAAATTCTTCCAAATTCCTCTTTCTTATGTTTCCTTTTGGGTCAATTAAATTCGCGCAAATTCAATTCTGAATATAATTTTTTTCCAGTCCCTCAATAATTTGAAAAAAAAAAATCCTCCATTGTGAATTTGCTAGTGTAAACTTATATTTCATACGGAAGTGCTTTATACTGCTTTTTATGTATATTCGAAGTGTAAATTTGTACTATTTGGAAGAGTTGGGTTTGCGGCCTGAATATGTTTTACGGTGTAATATCTTTGGCAACATTTTTGTCGTGGAAAAGTATTTTTATAGCCCAATTGTAAATATCCGCTCGGATATCTTCTTTGCGAAATTTTCGTACTCGCCAGGAAAGTTTTCGCCAATTCTCTATCGCTGGTAAACAGGAAAAATCTGACAAAGAGGATTTTCGAAATTCGTAGCTGTCTTTTCCATGCAGCTGATTTGTATTTTTCGTATTAAAACCAGAAAATCAATACGATGGTAATGTTTAGAAGCGATTTTTATTATTCAACACTAAAATGCCTTTCATTTAGTACAGCACGCACTTAAGGTTGCCTGGTAAAATATCTTTTTTACCTAAGTTTAGAATACACGAAGAATGAGAAACGAAGAAACACTTGTGGTTCCTTTTGGCCGGAACGGAGGAGAAGAGAGAGGGGGAAAAATACGTACGGAATTTTTGTTTAGGATTGGGCTGTAAATATTTTTGTTTTACGCATTAGGAAACACAAAGAAAGGTAGAAATATAATAAAAGACCCTCGCCATATTTCAGTTATAAAAACAAAAAAAAAACCCAGAAAAAAATGTGTGTTTATCTCTCTTTCTTATTTCCAGAGTGAAACAGCGCCATCAACGTCCACGACACGCTGCATTAGCGTGCACCATCGACGCATTTTCGCGCAATTCAGGCATTAGCGCGCACCACCGGCACCTCAACGCGCAACATTAGCGCGCGTAACTGACGCACTAATGCACGACGCATGAACACGCAAAGCACGAAACCACAACGCACCACTAAGCACACAGCGACCTACGCGCCCCTAAGCTCGTAACAACCAGCTCTCAACAGCATCGCGCCATCACAGCGCGTAACCACAACGCGCCACTAAGTGCGCGGCAGTAACAAACCTGGCAAACCCAAAGGCAACAACCAGCAGTGACAACAGCAGGGGCCGCCCTCATATAGGCCCACTGCATTAACAGAGGTAACAACCAGCGGGCAACATAGCGCTCAACAGCCTCCGTCCATTACAGCGCGTGACCACAACGCGCCACTAAGCGCGGGGCAGTAACAACCACCGGCAACAACAAACACCGGCTGTGACGACAACAGCGAGGGCCGCTCTATTAAAGGCCCGTCGCACCACCAACAACAACAACAACATGCCAAAACACCACCTGCTACAACAATAAATTCCCGGTGAGTTCGTTCCATGGGTTGATTTTATGTAGGCTATGTAGCTGCTAATCTAATGCAATTCATAAGCTTATTTAATTGTATGTGGTATTCAAATTCATCATAAAACTTGACTGCCGTATGTTTTGTCAAGTTATTTTTATCGTATTATCCTGTTTTATTGTTGCGCTTTAAGTGGCTCCTTTTATATTCCACACGGATTTCAATGGGAAGTTTATTTTTACCATGTACTTAATGTATATGTGTGAATTTGCTTAGAAGCAAATATTTAAATGAACTTAGGATTGTAACGTTAAATTCTATGGTTTTTTTTTGAGAAACAAAAAAAAACACAAAACAAAAAAAAACCACATTTGTATGATATGTCGAGAATTAAAATATAACTAAACCTAAGCATCTAATTTAACAAAAATATATACACAAAAAAATAGGATAGGGTGAAATGAACTAAGATGGAAAATTAATAACGAAGAATAAAAGGGAAATAATACTAGATAGATTTAGCAAAATTTAATTCACTCAAAATTAAACAAGATTAGAAGGAGGTAGAAGAAAATTATCTAAAAAGAGGGGAAATTAAAAAGATAAAAAAAAACTAAATAAAATTATCTAAAATTAAAATAAACTATAGAAACAAGATAAACCGAAATAAAATTAACCAAAATAAATCAAATCAGAAATACAACAAAATAAGATGAAATGAACTCAAAGCAAAATCAAAAATAAATTTAAAAAAGTAAGGAAGTCTAAGTTCGGGTGGAACCGAACATTATATACCTAGTAGTGATCTATTATGTCATCCCAATTTACGCAGGTCTAATTTAATACTTTCAGTTCGTATTTGCGTTCAAATAGACAGACGGACAAACAGAAAGACGTATCGAGAGACGCACACGGCTACATCGACTCAGCTCATCCTCCTGATCATTTCAGTATACTATCTATTTTTCTTCTCATACGTACAAACATTTCATGTTCATGAAAGGTATGAAAATCAAACAAGATATACAACTTCGCTTTTGCAGTGGGGTATTAACTACTTTCCCGGATATTTTCCTTTTCATCCTGAACGTTCTGATATACATTAATAAATATCTATCTCGATTCGTTTACGCCGAATGAAGTAATTTACCTTGTGTGCGTAACAAAAATAGATATAAAAAAGGGGGTCTTTTATAGGCGCCAAAGAACTCAACCGCTCTTTATGAAATTTTCACAATATATACTTTGGTTCACTGGGTACAGCATAGACAGTATATAGTATTGGAAAAGTAGGCGGAGCCACGCCCCCAGGCTATATAAAGTTTCAATTCGTCATAATTCCGAAGTTTTTATACCTTTCATGAACATGAAATGGTATATTAACTTTGGTCCGATGTTTGTAACGTTTAGAAATATAAGAGATAGACCCACCACTAAGTATACCAAATTGGTCAGGACGATGAACTGAGTTGATACAGCCATGTCCGTCTGTCCGTCCGTCTGCCCGTCTGTCCGTCCGTCCGTCCGTCCGTCTGTTTGAACGCAAACTAGTCCCTCAATTTTTGAGATATCTCGATGAAATTTGTCACACGGATGTATTTTTGTATTATATTAGACATTTGTCGGATCCGGTATAATCGGGTCACTATAGCATATATCTCCCATACAACCGATCGTTCAGATAAGAGGATTATGGCCATTTCTCCCGCATTTTAAAAGATTAAAACTTGACACTTGGTGAGATATTTTCTTATGGATAGTAAAAGATTTTGTAAAAAAGTCAGCAAGATCGGAGCTATATATAGTATACATCCCATACAACCGATCTTTCAGATAAGAGGATTATGGCCATTTCTCCCTCATTTTAAAAGATTAAAACTTGAAACTTGGTGAGATATTTTCTTATGGATAGTAAAAGATTTTGTAAAAAAGTCAGCAAGATCGGAGCTATATATAGTATATATCCTATACAACCGATCGTTCAGATAAGAGGATTACGGCCATTTATCCCTCATTTTGAAATATTAAAACTTGAAACTTGGTGAGATATTTGCTTATAGACGGTAAAAGATTTGGTAAAAAAATCACCAAGATCGGAGCTCTATATAGTATATATCCCATACAACCGATCTTTCAGATAAGAGGATTATGGCCATTTATTCCTCATTTTGGAATTCATGAAAGGTATAAAGCCTTCGGCATAGCCGAAGACAGCGCCGTCCTTACTTGTTTGGTCTAAATTAATGAAATTTGGATATATGTGTCACTTAGTCAATATCTACATAATTTTTCAAAAGTGGGCGGTGCCACGCCCACATATTTTGTGTTTTGTTTTGCTCTTGAACTTTCACGAGAAGTTCAGGAGTTCGCTGGGCACGACACAGTCTGCATATAGCTTGTGGAAAATCCCCCAGGTCATATAAAGCTGCAGTTCGGTATAGTTAGGAGTTTATTTGGTTCAAGTGAATGAAATTTTATACATAGATGTGTTCTATATTTCAAAACGTCAAAACAACGTATATCGAGCTTGCTAGAATATTATAAAACGGCCAAAGCAAACCACGAATTTCAGCATTTTTTTGTAAAACTGAGAGACTAGTTTGCGTTCAAATGGACAGACGGACAGACTGACAGACGGACGGAGAGACGGGCAGAGCTAAATCGACTCCGCTCATCGTGCTGATCATTTTAGCGAACTTTTCTCTTCTTGTTCTCATACTTACATACATTTAATGTTTACGAAAGGTATGAAAATCAAAAAAGATATATAACTTCGCTATTTCAGTGGGCAATTAACTACGTGCCCGAATATTTCGCTTGTGTGTTTCCCGATTTGGCTAATTTTTGGCAGAAGTATAATACATACTACTGAGAAGCAGCAGACCATTTTTCATTGAAATGTCAAGATCGAATTATAAGCGATTGCCTTTGAAAATAGCAGACAGCTTATGCTGAAAAGTGGGCGGCGACACGCCTACTTCTTCGAAATTGAAACAATTTCTTTGCGCCCGAGTTTTTCTTAAAAAGCTTATTATATGTGCAAAATCTAATTAATATAACTTGCTTGGTTGTAGAAATCTCGCTCTTTAAATTTTACAAAAAAAGTTTTCAGAACTATGTCAAAAAACTTGGCGTGGGCATGAACCGATTTCGCCCAATTTTACAGCAAACAGTTAGAGTAAAGTCGGGTATTATGGAATACCTTATCGTTTTTGCACCATAAATGAAAAAGTAAGCACGGGAAGCCTTTAAAATTTTGAACACGATACCTCTAAAATATTAGCTATACTTATACCTGACAATAATTCCTCTAAATTATATGGCAAGAAAGGTAGAAAGAAAAAACTAAAAAAGTCAAAAGTGACATCTTAAAAAACTTGCGGGTAATTTGGTACACACTGTCGTTTAAAATGGTATATATATACCATATTAGCAGCACAGTATTCCTACAAAAAATATATACATATATTGACGTTAATATAAAACACATTTAAATACGTAAATACTTTTATTAAGCACATAAGGTAACATAAACAGCCTCCAAGGTCTGGTGAATATTTCAAAACGCATATTTCAAATACATATGTAGATATGTATGTAAGTTTTTATCTACCATAAAGGAAATATTATTATATATTAAAAGGTATCTATTAAATGCAGGAACCGCAAAGGAATATGGCACTTCTCTTTGGGATGCATAAGTCGTGAGCCCAGACTACTTCACATTGTAGGCAAGAGGTCCAAGTTTGAATTTGAGTGTCGTCCTGCAAGCTTTTGTTACAAAAATTGCAAATGCTATCTTGTGCGGGAGGTATATCATGGAATTCTTCATTCCCATCAGACTCTTGAAAGACAATGCTTCCATCGGAGTCGGTAGAAGACTTACGCCGTGATTTTTTTTGTAGCTTCTTAGGAGCGACGGGCTTAGGAGCTACTGGTCTTGTTTTTTTGGTGGAATTTCGTATGGCTATTTGCGCTAAGCTACTTTGCAGCTCTTCTTTATAGGGTGACGCGGTCAAAATAGTTGACTTCGACTTTCTTCCTCTGTTACTTACAGTTTTCCGTATTTTTGGTGGAGGAGAGATTTCCCATGGTGTAATATGTTTTGCCGATAAGTCGTCTGTGGACATAATAAAAGTTGAACAAAAAATTTGTTAAAATAAAAAAGCTTAAATTCTTACCGGAATGTACGATATTGTTAGTGGATGGAAAAATGCATGGCGATAGACCAGTGATTGTACTGGCCACGGAGTCTTCGAGTAGTGATGGTGAATCTTGTGGGTCAGGCGTAGCATTTTCTTGTACGACAGCCTGACATGCAACCGATGTTTCTTCGCTTTCCATTTTCCCTGCTATAAAATCTGATTCTGAAAAGATATGTTTATCGAACGGAAAGATCCCGGTACATCTAAATCCACTGGTGGCTATTTGGACGGTTTGAACTCGTAAATATGCTTTTGCAAAAAGTCCAACCAAATCATACAGCGTTACTTTGCGTGCTTGATCTCGAGTAAAGCGACGTACTTCATCACTATAGTATACTTTAAGTGGACCCATAAATGTTCTATCCAACGGCTGCATTTTATGCGTAGAGTGCGGCGGCAAAGACAATATCACAACACCATGTTCACGTGCTAAATCGAGAAGCTCAATATTTCGGGTGTGGCTGTAATGTCCATCTAGTATAAGTAAATCCGGTTCGTCCTTACTTGGTTTTGTGAAATTTAAAAAATGCTTAAACCAATTTGTGAAAATCGGTATTTGTACCCATCCAGACAGATGGCACGATGATTTCGCTCCAGGCGGTGCATCCTTCATAAGAAGTGGATTACTTTTCTTTCTTGGAAAGATAAAATATGGAGGCACAAATGATCCACCAGCACTCATACATGTTATCACAGCTATGAGGGATCCGCGTTCTGCGGATGTCATCGAGCCGATTTGTCTTTTTCCCTTTTTTGCAATAACTTTCGGTTGCCGAGTTTGTACCACTGACAAACCCGTTTCGTCTACATTCCATATGCGCGTTGCAGAAAAATTATGTTTAGTATACTCATTCTCCAGCAAGCTGTAGAACAAAGATACATTTTCACGAGTAAATCCTTTTGCACGATCGAATGAAGTTCCGGTTGGTCTACGTAAACGCAGTAGTTGGTTATGTCGGTTACAGAAATCGTAAACCCAGTCTTTACCAGGACATTTCTCCAAAGCATTAAATTTATTGGGTATATTATTTTTCTCCGCAATTTGGAATGCCAACGACCGTAAATCTTGTTGCGTTAGCCCCCAAAAGCGAGACTCCATCTCTAAGCAATATTCAACTATCTCCCTCTCGATTTCT
The DNA here is from genome assembly GCA_949987695.1 of Merzomyia westermanni. Classification (NCBI taxonomy): domain Eukaryota; kingdom Metazoa; phylum Arthropoda; class Insecta; order Diptera; family Tephritidae; genus Merzomyia; species Merzomyia westermanni. The sequence goes on from OX465289.1 coordinate 83,145,837, forward strand.
TGACTAAAAACTGGGGTTCTGCCAAGATTTGTGGAAAGGAGCTGCTCTACCGGTTTTTCGCTCCTAGCCATACGTTGCAATGTGGTGTGTGGGACTTGGAATGTTTGTGACGCCAGTAAAATTCCCATTGTTTCGTTTTTTACTGCTGCAATGGCTTTACGCATGTTCTCGACAGCCCACTGTCTTCGCACACCTCTGTTTGACATGATTCCTGTTAGATTGCACGTCGAAAATAATTATAATAACCTCTGCAAGTATGTGCGGATTATATGGTACACTATACCATATTGGCTTATTACAAGTGTACCATATAAGACGCTTTTCCCATTTTCTGATGTTTGTTAATTTTTGCACTTAAACAACTTTGTCATTATAAATTTACCTTTTTTTATATAAAATATGAACACAAAGAAAACGACTTCAAACAGAATTTTGTCCAAAAATATTTATTTTCTGGCGAAAAACTCCGTTCTTGCTGTGATGTGTTTTAAGGTCGACCATGTGAAAACACGTTTTTTCAGCAATTGAAATTGAAGTAGTCAGCTGTTGCGTTTCAAACTTTTTTTCTTTTTATCTTTCCACATTTAACAGCTGTTCGTATGGTCCGCGTTGCCATATTGTTAATAGTTTGTGAGAAAAGTTGGTGTACCATATTAGCCGCCTATACCATAATACCCGCCCTTACTCTACCTTTATGTATAGAACATTATCGCCAAAATCAATTTTTGGCGGAGTTATGGCATAAAAAGCTTTGTGGAATAGTCCACTATAAAAAGGGCGGGGCAACGCCCATTTTCAAAAATTTTAAGTTTTTGGATTTCTTTGTTTACCGCAACTTTAAAACTGAAATATAAATGATGTAAAGCTATTTTACGCAAGGTTATTGCCTATTTAATATATCTACGATCCTTTTCAAAATCTTTCATATAAAAGTGGGCGTAGACCTTAACCGATCCCGCCCATTTTTTCCCGGAACATTCCTTGCATACCTGGAAACCTGCGTGCTGAATAATGAATAATAATTATGTATAATATTATTTCTAAAATTTAATTAATCAAAACTGGGCGGTGCCACACCCATTTTCAAAAATTTCTGGAAAAAATTATTTTGTTCCTCAATCTCAATGTATTCACCAAATTTTATCCTTATAGGTGTATTATGTACTGAGTAATCATTTTTTTTGTGTTTGCGAAAATATTATATAAATAAAAAGTGGGCGTGGCTATCATCCGATTTCGCCCATTTTAAATAGCGCTCGGAGATGAGTGCCAAGGAACCCGCATACCAAATTTCATTAAGATATCTCAAAATTTACTCAAGTTATCGTGTTCACAGACGGGCGGAAAGACGGACGGACATGGCTTAATCAATTTCTCTTTTCGTCCTGAACATTTTGATATATATAAGTCAATATCTATCACGATCCGTTAATGCCGTTACGTACTGCCGTTACGCGACTAAAGTTAATATACATACCTTGTGTGCGAAGCACTACTAGGTATAATAAATATTTTTTTACAATAAAAATAATATAACTAACAAATTCCAAAGAAACCAAGAAGGGGAAAAGGGGGTAAATAAGCTAGATTTTTATTTTGCTTTTTCTTATCCAAAAAAAAAAAAATTAGATTAATTTTGTTGTGGGTAAGTTAACCAGCTGAAGACCAGTTTATAATAATTAAGATAAAATGAAGTGTAAATGAATTCTTTTGTAATATAATGGGAATGGTGATATTAATTTTCATTTAGAATGCATATAGGATTCTTGGTAAGGGGCCATCGGGACTCGGTTTGGTGCACCGATGGATGAGGGTGGGTCAGCACCAGGGCGTCGCAACAATACCAGCGGCGCCCCCTTATATTGTTCGGCCTCTTTTTTTTTGGTTGTATCTTTTTATTTTTCAGCACGGTAACCGGTCGTTTCCGGTTCGTTTTTTTTTTCAATCTAAAGGTTTTTTTCTTAAATTAAAATTTATCTTTTTTTTCCTTTTCCGTTCGTTTGTTTCAGTTTTAATTTCGTTACCTTTTTGATTATTTTTGAATCCTAAGTTTCCGTTTTAACGTCTTTTGCCCGTTTTTTTTCTTTTTGAATTTTAATTTGATTTTCTGTTTTGTTTCGAGTTTTGAAATTTGAATGTCAACGGTCTGTCCATGGCATCCGGGTTTAACCGGATGTTTTTGCGCGGTTTTGTGCATTTCCTCGCGTATTAAAGGCATGATTAGAATTTTTCTGATTATGGCGCAGGACGGTAAGGTTGGCAAGAGCCCACCCCAGCCGACAATGACTAGCCACTGTGCACCATTGATATCATGCCGACCGCCTTCCCTACCGATCCACTTTGATGCGATACCATAACAACTATTCCGCCAAAAATTGATTATTTCAATCTTGAAATTTCAATGAAAATTGGTCAGCTGCTTCTCAGTTGTATGTATTATACTCCAGCCAAAAATTAGCCAAATCGGGAAACACACAAGCAAAATATTCGGGCACGTAGTTAATTGCCCACTGCAATAGCGAATTTATATATCTTTTTTTATTTTCATACCCTTCTAAGCATTAAATGTATGTAAGTATGAGAAGAAGAAGAGAAAAAGTTCCCTAAAACTATCAGCACCATGAGCGGAGTCGATTTAGCCAAGTCCGTCTCTCCACCCGTCTGTCTATTTGAACGCAAGCTAGTCTCTCAGTTTTACAAAAGAATGCTGAAATTCGTTGTTTGCTTTCGCCATTTTATAATATACTAGCAAACCCGGTAGACGTTGTTTTGACATTTTGATACATAGAAAACATCTGTATATAAAATGTCATTAACTTGAACCAAATAAACTCCAACTATACCGAACTGCAGCTTTATATGACCTGGGAGCTTTTCCAAAAGCTATATATAGACTGTGTCGTGCCCAGCGAATTCCTGAACCTATCGTGAAAGTTCAAGAGCAAAACAAAATACAAAATATGTGGGCGTGGCACCGCCCACTTTTGAAAAATTATGTAGACATTGACTAAGTGACACATATATCCGAATTTCATTAATTTAGACCAAAAATGTTCGGAGTTATGACAAATTAAAACTTTATAAAGCCTGGAGGCGTGGCTCCGCCCACTTTTCCAAAACTATATACTGTCTATGCTGTGCCCAGTGAACCCAAGTATATATTGTAAAAATTTGATAAAGATCGGTTGAGTTCTTTGGCGCCTATGAAATACACCCTTTTTTATATCTATTTTTGTTACGCACACAAGGTATATTACTTCATTCGGCATAAACGAATCGAGATATATATTTTTTAATGTTCAGGATGAAAAAACAAATATCCGGGCAAGAGTTAATACCCCACTGCAAAAGCGAAGTTGTATATCTTTTTTGATTTTCATACCTTTCATGAACATGAAATGTTTGTACGTATGAGAAGAAAAATATATAGTATACTGAAATGATCAGGAGGATGAGCTGAGTCGATGTAGCCGTGTCCGTCTCTCGATACGTCTTTCTGTCTGCCCGTCTGTCTATTTGAACGCAAATACGAACTGAAAGTATTAAAATAGACCTGCGTAAATTGGGATGACATAATAGATCGCTACTAGGTATATAATGTTCGGTTCGGTTCCATCCAAACTTAGACTTTCTTACTTGTTTAAATTTATTTACCCCTCAAAACTCATAACAGAAGTGTTGTTATTGAAAACAGTTAGCTGGCTTTATAATGCGAACTGAAAAGTATTAAGGTGGACCTGCGTAAATTGGTATGCCATAATAGATCACTACTAGGTATATAATTTTCGGTTCCACCCGAACTTAGACTTCCTTACTTGTTTTAATTTATTTTTTTGATTTTGCTTTGAGTTCATTTCAACTTATTTTGTTGTATTTTTGATTTGCTTTATTTTGGTTAATTTTTATTTCGGTTTATCTTGTTTCTATAGTTTATTTTAATTTTAGATAATTTTATTTAGTTTTTTTTATCTTTTTAATTTCCCCTCTTTTAAGATAATTTTCTTCTACCTCCGTCTAATCTTGTTTAATTTTGAGTGAATTAAATTTTGCTAAATCTATTTAGTATTATTTCCCTTTTATTCTTCGTTATTAATTTTCCATCTTAGTTCATTTCACCTATTCCTATTTTTTTGTGTATATATTTTTGTTAAATTAGATGCTTAGGTTTAGTTATATTTTAATTCTCGACATATCATACAAATGTGGTTTTTTTTTGTTTTGTGTTTTTTTTTGTTTCTCAAAAAAAAACCATAGAATTTAACGTTACAATCCTAAGTTCATTTAAATATTTGCTTCTAAGCAAATTCACACATATACATTAAGTACATGGTAAAAATAAACTTCCCATTGAAATCCATGTGGAATATAAAAGGAGCCACTTAAAGCGCAACAATAAAACAGGATAATACGATAATAATAACTTGACAAAACATACGGCAGTCAAGTTTTATGATGAATTTGAATACCACATACAATTAAATAAGCTTATGAATTGCATTAGATTAGCAGCTACATAGCCTACATAAAATCAACCCATGGAACGAACTCACCGGGAATTTATTGTTGTAGCAGGTGGTGTTTTGGCATGTTGTTGTTGTTGGTGGTGCGACGGGCCTTTAATAGAGCGGCCCTCGCTGTTGTCGTCACAGCCGGTGTTTGTTGTTGCCGGTGGTTGTTACTGCCCCGCGCTTAGTGGCGCGTTGTGGTCACGCGCTGTAATGGACGGAGGCTGTTGAGCGCTATGTTGCCCGCTGGTTGTTACCTCTGTTAATGCAGTGGGCCTATATGAGGGCGGCCCCTGCTGTTGTCACTGCTGGTTGTTGCCTTTGGGCTTGCCAGGTTTGTTACTGCCGCGCACTTAGTGGCGCGTTGTGGTTACGCGCTGTGATGGCGCGATGCTGTTGAGAGCTGGTTGTTACGAGCTTAGGGGCGCGTAGGTCTCTGTGTGCTTAGTGGTGCGTTGCGGTTTCGTGCTTTGCGTGTTAATGCGTCGTGCATTAGTGCGTCAGTTACGCGCGCTAATGTTGCGCGTTGAGGTGCCGGTGGTGCGCGCTAATGCCTGAATTGCGCGAAAATGCGTCGATGGTGCACGCTAATGCAGCGTGTCGTGGACGTTGATGGCGCTGTTGCACTCTGGAAATAAGAAAGAGAGATAAACACACATTTTTTTTCTGGGTTGTTTTGTTTGTTTTTATAACTGAAATATGACGAGGGTCTTTTATTATATTTCTACCTTTCATTGTGTTTCCTAATGCGTAAAACAAAAAGATTTACAGCCGAATCCTAAACAAAAATTCGGTACGTATTTTTCCCCCTCTCTCTTCTCCTCTGTTCCGGCCAAAAGGAACCACAAGTGTTTCTTCGTTTCTCATTCTTCGTGTATTCTAAACTTAGGTAAAAAAGATATTTTACCAGGCAACCTTAAGTGCGTGCTGTACTAAATGAAAGGCATTTTAGTGTTGAATAATAAAAATCGCTTCTAAACATTACCATCGTATTGATTTTCTGGTTTTAATACGAAAAATACAAATCAGCTGCAATGGAAAAGACAGCTACTTATTTATAACACATGTACACTACAACTGCTTTATAAACTTATGAATTTGATAATTATTTAATTCCACCAGTTTTATTAACAACTATCATTTTCCATTCACTGGTCACAAGAAGGAATGTCCAAAACGAAATGTAAGATGGTCATACCGCTGGATAAAAAAAAAATTTCGAAAATCCTCTTTGTCAGATTTTTCCTGTTTACCAGCGATAGAGAATTGGCGAAAACTTTCCTGGCGAGTACGAAAATTTCGCAAAGAAGATATCCGAGCGGATATTTACAATTGGGCTATAAAAATACTTTTCCACGACAAAAATGTTGCCAAAGATATTACACCGTAAAACATATTCAGGCCGCAAACCCAACTCTTCCAAATAGTACAAATTTCCACTTCGAATATACATAAAAAGCAGTTTAAAGCACTTCCGTATGAAATATAAGTTTACATTAGCAAATTCACAATGGAGGATTTTTTTTTTCAAATTATTGAGGGACTGGAAAAAAATTATATTCAGAATTGAATTTGCGCGAATTTAATTGACCCAAAAGGAAACATAAGAAAGCGGAATTTGGAAGAATTTTGCTATGCATAACCCCATTTTACAAGATTATCTTAATAAATAAGGTTTGGTCAAAATGGTTCGTAACTTAAGTGATCGCAACCGTAACTAGTGCAGCTTTATATAACCCAAACTGCTTTTATTAGAAGATCGAAAGATCTAAATAAATAAGTTCATAACCCATTTATGTAAAACCATAGCTTAGTTTACTTACTTGATCACGACGTTCCGTTTTCACTACTGTTCTCTGGGCCTATGAAGCACCACCACACCACAATTTTTTTTCGCTTTTTCTTCTTTTTTTCTTCAATTCACTTGTTTTACAAAATTTATTTTCATTTCATAATTTAAACCTTACAATCGCTTGCATTTTACTCATTTATTGTCTCGTTTCTGAAAATCTTTCTTGTTAGTGCAAGTGAAAATGAAATATTTTAGTTTTTATATATTTTGAGCGATGTTTATAGAGATATGCTTCTTTTAAAACGTAAACACTTTTGTCACTTTCTTTTATTTATTGTAATTGTTTTAGGTCATCGCGACCATGTTTTTGGATTAACTTTTGTATTTTGTTTTATTCATGCGCACACGACCGTTCATACCAAAATCAATTTTACTTTGAATTCATTTGAGTGCCTGCGACGTCGCTAGGGTGAAAGTCGTCAGTCAACGGCGACTGCCCAACGGAAAAGTTCCGTTACCCAGTCTGACGTGGCATGATTGTTGCCACTCGGGTTGGTGGTTGCCATCAGGGCCCGGCTTTTATTTTTTTTTTAACTACCTTTTTAGTACTAGTATACATACCAAGATAAAAAAAAGAACAATATACTATGGAAAATAAAGTTAGCTTTGTTTTTGCGTAGGAAATTAAATGAGCATTGAACGTTCATACCATTGCCTTTACCTGTAACCCAAATTACTGTAATTACGCTTTTTTTTGAGGAATAAATGAAAATGATTTTAGTACTTTTACTTTTAATACTATTGGCTATTTTTATTAAAGGTAATTCTTTTCCCATATGGAGCAAAATAAATGCAAGAATATTTTTACTGACTAATGACTTTATAGGAGAGTTTATAGTTAAGAAAAAAGCATCACTTGTCAAAATAAATCAGAGTATGGCACTATTGTAAGGAAGCAGAAAGCGTAGTAGATTTTGGTAAAGTGCAGTAGGTATTAAAATTACTGCAATTTTGATCAAGTCCGAACCCTGAAGGCACGCTTTCGTTTGCGTGCAAAATAGGAAGGTTCTAGACCATGCGTTTGGTGTGTTCCCTTGGTGGCCCGCGGGACCTCAAGTTATTGAGTTCGGGATAGGAGACACAGGAAACTCCTCATTCTATCTCGCCGTTGACAATAATGTTCCGATCAACAGCTTCGGTCATATTGTACATACTAACTAAAATACTGCTTCTTTAAAGCTTTTTTTAATCCAATTTAAATGAGATGCGTCGGTTGTTATCGCAGTGGGTTATCCAGTTGTTATATGTTCACTGTTTACGATTGTAGATAGCTATTTGGGTTTGTTATTGTTTGTTGTATCGACAGTGCGTTTCTATTGTTCTGATGTTTGTCGATTGTGGTTCGCGATAATGCATGTTGAGACAAGTTCTGTTGTTTTGGTTTTGTGTATATTGTTATTAGACAAGGTTAAAGGCATATTGATGTTTATCAGCATTTTGTTTGTAAACAATAATTACGTATACTAGCTGGACCCGTGCGCGCCTTGCGCAAAAAAAAAAAACAAAAATGGTTTGAAACCTTTTATTAGTTCAGGTCCAGGATTTTTCAAACCTTTTTCTCAAATTATAAAAAAAGATTTTCAGCTACACTTGTTGTGAGACCACAAAAAATTATACAAATATGCGCAAACAGCTATTTGAAATTCCACCACTTATATTACATTCACATTGAGCCATAAACTTAAGTTGATTGACAACATCAATATGAATTAACTCAAAAAATGTCCCTTTAACTCGAGTTTATGACCCAATGTGAACGCAGTATTATTCACTTATTTTAGCAATGTTCAAGTGTAGGTGGCGGGCTCGCAGTGGGTTGAGCGCTGTAATATTCGCAATGCCTTTAATTATTCTAGCACTGTTCAGTCTTAGTACTCAAATGTAGATGCCGCGAGGTATGTGAATGTCACAGTCACAATAGCGTTGCAGTACAAATTGATTTTTTTGTGCATTTACAATCGTTTATTTTAAAGAACTCATTTTTATAAAATACGCTTAAACAAAAGCACTCCGCTAATTAAAACATGGTTTCGCATGTAGAGCTAACCCCCACGTTTAAAACGATACCTTATTTATTAATATTGGTTCCAAATGAGTGCAGAAAATTAGGAACTAACACAAAAGACCTTACAGAAGTAATATATACTAGGTGACCCGTGCGCGCCTTGCGCCAAAAAAAAAAGCAAAAATGGTTTTAAACCTCTTATTAGTCCAGGGCCTTTACTCTGTAGTTCTATTCGAAAGGCTATTCTAGTCGAAAGCAAAAAGCTATTGTAATACACATAGGCACTCTTTAGTTCGTTAGAATTTACTTTAGAAAATATTCCATAATAGTAGGCATCACTGTTTCACAAATTTCAAGCGCAAAGCAAAATACAAAAACATTTTGCATAAATCTCAAGTGCAGTATTAGGCAGCCCAGTTTAACATGTCGCAGTAGCGCAGGTGATAAGAATCTCGACTACCACGCGCGCGGTTGCAGGTTCGAAAGTAAGTGCTTGCACAAGTCATTTTAATTCTTTTATTTTATTTTTATTAAATAAAATTTAATTTTTTTAAAATGTAAATACTTCTAATCTGTAAAAATTTTGTTTTCTTGAATTTTTCCAATTTTTTACATAGAATTCGTCAATTATTTTCTGTCAACAACTATTGCTTAACTCTTTCTGCTATAAAAATTACTTCTTGATGAAAAAATAATAATTGTTTTATTATAATCATAAGAAAATTCATTTTTGTGGATTTCCGTTTGCTAAATTGTTGTCGAATAGAATTTTCTAACTTTCGACCATTGTGTCATATGTTTTCGAAGTAGTGAGTACCAAAGTTTCTACAATAGAAAGGGGGATAGATCCAATCCGAAGGGAACAGAGTTCGAATCACTCGAGTTTTTTCAAATAAATTTTTATAAAACCACAACAACAATGTCTTTTTATAGTAATTTTGACCAAATATAACTGCAAAGTATTTTGAAAATCTTTACGTGCTTGCAATGGGCATATCTGGGTTAAAAAAATATTTTCAATCCTCTTTACGCTGTTTTTATCACCTCAGAACTATCTGTTCTGATTATACCCTTAAAATTGTTTATTATGAGCTTTTTAATTCTTAATTACTTTATGGAATCAGTTGTTGGGGTGGCGCCACCCAGCCTATACTGGTATTGCAAAAATGTGCTGTTCAAAAAATCATCAATCCAGCGCTATTTAGAAGTCTAAAGATTCTTCAAGTTAGGGACCAATATTATTTTATATTTTTAAACATTTGTTTCATTAGGTGTGGTTACCTGCAAAGTATGTCGTCGGTAGCCTATAACCTGGGGAAAACTCACATACTACAGTAGTTGTACTATGCTTGAGAACCACACATTCAAGCAGGTTTTACACAATTGTTTCACGAAAACTTTTTAATATGCTTCGTGCCGAAATTCGTTCATTAAGGAATCTACGGCAATTCACGCAAAGTGTAGTGCTTCCTTTTAGGCCTTTCACACAATGAAATGAAACTACATATATACTCGTATATCATTTTTCATTCTTTCTTGCCAACTACTTTTCCTCTCATAAGTTTTTGCTGTTAATTTGCAAAAAATGCATTAGTCTTATTATAAGTTAATTAAACAATTATCTATATTTTAATTTGGTTATTTTAATGGGGTGAACTCCGCTGTACATATTAAAGTGGACCCGCTTAAGATTGAAACTCTCTTATTATGTACCTACTTCTCAAGTCCCAGCTCAAAGATATGAAAAAAACTCGTTAAAAGTGGACCCTGCTTATTATGGACTCCGCTTGTAATGGACAAAAAAAATTGGGTTTTGTCCATTATAAGCGGAGCTGTCATGGACAAAAAAAAAATGATAAAAGGAGAGTGCGGGAATTCCCCGAACTCCATAAAATTCAAATTCGTTTCTCCAACATAAAATGTCTATAATACATAAACAAAGCTCATTGCTTCCACGAACTCATATAGAATTGCGAAACAGTTTCTGCTGTAGGCAACTAGTGATATTTCAATCGTGTTTTGATTAGTGTCTGGTTAAAGCAAAGAAAAAAGTCGGAGAAAAATAAGAAAAGAGCATTTACATTACACGAATAATATAATATAATATGCGAAATTGGGGCAGGAACTTCGCAAGCAAACATTTGTTCGAAGAAAAATCTAAAAAAGCAGACCGTTTCTAGCATATGGATAAATAGGGAAAAAATTAAAAGTGATTGGAAAGTCAATGATAAGAGGAAAAAGATGAGATCTGCGACACATCCCCAATTGGATGAATTATTGTTTAAATGGTTTCAGCAGAAAAGAGCCAATAATTTTCCAGTTAGTGGACCAATGCTTATCATGAAAGCCCATGAATTTGCAAAAGCTCTCAATGTGGATTTTAAGTGCAGCTCTGGATGGCTAGACAGATTTAAAAAGAGGCCCAACATTTCCTTCGGCAAAATTTCTGGCGAATCGGCATCAGTGAACGGGAATTTTTTTTTAAGATGCTGCTTGACAAAACTCATAAAATCAAAAGCGAAAGATGCAGTGGTGGGAAAATGTCTAAAGAAAAAATAACCGCAGTGGTTTATTCATTATTGGCAAGTTTTTTATACTTTACCAATTATAAAATGCAACTCGCAATTTCTGTCCGCCAAATTTTATTATTATAAATGTTGTTTGCTTTCAGGAAAATATGCAAATCCCAGATGCTTCAAAAATGTTAAAACGTTGCAAGTGGATTATTGTGCTACCAACAAGTCATGAATGACATCTTACACATTTACTGATTACCTGAAGAAATGGGATAGTGAGCTTATTAAAACTAAAAATAAGATTTTGTTGTTAGTTGATAATTGCCCTGCTCATCCCCAAGTTCAGCTTCACAACATTCAATTACATTTCCTTCCTAACACCACATCAGTTCTTCAGCCTATGGATCAAGGTGTCATTTGTAGCTTGAAACATGCTTACAGAAAGCAGCTACTGATGAAATTTATGGACCTTCCAGAAAAGTCTGACCCGACAAAGGCTGTGAACCTTTTAGATGATGTCAATATGTTAAGTGTTGCATGGGAAAGTGTCTCTCAGGAAACCATAAGAAATTGTTTTCGACATGCTGGCCTAGTAAAAGACATTTCGGATGAATTTGATTTCGACCCAGAGGACGATGAACCTTTAAGTAAACTTGTTGAAATTAATAACGTAATGGTTTAAACAAGTTTTATGAGTATGCAAGGATTGACGAGAGTATTATAGCCACAGAATAACACTCAGATAATGACTTAGTTCAAGACTTACTGCAAGAGCTGCTGGAAGAAGACTACGGAGATGCGAATTTAGAACAGCCCGAAGCTTTAGTAAAAATTGAAGACGCTATGAAATGCTTTGAGAAACTAAAGTTATATTTTCAGCAAAGGGAGGATAGCTAAACAAATTATTGACTTGCTCAATAAGGTCGAAATCAGTCTTCTTACCAATAAGACATTGACCCAAAAGAAAATTACTGATTTTTTCCTAAATACATAATTTGAGTTGTTTTTTTATAATTCATGGTACGGTACATATGTAGTTATTTGATAAATAAATCGTTAAACTGTCTAATTGACCACACATTTTTTTATTCTGATTAGATGGGCACTCTGTTATAATGGACACTTTGTCCCGGTCCCGTGAAGTCCATTATAACCGGATTGCACTGTATTATGTTTGCTAGAAATTACATTTGGAACTATGTTAAACTTAACATATAAAATGTCTTACCTTTTCCTGTATCTACTTGTATATCCTATATAAGTTTAAATTGTTTGCTTTTCATTTTATATTGGTTCGCAATTTCAAATTTAAGATGTACATACATACAGGGTGGCTAATAAAAGCCGCTACCAAAAAAAAATTAAATAACTTTTTTTCTATTTAATGAATCTGGTAAATTTTTTTTTTATTTTGCAGATTGACTTTTACATTTAACAAAAATGGATAACTGGGACACTGGAACAAGAATTTGGATTGTCCGCCGCTATCACGCACTGGAGTCCGTAGTTTCGGTTCAAAGAGAGTATAGGCGCACGTTTGGCGGCAATCCTCCGAGCAGATGGACCATAATAAGACTTGTAAACAATTTTGCCGAGCATGGGACAGTCAACAGAAGACCTTATCATCGAAACCCTTCAGTTCGAACGGAGGAAACAATCGCTGCTGTAGCTGCTGCCATACAAAACAATCCACGTGTTTCGACAAGAAACTTATCTGCTCAAATGGGTGTAAGCAGACAGTCATTACAGTCAATTATGCACAAAGATTTGGACTTATTCCCATTTATATTCAAATGGCCAACAAACTGAACGCTGCAGACTTGCCGATTCGCTTGGAATTTTGCCAGAAGATGCTTCAAATGGTGGAAGAGGATGGAAACATGTTGAACTGTCTTTTCATGTCTGACGAGGCCCATTTCGATTTAAACGGCAACATAAACAAACAAAATTGTCGAATATGGAGTGCTTCCAACCCACAGATACTCCATGAGACGGAATTGCATCCACTTCGTGTCACAGTGTGGTGTGCAGTTTCATCACGCTGCATTGTCGGGCCCTACTTCTTCGAAGAAAACGGTCACACCGTTACGGTTACTGGAGGCCGTTACTTGAGCATGTTGAGATAGTTTTTCTATCCAGAATTACGCCGAATGAGAATTTCTTTCAACTCTGTGTGGTTTCAGCAAGATGGTGCAGCTCCTCATATAGCCCAACCTGTTATGACAAAATTGCGACGAAAATTTCCCAATAAGCTGATATCCAGAAACTCCACATTCCGTTGGCCACCCAGGTCGCCTGACCTTACTGCACCTGACTTTTTCTTGTGGGGTTATTGCAAACAGGAAGTCTTCAAAGCAAAACCAACAAATTTGAATGAACTAAGGCAATCCATTCGAGAAACAATTGCGGCTATTCCTGTCTCAACTCTCCAAGCAGTAATGAACAACTTTTTGGTAAGATGCCGCACATGCATCGACGAGCAGGGGGGGCATTTAAATTCCATTATTTTTAAAACTAATTAAGCTATATTTAATAAAATTTAATGAGCTTTAACATGAATAAAAGAAAAATGAATTCCATACACTGAAAAAAAAATTATTTGAGTTTCTTAATGTAGCAAAATTCATCAGCCACCTTGTAGATGTAAGGAAAATGCCCAATAAATGAATGAATGAAGGAATATTACATACGTAATGTGTGTGGTGAAGATCAGTAAGATTGGATCAACACCACATATAGCTCCCATAAAATCTATTGTTCCGATAAACGAGTTTTGGGCTTTAACTCTTAAAATTTTATAATCAAAATATTACATACGTAATGTTTGTGGTAAAGATCAGTAAGATTGGATCAACACAACATTTAGCTAAACGGGTTTTGGGCTTTAACTCTTGAAATTGAATAGCTAGGATCATAAAATTGTGCAGCTACTGTACATATTACTTACGTAATATGTGCGGTCAAGATCAGTGAGATTGGATCAACACCACATATAGTTCCCATACAATCCATTGTTCCGATAAACGAGTTTTGGGATTTAACTCTTGAAATTTTATAACCAGAATATTACATACGTAATGTTTGTGGTAAAGATCAGTAAGATTGGATCAACACAACATTTAGCTAAACGGGTTTTGGGCTTCAACTCTGGAAATTTAATAGCTAGGAACACAAAGCTTTGCGTCTACTGTATATATTAGATATGTAATGTTGGTGGTGAAGATCAGTAAGTTTGGATCAACACAACATATAGCTCCTATACAATCGATTGTTCCGATAAACGAGTTTTGGGCTGTTACTTTTGCAATTTAATAGCTAGGAACATAAAACTTTGCGTCTACTGTATATATTAGATATGTAATGTTGGTGGTGAAGATCAGTAAGATTGGATCAACACAACATATAGCTCCCATACAATCGATTGTTCCGGTCAACGGGTTTTTGGCTGTTACTTTTGCAATTTAATAGCTAGGAACATAAAACTTTGCGTCTACTGTATATATTAGATATGTAATGTTGGGGGTGAAGATCAGTAAGATTGGATCAACACAACATATAGCTCCCATACAATCGATTGTTCCGGTCAACGGGTTTTTGGCTGTTACTTTTGCAATTTAATAGCTAGGAACATAAAACTTTGCGTCTACTGTATATATTAGATATGTAATGTTGGGGGTGAAGATCAGTAAGATTGGATCAACACAACATATAGCTCCCATACAAGCGATTGTTCCGGTAAACGGGTTTTTGGCTGTTACTTTTGCAATTTAATAGCTAGGAACATAAAACTTTGCGTGTACTGTATATATAAGATATGTAATGTTGGTGGTGAAGATCAGTAAGATTGGATCAACACCACATATAGTTCCCATACAATCCATTGTTCCGATAAACGAGTTTTGGGCTTTAACTCTTGAAATTTTATAACCAGAATATTATATACGTAATGTTTGTGGTAAAGATCAGTAAGATTGGATCAACACAACATATAGCTCCCATACAATCGATTGTTACGATAAACGGGTTTTGGGCTTTGTATATTTCAATTAACAGGGTAACACAGTCAAATTTTGCACAGTTGGTACTTATTATAAATAAAGATCGAATACGGTTTTCATGAAAGATTAAAAGCCTTCGGCATAGCCAAAGACAGCGCTTTCCTTAACATTTTTGTTTGATAAAAATATATAATTTGTTTGGCAAATTATAAAGTTAATCTGAAAACCTCGCTCTGAACATAAAATTTGATTTAACATTTAATGTTAATTTTAAGCGCAACACATCTCTGTAAACAAAATTGTTTGACTTATTGTTCTCCGCATATACAAAAAGGTTTTCTGCTCTCGATACTAGTGACCATCCAAAATAAAGTTGCATGTGTGAAAAACAAGGAGATCCTAGATGCATTCCTGCCACTTTGAGTATTTTCCATTGACTCTTATTTATAGTAATGGAAAATGCGACATTATTAAATAGAGCTCGGAATTGTATGCAAGTGCATATTTTTATTTGACATCATATAATCCTCGGACCAAGTTTTATGCTGCTTATGTGAACCAAGGATTAAATATATCGCTAGTATGTTTTGCATATTTGCACATTTTTTGTATATTTTCATATTTTATGAATATTTTCATAAAATTTGGAATATTTCTTGCATATTTTTCTCTTAGTTTTAGCTTATTTGGTGAATATTTTTAGCATACTTGCATAATTGCAATCTTTTCGCTTAGAACTACATACTTTCGCCTTCGGGCTTGGCTATTTTCTCGAAGAAGCTAAAGCCTAGATGAAATCGCGAACGATCTAAGAGAAATTTGGCAAATTGCTAGAGATAAATAACTCGCATGAGAATTCGGACTCACCGATCTAGCGGGGCAAAATCCATTGAGTTTATTGGATGGGTACCAAATTCGAGTGGTTGTTACTATACAAGATCGAAGAAGTATCCGCAGGGGCAAATTATCATGCCTTGGTCATCACCTGAAAGACCAAGTAATAGAACTAACATACATTCACGTCGCTGCCGATACTGCTACTAAGGGCTACCAAGACTGTCACTAAAGCTAAAAGCCTTGATACATCTTCAAATCACCAGGTGGCTCTTCTTGGGGAAGAGATAAGGAAACTGTCATGTAAACCCACAAAGCAGTCCTCCAGTCGGTCATGAGTAACGCGGGTCTATCAAAACACTTTCCCAGCAACAGCTATGCTTATAGTGCGAGGTAAAAAGACTCAATACTATACACCTTTTGATCCGAGCTTTCTAAACTGCAACGAAATAAAATCCACAAAAAACCGCAAATTGTTTTATTAAACTGTAATCAACTTCGATTTGGGTATTGAATAACCTTAAACTCTTCTACAAATGGGACTGGAATCACCGCTAGTGGAACTCGTGAGAAAACTCCTGACAAAGAGAAATACCGAGGTAATCTGGGAGAGGCCTCAATAGTGCGATACGCATCCAGGGGCATTCTATAAGAGGGGGTCTTATCCCGTCTATTGTGGAATCTAAAAGTTAACACCCTACTTCTGAAGCTTGAAAATGCCGGCTGCAAAGTCAATGCATATGTCGGCGACATCGCTCTTACGGCGATTTGTGAGCAGATCCGAGGCGAACTACTTCAAGCGGCATTGAACCTCGTGGAAGTCTGGCCACTGGAAAGTGGCCTAAAGGTGAATTCCTCCAAAATGAAAATTGTTCTTTTTACCACAAAGTACAATGTACCAGCACTCATACAACCAATTCTATATGTAGTGAGACTCTCATTTTCTCAAATAGTAAACTCAACTGGAACTAGCATGTTGAGGACATATCCAAGAAGGAAATCACTGCCCTATATGTATCCAAAGCAGCCTTAGGTAAAAGATAGCAATGAGTTTTGCTCTGGCTGTACACCTCTGTTGTAAAACCCATCTTCTTCTATGGTATTGCCGTGTGGTGGCCAGCGCTTGAGCGAAGCAATAACACAGACAGACTGAGTAGAGTACAGCGGTCGGCGGCAGTGCTTATAACGCGGACACTTCAATACACGCCCACAAAAGCTTAAGAGGTTATACTCACCCGACATCCGGTTAACCTCTATGGAAAGCGACTAGTACGACTGCATTCCGTTCAGCGCTAGAGCGACACCAGATTTGGAAATTCAAGCATCGTGGAGACCATACCCAGAAATTTTCAGGTTGTAGACTACACTACACCGACCTTCTCTAAGTCGGACAAAAAGTTATCCTCTAGATTCCCTGAGAGCCACGAAGAGGAGGAAGTCCATATTCTAAGCCCACAATCAAACTTGCATTTTCACGGATAGCTATAAGCTAAAGGGGAAAGAGCATTTCCCCCTCTCTTGCTACGACCAAGCACTGGATCCCACGCAAATTCGAGGAAATGCTAATTCTAGATAGACATTGGGAACCACATGTGAGCCGTCCAGGTAAACGTGAGCCCGCATCTGTGGGAAACGGACCGAGTCAATACTCAACCTGAAGCGGCCCCCCCTAGGCCCCTTGATTGGGGTATTCACGGGTCATTGTCTAATAGGAATGCATGATGAACACATGGGGGTCTCATCGAATGAATTATGTGGCAGCTGAAGGGACGAGTTAAATGGAAGGAGTTACACACTTTCTTTGCAGTTGCACCGCACTGGATGGGACTCGGTTAAAGTGAATAAACAAGTGAATATTCATTAGTTTAGCGGAGCTAGGCTCTGCTGAAATTGGAGACATTCTGCGCTATATTAAGCTAACAGAATGGTTCAACTTCCTGAATGACTAAAGGAGGATGGCACTTATCCTTTATTCAATTTTATCACAATAGGCCATTCGGCATAAGTGTGCCTCTCGGCTGTACAGAGAGGTCGATACATTAACCTAACCTTGAAATCTCAGGATTGGTAAGAAACTCCTTTGATTTCGCAGCAATATAAGTTAGACAACGCGTTGGCTTTCCAGTAGGCAGCATAATGGAAACGGTAGTTAGCCTTCCCGGCGGCTAAGCGATATCCTGGCTCAAATTGATAGGGTAAGATGTTACAGAAACAAAGGCAAAAAATCTTCCTATAGTTTCTTACGTTCATAAATTTCGGATATATTTTAAATACTTTTGTCATATTTATACCTTTCATGAACATGAAATGGTATTATAACTTTGGTCCGACGTTTTTAAGTATAAGAAGAAGAAGAGATAGACCCACCAATAAGTATACCGAAATGAGCTGAGTCGGTTTAGCCATGTCCGTCTGCCCGTCTGTCTGTTTGTACGCAATTTGGTATGGAGCCACCATTTTGCATAAGATTAATCATTTGTCGGAATAAGAAAGATCAGAGCAATACAACGCATAGCTCCCATACAATCGATAGTTTCGAGAAATGGGTTTTGGGCTATAAATTTTGCAATTAAAAAGCTAGGAACGTACAATTTTGCAGGTCTCGTACTTATTATATGTGTAAAGCGTGTAGTGAAAATCACCCACATCGGAACAACATAACGTATAGCTCCCATACAATCGATTGTTCCGATAAATGGGGTTTGGGCTATGTATCTTTAAATTATCAGTCTTGCTGAGTTTTACTAATTGTGAGTAAGGATCGGACACTTAAAACCGTGATGCGTATTCATGAAAGGCATAAAGTCTTCGGCACAGTCGAAGATAGCCCTTTCCTTACTTGTTTTTTCATATTTTTAGTATATTAAAAAAACATAAAATCCCGAGCTCTAGTAATAATGTTGGCTTGTAAAATATTTTTTAATGCGTCCCAAGTTACGCATTAGTATAACCAAAATGTAAATCTTTATGTAATCAAGTGAAATATTTCTTATATAAAGCGTAAAACTTTTTGGGCGTACGAATACACATAACAACGCGCCGTGCCGACGCCAACGCAATTCAACGCCTGCACAGCTGATTGAGCAGCACAAGTAAGCATGTTATCAAACGTAGATATTGGGGTGAGGTACAGTCGGAAGCTTAATGCCATCGGCTTAAACATCTAATTCCATGTTCACCTGCGCTGTTCATGTCGTAAATACGGTGGCCGAGGATTTGTTCGGCAACAGTGTCAGATTTCGTCCCGAAAAAAAACCGGACAAGGACGGAAGGTAAGAGTTTATTCTTGAGCACAGCTCCTTTACGGAGGGGACAGTAGCCAGAATCGTGGAATTATCGGGGAGGGAAGCCTCGATATGTAGTAATTAAACAAAAGCGGTTATAGGACACCACCCTGGGGCACCCCTTGCTTAATTATACGTGGTTTTGATTGTTCGCCCCAGAATTACACCGTTGATTGCTGACCACTCAGATAATTAGCGGTCCAACGCTTTAGACGGGTGGAAGAGTTGACTCTTCAAACTCAGTAATGAGTTAGGACGATTTTGGTGGAGACCGACATTTATCTGGGACAATAAATTTTGTGACTTTAGACCTCCGAGTGGCCTCCTGAACCTCTGTTGTGGTGATGGCAATGGATGCTTGACTATTTTTACGGTTGTGCGCTTCCCCGGTGGTCGTCTGATTTCCTTGTCCACCGGAGGATGCAATACGAATAGCCGGAAAAAAGCGCTCGCACATCTATTCCGTTTCTAATGAACCTTATTGCCGATGCTGATGGATATTTTGTCGTTAGGTTTAGTGGGATTTGACAGTGGACCATAATTTGCCAACACCAGCAGAGAGGTTACAGGACCTCAGGTGCTCCTCCCACTTGGTGCGTGTGTGTTAATCAACCAGCCGTCTGATTTGCGTAGCACATGTTGACGTTTATTTGCCAGGGCCACTGCCACCATTGTTTGACTCAATAGTTAGCTCTCACTCACCTATCACTCCTGATGACATCTCATCCGCATTTCAAACATAAAATCCAGTTCTACTTGTGATTTGGAGGGATTTGCTTCCTTGTTCTTGAAAATGTTTTGTGACTGTATCTGATTACCCCTGTCCTTGGTATTCAACATGTGCCTTAAAAGAGGTGCGTTCCTCGATTGTTGGAAACTTTGCACAATCTCGTCAGTATTTAAGTCAGGTGACCGTAGTATTGTCACGAACAACAGACCTATTGTTAAGCAATCTACATTTGCCAAATTATTCGACAATATCTTTAACATTAAACTTTTCCAATGCCTTAAGGACATTGTCATCCGACTCCAACAGGGTCTCTCCCAGGGAGATCCAGATGTACCAATCTTTTAAATAATCACGAATCAAATTGTTAATGCGCTAGACCAAAAATATCAGTGGAATGTCATATTCACTGACCTTTCTAAAGTTTTCAATAAAGTCAATCATTCTGCCTTACTCCACAAGCTCTCCTTATACGGAATGAATGCAACACATTTGAAATTTTTCCAAAGTTTTTTGGTGAACCGAAAGGTTTTACACACAACAAAATCCGACATCGCTATAAGTGCTTGGTCAAGAACATCACAAGGCACTCACTGCGGTCCACTGCTTTTTATAATATTTATTAATCATTTACCACATCATTCCAAATTTACTAAGGGCCTGATGTTTGCGGATGATGTCAAAGTCAATACGTACATTGAATGATTGCCATAATCTGACCTAGCTATATTTCAGCGGTAGTGTTCCGATAATAACATATTTCTTAACACGAGCAAGCTCATAGTCTTATTATCTTTGATAAATAACATATTTGATGATTTTGTTCAGCTAAAGGCCAATTTAAATAAAACCGCAAAATTTTTATTCTTTGTGTATTTTAGTCGTGTCGATATTTCGACTTCATTCTGAAGTCATCTTCGGGACTAAGGGTATAAAACAATATTAACATATATATACATACATACATATTCCAATTCGACTTACTCAAATGAATATGGTCCATCGACTAAATTTAAGCACGACAAAATAATTCTTACAAAGGTAGCGAAGAGAGAAAAAAACATGACAAGAGGTAAACATTTACAAAGTACCGCAAAAGTAAACAACTTAAATATTAAAAATTACAACAATAAAACACCTGTAACAAGACTTAGCTTAATGTGTATATGTACATCCCATCCCTCATTTCGTTTGCTGCTGCGCTGGTGTTTTTTGCAAAACCCAGAAAAGAGTCGCCGACTCTATTTTGCTGAGTACCGTATGTGTTGTTGTTGTTTCAAAATCAAATTTCGATAGGCATAGGCACAATGGTCCGTATCCGACTAAAATTAAACTTAATAGAGATAAATATCTAATTGTGCTTCACTACTTGGTGTGAATAGTGTTAAAAAGTTTTGATAGTGATTCATTATTATAAATTCATTTTGTTGAATTTGTGTGCCGAGTTCTTTGCATATTTTATTTGTTGCTATTGAAAGGCTTTATTTCATATTGCAATTGTTGTTGTGCTCTGACTTGCTTTTCTTATTTCTTTTTCGTTACAGCTGTTTTGCGTGGTTTGTTGAACGTCAGATACAGTGTGTTTAAAACTGTTCGCTCAGTACTGTGTCATGTAAACGGCAGGGTTGCTTTTCTTTAATCCGCTAAATTTTTTTTCTTAACTTATAATTTTTATTATAAATTTATATAAGTATTTATATGAAAATGTCGTGCATGATAGCAAACTGCCAGTTAAAAAGCGAGTCCGAACGCTTTGTAGCTTGCTGGCTGTGTGATGGACTTGTCCACGCCAAGTGCACTGGGTTAACCGGTAGAATAGCTGACCTGCTTAACGAAGGAAAAGGCTTGCGCTGGTCTTGTTCCAAATGCCGGTCGACGGAAGTTGATCTGTGTAAAATCTTTAGGCATATCAGAAACGGTTTTTCTGAAATAAGCAAAGATTTTTCATTGCTGACTGAAAAGTTCCAAAAATATGAAAATATTTTCAAAACCTTGGAAACTTTGGAGAATTCGCCTCATTTGGAATGCCCTGATCATCGCGAAAACAAGCGCAGGCGTACGGATGATCGGCCTACTACCTCAACAGTACCGAACTTGCCTCAACCCCTTGAACTTATAGATTTGGCTTCTCCAGTTCCTAGTACGGTTGTCCGAGCAACGTCGAAGAACGCCCCTTCAAAAATGTCCACTAGGAAAAACCAGGAAATTCCAACTATTGCAATGGAGTCTGAACCAATCGTTGGTAAGCTGGTTGTGGTTCCTCGCAAAAAATCTATTTTTGTGTCTAGGTTCCATACAGACACTACCGAGGATGATTTGTTGTACCATATTTCTTCTAAAGTTAAAGATCAAAGCGTAACTGTTAGAAAATTTAATTTCACATATCAAAGAAGTATGTCTTCGTTTAAGATTGATGTATCTGGGAAAGATTTCGATACTCTTTTGGACAGCTCTTTTTGGCCTCCCGGGGCTCTTGTGCGGGAGTTTGAATACAGACCGAATAGGAATGTTCAAAATGTAGCGAAAATTATCAACGCAAGCTTGGTTTACTAAGCTTAAGGCTCTTAAAAATAGGAAAACGCGATCATTTAATTTATATAACAAATCCGGATTAAATAAACATTACCTACTGTATTCCATTCTACGTCAGAAGTACATAGATTTAAATAAAAAGTGCTATAAAGCTTATATCTCTAAAACGAAAAGAGAAATTATTCTCAATCCTAAGTCATTTTATGGTTTCGTAAATTCTAAACGTAAAGTATCAGGGTTTCCCTCAGCCATGAAATATCAAAACATTATATCTAGCGATAATCAATGTATCGCAAATTTTTTTGCTCAATTTTTCACTTCTAACTATTCTGCTGTCACCAATTCAAACTTTCAAAACTATCCCTATAAGCTACACGGGACAAATTCAATTAATTCACCAATTATATGCGCCAAAGATGTTCTAATTTACCTTAAAACCTTAAAAGAATCTTTTAAATATGGTCCTAATAGGATTCCAACTGCGTGGAAAGAATCGTTTCTTCTACCGCTGCATAAAAGCGGGAGTAGGTCTTCTATAGAGAACTATCGTGGCATCGCAAAGCTTTCTGCCATCCCAAAATTGTTTGAAGCTATTGTTACAAATCAACTTACGGGTCCGATCTCTACTTTGATAGCTGACTGCCAACACGGGTTCAGTAAGGGAAAGTCCACAGTTACGAATTTACTTGAGTTTACCAGTCATGTCTCAAATGGCTTTAGAAAAAATCTGCAAACCGACGTTATTTATACGGATTTCAGCAAAGCTTTTGACAAAGTGTGTCACTCATTACTTATTCATAAACTCGATCAGTTGGGCTTCCAGCCGGGTCTCAATCGCTGGATCTCTTCTTACCTTAGTGACAGGACACAAAGAGTAATGTTTAAAAATTTAGTATCCGATGTCATTTATGTCTCTTCGGGGGTTCCTCAAGGAAGCCATCTTGGCCCGATTCTGTTCTTGTTGTTTATAAATGATATTTCTACAATAATAAAATTTTCAAAAATGTTAATGTATGCCGACGACGTAAAGCTTTTCATGTCATTCGCGTCTTTTGAAGATAGAAATGAGCTACAATCAGATCTAGATACACTTGTTACTTGGTGCGATTTAAATTATATGCCACTTAACTTTAAAAAATGTAAACACATGGGTTTTTCGCGTGGAATTTCTCAGCTGGCTTCCTATACAATTAAAAATTATAGTCTTGAGCAAGTGTATGATTTTGTTGACCTGGGGGTTGCTATGGACTATAAACTCAGTTTCAACCGCCATATTATCACAACAGTCAATAAGGCTAGAGGTGTCCTAGCATTCGTTAAACGATGGTCTAAAGAATTTAGCGACCCTTATGTAACTAAAGCCCTCTTCACTACATTAGTCAGACCGATACTTGAATACGGTTCTATAATTTGGAACCCGCGTTACCAGGTTCATGTAGATCGCCTTGAATCAGTTCAAAAACAATTTTTACTATTTGCCTTAAGAGATTTTCATTGGGATCCCTTGTACAATCTGCCACCCTATACGAATCGTTTAAAACTCATTAATCTGCACACACTTTCTAGTCGGAGGGAAATGCTTGGAATTATTTTTATGATTAAATTGCTAAATGGTTCACTATCCAGCCCATTTCTTCTAAGTGAAGTGAACTTCAATGTACCGTCTCGTCATTCAAGGCATTTTAAACCTCTAGTCTTAAAACAGTGCCGAACCAATTTTCAGTTAAATGAGCCTTTTCGCTGTTTGTGTCAAGATTATAACTCTCTTTCTGGTAGATTTGATATTTCAGACTCGCTTTTCAGCATAAAAAAATCAATTCTTTCTATCCTAAATTCATAGCTACTAATTGTTTCTTATTCTTTGACTTCTATATTAACTTCTAACAATAATTTTATTCTGTTAACTAGTTATTTCTTAATGTATAATCTATCCTATATCTACTTTACTTAGCTGATGAGGTTTTCTCTGTAGCTGAGCAGTTTTAGATCTCGACGATTAACAAACCAAAGCCTTTCAACGACTCGGCACGAACGAATAATCCGCGCGTTATGCGGATGCGCCCCTCGCGCCGGTCGGGCGGGATATGGTGGGTAATCCGTTGGGAATTATTATTATTATTATTAGGGGTGCTCAAAATTTGTAGCATTTCCAAGGTATAACGTTTGTGGTAATGCTTTTCTTTTTCTAAAATTGATACCCTTTCAAAATCATCCTTACAGCGAGACGGCAAGGCGGTCTTGTTTTCCGAAACATCATTTCTTAATTTGATATTTGACTTCTGGGCAGAAATCCTTGTCTTTAATTTAAGTTTTGTTGTCCCCACGTATACTTTCTCGCATACGTGAGACATGGAATTCTATAAACCACATCGGATTTCTCTAGCTTTGTAATTTTAACCTTAGTTTTATTATAAACTTGTCTCAATGTGTTATTATAGGTGAACGCTATCTGATATTTATCCCTGTCGTGTAAGTTGGAACACTTGATCCTCTCTGATATTCCTGGAACATAGGTAATGGACTTATATATTTTGCTGGCTGGATCTATTTTGTTTTTTATTTAAACCGTATGGAGGAAACTAAAGATCTTGGAGTGATTTTCGACATGTGATTAAATTTTATTAATCACATTGAAATTTTTCTTTCCAAATCCATTTCCATGTGGGATTTATTAAGAGAAATTCATAAGAATTTAAGGACCCTTGCACGGTTAGATCGCTTTATAATTCTTTAGTAAAGAGCCACCTTGATTATTTTGGTCTTGTTTGGAATCTTTACTATTCATCTAATATTAGCAAAATTGAAAGAGTTCAAAGAACTTTTACTAAGATTGTACTAAGTTAAACTGGTCCAGCGGTCTGCCAGCCTACGCTAGCAAACGGAAACTTCTTGGCTTAAAATACAAGGTGGCGCAAAAGTAAGCTTCCCATGTTCAGCATATCGGTTGTGGCACGTGCAGTGTGTGCTGTTGCACCGTCTTGTTGGAACCACATGTTTTCCAATCCCAATTCATCAAGTTGCGGCAAAAAGAACTCGTTGATCATTGCTCTGTAGCGCTCACCATTCACAGTAACCGTTTGGCCCCGACCGATTATTGGTCAAATAAATAGTCAGCAATATTCCGCGTTCTGGAGCAGTGTAGCGTAACATTGTTTATTAACGTGTATTTCGCATGTGTTTACTACACAAATGTCAAAACAGAACTGACTTTAGGGGCCAATCGCAAAATTTATAGCATTTTCTGATAGGAGGATTACTTTTGCGCCACCTTGTACTTAGAAGACCGACGAGCTTACTCCAGGTTAATGGTAGTTTACAACTTAAGTAACTACAGGATCGATTGTGATGAATTACATAGTTTAATTGTTTTCAACAATTTGTCTCGAGATTAAAGATTTAATCGGTTGTTTGTAGAATCATCCCACAGGACTAATTATGGTTATAATGAACCAATTGCTAAAAGTGTGCGCATATGTAATAATTATGCGCACTTAATAGATTTCAATGCCACTCTATCTACTTTTAAATTAAATTTATTTACTATTCTAAATTAGCAATAGTCTGTAAGGTAAACCTGTAGACTGAATAAATAAATAAATAATTCTCCCTGTAGGAAAGTATTTATTTGAGGCTAAATCTATGACCATGCGAAACCCTCTTTCCCCTTCTCGTACGTCAGACGGGGTTGGAAAAGCAGCGAATGAGCTTCAGTAGAGTTAAGAAAATCAACAAATCTAATCGGCTTTGCTGAAATTGGTGAAAGTACGCTTTTCGGAGGTGACAAAGTAGGTGGGGCGATCTACTGAGAGGACAATAGGTAAATGATCTAATGCAAGAGTCAACATTGGATGCCCGTCGACGCAGTTTGAACGCGACTCTTGTGGGGGCATACCTGTTCACCGTGCAGAACGTCGAAACGTCTATTTGCTCAGCTAACTCTTTACCTCTACCCTCGACCTGTAGTCTTGAGTTCCACAGATCATGGTGTGCGTTAAAGTCTTCGAGGATTACACGAATCTCGCCCCTGAGTACCGCATGCATTTCAGAACGATACTCACTCGGCCATCAGGTGACAGGAGGTATATAAATGTTAACTATTTCAAGATCGACATCGCCTAACCCGACAATCATACTTCGACGTTCTAAGGTGCTGTCCCTCGGGTCGACATCAGGCTCAAATAGACGGTCTCCCACGGTCACGCCGATGGATGTTATAGCCGTCACAGGTCCAAAGATTTGATCGGGCACCGCACTTAGTGTCCTGTAACTCAGAAAACTTGTTATTTTGTCGCTTCATAAATTCACTATTTCAATAACCTTGGCGGTTAGGCCGTTGCAGTTCAGCTGCAGGACACGAAAGGGGAGAAATCGACGTGCAAGGGATCCGAAGGACGAGCCGAAACCATCGACGTTGTATTCTTAATGGCGCAACTTACGTATTAGTCCATAAGTTCCTGTTTCCAAGTTCAGAGCATATAAGCAGATGACATAAGCCAAGTCATAAGTTGCATTTGACTTATGCCGACGGTGAATATAATCTCAACCGACAAACAGTGCACGTGGTGTAAGGGACCAAGAGCTGGTGGCCTTGGCTTACATTCGTGATAGTGCTGGAGGAAGAAGGGAATCCGTAAGTAATCGCTACTCAATTTGTGCAGAGCTCTAAACTTGTTAAATACAGACTGTGTGCTCCCAGTTTACGGAGCTGCCGACAAACGTTCACTGAACCATATTTCCAACAACACCACTAAGTAACCTGTCTGATGAAGCCAACCGGTTCTATCGCACCGGAATGACCCGGGTTGTTTCACCCGGCCAAGGGCTGTTATTTCAGTGTAACCCTGTCCAATCTGGGGCAGGGCGAAGCACTGTTAACAACAACAACATGAAGCCAACTATTGCAGACGGAATTGAGGACAACATACACAAACTGCTCCCAAAACTGCAATTTATCCCCAAACGCAGTCATAAAAGAAAATTATGACATTATTAAACACAGAACTCGGCATTGTACAGGGTGGCGCAAAAGTAATCTTCCTATCAGATTGCGATTGGCCCCTAAAGTCAGTTCTGTTTTGACATTTGTGTAGTAAACACATGCGAAATACACGTTAATAAACAATGTTACGCTACACTGCTCCAGAACGCGGAATATTGCTAACTATTTATTTGACCAATAATGGGTCGGGGCCAAACGGTTACTGTGAATGGTGAGCGCTACAGAGCAATGATCAACGAGTTCTTTTTGCCGCAACTTGATGAATTGGGATTGGAAAACATGTGGTTCCAACAAGACGGTGCAACAGCACACACTGCACGTGCCACAACCGATATGCTGAACATCGGAAACTTACTTTTGCGCCACCTTGTATATGTTGGTATTTCACAGGGGAAACTTCTGCACTATAGTCAATCGGATCGCCCGAATACGATTAAACAGAATGCAATATCGTTAGAAACATATTAATAAGTAGGACTGCCGGACGTACTGATTTCGCCAGTACTTTGCATGTTTTGAGGAAATTTGTGTTTTTCCTGATTTAATATGAAAACTGATAACCATTTTAGCTTCAAGTCAATATATTAATTTTGCTACCTACAGAGGTGCGAAATGTTAAGGTGTGTGCACACTCGGCGGCTTCCTTTAATACCTGCCGTTTAGAGACTTTTGAAAAATTTGGACGCAATTTGAAAAATTTGGAATCAATTTTTAGAAAATGGAATAACTGAAGTCTATCTGGGCCTGATAGCAAATATTTGTAATTCACTGCAACAAGCAATAAACGGGTTGAAAGAAAACCAGTAAGGAAAGGGCTGTCATCGACTGTGCCGAAAACTTTATACCTTTCATGAATGCGCATCATGGTTATAAGTGTCCGATCCTTACAACTAGTAAAAACTCTGCAAAACTGGGAGCTATATATTATGTTGGTCCGATCTGGCTGATTTGCACTACACACAATACATACATAATAAGTACCAAACGTGCAAAGTTTTACGTTCCTAGCTTTTAAATTGCAAAATTTATAGCCCAAAACTCATTTATCGAAACTATCGATTGTATGGGAGCTATGCGTTGTATTGCTCCGCTGTTGCTAATTCCGACGAATGATTAATCTCATGCAAAATGACGGCTCCATACCAAATTTCATCCATATATCTCAAAAACTGGAGCCTAGTTTGCGTACAAACAGACAGACGGACATGGCTAAATCGACTCAGCTAATCGCCTTGATCATTTCGGTATACTTATTGGTGGGTCTACGAGGTGTGTGCAAAAAGTATCGCGAATTTTGTGTTTTTTCAAAAATTATTTATTTATTCATAAATATCTATTTTGTCCCCTTCAAAGTAATCCCCATGAGATATTATACACTTGTGCCAACGGTTTTTCCAATCTTCGAAGCACTTCAAAAAATCATTTTTTTGTATCTTGTTCAGCTCCTCCTTCGATGCCGTCTTTATATCGTCAAGAGAAGCGTAACGCCGTCCTTTCA
The DNA here is from genome assembly GCA_949987695.1 of Merzomyia westermanni. NCBI lineage: Eukaryota > Metazoa > Arthropoda > Insecta > Diptera > Tephritidae > Merzomyia > Merzomyia westermanni. The sequence continues at coordinate 83,174,587 of OX465289.1, forward strand.
TGGGCCTCTTCAGTTTAGGGAACAAGAAAAAGTCACAGGGGGCCAGATCTGGGGAATACGGCGGCTGCGGCATCATTAGTGTGTTGTTTTTGGCCAAAAAGTCGCGCACAAGCAACGATGCGTGAGCAGGGGCGTTATCGTGGTGCAAAAGCCAATTTTTGTTCTTCCACAAATCCGGGCGTTTCTGGCGGATTGCTTCGCGCAAATTGCGCATAACTTGTAGGTAATATTCCTTATTGACCGTTCTTTCCTGTGGCAAGAACTCATGATGCACCACGCCCCTGCAATCGAAGAAAACTGTCAGCAAAACTTTCACATTCGACCGAACTTGGCGCGCTTTTTTCGGTCTTGGTTCGTGCGGCAGCTTCCATTGAGATGATTGAGCTTTGGTTTCCACGTCATAACCATAAACCCACGATTCGTCACCAGTTATGACCCTCTGGAGCAAATTTGGGTCGTCGCGGACAGAGTTTAACATCTCATTAGCAATGTTCATGCGATGCTGTTTTTGGTCACAATTGAGCAATTTTGGTACGAATTTCGCGTAAAAATCGAAGACGATCCAAAACACGTGCAAGCAAAGCAGCTGTCAACAATTAACTGAACATTCAAAATGGTCGAGCTTGTCGGCATAAGTGAGAGACATGAGTACCAACATAACGCCACAAAAAATTCGAAATTCGAATATACGCAACCAGCGAAAATTCAAAATTCGCGATACTTTTTGAACACACCTCGTATATCTTCTTCTCCTCATACTTACAAACATCGGACCAAAGTTATAATGCCATTTCATGTCCATGAAAGGTATAAAAATATGTAATAGACACGTTTAGCATTTCCAAAGTTTTACGCGATCATCTTCACTACCAACCGTTCTATGGTTCAATTGCATATCTCAATTACAAGAAGAGCGATAACATAAAAGCCGCTACCTTCCCTTCCTAAAGCAAAAGAAAAATCCGTAAAAGAAAAGTGGATGGCAAACCTTAATAGCGGTAACTACCCACATTTCGGGAAAATTTGTGACTTCATATTTTCCATGTCACTTTCGGACGCCGCAATGGAAGACTTTCACTTTGATTCTTGAAGCTGCTGGTTTCCTTCGGCTTCCGGTAGAAGATTTTGATGACGATTTTCAGAATGAACATGCCCATTAGAGAAAATCCGAACAAGTACTTCATTTCATTATTTTCTAATACATCCCACTCACTCATTTAAGTTAAGGAGGAACTGAAAAACACTACTATTTGTAAACCATAGTTCAGCGAATTAAAATACAGCGGCTTCGCTGGCTAGGCCACATAGTGCGAATGAGCGAAGATGCTCCAGCCCTGAAATTATTCTTATAGCCACCCGCCGGTGAAAGCAGAGGAATAGGGAGACCAACACTCCGATGGAAGGACCAAGTCGAGATCGATTTGCGATCCTGCGGTGTTTCTAATTGGCGCCAGTTGGCGCAACGAAGAAACGACTGGCGAGCTATGTTGGACGGTCAAAATCGACCAGGCGGTTAGATGACCATTTAAAGAAGAATACGTTTTTACATATAAGATCTTATTAAGTTGGCCATTTAGCGACATTAAACTATAAGATGAAAGAATATTAATAAAGTTTTAAATACAAATCTTACCTTGGATATCAGCGCTCAAGTCTAGCTCACAAAAACTTGGTGACCTTTGGTAATAGAGCAATGAGGTTTCTAGCAATTCCGCTACCTTTTTCTCACTTCTAACTAACTTTATTTTTCGAATAAGGCGATCGTTGTGACTTGGTTCGTTATTCAGCTCCACGTTTGTAGTTGCTTTAAATTTTTTACTACGCGAACTTTTAAGTACGACAATTGGTTCCCCATTGCCAAGGTTTGATTGGTCTACTAATATTGCTCGTCGAAACTGATATTTAAGGACTTTACCCACTATATGAAAGTTAGGTGCAGATTTCCAACACGTTTTAAGTTGACAACTTCCCGACATTCCATGGCACTTACATCGCAGTTCCATGTTGTGTGAAACAGCCTTAAAATATATAACAATATAATTAAGTTACAAAGGGAAGTATATAATATTGGACTTCATGGAATATAATTTCTTTGTTGCATACTCAAAATTTCCAATAGACACTCAAAATCAAAACATATTAATATTGTGGACAACATTCGGCATGCGCCGAACCAATGGAAATCGCCTATTCTGTTGACACAGGTGGAATTAAGTTATATTAAGAAGTAAACAAGTAGATTAAGTTGAGTTGTAATAGTGGTTCCATCAAATAAAGGTCTACTGACGAATAAACTATATTTTTTTGCCGGTTCGAAATCTTTTCAGCTCCGCGAAGTCGAAGTCCACTCGAAATAGAAAAAAAGGGCTACATAAATTTAGAAAAAAAGTGCCGCAAAAGAAAAATTATCTTAGACAAAAGTGACAAAAAAAGTGCTACTCCAAAATAAAAAGTTTCGAAGACTGTCATGCAATTAAAATTGTTAAACAAAAAACTTTCGAAGACTGTCACACACTGCACAAAAAGTGTTAGACAAAGACTTTTAAAAACAAGTATAAAAAGTGCTATAATAAACTAAAGTTGTGACACAAAAGAGAATTTTGTGACGTGCACCAAGAAAAACCAGTGCCACAGAAAAATAAGAGTGAAAAGGAACGTGGAACTTGACGCCACCACCAAGCCCGGACTTAGCAAGGAGTGAGACCAGTGCGCCCCAGTACAAAGGGAAAGGCATACAGAACACTCACCAGAAGAGAGACAGATGCAGCTAAGGATACTCTGGTTAGTGTAAGAAAATAAATAATAATTATATAATATAATTGATAAACCTTACTATAATTTTCTAGTAACATTTATACATATTAACGCATTGTAAGTTCTTTTGATTTAAAGAACCTAACCTTAAATTCTTAATAAATATTTAAATACAATAAAATAAAAATAAATAAACACTGGCGAACGCAAACAATTTAGTTAGGCCAACAATGCTATCAGCACCCTCTACAGCTGCAGCATCCCCCACTTCAGCTCCCCAAATTTCCCCAGAGCTAGCTACTCTCATTAGAACTATGATGAACAGTACCATAGAATATAATGGCCCCAGCTTTATGCAAAACGTCCTTAAAAATAGCTCCCAATAAAATCCGATTAAGTAATAGAAGAGTAGTTTGGAAATAACACGACGGAAATGGGCAAGATTCCAGACGTCGTAAGATCTTTAAGTAAATTTTCGGGCAATGCCCTAGAACTCAGCTCATGGAAAATGTGTCGAGCGGCTCTTAAGGATATACAACCCGTCAAAAGGCACACCTAGGTATTTCGGCATTTTAAATGTCATAAGAAACAAAATAATAGGTAAAGCAGATATAGCCCTTGAGTCATATAATGCTCTTTTAGATTGGACAGCAATCTCCCGTTGTCTTTCCACCCACTACGACAACAAACGAGACACAGGCACTCTGGAATACCAGATACCCTTGTCTTATACAGGGAAGAAACACGGTAAACGAATTTTATCAAAAAGTTTACAGCCATTGATCCCTTGCCCTCAACAAAATAGGTTGCCTGGAGATTGGCGAGGAAGCAGTCCATTTATTAACGGACAATTACCCGCCTAAGGCCCTCGATACCTTTGTTAGAGGACTTTCCGGTGATTTTCTTAGGCTTCTAGGTATAAAAGAACCCAAGAGCTTACCAGAAGCGATACACCTTTGCCTAAAGTTAGAGAATCAAAGCTTTAGAGTGCACTATGCTAACAACCAAGTGTCAACCTCCGGCCAACATATCTTCAGTCCTCCAATCCCTGGACAACAACTCTTCAAATCAAGATATACCTAACCAGCGCACCTACCATTCCATCAATAAAAATTCTATCCCGAATTGGCTCATATACCGCAACCTCCGCGAAACTATCGCCAACCAAATTTTAGCTCCCACAGCTTCCAGCAATAATAAAATCCAAACCGAATCCATATAATGGATATCAACCACAAAATCCCTACAACCAACCTAGATATCCATATAACCAACAACAAAGCTATCCTCCTCCAAGGCCACCTAAACCTCGTCAACCCACGGAAGTAGACGAAAGCATTAGGATGAGAGAAGTAAATTATGTGAATATTACGACCAATATAACAACAGTCAGGACACAGCTTACATAACGTATACGAAGAACCGCACGATCTAACGGACGTACATTTTTTAGATTGAATAGCTCTTCGTTACCCTATTTTAGATGCAAAACGAAGAGGGCGAAATGCTAAATATACTGGTAGATAAAAGATCTAACAAAAATTATATCCAATCCAGACTTGTTAGAAAATCAATAGAAAACGATAACCCCTTTTTCGCCAACTCAGTTGGAGGAAAAAATAAAAATTACGCACCATACATTTTTAAATCTTTTTAATTTAGAAGATTGTAGACTAAAATTCTTCCTGCTATCTACATTTAGAACATACCATGCTGCATTAGTTTAAAGAACTTTCTGCAGTTATACACACCAAAGAGAACTTTATGGTTATAGCAAAGACAAAGAAACTTTACATAAGACAGTATAGCATAAAGAACGTTAACACAATACAAATCCGAGACGAACACATGACAACAGTAGGTAAAAACGAAATAGGACAGCTAGTGGAAAAACACAGTAACTTTTTTTTGAACCAAATGAAAAATTGACGTACACAACGAAATTAGTAGCAGAAATTCCTACAAATTCGGATACACCCATATTATGCAAATTCTACCCATACCCCATAAGCCTTAAGCAAGAGGTTGAAAATCAAGTAAGCAAATTGCTAGAGGACAGAATCATACTCACCGGGCTGGGTTGTACCTAAAAACCACGCCGCGTCAGGAGAAAAAAGTTCAGAACGATAGCTGACTACAGAAAACTTAACACAGTCACAATCGCAGATAGATATTCAATACCGGAAATAAATGAGGTCCGTTCTTAACCAGGAAAGAACAACATTTTCTCTGTGATTGATTTGAAAAGCGGTTTCCATCAAATTCTTCTTAAGGAATCTGAAGTGGAAACACAGCTTTTTCAGTGAACAACGGAAAATACGAGTGCACGAGACTACCATTTGGCTTGAAAAACGCCCCATCTATTTTTCAAGGGACATTAGACGAATTATTGAGAAAACACATAGGACGAATATGATACATTTATATAGACGACATAATTATATTTAACAAAAACGAGAAAGAACATTCCGGACACATAGATACAATTTTTGAAACCCATAATAAAGCAAATATAAAAGTACAGATCGATAAATGCAAATTCTTTAAGAAGCAAGTTGAATTACTAGGATTTGTAGTATCTTCTTACGGAATTTCAACAAATCCATCTAAAGTAGAATCGATAGCAAATTTCCCATATCCATTCTTACGTGAAGTGTTCTAGCTGTGTTTTTGATGTTTGCCGGGGTGCATTTGTTTTCGAACATGTGATTAGAAGAATTCGATTCTGTTGTGATGGTGGGTTTCCGTGCTTTCTTGTTGTAGTCCCTGATGTGCTCCCGAAATCGTGTACTTATTTTCCGTCCTGTTTGTCCTATGTAGCTGTGCTGGCATTCGCAGGTAAGCTTGTATACCCCATGTTCGCTAAACGGCTCCTCTGAGTTAGTGTTCGTTCTTAGTTTTTGTCCTAAGTTGTTCGATGTTCTGAACGCTGTGTTGATGTCGTGTTTCTTGAAAAAGTTTGCCAACTTGTACGTCGTGTTTCCAGTGTATGTCATCGTCGTCCAAATTTTGGGTTTTTCCTCTCCGTTTTCTCTTTTCTGGGCCCCATGGTTCCTTCGGAGACCATCCACAAGGGCTTTTTTGTATCCGTTGCTCGTAGCTATGCTGTGTATGGTGGCGAGCTCTTTCTTGTACGATTCCTGAGTGAGAGGCGTTTTTTGGAGTCTGTCTACTAGGTGTCTTAATGCTGCATTCTTGTGCTGTTATTATAGGTAGCCGTTCGGTAGCATTCGTAACACGTGAACCTAACACCTGAACCATATACACGCATATTAACAGTACCTGGCACAGTATCCAGACTATAAATACATAACAACGGATAGACACAGATCAGAACGAAAACATACACTGAAGATGGCGGATCGCCGAAACCGGTTTGTAACAAAACAAAAATTCACAAGGGATGACGAAAAATCGTTCCAATATACGTCTAATATCCACCCTGTCGGAAAAACTGAAAGTCTTATCAAATAGTATTCAATGGGATTCATTGCATAACTTATACTAATCGTTTGAAACTTATAAATCTCCCATCCTTGGCAAGTCGTAGGGAAATGCTTTCTGTAACATTTATGTCTGAACTCTTAAATGGATCAATTTATAGGACATTTCTTCTGAACGAAGTTAACTTTAATATTCCCTACCGAGCTTCAAGACATTTTCAACCAATTCTTCTGAAGCAATGTAGGACAAACTTTCAATTACACGAGCCGTTCCAGTGTCTATGCGAAGCTTTTAACTCCCACTCATGCACTTTTAACATTTCGGACTCGCTTTTTGCAATAAAAAAACCTATTCTGTCCTCTCTTAAAAAATGGCTTATATTTTAGTATTTTAATGTATGTATGTATCGTTTTCAGCTGATGAACTTCTTTCTGTGGCTGAGCGGTTTGAGATCTGGACGCTTAAGAAACCTCCGCCTTTCAAACACTCAACAAATCTAATCCGCCAGTTATGCGGATGCGCCCCTCGTGTCGTTTGGGCGGGATGGTGGGTAATCCGTTGAATTTATTATTATTATTACTTCGAGGTGAAGAAGGAAGAATATCCAAAAAAAGTTGAAAAAAAAAAATACAAATACATTTAAATAAAGAAGCAAAGGCAGCATTCATTAAAACTAAATCCAAGACATCCAAAGACGTAATTTTGCAATATCCCGATTACAGGAATTCAACCTGACAAACGCACCTTTAGATCTCATTAGGAGACTAAGACAGCTATCAATTTAAATTCCCATTCCCTACCTACCATAAGCACATAATAACACTGGTCCTCAGCCAAAAACCACCAGAGACGCGGATATAAAATTCATATGTAAAAGCATCCCATGATTCCGAAAATCGAGGTTATTTTTGATTCTATGGTATCGTTTTTGAGATCTTTACGATTTACCGTTATTTCAAAAAAAAAAAAAAAAGATGACTCCATTTAATCATGTGTAACTCAAGAACAAATTGAGCAATTCCAAACGGTTTGAAAAATGTAAAAGCTTATAAATACTATAAACAACGCTAGGCCCTGTAGGTTCGAAGATAATGAACAATCAATACGAATTTTTACCTTTTTTTTTTGTAAAAATATAAAAATGATTGTACCTTGCGAAGAAGGATATCGAAAACTTTTTATTTTTTTTCCAGATATTTTTTTTCTCTGTAAGCTCTGGTTTATTACAAAAAAAATAAGATTTCACCCAATGCAATCGATGGACCAATACAAAAGTTATAAGCATTCAAATAAATATAGTATCAGCATTCAAATAAATATAGTATACGAGGTGTGTTCAAAAAGTATCGCGAATTTTGTGTTTTTTCAAAAATTATTTATTTATTCATGAATATCTATTTTGTCCCCTTCAAAGTAATCCCCATGAGATATTATACACTTGTGCCAACGGGTTTCCAATCTTCGAAGCACTTCAAAAATCATTTTTTTGTATCTTGTTCAGCTCCTCCTTCGATTCCGTCTTTATCTCGTCAAGAGAAGCGTAACGTCGTCCTTTCATGGGCCTCTTCAGTTTAGGGAACAAGAAAAAGTCACAGGGGGCCAGATCTGGGGAATACGGTGGCTGCGGCATCATTAGTGTGTTGTTTTTGGCCAAAAAGTCGCGCACAAGCAACGATGCGTGAGCAGGGGCGTTATCGTGGTGCAAAAGCCAATTTTTGTTCTTCTTTGCACATCTTCTCGGCCTTCTGAGAACATTTTGTACCATCGATAAACGTTGCTTCGGTCCAAGGTAGCTTCTCCGTATGCCACAGTCAACATTCGGAATGCATCCGCGCACTTAATTTCGTTTTTCACACAAAATTTGATACAGGTTCTTTGATCCATTTTTTTGAATAGGTTAAAATCGAAGACGATACAAAACACGTGCAAGCAAAGCAGCTGTCAACAATTAACTGAACATTCAAAATGGCCGAGCTTGTCGGCATAAGTGAGAGACATGAGTACCAACATAACGCCACAAAAAATTCGAAATTCGAATATACGTAACCAGCGAAAATTCAAAATTCCCGATACGTTTTGAACACACCTCGTATGTATCAGGCAGGTTCTGGAATCCGAGTGAAAGTGAATATGAAAATGAATCTTAAAACGAGTGAATTCAAATTTGGTGTTCTGAGAAACGAGCTTTTCATTCATTCTACAGGTCGTTTTTAATTCACCCAAAAAATGAACTGACATTTGCCACTGACCAAGGCGAATTCATAACAGGTGGTATCTTCCGGCCATATGGTTTCTTTTTCTTCCGTGCCTATCGCGCGGGGATGTCAAATTGTATGTTGTTGCTTTGTCTGACATTCGCAGCGTGAGAAAACAAAAACAAAATAAGGAGTGCGGCCACCTCTATGCATTCGCCTTGCCACTGACAGTAAAAATAATAAATTAAACTAAAATTGAAAAAATGAATGCTGCAACTACGCTAGCAGTTATTTTTCGGGAAAATGAGGGTCATGCAGAAGAAGCAGTTTATAGAAAGAGACTGCGTGATCACTCAAATCCCTTAGAGGTGCCTGAATCTGTGTAGGTTTGCATTGAATGAGTTGTAATTGGCTTTCTGATTACCAAAAGTTTTTACAGATTCGTCTCAAGCTATCGAGTGAATAAAGAAGCTTTCATCATGCTATTAAACACTATTGAGCCCCACGTGAGACACACGTCTATTCCAACGTCCTTGCAAATGGCTGCAACTTTGCGCTTTCTAGCCGAAGGTGGGTTTCAAAAATCTGTGGGCAAGGATAGCTACATCGCGATGGGGCGAAGTACTGTAGCAAAGGTACTTAAACAAGTGTTGCGAATTTTAGAAAAGTACTTGTGTCGCCGGTGGGTGAAATTACGTATGACTGAAAGTGAAACGACTGAATCGATGCAACACTTTCAACAAAAATTTGGAATTCCTGGAGTCATTGGCTGCATCGACGGTACACACGTACAAAGACCACCACCTCTTTTATAATCGCAAAGGATATTTTAGCATGAATGCATTAATTGTAAGTATACAAAATATTTTAAATGTAGGTAAATATTTCCTATTAAGCTTTACGGTACATAAGTCTGCTTGCATATCTGTGACTACAACATGGTTAATCAAGCTGTTGATGCACGCCACCCTGGGTCAAGTCATGATTCTTTGATATGGAGCGTAAGTAGGGCAAACGACTACTTCCAACAGCGTTACGACAATGGAGAACGCGGTTCTTGGCTGTTGGGTGATGCAGGATATCCACTCCAACCATTTTTGCTGACACCATTCAGGTCTCCACAGCTTGACACAGCAGAGCATACGTTTAACAAAAAGCATTCTTCAGGACGTAATCTTATTGAGAGAACTATAGGGGTGTTGAAAAGTCGGTTTAGATGTTTGGCACGCACTCTTCAATACCAACCACAGAAAGCGGTACAGATAATAAATGTTTGCTGTATTTTACGCAACGTGTGCAAACACTACAGAGTGCAGGATATAGTTGAGGTCGAAATAGAAAATGAAGGCGAAGCGTCTGCTGTTGCTGACGAGACATTAAACGATACCACACCTGATGGCGAAGCTGTGATGAAGATTGTACACACCAAATAATAATTTGAATTCATACTCGTTTTAAACAATGTGTAATTTTTACTGCACTAATGAAATAAATCACATTTAAAGATACAAAACTAAAAAAGAATTCAATTAATTTTTAAAACGAAGGTACATAAGTCACGTTATAGAACCTACTCCTTAGTTCCTTGGTATTTGTATTTTAGGTACATTTTCAGCTACGCCATTTCGATCTCCTTAAGTTTCAGCTCGTTATCTGCTTCCCGCAGCCTCTCCATTTGAAGATGGTGTCTCTTAGTCTCTGCGTTGCCCTCGTTTATAGCAGTCGTCAATGATTTCACTCCTTCACAGAGACGGTCAACTGAATCACTGATATAAACTGTCGCCTCTATATTACCTTTGAAACCATTTACAAGGTCATTCATATGCCTAGTTTGCTCGGCGATATTTGATTTTAAACACTCAGTTACAGCTGGCTCAGATTTACGGGATCGAGGTGACGCAGCAGCAGCGCTTGTAGAAGGCTGGTCATCATCTTCGGATGATGTGCCTGACGAAGACTCATTATCAGTTGGCCCACAGTCTCTGGTTTTGGACACACCTTCCACGGAAGTATATTTGTTACATAAACGCGCAACCGTATCTTCTGTTGGTGCTAGTACGTATTTATTAAAAGGGCCACCTCCGGTTGCCCTGCCCTCTTTATTGTTATGTGCCACTTTCTTCCTTACAAAAGCTCTCCAATCCATCTAAACCTGCAAAATAAAATATACAAATGCATAAGAATAAATGATTTCACATGGAAATAAATTGGGCACCTTTTTCCATCCGGAAACATCTTTATGTGGTGGGCCATGCTTATTTAGTTCTAAAACTACCTCCACCCACAACGCATCAACTTTAACTCTGTCACCTTTTGCAAATCCTGTTGCTATTTCGGGACGCTTTTCCATAAACTGGAGAAGAATGGTCTCCTGGCGCACATTTTTATGTTTACCCCTAAAAAATATAAACAATTACTTTATTTATTTCTTCTTATGTTTAAATTAACTAATTTCGTAAATTCTTATTGCAATTCAGTTTACTTACATGCCTTCTTGTACCAAATTCGCCAATTCAAATAGAAGTGATTGCTAACCGAATGTTTAATGTGAATTCGTTTTCCAGAACAATCATATTCACTCGGAGTTCATTTTAGAAAAATATGTGAAAATGAAACTGTGAAAGTGAAACACAGAACAGGGTATCTCGGATTAACAGTTAATTTGATTGATATTCACTCGGAAGTGATTCGCAGAACCTGCCTGATAATACTTACAGCATATGTACATATGAGACGATAACAATGTATGTAAGTTTTGTCTCAATTCTATGATCTTATTTTATACTAGAAAAAGTTATTTCTTTTGTTTTGACTCTTATTTAGATTAGGATAGGGTTCTCTTATGAGAAACCAACAGTAGTCACCCATCATTGCGACATCCCAGAATCCTTGATACCGCATTTCAATTAACTTCATTTGCTAATGAAACCGTCCGCCATGCTCGTCACCAAGATTTTGCGGCAAAAAAATTTAAATGGGAGTGCAGAAAATGAATTTTTAAAGACATATTTACTCCTGAAAAGAAAATAAATAAGTAAATTAGATAAATAAGTGACACATTTGTATGTAATTTTTTTACGCTGGATTCATCGTTCAGTTCCGAAAAAATTGTTTGTTTACAATTAACTCGTTCTTTTTCCACTTCTCTGATACAGAATGAGAAGAGAAAGAGAAAAATGTAAACAAAAAATTTGTTCGGAACTGAACATGTTCTCATGTAAACTTTAAAATTTTCATACAAATTTTTTGTTTATCGGCCAGATAGGTTTTAAAGTTTACTTTAGAAAACGGCCTTAAATATGTTTTTTTACTTACCCATTTTCGCACAGTTCTTGATCAAGTTGTTCACTATCGTCTCGTAGCTAGGACTTTTGCGTTTGCCTTAAAAAGCAGCAATGACCTTTTCAAAAGAATCCCACACTGCTGCCTCCACTGGTGACAAGAGTTCTTTGAATTGGTTATTGTTAAGCATTTTCGGCCTGGCAATGGCAATGTAGTTAGATGTGCAACTTCCGTTGAATTTGGAACTGGCAATGACGCTGTAAAGATACGCTGGCATGCGTTACTTTTCTTCACTTTCCAACCCCAAATACTTCTGTAGTACAAATATAGCAGTCCGTCGAATGGCAAGTTGGTTCCCTCCACTTTATTGGTGCACTAAATTTCATATGTTGCCTAAGTATATAGTTTCAGAAATTAGTCAGATATGCATTAAAAAGTAGCAAGTTCCCGGATTCCACATGAAGTAATTCGATTCGACATGTGGTGCCACAGTATTCGGTGTCCATGATTTTCCAGTGTTTTTAGGCTGAATGCCAAAATACTTATCGTATATAACTTTCAAAGGATTTGAAAACACACGACACATCTTTTAACAATACATTGACCGCAGATGAAACGGCCCATATCTGGATAATTTTTACACTCAAACTCTGGCGCCCTTTTATTCATACTATTTTTTTAACTAAATGGCGGGTTATAAGATGCACTATTAGACTGGTCAGTATCCTGTGAGCCTTGCAGATATTTTGAAGGAACAATTCGCGTTTATTCCTCTTTATACTCAGATTAGACAAAAAGGTTTCTTAGTTATACAAAGAAAACACTACCTGCTTTGAAAAATTTGCTCTTGCTTCAAATGTACCTGGGTTTGAAATTTTAAAGTTTACCTATTTGAGAAAACGGCATTAACAGTTTTTTGTATCTAATAACCCTTCGAAAACCTACGTACGTACTAACTAATATATGAATACTAATACATACATATGTATGTGTAGGGTACTTCAGTATTATATGGCTATATTTATTTGAATGCTTATAACTTTTGTATTGGTCCATCGATTTTATTGCATGAAAGCTTATTTTTTTTTTGTAATAAAACAGAGCTTACAGAGAGAAAAAAAAAATTGGGAAAAATTACAAAGTTTTCGATATCCTTCCTAGCAAAGTACACATTTTTTTATATTTTTACAAAAAAAAAAGGTAAAAATCCGTATTGATTGTTCATTATCTTCGAACCTACAGGGCCTAGCGAAAAGCATAGTTTATAGGAAATTTTATTAGCTCTTAACTTTTTCAAACCGTTCTATACATGATTAAGTGGAGTCGTCTTTTTTTTTGAAATAACGGTAAATCGTAAATCGTTTCATATTCGCGTCTCTGGTGGAGAAAAAAAGTTCGAATTTGTAGACCAGTGTAACTAAAATAAATTTTTCAGTAGAAAATCTAAATGCACTAACGCTACTTAAGCCCTTTGGTAATAACAGGCATATTTACCGCTGAAGAAATAATAGAACATATTCAGGAAATTTACCCACTTCATTTTTCTAATTATAAAATTCGTTATACCCAAACAAAAGTAGAAGAGTTGGTAAACGAGGATGCACAAAATGAAACAATACTAAAGGACCATAAACGATCACACAGAAATATGGAAGAAAATAAAAAAACAACTAATACAAAAATGTTACTTTCCCAAGATGAAAACAAAAATGGAGAAGATAATTAAACAATGTAGAGTTTGCAAGTAAAAAAAAATACGATCGTAACCCCAATAAACCACAACTGTTAGAAACCCCAATACCTTAATATCGCGGAGAAATAGTGCATATAGACATCTACAATGCAGAAAAAATGCTAGTTTTAGCGGCCGTAGATAAGTTTTCCAAATACGCACAAGTAAGAATAATAGAGTCCAAAGCAATACAAGATATCAGAGAACCCTTACGACAAATACTTTTTACTTTCGTTATACCAAAAACAATAGTTATCGACAATGAGAAATATTTAAGTTCAGCTTCTATACACTTTATGGTCAAAGACCAACTCCCCCATTCGCAAACACAGTGAACGGACAAGTAGAAAGATTTCATTCTACCCTATCCGAAATTATGCGCTTTCTGCAAACTGAACGCACACACCGCTCCTTCCAAGAACGTTTAGACCGATGCACATTCGAGTACAATTACTCCGTACACTCCACAATAGGCAAAAGACCAATAGAGAAATTTTTTGGCAGACGTGTTTCATTAAACCCAGACCAATACGAAAATTCAAATATATGTAGAAATTCTTCTAAAAAGACAAGCAAAGGACTTAGACATTCATAACAAAATACAGGAGCCTATTTAACGAATAGGGTCAAAACTTACAGCAAGATGTAGAAAAGAAATTGCAAAGGAAGACAAATCCAGTATAGTAATTACTGAAAAAGGACGAACAGTACACAAAAGTAACATTAGACGATAATAAACAAGTTTTTATTTCTCCACCTCTTTTACAGACTTCTTGTACATACGAGTACACTCAGTGTACGCAAACTTCAACATAATAGATTATACTAACTCACAACTAGCAACATTCGACACAGGACTGACAAAAATTCAAACTGGAACTTGCAGGATAATACACAAAGTAGACCTAGATGCATGTCAGAGGACGTTAAACGATATAAGCAGTACCATAAAATCCAAAACAACCTCTGAAAATTTCCTTTTACCCATTCTTATTAACGAGTTAAACCTAACCCAAACATATCCAAATAGGCCAAAACCCAAAATATTAAGAAAATCAAGAGATGAAATAGCAAAAGTATGGAAATGAAAGACTATTTAACTTGTTTTCCGACCGTACGAAAGTCACCAGCAGCCAAACCAGGTAACTATACTTTTTCACACTGTTTTTCCATATTAATTGCCGCATAATTTACTGTGCATTTAATTTATCTCTCTATCTCTATGGCGCGATATACAACAGGTATATCATCATAAACCTCCTAAGAGATTTTTGCGCCAAGCTTCTCTTCCAATTTGTGGTGTGCCGCTTTGAGTTTTCCCTACAAATTGGTGGGACCTACAGTTTTTTGCCGACTCCGAACGGCATCTACAAAGGAGACGAATTTTTGCTGAGAAGCCTGTCATGGCAGAAATACACTCGGAGAGTTTGCCAAACCACTGCCGAGGGGCGACCCCGTTTTGAAAAACTTTTTTCAAATCACTTTTGATGTTACCTGTACCAGGGCTCGAACCATGGACCTTCGGTGTGGTAGGCATTTAATTTAACATCGAAATAAAATCCTCATTGTATTTGATTAGTTTGAAATCCTTTTGTTTATTTACTTGCTAATTCGGTGATCCTTCTTTTTTCCTAACATTAACATGTGCGAGCGCGCCCTATTGTGACGTCGCACAGTGGCGCCTCTGCCGTTAAAGCATGGCAAAAATCATGAAAGCGTTCGGTTAATCTAATACATGTTTCTAATAGAGAATTTTCCAGAGTATACAACTTTTTTTTCACAGAAAATTATAGTTTACCAGGTAGAGCCACTCAAAGTTGACCAATTTTCAACATTGGGAAAAATTTGAAATTTTTCTTCTTTTTCGTTGTATTTAAAATGGTTTTGTGAGTAGATAAGGCGGCCGGTTGTCGTTTTCTTGTATAGCAATCAAAGATAATTTAATTTAGGATTGAAACAAAAAAAAATTGTTTTTGTTTTGTTAAAAGTTGGCGAATATACCTGTTTTTCGAAATGCCTATTTTTAGGTCCTTTTTAAAACTTTGATGGAAAATAAAAAAAAATATTAAAATATATGCTCCGTCAAATTAACAGTAGTTATTTGTGAAATATTCAGTTACCTAAATTCATAAAGTCTACCTGCGTCCAGCTGCAACTTCACTTTTTACATCAAATAAAGTTAAACAACCTTGGGCATAAATACGCGCCTGAGCAGGTATATATAATTCAGTACGGCCGTAAGGTCGTTTTTGTTATTGGAACTTGTTAACAACATACATTTTTTTAGTTACGAGTTGTATACCTGAAATTCATTTAAATAATTTGAGTAGGTATATAAAGCTATCCATCATACAATGCACATTATCATTCGACGTTTGAAGATTAAGGAACTTAGTATTCTGTTTACTTAAATAAAGTGAATAGTATTTTTTAAATATAGTTCACAGTTTAATATTTAGTCAGATACACTCGAAGCCAATTCTATTATGAATCTAGCAAACTCGAAACTATTTGCGGTGTTTAAATCTACAAAGTCAAGACGGGACTTCGTTGAGGCTATTATGAGAGAATTAGCGAGTGAAACAAGCATTAAAGAAAAGGAAGGCCTGGAAGAAAAAATTGGTTTACAATACATTATGATAGAAAGAAAATGGAAGGACGTCTATCGTAACAATTCAAAATTTCAAAGTAAGCATGAAAAGTGGCTAGCTGACAAAACTTTTTTGGACGAAGAAACGCCTAGCACGTCAACCAATCCAACTAGAGGGAGACCAACAAAACCCATAGAAGAGTGTTCTACCTACACAAGGAAAAGGAAGCTGTCTGATACCACAAAAGCTATGGCCACGACTCATCTTTCAGAAGCACTGGCTATTAAATATAAAAAAGACGAAGGAAACGTGAAGTCTCATATAACAGAAGCAGTTGCGGTAGCAAGTCCAGTGCGACTGATGAGGATCAAAAACAACATTCCCACACCAACAAATGCGCTATCTAGGAAATACACTCCCGGAGAAGCTTTGGCGCTGTTTATAGATTTCGGTTTAACGAAGAAAAAATATATTATATTGCGTAAGTCATTATTGCAACGTAATGCCGATATTTTACCTGAATACAAACAAAATAACTCAAGCCAAGAAAGAAGCAGTTCCTCTAAGTCCCAAAATAACCGAAGTATCAGCTGAAATTGAGCTACAATACCTAATGGATCATACGACTACACGACTCCTTCAAAGTTTTACTGAAGAAAAGTTTAAATCACTGCCAAAGGAGCTAGCATTGATAACTAAGTGGGGCTGTGATGGATCATCAAGACAATGCGCATATAAACAAAGAATAAATGTAGACGATGAAACAATTACAGATAGTAATATGTTTATGGCTTCTACTGTTCCATTACGACTAAAAGATGAAGCTTCAGAATATTGGAAAAATCCACGTCTGTCATCAACTATATCGTGCCGCCCGATATTGTTTAAATACGAGAAGGAGTCTTCGGAACTCATAAAAGCTACAGTGAGTGATATAAAAAATCAAATTGCCAAATTAGAACCAACAATAATTGAAATTGAAGAGGGGAATGTCATTACAATATAGCATGATTTTCTTCTAACAATGGTCAATGGAAAAGTTTTGAACTTAATAACAAATACGACATCTACAATGAAATGTCCAATTTGTAAGAAGAGCCAAAAGGACTTTGAAAATCTGGATGATTCAATAACTGACTGGATGATTCAACTAAATTATGAGTATGGAATATCTCCTTTGCATGCTAGGATAAGATGTATGGAATTTGTTTTGAAGCTGGCTTATACACTACCACAACAAGGAGAAGTTTTCGACGACAATACAACATGTAAGGAGAAACAAAATAGGAGAAAAAAAAAATAATTCAGGATGCATTCTATAAAGAGATTGGCCTTAGAGTTGACTGTCCAAAGTATAGATACGGAAATACAAGAAGATTTTTTGAAAACGATGAAGCGACTGCTCGCATAACAGGAGTTGATAGAGATATTGTGAAAAGATTGGGAGTAATTTAAATATTTTAAACTGCCATGAACCAGTTAATGGAACCAAATTTGGAGAATATGCATCTAAAACTACAGAGTTGCTGCATCAAAAGTATCCTGAGAAGAAACTTACACCAACGGTACATAAAATTTTAGCACATGGAAAAGATTTAATAGAGTACCAGTGCTTACCGTTAGGAGAATTGTCTGAAGAAGCTCAAGAATCTAAGAACAAGGACTACAAAAGATATAGATGTATGAGCACCTGCAAAGTATCACGAGTTAGACAAAACGAAGACCTTTTCAACATGTTAGCTATCTCTTCTGATCCAGTCATATGTAAGAACACAAAAAGATCTTACAGATGCGTATAGCTCAGAAATGATTGCTTTGTTAGATATATGTTCCAGTGACGATTACTATGTTAAGATAAAATAAGTTTCTACTTCTTATCACATCAATGAAAAAGAGATTTACTAATCAATTATTGAAAAATCAGATATCTATGTTCAAGTTAATTTTTTATATCAAATAAAAGAATTAATTAATTTAGTAATTTATAAATACATACTTTTCGTTATTTCATTTCTCTAAAGTTTATCAAATTTATTTTAAAGCTTAGGCATTTCGCCTTCAAACGAGTATTAAATTTTTATAGAAATCAATACGTCTATCGAGTTTGGTACAAATTGGTAAAGCGTTTACTAAGATCAAACTTTTTAGCATAAATGGGCAGTGCCACTCCCCTTTTCCAAAATTTGTTGGCTGTTTAATCTTTAGCTCAAATAAAATTTCATTGAACTACTTTCAATAACTTTTAGTTATTAATAAAATACATATTTGGCTTGTAAATAAAAAAAAAAACATGTAAAATTTTACGATGAATTTTGAAGCACCTTGTTATTGTGGCACCAAAAACGGACATTTGAGTTTTATAAGAGTATTGCCATTTAAAAGAAACAATACGTCTATCGATTTTGGTAGTTATTGATTACGTGACTACTTAGATACAACTTTTTGTCATAAGTGGGCAGTGCCACGCTATCTTATCAAAATCATTAGTTTATCTTATTTAATGCTTAAATAAGTCATTCTAAGACAAATCTCATTTTATTTTTTTTGTTTTTTACTAAAAACATTTTGTCGACTTTGACGAATTTTTTAGAAGCACCCTGTATCTATGACATTCTGAGCTTTCACACAATAAAACTTCAAATAATATGCTTTCATTTGCATTTTAAATTTTTAAAATATCTTCATTGGTTCAAAAGTTATGATTTTTGCAAAGAAAACACTCAAAAGGCGCCACTGTGCGGCGGTATAGACTTTTTGGTGTTTTTATGAACTTACAATAAAACAAATAACTTAAAAAAACAATCTTGGTTTTTGTTTTAACTTATTTATTTCTGTCGATTTTTCGACTTCAATCTGAAGTCATCATCAGGACTGAAAACTAAACAATTTTACAAAAATAATAAATTTTAACAAAACGCTAACACTACTTACGTTTTCATCTGTTCAAAGCACTTTTGATGTTACCTTTTCCAGGACTCGAACCTTGGACCTTCTGTGTGATAGGCCAGCAACGATACCGCCACACCATTGCGGTTAGTTTATGCACGTTATGCAATTTGAGCCTATATTTTAAACAAATCTATCATAATGTATATATATGTAACTTTTTCTCACACTATTGATGCGTGCGCCGTAGCTGAGTGGGTAGAGCTCTCGACTCTGATGCGGAACGCGTCGGTTCGAATTCTATTAACGAACCATTATTTTTTTTATTTACGATTTAAAATTTTTACCTTTTTTAAAGAACGTTACAAGAACAAAACATTTTTCCAAATACGAATCTAAATTTTATTAAATGTTAATGATTACACAACTGCCGGTTTCGAACTAGTGAAAATCTAGTTACTATCTCACTAGTTCTTACTAGCCGCTTTATCTCTAGTTTTGAACCAGAAATTATTCTCACTAGTTACTGACTTCGCCACAGGGTATATTTGGCATTAGTGTTGGTGTCATTTGGATTGACGGTACTGCGATTCGGCCATATCTATCCATGCATATGTAATTGTTAATACCTTAAATGTATAGTTTGGCCATAATGTGGAACAATTTCAACTCAACTTGGTCATTTATATATTAATAGGCTAACATTTTTTCCATACAATCAATTGCCAGAGTATATCTTACTCAAACATGCATAATTCCTATTTAAATGTATTTTGATATCTTCCTATGGATCAGGAGCGATAGGCATATTTTCTTTAACAAATAGTGCTTCTTTTATTTGTAATAATTCACTAAAATTTCCTACATAAAGCCATGGCGCTTAACTACAGTTGTTCTACATACCGAAGTAGCGCAGGTGGTAAGCGTCTGAGGTAGAACGCGTGTGTTCCAAAGTTCGGGTACAGGTTCTCTGTACAACTTTGTTTTTTTGGATTTTTTATTAAATTGAATTTGTTTTTAAATTGAATTTGTTTTTAAATATAAGAAAACTTCTCATCTTGATTTTTTATATAATAAGTTCATTTCATATTTTAAGCTAATATTTTTCGGTTGATGTATATTGGAACGATTTTTCCCTTGTCAAATTTGGTTTTGAGACAAACCGGTTTCGGCGTTGTGCCATCATCAGTGTCGATTTTCGTTCTGATCTGTTGTGGTCGTTTGTCTTGTATTTATAGTAGGTAGCAGGTAACGTCAGCATGGGTGTCTGTTTGTGTACGTGTGTGCATGTGTTGTGTGTGTACATTCAGAAACGGGGGTGGTTTGCATCGATCGGTTTTTTTGTGGTTGACTGAGGCAGGTAAAAGTTGGTGATTTTTGTTGTTTGACCTTTTTTGCTTGTTTGTTGTTTTTGATCTTTTGCTGTTTTGTGCTTATTTGTCGGTGCGTGTGTGTTTGTTGTACCTGAGTGGTTGCTTTGTTTTTTGTAAACCAATTTTAAAGGTTCGAATATTGTGTCGGAAACAGTGTTTGTCTGTTCGTTTATTATTCTACCGTCGAATGTTTTTTGTTTGTAGATTTCCATGTTTTCGAGTACGTTCAGACGTCTGCCTTTTGCTTGTACATGTAGGACCTTGACTGTTTTTTTGATGTTTCCGGGGGGGCATTTATTCTCCGCCATGTGATTCGCAAAGTTGGACTCTGGTATGATGGTTGGATTCCGTATCGTTTTGCTGTAATCTCTAATGTGTTCTCTGAACCTCGTTCTTACTTGTCGTCCGGTTTGTCCTATGTAACTGTGCTGGCATTCACAAGTGAGCTTGTATACACCATGGCTGCTAAATGGATCTTCTGAGTTAGTTTTGGTTCTTAGCTTCCATCCTAAATTGTTCGATGTTTTGAACGCTGTGTTGATTTTGTATTTTCTAAGGAAATTTGCTAATTTATATGTTGCCCTTCCAGTATATGTCATTGGCGTCCAGGTTTGTGTACTTTCTTCTCCATTGTTTCTTTTTTGTTCTCTAAGGTCTCTCCTGAGTTTATCTACTAGCGCTTTTTTATATCCGTTGTTTGTAGCGATGTTATATATTATTCCAAGCTCTCTTCTATATGCTTCTTGTGTAAGAGGTGTTCTTTCCAATCTTTGTACTAAGTGCCTTAGCGCTGCATTTTTATGTTGTTGTGGGTGGTTCGAGGTATTATGTATTATTGTGTCGGTGGCTGTTGGTTTCCTATATATGTCGTAGTTGAATTTATTGCTAGCTTTATCAATACTTATTGTGAGGTCCAGATAATTGATTCCTCCGTCTTTTTCGGTTTCCATTGTGAATTTTATGTTCCCGTGCTGCTTGTTGAGGTACTCCAGTACTTGCTCTTCGTTGTTGGTAGTTAAAACGCATATGATATCATCCACGTACCTTGCGTAAAATAACACTCCTAATTTGGAACTTAATTCCTGTATATACTCTTTTTCCAGGTTTTGCATAAACGCTGCCATAAGAATAGCCGATGTTGGGTTTCCCATCGCAAGTCCGTTTGTTTGTCTGTATATTTTATTGTTGAATTGAAAATAGTTTTGACGTAGTGTGGTTCTTACCGTGTTCGTGATTTGCGTACTTTTTACTTTATCTTTTGTTTTACGTAGTATTATAGAGTTTACTATGTTCAATGTCTCTGCTAGTGGTATTGATGTGTATAGATCTTTTATGTCGAAAGATACCAATTTGCTGTCCTTTGTCACTTCAACGGTCCTAAGTTTGTTTATTAGTTCAGATGTATTAGTTATGGTGTGTTCGTTGCTAAGTTCCAGTGTGTCCTTGAATACTGTTTTTAAATATTTAGATAGCTTATAGCATGGTGCCGATTTAAAATTAATGATTGGTCTCATTGGATTTCCTGGCTTGTGGATTTTTGGTAGCGCAATCAGTGGTGGAGTTGACGGGTTCATTTGGACTAATGTATATGCCGAGTTTGTATCTATTATATTTGTTGCAGTTTTTATAGCCACTTTGATTTCTTTCTGGTATTCATCCGTAGGGTTCACTCTTATTCTACGACATTCCATATCCTCGATGAGTTTCTCGGTTTTTGTTATATACTCATCTTTTTCAATTAGCACAGTTGTGTTGCCTTTGTCCGCCTTCGTTGCAACAATGTTGTTTATCCTGAGTTTATGTTGTAGGTTCTTGACTGTTTTTTGCTCCGTGTTTCTCTTCTGTCCTTCCTTTGCTTTCACTTCCTTGTTTATTATTTCTCTGCACATGTGTCTTGGGTGCTCTTGTTCCTCAACTGGTATTAATGATATTGCGACCTCTGCGTCTACGATCGCCTGTTCCGTTTTTCTTTTTTCGTTTTGGTCTGTAATATTGTGTTTCAGTCCCTTTTTAAGAAGTTGTTCTTCCGCTGCGGTGATGGCCACTGTCGTTAGGTTTACGAGCCTGGCATGGAAATGCTGCGGTTGTTGGTTGTTGTCCCGTTCGCGACGTCCTGTCAGCTTATCTAGTTTCCGGTTCAGCGTCCTGTATTTCTGTTGTAGTTCATGTTCGACCTCAGTCCTTATGCGCTCGAAGCATTCCATTAACGTATCGGTAGGTAATTGCTCCGCCAACCTTAAATGAATGGATAGAATTTGGGCATTTATTCCATCTTTCTTGGCGTACTGGTTTTTCAACTCATATCTTAGGAAGTCTCTTTCCGCCTTCCTAATTGTCCTCATGCTTGTACTGGTGTTTGTTTTCATTGTTATTTTTATTATTTTTTTTTATTATAATTATTTCGCCTACCCTTCTTTTCGCTTCTAGGGGAAGGTCCTTAGGCATTGTATAATTTACTTCGCTGGATATTCGTGCCTTAAGAGGTATTTTATACTCCTCAATTTTTAAAATATTGTTCTTCTTGTCTACTACTGCTCCGATATCCTTAAGGGTATCGTCGCCAATAATACCATCAAATGTTTCAAGACCATGAAGGATAAAGAACGTTATTTTGGAATTAATGCCTATATCTGTAAAAGAAATTTCAATGTTTTCTTTTCCTTTATATCTACGCAACTCCCCGCTGATCGAACGCTAAATGATTTCCGCACAGGACAGCCCTGTTTGGCTACAGTTGACCTAATAAAATTCTTATTCGCACCCGTATCGACGAGGAAGTCCAGCGTGCTGCTATCGGGAAGTTTGTACTCTATATATGGTACGCTAGATGGCCGTTTGGTAAAAAATCCTCTTCCTCCGCAGTTGGGAGTGGTTCAGCTTTTGGTTCAGCTTCTGGTTCGGCTTCATTCTCCACGTCGTTTGTGGTCACATGGTAAAGCCGCTGTTGCTTGCGCGGTAAGTTTTCATAGTTGACTACACGTTTGTAGTGGCTTGGCCCGTTCATGTAATTTACGCGCCTACTTTGGATGGACTGGTCCACGTCCATCTTTTCAACTGGTGGTTGCGAAGAAGTTGGTTGGTCTAGCTTTGGGGGTCTCTGTTGAGTTGAGCTTCGTTTTTCGAAAGGGAATCTACGCTCCTGGGGACGCAATGTTGTCCTTGGTGGGATTGGTGGTGCCCTGGTGGCACCGAAACCATGCATGCGATCCGGTATCGCATTAATTGGCGCAACAACGGGATTGTTGGGGCGTGCGCTGTGGATCGTGTAGTTTCGGAAATTCGTGTTTTGAATTTCAAGGCAGGCGGAATATGCCTCAGGTAGGGTTTTGGGACGTTGTATGAGGAGCATTTTAGCCAGCTCTCTGTTGAGACCGGATGAAAACATCCAGGCGCGGTTCCTGTAGGTATCTATGAGGACCCTTGTCGTCTCCGCAGAGTATGTCGCCGTTTTGATTTTGTTTATAATCAACGAGAATTGGTGATTCACAGCAGCGTAAAATTCATCAAGCCGTGAATCTTTCTGGGTTAGTTGATGGAGTTGGTACTCCAAGGTGCGGATATCGCGTTTATCCGCGTAGTGGAGTGATAAGAACTCCTTAATTGCACACCAATTGGTGTCGAATATGTTGTACGATATCAGAGCAGCATATTGGCTTGTTTTTCACTACTTTAAAGTCGGACAGGATGCACCCATGAAATATATTAGATGGGGTTGCCGTCAAAGGATTGCAGTTCCCTTACGCCTTCAGGCAATCTTGAAATGTCCTTAAGATCCGCCTCCGTTGCAGGAGCTCGCGGTTCTGCTTCCGGTACTACCGGTACAGATGGTTGGCTCGCTCCTTCTAAAAGGGCGAGCCGGGATCGCCTATCGACGCTGTTCACCTGTTCTAGGAGTGCGTTAAACGCACCCGTTAAATTGGTGACGGAGACCTGCAAAGCCTCCATTGTCCTGCAAGAAAATAATAAGGGTTATTTTAGATATTCTACTTACGCCTATATCACGTATAGGCTTAGCATTAGCTTCTTGTTTTATAGTTGTTTGGCTATCCGCCTCTTTTCACTGTTTATAATGCAGGATTTTTCCTTTTATAGTTATTTGTTGAACTTCTTTTCAGTTTGAGGCTCTTATCCTTTATTTCACTTCAGCCTTTTTCGTGCTTTTATTTCAGTTTAAGAAATGTTGGATTTTGTCACTCAAGGGCTCTTTTATGCTTTGTTCCACTGATTTTTAATACACCGTTCCGGGTCCCTGCTCGGGCGCCACTTAAAGGACTCAAGGTCCGCTTCTTAAAAAAATTAATTTTGTTGGGCCAATACGCCCAGATATCCTGACAAGGTTAGTTATTTAAACACAACAATATTAGTTTGGTGTTTCACAATTAAGTTTTATTAAACTGAACTTAGTCTAAACTTAAAGCTACTGAACCGCGTCCCAAACTCGACTGACTGCTCCGTGGTAGCTGCTTCCCTTTATAGCCGATGTCCAGCAGCGGCGTACCTGTTGCATAATTCTTGACAGCCCGTTGTCTGTGAATAAGTTCGCCCGTTAGTTTGAGAATGACTTAGCGGCGCGT
The DNA here is from genome assembly GCA_949987695.1 of Merzomyia westermanni. Taxonomy (NCBI): domain Eukaryota; kingdom Metazoa; phylum Arthropoda; class Insecta; order Diptera; family Tephritidae; genus Merzomyia; species Merzomyia westermanni. Next base: position 83,199,418 of record OX465289.1, read on the forward strand.
GTATTGGTCAGCCGTGGGAGCGTCGCAGCGAGCGCGACTTATGCGTGTTTACTTGTATATATAATTTTTATTTTTTTAGTAGATTTTCTTCTTATCTTGACTTTTGAATTTATGAAATTTTAAAGCAACTTTTTCCTAAAACAAATTTTATGCAAAAAAACGCAAGAAAATTACTAAAATTTACCATAACAAGATATGTAAGGTAAATACTTACAAAGTTAAATGGTTTTTTAAAGGAGTTTGCTTTTTTACTGCCTTTGTATTTGCATGTATAAATAATTTTAATTTTTTTTTAGTAGATTTTCTTCTTGACTTTTGAATTTATTAAGATTTTAAAGCAATATTTTCCTAAAACAAATTTTATGCAAAAAACGTAAGAAAATTACTAAAATTTAACATAACAAAATATGTAGGGTAAATACTTACAAAGTTTGATAGTTTTTTGAAGGAGTTTGCTTTTTTACTGCCTTTATATTTGGATGGATATAGGAATTAGGGTATACGAGTATATCACAAAATATTATTGAAATGCTATAAAAGTCAATATGAAATGGCTAAATATGTCTTAATTAGGGCTTAGGAAAAAAGCAGAAAACCATCATATTCTGAAGTTGCAATTTTCCCCCGCCAAAAAAACCAGATCTAAAGCGACAGCACTGTTTGCATATAAAAAAACGATAAGGAACCCGGCATCATGCTCATATTGAGAAATTGAGGAACTTCAAAATAAACGCTAAATTCATTTAAAAAAAATATGTAGATGTGAACACATTCCTAACTGTAAAATATTTGTTCTCTCTCATTGAACACATTGAGTGGCGTCGGTTCGGTCAACTCATATTTCATTTGCTCTATATTTTCATTCTCTTGCTCATTGAGCAAATTGAGTTGAAGTTTACTGCAGCTTCGGCGCGTGTCTCTAATTTGATTTAGAGTTGCCCCTCTTTATGCTGATCTGTACCAAATTCTAAAAAGAAAAATTCCAATTTGTTTCAACATATCTCGCGCGTTGTATTACAAGCAAGCAATAATTCAAAATTAAAATTTTTACAGAAGCCACAATAAAAGTTTTATTTTTTTATAGAACTCTATTATAAAAATGATGTTCAGGAGCATGCTTAAGAGCCCCTGTGTATATAACTTAAATTTCAATTGTTTTTTTAAAAACGCAATAAACTTTCTTTTTTGTAAAATTCATTTCCACTTTCTTCGTCCAGTTTTTAGATACATCCTTCAATATTTGTTCTCAACATATCTCGAAGGTGTTATTAAAAACAATATAAGTTCAAAATTTTAGTTTTTAGAGAAAATACAATGAAAATTTCATCCATAGTCGCTGCTGTTCATATAATTCCAAATTAAAATAAATTTCAAAAACGTCATCAAACTTCTATTTTGTTTGTAAAATCCTGTAATGAAAATGAGGTTCAAAGGCGTCATGACCACTTATTTCAGCCGGTTATTTACATATTTATTTTTAACATATCTCGAACGTTTTATTCCAACAATGGTTCAAAATTAAAATTGGTGATATGAAGGGAATTAAAGAGGTAAAGTGTCTTTTATACATGTAGTTAAGGTAAAAAGCCAAAAAACCATCATATGATGACTTTGTAATAATCGCCCGCTAAATGGGTTTCCAAAAAGCCAGATCTAAAGGGACAGCACTGTCTGTATAAAAAAAATGCATAAAGGAAACCGGCGTCATGCTCATATTGAGAAACTTCAAAATAAACGCGAAATTCATTTTAAAAAAAATATATGTATATGTGGATATTTGTAATCTCTCATTAAGCACATTGAGTGGTGTCGGTTCGTTGAGCAGCTTCGATGCGGCTGTCCAATTTGATTTTGAACGAGAGCTGCTCTGTACCAAAACCTTAAAAAAAATGCCAATTTTTTTCAACATATCTCGCGCGTTGTATTGCAAGCAAGCATTAATTCAAAATTAAAATTTTGAGAGAAAACACAATAAAAGTTTAAGTTTTTTATAAAATTTTATTATAAAAATTATGTTCAAGAGTATCAAGCAGCCCCTGTGTACATAATTAAAATTTGAATTTTTAAAAAAGCTTTAAAACTTCTACTTTAAAGTAAAATTCCAAATAAAAATGAGATTCAAAAATATTCATGGCCACTTTCTTCGGCCGGTTATTTTATCTTACTTATATTATAAATGCGTAAGTTTGTGAGTGAGTGTGTTTGAACCGTTTTCACGCCCAAGCTACAGCACCGATCTGTACGAAATTTTGCACACTTATTTCCCGATGTCTCGGATAGGTAACAAGTTTCATGAAATCTCAATATCTCACATGGTTATGGAGTTATGGGCACTAATGTGACCCAACTAACCCAAAAATGTATTTGCATACAATATGGATATCAGACGAAAGGGGAAAGTCACAGGATTCTTTTGGACTCTGCAATATTTCGATAGCTTTATCGATAACTGAGTTATCGGTCAGAATTGGGTCGCCCAAAAACCCCTGCATTTGCATACAATATGGATATCAAACGAAAGGGGAAGGCTACAGTATTATTTTGGACCCTATAATATTTCGATAGCTTTATCGATAACTGAGTTATCGGTCAGAATGGGGTAGCCCAAAAACCCCTGATTTTGCATACAATATGGATATCAAACGAAAGGGGAAGGCCACAGTATTCTTTTGGTCTCTGCAATATTTCGGTAAATTAATCGATAACTGAGTTATCGGTCAGAATAATGTTGCCCCAAAACCCCTGAATTTGCATACAATATGGATATCAAACGAAAGGGGGAAGGCCACAGTATTCTTTTGGACTCTGCAATATTTCGATCAATTAATCGATAACTGAGTTATTGGTCAGAATGTGGTTGCTCCAAAACCCCTGAATTTACATACAATATGGGTATCAAACGAAAGGGGAAGGCCACAGGTTTCGTTTGGATATTGCAATATTTCGGTAAATTAATCGATGACTGAGCTATCGGTCAAAATGTAAAAGCCCTGAAACCTCTAAATTTGCATTAAATATGGATATGACACGAAACGGAAAGGCCAAAGATTCATATGGACTTCTCGATATTTTAATAAACTAACCGATACTGCTATGTTTCGTTATATAAGTTAGTCGATAACTGAGTTATCGGTGAAAACGTGACTAAAGAATTCATCGCCATATCTACAAAAATACTTTTAAAAACTAACTGCTATGATTTTAATAAGTTTAGTTACTATACATCAAGGCGGATTCATATAAGGTGAGAGCAAGGCGAATTTAGCATGTTCAGAGATGTCAGATCAAAAGAAAATAACGTTCATGTAATGAATTCTCCTTGCTATACATACAATACCAATTTTATTTTGCGTTTTCGGTACTTTTTCTGTCACTTAGGGAAAGAGGATTCAAGACGACAACGACGGTGCGGCATCTGTCAAATTATTTTTACACATGTTCTTATGTAGAGGAATTTTTCATGAATGCCGCTGTCGACAGATTAGATCTATTTCTAATTTGACAGCGACGGTTGTGGCGTCCTTTTTTCTTTTTGTGAATTAAATGGAAAATATATGCAAATTGCTTTCAATATGTGTTGAAATTGATTAGTTTTATGTTTTTTTTACACATGCAATGCTTTTTTCAAAATTTGTTTGCTGTTGTTTGAGCTAATGCAGAACTGTCGTTGCCGCTTTCATTATTATCATGTCGTCGGTGCTTGGCGGCAATTATCGTCATGCTTCGGTTTTTCACCGTTGTCGTTTTGAATGTCGGCCGGGCTATTGTCGTCGTTAATAAATATGAGTAATAGTCCAATTACCCACCGACGTGTGTAACGTACGTTTACGTATCCCGTACGTACGTACGTTTGAGGGAATCTTATGCCCGTGGCGCCAAAGGAGAAATCAGCCATTTTCTGTTGTTTACATTCAATACAATGTTGCCATTGATCAGTTTTCATGCATGCTAACTCAAACGTGTACTTTTGAAACAATTATTTTTCCTTTTATGAGTGTCCGAAATTAATATTAAATAAATATAGCCAGTCAATTTATTTAAAAGCAACAACTTCATATCGTAATTTCAGGTTATTTCAACATTACGAAAATTTAAAAGGTATTTTTGTAAAGCAACTGCAAACGATCCATAACCAGCATACGCAGGTATGAATAGGCAACACTGCATATGAGAGAGCAATCAGCTGACACGTTATTACGGAAAAAATCAAAATTTCTTTGATTTCTACGCTACGTACTACGTATACGGAAAAATTGAACGTCGGTGAGCGTTCGTTTACATGGCACTCTCATAAGACAGGTCGTGTCAGCTGACACGTACTACGTACGTGCGTCGGTGGGTAATTGGACTATAAATCGTCACCTGTCAAACATAAAATCAAATATTTTGAATGATTTTTTTGTAACGTTTGATCAAAATAGTTGTGCATTTTAAAGATATTGATATCGTTTCTGCGGAAAATATCCTGTTAGTAAGTTTAGCAATTCTTCATATTTTGGTTGCTTCGCTGTTTCGTAAAAATTAAACTTTTATGAGTGTTTATATAATAATACAATTTTTGAAGCTCTTACGGTTTGTTCTGTATATATCTCTTCTTCAATTTGATCTGAAAAATAATGAATAGCTTTGGCCTTTGTTTAGAATCCTGTATTAGAAGTTGGTGCTCTGTGTGAATTTAATTGTTTACAAGTGCTGCTAAGAAATTTTTAATATTTGGTGTGTAACCTGATTATTTAAGGTTTTTTGTATATCATTATTTTAGGGAACATTTGAACTTTAAAACTTATCTGTTTGATAACTAAAAATGTTTTCAAAAGAAGCTTAGTTATTTTGCTTATTTCTGTGATTCGAGCGGAGCCGCGGGTAAATGCTAGTTTTCAATATATCTCGAACGCTTTATTCCAAAAAATGGTTCAAAATTAAAACTTTTACGGAAAACAGAATACATGTTTTATGTTTTTAGAACTCTATTATAAAAATAAGGTTCAAAAGCATCCTTAGCTGCCTCTGTCAATAAAATTCAAAATTTTTATTTTTATTTCAGAAACGCAAACTGTACTTTTTTGTTAAATTACACTATTTCCTGAAAACGCAATCAAATTTAATTTGACCATAAAAATGGGATCCAAAAGCATTTGTTTTTAAATATATGAAAACTTCTTATCTTGATTATTTTTTTTAATTGATTAGATTTTTAACCTAATATTTTTCGGTTTAAACCTCTATTTTGAAGTGAGACAACGAACTTTTTTTCAAAAAACCGCCAGAAGAAATTTACTTTTTTTCGATTATTGTCGGCTTAAGGTAAACTTATATGCAGCTCACATGTCATAATATTAGAATATTCATATATATCACCACCCAATTGACGCGTGCGTTCCATGGTTCAAGCCCAGGTTCAGGACAATAACTTTTTTTTATAAGATTGAATTTCTTACCTTGACTTGAATTTGTTAAGTTTTTAAAACAATCTTTTCTCAAAACTAATTTTTTGCAAAAAACCCGCAAGAAGATTACTAAAAATTTATCATAGCAAAATATGTAAGATAAATACTTACATAGTTTTATGAATTTTTTTTAACGAATTTACTTTTTTCTGATTGATATAGGACTTAAGGTAAACTTATAAGAACAGTCATAAGATATAATAAGTTCAGGTCATTTACATATATATCACAAAATATTATTGAAATGCAATAAAAGTCAATATGAAATGTCTTTATATATACATGTAATTATACTAATATAATTATAATATAATTTTCCCCCGCTAAATGGGTGTCAAAAGAGCCATATCTAAAGGAAAATTGCTAAAGTGACAGCACTGTCTGTATATCCAAAACAAAAAAACCAAAATGGAAACCGGCTTCATGCTCATATTGAGAAATTTAAGGAACTTCAAAATAAACGCTTAATGTATTTTCAATCAAAATATGTACATGTGGACACACTCGAAACGGTGAAATATTTTTATTCTCTTACCCATTGAGCATATTGAGTTAAAGTAGTGGCGTCGGTGCGTCCAACTTATATTTCATTTCCTCTCCAAAAGGTAGAAATATTTTCATTCTCTTACTCATTAAGCAAATTGAGTTAAAGTATACACCGGAGTCGGTGCGTTTGTCAAATTTGATTTTGAGCGAGAGTTGCCCTCCACTATACTGAACTGTACCAAAATCTTAAAAAAAATACCAACTTGTTTTCAACATATCTAGCGTGTTTTATTGCAAGCAATAGTTCAAAATTAAAATTTTTAGGGAAAACATAACAAAAGCTTAATTGTTTCAATAGAACTCTATTATAAAAATGAGATTCAAAAGCATTCAAGGTCGCTGCTGTTCACATAATTCAAAAGTAAAATTTTTTTTTAAAACGCAATCAAATTTCTCTCTCTCTATGGCGCGATATACAACAGGTATATCATCATAAACCTCCTAAGAGATTTTTGCGACAAGCTTCTCTCCCAATTTGTGGTGTGCCGATTTGAATTTTCCCTACAAATTGGTGGGACCTACAGTTTTTTGCCGACTCCGAACGGCATCTACAAAGGAGACGAATTTTTTGCTGAGAAGCCTGGCGGCCGCCGTGGTGTGAAGGTAGTGTTGCCGGCCTACCACACCGAAGGTCCATGGTTCGAGCCCTGGTACAGGTAACATCAAAAGTGATTTAAAAAAAGTTTTTGAAAACGGGGTCGCCCCTCGGCAGTGGTTTGGCAAACTCTCCGAGTGTATTTCTGCCATGACAGGCTTCTCAATCAAATTTCTATTTTTTGTAAAATTCTATAATGAAAATGAGGTTCAAAGGTATTCGTGGCCACTATTTTCGGTCGCAAACAATAGTTCAAAATTAAAATTTTTACTCCATTATAAAAATGAGGTTCAAAAACACCCATAGTCCCCCCTGTTCATATAATTCAAAATTTTATTTTTTTTATACGTAATCAAACTTCTACTTTTTTTTGTAAAATTTCATAATTAAAATGAGTTTCAAAGGTATTCACGGCCTCTATTTTCGGTCGGCTATTTAGATGCATCTTAAAATCCTGAAAAACCTAAGTGTCTATAATTAAGTGTAAATTTTTACTGCTCATAAAACTCCAATATTAAAACGGGAATCCAAACCAGCCATGGCCGCCTTGTAATTCAAAATTTCAGATCAAAAAGAAAGCAGAGTCAAAATAGGAAGGTGCGTCGTTGAGTCGGAATTGCTAAATTGAATTTTGAATTTTTTCCCGGTAAATGGATTACATAAGGCATACAGGCAGTGCCTAATACCCAAAAAATTACAATATGGCCACCATGTCTAAACGGTGGACATATTTTCACTCACTAATCACATTGAGTTAAAGTAACCATTATATATATTAAAAGTCTAACTATGTTGTTGGTATATGTCCATCAAATCCAAATTTTTTTACTGAATTATTAACCGAATCTGAGAGGAGTGGTGGTTCTGATGGTGGACTGTTTTTGCCATCTCCTATTAATGATTACCGGTCTTTAATGGACTTATTTTTACTCTTTACGGTCTGTATTTTAAATTTATTTTATTCTTTCCTTTCCTTTCTTTTCCTTTCCTTTGCTTTCCTTTCCTCTAAAGTGCGAATACTTGTTTTTTATTGGTCCACTACCAACTCTTCGCACTCACAGTGAGAGCCGATGACACGAGTAATACAAAAATATGCATGACATGTCTACTCATAAAACTACGGTTCTATAGTGTGAATACACCATGTAGGGAAAATCTCTAGTTCTGAACTGGTGCGCATCCAGTGCGTTTCGAACCACAAGTAGTGCGCCTTCAATCTCTATCACATGTAATCAACTGGCGATGTCCTAGGCGGTGGAAATTGTCCCCCACTTCATTACCTTTTAGACAGTTCCGAACTAGTTAAAAATTCGACAGTTGGGATGTAATTCGTTTATTGCTAATATTGCTCTAGTTCTGCACTATCTCCAAATTAAGTTGTAATTAGTTTAGACTTAGAGAAAGAAATATTTGGAAAAGCCTTCCATGGTAGAACTACACTCGGCGACTTTTTGCCAAATGACTGCCTACGGTCGCGACCCTCGTTTTGAAAAACTTTTTCAAACCACTTTTGATGTTACCTTTCCCAGGACTCGAACCTTGGACCTTCGGTGTGATAGTCCAGCAACACTACCGCCACCACATTTCGGTTAGTGTATGCACGGTTAATTATTTGAGCTTACATTTTAAGCCATTCTATCATAATGGATACATACGTAACCTTTTCTCACACTATTGATGCGTTCGCCGTAGCTGAGTGGGTAGAGGACTCGACTTGGTTCGAATCCTACCAACTGATAATTTTTTAATTTTTTTTTATTTATGATTTCAAATTTTAACCTCTCTTTAAAGAACATTACAAGAACAAAACATTTTTCCAAATACGAATCTAAATTTTATTAAATTTTAATGATTACACCACTGCCGGTTTCGAAGTAGTGAAAATATAGTTACTATCCCTCTAGTTCTTATTAGCCACTTTATCTCTAGTTCTGAACCAGAAATTATTCTCACTAGTTACTGACTTCCCACAGGGTTGCTTTGCACGATCATTTGATTTGATATACATGCATATGTAGCTGCAAATTACTTGCGTTAATCGTTTTATTCAACTCATACCGAACATGTATGTGTGTACATCCATATTTCTGATTGCGTTTTAGTTAGAATTGGGATTTTGCAATGAGTGAAATTTTTTGAGTGCCACTTTGCATTTTCAAAAGAACTTCGAAATGACTGATATTGTCCTGGGTATGAACCGATGGATTTTATGCGTACAAGTGGTCAGAATATTTTACGTAAATTGCAGGATTTACTTAGTGAAGTTGGTGTGGTTGATTTGAAGAAAGCTGTTTATGTAACCGCCAGGGGAAGAAATGTAAAAAAAGCTCTGGAAAACTACACAAGGCTTAATTATGCTAGTCATTTATTTTGAAATGTTCTTTACTCTGCCATTGAGAGTACGGAGGAGTTAACAGAAGTTATTACCTCCTGTAAAAAGGTTGTAAAATATTTTAAGAAGGCGATTCTTCAGCATATATTGCAAACTTCACTGAAAACCCATTGTCCTACTCGTGGGAATTCAGACTACAGAATGTTCAAGTCAGTATATGATAATTGGATAAATCTAAGTGAAATTTTCACCACAAGTGCTGAAACGGAGAGATTATCAAGCATAAATATTTTAATTTTACAATGCTAAGTGAAGCTTTGCCCTGCCATCTTCAAAAAACTTTAAGGGGTTTGAACGAGAAAATGGATTATGTTAAGTTTGTGTTTAAGACTTCTGCTGTTGATGTTATTTGTGTGACAGAAACCTGGTTTCCGCACGATTTAGATGGTTCACACTTTGGCATCAACAATTATAAGCTTTTTTGCAATGATAGGGCCCATAGAAAAGGTGGGGCGTATATTGAAAGAATAATATTCAAGTGAAACAAATATCGATTTCTGAGGGTCCTGGTGTGGAGTACCTATTTGTTGATCTGTATGATAAGTCTATTAAAGTCCTTTTGTCTTGTGTATATAATCCCCACAAACCCATAAGTCTTCATACACTGTTTATGTCTCTTGCTTCATTTATTATAGAGTATGATTATTTGGTAATATGTATGTGGCGACTTAAAAGTTAACCTTCTTGTTCGTGATTGTTCTAGTGTTAGACTTTTAGATAATGTTGCTGGAGCTGGCCTGTCTGCTGTAAACATGAATGTTCCCACAAGATTTGCTAAGAATTGCTGTCCCAGTCTGCTTGACTATTTTATCATATCTGACCCTACAATAGTTTTAAAAGTTCACCAATTTTTGTTTTTATCTGACCATGACCTTATATTTTGCGCACTTGACCTTAAATTCGACCAACCCAGTATTAGAAGTACATACATATAGCTTTAGAGACTACCGCTCACTTGATGATAATGACCTTTTTTTCGATTTGTCCAGTGTTGATTGGTGTGAATGTTGGTGTCGTCGAACTGTTAATGAGAAGCTTGAGTATCTTAATGGTAAAATTTTTGAAGCATATGACAAACATGTTTCTATTCGCACACGGGTGGTCAGGTCGCTCTCATTCCCCTGGTTCAGTAGCAAGGTTTTGTATGCAATTCAAGTTCGAAATAAGGCGTATGGGATCTGGAAAAAGAAGGGGCGTGACTCTGATTGGACCTATTATGAAGCAGCAACAAATAATGCCACAAAAATTATTAAAATGGAAAAGTGTAAGTTTTTCTCATCGCGACTTGATCCAGAACTACCACCTAATACTTTGGGGCGGAATTTAAAAAATCTGCGTGTGTGTGGTAAGGTCCAACCTGAGTGTACGCTGAGCTCAGATACTCTTAATGATGCCTTTCTCTATAGTCCTGGGTGTACTGTAAGTCCCATAAGTACCTTATCTAATCGTTACTCGGGTGATGTGTTTGAGTTCATTGTGATACGGGAATCTGACATCATAAGATGCATTTATAAAATTAAGACAAATGCAATTGGGATAGATGGTATTCCATTCTTGGCCCCCGTTATTTAGTCTTTTCGTCAATGATGTGTTCAATGTAAATTAAGGTTTAGGGTTTTCCCTAAACGTTTTTAAAAAACTTTATTTTAGTTCGCGTTAGCGAACGAGCTTTAAATACTTAAATTAAAACACTTGACTTTATTGAGAGTTGTTTTATTAATTGCATTGAGCAACGATTCCAAGACGTGTGATTCAAACGGTATTCAAAAACTGAACTGATTTTTCTAATTTACGTCTATTTATACATTCTTTAAATGTTTACTTAAAATTAATTTCATCACTCGATGAAATAGGCTTAGCCTTGAAATGAAGATATCAATATCCATTGGAATTTTAATTAAACGGATCATTGTTTACATTACATCCTCAAAGATGCAAAAGTAGCCAACTGCAAAAACAAAGAATGAGTTTGTTATTTAAGCTGAAATAACAAACGATCATTTTTAGACTGCTGATTGAGCTTGGGTTTATTTAATACTTCGATGTGTAACAGAACTGACTTGGATTGTTTACTTAAACCTTGCAGTAGCAGGCCACTATGGATATTGGACAAATCTCAATAATTGTTTACAATTACCGTGAGGCTGGTGTGTGGAGGCTGCCGTTAACTCCCCCCTCTCTAAGATGAATCGTCCCCGATTCAATTCTATTTTTTGTTAAGTTATGAATTTCATCCAAAATTACACTGTACGAAATTTGTTGCAATTCAACATTTTCGTTCTGTTTTTCAATTTTACTTGATGTAATTAACTTTTTGCACGCATAAATGATCACTATTATGCAAAAAGTTATAAAAATATAAAAAAGGAAAGTATGTCTTTTGATATCTCCATTTCTTTTACCTAAGAGATTTATATTTTCTAACTTTAAATGTTCATTGTTTGATTCGATATATTCTAAAATTTCAAAGTTATTTACATAATTATGTGTTAAATAATTCCAGATTTTCGTTTCAACATTTACACAAGTTATATTATTTATTATTGTTTGATTTTCAAATGTTACTAAATATGTTCCTGTTAAATTTTGATTTTCCAAAGTATTTTCGCCTGAAATTAATATAACTCCTTGTTTAATTATTTCAATATTATTGTTTCTTTCTTTAATTTTCTTACATTTTGCTTGTTTTTTATTCAAAAGTTCTGACAAACATGTTTTTTCTTTATTTAATCTGCAATAAGTATTTGCTATTTCTGTTTTATAATTTTGGACATTAAGAAATTCATTATTACAACTTATTATATTTTTGTCAATAATTAATTTACCATCTACCTGTAGCTCTAGTTTCATAATATTTAAAAGTAAATTTTATTTTTGGATATTTAATATATATAACAATAAAATTATTTTTTTGAGCAATTTTAAACTCTGATATGTCCATTAAATCTGCAATTGACATTAAACCATGTTGATGGTCTGTAATATTTTTTATTTCATCTTAATGCAAAATTACTGGATTTAAGGTTCCCAATTTTCCAAGAGTAATTGTATTTATTAAATCTTGAAGTTCTTGTTTCATATATTGATTTCTTTTTCTTTCCAGTGTTTTAGCAAATGCATCCCCTTTAATGTTATTTACTGTATGTGTTAATTCCCTAATAACTTTAAAAATTTCTGAATTCGTGGTGAACTGTTTATTATTATTTTCAACTAACTCATCTAGCTTGTCATTAATTTTTACAAAATCATCATGATCAGGGGTTCCTGCTATCCATTTCCAAAGTGTTCCTAACTCATTTATTCCTCTTTTCTGTCTGAAAGAATTCTGCTTTAATTGTCCTAATAGAGCGTCAATTACCATGATGATGAGTCTATCCAAACTATTTATTTTTAATTCATCAGAATTATCTGTGTTATATGAAAATTGTGTTTTTTTTTCTTCGTTTACTAAACTTTCCAAATACGTTAAATTTGTGATATGAAAAACATCTCCATATTCATCGTATATAGAGACGTATCCATTTTCAATTAATACATAATTTTGTCTGGTGTAATCCACAATGTCAGCAATTATTGGGCCGAACAAGGATGCAATTATAAATAGTATCATTTTGGGAATCTGCGAAAAATTAAGATTTAATATTTTCCTTATGTATAATTCTTTCTCTATTATTAATTATTATTTTATTTTCTAAATTTTCCTTAACCTGTTGTTTTTTATACCTAGGTCTAAGTTTATTCCTTTCTCCTATGACCTTTTCATAAATAATTTGACCGGGATAATATTGTTTTTCTATTCTATTTTTGTTATGGGTTATAAGCATTTTTTCCTGTGCTTGTTTTAATATTATTGGTAAATTCTCATGTTTTACCTTGTTATATAAGACTTCATTTGGTTTGAGATTTGTAACTGAATGAATTGTTGTATTATATTGTTGGGATGCTCTAAGTATTGTTTCTAAATCACTTACTATATTGTATTCTTCCTTTATACATCTAGCTATTTCAATTATTGTTGAATGGACTCTTTCTATTTGCCCATTTGTTATACTGCGTCTCGGGTCGCAAAAGTATATTTCAATATTCAATCTTTGCATAAAGGATTTAAATATTGGAGTTGTGAAACTTGGTTCATTATCTAAAGTAATCTGCTTTACATCCGTGAAAGTCTGAAGAAATTCTAAAACTTTTTCTTCAATATTGGATTTATCTTCCATATGTTTTATTATTAAAAATTTTGAATATGCGTCTACACATGTGATAAATTTTAATTTTTGTGCGTAGAAAATGTCTAAATGAAGCTGTTCCCCTTCTCTTTCTGGGATTGGAGCTTTTCCTATTGGAATTTTTTTAGGATGTCGATCATATTTATTTTTGTTGCATATTATGCAATTACGAATATATTCTTTCATTTTTTTCCTCATTTCTGGCTAATAATACATTTTTTCTATTATATATTCTCTAAAATCTAAAAGTTCTTTATCTTGATTTTTATTACCTAAACCTTCAAAAGTTTTTTCCGAATTTTCATTCTCACTATTTTCATTTATTTTATTCTTCACATATTTTTTATAATGTGACAATTCCTCATTGTCACAAATCCTATCACTTCCTTTACTAACTTCTGAACCATTTTCGTTCATCATTGAATAATTTTCAATTATATTTCCACTAAACTCATTGCTTAAATTTTCAAGATTTCCTTCATTCAAAGAACCAAATATTTTTTTAATATGATATTGCCGGTAAAATCTTCGGCTGGCTTTGTAGAAGCTTTTTGTTCCACAAAATTTTCAATTTTTTCTTCAAATTTATTTTCGACGTTGCCGGTATTACCATCGGCGGGCGCCTTAGGATCTTTCTATCCCAAGGGGTTTAAATTTTCATTTTCATTACATTTTTCCACCTTTCTCAATTTCATATTTTTTACTTTGCCGGTATTTTCATCGGCGGGTGCCTTAGGATTTTCTAATCCCAAGGTGTTTACATTTTCCTGACTTTCATCATGAAAGTTTATATTTATATCTTTTTCAATATAATAGTTATTTTGGCGACCTTTATGTCATAAATCAGGATTGGTTCTGCCGGCTTCAGGTCAAAATTTTCATGTTTTAAAATAAAAACAACAAAAGTTATTTCTACTGTTTTCCGATATATTTCGGTTACACGTCGGTAACCATCTTCAAGGAACTATAACAATAAATACATTATTTTACAAACAATTCTAAAAAACTAACTAACATATTCATACACACATTTATCTTTCACGTCCGTTCTATTTGACGCGGAGCTTTCTACTGTTTTCATTTCTACTGATTTGTTAGTTAGCAGGTGTCTAAATATATGCGCGACACCATCAACATCTGTTTAGTAATTCAAACGTATGTTTGGTGGTGTGTTAATGATATGCAGCATTTCCAATGTGAGGCGCTTGCTATAGTTTGATTCTTGCTGGAGAATGTTTACATTATTAAAGTTGGGAGAGTGGCCGCTACTCGCACAGTGGGCCATAAGTGCTGTTTTATGAGTGTTTGACTGTGGATATTGTTTTAAATCTGACTTGTGTTGTGCCAATCTTGTTTTTAATTTGGATTTGGTAGTCCCTACGTAAACGCGGTTGCATGGTTGATTTTCACTGCCATTGCAAGGGATTTTATAGACAACGTTGCATTTTTCCGTGTGCGGTATTTTAGCTTTGGTATTATTAAATATATTTTTAAGTGTGTTTTTTGGTTTGTGAGCTATTTTATATGTATTTTTATCGTAACAGTTAGACTTTGCTAAACGCTCTGAAAGGTGGGGAACATAAGTTACTGACTTGAACTTTGATGGTTTTTTCGTTTTGGCTTGTTGATTGCACGTATTCGTCTTTCTAATTAACCTTTTTATAATGTTTTCTGGAAAATCATTTTTCTTCATTAAAATAAATATTTCTTTTTTGGTTTCATCGTGGTAAGTTTTGTCTGATATCTGAAGCATCCTTCTAATACAGCCTTCCGCTGTATTAATTATCATAGACTTCGGGTGTTTTGAGTTGAAGTTAATGATTCGTCCTGATGCTGTTGGCTTTTGATACCACTTTGTCTTTAATTGATTTCCTTGTTTTATCACTATGGAATCTAAATATGCTAATCTATCATCGTTTTCGAGCTCTATTGTGAATTTGATATTTTTATCAAATGAATTTAACGCATTAAGTGTTCTTTCTACCTCATTTTTTTGTATGATTGCGAACATCTCATCAACATACTTGGTGACTAATCTTGGTACACGTGGAAGTTTTTCCATTGTTCGGCTTAACAGTTCCTCCATAACTATATCCGCGATTACTGGCGATGTGGGCGATCCCATCGGCATTCCTTTAAGTTGTATGTAAATTTTATCATCAAATCTAAAATATCGGTTTTCTTCAACACAAAATCTTAATATTTCCATAAAAAAATTTTTTGGTATCCTCGTGAATTCCTGTATTTCTGTCCATTTTTCCCTTACAACGTCAAGTGCTAACTGTATTGGTATGCTCGGAAATAGTGAAACCACATCAAAAGAAATTAATTTTTCATCATCACAAATTAAAGTATTATTTACTCTTTCTTTGAAATCAACTGTATTTTTTATGTTATAGATAGAGTTCGACGTTATGTTTTTCAAAATATTCACAATATATTTGCATAGCCCGTATGAGGGCGACCCGATGGCTGAGCATATCGGTCTTAGTGGTGTGCCTTCTTTGTGCAATTTTGGGAGTCCATAAATCCTTGGTGGTAGTGCCGTGGTTGTACTGAGGGTATGTTTTTCGGCCTTCGAAATAATTCCCATTTTCAAAAGTTTATCGACTAGCATGTTGTTTTTGTTTTGTAGACGCGAGGTTGGATCCTGTCTTTGGATTCTGTATGTCTTTGGATTCTGTATTTCAATAATATTTTCACCATCTTTTGTTTTAAAAAAAATTTTCCCACTGCGCAAATCAATGTGCGCTTCTATTTTCTTCAAAAAGCTATATCCTAGGAGCAAATCATATTCCAAGTTATCTATTTCATAAAAAACCTGCTTTACTCCAAATACATATATATTTAATAATTGAATAACCATTTACCGTTTTTACTCTTTTGTAAATGGCTAATTCTTTTCTATTTTCTAATAATCCTTGCTTTATATAGCAGGAAGTTGCTCCCGTATCGACAAGAGCTTTACATTTTTTATTTAATTTGTTGTCGCAAACTGTGATGTAGGGGAGGTTGCCCCCTCTTCTTCTAAAAAATAATCTTCATTTAAATTATTAATTCTTTGATTTTTTTCTTGCGGCCTAAAGCTATTATTGCTTTCTCTGAGTCGCTTTATTCCATGTGAACTCTGGGCTTGAGGGCTATTCACATGAGTATTTGCATAATTTACTGTAGGTTTCGCATTTTGATTAAAAAAATTTGTGCATCGTTGCCCTCTGGCATTATAATTTTTGTCAAACATTCTTGAGATAGATGTATCTACGTCCATGGGTACAGGCTTTGTATAATTATTTCGTTGATATACACCTGATTTTTTGGGAAGGCATTTTGTTGATTTGCCTGAGAGTTATTTCGATGAGGAAATCGCAAATTATTGCCGGGGTATGTTTGTTTCATCTTTAATGTTTCATTTGAAAAATTCTGAGCAAACCGTGCTCTTTGATTATTTGACTCAAGATCTTGAGCCTTTGCTAAAGCATCCGGCAAGTCCTGAGGACTCAAAGAGAATATAATATCTCTTAATGGCAAATTCAAGCCAGTAATAAAAATTCTAAGGGCATGATCCCTATTTTTCTTATTTAACTCTTTGGTAATATCTGCTGCATTACCATGTGTCATTATAGTTTTATTAGTCAAAAGGGTCAACTGTTCAATCATGTGAATTGGACGTTTGTCCTAATATGCGAAATCTAAACGTGCGATTATCGCATCAAAGTTTAAAACTGTGCCATGATTTGTTAAAATATCATTGGCATCCTGAGTTATTTTATTTCTTAAAATAGTTAAAGCAGCGAAATATTTCCTGCTCTTCCTAACATAAAGGCTCATAGCATTATGAGCTGCTTCACGCCAGCTTACATAGGCGTTGAATTTTCCTGAAAATTCAGGTAGAGATTTAATAACGTCAACAGATTCTTGACAAGCAACAGTGTCATCAATAGTTTCAGCCACGTAATCTGTAGCACTATTAGTATTAGTTTCTCGTTGCAACTTTAGTCTGCCAATCTCCTGTCTCAATTCAATGTTGCTATCTGCGATCAATCTAGTGATCAAATCTACCGTTAATCCCTCACCGTTAGCCATTTTTTATTTAATTTTTAAATGTATCCTTTTATTCAAGTTAAGGTTTTCCTATTTTCTTCTTTCTCTAGTTCTGCTAAAACTTTATCTAACTCATCAAGATCTTCGTCTAATACTGGGGTATTATTGCTATGTGACGAAAAAGGATTACTTCCTTGAAGAATATCTGTAATTTCTAAAATTTTATTTATTTCATTCTCTATTTCTTCATCAGTAAGATTGAAATCAATATACAAACGTAGAGAATGAGTCATTTTTTAATGAATTTATTTTTCAATCCCTTTAAGGATTCAAAATTCAATTTCAGATTTAATTTCTTATCTGATCTTTTTCTTTTTTAATAAGGGACACTTCAAAATATTATAATCCCCTCCGCAATAATCGCAATAATTTAGCCTTATATATTTTGGCTTATTTGGGATATTACCCATTTGTAGTATTCTTTCTTTAAAACAAAATTTAAAATTGATGAACACAACAATAAATTTCAATTGCACAACTTAACTATTAACAAATTCACTTATTTTAATGTTTAATCATACCATATTCCGCATTAACCAGTCAACCAACCAAGGTAAGTAAGGGCGTCAGTGTTCCGTGGTTTATTCTCGAACTGATTTCCAATTTTTATCACGATGGCCACCAATTGGGTTGCTGGGTAAAGTTGATTTTTTGTTTGATTTTTGATTTGCGTAAAGATGATTTATTTTTTTTCCTTTTTTTTTTTAAAGTTCTTTTTAAAGTTTTTAGTTTTTGCAAAATTTTTCTTCTTACATGTGTACTTTTTGTGGTGAAGTTGTTTTTTTTATTTTTTAAAGTTTTCAGTTATTCATAAATTTCTTCTTTCAATACTTGCATTTTTTATGCATTTCTAATTTTTGTGGCGTGGTGAAAAGTTCTTTGTATTTTTTAGTTTGTGAAACAAAAAAAATTTCCACATAGGATCAAGAATAATTTTTATTTTATCCTTATTTGATCCTTCTTGCATGTGAAACAAAACAAAATTTTTCACATGGGATCAAGGATACTTTTTTATTTTTTCCTTATTTGATCCCCTTTATTTTGTTTGACACTCTCGCATAGGTAACCAGGATACTTGGCGTTTTCTCCTTTCAGGTTCCTTTATGAACACTCGCGTACTAGGGTACTTGTACTTTTCCCCCTAAAATCGTAACGCGTGTGCCCCACGTTGAGCGCCAATTAAGGTTAAGGGTTTTCCCTAAACGTTTTTAAAAAACTTTATTTTAGTTCGCGTTAGCGAACGAGCTTTAAATACTTAAATTAAAACACTTCACTTTATTGAGAGTTGTTTTATTAATTGCATTGAGCAACGATTCCAAGACGTGTGCTTCAAACGGTATTCAAAAACTGAACTGATTATTCTAATTTACGTCTATTTATACATTCTTTAAATGTTTACTTAAAATTAATTTCATCACTCGATGAAATAGGCTTAGCCTTAAAATGAAGATATCAATATCGATTGGAATTTTAATTAAACGGATCATTGTTTACATTAAATCCTCAAAGATGCAAAAGTAGCCAACTGCAAAAACAAAGAAGAGTTTGTTATTTTAGCTGAAATAACAAACGATCATTTTTAGACTGCTGATTGAGCTTGGGTTTATGTAATACTTCGATGTGTAACAGAAGTGACTTGGATTGTTTACTTAATTCTTGCAGTAGCAGGCCACTCTGGATATTGGACAAATCTCAATAATTGTTTACAATTACCGTAAGGCTGGTGTGTGGAGGCTGCCGTTAACTTGTATGTAAATTCGCAAGTATGCACGCATATGCTGATGATATTCAACTGTACTTGTCTGGTGATTTTAGTGACTTGCCTGATCTATGTCTTAGAGTTAATAGTGATTTATCGTCGATATTATGTTGGGCTAATGACAACGGCCTCTGTCTGAATTCGGCAAAATCTTACTTGTTGCCATTTGCAAAGAAAAATCTTACTCGGACTACAATACCTGCAATATACATTGGAAACACTGTTATAAAAACTGTCGGGAAAGTAAAAAACCTTGGAGTTGTAATTAATTCCAACTTAACTGGGATTGACCACGTAAATGCTGCAGTGGGTAAAGTATATAGTACTCTGCGTAATCTAAGACAGTCTGAGCTCTATACGCTGCTTTTTATAAAGAGAAAACTTGCCATTCAACTTATTATGCCACTCATAACGTATTCAGAGCTGATTTGTAATAAGTTGGACTCAAGATCAGCCCATAAAATAGAGGTTGCATTCAATAATATAACTCGCTTTGTCTATGGCTTGCGCAGGTATGATCATATATCTGCCTGGAGGTCTAAACTTTTAAACAGTAACGTCCTTGAGTATCAAAAGGCTAGGAGTTGCCTCTTTCTTTTTCGCCCAATTTCAACAAAGTCTCCACATTACTTGTATGAGAAAATCGTATTTAACAAGTCTCTCGTGTCATGCACTTTAATTATGCTGCGTCTACTAGGCTGTTCTTTGTCAACACCACACGTCTCTGGAACTCTATTCCGGCTGCAGTGAGAAACTCTCTAAACCAAAACAACTACAGACGAATTCTTTACAGTTTTTTTTTCTAGTCATACTACCTAAACTGACGAGCTAAATTTATATTTCACTACTTTTATATATTTTTATCTCTTATTCTTTCTTTCTATTCTGTTCTTCGTCTTTGGTATTTTTTATTGTAATCTCTTAGTTAAATAAGTATACTCAAAAATATCAAAATGTTATAGATGTAAATCAAAGCAAAGTCATAAATATTCCAATGTAATACCTGTCTGTGTACTAAGCAAGTTCTTAAATAAATACAATACAATACTTAAGGTTAGCACAATGTTATACTAAAATTGCATAAGCTACAAAGCTGCAAACTCCAAAAAATTCTGAGACAGTAGCTGAAAATTTTGACTGATATTCGCCGAATTTTCGCCAACTTTGCACAAGTTTTTGATCTTTATTTTAAAATGTTTGCAATATATACATGTACATTGGCATATACTGTCTAAAGTTGGTGAAAATTTCAAGAAAATATCTTAACTCAAACTTGTTCTCCCTAGTGTATATGTTTCTTGTATGTTCTTTTTTTAAATTCAAGTTGAATTTGTAATAGTTCTCGTTTTTTTTTTTTGAATAATAATAATAATTTTGAAGAAAATTAAGTTGCATATGTTGTCCTGTTTTCGAAAAATCTACCACGGGTTTTCCTTAAAATTTACCACAGAAAAAATTTTGAAAGTGGCAACACTGGTGCGTACTTCTCATTACGACCGTGCATTATTGCAATTAGAGAGCCCTAATTATCATCTGATATTTTATAGTCCATTAATGGGGAGATAAAGCTTCCGCGTATCGCTTATATCCAAAAAGAGGAAATGGGAATAAGTACAAGAGATCCTGAAACATATTTCAGAGTTGTTGTTGCTATTCGTTTTCTAGATGATATATCCATACAAATAGAAAACAAATTTATTCAACACTAATCAATTATTCAGAAATTGAACTTCCTTATTCCTTCGAATTGCTGTTTAAAGGAAGTTAATTTACGTGTATCCGATGCAAAATAATTTGAAATTTACAAGGGTATTTATTATTGACACCAAAGCACTGTGCTGTGGGAAAAACAATGGAGCCAAGAAGAAACTTGTAAACGGCCAACATCTGCTATTGGAGCTTTAGATCTATGCAATAAGCCATTTTTCCAGCAATTTGTTCTTTGTTGAAAGTATATGAGACAATGCCGGTCACTACATGTTCAGAGGAAAGATCCTTTTCAACTCTAAAAAGGTTAAAAAGTTTTTTTGCGGAACTCCACTGGAGAGAAAATACTAAATGGCCTAGCCATAATGAGTACTCATCGTAGGTTTGTAATTGAAACAGACTAGATAGTAAATGACTTCGCAGCCAAAAATTACAGACGCCTCAATTTAATATTAAATTAAATGTTAATTAAAGATATCTTATTTACTCACATAAGATACTTATTTACGCCTTGAATTCTTGGGTAATTGGATTTTTAGAATAAGTACGAATATGTAATAACTATATCTGCTAAAATATTTCGCGAAGTTATATATTACTTTTGATTGTTTTTTATTGAAGTATTATTTTTGAGTGGAACCCCCCCGAAAAAAAAAATGTTGGCTACGGCCTTGCACCCGCCAATTTGGAGCAAGTAACTGATTGGGGGGAAATACAAGAATTCTGTATCAAAGAACAGGAACAGAGCGACTTTTTAATACCTCCACCATTATCAACAGTAACATTGGACTTACGAAATCCATTAACACCTACATCTCTTCCTTCGTCACCGAATATACCCCATATCACCTGAAATCAACAAATATTATAATCACTGGTTCAGCAATTTTCCCATAGTAACAGCTCAGTATCCCCTGCAAACAAGGATGTTAGCTTCTTTTTCCCAAACTTACTAGATCGCTCTATGGTATTACCTTCGGGAAAATCAAGAGAAGAAGTGCTACGATATAGTATGGAAAACATAATAAATGTGTTGACGTAATGCACTGGTGGGAAGTGAACTCTGCAAAATATCCAAGAGTGTCGAAACTAGCATTGCGCATTCCGGGAAGCAGTGCTGCATCAGAGAGGGTATTTTCTTTGGCAGGAAATATTATCACCGAGCAAAGAAATATGTAGATTGTCCCCGAAAACAGTAGACATCATTTTATTTTTAAATTCGTACTGTAAAAACACTGCAGCTCTTAATTAAAAGCCAGAAGAATTAAAAGTGTATGTCTCTATTTTCTTGCTATGTATAAATGAAATGTGATTTTGAATACTATTTAATATTTTTTATTATACCTAGTAGTGCTACGCACACAAGATATATTAAGTTTAGTCGCCTAACGGCAGTACGTAACGGCATAAACGTATCGAAATAGATATTGACTTATGTATATCAAAATGTTCAGGCCGAAAAGAGAAATTGATTAAGCAATGTCCGTCCGTCCTTCCATCTGTGAACACGATAACTTGAGTAAATTTTGAGATATCTTAATGAAATTTGGTATGCATTTGGTGTGAGGTTTGAAAACGCTCGAATTCCCTGTATTGGTAATAAAGTCTCCAACCCAATCAATAAGAACCGAAGGAAAACGTATTATTTAATACAAAGATGATTTATTTAATATAAACTTAATTTACGTTAGTACAAAACTTTTAGTGTCCGATTCGCTTGCTGGTGAAAAATGTATTAATGAACGACTGTAAAAAAGGTAGAAACATAGGCTTCTCAGCAAACATGTAGAAACAGTTCAGAATAGGTTAGAACAGGGTGCCACAGTACTCCCCCTCTAGATGAAGCTATCGGTAGCGAAGGGGAATATTTATTCGTCTACCACTGCGGGCGGATTTTCTAGGTGTTTTTGTTTCAATTTCCTCTCCGACTTGTGGAGATGTGGTTATTTCGCTGAATTCATTGTTAGGGACGCAGGATCGTTCATGTTGCTGTACATTTCTATCTGAAGGTATTTGTTCGTCACCTTGCGTAGAATCGATGGCTTCGCTGCTTTCGTCGCTTGTCAGGAAAGCTGGTTTCAGGCGGTCTATATTCACATTGGTATGTCGGCCACGTACTAATACTTTAAAGTACTTACTCGATCGCTTTAGCACCGCGAATGGCCCGTCGTATGGTCGCGTAAGTGATGGCCGGATCGAAACGTTGCGCAAGAAAACGTGTGAGGCTGAGTGCAGAGATGGTGATACGAATATTTTCGCAGTTGTGTGATACGTTGTTTGCGTGGGCTGCAGCTTCAACATTGCTGATTGAAATTGAGCGATTGTTTCGTTTGTACCTTTTGTAATTTTTGTTTCTGGTAGAAATTCACCAGGTATGCGCAACGTTGTTCCGTAAACGAGTGAGGCCGCACAAGCATTAATATCCGGTTTAAATGCAACAGGAAGGCCGAGAAGGATTAATGGTAAATTGTGTACCCACTTGTTTGGATCGTTACATAAAATTGCTGTCTTAAAGCTTCTGTGCCATCTCTCAACCATCCCGTTTGATTGCGGATGATATGGTGTAGTTCGCAGGTGGTTGGTTCCGATAAGGGCCATCATTTCGGTAAAAACAGCGGAGTCGAACTGTGTTCCGCGATCTGAAGTTATTCGCTCCGGAACTCCAAATCTAGATATCCAGTGTGAAAGTAGTGATCTCGCGACTGATTCAGCAGACATGTCCGGCATTGGCGCTGCCTCTGGTCAACGCGTATATCTGTCGATCATCGTTAAACAGTAATGTTGCCCCTCGCATGGAGGAAAGGGGCCAACGATGTAAATGTTGACATGGCAGAAACGCTCTTTACGAGGCTCGTACTTTGCTGGCTGTGATTTAGTGTGGCGGTGGATTTTGGCGCGTTGGCAATCCAAGCAACTACGGACGAATGTGGCGGTATCTTTTCTAATGCTCGGCCAAACAAATTTTTGTGTCATTAATTTGACTGTTGCACGTACCCCTGGGTGTGATAGGCTATGTACTTTCCGTAGTAGGATTATGCGAAACTCTTCTGGAACATACGGCCGAACGATATTTGTTGAAGTATCGCATACCAGGTGGCGAGTGCTGTTGGGTATAGGAAAAGGTTTTAAATTAAGTGAACTTTTGAGCGTAACTGACTTGCGAAGTAGATTTTGCAGATGTAGGTCGTTTTCCTGGGCAGTTGCGATTTTGGTGTAGCTGACTATCTCATCGATAGAGTGTATCCATGAAAGTAGGTCTGCGGTGACATTTTCTCTGCCCGGTGTATAGCGAATATCCGTGGAGAACTGTGCTATGAAATCCAGTTGACGAAGGCGACGAGGTGAAGCTTTTTCAGGCTTTTGTTGGAAAGCGTATATTAGTGGTCGATGGTCAGTTACGATGTAGAGTTTACGTCCTTCGATCATGTGGCGGAAGTGGCAAACACCTTGGTAAATAGCAGTAAGCTCACGGACGTAAGTGCTGTATGTGCGTTAGTCAGTTTCTTCGAATGGAATCCGAGTGGTTGCAATTCCCCATCGACATTTTGGTGAAGAGCGGCACCAACAGCTGTATCTGAGGCGTCGACGAATAGAGCTAGTTCTGCAATAGGATCGGGATGTGCAAGTAGCGTTGCTTTTGATAGTTCCTACTTGCAGCGTTCGAATGCAGCTTCGGATTCGGCGTTCCATATTATTGGCGAGTGGTCGTTCTTTTTGTTACCCACGATGAGTTGGTGTAAACACGCTTGGTACGACATTACATTTGGCAAAAATTTGCGGTAAAAATTTACCATTGCTAAGAAACGTTTCAACTCTTTCGAAGGCTTGTCGAAATCGCGGATCGCCGAAATTTTCTCGGGCAATGGGTGTATTCCTCGGGCGTCGACCGTATGACCTAAAAATTTCAATTCCACTTTTCGAAACTCACATTTCGAAATATTGATTGCTAGATTGAATTCTCGCAAGGGTTGAAAAACTGTGCGTACGTCACGTCGATGCTCTTCCATTGACCTAGATGCGATGCAAATGTTATCAATATAAGGGAACAGGAAATTTAGTCCACGTAACGCTTCGTCGATTAGCCTTTGAAAAGTTCGGGCGGCGTTGCAAAGGCCGAAAGTCGTAAAATCGAATTCGTATAGGTCAAAAGAGGTTGTTATTGCGGTTTTTGCGATGTCGTCCTCATGGATGGGCACCTGATGAAACGCTCTTTGGAGGTCAATTTTTGAGAATATAGTCTTACCTCGTAAATTCGCAGTGAAATCTGATAAGTATGGAAGAGGATATCTGTCGGGCTGTGTCTGTGCATTTAGAGCACGGTAGTCGCCGCATGGTCTCCACGTTCCATTGCTCTTCTTCACTAGATGTAAAGGACTTGCCCAATTACTGCTCGATGGGCGACAAATGCTTTGCTTCATCAAGAATTCGAATTCGTTTCGCGCAGCCTCTAACTTGTCAGGTGGCAATCGTCGAGGCCGGCAAGACACTGGTTGACCGGTAGTTTTTATTTGATGAGTAATCGTACACTTCGATATCGATCTCTGCGTTGATAATTTGGTGATGTCCGAATATTCTGCTAGCAAACGGATTACGTGAGTCAAAAGTCTTGATTGCGATCACTTCTTTTGCTGTATAGACAAAGAGTGGAGCACGCAATTGTGTTATGTTGTCGATGACTCGGTTTCTGCGCAAGTCGATAAGCAGGTCGTAGAAGCGGATAAAATCTGCGCCAATTATAGGTGTTGTTACGTCGGCAATTACAAAGGGCCATTGGAAGTTGCGACGAAGTCCAAGGTCTAAATTTAAACGTTTCTCCCCAATTACTTTAATAGGCGATCCATTTGCAGCGTATAACGTTGTTGCTGTCGGTCGAACGTCGTAAGTTTTGGCGGCTATTGGTAGGACAGACACATCGGCGCCGGTGTCAATTAGAAAATTCTGCTTCGATTTTTTGTCTTGCACTTGCAATCTATATATTTTTGCTGCTTCTGTTGAAGTGCTGGGGATATCCGAGGCTAGAGAAGATAGTCGATTTGTTGTCGATTTCGTAGCCGGGGTCGCTGCCGTTCAGGCCTTACGCTTGCAAGGGCTTCTGCATTTTCGGCCGTTACGGCCATACCTTTGATGGTACCAGCAATCGTCCGGAGACGTGTTAGATGTACTTGCGCCACGAGAATGGTCACGGCTGCGGGAGTGTCGACTGGAATTGGGGGCAGTACGATTTCGCGAGCGCGAGCGAACCGCAAATTTGTCGAATCTCTTGTTTAATTCCATAACGGCCGTACGTAGCTCTGCTATTTCGTTAGGTTGCTCCGATTTGATTTTGTTAATCTAGCCTGGTGCTATGGCGTCAACGATGGAGTCAGCGATTTTGTGAATCCGGCCCTGATGATGCCGCCACCACAGGCTGAGCGAATTCCGGTAGGCGATTCGTCCATAACCCTTTTAACGCAGCTCATCCTAGAGTTGTGCCCGCTACGTGCCTCATCTCATAATACAATTCTGAGGGCTTCTTGTCCCCCAATGGCAGTTCCGATAAAAGTCGATTGAGCCGCCTTTGCTCGCTGTCTGCGAAGTGCTCTATAATTTTCCCTTTTACGTAATCGAAACGGTCAGTCTGCGGCAGTGAAGCAATAACGTCACTAAGTTGAGCAATTACTTTGGGGTCTAGAGCTGCCAATACGGTGGCTGTGTTTTGTTTGTCTCTTGTTATCCCGGACGCGGTGAACCAGAAGTCCATAGTGGTGAACCAAGCTTCAATGTTAGTACTACACATGGGCGGCACCGGTAATCTGGCATGAACTACGGCAACTGTGCCTGCAGCAGGCGCTTGATTTGGCGGTGGCGTACCCGATAGGCCACTGTCCGTCGTTAAATCCGGCATGATTGTATAACCTCACACTGTAGAAAAAATGTGTTTTCCCTTACGAGGAAAAGGTGGCGTGATTAACGGAGAACTTGTGCAGTTATTCAAAGAGCCGTTTCCAACTGATCACGTCGGGGTCACCAGTTTTTAGTGTGAGGTTTGAAAACGCTCGAATTCCCTGTATTGGTAATAAATTCTCCAACCCAATCAATAAGAACCGAAGGAAAACGTATTATTTAATACAAAGATGATTTATTTAATATAAACTTAATTTACGTTAGTACAAAACTTTTAGTGTCCAATTCGCTTGCTGGTGAAAACTGTATTAATGAACGACTGTAAAAAAAGTAGAAACATAGGCTTCTCAGCAAACATGTAGAAACAGTTCAGAATAGGTTAGAACAGGGTGCCACATGCAGGTTCCTTCGCACTCATCTCTGAGCGCTATTTAAAATGGGCGAAATCGGATAATAGCCACGACCACTTTTTATTTATAGGATATTTTCGAAAATACGAAAGAAGTGTTTATTCAGTACATAATACACTTATAAGGATAAAATTTGGTGTGTAAGTTAAGATAATTTATTTAATCTTTAGTACAAATTTATTTATTAATTTGAACAATGTTTACTTATGACACTACTTGTATCATACGACCTTCGCAACCTAATTGCCACCGAAATTCTGATTAGGAAAAATCCAATAAGAATTGTCGTACCGCTTACTCGCTCTCTGCTGCAATAAAAACTGGTTTTCGCTATGAAACAAACTTTATACAAGAATAGTGAGGTTACCGCTAGTTTACTCTACTCAACCATGCATTATACTCTCTCCGAAGTCAACGTTGTTAACCGAAACGTCATACTTTATTCGGTGAACATTATTATTATTATGAGAGTGAATCCCAATAAGAATTGGCCGTTATCATGCAGACAGATCGCTCTCCCGGCAATAACCCACTCTTACACTGCAAGAGATGGATATGCCGTTAAGTGTTGTACTAGTGATGTTAAAAAGTGCATCACTTATTCTTACATTGCAAGTGATGATGATGTCGTTATGTGTTGTACTCGTGATGCTATAGAGCGCATCAGAGGGCAGATCGAACTACATGGGTGGCCATTGTGACTTAACTCCTCTCCTTCTAAATTAGGAACGTCCTCGGTCCGGGATTTCTTGTATGTTGGTATATCGTATCTTCACAATTAATATATTTTATACCACATCATTAAATTGTGCCTAAAATCCCTTCTCGGATAGAATGTTGCTGCAAGAGGAGCAGCTCACTGCGGTTAGAAAATTTAATGCATAGTAGTCAACCAATGGTGGCGGTAAGAAAATATTTCCTGCAAAATTTTATAAGGTCTTTTAATGGTAAACTCGTACCATGTTATTTTAAACTGTTTCCTTAGCAGTAAGCGGTAACGGGTTCGTACTATTTTCCTTACATACTAGATTACATACATAAATATTGCTTACATTACATATTTCTTTCATAACTCAATTGTTGAGTACAAAATGGTTATATAAAAATGAAACTTTGTGAAATGCTCAGTTTTCGGTCATTTGAAATCTTTGCTATGCATTCATGCCGGATTTACTTATATTTTATTAATTCAGAGTTGGGCATTATTCCGATACGTTCTAATTTTGATAATAATTCAAATTAAATTTTATTGTAACAAAATTATTAAAGATGAATTTATTCCTGAATAAACTATCTCTCAATAAATGCTTTCATATGTATATAGACAATTTATTTTTAAATATTTTTTGATTGAATTTTTTCGAAAACTCACAGTTTTAAAATTTCAAAACTATTTTGTGTGCGAGTAAGCTTTTTAAATGCAAGTGTTTTTTTCTTTACATATTTATAATTCGAATAACAAACAAAACTAATGTATTAGTCATTAGAATGAGGTTTTCTCGACTTTGTTTACATTCGTTTAAAGCAAATGTGATTGTAATTCGGATAAAATTCAAACTTATTTCAAATTGTCTTTATGGACCACCCTCCCTTTAATAAGAACCGTAGTTCCCAAATCTTTTTCTATTGTCTGTTCTTCGTAAAGGGGGGTTAATTTGTTGCCAAGCCTGGTGTTTCTCTTTACCATAACTTTGTCGCCTACTTTAAATGAGCGTTCTACCCTGCCCTTGTTGTGGGTTTCTAGCTCTCTTTGCTGTGCGTGTCTTAAACGTGCCCATATTTCCTCACCTATATTTGTGTCGTCGGCCATAGGTTGAAATATGTCTATTGGCCTTTTGTTAGTTACTGAATGAATTGTTTTATTGTATTCGATAGTCGACAATAAAATTAAATCCCGTGTGTCGTCAATACCCTTTTCCAACTTCATGCATCTGGCAATCTCTATCAATGTACTGTGGAACCGCTCCACTTGCCCATTAGATGTGCTGTGGAGAGGTGGAGCATTAGCAATTTTAATTCCGAAACTGTTGGCAAGAAGGTATCTGACGGTATTCGAATTTAATGACTTCTCATTATCGCAATAAAGAACCTTAGCGTTAGGAAATATGTTCAAAAGTTGTATGAGTTGGGGTTTTATATCGACAATTGTTCTGGATGGTATAGTTTGCACAACCGCGAACTTGGAAAACTTATCCAAACAGGTTAAAAAATATTTTGAGTCTGTAGAAAACATATCAAGGTGAAGGATTTCTCCTAAAATTGCTAGGATTGGTGTTTTAGCTATTTTATGCTTTTGATGATGTCTATTATATTTCGACCTTGAACAGATTTTGCAGTTTCCGACCGCTTCTTCTGCTCGTTTTTCCAGTTTTGGAAAAAAGTAATCATTCAAAATTTGTTTTACGTTTTCTTGTGCGGCGCGGTGAGCGCGGTTATGTTCTGTTATTATGATTTCAAGTTGGTCATTTGGGTCAAAAATATCGGTCACAAATTTCCTGGCATATTTGAACTTAGTATTTGGGAATAATTTCACTAGATCATGTTGAATGTAGGCTAGAATAGGCAAGCTACAATGAATTGCGTTTACTACGTTGGTATTGACGAAGTCTTGAATAGTCCCTAAGAGAGTGTTTTTGTCACGAAATTGAATAATATGACTTGTTCTATTTCCAAATATAATGAAAGTCCGTATATATAAATTGTCAGATTCTTCGATAATAATCTGATTTTTGAAGCAATTTACTGGTTTTTCAACCGCCTGAATGGTATAAGGCGGCCGCCGTGGTGTGAAGGTAGTGTCCATGGTTCGAGCCCTGGTACAGGTAACATCAAAAGTGATTTGAAAAAAGTTTTTCAAAACGGGGTCGCCCCTCGGCAGTGGTTTGGCAAACTCTCCGAGTGTATTTCTGCCATGACAGGCTTCTCAGCAAAAATTCGTCTCCTTTGTAGATGCCGTTCGGAGTCGGCAAAAAACTGTAGGTCCCACCAATTTGTAGGGAAAATTCAAATCGGCACAACACAAATTGGAAGAGAAGCTTGGCGCAAAAATCTCTTAGGAGGTTTATGATGATATACCTGTTGTATATCGCGCCATAGAGAGAGAGAGAATGGTATAAGTCAATGACTGTTCGCTATGAATAGTGGCACAGTCGGAATTTGAGTTTTGTTCCAACATGTTAACCTGTTGTCGCGACAAAGCATCAGCAACATTGTTTTCTTTTCCTGGTTTATAATGCAATTTCGCATTGTGCTCGTTGACAAACGCCTTCCAACGCTTTAGTTTTGCATTTGGGTTTCTATCTGAAACTGCAAACGTTAATGGTTGGTGGTCTGTGAAGATGTTTAAGTGGCTTACACCATAGAGATAATTTCTAAGGTTTTTTAATGCCCACACAATAGCTAGAAGCTCCCTTTCATTTGTTGCAAAATTAAGTTCATTACCCTTCAAGGTTCTAGATATCATAGTAATTGGTCTTCCTTCCTGAGACAAAACGGCACCTAAGCCATGACTAGAAGCATCTGTTGTTAAGTCAAACGGTTTTTTAAAATCAGGGTAAGCTAGTATCACATCTTCAGATATCAAAATACGTTTCAATTTATCAAAAGCTTGGAATTGTAAAGAATCTAATGTTATTTTTACTTTCTTTGACTCATTAGCACTGACTTTTCCGTTTTCACCCTTTAGGATATCGGTCAGAGGTTTAGCTATGCTGCCAAAGTCTTTAATGAAGCACCTATAATAGCTTGCCAGTCCTAAAAATTATCTTAAGCTGTATAAGTTCTCGGGGGCCGGGAAGTTTAGCATTGTATGTACCTTGTCTTGGCATGTTTTAATGCCTCCTCTTGATACAACAAACCCAAGGTATTCGATTTCGTTTTTAAAAAATTGGGACTTTTCTACAGATACCCATCAGCATCATATAAGCTTTTTAAAACCCAGTTCACGTCTTCAATGTGTTGTTCTTTTGTTTTTGAAAATATTATGACGTCGTCTACGTAAACATAGCAGCTCTTACCTATTTGCTCCCTTAGCACGTCTTCTATAGCCCTCTGGAATATGGTCGGGGCGTTTTTTAGACCGAACGGCAGTCTGCAAAATTCGTATTTCCCGTTGTTTACCGAAAAGGCTGTTTTCTCCCTATCTCGCTGTGCAAGTTCGATTTGGTGGAAACCCGATTTTAAATCAATCGTTGAAAAATATTGTGACTGACCCATGTTAGACAATATCGACATTACATTTGGTATTGGATATTTGTCGTCAATAGTAACTTCATTTAACTTTCGAAAATCTACAACTAAGCGTTTCTTCCTGTTGCCTAACTCGTCAAAGCCTTTTTTGTCTACTACCCAAATTGGATTATTGTAGGCGGATCTCGAAGATCTAATAATGCCATTATGTAGAAGTTCTTTTATTTCATTTTTCACAAAATCTGCAACACCTAATGGATATGGGTATAACCTTGAATAAATGGGCTCTTCATGTTTTGTACGAATAGTTGCGACTATGTTCGTATTATATGGTAAGGACTCATTTGGATCAGCAAACGCGTTTGATCGTTTCCTAATCATTTTTGAAAACTCGTCTTTCACTGCGAGGGGTACATTATCATGTTGAACTTGTATAATATTTATGTTTTCACATTTAGTAAATAATAATCTTTCTTTTCCAAAGTCGTAAGTAATTTCGCCTTTTTTCAGGTCGACTATGGCATTAACCTGCGTAAGCAGGTCGAGCCCGATTATAGCATCAAAATTTATCAAAATGGGTAATATAACAAAATCAGAATTTATTCCGAATAAGTTTATTTTACACTTTTTACTTACTTTAGTCTCGCCATGAATTGACTTAACTAAAAACGATTTAGCTAATGGTACAATTCCCTTTAGCTCTTTAAAGGGCTTTATATAACTTTTTGAAGCCCCAGTATCTATTAGCATTTTTATAACTTTCTGCTCAGTCCCTATTGTTCTGCTAACCCAAGGCAGCAGGGTCCTTTCCCTAAAAAATGTATCTCTTCCTCAATATCCTCAATTTCATTTTCTACTTTTTCATCGTAAGAAACTTTATCAGCATTATCTTGTGTAATGTGATTTATTCTTTGAATTTTAGGCGCAGTACTCCTATTGAAATCGGACCGGCGCTTAGCTTGTGTTACTTGATTACCAGGATTTTGTGAAAATTGTCTTTGTTTAGAACTTTGGAAATATTTTGGTTTAGTGTACTCTAGGGTATGGTTTGGGGGATTTTTGAAGTCATATTTCGTTGAGCGACGGAAGCGAGATGTTGACGGATCTATATCCATAGGTTCGGATCTCTCCTGTCTATTGTTGTGGATAGAACCATGTTTTTGCTGCCTATAGTAATTATTTTGGTAATGGGGATTTTTATGGGTGTTTAAATATTCTTGATGATTAGAGTTATTTTCAACAGGTTTTCTGTCAGAAAGTTGGCTTTTGTTATTGTCGTCAAAACGTCTTGAAAAATGTGTCGCGAATGTGTAGCGTTCGTGATTCGCTTCTAGCTCCTGAGCAAGTGCCAAAGCGGACGGTAAGTCATTTGGCCTTGAAGAAAATAATATGTCACAAAGAGGTTTTCTCAGTCCAGAAATGAAAACGCGTAGCGCATCCGTTCTGTATTTTTCATTTATTGAATTCGCTAGGTGGCCTTCGTAGGTCATTATTGTTTTATTGGTAAGCAGAGTCAGCTTTCTCTCCACTTCGTCATAGAATTTTAAAACTGTCAGACTTCCTTGCCTTAAAGTACTAAGCTCTTGTTCGATCAGATAAACGGGTCGTTTATCCGCATAGGTAAAGTCTAGCCTAGCTATTATGGCTTTGAAATTTAGTACAGTATTAAATGAAGCTAGAACTGTGTCTGCAGGGCCCCTAATTTTGTTCCTAATTATTGCGATCGCTTGATAGTGCTTTGCACTTCCGTCATACCTCTCATATAGTTTGTAGGCTATGTGCGCCGCTTGCCTCCATGAAACGTAATGCTCTTGTTTGCCGTCAAACTTGGGCAACGATTTGGCAAGGTCAAGGGTTTCGTCACAATTGACATTTCCTAGAATTCTTACCTCTTCAAAGGGTTCTACATTTTCAGTCAGCGTAGTAGCAAACTTCTTCGTCATGTCCTCTAATTTTTTATCAAAATCTTCCTTCTGTGATTTTAGTGCAGCTGATATCGCTGCCGTAACAATAGCCGTCATCTCGTTAGTGTCCATCCTAATTTCGTTTTTGTCTTTTAAAACTAATTTGTCAAAAAGGTGGGTTAGTTCAGAGTCGCACATAAACTTCAATTACAAAACTCGGAATTCAGAGTCGCACATAAACTTCAATTACAAAACTCGGTTTTAAAGGTTTTTTTTCATACACGAATATGTATTAGTTTTATAGGAAAAAATTCAGAAAATATTAAAAAAAATCTGGAAAAGATTCAGTAACGTATTGAAATAGAGTTATGGCTTTTCTAAACTATTTAAATGTTTCTTAAAAAATACTGAGCATATCACTTACATACTGTTATTTTAATATGGTAGTCAATATAAACGTGTTTTCTCAAGAACCGTTGCTAGGTAGCCGTAATTAGTATGCCCTTCAGATGTCATCCAAGGTAGTCTCATTCAAGTTTACTGTACTCCACCGTTATAAGTTGCAATAACACAAAGATGTAATAGCATGAAGATCCGTTGTTTTAACCTTATTGTTATTTTAATGTGGTTTCTCAAGAACCGCTGCTAGGTAGCCGTAATTGGTATGCCCTTGAAACGTTAACCAAGGTCGCTCCTGTAAATTTGAGTTAATTTGTTTTACTCCACCACTTTAGATTGCAGTCCCACAAATGCAATGATTTTCCGTTGTTTAAAATTGATTTTTGCTTCAATGTCCAACTTAGTACGCGTGGTGACTTCTTAAACACAGTTGCTTGATCGTTTTCTGTAGTAATTTTTGCAATGTCACCAAAGGTCGAAAGCTAATATCTTCTTTGAAAATTTGTTGCAATCAGTCCAATTAATTATTTGTAGACGGGTGTTCTCCACCATGAATATAGATTTCAATTGTTTTACAACTTCCCATGCCCCACGTTGGGCGCCAGTTAAGATAATTTATTTAATCTTTAGTACAAATTTATTTATTAATTTGAACAATGTCTACTTATGACACTACTTGTATCATACGACCTTCGCAACCTAATTGCCACCGAAATTCTGATTAGGAAAAATCCAATAAGAATTGTCGTACCGCTTACTCGCTCTCTGCTGCAATAAAAACTGGTTTTCGCTATGAAACAAACATTATACAAGAATAGTGGTTACCGCTAGCTTACTCTACTCAACCATGCATTATACTCTCTCCGAAGTCAACGTTGTTAACCGAAACGTCATACTTTATTCGGTGAACATTATTATTATTATGAGAGTGAATCCCAATAAGAATTGGCCGTTATCATGCAGACAGATCGCTCTCCCGGCAATAACCCACTCTTACACTGCAAGAGATGGATATGCCGTTAAGTGTTGTACTAGTGATGTTAAAAAGTGCATCACTTATTCTTACATTGCAAGTGATGATGATGTCGTTATGTGTTGTACTCGTGATGCTATAGAGCGCATCAGAGGGCAGATCGAACTACATGGGTGGCCATTGTGACTTAACTTGTACAATAATGTTAAGGTAGAAAATAAAATTTTCAAGAAATTGTAGAAAATGGGCTTGGCACCGCCCACTCTTGATTAAGTCAACTTTATAAATAATATTAATCATAAATCAAAACCCATTCAAGCCATCCAAACGAAATTTAGCACACATAGTTACATTAACACGAAAAAAGAGCGAAATCGGTTAAGGTACACGACCAAAGGAAAAGGATCATAGGTATATTTAATAGGCAAAACTTTGCGTAAAAAAGCTTTATATCATTTCTATTTCATTTTCAAAGTGTCCGTGAACGAAGAAAGTGGAAAAATATAATTTTTTGAAAATGGGCGTGGCCCCACCCCTTTCATGGTGGATTATTCCACAACACTTTTTATGTCAAAACTCCGGTAAAAAGTGGTTTATCGAAACGGCGATTGCTTGTAGTTGCTACTAGATATTCTAATCAAAATTGGTCAGCAACTTCTCAATAGTATGTAGTATACTCTTGCCAAAACTGAAGAAAATTGGGTAATACACAAGTAAAATATCCGGGTTTCCACTGCAATAGGGGAGTTATATACCTTTTTTTATTTTCACAACTTTAATGAACATGTTTGTAAGTATGAGAAGACGAAGAATGGGCCCATCAATAAGTAAACTGAAATAATAAGGACGATGGGCTGAGTCGATTTAGCAATGTCTGTCTCTCTGTCCGTTTGTCTGTCTGTCCGTTAACTCAACCCCCGACAAAACGTACTTGATAAATCACTTTCATTTAGTGTTGATAAATTCGACATAGGTTAGGTTGTGCTGGCTGGCCAACGCAGTGTCCGCGCATAGACTCATTGCGTCTGTAGCGTTACCAGAAAAGAAAAGCACTTTTACCACCTCTTGCTATGTAACTCACACCTCAGTGTCTATGTTGAAAAATAGTGATGTCCTTTTTGCAAAAGTTAGAATGGTGTTTCGGTCTATTTCTATGAGTGATTCTAGGTTGGGCAATTGCCCCTTTCCAAATGTTTTGCGCCGTAGTGTGTAGAGTGCAGGACATGTGCACATAATGGGTGTCGACAACAACTCCCGTCTTGTGTGCATAGGCTGCCAAAAGGCAGTGTCCTGTAGGGATACCAATTAGAAGGTTACAGTCATGATTTTTGAGGTATACAACTGTTTTTGTAAGTTTAATGAAATATGATCCGCACATGATTTTGGAGATCTTGCAGCCGTGCACTTTTTTCCATGCCCTATCTGCTTGTTCAATCATGTGTGAATTTTACTTTTTTGTTCCTTCCCCTAGCGGAATGGGTACATCTACATTTCCTATCAGAAAATGCTATAAATTTTGCGATTGGCCCCTAAAGTCAGTTCTGTTTTGACATTTGTGTAGTAAACACATGCGAAATACACGTTAATAAACAATGTTACGCTACACTGCTCCAGAACGCGGAATATTGCTGACTATTTATTTGACCAATAATCGGTCGGGGCCAAACGGTTACTGTGAATGGTGAGCGCTACAGAGCAATGATCAACGAGTTCTTTTTGCCGCAACTTGATGAATTGGGATTGGAAAACATGTGGTTCCAACAAGACGGTGCAACACCACACACTGCACGTGCCACAACCGATATGCTGAACATCGGAAGCTTACTTTTGCGCCACCTTGTATAATATTTCCAACACCTAGTGTTGCTCCCCTTTTTGCTAGCTCATCGGTCTTCTCGTTTCCTTCTATAATTGTATGACCAAGGGTCCAATAGATATGTACTCCATGTGCTGTGCTAAGCCTTTCAAGACTTCTTTTGCATTCTAGTATGATCATAGTAGCACTACTATTTGAAGTGATGGCCTCTATAGCTGTCTGACTGTCGACGTAGAAATTCACGCTCACCGAGGATTAGACTATCTACAGCTAATTCTGCCCCCACTTGTATGACTACAACCTAAGCCTGGAATATACTGCAATAATCTGGCAGTTTCAGTGATTTAGTGATCCTCAGGAACCAGCATATTGGAACCATCGTTATATATATATACCGTGTTTTCCGTCATTTTTGCACCTCTTGTCCAACCCTTAGCATATATAGTGTCTTCCATAACCTCATCGAAGTGCAGGCATGGGACCATGTAGTCTATTCGCCTTATCAAAAAAGACGCTATACAAGTATGGTAAAATATCCTACACTCAAACTGCCCCGAGGCATACAGCTTGGTAGCAGTGGCTGCTCTTTCCCGCTTTCGGTATGAACACCACACGGCAGCCTTATGCAACCTTCGAATATTATCCTAAGCCATTCTATGGTTATCTCTCCTCCCATTTGAAGCATAGCCGAAAAGACACCATCTGGGCCTGGCGACTTGGAGAACGAGTTTAGTGCTCACTTAATTTTAGATTTTGTTATCATTCCTTTAACAGTGCGCCCCTGGGTTGACGAGCTTATGCTAGATATTTTCTCACCAATGCCTTCTTCTGATGGAAAGTGGGTATCGCTAAGTGCTTCGAGGGATTCTCCACTATTTCGCTCCCATTCCCCATTATCCCTTTTTATGACGCCCTGAACTTGTTCGCCTGGAACTTTCAACATCACCACAGAACTTTTGCTACTCGAATTTCCTTCTTGTAAATCTTTAAAAGGCCCTTGTACTCACCCCAGCACTCAGCTGAAACGGCTAGCTTTGCTAGATTGAATAGGTCCCTAGTCCGAATCCTTAGTAGACCCAGCTCTTTACTCCACCACGGGGGTTCGTTCTATTCCTAGGATTCCTTAGGGGACAGCCTGATTTATACGCTTTTGTTAACGTCGTTGGTAGGATGTCGGTGGATAGAGGGTTGTGAAACCATGCGCCTTAAGTGCGGATACCTTTCCTCCTGCAGAGAGCCATGGTGTCCGAAACTCGCTCGAAGCCACCTTACTATGATTGAGGTTTATTTGAAGGACCCTTAAACTATTTCAAATCATTAATGTTACTGTACTCCTCCACTTCCATAACTGCCGTCTTTCCTTCGTCTTCCACGGTTCTCAGGCTCTCGAGTTCTGTCCTTCGGGTTTTTCTTCCTGAGGCGGAGGAAAACACTGCCAAAGCCCCATGACATCTTCCCGAACACTCTCTCTCTCTATGGCGCGATATACAACAGGTATATCATCATAAACCTCCTAAGAGATTTTTGCGCCAAGCTTCTCTTCCAATTTGTGGTGTGCCGATTTTTGAATTTTCCCTACAAATTGGTGGGACCTACAGTTTTTTGCCGACTCCGAACGGCATCTACAAAGGAGACGAATTTTTGCTGAGAAGCCTGTCATGGCAGAAATACACTCGGAGAGTTTGCCAAACCACTGCCGAGGGGCGACCCCGTTTTGAAAAACTTTTTTTAAATCACTTTTTGATGTTACCTGTACCAGGGCTCGAACCATGGACCTTCGGTGTGGTAGGCCGGCAACACTACCTTCACACCACGGCGCCGCCCGAACACAGTCTCTCAAAAATCTCACTGACCCTCCTCCGTGGGCCCAGATACGTGAAGTAGCTTTAGCCGCTATTTTCTTGCTTTTGGAGGTTTGACGTCGTACCCTGTGATGTTGCAGCGCCACTTTTTGACGGACATCTGTCCATAGGGATTACTATGGTCAAGAAGCGCCACTGTGAAATGCTGCTTTGCGACATCGCTGATATTTGAGCCCGGAGTATCCGGGTTATGTCCCATTGGCCTAGCTGTCACCTTCGCGTCCACTTTCCCCGCCCCAGATATTGTCGGGTGGATGGCCTGTTGTCGCCCTTCCGCCGCTTGAGGTCAGACTGCTCGCCCCCGTCCGAACGCTGGGGCTTCTTGCTGACGCTAAGTTGTTCCTCGTCGATACTATTGCAGTATGAAAAGGTACTCGCCGCAAATCTCCGGCTGTCGAAATGCTTCCGACCTGCTGCCATAGACCTCGGCCTAAGCCTTCGCACCAACGGCAAGGTGCCTGCTCTAGCAAAGGATAAATTCGACATAGTTTAAAAAAAAGAAATTTCAAACAATTTCACTTTTGGTTTTAGCGAGGTTCGAACCGTGCTCCTCTGGCATAGTAGCCTAAAGCTCTACCAACCGGCTATGGTATGTTATAAAATGTATAAAAAAATTTTCAATCATACGGAACTAAAAAAATTTTAATCCGAAAAACGCTTCAGCAAGTTGTAATATTGCTAGCTGCAGTTTAAAAATTACACCATTACAAATGCCAAACATTATAGGGCCATTGTTGTGTGAATAGAGGTGTCATGCATTGATTTCTGTTGGAACGATTGTCAAGTTTGGTTTTGTGACAACCCGGTTTCGGCGATCTGCCATTTTCAATGCCTAGTTTCGTTCTGGTCTGTGTCTATCCGTTGCGTTGTTTTTATAGTCCATGGGTGCTGTGGCAGCCCAGCTTACCAAAGTCGGAGCGCTCCGAAATAATGATCCAAAAAGAGTCCGTAATTTGAGCTTTTTTGGAGTGTTTTTTAGTAAACATCAAAAATACCACTTTTTTATGAAGATTCACAGAGCCTTGGAAGAAGAAATGAATATTGTAGAGCGGATAAACTGCAAGGCTCAGTTATATGAACGATTTAGAGCATTTTCTGATCCTTTTTGTTCTACGCATAAAGGGAATTGTGAAAAAATAAACGTTGGAGAGCTGATAAGCAGCAACGTCCAATTATATGTATGTTTTAGAGCATTTTCTGAATTTTTTTATTTTACCTAATGGAACGTAAAGTGTCTTTTCCTCCTGAATGTTTATCAATAGACAAAGGTTGGAAGCAAACTAAAGTGTATTTAAAATAAAATAAAGCCTATTATAGAAACCACGTAGTAAAACTTTCAAAGTTAACACAATGTTTTGAAGCAAATTTTTTAAACTTTGATAAACTTTCCTGAACTTTTTACAAACTTTGAAAATTTTATTTATGTGGTTTTTATAAAAGATTTTGCTTTATTTTAAATGAAAATTATTAAAAACACAAATAAATATATTTTACGAGCAAAACTACTTCCAATTATGTTTCTATTACCTTATTGTACCTATATATTTAGTTATACAAATATTTTTACATAAAACTTGTTTTCAATAAAGAACTGATAGAATTACATATGTTTTCAATATAAAATAAATAATACTGTATAAACCCTTATAAGGTGAACTTTCTTCTGATTAGTTAAATACAGATATGAGTAATAAAAATCTAAAAGAATCTTAGCAAAAGTGTAAAAAAAGGAATGAAATGTGCCTAAAAAGGCTCAAAAAAAGCTTCAGAAAAGCATCAATAAAAGGCTCCGAAAAGAGATCAAAACGACTCCGAAGTTCATTTAAAAAGAGTCATAAAACGCTCCAAATTCATCGGATTCGGACTCATTTTGGACTTTTTTTATGACTCCTTTTAGAGTGCCCGCGTAGAACGATTTTTCGCTCCATTTGGGCTCCGAAAAGAGCTCATTTCGGAGGGTAAATCTTCGACAAATGTGCGTTCTACGGCTCCGAAAGGAGTCTTTTTTCCTAGTTTTGGTTAGCTGGGAGGTAATGTCAATACATGTGTCCGTGGTAGGTAACGTTAATATGCGTGTGTGTGTGCGCGGAATTGATACGTCCGAATTGTTGCCTGTCCCAAGGGTTGTTTTTGTAGGTATGTAGACATACCGCTTGTTAGCTAAGCGGTAGGTTGACGTAGGTAGAAATCGGTGATTTTTGCCGTTTGGTTCATTTTTCGTTTCTTCTTGTTCATTGTTACGTGTTTGGTTGCTGTACCTGCTGGCTTGTGCTGTTTTGTGTAAATTAGTTTTAAGGGTTCAAATATTTCGTCAGAGATAGTGTTGGTTTGTTCGTTTATGATGCTGCAGTGAAATGTTTTTAACTTGAATATCTCCATGTTCTCAAGTACATTGAGCCGCCGACCTTTTCCTTGTACGTGAAGTATTCGAGCCGTTGTTTTGATGTTAGCTGGGGTACAGTTGTTCTCGAACATGTGGTTCGCGAAGTTAGATGCTGGTATTATGGTGGGTTTTCGTGTTTTTTTGTTGTAGTCCCTGATATGCTCTCGGAATCTTGTGCTTATTTTTCTTCCTGTTTGTCCTATGTAGCTGTATTGACATTCAAAATAAATCCTCTGGGTAGCCACCGAACACCCGAAACGTCAGAAGGCGACAACCTGGTAAGGACACTCGCCGCTGGGTCAAGTCACTGGCCGGCAGCACTTGAGAAAAAAATAAAGAAACGCTGTTTGCTACATATAAGGTTATTGGCCGACCGGTTATTGATTAGGCTGCTCCCATGTGGTCGCCCAACCTTCCTGACACCAACTGGAGAAAGCTGCAAGTCTGTCAAAACAGCGCCATCAGAACTGCCAAGGGATGTATGCTTATGTCATCTAAGTCTCACCACCATCAAGAAGCCAAAATGCTCAATGTTCGTGAGCACGCTTACAGGTTCCAGCAGCGAAAATCATCATTACGAAATGTAATGCTTCTCCAATACTTTGGAGAGAGTTTGCCTTACAGAATCAGTTACAACCAACATTTTTTTCACATAAGCATGGTCGCTTTGTGGACAAAGCTGATTACATACCTCTTTACTAGTAATGGAATAAGTGAACAGTCCCCGAACAACGTTCGGATGCTTATTACAATTAGGTACACCTTTCTAAAATTGCTATCGATATTGTAGGCAGACCATCCACTTAACGAAAC
Source organism: Merzomyia westermanni (assembly GCA_949987695.1). Taxonomy (NCBI): domain Eukaryota; kingdom Metazoa; phylum Arthropoda; class Insecta; order Diptera; family Tephritidae; genus Merzomyia; species Merzomyia westermanni. The sequence continues at coordinate 83,240,822 of OX465289.1, forward strand.
ACGATTTTGAAAGGGTAATGAATCTTGTAACACAGTCATTTTACGACTTTATGCACTTTTAATAGAAGAAGTAAACTATTACAGAATGCTCATTTTGACAAAGCATACTTTTATAAAATTTTAATCGGCGGTACGAGCAGTGTAAAGTATTTACATTTTCGAAATATCCAGACATAATTTATTTATTTAAACAAATTAAGTAATTAATTCATTTCATGAATCAAAATTTTTCCAAGCGTACATCAATTACGCAACAAACCGAATGACGCGTGCCACGAAACGATCAAAAAAGAACATGTTTGTAAAGCCAAAAAAAATCAAACAAAGTACGAATTTTCTTTGAAGTTTACGTAAAAATGTGTTTTTTACATCTTGTAATCAATGTAAGCGATGGTAATAAGTTACTAGTAAGGGTTTTGTAATGCATTATGTAGAAGGAGTGCAAACTCACTTCGGCGCTGGGTTTTTACTGAACTTCCACGAGCATAGTCACACAAACCGTCATTTACTGAATGAAGCTCCGCCCCCTAGAGACATAAGAGAACATCTCAGCAAGCACTATGATGAGATCCGGTACCACATTACCTTGCTGTTTGAACTGCGTAAAAACAGACGGGCTTTTAACCACCTTCACACCGAGTCGGTAGACGGATCCCTCAGATCTTGGGCTGTGTATCCTATAATTGATATCCAGCCACCTGAAATAGCTGAAGAGGAGCGCGTTATTCCAAGGGGGACTAGAGTCATGCTAACACAACTTCGTTCTGAATAATGCAACAGATTAAACTCTTACTTATCCAGACTGAACCCCACTATATCAAATACTTGCCCTGCACGTGGTATGTCCCCTCATGATACTAAACATCTCTTTTCCTGCTCAGTTGAACCTACTCTTCTACCACCGGATATCACTCTTGTCCGATCGTGATGAAAATGCGCGTTTCCTTGGACTTCCGTTAGACGAGCTTTATTCTCGGAGCGCTCGTGCCCATTAAGCTGGACGAACGACTGTTAATAAGAGCAACAACGTGAGCTTTAATTTTTCATATTATAATTATGCTTATTCTGAAACTCCCTTCTGTTTTTCTCTTGCCTCCGCAACTTGCAAAGCAAGCATCCAGTGTATATGTGCAACCAAAAGTACCGATTTGTCATCGTCGTCATAATCTCAGGAAGAACATATCGAGATATTACCCATAACTTTTGGTTGATATATTTTTGGAACCATCACTTTATAAAATTCTAATTTCATAAAACATATTTTATCTTCTTAACTTTTCTTTTTGATTTTTATAATAACGCTGGAAACACAATACCGAAACGTGGCGAACTTCCCTTTGAAGTATAAACTCTGTAATTATATGAAATTGAAGACAACCTAAACTAAAACAAAAATTCTCCCGACGGCAATTTGCGACCATACATTTTTTTCTATCGCTAACAGCGGGCGGTTGTTTTATAAGTTCAAAAAACTTTAATTTTACTTTTCTTTCTTCTTTGAATGGTCATCTAACCACGTCTGTGAAGTTGGCATACGAAGGTTCACAAAAAACAAAAACAGAAACTGTTCTGGGTAGCATTCAAAAAGTTCTGGAGTTCCTGAAAAGAAGAAAAAAAGTTCTGCAAAATTTTACCTAAAAAAGTGTTTTTTTAAATTGACGCAACAACTGAAAATTTCTAATGTGTTCAAAAAACCGGAATTTCAAAACTGTTCTGGGCAGCATTTAAAAACTTCTGCAGTTCTTGAAAAGGAGAAAAAAAGTTCTGCAAAATTTGACCCAAAAAAAGTGTTTTTTCAAATTGACCCAAAAACTGAAAACTTCTAATATGTGCAAAAAACCGGAATTTCAAAACTGTTCTGGGCAGCATTTCAAAACTTCTGGAGTTCTTGAAAAGGAGAAAAAAAGTTCTGCAAAATTTGACCTAAAAAAAGTGTTTTTTTAAATTGACCCAAAAACTGAAAATGTGTAATGTTCAAAAAACCGGAATTTCAAAAGTGGTCTGGGGAGCATTCAGGAGGTTCGGGAGTTCCTGAAAAGAAAAAAAAAGTTCTGTAGGCGTCCAAAGTACTCAACCGGTCTTTATGAAATTTTCACAGTAGATTCTTGGATTCACTGGTTCCAGCATAGGCTATATATAAAAAGCGTAGATAGTATACCACGTATCATGTTTTATAATTTTATATAACACGGTTCTGAAGTTTATAATAGCTGAATTTTGATATTTTGTTCATTTATATGTGGGCGGTACCACGCCCCTTTTCCAAAAATTTGATAAAGTCGTCAATGGGACAACCAAATTAATAAATCTAGCAAATTTGATTATTGTAGCTGCTTTTATTATTGAATTAACCCATTTTATACGTTTTTCGAAATTTTCAGTTTTTGGATCAATAAGAATACCTTCTTTGCTGGAGCGTCTTCGTTCATTGGCACAACGTGGCATAGCCAGCGAAGCCGTTATGTTTTAATTCGTTGAACTATGGCGCCGTCTGCTTAGAGCTCATACAGCTCATCATTAAATCTTATTCAGTACTTGCCGTCGCGTACGCTTAGAGGTCCACAACTCTTTCGAAGAACTTTTCTCTCGAATACTCACTGAGCCGCCTCATCAAATGTTGTTAGTGTCCACGCTTCTGCAGAGTGTTCTTCGTTGGATTTCTAGGCTGACATTATTGTTGGTGGTAATGCTGGTTCCCTGGCGGCCGCCGTGGTGTGGAGGTAGTGTTGCCGGCCTACCACACCGAAGGTCCATGGTTCGAGCCCTGGTACAGGTAACATCAAAAGTGATTTGAAAAAAGTTTTTCAAAACGGGGTCGCCCCTCGGCAGTGGTTTGGCAAACTCTCCGAGTGTATTTCTGCCATGACAGGCTTCTCAGCAAAAATTCGTCTCCTTTGTAGATGCCGTTCGGAGTCGGCAAAAAACTGTAGGTCCCACCAATTTGTAGGGAAAATTCAAATCGGCACACCCCAAATTGCAAGAGAAGCTTGGCGCAAAAATCTCTTAGGAGGTTTATGATGATATACCTGTTGTATATCGCGCCATAAAAAAAAAGAAAAGAATGCTGGTTCCCTGGTAAAAAAAACTCTAAAGAGGCTAAATTCTTATCTACGTAACTACGACAGGTAATTAAAATTTTGGTATGTTGAATATCCTATCTTATTTATCCTTTCTCTTTATACAATCAAGGAGCGGTTAAGTGGTTTAACAATGTTGGCGGTCCATAAAGATGTGCTCAATAAAACACAAGAACCAAGAGTAACAATATTTTGTTAACTTATACATTAATATGTCCGCGTAGATATAAAAACATGGTATGTTCAATGTGTAAAAACTGAAGCATAAAACAACGAAGAAATTTGCATTATAAACTTTCACACAAAAACTGGAGTACACACTAATTAATTTAAAAAAATACAGTACATTTATTTTTAAAATTTTAATAAATCATGAATACCACATGAAACAACGGGAAGGCAAGAAATATATTACGGTAAACACGACATGTGCATGCAACATTTCATCTCCCTCTTCCCAAAAGCCTGGCTACGCCACTGGTTGCCATATTTGAGGTGTCTAGTAAGCTTCTATTTTAAGCGCTTATTGTGTGATGTTTATAAGCAAAAATTCTTAAGTTATCAAATCCAGAATCCGAAATGATTACTGCCAACAGTGGCGTGGTTGCCAAGATGCACATGCTTTGACTCTTTGCTTAATGACAACATGTACTTCGTTTTGCCCTCGTTCACCACCAAACCCATTTTTTCCGCTTCTTGGTCTAGTTTGGAGTAAGCAGACAATGATATCAATGTCGTCAGCATACGTCTGCAGTTGCACACTTTTATAAACTCTGCAGTAAATGACACTAGCTCAAAACTAATGTAGAACTATCCCATTAAGAGGCGGGCCTGGTTCTCGGTGTATCCCCAGGCAATGCTTTCAACTGACACTTTTAACATTGTGATGTCCTACCAAGTGGCAATTACCACCTCTGCAGAGCTCTAGACGCGTTCGGAACTCTCTCATTGGTAGCCGGTTCATAGATGCTTCGGAAGTCCGTAGTCCAGAGCTAGTGTAAGAATAACTACTTCGAACCCAATTAAAAGTGGATAGTTTAGAACTAATTCAAATATTTTTAGCTATGAAACAGTGCATAAAATCCAGAGGAAAATTTAAAATGGAACCATTCGAGGAAAGAGACATAATAATTTATTTTAAAAATTAAATTTTATTTCGGAATAACATTTCGTGTGTTTTATAAAAAAAAAAATTTTTAGTTCTCATTATGAGAAAGTGAAAAACTATTCTCGGTAAAAGATAATAAGCTCGAGGTGTATTTTTTTGTTTAATTCATAAAATGTTTGTTATGCAAAACTTATTGTACTATATAAAAGAAAGAAGCTTAATTTTTAATAAAACAGGCACAACAGGCGCAACAGTTGTTTCGTAGCACAAGGCCAAAACAATTTCACAAATTGATTATTGACTTAAATAATATAGCTTATCCTTATAGAACTTTTTTCGTAGAATCCAACATTCGGGTTTGACGGGGAAAAAACTAACAGAATATATATTTTGGCCAAAACAATTTCTTTTAACAAAATAATCATGAATAAAAAACTATCGGAGTATTCCTTGCAGCTGCAGTGTTTTTGAAATATATTTTTTGGTAAATGTGCTAAGCTCATTTGCTCTTCGGGATCCTTCATGGCTCGCCATTAATATTACAGAAGATAAATATTGTCACCCATTTGAAAGTAATCAACAGCAAGCTTTTCAAAACTCGAATATTTTCTAATTCTTTACTTACAACTACTAAAAAACTTTCGAGACAATGAAAACAGTAATTGTAATATTGCCCAATACTTGAAGCGGTTAAAATCGGCGTATAGCCGATTGTTTGCTTTCGAACGGCTCGGAGGTTGCTCCACGTCATTTTGCACAGCCTTTAAAATCAACAAAGAGTTGATGCGTGTCGATTCTTTTCTCACGGGGTTTTCCAAGATTTGGCATATTGAAAAAATCTGATCGATGGTAGATTTATCAGGTCTGAAGCAACACTGATAAGGTCAAGGGTCTGGCTTGAACATTGGATGATTCAGAATTCAATACTGCGCAAGAATTTGGACCTAATTCCTTTTGGACAAAAAAGTGGACCTGACCGGTTTATTGGTCGGACTTTTAAAAACTAATAAAAACTTTCAGATCTGTGGTAAACTAGGTTTCTAAAAAATGTTTGTTGTTGATTTTTAAAGCTCAGTGTTATTCCTTTTTCGGTAGGGGTGGGTCGAGGGGGCAGTTTTTATTAATTTTTAAAAGTTCAATTAATAATTTGTTCGCTCTCAATAACTTCTGATGACAATTGAAGGGTCCAATGCATAAACCGGCCAAGTTCCTTTTTTGCCCAAAATGAGTTAGGTTCAGCTTCTTGCGTAGTTTTGAATTCTGAATATTCCACTGTTCAAACCAGACCTCTACTATTTAAAACGTGGAAACTGGATTGTATAAATGGTGGCAAACACTTTAATACTTTGCATAAACCGCGAAGGATCCTATACATATACCGGTCAAGTCACATAAGGAAAAATGTTGAGAAAATGTAAGAAACATTTTTAGTTTAAAATTATTATGAAATTTTCGTATCTTCTTATACTATTTTGTGAGTGAGGCGGCTTTACCGGGCGAAAAAAAGAAAAGAATAAAATCGAAGAGCTTGAAATGCTAGCCAATGGTAATAACGCCCAAAAATTCGACGAATGACTCAGAAAATGGAGGAATGACTTCTCTGCCCTTTTAAACGAAGAAACTGAGCAAGAAACCAGGGAAGATGTCGAACCCGAGCCCACGATCGAAGATGATGGAATTGACGCTCTACAATCCGACTATGATGAGTTGCGAAAAGCAATATCCCGATTGAAAAACATTAAAGCAGCTGGCGCTGATGGTTTCGTTCTGAGCTATTCAAACACGGCGGCGAGGAGCTGGTAAGGCACATGCTCAGCTTCTATGCAGATTATGGTCGCATGAACGCACGCCTGAAGATTGGAATCTAAGTGTTCTCTGCCCAATCTCCAAGAAGGGCTATCTTGTAAACTCGCGGAATCAGCGTTTTGGAAATCGAATATAAGATCCTATCCGTATTATGCGAAAGACTGAAGCCTGTCGTAAACAGACTGATTGGATCTTATTCAAGGGCGTTCCTAGTTCTTCACAAAAGGAGGTGGGGGCAAACAGAATGATCATCCAGTTTCCCGAAGAAGTTAGGTGGCTATTATCTCTTGGGAGACAATTCACGTTACCTACTACTAACAAATAATAGCAGGCATACAAAATGATAAAGATAAAGAAATATCTCGGAACAAATTTAGCAACAGAATTACACAATTCAAAAGGAGTATAAAACAGAACTCCGCCCAAAAATGAATTCTAGCAACATTCAACAAAGCTCGTGTATTTCTAAAAGCGAAACGGACAAAGGTAACGAGACAGTACTCATATATAAATCAGAATACAAAGATGCATGCATACACGAGCAAAAAAGAATACAATTCAGATTCGGGTCGCAATCGTTCAGTTAACAACGCCGTCCTACATTTTAATTATCTATTCAGCTAATATTCTGGGTTTTTAAATATTCATTCAATTAAATTTAAAACTTTCTTGAAAATAATAGTTCTGAGAGTAAAATCATAATCCTTTTGAGAATTTCGTGGTTTAAATAGTACACTTGGGTTGCAGATCATGTACGTACATGCATTTCAACAAAAAAAAAGTGGGAAGAATTGTGCAAAATAACTGACATACCAAAGGCCAAGTTTTTGATATCGAGCCGTAACCGCAATTTTGGTGTAACCAACAAAATAATGTAAATTCGTTTTTTGACAGATATCGGTAATTTGGTTTGTTTTAAACCATTTCACAAAATTTCACAACCATAATAAGTTCCATTACAAAATAAGCCAAAAGCAATTATGATGTAACTGACATTTTGCATTAAATTATTTTAAACATTTTTTCAAAAAAACCTTGTCCTGTAAGATTTTATTTTTGTTGGTTACACTAAAATTGCTGTTAAGGCTCGATATCTTAAATTTCTGTTTAAAAGAAAATAATTATTTCATGTGGGAGGACAAATTATACTCTCAGACGTTTGGAATGCTGATGGGCAATCCCCTTTCACCGACAATTGCAGATGTGTTTATGGATGACGCATTAAACGAAACCATATCAGAACTCAAGAAAAAAAAAATAGAAATTCCATTTATTGTAAAGTATCTAGACGACATATTTGCAATAGTAAACAAGTAAGGAAAGGGCTGTCTTCGACTGTGCTTAACGCTTTTAAGTGTCCGATCCTTACTTACAATTAGTACAAACTCTGCAAAACTGTTAATTTAAAGATACATAACCCAAATCCCATTTATCGGAAAAATCGATTGTATTGGGGCTATATGTTATGTTGGTCTGATCTTGCTGATTTTCACTACTCACATTACACATATAATAAGTACCAAACCTGCAAAATTTTACGTTCCTAGATTTTTAATTGGAATATGTATAGCCCAAAACCCATTTATCGAAACAATCGATTGTATAGGAGCTATGCGTTGTATTGCTCCGATCATGCTGGTTCCGACAAATGATTAATGCTTTACAAAATGGCTGCCTCCTACCAAATTTCATCGAGATATCTCTAAAACTGAGGGACTAGTTTGCGTTCAAACAGACGGACGGACGGACAGACGGACATGGCTATATCAACTCAGTTCATCGTCCTGATCAATTTGGTATACTTAATGGTGGGTCTATCTCTTATATTTCTAAACGTTACAAACATCGGACCAAAGTTAATATACCATTTCATGTTCATGAAAGGTATAAAAAGAAAGATATAAATACTATTTTAAACACATTAAGTAAGTACCATGACAAGCTGAAATATACGTTAGAGATAGAAAAAGGCGGCAGCATTCCATTCTTGGATACAAGAATACACAGGAAGAACAGCAAGCTCGTACTAGATTGGTACACAAAGCCAATCTCATCAGGATGCCTACTTAACTTTTTTTCATCCCAGCCCTTCATATACAAGATAAACACAGCCAAAACCATTATCCATAAGGTATTCAACATAAGCCACCAACAGTTTTGGGATACAAATATCAACAAAATAAAGCAGATCCTCCTTAATAATAATTATCCGTACACACTAATAATAACTTTAACAAGTAGGGAAGTCTAAGTTCGGGTGGAACCGAACATTATATACCTAGTCGTGATCTATTATGGCATCCCAATTTACGCAGGTCTACTTTATTTATTTTAAAATAGACAGACGGACAGACAGATAGACGTATCAAGAGACGGGCATGGCTACATCGACTCAGCTCATCCTCCTGATCATTTCAGTATACTTTTTGGTGGGACTATCTCTTTTTCTTCTCATACGTACAAACATTTCATATTCATGAAAGGTATGAAAATCAAAAAAGATATACAACTTCGCTTTTGCAGTGGGGTATTAACTACTTGCCCGGCTATTTTACCTTTCATAATGAATGTTTTGATATACATTAATAAATATACAGGGTGGCTGATGAATTTTGCTACATTAAGAAACTCAAATAATTTTTTTCTCAGTGTATGGAGTTCATTTTTCTTTTATTCATGTTAAAGCTCATTAAATTTTATTAAATATAGCTTAATTAGTTTTAAAAATAATGGAATTTAAATGCCCCCCCTGCTCGTCGATGCATGTGCGGCATCTTACCAAAAAGTTGTTTATTACTGCTTGGAGAGTTGAGACAGGAATAGCCGCAATTGTTTCTCGAATGGATTGTCTTAGTTCATTCAAATTTGTTGGTTTTGCTTTGAAGACTTCCTGTTTGCAATAACCCCACAAGAAAAAGTCAGGTGCAGTAAGGTCAGGCGACCTGGGTGGCCAACGGAATGTGGAGTTTCTGGATATCAGCTTATTGGGAAATTTTCGTCGCAATTCTGTCATAACAGGTTGGGCTATATGAGGAGCTGCACCATCTTGCTGAAACCACACAGAGTTGAAAGAAATTCTCATTCGGCGTAATTCTGGATAGAAAAACTCTCTCAACATGCTCAAGTAACGGTCTCCAGTAACCGTAACGGTGTGACCGTTTTCTTCGAAGAAGTAGGGCCCGACAATGCAGCGTGATAAAACTGCACACCACACTGTGACACGAAGTGGATGCAATTCCGTCTCATGGAGTATCTGTGGGTTGGAAGCACTCCATATTCGACAATTTTGTTTGTTTATGTTGCCGTTTAAATCGAAATGGGCCTCGTCAGACATGAAAAGGCAGTTCAACATGTTTCCATCCTCTTCCACCATTTGAAGCATCTTCTGGCAAAATTCCAAGCGAATCGGCAAGTCTGCAGCGTTCAGTTTGTTGGCCATTTGAATTTTATATGGGAATAAGTCCAAATCTTTGTGCATAATTGACTGTAATGACTGTCTGCTTACACCCATTTGAGCAGATAAGCTTCTTGTCGAAACACGTGGATTGTTTTGTATGGCAGCAGCTACAGCAGCGATTGTTTCCTCCGTTCGAACTGAAGGGTTTCGATGGTAAGGTCTTCTGTTGACTGTCCCATGCTCGGCAAAATTGTTTACAAGTCTTATTATGGTCCATCTGCTCGGAGGATTGCCGCCAAACGTGCGCCTATACTCTCTTTGAACCGAAACTACGGACTCCAGTGCGTGATAGCGGCGGACAATCCAAATTCTTGTTTCAGTGTCCCAGTTATCCATTTTTGTTAAACGTAAAAGTAAATCTGCAAAATAAAAAAAAAATTAACCACATTCATTAAATAGAAAAAAAGTTATTTAATTTTTTTTTGGTAGCGGCTTTCATTAGCCACCCTGTATATCTTGATTCGTTTATGCAGAGTGAAGAACATACCTTGTGTGCGTAAAAAAACTGGTATAAAAAATGTGTGTATTTTACAGGCGCCAAAGTACTCAACCGATCTTTATGAAATTTCCCCACTATATATACTTGGGTGCACTGGCTACAGCATAGACAATATATAGTTTTGGAAAAGTGGGCGGAGCCACGCCCTCATTCCATATAAACTTTCAATGCGTAATAACTACGAACTTTTTTGGTCTAAATTAATGATTTTTGGATATACTCGTATGTGTCACTTATTCAATATCTACGGTGCCACGGCCACATAATTTGTGTTTTGTTTTTGCTCTTGAACTTTCACGATAGGTTTAGGAGTTCGCTGGGCACGACACAGTCTGTATATAGATTTTTAAAAAGCCCCCAGGCTTATAAAGCTGCAGTTCGGTATAGCTAGGAGTTTATTTGGTTCAAGCTAAAAACATTTTATATATAGATGTGTTCTATGTATCAAAACGTCAAAACAACGTCTATCGGGTTTGCTAGTATGTTATAAAATGGCGAGTGCAAACAATGAATTCCAGCATTCTTTTGTAAAACCAAGAGACTAGTTTGCGTTCAAATATACAGACGGACAAACAGACAGACGGACGGAGAGACGGGCATGACTAAATCGACTCCGCTCATCGTGCTGATCATTTTAGTGAACTTTTCTCTTCTTCTTCTTCTCATACTTACCGATTTCGCTCATTTCCGCGAACATTCCTTGCACACCTGGAAACCTGCCTGCTGAATTTTGTTTCGATATCTTGAACGGTGTTTGATTTATGATTAAGAACATTTCTAAATTTGACTTAATCAAAAGTGGGCGGGCCACCCCCATTTTCAAAAATTTCTTGAACAATTTATTTTATGCCTCAATCTCAATGGCTATCATCCGATTTCGCCCATTTTTAACAACACTCGGAGATGAGTGCCAAGGAACCTGTATACCAAGTTTCATTAAGATATCTTAAAATTTACTCAAGTTATCGTGTTCACAGACGGACGGACATGGCTTAATCAATTTCTCTTTTCGTCCCGAACATTTTGATATACATAAGTCAATATCTATCTCGATCCGTTTATGCCGTTACGTACTGCCGTTAGTCGACTAAAGTTAATATACCTTGTGTGCGTAGCACTACTAGGTATAAAAAAGGGTGCCCTTAGAGGCGCCAAAATACTCAATCGATCTTTATGAACTTTTCACAATATATACTTGGATTCACTGTGTACAGCATAGACAATATACAGTTTTGGAAAAGTAGGCGGAGCCACGCCCCCAGGCTGTATAAAGTTTCAATTCGTCATAGCTCCGAACTTTTTTGATATATGTGTCACTTAGTCAATATCTACATAAGTTTTCAAAAGTGGACGGTGCCGCGCCCACATATTTTGTGATTTTTTTTTGCTCCTGAACTTTCACGATAGGTTAAGGAGTTCGCTGGGCACGACACAGTCTGTATATAGCTTTTGTAAAAGGCGCCAGGTGATATAAAGCTGCAGTTCGGTATAGCTAGGAGTTTATTTGGTTCAAGTTAAAAACATTTTATATATAGATGTGTTCTATGTATCAAAACGTCAAAACAACATCTACCCGGTTTGCTAGTATAATATAAAATGGCGAAAGCAAACAACGAATTTCAGCATTCTTTTGTAAAACTGAGAGCCTAGTTTGCGTTCAAATAGACAGACGGATAGACAGACAGACGGACGGAAAGACGGACATCGCTAAATCGACTCCGCTCATCGTGCTGATCATTTCAGTGAACTTTTCTCTTCTTCTCATACTTACATACATTTAGGGCCGGTTTCACCAACGCGACTAAGACTAAAACTAAGTCGTGACTTAAGTTAGTACCGATTCGAGACTAACTTAATTTTGGGTTTCACCAACTGAGCGACTTAAATAATTTTGAACTCAACAACCCGATCAACTGTTTTATGCATAGTAATAGTTTTTCATACCAGACAACTCTGCGCATCCTAATACCCCAGTGCGAAATGGGCATGTATGGCCATACACGAAGGAATGTATTGATCTTACACACATTTCTCTTTAGTTGGAAGGTACTAAATTTACCGGTTAATTGAAAACGATAGTTTCGTAATGGTTGCGTGCGTTCGCAAGCATCTACGCATACGCCGTTAAAGGCATACTTCACGAATTTTCCTAATGGAACATTGTACAAAACAAATTAGGAGCATTACTGACATTTAGGTTTTGAACGACAGCAACACGGACTTAGTCGAGAATAAGTCAGCTGGCAGGCTGCCTAAGTTGTGACTTAGTTAAGTTAGATGGTGAAACTGAAAAAGTGAAAAACTCGCCCTAACTTAGTTAAGTCGAGTTGGTGAAACCGGGCCTTAATGTTTATGAAAGGTATGAAAATCAATAAAGATATATAACTTCGCTATTGCAGTGGGCTATTGGCTACGTGCTACGTTGCTTGCGTGTTTCCGATTTGGCTAATTTTTGTCAGGAGTATAATACATACTAATGAGAAGCAGCTGACCAATTTTCATTGAAATATCAAGATTGCATTATAAGCGATTGCCTTTGAAAATAGCAGAAATTTTATGCAGAAAAGTGGGCGGCGCCACGCCTACTTCTTCAGAATTTACAAAATTTTTTTTGCGGTCGAGTTTTTCTTAAAAAGCTTATTATATGTGCAAAATGTGATTTATATAACTAGCTTGGTTGTAGAAATATCGGTTTTCAAATTTTCAGAACTATGTTAAAAACTGTGATTGCCTATCTACGAGACATGGCTTAATCAATTTCTCTTTTCGTCCCGAACATTTTGATATACATAAGTCAATATCTATCTCGATCCGTTTATGCCGTTACGTACTGCCGTTAGTCGACTAAAGTTAATATACCTTGTGTGCGTAGCACTACTAGGTATAAAAAAGGGTGCCCTTAGAGGCGCCAAAATACTCAATCGATCTGTATGAACTTTTCACAATATATACTTAGATTCACTGTATCTATATATATAATATCTATATATCTATATATATAAAATTCAAATTATGTATGTATCTATAGATCGAATTGCGTCCTAAACGTATAAACCGATCGTAACCAAATTTTAAACACGAACTGAATACCTTACCGGGATGGTCATGGGCTAAAAAATATTTTGATTTATGTAGGGGGCGTGGCACCTCCCATACAAATGGAATTTTTAACAGTCCGTATTTCTGGAAGTATTTACGTTAGACTACTGAAATTTGGTAAGGGGTTATTTGACATTAATGCCTACCACCTCCAAGAAAACTGGGAAAAACGAAAAAGGGGGCGTGGCACCTCCTATACAACTTTTTTATAGTCCATATCTCTGGAAGTATTTAGGCTAGACCAATGAAATTTGGGAAGGGGTTACATGAGGTTAATCCCTAACACCTCCAAGAAAACTGGGAAAAACGAAAAAGCGGGCGTGGTACCCCCCCCCCCATACAGCTGAAATTTTTCATAGTCCGTATCTCTGGAAGTATTTACGTCAGACCACTGAAATTTGGTAAGGGTTTATATGAGGTTAATCCCTCTCTCTCTCTATGGCGCGATATACAACAGGTATATCATCATAAACCTCCTAAGAGATTTTTGCGCCAAGCTTCTCTTCCAATTTGTGGTGTGCCGATTTGAATTTTCCCTACAAATTGGTGGGACCTACAGTTTTTTGCCGACTCCGAACGGCATCTACAAAGGAGACGAACTTTTGCTGAGAAGCCTGTCATGGCAGAAATACACTAGGAGAGTTTGCCAAACCACTGCCGAGGGGCGACCCCGTTTTTGAAAAACTTTTTTCAAATCACTTTTGGTGTTACCTGTACCAGGGCTCGAACCATGGACCTTCGGTGTGGTAGGCCGGCAACACTACCTTCATACCACGGCGGCCGCCCTACCACCTCCAAAAAACTGGGGATAGCAAAAACGGGGGCGCGGATATTTTTTTATAGAAATGTGGGGTGACACCGACAGGTATAAGCTAGTTTAATATATTTACGATCCTTTTCAAAATCTTTCATATAAAAGCGGGCATGGGCCTTAACCGATTTCGCCCATTTTTTCTTCGAACATCCCTAGCACACCTGAAAACCTGTGTGCTGAATTTAGTTTCGATATCTTGAACGGTGTTTGATTTATGATTAAGAACATTTCTAAATTTGACTTAATCAAAAGTGGGCGGGCCACCCCCATTTTCAAAAATTTCTTGAACAATTTATTTTATGCCTCAATCTCAATGGCTATGATCCGATTTCGCCCATTTTTAACAACACTCGGAGATGAGTGCCAAGGAACATGTATACCAAGTTTCATTAAGAGATCTCAAAATTTACTCAAGTTATCGTGTTCACAGACGGACGGACATGGCTTAATCAATTTCTCTTTTCGTCGTGAATATTATGATATATATAAGTTAATATCTATCTCGATCCGTTTATGCCGTCACGTACTGCCGTTAGGCGACTAAAGTTAATATACCTTGTGTGCACTTCTAGGTATAATAAAATTGTAAAAGGTCGATGTCTGTACATTGCAGATATTTAAGAAAAATCGATAGGAGGGATCATTATTGAGCAAGTAGAAGCCAAATCTACCATTTTTAGAACTTTTGTCTGTCTGTCCGTCTGTCTCTCTGTATGTTTGGTCGCGCATCACTCAAAAAGTGCTGCATGGATTTGAATGGAACTTTTATCATTATATCACTAGACGTTTAACTCAAAATTTAAAATATCATATGTTCCTATATCTGGACCAATTTCAGAGATATCGATATGGGTATCAAATGAAAGGTTATATTAAGTGCTTCAATAAGCGATGTAATTAAGTTCCATATCTTATCTGGTATGTATGGGAGATATAATGATTAAAATCGGACTCAGTCTATTATAAGTTCTGGGACGCAGCGAAGCGGGGACGGGTTTAGTGGTAAGTAACAATATTTTGTTGACTTGTACATAAATACATGTCCGCGTAGATATAAAAACTTATAGTAAACTGAATTATAAAACAACGAAGAAGTTATACATTATAAACTTTCACAAAAAAACTGGATTACACTTTTTCATGGCCAAAAGGGAAGTATCGGACAGAGTCCCTTTGTTCCCCTACGAGTATGGTGGCAGAAGTTTAATTTCAACACCTAAAAGTGGGCTACATAATTTAACATCGACTTATCCCAAAAATCTCTCGGATCACTATCTTTAGAGATCAGTTCCACGAATTATTGCAGGGTCTCTATAGTTAAGGTAACATTGTACCAGAAGGTGAATTCGATTATCGCGCAGAAAGGCTTGAAATGTACTAAAAGAGCGCTTGACCTGCTTTGATACAAGTGGTCCCCAATTACAATATGAAATATTGGAAGTTTTGAAATTATCAGGGATTAGGGCATTCTCCATCCATTTAATATCTTATCTATATTCCTTATTGCATTTTGATTTAAACGGCAATGAAGTAAGCACTTAAGCAAACGCAATGCAATTTTAAATTACCGCTTAGATTTATTTTTTTTTATTTTGAAAAAAGCAAAAAAAATGTATATAGCTTCACCTAAAGGTAATTCGTGGTAATTTTCAATCAAAATCACCATATCTGTTACCAGAAAAAAGGAAATTTTCTTTAAAGCCTATCCCTGGTTATGAATCAGCTGGTCGCCCCACGGCTTTTCAGACCTAATTGGGAGCTCCTAATTCAGATGCGAATCAACGCAGGGTCTCACTCATTTAAACCGTAAAAAAGTATGAGCTGCTATTAAAAACTCTATAATAACTAAATAAATAAATAAATAAAGTTAGTTGCCGAAAATTATTTATTATAGCAGATAACACTGGTCAACAACATTTTTGTACATGGGTCGTGCGAATATTTTTTTATTGCTTTTGCACCCAGAAATAAGAGTATGAACATAAAAAAGTTTTTGATTTGGTTTTGTTCGAAAAAAATGAGAAAAACGAAAAACATGAAAATTTATATTCGGTAACATTTTCTCTTATTAACGTCCAAATATAGTCCCCCATCATGCTTTTCGTATACTGGCCTTGGTAGCGTTTCTCAAACTCCATTATATCTTGATGAAATCGCTCCCCGTGTTCTTCTGAATAAGCTCCCATATTATCTTTGAATCTATCTAGATGTGAATGTAACATGTGCATCTTTAGCGACATTCTACATCCGATGGCGGAAAAATTCGTAATCATGCCAGTTATCAGCTCCTCATAATTTTCATCCCTATGATTTCCAAGAAAGCCATGAACTACTGCCCTAAAACTGTTCCACGCTAGTTTCTCCTCATTGCTAAGTAGGTGCGGGAAAATATCGCAGTTCATATTTTTTTTTATTTTAGGGCCAACAAAGACTCCAGCTTTAATTTTCGCCTCTGACAGCTTTTGAAAAAAGTCTGCAAATATTTGAAAGCTTTATACTCAATATTAAGGCCCAATTTAATATGCAATGGCGGCATCAATATGTTTTTAGAATCGACAATTGCTTCATGTTTAATATTAAATCTTCCCACTCCATACTCAGTACGTTCAGGCCAATGTTTTTGGCGGTAGTGGTCGGTATCATTTCTGCTATCCCATAGGCAGAGATAACAGGAGTGTTTGGTATATCCACCTTGCGTTCCAGTAAAAAACAAACCATCTTGAAGTCTCCAATAACTTC
Organism: Merzomyia westermanni; assembly: GCA_949987695.1. Lineage (NCBI taxonomy): Eukaryota > Metazoa > Arthropoda > Insecta > Diptera > Tephritidae > Merzomyia > Merzomyia westermanni. The sequence continues at coordinate 83,257,421 of OX465289.1, forward strand.
CCACTTGTATTCCGTATATTTGATTGCAGTTAATAGCATTTTAATACTGTCATAATTTCCTTTGAGATGTATGGAATGTGCCAGTGGAATAGATGGAAATTTGTTCCCATTGTGTAGTAGAACTGCTTTTAGACTTTTTGTTGAGCTGTCGATAAAGAGGCGCCATTCATTTGTATTACAAGGAATAACAATTGCTTCAAATAAACTTTTCATAGCAAAAACAGAGTCCATCTTCCTTACTGTAGAAACTAGAAAATTCTGCATGACGCTTTCTTTGCCGAGATATTCGAACATCAGAAGTAAGGAAATTTCGTTGTTTAAGCCGCAATGCTAATAACTCTGCTTTGTCTTTTGATAGATTTAAGTCTCTTATTAAGTCATTGAGATCTTCAGAGTTGATGAGATGTGGTATTCCTGGTTCAAATTGAGGAGCAAATTCGGAATGTACGGATGCAGATGAACACGGTGTTTGAAAGCTGCCTTGAGGGAATAGTTGCTTTTCCAACACAGGTGGATCAGGTACAGTATTTTGTTCCGAATGTGGTACTGGAGCGGATGTCGATGGTAGTTCCGGATATATTGGTTTCCTTAAACGTTTCCCTTTCAGTGGTTTCACTACACAAAAATAGCAATCAGTGTCATGATTACTCGGTTCCCTCCAAATCCTCGGCACTGCGAACTTCGTGGCTCTTTTCTGGTACCAAACTATTTCTGGTACCAAACTATAATAAAACGTAAAGCATTTCATAACAATTTCAGTTTTTATTCAATTATATATAGATATATGTATACTCGTATATATATGAAACAGTTAGTACAATAAAAAAGAGAAAATAAACTTACGCTCCAGAATGCTTCTGCAAGAGTTACATTAAAGATGTGGAGCCCATTTTTTGTCCTGGTTTTTAACAGGTAGACTGAAGTAGGCTAGGTAAGTCTCGCAAATCCTTGTGTTCTTGGTTAAATCAAACTTTTTTTGTCTTCTATTAATACATTAGCCACATATATAGCAAAACTAATTAGCCGCTCGATTACAACGTCTCGAAGACATCATTCCTCTGTGATATGCAAAAACATAGTGTCGCCCACAAGGAGTGACCCAAGGAACTACAGCTTATAAAAAAAAATTTTACTAACAAAAACGCTATCAGGTAGCTGGCATGCTCTATTGCTAGGCCTGCCAATCCGTCAGTAAAAGTTTCGATGAGTTTCTTAATATGTACTTAACTAATTGCCAAATCTACCTAAAATCATGTGTATCTGGGACCTTTTATGTCCTTTTTACTGTTTCTCAGCCACATTTTTTGGTTTTTTTTAAGATGAGTATGTTGTGCTTTAAGTAGATCTTTTTTCGATGCATCAGGGAGCTACCCGCCGCCCTCTATCGACCGAAATAGCGCGAAAGAACCTACATTAGCCAGGTGCAAAAATGCAAAATTTTCAAATCGCTATAACTTCTACAAAACCAAATATTTTTGATTCGTAATTGCATTTTTTTTATAGAATTGAACATCTTCTTCTTCTTTAAATGGTCATCTAACCGCCTGGGCGATTTTGACCGTCCAACATAGCTCGCCAGTCGTTTCTTCGTTGCGCCAACTGGCGCCAATTGGAAACACCGCGGGATCGCAAATCCGTCTCCACTTGGTCCTTCCATCGGAGTGGTGGTCTCCCTCTTCCTCTGCTTCCACCGGCGGGTGCCGATAAGAATACCTTCTGGGCTGGAGCATCTTCGCTCATTCGCACTACGTGGCCTAGCCAGCGAAGCCGCTGTGTTTTAATTCGCTGAACTATGTCGGCGTCTGCGTAAAGTTCATACAGCTCATCATTAAATCTTCTTCGGTACTCGCCGTCGCGTACATAGAATCCCAATATTTAAGGCAAACAACATGTACAAGAAAAAATTTTTTTTTTTGACCTGTGTAATGTAAGCTAAAATCGTTTGTACAAAAGTTTTACGTGTTTAATGACCATTTTAGGATAAAATTTGAATCTTTAAATCTTTCTTTACAATTCTCTGGTTTGTTTTGTTGTTTTTCAGACAGGAGAAATAATTGATGTATATTGGAACGATTTTCCGTCATCCCTTGTCAAATTTGGTTTTGAGACAAACCGGTTTCGGCGTTGTGCCATCATAAGTGTCGATGTTCGTCGTAGGTAGCAGGTAATGTCAGCATGGGTGTCTTTTTACGTACGAGGTGTGTTCAAAACGTATCGCGAATTTTGAATTTTCGCTGGTTACGTATATTCGAATTTCGAATTTTTTGTGGCGTTATGTTGGTACTCATGTCTCTCACTTATGCCGACAAGCTCGGCCATTTTGAATATTCAGTTAATTGTTGACAGCTGCTTTGCTTGCACGTGTTTTGGATCGTCTTTGATTTTTACCTATTCAAGAAAATGGATCAAAGAACCTGTATCAAATTTCGTGTGAAAAACGAAATTAAGTGCGCGGATGCATTCCGAATGTTGACTGTGGCAAACGGAGAAGCTACCTTGGACCGAAGCAACGTTTATCGGTGGTACAAAATGTTCTCAGAAGGCCGAGAAGATGTGCAAAGAAGAACAAAAATTGGCTTTTGCACCACGATAACGCCCCTGCTCACGCATCGTTGCTTGTGCGCGACTTTTTGGCCAAACACAACACACTAATGATGCCGCAGCCACCGTATTCCCCAGATCTGGCCCCCTGTGACTTTTTCTTGTTCCCTAAACTGAAGAGGCCCGTAAAAGGACGACGTTACGCTTCTCTTGACGAGATAAAGACGGCATGGAAGGAGGAGCTGAACAAGATACAAAAAAATGATTTTTTGAAGTGCTTCGAAGATTGGAAAAACCGTTGGCACAAGTGTATAATATCTCATGGGGATTACTTTGAAGGGGACAAAATAGATATTCATGAATAAATAAATAATTTTTGAAAAAACACAAAATTCGCGATACTTTTTGAACACACCTCGTATGTGTTGTGTTAGTTCATTCAGAAACGGGGGTGGTTTGCACCGATTGGTTTTTGTTTGGTTGACTGAGGCAGGTAAAAGTTGGTGATTTTTGTTGTTTGACCCTTTTTGCCCGTTTGTTGTTTTTGATCGTTTGCTGTTTTGTGTTTATTCGTCGGTGCGTGTGTGTTTGTTGTACCTGAGTGATTGCTTTGTTTTTTGTAAACTTATTTTGAAGGTGCGAATATTGTGTTTGTCTGGTGGTTTATTATTCTGCCGTCGAATGTTTTTTGTTTGTAGATTTCCATGTTTTCGAGTACGCTCAGACGTCGGCCTTTTGCTTGTACATGTAGGACCTTGACTGTTTTATTGATGTTCCCGGGGGGGGGGGGGCATTTATTCTCTACCATGGGATTCGCTAAGCTGGACTCTGGTATGATGGTTGGATTCCGTGTCTTTTTGTTGTAATCTCTAATGTGTTCTCTGAACCTCTTTATATGTCATTGTCGTCCAAGTTTGTGTACTTTCTTCTCTATTGTTTCTTTTATGTTCTCTAAGATTTCTCCTGAGTTTATCTACTAGTGCTTTTTTATATACGTTGTTTGTAGCAATGTTATATATTATTCCAAGCTCTCTTCTATATGCTTCTTGTGTAAGAGGTGTTCTTTCCAATCTATGTACTAATGCCTTAGCGCTGCATTTTTATGTTGTTGTGGGTGGTTCGAGGTATTATGTATTACTGTGTCGGTGGCCGTTGGTTTCCTATATATGTCGTAGTTGAATTTATTGGTAGCTTTATCAATATTTATTGTGAGGTCTAGATAATAGATTCCTCCGTCTTTTTCGGTTTCCATTGTAAATTTTATGTTCTTGTGCTGCTTGTTCATGTACTCCAGTACTTGCTCTTCGTTGTTGGTAGTTAAAACGCATATTATATCATCCACGTTCTTCTTCTTTAAATTGTCCAACATAGCTCGCCAGTCGTTTCTTCGTTGCGCCAACTGGCGCCAAATCGGTCTCCACTTGGTCCTTCCATCGGAGTGGTGGTCTCCCTCTTCCTCTGCTTCCACCGGCGGGTGCCGATAAGAATGCCTTCAGGGCTGGAGCATAATCGCTCATTCGCAATACGTGGCCTAGCCATCGAAGCCGCTGTGTTTTAATTCGCTGAACTATGTCGGCGTCTGCGTAAAGTTCATACAGCTCATCATAATAAATCGAGTACCGACGCCGTCGCCAACGCGTAGAGGTCCACAAATCTTTCGAAGAACCTTTCTCTCGAATACTCCCAGAGCCGCCTCATCAGATGTTGTTAGTGTCCACGCTTCTGCACCATATAGCAGGACGGGTGCGATGAGTGAGTTATAGAGTGTTATTTTCGTTCGTCGAGAGAGGACTTTACTTTTTAATTGCCTACTCAGTCCGAAGTAGCATTTGTTTGCAAGAGTAATTCTTCGTCGCATTTCTAGGCTAACATTATTGTTGGTGTTAATGCTGGTTCCCAGGTAAACGGAGTCCTTTACTATTTCGAAATTATTGCTGCCAACAGTGGCTTGGTTGCCAAGGCGCGAATGCGCTTACTCTTTGCATGATGACAGAAGGTACTTCGTTTTGCCCTCTTTCACTACCAATCCCATTTTTTCCGCTTCTTTTTCTAATTTGGAGTAAGCCGAACTTACGGCGCGGTTGTTAAGGCCAATGATATCAATATCGTCAGCATATGCCAACAGTTGCACGCTTTTATAAAATATTGTTCCAGCGCGGTTAAGTTCTGCAGCTTGTATTATTTTCTCCAGCATTAAATTAAAGAAATCGCACAATAGGGGGTCACCCTGTCTGAACCCTCGTGTAGTTTCGAACGGCTCGGAGAGGTGCTTCCGAATTTTGACCGAGCTGGCGTTGTTGCTCTAGGTCATTTTGCATGGCCGTATAAGTTTTGCGGGGAAACCAAAATCAGACATAGCGGCATTTAGGCAGCTCCTTTTCGTGCTATCGAAAGCGGCTTTAAAAGCAACAAAGAGATGATGTGTGTCAATTCTTTTCTCACGGGTTTTTGCCAAGATTTGGCGTATTGTAAAAATCTGGTCGATGGTAGATTTACCAGGTCTGAAGCCACACTGACAAGGTCCAATCAGTCTGTTCACATCAGGCTTCAGTCTTTGGCACAATACGCTTGATAGGACCTCATATGCGATAGTCAAAAGGCTGATTCCGCGATAGTTGGCGCAGTTTGCAGGATCGCCCTTCTTGTGGATTGGGCAGAGAACACTTAGATTCCAATCTTCAGGCATGCATTCATCCAACCATATTCTGCATAGAAGCTGATGCATGCGCCTTACCAGCTCCTCGCCTCCGTGTTTGAATAGCTCAGCAGGCAAACCATCAGCGCCAGCTGCTTTATTGTTTTTCAATCGGGATATTGCTATTCGCACTTCATTATAGTCGGTTTGTGGAACGTCAATTCCATCATCTTCGATTGTGTGCTCGTGTTCGGCATCTTCTCTGGTTTCTTGCTCAGTTTCTCCATTTAAAAGGGCAGAGAAGTGATCCCTCCATATTCTGAGTGCTCTCTGAACATGGACCCCCAGGTCACCGTTCTCATTCTTACAGGAGTTTGCCCCGGGCTTAAAACCTTCTGTCATTCGCCGAATTTTTTGATAGAATTTTCGGGCATTATTCCCGTTGGCCAGCATCTCAAGCTCCTTTAGCCTCTCTTTTTTTTCGCCTGGAAAAGCCACCTCGCTTCACTCTCTAACTCGCGGTAGTGTTCACACACACTCCTCGTTGCATTCGATCTCAGCGTTGCCTTGTAGGCTTCGTCTTTTCTTTTCGTTGCGGCGCGGCAGTCTTCATCATCACACCAGTTGTTTCTTCCCGTTCGCCGGAATCCAATTACTTCTTCGGCTGCGGTACGGAGTGCTCCTGACTTATGATCCCACTGCTCATGCATTCCACTAGGTTGAATTGTGCTCTCGGAGAGCAGGTGTGAGAGGCGATCTGCGAAATAATTGCCGGTCTGTTGCGATTGCAGCTTTTCGACGTCCAGCTTTCCCTGCGTTTTTTGTTGCGTCTGTTTTGTCGTACAGATTCGGGTACGAATCTTGGCTGCTACTAGGTAGTGATCAGAGTCGATGTTAGGTCCTCGTATTGTGCGAACATCTAAAACGCTGGAGGCATGCCGTCCGTCTATCACAACGTGGTCGATCTGGTTGCGTGTTTTTCGATCGGGGGACAGCCATGTAGCCTGATGGATCTTCTTGTGCATATGGATATTACCATGTTTCGTGCACCGGCGAAGTCAATCAGCCTGAATACATTTGGCGAAGTCTGATCGTGGAGACTGCACTTCCCGACAGTGGAGCCAAATACACCCTCCTTACCCACCCTGGCGCTAAAGTCGCCAAGCACGACTTTGATATCATGACGGAGGCAGCGCTCGTATGATTCTTCCCGGCGCTCGTAGAATGCATCCTTTTCCACGTCGTCCTTCTCTTCCGTCGGTGCATGAGCGCAGATAAACGATATGGTGAAAAATCGTACTTTTATGCGGATTGCGGCGGGACGCTCGTTCACGGGTGTGAACGACAGTACTCGGTGACGGAGTCTCTCTCCCACCACAAATCTCACGCCGAATCTGCGCGTGTCTTCATGCCCACTCCAGTAGATGTTGCATGGTGTTTTGATCGTGTTTCCTCGCCCCGTCCATCGCATCTCTTGTATGGCGGTGATATCAGCTTTTGCTTTCCTCAGGACCTCAACCAGCCGGGCAGCGGCACCTTCCCCATTAAGGGGCCGGACATTCCAGGTGCATGCCCTTATCTTAATCCTTATTTCGTTTGCGGGTGTTGTCATCTAAAAAAGGGGTTCTCATATCCGAGGCTTTGTTGTTGAATTTCATTGGAACGTTGTTTTATGTGATGGGTCCCAAACCCAACGCACAACCCGTTTCGCGGGAGGTTGAATTCAATTACACGTTTGTATAGCGAGCCGCTTGATCCAAGACAGACGCCCGCTAGCAGCCGCACCACATGGTGGTCAGACGCTGCTATTTGAATCCCCCAGCAAGCCCTTAAACCATTATGTCGGAGTTGCATTACCAGGCTGTCGCCTTCTCACGTTTAGCTCACCACCAAACGGGTTTTCGGTGGCTACATAAAGGATACTTGGGCGCAAAGCCCGGAAGTAGTGAGCTGCTTGAACCGCATGCAAAAGAATCGCTCTGGCCATTCCCAGGTGAATTGCGATCAGAAACTTTCCCCACTTGCGTGGACTTCTGCACACGGCCCCATCCCCCACGTACCTAGCGTAAAATAACACGCCTAATTTGGAATTAAAATTTTTTTTTGACGTAGAGTGGTTCTTACCGTGTCCCACAACCAAATTTGACAAGGGATGACGGAAAAACGTTCCAATATACATCTCTTGTTTGTCTCTGTTACACTAAAATGCCACGTGCTGATTTGATAATGTTCAGTAAATATATCAACAAATAATAACTATTCTTATTAGCAGCATATCTAAACGAAGTTCCCCACCACTTAAAAGTGTTCATTAGCTTCTATGAATTATGATAACTTAAATATAAGCGTGGTAAGAAATATCGGCCTAAAGAGTAGCTTCATAATTTACGAAATACGAAATAAATAGTTAATATAATTACCTTTCAGGTATGCTAAAATATGATATTTTAGTCGTTCCCACAACAGCCGGTTCTATGCACCGGAATGACCCGGGTTTTCTCACCCGGCCAAGGGCTGTTATTTCAGTGTAACCCTGTCCAATCTGTCCCGTCCCACCCTTAAATTGTCATCCTCGGAGCAAACCCTTGCAGCTGGGTTGCTCCATTGTCTCTTGTTACGGGCTGGGGTCGAACCCAACCCTGGACCAAGAGACTGGATCTGCTGCGTTTTCTGGAAGAAAATTTATATTAAACGGTCGTATTCGGTACAATGCGCCAAGTGTAACAGATGGTTACATAAATCTGGATGTTCAGGGCTTAACCCTGCCATCCACAGACCCCGTACTTTCTTTAGTACTTTTGAGGCACCTTGCTGTACACGTCCTAGGACGTCCCGCGGTAGTCGCCGCTCCGGCACTCCCTTACCGCTTCTACCCACTTCCAACAGCCACAATAGTGCCTCAGTCTACACGAATGGCAGAACTGCTGCCATTTCCCCCTCACCTACTCCCGACTGTCGCTCACGCACACCAGCGTCTCCATCTCACACGGCCGCTCAACACTCCTATCTCTTCCGGAATAGGTCAGATATGATCATCGCCGAGCGTCAGTCCGCTCTTTCTGCCCCTCCTGCTTCCAGCCTGCACGTCAGGAACACCACCTCCTCGTACCTTTCACTACGTGCACCGTTTGTCGGCAAAGATTATATACGCCTTGGACATTGGCCAAGTGCAACAATTGCCTTGGCCTGTGTCACACCCTTATGTGCTCTGGGCTCGCAAACGGCAACCTTTGGACGGATTCGTTCATAGCCCCCTGTTGCAGTACACAGCCGCCTTCCACGCCAGACAACATCGGCCATGGCGCTGTCAACTCTAGACGGCGACATGGTTTAGGCCTTAGCCTACCTCCACCTAGGCAAACGCATCCATCCCTCACGCCTAGTATGTCCCCTGTCTCCCCTCCTACACTTCAAAATTTTGCAGCTGAACTGTAACGGCAGACAGCAGCGGACACGCAATTGCAGACCAAATAGATAACTCAACATTCTGTACAGTCAATGGAGATGCCCCCACCAGGGTGGCAGGTAACTGTCACAGTTCGCCAGACATCTCCATAACGAGCGCGGGCCTCATTAATTTTATCATCTGGCGACCGATGCTTACATTAGCTTCAGACCACCTACCCATCTTACTCTCTGTTGAACGACCGACCGACTTCATAACGACTGATAAATTAACATGCATCAACTTCACCAAAGCGGACTGGGACCGCTTTACTGAATATACAGAGCGCTCCTTCGCTGCCTTACCCACTCCAACGGACGTACGCAAAGGCGAAAGAGAGTTTCGCAAGGTCATCGATTCAGCCTCTTGCCGCTTTATTCCTGCTGGCAGAATACCAGAAATTCTTCCGAATTTCCCGGCAGAAGCTGCGGCGATGGCAAGAGAACTTGACCAAGTGAGACTTATCAATCCCGCAGATCCCAGAATAAAAGATCTCAATGCGAAAATCCGTAGGATTGTCAACGAACACAAGCTGACCAAGTGGAAACAACACCTTGACACATGCAACCTCTCCGGCGGAGTCGGCAAATTATGGTCGACTGTCAAGGCCATATCCAATCCGACCAAACACAAAGACAAGGTCGCCATTGCTGTCGGCGACAGTGTCAAATCGGACGCCAGCAAATGCGCGAGCTCCTTTTGCCGGCTGTTTATAATGCATCCACCTGCGGATAGGACTAAGAGAAGAGCCTTCCGACGTGCGCGCAAACACAAACACTCTACTGCGCCCATTGCCGTCTGAGTCGCAGAGGTTAAGGAAGCCATAATGAAGGCCAAACCTTCAAAATCCATCCGACCCGACGGAATTGCCATGAAGATGATCAAACACCTTGGCCATGAAGGACAGAATTATTTAGCGGCTCTCTTCAATCTCTCTCTAACTACCTTCGTTATACCTGAGATATGGAAACAAGCGATTGTAGTTCCCCTATTCAAACCAGGGAAGCCGGCGAACCTAGGAGAGTCTTATCGTCCGATATCCCTCCTTTCGCCGGTAGCGAAATTGCTAGAGTCCATTCTGCTTCCTTACTTCGTTACTAATCTAAAATTGGCCGATCATCAACATGGTTTTCGCAAAAATCACAGCACGACATCCGCTTTGACCGCCATTACAACGCAGATTAACAACGGTTTGAATCAAAATCCACCAAACCATAGGACGGTTCTCGTGGCACTTGATCTGTCAAATGCATTTGACACGGTCAATCACGCCACTCTCCTCCGATATCTGGATGAGACACCGCTCCCTGCCGGCCTTAAGAGGTGGACCGCTAATTACCTCAATGGTCGACAGGCAACGGTCAAATTTAGGAACAAGAAATCTAGACCACGAAGAATAAAACAAGGGGTGCCGCAAGGTGGTGTTCTCTCTCCCCTCTTGTTTAATTTCTATATTTCGAGACTTCCCCCCCCCACCAGAGGGAGTCTCCATTGTTTCCACGCTGACGACTGCACGATAATGGCCTCGGGCAAGGGTCCCTCCATTGATGAACTCTGTATTAGAATCAACAGTTACCTCCATGACCTTTCCAGCTTCTTCACCGAGCGTAATCTGACCCTGTCTCCGACTAAATCTACGGCGACCCTGTTAACTACATGGAATGCGCAGATGGGGCAAGAGTTAAATGTCCACGTAGATGGAGTACCTCTACCTACTGTCAATCACCCAAAAATCTTGGGTGTGACATTCGACAACGGCCTCACCTTCGCTGGTCATGCCACCGCAATAGTCTCAAAGGTACAGAGCCGCAATAAGATCCTCAAGTCACTGGCCGGCAGTACTTGGGGAAAAGACAAAGAAACATTGCTTGCTACATATAAGGCTATTGGCCGGCCGGTTATTGACTATGCTGCGCCTATATGGTCGCCCAACCTTTCTGACACCAACTGGAGGAAATTGCAAGTCTGCCAAAACACCGCCATCAGAACTGCTACGGGATGCCTGCTTATGTCATCTGAGTCTCACCTCCATCAAGAGGCAAAATTGCTCAATGTTCAAGAGCACGCGGAACTCTTGAGTAGACATTTCCTTCTGAACTGTCATAAACCTAGTCATCCAAACCTACATCTTTTGGATGTAGCACCGCCCCCCAGAGACATAAGGAGACATCTCCGTAAGCATTACGATGAGATCCGGCATCATATCTCTTTGCCGTTTGATCTGCGGAACCATAGACGGGCTCTAAATGACCTCCACACTGAGTCGGTAGACAGATCCCTCAGATCTCGGCCTGTGAATCCCGTTATTAATACTCAACCACCTGAATTGGCTGAAGAGGAGCGTGTACTTCCGAGGGAGACTAGAGTCATACTAGCACAACTTCGCTCTGGATATTATAATAGGTTAAACTCTTACTTATCCAGACTGAACCCCAACATACCAAATACATGCCCTGCATGTGGTATGACCCCTCATGATACCATACATCTCTTTTCCTGTTCAGTTGAACCCACTCTTCTAACACCCATATCACTCTGGTCCAACCCTGTGGAAACTGCGCGTTTCCTCGGACTTCCGTTAGAAGAGCCTGATGACAATTTAGAGTGATCGAGCCCATTGGGCAGGGCGAAGCACTGTTAACAACAACAACAACATGATATTTTGGTAACAACAAATAAAATATACTTAAAATGTTGGACACAACTGTTCTGGTTTTAGCCTCACAATTTTACTAGTCGATACACAGTCCATAGAAACTTTATGTTCTTACTCATTTACTTCTTCAGTATTTAAAACAAGACTTTATGTAATTACAGTTACGAAATATAATTATTTTCCACAATAGCCCTGCTTTTTTACAACATATGCGCTTGCGCTTAATATTTGTATGGACTGCTAAACTCAGAACTTTATCTGCTACTATGAAATAGTGACAGGTAAAATCAGTGCTTCCAAGTTTTGTGATCTAGTTTTCTCTATAATTGGCAAACTGTTTACCGACTTCCAGCCATCTGTTTTATCATCCCCTAATAACACAGGTCAACAAAAAAAAATTTTTTTGTACATGTTGTTTGCCTTAAATATTGGGATTCTATGTACGCGACGGCGAGTACCGAAGAAGATTTAATGATGAGCTGTATGAACTTTACGCAGACGCCGACATAGTTCAGCGAATTAAAACACAGCGGCTTCGCTGGCTAGGCCACGTAGTGCGAATGAGCGAAGATGCTCCAGCCCAGAAGGTATTCTTATCGGCACCCGCCGGTGGAAGCAGAGGAAGAGGGAGACCACCACTCCGATGGAAGGACCAAGTGGAGACCGATTTGCGATCCCGCGGTGTTTCCAATTGGCGCTAGTTGGCGCAACGAAGAAACGACTGGCGAGCTATGTTGGACGGTCAAAATCGCCCAGGCGGTTAGATGACCATTTAAAGAAGAAGAAGATGTTCAATTCTATAAAAAAAATGCAATTACGAATCAAAAATATTTGGTTTTGTAGAAGTTATAGCGACTTGAAAATTTTGCATTTTTGCACCAGGCTAATGTAGGTCCTTTCGCGCTATTTCGGTCGATAGAGGGCGGCGGGTAGCTACCTGATGTAGCGATGCATCGAAAAAAGATCTACTTAAAGCACAACATACTCATCTTAAAAAAAACCAAAAAAATGTGGGTGAGAAACAGTAAAAAAGAGATAAAAAGTCGCAAATACACATGATTTTAGCTAGATTTGGCAATTCGTTAAGTACATACTAAGAAACTCACCGAAACTTTTACTGACGGCTTGGCAGGCCTAGCAACCTGATAGCGTTTTTGTAAGTAAATTTTTTTTTAAGAAGCTGTAGTTTCTTGGGTCACTTGTTGTGGGCGACACTATGTTTTTGCATATCACAGAGGAATGATGTCTTCGAGAAGTTGTAAACGAGCGGCTAATTCCGTTTGCAATATATGTGGCGAATGTATTAAAAGAAGTCAAAAAAAGTTTGATTTAACTAAAAACACAAGGATTTGCGAGACCTACCTAGGCTACTTCGGTCTACCTGTTAAAAACCAGGACAAAAAATGGGCTCCACATTTTTCATGTAACTCTTGCAGAAGCATTCTGGAGCGTAGGTTTATTTTCTCTTTTTTATTGTACTAACTGTTTCATATATATATACATAGATCTATATACAATTGCATTATAACTGAAATTGTTATGAAATGCTTTACGTTTTATTATAGTTTGGTACCAGGGTGAGAAAGAACCATGAAGTTCGCAGTGCCGAGGATTTGGAGGGAGCCGAGTAATCATGACACTGATTGCTATTTTTCTGTAGTGAAACCACTGAAAGGGAAACGTTTAAGGAAAACAATATATCCGGAACTACCATCGACATCCGCTCCAGTACCACATTCGGAACAAAATCCTTCACCTGATCCACCTGTGTTGGAAAAGCAACTATTCCCTCAAGGCAGCTTTCAAACACCGTGTTCATCTGCATCCTTACATTCCGAATTTGCTCCTTAATTTGAACCAGGAATACTACATCTCATCAACTCTGAAGATCTCAATGACTTAATAAGATACTTAAATCTATCAAAAGACAAAGCAGAGTTATTAGCATCGCGGCTTAAACAACGAAATTTACTTACTTCTGATGTTCGAATATCTCGGCAAAGAAAGCGTCATGAAGAATTTTCTTGTTTCTACAGTAAGGAAGATGGACTCTGTTTTTGCTATGACGTGAAAGGTTTATTTGAAGCAATTGGTATTCCTTGTAATACAAATGAATGGCGCCTCTTTATCGACAGCTCAACAAAAAGTCTAAAAGCAGTTCTACCACACAATGGGAACAAATTTCCATCAATTCCACTGGCACATTCCATACATCTCAAAGAAAATTATGACAGTATTAAAATGTTATTAACTGCAATCAAATATACGGAATACAAGTGGGAAGTTATTGGAGACTTCAAGATGGTTTGTTTTTTACTGGAACGCAAGGTGGATATACCAAACACCCCTGTTATCTCTGCCTATGGGATAGCAGAAATGATGCCGCCCAATATCGCCAAGAACATTGGCCTGAACGTACTGAGTATGGAGTGGGAAGATTTAATATTAAACATGAAGCAATTGTCGATCCTAAAAACATATTGATGCCGCCATTGCATATTAAATTAGGCCTTATTTAACAGGGTCTTAATATTGAGTCTAAAACTAACAAACAATTGCAGACTTTTTTTCCAAAGCTGTCAGAGGCGAAAATCAAAGCTGGAGTCTTTAATGGCCCTCAAAAAAAATTATGAACTGCGATATTTTCCCGGACCTGCTTAGCAATGAGGAGAAACTAGCGTGGTTCATGGCTTTCTTGGAAATCATAGGAATGAAAATTATGAAGAGCTGATAACTGGCTGTCGCTAAAGATGCACATGTTACATTCACATCTGGATAAATTCAAAGATAATATGGGAGCTTATTCATAAGAACACTGTTAGCGATTCCATCAAGATATAATGCAATTTGAAAAACGCTACCAGGGCCAGTATACGGAAAGCATGATGGGGGACTATATTTCGACGTTAATAAGAGAAAATGTTACCGAATATGGCAGGAAAGCAGGAAAAAGCATTTTTAAACATTTAAACTGTATTCTAAAACTAAATTTATAAGAATAAATCTTAAATTGATTTTTACTATACTAGAATAAATCAAATCTATGTCAAATTTTGATGAATTTTCATGTTTTTCGTTTTTCTCATTTTTTTCGAACAAAACCAAATCAAAAACTTTTTTATGTTCATATTCTTATTTCTGGGTGGAAAAGCAATAAAAAATATATACGCACGACCCATGTACAAAAATGTTGCTGGCCAGTGTAATTAGTGAAATTTCAACAGAGGAAATGTATGTATGAATGCGAGTTGCTTTACGTTTGTCTAACATTTTAGAAGCAGTGCTGACAAATAGCTTATGGATAATGTGCAATTGCCGATAACGGTTTTTTTAGTCGCAGAAGTATATGCGTGTATAAAAACACAGGGCTAATATTATGTTACAAACTTGTCTCTTAATACATTTAGGCTCATATTTCCATACTGAATTTGTTTCAAAAATGAGCCGACACTGCAACCCGACATTGGAATTTCCCTCCACTTTTCTGCTTAGATTGGGGTTGCTGCATCAGGTTTCTTTTGACACTGTCGTCAGTATCAACCGCTGTTTTGACGTTCTCGTCAGTGTCAAAAGCCTGTGTGTAGGAAAGAAAAAGGAACAGGCATAACTTACATATAGAGTTGCACAATATTGTTAGGCGCTCTTACTTCCTTAATTGAGTTTGAATAAAACGAAGAGAAAGCTAAAAAAATAACCTGTAGGCAAATGCCGTATAAACATTAGAAGGTTCAATAGTGGGAAACACTAAACCATCAATTCTCTAGTAGGGCATTCACCACTGGAGAAATTCACTTTTAATTTGCGAGTTTAAATGCTAGTAATACACTTATTTCTATATAATATTAACAACTAAACGTTTTCGTAACTCACACAATAATTTCTTATCTAAAAACTCAACTAAAACCCGGTGAATTTAAACATTTTACGGACAGGTGGTGAATTACCAACCAGCGATTTGGCATCGGCCTCTTAAATTCGCTGGCGGACCTTCTTAGGCCCGGTTTTTCAGTACAAGTTTAACTCAATTTGTCAGTTAAACTAAGCTTAAACTTGTTGCGCAGTTGTTCAGTCAACTTTAAACGAAGTTTAAACGTAGTTTAGGCGGTCAATTCGGCAGGGTTAAACTCTAGTTAACCTGTCAGCTGTTTTGCATATTTGATGGTTTTGGTTGTGAAACAATAAGCTGAACGCAATTAAGAAAGGACGATATTTTTATATTTAATTAAATACTGGACATATCATCTGACGAAAGTGATTAGAGTGATGCAGAAATTGGCGAAATGCTAACTATTACAAAACTGAGGAGAAGCAATGGCGTTGAATATGTATACAAATATTATCTGTTGCCGTATCTAGATAAAGAAAAAACCAATGTTGCCGTATAAAAAGCAAATACTAAAAGCGGCCTTAAACTCACACTGAAACCCCGCTCTGCAGTTTAACTGGAGTTTAAATTTATGCCGAGTTTAAGCAAACTTAGTTTAAACTGAGCTTAACCAAGGACTGAAAAACCGGGCCTTATTGTTATATGCTCCTTAGTTTAGGTTTGAATAGTTTGAAAAACGTTAATGCTTTTGAGAGTGATAAGGCTTTACTTACAATCCTCCCAACATTGTTATTGTGCAAGTTAATCTTTGATTGAACATCTCCGGCATTTTCTCGACAGTCCAAAAATAGTTTGGAAAATTCCACACCAAAATCCACATTATGGGAGCAACCTCCCCATTTCCAACGACTGGTCACTTTCGCCCGTTCATGCTTCTTTTCCTCTTCCGGTGTGAGTATTTGATTAGTTTCCAAGTACTGAAGAAAGAGCTTTCTTTCTTTATCAAGACTCCTTCGAAGGTTTTTCGTGAGCGTTTTGCGGTTAATTGATGGATCGCAACCACACGATATCAATCGCCCTTGACTACAAGCTCGGGCTACGTTGTGGGCTACACCAGCTGCTGATATGGCAAAAGCAAAGGCACTTTCTCTGTAACCTGTAAAGATAGACAGTTGCTTGGTTTAAAATAATCTTGTTAGATCTAAAACCCAAAAATTTAAGGGATTCAATTAAGGGATCCTGATATACTCGTACAATTATATTCGTTTAAAGTTATAAGATATAATAAGCTCAGGTGGCGACAATAAGTGGCAGCCCTAATTAGAAATGTTTTTATTTAAATACGCAGGATAATATCTTTCGTTAAATACGCATATAGGGATATTTCATTGCTTTATTTTGTTGTGTTCATCTTCCGACAGGGTAGTAAGCTGATTTTTGTTGGAACGAAACTAGGCATTGAAAATGGCAGAAAGCCCAAACCGGTTTGTCAAAACCAAACTTGACAAGGGCTGACGGAAAATCGTTCCAACAAAAATCATATTTCATTGCATTCAAAAAAAATCACATAGGTGGCAACCCCTAAAAACATCTTATGTGGCAACACTTAGGTAAAAATTCTTAGGATGGGTACAGTATGCGATAGTCTGGATAAACAAAAATACAAGAATAGCAAGTTTAAATATATGTTTAGTAAAAGTCGATTTTATTAATTATGCTATTGTGCGTAGCCAGGATTGGGCAAGGGGCGGAAGGCTTTAGAAAAAATGTTCATCGATAAATGAAATTTGAGACACACAATGGCTAGCGGCTTCAACTGTGCCCATTCGTTCATGTGCCAATGTTTTTCTTACCGTAAAATATTTCTTGTATACTCGTTTATTTCATGAGGTATTCATGATTTATTAAAATTTAAAAAATATACGTTAATTAATTAGTGTGTATTCTAGTTTTTTTATGAAAGTTTATAATGTGTAATCTCTTCGTTGTTATATACTTGAGTTTCTACACATTGAATATATCTACATGTTTTTACGCGTACATATATTTATGTACAAGTCAACAATATATTATTTATGAGCGAGTTTTAATCGTTTTTGCTTAACATAAATTTTTTTTAATTACTTCTTGTGTTGTAATGGGCACATATTTATGTACCGCCAACGTCGTTAAACCATTTTACCCCTCCTTAATTGTATAAAAAGAAGGGATAAATAAGATAGGATATTCAACAATTGTAAAGAGTTACATAGATAAGTGTTGAGCACATGAGGCCCAAGTGAACCCGCTTCAATCAAGCAGGAGTCATGTTTTATAATTATGTATTTTTCGCGTGCGGCCGGCAACCCTATTTTGTAATTTCTTCAAAATATATAAGAGAGTAACGTAACGGTCCCTTAAAAATGTTTGTCTAATCCCGCTCTAATTTGTCTTTTTTGCCTAACATCATGTGAGTCCATCTTAAATTACCGCCGCGACCGCATCGCTATCGATTATATTGCCTGAAAACTTAAAGTGGAATAAATAAAAGTTTGCATTGTTGTATGCACTAAAAGTGTCTAATATTTAAAGCGAAGTGCGTTTTCTTGAATTTTGAAAATAGTTTATCGCCTGCTTGCGCATTGGCGCTTAGTGATTTGCAAAAGTAGCCTCTCTCCCTTTGTGCGTTGGCGCTAACCCCATAACCCCCAAAGGCCTAAGTTTTTATTCAATAATTTTTCAACCTTTTCAGAGTATTTTACCTGAGAACCAGCAAGAAGCCCCAACTATAATGTCAGCCTAGGAATAGCACTTTTTAAGTCACGTTTACCCGTACTCGTCCTGCTTTATAGGGCAGAAGCTTGGCGACCGAACATCTGATGAGGAGGCTGTGGCAGTGTTCGAGAGAAAGTTGTTCGAAATATTTACAGACCCTTACGCGTTGGCAACTGCGAGTACCGAAGAAGATTTAATGACGAGCTGTATGAGCTATGTGCAGACACCTACATAGTCCAACGAATTAAAACCAAGCGGATTTGTTGGCTAGGCTATGTGTGAATCAATGCAGATGCTCGTACCAGAAAGTATTATTTTCGCCACCCGCCGGTGGTCGCAGAGGAAAAGAGAGACCAACGCTTCTATGGAAGGGCCAAGTGGAGCCCGTTTTGCGATTCTGTGGTGTTGCCATTTGGCACCAGTTGCAGAAAGAAGAAACGACTGGCGAGCTATGTTGGACGGCCAAAATCATTGAGACGGTTAAGCGCTATTTAAAGCAGAAAAAGAGTTGAAAAGGTGCGTACTGCTGTTGTAGTGGAAACGGGGAGAGTTGCATAAATTTGCAGCAGTTTGTATAAGTTATATTTTGGTTTTGAAAATGTGGTTTATAAAATTCAGCAAGCTTAAATAAATTTCTGACATTTTCTTCACTGTGGCTTGTTGCAAACTCAAAGCGAAACCTCTGAAGACCGTTTTACGAGTATGTTGAGTGAATCGAATGTCTATTTCCATTATTATATGATCAATAAACGGATAGAAAACAGAAATATTGAACTAAAGATCTGAGTTACATGCTTGCAGATTTTGAGTAGATTTGTGTCGGTTCTTTTCGATTTCAATATCAATATCGTCTGCATTTTTTCGCAGGTTCTGAACAATTTTTCAAAGTTCGTCGGAACGCTACTTAGTCTTTTGCGAAATCCACTACAAGCGCTAAATCAATCCCTATTTCTGGGAGTTTATTACACAAAGGCAGAGCGCATCGTTTTTTAGTAAGGGATTTTTAGTTTTGTGTAAACAAAATTGCCAAAAGACTGCGTTTATTTAAAAAAAAAATTGTAATTAATGTTGACCTAAGAATTTCATAATATTTATCAATAGAGAAAATGTTGAAAATTTATAAATTTCTCCTCTTTCCCATAACTGAACTGAAGAATAGCAAAACGGGCTCCACTTGGTCCTTCCATAGAAGTGTTGGTCTCTCTTTTCCTCTGCGACCACGGACGGGTGCAGAAAATAATACTTTCTGGTCCGAGCATCTTCATTGATTCACACATGGCCTAGCCAACAAATCCGCTTGGTTTTAATTCGTTGGACTATGTAGGTGTCTGCACATAGCTTATACAGCTCTTTATTAAATCTTCTTCGGTACTCACAGTTGCCAACGCGTAAGGGTCTGTAAATCTTTCGAGCAACTTTCTCTCGAATACTGCCTGAGCCGCCTCACATAGGTAGATTTTGAAGATTTAGGCGGGCAAAAATATTTGACTGCATATATCCTCTTAAAACTGTTTAATAATTACAAATTTATAATAATTTGTTTTACTAATCGGTTATATTAAAAATAATATAGGTATTACGCTGTGTAACACTGAAAAACGCCTTCGCAGTGAAACTCCTTTTCTTGTAGTATAACAAGAACTGTAATAACTTGTTTGTGTCTTATTGTGCGCTACACATTGACTAGTTGAATAAATTCTTGAGGCAGCAAAAAAAAAAAGACTTCGCTTTTTAGGGATTTGATTTTTTAACTTTGTTTATGTTATTCAAGAGGAGTTTATATAGAGCCCATATTTTACTAGTATTTGCTTAAAAATAAACTATGTCGATTTTGAAAAATTGGTTTCATATTGACTGATTTTTTTAAATTTGAATGTAAAACCCCCATCACCCTAATTAGAAATGTTTTTATTTAAATACGCAGGATAATATCTTTCGTTAAATACGCATATAGGGATATTTCATTGCTTTATTTTGTTGTGTTCATCTTCCGACAGGGTAGTAAGCTGATTTTTGTTGGAACGAAACTAGGCATTGAAAATGGCAGAAAGCCCAAACCGGTTTGTCAAAACCAAACTTGACAAGGGCTGACGGAAAATCGTTCCAACAAAAATCATATTTCATTGCATTCAAAAAAAATCACATAGGTGGCAACCCCTAAAAACATCTTATGTGGCAACACTTAGGTAAAAATTCTTAGGATGGGTACAGTATGCGATAGTCTGGATAAACAAAAATACAAGAATAGCAAGTTTAAATATATGTTTAGTAAAAGTCGATTTTATTAATTATGCTATTGTGCGTAGCCAGGATTGGGCAAGGGGCGGAAGGCTTTAGAAAAAATGTTCATCGATAAATGAAATTTGAGACACACAATGGCTAGCGGCTTCAACTGTGCCCATTCGTTCATGTGCCAATGTTTTTCTTACCGTAAAATATTTCTTGTATACTCGTTTATTTCATGAGGTATTCATGATTTATTAAAATTTAAAAAATATACGTTAATTAATTAGTGTGTATTCTAGTTTTTTTATGAAAGTTTATAATGTGTAATCTCTTCGTTGTTATATACTTGAGTTTCTACACATTGAATATATCTACATGTTTTTACGCGTACATATATTTATGTACAAGTCAACAATATATTATTTATGAGCGAGTTTTAATCGTTTTTGCTTAACATAAATTTTTTTTAATTACTTCTTGTGTTGTAATGGGCACATATTTATGTACCGCCAACGTCGTTAAACCATTTTACCCCTCCTTAATTGTATAAAAAGAAGGGATAAATAAGATAGGATATTCAACAATTGTAAAGCTAATGTACATATCAATATTTTAGTTACTTGTCCGGTAGAGTTACATAGATAAGTGTTGAGCACATGAGGCCCAAGTGAACCCGCTTCAATCAAGCAGGAGTCATGTTTTATAATTATGTATTTTTCGCGTGCGGCCGGCAACCCTATTTTGTAATTTCTTCAAAATATATAAGAGAGTAACGTAACGGTCCCTTAAAAATGTTTGTCTAAAGGGATAAAAATACGGATTTGCATTTCGAATTATTTCATATTGCTCTCTTGTTAAGTCTGCTTCTACAAACATAGCTAAGGCTGCATTTTGTGTCAATATATTACCTCTACCCGGGCTTGATGATTCTTTGTATGCACTTTTGTATTTTGCTGCGCGTGATGGTGATTCTGCGATTTCTTTCAGCGTCCCTCTGCCCTTTTGCTATTAGAGTGGATTGCGCAGCATGAATAATAACTGCATCTTCTACCATGGAACGGACTTCTTCCGTTTTCCTACGTTTACTTCGCTCACTTGACTCTTCGAATGATTTCGATGGACAGCCAGGGCGAAAATGTGACTCATTTGGAATTTCGATTGTTCCATTTAACCAAGACTAGTTAGCTTTTAGAAAATTATCTTCCTTTCTTCTGGCTTTAGTCCACTTTTCCTTAAGCTGTGCTTTATAATAATATAAGCTTTTCTTCAATTTTTGCATATTTTTAGCTGAATAAGTATTAGAAGACAGCAGGTTATTTTATAAGGAATCTAATGTTTCATCCAAAGATGTCGAATTCTGCACTTGCATTTGATTTAAGAGATATTGACGAGTTACTTTTCTAGTGCCTGATGAGCTGGCAATACACAAGATAAGCAAAATTGCCTTAGAATTAAAAACTAATGCAATTATTTTTGTATAAACTTTAGACAAGCTTGTATAAAACCCTTTATATGACACCCTATCTGCAAACATCTGCAGGTAATTTTTATGCACGTGGCGAGCTAATTTTACCAGGTATCATGTTCAACACTAACTTTCACTTGGACGGACTTGGAAACATAACAAACCGGGTTTTCAAAAAAAAAAAAACAAAAAAAAAAAATCTTAGACCGTGTAAGCGTTGATCGATTGGCAGCTGCTACTTAAGATTAGCATATGTTTTATATTATTGAAATGCGATTATATGTTCTTCATCTGTTTTTGTGCTTGTTTACATTCCTGAAAATGTCAGACTGTGCTTACTTCTTACTTTTTAATTCCGTCTCTCCTTTTCTTTTTCTTTTTCATTTTACCTTTGCAACTGACCGTTTTCTAAGCATCTCAAACTGTGATTGGTATGACTTATAGTACTAATAGTTACACTAGCGGTGATAATCTTAGGCTGGGTATGAAGCTTGTGTGTGAATATAATATTGGCTTTAATATTTGTCACTTTAATGCGCGGAGTTTATCTGTTGAAAAACTGGAATATTTGAATTCTATTTTCAGAGATGTAAATGTTGATGTGGTCTGTGTAACAGAGACATGGTTCAAGCCTTCTATAAGTAACATGTCGTATGCTCTTTGTGACTTCACGCTTTTAAGAAATGACAGGTCTACCGTTCAGTCATGGTGTTCAAAAATGTCTTGTTATATGTGCCTACAATCCCCATAAATCCAATGATCTGAGCCCAGTCTTTACCAAAGTATCTGAATTCGCTTTGAGCTATGTAAATGTTCTCATATGTGGTGACTTCAATATCGATGTACTACTGAGGAATGTGAAGTGCAAGGAGTTAATCGATAAAGTAAACAGTTGCGGCTGCAATATTGTCAACGAATTTGCAACACGTTTCGCTCCGAACTGTAAGCCAAGCATGTTAGATATCTTCGGTGTAAGTGATATCAACAAAGTCAAGCATATAGACCAATTCACCTTAGATGGAGTTTCTGACCACGAGATTATATTCCTATCATATAATTTGGATTTTAACAAGGGTAAAACAAATGGCAACCTCACGTTTAGAGACTATAAGAACGTAGACATGGCTGAACTAAACTATGAATGTGTTTCGCTGAAATATCACAATCCATCACGATTACTTAGCTCGGTAGCTTAAATCAGTAAATATTCACGTTAAAACAGACGATTTTAGAGCGATTGAAAAAAAACTATAACGTGCGTTTTAAAAATAGCTAAGTTTTGATTAACTGACAGCTAACGCAAAGTATGGGATCGACTATAGGAGGTTGAATTATTGTTCCTCTGTCTATTCTCAAGTTGTGGGAGTGTTTTTTTTTGAAGTTGTGACAACTTTCTGAAATCCAATTATGGCCGCCTAAATAGCTTAAATCTACCTATGTGCGACGGCAGCCGGGTCTGCTAGTAATATAATAGGAGCTATAATAATTACCGGCGAACAATCCGGCAAAGAAGGGCATATACCGAAAAGAGGGCGCTAGGGTGTACCATGCAACGCCGTCAGTGGCGTTGTGCGTTTAAGTCGCGCCGGCGCCCCCTCCTAAAATTTCGAAACCATGTAATATTACATATATGTAAATATGTAAAAGACAATAACCACAAAACTACAGACACGCAAACAATTTCGCAAGTCACTCGAATACTGCAATTAGGGAAAAAATAATGAAACTTTGTTAGCTAACTATCAGTCTACTAGCAGACCGCCCACGCTTCGATGCATCTAAGAACTTATAATAGACTGCGTCCGGTCTTAACCATTGTTTATCCGAAACCAGTTGAAATATGGGTCTTACTCACATCGCTTATTGCAGCACTCATTAACACCTTTTGTTTGATACCCATATTGCACCAATGCATTGTGGGTCACACTGGTCCATATATTGGTCGATAGATCCGAAACCGGTCGAGATATCGATTTAAAGGATATCTCATATTTTAAGATAGATGCGACGTGATGCAAGTTCCATCCAAACAGACAAAAATTGTCATACATTTTTCTTGAATGTCTGCAATGTACAGACATCGACTTGTTACACTTTTATTACACCGCGTTACACACATTCTGTCCTATGAACCAAATATACTTTTTCGGAAAGGGGAGGAAAAATAAAAATACACGCGTATCGGCGATTTTCATGTACACGTCAGAATTTTTTTTTATGTAAAAAGTAGAAAGCTCGTAGTGTCCGTCTGTCCGCTGTGTGAAAGACTATGGATCGAAAAAACAAAACGCCCTAATTCTAGAGTGGTAGCAACACTCGTTTTACCGGCTAATTTATAATTTGGCAACTTTTACACCCTTTTGGTATTCTGGCGGCTAAGTTGCAGTTCAATTTCGTAAACACCAAATTAGGTGGTAACGTCTCGTAACCGCGAAAATTGCAAGTGTTTTGTAAATATTTTTGTGGACAGAAAATACCAAAAATTTTGTACACGTGCTAGTTCATAGGAATTTATAAACAATATAAGCACTTTTTTACATGAAGTTTCGTTCGCATTCGCATTTTATTCTCTATTTTGCATTGTTTGTTTTTGACAGCGTTGTCATGTAGAATCGCGGTTACATGAATTGCATTGCCAACGGTTACGATTTTCGGTTAGATAATCTTCCATGTACAAAGTTGCCGGTTACGCTCAGAATTGACCCGTAAAACGTAAGCTTTTTGATATGTATTTCAACTCTATTTGTAAAAATAATTAGTTTAAAGAATTTTAATAAATTTAAATGCTTTTTTGGATGTATTTGCTATCCTTTCTATTGCCACTTTGTTCTTGAACTTAAAATCAAAGTTCCATTACACCTTTACCGCGAAGTACCGGGAAAGGTCTTTATATTTTTTATAGCAGTAGCAGTAGCAAGTAAAGCGATTTTACCAAATGTTTGTAAAAGGGGAGTGGCACTGCCTAGTTATGAGTAAAGCAGTTTACAAATTCTACTATTAATAACTTCAGAACCGTGTAAGATAGAATTACGAAACTTTATACGACATATACTAAGGAAGTGTAGAGTACGCCCACTGGAAATAAGGAAATCATCAGCCGGCCAAGCCACTTTTCCATAAAAGTTAACTGAAATTGCTGTTGAGCGAATGAGCGACGGTGGTGTTCTTATAAGCACCCTCCAGTAGAAGCAGGGAAAGAGAAGGAGGAGACCCCCACATCAATGGAAGACTTAATGGAGAACGATATGTGATCCCGCGGTGTCTACAATTGGTGGCAGTTGGCAGAGAGAAGATACGACTGGCGCGCTATTATTTTATACATATACAATAACAGCAAAAATATGTTTCGAACAGTTTTGGCTTTCTGTTGATTTTGTGGAGGCATACCTTGCACTTGGAGCACACAAGACACTAAGTAAATATGGATTTATATGTTACTAGCAAACCCGGCAGACGTTGTCTTGCCCAAAGCCTAACTTGCCTACATTTGAAAAATTGTCCTCTCTTCCCTCCCCATGTATCGCCATATCTTCTTCTTTTTTCTTCTCTTACTTTTTTCCCCACCCATATACCCTTCCTATGTTTTACCTTCTTTATTTTCCGGTAATACCTCCTTCACATCTCACATGTATTTTCTTTTACCCCAATTTGGTGACGGAGATTTGACGGCGATTAGCGTCGAGGGGCTGGAAAGGAGCTGTAAGATCGCTTCTTTTTATCTGGCTCATGATCACCAAGCTCCACTACCACCTGATAACTTCAGGGGAACGTTTTTAGCGTTTAGCGATAACGTCAAATACTTCGGAGTCATTCTAGAAAGGAAATTGTTCTGGAGTGATAACGTAATTAAACGAGCCAGGAAGGCAGTAGCGGCGCTGTTTTCCTGTAAGAGGCCAATTGGTGTCTCCTGGGGGTTCTACCCTAAGGTGGTATGGTATATTGGATATATACACCTGTTCGAGCCGGTGTACTCGCGTATAAGCCGGTGTTACTCAATTATGAGCTGAAAGTGCTCTTATCCTCCCTTTGTTTTTTATTGCGGACTTTGGCGCCGTAATTCGTTCCACTTATGCAAACGCATTCAAGTTGGTATTCGCTTAACTTTATTTGCCAATATAAATGTATTACAAAACTTGTAATGTTGAAATTTTGTATTTCATTACAAGAAACCTTGTGATCTTAAATTTTGCACGTGAACAACCAGCTCCAAAAATTCCGAATGTCAAAATTATAAGTAGACAAATCGCTGGTGACTGTTGCGTTGCCACAGTGTTAATTGAGTGTGGTGAATATGAAAAAAGATAAGCTGTGAGTAGGTGGCGCCGTCAACATCCCGGCGGCCTTGAGGGAACCTTGGTTCCTTCAATTTACTGACTGCTGATTGTGGTTACCATCCTTTCCAAAAGAGGATCGTCCAAAACGGGGAGTGGACGCTCTCTGCATGATGCCTTTGCTCGTTCTTATTGTAGCTACTCTTGCGATACCATCCTTGCCCACAGATAAATTGATAATACGAGCCATGCTCCATTTAAGAGGTGGAGCATTTTCATCCTTTATAAGTACTAAAGTTCCAACTGGAACGTCTTCATTCTTAGTTTTCCATTTAATTCTTTGCTGAAGTTCCGATATATACTCCGTAGACCACCTTCGCCAAAAGGACTGTTTTAACTGCTCCACACGTTTGTAGCGAATGAGCATGGATCCACTACAAGAGTTCTCGTGTTCAGCGTGCGATGTCAAGGGTCGGCCTATCAGGAAGTGTGCGGGTGTAAGAGGTGCGGGATCATTAGGATCTGAGGACATAGGATACATTGGCCGGGAATTCAGGATTGCTTCAATTTGTACTAAAACTGTGTTAAACTCTTCATAGGTTAAGTGAGCATTACCTACTACCGCGCGTAATGTGGTGCTCGCATGATTTTACTCCTGCCTCCCAGAGACCTCCGAAATGTGGCGCTGCAGGTGGTATGAATTTAAACTCTATTTGACTGTCAGACGCAAATTCGAGTATTGATTGACCGTTATCGCGAAAGAACTCGAAGATTTCCCGAGAAGCACCTACAAAGTTCCTACCAATGTCTGAGAATATTTTCCTAGGTTTTCCACGACGGGAAATAAACCTCTTCAGTGCCAACATACACCCTTCGGAGGACAAACTGGTGACTAATTCCAAATTCAAAGCTCGAGTGGCGAAGCACACGAATAGGCATAAGTAGCACTTTTCGAGTTTAGCGCCTCTACCTCTTCTGTTTAAGATAAATAACGGACCCGCATAATCGACCCCGCAATGCAAAAATGGAAAGCCTCCTTCCTTCGGATGGTAGGTTTCCCATGAGCGGACTTACCACCCTCCCTTTCATACGACAGCATTTAACACACTGCCTCACAGTTTTGCGAGCAAGATTCCGACCGCCTAGTGGCCACCAAATCTCACGAATATGAAACAGCATCGATTGAGCGGCATGCATTAAACGGTGATGTTCGTATTGAAATAAGAGTGAGGTAAATCGATGTTTGCCGGATAATAGTTTTGGGTGTTTTTTATTATACGGAAAGCTGTTAGAATTCAGGATTCTCCCGCCTACTCTTATTATATTATTTTTATCGATAAATGGGTTTAGGCTTACTAAGTCTCGACTTGAAGTTAGTTTTAAATTTTTACTTAAAGAACGGTACTATTTCTCGAAAGACTGTTTTTGAGCTAACTGAGTTAAAACAAGCAAGGAATTTTCCAACTCTTCTACTGAAAGTGGTCCGCGGAGTCTCAAACGTTAATCTTTGGTGCGTGTGTTATGAATAAATCGCATTACAAAGGCACAGCTTCGCTGCAGCCGTTTGAATTTAGAAAACCGTTCGAAGTCAATGATGCAATCATTCGTCTCTTCACGTCTGGTACAGACTAGATTTTGTTTCAACTCAGGTAAATCGTCAAGGCTTGCTGATGTCTCTACAGGCCGACACCAATTATCTATACGGTCGCGTAAAAATGCAGGCCCACTCCTCCATAATGAGGACGTGTTCAGCTCATTTAAGGATACATCACGCGATATCAAATCGGCTGGATTTTGTTTAGATTTTACACGGAACCACGTCGCGTCCTTCGCAGCATCACTAATCTCTGCTACGCGATTTCGAACGAATGTCTTTAGCTGATGTGAAGACATATGCAACCACGACAAAACTATGGTGGAGTCAGTCCAAATGACGACCTTATCAAATTTAAGTCTAAGTGATTTTGAAATTTTAACTAATAACCGTGTACCTACTAGCGCTCCACATAATTCTAGTCTCGGTATGCTGACAGGCTTTATAGGCGCTACCTTGCCTTTAGAACACAACAATTTAACAGTAGGTTCGCCATCCTTTGTACAGGTCCGAGCGTATGCACAAGCTCCGTATGCTGCCTCGCTAGCATCACAAAAAATGTGAAGTTCTAGTTTCGAATTCTCACTGCCGAGCACATGACGTGGAACACGTATTTCGTGAAGGTATGACAGTGATTGTAGAAATCCTTTCAAATTCGTGATAATATTACTCGGTACTTTGTCATCCCAGTTTATCTTACAGAGCCACAGGCTTTGCAATAATATCTTCCCTATCATAACTACGGGACTCAGTAGACCCGTTTTGTTATTGTTGGGATATTTTGGTTAACTTCTAAAATGAAATGAAATTCGTCGCTTTTATTCAACCATCCCAAACCCAAGGTTTTGCTCGAGTAAGTTTTGTCTAGAGTTAGACTTTTTGAGATGTTGCTACTTTCTTCTACATCCTCAGCCATCCCAGCTAAATTAGATACCCATTTACGTAAAGGAAAACATCCAGACATGCAGACTTTAGACACCTTTTTACACGTCTCCTTAAGCATGTATTTGGAGTCGCTCCCGGTAAGAAGATCATCTACGTAAAAGTCGTCTAGTACGATTCGGCCCACGTCTTGGTCGGCGCTTTGCATACCCAGTTGTCGAAGACACCGTATACATAGATATGGAGCCGCTGACATGTCATACGTGACAACGTTAAGCCTGTACATATTCAGGGGTTCTGACTAATTTTCACACCATAATATCAACTGCAAATTTCTCTGATCCTCCTGTACTAAGACTTGCATGAACATTTTTTCTATGTCGTCGCTGACGACAAATTTGTACTGTCTAAACCGTAGAAGAATGGAAAACAAATCGTTTTGTAAAGGCGGTCCTGTTATTTGGATATCATTGAGTGATATACCCGTGAATGTCCTTTGGCTGGCATCAAAAACTACACGCAACTTTGTAGTGGTGCTTTGTCGTAAAACACTGTGATGTGGTAAGAACACATATGGGTTTTCATAACTTTCGATTTTAGTCATGTGCCCCAAATCTGCGTATTCGCGCATAAAACTACTATACATTGATTTATACTCAGGGGATCCCTTAAGACGGCGTTCTAGGGATAGAAACCTAGACTTTGCGATTTCGAAACTGTCTCCTAGCACGTGAGTTGAAGTTTTAAGTGGAATTCGAACCGAGAAACGCCCGTCAGCTTCGCGTTTCATAGTATCCTCAAATAATTTCTCACAAGCAGAATCTTCCTGAGTTCCTACATCAAGGGGCATATCTATTTCCTCTATCTCCCAAAATCGTTTCAATTGGTCGTTAAGTTCTATGGTTTTTGCGAAATAACATTGAACTTTATTTTTGTATGCACTATTATCGTACTCAAGCGTATTCGACCATCGAGTAATAAATTCCAGAAGATATCTGCACCTACAAGTAGGTCAATTTCTGACGACGAATGAAATGACGGATCCGCTAAAGTAACGTCTTGTGGAATGTTGAGGGTTTTGTAATTTAAGCTTATTGATGGCAAGGAACTAGTTATGCTGTTCAATACTAAACACTTGATGATAGTGTTGTAACTATGGCTCCAAGACCGCAGTTTGATTTCACAAGACTCTGTCGTATGGGTGACTGCATTCCCTACCCCGGCTATTCGGCAAGGAACTAGTTATGCTGTTCAATACTAAACACTTGATGATAGTGTTGTAACTATGGCTCCAAGACCGCAGTTTGATTTCACAGGACTCTGTCGTATGGGTGACTGCATTCCCTACCCCGGCTATTCGAACAGCGGACTGTATCGACTTGGCTTTTATTTTGCGACGCAATGAGCTTGTAGCTATGCAATGTTGACTACCGCTGTCTAATAAAGCGCGTGCGGTATGGTGAACATCACCCAATCCGGCTACCTCAACCAATACTGAAGCTAAAATAATGGTGTTCAACGTTTCCTGCCTATGTTCAATGCATTCCTTTAATTTATCAGAAAAGTGTAATACTATTCGGTGTAAATGTAACTTCAGGGGCTGTAACAGATAAGTTGACATGTTCACCACTAAAATACCCATGGAGCAAGATATTATGTTTTTTATTGCATTGCTTACACGAACCGAACTGACATTCTGCTAAATCATGCCCATTGCGTAAACAATTTGTACATAACATTTTAGTACAAGCGAATTTATACCTGTCTAACACAGGTAGTTTCAAAAATCTAGCAAATGTATATAGTAAATGATTCTTAGCGCATAATGGACATACCCGAACGCCATTATTCTTTGAAGTTGAAGTATTTTCCGTCGATACGAAGCTATGCAGTTTTGGCTGAGATTGACCTTTATTGGGTGCACGAATTGACTTGTTAGCGTTTGAAGTAACTGAGGTTTGGTGCACCTTAATTATATCCAAGGTATCGGCCTTATCATTTAAAAAATTTAACAACTGCTCCAGCTTTACCGGTTTGCTCAATTCTCTTGAAAACTGATTTTTATATTGTTCCCAATCTTTTTCGACCTGGCTATCTAGCTTCGTGACGATTACATATATTATCAAAGTATCCCACTGGTCTGTCGGTTCCCCAAGAGAGCTTAATGCTCGAATATTTTTAAGAACGGTGTCGACTAACCTTCTAATGTTTGCGGATGACTCTTTGTTTAAAGGCTGTATGGAGAATAACGCCTTTACGTGATTGTGTACTAATAACTTTGTGTTATTGAACCTATTCGTGAGCAAATCCAAAGCAATCGAATAGTTATCGCTCGTAAACTCTACTGATTTGATTACTTGGGCTGCTATGCCGGTTAACGACGACCGCAAATAGTGAAACTTTTGCATGCTATCTAACTGCGTAGAGTTATGTATCATCGAGTGAAAGGTATCACGGAATTCGAGCCAGTCTCCATACGAGCCGTTAAACGATGGCAGAGAAATGGTAGGCAATTTGACCAACGATTGAGAGTTGCATTTGGGAACTTCACCAGAACTATTAGAGTTAGTTTTGATGTCTAAGAGGCTTGAAATACTAGCCATAGAACTATAGTAGGAATTTTCAAATGCTTCACGAATTTCTAATTGCTGCTCGATGTCGTTTTCAGAGGCTGATTCCTCGATGGAAGTTTGGATTGAACTGAATTCGTTCAGCAATGACTTTGCTGAATCGATGCGCAACTTAATTTCGGATAATTGTTTACTTGTTGGGTGAGCGCCTTCAAACGAAGCTACAAATTTAGAAGATAATGTTAGCCTACCTTTGATCGAACTTCTCTTCTTGATAAGTTCTCGCAAAAGGGCTTCGTTTAAATTCGTATCACCTGCGAGAGGTGGAGCAGGAGATTTAATAGCATCGAGGCCCATGTTGTAGGTTATGTAGTAGAACCAATACGCACGTGCAAATGAATCGCTACGAAACCTTTCTGCAAAGTACACAGCATAAGTAAAATGTATAAGTGGATAATTTTTAAGCAAAAGGGAAATGTGAAGATTGAAGATGCCGAACCCTTTTCAAGCACTTTCTGATCCAATGTTCGAGCCGGTGTACTCGCGTATAAGCCGGTGTTACTCAATTATGAGCTGAAAGTGCTCTTATCCTCCCTTTGTTTTTTATTGCGGACTTTGGCGCCGTAATTCGTTCCACTTATGCAAACGCGTTCAAGTTGGTATTCGCTTAACTTTATTTGCCAATATAAATGTCTTACAAAACTTGTAATGTTGAAATTTTGTATTTTATTACAAGAAACCTTGTGATCTTAAATTTTGCACGTGAACAACCAGCTCCAAAAATTCCGAATGTCAAAATTATAAGTAGACAAATCGCTGGTGACTGTTGCGTTGCCACAGTGTTAATTGAGTGTGGTGAATATGAAAAAAGATAAGCTGCGAGTAGGTGGCGCCGTCAACAACACCCATTGTGCGTCCGATTCTTCTATGTGGTGTTCTGGTTTGGTGGCCTGCACTAGCTAAAAAATACCTACCTCAAACTGTAGCAAAAAGTCCAAATAAGTTCGGAGCTCTGCATAACCGGGGCTCTTTGTTCCACTCCGACGGAAGCACTCAACAGAATGATGCACCTATGTACTACCTCTTGACCTGGCGGTATATATTAGAGAAACCAGTTACTGGTTAAATGGAGCTAGTGGGCACGCCACAATTCTGAGCACTAGTGCCTCAGTTCCAATACCATCATGTACTGACTATTGTACGTCAAGAAATGTATTCGTTAAGAACTATGTAGTGGACATATAATCACGACAAATTTGGAATAATAGACAACGTAACGTCCCGTGTACCATTAACATATTCAGCGATGGCTCTAGGCAGCTTTTCACCGGATCTGGGGTTAGAGGTCTCTTTCCGCCTTCCGCATCATTGTAATACCAAGCGGAAATGCTGGTAATACACAGGGCTGTGAATCATCTATTCTCTATGCCTAACGATGGCAAACGGGTGTTTATTTTCTCACACAGCCAGGCCGTACTAAAAGCCTTGGCCGCATACGTCGACAACGCAAATTCACTCACTGAATGCTGCAGATCTCTTAACGAGATGGCTCAGCACTTCAGTATCAGCCTTATATGGGTACCTGAACACAGGGATATTGAAGAAAACTGCAGGGCAGACGAGCTGGCCAGGAGAGGCACCAACGACTATATCCTTCCGGGAAATGACTCGGTACGTAACCCATGGCCACTTTCAGGCTTCGCGTAAACACAAGCAGCATAAGGAAGGCAAATGAACATCCAGGCTAACTTGGTCTACATAAGATAACGGGCGTACAAGAGCGCTTCTGACACTACAAAAATCGGGTTTAGCATCCGTGATAAGAGTTCTAACAGGGCACTGTCTAGAGACCGTAAAGGGTATCACAACGGGCCCACTGGTGGCCTAAATGTTGGGCTGTTAACTTTCTTTAAGCGTTTCAACTCAGCCTTCGCAAGCTACCCTAACCTAAATGTTTTTTGGATTTGATATCGCTCACTTTTTCCAAAGTTTTTATGCCTTTCATGAACATGAAATGTTATTTTAACTTTGGTCCGATGTTTGTAAGCATGAGAAGAAGAAGAGGCAGGCCCACCATAAAGCATAACGAAATGATCAGGGCGATGAGCTGAGTCGATTAAGCCATGTCCATCTGTCCTTCCGTCGGTCTGTCTGTCTATTTGAACTCAAACTAGTCCCTCAGTTTTAGAGATATCTCGATGGAATTTGGTTCGGGGCCGCCATTTTGTAATATAATAATCATTTGTCGGAACCCACAATATCGGCCCCATTCAACGCATAGCTCCCATACAATTGATTGTGCCGAAAACGGGGTTTGGTCAATAAATCTTGGAGGTGATGAAGTTCGAACTTCAATAAAAGATAAAAGACAAACAACACAAAAAAATGTGGGAGTGCCTCTGCCCAGTTTTTCAAAATTGTATAAATATAGATTAGAGGACACAAAGCTCCAAATATCAATAATTTAAACCAACTACATTCATAGTTATGACGAATTGTAACTTTATATAGCATGGGAGCGTAGCACTGCCCACTTTTCGAGCATTATATATAGTCTATGCAGTACCCAGAGATTCTACTGTGAAAATTTTTCTAAAGATCGGTGGAGTACTTGGACGCCAACAAATACATTCATTTTTATAACTAGTAGTGCTACGCCCACAAGGTATATTAACTTTAGTCGCATGTAACGGCATAAACGGATCGAGATAGATATTGACTTATACATATCAACATGTTCAGGACTAAAAAAGAAATTGATTAAGCCATGTCCGTCCGTCTGTGAACACGATAACTTGAGTAAATTTTGAGATATCTTAATGAAATTTGGTATGTAGGTTCCTTGGCACTCATCTCAGACTGCTATTTAAAATGGTCTAAATCGGATGATAGCCACGCCCACTTTTTGTATGTAGAATATTTTCGAAAACACAAAAAAGTGATTATTCAGTACATAATACACCTATAACCTAAAATTTGGTGTATACATTGAGACTGAGGCAAAAGGTTAATTTTTCAAGAAATTTTTAAAAATGTGTGTGGTACCGCCCACTTTTGATTAAGTCAAGTTTAGAAATGTTATTAATCATAAATCAAACATAGTTAGATATATTAAATAGGCAATAACTTTGCGTAAAATAGCTTTACATAATTTATATTTCACTGTTAAAGTTTCCGTAATCTAAGTAATCCAAAAAATTAAAAATTTTCGAAAATGGGCGTGGCCCCGCCCCTTTTATAGTGGACTATTCCACAAAACTTTTTATGCCATAACTTCGCTAAAAATTTATTTGTCGAAACGAAATTTGGTGATAATGTTCAATATTTAAAGGTAACTGTTTGTTGTAAAAATGGGTGAAATCGGTTCATGTCCACGCCCAGTTTTTTAACATAGTTCTGACAATTTTTTTTGTAAAATTTAAAAAGCGATATTTCGACAACTAAGCTAGTGATATCAATCAGATTTTGCACACATAACAATCGTTTTAAGAAGAAGTAGTTGTAGCGCCGCCCACTTTTCTGCAGAAAATTTCTGCTAATTTTAAAGGCAATCGCTTATAATTCAATCTTGATATTTCAATGAAAATTGGTCAGCTGCTTCTCAGTATTATGTATTACATTTGTTAATTAAACATATTTAATAAATTACATAAACTGAATAAATTGAACGGTTAGGTTTGTGTTACAAATTCAACTGCGTTTGCGCGGGATAAAAATCTAACCGCCATTGTGCGGGTACAAATTTCGCCGCTATTTCGCGGGTTTTATGAGTTATTTTCTCCTTGGACCTTATTTTACGAATGACTTAACATTTTCGACATAACAGTATGAAAAGGTAAAAAGTCAAACTAACTGAATCTGGCTTTTATCTGGAGTTGCCATCTCCTTCTTCGTTTTGAAGCTTGACCTGGTGAATCATGGTGTTGATTCACAAACTCCAAAGCGGCTAGCTTAGATGCTGGGCGACGAATGGTGCTGGTGTTTGTACCAACTCGAGCGCTTCTCACTTGACCGTCTTTTGATGCAATGACATCGATGATTCGGCCCGTTTGCCACTGGCCCCTTGGTGACTGTGGGTCACAAACCAATACTAGCTGACTTGGCTTAAGAGAAGATGTTTCCTCCTACCACTTAGAATGCGTTTATTGCTCAAGCAGATACTCGTAAATACAGCGTTTCCACAACCGATCTTTTAAATTCTGGGCAATCTTCCACTGCTTTCTCAAACATATATTTTCGTCGGCCTCACTAGGCGTTTGAGTAGAGTTGCAGCATCCCAAGATAAAGTTTTTAGGCATCAAAGGTTCTGGGCTTTGCGGTGATAGTGGAATATCTGTTAGTGGACGCCCGTTTACTATATTCTCAGCTTCGATGACCACACTATGAAATGTGAAATGTTTCCAAACGCGGAACTTCCTCTTTCAATACTCTATGCAAAATTCGCTTTACGCAATGAATTAAACGCTCCCAGCAACCTGCTTCTGCGGATTAGCTGGACAACTAAATTTGCATTCGATTTTGTCCCTTGAAATAGCGCAAATAATGGCTTCAAAGTCGAATAATCTCTCTTCCTTCCTTATTTTATGCTGCGCTAGGTACTGGCATCCCGCGGTCAGTTGACAAATCGGACGCAACTTCTAGTGGTTAAACAGGTGAATAGGGCTATCCAGCGTTTCTCACGTCGGCTACCGACAGCGACATAAAATGGACCACAGTAGTCGATTCTATTGTACGAAAATGGGCGCACGTACGGTGTCACGTGGTCAGGTGGCAGCGGACCCATCAAAGGCATGGCTGGCCTTGTCCTCGTTGGAACGCACACTGGACATTTCTTCACTACGCGCTTGAGTAAGGCATGCGCGTGTGCAATCCAAAATCGCTGACGTATTTCGTTAATGGTTAATTTAAATGTGATGATGGTTCTTTTGATGGAAATAGTCCGACACGATATACTATACATGATGTCCTTTTGGTATAATTATAGGACTACGTGCTGATTCTCGCAAACAATATGCAGCATCGATTACACCATATATGCGCAGATTTCCCTCTGAATATAGTTTCGGCGTTAGTTGTGTAGTGGCGCTTGTAGCCAAATTACCATTTTCATGCCCCATTTCATACTGTTAGTACCTTGTCAGGCAAACCTTCGTTAACCTTTATGTCAACAGCAGAACTTTTTTACGCACGTCAACAGCAACACATCCGGGTATGTACATACGTTTTGTATGGCAAATGGCATGCCGTTATAACCCGGCAGGTACACATCTCTGAAAAAATCGATAGTACCTGCGTTAATCACTTGCGCTAAAAAGTATAAAATAGAGTTTACCAGTATTACGGATTTTATCATCACGTTTCTGTTTATTTTGTGGAAATAAAAAAATAAAATCAAAGTGAAATGGCAGATGGTAAATGGTTTACTCCACGACAACTAAGCGCACTTTCGTAAGAAGAACAGCAAGCATATATTCGTCAAACGCTTGAAGAGAGCCAAGAAGAAATAAGTGACCACGATTCAGTAGTTGGTGACGAGGCTTTAGATGAATGTGTAGGTGATATTGGTGGTGATGACTCAGACTTAGAAGAGCCCACGTTACCAGAATATGACCCAGAGGACGGCAGTGATTCTGATGAAGAACTTGAAGATGCACCAATTAAAACTGGGGAATATTTTACTGCCAGAGATGGTAATGTTTGGTCTTCGATACAACCACAACCTGTAAGATTCCGTACGCACAACATTCTAAGAAGCGCACAATCTGGACCAGTACGGGCAACGCAAGGTTTGACCATTTGAGAAACGTTCAAATTGATAATGTCAGACGAAATATGCGACATAATTATTCGTGAATCAAATCGAAAGGCAAGGCAATTCTTTGATGATGACAATGCAAAACATCCAACAAGAGAACCGAGATCATGGATTCCCATAACAGAAAGTGAATTTGATGCATATTTGGGCGTACTTTTGCTAAGTGGCGTTACACATTCTGGTTACGGGCATACGAAAGATGTGTGGAATACTAAATCACATCCATTATATCGTGCTGCAATGAGTGTACGACGATTTTGGGAAATTAGCCGCTTCATTCGTTTTGATAATGGAAACAGACGCCAGCAACGCAAACAAACTGACAAAGCAGCAGCAATATCGGACGTTTTTTTGATGCTAAACAGCTGTCTTCGTAGATATTACGTGGCAGGAGCCAACGTCACCGTAGATGAACAATTGTATGCTTATCGTGGTGGAACTGGCTTCACGCAATACATACCATCAAAACCTGCCAAATATGGGATAAAAGTGTGGTGGGTGTGCGACTCCATTTCGTTCTATCCATTGCAGGTACTATCAATATTGTTGAAAATTGTTGAAAGTATAAATAACTAAATTGAATTTAATTTTTCAATGCAGGGACAAATCTATACAGGAATGGCACCGTCTGGTGAACGTGAAAGAAACGTTGGTGAAAGAATAGTCAAAGATTTATGTATCAACCTTTTTGATGGAAGTGGAAGAAATATTGTATGTGACAACTTTTTCACTAGCTACAACTTGGCAAAATCTTTGATGATAGACAATAATTTATCTATGTTGGGTACTTGCAACAAAAGGCGTACATTCGTGCCAGCAGCATTTGCCAACCCCAAGGGACGTGAAGCTGAATCGTCAATGTTTGGGTTCTACATATAATCACGTTACGATGTGCTCGTACGTGCCCAAGAAAAACAAGGCAGTTGTATTATTGTCCACTTCTCATTATACAACAGAAACGTCCGGTCCTAAGAAGAAGCCAAATGCTTATATTGGACTACAACAAAACCAAAGGTGGAGTTGATAGCATGGACATGTGCTTGTCCGAATATAGTACCAAGCGGCGCACAAACAGATGGCCTTTGGCTTTCTTTTATAATATTGTGGACGTTGCTGCGTTTGCTGCATACATAATATACGTTGACAACAACACTCACCTGAAGTCATATACAAGCCGCCGTAGGATGTTTCTCCATCAGCTAAGTGAACAACTATGCAAGCCAGAAATAAAGAGAAGGGCGAATAACAGCAGAATATCCAGAGTTTTTTCAACGCGCAACGCCATCGAAGCCATGATAGGTAGGCCCATCCGAGTTGTGGATGCTGGAGCACATGAAGCGGAGGAGCGTGATAGTACGGGACGCCTAAAAGTAAAGGGGAATTGCTACATCTGCTCCAAACGACGCCCTACTCGTAAAGCATGCACATTATGCAACAAACCAGTGTGCGCAGAGCATTCCAAAGACTTGCCGCAATGCGATAGATGTAATTGAATTTCAATAATTTTAAATTTTTTCGTAGTTTTTTTTAATAATTTTTTCATAAGTATTTTATAATTTATAATTATTTTTATGCCATAAGTATTTTTTTAACTCAAAATAAACTATACTTTTCAAATATTATCATATTTGCATGCGATTTACTATACATATGGTATGGTATACCCAGGTATGTATGCTGTTGACGCAACTT
The DNA here is from genome assembly GCA_949987695.1 of Merzomyia westermanni. Classification (NCBI taxonomy): domain Eukaryota; kingdom Metazoa; phylum Arthropoda; class Insecta; order Diptera; family Tephritidae; genus Merzomyia; species Merzomyia westermanni. Next base: position 83,295,793 of record OX465289.1, read on the forward strand.
TGTAAATGGGCTTTATCTACCAAACGGATGATCCAATCCTAAATAAAATTGGGACTATTGCGTAAAACAGTTTTCGCTAGGATATCACGAAATTTCAAGTCGGTCCGATTATCCAGTTCAGAGCTACAGCGTTTTGAAAACGCAAAACATACCCAGGTATGTTGCCGTTGACATAAGGGTTAATAGAGGACTTATTAACCATTAATTCTTTACATACGCAAACGTCAAGCTGTGTAGTTCTGTTTATATTTTTCTCTGTTATTATATTTAATAAATTAATAATATCTTTGATATTCTACAGTTATAATTAAAGTGGATAGAGTTAAATACTTAATGTGCTTCACTACTTGGTGTGAAAAGTGTTAAAAAGTTTCAATAGTTATTCATTATTATAAATTCATTTTGTTGAATTTGTGTGTGCCGAGTTTTTTGCATATTTTATTTGTTGCTATTGAAAGGCTTTATTTCATATTGCAATTGTTGTTGTGCTCTGACTTGCTTTTCTTATTTCTTTTTCGTTACAGCGGTTTTGCGTGGTTTGTTAAACGTCAGACACAGTGTGTTTAAAACTGTTCGCTCAGTACTGTGTCACTTAAACTGTCAGGGTTGTTTTTTCTTTAATCCGCTAAATTTTTTTTAACTTATAATTTTTCTTATAAATTTATATTAGTATTTATACGAAAATGTCGTGCATGATAGCAAACTGCCAGGTAAAAAGCGAATCCGAACGCTTTGTGGCATGCTGGCTGTGTGATGGACTTGTCCACGCCAAGTGCACTGGGTTAACCGGTAGAATAACTGACCTGCTTAACGAAGGAAAAGGCATGCGCTGGTCTTGTTCCAAATGCCGGTCGACGGAAGTTGATCTCTGGAATATCTTTAGGCATATCAGAAACGGGTTTTCTGAAATAAGCAAAGATTTTTCATTGCTGACCGAAAAATTAAAAAAATATGAAAATATTTTCAAAACCTTGGAAACTTTGGAGAGTTCGCCTCATTTGGAATGCCCTGTTAACTTTATGACTAAAGCTTCAGATTCAATTATTGTTTTGGGTGATTTTAACTTACCTCATATATCGTGGAACATATCTGATGGTAATATTATTCCAAATCTGTCAAAACTGGGGTACGATGACTTTTTAGATGGAATTTCCGATCTTTGCCTTAATCAAATAAATGTTACCACTAACAAGTTAGGGAAAGTCTTAGATTTAGTGTATGTTAATGATATAAACCAATTTTCTGTAAATCGTTGTGATCCGTTGGTTTTACCAGAAGACCTTTACCATCCTTCTATGGAAATAGTCTACGAAACCATAAGTAATGGCCAAGGCACTCAATGCTACTCATGTAGTAGCTTTGATTTTAACTTTTCCAAAGCAAACTACAAGAAATTAAATAAAGAACTCTCTAAATTAACTTGGCCTGAATTTGGTTGTGATATCGATCTATACGTCTCACATTTCAATCAAACTATTTACTGCCTATTTGAGAAGTTTATTCCCAAACGTAAATTAACTTATGATCATCCTGCGCAAGCTTGGTTTCCTAAAGAGCTTAAGGCTCTGGAAAATAGGGAAACGCGATCATTTAATTTATATAAGAAATCTGGATTAAATAAACATTACTTACTGTATTCCAGACTACGTCAGAAGTACATAGATTTAAATAAAAAGTGCTATAAAGCTTATATCTCTAAAACCAAAAGACATTAGAAAGACATTATTCTCAATCCAAAGTCATTTTATGGTTTCGTAAATTCTGAACGTAAAGTATCAGGGTTTCCTTCAGCCATGAAATATCAAGACATTATATCTAGCGATAATCAATATATCGCAAATTTTTTTGCTCAATTTTTCACTTCTAACTATTCTGCTGTCACCAATTCAAACTTTCAAAACTTTCCTTATAAGCTACACGGGACAAATTCAATTAATTCACCAATTATATGCGCCAAAGATGTTCTAATTTACCTTAAAACCTTAAAAGAATCTTTTAAATACGGTCCTGATAGGATTCGTACATGTTTCTTGAAAAAGTGTGCGAACCATATTTACCAACCCCTTACCAATTTGTTCAATCTATCACTAAAGTGTGGTGTTTTTCCAACTGCGTGGAAAGAATCGTTTCTTCTACCGCTGCATAAGAGCGGGAGTAGGTCTTCTATAGAGAACTATCGTGGCATCGCAAAGCTTTCTGCCATCCCAAAATTGTTTGAAGCTATTGAAACAAATCAACTTACGGGTCCGATCTCTACTTTGATAGCTGACTGCCAACACGGGTTCAGTAAGGGAAAGTCCACAGTTACGAATGTACTTGAGTTTAGCAGTCATGTCTCAAATGCCTTTAGAAAAAATCTGCAAACCGACGTTATTTATACGGATTTCAGCAAAGCTTTTGACAAAGTGTGTCACTCATTACTTATTCATAAACTCGATCAGTTGGGCTTCCAGCCGGGTCTCAATCGCTGGATCTCTTCTTACCTTAGTGACAGGACACAAAGAGTAATGTTTAAAAATTTAGTATCCGATGTCATTTATGTCTCTTCGGGGGTTCCCCAAGGAAGCCATCTTGGCCCGATTCTGTTCTTGTTGTTTATAAATGATATTTCTACAATAATAAAATCTTCAAAAATGTTAATGTATGCCGACGACGTAAAGCTTTTCATGTCATTCGCGTCTTTTGAAGATAGAAATGAGCTACAATCAGATCTAGATACACTTGTTACTTGGTGCGATTTAAATTATATGCCACTTAACTTTAAAAAATGTAAACACATGGGTTTTTCGCGTGGAATTTCTCAGCCGGCTTCCTATACAATTAAAAATTATAGTCTTGAGTAAGTGTATGATTTTGTTGACCTGGGGGTTGCTATGGACTATAAACTCAGTTTCAACCGCCATATTAACACAACAGTCAATAAGGCTAGAGGTGTCCTAGCATTCGTTAAACGATGGTCTAAAGAATTTAGCGACCCTTATGTAACTAAAGCCCTCTTCACTACATTAGTCAGACCGATACTTGAGTACGGTTCTATAATTTGGAACCCGCGTTACCAGGTTCATGTAGATCGCCTTGAATCAGTTCAAAAACAATTTTTACTATTTGCCTTCAGAGATTTTCATTGGGATCCCTTGTACAATCTGCCACCCTATACGAATCGTTTAAAACTCATTAATCTGCACACACTTTCTAGTCGGAGGGAAATGCTTGGAATTATTTTTATGATTAAATTGCTAAATGGTTCACTATCCAGCCCATTTCTTCTAAGTGAAGTGAACTTCAATGTACCGTCTCGTCCTTCAAGGCATTTTAAACCTCTAGTCTTAAAACAGTGCCGAACCAATTTTCAGTTAAATGAGCCTTTTAGCTGTTTGTGTCAAGATTATAACTCTCTTTCTGATAGACTTGATATTTCAGACTCGTTTTTCAGCATAAAAAAATCAATTCTTTCTATCCTAAATTCATAGCTACTAATTGTTTCTTAGTCTTTGACTTCTATTTTAACTTTTAACAATAATTTTATTCTGTTAACTAGTTATTTCTTAATGTATAATCTATCCTATATCTACTTTACTTAGCTGATGAGGTTTTCTCTGTAGCTGAGCAGTTTTAGATCTCGACGATTAACAAACCAAAGCCTTTCAACGACTCGGCACGAACGACTAATCCGCGCGTTATGCGGATGCGCCCCTAGCGCCGGTCGGGCGGGATATGGTGGGTAATCCGTTGGGAATTAAATAAAAAAAACTGAATGGACACCCTAAAATAGAATATGTAATACTTTGCATCATAGTTATAACAATAAGGTATATCTATACGTATTCCATTATATTAACGTTATCGCTCTAATACAATATATATATATTTGTTAATATATTTTGCATTTTTTTACTTATTTTATTTCATATTATAAATGGATTTGTCTTTGTATACTTTTCGAATTTAGTTTATATCGTAAATTCGAACTTCCGGTTTTGCCCTTTGCTAAGTTAGCACATTAGGCATTTGCTGTAAACAATAAGATTGATTACACTGACATTTATCCTATTACCCTTTTTGATCTTTAAGAGAATCACGCCATCAGCAATGATTATGCAAAAAAATAACAAAATTCCGTAATTTTACGGCTAAGCTGAGCTGAGAATTGCGATGCTTCGAGCTCTTTTGATTTTTGACTTCAGACAGTCAAGATCGCCCCCTTTGATTTTTCACTTCGGACCGTGAAGATCGTCCAGTTTTTAATTTATACATATTAAACCGTTTTTAAGAAAAAAAAAAAATTATTCGTCTTTTAGTTTTACGAAAATGTTAAACTTCTAACATCGCAAACATCTTTACAATAATCGCGTTCTAATAAGGAAATTCGTGAATTTTAAAAACCCTAAAAACTCGCGGTTTTAAAATTTCTAAATAATGAGAATTAATTCCGAGATCATAAAAATTGGGAAAGTGCCCAAAGTTCAGCGAGCAGCTTCATCATCATCTCCTGGAGACGATTTACTGCAAATCCGGCAGTATTTTCCTCATCTTCATCTTCATGCAGCATATGGGCAGGGGAACAAGCATTCAGTGTTTGAGTTTTTGTAGTGAAGACAGTCAGAAAATTTAGTATCAAGAAAAAAATGATAAAAAAAAAAATTATATATACATAAGTTTTATAAAAACTCTATTATGTAAAAGGGGCATTCATGCCTTAAAAAGTAGTTGAAAAGCAAAAAGAAAATATTTAAAGAAAAGTTTTAAGTTTAAAAAGAATTGTGAGTTAAAACTAAAATCTAAAAAAAAAAAGAAATGTTTAGTTTGCTCGTTTTGGTGAATTATTATATGTATACTTAAATAATAGGAGTAATTAAATATACATACTTATGTATATGGTATGCATACAAGGCTTAATATTTATTTTATTTTTATTTAAAAGACTGAATAATACAAATTCATGGGTTTAAAAATAAATTAAATAAAACCAATTAAGTTTTGGGTTTTAATAAAGCAAAAATTTTTTCAGTTGTTCAAAATAAAATTGTGAATTGATTAGTGTTAAATTTGCATTACTAGCATTGCGAGAAATAACTGTAGAGAGAGAGAGAGAAAAAAAAATATCGCATGCGACTTTTCGAAAGCGATATAAATTAGTAAAATTTTTACCACACCTTAATAACTAAGCAAAGTGGTAGTTAAACATGATTGAAAGGAAAGGGAAATTAATATTATTTGAATTTTATAAAAATCGAAAAACAACAATTGTGATGTGCTAAAAACATTTTTTGATTTCCAGCATACATTTACTTAGTTCCAGGTTTCATGCTGAAAGATCTTTCATCGTTGGAGCCGAAGTGGTAAGTCGATTTTGTTTGTCACATTTTTTTTGGTGGTAGTGTTTCGTTTCGTTTTTCTAAGTTAGATTAAGTTACTGTTGCCAGATTGGTATTAAAAAAAAGGGTACCATTATTAATTTTCATTTCTCGTTGCCTTAATAATGTAAAGTAAAACTAAATAAAGATAATAATTGTAATAAACCAGCCTAGTTATTATGCGAGTGAGTTAAAGTTTTATATTAAATTGTTAATGCTTGATTAACAAAAGCGCATAAGCTGAGAATTGCACAAAGGAGAACATAATTTTTTTTTCAGTATATAAACGGTTAGTTAACAAACTAAATAAATAGATTCCTTGTAAAGGCCTGAATGCAGTTCGCAAGAAAACGCTCAAGAAATTTTTTTATTTTTGACCTGGAAGCCAAATTTGAAGTTATTTTTATTTGGAAGTTTGTATATGGCCTTTTCTAAGGATTTTCTTTATAAAATGTCTTTCAAAATGCACCCCGCATGATCACATTCGGGTCAGGAGGGTTTCTTGAGCATTCCTTAATCATTTCTTGAAGAGGCCAAGAAATGCTCAAGAAAACCATCTTGACTCGAATCTGACCATGCGAGATACACATTGAAAGACATTTTATAAAGAAAATCCTTAAAGAAGGCCATATACAAACTTTCAAAAAAAAATAACTTCAAATTTGGCTTCCAGGTAAAAAATAAAAAAATTTCTTGAGCGTTTTCTTGCGAACTGCATTCAGCCCTTAAGAAATTAAAATATTTATGTAAAAATCTGAAATTTTTGGTATTTTAAATTTTTTTTTCAATAGCCCTTTCCTATATTATGCTATGATATATGATATACGATTCAGAAATAAGATAAAACTTAGATAAAGATAGTAGTTAGGAAGCATTATATGGTTTATTTAATAAAAATTTTAAAATTTTGAAATGACTCAGTAAACTTTTTATTTTATGGTTCCCATGCCTGATAGTAGCTAAGTATGGTAAGTTTTAGGGATTCCCAGGTTTTTTTTGTTTCGTCGGATTCTTTCTGGCAATCATGGTAGGGTGGGCGATCGTTGCAACAACACCATGCAACATACCCCGTTCGGAAACCCAAGCGACATCAAGAGCCAACGTAGGTATCCCGTTTTCATTGGATTTTTTTTTTTGTTTTTCTCCAGCACGTTAATTAAAGTAATTTTTCTGTAGTAGTAAGCGAAAACCGAAGGGTAGGAGCAAGAACACCACCCCGTTAGCCGACGAGCAAGAGCCGGATAAAAGACGTGCGCCGGCTCCCTACTTTTTGCATACACTGTGCTTTCTACAAAACGTTGCATGCTACAGAAAATAATTATTTTACAGACAACAGTCCTTTGGGCCGCATAGAGAGGCTTACCCATTAATAAGCCAGCATACATTTAAATTTATTTTCTTTGTTTGTTTGTGAAGATCCCATTAATTCTCTTTATTTTCGATTTCGATAAAGGTAAAACCAAAAGTGCTAGTTTTCCTTTCTCGACTATAACATTTCCCACTATTACATTTTTCGAATTATACTAGTCGTACATCACGGTAATGTTCGTTAGAATTGTGACAGATTCGACTTCGACTGTTAACCAGTACATTTTGTTGCTCATACGCACTGCAGTACTTATTTGACTGTTAATTGGAACTGCGATTTTTTTTTAAATATTAAATATCAGACAATGACAGACAAATGAGATTTGGTGTAGCTTAATTATGTTTTTCCTTTATTTGTGAATTGAAAGGAATTATCTTTGATAATTGTTGACCAAAGACAAGGATCTTAACATTTTTTTTGTTATTTATATTACTATTTTTAGCATTCAGTTGGAAATGTAGATTATTTTATTGATGATGTAGGTTATTTTATACGTGATCGTATAATCGCTCCACTTTCTAAATGTTCGGAATAGTAGATTTTACTTTTATAATCTAACCGACGGCAATACCATGGATGGTTTTTGGTTTTTATCTTGAAATATCGCAGAAGTATACGAATGGGGGTTGACCACGACTTACTTCTATCAGGCAAATTAACTGGGAGCCAGAAGTTTATCTTTTTTTATTTATCGTATTTTATCTGAAACAAATAAGATTAATGCTGGATTTATATTGGAACGAATTTCCACCCTGTCGGAAAAACACAAAACCAAATCAACTCAAAATTATCGCTATTTACACACGTACATATGTATTATATATAATATCTTTTCCAGTATTTTTTTTTTGGAAAATCTCGTTTTCTTATTTGAATTTCGACCTTAAGAAATTTCTTGGAATTTTTTTTATCTTTTCTTTCTCTCATAGCAGCGTTGCTGCCACTTAAGTAAGGACTAGTACCTTTCGATTTTTGTTTTTATATATCTTACTTTGGGACGGTGCAACATGGCCGTTAGGCATAGTAACGAGGGCTTAACCAAATCCGATGAAAATGGATGGCGCTGTGGAATATGTAACAATTTTATTACAAATCTTGCAATATTGCTTAAGACTAGGTGTGATCATGCTTTTCACAAAACGTGTCTAGCTAAATATTTGAAAAGCAATTGCAACTGCCCAATTTGCCATACTAGAGTTGTGTCAGAGATATTTTCTGCTGCTACAACAAATACTCCACATCGTTACGATACTCGTTCTCAGACTGGTCCAGAAAAATCGGAATCTGAGGACAACGGTATTAAACCAGTGCAGACCCTTCAACAGCCTATTATTATACCTGTAGCCCGTTTCTGTAACTTTTCGTTATAATAACGAATGCTTATGTATCGCATGGTTTGTAACGACTTCGTTATGAAAAGTGTTTCTGTATGAAAAAAATTCACCTTGCGATATGTTCGTGGTGTGTTATGTAAAAATGTGAAAATGACAGGCAAAAAGGCCTAGGTGACAAATAAAACATTTGACGCACACCGGGCAATGGTCTCAATAGCCTAGTAGATAAGATATTGCTCTAACTAGCGGGAGAATCTAGTTCGAATCGTGGTGAATTTTTATTTTTTTTTCAACTTTTTCTTACATTTTAATTTTGTTTTTATGTTTTTAAAACAATTTATTTTTAATAAACATTAATAACATTAAAAATTCGCACATAATGCAATTAGTTTGGATTTTACACTTGTTATCACTGCCATGATAGGCATCGTTATTTTTATCGAAATCCATAACGAAAATACATTTTTACCACACTTATAGAAACGCTATTCAGCGATAACTACATAACAGGGTTGTACTTTGCGTTGAAGATCTTATCGAAAGGTTACAGAAACGGGCTACTGGGCAGACTGATTCAAGAACCGGCTCTGACACCTGTGCGAGCGGATGACGTAAGCAATATGGTTACCGCTGCAGTTGGTGCTCAGCAGGCTCAAATAATAAAGAGTCTCGATAATTCGATTAATAGCAGAAAAGAAGCACAAATGGAGCAGGTTTTAGGCGTTTAAGCTTACAGATTCCACCACAGCATCAACCACAACTATCATCTAACTTGAATACCTTGCCAAACGTGGAACAACAAACTCTCGAGCAGTTACTGCTGCTTCAGCTTTTAACCACATACCTAATAGAAATAGTGCAAGGCAAGCAATGAATGAATTATCTTTTAGGCCCGGTAAGATCGGGCATATTATTACCAACTGGAAGTTGCGCTTCACTGGTGCGAGTGATGGCATGCCAGTTGAAAATTTTGTTTATCGTGTCAAAGCTTTAACTTATCAGACATTAGGCGGTTGTTTTGATATTGTTTGCAGACATGCAAGTTTGCTGTTTGACTCTAAGGGTAGTGATTGGTTTTGGAGGTACCATAAATCTGTCTCGGAAATTCGTTGGTCGGGCTTATGTGAAGCCCTTAGACGTCAGTATAAGGACACCTGGACTGATGTAGACTACAGAGAGAAGATACGTGACAGAAAGCAAAAAACAAATGAAAGTTTTGGTTGCTTTTATGACTCCATAGTTCAAATGACTCATCGCTTAACTCAACCACTCCCAGAAAGTACTCTCGTTGAGATTATTAGGAGAAACCTTTCACCGGAAATACAATATGAAATTTTAAATATTCAAGTTAGCTTTAGTTTGCTGGAATTGCAAGAGAAACAGACACCGATATCAAGATAGTGTAAGCGAGCGTAGGGTTTTCTGCTACGGTTGCGGAGCCACTGATGTGTACAAGCTGAATTGCGCGCGTTGTAACTTTTCAAAAACGGTCAATCGAGTGCGCTGAAAAGAGCACGCAGACAGACCCCATCGAAAGCTTTGAAACCTCAATGAACAAACACGGATTAATTCCTATTGTTTTTTCAAAACCTTCACTTATCTCAAATTATATATTTTGTTCGCCCAACCCGAACAAACCTTTTCATGTTCGTGCGAAGAAATATGACCTTGCACGTAAACGAATTTTTCTTGATTTTTGTAATAACAGTATAGTAACTAAACCAAAAAGTCGGTCTAGCAATCGGATAAACACTTTTTGGAAAAAGGTTCGCAATAACAGAAAACTACTTTTGAGTTCAGTCTTTGATAAGACAAATGACATACGACCCTATGCGGAGGTGCAGTTATTTGGCAAAACTGTTTCCCGTTTGCTAGACACAGGCGCTTCTGTCAGTTGTGTTGGAGCCAAAACTGCTACGGGAAGTCGCAAAAAGTCCTCGGGGGTATGAAAGCCCTTATTACCTTTCGAGGCGTATCAAAATTAACTTCAATTTTTATTTTTCCAAGCTTGTCACAAGATTTTCATTTAAGCGAAATTAATCAGGTTTCCGAGGAAGAGCTATTGGCAAAACATATTTTAACAGAAAATCAAAAGCAGGATTTAGAAAAAGTTAGACAATCATTTCCTTCTTTCGCTAAAATTGGTCTTGGTAAAACGCACGTTTTATCGCATTTTATAGACGTTGGGGATGCCAAACCCATTAAACAGCGGCATTTTCCAATGCCGCCTGCTATAGAAAAGCTCGTTTATGCAGAGCTGGATAGGATGATTGAATTGGATATAATAGAAGGGTCTGATAGCGCTTGGCCATCACCAATCGTACTTGTAAGGAAGCCAGGTAAAGTTCGATTGTGCTTGGATAGCTGGAAGGTAAACAGTATCAAAATGAAAGACGCGTACCCGTTGCCTAACATTGAGGATATTTTAAGCAGGCTACCTAAGGCTGAGTTTATAACGAGTTTACATTTAAAGGATGCCTTTTGGCAGATCCCTTTGGATCCATAGTCTAGGGATAAAACAGCCTTTACCATGCCAGGAAGACCTTTATACCATTACAAAGTAATGCCATTCGGACTCTGCAATGCTCCTCAAACAATGTCCCGTTTGATGGATAAAGTCATACCATGCCATCTTCGGACCGAGGTATTCGTATACTTGGATGACCTTCTCATCATTTCTGCAAGTTTCGAAAAACACTTGGAAGTGCTTCGCATAGTTGCTCGGCATATCAAAGAAGCAGGGTTAACTTATAATATATAAAAAAGTCGCTTTTGCCTTAGGGAAGTACGTTATTTAGGTCATATTATAGGAACAGGGATCATAAGAACCAATCCTGAGAAAGTAGCTGTCATCGCAGATTTTCCAATCCCGAGGTCTGTTAAACAAGTCAGCCGATTTTTGGTTATGTCTGGGTGGGATCGAAAATTTGTTAAGAATTAGGCAGCGGTCACGACTCCGCTTACCGATTTATTGAAGACCAACTGAAAATTTACTTGGTCCGATGAGGCTCAAAAGGCATTTGATGAATTAAAGGCCATATTGAGCACTGCTCCCGTTCTTCATAATCCTGTCTTCAGTAAACCATTCTGTATCATTGTGATACTAGCTCGACAGGCGTAGGACGTGTGCTAGTACAAAATAATGAGGATGGCGAAGAATACCCTGTCGCTTTCATGTCCAAGAAATGAACAATGCGCAAAGGAAGTACTCGGTAACGGAGCAAGATTTCCTGGCAGCGGTGCTGAGTGTAAAAAAGTTTCGTCCTTACATTGAAGGACACGAATTCATTATTATTACAGATCATGCATCCTTAAAATGGCTAATGTCTCAAACGGATTTGAGTACTCGACTAGCGCGTTGGGCTCTCAAGCTTCAAGGATATTCCTTTAGAACCAGATGCGCTATCCAGAGTGAATACCGAGGATCTACCATCTCTGGAAGCTGGGGTTTTTGTTGACTTAGGTTCTTCATATTTTAAAGCAGGCGACTACATTGAGCTAAAGGAAAAAGTACTTAGGAATAGTGAGAAGTTACCGGATGTAAAAGTGATTAACGAATATGTTTACAGGCGGACTGAACATTCAACCGGAGAGCAATTACACGATGATATGGTATGGAAATTGTGGATACCTAAAAGTCTAATTCCTGATATTTTATATAAAGCGCACGATGCTCATTTATCTTCTCATTGCGGCATTACTAAAACCGTGGAAAAAATACGGCGATATTATTATTGGCCAGGGCTAGTTAATGATGTCAAAACGTACATAAATGCGTGCGAAAAATGCAAAATGTACGAAACAGCCAAATTTCGTGTTAAGACCGCCAATGGGTAAAACTAGCGATTCACAACGCACATTTCAAAAATTATATGTCGATTTTGTAGGTCCCTATCCGCGCTCTAGATCGGGAAATATTGGAATTTTTGTGGTCTTAGATCACTTTTCTAAATATGTTTTCTTAAAGCCGGTTAAAAAGTTTTCGGCCGATTTTGTTTGTAAATATCTCGAAGAAGAAATATTCCATGCTTTCGGTGTGCCCGAGTAGCTTGTTTCAGACAATGGAACACAGTTCCAGTCCCATGTCTTTAACAGTTTGCTACAAAACAACGACGTAAACCACATTTATACAGCTGTACACTCACCACAAGCAAATGATTCAGAGCGAGTGAACAGATCGGTCATTGCGGCTATCAAGCCATATGTCGACAGTGACCAGAAACTGAGATCAGAATCTTAGTAGTATTTGTTGTGCCTTACCTTCGGCCATACATTCAGCCATAGGTACTTCTCCTTACTTCATGGCATTTGGTCCGCATATGGTAACAAACGGTTCTACCCATAGCTTGTTACGAAATTTGCGCATGTTGGAGGAGCGCACTGTTAGTTTTAACCAGCAAGACATAATTGACATAATTAGGGAAAAGGCAGCTGAATGCATGAAAAAACATTTTCACCGAAACGAACAGTCTTATAACTTACGTTCACGAGTTGTAGCATGTGAGGTGGATCAGGAAATCTACAGAAGAAATTTCTAACAAAGTGATTTTGAACAGGGATATAATGCGAAATTAGCACCATCATTTGTTAAAGCTCGAATACGTAAGAAATCTGGCAACTCCTATTACCAGCTTCGTAAATAGAGGACTTAATAACCAATAATTCTCCAACCAACATTTTTCAAATTTTTTTTATAAAAAGTAGTCATACCTAAATGGACACCCTAAAATAGAATATTTAATACTTTGCATCATAGTTATAACAATAAGGTATATTTATACGTATTCCATTATATTAACGTTATCGCTCTAATACAATATATATTTGTTAATATATTTAGCATTTTTTTTACTTATTTTATTTCATATTATAAATGGATTTGTCTTTGTATACTTTTCGAATTTAGTTTATATCGTATATTCGAACTTCCGGCCTTGGCCTTTGCTAAGTTAGAACATTAGGCATTTGCTGTAAACAATAAGATTGATTACACTGACATTTATCCTATTTCCCTTTTCGATTTTTAAGAGAATCACGTCATCAGCAATGATTATGCAAAAAAATGGCAAAATTCCGTAATTTTGCGGCTAAGCTGAGCTGAGAATTGCGATTCGAGCTCTCTTGATTTTTTACTTCAGACAGTCAAGATCGCCCCCTTTGATTTTTCACTTCGGACCGTGAAGATCGTCCAGTTTTTAATTTACACATATTAAGCCGTTTTTAAGAAAAAAAAAGTAATTCGTCTTTTAGTTTTACGAAAATGTTAAACTTCTAAAATCGCAAACATCTTTACAATAATCGCGTTCTTATAAGGAAATTCGTAAATTTTAAAAACCCTAAAAACTCGCTGTTTTAAAATTTCTAAATAATGAAAATTAATTCCGAAATCATAAAAATTGGGAAAGTTCCACAAAGTTCGAAAGCTTTGAAACCTCAAGGAACAAACACGGATTAATTCCTATTGTTTCTTCAAAACCTTCACTTATCTCAAATTATATATTTTGTTCGCCCAACCCGAACAAACCTTTTGATGTTCGTGCGAAGAAATATGACCTTGCACGTAAACGAATTTTTCTTGATTTTTTAAATAACAGTATAGTAACTAAACCAAAAAGTCGGTCTAGCAATCGGACAAGCACTTTTTGGAAAAAGGTTTGCAATAACAGAAAACTACTTTTGAGTTCAGTCTTTGATAAGACAAATGACATACGACCCTATGCGGAGGTGCAGTTATTTGGCAAAACTGTTTCCCGTTTGCTAGACACAGGCGCTTCTGTCAGTTGTGTTGGAGCCAAAACTGCTGACGGGAAGCCGCAAAAAGTCCTCGGGTGTATGAAAGCCCATATTACCTTTCGAGGCGTATCAAAATTAACTTCAATTTTTATTTTTCCAAGCTTGTCACAAGATTTTCATTTAAGCGAAATTAATCAGGTTTCCGAGGAAGAGCTATTGGCAAAACATATTTTAACAGAAAATCAAAAGCAGGATTTAGAAAAAGTTAGACAATCATTTCCTTCTTTCGCTAAAATTGGTCTTGGTAAAACGCACGTTTTATCGCATTTTACAGACGTTGGGGATGCCAAACCCATTAAACAGCGGCATTTTCCAATGTCGCCTGCTATAGAAAAGCTCGTTTATGCAGAGCTGGGATGATTGAATTGGATATAATAGAAGGGTCTGATAGCGCTTGGCCATCACCAATCGTACTTGTAAGGAAGCCAGGATAGCTGGAAGGTAAACAGTATCAAAATGAAAGACGCGTACCCGTTGCCTAACATTGAGGATATTTTAAGCAGGCTACCTAAGGCTGAGTTTATAACGAGTTTACATTTAAAGGATGCCTTTTGGCAGATCCCTTTGGATCCAAAGTCTAGGGATAAAACAGCCTTTACCATGCCAGGAAGACCGTTATACCATTACAAAGTAATGCCATTCGGACTCTGCAATGCTCCTCAAACAATGTCCCGTTTGATGGATAAAGTCATACCATGCCATCTTCGGACCGAGGTATTCGTATACTTGGATGACCTTCTCATCATTTCTGCAAGTTTCGAAAAACACTTGGAGGTGCTTCGCATAGTTGCTCGGCATATCAAAGAAGCAGGGTTAACTTATAATATATAAAAAAGTCGCTTTTGCCTTAGGGAAGTACGTTATTTAGGTCATATTAAATAATAAATAAAAGGGATCATAAGAACCAATCCTGAGAAAGTAGCTGTCATCGCAGATTTTCCAATCCCGAGGTCTGTTAAACAAATCAGCCGATTTTTGGTTATGTCTGGGTGGGATCGAAAATTTCTTAAGAATTAGGCAGCGGTCACGACTCCGCTTACCGATTTATTGAAGACCAACTGAAAATTTACTTGGTCCGATGAGGCTCAAAAGGCATTTGATGAATTAAAGGCCATATTGAGCACTGCTCCCGTTCTTCATAGTCCTGTCTTCAGTAAACCATTCTATATTCATTGTGATACTAGCTCGACAGGCGTAGGACGTGTGCTAGTACAAAATAATGTGGATGGCGGAGAATACCCTGTCGCTTTCATGTCCAAGAAATTGAACAATGCCCAAAGGAAGTACTCGGTAACGGAGCAAGATTGCCTGGCAGCGATACTGAGTGTAAAAAAGTTTCGTCCTTACATTGAAGGACACGAATTTATTATTATTACAGATCATGCATCGTTAAAATGGCTAATGTCTCAAACGGATTTGAGTACTCGACTAGCGCGTTGGGCTCTCAAGCTTCAAGGATATTCCTTTAGAACCAGATGCGCTATCCAGAGTGAATACTGAGGATCTATCATCTCTGGAAGCTGGAGTTTTTGTTGACTTAGGTTCTTCATATTTTAA
This sequence comes from Merzomyia westermanni, assembly GCA_949987695.1. Lineage (NCBI taxonomy): Eukaryota > Metazoa > Arthropoda > Insecta > Diptera > Tephritidae > Merzomyia > Merzomyia westermanni. The sequence goes on from OX465289.1 coordinate 83,311,200, forward strand.
AGCAGACGACTACATTGAGCTAAAGGAAAAAGTACTTAGGAATAGTGAGAAGTTACCGGATGTAAAACTGATTAACGAATATGTTTACAGGCGGACTGAACATTCAACCGGAGAGCAATTGCACGATGATATGGTATGGAAATTGTGGATACCTAAAAGTCTAATTCCTGATATTTTATATAAAGCGCACGATGCTCATTTATCTTCTCATTGCGGCATTACTAAAACCGTGGAAAAAATACGGCGATATTATTATTGGCCAGGGCTAGTTAATGATGTCAAAACGTACATAAATGCGTGCGAAAAATGAAAAATGTACGAAACAGCCAAATTTCGTGTTAAGACCGCCAATGGGTAAAACTAGCGATTCACAACGCACATTTCAAAAATTATATGTCGATTTTGTAGGTCCCTATCCGCGCTCTAGATCGGGAAATATTGGAATTTTTGTGGTCTTAGATCACTTATCTAAATATGTTTTCTTAAAGCCGGTTAAAAAGTTTTCGGCCGATTTTGTTTGTAAATATCTCGAAGAAGAAATATTCCATGCTTTCGGTGTGCCCGAGTAGCTTGTTTCAGACAATGGAACACAGTTCCAGTCCCATGTCTTTAACAGTTTGCTACAAAACAACGACGTAAACCACATTTATACAGCTGTACACTCACCACAAGCAAATGATTCAGAGCGAGTGAACAGATCGGTCATTGCAGCTATCAAGTCATATGTCGACAGTGACCAGAAACTGAGTTCGCAATAACAGAAAACTACTTTTGAGTTCAGTCTTTGATAAGACAAATGACATACGATCCTATGCGGAGGTGCAGTTATTTGGCAAAACTGTTTCCCGTTTGCTAGACACAGGCGCTTCTGTCAGTTGTGTTGGAGCCAAAACTGCTGACGGGAAGTCGCAAAAGTCCTCGGGTGTATGAAAGCCCATATTACCTTTCGAGGCGTATCAAAATTAACTTCAATTTTTATTTTTCCAAGCTTGTCACAAGATTTTCATTTAAGCGAAATTAATCAGGTTTCCGAGGAAGAGCTATTGGCAAAACATATTTTAACAGAAAATCAAAAGCAGGATTTAGAAAAAGTTAGACAGTCATTTCCTTCTTTCGCTAAAATTGGTCTTGGTAAAACGCACGTTTTATCGCATTTTATAGACGTTGGAGATGCCAAACCCATTAAACAGCGGCATTTTCCAATGTCGCCTGCTATAGAAAAGCTTGTTTATGCAGAGCTGGATAGGATGATTGAATTGGATATAATAGAAGGGTCTGATAGCGCTTGGCCATCACCAATCGTACTTGTAAGGAAGCCAGGTAAAGTTCGATTGTGCTTGGATAGCTGGAAGGTAAACAGTATCAAAATGAAAGACGCGTACCCGTTGCCTAACATTGAGGATATTTTAAGCAGGCTACCTAAGGCTGAGTTTATAACGAGTTTACATTTAAAGGATGCCTTTTGGCAGATCCCTTTGGATCCAAAGTCTAGGGATAAAACAGCCTTTACCATGCCAGGAAGACCGTTATACCATTACAAAGTAATGCCATTCGGACTCTGCAATGCTCCTCAAACAATGTCCCGTTTGATGGATAAAGTCATACCATGCCATCTTCGGACCGAGGTATTCGTATACTTGGATGACCTTCTCATCATTTCTGCAAGTTTCGAAAAACACTTGGAAGTGCTTCGCATAGTTGCTCGGCATATCAAAGAAGCAGGGTTAACTTATAATATATAAAAAAGTCGCTTTTGCCTTAGGGAAGTACGTTATTTAGGTCATATTATAGGAACAGGGATCATAAGAACCAATCCTGAGAAAGTAGCTGTCATCGCAGATTTTCCAATCCCGAGGTCTGTTAAACAAGTCAGCCGATTTTTGGTTATGTCTGGGTGGGATCGAAAATTTCTTAAGAATTAGGCAGCGGTCACGACTCCGCTTACCGATTTATTGAAGACCAACTGAAAATTTACTTGGTCCGATGAGGCTCAAAAGGCATTTGATGAATTAAAGGCCATATTGAGCACTGCTCCCGTTCTTCATAGTCCTGTCTTCAGTAAACCATTCTATATTCATTGTGATACTAGCTCGACAGGCGTAGGACGTGTGCTAGTACAAAATAATGTGGATGGCGGAGAATACCCTGTCGCTTTCATGTCCAAGAAATTGAACAATGCCCAAAGGAAGTACTCGGTAACGGAGCAAGATTGCCTGGCAGCGATACTGAGTGTAAAAAAGTTTCGTCCTTACATTGAAGGACACGAATTTATTATTATTACAGATCATGCATCGTTAAAATGGCTAATGTCTCAAACGGATTTGAGTACTCGACTAGCGCGTTGGGCTCTCAAGCTTCAAAGATATTCCTTTAGAACCAGATGCGCTATCCAGAGTGAATACTGAGGATCTATCATCTCTGGAAGCTGGAGTTTTTGTTGACTTGGGTTCTTCATATTTTAAAGCAGACGACTACATTGAGCTAAAGGAAAAAGTACTTAGGAATAGTGAGAAGTTACCGGATGTAAAAGTGATTAACGAATATGTTTACAGGCGGACTGAACATTCAACCGGAGAGCAATTGCACGATGATATGGTATGGAAATTGTGGATACCTAAAAGTCTAATTCCTGATATTTTATATAAAGCGCACGATGCTCATTTATCTTCTCATTGCGGCATTACTAAAACCGTGGAAAAAATACGGCGATATTATTATTGGCCAGGGCTAGTTAATGATGTCAAAACGTACATAAATGCGTGCGAAAAATGAAAAATGTACGAAACAGCCAAATTTCGTGTTAAGACCGCCAATGGGTAAAACTAGCGATTCACAACGCACATTTAAAAAATTATATGTCGATTTTGTAGGTCCCTATCCGCGCTCTAGATCGGGAAATATTGGAATTTTTGTGGTCTTAGATCACTTATCTAAATATGTTTTCTTAAAGCCGGTTAAAAAGTTTTCGGCCGATTTTGTTTGTAAATATCTCGAAGAAGAAATATTCCATGCTTTCGGTGTGCCCGAGTAGCTTGTTTCAGACAATGGAACACAGTTCCAGTCCCATGTCTTTAACAGTTTGCTACAAAACAACGACGTAAACCACATTTATACAGCTGTACACTCACCACAAGCAAATGATTCAGAGCGAGTGAACAGATCGGTCATTGCAGCTATCAAGTCATATGTCGACAGTGACCAGAAACTGAGTTCGCAATAACAGAAAACTACTTTTGAGTTCAGTCTTTGATAAGACAAATGACATACGATCCTATGCGGAGGTGCAGTTATTTGGCAAAACTGTTTCCCGTTTGCTAGACACAGGCGCTTCTGTCAGTTGTGTTGGAGCCAAAACTGCTGACGGGAAGTCGCAAAAGTCCTCGGGTGTATGAAAGCCCATATTACCTTTCGAGGCGTATCAAAATTAACTTCAATTTTTATTTTTCCAAGCTTGTCACAAGATTTTCATTTAAGCGAAATTAATCAGGTTTCCGAGGAAGAGCTATTGGCAAAACATATTTTAACAGAAAATCAAAAGCAGGATTTAGAAAAAGTTAGACAGTCATTTCCTTCTTTCGCTAAAATTGGTCTTGGTAAAACGCACGTTTTATCGCATTTTATAGACGTTGGAGATGCCAAACCCATTAAACAGCGGCATTTTCCAATGTCGCCTGCTATAGAAAAGCTTGTTTATGCAGAGCTGGATAGGATGATTGAATTGGATATAATAGAAGGGTCTGATAGCGCTTGGCCATCACCAATCGTACTTGTAAGGAAGCCAGGTAAAGTTCGATTGTGCTTGGATAGCTGGAAGGTAAACAGTATCAAAATGAAAGACGCGTACCCGTTGCCTAACATTGAGGATATTTTAAGCAGGCTACCTAAGGCTGAGTTTATAACGAGTTTACATTTAAAGGATGCCTTTTGGCAGATCCCTTTGGATCCAAAGTCTAGGGATAAAACAGCCTTTACCATGCCAGGAAGACCGTTATACCATTACAAAGTAATGCCATTCGGACTCTGCAATGCTCCTCAAACAATGTCCCGTTTGATGGATAAAGTCATACCATGCCATCTTCGGACCGAGGTATTCGTATACTTGGATGACCTTCTCATCATTTCTGCAAGTTTCGAAAAACACTTGGAAGTGCTTCGCATAGTTGCTCGGCATATCAAAGAAGCAGGGTTAACTTATAATATATAAAAAAGTCGCTTTTGCCTTAGGGAAGTACGTTATTTAGGTCATATTATAGGAACAGGGATCATAAGAACCAATCCTGAGAAAGTAGCTGTCATCGCAGATTTTCCAATCCCGAGGTCTGTTAAACAAGTCAGCCGATTTTTGGTTATGTCTGGGTGGGATCGAAAATTTCTTAAGAATTAGGCAGCGGTCACGACTCCGCTTACCGATTTATTGAAGACCAACTGAAAATTTACTTGGTCCGATGAGGCTCAAAAGGCATTTGATGAATTAAAGGCCATATTGAGCACTGCTCCCGTTCTTCATAGTCCTGTCTTCAGTAAACCATTCTATATTCATTGTGATACTAGCTCGACAGGCGTAGGACGTGTGCTAGTACAAAATAATGTGGATGGCGGAGAATACCCTGTCGCTTTCATGTCCAAGAAATTGAACAATGCCCAAAGGAAGTACTCGGTAACGGAGCAAGATTGCCTGGCAGCGATACTGAGTGTAAAAAAGTTTCGTCCTTACATTGAAGGACACGAATTTATTATTATTACAGATCATGCATCGTTAAAATGGCTAATGTCTCAAACGGATTTGAGTACTCGACTAGCGCGTTGGGCTCTCAAGCTTCAAAGATATTCCTTTAGAACCAGATGCGCTATCCAGAGTGAATACTGAGGATCTATCATCTCTGGAAGCTGGAGTTTTTGTTGACTTGGGTTCTTCATATTTTAAAGCAGACGACTACATTGAGCTAAAGGAAAAAGTACTTAGGAATAGTGAGAAGTTACCGGATGTAAAAGTGATTAACGAATATGTTTACAGGCGGACTGAACATTCAACCGGAGAGCAATTGCACGATGATATGGTATGGAAATTGTGGATACCTAAAAGTCTAATTCCTGATATTTTATATAAAGCGCACGATGCTCATTTATCTTCTCATTGCGGCATTACTAAAACCGTGGAAAAAATACGGCGATATTATTATTGGCCAGGGCTAGTTAATGATGTCAAAACGTACATAAATGTGTGCGAAAAATGCAAAATGTACGAAACAGCCAAATTTCGTGTTAAGACCGCCAATGGGTAAAACTAGCGATTCACAACGCACATTTCAAAAATTATATGTCGATTTTGTAGGTCCCTATCCGCGCTCTAGATCGGGAAATATTGGAATTTTTGTGGTCTTAGATCACTTTTCTAAATATGTTTTCTTAAAGCCGGTTAAAAAGTTTTTCGGCCGATTTTGTTTGTAAATATCTCGAAGAAGAAATATTCCATGCTTTCGGTGTGCCCGAGTCGCTTGTTTCAGACAATGGAACACAGTTCCAGTCCCATGTCTTTAACAGTTTGCTACAAAACAACGACTTAAACCACATTTATACAGCTGTACACTCACCACAAGCAAATGATTCAGAGCGAGTGAACAGATCGGTCATTGCAGCTATCAAGTCATATGTCGACAGTGACCAGAAACTGAGATCAGAATCTTAGTAGTATTTGTTGTGCCTTACCTTCGGCCATACATTCAGCCATAGGTACTTCTCCTTACTTCGTGACATTTGGTCCGCATATGGTAACAAACGGTTCTACCCATAGCTTGTTACGAAATTTGCGCATGTTGGAGGAGCGCACTGTTAGTTTTAACCAGCAAGACACAATTGACATAATTAGGGAAAAGGCAGCTGAATGCATGAAAAAAAATTTTCACCGAAACGAACAGTCTTATAACTTACGTTCACGAGTTGTAGCATGTGAGGTGGATCAGGAAATCTACAGAAGAAATTTCTAACAAAGTGATTTTGAACAGGGATACAATGCGAAATTAGCACCATCATTTGTTAAAGCTCGAATACGTAAGAAATCTGGCAACTCCTATTACCAGCTTCGTAAATAGAGGACTTAATAACCAATAATTCTCCAACCAACATTTTTCAAATTTTTTTTTATAAAAAGTAGTCATACCTAAATGGACACCCTAAAATAGAATATTTAATACTTTGCATCAAAGTTATAACAATAAGGTATATTTATACGTATTCCATTATATTAACGTTATCGCTCTAATACAATATATATATATATTTGTTAATATATTTTGCATTTTTTTTACTTATTTTAATTCATATTATAAATGGATTTGTCTTTGTATAGTTTTCGAATTTAGTTTATATCGTATATTCGAACTTCCGGTTTTGGCCTTTGATAAGTTAGAACATTAGGCATTTGCTGTAAACAATAAGATTGATTACACTGACATTTATCCTATTACCCTTTTTGATTTTTAAGAGAATCACGCCATCAGCAATGATTATGCAAAAAAATGGCAAAATTCCGTAATTTTGCGGCTAAGCTGAGCTGAGAATTGCGATTCGAGCTCTCTTGATTTTTTACTTCAGACAGTCAAGATCGCCCCCCTTGATTTTTCACTTCGGACCGTGAAGATCGTCCAGTTTTTAATTTACACATATCAAACCGTTTTTAAGAAAAAAAAAGTAATTCGTCTTTTAGTTTTACGAAAATGTTAAACTTCTAAAATCGCAAACATCTTTACAATAACCGCGTTCTTATAAGGAAATTCGTGAATTTTAAAAACCTTAAAAACTCGCTGTTTTAAAATTTCTAAATAATGAAAATTAATTCCGAAATCATAAAAATTGGGAAAGTTCCACAAAGTTCAGCGAGCAGCTTCATCATCATCTCCTGGAGGGGATTTACTGCAAATCCGGCAGTATTTTCCTCATCTTCATCTTCATGCAGCATATTGGCAGGGGCACCAGCATTCAGTGTTTGAGTGAAGACAGTCAGAAAATTTAGTATCAAGAAAAAAATTATAAAAAAAAAAATTATAAAAAAAAAAATTATATTTACATAAGTTTTACAAAAACTATATTATGTAAAAGGGTCATTCATGTAGATAAATTAATATTTGTTGGTTTTAACAATATTTTATTAATATAACGATTTGAATATTACAATATTCGGAATGAAACTCAAAAAACATTACAAAGGTTTCTCCTTTTATATATTCAAAAAAAATCATATTTTCATAAAATGTAAAACCTTCTATGTTAAACTACAATGTATCGTTCAGTATATTCGTCCCGATCGGGTTGCCTTTCTGTCCAAAATGTATGTTCCTACATTCGGCTGTCCTGACTCAGCATTCGTCCCGAATGCTTCACCCCATCTCTTCATGAATTCTGCCACCGTCGACGTACAACCAGGACCCTCATGTTCCCCTACCTTCTCCACCTCATATCGTTCGTGGCTAAGCTTTTTCAAAACTCTATATGGACCAAAATACTTTGCCTTCAATTTTAGGTTAGTGCCAAACTGAGTTCTTTTAATAGCAACTAAGTCATCCTTTTTATATTGCTCAGCGGATTTACGTTTTGCATCAAAACTCTTACGATTTTCTTGCTGTATCTTTTGCAAGTTTTCCCTTGCTGTTTTCCTAATTTCGTTTCGCTCATAATCCAAACTATCTAAAACTGCTTCTTTCATAAATTCATTTAAATCTGGAATGTTGCTTGTGCGCATATCAATACCAACTAGAATTCTAAATGGTGCATATTTCGTGCTTCTTGTTCGAGTACTATTAATAAACTGTTGAACCTGATCAACATATCTATACCACTGTTCAGGATAATCCTGAGAAAGTTTTGCTAACATGGGCACTACAATGCGATGCATCCTTTCAACCTGCCCATTTCCACGAGGTACACCTGTTGTTATAAGGCAATGCTGTATATTTTCTTTTCTACAATAATCACTGAACCAATTAGAAGTAAATGCCGAACCCCTATCTGTAATAATCCTTTTTGGATTACCAAAAACGCTTGCCTGCTTCTTTAATTTCTCTACAACTGCTGAAACACCTGTATCTTTTGTTGGATATAACCAAACAAACTTTGAAAATCCATCCACTATAACAAGTATATAATTATAATTTTTGTTTGTCGAAGTCATCGGGCCTACATGATCAATATGTAATGTGCATAGTGGTTCATCTTCCTTGTCAATAGGAGGCAAAAAACCTTCTTTTTTACCAGCCTTTGCGTTAACCACAATACATTCAATACAACAAGAAACTACCTTTGCAACCTTCGAAGCTAATTTCGGTATAAAATATAATTTCTGTATACAATCTTGTGTTTTCCGTGAAGAAAAATGACCCTGCCTATGACCCAACTTTATTATTTCTTCCTCCATTTGTTCTGGCACAACAATGAGCTCTTTTGACGGATCTTTGTATAGTATACCATGAAACATATAAAAATCTTCATAAGTATTATTTTCCAAAATTTTAATAACCCCTTTAGTCCAACTATCTTCTTCCTGCGCCTTCTTTAATCTATATCTCAATGAATCCTCAATAAGTAAACAATGTACCCTGCTAAGTGCATCCACATGTTTCATTTGTGAACCAGAACGGTGCTCGATTTGATGATCGAATTCTTGCAAGAACATTGCCCACCTTGCTACCCTTGGAGGGATATCATCTTTACGCATTGTCATTGCAAATGCGTTGCAATCCGTAATAATTTTAAACCTACATCCCAGAAGATATATTCTCCACTTTTTTAGCGCGTCAACTAAACCTCAAGTTCATAGGCACTATACTTCTGTTCCGACGGACTAGTTTTCCGACTCAAAAATTGGACAGGATGAAAATTTTGATCATCAGCCGATTTTTGCATCAACACAGCTCCATAACTATATTTTGATGCGTCTGTATGTACTTCTGTTTCCACCATAGGATTAAACAATCTAAGTACCGGTCCCTTCATCAACGCCTCCTTCAACTGCTGGAAAGATAGTAACTGCTCATCTTCAATTTTAAATTCTGAGTCCTTACGCAACAAATCAGATAATGGTTTTGCAAGCAATGCGTAATTCCTAACAAATCGCCTAAAATAAGACGTCAATCCTAAAAAACGTTCAATTTCCTTTCTGTCCCTAGGAAAAGGGTAATTTTTAATTGCCCTAGTCTTTTCTTCGGATGGCATGATTGTACCATTTTCTACTATGTATCCTAGAAAATTTACTTTGCGCTGTAGAAAACTACACTTTTTCCATTTGAAACGTACGCCATGTTTGCTTCCTAATTCTAAGACTCGCTTTAGTTTCTCAATTCCTTTATTTTCATCTCTAGATGGAATAACCAAATCATCCATATAAATCGCAACTGTTCCATCCCTAACAAGATCTCTAAAAACTACTGAAATAAACCGGCAAAATGCGGCTGGTGAATTGCTGATGCCAAACGGTGCAAATAAAAATTCATACTGGCCGCTATGAGTTACAAAGGATGTATACTTCCTTGACGCGGGATGCATTGGCACATGGAAAAACCCATCTTTCAAATCCAATGTTGAAAATACATTTGCTCCTTGTAGTCTGTCAATAACATCATCCATAAATGTCATCGGAAAATTGTCTTTGACAATTTTCTTATTTAACTTACGATAATCACAGCACAATCTTTTAGTTCCATTTTTTTTATTAACTAAAACTATCGTTGAAGCATAGCTGGATGTACTTGGCTGTATTATCGCTTCCTCCAGCCAGTCTGAAACTTGTTTATCTACTGCACGTTGACTGTCATATGACATCCTTCTTGGTCTTTGGAAAACTGGAATATCGTCGGTGAGAACAATTTGCATTTCCACTGAGATTGCAGCATCTCTGCTTGGAATATATTCATCAATTAAAGCTTTTATTTTAGATGCATGAAATACATTTAAATGAGAAAGATCCACTTCCTCACTAGCTTCTTTCTCAACCTGATACTGTACACAAAGAAAACTAAATTCACTTAGTAAATCATGGGATGGTATCTCCCTTACATATGCACTATTCTTCATATCCGCATTTTCCATTACCATTTGTTTACTTTCGTATGTTTCGTTTCTGTTTATAGAAAACTGTTTATTAAAAAATTCGACTCCTCTCTGTGAAACTTTAATATCGACAAACTCTAAAATTGTGTTCCCTATTATGATCTGATAATCAATAGCTTTTTCATCGACCACGTAAAACTTCAACATTATTTCTATATTATCAATCAATATCTTCACTACCACAAATCCCATTGTCGCTAATTCGCTATGACATAAACCATGTAAAATACGTTTCTCACGTTGCAGGTTTCCGCTCAAATTCATCTCTGCAAGCACATCATCTCTAATTATACACAAACTGGATCCTGTATCTACCAAAGCACTATATTCAAAGTGACCGATTCGTATTTTTTTAAACTTTAGACCACAACCTTCATCTATCATATTTCCACGTTCCGGTTTAGTTTTGTACTCTTTTCTACATTCAAACGCCCTATGTCCGATTTCATTACACCGAAAACACTTATATTGCTGCATTTTGCAGGCTTTAGCTAAATGAGTGGACTCCCCACACTTAAAACAACTTTTCTCTTCTTATTACCTTCATCCGTTTTTTCTTCCTTAACTGACACCGGTTTTTTCAAAGAGTTTGTAAAATTTGGTTTGTTACACATCTTTTCATACACTTTTATTTGATCTTTTAGATCACTGATTGTCTTTGCCTGGTATAACGAAAGCTTGTTCATCTTCGAATCCACAATACCCTCTATGAAATAATCAATAATACTTTCTTCATCTAATCGTATCGGCTTAGAAATTTCAATTAACGTATAAAGATATTCCCGCAAGGTTTCACTATATCTTTTTTTTCTATTTCGCAACTTCCTATGTATATCTGATGAACAAATTTTCCTGCCAAACTCTTCAATCAATGCTTCTTTCAATAATACCCAATTAGTCAACCCGTGCTTACTTGTAATATACAGTTTTGCAGCACCCTTTAGTAATTGTTTACTATAAATAAATTTCTGTACGTTATTCCACCCAACCGCAGAAGCATTTTCTTCAAACTCCTCTACCCAATGTCTAACATCCACCGTATCTGTACCATTAAAATTCGATAAACTCTCCTCAATATCTTTAAATGTAAACATAGACCGATTTTGGGATGGATGTCCATTGACGGCAGCATCTTCATAAAATGAAGCATTTGACACTCGATCATCATCTGAATAGTCAAGGCCGAAATGTAGGATAAGTCTGTCTTGTAATGTTTTCTTTATACCTGTCGTATCTAAATCACGTTCCCTAAGAGTCCGCCTTAACGTCTCACAATTCATATTCAATATAGTCGGTAGATCCATCCTAATAATATTTTTGAGATATGAAAATTGAAAACTAAAACTCACTCAACAAAATAATGAAATATACACATATACATACATAAATACATATGATATACAATAACAGAAAAAGATAAAATTGAAATTTGTAATTCAAAACAAAAACCAAAAAACAGATATATTTTTCTTCTCTACCCAAATGGCTTATATTGTTTTCTCCACTTATCTTTAAGCTTGTTGCCCCTTATTCCAGATCTGCTTGACGACAAAAATGTTATTCCCAATCTTCTTTCCTGTTATTCCTGACTTCAGCAAAATTATGTTATTATTTTCTCCAATTATTCCTGACATCCAAACTTGAATTGCTCTGTCCTCTTCTTTATAATATCGCTCTTCTCAATTTCTTAATCATCTCCAAATAAGTCTGCTGCTTTCATCTAACTCTTTTAGACCATAGCAAAATTATTTGTTTTCACTGGCGCTTGTTACCATATCAATGTTCGCCACACAAATTCATAAGTATATATGTACATTCACATATCTTGTTTATTTATTATTTACTATTTTTTATTTAATTATTTTTGCTTTTCATAGTTTACCAATATTGAACTTATTTTCACGAATAAAATTCAAATTTTGACTTTTTTATCAGTTTTTTTTTTAACTTTTTGTGTCAAACAAACGATTTCTTACACAAGACAATTCGTTTTATACAATTTTTTAAACACATTCTATTTTTCATGTCCAAATTTTTTGCTTGTATGTATTTTTTTAACAGTCTCTTCTTAATCCGTTTATATTTTATTATTTCATATTTTTCCCGATTTCTTAACCTTTTTTATTAATTTCAATTAGTTTGCAAACATTTAACAAATAAATGCAGCTAAATACTTGGGACTTAGCTTAACGGCATATCCCGGTTGAGCCCCCAATGTGTAGATAAATTAATATTTGTTGGTTATAACAATATTTTATTAATATAACGATTTGAATATTACAATATTCGGAATGAAACTCAAAAAACATTACAAAGGTTTCTCCTTTTACATATTCAAAAAAATCATATTTTCATAAAATGTAAAACCTTCTATGTTAAACTACAATGTATCGTTCAGTATATTCGTCCCGATTGGGTTGCCTTTCTGTCCAAAATGTATGTTCCTACATTCATGCCTTAAAAAGTAATTGAAAAGCAAAAAGAAAATATTTAAAGAAAAGTATTAAGTTTAAAAGAATTGTGAGTTAAAACTAACATCTAAAGAAAAAAGAAATGTTTAGTTGGCTCGTTTTGGTGAATTATTGTATGTATACTTAAATAATAGGAGTAATTAAATATACATACTTATGTATATGGTATACATACAAAGCTTAATATTTATTTTATTTTTATTAAAAAGAGTGAATAATACAAATTCATGGGTTTAAAAATAAATTAAATAAAACCAATTAAGTTTTGGGTTTAAATAAAGTAAAAATTTCTTCAATTGTTCAAAATAAAATTGTTAATTGATTAGTGTTAAAATTATTGAAAGTTTGCATTATTAGCATTGCGAGAAATAACTGTAGAGAGAGAGAAAAAAATATCGCATGCGACTTTTTGAAAGCGATATAAATTGGTAAAATTTACACCACACCTTAATAACTAAGCAAAGTGGTAATTAAACATGATTGAAAGCAAAAGGGAAATTAATATTATTTGAATTTTATAAAAATCGAAAAACAAAAATTTCGATTTCCAGCATACATTTACTTAGTTCCAGGTTTCATGCTGAAAGATCTTTCATCGTTGGAGCCAAAGTGGTAAGTCGATTTTGTTTTTGTTTATTCTCTCATATTTTTTTGGTGTTAGTGGGATGAGCGAATGAATATACATATTATTCATTTATCTTTTATATAGTTTTTCTAAGTTAGATAAAGTTAGTGTTGTAATGTAAAACCAAATAAAGATAATAATTGTAATAAAACAACCTAGTTATTATGCGAGTGAGTTAAAATTTTATATTAAATTGTTAATGCTTGATTAGCAAAAGCGCATAAGCTGAGAATTGCACAAAGGAGAACTTAATTTTTTTTTTCAGTATATAAACGGTTAGTTAACAAACTAAATAAATAGATTCTTTGCAAGAAATTAAAATATTTAAGTAAAAATCTGAAATTTGTGGTATTTTAAATTTACTTCCAATAGCACTTTCCTATATTATACTATGATAATTTTTGATAAATTCAATTTGTATACCCTAGTTATAGGATTCAGAAATAAGATAAAACCGAGACGAAGAAAGTAGTTAGGAAGCATTATATGGTTTATTTAATAAAAATTTTAAAATGACTCAGTAAACTTTTTATTTTACGGTTCCCATACCTGATGTAGCTTATTGTGGTAAGTTTTAGGGATTTTCAGTTTTTTTGTTTTGTTGGATTCTTTCTGGAAATCATGGTAGGGTGGGCGATCGTTGCAACAACATCATGCAACATACCCCGTTCGGAAACCCAAGCGACATTAAGAGCCAACGTAGGTATCCCATTTTCATAAAATTTTTTTTTGTTTTTCTCCAGCACGTTAATTAAAGTAATTTTTCTAGTAGTAAGCGTAAACCGAAGGGTAGGAGCAAGAACACCACCCCGTTGGCCGACGATCAAGAGCCGGATAAAAGACGTGCGCCCGCTCCCTACTTTTTGCATACACAGTGCTTTCTGCAAAACGGCAATGGACTTGACCTTGGCAGGCACTTATTGGCTCGTTATGTGTTTATTTCTGTTGCATAAGCCTCGGATTGGGCTTGGCGACAAACGTACTGTTTGGCGGCTATGAATTCACTAGGTACCAACTCCCTACGCCGGCGGGATGTGTGCTTCAAATGGAACATGAAACGCTGCATCCAAGCAGAAGCCTAGTGAACGATGAATATTTGCCATTTTTTACGATCGGTTGACAACCTTGTAATATTAGCGTTCTTTTTTCATATTCTTCCTCTAGTTTGTCGATTCTAACTGTCGGTGGGTCGCCTGGCCAACACCTCGCATCGGAATACAAAAAGTCGGAACCTCTAATCCAGGTAGAGTAGAGTATGGATCACATATTGGCGCCGATTTAACCTTCGTGGCATCATCGGCAACATTAAGTGTGGACGGCACCCAACGCCATTGGCTCGGCGTGGTGTCCGCTAAGATTTCTGATATACGGCTGGATACAAATTGCACTGTTTGTGAGTCGCTCCAGAATGTGACAGTATTACCTTACGATCGAGACATTCTTGTACCGATGAGCGGAGACGATTGCCCAAAACGACGGCTTGCAGCTCCAAGCGCGGAATTGATGTGGCTTTCTTCGGGGAGCATTTGGTTTTAGATGCAACGAAGGCGACAAATGTGTTATTGCCTGACAAAATACGTAGGTACGCGACAGCTGCGTATGCGGCATCGCTTGCGTTTACAAACAAATGTAGCTGAAGATTTTTGGCTGATGAGTACAGTGGCGAATAACAGCGGGGTATGGCAAAGTTTCGTACCCTATGAAAGGCTCTCCACCAAACTTCCCATTGCGTTGGAGGTGACAATTGGTCATCCCAGTTGAGATCCTGCCTTAAAGTATCTTGCAGTATACATTTTACACCGATTGTAATATTCGATATATCGGTAAATGGCCATAGCTAGATCAAGAAGATCTCTCTTTGTAGGCGACCGTTCGTTGTTGATGACATCTCTTGGTATCTTTTAGAACCTAAAATGAAACTCCGATGTGTCGTTAGTGGAATTCCAATACATGTGGGATCACAATCTGGTAGCGCCACTTCATCTGGCAACCCAACTGACAGAACTTAACGAAACGGACAAATACTGAGACGACGCCAACGACGAAAACCAACAGGGAGTTCCATTTTAAATCCCGACGCGCGTACACCTAAAAACTAACTTAAAAATTAGTGCTAAAACAAATTAGAAATAAGTGCGCATATAAAAAACTCTTTAAATATATACAAACTAAATCAAAGTTTCTTATAAACTAAATTTATAAAATAAATGTTAAATACAACTAAAAACTACATCTATAATTATTTCTAATCCTACATACAAGTTAACACATTCAGCCGCTGCCCAGTTAAGCCATTCCCACGATCGGCCACTACACGTGCCGCAGCGTCAGCACTTTTCTATTTCACCATTTAATGCAATGCAAGACATTTGAGAACACAACGACTGTAGGAAATCAAGGCCATGGTCATTTCCACCGGTGCACATAGGCACACTTACGTAAGGGTTGCGTTGCCGCCGCCGACGCTGAGGTCTGAAGGTGCAGCTTAAACCAACGATCGGGCAGTTGCTGTTGGGGAGTCACGGTGATCGGACTTAGTTATAAGTTAACGAACTAAATAAAGTGTAAAGGAACCTAAAAACTTGGTGTTTTTTGTCAGGGCAAGTTGGCCCTTTAATTTTTTTAAGTGTAAGGATCTGTGATCCTTTAAGTGGCGCCCGAGCAGGGACCACTAGTGAAAGTATTGAAAGAAATCTTTTGCAAAAGATAGGAAGTGAAAAAAAAAACCAAAACAAAAAATACGCAAAAAATATCTAACCGAAAGGTGTAATAGTGAATTTTCACAAAGACTCCTTGATGAGAATTTTAGTGTTGTGAGTATAACCGCTAACAACTTTGAATTTTTTTCTTTTTCTCTTTCGACAGCAGAATGGAAGAACTGAAAGCCACAGTTACTAATCTGACAGGGGCCGTCAATGCCCTGTTAGAAAAAATACACAACTGGATTAAGGCCAGCTTCCGGTGGCCCAGTAGCTGCTGATATCGTGGAAGAGGTTGTGACGCAAGCTCCTATAACCGAAGCAGACTTGAGAGAAATAAGTCGACTTCCAGACTGCGTAAAAGAACTCCAGGTTTTCGATGGCAGCCCGGTACATTATGTGTCCTGGGTGCATTCGGTGGAAGCAGTTCTATCGGATTTTGCCATTGTCAAGGGAAACCCCTTATACCGTGCTATTATGCAACATATTCGCCAAAAAGTACGTAGTGCGGCAGATTCAGCCTTAGTGTCCTATAACATTTTTGACAATAACTGGCCAAAAATTAAAGAGTGCCTGTCACTGCATTATGCAGACAAGCGCGACATCCGCACGCTTGAACACCAGTTGCATCAACTGCAACAATAGGGTTCAAGCATCGATGAATTTTACGCTAAAGTAAACCACCAATTTAGCTTGATCATAAACAAAATCAAGACCGAGTCCTAAACGGACGAAACAATAAGAGTCCTTGTGGACACCTATAGAAATCGGGCACTTGCCGTTTTTATTCGTGGGCTAAACGGGGAGCTATCGAGGATGCTCCTCGTACAACGACCCAAGACTCTCCCAGAAGCCTATTCGGCCTGTCTGGAACTGCAGAATGTCAATTTCGCTATACACTCGAACTCTGGAAGTAATCGTGTTGTAGTCCTCATTAACAACCTACAAGAAACTAATCTCTCTCACACAGGCAGGCCACCGGTGATCCCACCAAGGCCCAACTGGCGCCAGCAGGATCGTAGAACACACTTCTATAAACGGGAGCGATTTGGCGGCCATGATCGTACCTCACCACCTACCCAGCCGAAAACTCCTCCTGTAGAGAAGATGGAAGTTGATGGGTCCGTCCAATCACGAGCCGCAAATTACATCAATCGCCCGAATCCCTTTAAGCGAGGAATAACTTCGGAAAATCTGCCGCAAAAGAAACAGCGACTATTCCATTGCTCAACGGGGACAGAAGATGAACCGAATAACGAGCATGAAACAAAGAGCGGAGACGAAGGGGATTTTCTCTCGGAGGGCCATCTAGCGTACCATACCTAGAGTATACGCTTCCAGACGGCCGCACCCTCGACTTCCTCATCGACACTGGGGCTAACAAAAATTGTATAAGTGATGCGGTCGCTACTGGAGGTGACCCAGTAGAGGAGGTATTTAATGTGCGGGTGCAAATTCAAAAGGAAACATCCTTAAAAATTTTTAAGGATATTGGTTACAACACAAACATTGTATTTTTTCTTCTCCCAGGGTTAAAATCCTTTGATGCTATCATTAGCGATGATACTCTAAGGATGTTAGGGGCCGTGGTAGATAGGAAAAATAATTATTTAAAGATTAACGAGTTCAAACTGCCCTTGACAGCCAAACTTTCCAATCAGGTTAACTATTCTATAGGAAAATACGTTTCTGCCCAAACGAAACAGCATGTAGACCAACTAGTGGAAAAATACTCTGACCTATTCGCACCACTTAATGGCAGTGAATTGATCGATACTAGCGTTCGGGCGTAAATACGGACTAACACACTTGAACCTATTTACAGTAAAAGTTACCCTTACCCTGCGTGCATGAGGGGGTAATTAGGCCATCGACGAGGGGGTAATTAGGCCATCTAAGAGTCCTTACAACTCCCCAATATGGGTGGTGCCTAAAAAACCGAAACCAAATGGGGAGAAGCAGTATAGAATGGTGATTGATTACAAGAGGTTGAATGCAGTCACGATCGCCGATACGTACCCCATTCCAGACATAAACGCCACACTTTCCAGCTTGGGACAAGCTAACTACTTTACAACGATTGACTTGACGTTCGGTTTTCATCAGATACCAATGAAGAACTCTGACATACCTAAGACAGCATTTTCTACGATGAATGGAAAATACGAGTTTCTACGTTTACCGTTTGGTTTGAAAAATGCTCCTGCCATTTTTCAGCGAATGATCGAAGATGTGTTAAAAGAATACAAAGGGAAGATATGCTATGTCTATATTGACGACATCATTGTTTTTGGTGAAGACGCGGACGAACACCTGACCAACGTAGAGACAGTTTCTTCGAGGCTCCGTGAAGGAAATCTTAAGGTTAATCTCGAGAAAACCTGTTTTTTTCGAAAAAGAAGTCGAATTCCTTGGCTACGTGATTACTCCGGATGGAGTGCGCGCTGACCCAAAAAGGTGGAGGCTATTAAGTTGATCTCACCACCGGAAAATCTCAAGGACCTAAAGAGTTTTTTAGGTATGACTTCCTACTACAGGCAGTTCATAAGGGACTACGCCAAGGTGGCCAAACCATTGACCAACCTCACTCGGGGTGATAATGCACAAGTGAAAGCAAATGCTTCTAGAAAGGTAAGAATTGAACTAGACGAAAATGCAATACAGGCCTTCCACGATTTGAAACAACTCTTGGTATCTGCCGATGTCCTTGCCTTTCCGGATTTTGAAAAGCCATTTAATCTCACTACGGATGCATCGAACTATGCCATTGGGGCTGTCTTGTCACAAGGAACTATAGGCGAGGACAAACCTATAGCCTATATATCGCGATCTTTGAATAAAGCTGAGGAAAATTACGCCAACAACGAGAAGGAGCTCCTCGCGATCGTCTGGTCACTTGACAATCTGCGTTCTTACTTGTACGGCGCCAACAAAATTAAAAATATATACTGACCA
The DNA here is from genome assembly GCA_949987695.1 of Merzomyia westermanni. NCBI lineage: Eukaryota > Metazoa > Arthropoda > Insecta > Diptera > Tephritidae > Merzomyia > Merzomyia westermanni. The sequence continues at coordinate 83,330,048 of OX465289.1, forward strand.
CCAACCACTCACGTATTCCTTGAGCTGCAGAAATTACAACACTAAGTTAAAACGCTGGAAGGCCAGGATTGAGGAGTATAACTGCGAAATTATCTACAAACCGGGGAGGTCAAACCTAGTAGCTGACGCCCTTTCTCGCCTTAAAACGGAGGTCAATGTGCTGACCGATTCTGTCATTGTTCAGTTTCCATCTGTTCTGGGAGAAGAGCCTTCAACAAGTTCTGGAGCATATGTGGGGCCCGATATTGACACTGCCACTCAATGCACAATGCATTCAGCTGATCAGGATAGTTCGGATCTTATACCTCATGTGGAGGCTCCAATTAATGTGTTTAGAAACCAAATTATTTTCAGGGAGGGAGACCGCCCTCGTTGCCTTGAACATCCTCACCAAGGCTACAGTAGATATTATGTTTCATTCCCTGAGGATAACGCTATACTGGTCACAATTTTGAGGGAGTGGCTTAACCCAAATGTAATAAATGGCATAAAAATTCCAGAAAATTTCCTTGCTTCGCTACAGCATGCTTATGTTAGTAACTTTCAAAGGTACAGAATAAGAATAACTCAAAGGATAGTGGAAGATGTTACGGTTTCTGACAGGGTCTTCGAGATAATTGAGAAGGAACATAAGCGAGCCCACAGAAATCCACGTGAGAACAAGGTGCAGATACTCGAACAACTTTATTTCCCTCCCATGGCCAGGCAAATCAGAGACTGTGTAAGACAATGTGATACCTGTAAATTAAATAAATATGACAGGCATCCCTCGAAGCCTTTTCTTCAACCCACTCCAATTCCGAGTTATCCTTGTGAAATTTTGCACATCGACCTTTTTGAGATAGAGAAACAAAAATATCTCAGTGCAATAGATAAATTTTCAAAGTTTGCCAAATTATTCCCAATAAAAAATAAATCTTCGGTTCACCTGCGCAGGAAGCTTACTGACCTCCTGCATTATTTTTCTGTCCCAAAGATTTTAGTTATGGACAATGAAAGAGGATTCCTTACCCCTCTGGTCTTAAATTATATTCGTTCTCTAGGCATAGAAATTTACCTAACTCCTACCCAACGAAGCGAAACTAACGGTCATGTTGAGCGTTTGCATTCAACATTAATTGAAATATACCGTAGCATTTCTGTCGAATTTTGCAGATTCACATCAAAAGAGCGCGTTTCTATAGCAGTGAACCGGTACAACAATACCGTCCACTCTGTCTTTAAAAAAAACCGGCAGACGTGTTGCTCAACAGGTTCGAGGATTAACTATCAGGAATTGGTAGATTTCAGAGAAAAAACTAATGAAGATATTAAGGCTTTATTAGAAAGGGAGCAGGAGGTCAGGAATTCAAGGTTGAACACTAAACGTACAACCCACGCACTTTTGATGCCGGGGATAAACTGTTTATTTCTAATAAACAAATTAAAGGCAAACAGAAGCCGTTATATAAAGAAGAAACAGTAGCTGAAAACAGAACAGCAACCATACTCACTGAAAGTGGAAAAAAACTCCACAAGTTAGACGTGAAAAATGTCTAACATAACATTGGAAAGAAGGTAAATAACTCATGCACAGATCCTTAGGTCCCAGGGGTCTGGGTGCAAGATTTTTTTTGTAGTCGATCTAGTCAGATATTGGTTCAATTCCAGGTAACTGGATGGTTCGAATGATGTCGATCGACGTGGTTCAACTCCACCATAAGGTCTTTGCTTTAATTGACGGGAAGCCACTGGTGCCATGAGTAGGTCATTTGCAACCATCAACGCTTATGACTAAAAGTGATCAACACGAGCCTTCCAAAGTCAGCTGAGAAAACGCCTATATTCTAATGCAAAACGTAAAATCGTTTTTGAATTACAGTGTGCGCACTGATGAAAAAGCAATATTATGCTTATATACACTCAGTCACTGAACTGAGCAAGTGAAACGCCTAATGGCGTATACCAAAAAAAAAAAAAGAAAAAAAAAGAAGGAATGGTATTCCTCAAAGGAAATACTAAAATACTAATGCTACTAATAAAACAAAAAGTTAAAGAAAAAAAAAAGTTAAAATAAAATATGAAATACAAGAATTTATTATGTTAACTAGCAATAAAACCCGTATTTTAATCTAAAACTCACTACCAATACACTAACCAACAAAACTAACGACTATTAATAATCCAGTAATCACTTTCGCTATTGGTCCCAACGAATCCTTCCCTTCATTTCCCGCATTTTCCGACACTCCCCAGCAACAACTCACCTTTAGCATGTTAAGCCTTAATTTAAAGATAATGGAAATTGAGTAAATTTTATGTGAGCCAGGGCTCACATCACAGGAAGTTAAGATATTAGAGTAAATTCAACATATAAAATTTTTGATTCTATTGATTGATTGCTATTGTATTCCATACTATCTTTGTCAACATTAAAAAAATTTACCTTGCAATTTTTTCTCTTAAAAGTATAATGAATATGTAAAATACAATAAATATTTAATCAACGGGGGGGTAATATGTAGATATAAGTCACAGCATCTGCCTCTGCGCATCCGCGCATAACTATGACGTGTTCAAGATAGACTCTCCTATTGTAACAATACGCGATGGATACGGTGGGATTATCAACGGGCACTTCAAGCTGATCCATACTATCGACCTAATTAGCTACGACAGGGTTGTAAGCAGATTAGAAGCAATCATCGATCTCAACATAACTGACTCCACAACCGATGTACTTAATTACCAACTGGGCAAAATTGCAAGAAACCTCCATGACCTAAAGGGGCAAGATATTAGCAGACCAAGGCGTTCTATTAATTGGATTGGCTCTGCCTGGAAATGGATTGCCGGCACGCCTGACGCCACGGATTGGGATGAAGTCCTACAGAAACAGAATGCACTGATGAGCCAATATGAGCAGCAATACCAGGTAAACTCTGAAATATTCAAAACAACTCATGAGCTTTTGCAGGCGATCAATGGTATCATTGCCACCACAAATGACGTTCAAAGCCACCGAAGTCTGAAGCATATTTCCCAGGAAATCCAAAGTAAGGTTATGTTTCTAAAGGAAGACGTCTATGAACTGGTCCGCGCCTGTCAGATGGCCAAAGCCGGCGTCGTTAACACCAATATGCTAAGCAAGGAAGAAATCAACCGCCTTATCAGTGAGATAGAGGTCCTTCCTTACAGCAACGTCGTTGAAGCCATCGAGAATAGCAAGCCTTCGATTTACACAAACGGGTAACTTTTACTTTACGTTCTATCCTTGCCGAAAGTAATGGAAACGAAACATAATCACCTGGTTGTTCGACCTATCATCCAAGATGGGTATCATATAGACATAAAATATTCAACTATACTGGTTAGCAAACATAGGACATATGGTATCAAGGATCGATGTTTACAACTCACGTCAGCCATGGTCTGCGAAGAAGCTCCATTGATCTGCTAAAGGAAGAGGATTGCTTGCCGCGCCTGCTTAAAGGAGGTGAAGCCAGCTGTCAGTATTTGACCTGCAATGAATCCACTATTGAGGTCATCAAGGAAGACACGATATTCCTAGCAATTTCAACGGCACGGAATGGTCAGGTAATAATACGAACTATCTTTTGGGCTCATTTATTCTACAGATACACAACGAGACTGTGAAGATTGACAATCAAACCTACCAAAGCGTAAGCAGGTCGGAGCTGCAACTACTCCCGCCAATCTTCACCCGTGTGAAAAACAAAACACTGGCGGTCAACCTTAACCTTGTCCATGAGATGACAACAGGAAATGTTAGACTCATTCGCTACCTAAAAGGAAAAACAAATTGGTTCATCACGTCGGAAGTCATGGGCTTCGCATTATTAGTCTCCGTCATTGGGTTAATTTGGAGGAGAATGACGGCAAGATAAGATATCCCGAACTTGAATATTTCACTGCTCAACAGGAGTTTCCGTGGACATAGACGCGAGGACTCCCCCCAGCCACCTAATCTGCGGGACGCAGATCGTTAAAAGGGGAGGAGTTAACACATTCAGCCGCTGCCCAGTTAAGCCATTCCCACGATCGGCCACTACACGTGCCGCAGCGTCAGCACTTTTCTATTTCACCATTTAATGCAATGCAAGACATTTGAGAACGCAACGACTGTGGGAAATCAAGGCCATGGTCATTTCCACCTGTGCACATAGGCATACCTACGTAAGAGTTGCGTTGCCGCCGCCGACGCTGAGGTCTGAAGGTGCAGCTTAAACCAACGATCGGGCAGTTGCTGCTGGGGAGTCACGGTGATCGGACTTAGTTATAAGTTAACGAACTAAATAAAGTGTAAAGGAACCTAAAAACTTGGTGTTTTTTGTCAGGGCAAGTTGGCCCTTTAATTTTTTTAAGTGTAAGGATCTGTGATCCTTTAAGTTACATACCTAAGATTTTGTCCGCCTTGGGTTGATGTTCCATGTTAACGACATCTTGTTCAACAGCTGTTGTAATGGTTTGCAGTTCGTGACAAAGTTGCGAAGATTTAAACCAGCGGATGTGTTTATTTCTATTGCTTACCAATTACTTCCTTGGCTTCCTCGGGACTGTCAAAGCTAGCGAGGAGATCCTCGGCGTAAGTATTTTCGATGACGATCTTTTCCCCTCTTGGAACAGAGCGGCTTTAGTATTTTTGACATACTCCCACAGCATGGCGGGCGGCCGCCAAAAACCATAGTCATGACGTAGACTCGAATAGGATCGTCTGGACCAACGTCCTTCCATAAAAATCTCTGCGAGTTTATATCAGGTGGTCGAATTTGGATTTGCGAGAACATTTCTTCAATTTCCCCTGTTACGGCAATAAAGCGTTGACGGAATTTATATATTATTGACAATAATGGCTTGCTCTGGCCCCTTTAGCAGAAACGAATTTAATGACACATTGTTGACTGTAGCTGCTGCATCGAATACGACTCTCAATTTGTTCGGCTTATGAGGGTTACAAACTCCAAAATGAGGCAAATACCACATCGTTGGACCTTCTTTGTTGTCTTCGTTAATTGACATCAACTGAGCGAGAATAGCTGCTTTTTATGTTTCAGCTTACTGCTAGTCATTTGCCATCTTAGCCTCTATATTGAACAACCAGCGTTTCACCATCTCGTAACCATGCGGCAAAATCACCTTGTCTTCACTCCACAAAAGACCTACCTCGTAGCGGTGACCAATATTTCGGGTTGTTGATTGTAAAATATTTCTTGCTCTAGCGACCTCAGTTGATTCCAATGAAAAATCAAGAATCTTAACACCGAAACTTTACAAGCTAAGATACTCATCGATTAGTTGATGCAGATGATTTGATGTTGGTACTTTACGGACGTGAACACCTTGACTACTTGGTTCGGGCGACGGCGTTGGGCCATAGACTAGCCAACCTAGCTTGGTGGTGACTGGGATAGGGTCATGGGGACCACCAACTACATTTTTTGAACAATACTTAAATGGCTGTTGTCCAACCCAATGAGCCGCGCCGGCTTGGCATAGCAATAACTTGCTATTGGTAGACTTTGTAAGTGGGCATACTGATTGACGAGGAAAGTCTGTACTGGCAGATCCAGATTCTTAGTTGTTGGAACGTTTTTTAGTTGATACAACGATTACGATTGCTCTCCCTTCACACCTAAGTTAATCACACGAGAATTTTCTATAATCTGATCTCGATTGTACCACTGCAGTGAAGGTGGTTCCGAACGACCTTTAGCACCTAGCTACTTTGCGATACTCTTTCCTAGTAACGTTACAGATGGCCTCTTATCAAAAATGGCATATACTCTCTTGTGGCTCACTGGTAGAATTTGAAATAAACAAACGCTTTGCTTACTTTGGTGGCATGTTAACAAGTGTTTGTTCGCATTATTCGACGTCGACGTAGATATTTGTTGCGTTGGCAGATCCGCTTCGCCAGCCTGCTGATGTAGCAGCTGGTTATGCATGCGACGACATCCATCGATACCACACTCTCACTTGCGTTGACATCTAGGAAGCCCGTGACCACGTTACATGCAAGAAAGACACATATTTTTGGATTGTAGCAACTCCCACCTACGACGAACATTGAGTGCTTTAAACTGTTGGCACTCGCTTAGCGCATGATGTTGACTGCACATGAGGATTCTTGCTGACTTCTACCTTGCTGGTTGGGGCCTAGTAATACATGTCAAGATACATTTGAATTACGATTAGATGCATTACCTCACTGACGGCTTGTGGGTGCTGTTTGATAGTGACGGCTGACGGACAGTGTCGATGGCATGGCACGGATGACCCTCGCTAACTCAACCAACCATTAGGAAAATGTCTGTACTGTCGGGAATGGAGACACTGTTCACTCCATTCAAATTGTTCCAAATCCAAAAGCATTGGATTCAGCAAATGGTGATCGCAGTTGGCTGACTTAAAAAATGCGACCATGTTTCGAACACGGTTGCATAACTCCAGCACTTGCTCCAAACTCCCTTCGTAAATTGTCGGGAAATCTCTTACCTTCTGCATCTGCACCTTAGTGATCAGTTCTGGTCGACCAAAATTAAATTGCAGCTTTTCCATAACCAAAGGAAAGTTTTCAGAGAAGATCAACAAAGATGAAAAGACATGCTTTGCACTCCCCTGCAAAGCCTTTTATAGGCGTATTAAGTTCTGACTGTTGCTGTATCTGAACTCCATTGTACTGTCGATATAGCACGCACGGAATAATGGGCACTCCTCTGGATTGCCATCAAAAATTGGCAATTGATATAATTTTCCAAACCCTTCAATACACATGGGTGTTGGAGCTGGTGACGGATTTGACGGCATATTAGTGGATGAAATTAGAAATGTTATTAATCATAAATCAAGCACCGTTCAAAATATCGAAACGAAATTCAGCACGCAGGTTTCCAGATGTGCAAGGAATGTTCGAGAAAGAAATGGATGAAATCGGTTAAGGTCCACGCCCACTTTTATATGAAGGATTTTGAAGAGGATCGTAGATATATTAAATAGGCAATAACTTTGGGTAAAATAGCTTTACATCATTTATATTTCACTTTTAAAGTTCCCGTAATCTAAGAAATCCAAAAAATTAAAATTTTCGAAAATGAGCATGGCCCCCATAATTTTTTAAAAGTGGGCGGTGCCACGCCCACATATTTTGTATTTTGCTTTTGCTCTTATACTTTCGCGATAGGTTCAGGAGTTCGATGGGCACAACACAGTCTGTATATAGCTTTTGGAAAAGCCCCCAGGTTATATAAAGCTGGAGTTCGGTATAGCTAGGAATTTATTTGGTTCAAGTTAATGACATTTTATATATAGATGTGTCAAAACAACTTCTACCGGGTTTGCTATTATATTATAAAATGGCGAAAGCAAACAACGAATTTTAGCATTCTTTTGTAAAACTAAGAGACTAGTTTGCATTCAAATAGACAGACGGCGGAGAGACGGGCATGGCTAAATCGACTCCGCTCATCGTGCTGATAATTTTCATGAACTTTTCTTTTCTTGTTCTCATAACTACATACATTTAATGTTTATGAAAGGTATGAAAATCAAAAAAGAAATATAACTTCGCTATTGGAAGGGGCTATTACCTACGTGCCCGAATATTTTGCTTGTGTGTTTCCCGATTTGGCTAATTTTTGGCAGGAGTATAACACATACTACTGAGAAGCAGCTGACTAATTTTCATTGAAATATTAATATTGAATTATAAGCGATTGCCTTTGAAATTAGCAGAAATTTTATGCTGAAAAGTGGGCGACGCCACGCCTACTTCTTCAAAATTGACAAAATTTTTTTGCCGCCGAGTTTTTCTTAAAAAGCTTATTATGTGTGCAAAAACTGCTTGATATAACTTGCTTAGTTGTAGAAATATCGCTTTTTTATATTTTCAAAAAGAAATTTTCAGAGCTATGTTAAAAAACTTGGCGTGGACATTAACCGATTTCGCCCATTTTTACAGCAAGCAGTTACCTTTATATATACCACCAAATTTCGTTTCGAAAATCAATTTTTGGAATAACCCACCATAAAAGGGGCGCGGCCACGCCCATTTTCGAAAATTTAAATTTTTGGGATTTCTTTTTTACGGGAACTTTAAAAGTGAAATATAAGTGATGTAAAGCCATTTTACCCGAAGTTATTGGCTATTTAATATATCTACGATCCTCTTCAAAATCTTTCATATAAAAGAAGGCGTGCACCTTAACCGATTTTCTTCGAACATTCCTTGCACATCTGGAAACCTGCGTGCTGAATTTCGTTTCGATATTTTGAACGGTGCTTGATTTATGATTAATAACATTTCTAAATTTGACTTAATCAAAAGTGGGCGGTGCCACTCCCATTTTCAAAAATTTCTTGAAAAATGTATTTTATGCCTCAATCTTAAAGTATACAACAAATTTTATCCTTATAGGTTATGTAATGAGTAATCACTTTTTTTGTGTTTTCGAAAATATTCTATGTATAAAAAGTCGTCGTGGCTATCATCCGAGTTCGCCCATTTTAAATAGCGCGGACGGACAGACATGGCTTAATCAATTTCTCTTTTCGTCCTGAACATTTTGATACATATAAGGCAATATCGATCTCGATCCGTTTATGCCGTTACGTACTGCCGTTAGGCGACTAAAGGTTATATGTCTTGTGTGCGTAGCACTACTAAGTATAATAAATAAGAAAAATAAAAACTATGGTTATTCAAACTTTGTTGCCAATAAAAAAAATATTTAACATTTTTCTATTATCAAGATATGTTCTTGAAATCCCTTTTTGAAAAGCTCCACTGCTGGTAAGTTAAATTAAACATACAAACAACCAGAATAACTTTACTGATAAGTATCTAAAGCAAACTAAATTGCATGGCAACCTATGAAAATGCCGAGCGAGCCTGGGGCGTCCAGGTACTAAGCATTATAAGAGGTACATATATATTATTATTTTATGTGTAAGTTTAGAATCGCTACTTCGAGTATCGAGTATTTTTGGTTCGATACTACTATACTTGTACAGCGATACTTATAAGGTATGTAAGTGTAAATTTCAAAAGTAATCATCAAATTAACAAGGTAAGTATCAAATTAACAATGTAAGTATCAGATTAACAAGGTAAGATAAATTTCAAAGGTAAGTATAAAGTTAACAAGGTAAGTTACAGAGACATAACTATGTATATATATATAAATGAATTTGTGTGCGTACGTTCAAAACTCATTAACCGCTTGACCGACTTTAATAATGTTTTCTTTAATATATTCGATCTGATTCAGGCCTCATTCATGACACATTTTTTAAAAAAAGCCTCAATCGAATAATATTTTAGCTAATACAACTTTACTTGACCCACAAACTTAAGTTAGTTTAACAACCAAAGTTGAGTTCAATGTTTAACTTTACCAACCAGGTTACTCTGATTCTAACCCAAACACAAATTTTTCCAACACAGCCAGAGCCTTAAAGTATATAGCCAATTTATATGGTGTAAAATTAAACATTGAAGTATCTATCGTCTATCCATATATTAACAATGAAATGTCTTTCGTATGACCTCGATACAAAAGAATGCTGAAATTCGCTGTTTGCTTTCGCCATTTTATAATATACTAGCAAACCAGGTAGACGTTTTTTTGACGTTTTGATACATAGAACACATCTATACATTGTCATTATGTCATTAACTTGTACCAAATAAACTAATAGCTATACCGAACTGCAGCTTTATATAACCTGGGGGCTTTTCCAAAAGCTATATACAGACTGTCTTGTTCCCAGCGAACTCCTGAACCTATCGTGAAAGTTCAAGAGCAAAAACAAAACACGAAATATGTGGGACTGGCACCGCTCACTTTTCCAAAACTATGTAGATATTGACTAAGTGACACATATATCCAAATTTCATTAATTTAGACCAAAAAAGTTCGGAGTTATGACGAATTGAAATCTTATATAGCCTGGAGGAGTGGCTCCGCCCACTTTTCCAAAGTACAAGTGAACTCAAGTATATATTGCGAAAATTTCATAAAGATCGGTTGAGTACTTTGGCGCCTATAAAAGACAAACATTTTTATATCTATTTTTGTTACGCACACAAGAGATATATATTTATTAATGTACGAGGTGTGTTCAAAACGTATCGCGAATTTTCGCTGGTTACGTACGAGTATAACGTATCTATTGCAGTGGGGTATTAACAACTTGCCCGGATATTTTACTTGTGTGTTATCCGATTTGCTTAATTTTGGCAGGAGTATACTATATACTATCGAGTAGCAGCTGACCGATTTTGATTAAAATACCTATTTCAAACTACAAGCAATCGCCTTTGAAAATAGCAGAATTTTTATGCTGAAAACATTTTTTTGCGGTTGAGTTTTGCCTAAAAAGATTATTATGTGTATAAGATCTTATTGATATAGCTTGCATGGTATAAAAATATCGCGTTTTACGTTTTACAAACAAATTTTTCAGAACTATGTTTAAAAACTAAGCGTGACCGTTGACCGATTTCGCCTGTTTTCACAACAAACAGTAACCTTAGATATTTTCGCCAAATATCGTTTTGATAAATCAATTTTTGCAGGAGTTGTGGCATAAAAAGTTTTGTGGAATAATCCGCTATATATGGGGGACACGCCAAATTTCAAAAATTTATATTTTTCGACTTTCTATTAAATATATCTAATGATCCTTTTCAAATCTTTCGTATAAAAGTGGGCGTGGACCTTAACCGATTTCGCCCATTTTTTCCGAAAAATTCCTTCTGTTAATATAAATATGTGTGCTAAATTTTGTTTCGATATCTTGAACAGCATGGGTGTCTGTTTGTGTACGTGTGTGCACGTGTTGTGTGTGTACATTCAGAAACGAGGGTGGTTTGCATCGATCGGCTTTTTTGTGGTTGACTGAGGCAGGTAAAAGTTGGTGATTTTTGTTGTTTGACCTTATTTGCTTGTTTGTTGTTTTAGATCTTTTGCTGTTTTGTGCTTATTTGTCGGTGCGTGTGTGTTTGTTGTACCTGAGTGGTTGCTTTGTTTTTTGTAAACCAATTTTAAAGGTTCGAATATTGTGTCGGAAACAGTGTTTGTCTGTTCGTTTATTATTCTACCGTCGAATGTTTTTTGTTTGTAGATTTCCATGTTTTCGAGTACGTTCAGACGTCTGCCTTTTGCTTGTACATGTAGGACCTTGACTGTTTTTTTGATGTTTCCGGGGGGGCATTTATTCTCCGCCATGTGATTCGCAAAGTTGGACTCTGGTATGATGGTTGGATTCCGTATCTTTTTGTTGTAATCTCTAATGTGTTCTCTGAACCTCGTTCTTACTTGTCGTCCGGTTTGTCCTATGTATCGGACGGACACACGGAAGGACGGACGGACATGGCTTAATCAGTTTCTTTTTTCCTCCTGAACATTTTGATATACATAAGTCAATATCTATCTCGATCTGTTTATGCCGTTACATACCACCGTTAAGCGACTAATGTTAATATACCTTGTGTGTGTAGCACTACTAGGTATAAAAATGAACGTGTGTCTGTGTGTCTGGCATCCAAAGTACTTAACCGCTCTTTATGAAATTTTCACAGTTGGATTAACTAGTTCCAGCATAGGCTGTATATAAGTTTGAAAGGCATGGAGAGTATACCTCGTACCATGTTTCGTAATTATATTTAACACGGTTTTGAAGTTAATAATAGCTGAAATTTGACATTTGGTTCATTTGTATGTGCGCGGTGCCACGCCCATTTTCCCAGATTTAAAAAAATCATTAATAAGATTTTCAGGTCATTGTAACTACGAAATTCTAGCATTATATCTGCATCAGTAAAGGAGATATGGCATGTTCCGGTTTCCTACGTCCTTTTTAGAACACTTCGGTACAAAAGTGGCCGTGGTAATCCACCGATTTTGCTTATTTTCCGTGGGCCTACCCTAGATGTCTATAGTATACCTTGTATCACGGTTCGTAATTCTATCTTTCACCGTTTTGAAGTTATTAACAGTCGAATTTGAAATTTGCCTGACTCACAAGTGGTCGGTGCCACACCCAATTTCCTATATTTGCAAAAATCATATAAGGAATAAGAAAAATGATGTAAATACCAAATTATATTATTATAGCTGTATCAGTTAATTAGATATTGGGAGTTCAATATTTCTACCTCCTTTCCATATAACCTTTAAGAAAAAGTCAGCGTGGTCGAAAAGCGATTTCGCTTATTTTTTATGGGTGCATTTAGTATGCCTCCTACGAAATTTCGTTATACCAGCGTAAACGGTTCGGAAGCTATTAAGCTTAAAAATTTCATGAAATCGTCAATGGGACAGCGAAATGAATATATCTAGCAAATTTCAACATTCTATATGCTTTTATTATTGAATTAACCCGTTTTATATGTTTTTAGAAATTTTCGTTATCGAAAAAAGCTGCGTGGTTATGGTTCGATATCGACCATTTCAAATAGCAACCTACCTTGTTCAGAAAGCAACCTGCGTGCCAAATTTCATTCAAATATCTAAATGTTTACTCAAGTTATCGTGTCCACGGACGGACGGAAGGACATGTCTTAATGACTTCCTCTGTTCATTCTAAGAACTTTGATACATGGAACTCCATACCTATCCCTATTGTTTTGTACCGCTACAAACCACCGTTATATGACCAAAACTATAATACCCTGTGTACTAGTACATGCTAGGTATAAAAATGTTTTTCATGTGAATTTGATAAATGGGTATTTAAAAAAAAGGTTAAATTTAAATTCTATGTTAGCAGTCGTTTTCATATGTAAACCTAAATATTTATTATTTGTTTGCTTTTTTTCTTTGTGCTGGCGGAGCCTCGCGTAAAAGCTAGTGAAATATATAAAAGGGGCGGGGCTACGACACATTCCCTGTAAAATGTGTGCAAAATTTTATTGTGATAACTTAAACGGCTTTTGATTTATAATTAATAAAATTTTTTAAATTTAACTGAACCAAAATATGATTAGGCCATTCTTTTGAAATTCGAATTATTTTAAAAGTTACAGCTGGATAAAAACTAGCAAAGTGAGCCACGTATAATTTTTCCGGTGGTAATGCTTTTTAATGAAATTGGGTGGCATGGCATACAACGATTAAACCGAAATACATATTTCACAATTATATAGCTATAAACATATTTTCGAAGTTCCGTTTTTTGCACAATTTCTCGGGATTGACCAGTCCGATTTTGCTCATTTTCGAAATATATATACAAGATTTTATCCTGTTAATACCTGCATTTCCTATTTTGGCATATTTTTTTATTTTGCAAAAACTATGCGCAAATTTGAAATATTTTTGACTTCTTCATCGCGTTAGGATGGCAATTTAGGATAATGTTGTTGGGCATTCCACACTTAGCAGAAAAAAGTTTTAGCCTTATAATGGGATAAGAGTTACTTAAATATTTCAGAGGATTGTCATTAGCTTTAAATGAAAAATCTTTGTGCTACGTACTGGTTATAGCAGTAACAGTGCTTCCAATGATTTTTTATTACATTTTGTAATAAAATGAAGCGAGAGTTGTCATTATTACATCCTTTACTCTTTTTATATTTGCTTCTTTATAACAGTATTAAGTCCAGAATTCCCCGACTTTAAAAAAGTAAATAACTTTTACTTTTAAAGGCCTCAATTTTTTGTCTGCTAAGCGTTTGTACTGGAATACCCAACAACATTAAAGCGCGATCTGACTAGGATAACGAAGTCAAATATATTAAAAAATTTTAGAAAGATTTTTACAAAAAAAAAAATAATGCCGAAATAAGAAATGCAGTTTGGAAGGGTAAACCATCTTGTATATATAATTCAAAAATAGAATTGAACAAAACTTTTAACTTGAAAAATATTGTTATAGTTATAACTTTGAAAATACTTACTTTTGAATTCTTAAAAATTCTGAAGTATGTATTTTGGTTTAATCATTGTGAGCCATTCCACTATCATTAAAATGCATTACCTTCGAAAAAATTTTAAGTAGATCTCCTCACAAATTGTTCCCTTTTTTATTGCTGTATATTTTTGCCTAAAACATTTAGTTTCTTGAATTTTTTATTCATTTATTACAACAAATTACACTCTTTATATTTTATTTAATACTAGCAGACGTTGTCCTGCCTACCGTTTGACTTGCCTACCGTTAACAAATTGTCCTCTCTCCTCTCCCCACTCGGCGCTTCCTCTTCATTTTTCCCTATTCTTACTTTTTCTTTCCCACCTCTACATTATCCGTTACTCTTCTTTACCCTCTTCACTTTCCTCTAACACCGCCTCTATATCTCAAGTCTCTATTCATACTCCCTTTCTTTTCCCTTTTCCTCCGCGGGTACTGATATGTACTTGGTTTCGAAGATACAGCGAATTAACTTTTACTTGGTCCTGGTACCGCTTACTTTTTTCAAGATTTGTTTTGATATAAAGAATATTAGCTTGATCAAATAAATTCCTGACTATGCCGAATTGCAACTTTATATAACCTGGGGGCATTTCCAAAAAATATGTATGACCCGTATCGTTTCACAGAGATCGAAAGTAAGCTTTGGACACAAATCAAGGGCAAGCAACAACCGGTGCAACGCCCACTTTTATAAGATTTTGTAAATATTGGCGAAAGGGCACATATATCCTATAAAAGACACATATTCATTTTTATTTAAAGATTGAAGTTGTATATAGCCTGGGTGCGTGGCACCTCCCCCTTTTCCAAAAAATATATATAGCCTCCGTGGTACCAACCGAATTCCTGAACCTATCGCGAAGGTTTCATAGAGATCGACAATAAACTTTGCTCGTTAATGAAGGACAAACAAAACATGAATAATTGGGCGTGGCACCACCTTATTTTCCAAAATTATGCTAATCTTAACTAATGAACCCATATATCCAAATATCTTGAATTTAGGCCAAATACGTTTAGAGTTATGACGAACTGAAATTTTATATGGCCTGGGGCGTGGCACCGCCGACTTATCCAAAAAATATATATAGCCTTTGTCGCACCCAGCGAACTTTTTAACCTATTGGGAAAGTTTCATAGAGAACGACAATGAACTTTGGACATTAATGAAGCATAAACAAAACACAAAAATATGTGTACGTGGTAGCACACAGATCCACATTCATTCTTATTTAGATTATTTTGTGCTACATTAATTACATATATATTTTTCAAAAATATTGGCGTCGAACCCGAAACACTCGAGTTTCCAAAATTGAAATAAATAAGTGTAATCGATTCCGTTCTCAGAACAGTAGAAACCTGTATATTGCATCACAATAAAAATGATAGTAAGTTTAAACATAATAAATATGTTACTCAAAGCTTATAAAACTTATTTTAGACCGTCAAAGGTTTTGGGGATTTTGCAGATTTGTGTAGCAAATACATCCTTTTGAATGTGTAATTTATGCATGTTTTAGCAATACGACACGGCAACAAAAATCCCTTCATTGCATGCGTTGAGCCGTGAACCCTGCAACATTGTCCACTTCACACATTTAACACTGATGACGAGACAAAGCATTGAATTTTACAAGCGGGCGAACATTTCTACAATTTCTGGTTTATATGTACTCGGTTTTCTATATACGAACCTCAGCCGGTTCGTCCCAATTATGAGATTTGGGGGACAGACAAACCATTCAATGTGTCCAACGCTGTTTCAATCTGTTCAATGTTCACTACGAACGACCGGTTGTCAAGGGACAGACAACGAATGTCTGTGGATAACATGGTGACGTAGTTTGATTGATGGTGATTTAACGATATGTTAAGCAATCGATAGCAGATTTTGTCAACAACATTGCTGACGAAAGCAGACCAGATAATAAGCAGAACGCAGTAACAACAAAGCCGACACAGTTAAGGAATTCATTTTTGCTCACTGATTGCTGATTGTTACTTTCGTCTATTTCTGCAAGTAATAATAACACCACTGAGGGTGGCACAAACATACATGTATGCGCATAGATATGAGCCCAAAAAAAAATTATGTAGGCGTTTATAAACAATAATAAGATCGACATAGTACATAGTACGGCCGTAACCTCAAAATGTGAAAATTTTTTATTGATCAATACTAGTATTATTAGGTGAATTTTGACAGAACGGAAAAATTCCAATCTTTGAATTTTGGAAAATGAGCTGTATCCTGTTTTATCTCCCTTTTATATCAAAGCTTAATTACTTCCGATATACTGGTCTCATTTTGATAATTTAATATTCTTGCTTCCAAAAACTCTTCGAGAGCACATTTTTTATTTCTTAAAAATTTAATTTTAAATATCCCTTTTTTAAAATCGGTGCATAAACCATGCAAAAAAAAATTGTTCCAGAGCAAGTTTTCTCACAAAAAAAAAAAAAACACATATGCAAAATATTACTCTCTAAGATATGCCGTTGAGAAAAAAACTGACCCGCTATTGGGATGCCACACGGCTAAAGATTTGAGCCAAAATTTTAAAGTTTTTGGCCTACATATATGTCCCAACCAAATTTGGTTTAAAATTAATAACCCATTTATACTGATCTAAAATGCGTGATTCATTCGAATGTGTTTTTATCGGCTTTTGATGCGGGCGTTCCTTTGTTATGAAGTATCAATCAAGTTTGATGCATCGCATTAACTGTGTAATTTGTTTTGAATGCGCGATTTTGTGAATGCAATTTGTATGGGAAAATGTGCCGGATTTAGATTTTTTCTATGAATATCACCCGTTTGATTCAGTGTAGATTTAGTATAAAACTATGCCGGTTTTCGAAAAAATGCGGTAGATCAAAAGGGTTTAAATTTTAAACCAGAAATATTTTGAATAAAATTTTTTTTTTAATTGTATCAGCGCACATATGAATGGATTGAGAAAAGCATACATTTGTACTGTGTATACGGGTGTTGTTGTGTATACGTTTTTTCTAGTTACGTTTTAAATCTATACCGAAAGAAATTAAAAGAAGGTGTAGGTAATTGAAAGGTTTGGAATTTACTACAAAAAAGTTTAAAAAATTGCGTAAACCAATGAATGGTTTTAAGTTTAGGCTAAAATTCTTAGCCGTGCAGCTATCATAATTCGAACACTTTCTGCTCTCTGATTTTTAAACAAAATTAATTTTTTCATTCATAATTCTGTAAAAATCTTTGCGGTAGATACAACGTTCTGCTGGAATATTGAAGTTTAAAATAAATGGATACGAAAAGTGAATATGGCCTTGACCGCGAACATCCAGAGCATCAAATTACGTTTTCAGAGGATTCAAGACCTCTCGTTTTCGAGAAGTATCTCACCTTATCGGATCATTTTTAAAATATATGTATATCTCATTTTTTAATATTTTTGGCTTTTGATGTTTTCTAAAATCTAATTGACGCTTTTAAAATCCAACTGACAAATTCTAAAGTCTTATTGCCGCTTTCGGAAATCCAGTTGACTTCTCTACCTACAATCTAATTGACACTTTCTAAAGTACAACTGGAAATGGTGCAGAATAGAGGCGTTCAGACTTCTGTCATTAGTTACGCAATAAAGGTGTGAACCGAGGTCGTTATTTTAAGTATTCATTGTGTTTATTGGAAAACTTGTCAGCAAAAGTTGCCGTTATCACATCCTTTATTCTTCTTATATTACTTTCTTTATAGCAGTCTCACATAATGAAATCCCCTACTTTAAAACAGTAAATAAACGAAACTTTGCTTAAAGCTCATGTTCTCAGTTCTGAGTTTTCATGTAACGAATATCAGGTGGATAGAAATGATCACTTGCTGTTCATTCAAACTCTTAACTTACTGACTAAACCTTCTTATACGATGATTATTTTGGATGATTTAAACCTACCTCCTATATCGTGGAACATATTTGATGGAAACATTGTTCCAAATCCATCCAAACTGGCCTACAATAAGTTTTTGGATGGAATTTCAAATATCTGCCTTAATTAAATAGATTTTACTGCAAAAAAGTTTGGGAAAGTCTTGATGATAAAAACCAATTTTCCGTAAATCGTTGTGATCATTTGGTTTTAACGGAACACCGTTGCCATACTTCTCTGGAGATAGTTTACGAAACCATAAGTAGCTTGGTTTACTGAAGAGCTTAAGGTTCTGAAAAATAGAATAACGCGATCTTTTAAATTATATAAGAAATCGGGAATAAGCAAACATTACTTACTGTATTCCGTTCTGCGTCAGAAGTACATCGATTTAAATAAAAAGTGCTATAAAGCGCATGATCAAATAATATAGGTCGTGTCATTAGCTAGGCGAATTAAAACTTTTTATATTTGAACAAGTAAGGAAGTCTAAGTTCATGTCATCCCAATTAACGCAGGTCTATTTTAATACTTTCAGTTCGTATTTGCATTCAAATAGACAGACGGACAGACAGATAGACATATCGAGAGACGGACAGACAGATAGACGTATCGAGAGACGGACATGGCTACATCGACTCCACTCATCCTCCTGATCATTTCAGTATACGTACAAACATTTCATGTTCACGAAAGGTATGAATATCAAAAAAGATATACAACTTCGCTTTTGCAGTGGGGTAATAACTACTTGCGCGGATATTTTACTTTTCATCCCGAACGTTTTGATATAAATTAATAAATATATATCTCGAGTCGTTTATGCCGAATGAAGTAATATACCTTGTGTGCGTAACAAAAATAGATATACGGACGAAGGGACGGACATGGCTAAATCGACTCCGCTCATCGTGCTGATCATTTTAGTGAACTTTTCCCTTCTTGTTCTCATACTTACATACATTTAATGTTTATGAAAGGTATGAAAATCAAAAAAGATATATAACTTCACTATTGCAGTGAGCTATTAACTACGTGCCCGAATATTTTGCTTGTGTGTTCCCGATTTTGGCAGCTGATTTGAGAAGCAGCTGACCAATTTTCATTGAAATATCAACATTGAATTATAAGCGTTTGCCTTTTAAAATAGCAGACATTTTTTTGTGGCCGAGTTTTTCTTAAAAACCTTATTATGTGTGCAAAATCTGATTGATATAACTTGCTTGGTTGCAGAAATTTCGCTTTTTAAATTAAAAAAAAAAAAAAGTCAGAACTATGTTAAAAACTGGGCGTGGACATTAACCAATTTCGCCTGTTTTTACAACAAACAGTTACCTTTATATATTGAACATTATCACCAAATTTCTTTTCGACAAGTCAATTTTTGGCGGAGTTATGGCATAAAAAGTTTTGTGGAATAGTCCACTATAAAAGGGGCGGGGCCACGCCCATTTTCGAAAATTTTAAGTTTTTGGATTTCTATGTTTACGGAAACTTTAAAAGTGAAATATAAATGATGTAAAGCTATTTTACGCAAAGTTATTGCCTTTTTAATAAATCTGCGAGTCTCTTTAAATTGTTTCATATAAAAGTGGGCGTATACCTTAACCGATCCCGCCCATTTTTCCTTGCATACCTGGAAACATGCGTGCTGAATTTCGTTTCGATATCTTGAACGGTTTTTGATTTATGATTAATATTATTTCTAAATTTGACTTAATCAAAAGTGGGCGGTGCCACACCCATTTTCGAAAATTTCTTGAAAAATTTATTTTATGCCTCAATCTAAATGTATTCACCAAATTTTATCTTTATAGGTGTATTATGTACTGAGTAATAACTTTTTTTGTGTTTTCGAAAATATTCTATATATAAAAAGTGGGCGTGGCTATCATCCGATGTCGCCCATTTTAAATAGCGCTCGGAGATGAGTGCCAAGGAGCCTGCATACCAAATTTCATTAAGATATCTTAAAATTTACTCAAGTTATCGTGTTCACAGACGGACGGACATGGCTTAATCAATTTCTCTTTTCGTCCTGAACATTTTGATATCGATCGGTTTATGCCGTTACGTGCTGCCGTTAGGCGACTAAAGTTAATATAGCTTGTGTGCGTAGCACTACTAGGTATAAAAAAAAATTAGATTAATGTCAAATTCAAGGCCAATTCTAATTACCTTGACTTATTTACATTCGCGTTTGGAAGCTTTGTGATTTATTAAAAAGTGTTTTTGTGAGAATATTTTTGCATTAAATAAACATTAAAACAATAAAAATAGTTTTTTGAATGTATTCCGATCAGTTTTTGTTCAATTATTTTATGTTAGTTCGCTTTTCTAATCTGATTGAGATTTGCGAGTAAAACTAAATTTTTCCCCTTGTTTTTCCAACGTTTCGCTAAGCTTTTTAGCATTATCAGGGGAATCGATTTATTTTTCTTTTTGTATCTCTCGAAAACAATAAACAATAAAAATAAGATAACTTTGATAAGGAACAAACAAAAACGACTGAGTAACTAAGTCATGTAATGGAAATTTACAAACGCTTACTCTATTGCGGTTTTTTTCAAATATTTTAAACTACATTACACATTAAACCAACAATTATTACATTTACATCATTACCACATATCATGGCAGCATTGTCAATATTAAAAACCTTAAGTTTGTAGACATACAATGTAAGTAGCAGCTATGTTTTCCGTATCTTCGCGTTTTTAATCGTCTTTTCTCGTCTTTCCACGATTCTTTCAAATTTATATCTCGTGGTTTCTCTCTTTTCCTGGCCAATAATTTTCGCGTTTTCAAAGTCAGCTGAGTGTCCGCTTCTTAAAATATGCTGCGATAGTGCTGAACTTGTCGTTTGCTTTCTGATGTCCGCTTCATGTTCGCCTGGTCTAACACCCAAAAATCGCTTTGTAGTACCAATATATATCTTTCCACATTCGTCATTCTCTTTTCCTTTGAATGTTGCTTCGTAAATCACATTGGTATGCTGTTGTCTTTCTAAATGATGCTTTGTTTTTGTATATTTTGTGGACATGGTGTAGTTTGATCTGTACGCGAGTATTGTTTTGATGTTTTTGTTACGCTGTGGTGAACTTTTCTGTCAGGCTTGGTATGTACGAGTATGTTACGCTGTAGAATTTATTTAGTGGTTTGTGCTTGTTGATTTGTTGATCTGTAATTTTGACTGTTTCTTTTTATGATCTGCCTGTCTATTAGTTCACGTATTAAATTTTTATGATAGTTGTTTCTGCTTAGATTTTTTGTTATTTTTTCTATGTTTGACTCATGGAATTTTTTATCGGTTATGGTCAATATTTTGTGTATAAGGTTTTTAGCTGTGTTGGTCTTATATTTTGTGGGTTGTGATGAGTGATAGTTTATCAGACGTCCATAATAAGTAGGTTTTGTATACCAATCAAGTATAAGATTATGGTTTTCCCTGTGAATGCATACGTCAAGGAAGGTAATTTTGGAGTTCACTTCCATTTCCATCGTGAATCGTAATTTATTATGATACTGGTTAAGGATTCTTAAAATGGTGTTCCACTCGTTACGTTTAATCACAGCAAAAATGTCGTTCACATATTTGCATATAAATTTAATATCTATGTTAAATTGTTGTTTTAGCTCCAAAATGGTATTGTCCATGACTATGTCAGCAATTGTGGGAGAAATCGGATTGCCCATTGGCATTCCAAAGGTTTGCCTGTATAAATCAACGTCGAACACAAAATAATTGTTTTCTTTTAAGCAGAAGTCCAAAAAGTCGTGTAATTTCTTTTTCGGAATATTGGTTCTGGCGTCTATTTTGTTCCATTTCTTACTGATGGTTTTTGAAGCTAGCATTGTTGGTATATTTGTGAATAGTGATATGACATCAAATGACAATTATGTTGGATAGTCTATCTTTCAGATTAAATGAATTCTTAACATTGTATTCGTCCGAAACTAACGTCTTTAAAATTTCTCTAACGGTTGTTTTTTATTAACTACTAGCTTATACCCGTCGGTTTCACCCCACAATTCTATGGAAAAAATTTCAGCTGTATGGGAGGTGCCACGCCCCCGTTTTCGTTATCCCCAGTTTTTTGGAGGTGGTAGAGATTAACCTCATATAAACCCTTACCAAATTTCAGTGGTCTAACGTAAATACTTCCAGAGATACGGACTATGAAAAATTTCAGCTGTATGGGAGGTGTCACGCCCCCTTTTTCGTTTTTCCCAGTTTTCTTGGAGGTGTTAGGGATTAACCTTATATAACCCCTTCCCAAATTTCATTGGTCTAGCCTAAATACTTCCAGAGATATGGACTATAAAAAATTCTAGTTGTATGGGAGGTGGCACGCCCCCTTTTTCGTTATCCGCAGTTTTTCTGGATGTGGTAGGGATTAATGTCATATGACAATTTACCAAATTTCAGTAGTCTAACGTAAATATTTCCAGAAAAACGGACTGTTGAAAATTCCATTTGTATGGGAGGTGCCACGCCCCCTATATATATCAAAATATTTTTTAGCCCATGACCATCCCGGTACGATCGGTTTATACGTTTAAGACGCAAGTCAATCTATAGATACATATATACATAATTTGAATTTTATATGTATAGATATTCTGAAGATTATAAGGACTGGATTCGGGGAAGGCGTTGCATGTGATCGCTTTAAACTGTCTATCGATGGTAGATCTTGCATTGTTAAAAAGTTTTTTTCATCACCTTTCTCTTTATCGTCATCACAATTGGTATCGAAATGTATGAATTTATTATTGTACTGAATGAATGAAAATTTATTAAAATGTTTTTTCAATTAATTCAATATGAATACCATTATTCAATCACTAGAAGGTTAGCTCTCTAACTGACGTTTAGTTTTGACACTCCCATTTTCTAAAATTTGTTCGGGTTTATTTAGCGAACGAAAGAAAAGAAGGAGTACTTTTTTATTTGTCGAGCAAATGGTATCAAACATATCATCCCATACCATCGCTGTGTAAATCGTTAATTCTAAAATGAAAATGTTGGAATTTTCAACAGTCCGTTTTTCTGGAAATATTTACGTTAGACTACTGAAATTTGGTAAGGGGTTATATGACATTAATCCCTACCACATCCAGAAAAACTGCGGATAACGAAAAAGGGGGCGTGCCACCTCCCATACAACTAGAATTGTTTATAGTCCATATCTCTGGAAGTATTTAGGCTAGACCAATGAAATTTGGGAAGGGGTTATATAAGGTTAATCCCTAACACCTCCAAGAAAACTGGGAAAAACGAAAAAGGGGGCGTGACACCTCCCATACAGCTGAAATTTTTCATAGTCCGTATCTCTGGAAGTATTTACGTTAGACTACTGAAATTTGGTAAGGGTTTATATGAGGTTAATCCCTACCACCTCCAAAAAAACTGGGGATAACGAAAACGGGGGCGTGGCACCTCCCATACAGCTGAAATTTTTTCCATAGAAATGTGGGGTGAAACCGACGGGTATAAGCTAGTAGTTAATAAAGAACAACCGTTAGAGAAATTTTAAAGACATTAGTTTCGGACGAATACAATGTTAAGAATTCATTTAATCTGAAAGATAGACTATCCAACATAATTGTCATTTGATGTCATATCACTATTCACAAATATACCAACAATGCTAGCTTCAAAAACCATCAGTAAGAAATGGAACAAAATAGACGCCAGAACCAATATTCCGAAAAAGAAATTACACGACTTTTTGGACTTCTGCTTAAAAGAAAACAATTATTTTATGTTCGACGTTGATTTATACAGGCAAACCTTTGGAATGCCAATGGGCAATCCGATTTCTCCCACAATTGCTGATATAGTCATGGACAATACCATTTTGGAGCTAAAACAACAATTTAACATAGATATTAAATTTATATGCAAATATGTGAACGACATCTTTGCTGTGATTAAACGTAACGAGTGGAACACCATTTTAAGAATCCTTAACCAGTATCATAATAAATTACGATTCACGATGGAAATGGAAATGAACTCCAAAATTACCTTCCTTGACGTATGCGTTCACAGGGAAAACCATAATCTTATACTTGATTGGTATACAAAACCTACTTATTATGGACGTCTGATAAACTATCACTCATCACAACCCACAAAATATAAGACCAACACAGCTAAAAACCTTATACACAAAATATTGACCATAACCGATAAAAAATTCCATGAGTCAAACATAGAAAAAATAACAAAAAATCTAAGCAGAAACAACTATCATAAAAATTTAATACGTGAACTAATAGACAGGCAGATCATAAAAAGAAACAGTCAAAATTACAGATCAACAAATCAACAAGCACAAACCACTAAATAAATTCTACAGCGTACATACCAAGCCTGACAGAAAAGTTCACCACAGCGTAACAAAAACATCAAAACAATACTCGCGTACAGATCAAACTACACCATGTCCACAAAATATACAAAAACAAAGCATCATTTAGAAAGACAACAGCAGACCAATGTGATTTACGAAGTAACATTCAAAGGAAAAGAGAATGACGAATGTGGAAAGATATATATTGGTACTACAAAGCGATTTTTGGGTGTTAGACCAGGCGAATATAAAGCGGACATCAGAAAGCAAACGACAAGTTCAGCACTATCGCAGCATATTTTAAGAAGTGGACACTCAGCTGACTTTGAAAACGCGAAAATTATTGGCCAGGAAAAGAGAGAAACCACGAGATATAAATTTGAAAGAATCGTGGAAAGACGAGAAAAGACGATTAAAAACGCGAAGATACGGAAAACATAACTGCTACTTACATTGCATGTCTACAAACTTAAGGTTTTTAATATTGACAATGCTGCCATGATATGTGGTAATGATGTAAATGTAATAATTGTTGGTTTAATGTGTAATGTAGTTTAAAATATTTGAAAAAACCGCAATAGAGTAAGCGTTTGTAAATTTCCATTACATGACTTAGTTACTCAGTCGTTTTTGTTTGTTCCTTATCAAAGTTATCTTATTTTTATTGTTTATTGTTTTCGAGAGATACAAAAAGAAAAATAAATCGATTCCCCTGATAATGCTAAAAAGCTTAGCGAAACGTTGGGAAAACAGGGGAAAAATTTAGTTTTACTCGCAAATCTCAATCAGATTAGAAAAGCGAACTAACATAAAATAATTGAACAAAACCTGATCGGAATACATTCAAAAAACTATTTTTATTGTTTTAATGTTTATTTAATGCAAAAATATTCTCACAAAAACACTTTTTAATAAATCACAAAGCTTCCACACGCGAATGTAAATAAGTCAAGTTAATTAGAATTCGCCTTGAATTTGACATTAATCTAATTTTTTTTTTATACCTAGTAGTGCTACGCACACAAGCTATATTAACTTTAGTCGCCTAACGGCAGCACGTAACGGCATAAACGGATCGATATCAAAATGTTCTCAGAAAAGAGAAATTGATTAAGCCATGTCCGTCCGTCTGTGAACACGATAACTTGAGTAAATTTTAAGATATCTTAATGAAATTTGGTATGCAGGCTTCTTGGCACTCATCTCCGAGCGCTATTTAAAATGGGCGACATTGGATGATAGCCACGCCCACTTTTTATATATGGAATATTTTCGAAAACACAAAAAAAGTTATTACTCAGTACATAATACACCTATAAGGATAAAATTTGGTGAATACATTTAGATTGAGGCATAAAATAAATTTTTCAAGAAATTTTCGAAAATGGGTGTGGCACCGCCCACTTTTGATTAAGTCAAATTTAGAAATAATATTAATCATAAATCAAAAACCGTTCAAGATATCGAAACGAAATTCAGCACGCATGTTTCCAGGTATGCAAGGAAAAATGGGCGGGATCGGTTAAGGTATACGCCCGCTTTTATATGAAACATTTTAAAGAGACTCGCAGATTTATTAAAAAGGCAATAACTTTGCGTAAAATAGCTTTACATCATTTATATTTCACTTTTAAAATTTCCGTAAACATAGAAATCCAAAAACTTAAAATTTTCGAAAATGGGCGTGGCCCCGCCCCTTTTATAGTGGACTATTCCACAAAAGTTTTTATGCCATAACTCCGCCAAAAATTGACTTGTCGAAAAGAAATTTGGTGATAATGTTCAATATATAAAGGTAACTGTTTGTTGTAAAAACAGGCGAAATTGGTTAATGTCCACGCCCAGTTTTCAACATAGTTCTGAATTTTTTTTTTTTAATTTAAAAAGCGAAATTTCTACAACCAAGCAAGTTATATCAATCAGATTTTGCGCACATAATAAGCTTTTTAAGAAAAACTCGGCCACAAAAAAATTTCTGCTATTTTAAAAGGCAATCGCTTATAATTCAATGTTGATATTTCAATGAAAATTGGTCAGCTGCTTCTCAGTAGTATGAGTTATACTCCTGCCAAAATCGGGAACACACAAGCAAAATATTCGGGCACGTAGTTAACAGCTCACTGCAATAGTGAAGTTATATATCTTTTTTGATTTTCATACCTTTCATAAACATTAAATGTATGTAAGTATGAGAACAAGAAGGGAAAAGTTCACTAAAATGATCAGCACGATGAGCGGAGTCGATTTAGCCATGTCCGTCCCTTCGTCCGTATATCTATTTTTGTTACGCACACAAGGTATATTACTTCATTCGGCATAAACGACTCGAGATATATATTTATTAATGTATAGCTTTCGCAATTCAATTTCGTATAGCTCGCTAATTTCGCTCACGGTTTTGAAAATTTGTCTGAACTCCCTTTAGCGTTTTCTCTTCTTTCGATCAAAATTTGTTTCGCAGGATCAACCAATTTAATAGCCTGTCCCAGATCTTGATTTTCTCCTTGAAGTACTCGATTCAGAGACAATGTGAGAGAATGCACCGAGCTCAAAATATGCATGGATATCTGGAAACTTACGGTTTTTATAGCTGAAAGCAGTTGGAAAGCTCCAGATGAAGTCGTTGTGTCTTTCCAGTTGGTGAAAATCACTTCAAGAGGGCAATTTACTGCTGATGGCAAATGGAGATATGTTGCGATGGACTCATGCTGCTCTACCCATCTGGTTTTACAAAATTTTTTCAATTTCTTCACTCGAGTGTCCGATAGATGTTTATTTTCATTTATCGCATCCTGAAAGGCATTTTGGTGTTTCGGATAAATGACGAAGGGATGGACGTTCTCTAGAACTCCTAGACAATTTTTGATTCCCGTTATATTGCACGCAGAGTTTACTCCCAAATTGAAGCTATGAGCAGCACAATGGGAGTAGAGCGCGAGTGGATAAGTTTTTCTGACAACAGCTTGAGCCCCTTGGGACTCTCCGCTAACCGCTCTCGCACCGTCATATCCTTACCCGAGGAAATACCTGCAATCCAGTCCGGAAGATTTTAAGAAATCGAGGTAAGCAGTTCCTATTCCCTTTCCAGTGAAATCGGTGATAGGAATAAAACACAAAAAATCTTCCAGAATGATGAACTTTTCCCCCCATTTATCCAAGTAGCGAATGCAAATTGAACTTTGTTCTACTCCTGCAATGTCTGGCGTGTCATCTTGGAGAAAACAAAGGCCCTTCGATTTGTTCACTCGATCGATGTTATAACACATGATGAGGTGGTGACAAATGTTGATTATTTCATTCTGGCCACGGTTGCTTATTTACATAGCATTATGTACATAGCATTCTTTGGTAAATCACTCAAGTGTTTTCTCAACTGCTCATCAGTTTTGGCTCGATATCTTAAGAGAGCTCTAAAGTTTCCATCATTCGTCAACGATTATACGGAAATAATCTTCAACTAAATCAGTTTGTACGTTGGAACGTTGGGTCTGGTTCGACGCAATTCTTGGCTTTCGCAATCCAATCTCGTATTGCTCGCTAATTTCGCTCACGGTTTTGAAAATTTGTCTGAACTCCCCCTTAGCGTTTTCAGAAATTCTTCCCGTATTATCCTTGTCGGCCACACAGGATAACTGTTTCAATAATTGGAATCATGCGGAGTTTGCTTTCATTCAGAAAGTCTAATTTTTGTTTCGACAGTTGCAAATTGTTCTTCAATTGCCATTCTCAAAGACCATTGAAACAGACATTTTTCCTGGTATTCTAATGAACTATGCTTTCCGAAAGTTTCCAGTGCGTTTTTCTAGTTTCTTAATGGGGTGGTAACTAACTGGCCCAGAGTTTGATTACTGACTCCTCTCAATGTAGCACAAAATAAAACACAGTATTTCCAATATGCACCGTCTTCTATTGCAGAATACGATAGCCATTGGTGTTTTTGGGGCCAAGGGCGTTGAAACTTCAAATTTCTAGGGCCCGATGCAGGAAAACTGTAGCCGTCAGGGGGACTCCAAATCTTCTTTTGAAAATTCAGGAATTGAGTTTATTCTATCAGCTGCTGATTTTTAAACAAACAATTGAATATCATAGGAACTGAGATCATTGTTCAAAGAGCAAACTGGCAAAGACGAGCTTTTTGGTACCTCCAATTTCAATTCCACTTCTGTGGTAGTCAGTGCTAATCCAGTTTGTAGCTTACATGCGTCATTTTTAGCAATATTTTTCTGAGTTTGAAGCTCAGTGCGACTACATTCGCCAACGTCCTAGCATGAACCAAATAGTATTATGCACTTAGTACAAATCTGAATTTATGCTGTATTTAATATTATGTTACATGTTCGTTCTCGAATCGCTTTTTTTTACACAGAAAACGACGAAGATCCATGGTAAAAAATATAAGGATAGGACTTATACAAACTATTTAATAATAATGCAAATTATTTAATAATAATATAAATGATTTAATAATATTCAGTTTACCGTAATGTGCGCCCACCAGTTTTCTCTGGTCAACGAATGATAATGAAGTGTGCGGCAAAGAATTGTCAAACATTCTAATAACTCATCTGCCTCTACATCTACGTATGCTCAAAGCTCGCATATCTCAAATCAGTCATCAACAACTCTTAATTCACCTCTATCTTATGCTGCGACTGCTGCTGCTGGTGCTGCTATTGATACTATGACTAATACTAACACTTCTGCTGGCGCTGCCAGCGCCTCTCAACGAAGTAAACAACAAACATACTAATAAGAATAAGGTAAAAAGTTGACAAAGAATGCAAAGATACATACGGCTGTTGTTGGTAGCAATTCAAGCGACGAACTTGCAGTTGCTTCTGCTGTTAAATGGTTGGATTTGTCTTCGTTTAAACCTTCTGTGTCATCTAATCATATAGTCGAGTACGTTTCTAAACATACGGCAATCTCATCATCAAATCTGTTTTGTCATGCTCTTGTTAAGAGAGCGACTGATATCAAATCTTTAAAAAGAGTTAATTTTAAGTTTGGAACTTCTCCGGTTTTTTATAACAAACTCTTAAACTCTAACATTTGGCCTGACACAGTGCAGCCGTTCAAATTTTTTCCAAAGGAGGTGGATGCAGCAACAGTAACGTAGAGTGTGTCGTTGCACCTCACAATCCGACTGAAGCAATTAATATGGAATTTTCCTTATATTATAATAATGCTGGCGGCATGCGCACCAAATCCAGCCAAATCCATCGGGATACTTCGTCGCATAAATATGATTTCGTTGCTATCACTGAAACTTGGCTGAATGGTACAATTTCATCCAATGAATACTTTGATAAATACTTTAATGTCTATCGAAAGGATCGCGATGTTATAGCTACTGGACATGAGTAGGGTGGAAGTGTTCTACTAGCTGTAAGGTCTGATTTGTGCAGCAATTTAATCAAACTTGATTTACATGATGGGCTTTTGGATCAAATTTGCGTTAGAGGTTAATTTTCTTATAATAAGTCATTAATATTGTTTGTTTCCTATATTCCTCCTGGTAGTGATATTGATATTTACACTAAACACTTAGAAAATGTTATTTCTGCCTCTAACGGTCTAAGCACTTACGATGAAATTATTTTCTTAGGTGACTTTAATCTACCCAATATCTCTTGGGTGAATCATAACAATAGTTTAATACAGTGACGATTTTTTCCTAGCCCAGGGGCGGAGAATTTTTTTTTCTCTCACACATATTGGCGCACACGTACAGGGCAAAACCTCTCTCTGCACTGTGAAAGATTAAAGTATGTTTGCCATTCACTCGATCAACGACTGTTGAATGTGAATCTTCGTTCATAATGTACAATATTCAGTGGGAAGACTCATTCTTATTTTCCGAAAAATTTTCGGTAATGCTGAATGTTTAGTTTGTCAATATAAAACGAAACGCAATAGGGAGTATTACGTTCAAAGACATTATCGTAATAAGCATTCTAGTTACGAAACAGTAATGGGGATAAGTAGAGAAGACCTCATTTGCCAATTGAAAAAGGCTTTTTATGACCAATTTATATTTGATTCGTTGGGTGAAAGTTCAAGCATTTAAGCATTTATTATAAATTCAAGTAGTTATGTTGTTACAGAAAACCATTTATTTTTAACACTTATGAATCTCATTATTAATATCATGGTGAAATAGTTAGATTTGAATTCTTTTTTTTTGGGTGTAGCAGCAAGCTCCTTCGCATTTCAACACAAGCGTACAATTTCTTAGTGTGTGTTTGGGCATCACTGGTTTAATACCTCATAACGTGAGTTCTAATATTGAAATATATGTCGTGGGTACATTTTTCGCAACGTAATGGTATCCAAAATGATAACAATAGAATCCTAGATCTAATATTTCTAACTAGTGAATTAAAAGTATCTTGTCACGAATGCCTTTCACCTATTTTGAACAACAGTATTCATCATAAGGGAATTTGTATCAACTTTATGTTCTACTCTTTCGATAACATAAAAGACGAACCTCCAGTTCGGTGCGATTTTATGAGCGCTGATTATGTATCCATAAATAATTTTTTGGACTCCTCTGATTATGCGTTTCTAAACAATTCGGGTTGTCCCACCATTTCCTACATGAAATTGTGCGCTATCATTTCACAAGCCATCTCTAACTTTGTTCCGTTGAAAAGAAGTACCGCGATGAATAGACCACCATGGTTCAACAGGAGGCTTTCTAACTTAAGAAACAAAAAAAACAAAGCATTTAAAAGGTGTAGGAATAATAATTCTGAAGTCAATCGTTGCTGCTTCTATCGGTTAAGAAAGGACTACGATTACCTCCATAATTTTTTATTTCGGTACCATATGAACACCGTAGAATCTAATCTGCAGTCTAATCCCAGAAGTTTTTGGAAATTCATAAATTTCGGAAGGAAAACTAATGGATTTTCAACGAACTTGGTATTTGAGGGCACTATCTCCGATAATACGGTTGACTCCTGCGACTTCTTTCCAACATATTTCCAGAGAGTGTACGAGAATCACCGCATTCTCTCACCGCCCACTTTTCCCCCTGCATCTTTGCCTTGCATTACATCATTTTCAATCACTGAAGAGGATGTCCTCTCTGCTATATCTTCGCTAAAGCCAATCGCCAGCCCGGACTCTGAGGCGTTTTCACCTATTTTCTTTAAGCGCTGTCGCTATACCTTAGCTCAGCCCTTATCCAATATTTTCCAGGATTGTGTGAACAATGGCACTTTTTTGGAACAATGGAAGCTATGCTATATTGTCCCGGTCTTCCCTTATCCAGGGAACGGTGGCTAAATTGTTTGATTGTATAATCCAATCTAAGTTATTCGCCCATGTTAGTGAAGCAATTTGTCAACTTCTACACGGCTTCTTTCCGGGAAGATCAACCTGTTCGAACTTGACTCTTTTAACGAATCAAATAGTGACTGCCTTCGTAAAGCAAGCACAAATGGATGTAATTTACACTGATTTCTCCAAAGCTTTCGATAAGGTGAGTCACTCTATACTTTTGCAGAAATTGAGAAGTTACGGTGTTGGCGGTCTTCTTATCGACTTCTTTGCCAGTTTTCTATCTGACAGGAAACTGTTTGTTAAGTTAGGGAACACAACTTCTAGAGTGTCTGTCGAGGCTTGGTCTGGTATACCGCAGGGTACTCACAGTGGCCCACTTTTATTTATTAACGATTTACCTAATTGCTTTAAGTTCGCTAAGTGCCTAATGTTTGCGGATGACGTAAAACTTTTTTGCACTGTACGAGACTTGTGTGATAGTCATAATCTGCAACTGGACCTTAATTATCTAACTCAGTGGTGCACACTTAACTGCCTCAAACTGAACATTAATAAATGCTGTGTGGTCAGCTTCTCCAGGAAGCCAACAATATGATGTATGATTATAACATCGAAAACTGTCCCTTAACTAGATGTACCGAAATGAAAGATCTTGGAGTTAGTTTCGACTCTAAGCTGACGTTTTGCCAACATATTGACTTTATTGTATCCAAATCATTAACTATGGTCGGGTTCATAAGAAGAAACTCGATCGAGTTTAGAGATCCCTACACTCTTAAATCGCTTTTCCTATCGCCGGTGAGAAGTCGTCTTGAGTATTGTTCAATTATATGGAGCCCATACTATGAAGTACACTCATACAAAATCGAAAGAGTCCAAAAAGTGTTTACTAGGATCGCTCTAAGGAAGATACCGTGGCAGGGAGATCTTCCATCGTATACCGGCAGACGTAAACTTCTGGGTTTGCAGTCTCTGCATGAAAGAAGAATGTATTTCTGAATTATTTTTATTTATAATGTCGTGAATGGCATCATCGCTTGTGATGACTGAGCAAATTTAGTCAACTTGTACGACCCGCCTCGTAACTTAAGGAATAATCGTCTACTGGTAGACACAATCCACTCTACTAATTATGCGATGAATGAGCCGATTGCTAGGGCCGTTAGATTGTGCAATACTTATGCAAGCGTTATTGATTTTAACATTAGCTTAGATACGTTTAAAATAAATTTGTTTAAAATTTTTAATCGATCAATTAAAATATTATTATATCTAGTATGTAAGAAACAAATTCCGTAGACTGAACTAACTAAAAAAATAAATAAATAAACATGATAGAATACGCGCAACAACGAACCAGTTAAATAGGCATTGCGGGAACAACAACAAACAGAAAGGAGTATTTACATATGTATTAAATAAGTATAGCTATTAAATAGTAATTACAAGCTTTTAATTCGTTTCTTATGTGTGCGAAAGGGAGAGAAAATGCCGCATTGCGGTTCAGTTAAAAGTAATAAGGCAAATTCAAACCGCTTTACACATATACGAGTACACATGAATGCATAAACATAAATGACAATTTGAATACATATGCCCCCCAAAATATGTGAACCTTATCTCAGGCTTTAAGGAGTATCCGTTGGAATGGAATTGGGCCATTTGGAATATAAATGTATGTTGAAATATTCCCAACAGGGGGGGGGGAGGTTGTACCCCCACCTGTGCACGGGCCTGACTGGTACCTTGCCAAACGTTCCATGTTTCAGTTTGTTAACATGCATAACCACCCACCATCACAGCTACTATTGGTAGTTGTTCAATGCAAACACCACCGACATTTCCACCACTAACACCAATCGCCCACAAATCAGCTTTGGTCACCACTGCATTCATCATAGCGTCAACACTATTTGCATCATGTGGTTGGCAATTGATATTGTATAGTTTGAGTAAACTTGTGCCAATAGCATAGTTTCTTTAGTTATTATAGCGTCGCCATACATACCCATATAAGACTGCGTTTGTTCATCGACTTCTGTTGGGTTTGCTATATGCATAATATTATAGATTTTTGTATCGCCCCAAGTTGTGAGGATTGCGTTTGCTATTTAGAAGGCAGAGTAAAATCCCGGAAATCAAATTCGATATACACTTGAGAAATGCTCATTTTGATGCTTTTAATTCAATAATCACACGCACCAATAAGCGCACACACTTTTATTAATTAGTAAACTTATATTTATACTTTAACATGAATTGTACCGCATGTGCTAGCTTTTTATTTACAATTTAAAATGTCAAATTGTGTCAGAATTTGATATTACACCCATAGGGGAATTCAGATTTTGACCAGGGCGGATAAAAACTTTGACAGTATGCTCATAAATTTACATAAACCAAATACATGGAAATTCGCCTTTGCGCACACCTTTAAATTAATTCGCCTTGGCAGCAACAACCCTCTAAAATTGTCGATACATGCATACACGAGCGAAAAAGAAAACAATTCAGTATTCCCACCATGGTACAAGAAAATCAAGGTATTTCCACTTTGACGTAAACTGTGTTGGTTGTATCCATACAACTGCTTTAAAATTTGTAAACGGTTCATATTATATATCTCTGCTTCCAAGGCATCATATATATTTGTATTTCGTTAATAGTTAAATAAAACATTTTCAGGAGTTTTTAAAGCAGATACGAAGCTTTTCATGTTTTTGCAACGCGATTTTTAGCTTTATATTCATGGTTCATGTGGTAATAACACGCGTTGCCGCAGCGTACAAATAAGTATGTTAATGAATGAATAATCATGAAATATTTTCAAAAACTACGTTGAAAAGTTATTCATCCTAGGAAGGCTAGATTCTGACATCAAGGATACTTGTTTAAACCTGTAAAAAAAAAAAAACGTTTGGCAAAAGCTTACCGCCATAAAAAGAGCCAAATAATAAAAATAAAGTAAATTTCTTAGTAATTATGTTTAAATTTTTTAAATTTTTTTAGATACATTTTTATTCTGATTATATTTTCAGTTCAAATATCTTATTCTAAAATACGCCCACCCAAAAGAAATCTTTTCAAAATTTTATCTTTTTAGCATGAGAAATTAAATTTTCCATATATCCAGGAGAATCGTTCGAATCATTCTTATTGTAATTATTAAAAATAGAGTTAAATGCTTTTAAATTTTCCAAAGGCCCCCTCAGATAAAAGATCAACATAATATAATATATAATTTTGATTGACTTCATCGAAAGTTTTGTAAACATAATTTTGTAAATTCATTTGTTTTTGCGTTTCGGTCCAATTGAGCACATCGTTTCCTCGGCTTACAATCTTCAGCGGAAAAGTGCTCTGAACGAACAAATGGTTCTTTTGGTACCGCATCTGCAGTTATCATGCATGCGTTTAGCCACTCCTCCCTAATAAACGGTACCTACGGGAGTCGCAAAAACTTTACTTTGCTTTCTCTGCATGTAGATCTGGTGTTTGTGCAATTTATAAATATATAGCTCATGTTGCTAAAAATGGATTGATGAAAAGAAATGCTTTATTTATCTCCGTGCAAAAAGTATACCGATATTTTACTTACCTTTCGATTTATTTCACGAACATACATACATATAAAAAGCTAAATTCTGAAATATAAATTATTTTATTCAATTTCAAAATTGTTTCCGTTTGAAGTAAAAATCAGATCGTTTTTGGTACTAGAATACGTTAGCTCATTTTCAAAAGTAAATGTCACAAACACAGTTTATGTCATGATTCCTACATTTAAATTTTCTATTCAACAAATATTCTGAGTTCTTAAATATTCATTTAATTAATATAAATATAAAACTTTCCTTTAATTAATAGTTCTGATAGTAAAATCATAATTTTTAGAATTCCGTGGTTTGAATAGTACATTTGGGTTGCAGAGCATGTACGTACGTGCATATCAACAAACTTACTACTGCAATAGCGGCGCAGCAGCGAAGCAACATCGAATAAGAATTGTTCAAATGAAACCACGAAGAAAAGTGAAAAAGAAGCGATCATTTGTCAAATCAATTGTGTAAATAAATAACATTTGATTTTTGTTGGAACGATTTTCCGTCATCCCTTGTCAAGTTTGGTTTTGTGACAAACCGGTTTCGGCGTTCTGCCATTTTCAATGCCTCGTTTCGTTCTGGTCTGTGTCTATCCGTTGCGTTGTTTTTATAGTCCATGGGTGCTGTGGCAGGTAATGTCAATCTATGTGCCCTTGGTAGGTAACGTTGATATGCGTGTGTGCGTACGCGGTATTGATACGTCCGAATTGTTACTTGTCCCAAGGGTTGTTTTTGTAGGTATGTAGACATACCGCTTGTTAGCTACGCGGTAGATTGAGGTAGGTAGAAATCGGTGATTTTTGCCATTTGGTTCATTTTTCAACATCGGCCATTCTCATGGAAGAATTCATGCGAAACTTGGAATGAAAATATATACAGGAGTTAAAAACCAAGTTAGGTGTGGCATTCTACGCTAGATACGTGGATGACATCATCTGCATCCTCAGTGACGATAACGAAGAGCAAATACTAGAGTTCCTCAACAGGCAACATAGCAACATAGAGTTCACAATGAAAGTAGAAAAAGATGGAATAATCAACTACCTGGACCTAACTATAGGGATTGACAAAATAACAAATAGGTTCAACTACGGCATTTATAGAAAACCGACTGCCACGGACACCATAGTACACTCTATATCAAAGAATCCGCAACAGCACAAAAATGCAGCATTGAGGCACTTAGTGGATAGGCTTCAGAGAACGCTACTCTCACAGGAGAGAACTTAATACAATATATTAAATAGCGGCAAATAATGGATACAAGAAAGCACTTGTGGATAAACTCAGAAGTAGCCATGGAACACAAAAAAGAGTTAGCGTAGAGGAAAATCCAAAGGTTTGGACAGCAATGGCATACACTGGAAAAGCGACGTACAAATTGGCAAACTTCTTTAAAAGATATAACATTACCACAGCACTCAGAACATCTAACAACGTAGGACAAAAACTAAGAACCGATACTAATTCTGAGTACCCATTCAACAGACACGGAGTGTATAGGCTTACTAATACCAGAATCTAACTTCGCGAACCACACGTTCGAGAACAACTGCACCCCAGCTAACATCAAAACAATGGCTCGAATACTTCACGTACAAGGAAAAGGTCGGCGGCTCAATGTACTTGAGAATATGGAGATATACAAGTTAAAAACATTTGACGGCAGGATCATAAACGAACAAACCAACACTATCTCTGACGAAATATTTGAACCTTATAACTAATTTACAAAAAACAGCACAAGCCAGCAGGTACAGCAACCAAGCACGTAACAATGAAAAAGCAAAAACGAAAAATGAACCAAACGGCAAAAATCACCGATTTCTACCTACCTCAACCTACCGCTTAGCTAACAAGTGGTATGTCTACAACCCTTGGGACAAGTAACAATTCGGACGTATCAATACCGCGCACACACACACGCATATCAAAGTTACCTACCACGGACACATTACCTGCCACAGCACCCATGGACTATAAGAACAACGAAACGGATAGACACAGACCAGAACGAAACTAGGCATTGAAAATGGCAGAACGCCGAAACCGGTTTGTCACAAAACCAAACTTGACAAGGGATGACGGAAAATCGTTCCAACAAAAATCAGCTTACTACCCTGTCGGAAGATCAACACAACAAAATAAATAAATAACATTTCTTTTTGGAATAATTTAGCCCAGATATGCCCAATGTCCTACATGTAGGACGCCCAAATTTATGATTGCATAGCGCGCCACGTGCTTTTATGTACCGTTTATTTTGTTTATTAAGTTAGTATTTGTTAGTAGCTCGCTGTCGACAGTACGCTTGGTTACTTTTTTTCTATAATTTTCGTATTATTGAATCATAAACCTGACAGTTTTTCAAAATGTTGGAATATAGCGTTACGTTTGCACGGCAAGTAGAATTTTTTTTAACTAATAATTAATAAACAAAGTATTTTGTTTATAATCAATTATAAAACGTATAACCTAAGTGATGTAGCATGTCTTGTGGATTTCTGTCATTTTTTGTTTTTGTAATATTAGCGAAAATGTGAGTGTCCTATATGTAGGACATTGGGCATATACTCGTACATTAATAAATATATATCTCTTGGTTGCGTAAGTGCGTACCGTTTATTTTGTTTATTAAGTTAGTATTTGTTAGTAGCTCGCTGTCGACAGTACGCTTGGTTAGTTTTTTTCTATAATTTTCGTATTATTGAATCATAAACCTGACAGTTTTTCAAAATGTTAGAATATGGCGTTACGTTTGCACGGCAAGTAGAATTTTTCTTAACTAATAATTAATAAACAAAGTATTTTGTTTATAATCAATTATAAAACGTATAACCTAAGTGATGTAGCATGTCTTGTGGATTTCTGTCATTTTTTGTTTTTGTAATATTAGCGAAAATGTGAGTGTCCTATATGTAGGACATTGGGCATATAGTATACTTGATATATTTTCAGAGGATTTTCTTTGCATGAAGCTTTGGCTCTTTTGGAGGATGGTGATTTAAACGCCGATTGCATTACATTGTTTCCTCCCACAAATGCAACTGAAGACGTTACAGATGAAGATTCTGGATATGAAGATTTTGTGGATATAAATATGGTAGCGCAAAATGCCTGAATTATGGTGGCACAATGAACCAATTATCTTGCAAAAACAAAAAAAGAAAAGGTTTACCAAAAAGGAAATCCTTCGAGAGATGGTAATAAAGAATTGCGCTTTGACAGATTGGACCATTTTGTAATATCACAAGAGAAACAAACCAGATGTGCGGATTGTCATCAGAAAACCATAACTAGGTACCAAAAATGGGAAGTGGGATTACACGTGAGACGTTATATAACATATCACACCAAATAAATTTAAAACCGTTGACAGTATGCTGTGCCCAATGTCCTATATATAGGACGGCTTTGAAATCCATTTTTTCAAATAAATTTTTATAAAACCACAACAATAATGTCTTTTTATTGTAATTTTGACCAAATATAACTGCAAAGTATTTTGAAAATCTTTACGTGCTTGCAATGGGCATAACTGGGTTGAGTAACCTTTTTCTAATAAAGAAGTTTTAAAAAAATTCTCAAAGCAAATATTGAATCGTTGTTATTTTTCAGAGTTAATTTATTGTGTTTTTATAAATAAAATAACAATGAATCTCCAACGGAATCGTTTTAAAGCTGCAACAACGAAATTGGCGAACAGAGGCACATACAATAACAAGGTGGTTAAAATAGCACTTTTTAAAAAATTAAGTTACTAAGAACTTGCACATTATGAACTAGAATTTTACCTGCATGGTTATTTGCAAAGAATTCCGAAACTTAAAATTTTCACCAAAAGCAGCTTATCTTCCTTGCATTTCCTTAATTTTATGTAAAGATATTTTTACAAGTATGGGTTAGATTCTATCTGAGATTAATATTTAAATTTTTCATAAAATGTATCAAAAAAATTTGAAGATCTATGCCTGTGAAACCAATTATAAAATTCAATCAAGAAAGGACTATTGTTAAAAAAGATGAAAACTACTTTTTATAAATGTCTTCCAAAGGTAAAATAGCTATGAATAGTGACTACTTTTTTATTGAAATTGGTTTCATTTGTTTAATATAGTGATACATATATTTTTATATCTGATGACATATACTTTATGTATGATGACTGAATTTTTATTAAAGTGGTAATTGTTATGATGCTGATGCATAGGAAAACTAGTTTGACGGCTAGTATGATACCGGTGTATGTACTGACTAGTTTGTGAAATGATCCTGATGTATACACGGATGAGGAAGTTGCAAGTCTGACAAAACACAGCCATCAGAACTGCCACGGGATGTCTGCTTATGTCATCCGAGTCTCACCTTCACCAAGAGGCGAAAATGCTCAATGTACGCGAGCATGCGGAACTGTTGGGCAGACAGTTTTTACTGAACTGCCACAAACCTAGTTATCCAAACCGTCATCCACCTATAGACATAGGGAAACATCTCGACATTGATTGAGGCGATCAGGGGGAAGCGCTGTTAACAACAACAACAACAACAAAAAAGCAAGTAAGGAAACCACTGCCTCCGGCCGAAGGTTTCATACCTTTCATGAATACTCGTTCGGTTTTAAGTGTCCGGTCCTTACTTACTATAAGTACAAACTCTGCAATATTTGATGCTCTTCCCTGTCAATTAAAAGATACATAACCCAAAACCCTGTTTATCGGAAAAATGTTTTGTATGGGGGCTATTCGATATATTAGTCCAATCTTGACGATTTTCACTACACCCATTATATATATGATAAGTACTGTAGCTAACAAATTTTATATTCCTCGCTATTAAATGGAAATAGTTATAGTCCAAACCCCATTTATCGGAACAATCGATTGGATAGGAGCTATATGTTATGTTGGTCCTATCTGGATGGTTTTCGCCAGTCACATTAGGTATATCAAATGTATCAAACCTGCAAAATGTTAAGTTCCTAGCTCTTTAATTGCAAGATTTATAGGTAAAAACCCGTTTGTCGGAACAATCAAGTGTATGCGTCCGACAAATTATTAATACTAGAGATCGCCCGGTGGTTTAGTTTAGACCACAAACTTTATTTTATTTAATTATTTGCTATTCCTTTCATTTGCTTTTTTCCCTTCCTTTGTCTGCTATTCCTTTCCTATAACATATTTTCGCTTTCTTTGTTGATTTCATCCCTTAACAGTATCTATTTTTAATTTACTTTATTTTTAATGTTTCTTTTCTTTTCCTTTCCTTCTTTCCTTTCCTATCCAATCCCTTCCTTTTCTTTCCTTACCTTACATGTCCTTTCTTTTCCTTTTCTTTGCTTTCCTTTCTTTCCATCCCTTTCCCTTTCTTTCCTTTCCGTTATTTGTTTGTTTCAGCAGCGACAAAAATGCACCCGAATTTTTTAGGGAGTGTTGTAGAAAGTGACATTCCTTTGCCGGATATGAACCAGGTACGCCCTTGCCCAGTATATCATCAAAAACCTCCTAAGAGATTTTTGCGCCGAGTTTCCCTTAACTTTTTCAAACCACTTTAAATGTTAGCTGTCCCAGGATTCGACCTTGGACCTTCGGTGTGGTAGGCCGGCAACACTACCGCCACACCACGGCGGCCGCCATTAATTTATTTGTATATAAATAGCTTCCCTACCAACAACTGCTAACCAAATTTCTTTTAAATATCAGTACATACACATTTTATGTTTGAAAAATTAGCCTCAAAAAGATAGACGGACAGACAGACAGACGGACGGGGAGACGCACGGGGAGACGCACATGGCTAAATCGACTCAGCTTGTCGTCGTTATTATTTCAGTTTACTTATTGATGGGCCAATCTGTTCTTCTTCTCATACTTACAACCATTTCATGTTCATTAAAGGTATAAAAATCAAAAAATATATATAACATATCTATTGCAGTGGGGTATTAAAAACTTGCCCGGATATTTTACTAGTGTGTTATCCGATTTGCCTAATTTTAGGCAGGAGTATACTGCATACCATTGAGAAGTAGCGGCCAATTTTGATTGAAATATCTTTTTTAAACTACAAGCAATCGTCTTTGAAAAAGCAGAACTTTTATGCTGAAAGGTGGGCGGCGCCACGCCTACTTCCCGAAAATCCACAAAAAATTTTTGCAGTCGAGTTTTTCTTAAAAAGCTTATTATGTGTGAAAGATCTTAATGATACAGGTTGCATAGTTATAGAAATATCGCATTTTACATTTTAAAAACAAATTTTTCAGAACTATGTTAAAAAACTGGGCGTGGCCGTTGACGAATTTCGCCCTTTTTACAACAAACATTTACCTTTATATGTGTAACATTTTCGTCACATATCGTCTTGATAAATCAATTTTTTCCGGAGTTATGGCATGAAAAGTTTATTGGAATAATCCAGGGGCGAGGCCCCGACTATTTTCAAAGATTTATATTTTTCGACTTTCTTCATTCACGGACACTTTTAAAGTGAAATGGAAATGGTATCAAGCTTTTGTACGCAAAGTTATTGCCTATTGAATATATCTATGAACCTTTTCAAAATCTTTCGTATAAAAGTGGGCGTGGACCTCAACCTATTTCGAAAATTTTTTCCCGGAACATTCCTTTTATTAATGTAAATATGTGTGATAAAGTTCGTTTCGCCATTTTTAACGATTTCTGATTAATAATATTTCTAACTTTGACTTAATCAAAGGTGGGCGGTGACAAGCCCATTTTCAAAAATTTCTCGAAAAATTTATTTCCTACTTAAAGTTAATGTGCACACCAAATTTTATCCTTATAAGTGAATAATCACTTCTTTTGCATTCTCGAAAATATTCCATATATAAAAAGTGGGAGTGGCTATCTTCCGATTTCGCCCATTTTAAATAGCGCTCGGAGATGAGTGCCAAGGAACCTGCATACCAGACGGACGGACGGACGGGCATGGCTTAATCAATTTCTCTTTTCGTCCAGAGCATTTTGATATATATATATATATCTCGATCCGTTTATGCCGTTACATACCACCGTTACGCGACTAAAGTTAATATACCTTGTGTGCGTAGCACGACGATGAAAAAAGGCAGCCCATGCAACGTCAGTTTGTCAAAAAATTTAAGTTTTCATCTGCCCCTAAAAACTTCATAACGAAAACGGATATTTTCATGGACTGTTGTGCACGGTTTAGGTCAACGTCCCTCTACGAAAACACTGAGTCTTCGCTTAACATTAAAAACTATAATATCGAAAATTTTTGGAATTGAGTCCAAAAAGCTTTCGATAAAATTGTGGAACTGATGATCAGGACCTGCCCGAAGATTTTGCAACCACTGCTTTTAGCAAATACACGTCCTGCCTTATAATTTATGAAGACACAAAAGCCCAGATGGAAGACCAGCTTCAGTTGATCAAACAAGCGAACAACCGCACGCCCCCTGCCGTTACAACGCATCCATCAGACAACTCTGGTCTTAGTATAAAAATCGCTCCTTATACGGAAACATTTTATGGTGGTTACGAAAAATGGCCCTCGTTTCGTGACGTGTTGACAGCGGTCCACATCAATCACCCCAAGCCCTCCCAAGCGCGAAATTGTATCACCTTAGATACAAGATGCAAGGAAAGGACACTGAAACAGTCAACCAATTTCCCCTGACTGATGATAACTTGGCTTTAGTGTGGAAGCCCTAAAATCTCGATACGAGAACAGATGTGTAAATGACTAAATCAGTGCCCTGATGAACTTAAAGCCCATTGTCTTTGAGAATAGTGAAGACATACAAAAATTGCAATCGTCGGTCAAATGTCCACGGAGAACTGGGACCCGATACTAATTTATATCGTGACCTCCAAACTTCCCGAAAATACAGTCACGTTGTGGGAGCTATCTCTGACTTCAAGAATCGAACTTCCCAACTCCGTATGACGTTGTAGAACGAGTTGATAAATGGCGACTAAATAAATTTAAATCCAAATCCAAACCCACTCAAGCCTCAGCAGTCACATCCCTTCCAAAATTTGTCGACCTCTCAGACCCAGTCTAATATGACAGAGCATCTAACAATGTACAAATGCTCAATGTGTAAAACCTCCTCCCAACCCCTGATAAGTTGTTTTAAAACTAAGAAATTGTCGACCTCTGAACGCTGGAAGTTTGTTAGAGAAAACAATATGTGTTTCAATAGCCTCTCTCAGTCACACATATTGAAAGACTGCCCCAGTACTAAAATTTGCAATCAATATCGACATCGGCACAACTCAGTTCTTCATGAAGACACAACACCCATGCCCAAGAGACAACCCTCAAGAGTGCAAAGGACAACCTCACAAGCCACAACTGCGAACTCCACCAAGCCAACTGGTAAAACTCCAGATCAAGCAAACTTGCATACGGATAGCGTTCAGGTAGAACATAGAGGAGAGATTTTTAAACTTAAAGCTCTTGTAGACCAGGGATATGAAAGAAGCTTTATCTCCACCAAAGCCTAAGATAGAATTAAACTCCCATTCAAACCCTCCAGATTTGAATTCTCTGGGATGGGCGGCAGAGTAGTTCAAACATCCAATAAATTGTGCTCTCTGACTTTGATCCTCTGATCTTAAGACCAAATAAATGCGGACGCCATAGTATTACCGCAGTTGACAAAAATGTTACCCAATCTGAAACTCACTAACGAGCTCCAAGCATGATGAGCACATCCCAACCTTGCAGATTCAAAGTGTCCCCTCCCTTTCTGAAATCGATCTCGTCTTAGGCAGTGATATAATACCTCAAATCATCCAAGATGGTGTCGAAAAATTGTCTCCGAACCTCCTAGCGCAGAAAACCATTTTGTGACTCTAGCTTCCTTGTCCACGCAAGTCTCAGAGGTAACAAATGAAGGTCTGAACTCACTATTTCGCCAGTTATGGGAACTGGAGGAATTACCAACCATCACCCCTGCTGGTTAGGGGTTTAGAATATGCCCGAGGTAGACATACCGGTCGTAAGAGGCGACTAATATGTACTAAGGTAATGACGTAAAACTCGATGGTTGATCTACGGATATGATACCTCTCATTACCAATCTCTCCTTCCTCGCGGGAGGAGGGGTGACATGACCTAGAAGGTTACACTGGTCATACCAAATCGCTACCACGACAGTCGGGCAGTACCGCAAGGAAGTACCGGAGTGTACCGGATTCATATTCGGCCAAGGACTGTCAGTTCGACAGCACTCCCCAAAACCTTCGAGGAGTGTTTTTATCGTTACAAAAACAACACCAACAAAACACCGGGAGACGAGTTTTGCGAAGACTTGTATGCAGATACAACTACACGCAATGACAACGGCTTCTAATGAAAAAAGACGACAGAGACTATTAGGGGATCGGCTTGCGGTCACCACCTGGCGACCCCTTTGAGAATCACCGTCTGGAAACAGTCATCTTCGGCGTAAACTGTGCCCCCTACCTAGCCATTGAGCCAGACATAGGCTGCGAATACCCAAAAGTAAAAAGATGAAGTTTGGAATTCTCGAATTACTAGGAAAATGTATAATACACATAGAAAAGGCATGTAGCATAATCATTGTCATAATTATGTACATGTACATGTCGTATGCATAATTGTACCCAATTAATTGTAACTAGTATATCCCGTGGTAGAAATTCGACCACCTTAAATTAGTTTAAGTTATTAAATCCCCTGTTCATTCCAGCACTGCCTACAGGCCGAAATATTTAAGAAATTTTTGTTACTGAAATTTATTATATATAGTTGAGTAATTTAGGGCCGCTTTCATAAAAATCGGTTCACACTAAATGGCGGGTAATTTGACA
Organism: Merzomyia westermanni; assembly: GCA_949987695.1. Classification (NCBI taxonomy): domain Eukaryota; kingdom Metazoa; phylum Arthropoda; class Insecta; order Diptera; family Tephritidae; genus Merzomyia; species Merzomyia westermanni. The sequence continues at coordinate 83,374,949 of OX465289.1, forward strand.
ACTAACCGAAAAAAATCAGTCCATTAAAGACCGGTAATTATTAATAGAAGATGGCAAAAACAGTCCTTAGGAATGTTTGAAAGTCCACCATCAGAGCCACCACTCCTTTCAGATTCGGTCAATATTTCAATAAAAAAAATTGGATTTGATGGATATATACCAACAACAAAGTTAGACTTATAATATATATAATGGTTACTTTAACTCAATGTGCTCAGTGAGTGAAAATATGTCCACCGTTTAGACATGGTTACCATATTGTAATTTTTTGGTTATTAGTATACAGGCAGTGCTTTCTGTAATCCATTTACCGGGAGAAAATTACAAATTCAATTGAGCAATTCCGACTCAACGACGCATCTTCCTATTTTGACTCCGCCTTCTTTTTGATCTGAAATTTTGAATAATAAGGCGGTCATGGCTGGTTTGAAATCCCGTTTTAATATTGGAGTTTTATGAACAGTAAAAATTTACATTTTATTATAAACACTTAGGTGCATATAAATACCCGACCGAAAATAGAGACCATGAATATCTTTGAATCTCATTTCAATTATGGAATTTTACAAAAAAAAAAAGTAGAAGTTTGATTGCGCATAAAAAAAAATGTTCAATTATATAAACAGGGCCCGAATATGGGTGTTTTTGAACCTAATTTTTATAATGGAGTAAAAATTTTAATTTTGAACTATGACTTGCAATAAAACGTGCGAGATATGTTGAAAACAAATATTTTATGATGCATCTATATAACCGACCGAAAATAGTGGCCACGAATACCTTTGAATCCATTTTCATTACAGAATTTTACAAAAAATTGAAGTTTGATTGCGTTTTAAAAAAAAATGTTAATTTTGAATTATGGGAACAGCAGCAACTTTGAATGCTTTTGCATCTCATTTTTATAATATTAAGCTTTTATTGTGTTTTCCCTAAAAATTTTAATTTTGAACTATTGCTTGCAATAAAACGCGCGAGATATGTTGAAAACAGATTAGTATTTTTTTTTTAAGATTTTGGTAAAGTTCAGTATAGAAGAGGGCAACTCTCGCTCAAAATCAAATTGGACAGACGCGCCGTCGCGACGGCGGTGTATACTTCAACACAATTTGCTCAAGGAGTGACATAATGAAAATATTTCACCGTTAGGAGTGTGTCCACATACACATATTTTGATTGAAAATAAATTTAGCGTGTATTTTAAAGTTCCTTAAATTTCTCAATCTGAGCGTGACGCCGGTTTCCATTTTGCTTTTTTTTGTTTTGGATATACAGACAGTGCTGTCAATTTAGCAATTTTCCTTTAGGTCTGGCTTTTTTGAAACCCATTTAGCGGGGGAAAATTACAACTTCAGCATATGGTTTTCTAGTTTTTTTCCTTAACCACAACTTAGACATATATAAAGACATTTCATATTGTCTTTTATAGCATTTCAACAATATTTTGTGATATATATGTAAAGGGTGTTTTTTTTAGGGGTATAGAACTTCGAATTGAAATAAAACACAAGACAATCGTTTTAAGGTCCATCCATTTGGCTTTATTGGAAGGATAATTTTATACCATTAATGTTTAAATATGATTTCGGGCATGTGGCCGCCGCGGCTGGCTCGAATAAAGCCAATTCTACAGGTCCAATTTTCAACCACTTTTTCGAGCATATGGGGCCGTATGTCGGCAATAACGCCACGAATGTTGGCTTCCAATTCCCCTAACGTTTCTGGTTTGTTGGTGTAGACGAGCGACTTCACATATCCCCAAAGAAAATAATCCAATGGTGTCAAATCACACGACCTTGGTGGCCAATTGACAGGTCCATTCCGCGAAATTATGCGCTCATCGAATGTTTCCTTCAATAAATCGATTGTGACGTGCGCTGTGTGGCATGTAGCGCCGTCTTGTTGGAACCACAACTCATCCACATTCATGCCATCCAATTCGGGAACAAAATAGTCGGTTATCATGGCTCTATACCAGTCTCCATTAACGGTAGCTGCCTCTCCAGCATTATTGCGGAAGAAGTATGGCCCAATGACTCCACCAGCCCATAGAGCACACCAAACAGTCAGTTTTTGTGGATGTAATGGCGTTTCAAGGGTCTCATGTGGATTCTCTTCACTCCAAATGCGGCAATTTTGCTTGTTGACGTAGCCATTCAACCAAAAATGAGCCTCATCACTGAACAAAATTTTGCGATGAAAATCAGCATCGAAATCAATCTCATTTTCGGCCCATACACCAAAATCACGACGCATTGCATGGTCTCGCGGCTTTAATTCTTGCACAAGCTGGATCTTGTAAGGTCGCAAGCCAAGATCTTTGCGCAAAATCTTCCATAAAGTTGATGGACAAAGCTCCAATTGCTGTGCACGGTGGCGAATCGATTCATTCGGGTCCTCTTCAACACTTTGCTCTACAGCGGCAATTGTTTCTTCGGTGCGCACTGTTCGACGTCTCTGCGGATGCGTATTATCACATAGAGTAAACGTAGTGCGAAAACGATCCATGGTTAACCGAATTAATTGCTCTGATGGACGATTATGTCGACCATAAAATGGACGGAGCTCACGGTAAACTTCGCGAACTGAACCATTATTTTCGAAATAAATTTGCACGATTTGCAAGCGTTGTTCTTTTGTCAACCTGTTCATGATGAAATGGCAAACCAAACTGAACATAAATGACATTAGAGTTGCCAGATTTGACCACAAAATGCCAGTTTTATCTCTATTCGAAAACCAAACCTGTAAAAAAAACACCCTGTATATGATCTGAACTTATTATTTCTTATGGCTGTGCGTATAAGTTTACCTTAAGTCCTATATCAATCAGAAAAAATTTAATTCTTTAAAAAAATTCATAAAACTATGTAACTATGGAAGTATTTATCTTACATATTTTGTTATGGTAAATTTTTAGTAATTTTCTTGCGGTTTTTTTTTGCAAAAAATTGGTTTTAAGAAAAGATTGCGTTAAAAACTTAACAAATTGAAGTCAAGGTAAGAAATTCAATCTTATAAAAAAAAAGTTATTGTCCTGAACCTGGGCTTGAACCATGGAACGCACGCGTCAATTGGGTGGTGATATATATGAATATTCTAATATTATGACATGTGAGCTGCATATAAGTTTACCTTACGCCGACAATAATCGAAAAAAAGTAAATTTCTTCTGGCGGTTTTTTGAAAAAAAGTTCGTTGTCTCACTTCAAAATAGAGGTTTAAACCGAAAAATATTAGGTTAAAAATCTAATCAATTAAAAAAAAATAATCAAGATAAGAAGTTTTCATATATTTAAAAACAAATGCTTTTGGATCCCATTTTTATGGTCAAATTAAATTTGATTGCGTTTTCAGGAAATAGTGTAATTTAACAAAAAAGTACAGTTTGCGTTTCTGAAATAAAAATAAAAATTTTGAATTTTATTGACAGAGGCAGCTAAGGATGCTTTTGAACCTTATTTTTATAATAGAGTTCTAAAAACATAAAACATGTATTCTGTTTTCCGTAAAAGTTTTAATTTTGAACCATTTTTTGGAATAAAGCGTTCGAGATATATTGAAAACTAGCATTTACCCGCGGCTCCGCTCGAATCACAGAAATAAGCAAAATAACTAAGCCTCTTTTGAAAACATTTTTAGTTATCAAACAGATAAGTTTTAAAGTTCAAATGTTCCTTAAAATAATGATATACAAAAAACCTTAAATAATCAGGTTAACACCAAATATTAAAAATTTCTTAGCAGCACTTGTAAACAATTAAAATCACACAGAGCACCAACTTCTAATACAGGATTCTAAACAAAAGCCAAAGCTATTCATTATTTTTCAGATCAAATTGAAGAAGAGATATATACAGAACAAACCGTAAGAGCTTCAAAAATTGTATTATTATATAAACACTCATAAAAGTTTAATTTTTACGAAACAGCGAAGCAACCAAAATATGAAGAATTGCTAAACTTACTAACAGGATATTTTCCGCAGAAACGATATCAATATCTTTAAAATGCACAACTATTTTGATCAAACGTTACAAAAAAATCATTCAAAATATTTGATTTTATGTTTGACAGGTGACGATTTATAGTCCAATTACCCACCGACGCACGTACGTAGTACGTGTCAGCTGACACGACCTGTCTTATGAGAGTGCCATGTAAACGAACGCTCACCGACGTTCAATTTTTCCGTATACGTAGTACGTAGCGTAGAAATCAAAGAAATTTTGATTTTTTCCGTAATAACGTGTCAGCTGATTGCTCTCTCATATGCAGTGTTGCCTATTCATACGTGCGTATGCTGGTTATGGATCGTTTGCAGTTGCTTTACAAAAATACCTTTTAAATTTTCGTAATGTTGAAATAACCTGAAATTACGATATGAAGTTGTTGCTTTTAAATAAATTGACTGGCTATATTTATTTAATATTAATTTCGGACACTCATAAAAGGAAAAATAATTGTTTCAAAAGTACACGTTTGAGTTAGCATGCATGAAAACTGATCAATGGCAACATTGTATTGAATGTAAACAACAGAAATGGCTGATTTCTCCGTTGGCGCCACGGGCATAAGATTCCCTCAAACGTACGTACGTACGGGATACGTAAACGTACGTTACACACGTCGGTGGGTAATTGGACTATTACTCATATTTATTAACGACGACAATAGCCCGGCCGACATTCAAAACGACGACTGCGAACGACAACGGCGAAAAACCGAAGCATGACGATAATTGCCGCCAAGCACCGACGACATGATAATAATGAAAGCGGCAACGACAGTTCTGCATTAGCTCAAACAACAGCAAACAAATTTTGAAAAAAGCATTGCATGTGTAAAAAAAAACATAAAACTAATCAATTTCAACACATATTGAAAGCAATTTGCATATATTTTCCATTTAATTCACAAAAAGAAAAAAGGACGCCACGACCGTCGCTGTCAAATTAAAGGGTGTTTTTTTTAGGGGTATAGAACTTCTAATTGAAATAAAAGACAAGAAAATCGTTTTAAGGTCCATCAATTTGGCTTTATTGGAAGGATAATTTTATGCCATTAATGTTTAAATATGATTTCGGGCATGTGGCCGCCGCGGCTGGCTCGAATAAAGCCAATTCTACGGGTCCAATTTTCAACCACTTTTTCGAGCATATGGGGCCGTATGTCGGCAAAAACGCCACGAATGTTGGCTTCCAATTCCCCTAACGTTTCTGGTTTGTTGGTGTAGACGAGCGACTTCACATATCCCCAAAGAAAATAATCCAATGGTGTCAAATCACACGACCTTGGTGGCCAATTGACAGGTCCATTCCGCGAAATTATGCGCTCATCGAATGTTTCCTTCAATAAATCGATTGTGACGTGCGCTGTGTGGCATGTAGCGCCGTCTTGTTGGAACCACAACTCATCCACATTCATGCCATCCAATTCGGGAACAAAATAGTCGGTTATCATGGCTCTATACCGGTCTCCATTAACGGTAGCTGCCTCTCCAGCACTATTGCGGAAGAAGTATGGCCCAATGACTCCACCAGCCCATAGAGCACACCAAACAGTCAGTTTTTGTGGATGTAATGGCGTTTCAAGGGTCTCATGTGGATTCTCTTCACTCCAAATGCGGCAATTTTGCTTGTTGACGTAGCCATTCAACCAAAAATGAGCCTCATCACTGAACAAAATTTTGCGATACATACTACTGAGAAGCAGCTGACCAATTTTCATTGAAATATCAATTTTGATTTATAAGCGATTGCCTTTGATAGAAGCAGAACTTTTATGCTGAAAGGTGGGCGGCGCCACGCCTACTTCCCGAAAATCCACAAAAAATTTTTGCAGTCGAGTTTTTCTTAAAAAGCTTATTATGTGTGAAAGATCTTAATGATACAGGTTGCATAGTTATAGAAATATCGCATTTTACATTTTAAAAACAAATTTTTCAGAACTATGTTAAAAAACTGGGCGTGGCCGTTGACGAATTTCGCCCTTTTTACAACAAACATTTACCTTTATATGTGTAACATTTTCGTCACATATCGTCTTGATAAATCAATTTTTTCCGGAGTTATGGCATGAAAAGTTTATTGGAATAATCCAGGGGCGAGGCCCCGACTATTTTCAAAGATTTATATTTTTCGACTTTCTTCATTCACGGACACTTTTAAAGTGAAATGGAAATGGTATCAAGCTTTTGTACGCAAAGTTATTGCCTATTGAATATATCTATGAACCTTTTCAAAATCTTTCGTATAAAAGTGGGCGTGGACCTCAACCTATTTCGAAAATTTTTTCCCGGAACATTCCTTTTATTAATGTAAATATGTGTGATAAAGTTCGTTTCGCCATTTTTAACGATTTCTGATTAATAATATTTCTAACTTTGACTTAATCAAAGGTGGGCGGTGACAAGCCCATTTTCAAAAATTTCTCGAAAAATTTATTTCCTACTTAAAGTTAATGTGCACACCAAATTTTATCCTTATAAGTGAATAATCACTTCTTTTGCATTCTCGAAAATATTCCATATATAAAAAGTGGGAGTGGCTATCTTCCGATTTCGCCCATTTTAAATAGCGCTCGGAGATGAGTGCCAAGGAACCTGCATACCAGACGGACGGACGGACGGGCATGGCTTAATCAATTTCTCTTTTCGTCCAGAGCATTTTGATATATATATATATATCTCGATCCGTTTATGCCGTTACATACCACCGTTACGCGACTAAAGTTAATATACCTTGTGTGCGTAGCACGACGATGAAAAAAGGCAGCCCATGCAACGTCAGTTTGTCAAAAAATTTAAGTTTTCATCTGCCCCTAAAAACTTCATAACGAAAACGGATATTTTCATGGACTGTTGTGCACGGTTTAGGTCAACGTCCCTCTACGAAAACACTGAGTCTTCGCTTAACATTAAAAACTATAATATCGAAAATTTTTGGAATTGAGTCCAAAAAGCTTTCGATAAAATTGTGGAACTGATGATCAGGACCTGCCCGAAGATTTTGCAACCACTGCTTTTAGCAAATACACGTCCTGCCTTATAATTTATGAAGACACAAAAGCCCAGATGGAAGACCAGCTTCAGTTGATCAAACAAGCGAACAACCGCACGCCCCCTGCCGTTACAACGCATCCATCAGACAACTCTGGTCTTAGTATAAAAATCGCTCCTTATACGGAAACATTTTATGGTGGTTACGAAAAATGGCCCTCGTTTCGTGACGTGTTGACAGCGGTCCACATCAATCACCCCAAGCCCTCCCAAGCGCGAAATTGTATCACCTTAGATACAAGATGCAAGGAAAGGACACTGAAACAGTCAACCAATTTCCCCTGACTGATGATAACTTGGCTTTAGTGTGGAAGCCCTAAAATCTCGATACGAGAACAGATGTGTAAATGACTAAATCAGTGCCCTGATGAACTTAAAGCCCATTGTCTTTGAGAATAGTGAAGACATACAAAAATTGCAATCGTCGGTCAAATGTCCACGGAGAACTGGGACCCGATACTAATTTATATCGTGACCTCCAAACTTCCCGAAAATACAGTCACGTTGTGGGAGCTATCTCTGACTTCAAGAATCGAACTTCCCAACTCCGTATGACGTTGTAGAACGAGTTGATAAATGGCGACTAAATAAATTTAAATCCAAATCCAAACCCACTCAAGCCTCAGCAGTCACATCCCTTCCAAAATTTGTCGACCTCTCAGACCCAGTCTAATATGACAGAGCATCTAACAATGTACAAATGCTCAATGTGTAAAACCTCCTCCCAACCCCTGATAAGTTGTTTTAAAACTAAGAAATTGTCGACCTCTGAACGCTGGAAGTTTGTTAGAGAAAACAATATGTGTTTCAATAGCCTCTCTCAGTCACACATATTGAAAGACTGCCCCAGTACTAAAATTTGCAATCAATATCGACATCGGCACAACTCAGTTCTTCATGAAGACACAACACCCATGCCCAAGAGACAACCCTCAAGAGTGCAAAGGACAACCTCACAAGCCACAACTGCGAACTCCACCAAGCCAACTGGTAAAACTCCAGATCAAGCAAACTTGCATACGGATAGCGTTCAGGTAGAACATAGAGGAGAGATTTTTAAACTTAAAGCTCTTGTAGACCAGGGATATGAAAGAAGCTTTATCTCCACCAAAGCCTAAGATAGAATTAAACTCCCATTCAAACCCTCCAGATTTGAATTCTCTGGGATGGGCGGCAGAGTAGTTCAAACATCCAATAAATTGTGCTCTCTGACTTTGATCCTCTGATCTTAAGACCAAATAAATGCGGACGCCATAGTATTACCGCAGTTGACAAAAATGTTACCCAATCTGAAACTCACTAACGAGCTCCAAGCATGATGAGCACATCCCAACCTTGCAGATTCAAAGTGTCCCCTCCCTTTCTGAAATCGATCTCGTCTTAGGCAGTGATATAATACCTCAAATCATCCAAGATGGTGTCGAAAAATTGTCTCCGAACCTCCTAGCGCAGAAAACCATTTTGTGACTCTAGCTTCCTTGTCCACGCAAGTCTCAGAGGTAACAAATGAAGGTCTGAACTCACTATTTCGCCAGTTATGGGAACTGGAGGAATTACCAACCATCACCCCTGCTGGTTAGGGGTTTAGAATATGCCCGAGGTAGACATACCGGTCGTAAGAGGCGACTAATATGTACTAAGGTAATGACGTAAAACTCGATGGTTGATCTACGGATATGATACCTCTCATTACCAATCTCTCCTTCCTCGCGGGAGGAGGGGTGACATGACCTAGAAGGTTACACTGGTCATACCAAATCGCTACCACGACAGTCGGGCAGTACCGCAAGGAAGTACCGGAGTGTACCGGATTCATATTCGGCCAAGGACTGTCAGTTCGACAGCACTCCCCAAAACCTTCGAGCAGTGTTTTTATCGTTACAAAAACAACACCAACAAAACACCGGGAGACGAGTTTTGCGAAGACTTGTATGCAGATACAACTACACGCAATGACAACGGCTTCTAATGAAAAAAGACGACAGAGACTATTAGGGGATCGGCTTGCGGTCACCACCTGGCGACCCCTTTGAGAATCACCGTCTGGAAACAGTCATCTTCGGCGTAAACTGTGCCCCCTACCTAGCCATTGAGCCAGACATAGGCTGCGAATACCCAAAAGTAAAAAGATGAAGTTTGGAATTCTCGAATTACTAGGAAAATGTATAATACACATAGAAAAGGCATGTAGCATAATCATTGTCATAATTATGTACATGTACATGTCGTATGCATAATTGTACCCAATTAATTGTAACTAGTATATCCCGTGGTAGAAATTCGACCACCTTAAATTAGTTTAAGTTATTAAATCCCCTGTTCATTCCAGCACTGCCTACAGGCCGAAATATTTAAGAAATTTTTGTTACTGAAATTTATTATATATAGTTGAGTAATTTAGGGCCGCTTTCATAAAAATCGGTTCACACTAAATGGCGGGTAATTTGACAACTAACCGAAAAAAATCAGTCCATTAAAGACCGGTAATTATTAATAGAAGATGGCAAAAACAGTCCTTAGGAATGTTTGAAAGTCCACCATCAGAGCCACCACTCCTTTCAGATTCGGTCAATATTTCAATAAAAAAAATTGGATTTGATGGATATATACCAACAACAAAGTTAGACTTATAATATATATAATGGTTACTTTAACTCAATGTGCTCAGTGAGTGAAAATATGTCCACCGTTTAGACATGGTTACCATATTGTAATTTTTTGGTTATTAGTATACAGGCAGTGCTTTCTGTAATCCATTTACCGGGAGAAAATTACAAATTCAATTGAGCAATTCCGACTCAACGACGCATCTTCCTATTTTGACTCCGCCTTCTTTTTGATCTGAAATTTTGAATAATAAGGCGGTCATGGCTGGTTTGAAATCCCGTTTTAATATTGGAGTTTTATGAACAGTAAAAATTTACATTTTATTATAAACACTTAGGTGCATATAAATACCCGACCGAAAATAGAGACCATGAATATCTTTGAATCTCATTTCAATTATGGAATTTTACAAAAAAAAAAGTAGAAGTTTGATTGCGCATAAAAAAAAATGTTCAATTATATAAACAGGGCCCGAATATGGGTGTTTTTGAACCTAATTTTTATAATGGAGTAAAAATTTTAATTTTGAACTATGACTTGCAATAAAACGTGCGAGATATGTTGAAAACAAATATTTTATGATGCATCTATATAACCGACCGAAAATAGTGGCCACGAATACCTTTGAATCCATTTTCATTACAGAATTTTACAAAAAATTGAAGTTTGATTGCGTTTTAAAAAAAAATGTTAATTTTGAATTATGGGAACAGCAGCAACTTTGAATGCTTTTGCATCTCATTTTTATAATATTAAGCTTTTATTGTGTTTTCCCTAAAAATTTTAATTTTGAACTATTGCTTGCAATAAAACGCGCGAGATATGTTGAAAACAGATTAGTATTTTTTTTTTAAGATTTTGGTAAAGTTCAGTATAGAAGAGGGCAACTCTCGCTCAAAATCAAATTGGACAGACGCGCCGTCGCGACGGCGGTGTATACTTCAACACAATTTGCTCAAGGAGTGACATAATGAAAATATTTCACCGTTAGGAGTGTGTCCACATACACATATTTTGATTGAAAATAAATTTAGCGTGTATTTTAAAGTTCCTTAAATTTCTCAATCTGAGCGTGACGCCGGTTTCCATTTTGCTTTTTTTTGTTTTGGATATACAGACAGTGCTGTCAATTTAGCAATTTTCCTTTAGGTCTGGCTTTTTTGAAACCCATTTAGCGGGGGAAAATTACAACTTCAGCATATGGTTTTCTAGTTTTTTTCCTTAACCACAACTTAGACATATATAAAGACATTTCATATTGTCTTTTATAGCATTTCAACAATATTTTGTGATATATATGTAAAGGGTGTTTTTTTTAGGGGTATAGAACTTCGAATTGAAATAAAACACAAGAAAATCGTTTTAAGGTCCATCAATTTGGCTTTATTGGAAGGATAATTTTATACCATTAATGTTTAAATATGATTTCGGGCATGTGGCCGCCGCGGCTGGCTCGAATAAAGCCAATTCTACAGGTCCAATTTTCAACCACTTTTTCGAGCATATGGGGCCGTATGTCGGCAATAACGCCACGAATGTTGGCTTCCAATTCCCCTAACGTTTCTGGTTTGTTGGTGTAGACGAGCGACTTCACATATCCCCAAAGAAAATAATCCAATGGTGTCAAATCACACGACCTTGGTGGCCAATTGACAGGTCCATTCCGCGAAATTATGCGCTCATCGAATGTTTCCTTCAATAAATCGATTGTGACGTGCGCTGTGTGGCATGTAGCGCCGTCTTGTTGGAACCACAACTCATCCACATTCATGCCATCCAATTCGGGAACAAAATAGTCGGTTATCATGGCTCTATACCAGTCTCCATTAACGGTAGCTGCCTCTCCAGCATTATTGCGGAAGAAGTATGGCCCAATGACTCCACCAGCCCATAGAGCACACCAAACAGTCAGTTTTTGTGGATGTAATGGCGTTTCAAGGGTCTCATGTGGATTCTCTTCACTCCAAATGCGGCAATTTTGCTTGTTGACGTAGCCATTCAACCAAAAATGAGCCTCATCACTGAACAAAATTTTGCGATGAAAATCAGCATCGAAATCAATCTCATTTTCGGCCCATACACCAAAATCACGACGCATTGCATGGTCTCGCGGCTTTAATTCTTGCACAAGCTGGATCTTGTAAGGTCGCAAGCCAAGATCTTTGCGCAAAATCTTCCATAAAGTTGATGGACAAAGCTCCAATTGCTGTGCACGGTGGCGAATCGATTCATTCGGGTCCTCTTCAACACTTTGCTCTACAGCGGCAATTGTTTCTTCGGTGCGCACTGTTCGACGTCTCTGCGGATGCGTATTATCACATAGAGTAAACGTAGTGCGAAAACGATCCATGGTTAACCGAATTAATTGCTCTGATGGACGATTATGTCGACCATAAAATGGACGGAGCTCACGGTAAACTTCGCAAACTGAACCATTATTTTCGAAATAAATTTGCACGATTTGCAAGCGTTGTTCTTTTGTCAACCTGTTCATGATGAAATGGCAAACCAAACTGAACATAAATGACATTAGAGTTGCCAGATTTGACCACAAAATGCCAGTTTTATCTCTATTCGAAAACCAAACCTGTAAAAAAAACACCCTGTATATGATCTGAACTTATTATTTCTTATGGCTGTGCGTATAAGTTTACCTTAAGTCCTATATCAATCAGAAAAAATTTAATTCTTTAAAAAAATTCATAAAACTATGTAACTATGGAAGTATTTATCTTACATATTTTGTTATGGTAAATTTTTAGTAATTTTCTTGCGGTTTTTTTTTGCAAAAAATTGGTTTTAAGAAAAGATTGCGTTAAAAACTTAACAAATTGAAGTCAAGGTAAGAAATTCAATCTTATAAAAAAAAAGTTATTGTCCTGAACCTGGGCTTGAACCATGGAACGCACGCGTCAATTGGGTGGTGATATATATGAATATTCTAATATTATGACATGTGAGCTGCATATAAGTTTACCTTACGCCGACAATAATCGAAAAAAAGTAAATTTCTTCTGGCGGTTTTTTGAAAAAAAGTTCGTTGTCTCACTTCAAAATAGAGGTTTAAACCGAAAAATATTAGGTTAAAAATCTAATCAATTAAAAAAAAATAATCAAGATAAGAAGTTTTCATATATTTAAAAACAAATGCTTTTGGATCCCATTTTTATGGTCAAATTAAATTTGATTGCGTTTTCAGGAAATAGTGTAATTTAACAAAAAAGTACAGTTTGCGTTTCTGAAATAAAAATAAAAATTTTGAATTTTATTGACAGAGGCAGCTAAGGATGCTTTTGAACCTTATTTTTATAATAGAGTTCTAAAAACATAAAACATGTATTCTGTTTTCCGTAAAAGTTTTAATTTTGAACCATTTTTTGGAATAAAGCGTTCGAGATATATTGAAAACTAGCATTTACCCGCGGCTCCGCTCGAATCACAGAAATAAGCAAAATAACTAAGCCTCTTTTGAAAACATTTTTAGTTATCAAACAGATAAGTTTTAAAGTTCAAATGTTCCTTAAAATAATGATATACAAAAAACCTTAAATAATCAGGTTAACACCAAATATTAAAAATTTCTTAGCAGCACTTGTAAACAATTAAAATCACACAGAGCACCAACTTCTAATACAGGATTCTAAACAAAAGCCAAAGCTATTCATTATTTTTCAGATCAAATTGAAGAAGAGATATATACAGAACAAACCGTAAGAGCTTCAAAAATTGTATTATTATATAAACACTCATAAAAGTTTAATTTTTACGAAACAGCGAAGCAACCAAAATATGAAGAATTGCTAAACTTACTAACAGGATATTTTCCGCAGAAACGATATCAATATCTTTAAAATGCACAACTATTTTGATCAAACGTTACAAAAAAATCATTCAAAATATTTGATTTTATGTTTGACAGGTGACGATTTATAGTCCAATTACCCACCGACGCACGTACGTAGTACGTGTCAGCTGACACGACCTGTCTTATGAGAGTGCCATGTAAACGAACGCTCACCGACGTTCAATTTTTCCGTATACGTAGTACGTAGCGTAGAAATCAAAGAAATTTTGATTTTTTCCGTAATAACGTGTCAGCTGATTGCTCTCTCATATGCAGTGTTGCCTATTCATACGTGCGTATGCTGGTTATGGATCGTTTGCAGTTGCTTTACAAAAATACCTTTTAAATTTTCGTAATGTTGAAATAACCTGAAATTACGATATGAAGTTGTTGCTTTTAAATAAATTGACTGGCTATATTTATTTAATATTAATTTCGGACACTCATAAAAGGAAAAATAATTGTTTCAAAAGTACACGTTTGAGTTAGCATGCATGAAAACTGATCAATGGCAACATTGTATTGAATGTAAACAACAGAAATGGCTGATTTCTCCGTTGGCGCCACGGGCATAAGATTCCCTCAAACGTACGTACGTACGGGATACGTAAACGTACGTTACACACGTCGGTGGGTAATTGGACTATTACTCATATTTATTAACGACGACAATAGCCCGGCCGACATTCAAAACGACGACTGCGAACGACAACGGCGAAAAACCGAAGCATGACGATAATTGCCGCCAAGCACCGACGACATGATAATAATTAAAGCGGCAACGACAGTTCTGCATTAGCTCAAACAACAGCAAACAAATTTTGAAAAAAGCATTGCATGTGTAAAAAAAAACATAAAACTAATCAATTTCAACACATATTGAAAGCAATTTGCATATATTTTCCATTTAATTCACAAAAAGAAAAAAGGACGCCACGACCGTCGCTGTCAAATTAAAGGGTGTTTTTTTTAGGGGTATAGAACTTCTAATTGAAATAAAAGACAAGAAAATCGTTTTAAGGTCCATCAATTTGGCTTTATTGGAAGGATAATTTTATGCCATTAATGTTTAAATATGATTTCGGGCATGTGGCCGCCGCGGCTGGCTCGAATAAAGCCAATTCTACGGGTCCAATTTTCAACCACTTTTTCGAGCATATGGGGCCGTATGTCGGCAAAAACGCCACGAATGTTGGCTTCCAATTCCCCTAACGTTTCTGGTTTGTTGGTGTAGACGAGCGACTTCACATATCCCCAAAGAAAATAATCCAATGGTGTCAAATCACACGACCTTGGTGGCCAATTGACAGGTCCATTCCGCGAAATTATGCGCTCATCGAATGTTTCCTTCAATAAATCGATTGTGACGTGCGCTGTGTGGCATGTAGCGCCGTCTTGTTGGAACCACAACTCATCCACATTCATGCCATCCAATTCGGGAACAAAATAGTCGGTTATCATGGCTCTATACCGGTCTCCATTAACGGTAGCTGCCTCTCCAGCACTATTGCGGAAGAAGTATGGCCCAATGACTCCACCAGCCCATAGAGCACACCAAACAGTCAGTTTTTGTGGATGTAATGGCGTTTCAAGGGTCTCATGTGGATTCTCTTCACTCCAAATGCGGCAATTTTGCTTGTTGACGTAGCCATTCAACCAAAAATGAGCCTCATCACTGAACAAAATTTTGCGATGAAAATCAGCATCGAAATCAATCTCATTTTCGGCCCATACACCAAAATCACGACGCATTGCATGGTCTCGCGGCTTTAATTCTTGCACAAGCTGGATCTTGTAAGGTCGCAAGCCAAGATCTTTGCGCAAAATCTTCCATAAAGTTGATGGACAAATCTCCAATTGCTGTGCACGGTGGCGAATCGATTCATTCGGGTCCTCTTCAACACTTTGCTCTACAGCGGCAATTGTTTCTTCGGTGCGCACTGTTCGACGTCTCTGCGGATGCGTATTATCACATAGAGTAAACGTAGTGCGAAAACGATCCATGGTTAACCGAATTAATTGCTCTGATGGACGATTATGTCGACCATAAAATGGACGGAGCTCACGGTAAACTTCGCGAACTGAACCATTATTTTCGAAATAAATTTGCACGATTTGCAAGCGCTGTTCTTTTGTCAACCTGTTCATGATGAAATGGCAAACCAAACTGAACATAAATGACATTAGAGTTGCCAGATTTGACCACAAAATGCCAGTTTTATCTCTATTCGAAGAACAAACCTGTAAAAAAAACACCCTGTAGAAATAGATCTAATCTGTCGACAGCGGCATTCATGAAAAATTCCTCTACATAAGAACATGTGTAAAAATAATTTGACAGATGCCGCACCGTCGTTGTCGTCTTGAATCCTCTTTCCCTAAGTGACAGAAAAAGTACCGAAAACGCAAAATAAAATTGGTATTGTATGTATAGCAAGGCGAATTCATTACATGAACGTTATTTTCTTTTGATCTGACATCTCTGAACATGCTAAATTCGCCTTGCTCTCACCTTATATGAATCCGCCTTGATGTATAGTAACTAAACTTATTAAAATCATAGCAATTAGTTTTTAAAAGTATTTTTGTAGATATGGCGATGAATTCTTTAGTCACGTTTTCACCGATAACTCAGTTATCGACTAACTTATATAACGAAACATAGCAGTATCGGTTAGTTTATTGAAATATCGAGAAGTCCATATGAATCTTTGGCCTTTCCGTTTCGTGTCATATCCATATTTAATGCAAATTTAGAGGTTTCAGGGCTTTTACATTTTGACCGATAGCTCAGTCATCGATTAATTTATCGAAATATTGCAATATCCAAACGAAACCTGTGGCCTTCCCCTTTCGTTTGATACCCATATTGTATGTAAATTCAGGGGTTTTGGAGCAACCACATTCTGACCAATAACTCAGTTATCGATTAATTGATCGAAATATTGCAGGGTCCAAAATAATACTGTAGCCTTCCCCTTTCGTTTGATATCTATATTGTATGCAAATGCAGGGGTTTTTGGGCGACCCAATTCTGACCGATAACTCAGTTATCGATAAAGCTATCGAAATATTGCAGAGTCCAAAAGAATCCTGTGACTTTCCCCTTTCGTCTGATATCCATATTGTATGCAAATACATTTTTGGGTTAGTTGGGTCACATTAGTGCCCATAACTCCATAACCATGTGAGATATTGAGATTTCATGAAATTTGTTACCTATCCGAGACATCGGGAAATAAGTGTGCAAAATTTCGTACAGATCGGTGCTGTAGCTTGGGCGTGAAAACGGTTCAAACACACTCACTCACAAACTTACGCATTTATAATATAAGTAAGATAAAATAACCGGCCGAAGAAAGTGGCCATGAATATTTTTGAATCTCATTTTTATTTGGAATTTTACTTTAAAGTAGAAGTTTTAAAGCGTTTTTAAAAAATTCAAATTTTAATTATATACACAGGGGCTGCTTGATACTCTTGAACATAATTTTTATAATAAAATTTTATAAAAAACTTAAACTTTTATTGTGTTTTCTCTCAAAATTTTAATTTTGAATTAATGCTTGCTTGCAATACAACGCGCGAGATATGTTGAAAAAAATTGGCATTTTTTTTTAAGGTTTTGGTACAGAGCAGCTCTCGTTCAAAATCAAATTGGACAGCCGCATCGAAGCTGCTCAACGAACCGACACCACTCACTGTGCTTAATGAGAGATTACAAATATCCACATATACAGGGTGGCTAATGAAAGCCGCTACCAAAAAAAAATTAAATAACTTTTTTTCTATTTAATGAATCTGGTTAATTTTTTTTTAATTTTGCAGATTGACTTTTACATTTAACAAAAATGGATAACTGGGACACTGAAACAAGAATTTGGATTGTCCGCCGCTATCACGCACTGGAGTCCGTAGTTTCGGTTCAAAGAGAGTATAGGCGCACGTTTGGCGGCAATCCTCCGAGCAGATGGACCATAATAAGACTTGTAAACAGTTTTGCCGAGCATGGGACAGTCAACAGAAGACCTTACCATCGAAACCCTTCAGTTCGAACGGAGGAAACAATCGCTGCTGTAGCTGCTGCCATACAAAACAATCCACGTGTTTCGACAAGAAGCTTATCTGCTCAAATGGGTGTAAGCAGACAGTCATTACAGTCAATTATGCACAAAGATTTGGACTTATTCCCATATAAAATTCAAATGGCCAACAAACTGAACGCTGCAGACTTGCCGATTCGCTTGGAATATTGCCAGAAGATGCTTCAAATGGTGGAAGAGGATGGAAACATGTTGAACTGTCTTTTCATGTCTGACGAGGCCCATTTCGATTTAAACGGCAACATAAACAAACAAAATTGTCGAATATGGAGTGCTTCCAACCCACAGATACTCCATGAGACGGAATTGCATCCACTTCGTGTCACAGTGTGGTGTGCAGTTTCATCACGCTGCATTGTCAGGCCCTACTTCTTCGAAGAAAACAGTCACACCGTTACGGTTACTGGAGACCGTTACTTGAGCATGTTGAGAGAGTTTTTCTATCCAGAATTACGCCGAATGAGAATTTCTTTCAACTCTGTGTGGTTTCAGCAAGATGGTGCAGCTCCTCATATAGCCCAACCTGTTATGACAGAATTGCGACGAAAATTTCCCAATAAGCTGATATTCAGAAACTCCACATTCCGTTGGCCAGCCAGGTCGCCTGACCTTACTGCACCTGACTTTTTCTTGTGGGGTTATTGCAAACAGGAAGTCTTCAAAGCAAAACCAACAAATTTGAATGAACTAAGGCAATCCATTCGAGAAACAATTGCGGCTATTCCTGTCTCAACTCTCCAAGCAGTAATGAACAACTTTTTGGTAAGATGCCGCACATGCATCGACGAGCAGGGGGGGCATTTAAATTCCATTATTTTTAAAAGTAATTAAGCTATATTTAATAAAATTTAATGAGCTTTAACATGAATAAAAGAAAAATGAATTCCATACACTGAAAAAAAAATTATTTGAGTTTCTTAATGTAGCAAAATTCATCAGCCACCCTGTACATATATTTTTTTTAAAATGAATTTCGCATTTATTTTGAAGTTTCTCAATATGAGCATGACGCCGGTTTCCTTTATGCATTTTTTTTATACAGACAGTGCTGTCCCTTTAGATCTGGCTTTTTGGAAACCCATTTAGCGGGCGATTATTACAAAGTCATCATATGATGGTTTTTTGGCTTTTTACCTTAACTACATGTATAAAAGACACTTTACCTCTTTAATTCCCTTCATATCATCAATTTTAATTTTGAACCATTGTTGGAATAAAACGTTCGAGATATGTTAAAAATAAATATGTAAATAACCGGCTGAAATAAGTGGCCATGACGCCTTTGAACCTCATTTTCATTACAGGATTTTACAAACAAAATAGAAGTTTGATGACGTTTTTGAAATTTATTTTAATTTGGAATTATATGAACAGCAGCGACTATGGATGAAATTTTCATTGTATTTTCTCTAAAAACTAAAATTTTGAACTTATATTGTTTTTAATAACACCTTCGAGATATGTTGAGAACAAATATTGAAGGATGTATCTAAAAACTGGACGAAGAAAGTGGAAATGAATTTTACAAAAAAGAAAGTTTATTGCGTTTTTAAAAAAACAATTGAAATTTAAGTTATATACACAGGGGCTCTTAAGCATGCTCCTGAACATCATTTTTATAATAGAGTTCTATAAAAAAATAAAACTTTTATTGTGGCTTCTGTAAAAATTTTAATTTTGAATTATTGCTTGCTTGTAATACAACGCGCGAGATATGTTGAAACAAATTGGAATTTTTCTTTTTAGAATTTGGTACAGATCAGCATAAAGAGGGGCAACTCTAAATCAAATTAGAGACACGCGCCGAAGCTGCAGTAAACTTCAACTCAATTTGCTCAATGAGCAAGAGAATGAAAATATAGAGCAAATGAAATATGAGTTGACCGAACCGACGCCACTCAATGTGTTCAATGAGAGAGAACAAATATTTTACAGTTAGGAATGTGTTCACATCTACATATTTTTTTTAAATGAATTTAGCGTTTATTTTGAAGTTCCTCAATTTCTCAATATGAGCATGATGCCGGGTTCCTTATCGTTTTTTTATATGCAAACAGTGCTGTCGCTTTAGATCTGGTTTTTTTGGCGGGGGAAAATTGCAACTTCAGAATATGATGGTTTTCTGCTTTTTTCCTAAGCCCTAATTAAGACATATTTAGCCATTTCATATTGACTTTTATAGCATTTCAATAATATTTTGTGATATACTCGTATACCCTAATTCCTATATCCATCCAAATATAAAGGCAGTAAAAAAGCAAACTCCTTCAAAAAACTATCAAACTTTGTAAGTATTTACCCTACATATTTTGTTATGTTAAATTTTAGTAATTTTCTTACGTTTTTTGCATAAAATTTGTTTTAGGAAAATATTGCTTTAAAATCTTAATAAATTCAGAAGTCAAGAAGAAAATCTACTAAAAAAAAATTAAAATTATTTATACATGCAAATACAAAGGCAGTAAAAAAGCAAACTCCTTTAAAAACCCATTAAACTTTGTAAGTATTTACCTTACATATCTTGTTATGGTAAATTTTAGTAATTTTCTTGCGTTTTTTTGCATAAAATTTGTTTTAGGAAAAAGTTGCTTTAAAATCTTCATAAATTCAAAAGTCAAGATAAGAAGAAAATCTACTAAAAAAATAAAAATTATATATACAAGTAAACACGCATAAGTCGCGCTCGCTGCGACGCTCCCACGGCTGACCAATACACGCGCGGCGCTAAGTCAGCACAATTACATTCTCAAACTAACGGGCGAACTTATTCACAGACAACGGGCTGTCAAGAATTATGCAACAGGTACGCCGCTGCTGGACATCGGCTATAAAGGGAAGCAGCTACCACGGAGCAGTCAGTCGAGTTTGGGACGCGGTTCAGTAGCTTTAAGTTTAGACTAAGTTCAGTTTAATAAAACTTAATTGTGAAACACCAAACTAATATTGTTGTGTTTAAATAACTAACCTTGTCAGGATATCTGGGCGTATTGGCCCAACAAAATTAATTTTTTTAAGAAGCGGACCTTGAGTCCTTTAAGTGGCGCCCGAGCAGGGACCCGGAACGGTGTATTAAAAATCAGTGGAACAAAGCATAAAAGAGCCCTTGAGCCAAAAAGTGACAAAATCCAACATTTCTTAAACTGAAATAAAAGCACGAAAAAGGCTGAAGTGAAATAAAGGATAAGAGCCTCAAACTGAAAAGAAGTTCAACAAATAACTATAAAAGGAAAAATCCTGCATTATAAACAGTGAAAAGAGGCGGATAGCCAAACAACTATAAAACAAGAAGCTAATGCTAAGCCTATACGTGATATAGGCGTAAGTAGAATATCTAAAATAACCCTTATTATTTTCTTGCAGGACAATGGAGGCTTTGCAGGTCTCCGTCACCAATTTAACGGGTGCGGTTAACGCACTCCTAGAACAGGTGAACAGCGTCGATAGGCGATCCCGGCTCGCCCTTTTAGAAGGAGCGAGCCAACCATCTGTACCGGTAGTACCGGAAGCAGAACCGCGAGCTCCTGCAACGGAGGCGGATCTTAAGGACATTTCAAGATTGCCTGAAGGCGTAAGGGAACTGCAATCCTTTGACGGCAACCCCATCTAATATATTTCATGGGTGCATCCTGTCCGACTTTAAAGTAGTGAAAAACAAGCCAATATACCTTGCTATACTACAGCACATTCGCCAAAAGGTAGGAGGGGCAGCTGATGCTGCTCTGATATCGTACAACATATTCGACACCAATTGGTGTGCAATTAAGGAGTTCTTATCACTCCACTACGCGGATAAACGCGATATCCGCACCTTGGAGTACCAACTCCATCAACTAACCCAGAAAGATTCACGGCTTGATGAATTTTACGCTGCTGTGAATCACCAATTCTCGTTGATTATAAACAGAATCAAAACGGCGACATACTCTGCGGAGACGACAAGGGTCCTCATAGATACCTACAGGAACCGCGCCTGGATGTTTTCATCCGGTCTCAACAGAGAGCTGGCTAAAATGCTCCTCATACAACGTCCCAAAACCCTACCTGAGGCATATTCCGCCTGCCTTGAAATTCAAAACACGAATTTCCGAAACTACACGATCCACAGCGCACGCCCCAACAATCCCGTTGTTGCGCCAATTAATGCGATACCGGATCGCATGCATGGTTTCGGTGCCACCAGGGCACCACCAATCCCACCAAGGACAACATTGCGTCCCCAGGAGCGTAGATTCCCTTTCGAAAAACGAAGCTCAACTCAACAGAGACCCCCAAAGCTAGACCAACCAACTTCTTCGCAACCACCAGTTGAAAAGATGGACGTGGACCAGTCCATCCAAAGTAGGCGCGTAAATTACATGAACGGGCCAAGCCACTACAAACGTGTAGTCAACTATGAAAACTTACCGCGCAAGCAACAGCGGCTTTACCATGTGACCACAAACGACGTGGAGAATGAAGCCGAACCAGAAGCTGAACCAAAAGCTGAACCACTCCCAACTGCGGAGGAAGAGGATTTTTTACCAAACGGCCATCTAGCGTACCATATATAGAGTACAAACTTCCCGATAGCAGCACGCTGGACTTCCTCGTCGATACGGGTGCGAATAAGAATTTTATTAGGTCAACTGTAGCCAAACAGGGCTGTCCTGTGCGGAAATCATTTAGCGTTCGATCAGCGGGGAGTTGCGTAGATATAAAGGAAAAGAAAACATTGAAATTTCTTTTACAGATATAGGCATTAATTCCAAAATAACGTTCTTTATCCTTCATGGTCTTGAAACATTTGATGGTATTATTGGCGACGATATCCTTAAGGATATCGGAGCAGTAGTAGACAAGAAGAACAATATTTTAAAAATTGAGGAGTATAAAATACCTCTTAAGGCACGAATATCCAGCGAAGTAAATTATACAATGCCTAAGGACCTTCCCCTAGAAGCGAAAAGAAGGGTAGGCGAAATAATTGAAAAATAGGGCGAATTATTCCAACCAATTAATGGAAACGAATTGGTAAACACAAGTGTGCATGGGGAGATAAGGACATCGACATCCGACCCAATTTACAGCAAAAGTTATCCTTATCCTGCATGCATGAGACAGGAAGTCGACAGACAGGTGAACGAATTACTTGAAGAAGGTGTTATCCGGCCATCAAAAAGCCCCTACAATTCCCCGATATGGGGGGTCCCAAAAAAACCTAAACCTCATGGCGAGAAACAATACTTCATGGTCATTGATTACAAGAGATTGAATGCCGTCACGATCTTTGATACCTACCCAATTCCTGACATAAATGCAACTTTGCAGCTTAGGCCAATCCAAATACTATACCACTATTGATCTGACATCTGGTTTCCACCAGATACCCATGAAAGAACCTGACATCCCCAAAACTGCATTCTCGACGATGAACCGGAAATACGAATTTTTTCGGCTTCCCTTTGGGTTGAAAAACGCCCCGGCAATCTTCCAACGAATGATCGACGATGTCTTCAAGCAATATATTGGCAAAATTTGCTATGTGTACAATGTACAACCTCTGATTCATTAAATAAATAAATAGTGAGTAATATCCGATTTCCGATTATACAGGGTGGCTAATGAAAGCCGCTACCAAAAAAAAATGAAATAACTTTTTTTCTATTTAATGAATCTGGTAAATTTTTTTTTTATTTTGCAGATTGACTTTTACGTTTAACAAAAATGGATAACTGGGACACTGAAACAAGAATTTGGATTGTCCGCCGCTATCACGCACTGGAGTCCGTAGTTTCGGTTCAAAGAGAGTATAGGCGCACGTTTGGCGGCAATCCTCCGAGCAGATGGACCATAATAAGACTTGTAAACAATTTTGCCGAGCATGGGACAGTCAACAGAAGACCTTACCATCGAAACCCTTCAGTTCGAACGGAAGAAACAATCGCTGCTGTAGCTGCTCCCATACAAAACAATCCACGTGTTTCGACAAGAAGCTTATCTGCTCAAATGGGTGTAAGCAGACAGTCATTACAGTCAATTATGCACAAAGATTTGGACTTATTCCCATATAAAATTCAAATGGCCAACAAACTGAACTCTTCAGACTTGCCGATTCGCTTGGAATTTTGCCAGAAGATGCTTCAAATGGTGGAAGAGAATGGAAACATGTTGAACTGTCTTTTCATGTCTGACGAGGCCCATTTCGATTTAAACGGCAACATAAACAAACAAAATTGTCGAATATGGAGTGCTTCCAACCCACAGATACTCCATGAGACGGAATTGCATCCACTTCGTGTCACAGTGTGGTGTGCAGTTTCATCACGCTGCATTGTCGGGCCCTACTTCTTCAAAGAAAACGGTCACACCGTTACGGTTACTGGAGACCGTTACTTGAGCATGTTGAGAGAGTTTTTCTATCCAGAATTACGCCGAATGAGAATTGCTTTCAACTATGTGTGGTTTCAGCAAGATGGTGCAGCTTCCCAATAAGCTGATATCCAGAAACTCCACATTCCGTTGGCCACCCAGGTCGCCTGACCTTACTGCACCTGACTTTTTCTTGTGGGGTTATTGCAAACAGGAAGTCTTCAAAGCAAAACCAACAAATTTGAATGAACTAAGGCAATCCATTCGAGAAACAATTGCGGCTATTCCTGTCTCAACTCTCCAAGCAGTAATGAACAACTTTTTGGTAAGATGCCGCACATGCATCGACGAGCAGGGGGGGCATTTAAATTCCATTATTTTTAAAAGTAATTAAGCTATATTTAATAAAATTTAATGAGCTTTAACATGAATAAAAGGAAAATGAATTCCATACACTGAAAAAAAAATTATTTGAGTTTCTTAATGTAGCAAAATTCATCAGCCACCCTGTATATCCAGCAATGTAGGCAAGCCCATAAACATACATTTCATCTTATTTAAGGGTACATCGATATTCATTTCTGAATATATCGCACCTATTCCCTTTACCTTAATATGGTTCAGCCGTTTCAAAATTTCCTTCTCCACTTAGTTTCTCGACATTTCTTGCTAACTTGAAATTAAGAGTCTTCTAACAAATGTATATACCATATGTATTCATATTGAATTTGTTATTTCTTCTCACTATTGATTAAAATAACAATTTTTAAACATAATGGGCTAATAATTTTTTTTATTTGACGCAAGAATTCCTACAGAAAAGAGAAAACTGTCAAGTTCACTACTACTTTGTTTGATATGGTTGCATATTTTGTTTAGTTTTTTTAAATTTAACGACCCAGTGGGAAAGTGTTTAGGACGTGTTTTGAATTCATTCATTTGTGATGAGACCATGTAGATATGACTGTTGCACCACCTTGAAGCAGGTTGCTCAAATAAATGTAATTTTGCTGTGGATAGACAATACCTGTGCAGCTCGACATTCAACATGTTATCTATCACACACGTCAACGTAATTCTCTAACAGATGAGGGTGTTTAGTAAACTTTGAACTCCCTTTTTTAATTTTTACGTTTGTTTTTATTTTTTTAAATGAAGTAGCTTTTTAATTTGATGTTTTGTTTTTTATTTAAAGTACCTTTTTATTTGTTAGATTTAAGTTGATATTATTTAGAATATGGAGTTCCTTTTTTTATTTTTTTTAATTTACGCTCTTATTTATTGCATATATTATATTTAATATGAAGCTCCTTTTTTATTAGTATAATTACGCTTTTATAGAGATAAGTTTTAATGTGATAGGACATGAAGTTCGTAATATGCTTAATAAGACTGAAGTACAAGCAACCAAAGCTGTTATAATTATTATTTTTGCTGTATTTAAAGTCGACAATCAAATACAGTCGTCTAACAAGACGTTATGTATTATAATAAAAAACTTTCAATAAAGTACCACAATATTTTCATAACATTTTGTAGAGTTTTTATTTATATACAAAGGTGCTACATTTGTCATGTAAAATAATTTGCAATTATTCTGTCTTGGACACGTCTCGATGTTGCAGATGGCGTGTCTTGATTATTATTGCTATTATTTGTCATAGGCTCTATGTTCTCAATCTCAGGCTCATACATTCGATCACCAAGTCGGATGTTATGCAACGCTGCACATGCATTAACTATCCTACCAGTAAATCCAGGATCATACAAAAGAGTTCTTTGCTTGCATAAACATCGCCACGTCCCCTTGGGAACACCAAAAAGCCTCTCGACTGGGTTTCTGGCTTTACACAATGCCTCAATATAACGAAATTTGGAACTTTCTTGGGGTTGGCTTGGTAGGGGAGTCATCAACCACGGCTCTAAAGGGTATCCAGAACCACCTGCGGATATTTTGTAAAGTATGTATTGTCACAGAAGCTGTTTGCAGTCCAAACACACTTACCTATCAAAAACATGTTGTGATTTCCATTTTCATAACTTTGCTGCATGACTCTTCGTACGGCAGACGAGCTCCAAATAAATTAGTCATGGCTTGCTCCTGGAAGTTTGCGTTTACATTTAAAATCTTCAGGTTTGGATCACAAATCTGTGTATAAACAAAATATAATTAAAAACCGGGGCTTATATATTATGAGGGATTAACTTTACCATTTGCACATTTATAGAATGGTATCCATGGTGGTTCACATACGCCTCTTCATGACTATTCGGGCTCATGATTGACACATGAGTACAGTCAATGGCTCCAATGGTACCTCCCACAAATGGTGAAGGTGCGGAAGAGAAAATTTCTTTCGCAGCTTCCCGTTCTATTTGCGTCATTGGAAACTTCACTTTTTCAAAGAACATGTAATGGTTTATTGCATCCGTCAGACGATGTATACAGCGACTGACAGATGTCTGTGACATAGATATGCCCCATTGTTCTCCTACGGGCCACTGGTAACATCCAGTTGCAAAAAATCGCAGCGCAGTTAAAACCTTAGAAAGTTACAATGGTGTTTAGAACTAAAAGTTACTTGCAATTGCAAGATTTACCTGCTTCTCCGTCGATATTGCTGTTACTCTTCTTCCCTTTAAATGTACATCAAGCTTATAAATGATATCTTGCGGCAAGTCTTGCGTTAGACGATACAGTTTCCGAAACTCCGTGTCACTCAAGTGGAAAGGGTCATCTACTTCTCTTAGAAATCGTCTGTCCACTGGGCTGGGAGACTCCTCATCCCGCGACAAAACGTGCGCTGAGTACTCAAATGCCATTTCTTCAATAATAGTAATGTTAAAATACTAATACTATTTAATTTTTTTGCTAACAAATTCAAATTATCTTTATTTTTATAAACGACACAGATAACAACAGCAAATTGTGTGTTGACTCTTATAGTGATAAAATATGGAAATACTGGTGTTCAGACGTATTTAGCCCCTTAATTACATGCAAAAAACTCAAACCTAACTTTTTTACTTTTTCCAAACGCTAAAACACTTGTAAATATATTAACGCGATCGTTAACACCTCGAAAATAATTGGCGACAGCTAACCATGTTAAAAGTTAGTGAATACGGAAAAGCGTTAAAAATGGTGTTAAGCGAAGTTAACCCTAACACCTGGCGTTAAAATAGTTACATAACCGACCTACTGAGCTGGGGATCTTTTGTTAGATTATCATTCTACCAGTCTGGAGTCCGTGTTTAAACCCCACATCTGTGATACTTATGTACGTTTCAATTACAAGGCAGTGCAGTGGAGAGGTTGCGCCTCTAATCTGCGCCTTTTGGTATAGGTCAAGTGGACCAGGCGGTCGGAAAGGCCGTGTCAAGCATCGTCACTGTCTGACGTGTTGGAGAGCCCTTGCCTCCCATACATTCTTTGTTCTTCGCGGTTTCTTGCTCTTTGCCTTAGTCATCCCTGTGACTCGGGAGTGTAGTCCTCACCGACGATGCTACGTAATTCTTCTAAAGCTGTTCGATCTAGGGCATTCGTGGCAAACATCTTCCACAGCTTCGCCTCTACAGTGGTCGCATCGTTGTTGCGCATGTTTGGACCGATGAAGGTAATCTTTAAAGCATCCGTGGCCGCTTAAAAGCTAGGTCAGATAGCAGTCTACTTCCCCGTGTGTTGTCGTTACCCAGGTTTTAATATCTGGAATATAACGGTATGTCCAGCGGAGATATTCTACCTGTTCTTCCAATTTTGCATATGTAAGACCAACATAAATATCAGATCAACATCAGTAACTTAGGTGTGTGGTCAACCTTAATACAAGACCAACACTATTATTCAACTTAACCAAAATATATCATCCCTGCGGATTAGCAGATAGAAATCAATTGGCAACCCAATCGACAGTTAGTGACAGAGAGTAGAGTCTGGCACGCGTCATGAACAATATCGGTTCGGTAACGAAGAATAATTAATCAAATTAACACTATTCAATTAAATACAATATAACTTTATTTTCCTTATCATTAAAAAACGTGAATTATAAGCAATGTACAAAAGTGCATAAATTGGCCGTGTTTTAATAATTAGAATCCTGACAAAACGAAAGGCGTAAGAATAAACCCTTTCAGTTCAGAAGTGAGAAACTCCATACAGCCTCACAGTGACAGTGTAATATGTATGTATAGAAATATACGTAAAATTGGCGTTAGAAAACTGCATCAGAATGTTGCAGGAATGGACATGGTAACAGTTTGTGTTTTATGTGACTATAACGCATCAGTAGTGTTGTTGTTGTATTTGCCATCACGCGTACGAATGGACGAGTGTTAGCGAAGCATACAAGTTAACGTCGGTTAGTTTGAAATCGTTGAATGAAGTTTTGCATGTCGCGCTTACGAATGGAAGAGCGGGTTGGCAAAGCAAAGAAAAGTGTACGTTCAATCTAAATTTCAGGTTGTTGTGTTTCTTGTTGCGCGTACGAATGGACGAACATTTAAGGCAAACAAACGAACTTTCGGTTAATATTTAAATTGCGTCTTGTAGTGATGTCGTATTCTCTCTGTCGCGCGTACGAATGGACGAGCGGTCGTGAAAGAGAATAAAATAAACAAACGAAACGGATTATATGCTGATTTACATATGTATATAGGTACATGTTTCAGTCGGGCGAACAAATGTGCTAGCGGTTATGAACATATTCGTCGTAGTACTTGAACGTGTGCGAGCGTGTGAGCAGTAAATACGCGAAAAAAAGAGGACAAATATCATTTAAAGTGACAGTTTTCGTTTGAATAACAAGAGTTGTATTGTTATACTAATTTCAGTTGGTGATCTCGCGTACGTATGGACGAGCGGTCGTGTATATGAAATTATTAGCAGCAAAAAAGAGACAGTGACGTCGCGTGAAATTTTGTGAATATTGGTCAAAGAGAAAATTAAAATAAAATAGCAAAATGAAAACAAAAGTGTCAACGTTGAAAGTTGAAGAGCTGAAAGAGCAGCTGCGTATAAACGATTTATCAACGTCGGGCACAAAATCTGAGCTACTACTGCGATTGTGTGATTTCTTAGGCAGTGAAGAAATACAAATTGAAAATTCTGACAAAAATTTACAAGTGCAAGTAAATGATTTAAGATTTATGATGGAAAGTATGATGACAACTATGCAAAATTTAGCTGGTCAAATCCAACAAACAAATGTAGCGCAAGTGCGGGAAAATAATACGACTGTAAATGAAGAACGTTTATTTACGTCACAGAGCTCAGTAAGAACAGTGGGCAGAAATGCCAGTGTAAGGAAAATAGCCGGAACTATTCCTGAGTTTAATCCAACAAACGATAACTCGTTAACAGTGACACAATTTGTGAACAGAATGTTTACTTTTGGCAATTTACAGCAAATTTAAGGGTGTTGCAAGAATTTGGTTAGACGCTGCACCAACATTTTATTCTAGTTGGCCTGATTTGGCAAGTGCACTAAAAAGTGAGTTCGGTTGTGAATTGAATGATGCACAAATACATTATAAAATGGCAAGTGCGACTAGAATGCAAAATGAAACTATTATTGAGTATTGTTTTCGAATGAGCGGACTAGGTCGACGGTATGGTTTGACGGAAAGTACGATTATAAAATACATTCGAAATGGTTTAATGCATCGTGAGTTGCAGATCGCAATAGCTACAATAAACTTTAATTCACTCAAAGACATGCGCGAAACGGTTGAAAATTATTTAGGAAATTTAGCGGCGGCAAAACAGTTCAAAAACGAATATATAAGCAATCGTAATAAAGAAAGCATGAAAGATACAAATCGAAGCCCGGTTGATACAAAAATCGTATCTTGTTATAATTGCAAAGAAAGTGGACATATCGCGCGAAATTGTCCAAAACGGAAATGTAAAGACTGCAATAAATTTCATAGTAATGGTGAACCAGAGAATTGCGGAAAAAAAGCAGTAGCTATAAAGCGAACACAATTGCAAGAACCAGAAAATATTTTCCAAAAAGCAGCCATCGTAAATGGTAAGTCATTAGTAGCTTTCGTAGATACTGGAAGTGAATGTAGTATGATCCAACGATCAGCTGCAGAGAAGTTAAATATTGATATACAGGGTGGCTGATGAAAGCCGCTACCAAAAAAAAATTAAATAACTTTTTTTCTATTTAATGAATCTGGTTAGTTTTTTTTTTATTTTGCAGATTGACTTTTACATTTAACAAAAATGGATAACTGGGACACTGAAACAAGAATTTGGATTGTCCGCCGCTATCACGCACTGGAGTCCGTAGTTTCGGTTCAAAGAGAGTATAGGCGCACGTTTGGCGGCAATCCTCCGAGCAGATGGACCATAATAAGACTTGTAAACAATTTTGCCGAGCATGGGAAAGTCAACAGAAGACCTTACCATGGAAACCCTTCAGTTCGAACGGAGGAAACAATCGCTGCTGTAGCTGCTGCCATACAAAACAATCCACGTGTTTCGACAAGAAGCTTATCTGCTCAAATGGGTGTAAGCAGACAGTCATTACAGTCAATTATGCACAAAGATTTGGACTTATTCCCATATAAAATTCAAATGGCCAACAAACTGAACGCTGCAGACTTGCCGATTCGCTTGGAATTTTGCCAGAAGATGCTTGAAATGGTGGAAGAGGATGGAAACATGTTGAACTGTCTTTTCATGTCTGACGAGGCCCATTTCGATTTAAACGGCAACATAAACAAACAAAATTGTCGAATATGGAGTGCTTCCAACCCACAGATACTCCATGAGACGGAATTGCATCCACTTCGTGTCACAGTGTGGTGTGCAGTTTCATCACGCTGCATTGTCGGGCCCTACTTCTTCGAAGAAAACGGTCACACCGTTACGGTTACTGGAGACCGTTACTTGAGCATGTTGAGAGAGTTTTTCTATCCAGAATTACGCCGAATGAGAATTTCTTTCAACTCTGTGTGGTTTCAGCAAGATGGTGCAGCTCCTCATATAGCCCAACCTGTTATGACAGAATTGCGACGAAAATTTCCCAATAAGCTGATATCCAGAAACTCCACATTCCGTTGGCCACCCAGGTCGCCTGACCTTACTGCACCTGACTTTTTCTTGTGGGGTTATTGCAAACAGGAAGTCTTCAAAGCAAAACCAACAAATTTGAATGAACTAAGGCAATCCATTCGAGAAACAATTGCGGCTATTCCTGTCTCAACTCTCCAAGCAGTAATGAACAACTTTTTGGTAAGATGCCGCACATGCATCGACGAGCAGGGGGGGGCATTTAAATTCCATTATTTTTAAAACTAATTAAGCTATATTTAATAAAATTTAATGAGCTTTAACATGAATAAAAGAAAAATAAATTCCATACACTGAAAAAAAAATTATTTGAGTTTCCTAATGTAGTCTGGTTTGTTTGGCATATACTGGGTAAATCGACATCTAGCCTTCGTTGGAAACAGTTGCTCATCTACTGTGATAAATGCTCCTGGTTTGAAAGCGTTTTGACTATCCTCGATAAATTTATCCCAAACAGTTGATACCAGCGCAAATTTATCCGTTTGCAAGCGCTGACTCCTCTCATTTCTTTTATCAAAGCGAATAAAACGTAAAATTTCCGTAAAGTCATTCCTGCTCATATTTTCGGAAAAAAAATCAGGACCCCACTTTTTGTTCCATAAATATGATAATTTCAAACCTTTTGCTTCGTATGCACCACGGCCATACAATATTCCAATAAAAGCCTTCAGTTTTTCCTGCGAAAGGGTCCACTTCTTACCTAAAACTCGAGAGGCTTCTATTTCAGTGCAATTTCTAATATGTTCTAATATATGATGATCAATCAATAGTAAGAAGGCACTGCTTATCTCTTCTTCCATAATATTTCTTCTAGCATGTGCTGTAGGCCCAGGTAAATCTTTGAAAATGCAATGACTTGGTAACCTTCCAACGGCACCCCCTTCTTGTATTTTTTTCCAAATTGTTCCATCAGCAGAAACTTCAATTTGCATATTTTGTGTGTTTTCCTCTTCAGAACTCGAGGAAAGCCGCATACATCTTCGTTTTTGCGTATTATGCTGTTGTCTTATGTTGTCTTCTTCGTCACTCGATTCGCCTCCAACATTTTCATCAAATTCCTCGTTATCACTGCTTTCAATATGAACACTTTGATTACCATCATCATCCGTATCACTGTCGCATCCCAAAAACTCATATTCGCTATCACCACCATCAACGTCTGATAGATCCGAAAGTATATCTTGTATTTCTTCCAATTTCAAAATTTTACGTTTTTCCATTATGAGCAATTTGTATGTAGCGAAAGTAATAAAATTATTTCTTACTGAACAGAACAGAACTCAATGAATAAATAATGGTTTATAACAGTTTCCTACGAAATTCTTGATAAAAAAAATAAATAGGGAGATCCCCGAAAAATATGAAATTTGAAAAATATGCTGTTATACAATACTATTTTACCAGGGATGTGCAAACATTTTTCTTTACACGCCATTTTCCAAACAAGGGAATTTCCTAAAAGTGAAGAATATAAAGCATTTGCACATAGAACTACAAAAACGTGTACCAGGTCAAAATGACTGGTTTCGGTATAAGTACCAAAAACAAAAAAAAAATTTTTGTTATGAACACAAAATCAAATTAACTTATCAAATTATTTGTATTTAATTGTTGTTATAAAAGTCATATAATAGTTTCGAAAAAAAATAAATATACATAGTAAATATTTATGAAATAAAAGGTAAAACCAGTCATTTTGACTGGTATGGTATATCTAGTGTTAATGTAGCAAAATTCATCAGCCACCCTGTATATCCATACAATATAGAAATAGTGGGTATTTGCGGCGGGAAACGGGCACTATCCCAAAAGGTCAGCGTCGGTATAACAGTGGATGCGTTTACAATAAACACCGATTTGTTTATGGTTGACGACAATATATTAGCTATGGACTTACTTTTGGGCCAAGACATTTTTAAAAATGAAAACATTGTGCCAAAAATAAATGGTGATAACGTCATGTTTTCTAAGCATGTGAAGAAAGTAGGAGCAAAAAGTTCAACCAATTTTACCAATTTGATTTGCAGTATTGATGACAAAAATGTAAAAGCTGACTTGCGAAGGTTATTAGAAGATAACGATGACGTATTCGCAGAAAAACTTAGTGACATAGGGCTAACCCATACGAAAGGAATGAAAATTGAGCTGACAACAAAAATACCGTTTTCTCAGAAACCGTACAGGGTGCCTGAGTCAAAAAAAGCATCTTGTGACAGAAATGATAAACGAACTTTTATCATGTAACATAATTAGACAATCTAAGTCTGAATATGCAAGTCCAATTATTTTAGTCAAGAAGAAGACTGGTGGTGAGCGCCTTTGCGTTGATTATAGACGGCTTAATCAGCTAACAACCAAAGAAATTTAACCAACACCGAATATAGAAGAGAGACTAAGCGAAGCCATGAGGTACAAATATTTTTCTGTGTTAGATTTAAACAGCGGGTACTATCAAGTACCGATTGAAGAAGAGTCTCGCAAGTACACAGCTTTCATAACAACCGAAGGGTTGTTTGAATTTAACAGAATGCCATTTGGGCTCAGAAATGCGCCAGAGGTATTACAGCGTTTAATGCAAGCTATAAAAGACAGAACTCAACCTGGTGACATGATACACTATATGGATGACCTATTAGTGGGAAGCAACGACGTATCCGAAATGTATGAAAAGGTTACTCGAGTATTCGAGGCATTACAGCAATTGAATTTGACATTAAATGTTAACAAATGCGAGTTTATGAAGCATACAATAGAATTTTTAGGACATCAACTTCACTCAGGTGGTGTAAGTCCAGGCAGCGTAAAGACAGCGGCAGTTAATAATTTTTCTACGCCAAAGTCTATAACGGATGTAAGACGTTTTCTTGGTCTCAGTGGGTATTTCCGAAGATTCGTCCCTGGTTATTCTATCAAAAGCGAACCGTTGAGTGAGTTAATGCGTAAAGACAAGCAGTTTGAATGGACTGATAGGCATGAAGAAGCATTTTTAGCGTTAAAGACAGCCTTAACATCAAAACCAGTGATGACTGGCTATCGTGTCGAAGCAGATCATCAAATCCATACAGATGCTAGTTCTGTTGGCATTGCGGGCGTATTGCTCCAAAGAGAAGGCGATAACTGGAAGCCAGTTGCGTTTTATAGTTGATCCACGACAGATAATGAACGAAATTTTCACAGTTATGAGCTAGAAGTTTTAGCGGTGGTAAGTAGCTTAGAGGAAAAGAGATATTGGTGGTGACTGACTGTATTGCGGTTACTACAGCCATGCAGAAACGTGAATTGATACCAAGAATTGCACGTTGGTGGCTACGTATTCAAGATTTAATGATCAAGATGGAACATCGACCCGGTAAGAGAATGGAACATGTGGATTTCCTCAGCCGAGCACCAAACGAGAAAAGCGAAGAAATTGACACAGCAACTATAGAGATGGGAGATTGGATATATAGTATGCAACATCAAGATAAAAATATTCGTAATATTATTGAAAAATTAGAAAGCGGTAACAAAATAATCAACGATGAGTATAAACTCGAAAATGGGCGGGTTTTTAGAAAACAAAAAGGTAACAAGTTATGGTTAGTACCAAAGTCAATGCGATATAAAATTGTAGCGAACATACACGAGAAAGTTAAACATCTTAGCATAGAAAAGACTTTAGAAGAATTACAAAAGTATTTTTGGTTTCCACGAATGCGAAATTTCGTGAAATCATTCATTAAATCATGCTTAGAGTGCGCATACAATAAGCAGCGAGGTGGAAAAACAGAAGGGGTGTACCATTATGACGAAATTGAGCCTGTTCCGTTTAAAGCAGTACATATTGATCATCTAGGACCTTTTCCCCGTAGCAAAAAGCAAAATGAGCACATTATAGCTTTGGTGGATTCATTTACTAAATTTACCATAGTACGAGCAGTTAGAAGCACAGCAACTCGAAATGTGTTGGCAGTATTGAACGAGGTTAGCAGTTATTTTGGAGTGCCAACGCGTATAGTAAGCGATCGAGGTACTTCGTTCATTTCGAATGATTTTAAAAATTATTGTAACGATAATGACATCAAACATATTTTAAATGCTGTTCGCACTCCGCGCGCGAATGGGCATGTGGAACGCACTATTCTGGGTATGATACTTCCATCGACAGTAAACGACAAAATCTGGGATGAAGAACTTAAAGGCATACAATGGGCTATCAACACAATGGAGAACAAGACAACGCAAAGAACCCCACAAGAACTTTTATTCAGTTTCAAACCGAGAGATATTTTACAAAACAAACTGCTATTAGCATTACATGAAGACAAAATTATGAGTAACGACGAAATGAAAGATATACAATTAGATGCGGTTCATCGTATCAGTCAGCAAAGACAAAAGGCAAGCAATAAATTTAACGATAAGCATCGTAAACCTACACAATATAGCGTCGGCGATCTTGTACTCGCCGAAAACGAACCTATTAGCACTGGTGGCTCTCGCAAATTAGAACCACTATATAAAGGAGCGTTTTTAGTAACAAAGGTAATAGGCAAAGACGGGTGTCTCGTCGAAGACATACCAGGGTCAAAACGCAAGCAAAGACATTATACTTCAATCTTTTCATCAGATAAGTTGAAACCATGGTGCAACTTACCAAATTTTCATGGCTTTGACGACGACGACGACGACGGAGTCGAGGGAAACTCCAGTAATCAGGATTGGCCGAATGTAAGACCAACATAAATATCAGATCAACATCAGTAACTTAGGTGTGTGGTGAACCTTAATACAATACCAACACTATTGTTCAACTTAACCTGCGGATTAGCAGATAGAAATCAATTGGCAACCCAATCGACAGTTAGTGACAGAGAGTAGAGTCTGGCACGCGTCATAAACAACATCGGTTCGGTAACGAAGAATAATTAATCAAATTAACACTATTCAATTAAATACAATATAACTTTATTTTCCTTATCATTAATAAACGTGAATTATAAGCAAATGTACAAAAGTGCATAAATTGGCCGTGTTTTAATAATTAGAATCCTGACAAAACGAAAGGCGTAAGTATAAACCCTTTCACATACTAATCTCTCGTGCTTCAGGCAATGAGTTTCTGGCTTCAAAAATTATAGCTGCTTCATTTGCCAATATGTAGATTGGGCACATTCCTGAGACTACCAGCATCGTCGGAGACAGTTCTAAAGGCGCAGTATTGTTCAGATCTCTCGAGCCATCGAGTGTCGCCTACTACCTCTTGAGCGACTTTATAGCCATGTTCACGGCATTAATGGTGGACCTTCCTTTTCTGAACCCTAACTGGTTTTAAGCTCTTCAATTTCTTTTTTGAGACGATTATAGATGTTAAGTGTTTTTCCAAGGTCCTATTGAATCATTCCACCATTCCATCTGACTGACGATGCAATGCTGTTGCTCGAGTTTTTCGAATGCCCAAAGTTTTGCACATTTCCCAACTACACAATTGCCTCTATATTTGGAATAAGGTACACTTCGGGCCATTTGCTAAAATAGTTCATAACTACTAGTAAATACTTGTTTCCGAGTTTGCTAGTAGGAAATGGACCAGATACATCCATGGCAATCCTCTCAAATGGTGCACCTGAGCAATACTGTTTCATGACTGCTCGATTTTGGTCCATTTGCTTTGCGGCACACCTCACAGTTGGCAATCCACTCCGCGAACGACTGACGGCAACCATCTTGATTTTCTCTAAGGTCTTGGTGACTCCAAGATGACCTCCACTTGAACCATTGTGGAATTCCATGAGAACATCTGAGTACAGCTTCCTTGGCACAACTATGAGTTTTCTAGTATATTGTTAATCTTCGCTCTCTCATATTCGATGCAAGCAACCGGATATCACTTGTAAACTGTTTCACTGTGTCTAATATGACTTGGTGGCAGAACTTTCTGCTGTCATCTCCTCTCTTGTTGGTCGCTCATTTTGTTCGGTGCCCTGCATCAGGTCAGCATATTCTAGCTGACACTTCCTTACTTAATCCATGTCGCATTCATGTTATAGTCAGCAGCCGAACATCTACTCGTATAATGTTTTCCTTGGTTTTAGCTTTCGAACAATGCTTGCATTCCAAGTTACATGGATCAGTATTTCCATGGGTGCCACCTTTATGAT
The DNA here is from genome assembly GCA_949987695.1 of Merzomyia westermanni. Taxonomy (NCBI): domain Eukaryota; kingdom Metazoa; phylum Arthropoda; class Insecta; order Diptera; family Tephritidae; genus Merzomyia; species Merzomyia westermanni. Next base: position 83,412,135 of record OX465289.1, read on the forward strand.
GTTCTATGGAAAGTCGTGGTTGGTTGGAGTGGCAAGTCCCATATGACTCCAATTAGCGCTAAAGGGCCGTTTTGATACCACATCTCGTGAATTAACCAAAGAAAACTATTACAGCAAGCTAGCGTGGTGTGACTCCCGTCCCTCGATATCCATGCCGTTGAGTTAAAAAATTGTAGAAGCTCCCCGGACTTCATATCGCTAGGCTCGGAAGGCTCCCGAACAGGGGTTTCCCTAGAAGTTTTACGGAAGGTTGCAACTGCAGCACGAAGTATTATGCTCCAGACCCATTCGTGCCGCGTAAGCCTTGATTGTCCAATATCCATTGAGCGCCGAAACTAATCTGAAAAGAACAATTTTTTTTCATTCTCAGAATGGATGAAGACCGTGTTTTGTTGTAGGAGGGCCACAGACTCCTAGACATTTTGCAGGGCTGCAAACGCTTCCCCTTTCCTTCGCCTCACTTAGCCAGTGCTGAGAGGTCCGACCCTTGAGGAGTCCCAGGGGTGCAAGCACCTCCTTCGCCTCTGAGCTATCAAGATACACGCCGTGCCAGCTCATCGGTGGTCTCGTTTCCCTGTATGTTGCGATGCCCCGGTACCCATATTAGAGAAACAATATGTCGACTTGCCAGGCTCATGGTCCACTCCCTACAGTCACCAACCAGGCTCGAGTCCGAAAAGCCGCCTGATGTCCTCACACAGTAACCCCCTGCATGCCTCCTTGATAGCGGATATTTCTGATTGATATCCACTTATTTCCAGTCCTTTCAGGAAGGGAATATAACATTAAAGTTTGTGTCAAAAACTGTCCTGGGACAGATGTAGTTCATTTTGGTTTTGATCAAGGAGTCACTAATATTCAGTAAAATACGGCTATGGCCGTATATGCGCTCTTTCCAGAGTCCCCACTACCGAAGCCTAAGTGCACGCTTGGATGCTGTTTCCTTGATAGAGAGATCGATCGGTGGTATGTTGCATATCACGTTCAGCGCCTCTGTGGGGCATGATCTAATCACCCAGGTGATTGCACCAAAGGCAGCCCGCTGAACTTCGCCTAGCATTTTGCTTATGTGGTTCACTTCGACTGCCTTCTACCACACTATTTCCCCGTAGGCTAAGATCGGTCCAATGACTGCTTTGTACATCTTTGATGTGATTTCTGGGTCTGCCTGACATTCTTTTACAGACGTACATAGCTCCGTATGCCCGTTTGATCCTGTGTTCTAAATTAGTCTTCCAGTTCAACTTAAGTGCCAAAAGGGCACCTACGTATTTCGGACTATCAGGAAGATGCAATTCTTGGCCATGAAAAGAAGGTAGATTAAAACTTGGTATTTTGGTCCTTTTAGTGAATAGCACTAGCCCTGTCTTTGAAAGATTGACGTTGAGTCCAGCAGTCTACGCCCATACACTCTGCTTCCTTAGTGCTTCCTGCATGATCCAAATGATCACGTTAAGACCCAATACTAGTAGCACTACGTCGTCCGCGTAGGCAACAACTTTAGCTCCATTCCTGTTGAGTTTACGAAGTATGCTGTCTATAACACAAAGCCAGAGCAGTGGAAATAGAACACCACCCGGCGGAGTCCCTCTTAACGGGAGTGTTGTGACCATCTTGCCTCTTATAACTTTTGACCGCAGTGCCCTCCCTATCCAGTTTACTATAGGGTCCTCGATGCCAAGGTCAGAGAGGGAGTCTTCTATCGGCTCCAGTCTAACATTGTTAAAGTCGCCCTCAATGTCCAGGAATACAGCCAGAGTGAACTGTTTACTCTCAAGGGATGCTCCCACCTTGTGCACCACTTCATGTAGAGCTGTCACCGTTGAGCGGCCCTTGAGATATGCATGCTGAACTGTTGACAGCCCTGAATTATCCAATTTCTTACAATCATGAACGTTCAAAAGTATTCCGAAGTTCTTTAAAACGAACGACGAAAGACTAGTGGGTCTGAAGTCCTTGGGCTTACCATGACCTATCTTACCTACCTTTGAGATGAAAACCACCCTCGTCCTTCTCCAATTTAGTGGTATATGATTTAGCCAAATACATGCCATGAAGATAAATACAAGCCACGGTACATACGACGGGTAAACTTTTTCTTTTGAGAGAATTTTATCAATTCCCTAAGATTCTTTTGTTGATTCGACAGACGAGCAAAAGTTTTTCTAGGATCCTTCTTTTGCCTTCGGAATCGCTTTTTTGTAACACCTGAGGCTATTCTTGTATGGCAGCCAGTTGCCAGTGGAACGGCTCAGGTTGAATAATATTTGAGACTCTCTACTGAGTTCGAAAAGTACTGAATTCTACCAGGGAGGATATTCCTTTGTACTTAAACTGGTTGGGCAAGCTACCCGTACAGCAGACCCCATGGCCTTGATGGTAAGTTGGTTACCAATGTTGGCATCAAGGTCCTCCACTGACAAAATTTCCTGCAAACGTTGCCAATATAACTTTTTTTCCACCACCCTGACGAACCTTTGCCTGTTGGTCCGCCTTGGATTTCGGTGAGGAATGGAAGTATCTAATTTTGGAGGTCATCAAATACGATTAACCTGTGGTCAGAAAAGGAGTGTCTATCTGATTCCCTCCAATTATCTACCCGAATATTGCTGTTTCCGCTTAGTAGCGTAACGTTCATCACCTCAACTCACCCACTTAAGGTGTCAGTGCTAGGGAAAACAAAGGCAGAGGTGCTACCCCGGTTACAAACTACTAAATCAGTACTAATAATAAAATCGAAAAGTGGTACACCCCTGATGTTGATTTCCGTACTTCCCCATAGGGAGTGCCTGGAGTTGGCGTCGCAACCAATAAGTATATTTTTCCATTCTTCTTCTTGCACCAACCAACGGACCTCCTCCGGGGGAACGTCCTTGCGGCATATCGGAGGAGGCAATCACCATGCTGACCCTGTCAGCTGCGCCAACGAAATCGTAGTCAAATCTGCAATTAACCTTCAGGTTTACGGAATTGCATGAGCCATTTAAACAAAGCATGGTATGTCCTTAAGTGGAATCTCTGGCCTTAGGGGTACCTGTGGAAATAATTGACGCATTCCACCAATGCCAGCAGTTCTCTTCGTATTACAAAGTAGCTCCTTTCAGGCTTCCCGATTGGTCGGCTATAGTACGCCACTACTATGTCCTGCCCTTCTATAATCTGCTACAAGCACCTCATATTGCATGACCACTTGCATCCGTATCCAGAATAAGCGTTTGACCTGGAATTGGATATGCTAACATTAGGGCAGTTCACAGTCGCTTCATCGAGGTTTTGATAGCGACTTCATATTCCTTCTTCTGTTCAAAGCACTTATTTTACCAGGTGAGATCATGAAGACTACTGGCTACGCTCATTCCCACAATAGCCGGTTCTATCGCACCGGAATGACGCGGGTTTTTTTTAACCTTCCAAGGGCTGTTATTTCAGTGTAACCCTGTCCAATCTGTCCCGTCCCACCCTTAAATTGTCATCCTAGGAGCAAACCATGGCAGCTGGGTTGCTCCATTGTCTCTTGTTAAGGGCTGGTGTCGAACCCAACCCTGGACCAAGAGACTAGATCTGCTGCGTTTGCTGGAAGAAAATTTATATTAAACGGTCACATTCAGTACAATGCGCCAAGTGTAAGAGATGGCTACATAAATCTGGATGTTCAGGGCTGAAGATCAACACAACAAAATAAATTCAGGGCTTAACCCTGCCATCCACAGACCCCGTACTTTCTTTAGTACTTTTGAGGCACCATGTTGTGCACGTCCAAGGGCGTCCCACGGTAGTCGCCGCTCCGGCACTCCCTTACCGCTTCTACCTACTTCCAACAGCCACAATAGTGCCTCAGTCTACACGAATGGCAGAACTGCTGCCATTCCCCCCTCACCTACTCCCGACTGTCGCTCACGCACACCAGCGTCTCCATCTCACACGGCCGCTCAACACTCCTATCCCTTCCGGAATAGGTCACATATGATCATCGCCGAGCGTCAGTCCCCTCTTTCTGCCCCTCCTTCTGAACTGTCATAAACCTAGTAATCCAAATCGACATCTTTTGGATGTAGCACCGCCCCCCAGAGACATAAGGAGACATCTTCGTAAGCACTACGATGAGATCCGGCACCATATCTCTTTGCCGGTGCATCTCCGGAACCATAGGCGGGTTCTAAATGACCTCCACACCGAGTCGGTAGACAGATCGGTCGGTAGATGAATCCCGTTATTAATACTCAACCACCTGAATTGGCTGAAGAGGAGCGTGTACTTCCGAGGGAGACTAGAGTCGTACTAGCACAACTTCGCTCTGGATATTGTAATAGGTTAAGCTCTTACTTATCCAGACTGATCCCCAACATACCAAATACATGCCCTGCATGTGGTATGTCCCCTCATGATACCGTACATCTCTTCTCCTGTTCAGTTGAACCCACACTTCTAACACCTACATGACTCTGGTCCAACCCTGTGGAAACTGCGTGTTTCCTCGGACTTCCGTTAGAAGAGCCTGATGACAATTTAGAGTGATCGGGCCCATTGGGCAGGGCGAAGCACTGTTAACAACAACAACAACTGGCTACGCTGGCGAAATTCGGTACACATTGACGATAACATATGTACGGTCCTAGAAAACTCCCTAACTCATGCAAATTCTTCGGTCTTGGCAATCCTTCATTGCTTCAAACTTTTCCTTAGCAGTGCAGATGCCCTTAGTCGTTACTGTGTGAGAAAAATAACTTACTATCTTCTTAAACAAGGAACACGTTTTGAGACTTAATTTCAGACCAGCGCAAGCTATCCTTTGGAAAACTTACTCCAAGGTATTAAGGTGTTCCACAGAGCTTTTTTCCAGCACTCTGATGTCGTCCAGGTACCCCAAACATGGGTTCAATGAAACCTTTTTATAAGTGACTAACTGACCCGACCAATCTACTGTCAGCAAGCAGTAAGCAATGTCACAAACACAACATAAAATGTATTTTAAGCTGACTATGACAGACATGAAATGATGTTATTTTAAAATCATGTTTATGCAGACTCTATTTTAATTTGACTATGACTACTGCCAGTAAATTCAAGAAATCTATATGCTGGTACAGTGGTGAATTAGCTACCATCGATTTGACAGCAGCCACTTACATTCGCTGTTTGTACTTCTTATTGTTTTACGTTCTTTGTATTCCTACAATTTTGATAACTTTGGGGCGATCAAGTTATTTCCCCACCACATCTCTTTGGTGTAATTTTGAGCAGCAAAAAAATCTATCGTTATAAGAGGTGTTATCCGGTCGTCGTTGTCCCGAGCCAGATAAAAAATGTTACCTGTAAATGCAACAACAACGATTTGAGCACGATAATTATGCTTGTTTCTTATCTTTAGTAAGGACACACAAATTTTTATAAACCTAATTTTCCAATAACAGATGCCGCCGGTGCGCTATGATTAACATGTTTCATCACGGAGTGTTCATAATGTAGTTTCTTTTTTGGGTTTCGTGCTAAACGCATTAATATATTATGAAGTTGTTGCGTTGAGATATAATATTGACTTCATTTATTTATATATTATTAACATATAATTTAAATTATCGTATCCTTAAAACAAATATCATGATCTTTAGTACTAAACTAAAATATTTGGGGTATTTTTTTAATATTGTGGATGCCCTGGCTCTACATGAAATGAAAAGCAATCGCGCTGACATCTGCTTCTGATGTCTGTCTGCTATTGATCGGGAGTGTTCCAGTGGGCATTGAGCGTGATCCTGAGCTTGAACTGCCACCGGAAAATGTCCATTCACATCACAAATAGTAACTTTTACATATAGATACTTTAAAGTTTCACTTTTTCACCATGTAAATTGGCGTGTTGGAAGAACTTTGTGATTATGTTGGAATCAGAGTGGTGCCGTGATTGGTAAGGCTAAACATTGAACTCAACTTTGACTGTCAAACTAACTTCAGTTAAACACTCAACTCGACTTTGGTTGTCTGTTTGTATCCCAGGTAAAGTGTATTACCTAAAATATTATTAAATTGAGGTTTTTCAAATTACTGAAATCGGTCCAGCGATTGATGAGTATTAGCTAAAATATTATTCAATTGAGGTTTCTTAAAAATTTTTCTCATAAATGAGCTCTGAATCAGATCGAATATACTTAAGAAAAAATTATTAAAATCGGTCAAACCGTTTTTGAGTTTTGAACGTATTTACGCACACAAATTCAATTATATATATATAGATTACTTCAATGTTTCACTTTTTCACCATGTAAATTGCTTCTCGTTGCCTATAGTATACTTTTAAGCACTTCCTGTGCTTTACAAAATTTGTGATTGGGTTGGAATCAGAGTGGCTTGGTAAGGTTAAACATTGAGCTCAACTTTTTTTGTTAAATTAACTTTAGTTAACCGTTCAACTCAACTTTGGTTGTTAAACTTACTTAAGTTTGTATGCCAGGTAAAGTTCTATTAGGTAAAATATTATTAAATTGAGGATTTTAAAAACTTTTTTGGTTATATATGAGCACTAAGTCTGATCGAACAAGGGAGAGAAATAATTATTAAAATCGGTCAAGCGGTTATTAAGTATTAGCTAAAATATTATTCAATTGAAGTTTTTTAAAAAAAAATTTAAATGGGCCTTGAATCAGATCGAATATATTAAAGAAAAGAATATTAAAATCGGTCAAGCCGTTTTTGAGTTTTGAACGTATTCACGCACACAAATTACGTTTTATATATGTAGAAATGAAACACTCACACTTGCTTTTTATTTACATATAGTTTTTAATTTCAAGAAAGTTATTATTAGTTTTAGACGCATTTCATTATAAATCCTTATTTCTATTTTACAAACTGCAAATATGTATTTTTACCAACTTATGCGCGTTTATATATGCAAGCGATGCTTTCGCTATAAAGATCAATTTTAAACTGTCTCGTCCGTTTTCGTCGGTCAGATGCTTCGTCCAGTTCGTTCGGTTGGGTGGTCGTGCGTCAAGTAAGTAGGGTTGCATTTAAGGGTAGTATACGTAGTCAATAGGTTTGTCCACTTCGTGTTGTCCTTCCGTATGTCGCTCCTACATATATATAGATAAACTTGCCAGTAGCCGCTTTTCAAGTCCATTGTGAAAAATCAGAGTATCATCGATTATTGTCAATGGATTGCTGTGTTTCTTATTTACGTAGTTCAACTTCTTGTAACCACTTGGCGTATTGGCCTTGCATAATATTATCTTGATTCTTCACAATGTTTGTTCGACCTGGTTTTGAACCATCCTTGTCAAATATCTTGAGGCCTTGGTATTTGAGTAAAAGTTGGTTTGCCCTGTTCCGATGGTCTTTTTCCAGCCCTTCCATGCCGCGATTTCCTCAAATATCAATCTCACAATTAATAACTACCTCGACCTCTTGGCATTGTCCCAATATAGTTTAGTTTGTGATTTGAACTTATTAAGTACTCTTACCGGTATACATCCATCTCTTTTTGGCATAGCCAGGGTTTTTCCTTGTTTGCTGCCTTGACAATCCACAATTTTTTTTTGCCCATAATCTCCGCCAATCTTTGTCCGTATAACTGCTTCTGACTTCGGTGGAATTTGTCGGCTCTTCTCCACTAGTACTCGCTTACTGATGTAGTTCTTTTCATAACCAAAATTGAGAGGCACACACATATTCTTTTAGTTCATAATTTTGCTTTCGATGTCGATCTTGAGGCCCTGGTCGCTTAAAAAATCGACGCCAATTATGATTTCGTCAACAATGTCTGCCAATATGAACTTGTGCTGCGCGGTGACGTTTCCAATTGCAATTTCACGTGTTATTTCGCCCAGGACCTGGGTGTGCTCACCAGTCGCCGTACACAACTTTGCTCCTTGCAATGGTCTCACCGTTTTGTTGACTAAATTGGATATAATTAAAGAATGAGATACGTCCTTATCCACGGTCAGTAAACGTTCTTTTCCCTCCACAAATCCTCTGAGGATATCGTTAATCGCTTTCCGTCCGATTTCCGGCTGACTCTCTTTTGCGCTTACGTCCACTACGTAGCTGGAGTCTCTGGAGCCGGTACTGCAATATCGCGCAATACGACCAGACTTTCCGCTATTGAAGCATTTAATGGCACCTTCATTTTTCTATTGCTTCCCAACTCAATCTGGTATGCAGGCTTGCTCAAAGGCGAGGCTATTTCTTGCGCGTCCGGAGAAAATTCTTGCAAAAGTCTCATTAGGTTTCTGGAAGAGATTCTGCAGCTCTATTTGGTATATCTGCTTCCGATGTTCGCTGACCTAGCGTTCTTAACTGCACCCATTAATGCTTCATCATTGTTTCGTTCTCCGTCAGGAAGAGTATTTGGGCTGCACGTCGCTTCAACGCCACGAATAGTGCAGCTGGTACTCCTTGCCTCAATTGTTCAACGTCGTTAGTTTCTCAAAGTGTAGCCTGAATACCTGGAGAGGAACAGAATCATCAAATGACTGAGATTTTGCCTTAGGAGTATTCATGGAAACAGTTGGACGATGCAGTTGCAATTATTGGATACGAACTCTTAAGGCATCCACCTCAGCTTCGATTTTTCATTTAAACTGCGTTACTTTTTCGTCCAAATGTCCCTGAAGTTTTGAGGCGATTACTGGAGATTAAATTTGCTTCCAGCTGTGCAGACAACTGCGATATCTTTGGTGCCACTTGTATATCTCTTCTATCTAACGAATTTGTCTATGCAGTTAAAAATATTTAATAATTAACTAAATTTATAAAAAAATATTACAAAAACAAAAAAATATAATTTTAGTGAAATTTATTATTATCGTTGGCCTTGATCTCATTTATAGTCATGAATACTTTAAAAATGTACAGACCGTAAAAGCAACAATTCAATTCAGTTGCTGGCATACATGTCGGTAATATTGACACAATAAACAAAAAAATCCTTCATGATTGAATAGAACAGAAATAAAATGAAAATGAAAGCATAAAACTAATAGAGTACAGAGTTTAGCTGAAAGATAAACCAGCCTCTGTTAGCTTAATGGTTAGCAAACATGCAAAAGTTTCTCTGATGAAGAAGTCTTCCAAATTCGGAAATGGACCTATAAGAAAAGCTATGGCGGTTGTCTCTACAAATTTTTCACCATGACTATAAGCGAGCTCAAACCCAGGAAAAATAATTTTTCTTTTTATTTATCCGAAATGGATTTACAAGAAAACGATGGCGGTTGTCTCTAAAATTTTCCTATTTTAAGTATTCATGAAACGAGCTCAAGGCCAAGAATAATAATTTTTCACATTTTAATTTTTATGAAAATTAATAATTCATTAAAAAATAATTATTAAAAAAATAAAACAAATAATAATTTTCATAAAAATTAAAATGTGAAAAATTATTATTATTGGCCTTGAGTTCGTTTCAGGAATATTTGAAAATGTACATGCCGTACAATCAACAAAAAATTGTTGGTAGAAAAAAGCAATTTTCCTAACATATTCTAATAAAAACTTTTAATTATTAATTTAAAAGAATAAAAACAATAATAATTTTCATAAATAAAAAGAAATATTATTATATTTGGCCTTGAGTTCGTTTATGGTCAAGGTACTTTACAAATGTACGGGCCATAAAAACAACAATTCAATTGGATTGTTGGTATACAAAATAAACAAAATCGATGGGCATGAATATCGGACTGTGTACTAAAAAGAAAAAGTGTACGCTACTAACAAAAACTCCATCATGAGTATTGATCATGCCGCCAGATGGCGGTACATTCTCAGTGTTATGGTAAATATGAATAGAACTCGGATTTTAGCTGACACAAAAACCAGCGCTCTGTTAGCTTAATTGTAAGCAGAGTTTGTCAAAATTTCTCTGATGAAGAAGTCTAGAAGCTTCCGAAATGGATCTATAAAAAAAACTATTCTGGTTTTCTCTAAAATTTTCCTATTCTATTCTAATAAAAACTTTTAATAATTAATTAAAAATAATTATTAAAAAAATAAAAACAATAATAATTTTCATAAATAAAAAGGAAAATTATTATTGCTGTTGTTGTGGTAACGACAAAAACTCTCTCCGAAAGTTTTGGGGAGTGTTGTCGAATTAACAGTTCTAAACCCGGTACTCTCCGGTACTCCCTTGCGGTACTGCCCGACTGTCATGGTAGCGATTTATGACTAGTGAAACCTTCTAGGTCATGTCACCTCTCCTTCCGTAAGGTAGGATAAGATGGGTAATGAGAGGTGAGAGCCATCATATCCGTAGATCAATCATCGCGTTGCACGTCATTAGCTTTGTGCATATTAGTCGCCTCTTACGACCGGTATGCCTACCTCGGGCATATTCTAAAGCCCTAACCCGCAGAGGTGGTCATTTATAGTCATGAATACTTTAAAAATTTACAAGCCGTACAAGCAACAATTCAATTGAATTGTTGGTAGTATACAAAATTATAATTTTCATTTCAAAGAGAAAGTTTTTAAATGAAAAAAATTGTTTTTAGAATATTGATTTCAGAACTAAAAAAAAAAATTGAATTTTTATATAAATAAATAAAATATATCGAACCTTAACCCAATTTTGGCGTAACCAACAAAACTTGGAAAATCAGTATTTTGACAGATATCGATAGTTCTGTTTATCTTACAAAATACCATCTTACAAAATATCACAACTGTAATAAGTACCATTACAAAAATAAAGCAAAGGCAATTATGATGTAAGTAACATTTTGCTTTAAAGTTTTTATATTTTTAAACTAAAAAATCTTTTCCTGTAAAATCTAATTTTTGTTGGTTACACTAAAACCGGTGTTAGGGCTCGATATATTGATTAACCCCAAACAACCCTCGCGAAAGATAGCTTGCGCGTTGCGAGGGCTTAGTCGCTAACCAAAGGGTAAGGTTATCCGAGTGACCACAGTTCCGAAAGGAGCTCTATCATGGGGATAGCTCTACCTCCTCTTTAGAGCTATGACTAAGATGTACTACCTCCCAATCCAAGGTGTAATGCGGTGCCATATTCCAATATCGGTCTAACTAAAGTAGTAAAAAGAGTCTTAGTAACATAAGAGTCGCTAAATTCCTTTGGCCACCTTTTCAAAAAGGTTAAAACACCTCTAGCCTTATTGACTGTAGCCTCAATATGAGGAATGAGACTAAGTTTGCTGTTCATCGTCACACTCAAGTCAACAAACCCATTAACTTGTTCAAGACTGTGGTTTTTAATTGCATAAGAAGCTGGCTGCATATATCTACGTGAAAAGGACATTAATTTACAATTGTTTAGGTTGAGCGGCATATGGTTTACGTTGCATCGAGTAACTAAGTAGTCTAAATCCGTTTAAAGCAAAGAACGATCTTGCGCCGACGCATATGACTTAAATAGTTTTACATAGTCTGCATAAATCAAGATCTTTGAATACTTTACAGTCGTACAGATATCTTTTATGAACAGCAAAAACAGAACCGGGCCAAGATGGCTGCCCTGAGGAAAACCTGGGGTCACATCAATGGCATTAAAAAAAAAACATTTTTGAAAAGTACTCTTTCTTTTCTAGCACTTCGATAGGATAAGATCCAATGGGTAGGACCAAGCTGAAAACCAATCAGATCAAGGTTTTGAATGAGTAAAGAGTGACAATTTTTGTCAAATGTTTAAATAAAGCCGGTGTAGATAACGTCGGTGTGGGGATTATCTCTTAACACATTCGAGACGTGGGTAGTAAATTCGAGTAAATTGGTTATTGTCGATTTACCTTTACAAAATCCATACTAACAACTTGCAATCAGTGTTGAGATAGAAAATATTACGTGGCTTGTAACAATTGCGTCAAATAACTTGGTAATTGCGGATAGCTTTGCTAATGGGCGATGGTTTTTATACCTTTCATGAACATGAAATGGTATTATAACTTTGATACGATATTTGTAAGTATGAGAAGAAGAAGAGCTAGACCCACCAATAGGTATACCGAAATGTTCAGGGCGATGAGCTGAGTCGATTTAGCCATGTCCGCCTGTCCGTCCGTCCGTCTGTCGGCTTAAACGCAAACTAGTCTCTCAATTTTAGAGATATCTCGATGAAATTTGTTATGGGGCCACCATTTTGTAATATATTAATCATTTGTCGGCCTTAACAACCGCGCCGTAACTTCTGCTTACTCCAAATTAGAAAAAGAAGCGGAGAAAATGGGATTGGTGGTGAACGAGGGCAAAACGAAGTACCTTCTGTCATCATGCAAAGAGTCAGCGCATTCGCGCCTTGGCAACCAAGCCACTGTTGGCAGCAATAATTTCGAAATAGTAAAGGACTTCGTTTACCTGGGAACCAGCATTAATACCAACAATAATGTTAGCCTAGAAATCCGACGAAGAATCACTCTTGCAAACAAATGCTACTTCGGACTGAGTAGGCAATTGAAAAGTAAAGTCCTCTCTCGACGAACGAAAATAACACTCTACAAGTCACTCATCGCACCCGTCCTGCTATATGGTGCCGAAGCGTGGACACTAACAACATCTGATGAGGCGGCTCTGGGAGTATTCGAGAGAAAGGTTCTTCGAAAGATTTGTGGACCTCTACGCGTTGGCGACGGCGAGTACCGAAGAAGATTTAATGATGAGCTGTATGAACTTTACGCAGACGCCGACATAGTTCAGCGAATTAAAACACAGCGGCTTCGCTGGCTAGGCCACGTAGTGCGAATGAGCGAAGATGCTCCAGCCCAGAAGGTATTCTTATCGGCACCCGCCGGTGGAAGCAGAGGAAGAGGGAGACCACCACTCCGATGGAAGGACCAAGTGGAGACCGATTTGCGATCCCGCGGTGTTTCGAATTGGCGCCAGTTGGCGCAACGAAGAAACGACTGGCGAGCTATGTTGGACGGTCAAAATCGCCCAGGCGGTTAGATGACCATTTAAAGAAAGAATCATTTGTCGGAACTAACAAGATCGGATCAATACAAGGCATAGATCCCGTACGATCGATTGTTCCGATAAACGGGGTTTGGGCTATAAATTTTGCAATTAAAAGGCTAGGAACGTAAAAGCTACAGCATTTATTACATGAGTAATGTGTGTAGTGGAAACCATCAAGATTAAAACAATATACCATATAGGCACCATATAACACATGTTTCCGATAAACGGGATTTCGGCTACGTATCTTTAAATTAACAGGGTAAGACCGTCAAATTTTTCAGAGTTTGTACTTATCGTAAATAAGGACGGGACACTTTAAACCGTGATGCGTATTCATGAAAGCTATGAAGCCTTCGGCACAGCCGAGCACTTTCCTTACATGTTTATAGACGCCTTACCCCCACTTTTATGAAGTGGTATAAAAAACGATTCTTTCAATTGAGTAGGAAAGACGCGGCACTGTTAAAACAGATTAAACAGAGGCTGGCAGATGTATTTTGCACACTTTTTAAGAAAGCAGTCGGGATTAAATCAGGGTTATATTTTACCGACTCATTTAGGGTCGTTAGATGTAACATAGAATTTTCACTGTTTAAATTTGGAGCGCAGATTGAGTTACATGAATGTGGTTAATATAGGTAATTATTATGTGATGAAACAATTTCGGAAGAATAATTATACTTGAAGAACTGAGCAAAGAATAAGCAATCTCTGCATCGTCGCTAGAGATGTTATCGTTAAATTTCATCACTGGAGGAAAACCTTTTACCCTGCGTTTACTGTTTACGAAACCATAAAATGATTTGGGGTTGCAAATAATGTTCTTTTTAATTTTACATATTTAAGCTTCGTAGCACTTTTTATTCAATTCCAAATACTTATGGCGCAGATTGGAGTACTGTACATAATCTGAGCGAAACCCAGTTTTATTGTATAATTTAAAGAAACTAGACGTTTTATTTTTTTAAGGTTCTTAGCTCTTTAGTGAACCAGTGAGTTTAGACAAGTCATCAAGAAAGGCCACATCTAAGACTTTTCCAAACTTATTCGGATTAATTGAGACTATGGTTGGTCATACCGGGCAAAAATTCATTGTTACCCAACTTAGATGACGCTGGCACAATATTGCTATCAATTATCCTCCACGAAATGTGTGGCAGGTTAAAGTCACCCCAAAGTATCATTGAGTCCTCGGGCTTGCTCATCGAATTTACAGCTTTTATCAGATAAATGTGGTGTATATAAACTGATATGTAGATAAGATGACGGTGGAATATAGCTAACAGCTAAGTAAAGATGGTTTGTACCTAACAGGACTGGAATGCATTTAAATTCTATGTTCTCAGTAGTGGTTGTAATAACTTCTTTCGATGGAATTGAAGAATGTACAGCCAACAGGACGCCCTCCGCGGTTCTGTTTAGGGATCCTCGGGTCGAAAACAGAGGTCGTCCTCTGGAAGGACATTCCAGCTCAGCCAAGGGCAAGAGCATGGATCCAGCAATCCCAGCGGAGCCTGAGAGAATTCTCAGGATGCTACAGGTCATGAGACCGGCTCTCCCGGCGCATAACTGGAGCGCTGTAGGGCACAGAAAGGAGGTCGGTCTGCCCTTTTCGGGTGCTCCGGTGGACACGGGCATATTGGCATATTGCACCTTATCATTTCCTCAGTCTGTATGCCTTATGATACGGAGGAGCCTCCACTGCAAGACAAGGTGAAAGGACTGGTGGCCAATTGCAGCATGGAGAACGAAATTATCAGAACGCACGCAAATGCACACCATGTCCAATGGAGTTCCGATATTAACGCTCAGGTTGAGTCATTATTCGATTTCAGTTTAACGACTAACCTAGTAGCTTGCAACATAACTAATGATTGACCTTATTATATTAATAACAAGTAAGGAAGTCTAAGTTCGGGTGGAACAGAACATTATATACCTAGCAGTGATCTATTATGTCATCCCAATTTACGCAGGTCTATGTTAATACTTTCAGTTCGTATTTGCGTTCAAACAGACAGACGGACAGACAGATAGACGTATTGAGAGACGGGCACGCCTTCATCGACTCAGCTCACCCTCCTGACCATTTCAGTATACTTTTTGAGGGGGCTATCTCTTTTTCTTCTCATACGTACAAACATTTCATGTTGATGAAAGGTATGAAAATCAAAAAAGATATACAACTTCGCTTTTGCAGTGGGGTATTAATTACTTGCGCGGATATTTAACTTTTCCTCCTGAACTTTTATAAAATTTATATCTCGATTTGTTTATGCCGAATAAAGTAATACATATACCTTGTATGCGTAACAAAAATAGATGTAAACAAGTAAGGAAGTCTAAGTTCGGGTGGAACCGAACATTATATACCTAGTAGTGATCTATTATGTCATCCCAATTTACGCAGGTCTATTTTAATACTTTCAGTTCGTATTTGCGTTCAAACAGATAGACGGACAGACAGGTAGACGTATCGAGAGACGGACGCGCCTACATCGACTCAGCTCACCCTCCTGATCATTTCAGTATACTTTTTGATGGGACTATCTCTTTTTCTTCTCATACGTACAAACATTTCATTTTGATCAAAGGTATGAAAATCAAAAAAGATATACAACTTCGCTTTTGCAGTGGGGTATTAATTACTTGCGCGGATATTTTACTTTTCCTCCTGAACTTTTATAAAATTTATATCTCGATTTGTTTATGCCGAATAAAGTAATAACTTCGATTTTGTAGTGGGGTATTCACTACTTGCCCGGATATTTTACTTTTCCTCCTGAACGTTTTGATATACATTAAAAAAAATTTATATCTCGATTCGACCTTGTATGCATAACAAAAATAGATATAAAAAGGCCGTCTTTCATAGGCGCCAAAGAACGCAACCGATCTTTATGAAATTTTCACAATATATACTTGGGTTCACTGGGTACAGCATAGACAATATATAGTTTTGGAAAAGTAGGCGGAACCACGCCCCTAGGCTATATAAAGTTTGTCATAACTCCGAACTTTTTTGGTCTAAATTAATGAAATTTGGATATACATATGTGTCGCTTAGTCAATATCTACACAATTTTTCAAAAGTGGGCGGTGCTACGCCCACATATTTTGTGTTTTGTTTCGCTCTCGAACTTTCACGATAGGTTCAGGAGTTCGCTGGGCACGACACAGTCTGTATATATCTTTTGGAAAAGCCCCCAGGTTATATAAAGCTGCAGTTCGGTATAACTAGGAATTTATTTGGTTCATGTTAATGACATTTTATATATAGATGTGTTCTATGTATCAAAACGTCAAAACAACGTTTACCGGGTTTGCTAGTATCTTATAAAATGGCGAAAGCAAACAACGAAATTCAGCATTCCTTTGAAAAACTGAGAGACTAGTTTTCGTTCAAATAGAGAGACGGACAGACAGACAGACGGACGAAGAGACGGACATGGCTAAATCGACTCCGCTCATCGTGCTGATCATTTTAGTGAACTTTTCTCTTCTTCTTCTCATACTTAGATACATTTAATGTTTATGAAAGATATGAAAATCAAAACAGATATATAACTTCGCTATTGCAGTGGGCTATTAATACGTGCCCGAATATTTTGCTTGTGTGTTTCCCGATTTGGCTAATTTTTGACAGGAGTATAATACATACTACTGAGAAGCAGCTGACCAATTTTCATTGAAATATCAATTTTGATTTATAAGCGATTGCCTTTGATAGAAGCAGAAATTTTATGCTGAAAAGTGGCCGGCGCCAAGCCTACTTCTTCAAAATTCACAAAAAAATTTTTGCGGCCGAGTTTTTCTGAAAAAGCTTATTATGTGTGCAAAATCTGATTGATATAACTTGCTTAGTTGTAGAAATATCGCTTTTAAAATTTTACAAAAAAACTTTTCAGAACTATGTTAAAAAACTGGGCGTGGACATTAACCGATTTCGCCCATTTTACGGCAAAACAGTTACCTTTATATATAGAACATTATCACCAAATTTAGACCATAACCGATCCCGTCCATTTTTTCCTGGAACATTCCTTGCATACATGGAAACCTGCGTGATGAATTTCGTTTCGATATCTTCGACGGGTTTTGACTTATGATTAATATTATTTCTAAATTTGTCTTAATCAAAAGTGGGCGGTGCCAAGCCCATTTTCAAACATTTCATGAAACATTTATTTTATGCCTTAATCTCAATGTAGTCACCAAATGTTATGTTATGTATTATGTACTGAGTAATCACTTTTTTTGTGTTTTCGAAAATATTCTATATATAAAAAGTGGGAGTGGCTATCATCCGATTTCGCCCATTTTAAATAGCGCTCGGAGATGAGTGCCAAGGAACCCGCATGCCAAATTTCATTAAGATATCTCAAAATTTACTCAAGTTATCGTGTTCACAGACGGACGGAAAGACGGACGGACATGGCTTAATCAATTTCTATCTAGATCTGTTTATGCCGTTACGTACTGCCGTTAGGCGACTAAAGTTAATATACCTTGTGTGCGTAGCACTGCTAATTATAAAAAGGGTTAATTAGAAAGTGGCGTGTTCTCGATGATCAATCATTTTCAGACCACCGGTACATTTAAGTAGTTTTTGACTTTGTAGTTGAACAACTCAATATGAGACTCAACCCACATCACACAAACTGGCAATTACAGAAGTACCTAGGGGCTTATCTGAACTACCATCAGAATGCCCCTCATCAGTGGAGGCACTTGATGATCTGGTAAGGACCTTCACATCGGCGATGCCTTAAAACAGGCCTGTCCAGTGCCAAAAAAACACGGTAAGCACAAACCTCATACGTGGTCCCAGGACCTGGAGTGCACTCCAAGTTGCGAACGGCTACGAGCTATTTGTGGTGATCCGACAGTACCTTGACCAACTCAGAAGGAGAAACCTTCTATCTGCTTCTGGATACACACTTCACACTTTCCTGGAAACATGAATAGAGCACTAGATGTACCAGCAACAAACCTTGTTGTTAATATACCCATCACGGAGGAGGGGATTCAAACCTTTTAAGACTGCCGGACCAGACGCGACTATTCCTGCAAAACTGATTAACACTCTGGAGACATCATCTAATTGGCTGCACCATATTTATACAGTTTGGCTTTCAACTATATTCCGTGCGCGTGGGGAAGTGCAACGGTTATCTTTATTCCGAAGGCAGACAAAGCCTATCATTATGATCCGAAAGATTTTCTTCAAAATAAAACTTCAAAAATATATCCCATAATTTTTCTTCACAATTGAATATTTTAAAGTTGTGCCGAAATAACGTATAATTTTGTCCTTTAAATACAGGAAATTAACCACAGTAAGTAATCACATGTATATGTATATTATATATATATATATTTGCGCTAAATAGAATCTTCAAAAGTAATTTTAAAGAAATAAAATTTTAATCTTCTTCCTTTTCTATGTGAGTAGTTTGGAGAGAAAAATTTACCCTTCCCATACCGAGAAAATGATTTTACGTAAATTTTTTTTCCAGAAACTCTACAAAGTTGAATTTACTGCTAGCTTCCGCTTTTCTTGCAAACTCTATATTAGTGTTGATTTGGCGTTTGCACTAGACAGGCGTGTTGGTGAATTTCATAAAAATTGGTCTGTGAGACCGACGCTGGTATATATGTAATTTTTTGTCGACATGCCGACAGTATTTTTGTTTGGAACATGCTATTATGGTGTGTCCTGAGTGTTTCCGTAAGGATAATGAATAAGATAGTTTGACGGTTTTTATTGCAAATAAATATTTTTTAAGCTAGAAAAGGCATTTTTTTTTTTTTGAAGAGGTAAAAGCGTAAGTTTTCTTTTTAAGTCAGATTTTTACATGAATTGCGATATGTCCTGAATTTTTTCAAGACTAAAAACTAGTGTCCGACCGATGCTCAATTTTTGGCCGATGCCGATGCCGATGCCGATTAATCGGCCCATGGGCAAATAATCGGCCGATGCCGATGCCGATACAGATCATCAAAAATTATACTTTTTTATTATAAATGTATTAGAATATTTCAATTTTTTATTTAAAAATAAATTCGGAAAAATATAAAATAAACTCAAAAACATTAAAGAATATATTCCTTGTTTTATGTATTACTATATATAAAGATAGTATCACTATATTTCAGTTGTACTAACATTGAATTTCAAGGTGTAACTATACATTTCATGTTCATTGAAAAATAAAAATATTAAACCTATATTTGTATTTTATTCGAAATTTTATTTCTACTTGTATTTATAGTAGTAAAAATAAAAAGCTCTCTTTTAATTCATAAGCATATAAAGGTCACCGTAGTTAAAAAAAATAACATTTACCAAATTCATTTGCTAAGCAGGCGAAACAGTTTATAGTTAATAATCAAAATCAAACAATTTTATATTATAATGTAAAAAAAGGAGTTTATTAGCGTTTTCTCCAAGCAAGTTTGAGCGCCTATCGCTATAAAGCTCACCTGCAGCACTGAAAAGCTGCTCACTTGCAACGCTTGTTGGAGGTGCAGAAAGGTATTTGTTTGCAGATTCTTTAAGGCTCAAATATGAACTTTGGTGCCAATATTCGAAAATATTGCTATCGCGGGGAACGATTGGTTCAGAGAGATACGAGTCAAACTGTTTTTTGAAAATGGAACAGCCTTCGTTTAATCGTGCTTCTTGCGTTAGCATGTCGCAATCGTGAGAGTCCCACAGGTTCTCATTGTGGTTAACACTCAAGCTCTTATTAAGTGGAACAACTTGATTTCGGTTCTCTTCTTCGAATGAACCAGATTGTTCCTTTAATATAGCTTCACACGTATTAATTTCCACAGCTGAAAAATATTTCTGCTTAAAACGAGGATCAAGTAAAGTAGAAATAAGCAGCTCTGGATTTGTTTTAGTAAAAGCGAAACGCCTTAGCAATGAAGATTTTAAGCTGTGTTTTAGAGTAGAAATTTCAGTTCCATCATCATCGCTCCGCTCAAGTTTTCCCTGCAGCATAGCAATCAAATGAATTCTGACAGAAGTACATGCTGAATCATAAGACAAATCCAGTGTTGCCTGATAAAAAGGCTTTAATACTTTAACTAAATTACAAGCCGTTTTCCATTCACTTGCTGTCAAAACTTCTTCAACCGCTCGTTCGGCTACGTATAGGTTAATGGCAGCCTTCTGGTCATATAACCGATTAAGCATTAAATAGGTGCTGTTCCACCTGCAAGGAACGTCTTGAATTAAGGCATGGTTTGGCAAACCAACGGTGTCTTGAAATTGTTTTAAGTAGCGGCGCGCCTGTTCACTTCTTGTGAAATAACCCACTATTTTACGACATTTTTTAGTCAACTCTTTTATATTTCCCCTTTTTAGCACACCATCTTCGATGACAAGTTGTAAAGTATGTGCAGTGCACCCCAGCCACTTCACTCCGCCTGATCTTACCGCCGCTATCATATTAGGTGCATTGTCAGATACTGCAATATGGATTTTCGAAGTGATATTATATTCTTCAATAACACTGTTTAATCCAGAACAAATATTTTCTGCGGTGTGATCTTTGTCTAATACGCTAGCTGCCAATATCACTTTTAGCCTGCATGGCCCTTGGACAAAGTGTGCAGTGAAACTTAGCAGTGAGCAAGTCTTTGTGGGATTACTCCATATATCCGTCGTAAAGCTCAACCACTTTGCTGATGCTAAAAGTTCAATCACTTTATCTTTGACTTTTTTGTAAGTTTGTGGCATTAATGTAGTACGGAAAAACTTTTCGCTTTTTAGTCGATATCTGCTTGGAACTGATGGATCACCAATATGCAATCTTTTAAACCCGCTACCTTCGACCATGTTATAAGGATGCATATCCACTAAAATAAGATCCATGATTGACTTGTCGATTTTCTCGGCTATTGGATTGTCATCTGCGTAAAAAGTTTCGCTTTTTCTCTTCAGCAGATTCGGTAACGTGTCCTGGATTTGGCTACAAGCTGGCTCCTCTCTTTTTGATTTTTTGTGTGACGCAATAAATGCATCTTCCTCTTTAGTATATGATTGCCACTCACCCGGATGGGTAGCTTGCAGATGCCTTTTTATATTTGCAGTCGTTTGCCTTTTCTTTTGGCTGCTTCCCAATGAAATATCCTTCTTGCAAATTTGACACTTAGCAGTGCTCACGTTTCTTTCAAACAATTTCCAAATGGGATTACCTTCTGCCATTAGTCCTAAACATTTAAAAGAGCTCTATAACACTTTCACATAAAAATAGAAGCATTTTCTTACCAAATATTACAAACTGCGCGACGACAAATTCTAAAGCAAACGCAACTGCCAAAATAAAAACTTTGTTTACACCACGACAAATAGAATAAACAGCTGTTACAGGGAGATCCGGATGAATTAAAATTGTAAAATTATAAGCAATTAAGGGCCTAATTATGCAAGGAAAAGTGAATGAATCTTCGAAAACAATCGCTATAAGCTAAATACAAATGAAAACAATCGGCCAAGGATCGGCCAAAAACGGCCGATGCCGATGCCGATCCTTTTGGCCGATACTAGCCGATGCCGATGCCGATGCCGATTAATTTTGTAACGACTGTGTCCAGAGGCAAAATCCATAATAGCGATGGTTTCACACACACACGCAGATAAATCAATTTCATCATTATTACGCAAACGTCAGGCTGTGTAGTTCTGTTTATATTTTTCTCTGTTATTATATTTAATAAATTAATAATATCTTTAATATTCTAAAGTTATAATTAAAGTGGATAGAGTTAAATACTTAATGTGCTTCACTACTTGGTGTGAAAAGTGTTAAAAAGTTTCAATAGTTATTCATTATTATAAATTCATTTTGTTAAATTTGTGTGTGCCGAGTTTTTTGCATATTTTATTTGTTGCTATTGAAAGGCTTTATTTCATATTGCAATTGTTGTTGTGCTCTGACTTGCTTTTCTTATTTCGTTTTCGTTACAGCTGTTTTGCGTGGTTTGTTAAACGTCAGATACAGTGTGTTTAAAACTGTTCGCTCAGTACTGTGTCACTTAAACTGTCATGGTTGTTTTTCTTTAATTCGCTAAATTTTTTCTAACTCATAATTTGTCTTATAAATTTATATTAGTATTTATACGAAAATGTCGTGCATGATAGCAAACTGCCAGGTAAAAAGCGAGTCCGAACGCTTTGTGGCATGCTGACTGTGTGATGGACTTGTCCACGCCAAGTGCACTGGGTTAACCGGTAGAATAGCTGACCTGCTTAATGAAGGAAAAGGCCTGCGCTGGTCTTGTTCCAAATGCCGGTCGACGGAAGTTGATCTCTGTAAAACCTTTAGGCATATCAGAAACGGTTTTTCTGAAATAAGCAAAGATTTTTCATTGCTGACCGAAAAATTCAAAAAATATGAAAATATTTTCAAAACCTTGGAAACTTTGGAGAATTCGCCTCATTTGGAATGCCCTGATAATCGCGAAAACAAGCGCAAGCGTACGGATGATCGGCCTACTACCTCAACAGTGCCGAACTTGCCTCAACCCCTTGAACTTATCGATTTGGCTTCTCCAATTCCTAATACTGTTGTCCGAGCAACGTCGAAGAACGCCCCTTCAAAAACGTCCACTAGGAAAAACCCGGAACCTCCAACTATTGCAATAGAGTCTGAACCAATCGTTGGTAAGCTGGTTGTGGTTCCTCGCAAAAGATCTATTTTTGTGTCTATGTTCCATCCAGACACTACCGAGGATGATTTGATGTACCATATTTCTTCTAAATTTAAAGATCAAAGCGTAACTGTTAGAAAATTTAATTTCACATATCAAAGAAGTATGTCTTCGTTTAAGATTGATGTATCTGGGAAAGATTTCGATACTCTTTCGGGACAGCTCTTTTTGGCCTCCCGGGGCTCTTGTGCGGGAGTTTGAATACAGACCGAATAGGAATGTTCAAAATGTAGCGAAAATGTCTCGTAATAATGTTGAGTCAAAAAACTGAGCACTAAATCCGTGAATATCTTTTATCAAAATGTCAGAGGTTTAAATACCAAATTAACTGATCTCTTTTTGAAATCTTTTCATTGTAAATATAACGTAATTGCTTTTACCGAAACTTGGCTAAAACCTCATGTTTTCAATTCAGAGTTTTTTTGTAATGAATATCAAGTATATGGAAATGATCGCTTAAACAGAGTCGGGGGTGGTGTTCTACTTGCCGTTCATTCCTCCATCCCTTCAGAAGAGGTTAATATTCCTAACATCGATTTCATTGAGTGCAAATTCATCCGCCTTCAACTAGACAACGTCTCTCTGTACTTGTATGACGATCAGCATCAGCATCAGATTTTTCAGTCTACATGCAACATGTCTCTCTGCTCAAAACTGTTAACTTTATGACTAAATCTTCTGATTCAATTATTA
Source organism: Merzomyia westermanni (assembly GCA_949987695.1). Lineage (NCBI taxonomy): Eukaryota > Metazoa > Arthropoda > Insecta > Diptera > Tephritidae > Merzomyia > Merzomyia westermanni. The sequence goes on from OX465289.1 coordinate 83,435,460, forward strand.
TTTTGGGTGATTTTAACTTACCTCATATATCGTGAAACATATCTGATGGTAACATTATTCCAAATCCGTCCAAACTGAAGTACAATGACTTTTTAGATGGAATTTCCGATCTTTGCCTTAATCAAATAAATGTTACCGCTAACAAGTTTGGGAAAGTCTTAGATTTAGTGTATGTTAATGATATAAACCACTTTTCTGTAAATCGTTGTGATCCGTTGGTTTTACCAGAAGACCTTTACCATCCTTCTATGAAAATAGTCTACGAAACCATAAGTAATGGCCAATGCACTCAATGCTACTCATGTAGTAGCTTTGATTTTAACTTTTCCAAAGCAAACTACAAGAAATTAAATAAAGAACTGTCTAAATTAACTTGGCCTGAATTTGGTTGTGATATCGATCTAAACGTCTCACATTTCAATCAAACTATTTACTGCCTATTTGAGAAGTTTATTCCCAAACGTAAATTAACTTATGATCATCCTACGCAAGCTTGGTTTACTAAAGAGCTTAAGGCTCGTAAAAATAGGAAAACGCGATCATTTAATTTATATAAGACATTTGGATTAAATAAACATTATTTACTGTATTCCAGTCTACGTCAGAAGCACATAGATTTAAATAAAAAGTGCTATAAAGCTTATATCTCTAAAACCAAAAGAGACATTATTCTCAATCCAAAGTCATTTTATGGTTTCGTAAATTCTAAACGTAAAGTATCAGGGTTTCCCTCAGCCATGAAATATCAAGACATTATATCTAGCAATAATCAATATATCGCAAATTTTTTTGCTCAATTTTTCACTTCTAACTATTCTGCTGTCACCAATTCAAACTTTCAAAACTATCCTTATAAGCTACACGGGACAAATTCAATTAATTCACCAATTATATGCGCCAAAGATGTTCTAATTTACCTTAAAACCTTAAAAGAATCTTCTAAATACGGTGCTGATAGGATTCCTACATGTTTCTTGAAAAAGTGTACGAACCATATTTACCAACCCTTACCAATTTGTTCAATCTATCACTTAAGTGTGGTGTTTTTCCAACTGCGTGGAAATAATCGTTTCTTCTACCGCTGCATAAATGCGGGAGTAGGTCTTCTCTAGAGAACTATTGCGGCATCGCAAAGCTTTCTGCCATCCCAAAATTGTTTGAAGCTATTGTTACAAATCAACTTACGGGTCCGATCTCTACTTTGATAGCTGACTGCCAACACGGGTTCAGTAAGGGAAAGTCCACAGTTACGAATGTACTTGAGTTTAGCAGTCATGTCTCAAATGCATTTAGAAAAAATCTGCACACCGACGTTATTTATACGGATTTCAGCAAAGCTTTTGACAAAGTGTGTCACTCATTACTTATTCATAAACTCGATCAGTTGGGCTTCCAGCCGGGTCTCAATCGCTGGATCTCTTCTTACCTAAGTGACAGGACACAAAGAGTAATGTTTAAAAATTTAGTATTCGATGTCATTTATGTCTCTTCGGGGGCTCCTCAAGGAAGCCATCTTGGCCCGATTCTGTTCTTGTTGTTTATAAATGATATTTCTACAATAATAAAATTTTCAAAAATGTTAATGTATGCCGACGACGTGAAGCTTTTCATGTCATTCGCGTCATTTGAAGATAGAAATAAGCTACAATCAGATCTAGATGCACTAGTTACTTGGTGCGCTTTAAATTATATGCCACTTAACCTTAAAAAATGTAAACATATGGGTTTTTCGCGTGGAATTTCTCAGCCGGCTTCCTATACAATTAAAAATTATAGTCTTGAGCAAGTGTATGATTTTGTTGACCTGGGGGTTACTATGGACTATAAACTCAGTTTCAACCGCCATATTAACACAACAGTCAATAAGGCTAGAGGGAGGTGTCCTAGCATTCGTTAAGCGATGGTCTAAAGAATTTAGCGACCCTTATGTAACTAAAGCCCTTTTCACTACATTAGTCAGACCGATACTTGAATATGGTTCTATAATTTGGAGCCCGCGTTACCAGGTTCATGTAGATCGCGTTGAATCAGTTCAAAAACAATTTTTACTATTTGCCTTAAGAGATTTTCATTAGGATCCCTTGTACAATCTGCCACCCTATACGAATCGTTTAAAACTCATTAATCTGCGCACACTTTCTAGTGGGAGGGAAATGCTTGGAATTATTTTTATGACTAAATTGCTAAATGGTTCACTATCCAGCCCATTTCTTCTAAGTGAAGTGAAATTCAATGTACCGCCTCGTCCTTCAAGGCATTTTAAACCTCTAGTCTTAAAACAGTGCCGAACCAATTTTCAGTTAAATGAGCCTTTTCGCTATTTGTGTCAAGATTATAACTCTCTTTTTGGTAAACTTGATATTTCAGACTCGCTTTTTAGCATAAAAAAATCAATTCTTTCTATCCTAAATTCATAGCTACTAATTGTTTCTTATTCTTTGACTTCTATTTTAACTTTTAACAATAATTTTATTCTGTTAACTAGTTATTTCTTAATGTATAATCTACCCTATATCTACTTTTTAGCTGATGACGTTTTCTCTGTAGCTGAGCAGTTTTAGATCTCGACGATTAACAAACCAAAGCCTTTCAACGACTCGGCACGAACGAATAATCCGTGCGTTATGCTCCCCTCGCGCCGGTCGGGCGGGATATGGTGGGTTATCCGTTGGGAATTATTATTATTATTATTATTATCCTAAAAGCTGACTATATTATCTTGACTATGTTAACCAAGTTATGTTAACTATCGTTATGTTAAATATTTGTTATCTTATGTTATCATTTTTTTCACTCAATGAAACGATGTTAAAAAGATCACTTTGATCACTCTAAAGTTAACTGAGGTATGTTGTTACTATTTATGTATGTACATAATTATGCTAAAACGAATAACTAATCTTTACGAAGAATATTCTCAAATTCTCAATTTTACGATTGTGTATAAATGTAATCCTTTTCATCTCAATTCAATTATTTAAAGTATTTATGGCTCTACTCGAATGTATTTTAATGATTAGTACAGCGACTAATAAAGAGGACACATCGCCTAAAACATTTCGCTTTTTCTTTTTATTAGTTGCCGAGTTTGGTTGGACTTAGACACAAGTGGACAGAATTGGCTCTTGTGGCTAGTTTTGCTTAGCACGGACGTACTAATTATTTTGGGGAAGACCTACTTCCCTACATTGGCGCCCAACTAAAACCAAAAAAGTAAACAATTTTTTATTTAAATTCGTGCAAAATCTCGGGTATGGATATTTCACAAACATTTTGAAAAATTACCGAGAGAAAATCATTTAGACGCTTGTAGACATTTCGGCTCTTGCGGCTAATGATAAAAATCAACGTGTAAAATCAGCAAGCGTAAAATAAATACACAAAAAACTAAACATTCATCGCAAAGTTACTGTGGGTTTGCTAGGTTCGCAGGCACCATATGACGTTTTAGAGTTGTGCTATCAAAGTGTTGTTGGAGAAAAGAACAAAAAAAAAAAGAAGAAACACAGCTGTAAGAAAATCGCGTGTTCCTATTGCTCTTTGGAGTTTCCAGAGGCCTTGAAACTGTTTTAAATTTATTGTTGCTTTTGTAAAAAAAAAAATCCATTGCACACTTTTAGGCGCAAAAGTTTTACTGTTATCTATATGTGCCGTTGATTCGCAGACTTCGTCCAAATATCACACATAGAACTGATTCCATTTTATTTTGCTTGAATTGTAATAGGGAATTTCACCCTACAGTGCTACGTGGAAATATTAATGAGACTTAACCCAGAAATAACAGAGGGAGAAATGGAGACAGGCCCAAGGAATGTTGCCCCTAATGCTAATGCTAACAGCAATGCTAACATAGACGCACAAAGACAATCTGTTAATGTTACTAAACACAATACGAATCAAGCTGCAAGTACTACTGCTAGTGACACCCACCTACAAGCGAGTATGAATGCAAATGTTAACCGTGCAACAAATCAATCAAATGTTACGCTAACAGAAAATCAATTTAAGCAATTGCTAGGGAACCTTCACGTTAATCAAGACAATAAGGGTAATTTTAGTAAGTGTAGCGCCCGTTTTAATGGTGGTAGGAACACCAGCAAAATTGAAGATTTTATAGCAACCATTTTAGTATACAAAGAGGCCGATAATGTATCAGACGAGCGAGCACTGTTAAGTTTACCCCTTATGTTAGAAGGCTACGCATGGTCATGCTGGCAGGGTCTAAAGCAGGAAGCTGAAACATTTCAGGACGCGGTTGAGTTGCTTCGCAGGGTATTCTCTCCCCCGAAACCAGATTGGCGCATTTTTTCGGAGTTAAGCCAAGTAACGCAAAAGTTTTCCGAGCCCACTGACTCATTTATATGCAAAAAGCGTCAATTATTCGCACAACTTTCGGAAAAACTTAGCGGAAAAACCATGATAGACATGATATTTTCCCAATTGCTTTTAAAGATACGAGAAAGAGTTCCTCGTGAAAGCGTAAATACTTTTAGTGAGTTATTGGACAAAACGCGTGAAGTAGAGTTGCTTCTTGGGGAAAACGAAGAGGGTTATAAAACCACTGAACGTTTCCCAACCACTGAACCAATGAAAGGTAAAACTCCTCTGCGCTGCTCTTATTGTAGAAAGAAAAATCATTCTTCTGAAAATTGCTATAAGAAGATGGAAACTGAGAGGAAAACCACAAAGAAATTGAAAGAAACGACTATAAGCTGTTATGGTTGCGGTGCACCAGGGTACTACCGATCAAATTGTCCAAAATGCAATCAGAAGAACCCGTTAGTGGATTGAACGTGTTAGTGGATTGAACGGCGAAGCTTATTTAGATACAGCTGCCAAAACAAGCGTTGCAAGTAGGTAATTGTATGAAAAGCTTAAAAGCAAAGGCCATGAATTTCAGAAAGTTTTCGCTGAAATTATATAAGCTGACGGCATTACTCGCCAGGAAATGGTTTACTCAACGATTGTCTCTATTGTTATTGGCAAGCGATACAAACGTATACGCTTCATATGCTTATCAAGCGCAGAAAATAATCGGACTCTATTAGGCATAGATTTTCTTGAGCAAGCAGCTATAGTCATGGATCTATCACAGCGGACGTGGCAATTTAAAGATGATCCTAGTAGCATATTCGAATTTAAAATGCAAAAAGTGCAACGAAACGAGCCGTTATCTTTATCTAAGGCAAACATTCAAAAACATAACAATGAAATTGATCATTTCATGTTTTGGTTCGAAAAAAAAAACCAAAGTGCGGTGGCACCGAGTATTAACCTTGATCTACCATATGAATATTCGCCGAGGGGTATAAATGACATATTTAGGAACAGTATTCCACCAGATTTTGAGACACCAGAAGAAAGCAATTTATTTCTACCTATGAAAAAACTTAAAACGAGTAATAAAGCTGAGGGGAGAGTAAGCTGCTCGGTTGAAATAAATTCCGTTGAAATAAATTTGCGACTTAACGAAGGTGTATTGTTGTCTGAGGACTACAAAACTACTTTGAAAAGTTTGTTATATGAATACAAACCCATTTTTGAGAAGACCCCAGGTACAATACCACATTTCGAGCATAGCATAAAGACTGAGGTGCAGATACCCATTACGTCACAACCATACAGAATTTCACCCGCTATGAAAAATAAACTTAAAGCAGAACTGGATGACATGTTGAAAAAAGGAATAATTGAAGAGAGTAAATCACTGTGGTATTTTCCCGTAGTGTTAATACCTAAAAAAGATGGTGGAGTAAGGTTTTGCGTCGATTATAGGCGTCTAAATGCCATAACTAAACAGACACTTATCCTCTACCACGAATGCACGATTTAATACATGCCGCTAAAGCCACACAAAGCCATTCATGTCAACTATCGATCTAAAAGCCGGATATTGACAAATAAAAATGGCATCTGCAGATAAGCCGAAAACTGCATTTACAACACATTTCGGAGTATTCGTTTTCAACCGAATGCCGTTCGGTTTGAAAAGCGCACCAGCGACGTTTCAGCGATTGATTGATAAATTTCGTTCCGAATTGCCACATATTTTAATTCTAGCGTATATAGATGATATCATCATATGCTCAAATGATTTTAATAGTCATATGAAAGACTTGCGACATACTTTTTCAAAGCTTTGAGAGTATGGGTTACAATTGAACAGAGAAAAATGCGTTTTCTGCCGAGAAGAGGTAAAGTACCTTGGGCACATTTTAACTACAGGAGGGCTTAAGGTTGATAGCGGAAAAACAGAGGTTATTCTCAAACGCCCAAACCCTAAAAACTTGAAGCAACTCATATCGTTTTTGCAAACTTGCTCATGGTATAGGCGGTTTATCCCACATTTTTCAGACGTGGCGAAACCATTATCCACACTAACGAAGAAAAACACGCCGTGGAAATGGCGGTCAGAAGAGCAAAAGGCATTTGATGAGTTAAAAACATTGCTCTCGTCTCCACCAATACTACAACAAGTAGATGAAACAAAGCCTTTTCTCCTGAAAACGGATGCCAGCGACTATGCGCTTGGAGCGGTTTTACCTCAGGGGGAGAATGAAGAAGAACAGCCGATAGAATATGCAAGTCGCCTTTTGCTTCCAGCAGAAAGAAACTATTCTACCACCGAACGAGAAGCACTTGCCGTAGTTTGGGCATGACAAAAGTTTCGTGGTTATGTAGAAGGGGCAGAAATAAAAGTTTTGACAGACCATCAGCCACTCAAATGGTTGTTTAGCTTAAAAACCCCAACAGCACGTCTCGCTAGATGGGCTCTGCAACTCCAAATGTATATTTTGAAACTAGAATATACTGCAGGCAAACAAAACGTTGTGGCCGATATGTTGTCGCGCCCACCATGCCAGCCGGAGAACAACGCCAACATTAATTCTTTTGAAATTGATTTTCCTAGAAAAGGCGCTGAAGAGTTTAGAAAGGAGCAACTAGAAGACGAAGAATTGAAAGATATTATTGAGTCATTTGAAATTCCCACAACAGCCGGTTCTATCGCACCGGAATGACCCGGATTTTTTCACCCGGCCAAGGGCTGTTATTTCAGTGTAACCCTGTCCAATCTGGGGCAGGGCGAAGCACTGTTAACAACAACAACAACAACATTGAGTCATTTGAAAAAGATGACGAAAACGTTACCAGACATACAAAGCGAGGATATGTATAAGTTACTATTTTCTCTAATGAGAAACCAAAAAAAATATATTTTTGTTACTAGACGACTAAGTCGTAGTACTTTATTAATTTAAATCAGCTTAGTTACTAACTTTACAATATTCTTCTTACTCCTATTTATGCTACGAAGTCACGTTGATCGGCAGGTGATTCCTATTGTTGTTGTTGTTGAATTATTTACTTCCGTCCATTCCCATGAATGGTAATGCACGGTCAGCAAGTGCTTGGTTGCGCGTGTGGTGTCATATGCCCGTGGGATAGCGACCTACTTGTTGGTCGCATGCTTACGCAGCATTTCATACTGTTGTCGTATGAATAATTACATATTTATATGTGGGCAGTTTGGGAGCACAATTTCGGAGTATGTGGCATTAACTCCTCCCCCTTTAAAGTATGCAGCGTCCTCGTTGGATGGCATTTCATTTGTAGGTACAGTGGGGGTTTCTTTTGAACTGCTAGTCTTGACTTGAATGGCTATTCTCATTTCCTTCTTAGACTTTAATTTTTTTGCAATCATGGTGGCTAGTAAGATAATTAGTGATAGCGTGACTATCGAAGAGTATGTGTAAATGCTTATTTTGTATTTCATGTTGACATCATCTATTTTTTGGATGTTCGCTATATTGAGCTCTTTCAAATATTGCAAGGAAAGAACTTCCTCGAGATTTGCTGTAGCATTTGTCGATTTGACGATTGCTGGTATAAGGGCTTCGAAAAAATTTGATTTTTATTAACAAAATGTTTGTCTTCAATTGATAGGCTTGAATTATCGTATCTGATCAAAAATGTACCATTCAAATTGATTTCTTTGTTATCTATTTTTAGGGGTCCATTGTAACTGTTGATAAATAATAATCCGGGCATTATTTCTTCTATCGTGGGCATATGATGACTGTTTATTAGGGTGCAGTTGTATGAATATCCTTTTAATAGGTTTGGTATGCAGGTGGTTAGCGTGACTTCTTTTATACTATTTTGCTTACATAAAATTAAATTGTTTATATTCTTACAACTATCTCTTACACCAAATATTTCCTTGTTACAAATTATTAAATTTTCATATTCAAGTTTGATTGCTTTATGACCTTGTTTTACAGCTTTGGCTTTTATTAAGTTACAAGATTCCTTACTTGTTAAAGGGAATTTTACGATATAAATAATGGAAGATAAATTTGATGCGATTTTAACATCACTAAATTCAATTGCTTCAATTAAATTTAAATAAGGCATATTTTGTTTTTCTAGTGTTTCTTTAATTACAATTAATTCTTCGTTAGATAGTATAAATGAGTTTATAATTCCTGCTTTTGCCCATTGTATTGAGTAGTCAATGTTTATTAATTCTTCTTTAATGAATTTTAATTTTCTTTCAATATTTTTTTCTATTTCTACTTTAAGCGCATCGCTCGATTTCATTTCGCTTAAAATTGTATTTGAGATATGAGTCAAATTATTTATTCTTTCGAAAATAGATTTGTTTATTACTACTTGTTGGTTATTATTACTTACTATATTATTTACTTTATCGTTTAGTATTTTAAAATCTTCATGGTCAGGGGATCCAGCAAGCCATTTCCAGGCGGTGCCGAGTAATTCAATTGCTCTTTTGGTTTTCCTGGGTTTCAGCTGGTATAGGAGGGATCGGATGAATTTTTCTTCTTGGGAAAGGAATGGGTAACTTCGGCTTTTCCTTGTTATGTCCTGTTCTATTGTGGCGTGTATGTTGTCGAGTAGGGAGTCGTACTGATCGAGGTCAATAGCGTGTATTAGTCGAAATGTTCCGGTTTGAACTTTCGCAGTTCCTATGTCTATCGTCACTATGGGACTGGTCGTATAGTCTAAAATTTGGGTTTCTGCTTTGCAGGAGGCAAATAGGATCCTGCAAAAGAAGAGTGTGATTTACTTTTTGATATGGCTTTTGTGAATGGTGCGGCCAGATTGTGCCAAAATTGTGTTGCCTTTGTCTTCTAGTACTATTTCCTTTTTATATCGTGGTGTTAATTTGTTTCCTAGTCTTTTATTTATTTTTACATAAATAACGTCGTTATTGTTGTATGTCTTAAAATCGGTTCTATTTTTGTTATGAAGTCTAAAGTCTTTTTCTTGTTTATTTTTAAGATTTTGGACATTTTCTTCTCTGTCCAGTGTCATTGGGTTGGGTCCTACTGTTCTTCCGAAAAATACTTCTACTGGTTTACGTTTGGTAGTGGAGTGGATGGAATAGTTATACTTAAATATGGCTCTATTGAGGAGGTCCCTAAAGTCGGTGTGGGTATTTTCCGCTTTAGTGCAACGCAGCACTTCAGAAAGTGTAGAATGGAAACGTTCAATTTGTCCATTTATTGAACTTTTGTATGGGGGGGTTTTAAATATCTCTATACCGTATTCGTTTTCTAACATAAAAAGAATGGGGGCTGCGTTTAGGGATTTTTCGTTGTCCATAACGATATTTTCTGGGATTCCGAATGTTGTCAAGAGATCTCTTAAGGAGTCCTTTATGTCTTCCGTTGCTCTGGAGCGTACAACTTTCGCTTGTGCGTATTTAGAAAATTTGTCCATTGCCGTCAGAACTATTTTGTTGTTTGTATGGTAGAGGTCTATGTGAACGATATTACCTGGATAATTAGGAATGGGAGTTGGTTTCAGGATAGGATTTACTGGATGTCTCTCATACTTATTTTCCAAGCAAACTTTGCACTGTCTTGCAATTCGTTTTATTTTGGCATTCATTTGAGGGAAGTAACATCTTCCTAGGAGTTGGGCTTTATTTTCTGTGGGATTGCGATGTGCTCTATTATGTTCGTTGATGATTTCTGTTTCCTGTCCTGATTCGTTTGTAACGTCTCTAATGAATTTCCGGGTATAACGTACTTTGTACCTGTTGAAGTGAATTTGGTAAATTGTTTGTATTTTCCCTAAAATGTCGTCTTCGGTTTTTATGCAATTCGTTACCGTAGGGTTCAGATATCTTTTCAGCAATGTTGTGAGATTTTCTTCTGTGAAGTCCCTTTCAATAATAATATGTCTATGGTAGGTGGGAAAAGGTAATTTAAATTGGTATGAAGGGGTTTCGCCTGTAGAAATAAAAATTTGGTTTTTGAATGCATTGATAGGTGCGTCTGTATATGGTATCAAAGTTTGGGCTGAACTTTCGTCACTATGTTGGGTTGCGGACAAGGAATTTATTTGTTGTGGGGGTCGAGAAAGTGCGTCCGCGACAATATTGTTACTGCCAGGTTTGTATTCGATTTCATAATTGTATTCTTCCAATATTGATTTCCATCTTTTCAGTTTACTGTTAGTATTCTTGCTACTAAGTGAGTATGTCAAAGGTTGATGGTCTGTGAAAATTTTTACTGTGGTTGAACCATACAAATAATTTCTGAAGGGTTTTAAAGCCCATATTATGGCTAGAAGTTCCTTTTCGTTAGTTGCGTAGTTTTCCTCCGTCCGCGTCAATGTTCTGGAGATGAACATTATGGGTTTACCACCTTGCTCTAGGACTGCTCCTATGGCGTGGTTTGATGCGTCGGTTGTCAAGTGGAATGGTTTTTCGAAGTCGGGGTATTGTAACATGACGTCAGAGGATGCTAGTGAATTTTTTAATTTATTAAACGCTTCCATTGCGTTATTGTCGAGAGAAATTTTTATTTTGGCTGACATATTTTTGGACATACGTCCCTCCTCGCCTCTCAAAAGTACCGTTAGGGGCTTAGCAAGTTTTGCGTAATCTTTGATGAAACGTCGGTAGTAACCGGAAAGTCCTAGAAAGGATCGAAGTTCTTTAATAGTTTGAGGCGGTGGAAATTCTAAAATTGCTTTCACTTTTGCTGGATTTGTTTTTATCCCATTTTTGGAGACAACAAATCCCAAAAACTCGACCTCTTCTTTGAGGAATTCGCATTTGTCGAGTTGAATTTTCATATTAGCGTCTTGTAGGGTCTTGAAAATTATTTCCACGTTTTGCAGGGAGTCCTCGTCTTTCCCGAAAATTATAATGTCGTCTATGTAAACAAAGCATATTTTTCCGATGTAGTCTCTAAGAATATCATCTAATGCTCGTTGGAATATGGAAGGGGCGTTTTTAAGGCCGAAAGGTAGCCTTGTAAATTCATATTTACCGTTATTGACCGAAAAAGCTGTCTTTGCGATATCAGATTCAATTAAAGGAATCTGATGAAAGCCACTTTTCAGGTCGAGAACTGTAAAGAATTTATTCTTTCCGAGTTGTGAAAGTACTTCGTTGGTGTCTGGGATTGGGTAGCGGTCGGGTATTGTGATGGAATTTAATTTACGGTAGTCTATGACCATTCTGTACTTTTTTGTGCCAGAAGCATCAGCTTTCTTTGGCACTATCCAAATGGGAAAATTGTAAGGGGATCGGGAAGGTCTAATTATTCCGTCCTCAAGTAATTTTGATATTTGCTTTTCTACCTCGTCCTTAAGGGACATTGGGTATGGGTAGTATCTAGAATATACTGGATTTTGGTTTGTAGTTCTTATTTCGGCTTTGACCGCGGTAGTGTACGTTAATTTCTCGTCTGGATCAGAAAAAAGTTGTGGGTATGAAAAGCATAGGCTTCGAAGTTTTCCTGTTTGCTCATGTGTAAGGTGATTTGTCCTTATTTCAATATGGTTTACTGATTTTAAACTTTGTTGTTTAATAGAAATTTTCATCCCGTTTTTTATTAGCATATAATTTTTTGAAGTAAAAATTACGGCTTCTAACTGTTTAAGGCTATCGTTACCGAGAATACCGTGAAAGGATCTCAATGTGGGTAGTATAAAAAATTTAAGATTTTCATGTTTTAATCCAAAAAGATTAATGAAGGTGTGGTGGGTTATCTTAATGTTTCCTCCTACTGAGGTTGCATAAAAGATTTCCTCATTGGGAATACGATTTTCGGCGAGATTTGGCTGAAAGTAGTTTTTATTTGAGCCTGTGTCAATTAAGAAATTAAGAATTTTCCCGTTACTGTCCTTGCATTGAAAGTACGGTAACGTGGAATTTGTTAGCCTAAAAAATGAATATCGGTGAATTCGTATGAAGTTTCTTCAGATGGGTTGTCAAGAGTGCTGTTATCGTGTGCAGTGTACTGGTTGTAATAGTCCTCGAAGGTTTGTTCATCTGATTCGTCAGGCTGCTGTCCCAAGTCTGTCGTTGTTGTTTCTATATTGTTTACCCTATTTTGCTTGAAAGGTTGGCGTATCTGATTTGATGGAGCTATTGGCCGTTTTCCGGCAAGGAAATTATTGGTCGGCCTATTTATATAGTTTACGTTCTTTGTCCTGAGAGATTCATCCATATCCATTGGGACTGGAGGCTTTGGTTGGGTAGGTCTTGGTGGAGGATTGTTGAACTGGTTGGGTCTAGGTGGTTGTTTCAGAGCGTAATTGAGATTTTGAAGGTTCATATTCCTTGGGTATTGTTGGTATTGGGGAAATTGTTGGTGTTGTGGAAATTGTTGGTATTGGGGAAATTGTTGGTATTGTGGAAACTGTTGGTATTTGGGAAGTTGCTGGTATTGGGGAAAATGTTGGTATTGGGGTTGAGCATTTCTATAAGCTTCTGGAGGGCCAAAACATCCTGTGCGAGGCACTGTTTGCGGTATGTATGCGAGATTAGGAAAAAAGGGTTGTTGCTTCCTAGGTGGAAGTGGGGGTGTGCTATTTTTTCGCAGAATGGGTTGGTTGCTGAATGCATGCTGAGTTCTAAAGTTTTGATTTGGCAGTTTCATGCATAACTGCAGAGCTTGTGGGAGATCTGTTGGTTCTTTTATACCCAGAAGCTTGGGTAGTTCTCCGTTTAAGCCTCTGACGAACGTATCCAAGGCTTTATCGCGATACGTTTTTGTCAGGACGTGCATCGATTCTGAGCTCATTTCAAGGCTGGATATTTTGTTTAATATCAGGGATAGGTGGGAGAAAACGTCTTGATAGAACTCGTTAATTGATTTATTTCCCTGGAAGAGGGTGGTCATCTGGTATTCCAGAGTACTTATGTCCCTTCTATCCGCGTAGTGGGTATTAAGGCACTTGGATATTGCATTCCAGTTGAGCGGGGTATTATAAGATTCCAAAGCTACGTCAGCGTTCCCTGTTATCTTGTTCCGTATAACATTAAGTATACCAAAATAACGTGGGGTGCCTCTTTCGTGGTCGTGTATCCTCAGAATCCTTTCGACGCTCTTTTTCCAAGAGGAGAATTCTCTTGGGTCGCCTGAGAAGTCCCGCAGATATCTCACGACGTCTGGTACCCTATCGAGTCCTGCCAAGTTATTGGCATGCCTGGCCTCGATTACTTGATCTGTCGCTATTTCCCGTGTAGGGTTTAATACGTTTTGTATCACTGATGGCGCTTCTGCCGAAAGTATTTGCGACACCAAGCTCCTTATGGCGCTTGTCAATTCGGGGCTAACCGTGGAATTATTTTGAGGTGGGTTAGTGTCGGGGTTCAGGAGAGAAGGCCTAATCATTTTTCGTATTTAAATATTTTAAATCTAAAAAAATTTTAATTTGTTTTAATTTGATCAATCTCTGGAGGGTCCCGTGGAGGTGAATCGCAGAGTTGTTAATTGTTATCCTAGAGATTATTTTTATTTTATAGGCTGTACGAGCCTGTTGTTTTAGAAGTAGTAAATTAATCGAATTTTCACTTAGAAAAAAAGGGTTAAATTTTTGTTCGAAAAATATTGATTGAAAAATCAATTTTTACTTTAAGGAATTATTTCTATTAAACTTTCACTTAAATTGAGAAATTTTTGACCAAAAATTTAAATTTCCGGTAGTTATTTTTATTCTATTAACTAACTTTTCAAAAATCAATTTTTACTTTAAGGAATTATTTCTATTAAATTTTCACTTAAATTGAGAAATTTTTGACCAAAAATTTAAATTTCCGGTAGTTATTTTTACTAAATTTTCACTTAAAAAGGTTTAACTAATTATTTTTTTTATTAAAATTTCACTTAAAATGTTTTTAATAAGGTTAAATTTTTACTTAAACTTATTGTTTGAGATTATTAATAAATTTTTAGGCACAAGTTTCACTTATTTTCACATAAAATTAAAATCTAAGTTTACCCTAGTCCCACGGCGAGCAAGGCTGGTATTCCTCTTTGCATAGTTCTGCTACTAACGGCAGTCCCTGTTTGCCTCCTTCGTGGGTTTGTGGTTTTGTTCGACTGAACTTTACCACTGGGTTGCTTGTCCAGTGCGTTGGGGCACTACTTTAGGGCCACTAGTTATCACGAATACGGTTGTCCAATGCGTTGGGGCGCTAATTTAGGGCCACTAGTTATCACGAATACGCAAAGGTCGCGAGGCACTACTTTAGGGCCTTTAACTATTCGAAAACTAACGCGACTGGAACGTTGGGCGCCAGTTACTATTTTCTCTAATGAGAAACCAAAAAAAATATATTTTTGTTACTAGACGACTAAGTCGTAGTACTTTATTAATTTAAATCAGCTTAATTACTAACTTTACAATATTCTTCTTACTCCTATTTATGCTACGAAGTCACGTTGATCGGCAGGTGATTCCTATTGTTGTTGTTGTTGAATTATTTACTTCCGTCCATTCCCATGAATGGTAATGCACGGTCAGCAAGTGCTTGGTTGCGCGTGCGGTGTCATATGCCCGTGGGATAGCGACCTACTTGTTGGTCGCATGCTTACGCAGCATTTCATACTGTTGTCGTATGAATAATTACATATTTATATGTGGGCAGTTTGGGAGCACAATTTCGGAGTATGTGGCATTAACTTATATAATGGTTAATGGTGTGCTACATCGATTTTGCTCAGAAGAAGACTCGGAAAACGGTAAACTTGTTGTACCAAAAAAATTAAGAGAAACGATTTTAAAAAAGTTTCATGCGGATACAACCGCAGGACATTATGGTTTTGATCGCACTACCAATAGAATAACTCCTCTGTATTTTTGGCCAGGTATGCGTACCCAAATTGCGCACTATGTGAAATCTTGTATTGAATGCAAGAAATATAAGCCGACGAATTTGAAACCACCACTTGGAGCAGACCCAAACTGTGTCGAGTAACCAGAGATTTGAAATCATTGCCTTGGATCTCTTTGGCCCTTTACCTCCTACTGCGAAGGGTAGCCGCTGGATTCTTCTCATTGAAGACTTGTGTAGTCGCTGGGTGGAGCTGCTGGCACTTAGAGAAGCATCCGCGGAAGCTTGTGCTATAGCTTTATTAAATGAAGTTATCTTGAGATATGGTGTACCACGGCGTATACACGCGGACAATGGAAGTCAGTTTGTTTCAGCTGTAATGCAAAAACTAACATATTGCTTAGGAATCCAGCAAACGTTTACTCCATTGTACCATCCCGAAGCTAATCCTGTCGAACGGAAAAACAGGGATCTAAAAAGTCAACTGTCAATCTACGTCGGAAAAGAGCATACTACATGGGACAGATGTTTACTATCAATAAGGTTTGCCATGAATACGGCTAAATGCGAAAGCACTGGTTTCTCTGCTGCTTACCTCACGTTTGGCAGAGAGCTAAGGAGTCCATTGGAAGCGCATTATTACCTAAAACAGGTAATAGAGACAGAAAACTTTGTGTCACAAATAACGCCACATTTAAGAAAACTTTCCAACACACTAGAAATAGCAATGGAATCACAAGATAAACTGCAAGATAAGAATAAACGATATGTTGATAGCAAACGTCGACCCCAGCCATTATTTAACATTGGAGATATGGTTCTGGTGGCAACCCACGTACAGAGCAAAGCAAGTGAAAAAGTTACGTCTAAATTCGCCACACTCAGAGATGGGACATACCGCATCATAGCCAAAAAAGGAGCTAGTTGTTACATTATTGCAACAAATGATAATCCACACGATCCTATTGCAACTCATCACGCAACAGCACTGACTCCATACGATGGACCGAATGTAAATCCGAAGTACACACATAGAAAGCGGGGTCGTCCAAAAATCACGCATGCGCCTGAAAACAACACAACAACGATAGAAACACAAATGCCTATGCGATACAACAACAATGCAACAGATACCCACAGTAACAATACAAATGCAACAAGAGTTCTACGCCCACGTAAATGATACCGTAAATTGCTGACTGCATCATCGGGACGATTGCCGCGTCAGAGGGGGAGGATGTAACGACTGTGTCCAGAGGCAAAATCCATATTAGCGATGGTTTCACACACACACGCAGATAAATCAATTTCATCCTAAAAGCTGACTAACAACACTAACAACATCTGATGAGGCGGCTCTAGGAGTATTCGAGAGAAAGGTTCTTCGAAAGATTTGTGGACCTCTACGCGTTGGCGACGGCGAGTACCGAAGAAGATTTAATGATGAGCTGTATGAACTTTACGCAGACGCCGACATAGTTCAGCGAATTAAAACACAGCGGCTTAGCTGGCTAGGCCACGTAGTGCGAATGAACGAAGATGCTCCAGCCCAGAAGGTATTCTTATCGGCACCCGCCGGTGGAAGCAGAGGAAGAGGGAGACCACCACTCCGATGGAAGGACCAAGTGGAGACCGATTTGCGATCCCGCGGTGTTTCCAATTGGCACCAGTTGGCGCAACGAAGAAACGACTGGCGAGCTATGTTGGACGGTCAAAATCGCCCAGGCGGTTAGATGACCATTTAAAGAAGAAGAAGATGTTAACCAAGTTATGTTAACTATCGTTATGTTAAATATTTGTTATCTTATGTTATCATTATTTTCACTCAATGAAACGATGTTAATAAGATCACTTTGATCACTCTAAAGTAAACTGAGGTATGTTGTTACTATGTATGTACATAATTATGGTAAAACGAATAAGTAATCTTTACGAAGAATATTCTCAAATTCTCAATTTTACGATTGTACAGGGTGGCGCAAAAGTAATCCTCCTATCAGAAAATTATATAAATTTTGCGATTGGCCCCTAAAGTCAGTTCTGTTTTGACATTTGTGTAGTAAACACATGCGAAATACACGTTAATAAACAATGTTACACTACACTGCTCCAGAACGCGGAATATTGCTGACTATTTATTTCGGTCGGTGAAAAACGGTTACTGCGCAAAAGTAATCCTCCTATCAGAAAATGCTATAAATTTTGCGATTGGCCCCTAAAGTCAGTTCTGTTTTGACATTTGTGTAGTAAACACATGCGAAATACACGTTAATAAACAATGTTACGCTACACTGCTCCAGAACGCGGAATATTGCTGACTATTTATTTGACCAATAATCGGTCGGGGCCAAACGGTTACTGTGAATGGTGAGCGCTACAGAGCAATGATCAACGAGTTCTTTTTGCCGCAACTTGATGAATTGGGATTGGAAAACATGTGGCTCCAACAAGACGGTGCAACAGCACACACTGCACGTGCCACAACCGATATGCTGAACATCGGAAGCTTACTTTTGCGCCACCTTGTATATAACTGTAATCCTTTTCATCTCAATTCAATTATTTAGAGTATTTATGGCTCTACTCGAATGTATTTTAATGATTAGTACAGCGACTTCTATAGAGGACATATCGCCTAAAACATTTCGCTTTTTCTTTTTATTAGTTGCCGAGTTTGGTTGGACTTAGACACAAGTGGACAGAACTGGCTCTTGTGGCTAGTTTTGCTTAGCACGGACGTACTAATTATTTTGGCGAAGACCTACTTCCCTACAATTTTTATTTATTTGAATAAAAACAAATATGTTTTTGTTTTGTTTTTGTAGTACTTAAGAAAAAATTATCGATTTTGATGGCTTTTTGTTAGTCACTTAAAATCAATAAAATAAATGAATACAAATTTAATGCGTAGTTTTATTTTTTTACTACATCTACGAGATTGAAAAATAATAATTTGTTTTCAGTTTTGTTTAAAGAAAAACTAATATTTTATGTAGTTCGGTCTGGGAGACCGTGCGCGGGTATATGTGTTACAAAAGTTAACGCGGGTATAGGAAGGTTAAGAGCTTTGAACATTTTCTGTTAATGCTTTGTAAGGCCATATATAAGTTGTTTGAACTTTGAACATTAGGAGTAAAAGTTTGTAAGGTTATTCATCAGCACATTGGGTTTTTTGTTCTAAGTTCTTGAAGATGTATAAGCAAATGTTGAGCAGTTGCCTGCGCTAAGTAATTTGTAAACATTTGAATGAAGTGATTGAGGCTGTGTTAGAGCAAAGCAAATATATTTTTCATTTATACGAATACCATTAGCGGAAAAGAGCGAGAAAAATTCTTCACACGGCCTGAAGTAAATGGAACATATTTTTAAGGGCATTCGTCATTAAGCACGATTTTTTATTCCCCGCTTTTTTTAATAAATGTCAAATTAATAGGACTATATATTTTTAGTTCTTATCGTGGTAAAAAAAATTTAATTTGTAATTAAAAATCGAGCGATTTATTATTCCGAATGGCCTGCGTGTGACTTTTTATGATTAAGTATGCGACACAACAGATAAATTTTGCTACCGTCATAGGAGAACGTATGTCATCCAAATTTTTAATTACGGCCAGGTATGGTTTGCTCTAAATCCCGACTGAAATGTGAAAAGCAGTTTGGGCTTATCAAGATGTGAATGAGTCTGTTCTGATAGCAAGGTCTCAAAAGTCATTGATAGAGAAGGACAAAAATCACTTGCGCAACTGGCAGTCTAGTTTTTAGCTGAGGGTGTATTGCAGTGACTGAGGTCGGAAGTATATGTGGAAGAAAAATTTTGACTAATTTTACCTGAATTCTATATGAAGCAACTGCGTTTGAACGTATCTTATACTCGTAAATGCATCTTACCACATCATTCTCCGACACTGCACAAAACTCAAATTGCTGACGGAAAGCCACAAGAGAAGAAAATATCGGGTGGTTGAAAAGAAGCCGTTTCTTAGGAAAAAGGAAGCGTTTCCCTGGGAAAAAAGCATTTTACTGGTATAGAGAAGCATTTTTCTAGGAGAAAGGAAGCCTTTTTTTAGGAAAAAGGAAGCCTTTTCGTATGAAAAAGGAAGCCTTTTCCTAGTATAAAGAATAATGTTCTTAGGAAAAAGGAAGATTTTTCTTAGGAAAAATGAAGCCTTTTATTAGGAAAAAGGAAGCCTTTCCCTGCCTAAAAATATCATTTGCTCGGATTGTGATAAATCCCTAAGTTCTGATCATAGTATTTCGTGCAAATTTTGTAAAGACAATTTCTATCAAATATGTGCAAATATTAGAAGCAAAGATATTAGAGAAGCTTTGGCTGAGTGCAATAACATTGCTTTTGCTTGTAACAGTTGCTTAAGTGTATCAACTGATAGTAGCTGGGCTACCGAGCTTTGCTTGGCATTTTCAAGGGTTGCTATACAATTTAGTTTGCTTTAGATACTCCTCAGTAAAGGCCGGTATGCAGATCACAAGAAATTGCTCAAGAAAAATTTAGCAATTTTTCTTGCGTGAAAAATAGTAGTATAGAAGTAATAAAAATCCATGGTGAAGCAGCAAGAAGAAGAGCACATAAGCAAATAAACGAATTAAACGTTTTTTGCCAATAACTTTTCACTGAAACAAAATTTTTCTTTTCCGCTTTCGGATTATTGATACCGAGGTCAACACGCGTCTTTTGATACCTCTCCCGACATTTTTGGACGTGTTTTACCAGTTGGCGTATTAACAAATTACTGTTTTCTTCAAAAAATAAATGCCGCTTGATATATTTCTTGCGGAAACTTGTGTTGCCGTACTCAAATTTCACGATAAAATAGTAGCAAAATTACGTTGAGAACTGCGTACTACCTCAAGAAAAGGTAACCCAAGAAATTTTCTTAAGCGGTTTTTGATATGGAGTTTTTGGTTTTCTTGTGATCTGCATATCGGCCTTAAAGATATCCTGGTTGTTTGTATGAATAATATTACTTACCAGCAGTGGAGCTTTTCAAAAAGAGATTTTGAAAACATATCTTAGCGTATCTAGTCTTTTTGTTTCGATTCTACTATACTTGTACAGCGATACTTATAAGGTATGTAAGTGTAAATTTCAAAGGTAAGTATCAAATTAATAAGTTAATATAAATTGCAAAAAGTATAAAGTTAAAAAGGTAAGTTCAGAGACATAAGTATGTATATATATAAAAATTAATTTGTGTGCGTGAATACGTTCAAAACT
Source organism: Merzomyia westermanni (assembly GCA_949987695.1). Classification (NCBI taxonomy): domain Eukaryota; kingdom Metazoa; phylum Arthropoda; class Insecta; order Diptera; family Tephritidae; genus Merzomyia; species Merzomyia westermanni. Next base: position 83,455,796 of record OX465289.1, read on the forward strand.
CATTAACCGCTTGATCGATTTTAATAATGTGTTCTTTAATATATTCGATCTAATTCAGGCCTCATTTATGACAATTTTTTTTTAAAAACCTCAATCGAGTAATATTTTAGCTAATACAACTTTACTTGACACACAAACTTAAGTTAGTTTGACAACCAAAGTTGAGTTCAATGTTTAACTTTACCAACCAGGGTACCATTCTGATTCTAACCCAATCACAAATTTTTCCAACACAGCCATAGCCTCAAAGTATATAGGCTTTTATACTTCTCACCGGCACAGACAAGCATTTTATATGGTGAAAAATTAAACATTGAAGTATCTATCGTCTATCTATATATATATAAATTAAAAGTCTTTCGTATGACCTCGATGGCTAAACCAATTTCATTATGTAAAAAGTACTTTTTTGGATCTTCTCTGTGGAAGGCTTTTCGGTAAAAAATATTCAACACTTTTAGTTATTGCTACCGAAAAATGAATTCAGCTGAGAGGTCATGATTTCTCAAATTTGTTGAGTTTTAAGTACATTTTATGCCACCAAGTATTGCACCGCTTAACAGATTTGGTTTATATTTAGAACATGTGTTGTTACTTTGGGGAACGTCTCTATCAAAAATTTACTCGATAGATAGCGCTGGATTCAGTTTGAGTTATTAAGCAAAACGTGGACCAGGTATGGCCCTAGAAGGTGTTGATACGATATGGGTATCAAATGAAAAGTAATAATGAGTGTTTTAAAACGGACTAGTTTTTCGGTCCAGATAAGAACCCGTTTTTGATTTATGTACCAAAATGTGGACTAGGTGTGACCTTAGAAGGTGTTTCTAAGACATGGGTATCAAATGAAAGGTGTTGATGAGGGTTTTAACAAGGAAAAATTCTAAGCCCAATGTGAGACCCCGTTTTCGAGATATTGACTAAAACGTGGACAAAAAAAACAAAATAATGAAACATCTTTCTATTATCAAGACATGTTTTTCAAATTTCTTTTCGAAAAGCTCCACTGCTGGTAAGTAAAATTATTCATACAAACAACCATAATATCTTTACTGGCGAGTATTCAAAGCAAACTAAATTGCATGGCAACCTATGAAAATGCCGAGCAAACCTCGGTCGCCCAAGTCCTTTATAGGATTTATCGTGCTATTTTATTTTAGTTGCGAAATACTACAATTCAGTTCCAAATATATACCACGATTCAATTTTAGTTTCTATGAAGTTAATTATGAAATATTCAACAATGATGCATGTCCCACCCGTTACAGCTATGGGGCAATAATGGCTAGAAAAGGGTTAATATTGCTAATTAGCATTATAATACTAAATAAACATATATACTGGTTATGTAAAATAAGAATTTAAAAAAATCCCCGGTAAAAAATTATGCTATTACATTTGAGTAAAAACTTTAGCATGTGAAACCAAAATTAGTTCCGTCTAGGAAATAAACAAAATAATAGAGATAGATATGGAGTTCCACATATCGAAGTTCTTGGAATGAACAGAGGAATTCATTAAGACATGTCCGTCCGTCTGTGGAAACGATAACTTCAGTAAAAATGTAGATATTTTAATGAATTGGCACACAGGGTGCATTCTGGAAAAGGTAGGTTGCCATTTGAAATGGGAAAAATCGAATCATAACCACGCCCCTTTTTTCGATATTGAAAATTTCGAAAAATGTATAAAATGGGTTAACTCAATAATAGAAGCAGCTACAATGATGAAATTTGCTGGGTTTATTAATTTGGTTGTCCCATTGACGATTTTATCAAATTTTGGGAAAAGGGGAGTGGCAACGCCCACATATGAGTGAAGAAATTTTAAAATTTTGACTTTAATAGCTTCAGAACCGTTTACGCTAGTGTAACGAAATTTTGTAGAAGGCATAATATTCTTGTGGTAAATGCACCCATAGTAAATAAGCAACATGGCTTTTCGACCATGCCTACTTTTTCATAAAAGTTATATGGAAAGGAGGTAGAAATATTGAACTGCCCATATCTAATTAAGTGATACAGGCATAATAATATTATTTGGCAGTTACCTCAATTTTCTTATTCTCTATACGATTTTTGCAAAATTTTGGAAAGTGGGCTTGGCACCGCCTACTTATAAGTCAAGTAAATTTCAAATTCGACTGTTTATAACTTCATAACGATGTAAGATGGAATTACGAAACTTAATACGAGGTATACTATAGACATTTAGAGTACGCCCACGGAAAACAAGCAAAATCGGTTAATGACCATGGCCCACTTTGGGAGCAAAGTTTTCTAAAAAAGAGGTAGGAAACCGGAACCAGCCATATATGATTCACTGATGTCCACTTTTGCAAAATTATATATAGCCTTTACTGTAACCAATGAACCCAAGTATCTACTGTGCGAATTTCATGAAGATCGGTTAAGTACTTTGTACGCCAGACACACAGATACACATTCATTTTTATGCCTAGTAGTGCTACGTACGGAACAATATTTTATAAAAGCGTGCAACTGTTGGCATATGCTGACGATATTGATATCATTGGCCTTAACAACCGCGCCTTAACTTCTGCTTACTCCAAATTAGAAAAAGAAGCGGAGAAAATGGGATTGGTGGTGAACGAGGGCAAAACGAAGTACCTTCTGTCATCATGCAAAGAGTCAGCGCATTCGCGCCTTGGCAACCAAGCCACTGTTGGCAGCAATAATTTCGAAATAGTAAAGGACTTCGTTTACCTGGGAACCAGCATTAATACCAACAATAATGTTAGCCTAGAAATCCGACGAAGAATCACTCTTGCAAACAAATGCTACTTCGGACTGAGTAGGCAATTGAAAAGTAAAGTCCTCTCTCGACGAACGAAAATAACACTCTACAAGTCACTCATCGGACCCGTCCTGCTATATTTTGCAGAAGCGTGGACACTAACAACATCTGATGAGGCGGCTCTGGGAGTATTCGAGAGAAAGGTTCTTCGAAAGATTTGTGGACCTCTACGCGTTGGCGACGGCGAGTACCGAAGAAGATTTAATGATGAGCTGTATGAACTTTACGCAGACGCCGACATAGTTCAGCGAATTAAAACACAGCGGCTTCGCTGGCTAGGCCACGTAGTGCGAATGAGCGAAGCTGCTCCAGCCCAGAAGGTATTCTTATCGGCACCCGCCGGGGGAAGCAGAGGAAGAGGGAGACCACCACTCCGATGGAAGGACCAAGTGGAGACCGATTTGCGATCCCGCGGTGTTTCCAATTGGCGCCAGTTGGCGCAACGAAGAAACGACTGGCGAGCTATGTTGGACGGTCAAAATCGCCCAGGCGGTTAGATGACCATTTAAAGAAGAAGAAGTGCTACGTACACAAGGTATATTAACTTTAGTGGTATGTAACGGCATAAACAGATAGAGATAGATATTGACTTAGTTTAAAACCGGGATAGATGCCGCAGCAGGATAGATACCTCATATTCAAAAAAACCAACTTCCCGCACTTGTGACTAAGAACTAATTTTATAAGTAGGAGCCGCAGTCACGCCGCATTTTAGTTACCCAATTGCTTTCGAACAGTGAGGATGCGTTTGGTTGGTGTGTGAAAATATCTCCGGTGCTAAATTCAAAAACACGTCAAAGTTTTAAAGGTTAGTATTTTGCGTTTTATAACTTTACTAGCAACCCGCCCCGGCTTCACACGGAAATAATTTAATGTACAGGGTGTTTTTTTTACAGGTTTGTTTTTCGAATAGAGATAAAACTGGCATTTTGTAGTCAAATCTGGCAACTCTAATGTCATTTATGTTCAGTTTGGTTTGCCATTTCATCATGAACAGGTTGACAAAAGAACAACGCTTGCAAATCGTGCAAATTTATTTCGAAAATAATGGTTCAGTTCGCGAAGTTTACCGTGAGCTCCGTCCATTTTATGGTCGACATAATCGTCCATCAGAGCAATTAATTCGGTTAACCATGGATCGTTTTCGCACTACGTTTACTCTATGTGATAATACGCATCCGCAGAGACGTCGAACAGTGCACACCGAAGAAACAATTGCCGCTGTAGAGCAAAGTGTTGAAGAGGACCCGAATGAATCGATTCGCCACCGTGCACAGCAATTGGAGCTTTGTCCATCAACTTTATTGAAGATTTTGCGCAAAGATCTTGGCTTGCAACCTTACAAGATCCAGCTTGTGCAAGAATTAAAGCCGCGAGACCATGCAATGCGTCGTGATTTTGGTGTATGGGCCGAAAATGAGATTGATTTCGATGCTGATTTTCATCGCAAAATTTTGTTCAGTGATAAGGCTCATTTTTGGTTGAATGGCTACGTCAACAAGCAAAATTGCCGCATTTGGAGTGAAGAGAATCCACATGAGACCCTTGAAACGCCATTGCATCCACAAAAACTGACTGTTTGGTGTGCTCTATGGGCTGGTGGAGTCATTGGGCCATACTTCTTCCGCAATAATGCTGGAGAGGCAGCTACCGTTAATGGAGACCGGTATAGAGCCATGATAACCGACTATTTTGTTCCCGAATTGGATGGCATGAATGTGGATGAGTTGTGGTTCCAACAAGACGGCGCTACATGCCACACAGCGCACGTCACAATCGATTTATTGAAGGAAACATTCGATGAGCGCATAATTTCGCGGAATGGACCTGTCAATTGGCCACCAAGGTCGTGTGATTTGACACCATTGGATTATTTTCTTTGGGGATATGTGAAGTCGCTCGTCTACACCAACAAACCAGAAACGTTAGGGGAATTGGAAGCCAACATTCGTGGCGTTATTGCCGACATACGGCCCCATATGCTCGAAAAAGTGGTTGAAAATTGGACTTGTAGAATTGGCTTTATTCGAGCCAGCCGCGGCGGCCACATGCCCGAAATCATATTTAAACATTAATGGCATAAAATTATCCTTCCAATAAACCCAAATTGATGGACCTTAAAACGATTTTCTTGTGTTTTATTTCAATTCGAAGTTATATACCCCTAAAAAAACACCCTTTACATATAATTACATGGAATTCAGTACGGCAATAAAGACATGAATTGAAAATACAAACATACATACGGCCGAAATTTAATTATGCGAGAGATTCGTACATGTGTACTTACATACATACGTACCGAGTTCTTTCACCATACAATCTAATTCAACATGAATGAGGTGGGATGAGATTCCCGCATAATCGGTTGACAGCGAACGAACACACAAACAGCGTTCTTTCACCATACGATGTCGCCCCACCTCATTCATGTTGAATTAGATCGTATGGTGAAAGAACGCTGTTTGTGTGTTTATTCGCTGTCAAGTTCTAATGGCTCATTCGTTTAACAGCGAACAAACACACAAACAGCTTTTTTGGAAAAAGTGCTGCTTTTGTTTAAACAATTTTGGTTAAATAAGATATGAAACAACTATTTTTTTTGATGCAGAACGAAAGTAAATATTTCAAAGTTTAACTTCAAGTAAGTTTCATTTTAATCGGTGGATTCGTTTAGGATTTATGGCTGTATAAAAGAAAAATTTATGGTTTTTTACCACATTTTGTCCGATTGCCACGCCCCCTTTATATAGTTCTTCACGTTATAATGACATAAACCTTCCTCTTCAACCAATATATGTATTAAAAAAAACCGCATCAAAATCCGTTGCTTAGTTTTCAAGATTTAAGCATTCAAGGGGAAATACAGACAGAAAAAGTGACTTTGTTTTATAATATGTTAAGACTAGCAACCCGCCCCGGCTTCACACGGAAATAATTTAATGTACATATAATTACATGGAATTCAGTACGGCAATAAAGACCACCACTCCGATGGAAGGACCAAGTGGAGACCGATTTGCGATCCCGCGGTGTTTCCAATTGGCGCCAGTTGGCGCAACGAAGAAACGACTGGCGAGCTATGTTGGACGGTCAAAATCGCCCAGGCGGTTAGATGACCATTTAAAGAAGAAGAAGTGCTACGTACACAAGGTATATTAACTTTAGTGGTATGTAACGGCATAAACAGATAGAGATAGATATTGACTTAGTTTAAAACCGGGATAGATGCCGCAGCAGGATAGATACCTCATATTCAAAAAAACCAACTTCCCGCACTTGTGACTAAGAACTAATTTTATAAGTAGGAGCCGCAGTCACGCCGCATTTTAGTTACCCAATTGCTTTCGAACAGTGAGGATGCGTTTGGTTGGTGTGTGAAAATATCTCCGGTGCTAAATTCAAAAACACGTCAAAGTTTTAAAGGTTAGTATTTTGCGTTTTATAACTTTACTAGCAACCCGCCCCGGCTTCACACGGAAATAATTTAATGTACAGGGTGTTTTTTTTACAGGTTTGTTTTTCGAATAGAGATAAAACTGGCATTTTGTGGTCAAATCTGGCAACTCTAATGTCATTTATGTTCAGTTTGGTTTGCCATTTCATCATGAACAGGTTGACAAAAGAACAACGCTTGCAAATCGTGCAAATTTATTTCGAAAATAATGGTTCAGTTCGCGAAGTTTACCGTGAGCTCCGTCCATTTTATGGTCGACATAATCGTCCATCAGAGCAATTAATTCGGTTAACCATGGATCGTTTTCGCACTACGTTTACTCTATGTGATAATACGCATCCGCAGAGACGTCGAACAGTGCACACCGAAGAAACAATTGCCGCTGTAGAGCAAAGTGTTGAAGAGGACCCGAATGAATCGATTCGCCACCGTGCACAGCAATTGGAGATTTGTCCATCAACTTTATTGAAGATTTTGCGCAAAGATCTTGGCTTGCAACCTTACAAGATCCAGCTTGTGCAAGAATTAAAGCCGCGAGACCATGCAATGCGTCGTGATTTTGGTGTATGGGCCGAAAATGAGATTGATTTCGATGCTGATTTTCATCGCAAAATTTTGTTCAGTGATAAGGCTCATTTTTGGTTGAATGGCTACGTCAACAAGCAAAATTGCCGCATTTGGAGTGAAGAGAATCCACATGAGACCCTTGAAACGCCATTGCATCCACAAAAACTGACTGTTTGGTGTGCTCTATGGGCTGGTGGAGTCATTGGGCCATACTTCTTCCGCAATAATGCTGGAGAGGCAGCTACCGTTAATGGAGACCGGTATAGAGCCATGATAACCGACTATTTTGTTCCCGAATTGGATGGCATGAATGTGGATGAGTTGTGGTTCCAACAAGACGGCGCTACATGCCACACAGCGCACGTCACAATCGATTTATTGAAGGAAACATTCGATGAGCGCATAATTTCGCGGAATGGACCTGTCAATTGGCCACCAAGGTCGTGTGATTTGACACCATTGGATTATTTTCTTTGGGGATATGTGAAGTCGCTCGTCTACACCAACAAACCAGAAACGTTAGGGGAATTGGAAGCCAACATTCGTGGCGTTATTGCCGACATACGGCCCCATATGCTCGAAAAAGTGGTTGAAAATTGGACTTGTAGAATTGGCTTTATTCGAGCCAGCCGCGGCGGCCACATGCCCGAAATCATATTTAAACATTAATGGCATAAAATTATCCTTCCAATAAACCCAAATTGATGGACCTTAAAACGATTTTCTTGTGTTTTATTTCAATTCGAAGTTATATACCCCTAAAAAAACACCCTTTACATATAATTACATGGAATTCAGTACGGCAATAAAGACATGAATTGAAAATACAAACATACATACGGCCGAAATTTAATTATGCGAGAGATTCGTACATGTGTACTTACATACATACGTACCGAGTTCTTTCACCATACAATCTAATTCAACATGAATGAGGTGGGATGAGATTCCCGCATAATCGGTTGACAGCGAACGAACACACAAACAGCGTTCTTTCACCATACGATGTCGCCCCACCTCATTCATGTTGAATTAGATCGTATGGTGAAAGAACGCTGTTTGTGTGTTTATTCGCTGTCAAGTTCTAATGGCTCATTCGTTTAACAGCGAACAAACACACAAACAGCTTTTTTGGAAAAAGTGCTGCTTTTGTTTAAACAATTTTGGTTAAATAAGATATGAAACAACTATTTTTTTTGATGCAGAACGAAAGTAAATATTTCAAAGTTTAACTTCAAGTAAGTTTCATTTTAATCGGTGGATTCGTTTAGGATTTATGGCTGTATAAAAGAAAAATTTATGGTTTTTTACCACATTTTGTCCGATTGCCACGCCCCCTTTATATAGTTCTTCACGTTATAATGACATAAACCTTCCTCTTCAACCAATATATGTATTAAAAAAAACCGCATCAAAATCCGTTGCTTAGTTTTCAAGATTTAAGCATGCAAGGGGAAATACAGACAGAAAAAGTGACTTTGTTTTATAATATGTTAAGACTAGCAACCCGCCCCGGCTTCACACGGAAATAATTTAATGTACATATAATTACATGGAATTCAGTACGGCAATAAAGACATGAATTGAAAATACAAACATACATACGGCCGAAATTTAATTATGCGAGAGATTCGTACATGTGTACTTACATACATACGTACCGAGTTCTTTCACCATACAATCTAATTCAACATGAATGAGGTGGGATGAGATTCCCGCATAATCGGTTGACAGCGAACGAACACACAAACAGCGTTCTTTCACCATACGATGTCGCCCCACCTCATTCATGTTGAATTAGATCGTATGGTGAAAGAACGCTGTTTGTGTGTTTATTCGCTGTCAAGTTCTAATGGCTCATTCGTTTAACAGCGAACAAACACACAAACAGCTTTTTTGGAAAAAGTGCTGCTTTTGTTTAAACAATTTTGGTTAAATAAGATATGAAACAACTATTTTTTTTTGATGCAGAACGAAAGTAAATATTTCAAAGTTTAACTTCAAGTAAGTTTCATTTTAATCGGTGGATTCGTTTAGGATTTATGGCTGTATAAAAGAAAAATGTATGGTTTTTTACCACATTTTGTCCGATTGCCACGCCCCCTTTATATATTTCTTCACGTTATAATGACATAAACCTTCCTCTTCAACCAATCTATGTATTAAAAAAAACCGCATCAAAATCCGTTGCTTAGTTTTCAAGATTTAAGCATTCAAGGGTGTAAATTCGAGCATTGTGCTAACTGGGAGCGGCGGTGGCTCAAAAGCACGGCGGTCGAATTTGTGCTCGAAATGAAAATAAACAAGAAACAACGAGAATTCTCGTTATAAAAAATGTGGCCGTATATTTATAAAAAATATAATTTATAAACAATTAGTTTACCTTGGTGCGGGCGAAAAATCCTGGGGAGGTGAACCCACACATGCACACCCCCATGCATGTATATGTGTGCTGACAAAACACGAATATGCATGCATGCCCACACAGGTGGGTGGGTTGGTGTGAGTGATTGGAAGGGCGCTAAAGTTACATTAGGGTGGCCCATTTTTTAAGACTTTAGGCATCTCGCCTAAACATGCCGGCCCCCTTGCGATACGCAACATCTTACCCCGCCCCAGGATTTCCCACCGCGCATCCTCTTAAGCTAAGGACTTAAACTATCCTAGTGAGTGCCGGCTGGCGCTGTCCCAGTCGTATGCCTCCGAAATGCCGTTTGAAGTTTGGCGGCTCCATCGTATCGCACCTAGAGCTAAGAGATAGGAGGAAGAAACTTTAGAAAATAAGAACGCTGTATATTTCTTGCCAGGAAATTATATATATTATTTATTTTTTCTGTAACGAGAAAAGCTGGAAGTCTGTGGTAGCTGGCGCGGCTGAAGTGCCAGTCTACCGTCGAAGTGCGCGTTGATGCGTAGCTGGCGCGGCTGGGAGGCAAGTCTACGCTCGTCCGTAGGTGTGCGGCGATTGTCGCTGGCGCGGCAGAGTGGCCAGTCGACGTTTGCTGCTATTTCAGTGGGCGCGCGATGTAGCGTTCGCAGTTGCGCCGCTCGTGGGATAGCAGGGGTCGGAACGGCAGTGGGTCCGATACTCCCTGCGCCGGTCAGAACGGCCGTGGTTCCGATCTCGGCTCGGCGATTTCGTTGTACTCTGACGTCCAAGCGGTCTCCGACGCAGAGAAAAGAAACAAAAAAAAAATCCCCTTGAATATTTGTATGGACGCCCGTATGCGTGGGTGGCAAGCGACCTCGTTCGGAGTTTATAAATGCCATATAATGTGGCATTATTCTAATCTACGGTGAAATTTTATAATTACAACGCATATTACCCGTACATGGGAATTGGGTATTTTTTTCCCACACGGCACGGTAGCGACAAGTTGATTACGTTGATCCCCTTGTATTTCGATTCGCCACTGGCCTTCATGCAGAGATTTATTCTTCCTTGCATGGTCGCCGTCATAAGTGGCGTCAGTGCCGTGCACACAGCGACATTTTCGCTTTTTTCGGTACTTGGTTTCGGTACCAAACTGGGTAGAGAGTGAGAATGTGGTGACTGTTAGGGTTTATTTTTTGTTGTTTTGTGGGCAAAACAGTCCTGGCCCCTCCGAAAACAAAAAAAGCAAACCCTGAGAAAAATGAATAACAACAAAAAAAATTTTCTTACTTTGAAAAACAAATTTTTCCAAACCTTGTGTTTGAAAATTTATTATTTGTAATTTATTTCGTATTTTAATATAAGCGTCATCTTCGCTGATCGGGTACGAACGTAGATTTCGTTACCCTATTGAACCCGCAGTGAGTGGTACCGATTTTGGCAGATCGGGATTTCGGTACCCGCTGACGAAAATATCGCATCACTAGCGTGATGGTAAAATTATGCATATATACATGTATACATATGCTAGCAAATTTTTTGCGAGTAAATGAGAGCTCGCATGGCGTGATGGTTGAAGATTTGCACACATACATATATGTGCGTACTCACGCCTTGCAAAGTCGTGAAAAAGAAACAAAGAAAATTCATTTAATTGGAACAATTCACAATTTTCTTGTTTCGGGCACGCGTGGGTCAGCAGCTCTGCAAGGTAAGTAAAATTAGGCTTCCTGGTGTCCTCGTTAAGGGTAGCGAGTGAAGGGTGGAATTTTGGGAAAGGGGAGGTCAAAACGGTTGGGAGGTGATGGAAGGGGATGGTTAAGATGAGGCCCCCGGCCTCTCGCCAGCCATTCCCTCCATAGGGAGCAGAATCAGTTTGACCAACGGTCTTCTGATCTGCCCCTTCTCGGTCATGAGGTCCACTACACGCACTCGGTTATCTTCGCCGGGGTGTACGTGGGTAACTCGGCCGAGCCTCCATTCATTGGGAGACAAGTTGTCTCCTTTGATGACAACGAGATCCCCCACCTTAATATTTTGTTTCGGATGCTTCCACTTCACTCGTTTGTGAAGTTCGGATAAGTATTCCACCTTCCATCGCCTGCAGAAGGTTTGATGAAGAGCCTTGAGCTTCTGCCACCTATTGATAATGGAGGCAGGGCTCTCATTCACCTCGGGTTCTGGCGGAGCCAGGAGATGACTTCCAGCCAGGAAGTGCCCAGGGGTCAAGGGTTCCAGGTCCGCGGGCTCATTTGAGGCTGGACTAAGTGGCCGCGAGTTGAGGCATGCCTCAATCCGGCACAATAGCGTATGGAATTCCTCATGCGTGAATTTATGAGGCGAGGCTAACTTCTTGAAGTGGCTTTTGAAGCTCTTCACTCCCGCCTCCCAGAGTCCCCCCATATGTGGAGCCCCGGCCGGAATGAAATGCCATGTCATGGCTTGATGGCTATATTTGGAAATAGTCGTGTCTCGGGCTTCCGAGATCAATGCTTTAAATTCAGATCTCAAAGATCGTGAAGCGCCGACAAAGTTAGTACCATTGTCGGAGTAGATGTTTCTCGGACATCCTCGTCTAGCGATAAAACGTGAAAACGCTGCTAGAAAGGATGGGGTGCTAAGATCACTGGTCGCTTCCAGATGGATCGCTTTAGTCGTGAAACAAACAAAGAGGCAAACATAGCCCTTTGATAATCGACATCCTCTACCGCGGTAACTCTTAATGTCGAAAGGCCCGGCAAAGTCCACCCCGGTATTGGTAAACGCGCGGGTGAACGTAGTGCGTTCGCAAGGAAGGGTACCCATAAGTTGGGTTTGCGCTCTTTTTCTATAAATGGTGCAGACCTTACAGTTGTGGATGGTGGCCCTAATCATGTTCTTAACATTCGGAATCCAATATTGGGTGCGGATGAGACGGAGCATCAGTTGGTTTTCCCCATGGAGGGAGATTTGATGTATCATTTGTACTGTCAAACGCGTCAACCTACAATTGTATGGCAGTATGATTGGGTGGCGCTCGTTATAAGCGAGGTCTTGAGACGCTCCAAGACGACCACCCGCCCTAATAATATCATCTTTGTCGATGAATGGGTTGAGTGGCAATATCTCGCTTTTCCTATCGATTACCTGTCCCTTCTTCAAGTTTACATATTCCTCCTTATAATGTTGCTTCTGATAGAGTTTAATCAAGAGTTGCGTCGTGGTCTTGATCTCACCGGATGAGATTAGGCACGATTTTTCCTGAAAGGAAGCTTTTGTCTTGGGATGAGTTCTTCGAAAGAATCTCATAATATATGATAGTACCCTCAAAGCCCTCGGTAAATTCGAAAACCGGTCAAGAATCTCGATCTCTTTTTGCGTTGATATTGCGTACGCCTGCGCTCTCTTTTCCTCCACGGATGTACTATACTCCTTTTCTTGTACTGGCCATTGAGCCAAGAAGGTCCCTGCCACCACAAAGAATTGTTGACCAAATCCGATGCCGGTAGTCCTCTGCTTCCTAAGTCTGCTGGATTCGTTTCCGAGTTGACATGAAGCCAGTCCTTGCTGCCGACTAGGTCGATGATTTTTGTAATCCTGTGTGCAACGAAAGTTGACCAGGAACAGGGTGGTTTCCTTATCCATGCCAAAACGATGGTGGAATCCGTCCATAGATACTGTTTCACTGGTCCAAGTTTGATGTTTCGGAATATTGATTCCATCATTTCCGCTAATAGTACTGCTCCGCAAAGTTCCAAACGCGGAAGTGAGACGGTCTTCACTGGTGCTACTCTGGTTTTGGCAAGGAGTAGATTCACGAAGATACCATCATTCCTTTTGACTCGCATGTAGACAGCTGCAGCGTATGCCTTTTCCGAAGCATCGCAGAATCCATGTATTTCGACATCATCTTCTGGTGAAAAGTTTACCCATCGTGGTATCTTTATGTTGTCGATTTCGTGGTATTGATGTCTGAAGTTTTGCCATCGTTCCACTGTATTGGACGAAACTGGTTCATCCCAATCGGTGCCCTCTAACCAGATGTCATCAAAATTTTTGCCACAATGACCATTGGTGCAAGCCATCCTATAGGGTCGAAGAGTCTGGCGATGGCGGATAGAATCGCTCGCTTTGTTAACTTTTCACTTTCTTCTAGTGACCCTGCTTTAAAGTAAAACAGGTCTGAATGGGCATTCCATCTTATGCCCAATGCCTTAACGGTGCTGGTATCTTCGAATGCCAGAAAGTCCTCGGTAAGCCGATCCGATATTGGGATGTCGTTGAGAATTTCCTCCGCATTCGAAGTCCATTTTCGTAGTGGGAAGCCCGCGGAGAGTAAGACTTGTCGAATCTCATTCCTCGCGTTAATGGCCGATGCGAGTGTGTGTCCCCCCGCTAGTACGTCATCTACGTACATGCCTTCCCTTAATATGCTAGATGCTGTAGGGTGAGAACTCTCTACTTCATCTGCTAGTTGTAAAAGGGTTCTAATTGCCAGATAAGGCGCACAATTAACCCCGAAAGTGACCGTTTTCAGCTCGTAAAGGCTTATGGGTTCTTGAGGCGATGTTCGGTAAATAATCCGTTGGAATTTGACGTGATCATCGCTCATCCAAATTTGCCTATACATCTTTTCGATGTCACTATTGAAAACGTACCGATACAGTCTCCATCGCAGTATAAGTACTGGAAGATCTGATTGTAGTACTGGGCCTGGCAGGAGAATGTCGTTCAAACTTGTGCCATTTGCCGTTGGGCTCGACGCATTGAATACGACGCGTACCTTAGTGGTGGTACTCTCCGCCTTTACTACGGCGTGATGGGGCAAAAAGTAATTGTCCGCCGAATCGGCTGGTACAATGGCCGTAACTTTTCGCATATGCCCTAATGTCTCGTATTCAGACAGGACCCTTATATATTCTTTCCCTAATTCCGGGTTCTTTGCTAACCGCGTCTCATTTCTAAAAAATTGTGAACACGCCCGCCTAAGAGACCCTCCTATGTTTATCCTATCTGGGTAGTCCTGTCTGAATGGAAGAGAGACGACATATCTTCCATCCTCTGTACGACTCGTAGTTTCTCTATATAAATTTTCGCAGTACTTGTCATCTGCGTTTGGGCTTTTGTTTCTGGGCAGATTTTCCAACTCCCAGAATGCTGTAAGCTGTTTGTCCAAAGCAACTTCGCTGTAGAAGGACACTATATTTCTGGTTGGATTCGGTGCTTCTATGCGCCCGGTTAATATCCAACCGAACACCGTTTCTTGGGCGAGAAGTGTACTAAGTACATTCTTTTTCAGCCCACTCAATATAATTTGCGGATATACGTCTCCGCCAAGTATAATATCAACTTCCTCGTTGATGTAGAATCGCTTATCTGCCAAGACTAGGTCTGGGAAAGCCTGCATAGTCGTAGCATCGATATGGCAGGATGGCAGATTCCCAGTTAGTTTGGCTAGAATTAGAACTGATGTCGTTAAGCTGAAGCAAGGGTCCACTGGTGAACGGAGTTCAATATTGGAGGCCTCCTTGACTTGAGCGGACACGGCATTAGTGATGCCCGAAACTTGAGCATGCATCCTTTTTGCCGGTAAATTGATTCTGCGTTTGAGTCGTTCTGTCATAAACGAGCACTCTGAACCAGAATCAATCAGTGCTCTTGCTGGGAAGTCTGTACCATTATGGTGAATGTTTACTCGAGCTGTCCCTAGCAGCACACCTGCGCTTGACTGCACATGGCAGGATTTAACGTTTCTGTTTATGGCCGAAACAGATTTTTCAGCTTCCCGTCTCTCTTGTGCCTGTTTTGAAGTTGAGGCAGCATTATCAGCATGATACTGATTAGCGCTGGTGGTTGCCTGCGTCTGAAGAGACTCCGCATGCAGGAGCGTATTATGTCGAGAGTGGCACTTGTTGCAGTCATAAGAGCTGGTGCACTTCGACACAGTATGTCCTGGGGATAGGCAGCTCAAACAGCCCTTGGTGGATTTGACGAAGTTAATTCTCTCCACCGGGGTTAATTTGAGAAAACGGGGACAGTTTCGCAATCTGTGGGCATTCGATTTGCACTTTGTGCACAGTAGTTTAGTCACGTTTGCTTGGTATGTACCAAGTCTTTTTGCAGGGGTTTCGTTGGCAATCCGCGTACTTTGCGGCTTTTGCACTTTCGAAGAACTCCCTATGAACCCAGACACTGTTTCGAGTGTCTGGAAGCGGTTGGACAAAAATTTGTCCATATCCTCCCACTTCGATATTTCCACTTTGTGGTCTATGCTTTGCTCCCATAGACCAAGCGTACTCTCCGGCAATTTCGTCGAACACAAATACGTTATAATTGCATCCCAGTTCGAAGTGTCAATTTTATGACTTCGCAGGGACGAAAGGCAATTATTTATTTCGCGCTGAAGTGTTTTAATCGCACTACCACATTCACTCTCTACCTTTTTCAAGTTGAATAAAATTTGGAGTTGCGAGTTTACTAGGATACGTTTGTTTTCGTATCTCTCGCATAAATTTCTCCAGGCCGTATCAAATCCCTCATTCGTGAGTGGACATTTTTTCACGATATCTTTTGCCTCACCTTGTGTCTTATTGTTCAGATGGAACAATTTCTCCACTGGTGTTAGGCGTTTATTTAAGATGTATATAGCCGTGAAGATGTCACGAAATGTTGGCCATGACAGATAATCGCCCTTGAAAACTTCAGTATCACATGGAGGCAGGCGGATACTGTGTTCAAATTCGGGCTTTTCTTCAGATTTGTTTTCTGGTTTGTTGTATGTCGCTTGGCGTGTAGCCATGTCTGACATGCAGCGTAAATATACTGCATATGATCTCTTATATTTCTGTTTGACAGAAACTATACCAGTGGCCTCTAACTTATCTGAATTAAGTAAGTCGTCATAAGCCGTTCTGGTTTTTCTCCACATTGCCTTCAAGTCCTCTTGTTGAAGCCCAAGAGTGTACTTGCTGTGGACTGAATCCTCTAATTCATTGTAGTCTGATTCGAATTCAAAAATCGAATCAGCCAGCCTAATGAAACTTTCCATATTTTGGACTTAGAGGATCTGGAGAATCAAAACAAAACCGAAAAAATAAAGCTAAAGGTTCGATGAAATGCTCAACCGTACAAGATAAATGCTGAATAGAAAAGGTAAAGGCAGTATTTTACCCAGGAAAATCAAAACAACCTCAATAAACTTGTAATAAACTCAATTAATGTATAATTTAATTCAATTATTTTTATTTATTGTCAATTTTTGAATTAATTTGCAGACTTGGCCGATTTGTCTGACGAATATTTGTATGCTACAGACGCAAAAATTTAAACAAAATTTGAACAAAATCTTTGTGACTTACTCGCCACCCACACGTATAAGGGAATATGTATATATAAATGTGTGTATGTGTTGCCGCAATAAAGACATACACAACAAACACAGATAAAGTGCGCGGTGTATCAAACGAGCGAAAGTGAATATTAAATGAAGAAATGTGAAAACAAAGAAAAGTGCTATAAAAATAGTGAATTTTATCAGAAAATAATAACTAGCCTTCGATTAAAATTCTGTTCTATATATTACGAAAAAAAAACAAGTGGAAAGAACAAAAAACAAACTGAAGATCGAAAGGCTAAGTGAACTTATTTGTGAAAATGAGGTTATGTTACCTCTTGCCTTGCGCTGTGTCCAAAAAACCTTACCACTGGTGGGGGGATAATCCGGATAGACACAAGGGTTTTTAAGCGTTTAATTTAATTTAAAATTTAAAGAAAAATAAAGCACGTAACTGAACAAAAAAATCACTATTGTAAAATATTCACTAAACGCACTTACGTTTGATTACACTCGCGGGCGGCACTTTTATACAATTGTATGCAACACACAAAAAAACTAAGTGGCAAGAAATATACAACTTACGTGCTTTGATGTGGTGATCGGCCGAATTTGTTGTATAAAGTTGGTGTTGTTGGTTGTGGTATGTGGCAGAGTGTATGGCAGAGTTGTTTGCTATTTGTAATTGCGCAGAGTGTATGGCAGAGTTGTTTGTAATTTGTGATTGCGGCAGAGTGTGAACAATATTGAGTTTTTTCTCCTTTTCTTGTGTGGCAGCTTCTTGATTAATACAAATTAGATTCTTTGAAATTATTACTCCAATTGTTGTTGTTGTGGACTGTATGCAGGTTCCTCTAGACGGGGAGATGGACCATGTAAATTCGAGCGTTGTGCTAACTGGGAGCGGCGGTGGCTCAAAAGCACGGCGGTCGAATTTGTGCTCGAAATGAAAATAAACAAGAAACAACGAGAATTCTCGTTATAAAAAATGTGGCCGTATATTTATAAAAAATATAATTTATAAACAATTAGTTTACCTTGGTGCGGGCGAAAAATCCTGGGCTGGCCGTGATGTGGTCGTGTCGACTGTCTCTGGAAAAAGTAGACGGTTTTTCAATCGAGGACAACCGTTGAACCTGAAAATCATCCTCCGGTTTTAAGGGGAGGTGAACCCACACATGCACACCCCCATGCATGTATATGTGTGCTGACAAAACACGAATATGCATGCATGCCCACACAGGTGGGTGGGTTGGTGTGAGTGATTGGAAGGGCGCTAAAGTTACATTAGGGTGGCCCATTTTTTAAGACTTTAGGCATCTCGCCTAAACAAAGGGGAAATACAGACAGAAAAAGTGACTTTGTTTTATAATATGTTAAGACTAGCAACCCGCCCCGGCTTTACACGGAAATAATTTAATGTACATATGAATTGAAAATACAAACATACATACGGCCGAAATTTAATTATGCGAGAGATTCGTACATGTGTACTTACATACATACGTACCGAGTTCTTTCACCATACAATCTAATTCAACATGAATGAGGTGGGATGAGATTCCCGCATAATCGGTTGACAGCGAACGAACACACAAACAGCGTTCTTTCACCATACGATGTCGCCCCACCTCATTCATGTTGAATTAGATCGTATGGTGAAAGAACGCTGTTTGTGTGTTTATTCGCTGTCAAGTTCTAATGGCTCATTCGTTTAACAGCGAACAAACACACAAACAGCTTTTTTGGAAAAAGTGCTGCTTTTGTTTAAACAATTTTGGTTAAATAAGATATGAAACAACTATTTTTTTTGATGCAGAACGAAAGTAAATATTTCAAAGTTTAACTTCAAGTAAGTTTCATTTTAATCGGTGGATTCGTTTAGGATTTATGGCTGTATAAAAGAAAAATTTATGGTTTTTTACCACATTTTGTCCGATTGCCACGCCCCTTTATATATTTCTTCACGTTATAATGACATAAACCTTCCTCTTCAACCAATCTATGTATTAAAAAAAACCGCATCAAAATCCGTTGCTTAGTTTTCAAGATTTAAGCATTCAAGGGGAAATACAGACAGAAAAAGTGACTTTGTTTTATAATATGTTAAGACTAGCAACCCGCCCCGGCTTCACACGGAAATAATTTAATGTACATATAATTACATGAAATTCAGTACGGCAATAAAGACATGAATTGAAAATACAAACATACATACGGCCGAAATTAAATTATGCGAGAGATTCGTACATGTGTACTTACATACATACGTACCGAGTTCTTTCACCATACAATCTAATTCAACATGAATGAGGTGGGATGAGATTCCCGCATAATCGGTTGACAGCGAACGAACACACAAACAGCGTTCTTTCACCATACGATGTCGCCCCACCTCATTCATGTTGAATTAGATCGTATGGTGAAAGAACGCTGTTTGTGTGTTTATTCGCTGTCAAGTTCTAATGGCTCATTTGTTTAACAGCGAACAAACACACAAACAGCTTTTTTGGAAAAAGTGCTGCTCTTGTTTAAACAATTTTGGTTAAATAAGATATGAAACAACTATTTTTTTTGATGCAGAACGAAAGTAAATATTTCAAAGTTTAACTTCAAGTAAGTTTCATTTTAATCGGTGGATTCGTTTAGGATTTATGGCTGTATAAAAGAAAAATTTATGGTTTTTTACCACGTTTTGTCCGATTGCCACGCCCCCTTTATATATTTCTTCACGTTATAATGACATAAACCTTCCTCTTCAACCAATCTATGTATTAAAAAAAAACCGCATCAAAATCCGTTGCTTAGTTTTCAAGATTTAAGCATTCAAGGGGAAATACAGACAGAAAAAGTGACTTTGTTTTATAATATGTTAAGACTAGCAACCCGCCCCGGCTTCACACGGAAATAATTTAATGTACATATAATTACATGGAGTTCAGTACGGCAATAAAGACATGAATTGAAAATATAAACATACATACGGCCGAAATTTAATTATGCGAGAGATTCGTACATGTGTACTTACATACATACGTACCGAGTTCTTTCACCATACAATCTAATTCAACATGAATGAGGTGGGATGAGATTCCCGCATAATCGGTTGACAGCGAACGAACACACAAACAGCGTTCTTTCACCATACGATGTCGCCCCACCTCATTCATGTTGAATTAGATCGTATGGTGAAAGAACGCTGTTTGTGTGTTTATTCGCTGTCAAGTTCTAATGGCTCATTCGTTTAACAGCGAACAAACACACAAACAGCTTTTTTGGAAAAAGTGCTGCTTTTGTTTAAACAATTTTGGTTAAATAAGATATGAAACAACTATTTTTTTTGATGCAGAACGAAAGTAAATATTTCAAAGTTTACCTTCAAGTAAGTTTCATTTTAATCGGTGGATTCGTTTAGGATTTATGGCTGTATAAAAGAAAAATTTATGGTTTTTTACCACATTTTGTCCGATTGCCACGCCCCCTTTATATATTTCTTCACGTTATAATGACATAAACCTTCCTCTTCAACCAATCTATGTATTAAAAAAAACCGCATCAAAATCCGTTGCTTAGTTTTCAAGATTTAAGCATTCAAGGGGAAATACAGACAGAAAAAGTGACTTTGTTTTATAATATGTTAAGACTAGCAACCCGCCCCGGCTTCACACGGAAATAATTTAATGTACATATAATTACATGGAATTCAGTACGGCAATAAAGACATGAATTGAAAATACAAACATACATACGGCCGAAATTTAATTATGCGAGAGATTCGTACATGTGTACTTACATACATACGTACCGAGTTCTTTCACCATACAATCTAATTCAACATGAATGAGGTGGGATGAGATTCCCGCATAATCGGTTGACAGCGAACGAACACACAAACAGCTTTTTTTGGAAAAAGTGCTGCTTTTGTTTAAACAATTTTGGTTAAATAAGATATGAATTAACCTTTTTTTTCATGCAGAACGAAAGTAAATATTTCAAAGTTTAACTTCAAGTAAAATTCATTTCAATCGGTGGATTCTTTTATGATTTATGGCTGTGTAAACAAAAAATTTAGGGTTTTTACCACATTTTGTCCGATTGCCACGCCCCCTTTATATATTTCTTCACATTATAATGACATAAACTTCCTCTTCAACCAATCTATCTACTAAAAAAAAACCGCATTAAAATCCGTTGCTTAGTTTTCAAGATTTAAGCATTTAAGGGGACATAGGGACAGAAAAAGTGACTTTGTTTTATAATATGTAGTGATGCACAAATTGCCATATTATTAGTATGGGCCGCAGTAAAAAATATGTAAATACTTACCATTTAGAAACAAAAGATAAAAAGTAAATGACAAAAAATCTTATTGTGGGTGTAGTCGTTGGAATCGATAGCAAATTAAACGCGCTCCGAATCAATAATAACTATGTATTTAAAAGCTGTATTTTAATTTTGTGCGATTTATTAATATAGAACGTGAACAGAGCGGTTTATTTCGCTGAAAAAATGTAAATTACATGGAATTGAAAATACATACATACATACATACGTCCGAAATTTAATTATGCGAGAGATTCGTACATATGTACTTACATACATACGTATCGAGTTCTTTCACCATACGATTTAATTCAACATGACTGAGGTGGGATGAGATTCCCGCATAATCGGTTGACAGCGAACGAACACACAAACAGCGTTCTTTCACCATACGATGTCGCCCCACCTCATTCATGTTGAATTAGATCGTATGGTGAAAGAACGCTGTTTGTGTGTTTATTCGCTGTCAAGTTCTAATGGCTCATTTGTTTAACAGCGAACAAACACACAAACAGCTTTTTTGGAAAAAGTGCTGCTTTTGTTTAAACAATTTTGGTTAAATAAGATATGAAACAACTATTTTTTTTGATGCAGAACGAAAGTAAATATTTCAAAGTTTAACTTCAAGTAAGTTTCATTTTAATCGGTGGATTCGTTTAGGATTTATGGCTGTATAAAAGAAAAATTTATGGTTTTTTACCACATTTTGTCCGATTGCCACGCCCCCTTTATATATTTCTTCACGTTATAATGACATAAACCTTCCTCTTCAACCAATCTATGTATTAAAAAAAACCGCATCAAAATCCGTTGCTTAGTTTTCAAGATTTAAGCATTCAAGGGGAAATACAGACAGAAAAAGTGACTTTGTTTTATAATATGTTAAGATAATTAGTAGTAAAATCCATTATATTTTTGATTACCTCAATATATTGGTTAATTGAGACTGTATCTAGGTATAAATAGATGTTTTTTTGTGTATAATTTATTTTAAAAATATGTGGGCATCTATTCCTATCAAAAAGGATAGTTTCCCTGATTTTTCGAGGTATGGATGCCCATAGGAGCATCTATACATGTATACATATTTACAATGGGAGTTTGTGCAGATTTCAGCAAAACTATGCCTCGACTATATAAAAGAAAGGAAAGAGTGCGAGCTCGAGTATATCATTGGACTACGGAAAGCCTGCAGGCAGCGTTCAATGAAATGGACAAAAACAACATGGGGATAAACAAAATATCCCCAAAATTTGGAATTCCATAGAGGACATTACGAAGGCGATACGCTGCTAAAAATATAACAAAGGTGACAATGGGTATGTATTGAGCACCATGTAGTATAGAATATTACAAGCTTTTATTTAGCAATTTCCTGTTTCCATTTTCCAATAGACTTATTAAGAACTAAAATTTTTTTAGGAAAACATCCTATTTTGGATTTTGGGAACGAGGAACGGCTAGTAAAGCATATTCTCAAGCTTGGTGATGCAGGATTTCCCCCAAATAGACAAGCTATATGCATTTTAGCTTATCAATTTGCTGAAAAGTTAGGGCTAAAACACAATTTTAACCAAGAAAACGAAATGGCTGGAAGTGCATGGTTCAAAAGTTTTATTTAACGAAATCCTAAAAGTCAGCTTATATCAACACTGAGCTTTTCTATAAATGGTTAACAGAACATCTCACACCTCTTAAGACCCATGGCAAGGTTGTGCTGATTTTAGACGGTCACTCGTCACATTCAACTGCACCAGACATGCTGCAAGCTGCTGCTGATAATGATATCATGTTATTGTGTTTACCAAGTCACACAACTTCAGCCTTACAGCCTTTAGACAGGTCGGTATTTGGGCGATTTAAACCTATTTCAACTATGAAACTAATCAATTCATGCGCTTGAATCTAAATAAAAAGATCAGCCGTTACAATGTTGGAAGGCTTATCCATAATGCTTGGATTCGCTGCTACCCCTTCAAACGCTCTAAATGCCTTCAGAGGTAGTGGAATTTACCCAGTTAACAGAAATGCATTACCTGATACTACATTTCTGATATCAGATACTGCACTAGGTAGTGAAAATCCTGACACTTCTCGTGAACCTCATACGATCGTACATAGATTAGGAACGTCTCTACCTCAGGTGAGGCTTCTGTAGTTGGTCGACTAGAGACGAACAATCGAAATAGTTGCGAAGATGAACAAAATAAGACACCACCAAATCCTTCACGTACTCCAATTGAAAGAGAATCTCCTAGTCTCTTGCTCGACTTCGAAATTTTAGAGGATATTAGTATTGTTGATATTGACGATTCTACAATTGCAGAGATTTTAGGCACCCATATTGAGGTAGAACAGGAAACACCATCAAAAATCCTAATCGACGCATCACCTATTCCCAAAATTCCTTTGACCATGTCTAAGAGGGCGAAACAATCAGCAGATATTTTGAATTCAAAAGAAAATACAAAACACAAGAAGGATGTGGCTGAAAGAAAGAAAAGAAATTTTTCCTCTAATCAAAAATAATAATAATTAACCAAGAATTATTATCAACTTGAGCTCGTTAAACTTACAAAAATATGTGAACAGACGTAAAACCAACAATCAAATACATTTATACCGGAGCACGCGGTTATGTACAATAACTATCTTCTAAAAAAATAGAAAGACGAATGTACAAAAACAAAGTCCAGCATGCATGATTTACATACAGCAACAAACAACAATTAGAGGAAAACTTGAATTAAGCAGCTTGCAATACTACACGCGACATAGCCTATAGGTTAGGCAGCTGCGCTTGCAATCAGAGTGAGTGGGTTCGATTCTCCACAAGATCCTCTGAAATAGCAAAACTATACGAATTAGTCTGACGTGGCTGTTTTCGAAATAGTACTTATAACTATAGCCTGTATATGTTTGTTGCTATAAAATTTTTCCTCTAATCAAAAATAATAATAATTAACCAAGAATTATTATCAACTGGTCTTGAGCTCGTTAAACTTACAAAAATATGTGAAAGGGCAAACAAATAAAAGCTCATTTAAACAAGATAAACAAGACTGAAACTACCAAACAACTTAAGAAGAGAAAGAAAAGAGTCATTATTAAAGACAACAAAAATAAAAAAACAAAACGAACTAAAGCAAATTCTTTTAGTGAAAATGGCGATGACAGCCTAGCTGATTTGCTTGATAAAGAAAATGAAGTCTATTTAAAACAAAAGCAAGACCTAGAATCAGTGAAAAGACAAACTATTTACAGTTCAACAGATGAAGACAGTCCAGCAAATCGAGATTTCTGCATTGAATGTTTTGAAAACTATATAAGTGCAAAGTCGCAATCCGACTGGATTCAATGTGTAATGTGTCACAACTGGCTACATGAAACCTGCACACTTTTCAGAAATTATTCCTCAAGACATGGAAAATTATCAGACTAAACTTCAATTAAATTGGATAAAATAATGATTTCACTTACTTTTTTTAGTATAAAATGTATGTGCAATGCGCATTTTAACACTTAAAATGAATTTGTATAATAATATAAATATTTATTTTTTTTTTAATAAACGCTTTTAAAATTTAGTTTCAAAAAAGATATAACTATGCATGCTATTGTTTAGTTAAGCAAACACTTTGATTCAATTATGGGAATTAGTGTGATATTAGAATTATTTTCTAATGACAACAATTAAAAGATAAAAAAAAACACAAAATGTTTCCTTTTTATGGTTCTGGAGTAGCGTTTGGTTTGCGTTTTTCGCCTACATGGTATAAAGGGCATCTATCCTGCACTGAAGGCATCTATTCTTCTCAGTATTTTTATGGTGGGGCAACTATCCATACAGGTAGGCATCTATCCCCAAATGTTGCACGAAAAGCTAATTTCTGCAAAAACTGTGTATTATACGTTAGAAACTAATAATAATATTCAAGCAGAATATTGCACTAGCTACATTAATAAAAATTATTCATATAAAGTCAATATTTTAAAAATTAAGCAGCTTTCCCAAAAAGTGGGACATCTATCCCGGGTTTACCCTATATACGAGTATATCAAAATGTTCAGAAGGAAAAAAGAAATCGATTAAGACCTGTCCGTCCGTCCGTCTGTTAGCAAGATAACTTGAGTGAATTTTGAGATATATTAATGAAATTGGGTATTATATAACTGTAATCCTTTTCATCTCAATTCAATTATTTAGAGTATTTATGGCTCTACTCGAATGTATTTTAATGATTAGTACAGCGACTTCTATAGAGGACACATCGCCTAAAACATTTCGCTTTTTCTTTTTATTAGTTGCCGAGTTTGGTTGGACTTAGACACAAGTGGACAGAATTGGCTCTTGTGGCTAGTTTTGCTTAGCACGGACGTACTAATTATTTTGGCGAAGACCTACTTCCCTACAATTTTTATTTATTTGAATAAAAACAAATATGTTTTTGTTTTGTTTTTGTAGTACTTAAGAAAAAATGATCGATTTTGATGGCTTTTTGTTAGTCACTTAAAAGCAATAAAATAAATGAATACAAATTTAATGCGTAGTTTTATTTTTTTACTACATCTACGAGATTGAAAAATAATAATTTGTTTTTAGTTTTGTTTAAAGAAAAACTAATATTTTATGTAGTTCGGTCTGGGAGACCGTGCGCGGGTATATGTGTTACAAAAGTTAACGCGGGTATAGGAAGGTTAAGAGCTTTGAACATTTTCTGTTAAAGCTTTGTAAGGCCATATATAAGTTGTTTGAACCTTGAACATTAGGAGTAAAAGTTTGTAAGGTTATTCATCAGCACATTGGGTTTTTGGTTCTAAGTTCTTGAAGATGTATAAGCAAATGTTGAGCAGTTGCCTGCGCTAAGTAATTTGTAAACATTTGAATGAAGTGATTGAGGCTGTGTTAGAGCAAAGCAAATATATT
Source organism: Merzomyia westermanni (assembly GCA_949987695.1). Lineage (NCBI taxonomy): Eukaryota > Metazoa > Arthropoda > Insecta > Diptera > Tephritidae > Merzomyia > Merzomyia westermanni. Next base: position 83,481,573 of record OX465289.1, read on the forward strand.
TTTCATTTATACGAATACCGTTAGCGGAAAAGAGCGAGAAAAATTCTTCACACGGCCTGCACTAAATGGAACATATTTTTAAGGGCATTCGTCATTAAGTACGATTTTTTATTCCAAATTTTCGGCTGCCCCGCTTTTTTTAATAAATGTCAAATTAATAGGACTATATATTTTTAGTTCTTATCATGGTAAAAAAATTTTAATTTGTAATTAAAAATCGAGCGATTTATTATTCCGAATGGCCTAATTTTACCTGAATTCTATATGCAGCAACTGCGTTTGAACGTATCTTATACTCGTAAATGCATCTTACCATATCATTCTCCGACACTGCACAAAACTCAAATTGCTGACGGAAAGCCACAAGAGAAGAAAATATCGGGTGGTTGAAAAGAAGCCGTTTCTTAGGAAAAAGGAAGCGTTTCCCTGGGAAAAAAGCATTTTACTGGTATAGAGAAGCCTTTTTCTAGGAGAAAGGAAGCCTTTTTTTAGGAAAAAGCAAGCCTTTTCATATGAAAAAGGAAGCCTTTTCCTAGTATAAAGAATAATGTTCTTAGGAAAAAGGAAGATTTTTCTTAGGAAAAATGAAGCCTTTTATTAGGAAAAAGGAAGCCTTTCCCTGCCTAAAAATATCATTTGCTCGGATTGTGATAAATCCCTAAGTTCTGATCATAGTATTTCGTGCAAATTTTGTAAAGACAATTTCTATCAAATATGTGCAAATATTAGAAGCAAAGATATTAGAGAAGCTTTGGCTGAGTGCAATAACATTGCTTTTGCTTGTAACAGTTGCTTAAGTGTATCAACTGATAGTAGCTGGGCGACTGAGCTTTGCTTGGCATTTTCAAGGGTTGCTATACAATTTAGTTTGCTTTAGATCAGAGCCGCCCAAAATAATGCGCAATTTTTCATGCCTATACTCGGAGTATAGGCAAGCAAATGCAGTCGAAACATGTACGCTATGACGCTAATTCTGCCAGCGTCAAAAAAAAAGATCGTCAAAAACGACTAAGCTTAGATTTCTGACTTCGGCACATGCGAAGCAATGCTTTTGCTATTCAGCAGTTGAGCAAAGAAGAACGTGCGCAAATACATAGCAAAATTATTTTTTGATATACACTTGCAAAAAAACATTCGAAATGTTCAATAAAGAATGGCTGTACCATTTCTTTTTCCTTGAAAATAGAGATGGCGAAGCGCAATGCGTTATTTGCTATAAAATAATGCAAACAAAACTGAAATTTAATTTAGAAAGACAATATATGAATTGTCACACTCGATTTCACCTTATTTCAGGTGACGAACGGACACGTATTCTGTATGAATTAAAAGCCCTGTTTTACTTAAAATTTTATTTTGATGATGTTTCCGTTGTTGATAATGTTGCTGTTGTTGATAATGTTGCTGTTGTTGATGATGTTGCTGTTGTTGATGATGATCATTATAATAAAACGGTTCAATTAAAAAAAGCTTCTTACATTGCAGCTATGTATTTAGCAAAAAAGGGCGTCCATTTGATGATGGGGTCTTCTTTAAAGATATGGGCATTGAATTTTTGAGCTGTTTTGGCGAAACTGGGAAGGAGGTCTGTAAAATTTTAGAGGCCACTCCATTATCTCGCCAAACCATAACTCGACGAACTGAAAAAATAAGTTCGTACATATTTGCCTGTACCCGAGAAAGACTCCAAAATTGCATTTATTTTTCTATTTCTTTAGATGAAACAACGGACATTAAAAACATAAGTCAACTAATTATTTGCGTCAAATCGGTAAACGAAAATTTAGAAATATTTGAAGAAATGCTTTCTCTTGTTCCCTTTCATGGTAATGTAACTGGAAAACTTATTTTCGATGCTGTTACAGAACATGTTCTTTCTATTGTTGATTCAAAGAAGCTGAGTTCAGTCTGCACTGATGGTGCGGGAGTCATGGTTGGGCAAAATATTGGTCTAGTAGGATTTCTTCGAAAAAATAATATTAATGTTGCCACATTTCACTGCATTATACATCAGCAGGCTTTGTTTGCAAAACAATTAAATATGGTAAATGCAATGGAGACGGCTGTCAATATTATAAATAAAATTAGAGGGGGACACCAAGCCCTTCGTCATAGAAAATTTAAAAAATTGTTGGAAGAATTGTCTGCAGGTTATGGCGATTTGCTAATGTACACAGAGGTTCGATGGCTAAGTCGTGGAAAATGCATAGAAAGACTCCTAAACTTAAAGGATGAAGTCAAGATTTTTCTTCAGGACGGCAATAACCCTGAGTTATTAGAATTGGGGAATAAAATGGGGGATAAAGGTTTTTTATCAGATTTAGCCTTTCTTTGCGATGTAACGACAATTGTTAATGAGTTAAATCTCCATTTGCAAGGCAAAAATAAGAATATTTTTGATTTAATTGCATATGTTCGCCAATTTGAAAGGAAAATTAAAATAATAATAGAGCAATTAAAAAATGAAAATATGCTAAGCTTACCAAGAACCTGTGAGATAATAATGGATTATCAAAATCAAAAGAAACTACCTGAATATGTAGTAGTGTTAGAATCGATTTTAACAAATTTTAATACAAGGTTTCAAGATTTCAATAAAATTCAGCAACTCATTTCTCTCCATAATGGTCCTATAAATTGCATTATCGAAGAACAAGATGATAATTTTCATGAAGAAATACTTAGAATGCGAAATGATTCTAACTTACCTCTAGGCGCGGGTAAGGAATATTGGAGGAAAATTAATTCACAGTCGTATCCAAAAATTAAAAATGAAGTATACAAGTTATACTCAATGTTTGGATCGACTTATAATTGCGAAGCTGCGTTTTCTTCGCTTAAATATCTTCACGCGAAATACAGGAATTCAGTTTCGAATAAGCATATAGAGGACTTAATGAGAATCAAAACTTACGATCTTGAAGTCGATATGGAAAAAATCATGGAAAGTTAAAAAAAATTAACAAACGTATTTGCTGTTTTTGTTGTTATTATTGTTGTTCTTAATTCCTTTTTTAATCAAAAACCATAATTTTTTTCTAAATTTTTAATAACAAAATAAACAAATAGCACGATTTCACTCAGTGTACTAAGCAAACGCGCGCACACAATCATACGCTAGCAGATATCAAATGTGTGATTGTATGCGTTGGTAAATAAATTGCGCATTATTTTGGGCGGCTCTGCTTTAGATACTCCTCAGTAAAGGCCGGTATGCAGATCACAAGAAATTCCTCAAGAAAAATTTGGCAATTTTTCTTGCGTGAAAAATAGTAGTATGGAAGTAATAAAAATCCATGGTGAAGCAGCAAGAAGAAGAGCACATAAGCAAATAAACGAATTAAACGTTTTTTGCCAATAACTTTTCACTGAAACAAAATTTTTCTTTTCCGCTTTCGGATTATTGATACCGAGGTCAACACGCGTCTTTTGATACCTCTCCCGACATTTTTGGACGTGTTTTACCAGTTGGCGTATTAACAAATTACTGTTTTCTTCAGAAAATAAATGCCGCTTGATTTATTTCTTGCGGAAACTTGTGTTGCCGTACTCAAATTTCACGATAAAATAGTAGCAAAATTACGTTGAGAACTGCGTACTACCTCAAGAAAAGGTAACCCAAGAAATTTTCTTAAGCGTTTTTTGATATGGAGTTTTTGGTTTTCTTGTGATCTGCATATCGGCCTTAAAGATATCCTGGTTGTTTGTATGAATAATATTACTTACCAGCAGTGGAGCTTTTCAAAAAGAGATTTTGAAAACATATCTTAGCGTATCTAGTATTTTTGTTTCGATTCTACTATACTTGTACAGCGATACTTATAAGGTTTGTAAGTGTAAATTTCAAAGGTAAGTATCAAATTAATAAGGTAATATAAATTGCAAAAAGTATAAAGTTAAAAAGGTAAGTTACAGAGACATAAGTATGTATATATATAAAAATTAATTTGTGTGCGTGAATACGTTCAAAACTCATTAACCGCTTGATCGATTTTAATAATGTGTTCTTTAATATATTCGATCTAATTCAGGCCTCATTTATGACAAATTTTTTTTAAAAACCTCAATCGAGTAATATTTTAGCTAATACAACTTTACTTGACACACAAACTTAAGTTAGTTTAACAACCAAAGTTGAGTTCAATGTTTAACTTTACCAACCAGGGTACCATTCTGATTCTAACCCAATCACAAATTTTTCCAACACAGCCATAGCCTCAAAGTATATAGGCTTTTATACTTCTCACCGGCACAGACAAGCATTTTATATGGTGAAAAATTAAACATTGAAGTATCTATCGTCTATCTATATACATATATATAAATTAAAAGTCTTTCGTATGACCTCGATGGCTAAACCAATTTCATTATGTAAAAAGTACTTTTTTGGATCTTCTCTGTGGAAGGCTTTTCGGTAAAAAATATTCAAAACTTTTAGTTATTGCTACCGAAAAATGAATTCAGCTGAGAGGTCATGATTTCTCAATTTTGTTGAGTTTTAAGTACATTTTATGCCACCAAGTATTGCACCGCTTAACAGATTTGGTTTATATTTAGAACATGTGTTGTTACTTGGGGGAACGTCTCTATCAAAAATTTACTCGATAGATAGCGCTGGATTCAGTTTGAGCTATTAAGCAAAACGTGGACCAGGTATGGCCCTAGAAGGTGTTGATACGATATGGGTATCAAATGAAAAGTAATAATGAGTGTTTTAAAAGGGACTAGTTTTTCGGTCCAGATAAGAACCCGTTTTTGATTTATGTACCAAAATGTGGACTAGGTGTGACCTTAGAAGGTGTTTCTAAGACATGGGTATCAAATGAAAGGTGTTGATGAGGGTTTTAACAAGGAAAAATTCTAAGCCCAATGTGAGACCCCATTTTCGAGATATTGACTAAAACGTGGACAAAAAAAACAAAATAATGAAACATCTTTCTATTATCAAGACATGTTTTTCAAATTTCTTTTCGAAAAGCTCCACTGCTGGTAAGTAAAATTATTCATACAAACAACCATAATATCTTTACTGGCGAGTATTCAAAGCAAACTAAATTGCATGGCAACCTATGAAAATGCCGAGCAAACCTCGGTCGCCCAAGTCCTTTATAGGATTTATCGTGCTATTTTATTTTAGTTGCGAAATACTACAATTCAGTTCCAAATATATACCACGATTCAATTTTAGTTTCTATGAAGTTAATTATGAAATATTCAACAATGATGCATGTCCCACCCGTTACAGCTATGGGACAATAATGGCTAGAAAAGGGTTAATATTGCTAATTAGCATTATAATACTAAATAAACATATATACTGGTTATGTAAAACAAGAATTTAAAAAAATCCCCGGTAAAAAATTATGCTATTACATTTGAGTAAAAACTTTAGCATGTGAAACCAAAATTAGTTCCGTCTAGGAAATAAACAAAATAATAGAGATAGATATGGAGTTCTTGGAATGAACAGAGGAATTCATTAAGACATGTCCGTCCGTCTGTGGAAACGATAACTTCAGTAAAAATGTAGATATTTTAATGAATTGGCACACAGGGTGCATTCTGGAAAAGGTAGGTTGCCATTTGAAATGGGAAAAATGGAATCATAACCACGCCCCTTTTTTCGATATTGAAAATTTCGAAAAATGTATAAAATGGGTTAACTCAATAATAGAAGCAGCTACAATGATGAAATTTTGCTGGGTTTAATAATTTGGTTGTCCCATTGACGATTTTATCAAATGTTGGGAAAAGGGGAGTGGCAGCGCCCACATATGAGTGAAGAAATTTTCAAATTTTGACTTTAATAGCTTCAGAACCGTTTACGCTAGTGTAACGAAATTTTGTAGAAGGCATAATATTCTTGTGGTAAATGCACCCATAGTAAATAAGCAACATGGCTTTTCGACCATCTCTACTTTTTCATAAAAGTTGTATGGAAAGGAGGTAGAAATATTGAACTGCCCATATCTAATTAAGTGATACAGGCATAATAATATTATTTGGCAGTTACCTCAATTTTCTTATTCTCTATACGATTTTTGCAAAATTTTGGAAAGTGGGCTTGGCACCCCCTACTTATAAGTCAAGTAAATTTCAAATTCGACTGTTAATAACTTCATAACGATGTAAGATGGAATTACGAAACTTAATACGAGGTATACTATAGACATTTAGAGTACGCCCACGGAAAACAAGCAAAATCGGTTAAGGGAAATGTTTTCTGTGAAAATGGACGAAATCGATCAACGGCCACGTCCAGTTTTTAGTGTAGTTCTGAAAAATAAAATGTAAAACGCGATATTTCTATTAACTATACAAGCTATATCAATAAAATCTTGCACACATAATAAGATTTTCAAGAAAAGCTCAACCTCAAAAAAATTTTGCGGATTTTGGGGAAGTAGGCGTGGAGCCACCCACTTCAGCATAAAAATTCTGCTATTTTCAAAGGTGGCTAGCAGTTGTTGGTGGTGTGGCGGTAGTGTTGCCGGCCTACCACACCGAAGGTCCAAGGTTCGAGCCCTGGTACAGGTAACATAAAAAGTGGTTTGAAGAAGTTTTTTCAAAACGAGGTCGCCCCTCGGCAGTGGTTTGCAAACTCTCCTAATGTCTTTCTGCTATGGAAGGCTTCTCAGCAAAAAATCATCTCCTGTGTAGATGCCGTTCGCAGTCGGCAAAAATTTGTAGGTCCCGCCAATTTGTTAGAAAAAAAGTTAAAACGGCACACCACAAATTGGAAGAGAAGCTTGGCGCAAAAATCTCTTAGGAGGTTTATGATGATATACCTGTTGTATATCGCGCCATACATTTATATATTTTTCTAAGGGCCGGTTTCACCAGCTCGACTTAACTAAGTTAAGTCGAGTTTTTCACTTTTCCAGTTTCACCATCTAACTTAACTAAGTCACAACTTAGTCAGCCTGCCAGCTGACTTATTCTCGACTAAGTCAGTGTTGCTGTCGTTCAAAACCTAATTGTCAGTAATGCTCCTAATTTTTTTTGTACAATGTCCTAGCCGGAAAATTCGTCAAGCATGACTTTAAAGGCGAATGCGTAGATGCATGTGAACGCTTGTTTTCTAGCATGCAACCATTACGAAACATTCATTTTCATTTATGCGCTAAATTTAGTACCTTCCAACTAAAGAGAAATGGGTGTAAGTGTATGGCCATACATGCCCATTTCGCACCGGGGTATTGGGATGCGCAGAGTTGTCTGGTATGAAAACATACTACTATGCATAAAACAGCTGATCGGGTTGTTGTGTTCAAAGTTATTTAAGTCGCTCAGTTGGTGAAACCCAAAATTAAGTTAGTCTCGAATCTGTGCTAACTTAAGTCACGACTTAGTTTTAGTCTTAGTCGCGTTGGTGAAACCGGCCCTAAATTAGTTTACCCCTCAAAACTCATAACAGAAGTGTTTTTATTGAAAACAATCAGCTGGCTTTATAATACGAACTGAAATGTATTAAAATAGTCTTGCGTAATTTGGTATGCCATAATTAATCACTATTAGGTATATAATGTTCAGTTCGACCCGAACTTAGACTTCCTTACTTGTTATTTATAAGATTTCGCACATGGTAGTACAAAAAGATTAAAACGTCTAAAGGTCATAACTCCACAACAATTTACCACGATTACTTTTACACAGATGGGTATTTAATGTTCGGTTCCACCCGAACTTAGACTTCCTTACTTGTTTTGGCTCTTTCGGCCAGACACATAATGACAAGAAAGGGTCTACGAGAAATTGGGCTGCGTTATAGTAATAAAATGCAAATGGAGAACAGTGACGGAGTTTCGGTAACGTCCACCGACCGAGATGAGAACGCCTTGGTCGGTCGGAACGATGCTGCCGGGAAGAAGGAGCGACAAACAAGGCTATTGATCGAGCACCTGGAACAGTGTGCACTAGTCAAAGGTATATACCCTTAGGCTAGCTTCCGTCGCCAGAAGTGACACTTTTTGACAAGGTGAGCACTGAATTGCTACAGAAGTTCGAGTCGATGTTCTTTCAGTAAAAAATGGACGTGAACAGAGCCACCGCGGAAGCTGTCCACGAAGCAATGTCGAAGGTTCGAAAGGACGTACGTAGCTTGGGGGATAGAGTTTCAGCCGTGGAGAAAAACCAGACTGGTGTTGATTTGAATAAGGAATCGGGATCGGGGGCAGGCGTTGGTAGACCGTGCTTGCGAGGAGCGTGATAGATATAGTCCAAAAAGTCGCAATATTTCTTCACAAGATTTGTATGCCCATTTCCACTTGCTGTTGGAGGGGGCAGCTTAGGTCTGGTTCTGGTTGTTCATGGAGGAGCATGCGGATGGGCAGAATGTAGGTTTTTCGGAACTACGATGCGCACTCTTGAGCCAGTTTAGGAAATCTGATTGTGACGAAGAAATCAGGCAGGCCTTGCACGAACGGAAACAAAGGGTTACCGAGACATTTGACGAATTTTATACTAGCACTAAGGGCATGTCGTTCACGGTGAAAACCAGAATGCCCGAACTTAGTTTAGTCAACCTGATGAGAAGAAATTTAAAATACAAAATCAAAAACCTGATCTTTCGGTGCCGTATCGAGACATTGCAGTGGTTGAAGGAAGAATGCAGGCAAGCCGAGAAGCATCTCAAGGAGCAGGAGCAAAAGTTCCCTAGAAGGTGGTTTGTGGATGAAATGGAAGCGCGACTCGAGGGCCCAGACGACAATATGGGAGAGGTTTCATTGGAGGCGTTAGAGGGCACAGGTCACAAGGCGTTTCACCGAAACGAGTCGAAGCAGGGATCAAAGGTGCCAAAGACCAGCCACACGGCCAAGAAGCCTAACTCTGATGCGGATGCAACATGCGATTCGCGATTTCATGACCTCGTTTGTTTCAAATGCAACGAGATGCGGACCAGGTTCGTGCTGTGCGATAGGTGCAGGCAGGGAAATCAATACGATGGCGGCAACTACGGGAAGGGCCGTCCGAACCAATCGCCCCTGGATCACAAACAGGAAAGGTGACAATACTAAAAAATACAGCGCTCCCGCAAACGAAAACGAAGACATGGCCACGCGGGACATGGGAGGAAAGGAGAGCGCATTACTTGGAGTTAAAGTTGATCAAAACGGGAAAGAAAAAATATAAAGAAACAAAAAGAAGACGAAGAAGTTACGAAATAATGCCAAAGAAAAGAGACAGAGAAGACGAGCCATAGAAGCGACGATAATAAGGAGCGAAGTGGACCAAAGGCCTTACACCGATGTCGTCCTTGATGAAGTCAAGATGACGGGTCTGTTGGACAGCGGTGCGTCGATTAGTTGTGTAGGTGGGGACGCTGTTAAACTGCTGTACACAGATAACGTGGAATCATTGGTTGTTTTTCTACATAGTACCAGCATTGAAACAAAAGCTCTACTGAGGCATAGATTTTTGGGACAAGTTCAACTTGATGCCAATGACGATTTCGGAAGTCAGTAGACAAGATTACAACATGGTGGAGCTGTCTCCAAAGCAGAAAGTGAGACTGGAATACGTCAAAGGTCTGTTTGCATGTATCTGCAAGCTGGGACTAGGGAAGAGTCATCTGATGGAGCACATTATCAAAGTCCATGATGAAACGGTGTCAGTAGAGCAGCGTTACTATCCGTTGTCGCCAGTGAGCAGTGGAGCTCGCCGATAGTTCTGGTTAAAAAGCCGGGTAAGAACAGACTCTGTGTCGACATCAGAAAACTGAATTAGCGGAAGAAGAAGGATGCGCATCCCACTTAACATGTTGAGGAGATACTCAGCCGACTTAAGGACACATTTTTCATCACTGGGCTTGATCTCAAGGACGCCTTTTGGCAGATCCCGTTGGAGAGGAGCTCGCTTTTATCGCTTTCTGGTCATGCTATGTAATGCCAGCCGGTCGCTCGATGGACCGCGGTGTTCCGCCAGGCTCAGAGATAATGTTTTTGTCTACATAGATGACCTCTTGGTTTGCTCCCCGGATTTTGAAGCTCATCTGCAACATCTTTCGGAGATAAAAGTTCTGCCAAAAAGAGATTGCATATCTGGGATTTATAATCGGTCAGGGAGCGCTGCGGACAGATCCTGCAAAGCTCGAGACAATGGTGCAGTTTTCGGAAATTAGGATTGACAGTGTGGTAAGGGAGGTTCGTGAAGAACTTCGCGACAGTCGCGACGCCGTTCTCAGACTGCCTGAAGAAAAGGAAACATTTTGTCTTGACAGAGGAGGCGGTTGATGCATCCACTACTGGGATCCAATTTTATGATGAGGACAATGAGCGACCGATACAGAGGTGGGTTGGTTGGCAGCAATGGTGAGCTTACAGAAGTTTCGGCCGTACACAGATGAAGTTCGATTTACAGTAATAACAGATCATATATGTCTTAAGTGGCTGATGAATCCACGGGATCTGTCGGGACGGTTGGGAGCGCTGGAGCATCAAACTACAAGGCTTCGTTTCGAAATTGACATCGAAAGGGCGCCAATAATGTGATCCCAGGGGAGTTGAGCCGCATTTGCATAGATCAGCTAAGCACCTCGCAGACCAATATATCGATGGGCAGCGCAGAGTTTCAATCGAAGAGGAGACCGTGTGGAGAGTTTGAGTACCCGAGGGTTTGAGAGGTGCGCTTCTCCAGAAGATGCATTGTGGCATAGAGGCAGGGCATGGCGGAGTGACCGAGACCATCAATCGACTACGTGAAAGGTCCTACTGGCCTGGAATGGTCACCGCGGTTACGGAATTTGTTCGAGGCTATGATGCGTGTAAGTGCGGTAAGGCGACAAACATGATAACATGACCGCCGACGGGATAACGCGTCAAGACCGAGAGAGTTTTCCAGAGCCTGTATATAGACTTCTGCGGTCCGTAACCCAGATCTCGGGGCAGTAATTCATATATATTTGTAGTTCTTGATCACTACTCAAAATTCGCCTTGGTGAAACCTATGAGGAATGCCACTGCAAAGGAGCTGATCCGGTGCCTGGAACACGACGTGTTCCATATCTCCGGTGTGGCTGAAACAATCCACTCGGACAACGGACGACAATTTATTTCGGAGGCTTTCGGCAACTTCCTCAAGAAGTCAAGCACGTTTGTACGGCAATCTATTCCCCACAAGCTAACGAATCCGAAAGAATAAACAGATCTCGGCTGGCAATAATTAGGTCCTACGTTGACGAGGCCGATCAAAAGTCGTGGGACATACATCTATCAAAAGCCGCATTTGTTCTTCGCAGGGCGCTGCATCAAGCGATCCGTTTAGAGCCATACAAGGCTGTCTTCGGTCAATCCATGGTGCAGGATGGGGAGATATACGAGGTATTGCGCAAGCTGACAAACCTTGGGGATTTCGATGTGGAGGTTATCCCTCGGGACGTGCGACTGAAACCCTTTCGGGATAAGATACTCTGAAAAAGGTAGGAGGGCCAAGCCTGCAAGCTATAGGGTCGGACAAATGGTATTTAGACTAAGCTTCCGGAAAAGTGACGCAACACGCGATTTTGATGCAAAGCTGGCGACCAAATATATGAAGGCGGTAGTTCTACGACCGGTAGGTAACTGTCTGCAGCAACTTGTGACCTGAGTGTCAAATCCAAGGGAGTTTTTCATTCCAAGGATATGCGAGCATAGCATTAAGTACAATCGGACGTGTTCCGAGCCACCCATGCGGGGGATTGCATCGGCTGACTCGCCCTGTTGCGAGCGCCATACATTTATAATTCAGGGGCACACGCGAATATCTCACGTTGTTGATCGGCAACTTTACGCTCAGATCGAGAAAGGAAACACTTTGTGACAAGTGAGAGCAAACGGAATTTGAATTCTTTGTGGCATGTACAGAAAATTCGCTGGATCACCCTAAGGCAGGCGCCGGTTTTTATGTTCCCGAACATTGTGCATTAGACACTATCATTCTCATTGACCTAATGGCATAAGGCATCGGTCAGCACATTGGCCCCTAATACAAATGCTCGCAAAAGCTGGACCGGTTATTTTCATATTATGTAGAAACCATATATTAATTTTTTCTTTAGTCGTCAGGCATTTGGCCGACGATGAGTCACCTTCTTGGGAGCAGTCAATATCGATTATCAATCGGCAATACCGTACCCCAAGGCAAGTTGTCTTCGCGAACGCAAGTGATAAAACGAACATAAAGCTGAATGTTGCGTGAACCAGGAACTAGCAAAGAGGCTTAGCGAAGCAGGCTTAAGGGAGTTCCGGAAAATCTCTTTTCTGAAAAAGTTCAAGCAGGTGGTGCACGAGGCCGAATTTCAGAAGGGTAGTATTGTAAACCCGACACAACTTATTGACAATTTAGTTACACTACGGATCAGCAAGCTTGATTGCAAGCAAAAAGCAAAACCACTTGAAGCGAGTATGTTCAAACCAAACCAGCTGAATATTGTTTGGATAGGTGGCGACGGTGCGTGGCCAGGAACGACACGTTTTGGGGGAAACCGTCATCTCTCATTCCAAGATGCGGTATCTTCGGGACGGAAGGCTATCATTAATGCATGAGATTACCCAGAGTGCCTTGTGGTCCTTCATCTGAGTTATAGTAATAGTGTTTGCTAAGTAATGCGTAGCTATAACGAGATTTTGAGCGGTGCATATTGGCCCGAGCAGCATACCAGTTGCATACGAACGCAACCTACAGGAATAGAACTGAAGGTTGGCATACGCGATACCATGTTAAATTCTATACCTATGCCAGATGAGAGGGTTTTTGTGCTTTAGGCAATCGGTGATTGTGGTACTTTTCGGATTGCAGCAAGAGATCAGGCTCTATAAAAACTAATTTACACTTACATGTACATATATGAACTATGTAAACATTTGAATTAAGTATGTATTGCTTCTAGTTGTAGATTAGGATAATGCAAATAACCACTAGAAAAGAGAGGAGCGCAAGTTAGGGTGCGCATTGAAAGCATACTCAATCCTTAGTCTAGGATGTAAGGTAGACATGAAGTCCTTTTTCATGTCAGAAATATAGTATGATACCATTGGTTGCAAATAAAATATGCATATCGAATTAAATAGCACATTAAGCAGTCGGTGCAAAACAGGTGCGGTGAGTAAGAAGAGTGTAGGAAGGGTTAGTTGGTTTACGTCATTCGGGTAATTGGTCTGCTATCCCGTATCATACATTAGGACGTGCCGCATCTCTACTAATTCCCTGCACAGGAATTGCACCGATTTTAGATGTTAAGTCGATTATTAATATAAGAACAATAAATAAATAAAGAAATGAATTGTTAAATTCATAAACAGAAAAGAGAGTGTGATGACCGGAATGATTAAGGGGCCAGAACTTGTGAAAAAATGCAAACGACGTGGATATTGAAATCAAAAAGAGCCGCTACAAATCTAATCAAAATCTGCAAGCATATAACTTAGATGTTTATTACAACATTCCTGCATTTTATCCATTTATTGATCACATAATAATGGAAACAGATACTGGATTCACTTAACCTAAAACGATCTTCAGAGGTTTCGCTTCGATTTTTTCAACAAACCACAGTGAAGAAAATTACACAAATTTTTTTAAGCTTGCTGAATTGGGCCGCAGCATCCTCATTAATTCGTTCGACTATGTCGGTGTCTGCATATATCTGGAGCTCGTCATTAAATCTTCTTTGGTACTCGCCATCGCCAACGGGTAAGGATCCGTAAATATTTCGAAAAACATTTCTTTTCATATTTTGCACCATAAACCAGGACGGATACGATAAGTGACTTATAGAATGTTATTTTCGTTCTTCGAGAGAGTACTTTACTTCTCAAGTGCCTACTCAGTTAGAAGTAGCATTTTTTTGCAAAAGTGATTCTTCGTTGGACGTCTAGGCTGATATTATTGTTCCGGTTAATGATAGTTCCCTAATTAAAATATTGATATTTACATTATGATTTACAATTGCTGAACATTCTATCCTATTTATCCCTTCTTTTTATACAATTAGGGAGTTGCTAAATGGTTTAACGACGTTGGCAGTACATAAATATTACATTACAACACAAGAAGTATTGAAAAAAATGTGTGTTAAGCAAAGAAGATTAAAACTCGCTTTATAAGTAATAATATTTTGTTGACTTGTACATAAATATACTACGAGTATATACGCGTAAAAAACATGTAGATATACTTAAAATGTAAAAACAGAAGTAGAAATAAACGAGGAGACAAGAAATATATTACGGTAAGAACGGCAAATGTGAACGAATGGGAACAGGCCATCTAGCCATTGTGTGTCTCAAATTGCATCCCCCCCTTCCCAAAATCCTAGCTACGCCGCTGGCTCCCACATAATCGATAGTTCCGATACGAACGTAAAATTATGCATATTTGGTGCGTATTGTATGAGTAATGTGACAAACGAAAATCAACCATACAATCGATTGTTCCGATAAATGAGGTCTAGGCTATAACTATTGCAGTTTAATAGCGAGGAACACAAAATTTAGAGTACTTATTACATATGTAATGTGTGTTGTGAAAATCATCAATGTTGGACCAATATATCGTATACCACCCATACCATACATTTTTCCGATAAACGACCATAAAATTTTTAAGAGTTTGCACTAATTGTAACTAAGGATATTACACTTAAACCCGTGATTCGTATTCATGGAAGTTATAAAGACAGACAGCGATTTCCTTGCTTGTTTTAACCCTTATGTCAACGGCAACATACCTGGGTATGTTTTGCGTTTTCAAAACGCTGTAGCTCTGAACTGGATAATCGGATCGACTTGAAATTTCGTGATATCCTAGCGAAAACTGTTTTACGCAATAGTCCCAATTTTATTTAGGATTGGATCATCCGTTTGGTAGATAAAGCCCATTTACAAAGTTTCACCCTTACGTCAACAGCATACATACCTGGGTATACCATACCATATGTATAGTAAATCGCATGCAAATATGATAATATTTGAAAAGTATAGTTTATTTTGAGTGAAAAAAATACTTATGGCATAAAAATTATTATAAATTATAAAATACTTATGAAAAGTACTTTTAGGCGTCCCGTACTATCACGCTCCTCCGCTTCATGTGCTCCAGCATCCACAACTCGGATGGGCCTACCTATCATGGCTTCGATGGCGTTGCGCGTTGAAAAAACTCTGGATATTCTGCTGTTATTCGCCCTTCTCTCTATTTCTGGCTTGCATAGTTGTTCACTTAGCTGATGGAGAAACATCCTACGGCGGCTTGTATATGACTTCAGGTGAGTGTTGTTGTCAACGTATATTATGTATGCAGCAAACGCAGCAACGTCCACAATATTATAAAAGAAAGCCAAAGGCCATCTGTTTGTGCGCCGCTTGGTACTATATTCGGACAAGCACATGTCCATGCTATCAACTCCACCTTTGGTTTTGTTGTAGTCCAATATAAGCAATGGCTTCTTCTTAGGATCGGACGTTTCTGTTGTACAAGGTGGCGCAAAAGTAAGCTTCCGATGTTCAGCATATCGGTTGTGGCACGTGCAGTGTGTGCTGTTGCACCGTCTTGTTGGAACCACATGTTTTCCAATCCCAATTCATCAAGTTGCGGCAAAAAGAACTCGTTGATCGTTGCTCTGTAGCGCTCACCATTCACAGTAACCGTTTGGCCCCGACCGATTATTGGTCAAATAAATAGTCAGCAATATTCCGCGTTCTGGAGCAGTGTAGCGTAACATTGTTTATTAACGTGTATTTCGCATGTGTTTACTACACAAATGTCAAAACAGAACTGACTTTAGGGGCCAATCGCAAAATTTATAGCATTTTCTGATAGGAGGATTACTTTTGCGCAGTAACCGTTTTTCACCGACCGAAATAAATAGTCAGCAATATTCCGCGTTCTGGAGCAGTGTAGCGTAACATTGTTTATTAACGTGTATTTCGCATGTGTTTACTACACAAATGTCAAAACAGAACTGACTTTAGGGGCCAATCGCAAAATTTATAGCATTTGCTGATAGGAGGATTACTTTTGCGCCACCTTGTATAGTGAGAAGTGGACAATAATACAACTGCCTTGTTTTTCTTGGGCACGTACGTGTAATAACCCTGATTGATTTGACCCCGCGTTGGATATCAACCAACGTTTGATCGCAAACATCCAACTTGGAGGAAGGTCATTCCTTACTAAGCTGGAGTTTGCAGTAGTGGACGAAGTTTTCTAGCAACGCGAGAAGCCTGTCGGGACCCGTTGACAGTGGCTAGGCTTCAGTGGCTGGGGCGGTTCTTGGCTACTCGCGAAGCTATCATCACCAGGACATTTTATTATTATAGAGTCCCTCTACAACAAAAATTAACTACCAAAATAACCAAAAGAAATTCAAGTCAATACGACTATTACTATAAACAAGTTGGGCCGATACTCTGCACTACAACAATTATAAAGGGGCTCAATATGTGATGCTCTCAACCTCACCATGACTCTTAAAACCAACGATGGTATTTGGTTTTGTGGCTCGCAACCCGCCCTACCATGGTTTTCAATGGCCAATTTAATAGATTCCGGAAAACCCCAAAAGCATACTACACTTTACACTACAGCCTACTAACTCACCTTGCCTGAGGAAACGCGGTGAGTATTTTTACTCACACATATTTATCATTGCCGCCGGAAATAAAGGAAAGATATGCTTGTGTTTATAAGCCAGTTCAATTCACATATTAACAACACTTTATTTGTATTTGATGCTTACAACTAAATGTTTCTTAACGAATAACTGCTTTATTTAAGCTTGAAGTGAGGTTCGAAAACTTAAAACCACAAAATGTCCTCATGCTCCTACCAACAACTATTAAACACTTCCTAATTCTTTTAACTATCGTGTATAGACATACGTACTTATGCAAAGGAACACTATTAACTTTTTACGCTTTCGTTGTTCAAGACGCGTTTACAAAAATTAGGCATTGTAAGTTATTTAATTATTTCCTATTATACCAGTGCACCTGGGTATATGCCTATGTATGTACATATCTAGGGAAGCTTAATTATTGGCGTTTGGTTTGGGATAGGTTATCCATAGTAAAAAAACAAAATAAAATAAGCCGAACAACAACATACTAATCAATATCGAAAACCAAAAATGATAACACTCGAAAAAAATCAAATTTGCATGGGTATGTGTGTGTGCGTAAGTCTACTGTGCGATAACATCTCGGTGTTAAACCTACGAGTGGCATAGATGCCCCACTACTCAAAGTCAACGCAAAGCCTAGCTTTGGTCACTGCAATGTTATCCCACTGTAGCCTATGCAAATTAAATATGAAAACCATATAATGTCACTTACCAACCAGCAGCAAAACGTAGAAAGGCCTTTCGGGTTGTTGTTGCAGTAGGATGGTAGCTGAAAAGGTATTAGCGGAGAATTGTATGTTCATGCATATTTGTTTTCGGTGTTGTCATTACACTTTTTCTCTAAACAGGTTTTTACTGTATCACTTTATTCTTATTAGAATTACTATGTTTTATGAACATCGAATATTTCTACTTCTCACTGTTTTATGGTTACTGTGCAAAAGGTAATAAGTAGTCGTTTCGAAGTTTACCGAAACTAAATAAAAAAACCAAACTATTAATTATTTAAATTTTTGTTGTTTCTTCGTGTTTGTACTAAATTAGTACATACTTATTTTTACTTTATCTCGCTACTATTTCACTAGCGATATTTCAACAAATTTTTCCTATATAATAATTCTTTAGGTCTCACATTTCTTGATTAACTTTTCTTTCATTTAAAATTATTTAATAATTTTTAGTTATTTTTTTTTTTTTTTTTGTTTTACTTTCATCAACAACTTATATTTTAGTTAACATTTCTTTAGGGGGAAAACCGAGTAAGTACCCTTAGTACAATTAATATTTTGGGCATAACTGTACAACGATTTTATTTCCAAAAAAAAATCCTATTTTCACAATAATATGTAATATTAATATTTTGCTGTATTTTCGCAAAATTAATGTTTTTCTTTTAACCAAAACGGCTTTAGACACATCCTTAATTTTTTTGTAGACGCGTTATTTTTTCCCAAAGCACCTATTCAGGGATTTTTCGTACGGGTTTTTAAATGTATTATTATCTTAGGTTTGTCTATATATTTCAAGGAATATTTTAAAAAGATGTTTAATTATAATTTTTAAGGTTTTTTTTTTCTACTTATCTTAGCGCTTTTAGGAAAATTGTTTTTTTTTTTTTTTTTTAATGCAGATTTTAACCCACATTTCCGTATCGATATTTTACACACGTTTTTAGCTTTCGACGCTTTTATAAATTTAGCCCGTTCTTAATTGCTTTTGGATTCTTAAATGTTTTTTTTTTTTTTTATTGTTTTTAATTAGTTATATGTATTTTTAAAACTTTTTGCACTTTTAATTTTACACCTGTTGTTTTATGTATTGTTCTACACCACTCTTCACCGTATACTGGATTCATCACCGTCCATCGCGCTACTGACTGGTGTTGGTTTTATGCTTGCGCCTGTTAGATAGGAGAGCTGGGAGCGAGAATTTTCCGCCACTTTTATTCCCTGTCCTTTGTTCTGTCGGATGCTATAGCACAAAGGAAACTCATGAAAACTATAATAGAGACAATCTTTAATCGATTCTCTATTACCTGTTGTTGTAATCGTTCCTGGGCAAAAATTAGTTTTTACAATAGGATGTATGGTAGGGCATAATAAATACGGTGATTCCTCTGCTTCGATGAAAGATTAATAGGAAGACAAAGGAGGGGAAGAAAAGGAAGTAAATTAAAATACTTTCCTGAAGTATTATAACAATAAAAAAACTTGTATTTTAACCACAAGGTAACTCACCAGTCCTACATGCGCCTCTATAAATATTTGGGAAGTCTTCTTCACAAGCCAACTTGCCTGGTTGATGGTCCAAACGGAAAAGAAAGATTCTAGTTTCCGCAAAGCAAGCTCACACCCCCATATCCTACTTGTCAAATAATTGAATAGTTGGTAGGACTGTTTGCAGACATAAGTGATACCAAGTTTCCTTCTATCAAAAAAAATCGCATGCGAGAAAATTTCTTCTTAGGCCGAATTTCTCCCAGGGGAGAATTAATATGAAGACTTTAAGTTTGAAATATAAAAATTAAATCGCTAGGCTATCAACCAGTTTAGGCATTACCAAAATATGTGACGGCTTGCAAGAACAGTTCGGCAAACCTAAGTCCTCAAAGTTTTTGTTACATACGATCACATCGTAACGTGATTATAGAACCCAAACATTGACGATTCAGCTTCACGTCCCTTGGGGTTGGCAAATGCTGCTGACACGAATGTACGCCTTTTGTTGCAAGTACCCAATATAGATAAATTATTGTCTATCATCAAAGATTTTGCCAAGTTGTAGCTAGTGAAAAAGTTGTCACCTACAATATTTCTTCCACTTCCATCAAAAAGGTTGATACATAAATCTTTGACTATTCTTTCACCAACGTTTCTTTCACGTTCACCAGACGGTGCCATTCCTGTATAGATTTGTCCCTGCATTGAAAAATTTAATTCAATTTAGTTATTTATACTTTCAACAATTTTCAACAATATTGATAGTACCTGCAATGGATAGAACGAAATGGAGTCGCACACCCACCACACTTTTATCCCATATTTGGCAGGTTTTGATGGTATGTATTGCGTGAAGCCAGTTCCACCACGATAAGCATACAATTGTTCATCTACGGTGACGTTGGCTCCTGCCACGTAATATCTACGAAGACAGCTGTTTAGTATCAAAAAAACGTCCGATATTGCTGCTGCTTTGTCAGTTTGTTTGCGTTGCTGGCGTGTGTTTCCATTATCAAAACGAATGAAGCGGCTAATTTCCCAAAATCGTCGTACACTCATTGCAGCACGATATAATGGATGTGATTTAGTATTCCACACATCTTTCGTATGCCTGTAACCAGAATGTGTAACGCCACTTAGCAAAAGTACGCCCAAATATGCATCAAATTCACTTTCTGTTATGGGAATCCATGATCTCGGTTCTCTTGTTGGATGTTTTGCATTGTCATCATCAAAGAATTGCCTTGCCTTTCGATTTGATTCACGAATAATTATGTCGCATATTTCGTCTGACATTATCAATTTGAACGTTTCTGAAATGGTCAAACCTTGCGTTGCCCGTACTGGTCCAGATTGTGCACTTCTTAGAATGTTGTGCGTACGGAATCTTACAGGTTGTGGTTGTATCGAAGACCAAACATTACCATCTCTGGCAGTAAAATATTCCCCAGTTTCAATTGGTGCATCTTCAAGTTCTTCATCAGAATCACTGCCGTCCTCTGGGTCATATTCTGGTAACGTGGGCTCTTCTAAGTCTGAGTCATCACCACCAATATCACCTACACATTCATCTAAAGCCTCGTCACCAACTACTGAATCGTGGTCACTTATTTCTTCTTGGCTCTCTTCAAGCGTTTGACGAATATATGCTTGCTGTTCTTCGTACGAAAGTGCGCTTAGTTGTCGTGGAGTAAACCATTTACCATCTGCCATTTCACTTTGATTTTATTTTTTTATTTCCACAAAATAAACAGAAACGTGATGATAAAATCCGTAATACTGGTAAACCCTATTTTATACTTTTTAGCGCAAGTGATTAACGCAGGTACTATCGATTTTTTCAGAGATGTGTACCTGCCGGGTTATAACGGCATGCCATTTGCCATACAAAACGTATGTACATAAAGGTTAATAAGTTTTCATATGAAATTCATCATATGTACATACCCTGCTATATCAGCTCCTCCAGCGTTGCAATCGAATTGAGATCATCGGTTCCACAGCTTAAAGTCTTCGGCGGAAAAGTGGTCTGAAAATACAAACGGTTCTTTTGGTCCCGCATCTGCAGTTACCGTACAACCTTCTATTTAGTTTCTTTGTACGTATATTTTGTGATTTTACATGCAGTTCATGTTGCTAAAGATCGATTGAAGTAAATAAATGCGTTTTTTATGTCCATGCAAAATCTAAACCAATATTTTATAAATTTTTGCACGAAAATATGAAAACTTAATTGAAAAATGGGAATTATTTTATTAAATTTGAAAATATTGTTCCCTTGAAGGCAAAATCGGTTCCTTTCTGGTAGAAGAATACGGTAGTTCATTTTGAAAATGAAATTCCACTAACACAGCTTATGTCAAATGGGTGCAATGAAGATCAAGAAGAAGAAGTGGAACTACTTGTATATGTTTGTATTATGGTTTTACACACAATCCATAAATATGAGTTGGTGTTAGTACAAATTTGTGATTGCTTGGAATCAGACTTTTGCCTCGGTTAGCCATGATTTGTTTAACCGATGATTTGTTTCCAGTTTTGTAGAGAGGAATAATGTATCACAACTTCCAGATCCTTGCAAATATTCTCTGATTCAGAGACGCATTGAAAATGTGCAGTAGAGGTTTATAACGAGATTCAGCACAGCTCTTCAGAACAATGGAAGGTATTCCATCGGGACCACCACTGTACGAAGTTTTAAGATTTTGCAGATAAGTAAAATATTTTTCATCGGCCGTGATGTTGCGGTAGTGTTGCCGGCCTACCAAGGTTCGAGTCCTGGGATAGGTAACATAATAAGTTGTTTGCAGTATTCCCCCCGGTAGTGGTTGGTCAAACTCCTCCAGTGTATTTTTGCCATGCAAGGCTTCTTAGCAAAAATGTATCCCCTTTGTTCGATGCTTTTCACAGTCGGCAAAAATTGGAATAGAAACTCGGCGCAAAAATCTCTTAGGAGACGAAAGTATGAAGTCCAGTATTGGTAGCCGTAGCGGGTTAATGGCTCAGAACATACCCGCGGTAAGGCATGCTGGTCGTAAGAGGCGACTAGAAGCCACAAAGTGTAATGACGTGCAAATTGATGGTTGATCTGCGGATATGATTCCTTTCACCTCTCAATACTTAACTTCTTCTTCCTTACGAAATGAGGGAGAGGGGAGGACATAGAGGTTTCACTGGTGATACCAAATCGATCCCGCGACAGTCTAGCTAGTAACGAGGAAGTGTTTTTGTAGCTAAAAACAACAACAATAACATTATCAAAAATTTATTTTGTATACTATTTATTTGAAAAAGCCTAACATTGTCAAAGTCGTTTAAAAATTCAGGCAAAATATTCCTAGAAGAGCAAGGAATTAAGAGACCGTCGGTGAAATTCCAAGCAAATTCAAGTCGCCCAGTACAATGACTGGCGGATGAAGGACTATCTGGAGATCTGACTGGGGAGGAATGTAGGTAGCAGTGTTATAAATGGAGTTAGTTATGTGCTTCACTCACTTTTGCAGCGGATTCGGAATTATTGGGAATTCATTCAAAATTCCTAAACAAACTCATGAAAAAAGCTGAGTGGAATAATTGTTCAATAGAACAATTCTGCGGAAACGTCTCAATATGCCGATGATTTTTAGTGGACAATTTCATATAAATTTTTCCTTGGCTACATCGATCCCATTATTTGAATACACCGGCACCATATTTATTTTAAAATTGTGAAGCAGTCCTACCGAATATGCAGCGCTATTAAAAGCTGAGTTTCAAATGAATATTTGTCAAATCGAAACTGAAGCATATGTTTCCTACATTACTTATTTTAAGCCAATCGTATCTTTTGCAGAAATTTTATTAATAAAATGAAAAAAGTTTCAAAGGCTTCTTTGGTTTAATTCAAAGAAGGTTACCCTTCTCCCGGGGGTGCACCGCACATATGCGATTTTTTATTTGCTTTTTTATTACAGCTGGAAAGACAAATTATTACCGCCAAAATTAAAATAAGAAGTAGCTGATTTGAAAAGCAGCCATCTACCCTGCCTAGGTTTGACAGGACAGCAATTGTTCCATTTTTAAATTTTCAAATGCACTTTTTTATGAAACGAAAACACATTTTGTTTGTCGTTTTGTCTTTACATTGAAATCGAACATGAAAAATGGGGAGCGCAATGAAAATGCAATGCATATTCTTTGGTTAGATAAATAATTTCTCCAATGTCATAAATATTCCAGAAACCATCCATTGAAATACAAATTGTTATTCACATTTCAGTTTTAAATAATCCATATTGTGCATTACAAACAAACTGCATGCCCTCACAATTTGCTTATTCAAAAATAAGCCAGGTTCACAACAAATCAAAGGATTGCGAATAATGTACAATGGACGGCATGCTGTCTGATTGCTGCTTTCTGGACGTGCTGTTGGGTAGGTACAACGCAAATATGAATGGTCTCGATTTTCTCACAGATACTTTGCAATATCGAAGATACTTTTGTTACTTTATTAATGCTTGTTATTTTTGTATCTACCCTGTAGTCAATTCTAGTAGTTTTATACTAGTTTGCCAAACCGGCTCAACTAGTTCGAGTTCGGTAAGTTTTCCATATTCGCAACTGGTACTTTTAACAAGGCGATGTGCTACGAAATGGCCATTGTCCGCTTCTGCATCAGCAATATTCCAGGTGACATACTAGTCTCTATATACCCCATTATCATATCGGTTGACATACTAGTCAATATATACACAAGCATCATACTAGTCAGCATATGCATCAGTATCAAACCAGATCCTGTACCACTTCATAGTAGGTTAGTTCATTTTGGGTTGAAAAATACACTAAAATTTTAAAATTGCATTACAAACCTGTTTATTGAAAATTCGGTCATCAGATATAAAATATGTGCCTATCAAAATAAATATTACTTCACTATATTGTACAATTAAAACAACGCTTTGCTGCGTCTCAGAGCTAATAATAGACTAATACTACATTTACACTGCACCAAATGCGTCATTTTGGACAAACAATTTCCCAAATTACTGATTTCATCGCATTCGCTCGCATTTGGACAGCTACAACATACAATTTTTTTCGAACGCATTGCATTTGAAGTTTCAAATATCAAACAAAATGCAAATGAGCTAATGTAAATAGGTTTGAAATGACTCATTTGGATTTTCCAAATGCCGTGCAGTGTAAATGTAGTACAGGGTGTTTTTTTACAGGTTTGTTTTTCGAATAGAGATAAAACTGGCATTTTGTGGTCAAATCTGGCAACTCTAATGTCATTTATGTTCAGTTTGGTTTGCCATTTCATCATGAACAGGTTGACAAAAGAACAACGCTTGCAAATCGTGCAAATTTATTTCGAAAATAATGGTTCAGTTCGCGAAGTTTACCGTGAGCTCCGTCCATTTTATGGTCGACATAATCGTCCATCAGAGCAATTAATTCGGTTAACCATGGATCGTTTTCGCACTACGTTTACTCTATGTGATAATACGCATCCGCAGAGACGTCGAACAGTGCGCACCGAAGAAACAATTGCCGCTGTAGAGCAAAGTGTTGAAGAGGACCCGAATGAATCGATTCGCCACCGTGCACAGCAATTGGAGCTTTGTCCATCAACTTTATGGAAGATTTTGCGCAAAGATCTTGGCTTGCGACCTTACAAGATCCAGCTTGTGCAAGAATTAAAGCCGCGAGACCATGCAATGCGTCGTGACTTTGGTGTATGGGCCGAAAATGAGATTGATTTCGATGCTGATTTTCATCGCAAAATTTTGTTCAGTGATGAGGCTCATTTTTGGTTGAATGGCTACGTCAACAAGCAAAATTGCCGCATTTGGAATGAAGAGAATCCACATGAGACCCTTGAAACGCCATTACATCCACAAAAACTGACTGTTTGGTGTGCTCTATGGGCTGGTGGAGTCTTTGGGCCATACTTCTTCCGCAATAATGCTGGAGAGGCAGCTACCGTTAATGGAGACCGGTATAGAGCCATGATAACCGACTATTTTGTTCCCGAATTGGATGGCATGAATGTGGATGAGTTGTGGTTCCAACAAGACGGCGCTACATGCCACACAGCGCACGTCACAATCGATTTATTGAAGGAAACATTCGATGAGCGCATAATTTCGCGGAATGGACCTGTCAATTGGCCACCAAGGTCGTGTGATTTGACACCATTGGATTATTTTCTTTGGGGATATGTGAAGTCGCTCGTCTACACCAACAAACCAGAAACGTTAGGGGAATTGGAAGCCAACATTCGTGGCGTTATTGCCGACATACGGCCCCATATGCTCGAAAAAGTGGTTGAAAATTGGACCTGTAGAATTGGCTTTATTCGAGCCAGCCGCGGCGGCCACATGCCCGAAATCATATTTAGACATTAATGGCATAAAATTATCCTTCCAATAAAGCCAAATTGATGGACCTTAAAACGATTTTCTTGTGTTTTATTTCAATTCGAAGTTCTATACCCCTAAAAAAAACACCCTTTATAAGTCCGATTTTATTCTTTATATCCCATACCATATAATATATGGAATTTAATTGCATCGCTTATTGCAGCCCTCATTATTACCTTTCGTTTAATACCCATATTGTACTAAACACATTTTTGGTCACCTTGGTAAAAATATCGGTCGATATCTCCGAAACTGTTCGAGCTATCAGAACAAGCGATATCTTAAATTCTAAGTTAAATGTCTAGTAATACAACGGTGAAAGTTTGATTCAATTCCATTCAGCAGTTTTTGAGTCATGCGCCCAAGCATACAGACAGATAGACGAAAATTCTAGAAACAGTTAATTTGGCTTCTATTGGCTTAATAATGATCCCTGCTATCGGTGTCTCTCTGCGATCCACAGTCATCGACCTTTTACAATTTTATTATATGTAGAGATTTCACACACATAAATCTTTAAATTTTCTTGAAACATTTTGTTGAAAATATTAAAATTTAAATATTAGTCTCAGTTAGAATACATATATATTTTTCAAGAAAGGATTAGCTTTTTAAGGTGAAAATTTTAAGTTTCGGAGTTCTTTGCAAATAACCACTCGTTAATGGGATTCTAGTACAAAATGTGCAAGTTCTTGGTAGCAAAACTTTTTTAAAAGTGCTATTTTTAACCACCTTTTTATGGTATGTGTCTCTGCTCGCCATTCTCGTTGTTGCAGCTTCTAAACGATTCCGTTGGAGATTTGTTTATTTATGAAAACTGCATTTCGCAATCACAGTAAGTTAACCATTCAATATTTCTTTTGTGCATTTGTTGCAAAAATTTTCTTCAGAAAAGCTTACTTTGATTATTCCAAAAAGAAATAATATTTACTTACACAGCTTTGCAGTAGCGGCGTCCCAAAAAATTAGGGGGATTTTGTTTACATGCACGTACGTACATGATCTGCAACCCAAATGTACTATTTGAAGCAGAAAATTCTCAAAAGGATTATTATTTCACTATAAGAACTATTATTTACAAGAAAATTTTATCTTTCATTCAATAAAATGAATTAGTTGAACAATAAATTTAAATTTAGGACGGCGTTGTTAACCGTACCAGGGTTGCCAGTATTTTTTGAAAGTGTCGCCAGATTCTTTATTAAAGGTCGCCAAAATCGCCAAATTTTACTAACATGTCGCCAAATAGGTCGCCTACAAAATTTCCATCACACGAAAGCTGTAGAACTTACCAACAATATTCTTTCAATGTGGGCATTGCTGGGTTGTATACTCAAAATTTGTAAAACATGCGATGACAACTTCTTAAATATCGGCCAAATATCGTAGCTGCTCTGATAGCTAATTAACCCATAACTTATTCGACTGATTTTCATTTCTACTCAAAGCTTTTTCATGGCTCATATTTAATTCCAGTAGCCTGATTCTGTAACCTTTTAACGACTCGCTAAATTTTGGCGTTTGTTCTTAACGTAAATGTTAGCGAATGGGGAAAAGCGTTAAAAATGGTGCCAAGCGAAGTTAACGTTAACACCTGGCGTTAAAATAGTTACAGAATCGATTAACAGAAATGGTAAATATTTGGATTCAGGTCGATTTTGACTCAAACATAATTTTGAAAAAAAAAATCTGAAGTTTCTTTAGGTTTTTCAAACTTGTTGGCAACAGTTTATTAAATTCTTTGCAAAGGGTTTTAATATCTCAAGGACAGGTTCATAACCTTTGGAAATTGAACTATGAACTTTTCTTTCTTTAATAAATTATGCCAAAATTTGTTTTCTCAGGAAGACAGTACGCTAAGTCATTGTCAACATTTTTCATCAAAGTATTTGTATCCCTGGTGTTGACAAAAGTGGGTTTCATCATCGTTAACATATTCGCCAGAGAATTTACTCAACCTTAGTATGTATGCCTACGCACATATTAATTTTCTTAAGATATGATACGAGCAATGATCCTGCGTATTGATCTGCTCCAAACTCTCGTTCGCCTTCTATTTAATGTCGTAAGATGTATTGTCCATGTGTAGATAAAGGATGAAAACAGAGTTAAAATTATACTTAAAACTTTATTCAAGTTTCATAATATTTCGATAATCGCCAAAAAAGTCGCCATCTCAAAAATTTTCATAACTTGGTCGCTAAAGTTTGTAAGAAGTCGCCAATTTGGCGACAAGTCACCAATACTGGCAAGCCTGAACTGAACAATTGCTGTCCGAATCAGTGTTGGCATTTTACTGTTTTCCAGCTAGATCTAACTTTTTTTTTTGCCATTTAGCTGGAAAAAATGGAATTTAGCTGCTAGCTTTTTTTTATCATTTTCCAGGATTTTTTTTTTAGCTTTTTCCCCCGATGTGAGAAAAGATCTCATTCAACTCATGAGCACATCTAATATTTATGCTAATTCAGCGGATGATGAAGAAAATTGTGATATTGACATATTTTAAAACGTATTTATTATATACTAGCTCATACCCGTGGGTTTCACCCCACATTTTTATATATATATAAAATTCAAATTATGTATGTACTCGTATGTATCCATAGACCGACTTGAAAAATTCGAGTTGTATAGGAGGTGCCACGCCCCCTTTTTCGGTATCCCCAGTTTTTTGGAGGTGTTAGGGATTACTCTCATATAACCTCTTACCAAATTTCATTGGTCTAGCCTTAATACTTCCAGAGATATGGACTATAAAAAATTCCAGTTGTATGGGATGTGCAACGCCCCCTATATATCTCAAAATATTTTTTAGCCCATGACCATCCACCAAATTTGGTTACGATCGGTTTATACGTTTAGGACGCAAGTCGATCTATAGATACATATATATATATATACATACATAATTTGAATTTTATATATATAGTTTATCTCACATTACTACCTTTTATATTATACATAGTTATTTTGCATGCCATGAAAGTAAATTTCCTTTTAAATATGTGCCGCACTTGACAACTAAATGGGACTTTTTATCGAAGAATACAGTGATCTGTAATTTAAATTTTACTCGTTGTACCTTTTATATAAATAGCAACTAATTTATATAGTAAATAGAAATATTAGCCTTAGTTAGACGCTTTGCTGCGTCTCAGAGCTAATAATATACTAATACTACATTTACACTGCACCAAATGCGTCATTTTGGGCAAACAATTTCCCAAATGACTGATTTCATCGCATTCGCTCGCATTTGGACAGCTACAACATACAATTCTTTTCAAACGCATTGCATTTGAAGTTTCAAATGTCAAACAAAATGCAAATGAGCTAATGTAAATGGGTTTGAAATGACTCATTTGGATTTTCCAAATGCCGTGCAGTGTAAATGTAGTATAGGTCCGATTTTATTCTTTATATCCCATACCATATAATACGAGGTGTGTTCAAAAAGTATCGCGAATTTTGAATTTTCGCTGGTTACGTATATTCGAATTTCGAATTTTTTGTGGCGTTATGTTGGTACTCATGTCTCTTACTTATGCCGACAAGCTCGGCCATTTTGAATGTTCAGTTAATTGTTGGCAGCTGCTTTGCTTGCACGTGTTTTCGATCGTCTTCGATTTTTACGCGAAATTCGTACCAAAATTGCTCAATTGTGACCAAAAACAGCATCGCATGAACATTGCTAATGAGATGTTAAACTCTGTCCGCGACGACCCAAATTTGCTCCAGAGGGTCATAACTGGTGACGAATCGTGGATTTATGGTTATGACGTGGAAACCAAAGCTCAATCATCTCAATGGAAGCTGCCGCACGAACCAAGACCGAAAAAAGCGCGCCAAGTTCGGTCGAATGTGAAAGTTTTGCTGACAGTTTTCTTCGATTGCAGGGGCGTGGTGCATCATGAGTTCTTGCCACAGGGAAGAACGGTCAATAAGGAATATTACCTGCAAGTTATACGCAATTTGCGCGAAGCAATCCGCCAGAAACGCCCGGATTTGTGGAAGAACAAAAATTGGCTTTTGCATCACGATAACGCCCCTGCTCACGCATCGTTGCTTATGCGCGACTTTTTGGCCAAAAACAACACACTAATGATGCCGCAGCCACCGTATTCCCCAGATCTGGCCCCCTGTGACTTTTTCTTGTTCCCTAAACTGAAGAGGCCCATGAAAGGACGACGTTACGCTTCTCTTGACGAGATAAAGACGGCATCGAAGGAGGAGCTGAACAAGATACAAAAAAATGATTTTTGGAAGTGCTTCGAAGATTGGAAAAACCATTGGCACAAGTGTATAATATCTCATGGGGATTACTTTGAAGGGGACAAAGTAGATATTCATGAATAAATAAATAATTTTTGAAAAAACACAAAATTCGCGATACTTTTTGAACACACCTCGTATATGGAATTTAATTGCAGCGCTTATTGCAGCACTCATTATTACCTTTCGTTTAATACCCATATTGTACTAAACACATTTTTGGTCACCTTGGTAAAAATATCGGTCGATATCTCCGAAACTGTTCGAGCTATCAGAACAAGCGATATTTTAAATTCTAAGTTAAATGTCTAGTAATACAACGGTGAAAGTTTGATTCAATTCCATTCAGCAGTTTTTGAGTCATGCGCCCAAGCATACAGACAGATAGACGAAAATTCTAGAAACAGTTAATTTGGCTTCTATTGGCTTAATAATGATCCCTGCTATCGGTGTCTCTCAAATATCTGCGATCCACAGTCATCGACCTTTTACAATTTTATTATATGTAGAGATTTCACACACATAAATCTTTAAATTTTCTTGAAACATTTTGTTGAAAATATTAAAATTTAAATATTAGTCTCAGTTAGAATACATATATATTTTTCAAGAAAGGATTAGCTTTTTAAGGTGAAAATTTTAAGTTTCGGAGTTCTTTGCAAATAACCACTCGTTAATGGGATTCTAGTACAAAATGTGCAAGTTCTTGGTAGCAAAACTTTTTTAAAAGTGCTATTTTTAACCACCTTTTTATGGTATGTGTCTCTGCTCGCCATTCTCGTTGTTGCAGCTTCTAAACGATTCCGTTGGAGATTTGTTTATTTATGAAAACTGCATTTCGCAATCACAGTAAGTTAACCATTCAATATTTCTTTTGTGCATTTGTTGCAAAAATTTTCTTCAGAAAAGCTTACTTTGATTATTCCAAAAAGAAATAATATTTACTTACACAGCTTTGCAGTAGCGGCGTCCCAAAAAATTAGGGGGATTTTGTTTACATGCACGTACGTCCATGATCTGCAACCCAAATGTACTATTTGAAGCAGAAAATTCTCAAAAGGATTATTATTTCACTATAAGAACTATTATTTACAAGAAAATTTTATATTTCATTCAATAAAATGAATTAGTTGAACAATAAATTTAAATTTAGGACGGCGTTGTTAACCGTACCAGGGTTGCCAGTATTTTTTGAAAGTGTCGCCAGATTCTTTATTAAAGGTCGCCAAAATCGCCAAATTTTACTAACATGTCGCCAAATAAGTCGCCTACAAAATTTCCATCACACGAAAGCTGTAGAACTTACCAACAATATTCTTTCAACGTGGGCATTGCTGGGTTGTATACTCAAAATTTGTAAAACATGCGATGACAACTTCTTAAATATCGGCCAAATATCGTAGCTGCTCTGATAGCTAATTAACCCATAACTTATTCGACTGATTTTCATTTCTACTCAAAGCTTTTTCATGGCTCATATTTAATTCCAGTAGCCTGATTCTGTAACCTTTTAACGACTCGCTAAATTTTGGCGTTTGTTCTTAACGTAAATGTTAGCGAATGGGGAAAAGCGTTAAAAATGGTGCCAAGCGAAGTTAACGTTAACACCTGGCGTTAAAATAGTTACAGAATCGATTAACAGAAATGGTAAATATTTGGATTCAGGTCGATTTTGACTCAAACATAATTTTGAAAAAAAAAATCTGAAGTTTCTTTAGGTTTTTCAAACTTGTTGGCAACAGTTTATTAAATTCTTTGCAAAGGGTTTTAATATATTCAAAAGCTTTCCTCTCAAGGACAGGTTCATAACCTTTGGAAATTGAACTATGAACTTTTCTTTCTTTAATAAATTATGCCAAAATTTGTTTTCTCAGGAAGACAGTACGCTCAGTCATTGTCAACATTTTTCATCAAAGTATTTGTATCCCTGGTGTTGACAAAAGTGGGTTTCATCATCGTTAACATATTCGCCAGAGAATTTACTCAACCTTAGTATGTATGCCTACGCACATATTAATTTTCTTAAGATATGATACGAGCAATGATCCTGCGTATTGATCTGCTCCAAACTCTCGTTCGCCTTCTATTTAATGTCGTAAGATGTATTGTCCATGTGTAGATAAAGGATGAAAACAGAGTTAAAATTATACTTAAAACTTTATTCAAGTTTCATAATATTTCGATAATCGCCAAAAAAGTCGCCATCTCAAAAATTTTCATAACTTGGTCGCTAAAGTTTGTAAGAAGTCGCCAATTTGGCGACAAGTCACCAATACTGGCAAGCCTGAACTGAACAATTGCTGTCCGAATCAGTGTTGGCATTTTACTGTTTTCCAGCTAGATCTAACTTTTTTTTTACCATTTAGCTGGAAAAAATGGAATTTAGCTGCTAGCTTTTTTTTATCTTTTTCCAGGATTTTTTTTTTAGCTTTTTCCCCCGATGTGAGAAAAGATCTCATTCAACTCATGAGCACATCTAATATTTATGCTAATTCAGCGAATGATGAAGAAAATTGTGATATTGACATATTTTAAAACGTATTTATTATATACTAGCTCATACCCGTGGGTTTCACCCCACATTTTTATATATATATAAAATTCAAATTATGTATGTACTCGTATGTATCCATAGACCGACTTGAAAAATTCGAGTTGTATAGGAGGTGCCACGCCCCCTTTTTCGTTATCCCCAGTTTTTTGGAGGTGTTAGGGATTAATCTCATATAACCTCTTACCAAATTTCATTGGTCTAGCCTTAATACTTCCAGAGATATGGACTATAAAAAATTCCAGTTGTATGGGAGGTGCAACGCCCCCTATGTATCTCAAAATATTTTTTAGCCCATGACCATCCACCAAATTTGGTTAAGATCGGTTTATACGTCTAGGACGCAAGTCGATCTATAGACACATATATATATATATACATACATAATTTGAATTTTATATATATAGATTATCTCACATTACTACCTTTTATATTATACAAGGTGGCGCAAAAGTAATCCTCCTATCATAAAATGATATAAATTTTGCGATTGGCCCCTAAAGTCAGTTCTGTTTTGACATTTGTGTAGTAAACACATGCGAAATACACGTTAATAAACAATGTTACGCTAGACTGTTCCAGAACGCGGAATATTGCTATTTATTTGACCAATAATCGGTCGGTGAAAAACGGTTACTGCGCAAAAGTAATCCTCCTATCAGAAAATGCTATAAATTTTGCGATTGGCCCCTAAAGTCAGTTCTGTTTTGACATTTGTGTAGTAAACACATGCGAAATACACGTTAATAAACAATGTTACGCTACACTGCTCCAGAACGCGGAATAATGCTGACTATTTATTTGACCAATAATCGGTCGGGGCCAAACGGTTACTGTGAAAGGTGAGCGCTACAGAGCAATGATCAACGAGTTCTTTTTGCCGCAACTTGATGAATTGGGATTGGAAAACATGTGGTTCCAACAAGACGGTGCAACAGCACCCACTGCACGTGCCACAACCGATATGCTGAACATCGTAAGCTTACTTTTGCGCCACCTTGTACATAGTTATTTTGCATGCCATGAAAGTAAATTTCCTTTTAAATATGTGCCGCACTTGATAACTAAATGGGACTTTTTATCGAAGAATACGGTGATCTGTAATTTAAATTTTACTCGTTATACCTTTTATATAAATAGCAACTAATTTATACAGTAAATAGAAATATTATCCTTAGTTTGACGTATTTTAAAAAAATACAGATTTGAATTGTTCATTATAATTCCAATGCTCGAAAGTGCATATTCTTATGAAAAGCATCTGTGCAAGAAACTTTTTTATTTTTATGAAATTGGAGTACAAACAACCTTATTATACCTAGTAGTACAACGCACACAAGGTATATTAACTTTAGTCGCCTAACGGCAGTACGTAACGGCATAAACAGATCGAGATAGATATTGACTTATACATATCAAAATGTTCAGGACGGAAAGAGAAATTGATTAAGCCATGTGCGTCCGTCCCTCCATCTGTGAACACGATAACTTGAGTAAATTTTGAGATATCTTCATAAAACTTGGTATGTGGGTTCCTTGGCATTCATCTCCGAGCGCGACTTGAAGCGGGCGAAATCGAATGATAGCCACGCCCACTTTTTATGTATAGAATATTTTCGAAAACACAAAAAAAGTGATTACGCAGTACATAATACATCTATAAGGATAAAATTTGGTGACTACATTGAGATTGGGCATAAAATAAATTTTTGAAGAAATTTTTGAAAATGGGCGTGGCACCGCCCACTTTTGATAAAGTCAAATTTAGAAATAATATTCATCATAAATCAAAAACCGTTCAAGATATCGAAACGAAATTCATAATTCGATCTTGATATTTCAATGAGAATTGGTCAGTCGCTTCTCAGTAGTATGTATTATACTCCTGCCAAAAATTAGCCAAATCGGGAAACACACAAGCAAAATATTCTGGCACGTAGTTAATAGCCCACTGCAATAGCGAAGTTATACATCTTTTTTGATTTTCATACCTTTCATAAACATTAAATGTATCTAAGTATGAGAAGAAGAAAAGAAAATTTCACTTAAATGATCAGCACGATGAGCGGAGTCGATTTAGGCATGTCCGTCTGTCTGTCCGTCTGTCTATTTGAACGCAAACTAGTCTCTCAGTTTTACAAAAGAATGCTGAAATTCGTTGTTTGCTTTCGGCATTTTATAATATACTAGCAAACCCGGTAGACGTTGTTTTGACGTTTTGATACATAGAACACATCTATATATAAAATGTCATTAACTTGAACCAAATAAACTCCTAACTTTAAAACTGCAGCTTTATATAACATGGGGGCTTTTCCAAAAGCTGTATATAGACTGTGTCGTGCCCAGCGAACTCCTGAACCTATCGTGAAATTTCAAGAGCAAAACAAAACACAAAACATGTTGGGGTGGCACCACCCACTTTTGAAAAATTATGTAGATATTGACAAAGTGACACATATATCCAAATTTCATTAATTTAGACCAAAAAAGTTCGGAGTTATGACGAATTGAAACTTTATATAGCCTGGGGGCATAGCTCCGCCTACTTTTCCAATACTATATATTGTCTATGCTGTACCCAGTGAACCCAAGTATACGAGGTGTGTTCAAAAAGTATCGCGAATTTTGAATTTTCGCTGGTTACGTATATTCGAATTTCGAATTTTTTGTGGCGTTATGTTGGTACTCATGTCTCTCACTTATGCCGACAAGCTCGGCCATTTTGAATGTTCAGTTAATTGTTGACAGCTGCTTTGCTTGCACGTGTTTTGGATCGTCTTCGATTTTTACCTATTTTTTTACCAAAATTGCTCAATTGTGACCAAAAACAGCATCGCATGAACATTGCTAATGAGATGATAACTCTGTCCGCGACGACCCAAATTTGCTCCAGAGGGTCATAACTGGTGACGAATCGTGGGTTTATGGTTATGACGTGGAAACCAAAGCTCAATCATCTCA
The DNA here is from genome assembly GCA_949987695.1 of Merzomyia westermanni. Taxonomy (NCBI): domain Eukaryota; kingdom Metazoa; phylum Arthropoda; class Insecta; order Diptera; family Tephritidae; genus Merzomyia; species Merzomyia westermanni. Next base: position 83,516,586 of record OX465289.1, read on the forward strand.
ATGGAAGCTGCCGCACGAACCAAGACCGAAAAAAGCGCTCCAAGTTCGGTCGAATGTGAAAGTTTTGCTGACAGTTTTCTTCGATTGCAGGGGCCTGGTGCATCATGAGTTCTTGCCACAGGGAAGAACGGTTAATAAGGAATATTACCTGCAAGTTCTGCGCAATTTGCGCGAAGCAATCCGCCAGAAACGCCCGGATTTGTGGAAGAACAAAAATTGGCTTTTGCACCACGATAACGCCCCTGCTCACGCATCGTTGCTTGTGCGGGACTTTTTGGCCAAAAACAACACACTAATGATGCCGCAGTCACCGTATTCCCCAGACTTTTCTTGTTCCCTAAACTGAAGAGGCCCATGAAAGGACGACGTTACGCTTCTCTTGACGAGATAAAGACGGCAGCGAAGGAGGAGCTGAACAAGATACAAAAAAATGATTTTTTGAAGATTGGAAAAATCGTATATTGCGAAAATTTCATAAAGATCGGTTGAGTACTTTGGCGCCTATAAAAGACACCCTTTTTATACCTAGTAGTGCTTCGCACACAAGGTGTATTAACTTTAGTGTCGTAACGGCAGTACGTAACGGCATTAACGGATCGAGATAGATATTGACTTATATATATCAAAATCTTCAGGACGGAAAGAGAAATTGATTAAGCCATGTCCGTCCGTCCGTCCGTCTGTGAACACGATAATTTGAGTAAATTTTGAGATATCTTAACGAAATTTGGTATGCGGGTTCCTTGGCACTCATCTCCGAGCGCTATTTGAAATGGGCGAAATCGGATGCTAGCCACGCCCACTTTTTATATATATAATATTTTCGAAAACACAAAAAAAGGGATTACTCAGTACATAATACACCTATAAGGATAAAATTTGGTGAATACATTAAGAATGAAATAAATTTTTAAAGAAATTTTTGAAAATGGGCGTGGCACCGCCCACTTTTGATTAAGTCAAATTTAGAAATAATATTAATCGTAAATCAGAAACCGTTCAAGATATCGGAACGAAATTCAGCACGCAGGTTTCCAGGTATGCAGTGAATGTTCCAGGAAAAAATGGGCGGGATGGGTAAAGGTCTACGCCCACGTTTATATGAAAGATTTTGAAAAGGATCGCAGATATATTAAATAGGCAATAACTTTGCGTAAAATAGCTTTACATCATTTATATTTCAGTTTTAAAGTTTCCGTAAACAAAGAAATCCAAAACCTTAAAATTTTCTAACATGGGCGTGGCCCGCCCTTTTTATAGTGGACTATTCCACAAATCTTTTTATGCCATAACTCCGCCAAAATTTTATTTGTGGAAACGAAATTTGGTGATAATGTTCTATACATAAAGGTAACCGTTTGCTGTAAAATTGGGCGAAATCGGTTAATGCCCACGCCAAGTTTTTTGACATAGTTCTGAAAACTTTTTTTGTAAAATTTAAAGAGCGATATTTCTACAACCAAGCAAGTTATATCAATTAGATTTTGCACACATAATAAGCTTTTTAAGAAAAACTCGGGCGCAAAGAAATTGTTTCAAATTCGAAGAAGTAGGCGTGTCGCCGCCTACTTTTCAGCATAAGCTGTCTGCTATTTTCAAAGGCAATCGCTTATAATTCGATCTTGACATTTCAATGACAAATGGTCAGCTGCTTCTCAGTAGTATGTATTATACTCCTGCCAAAAATTAGCCAAATCGGGAAACACATAAGCGAAATATTCGGGCACGTAATTTATAGCCTACTGCAATAGCGAAGTTATATATCTTTTTTGATTTTCATACCTTTCGTAAACATTACATGTATATAAGTACGGGAACAAGAAGAGAAAAGTTCGCTAAAATGATCAGCACGATGAGCGGAGTCGATTTAACCATGAACGTCTCTCCGTCCGTCTGTCTGTCTGTCCGTCTGTCTATTTGAACGCAAACAGTCTCTCAGTTTTACTATTATATTGAAATTCGTGGTTTGCTTTGGCCGTTTTATAATATACTAGCACACTCGATATACGTTGTTTTGACGTTTTGATATATAGAACAGATTTATATATAGAATTTCATTCACATGAACCAAATAAACTCCTAACTATACCCAACTGCAGCTTTATATGACCTGGAGGATTTTCCAAAAGCATGTATATATACAGACTGTGTCGTGCCCAGCGAACTCCTCAACTTATCGTGAAAGTTCAAAAGCAAAACAAAACACAAAATATGTGGGTGTGGCACCGCCCACTTTTGAAAAATGATGTAGATATTGACTAAGTGACACATATATCCAAATTTCATTAATTTAGACCAAAAAACTTCGGAATTATGACGAATTGAAACTTTATATAGCCTGGGGTCGTGGCTCCGCCTACTTTTCCAATACTATATATTGTCTATGCTGTACCCAGTGAACCCAAGTATACATCGTGAAAATTTCATAAAGATCGGTTGAGTTCTTTGGCGCCTATAAAAGACACCCCTTTTTATATCTATTTTTGTTACGCACACAAGGTATATTACTTCATTCGGCATAAACGAATCGAGATATATATTTATTAATGTTCAGGATGAAAAAACAAATATCCGGGCAAGAGTTAATACCCCACTGCAAAAGCGAAGTTGTATATCTTTTTTGATTTTCATACCTTTCATGAACATGAAATGTTTGTACGTATGAGAAGAAAAATAGATAGTATACTGAAATGATCAGGAGGATAAGCTGAGTCGATGTAGGCATGTCCATCTCTCCATACGTCTATCTGTCTGTCCGTCTGTCTATTTGAACGCAAATACGAACTGAAAGTATTAAAATACACCTGTGTAAATTGGGATGACATAATAGATCACTACTAGGTATATAATGTTCGGTTCCACCCGAATTTATACTTCGTTACTTGTTTTTTGTATAAAATATTACTTTTTTATATACTTTTATATACCTGTGGATAAAAAAAACGAATAAAACATGTGAAAAGATGACTTCCTTTTTAAGCTGTGTTTTAGCCCTAACTCATTTTTTGTAGCTTTTATTAGTTTTTTTTTTCTCAAATCTAGCTGGATTGTTGAAAAAATTCTGGCAACATTGGTTCGAATAATGAATTGTTCGCTCGTGTAAAGTATTTATCTATCGACAGTTCTGGAGGGTTGTTGCTCCTCATGATAGTAAAAACATTTCAACCGCCCAGGCTGGCATGAATAAGCCTACGAAATTCAAGTCGATGAACCAGAATGTTCACTTACCAGTTTGACAGTTGACTGCGTACCTAGTATATTGAATTCCAACTCAGTTAAACTGTCAAGATATATCGCATAAAGTGTCGCAACCAAGAGAGATTGACATAAAATACCAACGCACACACAAAAAATCCTTTGTTCCAATGACAATTGTTTACCTAGATCGGTGGGTCAAATATTTTGCATATCTTATTGAGTGCGTTCGTCGCATTGTCATTATAGGTTGTCAATCAAAGTGGTCCACGCAAAAGCAAAAAAGTTCACTTAGTTAATTCCACTTGGGAATTAATGGTGTACAATGTGGCATGAATTAAACGGTCTTTTGGCGACGGGGAATGTGGACAAAGAATTGACTTCTGTACGTATGAATGTACGAATATAAATTTGAGCAGTAGCCTCTGAAAATGCGAAATGTACACCAGTATATAAAGATATGTGTATTAGCGATGTAACGAATGTGATTATCAGATAAAAATGTAATAGTGCGTTACTTAAATTAAGAAAGAATTAATTTGGTATGATTTTTAATGCATGCTGAAGTGACTAAACATTATCAGTCTCCATTTTACAATTTGGTGTTATAGGTATATTCATTTACTTTGCTTTAGGCAGTGAAGCTTAAGAATTAATTTCTCATGAATACCTACAATAAAAAAATATAAATTGCAATGTTAATTAGCAAAATGTAATTCTGCTATGAAACTTTACTTTGCCACATAACTTTTCAATGTTAAGGTAACCACCATCTCTACATGTAATAAAATTGTAACAGGTCTGTAAATTGCAGATATTCATAAAAATTTATGTTAGGGATCATTATTAGAATTTAGAATTTTCGTCCGTCTTTCTAGACTTGAATTGAATAGAATTCTCATTGTTGCCTTACTACATAGACATCCAATTTAAAATTTAGTATATATCTTCTCTAACTCCACCGGCTTCGAAGTGTTTGACCAATATGTAGACCAGGTTGACCCGAAATAGGTTATTACAATATGGGCATCAAACGAAAGTTGCTAATGAGTGCTGAGATAAGCGATGTGTTTAAGTTTATTACCTCAACTGGTTTCAGAGATGTAATGATTGAAAGCGGACCTAGTATGTTATGAGTTCTGTGTCGCAGCGAAGCGTTGCCGGTTTTATAAAATATAATAAATAATCAAAGTGAAACTACATTATTCGAGCATACGTTATAAACAAAAGCAACGGCACGTTTGAGCAAATTGTATTTCTTTACTTAGGACCAGAGGTTGGTAGACTTTTCGGTCCCAAGAATCACAATGATTGTGCTTTAAATTTATATGTTAAGTTATTAAAAAAAAACATTTCGACTCCGGACTCTTTATCCCAGCATGAATAAGAATGGTCCGTCAATGTCCAGTCTTAATTCAAATGCTTGCCTTACGAAAAATACTTGGCAAATATCGGAACAAAGTACAAATAGAACTCACCACTCGTGGACGAGATTGCCTTCAAGCAGAGAAAATTACATCCGTTGCATCACTAGAGTGTATGTTCTTTATATGTAAATGCTGCAGTGAATTACCCACCAAAAAATCTGTTTACAAGAAGCTATGTATTAGTAATAAGGAGTACGCCAGCAACGCTGCCTGCTATCTATGCTTTTTTTATAATAGATAAAGCTCAAAACATTGGTGCGTTATCGGTCAGCTGATTCAACCAACATTATGAGAAACAATGCAACAAATTATTGGTGCTATATCGTAATTCCCTATTCGTAAAGTAGCCTTACCGACCAATTGCATGCTGGCTTTTCTTTTACGTTAAGGATACGACCATAGCGATACAACGACGGCACCAATGTTTTGAGCTTAAGGTCTCAGATGAGGTAGTTTGAATAAACTATAGTTGCTTTGGCGCATAGTCCGACTTTTCTTAGAAGCGCCTTATCGAGCTTATTTCCGTTACTTTATGGGAAAACAAATCTGCATATTTTAATGTTAGGAAGTTAGTACAATGACTTAAGTTTGTTTTAACCATAAATAACCCACCATTATGAAATATGTTTGAAAAATGGTTTCAAAAATGGGACCCCCTCGGCAGCGATGGGTAACCCTCCGAGGGTGTTTCTACAACGAAAAAGCTTCTCAGCGAAAATTACCGTCATTTTGCAGATTCCGTTCGGAGTCGCCATAAAACGTGTAGGTCCCGCCAATTTGTTGGAAAAACCAAAAGTAGCACACCACAAATTTTATAGAGAAGCTCGTCCTTAATCTCCTCGGGGGTATGTACATATATAGCGCCAAATATTTATAATATGTCATTTCATGCAGAACATTTGTAGCTCGCCAAAAATATTACTCCTCTGTTATTCTGAGTCCAATTAGCAATCGTACATCAAATCGAGGTGACAAAAGGAAAAGTTAATACATATGGGGGGTTACAGAGTAATGCGAAAGCAAATGCTATGCGAAAACTATCAAATTACATACATTTTTTTCAAATGCGAAAGAAATTTCATTCGCATCGCGATACAGAGTCGTGTTTTGTAGTTCGCTAACTAACTAGTTAAGTTGGACGACTCTGTTCAGTGAACGAACGAACTGCATCGTTCAAATGTTTTTAACCTCAGTTATTGGCAATGTTTCACCATCTTTGTGAAGATGACGCTAACGTAAGTAGTTCAGATGCTCCTGTGGCAGCGAGTAATAACAACCAAAGCCGAACTAAAATTTGCTATGTCAACCCAACTCAATATTGGATATACAAACTGATTAAAAAGAAAACTTAGTACTGACTGGCGGAACGACTGAACCAAGTAAACGACCTAGTTCACTTTTAAAAAAAGAGCTAGTTCGTTCGATCTCCAAATTGAACGAAAATGCCCAACTCTAATACAGAGTAAACCCTAAATTGCTGCATGAACCGGCAAAAACGATAAAAGTCGTTGTCACGTACATATGTCAACTTGGTTGGTGTTGTTCGAAAGATAAATTATTCGAGAAAAAGGATGTGGTCTTAATTTTTGTTTCTAACTCATAAGTTTCTTACAAAACGCTCTTTAAAAAAGCAGCTACGACAGTATTTCCTATCACTCCTCCTATGCCAAAAATACTGTGAAAACCCGTCAAATGTATTACTGTAGAGACAAGCGGTAGTGTTTTGTAGTCAAAAATCAAATAGTAAAAAAGCTAAACATGGTATACTATTTCCTGGTAATATTACTAGGGATTTAATTGTAAAACTATAGTCGATACCTGGATTTCTGTCTGTCCATCAGAAGGAGTGTCTGCATTAATTGCACTAAATGAAGACAAAATAGGAATCCTTGATTACGTATCATATTTGGCGCAAAAAATTAAATTTTTTAAAACTGAAGTGCAAAACAAGTGAAGGATAGTAGCCGAAAAAGAAGCGTTTTTGTAAAAAATATTCCAAATTGCTACATTGAAAGTTGTTTTCTCTTACGGACTCCGATGTAAGTAGGGATGTGTCAGGTCCGATTGGGAATGTGTATTAGTGTAACATCCAATTGGCATTTTAAAATAAAAAACTTCAGTGACATCAATTTGGGACTAATGTTGTTATTAGATAGCTTTGTTCACACAACAATATCTGCTAAAATATTATTTATTATCCATTGCTATAAACGAGCTCAAGGCTAACAATAATAATTTTTAAAAGCATCAATTAAATTGAATTGTGGGTACACAGAAACATGATTTATTACACTACCCGACAAAAAAATATCCTCACATTTCATACATGATTCCTATGTAGAATTTTCTACTGATCCCAAATATGTAATCAGATAGTTTAAAAGTAGAACAGTTTCCGAGATATTTTTAAATTCCAGTTTTTGAGCTAAGAAAAAAAAATAGGATTACTAATCTGTCAATAGCTCCCTCATTACCGCCTCGATTTTTATGTTATTTAATTTCACCAAAGCCATGATCCCATAATACAGGTCGTGTTAATAAACCAGCTGACTTTTACTTTTGGCTCGAATTTTCACATTACACTCATTTCTCAGTACGATTTTGACGTTAAACTCACAAATTACAAAAACAAAATACATGGAAAATGTTTGTATGTTTGTCGAGATGCTACGACCTGTTGTAGTTGGATCATGACCAAAGCAAAAATAATTAAAATTGACATTAAAGTGACGGAGGTCTGGCGAGCAAAAATTTTTTTTATGCAAATTTTCGACATTCATCTTCTCTTTTGTAATTTTTTTTAAACGAAATAATAAATAACCTCCCGGTTTTACAATGTGAGTCAATAGCTTATTTCTCAGTAAATATTTGGCACTTTCCGGATTATAATCAGTACAAAAATTTGAACCACTATAGTAATATCTAAATGTTCTTCACTGCTTTTGAGAACAAATTGGCAAGCTTTGCTTATACAGGGTGTTTTTTTTACGGGTTTGTTTTTCGAATAGAGATAAAACTGGCATTTTGTGGTCAAATCTGGCAACTCTAATGTCATTTATGTTCAGTTTGGTTTGCCATTTCATCATGAACAGGTTGACAAAAGAACAACGCTTGCAAATCGTGCAAATTTATTTCGAAAATAATGGTTCAGTTCGCGAAGTTTACCGTCAGCTCCGTCCATTTTATGGTCGACATAATCGTCCATCAGAGCAATTAATTCGGTTAACCATGGATCGTTTTCGCACTACGTTTACTCTATGTGATAATACGCATCCGCAGAGACGTCGAACAGTGCGCACCGAAGAAACAATTGCCGCTGTAGAGCAAAGTGTTGAAGAGGACCCGAATGAATCGATTCGCCACCGTGCACAGCAATTGGAGCTTTGTCCATCAACTTTATGGAAGATTTTGCGCAAAGATCTTGGCTTGCGACTTTACAAGATCCAGCTTGTGCAAGAATTAAAGCCGCGAGACCATGCAATGCGTCGTGATTTTGGTGTATGGGCCGAAAATGAGATTGATTTCGATGCTGATTTTCATCGCAAAATTTTGTTCAGTGATGAGGCTCATTTTTGGTTGAATGGCTACGTCAACAAGCAAAATTGCCGCATTTGGAGTGAAGAGAATCCACATGAGACCCTTGAAACGCCATTACATCCACAAAAACTGACTGTTTGGTGTGCTCTATGGGCTGGTGGAGTCATTGGGCCATACTTCTTCCGCAATAATGCTGGAGAGGCAGCTACCGTTAATGGAGACCGGTATAGAGCCATGATAACCGACTATTTTGTTCCCGAATTGGATGGCATGAATGTGGATGAGTTGTGGTTCCAACAAGACGGCGCTACATGCCACACAGCGCACGTCACAATCGATTTATTGAAGGAAACATTCGATGAGCGCATAATTTCGCGGAATGGACCTGTCAATTGGCCACCAAGGTCGTGTGATTTGACACCATTGGATTATTTTCTTTGGGGATATGTGAAGTCGCTCGTCTACACCAACAAACCAGAAACGTTAGGGGAATTGGAAGCCAACATTCGTGGCGTTATTGCCGACATACGGCCCCATATGCTCGAAAAAGTGGTTGAAAATTGGACCTGTAGAATTGGCTTTAGTCGAGCCAGCCTCGGCGGCGACATGCCCGAAATCATATTTAAACATTAATGGCATAAAATTATCCTTCCAATAAAGCCAAATTGATGGACCTTAAAACGATTTTCTTGTGTTTTATTTCAATTCGAAGTTCTATACCCCTAAAAAAAACACCCTTTACTATCAATATTTTGTTCGATATTTAAAGGGATGAGTGTTTTATTTTAGCAAAAAAAAGAGGCAATCAGTAATAACGTGCGTACATTTAAGTGCAAAAACCCACCAAACAATTTCGGTTATATGTGTGGAAGGTATATTTTCACATCGGCTAGAAATTTTACTGAAAGTCTGCGAGCTGCTTTTCGCTTATATTTTAATATTGTTCCGCATAACATTCGCGAACCATGGACACCGAATGTTTTGTGTAATACTTGCAGAACAAGCTTAAGTACCTGGAAGTCTGGTGTAAAGTAAGTACGAGCTTCCGGTACAAATTTTTGAAATTTATTTATTTACTTGATTCACGATAGCCAACATTTGCTATTTTTGCTTAAACAAAGAAATCAAATCGGACTTCATCGCAGCGTTGAGTATGCCGACCAGCACTGTTTTACTAAGCCAATCCAGCATTCCCCAGAAGTTTCTTATTTTGCTTGTCCAAATCAACAAGAGGAGCATGAATCAAGGTAAATTGATTTTGGAGAAGAAATAGTTAATACACCGCTTACAGCATTCCCACAACAGCCGGTTCTATTGTACCTTAATGACCCGGGTTTTTTTTACCCGGCCAAGGGCTGTTATTTCAGTGTAACGCTGTCTAATCTGTCAGGTACCCTCAAATTGTCCTGCTCGGAGAAAACACTTGCATAAGGGTTCTTCCATTGTCTCTTGTTACGGGTCGAACCCAACCCCGGACCAAGAAGGGATCTGCTGCGTCTGCTGGAAGAAAATTTATATCAAAAGGTAGTATTCTGTTTAATACAGGGTGGCTGATGAAAGCCGCTACCAAAAAAAAATTAAATAACTTTTTTTCTGTTTAATAAATCTGGTTAATTTTTTTTTATCTTGCAGATTGACTTTTACATTTAACAAAAATGGATAACTGGGACACTGAAACAAGAATTTGGATTGTCCGCCGCTATCACGCACTGGAGTCCGTAGTTTCGGTTCAAAGAGAGTATAGGCGCACGTTTGGCGGCAATCCTCCGAGCAGATGGACCATAATAAGACTTGTAAACAATTTTGCCGAGCATGGGACAGTCAACAGAAGACCTTACCATCGAAACCCTTCAGTTCGAACGGAGGAAACAATCGCTGCTGTAGCTGCTGCCATACAAAACAATCCACGTGTTTCGACAAGAAGCTTATCTGCTCAAATGGGTGTAAGCAGACAGTCATTACAGTCAATTATGCACAAAGATTTGGACTTATTCCCATATAAAATTCAAATGGCCAACAAACTGAACGCTTCAGACTTGCCGATTCGCTTGGGATTTTGCCAGAAGATGCTTCAAATGGTGGAAGAGGATGGAAACATATTGAACTGTCTTTTCATGTCTGACGAGGCCCATTTCGATTTAAACGGCAACATAAACAAAAAAAATTGTCGAATATGGAGTGCTTCCAACCCACAGATACTCCATGAGACGGAACTGCATCCACTTCGTGTCACAGTGTGGTGTGCAGTTTCATTACGCTGCATTGTCGGGCCCTACTTCTTCGAAGAAAACGGTCACACCGTTACGGTTACTGGAGACCGTTACTTGAGCATGTTGAGAGAGTTTTTCTATCCAGAATTACGCCGAATGAGAATTTCTTTCAACTCTGTGTGGTTTCAGCAAGATGGTGCAGCTCCTCATATAGCCCAACCTGTTATGACAGAATTGCGACGAAAATTTCCCAATAAGCTGATATCCAGAAACTCCACATTCCGTTGGCCACCCAGGTCGCCTGACCTTACTGCACCTAACTTTTTCTTGTGGGGTTATTGCAAACAGGAAGTCTTCAAAGCAAAACCAACATATTTGAATGAACTAAGGCAATCCATTCGAGAAACAATTGCGGCTATTCCTGTCTCAACTCTCCAAGCAATAAAGTTGTTCATTTTGGTAAGATGCCGCACATGCATCGACGAGCATTTAAATTCCATTATTTTTAAAACTAATTAAGCTATATTTAATAAAATTTAATGAGCTTTAACATGAATAAAAGAAAAATGAGTTCCATACACTAAAAAAAAAATTATTTGAGTTTCTTAATGTAGCAAAATTCATCAGACACCCTGTATGTCAAGTGTAAGAGATGGCTTCACAGATCTGGATGCTCAGGGGTTAACCCTGACAGAGCGCTACAAAATATGTGAATGCTCTGCCGCAGCGTTCTTTTCCTTATTTATTCAATCACGTACGCCAAGGTGAAAGAAGACTCAGTGAATCTCATCAATACATCAGAGCGGCTTGTACAGAGTCTTCGCGCTGTTGCAGTAACGTATTCAACCCAGGCGGTCATCAAACTATTTAGTAAGAAATACTCATTTGCGAGCCAGGCATCGGTGTTATTATTCAACTCCAGCGCACGATGGTCGGGTATTTATGTGCAGGCAAAGAGCATGTATGAATAAGAGCCACCAACACGTATGTTCGAGCAGAGCTACTCGCCACACTTGCTCGCCGATATCTATTAGGGTTTCAAGCATTCCCTTTTGTGCATTTTCTTAATTTATTTAGAGTGACTTTGCCAAATATCAGCTGATCGAATGAGTAGCAAATTTTTATTTTGAGTAGCTGACTTCATTGACTTTTTGATGAAGTTGAGTCTTTCCGGATATTGCGTTTTCATGAAGTTGAGGATATTTGCCTATTATGTTTGTGCAAATTGATCAACTTAATGGAAATAAATTATTAAATATGACAAATATCAAAATATTGGAATATTTTCATTTTATTAATTCAAAATGTTTTCCAATAGATATTTGAAGATATTTTTATTTTTATTTCCACAAAATATGCATGCAAGCTTCCATTTGATATGGTGGCTTTATTTATATTATTATTTATTTATTTATTTAATCTAAAATTTTTATATTTCTTACGATATTTGAATTAAATTTTCAAAAAAAAAAATTCATTAGTCCATAGTTTTCAAAAAAGCCATACCTACTTCTAATGGCAATTTTCGAATTTTATTTAAATTAAGTAATCTATTTTATCATACCTATTTTTTTTGGAAAAAATCATACCTTATACTTTTATATTATTTACCAAGCTTCAATTAAATTTTACAAAAAAAAATTCACTAGTCCATAGTTTTCAAAAAATCCATACCTACTTTTAATGGCACTTTTCGAATTTTATTTAAATTAGGTAATCTATTTTTTCACCTATTTTTTTGAAAAAATTCATACCTAACCTTTATATTTTTTCCGAATTTTATTTAAAAATACCTAGCCATAACCTATTATTTTTTATAATAACACTAATATAATAATTTTATCCAAAAAAAAGATTCATTCATAATCAGATTTGATAAGAAAATTTTTATTATCACATAATTTTGTACGTACAAACGTCAATACGTATTATGCCATCTAATATATGTATGTACATATTTGTGTATGTCCAAGGCTGCTGGCATCGTTGAATGGATGAAGGATATATGTGCAAACATTTAAATTTCGCGAAAACACAGTTGAATGTTCTGAATTTTCATAGACATAGCGAAAATGCTGAAATTCCACATAACACCTTCATTCATGCAATATGAACATTCACACATAAATACATATGCATGCGCGACAGTGAAGAACAATGTTGCCGTTCCCGCTTCTAGTAAAATGCAAGAAAAGGGGGACTAAATAAATTTCTAGTGAAAACGCAAAATCCGTACTATTTTCATTTATTATGGTTTGTACCTTGGCAGGACTATAGCTAGTCGGTTTTATTTTACATTTCAGAAATGTTAATAGCATAGAAGTCTCGAAAATATCCAAATTTGCAAAAGGCAGTCACAAAGGAAGCTGGTGCCGAAAGGGTAAAATTGATAATTAGTACAACATTGTCAAGCAAATCAGTCGCTCTGCTACTGCGATCTACTTTTTTAAGGGCTCTCATCACAAAGCTCCAAAATTTAACAAACGACATATACTGCGTACTTTGGCACGTTTAAAATAAAAATGCCAATTTTGTATGAAATATATAGAAAACTTTGAATAATAACTTTTTCGTGTTTTAGTATAGATGTATACCAATTGCTGGTCAATATCTGTATTTTTTTGTTTAAATTTTTAGAAAGATTTCCAATATATTGGTATATATAGTAATAATATCAACATATTGCATATATATATCTCGTGTCTTACTTTCAATTTCTTCATGTTACCTGTGCCGGTACCTGTACTTGGGACTTTCTGTATGGTGGGTCAGAATTTTATCCAATATACAATGCTGGTTGCCTAGCAAAGTACCTATGAAGTTCCTAAATTAAAAATTTGTAGCAAATATGCCCAGTTGAATTTAAGTTTACCCCGTCACTGAATACCCCCAATATGAATTAAAGTTGGAAATTAAGATTTTTGTCAGATTTTAATTTTGTCGATCAGGAAATATTTGATTTACGAATGAAATAGTTATTGTTGTATTTATGACGACAGATTTGTAGGACAGATTTCGCTGCTGCGACTGTGCGTAAGAATGGTTTTTGTTTTTGTATGAAGGTAGTTGAGGACAGCACATGCATTAGAGGGGGATGTGAGGACATGTGTAGGTATTTATGTGTGATTGTGCGCATACGTTTGTTTGTTTTTTTAGACATATGTATGTACACAAATATGTGCGTGCGCGGTAGCTTTACGCATGCACACTTTTTGGTGGATGATATGGGAATATGAATGTGTGATTTGCTGACGGCAAAATGCGTTCTTCGCATATTAATGATTTATTGATATAATATTCACATGCATATCTCCTTTTTTCTGCAATTTTATTATCCTTACGTAAAATCCTACTCCCTATATTTATTTTTATATTCAATAATTCAAATTTATTTCAAATGCAATTGCTATGAAACAAATTTTGGTAATTGTTTACTTTAGGAGACAACTGCTAAAACACGTCCGAAGTTATCGGGAAAGGTATCAAAAGACGCGTTTTGTTTCAGTGAAGAGATATTTGCAATCAAAGTTGAAAATTTTCTGTCATTTTCATGTGGTTGTTGTAATCACAGAATAGGGTGTACCGAAAAGTGCAAAAAGTGTGTTCTGCGCAGAAATACCTTGGATCAAGCCCACTATTTGTGATCGGACCTAGGCCATTTTTGGTTTTTTTGCTAATAACTTTTCACTGAAAGAAATGATTTAATTTCCGCTTTCGGATTATTGATACAGAGGTCAAAACGCGTTGTTTGATACCTCTCCCGATATTTTTGGACGGATTTTTGCAGTTGTCTCCTAAAGGAAACATTTACCCTACTGTTTTATGCAATTTTAATTATCCTTACCTGCTTTTTATATTTATTTTCAGGTTTACTATAACATAAATTTATTTAAAATGTAATGCTATGAATTTCATGTTTTAGGTTGAATTCCAAAACGCTCGAAAATTACGAGTTTTTACTATTTCTTTGTAGAAATTTTTATAAGTAGAAATGGTATTGTTTGTTAGGAACCATTAAATAATTTTTTTTTCAAAGATATTCAATGAGCAAAATCAGCTTCGTTTGCGTTTTGCGAAAAAGTTTAAATTTTATATCAGATAATCTGATAACGATAAAAGGTATTTTAAGTTTTTTTTACCTTTAACCAATTTATTATAAATTGAAAGCAATTGCATACCTACCTACTAAAAAAATTTATCTAAGACTTTAAACTTAAAATATCCTATTGAAAAAAATTATTAAAATGATTGAACCAAAGGCTTAAGTCATAAAATACTTATTGGAAATAGAAATAATAGAAAGGAAAAATGTTTTAATCAAGGTCGGGAGTCATATACATCCATAGATTTGAGATCGGAAATCTCGAAATAATAGCACAAAGTATTTTTCAGCATTTAATTAAATTTTCGCATCAAAATTATTTTCAAGTGAAATACTTGCATTTTTTGGCAAACGAACGTCAAAATCCACGGCCATCACATTAAAATGAGTCGTTTATTCAACTCATTCCGTTTGTTTACCTTTTGGGTTTACGCAATTCCCACTCATAAAGTACAAACTTTAACTCAAATAATTTGGAAATATTAAGGACAAAGCACAAAGAGGACTCGCTGAAACCCTAATAGAAATCATCGAGTAGCATCGAACATACGAGTGAAAATTCTGCCGATTTTCAAATGAGCGTACTGACGCCTCTTATTCATACATGCTCTTTGCTATAGCCTAGCGCAACAAGCGCTATATACCCCGTTGCTAGTTTCCAAGGCGCCTTAGAAAATTCAGCTGATGAGGTTTTGTTTGTTTTGGTTGGTTAACGATGCCACGTAATCGCCATTCGCGATTGCCGCCCCATTCCATCCCTGTCTGACTGCCATATATTTGATGTGACATTATTATTTATATGCACCTATACATTTTCATACATTTACATATTTTCATTTTTATATCACTTGGTGCCTCGAAAAGGCGAATGGGTGAGCGAAATATGCGGGCGTAGTCCATTGGGTATGCCTGTAGAAGATTGCGTGGATCAACGCAAAATTATCTAACTTAGTTAAAGGCGCAAAAAGAGGGGGATCGCATATTTCGTCGGCTCAAAGTGAAAGAGTAAGTGCAAGACGTTCGAGGATGAAAGCGTAAGAGCACTTCATCGCAGCGGCTGATCATACAGGCACGTAGGCATATTCGTGCTGTTAGTAGTTGTTATCCCAGCTGATGTGCGGCATGCCAGTAAACGTTTCCATGCTCAAATGCTTTCGCTTAGGCTCTTGTTTAAACCAGAGTGGTTTTGACTAAATATTATTTTTCCGAACCACGTCATTACACTACACATACTTATATTTGAATTTGTACACATATATTCCCAAATGTGGAATAAAATAGTTTTAAGCTAATACGCTGTGAAAAATCATCGCGTGCAATAGCGATCAACTGGTCGAAGAACTTAGTGTAGATTGACTTAGTTATGTAAGGATATGGTTGGTATGAATCGCCAAATATTAGTAAGGAATCTAAATAAGCGGTAATGACACCTCAGAATGTGAAACTCAATCTTGTCATACATATAAGCGCTATTATAAATTAAATAATGAATTGCTAAATAGAAAAGTGTAGTGTGTAGTGAATGGGGGTTGTTGGGGTGATCTGAGGGTGATAGACAGACGGACATAAGGACGGGTATTGACAACGGGGCAAGCCAGCTATGGCCATGGCGGGCAGTGGTAGGGGGGTGTTGTGAAGGCAGAAGGGCCAGCCTTGGATTTGTGGAGGCGAACTGCATGGACAATGATGACGATGTATCATGGTTGAGGTTTGGTAAGTAAGGGGGATGTGTTTGTGGCAGCAAGGGGTACGATTGTTTCTGCGGTTTACCTGTGCGGTGTTGACACCTATGACGATCCTTAATACCCACCCCAATCCGGCGAGCTAAGTCGATAATGCAAGCGTACCCAGCGGATCATCGGGCCCTAATTTCCTTTCAGGGAACTTGATCGCGGCAACCGGGGGTAACAATAGAAAATGGCGCCCAACATGGGGACCACGGGAAGTGGCTTCCACATATTTCAAAGTTAGAACGAGTTGACCAATACCATGATGTGTCGTTCGTTTGGACAGGGGCGTAAATGAATAGGGGGGAGCAACGTTGACAGCTTACTAGGCTGTGTTTTGTGCCTTATAAATGTGTCAATGCTGTGGTATAAACTTTTTATTATTTTCTGGAGGAGGGATCGGCTACCAACTATCGGGATATCATCCGATTTTTGTGAGGTAGATCCTTCGGCGGAGTGGGTGTTTAGATGGCGAGGCGGCTACTACCTATGGGTTTTGTAAGAACGCATTAGTATGAGGTAGCTTCCCAGGGGCACGCGCTAGTAGGACCTCGTGCCCAGCCCATTAGGATGGGGTTCAAGTCCTTCTGGTTGTGGACACTTGTTCGGGGGAGACGATGTTTATAGAGTCGGGGGGTAATGCGACGGGACGGAACTGAGTAGTCAAGACAGATCACCCTAAACCAAGTTCATCACACACACACATGTTAAGCGCAAGTTAGCCTAATTGTAGGAGTTGACATATCAGAGATTCAAAACCATTCTAAAAAAAAAAAAGGTTTTTTTGGAACACCATTGCGCAAAGGCGTATATAAACGGACATTTTATTTGCATTTAACAAAATTTAATTATGCCTAAAAAAGGTAGGTACGAGAAGCCAGGTTGACGCTTCGAAGTCGGTGAAGGAGATCGAGTCGGAGGAGGAAGAGCAGCTGTCCTCGAACGAGATCGGTCCAGGGGCATCGGGCTCGGGGAATTCGAGACAAAGAGTGATCACCGTGGGGGACGTTGCTACTCCGGAAGCGACTATGCTAGATAAAGTGGGGGGCGAACTTCTACAAAAGTTCGAATCGAGTTTCGAAAGTCGAGGAACCTCGCGAGGGCCCTCGGGCAGACGCGAATGATGGTCCCAGGGATACCGACGTTCTCTCTGCATCGGCAGAATGCGAAGATACAAGGGGAGAAGGGGAGAGAGAGACAGGGGGCCAGGTGGAGTTCGCCGGCCGTCGGCTCTTTACTCCATCTCCGCAGAAAGGACATTCTTACTCGGACAGTAACAAGAACAAATTCAAGACTATCAGGGACTGGGGTTTGAAGTATGACGGTAGTGCCAAATCGATCCCCATATAGCGGTTTCTGTTCAGAGTGGAAACTCTTTCATCTGCTGTTAAGCGGAGCAGCCCAGGAGTGGTTCTGGCTGTATATGGAGGAACACGCTGGTCTGGAAGGAGATGCCTTTTCTCATCTGCGTGAGGCGCTCGTCGAACAATTCCGAAAGTCGGACTGTGACGAGGAGATCCGTCAAGCGATGAATGAAAGGAAGCAAGATCATCGCGAATCATTCGATGAATTTTATGCGTGCGTGAGGGGCATGGCGTTAACCATGAAGACCCAGGTGCCAGAACGGAGTTTGGTAAACCTCATGCGCAAGAACCTGAAGGCGAAAATAAAGAACATCGTGTTTGGCTGTCTCATAACAACGCTTACGGAGTTGAAATCAGAGTGCAGACGTGCAGAGAAACATTTCGCAGGCTATGAGCGGAAGTTTGAGAAGAGAAGGGACGTCGACGAGATTGACCTACTCCGGGAAGAGGACGGAAAGGACGAGGAGCTACCAGCCGTAGAGGCGTTTGAAAAACGAGGACGCGCGTTGAACTCAAGGGAAGGCTCGGGGAAACAATCAGATGCGATTAGGCGGAAATACGGTGAACACGGATGCGACTCGCAGTTCCACGATCTGCGGTGTTACAAATGCGACAATACGGGTGCTAGGCTAGTACTGTGCGAGAAGTGCGGGGAGGAAAACCTTCTTCCTGGGGGAAGCACTGGGTCGTCACGCCAGGAAAAGAAGACCCCGGAGACACAGCAGCAGTCAAAACCATTTTAAAGGCAGTTACGTCAACACCGAAGGTGGAATACAAACGGGCGGTGAGACCATTCAAGACACTGGAGGAAAGGGAGAAACAGTACCGAGAAGCAAGAAAGAGGATATTTGGGACCGTTGGACATAGCGAGAGCACGTGGAGTACCGGAGCCGTAGGGAGGAATGTGCAAAAGATCAAAGCATTGCGTAAGAAGGACGAAGAGGCAAAGCAGCTGAGAAGGGCAATGACAGCGACCATAAAAAAAGACTAGGTGGACCGAAGACCATATGCTGAAATCATGATAGGAGGCGCCTCGGTGCGCGGACTGTTAGACAGCGGGGCTTCAGTCAGCTGTCTGGGAGGACCTGCTATCGGAAGATTGGACATAGATGGCGTCGTTGCTATGGATGAGCAGCTAAGGACAGCGGACGGTAAGGGACAGGCAGTAGTAGGTAAAGTAAGGCTAAAGATAAGTTGGCGCGGCAAGACAAAGTGTCTGGATGTGTACCTGGTGCCCAGCTTAAAGCAAGAATTATACCTAGGGATAGATTTTTGGGAGGCTTTCGGATTATGGACGTCGGAAATAACAGAAATTGGCTTTGATAGTGCAGGTATGGTGGAATTGACCCCAAAACAGAAAGCGGAATTGCAGCGGGTAAAGTCGTTGTTTCCGTCATCTGCAGAGTTGGGATTGGGGCAAACCCACTTAATGGTACACACTATTGAGGTACATGACGAGACCACACCTGTCAAGCAACGCTATTACCCGATGTCACCGGCAAAGCAGAAACTGGTCTATCAGGCGATAGACCGAATGCTGGAGCTCGGAGTAATAGAGGAGAGCGATAGTGCTTGGAGTTCGCCTATAGTGCTTGTCCAAAAGCCAGGGAATAACCGACTTTGTGTAGATATGCGCAAGTTGAACGAATTCACGAAGAAGGACGCCTACCCGACCCAGCATGTCGAGAGCATCCTTAGTCGGCTACAGGATACGTATTTCATAACGGGGATCGATCTGAAGGATGCCTTTTGGCAGATCCCGTTAGCGAAGGAGGCACGCGAGAAGACGGCGTTCACAGTCCCCCACTTTAAAGTGATGCCATTCGGGCTGTGTAACGCAAGTCAGCGACTTTGTCGACTAATGGATCGCGTCATTCCCTCAAGACTACGAGAAAATTTCTTTGTGTATATTGATGATTTGCTCATATGCTCGCCAGATTTCGAGACGCATCTGCAGCATCTCGCGGAGGTTGCAGAGTTACTTTCCAAGGCAGGGCTCACCATCAATCTACTAAAGTCGCACTTTTGTCAAAAAGAAATCAAGTACTTGGGTTTCATAGTAGGGCAAGGAAAGGTGAAGACGGACCCAATCAAAGTACAGGCCATGTTGGATTTCCCGGTTCCGAATACCACCAAGCAGCTGCGAAGATTTTTGGGCCTGACAGGGTTGTACAGAGGCCGTAGAGGCTTTCGAACAGTTCAAGCTGGAATTGACATCGCCAAAGGTGCTTGTCAATCCAGACTTCGGGAAACGTTTTTACGTCCAATGTGACGCATCCACAAAGGGCGTAGGAGCGGTGCTATTTCAGCTGGACGAGGAGGGGAACGAGCGCCCCATTTTATACATTTCGCAGAAGTTGAACGCGGCCCAGCGGAATTATATGATTACTGAGTTGGAATGTCTGGCTGCGTTTAACAGTGTGAAGAAGTTTCGTCCCTATATCGACGGGACTCCATTCACTACTATCACGGACCACATGAGCCTGAAATGGAGTCTCAAGCTGCAAACGTACGATTTCGACATCGTGCATCGCAAGGGGGCCAAGAATGTGGTGCCGGACGTGCTAAGCAGAATGCAGCTGGACGAAATCGAAGGCGGAAGATTTTCGACGGACTTCTCGCTAGAGGACGCCGATTTCCAGTCAGACAGCTATCAGAACTTGGTAAGAGTAACGAATTTTACAAGAGAGACGGATTCAGGAGAGAAGAGGAAGATGAGGAGCTTCTCTGGAAGATATGGGTGCCGGAAGGTATTCGCGAGACGCTGCTGAAGAAAATGCATGATGGACCGGCAGCTGGTCACGGGGGCATAGCCAAGACGCTTAGACGCTTGAGGGCCAGATATTATTGGCCAGGAATGGTGACCTCGGTCAAAAACTTCGTGGGAAACTGCGACGTTTGTAAGCGCTGTAAGGCCTCGAACACCACAAACCGACCTCTCATGGGCGGACGGACAGTGACGGAGATAGCATTCCAGCGTCTCTACGTGGATTTTTGCGGACCCTATCCGAGATCCCGAGACGGAAACAGTTACGTGTTTGTGGTACTGGATAACTTCTCCAAGTTCCTGTTCCTAAAGCCCATGAGAAGCGCCACGGCGAAGGAGGTGGTTCGATACCTGGAAGCGAATGTTTTCCACGTGTTCGGAGTGCCTGAGGTCATCCATTCCGACAACGGGCGTCAGTTCGTGTCGGAAATGTTTGCGAACTTCCTGAGCAGCTATGGCGTGAAACATGTAAGGACGGGGGTGCATTCCCCACAGGCGAATGCCTCAGAGAGGGTGAACCGGTCACTTTTGGCGATAATCCGATCGTACATTGCAGAGGCCGATCAGAGGTCTTGGGACAAGCAGGTGTCAAGGGCAGCTTTCGCGCTGCGCAGCGCGGTGCATGAAGCGATTGGAGTGGAACCATACAGGGTTGTCTTCGGGCAGACAATGGTCCAACATGCGGAAACCTATCCGATACTACGAGCTTTGGGCGAAGCCACTGACTCGGAGATTATGATAGCCCCGAAGGGTGTCAGACTCAAGCTGCTTAGAGAAAAGGTGATCAAGAACCTGAGGCTGGCATACGAAAAGGGTCGAAGAGCCTATAACACACGAGCCAAGCCAAGATCGTTCCAAGTGGGTCAACTGGTCTACCGAAGGAACTTCCGCCAAAGCGACGTAGCACAAGGTTACAACGCGAAACTGGCATCGAGGTTCACCAGAGCGGCAGTGACGAAACGCGTGGGCCAATGCTTATACCAGTTATCTGATTTGCAGGGGAGGACCATAGAGGTTTTCCATGCCAAGGACCTCAAGATCTGACTCAGGGACGTGGGTTCGAGCCCCACACGAGCGGGCGGGCAACAAACATCTTCCCGCCTTTCGAGCTTATCGAGTCCCAGTAGCTTCCCCGATTAGCTCGCCCTGTTGCGAAAGATGTGTTTCCACCTTTAGTGGTCAATCAAAATTGTACGGTACAACCCTGCGCGGTTGTCAAATTTAGAGCAAATGGTTGTCGCGAACAACTTAAATTTCCTACTTCCGGTCCTTTCAACACCAACCACCGACTCGAGCACACGTCCAGAAGAAAATCAAAAAAAAATAAAAATAAAAAAGGCCAGGTAAGAATAGCATAAATATCCAGTGATGGGAAGTAGGTTGTATAAATCGCTTTTCATCCATTATAATTGCTGGATCACTTGCTTAAATAGCCATTTTGAACAAACTTCATCCAAGCAACCAACAATACGCGGGGAAATAGCAAAATCGCCAGAGCAAAGTACCCCAGCAGCAGCGCCAGCAGAGACCCCACAAAAATTGTAGCGTCGAACGGACAGAGCATCATTAGCGCTACAAAATATGTGAATGCTCTGCCGCAGCGTTCTTTTCCTTATTTATTCAATCACGTACGCCAAGGTGAAAGAAGACTCAGTGAATCTCATCAATACATCAGAGCGGCTTGTACAGAGTCTTCGCGCTGTTGCAGTAACGTATTCAACCCAGGCGGTCATCAAACTATTTAGAAAGAAATACTCATTTGCGAGCCGGGCATCGGTGTTATTATTCAACTCCAGCGCACGATGGTCGGGTATTTATGTGCAGGTATCTGTTTTTGTTGTACAATTATATTTGGTGTCGAGCGTTGTTGATCAGCGCGAATACAGACTTACGGCAAGCGGCAAACGTTGGCGCAGACATAGGCGCATAGTTGAGCGCGCAGCACGGAGTGCTTGCGAACGTTAGCTACTTTCGTTAACGATGCCACGTAATCGCCATTCGCGATTGCCGCCCCATTCCATCCCTGTCTGACTGCCATATATTTGATGTGACATTATTATTTATATTCACCTATACATTTTCATACATTTACATATTTTCATTTTTATATCACTTGGTGCCTCGAAAAGGCGAATGGGTGAGCGAAATATGCGGGCGTAGTCCATTGGGTATGCCTGTAGAAGATTGCGTGGATCAACGCAAAACTATCTAACTTAGTTAAAGACGCAAAAAGAGGGCGATCGCATATTTCGTCGGCTCAAAGTGAAAGAGTAAGAGCAAGGCGTTCGAGGATGAAAGCGTAAGAGCATTTCAACGCAGTGGCTGGTCATACAGGCACGTAGGCATATTCGTGCTGTTAGTAGTTGTTATCCCAGCTGATGTGCGGAATGCCAACGTTTCCATGCTCAAATGCTTTCGCTTAGGCTCTTGTTTAAACCAGAGTGGTTTTGACTAAATATTATTTTTCCGAACCACCACATTACACTACACATACTTATATTTGAATTTGTACACATATATTCCCAAATGTGGAATAAAATAGTTTTAAGCTAATACGCTGTGAAAAATCATCGCGTGTAATAGCAATCAACTGGTCGAAGAACTTAGTGTAGATTGACTTAGTTATGTAAGGATATGGTTGGTATGAATCGCCAAATATTAGTAAGGAATCTAAATAAGGGGTAATGAGACCTCAGAATGTGAAACTCAATCTTGTCATACATATAAGCGCTATTATAAATTAAATGATGAATTGCTAAATAAAAAAGTGTAGTGTGTAGTGAATGGGGGTTGTTGGGGTGATCTGAGGGTGATAGACAGACGGACATAAGGACGGGTATTGATAACGGGGCCAGCTATGGCCATGGCGGGCAGTGGTAGGGGGGTGTTGTGAAGGCAGAAGGGCCAGCCTTGGATTTGTGGAGGCGAACTGCATGGACAATGATGACGATGTATCATGGTTGAGGTTTGGTAAGTATGGTTGATATGTTTGTGGCAGTAAGGGGTACGATTTTTTTTTTCTTATTGTTTCTGCGGTTTACTTGTGCGGTGTTGACACCTATGACGATCCTTAATACCCACCCCAATCCGGCGAGCTAAGTCGATAATGCAAGCGTACCCAGCGGATCATCGGGCCCTAATTCCCTTTCGGGGAACTTTATCGCGGCAACCGGGGGTAACAATGCATACTACAGATGTCGTCACAAACGTTTTGAGAGATACTACTCCAAGGAAGATAATAGTTGCTATTGCAATGATACCACCTCCCTTACAGTTTGTTCAAAAAACTTGGAGACCCGTATGAGTCTAGTGAATGGCGCCTATTTATCGACAGCATTAAGCTGAGTTTGAAGGCTATTTTGTTGCACCAGTGTAACAAAACACCATCAATTACAGTGGCACTCAATCAAATGAATACATGTCGAAAATCCTTGATCTTATCATATATAAACAACTGGAAGATTTCTTCAGATCTTAAATGTGTTGGGTTACTAACTGGTTTTGCAGCAGGGCTATACGAAGTACTGCATTTAAAACTCGGGCTTTTCAAAAATTTCGTAAAGGCTTTGCTGAAAAATGGCAAAGCACTTATACAATTTGGCGCAAAAGTAAGCTTCCGATGTTCAGCATATCGGTTGTGGCACGTGCAGTGTGTGCTGTTGCACCTTCTTGTTGGAACCACATGTTTTCCAATCCCAATTCATCAAGTTGCGGCAAAAAGAACTCGTTGATCATTGCTCTGTAGCGCTCACCATTCACAGTAACCGTTTGGCCCCGACCGATTATTGGTCAAATAAATAGTCAGCAATATTCCGCGTTCTGGAGCAGTGTAGCGTAACATTGTTTATTAGCGTGTATTTCGCATGTGTTTACTACACAAATGTCAAAACAGAACTGACTTTAGAGGCCAATCGCAAAATTTATAGCATTTTCTGATAGGAGGATTACTTTTGCGCAGTAACCGTTTTTCACCGACCGAAATAAATAGTCAGCAATAATCCGCGTTCTGGAGCAGTGTAGCGTAACATTGTTTATTAACGTGTATTTCGCATGTGTTTACTACACAAATGTCAAAACAGAACTGACTTTAGGGGCCAATCGCAAAATTTATAGGATTTTCTGATAGGAGGATAACTTTTGCGCCACCCTATATGATCATCTTATGTCAACGTTTCCACATTTATCAGATGTCAAAATAAAAGGTGTGTTTGTGGGCCCGCAAATTAGAAACCTTTTTAACCCTATACAAGTAACCTTCATCGATTCGACGAATACGTTATTGAAAATGTTCAGTCTCTTTTTAATACTGCCTTTCTAAGAGACTTAAAAAAATATATATCTGAACTCTTCCATAATAACAAAAAAAGTTTTGTTAATTGATATTAGAGGAAAAATTACAACGATATTCACAGCGATGGTAGTTTTTTCGAGGATTAAAAACTGGTACACATATGCGTACAATTACTCGAACCAAAAATTAAATAACTGTATTAGAAATAAGTATTTTAAAGAATGTTCGTCGAATTGACGAATGGTTAGGTTTTATAGAGAGTGAGCGAAGGTTAGCTTTCTAAGGTTAAAGTCGCCAGTTTTCATTCAGCTCTATCGGTGAACGAGGCTAAGGCATGGGATTCTTTTTGTTCAGTTTGTGCCAATTTTCAAGGAAACATTAGAAGCCCAAATTACAAATAAATGATCAATGATTTGCTAACAAACTATGTGAAAATAGGTATAGGTAGACCCTCACTTATTTGTTTCGTTGCGTTATGCAGTTATCATATTTATTCCCAGGCGTAAATATGTCGTTAAAAATTAACTCCATCCATTCCCATTTGGACTTCTTCCCTGACAACCTGGGTGATGAAAGCGATGAGCACGTTGAGCGTTTCCACCAAGAAATAAAAGAAATGGAATTGCGATACTAAGGACAAGCTATGATAGGCGATTTTTGCTGTTTCCTTCTTCGAGAAGAACGAGATGTACCAAAACGGCGAAAACTTTCAACTATTAAACACTTTTAACATACATAGAAATAAAAAAAATTTAGTTTAATACAAGATTCTGATAAAAAATAAACATAGGTTTGTTCTACTAAATATAATCCGGAAAGTGCCAAAATGTTTACTAAGAAATATGCTATTGACTCACATTGTAAAACCAAGAGGTTGTTTAATATTTCGTTAAAAAGGATCAGAAGAAAATTCTACATAGGAATAATGCATCAAATGTCGAGGATATAAAAATGTTTGAAAATGTCCGACACACTTTTTTAGACTGGATACCCTGTCAAAATCAGTTGACGTTGCGACTTTAATGCTTGTAAGAAAGATCGTTATATTAAATAAAACTAATTTTTGATTCGGTATTTTTAACATCTCTTGCTCGTGCAAAGTAACTGATATAAAAAGGAAAACAAAATATGCTTTGCCTTTTGGAGCATTTAATCATCTATTGAATGAATTTTACTTCTATAAAAACGACGGCCATTCCTAGAGTGTTTGAGTTGGAGAGACCTTAAAGATCTCATATATGAATTTAGCCAATTTTACCTTCGTTTATTAAGTCATCGACTAACACTTAGTAGACTGAGGGCCGCTTGCATAAAAGTCGGTTAACGATAATCGGCGATAATTAAATTCGAGTTAGCGTTAACCGGAGATTGCGAAAAGGGCCCTGAGTTTTCTTCTGTGTATAACCATGATACAAACATGTAAAAGTATTTCCACTTCTTCTATTTTTACTTCAAGCAGATAAAATTTTCTAATCGAATAATGTAATTCATGTTTCTCAATTTTAGTTCTTCTTCTTTAAATGGTCATCTAACCGCCTGGGCGATTTTGACCGTCCAACATAGCTCGCCAGTCGTTTCTTCGTTGCGCCAACTGGCGCCAATTGGAAACACCGCGGGATCGCAAATCGGTCTCCACTTGGTGCTTCCATCGGAGTGGTGGTCTCCCTCTTCCTCTGCTTCCACCGGCGGGTGCCGATAAGAACACCTTCTGGGCTGGAGAATCTTCGCTCATTCGCACTACGTGGCCTAGCCAGCGGAGCCGCTGTGTTTTAATTCGCTGAACTATGTCGGCGTCTGCGTAAAGTTCATACAGCTCAACATTAAATCTTGTTCGGTACTCGCCGTCGCCAACGCGTAGAGGTCCACAAATCTTTCGAAGAACCTTTCGCTCGAATACTCCCACAGCCGCTTCATCAGATGTTGTTAGTGTCCACGCTTCTGCACCATATAGCAGGACGGGTGCGATGAGTGACTTGTAGAGTGTTATTTTCGTTCGTCGAGAGAGGACTTTACTTTTCAATTGCCTACTCAGTCCTAAGTAGCATTTGTTTGCAAGAGTAATTCTTCGTCGGATTTCTAACATTATTGTTGGTGTTAATGCTGGTTCCCAGCTAAACGAAGTCCCTTACTATTTCGAAATTATTGCTCCCAACAGTGGCTTGGTTGCCAAGGCGCGAATGCGCTGACTCTTTGCATGATGACAGAAGGTACTTCGTTTTGCCCTCGTTCACCACCAGTGCCATTTTCTCCGCTTCTTTTTCTAATTTGGTGTAAGCAGAAGTTACAGCGCGGTTGTTAAGGCCAATGATATCAATATCGTCAGCATATGCCAACAGTTGCACGCTTTTATAAAATATTGTTCCAGCGCGGTTAAGTTCTGCAGCTTGTATTATTTTCTCCAGCATAAAATTAAAGAAATCTCACGATAGGGGGTCACCCTGTCTGAAACCTCGTTTAGTTTCGAACGGCTCGGAGAGGTACTTCCCAATTCTGACCGAGCTGGCGGTGTTGCTCAAGGTCATTTTGCATAGCTGTATAAGTTTTGCGGGGAAACCAGATCGAAAAACACGCAACCAGATCGACCACGTTGTGATAGACGGACGGCATGCTTCCAGCGTTTTAGATGTTCGCACAATACGAGGACCTAACATAGACTCTGATCACTACCTAGTAGCAGCCAAGATTCGTACCCGCCTCTGTACGACAAAACAGGTGCAACAAAAAACGCAGGGAAAGCTGGACGTCGAAAAGCTGCAATCGCAACAGACCGCCAATTATTTCGCAGATCGCCTCTCACACCTGCTCTCCGAGAGCACAATTCAACCCAGTGGAATGCATGAGCAGTGGGATCATATCTCAGGAGCACTCCGTACCGCAGCCGAAGAAGTAATTGGATTCCGGCGAACGCGAAGAAACAACTGGTATGATGATGAAGAGTGCCGCGCTGCAACGAAAAGAAAGGACGAAGCCTACAAGGCAACGCTGAGATCAATTTTAGTTTGCATGTACATAAATAACGCATTTAAGGCCGATTTACATAGAACCTTAACCTCAGACTTTTACAGTTGTGGTTGATTTTAGTCTTTTTGACCATTTTGTTCAAAGTGCAAAATAAAAAGATTTATTTCACTTTTTCGATCCAACGTTTCGCTAGACATCCTAGCATCTTCAGGGGTGATCTGGTTTTATTTTCAAACAACAAAACATATGTATATTAACATCGTCTAATATATAGTTTTATTACTATATTCTTTATACATACATATGTACAGACACAAGGAGGTACAAACAACATAAAAGCTACATAAACAATAACACTTACATATTTTATTTTATTTTTGTTAAATTTATTTAAAACATTTTTTCAGTACCAATCATCACTGGTTCCGTTGTCATACTAAATCTTATTTATAAATATAAAAGGTATGAGACTGCAATACATTGTTTGCCCCTACTAGTTTGGCATCTTCTTTTTCGAATCGGAGTGGAAGATAGTGGATAAAGGTACTCCGAGAGAGTGTAATGAAGGAAATCGCGTTCAGAGTTGTTTTAAAGTAAAAACTACAACTAAAAACTTCAATTTAAACTGAAATATACATTCTATAGTAACTGATAAGATGTTATAATTGCTTTATATTCAATAATTTGGAAGTTTTATGTCTTCACGTTCAGTTTTGCAGTATTTAAATTCGATTGTTTTATTATTGCATAGAACTCACCCTGTGTGGTTTGTGTGTTTGTGCAGATTCGGAGTAAGTTGCGCTACTATTAGATATATACAGGGTGGCGCAAAATTAATCCTCCTATCAGAAAATGCTATAAATTTTGCGATTGGCCCCTAAAGTCAGTTCTGTTTTGACATTTGTGTAGTAAACACATGCGAAATACACGTTAATAAACAATGTTACGCTACACTGCTCCAGAACGCGGAATATTGCTGACTATTTATTTGACCAATAATCTTCTTCTTTAAATGGTCATCTAACCGCCTGGGCGATTTTGACCGTCCAACATAGCTCGCCAGTCGTTTCTTCGTTGCGCCAACTGGCGCCAATTGGAAACACCGCGGGATCGCAAATCGGTCTCCACTTGGTCCTTCCATCGGAGTGGTGGTCTCCCTCTTCCTCTGCTTCCACCGGCGGGTGCCGATAAGAATACCTTCTGGGCTGGAGCATCTTCGCTCATTCGCACTACGTGGCCTAGCCAGCGAAGCCGCTGTGTTTTAATTCGCTGAACTATGTCGGCGTCTGCGTAAAGTTCATACAGCTCAACATTAAATCTTGTTCGGTACTCGCCGTCGCCAACGCGTAGAGGTCCACAAATCTTTCGAAGAACCTTTCTCTCGAATACTCCCACAGCCGCTTCATCAGATGTTGTTAGTGTCCACGCTTCTGCACCATATAGCAGGACGGGTGCGATGAGTGACTTGTAGAGTGTTATTTTCGTTCGTCGAGAGAGGACTTTACTTTTCAATTGCCTACTCAGTCCTAAGTAGCATTTGTTTGCAAGAGTAATTCTTCGTCGGATTTCTAGGCTAACATTATTGTTGGTGTTAATGCTGGTTCCCAGCTAAACGAAGTCCCTTACTATTTCGAAATTATTGCTCCCAACAGTGGCTTGGTTGCCAAGGCGCGAATGCGCTGACTCTTTGCATGATGACAGAAGGTACTTCGTTTTGCCCTCGTTCACCACCAGTGCCATTTTCTCCGCTTCTTTTTCTAATTTGGTATAAGCAGAAGTTACAGCGCGGTTGTTAAGGCCAATGATATCAATATCGTCAGCATATGCCAACAGTTGCACGCTTTTATAAAATATTGTTCCAGCGCGGTTAAGTTCTGCAGCTTGTATTATTTTCTCCAGCATAAAATTAAAGAAATCGCACGATAGGGGGTCACCCTGTCTGAAACCTCGTTTAGTTTCGAACGGCTCGGAGAGGTACTTCCCAATTCTGACCGAGCTGGCGGTGTTGCTCAAGGTCATTTTGCATAGCTGTATAAGTTTTGCGGGGAAACCAGATCGAAAAACACGCAACCAGATCGACCACGTTGTGATAGACGGACGGCATGCTTCCAGCGTTTTAGATATTCGCACAATACGAGGACCTAACATAGACTCTGATCACTACCTAGTAGCAGCCAAGATTCGTACCCGCCTCTGTACGACAAAACAGGTGCAACAAAAAACGCAGGGAAAGCTGGACGTCGAAAAGCTGCAATCGCAACAGACCGCCAATTATTTCGCAGATCGCCTCTCACACCTGCTCTCCGAGAGCACAATTCAACCCAGTGGAAGAAGTAATTGGATTCCGGCGAACGCGAAGAAACAACTGGTATGATGATGAAGAGTGCCGCGCTGCAACGAAAAGAAAGGACGAAGCCTACAAGGCAACGCTGAGATCAATTTTAGTTTGCATGTACATAAATAACGCATTTAAGGCCGATTTACATAGAACCTTAACCTCAGACTTTTACAGTTGTGGTTGATTTTAGTCTTTTTGACCATTTTGTTCAAAGTGCAAAATAAAAAGATTTATTTCACTTTTTCGATCCAACGTTTCGCTAGACATCCTAGCATCTTCAGGGGTGATCTGGTTTTATTTTCAAACAACAAAACATATGTATATTAACATCGTCTAATATATAGTTTTATTACTATATTCTTTATACATACATATGTACAGACACAAGGAGGTACAAACAACATAAAAGCTACATAAACAATAACACTTACATATTTTATTTTATTTTTGTTAAATTTATTTAAAACATTTTTTCAGTACCAATCATCACTGGTTCCGTTGTCATACTAAATCTTATTTATAAATATAAAAGGTATGAGACTGCAATACATTGTTTGCCCCTACTAGTTTGGCATCTTCTTTTTCGAATCGGAGTGGAAGATAGTGGATAAAGGTACTCCGAGAGAGTGTAATGAAGGAAATCGCGTTCAGAGTTGTTTTAAAGTAAAAACTACAACTAAAAACTTCAATTTAAACTGAAATATACATTCTATAGTAACTGATAAGATGTTATAATTGCTTTATATTCAATAATTTGGAAGTTTTATGTCTTCACGTTCAGTTTTGCAGTATTTAAATTCGATTGTTTTATTATTGCATAGAACTCACCCTGTGTGGTTTGTGTGTTTGTGCAGATTCGGAGTAAGTTGCGCTACTATTAGATATATACAGGGTGGCGCAAAATTAATCCTCCTATCAGAAAATGCTATAAATTTTGCGATTGGCCCCTAAAGTCAGTTCTGTTTTGACATTTGTGTAGTAAACACATGCGAAATACACGTTAATAAACAATGTTACGCTACACTGCTCCAGAACGCGGAATATTGCTGACTATTTATTTGACCAATAATCTTCTTCTTTAAATGGTCATCTAACCGCCTGGGCGATTTTGACCGTCCAACATAGCTCGCCAGTCGTTTCTTCGTTGCGCCAACTGGCGCCAATTGGAAACACCGCGGGATCGCAAATCGGTCTCCACTTGGTCCTTCCATCGGAGTGGTGGTCTCCCTCTTCCTCTGCTTCCACCGGCGGGTGCCGATAAGAATACCTTCTGGGCTGGAGCATCTTCGCTCATTCGCACTACGTGGCCTAGCCAGCGAAGCCGCTGTGTTTTAATTCGCTGAACTATGTCGGCGTCTGCGTAAAGTTCATACAGCTCAACATTAAATCTTGTTCGGTACTCGCCGTCGCCAACGCGTAGAGGTCCACAAATCTTTCGAAGAACCTTTCTCTCGAATACTCCCACAGCCGCTTCATCAGATGTTGTTAGTGTCCACGCTTCTGCACCATATAGCAGGACGGGTGCGATGAGTGACTTGTAGAGTGTTATTTTCGTTCGTCGAGAGAGGACTTTACTTTTCAATTGCCTACTCAGTCCTAAGTAGCATTTGTTTGCAAGAGTAATTCTTCGTCGGATTTCTAGGCTAACATTATTGTTGGTGTTAATGCTGGTTCCCAGCTAAACGAAGTCCCTTACTATTTCGAAATTATTGCTCCCAACAGTGGCTTGGTTGCCAAGGCGCGAATGCGCTGACTCTTTGCATGATGACAGAAGGTACTTCGTTTTGCCCTCGTTCACCACCAGTGCCATTTTCTCCGCTTCTTTTTCTAATTTGGTATAAGCAGAAGTTACAGCGCGGTTGTTAAGGCCAATGATATCAATATCGTCAGCATATGCCAACAGTTGCACGCTTTTATAAAATATTGTTCCAGCGCGGTTAAGTTCTGCAGCTTGTATTATTTTCTCCAGCATAAAATTAAAGAAATCGCACGATAGGGGGTCACCCTGTCTGAAACCTCGTTTAGTTTCGAACGGCTCGGAGAGGTACTTCCCAATTCTGACCGAGCTGGCGGTGTTGCTCAAGGTCATTTTGCATAGCTGTATAAGTTTTGCGGGGAAACCAGATCGAAAAACACGCAACCAGATCGACCACGTTGTGATAGACGGACGGCATGCTTCCAGCGTTTTAGATATTCGCACAATACGAGGACCTAACATAGACTCTGATCACTACCTAGTAGCAGCCAAGATTCGTACCCGCCTCTGTACGACAAAACAGGTGCAACAAAAAACGCAGGGAAAGCTGGACGTCGAAAAGCTGCAATCGCAACAGACCGCCAATTATTTCGCAGATCGCCTCTCACACCTGCTCTCCGAGAGCACAATTCAACCCAGTGGAATGCATGAGCAGTGGGATCATATCTCAGGAGCACTCCGTACCGCAGCCGAAGAAGTAATTGGATTCCGGCGAACGCGAAGAAACAACTGGTATGATGATGAAGAGTGCCGCGCTGCAACGAAAAGAAAGGACGAAGCCTACAAGGCAACGCTGAGATCAATTTTAGTTTGCATGTACATAAATAACGCATTTAAGGCCGATTTACATAGAACCTTAACCTCAGACTTTTACAGTTGTGGTTGATTTTAGTCTTTTTGACCATTTTGTTCAAAGTGCAAAATAAAAAGATTTATTTCACTTTTTCGATCCAACGTTTCGCTAGACATCCTAGCATCTTCAGGGGTGATCTGGTTTTATTTTCAAACAACAAAACATATGTATATTAACATCGTCTAATATATAGTTTTATTACTATATTCTTTATACATACATATGTACAGACACAAGGAGGTACAAACAACATAAAAGCTACATAAACAATAACACTTACATATTTTATTTTATTTTTGTTAAATTTATTTAAAACATTTTTTCAGTACCAATCATCACTGGTTCCGTTGTCATACTAAATCTTATTTATAAATATAAAAGGTATGAGACTGCAATACATTGTTTGCCCCTACTAGTTTGGCATCTTCTTTTTCGAATCGGAGTGGAAGATAGTGGATAAAGGTACTCCGAGAGAGTGTAATGAAGGAAATCGCGTTCAGAGTTGTTTTAAAGTAAAAACTACAACTAAAAACTTCAATTTAAACTGAAATATACATTCTTTAGTAACTGATAAGATGTTATAATTGCTTTATATTCAATAATTTGGAAGTTTTATGTCTTCACGTTCAGTTTTGCAGTATTTAAATTCGATTGTTTTATTATTGCATAGAACTCACCCTGTGTGGTTTGTGTGTTTGTGCAGATTCGGAGTAAGTTGCGCTACTATTAGATATATACAGGGTGGCGCAAAATTAATCCTCCTATCAGAAAATGCTATAAATTTTGCGATTGGCCCCTAAAGTCAGTTCTGTTTTGACATTTGTGTAGTAAACACATGCGAAATACACGTTAATAAACAATGTTACGCTACACTGCTCCAGAACGCGGAATATTGCTGACTATTTATTTGACCAATAATCTTCTTCTTTAAATGGTCATCTAACCGCCTGGGCGATTTTGACCGTCCAACATAGCTCGCCAGTCGTTTCTTCGTTGCGCCAACTGGCGCCAATTGGAAACACCGCGGGATCGCAAATCGGTCTCCACTTGGTCCTTCCATCGGAGTGGTGGTCTCCCTCTTCCTCTGCTTCCACCGGCGGGTGCCGATAAGAATACCTTCTGGGCTGGAGCATCTTCGCTCATTCGCACTACGTGGCCTAGCCAGCGAAGCCGCTGTGTTTTAATTCGCTGAACTATGTCGGCGTCTGCGTAAAGTTCATACAGCTCAACATTAAATCTTGTTCGGTACTCGCCGTCGCCAACGCGTAGAGGTCCACAAATCTTTCGAAGAACCTTTCTCTCGAATACTCCCACAGCCGCTTCATCAGATGTTGTTAGTGTCCACGCTTCTGCACCATATAGCAGGACGGGTGCGATGAGTGACTTGTAGAGTGTTATTTTCGTTCGTCGAGAGAGGACTTTACTTTTCAATTGCCTACTCAGTCCGAAGTAGCATTTGTTTGCAAGAGTGATTCTTCGTCGGATTTCTAGGCTAACATTATTGTTGGTATTAATGCTGGTTCCCAGGTAAACGAAGTCCTTTACTATTTCGAAATTATTGCTGCCAACAGTGGCTTGGTTGCCAAGGCGCGAATGCGCTGACTCTTTGCATGATGACAGAAGGTACTTCGTTTTGCCCTCGTTCACCACCAATCCCATTTTCTCCGCTTCTTTTTCTAATTTGGAGTAAGCAGAAGTTACGGCGCGGTTGTTAAGGCCAATGATATCAATATCGTCAGCATATGCCAACAGTTGGACGCTTTTATAAAATATTTGACCAATAATCGGTCGGTGAAAAACGGTTACTGCGCAAAAGTAATCCTCCTATCAGAAAATGCTATAAATTTTGCGATTGGCCCCTAAAGTCAGTTCTGTTTTGACATTTGTCTAGTAAACACAAGCGAAATACACGTTAATATACAATGTTACGCTACACTGCTCCAGAATGCGGAATATTGCTGACTATTTATTTGACCAATAATCGGTCGGGGCCAAACGGTTACTGTGAATGGTGAGCGCTACAGAGCAATGATCAACGAGTTCTTTTTGCCGCAACTTGATGAATTGGGATTGGAAAGCATATGGTTCCAACAAGACGGTGCAACAGCACACACTGCACGTGCCACAACCGATATGCTGAACATCGGAAGCTTACTTTTGCGCCACCTTGTACTATGCTGCAATGTCTTGTGTGTCTTCTTTTTTGTTGACCGTGTTTTTCTTTTTATCTAATATTCTTAAACTTTCCAACGTGTATCTGGCTCTCCCTATTTTGTTTTTGTCTATGATCTTTGTGTTCTTTATGTTTGCAGAGTGTCCACTTGTTGTGACGTGTTGTGATAGTGCGGTGGTGGTTTTCTTTTTGCGTATGTTCGCTTCATGCTCTTTTAGTCGAACTCCAAGTGCGGGTTTTGTGGTCCCAATGTATACCCTGTTGCAGTATTCATTTTCTTTGCCTTGGCACGTAGTTTCGTATATAACGCTGTTGTAGCTTTTCAATGGGACTTTTCTTTTACTTTGACAGCTTAGTTGAATGCATGCAATAAGTAGGACCTTGCCAAGCAAAGTTTGTGAAACGAAAAGCGAGGCAAAATGTTCAGCTATTCTTAACTTATGGCGGGCGTATCTGTCAAAGTTAAAGTCAAAGTTCTATGTATTTCAGCCAATATTTAATTCAATCAATCTTTAGCAACATGAGCTGCGTGTAAAACAGGGATAGGCAAAATTGTGTATGGGGTAGTATTGGTGAAAGCGCGAGCCAGTTGAAATGTCTTTTAGTTGCTTGTTAGACAGGAACGAGCAAGCACATATGTATAATACCATTGTGTATAAGTACAAGTGTGATATGTTATCTGTCAAACGTTTGACAGGCACATCAAAATGAAGTCCATTGTTTACATCTGTAGCCCGATTCTGTAACTTTTAACCACTCGCCGAGCGTTAAGCTTATTGCCAAATTTCGGAGTTTGTACTTAACGAAAGTGCGATTCTGTAACTCTCCTTTAACGCCGCTAAACATCTGACTCTTCATGGTGATAAAATATGGCAATACTTTTCTTTTCGCCGTATTTTGCACTAAATTACATGCAAAAAACTCAAAACTAATTTTTTTACTTTTTCCAAACGCTAAAACACTTGCAAATATATTAACGCTATTGTTAACACCTCGAAAATAATTCACGACAGCTAACCAGTGAATACGGAAAAGCGTTAAAAATGGTGTTAAGCGAAGTTAACGCTAACACTTGGCGTTAAAATAGTTACAGAATCGACCTACTGAGGCACTTCAATACGGATGCCATTGCCGAATACTGGGTTGCTAGTGCTGTTTTCGTAGACTTCGGCAAACTAGGCTTTTGTGCAGGATAATAAAAAAATGAAACAGGGTTCATGTTTGCACAAAAGTGTTGCTGTGTTGCACACAGTTTTAATTTTAATTCTTTTAAAAACATTTTAACATGGAACTTTTAGCTTATAATTTTAATATATTTCGCATTAAAGGCGATAGAAGACTGTTTGTCAAGTAAACTTTAAAATGTCCAATGTCCGGCTAAGACGCCAAATACACCGCACAAATTTACTTGCGCCAATGACTGATTTGCACAAGGATTTGCGTGGTGTATGTCGTGGTTGTGTTATTTGCGCAGAGAACTGTGCCTAAATCAAAAGAGTTTAGATTTTTACGCATGCTTGCATGCTTTTTCTTCGTGTGTGGTGACCTGTATTTTCTGAGCATAAAACATTGCTTTCGATACCATAAATTTGTGTAGTGAAGCTTATACTACATGTTGAAGCCAAACCGCCTTCAATATTGGGGAACCCTCGTAGGCTTGCCACATCAACGCCAGCTACAAAGCTGAGTCGCTATGGGAAGAATACCGGTGCGCCACTCTTCGAAATTGACTTGCGACTCGAGGCGGTCTGTGATGGAAAATCAGTCTTTGTTCGACATCCATATCCATCACAGGCTACCCCCGTTCGTGCGCTCGCAGTTTAGCTACAACAACAATTCCAGCTTTAATCGATTTTACAAGGTAAATTCATCATAACCCTCCGCTTTGGATTATTTGCTACCATCTGTACATATACCCCTACTGGCATATATACAGCTTTTCTATTCAATAAAGAAACCTACTTTTCTTCTATTCAACCTTTTAATCATCGTTCTTTTTATTTCTGATTTTCATTGGAATTTCGTTGGTGAGTTGGAACCGGCTTACTTATTCGGCTATCGTGCCGAACATTTGGTCCTCGAGCCGTCAACCACAATTAAAGGAGAACATAAAAGGAAATAAAATATCATCACGAAGACAAATACATAGCACGGAGAACGAAGTCACATTCAAGAAATATACACAAACAACAAAATTCGACAACAACAAACATCAATAAATCACAGGTGCGTGCACAAATAATTAATTTATTTAATTGTTGAGCTAAGAGTGAAAGTGTAGTGAGTGTAAGTGAAAATTTACGTGGTGGTGTTTCCCTTTTTTCCGCTTTGCCTTTGAACACCTACGCGGTTCGTTTCAAATAAATAATCTTGCGTTAATTTAATTTGAAAATTCGGTATACACGCATACTTGTGTAAATTTCCAGTCGCTCACTCTAATATTCCCGTCGGTTATTGAATTCGTGAAATTGAGAATTCACATTTCGATCAATTATTTCAATCGGAAATTATTGCGCCCTACAGGAAATATTTGTCACGGCACTTCAATTAATTAAAAAATATGCAATAATAACTTCTCGAGAAGTTTTGTGGTTTTTAAA
This sequence comes from Merzomyia westermanni, assembly GCA_949987695.1. Classification (NCBI taxonomy): domain Eukaryota; kingdom Metazoa; phylum Arthropoda; class Insecta; order Diptera; family Tephritidae; genus Merzomyia; species Merzomyia westermanni. The sequence goes on from OX465289.1 coordinate 83,553,887, forward strand.
CTTTTCAAAGTCCACGCGCTTGGTGCTTTTGTCGTTTATTTACGTTCTTCGAACACACAATTTTGTTTTTGTACAAAAACACGGCGCCAATTACCTTCATCAAACCAACTTGCATTATTCGCGGTTTTTTGCAAAATCAACTCGGTCGTTGTAAGTGGCAGTAAACACCCACATAAACATTAGCAATTTTTGCATACATATTTATTATACCTTGCTAGCGCTCGTATTTTATTTTTCTTCCCCTTTCGTGCGAACCTTCGTCTTAGCACTCGCTGCAGTCACCAACAGTGAGTCTCAATTTTTATACTGAGGCGCTAGCGATCTTATATTTACACACACACATAAGGTGCATTTTGATAAGTGACCCAGTAGGAAAATTTCACGCTGACCCTGTGAGAACTCATTACCTAAAAACTAACCACTATATATTCGATATTTATTTTGGTATTTTCGTTGATAATTAGGGCGATATTTATATATTCGATATTTAATTCGTTATTGTCATTAATAATTGGGGCGCGTATCATTCCCTACCGTTTCGTTTCGCTTCATAAATTGCGCTTACTACCTCGTTCATAATGATGACGCTTAATTATTTCACAAGATGTTCCGATCAAGTTGTAGGATTCAATGCACAATATGATGACACGGCTTTAAGCGGACAGCCAAAAATTTACTTAGAGGCTTTAAGAGAGGAACTAGCTGAAACTTGGGCGAAAACCAAAGAAGCCTATGATAAATGCTTAGAATTCTTGAAAGATGATAAGGAAGTAGAAGCGGTTACAGCGAAACAGTGCACTATTAGAAAAGATTATTTAGCGTGTGTCACTCGAATTACCCAATATATTGAAAAATTCAGTCCCCCTATCACACCCTCCGTCGGTAACCCCGCCCAAGAATCCGCCTGTTCGAATAATTTGAAACTTCCGCCATGCGACACTGAAGTATTTAGTGGGGATTATGTGTCATGGCCGTCCTTTCGCGATCTTTTCACCGCCATATATATAAATAATAATAGACTGAGCAATGTAGAAAAATTATGCCATCTTTCAAAGAAAACGAGCGGTGAAGCGAGGGACATTGTGAGTAAATCACCACTAACAAATCAGGGTTTCGACTCGGCATGGTCGAACTTAAAAAACAACTACGAAAACAAGCGGGTTTTAGTAAATAGCCAACTAAAAGTGCTGTTTTCACTTCCGATCATTCGGACCGAAAGCGCATCAGCACTGAAGGAATTGCAGCGGAACATTAACGGTTGTCTCACAGCCTTAGCAATGTACAACGTCGACGTGGGGAATTGGGACCCAATCTTAGTTTTTTTAGGTTCCAGCAAATTACCGGAGGCAACACTCAGCTTATGGGAGCAGAGTTTGTTCAACAAAACGGAGATTCCGGAGTGGGACCAGATGGACAAGTTTCTTACACAACGATTCACCAAATGCGTCATTTTGGGCTAAAAAATCCAAATGCATTTGCTCGCTTTTGGCCGGCACCAACAAGAAATTTTTGTGGAACGCATTGCGTGTGAAGTTTCGCCTAAAGGAAAATATCAAACAAAATGCAAATGAGCTATTGTAAATGGGTTTGAAATGACTCATTTGAATTTTCCAAATGCGGTGCAGTGTAAATGTAGTATTAGCGTAAACAGGATATTGAGAAAACGGCCCTTTGGGAATGACCATGTAAGTTATTCCAGCTTTTAGTTGAACCTTTTAAAATTGTGTGCAAATGTTAAAAGTGAAAAGGTAAAAATTTGGTTATCTTTCTGTTTTTACTACTTATATATTAAGACTATTTATAGATAGAGTTACAATTGAATATGGAATTCGTACAAGGAAACTTCATTATTTTGCTATTTAAACCTTTGGCTTGATTTTGCAACATTTTTATTTAAACACATTTACAGGTAAATTATAACATCATTGGGCATAGACATAGTCAAATTTAAATTTAGTTGTAGCTTTTATTTTTTTGTTTGCAACTAGGCTTTAACTATGTAATAGTGCACTTGCACAGAAAAGTCTACAAACTACAACGTTTTCCAAAAAGTTGTGCTTTGTTTTATACAAATGTTTGTCAGCACACTTCAAAGAGTTATACAATTACGATACGATTTATACAATAGCCAAACTTATTTCTATGTTTTAGCGAACTACTTTTTTATGCAACCCTGTCTTGTGCATATGCACATAATTAGAAAAATGTATTACAAACATTTTCTGAGTGTATGGTTTTTTGTTTGTTTTTAACGGCAAAAACGCTTCCCGAAATTTCTGGGGAGTGTTGTAGAATTGAGTCCTTGGTCGGAAACGGACCCGGTACGCTGCTGTACTTCCTGGCGGTACTGCCCCCCTGTCAAGGTAGCGACACCTCCTAGGCCATGCCACTCCTCCTTCCGTAAGGAAACCAAATGGAAGTTGCAAGTCTGCCAAAACACCGCTATCAGAACTGCCACGGGACGTCTTTTTATGGCATCTGAGTGCCATCTCCATTAGAAACTAAAATGTTTAATGTTCATGAGCATGCGGAACTGGTGAGCAGACAGTTTTTATTCAGCTGCCACAACCCTAGTCATCCAAACCGTCTTCTATTGGATAAAGCTCCGCCCTCCTTTATCTGCGTAACCATAGGCGGGCTCTTAACGACCTTCACACCGATTCGGTATAAAGTTCCTCAGATCTCTGTCTGTGAACCCCGTAAACGACATCAAACCACCTAAACAGGAGGAGGAGCCCGATATTCCGGTGGTAAATATAGGTTAAACTCTTACTTATCCACACTCAACCCCACCATACCAAATACGTGCCCTGTATGTGATGTGCCGTTTTATGAAACATCTCTCTACCCTGTTCAATTGAACCTACCCTCCTCCTTGGACTTCCGTTAGAAGAGCTTGATGACGATTCTCAGAGTTATCGTGCCCATTAGGCAGGGCGAAGCATTGCTAAAAAAACCAGGGCAAGTATGACACAATCAGCAAAGCACTTGCATACACACGCACCAACGTTACCAGAGCGTCACATACAGCAAAGCAGTCAAACAAGATTATGTACACGCATGCTAAACCAAATTTCACTTACAACTCAGGTATGCACAGGAGCAACATCAACAACAAGGCACAGACAGAGACGCAGGCAGAGCTAATGGCTAATTTCGCCGCTGTACGGAGCCCAAAGGTGCTTACACTTACAAGGAGCGACGCGTAACTTTTCTGGACAGCCCCTACCGAGCCCAAAGATGTTTACACATACAAAATTTATTCATTTTATAAGATGCATTTACATTATAAAAAATGTTACGTACATTCATGCACATATCATTCGCCGTTAAAACAAGCGACACCCAAATGCGATGTGTCTATGCCACTTGCTCAGCGACGACTAAATCAATCACCAAAGAAAGAGTGTAACCTTTCTGTGTGAGCTGAGCATAAACAATTGTTCCATGAAACGCCGACCATTGATGTAAAACCAAAGAGCATGTATGAATAAGAGGCACCAACACGTATGTTCGAGCAGAGCTACTCGCCACACTTGCTCGCCGATATCTATTAGGGTTTCAAGCATTCCCTTTTGTGCATTTTCTTAATTTATTTAGAGTGACTTTGCCAAATATCAGCTGATCGAATGAGTAGCAAATTTTTATTTTGAGTAACTGACTTCATTGACTTTTTGATGAAGTTGAGTCTTTCCGGACATTGCGTTTTCATGAAGTTGAGGATATTTGCCTATTATGTTTGTGCAAATTGATCAACTTAATGGAAATAAAATATTGAATATGACAAATATCAAAATATTGGAATATTTTCATTTTATTAATTGAAAATGTTTTCCAATAGATATTTTTATTTTCATTTCCATAAAATATGCATGCAAGCTTCCATTTGATATGGTGGCTTGGCTTACCAGACCCAGGTTCAAGTCCCATCAAAAGGAACAAAAATTTTGTTTTCCCTTTTTTTATTAATATTTGATACTTTTTTTTAACTAGAAAAGGCATTTTAGATTGAAAATAAAAAAAAAATAAAATTTTCAACTAGATATGAAAAGCATGCTTCAAGATATGCAAGGCATGCTTACAAGTATGAAATATTTGATTGCAAAGTGTTCTGCTATACATATGTATATATGTGCAAAAGTAGAAATAGATATCAAAAAGCTGAAATATACAGACTATTTCAATAATATTATTATAACTTTTCATTTATTTAATTTAAAATTTTTATATTTTTTACCGAATTTGAATTAAATTTTCAAAGAAAAAAATCACTAGTCCATATAATATATGTATGTGCATATTCAAGGCTGCGGCATCGTTGAATGGATGAAGGATATATGTGCAAACATTCGAATTTCGCGAAAACTCACTTGAATGTTCTGCATTTTCATAGACATAGCGAAAATGCTGAAATTCCACATAACACCTTCATTCATGCAATATGAACATTCACACATAAATACATATGCATGTGCGACAGTCAAGAACAATGTTGCCGTTGCAGCTTCTAGTAAAACGCAAGAAAAAGGCACTAAATAAATTACTAGTGAAAACGCAAAATCCTTACTATTTTCTTGTATTATGTTGTGTAACTTGGCAAGACTATAGCTAGTCGGTTAACTACGCTTTTATTTGACATTTCAGAAATGTCAATAGCTTAGAAGTCTCGAAAATATCCAAATTTGCAAAAGGCAGTTACAAAGGAAGCTGGTGCCGAAAGGGTAAAATTGATAATTAGTACAACATTGTCAAGCAAATCAGTCGCTCTGCTACTGCGATCTACCTTTTTAAGGACTCTCATCACAAAGCTCAAAAATTGCACAAACGACATATACTGCGTACTTTGGCACGTTTAAAATAAAAATGCCAATTTTGTATGAAATATATAAAAAATATATAGAAAACTTTGAATAACAACTTTTTCGTGTTTTAGTATAGATTTATACCAATTGCTGGTCAATATCTGTATTTTTTTGTTTAAATTTTTAGAAAGATTTCCAATATATTGGTATATATAGTAATAATATCAACATATTGCATATATATATCTCGTGTTTTACTTTCAGTTTCTTCATGTTACCTGTCCCGGTAGTTGTACCTGGAACTTTCTGTATGGTGGGTCAGAATTTTATCCAATATACAATTCTGGTTGCCTAGCAAAGTACCTATAAAGTTCCTAAATTAAAAATTTGTAGCAAATATGCCCAGTTGAATTTAAGTTTACCCCGTCACTGAATACCCCCAATATGAATTGAAGTTGGAAATTAAGATTTTTGTCAGATTTCAATATTGTCGATCAGGAAATAATATTTGATTTATGAATGAAATAGTTATTGTTGTATTTATGACGACAGATTTGTAGGACAGATTTCGCTGCTGCGACCGTGCGTAGGAATTGTTATTGTTTTTGTATCATGGTAGTTGGTGGACAGCACATGCATTAGAGGGGGATGTGAGGACATGTGTAGGTATTTATGTGGGATTGTGCACATACGTTTGTTTGTTTTTTTGGACATATGTATGTACGCAAATATGTGCGTGCGCGGTAGCTTTACGCATGCACACTTTTTGGTGGATGATATGGGAATATGAATGTGTGATTTGCCGACGGCAAAATACATTCTTCCCACAATGATTTATTGATATGATATTCACATGCATATCTCCTTTTTTCTTCTATTTAATTATCCTTACATAAAATCCTACTCCCTATATTCATTTTTTATGTTCAATAATTCAAATTTATTTCAAATGCAATTACTATGAAACTAATTCTGGTAATTGTTTCCTTTAGGAGACAACTGTTAAAACACGTCCAAAAATATCGGGAGAGGTATCAAAAGACGCGTTTCGACCTCGGTAACAATAATCCGGATTTTGGAGTTTTTGTTTCAGTGAAGAGATATTTGCAATCAAAGTTGAAAATTTTCTGTCATTTTCATGTGGTTGTTGTAATCACAGATTAGGGTGTACCGAAAAGTGCAAAAGGGTGTTCTGCACATAAATACCTTGGATCAAGCCCCCTATTTGGGATCGGACCTGGCTCATTTTTGGGTTTTTTGCGAATAACTTTTCCGCTTTCGGATTGTTGATACGGAAGTCGAAACGCGTTGTTTGATACCTCTCCCGATATTTTTGGACGGATTTTAGCAGTTGTCTCCTAAAGGAAACATTTACCCTACTGTTTTATGCAATTTTAATTATCCTTACCTGCTTTTTATATTTATTTTCAGGTTTACTATAGCATATATATTTATTTAAAATGTAATGCTATGAATTTCATGTTTTAGGTTGAATTCCAAAACGCTCGAAAATTATGAGTTTTTACTATTTCTTTATAGAAATTTTTATAAGAAGAAATTGTATTGTTTGTTAGGAACCATTAAATAATTTTTTTTCAAAGATATTGAACGAGCAAAATCAGCTTCGTTTGCGTTTTGCGAAAAAATTTAAATTTTAGATCAGATAATCTGATAACGATAAAAGGTATTTTAAGTTTTTTTTTACCTTTAACCAATTTATTATAAATTGAAAGCAATTGCATACCTACCTACTAAAAAAATGTATCTAAGACTTTAAACTTAAAATATCCTATTAAAAAAATTATTAAAATGATTGAACCAAAGGCTTAAGTCATAAAACACTTATTGGAAATAGAAATAATAGAAAGGAAAAATGTTTTAATCAAGGTCGGGAGTCATATACATCCATAGATTTGAGATCGGAAATCTCGAAATAATAGCACAAAGTATTTTTCAGCATTTAATTAAATGTTCGCATCAAAATTATTTTCAAGTAAAATATGTACTTGCATTTTTTGGCAAACGAACGTCAAAATCCACGGCCATCGCATTAAAATAAGTCGTTTATTCAACTCATTCCGTTTGTTTACCTTTTGGGTTTACTCAATTCCTACTCATAAAGTACAAACTTTAACTCAAATAATTTGGAAATATTAAGGACAAAGCACAAAGAGGACTCGCTGAAACCCTAATAGAAAACATCGAGTAGCATCGAACATACGAGTGAAAGTTCTGCCGATTTTGAAAAGAGCGAACTGACGCCTCTTATTCATACATGCTCTTTGCTAGCATGAGAAACGTTGTGTATGAGATAGAAGACACACTACCATTTATATATTCTCTCAGTACGCAGCATTCTCACAAGCAGTCATTTCAACCCTAGGCCAAAGAGCATCTATGAATAAGAGGCGTCAGTTCGCTCTTTTGAAAATCGGCAGAATTTTCACTCGTATGTTCGATGCTACTCGATGTTTTCTATTAGGGTTTCAGCGAGTCCTCTTTGTGCTTTGTCCTTAATATTTCCAAATTATTTGAGTTAAAGTTTGTACTTTATGAGTGGGAATTGCGTAAACCCAAAAGGTAAACAAACGGAATGAGTTGAATAAACGACTCATTTTAATGTGATGGCCGTGGATTTTGACGTTCGTTTGCCAAAAAATGCAAGTACATATTTTACTTGAAAATAATTTTGATGCAAAAATTGAATTAAATGACACAAAATGTTTATTCGATATTTCCGATCCTAAATCTACGTATATTTATGACTTCCGCCCTTTATTAAAAAATTGTTGGTTTGTTAATTTCCAATAGGTAATTTTTTTTGAATAGCATATTTTTAAAATATAGTCGTAGGTATATTATTTATATAGGTAGGTAGGTATACAGTTTTTACCTTTCACACATTAAAACTGTAATTATTCGATATTTTTAGCTTTGATAAATTTCATTAGGTATGGAATTTAAGATTTTATTATAATAATTTAAATATAGATTGATTTTGTTGACAATTTTTGGTTAAGGCTGTTAATTTGGCTTTCCATTTCTAATAAATTGGTTATAGGTAAAGAAAACCTAAAATACGTTTTAATGATACCTAATACAGAAACATAAGAATTAAATATAAAACAAAAAATTATGGTAATTGTTTCCTTTAGGAGACAACTGCTAAAAAACGTCCAAAAATATCGGGAGAGGTGTCAAACAACGCGTTTTGATTTCGGTATCAACAATCCGAAAGCGGATTTGGTAATTCTATACGACAGCACGTAACTGCTAATATAAGTCCAAAAATCTCGGGAAAGGTATCAAACAACGCGTTTTGACCTCTGTATCAATAATCCGAAAGCGGAAATTAAATAATTTTTTTCAGTGAAAAGTTATTAGCAAAAAACCCAAAAATGGCCTAGGTCCGATCACAAAGAGTGGGCTTGATCCAAGGTATTTCTGCGCAGAACACACTTTTTGCACTTTTCGGTACACCCTAATCTGTGATTACAACAACCACATGCGAATGACAGAAAATTTTCAACTTTGATTGCAAATATCTCTGAACATACATAAAATATCGAACTTCCGCTTTCGGGTTATTGTTACCGAAATCAAAACGCGTCTTTTGATACCTTTCCCTAACTTCGGACGTGTTTTAGCAGTTGTCTCCTAAAGGAAACAATTACCAAAATTAGTTTCATAGTAATTGCATTTGAAATAAATTTGAATTATTGAACATAAAAAATAAATATAGGGAGTAGGATTTTATGTAAGGATAATTAAATAGAAGAAAAAAGGAGATATGCATGTGAATATCATATCAATAAATCATTGTGGGAAGAATGTCTTTTGCCGTCGGCAAATCACACATTCATATTCCCATATCATCCACCAAAAAGTGTGCATGCGTAAAGCTACCGCGCACGCACATATTTGCGTACATACATATGTCCAAAAAAACAAACAAACGTATGCGCACAATCCCACATAAATACCTACACATGTCCTCACATCCCCCTCTAATGCATGTGCTGTCCACCAAGTACCATGATACAAAAACAATTACTATTCGTACGCACGGTCGCAGCAGCGAAATCTGTCCTACAAATCTGTCGTCATAAATACAACAATAACTATTTCATTCATAAATCAAATATTATTTCCTGATCGACAAAATTGAAATCTGACAAAAATCTTAATTTCCAACTTCAATTCATATTGGGGGTATTCAGTGACGGGGTAAACTTAAATTCAACTGGGCATATTTGCTACAAATTTTTAATTTAGGAACTTTATAGGTACTTTGCTAGGCAACCAGCATTGTATATTGGATAAAATTCTGACCCACCATACAGAAAGTTCCAGGTACAACTACCGGGACAGGTAACATGAAGAAACTGAAAGTAAAACACGAGATATATATATGCAATATGTTGATATTATTACTATATATACCAATATATTGGAAATCTTTCTAAAAATTTAAACAAAAAAATACAGATATTGACCAGCAATTGGTATAAATCTATACTAAAACACGAAAAAGTTGTTATTCAAAGTTTTCTATATATTTTTCATATATTTCATACAAAATTGGCATTTTTATTTTAAACGTGCCAAAGTACGCAGTATCTGTCGTTTGTGCAATTTTTGAGCTTTGTGATGAGAGTCCTTAAAAAGGTAGATCGCAGTAGCAGAGCGACTGATTTGCTTGACAATGTTGTACTAATTATCAATTTTACCCTTTCGGCACCAGCTTCCTTTGTGACTGCCTTTTGCAAATTTGGATATTTTCGAGACTTCTAAGCTATTGACATTTATGAAATGTCATATAAAAGCGTAGTTAACCGACTAGCTATAGTCTTGCCAAGTTACACAACATAATACAAGAAAATAGTAAGGATTTTGCGTTTTCACTAGTAATTTATTTAGTGCCTTTTTCTTGCGTTTTACTAGAAGCTGCAACGGCAACATTGTTCTTGACTGTCGCACATGCATATGTATTTATGTGTGAATGTTCATATTGCATGAATGAAGGTGTTATGTGGAATTTCAGCATTTTCGCTATGTCTATGAAAATGCAGAACATTCAAGTGAGTTTTCGCGAAATTCGAATGTTTGCACATATATCCTTCATCCATTCAACGATGCCGCAGCCTTGAATATGCACATACATATATTATATGGACTAGTGATTTTTTTCTTTGAAAATTTAATTCAAATTCGGTAAAAAATATAAAAATTTTAAATTAAATAAATGAAAAGTTATAATAATATTATTGAAATAGTCTGTATATTTCAGCTTTTTGATATCTATTTCTACTTTTGCACATATATACATATGTATAGCAGACCACTTTGCAATCAAATATTTTATACTTGTAAGCATGCCTTGCATATCTTGAAGCATGCTTTTCATATCTAGTTGAAAATTTTATTTTTTTTTTATTTTCAATCTAAAATGCCTTTTCTAGTTAAAAAAAAGTATCAAATATTAATAAAAAAAGGGAAAACAAAATTTTTGTTCCTTTTGATGGGACTTGAACCTGGGTCTGGTAAGCCAAGCCACCATATCAAATGGAAGCTTGCATGCATATTTTATGGAAATGAAAATAAAAATATCTATTGGAAAACATTTTCAATTAATAAAATGAAAATATTTCAATATTTTGATATTTGTCATATTCAATATTTTATTTCCATTAAGTTGATCAATTTGCACAAACATAATAGGCAAATATCCTCAACTTCATGAAAACGCAATGTCCGGAAAGACTCAACTTCATCAAAAAGTCAATGAAGTCAGCTACTCAAAATAAAAATTTGCTACTCATTCGATCAGCTGATATTTGGCAAAGTCACTCTAAATAAATTAAGAAAATGCACAAAAGGGAATGCTTGAAACCCTAATAGATATCGGCGAGCAAGTGTGGCGAGTAGCTCTGCTCGAACATACGTGTTGGTGCCTCTTATTCATACATGCTCTTTGGTATACGTATGCTCACATATGTAATACACAATTGTATTTTTTTTTTTTTTATTTATTTATCAGCAAGAGAAACAATTATAAATAATTGCTACACCTAAGTTTATAGAGCACTGGCTGCCAGGGCCTTCGGCTTACATAATTTAATACAGTCATAAAGAGCTATATGCACGTTTGGATCAGAGATCAACCTATAGGGTGGGTCGCTGAACCATTGCACATATTCACCTATATAGGTAACTAAGAGATGTACATAAATATATGGACTATAGTAAGATGTTAACAGTTATGAAAGGGCTAGTTATTTACATTATTGATTTTTCATACATAAATTAGATATTTAACTTACAAAGTGATATATATTTAGAAATTAAAGTGATATTTGTTGCATTAATATTTATAAGACAAGTAGACGGTTTGATGTCAGCGAATATGGAAGTACGTATTTGTTGAAACTCTTCACAGTCGTCGATAAGATGTGTTGCAGTCAAGTCAAGAGAGCCACAGTAGGAGCATGCATCAATGGATGTGCCGTTGAGGAGATGTGAGTGTGTTGTTATTGTGTGACCAATTCTGAGGCGAGTGAAATGTCTAATGTTGCTACTAGTTACATTTGTGGGATATACAGATCGGACACCGGTGGGATTGTGTGTTTTGTAGTTGTGTTGAAATGTTTCCCATTCTCTAAACCAGGTATTATGTGAAGATTTTTTGGCAAGTCTTCGTATATCATGATGTGTAAAATAACTGAATAAGTGTAGGGGCTCTGTGCCCGCTTCTTTTGCTCTTTTGTCAGCGGCTTCATTTCCAGCTATGCCAATGTGACCAGGTACCCACATAATTTTGATTGTGTTACTGTATTGCAGGAGCAGTTCGCGGAGTATAGCTATTAAAGTAGAATTATTTTTCGAATTTAAGATGCCTTCAATTGCCGATCTGCTGTCTGTGCATATGATATAATTGCTTTTGTTGTGAGAAGCATATAATATTGCTTCTAGCAAGGCAGCTATCTCGGCTGTGTATGCTGAGCAATATAGGGGTAAAGCTCCGACGGTAATTGTATCACCACGTTTGTTTACTACAGCAAACGTAGTGGTGTTTTCGCACTTCGATCCGTCAGTGTAGATAATTTCCCAGCTCCCTCTAAATGGTTTTAAGGCTTCGTTAAAGAGTTGTTTGTACTCTAAGGCACTTGTGTTACTTTTGCTATGATTATGTAGCTCATTGATAAAAGATTGCTTAGGAGTGACGGATGGTGGACTGGTGGTTGTCCTTAAGTCCTTTATGTATAAGAGACAGCGGGACAGGGCTGAGAGCTTTTTTGACTCCTTTTGGGCTTTATTCGCTGCATTCGCTTGTCTGAGTAGGAGCTCGTTTCTGCAATTAAGTAATTTTGGTATAAGCATCATTGTATTATGTTTAGCTCTTTGCGTGATCTCTGGTAGTCCAGCTTCGGCTAGGATGACTCTAGTGGGTGATGTAGGAAAGGCTCGTATACTTCTTCTGACTGCAGCGTGGTATGGCGCTTGTAGAAATTTGATGTTCGATTTTGCAGTATTTCCATATATCGCGAGTCCATAATCAATCTTTGAGAGTATTAATGCTTTTGTTATATTAACAAGTGTATTTGGGTGAACGAAACAGTGCTTAGATGACAAGAACTTAATTATATTTAGCCTAGATAATAAGCTCGATCTTACATATCTACAGTGCTCCTTAAAGGTTAAAGTTTTATCAAATATTATTCCTAATATTTTTAGTGAGTTATTGTGGGGAATCACAGTGTTATTAAAGGAGAGGGACGGAAAGGAGCAGTGGTGCTTTCTGCATATGTGAAAAGATGCACATTTGTTGATGGAAATGTTTGCGCCTGAAGTTTCACTCCATTCGGATACTTTATTGATGATGTTCATGAAAGTGTCTTGTATCTGACTTAAGTTTTTAGTTTTGGAGAAGATCAAAACGTCATCAGCATATATAAGATGCTCGACATGGTTAAAGGATGAGAGAATCATACTAAGTTGGTTGAAGGCTATAGTGAACAAAACAACCGAGAGGGGGGAACCTTGTGGAATCCCGTTATATAAATTGTAGACATTTGAGTTGAAATTATTAACTTTTGATACGAACTTGCGGTTTAGTAGAAATGCCTTAACGAAATTATAGATTTGGGTTCCGACTTTCCAACGTTTCAGTTCTCTGAGAACAAGGTGCGCTCCTATTCTGTCAAAGGCCTTCTCGAAGTCTATGCTTAGTACAGAAACGTGGTTTTGAGTTGCTAAGGCAGCGGTGGCAAAATGGTCAAAGTATAGTAGGGGTTCGATGACTCCTACGCCTTTTTGAAAAGCGAATTGGTGTGGACTTAAGAGTTTGTTGGTCTTAGCAAACCACATTATTCTGACGGAAATTATTTTCTCCAAAACCTTGGACATACATGGTAGCAGTGATATTGGTCTGTAGCTTGTTATCTCAGAAGATGGCTTGTTTGGCTTAAGAATTGGGATGATAGAGGATAGTTTCCAATTCTGTGGGAAAGTGCCACTGATGAAGATTTCATTGTATAAGTCAACAAGCCTCACTTTCAGGTCAGTTGGAAGGTTTTTTAGAATAGGGTAAGGAATTTTATCTTTTCCGGGAGTTTTTCCTGACATTGGGTGGATTGTGGAAACGAATTCCTCCAAGGAGATAGGTGCTTCTATTGCTAGAGCGGATGGGGAGGGGTTGATGTTTTTATAAGTTTCTGATACGGTGCAGCTTTTGAGTGCGTTAAAGCTTGGATGAAAATTAGTGGAGTGGGAGTACATCGACCAGGTGGAAGCAAACTCTTCTGCAATTTTTTCTGGAGCGAAAATGGGGCCTTGTGATGCATGAATAAAATGAATGTGCGAGGGGATTGGGGATCCTGTGAGTACTTTGATATCAGACCAGATCTTTTTTGGGTTCGAGTTTGGGTTGATATTAGAAGTGATTTTCTCCAGAGATTTATATTTGGCTGATTTCAATTCTTTTCTGAAAACCGCGTTTGCTTTTTTGAAGTTGATGAGGTTTGTATCGCTCATGTTTCTTTTGTACTTGGTCCATAAGTTCTTTTTATTTTTCCTAAGGGTGGTCAACAAGTTCGACCAATAAGGTAACTTTGAATAAAATTTGTTAGTGTTGCTCTGAGGTATTGTTAAGTGTGCAGCAGAGCGAATAATTGTTTTAATGTTGGCGGCTTCTTCGTTTATGTTATTGGACTTAGGTCTGTCACAGGATAGGGAAGATGATGTCGAGCGAAATTGGGGCCAGTCTGCCTTATGTGTAATGAACTTTGATTTTATATTTCTTAACGACCAGCAGGGGGCATTCAGGAAGGTAATAAGTGGAAAGTGGTCGCTGTTATGGAGATCGTCCAGTGTACGTGAAGAGAGTTTTGGTGCGATGGAGGAAGAGGCTAGGGCAATATCAGGGTGGGAAAATGTACTGTGGGTAGAGAAATGAGTCGGAGCACCGTCGTTAAGGACCGTGAGATTATGCGATAATATTAGATCTTCGATTATCTGACCTCTTCTATTCGCAGAGGGAGAGCCCCAAAGGGGACTCCATGAGTTGAAGTCTCCCAATAGAATTATTGGGGTAGCAAAGTTCTTAATGATGTTCACTAGATCCGCAAGTACGAAGTTTTGTTGTGGAGGGATATAGCAGTTTATGATGGTAATTTTAAATCCAATATCGACCTCAATCGAAAGACAAGAGATGTTAGATGAGATGTGAATTTGTTTATGGCTTAACTGTTTGTTTACAAGTATTGCAATACCTTGTTTGCATGAGGCATTTTGGGTTTTGTTGTGGAAGTAACTGACGTACTTGTTAGGTGGGTGTGCTGTCTTATTATAAGGTAGGTGAGTTTCTTGCAAGGCAATTATGCCCGGCTAAAAATCGTTAATTAATAAATTAAGATCTGGGTAGTTATTTAAAAGTCCGTTGCAATTCCACTGCAGGATTCGCAACATTAGTCCATTATTTGGTCTTCCGAGGGGAAGGAGTTAGAGGGAGGGATTGGGAAGTTGGGGGAGATAAGGTGGGAGAGGAGGGATGAAACCATTGTTGTTGGGTCATCGACTGATAACCGCATTGATTCAATATTGTTATCATTATTTTCATTTAATTCTGTGTTTTCTGTGCTACTATTTGTATGTTGTAACTGTACATTGTTTTGGTAATTTGTAATGTTAAATTGTTGTTGTGAATTATTGTTACTAACATGTTTTTCTATGGTTTGGTTTGGAGTGCTGGATTCAATTATATTATTTTCATTTAATTCTACGTTTGTTGTGCTAATATTTATATGATGTGACTGTACATTGTTTTGATCA
Organism: Merzomyia westermanni; assembly: GCA_949987695.1. Classification (NCBI taxonomy): domain Eukaryota; kingdom Metazoa; phylum Arthropoda; class Insecta; order Diptera; family Tephritidae; genus Merzomyia; species Merzomyia westermanni. The sequence continues at coordinate 83,569,018 of OX465289.1, forward strand.
TTTGTGATATTTTCTGTATTACTACATTGTTGTTGCGATGTATTATTACTGTCATTGTTTTCTATTATTTGGTTTGGGATGCTGGACTTATTGAGGGTCATTGTTGATGAATTGTTTTTGGAGAACTTGGTGAGTGATTGCATTGCTGCAGCATTGTTGGCGTTTTGTGAAAAAGAGTTGAGTGAAACTTGTTGGGAGCTCAAGATGTTTTTAGTTATTGTGGAGAAGGTGGGAGAGGAAGAATTGAAGGTAGCGGTAGCTTGCGTACTATGTATTTTGATAGCTTCGCGCATTGAACATTTTTTGTCAGTTTTTACTTTTATTATTTCTTTCATTTGGAGGAATTTGGGACATGATTTATTTGAAGAGGGATGGGGGCCAGAGCAATTAACACAACATGTTTGTGTGCATGGAAAAGAGGGATGAGGAGGGAGAGCGCAATTGTCACATACAGGGAGTTTGGTACAGCGTTTAGTAGTGTGACCAAGATATTGACAATTCTTACATCTCATGGGGTTAGGATAATATGGCCTGACTTTTGTGGTATACCACGAGATATCAATTTTTTCCGGTAACTGGTATAAGTCGAATGTGAGAAGGACTACTCCACTGGGGATAGATTTTCCGTTGATAATTTTAGGGAACTTGAACACTGACACTACACCTTGTTCGCTTAAATTCTCGACTATTTCGTTGTCTGGGATTTCGTTTAGGCATGGGGCGTAGATGGTGCCTTTGCAAGAGTTAAGGTTGTTGTGCAACTCAATTTTTACATCGCAGATTCCAGATAGGTTTGTGGTTGACAAAAATCGTTTTGCTACGTTGTTGTTCTTAACGAACAGCAAGAGATTACCGTCTCTTAGTTCTGAGATACTTACGATTTCTGTACTTATAGATTTTAGGGCCTTATGTACCGCGAAACAGGAAAACTTGCTAAGGGGACGATCAGATTTAATGGAGCTTGCCACCAAATATTTAGGGTGCTCTTTTATTCTTGGAGGTAAAGCTGGGAATGTATCGTTCGAATAGATATTAGTTTTTTTCTTTTTTCTGCTTGGGCTTGTGGATAACAGGGCGAACCTGTTACCCCAAGCGAGGATACCCCAGGGGGCATTATAAATACACGGAAATTTTGTCACTTAACAAATTACACGTGGTACACCAAACGATAGAAAAAAAAAAAAATGTATAACAAGTTTATATGCACGTTTGTGCAAAGACTTCGCAAAGAGAATTGAGAAAGAAAATCACCAGTAACACTGTACGCACAACCGTACGCGGAGAGTGTCAGTCGATGCCTGACACACAATTGTATATTTATCTATAATTATCACTAACTCATTTGATGTATGTATACACGCCTGCTTGAGGCTCATTCATTATGCATATAAGTGTCTACTAGTAGTGGCCTTCGGCCGCGCTTCAAAAAAATAACCCTTAGCCGGTCCACAATATTTCTGCGCAGAACACATTTCTTCACTTTTCGGTACACCCTAATCTGTGATTACAACAACCACATGAAAATGACGGAAAATTTTCAACTTTAATTGCAAATATCTCTGAACAGACATAAAATATCGAATTTCCGCTTTCGGATTATTGATACGGAGGTTAAAATTCGTCGTTTGATACCTTTCCCGATATTTTTGACCGTACATTAGCAGTTACGTGCTGTCGTATAGAATTACCAAAAATAGAAGGTACTATTTTATTTTCCCTTTGAAACCTCTATTTCCGTAACTATTGGCAGAGAACATACATACTAGATAGCTCGAAATGATCATCCTTGATTAGAATGCATATACAAGGTGGCGCAAAAGTAAGCTTCCGATGTTCAGCATATCGGTTGTGGCACGTGCAGTGTGTGCTGTTGCACCGTCTTGTTGGAACCACATGTTTTCCAATCCCAATTCATCAAGTTGCGGCAAAAAGAACTCGTTGATCATTGCTCTGTAGCGCTCACCATTCACAGTAACCGTTTGGCCCCGACCGATTATTGGTCAAATAAATAGTCAGCAATATTCCGCGTTCTGGAGCAGTGTAGCGTAACATTGTTTATTAACGTGTATTTCGCATGTGTTTACTACACAAATGTCAAAACAGAACTGACTTTAGGGGCCAATCGCAAAATTTATAGCATTTTCTGATAGGAGGATTACTTTTGCGCCACCCTGTATATGTATTACACGATTCTGATATTTTGATCCCTAACCGCAATTTGGGCGTATCCAAAAAAAATTTTGAAATAAGTGCAAAACTGCAAAAGTTTACATTCCTAGCCAATTAATACCATTAGTTTTAGCTCAAAACCCGTTTATCGGTACTTATTGATGGGCTCTTTTTCTCATAGTTACAAACATTTTATGTTCATGAAATGTATGATAATCAACAAAGGTATATAACTTCCCTATTGTAGTGGGGCATTAACAACTTTTTGGCAGAAGTATTCTACATACTCTTGAGAAGCAGCTGACCAATTTTCATCACAATATCTAGTTGAAACTACAAGGAATCGCCTTTGAAAATAGCAGAATTTTTTGGCCGAAAAGTGGGCGGCGCCAAGTCTACTTTCCCAAAATCAACAAAATTTTTTGGGGGTCAAGTTTTGCTTAAAAAGCTTATTATGTGTGCAACATCTTATTGATATAGTTTGCACAGTTATAGATATATCGCGTTTTACATTTAACAACCAAATTTTTCAGAATTATGTTAAAAAACTGGACGTGGGCGTTGACCGATTTTCCCAATTTTTACAACAAACAGTTACAGTTTTGCGGAATAGTCCACTATAAAAGGGGCGGGGCCAAGCCCATATATATTTTTCGACTTTATTCTTTCACGGATACTTTGAAAGTGAAATGGAAATGATATAAAGCTTACGTACGCAAAGTTATTACTTATTACATATATCTATTATCCTTTTCAAAATCTTTCGTATAAAAGTGGGCGTGGAATAATCCACTATAACAGGGGCGGATCGACGCCCATTTTCGAAAATTTATATTTTTCTACTTTCTTCTTTCACGGACACTTTGAAAGTGAATTAGGAATTATATAAAGCTATTGTATACAAAGTTATTGCCTATTAAATACATGTATGATCTCAAGGAAACCTGTGTGCCGAATTTCGTTTTTATATCTTGAACGGTTTTTGATTTATGATTAATAACACTGCGTTACAAAAACGAGCTTTAGTTCTGTCCTATGAATATATATACTTTTTCCGAAAGGGGAGAAAAAATAAAAATAACGTGTATCGGCGATTTCATGTACGCGTTACACACATTCTGTCCTATGAACAAAATATACTTTTTCGGAAAGGGGAGAAAAAATAAAAATACACGTGTATCGGCGATTTTCATGTACACGCCAGAATTTTTTTTTTATGTATAAAATATAAAGATCGCGGTGTAATATTTCTAAATTTGACTTAATTTTCGAAAATATTCTATATAAAAAGTGGGCGTGAATATAATCCGAGGAACCTGCATACCAAATTTCATTAAGATATCTCAAAATTTACTCAAGCTATCGTGTTAGCAGACGGACGGACGGACATGGCTTAATCAATTTCTCTTTTCCTCCTGAACATTTTGATATGCATAAGTCATACTACTGTTAGGTGAATGAAGTTAATATACCTTGTGTGCGTAGCACTACTAGGTGTAATAACTGCACTCAAATTAGTGTATGCTAAGGGCTACCTTGAAATCAATTGTAAGAATGCCAGTTCTTTACGGGTTTGCTGCTTTCACAAAATGTGTAGCTTTACTTACGAGTTTGACGTACAAGCTTTTTTTCCAAGATATGTCAAAATCAAGGGCTTCTGATTTTTTACTATTCGTAAAAAATATATATGCTTCGTTTGGTATGAAAAACGAAAATTCAGAAAAATCGGGCTTAAGTGATTGAGTCAGAAACCAGTCGATATAAAGGGTGTTTTTTTTAGTGGTATAGAACTTTGAATTGAAATAAAACACAAGAAAATCGTTTTAAGGTCCATCAATTTGGCTTTATTGGAAGTATAATTTTATGCCATTAATGTTTAAATATGATTTCGGGCATGTGGCCGCCGCGGCTGGCTCGAATAAAGCCAATTCTACAGGTCCAATTTTCAACCACTTTTTCGAGCATATGGGGCCGTATGTCGGCAATAACGCCACGACTGTTGGCTTCCAATTCCCCTAACGTTTCTGGTTTGTTGGTGTAGACGAGCGACTTCACATATCCCCAAAGAAAATAATCCAATGGTGTCAAATCACACGACCTTGGTGGCCAATTGACAGGTCCATTCCGCGAAATTATGCGCTCATCGAATGTTTCCTTCAATAATCGATTGTGACGTGCGCTGTGTGGCATGTAGCGCCGTCTTGTTGGAACCACAACTCATCCACATTCATGCCATCCAATTCGGGAACAAAATAGTCGGTTATCATGGCTCTATACCGGTCTCCATTAACGGTAGCTGCCTCTCCAGCATTATTGCGGAAGAAGTATGGCCCAATGACTCCACCAGCCCATAGAGCACACCAAACAGTCAGTTTTTGTGGATGTAATGGCGTTTCAAGGGTCTCATGTGGATTCTCTTCACTCCAAATGCGGCAATTTTGCTTGTTGACGTAGCCATTCAACCAAAAATGAGCCTCATCACTGAACAAAATTTTGCGATGAAAATCAGCATCGAAATCAATCTCATTTTCGGCCCATACACCAAAATCACGACGCATTGCATGGTCTCGCGGCTTTAATTCTTGCACAAGCTGGATCTTGTAAGGTCGTAAGCCAAGATCTTTGCGCAAAATCTTCCATAAAGTTGATGGACAAAGCTCCAATTGCTGTGCACGGTGGCGAATCGATTCATTCGGGTCCTCTTCAACACTTTGCTCTACAGCGGCAATTGTTTCTTCGGTGCGCACTGTTCGACGTCTCTGCGGATGCGTATTATCACATAGAGTAAACGTAGTGCGAGTGGTTAACCGAATTAATTGCTCTGATGGACGATTATGTCGACCATAAAATGGACGGAGCTCACGGTAAACTTCGCGAACTGAACCATTATTTTCGAAATAAATTTGCACGATTTGCAAGCGTTGTTCTTTTGTCAACCTGTTCATGATGAAATGGCAAACCAAACTGAACATAAATGACATTAGAGTTGCCAGATTTGACCACAAAATGAAAGTTTTATCTCTATTCGAAAAACAAACCTGTAAAAAAACACCCTGTATTAAGAGTTTATCTTTTAAGAATATAGTTTTAATTTGTTTATATATTATTAGTTTAGCTACTTTTTCATTAATTAACATATATTAGAAATTTATAAAATTTTTTCTTATTGGTATTATCTTCAAAAAGCATTTTTTTTATATACAAAACATTAGCATATAATTTGCAAATGCGAATGTGCAAAAACACGCGAATATGCACGATTACGATTGACAATGATTATTTGATTCGAATGTTTCTAAAAACGGAGAACAAAATGTGTCTTGCGTTAACTCGATTCGATTCAGAAGATTCGAGAAGATGCAAATAGTGTTTTGTGGAGAGCCACAAAGTTCCCGGAGGCAAACTAAAAATATTTTTTAATTTTGCAAAGCGAATTTGATGATATTTTAATTATTTAGTGGTTGAATGGATTGATTTTCCTAACATTGCACTACAAAAACCAAGAGTTGACGAGCATGCGTACTTCAACAGGAAGTTCCCCATAGCCTAAATTCTATGTTGGGGAGACAGTAAAAAAAACTTCGATTATTAATCGAAGCTCTTTTTGTTAGATTTGTGACCACACAAAAAAATTAACTACCAATTCTAACTAACGCATTTTCACGGGGCTGGATAGAATTACTATTAATGTACTGAAAGCCCGTTGCAATACAATAAAAAGGAAGATATGACCCCATAAAAGTGGCTAGGTTTTCAAACGTGCGTGCAACGTTTTACAACATTTTTTTAAAATTTTATATCAGTTATAGACCAATAAGCCATGAGATTCCTAGTGCACCTGATATAAATGTGGGAGAAGGACAATACACAATAATACACGATAAGAGATCAAAATAGTATTATACTCGTATATTTAAATAATTTTGTGTGGATGTAATAAAAGAATTGTTTTTCTTTTTTCAATAATTGTTTCTATTTGTTGGCATATTTATTTACTTAACCATATGAAAATTAATCACATTTTTAAAAACTTTAAAGATTGAGCTTAAGGTCATTCAAATAAAACGATTAAATTCTGTTTATAATTGTGACTGAATAGGGTATAGGGGGTGGTGAGGGATTGTGATGGCAGAGGTGTGCAGATGGAGAGGGAGGGCGAGGTGGGGGAATGATAAAGGGGAAGTGATAAGTAGTTGGGGTGATCGAATGTGGTTAGATTAGCCACAACACTGGCGGGTGCAACCCAGCCGCCCACATTTACCACATCACCCAACCACACTTACACAGTCTTGCACGCATAATTTGTCAACAGCAAACACACACACACTTGTTAACATAAACACAATTCGAAAACTTTTGAGCAAGACGGACACTTAGAGCCTGAGCCAAATAAAGAATTAGTGCTAACATTTCAAAGTTAATCAATTTCGTATTTTCCTTTTATTGAGCGAGTTCCGTGCCGAGGTGAGTGCAGTGAAAAGTGCATAAGTGCAGTGCCCTAAAATATATTTGGTTCTACTTAGCCTAAGAGACAGGCACCTATGGAAGTAGTGAAAAATTGAAAAAAATTTGAAAATTAAAAAAGATAAAAAGAGGTACATTTACCCAAAATAAAATAACTTACAAGGTGCAAAGAATTGGAAAATAAACAAACACAATATAGGCACAAACATACATAAAAAAAAATAAAAAAAATTAATTTTCGGGCCCGAAAACATCAAAAACATACAAAACTTATAAATAAATAAATATACTGTCCACTAAAAACAACCACACGGGCGCAAACAAATTCTAACAAATAATGCATAAATACATGTAACAACAACAAGGAAAATAAAAAGAAAAAAGTCACAGGAACAAAGGACAACAACAACAATCAAACTTCAACAAAAACAAGAAAGGAAGTCTAAGTTTGGGTGGAACCGAACATTATATACCTAGTAGTGATCTAATATGTCACCCCAATTTACGCAGGCCTATTTTAATACTTTCAGTTCGTATTTCCGCTCAAATAGACAGACGGACAGACAGATAGACGTATCGATAGACGGACATGGCTACATCGACTCAGCCCATCCTCGTGATCATTTCAGTATACGTACAAACATTTCATGTTCATGAAAGGTATGAATATCAAAAAAGATATACAACTTCGCTTTTGCAGTGGGGTATTAACTACTTGCCCCGATATTTTACTTTTGATCTTGAACGTTTTGATATGCATTAATAAATATATATCTCGATTCGTTTATGCCGAATGAAGTAATATACCTTGTGTGCGTAACAAAAATAGATATAACAAAGGGTGTCTTTTATAGGCGCCAAAGTACTCAACCGATCTTTATGAAATTTTCACAATATATACTTGGCTTCATTGGGTACAGCATAGACAATATATAGTTTTGGAAAAGTGTGCGGAGCCACGCCCACACGCTATATAAATTTTAAATTCGTCATAACTCCGATATTTTTTGGTCTAAATTAATGAAATTTGGATATATATGTCACTTAGTCAATATCTACATCATTTTTCAAAAGTGGGCGGGGCCACGCCCACATATTTTGTGTTTTGTTTCGCTCTTGAACTTTCACGATAGCTTCAGGAGTTCGCTGGGCATGCCACAGTCTGGAAAAGCCCCCAGGTTATATAAAGCTGCAGTTCGGTATAGTTAGGAGTTTATTTGGTTCATGTTAATGACATTTTATATATAGATGTGTTCAATGTATCGAAACGTCAAAACAACGTCTACCGGGTTTGCTAGTATATTATAAAATGGCGAAAGCAAACAACGAATTTCAGCATTCTTTTGTAAAACTGAGAGACTAGTTTGCGTTCCAATAGACAGACGGACAGACAGACGAACGGAGAGACGGGCATGGCTAAATCGACTCCGCTCATCGTGCTGATCATTTTAGTGAACTTTTCTTTTCTTGTTCTCATACTTACATACATTTAATGGTCATGAAAGGTATGAAAATCAGAAAAGATATATAACTTCACTATTGCCGTGGGCTATTACCTACGTGCCCAAATATTTTGCTTGTGTGTTTCCCGATTTGGCTAATTTTTGGCAGGAGTATAAGTCATACTACTGGGAAGCAGCTGACCAATTTTCATTGAAATATCAAGATTGAATTATTAGCGATTGCCTTTGAAAGAAGCAGAAATTTTATGCTGAAAAGTGGGCGGCGCCACGCCTACTTCTTTAAAATTGACAACATTTTTTTGCAGCCGAGTTTTTCTTAAAAAGCTTATTATGTGTGCAAAACCTAATTGATATAACTTGCTTGGTTTTAGAAATATCGCTTTTTAAAATTTGCAAACAAAAATTTCGGAACTATGTTAAAAACTAAGCGTGGACATTAACCAATTCCGCCCTATTTAAAAAAAAACAGTTACCTTTATATATAGAACATTATCACCAAATTTCGTTTGAAAAAGTCAATTTTTGGCGGAGTTATGGCATACAAAGTTTTGTGGAATAGTCCACTATAAAAGGGGCGGAGCCACGCCCATTTTCGAAAATTTTAAATTTTTGCATTTCTTTGTTTACGGAAACTTTAAAAGCGAAATATAAATGATGTAAAGCTATTCCACGCAAAGTTATTGCCTATTTAATATATCTACGAACCTCTTAAAAATCTTTCATATAAAAGTGGGCGTAGACCTTAACCGATCCCGCCCATTTTTTTCCTGGAACATTCCTTGCATACATGGAAACCTTCGTGCTGAATTTTGTTCCGATACCGTGAACGGTTTTTGATTTATGATTAATATTATTTCTAAATTTGACTTAATTAAAAGTGGGCGGTGCCACCCCCATTTTCAAAAATTTCGTGAAAAATTTATTTTGTGCCTCAATCTCAATGTATTCACCAAATTTTATCCTTATAGGTGTATTATGTACTGAGTAATCACTTTTTTTGTGTTTTCGAAAATATTCTATATATAAAAAGTGGGCGTGGCTGTTATCGGATATCGCCCATTTTAGATAGCGCTCGGAGCTGAGTGCCAAAGAACCTGCATACTAAATTTCATTAAGATATCTCAACGCACATGGCTTAATCAATTTCTCTTTTCGTACTGAACATTTTGATATATATAAGTCAATATCTATCTCGATCCGTATAAGTACCCCCTTTTTAATTATATAATTTTCCTGCCGACAAAGTAATTTAAACCGTATTCGGCACAAAACTTTCACATATACTTTTCAGGTTAGATCATAGTTTCGATCATACGTACATATGTATTTACACAATTTCTCATATTGGTTACCTGGATTGCTTTTGTCCACCGCTGCTATACATTTATACAAACACACAAACTTGTGTTTAGCACCCCCAAAAAAATAGCTTACATACAAACGTTCATATATATATACGTAAAGTTTAATAACTAACCTTAGTCAAGAGGGCAACCCAACAAACTTTTGCGCACGAAAGCATAAAATAAATTACAAATATATAAAAATATATTTTTATCTTTAACGTAATAAGTATAATGAGACCCGACTTTGAAATGACAGTCGCGAATAAAATAAAAGCGTAAAAGCGCGATTCACTGAAAAACAGTATACTAATAATAAATACAATACACATTGATATTTTTATTTTTAAACATCAAATCAGTAAAGACTGATAAACTATAGTCGCACGGAAAATATAAGCACCGACAAAAGTAAAAGCTCGGTAAATTCGAAAAAAGATATATCTACTTGCAAATTTATTGTCAAAGAGTTTTCGACTCATAATGTCAACGGACCCTAAAACACCCCATCTACTATTAGATATACCAAAAATGGGTGAAGACGAAAAGCCGCAAGGTAGCCCTGCGGAAAGCACCCTTTCAAAACAGGGTGCAAAGCTAAAAAAAGGGCAAAGATTTTTCAGCTGCAAAATTTATTGCAGATAGTGACATTATTATAATATGCTGTACTAGATTTTCCTCAATCCCTATAGAGGAAAATACTGAATCGGTATTGGAAGTGAGGGAAAAATCACTTGATAGATTTTGGGCACGGCTCCCATCGGCATATGAAACAGATGATTCAGATTGCCCGAAAATTTTAAAAACTCGGCATATGCAAAATACGAAAACTGCTTAGACCAATATGAAGGAACTAAGGCGTTGATCTCCCATCAATTAAAACTTCTAAAGCCTGTAGCTGCACCTACTCCACCCAGTGAGTAGAGCTGCCACAATCAAAAATAAACGAAGCAAGTTCCGGCTATTATATCTCAAAGTGCCAACCTGTGATACCGAAGTATTTCATGGGGGTTATGAACAATGGCCGTCCTTCCGGGATATGTTCTCAGCCGTGTACATAAACCACCCAAAGCTATCACAAGTGCAAAAACTATATCACTTGCGAAATAAAACAAGAGGTCAAGCAACGGCAATAGTCATACAGTTCGCACTTAACGATGACAATTTTAATCTGGCTTGGGAAGCGTTAAAAGCTAGATAAGAAAATTAAAGAGTTTTATTTTGTTTTGTTGTTTTTCCGACAGGGTGAATGATTGATGTATATTGGAACGATTTTTCGTCATCCCTTGTCAAATTTGGTTTTGAGACAAACCGGTTTCGGCGTTGTGCCATCATCAGTGTCGATTTTCGTTCTGATCTGTTGTGGTCGTTTGTCTTGTATTTATAGTAGGTAGCAGGTAACGTCAGCATGGGTGTCTGTTTGTGTACGTGTGTGCATGTGTTGTGTGTGTACATTCAGAAACAGGGGTGGTTTTGCATCGATCGGTTTTTTGTGTGGTTGACTGAGGCAGGTAAAAGTTGGTAATTTTTTTTGTTTGACCTTTTTTGCTTGTTTTGTGCTGTTTTGTGCTTATTTGTCGGTGCGTGTGTGTTTGTATTTGTCGGTGCGTGTGTGTTTGTGGTACCTGAGTGGTTGCTTTGTTTTTTGTAAACCAATTTTAAAGGTTCGAATATTGTGTCGGAAACAGTGTTTGTCTGTTCGTTTATTATTCTACCGTCGAATGTTTTTTGTTTGTAGATTTCCATGTTTTCGAGTACGTTCAGACGTCGGCCTTTTGCTTGTACATGTAGGACCTTGACTGTTTTTTTGATGTTTCCGGGAGGGCATTTATTCTCCGCCATGTGATTCGCAAAGTTGGACTCTGGTATGATGGTTGGATTCCGTATCTTTTTGGTGTAATCTCTAATGTGTTCTCTGAACCTCGTTCTTACTTGTCGTCCGGTTTGTCCTATGTAACTGTGCTGGCATTCACAAGTGAGCTTGTATACACCATGGCTGCTAAACGGATCTTCTGAGTTAGTTTTGGTTCTTAGCTTCCGTCCTAAATTGTTCGATGTTTTGAACGCTGTGTTGATTTTGTATTTTCTAAGGAAATTTGCTAATTTATGTGTTGCCCTTCCAGTATATGTCATTGTCGTCCAGGTTTGTGTACTTTCTTCTCCATTGTTTCTTTTTTGTTCTCTAAGGTCTCTCCTGAGTTTATCTACTAGTGCTTTTTTATATCCGTTGTTTGTAGCGATGTTATATATTATTCCAAGCTCTCTTCTATATGCTTCTTGTGTAAGAGGTGTTCTTTCCAATCTTTGTACTAAGTGCCTTAGCGCTGCATTTTTATGTTGTTGTGGGTGGTTCGAGGTGTTATGTATTATTGTGCCGGTGGCCGTTGGTTTCCTATATATGTCGTAGTTGAATTTATTGCTAGCTTTATCAATACTTATTGTGAAGTCCAGATAATTGATTCCTCCGTCTTTTTCGGTTTCCATTCTGAATTTTATGTTCGCGTGCTGCTTGTTGAGGTACTGCAATACTTGCTCTTCGTTGTTGGTAGTTAAAACGCATATGATATCATCCACATACCTTGCGTAAAATAACACTCCTAATTTGGAATTTAATTCCTGTATATACTCTTTTTCCAGGTTTTGAATAAACGCTTCCATAAGAATAGCCGATGTTGGGTTTCCCATCGCAACTCCGTTTGTTTGTCTGTATATTTTATTGTTGAATTGAAAATAGTTTTGACGTAGTGTGGTTCTTACCGTGGTTCCTACCGTGTTCGTGATTTGCGTACTTTTTACTTTATCTTTTGTTTTACGTAGTATTATAGAGTTTACTATGTTCAATGTCTCTGCAAGTGGTATTGATGTGTATAGATCTTTTATGTCGAAAGATACCAATTTGCTGTTCTTTGTCACTTCAACGGTCCTAAGTTTGAAGAAGAGAAACACGGAGCAAAAAACAGTCAAGAACATACAACATAAACTCAGGATAAACAACATTGTCGCAACGAAGGCGGACAAAGGCAACACAACTGTGCTAATTGAAAAAGATGAGTATCTTATATACTGCTCCAGAACGCGGAATATTGCTGACTATTTATTTGACCAATAATCGGTCGGGGCCAAACGGTTACTGTGAATGGTGAGCGCTACAGAGCAATGATCAACGAGTTCTTTTTGCCGCAACTTCATGAATTGGGATTGGAAAGCATATGGTTCCAACAAGACGGCGCAACAGCACACACTGCACGTGCCACAACCGATATGCTGAACATCGGAAGCTTACTTTTGCGCCACGTTGTATAAATAGACAAGATGAATGCAATGTAGAACCGTTTTCTGCTAAACTATAATTCTAAGGTATACAAATTATATATGTATAGATAGGAAATTTTGAGGTGTACTTTTATCCGTAAATAAAAAAAATTTAAAAAATCATTTTAATATAAAAAATTTAACATAAAAGTCACACCACTACACATTCACTTATTCACACTATAGACACGCTGTGTGTGTGTGTACTTGCTTTTTGTGTACTATGATGAATCGTGAGCATGGCCGAAGAGTTGCTTTGTAGGAAAAAATTAAGAGCCGTAGTAGTGTGAGTATACTTGCCATGCATGTTTTTGTGTTATTCGTGTGGTCGGCTCTCACTGTGAGTGCGAAGAGTTGGTAGTGGACCAATGAAAAATAAGTATTCGCACTATAGATACTCTGTTGTGTCATGCACTTTTGCTTTAGTTGTTGTTATTGTATTGATTACTGGCTACGATGCCCAGTGTCAGCTGCTCTCCTGAGAGCACGAAAAGTTGCTTTGTTGGATACATTACACAAGCAATGTAAAATATGAGCAAATATGTAAAATTCATTGCTGATACCTACAAACAGGGTTTACAAAAATTAAATAAATGATTACTCATAAAGAGTATTAAACACCGAAGAAAATTAAAGGAAAATAGAGGAAAGGAAAAGAATTGAAAGGAAGGAAAATTAAAGGAAAGAAAAGGAAAAGGAAAGGAAAGGAAGGAAAGGGAAGGGAATGGAAAGGATAGGAAAGGAAGGAAAATTAAAGCAAAGAAAGGAATGGTAAGGAATTGAAAGGAAGGGAATTAAAGGAAAGGTAAGAAAACGAAGGGGAAAGAAAGAAAATAAAAGGAAGGGCAGGGAAAGGAAAAGAAGTTTGAGGAAAGTAAAAAATAAACTAAGAGAGTAAAAAAAGAAATCAAGGAAAATAAAAATATGTTAGAGGAAAGGAACGACATAGAAAGGAAGAAAAAAAAGGCGGATAAAACATACCTACAGCAAAAAAATAAAATAAAATAAAGTTTATTGGTTGAATTTCAACCACTGGGCGAACTCTAGTATAACAAAAACCGAAAAACTCATCGAGGATAGGGAATGTTGTAGAATAAGAGCGAACCCCACGGATGAATACCAGAAAGAAATCAAAGTGGCTATAAAAACTGCAACAAATATAATAGATACATTAGTCCAAATGAACCCGTCAACTCCACCACTGATTGCGCTACCAAAAATCCACAAGCCAGGCAATCCAATGACACCAATCATTAAATTTAAATCGGCACCATGCTACAAGCTATCTAAATATTTAAAAACAATATTGAAGGATACACTGGAACTTAGCAACGAACACACCATAACTAATACATCTGAACTAATGGACAAACTTAGGACCGTTGAAGTGACAAAGAACAGCAAATTGGTATCTTTCGACATGAAAGATCTATATACATCAATACCACTTGTAGAGACATTGAACATAGTAAACTCTATAATACTACGTAAAACAAAAGATAAAGTAAAAAGTACGCATATCACGAACATGATAAGAACCACTCTACGTCAAAACTATTTTCAATTCAACAATAAAATATACAGACAAACAAACGGACTTGCGATGGGAAACCCAACATCGGCTATTCTTATGGAAGCGTTTATGCAAAAGCTGAAAAAAGAGTATATACAGGAATTAAATTCCAAATTAGGAGTGTTATTTTACGCAAGGTATGTGGATGATATCATATGCGTTTTAACTACCAACAACGAAGAGTATTGGAGTACCTCAACAAGCAGCACGCGAGCATAAAATTCACAATGGAAACCGAAAAAGACGGAGGAATCAATTATCTGGACTTCACAATAAGTATTGATAAAGCTAGCAATAAATTCAACTACGACATATATAGGAAACCAACGGCCACCGGCACAATAATACATAACACCTCGAACCACCCACAACAACATAAAAATGCAGCGCTAAGGCAGTTAGTACAAAGATTGGAAAGAACACCTCTTACACAAGAAGCATATAGAAGAGAGCTTGGAATAATATATAACATCGCTACAAACAACGGATATAAAAAAGCACTAGTAGATAAACTCAGGAGAGACCTTAGAGAACAAAAAAGAAACAATGGAGAAGAAAGTACACAAACCTGGACGACAATGACATATACTGGAAGGGCAACACATAAATTAGCAAATTTCCTTAGAAAATACAAAATCAACACAGCGTTCAAAACATCGAACAATTTAGGACGGAAGCTAAGAACCAAAACTAACTCAGAAGATCCGTTTAGCAGCCATGGTGTATACAAGCTCACTTGTGAATGCCAGCACAGTTACATAGGACAAACCGGACGACAAGTAAGAACGAGGTTCAGAGAACACATTAGAGATTACACCAAAAAGATACGGAGTCCAACCATCATACCAGAGTCCAACTTTGCGAATCACGTGGCGGAGAATAGATGCCCCCCGGAAACATAAAAAAACAGTCAAGGTCCTACATGTACAAGCAAAAGGCCGACGTCTGAACGTATTCGAAAACATGGAAATCTACAAACAAAAAACATTCGACGGTAGAATAATAAACGAACAGACAAACACTGTTTCCGACACAATATTCAAACCTTTAAAATTGGTTTACAAAAAACAAAGCAACCACTCAGGTACCACAAACACACACGCACCGACAATTAAGCACAAAACAGCAAAAGATCAAAAACAACAAACAAGCAAAAAAGGTCAAACAACAAAAATTACCAACTTTTACTTGCCTCAGTCAACCACACAAAAAACCGATCGATGCAAAACCACCCCCGTTTCTGAATGTACACACACAACACTTGCACACACGTACACAAACAGACACCCATGCTGACGTTACCTGCTACCTACTATAAATACAAGACAAACGACCACAACAGATCAGAACGAAAATCGACACTGATGATGGCACAACGCCGAAACCGGTTTGTCTCAAAACCAAATTTGACAAGGGATGACGAAAAATCGTTCCAATATACATCAAAATTAAAGAGTCTTGGTCGACAAACAAATAACGAATTTTATGAATTTACCAAAAATTCAAAAAGGAACCAGTGAGGAATTTCTAAAATTACAGTCAACAGCTACAAACTGGTTGCCTGTTCTATCAACCCAAAACGTTCCCACGGAAAGCTGAGACCCCATTCTGCTCAATATTTGTGCTGCCAGACTACCAGAAAAATCATTATTTTATGGGAGCAATCGCTCTCATCCCCTAAAAAATACCTAACGTGGCAACAAATGAAAGACTTCCTCACCATCCAGTACGAAATCGCAGAACAGGTAGATAATAAATCATCAAAGCCGAAAAATATACACGAAGACCATAATAGAAGCTTCTTTAAACCCCAAGCCACTAAATTTAACTCACAAATTAAGAGTTTCAATAAGTCTCAAGCGTTCAACTCTGAACAACATAGTCATATGTCATGCGAACTGTGCAGCGGAGGCCATCAACTACGATCTTGCGAGAGATTTAAAATTTTATCAGTAAACGAAAGAAACAACTAAGTCAGAACTAAGAAACTTTGCAACAACTGCCTGTCACCTAGTCACACTGGACAGGCATGTGCGACTAAATATAGTTACTTATATTGCCGTAGGAGACATCATTCGATGCTCCATAATAATAATTATATCACCACCCAAAATAATCCAAATGCCAAAAGAACCACTGGAAGCGATCTAATCTAATCTAATGTTGAGAAAATCTCCAACAACCTACTAGCCCAAAATACCATCTTTGAATGGATTTTAAGCGGTGAAGTCAAAGAGAAAATCTGCAGCTTCACAACGCAAGTGGAAGATATTTCAAATGACTATCTAAACTCACAATTGAGAAAATCCCCATTACTACACCTGACGACAAGTATTGTGAAGACTTCTACGAAGCCACAACTACAAGATCAGAAAAGGGCCGGTACGTAGTTTGACTACCCTTCAAACAGCAATTTCTCAACACACTCGCCTTAGGTCACTCCCGAACCTCAGCGCTACAGCAGCTTTTAAGTATGGAAAGGAACTTACTTAAAAAAGGCGAGCTTAGATTCCTATGAGAAAATAACAAACGGCAAACACGCATCCTTTTATCTACCACACCACGCCGTTATCAAACCGGAAAAACTTTCAACAAAAGTCCGAGTGGTATTCAATTGATCTAAATGCACGAGCTCAGGTAACTCTCTAAATTACGTGTTATACACGGGTCCAACATCACAACCCGATTTAATGCTACTTATCCTAAAGTGGCGTATGTATAAATACGTATTCAATGGTGACGTCGAAAAAATGTACAGGCAAATCCTAGTACATGACATTATATTCCGCAATTCACCTAGTAGTCCAATCCGCGACTGCAAACTAAAAACGGTGACATTTGGAGTGAACTGCGTTCCGTTTCTAACATTCGAACACTACACGAACTGGCCAAAAGAGACTAAAGCAAAACTACCACTAGCCGCCCCGGTGCTTAGCTCTCAAACATACGTAGACGATATACTGTATCGAACGCAGTCGCAAAAACGAAAAGACAAGTTTTGTCATCTGTGGCAAAACTTTTCGACCCCGCAGAATGGCTTGCACCAATTATGATACAAGCAAAAATCCTCATTCAAGTATAACGGCTAGATTGAACTGATTGGGACGAAGTGGTTGAGCCATTCCCACAACAGCCGGTTCTATCGCACCGGAATGACCCGGGTTTTTTCACCCGGCCAAGGGCTGTTATTTCAGTGTAACCCTGTCCAATCTAGGGCAGGGCGAAGCACTGTTAACAACAACAAGTGGTTGAGCCACTCCGCTTAATAAAATGGTCCCAGTTTGCAAACAACTTGCACACTATATCCGAGATACAAATACCTCGGTGGGTGAATTTCTCACCCGACCATCAAGTCTAAATCCACGGCTTCTGCGATGCTTCTGAAAAGCATACTGCGCCGCTATTTATGTGCGAACCCAGCACAATGGCAAGATTACAAGTCACCTATTAGTGGCAAAAGGCAAGGTCGCACCTCTCAGGACCGTAAGCCTCCCACGGCTTGAGCTATGCGGCGCTCTTCTGCTCGCGAAACTAGCCTCGACCGTAGAAACACATTTGAACTTGAGCAATTGGAAATTATATCTTTGGTCCGATTCAGAAGTCGTGCTAGCCTGGCTAGAAAAACCACCACATACGTGTCAAACCGCACAGATCAAATCATTGACTTAGTTGGGCCAGCAACTAACACGGCGATACGTTGCCAGCGCTGATAACCTTGCGGATCTTGGCACAAGAGGCTGCAAACCACTGCACCTTACAACCAGCACACTATAGTGGAATGGCCCCAACTGGCTAGTAGAACCACCAGACGCATGGCCAAAGTCGCTTGAAAGCAATATAACAGCCCCAGAAAGTCGTAGAATCGAAGGTTCTCATACAACTCTGGGTGATACAGACATCCTCGAGCGATTTTCGTCTTTCCGCCGAGCCTTAAGGGTTATAGCGTATATGTTTCAATTTGTAAATTGTTTCAAAAATAAGGTGAAAGGAATACCCAATACCGCAAGCTATGCACTAACGGACCAAGACTTGCAACGGGCAAAAATATCCCAAATTGTTTCCACGCAGACTCGCTATTATAGTAGTGAACGGACACTTTTAATGGCATCAAAGCCCATTGACAAAAAAAGAACACTCTTAGTACTAAACCCGTTTGTAGACTCTATCTAAAAGACCATCACAAACGAAATCGTTGGAAAAACACTCAAGAAGCATCAAAAATAGGAGCATGCGTCTTAATTCATGACGAATGTCTCCCTCCTACCGAATGGCGGCTAGCCCACATCGAGAAGGTACATTACGGTTCCGACGGTCACATCCGAGTAGTTGACCGACGTACGCAAAGCTCGACCGTTCGTTAAAGTTTGTGTTTTAGCAAACGAGTCTACTACCGCTAATACCTATCGCGCTAATATGTAAAATCAACATAAAAGAAAATATGGAGCAATTCAACCACCGGAGCGATGCTGCTACCCGACATAAATGCCTCACTCCTAAGGAGGTAGCTCGAAGGACTTTCGTTTCCTCGAAAAAAACGTGAAATTATACCGCAAATAAAAACACGCATTAAAAGTACAACAATTACGAGGTGTGTTCAAAAAGTATCGCGAATTTTGTGTTTTTTCAAAAATTATTTATTTATTCATGAATATCTATTTTGTCCCTTCAAAGTAATCCCCATGAGATATTATACACTTGTGCCAACGGTTTTTCCAATCTTCGAAGCACTTCAAAAAATCATTTTTTTGTATCTTGTTCAGCTCCTCCTTCGATGCCGTCTTTATCTCGTCAAGAGAAGCGTAACGTCGTCCTTTCATGGGCCTCTTCAGTTTAGGGAACAAGAAAAAGTCACAGGGGGCCAGATCTGGGGAATACGGTGGCTGCGGCATCATTAGTGTGTTGTTTTTGGCCAAAAAGTCGCGCACAAGCAACGATGCGTGAGCAGGGGCGTTATCGTGGTGCAAAAGCCAATTTTTGTTCTTCTTTGCACGTCTTCTCGGCCTTCTGAGAACATTTTGTACCACCAATAAACGTTGCTTCGGTCCAAGGTAGCTTCTCCGTATGCCACAGTCAACATTCGGAATGCATCCGCGCTATTAATTTCGTTTTTCACACAAAATTTGATACAGGTTCTTTGATCCATTTTTTGAATAGGTAAAAATCGAAGACGATCCAAAACACGTGCAAGCAAAGCAGCTGTCAACAACTAACTGAACATTCAAAATGGCCGAGCTTGTCGGCATAAGTGAGAGACATGAGTACCAACATAACGCCACAAAAAATTCGAAATTCGAATATACGTAACCAGCGAAAATTCAAAATTCGCGATACGGTTTGAACACACCTCGTATATCACATTTGACCATATGTTGATAAAATGCTTCAATCAAGCACCCACATTCAATTATAAGACACTAAAGTCTTCTCTTTTTCCATGCAGATCACAATGAATATGGAAATCAATGAAGTCGCCCCGACACCAACAATCCGAAACAACGACGCCCACCGTGCCGCCTCAACGGCCACAGGCCACCAGGGCCGATGCATGGCCGGAAACACCCCCAAGGGACCCCGTAGCCCATGGCGTGCGTTGCCCTCTGCGCTGTCGCCCGCATGCACTACGCCTATGCGCTATTTCTAAAGGCATGCAGCCGCAGCAACGTCAGCAAGTAGGGCAGACTCGCGGCTAATGCCTTCATTGTTTGGCACTGTGGCATGCCACTGCAGAATGCACTTCAGCCGTCATGTGTCACACCACACTCTCATGCACCGGACCTCCGGACGCCTTCACGCAACAACACGGACGCCTTCACGCAACCACCTCGCGTCACACAACCTCATGGCGCTACCTGGCTACAGCAACAATGTCCACGCACCTGGAACCAGTCTGAGACCCGTTATCGCCCTCCAGCAGCATCAATACACCCACCCATCATTTGTCAACACCAACACACACACACTTGTAAACATTGACACAATTCAAAAACTCTAAGCCAAATATCAATTTCGTCTTTTCCTTTTATTGAGCGAGTTCCGTGCCGAGGTAAGTGCAGTGAAAAGTGCATAAGTGCAGTGCCCGTATATATAGAATGGAATGGGCAACTTCGTATACTTTATTGATTTGGCTTAGGCATGGGTAGTATATCAATTTTTGTGGCTCTGACCCATTAACACCGGCGCCATCTGTGACGTTAACTTAAAACTCCAGCGCAATGGCGCGGCGTGGCGCTATTAATTGATAACAGCCTTTTCTGCTAACGCACAGTGTCAGCACTAACATTTGTGTTATTTTGGAGTCGCTGATTTTGAAACTAGTAAAATTGCATAGAATTTTAGGTATACAATTATAAAATGCTAACTTACTTACTTCCTTGGTAGGATGTTAAAAAAATTCAGCGATATATAGGTTACATTTTTCGAAGAAAAGGAACACAAAGTGAAATGCTTAATATGTGGTCAGCAGCTATCGGTTACAAACAAGTCTACATGTAGCCTTATACGATATAGGAAAGGTGTCATTCCACGAAATCCATTGAAAGACATCCAAAAAGATAATTTTAATAAGCTTAGTTACCGCCAGAGCGGTTGTTGGCGCTATCTTCAAGGCGTTTTTGACACGGCTTGGCCCTGGCGCTTTTATGTACTTGGCGCTAGCGCTACAAACACCAAGTATGGTGTTAGCGCAATTGCGCGGCGCAGCGCAGAGTGACCCATGCTTAACATAGCTTTTGATGGCGTCGCAACTGTTGCAGGTGTATGCCCTTGATTTGCAACTCAATTTTTTTCTTAGCCATCGGTGCTTTTCCTCCTTTGTAGGAAGAACTATCCGAGCGGCAAAAAAAAACCCCGAAAGCTTATTTCAAACTGCCTTTCGTCGATTTGAAGCTGCATCTCATTTATACCAGGCAGTATGTACAACTTCTCACCCATAACTTTTTGGTGCTCCCCTGTAATTATGAACATGAAATGGTATTACAACTTTGGTCCGATGTTTGTAAGTAAGAGAAGAAGAAGAGATAGACCCACCAATAAGTATACTGAAATGATCAGGGCGATGAGCTGAGTTGATTTAGCCATGTCCGTCTGTCGGTCCGATAAATGGGGTTTGGGCTATGTATCTTTAAATTATCAGGTTTGCAGAGTTTTTACTAATTGTGAGTAAGGATGCGTACCGTGATGCGTATTCATGAAAGGTATAAAGTCTTCGGCACAGTCGAAGACAGCCCTTTCCTTACTTATTGTTATTTTGAGGCAGTGCAGCTTTGAAAGTATTTGCTCTTCTTCTGGGCGTTGTACTGTATGTGGAAGCAGGCAGTTGGAGGAAGACGAACTCTTCGGGTTAGGATGCATGGATCTTTCATCACTACTCCCACTTGACTCTGAAGCACTTGATGCTCGTCTTGAAATCCCAAAAGTTCGAAAAACCTGATTTTCTGAAACAGATGCTTCAAGACTAGCTGCTTCCACAATAAGCTACTCAGCTCACCTGTTTTTGATCTCATGTTTTTAGACAGCTTCCCTATGGCGTTGCATTTTTGGTCTACAATTGTCTAATAGAAACAAATTAGTGTTAATTTGATAGGAGATAGTAGAACATCATAATAATAATAATAATAATAATAATAATAATAATAATAATAATAATAATAATAATAATGAGAACGAAAATCGACACTGATGATGGCACAACGCCGAAACCGGTTTGTCTCAAAACCAAATTTGACAAGGGATGACGAAAAATCGTTCCAATATACATCAATAATAATAATAACAATTTTCAAACGGATTACCCACCATATCCCGCCCGCCCGATCGGCGCGAGGGGCGCATCCGCATAACGCGCGGATTATTCCTTCGTGCTGAGTCGTTGAAAGTCTTTGGTTTGTTAATCGTCGAGATCTAAAACTGCTCAAGTACAGAGAAAACCCCATCAGCCAAGCAAGAGATATAAGATAGATTATACATTAAGAAATAATTAGTTAACAGAATAAAATTATTGTTAAAAATTAATGTAGAAGTCAAAGAATAAGAAACAATTAGTAGCTATGTATTTAGGATAGAAAGAATTGATTTTTTTTATGCTGAAAAGCGAGTCTGAAATATCAAATATACCAGAAAGAGATTTATAATCTTGACACAAACAGCGAAAAGGCTTATTTAACTGAAAATCGGTTCGGCACTGTTTCAAGACAAGTGGTTTAAAATGCCTTGAAGAACGAGACGGTACATTGAAGTTCACTTCACTTAGAAGAAATGGGCTGGAGAGTGAACCATTAAGCAATTTGATCATAAAAGCAGATTAATGAGTTTTAAACGATTCGTCATAACTCTTAACGTATTTGGTCTAAATTAATGAGGTTTGGATATATGTGCCCTTTAGTCAAAATTTACATAATTTTGGAAAAGTGGGAGGTGCCACTTTCAAATTTTTTGTGTTTTGCTTGTGCTTCATTAATGTCAAAAATTTATTGTCGATCTCTGTGAAACGACATAGGCCATGTTTAGTTTTTGGCAAAGCCTCCAGGCTATTTAAAGTAACAATTCGGCTTAGCTAGGAATTCATTTGGCTCAAGTTTATGATATTTTATATTTATATATGTTCTACAGGGTGGCGCAAAACTAATCCTCCTATCAGAAAATGCTATACATTTTTCGGTTGGCCCCTAAAGTCAGTTCTGTTTTGACATTTGTGTAGTAAACACATGCGAAATACACGTTAATAAACAATGTTACGCTACACTGCTCCAGAACGCGGAATATTGCTGACTATTTATTTGACCAATAATCGGTCGGGGCAAACGGTTACTGTGAATGGTGAGCGCTACAGAGCAATGATCAACGAGTTCTTTTTGCCGAAGCTTGATGAATTGGGATTGGAAAACATGTGGTTCCAACAAGACGGTGCAACAGCACACACTGCACGTGCCACAACCGATATGCTGAACATCGGAAGCTTACTTTTGCGCCACCTTGTATATATCAAAAAATTTTGGAAGGAGAAAGCAGTACCAGTATCTAATAAAAGTTTATTCGTACATATGATGTCTGCGAATCTGCTAGAAGTATATAAAAATAGTAGTGTTAATTGCTTTAAAACTCGCGAATTAAAAGAATATTTCTTTAGTGGTGAATTACCTACCTGAGAACTGATAGTTTTCTGTTTCGCACTATTCGTCGTGTTCAACTTTCTTTATGTTCTACGTTCTTTGCATATACAATAGAGAGTTTACGACTTAAGCAAAACAGGTACAATAAACTAGTAAGACAAACCCACCACATAAGATTTAAACGCAGAATTTAGTTTAAAGCCCTAACCAGCATTTCTAATGTAAGTAAATATCTGAAACGATTTTGGTTACTTTTTTACATAGATATGTTTCTTGTGATTTTCGTCATTTGGTTCTTTGTAATATGTTGGAATATTCAAATATAGAATCGCCCTTAAAGAAGCAAAGGAAAGTTGGTGAAACCTCGGGCCGTAAGGTGGAATAAACGAGTTTTATTTGCACCATAACATACTAGATCGGAAGAGCTTAAACAATCCATCATAATAAACCATACTGATCAAAAGACCGTTGCTACGCGTCTCTCGGACCTTTTATAATTCCAGATTTATTTTCTACATATCGATCCCTAACCGTAGTTTTGGCGTAACCACCAAAATTTTGAAAATCTGCATTTTGACAAATATCGATATTTCTGTTTATTTTATACAAGGTTCGAAAATGCTTAAACATTTTTAAAGCATATGATTTTGCTTTTGCTTTTGTTTGAAAAAAAAGGAGCAGCCCAGCAACAGCATTAAAAATGCTGATAAGCAAATGTTCAATGCTTAGCAGCCTATGAGTTTGCTGCTGCTTGTTTATTGAAAATTTCAAAAGCACAAGCAAAAGCAATCGGGAGGCTTTCGGTATTTGTTGGTTGCTGCTGCTGCCAAGTCTCAAAAGGAAACTGCTTACCTTAATTAGGGGTGACTCAATCATGTCCATATAAAACGGCTGATGCAACCAGCAAAGCAATATGCAGACATCTATATATGAGGCTATCAGCGCAAAAGTGGTGTAACCCAAAATTTTTTTCAAAATGCGTTTTTTGCCTAAAATACATTGTAAACATTATGAACTTTCAATATAAAGTTTTAGAAGAAATTTTTTTAGCATTTAAAAGCAGATGGCGCTGAAAAGATTTTTTTTCCATGAGGCATATGAAAGCTTAGCAGTAGAGCAAGAGTGGTGTAACCTTCATACACCACTTTTGCATTCTGCCAATACTGCAGATCAGTCAGCTGTTTCTGTATGAATTGTAATATTTTATTGTTCCTGCGAAGATACCTAGTTTCTTCTCGAAACTAGGCATTGAAAATGGCAGAACGCCGAAACCGGTTTGTCACAAAACCAAACTTGACAAGGGATGACGGAAAATCGTTCCAACAAAAATCAGTAAAAGAATTCATTCCAGTCTATGAATCTCATTACACTAGACAAAAGAGTAATATTAGGAAATTCTTTCTTTTGGATCTGAATATTGGACGGATGTATTCTATTTATAAAGACAAAACACATGAACTTGTGTCAGCTGTCATTTCCATAAAATCTTTAAAGAATGTTTTAATCTACGTTTTCACCCACCCATCACCCACTTCAATAACAAAATTAAGTATGCTGAGAGTGAAAAGATGAAACAAGAGTTTCAACGTGAACAAGAAAACACCAGAAAAAAGCAGACAATGCCAGACAGGGACTAGAAGATGATACGTCTTTGGCAGAACCATCAAATGATATAACAGTAATCACTGGAATAGTATATTACAAAAGACAGCTGTGGACTTTCTGCTTTGGAATTCACAACATGGGGACAGAATATGTGTACATGTTTGTTTGGGACGAGTCGGAAGCTTCACGAGGACCTCAAGAAATAGGATCTTGCTTCATTTATTTTTTCAAACATTTTGTGACTACTAAGAAAGTAGTCATGTATTCCGACCAATGTGGGCGACAAAATAAAAACATTAAGTTGTCCTTGATCTGCCAGTATGTGGTATCCCATCCGGACTTCACTATTGAAGAGATTGATCATAAATTTTTGGCCAGTGGACATTCATATCTACCATGTGACCAAGATTTTGGTTTAATAGAAAAAACAAAAATTTTTTTAAAGAAATATATGTTCCAGATAACTGGCTCGAAGTAATAATATTGGTTCGAAAAAGAAACCCATTTAAAATAATACGACCGACTACAAGTGATGTTATTTCTTCCAAATGTCTAGAAAAAAATATAACAAATAGAAAAATTTCAGTAAGTAATGCAAAGATAGAATGGTTGAAAATTCAGTGGTAAAAATTTCATAAAGACCATCCATTTAAATTTTCTACAAGTATTCCAATAATGAAAAAGACCAGTTTGAAGAAGTCAGTTTAAAAAAAAGAAAGTCACAAACCGTAATGCTTATACAACTAGACACATTAGAAAAACCAACCATCACTGAAAAAAAAAAAGAGACCTTGAACTGCTGTAGTTCATTCCGCCGATTCATCATATATTTTATAATACCCTTAAAACTTCCAACATTGACCGGCATAAAGTGTTTTTTGATGAGACATCTGAAGAATCACTCCCTCTCTCCCTATGGCGCGATATACAACAGGCATATCATCATAAACCTCCTAAGAGATTTTTGCGCCAAGCTTCTCTTCCAATTTGTGGTGTGCCGATTTGAATTTTTCCCTACAAATTGGTGGGACCTACATTTTTTTGCCGACTCCGAACGGCAGCTACAAAGGAGACGAATTTTTGCTGAGAAGCCTGTCATGGCAGAAATACACGGAGAGTTTGCCAAACCACTGCCGAGGGGCGACCCCGTTTTGAAAAACTTTTTTCAAATCACTTTTGATGTTACCTGTACCAGGGCTCGAACCATGGACCTTCGGTGTGGTAGGCCGGCAACACTACCTTCACACCACGGCGGCCGCCTCTAATTCTTATTATTTTTATTTTTTCTAATAAAACTTGTCCTCATATGATGGTTATTATTTTATATACGACCAAAATATGATAAATGCAAAAGTGGTGTAACCCACTTTCTTTTCTTTAATTATTATCTTTATCACATAAAAATATACAGATATTGCAGATTTTGATGTTCCTTTCATAAATTAAAAACAAAACAATTAAAATAATATTCACACAAAAAATTTTATACAAAAGATATTTATGCAAAATTAATTTTCTCATTATCTTCCAATGAAGTTGACTGGGGTTACACCACTTTTGCGCTGATAGCCTCATATATAAAAGAACGGCTAAGCCGATTTGGTTGAAAATTAGTGGGGAGGTAGCTTAGAACCAGAAAACGGGCATAGGATACATTTTTCCGGGACAAGGGAATGACCTACTCCAATATTTTTTATTTATAGTGCGATTTGCTTGAATTACGGTGTAGCCCTTTACTTTTATTGAAAATTACGAATCTTTTTTTCCGGGAAGTGGACCAGGGCCCGGCATATGCCAAATTTTTTTATTTTTGCTTGAAGTTTGATACATTGGTAGCCCTTTGCTTTTATTATTATTTAAGTATGGTTGAAGATTTAACAATTTGAATTTTTGAAGTTATCAATATATATTACGATATATTTATCTGTACGTTTGTACATATACAGAGGAAACACTAACAGCTGTAAATAATTACCGTTAAGAATTTTAGTGGGTAAGTTACGTGTTTTAATAAAGCTAACTTTTAGTCTTAAGCCAACCTCCGTCGTATTTATTTCTTTGCCGAGTATCAACATACATATCAGTTTGGCAACGAGTGTGACTCCGAAAACCACGTGTGAAGTTATGTAACCCAATTTAATATGCTTGTTTCAAGTTTAATTATTTTATCTCCACAGGAAATTAAAACCAATTAAAAAGCAAAACAATAAACTGACTAAAATAATAGTGATGCAAAATGGCTGAGGCAAGCACAATTGCGTTGATTGGGAACATTGAAGCATTCACTATTGGTGACGATTTTAATTTATTTGTGAACAGGCTAAACCATCTGATATCGTTAAATAAATTAAATAAAAATGCGGATAAATGGTCAGTTTTAATAAGCATAGGCGGCACTGACCTTTATAAAACTCTCAAATCGGTTTTAGCTCCACAAACAGAATCGGACTTTACATATGAACAAATAGTTCAAAAGTTAGAAGACCATTTAAAACCCAAAAAGAACATTATTTTTAAATGTTTCAAGTTTTTTAAACGTGAACAACAGGCATCAGAAAAAATTTCTGATTTTATAGTCGAACTAAAGCAATTGGCCCAATAATGTGAATTTGGGCCTTTTTGAATGTAAATTTGGCGCCTTTGAATCTCGAGTGAACGTATTCAAAACCGGTTGTTGGGTGAGAATAATTTGGATACATTTGAGAAAGCTTGTCAATTGGCGCTGGCAATTAAAACAACAACCACTAGTATGGAGGTAATAAGAACGGGCGCAGTTCATAAATTGATTCGGGGAAAACAAGGCAAAGAGGACAACGTAAGGAGAAGAAGTAGAGAACGCAGAAATGGCAGTGAACGAAGAGACAAATCTCGTGGGTCAAGTGGTACACGCAGCAACAATATAAAATGTTACTACTGCCAGAAAATAGGGCACATAGAGAATAATTGCTGGGCTAAGCAAAGGAAGCGTAAGAATTATAAAAATAAGGAAAAAAATACAAATATGTCAAAAAATAAAATAAAGGCCTTTGGTTATTCACAAGAAAGTTCTCAAGACTCAAATAATGTAAATTATTTTATAACACATTTCCTCGTTGTTTAACTCCAAACAACATTACACTAGGATATTCTTTCATAGTCCTATGTAAAGTATTGTTCAAGGCAAATTCCACAACTTCTATAACATTGTCCCAATAAGCATTTCTATCCGAACTAGACAATTTTTCAATCATCGGACCTAAACTTCTATTTATCTTCTCAACTTGACCATTTGCTTGCGGCGAGCCTGTTGCTATCTTAACATGACTAATATTTTCTTTTTTCAAAAAATGAAAAAATTCACCAGAAGTAAAACAGCTACCTCTATCAGACACAATGGTTTTAGGACGACTATACGATCGAAAATAAACTTTTAAAGCAGAAATAACTTCTTTAGTATTTGTTGTTCTCGTTGGATATAACTTTACAAATTTTGTGAACGCATCCACCACGACTAACAAATGTTTTACTGCTCTTGAATTATCAATTGGGCCAAAATGATCTATATGTACTACTTCAAAAGGTATGCTGTCTTTAGGAATACTATGTAAAAATCCCTCTTCCCGACCATGTTTTGCTGAAAACGTTATACACTGCAAACAATTTTGGATATGCATCATAATTTTTTTTTTCATAATAGGAAACCAATAACTTTTTGCAATAACATCCATTGTTTTGTCTATACCCAAATGTCCCATCTCGTTATGATATTTAAATAAAACGTGATTTGCCATATTTTCTGGAACATAAAATAAAATCGAATTTTTTCTATAAACTACACCATTACACATTTCATATAAACTATGCTCCTTTCCTTCTAATAACGTACGCAACTCCTTTATTTTCTGGTCATTATTTTGGTAAAAAATCATATTATCTTCAAACGTGTTCGTTTCTATTACTAAAATATTATTACAACGACTAAGTGCATCTACATGTTGCATACGACTACCAGAACGATGATCCAACACGTTATCATAATTTTGAAGTTCTAATGCTCACCTAGCTATCCTTGGATTTAGTTTTTTTTTATTCAAGGAGAACATTAACGAATTGCAATCTGTAATTATTTTAAATTTTCAACCTTGTAAATAAACTCTGAATCTTTTGAGGGCATAAATTATTGCAAGAGTTTCAAGTTTAAAACTATGGTACTTTGATTCAGGCTCACTTGTACGTTTAGAAAAATAAAACACCGAATGCAATTTCCCATCCTTTTCCGCTGCAATAGAATTGCTCCAAAACCTACACTACTAGCATCGCAATGCAACTCTGTCCCATCGTTCGGATCATACAAAGCTAAAATAAGCGCCACCAATAACTTTTGCTTAAGATTTTCAAAACACAAGAATTCATTTTCCCCAAACTGAAACTTCTTATCTTTTCTTGTTAAATCATACAATGGCTTTGCAATCAAAGAAAAATCTTTAACAAATCTCCGGAAATACGAACAAGGTCCAAGAAAACTCTGTACAGATTGTAACTTAGTTGGTATTGGAAAATGTTTGATTGCTTCCAATCCTTTATTGTCTGCTCGTATACCATCCTCTGTGATAGTATATCCTAGATATTTTACTTGACTTACTAAGAATTCACACTTATTCAACCTAAGTATCAAATTATTTTCAATAAGATTTGAAAAAACTTCCGCTAAAATTTCTAAATGTTCTTCTATAGTTTCTGTAGCTATCATTATATCATCCAAATAAATAATAACTTTACCCTGTTTGATCGTATCTGCAAACACCTTATTTACAAGTCTCTGAAATGTTGACGGAGCATTCTTTAACCCAAACGGCATTCTCAAAAATTCAAACGGTTCGAGTTGAGTAACAAACGACGTAAATTTAATTGAATCTGGATCCATAAAAGCATGGAAAAATCCATTTTTCAAATCCAACTTTGTAAAAATCTTTTTATGTACCAACCTATCAAGTAAATCATCAATCAACGGTATTGGATAATTATCCTTAGCTGTTACCTTATTAAGTGTCCTAAAATCAACACACATCCTAAGTTCCCCTGTTTTCTTTCGGACCAAAACTATAGGTGACACAACCTCAGATTCACTTGGCCTGATAATATTTTTTTCTAAATATTCATCCAACAATTTCTGGAGCTCATTTTTTTCGCTATATGACAAGCGCCGAGGTGGGCACTAAACGGCTTAACACTATTTAAAGTAAGTTTCATCTGACATTTCACCTTTGGTTCCATTGGGCGCGGCCAATTAATATAATACTTTTTAAATAAATCAAGAAGTTTTGTTTCATCCGTGAACTTAACATCTTCCCCAATCTTAAGATCATCATTTTCACTTGGGGAAATTGCCAACAATACTGTATCAAACAAAACTTCATTATGATTTTTTAAATCAATATTTTATTTATTGACATCTTTTTTACTAGAATTCCTCAAAAAAATATCATCCTTATCCTCATAATCATTTTTACGTACATCAAATGTATCATTTTTACAATTATTATCACATATTTTACAATCTTTATTTGACATTTCTAAAACCGCCTGATTTTCGAAATTTTTATGACCCTCATGTTTTACCCTTAATATTTTAAACCCTCCAATTATCAAAGAATCCCTTCCCAAAACTGCATCATACCCCATTGTCCTATCAGCAACCACAACAAGCGTTATGTTAAACTCCTCTTCACCCAATAATATAGCACACAAAAACTTTCCATAAGTTTGAATCAATCCAAAAAATTCAGAATTAACATTTGAAGCTAAATTAATATCAACTCCGGTGGGAATGCTAGACTTCCGAATAAAACTAATAGGGCTTCCGGAATCTATCAGGCAACCTAAAGAAAAATTAAAATGACGAAAACGCCGAATTATAAACGAAAATGACCTTACATATTCATCTTCCTCTACATGGTGTGCTGCCCTATTACGATCTGGACATTCATTGACACAATGAGCTTTGCTTCCGCAACCATAACAAGCTCCCTTCTCTATTACAGGCTTTCGGCACTCTGATTCATAGTGACCCATCAAATTACAATTATAACATCTTATATTAGTTTTATTGGTAGAAGCTGCATTCAAAGATTTTACTACAACTTCTCTTTGCTTCACTTTTGAAAATGTGTGCAGCAGCTGTGCTTTATTATTAAAGCATTGCAAATATGCCTGAATACGTAACTGTTCATCAATAATACCATCTATGAGATACGCAACTAACTCTTCTTCTTCCAAATTTAACGGATTTGCTAACATTATTTTATCGTTATAGTATTCTGCAAAACTTTCTGTCTGCTTCCATTTACGTATTTGAAACTTCCTACGTAAAATTAATTTGCTATAAGTAGTATCAAATACTACTTTCAACTCCTTCACCAACTGCATAAAACTTTCCACTATAAAATTTGGCTTTGAATGTAACCATTGCTGAGCTTTGCCTTTTAACTTGCCTAACAACAGCAATCTCATTGTGTTTTCGTTAACACAATATATGTCCTTGACACTCTCTATCTGCAACACCCATGTATCTACATCTATCTATCTATCTATGGCGCGATATACAACAGGTATATCATCATAAACCTCCTAAGAGATTTTTGCGCCAAGCTTCTCTTCCAATTTGTGGTGTGCCGATTTGAATTTTCCCTACAAATTGGTGGGACCTACAGTTTTTTGCCGACTCCGAACGGCATCTACAAAGGAGACGAATTTTTTGCTGAGAAGCCTGTCATGGCAGAAATACACTCGGAGAGTTTGCCAAACCACTGCCGAGGGGCGACCCCGTTTTGAAAAACTTTTTTCAAATCACTTTTGATGTTACCTGTACCAGGGCTCGAACCATGGACTTTCGGTGTGGTAGGCCGGCAACACTACCTTCACACCACGGCGGCCGCCACTGCCATCATAATCCGGTAACATACCTCTTAAATTTTCATAGCTCATGCTTACTGTGTTACCTGGCACATGGCGAGGTAATCCTGTATCCCTACATACACCACCACCAGATAATTGCTTTAAAAACTCATTTGCCCTTATAAATAACTCTTTCTCTCGCCTTAATAACTCCGCTTCTCTCTGAATACGTAAAATATCAACTGCCGAAGCACCATAACAATCAGTGCTTGTATCATTAACATGCTGGTTTGAAACAAAATTCGAACCTCCCTCTTCTCGAACCACTACCACCTCATCAGTAGCACTCTCGCAAAAGTCATCTGATTCAGCGCATGCAATAGGACAAATTCCACGTCGATCAATAGATACTTCATTGATACGCGAGGCCAGAGTAGCCTTAGACCCTGATGTAGGTAATCTCAATTGTCTAAGCCACTCACGCAATTGAGTGACTGAATAGTCTTTTGCACAAATTGTATGCTCCATGAGGACAACCTCAAACAAAATAACAACAATAACAACAACAAAATAATAACGCAAAAAAAAAAAAATAAAATAAAATGGCTCTTTTTTAAAGCCTTTTTTGTTTTATGCCTTTTCTTCTCTTTTTAATTTTAATTTGTTACGTCGTCGTTACCTCTTCTTTTCGGTTTTAATTCTTAGATATTTTAATTTCTTTCACATTGTCCTTTTCTTTATCACCACAATATTTATTTGTTTATTTATTTAATTATAAGTCTTTGGAATACAATCCTTACAGACTATGTACTTAACTAATTTTGTGCATAAATCAAACCACTTCTAAGGCAGAGTTAAGCATCGAGAAAAAAGTATTACTTGGCATCGAAAAATCCAAAGTGATAGCATCACTAAGTGAATTAAACTCTCGTAAAGCACAATTTACAGGAGCATTACAAGCATATTGCGTTTTCGTTTTAACCCCATAGAACGGATACACATTACGAAGATGCCGTTGAGGAACATTAAACCGAATCCTTTCTAGTATGTATGGACAGTCAATTAGGCCCTTGATAATTTTGAAGGTAAAGGACAAAGAGTGTATAGATCTTCGACTCTCCAAGGATTTTAGACTTATCAGCATAAGATGGTATGGCCTCCACAAAATTTAACGTCCAAAGAGCATACTTAAGAAAGCGCTTTTGTATTCTCTCCAGTCTATTTATAGCTGTCATAGTACTAGGTCGCCAAATAAAGACAGCATATTCCAAGTGAGACCTGACAAAAGAAGTATAGAGAACTTAAAAAGTATTGGGTCACAAAATTTTGCGGTATTGCGCCTAACAAAACCCAGCATTGAGTACGATTTAGAGGTTACGTGGCTAATATGACTATTGAAAGAAAACTTGCTATCAAATATAACCCCAAGGTCCTTAATCTCACTAAGACATTGAAGTTCACAATTTGATATACTATATTTTGAGCGAAGAATATTAGATGACTTAGAATAGGTCAAGTGAAAGCATTTAGATGCATTTAAGGACAGATGAGACTTATGACACCACAGATGTAACTTGGAAATGTCATCTTGTAATTTCATTGCATCATCAGGCGTCTTAATAATTGAAGCAATTACTAATGTCATTAATAAAAAGATTAAATAATAATGGACCTAGTATACTCCCCTGTGGTACCCCTGAAGAGGCAATAAAGGGAATAGAGGATACCCCATCCACTGTGACAACACTCCGCCTGCTGGATAAATATGAACTTAACCATAACAGAAAGGAAGAATGAAAACCAAGGCATCCCAGCTTATAAGTTAAGACTCTATGAGAGACCCTATCAAAGGCTTTTGAAAAATCAGTATAGATACAATCTACCTGCGAGCCAGCCGAAAAGGACTCAATGCAATACTCACTGAAAACAGCCAGGTTAGAAATCGTCGACCTCTCCGCAACGAAACCATGCTGATAAGGAGAGATAAGGGACTTAACCGCAAAGCTCAACTTAGCATTGACTGAATGTTCAAAAATTTTGGAGACGGTGGTCA
The DNA here is from genome assembly GCA_949987695.1 of Merzomyia westermanni. Lineage (NCBI taxonomy): Eukaryota > Metazoa > Arthropoda > Insecta > Diptera > Tephritidae > Merzomyia > Merzomyia westermanni. The sequence goes on from OX465289.1 coordinate 83,602,980, forward strand.
GTCTGGAAATGGGCCTGTAGTTACGCACATCATTTTTGTTGCCACTTTTGAAGATAGGCGTAATAGACGCAACCTTCCAATCCTCAATAAAGAATCCTGACGAGAGTGATTTGTTGAAAATAAGTTGAAGAGAAAAAACCAGGGCCGGACAATTTTTCAATAAGATGGGAGAAAATCCGTCTAAATCTGTTTGAGAAGAAGATTTAAGAGTGTTAATAGCTCTACTAATATCCTCAGTAGAAAGGTGTAGAGCTCCGAAATTTAAGGCAGAGTTCAGACTATTCGATAAGTCCAGCGGTTGACTACAATCGTCCACAGAAAAATTTGATTAAAAAAAATCAGCAAATAAGTTAGCTGCCTCATTCGGAGTTTTCGCCTAGTTATCATCAAGGAAAACTCCGGTAGGCACGCTAGCGGACCACTTTTTGTCCTTAAGATATTTCCAAAAACTTTTTGGATTCGATTTAATGTTTCCCTCTATTTTGCGCATATACTCGGAATAAAGAGTTTTATTCAATATACTAAAATCCTTTCAGTAAAGCTTATATTTACTGAAGAAGAAGTTATTCTTACTCTTATGAAATTTGTTTAAGAATTTGTTTTTAAGATTCTTGAGTTTATTTAATTCTTTAGTGCAGTGGTTTTCAAACTTTTTGAGGTCGCGACCCGAAAATGTCGTCCAAAAAATCTCGCGACCCACCAAAATTTCGAAAATGATGCTATTCTGATATTGAGCGGTTAAACTCGGGTTAACTCGACATGAAAATTGAAAATCAAGAGTGAAAATGGTCCTTAGAGGCAAATAAACGCAGAAAAATGTTTTCACTTTTTATTTTTCCCACATTGTGACATTCTAATAGTACCTCGGTATCATCACAATGTACTTACAAATGAATTGAATGAATGTAATATGAAAAACATATGTAAATATGTATTTTACGATATTTTAATAAAAGAATGAATTCTATTTTTGTTTAACAAAAAGATTTTGTTAAAGTTATCTTATTTAGCTCGCGACCCACCAGAGAGGGCTCCGCGACCCACCAGTGGGTCGCGACCCACAGATTGAAAACCAATGCTTTAGTGTACCAAGGCAATTTATAGGGTATTTTTACCCGCAGGGAGATCCCATCTAAACATTGGGTGTAAACGATCGACTTGAAAGTGGAAAAGCTGACAGATGTATCAAGCCCACTAAGTAGCTCCTCCCAATTTATTTCAAGTAATATATCATTAAGACTTACAAAGTCACACGAACAATAATTAAAGATAGGTCTACTCACAGAAGTAACCGGAGGAAAATGATAAAAGCTAAACTCGACAACAAGTGGTAGATGGTGTATGTCCTTAGAAGTAACTGGATTCAGGCACTCACTAACTTCACAACAAAAATTGTCACTTATAAATATGAGATCCAGTAGCTTATTTAGAGAATTAAACTAATTGTTAATTTGAATTAAGTTAAGACTTAGTACATTGTCGATGAAATACAATTCTTGACTTGAGTTGACATTATTTGGCGTGAGACCGAGATTATTAGAAATGCTGGTTGACCAATTAATATTAGAGAGGTTAAAGTCGCCAAGCACGCAGAGGTGATGCTCCTTAACGTTGTTTAAAACTAATGAAGCCATGTTATCTGCGTGGGCCTTGTATAATTCGAAAGAGCTGCGCGGGGGCACGTACGACGCAAGAAGATACAAAGAGTCTTGCGGTGCGGAACCGTTAACACAAACACAAAGCTGATCCAGTAAAGAGTCACCATTCGAATAAGAACACCACCTCCTCGAAGGCAGCTAGTTTTTTCAGCAACACGATCTTTGCGAAATACATTGAACAAATTTGAGTTGAAGAATTCACCATCAAAAAAATTCTTATTCAACCATGTTTCGACGAAAACAAAGATGTCTTAGTTCATTTGCTCACTAAAGTTGTGCACCATTTCAGACTTGGTTCTCATACCAGATAAATTTTGAAAGTAAATTTTCAGCTCTCTATTATTATTTATGTGCAGTCGGGTACTACTTGCTACGTCCGTAATAGCTTTCGTCGACCCTTCCGAAAATTCTGCAAAGGCTTAACGGTAACATTTGTTGGCCAGATATCCGGGCATAATAATTTTTCATAGCAGGACTCAGGGACTCCTAATTTAAAATTAATCCTATTCAGGGATTGAGCTGAGACATCTTTTTTAATTCGTTTAGAACATGAGAGTAGAGTTCTGTCTAAATCAATTTGTTTAGCTACATAATTTTTAATGTTATCCTCAGATACGGATGGAGAAAAAGAAGCCAAATGAAGCCATTTGTAGCGGTCAGCGACAATCAGATCAGTATTATCACTAGTTCCTCTTATGCGAATCTATAGTATTATTTCTAGACCAGGCGCTTAGCAGCCTTAACTACAACACGTAGATAAATGAAATATATATCAAATGAAAGCTTTCGATGAGTATGTTTGCACAAAAATATAAAAATTTAAATTAGTTCATTTGTTTATGATATATTAGCATTTACTATTTCCATTTTCACCACAGCATTTTCTAGCGTGGTGACGCATAAGCATACACATATACATACATATGTATGTATGCTTGGATTTTCTATATGTACTTGCTTTATCTCTCTGTTCTAATGAGCACAGCAATGGGCGGATTCCAAAGCGGAACTGTTAGCTGAGCTAACTAAAAAAACACACCCGATTTTCGGGGGTTACATACTAGTATTATTATTATTGTTATGCCGTTTATGCGACACCTTTACCCATTGAGCATTGCCAGTCACATCATTCGTCACATCAGTAGGCATATGAGAGGAAGCAGCTGCGTCAGATGCTGGCGCCGCAGTCACTGCAGTCGTAGAAGTAGTAGTAGCAGTACCACAGGCATTCTTATTGCTGCCCGTTTATTCGATACCATCACCCACTGAGCATTATCTGTGTCATTGTTAGTATTAAAAATAGGTAAAGGAGAAGCGGAAGCTTCGGATACTGGCGCCGCAGTCACTATAGCCGTAGGTGAAGCAGCGCAAGCATTAGCTTTATCTTTCGGCGCACAAGCATTAGCATCAGCCGTAAGCTGCCTGGCGACACGCAAGCATATCCCTGTAAAAAACGTTGGAGCATCAGAGTACTCCAACACTTATCCTCATTCATATAAAAAAGGTGGTCCAATTTACATAGCGATGTCCGGTGATTGGATCACCTAATCCTATTCGGAGTACCATTTACTTTGCTTCTGAATAGTCTATAGAGCACCTACGTTGGAGTACTTTGAAAATGCTGCCAAAAGATTACTCTATAGAGTACTCTAGACAAAAGCGAGAATGGGAGTATGTGTTCTTCTGAGGACCACCTACTCCCGCTCTCGCTTTGCTGTTGAATACTCTATAGAGTAATCCCATGGGAGTATTTTGAGAGTACTCTCACGTAGGTGGTCTATAGAGTATTCAAAAGCAAAGAAACGGAGTACTCCGAGATGGATTAGGTGATCCAATCACCGGACATTGCCATGTAAATTGGACCACCTTTTTTATATGAATGAGGATATGTGTTGGAGTACTCTGATACTCCTATAGGAGTATTCTATGGAGTATGAAACGGAGTATTTCCGTTTTTTGCAGGGATGCTGCTGGTAGCCATAGCAACGGGTGGTTGTGTGCGTAATCGGCGCGAACGACGGGTAGTCGTGCTCACACGTACTAGTTGTCGGTTTTCGTTGATGAAAATCAACGTCGTTCGCGCCGATTACGCACACAACCACCCGTTGCTATGGCTACCAGCAGCATATGCTTGCGTGTCGCCAGGCAGATGTAGAAGACGATGGGAGAGCAAAAACTGAGATAACATCAGTTATTGCCGACGTCACAGTGCACGACGCTGTTGATTGCATTGGGCAAGCCATTGTTGTTACTGTGGGAGTATTATTAGAATCGGTGCTCATGTTTGATGAAATAATATGAGCATAGGAAAGCGCGCCAACGAGAGATGGAGCAGAGGAAGCACAAGTTGACATTGAATTAACTGGCATCGAAGAGTTGTTAGTTTCACTGTTTACTCTTAGCTTATCAAAAACAACAATGAAAGAGGCTCGCAGACTCTTTACTTCAGAGGTTAGCGCAGCAATAATTTTATCTTTATCGGCAAGTTTGCTTTGAATGGATTGAAGGGCCGAATATATTTTTGCCGATTCTAGCACCAGGTTATTATGAACTTCATTTAGCGCACTCACCGACTTTAACACACTAGCATTTTCCGTTTGAAGAGACGTTATTAGATTAAATAGAGAATTTATTATTGTTTGCTGGCTCTCGGCAATAATAAGAGAATTATCACTATGCTTCGTAGAATTTCCAGACTTCGGAGCATTAGAAGAGGAAGAAGTAGTTATGACGGTTTACGGTTTCTCCTTTGTAATAGGTGGAGGAGGTGAACGGAGGGAAATCCGACGTTGAATAGTGCAAGCTTCACAAAAAAAACACTGACCACCACTTTGCAAAAATTCGACATCAGCCGGACGAATGCCAACACAAGTGGCGTGGAAGAGATCATTGCACTTTCCACACTGCACTTTCTACTCTTTCGGAAGATTTCTATCAACCCTTCGCACACACAAGGCATTATCGTTTATTGCATATGCGTGAACAACTTTGTAATTATGTAGTGATTTTAATTAAATCATCGATCAGTCACAAAAACAAGAGTCACTATCTCATAATTAAAAGTAGGTAATAATCCACTACTTCAAAAGGCACTTGAGAAAAAAGAAACATTCTCACTTATATTTAATAAATTATTAATTTATAGAGAGAAATAGGAATGCAGATAAAACACGTCCGAACAACTCGACATTCGACACATAGTTGTTGTACAACCAGCAACCTTCGCTAATAAATATCTTCCAGTATCACCAAAACGCCAACCAAAACTGCCAACTCTTCTCCAAATTTCTTCATATGTAATAGATTTCCGCCAAATTTTTGAAGTGAAAAGCTTAATGCTTAGAATTAATTCCGTCTAAAGTCACCAATATCACACAAACGCCAAGCTTCTCTTGATTTCCGAAAATAAATTTGTATTTGCTCCCCAGGAAAATGTTTTCTCTTCTTCAAAAACTGTCTTCGATCTTGGTATACAGGACTCGTCTGCATACAAATTTTTAAATATACGAGTATATATCCTTATATAAAATCTTTTAAAGGACTACTGCGCATCAGTTTAAGTCCATATATTTCATCAGCTTATTTATTTTTAAATAAATTTTATTAAATAATTATTTTTCTTATAATTGATTTTAAAATCACATTGCCGGAACCAAACGCAGCTAGCCTTTCCAAATGGACCACCTTCATCTTATTAATTGGCCTTCCCATAGTTTGTATGCGATATACCACATCGTTGATCCGTTTTATGACTTTGTATGGGCCTTCCCAGTTACATTGTAGTTTTGGGGACAAACCTTTCTTACGCTGTGGGTTGTATAGCAGCACTAAATCTCCTTCTATAAAACCTTCCGAATTTATTGCTTTGTCGTACCTGGCCTTCATCTTATCGCTCATGATCTTAGTCCGTTGTCTCACAAGGTCGTGAATTTCTCTCATTTCTTCTTCCAATACGCCAGTAGATTTCCGAGCATTTACTCCTGCATTAGCGTTTATCCCAAACTTCAAGTCAGCTGGCAATCGAAGATCATTCCCGAAAATTACCTTTGCAGGAGTCTGACCAGTTGTTTCATGTACTGCAGAGCGATATGCCATTAGGAATAAGGAGATGTGAGTATCCCAATCCTTCTGGAACTTATCCACTACTTTCTTCAGGTGCTCTGCCAAGGTTCTATTGAATTGTTCCACCATGCCATCTGACTGAGGATGTAGTGCAGTTGTTCGAGTTTTCCGAATGCCCAATGTCTTGCACATTTCTTGGAACACAGCTGATTCGAAATTTCTGCCTTGGTCAGAATGTATCTCCATCGGTGCACCAAACCTAGCTACCCAATTGTTAATAAACACTTCTGCTGTGGTTTCTGCCTCTTGATTTGTAATAGGGTACACTTCTGGCCACTTGCTGAAATAGTCCATAACTACCAGGACATATTTGTTTCCGAGTTTGCTAGTAGGAAATGGACCAGCTACATCCATGGCTATCCTCTCAAATGGCGCACCTAAGTTATACTGTTTCATTTGGCCATGGCTCCTTGATTTCGGTCCTTTAGCTTTGATGCATACTTCACAGTTGGCAATCCACTCCGCGACCGATTGACGGCAACCAACCCAATAGAATCTTTGCTTGACTTTCTCCAAGGTTTTGGTGACTCCAAGATGACCTCCGCTTGGACCGTTATGTAATTCATTGAGTACATCAGGGATTTTCTTCCTGGGACGACTATCAGCTTTCGAACACATTGACCATCCTCACTCTCCCATATTCGATGCAAACAACCGGATTCTAATTGCAAACTATTCCACTGTGCCCAATATGACTTGGCAACAGGACTTTCTGCTGACATCTCCTCTCTTGATGGTCGCTCGTTTCGTTCGATTCCTTGCATTACACGTGTAAGATTTGGATATTCGTGCTGAAACCTCCTTAATTGATCCATGTCCCATTCGTCCGTAGATGTTATAGTCATGAGCCGCACATCTATAATGTCTTCCTTGGCCTCAGCTTGCATTCCAAGTTACATGGTCTTCGTGACATTGCATCAGCATTTCCGTGGGTGCTACCTTTGCGATGCTCTATGGAAAAGTCATAACTTTGCAGTCGCTCTATCCACCGTGCCAATTGACCTTCCGGATTACGGAACTGTAAGAGCCATTTCAACGCTGCGTGGTCTCTGCTGACATGGAATCGCTGCCCATAGAGATACTTGTGGAAATGCTTAACGCACTCTACCAATGCCAACAGTTCTCTCCGCGTTGCACAATAGTTCCTTTCAGGCTTCCCAATTGTTCGGCTACAGTATGCAACTAACTTCTCCTGTCCATCAACAATCTGGGACAAAACACCTCCTATAGCATAACCACTCGCATCTGTATCCAGAATAAACTTTGAACTTGGAATTGGATATGCTAACATCGGGGCAGTGCATAGTCGTTCCTTCAATGTTTGAAAAGCCACCTCCTGTTCCTTCTTCCATTCAAAACTCATATTCTTCCTTGTAAGGTCATGGAGACTACTAGCTACTCTGGGAAAATTTGGTACAAATCGGCGGTAATACGTGCACAGCCCAAGTAAGCTCCGTAACTCATGCAAATTTCTCGGTCTTGGCCAATCCTTTACGGCTTCGATCTTTTCCTTAGCAGTGCAGATTCCCTCCGTAGCTACCTTGTGACCCAAATAACTTACTTCCTTTTTAAACAAGGAACACTTCTTGGGATTTAGTTTCAGACCAGCACCAGCTATTCTTTGGAAAACTTCCTCCAAGTTCTTTAGGTGTTCCTCAAAGCTTTTTCCCAGCACGATGATGTCGTCGAGGTACACCAAACATGTTTGCCAGTGCAATCTTTTTAGTATCTGGTCCATGAGTCTCTCAAAAGTAGCTGGAGCATTGCATAGTCCGAAGGGCATTACCGTAAATTGCCAAAGCCCTTCTCCAACGCTGAAAGCCGTCTTCTCTTTATCTTCATCCTCTACCTCCACTTGCCAGTAGCCGCTTTTCAAGTCCAGTGTGGAAAACCATTTCGTGCCAGATAACGAGTCCAGAGTATCGTCGATTCTTGGCAATGGATAACTGTCCTTCTTCGTTACGTCGTTCAATTTCCGGTAATCCACACAGAACCTCATTTTTCCATCTTTCTTTTTCACTAGTACTACCGGTGAGCTCCATGGACTAGCTGATGGTTCGATCACGCGGCTGTCACTCATTTCCTGTATAATTTCTCTAACTACTTGGCGTTTGGCCAATGGAATACTACGAGGAGCTTGGCGGATGGGCCTTGCATCACCAGTATCAATTTGATGCTTCACAACTTTGGTCCGACCTGGTTTAGAACCATCCTTGTCAAATATGGTCGAGTACTTTGATAGAAGTTCCTTTGCCTTTTTCTGATGATCTTTTTCGAGGCCTGCCGTCCACGACGTGATATCATCTGAAAGATTAATCTTGATGGTAGAATCATTTTCCTGAAGCTGTTCGCAATTGATAACTACCTCGACCTCTTGGAAATGTCCCAATATTGCTCCTTTGGAAAGTTTAATCGGCGATTGGAACTCATTAAGTACTCTTACCGGTACACGTCCATCTTGTTTTGTCATGGCCAGGGTTTTTCCTACTAATATGTTCGTCCTTGATTTGTTTGCTGCCTCGACAACCCACAACCTGTTTGTCCCATAATCTCCATCAATCTTTGCCCATATGATTGCTTCCGACTTGGGTGGAATTTGTTGGCTCTCCTCTACAAGCACTCGCTTACTAACGTATTTGTTTTCGTAACCAAAATTTAATGGCACATCCATGTTCTGGTAATTCATAATCCTGTTTTGCATGTCGATCTTGATGCCTTGCTCGCTTAAGAAGTCCACACCAACTATGATTTCGTCAACAATATCTGCTACTATAAAACTGTGTAGAACGGCCACGTTCCCAATTGCGATTTCACATGTTACTTCTCCTAGGACATGGGTGTCCTCACCAGTGGCCGTACGTAACTTTGTTCCATGCAATGGTCTCACCTCCTTGTTGACTAAATCAGATCGAATTATGGAATGCGATGCGCCTGTATCCACAGTAAGTACGTGCTCTTTTCCATCCACATATGCAACAACAGTAACATTACTAGCTTTCCTTCCGATCTGTGAGACAGAGATTATGGGGCATTCAGTTGCGGGAGCCAGTCCACGCCCCTTTCGGCTGGCTCTATTTAGTTTAACGACTGATTTGGTTGGGAAATTTGCTCGTCTCCTTCAGCTTTGCGTTTTCGTCCACCTGAATTGCTGGGGTTACTGGAGCCAGTGCCGCAATAACGTGCTATGTGACCCGATTTTCCGCACTTAAAGCATTTAATGGTACCATCGTACCATTTTTCTGTACTCCGTTCAACGCTTCCAAAATTTTGTCAACCCAAGCCGGAGTTTCCACTTCTACACAATAAGCCTTGTATGCAGGTTTACTCAAAAGTGAGGCTGTTTCCTGCGTCAGAGCATGCGATACCGTTTCAGCGAATGTCCTTTTGGGGTTTGCCTATGTGGCCCGCTTCGTCTCCACATCGCGTATTCCATTTATAAAACTTTGGATTTTTACCCTCTCAGTATACTCCATGGGTGCGTACGCATTTGCTAGATGGCCCAACCTCTCGATGTCCGATACAAATTCCTGCAAAGTCTCATTAGGTTTCTGGGAGCGATTCTGTAGCTCTATTTGGCATATCTGCTTCCGATGTTCGCTACCATAGCGTCTCTCAACTGCACCCATTAATGCTTCATAATTGTTCCGTTCCCCGTCAGGAATAGTCTGCAAAATTTCGGCTGCAGGTCCCTTCAGTGCCACGAATAATGCAGCAACTTTGTCTTCCATGCCCCAATTATTCACAACTGCCGTCTTCTCAAACTGTAGGTTAAATACCTGGAAAGGAACAGAACCATCAAATGACGGGGATTTTACCTTGGGAGTATTCGCTGAAGCAGATGGACGGTACAGTTGCAACTCCTGGATACGGCCCCTTAACGCATCTACCTCGGCCTCGATTTTCTCCTCAAACTGCATTATTTTCTCGTCCATGCGTGCCTCTAGCTTCAATGACATCCTGGCTTCCTGCTCTTCCAGCTTTGCAGAGATCTGCGATAACACCTGTGCTGAACTTTGTGATGATATTTCGGAAATACGTGCCTCCAACTTGGATGTAATACGTCTATCTTGTTCTTCCAGCTGAGATGCCATGTGTGTCTTCTGTTATTCCAGCTGAGATGCCATGTGTGTCTTCTGTTCTTCCAGCTGAGATACTATACAAGTTTTCTGTTCTTCCATTTTAGTCGACATCTGAGTTAATACAGCTAATATATGTTTGTGTCCACGGTTGCTACTGGATTCGGAGACTCCTTTTTTTCTTCCATTTTCGTCGATGTCTCCTCCACAAGATGGAAAACATGGTCATCAACGTTGATACCTTCCGCTTCCATAGCCTCCCGTGATCTTGACTGTAGCTCGGACTTATTACCTGTAGTGTTTAGTCCGCGTTGTTCCAACTCATTTTTGAGTTGCTGAATCTTCAATTCATTCAACTTAGCCATGGCCTTGTTATCCTTGAAATCACTGGTATTTATTTAACAATACCGCTTCTGACACCAAATGTGACGAATTCGATGACTCCTTAATTATCAATCCTGGGTTCGATCACTATAAAGTCAAATAAACACACGCACAGATATTGTAACTAATAGCTAGTTTTATTTACTAGTAATAAACGCAAAACAATTTTGAGAGTTTGGTAACTTTACAGTAGTTCACTAAACAACGCTTGAAAATAAACTGATCACCCTGCCTTGCTTGGTCACCGCCTTATATAGTCCAACAGGGTGCTTGCCTACGCACCGAGAACTTTCTTGGTTGTTCGCTCTTCGTGTTCTGGAAGGGTCGGTGTTATTTATTGGCATCTCCTCTTTGCATCGTATTCGCAAACACTGGCGCCATCTCTTTTCCTCTTCCTAGTTATACGCTTGCATGCATAAGCGTAGCCATCGTTATCTCGGTTGTGTTAACTAGTGGTGGAAGTGTTATTGAGTTAGGGATGGTACATGCTTGAGAATAATCGCCACAATATATAAAAGTGTATTCTCTAATGAAAGTACTTCAACCATTAAAGGGTTTGAGGCGGAAATAATTTTAAAAGATGATCACTACCCAATTTTCGCTAAAGCGTATCTTGTGCCTTTTGGTTTGAGGAAAAAAGTAGAAGATGAGTTGGCTAGGCTATGTTAACAAGGAGTATTAATACCAGTAAATAGAAGCACATGGGCGAGCCCAGTGGTAATTGTCAATAAAGGGAACGGATCTATCCGATTGTGCGTAAATTGCAGAAGAACAGTCAATAAGTTCGTTGAAATGGAACATTTTGTGATTCCACGTATTGACGAAATACTCGCAAATCTGTCAGGTTGGAAGTTTTTCTGTAAATTATATCTCACAGGAGCTTATCTCCAAGTAAAGGTTTCGGAACGATCGAAAGAGTTGCTAACAATTAATACTCATAATGGATTATTCCAATATACTCGGTTAGTATACGGGCCAAAAACAGCTCCACAGTTGTTTTCCAAAATAATAGGGGAGGTTTTAAAAGGACTTAAGATGGTGCAAGTATATTTTGATGACATATTGGTTGGTGGGTCGGATTTGGAAGATTGCAAAAGTAATCTTACGCTGTATTGGACAAATTAGTAGAATTTAATGTGAAAATTAACATAAACAAGTGCCATTTTTTTAAAAAAAAAAATAAACTACCTGTGGTATAACATTAATGAAGACGGTATAACGCCATCTAAGGAAAAAATTGAAGCAGTTGTAAACGCTCCGGCACCAACCAATAAGAAACAGTTAAAGTCGTATTTGGGCATGGTAAACTATTACTGTCATTGCATTCGGAATTTGTCGTCGGAGTTGTTTTTGCTTCACGAACTGACGAAAAATAACGTTAAGTGGAAATGTACAAAGCAACACCAAGTAGTTTCTGAGCATAGTAAGCAATTAGTTGTTGAGATTGGAGTGTTTTGGCGCATTACGATCCCTTGAAACCGATTGTAGTTTAGTGCGACGCGAGCACCTATGGTGTAGGAGGAGTATTGTCTCTCTTAAAATTAAAGATGTGTATAAACACTTGCAAAAAGATGAAGTATTGAAAAAAGTATACGAGTTTGTAGGGAATGGTTGGCCAAGTAGTGTCGAAAAAAGATATTTAAATTACTATACAAAGCGTATGTCGTTGGGTACTGAAAACGGATGTCTATTTTACGGTAAGCGCGTAGTAATCCCAAAAGGTCTTGTGAGTCATGTATTGCAACTATTGCATAGCGAACACATAATTGTAAGAATGAAATCTTTGGCAAGGACGTATGTATATGGTCAGGCATAGACGCTGACATCGAGAGTTACGCAAAAAGTTGTATGGCATGTGCACAAAGCCAAAAAACTGCAAAGCCATTCTTAACGTCATGGCCCAGTCCTTCGTACCCATTCGAACGGATTCATATTGATTTCTGTAAGATTGACCGTGCTACTAGTTTAGTTATTTTTGACACTTTTTCGAAGTGGATAGAAGCCAAAATATTAAAATCGACAAATGCACAAATCGTTTTAGAAGTTTTACGAACATTTTTTTCAACTTTTGGACAATGGTCCGCCTTTTGGATCAACATCTTTTATTGACTTCTGTAGAAGTAATGGTATAGAATGTTTAAAGTCCCCACCATATCACCCCCAATCAAACGGGAGTGCAGAACGGGGAGTTCAAATAATTAAAAGTGCATTAAAGAAGTTTTTATTAGACCCGAAGATTAAACAAAATCGTGGAATTTTAAAATTAATAATTTTTTGTTAAAATACCGAAACACGCCAACTACAACAACTAATTCCACTCCATCTGAGCTTGTCTTCAAATATAAATCTAAGACTCTGTTAGATCTTTTAAACCCAAATATTGCAAACAGTCGTGGAGTGAATAAGAGAAAAGAACAAAAAAAAGAAAACAATGTTACAAAAAAGGGGAAAGAATGTCAAGAGAAAATACTGTAAGCCAAAAATGGTAAAGAAAAATACTAAAAATTCAAATGAATTCAAGCCAAATGAAACTATTTTGTACAGAAACATTTTGAATAATTACTGCAAATGGGATGTAGGAATAATTGTAAAGAAATTGAGTAACGTAAGATATGTTATAAAAATAAATAACAGAATGAGAGTTGCTCATTTGAATCAATTGAAAAAATTTACAGGCAAAGCAGTTAGATTTAATCGCACTGTTATTACGTACAAAAAGTCATGTGTTCGAAAAAGACGTCCAAGTGAAGACTCCAGTGCTGAGCCAGTAATCAGACGATCTGAACGCTTACGAAGAAAGATAGATAATTCTTAAGTAGAATGTATATTGAATTTGAAAGTTGAATTGAAATATTTAGTTAATCGGTGTAGGTATGACATATATGTAAAGTTATCAATATATATTAAGTTATATTTATCTGTACGTTTGTACATATACAGAAGAAATACTAATAGCTGTAAATCATTACCGTTAAGAATTTTAGTGAGTAAGTTACGTGTTTTAATAAAGCTAACTTTTAGTCTTAAGCCAACCTCCGTCGTGTTTATTTCTTTGCCGAGTATCAACATACATATCATCCGGTAGATGTATTTGTTTCGAGTTTCTGTCTGTGCCGATGTACAATATTATGGCGCGACCAAGACGATCAAATCTTTCACGACAAAATTGTAATACAAAGAGGATTCGAAACATTGCGAATGAAAGGACTGAAGAAGAACAAAAAATTGCACTTGAAGAGCTCTACGTAAGTATGGCTTGACTTCGTGCTTTTAAATCACGTGAGCATAAGAAGGCAGCCCGTGAAATGGCACTATTGGTCCAACTAAAAACTAAACTTAACTAAATTAGACCAGCTGATTTCTACTTGTACAAAATACATGGTAAATGTATGTGTGTTGTATGTTTGTCGAGCTGCTACGACCTGTTATTTGGACCATAGAATCGAGCAGTGTTTCGATACGATTGCAGCACTTATCTCTATCCCTATCCCTACCCACTCCTCAAAACCCTTCATTTGATACCGATATCGTGTAAACACCATCTGAAGTCACCCCTGGACCTGAATTCATTTGATACCCATATTTTTCGGCCGATATCTGCTAAACTTGCTCACATATGGACCTGAACACCCATATCGTAAAAACATCTTTTGGGGTCACCCCTGGTGCACATTTTGACCGATGTATGGAAAACCCGAAAAATATTTGAACTTTTGCCCTAATCATGTCGTATGCCTAGAGAGTTTATGTTTTAAATTTCCTAAAAACTGTTATAAAATCCAAAATAAACGACATAATATTTGAAGATTGGGTTATGCCCGTATGACACTACTTATTTTTCTTGTATTTTTGCTGTATTTTTTGTTTGAAATACTGACGAAAACCTACCGAAAATCAAATTGCAAAAACAATTTCACGGTAGTTGAAGGGGGACAAACAGTGCCTGTAATGTCAATTGGGTCGACGTTTATTTAGAAGCTGAATGAAAATCAAATTTAAAAATAAACAAATAAAAAATTATACTGAAAGATTTGATTTTGATATTTTTTGTGCTCGAACTAAAAATGAAGCTTAATGGCAAGACGCGTATGTACATCACCTGATAAATAGAGTTCATAGTGCGAACGAAAGTATATTAAACAAAGTAGTAGTGAACTTGACAGTTCTCTCTTTTCTATAGGAATTCTAATTTTATCAATTGCAGAAATATATTTGTGCGCGTGTGTCGCTTCTTTGCCAATTGAATAATTGAAAAAATAAAAATGAAAAGTTCAAAAACAGTTACGCGTTGTGCTGTTTGCGCAGCGGTTCAGGATCTAGCAGTTGTTCGTTGCTACAAGGAACCTGATTGTGATGAAAGACGTCGACGGTGGGAACTAAGTTGTATTTGCGAATTACACTTTAAATCAAGTGATTTTATTCACTGCCCAACTCAAAGAAATGCTTTTAAGAAGGCACGCTTGCATTCCAGGCGCAAAAGACTGAAGGCCACGAACTGTTTTTGAATGAGCAACCGTTGCAGGTTAATTGCACAGCTTCTGAATGTAGACGCGCAGACACAGACAGAGTAAGCATAGAACATTTAGTAATTGTTTACGACCGCCACCGAGTGCTGAAACACGCACAAAAATGTCGGGATAGGTATGAAGAGCTGGATGTTGGACCGACTAAGGGTTATTTTTTTAAATCGCGGCCGATGACCCCCAACTCAGAAAGGTGTTCTGCACAAAAAAACTATTGATCACGACCCCGATTTAGTATCGCCCTGGGGTCATTTTACACATTGACAAACTGTTAGAGCTATGTAAAGACAAATACTTGGAAGAGTACGTAAAAACGTTTTTTTATATGCCGAATATTTTTTAGAATTAAGCATTTAAACAAAAGATTGAGTATGCAAAATTTCAAAAAACGGCATTTTAAAATAAAAAAATGGCAAAGGCCATTATATAAAGAAAGTTGTTTGAATTACTCACGCCGATAAAAAACTCTATGAGAAAACATGTGCTTATCTACCAAATATTGTCATAATGCTAAAGTCCTCAAAGAGATTGATTCCAAAGCAGCACTTGGTCGAAAAAGTGACTCCGTCAGATTTCTAGGTTGGAGCTTCTTAGGTGGTAACGCTGGTTCTCAAATAGGCGAAAGCCTACAAACTAGAAATTATTGTTTGGCCAAGGATCTCCACAAATTTTCCGACTTCAACAAATGCGATTTAATTTTTTAATAAAAAAAATTCTGGAACCCTAATATTGTGCTCGGGCCACAAAGTGTTAATCCGCTTGTTTATATTTTTTTGAAGTAAGAATTCCTACATAAACAAAATACTTCAGTTGTCAATTCTACCTTGTTTAATTTGCCTTGGTGCGAGCAATATTTCTTCTTGGTAATTGTTGTTGGAGCAGTGCTCGAATTTTTATGTTTGTTTGTTAATTGATATTAGAGGAAAAATTACAACGATATGCACAGCGATGGTATGGGATGACATGTTTCGAAGTGCCCAACTTCTCATCAGCCCCCTTCTCGGACACTGGGTTACGAACCCAAGTGTCTGCACCAAAGCCTTGCGCTTCTCTTTTAAATCTGTTAGTAAAACAGATGCATTTAGCAAGCAATTTGTTGCAATATCTGAAATTTCCAAATTAATTTCTTTTTGTAAACAAATATTTAATATTTTCAAAACAAAAATATTTGTCAGAAACAACTAACGAAAAACAGTAAACTGTCGAAAAAAGCTAACGAAATACAAACTTTTTCGTTTGTTTTTAACAGCCTAGATTGTTTTTGGTTGTATTTCGTTAGTTTTTTTAATATAGCCCGCCCGTTTGCACCAATAAGAAAATTGTATAATACCGTTTCTTTCGCACAAAATACATAAAAAAATTCAAGAAAAATACCTAGTGTCATACGGGCATTAGAAATCTGTATCTTCTACTTTCTCACTGGCTTATAGGAAAACATGTGCTTGGCACCCGGTGATGGTTTTCGTCAAAACCCTTTGCCACTCAATGTATTAAGTGAAACTATCTGCATTTTGTAACATGGTTGTTTCTGCTGTTCTAATTTTCAACAAGCAGCATCAGAAATCTCTCGTTTGCTTATCAGCATTTTTATACCTTTCATGAACATGAAATGGTATTATAACTTTGGTCCGATGTTTGTAAGTATGAGAAGAATAAGAGACAGACCCACCAATTAGCATACCGAAATGATCAGGGCGATGAGCTGAGTCGATTTAGCCATGTCCGTCTGTCTTTTTGTACGCAAACTAGTCCCTCAGTTTTTGAGGTATATTGATGAAATTTGGTATGCGGCCGCCATTGCATGAGATTAATCATTTATCGGAATCAACAAGATCGGAGCAATACAACGCATAGCTCCCATACAATCAATAGTTTCGATAAAAGGGGTTTTGGGCTATAAATGTTGCAATTAAAAAGCTAGGAACGTAAAATGTTGCATTTGGTACATATTATGTGTTATGTGTGTAGTGAAAATCAGCCAGATCGGACCAACATAACATATAGCTCCCATACAATCGATCGTTCCGATAAATGGGGTTTGGGCTATGTATCTTTAAATTATCAGTTCTGCAGAGTTTGTACTAATTGTAAGTAGGGATCGGACACTAAAAACCGTGATTCGTATTCATGAAAGATATAAAGTCTTCGGCACAGTCGAAGACAGTTGTTTCCTTACTTGTTCATACTGTTGCGGTTGCTGCTCGTTGTTTTCAAGCAATAGCAAAAGCTTCTGCTTGCGCTGCTAATTTTTTTCAAGCAAAAGCAAACATGCTGCTGTTTAAGAAAGAAAAAATCAAAAGCACAGCATCAGCACATTTTCGCTGCTTTTGCTATTATTGCGTTGAAGATCATTATCCCATTTCCATTTCTTTTTTAATCTGTCATTAAATTTTTTTAAAAAGGTCGCATTGTGGCCAATGCTATTAAGATCAAATTATCTCCTTACGCCAGAAAACCGAAACCAACACAATTTAAGGTGGAACATAGAAAACATATTTTTTGTACCTATGCTTTTCGTTTTTCATACATTTTGAAATAATTCAATAAGTTAAATTGTGCATGTTGACATGATTTCGATAACAATGTAAAAACCACAGTATGCGAGGTGTGTTCAAAACGTATCGCGAATTTTGAATTTTCGCTGGTTACGTATATTCGAATTTCGAATTTTTTGTGGCGTTATGTTGGTACTCATGTCTCTCACTTATGCCGACAAGCTCGGCCATTTTGAATGTTCAGTTAATTGTTGACAGCTGCTTTGCTTGCACGTGTTTTGGATCGTCTTCGATTTTTACCTATTCAAAAAAATGGATCAAAGAACCTGTATCAAATTTTGTGTAAAAAACGAAATTAAGTGCGCGGATGCACTCCGAATGTTGACTGTGGCATACGGAGAAGCTACCTTGGACCGAAGCAACGTTTATCGGTGGTACAAAATGTTCTCAGAAGGCCGAGAAGATGTGCAAAGAAGAACAAAAATTGGCTTTTGCACCACGATAACGCCCCTGCTCACGCATCGTTGCTTGTGCGCGACTTTTTAGCCAAAAACAACACACTAATGATGTTGCAGCCACCGTATTCCCCAGATCTGGCCCCCTGTGACTTTTTCTTGTTCCCTAAACTGAAGAGGCCCATGAAAGGACGACGCTACGCTTCTCTTGACGAGATAAAGACGGCATCGAAGGAGGAGCTGAACAAGATACAAAAAAATGAAGTGCTTCGAAGATTGGAAAAACCTTTGGCACAAGTGTATAATATCTCATGGGGATTACTTTCAAGGGGACAAAATAGATATTCATGAATAAATAAATAATTTTTGAAAAAACACAAAATTCGCGATACTTTTTGAGCACACTTCGTACAGTAGACCAGATACTGACGTCTATGCTTATTTGAAAATAAATACATGAAAAATATGTATGTATTGGTGCTTTAAGTCATTAACCCATTTGAGCCGACCGGTACAAAAGCACACAGATAATTTTTTAAATAAATTTTAAAGCGAAAGGCTCTATTAATCCACTGTTTCTAGGTAGTTATTGGATGACGCTTCTCATCTTTGATAGCATAAAAATACCAATACTAAATACTGGAATACCCGGATACCAATACATGTACATATATGTGTTTAGATAAATGCAAGAGATAGCAAATAAATAAAAAGATACTATTCAGTAGTGAGGAAAATAAACCATGCTATCATATTAACCGGACATTCGTATTTGGATGCTCAACCCTGCCTTATAAATATAAACCGATCTTACTCTGTTTGTGTTTGAGCGTTACTTTCTGAGTCCTGTTCTGAACGTATTTTTATAATGTGGGAAACGAACTTAAGCCACAACCAAAATAACCGCAGAATCTTCACTTCAACGAGTAAACTTTCTGGTTACCTGAAACTTGTTCACGAAATTTTGTCCCTAAATACATATATTTTCAAGAACCCGCTAAACTTGAATGACAGTTATTCCACTGATCGCCAGAGTTGTGCCAAGTATGTGATGTGGATGATGCTCCCCATGCGACTTCAAACTGGTTTTTTATATAACCAAAAACATACTCAGAGAATTTAGCATTCTTACATAAGAAACACGAATTATTGGCATTTGTCTTTTTCTACACTAATCAAAGTTTATAACATTCACGGAAATAAATAAAAATGTATTTATTTTGGGTTAACGCAAATGACACATTTTAGACAGAAATTAAATAAATTTGTCAATAAGCATATTTACATTCTTATTCAACAGAAAGTGCTTGAGTCACAATGATGTGTGCTTCCGTTTTCTAGAAGGGTGTCCTTCATATTTATTTATCATGCTTATCGAACTCGTATGGTGAAGACTATGGTGGTATACGTCACATTTTACAGTCTTTATAGACATTTTAGGCGTTTAAAAAGTGTTGTTAAATTTCATAAGGTTTATTTGTATTAAAATAGGAGTGTAACGCTTAAACTCTAAACTGTCCATGTCGCATATATACGAAAATAAATAATAACAACTCCATGGAAATTGTTACTGGAATTTTCGGACCGATACAAGTATCAATTATTTTCATTTGAGTGCGAGTTTCATTAAGGAAATAAAAATTCTCTTCGATCTTTCTTAGGAGGTGTGTTTTGAAATAAGCAATTTTCTAATAAATGTTAACAGTGCCCTGTCGGTGGTAACTGTGTTCAAAAATTTAAGACGCATAAATTACCTTTTTTTAATAGACTTGATGCATGTGGGTTACGTATTTTTGTATTAAGTGACGAACAATTCCAACGATTCCACAAGAACTATTAGAAAGTGGATTTTTTTAACCAAATTCAGAATAAACTTTGTTTTTCCATTTACCTGCAATTTGCATTCGCGTATCGCCATGTCGAGGCCTTCAAGTGCTGCTGCAGACACATCACTGGCCTTATAGCAAAGTTCGAGTTGATCCTTTGATAAACCGGGTACAGAACGGCAAGTTGAACGATCATCAGGTGAGCAATGAAACCTAGATCAGATCAGATTGAATTTCCGAATAATAAAAGTTTTTGATAGATACGCCCATATCTAGTAATGATTACTATTGTATCGTAACCGCAAGTTGTCAAAATGTTTATTATTATTGCAAATAACATATGAATACTAGTTAATACTGCCCATACACAGAGGTTTGCTATGTACCATCTCTGAGAAGCAAAACAATTGTATCGATTGCTTTTTTATACGTTTGCATGATCATTCGATACATACAATCTACTACCAGAGCATGCAGTTGCTGGCATATTCCTTGGTCTTAAAAACCGCTCAGTAAATTCTGCCTTCTCTGGCTTGGAAAAGAAAGCGAAGAAAGTACGCTTGCGATGAGCGAGGACAAGATGAAGTATTTGCTGTCTTTAAAGAAAGAATCAGCGCACCTGCGCCTTGGCACCCACGTCACTGTTGATAGTTACAAATTCAAAACTGAGAGGGACTTCGTCTATTTGGGAACCAGCGTTAACACCGAAAATAATGTTAGTTGAGAATGTTAGTTGAGAAGTTCAATGGAGAATCACTCTTGCCAACAAGTGCTAGTTTGGACGGAGTAGACAACTGTGAAGTAAAGTCTTCTTTCGAAGGACAAACATCACACTCTATAAGTCTCTCATCACATTGGTGTTTCAGACTGGCGTCAGTTATCGATGGAAAGGGATGACTGGCGTGCTTTGATACGCAACGGTCTAAATCGCCTAGGCGGTAAAGCACCAATAAGTGATAATGATCGCAATTTTATCATAAGTATGAGAAAAAAGTATACTAGAGAGATGTTTCCTGCAGTTTTAACTGAATTTTTATTGCTACAGAATGCACTAGTAGAAGCAATTAATAAGAAGAGGATTTGAAGGTGTCAAAAGGTTTCTAGTGGTAGAAGTATGAGCCAATATCTTATTTTTGCACTAAAAATAAATAGGATATCAAATTAACCTTGTTTTTTGACAATATTCTTAACAATTTGTTTCTATACCCAGCGTGTACTAGTACACGGGGTATTATAGTTTTGGCCATATAACGGTACAAAATAATGGAGATAGATATAGAGTTCCATATAACAAAGTTCTTTGAGTGAAACAGAGGCATTGAGACATGTCCCTCCGTCCGTCCGTGGACACGATAACTTGAGTAACAATTGAGATATTTGAATAAAATTTGGCACGCAGGTTGCTTTCTGGCCAAGGTTGGTTGCTATTTGAAATGGGAGAAATCGAACAATAACCACTCCCCTTTTTTCGATATCGAAAATTTCGAAAAACATTTGAAATGAGATATGTAACTTAATAATAAAGGCTGCAATAATGAAATTTAGTAGCTTTATTGAGTTGATCGTCCTATTGACAAGTTTCAAAATTTTTCGAAAAGGGGAGCATCACCGTTTCGCATATGAGTGAACAAATTTTCATTTCGGCTGTTAATAACTACAGAACCATGCTATAATAACGAAATTTGGTAGGAGGTATACTATGGTTATGGTAAATACA
Organism: Merzomyia westermanni; assembly: GCA_949987695.1. NCBI lineage: Eukaryota > Metazoa > Arthropoda > Insecta > Diptera > Tephritidae > Merzomyia > Merzomyia westermanni. Next base: position 83,624,236 of record OX465289.1, read on the forward strand.
CCCATGGAAAATAAAACTTATCTGAAAATTAGGTAGAAATACTGAACTGCCCATATCTCATTGACTGATACAGGTAGAATGCTAGAATTTCGTAGTCAAAATAACCCGATGATCTTATTAATGATTTTTTAAATTTTTGAAACTGGGTGTTGCACCGCCCACACATGAATGAACGAAATGTCAAATTTCAACTATAATTAACTTCTGAACCGTGTTAGATAGAATTACGAAACTTGATACCAGGTATACTACCTACATACGTGTAGTTACCGAAATCTGCGTGCTGAATTTCGTTTCTAAATTTTACTTCTTTGTATTTTCGAAAATATTCTATACTTAACAAGTGGGCGTGGCTATCATCCGATTTCGCCCATCTTAAACAGGGTTCGGAGATGGGTGCCAAGGAACCTGGATACCAAATTTCATTAAGGTATCTCAAAATTTACTCGTGGTATCGTGTCCGCAGATGGACCGACGGACGGACATGGCTTAATGAATTTCTCTTTTCCTCCTGAACATTTTGATATGTATAAGTCAATATCTATCTCGATTCTAGTCAAATACTAGTTTGCCAAACCGGCTCAACTAGTTGGAGTTCTGTAATTTTTCCACATTAGCAACTGGTATTTTTAACATGGCGATGCCCTACTAGATGGCAGTTATCCGTTTCTGCATCAGCTCCATAACAATTGGCATACTAGTCAGCCTATGTATCAGCAATATACCAATTGACATACTAGGTAGTATATACATTAATCAGTATCATACCAGTTAACATACTAGGCAGTACTTACACCAGTATCATACCAGCAGTAACACTACTCAGTCTATGCATCAGTATCAAACCGCTTACTGTATCAATCCATAGTAGGCTAGTTCATTCTGGATTGATAAATACAAGAAATTGCAAACCACTTCATTGAAAATCCAATAATCAGATAGAAAATATGTGTATTAAAATAAATATTACTTCACTATATCGAACAATTAAATTCAATAAAAATATTATTTATTTCAATAAAAATATAGTCGCAATAGTCACCCTTGGAAAACATTTATAAAAAGTAAGTTTCTGCGTTCTTCAAAATAGTCCTTTTTGAATGAATTTTATAATTGATTTCATAGGCATAAATCTTAAAATTTTTTGGAAATATTTTGTGGAAAATTTTAAAATTTAAATATTAGAGTAAGTTAGGGTAATGTGATACGGGTTGGTAAAGTGATATAGCTGTGTATTTCCTAAGTTATTCATGTCTGAGCAAGAATATCTTCTTTACTATAATGGTAATGGCCAAAAACCGCTACTGCAAAGCAACGACTGGCATTGGTCAACTAGGTTGCTATCATTGTGAAAAAACCTTTTCCATTGTGCGGTCGTCAATAATTCAGAGCACTCTGTAAACAAGGACAATTCCGAAGTGTTTTTAGGTTGTCAACTTCTCATATTTTATTTTCGTTTTTCAAGTGATTACTTAATAGTTTTAAGTTAATTTTCGTGAAAAAATTGTTCGTTCCTTTAAAGCTCTAGTTTGGGTAATGTGATATGGTAGAAATAGTTCAATGTGGAACAGGAGTATGAAAAGTATACATTTCCTCCAACTACTATTTGGAACGTTGATAACACAGGGGTGTCTATCACCCCAAGTAAGCATCCGAAATGTTAACTAGAACAGAAAAGCAAATTGGGTGCATAAGATCAGCAGAAAAAGGAAAACCTTCTCCACTTTTGATGCAAAATGCTCGACCTGGTTCCGAATCAGCTTGTTACATATCTGAATGGATGCAAATTACCATATCTATAATGTGGCTGGATTATTTCGTGCGGTTTACACATCTTTCATAGGAGAGCCAAGTATGTGGTATAGTACAAGGTGGCGCAGAAGTAAGCTTCCGATGTTCAGCATATCGGTTGTGGCACGTGCAGTGTGTGCTGTTGCACCGTCTTGTTGGAACCACATGTTTTCCAATCCCAATTCATCAAGTTGCGGCAAAAAGAACTCGTTGATCATTGCTCTGTAGCGCTCACCATTCACAGTAACCGTTTGGCCCCGACCGATTATTGGTCAAATAAATAGTCAGCAATATTCTGCGTTCTGGAGCAGTGTAGCGTAACATTGTTTATTAACGTGTATTTCGCATGTGTTTACTACACAAATGTCAAAACAGAACTGACTTTAGGGGCCAATCGCAAAATTTATAGCATTTTCTGATAGGAGGATGACTTTTGCGCCACCCTGTATATCACATTACCCCGTATTTTGACAAAACGGCTTTTTTGACTTTTTATGGGTTTGAATAAATACCTTCCGGAATACTTAAGATAAATCGATCTCATCTGGGAATGTGCTTCGCAATACTGGAATCTATCGAATTGCATGATTTTCTACTTGTCTACTTAATAAAATGTTAAGTAGTAGCCGAAAAAGCTATGCCTATATCGCAATACCCTAACTTACTCTAATCTCAGATAAAATAATAGAAAAATATCTTTCAAGGAAAGATTATCTTTTTAAATTATATGTTTCGGAGCTCTTCGCGTACGTAATGTGCATGTCCTTAGTAACTAAATTTTGTAAAGTGCCATTTTTAACCACCTTGTTATCCTATGTGTTTCTGCTTGAAATTTTCATTGTAGCAGCTTCTAAACTATTCCGTTGGAGATTCACTGTTATTTCTGTGGCAATAAGGGAAAACTACCAAAGTAATTTGTTTGAGTTTTTCAGTAGAGCGGCTTAAAAGTTCAAATTGTAATGTACATATATGGGATTGAGATATGTGTTTTTATAGATCCTAACACAGAGAACACAATGGCGGTACTATCTCGTCTTAGACCAAACTGGAGTTTGGCTTTTTCCACTTAGGCCCGGTTTTTCAGTCCTTGGTTAAGCTCAGTTTAAACTAAGTTTGCTTAAACTCGGCATAAATTTAAACTCCAGTTAAACTGCAGAGCGGTTTTTCAGTGCGAGTTTAAGGCCGCTTTTAATATTTGCTTTTTATACGGCAACATTGGATTTTTCTTTATCTAGATACGGCAACAGATAATATTTGTATACATATTCAACGCCATTGCTTCTCCTCTGTATTGTAATAGTTAGCATTTTGCCAATTTCTGCATCACTATAATCACTTTCGTCAGATGATATATCCAGTATTTAATTAAATATAAAAATATCGTCCTTTCTTAATTGCGTTCAGCTTATTGTTTCACAACCAAAACCATCAAGTATGCAAAACAGCTGACAGGTTAACTAGAGTTTAACCCTGCCGAATTGACCGCTTAAACTACGTTTAAACTTCGTTTAAAGTTGACTGAAAAACTGCGCAACAAGTTTAAGCTTAGTTTAACTGACAAATTGAGTTAAACTTGTACTGAAAAACCGGGCCTTATTGCCACAGATTTTATCTATGAAAACTACATTTCACAATAACAATAAGTCAACCCTTAAAAATAACAACAATTTAATATTTTTTTTTATGCATTTGTTGAAAACTTTTTCTTCAGAAGAAGGTTACTTTGATTATTCCAAAAGAATGGTATTTACTTACACAATTCCTTTGACAAATAATCGTTTGTTTGCACTTTTCTTCGTGGTTTTATTTGAGCACTGCTTAGGCAGAGTGCACACGAGGCGTATCGTCATAGACGCGTTTTAGACGCTACATTCGATATTTGCACGCTTTGATGCTGAACACATATATTTAAATTGAGATTTGGACACGAATCGTCAGCTGCACGAAAGCGGCAAAGCGTGAAAGCTTCAAGTCGCCCAGCGTATAACAATGCTCGTCGCTAGGCGTACGTACGCTTAAAAAAGAGGAAGAAAAAGAAGCTGTTTACCTTTTTCATTTGTGATTTGTGTGTGTCGTACCTTTGCTTGCTTTCTTAAAATATAATTCATTGTTGCTTCTAAAAGAAAAAATGGCTGATTCGACCAAATTTGTACAATTGGTGGAAACCTTTTCTTGTTTATACAGCAACATTTTAGCTGAGTATTCCAAATAAGATGCTACGGAAAGAGCCTGGGCGTCAGTTGGCGCAGAAATGAATTTGTCAGGTTTGTACATGTATTTTATTATAAATATGAATTAAGAATATAAATATAGCGAATTTGTTATACATATTTCCTTGCAGTGGCTGATTGCAAAGAAAAGTGGAAGAACTTGAGAAACGGCTTTGTTAGAAGTCTTAAACCATCTCCGAGTGGCTCTTCTGCTAAAGCAAAGAAACCTTATTATTTGCACGACGTTATGGAATTCGTTTTACCATATGTACGGCCAGTACATCGTTCGGAAAATACAAGCAACATTAAGTTGCCAAAAAGGGCAGAAGACAATTCGGAGGAAGTAGAAACTTCATCGAATGCTGATGATGACAACAGCGGAGATGTTCCCCTGCCATCCGGCTCTAAGCACAACAACGACTTGGAATCACATCCAGTCAACGAAAAGCATTCTGGAGCAGTGTGTAAGCGAACGCAAAGCACAAGATTGAGTGCGAAGAAGAGAAAGAAGATAACTCAAGAACGAGATGAAGTTGGCGTGGCGGTACTGGATTACATCACATCAAAAAAAGAAAGTATACCTTCAGAAGATGCCAGAACAATGTTTCTTATGAGCTTACTTCCCGACATAAGAAGTCTTTCTGGCGAAAATTTGCGCCGTTTTAAGATCCGGGCTATGCTACTCCTAGAGGAGATTTTAAATGAACAAAGGCAGCAATCTGCCAGTCGAGAGCTGTTTGAGCCAGCCCCATTATATTGCCAAAATATTGAAGTCTGCACGTCTGCTCCTTCGCCCGATGATGCGCCAACGTATACTTCAGCATTATGCGAGACAATTGCTGACGATTAAGATCATGGAGCCTTCTACACAAACCAGTGAAATTGTTTGTTTTAGTCAGAAGCCGAAGTTAGAATGAGCAATTTCGTTTCAGTTGTTGGATCTCAGAAGTACTTATTCTTGGTAATCTTGATACCAATTATTATTTGACGATTTTTTTTAATGTTTGAAATACTCATTGCATTATATGAATTTTTTGTGAAATAAATGCAAATAATTTTTTCGTAATCTTATCTTTAAAATAAAATGTATGCATAGTTTGTATTTCATAAGTGTGGTGAAACCTGCCAGTTTATTCGGCGTACAAAAAATGGGATTAGTCCAGGATGAACGCGGTATGAGTCGCAAACGAACATGTCTGTTTTCATCTCTTTATATGGCTTGAACTGACCCCACTTGTTTGAGTATGTCCTATGAATAACTAATTGTACCAGTTCCAAGGAGTGTTGTAAATAAAAATTAAAATGTGTGTGTTCAGTTCAGATTGCTCACATTGACAGGGATGCGTAAGCTGCTAGAAAAACAAAAACTCTTCAAGTTATTTCTCAAGAAAATATATTTATGTTTATTTGGATATTTGTTTACATATTTTTAGCATATTAAAACCCCATACTATTCCGAGATATGGTAATGAATACGAGGTGATGCGCTGATGTTCTTGCCTTATGCGCTTGCCTGTGCTAGAACAAGCAGGGGAAGGGCTTCCGGCCGGCATTACTTATATTCATTTTGTTGTTTATAAACAATAATTCCACTGCCAGGGTAAAGAAACGCTTGGTAACAAAAAATAATTGCTTAAATAGTGTCGTAAATTTTTGTACTCGGGTTTCGCTGACCTCCTTGCTGGCTCTCGATATCGGGTAGGAAGGTCGTGTAAGATCGGCCATCTTTTTTTCGTATAAAATTATGTAGGATGCAAGCACTTTGTATTATTGAAATTATTGTTTCATATTTTTGACATCATATATGTAGGTGTTGAGAAAACTCCAAATTTCTTCACCATCTTCCCGAAAGTGCACTCTATGGTTTTCCTACCACGACTCAATCTATAATTAAATATGCGCATCTTGTTGTCGATGTTTCTTTCTGGATAAGGACGCATGATATTTTTCCTTAGGGGAAACGCGCTATCCGCTACCAAGTAATACGGACATTTATTGGCACTCTCGTCATTAGGTAATTCCTTTGGGGGTGGTAAATTATCGTAACTTTCTAACCAACGCCCAAACGTCGATATTCGAAAAACTCCTCCATCACTATTTCGTCCCGAAAATCCACATTCTATTGATGTAAAGAGACCATCAGCACCGCAACAGCCAAGTAGGATTACTGAATGGTAGTTTTTGTAGTTGAAATTCGCTGAACCAGAATTTGGATACTTTTCAATTCGGACATGCTTTCCGTCGATGGCTCCCAAGCAATTTGGCAATTGCCATAAATCACAGAACCTTTTTGTAGTTTCTTCAACAATTAGTCCAATTGTACGTTCTCCTCTTTGAAAGTAGGTAGCCAGGGCATTGAACGTGCATCCAGTTGCCAGATACCTAAAACATTACAAAAACGTTAGAAGAACGAAGTTAGACCAACCACTTCAGACTTGCTCTCCACCAACTATGCAGTGACCAAATTCTATATGTCTGTCTATTTTAAGGGGTTGGATGGGACCTTCTATATATGCAAGGAATTGATAATTCAGATAGAAAAACTGCTATGGAAATCTCTCGTTGACCAAAAACCTCAAGAGGCTTAACTGAGTTTATGCTATGCATGAATTTCTGTTATTGTTGTTCCAGTAACAGGCTGTGAAGGTGTTTAGAGTGTTATTAGTGTGAGAAGAATAGGTTCAATTGAACAGGAAAACAGATGTTTAGTATCATGAGGGGCATACCACATGCAGGCCAAGTATTTGGTATGGTGGGTTGAGTCTGAATAAGTATGCTATGGTATTTTCGGAAGCATTGTTGATGGTTGACCAGGTGGAGATTTGCAATGTAGCATGGGATTAGTATTGTCTCTAGTAACTTCGCAACCGAAGTCCACCGGACCCGAGTCTTGAGCCTTAAACAAAAATAGAAAGGTTTAGCCTGGTAACGCAAAAGGTGTAGTACAAATATACAGACATTTTCTTCTCAAATCCACATCTGTTATATACAAACCTCAATGTTATCATAATCCGTTCTTCTGGAGGGATACTTTCACGCATGTTTGTATTTTGTTTTTGTATGGAAGGACCAACGATCATGACCAAATCGTTAAAAGTATCTTTCGACATTCGATAAAATGCTTGGAACTTTGTATCGTCCTCAGTCAACTCTTTTGCACAAATAAACAATCTTTTATGGGAATTTTTGCTGATATATGGATGTATCCAGTATTTTCTTTTTATTTTCTTTTTCTTTCGGCGCAAAGGAAATTTAACAAAACTAGTTCTTCGTCACTGGACATTTTTTCCATTCAAAACTTTAGAAAATGTATTAATTAATTAATATATCAATTTTGACATTTGTTTGTTTGCTTTCTGCAGCGAAGCTTGATGTCGCTACGTGTGCAGATCTTGAGGCGTAGGGAAATTTCCGCTAAGTGAAATGCCTTGTACGCGTCTATGACGATCTGCCTCGTGTGCACTCTGCCTTACTCGTTTTTGCTTCGCTGCTATGCCTCTATTGTAGTAGCGACCTCGCAAAACGTAAGGGTGAATTTGTTGACATGCAAGTACTTACATGATCTACAACCCAAATGTACTATGTGCAACATGAAATTCTCAAAATGATTATGATTTTACTATAAAAACTATTATTGTGTTATACACAATTTAATTAAATGAATATTTAAAAACTCAGAATAATAGTTGAACCGAAAATTATAATGTCGGACGGCATTTTTAACTGAATGAGTGTCGTCCATTGTTTACCCGTACTAGTTTGGCATCTTCTTTTGCGAATCGGAGTGGAAGGTAGTGGATGAAGGTACTCCGAGAGAGTTTAATGAAGGAAATCCCGTTCAGAGTTGTTTTAAAGTAAAAACTGCAACTAAAAACTTCAATTTAAACTGAAATATACATTCTATGGTAACTGATAACGTGTTATAACTGCTTTATATTCAACTAGCATTTACCCGCGGCTCCGCTCGCATCAAAGAAATAAGCAAAATAACTAAGCTTCTTTTGGAAACATTTTTATTTATCAAACAGATAACTTTTAAAGTTCACATGTTCCTTAAAATAATGATATACGAAAAACCTTAAATAATCAGGTTACACACCAAATATTAAAAATTTCTTAGCAGCACTTGTAAACAATTAAACTCACACAGAGCACCAACTTCTAATACAGGATTCTAAACAAAAGCCAAAGCTATTGTGGCGATTATTCTCAAGCATGTACCATCCCTAACTCAATAACACTCCCACCACTAGTTAACACAACCGAGATAACGATGGCTACGCTTATGCATGCAAGCGTGTAACTAGGAAGAGGAAGAGAGATGGCGCGAGTGTTTGCGAATACGATGCAAAGAGGAGATTCCAATAAATAACACCGACCCTTCCAGAACACGAAAAGCGAATAACCAAGAAAGTTCTCGGTGCGTGGGCAAGTACCCTGTTGGACTATATAAGGCGGTGACCAAGCAAGGCAGGTTGTTCAGTTTATTTTCAAGCGTTCAATAGTGAACTACTGTAAAGTTATCAAACTCTTAAAATTGTTTTGCGTTTATTACTAGTAAATAAAACTAGCTATTACTTACATTATCTGTGCGTGTGTTTATTCGACTTTATAGTGATCGAACCCAGGATTGATAATCAAGGAATCATCGAATTCGTCACAATTGGTGTCAGAAGTGATATTGTTAGATAAATACCGAGAGTTTTCAAGGATAACAAAGGGATGGCAAAGTTGAATGAGCTGAAGATCCAGCAACTCAAAAATGAGCTGCAACAGCGTGGCTTGAATACCACAGGCAATAAATCAGAGCTACAGTCACGATTGCGAGAGGCTATGGAAGCTGAAGGAATTAACGTTGACGATCATGTGTTTCAGCTTGTGGAAGAAGCATCGACAAAAATGGAAGAGAAGGAGTCTACAATTCCAGGCGCAAGTGTGGACACTAATGCGTTGTTGACTGTATTGACTCAGATGTCATCTAGCATATCGACACAGCTGCAAGAACAAAAGACACACATGGCATCTCAGTTGCAAGAACAAAAGACACACATGGCATCTCAGTTGGAAGAACAAAAGACACACATAGTATCTCAGCTGGAAGAACAGGATACACGTATTACATCCCAGATTTCAGCTCAACTAGATGAAACGAAGGCATACATGAGATCTCAAATGGAAGAACAGAAGGTATATATCTCATCGCAGTTGGAAGAACAGGAAGCAAAGGTGTCAGCAAAACTAGAAGTGCAAGATGCAAAAATTGCACAATTTCAAGATAAAATAGAGGCCGAGGTAGATGCGTTAAGGGGCCGTATCCAGGAGTTGCAACTGAACCGTCAATCTGCTTTAGCGAATACTCCCAAGGTAGAATCCCCGTCATTTGATGGTTCTGTTCCTTTCCAGGTATTTAAGCTACAGTTTGAGAAGACGGCAGCTGTGAATAATTGGGGCATGGAAGACAAAGTTGCTGCATTATTCGTGGCATTGAAGGGACGTGCAGCCGAAATTTCGCAGACTATTCCTGACGGAGAACGGAACAATTATGAAGCATTAATGGGTGCAGTTGAGAGACGCTATGGTAGCGAGCATCGGAAGCAGATATACCAAATAGAGCTACAGAATCGCTCCCAGAAACCTAATGAGACTTTGCAGGAATTTGCATCGGACATCGAGAGGTTGGCCCATCTAGCAAACGCAGACGCACCCGTAGAATACACAGAAAGGGTAAAAATCCAAAGCTTTATAAATGGAATACGTGACGTCGAGACGAAGCGAGCCACATATGCAAGTCCCAAGAGATCATTTGCTGAGACGGTATCTCATGCTCTAAAGCAGGAAACAGCTTCGCTATTAAGTAAGCCGACGTACAAGGCTCACCGCGTGGAGGCAGAACGGCCAGACTGGGTAGACACAATTCTGGAAGCGTTGAACGGAGTACAGAAAAATAGTAATGGTGCCATTAAATGCTTTAAGTGCGGAAAATCAGGTCACATAGCACGTTATTGCGGCACTGGCTCCAGTAACCCCAACAATTCAGGTGGACGTAAACGCAAAGCTGGAGAAGATGACCAAGATGAATGCCCTATAATCTCTGTGTCACAACTCGAACGGAAAGCGAGTAATGTTACTGTTGAAGGCTACGTGGACGGGAAAGAGCGCTTGCTGACTGTCGATACTGGTGCATCACATTCCATCATTCGGACTGACTTGGTCAGGGAAAAGGTGAGACCATTGCGGCAAGCTAAGTTGTGGACAGTAACTGGTGACAGCAAGCTAGTCCTGGGAGAAGTGAAAAGCAAGGTTGTGATTGGGAATGTGGCCACGTATCACAACTTTTTGGTAGCGAATATTGTCGACGAAGTCATCATTGGCGTCGATTTCTTGGCTGAGAGAGACATTCACATCAACGTAAGGAACAGGGTTATGACTTACAACGGCCAAGAAGTTCCTCTGGTTTTTGGACACAATAAAGGCTATACTACCAAAGGAGTGATCTTGAAGATGAAGCAACAGGAGCCTCGTAAAGCAGAGGTAGATCCTCGACCAAAGGCTTTCGCGGACAAGTACCTCCTGAAGAAGATTCGGCAAGACCAGGAGGAAGATCCAGATTTGGCACGTGTGTTGAAAGGAATAAAGAAAAACAAACAGCCAGGAAGAGAAGAGATGGTAGCAGAGAGTCGTATCGCAAAAGCATACTGGGCACAATGGAGTAGTTTGAAGCTAATATCTGGTTGTTTGCATCGGATATGGGAAAGTGAAGATGGCCAGAATCATCGATCACTTATTGTTGTTCCCAAGGCAAGAATTGCAGATGTTATCAAAGCGTCGCATAGGTGCCCAGATGGAAGGCACGTGGGAATAAAGAAAACGCTGCAAGAGGTAAAGCGGCGGTTCTATTGGATCGGTTGCAAGCAAACTGTGAGGAAATGGATTACTAAGTGTGCAGAGTGTGCTGAGAATAAAAGACGAACATCTGGTGGTCATGTTACGAGGAGGCAACGCAACTTAGTGAATAATGTGAAACAGTGCAATGGGCATGAGAGAACGGAACGGAATCCTGAAGAAACGAGTTGCAGGAATGTTTGCCGGGTACCATTGGGAACGAAAGTGAAGGCACAAATCTATTCGAGAATAAGAACGGACAAAGTGGTTGGAATATGTGACACTGCAATGCATTGTGGGAATCTCTGCAGGAGAGGATTGATGTCGGAGTTTCAATCCCTGGAGGAAATGAGGTTTAGTAAAGCAGTGCCAACCTTTGAGCGTCTAGCAGCGTTTGGTTTGGGAAATGTGTCTGATCGAGACGATCAGACTTAGGTGGAGGGCAGTGTGGCGATTATTCTCAAGCATGTACCATCCCTAACTCAATAACACTCCCACCACTAGGTAACACAACCGAGATAACGATGGCTACGCTTATGCATGCAAGCGTGTAACTAGGAAGAGGAAGAGAGATGGCGCGAGTGTTTGCGAATACGATGCAAAGAGGAGATTCCAATAAATAACACCGACCCTTCCAGAACTCGAAAAGCGAATAACCAAGAAAGTTCTCGGTGCGTAGGCAAGTACCCTGTTGGACTATATAAGGCGGTGACCAAGCAAGGCAGGTTGTTCAGTTTATTTTCAAGCGTTCAATAGTGAACTACTGTAAAGTTATCAAACTCTTAAAATTGTTTTGCGTTTATTACTAGTAAATAAAACTAGCTATTATTCGATTTTATATTCGATTTTATAGTGATCGAACCCAGGATTGATAATCAAGGAATCATCGAATTTGTCACACTATTAATTATTTTTCAGATCAAATTGAAGAAGAGATACATACCGAACAAACCGTAAGAGCTTTATAAATTGTATTATTATATAAACACTCATAAAAGTTTAATTTTTACGAAACAGCGAAGCAACCAAAATATGAAGAATTGCTAAACTTATTAAAAGGATATTTTCCGCAGAAACGATATCAATATCTTTAAAATGCACAACTATTTTGCTCAAACGTTACAAAAAATTCATTCAAAATATTTGATTTTATGTTTGACAGGTGACGATTTACTCATATTTATTAAGGACGACAATAGCCCGGGCGACATTCAAAACGACGACTGTGAACGACAACGGAGAAAAACCGAAGCTTGACGATAATTGCCGCCAAGCACCGACGACATGATAATAATGAAAGCGGCAACGACAGTTCTGCATTAGCTCAAACAGCAAAAAAATTTTGAAAAAAGTATTGCATGTGTAAAAAAAACATAAAACTAATCAATTTCAACACATATTTAAAGCAATTTGCATATATTTTCGATTTAATTCACAAAAAGAAAAAAGGACGCCACGACCGTCGCTGTCAAATTAGAAAAAAATCTAATCTGGCGACAGCGGCATTCATGAAAAATTCCTCTACATAAGAACATGTGTAAAAATAATTTGACAGATGCCGCACCCTCATTGTCGCCATGAATCTGTTTTCCCTAAGTGACAGAAAAAGTACCGAAAACGCACAATAAAATTGGTATTGTATGTATAGCAAGGCGAATTCATTACATGAACGTTATTTTCTTTTGATCTGACATTTCTGAACATGCTAAACTCGCCTTGCTCTCACCTTATATGAATTCGCCTTGATGCATAGTAACTAAACTTTAAAATCATAGCAATTAGTTTTTAAAGGTATTTTTGTAGATATGGCGATGAATTTTTTTGGCTCGTTTTGACCGATAACTCAGCTATCGATTATTTTATATAACAAAACATAGCAGTATCGGTTAGTTTATTGAAATATCGAGAAGTCCATATGAATCTTTGGCCTTTCCGTTTCGTGTCATATCCATATTTAATGGAAATTTAGAGGATTCAGGGCTTTTGCATTTTGACCGATAGCTCAGTTATCGATAAATTTATCGAAATATTGCAATGTCCAAACGAAACCTGTGGCTTTCCCCTTTCGTTCGATACCAATATTGTATGCAAATTCAGGGGGTTTTGTGCGACCCCATTCTGACCGATAACTCAGTTGTCGATAAAGTTATCGAAATATTGCAGGGCCCAAAAGAATAACGTGGCCTTCCCCATTCGTTTGATACCCATATTGTATGCAAATTTAGGTGTTTTAGGGTAACCACATTCTGACCGATAAATCAGCTATCGATTAATTGATCGAAATATTGCAGAGTCCAAAAGAATCCTGTGACCTTCCCCTTTCGTTCGGTATCAGTATTGTATGCAAATTCATGGTTTTTTGGGGAACCACATTCTGATCGATAACTCAGTTATCGATAAAGTCATCGAAATATTGCAGATTCCAAAAGAATCCTGTGGCCTTCTTCTTTCGTTTGATATCCGTATTGCATACAAATTCAGGGGTTTTTTGGGCAACCACATTCTGACCGATAACTCAGTTATCTATAAAGTTATCGAAATATTTCAAAGTCCAAAAGAATCCTGTGGCCTTCCCCTTTCGTTCGGTATCAGTATTGTATGCAAATTCATGGTTTTTTGGGGAACCACATTCTGACCGATAACTCAGTTATCGATAAAGTTATCGAAATATTTCAAAGTCCAAAAGAATCCTGTGGCCTTCCCCTTTCGTTTGATATCCATATTGTATGCAAATTCAGGGGGTTTTGGGCGACCCCGTTCTGACCGATAACTCAGTTATCGATAAAGTTATCGAACTATTTCAAAATCCAAAAGAATCCTGTGGCCTTCCCCTTTCGTTTGATGTCCATATTGTATGCAAATTCAGGGGTTTTTGGGCGACCCCATTCTGACCGATAACTCAGTCAGCGATAAAGTTATCGAAATATTGCAATGTCCAAAAGAATACTGTGGCCCTCCCCATTCGTTTGATACCAATATTGTATGCAAATTCAGGGGTTTTTGGGCGACCCCGTTCTGACCGATAACTCAGTTATCGATAAAGTTATCGAAATATTTCAAAGTCCAAAAGAATCCTGTGGCCTTCTCCTTTCGTTTGATGTCCATATTGTATGCAAATTCAGGGGTTTTTGGGCGACCCCATTCTGACCGATAACTCAGTTATCGAAATATTGCAGGGTCCAAACGAAACCTGTGGCTTTCCCCTTTCGTTCGATACCAATATTGTATGCAAATTCAGGGGGTTTTGTGCGACCCCATTCTGACCGATAACTCAGTTATTGATAAAGTTATCGAAATATTGCAGTCCCCAAAAGAATAACGTGGCCTTCCCCATTCGTTTGATACCCATATTGTATGCAAATTTAGGGGTTTTAGGGTAACCACATTCTGATCGATAAATCAGCTATCGATTAATTGATCGAAATATTGCAGAGTCCAAAAGAATCCTGTGACCTTCCCCTTTCGTTCGGTATCAGTATTGTATGCAAACTCATGGGTTTTTGGGGAACAACATTCTGACCGATAACTCAGTTATCGATAAAGTTATCGAAATATTTCAAAGTGCAAAAGAATCCTGTGGCCTTCCCCTTTCGTTTGATATCCATATTGTATGCAAATTCAGGGGTTTTTTGGCGAGCCCATTCTGATCGATAACTCAGTTATCGAAATATTGCAGAGTCCAAAAGAATCCTGTGGCCTTCCCCTTTCGTTTTATATCCATATTGTATGCAAATTCAGGGGGTTTTGGGCGACCCCGTTCTGACCGATAACTCAGTTATCGATAAAGTTATCGAACTATTTTAAAATCCAAAAGAATCCTGTGGCCTTCCCCTTTCGTTTGATGTCCATATTGTATGCAAATTCAGGGGTTTTTGGGCGACCCCATTCTGACCGATAACTCAGTTATCGATAAAGTTATCGAAATATTGCAGGGTCCAAAAGAATACTGTGGCCCTCCCCATTCGTTTGATACCAATATTGTATGCAAATTCAGGGGTTTTTGGGCGACCCCGTTCTGACCGATAACTCAGTTATCGATAAAGTTATCGAAATATTTCAAAGTGCAAAAGAATCCTGTGGCCTTCCCCTTTCGTTTGATATCCATATTGTATGCAAATTCAGGGGTTTTTTGGCGAGCCCATTCTGATCGATAACTCAGTTATCGATAAAGTTATCGAAATATTGCAGAGTCCAAAAGAATCCTGCGGCCTTCCCCTTTCGTTTGATATCCATATTGTATGCAAATTCAGGGGTTTTTGGGCAACCACATTCTGATTGATAACTCAGTTATCGATAAAGTTATCGAACTATTTCAAAATCCAAAAGAATCCTGTGGCCTTCCCCTTTCGTTTGATGTCCATATTGTATGCAAATTCAGGGGTTTTTGGGCGACCCCATTCTGACCGATAACTCAGTTATCGATAAAGTTATCGAAATATTGCAGGGTCCAAAAGAATACTGTGGCCCTCCCCATTCGTTTGATACCAATATTGTATGCAAATTCAGGGGTTTTTGGGCGACCCCGTTCTGACCGATAACTCAGTTATCGATAAAGTTATCGAAATATTTCAAAGTGCAAAAGAATCCTGTGGCCTTCCCCTTTCGTTTGATATCCATATTGTATGCAAATTCAGGGGTTTTTTGGCGAGCCCATTCTGATCGATAACTCAGTTATCGATAAAGTTATCGAAATATTGCAGAGTCCAAAAGAATCCTGTGGCCTTCCCCTTTCGTTTGATATCCATATTGTATGCAAATTCAAGGGGTTTTGGGCGACCCCGTTCTGACCGATAACTCAGTTATCGATAAAGTCATCGAACTATTTCAAAATCCAAAAGAATCCTGTGACCTTCCCCTTTCGTTTGATGTCCATATTGTATGCAAATTCAGGGGTTTTTGGGCGACCCCATTCTGACCGATAACTCAGTTATCGATAAAGTTATCGAAATATTGCAGGGTCCAAAAGAATACTGTGGCCTTCCCCATTCGTTTGATACCAATATTGTATGCAAATTCAGGGGTTTTTGGGCGACCCCGTTCTGACCGATAACTCAGTTATCGATCAAGTTATCGAAATATTTCGAAATCCAAAAGAATCCCGTGGCCTTCTCCTTTCGTTTGATGTCCATATTGTATGCAAATTCAGGGGTTTTTTTGCGACCACATTCTGACCGATAACTCAGTTATCGATAAAGTTATCGAAATATTGCAGGGTCCAAACGAAACCTGTGGCTTTCCCCTTTCGTTCGATACCAATATTGTATGCAAATTCAGGGGGTTTTGTGCGACCCCATTCTGACCGATAACTCAGTTATCGATATAGTTATCGAAATATTGCAGGGCGCAACAGAATAACGTGGCCTTCCCCATTCGTTTGATACCCATATTGTATGCAAATTCAGGGGTTTTAGGATAACCACATTCTGACCGATAAATCAGCTATCGATTAATTGATCGAAATATTGCAGAGTCCAAAAGAATCCTGTGACCTTCCCCTTTCGTTCGGTATCAGTATTGTATGCAAATTCATGGGTTTTTGGGGAACAACATTCTGACCGATAACTCAGTTATCGATAAAGTTATCGAAATATTTCAAAGTCCAAAAGAATCCTGTGGCCTTCCCCTTTCGTTTGATATCCATATTGTATGCAAATTCATGGCTTTTTGGGCAACCACATTCTGATTGATAACTCAGTTATCGATAAAGTTATCGAAATATTGCAGAGTCCAAAAGAATCCTGTGGCCTTCCCCTTTCGTTTGATATCCATATTGTATGCAAATTCATGGGTTTTTGGGCGACCACATTCTGACCGATAACTCAGTTATCGATAAAGTTATCGAAATATTTCAAAGTCCAAAAGAATCCTGTGACCTTCCCCTTTCGTTTGATATCCATATTGTATGCAAATTCAGGGGGTTTTGGGCGACCCCGTTCTGACCGATAACTCAGTTATCGATAAAGTTATAGAACTATTTTAAAATCCAAAAGAATCCTGTGGCCTTCCCCTTTCGTTTGATGTCCATATTGTATGCAAATTCAGGGGTTTTTGGGCGACCCCATTCTGACCGATAACTCAGTTATCGATAAAGTTATCGAAATATTGCAGGGTCCAAAAGAATACTGTGTCCCTCCCCATTCGTTTGATACCAATATTGTATGCAAATTCAGGGGTTTTTGGGCGACCCCGTTCTGACCGATAACTCAGTTATCGATAAAGTTATCGAAATATTTCAAAGTGCAAAAGAATCCTGTGGCCTTCCCCTTTCGGTTGTTATCCATATTGTATGCAAATTCAGGGGGTTTTTGGCGAGCCCATTCTGATCGATAACTCAGTTATCGATAAAGTTATCGAAATATTGCAGAGTCCAAAAGAATCCTGTGGCCTTCCCCTTTCGTTTGATATCCATATTGTATGCAAATTCAGGGGTTTTTGGGCGACCCCGTTCTGACCGATAACTCAGTTATCGATAAAGTTATCGAAATATTGCAGAGTCCAAAAGAATCCTGTGGCCTTCCCCTTTCGTTTGATATCCATATTGTATGCAAATTCATGGTTTTTTGGGCAACCACATTCTGACCGATAACTCAGTTATCTATAAAGTTATCGAAATATTTCCAAGTTCAAAAGAATCCTGTGGCCTTCCCCTTTCGTTTGATATCCATATTGTATGCAAATTCATGGTTTTTTGGGGAACAACATTCTGACCGATAACTCAGTTATCGATAAAGTTATCGAAATATTGCAGGGCCCAAAAGAATAACGTGGCCTTCCCCATTCGTTTGATACCCATATTGTATGCAAATTTAGGGGTTTTAGGGTAACCACATTCTGACCGATAAATCAGCTATCGATTAATTGATCGAAATATTGCAGAGTCCAAAAGAATCCTGTGACCTTCCCCTTTCGTTCGGTATCAGTATTGTATGCAAATTCATGGGTTTTTGGGGAACAACATTCTGACCGATAACTCAGTTATCGATAAAGTTATCGAAATATTGCAGGGTCCAAAAGAATAACGTGGCTTTCCCCATTCGTTTGATACCCATATTGTATGCAAATTTAGGGGTTTTTGGGCAACCACATTCTGATCGATAACTCAGTTATCGATAAAGTTATCGAAATATTGCAGAGTCCAAAAGAATCCTGTGGCCTTCCCCTTTCGTTTGATATCCATATTGTATGCAAGTTCATGGGTTTTTGGGCGACCACATTCTGACCGATAACTCAGTTATCGATAAAGTTATCGAAATATTTCAAAGTCCAAAAGAATCCTGTGGCCTTCTCCTTTCGTTTGATGTCCATATTGTATGCAAATTCAGGGGTTTTTGGGCGACCCCATTCTGACCGATAACTCAGTTATCGAAATATTGCAGGGTCCAAACGAAACCTGTGGCTTTCCCCTTTCGTTCGATACCAATATTGTATGCAAATTCAGGGGGTTTTGTGCGACCCCATTCTGACCGATAACTCAGTTATTGATAAAGTTATCGAAATATTGCAGTCCCCAAAAGAATAACGTGGCCTTCCCCATTCGTTTGATACCCATATTGTATGCAAATTTAGGGGTTTTAGGGTAACCACATTCTGATCGATAAATCAGCTATCGATTAATTGATCGAAATATTGCAGAGTCCAAAAGAATCCTGTGACCTTCCCCTTTCGTTCGGTATCAGTATTGTATGCAAACTCATGGGTTTTTGGGGAACAACATTCTGACCGATAACTCAGTTATCGATAAAGTTATCGAAATATTTCAAAGTGCAAAAGAATCCTGTGGCCTTCCCCTTTCGTTTGATATCCATATTGTATGCAAATTCAGGGGTTTTTTGGCGAGCCCATTCTGATCGATAACTCAGTTATCGAAATATTGCAGAGTCCAAAAGAATCCTGTGGCCTTCCCCTTTCGTTTTATATCCATATTGTATGCAAATTCAGGGGGTTTTGGGCGACCCCGTTCTGACCGATAACTCAGTTATCGATCAAGTTATCGAAATATTTTAAAATCCAAAAGAATCCTGTGGCCTTCCCCTTTCGTTTGATGTCCATATTGTATGCAAATTCAGGGGTTTTTGGGCGACCCCGTTCTGACCGATAACTCAGTTATCGATAAAGTTATCGAAATATTGCAGAGTCCAAAATAATCCTGTGGCCTTCCCCTTTCATATGATATCCATAATGTATGCAAATTTAGGGGTTTTTGGGCAACCACATTCTGATCGATAACTCAGTTATCGATAAAGTTATCGAAATATTTCAAAGTCCAAAAGAATCCTGTGGCCTTCCCCTTTCATTTGATATCCATATTGTATGCAAATTCAGGGGTTTTTGGGCGACCCCATTCTGACCGATAACTCAGTCAGCGATAAAGTTATCGAAATATTGCAATGTCCAAAAGAATACTGTGGCCCTCCCCATTCGTTTGATACCAATATTGTATGCAAATTCAGGGGTTTTTGGGCGACCCCGTTCTGACCGATAACTCAGTTATCGATAAAGTTATCGAAATATTTCAAAGTCCAAAAGAATCCTGTGGCCTTCTCCTTTCGTTTGATGTCCATATTGTATGCAAATTCAGGGGTTTTTGGGCGACCCCATTCTGACCGATAACTCAGTTATCGAAATATTGCAGGGTCCAAACGAAACCTGTGGCTTTCCCCTTTCGTTCGATACCAATATTGTATGCAAATTCAGGGGGTTTTGTGCGACCCCATTCTGACCGATAACTCAGTTATTGATAAAGTTATCGAAATATTGCAGTCCCCAAAAGAATAACGTGGCCTTCCCCATTCGTTTGATACCCATATTGTATGCAAATTTAGGGGTTTTAGGGTAACCACATTCTGATCGATAAATCAGCTATCGATTAATTGATCGAAATATTGCAGAGTCCAAAAGAATCCTGTGGCCTTCTCCTTTCGTTTGATGTCCATATTGTATGCAAATTCAGGGGGTTTTGTGCGACCCCATTCTGACCGATAACTCAGTTATCGATAAAGTTATCGAAATATTGCAGAGTCCAAAATAATCCTGTGGCCTTCCCCTTTCATATGATATCCATAATGTATGCAAATTTAGGGGTTTTTGGGCAACCACATTCTGATCGATAACTCAGTTATCGATAAAGTTATCGAAATATTTCAAAGTCCAAAAGAATCCTGTGGCCTTCCCCTTTGATTTGATATCCATATTGTATGCAAATTCAGGGGTTTTTGGGCGACCCCATTCTGACCGATAACTCAGTCAGCGATAAAGTTATCGAAATATTGCAATGTCCAAAAGAATACTGTGGCCCTCCCCATTCGTTTGATACCAATATTGTATGCAAATTCAGGGGTTTTTGGGCGACCCCGTTCTGACCGATAACTCAGTTATCGATAAAGTTATCGAAATATTTCAAAGTCCAAAAGAATCCTGTGGCCTTCTCCTTTCGTTTGATGTCCATATTGTATGCAAATTCAGGGGTTTTTGGGCGACCCCATTCTGACCGATAACTCAGTTATCGAAATATTGCAGGGTCCAAACGAAACCTGTGGCTTTCCCCTTTCGTTCGATACCAATATTGTATGCAAATTCAGGGGGTTTTGTGCGACCCCATTCTGACCGATAACTCAGTTATTGATAAAGTTATCGAAATATTGCAGTCCCCAAAAGAATAACGTGGCCTTCCCCATTCGTTTGATACCCATATTGTATGCAAATTTAGGGGTTTTAGGGTAACCACATTCTGATCGATAAATCAGCTATCGATTAATTGATCGAAATATTGCAGAGTCCAAAAGAATCCTGTGACCTTCCCCTTTCGTTCGGTATCAGTATTGTATGCAAACTCATGGGTTTTTGGGGAACAACATTCTGACCGATAACTCAGTTATCGATAAAGTTATCGAAATATTTCAAAGTGCAAAAGAATCCTGTGGCCTTCCCCTTTCGTTTGATATCCATATTGTATGCAAATTCAGGGGTTTTTTGGCGAGCCCATTCTGATCGATAACTCAGTTATCGAAATATTGCAGAGTCCAAAAGAATCCTGTGGCCTTCCCCTTTCGTTTGATATCCATATTGTATGCAAATTCAGGGGGTTTTGGGCGACCCCGTTCTGACCGATAACTCAGTTATCGATAAAGTTATCGAACTATTTTAAAATCCAAAAGAATCCTGTGGCCTTCCCCTTTCGTTTGATGTCCATATTGTATGCAAATTCAGGGGTTTTTGGGCGACCCCGTTCTGACCGATAACTCAGTTATCGATAAAGTTATCGAAATATTGCAGAGTCCAAAATAATCCTGTGGCCTTCCCCTTTCATATGATATCCATAATGTATGCAAATTTAGGGGTTTTTGGGCAACCACATTCTGATCGATAACTCAGTTATCGATAAAGTTATCGAAATATTTCAAAGTCCAAAAGAATCCTGTGGCCTTCCCCTTTGATTTGATATCCATATTGTATGCAAATTCAGGGGTTTTTGGGCGACCCCATTCTGACCGATAACTCAGTCAGCGATAAAGTTATCGAAATATTGCAATGTCCAAAAGAATACTGTGGCCTTCCCCATTCGTTTGATACCAATATTGTATGCAAATTCAGGGGTTTTTGGGCGACCCCGTTCTGACCGATAACTCAGTTATCGATAAAGTTATCGAAATATTTCAAAGTCCAAAAGAATCCTGTGGCCTTCTCTTTCGTTTGATGTCCATATTGTATGCAAATTCAGGGGTTTTTGGGCGACCCCATTCTGACCGATAACTCAGTTATCGAAATATTGCAGGGTCCAAACGAAACCTGTGGCTTTCCCCTTTCGTTCGATACCAATATTGTATGCAAATTCAGGGGGTTTTGTGCGACCCCATTCTGACCGATAACTCAGTTATTGATAAAGTTATCGAAATATTGCAGTCCCCAAAAGAATAACGTGGCCTTCCCCATTCGTTTGATACCCATATTGTATGCAAATTTAGGGGTTTTAGGGTAACCACATTCTGATCGATAAATCAGCTATCGATTAATTGATCGAAATATTGCAGAGTCCAAAAGAATCCTGTGACCTTCCCCTTTCGTTCGGTATCAGTATTGTATGCAAACTCATGGGTTTTTGGGGAACAACATTCTGACCGATAACTCAGTTATCGATAAAGTTATCGAAATATTTCAAAGTCCAAAAGAATCCTGTGGCCTTCCCCTTTCGTTTGATATCCATATTGTATGCAAATTCAGGGGTTTTTTGGCGAGCCCATTCTGATCGATAACTCAGTTATCGAAATATTGCAGAGTCCAAAAGAATCCTGTGGCCTTCCCCTTTCGTTTGATATCCATATTGTATGCAAATTCAGGGGGTTTTGGGCGACCCCGTTCTGACCGATAACTCAGTTATCGATAAAGTTATCGAACTATTTTAAAATCCAAAAGAATCCTGTGGCCTTCCCCTTTCGTTTGATGTCCATATTGTATGCAAATTCAGGGGTTTTTGGGCGACCCCATTCTGACCGATAACTCAGTTATCGATAAAGTTATCGAAATATTGCAGGGTCCAAAAGAATACTGTGGCCTTCCCCATTCGTTTGATACCAATATTGTATGCAAATTCAGGGGTTTTTGGGCGACCCCGTTCTGACCGATAACTCAGTTATCGATAAAGTTATCGAAATATTTCAAAGTGCAAAAGAATCCTGTGGCCTTCCCCTTTCGTTTGATATCCATATTGTATGCAAATTCAGGGGTTTTTTGGCGAGCCCATTCTGATCGATAACTCAGTTATCGATAAAGTTATCGAAATATTGCAGAGTCCAAAAGAATCCTGCGGCCTTCCCCTTTCGTTTGATATCCATATTGTATGCAAATTCAGGGGTTTTTGGGCAACCACATTCTGATTGATAACTCAGTTATCGATAAAGTTATCGAACTATTTCAAAATCCAAAAGAATCCTGTGGCCTTCCCCTTTCGTTTGATGTCCATATTGTATGCAAATTCAGGGGTTTTTGGGCGACCCCATTCTGACCGATAACTCAGTTATCGATAAAGTTATCGAAATATTGCAGGGTCCAAAAGAATACTGTGGCCCTCCCCATTCGTTTGATACCAATATTGTATGCAAATTCAGGGGTTTTTTGGCGAGCCCATTCTGATCGATAACTCAGTTATCGATAAAGTTATCGAAATATTGCAGAGTCCAAAAGAATCCTGCGGCCTTCCCCTTTCGTTTGATATCCATATTGTATGCAAATTCAGGGGTTTTTGGGCAACCACATTCTGATCGATAACTCAGTTATCGATAAAGTTATCGAAATATTTCAAAGTCCAAAAGAATCCTGTGGCCTTCCCCTTTGATTTGATATCCATATTGTATGCAAATTCAGGGGTTTTTGGGCGACCCCATTCTGACCGATAACTCAGTCAGCGATAAAGTTATCGAAATATTGCAATGTCCAAAAGAATACTGTGGCCCTCCCCATTCGTTTGATACCAATATTGTATGCAAATTCAGGGGTTTTTGGGCGACCCCGTTCTGACCGATAACTCAGTTATCGATAAAGTTATCGAAATATTTCAAAGTCCAAAAGAATCCTGTGGCCTTCCCCTTTCGTTTGATGTCCATATTGTATGCAAATTCAGGGGTTTTTGGGCGACCCCATTCTGACCGATAACTCAGTTATCGAAATATTGCAGGGTCCAAACGAAACCTGTGGCTTTCCCCTTTCGTTCGATACCAATATTGTATGCAAATTCAGGGGGTTTTGTGCGACCCCATTCTGACCGATAACTCAGTTATTGATAAAGTTATCGAAATATTGCAGTCCCCAAAAGAATAACGTGGCCTTCCCCATTCGTTTGATACCCATATTGTATGCAAATTTAGGGGTTTTAGGGTAACCACATTCTGATCGATAAATCAGCTATCGATTAATTGATCGAAATATTGCAGAGTCCAAAAGAATCCTGTGACCTTCCCCTTTCGTTCGGTATCAGTATTGTATGCAAACTCATGGGTTTTTGGGGAACAACATTCTGACCGATAACTCAGTTATCGATAAAGTTATCGAAATATTTCAAAGTGCAAAAGAATCCTGTGGCCTTCCCCTTTCGTTTGATATCCATATTGTATGCAAATTCAGGGGTTTTTTGGCGAGCCCATTCTGATCGATAACTCAGTTATCGATAAAGTTATCGAAATATTGCAGAGTCCAAAAGAATCCTGTGGCCTTCCCCTTTCGTTTGATATCCATATTGTATGCAAATTCAAGGGGTTTTGGGCGACCCCGTTCTGACCGATAACTCAGTTATCGATAAAGTCATCGAACTATTTCAAAATCCAAAAGAATCCTGTGACCTTCCCCTTTCGTTTGATGTCCATATTGTATGCAAATTCAGGGGTTTTTGGGCGACCCCATTCTGACCGATAACTCAGTTATCGATAAAGTTATCGAAATATTGCAGGGTCCAAAAGAATACTGTGGCCTTCCCCATTCGTTTGATACCAATATTGTATGCAAATTCAGGGGTTTTTGGGCGACCCCGTTCTGACCGATAACTCAGTTATCGATCAAGTTATCGAAATATTTCGAAGTCCAAAAGAATCCCGTGGCCTTCTCCTTTCGTTTGATGTCCATATTGTATGCAAATTCAGGGGTTTTTTTGCGACCACATTCTGACCGATAACTCAGTTATCGATAAAGTTATCGAAATATTGCAGGGTCCAAACGAAACCTGTGGCTTTCCCCTTTCGTTCGATACCAATATTGTATGCAAATTCAGGGGGTTTTGTGCGACCCCATTCTGACCGATAACTCAGTTATCGATATAGTTATCGAAATATTGCAGGGCGCAACAGAATAACGTGGCCTTCCCCATTCGTTTGATACCCATATTGTATGCAAATTCAGGGGTTTTAGGATAACCACATTCTGACCGATAAATCAGCTATCGATTAATTGATCGAAATATTGCAGAGTCCAAAAGAATCCTGTGACCTTCCCCTTTCGTTCGGTATCAGTATTGTATGCAAATTCATGGGTTTTTGGGGAACAACATTCTGATCGATAACTCAGTTATCGATAAAGCTATCGAAATATTTCAAAGTCCAAAAGAATCCTGTGGCCTTCCCCTTTCGTTTGATATCCATATTGTATGCAAATTCATGGCTTTTTTGGCAACCACATTCTGATCGATAACTCAGTTATCGATAAAGTTATCGAAATATTGCAGAGTCCAAAAGAATCCTGTGGCCTTCCCCTTTCGTTTGATATCCATATTGTATGCAAGTTCATGGGTTTTTGGGCGACCACATTCTGACCGATAACTCAGTTATCGATAAAGTTATCGAAATATTTCAAAGTCCAAAAGAATCCTGTGGCCTTCCCCTTTCGTTTGATATCCATATTGTATGCAAATTCAGGGGGTTTTGGGCGACCCCGTTCTGACCGATAACTCAGTTATCGATAAAGTTATCGAACTATTTTAAAATCCAAAAGAATCCTGTGGCCTTCCCCTTTCGTTTGATGTCCATATTGTATGCAAATTCAGGGGTTTTTGGGCGACCCCATTCTGACCGATAACTCAGTTATCGATAAAGTTATCGAAATATTGCAGGGTCCAAAAGAATACTGTGTCCCTCCCCATTCGTTTGATACCAATATTGTATGCAAATTCAGGGGTTTTTGGGCGACCCCGTTCTGACCGATAACTCAGTTATCGATAAAGTTATCGAAATATTTCAAAGTGCAAAAGAATCCTGTGGCCTTCCCCTTTCGGTTGTTATCCATATTGTATGCAAATTCAGGGGGTTTTTGGCGAGCCCATTCTGATCGATAACTCAGTTATCGATAAAGTTATCGAAATATTGCAGAGTCCAAAAGAATCCTGTGGTCTTCCCCTTTCGTTTGATATCCATATTGTATGCAAATTCAGGGGTTTTTGGGCGACCCCGTTCTGACCGATAACTCAGTTATCGATAAAGTTATCGAAATATTGCAGAGTCCAAAAGAATCCTGTGGCCTTCCCCTTTCGTTTGATATCCATATTGTATGCAAATTCATGGTTTTTTGGGCAACCACATTCTGACCGATAACTCAGTTATCGATAAAGTTATCGAAATATTTCCAAGTTCAAAAGAATCCTGTGGCCTTCCCCTTTCGTTTGATATCCATATTGTATGCAAATTCATGGTTTTTTGGGGAACAACATTCTGACCGATAACTCAGTTATCGATAAAGTTATCGAAATATTGCAGGGCCCAAAAGAATAACGTGGCCTTCCCCATTCGTTTGATACCCATATTGTATGCAAATTTAGGGGTTTTAGGGTAACCACATTCTGACCGATAAATCAGCTATCGATTAATTGATCGAAATATTGCAGAGTCCAAAAGAATCCTGTGACCTTCCCCTTTCGTTCGGTATCAGTATTGTATGCAAATTCATGGGTTTTTGGGGAACAACATTCTGACCGATAACTCAGTTATCGATAAAGTTATCGAAATATTGCAGGGTCCAAAAGAATAACGTGGCTTTCCCCATTCGTTTGATACCCATATTGTATGCAAATTTAGGGGTTTTTGGGCAACCACATTCTGATCGATAACTCAGTTATCGATAAAGTTATCGAAATATTGCAGAGTCCAAAAGAATCCTGTGGCCTTCCCCTTTCGTTTGATATCCATATTGTATGCAAGTTCATGGGTTTTTGGGCGACCACATTCTGACCGATAACTCAGTTATCGATAAAGTTATCGAAATATTTCAAAGTCCAAAAGAATCCTGTGGCCTTCCCCTTTGGTTTGATATCCATATTGTATGCAAATTCAGGGGTTTTTGGGCGACCCCGTTCTGACCGATAACTCAGTTATCTATAAAGTTATCGAAATATTTCCAAGTCCAAAAGAATCCTGTGGCCTTCCCCTTTCGTTTGATATCCATATTGTATGCAAATTCATGGTTTTTTGGGGAACAACATTCTGACCGATAACTCAGTTATCGATAAAGTTATCGAAATATTGCAGGGTCCAAAAGAATAACGTGGCTTTCCCCATTCGTTTGATACCCATATTGTATGCAAATTTAGGGGTTTTAGGGTAACCACATTCTGACCGATAAATCAGCTATCGATTAATTGATCGAAATATTGCAGAGTCCAAAAGAATCCTGTGACCTTCCCCTTTCGTTCGGTATCAGTATTGTATGCAAATTCATGGGTTTTTGGGGAACAACATTCTGACCGATAACTCAGTTATCGATAAAGTTATCGAAATATTGCAGGGTCCAAAAGAATAACGTGGCTTTCCCCATTCGTTTGATACCCATATTGTATGCAAATTTAGGGGTTTTTGGGCAACCACATTCTGATCGATAACTCAGTTATCGATAAAGTTATCGAAATATTGCAGAGTCCAAAAGAATCCTGTGGCCTTCCCCTTTCGTTTGATATCCATATTGTATGCAAATTCAAGGGGTTTTGGGCGACCCCGTTCTGACCGATAACTCAGTTATCGATAAAGTCATCGAACTATTTCAAAATCCAAAAGAATCCTGTGACCTTCCCCTTTCGTTTGATGTCCATATTGTATGCAAATTCAGGGGTTTTTGGGCGACCCCATTCTGACCGATAACTCAGTTATCGATAAAGTTATCGAAATATTGCAGGGTCCAAAAGAATACTGTGGCCCTCCCCATTCGTTTGATACCAATATTGTATGCAAATTCAGGGGTTTTTGGGCGACCCCGTTCTGACCGATAACTCAGTTATCGATAAAGTTATCGAAATATTTCAAAGTCCAAAAGAATCCCGTGGCCTTCTCCTTTCGTTTGATGTCCATATTGTATGCAAATTCAGGGGTTTTTTTGCGACCACATTCTGACCGATAACTCAGTTATCGATAAAGTTATCGAAATATTGCAGGGTCCAAACGAAACCTGTGGCTTTCCCCTTTCGTTCGATACCAATATTGTATGCAAATTCAGGGGGTTTTGTGCGACCCCATTCTGACCGATAACTCAGTTATCGATATAGTTATCGAAATATTGCAGGGCGCAACAGAATAACGTGGCCTTCCCCATTCGTTTGATACCCATATTGTATGCAAATTTAGGGGTTTTAGGATAACCACATTCTGACCGATAAATCAGCTATCGATTAATTGATCGAAATATTGCAGAGTCCAAAAGAATCCTGTGACCTTCCCCTTTCGTTCGGTATCAGTATTGTATGCAAATTCATGGGTTTTTGGGGAACAACATTCTGACCGATAACTCAGTTATCGATAAAGTTATCGAAATATTTCAAAGTCCAAAAGAATCCTGTGGCCTTCCCCTTTCGTTTGATATCCATATTGTATGCAAATTCATGGCTTTTTGGGCAACCACATTCTGATTGATAACTCAGTTATCGATAAAGTTATCGAAATATTGCAGAGTCCAAAAGAATCCTGTGGCCTTCCCCTTTCGTTTGATATCCATATTGTATGCAAGTTCATGGGTTTTTGGGCGACCACATTCTGACCGATAACTCAGTTATCGATAAAGTTATCGAAATATTTCAAAGTCCAAAAGAATCCTGTGACCTTCCCCTTTCGTTTGATATCCATATTGTATGCAAATTCAGGGGGTTTTGGGCGACCCCGTTCTGACCGATAACTCAGTTATCGATAAAGTTATCGAACTATTTTAAAATCCAAAAGAATCCTGTGGCCTTCCCCTTTCGTTTGATGTCCATATTGTATGCAAATTCAGGGGTTTTTGGGCGACCCCATTCTGACCGATAACTCAGTTATCGATAAAGTTATCGAAATATTGCAGGGTCCAAAAGAATACTGTGTCCCTCCCCATTCGTTTGATACCAATATTGTATGCAAATTCAGGGGTTTTTGGGCGACCCCGTTCTGACCGATAACTCAGTTATCGATAAAGTTATCGAAAT
Organism: Merzomyia westermanni; assembly: GCA_949987695.1. NCBI lineage: Eukaryota > Metazoa > Arthropoda > Insecta > Diptera > Tephritidae > Merzomyia > Merzomyia westermanni. The sequence goes on from OX465289.1 coordinate 83,653,027, forward strand.
ATTTCAAAGTGCAAAAGAATCCTGTGGCCTTCCCCTTTCGTTTGTTATCCATATTGTATGCAAATTCAGGGGGTTTTTGGCGAGCCCATTCTGATCGATAACTCAGTTATCGATAAAGTTATCGAAATATTGCAGAGTCCAAAAGAATCCTGTGGTCTTCCCCTTTCGTTTGATATCCATATTGTATGCAAATTCAGGGGTTTTTGGGCGACCCCGTTCTGACCGATAACTCAGTTATCGATAAAGTTATCGAAATATTGCAGAGTCCAAAAGAATCCTGTGGCCTTCCCCTTTCGTTTGATATCCATATTGTATGCAAATTCATGGTTTTTTGGGCAACCACATTCTGACCGATAACTCAGTTATCTATAAAGTTATCGAAATATTTCCAAGTTCAAAAGAATCCTGTGGCCTTCCCCTTTCGTTTGATATCCATATTGTATGCAAATTCATGGTTTTTTGGGGAACAACATTCTGACCGATAACTCAGTTATCGATAAAGTTATCGAAATATTGCAGGGCCCAAAAGAATAACGTGGCCTTCCCCATTCGTTTGATACCCATATTGTATGCAAATTTAGGGGTTTTAGGGTAACCACATTCTGACCGATAAATCAGCTATCGATTAATTGATCGAAATATTGCAGAGTCCAAAAGAATCCTGTGACCTTCCCCTTTCGTTCGGTATCAGTATTGTATGCAAATTCATGGGTTTTTGGGGAACAACATTCTGACCGATAACTCAGTTATCGATAAAGTTATCGAAATATTGCAGGGTCCAAAAGAATAACGTGGCTTTCCCCATTCGTTTGATACCCATATTGTATGCAAATTTAGGGGTTTTTGGGCAACCACATTCTGATCGATAACTCAGTTATCGATAAAGTTATCGAAATATTGCAGAGTCCAAAAGAATCCTGTGGCCTTCCCCTTTCGTTTGATATCCATATTGTATGCAAGTTCATGGGTTTTTGGGCGACCACATTCTGACCGATAACTCAGTTATCGATAAAGTTATCGAAATATTTCAAAGTCCAAAAGAATCCTGTGGCCTTCCCCTTTGGTTTGATATCCATATTGTATGCAAATTCAGGGGTTTTTGGGCGACCCCGTTCTGACCGATAACTCAGTTATCTATAAAGTTATCGAAATATTTCCAAGTCCAAAAGAATCCTGTGGCCTTCCCCTTTCGTTTGATATCCATATTGTATGCAAATTCATGGTTTTTTGGGGAACAACATTCTGACCGATAACTCAGTTATCGATAAAGTTATCGAAATATTGCAGGGTCCAAAAGAATAACGTGGCTTTCCCCATTCGTTTGATACCCATATTGTATGCAAATTTAGGGCTTTTTGGGCAACAACATTCTGATCGATAACTCAGTTATCGATAAAGTTATCGAAATATTGCAGGGTCCAAAAGAATAACGTGGCTTTCCCCATTCGTTTGATACCCATATTGTATGCAAATTTAGGGGTTTTTGGGCAACCACATTCTGATCAATAACTCAGTTATCGATAAAGTTATCGAAATATTGCAGAGTCCAAAAGAATCCTGTGGCCTTCCCCTTTCGTTTGATATCCATATTGTATGCAAGTTCATGGGTTTTTGGGCGACCCCGTTCTGACCGATAACTCAGTTATCGAAATATTGCAGAGTCCAAAATAATCCTGTGGCCTTCCCCTTTCATTTGATATCCATAATGTATGCAAATTCATGGTTTTTTGGGCAACCACATTCTGACCGATAGCTCAGTTATCGATAAATTTATCGAAATATTGCAATGTCCAAACGAAACCTGTGGCTTTCCCCTTTCGTTCGATACCAATATTGTATGCAAATTCAGGGGGTTTTGTGCGACCCCATTCTGACCGATAACTCAGTTATCGATAAAGTTATCGAACTATTTCAAAGTCCAAAAGAATCCTGTGGCCTTCCCCTTTCGTTTGATATCCATATTGTATGCAAATTCATGGCTTTTTGGGCAACCACATTCTGATTGATAACTCAGTTATCGATAAAGTTATCGAAATATTGCAGAGTCCAAAAGAATCCTGTGGCCTTCCCCTTTCGTTTGATATCCATATTGTATGCAAGTTCATGGGTTTTTGGGCGACCACATTCTGACCGATAACTCAGTTATCGATAAAGTTATCGAAATATTTCAAAGTCCAAAAGAATCCTGTGGCCTTGCCCTTTCGTTTGATATCCATATTGTATGCAAATTCAGGGGTTTTTTGGCGAGCCCATTCTGATCGATAACTCAGTTATCGATAAAGTTATCGAAATATTGCAGAGTCCAAAAGAATCCTGTAGCCTTCCCCTTTCGTTTGATATCCATATTGTATGCAAATTCAGGGGTTTTTGGGCGACCCCGTTCTGACCGATAACTCAGTTATCGATAAAGTTATCGAAATATTGCAGAGTCCAAAAGAATCCTGTGGCCTTCCCCTTTCGTTTGATATTCATATTGTATGCAAATTCATGGTTTTTTGGGCAACCACTTTCTGACCGATAACTCAGTTATCTATAAAGTTATCGAAATATTTCCAAGTCCAAAAGAATCCTGTGGCCTTCCCCTTTCGTTTGATATCCATATTGTATGCAAATTCATGGTTTTTTGGGGAACAACATTCTGACCGATAACTCAGTTATCGATAAAGTTATCGAAATATTGCAGGGTCCAAAAGAATAACGTGGCTTTCACCATTCGTTTGATACCCATATTGTATGCAAATTTAGGGGTTTTTGGGCAACAACATTCTGATCGATAACTCAGTTATCGATAAAGTTATCGAAATATTGCAGGGTCCAAAAGAATAACGTGGCTTTCCCCATTCGTTTGATACCCATATTGTATGCAAATTTAGGGGTTTTTGGGCAACCACATTCTGATCGATAACTCAGTTATCGATAAAGTTATCGAAATATTTCAAAGTCCAAAAGAATCCTGTGGCCTTCCCCTTTGATTTGATATCCATATTGTATGCAAATTCAGGGGTTTTTGGGCGACCCCGTTCTGACCGATAACTCAGTTATCGATAAAGTTATCGAAATATTGCAGAGTCCAAAATAATCCTGTGGCCTTCCCCTTTCATATGATATCCATAATGTATGCAAATTTAGGGGTTTTTGGGCGACCACATTCTGACCGATAACTCAGTTATCGATAAAGTTATCGAAATATTTCAAACTCCAAAAGAATCCTGTGGCCTTCCCCTTTGATTTGATATCCATATTGTATGCAAATTCAGGGGTTTTTGGGCGACCCCGTTCTGACCCATAACTCAGTTATCGATAAAGTTATCGAAATATTGCAGAGTCCAAAAGAATCCTGTGGCCTTCCCCTTTCGTTTGATATCCATATTGTATGCAAATTCATGGTTTTTTGGGCAACCACATTCTGACCGATAACTCAGTTATCTATAAAGTTATCGAAATATTTCCAAGTCCAAAAGAATCCTGTGGCCTTCCCCTTTCGTTTGATATCCATATTGTATGCAAATTCATGGTTTTTTGGGGAACAACATTCTGACCGATAACTCAGTTATCGATAAAGTTATCGAAATATTGCAGGACCCAAAAGAATAACGTGGCCTTCCCCATTCGTTTGATACCCATATTGTATGCAAATTTAGGGGTTTTAGGGTAACCACATTCTGACCGATAAATCAGCTATCGATTAATTGATCGAAATATTGCAGAGTCCAAAAGAATCCTGTGACCTTCCCCTTTCGTTCGGTATCAGTATTGTATGCAAATTCATGGGTTTTTGGGCGGCCCCATTCTGACCGATAACTCAGTTATCGATAAAGTTATCGAAATATTGCAGGGTCCAAAAGAATAACGTGGCCTTCCCCATTCGTTTGATACCCATATTGTATGCAAATTTAGGGGTTTTTGGGCAACCACATTCTGATCGATAACTCAGTTATCGATAAAGTTATCGAAATATTGCAGAGTCCAAAAGAATCCTGTGGCCTTCCCCTTTCGTTTGATATCCATATTGTATGCAAGTTCATGGGTTTTTGGGCGACCACATTCTGACCGATAACTCAGTTATCGATAAAGTTATCGAAATATTTCAAAGTCCAAAAGAATCCTGTGGCCTTCCCCTTTGGTTTGTTATCCATATTGTATGCAAATTCAGGGGTTTTTGGGCGACCCCGTTCTGACCGATAACTCAGTTATCGATAAAGTTATCGAAATATTTCAAAGTCCAAAAGAATCCTGTGGCCTTCCCCTTTGGTTTGTTATCCATATTGTATGCAAATTCAGGGGTTTTTGGGCGACCCCGTTCTGACCGATAACTCAGTTATCGATAAAGTTATCGAAATATTGCAGAGTCCAAAATAATCCTGTGGCCTTCCCCTTTCATTTGATATCCATAATGTATGCAAATTCACGGTTTTTGGGCAACCACATTCTGACCGATAGCTCAGTTATCGATAAATTTATCGAAATATTGCAATGTCCAAACGAAACCTGTGGGTTTCCCCTTTCGTTCGATACAAATATTGTATGCAAATTCAGGGGGTTTTGTGCGACCCCATTCTGACCGATAACTCAGTTATCGATAAAGTTATCGAAATATTGCAGGGTCCAAAAGAATAACGTGGCCTTCCCCATTCGTTTGGTTCCCATATTGTATGCAAATTTAGGGGTTTTAGGGTAACCACATTCTGACCGATAAATCAGCTATCGATTAATTGATCGAAATATTGCAGAGTCCAAAAGAATCCTGTTACCTTCCCCTTTCGTTCGGTATCAGTATTGTATGCAAATTCAGGGTTTTTTGGGGAACCACATTCTGATCGATAACTCAGTTATCGATAAAGTCATCGAAATATTGCAGATTCCAAAAGAATCCTGTGGCCTTCCCCTTTCGTTTGACATCCATATTGCATACAAATTCAGGGGTTTTCGGGCGACCCCATTCTGACCGATAACTCAGTTATCGATAAAGTTATCGAAATATTTCAAAGTCCAAAAGAATCCTGTGGCCTTCCCCTTTCGTTTGATATCCATATTGTATGCAAATTCAGGGGTTTTTTGGCGAGCCCATTCTGATCGATAACTCAGTTATCGATAAAGTTATCGAAATATTGCAGAGTCCAAAAGAATCCTGTGGCCTTCCCCTTTCGTTTGATATCTATATTGTATGCAAGTTCATGGGTTTTTGGGCGACCTCGTTCTGACCGATAACTCAGTTATCGATAAAGTTATCGAAATATTTCAAAGTCCAAAAGAATCCTGTGGCCTTCTCCTTTCGTTTGATATCCATATTGTATGCAAATTCAGGGGTTTTTTGGCGAGCCCATTCTGATCGATAACTCAGTTATCGATAAAGTTATCGAAATATTGCAGAGTCCAAAAGAATCCTGTGCCCTTCCCCTTTCGTTTGATATCCATATTGTATGCAAATTTATGGGTTTTTGGGCGACCACATTCTGACCGAGAACTCAGTTATCGATAAAGTTATCGAAATATTTCAAAGTCCAAAAGAATCCTGTGGCCTTCCCCTTTCGTTTGATATCCATATTGTATGCAAGTTCAGGGGGTTTTGGGCGACCCCGTTCTGACCGATAACTCAGTTATCGATAAAGTTATCAAAATATTTCAAAGTCCAAAAGAGTCCTGTGGCCTTCCCCTTTCGTTTGATGTCCATATTGTATGCAAATTCAGGGGTTTTTGGGCGACCCCATTCTGACCGATAACTCAGTTATCGATAAAGTTATCGAAATATTGCAGGGTCCAAAAGAATACTGTGGCCCTCCCCATTCGTTTGATACCAATATTGTATGCAAATTCAGGGGTTTTTGGGCGACCCCGTTCTGACCGATAACTCAGTTATCGATAAAGTTATCGAAATATTTCAAAGTCCAAAAGAATCCTGTGGCCTTCCCCTTTCGTTTGATATCCATATTGTATGCAAATTCAGGGGTTTTTTGGCGAGCTCATTCTGATCGATAACTCAGTTATCGATAAAGTTATCGAAATATTGCAGAGTCCAAAAGAATCCTGTGGCCTTCCCCTTTCGTTTGATATCCATATTGTATGCAAATTCAGGGGTTTTTGGGCGACCCCGTTCTGACCGATAACTCAGTCCAAAAGAATCCTGTGGCCTTCCCCTTTCGTTTGATATCCATACTGTATGCAAATTCATGGTTTTTTGGGCAACCACATTCTGACCGATAACTCAGTTATCTATAAAGTTATCGAAATATTTCCAAGTCCAAAAGAATCCTGTGGCCTTGCCCTTTCGTTTGATATCCATATTGTATGCAAATTCATGGTTTTTTGGGGAACAACATTCTGACCGATAACTCAGTTATCGATAAAGTTATCGAAATATTGCAGGACCCAAAAGAATAACGTGGCCTTCCCCATTCGTTTGATACCCATATTGTATGCAAATTTAGGGGTTTTAGGGTAACCACATTCTGACCGATAAATCAGCTATCGATTAATTGATCGAAATATTGCAGAGTCCAAAAGAATCCTGTGACCTTCCCCTTTCGTTCGGTATCAATATTGTATGCAAATTCATGGGTTTTTGGGCAGCCCCATTCTGACCGATAACTCAGTTATCGATAAAGTTATCGAAATATTGCAGGGTCCAAAAGAATAACGTGGCCTTCCCCATTCGTTTGATACCCATATTGTATGCAAATTTAGGGGTTTTTGGGCAACCACATTCTGATCGATAACTCAGTTATCGATAAAGTTATCGAAATATTGCAGAGTCCAAAAGAATCCTGTGGCCTTCCCCTTTCGTTTGATATCCATATTGTATGCAAGTTCATGGGTTTTTGGGCGACCACATTCTGAAGTATTTCAAAGTCCAAAAGAATCCTGTGGCCTTCCCCTTTCGTTTGATATCCATATTGTATGCAAATTCAGGGGGTTTTGGGCGACCCCGTTCTGACCGATAACTCAGTTATCGATAAAGTTATCGAAATATTTCAAAGTCCAAAAGAGTCCTGTGGCCTTCCCCGTTCGTTTGATATCCATATTGTATGCAAATTCAGGGGTTTTTTTACGAGCCCATTCTGATCGATAACTCAGTTATCGATAAAGTTATCGAAATATTGCAGAGTCCAAAAGAATCCTGTGGCCTTCCCCTTTCGTTTGATATCCATATTGTATGCAAATTCATGGGGTTTTGGGCAACCACATTCTGATCGATAACTCAGTTATCGATAAAGTTATCGAAATATTGCAGAGTCCAAAAGAATACTGTGGCCCTCCCCATTCGTTTGATACCAATATTGTATGCAAATTCAGGGGTTTTTTGGCGAGCCCATTCTGATCGATAACTCAGTTATCGATAAAGTTATCGAAATATTGCAGAGTCCAAAAGAATCCTGTGGCCTTCCCCTTTCGTTTGATATCCATATTGTATGCAAGTTCATGGGTTTTTGGGCGACCTCGTTCTGACCGATAGCTCAGTTATCGATAAAGTTATCGAAATATTTCAAAGTCCAAAAGAGTCCTGTGGCCTTCCCCGTTCGTTTGATATCCATATTGTATGCAAATTCAGGGGTTTTTTGGCGAGCCCATTCTGATCGATAACTCAGTTATCGATAAAGTTATCGAAATATTGCAGAGTCCAAAAGAATCCTGTGGCCTTCCCCTTTCTTTTGATATCCATATTGTATGCAAATTCATGGGTTTTTGGGCAACCACATTCTGATCGATAACTCAGTTATCGATAAAGTTATCGAAATATTGCAGAGTCCAAAAGAATACTGTGGCCCTCCCCATTCGTTTGATACCAATATTGTATGCAAATTCAGGGGTTTTTGGGCGACCCCGTTCTGACCGATAACTCAGTTATCGATAAAGTTATCGAAATATTTCAAAGTCCAAAAGAGTCCTGTGGCCTTCCCCTTTCGTTTGATATCCATATTGTATGCAAATTCATGGGTTTTTGGGCAACCACATTCTGATCGATACCTCAGTTATCGATAAAGTTATCGAAATATTGCAGAGTCCAACAGAATCCTGTGCCCTTCCCCTTTCGTTTGATATCCATATTGTATGCAAATTTATGGGTTTTTGGGCGACCACATTCTGACCGAGAACTCAGTTATCGATAAAGTTATCGAAATATTTCAGAGTCCAAAAGAATCCTGTGGCCTTCCCCTTTCGTTTGATATCCATATTGTATGCAAGTTCAGGGGGTTTTGGGCGACCCCGTTCTGACCGATAACTCAGTTATCGATAAAGTTATCGAAATATTTCAAAGTCCAAAAGAGTCCTGTGGCCTTCCCCGTTCGTTTGATATCCATATTGCTTACAAATTCAGGGGTTTTCGGGCGATCACATTCTGATCGATAACTCAATTATGGATAAAGTTATCGAAATATTGCAGAGTCCAAAAGAATCCTGTGGCCTTCCCCTTTCGTTTGATATCCATATTGTATGCAAATTCATGGGTTTTTGGGCGACCACATTCTGACCGATAACTCAGTTATCGATAAAGTTATCGAAATATTGCAGAGTCCAAAAGAATCCTGTGGCCTTCCCCTTTCGTTTGATATCCATATTGTATGCAAATTCATAGGATTTTGGCGAACCCCATTCTGACCGATAACTCTGTTATCGATAAAGTTATCGAAATATTTCAAAGTCCAAAAGAATCCTGTGGCCTTCCCCTTTCGTTTGATATCCATATTGTATGCAAATTCAGGGGGTTTTGGGCGACCCCGTTCTGACCGATAACTCAGTTATCGATAAAGTTATCGAAATATTTCAAAGTCCAAAAGAATACTGTGGCCTTCCCCTTTCGTTTGATATCCATATTGTATGCAAATTCAGGGGGTTTTGGGCAACCACATTCTGATCGATAACTCAGTTATCGATAAAGTTATCGAAATATTGCAGAGTCCAAAAGAATCCTGTGGCCTTCCCCTTTCGTTTGATATCCATATTGTATGCAAATTCATGGTTTTTTGGGCAACCACATTCTGATCGAGAACTCAGTTATCGATAAAGTTATCGAAATATTTCAAAGTCCAAAAGAATCCTGTGGCCTTCCCCTTTCGTTTGATATCCATATTGTATGCAAATTCAGGGGGTTTTGGGCGACCCCGTTCTGACCGATAACTCAGTTATCGATAAAGTTATCGAAATATTTCAAAGTCCAAAAGAATACTGTGGCCTTCCCCTTTCGTTTGATATCCATATTGTATGCAAATTCAGGGGGTTTTGGGCAACCACATTCTGATCGATAACTCAGTTATCGATAAAGTTATCGAAATATTGCAGAGTCCAAAAGAATCCTGTGGCCTTCCCCTTTCGTTTGATATCCATATTGTATGCAAATTTATGGGTTTTTGGCCGACCCCATTCTGACCGATAACTTAGTTATCGATAAAGTTATCGAAATATTTCAAAGTCCAAAAGAATCCTGTGGCCTTCCCCTTTCGTTTGATATCCATATTGTATGCAAATTCATGGTTTTTTGGGCAACCACATTCTGATCGAGAACTCAGTCATCGATAAAGTTATCGAAATATTTCAAAGTCCAAAAGAATCCTGTGACCTTCCCCTTTCGTTCGGTATCAATATTGTATGCAAATTCATGGGTTTTTGGGCGGCCCCATTCTGACCGATAACTCAGTTATCGATAAAGTTATCGAAATATTGCAGGGTCCAAAAGAATAACATGGCCTTCCCCATTCGTTTGATACCCATATTGTATGCAAATTTAGGGGTTTTTGGGCAACCACATTCTGATCGATAACTCAGTTATCGATAAAGTTATCGAAATATTGCAGAGTCCAAAAGAATCCTGTGACCTTCCCCTTTCGTTCGGTATCAATATTGTATGCAAATTCATGGGTTTTTTGGGCGGCCCCATTCTGACCGATAACTCAGTTATCGATAAAGTTATCGAAATATTGCAGGGTCCAAAAGAATAACGTGGCCTTCCCCATTCGTTTGATACCCATATTGTATGCAAATTTAGGGGTTTTTGGGCAACCACATTCTGATCGATAACTCAGTTATCGATAAAGTTATCGAAATATTGCAGAGTCCAAAAGAATCCTGTGGCCTTCCCCTTTCGTTTGATATCCATATTGTATGCAAGTTCATGGGTTTTTGGGCGACCACATTCTGAAGTATTTCAAAGTCCAAAAGAATCCTGTGGCCTTCCCCTTTCGTTTGATATCCATATTGTATGCAAATTCAGGGGGTTTTGGGCGACCCCGTTCTGACCGATAACTCAGTTATCGATAAAGTTATCGAAATATTTCAAAGTCCAAAAGAGTCCTGTGGCCTTCCCCGTTCGTTTGATATCCATATTGTATGCAAATTCAGGGGTTTTTTTTACGAGCCCATTCTGATCGATAACTCAGTTATCGATAAAGTTATCGAAATATTGCAGAGTCCAAAAGAATCCTGTGGCCTTCCCCTTTCGTTTGATATCCATATTGTATGCAAATTCATAGGGTTTTGGGCAACCACATTCTGATCGATAACTCAGTTATCGATAAAGTTATCGAAATATTGCAGAGTCCAAAAGAATACTGTGGCCCTCCCTATTCGTTTGATACCAATATTGTATGCAAATTCAGGGGTTTTTTTGGCGAGCCCATTCTGATCGATAACTCAGTTATCGATAAAGTTATCGAAATATTGCAGAGTCCAAAAGAATCCTGTGGCCTTCCCCTTTCGTTTGATATCCATATTGTATGCAAGTTCATGGGTTTTTGGGCGACCTCGTTCTGACCGATAGCTCAGTTATCGATAAAGTTATCGAAATATTTCAAAGTCCAAAAGAGTCCTGTGGCCTTCCCCGTTCGTTTGATATCCATATTGTATGCAAATTCAGGGGTTTTTTGGCGAGCCCATTCTGATCGATAACTCAGTTATCGATAAAGTTATCGAAATATTGCAGAGTCCAAAAGAATCCTGTGGCCTTCCCCTTTCGTTTGATATCCATATTGTATGCAAATTCATGGGTTTTTGGGCAACCACATTCTGATCGATAACTCAGTTATCGATAAAGTTATCGAAATATTGCAGAGTCCAAAAGAATACTGTGGCCTTCCCCATTCGTTTGATACCAATATTGTATGCAAATTCAGGGGTTTTTGGGCGACCCCGTTCTGACCGATAACTCAGTTATCGATAAAGTTATCGAAATATTTCAAAGTCCAAAAGAGTCCTGTGGCCTTCCCCTTTCGTTTGATATCCATATTGTATGCAAATT